>OX451736.1:891920423-896983163 GCA_948472305.1 Vicia faba | reverse complement strand
ATAAATACTGAGTCTTTAAAGCATGATAAGTAACCTTCAGAGCCATGAGATAGAACTAAATCAAGATGAATCTGTGAAGAAACCTAAATCACTACTTTTAAAATCAGCAGCTGAGAAACCTGGTTGTAAAGCTTCCAGATCCTCAAGAGTATGCAAATTAAAATAAGCTTATAATGAAGAAGGTTATGATGGTGATGAGGAGGAAATTGCCTTTATCATCAAAAGGTTTCAACAACTTTCTAAAAGTAACAAGATATTCTCTGGTAAAAGCAATGGCTTAAGAGGCTTTAGTTCTAGAGACTAAGATGATGACTAGAAGAACTGCTTCAACTACAATAAGCTTGGTTATTTCAAAGTTGATTGTCGTGATATGCACAAGGACGGACCAAAGAAAGGAAGCTTCTAGATTGACGACTTCAAAAGTAAATTCAAGAAGATTTTCATGGAAACATGGGATGAATTTGACAATGAAGACAATTCAGATAAAGATGAAGGAGAAACAAATATAGCACTGATTGCTCTCACATCATCTGACACAAAATCTGAATCCAGCTCTAGTTCAGAATCAGAAGATGAAGAGGAGGTATTTTCTAACTTATCTCGTTCTGATCTTACTATTGTCATTCAAGACCTCGTGAGTCATTTCAAAGATAAAGAAAGACACAAGAAAATTTTAAAGAGAGATCATAATCATTTGAAAGAGGAATTAAAAATGTCTCAAGATAAATTTGAGTCTCTCAAAAAAGATCATAATGCTCTCTTAAATAAAGTTCCTGATAAAACATTGAATGAGCATGAGATGGCTCTTCAAAACTTTATCAAAATAGGTCTTGAAAGAACTAAACTTGATTCCATGATCTACGGAAAGAGTAAGATAAAAGTAGAAGGTCTGGGTTACAATGAAGAATGCTCCAAAGTTCAACTTCTAAAGAAACCCTCAGACCCTTCTTCTTCAAGCGGTGCTCAAACAGTGTTGTAAACTTTTTTTGTGCCTACTTTTGATAAAGGTAAGAATCTGAACCAATTAGAACCTGATATAACTGAATCAAAGGTCCTAAACATGTCAGTTCTTGGGAATTCAAAGTCAAAGGATATGAAGAAATCAATACCTAATATTCAACAATCAAAGGTTCAGAAGAAACCAGAACCCAAAAATTCTAAGTCAAAGGTTCTACCCAAGACTTATGGATCAAAGGTTCTGAAGGGTTCAAAAACTAAAGCCAAGACGTATCCAAGGCAAAACTTTTATAGACAAAAAGTATGGAATAAGTCTATACCTTTTTATCAGGCAATAACTAAAAATAAAAGGAAGTATGACAAAACTAACACTAGAGGACCCATAAGATTATGGGTACCTAAATTTGAAATTGTGTTTTCTACAGAAATTCCTAAAGGAAGAAACAAAGCAACAATCATAGTACCTGGACAATGGCTGGTTACAACATATGAAAGAAGAAAGACATACATTCCAAATCTTGAATCTGAAAAAGGAAGGATGTGTGGAATTTGGAAGAGGCCACGATAGAAAAATTATAGCTATGGATTCTATTGATTTCAAATAAACATTTTTGGATCAAAATAGATGTTAAGAGTGCTTTCTTAAATAGGGTCATTTTTGAATAAGTGTATGTCAAACAACCTCATGGGTTTGAGGATTCTGTCCATCCAGACTTTGTTTTTAAACCTATGAAATAACTCTATGGAATTCAACAAGCTCCAAGAGCTTGGTATGAGAGATTGTGAAATTTCTTGATATAAAATTGTTTTTAAAAAAAGTCAGGTTGCCACTAGACTATTCAGAAAGACTCTGAATAAGGATATCTTAATTGTCCAAGTTTATGTTTATGACATAATTTTTGGTTCTACTAATGCCTCTCTTTGCATGAATTTTTTTTAGTCTATGCAGACTGAGTTTGAGATGAGAATGATGGGAGAATTGAAGTTCTTACTTGGAATTCAGATCAACCAAAGCAAATATGGAATATATGATCATCAATCAAAGTACACAAAAGAGTTTCCAAAGAAGTTTAATCACGAGGACTGTAAGATTATGGAAACTCCTATGCATCCAACTTGCAATTTGAACAAGGGGGAGAGTAGCACTAAAGTGAATCAGAAGCTATATTGAGGTATTATTGTATGCAAGATTTCAATCAGATCCTAGAGAAGCTCACTTAGCTATTGTTAAGAGAATCTTTAGGTATCTAAAGGAACAACAAATCTAGGGCTTCTTTATAAAAAAATCCTTAGATTATAAGCTAGTTGGATTTTGTGATGCTAACTATGTTGGGGATAGAATTGAGAGGAATACACTAGTGGAAACTGTCAATTAATTGGTGAAAACCTAATGCTCTCGGCTAGTAAAAGAAAAACAAATATTTCTCTTTCTACTATAGAAGAAAAATACATCTCAGCTACTAAATGTTGTACACAACTACTCTGGATGAAATGATTGCTATAGGACTATCATATTTGTGGAAACAATATTGTCGCTATCTGTTAAACAAAGAATCTAATTTAACATTCTAGAATCAAGCACATTGAAATAAAACATCACTTTATTGGAGATTATGTTCAGAAGGGTGTAATAGATATTCAATTCATTGATATTGATCATTAATGGGATGATATATTTACCAATCCCCTTACAATTGAAAGATTTGTTTTTATCAAAAGAATATGAACATGTTCTTTATCAAATAATAATTGTTCTGGACTGGGCCGACACTTGCCCCACCGTTGGGGAGGCCCAATCCAGCGCCTTTACCAAAGGCCCAAAAGCATGCAGCCAAAACTGAGGACTGTTGGGAATTTCCCCACGTGTCCACTAGGAGAACATGGCCTACGTGTCCATATCATCATCATCCTGCCCTCCGAGAATAACGAGTCCAACTCCTCTGCTTTCTAGGGGCAATTGACCAAGGATGAGGCCATGTGTTGGGACTCCATACACCCGTAAACCCTAGAAGTCTTTATTATTAGGCCTCATCGTGGCCTATCATTGAAGACCTTGGCCCATCGCTGGGGGCTATAAATACCCTCTTACTTGAGAGGGCCAAGTATTCAATCACTCACTCTCATTCTTGTTTCATTTTCTATGAACCTTACTATGGCATCGAGGTATCTTGTAGGTACCCCCCCCCCCCCCCACTTCACATCCAACTGCCACTCGACTTGAAGCTTGTGGGCTTTGACAATCCCTTTTAATCAGGTACGGTCAGTGGCACTGTCTGTGGGAATCCAGCTTCCCCGTCTCCATCTCAAGACAAAAGAAACTCTTTATCAAATCTTATGATTGTCATGGCTGACTAAGCCGTCGATGATAACCAAAACGTCCATCTTGCCGACCCCAACAACAACAACGTTGGTGACAATAACAACACGGGCAACAATAACGACATGGCCAGTCCCGAGCAAGACTACAGAGACAGATTGACCGCCTCTTCTTTAACCCTTTTGCAACCGCGTGAGGACGACTATCATCCTTCACAGAATTACGAACCCAATACATATTAGGAGATCCCCGTCCCTTCAGGTGATGATGCCATGACCAAAGCTCTATTCGTGATAGTCAACCAGACGAACTACATGATCTTCTTACAGGGTGAGCGGTTGATGATGCTCGAGCAGACTCACTGGGCCCCCAGAAGACACAAGAGACCTGACACACCTCCTCCTCCTCCTCCCCGATGAAACGAAGAGCTTCCCCGATCTCCCCCGCGGAGACACAGACGAGACGACTCTCGAAGCCTTTCTCCTCGACAAACTAGCGAGGTCCTGCATTGGAAAGGAGCCAGCCCAAAGCTGCAAGGAAGCGCGGTCACACTCCCCCACGCATGGAACAACAATCCCTTGAACATAAAAGAAACATGGGAAATGAAGAAAGACAGTCTCGGCCAAGGGATCCTCCCCGTGGCCAAGGCCATCACAACAACCACCACTACAACTAATCCTCCTCTCACTCTCCAGACAAAAGAGACAAAGACGACCCCCGTAATCCATTATCCCAAGCCATTATGGAGGCTCCTATTCCTAAGGGAATGGAGAAACCTCCCCTACTAAAGGAGTACGATGGCATTGGTGATCGTGTCGACCACATCGAAGGGTTTGAAGCAATGCTCCACTACCACAACATCGAGGGTCTAATTAAATGCAGGTTGTTCCCCATGACGCTGAGAAAAACAACCATGGATTAGTACAAGAACCTCCCCCCCAGATCGATCACCTCCTAGAGGAGCCTCAAAAACCAGTTCATCAGCAGCTTCACCGTGTTTCGTCGACATATGGAGACTGAGGCCTCCCTCGAGGCAATTGTCTAGTGAAGCGATAAAACCCTCAGGGAACATATTGATTGATTCAACCGCGAGGCCATTAAGAGCCTGTGCATCGATCACATGAAAATATACGTGCTCGAGAGGGGACTCCTTTTGGGCACTTAATTTAGAAAGGTCGTCGGTATTGAGCCCCTCAGGTCTTTCGACGCTCTCCTCAAAAAGACCCAGGAATATATGGACTACGAGGAGAAAGAAGCAGCCAGTAGAGCCCGCGATTCGAGGAACCATATACCAGCTAACATCCCGAGGCACCAGGACACATGCCCTTCTCAACAGATTAGAGAGAAGAGAAGGGAGGAGAAATCGCGTGATCCCCGTGAGCATAGAGGACTAACAGGAAAGTTCACAGAGTACACCCTGCTGACCGCTTCTCGCGAGCATATCCTTGTTGAGTACTCTAATACCGAGTTCAAGGAAGGTGGCATCAGACGTCCTCGACCTGCCCCTACTAAGCCCAGGGCAGACAGAACAAAATACTGTCAGTACCATCGAAGCCACGAGAACTTTACAGAAGACTGCGTCCACCTCAAGGATGCCATCGAGAATCTCATCAAGGGTGGGAGACTCGGGCAATATAGACGAAATAATTCCCTTCACCGGGATACCTACAAGGTAAAAGAAATCGAGGAAGAAACCCGACCATCCGATGAATCGGTTCCCCTCCAAGTGGCTTTCTCCATCACAAGGCCCGAGGACTTCCACATCCCCGACAGCTACGTAGATGAACCCTTGTCCATACACAGCAGATGGGAGAAATTCCCCTCTGCCATGGTCATATCTGGAGGGGGATTCAACAATATCTCAATAAATTTGACAAAGAGGAAATTCGACGAGTTGGTGGACGCAACCTCAACCCAGGCAGTAACCCTTGAAAAGTTCAAGGGAAAATATGAGCCAATCACTTTCTATCTTGAGGAGCTTCCCGACGGAACTCCAAACTCAAGCATCGCCTACTGGTGAGGGCGAGGACGACCAACTTCGACATATATCACATTCTGGTCGACGGGGTGAGTTTCGTCGATGTCATGTATAATCACCTGTTCCATACCCTACAACTCGATGATACCCACCTGTCACCATACGCGGAGTCCGACCTGCAGGGATCCAACAACTCGACCTCCAAACCTTGGGGCTACATTGAGCTCTTTGTCACCTTCGGTGAAGAAATTGCATCCCGACAGGTCAAGGTGCAGTTTCTAGTGATCGGTTACTCGTTTCTCTACAACTGCATCTTGGGGAGACCAACACTGGCTAAGCTAATTGTTGTACCCTCCACAGTCCATTTGAAAATGAAGTTCTACACCAGGAGGGCCCGCGTCGCCACCATCCATGGAGACATATCAACTGCCAGGAGATGTTTTCATGCAACTTCCAAAGTGTAAAGCATGGTCGACACTAGAGCGCGACCTTCCAAAAGAGCAACCACTACTCGACCTGAATCAAAGCTTGCTCGTATCAAAGAATAATAGGCTCCACCAAAGGTCGACTCCATATCGCTCGACACACGCTTTGGTAAAAATAAAGTCGAAGCCTCCAATGGCGAACAAGATCTTCTTAGGCCCATCCCAGATAGAGAATTCAAGTTCATACCCCTCGGCGAAGACCCTCACAAAGGCGTGAAGATCGTCCCTGGACTCCCCGACCTGGTGAGGAAGCAACTCAAAGCCTGCTTAAGGGAGAATGCTTACTTGTTCGCATGGAGTGCTGCAGAGATGCCCGAACTCGACTCTGAGGTCACCTGTCACTAACTCACCGTGGATCTGGCTGCTAGGGCAGTAGTGCAACATAGGCGTAGGTAGTCTCTCGAAAAAGCAGATACTGCTGAAAAAGATGTAAAAGACCTCATAGAGGAAAATTTTCTTTCTTCGGCCTGATATTCAACCTGGCTCTCAAAAGTTGTACTTGTCAAGAAAAATAATAGAAAATGGAAAATGTGTGTTTATTATACTGATCTTAATCGGGCATGTCCTAAAGATGCTTTTCCTTTACCTAACATCGATATACTGGTCGATAACTCAGCCGACTACAAAATTTTATGATTTATGGATGCCTACTCGGGCTATAACCATATTACCATGGAGATGAGTGACAAATATTACACCACCTTAATGACTGGATCGGGCAATTACTATTACAACGTAATGCCCTTCGACCTAAAAAATGCAGGGGCAACATACCAGCGGATGATGAACAAAGTCTTTCGCGACGAGATCGAAGACATGGTCGAGGTATACATGGAGAAAATGATCCTCAAATCTCGAACAGAAACTGACCATGCTGCCCACGTCAAAAGATTCTTCGCCCAAGCAAGGCAATGCAAAATGATATTCAACCCATAAAAATGCACCTTTAGGGTCAAGACAGGCAAATTCCTTGGTTTCTATCTAACCAAACGAGGAATTGAAGCAAACCCTGACAAATGTCGAGCCTTCTCCGAGCTTCCCATGCTAAACTAAAAAAAAATCCATACACGTCCTAAACGGCATGCTCACCTTACTTTCCCGTTTCATGGCGAAGTTCGCGCAGCATGCACTACCATTTTTCAAACTCCTGCACAAAGAAGCGGCTTTCGAGTGGACCGAGGAGTGCGAACAATCCCTCCTCCACCTCAAGCAAATCCTTTCACAACCGCCCATGTTATCACGACCAGAGAATGGGGAAACATTAGTGCTTTATCTGGCCATCTCCACCGAGGCCGTAAGCGCGACCCTCGTTCGTGAGACATTAGACGGGCAGAAATCAATGTACTTTACGAGCAAAGCATTACAAGTCCCCGAGGTCAGGTATCAACAGATTGAAAAAGTAGCCTTAGCCATTATTAACATGGCAAGGAGACTTAAATATTACTTCCTGACCCACACGATCGTCATACGAATAGACCAACCCGTGAGACAACTCTTAGGTCGACCAAATATGGTCGATTGAATGCTGAAATGGTCCCTAGAGCTCTCGGAGTTTTATGCTCAGTACGAGAGCAGGAAATCCCTAAAATCCAAAGCATTGGCATACTTCATCAAAGAGATGCCCACTCACGCAGAAGGGAAACATAAGTGGACCATCTTTATGGATGGAGCTTCCAGCTCGACGAGGAGCAGAGCAGGAATCCTCCTCAAGAAAGAAGAAGGCGTTGTGATTGAACATTCCCTCGCCCTCTTGTTTCCCACATAGAACAACCAGGTTGAATATGAGGCCCTGCTCGCAGGATTAAGGCTGGGCGAGGATCTAGGTGCCCAAGAAATACAAATATTCACAAACTCTCAACTCGTTGCATCTCAAGTTCGAGGAGAATATTAGGCTAAGAATGATAGCCTCATCGAATATCTTAACCTAGTCAAAGAATGGATGAAAAAGTTCAACCGAGCATAAATCAAACATGTACCCTGCAAAACAGAACACGCGGGCTGACATACTCTCGAAGAATCAAAAACCCACTACACCGCCCGAAGTGAATGCCATCGAGGACACATCACATTAGATGAATATGGTATTTAACTTTCTCACGAAGGGAGAATTTCCTTCCGACCTGAAAGAGGCGAGTACGACTAAACGATGAGCCTGCTCTTACATCGTGGTTAATCACAAACTCTACTGATATGGATTCTCCATCCCACTCCTGAAATGTGTCGAGGAGGCCAAAATCCCCAAAATATTGCAAGAAATCCACGAGGGAATTAACATCCAAAACTTGGGCGGAAAATCTCTGGCACGAAAGGCGTTATGAGCAGGCTGTTACTGGACCACCATGCAACAGGACACAAAGGAGCACGTCAAAAAGTGCGACAAATGTGAAAGACACGCGTACATGCACCTGGCACCCCCACACGAACTCAAAACGCTATCATCCCCATGGTCGTTTGCTTGGTAGGGAATGTACATCCTCTGACCATTCTTACAATGATCATATCAAAATAAATTCCTGATCATGGCCGTCAACTATTTGACGGAGTGGATAAAGGCTGAAGCCCTATCCATAATCACATCACACAATATCCTCCATTTCTAAAAACGAAACATACTTGTCCGATTCGGCATACCACAAACGCTCGTCACCAACAACGGATATAGTTCACCGATCAAAGTTTCCAAGACTTCATCCCCAAGCTCGACACTAAATAGAATTTCATGTCCATCAAACACCCTCAAACCAACAAGCAAGCCGAGGCCACAAATAGATCCATCTTGGGAGGACTCAAGCGTAGGCTGGGCGAAGCAAAAAGGGGGTAGGTCGAAGAGATGCACAACGTCTTGTGGACCTACCGAAGAACACTTCACTCGAAGACTAGTGAGACCCCATTTTAGCTAAATTATGGCACCGAAGTCGTCATCCCCGTGGAAATTATGGAGCCATCCAGGAAACTGAAGTCCCTCTAGACGAGGAACTAAATGACGAGGCCCTAAGGAAAAAGCTCGACCTGGTTGAGAAAATCTGATCAGGAGAAGCTCTTAGCAAAGCCACTCTGAAATAGAAGATAGCCCTTCTTCATGATAGTAAAGTCATAAAACGCGAATTCTAGGTTGGCAACCTAGTCTTGCGGAGAAATCAGAAAGATTCTCGTGAAGGAAAGCTGGTCATAAACTGGGAAGGACCGTACCGCGTCTGCGGGGCTACGCGCACTGGAGCCTATCACCTCAAACGTATTTGTGGAGAACCACTACCTCGACCATGGAACACTACAAAGTTGAAACAATATTATAGTTAGGTCCCTGAGAAATGTCGGGTCCTAGCAGTCGATATGCCCTCTTCGATAAACGATGGGGCACACTCGACCATATAGGCATGTTAAGGTATGAACATAGCCTCCAACCAATAACGAAAGGCAGGTTCATCGCTCATTGGTCGAGCAGAACCTTAGCCCTAAGGGGACACCTCAATCGAGCTCCACTGTCGAAGTACCCAATAGGCAAGACACCCAACTCGCGATGGTCAGTTTACACCATGAAATCAAGATCCCGACCGTGATCTTGAACTCGTTTCTACAGACTACTACTATATTTCCTCGACACATTCAAACATGTGTCAACCCCAAGTAAGGTCGAGCACAAATTTCCACTCATTGAAATACCATATTTCACAAAATAAACAAGTCAAGCACAATAACAAGCAACAACTAACATAAAAATACTAAATAGGCATTCACAATAGCCGACCATGAAGGCTGACGTTGTCCAAATAATTACAAATATGCGGGCACATAGGCCCAAACAAAAGAAAATTGAGCAAAGCCCCTGTCAAGTTTACAAAACAAAATATATGGGCATACATGCCACTAATCCAAGTTAAAACAAAAGCAGGTATGCAGACCCGGAAACTTCTCAATTCTCATCCTCCCCATCACTCATCTCCATAGGACCGTCGTTAGGGGGATAAAAAATCTTCCCATCAACCACCTGGTTAAATGGACCCGCACCTTCAACCACCAACTCAACCTTTGGGTTAAGGATCTTGAGCTGCTCCACGGTGGTGTTAAAGGCATAACTAAGAGTATCCACGACATCTTGTTCGAGCACGTGACTCTATGCGATTAAATCTCTCATATTCATGAGGAATTTCTCCGTATCAATCTCTTCATCGACAGGCGCCATGATCCCCTCCAACTCTTTTAGCCTTACGGCCAGTCGCTCGTTCTCCTTAGTTGCGGCCTCCAGTTATGGCTGCAACTCATTCAAATCTTTGAGGAGATGGACTTGCGCCTCATACTTTATCTCGTGGTTGAGGATGTCACCCTTCAGTTTTTCATTTATCCCTTGTAGCTTCTGGATCTGGGCATAAGCTTTGTCAAGAGCGGCCTGAGAGCCTGTGGCCTCATCATTCAGTGTCAAAGTCGTTTCAAGAACCCTCATCATGGAGGCCACGTCGTCTGACAGGTTCTTGTGTCGAGTTTCTTTATCCTCAAACAAGATTGTTTTCCTTTACTCCTCATGAAGACCTAAAGAACTCTGCCCGCTGAAAATACTGTGGTTGAGACAACAGGGAGGTAACCCTAATTTGGTCAATTTTGCCCCTTTGATGATTTGAATGCTTTCCTTGAGGAATCATGATTGTCCTTTGATCAAATAATGAATATGACTTCAAAATGTTGATGTTGGCCAAATATCTTGAAGTTTGACTATATATTGATCACAATTGACTTTTTATCCAATACAATTGATTTTCAGTCATCTGAGCAATTGACTGAGAAATTTTGAGATGCAAGACTTGAAACTTGTCATGAGCATTCTTGGAGGTATATGATGAACCATGAAAGTCATTTGAGGCATTATAAGTCCAATTTTCCCTATGAAAACCAAAACCCTAATTTGTGGTCTCAGTGCTTAGGAGATGAGCTTGTCTGATCAACTCTTTGAGAATCCTTGAGCATTTGAGATCTTTTGTGAAAAATGTCTTGAAGAAAAGGGAGGGAAAATTTTGGGGTACAACACATATGTTTTTAAAGAAGCAAAAAAAAGGAATGCCAATAACTTGGTCTGATTTTGATGATGAGAGTGAAGAAGAAACAACTAATAAGGTGACGACCTTCATTGGAAAATATGTTTCTGGTAATGATTTTAGTGATGAAGAAATCATTGATGAAGAGTTAGTTGAAACATACAAATTTTTGTACAATCACTGGAAGGAAACTTGCATTGTATGAGAGAAACATAAGAGAACTATAAGTGCTATCCTTCAAGAAAAAGAGAAACACTCTTCAACCATCACTGGCTGGAAGAAGTTGCTCTGTTGAACTCCAAGCTTTAAAGTATGAAAAATTTGTTCGCATGTTGAACAATGGTTCTGTTATGTTAGATGAAATCTTGGAAGTTATGAAGGTGTCTAGAAATATGAAGGGAATAAGGTTTGACTACAACTCCATGAACAAAGAAGTCAACTCTCCCACTAAGAAATTTATTCCCTCTCAGAATGAGATTGAGTTTCTAATGTTGGACCATATGTCTCAACATCTGATTCAACATATGTATCCTCAAAACAGAGGCAATAAGAGCTCATATTGGAGATGTAATTATTATGAAAGATATGGCCATATAAGGCCCTATTGCTATAAATGGTATGGATATCATCATTTTTACAGTCTGCCAAGGATCAACAAAAAATGTGGCAAAAACACTCAAACAAGTAAAGTGTGAAAGCCTAAAGTTACGACCACACGTGTCATTGCTCATACATCTCTTAGAGTTTCCTCTAGAGAAGATTGGTACTTTGATAGTGGATACTCCAGGCACATGATTGAAGAAAATAACTATCTATAAGAGTTAAGATATACTTCAATATTTATGTTACCTTTGATGATAGAGTAAGGCGAAAAATCAAGAGTATAGGAAAACTGGTTTGTCCAGGTCTCCCTAGCCTTGATGATGTGTTGCAAGTAGAAGGATTAACTGCAAACTTGATTAGTAAAAGTCAACTATGTGATCAAGGTCTAAATGCGAGCTTCAACAAATCAAAATTCATTGTTTCCAACAAAGATCAAAAAGTGTTAATGAAAGTATCAAGATCAAAATACAATTGTTATTTGTGGGTATCTTAAAAAAAAGTCAGGCTTCAACATGTTTGATATCAAAGGTAGATGAGACCAAGTATGGCACAAAAATTAGTCATCTTAACCTCAAAAGTATGAAAAAGATCATATCTGAAGATGCTATCAAGGGATTTCCAAAACTCAAGACTAAAGAAAGAAAAATATATGGAGAATTCCTAATAGGTAAGCAGACCAAGATGTCCCACAAGAAGCTCAAACATCTTACCACCTAAAAAGTTCTTCATATGGACCTCATGTGGCCTATTCAAATAGGAAGCATGGATGGAAAAGATGTATTCTTATATATGAATGATGATTCAAGATACACTAGGGTCAAATTTATTAAACAAAAATCAGACATGTGTGATGTTTTCAAGATGGTGGAACATTGTGTTCGTCAAATGATGTACGAATTTGAGATGAGTTTTGTAGCAAGTCTCACTTACTTTCTTGGTCTACAAGTAAAGCAACTAAAAGATATTTCTACTAAATCCTTAAATGTTGTTCATTTTAAAAATCCAATGGATATTATGGGTATTTTCATATGTGAAATCTTATGGGAATTAACTTAAGGGAGGTGTGCAAGAATAAAAGTAAAGTTTCTCTCTCATGTGATCATTGCAACACGTAAATTAAGGGAAATCTCTTTAAATTCAGATTTTTTCTCATAGCTACTTTGTTGCACCCCAAACTTTGCCCTCTCATTTCTCAAAGGATCATCCTGGACCCTCAGATCAAAAATCAAGTTTCAACAATTATATTTCATCAAGACATGAAATTAGTTTATCAGAAGGCAAAGTCAAAAATTACTTTGAAAGATCAAATTTCTAAATGTTTAGAAAATTTTCCAAGTGTTAAAAGGATATGATACTTCAGAACTTCTAGGCCAGCCCCCACGCAAGCGCGATCAGAATTTGCAAATACGGTTCAGAATATGACAATTCAATCAGAACATATGAAAGCAATGTTCTTCAGTCAGAACATTGACTCTTCAGCATATGAAGGCTACGCTTCTGGTCTTCTGCAATCAAAACATCACCAAATCCCAAAACCTCGTTTAAACAACATGCTGCACTACTACAATACAGTCCTGCAATTAGCTGCTGATCCAATCCACGTCTGCACTTTCTCAAACCCCATATTTGCACCAAATTAGCATACAAAAGCTGTGATTAAAAATCAATGGAATAGTATACCAAAAATGTTCAAATCCCATTTGTTTTTCCCCCTAAAACCACAACGAACTCACCTATAAGTAAGTTGCTCCATCACACTTGCAAGGGGATGGATTTTGGAGAGAGGGAGAATTATCAAAAGAGAGAAAAGAAAACTGTAAAACCTTCGCAAGAATCCAGAATTCCCAAATAGAAAACCAAACTTTTGTTCTTCCCTTTGAAAAAGAACATAATCTTTTATGTTCCTTTGCTCTCGCTGACTCCAGAACATCGGAAGGCAGCAACTCAAGTTCCAAGCGCACGCTCCAAATTCAAGGTAAGTCTTTCTGACTTTGCATATTTTCATTAAGAAGATCATTAAATATGTAAATACCATAGTATTGATGTTGTCCATACCATTGCATAAGTATAAAAACTATGGATCATAACTTCTTGAATAAAGCTAGGCTTAGAATTAGAATTAAAACTTCTATAAACTGATGTGCTTTTATCCTTCTGATTTGCTGTTAAGGACTGAATAAATTGTTGATGTGCTGATTAATATGAGGAAAGAGTTGAAATGTAACACAGAACTTCTGAGTTATCCTCACCATTTTAACACACACAAAACTTCTGATTTTTACTCGCTGTTAATACACACTAAACTTGTGGTTTTCACTCACTGTTTTAATACTCAGAACTTCTGATTTTCACTCGCTGTTAACACACATTGAACTTCTGATGTTCACTCACTGTCTTAGCACATACTGAACTTCTGAGTTCTCCTTACTGTTTTAATACACCAAACTTCTAAGACTTTCTCACTGTTCTAACACTCAAAAGTTCAGCACGTAGTAACCCAGAACTTATGTGTTTTCCCTCTAACGTTTCTTGCAGGACCTCAGAATGTATCAATCCAGAACTTTTGATTTCCTCTGACGCTTCTTTCTGAACCACAACGCGCCTGGCATCAGAACTTCTGATCCCTTTTATTTTGCTTTCAGCAGCACGCTGATTCTATCTCTCATTATTTTCCCTTTTTTTTATCATTTTCAATATCAATACTCTTTTTATTAATATAAAAAAAGACATAAAAATATTTCCTTTTTATTAATTAATTTATTTCTTATTTTATTTATTTATTAATTAAGACAAAAAGCCATTTTCAAAACAAGTCCTTTTTCTTCTTACATTGTACATTTCAATATGGTTGTAATAGTTAAATAGGATTTAAATTCTTGTAACCCCCCATTTGTAAATTTGTACCCCCATCCCTAAATGATGTAATAACGTAGGACCTTTACATTTATGTAATTTATTGCTTTCAAACATAAATGCTAGTAATTAGGGTGTGTGTGGCAAGACATAAAACCAACAAGTAGACCACCCTAACCCCCCATTTGTTTATTTGTACCCCCATCCCTAAATGATGTAATAACGTAGGACCTTTACATTTATGTAATTTATTGCTTTCAAACATAAATGCTAGTAATTAGGGTGTGTGTGGCAAGACATAAAACCAACAAGTAGACCACCCTAATCAAAGACTAAATGCATGCAATCAAACACACCATTCACACATGCACCTCTAGGGTAATCTCGCTTTGTTGCCTCGGAAAATAGTCATGTCCCTCGAATATAGGCATTTTAGCAAAGACCCTCGATAAAAGATCGTAAGACCCTCGATGTCCCTCGATGTTACATTCGATAAACGATCTAGTACCTAAATGACATTGCTAAAACGTCCCATAGGTTGCCTTCTGTTGTACCCCAAAATTTGCCCTCCCATATTTCTCAATACATGTCAAGTGAGGTCCTCAAATTGCTCAAGGAAGTCCAAGAGCTGACCAGATAAACTCTCTCCTAAGGCAGTCTACCCCAAATTAGGGTTTCATTTTGCATCAAGATGTTTGAGTCCAAAGGATCCCAAATGCTCAACATTGTCCTAATATGTTCTCAAGATCATCCATATCAAGTTTCAAGCCTTGCAGAGGAAATTTGCTCACTCAATTGCTCAAAGGCCTGAAAATCGATTGTGTTAGGGCAAAAGTCAACTGTGGCCCACATACAATCAAACTTCAAGATTTTTGGTCAGCATTCTCATTTTAAAGTATTATTCATCATTTTATCAAGGGTTTATCATGATTCCTCAAGGATTTCTCACAATTCATCAAAACCCAAAAGTTGCTAAATTAGGGTTTTTAAGGAAAAGTCAACTCAACTTTGACCAAGCATAACTTTCTCATGCTTTATAAAAAGTGACCCATCCAAAGCTCATTTTGAAGAGGATGTAATTCACTACAATTCATCTTCAGCTCCCAAGTTCAAAATATGCACTCACAAGAAGATATGAATTTGGACATTATAGGTCATTTTGGAAAGTCAACAAAAACACTTTTTGGGTAAAAGCTTTATACCTGAACATGTAAGACTCAATTGAGATGATACCAAAAGGGTTGCTTAGAGGACATCTTAAGCTTTCTAAAAAGCCCAAGAACACATTTCTAGGGTCAAAATTGAGAGAGTTATGCATTGGCCAAGTTGGCCCTTTTTGAAAAATTGCCAAAAGTCAAATGTGTCCAAAAGTGCATTTTTTGTCAAATGGGCCCAACTTTTTCAAAAACAGTCGGTTCTGCCACCGTATCACACCTTATATGACTATACAAACGTACCACGCCCGTCCCTTTACATCCAACGATGGGGCTTCTTACCAAAACAATGGTAAGATATCAACATCTAAAGGCGGAGGAAAAGAACATCTAAGACCTTTTGAGTAGGTAGATTCGCTCCTAGTTGCTCGCTTGCTCACAACAAAAACATTTTATACACCAACACACTCACTTGAAACATTTTCAAAAGACAAACACTTTGTACGCGTTCTTATAGAAACGAGAGCCATTACAAAGACATCTTTTTCAAAATCACTTTCAAAAAACACATTCCACAAACACCTCTTTGAACTATTTTCAAATCAAAACTTTGTACGCGTTCTTATTGAAACAAGAACCATTACAAAGCACATTCAAATAAAATCAAGTTATATAGCAAGAAACTAAGAGCCCGTAGATAACTACGGATGAAAAGGGTTCTAATACCTTTCCTTTTCATAATCTACCCCCTGAACCCAAGAAAACATCTCTAAAGGTCTTTCCTGTTCTTTTTCGGCCTTTCCTTTTGGATAAAAGAAAAGTCAGTGGCGACTCTTGCTAACTGCACAATTACAATCAAACGCAAAACAACCAAGTTAGTTCTCCCACCGTGTTACAGAACTGGCGACTCTGCTGGGGAAAATCTTTAAAAAGTGGGGTTACCTTAGGGCTAGATCACATTTACTTGCTTTTCTTTATTTGACTTGCATGCTTTACATTACGGTTCCTTGTTTGGCTTGTTTTGATCCTCTACCTAGATCTGGGGCACCTTTTAGGTAAGTAGCAATTGATTGTGGAAACTGTACGGCGTAAACCGATATGGTTGAAACAATGGCTACGTTAGTGTGATGCATTTGTTGGTACCAGTATCCCTTGTGTTGAATTGAGGAGAATACAGGGCCGCTGAGCGGCGTCATGAAGCACTAATTGAATTTAGAACCTTAATTGAACAAACTTGGCCAATTAGGACGTAGTGAGATAACCGGTTTTGGTGGAAAGCTGAAAATTGGTTGATACTCGATACTACACTCATTGAGACTAGAATTTTAGGATATCCCGACCACAAGAAAATATTGATTATGCTGAGACAATGCCTAAAGGAAAGGTTAGTGATTTTGAAATCCTTTAGAACCCGGTTACTATTACTAGGACAGGTTGAGCCAACTAAACTTCAAGAGGGTACTTACCTACAAAATCCATGCAAGCCTAAACCTAAGGACTTGTCTTCTTTGTGTGTATATGATTATTTGTGTATAAACTTGCTTACTTTTCATACTTGTACATAACATCATGACATCATACCATATAATTTTCAATAACCATTTCAAGGATCCCAAGGGTCTATGATGCAGGGTCACATTGAACCAGACGTCTATCAAGGGGAAAGAGGATTCATTTTTCTCTAACCAAAACACCGTCAAAAATCAAGTACAACAAACTTGAGTCAAGGGCCACAACCCACTTGACATGGTGAGCTTAATTCTCGTGGAAGGACATCCACCGATACAAAGTTATCCAATCAAAGCTGTAAGTGACTACTAACATTTACCCTGCGAGATCCTTGAAAACATGAATCCATATATCATGCATCATATCATGACAGGTTTCTCCCATACAGGTCTCCTTATGTTCCTACTATTTATTTCAATAAGATGGATATGGAACAAACTGTGAGAGATCTCCAAGCTCAAAACGCCTAATTCCAACAAATGTTCCTGGCTTTGGCTAAAGGGCAAGAGGAACTGAAGACTCTTCTTCTCAAAGACAAGAAGAAAAAGTCCAAGAAGTCAGTAGGTGTCTTGAACTTAGGAAGAAGACTTAAAGGACAAGTCAAGGGAGCTCTAGATCTTCCAACTCCATCCAACATGGGGGATAGTTATGAAGAAGACAATAGGCTGGAGATTGATGAAGTCGAAGCTGACTACCCTGAGGAACAATATTCTCCTGCTGATGACAAGTACAAACACTTGGAGGATCGCCTCAATGCTATGGAGATTCAGCAGGTACCTGGTTTAGATTTAGGAGACATGGGTTTGCTTACTGGAGTGGTCATCCCTCCAAAGTTCAGAATCCCTACCTTTTCCCTATCTGATGGAGTCTCTTACCCTAAGATGCACTTAAAGTCTTATGTCTGCGAGATTCAACCATACACAACTGATCTAAAGCTTTGGATCCATTTATTCCAAGAGAGCCTAGTAGGGACTCAACTCGAATGGTTCTATCAATTAGAGAGTTCTCGCATCCACACCTAGGAGGATCTAGCTGCTTCTTTCTATAAGCAGTACCAGTACAACGCTGATCTTGCACCAACTCGTGTGCAATTGCAGAACATGACCATGGGTTCCAACGAGAGCTTCAAAGGATACGCCCAAAAGTGGAGAGATCTGGCTGGTAGGGTGCAACCCGCTTTAAATGATAGGGAGCTGATTGACATCTTCATGGAAACTTTGACATGACCTTTCTTCAAACACCTAATCGGAAGCTCCTCGGTCGGGTTCACTGAGCTAATACTGACTGGCGAAAGAGTCTAAGCTGGAATCAAAAGTGGAAAGATCCAATGAGCTACACCCTTTGATGCTCAGAAAAAGCCATAGAATAGGAAGAAAGAGTCCAATGTTGTATATGGTCAAAAGAGTCTTCATGACTAACACGTATGAGAAATCTTGATCTCTAATCCTACGCCTTCTCAACAAGGACAGGGGCATCAGCGTAAGGAGGTCGCACCTAAGAGACAATTCACTAAGATCAACATGTCACTGGCTCAAGTGCTACAACACATGTTGAAGGCAGAGCTGATTACGTTAAAGGCTCCTCTCCGGAACCCCAACACTTCCGCTCCTACCTATCATCCCAATGAAAGGTGTGCATACCACTATGATAGTCCAAGACACGACACAAGTAGTTGTTGGGCTCTGAAGATAAAGATTCAGGACATGATTGATGCCAAGGAGATCGAGTTTGACCCTCCGGAGACTCTAAGCGTGATCACTGCTCCTATGATGAATCATTGAAAGCTTTTGTTCATTTGAATTTTCAAGTTGTAATCTCGTTTGTTGTTCAAACACTTATCTATTAATGTCGAACTTTGTTTCATTAATGCATTACATATATTTGTCTTGATTTAATCCATTAATTTTAATTATATTTAAACTATGATTTTTTTACTCCCTTTATGATATTCAACTCTTGTTTCAAAAATTTGCAAGCCTTTAGAGGGAGGATGGCGAAAACAATGCCATAATCTCATACAATATGCTTTTGGACAGACCTTGCTGACGATATACATGCGTTCTTTCAATTCCTAAACACTGGAGTTATAAGGAGGATAACCCCTAGTCAACCTCTTCAAGCCAAAGAAGTAGAAGTTTTCTTTTTTACACAAATTGAAACCTTTAATCAAAACCTGGGGCAGGGTAGTCTCTCAGTTAGTTCAAACGCACGTTCAGTACACAACTAATGACATCAAAAACATTCCTTCTGAACCAAAAGATGGTGATGGTTCCCTATCAAATAGGCAGTCATTATCTCTCAAAAGGAAAACCCACTAAGTCAAAACCTATGAAAGAGACTTAAAGAAAACCGGGGCGTCCCGCTGACCGTAATCTCAAAAACAAGAACAGTCAGGCAAAACCAGGGATAATAAATCAAAAGAAAGAGGTCACTACAAATACTCAACAACATGAAAAATGTTGCAAAAATGACTGCCTTCCGACAAACTTAACTTGTCTGAACCATCACCAAGACGTCATTCCAGACTCAATTGGAGCTCGAATGCACAATTAACTGAGTTTAGGACTGAAGAAAATCACGAAGATCGGGTGGGTACAAATATACTTTGAACCTTTATCATTTGTTTCTTAAATCGTGAACCGAGCCACGCCACAACCCTTCAAAAGTCCTAATTGAAGCATGGGTTAGTTCGAAAGCATACTGTTACAAAAGGTATCCTGACTCCTATAAGGCTTTACTCAAAATCCTGAGTTGAATTTTTCTTACAAAATTTCTTTATTTGCTAAAACGCATTTTCAAAACTTCAAGACAAGCATAAACTTTGCATTATTTGAATATCGTTGTTTGCATATGGCTATTTGTTTGACAGTAGAGAAATTCATACAACGAACATCCGATGAACGAAAGCTCTCCTGGTGAACGAAATCACTTCAATTAGGATGACACTTCCAATAACAAATCTCCTAAGCAAAAAGACACGGAATGACATGTCACTATCCAGCACACCCGGGACAGTCCAGTCAAGATTCTAAGAAATCTCTCAAGAAATGCTGAATAACCAGGGGCAGGTCTTCATCTCCATCACTTGGGGCATTGAACGCAAATCCTGACAAAGGGTTACTTACAATCAAACATTTCCTGGCAGTACCACAAACACTTGCTACTAGGGGCAGTGACAAGTCTCCCCAAAATCCTTCTCATAGGATGACTCCCAGCCAGAGTTTCAATCTCTGAAAACTTCTCACCAGCTGAGCCAACCTCAAGAATCCTCGATGATTTCCCCAATGAAGTCGCCACCTCTCCAACAGACAGACAACAAGGTTTATTTTCTCAAAAAACTACAGATTCCCCAGCTTGAGTTCGCCTCTTTGACTACTACAAATCAAAGGACCACAACTCCTCTTCCCCAGTAGACTACTCTACAATCCCAGAAGGTTACTGTGAAGCTTGGACCCGACCAGATATCAGTTCAACTTTGACTCCCCAGTAGAGCAACGAACAACTGAGACTCCTGAACTCTTTTTCCCCAAGAAAGAATTAACACTCTCCACAGAGTTTTCAACATTCCCCATCGAGGCTCTCCTTAAACAACAAAACAGGAATCCTTGGTGGAAATATTCTAAGCAAAGTTTGAAGAATCACCTACTCTTCAACAGCAGTCCGAGATTTAATGACTCCCCAGCATTTGTCAAGGATTTATTTTCCCAGACAAAGATACATTCAAATGACATTTCACCCTTCATGCATCATATTGCATACATGACAAGTGCATACGGCACAATCTCATTTATTTTGAGAACACCATTGCACCATGCATTTCATACATCATGACATTGCATACAACGAACATTTTACCTTTTTCTGGAAAAGGTTAATCAATAGATGGCTATTGTCAATAATCTTTAAAAGGTCAGAAATTAATACCTGTAATAAGCCAGGGAAATTATCTACACGACCAACTGAAGCAATTCTACACGGGCTCCTTCCCATACACTCTTCTAGAAATAGTTCATATGCGATCCAAATACGGCTGACATTCTGACACTTATTCCAGATTCCTTCTAGAGACGGTTCAGATGTGATCTAGATACGACTGACATTCTGACACTTATTCCAGATTCCTTCTAGAGACAGTTCATATGCGATCCAAATACGGTTGACATGCTGGCACTTATTCCAGATTCCTTCTAGAGACGATTCAGATGCGATCCAGATACGGATGATATTCTGACACTTATTCCAGATTCCTTCTAGAGACAATTCAAACGCGATCTAGATATAGCTGACATTCCGACACTTATTCCAGAGTCCCTTCTAGAAATAGTTCAGATGCGGTCTAGATATGGATGACATTCTAATACTTACTCCAGATTCTCTTCTAGAAATAGTCCAGATATGATCTAGATACGGATATCATTCTGGTACTTCCTTTAACATACCTTTCCAATACAGTCCAGATACGATCCAGATACGGATGTCATTCTGACACTCATTTAAAACATCTCTCAGGTACGAGTCAGAAACAATTCATTTATGAATATTATTCTGATGCTCATCCAAGACCTTCTCTGGTTCAGTCAGATCGGTACTAAGATCTCTCTGATTTCTAATCCAGTTGAAGATATTCCAAGACTTTTGTCTGGTTCAATTGAATCGATCCTAAGATTCTTCTGATTTCCATTCCAGTAAAGGTTAATCCAAGACCTTCTATGGTCCAGTCAGATCGACACTAAGATCTCTCTGATTTTTATTCCAGTTAAAGATGTTCCAAGACTTTTGTCTGGTTCAGTTGAATCGATCCTAAGATTATTATGATTTCCATTCCAGTCAAAGTTAATCCAAGACTTCTCTGGTTCAGTTAAATCGACACTAAGATCTCTCTGATTTCTATTACATTTGAAGATGTTCCAAGACTTTTGTCTGGTTCAGTTGAATCGATCCTAAGATTCTTCTGATTTCCATTCCAGTCAAAGTTAATCCAAGACTTTCTCTAGTTCAGTCAGATCGACACTAAGATCTCTCTGATTTCTATTCTAGTTGAAGATATTCCAAGACTTTTGTCTAGTTCAGTTGAATCGATCCTAAGATTCTTCTGATTTCCATTCCAGTCAAAGTTAATCCAATACCTTCTCTGGTTCAGTCAGATCGACACTAATATCTCTCTGATTTCTATTCCAGTTGAAGATGTTCCAAGACTTTTGTCTGGTTCAGTTGAATCGATCCTAAGATTCTTCTGATTTCCATTCCAGTCAAAGTTAATCCAAGACCTTCTATGGTCTAGTCAGATCGACACTAAGATCTCTCTGATTTCTATTCCAGTTAAAGATGTTCCAAGACTTTTGTCTAGTTCAGTTGAATCAATCCTAAGTTTCTTCTGATTTCCATTCCAGTCAAAGTTAATCCAAGACCTTGTCTGGTTCAGTCAGATCGACACTAAGATCTCTCTGATTTCTATTACAGTTGAAGATGTTCCAAGACTTTTGTCTGGTTCAGTTGAATTGATCCTAAGATTCTTCTGATTTCCATTCCAGTCAAAGTTAATCTAAGACTTTCTCTGGTTCAGTCAGATCGACACTAAGATCTCTCTGATTTCTATTCCAGTTGAAGATATTCCAAGACTTTTGTCTGGTTCAGTTGAATCGATCCTAAGATTCTTCTGATTTCCATTCCAGTCAAAGTTAATATAAGACCTTCTCTGGTTCAGTCAGATCGACACTAAGATCTCTCTGATTTTTATTCCAGTTGAAGATGTTCCAAGACTTTTGTCTGGTTCAGTTGAATTGATCTTAAGATTCTTCTGATTTCCATTCCAGTCAAAGTTAATCCAGACCCCTGCTGGTTCAGTTTAAATCTCTCAATGGTTTATTCTGATTATTTCCCGCAGACATCTTCTCTGGTTCAGATAAATTAATCCAAGATTTATTCTGATTCTTCTCCAGGCCCCTGCTGGTTCAGTTTAAATCTCTCAATGGTTTATCCTGATTCTTTTCTAGTAGACACTTTCTCTGGTTCAGATAAATCGCTCAAAGATCTATTCTGATTCTCTCTAGTTAAAGAATGCCCAAGACCTCTTTTGGTTCAGTCTAAACCTCTCAACGATTCATCCTGATACTTTCCAAATAGACATTTTCTCTGGTTCAGACAAATCGCTCCAAGATTTATTCGGATTCTTTCCAGTCAAACAACATTCAAGACTTCTGCTAGTTTCAGTTTTAAATTGACCAAAGGTTTATTCTGATTCTTTTCCAGTTGAAGTCAAGTTCAGACTTAGTCTAATTTCTGTCAATGATCATCTTTGGATGACATCTATAAGCCCATCTCCGCAAACTCTCCATCATTCCTCCAAATGGAATATTTAAGCCTGTTCCTTACACCTCAACCACAATATCTTCAAGTGAAAATTTCTGGGCACTCTAGTGTTCAATAATCTTCTACCCTCAAGTCACGAATGACAGATTCTGTAACACCCCAATTCTACCCGACAATTATAAATGTAAATCAAAGTTATAAAAATTCATGCAACTGAATCAGGATGCCACAAATTCAACTTTAAAAACACATTACATTCAACGTGGATACATAACACTTTAAAACTTCTGATGAACTATCAACATAATAATTTAATCTCTTAATTCAACAACTTAAACATCTACGCAGCGAAATTTGTAATAACATCTTTGTCCATCATTACAGCTGAAGAAGTGAAAAACACAAGAAGGGGGGTTGAATTGTAAAACTGAAAATCAATGCAATGAACAAGATATTTTTATCCTGGTTCGTTTGATCTCAAACTACTCCAGTCCACCCGTCAAGGTGATTTCGCCTCTCTCCAATGAGGTCTTAATCCACTATATTCAACTGAATATTACAAACTGCTTTAACAACTGCTAAAGCCTTCTTGATGCAAACCACAACCCGGTTTGTCAAGGAAACACTTTCTTACAAAGAAGATAAATCTAGGTGTGAATGTTTTCTACAAAACTGTATCACAACTGTGATGTTTACACAATTTTAAGCTTATGAAACTAGATTGCTAAACAATGATTGAGTAAGGAAATATGTAGCGTTTAGCAAACTGAGAGAAGGAAGATTATGATTAGCTTTTAGGCGTGTAAAATGTTGGAGAGCATTAGCCAATTCAATCTTCATAGTCTTGTTTATATAACACAGATTGTTGAACATTGGAGCAATATTCTTGATTCAATGCTAATAACAAACTTTCCTTATCAAGCAGATCTTGTCTGGAATGAGGCCGTTGGTAATAATTTGCTTTCAATGCACAGTACCGTTGCTTACTTAATGCATGTTCTGGCTTGGCTCATTCTGACTTTGCTTAACTGCTGATGAACTGTTGTTTTCTTTATCAGAGTGTTGAGCGCAGTTCTGTTCATCAAGCTTCAGCATACACGTGAGCTAATCTTCTGATTCTGGTATTCTGATATAGCAACTTCTGATGCTGATGTCAGGAACCAATATTCTGATGCTGATTAAGTGTGCTCTTGCTGATACCTATCAGAGTTTCTGCAAAGCAGAACGTAATATTTTTAGGTAGCAAATAGTTCATACATGAATCATATAAATAATATATCTTTTCATTTTGTTATCATCAAAACTTAAACATAGGGTAGTAGATTCAAACTTTGTTCTAACAATCTCCCCCTTTTTGATGATGACAAAAACTAGATATTTTTTAATTGAAAATAACGTGAAAAAGTATTAGAGGTAACTAAATGATAAGATGTATCAGAGTAAGAGGTTATCAAAGATAAGGAATAAGAGTTGAGAGATACTCCCCCTGAGTTTATTGCTTCCCTTTTTAATTCCAAGAGTTCTTCAGGATCAGATTTTATTGCCTTTCTTTGAACATCAGATTCTCAGAGTTTTGACTATCAGAAGCTTTAGATCAGCATATCAGAGCAGAGCTTCAGATCAGCGTATCAGAGCTTTTCTTGTCAGAGCTTTGCTTTGGGTCAGAGTATTAGAGCTTTAGTCTTCAGAGTATCATGGAGCTTTCTTGTACCTGTAGACTTAAGCAAAACAGAAAACATATTCAAGTATATCAGAGTTAGAATGTTCGAGAATTTCTGTCTTAGTAATCCGTTATTATTTAAAATATCATTCTTGTTCTCCCCCTTTTTGTCAGCAATCAAAAAGTGTAAGTGATGTGCTAAAACAGTTAAGAGCAGAAAAACTTGTCATATTAAAAGGTTCAGAATCAAACAAAACAGTACAACAGATAATCAAAGAAAACATGAAAATGACATGAATGAAAAACTAAGGTTGGGGAGGAAGGCGTGTGAACAGGTTCTCCAGCATGGCTTTGATCTGATCAACAGTCTCATTCTGCTTGTGTACCATGCTGACAACTGTGTCTATCTTGCTATCCTGCACATCCATCCTTTCTTTCATCTTCTGGTCATTTTCATCCATTCTTTGCTGCAGACGCATGTCATTCAGCTTCAGCTCTTCCAGAGTCTGCCTGTCCAAGGCAGCTTGAGAAACATCAGAAGCAGGGAGCTTCTGAGAGCTTTCTGCAACATCTTCTGCTTGACTTGCTTCAGCTTGAATAGTCTTGTCTTCTTCTGGTTGCAACTTTGAAGCTAGCTGTTTCTCAGACCATGGCTCACTATCCAGAGGGAGCACGTCTTCCTGTGGCAGCTGACTTTCAACTTCCTTCAGCAGCTTGCTGAAGTTCTGTTGTGCCTGCTCATAGTTGATATCCTGCAACTTGAGGGCTTCAGCACGTACCCAAATTCTGAATTGTGACCAGAGCTGGTCAGAGGCAGCTGGGTCAATCATTCCAGGACAGACTTGCTTCAGAGAAGCAATCCACTGCTGCAAACCTGTTTCAAAATTCATAATACCAGAGCCAACATCTGGTTGTTTTGGTTTTGGAATGACTATTTTATTTTTCAGATCAGCAAGACGGTCAAGGATTGTTAAGTCTATGAAGGTCCTGCTGGGGTTTTCGGTGGTTTGCTTGGGAGCTGTTTGTTTTGGAGATGGAGTAGGAGAATCAGAGATAATGATTGGACTATTTGGGGTTTTGGGAGTATTTGGTGGTGTAGATTCTGGCGAGGATGGCAGCTGGGCCATTGTGACTGTTGTTCCACATGGCAGCTGGATTGCCAGAGGTGATGGTTGAGGTGAATGAGGTTCAGAAGGTGGAGGAGTTGGAGTTTCAGAGTGATGAAACTCAGGTTGAGGTGATGGTGGATGAATTTCTGGTTGAGGAGAAGTTGTTGGAATTTCTGGTTGTTCAGGGATAAGAGGTTCTTCTGGAATGGGTGAGAGAGGTTTTTCTGGTTGTGGAGAGTGGACAATTTGTGGTTCAGAGTTTGGATTAATGGAGGAGTGATCAGAAGTGTGTTGATCAATGTCAGACATCACTTTGTCAATTGCTGATGTTGTTGAGATTGTTGGTTTGGGATGTTTGGTTCGGGGTCTTCTGAGTTGAAGTGCCTCAGAAGGGTCATCTTCTGGTTCAGTTTCATCTATTGTTGGGATGGGGATTGAAATTCTATGAGAGGTTGGAGGTGGAATTCATGCTGGTATAGTAGAAGAATTTAAAACAGAAGCAGCAGATAAATTACCTCTTTTCTTGGGTGTCTGCTGGGATGATCCTTCTGAAGGTGCCTTCCTTTTCTTCGTCTTCTTCAGTGTCACTTCTGGTTGAGGTTGGTGCAGATCTTTGATCTTCAGATTAGGATCTGTACCATCAGCTTTGCACGCGTCCAGATATCTGAGAACTACCACTGGCTTGGATTCTATCTCAGAAAATAAAGGAAAGTCACTCAGTGGGACTCTTCTGCTGGTGATATCAGCAATAGGAGTATCGCTGGGTTCCTTTTTGATATTCTCTATCAACTTCATTTTCTTCAAGTTCTTCGCGTTCAGAGGCTTCCCGACCGTTGGTTCAATGGTGCTTAACTCTTGAGCTTCTATCAGATGCTCTATTAGCCTATTCTCAGTCAGAATATCTGATATCAACCTTCCAAAGGGTATCCAATCCCTCTTTGTTCTTTCTTCTTCCCTGGTTTCCTTCACGCTTGTTCTGAGGTGATTAAACAGAAGATGAGCCAAGTTGATTTTTACCTTCTGATTGATAAAGTAGATCAGAAACTGCTGATCTACATTTATGTAATCAGGGGAACTAGTTGGCTTCCTATGGTTAAAACACCCCAGAATTATCTTCGCCCAAACTCTGTGATGATCCTTCAGATCTTTGATCTTGCTGCTGGGCACCCCATGGGTGAAAATCCTTTCTGCTATGACGCCCACATTAGCACATCTCTCAGCCATATCAATACAGCGGACGCCACCGCCACTGTAACCAATTAACCTTGCTATGTGATCCTCAGTGATCACAATCTTCTTCCCTATAATGTAGGAGGTGACTTGATGCGTTGAAGCCATTGCATGAATCCAGAACTCCTTGACTAACATAGGGAATGTTGGTCCAACCAACCTGTCAAAATACCTTTCCCATTTCTGTGCCCTAACTTCTTCTGTTAAAGCAAAACCGTTTTCCTTCAGACTTCCAAAATTAATGATCAATTCAGATAACACTTCAAGATTCTTCACAAGAGTGAGGAGTGTTCTGAATGGCACTTGATACTGTTCAGATGATGCTTTCTTCTGAGAACCTGCAGAAGCACTGCTGGAGGTTGCCATGTTCACACTTAGGGATTTTTGAGAAAACTGAGAAAAAGGGGTTGAGAGAGATGAACACAGAAAAATGCAGAGAATGCTTGAGAAATAGTGAGAAACTGTAAAAGATTAAAGTGAGAGGTTAACGTGTTTAAATAGGGTTCATAATATTTTGAAATTGTAAACGTTTTCAATAAAGAGGAATAAAATCATGATTACATTTTAAAAACATGATTACTTTCATTTAATGCTTGCTGATTTTGGGGGATTTGAGAAAGATACTTAAAACGGTTACCAGACATGTGTCTCAATGCACCCAATCAGCGTTTTTGTCTTCTCAGAAGCATGCACGCGTTCTGCTTCAGAGATTTGCTGATGATTGGATGACACTTGTTTGATGTAGTGATCAGCACGTCTGTCTTTGAGCTTAGACTCTCAGATCTTTAGACTTGCATCTGATACAATATGCATGTTCTATCTTTCTAAAAAGAGATTGATCAGAAGTCCACAGTAAAACAAATACATTCTGAAGGTAAATATATGGAATTAAAACATTTTCACTCTGGGCAGATTTTCATGCTGAGATGTTTCAGAATGAAATTAAACCTATCTTCAGAAAGGGGTTTAGTGAAGATATCAGCCCATTGATGGTCTGTATCTATAAATTTTAAATTCAAAATTCCTTTCTGAATATAGTCCCTAATGAAGTGATGTTTTATTTATATATGCTTAGCTCTAGAATGTAAAATAGGATTCTTACTTAAGCAAATAGCAGAAGTATTATCACAGAGTATAGGAATGTTACTCTCAAAAATCTGGAAGTCTTCAAGCTGACTTTTCATCCAGAGCATTTGTGTGCTACATCCTGCTGCTGCTATGTACTCAGCTTCTGCTGTTGATAGCGCAATTGTTGATTGCCTTTTGCTGGACCAAGAGATCAGATTTTCTCCCAAAAACTGGAAGCTTCCAGAAGTACTTTTACGCTCCACTCTGTCTCCAGCAAAGTCAGCATCGCAGTAGCCTACTAAACTGTAATCACTAGATTTTCTATAAAACAAACCCAGATTAGTAGTACCTTTCAGATACTTGAAAATTCGCTTAACAGCTGTTAAGTGAGATTCTCTTGGATCTGATTGGAATCTAGCACAAATACAAACGCTGAATAATATATCAGGTCTTGAAGCAGTCAGATAAAGGAGAGGACTAATCATACCTCTGTAGACTTTCTGTTCTACATTTTTGCTTACCTCTTCTCTTTCCAGAATGCACGTGGGATGCATTGGAATCTTTGATGGCTTACATTCTGAGAAGTTAAATTTCTTCAGAAGATCTCTGATGTATTTGCTCTGATGAATGTAAGTTCCCTCTGGAGTTTGATTGATCTGAATTCCTAGAAAGAATTTCAGTTCCCCCATGAGGCTCATCTCAAATTCTGCCTGCATACACTTAGCAAATTTTCTTCCAAGAGAAGGATTAGTAGAACCAAAAATAATATCATCAACGTAAATTTGAAAGACTAAGATGTCATTTTTAACTGATTTACAGAATAAGGTAGTGTCCACCTTCCCTCTGGTGAATTCATTTTCTAACAGAAAGTTACTTAGCCTTTCATACCAAGCTCTGGGAGCTTGTTTCAGACCATATAGTGACTTCTTTAGTTTGAAAACATGTTCTGGATGTTTTGTATTTTCAAAACCAGGGGGTTGGTGTACATAAACCTCTTCTTCTATATAACCGTTTAAGAATGCACTCTTGACATCCATCTGATACAGAGTGATGCCTCTATTAACAGCAAATGAAATTAAAAGTCTGATAGATTCTAACCTGGCGACTGGAGCAAAGGTTTCTGTATAGTCTATCCCCTCTTGCTGACTATAACCTTGTGCAACCAGTCGTGCCTTGTTTCTGATGACTTCACCTTGTTCATTTAGCTTGTTTCTGAAGACCCATCTTGTTCCAATGACGTTGAATCCTTTTGGTCTGGGAACAAGATCCCATACGTCATTTCTGGTGAATTGATTCAGCTCTTCTTGCATTGCCATAATCCAGTCATTATCCAGAAGTGCTTCATCAATAGAAGAAGGTTCAATCAGAGACACAAGTCCCATGAGGGTTTCTTCAGAGTTTCTGAAGCTTGCTCTTGTTCTGATTGGATCTTCCTTTCTCCCTAAGATAGTCTCTTCTGGGTGATCCAAGCTGCTTCTGGGTAATCTCTTCTGAGGTTGATCAACAGCTGTTGTAGGATTGCTAGCAGTGCTCCTTTCAGATGTTGAAGGAGTGTCTGTGTTGAGAGCTTCTGATGACTTGTCTTCAGAACCTGTAAATTCAATTTCCATACCTGCAAAAACTTCATTCTGCTTTGACTTTTCAGAGTCAAGCTTATCATCAAAACGAACACTGATTGATTCTTCCACAATCTGTGTTTTTGTATTGTATACTCTGTACCCTCTTGAGCGTTCAGAGTATCCTAACATAATACACTTCTGTGCTTTAGAGTCAAACTTGTTCAAATAATTCTTTGTATTTAACATAAAATAGGTACATCCAAATGGATGAAAATATGAAATGTTGGGCTTTCTGTTCTTCCACAATTCATATGGAGTCTTTTCCAGAATAGGTCTTATTGAGATTCTATTCTGAATGTAGCACGCTGTGTTTATCGCCTCTGCCCAGAAGATCTTAGCAACGTTTGTCTCATTGATCATGGTTCTGGCCATTTCTTGCAATGTTCTGTTCTTTCGTTCTACAACTCCATTTTGTTGGGGAGTTCTAGGACAAGAGAAATCATGCAGAATGCCTCTGTCATTAAAGAATGACTCAAAATCTTTGTTTTCAAATTCTCCACCATGATCACTTCTGACTTTAACGATTCTAAGATCCTTTTCATTCTGAACTTGGTTACAGAAGGTAACAAACACAGAGTGTGACTCGTCCTTGTGTCTTAAGAACTTTACCCATGTCCATCTGCTATAGTCATCTACGATTACTAACCCATACTTCTTGCCATTGATTGAAGCAGTTTTAACTGGTCCAAATAAGTCAATGTGCAGAAGTTCTAATGGCTTAGAGGTAGAAACAACATTTTTAGATTTAAAAGAAGGTTTTGCAAACTTGCCTTTCTGACATGCTTCACACAGAGCATCTGAATTGAACTTCAAATTAGGAAGTCCTCTGACCATATTGAGTTTGTTAATCTGAGATATTCTTCTCATACTAACATGCCCCAATCTTCTGTGCCAGATCCACTGCTCGTTGTTGACAGACAAAAGGCACTTTACATTCTGACTTTTTAGTTCAGAAAGTTTGATTTTGTAAATGTTGTTTTTCCTCTTACCATTAAACAGGATAGTCCCATCTTTCTGACTAACAGCTTTACATGATTTTTGATTAAAGATTATATCATAACCGTTATCACTTAATTGACTTATGGATAACAGATTATGCATTAATCCATCTACTAGCAGAACATTATTAATAGAGGGAAGATTTCCATTACCTACAGTTCCAGAGCCAATTATCTTTCCCCTCTGATTGCCTCCAAAGCCAACGTGGCCTCCAGGCTTAAGTTCCAGGCTTTGGAACATATGCCTTCTTCCCGTCATGTGTCGCGAGCAGCCAGAGTCCAGGTACCATGACTGGTGTTTCTGACTTGCTGCTAAAGATATCTGCAACATGTATTATTTTATCCTTAGGTACCCAGATTTTCTTGGGTCCTGATTTGTTAGTTTTACCAAAACTCTGGTTGAATTTTGGTTTCACAGAGTACTTACTGCTAGTGTATTTAATATCATGTGTGTGACCATACACAAAATGTGAATTCAGAGGAGTGTGTTTAATGGTTAAGTCCATGACATTATTTGGTGTAGGAACCTTACCTTGGTATCCTATTCCTTTCCTGCCATTTCTGCTAACTCTATAGATCATTGAAGCCATTTTGCTTCTATCTATGCTTTTAGCAAGGAACTTTTGGAAACTGTGATCATACTCCTTGATGATCTCATCAGCGTTGCTGGGAGTTTCAGAAATTGGTTCCTTCTGAGAGTTTTGTAAAGTGTTCTCTAATTTTGAAATCTTATTTCTCAGCTCAGAATTCTCCAATTTGAGACTCTCAGTCTTATTAGAGTCAGATTCAAGATTCCTTTTCAGGTCTCTGAACTTAACTCTAATCTGCTGATACCTTTCCAGGATTTCATTAAGGCTTTCAGCAAGTTCAGCCTTGGTAAAATTAACAGCAAAGTTAGGAAATACCTCTTCAGTGTCTGATTCAGAGTCTGATTCAGAAGCTTCACTATCTTCTGAAATGTTAGCCATGAGAGCTATGTTTGCCCTCTCATCATCTGATTCTGAGTCAGCTTCAGACGAGTCAGAGTCATCCCATGTAGCCATGAGACTTTTCTTCTTTTCTCTTCCAAACTTCTTTTTGGGCTTTTCCCTCTGAAGCTTAGGGCAGTCACTCTTGTAGTGTCCTTGCTCATTGCACTCATAGCAGATGATGTCCTTGGTGTTTGGCTTTTTGCTACTTGAGGAGCCTTCAGATCTTCTGTATCCAGAGGAAGAATCTGTCCTTCTGTATCTGGAAGAGGATTCATTCTGATCAGATCTTCTAGGATTCCTGAACTTCCTTTGCCTCTGCTTCCACAGTTGATTTACTCTTCTGGAGAGGAGGGAGAGTTCGTCTTCTTCTGATGAGGATCCATCAGATGTTTCTTCAACTGCCTGCAAAACTTTAGACTCAGATTTTTTGTTAGATTTTAATGCTAAAGGCTTACCTTGCTTCTGAGGCTCGTCAGCTTCTAGCTCTATCTCATGACTTCTGAGGGAGCTTATAAGTTCCTCCAGAGTAATTTTGTTGAGATCTTTTGCTAGCTTCAGAGCTGTAACCATTGGTCTCCACTACTTGGGTAAACTTCTGATGATTTTCTTGACATGGTCAGCAGTAGAGTATCCTTTGTCCAGAACCTTGAGACCAGCTACCAGAATCTGGAATCTTGAGAACATTGTTTCAATGGATTCAAATTCTTCCATTTTGAACGCCTCATACTTCTGAATGAGCGCCAAAGCTTTAGTTTCTTTGACCTGAACGTTGCCCCCATGCGTCATTCTGAGTGAGTTAAAAATGTTCTTTGCTGTGTCTCTGTTGGAGATCTTTTCATATTCAGTATAGGAGATGGCGCTGAGAAGGATGGTTCTGGCCTTGTGGTGATTCTTGAAGTCACGCTTTTGTTGATCAGTCATTGTTTTTCTATCAATCTTCTGACCGCTTGCATTCACAGGGTGCGTGTATCCATCTGTCACCATATCCCACAGATCAGCATCATGTGCCAGAAAGAAGCTTTCAATTCTGTCTTTCCAGTAATCAAAGTTTTCTCCATCAAAGACTGGAGGTTTGCCGCTGAATCTGTCTCTGTCCTCATGGTTGTCATTGCTGGTGTGAGAATAGTTTCCTGCCATTGTGTTTTTCTGATGCTGGATCTTGTACTGATACGGTTAAGTGTTTTAGCTCAGAACCAGGCGCTCTGATGCCAATTGAAGAAGTGAAAAACACAAGAAGGGGGGTTGAATTGTAAAACTGAAAATCAATGCAATGAACAAGATATTTTTATCCTGGTTCGTTTGATCTCAAACTACTCCAGTCCACCCGTCAAGGTAATTTCGCCTCTCTCCAACGAGGTCTTAATCCACTATATTCAACTGAATATTACAAACTGCTTTAACAACTGCTAAAGCCTTCTTGATGCAAACCACAACCCGGTTTGTCAAGGAAACACTTTCTTACAAAGAAGATAAATCTAGGTGTGAATGTTTTCTACAAAACTGTATCACAACTGTGATGTTTACACAATTTAAGCTTATGAAACTAGATTGCTAAACAATGATTGAGTAAGGAAATATGTAGCGTTTAGCAAACTGAGAGAAGGAAGATTATGATTAGCTTTTAGGCGTGTAAAATGTTGGAGAGCATTAGCCAATTCAATCTTCATAGTCTTATTTATATAGCATTGAGATTGTTGAACGTTGGAGCAATATTCTTGATTCAATGCTAATAACAAACTTTCCTTATCAAGCAGATCTTGTCTGGAATGAGGCTGTTGGTAATAATTTGCTTTCAATGCACAGTACCGTTGCTTACTTAATGCATGTTCTGGCTTGGCTCATTCTGACTCTGCTTAACTGCTGATGATTTGTTGTTTTCTTTATCAGAGTGTTGAGCGCAGTTCTGTTCATCAAGCTTCAGAATACACGTGAGTTAATCTTCTGATTCTGGTATTCTGATATAGCAACTTTTGATGCTGATGTCAGGAACCAATATTCTGATGCTGATTAAGTGTGCTCTTGCTGATACCTATCAGAGTTTCTGCAAAGCAGAACGTAATATTTTTAGGTAGCAAATAGTTCATACATGAATCATATAAATAATATATCTTTTCATTTTGTTATCATCAAAACTTAAACATAGGGTAGTAGATTCAAACTTTGTTCTAACAACAGCAACTTCAAAACAACACATACTTAGCAACAATCGAATTAAAGTTCAACAACTGAAATAATTAAGAATTAAAAGCAACAAGCGTTCACCCCCCCGAGTGTTACGTATCAGAGAAATGACACCGAATCGAACTACTGAAGGTATACAACCTTCACTCTGGATTACCTGCACGTTACCAACGTAAGGGTAACATTCAAACAGAAGGGGGTGAGATATCTAACAATATAATAAAACGTATGATAAATAATATATTAAATTAGATCACATAACATCACCGCTTCTCATTGTATAAACAACAATAATCACAACAGATTCCCAATAATATACATGTTTACCGCATCAATACGTAACTTCTTTATGCAATCATATAATGCGACTCAATACTATGCAAATTCATGTGGTACCATTGGAGCAGAAATCCCATCTCAAAATAATTGCCAATAAATAGAGGCATCAACAAGGCATAAGCCTCCATCTTAATATTCGCCAATACATGTCATCTTAACGAGCATCAGCTCTATCTTGAAATGCAATGTATACGACACAATCATGAATGTAATGACAACACCATAATTAATAACATCTCAACACAACATCATCGTTGGCCAGAATCCTACATCCTAATAGCTGCCAATTATTAGAGGCATCTCAACATCTTTCATCAACATAATTCATCAAACATCATTTATCAACATAATTCATCAAACACCATTTATCATCATAATTAATCAAACATCATTTATCAACATAATTCATCAAACATCATTTCATCAACAACTCAGCCATACTATAATACAATAGTAACTCGTCAATCACGCGACGTTGGCCATAGGCCTACAACATGATATTGCCTATTATTAAATAATCATCTAAGGCTTATCTCTATATTAACAAACCTATACATATTACTATTCTGTAATACTATATCATTATCATCATTAATCTTACTGCTATGAACCAACCAGTAATCTATAATCATCTCATCCTCATCATACTTCATAAAATCATCATAGTGATTAACTTGGGAAGCTAACTCTAGTCCTAAATTGGGTTACTAGGATTATTCTTCTTATCCTTCATTTAAATCCTTAAGAATGAAGTTAATCGCGTTAGCTATCCAACGCTTCGAACGGCAACTCAAACGGAGTCCGGAAACTCAAGTTACAGCCTCTGGAAACAAATCTGTCAAAAAACCAGACTACATGAATCGACGCGTAATGTCTTGAGTCGGAGCGTACTGGGCTTAACACGCTACATGAGTCGACGCGTAATCCCTTTGTATCGACTCATACTGAGTCTGCAACACTGCATGTATCGATACATGGTCCTATGTATCGACTCATCCTGAGTCTAAAAGTCTGCATGTATCAACGCATGGCTTCTTCGTATCGACTCATCTTGAGTCTAAAAGCCTTCATGCATCGGCGCATGGCTTTTGGGGTCGACACATACTATTTTGTCATGAATATTTTATGCGATTTCACTATGTTTTTACCACGGTTTCCATGCTTTAGGCCCTAAAAACATCCTCTAATCATAGGTAATCCTCAATTACAATCATCCTATATTTCTACATCAAATATACCGCATTAGGGCATCGTTATTCATCCTTAAATCATTGATTTTTATCATACAACAATGTATATAATTCAATCATAAACCAAAAAATATTTCACATCTAATCCCACATACCAATCATCATAAACCCTATTATAGAGTCAGAACCCCACAGTTACCTTGGATTGAAGGTTACTCTATAACCTTTCCGATTGAATTTCGTTCTGCCTCTTTTCTTCTTTTCTGCACTTTCACATCATCTTTCTCTTCTTCCAGCCCTTATTTCCTTCTCTTTTACTGCTTCTTCTTTTCTTATTATTTTCTAAAAACTAATATAATAACCCTATAATTATCTTTATGCCTTAATGAGCTTAAGAATCTTACACCCCCTTTCTACTACTACTATTCTTTAAAACAAGCCCACATCAAATAATATTATCATTCTAATGTTATTCCACAACTTAATAGAATAATTAAATCTAATAACAACAACACATCAACTATTATAATAAAACAACTTTATAAATAATCCACAAATGATTTAATTAAATAATTAATTAAATTACAGACGTTACAACTCTCCCCCACTTAAAATATTTTCGTCCTTAATCAAACAACTCAGGATAGGAGTCTCGCATCTTGCTCTCCAACTCCCAAGTCATGCTTTCTCTGACAACTCCTAGCTAAACCACTTTAACCAAAGCAATCTCTTTACCCCTCAAAGTATTTGTTTCACGATCCGCGGTCCGTACATGCATTGTCTCCACCTTAAGGTTATCCCGTACTTGCACATCATCCATATGAATCACATGAGATAGATCTGAAATATACTTTTGGAGTCGTGACACAAGAAACACATCATGCAAATTCGAAAGATTAGGCGGTAAAGCCACTCTATAAGCAACATTCCCCACTCTCTCCGAAATATGATATGGTCCAATAAAACGAGTGTTGTACCCCAAAATTTTCCCTCCCATATTCTCCAAGATTTATCAAGAATCACCTTCAAATGGTTCAAGATCACTCAAGGGTAGCACAGTCCAACTGCCTCCTAAGCCAGTCAAAATTAGGGTTTTGGTTATCTCAGGGAATTTGAGGTTTTAAATGGTCCAAACAAGTCCCATAGGCCTATACACATTGTCAAGCATCTACATGCCAAGTCTCAAGACTCACAGGGTCAAATTACACAATCAAAAGCTCCATTTGCTTTACAATCAACTACAGGGGTAAAATGGTCATTTTACAGTCAAAAGTAAATTTTTTTGGTAAATATCTTATTTTTAAGCCATAATCATCATTTGATCAAGTCTTGATCATGATTCCACAAGAATGGCTCAAAAATCATCAAAGATGCAAAAGTTTCTATTTTTGGACAGTTGAAAAGTCAACTGTAACTTGACCAGGGCATAACTTTTTCATGGTTCATCAGAAAAATCCCATCCAATGCTCATTTTGAAGGGGATGACATTTCCTACAACTCATCTTCACATTCCAAGTCCAAGAAATGCTCTCACAAAAAGTTATCAATTTCTATATTATAGGTCAATTTCAAAAGTCAACAAAAAGGCACTTTAAGTCAAAGACCATAACTTGAGATTGGTAAATCCAAATGACATGAGACCAAAGGAATTGGTTAGAGGACTTCAAGACCTTTCCAAAATGTCCAAGAACATATTCATATGATCAAAATTGAGCAAGATATGCATTGGAGAAGTTGGGAAATTTTTGTGAATTTGCAAAAGTCAACTTTGCTCAAAACACATCATTTTTGCTAATGGGCCTCAAATTCCTTCTTGAATCTTTGTCCAAGGCTTATGCACGACCCATTGGGATTATTTGAATTTATTTTCTTATTTTCTATTAATTAATTGGATTTTTTATTAATATTAATTCATTTAATTGATTTAAAATGTAGGAAATTCCAAGATATGATTTCTCAATCTTTTTGTGAAGCAAAAGTGGTCAACAAGAGCTGGCAAATTCGTGTATCAATTAAGGGGACAAAAATCTCCCAATTTGGCAAGGTTTTTCAATCAAAAAGATTGAAAAATATTTGATTGAAAATCAAATATTGAAAACTTTATTCCATGGTTCTTTGACCAAGATTGTACCCTAAAACCATTCTACTATATATGCATAACTCAACCCTAATGCCTGCAACGTGAGAGCTGCTGTCAAAAGCCATAAACCAATTCCAAAAATTCAAGAAAATTTGAAAACTCAATTCCACGTTCTAGCACAATTCAAAGCCTTTTCTTTATTCCAATACATTGCTGGAGGTGTGAGAAACGATTTACAATCAAAACTAAGTCTTAAGGCTACAGAAACTGTTCAGAACAACTCACGGTTTGCTTATTCTTTTTCATAATCGAAACTCACATTTGATGCATCATTAACATGTTATAACCATTGTTTTTCATTGCTAGAACCTCTCTGAAGCTAATGATGTAGGTGAATTGCATTATGGTGTCCAGAATCGTGAATTGCCATTGGAGGATTTTAGGGTTCTTGAATCTCAAAATTGGGGTTTTCCACATCCAGTAAAATTGGACCTTCTAATGCATATGGTTGTATTCGTGGAGACAAGACGAATCGAACACTACCCTCATGAACAATTTATGTTCACCACACGCCTGTTCTCTATTTTTCCTCAGGCCATATTGTGGGGGTTAAAAACCCCCGCTATTTGATTTTATTTTACAGGCAAAAGGAAGAAGAAGACAATAGGTGTAAGCACGTGATTGGATAATTCAAATATAACACGCGCTTTCATAATTTCCAGCATGTTGATTGATTATTAATAATATATTTGTTTAGCATTATACATACAAACGCGTGCAGGTTGGCTCAGTGGTTGGTGATCTGTCCAAGAACCATTGGGACCTGGGTTCGATTCCCAGGTCCACCCAAAACTCAATAATATTTTTTCTAATGTGTTCCTATGCAGGCTTCCAAATAATGGACACCATATACCTCACGCTTCATCTTGCCAAGTGGCCTCAAACCCAGATCCAAAGGCCAAGAGTGAGTGACTATGATGTTCTCCAGTCAAAGCCAGCGTAGGCCATCCAGAAAGTCAAAGCAGGCTTGTGTTAATGGGCCAGCAATTCCCAAATAAACCTCCATTATGGGGTCAACACCCCCCTGGTTTCTATTTCTTTTTTATTTTCTTTCTTTTTATTTTCTTTTAATAATTATTATTACTATTATCTAATTAATTCATAAATTATTTTTCATAATAAAATCAGAAACTTAAAATATTGTTTATTATTTATTATTTTCACTATTAATAATTATTTTTGTAAATAAACTATAATTAATTAATTTAGTTGTTTAATTAGGATAATTTTAATCTTTTACAATAAATAAAATAAATTAGACTTAGGTTTTTTTCTAACTTTTGACTTTTAATTTCTTTTTATTTATTTCATTAAAACTTAAAAAACACAAAAAAAACATTTTTTATTTTAAATTAATTAATTAATTAGAATTAGGTTTAATATTTAATTTAATTGCAAAAAAGGACAAAATTCACTTTCTTTTCTCAAAAAGGGTCAAAACCCTAAGACGTCCCGATTTAATTTCTTCGCGCATATTTATTTTTAATTCCTTTTGATTATATTGATGTAACTGTTTCCGAGGATGTAATAGTTAATTAGGTCTTTTACCGTTTTCTTTTATTTTCTCGCATTTATTTCCAAACGGGTTTTGTTTTTGGCGATGTATAGACCCGCGCCTTGTAATAGCGTAGATTTACCTTTCCGCAATTTATTTTCCGCACTCTTAACTGTTAATATGCATGACAAGACTTGTATGAATAATAAAATCAATCCGTAGCTCACAAATAACATGTACAAGATAATATAAACTGAAATAACACACATGCACATGCCACTCTTAGGGTACGCCTCACTTGGTTGCCTCGAGGTGCTCGTCAAGTATAGGGTGTTTTAGAGGTCGCCCTCCTATCTAAAGATCCAGTTGCCTCGAAACAGTTGCCTCGGATAAAAAGGATCTAGGACATTAGGGTTACCGCTAAGGTGTCCTACTATTGCTTTGGTGACCACATTGTCCCTAATAATCGAATTGACCCGAATAACTCCAACGATGGTGCTTCCTACTTCTCGATAGTGGGATAGTACTGTCTAAAGGACTCTTACACAGCCTAATTCCTTAGGGTAGGTAGATTTCTCCTGGGTACTTGCTCTTTCAAAACAATAAAAACAACTTTTCGCACCTACACTTTCAAAAAGTTTTCAAACAAATACTTCATACACTCTTGAGGACTGATACAAGAGTTACCTAGAAGTTTTTCAGACTAAACTTTTTCAAAACCCACAAACACTTGAAAAGCAAACAAAATTTGAAAATATAGTGAGCAAGTGCCTAAGAGCCCGTGGATAACCACGGATAGAAAGGGTGCTAACACCTTCCCTTTCTATAAATCTACCTCCCAAACCGAGAAACAATCTCGAAAAGGAATTTTGCTGTGCTTTTGTCCTTTCCATGTTGGAGAACATAAAAGACGGTGGCGACTCTTGCTTACCGCGACATTTCGTGAACCAGCTTAAAAAACAGTCAGTTCTATTTCCACCGATCACAGAACTGGAGACTCTGCTAGGGACTTTATAAGTGAGGTGTACCTTAGGATTAGACCACTCTTATGTTTTCAATTGTATGTCTTGATTTCTTTTATATTTGTGGGCTTGCATCGGAGTTTCATAGATCCTAACCCAGATCTGGGGAATACCCTTTTAGGTAGCATAAGCTGTGAGGGACTTGTCCGGCGTAGACCGACATGGGTGAAGCAGTGGCTACATTGGTGTGACACCTTGGTCTGTACTGATATCCCTTGTGTTGGAACGAGGAGAATATGGATCTTCTGAGGAGTCATTAAGCACCAACCGACCTTAGAACCCTAAATTGACCCAACTTGGCCATAGAACAGTAGCAGTATACTACACTCATTGAGGCTAAACTCTCGTGATGGTTCTGGCCGCAAGAAAAGATTGCGACGCTGGAGTTATGACCAATTGAGGGTAGTCGATGATATTGAGATCCTCTAGAACCCGGTTACTATTTTCTAGGACAGGTCTTAACCAACGAAACTGAAAGAGGGTAGTACCTAAACTTCATGCTGGCCTAAACTCTAAGGGCTCTCTGTGTGACTTGTGTGCCTTCAAACTTGAATTATTTGCATGTACTTGTTATCTAACAACACAGGTTCCTTGCAGGTTTTGTTTACAGTCCTTAATATGGACTCATAACAGGGTTCACTTACATCACTCCACGCATAGCATAACATCATACCATCATACCATTGCATTTCCTAACCCATTTCAAGGATCTCAAGGGTTTGTGATGCAGGTCATGATGAATCAAATGTCTAGCAAGGGGCAAAGGGGATTTATTTTCCTCTAGCCAAGGTTAATGACTTGAGTTTGGGGCTATGACCCACTCGATATGGTGAGCCTTGACTCTTGAAGAAGGACTCTCAACAACAGGAAGTTCCTTCAATCAAGCCACCAGATTCAAATTCTAACAATTTTCTTGTTTACCCCGCGAGATCCTTGAAAACATTGCATGCATACATACACTTCATGGCATAACAGGTACCCTTTTTACAGGTCACTTATCTTCTTCGCTGTTTATTTCAGCAATCACCATGAATCCTGAATCATCCAATGAACAAGCTATCAAGGCCCTCCAGGCCCAGAATGCCCAGTTCCAGGAGTTGGTTATGAGCCTAGCCCATGGTCAACAGGATTTGAAGACTCTGCTTCTGAAAGAGAGGAAGAAGAAGAAGAAGAGGACTGTTTTGTTCAACACTAGACGCAGATCTGGGAAGGGATTACAGAATGAGGTTGAGTTGACTACCTCATCTGTAGGCAAGGACAGTCCCCAAGAGAGAAGGGTTCCTAGTCCCGTGGTCTCCGACAATGAGACAGATTATAATGATGAACAGTACCCTCCTGCGGAGGACAGGTACAAACAGCTGGAGGACCGTTTAAGTGCTATGGAGATTCAACATGTGCCCGGGTTGGACTTTGGAGACCTAGGCTTATCTTCTGGGGTAGTGATTCCCCATAAGTTCAAGGCACCTGCTTTTGCAAAGTACGACGGAGCTTCCTGTCCTAAGCTGCATCTCAGATCATATGTGAGGAAGATCCAACCGTATACAGCTGACAAGAATTTGTGGATCCATTTCTTCCAGGATAGTCTTTCAGGGACTCAACTCGAATGGTTCTATCAGCTGGATGGAGCCAGTATTCGTAACTGGGAGGATTTGGCTACTGCGTTCTACAAGCAGTATCAGTACAATTCCGACCTCGCTCCTACGCGTACCCAACTCCAGGGTATGTCACTAGGGACGGGTGAAGGATTCAAGGAATATGCGCAAAGGTGGAGAGACCTTGCTGGAAGGGTGCAACCACCTCTGACCGACCGTGAGCTCGTTGATATGTTCTTGGGGACCCTGTCTGGTCCTTTCTTCAACCATCTGATTGGGAATTCTTCTGCTGGGTTTACAGATTTGATCTTGACCGGGGAGAGGATTGAAGCTGGTATCAAGGCTGGAAAGATTCAAGAAGCTCACCTTCTGATGCTCATAAAAAGCCTTACCATGGAAAAAAGAGTCCAACGCTGTGCATGGTAAAAAGAGCCGTCATGATCAACATGTAGGGGCAACCCAGATCTCTAATCCTATGCCTGCTCAGCAAAGACAGGGGCAGCAACGTAAGGAGGTCGCACCCAAATGACAGTTCACTAAGATCAACATGTCACTGGATCAAGCGCTACAGCAAATGTTGAAGGCAGGGCTGATTACCTTAAGGGCTCCTCTTCGGAATCCAAACACTTCTGCTCCTAACTATCATCCCAACGAAAGGTGTGCATACCACTCTGATAGCCCGGGGCATACTACGGACAACTGTTGGGCTCTGAAGAATAAGGTCCAAGACATGATTGATGCCAAGGAAATCCAGTTTGAAGCACCAGAGACTCCAAACATAATCACTGCTCCTTTGCCAAATCACTGAAGGCTTTTGTTTTATTTGAATTTCCGAGTTGTATTTTTCTTTGCTTATATAAACAATTAATGTCATAGCAAACTTGTTTATTCCATTAATGCATCGCATATGTCTGTTTGAATTAATCTATTCGTATTCATTATATTCAAAATTGCTTTCATTTTTCTGTGATGATCAACTCTCGATTAATAATTCTAAGCCTCTTGAGGGAGGATGACGAAAACGATACCATGATCTTTACAGTATGCTTTTGAACAGACCCCGCTGATGAGGTACATGCATTGTTTCAATTCCTAAACACTGGAGTTATAAGGAAGATAATCCCTCGTTACCCCCTTTGAGCCAAAGAAGTTGGAGTTTTTCTTTTCGAAAATTAAAACCCTTAATCATAACCTGGGGCAGGGTAGTTCTCTCAGTTGATCCAGGTGCACAACGAATAGCATCAAAGAAGTCCTTCCAAAGCAAAAGACAATGATGGTTCCGAATAATTATAAAGACAGGCAGTCATTATCTCTCAAAATAAAAGCCCATTAAAGTCAAAACCTATGAAGGAGACTTGCAAAACGGGGGCATCCCGCTGACTGTAATTACAAAAAGAAATAGTTCAGGCAAAAAACAGGGATAACGAAATCAAAAAGAAAGAGGTCTTACAGACTCTCAACAAAATGACTGCCTATTCAAAATAAACTGTCAATATCCGAACCATCACCATAATATCAGGACAAAGACTCAAACAAGGTCTAATGCATGATCAGCTGAGTTTAGGGTTGAAGAACATCACGAAGAGCGGGTGGGTACAAATAAAATTTGAGCCTTTATCCTTTGTTTCTTAAACCGTGAACCAGGCCACGTTATAACCCTTAAAAGTCCTAGCTGAAGCATGGGTTAGTTCGAAAGCATACTGTTACGAAAGGTATCCTGACTCCTTAAGGCTTGCGGTAAAATAACGAGTTGACATCACAGTTTACAAAAAATTCACTTGTTTTTATGAAAAAAAACTGCATTTTCAAAAACTTCAAGACAAACATAAGCTTTGCATTCTTAATATAACATTGCTTGCATATGACTATTTGTTTGAACAACATAGAAGTTCGCACGAAGAATATCTAGTGAACAAAAGCACTTCCAATCAAGGGGCACGGCATGATCATGGTCTATCATCTGGGGCAGTCCAGTCAAGATTCAACGAATCTCTCAAAGGCCAACCAGCTTGGGGCAAATCTCCGCCTGAGTCACTCAGGGCATTGAATAGGAATTCCAGCAACGAATCTGGAACGATCTAACGAAGATCTTCTGGTAGTATGACAACACAACACTACTGACAGTGACAACTCCATGCATCCTGAGAGCACGGACATAGTCGAAAAAATACTATGCAAAATCAAAGACCCGCTAGGTTGACACACCTAGGCAAAAATAAGGGCTTCCCGGCGAACCAAAAGGGTTCGGTAAAAAATAAGGGATGAAATGAAAAAAAATCTGTACACCCGGCAAGTCGAAAACCTGAAAAGGCGGCTTGGGCAAAAATGGGTATCCCGGTGGACTGAAAACCCGAAAGGGCGGTCCAGGAAAAAATTAGGGATCAAAGCGTACGACTATGTCCCGGTATCTCGTCACTTACCAGAAGAGGAATTGTCAACCGGCAGTTATCAAGGCCTCTACAGGTACCTTCTCCCGCAGAAGCTGGGGCAATAATAATTATCTGAATGATTTAGTTGCTCTGTCCACAGGTATAAGGTAGGTTCGGCTGAAGAATCTGACCAAGACATCTTCACTCCCCGCAGAGTAAGACCAAAATCAGCAATACTCTCCCCAAGCAGAGTTGGGCTCCCATCAGCCCTAAAAAGGCACAGTATCTCCAGCAAGTCAGCAATACTCTCCCCGAGCAGAGTTAGGCTACTGTCAGTCCTGAAGGAAGTTGGATATCCCCAGAAGATCTTAACATTCCCCAGCGGAGTATACAGATGTTCCTAAACAAGCATCCCCGACAGTCTTAATATTCCTTGACAAAAATATAAGATTGTTCCCCGACGGGATACAGACACCCCAGTGGAGCCACTTCCCCAGTACAGTTCAAAAGTTTCCCCAGGAGAGTTGAATCAATCTCCCCAATAGATTCTGGAAGCTTATCCCCAGTAGATTCTGGAAGCTCATCCCCCGCAGAGTACAATATCTCTCCCCGACCATATTCAAAGGTTATTCCTCACCAGAGCTTATAACTGGGTTATCCTCAGCTAGTTACCACGGAAAGATCGTCCTCGGCGAAGTTCTTCCTACCCCCAGCGGAGTTCATCAAATTCCCCAACAAAACTTATCAAGGGAATCCCCAGCGGAGTTATCTTCAAAATCTCAGCGAAGTATCTCTTCCCACAGAGTAATTCCCCGCAGAGTAATCTCTTCATCAAGTTTATTCCCCAACGGAGTCATCTTCTCCTACCGGTATTCTTGCAACCATCGTCCCCAGCGGAAACGAAGAACTCTACTCTTCAAACATCAACCCAGGATTCAACAAGCTCCCGGCGTTCGTCGAGGATTTATTTTCCTAGACGAAAATACATTCATAGACATTTCATATTTCATACATGATAAAGTGCATACGACACGATCTCATTTATTTTTGAGAACATCATGACATCATCCATTTCATACATCATGACATTGCATACAACTGATATTTTGCCTTTTCAGGAAAAAGGTCAATCCAAAGATAATTACTATCAACTGTCGCAATTCCAGATTCGATACCTGTATCTAGCCAGGGCATATCTGTGAGTGATGAATTGTAGATTCGATACCTGTATCCAGCCAGGGCATATCTGCATGAAGAGTTTAGAGATTCGATACCTGTATCCAGCCAGGGCATATCTGTAGACGACTACTTCCAGATTCGATACCTGTATCCAGCTAGGGCATATCTGCATGAAGAATTTGAAGTTCCAGATTTGATACCTGTATCTAGCCAGGGCATATCTGTGAGCGATTGATTATGGATTCGATACCTGTATCTAGCCAGGGCATATCTACATTAAAGAGATTTCAGAGATAGCTTGGAAATGCTCCAGATATGGATGCTATTCTTTTGCTTATTCAAAGTTTCTTCTCAGAGATAGCTTAGAAATGCTCCAGATATGGATGCTGTTCTTTTGCTTATTCAGAGTTTCTTCTCAGAGATAGCTTGGAAATGCTCCAGATATGGATGCTGTTCTTTTTCTTATTCAGAGTTTCCTTTCAGAGATAGCTTGGAAATGCTCCAGATATGGATGCTATTCTTTTGCTTATTCAGAGTTTCCTTTCAGAGATGGCTTGGAAATGCTCCAGATATGGATGATATTCTTTTGCTTATTCAAAGTTTCCTAGAGATAGCTTAGAAATGCTCCAGATATGGATGCTATTCTTTTGCTTATTCAACGTTTCTTCTCAGAGATAGCTTAGAAATGCTCCAGATATGGATGCTATTCTTGTGCTCATTCAGAGTTTCCTTTCGGAGATAGCTTAGAAATGCTCCAGACATGGATGCTATTCTTTTGCTTATTCAAAGTTTCTTCTCAGAGATGGCTTAGAGATGCTCTAGATATGGATGCTATTCTTTTGCTTATTCAGAGTTTCTTCCCAGAAATGGCTTAGAGATGCTCCAGATATGGATGCTATTCTTTTGCTTATTCAGAGTTTCTTCCCAGAAATGGCTTAGAGATGCTCCAGATATGGACGCTATTATTTTGCTTATTCAGAGTTTCCTTTCGGAGATAGCTTGGAAATGCTCCAGATATGGATGCTATTCTTTTGCTTATTCAGATTTCCGTTCAGATATAGCTTAGAGATGCTCCTGACCCGGATGTTATTCTACTGCTTATTCAGATTTCTCTCCAGAGATGGCTTAGAGATGCTCCAGATATGGACGCTATTATTTTGCTTATTCAGAGATTCCTTCTAGAGATAGTTCAGTTGCGACCCAGGCATGGCGACTTTCTGATACTTATTCCAGAGTTCCTTTCAGATATAGCTTAGAGATGCTCCTGACCCGGATGTTATTCTACTGCTTATTCAGATTCAAACTTCTAAAGACAACTTAGAGATGCTCCAGACCCAGAGGCTATTCTATTATTTATTCCAGATTCATTCAAAAGACATTCCAGATACGATCCAGATTCGGATGACATTCTGTCACTCACTCAGATACAGTATGGATATACCCCAGACGCGGCGGTCATTCTACTATGTATTCAGACGTCAACAATTAGATATAGACTAGATATGCTCCAGACACAGAAGCCATTCTATTTCTTATTCAGATTCAACTATCCATTACATCTCCAAATGGCATCTATAAGTCCATTCCCGACAAGATTCTGTCACATCTCCAGATGGCATCTATAAGCCCATCCTCCTATCCATCATATCTCCAAATGGCATCTGTAAGCCCATTCCCGACATCACATTGCTGATATTCCACTATGTGAGTGCAAATTTCTGGGCACTCTAGTGTTCAATCATCTTCCATCTTCGGATCACGGAAGGCACGCAAGCCAATCTACATCCTCAGGTTTAAGAAGATTGAACAGGGGAAACTGTTGTACCCCAAAATTTGCCCTCCCATATTCTCCAAGATTTATCAAGAATCACCTTCAAATGGTTCAAGATCACTCAAGGGTTGCACAGTCCAACCGCCTCCTAAGCCAGTCAAAATTAGGGTTTTGATTCTCTCAGGGAATTTGAGGTTTTCAATGGTCCAAACAAGTCCCATAGGCCTATACAGATTGTCAATCATCTACATGCCAAGTCTCAAGAATCACAGGATCAAATTACACAGTCAAAAGCTCCATTTGCTTCACAATCAACTGCAGGGGTAAAATGGTCATTTTACAGTCAAAAGTAAAAATTTTAGGTCAACATCTTATTTTAAAGCCATAATCATCATTTGATCAAGTCTTGATCATGATTCCACAAGAATGGCTCAAAAATCATCAAAGATGCAAAAGTTTCTATTTTTGGACAGCTGAAAAGTCAACTGTAACTTGACCAGGGCATAACTTTTTCATGGTTCATCAGAAAAATCCCATCCAATGCTCATTTTGAAGGGGATGACATTTCCTACAACTCATCTTCACATTCCAAGTCCAAGAAATGCTCTCACAAAAAGTTATCAATTTCTACATTATAGGTAAATTTCAAAAGTCAACAAAAAGGCACTTTAAGTCAAAGACCATAACTTGAGATTGGTAAATCCAAATGACATGGGACCAAAGGAATTGGTTAGAGGACTTCAAGACCTTTCCAAAATTTCCAAGAACATATTCATATGATCACAATTGAGAAAGATATGCATTGGAGAAGTTGGGAAATTTTTGTGAATTTGCAAAAGTCAACTTTGCTCAAAACACATCATTTTTGCTAATGGGCCTCAAATTCCTTCTTGAATCTTTGTCCAAGGCTTATGCACGACCCATTGGGATTATTTGAATTTATTTTCTTATTTTCTATTAATTAATTGGATTTTTTATTAATATTAATTCATTTAATTGATTTAAAATGTAGGAAATTCCAAGATATGATTTCTCAATCTTTTTGTGAAGCAAAAGTGGTCAACAAGAGCTGGCAAATTCGTGTATCAATTAAGGGGACAAAAATCTCCCAATTTGGCAAGGTTTTTCAATCAAAAAGATTGAAAAATATTTGATTGAAAATCAAATATTGAAAACTTTATTCCATGGATCTTTGACCAAGATTGTACCCTAAAACCATTCTACTATATATGCATAACTCAACCCTAATGCCTGCAACGTGAGAGCTGCTGTCAAAAGCCATAAACCAATTCCAAAAATTCAAGAAAATTTGAAAACTGAATTCCACGTTCTAGCACAATTCAAAGCCTTTTCTTTATTCCAATACATTGCTGGAGGTGTGAGAAACGATTTACAATCAAAACCAAGTCTTAAGGCTACAGAAACTATTCAGAACAACTCACGGTTTGCTTATTCTTTTTCATAATCGAAACTCACATTTGATGCATCATTAACATGTTATAACCATTTCTTTGCATTGCTAGAACCTCTCTAAAGCTAATGATGTAGGTGAATTGCATTATGGTGTCCAGAATCGTGAATTGCCATTGGAGGATTTTAGGGTTCTTGAATCTCAAAATTGGGGTTTTCCACATCCAGTAAAATTGGACCTTCTAGTGCATATGGTTGTATTCGTGGAGACAAGACGAATCAAACACTACCCTCGCGAACAATTTATGTTCACCACACGCATGTTCGCTATTTTTCCTCAGGCCATATTGTGGGGGTTAAAAACCCCCGCTATTTTATTTTATTTTACAGGCAAAAGGAAGAAGAAGACAATAGGTGTAAGCACGTGATTGGATAATTCAAATATAACGCGCGCTTTCATAATTTCCAGCATGTTGATTGATTATTAATAATATATTTGTTTAGCATTATACATACAAACGCGTGCAGGTTGGCTCAGTGGTTGGTGATCTGTCCAAGAACCATTGGGACCTGGGTTCGATTCCCAGGTCCACCCAAAACTCAATAATATTTTTTCTAATGTGTTCCTATGCAGGCTTCCAAATAGTGGACACCATATACCTCACGCTTCATCTTGCCAAGTGGCCTCAAACCCAGATCCAAAGGCCAAGAGTGAGTGACTACGATGTTCTCCAGTCAAAGCCAGCGTAGGCCATCCAGAAAGTCAAAGCAGGCTTGTGTTAATGGGCCAGCAATTCCCAAATATACCTCCATTATGGGGTCAACACCCCCCAATGGTTTCTATTTCTTTTTTATTTTCTTTCTTTTTATTTTCTTTTAATAATTATTATTACTATTATCTAATTAATTCATAAATTATTTTTCATAATAAAATCAGAAACTTAAAATATTGTTTATTATTTATTATTTTCACTATTAATAATTATTTTTGTAAATAAACTATAATTAATTAATTTAGTTGTTTAATTAGGACAATTTTAATCTTTTACAATAAATAAAATAAATTAGACTTAGGTTTTTTTCTAACTTTTGACTTTTAATTTCTTTTTATTTATTTCATTAAAACTTAAAAAACACAAAAAAAAAATTTTTTTCTTTTAAATTAATTAATTAATTAGAATTAGGTTTAATATTTAATTTAATTGCAAAAAAGGACAAAATTCACTTTCTTTTCTCAAAAAGGGTCAAAACCCTAAGACGTCCCGATTTAATTTCTTCGCGCATATTTATTTTTAATTCCTTTTGATTATATTGATGTAACTGTTTCTGAGGATGTAATAGTTAATTAGGTCTTTTACCGCTTTCTTTTATTTTCTCGCATTTATTTCCAAACGGGTTTTGTTTTTGGCGATGTATAGACCCGCACCTTGTAATAGCGTAGATTTACCTTTCCGCAATTTATTTTCCGCACTCTTAACTGTTAATATGCATGACAAGACTTGTATGAATAATAAAATCAATCTGTAGCTCACAAATAACATGTACAAGATAATATAAACTGAAACAACACACATGCACATGCCACTCTTAGGGTACGCCTCACTTGGTTTCCTCGAGGTGGTCGTCAAGTATAGGGTGTTTTAGAGGTCGCCCTCCTATCTAAAGATCTAGTTGCCTCGAAACAGTTGCCTCGGATAAAAAGGATCTAGGACATTAGGGTTACCGCTAAGGTGTCCTACTATTGCTTTGGTGACCACATTGTCTCTAATAATTGAATTGACCCGAATAACTCCAACGACGGTGCTTCCTACTTCTCGATAGTAGGATAGTACTGTCTAAAGGACTCTTACACAGCCTAATTCCTTAGGGTAGGTAGATTTCTCCTGGGTACTTGCTCTTTCAAAACAATAAAAACAACTTTTCGCACCTACACTTTCAAAAAGTTTTCAAACAAATACTTCATACACTCTTGAGGACTGATACAAGAGTTACCTAGAAGTTTTTCAAACTAAACTTTTTCAAAACCCACAAACACTTGAAAAGCAAACAAAATTTGAAAACATAGTGAGCAAGTACCTAAGAGCCCGTGGATAACCACAGATAGAAAGGGTGTTAACACCTTCCCTTTCTATAAATCTACCTCCCAAACCGAGAAACATTCTCGAAAAGGAATTTTGCTGTGCTTTTGTCCTTTCCATGTTGGAGAACATAAAAGACGGTGGCGACTCTTGCTTACCGCGACATTTCGCGAACCAGCTTAAAAAACAGTCAGTTCTATTTCCACCGATCACAACGAGAAGTGAGCTTCTTAGACTTCAATGCTCGCCCAACACCAGTCACTGGTCTAACTCTCAAAAACACATGGTCACCTGCTTGGAATTCTAAATCTTTCCTTCGCTTGTCATGATAACTCTTCTGTCTACTTTGGGAAGCTTTCATATTTTCTCGAATCAACTTCACATTCTCAGTAGTTTCACGAACAAGTTCAGGTCCAAGTATTACACTTTCACCAGATTCATGCCAACATAAAGGAGTTCTACATCTTCGACCATACAATACTTCAAAAGGTGCCATCCCAATACTAGATTGGCAACTGTTATTATAAGTGAACTCTATCAATGGAAGATAAGTATCCCACGAACCTCCCTGCTCAAGAACACATACCCTCAGCAAGTCTTCCAATGATTGAATAGTGCGTTCAGTCTGACCATCTGTCTGAGGATGATACGATGAACTCAACCTCAACTTAAAACCCAACGCCTCTTGCAAACTCTTCCAAAAATCAGAAGTAAATCTTGGATCACTATCTTACTGTTGGCTGAAGATTTTGATGATATTATTAGAAGCGAAGAAAATTGGACGTTTCGATTGGAATAAAGCAAGATGTCATGTTTCGAAATGGTAGAAGCAGTGCTTCGAATGGGCATATCAAAGCTTGGAGCTTCGAGTGACAGTTATGAGGATATATTCAAAGAAGTCTCGAAATATTAACAAGGTTGTGTCCAAGAAATGCGTTCGAAGCGAAGAAGTGCCAAAACATTTGAAATTCAAATACAAGCGGGATGTTCGAAATTTGAAATATATGCGATGGAGCATTCGAAGACGCGTGGAAACTAGAGAGAGGCATTGCTCTGCATGTTCTGAACGTGGCAGAATCTTATAGCAAGACCGTTATGGTCGAAGTAGTATAAATAGAAGTCTTAGCATTAGGATTTCGTGTGTCATATCTATTGTACAAAAACTCAGTAAACATTCAAAATACCACATGGCTAGGGAAATGAATGCACGAGCAATGTACGTATGATAACACCAAGTGTTTATGATTTAATGAAACTCTTTATCATTTCCAGTATTTTCCTTTATCTTCATGTCAATACCATTCAAAAGCTTTTTGCATTAAAATATTCTCATTCGAACTCTTTTTATTGATGCCTTACATTTAAATGCTTTTCTTTCCATTTCAAATACTTTACATTTCAGAAACTCTTGCATATTTCATGCCTTTATCCTCAAGCTTTTATCATTCGAACACCTTTTTCTTTACTTAAAGTCATTTTACTGTTTTCTTGCATTTAAACGCTTTCTTCATATTTCGAATCTTTTACATTCCAGAGAATCTTTTACATTACATGTTTTTATGCTTCGAAGTCATTTACATGTCTTTTATGCAGTTTTATACGTCTTTACAATTGAACTTTATTCATGCAATTTAGTTTCGCGCACATTTACTTGATCACGCCTTTAGATCTTTAATAGAGTAATCGAAGTAAATTAGACACCTACACAACATTCTAAATACCAACCATGAATACCAGTTCTATAATGAGAGTTATCCAAATGACCAATACATCCTAGGATCAATCTAGTCGATCCTGCGAGTTACCAGAGAGATTGAATAGCAGTCAGTAAGATTATTCGATAGTTTGGAGGACTAGCGGTTGTTTACCAGAAATCACTGTAAACAAATTGGCACACCCGGTGGGACAAGTCATTGGCCATTACGGAATTTAGAACAAAATAAAAATTGTTGAGACGTAACCATTGTGAAAATACCCTCTGAGTGATAAGTTTGTTGTTTTATGAACCTTAGAAGTGGTAGAATAACCAATAGCAACCAATCCTTATCCAGAAGAAAACGTTTGAACAAGATGTCTAATTCTGACAATCAACAAGGGGAACAAAATATCCCACATGCAACAGGCACTAATATGTCCGCTTCGATGGGAACATCTAATGTGATCCCTTCGAATGCACAGTCTGTTGCTTCCTCTACCAGTAATATAGCCACCAATGGAACAAGTGGCATATCAACTAACAGTTCGATCCTAGGAAATACTGGAACCATTGGTTATCCTGGGGGATTCGTCCCACCATCAGGGACACAAACCCATTTCGTCACCCCACTAACTAGACCACCCGGTTTCGATGGTAATAGAACCAGAAATTCCTCTTATGGAATGCCAACATCTTTTATGGCAGGCTTACACAATTCCACATCGAATTCATCACCACAATTAGGGTCTGGGTCTGGGGCAAATCAGTTTATGACAAGTAACCAAGGATCAGTGGGTTATAGTGCAATGCCTATTTTAACCACAGAAAACCAGTTGGCTTTTAGGCAATTGATGGATGACAGTAACCATAATATGATAGGAGTATTAGCACAAACTATGCAGGAGATATTTGCCCCAATAGTACAAAATGTGACTGTGACAAACAGAGAAAACGCAGATAACATGAGTCGAATAGCAGATTTCTTCGCTCCCCCAGAGAGGCGTAGGCAAAATCAGGCGGGAGTTCGAGCGAACGTACCTATTATAGAACAAGCTGCTAACGACCCACCCTATAGACCAGCCAGAGAGGAAGTTAATGTGGGGGCAAGGGCACAAAGGCTAGAAGCCCCAATGATCCAAGGCCCACAAAGGGAAATTATGGAACCAGGGGCAAGGGTCGAAAGGCTGGAAGTCCCAGAGTTTCGAGAAGAACAACCTAGAGGGGTTGTCATGGTGGGTCGAAATCAAGATGCTGATGCAGTCGTTCATAGAATTCGAAACGATAACATCTTGGCAGAAAATAATTTAACCACCATGATAGAGAGAATCATGGCCCAGAATGGCCTCAACACAGGAATTAGAAGGCCAAATTATGCCTCCCCTATATTAGATTACATAATGCACACTGATTTACCAAGGGGATATAAAGTCCCTAAGTTTACAAAGTTTGCTGGGGATACCAATGAGTCAACAGTCGAACATATAGCCAGGTATCTAACCGAAGCGGGAGATATAGCCAATAATGAAGACCTCAGGATCAAATATTTCCCAAGTTCCCTGACTAAGAACGCTTTCACATGGTTCACCACTTTGCCTCCTGGGTCCATTGATACTTGGGCTCTTTTGGAGAGATTATTCCATGAACAGTTCTACATGGGACAATAAAAAATAAGTCTGAAGGAACTAGCCAGTGTCAAGAGGAAGTTCACTGAGCCCATAGATGATTATCTGAATAGATTCAGGCTTTTGAAATCTAGATGTTTCGCAGTAGTGCCTGAACATGAGTTAGTCGAAATGGCCGCTGGCGGCTTGGATTACTCTATTCGAAAGAAACTAGACACTCAATACTTGAGGGATATGGCTCAGTTAGCCGATAGGGTTCGACAGGTCGAAAGGCTAAAGGCCTAAAAGGCCAGAGTCTTTAAAAATAACAAGAAGGAAAGGATCTCCTATGTTGGAACTGAGGAAGCAGAAGATTATCCTGAATTCGAATTCGAAGAGGTCGAAATCGACCTCGCTGAATTAAAACAGGCACCACCTTACTCCTGCAAATTATTAGAAGGTTTATACCTTCGATGTCACTAAATGTGACGAGATTTTTGATTTACTTGTCAAAGATGGCCAACTCATTGTGCCATCAAATGTCAAAATACCTCCTTTAGATCAAAGAAAGAAAAGAGGATTTTGCAAATATCATAGTTTCCTAGGCCATAAAACCTCACAGTGTTTTCTTTTCAGGGATCTAATTCAGAATGCAATTAAAGATGGCAGGCTGAAGTTTGCTGATAAGGCAAAAATGAAAGTGGACGAAGACCCTTTGGACGTCGCAGACACCAATTACTCCGAGCCTGCATGCATTGGAGAAATTAACATGGTGGAAGATGACCGGAGTGACGCCCCAATAGGAGAGAAAGGTACTAAAAATGAAAGTTGGGTGATAGTCGAAGTCAATAAGGAGGTCACTGAAGACGTCCACAAGAAACCAGGGACTTCGATTGAAGCAGCACCTCTAGCTGTTGCAGAAGAAATCCAGGCTACTGAAGGCCAGGAAAACCAAAACCAAGAATTGACACAGGTTACTGAAGGCCCGAGGCTAGAATTGGAGAAAGTCCAAATCACGAAGCCAACCTCCCCTCAGAAAGAAATATGGGATACTCTAGGGGAACCCAGTGGAAAGTTTGACTACTTGGTCAAATATTCTGCCCCAGAGAGTTCAAAGGTCCACATTGAAGATATAAAACCCACAGGATGGAGAGATGATGACGCTAAGGGGGAGGATGTTGAGGTAAACATGGTGGATATGGAGGGACCTCGCTCTGAGATGGAGGAGGTAGAGAGATACTTAGAAAAAGAGAAATATAAAATGGTGGATAATCATGCTGGAGATGCTAGTATCAAGGATTACCTCATGATGTGCCACAAAGGAGATACGGGAATGATACTATGCCCTAGGTGCAGCATCCTCTGCAACCAGAGAATCGCTGCAAACTTCGAGAGGGTACAAAGGGCGCGAACTGGCAACAACTGGCGCCAGGATAACCAGTTATTCAGGCATTTTAAAAACGATCAGGCTCTTTTATGTATGACTGCAATTTTATCGGGCATTTTAAAAATGTAGATAAAAATATTTTTTGGTTACCACATTTTTTCTTAAATTACGATATAAAAGCAAGTGAAATATGAAATTTTATTGAATATTTTGAAAATGTCAATAAAAAATGCCAAGTTCTTCCTAAAATTCGTTATGAATCTTAAGTTACCGATAAAAACTGATAATTTTAAAATAAGAAAGAGAACTCGTAGACATCTGATAAATGATTAAAAAAATCTGGTAAATATCAGAGTTTTTTTTCTAAAATTTCTAAAACATGAGAAATAAAATGTGGAATTTATTTTTTCTATAAAAGGGTATTATGATAAAGGCACTAGTAAAATGGGGAGGGGTGCCAGGTAAAAATAAATGAGTGGGAGGACAAATTCTCAAGAAAAGCCTATTGAAAGTAAGATCAATGAAACCCAAAAACCTTTATTTCATACACTGGACTTGGCTAAGATCAAGGAAGTCCATGAATTTATGACTTTATGGATCCTTAAGAAGTTATATTTCATACCCTAACCCTACAACTATGGTTATACCCTCAAAATATAAAAACAACCCAAAGTACTCTTCGTTCTTACAAATAAATAAAAAAGCACACCCTCTCACATAGCACATTATTAGAAGTTAAAAAAAGACATAAGATCCAATATGATTATTAATATAAAAAGTTTTTTCTTTTAAATTTTTAATAAAAAATATAACTTAGTAACCGACCAAATTCTACACTAAAACCCTATTTTACTACACTATCACTATTCACATATATCATGCGTAAAAATTGACTTATATACTAATTTTGTCTGTCGATTTCGATATTAATATTCATATAGAAACTTTAGAAAAAATTATTGAAAGAAAAATAAAAATTTGTCTTGTAATAGACAAAATCATTTACTAAAAGTAAATTGTACTGCCCACTGTGTTCACATTCATTATATCTAAATTTGACCTTTAGTGATAGATTTCATCTGTTATTGTTGTTATAATTCAGTTTTTTTTCAAGTGATTGATTATTTGGGTCTTCAAAAACAAAATTTCCAGTATATTTTTATAATATAAACTTCCGATCATTTGAAAAATATCACGTTTTTCTTCCTTATGTTTTGAAGGGGTATATATTTATATATTTTGAGAGAATATAACTATACACTACAAAAAATACTCTCATTTGCGACGTGAAATTAACGTCACAACGTGAAAAATTACGTCACAATTTCTAATTTACGACGTGAGTGATCACGTGACTGGAGAACGGGTGGTAATTTATTTGCTACGTGATTTTTATATCACAAAGTTGTGACGTGAAAATCACGTCGCAACATATTTTTATAAATATTCTGATTTTGCAGTGACAACTGGCGCAATAGAAGGAATGCAGAAAAAACAATTTATTTGCAACGTGATTTTCACGTCACAAATTAGTAACGTGAAAATCACGTCGTAAATTAGTAACCATTCATACTTCCTCTTTATTCAACTTGTTTTTTTATAAAAAAAATAAGTTGCGACGTGATTTTCACGTCACTAATTTGTGACGTGAAAATCATGTCACTAATCTTTTTATTTTTATTTTTTTAAATTATATACCGAAATTTGATACTCAATATATATATATATATATATATATATATATATATATATATATATATATATATATATATATATATATATATATATATATATATATATATATATATATATATATATATATATATATATATATATATATATATATATATATATATATATATATATATATATTATTTTTTTAAATATAATGTCTTATAATATATAAAAATATAAATTTTTATTTTATTATTATTATTAATATTTTTTATATTCTGTTTTATAATATAAATATCATATATTTAATAAATATAAAATAAATTTGTATAATATATACATAATTTCGTTTTAAATAAAATTCTAAAATATATATTTTTTTTATTTTTCTTCTATAAAAATTATAATATTAATTTACTAACATCTTTTACAAAATAAATATCAAATTTAACGTAAATAGTCAATCAATAATTTTGAAAAAATATCAAATTTAAAAAAAATTACAAAAATATATCTCTTGAATCTCCTTCAATCTTCTTGTTCTATCTTTTTCAAACCCTCTTCAATGTTCTTCAATCTTCTTCTTATCAATTTCTTAGAATAAAAAAACATAAATCAAAATCATATTACAGAATAAATATTAAACAAAATTGTAAATAAAAAATTGAAACAAAATTAGAGAAGATGATTGACTACTTTTAAAAATTAGAAGTGGAATAGAAATTAAAATTGGAGAAGATAAAGGTAGAAGGAAGAAGATGAAACAGAAAAGAAAGAGAATGAAAGAAGAAACAGAAGTGGAGAAGATCTGTGAAACAGAAAAAAAATATATATAAACAGTCAGCAACGTGATAATCATGTCGCAACTTTATCACGTGATTATCACGCCGCAACGTCCCGTGCAATCAACATCAAGACAGACAATTTTCTCCCTAAAAAATTGCGACGTGAATATCATGTCACAACTTGAAATTTGAAAATTTCAAACTTCCCACTATGTTCAGGTTATAACTTTCTGAAATATATTTTTTAATTAATTAGTTGCGACGTAGAATTCACGTCGCAACTTTTTTTATAAAAAATATTTTCTGACTCTTTTTTTGTTGTTACTTTTTATAATTTATTATTAAAATTATGTAGTGACGTGATTATCACATCACAACCTATCATGTGATAATCACGTCACAACTTTTTGCTGGAGAATATTTTTCGCTGGATAAACATTTATCTTGTAGTGATAATTATAGAAGCATGAAGTAAAATTTTCTGTAAATTAACGTCATTTGTTGAATATGGGGTTCAATAACTGTTTACCCGTTTTTAATGGTTACAAATTTCGCTATCCTTCCTATTGTACGTGCATCATAATATGATTTGCAAAACGACTTTAAGCATAACACGAGCAAGAACAATGTGAAGTTGTGTCAGTCATCACTATTATTGGTGGCCTATAATTTCAGAGGCCCTACACTACACTATATACAAATTCACAAACAGAACTCTTGTAGCATTTTTCATATATATATAACCTTAAGAAAACCTCAAACCTTGTTTTCAACTTAAATTGTGATATTTAAAAAGATAAATAAAAACAAATGTGACAGTACTTCACATGTAATATACGAGATGACCACCAAATTATTCTGACATACAAGCATGAGAATTCCCACCCACACAGTGTATGTCAGAATATGTCATAAATTCTGACATCTTTACAAAACATCTATTTTTTTTCATTTTAAATATTAAATTATTATATTCTTTTAATAAATTCTAAAATATTATCTTTTCAAAAAAATAAAAATAAAGTAAATCTGCCAATGGGTGGATCCTCCTATATTTTAATTTTTTTAAATTATTTTTATTTTTCTGCAGATTTTTTTGCGAAGTCTAACTTTTTATGAGAATTTCTTACTAAATTTTCTCCGAATTTTAAGAGGAAAATTTATATACCCCTTCTAAACATAAAGAATTTCCTAGGAAATTTTCTTCATATTTTTAAAGGATTCGCAGGTAATTCTATATAAATATATTTTAACAGGAAAATTTATAATTAATATTGTAGAAAAACTTAAAGGTAACAATTTTTTTTTTGAAAATATATTAGTTTGGGAATAATTTGGAAAATTATGCTATTTTAAATAATAAATTGAAAAAAAATTAGTTGGTTTGTGAAAATTTGAAATTTTAACTATCCTATTATCTTTTTAAAAAAGAAATATCTAACCAGCAGTCTATTCATCAATATATACTAATATATTATGGTTTTAAATTTTTTTTTGTTATTAGTAAAGAGGTTCTGTCCATTCAAGTACAAAATAAAAAGGTTCGGCCTATTTATTTGGCAGATGTACAATTTTTTTTTAATTATTTATTTAGTACCTGCTGATTTTTCTGCGGATTTTATCTACGAAATTTCTTATGAAATAAGATTCTTATGATATTACCTGCAAATTTCTCAAATATATGATTTGTATATATGATTTTATTAAATTCCGTTAGTAAATTCACAGGAAACTTTGTAGAAAAGAAATTGTGACAAAATCTGCAGAAAATTTCAAAGAACTCAATTTTTCAAAAAAAATCACAGAAAAATAAAATATAATAAAATATATATAAAATAGGAGAGTTCACCCAATTAATTGACGGATATATTTTAAAATATTATTTTTTGTTTGAAAAGATGATATTTTAATATTTATAAAAGAAAAAAAATGATATTTTAGTATTTAAATTTTAAAAAAATGATATATTTTTGAAAAATTCTGAAAAATTCTTAAATACTACTTGGCATAAGTTGGATGAACACATGATAGATTTTGATTTTCAAGTTCCGTAAGTCCAAAGTATGTAGAACAAAACAACACTACACTCGTCATTCAAATCCACACCCATTTGTTTCTATGGGCCATTCGTTTCCCATGCTACCATTTAAGCAATTCTTTCGGAGTATCAAAATTTATTTTTTGAAATTATTATTTCAGAAAAATAAATGTAAGAAATTTGTTCAAAAGTATTTTTTTTTGAAAATTTGTTTGGCAAATATTTATTATTCTCAAATATATTTGTAATTTTTATTAATTTTTTAAAAAATTTATATAAAATTTCATAAGAATCGTCTTTCTCATCTTTTTAATATGAAAATAATTCTATAAAAATAAGAAAAAGTAATAAAAAGTTATTTTATTTCTTGAAATCTTTATACTCAGGAATAATTTTTTTCAATCTTGTAACAAACATTAATATTTTCACTTTTTTTATCTATGTATTTTCAGGAATGTAATTTTTAAACTTGAAACAAACACACATTTTATTTTGATTGGTGTTTGATACACCTCAAAATCGCGATGATCAAAAATTGAACTTTTTGAGCGAGAGTAAGCTCCAAAATAAAAAAGAGAAGAGAAATTTGAAAGAAAAGGAGAATTTGCTTATTATTCATCTCCTATTCCAAATCATAATTACAAATCTTTTAAAAGAAAAGTATCAAGATATTCGTGCATCCGCATGAGTAAATATATTTAATATAATATAAAATGTATTTATATATACATATAAATTTGACATATAAATTTAAAGTGAGTTGTTTAATTATAAAATGAATAATAATTATATAAATCTAATTGTATTAAATATATATTGTGTTAATATTAATTTGTGAAATAGAAAATTAGTTGTTTATACGGTTAAGGAATAGTATCCAATTTGAAACTATATAAAATATAGAATAATATAAACTCATTTATCTCTATTTTTTTAATTGATTTGGCCGTGTTAGATTATGACGGACCACAGGTTAATAAAAGCAGTTTAATCGAGTTATTAGACTAATTTTTGTTGACATATTTTGAACTATTTAAATGACTAGTTAGATCCAATTGCGGTCTATTATTACCAAAATATGCTTAGCAGTTTCTTCCTTTTGGCTATTTAGTAACTGATCTTACCGAATCAGAATGGACCGTCACAGCTAGCTTGGGCAGAAGTTGAATGAGATGGGGGGTGCCTACAAGACACTCCGATGGCAAAGTAAGTTGTAGAATGAGCAAGCAAGTGTAAGAGTTAGAAAGTTTTGAATACCTGATACTCTTAGGAGAGAGAGTATTTATAGCCCCCAGCACTGGGCCAAGGTCCCTATTATTGAGCCACGTTGAGGCCCAATAATAGGAACTGCCAAGGCTTACGTGTGTATGGAGTCCAGCAAGTGGACTCCCCCCTTGTCAACTGCTCCGCGAGAATAGGGTTGGACCCGTGATTCCATGAGGGAAGTTTAAGATGACTGTCGTGGGATCGTGGGTCATACCCTCCAACGGACGTGTGGGGAGTTGCCCAACGGTCCCTAACTTGGGCTCTATTTTTGGGTTTCCCATTCGAAGGGCAAGTGTAGGCCCAATCCAGACCAGGAGCCCCCAAGTTATTGCTCTTGAGCAAAAGGGCGATGACTTGAGTTCATCTCTCGATGCCGAAGACTTGATCGAGGAGGACGGTCAAAGTCCTCTAAAAGGAACGATTATTGCCCGCATGGGGGGGCAAGTTTGAGTGTGTCGGGGATATTATGGATGAACGAGCAGTGAGACCGAAGGGGTCGGTCGCTTGCTCGAGAGAACCGTATTAGTCACGGGGAACCTCCGCGAGATCTCTTTCGACGTGCGTGTCTTCAGGGAGTTGTCGGTGTATCGAGCATTACTTCGTCCCTGAGGTGGTTGGATGGATGTGCCCGTGTACGCGCCAAAGCATCGAGCATTCCCTCGGGTGGGCTATCTATCTCGTGCTTGTATAGGGATAACGCGTTGGAGTCACGCATATGCTCGTCGATCTAGAAGGGGCACGTGGTTGACAGTTGAGCCACGTGGATAACGCTTTGGGGTGCCACCCCTTCAAGGGGAAAGCCAAAAGGCCCAATCAAATGATGACCTTTTGTGAGGGACTTCTTGGGGCGTGGGTCACCTATAAAAGGGGGGCCCTGGGTCTCATTTGTCATCTTCTCAAGTTTTCTTTCAACTTTTCTTGCTCGTTGTGTGAAGCAATCCTCTCAACTTCCCATATTTTCTCTTTGAATTCTTTATCCAAGTAAGTTATAACCTCTTAACACCATGTTTCTTCAGCGTTTTTGGATTAAATGTCTAAAGTGTGCCTTGATTGGATGAACATTTATGAGTTCTATGATGAATACTCATGAATGTTCATTGAAGTTCATGAGTTCTGCGTTGAACACTCATGAATTTTCATTAGCTATAGCATCGGGGGAACACTTGATCTGCGGTGGAAGGGTGGATTTTATAATGTCGGATTCACTGTTTTCCCCTGCTTTTCAGGTATAATGGCGCACTTAGTCGGGGACAACATTCCGACCTCCAATTATAAAGACGAGCCCCACAACGACGAGGACCCTTTGGCTTGGGTTGCTCCTGAGCCCCGAAATAAATGGTCGTGCTTTTCTCAAGATGCAACAGACGCATTCAATTGTCCGGAGGTACGCGTAGAAGGGCCCCCCGCCAATTGGATGCTCCAAATTCCCCACCGCGACCGAAGAATATGCTCGAAGTACCTGGGAAAATGGTTCCCCATGTATGAATTCACGTTTAAAGAGGCGGGGATGCGCTTTCCCTTCAATGATTTTCAAGTCGGGGTTTTCCAGTGGCTTCAATTGGTACCCTCTCAACTCCACCCAAACGCGCTGGTGTTTATGCCAGCGTTCGAGCTCGTATGTCAGTATCTGAGGATAGGTGCCACGCTGCCCCTCTTTTTCCGTATATTTCACCTCCAAATATAATCCGTCAAAGGGGGGCAGGCGTGGGTGTCATTCAAGAAATTCGGGAAGCTCTTTAGGCCTTACCTGGAGTCTGTCTGGAATTTCAAAGAGAGGTATTTCATTGTGAAGCCCCTGACGGACACGACCATAGATTCCCTGTATAATCGTGCGGAAGAGGTGGAGGATGGGCGACCAGTTACCGGCTTGCGGCCAGATTTCCACTCGAGTGGCAGTGGAAGCACTTCGAACAAAGGCCCGAATATTACACTGTGAAACCCGAGGACCTAGACGCTCAAGACCAGCTTTCGTATGAGAAGCTGTCAGCCTATATCAAGAGTTTCTCCCCAGCAAAGTGCATGGATGTGAAAAACAACCTCTTGTTCGATGACGAGGGGGAGTATCTTTTAGTCAATAGGTTGGTCAACACAAAGTCCTTGCTCGAATGCTCCTCAAACGGGGAAGCCATGAGGCTTTTAGGTAGGGGATGTAGCCTAATTAATTTGCTCCTCTTTATACGGGAATGTGCTCGTGCTATCTTTGGTTTTCTAACCTGACTAATGATTCCTTTTGATTGCAGTTCGAATGGCATCCCTTTCTGAGCTTTTGTTGAAGTTAAGGCCCAAGAACGCGTCCACCTCTGGGCCAAAAACGAGAGTCACCCAGCTTCAAGAACAGGCAAAATCTACGGTTCCGGCCAGTGGTTCCCCCTCCTCATCAAAAAATCCGGTTTCCTCTGGTGAGCCCGTCCAGATTCTCGTCAGCGAGCCCGGGGCTAAGAGGAGGCGTGTGGAGAGTGCCATGGGCATAATGCCCAAGGGTGACAAAGTGCCCGCGGGGGTCTTTGTATTACCTCCTTTCTACCTAAATCGTGATCTCTTCAGTGGGGAGAGCTCCCTCGGCGTGCACGAGGAGGACAAGGAGGCGATCTTGTCTAAAGATAAGGAGGTTCGTCGGAAGAATTTGGTCGAGGATGTGGCCGCTGTGATGAGAGTGCTCGAGACAGACCTTTCTCTAAATGATGAGTCCTCGAGTACTCAAGCCTCTCTCGACACAGCCTATGCCAAAATTTACAAGCTGAAGGCCAAAATGAGAAGTTAAAGTGTGACATCCTGAACCATGAATCAAAGTTCAAGGCCCAAGTTTGGCTTCTCAAGGATTTAAATGGGTTGAGGCCTCAACTAGAGGCCGCCACTAAATAGAACGAGCATCTGGTTGCTCGCACGACGGAGTTGGAAGGGATTACTTCCCCAGCCGAGGATGAGACTGATGCAGAGAAAGGCATGGCGACCAGGGCAGAGTTGATCGCTCGCATCCACGTACTCTAACAAGACGTTGTTGATACCCTTGGCTATGGCTTCAACTCTGCCATCGAGCAATTGAAGATCTTGAACCTGGGGGTTGAGATAGTGGTCGAGGGAGCGGGCCCATTCAACCAAGTCATTGATGGGAAGATCTTTTATCCCCCTGATACTGTTTATTTGATGAATGCTTGATATATCCCTTGGATATATGTGCTCGACTGTTGTTATGGTCGTTATGAATTTTTCACGAAGTTCGTGTCTTCTGTGTGGAGATATGCGCTCGACCCTAATATTAGTTCGACACATGTCGAAGTGTGTCGAGGGCGCGAAGTGGGAATCCGCGGGACGAGCGTATGATCGCGATCAGGATTCTACCCTCGTGGCGTGAACTGCCCATCACGAGCTGGGTGTTCTGCCATGTTAGGGTACTTCGACAGCAGATCTTGTTCGAGGTTTACCTGTCGGGCAAAGATGCTGCTCGTCAAAATGAATGACATCCTGATTTTTGTTGGTTGGTAGGCCGTGTCTGTACCGCGACGCGCTTACATGGTCAAAGTTTTCCCTTCGTCGGCTGATGATAAGTATTCGACAGCCGAAGTCCTCAGCAGGTGAGGGACGTAGCTATAATATTGTTTTAGCTTCGCAGCATTCCATGGTCGGGGTAGTGTTTCTCCATTCAATTGCTCGAGGTAATATGCTCTGGAAGTAATCCCTTCCAACTCCGTCGTGCGAGCAACCAGATGCTCGTTCTATTTAGTGGCGGCCTCTAGTTGAGGCCTCAACCCATTTAAATCCTTGAGAAGCCAAACTTCCCCAGCCGAGGATGAGACTGATGCAGAGAAAGGCATGGCGACCAGGGCAGAGTTGATCGCTCGCATCCACGTACTCTAACAAGACGTTGTTGATACCCTTGGCTATGGCTTCAACTCTGCCATCGAGCAATTGAAGATCTTGAACCTGGGGGTTGAGATAGTGGTCGAGGGAGCGGGCCCATTCAACCAAGTCATTGATGGGAAGATCTTTTATCCCCCTGATACTGTTTATTTGATGAATGCTTGATATATCCCTTGGATATATGTGCTCGACTGTTGTTATGGTCGTTATGAATTTTTCACGAAGTTCGTGTCTTCTGTGTGGAGATATGCGCTCGACCCTAATATTAGTTCGACACATGTCGAAGTGTGTCGAGGGCGCGAAGTGGGAATCCGCGGGACGAGCGTATGATCGCGATCGGGATTCTACCCTCGTGGCGTAAACTGCCCATCACGAGCTGGGTGTTCTGCCATGTTAGGGTACTTCGACAGCAGATCTTATTCGAGGTTTACCTGTCGGGCAAAGATGCTGCTCGTCAAAATGAATGACATCCTGATTTTTGTTGGTTGGTAGGCCGTGTCTGTACCGCGACGCGCTTACATGGTCAAAGTTTTCCCTTCGTCGGCTGATGATAAGTATTCGACAGCCGAAGTCCTCAGCAGGTGAGGGACGTAGCTATAATATTGTTTTAGCTTCGCAGCATTCCATGGTCGGGGTAGTGTTTCTCCATTCAATTGCTCGAGGTAATATGCTCTGGTGTCCGCAGCTCTTTGGACGCGGTAAGGTCCTTCCCAGTTTGCGGCCAATTTCCCTTCGCGTGAATCCTTCTGGTTTCTTCGCAAGACTAGGCTTCCGACCTAAAACTCACGCTTTATGACTTTGTTGTCATGGCATAGGGCTACCTGTTGTTTCAGCGTGGCCTCGCGCAGGGCTGCTCCTGATCGTATTTCTTCAACAAGGCCGAGCTCGTCTCTCAGGGCCTCGTCGTTCATCTCCTTGTCGAGGGGCATTTCAGTTCGCCTAGATGGCTCCATAATTTCTACTGGGATGACTGTCTCGGTGCCGTAGGTCAGTCGGAATGGTGTCTCTCCGGTTGTCGAGTGGGGCGTTATTCAATAAGCCCATAGGAAGCTGTGTAATTCTTCGACCCATCCCCTTTTGGCTTCACCTAGCCTGCATTTGAGTCCTCGCAAGATGACTCTATTTACGACTTTGGCTTGCCCGTTAGTCTGGGGGTGTTCGGCCGAGGTAAAATGTTGTTCGGTGCCGAGTTTGGCAATGAAGCTTTGAAAACCTTAGTCGGTGAACTGGGTGATGTTGTCCATGACGAGCGCTTGTGGGATTCCAAACAGAGAGAGCATGTTTTGTTTGTAAAAACGGAGAATATTGTGCGAGGTGATTTTCGCGAGGGCTTCGGCCTTTATCCATTTGGTGAAATAATATACGGCCACAGAGAGGAATTTTTTTGGGTATGTCCCTTGCACGACCGGTCCGAGGATATCCATTCCCCACCAGGAAAATGGCCACGGGGACGATAGCGTATTCAGCTCACGCGGGGGAGCGAGGTGCATGCCAGCGTGTCTTTGGCACTTATCACATTTCTTGACGTGTTCTTTGGCATCTTGTTGCATGGTCGGCCAATAGTATCCCGCTCGCAATGCTTTTCGCGCCAGGGACTTTCCGCCCATGTGTTGGGCGTTGATTCCTTCGTGGATTTTTCGTAGTATCTCGGGGACCACAGACTCTTCGATGCACTTCAAGAGTGGGATGGAGAGTCCACAATGATACATTTTGTGCTCGAGAATGACGTAAGAGCATGCTTGTCGTTTGGTCGCAGGTGCCTCCCTTTGGTAAAGAGGAAGTTCCCCCGTCGTTAGAAAATTGAACACCGGGGTCATCCAGCATGAATTGTCCCCGATGGCATTCACCTCGAGTAGGACTGTGGGGCGTTCAATGCTCGGGCGAGATAGGGACTCTTGTATGACTAATTTTTTCCACCCTTTTTCTTCGTACTCGTGAGCTTTGAAAGTATGTCGGCCCGTGTGTTTTGTTCGTGTGGTCGTGTGTAATTTATGCTCGGCCAAACTTTTTCACGTGTTCTTTGACCAAGTTTAAATATTAATTGAGTTTGTTGTTCTTAGTCTGGTATTCCCCTTGAACTTGCGATGCGACAAGTTGGGAATCAGTGAAATTTTGTAACTCTCGAGCGCCCAAATCCTCAGCCAGTCTTAGACCTGCGAGCAGAGCTTCGTATTCTTCCTAATTGTTTGAGGTCAGAAAGGAGAGAGTGAGCGAGTGTTCGATCACGACGCCCTCCTCATTTTCAAGGTGGATTCCTGCTCCACTTCTGTGCTTTAGAGTCAAACTTGTTCAAATAATTCTTTGTATTTAACATAAAGCAAGTACATCCAAATGGATGAAAATATGAGATGTTGGGCTTTCTGTTCTTCCACAATTCATATGGAGTCTTTTCCAGAATATGTCTTATTGAGATTCTATTCTGAATGTAGCACGCTGTGTTTATTGCCTCTGCCCAGAAGATCTTAGCAACGTTTGTCTCATTGATCATGGTTCTGGCCATTTCTTGCAATGTTCTGTTCTTTCGTTCTACAACTCCATTTTGTTGGGGAGTTCTAGGACAAGAGAAATCATGCAAAATGCCTCTGTCATTAAAGAATGACTCAAAATCTTTGTTTTCAAATTCTCCACCATGATCACTTCTGACTTTAACGATTCTAAGATCCTTTTCATTCTGAACTTGGTTACAGAAGGTAACAAACATAGAGTGTGACTCGTCCTTGTGTCTTAAGAACTTTACCCATGTCCATCTGCTATAGTCATCTACGATTACTAACCCATACTTCTTGCCACTGACTGAAGCAGTTTTAACTGGTCCAAATAAGTCAATGTGCAGAAGTTCTAATGGCTTAGAGGTAGAAACAACATTTTTAGATTTAAAAGAAGGTTTTGCAAACTTGCCTTTCTGACATGCTTCACACAGAGCATCTGAATTGAACTTCAAATTAGGAAGTCCTCTGACCAGATTGAGTTTGTTAATCTGAGATATTCTTCTCATACTAACATGCCCCAATCTTCTGTGCCAGATCCACTGCTCGTTGTTAACAGACAGAAGGAACTTTACATTCTGACTTTTTAGTTCAGAAAGTTTGATTTTGTAAATGTTGTTTTTCCTCTTACCATTAAATAGGATAGTCCCATCTTTCTGACTAACAGCTTTACATGATTTTTGATTAAAGATTATATCATAACCGTTATCACTTAATTGACTTATGGATAACAGATTATGCATTAATCCATCTACTAGCAGAACATTATTAATAGAGGGAAGATTTCCATTACCTACAGTTCTAGAGCCAATTATCTTTCCCCTCTGATTGCCTCCAAAGCCAACGTGGCCTCCAGGCTTAAGTTCCAGGCTTTGGAACATATGCCTTCTTCCCGTCATGTGTCGCGAGCAGCCAGAGTCCAGGTACCATGACTGGTGTTTCTGACTTGCTGCTAAAGATATCTGCAACATGTATTATTTTATCCTTAGGTACCCAGATTTTCTTGGGTCCTGATTTGTTAGTTTTACCAAAATTCTGGTTGAATTTTGGTTTCACAGAGTACTTACTGCTAGTGTATTTAATATCATGTGTGTGACCATACACAAAATGTGAATTCAGAGGAGTGTGTTTAATGGTTAAGTCCATGACATTCTTTGGTGTAGGAACCTTACCTTGGTATCCTATTCCTTTCCTGCCGTTTCTGCTAACTCCATAGACCATTGAAGCCATTTTGCTTCTATCTATGCTTTTAGCAAGGAACTTCTGGAAACTGTGATCATACTCCTTGATGATCTCATCAGCGTTGCTGGGAGTTTCAGAAATTGGTTCCTTTTGAGAGTTTTGTAAAGTGTTTTCTAATTTTGAAATCTTATTTCTCAGCTCAGAATTCTCCAATTTGAGACTCTCAGTCTTATTAGAGTCAGATTCAAGATTCCTTTTCAGGTCTCTGAATTTAACTCTAATTTGCTGATACCTTTCCAGAATTTCATTAAGGCTTTCAGCAAGTTTAGCCTTGGTAAAATTAACAGCAAAGTTAGGAAATACCTCTTCAGTGTCTGATTCAGAGTCTGATTCAGAAGCTTCACTATCTTCTGAGATGTTAGCCATGAGAGCTATGTTTGCCCTCTCATCATCTGATTCTGAGTCAGCTTCAGACGAGTCAGAGTCATCCCATGTAGCCATGAGACTTTTCTTCTTTTCTCTTCCAAACTTCTTTTTGGGCTTTTCCCTCTGAAGCTTTGGGCAGTCACTCTTGTAGTGTCCTTGCTCATTGCACTCATAGAAGATGATGTCCTTGGTGTTTGGATTTTTGCTACTTGAGGAGCCTTCAGATCTTCTGTATCCAGAGGAAGACTCTGTCCTTCTGTATCTGGAAGAGGACTCGTTCTGATCAGATCTTCTGGGATTCCTGAACTTCCTTTGTCTTTGCTTCCACGGTTGATTTACTCTTCTAGAGAGGAGGGAGAGTTCGTCTTCTTCTGATGAGGATCCATCAGATGTTTCTTCAACTGCCTGCAAAACTTTAGACTCAGATTTTTTGTTAGATTTTAATGCTAAAGGCTTACCTTGCTTCTGAGGCTCGTCAGCTTCTAGCTCTATCTCATGACTTCTGAGGGAGCTGATAAGTTCCTCCAGAGTGATTTTGTTGAGATCTTTTGCTAGCTTCAGAGCTGTAACCATTGGTCTCCACTGCTTGGGTAAACTTCTGATGATTTTCTTGACATGGTCAGCAGTAGAGTATCCTTTGTCCAGAACCTTGAGACCAGCTACCAGAATATGGAATCTTGAGAACATTGTTTCAATGGATTCAGATTCTTCCATTTTGAACGCCTCATACTTCTGAATGAGCGCCAGAGCTTTAGTTTCTTTGACCTGAACGTTGCCCTCATGCGTCATTCTGAGTGAGTCAAAGATGTTCTTTGATGTGTCTCTGTTGGAGATCTTTTCATATTCAGTATAGGAGATGGCGCTGAGAAGGATGGTTCTGGCCTTGTGGTGATTCTTGAAGTCACGCTTTTGTTGGTCAGACATTGTTTTTCTATCAATCTTCTGACTGCTTGCATTCACAGGGTGCGTGTATCCATCTGTTACCATATCCCACAGATCAGCATCATGTGCCAGAAAGAAGCTTTCAATTCTGTCTTTCCAGTAATCAAAGTTTTCTCCATCAAAGACTGGAGGTTTGCCGCTGAATCTGTCTCTGTCCTCATGGTTGTCATTGCTGGTGTGAGAATAGTTTCCTGCCATTGTGTTTTTCTGACGCTGGATCTTGTACTGACACGGTTAAGTGTTTTAGCTCAGAACCAGGCGCTCTGATACCAATTGAAGTAGTGAAAAACACAAGAAGGGGGGGGGGGTTGAATTGTAAAACTGAAAATCAATGCAATGAACAAGATATTTTTATCCTGGTTCGTTTGATCTCAAACTACTCCAGTCCACCCGTCAAGGTGATTTCGCCTCTCTCCAACGAGGTCTTAATCCACTATATTCAACTGAATATTACAAACTGCTTTAACAACTGCTAAAGCCTTCTTGATGCAAACCACAACCCGGTTTGTCAAGGAAACACTTTTCTTACAAAGAAGATAAATCTAAGTGTGTGAATGTTTTCTATAAAATTGTATCACAACTGTGATGTTACACAACTTAAGCTTATGAAACTAGATTGCTAAACAATGATTGAGTAAGGAGATATGTAGCGTTTAGCAAACTGAGAGAAGGAAGATTATGATTAGCTTTTAGGCGTGTAAAATGTTGGAGAGCATTAGCCAATTCAATCTTCATAGTCTTGTTTATATAGCACTGAGATTGTTGAACGTTGGAGCAATATTCTTGATTCAATGCTAATAACAAACTTTCCTTATCAAGCAGATCTTGTCTGGAATGAGGCCGTTGGTAATAATTTGCTTTCAATGCACAGTACCGTTGCTTACTTAATGCATGTTCTGGCTTGGCTCATTCTGACTCTGCTTAACTGCTGATGAACTGTTGTTTTCTTTATCAGAGTGTTGAGCGCAGTTCTGTTCATCAAGCTTCAGCATACACGTGAGTTAATCTTCTGATTCTGGTATTCTGATATAGCAACTTCTGATGCTGATGTCAAGAACCAATATTCTGATGCTGATTAAGTGTGCTCTTGCTGATACCTATCAGAGTTTCTGCAAAGCAGAACATAATATTTTTAGGTAGCAAATAGTTCATACATGAATCATATAAATAATATATCTTTTCATTTTGTTATCATCAAAACTTAAGCATAGGGTAGTAGATTCAAACTTTGTTCTAACAGAACTTGCCCTCCTTAACTCTGAAGGTGCACTTCTCGGGGTTGAACCTCATTCTACATTGCCTTGCTTGGGCAAAGACTTTCCTGAGATGAGTGGCATGGTCGGTGTCTACTCGGGATTTGACGATCATGTCATCCATGTATACCTCGAGCATATCTGCGATCTCGTCGCGGAAGACTTTATTCATCATCCGTTGATATGTTGCTCCTGCGTTTTTCAGACCGAAGGGCATTACGTTGTAGTAATAGTTGCTCGAGCTGGTCATGAAAGCAGTGTAGTGTTTGTCGCTCATTGCCATTGGGATTTGGTTATAGCCTGAATAGGCGTCCATGAAAGATAAAATTTTATAGCCGACCGAGTTGTCGACCAGCATGTCGATATTAGGAAAAGGAAATGCATCTTTGGGGCATGCCCGGTTAAGATCGGTATAGTCAACACACATACGCCATTTTCCATTACTTTTCTTAACGAGTACAACATTAGACAACAAGGTTGAATATCGGGCTTCTAAAATAAAATTTGCCTCTAGGAGGTCTTTTACAGCTTTTTTCGCAGCTTCTGTTTTCTCGGGGGAATGCCTACACCTACGTTGTACTACTGCCCTAGCGGCTGGATAGATGGCGAGTTGATGACAGGCGACCTCGGGGTCGAGACCAGGTATCTCTGTGGCGCTCCACGCGAATAGATTCGCGTTCTCCCTCAAGCAGGCTTTGATCTTCTTTCTCGCCAAGTCGGGGAGTCCTGTGCCAATCTTCACCCCTCTACTTGGGTCTTCACCGAGAGGGACGAGCTCGAAGTCCCCATCTGGAATTGGTCAGAGGAGCTCCTGCTCGCCATTCGAGGGTTCGTCTTGGTCGAAGCGAATGTCCAACGAGATCGAATCGACCTTTGGAGGAGCCCTCTGCACTTCCGCTCTGATGGGTTGTGGCTCTGACTGCTGAGGCTTTGGTCGCGTTGTTGCAGTTTTCTTGGCGGGCTGTGCTCCAGCGTCGATTGTGCTTTGTCCCTTGGCCGCCGCATTGAAGTATCTTCGGGCGGCTTCTAGGTCGCCATGAATGGTGGCCACCCGTGCCCTCTTTGTGTATCTTCAGATGGATGATGGAGGGCACTGCGGTCAGCTGCCAGTGTCGGCCTCCCAAGGATGCAGTTGTAGAGGGACAGGTAGTCGATGACGAGGAAGCGCACCTTGACTTTCCTGGTAGCAGTATCTTCGCCGAAGGTGACCATAAGCTACACGTACCCCCATGGCTTGGAGGTCGAGCCATTAAAGCCCTGCAAGTCTGATCCCACATATGGTGAAAGGTGAGAGTCGTCAAGCTGTAGGGTTCTGAAAAGCTGGTTGTACATCACATCGACGGAACTTCCCTCGTCGACCAGGATGCGATGAACATCAAAGTTAGCCATCCTCGCCATGATCAGAAGAGGGATGGCTGAATTGGGGGCCCCTCTGGGCAATTCCTCGAGGTAAAAGGTGATCGACTCTTGTTGTACCCCAAAATTTGCCCTCTCCTTCTTCAGGAAATCATCTTGGATTTTCAAGGTCCCTCTGAAATAAATCCAAGTCCGGAACTGTCATTTTTGCCCAATCAAACCATTTACAAGAGCAAGATGATCACACAAGCTCTAAAGACAACGCTTTTATCTTGAGAAAAAAATTAAATTCTAAATACTTGGAATGTTTCTCTAAAAAATGAGTGTTTAAGAAAAAATCAGCGTTTCAGAACTTCTGGACCAATTCCGGATAAAAAACGGTCAGAAGTTGCAAGCTTGGCTCAGCGTAGTCAGAAGTTGGCTCTTCAGCAGCTACATCAGCTCAATCAGAAGTTGTAAACGTGGTTCAATATGTAAGCCTCAGACAGAACATGACTCTTTCAGCAGTTACGCAAGCTCAGTCAGAATTTGCTAAAGGAATGCAAAAGAAGCAGGGAAGTCTGAAGGCTCTTTCAGAACATGCTGAAATCAGAAGATGAAAAGGTCAGAAGAGTGGGTGTTACACTGATACAGAATCTCTAAGCCCAGGAGGTCCAGAAGCAAATCCAAGGAACGTATCAGAAAATCAGGAGAATCCCCAGAACTTACTAAGACAACAGGAAGCCAAGGCCAGAGCATGGTTTACGCTGCTCTTTTTGAAACAGAACTGCTGATTCAACGTTGGTTTCCATTACCAGAATATTGATGTTGATAGGTCTTATCACCATTTAATGCTCATTAATGCTTCCAACCACTCCTGAACATTCATCCAAGTAATCCCTTCACGTGTGGCTTGGAAAACGCCTTTATGCAGATTCTGGCATGGGTCTACACGCCACCGCCCACTTAAGAGGTCACTTCTCTCCAATCCACGCCTGCTGCTGCAGCCTAGGCTGAAGGCTATCTGTTATCACAACTTCCCAGGAATTTCTGTCAAAGAACAATTCAAACTCTGTTGGCGCTTTAATGTTCAAGGCACCCACAAGAACTTTGCCTATAAATAGAGAGCTATTGTCCACTGAAAAAGGGCGTTCAAGAAACAGAAAAATTGCTAAGAGAGAAACAGAAACCCTTAGCAAGATAGTGTTCTGAAACTCTGCCAAAATCTCCAGTTGTTTCATAACTTTGAATTTCTCATCTTCAAACTTTATCCAATACCCAGTTTTCTGTGTGAATTAAAAAACCTCTTTTCAAACTTCTGACCCTACATACGTATACACCTTCACCTGCCTTTTTTTCAAAAAAAAATCTGTCCAGAACACCACCAGAGCCAAAGGCTAGCTTTCATCCACAAACTTTTCCAACAGCCAGGTAAGCACCTGCTGACCTTCATCACGCTGCTAAGCATCATCAACTGTGCATACTCAAATAAACATAATGTAAATATCATGTTATTGCTGTTTGTATTCTGAGAATTTTCATACCTCAGAATGTTCTGAGCCAGTGTAGGACCTGCCTGTGACCTTATTGGTTCTGCCCTCTGAAACATTTTGACATTTGCTGGATCTGTTCCATATATGTTTCCTGTTTTGTGGAATAACAACAAAATTGCAGATGTTCTGATTAGTACAGGGAAAAGCCAAGTGCTGACTTTAACGTTAGCACATCTGAAGCCTGTTTTGTTGTCAATGATATCAGAACCTCTGAGAGTTATTGTCTTTCCAGCAGAATCAGAACTTCTGGTTTCTTCACTAACAAACTTCTGTCTTGCAGCGCAGGGGAGTCAGAACTTCTGATTTCCCCACTAACAGGTTCATGTTTTGCAGGTGCCAGGGTCAGAAGTTCTGACTCACACAGTTTAACCAAGAGGTTGATCATCTGGCAGCGGATCTGAGTTAGAACTTCTGATGACCTCTCAGCAGCAGCGCTGGCTCTCTCTCTCTCTCTCTATATATATATCTTGTTTTTTGCTATTTTCTTTTTTTGTCTATTTTTCTCGTTGAACCCCCCATGTACAAATGTGTATCCCCATCCCCTGATTGTTGTAATAGCGTAGGATTTTATATTTCCGCTTCTTATTGCTAGTAATTAGGACGTGTATGGCAAGATAAAATCAATGAAATAGAAAATCCTAATTCAAAGAAAAAAAAACTCTTGTATGCAATAAAACACACTTGCACACTAACACCCCTAGGGTTATATCCACTTGTTGCCTTTTCATAAATGGGCCATATTGCATGTTAGGTCTCTTTGGGCAAAAACAAAACAATCAAATGATCATAGTCCCTCGATGACGCTTTCGAAAGTTGCCTAAAAATGATCAAGTCCCTTAAAGAAAACATTGTCCAAAGATACTTGGCACCATTGCAATTATGGTCTAAACGATGACCCGCGCCCGTCCCGTTAAACTTCCTAAACGCAAGATTGTCCATCAAATTCAATGGTGGAACAAAATTGTTAAAAAGGGTTGAAAACATAGAGAAAACCTTTGAGTACAATAGGGGTAGACAAAACTCTTAGTTACTGGAGATCAACTTGCAAAAACACTTGCCTTCTTTTCAAAAACCACACATCATACACACTTTCAAAACAAACCCTCAAAAACATTTGAAACATCTTTTCGAAAAGATCCACACTTTTGTAAAACACTCAAACACGAGTCGAATACATTGGTTGCCTAAGACAAGGCATCTCTTTAAAAACATTTTTCAAAACACACACACACACCACAATTTCAAGCAATCGAAAATCAAGGCAAGTGATCTAAAAACCAAGTAACTAAGAGCCCATGGATAACCATGGATGAAAAGGGTGCTAATACCTTCCCTTTTCATAATCTATCCCCCGAACCCACGAAATATCTCAAAAGGTTTTTGCTGTGCTTTTTTAACCTTTCCTTTAGGATAAAATAAAAAGTCGGTGGAGACTCTTGCTCAACCGAACAAGTGCGAATACAAACGCAAACCTCAAGTCAGTTCTCCCACCGTATCACAACTCTGATCTGCCCTTAACCCTCTCGAAGGTCACTGTTTGCGAGGGAGCCGCATCGACCAGTTCGTCCAGCTTCCTCTTTGCTGAATTTATAGTCAAGTTATTAAACCCTCCACCATTTATGACCATGGCGGAGGGGAATTTTTCCCACCTGTTGTGCATGGACAGAGGTTCTTGCATATGTTCGGGGACGTAAAAGTCCTCCGGTCTCGTAACAGAGAATGCGGTCTGGATGGGGACCGACTCGTCAGATGGTCGGGCATCCTTCTCTATCTCCCTTGTTTCACGGGCATCTCGACGAGGGGCGTCGTCGTGCCGATATTTCCCGAGTCTCCCCCCTTTATGAGGGTCTCGATAGCATCCTTGAGATGGACATAATCTTCAATCAAGTGCCCATGGCTCCGGTGATACTGGCAGTATTTGCTTCAATCTGCCCCGAGTTTAGCAGGAGCGGGGCGAGGACGTTTGATGCCGCTGTCCTTGAAATCTGTGTTTATGCACTCCGCTAAGATGCGCTCGTGGGAAGCCGTTAGTGGAGTGTACTCAATAAACCTCCCCGAGGGTCCTCTTTGTTCCCGAGGGTCTCGGGGTTTGTTGTCCCTTCTCTTCTCGCCATTTCGTCGAGGAGGGGCGGTGTCTTGTCGCGGATGGCTGGTAGATCTGCGATTCTTGGGATCTCGGGCTCTGTTGGCCGTTTCCCTCTCCTCGTAGTCCATGTAGGCTCTGGCTTTCTCGAGGAGGGCATCAAATGTCCGGGGCGGTTCGATTCCTACGGCCTTTCTGAATTCTATGCCCGGGAGGAGTCCCCTCTCGAGTAGGTATCTCTTCATGTGATCGATATGGAGGACCTGGATGACCTCCTAGTTGAATCGATCGATAAATTCCCTCAGAGTGTCGTCGTGTCTCTGGAAGATGGCCTTGAGGGCTGCTTCGGTCTTTTGGTGCCGTCGCGAAGCAGTGAACGAACTGGTGAATTGGCTTATTAGATTTTGCCAGGGGTTAATTGACCCCGGGGCGAGACTTTTGTACCAGTCCATCGCAACTTTCCTCAAAGTCGTGGGGAACAACCGATATTTGATTGGTCCCCCGACATTGTGATAATGTAGCATGGCCTCAAACCCGTCTATATGGTCGACCGGGTCAGCGATGCCGTTGTATTCTTTTAGGTGGGTAGGCTTCTCCATGCCCGGGGGGATAGGTGCCTCCATAATGGCTTGTGACAAGGGACCACGAGGTCATCTTCGTCACTCCTGTCGGGCGAGCGAGACGGGGATCTGGTGTAGTGGCGGTTATGGTGGCCCTGGTCGCGTGGAGCGTTCCTCGAGCGGTATGGTCGCTCGTTGTTTCCCCCGTTCCTGTCTCCAGGGGGTCTTCATTCTTGACGCGAGGGGCCGTGATCGCGTCTCCCCGTGTCAACGGGCTGGTCCCTTTCTAATGTGGGGCGTCGCCCGATTGGTCAGGGAGAAGGGCTTCGAGAGATGTCCCGACTTTGTCTCTGCGGGGGAGATTGGGGATGTTCCTCTGCTTGTCGAGGAGGAGGAGACTGATGTCTCCTGTGTCTTCTGGGGGCTCTCCGAGCATCTTTGAGCATCCTCAATCTTTCTCCTTGAGCGAAGATCAGGTAGTTGGTCTGATTTATCGCTGCAAACAGTGCCCTGATCGTGGAGTCTGCTCCGACGGGAACGGGGACCTCATGGAACTGAATGGGTTGGTAGTTCTGGGGAGGTGGCCGATCGTCTTTGAGTCGTGGAGGCATCGATGATGACGAGGCATTTGCTCCGTCTCTATAGTCAGAAGGCCCGAGCATATTAATGGCGGGGGTTGTGTTGTGGCCGGCGGTACCGACATTATTGTCGGTGATATTATTGTTGACGTCGGTGATACAAACATTCATGTTTTATGCAGTCTGGTCAGCCATGACAGTCGGGGATGGTTTAGCTTTGGTCTCGAGCAAACAGAAGACGGGGAAGTAGGATTCCCACAGACGGCGCCACTAATCTTACCGAATCAAAATGGACCGTCACAGCTAGCTCGGGCAGAAGTTGAATGAGATGGGGGGGAGTACCTGCAAGACACTCAGATGGAAAAGTAAGTTACGGAATGAGCAAGCAAGTGTAAGAGTTAGAAAGTGTTGAATACCTGACCCTCTTAGGAGAGAGGGTATTTATAGCCCCCAACGCTGGGTCAAGGTCCCCATTATTGGGCCACGTTGAGGCCCAATAATAGGAACTGTCAAGGCTTACATGTGTATGAAATCCAACAAGTGAACTCCCCTTGGTCAACTGCTCCGCGAGAATAGGATTGGACCCGTAATTCCCGGAGGGCAGTTTAAGATGACTGTCGTGGAATCGTGGGTCATGCCCTCTAACGGACGTGTGGGGAATTTCCCAATGGTCCCTAACTTAGATTCTATTTTTAGACTTCCCATTCGAAAGGCAAGTGTAAGCTTAATCCAAATCAATAACAAATTATAATTTACATAATGATGATTAATAAAATCTCATTAAGAGGAATACATAAGAAAACACAAAGATACAATAGTGAAAAACAAACACATAACTAACTTTTTCTAGATACAAATTCTAAATCATACATCCCAACAAAAACTTCCACTCCAAAAAGGTCTCCATAACATATGAATACATACCACCTTCTGAATTCATATACTTCACACCTTGTTGATGATGATGACCCATCGATATAGATGAAGATGATGATCAAACAAAATTATGAAAGAAAGTAACTGAAAGTTTAGAAATTCTAAACTGAAAATTCAAAGAAACTTCCATTTATTCATAAAACATATAGATTCAAAGAAATAAAAAACATTGTGTATAGTTTTGTTAGAACTTAAAATGAGTGTTCTCTTTAATAAAGTAATACAATTATTATCATGTAATCAAAATCGGATCGGACTGGTTGATTTAACCGGTTAGACTGAGAATTAAAATCCTAACTGATTTATTTAAATCTGAAAAATGACATGTAAAAGAATCGGTATTTAAATTGGAAAATGGGTCTAAAATCGATTACAAATCGTAAAATCGACGATTTAAGCGATTTTTAAGGTCGGATCAGATTTTACTTTTGATTTATAAATATATGATAAAAAAAAATTTTTGAATCAAAATAATATATAATTTAATTTCCTTTTTCTTCTTCAATTACTTTAGTACACATTATTATAGAAAAATCAAAGTAAAAATTATTTTTAATTTTTTATTTATTATCTATTCATTTGATTAATGAAAGTAAATTTTGTATAACAATATATAATAGATAAATATAATAAAATACGATTCAACGCATATAAAATAATCGTGCAATGTCGTATAATTAATTTATAAAGTTATTAAATTATAAATTATTATTATTATTATTATTATTATTATTATTATTATTATTATTATTATTATTATTAAAATGAAAGTTTTGAGCTTATCTATCTAACCTATTAAAAATATAAAAGTCTATAAAAAATAAAAAAACTATTAAATATTAATTATTAAGAAATTATCAATAAATTTCTTTACTGTTTGAAACATATAATTATTTTTGTGCATTATTATTTTTATATATAATAAAAAATATTTATTTATATATAATCGATTTCACTCGGATTCAATCTCGGTCAAATCTTAAAACCCTGAACTCATAAGTACATTCGATGTCTGATCCGATTTTAATTATCTTGATTATTATTCACTTCCTATTGAAATTTGCTTTGACAATTTTATTACTTTTTATTCTATTCTTCAATAAATGTATTGATATATTTTGGATTCATTTTATCTCATACTATCATGTGTATCAGAAAATGAAGTAGCTACAAAACATTTAATCTGCTCTGCTCTCATAAGAAGTGAAAATATGTATGAAATAATCTTAGTTTTCCACTTCATTTTGATTAATAATCTGCTGTCAAAATAATCTGCTACTTCATTTAGATAATATTAGTTTTTCACTTCATTTAGAAAAATATGAAAATATGTATGAAAATAATCTGATGTCAAAATGTGTATATTAGAATATTCATTTAGATATTGCAAAATCATAACAACCTTTATGGACAACAAGTTATACATTGGTAAATGCTGTATGGTTAAGATGTCATGTATTTTCAATGAAGATTAAGAACTCGGTGTTGAGATGCATGCAGTCACTAATTCGAATCAATCTATTTAAATGGTCAACTAGTTGTCAAACTCATGTTAATGGCCTAGATTGATTTCTCTTTCTATAATTTTTTTTTATTTCTAATCTATATTATCTTCTCCAAAATTAATTCATGTTATTAAGAAACCAAATATTTAATGTGTTGTCTTTTAAAAGAAATCAAAATCGGTTGTAATAATTTAATTGATAATTAATATTTAGACATGTATTTTCATACTACAAAAAATAAAATTAATTATACCATAATCCAAAAAATATTTAATGCTAATGAAATTATGAGTATATAATTTTTGGTATTTTAAAAATAACAATTAATATAATTATATATAACAAAATTTTAATATATTCCTACTATTTATAAAACTTTCATTTTTTTTAATTAAGAAGACTTTTATTAATTCAAAAAATCAATAATACAAGACGATCAAATGATCCTGCTATTAACAAAGACAAAGAGATAAAAATAAAAAAAACTCAAATTATTATAAAATAAATTATGTGATATTTCAGTTTATTGTTATATCACCCTCTATAAACTATATTATCTATAATATAGTCACCTATGTTGGTATTATCTACGCTGTCTCCAAAAATCTTAGCATAGTGGTATTTCCAGATGTCATTGACAGTTTTGATCACCACCAGTTTTAGAATAGAGGCCTTATGACCTTTACCTTTTTCATGCCTAATAATCCACTTAAGCGCTTCATGCCATTCCTGAAGATGATGCTTTACCATAATCCACTCAAGAATTTTTTCCACACATCACCAAGGTCACTACATCTAAAGAAAAGGTGATCACGAGACTTTGATCCCTCACAGAAGCAACAAATCTTATCATTTAGCATACTAAATCTTAGCAAACAATCTTTTATGGGTAACCTGTAACCTATTTTCCTGTCAGTAAATTATATAAAATCAGAGTAAATTAATTTTTAAATAAACATCAACAAAATAGGATGTCACATACTTCGCAAGTCATACATGCTCAAAATTAGGATACGCAACACAATCGCAAGCTCATAAGTCTTAAACTTCATTACATATATTCGCAGCGGAAAAACATCAATAATTAGTCATCTCAATTTTTCAATCGAAACAATGAATATCATCTTTCGAACATCAACATAATCATAAGTAACTCGAACAACGAAGCAATACAAGTTCACTCCTAACATAACAAAATAAATCACGCGAAAACCTACAAGTTTTACGTATCAGAACAGACACCGACTCAATATACACAACTGAAGGAACTCCTCAACTAACCTTCAATCTCTAGGTACTTATGATCATCTGCATGTTACCCACGTGGAGGTAACATTCAAACAAAAAGGGTGATATATCAAATAATATAAAAGAAAACATAATAATAAGCAGGTATCGGTTCAAGCATATAATCAACACATCTCACACATCGTAATATAATACATAATTTCATCAACATTCACCCATCGAATTATCAATCATAATATAATGCAAAAGACCGACACAGACTTAATGCATGTGGTACCAACAGGGTAACACCCTCTTCGCAATAATGCCAATTAGGGCAATCAACTTCGCTCGCCAATACATGCCTTCACTTATGAATGCATGAGGCTCTATCATGCAATAACGTACTTCACAATTATCATTATTACTCATCACAATTTCACCAATACAGGCCATCGTCATCATTCTCATCATGTATTTCATGTCAAACAATCAAAACAAGCATCACAAATAATCACAATATAATTCATGGCATACAAATCAAAGCACACTCACGGATTAGTATCAAAGTTGATGAGATAAATAACTACAGCACTATAAGCCATTTTTATAAGATAGTGTGATCGATGGATCTGGAACTGACTGTTTAACGCTGGTTCGCGAAATGTCGCGGAAGCAAGAGTCGCCACCGTCTTTTATTTTCTCCAAATGGAAAGGACAAAAGCACAGAAAAATTCCTTAAAGAGATTGCTCTCGGTTCGGGAGGTAGGTTATAAAAAGGAAAGGTGTTAGCACCCTTTCTATCCATGATTATCCATGGGCTCTTAGATACTTGCTCATTCGTGTTTTCAAAAATGGTTTGTTTGCTTTTCAACTGTGGGTTTTAAAAAGTTTCTTTGAAAATTCCAGTTCGACTCTTGTATCGGTCCTCAAGAGTGTTTGAAAAAATGCTTTCGAAAGCTTTTTGAAAATGTGTTGGTGTGAAAAGTATTTTTGAATTTGTTTTGAAATTTAGAGCAAGTATCTACGAGAACCTACCTACCCTAAGGAATTCGTCTGTGTAAATGTCCTTAAAGTAGTGTCATCCCACCATTGAGAGGTAGGTAGCACCACCGTTGGAGGTGTTCGGGTCAATTCGAGGTTCGGGTCATGGTGATCACCAAAGCAATGGGAAGACACCTTAGAAGCTACCCTCATGCCAGGTTCCCGGATCATGAGGACTTACTAAGACATCCTCTACTCGACGATCACCTTTCGAAAGGCAAGGCAACAGTGAGGCGTACCCTAGGGGTGGTGTGTGCGGTTTGTGTGTCGTTTTCATTCGCATTTATCTTGTCATGTTATTGGTGTTCTACGCTTGTTTTTATTTTTGTCCATACATTCTTTCATGCCATTATTTAACAGTTAAAAATATTGCGGGAAAGTAAGAATTCTAAGCTATTACAAAAGGCGCGGGTCCACATCGCCAAAATTAAACCAGGACCCGATTTGACAGAAAAATAAAGAATTAAAGATAAAGAAAAGTAAAGGTGCGAGAAATTTAAAAGGTTACATGGCCTTGGGAGAGATACATAAATATTATAAAGAAATAAAATAAATATGCGAATAAGAATTAAATCGAAACGAGGGTGTTGGACCCTTTTTGCAAAATTAAAATTACATGGAATTAATTAATTAAAAAGAAAAGGAGATGTTTTTGGTATTTTTTAGTATTTTAGAATTTTAATGAAAAAAGAATTAATTGAAATAAATACTAACCCTAATTCTAATGGCTTTTAATTTATTAAGAAAACATTGAATTTTAACCTAAATTAACCCTAATTTTTATATACAAATTTAATTATAAAAATAAATATTTGATTATTTAATTATTATGGGAGAAAAAGAAAAAAGGATAAAAATTAATTAAACCCTAGTTCTATGTTTTTTAGATTTTTATTAAAAAGAATTAAAATTAAAACCTAATTTAACTAATTAATTTATGAACTTATTTACAAAATGTTAACTAATTAAATATATTTAATTTTTGGTCTTTTCTGATTTTTATGGTGTTTTGTGATTTTATGAAAATATAATTAAATTAATTAATAAAACAATAATAAAAAGAAGTATAAATAATAAAAAAAAAAATAAAGAAGGTAAAAAAATATGCAAACCTAGGGGGTTCAGACCCCAAATGGGAGGTTTTTCTCTAGCAATTCAGGCCCATCTATTGCAAAGCCTGGTGGACTTTTTGAGTAACATGTGGCACGTTTGACCAAGCTCCATATTGTTCTTTCAATCAGCGCCCTTGGATCGCTCTCAACATACGCGTGGCTGGCTTGATTAGGAGGTGTATAATGGTCTCCAACGTTGAAGCTGCATAGAAGCATGAGTTGAAAAATAATATTGAAAGCATGAAGACCTGGGGCTCGAACCCAGGTCATGCACTTTACCAGCCAACACGTATGCCACTAAGCCACTTTGTTCATTCTGATTATATTATACAAAAGAAAAAAATATAAAATAAAACAATGTTAGTGGGGCCTCCGCGCGCGAAAGTTTGAATCTTCCTATCACCACTCCACACGTCATCATCTTCTTCGCGTGGTTTTCTTTTTCCTGAAACATATAAAACATTGGCAACGGTTTTCACGCGTTGCCTAAGACAACATATCAGAAAATAACGATTAAGCCATGGATGCTCATAAATTGAGCGCGAGGGTGCCGTCTTCTTCGTCCAAACGCGCTCGTGTCAATGGTGGTACTCAGGGGTTCTAATTTTTCCTCATTCAAAAACCCCTAATTCGGAGTCCTGTAAACCCTAGAAAACAATAATGGCATCTTTGCGTACAATGCATAAAACTTCAATCAAAGTACATGATTAGCTTGCAAACATTATTCTAAACACAAAAATAACAACAAAATATGTTAACAATGCATGTATGATAGAAACCGATTCAGAAATTTTCTTTACCAACTTCAATGGTGATCTTGCGTTTTCTTGAGTATGGGGCTTGGGGAATGATTGGAATATGTCCTATAATCCTCAAAGAAGCTAAAGGAATCACTATTTTGTCTTGAATCGCCTTGCAAAGGTGTTTTCAGAATTGAGATTTTTTAAGAAAAAGTGTGAGTTTGTGCAAGGGTTTTCTGAGCAGCTGCGTGGTCAATGGCATTAGGTTTTGATTCTATACTTATGTAAGAGTGAATTAGGTCAAAAAGAACCATCCAAATCTCTTGCATTCATGGTTTTTGAAATTTGATTTTCAAAGATCTTTTTCAATCTTTTTTCATGTGTTTTTGTACAAATCATGATCAATTCTCTCCAAATCTTTCCATATTTGATTATGCACGAATTATTGAGTAGATTTTATGCACAAAAAGATTGTAAAACTTAGGTTAAATATTTTTCATGTATTTAATTTGATTTAAATGAATTATTATTAATAAAAATTCAAATAAATAAATAAAAAATGAAGAAATACTTCCCTTTGGGCCAAGTGGTCGTGCACATGCTTGGGATGATGAATTATGGAAGAAAAATAGGCCCATTAGCAATTTTAGGTCATTTGAACCAATGTTGACTTTTCAAAATATCCAAAAATTTCCCAACTTCCACAAGGCATAACTTGCTCAATTTTTAAGCTTTGCTCATGTTCTTGGACATTTTGGAAAGGTCTTTGAGTCCTCTAACCAATGCCTTTGGTCCCATGTAATTTTGATTTACCAATCTCAAGTTATGGCCTTTGACTTAAAGTCCCTTTTTGTTGACTTTTGAAAATGACCTATAATGTTGAAATTGATAACTTTTTGTGAGAGCATTTCTTGGACTTGAAGTATGAAGATGAGTTGTAGGAAATGTCTTTCTCTTAAAAATTAGCTTTGGATGGAATTTTTCTGATAATCCATGTGAAAGTTATGCCCTGGTCAATTTACAGTTGACTTTTTCAGCTGTCCAAATAAGGAAACTTTTGCATCTTGATGATTTTTGAGCCAAGCTTTGAGAATCATGATCAAGCATTGATCAAATGATGTTTGTGGCTTCAAAATGAGATGTTGACCAAAAATTTGAACTTTTGACTGTCAAATGACCATTTTGCTCCTACAGTTGACTGTAGTGCAATTAGGGTTTTGACTGTGCAATTTTGTGCTGAAAGTCTTGAAACTTGATATGAGGATGTTTGACCATATTTATAGGCATGTGGAACTTGAATGGAACTTTGGAAACTTCATTTTCTTGATCAGAACAAAAACCCTAATCTTGACTGTTTAGGAGGCCCTTGCACTGTGCAACCCTTGGGGAATTTTGAAGCATGACTTGGCAAATTTTGAAGAATATGGGAGGGCAAATTTTGGGGTACAACAGTTGCCCCTGTTCAATCTTCTTAGACCTGAGGATGCAGATTGGCTGACGTGCCTTTCGTAATCCGAGGGTAGAAGATGATTGAACACTAGAGTGCCCAGAAATTTGCGCTCACATGGTAGCAATGTGATGATGGAATGGGCTTATAGATGCCATTTAGAGGTTGATGGATAGGATGATGGGCTTATAGATGCCATCTGGATGTTGATCGCGTAAGAGATTCCTTAGCGAGAACCTGCATACCTGCAAAAGAAAAATGAGTACCTGACATATTGCAGGAGCTGGTTTTCAGATGCTTGATATAGATGTGTCCTGACTGGTTACAGGAGCTGGATCTGGAGCTTCACAAGATGATGAATGAACCAGGGATGGTTACTACCTTAGCATGAACGGTAAGAGAACCTTGGGTGACTTTAACCTTAACAGCAATCGTTGAGAAAGTCTTGGGATTACCACCTCCGCAGGATCGGGAAGAGAACCATAGGCAATTATAATCTCAAAAGCGGACGTTTGAGAAGAACCTGGAATGGAATTATCACCTCACGCACCGTCGGGGAGGGAACCATAGGAAATTATAATCTCAAAAGCGAACGTCTGAGAAAAACCTGAGCTGGAATTATCATCTCACGCACCGTCGGGGAGAGAACCAATAGGAAATTATAATCTCAAAAGCGAACGTTTGAGAAAAACCTAAAATGGAATTATCACCTCACGCACTGTCGGGGAGGGAACCATAGGAAATTATAATCTCAAAAGCGAACGTCTGAGAAAAACCTGGAATGGAATTATGACCTCACGCACCGTCGGGGAGGGAACCATAGGAAATTATAATCTCAAAAGCGAACGTCTAAGAAAAAACTGGAATGGAATTATCACCTCACGCACCGTCGGGGAGGGAACCATAGGAAATTATAATCTCAAAAGCGGACGTTTTGAGAAAAACCTGGAATAACTTCTACTGAGTCTTCATCAGAAAAATCTGTTGGGAGTCGACTTAGTTGGACTAGAGAAGGCCTTGGACTGGATAAGAAATCTTTGGAGTCGATTAACTGAACCGGTCTAGGTCTTGAAATATGATTGAGAATTTAACTGAATCTTTCCTGAAAGGTAGAGGTCAGTCATATGCCATGCATGATATGGACCAAGCAATGATGTTCTCAATATAAATGAGATTTGTAAGATATGATGCATATATGCATGCTATAATGATGTATGTGATGTTTTATGAATGTATTTTTCGTCTAGGAAAGTAAATCCTTGACGGGTGCCGGGAAGTCACTCCTGGGCTGATGTTGGAGAATAGGCTTTTACTCCTGCTGGGGATGATAACCGCAAGAATACCGGTAGGAGAAGATGACTCCGTTGAGGAATAAACTTGGCAAATGGAAGATTCTGCGGGGAGAAAAATACTCTAGCGACCATGCTGGGGAGCGATACTCTGTGGGGGTAGAGATGCTTTGCTGAGTTGTTGATAATAGCTTGCTGAGGATATCTTTGTTGTGTCGGAAGTGTTAATAGACTTCACTGGGGGGTAAGAGAACTGTGTCGACGACGACCTTTCCATGGCTTTTGGCTGAGGATAACCCAGTTATATCCTGTTAAGGAAATAACTCTTTGAATAATGCCGGACGACGCGTTCGTGTTCTGCGAGGGATAAGCTTCCAGAATCTACTGGGGATAAGCTTACTGCTTGGGGATATGGATTCCAACTTTCCTGAGGAAACTGGATTGGACTCTCTTGGGGAAGTTTTGAATTGCGGGGAAGTGATTCCTTTGAATATTTGATATGCCGTCGGGGAACAATCTTTAGACCAAGACTGCCGGGGATGCTTGTTTAAGAATGATGATATATCATGCTGGGGAATGTTGGGATCTGCTGGAGGATACCCAACTTCCTTAAGGCTTGATAACTCTGCTTGGAGAAGAATGCACTGACTGCTGACTTACTCTCTGGGGAATTAAGATGTACTGGTCATGTTCTTTAGCTGAACCTACCTTGGTACCTTGGAGGACAGAACAATTAGATTGTGCAGACAACTCTTTATTGCCCCTGTTTCTAGTTTCGTATGCAAATATTCATGAGTTAGCAAATTATTGTCAATGCATATATCACAAATTGAACCTTGGACGTTCTTCGCAAAACAAAACAGAAAAAGAAAAACAATTGGCACTTTTAACTGAAAAGTATATTTGTATTGATTTTTGAATGGCCTGGAAATAAGCGTTTTGTGTACAAGAGGCTGACGTCCTAGTAAGAGAACTCCGCCGAACAAAAGAGTTTATACAAATTTTGTACAAAAGAAAATAAAACAACTGTGTGAAATATGAATGATCCCACTGGGTTTCAACTCTGCTATTGCCTTTACAACTCCGAGCGTCTCATCACTTGATGACCTTGGTTGAAGGTAAAGCTGACTGATCAATGCCGTCTGAACTTGATGTAGATACCAGATTCTGGACGCAACGTGATCCAATGAGACATAGTATTACGCTTTATCCCTAATTTTTTCTTGGACCGCCCTTTCGGGTTTTCAGTCCACCGGGATACCCATTTTTGCCCAAGCCGCCTTTTCAGGTTTTCGACTTGCCGGGTGTACAAATTTTTTTCATTTTCATCCCTTCATTTTGCCCGAACCCTTTTGGTTCGACGGGAAGCCCTAATTTTTGCCTAGGCATGTCAACCTAGCGGGTCTTTTTTTCATGCGTAGTATCTTTTTACTATGTCTGCATTGGCGGGGTGAGGAAGGTCGTCACCGTCCATATTGGTTAAAATCATGGCTCCTCCTGAGAACACATGTTTAACCACAAATGGCCCTTCGTACGTAGGGGTCCATTTTCCCCTTGGATCACTCTGAGGAAGGATGATTCGCTTGATTACCAGATCCCCAACTTGATATTCCTGTGGTCTGACCTTTTTGTTAAATGCCCTGATCATCCGTTTCTGATACGTCTGACCGTGGCAGATAGCAGCAAGTCTCTTTTCATCAATGAGGTTGAGCTGATCAAGTCGGGTCTGGATCCAATCATCTTCGTTCAGATTTGCATCCTTCATTATCCGGAGAGAGGGTATTTGCACTTCGATCGGTAAGACTGCCTCCATCCCATAAACCAAAGAGAAAGGAGTTGCCCCGGTTGACGTCCTAGCTGAGGTACGGTACCCATGTAGAGCGAACGGTAACATATCGTGCCAATCTTTATAAGTCACTGTCATTTTCTGCACGATTTTCTTGATGTTCTTATTTGCTGCTTCTACAGCCCCATTCATCTTCGGTCTGTAAGGAGAAGAATTGTGGTGCTGTATTTTGAACTGCTCGCAGAGCTCATCGATCATCTTGTTGTTCAGATTGGTACCGTTGTCTGTAATGATTCTCTCTGGGACGCTGTACCGACAAATCAGATTATGCCGAATGAACCGTGCCACAACAGTCTTGGTTACCGTAGCATAGGAAGCTGCTTCGACCCATTTCGTAAAATAATCAATCGCCACCAGGATGAAGCGATGCCCATTAGATGCTGTAGGTTTAATCTCACCAATCATGTCTATGCCCCACATTGCAAACGGCCAAGGCGCGGTCAGAACATTCAGGGGAACTGGAGGAACATGCACCTTGTCTGCGTAAATCTGGCATTTATGGCATGTCCTGGAATGTTGGTAGCAGTCAGCTTCCATTGTGGACCAGTAATACCCTGCCCGAAGGATCTTTTTAGCCATAGTGTGTCCACTGGAATGTGTACCGAAGGTCCTTTCATGTAGCTCTTCCATGATCCTTTCTGCTTCAGTCTTATCCACACAACGCAGTAAGGTGGAATCATGGTTTCGCTTGTACAAGATGCCGTTGCTAAGGAAGAACTTTGCCGCGAACCTTCTCAGGAATTTCTTATCATTGATAGAGGCACCTTCAGGGTATTCCTGAGCTTCCAAATATCTCTTTACCTCATGGTACCAAGGCTTCTCAGTCACCAATTCAGTCTCGAGATCACAACAGTATGCCGGTTCATCCAGTTTCCAGATGATGATCCGGGGAGCCTCATTATCCCATTTGACCTTGAACATAGAAGCCATTGTAGCTAACGCGTCCGCCAGCTGATTCTCTTCTCTCGGGAAGTGCTCAAAGGTTATCTCTGTGAAGTGGGGGATCAGGGTCAACACACATTCTCTGTAAGGAATAAGGTTCGGATGTTTCGTATCCCACTCTCCTTTGATCTGATTGATCACAAGAGTGGAATCTCCGAAGACACTCAGAAACTTGATCCTTAAGTCGATCGCAGCTTGAAGACCCATGATGCACGCCTCATACTCCGCCATGTTGTTGGTACAGTTGAAACATAGTCGGGCAGTGAGCGGAGTATGAGTACCTTGAGGTGATATGATTATGGCGCCGATACCGTTACCCAAAGCATTGGAGGCTCCGTCAAAGTGCATAGACCATCGGGATCCTGGTTCAGGTCCTTCATCCGGTCCAGGTACTTCACAATCAGTTACTATCATGATGCTTTCGTCCGGAAACTCGAAGTTCATTGACTGATAGTCATCTCCGGCCTGATGTGCCAAGTGGTCTGCCAATACACTTCCCTTGATGGCTTTCTGAGTCGTATACTGAATGTCGTATTCCGTCAAGATCATCTGCCATCTTGCTATTCTCCCAGACAGAGCAGGCTTTTCGAATATGTATTTTATAGGATCCATCTTTGAGATCAACAAGGTAGTGTGAGTCAGCATATACTGTCTCAGCCGGCGAGCAGCCCATACCAAAGCGCAGCAAGTTTTCTCAAGCAGTGAGTATCGGGTCTCACAGTCGGTAAACTTTTTGCTAAGGCAATAAATGGCGTGCTCTTTTCGGCCAGACTCGTCATGCTACCCCAACACACACCCCATTGAGTTGTCAAGCACTGTTAGATATAGTATCAGAGGTCTCCCTTCAACCGGTGGCATAAGGATAGGTGGTTCTTGGAGATACTCTTTGATTTTGTCAAAAGCAGCCTGACATTCATCGTTCCAACGTACTACCTGATCTTTCTTCAGCAGCTTGAAGATTGGTTCACAGGTAGCAGTCAGGTGTGAGATGAATCGAGCAATGTAATTCAGGCGTCCTAAAAAGCCTCTGACCTCTTTCTCTGTCTTGGGAACTGGAATCTCTTGAATAGCCTTGACCTTAGCAGGGTCCACTTGAATTCCCTTGTCACTTACCACGAAGCCTAGCAACTTTCCAGATCTCACCCCGAAGGTGCACTTGTTCGGGTTCAATCTCAGCTTGTACAGTTTCAACCGGTCAAATAACTTCTGCAGATGATCTAGGTGTTCTTCCTCAGTCTGGGACCTTGCGATCATGTCGTCCACATACACTTCTATCTCATGATGGATCATGTCATGAAATAAAGCAACCATGGCACGTTGGTAGGTTGCCCCAGCGTTCTTCAACCCGAATGGCATGACCCTGTAACAGAAGGTACCCCACTGAGTAACAAATGTAGTCTTTTCCATGTCTTCAGGTGCCATCTTGATCTGATTGTAACCTGAAAAGCCATCCATGAAAGAGAATACCTTGTGCTGAGCTGTATTATCAACAAGGACATCAATGTGAGGTAGAGGGAAGTCATCCTTGGGGCTGGCCCTGTTCAGATCCCTGTAGTCGACACACATTCTGACCTTACCGTCCTTCTTTGGTACCGGCACCACATTGGCAACCCACTGAGGGTAAGAAGTCACTGCAAGAAACCCGGCATCGAACTGTTTCATAACCTCGGCCTTAATCTTCTCAGACATCTCTGGACGCATCCGGCGGACCTTTTGCTTAACCGGAGGGCAATCTTCCTTAGTTGGCAAGTGATGGACCACAATGTCGGTATCCAACCCGGGCATGTCTTCGTAGGACCAGGCAAAGATCTCCATATAATCATGCAGCATTTGAGTCAACCGTTGCTTCACGCTGAGCTCTAGGTTGGCACCAATCTTTACCTCTTTCCTGTCTTCTTCGGTACCCAGGTTTATTGTTTCCACTGGCTCTTCATGGGGTTAAATTGCCCTCTCTTCCTGAAGCAACAGTCTTGCAAGCTCGCCAGGCACTTCGCAGTCATCTTCACCTTCGTCTTCGGCTAAGTTGATCGGATTTTCAAAGTCATAACTGGCAGTAGCAGAGTCGTTATCAGTGAGATCCAGAGTGGATTGAAACCTGTATGAGTGAGTGTGTGTGTAAATACAGCTGTTTTGAAATATATGTAAAGGAAAGAAAGACAGAAAAGTAGCATAAGATTTACAATGCGATAAAACGTCCAAGATTTTCATTTATGATATATGAAATGACAATTTATATGCCCTCACAAATAGAACCACGGTGCCTCGGGTAAGACACCGGGCCAAAGAGTTTATTATTGTTTATTACAGATACCAAAAACATAGGAATTCATTACTTAATAACAAGAGAAACAGATAGGTTGTCCTTCGCACTCCAATTGCTAGGTCCACTGTCGGTTGCCGGGTAAATCCAGCTATCAAACTCAGCTTCATCCACTTCATCTTCGTCCCCAATAGCATTCACTCCATGAGCAGGCAGGGGAGCTGTCACTACATTGGGCTTCTCTGATGCCTCAAATTGTACCTCCTTGGCGTCAATAAGATCCTGCAGCTTGCTCCTTAAAGCCCAACAGTCATCAGTAGAATGCCCTGGGCTATCTGAATGGTAAGCACAACGAGCATTCGGGTTGTACTTAGGAGATGCAGTATTTGGAAACTTTGGAGCCTCTCTGACAGTCACTAGGTTGGTTGAGAGCAACTGTGGCAAGATTTGGGATAGGGTCATGCTTAACCGGGTGAACTCTCTCCGGGGTCTTTCAGCCCTTTGAGGATTGGTCGGCCGAGGAGCGGCAGCGGGCTTAGCAATCATTACCGCGTTGACAGATTGGCGGCGCTCAGGCTTCTCTGATCTCTTGGAACCATACACGGCACTAGCCTCCTTCTTGAAGGGTTTCTTCTCGGAACTAGATGATGCACCCTTCGGAATCTTTCCAGACTTCAACCCAGCCTCAATTCTCTCTCCAGTCAGAATCAAATCAGTGAACCCTACAGACGAATTCCCGATAAGATGGTTGAAAAACGGCCCAAATAGGGTCCCCAAGAACATGTCTACCAACTCCCGATCAGTCAACGGAGGCTGCACCCTGCCAGCCAGGTCTCTCCATTTCTGAGCGTACTCCTTAAAACCTTCACTTGAACCTAACGACATACCCTGGAGTTGGGTACGTGTAGGGGCAAGGTCGGCTTATATTGATACTGCTTATAGAAAGCAGTAGCCAACTCCTCCCAGTTACGAACCTTGGTCCCATCCAGCTGATAGAACCATTCGAGATGAGTCCCTGAAAGACTCTCCTGGAAGAAGTGGATCCACAAATTCTTATCCGCAGAGTACGGTTGCATTTTCCGAACATAGGATCTGAGATGTAGCTTGGGACAAGACGCCCCGTCATATTTAGTAAAAGATGGTGCTTTGAACTTCCGAGGAATGATCACACTAGTTGACAAACCCAGATCTCCGAAATCCAGCCCAGGTACCTGTTGTATCTCCATAGCATTCAGCCTATCCTCCAACTGCTTGTAACGGTCTTCTGCCGGAGGATACTGCTCTTCATCAAAATCAGTCTCGTTGTCGGAGACTACCGGACTGGGAACCCTTGCCTCTTGAGGAGTGCCCTTGCCAACAGAAGAACCAGCCTCTTCATGCTGCAGAGTATTACCAAACCTTCGGCCCGAGTTAAACAGAACAGTTCTTCTCTTCTTCTTCTTCTCCTTCTTCAGGAGCATAGCCTTCAGCTCTTCTTGGCCTTGAGCCAAACCCTTGATTAATTCCTGAAACTGTGCATTCTGCGCCTGAAGAGCTTTGATGGATGTCTCAGTTGATGAAGAGTCAGGATTCATGATGCTGAAATAAACAACGAAGAACTGTAAGCAACCTGAAAAGAGGAAAAACCTGCTATGCACATGATGAATGATATGTGTTTATGCAATGCATTCAAGGGTTCGAAAGTTCAAATTTGTTGTAGACAAAAAAGGAACACACGTTATCATTAAGGAAATCATTGTTTAGTACATCAAAGCCTCATGGGCAAAATAATACAAAAATCAAATCAATCCCAAAATATGCTACGCATCCTCTTTGGAGCTATGTAAGTGTTGAGACTCCTCTCCTCATGCAACAGGCGGGTGAGCTCCAAGACCTTCTTTTCACTAGTATGTAGACTGGTCTCAAGAGAATTCCTTTCCTCCTTAAGCTGGATCCAGCTCTTCTGCATCTCTTCCCAGGATGTGGGCATATCAGGGTGCTGAATAGTGTAGGACACTTCTCCTTCCAAGACTGGCTCTTTGATCACAGGGAGCATATGAGGATAGGGCATCACTAACTTCTGGGAGCGGGCTCGTACCCACTTGAGATAAGGTTCCAACGGGATGGAGTTCCTGTGCCCCAGTGTCTTAATGTCTATCCTACTTGGCATCCTCCAAGCTTTGATAAATCTCTGGCGAAGTCCTTGAGTATCATTGTCGAAGTAAAAAACTATGTCAGGAATTAACATGTCATGAGGACCATCCCTCCGAGCATAACCAAACTGTCTCCAAGCCAGGCATGGGCTGTAAGTGATACCTCCTCTGATTCCAAGTAAAGGAACATTAGGGTACTCCCCGCAACGATCAATGATAGTGACATCTTCTCTAGACCTAGGGCACCAATGTATATCTGCATGTGTGAGAGTCATCAACCGTTGTGACCATCTCAAACCCCGCTCATTCTTCAAAACTGATTGTGGAAGGTGCGAAATAAACCACCTTCCCAGGAGAGGAGTGCAACACATAAGGACACCTCTTTTTCTCATGGTTCGAGTGTAACATGAGTGAAGTATGTCCCCCAGCAATGTAGGTATAGGATTCCTGGACATAAAGATCTGGACAGCACTGATATCAATAAGCTGATCTGGGTTAGGGAACAACACTAAACCATAGACAAGGAGGGCCACAACCTCTTCAAAAGCTTGCAAGTCAAGGGAGTTCCAACATTCATGGGCCTTTTCAAACAGAAACCTGGCTAAGAACCCTTTGATACCACTTCTAACTTCCCAATGTCCCTTGAGGTCAGATGACTGTAGATGCAAGGCTTTAGCAATCTCTTCAAGCTTAGGTTCCTTTTCTGTACCGTTGAAGGGTAGCTGATCAAGGATAGGGATCTTCAGGAGCCGGGAGAACTCCTCCAATGTAGGTACCAGCTGATAATCCAAGAAGGTGAAACAGTGATGCAGAGGGTCAAAGAACTGGAACAGGACCTTTATCATATCTTCCTCAATGTTGGTGTTGACCAAGCTGATGAGGCTTCCATGTCTTTCACTGAATGAAGAGTTCTCGGGAATCCTGGATATAAGCTCCTTAAGCTGAGGAGGGATCCTTACAAGACTGACTTGAATGGTCTTTCTACGAACAGTTTCCATGTCCTACAAAACAAGAACAAAGATGAAAATTTGAACCCCTGAAATGGTTAGTCAATGCATATGATGCTGGATGATGTCATGATGCTATGATTAAACACCACAGATATTTACAAAGACAAACATGTAAGGCACACAAGGCACACAAGACAAGCCCTTAGGGTTTAAGGCCAACATGGGGTCTGGGTAGTACCCTCTTGAAGTTGGTGGGTTCAACCTGTCCTAATCAAAGTAACCGGGTTCTAAGGGTCCCAATATCACGGGATTGCTTTCATTGTTCATCGTTTCGATTTAGCCACTGAACTGGCGACCGAAATATTCCAGGAAAGCAACTCTCAATTGAGTGTAGTATCGAGTATCAACCAACCTCGGACTGCACCAAAGTCAGTTATCTCACTACCCTAAAGAGGCCAAGATAGTTCAATTAAGGTTCCTAAGGTCTGTTGATGCTTCATGACACCACGCGGAGGCCCCGTACTCTCCTTGACTGAACTCAAGGGTTACCGGTACACACCAAAGTGCCACATCAACGTAGCAGACTGTTTCAACCATGTCGGTATACCCCGCACAGTTCCCTCACAGCTTTGTTGCTACTTTCTAAGAAGGTATCCCCCAGATCCGAGTTAGGATCTATAGAACTCCCAAGCAACCTACAATTTAAAACAAGCAAAGCAATACAATTGAAAACACAGTTATGACCTAGCCCTAAGGTACACCTCACTTTAAGTAAAGTCCTCAGCAGAGTCGCCAGTTCTGTGATCGGTGGATCTGGAACTGACTGTTTAACGCTGGTTCGCGAAATGTCGCGGAAGCAAGAGTCGCCACCGTCTTTTATTTTCTCCAAATGGAAAGGACAAAAGCACAGAAAAATTCCTTAAAGAGATTGCTCTCGGTTCGGGAGGTAGGTTATAGAAAGGGAAGGTGTTAGCACCCTTTCTATCCATGGTTATCCATGGGCTCTTAGATACTTGCTCATTCGTGTTTTCAAAAATGGTTTGTTTGCTTTTCAACTGTGGGTTTTAAAAAGTTTCTTTGAAAATTCCAGTTCGACTCTTGTATCGGTCCTCAAGAGTGTTTGAAAAAATGCTTTCGAAAGCTTTTTGAAAATGTGTTGGTGTGAAAAGTATTTTTGAATTTGTTTTGAAATTTAGAGCAAGTATCTACGAGAACCTACCTACCCTAAGGAATCCGTCTGTGTAAATGTCCTTAAAGTAGTGCCATCCCACCATTGAGAGGTAGGTAGCACCACCGTTGGAGGTGTTCGGGTCAATTCGAGGTTCGGGTCATGGTGATCACCAGAGCAATGGGAAGACACCTTAGAAGCTACCCTCATGCCAGGTTCCCGGATCATGAGGACTTACTAAGACATCCTCTACTCGACGATCACCTTTCGAAAGGCAAGGCAACAGTGAGGCGTACCCTAGGGGTGGTGTGTGCGGTTTGTGTGTCGTTTTCATTCGCATTTATCTTGTCATGTTATTGGTGTTCTACGGTTGCTTTTATTTTTGTCCATACATTCTTTCATGCCATTATTTAACAGTTAAAAATATTGCGGGAAAGTAAGAATTCTAAGCTATTACAAAAGGCGCGGGTCCACATCGCCAAAATTAAACCAGGACCCGATTTGACAGAAAAATAAAGAATTAAAGATAAAGAAAAGTAAAGGTGCGAGAAATTTAAAAGGTTACATGGCCTTGGGAGAGATACATAAATATTATAAAGAAATAAAATAAATATGCGAATAAGAATTAAATCGAAACGAGGGTGTTGGACCCTTTTTGCAAAATTAAAATTACATGGAATTAATTAATTAAAAAGAAAAGGAGATGTTTTTGGTATTTTTTAGTATTTTAGAATTTTAATGAAAAAAGAATTAATTGAAATAAATACTAACCCTAATTCTAATGGCTTTTAATTTATTAAGAAAACATTGAATTTTAACCTAAATTAACCCTAATTTTTATATACAAATTTAATTATAAAAATAAATATTTGATTATTTAATTATTATGGGAGAAAAAGAAAAAAGGATAAAAATTAATTAAACCCTAGTTCTATGTTTTTTAGATTTTTATTAAAAAGAATTAAAATTAAAACCTAATTTAACTAATTAATTTATGAACTTATTTACAAAATGTTAACTAATTAAATATATTTAATTTTTGGTCTTTTCTGATTTTTATGGTGTTTTGTGATTTTATGAAAATATAATTAAATTAATTAATAAAACAATAATAAAAAGAAGTATAAATAATATAAAAAAAAATAAAGAAGGTAAAAAAATATGCAAACCTAGGGGGTTCAGACCCCAAATGGGAGGTTTTTCTCTAGCAATTCAGGCCCATCTATTGCAAAGCCTGGTGGACTTTTTGAGTAACATGTGGCACGTTTGACCAAGCTCCATATTGTTCTTTCAATCAGCGCCCTTGGATCGCTCTCAACATACGCGTGGCTGGCTTGATTAGGAGGTGTATAATGGTCTCCAACGTTGAAGCTGCATAGAAGCATGAGTTGAAAAATAATATTGAAAGCATGAATACCTGGGGCTCGAACCCAGGTCATGCACTTTACCAGCCAACACGTATGCCACTAAGCCACTTTGTTCATTCTGATTATATTATACAAAAGAAAAAAATATAAAATAAAACAATGTTAGTGGGGCCTCCGCGCGCGAAAGTTTGAATCTTCCTATCACCACTCCACACGTCATCATCTTCTTCGCGTGGTTTTCTTTTTCCTGAAACATATAAAACATTGGCAACGGTTTTCACGCGTTGCCTAAGACAACATATCAGAAAATAACGATTAAGCCATGGATGCTCATAAATTGAGCGCGAGGGTGCCGTCTTCTTCGTCCAAACGCGCTCGTGTCAATGGTGGTACTCAGGGGTTCTAATTTTTCCTCATTCAAAAACCCCTAATTCGGAGTCCTGTAAACCCTAGAAAACAATAATGGCATCTTTGCGTACAGTGCATAAAACTTCAATCAAAGTACATGATTAGCTTGCAAACATTATTCTAAACACAAAAATAACAACAAAATATGTTAACAATGCATGTATGATAGAAACCGATTCAGAAATTTTCTTTACCAACTTCAATGGTGATCTTGCGTTTTCTTGAGTATGGGGCTTGGGGAATGATTGGAATATGTCCTATAATCCTCAAAGAAGCTAAAGGAATCACTATTTTGTCTTGAATCGCCTTGCAAAGGTGTTTTCAGAATTGAGATTTTTTAAGAAAAAGTGTGAGTTTGTGCAAGGGTTTTCTGAGCAGCTGCGTGGTCAATGGCATTAGGTTTTGATTCTATACTTATGTAAGAGTGAATTAGGTCAAAAAGAACCATCCAAATCTCTTGCATTCATGGTTTTTGAAATTTGATTTTCAAAGATCTTTTTCAATCTTTTTTCATGTGTTTTTGTACAAATCATGATCAATTCTCTCCAAATCTTTCCATATTCGATTATGCACGAATTATTGAGTAGATTTTATGCACAAAAAGATTGTAAAACTTAGGTTAAATATTTTTCATGTATTTAATTTGATTTAAATGAATTATTATTAATAAAAATTCAAATAAATAAATAAAAAATGAAGAATTACTTCCCTTTGGGCCAAGTGGTCGTGCACATGCTTGGGATGATGAATTATGGAAGAAAAATAGGCCCATTAGCAATTTTAGGTCATTTGAACCAATGTTGACTTTTCAAAATATCCAAAAATTTCCCAACTTCCACAAGGCATAACTTGCTCAATTTTTAAGCTTTGCTCATGTTCTTGGACATTTTGGAAAGGTTTTGAGTCCTCTAACCAATGCCTTTGGTCCCATGTCATTTTGATTTACCAATCTCAAGTTATGGCCTTTGACTTAAAGTCCCTTTTTGTTGACTTTTGAAAATGACCTATAATGTTGAAATTGATAACTTTTTGTGAGAGCATTTCTTGGACTTGAAGTATGAAGATGAGTTGTAGGAAATATCTTTCTATTCAAAATGAGCTTTGGATGGAATTTTTCTGATAATCCATGTGAAAGTTATGCCCTGGTCAATTTACAGTTGACTTTTTCAGCTGTCCAAATAAGGAAACTTTTGCATCTTGATGATTTTTGAGCCAAGCTTTGAGAATCATGATCAAGCATTGATCAAATGATGTTTGTGGCTTCAAAATGAGATGTTGACCAAAAATTTGAACTTTTGACTGTCAAATGACCATTTTGCCCCTACAGTTGACTGTAGTGCAATTAGGGTTTTGACTGTGCAATTTTGTGCTGAAAGTCTTGAAACTTGATATGAGGATGTTTGACCATATTTATAGGCATGTGGAACTTGAATGGACCTTTGGAAACTTTATTTTCTTGATCAGAACAAAAACCCTAATCTTGACTGTTTAGGAGGCCCTTGCACTGTGCAACCCTTGGGGAATTTTGAAGCATGACTTGGCAAATTTTGAAGAATATGGGAGGGCAAATTTTGGGGTACAACAGATAGGAAATTGTTTTATCTTTCCAATGGTTTAAACGACGCGTTAGACGGACACCCGATGCAAAAGTTATGAGTTTTAAAAAATTTTAAAAAATGGTGGCAGTAGTAGTGGTAACCGGTTACCCAGTTATGATAACTGGTTACTGCAAGACATTAACCTTTTCCTTTTCAAAATTCCTCGCGGTAACCGGTCACCCACTTATGGTAACCGATTACCGTAGAACAGTAGCCAATCATGTGTTAATTTTTGGTGTGGTAACCGGTTACTAGATTTGGGTGACCGGTTATCCTGCGATAACAGAGAAAAATCCTGCAATTGCTTGTTATGATTTTCCCATGTTTCAATCCCCAAAATTCATAGTTTTCACATCCCAAAATCATTCTTTAAGCAGGCTAATTACTCATCAATATTTTTACATTAATCATAACCAATTCATGTCATCAAATTTCATCACAAACACATCGAAATCACAAAAATATATTAATGGGGAAAACCCCTCAAAATAACCAATTTTGGAGAAATCAAAACATACAATCATACAACATAAATCCTACCATACCCTATCATTAGGCAAACTCTATACAATTAGCCACCCCCCCCCCCCCATAACCTTAACTTATATAAGATTCTTAACTACTCAAAGATTCTCAAGAGTTGATCAGACAAACTCACCTCCTAAGCAATGAGTCCACAACTAAGGTTTCATCTTGTACAAGGAAGAATGGTTTGCAAAAGTATCAAATGATTTTAATGGTTCATCATAGGTCCTAAACAATTCTCATTTCAAGTTTCAATCCTTGCATCACAAATTTGCCCAGTCAATTGCTCAGATGACTGAAAATCAACTGCATTGTGTAAAAAGTCAATTGTGGTGAAACATACAGTCAAACTTCAAGATTTTTTTGTCAATATCAACTGTGCTACAGTGAGAGAATTGACTTGGGTGTTTTGCGTTTTATCGTAAATGTTTCGGTTAGCAAGAGTCGCCACCGACTTTTCTTTTATCCAAAAGGAAAGGTGAAAAAGCACAGGAAAGACCTTTGAGATTATTTCTTGAGTTCGGGGAGTAGATTATGAAAAGGGAATTTATTAGCACCCTTTTCATCCATGGTTTTCCATGGGCTCTTAGTTACTTTCTAGATCAGTTGCTTTTGTTTCAAAAATGTGCTTTGTGTGGTATTTGAAAGTATTTTGTAAAAGAGGCCATTGTTTAGGCAATCTTTGTAATGATTCTCGTTCGTAAGAATGTATACAAAGATGTTTGATCTTTGAAAATGTTTTCAAGTTTGTAAGATGTTTTGAAAGTGTAGGTGTTTGTTTTTAAAATAGCAAGGATGTTTTCTTTGAAGTGGAGCAAGTAACTAGAAGCATTCTACCTACTCAAAAGTCTTTCTTGTTCATTTTCTTTTCTTTTGACATTGTTATCTTACCATTGATTTGGTAAGTAACCCTATCTTTGAATGTAAACGAGACGGGCGTGGGTCTTTGTATAACCATGATTAGCAATGTTGAAAGGTATCTTAGCATTCTCTTTTAGGGACTAAGATCATTTGAAAGGCAACTTAGATAGCGTCATCGAGAGACTATGATATTATACTTTGCTTGTTTTTGCTAAGATACCTCACATGCGTAATATGACCATTTTGTAAAGGAAACCAAGTGGATTTACCCTAGGGGTGTAAGTGTCCAATTGTATTGTTTTTCAAGCTTGATTTTGTCTTTGATTAGGGTTTTCTATTTGATTGGTTTTAGTTTTTCCATACAAACCCTAATTATTAGCAATTGTACATAAAGCGATAAATTGCGGAGTTTAAAATTACTACGCTATTACAATACTTGTGGGAAGGGGGGTGTAAAAATTATAAATGGGGATTGCAAGTAAAATTAAATCCTAAGTTACTATTACAACCATATTGAATGGATAAGAATGTACAAGAAATATAAAATGGACTTGTTTCGTTTAAGAAGAGAAATAAGTTTTGTTTAAGAAAATATTTTGATTTTTTTATGTTAAAAGAAATAAAATAAGACATGTGAATATGAAATATTTTTTGGTGATTTTTGATTAATAAAAACGATGGAAAAAAAATAAGGAGAAAGAAAACGGAATCAGCGCTTTGTTGACATAAAAGAAATCAGAAGTTCTGACTCTGGCATGCTGCAAGACAGAAATAACATGTTAGCAAAAAATAGGGAAGGTAAGAGGTTCTGGGTCCGCCGGAAACAAAGAATATTTCAGAAGTTCTGATGCTGCTGGCAGAACTTTGTCTCCCTCTCCATGCTAGTCAGAGCATCTGCAACTTAGTCATTTCTCAACAAAACAGAAGATGTGCATATAGTAGTTATGTCAAGTTTCGTAATGCTTCATGAACAAGAGATATCAGAACTATAAATCAGAAGCAAGCATGAATTTGCTAATCCTAATTCTTAGTCCTAATTTCTTCAAGAAGTTCTGAACTGAAATTATTTCTACTTAGGCAGACAAATAAATGAAACCTCAGAATATGTACAACATCAAAATCAGGATATCTACATTATATTTTGAACACGCAAGTCTAACAATGCCTAAGTAATATGACGAGAGTCAGCAGAAGCTTACCTTGCAGCTGGAAAATGTTCTGTGAGCTGGAGTCTGGCTCTGACCGCTTATGATGTTTTGACCAACTTCCTCACATGCCCAGCAGGCTAGAAACCTTTGACTTGAACTATGAATGGCTGGAAAATTCTGGAACAGCCAAGGAGAAAAGTTCTAGCTTCTTTGAAGTGGATATTGATGGAGGGTATGTCACAGTCTGAACACGGAAGTTAGGATGGTTTCTAAATGTATATCAGAAACTGTATGGATGGTTTTGGTCAAGAAACACTTGAGGAAAAGTGGAGTTTGAACGCAAGAATCAAAAGCTACCAGGTTTTGTAGTTTGTGTTTGCAGATTTGGACTCTTGGAATTTTAGCAGGGGTTCAAGGCTTTTTCTTTCTAAAATTTTCGACCTCGTTACAGTTGCCAATGAAGTCCAATTTTATAGGCAAAGGTTTAGTCGCTTGGAGAGGTCAAGGGGTACAACCATCATATGCTAGGCGCTGACTTGTTCTTGAAGTAAGTTCAAATAGGTAAGGTGGTTAGCAGCTTTAGCAGCACCTAAGCCGGATTTGTAAGCAGGAATTAAGGAAAGGAAACCTCAAAAGCAAAGCAACGCATGGGCCCATCACACTATTGTACAAAAGTTTGCTTTTCCAAGACAGTAATGGTACTTCTATGCCACACGTGGGGAAATCCTTTGGATAAAAACTCAAAGTGGTTGTGAGCATTAAATGATGATGAGATTTATCAAACCAGAAATCCTGCGCTATGAGATTATGCATCATAGCTTAGATCTAGGCTAGAAGTTCAACATCAGGGCAACTTAGAACAAACATCCAACTTCTGATCCCTGAATCCCTTTGCTCCAACATGTTCTGAGTGAGTTCTCAGACTTTCCAGAAAGCTTGTGACACGTTTTGTAAACCCTCTTTGAATTACTCTTGCAACTTCTGACTGAACCTACGTGAAAACTGGCCCAGAAGTAGTAGACAACTTCTGACTTGAAAATGCTCAGAATTTGCTAAATGCATAAGCTTCAGAGACGTGCCTTTGAGGATGTATAACTTGAAATCCCAGCATTTCTAAAAGAAGTCATATTCTGTAATGTTTTAGATCTCATTGAAATCTATAACTTTTGTGTCAGAAGCTCTTCCAGAATCAGCTTGCATCATGGTGATAATCTGATCAGAAGTTCTGAGCTTGTCATATTTCTTAAACACTTAGAAAAATTCTAAGTATTTAGAAATTTGACTTTTCTAAAGTAATTTTGACTTTTGAATATCTTGATGAAACAAATCTCACATTCTAACATGTATTGATGAAATATGATTCTTGAAACTTGATTTTGATCCAAAAGTCAAAGTTTGACTTTTCAGTGTGCAAATGACCATTTTGCCCTTGTGAATGACTTTCTTGGAAAGTTTGTAATTCATGGCTTGAAATTGGATGGGAACAAACTTGAGGGTCCAGGGTGATCCTTTGAGAAATGAGAGGGAAAATTTTGGGGTACAACAACTGCCCCTGTTCAATCTTCTTACACTTGAAGAGTTAGATTGGCGAATCTGCCATTAGTGACTCGAAGGTGGAAGATGATTGGACATTAGAGTGGCCATAAATTTGCACTTGGTGATGTTGATGGTATAGGGAATAGGCTTAAAGATGCCATTTGGAGGGATGATGGAAAGTTGTTGGAGATGGGCTTGTAGATGCCATCCAGAAATGATTGATGAACCGTATCTGTAAGCTGAAACTGAATAAGTATCAAAATGGAGTCCATGTCTAGAGCGTATCTAAACTGTATCCGACAATTGTATCTGAATGAGTATCAGAATGGAATCTGTGTCTAGAGCGTATCTGAATTGTATATGAAAGTTGACTCTGAATGAGCATCAGGATGGCATCCGTGTCTGAAGCGTATATGAACTGTATCTGGGAGTTGAATCTGAATGAGTATCAGAATGGCATCCGTGTCTGGAGCGTATCTGAACTGTATCTGAAAGTTGAATCTGAATGAGCATCAGGATGGAATTCGTGTCTGGAGCGTATCTGAATTGTATCTGAAAGTTGAATCTGAATGAGCATCAGGATGGCATCCGTGTCTGAAGCGTATCTGAACTGTATCTGGGAGTTGAATCTGAATGAGTATCAGAATGGCATCTGTGTCTAGAGCGTATCTGAACTGTATCTAAAAGAGACTCTAAATGAGTATCAGAATGGCATCCGTGTCTGGAGCGTGTCTGAACTGTATCTGAAAGAGACTCTGAATGAGTATCAGAATGACATCCGTGTCTGGAGCGTATTTGAACTGTATCTGAGAAACCTTTGAACATTGTTAATGGTAGCTATTGATTAATCTTATCTTGAAAAGGGTAAAATATTATCTAATATGCAATGTCATGTTGTATGAAATGCATGGTATAATGCATTCGTATTATCAATGTTTATGATATATGGATGCGATGTATGCGTATGTGAGCTAATCCGCTGCACTGTTATTGGATCGGGAAAATAAATCCCTGACCGCCGCTAAGGATATGGAGTGTAAGTATTCATGTTGTAAAGTTGGAGTGTTGATGAATTTCCTCTTAGAGAAATAAACTATGTTGTAAAGGAAATGTCGTGTACTGCTTGTAAAATCCTGTTGGGGAATCCTGAGAAATTGGACGACTTCTACTGGGGATTGATAACTGGAAGCTTTGTTCCGCTGGGGATTAAACTGCACACTGCGGGGGATTTCTATGGAAATAGCTTAGAGAGATTTCCCTGTCCCTTAAAGCTATCAGTGATTGTCTTTTCATGTTGTTCATTTGTAAACAGTAATTATGTTCAAATGCATATGTTCAAAAATAAATCATTGGACGTTTTTGTAAACAAAACACAAGAGTAAAGGAAAACAAATAGTTTTGCACTTTCAAAGGAATATATTTGTATTGACTTTGAGTAAGTATTTTTGTACAATGAGACAAACATTCTAGTAAGAGAATTCCGTCGTAAAAAATGAAAATTTTGATACAAAGAAAAGATAGCTATGTGCAATAATCCCATGGGATTCCCATTCTGCTATAGCCTTCGTGTCTCTGAGCATCTTGTTTATTTGCTGCCTTGTCCGAAGTTGATTTAATTGATCAGAACCGCTGAGTTTGTCAGTTGAAGTCAAAGGTTGTCCGTAAAGTGATCCAACTGGACATAGTCATACGCTTTAATTCCCTAACTTTTGCCTGGACCGCCCTTTCGGGTTTTCAGTCCACTGGGATACCCTTTTTTGCCCAAGCCGCCCTTTCGGGTTTTCAGCTTGTCGGGTGTACAAATTTTTTTATTTTATCCATAATTTTTGCCCGAACCTTTTTGGTTCGCCGGGATGCCCTTGTTTTTCCTAGGTGTGTCAACCCAGCGGGTCTCTTATGAGTAGTATCTTTTGACTATGTCTGCATTTGCAGGGTGTGGAAGGTCGTTGCCATCCATGGTGGTCAAGATCATTGCCCCGCCAGAGAATATGTTTTTGATTACAAATGGTCCTTCGTATGTAGGAGTCTATTTTCCCCTGGGATCACCTTGCGGCAGTATGATATGTTTGATCACCAGATCCCTGACTTGATACACTTGGCGTCTGACCTTTTTGTTGAAAGCCTTGATCATCTATTTTTGATACATCTGACTATGACAGACAACAGTAAGCCTTTTCTCATCAATAAAGGTTAATTGATCAAGTCGAGTCTGGATCCAATCTTCTTCATTCAGCCCTGCATCCTTCATAATTATTAGAGAGGGGATCTGGACCTTAATAGGCAAGACATCCTCCATGTCGTATACCAGAGAGTAGGGTGTTGCCCCGGTTGACGTGCACGTTGTGGTATGATACCCGTGGAGAGCGAATGGTAGCATCTCATGCCAGTCTTTGTATGTGACTGTCATTTTATGTATGATCTTTTTGATGTTCTTATTTGCGGCTTTGACATCATCATTCATCTTTGGCCGATAAGAGGAAGAATTGTGATGCTGGATCTTGAATTATTCGCACAGGGCGGTGATCATAGTATTATTTAGAATCGTACCATTGTCTGTGATGATCCTCTATGGGATACCATAACGACATATGAGATTCTGTTTAATGAACCGGGCTACAACATTCTTGGTAACGGAAGCGAAAGAAGCCGCCTCAACCCACTTTGTGAAATAGTCAATGGCCACTAAGATGAAGTGGTGTCCATTAGAGGCCGTTGGCTTAATTTCCCTAATCATATCAATCCCCCACATTAGCAAAGGGCCAAGGAGCCGTCAAGACATTCAGAGGAACCGGAGGTACGTGAACCTTGTCAGCATAGATCTGACACTTATGGCAAGTTCGAGAGTGTTGATAACAATATGCTTCCATGGTAGACCAGTAATAGCCTGCCCGTAAGATTTTCTTCGCCATCGTATGCCCACTGGAATGGGTGCCAAAAGTGCCTTCATGTAACTCAGACATGATCTTTTCCGCTTCAACCTTTTCTATGCACTGAAGTAACACAAAGTCATGGTTGCGTTTGTAAATAATTCCATTAATAAGGAAGAATTTAGCAGAGAATCTCATTAAGAACTTCTTATCGTTTACTGAAGCTCCTCCCAGATATTCTTGAGCCTCGAGATACATCTTGACTTCGTGAAACCAAGTCTGGTCCACTATTTCTTTAGTATTAATCTCGTAACAGTGAGCTGGTTCCTCCATTCGTTCGATGGTGATCTGGGGAGACTCGTTATCCCATTTAAGTTTAAACACGGATGACATTGTGGCTAATGCGTCTGCTAGCTGATTTTATTCTCGCGAGAAATGCTCGAAGGTAATCTTCTCAAAGTGCGGGAGCAATGTCAACACATGTTCTTTGTAGGGGATAAGGTGTTTACAGTGATTTCTGGTAAACAACCGCTAGTCCTCCAAACTATCAAATAATCTTAATGACTGTTATTTAATCTCTCTGGTAACTTGCAGGATCGACTAGATTGATCCTATGGTGTATTGGTCGTTTGGATAATTCTCGTTGTAGAACTGATATTCATGGTTGGTATTTAGAATGTCGTGTAGGCGTTCAACTTACTTCGATTACCATATTAAAAGATCTAATGACATGATCAAGTAAAGATGTACGAAACTAAATTGCATGAATAAAGATTCGATTGTAAAGAAATGTAAAACTGCAAGAAACAAATAAATAACTTTGAAGTATAAAAGCATGTAATGTAAAAGAGTTTCTGAAAGGTAAAGGATTCGAAATAAAAAGAAAGCGTTTAAATGCAAGAAATCAGTAAATGACTTTGAATGGAAAGATATTCGAATGAGGAAAGCATGAATATAAAAGCGTGAAATGTAAGAGAGTTTCTGTAATGTAAAGTACTCGAAATAGAAGGAAAGACTTTCAAATGCAAGAAATCAGTAAATGACTTTAAATGAAAAGATTTTAATGTAAAGGCTTTTGAATGATATTGACATGAAGATAGAAGATAAACTGGAAATGATAAAGAGTTTTACTGAATCATAAATATTTGGTGTTATCATACGTACATTGTTCGAGCATTCATTTCCCTAGCCATGTGGTATTTTGAATGTTTACTGAATTTTGTACAATAGATATGACACACGAAATCCTAATGCTAAGACTTCTATTTATACAACTTCGACCATAACGGTTTTGCCTATAAGATTCTTCCACGTTCAGAACATGCAGAGCACTGCCCCTCTCTAGCTTCCACGCGTCTTCGAACGCTCCAGCGCATATATTTTAAATTTCGAACATCCCGCTTGCGTTTGAATTTCAAATGTTTTGGCACTCTTCGCTTCGAACTCATTTCTTAGACACAGTCTCGTTACCACTTCGAGACTTCTTTTGAATATATCTCCACAACTGTCACTCGAAGCTCCGAGCTTTGACATGTTCATTCGAAGCACTGCTTCTACCATTTCGAACCATGACATCTTGCTTTATTCCAACGAAACATCCAATTTGCTTCGTTTCGAACTGCATCATCAAAATCTTCAGCCAACAAAATGCCCCTTTAAAATATGTATTTCGATCCTTTGAGAAACACTTATTTTAAATATATATGCAAGATTTTGATGTGACCTTTGAGTAATCGTAACATTTATTGTATATGACTCCAGTCACGTCAATCACGACGCCTTTTGGATTCCTTAACCGTCTTGAATCAGTATTTCACAGCATGGTGCAGTTATAAAACAATGATTATTATTAATCACGCCTATTACCAATATCAGCTTTTACGCCACCTCCTTCTCAATCCAACCCACGACTCCCACGTATCCTAGTCTTACTTAGTGGATGTTTAAACTTCCACACTATAAAAACCCATCAACTTAGTCTTTTATTCGTTTCCACATTCTGAATCTTTTCTTCCTCTCTTCTCACCGAAACCCTAAAACTTCCAACAATCTTCAACAATGTCTTCCACAACATCATCCCAACTGAAGAAAACATCCAAAAAGAAAGGAAAGAACACAGGAACAATAATGGAAAGCAAGGTTGGTACCTATCAAGGTCAATCTGTGCTTATCCCCCAAATGATCTCCAAAGAGAAGGAAATGCGCTACGCATCTCGGGTACTAATTCCAACTAACGCTGCTGGAAAGAGGTTTGCTCTAAGGGGTCCTCTTACAGTCTTTGAAATCTTAAAAGATACTAGAAAAATCTTCCCTGTTTGTTATAACTTTAAGCCTTTGTTTAATAAAATGGATATCCCTAAGACAGGCGAGTCTTCTGATTCGACAACTGTGGAAACTCCAATCGTTCCCTCAAAAGACCCCTTTATGCTAGACTATGTGAAAAGCAACTTTAAACCGTTCCGATCCTGCCCCACCCCTGACACAGCTTACCAAAACTGGTTTACCAAAGTAGAAGCCAAGAAATCCCAGCAATGGGAGGAATTAGGAATCTACAATTTGATTAATTTATCGAAACCAGGCTTCACCTATAGTCACCCATTATTATTTGCGTCCTTATATTTCTGGGACAGCACCTACAACACCTTTCATCTCCCTGGGGGAATTATTACACCCACATTTTTCGATATAGCAGCCATTACTGGTTTGTCACCAGTAGGAGAAACCTACATTCCTGACAATGAAGAGCACTCCAGTATTATTGACTTCGAAGTCAAATTAGCCAGCTTTTCAAAGTTCATTAGCCACTACCACAGTGAAGGAGATAGTGTGTCAGATGTGGAACACATTGCTTTCCTCACCTTATGGTATCAAGGTATGTATTCTGCAGCAGGTCCTTACAGGTAGCCAGCAGGTTCATCCCTCTAGCTAGAGACTTACATGAGAATAGGAGGGTGTGTTTAAGCGAACTGTTACTTGTTGATCTTTACAAAAGCTTAAGATCAGCCGTTTCGAGTTTGAAATCCCACACTCCCAAAAACATCCTTCTAGATGGCCCCTTCTGGTTACTTCAGTTATGGCTTAATGCCATGTTTGAACCCTCACTATCAACTGCTAACACTATTGTTGAACAAGATCCGGAGATAGTGGATAGAATCATTGAAGGTACGAGGCTGCGAAAACTTACCCCAAATGATGATAAAGATGACTTCAAAGTTCTCTTCTCAAACTATATCATGATTTTCTCCAAGAGACACAAATTTGAAGAGACCATGGCGCCCTTTGCTTCAAGGACTCATGGACCATCACGGTTCACCATGGCTCTCTCAGAAGCAGTTAAAAGCAAAGAAATTCAAGATATTTGGAAAGCCTTTTTGCTTCCCAGATTAATCTCCTCACGAATCACTCCTTCCAAGAATCAAATCTTCCTTTTTGCCTATCAACCCAACTTCGTTTCTAGACAATTTGGCCTGTGCCAACTAATCCCTGAACCTTTGTTCCAAACAGAAAGTGCCATCACTTCTGGGCGAACCTTCAAAGCAAGAGAAGCCAAACTACAACAGGAACAATATCAAGGCTTCGCCCACTTTGAACTAATACCTTTTGAACCCACACACTTCACAGCAAAGGGTTTTCTGGAATGGTGGACAAAGTTCTACCAATCTTATATGTTCGATACCCTCTCCATTCAACAGAAACTAACTGATGCGTTCGATGTGCAGGTACACTCCAAGAAAGGTATGTTCACTCACGCCAAAGAGATTAGGGCTTTTCAAAATTATTTCGAAACCACTTATGATCCCACACACTTGGAATCCACTGTGCATCAAGCGGCTGAGACCTTGAAGGAAAAATTTAAAGAAAAAATCTCTAAGCTAAAACTTCCTTCAGGGTTGTCACCTGAGGATAGGTATAGGTTGGCATTCGAAATGCATCCACCTAAATTCCCTAGATTGCCTACCTCAGAACTGGCTCTGGCTTGGTTTCCTCTATACCCTTGGTGGTTCACTTGCAAAGAAATGTTCAAATATCTTCAAAAGAAACCAAAGCCATCTGAGATTGTGACATGGGCTCGTCATTGGCTCTATGATTTCCCAGGACATCTTCGCAATGACCTTTCTGCCATGTCGATTAAATCTGATCAAGGCGCAGGTGCGAATGCTTGGGAAAATCCCAAATGTCTCTCACTTTCTACATTTTTAACTTTTACCTTAATTGTTTCGATTTTCAGCCATCAGGATAAAGACCGCTGCTTCAAAGTCTAAAGAGGGAAGTGTCTCCCAAACATCTGTCAAAACCATTGATGATGTGACTCTATCCAAACCAACAACAACTACTGCAACAACAACAACGCCAATAATAACAATTGTTCCAACTCCACAGGTAATCAATCAGCCCTGATGTTTCAAATAAACTGAATTGCATGATTTGGATCTAACTCATGTTTAAATCTTTTTAGACTAACAAACTCCCACCAACCACTCCAAAGAAAAGAAAAACCAATACTACTAGGAAGAATCCCACTGCTGGAGAGAATTCACCAACTGCTTCGAAGAAGAAGCAGAAGAAAGAAACTTCCAAAGGCGCTGCACGAACTGGAATTTCTGGACTCGATTCCAGAGATGCTGCTCCCTCAACTAAATCCAAAAATCCACCTTCGACCTCCAAAGTAATGTTGGAACATATAGATAGCAACCTCTCTTCTGAGAATCCACAGGTAAGATGAACTCTAATTTTTAACAAAATAATTATTCATTACCTTGGTGCGTGCTCTTAACATCCTTTGTCTCTGTAGGACATTTTGAACCCAACACTTACCACTTCGACCTCTCCATCAAAGACTGCTGCTCCCATCAACTCTTCTCCTCATGGGGACTCCAGTAACCTGGTGCAAAACAAAGGATCCTCCAACATGGCGGTTCTGACTGGGGCTTCAGAGCAGCAAGATGACCAGAGTACTTCCCCTCCCTTGAAAGAAACGAATGAAGCAACGCTTCATGAATCTGCAGAGACTTTATAAAAAACTTCTCTTCAAAAGTCCCCTCTTGAAACCCTTCAAGAGAATCCAAAGGACATTCATGCTGAAGAAGAGAAGGCTGATTCTGATCAAGGAAACGAAGAATCTGCAGAGGAAGGTTCTGAGGAAGAAGATGCCCACAATGGTTCGACTGCTGGAACAGAGTCAGATGCCAATAGCAGTGAGAACAATGATATCGAAGTGGTGGATCTGGTTGATAATGAAGAAGGCAATGAGCAGGAAACGAGTGAAGGTGACGGTGACGAGACCAATAATCCTATGGAAGTCGAAATGGATGTGACTCCTTTGCGCATGGAACTTCCTCAATCGTCTCAATCTCTAATGACCGAAGAGGAGCTAGCTCTCCTAAGACGAAATGACCCAATTGGGTACATGAAGGCGAAACTAGCTCAAAGGGATATTCCTCTTGCTAGGGCTGGTACTAGTTCGACTAGCAATCCGTTTCCCTCAGATGATAGAGTTGTACTCCTTAACAGAATTAGGAGAACAATCCTTGATGTGGACTTGTTCGAAGTGCTCAAACAAGATAGTACAACTTGCTATACCGTGAAGGAGCTACTTACGCAAGTTAACCTCGCCACCTGCTCTTTGCCAGTCAGCACCATCTTATTCGATCTTCAATCTCTGTTAGACAACGTGACTGGGTGTCTTCTCCAAGACGAATTTGCTACCAGAAAGGTCCAAGAGAAACGAACTACCATGGACGCTGCTTATGAGCATGCTTCGAAGCTCTCTAAAGAAGCTGAAGATCAAGCCATGCACATAAAACAAGCCAAAACTGACTATGAAGCTCGAGCTGAGTCTATTCTTCTCTGGGAAAAGCAAATTCAAGAACTTCAACAAAAAGTTAAGGAGGCTCAACAACAACAATTGGCCTACGAAACCAATACTGCTGGTGATCAGTTCGAAGAGCTCCTTAACAAAGGACTTGCAGAAATGGAGGCAGCAGAGCAACTTAAAGGAGAAGTAGCTACCCTAGAAGGAGCAAGGCGTTTCACTCAACAAAGGCTTGAGTCCTTTCGGAGTACCTTCAATAGATTGAGGAATAATGCCTATTTTTAAATCTCAGTTTTAATTAGTTTTGAAATCTGGTTTTGGTCTGTAATATCCGAACAACGCCATTTTGGCAATCCCATATGATGTTTTGATTACGTTGTTATTATTGGAATCTCCTGCAGGCGTGGCTTATATTTATTTAAATATTTCCCATTGACCTTTAGGATTCGCTTATCATCAGCCAACTCTTCGATTTCATATGCATTGTTTGAAAATATCTTTATTATTCGAAAGGGTCCTTCCCAATGAGGTGACCATTTACCTAATGTTTTATTTTTCTTGTCCATGGGCAATATGAATTTCCAGACTAAGTCATTAATAGTGAATGCTTTTCCTTTTACCCTTTTGTTATATGCCCTGGCTACCCTTTCCTTTTGTCTCATTAGGATTTGCAATGCATGCAATCTAACTTCATCTAACTCAACTAATTCATTCATCATCATCTCCCAATATAATGCATATGGGATTTCGTTTTGTCTTTGAATTCGAACTGATTGTAGATGAATTTCTACTGGCAGAACTGCATCATGACCGAATGTTAGTTGGAAAGGCATGGTGTTAGTAGCTTCTTTAGGAGATGTTCTACAGGCCCATAGTATTTGGTCCAAAGTTTTGTGCCAGTTCCTTGGCTTTTTACCAATATGTTTCTTGATTAACCCTATTATCACTTTATTAGCTGCTCCGACCTAACCATTTGCTTGAGCATAATATGGTGTTGATGCCAGTAATCTAAACCCCATCTCTTGAGCAAACTCTTGCATCTTTCTTCCAGTAAACACAGAACCTTGGTCTGTGGTTATGCTCTCTGGCAATCCGAACCTATAGATAATTTGTTTCTGTATGAACTCAATAATAACCTCTTGATCAGCAGCTACTAATGGTATTGCTTCTATCCACTTGGTGAAATAATCTATTCCTACCAAGATATATTTCTGTCCTTTAGACGAAGCAGGATTTATTTCTCCTATTAAATCCAATGCCCAACCTCTGAAGGGCCATGGTTTAATGATCGAATGCAACTCACTTGCAGGGGCATGTTGAATCCCTGCATGTTTCTGGCATTCTTCACACCCTTTAGCAAAGTCTATACAATCTTTGAGCATGCTGGGCCAATACATGCCATATCGAAATAACAACCATTTCATTTTATGACCTGCTTGATGTGCCCCACATGCCCCATTGTGGACTTCTGACAATGCTAAGTATGCCTCACTTTCTCCTAGGCATTTCAGTAATACGCCTTCTTGGGTCTTTTTGAACAATTCATTTCCCATGAGGACATATGATAATGCTCTATATTTTATCTTCCTATCAACATTCAAAGTTGGATTTGTTAAATAACTCAAAAGTGGACTTCGCCAATCTGCATCTGATAAGGTGTCTATGGCTAGTACTTCGAATCCCTGTTTCTCAGCATACCCTAATTTTATACTCTCTAGATCTGATGGTATGAATCTAGTAGCCATAACTCTACCTCTTAATTCGACCAAATCCTCAAAGTTTTTGGCAGAAACTTTATAACCTGAAGCCAACTGTGCTAAGTCATTTGCTTCTTGGTTTTCTATTCTTGGTATATGTTGAATATCCATGTATTAGAATTTTCTAAGTAGCCTGTTAACTATAACGAAATATATCATCAGATTTTCCTTTATGTATTTGTACTCCTTTGTTATTTGCTTGACCACTAACTCTGAGTCTCCTTTAATTTCGACTCTAGTTGCCCCCAATTCCAACAAAGCTTCAAGTCCAACAATAAGCGCTTCGTACTCAGCTTCGTTGTTCGAGCAACGAGGACCATCTAATTTATACTTGAATTTTTGTTGGAATTCCTTCAGGAGAAATTATAAGAACTCCAACACCACTACCATTCCTGTGGGTCGAACCATCAAAGTATAATTTCCAAGGTTGCATTTCAACATAACTCATGACAGTCTTTTCACCCAGTGAATGGTCCATAATGAAATCAGAAATCACTTGGCCTTTCACAGCTTTTAAAGGCATGAAAGTCAGAATATTCTGTTAAGGCTAAAGCCCATTTACCAACTCTACTATGCATTATTGGTTTCGAAAGCATGTGTTTAATAACATCGAAATGAGATGAAACATAAACATCAACAGGCTTTATATAATACTTAAGTTTCATACAAGAAAAGTACAAACAGAGACATAGCTTTTCTATATTGCTATATCTAGTCTCTGCATCATTCAATACCCTACTTAAATAGTATATGGCTCTTTCGGTGCCATTGCTATCTTCTTGTGCTAACATACTACCTATACTCACTTCAGAGGCAGATATGTACAATCTCATGGGCTTTCCCCATGAAGGTGGAGACAAGATGGGAGGCTGAGAGAGATATCTTTTTATCTTGTCAAATGCCTCCTGATGGGCTTCGTTCCACTCGAAGGCTTGGCCTTGCTTCAAACGAAGCAACAGAGAGAAAGCTTGGGTTCTTCCACTCAGATTCGAAATGAACCTTCTGAGAAAGTTAATCTTCCCTAGCAAAGATTGCAACTCCCTTTTTGACGTAGGCGCTTTCGTCTCCATTATGGCTTTGGTTTTATTTTGGTTGATCTCGATTCCTTTTTTATGAACCACAAAGCCAAGGAAATCTCCAGCCTGCACAAAAAATGCACATTTAAGGGGGTTCATCTTTAAGCCATGTTTTCTCATTCGTTCGAATGATTGGCTCAAATGATGCAAATGGGTTTCTGCAGATATAGATTTGATGACTATATCATCAATATACACCTGCATAAAGGTTTCAATGAAATCATGGAAAATCGAATTCATTGCCCTTTGATAAGTTGCCCCAGCATTCTTTAAACCAAAAGGCATCACCACCCATTCGTAGGTGCCTAAGGCTCCTGGGAAACGAAATGCTGTCTTGGCAACATCTTCTTCAGCAATAAAAATCTGATTGTACCCAGAGTATCCATCTAACATACTTAAATATTCGAATTCCGCAGCAGAGTCTACTAACATTTCTGCCACAGGCATGGAGTACTCATCTTTAGGGGTTGCAGTATTTAAATCCCTAAAATCTATGCAAATTCTCAGAGAGCCATTTTTCTTAATAACAGGCACTATATTTGCTAACCATTCGACATACCTTGTGGTTCTGATGAATCTGCAACGCAGCAACCTTTCGATCTCAGCTTTGATCTTTGTGAGAACCGCTGGTGCAAATCTTCTAGGAGTTTGCTTGATGGGCTTCTTGCCATCCTTGATTGGAAGTATGTGTTCCACTAACTCCCTCTTTAAACCAGGCATTTCGTCATAATCCCACGCGAAGCAATCTTTGTTTTTCTTGAGGACTTCGATCACTTCCTGCTTGAGGTCTGGGTTAAGTTTTGCGCTTATGTAGGTTATTCTCTTTGTGTTCTCATCCCCTAAATTCACTTCTTCGAGTGGATCCTGCGCCAACATTTTGGCACCTGAGTCTATGGGGTCCCTTTCGAAGCCTAAGGGTTCTTTATCATAGATGGAATCCAACCTTTGATCTATTTCGAGTTCTTCAAAGGGTGAGCCTTTCGAGCTATCCCCATTTATTTTGTTCACCTTTATAGCCAGTTTATTTATTTCAGCCTCTAAGGCCGCCTTTGATTCGTTCTCAGCCATATAGGCCGAAATCCTTTCGAAGAAGGAGGACTCAATCATGAGCAAGGTTGTCAAATTCCCAGTCTGCTGGCCGTCTTTGCATAGTACCTTCGACTCCTTCATCTTCACTGACTATTCTTCTATCCCAATATATGCCATCATGGCGGAGGGTTATATAATAGTGTGCGTTCCTGGTTTCGTTGATTTCATCATTAGGGACACAAGGAGCAATCTTTGCCAGATGTTTGTCATAATTCCTCTTGTCAACTAAGTTGACTGTTGTCATGAAGTAACTCTGGTCCGCTTCAATGTTCTCCACAATCCCATCTTCTCTCCATAAAACCAACCTCTGGTGCATTGACGAAGGAACTGCTCCTACGCCATGGATCCACTCTCTTCCCAACAACAAGTTGTAGTTGGCTTTGGCTTCGATCACCATGAACATGGTGGGCCTACAGCTTGACCCTATCGTCAAGTCCAATTGAACCATCCCCAATGTTTTACCTACTTTCCCTTCATAATTGGACAGAACCATGTTGTGTGGTTTGATGTCTCCTTCGCGTATTTCTAACTTTTTCAGCATGAAATGGGGTATTAAGTTAACTGCAGCACCCCCATCCACTAAAACCTTATTTACGCCATGGGCACCAACCTTTGCCCGAATGAATAATGGCTTCAGATGATTTTTCATAGCTGGTTCTGGGCGCTCGAAGAACGCATTCTTCTCCTCGACAGCTCCGTTATCCATCACGTAGTAACACACAGGCCTATGCTTCATCAGATCTATGGTATCTTCTTCCTCATACTCTTCGATTTCAGTTTCCTGTCCAAACTCACAAGGAAGTACAGATACCACGTTGCAATTGATATTGAGCGAAGACTCCCCCTCTGATTCGAAGTTGTCCGTTAGCATATCTTCGTCTTCTTCTGGACCTGGAGTGTATTCCTTCGATTCATTTGGTTGTGCTTCAGAGAAGAGTCTCCTACTAACTGGGGGTTTGTCCTCAGTTTGATTATTTGGTATGGGTTTGTTGGTGCTTGATTCCCCTTGGTTTTTTATCGAAGTTGCTCCTTTATTTGCCATAGCTTCCCTTTCAGCCTTTCGAATTCTCTGTTTCCTTCGCCATTGAGATCTTGACATGGGGTTTCTTCGTTTGTAGTTCTCTAACCTCACTTCTTCCCTCTTCGTTATGTTGAACTGCCTTCTATATGTCATAGCGTGGCGTGTGTTTCGTTCATTGTTTCTCCATTTGTCTTTGCCCTTGTCAGTTCTGACTTGCAGCCATTTGTCTGTTGGTATTTCAGCAGGAATTTTGAACGTCACTCTTCGAGCGCCTTTGGGATGAGGACTATCAGGCCTTCGTTGATTGTATTTGCTATCGAAACGTTGGCCCATCTGACCAGTCTCTTGGTGGTTCCAGCATGGGGTGAAAGGGATTGTTTCGAAGGCCCTGGCCATACTTTGATCGTACACTGCAGAACACCTTGGGCATACCAAGCATTTGGTTGCCCCTTTGTAACAGCGAACCAAAAACTCCAACAAACTTTCTCCAGCTTTAGGGTAACACCTGAATAACTGGTTATCCTGGCGCCAGTTGATGCCAGTTCGCGCCCTTTGTACCCTCTCGAAATTTGCAGCAATTCTCTGGTTGCAGATGATGCTGCACCTAGGGCATAGTATCATTTCAGCATCTCCTTTGTGGCACAACATGAGGTAATCTTTAAGACTGGCATCCCCAGCATAGTTATCCTCCATTTTGTATTTTTCTTTTTCTAAGTATCTCTCCATCTCATCCATTTCAGAACGAGGTCTCTCCATATCCACCATGTTTACATCTACATCTTCCCCCTTTATGTCATCATCTCCCCATCCTGTAGGTTTTATATCTTCAATTTGGATTTCTGAACTTTCTGGGGCAGAATACTTTACCAAGTAGTCAAACTTTCCACTGGGCTCTCCTAAAGTATCCCATATTTCTTTCTGAGGGGAGGGTGGCTTTGTGATCTGGACTTTCTCCAATCTTAGCCTCAGGCCTTCAGTAACCTGTGTCAACTCTTGCTTTTGGTTTTCCTGGCCTTCAGTAGCCTGGATTTCTTTTGTAACAGCTAAAGGTGCTGCTTCGATCGAAGCCTCTGGTTGCTTGTGGACGTCCTCAGTAACCCCCTTGTTGACTTCGATTAACACCCAATTTTCATTCTCAGTGCCTTTTTCTCCTAATGGAGTGTCATCTTGATCTGCTTCCACCATATTGATTTCTCCAATGCATACAGGCTCGGAGTAATTGGTGTCTGCGACATCCAAAGGATCTTCATCTACTTTCATTTTTGCTTTGTCAGTGAATTTCAGTCTGCCATCCTTAATTGCATTTTGAATTAGATCCCTGAAAAGAAAACACTGTGAGGTTTTGTGGCCTAGGAAACTATGATACTTACAAAATCCTCTTTTCTTCCTTTGATCTAAAGGAGGTATTTTGACATTTGATGGCACAATGAGTTGGCCATCTTTGACAAGTAAATCAAAAATCTCGTCACACTTAGTTACATCGAAGGTATAAACCCTCTTTGGGAATTTGTCACTTTTCTCATTTTCAACAATTTCTTTCCCTTTTGTGGGGACTAATAATTTGCAAGAGTAAGGTGGGGCCTGTTTTAATTCAGCGAGATCAATTTCGACCTCTTCGAATTCAGGGTAATCTTCTGCTTCCTCAGCTCCAACATAGGATACCCTTTCTTTCTTGTTATTTTTAAAAACTCTGGCCTTTTCGGCCTTTAGCCTTTCGACTTGTCGAACCCTATCGGCTAATTGAGCCATATCCCTCAAGTATTGTGTATCTAATTTCTTTCGAATAGAGTAATCCAGGCCGCCAGCAGCCATTTCGACTAACTCATGTTCAGGAACTACTGTAAAGCATCTAGATTTCAAGAGCCTGAATCTATTCAGATAATCATCTATGGGTTCAGTAAACTTCCTCTTGACACTGGCTAGTTCCTTCAGACTTATTTTAGATTGTCCCATGTAGAACTGTTCATGGAATAATCTCTCCAACAGAGCCCAAGTATCTATGGACCCAGGAGGTAAAGTGGTGAACCATGTGAAAGCGTTCTTAGTTAGGGAACTTGGGAAATATTTGATCCTAAGGTCTTCATTATTTTCTATATCTCCTGCTTCGGTTAGATACCTGGCTACGTGTTCGACTGTTGATTCATTGGTATCTCCAGCGAACTTTGTAAACTTAGGGACTTTATATCCCCTTGGTAAATCAGTGTGCATTATGTAATCTAATATAGGAGAGGCATAATTTGGCCTTCTAATTCCTGTGTTGAGGCCATTCTGGGCCATGATTCTCTCTATCATAGTGGTTAAATTATTTTCTGCCAAGATGTTATCGTTTCGAATTCTGTGAACGAATGCATCAGCATCTTGATTTCGACCCACCATGACAACTCCTCTAGGTTGTTCTTCTCGAAACTCTGGGACTTCTAACCTTTCGATCCTTGCCCCTAGTTCCATAATTTCCCTTTGTGGGCCTTGAATCATTGGGGCTTCTAACCTTTGTGCCCTTGCCCCCAAATTAACCCCCTCTCTGGCTGGTCTATAGGGTTGGTCATCAGCAACTTATTCTATGATAGGTACGTTCGCTCGAACTCCCGCCTGATTCTGCCTACGCCTTTCTGGGGGAGCGAAAAAATCTGTTATTCGACTCATGTTATCCGCGTTTTCTCTGTTTGTCACAGTTACATTTTATACTATTGGGGCAAAGATCTCCTGCATAGTTTGTGCTAATACTCCTATCATATTATGGTTACTGTCATCCATTAATTGCCTAAAGGCCAACTGATTTTCTATGGTTAAGATAGGCATTGCACTATAACCCACTGACCCTTGGTTATTTGTCATAAATTGATTTTCCCCAGACCCAGACCCCAATTATGGTGATGTATTCGATGTCGAAGTGTGCAGACCTGCCATAAAAGATGTTGGCATCCCATAAGAGGAATTTCTGTGTCTGTTAGCATCGAACCCGGGTGGTCTAGTTAGCGGGGTGGCGAAATAGGTTTGTGTCCCTGATGGTGGGACGAATCCCCCAAGATAACCAATGGTTCCTGTATTTCCTAGGATCGAACTGTTAGTCGACATGCCGCTTGTCCTATTCGTGGCTATACTACTGGTAGAAGATGCAACAGACTGTGCGTTCGAAGGGATCATATTAGATGTTCCTGTCGAAGCGGACATATTAGTGCCTGTTGCATGTGGGATATTTTGTTCCCCCTGTTGATTGTCTGGATTAGACATCTTGTTTAAACGTTTTCTGGGTAAGGGTTGATTGCTATTGGTTATTCTACCACTTCTAAGGTTCATAAAACAACGAACTTATCACTCATAAAGTACTTTTACAATGGTTATGTCTCAACAATCTTTACTTTGTCCTATATTTCGTGATGACCAATGACGGTCCCACCGGGTGTGCCAATTTTTTTACAGTGATTTCTGGTAAACAACCATTAGTCCTCCAAACTATCAAATAATCTTAATGACTGCTATTTAATCTCTCTGGTAACTTGCAGGATCGACTAGATTGATCCTATGGTGTATTGGTCGTTTGGATAATTCTCGTTGTAGAACTGATATTCTTGGTTGGTATTTAGAATGTCGTGTAGGCGTTCAACTTACTTCGATTACCATATTAAAAGATCTAATGACATGATCAAGTAAAGATGTACGAAACTAAATTGCATGAATAAAGATTCGATTGTAAAGAAATGTAAAATTGCAAGAAACAAATAAATAACTTTGAAGTATAAAAGCATGTAATGTAAAAGAGTTTCTGAAAGGTAAAGGATTCGAAATAAAAAGAAAGAGTTTAAATGCAAGAAATCAGTAAATGACTTTGAATGGAAAGATATTCGAATGAGGAAAGCATGAATATAAAAGCGTGAAATGTAAGAGAGTTTCTGTAATGTAAAGTACTCGAAATAGAAGGAAAGACTTTCAAATGCAAGAAATCAGTAAATGACTTTAAATGAAAAGATTTTAATGTAAAGGCTTTTGAATGATATTGACATGAAGATAGAAGATAAACTGGAAATGATAAAGAGTTTTATTGAATCATAAATATTTGGTGTTATCATACGTACATTGTTCGAGCATTCGTTTCCCTAGCCATGTGGTATTTTGAATGTTTACTGAATTTTGTACAATAGATATGACACACGAAATCCTAATGCTAAGACTTCTATTTATACTACTTTGACCATAACGGTCTTGCCTATAAGATTCTGCCACGTTCAGAACATGCAGAGCACTGCCCCTCTCTAGCTTCCACGCGTCTTCGAACGCTCCAGCGCATATATTTTAAATTTCGAACATCCCGCTTGCGTTTGAATTTCAAATGTTTTGGCACTCTTCGCTTCGAACTCATTTCTTGGACACAGTCTCGTTACCACTTCGAGACTTCTTTTGAATATATCTCCACAACTGTCACTCGAAGCTCCGAGCTTTGACATGTTCATTCGAAGCACTGCTTCTACCATTTCGAACCATGACATCTTGCTTTATTCCAACGAAACATCCAATTTGCTTCGTTTCGAACTGCATCATCAAAATCTTCAGCCAACATAAGGTTAGGGTGTTTGGTGTCTCATTCCCCTTTGATTTGGCTGATGACCAAAGCTGAATCTCCGAATACCTTTAAGGATTTGATCCCCAAGTCTATGGAAGCTTTGAGACTAAAGATGCACGCTTCGTATTCCGCCATGTTATTTGTACAGTTGAAGCAAAGTCTAGCAGTAAAGGGAGTATGACACCCTTCAAGAGATATGAGTACAACACCAATACCATTGCCGAGTGCGTTGGACGCTCCATCAAAAACCAGGGTCCATCGGGATCCTTGTTCAGGTTTGTCATATGGTCTGAATTCTTCACAATTGTTTACCATCATAATGTCTTTATCCGAAAATTCGAACTTCATGGACTGGTAGTCTTCCACAGCTTGGTGAGCAAGGTGATCAACTAGTACACTGCCCTTTATTTCTTTCTGGGTAGTATACTGTATGTCATATTCTGTCAGGATCATCTGCCATCTTGCTATTCTCCCAGAGAGGACAGGCTCCTCGAATATATATTTAATTAGATCCATTTTAGATATCAACAAGGTAGTATGGGTCATCATATATTGTCTTAGCCGGCGAGCAGTCCATGCCAGAGCGCAACAAGTTTTCTCGAGAAGTGAATATCTTATTTCACAGTCGGTAAACTTTTTGCTCAGGTAATAAATAACATGCTCTTTTTGGCCAGACTTGTCATGCTGCCCTATCACACACCCCATTGAATTTTTCAAAACGGTTAGATACATGATCAATGGTTTTCCCTCGACTGGTGGCATTAAAACATGAGGCTCTTATAAGTACTCTTTGATCTTGTCAAAATCAGTTTGGCAGTCATCATTCCATTTGACTACTTGATCTTTCTTCAGTAGTTTGAAGATTGGTTCACAAGTAGCTGTCAGGTGAGAAATGAATCTGACAATGTAGTTCAAACGTCCCAAGAATCCCCTGACTTCCTTCTCAGTATGAGGAGCAGGAATCTCTTGTATCGCTTTCATATTGGCAGGATCTACTTCAATACCTTTATTACTGACGACAAAGCCTAGGAGTTTACCAGACCTCACCCCAAATGTGCACTTATTTGGGTTCAACCTCAGCTTGTATTTCTTTAGTCTCTCAAAGAGTTTATGTGGATGGTCAAGATGCTCTTCTTCTGTTTGAGATCTAGCTATCATGTCGTCCACATAGACCTCTATTTCGTGATGTATCATGTCGTGAAATAGAGCTACCATGGCACGCGGATAGGTTTCCCCAGCATTCTTCAGTCCGAATGGCATAACCTTGTAGCAGAATATGCCCCACTGTGTGACAAAAGTTATCTTCTCCATGTCCTCAAGCGCCATTTTGATTTGGTTGTAGCCTGAGAAACCGTCCATGAAGGAAAACACTTTGTGTTATGCCGTATTGTCAACTAGAATATCAATGTGGGGAAGTGGGAAATCATCCTTAGGGCTTGCCCTATTCAAATATTTGTAGTCCATGCATATTCGTACCTTGCCATCCTTTTTGGGCACAGGAACAATATTGGCAACCCACTGCGGATAAGAGGTGACGGCCAAGAATCCAGTGTTGAATTATTTCATGACTTCCGCTTTGATTTTCTCCGACATGTCCGGTCGCATTCGATGGACCTTTTAGTTTACTGGTGGACAGTCTTCTTTTGTTGGTAGACGATGTACCACGATATCTGCATCAAGTCTTGGCATGTCTTTATACGACCAGGCAAAGACCTCAACATACTCGTGTAGCAACTGAATTAGATGCTCTTTGACACTGGGTTCCAAATTGTCACCCATCTTGACTTCTCTTTTGTCTTCTTCGATACCTAGGTTGATTGTGTCTACTGGTTCCTCGTGGGGCTGAATGGTTCTCTCTTCTTATTGTAGTAGCCTGACAAGTTCCCCTGGTACTTCGTAATCTTCCTCACCATCATCTTCGGCTTGGTAGATTAGATTTTCAGAGTCATAAAAAGCCATAGCAGAATCGTTACCCATGGGATCCCGAATGGATGTAGACCTGCATTGTGAGTGTGAGTGTGTGCGTGAGTATAGCTATCTTTGAAAGAAATGAAAATGTAAAAAAAGAAAAACAATGAGCACAAAGTTTGTATGCAAAAACGTCCATGATTCATTGATGTCATATGGAAATGAGATAATAACCCTTACAAATGGACCATTGTGCCTCGGGTAAGACACAAGGTTTTAAGAGTCTGAATTGTTTTAGTATTACAGATCCAACAAAATGTAAAGACAAATTACTGTGGGATAAAAGTGATCAGGACAAAATTTCTAGCCTCCCAGTTACTGAGCCCTTCACTAACAGTTGGGAAAATCCAATCCTCCTGGTTGTAACTGTCTTCATCATCCTCCACGGCACTGACTTGGTGGTTGCTGATCTTCAAGGGTGGTCCTCTGGCACGAGCGTGGCGTGCAGCCTTCTTGGCACCGGAAGTGAAACCCAGACCAAATTTGTCAGATTTGTATGGGATATCTGGGAATTGACCCCAAATAATGCACCCACCTTCTTCTATCACTGCCTTGGCATCTTTTAAAGACGACATCTTGAGCGGAGGCCTTGTGATCTTGGGAACTTGAGACACAACCTTGGTTACTGCCACATCTTGCGGGACTTATTCAAAGTGCTGGAATGGAGTTTCAATAAATTCACCATCTAACTCCATATATCTGAAGGAATTTAGATGGCTGACCATATACTCTTCTTCTCCATGAATGATGATGATTTTCCCTTGAATCAAATATTTCAGCATTTGGTGCAACGTAGAAGTAACAACGCCAACATTGTGAATCCATGGTCGGCTTAACATGCAGGAATATGAAGGGCAAATATCCATTACATAAAAATCTGAATCAAATGTTTGGCTTCTAACCTGTATGGGGATGTCCACTTCCCCATGCCCCATCCTTTTTGAGCCGTCAAAGGCCCTCACTACTATGTTTCTTGGTTTCAATATCAATCCCTCACAGTCAAGCCTATCAAGAGCCTTTTTAGGCAATACATTCAGAGGTGAACTAGTGTCAATCAAGACATGAGCCATAGTTGTTCCCCTGCATTCCACTGAGACATGCAATGCCTCATTATGCTTCCTCCCTCTTGGTGTTAAATCAGCATCCGAAAAACCTAAACCATTATCTGCAGTCAAGCTGGCTACACATTCTTGGAACTGATCGACAGATGTTTCTTGGGGTACATGGGCAATTTTAAGGAATTTTACCAAGGTCTTTGCATGCACCTTAGAACATAGTAATAAATCCAGCATGGAAATTTTAGATGGAGTTTACCCCAGTTGCTCGACTACATTGTAGTCACTTCTTTTTATGATCTTTAGGATTTCCTCCATCTCTTTCTGGGAGGTCTCAGGGATAGCTATTGATTGTGCCTTCGTCGGGACAGGCTCAACCAGGATACCTTTACCTCGAGTCTCGGTTGACTCGGCATCAGGAATATCAGTAAGAGTGATAACAGGGATTGTAAAAGTTTTTTCAACAGGTGTACTAGCAGAGATGATTGTAGGACTGGGGACAACCTTTGGAGGAGCAACAAAAACAGGAATGATTATGGGTCCAGAAACTGCTTTTGGAGGATCAATTTCGGGAGAGAAAACCCTTCCGCTTCGGGTAATCTTACTAGTCCCTGCGATATTACTGATATTGGAATCAACTTTCTCAGAACTTGAATCTTCAGCAGCTGGCCAATCTTGCTTGATATCGTGGTAGTAAACATCACCTCCATAATTCCAAGGGACGGTTTTGTCTGACGAATACGGGATTGGTCCAGGCATTGTAATTATCAAAGGAGCTACTTTAGGAACTGATGTAATTCTAACGGTTCTTTTGGTGGAGACCCTGGAAGAATTGTTGAAAATGGTAACGATGGAAACATCATTATAAGAAACAGTTGGAATTGAAGCTTTCTCGAACAAAATTTCCTTGTTATCTATTAGGCACTGAACGCCTGCTTTTAACAAATGACAGCTGGCTGGTGAGGATAAACAGAAATGACAACTTTCATCACAGCCTGGGAATACACCGGCATTCAATAAGTTCTTCTTGATAGTCAAGAGTGGGGTCATAAGTTCATCAACTGAAATAACAAACATATCTTCCTCAATGGTGCTGGTACTATGGACGTGTTTGGGCATAGGGGCAATAGTGACATTTGGAATTTCTGGCGCATCGAATTCAATCTCTTTGGCTTCAAGGAGGTCTTGTACTTTGTTCTTCAGAGCCCAAGAGTTGTTAGTGTCGTGGCCGGGTCTCAGAGTGGTATGCACAGCGGGCATTAGGGTGATAGTGAGGAGAGGTTGTGTTAGGGTTCTTTGGAGCGTCTTTCAAAGTCACTAGGTTAGATCTTAACAGATGTGGTAATACTTGAGATAATGTCATATTAATTCTAGTGAACTGTCTGAATGGTCTTTCAATTCTTGGTTGGTTGTTTCTTTGCTGAGCAGGCGCATGTTTAGGAATCATAACAGCCCCCACCATTGGACGGTGTTCAACCCTATCTTGATTTCTCTGAGGATATACAGCAATAACTTCTTACTTTTCGATGAATGGTTTCCTTACAGCAGTAGAGGATGCATATTTTTGAATCTTTCCATTCTTTATCCCGACTTCTACTCTTTCTATGGTCAGTATCAATTCAGTAAAGCCCGCCGATAAACTCTCAATTAAGTGATTGAAGAAGGGACCGACAAGGTGCCCCAAAACATGTCTACCAACTCTCTTTCGGATAGAGGAGGCTGGACTCTTCCTGCTAAGTCCCTCCATTTTTGCGCATAGACCTTAAAGCCTTCACTTGAAACCATGGCCATACTCTGGAGTTGAGTACAGCTGGGTGCAAGATCAGCATTGTATTGGTATTATTTGTAAAAGGCAGCAACAAGATCTTCCTAGTTATGAACATTGGCTCTTTCTAACTGATAAAACCAATCAAGTTGAGTTCCAGACAGACTGTCTTGGAAGAAGTGTACCCATAAGTCCTTGTCAGTGGTATGAGGCTGGATTTTCCTCACATAGGACCAGAGATGCATTTTGGGACATGAGACTTCGTCATATTTGGCGAACACAGGTGCTTTGAATTTTGGAGGAATGACAATCCCCGATACTAATCCCAACTCCTCAAAGTCCAATCTAGGCACTTTTTGGATTTCCATTGCATTTAACCATTCTTCTAGATGCTTATACTTGTCGTTGGCTGGAGGATATTGTTCTTCAGAATAATATTCTTCTTCCTCTTCCTCTTCTGACTTTGACTGGACAACTGTTTCTTTGCCCTTTCCATCTTGATTGTTTTTCTCACTGGATGTCATTGCAAAGTCTAGGGTCCTTCTTGATTTCCCTTGGAGTCTTCTTCCCATGTTCAGAACTCCGGTTATTTTCTTTGTCTTCTTCTTTTTCTCTTCAACCAGCAAAGTCTTCAACTCTTCTTGTCCTTTGGCTAGAGTTAAGAACATCTGTTGAAACTGTGCATTTTGAGCTTGGAGGTCCTGAAAAGGGTAAAATGTTAGCTAATATTTGATTAGGAAGAACATTATCCTCCGGAAGCATATCTTTCATAAGGACTAATAACTATGTGAAACTTTTATCCGACCATTCGTTGTCCGTCTTTAAGTTGTACAACTTTAATACTACGGACAATCTTGTGAATTTAGTGCAACCTTTATACAACGGTTTCTCTACATCACTTACCAACCTCTCAAATATTTTGGGATAATCCTGAAGATCTTCTTCAAGTGCTTCTGTAATCTCTTCGACACGATCATAATCGTATGTATCTCTGCCATTGTCGTCTGAAGCATATGTCGTACTATCCCTCGGTTCAACATTCCCGTTACTTTTCTCACCATGGAATATCTAACATGTGTAACTTCGATCAATTCCACGCCTCAATAAATGCGATTGCAACCCAACTACGTCAACCAGACCCACAAAACAACAACTTAAGCAAGGAAATTTCATTCGATTGGCGTCTTCGGCGTGTTCAACAACAAACTTAACAAATTTCAATACCCACTACTACAAATAAGGGAAAAGACAACACTTTTTTTGGCCTTTAACAGCGCCGCCTAAAGCAGCGCTGCTAAAAGAAAAGACAACGCTTTTTTTCAATGTAAAAGCGCTGCCTTATGTCCACTTTAGACAACGCTTTTAGAATAGACAACGCTTTTATATATACCCCTTTAGCAGCGCTTGGGCTTTAGACAGCGCTTTGTAATTTTTTCCAGATAGGCTTTAGACAGCGCTTTGTAATTTTTTTCAGATAGGCTTTAGACAGCGCTTTCCTTTGAAAGCGCTATCTATTCCCCCACTTTAGACAGCGCTTTTAGATTTTAGGCAGCGCTTTTTTTTAAAGTTTTTACAGTGCTTTTCTCCTAAAGCGTTGTCTATTGTTTACAATTTTTTTAATAAATTATCTATTTTAATCAGAACTTTTATCATATTTGGTAGCTTCATTCCAATATTTGGCCATTCCAATAAACATGGTTATATAATTTGGTAGCTTCATTCCAATATTTGGTAGCTTCATTCCAATAAAATATACATATATAAAAATTGCACATATATATAAATTGATGATATAGACAACAACAATTACAAAAATTTTGATACAAGTTAAAATTCTACAAGTTAAAATGCCTAAAATATTCAAAATTAAATTTACATCTATACATCTTTCTATCTTCGAGAATTCTCATGAAACAACAACAACATGAATATCTTAGCTCTATCTTCTACACATGTACCTATAAACCTGGAAAAAAAACTAAATGATCAAAATTCATAACATGATAATATTAACGTTGCACTTTATTCGAATTTAATTTATACTCAAAACTCGAAAGTTCTCATTAAAGGAAATAAGACAATATAACTTAGCTTATAAAATTCTCAACCCGATAATGAATTGACACCATTCCTCCATAAGTTCATCCAATTGATCTTTTGAGTAATGTGCACAATTGAATTCCTCAAAGTACTATATTTATAATAATATAACATAGTATGTGATTTAGTTAAAACAATATGTCATTTTATGAGAAACACAAAATATGAAAATAATATGTAATTCCTAAGTTAGAAATCCATATCGTGGATGGAATCTCTAATCGATCCCAAAGAATAGTTTCTTTCATAAACCTCAACATAAAATAGCCACAATCTATACCGTTACGCTGGCGAGAACACTACACATGGAAAGAAAATACGAATATATATCAGGATATACCCCTTAAATTGTTTTATCAAGTATCATCACTAAAGTAAGCAAGACTGAATATCTCTTTGTGAAAATATACCTCCACTCTGATCCATGTAACATTGTTGGCTCTACTTTTTGCTACTTGATTATCTCGTTGGGAGCGAAAAGCAAGTAGAATGCTATAATAAAATATAAACGATTGTTTAGAATAATCTCATATAGAATCATAAACATAAACACAAATCCAGATATGTTGACCATAAACATAAACATAAACATAAACATAAACATAAACATAAACATAAACTTGAATATCTCTTTGGGAGCGAAACACTTACGTGTCAATCATCTGTTTCAAATCTGGATATGTTGACAAATCATTGTATAACGAGTCCAGATAATACACAGTTTCTCTCATAGGATTAATCGCAACCAATAACTAGTGTCCACTGTAAGATTAAACAAAGATTAAACAATGGCCAAAAACGGAAAATTATAATAGATCAAGTTAGGATGAAAATCTAACCTGTTGCCAGTATTATATGGAAAAAAGAACAACTTCTCAATATCTTTACTGGCCACGAATAAACCTAATACATATGATATGACATCATCTGGTCTCGTTACAATCAACCCGAAATTGAAAGTGGTTGGAACTAAGAAGCCAAATCTTGCTTCCAATCCATGCGGACGCACAATGTTGTCATACATAAACCTTAAATTAAAACATAATTAACATTATACTATATTCATTGAAATTAGGGATTAAATTGTTCATTTAATTACACAAAGTTGATCGGAGTATATCTGATGTATATACCGATAACACCGAGGCCTAATTCCAAATGTATAAAAACTTGCTCCATATCCTCTCTACCAATTGCTTCAAGATATTCAAAACCAAAGATGTCTGCACTCATAGGTATAAGGCGGGTACCACCATCCGGAATATTTGTAATTCCTAAATATGTCCGAAGGCACGACCTGAATTGAGCAATAGTTTTTTTTATGTGCCACAGTCTTCTTAGCAACATTCTTTTTTTGTGTGGAAATGTTGCTAATTTCAGGCGCCTTACCCCTACTGAGTTGTGCAGTCTCTTTAGCATGAATCTAGTTATCATATAATTAGTTAGGGGAAGTATAAAATCACAAATTAACATTTCTCATAGCATAAATGTCATATAATTGTGTTACCTCAAATGATGCAATTGACTCAGTATCCCGCTTAATCCCCTTATCTTTTGGAATGGATTTTATGGGAGTCTAACATTACCATGTAAACAAAATATAAGTATAATTGCCATAAATTTTTTTAATAGTAAATGATTTAAAGCATACCTCATTATCTACGCAAATGAGGCTTGACGGCCATGCAACAAACGATCTGATTGCATCTGCCACCAATGTTGCATCCGCCACTTCGTCAGGTAGCGGTAACAACGCATCCCCCTCTAAAACGACATCAACCGATACTTTCAAAAATCCCTCTGGGAGCGGTCTATGGTGAAGCATTTATCCCGAAATATTATACACTTTTTCCTTGCGAACCATCCGATAAGTCGGTGTCAATAAATAGAGTTGACACCGGGAAATGCCCTATAATTTAATAAATATGGTTATATAATTAATAAACATAGTTATATAATTAATAAACATGGTTATATAATTAATAAACATGGTTTTATAATTTATAAAGATGGTATATAATTACCTCGAGAATATTTTGTCCAAAGTTACCATTGGTACTAGCTTTGTCACTAGTATCTTTAAAGCCTGTAGCTTGATCGATTTCCTTTTCCTTTCTCAGCTCATAGACTTCTTGTTGTAACTTTTCCAACTTCTCATGCAGTTCTTTATTGCTTGGAGATTTTGTCTTTGTTTTTTTTCTTTCAAGGATGTTGGAGTGATCCCAAATCCCTTACCCCTCACCCGACTAAAATACTCACGAATATCTAATGCTCGTGAGAGTATTCTCCTGCAATCAGTGTCTTCGTCTGGAGGTATAGACTGGGAAAGACTCTCCTGAAATTCATATAAATATTGTAATTAAAGAATGATATGTTAATAAAAGAATGATGTAATTAAATAAATAAAAGTATGATGTAATTAAATAAATAATTTTATACTTATACATCTCTCGAAAATTTGTTGAACTTTTTCTTCAACAGCTCCATCCTTACACACACGTGCTTCCTTCCACAAAATGTGTTCCGAAAGAGATGTTTCAGAACTATTCTCTTTTGTTAGCTACACATTAAGTCAAAAAACATGATTAAATATAAGCGTGTATATATTATAGATACTTTGCAATTTATAGATACTTACAATAGATTGTTGTAATCGTGCATATCTCATACGGACTTTTTTGTATGGATATGCTGGACTTGATGCTCGTTGTCAATTTACGACACTTAAGCTCTCAAATTTTTGGGTATTTCTTTTTCGATTTTAAAGTTTCCCATTCTTCAGCTGTAATCAAATCAACATATTTCCTTGGAAGCTCTGCATCAACAAAATTTTTATCCGCATCCCTTAGAAACTTGTTTGACAAGAAAGCTCTAAATCCTCTATGTAGTTTCCTGGCCAATTTAGGAATATAATGTCTCCTTGTATCCTCAATGATGAATGACCTCTACGAAAATTATAAACAAAGTGCGTTAGTATAAGTAATTTAGAGACATAATCGTCATTAAAAACAATTAACATCACATATGGTACATGTATCTCACTCCATATTTTATCTTTAGCATCGTCCAACACTCTTGCTCTCTAATCTTCACATGTGATTGGAATTTCTCTTCTTACCACGGAACCGAGATAACTTGTCAACATTGAACCGTTAGGCTCAATGAGTTGGCCTTCTTGGCTTCGATGCACATCATACTTTATGCCTTGGTCTCTATCCCGTATTATTATCTTCATTATTGTTATTCCTCTTCTATATTCCATTTCCATTTTACCAACGACCTTATCTCCATCATGCACAGAATCATCACGTGGGTGATCGTCGTTAGTAGCCATCTAACCTGTAATAAACATAAACACAAGCCCAATATAAAAGTGAGTCAGAAGCGAGTCAAAAATATATATAAAATGACAATGCCAAAAATTAACATAAACATAAACTTAAACGTAAACACAAACATAAACATAAAAATTTTAATATCCTACCTCTTTCACTAACATCTCTTTCTTTTCTTGGTTGGAACATGAATTACTTGCTTCTTAACAATGCAGGCGGATGGATTTATCCAAATTCCCTCATTATGATCATTTCTGATATATGATTCATCCACTATAATATTCTCATCTTGATCATTTATAATATATGACTCATTCCGTCTAATACTTGACTCATTCTCATCATCAATACCACCTTGGTCTACACCGTTATCATCAACCACTTTGTTAGAAAAAAGCACTATAGACCATTTTGTACTCACCGGGTCAGTGACATAGAACACTTGTTTAGCTTGAGAGGCTAGAATAAAAGGCTCTTCTTTGTACTCCTTTCTATTAAGATCCACTTGCAAAAATCCTGACATATCCATTCGTATACCACCACTACTTACCCACTTGCAACCAAAGATAGGAATCTGAAACTTCTCGTAATCAAACACCCAAATATGCTCGATAACTCCAAAATATGACAGATTTTCATATTCGGGGTTTAGGTCCTTCATACTAGAAATGTACATTGCTTCAGCAAGCACGGTGGCACCACTATTTTGCATAGTACTTTTATCATCTTGTTTTTTGGTATAAAATGTGTATCCATTAATTGCGTATGCGCTATAGGAAAACACATGCAAACTTGGACCATATGCCAAACATCTCAACCTTTCTGTTATTGAAGCAAGATCTGAATGAAGCTTTGAAAAATATGATCCTTAAACCATGGTATAAAACTTTGATTGTGCTCCCGTACTATCAAATTTTCATTTCTATTCTGATTTAACCCTCGGAGTATATCCTTGTGCATTTCAACATATGGCTCAACATCACTGTTATTGTGCAGAACATACAAATGCACTTGATCCTGTTCATCTTTTGATACTGTCACAATTTTATTCCAATTAATCTTTTACGTGCCTTTTTTTCAAAAATATGACTTTTGGGGAGTTCAATGGATTGAACTTTGGACAAATATTTAGTACAAAACTCAACCGCTTCTTCAACAATGTATCGCTCAATAATACAACCCTCTGGGCGACTTCGGTTTTTCATGTACCCTTTTAATATTTTCATAGAATGTTCAGCAGGGTACATCCATCTCATATAAGCTGGGCCGCACAACTGTGTCTCTTTCACAAGATGAACAACTAGATGTACCATTATGTTAAAAATGAGGGAGGAAAATACATTTCAAGCTCACACAAAGTAATAACAATTTCTTTTGCAATGTTGGTAAGATCTCAGGATCAATCACCTTACTACAAATTGACCTAAAGAAAAAACACAAGTTAGTTATCGCACTCCTTACTTTATCTGGCAAAATAGAACGTATACCTATTGGTAGAAAATGATCCATTATAACATGGCAATCATGTGTCTTTAAACTCTTTAACTTGAGATATTTCATAGACACAAGTCTTCTAATATCTGAAGAGTATCCTTCTGGAACTTTAACTTCACTTAGAAACTTACACAATATCTTTTTCTCCTTTCTAGATAGAGTAAAAGCAGCAGGTGGTAGATATGTTCGGCTTCCTTTCTTCACGGGTCCTAGTTCAGTTCGTATTCCCATCTGTAACATGTCCTCCCTTGCTTTAAGGCCATCCTTAGACTTTCCTTTAATATTGAGTAACATACCAATAACACTTTCAAATACATTTTTTTCAATATGCATAACATCGAGAAAATGTCTCACATACAGAGACTTCCAATATGGCAATTAAAAAAAATCGATCTCTTCTTCCACCCACCTTTGACAACCGTATGCGCAAAAGGCTTGCTAAACTGAGTACACACATCTTTTACCTTTTCAAAAATTTGGTCACCTGACAATGCAGGTGGAGCTTTACGTTGTTCGGTGTCTCCATTGAATGCTTTTCTCCATGCACGATAGTGATGTTTAGAATGTAAGAATCTACGATGAACGAGAAACACATTCTTCTCACAAAGTTCCAAACGCGTCGTATCGGTTCCATCTTCATAAACAGGACATGCACGTTGACCTTTAATGCTATACCCAGATAGATTCCAGTATGCTGGAAAATCATTAATTGTGCCAAACAACATCGCCCTAAAATTGAAACTTTGTTTCCTATATCCATCATAAACCTCCACCCCGTTCTCCCACAAAATCTTTAAATCTTTGATCAAAGGTGTCACGTATACGTCTATGTCATTCCCTGGTTATTTAGGCCCAAATATTAACATAGATAACATCATGTACTTACGCTTCATACATAGCCATGGAGGTAGGTTATAAATCATAATAATCACAGGCCATGTGGTATGTGAGATACTTTGAAGACCATGCAGGTTCATTCCATCAGTAGATAAAGCCAACCGAAGGTTTCTTGCTTCTTCTCCAAAATCAGGATAATCATTATCAATTTTCGACCACTGTGGTGAATCTGCCGGATGTAGATACTTTCCATCAATAATTCTTTCATCTGCATGCCAAGTAAGGTGTCTTGCATCGGTTTCACTATAAAACATTCGCCTAAATCTCGGAATTATAGGAAGTACCATAAGACTTTTGTTGGAGAAATTTTTTTCTTATATCGAGACAAACCGCATTTAGGGCACTCATTTAACGAAGCATATTCGTTTAGAAACAAAACACAATCGTTTGGACAAGCATGTATGTCATCATAGCTCATGCCAATAGAGCACAACATTTTTTTGGCCTCATAGGTTCGATTAGGAAGAACATTATCCTCCGGAAGCATATCTCTCATTAGGGCTAATAACTCTGTGAAACTTTTATCTGACCATCCATTGCCCGCCTTTAAGTTGTACAACTTTAATACCGCAAACAGTCTTGTGAATTTAGTGCACCCTTTATACAACGGTTTCTATGCATCGCTTACCAATCTCTCAAACATTTTGGGACAATCCTGAAGATCTTCTTCAAGTGCATCTGTAATCTCTTCGAATAGATTAAAATCATATATATCTGTGTCTTTATCGTCTGAAGCATAGGCCGTACTACTTTTCTCCCCCGGTTCAACGTTGTCATTACTTTTTTCACCGTGAAATATCCAACACGTATAACTTCTATCAATTCCATGCATTAGTAAATGCGATTTCAATCCATCTGCGTTAACCCGACCCACATAACAACAACCCAAGCAAGGACACTTCATTCGACTGGGGTCTTTGGTGTGTTCAACAACAAACTTAACGAATTCCAATACCCCATTCTCGTACTCTTGTGACAATCGATCGAAAAACATCCATTTTTATCCATTTTTTTTCTACTTATTCAAGTAAACAAAAATACTATAAACGGATTATTCTCTTTTTGTTTGAATCAAACGAATTATTTCTAGAAATTTATTTCTAGAGTTAATAACATGGACTAAAAATAAATATATCTATATAAAAATAATTGTGTTTTTTTAATTGATCAATACAGATAGAATTTAAACTTGACTTACCAAAGAAAGAAAAGGGGCTATTGGTGTCGACGATAGATGATGCAACTTTGATGTTCTTCGAATCGGTGATGGTCTTCACCTAACTACACCAATACAAAAAGACCATAAAAAACAAGTTGTATATATATTTAGGTTCAAAATACTAGTAACAAAATACTAGTTTATGAAAAATATAAACATGATAAATAATTCAGGAACCAATTAAAATAACAAAAAAAACCCATCATATATATCATCTTTTATATTCCAAAACATAGAACCAAAAGAAAATGCAATAATGCTAAATGTTAAAAATGTTGCTGTTATATATTTAGGTTCAACATATAACCCAGGTTAGACATCAATAGGAGATAAACACATTTGGACATCAATGGATATTAACACATTTTCAAGGACGATAACTCAGTTTGGACATCAATGGAGTTAAACACATTTTCAATAAAGAACATACCTTGAGAACCGGCCGGTGTGGGTGGAGGAAAACGGAGCGAGACGGTGGAGGACGGTACGACGAAGAACGATGGTGAATGATTTGAGACAAAGAAGGAAATGGGTCTCGCGAGGGAAAGGGTTTATAGCTTAAGCTTCTGTTTTCGTATACTGTGAATACAAAGATTCTATTTTTTTAATTTTCACTTATAAGGGTTTAGACAGCGCTTTCTAAAAGCGCTGGCTAATATGGACCTTAGACACCGCTTTTGAAAAGTGCTGGTTAATAGTGTCCTTTAGCAGCGCTTTTCTATTATTTTTTTTTAAATTTTTTATGACCTTAGACAACGCTTTCTTAAAGCGCTGCCTAAAGTGGCCCTTTACCAGCGCTTATGATAAAGCGCTTTCTAAAGCAATCCTTTAGAAGCGCTTTTTAAAAGCGCTGTCTAAGGTCATATGTTTAGCAGCGCTTTTACTAATTATTTTATACGGTTTCCGTGTTTTTTTAATTCACTTATAGCAGCGCTTTTGTACAAAAGCGCTGTCTAATGTGCGTTGTTAAAACTCACTTTTGACGTAGTCACCCCATTCTCGTACTCTTTGGACAATCGATTGGCAGACATCCATTTTTTATCCATGGTCTTACTATTAAGTAAGCTAAACAAAAACAATACTTAAAAAAAGGACAAAGACTAAAAAGCTTAATACCAATTAGGCATATTCATCGAAAATAAAAATACTATAATTATTCAAGAAACTATAGCAAATTAAAAGAACAACTAAATACCTGTAGAGAAGTCAATAACTTCTGAAACCACATAGTGTAATATTCTTGGAAACGCTCAGAAACTCCACTCTTCACAAGTAACCTATATAAATGATCAATTAATTTCATTATAATAAAACAAATCTATAGAATAAGAATTACATTAGAATATTTATACAACATTAAACATATATATATATATATATATATATATATATATATATATATATATATATATATATATATATATATATATATATATATATATATATATATATATATATATATATATATATATATATATATATATATATATATATATATATATATATATATATATATATATATATATATATATATATATATATATATATATATATATATATATATATATATATATATATATATATATAATCACTAATAATCATTAAACATATTTGATTTAAAAATATGAAGGTAAAATATTAATAAAAAATTTTGTTTAATAAAGATCTATTTTAATATTTTACATTGAAAATATAAATCAATCAAACAATTCATGTGACTCTATATTAATCAAATGATTCATAAAGTGTAACTTTCATTTTTTTCCTTCAAATTATATTTTAACTTCAAATCTAGATCTTCAAATTTTAATTCAACAATCATAATTTGTTTAACGATCTTAATTTATGTGTTAGTATGACTCTTACATTAGAGAATCCAAGTTTCCATAATTCTATTGACCCATAAATACTTTATGTAACATGTCTCTTTTCTCTAGAATTTTTATCACTATATAAACGATTTCTTTATCAATTTCTAATCATCAATTTTAATAAAATATTTCATCCTCGTGTCTCGTCAGTGTCTCTTGTCTAAAAACCAACTTTTCACAATAATAATCGCAATGGTAATGTATACACATTTCAATTACAATGCTTTTTTCTCTCATTCAGTACATGCAATATTCGTTGTGACATTTACACAAACACCTTACATGCAATCTCATTGTGACATTTTCTCAAACACCTTACATGTAAAAACCACATACCACACAAAACACACCATAATGCAACATTATCAACACTAAATCAACACTAAAACAACACTATCAACACTATCAACTAAACCAAATGCAACATTATATATCAACATTATCAAATATATCAAAAATCATACCTAGAGAAGAAGAGAACCTTGGTTGTGAATGGAAGAAAGGATGCAACGGTCTTGAATGGAAGAAAGATGAGAATCTTGAAGAAAGGATGCAATGATTTTGTCAAGAATCAAACGAAAAATGGCGTCAAAGTGGGTTTTGTTCGTAACTACTGTATTCTGAAAATGGGTTTTGCAAATAATAACGTGCTACTGTGTTTTATGTTGGGCGTGTGTTTTATTTTTTTATAACATGACTTTAGGCATCGCTTGTAGTAGAAAACGCCGCTTAATCCCCCCCTTTAGGCAGCGGTTTAGCAAAGCGCTTTGTAAGCCCACCCTTTAGGAAGCGCTTCTCCAAAGCGCTACAGTGCCTACCTCCTTTAGCAGCACTTTATAAATTTACATTAACTCCCTTTAGGCAGCACTTTCACAAAGCGCTGCTTAAGCCCACCCTTTAGGCAATGCTTCAGGACCTACCCCCTTTAGCAGCGCTTTATGAAACAATATTCACCCCCTTAGGCAGTGCTTTTTTAGAAAGCCCTGTCTAAGGCATATGACAAAATTTCCGTGTTTTTAAAATGCACTTTTAGCAGCGCTTTTGATAAGAAGCGTTGCCTTAAGTGTGCTGTCTAATCTTATTTTTGGCGTAATGGATCAAATGTAGCGACGGGTTGAGTGGCCTTGGGAATAAATCATTGAAACGTCTCCCAAAATTGTTCTTACATGTGGCCCTAACTTCTTGGTAGACGGGTTAACGCTTTTCTCTAAGATGCTCAAATGTACTTGAGTTTCGTTACACTATCGAGGCAGATCTTGTTGGTGGAGGATATGAGGATAAAATAGTCTAGAAGGGGGAGGGTTTGAATAGACCGTTCCCGTAAAACTATTTTCAAAATATTTTCTTTTATAAAATAAGAGTTTTCCAAACAGATGCACAAATTAGAAGCTCTGAGGCTAATTGTTGATACCATGAGAGCAGATAACAAATGAAAGCAAAAGATAACAATGGTTTTATAAAACATATGATTAAATGGGTATTTCAGTTAATTCACATTATCCTAAATCAAAACAACTGGGAAATATGAAGTTGCTTAAACAAGAAATTCAACGACTATCATAATTTAATTTTCACACAATGCTCAAATTTAATTTAATTAATCAAATAATCAATGTAATAACAAGAGTTCATACAACAATAATTACGAGAGAGAATATTCAAATGATTAGATCTATCACACACCTAAACTTAAATCACGAAACCTGTATAAATAGATAAATCTTAACAACATGTTATTCTATGAAATATAGTGTATCACAAGTTGTTAAGATTTATCTATATTTCATAGAATAACATGTCGTTAAGATTTATCTATTTATATCGGTTTCGTGATTTAAGTTTAGGTGTGAGATAGATCTAATCATTTGAATATTCTCTCTCGTAATTATTGTTGTATGAAATCTTGTTATTACATTGATTATTTGATTAATTAAATTAAATTTGAGCATTGTGTGAAAATTAAATTATATCAATCTAAGTGTTATATCATAGAAAAGATTCTGAGGTCACTTACTCCTCAGTTTGATTACACTGTTGTTTCTATTGAACATTCTTAAAATCTGGAAACCATGAGAATAGAAGAGTTGCAAAGCAGTCTAGAAGCGCAAGAGTTGCGTCTGACTGAAAGAACTTCTGAGAGGGAAGTGGAGCAAGCTCTGAAAGCTTCTTTTGTCAAGAAGGACCAGAAGCAGAATAGACGTGGTGATAAATTTCAGAAGTCAGAAACCTCAACTTCTGATGAAAATAAATATCAGAAGGGAAAAGAAAGGTATGACAAGAAGAAGGTTCAATGTTACTGTTGTAAACAGTTTGGCCATTTTGCCAGAGATTGTAGAAACAGAGGAAGGAAATCAGAAGAAACAAATATAGCCAGAGAAGATTCTGATGATGAACCTGTGCTATTGATGGCTTATGATTCTGATGGAAACTGTTCAGAAGATTGGTGGTATATGGACACTGGCTGTTCAAACCACTTGACTGGGAACAAACAATGGCTGATAGACTTTGACTCCGGAAGGAGAACAAAGATCAGATGTGCTGATGATAAGTATCTTAATGCAGAAGGTATGAGAAATGTCAGAGTCAGAGTGAAGAATGGAAAAAACATTCTAATCAAAGATGTTTGGTATGTTCCTGGAATTAAAAGCAATCTGATGAGTGTGGGTCAGCTTATTGAGAAAGGTTTCTCAATGGTTATGAAGGACAACCTCTTGACGTTGTATGATTCTAATTAGAAGTTGATTATGAAGTCTGAGCAAGGAAGCAACAGAACGTTCAAGGTGAATGTAGAAACAGTTAAAGAAGAGTGTCTTAGTGCAGAAGGCGCTGAAGGTGACAGTAAGCTGTGGCACAAGAGGTTGGGGCACTTGAACTATAGAAGCTTAGGGCATCTAAGTTCTAAGAAGCTCGTACATGGCATTTCGAAGATTGTTAAGCCTCATAATTCATGTGAGATATGCATGAAAGGCAAGCAACCCAGATTGCCATTTACATCAGAAGTAGCCCCCAGAGCAAAGCATGCTTTGGGAGTAGTACATTCTGATGTGTGTGGACCATTTCCAGTATCTTCACTTGGAGGAAACAAATATTTTGTGTCTTTTGTGGATGAGTTCACAATAATGACATGGGTAACACTCATCAAGTTCAAGCATGAAGTGATTACTGAGTTCCAAAAGGTCAAGGTGAAGGCTGAGAAACAGAGTGGTCAGAAGCTGAAGATTTGAGAACAAATGGTGGAGGTGAGTATAACTCTACAGAGTTCCAGAAGTTCTGTGAGGAGAATGGAATAGAACATGAGGTTACTGATCCATATACTCCTCAGTACAACGGTCTTGCTGAAAGAAGAAACAGAACTTTGCTTGATATGACCAGAAGTATGCTGAAAGAGAAGAAGCTACCTCACATGTTATGGGGAGAAGTTGTTGCCACGTCAGCATATGTTCTGAATAGGTGTCCAAAAAAGAAGCTGAAGGAAATTGTTTCTTTAGAAAAATGGACTGGAGACAAGCAAAGTGTTAGCCATCTGAAGGTGTTTGGTTCTGTATGCTACAAACACGTTCCAGAGGCTAGAAGATGAAAACTGGATGATAGAAGCAAAGTAATGTTACTGGTGGGGTACCACAATACATGTGCCTATAAGCTTTATTGTCCAGAAACCAACAAAGTTGAAATCAACAGAGATGTCATTGTGAAAGAGTCAGAAACATGGGATTGAAACAAGCTTCAATCAGATTCTGGTGTAACAACAACACCAGAGTTAGTTTCTGAAGATTTTTCAGAAAGTTCTGAAGACGAGTCAGAGTCAGAAGATGAAGACTCTGAAGATGAGTCAGAATCTCAGGCAGATTCTGATAGTGGATCTGATTCTGATCCAGATTCTGATGCTGATCCAGAATCTGGTGGTGATTATATTTCTGGAAGGAAAAACTCTGAAGACATAAGGTCTGGAGAACAAGTTTCCAGAAGTAACTCTGAAGGTGGTAATTCTGAAGGAAGTAGTTCTGGACAAAGTCCAGAAGCTAGCATTGTTCCGAGTTCTGGAGAAGCTTCAGAACAAGTTCATAGGCCACAGAGAATCAGACGAATACCAAGTAGGTTTACAGATTTTAGCATGTTGCATGATACTGAAATAGATTTTGAAGGAGAAATTGCTTAGTGTGCCATGTTAGTAGATTCTGAACCAGTGAGTATTGAAGAAGCTCTCAAGAAGAAAGTATGGCTGAATGCCATGAAAGAAGAACTTGAGGCTATTGAAAGAAACAAAACATGGAAGCTGACGAAGCTTCCAGAAAAGAAGAAAGCCATCAGCATCAGATGGGTTTTCAAGGTGAAGCTTAAGCCAGATGGATCAATTTGCAAACACAAAGCGAGACTAGTGGCTAGAGGTTTTCTTCAGAAACCTGGACTAGATTACTTTGAGGTGTTTGTGCCTGTAGCTGGACACGAAACAATAGACTGGTGATTGCTTTAGCTGCAAACAGAAATTGGCCTTTGATACACCTGGATGTGAAGTCTGCATTTCTGAATGGTCTGTTACAAGAAGAGGTATATGTGTAGCAACCTCCTATATTTGTGAAAAAGAATCAGGAAGGGATGGTATACAAGTTACATAAAGCCTTGTATAGACTAAAACAAGCGCCCAGAGCTTGGAATCTGAAAATTGATTCGTTTTTCAAGAGGCAGAAGTTTCAGAAATATGAGATGGAGTATGGCGTGTATGTGTAGCATTCTGGTAGCAATATGATTCTGGTGTGTCTATATGTTGATGACATATTGCTAATAGGAAGTTATCCAGAAGATATAGTCAAGTTCAAAGAAGTTCTGATGAATGAATTTGAGATGACAAATCTGAGAAATATGGTATATTTTCTAGGAATGGAAATTATGTACTTAAAGAAGGGTATCATTCTGCATCAGCTGAAGTATGAACTTGAACTTCTGAAGAGATTTGAGCTAGAAAATTGCAAGGTTGCTATCACACCTGCTGATACGAATCAGAAGTTGGACTTTGATTCTGATGGAGAGAATGTGGATGCTACAACCTTCAAACAGATGGTTGGTTCTCTGAGGTATTTGTGTAATACCAGACCTGATATTTGTTATGCATTTGGAATGGTTAGAAGACACATGAGCAAACCAAAGTGGTCTCATTACCAAGCTGCTGTCAGGATTCTGAGGTATGTAAAAGGAACTCTGAAATATGGAGTGTTATTTTCGTCTGAAAGAAAGATCGAATCAGAACTTCAGAGTTATTCTGATTCTGATTTGTGTGGAGATAGAGTTGACAGAAGAAGTACTTCTGGGTACTTGTTTAAGTTTTTGGGAGGTCCAATTTCTTGGAGTTCCAAGAAATAGCCTGTTGTGGCTTTGTCAACATGTGAAGCTGAATACATTGCAGGTGTTGTAGCTGCATGTCAAGCTGTTTGGCTTCTGAATCTTCTGGAGGATTTTAAGATTGAAATAGAGAAACCTCTAAAGCCGTTGATTGATAACAAGTCTGCAATCAATCTTGCCAAGAATCATGTGCTACATGGAAGAAGCAAGCATATTGAGACGAAGTATCATTTTCTGAGAAGTCAAGTGCAGAAAGGAGTGTTAGAAGTTCTGCACTATAGCACTCAGAAGCAGCTGGCAGATGTTCTGACGAAGGCGATAAAAATAGACTAATTTCTTCGCTTGAGAGATGAAATTGGTGTTGTTAACTTCTGATAGTTACTAAATTACGGGATGGTATTAGAGGATAATTTAGTATTTTCCATTTGTTGGATATTCTCTTTAGGCCATATGTGACATCCTTATCTTTATTACTTTTGTGTATAAGTAGGTGTACTAGGTTTACATTTAATACAATCAATTCTCTTCCAATCATTTGCAGCAGCTTTATAGCATTTATTCCTTTTCTCTCTTCTTCCTCAATTTCATCACCTTACACCAGCATTAACTCTATCACAATTCGTGCGAACCGACATATACTCAGGTGAACAAATTCTTTTTAAATTATTAATGATTTTAATATTTTTATTTTGAAATTATTTTAAGATACAATTTTTTTTTAACTTATTTATGGAAAATTGAAATATATATTTTTGAAATAAAATAATTTTGTTTTTATTTTAGACACATTTTTCTTTAAATTAATAAATTATTTTAGTAAAATAATTTTATTTTTTTTACAATAGTTGTTTTTAAAATCGCATACAATTATATTCTCCTCCATTTTTATTTTTAATTTTTTTCAATAATTTTTCAATTTTTTTATAATTCTATAATAATTGGTGACAATTTTGTGGTCACTTGCGGATGCACCGTTTTTTTTTTGTTTAAAAGTAAGAAAGGACTACAGTATTACATAGCCACGCCCTATGCTGATAGACATGTTCAATTGTGTTAGGGATGTCAATGGGACGGGGCGGGGCCGGGGGGACACTTCCCCATCTTTTTCCCCGCCATCAAATTCATTCCCCGTCCCCGTCCCCGATCTCCATCACGGGGGAATTTCTATCTCCATCCCCGTTCCCCGCGGATCCCCATTCCCCGCGGGGATCCCCATAGATCCTACATTTATTCATTAATATTTTATTTTTTTAAAATGTTTATATTTTCTATAAAAATAAAAAGCACAAAGAATTCACATATTTATTATGTTATTAAAAAATACTAGTATTTGACATTTATTATTTTTTATTAAAAATACTAATGGAACACAAAATAATAATATTTTTTTTATAAATTTCTATAAAATGCTATAAAATTCAACAAAATGAACTATAATACTTTTTAAAGTAACAATATGCCTAAAATATATATTAAAATAATAGGCGGGGCGGGGTCCCCGCGGGGCGGGGGGTCTATTCCCCGTCCCCGTCCCCGAAATGCTCTCGGAAGAATTTTTCTTCCCATCCCCGCCCCCACGGGGGAAAATTCTCCATCTTTGGGGCCCCGAACGGGGCGTTCCCCGCGGGGATCCCCATTAACAGGTCCAAATTGACATCCCTAAATTGTGTAGTCTTGGTTTTTTTTGGGGACAGAATTATTTTTGTGAAAATAAGTATACCATCTTTTTTCAATTGAAATACTAGACTACCATCACTTTTCTCAAAAATATCAAATACAATCTTTTCAAATAAAAATAATAATATCTTAAAATATATCCGTCAGCAAATTCTTCTATTTTTATTACTTTCTTCCATAATTATTATAAATAAATATTCTATTTTTAAATTTATTGAATAATAAATGTATCTAATCTACATAAAAGACTAAATAATAATGAAACTAGAAATTTTTTTTACTTAAAATAATGATCGAAATAATATATTTCATTTTCCTACATATTTTCTTAGAAAAATTAACTCTTTAAAATTTGTTTTATTAGTGAAATTTCATGCAGACTTTATTACAGATTTTTCCTGCAAACATACATGCAGATTTCAATGAAATCTTATTTATAAAAGTCATATATTTGAAATATCGGCAGGTAATTCTATAAAAAAATATTTTCATAAGAAATTCTACTAATAAATTCTACAGGATAATCTGCATATAATAAACAAATATTTTAAAAAATATATATAGGACCGCCAAAGCATTGGACAGACCTTCGATAACCAAAAAAAGAAATTTGAATATATGATAGTTTAGTAATAATAGTGGGAAAGGATGATATTTTAAGAAATAATTAGGAAGAAGATAACATTTTAGTGTAAAACTCTATTTTTGTGATGTATTGTATCTTGTATCTGGTTCAGATGATAAAGTTATAAGCTAAGTTTGAGTGTTAAAAAAATAGATCAGCATTAAGTGTAATTTTTTAGGTATAATAATGTATTATTGAAATTTGTATAATCATATGAAATGAAAAAGTATATTGAGTGTTCAAATAACACTACTCTGAAGTTATACATAAATATATAATATCTATCTCAGTTCATTCGTAATATATTAAAGTGACCAAAACTATGATAATATTAAAGTGGGCAATGAGACAAGAAAGTTTGGCATACGGTTGTTTTCACAACTTTCTTGATCTATATACACCTAATCCCGAGTTAGTTGATACATCATTTGAGGATCGAGTCTATTTCCTCTTTTCACAAAAAGGAATTTATTCTCACAATCCTTAATAGGGAACCAAAAAAAATCATGTTATAAATATTTTGGCCAAACAATATTTAGTTCAATTATGTCAAATTTATAAAGTTAATAAAACTTCAAAATCAAATATTATTTCTAGATATATTTAATATAAATGGTTTTTTTACACACTTCAATATTTGATAACATATATGACGTGATAAACCTTAAAATCTCAAAATACTATAAAAAAAAGTTGGAAAAGTCGTTGTAGGACATCAAAGCCGGGACAATGGTAAGTCAGAGCCAAAATTATGTTGTGGTGGGCTGAAGCCAAGTGGCTGTGGGTAAGGGTCGAAGTCAGTGGAAGGTCGAGGTTACAGGTGAGTCAAAGCCAAAGCTGGCAACTGCGAGCAAGGGTGAGATTTGAAGCGGTGGTGGGTCTGAGTCGGAGTCAGGGTGGTCGCTGACCAAGGTTGGGGATAAGCGGCGATAAGTGACGATGACTCGAAGATCGGGTGGCGGCGACAATCTAGGTGGATCTCGGGTTTTTTGGATTTGCTCCCTTATTTGTTTATTAATGAATCATATCTTGAACCCATTAATGATTTAGCAATTATGATTATGGTTCTCTTTCATTTGTTGTAAGCACAACGCTGAATTAATGTAACAATTCTAGTAAGAAGCAAATGGTAGAAATCCTTAGGATTATATTCTTAGGGTTCATAAGGCTTTTGGTATTATCAAATGGATTTGGAAAACACTTTAAATAAATTGAGTTTGTGTGATTCTTATATCGAGAGTTTGAGAGATTGAAAAATATTTGGATAGAAAATAAGGTTTAGTTCAGGAACTCCAAAAACTATTTTTTGTAACAATTTTAAAATATAGTAAATCAGAGAACTACTCTCTATCCCAAACATAGGTCAATTTGATTGAATTGGATTGTACTCGTAAAAGTACATAATTGTTAATCCACTTGCGTATGACCAGTGAAGCTCACTCGATTTGTCCATGAATTTCCCTTTGGTGATCGCCTATTTTTATAATGCCTCTAGTCCTTTCATTATTTAAAACTCTTTAATGGTCATTAAGATGGCCGTCCCTGATTGAATGTCATTCTTAATGGAGATTGGAATTAGTCTTTATGGATGATATGCCTTCTCAAAATGATGAAGATCAATCTATAGATAGTAAGAAACAAGTTGTTACCTTAGTATATGCTAAAATAGATGTGAATCGTACATGGAATGCTACTTCTGACAGTGCCGCCATAAGAGAGTGTGAGGATCTAATGATAAACACTATGATGAAGAGAAAGACAGTATAGAGAGTTAAACAAATTGCGACTAAGCTATGAGCTACCTTCTAGATTTTCAAGTTGAGGAAATGAAGGACGGCTCATGTGACTCTCAAGGAAGAAGTTGCACTCAACTGTGGTGGAGTGAATCAATGCTCAAAGATATCATCAAAGGTGATAAAGAAGATGTTGTCTAAGATGTGCCACACATCGTGAGTAACATTATGATAACTAAAGTCGCATCTCAAAGGGAGGATAAGCAAGCTATTGATCAAATGCCTTGGTCATTGTGTTCAGACTAGATGGAAAAATGTTTCCCATAAATAATGAGGAAAGAATGAGAAAGAGGATATGTTTGTATCATAGAATGACATGTCTTGAAAGGAAGTTGTCAATAGAAATATTGGCATTTGAAGAAGTGGTATGGTTATTGAAAGAAGTATGAGTCACGAGTAGGAATAACCTCATGATGCGTAACACTGATGACAATATAGATAATAGTAAGAGCTCTTTAGATGAAATCTTTTATCTTGTAAACAACATTATATTTAGGATAAGCAAGGGGAAATTTTGTGTGATTTTTTCATCTAATGAAGCTGAATACACTTCAGCGGGAAGCAATGGAAATGACTTGATGAGTCGGACGGTGAATGGGTATAATATGGGACAAGATGTTATGACATTGATTTGGGACATTCTCACTAAACCTTTGGATGGAAATTAATTAAAAATACTAAGGTGTGTCCTTGGTATTTGTATCTTTTAGAGTCCATAACAATCAATGTTGGAGAGTTGTGTCAAAAGATAAAGAATCATCTCTCTCCCCTAAGACCACTTTGGCACACAAAATAAGGAAGTTTCCTTGGTTATATCAAGAGTGGTATAATTGGGTTGGCATTACTAGTAAGAAAATCATACATCTTGCCTTATCCTTCTCTCAGATTACAGATTCTTCTCTCAACATTAATCAAAATCAAGCTGCTGGAAGCAAACTAATTCAAGAGATTGAGGCTTCAAAGGAGGTTATTTATATGCTAAATTTATGGTTGAACAAAGCCAAAGAAGCTGAAGAAGTTAGGAATAACATCTAAGTTATTGAACTGTCTTGTAGAATAGGCTATAAAGGCTGAAAAGATAAGGAAGATAAAGGCTATTGTGTAGGACATAATGAATCTAGATGCAAGTGATTATGAATCAAATAAAGACTGGGAAAAATATAGGCATTGTAGAGGATGGATAGATGAATGAGTCTGAAGGGTGTTATTTGAAGTGTACTTATCTTGTTCTTATATATGGACAAGTTGTATTCTTGATTTAACTAAACCTTTTTCCAAATTATGGAAAAAGGGGAGTAATAAGGAGAAGTGGTGTATTCACTACAAGAAATAACACTTTTTATGACGACACTTTTATCTCGAACATGCTAAAAACTGAGAGTATATGTCCTGAGAGCGTCATGTTTGATTTTTTTAATAAAATAAACAACATTTTACCTTGGTGTTATAAACAACCAAGGTAACAAAGTTGTAAGTGAGCCCCATTTTTTATACATAAAAGAAATAATAAACCTATTCTCTCGATTTTTTTTGGAGAATCGAGGTAATATAGCTATAAGGTATCTCGCTTTGAATCCTCGTTACTGCATTTAAAAAAATTCAACGATTTATCACTTGGCGCCTTTTCAAGATTCCATGTTTTTCTTTGTCAATTAGTAACTCTCAAAATCTTTGTTATCAATAAACAATAATAAGCAATAATAGAAAAATTATATATTTCATTGATGATAAAAAAACAAGACAACAAAGAAAACTATTCCACAAATTCAAACTTCTTAGTCCACTCAACTTCAATATTACCCTTAGTTATCCCTAACTTACAGAAAATTTCAGAAAGAAATCTTCCATATGGTATAAGGAAAGTCATTTCCTCCCGAGAAATTCTTATCATTTCCTTCAAGAAGTTGAAAATGGTAAGAGGAAGATTAACTCTGACGTTGTAGGTGAGGAAATACAAGAGATGCTTGTCATACCAAGTAAGCGTTTCCAGTTGTTTCTCTCTTGGGCAGAGATTTTCCACTAGAAGTTGAAACCAAAATTTTGCAATAGAGACTAAAGAACCAGGACTGCGGGGCTTATCGTGGTTGGCATAAATTTGGTGAAGTTGGATTGAGTAGACATTTTTGAATTTATTGTTCAACACAACTACCTATCTCTTGACAATTGATTGATATAGAAGTCAATGATGGAGTAATGAAGAAATAAGAGTCATTGACACAGGATTAGATGACTTCATCATGAACTTCTAGCTTAATGAAGGCATTAATCCAAACCTGTTTAACGAGATTAGTGTATATGTGGCCATGTAGAATGTGAAAGTAATCATTCAACCTTTGTTTGTTAACAAATTTCCTTAGTTCAAAATGATCGAAGTCATTGAAATCAACAAAATTTTCATTAATAACGAACAAGAGATTTGCATCCATTTTCGAATAAAAAAACTTTAAAACAAGGAAACAAGACACAGAGAGTTTGAAATGAGACACTGAAAACATGAAAAGACTTTGAAACAAGGCTTGAAGACACAAAGAGTTAGAAATGAGACGTTTAAATAGCTCAAAAGCCTCCTTGAAAATCTAAAAGAGACATTATGACTTGAATATAGATAATCATTGTTATTCTAGTGATATGGTTCAAATGCATGCGCATCACGTTTTAATTAGTTTTAAAACAACATATTACCTTGAATTTTAGCATAATCAAGGGGAAAACAAAACTAGAACCTCTCTTTTTATTTTTTATTTGTAACTTAAATGATCTAATCCGTCGGTTTTCATAATAATCGAGGGATAAGGTAATCATATTTTATTATTAAAACAACACTTAAATATATTTTACCCTTATCCTAACTCGTACGTTTTATTCTTTGGGATATATGATTATCATTTCCTTTAAGAAGCTTGAAAAAGAACTCTATGATGGATTGCAAGTGCAGAGAAATATTTTCCCATGATAGGAACAAATATCTCCTTTGGAAGTTGGATGCATTCAATCCGTATAACATTTCCAATGTCTGGAATAGATAATTTATCACAACTAAGAAGTTGGATTTGTTGCAATATTGTGTTTTAATATTTTGTGTAAACAATGTAATTTCAAAAAAAAGATGAAGATTTTGCACCTCGGTTTTCCTAAAAACTGAGGGGATAGTTTAGCGTTAAATTAAGGATATTTATCATCGTTCTAAATCAAATCCTTGTCGTCCATTTCATGACTATCAACGCTTAAAACACTACCATTAGTAATCCGCGTAAAAAAACATTAATAACTTCCTTTATAAAAACATTATGAATATCAAAAATTGATAATGAAACATCATGAAGTGCTTGAACTATCCTCTACTTTAAGGTTTGCAAGAGTATTTTCCATGAAGAGTTCTACGATGGATTGCAAGACTAGAAAATTAGTTGGGCAGAAAATTATTTATTTATATAAACCTTTTTTTTGTCTAACTCTTTTTTGTTCATATCAGAAAAAAATACAAGAAAAAGTTTTGTACCCCAAAATTTGCTCTCTCATTTATCAAATATTTCCTCACAAAGATCTCTCTTGGTTCAAGACTGCACTAGGGTTGATCAGCTCAAGACACCTCCTTAAGCATTGATGACCAAAATTAGGGTTTGAGATTGCACAAGGATAATTGAACTTTCAATGCTTAATATGACTTTCATGGATCATTATGGACCCTCAATATTACTCATGTCAAGTTTCAAGCCCTGGATCACACTTTTGCTCAATATATGGAGCAGTTGACCTAAAAATCAGTTGTATTGGGGAGAAAGTCAACTATGGCCAATTTATAGTCAAACTTCATAATTTTTGATCCACATCAACATTATAAACTCATATGTATAATTTGATCAATTTTGGACCATAATTCCCCAAGAAATTTGATCAAATCATCAGAAGGGCAAAATGGTCAAAATTAGGGTTTTGACTTAGAAAGGGCAATTTCTGATTTCTGACCTACAAATGGTCAATTGGTTTGAAGCATGATTTAAAGAGTTAAATTGCATCATTTTTACCTAACGGAATGACCTAAAACATTACTCAAGATCAATTGGATTGGTAGTGAATTTTCAGTCAACTAATCAAAAGTCAACTGTACACTGAAAAGTCAAACTTTAACTTTTTGGTCAAAATTCAATGTCAAAGATCACAATTTATCAAAACATGTCAAGATATGAAACTTATTCATCAAGAAATCAAAAAGTCAAGATTTCATTTTGAAAAGTCAAAGTTTTCTAACTTAGAAATTTTTCTAAGTGTTTAAAACTTCATGTTTTTTCACAACTTTGAGCCATTTTTTCACCATGATGCAAGAGGATTCAGAAGAAACTTTCAACCTGAAAGTTGTATATCTCCATGATATCTACAACATTTCTTTACACAACTTCTCCTAAAAATGCTTGGATCTTAAGTTATTAATTCATAAAGTCATGGTCTTGAAATTGGACACTTAGTGAAATTTTGCCCTAGTTTTGGTCAGGATTTTGACCTAACTTCATTGCACTTTTTCATATAGTTCCAAGGGGAATTTTCAAAAGTGATTCAAAGAGGTGTTGTAAAAAACATTACAAGCTTTCCAAAATGTCTAAGAACTCCTTGATATCATTCTTGAGTAGGGAGAATTGAAGATATGAAGTTAGGGTTTTCACACTTGAATTACAAGTCATTTTGTGATGAACAAGAATTCAATTTCAAACCTATGATGCACAATATTGTTTTGCAGGTCTCTAAACCTCAATATCTATCCATAATCAGAAGATTATACTTGCTTTTGAGCTATTATCCACTTGATTCAAGCTTTATCCAAGCAAATTTTCCATTTATGGCACAAAGTAACCATTCAATTCTTGTAAAGAGGCTTTAATCACAAAGTCAATGCATAGATCTCCTAACTTGTTCCTTCTGATCACAAGCAATGTCAAAGGAAAAAGCAACATGTCTAGAGCTTCCCATAAACTCAGGCCATGCTTGTACTTCATCTTGGAACCATATTGTCACTTTTCTTCAAAATCAAGTAGCATAGCCATAAGTATATATCTTGCTTTTCTGACCTCCTCAAGTGCACCAATCTTTTTCATATAACCATACAAGTGTATTGCAATCTAACACACGATTAAACAAGCCCTCAAACTCTCCAAAACCAGAAATTGCCATACAAGCATAAAAACTTGTCATTTCTGATTTTCGAACCCAATCTCCAAATCCCCTCCGCGTTTCTTGGCCAAACCATCCACAAAGCTTCTAATACACATATAGAAGTTACCCCAACCCCTATTTTCAAACTGTAATACCATATGCACTATCCTCCATTTTCAAAAACAGGGCATTGCACATTGACTTCTTCAGCTTGATTCAAGAACTCTCAGTATAAAGTAAGCTTTGCAATAGCTTCCTGGAGGTTCAAGGAAGCTAACCCAATCATCAAAACACTTTGAAAATAGCTCTAACTCAAAACACGATCTCCAGCTGCAAGGTGAGTTTTCTGGACTTCTATCTTCATATTTAGACATTGTTAGGTCTTGATTTGTGAAGATAAAATGTAGATACCATTGCCACGAAACTGTACATATCCATAGTTTGCATTTATATGGCCTGAGCTTAGAGAATTTCAGAGTTGAAGTTTTTTGAAATTTTTAGGTTTTAAATTAGGGACAGAAAAATTCTCATTCATCTTTGACCGTTAGCTTAAGTTATTTACATGGTTGGATTCGTGGGAAGAAATGCCACAACTTTCATGTTTGAACTTTTCATTTTTGTTGAGAGATAAAGAAAATACATGTCCTTTGGCTGAAGGTTGAAGATGAAGTCATTTTCAGGACTGGATTGATGTTATGTATTTGTTGTTTTGCTTATACTAACGAATGTATAGCCACCCAGTGGTAAAGCGCGCGCCTGTTCACCCTTAGGTCCTGGGTTCAAGCCCCAGCGTGACCTTTTGCAATTTTTTCACAAATTTCTAACTTTTTTGTGTTTTTGTAGCAACACTTAGGCTTTTCATGTGGGCATGAGCATTTTTTCTAACAATACCTCTTGCCTTACTAATTCACCCCCTGACTTTTTCTTTATATTTATATTTATATTTACTTATTCTTCATTATTATTATTATTATTAAAATTATTATTATTATTATTATTATTATTATTATTATTATTATTATTATTATTATTATTATTATTATTATTATTATTATTATTATTATTATTATTATTATTTTCATAAAATCATAAAAAATCCAAATTTATTTTTATTTATTATTTATACTCATGTATTTTATTTTCCATAAAACAAAAGACTAAAAATATTTTCTTAAAGGCAAATTAATTTCTTTTCTCCTTAAATAAATTCTTAGACTTAGGATAAATTAATATTTTATTTTATTTTTTAGTTAAAATCAATTTAGAATTTAGGTTATTTTTATAATTAATCTTAATTTTATTTTCATTAATTTAAAACCTTTTTTCATAAAAAAACCCTAAAAATCCTTTTCAAATTAATTTCTTTTCTTAATTAGTTTAATTTTATTTTATTTAATTTTAATTAATCTTTTTCTTTAATTAGGTCAAGACAAAAAACCTCTTTCATAAAAACAACAAAAATCATCTCTTTTTTCCATTTATATTCTTGCATTTTATTTTCAATTTTGTACAATATTCAATATGGTTGTAATAAGATAATTAGGTTTAATTTTCTTGCAATCCCCATTTGTAAATTTGTACACCCTCTCCCCTAATGATGTAATAGCGTAGTAATTTTACTCTTCACAATTTATCGCTTTATATAAATGCTAGTAATTAGGGTTTGTATGAAAAGACTAAAACCAATCAATTAGCAAACCCTAATCAAAGACAAATCAAGCATGAAAAATCAACACACTTGCACACAAGCACCCCTAGGGTAAAATCCACTTGGTTGCCTTACAAAATGGCCATGTTATGCATGTGAGGTATCTTAGCAAAAATAAACAAACACAAGATCATAGTCCCTCGATGGCGCTATCAAAAGTTGCCTTTCAAAATGATCTTAGTCCCTAAAGAAAGATACTAAGATACCTTGCGGCATTGCTAATCATGGTTATACGATGACCCATGCCCGTATCGTTCACATCCAAAGATAGGGTTACTTACCAAATCAATGGTAAGATAACAATGTCAAAGGAAAGAGAAAAAAAACATGAAAGAATTTTGAGTAGGTAGAATGTTCCTAGTTACTTGCTCAATTTTAAAACCAAAACGTCCTTACTATTTTCAAAACAAACACCAAACACTTTCAAAACATCTTTCAAAACTTGAAAACCTTTTCAAAAGATCAACACTTTGTATACATTCTTACAAACGAGAATCATTAAAAAGTTTGCCTAAACAATGGCGCCTTTTTCAGAATACTTTCAAAAAACACACAAAGCACAATTTCAAACAAAAGCAAGTGATCTAGCAAGTAACTAAGAGCCCATGGAAAACCATGGATGAAAAGGGTGCTAATACCTTCCCTTTTCATAATCTACCCCCCGAATTCAAGAAATAATCTCAAAGGTCTTTCCTGTGTTTTTTCACCTTTCCTTTTGGATAAAAGAAAAGTGGGTGGCGCCTCTTGCTAACCGCAACATTTGCGATAAAACTCAAAACAACCAAGTCAGTTCTCCCACCGTATCACAGAACTGGTGACTCTGCTGGGGAAAATTCTAAAAGTGGGGTTACCTTAGGGCTAGATCATATTTACTTGTTTTCTTTGTTTTACTTGTATGCTTTACATTTTGGTTCTTTATTTGGGTTTGAATCCTCTACCCGGATTTGAGATACCTTATAGGTAAGTAGCAATACATTGTGGAAACTGTGCGGGGTATACCGACACATTCTAAGCAATAGCTAAGTTAGTGCAACATATTTGTGGGTACCGGTAGCCCTTGAGTAGTCAAGGAGAATACAGGGCCGCTGAATGATGTCATAAAGCACTAATGAACTTTAGAACCTTTACTTGACCAACTTGGCCATTAAGACGTAGTGAGATGACCGGCTTTGGTGCAGTCCGAAGTTGGTAGATACTCGATACTACACTCATTGAGGTTTGTTTTTTGGGATATTTCGGTTGCCATTTAAGAGGCTTGCGCTGAAACAATGCCCTAGAAAACAAACCAATGATATTGAGCTCCTTAGAAACCGATTACTATTGCTAGGACAGGTTTTGAGCCAACTAAACTTCAAGAGGGTACTTACCTATGAGACTCCATGCAAGCCTAAACCTAAGGACTTGTTTGCTTTGTTTGTATATACTTACTTATACATAACATCATAAACATCATAACATCATACTCATGCTCACTAACCATTTCAAGGATTTTTTGGATTTATCTTTGTTTTTGTTTTGTAGGACATGGATTCTATTCGCAGGAAAACCATTCAAGTCAATCTCGTAAGGATCCCTCCTTAACTCAAAGATCTAGCATCAAGGATTCCTGAAAATTCTCCAGTTACCGAAAGACATGGTCGCCTACTAAACTTGGTTACCTTCAACACTGATGAAGACATGATGAAGGTGCTCTTTCAGTTCTTTGATCCCTTACACCATTGCTTCACTTTTCCCGATTATCAACTTGTGCTAACTTTGGAAGAATTCTCCCAACTCTTGAGGATTCCCATTCTCAATCAACTACCTTTCAACGGTACAGAAAGAGATCCAAAGCCAAAAGAGATTGCTCAAGATCTACACTTGCAACCATCTGATATCACAACTAATTAGGAAACAAGGAGTGGTGTCAAAGGCTTCCTAGCAAGGTTCTTGTTTGAGAAAGCCCAAAACTGTTGGAATCTTTGGATTTGCAAGCCTTTGAGGAAATTGTGGCTCTCCTCATCTATGGGATGGTTTTGTTTCCAAATCCTGACCAACTCATAGATGTGAACACCGTCAAAATCTTCATATCTCGTAACCTGGTGCTTACTTTGCTAGGGGACATCCTACATTCCTTTCACACTCGCACTTTGAGGAAAATAGGTATACTTATGTGTTGTACTCCTCTCTTGGCAAGATGGTTTATTTCGCATCTTCCCCAATCTGTATTGAAGAACGAGCAAGGTTCAAGGTGGTCCCATAGGTTGATGACGCTCAGACATTCAGATATTCATTGGTGTTCCCGCTCATTGGAGAATGTTACTATCATCGACCATTATGGAGAGTTCCCTAATGTCCCTTTGCTTGGCATTAGAGGAGGTATCACTTGCAACCCTTGCTTAGCTTTAAGACATTTTGGTTACGCCCGAAGGGATGGTCCACACGAGATGCTTATTCAAGGTTTGGTATTTGACTACAAGAACGACGATCAAGGTCACCGCTAGAGATTTATCCGAGCTTGGAGGATGTTGAACAAGGTGGATAGCAAGACACTAGGACACAAGAATTCCATTCCCCTCGAGCCTTACCTCAAATGGGTGCAAGCTCGTGCTCAGAAACTTGTGATTCCTTATCCCTCTATCCTACCAGCCATCATGGAGCCCGTGGTTGAAGGAGATGTTCCCTACACTATCCTTCATCCCGACATGCCTACCTCTCTCGAAGAGTTGCAAAAGGGTTGGATTCAGCTTAAGGAAGAACGAGATAATTTCGAGGCTCAATTCTATGCTAGTGAGAAGAGGTTCTTGGTGCTTACTAAGCACCTACAAGAAGATCAAAGTGTGAACGCTTATCTCGCGCCAAAGAGGATGTGTTCAGTCTTTTTATCTTAGAAAGTTGTTTTGTAAGCCCAAGAGGCATGATGTAATCTTTCGTGTTTTGTCTAATGAAAATTAAAGTTTGTTCATTCTTTTTGTCTACACAAATTTAAATCTCATTAATCCTTGAAAACATTTGCATGTACATATACCATGCATCATAACATGACAAGTTTTTCGCATAATAAGTTTCCTTATCTTTCTGTTGTTTATTTCAGCAAGATGGATCTAGAGAAAACTGTGACGGATCTCCAAGCCCAGAATTCTCAGTTTCAGGAAGCTCTACTAGCCCTAGCCATGGGGCAGCAAGATATGATGGCTTTTCTGGCCATTAAGAAGAAGCCAAAGAAGAAAGCTCTACTCAACATGGGTAGAAGGTTCAAGGAGACGATCCGTCAAATCCGAGTAGGAGGAGACTCATGTGAAGAAGATGATAACCAGGTCGATGAAGTCAAGAGTACTCAAGCTGAATGTGCTAATGATCAAGAATCTGATGATGATTATTTCAACGAGCAGTATCCACCCGCTGATATCAAATACAAGCAATTAGAAGACAGATTGAAAGCTATTGAAATCCAAGCCGTCCCCGGTTTAGATTTTGATGATTTGGGTTTAATCTCTGGGGTAGTCATTCCCCATAAATTTAAAATACCAACCTTTGCAAAGTACGATTGGGTTTCTTGTCCAAAACTCCATTTGAAATCTTATGTGCACAAGATACAGCCGCACACTACCGATAAGAAGCTATGGGTTCACTTTTTTCAAGAGAGCTTGGCTGGAACACAACTTGAATGGTTTTATCAGTTAGATGGTTCTCGTATCAATATTTGGGAGGATCTAGATACTGCCTTCTATCATCTGTATCAGTACAACGCCGACTTGGCGCCAATGAGGGTTCAATTGCAAGATATGACCATGGAAAAGAATGAATGATTTAAGGAATATGCGCAAAAGTGGAGAGACCTTGCTAGTAGGCTCCAACCTCCCTTGACTGATAGGGAGCATATCGACATGTTCATGGGCACTTTATCCGGTCCTTTCTTTAATTAGATAGTTGGCTGCTCTTCTTCCCGTTTCACCGAATTAATCTTAACCGGTGAAAGAGTTGAAAGTGGCATCAAAAGTGGGAAGATCTCTGTGGCATCTACCTCCACTCCCAATCCTATCAAGAAACCTTTTATTGAAAAGAAATAAGTCAATGTTGTGTATGGGGTAAGGTCCCATACCAAGAAGAACGATCACCCGTCTGTCAATGCTGTCTGAATCTCTAATCCAGCCCCTACTCCAAGACCATCTGCAAATCATCAACATTTTGAAACTCCAAGAAGACAATTTACAAGGTTAGTCATGTCACTGTCTCAAGCCCTTCAACATTTCTCAAGGCTAATTTAGTGACATTGCGTGATCCTCCCGCCAACCTAACACCTCGTCACCAAAGTATAATCCAAACGCTAAGTGTGATTACCATTCAAGCAGCCCCGGGCATGAGACTGACCAGTGTTAAGCCTTGAAGAACAAGATCCAATATTTAATTGACAACAAGACTATTGAATTTGATCCTCCTCCAACACCGAATGTAATTATCGCTCCGATGCCGAAGCATGACAAAGGTGTTAATGTTGTTGGGAATACAATTTTTATTGCCTCTATTGAAGAATTGACTACTCCACTAAATGTAATCAAGAATGATCTATTGAAAGTTTGGATCTTCCCTGGCTGTGAAAAAGATTGTGTGTACTGTACAAGACAGCTCAATGGATGTGAAAGGCTGAAAAAAGGCATACAATGCCTGATGGATAGCCACGAAATTCTATTTGAAAAGAATCCATTTGCCAAGAGTTTGATTAATAAATGTGAATACCTTTCCATTATTACCATCTCAAACAAACCTCTTAGGATTACCTCCAAAGGTCCTATTAGGATTTCAAATGAACCCACTATTGTTCCCTTAATAATTATCAATCTCGGACCAATTCCTTACTCTTCAAATAAAGCGGTACCATGGAATTACGGTGCTGAAGTGTTCTATCATGGGATTAAACAAGATGGATGGATCGAAGAAGGAAAAGATGACGATGTCAACAACTAAGCTGGTTCAAGCAAAGTAACTAGAACTGGAAGAATATTTTCACCCAATATCTCACCACCAGTTGTTACAAGGACGCCCATCCGCATTACTGCTTCCAAGCCAAGTACTGATACCAGAGGGAAGGAAAAATTTGTTGAGCCGGTTGTGATTGAAGTACCCTCCAAAGACTTAGCTGATGAAGAACCCTCTGCCCGTGAAATGGACGAGATTTTGAAGATCATAAAGAGAAGCGACTTCAAAATTGTAGAACAGTTGGGGAAAACCCCTTCTAAGATTTCAATGTTGTCATTGCTGCTTTGCTCCGATGCCCATGCTAGGACATTAATCAAGTTCCTGAAAAAGGCTCATGTCTCCCATGAGACAACAATGCACCAATTTAAGAATTGTGTAGCTAGCCTGACAGTTGATAATGGCTTGGGATTTTCAGATGTTGACTTAACGCCTCTTGGGAAGAATCATAATAAAGCTTTACATGTTTATGTCCAGTGCAAAGGGACTACCTTAGCACATGTGCTAGTCAACACTGGTTCTTCTCTGAATGTATTACCCAAGGGAGAGTTAGACTATCTTGACTGTGAGGATTTAGTCTTGAAGCCAAGTGATATCATTGTAAGGGCATTTGATGGATCAAAGAGGATTGTTCATGGGGAAGTAGATCTTCCAATCAAAGTGGGTTCCCAAATTTTCAACCCCACCTTCTATATTATAGATATTCGTCCTGCCTATTCTTATCTGTTAGTTCGCCCGTGGATCCATAAAGTTGGGGCAGTAACCTCAACCCTCCACCAGAAACTCAAATATCCAGTCAAGGGAAGAATAGTCACCGTCTGTGGAGAAGAGGAGTTTATGGTGAGCCACCTTAACTCTTTCAAGTATGTAAAGATGGATGGAGAGTTCATTGAAACCCCATGTCAAGCCTTTGAGGTTGTACCACCGATGATTGCTGCTACTAAATGCTCTTCTGATGAGTCTAAAGCTGTTAAGGCCATTCCAAAGATGGTTTTAATCAAGGATGCTCGCGCGACAATTGAAGAAGGAAACTATGATACTTGGGGGAGACTCCTCGATATCCCATTTAAAGCGGACAAGTTTGGTTTGGGCTTTACCGTCAAAGCTCAGAAGGAAGTGAGGCGTGTTCGTGCTGGAAAGCCACCTCTCCGCATTGGAATCCATGAAGTCAAAGCCATGGGTGATTCTGATGAAGAAGCTGCATTTGAAGAGTGGGTATATCCAACTACAACGGAGCTGGAGAATTGGCATACAAAGGAATTTGTGCCCATCTCCTTCATTGAGGAGTAATCTACTTATTATTGTTTTTCTTTCAATTCAAGAACTTGTTGTCTGTAATATTTTTAACAATGACTTTTCAGCCATGTGCCTGGCCTGGGGCATTTTGGTCCATTTGTCAAGGGTTTTTATTTATGTTCATCTAATCATATGACCATTCAGTACATTGGACTCTTTTGCATTCAAATATTTGTGTTCACTGTCTTTCCTTTCTTTCAAATAAATTTTCAAAAAAAATAGCCATGTATCTTACATGCACACACACACACTCTTGCAGGTCCACATCCACTATGGATCCTATTGCTAATGATTCTACTATTGCCGGCTATGACTTTGAATGTCCTATCAACCAAGACGAAGAAGAAGTCGAGGAAGATTGTGACATACCGGCAGAACTAGCCAGACTTCTATTACAAGAGGAAAAAGCTATTCAACCACACAAAGAGTCAGTTGAAGTTATCAACCTAGGTACTGATTCAGATAAGAAGGAAATCAGGATCGGTGCTAATTTGGAAAGCATTATCAAGATAAAGTTGGTTCAGATGTTGCATGATTACATGGAAGTATTTGCTTGGTTTATAAAGATATGCCTGGGTTGGGTACCGACATCGTAGTTCATCGTCTGCCGACAAGAGAAGACTGCCCTCATGTTAAACAAAAGGTTCATCGCATGAGGCCTGATATGTCTGAAAAGATCAAAACTGAAGTGATGAAACAATTTGATGCAGGGTTCCTAGCTGTGACATCCTATCCTCAATGGGTTGCCAATGTGGTGCCAGTTCCAAAGAAAGACGGGAAAGTTCGCATGTGCATAGACTATAGGGATCTGAATAGGGCAAGCCCCAAAGATGACTTCCCTCTACCACACATTGATGTCTTAGTTGATAATACTGCTCACATAAAGTCTTCTCTTTCATGGATGGCTTCTCAGGCTATAATCAAATAAGGATGGCTCCTGAAGACATGGAGAAGACTACTTTCATTATGCAATGGGGAACCTTCCGTTACAAGGTCATTCTGTTCGGATTGAAGAATGCAGGGGCAACATATCAAAGGGCTATGATAGCTTTATTTTATAACATGATTCATCATGAGATAGAGGTATATGTGGATGATATGATTGCCAGATCACAAACGATAGAAGAACATCTCGATCACCTGTACAAATTATTTGAGAGGCTGATGAAGTACAAGCTGAGGTTAAACCCTAACAAGTGCACGTTTGGAGTATGATCTAGAAAGCTTCTAGGTTTTGTCGTCAGCAATAAAGGCATTGAAGTTGATCATGCCAAGGTAAAGGTCATCCAAGAAATTCTAGTCCCTCATTCTGAAAAAGAAGTCATAGGATTCTTGGGTCGTCTCAATTACATTTCCCGTTTCATATCTCACTTGACTACTACTTGTGAGCCACTCTTAAAACTCTTGAAGAAAGATCAGGTAGTCATATGGAACGATGAGTGCCATATTTCCTTTGACAAAATCAAAGAATACCTACAAGAACCTCCTATTGTCATGCCTCCAGTTGAAGGAAGACCCTTGATCATGTACTTGACGATATTAGAGAACTCTATGGGGTATGTTTTGGGCCAACATGACGAGTCTGGCCGAAAAGAGCATGCTATTTATTACCTGAGCAAAAAGTTTACCGACTGTGAAACCAGATATTCACTGCTCGAGAAAACTTGCTGCGCTCTGGCATGAGCTGCTCGCCGGCTAAGACAGTATATGTTGACTCATACCACTCTATTTATTTCTAAGATGGGCCCAATCAAGTACATCTTCAAGAAACCCGCCCTTTCCGGACGGATAGCCATATGGAAAATGATCTTGACTGAGTACAACATTCAATACATGACTCAAAAGGCCATCAAAGGAAGTGTACTAGCAGATCATTTGGCCCATCAAGCTATGGATGATCATCAGTCAATGAACTTCGACTTCCCTGATGAGAACATCATGCTGGTAACCGACTGTGCGAAACCTGGACCGTATGACGGACCTGAACAAGGATCCCGATGGACTATGGTATTCGATGGGGCTCCAACGCCTTAGGTAACAAAATTAGTGCTGTGATCATCTCTCCTGAAGGTTTCCACACTCCTTTCACTTCCAGACTATGCTTCGATTGCACAAACAATATGGCCGAGTATGAAGCATGCATCTTAGGTCTGAAAGCTGCTATTGACTTAAGGATCAAGCATTTGGATGTGTTCGGGGATTCCGCCCTAGTGATCTGCCAAGTAAAAGAAGATTGGGACACTAAACACCCTAATTTTATCCCTTACAAGGAACTTGTGCTATCCCTAACTCCTTACTTCGAAGAGATCACCTTTGAGCACTTCCCAAGGGAAGAAAACCAGTTGGCTGACGCTCTCGCAACCATGTCTTCAATGTTCAAAATTAGATGGGACAACAAAGCCCCTATGTTAACAATTGAACGATTCGATGAACCTGCGCATTGCTATGAGCTTGACACCGATGCAGAAAAGCCATGGTACCGTGAGGTGATGAGATACCTTGAAGCACAAAAGTATCCAAAGGGGGAATCTATCAATGTCAGAAAGTTCTTGTGAAGATTTGCAGCCAAATTCTTCCTAAGTAATGAGATTTTGTACAAGCGTAACCATGATTCGACTCTACTCTGATGTGTAGACAAGAAGGAGGCGGAGGAAATCATGGAAGACATGCACGATTGAATATTTGGTACCCACTTAAGTGGACATACAATGGATAATAAAATCTTAAGAGTCGGTTACTATTGGTCAACAATGGAGACTGATTGCCATCAACATTCAAGAACTTGTCACAAATGCCAAATCTATGCTGACAAGGTCCATGTGCCTCCTATTCCTCTGAATGTCATGACCGCTCCGTGGCCATTTGAAATGTGGGACATTGACATGATTGGAGAGATCAAGCCCACAACTTCCAAGGGACATTACTTCATTCTTGTTGCTATCAACTATTTTACCAAATGGGTCGAAGCTGCCTCATTTGCCTCAGTCACCAAGAATGTGGTAGCCAGATTCATCAGACACAACCTCATCTTCCATTATGGTATCCCCGAAAGGATCATCACCGATAATGGGACTAATCTTAACAATGCTATGATCACTGAGCTTTGCACTCAGTTTAAGATCAAGCATCACAGTTCTTCTCTATATAGACCGAAAATGAATGGACCAGTCGAAGCGGCCAACAATAATATCAAGAAGATTGTGCAGAAAATGGTAGTAACCTATAAGGATTGGCATGATATGTTTCCGTTTGCTCTACATGGCTACCGTACTTCAGCTAGAACGTCAACTAGGGCAACTCCCTTATCTCTAGTCTATGGCATGGAAGCTGTTTTGCTAGTGGAAGTTCAGATTCCCTCGCTGAGAATTATGAATGAGGCAGGCCTAGGTGAAGACGAGTGGGTTTAAACGAGATTGGATCAACTGAACTTGATCGACGAAAAACGATTGGCTGCTATTTTCCATGGTCAGACATACCAAAAATGGATGATCAAGGCTTTCAACAAAAAGGTCAAGCCTCAAGTATATCAAGTTGGTGACTTGGTGATAAAGTGCATCATTTTACCACAAGGCGACCCTAGAGGCAAATGGACTCCCACCTATGAAGGGCCATTTGTTGTCAAGAGATTTTTCTCTGGTGGTGCCATGATGCTGACTACCATGGATGGTGAAGATTTCCCACATCTTATAAACGCGGACATAGTTAAAAAATACTACGCATAAGAGACCCGTTAGGTTGACATACCTAGGCAAAATAAGAGCATCCCGGCAAACCAAAAGGTTTGGGAAAAAATTAAGGATATATGCAAAAGATTGTACACCCGGCAAGTTGAAAACCCGAAAGGGCGACTTGGGCAAAAAAGGGTATCCTGGTGGGCTGAAAACCCGAAAGGGCGGTCCAGGCAAAATTTAAGGATTAAAAGCGTATGACTATGTCCCGTGGAATCAACACAGTCAATTTTATCACCAAGGTCCAACTTCAAACGGTCCAAGATCAATCCAATCAACTTTTATCAAACGACAAGGGACATTCGAAGACATTGGGGGAAATAGTAGAGTTGGAAGGCAATGAGATCATTTCACATGGCTATTTGTTTTCATTCTCAATTTTGTTCCTCTTACTAGGATCTTCGTCTCTCTGTACAAAAAACACATATTCATGGGCAAAATATTAATACAAATATACTTTGAAGTGCAAAATTTCTGTCTTTGTTTTGAATGCAAATTTGTCCAATGACTAAAATTGAATGAACATATGCATATGAACATAATTAAAACTATTTGGCACATGTGTCCTGCTAAGCAGCGACAAGCATCTCTTTAATGTATATGAAATATCCCTACAGAGTTATCTCATTATCATTATCCCCACGAGGACGGTTGCAATAAACCTTTCCCCAACATATTTTATTTCCCAAACAATAACCGAGGAACCACAAAACACCCCATCCGAGTTCAAATTTCCTCAACATACAACAATCAAGACACCGCGAAGTTCCCCAACTGAACCTGTCTTCCCCAGCTGAGTATATCTTCCCCAGCCAAGGCTATTATCCCCAAACGGAGTCTATTCTCACAGTTGAGTGTGTCATCCACAAGCTGAGTTTATCCTACCCAACTGAGTCCATACTCTCCAATTTGAATTTTCCTTTCATATTATTGCAAATCATAGGGCCACAAACCCTGATCCCCAGTAAAGCCATCGACAAAGCCTTTACTATTTCCAAAAAGATACTATGAAGCCTGGACCTGACCAGATATTAGCATAATTTTCAAGTAATTACTGAAACCTGGACCCGACCAGATAACAGTTTGAATACCTGGATCGAACTATATAACAATTGATCTCAATTTCAAGATGCTATGAAACCTGGACCCGACCAGATAATAGTATAACTCTTCAAAGATATAGAAGAACGTGGACTCAATCCGACCAAGGATTAACTTATTTTCCCCATTAGAGTTTTCCTCTGCCCTAACAAATTACTGAGAAACCTAGACCCGACCAGATATCAGTTTTCAATTCCATCTTTTCAAGCAATTCATTGTGAAGCCTGGATCTGACCAGATAACAACTATATCCCCAAATAGTTTATTGTGAAACCTGGACCCGACCAAATAGCAATTGACCTCATCAATCTCAAAAATCTGCAAAGCCTGGACCCGACCAGATAACAGTTTTTCAAACAGTTTATTGTAAAACCTGGAGCCCGACAAGTTAACAATTAACTATGATCTCCAGAGATATACTATGAAGCCTGGACTCGACCAGATAATAGTACAACTTTCTAAAAAACCGTGAAACTTGGACCCGACCAGATAGTAGTTATCACTCCAAGTTACTGCGAAGCCTGGATCCGACCAGCTAATAGTTAACTTCCATATCCCCAACAAGTTGTTGTGAAGCCTGGATCCGACCAGATAACTATTTAATTTCAAGAAATTTTCTGCAAACCTGGAATCCGACCAGATAATAGTTAATTCGTCTCTTCCCCCAATAAGTTGCCGTGAAGCCTGGATCTGACCAGATAGCCATTGACTACTTCATCCGCAGCAAATTGTGAAGCCTGGATCCGACCAGATAACAATTGACATTTAAGAGATATTTTCTAGTGAAAGCATCCTTTCAGCAAAGTTTGAAGATATGAATATTCTTCATCCCCAATGACAATTAGGGATTCAATCTCCCAGAACTTCCTCAGCAGCAGTCAGAGATTTATTTTCCCAGACAAAAACATACATCTCACATTCATACATCATAGCATGTACATACCATATGCATTTAACATAATACCATATCTGGTGAACATCATGCAAGCATCTGCATTTTACTAACTCTTTTTCTCACAGGTAAAACATCAAGTTTTAGTATAAATCAACAAGAGATTTGTGCTGATACTTCTTCCAGTTTTTACCAACATTCCTCCAAATGGAATCTATAATCCCATTCACCATCCATCTTCGAGTGCAAATTTCTGGGCACTCTAGTGTTCAATCATCTTTCACCTTCAAGTCACGAATGACGGATCCGCCAATCTAACTCTTCAGGTTTAAGAAGATTGAATAGGGGAAACTGTTGTACCCAAAAATTTGCCCTATCATTTATCAAATATTTCCTCACAAAGATCTCTCTTGGTTCAAGACTGCACTAGGGTTGATCAGCTCAAGACACCTCCTCAAGCACTTATGACCAAAATTAGGGTTTTAGATTGCACAAGGATAATTGAACTTTCAATGCTTCATATGACTTTCATGGATAATTATGGACCCTCAAGATTACTCATGTCAAGTTTCAAGCCTTGGATCACACTTTTGCTCAGTCAATGGAGCAGTTGACCTAAAAATCAATTGTATTGGGGAAAAAGTCAACTATGGCTAATTTACAGTCAAAATTCATAATTTTTGATCCAAATCAACATTATAAACTCATATGTATCATTTTACCAAGTTTGGACCATAATTCCCCAAGAAATTTGATCAAATCATCAAAAGGGCAAAATGGTCAAAATTAGGGTTTTGACTTAGAAAGGTCAATTTCTGATTTTTGACCTAGCAAATGGTCAATTGGTTTGAAGGATGATTTCAAGAGTTCAATTGCATCATTTTAACCTAATGGCATCACCTAAAACATTACTCAAGATCAATTGGATTGACAGTGAATTTTCAGTCAACTGATCAAAAGTCAACTATATACTGAAAAGTCAAACTTTGACCTTTTGGTCAAAATTCAATGTCAAAGATCACAATTCATCAAAACATGTCAAAATATGAAACTTATTCATCAAGAAATCCAAAAGTAAAGATTTCATTTTGAAAAGTCAAAGTTTTCTAACTTAGAAATTTTTCTAAGTGTTTAAAACTTCATGTTTTTTCACAACTTTGAGCCAATTTTTCACCATGATGCAAGAGGATTCAGAAAAAACTTTCAGCATGAAATTTGTAGATATCCATGATATCTACAACATTTCTTTACACAACTTCTCCTAAAAATTCTTGGATCTTAAGTTATTAATTCATAAAGTCATGGTCTTGAAATTGGACACTTAGTGAAATTTTGCCCTAGTTTTGGTCAGGATTTTAACCTAACTTCATGGCACTTTTTCATATAGTTCCAAGGGGAATTTTCAAAAGTGATTCATAGAGGTGTTGTATAGAATACTACAAGCTTTCCAAAATGTCCAAGAACTCCTTGATATCATCCTTGAGCATGGAGAATCGAAGAGATGAAGTTAGGGTTTTCACACTTGAATTACAAGTCATTTTGTGATGAACAAGAATTCAATTTCAAACCTATGCTGCACAATCTTGTTTTGCAGGCCTCTAAACCTCAAGATCTATCCATAATCATAAGATTATACTTGGTTTTGAGCTATTATCCACTTGATTCAAGCTTTATCCAAGCAAATTTTCCATTTATGGCACAAAGTAACCATTCCATTCTTGTAAAGAGGCTTTAATCACAAAGTCAATGCATAGAGCTCCTAACTTGTTCCTTCTGATCACAAGCAATGTCAAAGGAAAAAGCAACATGTCTAGAGCCTCCCATAAACTCAGGCCATGCTTGTACTTCATCTTGAAACCATATTGTCACTTTTCTTCAAAGTCAAGTAACATAGCCATAAGTCTATATCTTGCTTTTTTGACCTCCTCAAGTGCACTAATCTTTTTCATATAACCATACAAATGTATTACAAGCTAACACACGATTAAACAAGCCCTCAAACTCTCCAAAACCAGAAATTGCCATACAAGTACAAAAACTTGTCATTTCTGATTTTTGAACCTAATATCCAAATCCCCTCGTGCGTTTCTTGGCCAAACCATCTACAAAGCTTCTAATACACATATAGAAGTTATCCCAACCCCCGTTTTCAAACTGTAATACCATCTGCACCATCCTCCATTTTTAAAAATATGGCATTGCACATTGACTTCTTCACCTTGATTCAAGAACTCTCAGTATAAAGTAATCTTTGCAATAGCTTCCTGGAGATTCAAGGAAGCTAACCCAATCATCAAAACACTTTGAAAACAACTCTAACCTGTGATCGGTGGATCTGGAACTGACTGATTAAAGCTGGTTCGCGAAATGTCGCGGAAGCAAGAGTCGCCACCGTCTTTTATTTTCTCCAAATGGAAAGGACAAAAGCACAGAAAAATTCCTTATAGAGATTGCTCTCGGTTCGGGAGGTAGATTATAGAAAGGGAAGGTGTTAGCACCCTTTCTATCCATGGTTATCCATGGGCTCTTAGATACTTGCTCACTTGTGTTTTCAAAAATGGTTTGTTTGCTTTTCAACTGTGGGTTTTAAAAAGTTTCTTTGAAAATTCCAGTTCGACTCTTGTATCGGTCCTCAAGAGTGTTTGAAAAATCGCTTTCGAAAGATTTTTGAAAAGGTGTCGGTGTGAAAAGTATTTTTGATTTGTTTTGAAATTAGAGCAAGTATCTACGAGAACCTACCTACCCTAAGGAATTTGTCTGTGTAGATGTCCTTTAAAGTGGTGCCATCCCACCATTGAGAGGTAGGTAGCACCACCGTTGGAGGTGTTCGGGTCAATTCGAGGTTCGGGACATGGTGATCACCAGAGCAATGGGAAGACACCTTAGAAGCTACCCTCATGCCAGGTTCCCGGATCATGAGGACTTACTAAGACATCCTCTACTCGACGATCACCTTTCGAGGCAAGGCAACAGTGAGGCGTACTCTAGGGGTGGTGTGTGCGATTTGTGTGTCGTTTTCATTTGCATTTATCTTGTCATGTTATTGGTGATCTAGCGTTTGTTTTTATTTTGTCCATACATTCTTTCATGCTTTTGATTAACAGTTAAAAGTTGCGAGGAAAAGTAAATCTAAAGCTATTACAAATGGCGCGGGTCCACATCGCCAAAATTAACCAGGACCCGATTTGACAGAAAATAAAGAAATTAAAAGTGCGAGAAGTAATTAAGATGTTACAAAGCTTTGGGAGAGATACATGAATATTATAGAGAAAAAATAAATGCGAATTAATAAGAATTAAAACGAGGGCGTGGGACCCTTTTGCAAAAATTGAATTAATGATGAATTAATTAATTAAAAAGAAAGCAAGAATTTGTTTTTGGTATTTTTAGTGTTTTAGGATTTAAATAAAAAAAAGAATTAATTAACATTGCTACTAACCCTAATTCTAATGGCTTTTAAGTTATTAAGAAAGATATTGAAGTTTTTTTAACCTAAATGAAACCCTAATTAATTTACAATTTTAATTATGAAAATAAAATATTTAATATTATTATAAAAAGAAAAATTAAAAAGGAATAAAAACATTAATTAAACCTAATTCTATGTTTTTTAGATTTTATTATGAAAAGAATTGAAATTAAAACCCTAATTTAAACTAATTAATTTACATGCATTTATTTACAAGAAATATTAAAATAAAATATTTATTATATTTTTTTATCTTTTCTAATTTTTATGCATTTTTTATATTTATGAAAATAAGTAATTAATTTAAACAAATAATAATTAAAAGAAATAGATTTAAATAAATAAAGAAAATAAAGAAGAGTGAAAAATATGCAAACCTAGGGGGGTGGTAGTCCCCAAAGTGGAGGTATGAATTGAGAAATCTGGCCCATTTATTTTGGCCTGTTTGGACTTTTACTGGACACGTGCAGAGGCGTTGACTCAAGCCTATGGTGTTCTTTCAATCAGTGCCCTTGGATCCCTCTCAACGTACGCGTGGCTGGCTTGATTAAGAGGAGTATGGTGCGTCTGCAGCCTTGAAGCGCATGTGAACGTGAATTGGAAAATAATATTGAAAGTGTGAAGACCTGGGACTCGAACCCAGGTCATGTGCTTTGCCACCACTATCACTTGCCAGCTGAACCAAATTCGCGTTGTTAATATATAATAATAAGCAAATAATATAAAAGAAAGTTGGTTAATGGCTTGGAAACACGCGCGAAGATTTGAACGCTCCACTCACAGGCAGCCACATAATCATCTTCCTCGTTTGGTTTTATTTTCCTGAAACGAAAACACATTAGCAACGGTTTTCATGGCGTTTTCTTAGGCCAGCTATTAAAAAATAGCGATTAGCCCTCAGACACTCATAAATTGAGCGCGAGGGTTGGTTCTTGTTCGTCCAAACGCGTTGATTTGAATGATGGTGGTCATAATTCTCAATTTTTCCTTGGGTGAAAAGCCCTAATTTGGAATCCTGTGAACCCTAGAAATTAACCATGGTGAAATCGTACACAATGCATAATAATTCAATCAAAACATTGGGTTAGCTTCAGAACAAAGTAATTAACATGAATCAAACTTTAAAATTCTCAAAGAATGCATGGAATGAGATGCACGACTCTGAAATTTTTCATGCACAGGTCCGGTTCAATGTACCAATTCTTTAAGCTTTGAGGAATGATATTGATTGGAACACGTTCAGTAATCTTCAAGGAAGCTAATGTAATAGTTTTTGTGCCTTGAATCGCCCTAGAAGTGAACTTTCAGTTTTGAGTTTCTTGACAAATTTTCCAAGTTTGATAATGGCTTTTGGGCGCAGCTCAGTGTGTATTCTGATTAGGGTTGTGTTCCATACTTATGCAAGAGTGAATTAGGTTAAAAATGTGGATCCAAATATCTTGCATTCATGATTTTGGAAATTTGATTTTCTAAGATTTTTTTCAATCTTTTTCCATGTGCTTTTTGTTCTCAATCAAGCCAATCAATCCAAATCTTTCCATATTGGTACAAGCACGAAATCTTGAGAGTGAAACATGCACAAAAAGATTTAAAACTTTAGGTTAGCATTTTTCATACATTTATTTTGATTTAAATGAATTATTATAAATAAAAATTCAAATAAATAAATAAAAAATGAATAAAGACTTCCCTTTGGGCCAAGTAGTCGTGCATATGTCATGGATGATGAATTATGGAAGAAAAATGGGCCCATTAGCAATTTTAGGTCATTTGAAGTAATGTTGACTTTTCAAAATATCCAAAAATTTCCCAACTTCCACAAGACATAACTTGCTCAATTTTTAAGCTTTTCTCATGTTCTTGGACATTTTGGAAAGGTCTTTGAGTCCTATAACCAATGTCTTTGGTCCCATGTCATTTTTATTTACCAATCTCAAGTTATGGCCTTTGACTTAAAGTCCCTTTTTGTTGACTTTTGAAAATGACCTATAATGTTGAAATTGATAACTTTTTGTGAGAGCATTTCTTGGACTTGAAGTATGAAGATGAGTTGTAGGAAATGTCTTTCTCTTCAAAATGAGCTTTGGATGGAATTTTTCTGATAATCCATGTGAAAGTTATGCCCTGGTCAATTTCAGTTGACTTTTTCAGTTGTCCAAATAAGGAAACTTTTGCATCTTGATGATTTTTGAGCCAAGCTTTGAGAATCATGATCAAGCATTGATCAAATGATGTTTGTGGCTTCAAAATGATATGTTGACCAAAAATTTGAACTTTTTACTGTCAAATGACCATTTTGCCCCTACAGTTGACTGTAGTGCAATTAGGGTTTTTGACTGTGCAATTTTATGCTGAAAGTCTTGAAACTTGATATGAGGATGCTTGACCATATTTGTAGGCATATGAGACTTGATTGGACCTTTGGAAACTTCATTTTCTTGATCAGAACACAAACCCTAATCTTGACTGTATAGGAGACTCTTGCACTGTGCAACCCTTGGGGAATTTTGCAGCTTGACTTGGCAATTTCTTAAAGAATATGGGAGGGCAAATTTTGGGGTACAACAATTGCCCCTGTTCAATCTTCTTAGACCTGAGGATGCAGATTGGCGGAAGTGCCTTTCGTAATCCGAGGGTGGAAGATGATTGAACACTAGAGTGCCTAGAAATTTGCGCTCACATAGTAACAGGGATGGTGGAAATGGGCTTATAGATGCCATTTAGAGTTTGATGAATAGGATGATGGGCTTATAGATGCCATCTGGATGTTGATGAATAGGATGATGGGCTTATAGATGCCATCTGGATGTTGATCGCGTAGGAGATTCCTTAGCGAGAACCTGCATACCTGCAAAAGAAACATGAGTACCTGACACGTTGCAGGAGTTGATTTCCGATGCTTGGCATAGATATATCCTGACTGGCTACAGGAGCTGAATCTGGAGCTTCACAAGATGATGAATGAACCAGGGATGGTTACTACCTTAGCATGAATGGTAAGAGAACCTGGGGTGACTTTAACTTCAACAACGCTCGTTGAGAAAATCTTGGTGGGAACTACCATCTTCGCAGTATCGGGAAGAGAACCAAAGGCAATTATAATCTGAAAGGAATTATCACCTCACTCACCGTCGGAGAGGGAACCCTAGGAAATTATAATCTGAAAGGAATTATCACCTCACTCACCGTCGGAGAGGGAACCACAAGGAAAGGAATTATCACCTCACTCACCGTCGGAGAGGGAACCACAAGGAAAGGAATTACCACCTCACTCACCGTCGGAGAGGGAACCATAAGGAAAGGAATTACCACCTCACTCACCGTCGGAGAGGGAACCATCTGAAAAGGAATTATCACCTCACTCACCGTCGGAGAGGGAACCATATGAAAAGGAATTATCACCTCACTCACCGTCGGAGAGGGAACCATCTGAAAAGGAATTATCACCTCACTCACCGTCGGAGAGGGAACCATATGAAAAGGAATTATCACCTCACTCACCGTCGGAGAGGGAACCCTCTGAAAAGGAATTATCACCTCACTCACCGTCGGAGAGGGAACCATCTGAAAAGGAATTATCACCTCACTCACCGTCGGAGAGGGAACCATCTGAAAAGGGATTATCACCTCACTCACCGTCAGAGAGGGAACCATAGGAAATTATAATCTTAAAGAAAACCCTAAAATGGAAATCTCATGCACCGTCGGAGAGAGAACCAATAGGAAATTATAACCTGGGATAACTTCTACTGAGTCTTTATCAGAAAAATTTGTTGGGAGTCGATTTAGCTGGACTAGAGAAGGCCTGGGACTGGATAAGAAATCTTTGGAGTCGATTAACTGAACCGGTCTAGGTCTTGAAATATGATTGAGAATTTCAACTGCATCTTTCTTGAAAGGTAAAGGTCAGTCATATGCAATGCATGATATGGATCAAGCAATGATGTTCTCAACATAAATGAGATTTGTATGATATAATGCGTCTATGCATGCTATAATGATGTATGTGATGTTTTATGAATGTATGTTTTCGTCTAGGAAATTAAATCCTTGACGGGTGCCGGGAAGTCATATCCTGGGCTGATATTGAAGTATTGATTTCGCTTCCGCTGGGGATGATAACTGCAAGAATACCGGTAGGAGAAGATGACTCCGTTGCGGAATAAACTTGGCAAATGGAAGATTCTGCGGGGAGAAAAGGTACTCTAGCGACCATGCTGGGAAACAATACTCTGTGGGAAGAGGGGTGCCTTGCTGAGTGTTGATAATAATTTGCTGGGGATACCCTTGTTGTTGGAAGTGTTGATGGACTTCGCTGGGGTAAGAGAACTTCGTCGAGGGCGATCTTTCCGTGACTTTTGGCTGAGGATAACCCAGTTATATCCTGTTAAGGAAATAACTCTTTGAATAAAGCCGGACGACGTGTTCGTGCTCTGCAAGGATAAGCTTCCAGAATCTACTGGGGATAAGCTTACTGCTTGGGGAGATAGATTCCAACCTTCCTGGGGAACTGGATTGGACTTTCTTGGGGAAGTTTTGATATGCTGGGGAAGTGATTCCTTTGAATGCTGGTATGCCGCCGGGGAACAATCTTCAGACCAAGACTGCCGTGGATGCTTGTTAAGAATATATGCTGCTGGGGAAGTATTGAGATCTATGGGAGGATACTCAATTTCCTTGAGATTTGATAACCCTGCTTGGAGAAGAGTGTATTGGCCGCTGACTTATTCTCTGGGGAATTAAGATGTACTGGTCATGTTCTTTAGCTGAACCTACCTTGGTACCTTGGAGGATAGAACAATTAGACTGCTCAGACAACTCTTTATTGCCCCTGTTTCTAGTGTCACCTGTAATTAATCCTTTGTTTCGTATGCAAATATTTATGAGTTAGCAAATTATTGTCAATGCATATATCACAAATTGAACCTTGGACGTTCTTCGCAAAACAAAACAGAAAAAGAAAAAAACAGTTGGCACGTTTAAATGAAAGATATATTTGTATTGATTTTTGAATGGCCTGAAAATAGGCGTTTTGTGTACAAGAGGCTGACGTCCTAGTAAGAGAACGCCGCCGAACAAAAGAGTTTATACAAATTTTGTACAAGAGAAAATAAAACAGCTGTGTGAAATATGAATGATCCACTGGGTTTCAACTCTGCTATTGCCTTTATAACTCCGAGCGTCTCATCACTTGATGACCTTGGTTGAAGGTGAAGCTGACTGATCGATGCCGTCTGATCTTGATGTAGATACCGGATTCTGGATGCAAAGTGATCAATGAGACATAGTATTACGCTTTATCCCTAATTTTTGCCTGGACCGCCCTTTCGGGTTTTCGGTCCACCGGGATACCCATTTTTGCCCAAGCCGCCTTTTCAGGTTTTCGACTTGCCGGGTGTACAGATTTTTTCATTTCATCCCTTCATTTTGCCCGAACCCTTTTGGTTCGACGGGAAGCCCTAATTTTTGCCTAGGCATGTCAGCCTAGCGGGTCTTTTTCTCATGCGTAGTATCTTTTTACTATGTCTGCATTGGCGGGGTGAGGAAGGTCGTCACCATCCATGTTGGTCAGAATCATGGCTCCTCCTGAGAACACATGTTTAACCACAAATGGCCCTTCGTACGTAGGGGTCCATTTTCCCCTTGGATCACTCTGAGGAAGGATGATTCGCTTGATTACCAGATCCCCAACTTGATATTCCTGTGGTCTGACCTTTTTGTTAAATGCCCTGATCATTCGTTTCTGATACGTCTGACCATGACAGATAGCAGCGAGTCTCTTTTCATCAATGAGGTTGAGCTGATCAAGTCGTGTCTGGATCCAATCATCCTCGTTCAGGTTTGCATCCTTCATTATCCGGAGAGAGGGTATTTGCACTTCAATCGGTAAGACTGCCTCCATACCATAAACCAGAGAGAAGGGAGTTGCCCCGGTTGACGTCCTAGCTGAGGTACGGTACCCATGTAGAGCGAACGGTAACATCTCGTGCCAATCTTTATAAGTCACTGTCATCTTCTGTACGATTTTCTTGATGTTCTTATTTGCTGCTTCTACAGCCCCATTCATCTTCGGTCTGTAAGGAGAAGAATTGTGGTGCTGTATCTTGAACTACTCGCAGAGCTCAGCGATCATCTTATTGTTCAGATTGGTACCGTTGTCTGTAATTATTCTCTCTGGGACGCCGTACTGACAGATCAGGTTGTGCCGAATGAACCGTGCCACAACAGTCTTGGTTACCGTAGCATAGGATGCTGTCTCGACCCACTTCGTGAAGTAATCAATCGCCACTAGGATGAAGCGATGCCCATTAGATGCCGTAGGTTTGATCTCGCCGATCATGTCTATGCCCCACATTGCAAACGGCCATGGCGCAATCAGAACATTCAGGGGAACCGGAGGAACATGCACCTTGTCTGCATAAATCTGGCACTTATGGCATGTCCTGGAATGTTGGTAGCAGTCAGCTTCCATCGTGGACCAGTAGTATCCTGCCCGTAGGATTTTCTTAGCCATAGTGTGTCCACTGGAATGTGTACCAAAGGTCCCTTCATGCAGCTCTTCCATGATCCTTTCTGCTTCAGTCTTATCCACACAACGCAGTAAGGTTGAATCATGGTTTCGCTTATATAAGATGCCGTTGCTAAGGAAGAACTTTGCTGCGAATCTCCTCAAGAACTTCTTATCATTGATAGAGGCACCTTCAGGGTATTCCTGAGCTTCCAGATATCTCTTCACCTCATGGTACCAAGGCTTCTCAGTCACCAATTCAGTCTCGAGATCACAACAGTATGCCGGTTCGTCCAGTTTCCAAATGATGATTCGAGGAGCCTCATTATCCCATTTGACCTTAAACATAGAAGACATTGTAGCTAACGTGTCCGCCAACTGATTCTCTTCTCTCGGAAAGTGTTCAAAGGTTATCTTTGTGAAGTGGGGGATCAGGGTCAACACACATTCTCTGTAAGGAATCAAGTTTGGATGTTTCATATCCCACTCTCCTTTGATCTGATTGATCACAAGAGCGGAATCTCCAAAGACACTTAGAAATTTGATCCTTAGGTCGATCGCAGCTTGAAGACCCATGATGCACGCCTCATACTCCGCCATGTTGTTGGTACAGTTGAAACACAGCCGGGCAGTGAGTGGAGTATGAGTACCTTGAGGAGATATGATGATGGCGCCGATACCATTACCCAAAGCATTGGAGGCTCCGTCAAAATGCATAGACCATCGGGATCCTGGTTCAGGTCCTTCATCCGGTCCAGGTACTTCACAATCAGTCACTATCATAATGCTTTCATCCGGAAATTCAAAGTTCATTGACTGATAATCATCTACAGCTTGATGTGCCAGGTGGTCTGCCAATACACTTCCCTTGATGGCTTTTTGGGTCGTGTACTGAATATCGTATTCCGTCAAGATCATTTGCCATCTTGCAATTCTCCCAGACAGAGCGGGCTTTTCAAATATGTACTTTATAGGATCCATCTTTGAGATCAACAAGGTAGTGTGAGTCAGCATATACTGTCTCAGCCGGCGAGCAGCCCATACCAAAGCGCAGCAAGTTTTCTCAAGCAGTGAGTATCGGGTCTCACAGTCGGTAAACTTTTTGCTAAGGTAATAAATGGCATGCTCTTTTCGGCCAGACTCGTCATGCTGCCCCAGCACACACCCCATTGAGTTGTCGAGCACTGTCAGGTAGAATATCAGAGGTCTCCCTTCAACCGGTGGCATAAGGATGGGTGGTTCTTGGAGATACTCTTTGATTTTGTCAAAAGCAGCCTGACATTCATCGTTCCAACGTACTACCTGATCTTTCTTCAGCAGCTTGAAGATTGGCTCACAGGTAGCAGTTAGATGTGAGATGAAGCGAGCAATGTAATTCAGGCGTCCTAAAAAGCCTCTGACTTCCTTCTCTGTTCTGGGAACTGGCATCTCTTGAATAGCTTTGACCTTAGCAGGGTCCACTTGAATTCCCTTGTCACTTACCACAAAGCCTAGCAACTTCCCAGATCTTACCCCGAAGGTGCACTTGTTCGGGTTCAATCTCAGCTTGTACTTTTTCAACCGGTCAAACAACTTCTGCAGATGGTCTAGGTGCTCTTCCTCAGTCTGGGACCTTGCGATCATGTCGTCCACATACACTTCTATCTCATGATGGATCATGTCATGAAATAAGGCAACCATGGCACGTTGGTAGGTTGCCCCAGCGTTCTTCAACCCGAATGGCATGACTTTGTAACAGAAGGTGCCCCACTGAGTAACAAATGTAGTCTTCTCCATGTCTTCAGGTGCCATCTTGATCTGATTGTAACCTGAGAAACCATCCATGAAAGAGAACACCTTGTGTTGAGCTGTATTATCAACAAGAACATCAATGTGAGGTAAGGGGAAGTCATCCTTGGGGCTGGCCCTGTTCAGATCCCTGTAGTCGACACACATTCTGACCTTACCGTCCTTCTTAGGTACTGGCACCACATTAGCAACCCACTGAGGGTAAGAAGTCACTGCAAGGAACCCGACATCAAACTGTTTCATAACCTCGGCCTTGATCTTCTCAGACATCTCTGGACGCATCCGACGGACCTTTTGCTTAACTGGAGGGCAGTCTTCCTTAGTCGGCAAGTGATGGACCACAATATCGGTATCCAACCCGGGCATGTCTTCGTATGACCAAGCAAAGATCTCCATATAATCATGCAGCATTTGAGTCAACCGTTGCTTCACGCTGAGCTCTAGGTTGGCACCAATCTTTACCTCTTTCCTGTCTGCCTCAGTACCCAGGTTTATGGTTTCCACTGGCTCTTCATGGGGTTGAATTGCCCTCTCTTCCTGAAGCAACAGCCTTGCAAGCTCACCAGGCACTTCGCAATCATCTTCACCTTCGTCTTCGGCTAAGTTGATCGGATTTTCGAAGTCATAATTGGCAGTAGCAGAGTTGTTATCAATGAGATCCAGAGTGGATTGAAACCTGTATGAGTGTGTGTGTGTGTAAATACAGCTGTTTTGAAATATATGTAAAGGAAAGAAAGACAGAAAAGGAGCACAATATTTGCAATGCGGGAAAACGTCCAAGATTTTCATTCATGATATATGAAATGACAATTTATATGCCCTCACAAATAGAACCACGGTGCCTCGGGTAAGACACCGAGCCATAGAGTTTATTTATTGTTTATTACAAAATAACAAAACATAGGAATTCATTACTCAGTAACAAGAGAAACAGGGAGATTGTCTTTTGCGCTCCAATTGTTAAGTCCACCGTCGGTTGCCGGGTAGATCCAGCTATCAAACTCAGCTTCATCGACTTCCTCTTCGTCCCCAATAGCATTCACTCCATGAGCAGGCAGGGGCGCTGTCACTACATTAGGCTTCTCAGATGCCTCAAACTGTACCTCCTTGGCGTCAATAAGGTCCTGCAGCTTGTTCCTTAATGCCCAACAGTCGTCAGTGGCATGCCCCGGGCTATCTGAATGGTAAGCACAACGAGCATTCGGGTTGTACTTAGGAGATGCAGTATTGGGGAACTTCGGAGCCTCCCTGACAGTCACCAAATTGGTGGATAGCAACTGTGGCAGGATCTGCGATAGGGTCATGCTTAACCGGGTAAACTCCCTCCGGGGTCTTTCAGCCCTTTGAGGATTGTTTGGCCGAGGAGCGGCAGCAGGCTTGGCAATCATTACCGCACTGACAGATTGGCGGCGCTCAGGTCTCTCTGATCTCTTGGAACCATACACGGCACTAGACTCCTTCTTGAAGGGTTTCTTCTCAGAACTAGATGATGCCCCCTTCGGAATCTTTCCAGACTTCAGCCCAGCCTCAATTCTCTCTCCAGTCAGAATCAAATCAGTGAACCCTGCAGACGAATTCCCGATAAGATGGTTGAAAAATGGCCCAGATAGGGTCCCCAAGAACATGTCTACCAACTCCCGATCAGTCAACGGAGGCTGCACCCTGCCAGCCAGGTCTCTCCACTTCTGAGCGTACTCCTTAAAACCTTCACTTGAACCTAACGACATACCCTGGAGTTGGGTACGTGTAGGGGCAAGGTCGGCATTATATTGATACTGCTTGTAGAAAGCAGTAGCCAACTCCTCCCAGTTACGAACTTTGGTCCCATCCAGCTGATAGAAACATTCGAGATGAGTCCCTGAAAGACTCTCCTGGAAGAAGTGGATCCATAAATTCTTATCCGCAGAGTACGGTTGCATCTTCCGAACATAGGACCTGAGATGTAGCTTGGGACAAGACGCCCCGTCATACTTAGAGAAGGATGGTGCTTTGAACTTATGAGGGATGATCACACCAGTTGACAAACCCAGATCTCCGAAATCCAGCCCAGGTACCTGTTGAACTTCCATAGCTTTCAACCTATCCTCCAGTTGCTTGTAACGGTCTTCGGCCGGAGGGTACTGCTCTTCATCAAAATCTGTCTCGTTGTCGGAGACTATCGGACTAGGAACCCTTGCTTCTGCCTGAGGACTACTCTTGCCAACAGAAGAACCAGCCTCTTCCTGTTGCAGAGTATTGCCAAACCTTCGGCCCGAGTTGAACAGAACAGTTCTTCTCTTCTTCTTTTTCTCCTTCTTCAGGAGCACAGCCTTCAGTTCTTCTTGGCCTTGAGCCAGACCCTTGATTAATTCCTGAAACTGCGCATTCTGCACCTGAAGAGCCTTGATTGATGTCTCAGTTGATGCAGAGTCGGGATTCATGATGCTGAAATAAACAGCGAAGAACTGTAAGCAACCTGAAAAGAGGAAAAACCTGCTATGCACATGATGAACGATATGTGTTTATGCAATGCATTCAAGGGTTCGAAAGTTCAAATTTGTTGTAGACAAAAAGGAACACACGTTATCATTAAAGAAATCATTGTTTAATACATCAAGCCTCATGGGCAAAAATAATACAAAAATCAAATCAATCCCAAAATATGCTACGCATCCTCTTTGGAGCTATGTAAGTGTTGAGATTCCTCTCCTCATGCAACAGGCGGGTGAGCTCCAAGACCTTCTTTTCACTGGCATGTAGACTAGTCTCAAGAGAATTCCGTTCTTCCTTAAGCTGGATCCAACTCTTCTGCATCTCTTCCCAGGATGTGGGCATATTAGGGTGCTGAATAGTGCAGGGCACTTCCCCTTCCAAGACTGGTTCTTTGATCAAAGGGAGCATATGAGGATAAGGCATCACTAACTTCTGGGAGCGGGCGCGTACCCACTTGAGATAAGGTTCCAACAGGATGGAGTTCCTGTGCCCCAGTGTCTTGCTGTCTATCCTACTCGGCATCCTCCAGGCTCTGATAAATCTCTGGCGAAGTCCTTGCGTATCACTGTCGAAGTCAAAAACTATGTCAGGAATTAACATGTCATGAGGACCATCCCTCCGAGCATAACCAAACTGTCTCCAACCCAGGCATGGGCTATAAGTAATACCTCCTCTGATTCCAAGTAAAGGAACATTAGGGTACTCCCCGCAATGATCAATGATAGTGACATCTTCTCTGGACCTAGGACACCAATGTATATCTGCATGTGTAAGAGTCATCAACCGCTGTGACCATCTCAAACCCCGCTCATTCTTCAAGACTGATTGTGGAAGGTGCGAAATAAACCACCTTCCCAGGAGAGGAGTGCAACACATAAGGACACCTCTTTTTCTCATGGTTCGAGTGTAACATGAGTGAAGGATGTCCCCCAGCAACGTAGGTATAGGATTCCTGGACATAAAGATCTGAACAGCACTGATATCAATAAGCTGATCTGGGTTAGGGAACAACACCAGACCATAGACAAGGAGAGCCACAACTTCTTCAAAAGCTTGTAGGTCAAGGGAGTTCCAACACTCATGGGCCTTTTCAAACAGAAACCTGGCTAAGAACCCTTTGATACCACTTCTAACTTCCCAATGTCCCTTGAGGTCAGATGACTGTAGGTGCAAGGCTTTAGCAATCTCTTCAAGCTTAGGTTCCTTTTTTGTACCGTTGAAGGGTAGCTGATCAAGGATAGGGATCTTCAGGAGCCGGGAGAACTCCTCCAATGTAGGTACCAACTGATAGTCCAAGAAGGTGAAACAGTGATGATGAGGGTCAAAGAATTGGAACAGGACCTTGATCATATCTTCCTCAATGTTGGTGTTGACCAAGCTGATGAGGCTTCCATGCCTTTCACTGAAGGACGAGTTCTCGGGAATCCTGGATATAAGCTCCTTAAGCTGAGGAGGTACCCTTACAAGACTTATTTGAATTGTCTTTCTACGAACAGTTTCCATGTCCTACAAAACAATAACAAAGATGAAAATTCGAACCCCTGAAATGGTTAGTCAATGCATATGATGCTGGATGATGTCATGATGCTATGATTAAACACACCACAGATATTTACAAAGACAAACATGTAAGGCACACAAGACAAGCCCTTAAGGTTTAAGGCCAGTATGGGGTCTGGGTAGTACCCTCTTGAAGTTGGTGGGTTCAACCTGTCCTAATCAAAGTAACCGGGTTCTAAGGTTCCCAATATCACGGGATTGCTTTCATTGTTCATTGTCTCGATTTAGCCACTGAACTGGCGACCGAAATATTCCAGGAAAGCAACCCTCAATTGAGTGTAGTATCGAGTATCAACCAACCTCGGACTGCACCAAAGTCAGTTATCTCACTACCCTAAAGAGGCCAAGATAGTTCAATTAAGGTTCCTAAGGTCTGTTGATGCTTCGCGACACCACGCGGAGGCCCCGTACTCTCCTTGACTGAACTCAAGGGTTACCGGTACACACCAAAGTACCACATCAATGTAGCAGACTGTTTCAACCATGTCGGTATACCCCGCACAGTTCCCTCACAGCCTTGTTGCTACTTTCTAAGAAGGTATCCCCCAGATCCGGGTTAGGATCTATAGAACTCCCAAGACAGTCCCACAATAATAAAGCAAGCAAGGAAAGCAATTGAAAACACAGTGATCTTAGTCCTAAGGTACACCTCACTTTATAAAGAGGTCCCCAGCAGAGTCGCCAGTTCAGTGATCGGTGGATCTGGAACTGACTGTTTAACGCTGGTTCGCGAAATGTCGCGGAAGCAAGAGTCGCCACCGTCTTTTATTTTCTCCAAATGGAAAGGACAAAAGCACAGAAAAATTCCTTATAGAGATTGCTCTCGGTTCGGGAGGTAGATTATAGAAAGGGAAGGTGTTAGCACCCTTTCTATCCATGGTTATCCATGGGCTCTTAGATACTTGCTCACTTGTGTTTTCAAAAATGGTTTGTTTGCTTTTCAACTGTGGGTTTTAAAAAGTTTCTTTGAAAATTCCAGTTCGACTCTTGTATCGGTCCTCAAGAGTGTTTGAAAAATCGCTTTCGAAAGCTTTTTGAAAAGGTGTCGGTGTGAAAAGTATTTTTGATTTGTTTTGAAATTAGAGCAAGTATCTACGAGAACCTACCTACCCTAAGGAATTTGTCTGTGTAGATGTCCTTTAAAGTGGTGCCATCCCACCATTGAGAGGTAGGTAGCACCACCGTTGGAGGTGTTCGGGTCAATTCGAGGTTCGGGACATGGTGATCACCAGAGCAATGGGAAGACACCTTAGAAGCTACCCTCATGCCAGGTTCCCGGATCATGAGGACTTACTAAGACATCCTCTACTCGACGATCACCTTTCGAGGCAAGGCAACAGTGAGGCGTACCCTAGGGGTGGTGTGTGCGATTTGTGTGTCGTTTTCATTTTCATTTATCTTGTCATGTTATTGGTGATCTAGCGTTTGTTTTTATTTTGTCCATACATTCTTTCATGCTTTTGATTAACAGTTAAAAGTTGCGAGGAAAAGTAAATCTAAAGCTATTACAAATGGCGCGGGTCCACATCGCCAAAATTAACCAGGACCCGATTTGACAGAAAATAAAGAAATTAAAAGTGCGAGAAGTAATTAAGATGTTACAAAGCTTTGGGAGAGATACATGAATATTATAGAGAAAAAATAAATGCGAATTAATAAGAATTAAAACGAGGGCGTGGGACCCTTTTGCAAAAATTGAATTAATGATGAATTAATTAATTAAAAAGAAAGAAAGAATTTGTTTTTGGTATTTTTAGTGTTTTAGGATTTAAATAAAAAAAAGAATTAATTAACATTGCTACTAACCCTAATTCTAATGGCTTTTAAGTTATTAAGAAAGATATTGAAGTTTTTTTAACCTAAATGAAACCCTAATTAATTTACAATTTTAATTATGAAAATAAAATATTTAATATTATTATAAAAAGAAAAATTAAAAAGGAATAAAAACATTAATTAAACCTAATTCTATGTTTTTTAGATTTTATTATGAAAAGAATTGAAATTAAAACCCTAATTTAAACTAATTAATTTACATGCATTTATTTACAAGAAATATTAAAATAAAATATTTATTATATTTTTTTATCTTTTCTAATTTTTATGCATTTTTTATATTTATGAAAATAAGTAATTAATTTAAACAAATAATAATTAAAAGAAATAGATTTAAATAAATAAAGAAAATAAAGAAGAGTGAAAAATATGCAAACCTAGGGGGGTGGTAGTCCCCAAAGTGGAGGTATGAATTGAGAAATCTGGCCCATTTATTTTGGCCTGTTTGGACTTTTACTGGACACGTGCAGAGGCGTTGACTCAAGCCTATGGTGTTCTTTCAATCAGTGCCCTTGGATCCCTCTCAACGTACGCGTGGCTGGCTTGATTAAGAGGAGTATGGTGCGTCTGCAGCCTTGAAGCGCATGTGAACGTGAATTGGAAAATAATATTGAAAGTGTGAAGACCTGGGACTCGAACCCAGGTCATGTGCTTTGCCACCACTATCACTTGCCAGCTGAACCAAATTCGCGTTGTTAATATATAATCATAAGCAAATAATATAAAAGAAAGTTGGTTAATGGCTTGGAAACGCGCGCGAAGATTTGAACGCTCCACTCACAGGCAGCCACATAATCATCTTCCTCGTTTGGTTTTATTTTCCTGAAACGAAAACACATTAGCAACGGTTTTCATGGCGTTTTCTTAGGCCAGCTATTTAAAAATAGCGATTAGCCCTCAGACACTCATAAATTGAGCGCGAGGGTTGGTTCTTGTTCGTCCAAACGCGTTGATTTGAATGATGGTGGTCATAAGTCTCAATTTTTCCTTGGGTGAAAAGCCCCAATTTGGAATCCTGTGAACCCTAGAAATTAACCATGGTGAAATCGTACACAATGCATAATAATTCAATCAAAACATTGGGTTAGCTTCAGAACAAAGTAATTAACATGAATCAAACTTTAAAATTCTCAAAGAATGCATGGAATGAGATGCACGACTCTGAAATTTTTCATGCACAGGTCCGGTTCAATGTACCAATTCTTTAAGCTTTGAGGAATGATATTGATTGGAACACGTTCAGTAATCTTCAAGGAAGCTAATGGAATAGTTTTTGTGCCTTGAATCGCCCTGGAAGTGAACTTTCAGTTTTGAGTTTCTTGACAAATTTTCCAAGTTTGATAATGGCTTTTGGGCGCAGCTCAGTGTGTATTCTGATTAGGGTTGTGTTCCATACTTATGCAAGAGTTAATTAGGTTAAAAATATGGATCCAAATATCTTGCATTCATGATTTTGGAAATTTGATTTTCTAAGATTTTTTTCAATCTTTTTCCATGTGCTTTTTGTTCTCAATCAAGCCAATCAATCCAAATCTTTCCATATTGGTACAAGCACGAAATCTTGAGAGTGAAACATGCACAAAAAGATTTAAAACTTTAGGTTAGCATTTTTCATACATTTATTTTGATTTAAATGAATTATTATAAATAAAAATTCAAATAAATAAATAAAAAATGAATAAAGACTTCCCTTTGGGCCAAGTAGTCTTGCATATGTCATGGATGATGAATTATGGAAGAAAAATGGGCCCATTAGCAATTTTAGGTCATTTGAAGTAATGTTGACTTTTCAAAATATCCAAAAATTTCCCAACTTCCACAAGACATAACTTGCTCAATTTTTAAGCTTTTCTCATGTTCTTGGACATTTTGGAAAGGTCTTTGAGTCCTCTAACCAATGTCGTTGGTCCCATGTCATTTTGATTTACCAATCTCAAGTTATGGCCTTTGACTTAAAGTCCCTTTTTGTTGACTTTTGAAAATGACCTATAATGTTGAAATTGATAACTTTTTGTGAGAGCATTTCTTGGACTTGAAGTATGAAGATGAGTTGTAGGAAATGTCTTTCTCTTCAAAATTAGCTTTGGATGAAATTTTTCTGATAATCCATGTGAAAGTTATGCCCTGGTCAATTTCAGTTGACTTTTTCAGCTGTCCAAATAAGGAAACTTTTGCATCTTGATGATTTTTGAGCCAAGCTTTGAGAATCATGATCAAGCATTGATCAAATGATGTTTGTGGCTTCAAAATGATATGTTGACCAAAAATTTGAACTTTTGACTGTCAAATGACCATTTTGCCCCTACAGTTGACTGTAGTGCAATTAGGGTTTTTGACTGTGCAATTTTGTGCTGAAAGTCTTGAAACTTAATATGAGGATGCTTGACCATATTTGTAGGCATATGAGACTTGATTGGACCTTTGGAAACTTCATTTTCTTGATCAGAACACAAACCCTAATCTTGACTGTATAGGAGACTCTTGCACTGTGCAACCCTTGGGGAATTTTGCAGCTTGACTTGGCAATTTCTTAAAGAATATGGGAGGGCAAATTTTGGGGTACAACATAACCCAAAACACGATCTCCAGCTGCAAGGTGAGTTTTCTGAACTTTTATATTCATATTTAGGCATTGTTAGGTCTTGATTTGTGAAGAAAAAATGCAGATACCATAGCCACGAAACTGTATATATCCATAGTTTGCATTTATATGGCCTGAGCTTAGAGAATTTTAGAGTTGAAGTTTTCTGAAATTTTTAGGTTTTAAATTAGGGCCAGAAAAGTTCTCATTCATCTTTGATTGTTAGCTTAAGTTATTTACATGGTTGGATTCGTGGGAAGAAATGCCACAACTTTCATGTTTGAACTTTTCATTTTTGTTGAGAGATGAAGAAGATACAGGTCCTTTGGCTGGAGGTTGAAGATGAAGTCATTTTCAGGACTGGATTGATGTTATGTATTTGTTGTTTTGCTTATATTAACGGATATATAGCCACCCCAGTGGTAAAGCGCGCACCTGTTCACCCTTAGGTCCTGGGTTCAAGCCCTAACGTGACATTTTGTAATTTTTTCACAAATTTTTGACTTTTTTGTATTTTTTTGGCAGCACTTGGGCTTTTCATGTGGGCCTGAGCATTTTTTCTCATGATATCTCTTGCCTTACTAATTCACCCCCCGACTTTTTCTTTATATTTATATTTTTATTTATTTTTTCTTTATTATTATTATTATTATTATTATTATTATTAATATTATTATTATTATTATTATTATTATTATTATTATTATTATTATTATTATTATTATTATTATTATTATCATTATTTTCATAAAATCATAAAAAATCCAAATTTTTTTTATTTTATTTTTTATTCTCATGTATTTTAGTTTCCATAAAACAAAAGACTAAAAATATTTTCTTAAAGACAAATTAATTTCTTTTCTCCTTAAATAAATTCTTAGACTTAGGATAAATTAATATATTATTTTATTTTTTAGTTAAAATCAATTTAGAATTTATGTTATTTTTATAATTAATCTTCATTTTATTTTCATTAATTTAAAACCTTTTTTTCATAAAAAACCCCTAAAAATCCTTTTCAAATTAATTTCTTTTCTTAATTACTTTAATTTAATTTAATTTAATTTTAATTAATCTTTTTCTTTAATTAGGTCAAGACAAAAAACCCCTTTCATAAAAACAACAAAAATCATCTCTTTTTTCCATTTATATTCTTGCATTTTATTTTCAATTTTGTACAATATTCAATATGGTTGTAATAAGATAATTAGGTTTAATTTTCTTGTAATCCCCATTTGTAAATTTGTACACCCCCTCCCCTAATGATGTAATAGCATAGTAATTTTACTTTTCACAATTTATCGCTTTATATAAATGCTAGTAATTAGGGTTTGTATGGAAAAACTAAAATCAATCAATTAGCAAACCCTAATCAAAGACAAATCAAGCATGAAAAATCAACACACTTGCACACAAGCACCCCTAGGGTAAAATCCACTTGGTTTGCTTACAAAATGGCCATGTTATGTATGTGAGGTATCTTAGCAAAAACAAACAAATACAAGATCATAGTCCCTCGATGACGCTATCAAAAGTTGCCTTTCAAAATGATCTTAGTCCCTAAAGAAAGATGCTAAGATACCTTGTAACATTGCTAATCATGGTTATACGATGACCCACGCCTGCCCCATTCACATCCAAAGATAGGGTTACTTACCAAATCAATGGTAATATAACAATGTAAAAGGAAAGAGGAAACAAACACGAAATACTTTTGAGTAGGTAGAATGTTCCTAGTTACTTGCTCAATTTCAAAACCACAACATCCTTGCTATTTTCAAAACAAACACCAAACACTTTCAAAACATCTTTTAAAACTTGAAAACATTTTCAAAAGATCAACACTTTGTATACATTCTTACGAACGAGAATCATTACAAAGTTTGCCTAAACGATGACACCTTTTTCAAAATACTTTCAAAAACCACACAAAGCACAATTTCAAACAAAAGCAAGTGATCTAGTAAGTAACTAAGAACCCATGGAAAACCATGGACGAAAAGCGTGCTACTACCTTCCCTTTTCATAATCTACCCCCCGAACTCAAGAAATAATCTCAAAGGTCTTTCCTGTGCTTTTTCACCTTTCTTTTTGGATAAAAGAAAAGCCGGTGGCAACTCTTGCTAACCGCAACATTTGCGATAAAACGCAAAACAACCAAGTCAGTTCTCCCACCATATCACAAAAAGCAATTGAAAATATTCTGGCATCCAACATTTGATCTTCCCCATAATTATATAATTTGAAGATCTAAAATATACATCTTATGGAAATTAATTTTTTCTTGTCTAAACAATGTAATATTCTGGATAAACAATTTAGTTTGTAAACAAATCATTCTATTAATTCCATGTGTAAACAATGTAACTAGTTTTAATCTAAATAATAATAATAATAATAATAATAATAATAATAATAATAATAATAATAATAATAATAATAATAATAATAATAATAATAATTTACCCCTCGATTTTATTGATAAACCGAGATATATGAGTCGCTACTATTGTAAATAATAAAAATGCAGATGGTGGAGTTTGAATCCATGCGCAAATAAATTTACCCCCTCAGTGTTTTAAAAACTGAGGTGTTAAGTCCTTACTTTTTATGACGCCCTTTGTTACCTCGCTTATGTAGCTGAGGTAAAACGCATTTCACGTCTGAGATTAAAATCACTTTTTGTAGTTGTGATTTGTTGTATGCAGGTATACCTGATAATTGTTTAGTACTGAGTGTTTAAGAAGTAGTAATGTTGTGCTCTATGCTGGAGCATCGGGCAAGACAGTAGGCCCTTGTATCCGTGTAAATAGATATGTGTGTTAGTATTACTGTGTTAATAGATTCTACATATCCTAATCATTAACTACTAACTATTTGTGCTATGTATGACTAAGTTGTGAATGATTGCATGCTAATTATTGTTAATTAGTATAATTGTAAGCTATTAACTATGTGCTAACTAGGTTCATGCATGACTAAGTTTGTGAATGATTCCATGAGTAACTATTTGCTTGGCTTTGAGCATTTGAATGGATTGTGTGAAAGCATCTGATCTTAATACTACTGACTTCTGTTGATGCTGTTCTGCTTAACTCACATAAATGGAAAAATGTTGCTAATGTTGATTGAATGCTCTAATGAAAACCAATATTTCTACTGATTGATAAAGTCCAATGATTCTACTAGTTGTCACTTGTTCTAATATGACTAATAGTGAATTTCCTTTCTTTGGGTTGTGGAATCAACCCTCGTGATGTAGGTGTGGTTTCACCGAATTGGGTTTCCAATTCTGTGTTATTTATCATTTTTCAGCTCCATCAACTTGTATAACTCATACTATTATAATTGGGTTGATTCTGGTTTAACTTGTCGAATATGTTATTGGAGCATCGTGTTTGACATTTGTCCCCTAAGAAACTAAATTTTTGATCCAAGCTTTGACCATAAAGTCTTCCAAAATACAACAGCAATGACCTGCTGTCAAGGTCCATATGTCGTACCAACATGTTGGGACATTGTGTGGATCATGTATCCTTCAGCACCTCCACACAACTTAAGCAAGCTAGATTAATCTTGAACACTTTGAACACTTATCCAGTTGTTGTTTTGGAAAATTCATCCAATTCAAAGAGTCAATCCACAAGGAACTAAAATTCCCCATTTGTAAAATTGTGGCAAAATAACTCTTTAAGATCTAACACTCATTCAGATCAGAACAAGAGTATAGTCATTGGCCTATCAGAACATACAATCAACAACAACAATTATCTTCCGATCATCAGAGTATAAGCACCACCAACAATAGCAAAAATCAACAACAATAGAAATCAATAGCATCAACATTCAGATGCATACACATAATCCATTCAGTTGCTCCAAACCAAACAGACTATCAAACATGCAATTATTCACAAACTTAGTCATGCAGGTATCCAGTCAGCACATAGTTAGTATCATACAATCCTAACAACTAACAATTATTAGCATGCAATCATTCATATACTTAGTCATTCATAACACAAACAGTTAGTGGTTAGTATCAGAATATGCATAAAACAACTAACACGAAAGCTAACTCAAAAAGGGCCATATGTCTTTCGTGATGATCCAACGTGTGAACACATCATTAGAACTTTAAATTCAATAATAAACCATTAAATGTTACTTGTTATTTAGTCTCACTAACAGAGATCACACCACACTGTTACTCCCACTTTTTGACATAACTTCACAAAGGGTTAGCTTTTCAAAATAGTAGCTAGAGGTCAGTCATCCAGAGTTTAATATGGTGGGAGAACTGACTTGGGTGTTTTTCATTTTATCGCAATTGTTGTGGATAAAAAGAGTCGCCACCGAATTTTCTTTTATCCAATAAGGAAAGGGTGAAAAGAACAGGAAAGACCTTTTAGATATTTTTGAGTTCGGGGGGTAGGTTATGAAAAGGGAAGGTGTTAGTACGCTTTTCATCCGTAGTTATCTACGGGATCTTAGTTTCTTGCTAGATCACTTTTGAAATTTCTTTGTTTGAAATGTGTTTGTAGTGGGTTTTGGAAGTATTTTTGAAAAGCGCATTTGTTTAGGAAAACTTTGTAATGATTCTAGTCTCTATAAGAATGCATACAAAGTGTTGGACTTTTTGAAAATATTTCATGTTTTTGAAAGTGATGGTGTGTTTTAAATGATGCTGTTTTTAAAATGGTTGTGAGCAAGCACTAAGAATTTTCTACCTACTCAAAAGTCTTTTGTTCATTTCTCTCTTCCTTTGATATTGTTATCTCACCATTGATTGGTAAGTAACCCTATCTTTGGATATAAAGAGACGGACACGGGTCATCGTATGGTCATGGATAGAAATGTTGTGAGATATCTTAAAATTTCTTCTAAGGGACTAAGATCATTTGTAAGACAACATTCGTAGCATCATCGAGGGACTATGATCTTGTATTTTTGATTTTTTTTGGCTAAGATGTCTCACATGCATATCATGACCATTTATTTAAGGCAACAAAGTGGAGTCATCCCTAGAGGTGTAAGTGTGCAAGTGTTTTGTATTTCATGCTTGATTCATCTTAGATTAGAGTTTTCTAGTATTGATTTTATCTTTCCATACAAACCCTAATTACTAGCATTTATATTTGAAAGCGGTAAATCGCAGAAAGTAAATATCCTACGCTATTACATCTTTTAGGGAATGGGGATAAAAATTTATGAATGGGGAATGAAAGAAATTAAAACCTAATTACTATTACAACCAAATTGAATAAAAATAATAGTAAAAAAGTATTAAAAAAATCAAGATTTTTGGTGTTGAATCTGACACAGGCCGTATGCTGTAACACGGGCACTGTAACACCCCATATTCTACCCGGTAGTTATAACGAAAAAATCAGAGTACTTAAAAATTTCCAACATATTTGGGAAATCACAATTCAACATGTTGCAACACATAAAAAGATCTATAACACTTTAGTTTCGGAGGATCATATAACAACTTGCATCAGCTTTTAAAACAAAACCACTTCTTTTATTAATAACACAACAAAATCATAATTACAACTTCAAGTAGCATCATATGTTTCATTCAACTAAAACAACTTGAGAGGAAACATATTTATTTCATATAATTCAACTTAGGATTCAACAACTAAAACAATTTCAACAAGTAAACAACTATTCGTTCATTCCTCCCCCCCCCCCCCCCCGAGTGCTACGTATCAGAGCGACCAACCGACTTTGAACTAATAAGGCTAAGAAAATCTTCATTCTTAATTACCTACACATTACCAACAGAGGGAAACATTCAAACAGTAAGGGGTGAGATTCTTAAATCGTATTAGTGAGCGGATGATAAATCATATATTAGAAACAAGTCATGCAAAAATCACCATTTCAAAACAACAATCACAACAGGATATCATCAAAATGCAACAATTAATTAATCGGCACAATAGCTTAATTGTACAACTTAGAATGCGACTCAATGTTATGCAAATGCATGTGGTACCATTGGAGCAGAATTGCCAACATAAAAAATCTGCCAAAATAGAGGCATCAACAAGGCATAAGCCTTCAACTTAATATTTTGCCAATCCAGGCCAACGTGGTGCCAATCCAGGCCAACTTAATAGGGAAAATGTATGTGACTTAATGAATTCAATAATCACATACAACAACGACAATGTATTCGACAACGTTGGCATAAGCCTACAACTTAATCAACTTATCAATCACAACATATTCAACAACAACAATGTATTCAATAATGTTGGCATAGCCTACAACTTAATCAACTTATCAATCACAACATATTCAACAACCACCTATTCAATAACAACGAGGTATTCGACAACGACTTATTCACAGCAATGACCCACAACACAATTCTTCCTGCACTTCGCATCATCACAAAATTATCACAACATCATAACCACAATTATTCACTTTGGCAACAAGCCTATACCACAGTTATTACCAATTAATATATGTAAAACTTCGTCATAATAATTCCTGCATCTTCACAAAATATTTTCAACATCATAGCATCAACGCACATCACAAAGGAAAACACAAACATGACAGTTGTTTCCAAAACACTCCCACAACTCTCTATGTATTAGTTCTTCATTATTTAATTATCCTCCTAATATTCACTTCTAATTAACTAACTGACAATATATCTTTTCTTCTGCTATTTAATCAATCCTCTAAAATAGTTACTGCAACTTTACTAATTATTTCCAACTCTGTCTTATTTCAACAGGTTGTTAAAATTATATCGTAACTACTAGATTAAGGTTACTGACATAAAGGCTACTTCTATTAATATTTTTCTGCTATAATATACTACTCATGATAATGGTTCAATTTGTTCCCTGAATACTTTGCTTCTGTATTAATAAATTCTACACTAATACCATATATAAATTGTATAATATATTGCTACAGAAACAAGTCCCTGCCATGAAAATTAAGTGTACCACTTGTTTCTCCCTCAGTGTCGAACGACACTCTCTACCAATAACAACACCCAATGTCGAACGACACTCTTCTCCCTTTCAAGGCTGCCGACTGGCAGCACTCACCACTAACAAGGTGACGATCAACATGCATCCCCTTCTTATAATTTCCAACCTTCCTGTTACTTCTCCAGTTTCCTTCGACCCACATATTTTCAACGGGACAATCAATCAACAACACACAGGAATACGAAAGTTTCACCAATATTCATCACTAATTAATTCATAACATCAATTGCCACAAACAAACACAAACAATAATAAATTTACACCCTAAATCCCCACATACAATTCCTCATAATCCCCATTATAGGATAAGAAAATACACCCTTACCTTGGATTGGAGATCGCTCTATAATTCTGATTGCAACCCGCTACTGCTATAGCTCCAAATCTTTATTCTTCTTCTCTTCTCCATGTACTGCATCCTTTTATTTTCCCTTTCTCTGAAACCCTTATTCTTTCTTACAACCACTTCTTATTCTCTCTTCTACTTGACAAAAAACCCTAATTCCTTCTTATTCAACTTTAACATATAATTTCTATTATTAATTCTATTGGGCCCAATGTTCACACCACATTTTACTACCAACAACACTTTAAATTAAGCCCATAAGAAATAATAATAGTATTATTATAATACTATTTCCACCACTTAATCAACTCAATAATAATCCAATATAATAATATTATTCCTAATATTATTTCTCCGATTAAACCGACTATTTCACTTAACATCTCAAATCAACATATTAATCTGACCACGCCTCTTAAAATAATACCGACAGATCCTAACTTCGACCATTTCCAATAATTAAATCTTTAATTAATTTAATTAAATAATTAATTAAATTCGGGGCGTTACAACTCTTCCTCACTTAGGATATTTTTGTCCTCGAAAATCTACTCGATACTACCACCCTTAACGCGAAGTTCACATCTAACTTTTTAATCCCCAAGTCGCATTTGGCAACACTTCGACCACTACTTCACCAACATAACAATAACTCAACACAAGTCAAATCGATTACACCCATGCCAATCATTCAACACTTTGCGACATAATCGTTACTAGTATCTCAACTACTCCACCATAATCTGACATACCAACATTTAAAGTAGCAACAACTATAACACACTTATACTTGAATATACATCATATCAAAATCATCTTAATACCTTTTTCAACCTCAAAACACATACACAATTTCATTCCCGTATGTCAATTATCAACAAAATATCAACAAATTAGTTCACATCGTCGTATCACTCTTATAGTGACAGCAACACAACCAACATAATCAACTTCATCACATTATGAAATATTATTCCTTACTTACGATAATCAACAACAACATAATGACAACGTTAACAAAATTATTATGACATCAACTTAACTGTATACTCATCAAGCATAACCATAACTCACCATCAACCAACAATCCATAACAATCTTCTTATAAATTTCGCAAATACTTACTAGCAAACATAGTACCCTGACACATAATCCCTATATCAACAATCCACCAAATCAAACATGTAGACCAAGACATATCATTCCTATAGGCTTCTGATGTTTTAATCCTTGACTTCTAACGAGTCATACACACATAGACATTGCGCCACATCATGCTTCAGCTACGCAACTCTGATCATCCATCTTAAGTCATCGTCCTCATTAAAATTTCCGTCAAACATATGGTTTACAAGTTTCAATCTAGTTTCGGACTTCCCCCAACATCCACCATAAAACCATTGTCCACTTGATATTCTTAATCTTTCACATTTGCAATGTTAGCTCGCATATAAATCGCTACTCCGACTTGTTCAACACGTCTCAATCCTTTCTTAGCAATTCCTCTATTACTTCACACAACCTGGTGAGCAACTATCCTCACGATATAACATCCATCACTTTTTCACACCATTAAGATAGCAAGACAAATCTATAACATCCAACATAATCTCGTCTACTATTAACAATGGATTGAGAGTGATCAGTTCCTCAATTTCTCAATTAGTATTTGACAACCATAAGGGAGTATAAATCATCGTACCAAACTATAATAGTGTTTCCTTAAAACTAGTATTCAAGTTTTCTAAAACACAACATGTCTAATCCTCATTCACCCACCATCCCACGATGATCAATCATTCTCTAACTCCAGATCTGTTGGCATATCAATACATTACAAATCCTTCCACTCTAGTCTGAGTCTTTATCTACATAAAGGATTCTAACAACATTATTAAACTCTTAATCCTCTTCCGAATTTCACAACATCAAAAATACATGTATATTCACCTCTCAAACTCATTCCAATCACACTCTCAATATTATCATATATGTCTACACCTCAAACAACTACGATAGTAATCATCTAAGCTCAACAAGCCACTAACCTCTATAACAGACTTCGTCGTTCTACAACTTAGAACTGCATCCATCTTAAATGGATATACATATACTTTCACTTATAAATAAAATTACTCAAGAGAACTCTTCTCCCAAAACTATAACATACATCCTGACAACTTAGCATAAATCTTCCTCCTTTTTGACACCGTAAATTCCTCACAACTTTGCACTATCATTTTTCGTTCTAATTAATAACACCAAAGCTTTACAAATGACACCTTTGATTTTAAAAGTTACTTTAAATAAATCTTCTAATTTCTCCTTTAATTCACCCAAGTCGGATGCTGACATCCCGTACAACACTGAAGAACAAGTCTAGTCCCAAAGACAAGCTTAACAACAAACTGCACTTATTTCCAATATCATCACGTGATAAATGAATCTATTACAGCTACTGTAACCATTTTTAAAATGAAGCTCATTTCATTAGCTTTCCAACGCTTCAAACGGAACTCAAATCGGATGCTCGAAACTCTAGTTATGAATTTTCGAAGTCCCACAATAATTCTGCAGTTTCCTGCGAATCGTTTACGGGAATTCCACTCCGAAACTCATTCGCCTTCAACTTAGACATATTCCAAAGAACTCTTAACATATCTCTTACTCCAAAATTTCTTATAACTCGAGAGATGCATTTCTTCGCCAAAGTTCAGGTTTCAAAACACCAGGGCAACAATTCCTTTCGCAACGCTACCCACTTCTTCAGATTTCGACTCAGACTCACGATTCAAAACTACTTATCAACGTCAACTACTTCCGACAATCACTTATGTGATCCCAACATAAAAGTTACCGCAACTTTATTACTCCATCATTGTTCAAACATCAACGAACAACAAGACCATGAATCCAAGTCACCTTCAAATTCAGGAACAACAAGACTCCAACAATTCTTGCATTGTCGTCGTCAGCAGCACACCAAACCAACACCTTTCAATTGAACATATCCTAGAAGCAAAGCTTCTCCTCCACTTATCTTCAACCAACTTCCTGCATACAACTCGATTAGAAAAACAACAAGCACCGACAGTGTTTCACACACTTGTCGCACACTAAGGAATAAACGACATTAGACAACTTGGTCGGACGGACCGATCTGCTCTGATACCACTATTGTAACACCCCAAATTTTACTGGATAGTTATAACAAAAAAATCAGAGTATTTAAAAATTTCCAACATATTTGAGATATCACAATTCAACATGTTGCAACACATAAACAGATACATAACACTTTAGTTTCGGAAGATCATATAACAACTTGCATCAGATTTTAAAACAAAACCACTTCTTTTATTAATAACGCAGCAAAATCATAATTACAACTTCAAGTAGCATCATATGTTTCATTCAACTAAAACAACTTGAGAGGCAACACATTTATTTCATATAATTCAACTTAGGATTCAACAACTAAAACAATTTCAACAAGTAAACAATTATTCGTTCATTTCCCCCTGAGTGCTACGTATCAGAGCGACCAACCGACTTTGAACTAATAAGGCTAAGTAAATCTTCATTCCTGATTACCTTCACATTACCAACAGAGGGAAACATTCAAACAGTAATGGGTAAGATTCTTAAATCGTATAAGTGAGCGCATGATAAAACATATATTAGAACCAGGTCATGCAAAAATCACCATTTCACAACAACAATCGCAACAAGATATCATCAAAATGCAACAATTAATTCATCAACACAACATCTCAATTGTACAACTTAGAATGCGACTCAATGTTATGCAAATGCATGTGGTACCATTGGAGCAGAACTCCCAACTTCGAAAATCTACCAATAAATAAAGGCATCAACAAGGCATAAACCTTCAACTTAATATTTTGCCAATCCAGGCCAACGTGGTGCCAATCTAGGCCAACTTAATAGTGCAAACGTATGTGACTTAATGAATGCAATAATCACATACAACAACGACAATGTAATCGACAACATTGGTATAAGCCTACAACTTAATCAACTTATCAATCACAACATATTCAACAACAACAATGTATTAAACAACATTTGCATAGCCTACAACTTAATCAACTTATTAATCACAATATATTCAACAACAACATATTCAATAACAACGAGGTATTCGACAATGACTTATTCACAACAATGACCCACAACACAATTCTTACTGCACTTCACATCATCACAAAATTATCACAACATCATAACCACAATAGTTCACTTTGGCAACAAGCCTATACCACTGTTATTACCAATTAATAGATGTAAATCTTTGTAATAACAATTCCTGCATCTTCATAAAATATTCGCAACATCATAGCATCAACGCACATCACAAAGGAAAACACAAACATGACAGTCGTTTCCAAAACACTCCCATAACTCTCTATATATTAGTTCTTCATTATTTAATTATCCTCCTAATATTCACTTCTAATTAACTAACTGAAAATATATCTTTTCTTCTGCTATTCAATCAATTGTCTAAAATAGTTACTGCAACTTTACTAATTATTTCCAACTCTGTCTTATTTCTACAGGCTGTTAAAATCATATCGTAACTACTAGATTAAGGTTACTGACATAAGGGCTACTTTTATTAATATTTTTCTGCTATAATATACTACTGATGATAATGGTTCAATTTGTTCCCTGACTAGTTTGCTTTCGTATTAATAAATTCTACACTGATACCATATATAAATTGTATAACATATTGATACATAAACAAGTCCCTGCCATGAAAATTAAGTGTACCACTTGTTTCTCCCTCAGTGCCAAACGACACTCTCTACCAACAACAACACCCAGTGCCGAACGACACTCTTCTCCCTTTTAAGGCTGCCGACTGGCAGCACTCACCACTAACAAGGTGACGATCGGCATGCCTCCCCTTCTTATAATTTCCAACCTTCCTGTTACTTCTCCAGTTTCCTTTGACCCACATATTTTCAACAGAACAATCAATCAACAACACACATGAATACGAAAGTTTCACCAATATTCATCACTAATTAATTCATAACATCAATTGCCACAAACAAACACGAAAAGTAATAAATTTATGCCATAAATCCCCATATAAAATTCCTCATAAGCCCCATTATAGGATAAGAAAATCCACCCTTACCTTGGATTAGAGATCGCTCTATAATTCCGATTGCAACCCGCTGCTGCCATAGCTCCAAACCTTCATTCTTCTTCTCTTCCCCATGTACTGCATTCTTTTCTTTTCTCTTTCTCTGAAACCCTTATTCTTTCTTACAACCACTTCTTATTCTCTCTTCTACTTGACAAAAAAACACAATTCCTTCTTATTCAACTATAACATATAATTTCTATTATTAATTCTATTGGGCCCAATATTCACACCACACATTTGACTACTAACAACACTTTAAATTAAACTCATAAGAAATAATAATAATAGTATTATTATAATACTATTTTCCACCACTTAATCAACTCAATAATAATCCAATATAATAATATTATTTCTAATATTAAACCGACTATTTCACTTAACATCTCAAATCAACATATTAATCCGATCACGCCTCTTAAAATAATACCGATAGATCCTAACTTCGACCATTTCCAATAATTAAATCTTTAATTAATTAATTAATTAATTAATTAAATTCGGGGCGTTACAGGCACCCGTGCCAGAACCCTGTAATAATTATGCATGTCTTTTTTTATCCCAGCTGTGCTGACACGGGCAGTGTCATGTGACACGGGCACCCATGTCAGGATCCTGTCCTGCCATTTTGTCAAGTTTTAATTCCAGTATGTGGGACACGGGCAGTTTCCCGTGACAAGGGCACCAGTGTCAGAGCCCTGTCTTTCCATTTTTTTCTTCTGTTTTCTGCATGACACAGCCCGTGTCAGGTGACACGGTTGGTCGTGTCAGACTTCCTAAAGCATTGTTTTATGATTTTTAGTGTTTGCAACTCTTCTACTTTGATTTATCCTGTTTTATTCTTTTGAAAATGAAAGTAAAATGATGTATGAACAACGATATCACAGTTTGAGAAAACTTACCTCTTGAAGTGAAAACTCAAAATGTGTATGGATGTTTCAAGTTTCAATGTGGTGATTGATTGAGCTTTCTTAGACCTCCTTGAAATTATTCTAGTCTTTACTTTATACTGAAAGTGTTTGAATCTTTCCAACCAAGTCAAATTGCAAGACAATGTTTTTGAGTTTGGAAAGTGGAGATAATGATGTTACATAAATTTTTATTATGTTTTAACAACTTCTATATGATATATGTGAGGTATTTAGATGGTTTGTTTGGGGAAAAGTTGTAAGGTATGAGTTTCAAAGATTTGGACTTCAAAGCTCAAGAGTGGAAGTTTTATGGACAATAATGATTTTTGAGAGTATGAGGGGTTTTGAGGATTTTTCAACACACAAGAAGCTCTCTATTTATTATGACCTCCTTCCATTGAAAATGCTCCCTCTATTTATAGGCCAAAGGTTTGTGAACAAGGGTTGAATAGGTTTACAAGATAACATGTTATGGTTTGGTTGGGATACAAATATTAAACTATGTCAAGTACTCCATGGTTCCAAGATGAAGTACTAAAGTTGCTGGTATATATGGGCTTCTTTCCATGATTTATGATGGAGTAAAATCAGAATAAAACAAGGTATGAGCTCAAGATAAGTTTTGTGCCAACAAGATTTCTTTTCTAGAATGGCAATGATGCCTTTATGCCATAAATGGAAAGATCTTTTGGACAATGGCTAAAACACTTGGGTAATAGCTCAAGAGTGGATGTAAGAATTAAATTATGATGAGATTTTCAAGCAAGGAGGCCTGCAACACAAGATTATGCAGCTTAGCATAAGGGTTTTGTTATGTGTTCTCAATTAAAATGACTTGCAATTCAAGAATGGATGCCCAACTTCATGCCCTTGAATCTCCTAGATCAAGTATGATAAATTCATGCTCTTAAATATTTTGGAAAGCTTGAAACATCCTCTATAACCTTCATGTTGGCTATTTTGACAAAATCATCTTGTAACTATGTGAAAAAATGCCAAGAAGTTGGGATAAAATCCTGACCAAAATCTGTTGAAAATTTCTCTAAGTGTTTATTCAAAAATGCCATGACTTCATGAATTTATAACTCAAAAGCCAAGAATTTCTAGAAAACGTTTTGCCCTACAAAGTTTTAGATCTCATTGAGATCTACAACTTTCATGTTTGAAGTTTTCCTTGAATCATCTTGCATCATGGTGAAAAATTGGCATGAAGAAATGAAATTATCATATATAAAAACACTTAGAAAAGTTTCTAAGTCTTGAAGAGTTTGACTTATCACATTGACTTTTGACTTTCTTAATTTCTTGATGATCAAGTTTCATATTTTTGAATGTCTTGATGAATTTTGATCTTTGAAGCTTAAAGTTGACAAAAATGTCAAAGTTTGACTTTTGGTGCTACAGTTGACTTTTTCATCAGTACAACTGATTTTTGGTCGTTTGGTCAATTGACCAAGCAGAATTTATGATACAAAACTAGAAACTTGACATGAGCATTCTTGAAGGTCAATAATGATCCATTAACATCATTTGAAGTATTAGAAGTCCAGTTGTTCTTTTGCAAGCTCAAACCCTAATTTTGAGGTATTAGTGTTGAGGAGATGGCCTGACCTAGTCAATTCTTGTGCAAGCTTGAGCTTTTGCAGATCTTTGTGTGAAATGTCTGGAGAAAAGAGAGGGAAATTTTTGGGGTACAATAGCTGCCCCTCTTCAATATTCTTAAACCTGAAGAGTTAGATTGGTGGATCCGCCATTCGTGACTTGAAGGTGAAAGATGATTGAACACTAGCGTGCCCAGGAATTTGCACTCGATGATGTGTTGGTTGATTGTGTCGGGAATGGGCTTAAAGATGCCATATAGAGAGGTGATAGAAAGGTATGTTGTTTGGCGACTTCACTGGAGAGACCATTCTAACTAGAAGATGTCTTTGTCTTGTCGATCGACTTTTTCTGCAAGGAAAAGGGTTGGTTGCGTGCAGATGTATGCATGTTGCAATGATGTTCTCAAAATAAATGAGATTATGATGTATGCATGTATGTAATACGATGTATGAATGTGAAATGTTATTGAAATGCATTTTTGTCTTGGAAAATAAATCCTTGACAAATGTTGGGGAACCTTTGGGAAGTTAAATCCCAGACTATTGTTGGAGATGAAGAGGATGCACATCTCCTGGCCTTATGTAGAGTGTTTCTGCTGGGGCTTCCTGTTTTGTTGTTTGAGGAAAACTCCGTTGGGGAACACTGACTTTGCCTGAGGGAAACTCTATGGAGAGTGTTGATTTCTGTTTGAGGGACAGAGTTCAGGAGTTTTAGTTGTCCATTACTCTGGTGGGGAGTTATCTCTTGATTGGAGAGAAATGGAAGTTAGCTGTTATCTGGTCAGATTAAGGCTTCACAACAACTTATTGGGGAAGATAAAATTCACTGGGGAAGATGAAATTTACTGGGGAAGATGAAATTAACTGCTATCTGGTCGGATTCTAGGCATCCCAGTAACTTGCTGGGGATAATGAAGTTGACTGCTATCTGGTCGTATTCCAGGCTTTGCAGCAACTTGCTGGGATGGTGGAAAACTCTACTAGGGAAGAGGAGTTTTATCAGTGATTTGTAAGAATTACACTTTTATCTGGCCGGGTCCAGTCTTTAGCAACTTAAACTGTTAACTGGTCAGGTCCAGGTTTCAGCAACTCAAACTGTTATTTGGTCGGGTCCAGGTTTCAACAATTTGATCTTGAGGTTAACTGGTATCTGATCGGGTCTAGGCTTTAGCAACTTGAACTATTAATTGGTCGAGTCCAAGCTCTGCAGTTGAAGAAGTTAAACTAATATCTGGTCGGGTCCAGGCTTTAGCAACTAAATTTGAGGTTTACTGTTATCTGGTCGGGTTCAGACTTCAGAATTTTAAATTGTTAACTGGCTAGGTCCAGGCTTCAGCAATTTAAACTTGAGATTAAATGGTATTTGGTTGGGTCCAGGATTGAATTGTTGACTGGTCGGGTCCACGCTTAAGCAATTTAAGAAGTTAAACTATTATCTGGTCGGGTCCAAGCTTTAGTAACTTGGGATTGAGATTTAATGTTATCTGGTCGGGTCCAGGACTCAGTAATGATTTAAGAAGTTGAACTATTATCTGGTTGGGTCCAGGCTTCACAGTAACTTGCTTTGGATAAATGGAGTCAACTATTATCTGGTCGGTTCTCAGGCTTTACAGATAGTAATGGCTCTGTTGGGGATTATAATTGCTTTACTGGTGATTAGGGGTCGCGGTCCCTTGATTTATAATAGTTTGAGAGGAAAAATCAAGCTGGGGAATCTGTAGTTTGTTGGGAAAATAAACCTTGTTGAAGAGGATATTTGACGAACTGTTGGGGAGGTACCTTTTAGGAAGAAATTAAAAAGGCTTTCTTTTAAGACCAACTCAACTAGGGAGAGGATCTTCCAGATATTGAAATTATGGCTGGGGATTTTATGAATCCAAATCTGTGGGGATAATGTTATTGAAATAACTCTATGTGGATATCTCAAATTCATTTAAGGAGGTGCTTGTCAAATACATTTTTTAAAAGTTTAATCATGTTCATATGCATATGTTCATTCAATTTTAGTCATTGGACACTTTTGCACTCAAAATAGAAAAAACAAGAAGTTTTACACTTCAAAGTATATTTTATATTGATGTTTTTCCCATTATAACATAGTGGGAGAACGGACTTGGGTGTTTTGCGTTTGATCATAATTGTTGCGGATAGCAAGAGTCGCCACCGACTTTTCTTTTATCCAATAAGGAAAGGTTGAAAAGAACAGGAAAGGCCTTTCGAGATTATTTCTTGAGTTTGGGGGGTAGGTTATGAAAAGGGAAGGTGTTAGCACCCTTTTCATCCGTGGTTTATCTACGGGATCTTAGTTGCTTGCTAGATCACTTCCTTTTTGTTTGAAAATGTGTTTGTGATATGGGTTTTGAAAGTATTTTGAAAAGGAATGTATTTGTAATGGTTCTCGTCTCTATAAGAACGCGTACAAAGTATTTTGTCTTTTGAAAATGTTTCAAAGTGAAAGTGTTGGTGTATAAAATGTTTTTGTTGTGAGCAAGCGAGCAACTAGGAGCAACCTAACTACTCAAAAGGTCTTAAATGTTCTTTTCCTCCTCCTATAGAGGTTTCTATCTTACCATTGATTTGATAAGAAGCCGCATCATTGGATGTGAAGGGACGGGCGTGGGACGTTTGTATAGTCATAGAAGGCAACTTATGGGACGTTTTAGCAATATCGTTTAGGGACTAGATCGTTTACCAAAGGAAACATTGAGGGTTATCGAGGGACTACGATCTTTTATCAAGGGTCTTTGCTAAAACGCCCATATCCGAGGGACATGACTATTTTTCCGAGGCAACAAGTGCAATTACCCTAGGGGTGCATGTGTGTGAGTAGTGTGTTTGATTTGCATGCATTTAGTCTTTGATTTGGGTTATCTAGCATTTGATTTTATATCTTATCATACACGCCCAATTACTATACAGTATAAGGAAAACAGTAAATTGTGGAAATTAAAATTTTACGCTATTACAGAACTTTCGGGAATGGGGGTACAAATTTACAAATGAGGATTGCAAGAATTTAAATCCTAATTATTTATTACAACCATATTTAATTGTACAATACAAGAAAAGGAAAGGATTTGTTTTGAAAAGGTTTTTTTTTGTCTTAATAAATTAAAAGAAAAAATAATTAATTAATAAAAACAAATATATGTTTTATGTCTTTTTCATATTAATAAAAATAGTATAAATGCTAAAAATAATAAAAATAATAAAGAAAAGGAAAAATAACGAAAACAGGATCAACATGTTACTGAAAACAAAAATGAGAGGGACCAGAAGTTCCGATGCTAGGCACGCTGTAGTTCAAAAAGAAACGTTAGAGGAAACCAGAAGTTCTGGGTTACTGCGCGCTGAAGTTCTAGATGTTAAAAATGTGAGGAAAACCTAGAAGTTCTGTGTGCTATGTTACAACAGTGAGAAAGATCTAGAAGTTCCGTGTTGTGTTAAAATAGTGAGAAAGACCTAGAAATTCTGTGTGTTGTGCCACAATAGTGAGAAAGACCTAGAAGTTCTGTGTGCTGTGTTACAACAATGAGAAAAACCTAGAAGTTCTGTGTGATGTGTTACAACAGTGAGAAAAACCTAGAAGTTCTGTGTGTTGTGTTGCAACAGAGAGAAAAACCTAGAAGTTCTGGTCCTAATTCTGAGCCTAGTTTTCTTCAAGAAGTTCTGATCTACAGTTTTTCTAGTTAGGAAATGATATGTACAGTCTCAACACTATGATATCTACATTTTTAATGATGTTCTGAATGAAAAGTTCAAAGTCAGGTCAACTTACCTTGAACCTGAAGCGTGTGTTTGGGACTTAGCTGATGCCTTCAAATGTTCTAGGGTTAGCAAGAAACCGAGGAGAAATGTTATGTTCTGTGATTCGAAGGGAAGAACAAGGGTATTGTTTTGAGAATTATGGGTTTAAGAGTGTTTGAGTGTTTTCTTCTCTCTCTTTTTGTATTCAATAACTCTCTTCCCAAAAGACAGTCCCTTAGATGTACGGTGGAACAATTTATCTATAGATGAGTTTGCTGTGGTTTTGGGGGAAAAATAAATGGGATTTGAACCGTTTTGGCATAATGTTTCATTGATTTTTAAATACAACTTTTATGTGCTAATTTTATGAAAAAATGGGGTTTGAGAAAATGCAGGCGTGGACTGGGTCAGTAACAATTTTGTAGTGTTGTGACAGCTGCATGCAGGACTGTGTCATAGCAGTACAACCGACTATTCAAAACGAGGTTTTGGGGCTTGGTGATGTTCTGATCGAAGAGTGGAAACACCAGAGTGAGATTCGAAGGGTGATGTTCTGATCGAAGAGTAGAACATAGTATCTATATGCTAAAGAATGATACTTGAAGGGTCATGTTTTGATCAAAGAACACAACTTCCATATGTTGAAGAATAATATTCGAAGGGTCATGTTCTGATCAAATAGTAGAGCTTTTATATGTTCTGATCGAAGGGTCATGTTCTGATCGAAGGGCCGTGTTCTGATCGAAGAGTAGAGCTTCTATATGTTCTGATCGAAGAGTAGAGATTCTATATGTTCTGATCGAAGGGTCATGTTCTGATTGAAGGGTCATGTTCTGAATCACTTTTGAAAATTCTGATTGTACTTGTGTGAAAACTGGCCCAAAAGTTCTGTCCAAATTCTGACTTAAAAATGCTCAGAATTTACTAAGTGTTTTAGCTTCAAGGATGTCTTCATGTATTTATAACTTAAAATCCCAGCCTTTCTAAAAGAAGTTATGTTCTGCAATTTTTTAGATCTCATTAAGATCTATAACTTTCATGTCAGAAGTTCTGATTGAATCATCTTGCATCATGATGAAAATCTGGCCAAAAGTTATGAAACTATCATATTTTCTTAACACTTAGAAAATTTTCTAAGTGTTTAGAAATTTGACTTTTCAAAGTAATCTTTGACTTTTGATTTCTTGATGAACCAACTTCATGTCTTGATGAAATATTATTTTTGAAACTTGATTTTGATCAAAAAGTCAAAGTTTGACTTTTCAGTGTGCATTTGACCATTTTGCCCTTGTGAATGAATTTCTTAGAAAATTGTAATCCGAGACTTGAAACTTGACAGAAGCAATCCTGAGGGTACAAAATGATCCCAAGAGAAATGAGAGGGCAAATTTTAGGGTACAACAGTTTCCCCTGTTCAATCTTCTTAAACTTGAAGAGTTAGGTTGGCGAACCTGTCATTCGTGACTTGAAGGTTGAAGATGATTGAACACTAGAGTGTCTATAAATTTGCACTTGATGATGTGGTGGTTGATTATGCAGGGAATGGGGTTAAAGATGCCATTTGGAGAGATGATGGAGAGTTGTTGGAGATGGGCTTACAGATTCCATCCAAAAGTGATTGGTGGCAAAAATTTGAAGAAGTATCAGAATAAATCTCTTGTTGATTTATACTGAAATAGTAGATGTAGTGGGATGAGTATTAGAAAAATATCCATAAATGGATTGTATATGACTCGCATCTGAAAGATGTACTAAATGAGCGTTAGAATAACATCCGTATTTGGATCGTATCTGGACTGTATTTGAGAAATGTGTTGAATGAGCATCAGAATGGCATCCATATCTGGAGCGTATCTGAACTGTATCTGAAAGCTGAATCTGAATAAGTATCAGAATGGAATCTGTATCTGGAGCGTATATGAACTGTATCTGAAAGTTGAATCTAAATGAGTATCAGAATGGCATCCGTATCTGGAGCGTAACTAAACTGTATCTGAAAGTTGAATAAGAAGGAGCCCATGTAGGATTGCTTCATGATGAGTTCGTGTAAAAATGCATCTAGAAATGAGAAGGAACCTGGGTAGGGTTGCTTCAGCTGGTCGAGTAGATAGTTGTCTTGACTGGTTTCAAGTATTAATCTCTGACATGAGAAAGAAAGATAGTTTTCCTGGCTTGTTACAGGTGTTAATCTTCAATCTCTTCATGTAGATAGTTTTCTTGGCTTGTTTCAGGTATTAATCTCTGACCTTTTGAAAATTGTTGATGATAGCCACCTGTTGACTGATCTTTCCTGAAGAGGTAAAGGGTTAGTTGCATGCAATGTCATGATGTATGAAGTGCATGGCGTAATGATGTTCTCAAAATGAATGAGATCATGTTGTATGCATTTATCATGTATGTAAATATGATGCATGGAATATTGTCGAAATGTAATTTTGTCTTTAAAATAAATCCTTGACAAATGTTGGGGAGTTTTGGGAAGCTGAATCCCGAACAGTCATTGGGGATGAAGAGTATGCACACCTTTCCAGACCTTGTTTTTTAGAATGTTTCGCTGGAGATTCCTGCTTTGTTATTTGAGGATTACCCCGCTGGGGGATGTTGACTCTGCTCGAGGAAAACTCTGTAGAGAGTGTTGATTCCTGCTTGGGGAAGGGAGTTCAGGAGTCTTCGTTGTATGTTGTTCTATTGGGGAGTTATTGGGGATTATAGGAAAGTCTACTGGGGAAGAGGAGTTGTGGTCCCTAGATTTGTGATAGTTTGAGAGGAAAATTCAAGCTGGGGAATCTTGCCATTTTTTGGGGAAATAAACCCTGTCTCCAGTCTGTTGGAGAGGTGTTTCCTTTTGGTAGAACTCCTCGAAGGCTCTTGAGATCAACTCAGTTGGGAAGAAGTTTTTAGAGATTGAAATTTTGGTTGGGGATCACCCTGTGAAAAGGACTTTGTGGGGATTTGACGCCGCTCATAATAGCAATTGTTTGTATTATTTCTAGGAAATGTTTGCTTGAATGAATACAAACCTTTGTCGGAGTTCATATTCAATGCCCCAAGTGACTCAGATGTAAATCTGCCCCTGGTTAGTTAGCACTTCTTGACAGATTTCTTGGAATCTTGACTTGACTGCCCCAAACGAGTTGGACAGTGACATGTCATACCCCCTTGCTTACAGGAGATCTGTCATTGGAAGTGTCATCCCATTTGAAGTGATTTCGTTCATTGAGAGAGCTTTTATTTGCTGGACATTCGTCGTGTGAATTTCTTTGCTGTCAAACAATTAGTCATATGCAAACAACGATATTCAAATAATGCAGAGTTTATGCTTGTCTTGAAGTTTTGAAAATGCGTTTTAGCAGGTAAAAGAATTTTTCAAGAATGTTTAACTCAGGATTTAGAGTAAGCCTTGCAGGAGTCAGGATACCTTTTGTAACAGTATGCTTTCGAACTAACCCATGCTTCAATTAGGACTTTAAAAGTTTGTATCATGGGTTCACGGTGTAAGAAACAAAGGATAAGGCTCAAAGTGTAATTGTACCCGCCCGTTCTTCGTGACGTTCTTCAGTCCTAAGTTTAGTTAATTGTGCGTTTGAACTCCAATTGAGTCTGGAATGGCGTTTTGGTGATGGTTTAGACAAGTTAAGTTTGTGGGAAGGCAGTCATTTTTTCCATATTTTCCATGTTGCTGAGGATTTGTAGTGACCTCTTTTGATTTATTATCCCTGATTTTACCTAACTATTCTTGTTTTGAGATTACAGTCAGAGGGAAGCCCTAGTTTTTCTTAAGTCTCCTTCGTAGGTTTTGACCTAGTGGGCTTTTCTCTTTGAGAGATAATGACTTCCTATTTGATAGGGACCATCACCATCTTTTGATTCTAGAGGAATGTTTTTGATGTTATTCATTGTATACAAAGTGATAGTTTGTGACTGAATGCGCATTTGAATTAACTGAGAGACTACCCTGCCCCAGGTTTTGATTAAAGGTTTTAATTTGTGTAAAAAAGAAAACTTCTACTTCTTTGGCTCGAAGGGGTTGACTAGGGATTATCCTCCATATAACTCTAGTGTTTAGAAATTTAAAGAACGCCTGTACATCGTCAGCAAGGCCTGTCCAAAAGCATACTATATGAGATTATGGAATTGTTTTCGTCATCCTCCCTCTAAAGGCTTGTAAGTTTTAGCAAGAGTTGAATGTCATAAAAAGAGTAAAAAGCATAGCTTAAATATAGTGAAAACAAATGGATGGATTCAATACAAACATATGCAATGCATTAATGAAACAAAGTTTGACATTAATAGATAAGTGTTTGAACAACAAAAGAAATTACAATTGAAAATTCAAAATGAAACAAGACGCTCTCAATGATTTTGCATAGGAGCAATGATCACGTTAGGAGCCCCTGGAGGGTCGAACTCAATCTCCTTGGCATCAATCATGTCTTAGATCTTGTTCTTCAGAGCCCAACAGTTGTTCGTGTTATGTCCAGGACTATCAGAATGGTATGCACATCTTTCATTGGGATGATAAGTAGGAGCATAAGTATTGGGATTCCGGAGAGGAGCCTTTAACGTAATCAACTCTGCTTTCAATATGTGCTGTAATGCTTGACCAGTGGCATGTTGATCTTAGTGATTTGTCTTTTAGGCACGACCTCCTTACGCTGATTCCCCTGTTGACGTTGTTGCACTAATGCAGAACTGGAGATCAGGACTGCCCCCACATGTTGGTCGTGGTTGCTCTTGTTATGACCCTTTTGGACGTAAACAACATTGGACTCTTTCTTCCCATTGTATGGATTTTTCTGAGCATCAGAGGATGTAGCTCCTTGGATCTTTCCGCTTTTGATGCCAGCTTCGACCCTTTCGCCAGTCAGTATTAGCTCGGTGAACCCGACCGAGGAGCTTCCGGTTAGGTGATTGAAGAAAGGTCCCGTCAAGGTTTCCATAAAGATGTCAATCATCTCCCTATGAGTTAAGGGTATTTGTACTCTGCCTGCCAAGTCTCTCCATTTTTGGACGTACTTTTTGAACCCCTCGTTGGAACGCATGGTCATATTTTGCACTTGCACACGAGTCGGTGCAAGATCAGTGTTGTATTGATACTGCTTGTAGAAAGTAGTAGCCAAGTCCTCCCAGTTATGAATCTTGGTTCCTTCTAACTAATAGAACCACTCTAGTTGAGTTCCAGCCAAACTCTCTTAAAACAAATGGACCCACAACTTCCAGTCAGCAGTGTGAGGCTGAATCTTGCGGACATATGACCTCAGGTGCATTTTAGGACAAGAGATGCCATCATACTTGGCAAAGGTAGGAATTTTGAACTTTAGTGGGATGACCACTCCGGAAACCAAACCTAACTCTTCAAAGTCTAAACCAGGTATCTGCTGAATCTTCATAGCATTGAGGCGATCCTCCAACTGTTTGTATTTATCATCAGCGGGAGAATACTACTCTTTAGTGTAGTCAGCTTCATCTTGATCAATCCCCAGGCTGTTATCTCCTTCTTTTGTCTTATTGTCCCCTTCGATTGACGGAGTTGAGAGATCTAGAGTTCTCTTGACTGGTCCTCTAAGTCTTCTTCCCAAGTTTAGGATGCCTACTGACTTCTTCGACTTTTTCTTCTTGTCTTTGAGTAGAAGAGTTTTCAGGTCCTCTTGCCCCTTAACCATAGCCAGGAACATTTGTTGAAATTGGACATTTAATGCTTGGAGATCCTTCATCGTTTGTTCCATATCCATCTTACTGAAATAAATAGTAGGAAGATAAGGAAACCTGTATGGGAGAAACTTGTCATGATATGATGCATGATATGTGGATGCATGTTTTCAAGGATCTCGCGGGGTAAACACATAAGAAGATGTTAGAATTTACTTACAAATTTAATTGGAGAACTTTGTATCGGTGGATATCCTTCCACAAGAATCAAGCTAACCATGTCAAGTGGGTCGTAGCCCTTGATTCAAGTTAACATGCTTTAGTCTTGACGACATTTTGACTAGAGGAAAATAAATCCTCTTGCCCCTTGATAAATGTCTAGTTCAATGTAACCCTGCATCAAAGGCCCTCGAGATCCTTGCAATGATTATTGAAAATGCTATGGTATGATGTCATGATGTTATGTACAAGTATGCAAAGCAAGCAAGTTGTTATGTACAAATAGTCATATATACACAAAGCAGACAAATCCTTAGGTTTAGGCATGCATGGAGTTTGTAGGTAAGTACCCTCTTGAAGTTTATTTGGCTCAACCTGTCCTAGTAATAGTAACCGGGTTCTAAGGGATCTCAATATCATTGATCTTTCCCACAAGCTTCGTTCCGATCGACAACTGACTTGTCACCAAACAAAGCTCGGGAGTCAAATCTCAATGAGTGTAGTATCAAGTATCAACCAATCTTTGGTCAAAACCAAAGCCGACTATCTCACTACTTCCTAATGGCCAAGGCTGAGTCAATTAAAGGTTCTAAAGGTCAATTAGCACTTAATGACATTAAGGCAGCCTAATGTTATCCTTGACTAACTCAAGGAACATTAGTACAAGCCAAAGTATCACGCTAACGTAGCTATCACTTCGTCCATACCGGTATACCCCGTATAACCTCCATGATTTATTGCTACTTACCTAAAAAGGTGCCCCGGATCCGGGTGTAGGATCTTTTAGTAGTAACCCAAACAAGGACCCAAAAATGTAAATCAAGCAAGTCAAACAAGGAAAGCAAGTAAAGGTGATCTAGCCCTAAAGTAACCCCACTTTTAAGTAATTTCCCCAGCAGATTCGCCAGTTCTGTAACACGGTGGGGGAACTGACTTGGGTGTTTTGCATTTGATCGCAATTGTTGCGGATAGCAAGAGTCGCCATCGACTTTTCTTTTATCCAATAAGGAAAGGTTGAAAAGAACAGGAAAGACCTTCCGATATTATTACTTGAGTTTGGGGGTAGTTTATAAAAAGGGAAGGTGTTAGCACCCTTTTCACCCGTAGTTTATCTACAGGCTCTTAGTTGCTTGCTAGATCACTTGCTTATTGTTTGAAAATGTGTTTGTGATATGGGTTTTGAAAGTATTTTGAAAAGGAGTGTCTTTGTAATGGTTCTCGTCTCTATAAGAATGCGTACAAAGTATTTTGTCTTTTGAAAATGTTTCAAAGTGAAAGTGTTGGTGTATAAAATGTTTTTGTTGTGAGTAAACGAGCAACTAGGAGCAACCTAACTACTCAAAAGGTCTTAAATGTTCTTTTCCTCCTCCTTTAGATGTTTCTATCTTACCATTGATTTGATGAGAAGCCCCATCATTGGATGTGAAGAGACAGGCATGAGACGTTTGTATAGTCATAGAAGGCAACTTATGGGACATTTTAATAATGTCGTTTAGGGACTAGATCGTTTACCGAATGCAACATTGAGGGTCATCGAGGGACTACGATCTTTTATCAAGGGTCTTTTCTAAAATGCCCATATCCGAGGGACATGACTATTTTTCCGAAGCAACAAGTGGAATTACCCTAGGGGTGCATGTGTGTGAGTAGTGTGTTTGATTTGCATGCATTTAGTCTTTGATTAGGATTGTCTAGAGATTGGTTTTATATTTTATCATACACGCCTAATTACTATACAGTATAAGGAAAACAATAAATTGTGGAAATTAAAATTCTATGCTATGACAGAGCTTTCGGGAATGGGGGTACAAATTTACAAATGGGGATTGCAAGAATTTAAATCCTAATTATCTATTACAACCATATTGAATCGTACAATACAAGAAAAGGAAATGATTTATTTTGAAAAGGGTTTTTTTTTGTCTTAATAATTTAAAAGAAGAAATAATTAGTTAATAAAAAGAAAAATATTTTTTTATGTCTTTTTCACATTAATAAAAATAGTATTCATGCTAAAAATAATAAAAATAAGAAAGAAAAGGAAAAATAATGAAAACAAGATCAACATGTTGCTGAAAACAAAATTGAGAGGGACCAGAAGTTCTGATGCTAGGCACACTGTAGTTCAGAAAGAAACGTTAGAGGAAACCAGAAGTTCTGGGTTGTTGCGTGCTGAAGTTCTAGGTGTTAAAATGGTGTGGAAAACCTAGATGATTTATGTGCTGTGTTATAGCAGTGAGAAAGACCTAGAAGTTCTGTGTGTTGTGTCACAACAGTGAGAAAGACCTAGAAGTTCTATGTGCTGTGTTACAACAGTGAGAAAAACCTAGAAGTTCTGTGTGCTGTGTTACAACAGGTAGAAAACCTAGAAGTTCTGTGCGTTGTGTTGCAACTGTGAGAAAAGCCTAGAACTTCTGGTCCTAATTCTGAGCCTAGTTTTCTTCAAGAAGTTCTGATCTACAGATTTCTACTTAGGAAATGACATGTACAATCCTAACACTATGATATCTACATTTTTATTGATATTCTGAATGAAAAGTTCAAAGTCAGGACGATTTACCTTGAATCTGAAGCATGTGTTTGGGACTTGAGCTGCTTTCTTTGAATGTTCTGGGGTTAGCAAGAAACAGAGGAGAAATGTTATGTTCTTTGATTTGAAGGGAAGAAAAAGGATATTGTTTTGAGAATTCTGGGTTTAAGAGTGTTTGAGTGTTTTCTTCTCTCTCTTTTTGTATTCAATAACTCTCTTCCCAAAATCCATCCCCTTAGATTTGTGGTGGAACAATATATTTATAGATGAGTTTGTTGTGGTTTTAGGGGGGAAACAAATGGGATTTAAACCGTTTTAGAATACTGTTTCATTGCTTTTTAAATACATCTTTTATGTGCTAATTTTGTGCAAATATGGGGTTTGAGAAAATGCAAGCTTGGACTGGGTCAGCAGCAATTTTGGAGTGTTGTGTCACCTGGATACAGGACTGTGTCATAGCAGTACAGCAGACTATTCAAAACGAGGTTTTAGGGCTTGGTGATGTTCTGATTGAAGGGTGGAAAGACCAGAGTGAGATTCGAAGGGTGATGTTATGATCGAAGAGTAGAACATAGTCTCCATATGCTGAAGAATGATACTAGAAGGGTCATGCTCTAATCTAAGAACACAACTTTCATATGTTGAAGAATGAGATTAGAAGGGTCATGTTCTTATTGAAGGGTAGAGCTTCTATATGTTCTGATCGAAGGGTCATGTTCTGATCGAAGGGTCATGTTCTGATCGAAGAATAGAGCTTCTATATGTTCTGATCGAAGAGTAGAGCTTCTATATGTTCTTATCGAAGGGTCATGTTCTGATCGAAGGGTCATGTTCTGAATCACTTTTGCAAATTCTGATTGTACTTGTGTGAAAATTGACCCAGAAGTTCTGTCTAAATTCTGACTTAAAAATGCTCAGAAATTAGTAAGTGTTTTAGCTTCAAGGATGTCTTCATGGATTTATAACTTGAAATCCTAGCCTTTCTAGAAGAAGTTCCGTTCTGCAATGTTTTAGATTTCATTGAGATCTATAACTTTCACGTCAGAAGTTTTGATTGAATCATCTTGCATTATGATGAAAATCTGTCCCAAAGTTATGAAATTATCATATTTTCTTAACACTTAGAAAATTTTCTAAGTGTTTAGAAATTTGACTTTTCAAAGTAATCTTTGGCTTTTGATTTCTTGATGAACCAACTTCATGTCTTGATGAAATATGATTTTTGAAACTTGATTTTGATCAAAAAGTCAAAGTTTGACTTTTTAGTATGCATTTGACCATTTTGCCCTTGTGAATGACTTTCTTGGAAAATTGTAATCCGAGACTTGAAACTTGACATAAGCATTCTTGAGGGTCCAGGATGATCCCTTGAGAAATGAGAGGGAAAATTTTTTGTACAACACCCATGAATATGCGTTTTTGTACAAAGAGACGGAGATCCTAGTAAGAGGAAATCATCGAAAAGAATACAAAGTGGAAACAAAAATAAATAGCCATGTGGAAGTGATCTCATTGTGTTCCAACTCTACTATTACCCCTATGTCTTCGAACATCATTCTTTGATGTTGAAAGAAAATGATTGGATTGATCTTGGACCATTTGAACTTCGAACTTTGGTAATAAAGCTGGTTGTAAAGATCCCACGGGACATAGCCATACACTTTAATCCTTAACTTTTTCCTGGACCGCTCTTTCGAGTTTTCAGCCCACCAGGATACCCATTTTCCCCCAAATCGCCCTTTCGGGTTTTCGACTTGCCAGGTGTACAATCTTTTGTATATTTCCCTAAATTTTTCCTGAACCTTTTTGATTCATCGGGATGCCCTTATTTTTCCCTAGGTGTGTCAACCTAGCGGGTCATTTTATGCGTAGTATTTTTTAACTATGTCCGCGTACACAGGATGTGGGAAGTCTTCGCCATCCATAGTAGTCACCATCATGGCACCACCAGAGAGAATTTTTTTTACAATGAATGGCCCTTTGTAAGTGGGAGTCCATTTGCCTATGGGGTCACCTTATAGAAGGATGATTCACTTTATTACTAACTCACCAGCTTGATACGCTCGAGGCTTGATTTTTTTTGTTGAAAGCCTTGATCATGCGTTTTTGGTACATCTGACCAAGACAAACAACAACCAGTCTCTTTTTATTAATTAAGTTCAACTGATCCAACCTATTCTGAATCCATTCGTCTTCGCCTAAGTTTTCTTCCTTCATTATCCTTAGAGAAGGAATCTAAACTTCAACAGGGAGGACAACTTCCATGTCGTAGACCAAGGAGAACGGGGTTTCCCCAGTTGATGCTCGAGCTGAAGTATAGTAGCCGTGGAGAGAAAACGGTAACATATCATGCCAGTCTTTGTAGGTCACCACCATATTTTGCCAAATCTTCTTGATATTTTTATTTGCAGCTTCCACAGTGCCATTCATTTTAGGTCTGTAAGAATAATAATTGTGATGCTTGATTTTGAACTGTGTGCAGAGTTCAATAATCATAGCATTGTTAAGATTGGTCCTATTATCGGTGATGATCCTTTCAGGGATACCGTAACGGCAGGTGAGATTATGCTTGATAAACCTGGCTACAGCATTCTTGGTGACCAAGGCATATGAGGCAGCTTCTACCCACTTGGTAAAGTAATCAATGGCAACAAGGATGGAACAGTGTCCATTGGAAGCGGTAGGTTTGATCTCTCCAATCATATCAATGCCCCACATTGCAAACAACCACAGAGCAGTCATGATATTTAGAGGAATAGGAGGTACATGGACCTTATCAGCATAGATTTTACACTTATGACAAGTCCTTGAGTGATGATGACAATCAGTTTCCATTATGGACCAATAGTAACCAACCCATAGGATTTTCTTGGCCAAGTGTGTCCACTAGAGTAGATCCCGAAGAGGCCATCATGCATGTCTTCCATAATTTTCTCTACCTCCTTCTTGTCCACACAGCGAAGTAGAGTAGAATCATGGTTGTGCTTGTATAGGATTCCATTTCTTAGAAAGAACTTAGCTGAAAATCTTCGCAAGAATTTCTTATCATTGATGGAAGCTCCTTCAGGATATTCTTGTTCCTCAAGATATCTCCTCACCTTATGGTACCATGGTTTCTCTTCGTCAGTGTCAAGCTCATAGAAGTGCGCATGTTCGTCAAATCTTTCAATTGTAATCATAGGAGCTTCATTGTCCCATTTGACTTTGAACATGGAAGACATTGTTGCCAAGGCGTCATCTAACTGATTTTCTTCTCTAGGGAAATGTTCAAAGGTGATTTCCTCGAAGTAAGGTATCAGAGTTAACACAAGCTCATTGTAAGGAATACGGTTAGGATGCTTAGTTTCCCATTCTCCTTTAACTTGGCTAATCACTAGAGCAGAGTCTCCGAATACATCCAAATGCTTGATCCTTAAGTCAATGGCAACTTTTAGACCCAAGATGCACGCTTCATACTCAGCCATGTTATTCGAACAATTGAAGCATAGTTTAGCAGTGAAAGGAGTGTGACACCCTTCAGGATAAATTATCACAACACCAATTCCATTTCCCAGAGCGTTGGAAGCTCTATCAAAAACCATAGTCCATCAGGATCCTTGTTCAGGTCCGTCATATGGTCCAAGTTTTGCATAGTCAGTCACTAACATGATATTCTCATATGGGAAGTCAAAGTTCATAGACTAGTAATCATTAACAGATTGATGGGCCAAATGATCTTCCAATACACTTCCTTTGATGGGCTTTTATGTTGTATATTGAACATTGTATTCAGTTAGAATCATTTGCCATCTAACTATCCATCCAGAGAGAGCGGGTTTCTTGAAGATGTACTTGATAGGGTCCATCTTGGAAATCAATAAAGTGGTATGAGTCAACATATAATGTCTTAGCCGGCGAGCATCCCATTCCAGAGTGCAGCAAGTTTTCTCGATCAGTGAATATCCGGCTTCACAGTCGGTAAACTTTTTGCTCAGGTAGTATACTGCATGCTCTTTTCGGCCAGACTCGTCATGTTGGCCCAACACACACCCCATAGAATTCTCTAGCACAGTCAAGTACATGATCAATGGTCTTCCTTTCATTGGAGGCATAAGGATAGGAAGTTCTTGCAAATATTTCTTGATCTTATCAAAGGAAGCTTGGCAGTCGTCGTTTCATTTGATTACTTGATCTTTCTTCAAGAGTTTGAAGATTGGCTCACAAGTAGCAGTTAAGTGAGATATGAAGCAAGCAATGTAGTTAAGTCGACCCAAGAAGCATCTGAACTCCTTTTTAGAGCGGGGAACTGGAATTTCATGAATGGCTTTTACCTTTGCAGGATCAACTTTGATGCCTTTAACACTGACGACAAAACCTAGAAGCTTTCCAGACCTTACTTCGAATGTGCACTTATTAGGGTTCAACCTCAACTTGTACTTCTTTATCCTCTCAAATAGCTTATGTAGGTGATCGAGATGCTCTTCTTTAGTTTGCAACCTTGCAATCATATCATCCACATAGACCTCTATCTCATGGTGGATCATATCATGAAATAAAGCTACCATATCTCTTTGATATGTTGCCCCTGCATTCTTTAATCCGAACGGCATGACCTTGTAACAAAAGGTGCCCCATTGTGTAACAAAAGTGGTCTTTTCCATGTCTTCGGGAGCCATCTTGATTTGGTTGTAGCCAGAAAATCCATCCATGAAGGAGAAGACTTTATGTTGAGCAGTTTTGTCAACCAAGACGTCGATATGAGGCAGAGGGAAATCATCTTTGGGGCTTGACCTATTCAAATCCATATAATCTACACACATACAAACCTTTCCATCTTTCTTTGGCAAGGGAACCATGTTCGTGACCCATTGAGGATAAGATGTCACAGCTAGGAAACCTGCATCGAATTGTTTCATCACTTCAGCTTTTATCTTTTCATACATGTCAAGCCGCATGACAAATCTTTTGCTTAACAGGAGGACAATCTTCCTTTGTTGGTAGACGATGAACCAAAATGTCGGTATCCAACCATGGAATATCTTCATACGACAAAGCAAACACTTCAACATAGTCATGTAACATCTGAACCAATCTGCTCTTGATACCATCTTCTAGGTTAGCGCTGATCTTGACTTCTTTCTTGTCTGTCTCAGTTCCTAGGTTGATAATTTCGACTGGCTCTTCATGAGGTTAAATAGCTTTCTCCTCTTGCATCAGAAGTCTGGCTAGTTCTCATGGTGTTTCATAATCTTCCTCACCTTCGTCTTCGACTTGGTTAATTGGATGTTCGAAGTCATAACTGACAATAGTAGAGTTGTTGGCAATGAGATCCGGGGTGGATGGGGGTCTGCAAGTGTGTGTGTGTGTGTGTGTGTGTGTGTGTGTGTGTGTGTGTGTGTGTGTGTGTGTGTGTGTGCATGTAAGACACATGGCTATTGAAAAATGCAATAAAGAAAAATAAAGACAGTGAACACAAAATTTGAATGCAAAAGATCCAATGGTTTATATTAAATGATCATATGATAAATGAACAAAACCCTTAACAAATGGACCATAGTTCCCTGAGCAAGGCACATGGCTTAAAAGTCATTGTTTGGAATTTAAAATTATAGATAAAAGTTCTTAAATTGACAGAAAACAGTAAACAGTAATTACTCCTCAATGAAGGAGATGGGAGTGAAGTCCTTTGCATGCCAATTGTTGAGCTTTCCTCCGGAAGTAGGGTATATCCATTCTTCAAAAGCGCATTCATCATCAGAGTCTTCCACAACATTTACTTCATGATTTCCGATGCAGAGAGGTGGTTTTCCCACGTGAGCGTTCCTGACCTCTTTCCGAGCTTTGATGGTGAAACCTAACCCAAATCTGTCTGCTTTAAATGGAATGTTGGGAAGTTGTCCCCAGATAGTAATGTTTACATCTTCAACCACGACACATGCATCCTTAAGCAAGACCATTCTTGGTACAACTTCATCAGCTTTTGATATGTTGGAGGAGATTTTGGTGGAGACAACCATAGGAGGAACAACTTCGAAAGCCTGGCACGTTGTCTCTATGAACTCACCATCCATTTCCACATACTTGAAGGAATTGATGCGGCTCACCATAAATTATTCTTCGCTGCAAACAGTAACGATCTTCCCTTTGACTGGATATTTTAATTTTTGATGAAGGGTGGATGTTACTACCCCTTCCGCAAGGATCCAAGGGAGCCCAAGCAAACAAGAGTAGGCGAGACATATGTCCATTATATAAAAGGTAGAGTTGAAAATCTGTGAGCCAACTTTAATTGGGAGATCCACCTCTCCATGAAACATCCTTTTAGACCCATCAAAATCCCTTACAACAATATCTCTTGGCTTCAATACCAGTCTTTCACAATCTATCCGGTCCAAAGCACATTTGGGTAACACATTTAGAGATGAGCCAATATCAATCAAGACATCATCCAGGGTAGTTCCCTTGCATTCAATAGAGACATGTAAGACTTTGTTGTGGTTCCTATCAATAGGAGTCAAATTAGCGTCGGAGAACCCTAATCCATTGTCAGCCGTTAAACCTGCTACACAGTTCTCGAGCTGGTCAGCTGTGGTTTCTTGGGGCACATAGACTTTCTTCAAGAACTTGATTAAAGCTTGGGCATGAGCGTCCGAACAGAGTAACAATGACATCATGGATATTTTGGAGGGGGTTTGCCCCAGTTGCTCAACTAATTTGAAGTCACTCTTCTTTATGATTTTCAGGATTTCCTCCATCTCTTGAGTGGAGGGTTCTTCAGCATCAATATCTTTGGTAGGTGCTTCTATCTCGTTAGGCTCATCTTCTTTCTCTTTGCCTCTAGTGTTGGCACTAGTCTTCTAATTGGTTATGTGAACGGGAGTTGTTGTAGTAATGGGCAGTGAAATATCAGGGGAAAAGATCCTCCCTGTTCTTGTTACTTTACTAGAACATGCAATATTAGTAACATCAACTTCATTTTCGTTGATCCAAGAATCTTGTTTTACCGCATGATAATAAACCTCGGCACCATAGTTCCATGGAACTGCTTTGTCAGAGGAGTAGGGAATAGGCCCAGCGGTAGTGATTATTAAAGGAGCAATGGTTGGTTCATTTGAAATTCTAATAGGACCCTTTGAGGGGATCCTAAGAGGCTTGTTGGAAATTGTTATTATGGACAAGTCTTCAGCTTTGTTGGTTAAACTTTTTATGGTAGGAATCTTCTCAAACATAATCTCGCGGCTATTTATTAGGCGTTGCACACCTTCCTTCAGCCTCATGCACCCATTTACTGGTTGATCACAGCAAACACAATCTTTAGAACAACCAGGGAACACCCTGATTCTCAACAAAGTACCCTTCACATTAATTAACGGGGTTGTTAAATCCTCAATGGAGGAAATAAAAATAGTATCATCAATTGCATTAACACCTTTTCCATGGTTCGACATTGGTGCGATTATCACATTTAGAGTAGAAGGTGGATCAAATTCAATTGTTTTATTGTCTATCATATCTTGAATCTTATTCTTCGAAGCCCAACATTGACCAGTTTCATGCCCAGGGTTGTTGGAATGATACGCTCACTTGGCATTTGGATTGTACTTAGGTGATGAAATGTTTGGATTGGATGGTGGATTGCACAATGTCACTAAGTTGGACTTCAACGTATGTTGTAAGACTTGGGACAGCGACATGCTTATTCTTGTGAACTGTCTTCGAGGAACTTCAGATCGTTGATTGTTGGATGAATGTCTTTGAGCAGATGGAGGGTTGGAGATTGTCACAACATTAACAGAGGATCAGGGATCCTTCTTGGTACAGGCCCTTTCCCCATACACATCATTTGTTTCCTTCTTTCTAGTGAAAGGCTTCTTTACAATATTGGATGCGGAAGCAGATGTCATGGGAATTTTCCCACTCTTAATGCCACTTTCTACCCTTTCACCAGTTAGGATCAACTCGGTGAAAAAATATGAAGAACTACCAATCAATAGGTTGAAAAATGGGCCATTTAATATACCCATGAACATGTCAACTAGTTCTGTGTCAGTTAGCAGTGGTTGGACCCTACCAGCAAGATCCCTCCATTTTTGTGCATACTCTTTAAACCCCTCATTAGTACCCATCATCATACCTTGAAGTTAGACTCTGGTTGGTGCCAGATCCGTATTGAATTGATACTGATGTTAAAAAGTAGTGGCTAGATCTTCCCATGTGTGGATGTGGGAACCCTCTAATTGGTAGAACCATTCTAGTTGTGTCCCAGCCAGACTCTCTTGGAAGAAATGGACCCAGAGCTTTTTGTCGGTAGCGTGTGGCTGTATCTTGCGCACGTAAGACCTTAGATGAAGTTTAGGGCAGGAAACCCCATCATACTTGGTGAAGACTGGTATTTTGAACTTATGGGGAATGATGACCCCATGTGCTAAGCCCAACTCACCAAAATCCAAACCAGGTGCGGCTTGAATTTCAACAGCCTCTAGTCTATCCTCCAACTACTTGTATTTATCCTTAACCGGAGGATATTTCTCATCAAAATAATCTTCGGCTTCGGAAGTTTGATTATTGACACCCCCAGTACAGGTTCTCCTTGCCTCTTCGTCTTGATTTTCGTCCTCTTTAGACGACTATTCGACTATCTGTACCTGATGAACCGAACCTTTGAACCTCTTACCCATGTTGATGAAGGCCTTCTTTTTGGCTTTCTTCTTGGCTACTAGCATAGTCATCAACTCTTGTTTCCCCTTAGCCAGGGTCAGCAAGGTCTCTTGGAACTAGGAATTCTGCACTTGCAAGTCCTTCTCTGTTTGTTCGATATCCATCTTACTGAAATAAAAAGTAGAAAGATAAGGAAACTTGTTATGGAAAACCTGTTTATGTTATGATGCATGAAAATGCGTATGCGAATGATTTCAAGGACTTCGAAGATTTAAATAAATTTAGACAAAAGGGAATAAACATTAATTTTATTAATAAGTTAAAATTGATTACAACATGCCTCTTGGGCTTACATTGAAACAAAAGAAACAAAATGAACTAAAATACAATAACAATGGCTCAAATTTCCTATGGATGCTTCCTCTTTGGAGTGATATAGGAATTCAGGCTCCTCTCCTCATGATGTTGTCTCATAAGCTCCAATGTCCTCTTCTCGCTTGCATAAAACTAGGCTTCAAAGGTGTCTCGCTCCCTCTTTAGTTGAATCCAAGCTCTTTGTAAATCTTCAAGAGAAGTATGCATATCAGGATAAAGGATAGTATATGGAACATCTCCTTTGGAAATAGGCTCCATGATGATAGGTAGGATGGCTTCATAAGGCATCACGAGGTTTAGGGGCGAGTTCACACCCACTTGAGATAATGCTCCAAAAGAATGGAGTTCTTATGCCCCAACGTCTTGCTATCAACCTTGTTAACCATGCCCCAAGCTCGTATAAATCTCTGACGATAACCTTGGACATTGGTCTCATAGTCAAATGCAATTCCTTGGACAAGTGCATCATAAGGGCCATCCCTCCTAGCATATCCAAACTGCCGCAAATCCAAACAAGGATTGTAGGTAATACCTCCCCTAATGCCAAGTAGAGGGACATTAGGGAATGCCCCACAACAGTCAATAATAGTAATATCCTCCATAGATCGAGCACACAAATAAATATCAGAATATGCGATTGACATCAATTTACTAGACCATCTTAAACCTTGCTCGTTTTTCACAACAGATCGGGGTAGGTGCGAAATGAACCACCTAGCCAACAGAGGAGTGCAACACATAAGAAGTCCTCTTCTCTTCATGGTGCGAGTGTGAAGAGAATGCAAGATATCCCCAAGTAAAGTAGGCACCGGATTGCGAGATAGAAATTTTTTGACTGTGTTCACATCAATGAGTTGGTCAGGGTTGGGAAATAGAACCATACCATAGATGAGAAGATCCAACACTTCTTTAAAGGTTTGTAAATCCATAGCATCCCAAAAAATTAAGCCCACTCAAACAAAAACTTGGCTAAAAACCCTTTGACACCACTTCTTGTTTCTTAATTGGCCATAATGTCAGACCGAGGTAAATGTAGAGCTCGAGCAATCTCTTCAGGTCTCGGGTCTCTTTCAATACCGTCGAAGGGTAGTCGATCAAGAATAGGAATTCCCAAGAGTTGAGAGAATTCTTCCATAGTAGGCACAAGTTGGTAATCAGTAAAGGTAAAGCAATGCTGTTTAGGGTCAAATAATTGGAATAACACTTTCACCATATCCTCTTCAAAGCTTGTTGTAACCAAGTTGACGAGACGACCATATTTCTTGGTGAAGGGAGAATCACTTGGGACCCTTGATGCCAAATACTTAAGTTGAGGAGGCATTTTGACGAGGTTGATTTGGACAATATTCTTGCAAGTGGGAGACATATCCTATAAAACAAGATAAAGATAAATCTCTAGGTACTTGAAATGGTTAGTGCAAATTCTATGGTATGATGTCATGATGTTATGTACAAACAAACTATACACACAAAGCAAACAAGTACCTAGGTTTAGGCTTGCATGAGGTTCATAGGTGTGATCGGTGGATCTGGAATTGACTGTTTAACGCTGGTTCGCGAAATATCGCGGAAGCAAGAGTCGCCACCGTCTTTTATTTTCTCCAAATCGAAAGGACAAAAGCACAAAAAAATTCCTTAAAGAGATTGCTCTCGGTTCGGGAGGTAGGTTATAGAAAGGGAAGGTGTTAGCACCCTTTCTATCCATGGTTATCCATGGGCTCTTAGATACTTGCTCATTTGTGTTTTCAAAAATGGTTTGTTTGCTTTTCAACTGTGGGTTTTAAAAAAAAGTTTCTTTGAAAATTCCAGTTCGACTCTTGTATCGGTCCTCAAGAGTGTTTGAAAAGATGCTTTCGAAAGCTTTTTGAAAAGGTGTCGGTGTGAAAAGTATTTTTGATTGTTTTGAAATTAGAGCAAGTATCTACGAGAACCTACCTACCCTAAGGAATTTGTCTGTGTAAATGTCCTTTAAAGTAGTGCCATCCCACCATTGAGAGGTAGGTAGCACCACCGTTGGAGGTGTTTGGGTCAATTCGAGGTTCGGGACATGGTGATCACCAGAGCAATGGGAAGACACCTTAGATGCTACCCTCATGCCATGTTCCCGGATCATGAGGACTTACTAAGACATCCTCTACTCGACGATCACCTTTCGAGGCAAGGCAACAGTGAGGCGTACCCTAGGGGTGGTGTGTGATTTGTGTGTCAGATTCGTTTATTTTTGTCTTGTCATGTTATGGGTGATCTATGCGTTTGTTTTTATTTTAGGCCATTCATTCTTGCATGCATTTATTTAACAGTTAAAAAGTTGCGGAATATAGAAGTTCTAAACTATTACAAAGGCGCGGGTCCACATCGCCAAAATTAAAATCCAGGACCCGATTTGACAGAAAGTAAACAATTAAAGTAAAGTGCGAGAAATTTAATTTACACGGCTTTGGGGGAATTACATAAATAATTAAAAGAAAGAAATAAATAAAATGCGCAAATTGGAATTAAAATTGGAAACGAGGGCGTTGGACCCTTTTTAATGAAATTAAATTATATTGACAAATTAATGAAATTAAAATGAAAAAAAAGAAATTATTTTTTGAGATTTTTGTATTTATGGTTTTTTTTTAATGTGAAATATATGAAATTAACTAATTAATCCTAATTCTACAACTTTTATTTATTAAGAAAACATGTTAAAATTTAAACCTAAAATTAAATTAATTATTTACATGCAATTTGATTTATAAAAATAAATAATATTTAATTATTAGTGAAAAGAAAAGAAAAAGGGTAAAAAATTGATACAAACCCTAATTCTACAAATTTTAAGTTTATTAGCAAAATATTAAGATTTAAACCTAAATTAAAAACTAAAATCAATTAATGATATTTATTTACAAAATATAACATTAAATAAAAATACTTATTTTTTGTCTTTTTCTGATTTTTAGATTGTTTTTATGTTTTTTATGAAAATGAACTAAATTAAAGAAATTAATAAAAAAAAATAATAGAATCAAATAAAAAAAATGAAAAAAATATAAAAGAAATTGCAAACCTAGGGGGGTCTGTCCCCAGATTGGGAGGTTTTATTCAGTAATTAGGCCCATTGATCTTTGGCCTTGTTGACTTTTCCACGTTCCCATATGCATGGTTGACTAAGGCACATGATGTTCTTCAAGTTATGCCCCTTGGATTGATCTCAGTCAGCACGTGGAAGGCCTGGATGTGGAGAATATGGTGGACTTCTTGTATTGAAACTGCATAGGATGACAATTAGAAAAATAATATTGGAAAGGGATGGGGACCTGGGGTTCGAACCCAGGTCCCAGGGTTTACCAGTGATGCGCTTTGCCAACTGCTCCACACGCGCGTTTTGTATATTGTATGACAAACAATTATTATAAAATAAAACAAATCGTTAGTGACTTTTTCGCGCGAAATTTCAAATCAGCCAATTATTGCTGGACACTTCATCATCTTCTTCTTCGTTTTGTTTATTTCCTGAAACATGAAAAGGTTAGCGGGGGTTTTGAACCCCCCCAAAATATGCCATATCCTATAATAGCGAATAGGCCGTGGTAGCACATAAATTAGGCGCGAGGGTTGATCTAGAATCGTCCAAGAACGCTGAGTTTAGTCATGGTACTGTGATGTTCCAATTTTACCGTATTCAAAAACCCCTAATTTGAAAGTTGAAGAACCCTAACATCCTTTAATGGTGAAATCGCGTATGGTGTACAAAAACTCAATCAAACTATATGGTTAGCTTCAGAATCATGCAATTAGTACAAATCCATAAAAAAAATGCAATGAACATGCTTAAATATTAAAACACGATTATGCATTTTATATGAAAAATTTTGATTTCTGTATACCGATTCAAGGCGTTAGAGTTGATGTTCTTGATTGGAATAGTCTCCTGGTCACCTTGGCAAGCTAATGGAGTGGTTATTTGATCTTGAAAAGCACTGGAATGTGGTTTTCAGTTTTGGACTTTTTAAAGGAAAATTGCAAGTTTGGCTATGGCTTTTCTGCGCAGCTTTATGGTTGTGAGGAGTAGGGTTTGCATTAGTATGTATATGTGAACGATTAGGGTTGGAAATTTGGTCCAAAGAATCAATGCATTGATGTATGGAAGATTTGATTTTCATGCATAATGCTTCCAATCTTTTTCACATGCTTTTGATGCCAATCATATCCAATTGCCATGATTCTTTCTATATCTGATTGTGCACGAAATCTTAAGCCTATTCCATGCACAAAAAGATTTAAAACATTAGGTTTAGTATATTTTACCTATTTATTTTAATTAAATGAATTATCAATAATTAAAAATCCAAATAAATAAATAAAAATGATGAAAAACTTCCCTTTGGGCCAAATGGTCGTGCACATGCCTTGGATGATGAATTGTGGAAGAAAAAGAGGCCCATTAGCATTTTTAAGACATTTGAAGCAATGTTGACTTTTCAAAATATCCAAAAATTTCCCAACTTCCACAAGGCATAACTTGCTCAATTTTTAAGCTTTGCTCATGTTCTTGGACATTTTGGAAAGGTATTTGAGTCGTCTAACCAATGTCTTTGGTACCATGTCATTTTGATTTACCAATCTCAAGTTATGGCCTTTGACTTAAAGTCCCTTTTTGTTGACTTTTGAAAATGACCTATAATGTTGAAATTGATAACTTTTTGTGAGAGCATTTCTTGGACTTGAAGTGTGAAGAGGAGTTGTAGGAAATGTCTTTCTCTTCAAAATGCGCTTTGAATGGAATTTTTCTGATAAACCATGTGAAAGTTATGCCTTGGTCAAGTTACAGTTGACTTTTTCAACTGTCCAAATATGGAAACTTTTGCATCTTGAGACTTTTTGAGCCAAGCTTTGAGAATCATGATCAAGCATTGATCAAATGATGTTTGTGGCTTCAAAATGAGATGTTGACCAAAAATTTGAACTTTTGACTGTCAAATGACCATTTTGCCCCTACAGTTGACTGTAGTGCAATTAGGGTTTTTGACTGTGCAATTTTGTGCTGTAAGTCTTGAAACTTGGTAGGAGGATGCTTGACCATGTTTGTAGGCATGTGGGACTTGATTGGACCCTTGGAAACTTCATTTTCTTTGTCAAAACCAAAACCCTAATTTTGATTGTTAGGAGGTCTTTGAACTGTGCAACCCTTGGGGAGATTTTGAAGCTTTGACTTTGGCAAATCTTGAAGAATATGGGAGGGCAAATTTTGGGGTACAACAGTTGCCCCTGTTCAATCTTCTTATACCTGAGGATGCAGATTGGCTGACGTGCCTTTCGTAATCCGAGGGTAGAAGATGATTGAACACTAGAGTGCCCAGAAATTTGCGCTCACATAGTAGTGTGATGATGGGAATGGGCTTATAGATGCCATTTGGAGATTGATGAATAGGATGATGGGCTTATAGATGCCATGCTGAGAGATGATGGAAGGTGGATGGGCTTACAGATGCCATCTGGATGTTGATCGCGTAAGAGATTCCTTGGCGAGAACTTGCGTACCTGCAAAAGAAAAATGAGTACCTGGCATGTTACAGGAGCTGGTCTTCAAATTCTTTGTGTAGATGTGTCCTGACTGGCTACAGGAGCTGGATCTGGAGCTTCAAACGGTGATGAATGAACCAGGGGTGGTTACTACCTCAACAGGAACGGTGAGAGAACCTTGGACGACTTCAACCTCAACAGTAATCATTGAGAGAATCTTGGGACGATTACTACCTCAACAGTAATCATTGAGAGAATCTTGGGCGACTTCAACCTCAACAGTAATCATTGAGAGAATCTTGGATATCTTCTACTGAGTCTTTATCAGGAAAATCTGTTAGGGGTCGATTTAGCTGGACTAGAGAAGGCCTTGGACTGGATAAGAAACAGGAAAATCTTAGGGTCGATTTAACTGAACCGGTCTAGGTATTGAAATCTTCAACTGGATAAGAAACAGGGAGATCTTAGGGTCGATCTGACTGAACCAGAGAAGGCTTTTGACGGGATAAGAAACAGAGAAGTCTTAGGGTCGACTTAACTGAACCGGTCTAGGTCTTGAAATCTTCAACTGGATAAGAAACAGGGAGATCTTAGGGTCGATCTGACTGAACCAGAGAAGGCCTTTTGACTGGATAAGAATCGAATCTGGAATAGTCTTTCGAATGAATCTGGACTAAACAATAGAATAGTCTCCGGGTCTGGAGCATCTCTAAGTTGTTTGAGAAGAAACTGTGAATAAGTGATAGACTAGCATCCGGTTCTGGAGTATATCTAAGCCATCTTTGAGAAGAAACTTGAATAAGCCGAAGAACAACATCCATATATGGAGCATTTCCAAACTATATCTGAATGAATCTGGGACAAGTATCAGAAGGTAGCCATATCCGGGTCACATCTGAACCATCTCTAAAAAGGTGATCTCTGAATAAACAATAGAATAGCTTCCGTGTCCGGAGCATCTCTAAGTTATCTGAGGGGGGTCTGGAATAAGTGTCAGAACGTCGCCATGCCTGGGTCACATCCGAACCATTTCTGGAAGGAAATCTGGAAGAAGTATCAGAACGTCGCCATATCTGGTTCACATCTGAACTATATCTAGAAGGAAATCTGGAAGAAGTATCAGAATGTCGCCATATCTGGTTCACATCTGAACTATATCTAGAAGGAAATCTGGAAGAAGTATCAGAACGTCGCCATATCCGGTTCACATCTGAACTATATCTAGAAGGAAATCTGGAAGAAGTATCAGAACGTCGCCATATCTGGTTCACATCTGAACTATATCTAGAAGGAAATCTGGAAGAAGTATCAGAACGTCGCCATATCTGGTTCACATCTGAACTATATCTAGAAGGAAATCTGGAAGAAGTATCAGAATGTTGCCATATCTGGTTCACATCTGAACTATATCTAGAAGGAGTCGCGATAGTTGATAGTAATCATCTTTGTATTGACCTTTCCTGAAAAGGTAAAGCATCAGTTGTATGCAAGATCATGATGCATGAACTGTATGATTTCAGGATGTCCTCAAAATTGATGAGATTCGTGTAGTATGATGCATATGCATGCTATAATGTATGAAGACGTAATGTTCATGAATGTATTTTTGTCTCGGAAATTAAATCCTTGACGGGTGCCAGGAAGTTAACTCCTGGGCTGGTGTTGAAGAAAGAGTTCTTCACTTTGCAAGAATGAACTGGTAGGAGAAGATGACTCCGTTGGGGAATATGTTTGGAGATTACTCTGCGGGGGAGATTACTATAGCGATCTTGCTGGGGAGAACACTCTGTGGGAAGAGGGATACTTTGCTGAAATGTTGATGGTAACTTCACTGGGGATACCATTGTTGTGTTGGAAGTGTTAATAGACTTCGCTGGGGATAAGAAGACTTCGCCGAGGACGATCTCTCCATGGCTTTTGGCTGAGGATAACCCAGTTATATCCTGGTAAGGAAATAACTCTTTGAATAAAGCCGGGGGGCGCGTTCGTGCTCTGCGAGGATAAGCTTCCAGAATCTACTGGGGATAAGCTTACTGCTTGGGGAGATGGATTCCAACTTTCTTGGGGAAACTGGATTGGACTCTCCTGGGGAAGTATTGAACTGTATTGGTTATGTTCTTCAACGGAACCTACCTTGATACCTTGGAGGACCGAACAATCAGATTGCTTAGACAATTCTTTATTGCCCCTGTTTCTGAGGTGAGAGAGGAAGACCTGTGAGGTGCTGATAGTTGTTGATGGACAAACTTTCTTCTGATAGGCAGGTGACAGGATGGCATGACATAGTCGTACGCTTTGATCCCTAACTTTTGCCTGGACCGCCCTTTCGGTTTTTCAGTCCACCGGGATACCCATTTTTGCCCAAGCCGCCTTTTCAGGTTTTCGACTTGCCGGGTGTACAGATTTTTTCATTTCATCCCTTCATTTTGCCCGAACCCTTTTGGTTCGCCGGGAAGCCCTAATTTTTGCCTAGGTATGTCAACCTAGCGGGTCTTTGATTATGCGTAGTATTTTTTCGACTATGTCCACGTTCAGGGAATGTAGGGAGCTGCCCCTGTTGGAAGTATTTTGCCACGCTACCAGAAGATGTTTGGTCATGCAAGATTTGTTGTTGGGAATTCATGTCCAATGCCCCAAGTGGCTCAGGCGGAGGTTTGCCCCTGGCTGTTTGGCATCTTGAGAGATTCCTTGAATCCTGACTGGACTGCCCCAGATGATGGACAATGATCAGGTCATGCCCCTTGATTGGAGTGCTTTTGTTCATCCGATATTCGTCGTGTGAGCTTCTATGCTGTTCAAACAAATAGTCATACGCAAACAGTATTATATCAAGAATGCAAAGCTTATGTTTGTCTTGAAGTTTTTTGAAAATGCATTTTTTTCATAAAAACAAGTGAATTTTTTGTAAACTGTGATGTCAACTCAGTATTTTACAGCAAGTCTTAAGGAGTCAGGATACCTTTGTAACAGTATTCTTTTGAACTAACCCATGCTTCAGCTAGGACTTTTAAGGGTTATAACGTGGCCTGGTTCACGGTTTAAGAAACAAAGGATAAAGGCTCAAATTATTTGTACCCACCCACTCTTCGTGATGTTCTCCAAACCTAAACTCAGTTGATCGTGCGTTAGACCTTGTTTGAGTCTTTGCTCTGATTTTCCGGTGATGATTCAGATGTTGATAACTTATTTTGAATAGGCAGTCATTCCTTTTTTGTCGAGGGTTTGTAAGACCTCTTTCTTTTTTATTTGATTATCCCTATTTTTTGCCTGAACTGTTTCTTTTGTGATTATAGTCAGCGGGATGCCCTAGTTTTGTAAGTCTCCTTCATAGGTTTTGACTTATTGGGTTTTTATTTTTTGAGATATAATGTCTGCCTATCTGTATGATTGTTCGGAACCATCACAGTCTTTTGTTTTGTAAGGACCTCTTTGGTGCCATTCGTTGTGCACCTGGATCAACTGAGAGAACTACCCTGTCCCAGGTTATGATTAAGGGTTTTAAATTTCGAAAAGAAAAACTCCTACTTCTTTGGCTCAAAGGGGTTGATGAGGGATTATCTTCCTTATAACTCCAGTGTTTAGGATTTGAAACATTGCCTGTACCTCATCAGCGGGGTCTGTTCAAAAGCATACTGTAAAGATCGTGGTATCGTTTTCGTCATCCTCCCTCAAGAGGCTTAGAATTATTAATCGAGAGTTGATCATCACAGAAAAAATGAAACAATTTTGAATATAATGAAAACAATCGTATTAATTCCCAAAACAGACATATGCGATGCATTAATGAAATAAAAGAGTTTTCTATGACATTAATTGTTTGTATAAGCAAAGAAAAATACAACTCGGAAATTCAAATAAACAAAAAGTCTTCAATGATTGGGCAACGGAGCAGTGATTATGTTCGGAGTCTCAGGCACTTCAAACTGAATCTCTCCGGCGTCGATCATATCTTGAATCTTGTTCTTGAGAGGCCAGCAGTTGTCCGTAGTATGCCCCGGGCTATCAGAATGATATGCGCACCTATCGTTGGGATGATAGTTAGGAGCAGAAGTGTTCGGATTCCGAAGAGGAGCCCTTAAGGTGATCAGCCCTGCCTTCAACATTTGTTGTAGTGCTTGATCCAGCGACATGTTGATCTTGGTGAACTGTCGTTTGGGTGCGACCTCCTTGCGCTGCCCCTGTCCTTGTTGAGCAGGTCTAGGATTGGAGATCTGGGTTGCCCCTACCTCATGACGGCTCTTTTTACCGTGCACAGCATTGGACTCTTTCTTTCCATGATGAGGCTTTTTATCAGAAGGTGCAGCCTCTTGAATCTTCCCAGACCTGATGCCAGCTTCTATTCGCTCTCCAGTCAAGATAAGATCTGTGAATCCAGCAGACGAATTCCCAATCAGGTGGTTGTAGAATGGACATGACAGGGTCCCCAAGAACATGTCCACAAGTTCACGGTCAGTCAGCGGTGGTTGTACCCTACCGGCCAGGTCTCTCCATTTCTGCGCATACTCTTTAAAACCTTCTCCCGATCCTAGCAACATACCCTGGAGTTGGGTACGTGTAGGAGCGAGGTCGGCATTGTACTGATACTGCTTGTAAAAAGCAGTAGCCAACTCCTCCCAGTTACGAACCTTGGTCCCATCCAGCTGATAGAACCATTCGAGATGAGTCCCTGAAAGACTTTCCTGGAAGAAGTGGATCCACAAGTTCTTGTCCATAGTATATGGTTGAATCTTCCGCACATAAGACCTGAGATGCAGCCTGGGACAGGATTCCCCATCGTACTTAGAAAAAGAGGGTGCTTTGAATTTGTGTGGGATCACCACACTAGAAGTTAGACCCAAGTCTCCGAAATCCAACCCAGGCACTTGTTGAATTTCCATGGCATTCAGACGATCCTCTAGTTGTTTGTACCGGTCCTCAGCTGGAGGGTACTGTTCGTCATTAAACTCCGTCTCATTGTCAGAGACCACTTGACTAGGCACCTCTCTCTCATGGTGACTGCCTTCCCCAACAGATGGAGTAGTCCTCTCAGCTTCGTTTTGTGTGCCATTCCCAAGTTTGCGTCTAGGGTTGAACCACACAGTCCTCTTCTTCTTCTTTTTCAAGAGCAGGGTCTTCAGATCTTGCTGCCCCTGGGCCAAATTCATGATCAGCTCTTGGAACTTGGCGTTCTGAGCCTGGAGGGCCTTGATGGATTGCTCAGTAGACGATTCAGGATTCATGACGATCGGCTGAAATAAACAGCGAAGAAGGTAAGCAACCTGTCAAAAGGGTACCTGCAATGCAATGATATGTATGATATGCATGTAATGTTTTCAAGGACCTCGCGGGGTAAACACGAAAACCGTTAGAATTTGAATTCGGTGGCTTGATTGAAGGAACTGCGTATTGTTGAGAGTCCTTCGTCAAGGGTCAAAGGCTCACCATATCCAGTGGGTCATAGCCCCTGACAACCTTAGCTAGAGGAAAATAAATCCTCTTTGCCCCTTGCTAGATGTTTGATTTATCATGACCTGCATCACAAGCCCTTGAGATCCGTGAAATGGGTTAGGATGTATGCAATGGTATGATGTAATGCTATGCATGGGGGTAATGTGAGTAACCCTGTTATGAGTCCCAATTGAGGACTATAAACGAAACCTGCAAGCAAACTCAGTAACCCTGTTATGAGTCCTGATTAAGGACTATAAACAAAACCTGCGAGAAACTTAGTAAACCCTGTTATGAGTCCCAATTAAGGACTATAAACAAAACCTGCAAGTAGTTCATGTGTCAGATAACAAGCATGCAAGTAGTCAAGTACGAAGGCACACAAGTCACACAAGAGAAACCCTTAGAGTTTAGGCCAGCATGGGGTCTGGGTATTACCCTCTTGAAGTTGGTGGGCTCAACCTGTCCTATTAGAAGTAACCGGGTTCTAAGGGTCCCAATGTCACCGGATTGCTTTCATTGTTCATCGTTTCGATTTAGCCACTGAACTGGCGACCGAAATATTCCAGGAAAGCAACCCTCAATTGAGTGTAGTATCGAGTATCAACCAACCTCGGACTGCACCAAAGTCAGTTATCTCACTACCCTAAAGAGGCCAAGATAGTTTAATTAAGGTTCCTAAGGTCAGTTGATGCTTTACGACACCATGCGGAGACCCCGTACTCTCCTTGGCTGAACTCAAGGGTTACCGGTACACACCAAAGTGCCACATCAACGTAGCAGACTGTTTCAACCATGTCGGTATACCCCGCACAGTTCCCTCACAGCCTTGTTGCTACTTTCTAAGAAGGTATCCCACAGATCCGGGTTAGGATCTATAGTACTCCCAAGACAGTCCCACAATTTAAAGCAAGCAAGTCAATACAATTGAAAACACAGTGATCTTAGTCCTAAGGTACACCTCACTTTAAGTATATTCCCCAGCAGAGTCGCCAGTTTTGTGATCGGTGGATCTGGAACTGACTGTTTAACGCTGGTTCGCGAAATGTCGCGGAAGCAAGAGTCGCCATCGTCTTTTATTTTCTCCAAATGGAAAGGACAAAAGCACAGAAAAATTCCTTAAAGAGATTGCTCTCGGTTCGGGAGGTAGGTTATAGAAAGGGAAGGTGTTAGCACCCTTTCTATCCATGGTTATCCATGGGCTCTTAGATACTCGCTCATTTGTGTTTTCAAAAATGGTTTGTTTGCTTTTCAACTGTGGGTTTTAAAAAAAAGTTTCTTTGAAAATTCCAGTTCGACTCTTGTATCGGTCCTCAAGAGTGTTTGAAAAGATGCTTTCGAAAGCTTTTTGAAAAGGTGTCGGTGTGAAAAGTATTTTTGATTGTTTTGAAATTAGAGCAAGTATCTACGAGAACCTACCCACCCTAAGGAATTCGTCTGTGTAAATGTCCTTTAAAGTAGTGCCATCCCACCATTGAGAGGTAGGTAGCACCACCGTTGGAGGTGTTCGGGTCAATTCGAGGTTCGGGACATGGTGATCACCAGAGCAATGGGAAGACACCTTAGAAGCTACCCTCATGCCAGGTTCCCGGATCATGAGGACTTACTAAGACATCCTCTACTCGACGATCACCTTTCGAGGCAAGGCAACAGTGAGGCGTACCCTAGGGGTGGTGTGTAATTTGTGTGTCAGATTCGTTTATTTTTATCTTGTCATGTTATGGGTGATCTATGCGTTTGTTTTTATTTTAGGCCATTCATTCTTGCATGCATTTATTTAACAGTTAAAAAGTTGCGGAATATAGAAGTTCTAAACTATTACAAAGGCGCGGGTCCACATCGCCAAAATTAAAATCCAGGACCCGATTTGACAGAAAGTAAACAATTAAAGTAAAGTGCGAGAAATTTAATTTACACGGCTTTGGGAGAATTACATAAATAATTAAAAGAAAGAAATAAATAAAATGCGCGAATTGGAATTAAAATTGGAAACGAGGGCGTTGGACCCTTTTTAATGAAATTAAATTATATTGACAAATTAATGATATTAAAATGAAAAAAAGAAATTATTTTTGAGATTTTTGTATTTATGGTTTTTTTTATGTGAAATATATGAAATTAACTAATTAATCCTAATTCTACAACTTTTATTTATTAAGAAAACATGTTAAAATTTAAACCTAAAATTAAATTAATTATTTACATGCAATTTGATTTATAAAAATAAATAATATTTAATTATTAGTGAAAAGAAAAGAAAAAGGGTAAAAAATTGATACAAACCCTAATTCTACAAATTTTAAGTTTATTAGCAAAATATTAAGATTTAAACCTAAATTAAAAACTAAAATCAATTAATGATATTTATTTACAAAATATAACATTAAATAAAAATACTTATTTTTTGTCTTTTTCTGATTTTTAGATTGTTTTTATGTTTTTTATGAAAATGAACTAAATTAAAGAAATTAATAAAAAAAAATTGAATCAAATAAAAAAAATGAAAAAAATATAAAAGAAATTGCAAACCTAGGGGGGTCTGTCCCCAGATTGGGAGGTTTTATTCAATAATTAGGCCCATTGATCTTTGACCTTGTTGACTTTTCCACGTTCCCATATGCATGGTTGACTAAGGCACATGATGTTCTTCAAGTTATGCCCCTTGGATTGATCTCAGTCAGCACGTGGAAGGCCTGGATGTGGAGAATATGGTGGACTTCTTGTATTGAAACTGCATAGGATGACAATTAGAAAAATAATATTGGAAAGGGATGGGGACCTGGGGTTCGAACCCAGGTCCCAGGGTTTACCAGTGATGTGCTTTGCCAACTGCTCCACACGCGCGTTTTGTATATTGTATGACAAACAATTATTATAAAATAAAACAAATCGTTAGTGACTTTTTCGCGTGAAATTTCAAATCAGCCAATTATTGCTGGACACTTCATCATCTTCTTCTTCGTTTTGTTTATTTCCTGAAACATGAAAAGGTTAGCGGGGGTTTTGAACCCCCCCCCAAAATATGCCATATCCTATAATAGCGAATAGGCTGTGGTAGCACATAAATTAGGCGCGAGGGTTGATCTAGAATCGTCCAAGCACGCTGAGTTTAGTCATGGTACTGTGATGTTCCAATTTTACCGTATTCAAAAACCCCTAATTTGAAAGTTGAAGAACCCTAACATCCTTTAATGGTGAAATCGCGTATGGTGTACAAAAACTCAATCAAACTATATGGTTAGCTTCAGAATCATGCAATTAGTACAAATCCATAAAAAAAATGCAATGAACATGCTTAAATATTAAAACACGATTATGCATTTTATATGAAAAATTTTGATTTCTGTATACCGATTCAAGGCGTTAGAGTTGATGTTCTTGATTGGAATAGTCTCCTGGTCACCTTGGCAAGCTAATGGAGTGGTTATTTGATCTTGAAAAGCACTGGAATGTGGTTTTCAGTTTTGGACTTTTTTAAGGAAAATTGCAAGTTTGGCTATGGCTTTTCTGCGCAGCTTTATGGTTGTGAGGAGTAGGGTTTACATTAGTATGTATATGTGAACGATTAGGGTTGGAAATTTGGTCCAAAGAATCAATGCATTGATGTATGGAAGATTTGATTTTCATGCATAATGCTTCCAATCTTTTTCACATGCTTTTGATGCCAATCATATCCAATTGCCATGATTCTTTCTATATCTGATTGTGCACGAAATCTTAAGCCTATTCCATGCACAAAAAGATTTAAAACATTAGGTTTAGTATTTTTTACCTATTTATTTTAATTAAATGAATTATCAATAATTAAAAATCCAAATAAATAAATAAAAATGATAAAAAACTTCCCTTTGGGCCAAATGGTCGTGCACATGCCTTGGATGATGAATTGTGGAAGAAAAAGAGGCCCATTAGCATTTTTAAGACATTTGAAGCAATGTTGACTTTTCAAAATATCCAAAAATTTCCCAACTTCCACAAGGCATAACTTGCTCAATATTTAAGCTTTGCTCATGTTCTTGGACATTTTGGAAAGGTCTTTGAGTCCTCTAACCAATGTTTTTGGTCCCATGTCATTTTGATTTACCAATCTCAAGTTATGGCCTTTGACTTAAAGTCCCTTTTTGTTGACTTTTGAAAATGACCTATAATGTTGAAATTGATAACTTTTTGTGAGAGCATTTATTGGACTTGAAGTGTGAAGAGGAGTTGTAGGAAATGTCTTTCTCTTCAAAATGAGCTTTGAATGGAATTTTTCTGATAAACCATGTGAAAGTTATGCCTTGGTCAAGTTACAGTTGACTTTTTCAACTGTCCAAATATGGAAACTTTTGCATCTTGAGACTTTTTGAGCCAAGCTTTGAGAATCATGATCAAGCATTGATAAAATGATGTTTGTGGCTTCAAAATGAGATGTTGACAAAAAATTTGAACTTTTGACTGTCAAATGACCATTTTGCCCCTACAGTTGACTGTAGTGCAATTAGGGTTTTTGACTGTGCAATTTTGTGCTGTAAGTCTTGAAACTTGGTAGGAGGATGCTTGACCATGTTTGTAGGCATGTGGGACTTGATTGGACCCTTGGAAACTTCATTTTCTTTGTCAGAACCAAAACCCTAATTTTGACTGTTAGGAGGTCTTTGAACTGTGCAACCCTTGCGGAGATTTTGAAGCTTTGACTTTGGCAAATCTTGAAGAATATGGGAGGGCAAATTTTGGGGTACAACAGTTGCCCCTGTTCAATCTTCTTATACCTGAGGATGCAGATTGGCTGACGTGCCTTTCGTAATCCGAGGGTAGAAGATGATTGAACACTAGAGTGCCCAGAAATTTGCGCTCACATAGTAGTGTGATGATGGGAATGGGCTTATAGATGCCATTTGGAGATTGATGAATAGGATGATGGGATTATAGATGCCATGCTGAGAGATGATGGAAGGTGGATGGGCTTACAGATGCCATCTGGATGTTGATCGCGTAAGAGATTCCTTGGCGAGAACTTGCGTACCTGCAAAAGAAAAATGAGTACCTGGCATGTTACAGGAGCTGGTCTTCAAATTCTTTGTGTAGATGTGTCCTGACTGGCTACAGGAGCTGGATCTGGAGCTTCAAACGGTGATGAATGAACCAGGGGTGGTTACTACCTCAACAGGAAATTGCTCTTACTTTCTTGCTAGATCACTTTTGAAATTGCTTTGTTTGAAATGTGTTTGTGGTGGGTTTTAAAATTATTTTTGAAAAGCGCCTTCGTTTAGGAAAACTATGTAATGATACTCGTCTATATAAGAACACATACAAAGTGTTGGACTTTTTGAAAATATTTCATGTTTTTGAAAGTGTTGGTGTGTTTGAAATGCTGTTGTTTTTGAAAATGGTTGTGAGCAAAAAACTAAGAACACTCTACCTACTTAAAAGTCTTTTGTTCATTTCTCTCTTCCTTTGATATTTTTATCTCACCATTGATTGCTAAGTAACCCTATCTTTGGATATAAAGGGACGGACGCGGGTCATCGTATGATCATGGTTAGCAATGTTATGATATATCTTAGCATTTCTCCTAAGGGACTAAGATCATTTGTAAGGAAACATTCTTAGTGTCATATAGGAACTATGATATTATATTTTTGATTTTTTTTGGCTAAGATGTTTCACATGCATATCATGACCATTTGTTTAAGGTAACAAAGTGGAGTCATCCCTAGAGGTGTAAGTGTGCAAGTGTTTTGTATTTCATGCTTGACTTATCTTGGATTAGGGTTTTCTAGTATTGATTTTATCTTTCCATACAAACCTTAATTACTAGCATTTATTTTTGAAAGCGGTAAATCGCGAAAAGTAAATATCCTACGCTATTACATCTTTTAGGGAATGGGGATACAAGTTTATGAATGGGGAATGAAAGCAACTAAAACCTAATTACTATTACAACCAAATTGAATAAATAATAGCAAAAACGTCTCAAAAAAATCAAGATTTTTGGTGTTGAAGATGACACGGGCCGTGTCCTGTAACACAGACACCCGTGTCAGAACCCTGTAATAATTATGCATGTCTTTTTTTGTCCCAGCTGTACTGACATGGGAACCCGTGTCAGGACCCAGTCCTGCCATTTTGTCAAGTTTTAATTCCAGTATGTGGGACACGAGCAGTGTCACGTGACACGAGCACCCATGTCAGAGTCCTGTCTTTCCTTTTTTCCCCTATGTTCTTCCTAACACGGCCCGTGTCAGGTGACACGGCCGACCGTGTCAGACTTCCAAAAGCACTTTTTTGTGATTTTTAGTACTTGCAACTCTTCTACTTTGATTTATCCCGTTTTATTCTTTTGAAAACAAAAGTAAAATGACGTATGAACAAGGATATCACAGTTTGAGAAAACTTACCTCTTGAAGTAAAAACTCAAAATGTGTATGGATTTTTCTAGTTTCAATGTGATGATTGATTGAGCTTCCTTAGACCTCCTTGAAGTTGTTCCAGTCTTTACACTATACTGAAAGTGTTAGAATCTTTCCAACCAAGTCAAATTGCAAGACAATGTTTTTGAGTTTGGAAAGTGGAGATAATGATGTTACATAAATTGTTCTTATGTTTGGAAAGCTTCTATAAGATATATGTGAGGTATTTGGATGGTTTTTTTGGGGGAAACTTGTAAGGTATGCGTTTCAAAGATTTGGACTTCAAAGATCAAGAGTGGAAGTTTTGTGGACAGTTATGGTTTTTGAGAGTATGAGGGGTTTTGAGGATTTTTCAACACACAAGAAGCTCTCTATTTTTTCTGACCTCCTTCCCTTGCAAATTCTCCCTCTATTTATAGGCCAAAGGTTTGTGAACAAGGGTTGAATAGGTTTACAAGACAGCATGTTATGGTTTGGTTGGGATGCAAATATCAAACTATGTCAAGTACTCCATGGTTCCAAGATGAAGTACCAAAGTTGCTGGTATAGAGGGGCTTCTTTCCATGAATTATGGTGGAGTAAAATTAGAAGCAAACAAGGTATGTGCCCAAGACAAGTTTTGTACCAACAAGCTTGCTTTTCTAGAATGAGAATGGTGCCTTTATGCCATAAATGGAAAGATCTTTTAGACAATGGCTAAAACGCATGTGTAATAGCTCAAGAGTGGGTGTAAGCATTAAATTATAATGATATTTGAAATCAAGGAGGTCTGCAACACAAGATTATGCAGTATAGCATAAGGGTTTTGTTATGTGTTCTTCACTAAAATGACTTGCAATTCAAGAATGGATGCCCAACTTCATGCCCTTGAATCTCCTAGCTCAAGTATGATAAATTCATGCTCTTAGATGTTTTGGAAAGCTTGAAACATCCTCTATAACCTTCATGTTGGCCATTTTGACAAAATCATCTTATAACTATGTGAAAAAAAGTCAAGAAGTTGGGATAAAATCCTGACCAAAATCTGTTGAAAATTTCTCTAAGTGTTTATTCAAAAATGCCATGACTTCATGAATTTATAACTTAAAATCCAAACATTTTTAGAAAAAGTTCTTCCCTACAAGGTTTTAGATCTCATTGAGATCTACAACTTTCATGTTGGAAGTTTTCCTTGAATCATCTTGCATCATGGTGAAAAATTGGCATGAAGAAATGAAATTATCATATATAAAAACACTTAGAAAAGTTTCTAAGTCTTAAAGAGTTTGACTTTTCACATTGACTTTTGACTTTCTTGATTTCTTGATGATTAAGTTTCATATTTTGAATGTCTTGATGAATTTTGATCTTTGAAGCTTAAAGTTGACCAAAAAGTCAAAGTTTAACTTTTGATGCTACAGTTGACTTTTTCATCAGTACAACTGATTTTTGGTCGTTTGGTCAATTGACCGAGCAGAATTTGTGATACAAAACTAGAAACTTAACATGAGCATTCTTAAATGTCCATAATGATCCATAAACATCATTTAAAGTATTGGAAGTCCAGTTGTTCTTGTGCAAGCTCAAACCCTAATTTTGAGGTATCAGTGTTAAGGAGATGGCTTCACCTAGTCAATACATGTGCAAGCTTGAGCTTTTCCAGATCTTTGTGAGAAATGTCTGGAGAAAAGAGAGGGAAAATTTTGAGGTACAACTCAGAGGTTAGTATGTTAGTACATACACAACAGGATCATGAGAAGAACCTCTTAGTAGAAATAGAACCAAATGTTTAACAAAAAGTACATAGTAATTAACTATTACCCCACACCAAAATAGTAAAACTAAGAAAAATCTGTCTTCAATAGCTAGCTTCAGCATACTTGAATTTTTCCTACCAAAATGTCTGCCACATCATGGATGGCGTCTTCCTTTCTCATAATTTATTCTTGAGAACTTTCCTTATCTTTTGTACTGTCAAAATATTATGTATCCTCACTCCCAGAAGTCTTATCCTCTTCAGCTTCTTCATTACATTCCTCTTCCTTTGTCATTATGCTAAGAATATTATCCATATTCTTCTTCTTGAGTGAACAAGCTGCAATAATGACTTGATGATCCTTTGATATCTCTTCTAGCTCAAGTATCATATCTTTTATGGTGGATTTTTATAGTGGATAAGACTTCTCCCCTGCAACATGTCTTTGAGGCCTTGATAACTCAATGTCTAGGACATGTTTCCCCATAAATAGTTTATTATCAAAGGTCAGTGGTCCAACCCTTTTAATTGGAACTTCTTAAAAGTAGATTATCTTTGGATATTGATTTAAGATAATGTCATTCAACAAGCAAATGAATTCTATGGACATCTTCAAAGTATGTTAGTCAACATGTTTCAAGGTCTATTTTAAAACATACTCTCCAAAGTTCAACTTTCCCTTGGTGCCTACTTGATAGATCAACTTGGCTAATGTAGTGGTGACATTGGGACTATGATTTGTAGGTTCCTAGTTTATATCACAAATCCTATTAAACATATCATACTTCACACTCACCTTCCCACTTGGTATTAACCATTCTTTTGGTCAGTGTTGTACATGCTCTGTATTGATTACCTTACCTATCTTGTCAAGAGAAATTTTCTCAGATCCTATAAACTTACTTCTCTTTAAGTGTTCAATAATGACAAAAGGTGATAAATTTACACATTTTCCTGTAACATACACCTTTCTATACTCTCTACTCCTTTCAATATTTCACTTAAGGGAGATGTTTACAATAAATTCCCTAACAAGCTTTTTAAAGAAGGAACACATCTATGTGATAGTATTCATTAATGCTATAATCTTTATTAGGTTCACAAGTTCTTTACAACTTAAGGCTTTTTCACTAAGCTTTCTTTCACATGCAATCCTCCTAAGAACAAAAAACTTCCACTTCTAAGCACTAGATACAAAATGGAATGATACATTATCCAAAGGAGCAACAAAATGAATCTTCTTTCCTTCAACTTTCCTTATTGCAAGGGGCATGATGTCTTGAATATTTCCTTCAATGTATGAATCACTAGACACCATAAATTTTCTCTTTAGAGTTCTCTTTTTAGTAGCCTTTACTTTTCCTTTCTTCATTATAGTCAACTTGCTTATAGACTTTATACACCCTCTCACTTAATACCAGACGGTTCTTTAATTTCCTTATTTTTGATTATCCTTTTCATTATGTTGACAAGGGGAGTGTCATTATCCTCACTCTCATCTTCCTCAACGCTGATCAATTTGTTATCAGTAACACACACTCTTCTCTCTTTGAATCTCTGATCTTTTCATTTGAAGCTCTTAATCACTTGAAGATTCAGATGACACTTCCTTTCCATCCAGGATGTCATTCATACATTTATTAAGAACATGTTCATTAACATAAATAGGAGAGGGTTTAGCATATGGCTCACAAGGTTTACCAGATGTGTTACCAAATGATCCAACATTTTGTTTAACATGTTGAATAATGTTAAATTCATCTAACTATATGTCATCATTAGTAGTATAAGCATCAATATCTCCCAGGGAAGTGTCCAAATCATGCTCAGATTGCTTATAGATGGATGAACTTACTTTTTTTGAAGTTCTCCATTTCTCAATACCAGTACGTTTGGCCTTTTTCTTTTGGAAATCAATTGGAATGACCATCTTTAGAGGTACAACATCTTGAATAGCTTGATTTTTATCCTCCTTGATGCTTGATTTAGGAACCCTATGTTCCATTGACTCTCCTTTTTCTCCTATTATCTTGCCCCCTTGTGAGATAATGATTGAATTGGACTCGAAGATGTTGCACTACTACAAATAACATCATTTCATCTCAGACGTGAAAAGGATATTATCTCGGTTACACATGTGAGGTAACGAAGGGTGACAAGAAAAGCTGCCACTTTTCCCCATCTGTTGTTAAAAAATCGAGGGGTAAAGTAGCACTGGTCATGGGTTCGATCCCCAACAACATCTTTTGAAATTTCAAAACTGCACTATTTTTTACCTCGATTTTTAATAATAACCGAGGGGTAAAGACATGTTTACAAAAAAAATGACCTATTTTTTTCTTCATTTTAATCTGCAAAGCATCAAATTTGTTGACAAATTCTAAATCTTCCTCATCAACAATAACAACAAAAATAAAATCAAAAGAATCCTTAAACATTAAATCTCAAAAACAAAAACAACAACAAAAACAACAATAACAACCAGGACAACAAAATTCATGGATTCTTTGAACATTAAATGTCAACAACAACAACAACAAAACAAAATCAATAGAATTGTTAAATACTAAATACCAACAATAACAACAACTACAACAACAACAACAACAACAATATTTACTATTTTAATTACTTAATACAACTACAACTAACATTAATAAGTTATTTTTCATGCCTTTCTAATTAGAGAAAGGTTAAACATTAAAAAACCAACCTTGAAGTATTTTCATGCTCTTGCTTTTATTGTCATTGTTTTCAATATGTTAAGTTTAAATTTTAGTATTTTACATCCAAGATAAATAGTTATGGCATTCACATTTTGATTGGCTAGTAAGAGTTTCACGCGGATCACTAATGTTTTATGTGGATTGATGAGTTGATAATATCTTAACCATTGTTACTTTATAAATGGGCGACAAAAATTAGTTCTTTAATTTTTTCATCAAATGGGTCATAAATAAAAAAAAAATAAAAAAAAATGTGGTACTTTACCCCTCAATTTCTGCAAAACCGAGGTAATAGCTTATAAAAAAATTTAAAAATTAAAAGGTGATAAAATGTAGTTGTTGGGATTCGAAGATGTGTCCCTCTAGCTACTTTACTCCTTGGTTTTTAACAAAATCGAGGTAATAGGTCATAATTTTTTTTAAATTAAAAGGTGATAAAATATAGTTGTTGGGATTAAAAGACGTGTCCTCCAAATACTTTAACCCTTGGTTTTTAGTAAAACCGAGTGTTCTACCCCAAAATTTTACCTCTCATTTTTATTCAAGACATCCTCCTAGGGTTTCCAGATGCTCAAGGTTGCTCAAGAATTGATATGACAAACTCTCCTCCTAAGCAATGGATCCACAACTAGGGTTTCACTTTTCACAAGGAAGTTTGGGTTTCAAAGGTATTAAATGTTATTCATGGACTCTTATATGTCTCCAATAATGCTCATACCAGGTTTCAAGCGTTGCATCATAAGTTTTCTAAGTCAATGGTTCAGATGACTGAAAATTAACTATATTGGGTAAAAAGTCAACTATGGTCAACATACAATCAAACTTCAAGATTTTTGGTCAATATAAACATTTTGAAGTCATATTCATCATTTGATCAAGGTTGATCCTGATTCCTCGAGAAAAGCCCTCAGATCATCAAACTTCAAAAGTTACCAAATTAGGGTTTCCTTAGGAGAAGTCAACTGAACTTTGACCAAGCATAACTTTCACATGCTTTATCAGTTTTCCCCAACCAAGGCTCATTTTCAAGGAAATTCAATTATCTACCACTTTGTCTCTCTAAGCTCAAGTCCAAAATTCTTCATTTGAGAGATATGAGCCAATACATTATAGGTCATTTCAAAAGTCAACTAAAAGACACTTTTTGTCAAGGAAACTTAAATTAAGACAAATTCTTAAAATGCCAAAATGATCAACATAGAGATTGTAGAGGACATCCTAGGAGTTCCAAAAAGTCAAAGATCACTTTTAAAAGATAAAAATTGAGTGAGCTATGACCAGTGTAAGTTGGGAAATTTTGAGCAAATGCATGAAGTTCAAATTAAGCAAACTTGATATTTTGGATTATTGGGCCATTATTTTAAAGTCCAAATGTGTATTATACTCCTTATACACCCCATAACTCATTCATACACCCCTTGGGTATTTTATTTTATTTTTATTAATTTAAAGTCAAAATAAAATAAGATAAAACCATATCTTCTTACAAAGGTCCAAGCCCACCCTTGGTCTGACCTAATTCCCCTCTATATATGCTCTTCATTCATACATCAATAGGGAGAACCTTACACGGAAACCCTTGCTTCAAATACTTGTCAAAATATCAAACTTTTCTCAAGAACCCTAGATAATTCAAAACCCTACTTACAAGCCCTTTCATTACAAACTAGCCATCCCGATCAACCCCATGAAGATCATAGGGTAAGGTTGGCTCATTTACAGTGATCTAAATGGCCAGAAAGTACTTGTGCATGCATCACGATTCCATCCTTACTTGAATTTCATATTTTTTGTTTTTACTGCATTCTAACATTTACTTATGCTTGTTATGTATTTATGAGATTCAACTATGCAGGAATGACCCATCGTGGAGGTCCCATGCAAGCCAAAATGCAACACACTGTAGCTACACCAATCTGCACCGTTTTCGCCATAGCTCTTAAACCAGGTTGTTTTAGCCCAAAATAATCATCCCATCAAACTCGCAGCTCTTGATTTAGGGGGGTAGGATGTTTTTGGATTACTAATTCTGTTTATTTTGCAAGTTTGATAAAAGAAGGCTATCAGAGAAGACGTCCGGAGCTAGGGCTTTGGCGTCTCTCCGATTCAGGCATCGTTTGTATATTACATATGTTTTATTTCATTTAATTTAATAGATGTATCACCGCCCGAGCGGTTGAAGCGCGCACATTAAGGCATTGGTATCAAAGGGCATGGGTTCGATCAACCTTTTGCCATTTATTTTCCTCATATTTTGCAGGATGATTAACAAAACATGCTGAAGCTGTTTGCTATCACCAAGGCGCGCTTGACCCAGTGGTGAAGGTATTAGCTAAGGGTTCCAAGGGAATGGGTTCAACACCAACCCCTACCATTTGGTTTATTTTTTACTCATCCTCCTAAAACCTTTTCAAATAAACCTTTTTAATTTAATAAACCCTAATTTAGTTTTAGGTTTTCTTTTAATTTAACCCAAATTAATTTTTAGGTTTTCATTTAATTAATTCTTTTTTAATTAATAAATTAATTAGTTTTTTTAGGTTATTAATAGACTAAAATAAATTTAGGGTTTGATTAACTTAATCGATCAATTTCTTTTTTTAACTAATTAAAATAAATTAGGTTATTAGGTTAACCATCAAACCTTTCTATTAAACAATCATAAGACGATTTCCTTTTCCTTTTCCTTTTGCTTCGCGTATTTTTATTATTTACGCATTTTCCAATTATGTATCTGCTTACAGTTTGTAATCGTTTAATTTTATTTCCATCTCCCCCCGTTTTTACTATTTATACCCCCATTCCTGAAGCCTTGTAATAGCGTAGGAATCTTTAATTTATGCCTTTACTTGATGCTTTTATCGCTTTCCTTATAAATGTTTATCTTAATAGGATTGTATGGCAAGATTAAAAGCAAACAATAACTAATCTTAATCAAAGAGAAATACTTGAAACACAATACAGTTTGCACACCTGCACCTCTAGGTTAACCTCACTTGTCGCCTTCAGAATGAAAAAATAGTCATGTCCCTTGAACGTGGGGATGCTTTAGCACTGTCCCTCGATTAAAAAGATCGTAGTCCCTCGATGAATCTTTTGAGTGCTGCCTTTGGTAAACGATCTAGTCCCTTACGGTAAAATTGCTAAGCGCCCCTACGAGTTGCCTTTATGATTGTACGATGACCCACGCCTGTCCCTTCACATCCAACGATAGGGCTTCCTACTAACTAATGGTAGGATATCACAATCTAAATGAGGAGAAAAATAATACAAAAGACATTGAGTAGGTAGATAGTTCTTAATTGCTTGCTCGCGAATATTTAAAAACATCTTTTTCACACAAAACACTTTTTTGAAATATTTCCAAAAACAAACACTTTGTAAGCATTATTAAACAATACAAGAATCATTACAAAGTTGCCTAACTATTGGCAAATTTCAAAATATTTTCACACACATTCACAAAGCAATTTTCAAAACAAAGTGAGTTAGCAATTAAGAGCCCGTAGATAAATACGAATGAAAAGGGTGCTAACACCTTGCCTTTTCATAACCTACCCACCGAACTCAAAAATCTCAAGGTCTTTCTTATTATTTTCACCCTTTCGTTATTTGATAAAAGAAAATTCGGTGGCGACTCTTGCTATCCGCAACATTTGCGATAAAATGCAAAACCAAGTCAGCTCTCCCACCGTATTACAGAATTGGAGACTCTGTTGGGGAAAATAAAAGTGGGGTTACCTTTAGAGTTATATCACTTTTAAATGCTTGTCTTGTTTGCTTTGTATGCTTTAAATTTTGGGGCTTGCTCGGGTTTACTTTTCTCGCAATGATCCCTCACCCGGATCTGGGGACATTTTAGGTAAGTAGCAATAAATCATGGAAACTATACAATGTATACTGATATGGTTGAAGTGATGTCTACATTAGCGACACATTGGTTTGTACTGGTGTCCCTTGAGTTAGTCGGGGAGAATACTAGGATGCCACATGGTTTCATAAGCACTAACTGACCTTTAGAACCTTAATTGACTCAACTTAGCCATTAGAAGGTAGTGAGATAGCTGGATTTGGTGCAATCCAAAGTTGGTAGATACTCGATGCTACGCTCATTGAGATTTGACTCTTGGGTTTTGTTTGGTGGCATTTAATTTCCGTGCAAGACAAAATTTATGGGAAAAATCAGTGATATTGAGATCCCTAGAACCCGATTACTTCTTTAAGACAGGTTAAGCCAACTAAACTTCAAGAGGGTACTTACATATAAACCCTATAAAAGCCCTAAACATAAGGCCTTTACGTGCTTTTCTTATGTTTGATTATCTATTTAAACATGACATTATGACATCATAACATGACTAACCATTTCAAGGATCTAGGGGGTTTATCTTTGTTCTGTGTTGCAGGGTTATGATTTCTAATCGTAGGAATACCGTGCGAATCAAATTCGTGAGGATACCTTCCAAGATTGGGGAATTAGTCTCAAAGGTTCCTGGCAATTCTTAATTCTCCAAGAGACATGATCATCTAATTAGTTTGGTTACTACTGGTTTCCAGGAATACATGATGAGCGTTCTTTTCAAGTTCTTTGATCCTAAGCATCACAATTTTACCATCCCGAATTATCAGTTGGTGCCCATAATGGAAGAATTCTCTAAGTTGCTCGAAGTTCCTATTCTTGATCAGATACCCTTCACCAGTCTAGAGAAAGTTCGGAACCTGAAGACATTGCAGTAGCCTTACATCTGAAACGATCAGACATTGTATCTAATTGGGAAACAAGGATTTTTCTCCTAAATTTATGACAGAGAAGGCTCAGTGGTTATTATATGCCATGAATTTCGTGCTTTTGAGGATATTCTGGCCTTGCTGATTTATGGTTTGGCATTGTTCACTAATCCGGACCAATTCATAGATGTGAATGCCATCAAAATATTCCTCACCCATAATCTGGTACCTACTTTGCTTGGAGATGTCCTGCATTCCTTCTACACTTGTACTATGAAGAAGTGAGGAACTCGAATGTGTTGCATACCTCTACTTCCCAGGCGGTTTATTTCGCACCTTCCCCGATCAGTGATAAAGAACGAACAAGGTTTGAGGTGGTCTCAAAGGTTGATGTCACTCACTCATGCATGTATCCATTGGTGTTCTCGATCTCAGGAAAATGTCACTATTATTGATCGCTGTGGGGAATTTCCTAATGTACCTCTCCTTGGTATAAAGGGGGCATCACTTATAACCCTTCTCTAGCTCTGCGTCTGTTTGGTTATGCTTGAAGGGACGGCCCTTATGATATGCTCATTCAGGGTATTATGTTTAACTTTGAGAATGATCCACAAAATTACCATCAAAGGTTTATATGTGCTTGGGGCACGGTCAACAAGATTGATAGCAATATTTTGGGACACAAGAATTCCATTCCTTTATAGTCTTATCTCATATGGGTGGGGTCTCATGCTCAAAATCTTAAAATGCCATATCCTGCTATGGTACCAGTGGTCATAGAGTTTTTTGTTGAAGGGGATGTGGCTCATACCGTTCTTCATCTCAATACGCCTACTGACTTCGAAGAACTACAAAAGTCCTATATTCAGCTCAAGGAGGAAAGAGATACCTTCGAGGCTCAGTTCTATGCTAGTGAGAAGAAAGTACTGGAGCTGACAAAACGACTCCACGAAGAACAAATCCTTAATGCATATGTCAACATAAAGAGGAAGCACCCATGGGAGACTTGAATTAAAATTTTGGTGTTTTGTAACTCTTTTTATTGAAAGCAATTATAATTTGAGCTTGTTACTAAAATTTCTTTTGTTTCCTTTTGTTTAAACATATTTAAATCCCACAAAGGTCCTTGAAAACGTTGCACTTGCATTTGCATATCATCACATAATAGGTACTTTCTAAGCAGGTTTTCTCATATTCTTGTTGTTTATTTCAGTAAAAGATGGATCTAGAACATACTATCAAGGAACTTCAAGCACATAATGCCCAATTCCAGGAAACGCTCTTGAACTTAGCCTAGTGGCAGAAAGAGATGATGGCGCTCATCGCTAAAAATAAGAAGACTCAGAAACCAGTTATCCTCAACACGGGGAGAAGGTTCAAAAACCTCCCCAAGCAAGCTCAGAACTGTGTTATTTCCTCTGAGTAAGATGACAGTCAGGAGGAAGACGGTACAAGTATTAAAGTTGAAGGCAGAAGCAACTATGGTTCTGGTAAAATTCCTGAGGATGAAGACCATTCTGATGAGCAATATCCTCTTGGTGATGACAGATACAAGCAACTGGAAGATCGACTTAATGCTATGGAGATACAGAAAGTGACTGAGCTGGATTTTGGAGATTTGGGTCTTATCTCGGGGGTTGTTATCCTTCACAAGTTCAAGGTTCCTACCTTTTCCAAGTATGATGGTGTGTCTTGCCCTAAGTTTTATCTAAGATCTTATGTTCGGAAGATTCAACCCCATACTACTGACAAAAAGTTATAGGTTCACTTCTTTCAGGAAAGTTTGTCTGGTACACAACTCGAGTGGTTCTATCAGCTAGGAGGAACCAACATTCATACTTGGGAAGAATTTCCTGCTGCTTTTCACAAGAAGTATCAATACAATGTTGTCCTTGCACCAACTCGCGTGCAGTTATAAAATATGACTATTGGCTCAAATGAAGAATTTAAGGAATATGCCCAAAAGTGGAGAGACCTAGCCGAAAGAGTACAACCTCCTTTATCTAACAAGGAGCTGGTTGATATGTTCATGGGAACTTTGACAGGGCCATTCTTTAACCATCTCATCGGAAGCTCCTCGTCTGGTTTTACTGAGCTAATTCTAACTAGAGAACATGTCAAAAGTGGTATTAGAATTGGAAAAATTCAAGTAGCTGCGTCTTCAAGTACTGTGAAGAAGGCATTCAGTGGTAAGAAGGAGACCAATGTTGTTTATGGATAAAAGGGCCATGTTAAAAGTGATCGCAACCAATCTATAGGAGATGTGTTAATTTTTAATCCTACGTCTGTTCAAGAATAACAACAAGGCAATAAACATAGGACAAACGCTCCGAGAAGATAATTTACGAAGATCAGCATGCCACTGTCTCAAGCATTATAATATTTACTGAAAGCGGAGTTGATAATATTAAGGGAGCCTCCTCAGAATCCCAACACCTCCTCTCCCCGCTACAATCCAAATGCAAAGTGTGTATATCATTCCAACAGTCCTGGGCATGATACCAACAACTACTTGGTCTTGAAAAACAAGATTCAGGATATGATTGACAATAAAGAGATTGAGTTTGATCCTCCGGAGACTCCGAATGTAATTACTGCACTAATGCCGAAGCATGACAAAGGTGTAAGTGTTATTGTTGATTTTATTTATGTTGCTACTGTAAGTTAACTAATTACTCCCCTCCCAATTATCAAAGAGAGTATGTTGTAGGCCGATTTATTTCAAGGTTGTATTGAAAGATGTTACTGCTGTGCAGCCCACCCCAATGGATGAAAGTTATTGAAGGAAGGTGTTAAATGCCTAATGGACAATCACATAATTCTGGTTAAGAAGATTTTGTCTGCTGAGAATCCGTTTCAAGACTTATCTATAATATTAGGCCCTCCTGTCAGGATCAACTCCAAAGGCCCTGTAAGGATTACTGCTGTGATCGGTGGAAATAGAACTGACTGTTTTTTTTAGCTGGTTTCGCGAAATATCGCAGAAGCAAGAGTCGCCACCGTCTTTTATTTTCTCCAACCTAGAAAGGACAAAAGCACAGCAAAATTCCTTATGAGATTGTTTCTCGGTTCGGGAGGTAGATTTATAGAAAGGGAAGGTGTTAGCACCCTTTCTATCAATGGTTATCCATGGGCTCTTAGGTATTTGCTATTATGTATTCAAAATGATGTTTGCTTTTCAAATGTGAGTGGGTTTGAAAAAGTTTCTTTGAAAGATTTCTGAATGACTCTTGTATCTGTCCTCAAGAGTGTTTGAAAAATTTGTTTTCAAAGCTTTTGAAAGTGTAAGGTGTTAAAAGTATTTTGTTTGTTTTTGAAAAGAGCAAGTACCCATGAGTCATCTACCTACCCTAAGGAATTAAGTTGTGTAAGTGTCCTTTAGATAGTGCTATCCCACCATTGAGAGGTAGGTAGCACCATCGTTGGAGGTGTTCGGGTCAATTCGATTATCGGGACAGTGTGGTCACCGAAGCAACAGTTAGGACACCTTAGAAGTAACCCTAATGTCCTAGATCCTTTTTAATCCGAGGCAACCGTTTCGAGGCAACTGTTTCGAGGCAACTGGATCTTAGACATAAGAGCGACCGCTAAAAGGTCCTACACTTGACGACCAGTTTCGAGGCAACGAGTGAAGCGTACCCTAGAAGTGGTGTGTGCATTGTGTGTTGTATTCAGTTTATGTTGTCTTTGTAATTAGTGAACTTCGAGTTGTTTTTATTTACCATACATTCTTTCATGCATTTATCAATTAGGGGGGTGCGGAAAGTAAATTGCGGAAACATAAATCCTACGCTATTACAAGGCGCGGGTCTATACATCGCCAAAAATACAAAGACCCGTTTTTGGTAAATAAGTACGGAAAGTAAATAAAAACAGTAAAGATCCTAATTACTATTACATCCGGAAAACAGTTACATAATAATCTAAAAATAAGGAATTAAAACTAAAATGCGCGCGAAAGAAAGAATCGGGAATGCCTTAAGGGTGTTGACCCTTTTTTAGAAAAGAAATTGATTTTTTTTTTGTCTTTTTGTAATTAAAATTAAATTAAAACTAACTAATGCCCAATTAATTAATTAAAAGAAAACATTTTGTGTTTTTTATGTTTTTTATGAAATAAAATAAAAAGAAATAAAACCAAAAGTTGATTTTTCCTAATTCTAAATCTATTTTAATTATTAAGAAAAGAAATTGAAATTGCCTAATTAAACTATTTATTTGTTAATATTTTATTTACAAAAATAATGTGAGAATAATAATAATAATAATAATAATAATAATAATAATAATGTTAATTTTGTTTTTTTTGATTTTTTTATGAAAATATGTTAATTAAATTAATAGTTAAAATAAAATAAGGCAAATAATAAAAATAAAAATGAAAAAAATAAAAAGAAAGAGGAGTAAACCCAAGGGGGTGTTTGGGCCAAATAGGAGGTGTATGCTGAATTCTGGCCCATTAAGAAGCCACGTTTGACTTTCCTAGATTGCCTGCAGCACGCTTTGACTGAGCACATGGTATTCCTCCCTTTTTGTCCTTTGGATCTGCATCTGTGGACACTTGGCTGGCTCTTGGATGAGGTGTATGATGGAAGCTGGATGAGATGCTGCACACAAGCATAGAGAGAAAAATAATATGAATTTTGGTGGGGACCTGGGATCGAACCCAGGTCCCAAAGATTGCAAAGTACACAGCCAACCACTGAACCAAACGCGTTAGTTTGTTAGTATAATGGACAAAGAAAATTATATAATACAAACGCGTTATATGCTGAAACGCGCGCGTCAATTTGAATTGACCACTCCCTGCTCGCCACGCCCTTCGTCTTCAAGCTTTTCTTGTAAACATAAAACATATAGCGGGGGTTTTAAACCCCCACAAAATACAAGCATTATGAAAATAGCGATTAGACGCTCATGAAGCATAAATTGGGCGCGAGTATCTCATTCGATTCGTCTTGTCCCTCTCAATTCAACCATGGGTGTCCTGAAGGCCAATTTTTCTGTATGTGAGAAACCCCAATTCCAAACCTTAAGAACCCTAGAACGTGTTAATGGCAAGTTACGATTTAACGCGTTATAATGCAATTAGATTATCCCATTAGCTTCAGAATATTCCTAACAACACAAACCAATCAAGAAAAATGGTTAAAAATGCATAAATGGTGATATGTAATTCTGGAAAATAATTCAAACCGTGTGAGTTATATGGGACGAGTTCTTGAGGTTTTGCGCTTAATTCTGATTGCAGAAGGTTCCTGGAAGGGTCAGGAGTGTGTTTGGATCAAAGAGAAAGCTTGAATTGTGTGGGAAGATGGTTTTCAGTTTGTGATTTTTCTCTTGAAAAATGAAATTTGCTTTGGCCGTTTTGGAGTGTTTCTAGGTCGTGAATTGTGTTGGGAAAGCTTGCATATCTGTTTTGTAATGAGTATCCATCAATATAATGCATAATAAACCAATGCAATTATGCTTTTGATTTTGCCATGAATACCATTAAACCACTTGCCATATTTGCTTCAAATTTGAATTTCTATGCCCATAATAGGTCTAGCACGAGTTTGGCATGTAAATAATGGTGTATCAAAGCTATTCAAACCACAAAATATCCCTCCATTAATTTTTTTGATTTTTATTTGAATTTTAAAGATTTAAAATGAATTAAATCAAATAAAATTAAATAAAAATGGAAAAATTAATTTTTAATCTTGAAATAAATTGTGGGACACGTGGGAGGCATGGTCAAGCTGAAACAAGTGGAAAAAGTGGCCCCTTTTTGTCAAAAATGAAGTTTCAAGGATAGTTGAATTTGGCCATTTCACAAATATTTCCCAACTTCTCCAATGCATATCTTGCTCAATTCTGAAGCTATGAATATGTTCTTGGACATTTTGGAAAGGTCTTGAAGTCCTCTAACCAATGTCTTTGGTCCCATGGCATTTGGATTTATCAATCTCAAGTTATGGTCTTTGACTTAAAGTGCCTTTTTGTTGACTTTTGAAAATGACCTATAATGTTGAAATTGATAACTTTTTGTGAGAGCATTTCTTGGACTTGGAATGTGAAGATGAGTTGTAGGAAATGTCTTCCCCTTCAATATGAGCATTGGATGGGATTTTTCTGATGAACCATGAAAAGGTTATGCCTTGGTCAAGTTACAGTTGACTTTTTCAACTGTCCAAAAATAGAAACTTTTGCATCTTGATGATTTTTGAGCCATTCTTGTGAAATCATGATTAAGACTTGATCAAATGATGATTGTGGCTTCAAAATAAGATGTTGACCAAAATTTTTGACTTTTGACTGCCAAATGACCATTTTGCCCCTACAGTTGATTGTGAAGCAATTAGGGTTTTTGACTGTGCAACTTGACCTTGTGAGCCTTGAAACTTGGCATGTAGATGCTTGACAATGTATATGAGCATATGGAACTTGATTGAGCCCTTGAAAACCTCAACTTCCTTGCAAGAACCAAAACCCTAATTTGACTGGCTTAGGAGAGTGGTTGACTGTGTAGCCCTTGAGTAGACTTTGAACCATTTGAGGTGATGCTTGGCAAAACTTTGAAGAATATGGGAGGGAAAATTTTGGGGTACAACAGTTGCCCCTGTTCAATCTTCTTAGACATGAGGATGTAGATTGGCTTGTGTGCCTTTCGTGATCCGAAGGTGGAAGATGATTGAACACTAGAGTGCCCAGAAATTTGCACTCACATAGTTGAGTATCAGTAGTGTGATAGCGGAAATGGGCTTATAGATGCCATTTGGAGAGATGATGGATAGGAGGATGGGCTTATAGATGCCATCTGGAGGTGTGACAGAACCTTGTCGGGAATGGGCTTATAGATGCCATTTGGAGCTGTAATGGGAGGATGGGCTTATAGATGCCATCTAGGTGTCGATCGCGTAAGAGATTCCTTAGCGAGAACTTGTGTACCTAAGAAAGAAAGATAATTACCTGGCCTGTTACAGCGGTTGATCTTCAAACTCTTCATGCAGACGTGCCCTGGCTGGATACAGGTATCGAATCTACAATCTCTTCAGACGTGCCCTGGCTGAATACAGGAGTCGAATATGGAATTAGTCGTCAACAGATATGCCCTGGCTGGATACAGGAATTGAATCTTCAAACTCTTCAGACGTGCCCTGGCTGGATACAGGAATCAAATATGGAAATAGTCATCAACAGATATGCCCTGGCTGGATACAGGAATCGAATCTTTAAACTCTTCAGACGTGCCCTGGCTGGATACATGAATCGAATCTTTAAACTCTTCAGACGTGCCCTGGCTGGATACAGGAATCAAATCTGGAAATAGTCGTCAACATATATGCCCTGGATGGATGCAGGAATCGAATCTTCAAACTCTTCAGACGTGCCCTGGCTGGATACATGAATCGAATCTGGAAATAGTCGTCAACAGATATGCCCTAGCTGGCTACAGGAATCGAATCTTCAAACTCTTCAGACGTGCCCTGGCTGGATACAGGAATCGAATCTGGAAATAGTCGTCAACAGATATGCCCTGGCTGGATGCAGGAATCGAATCTTCAAACCCTTCAGACATGCCCTGGCTGGATACAGGAATCGAATCTGGAAATAGTCGTCAACAGATATGCCCTGGCTGGATACAAGAATCAAATCTTCAAACTCTTCAGACGTGCCCTGGCTGGATACAGGAATCAAATCTGGAAATAGTCGTCAACAGATATGCCCTGGCTGGCTACAGGAATCGGATCTTCAAACTCTTCAGACGTGCCCTGGCAGGATACAGGAATCGAGTCCGGAAACAGTCGTCAACAGATATGCCCTGGCTGACTACAGGAATCGGATCTTCAAACTCTTCAGACGTGCCCTGGCAGGATACAGGAATCGAGTCCGGAAATAGTCGTCAACAGATATGCCCTGGCTGGATACAGGAATCGAATCTTCAAACTCTTCAGACGTGCCCTGGCTGGATACAGGAATCAAATATGGAAATAGTCGTCAACAGATATGCCCTGGCTGGCTACAGGAATCGAATTTGGAATTAATCGCTCACAGATATGCCCTGGCTAGATACAGGTATCGAATCTGGAATTGCGACAGTTGATAGTAATCATCTTTGTATTAACCTTTGTCCTGAAAAGACAAAACGTTAGTTGTATGCAATGTCATGATGTATGAGATGCATGATGTCGTGATGCTCAAAAATAGATGAGATTGTATGTTCATGATGCGTATGTGCATGCTATAATGTATGAAGATGTGATGTTTATGAGTGTATTTTCGTCTAGGACGACTAATCCTTGACGAATGCCGGGAACTTGAATCCTGGGCTGATGTTTGAAGAGGAGAGTTCTTCGTTTCCGCTGGGGATGATGGTTGCAAGAATAAGCCGGTAGGAGAAGGTGACTCCGTTGAGGAATAAACTTGGCGAAGAGATTACTCTGCGGGGAATACTCTGTGGGAAGAGATACTTCGCTGAGGTTTTTAAATTGATGATAACTCCGCTGGGGATACCGTTGATATGTTATGTCGGGGAATCTTGATGAAATCCGCTGGGGGTTAGGAAGAACTTCGCCGAGGACGATCTTTCCGTGGCAATTGGCCCAGTTATAAGCTATGGTGGAGAATAGCCTTTGAATATAGCTGGGGAGACGCGTTCGTGCTCTGCAGGGGATAAGCTTCCAGAATCTACTGGGGATAAGCTTCCTACTGGGGAGATTGATTCAACTCTCCTGGGGAGACTTTTTGAACTGTACTGGGAGTGGCTCCACTGAAGTGTCTGTATTCCGCCGGGGAACAATCTTAGAATAAGACTGCCGGGGATGCTTGTTTAGGAACATCTGTATACTCCGTTCGCTGGGGAATATTGTGATTTTCTGGGGATACCCAACTTCCTTAAGGCTGACAGTAGACTAACTCTACTTGGGGAGAGTGTTGCTGACTTGCTGGAGATACTGTGCCTTGTTAGGGTTGATGGGAGACCAACTCTGCTTGGAGAGTATTGTTGAGTCTTGACTTACTCGGTGGGGAGTGGAGGTATCTTGGTTACGTTCTTCAGCCGAACCTACCTTAGTACCTTGGTGGACATAGTAACTAGATTGCTTAGAAAATTCAATATTGCCCCTGTTTCTGATGTCACCTATAATTAATCCTTTGTTTCGTATTCGAATATTTATGAGTTAGCAATTAATGTCAAATGCATATATCACAATCGAACCTTGGACGTTCTTTACAAAACAAAACAAAAAAAGGAAAAACAATTGGCAATTGGTCTGAAAAGTGAATTTGTATTGATTTTTGAATTGGCCTGTAAATAGGCGTTTATGTACAAGAGGCCGACGTCCTAGTAAGAGAACGCCGCCGAACGACAGAGTTTATACAATTTTGTGAAAAGGAAAACAAAACAGCTATGTGAAATGAATAATCCCACTGGGTTCCAACTCCGCTATCGCCTTTATATCTTCGAGCGTCTCATCACTTTGCTGCTCAATTGAAGATGAAGTTGATTGATCGATGCCGTCTGAACCTGATAGTTGATACCTGATTCTGGATGCAATGGTGATTCAATGAGACATAGTATTACGCTTCAATCCCTAACTTTTGCCTGGACCGCCCTTTCGGGTTTTCAGTCCACCGGGATACCCATTTTTGCCCAAGCCGCCTTTTCAGGTTTTCGACTTGCCGGGTGTACAGATTTTTTTCATTTCATCCCTTATTTTTGCCCGAACCCTTTTGTTTCGTCGGGAAGCCCTTATTTTTGCCTAGGTGTGTCAACCTAGCGGGTCTTTAATTATGCGTAGTATCTTTTTACTATGTCTGCATTGGCGGGGTGAGGAAGGTCGTCACCATCCATGGTGGTTAGAATCATGGCTCCTCCTGAGAAGACATGTTTAACCACAAATGGCCCTTCATACGTAGGAGTCCATTTGCCCCTGGGATCACTTTGAGGAAGAATGATGCGCTTGATTACCAGGTCTCCGACTTGATACTCTTGTCGTCTGACTTTCTTGTTAAATGCCCTAATCATCCGTTTTTGATACGTTTGACCATGACAAATAGCAGTGAGTCTCTTTTCGTCGATTAGGTTTAATTGATCAAGTCGAGTCTGGATCCAGTCATCTCCGCTTAGATTTGCATCCTTCATTATCCGGAGAGAGGGTATTTGGACTTCAATAGGCAAGACTGTCTCCATGCTATAGACCAAGGAAAAGGGAGTTGCCCCTGTTGACGTCCGTGCTGAGGTACGGTACCCATGAAGAGCAAACGGTAACATCTCGTGCCAATCTTTGTAGGTCACTGTCATCTTCTGCACAATCTTTTTGATATTCTTATTAGCTGCTTCTACAGCCCCATTCATCTTCGGCCGGTAAGGAGAAGAGTTGTGGTGTTGTATCTTGAATTGCTCGCAGAGATCAGTGATCATCTTGTTGTTAAGATTGGTACCATTATCCGTAATGATCCTTTCCGGGACGCTGTATCGACAGATCAGGTTATGACGAATGAACCGTGCTACGACGTTCTTGGTTACAGTAGTGTAGGAAGCTGCTTCAACCTACTTTGTGAAGTAATCAATCGCTACCAGGATGAAGCGATGCCCGTTAGATGCCGTAGGTCTGATCTCGCCGATCATATCAATCCCCCACCTTGCAAAAGGCCAAGGTGCTGTCAAGACGTTCAGAGGTGCTGGAGGGATGTGCACCTTATCAGCATATATCTGGAATTTGTGACACGTCCGAGAACGTTGGTAACAGTCGGCTTCCATTGTGGACCAGAAATATCCTGCCCAAAGGATTTTCTTTGCCATAGTATGTCCACTAGAGTGTGTTCCGAAGGTACCTTCATGTAGCTCTGCCATGATTCTTTCTGCTTCAGTCTTATCCACACAACGCAATAAGGTTGAATCATGGTTTCTCTTGTATAGAATGCCATTGCTGAGGAAGAACTTTGCAGCGAACCTTCTCAGAAACTTTTTATCATTGATGGGTGCACCTTCAGGGTATTATTGAGCTTCCAAGTACCTCTTCACTTCATGATACCAAGGTTTCTCAGTTACCTCTTCAGCCTCAAGATCACAGCAATGCGCAGGTTCATCCAACTTCTAGATAATGATCCGGGGAGCCTCGTTGTCCCATTTGACTTTGAACATAGAAGACATCGTAGCCAACGCGTTCGCCAACTGATTCTCCTCTCTTGGTAATTGTTCAAAAGTTATCTCCGTGAAATGGGGGATCAATGTCAACACTAACTCCTTATAAGGAATAAGATTTGGGTGTTTCGTATCCCACTCGCCTTTGATCTGGTTGATCACGAGAGCGGAATCTCCGAAGACACTCAGAAACTTGATCCTTAAGTCAATTGCAGCTTGAAGACCCATGATACATGCCTCATACTCCGCCATGTTGTTAGTGCAGTTGAAACATAGCCGGACAGTAAGTGGAGTATGAGTGCCTTTTAGGGATATGATCACAGCGCCAATACCGTTACCCAAAGCGTTGGAGAATCCGTCAAAGTGCATAGACCATCGGGATCCTTCCTCAGGTCCTTCATCCGGTCCAGGTACTTCACAATCAGTCACCACCATGATATCCTCGTCTGGAAACTCAAAGTTCATTGACTGGTAGTCGTCTACTGCTTGGTGTGCCAAATGGTCGGCCAATACACTTCCTTTGATTGCTTTCTGAGTCGTGTACTGGATGTCGTATTCCGTCAAGATCATCTGCCATCTTGCTATTCTTCCAGACAGAGCAGGCTTTTCGAATATGTATTTTATTGGATCCATTTTTGAAATCAATAGAGTAGTGTGAGTCAGCATATACTGTCTCAGCCGGCGAGCAGCCCATACCAAAGCGCAGCAAGTTTTCTCGAGCAGTGAGTATCAGGTCTCACAGTCGGTAAAATTTTTGCTAAGGTAATAAATGGCGTGCTCTTTTCGGCCAGACTCGTCATGCTGCCCCATCACGCACCCCATCGAGCTGTCAAGTACCGTCAAGTATAGTATTAGAGGTCTCCCTTCAACCGGTGGCATAAGAATGGGTGGTTCTTGGAGATACTCTTTGATTCTGTCGAAAGCGGTCTGACATTCATCGTTCCAACGCACTACTTGATCTTTCTTCAGCAGCTTGAAGATTGGTTCACAAGTAGCAGTTAGGTGCGAGATGAATCGGGCAATGTAATTCAGACGTTCTAGAAAGCCTCTGACTTCTTTCTCTGTCTTGGGAGCTGGCATCTCTTGTATGGCTTTCACCTTGGCAGGGTCCACTTGAATACCCTTGTCGCTCACGACAAAGCCTAGCAACTTTCCAGATCTCACCCCAAAGGTGCACTTGTTCGGGTTCAACCTCAACTTGTACAATTTCAGACGGTCAAACAACTTCTGTAGATGGTCAAGGTGTTCCTCCTCAGTTTGAGATCTTGCAATCATATCATCGACGTACACTTCTATCTCATGATGGATCATGTCATGAAATAAAGCAACCATGGCACGTTGGTAGGTTGCCCCAGCATTTTTCAGTCCAAAAGGCATGACCTTGTAGCAGAAGGTGCCCCACTGAGTAACAAAGGTAGTCTTTTCCATGTCTTCAGGAGCCATCTTGATCTGATTATAACCTGAAAAACCATCCATGAAGGAGAACACCTTGTGCTGAGCAGTATTGTCAACCAGAACGTCGATGTGAGGTAGGGGGAACTCATCCTTGGGGCTGGCCCTGTTCAAATCCCTGTAGTCGACACACATTCTGACCTTACCATCTTTCTTTGGCACTGAAACCACGTTGGCAACCCACTGAGGGTAAGAAGTTACTGCAAGAAAACCGGCATCAAATTGCTTCATAACCTCAGCTTTGATTTTCTCGGACATCTCTGGACGCATACGGCGGACCTTCTGTTTTACTGGCGGGCAATCTTCCTTGGTAGGAAAGTGATGAACCACAATGCCGGTATCCAACCCAGGCATGTCTTCGTAGGACCAGGAAAAGATTTCCACATAATCATGCAACATCTGAATTAACCGCTGTTTCACGCTGAGCTCTAGATTGGCACCAATCTTGACTTCCTTTTTGTCTGTCTCAGTACCCAGATTTACCGTTTCCACTGGCTCTTCATGTGGCTGAATGGCCCTCTCTTCCTGGAGTAGCAGTCTTGCAAGTTCTCCAGGCACTTCGCAATCATCTTCACCTTCGTCTTTGGCTAAGTTGATCGGATTTTCGAAGTCATAACTGGCAGTAGCAGAGTCGTTACCAGTGAGATACAGAGTGGATTGGAACCTGTATGAGTGAGTGTGTGTAAATACAGCTGTTTTGCAATATATAAAGAAAGAAAGGGAGCGCAAGATTTGAAAATGTAAAAAACGTCCAATGCTTTTATTCATGATATATGAAAGTGACAAACAAAAGCCCTCACAAATAAAACCACGGTGCCCCGGGTAAGACACCGGGCCAATAGAGTTTCAAATTATTGTTTATTACAAATCCAAAACAAAGAAGTTCATTACTGGGTGACAAAAGTAATAGGTGTAAAGTCTTTGGAAGTCCAGTTGCTAGGTCCATCTTCGGTTGTTGGGTATATCCAGCTGTCGAATTCAGATTCTTCCACTTCATCTTCAACCCTGATAGCATTTACTCCATGGTTGGGCATGGGAGCAGTCACCATATTAGGCTTCTCGGGCGCCTCGAACTGTACCTCCTTAGCATCTATAAGGTCTTGAACCTTATTCCTCAGAGCCCAACAATCATCAGTAGAATGCCCCGGGCTATCAGAGTGATAAGCGCAACGAGCGTTGGGGTTGTACTTCGGAGATGCTGTGTTTACCACCTTCGGAGCTTCCTTGACAGTTATTAGGCTAGTTGACAGTAGTTGTGGCAAGATCTGAGAGAGAGTCATGCTGAGCCGAGTATATTGCCTTTTGGGCCTCTCAGCTCTGGGCTGGTTGTATTGCTGAGGAGCAGCAGCAGGCTTAGAAATAACCACCGCGTTGACAGCTTGGCGGCGTTCCGGTTTGTTCTGTCTCCTGGGACCATACACAGCACTGGCCTCCTTCTTGAAGGGCTTCTTTTCAGTATTTGAGGAGGCACCCTTCTGTATCTTCCCTAATTTGATACCAGCTTCGATCCTTTCACCAGTCAGGATCAGGTCAGTAAACTCAGCAGAGGAATTGCCAATGAGATGGTTGAAGAATGGACCAGATAGGGTCCCCAAGAACATGTCCACTAGTTCACGATCCGTCAACGGTGGCTGCACCCTGCCAGCCAGATCTCTCCATTTCTGTGCGTACTCCTTAAAACCTTCTCCCGATCCTAGCGACATACCCTGGAGTTGGGTACGTGTAGGAGCGAGGTCGGAATTATAATGATACTGCTTGTAAAAAGCAGTGGCCAAATCCTCCCAGTTACGAATGTTGGTTCCATCCAGCTGATAGAACCATTCGAGATGAGTCCCTGAAAGACTCTCCTGGAAGAAGTGGATCCATAAGTTCTTGTCTGCTGTGTAAGGCTGGATCTTCCTTACATAAGAGCGGAGATGCATTTTAGGACAGGAAGCCCCGTCATACTTCACAAAGGCAGGCGCCTTGAACTTGTGTGGGATCACCACCCCAGAAGATAACCCCAAGTCTCCGAAATCCAACCCAGGCACACGTTGAATCTCCATAGCATTTAACCTGTCCTCTAGTTGCTTATACCGGTCCTCAGCAGGAGGGTACTGTTCATCATTGAAGTCTGTCTCAGTGTCAGAGACCACAGGACTAGGGACCTCTCTCCCTTGGTGACTGCCTTCCCCCACAGATGGAGTAGTCCTCTCAGCTTCATTTTGCAATGTATTCCTGAGTCTGCGCCCAGTGTTGAATAACACAGTCCTCTTCTTCTTCTTCTTCTTCTTCTTCTTCTTCAGGAGCAAAGCCTTCAGCTCTTGTTGTCCCTGGGCCAAGTTCATGACCATCTCCTGAAATTGGGCATTCTGGGCCTGTAGGGCCTTGATAGCTTGCTCGGTAGTGAGTTCAGGATTCATGATGCTTGAGTGCTGAAATAAACAGCGAAGAAGATTAAGCAACCTGTAGAAAAAGGGTACCTGTTATGCACATGATGCATGATATGCTATTTATGCAATGCATTCAAGGGTTCGAAAGTTCAAATTCGTTGTAGCCAAAAAAAGAACACACTTTTTATTAGGAAATAATTTGTTCAGTACATCAGGGCCTCATGGGCAAAACATTAATTAATCCCAAAAGACACTGCGCATCCTCTTTGGAGCAATGTAAGTGTTGAGAGTCTTTTCCTCGTGCAGTAGACGCGTGAGCTCCAAGACCTTCTTCTCACTGGCATGTAGACTGGTTTCAAGAGAATTCTGTTCTTCCTTGAGTTGGATCCAGCTTTTCTGCATTTCTTCCCAGGATGTAGGCATGTCAGGATGTTGAATGGTGTAGGGCACCTCTCCTTCCAGAACTGACTCTTTGATCACAGGGAGAACATGAGGATATGGCATCACCAGCTTCTGGGAGCGGGCTCGTACCCACTTGAGATAAGGCTCTAGGGGGATGGAGTTCTTGTGCCCCATTATCTTGCTATCTACCCTGTTGGGCATCCTCCAGGCTCTGATAAATCTCTGGCGAAGTCCTTGTGCATCGTTGTCGAAGTCAAAAACTATGTCAGGAATCAACATATCATGAGGGCCATCCCTCCGAGCATATCCAAACTGTCTCAAGGACAGACAGGGGTTGTAAGTAATACCTCCTCTGATTCCAAGTAAAGGAACATTAGGAAACTCCCCGCAACGATCAATGATAGTGACATTCTCTCTGGACCGAGAACACCAATGTATATCAGCATGTGTAAGCGTCATCAATCGTTATGACAATCTCAAACCCCGCTCGTCCTTCAAAACTGATTGCGGAAGGTGCGAAATAAACCACCTTCCCAGGAGAGGAGTGCAGCATATAAGAACACCTCTTTTTCTCATGGTTCGCGTGTAACATGTGTGAAGGATGTCCCCAAGCAACGTAGGTATAGGATTCCCGGACATGAAGATCTTGACAGCATTGATATCTATAAGCTGATCTGGATTAGGGAACAACACCAACCCATAGACAAGGAGGGATACAACTTCTTCAAAGGATTGTAGGTCAAGGGAGTTCCAACATTCTTGTGCTTTCTCAAACAGAAACTTGGCCAAGAACCCTTTGATACCACTTCTAACTTCCCAATGTCCCTTAATGTCAGATGGTTGTAGGCATAATGCTTTAGCAACCTCTTCAAGTTTTGGCTCCTTTTCTGTACCGTTGTGGGGTAGTTGAGTAAGGATAGGAATCTTCAGAAGCTGAGAAAACTCTTCCAAAGTAGGCACCAACTGATAATCCGGGAAAGTAAAACAGTGGTGCAGAGGGTCAAAGAATTGGAACAACACTTTCACCATATCCTCTTCAATGTTGGTATTGACCAAGCTGATGAGTCTACCATGTCTTTCACTGAATGAAGAGTTCTCGGGAATCCTGGATGTAAGTTCCTTAAGCTGAGGAGGGACCCTTACAAGGTTGATCTGAATTGTCTTTCTGCGGATAGTTTCCATGTCCTATAAAACAAGAACAAAGATGAAGATTCGAACCCCTGAAGTGGTTAGTGGATGCATATGATGCTGTATGATGTTATGATGCTATGATAAGAGCACACCACAAGTATCTACAAAAAGCAAACATGGTAAGGCACACAAGTCACACAGGATAACCCTTAGAGTTTAGGCCAACATGGGGTCTAGGTATTACCCTCTTGAAGTTGGTGGGCTCAAAAACCTGTCCTATCAAAAGTAACCAGGTTCTAAGGAGCTCAATATCATTGGGTTGTTTTCTGTGTTCATTGTTTTGATTTAGCCACTGAACTGGCGATCAAAATATTCCAAGAAAACAACCCTCAATGAGTGTAGTATCGAGTATCAACCAACTCCGGACTGCACCAAAGTCAGTTATCTCACTACCCTAAAGAGGTCAGGATGGTCAAGTAAGGTTCCTAAGGTCAGTTGATGCTTCACGACACCACGCGGCGTCCCCGTACTCTCCTTGACTTAACTCAAGGGTTACCGGTACTCACCAAAGTGCCACATCAACGTAGCAGACTGCTTCAACCGTGTCGGTATACCCCGCACAGTTCCCTCACAGTCTTGTTGCTACTTTCTAAGAGGTATCCCCCAGATCCGGGTTAGGATTTATAAAACTCCCAAAACAGGCTCAATAATATTAAAGCACACAAATCAGGCAATTGAAAACATAAGTATAATCTATCCTAAGGTACACCTCACTTTAAAGTTTCCCCAGCAGAGTCGCCAGTTCTGTGATCGGTGGAAATATAACTGATTGTTTTTTTAGCTGGTTTCGCAAAATGTCGCGGAAGCAAGAGTCGCCACCGTCTTTTATTTTCTCCAACCTGGAAAGGACAAAAGCACAGCAAAATTCCTTATGAGATTGTTTCTCGGTTCGGGAGGTAGATTTATAGAAAGGGAAGGTGTTAGCACCCTTTCTATCCATGGTTATCCATGGGCTCTTAGGTACTTGCTCTTATGTTTTCAAAATGATGTTTGCTTTTCAAACGTGAGTGGGTTTGAAAAAGTTTCTTTGAAAGATTTCTGAATGACTCTTGTATCTGTCCTCAAGAGTGTTTGAAAAATTTGTTTTAAAAGCTTTTGAAAGTGTAAGGTGTGAAAAGTATTTTGTTTGATTTTGAAAAGAGCAAGTACCCATGAGTCATCTACCTACCCTAAGGAATTAAGCTGTGTAAGTGTCCTTTAGATAGTGTTATCCCACCATTGAGAGATAGGTAGCACCATCGTTGGAGGTGTTGGGGTCAATTCGATTATCGGGACAGTGTGGTCACCGAAGCAACAGTTAGGACACCTTAGAAGTAACCCTAATGTCCTAGATCCTTTTTAATCCGAGGCAACCGTTTCGAGGCAACTTTTTCGAGGCAACTGTTTCGAGGCAACTGGATCTTAGACATAAGAGTGACCGCTAAAACGTCATATACTTGACGACCACGTTTCGAGGCAATGAGTGAAGCGTACCCTAGAAGTGGTGTGTGCGTTGTGTGTTGTATTCAGTTAATGTTTGTCTTTGTAATTAGTGAACTACGAGTTGTTTTTATTTACCATACATTCTTTCATGCATTTATCAGTTAGGGGGGTGCGGAAAGTAAATTGCGGAAACATAAATCCTACGCTATTACAAGGCGCGGATCTATACATCGCCAAAAATACAAAGATCCATTTTTGGTAAATAAGTACGGAAAGTAAATAAAAATAGTAAAGATCCTAATTACTATTACATCCGGAAAACAGTTACATAATAATCAAAAAATAAGGAATTAAAACTAAAATGCGCGCGAAAGAAAGAATCGGGAATGCCTTAAAGGTGTTGACCCTTTTTAGAAAAGAAATTGATTTTTTTTTTGTCTTTTTGTAATTAAAATGAAATTAAAACTAACTAATGACCAATTAATTAATTAAAAGAAAAATATTTTGTGTTTTTTATGTTTTTTATGAAATAAAATAAAAAGAAATAAAACCAAAAGTTGATTTTTCCTAATTCTAAATCTATTTTAATTATTAAGAAAAGAAATTGAAATTGCCTAATTAAACTATTTATTTGTTAATATTTTATTTACAAAAATAATGTGAGAATAATAATAATAATAATAATAATGTTAATTTTGTTTTTTTTGATTTTTTTATGAAAATATGTTAATTAAATTAATAGTTAAAATAAAATAAGGCAAATAATAAAAATAAAAATGAAAAAAATAAAAAGAAAGAGGAGTAAACCCAAGGGGGTGTTTGGGCCAAATAGGAGGTGTATGCTGAATTCTGGCCCATTAAGAAGCCACGTTTGACTTTCCTAGATTGCCTGCAGCACGCTTTGACTGAGCACATGGTATTCCTCACTTTTTGTCCTTTGGATCTGCATCTGTGGACACTTGGCTGGCTCTTGGATGAGGTGTATGATGGAAGCTGGATGAGATGCTGCACACAAGCATAGAGAGAAAAATAATATGAATTTTGGTGGGGACCTGGGATCGAACCCAGGCCCCAAAGATTGCAAAGTACACAGCCAACCACTGAACCAAACGCGTTAGTTTGTTAGTATAATGGACAAAGAAAATTATATAATACAAACGCGTTATATGCTGAAACACGCGCGTCAATTTGAATTGACCACTCCCTGCTCGCCACGCCCTTCGTCTTCAAGCTTTTCCTGTAAACATAAAACATATAGCGGGGGTTTTAAACCCCCACAAAATACAAGCATTATGAAAATAGCGATTAGACGCTCATGAAGCATAAATTGGGCGCAAGTATCTCATTCGATTCATCTTGTCCCTCTCAATTCAACCATGGGTGTCCTGAAGGCCAATTTTTCTGTATGTGAGAAACCCCAATTCCAAACCTTAAGAACCCTAGAACGTGTTAATGGCAAGTTACGATTTAACGCGTTATAATGCAATTAGATTATTCCATTAGCTTCAGAATATTCCTAACAACACAAACCAATCAAGAAAAATGGTTAAAAATGCATAAATGGTGATATGTAATTCTGGAAAATAATTCAAACCATGTGAGTTATATGGCACGAGTTCTTGAGGTTTTGCGCTTAATTCTGATTGCAGAAGGTTCCTGGAAGGGTCAGGAGTGTGTTTGGGTCAAAGAGAAAGCTTGAATTGTGTGGGAAGATGGTTTTCAGTTTGTGATTTTTCTCTTGAAAAATGAAATTTGCTTTGGCCGTTTTGGAGTGTTTCTAGGTCGTGAATTGTGTTGGGAAAGCTTGCATATCTATTTTGTAATGAGTATCCATCAATATAATGCACAATAAACCAATGCAATTATGCTTTTGATTTTGCCATGAACACCATTAAACCACTTGCCATATTTGCTTCAAATTTGAATTTCTATGCCCATAATAGGTCTAGCACGAGTTTGGCATGTAAATAATGGTGTATCAAAGCTATTCAAACCACAAAATATCCCTCAATTAATTTCTTTGATTTTATTTGAATTTTAAAGATTTAAAATGAATTAAATCAAATAAAATTAAATAAAAATGGAAAAATTAATTTTTAATCTTGAAATAAATTGTGGGACACGTGGGAGGCATGGCCAAGCTGAAACAAGTGGAAAAAGTGGGCCCTTTTTGTCAAAAATGAAGTTTCAAAGATAGTTGACTTTGGCCATTTCACAAATATTTCCCAACTTCTCCAATGCATATCTTGCTCAATTTTGAAGCTATGAACATGTTCTTGGACATTTTGGAAAGGTCTTGAAGTCCTCTAACCAATGTCTTTGGTCCCATGTAATTTTGATTTAGCAATCTCGAGTTATGGTCTTTGACTTAAAGTGCCTTTTTGTTGACTTTTGAAAATGACCTATAATGTTGAAATTGATAACTTTTTGTGAGAGCATTTCTTGGACTTGGAATGTGAAGATGAGTTGTAGGAAATGACTTCCCCTTCAAGATGAGCATTGGATGGGATTTTTCTGATGAACCATGAAAAAGTTATGCCTTGGTCAAGTTACAGTTGACTTTTTCAACTGTCCAAAAATAGAAACTTTTGCATCTTGATGATTTTTGAGCCATTCTTGTGAAATCATGATCAAGACTTGATCAAATGATGATTGTGGCTTCAAAATAATATGTTGACCAAAATTTTTGACTTTTGACTGCCAAATGACCATTTTGCCCCTATAGTTGATTGTGAAGCAATTAGGGTTTTTGACTGTGCAACTTGACCTTGTGAGCCTTGAAACTTGGCATGTAGATGCTTGACAATGTATATGAGCATATGGAACTTGATTGAGCCCTTGAAAACCTCAACTTCCTTGCAAGAACCAAAACCCTAATTTGACTGGCTTAGGAGAGTGGTTGATTGTGTAGCCCTTGAGTAGACTTTGAACCATTTGAGGTGATGCTTGGCAAAACTTTGAAGAATATGGGAGGGCAAATTTTGGGGTACAACAACTGCCAATCCAAAAGTTACTCCTCTGATAATCACCACACCTAGACCTATTCCATATTCCCCGGATAAAGCTATTCCTTGGAACTATGGATCTGACTTATACTACCATGGCGTCAAGCAAGAAATACCAACTACTGAAGATGTAAGTGTTAAAACTATTGATTCCAACATTGAAAATATCGCTGGAACCAATAAGGTTACTAGAAGCAAAAGGGTTTTCTCCTTGGAAATCTCTCCGAAAACTGTTGCTACACCTATTCGAGTTTCTGCTACCGAGTCAACTGCTGAGGCTCGAGGCAAAGAGAAAATAACAGAGACTGCCCAGACTGAGGCGCCCAAAGAAGTTGCAGTTGAAGATACCTCTAGGCAAGAGTTGGAGGAGGTTTTAAAGATTATCCATAAGAGCGATTACAAGATTGTTGAACAGCTGGGGTAGACCCCCTCTAAAATATCCATGTTGTCCATATTATTGTGTTCTAAAGCTCATGCACGAGATTTGGTGAAATTCTTGAAGTCTGCTCATGTGCCATAAGATATTTCTGCCGATCAATTTGAGAACTATGTTGCTAGCTTAACCACTGACAATGGATTAGGTTTTTCTGATGCTGACCAAACTCCAAAGGGAAGAAATCACAATAAGGCCTTGTATGTTTCTATTAAATGCAAAGGCACTACTCTGGCTCATGTATTGGTTGATACTGGCTCTTCGTTGAGTGTGCTACTAAAGGGTTCCCTTGATAGACTTGACTGTGAAGGGGTTATACTGAAACTTAGTGATATTATGGTAAGAGCCTTTAATGGTTCGAAGAGGATGCTGCACGGAGAAGTGGATCTTCCGATCAAGGTAAGTTCGTAAGTATTCGAATCTACCTTCTATGTGATGGATATCCAGCCATAATATTCTTGTTTACTCGGACGCCCCTGGATCCATGGGGCAGGAGTTATTACCTCAACACTACACCAAAAGCTGAAGTATCCCGTGCAAGGAAAAGTTGTTACAGTCTATGGCGAAGAAGAGTACATGGTTAGCCACTAAAACTCATTCCAGTATATAGAGATGGACAGAAAATTCATTGAGACTCCCTGTCAGACTTTTGAAGTTATCCCTCAAGCTGTTACTGAAGATGTTTCTTCCATTCCCAAGGTTACCAGGATTCCACCCAGAATGGTTTCTTTGAAGGATGCTAAATCTACTATAGAAGAAGGTGGTTGTACTATTTGGGGTTAGCTTCCTGACATTCCGTATAAATCTGAAAAATTTGGTTTGGATTTCACTATAGAGGGTCAGAGGGTTGTTCGTCACGCTCGTGCAGGAAGACCACCATTCCGTGTCAGCAACAATGAAGTCAACGCTATAGAAGATGCTGACAGTGATTATGACCTTGACAGATGGATCTTTCCTACCATCGGCAGCGGACCCAACAAGTGGAAGACTCAAGACGTTATCTCTACCTCCTTTAGTTAGGAGTAATAGCTTCATTTCTGTTTTATTGCTTTCAAAGTTTTGGTTATGTAATTTATTAAAACAATGACTTTAAACCTTGGGCCTTACCCAGGGCACAACGGTTCGTTTGTTAAGGGTTGTCATTTGATAAACATATTTTCATTTAATAAAGCATTGGAGATATTTGCTTGGTCATTGTGATACGGTGGGAGAACTAACTTGAGATTTTACGTTTGTGTTCGCAAATGTTTAGATTTAGCAAGAGTCGCCACTGACTTTTTATTTTATCCTAAGGAAAGGTCAAAAAGCACAGGAAAGACCTTTGAGATGTTTATTTGGGTTCGGGGAGTAGATTATGAAAAGGGAAGGTGCAAGCACCCTTTTCATCCATGGTTATCCATGGGCTCTTAGTTACTTGTTTAGATCACTTGCTTTTGCTTTTCAATTATTTGAAATGGTGCTTTGTGTGTGGTTTTGAAAGATGTTTTTGAAAATAGGACATCGTTGTGGAAACCTTTGTAATGATTCTTGTTTGAATGTATACAAAGATGTATTGTCTTTTTGAAAAGATTTCAATGTTTGAAAGTTTGATTTGGGAAATATTTTGAAATTGTGTTGTGAAATGTGTTTTGAAAATAGCAAGGATGTTTTGCAAGTTTTGATCAAGTAACTAAGAGTTGTCTACCCTATTTTACTCAAAGATCTTTCCTATATGGTTTTAACCCTTTTGACAGTGTTGTTTCACCATTGCATTTGGTGAGCAACCTTGTATTAGGATGTTAAACGGGACAAGCGAGGGTCATCGTATAGACCATGATAGCAATTGTGTCAAGTATTTTTGGCAAATTTTCCGAGGGACTTGATCTTTTTGTGTAGGCAACTAAGATAGCGTCATCGAGGGACTATGATCTTTTGTTTTGTTTTTGTTTTGCCAAAGTACTCAACATACATAACATGGCCCATTTTTAAGGCAACAAGTGGATGAAACCCTAGGGGTGCAAGTGTGCATTGTGGTTTGATTTTTATGCATTTTTGTCTTTGTATTAGTCAAACTATTTGTTGATTTTTGGATTTTCATACAAACCCTAATTTCTAATCATGGCATAATTGAAAGCATAAAGTGCGTAAAATAAATCTACCGCTATTACAACATGATTATGGGGAGGGGGATACAATTTTGAATGGGGAATATTTGACAAGAAATTAAAACCCTAATTTTACTATTACATCCAAATTGAATCAAATGACATAAATAATAAATGAACAAATATTTAAATAAACAAATTAAATAAATATACAAAATAATATGAATATGCAAAAAGGTTTTTGTTTATTTTTATGTATGTAAAAATATTTAATGTAAAAATAAAGAAACAAATAAAAAGATTTATTTTATTTGGTTAAGGGTAAAACCCTAATTTTCTTTAAGAAAATAAATATATTAGTTATATTAAAAATAAAATGGTGTATATACAAAAAATAAAATATATTTAGAAAAAAATTATTTTTTAATTATAAATAATAATAAAAATAAAAGTATAGTATTTTTATGTTTTTATTCTAAAGTGTCTATTAAATAAAATAAAAGTATATATATATATATATATATATATATATATATATATATATATATATATATATATATATATATATATATATATATATATATATATATATATATATATATATATATATATATATATATATATATATATATATATATATATATTAATTATGTTAATTATATAATAAAAATAAATAATATATATAATAATAAAAATATATTTAGAATAATATTTTCAGTGTGAATAAAAATAAAGAATAAAATACAAGTATAATTTATATATTTTTTTTTTTAAGTTTTCAATAAATAAAACATATACTAATTAAATTGTTTTTTATGTTAGAAAGAAATAAAACAAAATATAAATTAAATGTAAAAAAATTATAAAAATATTTTTTGGGTATGTTTATATTTAGAAAATAAGAAAACAAAATCAGAAATGAAAATAAAATAGAAAAATACAAAAGTATGAAGAAATGGGCCAGGGGAGTGCAAAAAGTAAAAGGGGGGTGTCAATAGTGAGCCAGGACCAAGCCCAACCCACCACACTTCATCTTTAACCTCTGTTATTCAAAAAACACGCGCGCCTGTACCAAACACGAACATCCTGCATACGAGCTCTATTGCAAAAACACATAACATCAAAGTTGTAGGGTTTCCCAAGATGAATCCAACCATATAAAAAACTTGTCCTAACTCTCAAAGACCAGAGAGAATTTCTCTGGCCCTAAAATCTAACCTAGTTTTTTCAGGAAATTCATGGATCAGATTCTCTTAGCATGCTTAATAAAAATGAAAACTGAGCATATGTACAACTTCATGGTAATGAATACTACATTTCTTATTCACAAACCTAAGTCTAAATGTTCCTAAATAGAGAGATAGGAAGTTGATAAAAACCTGTTTCAGCTGACTTCGTGTATGGCAATGTGGAGCTTTTCAACAAGGCCTGAGATGTCTGGGAGCTTGCTTGAACTTCACTTGACCTTCTCCAATGTCTAGCTTGCCTTGAATGCACTTGAACAAGCCTACAAAACTCAACCTTTACAAGCTCAAAATGAAAATGGCAAACCCTGTAAATGGAGTTACAATTGGTGTTTAAGGTTTGGGATAACTTGGATGGATTGAATGGAAGGTGTTTGAACAAGTTTGTGTTTGAACAAGTTTGGGGCAAAACGCACGAGCAAATTGTGCTATGGAAGTCAAGATGCAGATGCTGCCCTGTTTTGCCAATGGAAGGTGATTTTGAGCTAGGGGATGTTTGAGGGCTCAAAGGGTCGTGTTTCTAGCTCAAGGGGATATGAGAAAGTTGTCTCAAATGCTTGCCAAGGTTGGTTTTCACAGATGTTCAAGTTCTAGTGTTTTGGATATCTTTCTTGTATTTTAAGCAAACATTAGAAGTGATGTCCAATAGGCCTGTACAGGCTATCCATATGATTGCACACTTTACCGTTGGCCCCTCCAATTTGTGGATTTGATTTGCTGCATAAGATATGGACCAATGCTCAAGAAATCAGTTTTGACATAAAGCAAGATTTAAGCAAAAATGGTAATGTTGCTTTTTCTATTTAAGGGTTAATCTTGTGTGCAATGCCCTAATGACCAAAACAATGCCTTAGACAAATGGTTTTGCACTTAATTATTGAGTGTGGAATGGTTTTGAGGCCTGTAATCTAGTGCAAAGCAAGCTGATTTGAATTTGCAATTTGTATCACAATGAATATGCCATGGATGAAAAGTGAGTTTTTTCCAACTTCAAGCCTTCGATTCTCCCTAACCACAAATGTGTTTGGAGAGTTCTTTGATATTTTGGAAAGCTTGAAACATGCTCAACAATCCATCTTTGAAATGAAATTTGAGATTCCAAGTTGAACTATGTGAAAAATGGCCATGAAGATAGGTCAAAATCCTGCCTAAACTACAGCAAAATTTTACTAAGTTAAAAGTTTTAGGGACCCTTGTTCCAAAAATCATAACTTGAGATCCACGATTCTTTTGGGAAAACTTTGTGAATAAAAGTTGTAGACTTTGTGGAGGACTACAACTTTCATGTTGTAAGTTTTGTTTGAATCCAACATAAATGTTCAAAAGATAAATTACTGATTGATGAAAGTAATGGGAACGAAGTCTTTCGCCTCCCAGTTGTTCAGTCCTCCTTCAATGGTTGGAAAGATCCAGTCTTCAAAATTACTTCCTTCTTCATCATCCTCTAAAGCATGAATTCTGTGCTGAGTGATTTTCAGTGGCGGTCCTCCAGCCCAGGAGCGACGCACAACTTTCTGGATAGCAGCAGTGAAACCCAATCCGAACTTATCTGTCTTGTAAGGAAAATCTGGCAGTTGACCCCACACTATACTTCCTCCTTCCTTGATTACAACCTCCGCATCTTTAAGGGATGACATCCGGGACACAAGTTTGGTAATGATGGGCACATCTGTCATTGTCTTGGCTACCGAAACTTCAGGAGAAACCTCTTCAAAGTGTTGGAAAGGTGTTTCTATGAATTCACCATCTAACTCCATGTAGCGGAAAGAGTTAAGGTGGCTTATCATATACTCCTCCCCACCATGAACTGTTATGATCTTACCCTGGACTGGGTATTTGAGCATCTGGTGTAGAGAAGAAGTGACTGCCCCAGCGTTGTGGATCCATGGCCTTCCCAACAAGCATGAATATGAAGGACGGATGTCCATCACATAAAAAGTAGAGTTGAAAATTTCAGTGTCCCACCTTAATTGGGATGTCCACTTCTCCGTGAACCATCCTCTTAGAACCGTCGAAGGCTCTAACAATGATTTTACTGGGCTTTAGGGTCAAACCTTCACAGTCCAATCTGTCCAATGCTTTCTTTGGTATGAAATTTAAAGATGAACCGATATCAACCAGAACATGAGCAAGTGTAGTTCCTCTGCACTCTACCGAGACATGCAGCGCATCATTATGATTTCTTCCCTTGGACGTTAGATCGACATCAGAAAAGCCCAGGCCATTGTCGACTGTAAGGCTGGCTACACACTCTTGAAACTGATCTGCATAAGTTTCTTGAGGCACGTGCACCGTCTTCAGGAATTTGATCAAGGCTTTGGCATGAGCCTCGGAGCAAAGCAACAGAGCTAGCATAGAGATTTTTGAAGGGGTTTGCCCCAGCTGCTCTACGACATCATAGTCACTCTTCTTAATTATCTTTAATATTTCCTCCATTTCCTTTTGGGTGGTCTCGGGGATAACCAAAGCCCGAGCCCTCGTCCTGACGGGCGCTTCTTGGATCCCCTTACCTTTATCAGCAATAACAGCAGAGGGTACATCTTCAAGAGTAACAATTTCTTCGATCACTGGACTTCGCACAAATATCTTGACAGGAACAGGAGCACTTGAGGGTCCGAAGACTGCCCGTGGAGGAGCAATCTCCGAAGAGAAGATTCTTCCACTACGAGTTATCTTACTCGTCCCTGCAATATTTCCTACATCAGGAGTCTCTTCATCGGAATTTTCTTCAACTGATTCGATCTGTTTCACATCGTGATAGAAGATCTCTCCTCCATAATTCCACGGTATCGTCTTGTTGGACTTATATGAGATAGGCCCCAGCATGGTAATCTTTAGCGGTACAAACTTTGGATCAGGTGTAATCTTAACAGGCCTTTTGCAGGTCTTGGAAAGATTGTCAGAAATGGTGATTATAGCAATATCATTGATTGGAGTAACAGGAGTAACATGAGTAACATGAGTAATAGTATCAACATGAGTTTTCTGAAAGAGGATCTCTTGAGTATCCATCAGGCGTTGGATTCCTGATTTCAACAACGGACAATCGGATTGCAAGGTTGAACAAAAGTAACAATCTTTTTCACAGCCCGGGAAAATCCCGGCTTTCAACAGATTCATCTTGATCAATGGCAATGGAGTCATTAAGTCATCAACAACAGTAACATGAAGATCTTCCATAATAGCATGGACATTATGACCATGTTTTGGCATAGGAGCGGATATCACATTAGGTTTTTCGGGAGCATCAAACTCCACCTCCTTGGCATCTATCAAATCTTGGATCTTATTTTTAAGGGCCCAACAGTTGTTGGTGTCATGCCCTACACTGTTCGAATGATATGCACATTTTGCATTTGAATGATAATAGGGAGAAAAGGTATTTGGGTTTTTTGGCGCTTCTTTTAAGTTGGTAAGGTTCAACTTTAACAGACGAGGGAGGACCTGAGCTGGTGTCATATTGATCCGGGTGAATTGCCGTTGTGGCCTTTCTACCCTTTGTTGGTTAGCTATAGGTTGACTGCTTCGAGGTTGATCGGATGAGGAGTTCTGGATCATCACAGCCCCACCGCTGGTCGGCGCTCCATTCTCCCTTAATTTCTCTAGGTGTGAATAGCAGAAACTTCCTTCTTGGCTGGGAAGGTCTTCTTGATAGCAGTGGAAGCGGAGGCATCCTTCTGAATTTTACCACTCTTGATGCCAGCTTCGACCCTTTCACCGGTCAGAATTAATTCGGTGAACCCTGCAGATGAGCTCCTGATCAAGTGATTGAAGAATGGACCTGACAGGGTCCCCAAAAACATATCAACCAGCTCTCTATCCGATAATGGTTGTTGCACCCTTCTAGCCAAATCCCGCCACTTCTGGGCGTACTCCTTAAAGCCTTCGTTAGAAACCATACTCATACTCTGTAGTTGAGTACGAGTAGGCGCTAAATCTGCGTTATATTGATATTGTCGAAAGAAAGCAGCAGCCAAATCTTTCCAGTTATGAACATCAGATCTCTCGAGTTGATAGAACCAGTCCAATTGCGTACCCGACAAACTATCTTGAAAAAAGTGGACCCACAGATCCTTATCAGAAGAGTGAGGTTGGATCTTTCTGACATAGGACCGCAGATGCATCTTCGGACATGACAAAACTTCGTATTTAGCAAATGTAGGCACCCTGAACTTGGGAGGAATGAAGATCCCAGCAACCAACCCTAGTTCTTCGAAATCCAGCCTGGGAACCCTTTGTACTTCCATGGCCGCCAACCGATCTTCCAGATTTTTATACTTATTATCCGCCGGAGGATACTGCTATTCGGAGTAATCTTCCTCCTCTTCTTCTTCTTCCTCTTCAGCTTCAGACTCGGAAGGCATTGCAACTCCTTTACCTTTACCAACCCCTTCATCAGACGTCGAGAGGAACTCGAGGACCCTTCTAGCCTGGTTCTCAAATCTTCTTCCCATAGTGGCCACACCAATCCTTTTCTTCTTTTTCTCTTTGTCTTTTTCCTTCTCTTTTTCTAACAGTTCTTTAATATCCTCTTGACCCTTTGCCAAGGTTATGAGGAGTTGTTGTAATTGCGAATTATGTGCTTGCAGATCTTTGACCGTCTACTCTATATCCATCTTGCCGAAATAAACAACAGAAAGATAAGGAAACCTGGTGTGAAGACCTATTTATGCATATGATGAATGATATGTTATTCATGTAATGCATTCAAGGATTCAGAAATTCAAATTTGTTGCAAACAAAAAGAACACACGTCATATTAATAAGAAGAAATTTGTTAGTACATAAGTGCCCCATGGGAAAAATATTACAAAATTCTTAATGTAAAAAACATTACGCATCCTTTTTGGTGCGATGTAGGTGTTAAGAGTCTCCTCTTTGTGAAGTCGGCGGGTATGTTCCAAAACCTTCTTCTCACTGGCATAGAAGCTGGCTTCAAAAGTATTCCGTTCTTCCTTGAGCTGTATCCAACTCTTTTGCAATTCTTCCGATGATGTTGGCATGTTTGGATGTAGGAGGGTGTATGGAACCTCTCCTTCCATAACAGGCTCTTTGATCACGGGGAGAAGTGGGGGTAAGGCATCATAAAACTCTGGGCGCAGGTTCATACCCACTTGAGATAAGGCTCAAGGGGGATTTAATTCTTGTGCCCCAGTGTCTTACTGTCCACCTTGTTAGGCCTCATCCAAGCTCGGATAAGCCTTTGTCGAAGTCCTTGAGCGTCGTTGTCGAAGTCAAAAACCAAGTCAGGAATCAATATATCACGAGGGCCATCCCTTCGGGCATAACCAAATTTCCTCAAAGCTAAACATGGGTTGTAGGTAATGCCTCTCCTAATGCCAAGTAGTGGGACATTAGGGAATTCCCCACAACGATCAATGATGATGACATTTTCTTTGGACCGAGAACACCAATGAAAATCAGAATGTGTGAGGGTCATCAACCGTTGTGACCACCTTAAACCCTGCCCATTCTTCAAAACTGATTGGGGAAGGTGAGAAATAAACCACATTTGTAGAAGAGGAGTACAACACATGAGAACACCTCTTTTCCTCATTGTTCGTGTGTGAAATGAGTGTAGGATATCCCCAAGCAATGTAGGCACATGATTCCGAGATATGAAAATCTTGATAGCATTCACATTTATAAGCTGATCAGGGTTTGAGAACAAGACCAACCCATAGATGAGGAGTGCTACAATCTCTTTAAAAGCTTGCAGATCTAGAGAATTCCAACAGTCTTGTGCCTTCTCAAACAGAAACTTTTCCAAGAAACCCTTGACACCACTTCTGGTTTCCCAATGACCTTTGATATCAGATGGTTGCAAGTGTAATGCTTGAGCAACATCTTCAGGCTTTGGTTCTCTTTCCGTACCGTTGTAGGGTAGTTGATGGAGAATAGGAATCCTCAGGAGTTGAGAAAATTCCTCTAAAGTAGGTACTAGTTGGTAATCAGGGAATGTGAAATAGTGGTGTAGGGGGTCAAAGAACTGGAAGAGAACTTTCACCATGTCTTCTTCAATGTTGGAGTTGACCAAGTTGAGAAGTCTACCATGTCTTTCACTGAAGGGGGAATTCTCTGGAATCTTGGAAGTAGGTTCCTTGAGTTGAGGAGGGATTTTCACAAGGTTGATTTGAATTGTTTTCCTGCGAAGAGATTCCATGACCTACAAAACAAGAACAAAGATGAAGATCCAAACCCTTGAAATGGTTAGTGGATGCATATGATGCTTTATGATGTTCATGATGTATGCACAAGCATATGTACAAGGAAATCACACAAGATTCTAGTTTCAGGCTTGCATGAGGTTTCATAGGTGAGTACCCTCTTGAAGTTAGTTGGCTCAACCTGTCTTATAAATAGTAACCGGATTCTAAGGAGCTCAATATCATTGGATTATTTTCTGTGTTCATTGTTTCAGTTTAGCCACTTAACTGGCTACCAAAATATTCCAAGAAAACAACCCTTAATGAGTGTAGTATCGAGTATCTACCAACTTCGGACTGCACCAAAGACGGTCATCTCATTACCCCTAAAAAAGGCCAAGATGGTCAAGTAAGGCTCTAAGAGTTCATTAGTGCTTCATGACATTACTCAGCGGCCCCGTATTCTCTTTGATTGACTCAAAGGCTACTGATACCCACAAATATGTCGCACTAATATAGCTATTTCTTCAACCATGTCGCTATACCCCGCACAGTTTCCATAACGTATTGCTATTTACCTATGAATGTTTCCCAAAAATCCGGGTGGAGGATTCAAACCCAAATAAGAGAACCAAATGTAAAGCAATCAAAGCAAACAAGATAAGCACGCAAAGGTGATCTAAACCCTAAGGTTACTCCACTTTATTCACTATTCCCTAGCAGCGTCTCCAGTTCTGTGATACGATGGGAGAACTAACTTGAGGTTTTGCGTTTGTGTTTGCAAATGTTTCGATTTAGCAAGAGTCGCCATCGACTTTTTATTTTATCCTAAGGAATGGTCAAAAAGCACAGGAAAGACCTTTGGGATGTTTTCTTGGGTTCGGGGAGTAGATTATGAAAAGGGAAGGTGCAAGCACCCTTTTCATCCATGGTTATCCATGGGCTCTTAGTTACTTGTTTAGATCACTTGATTTTTCTTTTCAATTGTTTGAAATGGTGCTTTGTGTGTGGTTTTGAAAGATGTTTTTGAAAAGAGGCCATCATTGTGGCAACCTTTGTAATGATTCTTGTTTGAATGTATACAAAGATATATTATCTTTTCGAAAAGATTTCAATGTTTGAAAGTTTGATTTGGGAAATATTTTGAAATTGTGTTGTGAAATGTGTTTTGAAAATAGCAAGGATGTTTTGCAAGTTTTGATCAAGTAACTAAGAGTTGTCTACCCTATTTTACTCAAAGATCTTTCCTATATGTTTTTAACCCTTTTGACAGTGTTGTTTCACCATTGCATTTGGTGAGCAACCTTGTATTAGGATGTTAAACGGGACAGGCGCGGGTCATCGTATAGACCATGATAGCAATTGTGTCAAGTATTTTTGGCAAATTTTCTGAGGGACTTGATCTTTTTGTGTAGGCAACTAAGATAGCGTCATCGAGGGACTATGATCTTTTGTTTTGTTTTTGTTTTACCAAAGTACTCAACATACATAACATGGCCCATTTTTAAGGCAACAAGTGGATGAAACCCTAGGGGTGCAAGTGTGCATTATGGTTTTATTTTTACGCATTTTTGTCTTTGTATTAGTCAAACTATTTGTTGATTTTTAGATTTTTGCATACAAACCCTAATTTCTAATCATGGCATAATTGAAAGCACAAAGTGCGTAAAATAAATCTACCGCTATTACAACATGATTATGGGGAGGGGGATACAATTTTGAATTGGGAATATTTGACAAGAAATTAAAACCCTAGTTTTACTATTACATCCAAATTGAATCAAATGGCATAAATAATAAATGAACAAATATTTAAATAAACAAATTAAATAAATATACAAAATAATATGAATATGCAAAAAGGTTTTTGTTTATTTTTATGTATGTAAAAATATTTAATGTAAAAAGAAAGAAACAAATAAAAAGATTTATTTTATTTGGTTAAGGGTAAAACCCTAATTTTCATTAAGAAAATAAATATATTAATTATATTAAAAATAAAATGGTGTATATACAAAAAATAAAATATATTTAGAAAAAAGTATTTTTTAAGTATAAATAATAATAAAAATAAAAGTATAGTATTTTTATGTTTTTATTTTAAAGTGTCTATTAAATAAAATAAAAGTAAGTATATATATATATATATATATATATATATATATATATATATATATATATATATATATATATATATATATATATATATATATATATATATATATATATATATATATATATATATATATATATATATATATATATATATATATATATATATATATATATATATATATATATATATATATATATATATATATATATATATATATATATATATATATATATATATATATATATATATATATATATATATATATATATATATATATATATATATATATATATATATATATATATATATATATATATATATTAATTATGTTAATTATATAATAAAAATAAATAATATATACAATAATAAAAATATATTTAGAATAATATTTTCAGTGTGAATAAAAATAAAGAATAAAATACAAGTATAATTTATATATTATTTTTTTTAAGTTTTCAATAAATAAAACATATACTAATTAAATTGTTTTTTATGTTAGAAAGAAATAAAATAAATGTAAAAAAATTATAAAAATATTTTTTGGGTATTTTTATATTTAGAAAATAAGAAAACAAAATCAGAAATGAAAATAAAATAGAAAAATACAAAAGTATGAAGAAATGGGCCAGGGGGGGTGCAAAAAGTAAAAAGGGGGGTGTCAATAGTGAGCCAGGACCAAACCCAACCCACCACACTTCATCTTCAACCTCTGTTATTCAAAAAACGCGCGCGCCTGTACCAAACACGAACATCCTGCATACGAGCTCTATTGCAAAAACACATAACATCAAAGTTGTAGGGTTTTCCAAGACGAATCCAACCATATAAAAAACTTGTCCTAACTCTCAAAGACCAGAGAGATAGGACCAAACCCAACCCACCACACTTAGGACCAACTCTTAGGACCAAACCCAACCCACCACACTTCATCTTCAACCTCTGGTAATGTTGTTTTTTCTATTTAAGGGTTAATCTTGTGTGCAATGCCCTAATGACCAAAACCATGCCTTAGACCAATGGTTTTGCACTTAATTATTGAGTTTGGAATGGTTTTGAGGCCTCTAATCTAGTTCAAAGTAAGCTGATTTGAATTTGCAATTTGTATCACAATGAATATGCCATGGATGAAAAGTGAGTTTTTGCCAACTTCAAGCCTTCGATTCTCCCTAACCACAAATGTGTTTGGAGAGATCTTGGATATTTTGGAAAGCTTGCAACATGCTCAACAATCCATCTTTGAAATGAAATTCGAGATTCCAAGTTGAACTATGTGAAAAATGGCCATGAAGATAGGTCAAAATCCTGCCTAAACTAGGGCAAAATTTCACTAAGTTAAAAGTTTTAGGGACCCTTGTTCCAAAAATCATAACTTGAGATCCACGATTCTTTTGGGAAAACTTTGTGAATAAAAGTTGTAGACTTTGGGGAGGACTACAACGTTCATGTTGGAAGTTTTGTTTGAATCCAAATTCATCACGGTCAAAATGTTGGGCAAAGTTAGGAAAAATTAAGAAAATTTCATAACTTAGAAAAATTGTAAGATATGAAAATTTTCAACTTTAAACCCTAATTTGAAAAAATGGGTTTCTTGATGAATAAGTTTCATGTTTTGACACATTTTGATGAAAAATGACCCTTGGTACTTGATTTTGACCAAAAAGTCAAAGTTTGACTTTTCAGTGTACAGTCAAAATTTGATCAGTTGACTGAAAAATTCATCTGTCAATCCAATGCAAATGAGATCCTTTGAACCTTGTGAATAGGTCAATATGATGTCATTGAGTCCTTGAGTCCATGATTGAACCCAATTTGCCATTGGCTAGGTCAAAAAGTCAGAAATTTCCTTTGTATAGTCAAAACCCTAAAAATGACCATTTTGCCATTTTGATGAACTGATCAAATTTCTTGAGGAGTTGTAGTCTAAACTTGATAAAATGATTCATATGAGTTCATAATGTTGATGTGGATAAAAATTTATGAGGTTTGACTATAAATTGTCCACAGTTGACTTTTTCCCCAATACAGTTGATTTCTAGGTCAATTGTCCAATTGACTGGGTAAAAATTTGATTCAAGGCTTGAAACTTGGTATGGACAAACTTAGGAGTCCAACATGAAGTATGAAAGTCACTTTGAGCATTAGAAGTCCAAAAATCCCTGTGCAAACTCAAACCCTAATTTAGGTCAACAGTGCAAGGAGATGTCTTGAGTAGTGCAAAACCTAGCTTGATCTTGAGTTCAAAGAGCCTTGTGATGAGAAATGTTGATAAAATGAGAGGGAAAATTTTGGGGTGCAACAGTCGTACATAAACATGCCAGGGCCCGATACAAATATTATGGTTCACTATCTGCCAATGAAAGAGGGTTGTTCTCCAATAAAGCAGAAGGTTCGTCGCATGCGTCCCGAGATGTTAGAGAAGATCAAGGCCGAGGTTATGAAACAATTTAACGCAGGTTTCTTGGCTACTACGGAATATCCTCAATGGGTTGCAAATGTTGTTCTGGTACCAAAGAAAGACGGAAAGGGTATGTATGTGTGTAGACTACAAGGATATGAATAGGGAGAGCCCCAAAGATGACTTCCCAGTTCCATATATCGATATTATGGTTGACAACACCGCTCAACACAAGGTATTCTCCTTTATGGACAGTTTCTCGGGTTATAATCATATCAAGATGGCACCTGAAGACATGGAGAAAAACTACTTTTGTCACACAGTGGGGCACTTTCTGCTACAAAGTTATGCCTTTTGGGTTAAAGAACGCTGGTGCAACATATCAGCGTGCCATGGTAGCTTTATTCCATGACATGATCCATCACAAGATAGAGGTCTACGTTGACGATATGATAGCCAGATCTCAGACTAAAGAAGAGCATCTTGACCATCTAAACAAGTTGTTTAAGAGACTGGAGAAGTACAAGTTAAGGTTAAATCCAAACAAGTGCACTTTCGGGGTGAGGTCCGGTTAGCTCCAGGGTTTCGTTGTCAGTGGTAAAGGTATTAAAGTCGATCTCGCAAAAGCCAAAGCTATTAAAAAAAATCCTGCTCTCCGTACTGAGAAGGAAGTCAAAGGTTTCTTGGGACGACTGAATTACATTGCTCGATTCATTTATAATTTGACTTCTACTTGTGAGCCAATCTTCAAGCTGCTGAAGAAAGATTAGGTAGTAAAGTGGAACGACGATTTTCAGACAGCCTTTGACAAGATCAAGGAGTTCCTACAAGAACCTCCAATTCTGATGCCATCAGTTGAAGGAAGACCTCTGATTATGTACCTAACAGTGTTAGAGAACTCAATGGGGTGCGTACTGGGCCAACATGGCGAGTCTCGTCGAAAAGAGCATGCAATATACTACCTTAGAAAAAAGTTTACCGAATCTGAAACAAGATACTCACTGCTCGAGAAAACTTGATGCTCTTTGGCATGGGCTGCTTGCCAACTAAGACAATATATGTTGACCCATACCACTTTGTTGATCTCTAATGGATCCCATCAAATACATATTCGAGAAGCCCGCTCTCTCCGAAAGAATAGCCCGATTGCAAATGGTCTTAACAGAATACGAAATTTAGTACACCACTCAGAAGGCAATCAAAGGAAGTATATTGGCAGATCACTTGGCTCATCAGGATGTAGACGACTATCAGTCTATGAATTTTGAATTCACGAACGAGAATATTATGCTAGTCACAGATCGTGAGGAACCTGGGCCGTAAGAAGGACCTGAGCCAGGGTCCTTATGGACTATGGTCTTCGACATAGATTTTAACACGCTTGGAAATGGAATTGGTGTTGTAATTATCTCTCCCCAGGGTTTCCATACGCCCTTTATCGCCAGATTAAGCTTTGATTGTACTAACAACATGGTTGAATACGAAGCTTGAATAATGGACATTGAAGTTGCTATTGACCTGAGAATAAAGTTCTTGAGCGTATATGGGGACTCAGCCCTAGTAATCAGTCAAATCAAGGGAGAGTGTGATACTAAGCACCCGAATCTCATTCCTTATTGAGAACATGTGCTTACCTTAATCACGTACTTCGAGGAAATCACTTTTAAGCACATCCCACGACAAGAGAATCAGTTGGTAGACGCATTAGCAACCATGTCGTCTATGTTTAAAGTCAAATGGGACAACGAGGCTGCCATAATTTCCATTGAAAGACTAGACGAGTCGGCACATTGCTACGAAGTTGACACTGACAGAGTAGAAGAGAAGCCTTGGTTTCATAAAGTGAAGAGGTACCTCGAAGCTCAAGAGCACCCTAAAGGAGCATCTATCAATGACAAGAAATTCCTATGGAGTTTCTCTTCAAATTTCTTTCTAAGCAATGGAGTTTTGTACAAGTGCAACCATGATTCGATTCTGCTTCGTTGTATGGAAAAAAGGAAGCGGAGAAGGTTATGGAAGATATGCACAAAGGTATATTTGGTACTCATTCCAATGGGCATACTATGGCTAAGAAGATTCTGAGATTGGGTTACTATTGGTCGACTATGGAAACTGATTGCCATCGCCACTCAAGAACATGTCATAAATGCTAGATCTATGCTGACAAAGTACATGTGCCTCTGGTTCCTCTGAATGTCATGACTGCTCCTTGGCCATTTTCTATGTGGGGCATTGATATGATTGGAGAAATCAAGCCCATTGCTTCCAACAGACATCATTTCATCCTTGCCGCCATTGATTATTTCACAAAGTGGGTTGAAGCAACCTCGTTTAACTTCGTTTCCAAGAATGTCGTTTCCCGGTTCATTAAGCACAACCTTATCTGTCGGAATGGAATCCCCAAAAGGATTATCTGACAATGGTACCAATGTCAACAACACTATGATCATAGAACTCTGCATGCAGTTCAAAATTAAGCACCACAACTCTTCTATGTATCGACCAAAGATGAATGGCACAGTGGAAGCCTCCAATAAGAACATTAAGAAAATTTTACAGAAGATGACAGTGACATATAATGATTGGCATGAGATGTTGCCATTTCTTTTCATGGCTACCACACTTTGGAACAAATATCATTTGGGGAAACCCCATTCTCTCTAGTATATGGTATGGAAGTTATCCTACCTGTCGAATTTCAAATTCCTTCCCTGAGAATTATGAAAGATGCATATTTAGACGAAGACGAATGGATTCAAAATAGGTTATACCAGTTGAATTTGATTGACGAGAAAATGTTGGCGGTTGTCTGTCACGGTCATATGTATCAGAAGCATATGATCAAAGCTTTCACCAAGAAGGTCAAGCATCAGGAATATCAGGCTGGCGACTTGGTAATAAAGCACAGCATCCTACGATAAGGTGATCCCAGATACAAATGGACTCCGACCTACGAAGGGCCATTTGTAATTAAGAAGATATTTTTGGGCAGCGCTATGATACTTACTACCATGAACACGGACATAGTCAAAAGATACTACGCATAAAAACGACCCGCTAGGTTGACTGGCCTAGGAAAAAATAAGGGCATCCCGATGAACCAAAAGGGTTCGGGCAAAAATTAGGGATATATACATAAAGATTATACACTCAGAAAGTCAAAAACCTGAAAAGGAAGATTGGGCAAAAAAGGGTTTCTTGGTGGGCTGAAAACCCAAAAGGGCGGTCCAGGCAAAAGCTAGGGATTAAAGCGTACGACTATGTCCCGTTGGATAACTTACAACTAACTTTGTTACCTACGTCAAGTTCAAATGGTACAGATCAATTCAGTCAACTTATTCCGACTGCAAGGGGTGAGATGCTCAAAGGCATAAGTGCAATAGCAGAGTTGAAACTCGACGAGATTATTTCCAAATAGTTATATATTTTGTTGTTAATCTGTACTCTTCTTCACTTTTACGATGATTCCCTCTTACTAGGATTTCTGTCTCTTTGTACAACAATCTCCTGTTTATAGGAAAACTATCAATATAAATACAATTTCAAAATTCAAATTTTTGTTTTACCTTTTTCTATTTTGTTCACAAAAACGTCCAATGACTAAATTGAATGAACATATGCATATGAATATGATTAATGTTAACAAATATATGCATAAAAACAGAAATAATCATTTACTCAAGACTCTAAGAGTTGGGATAACGTCCAAGTCGTCCACAAATCCCCACCGAGAAATTTCCATAGGACTATCCCCATAGAGTCATCTTCACAAGCTCATCTTCAACAAAGATAAATTCCCCACAAGTCTGAAATGCCTTAAGACAGGAATTGGGACATTTTCCAGCAATTAACCTGATCATACTCTCCAACAGATCCCCCTAGCAGATAAAGGAGTATCATCTTTTTCCTGGCAATGTCGCCAACCTACAGAATCCCAATCCTTATCATAGATTATATCCTTAGCACAGTTCACAGAAATTATCTTCGCCAACTGTGTTTATTTCTCCAAAACTATAAAATCCCCTACAAAATTATCTTCCCCAGCATGGCTTATTTCCTCAACAGAGTATTTCTCCAGTAGGGTTTATTTCTCCAGCAGGGTTTGTTTCCCCAGCAGGGTTTATTTCCTCAATAGGGTTTATTTCCCCCAAAGAATACATTCTCCCCAGCTTGAGTCTATTCCTCTGACTACTAAAAATTACCAACAAAATTCCCTTCTCCAGCAAAGGGCAGTCGAGGATACTATCCCCAGAGAGTTGCTACGGAATCTGAAATTGGACCAGATATCATTTAAACTTTATCCTCCCCAGACGAGTCAGCATCCATATCAGAAACTCGGCCAGACAACACCTCGGAAGGTTATCCGTCTCTTTTATCCCCAATCAGGGTATATAACAATTAAATTCCCCAGTAGAGCGATGGACGACCAATGTTCTTGAACTCTTCTCCCCAAACAGAAGTCAATTCCCCAACGGAGTATCCTTAAACAGAAAACAGGAATCCCCAGCGGAGACATTCTAAACAAGATTGAAGAATTACATTCTTCACCCCCAGTAACAGTCATAGATTTATTTTCCAAATCGAAGATGTTACATGAAGATACCGATACGTTCCAACAACATTCCACATTCATACATTATTTACAAATATCGTAGCATATGCATACGAAACGCATATGACACTCTCATTTACTTTGAGAACATCATCACATAATGCATCACATACAACATGACGTTGCATACAACTAACTTTTTATCTTTTCAAGTAAAACCTACAAACATACGAATACCATCAACAATTTTCAAACAGGTCGCAGATTAATTCCTGAAACAAGACAATGCAACTATTTGCTAAAACAAATTGTAGATCAATTCTCGAAATAGGACGGGGCGACTATCTACATAAATAGGTCAAATATTAACTCTTGAAATAGGACGAAGAAACCATCTATATGATCGAGTAAATATTAACTCTTGAAACAAGACGGGGAAATTATCTTTCTATCTGTATGAAAAGGTGAAGATCAATTCTAGAAAAAGGACACAATGACTATCTTTATCACCAGGTGGTATGAATTCCCAAAATGGATGGATGTAATATAGTGGGAGAACTAACTAGGTTGTTTTGCGTTTTATCGCAAATGTTACAGATAGCAAGAGTCGCCACCGACTTTTCTTTTATCCAATAAAGGAAATGGTGAAAAGAACAGGAAAGACCTTTTGAGATATTTTCTTAAGTTCGGGGGGGGGGGGGGGGGGGGGGGTAGGTTATGAAAAGGGAAGGTGTTATCACCCTTTTAATCCGTAGTTATCTATGGGATCTTAATTGCTTGATTACTTTGAAATGCTTTATGTTTGTGTAAGTTTTGAAAATATTTTGAAAACGCCTAAGTTTGGAAAACTTTGCAATGATTCTCGTATCTTTGAGAATGTATGCAAAGTGTTGGTTTTGAAAATATTTGTTTAAAGAAAGTGTTTGGGAAGATGTTTGAAAGTTCCAATGTAAGGCCATTTTTGTAAATATTCTCGTATCATTGAGAATGTATACAAAATGTTTGTTTGAAAAGTGTTTTTGAAAGTGTGAGGTGTAAATGGTATTGTTTGTGAGCAAGCAATTATGAGCAATCTCCCTACTCAAAAAGTCTTTGTTTTTTTCCTCCTCCTTTAAATAGTTCTATTTTACCATTGATTGCAAAGTGTATTGTTTTCAATTATTTCATCTTGAATTATGGGTTGTCTAATATTGATTTTAAATCTTGCATACAAACCCTAATTACTAACAATAATATAGAAAGCAATAAGTTGCGGAATTTAAATGTCCTACGCTATTAAACTACTTTAGGAATGGGGGGTACAATATTACAAATGAGGATGACAAGTAAAATAAACCCTAATTACTATTACAAATCTTTGACAGTTACATAAATGGTAATGCGAAATAGTAAAATGCGCAATGAAATGTAAAGTATAGAAAAGAGAGAAGAAATTATTATTTTTATGATTTTTTGATAGAAAAGGGTTTTATGGTTAACCTAATTAAACCAATTAATTTACAAGAGAATTTAATTAATTTAACAAAAGCTAAAGTCTAAGTTAATTCAAGAAAGAAAATTAAATAAACCTAAGTCTAATATAAATTTAATTCTAAAAGAAATTAATTAGTTAAGTAAATGTCTTTGGTTTTTTTTATTTATTTATTAAAACAAATAAAGTATAGATAAAATAAAATTAGTAAAATTTAGTCTAATCATTTAATAAAAACATATTTTTGTATTTTTGATTAAAGAAAATAAATAAAGAAAAAGTAAAACAAAAAGAAAATAGAAATATTGTATTGGGCTAGTGGTGTTTGAAAAGTAATCGGGTGTGTTTGGAAATAGCAAAAATGTTAGGTCCAACAGTAAGTTTGTTTGAAATCAGAAAACAAAACAAATAAAAAAACTTATGGGCGTGCGCTGTGATGAGCAATCAGAGGGGTGAAAAAAAAATAAAAATGAAAGAGGCCCAAGGTTGGAGGCCCATGCGCGCTGAAACAAACAAAAAGAAGGACAAAATAATATGAGAAAATAACAAAAGGGGACGCTAGGGCTCGAACCCAGGTCCCTAAATACCAATGCCTTATACAAACACGCTCTGCCACTGGGGTGGCTTGTACATTCAGTATTAAGAAAACTTGCACTAAATTTAAAATAAATTCAGTTCTGAATGTGTTATCTTCTTCTTCATCGCGCCAGCTTCTTCATCACCATTTTTGAAATCTGTAACTTTCTCATTTATCAACCAAATTGGAAAATATAAACATGAAAGTTGCTTGAAATTTCATCATGATTTAAAATATGTAAATAAATTAACCTAACACTTAAAGATGAACACGGATTTTTGTTGTTACCAAATTATGACCTAATTTTTTAGAAAGTTCATCTTTAAAATTCGCATATGTAATACGCTGGGAGAACTGACTTGGTTTGTTTTTCATTTGATCACAATTGTTGCGGATAGCAAGAGTTTCCAGTGGCTTTTCTTTTATCAAATAAGGAAAGGGTGAAAAGAATAGGAAAGACCTTTGAGATGTTTTCTTGAGTTCGGGGGTAGGTTATGAAAAGGGAAGGTGTTAGCACCCTTTTCGTCTGTAGTTATCTACGGGCTCTTAGTTGCTTGCTAGATCAGTTGCTTTGTTTGAAAATGTGTTTGGGGTGGATTTTAAAATTATTTTGAAAAGGCGCCTTAGTTTAGGAAAACTTTGTAACGATTCTCGTATCTATAAGAATGTATACAAAGTGTTGGACTTTTTGAAAATATTTCATGTTTTTGAAAGTGTTTGGTGTGTTTGAAAAATGTTTTGTTTTTGAGAATAAATTATGAGGAAGCAACTAAGAACGTTCTACCTTACTTAAAAGTCTTTTGTTCATTTCTCTCTTCCTTTGATATTTGTTATCTTACCATTGATTGGTAAGAAGCCTTATCTTTGGATGTAAAGGGATAGGCGTGGGTCAATAATATAGTCATAGAAGGCAACTTATGAGACGTTTTAGCAATTTTCCTATATGGACTAGATCGTTTACTAAAAGCAACATTGAGGGACATCGAGGGACTACAGATCTTTTTATCAAGGGACTTTTGCTAAAACGCTCATATTCGAGGGACATGACTATTTTCTGAGGCAACAAGTGAGATTACCCTAAAGGTGCATGTTTGTGAATAGTGTGTTTGATTGCATGCATTTTTGTCTTGAATTTAAAAGTTATATATTTGTTGATTTTATCTTTCCATATAACCTAATTACTAATAATGTAAGAAAGCAATAAAAATGCAAAGAATAAATCCTAAGCTATTGCAACCATAAAAAAACAAAATAAAAAAAAGAGGAAAATGAGTCTTTCGACTCAGGAAGTATGCTCCTTCGATTCACCTTATTTAAGCTTCTTTCGATCGGGTCTATAAGGAAGTATGAATATGTATCCTTTTATCATTCCCTTTTTCTCTGCTTACTTTGATTGTACCTGCAAAACAAAAATGAATGTATCCTTCGACCACACCCCTTTTTCTGCTTACTTCGACTGGACCTACAAATAAAAATGAATATATGTCCTTCGACTACACCTCTTTCATTTTAGATAGCAGCATAGGGTGAAGCCTAAAAGGCTTCGATTCACACAACGTTCTTCCTGTTTTATTTCGTTTAGAGACTAAGTAGCAGCATGCGACGAGGCCATGCTCCCATGATAATATTGCTTCATGGCCAGATTAATTCTTAAAAAATATGTTTGATAAATAAAGAAAGCAAACCAAAAGACTTAGAAAAGAAAATGAAGAAGGTGAAAACAAAGACAAACAAAAAAAATGTAATGATAATGCTTGAAATGAAAAGAAATGATTATTCACATGTTATGCTTGAAACGAAAGGTTAAGGTCTAGAGAACTTACCTTGCTTGAAGCTGGAATGTGGGTCTTAGACTTGAGTTGTTTCCCTGGGCGTTCTTGAATTCGAAGGGGAAGAAAAAAACGTGGTGTTTCTTTGGCTAGATTCGAAAACTAAGAAAAGTTGATTTGTGTTTGTTTATTTCTGGATTTAAAGAAACAAGTGTGGTGTTTTTTCAAGTTATGGGTTTGGGAGGGTATTAAATGTTTGAGAGTTTTGAGAGTTTTTGAAGATTCTTTCAACACAGCCAAAATCTTCTTCAGTGTTCTCCTTATTTCTTCCTCTTTTTCATCCCCTTTGATGTGCAAATGAACTCTCTATTTATAGAGAAAAAAAATTTGGAATGAGCAGCTTTGTGAAGGAATAAAATATAGTTTCTTTGAAAGGCCAACATCCACTTGTTTCAACTTTTTATAATCCCAAGATAAGAGTACTAAAATCAATGGTTGAGATGGGTGGCTTCTTTTTTATAGAGGGCAATTATGCAGAAGAGGCAGGCGCAAGGCTCAAGAACTTTCTAAAATGGTAGTGATGTCATCAAAAGCAAGTTGGCTTGAAGAATAATTTAATATTGAGTGAGGCAAAAGTTGGAGGCCTATGTAGCCTGACCTATGGATAACTTGACTCTTTGAATTAAATCCTTCATTTTTCCATATTCTTCGACCAAACTTAACAAAGCAGCATTCGTTTCCACCAGTTGTGCCTCCTGCAGCTGAACATGCCACTGAGTCTTCTTGCTTTTGATCACTTAGGCCCAACCTTTCGACCAGACTCAAAAGTAAACAAAACCAATTATTTTCCAACCATGGCAAGTCCTTCAAATGGGTTACCAAGTTGTGTATCATAATGCAGCGCTATGTGTGTTAAAGGGTCTGCAGATGGATTTGAAGGTGATATGAAAGTGATTCAAGATAATCCTGAAAGTGGATTCGAAAGTGATATGAACGTGACTTAAAACAATCCTGAAGGTGGATTCAAAGCCAGCATCTAGGTGTATTTGAAGCAATTTAAAAGGGAATAATTGCTTTGTGGGTGCTAGCGTGAGAGAAACCCCTGCCTTGTACATGCAAGTTTGTAGGAGGATTCAAAGGTTACATGAAAATGGATTTGAAACAAGCTTGAAGATTGATACGAAGCCAGAATGTAGGTGTATTCGAAGGAGACATACAAGTGACAATGCCTTGTGCATTCTAACATGAGGAAAACCCATGCCTTGTGAATCAAAGCAAACACGTAAGGAGCCAATGGTGGAATCGAAACCAGCATGTAGGAGGTCCCTACTTTGTGTCAATGGAAAACCTTCAGAAGGTCATTGCCCTCTAAATCGAAGAAAGATTTCAAAAGGTCATCTCCTTCTGAATTGAAGGAAGCTAATATGAAGGTAATAATGCCCATTCGAATCTAGCATGTAGAAGGCAAATGCTTTGTGAGACAAACATTCAGGAGGCCATTGCTCTCTGAATCGAAGCTTGCATGCAGGGGCCATTTCAGTGAATCAAAGCAAACCTGGAGGAGGTCATTACTTGAATTAAGCTTGTGGACGAAAGGATGCATGAAGGGGTATAGAGTTAGATTCCATGTATGTTTCTTTGAAAGGAAACCATACTCCAATCGAAGCTTTGTGAGAAGGTAATCCTTGCCCAATCGAAGCTTGCCTGCAGGAGGTCATTGCTTCTTGAATTGAATCTTGCATGCAAGAGGCCACATGCTTTGTGAATCAAAGCAAGCATGTAGAGGGTCATATGCTTAATCGAAGCTTGTGGAAAGCTTGCTCGAAGGAAAGCCAAATGTTCAATCGAAGCGTGTAAATCAAAGCTCGCTCGAAGAAGCCAGATGCTCAATCGAAGGATGAAAACCAAGCTCACATCGAAGGAGGCCTAAATGTTCAGTCGAAGCGTGTGAATCAAGGTTACATTAAAGAAGCCAGAATACCCAATCGAAGGATGAATGAGTTGAAGCAAGCTTGCGTTTCTTCAATTTTGTCACAAAATCAATTTTTATCTGTTTTGCCCTTTTTGTCTGCTTTGTGCTTGTGCAAACTTTGAGCTTTTGAAAATCCTTGTGAGAAAATTCCTTGAGAAATGAGAGGGAAAATTTTGGGGTACAACAGCTGCCTATGTTCAATCTTCTTGAACATGAAGAGTGAGATTGGCAGATCTGCCTTTCATGACTTACAGGTGAAAGATGATTGAACACTAAAGTGCCCAAAAATTTGCCCTTGACGTGTTGAATTGGGAATGGGCTTATGGATGCAATTTGGAGAGATGATGGAGATTTGTTGGAAATGGGCTTACAGATTCCATCCATAGTGATAGAAAAGGTATTTGTTTTGCCTGTCTTTTCCTGCAACGAAGAGGGTTAGTTGTATGCAGGAGTATGCATGGCGTAATGATGTTCTCAAAATAAATGAGATTATGTTGTATGTGTATGATATATGATGTATGAAGGTGAAATATGATTCAAGTGCATCCTTGTATGGGAAAATAAATCCTTGACAAATGCTAGGGAGCCTTCGGAAGATGAATCCCGGACTGCTGCTGGGGATGAAGAGCACGCTCCTCTTCAGACTTTATTTTAGGATGTTTGCGCTGGGGAATATTGTTTTATTTGAGAAGACTCCGAGGAGAGTGTTGATCTCCTGCTTGGGGAAAATAGCTCATGAGTCTTAGTTGTCTATTGCTCTACTGGGGAGTTATCTGTTTAAAGTTAGTTGTTATCTAGTCGGACTCCAGTCTTCACAATGACTTACTGGGGATAAATTAGGGTTTTGTAGGAAAAGTCAACTCAACTTTGACCAAGCATAACTTTCTCATACTTTATGAGAAATGACCCATACAAAGCTCATTTTGAATAGGATTAAATTTCCTACAATCCATCTTCACACCCCAAGATCAAGAAATGCACTCACAAGAAGTTACAAATTTGGACATTATAGGTCATTTTTGAAAGTCAACAAAAACACATTTTTTGCCAAAGCTTATAACTTGAGAATGGAATATCAAAATGTGATGATACCAAAAGTGTTGGTTAGAGGACATCTTAAGGTTTCTAAAAAGTCAAAGAACACCTCCAAAAGTTCAAAATTGAAGAAGTTATGCATTGTTGAAGTTAGGCATTTTTCCAAAATTGCCAAAAGTCAACTATCCCCAAAACTTCTAATTTTGTCAAATGGGCCCACTTTTTCCACTTGATTTGATCTTGTCACACTACACATGTGTCCTATCTTCAGTTTTATGTCCATTCATTTATTTTTCTATTTTATTTTGTTTTTATTAAATTAATTCATTTTAAATCAATTTAAATCTAAATAAAATCTAAAAATTGATAACTTGGTATCTTTTTAATTGATACAGGTCTTAGATATCATCATGTACACAATCAAACTCGTATCAAGCTATATCATGCACAAAATATTGGATTTGGAATGAAATTGGAAGCTTTTTAATGGAGGATCATATCACATCTTCAATCATCAATGCCTAAGGATTCAAAGCCCAAAACCTGACCTAATTCATCCCATGTTACATATACAACACAAAGCATACGAGTTCAGGACGTAGAGGCTGCACAATCTGGAAAACCAAACTTGGAAATTTGTCAAAAAAGCTTGGAATCGAAATCAGTCTTGGAGGCCAATTCAACACAAAATCTCAATGTAGACCTCTTGCTGGACATCCACTGAGCCTAAAGAAATCAAAATCAGGCCATTACACCATCCCAATTGCACTGTAAGTCTCTTTGAAACTCGCCTTTCAGTTGAAAACGCATCCTCTTATTCTTGCATCTTTTTGCCAAAATCTTTGCACAATCATGCTAATCGGTCCATTTAGAGACTTTCTGCATTAACCGATTGAGTTTTCATGGCCTGTAATACCATACCCGAAACTAGGGTTTTTGGTTCTTGTTTTTAGGCATTTTAGTTTCAGGAAAAATCAAGGCAAATAATGGACATAGCCATGTTCAGGAGGGAGAGACGAAGCGAACCATGGTCTTGGATTGCATTTTTACAGCCTAGAATTAATTTTAGGAGCAAGCTTTGGATTTAGCTGCGGATAAAAATCCGCAGGTAAAAGAGCCAGGTCTCAGTGGGGAAGACGAAGACGTGTCCTTCTCCAACTGGCCCATTCAAATATTTCGCGCTTATTTTTTTTGTTTCAGGCATAATGATTGTTTTTCCAAATAATGTTTACTACCTAATCCACTAACAAATAGAATGCAGTGGTCCAGTGGCAAACGCGTTGTATGAAATCCAATGGGACATGGGTTCGAATCCTAGGTCCCTCATGCATTTGTGTTTTTTTTTCCAGGGCTATCCAGTACAAACTCAAGCGCGTGGTACATGATATTCCATCACCCAATCAGTGGACAGATGGCCTTCAGGCCAAATCAGATGGCCCAAATGGGAGGTCCATCCTACACTCAAGTCAATGTGCGCACAGGGAACCAGGAAAAGTCATACAGGCTGGCTTGTATTGGGCCAAAGAATTGCAAATCTCACTCCCAAATTGGGCTTGAACCCCCCTGAGTATTTCCTTTATATTTTCTTTCTTTATTTTGTTTAATTATTATTTTTATTGTTTAATTAAACAATTAAATTATTCTCCTCATAAAAATCAAAAACACAAAAATATATTTTTATTTATTAAAATTAAATTCATGCTTTATTTTTGTAAATAAATTAATTTAATCAATTTAGCTTTAATTAGGTTTAACTTTTAATATTTTTGCAATATTTAAAATCAATTTAGGTAATTAGGTTTTATTAACATTAATCCAATTTATTTTATTTCCTTAAATATAAAAAAATCCAAAAAATATCACTTTTATTAATTAATTAATTTATTTATTTAATTAACTTAGTTTAATTCCATTTAATTCAAAAATAACCAAAAAATGTTTTCTTTCAAAAGGGTCAAAACCCTAAAAAATGCGCCCGATTTAATTTTCCCGCACGCGATTCATTTATGATATTGATGTAATTGTTTCCCGGAATGTAATAGTTAAATTAGGACTTTAATTATTTATCGCTTTATTTTACTTTCCGTATTTTAATTTCAAGGGTTTGTTTTTGGCGATGTAAATACTCGACGCCTTGTAATAGTTTAGATTTAATTTCCGCAATTTAATTTCCGCAATCTATAAACTGTTAGATGTTTGGTAATAGGGAATGCATGACAAGATCGAATGTATGAACCTAAAATCAACATAGCTCACCCATGACATGTACAAAGATAAATTAACTGCAAATAACACACTCGCACATGCGCACTCTTAGGGTACACCTCACTTGGTTGCCTTCGAACGTGGTCATTGAGTATAGGAAGTTTTAGAGGTCTCCCTCTTGTCCTAAGATCATAGTTGCCTCGAAATGGTTGCCTCGAAAGAAATGATCTAAGACATTAGGGTTACCGCTAAGGCGTCCTAACATTGCTTTAGTGACCACACGTCCCTTAATCGAATTGACCCTCAAAACTCCAACGACGATCCTACCTACTCATCAATAGTGGGCTAGCATTGTTTAAAGGACATTAGCACATTTTAATTCCCTTTTCGAGTAGGTAGATGGTTCTTAAGTACTTGCTCTCTCAAAACAAAATAATAACTTTTCGCACTTACACCTTTAAAAAAAAACTCTTTTCAAACCCACAAACACAAAGAAAAGCAAATTTTGAAAACACTTTGAGCAAGTACCTAAGAGCCCGTGGATAACCACGGATAGAAAGGGTGCTAACACCTTCCCTTTCTATAATCTACCCCCCGGACCCGAGAAACATCTCGAAAAAGGAATTTTTCTGTGCTTTTTTCCTTTCCTTGTTGGATAAAATAAAAGACGGTGGCGACTCTTGCTTACCGCGACATTTTGTGAAAACAAACGCAAAATGCGAACTAGTATTCCAAAAACAGTCAGTTCTCTTCCCATTGTATCACAGAACTGGCGACTCTGCTGGGGATTTTAATAAGTGGGGTGTACCTTAGGATTAGATCATTGTGTTTTCAATTGTATGATTTGTGTGATTTATATTTGTGGGCTTGTATCGGAGTTTCTATAGATTCTAACCCGGATCTGGGGATACCCTTTAGGTAAGTAGCAATAAACTGTGAGGGAACTGTACGACGTAGACCGATATGGTTAAAGCAGTAGCTACATTGGTGTGGCACTTTAGTCTGTACCGATATCCCTTGTGTTGGAACGAGGAGAATATGGGTCTTCTAAGGGTCATTAAGCACCAACTGACCTTAGAACCTTTAAATTGACCAACTTGGCCATAGAACAGTATCAGTATGCTACACTCATTGAGACTAACCTCTTGCGATGATTCCGGCCGCAAGAAAAGGTTGCTAAACTGGAATTATGACCGATCGAGGGTAGTCAATGATATTGAGATCCTCTAGAACCCGGTTACTATTTTTAGGACAGGTTTAAACCAACTGAACTGAAAGAGGGTAGTACCTAAGCTCCTTGTCAGCCTGAAATCTAAGGGCTCTCTGTGTGACTTGTGTGCCTTTACCATGTTTGCTATTTGTGGATACTTGTGGTGTGTTTACCATCATGACATCATGACATCATAACATTGCATACATCTTGCATTGGACTAACCTATTTCAAAGACAGGAGGGATTCATCTTTGTTCTGTTGTGTAGGCCATCATGATGCCCATGCGTAAGAATACCATCCGGATCAACTTTGTTCAGGTTCCCACCTTGCTTAAAGATTTGGTTGCAAAGATGCCTGATACTACTTCCTTCCTCAGGAGACATGGTTAACTTCTCAGTTTGGTCACCTTCAAATTGGACGAGCAGATGATGAGTGTCCTGGTCCAATTCTATGATCCGATGTACCATTGTTTTACTTTCTAGGACTACCAGCTGGTTCCCACCCTAGAAGAGTTATCTGAGCTGCTCGATATCTCTGTTCTGGAGCAGACCCTGTTTACTGGTTGGGAGAAGATTCTTAGGCCCAAAGAAATTGCTGCAGCCCTTCATTTGACCAAAGAAGAGGTAATGGCTAATTGGGAGACTAGAAGTGGAGCAAAGGGCTTTCTGACTAAGTTCTTGGTTGGTAAGGCTAACTATTTCTGGGATAGCCTAGACTTCAAGGCATTCGAGGATATTCTGGCCCTTCTGATATACGGCTTGGTATTGTTTCCAAACTCTGACTCCTTTGTTGATGTGAATGCGATAAAGATCTTCATCCGCTCTCTTGGGTGATATTCTTCATCGGCTTTATGCTCGTTCTGCCCGAAAGCGGGGGACCTTGATGTGCTGTGCTCCGTTATTGGCAAGGTGGTTTATTTCACACCTTCTAAAGTCAGTGCTGAAGAACAAAGAAGGCACGGGTTGGGCTTGTAGGGTTATGTATCTCTCCCATAATGACATCATCTGGACTCTCAAGGGTATGGAAGAGGTGACTATTATAGATCGATGCGGGGAGTACCCCAATGTTCCACTGTTAGGAACCCATGGAGTAATTTCTTACAACCCATGCTTAGCTCTACGTCAGTTTGGGCGTGCCAGAAGAGAAGGACCTCATGAGATGCTAATGCCTAGTATCATCTTTGATTGACAAGGGGATAGCGACGAGCAACGTCGTAGATTCATAAGGGCTTGGGATAAAGTTCACCAATCTGATCCACATGAGCTGGGCCCAAAGACTTCGCTTCCAATGGAGCCATATCTCAGATGGGTCCGTATCCGTGCCCAAAATCTGGGTATGCCATATGAAGTTGTCCGACCTGTCACTGTTGAAGTTGCTAATGAAGAAGGGGTTCTTCCAACTATTCTCCATCCTTATATGCCCACTGACATTGGGGCACTGAAAAGTTCTTGGATGCAACTGAGGGAAGAACGGGATTCTTACCGGGAGAAGTTCAACGAGCAAGAGCAGAAGATCCAGAAGTTGACTAGGCAGCTGGAGAACGAGCGGATTCTCAATGACTATGTCCGCACCGACAAGAAGAGACCATGAGAGCGTTGATTGACCTTTGATTGTTTCCTTTCCAGTTTTTATTTACTTTTCAGTATTTCCATTCTTGTAACGCCTTAAGGGAAATTTGTTGAACAATTTGAATTACAAAGTTTATCTAATAAAGTGTGTTTCCTTTCTAGTTTACAAATTTGAATCTCTCGATTGTATTTGAAATCATAATCATACGCATTGCATCCCATGCACTCCATAACAGGTACCCATTACAGGTCTCTTATCTTTTTCGTTGTTTATTTCAGCAATCATCATGTCTGCTGAACCTTCAACTAAGCAAGCCATCAAGACCCTCTAGGCCCAGAATGCCCAATTTCAAGAGCTGTTCATGAATCTAGCTAAGGGTCAGCAAGACCTGAAGACCCTGATTCTGAAAGAGAAAAAGAAGAAGAAGAAGAGGACAATCCTGTTTAATACAGGGCACAGATTTGGAAACAGGCTTCAAAATGAAGTTGATTTGACCACCTCTTCTGGAGGGAAAGATATTCAGGAAGAAAAGAGGAATCCTAGCCCCGTGGTCTTCGACAACGAGACGAATTTCGATGAAGAACAGTATCCTCCTGCTGAGGATAGATACAAGCAACTGGAGGACGGGTTGAGTGCTATGGAAGTTCAGAAAGTGCCTGGTCTGGGCTTTGGTAATCTAGGTCTATCATCTGGGGTGGTGATCCCCCACAAATTCAAGGCACCAGCCTTTGCTAAGTATGACAGAGTTTCTTGTCTGAAGCTGCACCTCCGGTCATATGTGAGGAAGATTCAGCCGTACACCGCTGATAAAAACCTATGGATCCATTTCTTTCAAGACAGTCTCTCAGGGACTCAGCTTGAGTGGTTCTATCAGTTGGACGGAGCCAGTATCCGCAGTTGGGAGGATTTGGCTACTGCATTCTACAGGCAGTATCAGTACAACTCCGACCTCTCTCCTACGCGTACCCAACTCTAGGGTATGTCAATGGGAACAGGTGAAGGATTCAAAGATTATGCTCAGAAGTGGAGGGACCTCGCCGGAAGAGTACAAACACCCTTGGCTGATCGGGAGCTTGTGGACATGTTTCTGGGGACCCTGTCTGGCCCATTTTTTAACCACTTAATTGGAAGTTCTTCATCTGGGTTTACAAAGCTTATTTTGACCTGTGAGAGGATTGAGGCTGGTAAGATACAAAAGGGTGCTTCATCAAGCACCGAGAAAAAGCCATTTAAGAAAGAGTCCAATGCTATCTACAGTGCAAGAAAACAGAATAGACCGGAACACCGCCAAGCTGTTAATGCGGTTGTTATTTCAAAACCTGCTGGTGCTCCTCAGTACAACAATCAAAAGAAGGACGAGAGACCTCGAAGGCAATTCACCCGTCTCAGCATGACCTTATCTCAGATTCTACCACAGTTGCTGAAAACCAATATGATGATTCCAAAGGAAGCCCCAAAGAATCCAAATACAACGTCACCAAAATACAACCCTAATGCCCGCTGTGCTTTTCACTCTGATAGCCCGGGGCATGATACAGATGATTGTTGGGTTTTGAGGAATAAGGTACAAGACTTGATCGATGTGAAGGAGATTGAGTTTGGAGCACCAAAAAAGCCTAAACAAGATGCAGGGGTGAATGCTATCAGGGATGACGATGATGAAGAGTCTGACATTGACAATTGGATCTACCCAACCGCCGATGGTGGATTAAGCAACTGGACAGCGAAGGATTCTATGCCCGTTTCTGTTATAACTCCGTAATGAAACTTTTTGTTTTGAATATGTAACAAACAATGTTTTAAACTTTATGGCCCGATGTCTTACCCGGGGCACCGTGGCTTCATATGTGAGGGCTTTATGTGTGTCATTTTCAGATATCATTAATAAAAGCATTGGACTTTTTCTTGCATTTCAAATTTTGCGCTCCTTGTTTTTCTTTATTATATATTGCAAAATAGCTATTTTACACACACTCACATATACAGGTCCACATCCACTCTGGATCTCACTAGTAACGACTCTGCTACTGCCAGTTATGACTTCGAAAATCCGATCAACTTAGCCGAAGACGAAGGAGAAGATGATTGCGAAGTGCCTGGTGAACTTGCAAGACTGCTACTCCAAGAAGAGAGGGTTATTCAGCCGCACGAAGAGCTGGTGGAATCAGTGAATCTGGGTACTGAGATAAACAAGAAAGAGGTCAGGATCGGTTCAAATCTGGAGCTTAGTGTGAAGCAACGTTTGATTCAGATGCTGCGTGACTATGTTGAGATCTTTGCCTGGTCTTACAAAGATATGCCTGGGTTGGATACCGATATTGTGGTTCACCACCTGCCTACCAAGGAAGAATGCCCTCCAGTGAAGCAAAAGGTCCGCCGAATACGCCCATAGATGTCTGAGAAAATCAAGGTTGAGTTTATGAAACAATTTGACGCCGGTTTTCTAGCAGTTACTTCTTACCCTTAGTGGGTTGCCAATGTGGTTCCAGTGCCGAAAAAGGATGGTAAGGTTCGAATGTGTGTTGATTACAGGGATCTGAACAGGGCAAGCCCCAAGGATGACTTCCCTCTACCTCATATCGACGTTCTGGTTGACAACACCGCTCAGCATAAGGTATTCTCCTTTATGGATGGTTTCTCCGATTATAATCAGATTAAAATGGCTCCCGAAGACAGGGAGAAGACCACTTTTGTTACTCAGTGGGGGTACCTTTTGCTACAAGGTCATGCCTTTTGGGTTGAAAAATGCTGGGGCAACGTATCAGCGTGCCATGGTTGCTTTATTTCATGACATGATCCATTATGAGATTGAGGTATACGTTGATGATATGATTGCAAGGTCCCAAACTGAGGAGGAGCATCTTGACCATCTGCAGAAGCTGTTTGACAGGCTGAAGTTGTACAAGCTGTGGTTGAACCCGAACAAGTGCACCTTCGGGGTGAGATCTGGAAAGCTGCTGGGTTTCGTTGTAAGCGACAAGGGTATTCAAGTGGATCCTGCAAAGGTGAAGGCTATACAGGAGATACAAGCTCCCAGAATAGAGAAAGAAGTCAGAGGCTTTCTAGGACGTCTGAATTACATTTCCCGATTCATCTCGCACCTGACTGCTACTTGTGAGCCAATCTTCAAGCTGCTGAAGAAAGATCAAGTAGTACGTTGGAACGATGAATGTCAGGCGGCTTTCAAAAGAATCAAAGAGTATCTCCAAGAGCCTCCTATTCTGATGCCTCCAGTTGAAGGGAGACCTCTGATCTTATACTTGACAGTACTCGACAACTCAATGGGGTGTGTGTTGGGTCAACATGACGAGTCTGTCCGAAAAGAGCATGCTATTTATTACCTTAGCAAAGAGTTTACCGACTGTGAGACCCGATACTCACTGCTCAAGAAAACTTGCTGCGCTTTGGCATGGGCAGCTCATCGGCTGAGACAGTATATGCTGACTCACACTACTCTATTGATATCAAAGATGGATCCAATCAAGTATATCTTCGAAAAGCCTGCCTTGTCCGGAAGAATAGCAAGATGGCGAATGATTTTAACTGAGTATGACATCCAGTATATGACCCAAAAGGCAATCAAGGGAGGTGTGTTGGCAGACCATTTGGCACATCAGGCAATGGATGATTACGAGTCTATGAATTTTGAATTTCCGGACGAGAATATCACGTTGGTAACTGATTGTGTGACACCTGGACCGGATGAAGGACCCGAGGAAGGATCCCGATGGTCTATGTACTTTGATGGAGCTTCGAATTCTTTGGGTAATGGCATTGGCGCCGTGATCATATCTCCTAAAGTCTCTCATACTCCGTTTACCGCCCGACTATATTTCAACTGCACCAACAATATGGTGGAGTATGAAGCGTGCATCATGGGTCTTCGAGGAGCAATTGACCTTAGGATTAAGTTTCTAAGTGTCTTCATAGATTCCGCTCTCGTGATCAGTCAGATCAAAGGAGAGTGGGATACGAAACACCCAAATCTTATTCCTTACAAGGAGTATGTATCAACTTTGCTTCCCCATTTCAAAGAGATAACCTTTGAACACTTCCCTAGAGAGGAGAATCAGTTGGCGGACACGCTAGCTACAATGTCTTCTATGTTCAAAGTCAATTGGGACAACGAAGCTCCCCAGATCATCATTGAAAAGTTGGACGAACCTGCACATTGCTATGACATTGAGACTGAAGAGGTAGCAGATAAACCCTGGTTTCATGAGGTGAAAAGGTATCTTGAAACTCAGGAGTACCCCGAGGGTGCATCTGTTAATGACAAGAAGTTTCTGAGGAGGTTCGCAGCAAAGTTCTTCATCAGCAATGGCATTCTTTACAAGCGTAACCATGATTCGACCTTACTGCGATGTGTGGATAAGAACGAGGCAGAAAGGATCATGGCGGAGTTACATGAAGGTACTTTCGAAACTCATTCCAGTGGACACACCATGGCAAAGAAAATCCTTCAGGCAGCATATTATTGGTCCACAATGGAATCTGACTGTTATCAGCATTCTCGGACATGTCACAAGTGCCAAGTCTATGCTGATAAGGTGCACATACCTCCAGTTCCTCTGAACATCTTGATGGCACCTTGGCCTTTTGCAATGTGGGGCATTGACATGATCAGCGAGATCAGACCTACGGCATCCAACGGGCATCGTTTCATCCTGGTAACTATTGATTACTTTACGAAGTGGGTTGAAGCAGCTTCCTTTGCTACTGTAACTAAGAACGTCATGGTACGGTTCATTCGGAACAATCTGATCTGTCGATACGGTGTACCAGAGAGGATCATTACAGAGAATGGTACGAATCTCAACAACAAGATGATCACTGAGCTCTGCGAGCAATTCAAGATACAACATCATAACTCTTCTCCCTACCGGCCGAAGATGAATGGGGCTGTCGAAGCGGCTAATAAGAACATTAATAAGATTGTGCAGAAGATGACAGTGACATACAAAGACTGGCACGAGATGTTACCGTTTGCTCTTCATGGGTACCGTACCTTAGCGCAGACGTCAACAGGGGCAACACCCTATTCCTTGGTTTATGGCATGGAGGCAGTCTTGCCTATTGATGTTCAGATACCCTCTCTCTAAATCATGAAGGATGTGGGTTTGAGCGAGGATGACTGGATTCAGACCCGACTTGATCAGCTGAACTTAATCGACGAAAAGAGACTTATTGCTATTTGTCATGGTTAGACGTACCAAAAATAGATGATCAGGGCATTTAACAAGAAAGTTAGATGACAAGAGTATCAAGTTGGGGACCTGGTAATCAAGCACATTATTCTACCTCAAGGTGATCCCAAGGGAAAATGGACCCCTACTTACGAAGGGTCATTTGTGGTTAAGAACATTTTCTCAGGAGGAGCTATGATTCTAACCACCATGGATGGTGACGACCTTCCTCGCCCCGTCAATGCAGACATAGTGAAAAGATACTACGCATAACCAAAGACCCGCTAGGTTGACTAGCCTAGGCAAAAATAAGGGCTTCCCGGCGAACCAAAAGGGTTCGGGCAAAAATAAGAGATGAAAATGAAAAAAATCTGTAACCCCGGCAAGTCGAAAACCTGAAAAGGCGGCTTAGGAAAAAATGGGTATCCCGATGGACTGAAAACCCGAAAGGGCGGTCCAGGCAAAAATTAGGGATCAAAGTGTAACACTATGTCTTATTGGATCACCTTGCATCCAGACTTCGGTATCGACTATCAAGCTCGGACGGAACTAATCAATCTGATCTACCTTCAACCAACAGCAAAGTGATGAGATGCTCGAGGACATAAAGGCAATAGCAGAGTTAGAACCCAGTGGGATCATTCACATAGCTGTTTTGTTTTCTTTTAACAAATTATGTAAAATTCTATTTGTTCGGCGGCGTTCTCTTACTAGGACGTCAGCCTCTTGTACAAAAATGCCTATTTACAGGCTAAAACTTCAAATCAATACAATTCATTTTCAAAGAAATTTCAAACTGTTTTTCCTTTATCTGTTTTGTTTTGCAAAGAACGTCCAATGTTCATTTTTGATATATGCATTTGACAATAATTGCTGATCATAAATGTTTACATGCGAAACAAAAGACGAATTACGGGTAACATCAGAAACAGGGGCAATAAGAATTGTCTGAGCTGTATGGTTGCTCTGTTCACCAGGTACAAAGGTAGATTCAGCTGAAGAATATGGCTAAGATACCTTCACTCCCCGCAGAGTAAGATAGTAATGGTAGCTCTCCCCCAGCTGAGACTTGCAACCGTGAACGAATCAACAATACTCTCCCCAAGCAGAGTTAGTCTACCATCAACACTAAAAGGGTCTTAATATTCCCCAGCGGAGTGTAAGAATATTCCCCAGCAAGTATAAGAGTATCCCCGGCAGTCTTAATATTCCTCAACGGAGTATAAGAATGTTCCCTGGTAGAATACAAGATACTCCAGTGGAGTCAATATTTCCCCAGCACGGTCTGAAAAAGCTTCCCCAGCGGAGTTGAATCATCACCCCCAGTAGGCTCTGGAAATTTACCCCAGCGAAGTACAAAAATAAATCTCACCAGCCAAATTCAAGGGATCATTCCCGACATAATTCAGAAGAATTATCCCCACAAAAGTCTAACAGGGTTATCCCCAGCAAGTTGCAACTGAAGATCATCCCCAATGGAGTTCTTTCCTTGCACAAACAGGAATTCAACCCTCAACAGATTTAATATCACCAGCAACGGTAATCCACCCCCAGCGGAGTTTATCGTTGAAATCCCCAGCGAAGCTTACCAGTGGAATCCCCAGCAGAGTTTATCGTTAAAATCCTCAACAGAGCATCTCTTCCCCACAGAGTAATTCCCCTCGGAGTAATCTCCTCATCAGTTTATTCCCCAACAGAGTTATCCTCTCCTACAAGTTTATCACCTTCGTTCATCATCCCCAACAGAAACGAAGAATCCAACTATATTCTCCAGCAGCTATCCGGGATTTATTTTTCCTAGCTAAAACATCACATTTCCATACATCATGATACATACATATACGCATCATACCATACGATCTCATTTACGTTGAGAACATCATGGCTTGATCCATATCATGCATTGCATATGACTGACCTTTGCCTTTCAGGAAAGATGCAGTTAAATTCTCAACTATGTGGAAGACCTTCTATGGACCAGTTAAATCGATTCATAAATATTTTTCTGAGGCTAATCCCGTCAAAGGAGACAAGACCAGTTAAATCGATTCCTAAAGATTTTTTCTGAGGCCAATCCAGTCAAAAGAGACAAAACCAGTTAAATTGATTCCTAAAGATTTTTCTGAGGCCAATCCAGTCAAAAGAGACAAGACCAGTTAAATCGATTCCTAAAGATTTTTCTGAGGCCAATCCAGTCAAAGGAGACAAAACCAGTTAAGTCGATTCCTAAAGATTTTTCTGAGGCCAATCCAGTCAAAAGAGACAAAACCAGTTAAATCGATTCCTAAAGATTTTTCTGAGGCCAATCCAGTCAAAAGAGACAAAACCAGTTAAATCGATTCCTAAAGATTTTTCTGAGGCCAATCCAGTCAAAAGAGACAAGACCAGTTAAATCGATTCCTAAAGATTTTTCTGAGGCCAACCCAGTCAAGTGAGACAAGACCAGTTAAATCGATTCCTAAAGATTTTTCTGAGGCCAACCCAGTCAAAGGAGACAAGACCAGTTAAATCGATTCATAAAGATTTTTCTGAGGCCAACCCAGTCAAAAGAGACAAAACCAGTTAAATCGATTCCTAAAGATTTTTCTGATTCCAACCCAGTCAAAGGAGACAAAAGCCCCTCTAAACCAGTTAAATCAGTTCCTAAAGATTTTTCTGATACCAATCCAGTCAAAAGAGACAAAACCTCCTCTAGTTCAGTCAGATCGCCGATAAGATCTCCCTGATTCATATTCCAGTCGAAGTTCACACCACCTATCAACAATCTCCAAATGGCATCTGTAAGCCCATTCCCGGCATCACAATGCTGATACCATGTCATGCGAGTGCAAATTTCTGGGCACTTTAGTGTTCAATCATCTTCCACCTTCGGATCACGAAAGGCCTGAAAGCCAATCTATATCCTCAGGTTTAAGAAAATTGAACAGGGGAAGCTGTTGTACCCCAAAATTTTCCCTCCCATATTTCTCAAAACATTGCAAGAGGAATCTCCAAGTGACTCAAGATTGCTCAAGAGTTGGACAGTCAAATCATCTCCTAAGGCAGTCAATCTCAAATTAGGGTTTTGTGTTGCATCAAGGTCCTTACATCCAAATGACCTCAAGTTCTTCCCAATGTCCTAATAAGGTCTCAAGTTCATCCATGTCAAATTTCAAGCCTTGCAGAGGAAGTTTGGTCAGTCAATTGCTCAAGAGGTCCAAAAATCGACTGTGCTAGGGCAAAACTCAATTGTGACCTACAAATAGTCAAACCTCAATATTTTTTGTCAAGATTCTCATTTTGAAGTATAATTCATCATTTGATCAAGGTTTTATCATAATTCATCAAATATTGCTCAAAATTCATCAAGATTCAAAAGTTGCTAAATTAGGGATTTGTAGGAAAAGCCAACTCAACTTTGACCAAGCATAACTTTCTCATAATTTATGAGAAATTAACCATCCAAAGCTCATTTTGAAGAGTATTCTATTTCCTACAATCCATATTCACACCCCAAAATCAGGAAATGCACTCACAAGAAGTTACAAATTTGGATATTATAGGTCATTTTTGAAAGTCAACAAAAACACCTTTTTTTCCAAAGCTTATAACTTGAGCATGGAATATCAAAATGATATGAGACCAAAAGGGTTGGTTATATGACATCTCAAGGTTTCTAAAAAGTCATAGAAAACCTCCAAAAGTTCAAAATTGAAGAAGTTATGCATTGTTGAAGTTGGGAATTTTTCCAAAATTGCCAAAAGTCAACTATCCCCAAAACATCAAATTTTGTCAAATGGGCCCACTTTTTTCCACTTGATTTGATCTTGTCACACTACACACGTGTCCTATATTCAGTTTTATGTCCATTCATTGATTTTTCTATTTTATTTGATTTTTATTGAATTAATTCATTTTAAATCAATTTAAATCTAAATAAAATCTAAAAATTGATAACTTGGTATCTTTTTGATTGATACAGGTCTTAAATATCATCATGTACACAATCAAACTCGTATCAAGCTATATCATGCACAAAATATTGGATTTGGAATGAAATTGGAAGCTTTTTAATGGAGGATCCTATCACATGTTCAATCATCAATGCCTAAGGATTCAAAGCCCAAAACCTGACCTATTTCATCCCATGTTACATATACAACACAAAGCATACGAGTTCAGGACCTAGAGGCTGCACAATCTGGAAAATCAAACTTGGAAATTTGTCAAAAAAGCTTGGAATCAAAATCAGTCTTGGAGGCCAATTCAACACAAAATCTCAACGAAGACCTCTTGCTGGACATCCACTGAGTCTAAAGCAATCAAAATCAGACCATTACACCATCCCAATCGCACTGTAAGTCTCTCTGAAACTCGCCTTTTATTTGAAAACGCATCCTCTTATTCTTGCATCTTTTTGCCAAAATCTTTGCACAATCATGCTAATCGGTCCATTTAGAGACTTTCTGTATTAACCAATTGAGTTTTCATGGCCTGTAATACCATACCCGAAACTAGGGTTTTTTGTTCTTGTTTTTAGGCATTTTAGATTCAGGAAAAATCAAGGCAAATAATGGATATATCCATGTTCAGGAGGTAAAAGAACCAGGTCTCAGTGGGGAAGACGAAGCCGTGTCCTTCTCCAACTGACCCATTCAAATATTTCACGCTTATTTTTTTTTGTTTCAGGCATAATGATTGTTTTTCCATATAATATTTACTACCTAATCCATTAACAAATAGAATGCAGTGGTCCAGTGGAAAACGCGTTGTATGAAATCCAATGGGACCTGGGTTCGAATCCCAGGACCCTCATGCATTTGTGTTTTTTTCCAGGACTATCCAATACAAACTCAAGCGCGTGGTACATGATATTCCATCACCCAATCAGTGGACAGATGGCCTTCAGACCAAATCTGATGGCCCAGATGGGAGGTCCATCCTACACTCAATTCAATATGCGCACAGGGAACCAGGAAAAGTCATACAGGCTGGCTTGTATTGGGCCAAAGAATTGCAAATCTCACTCCCAAATTGGGCTTGAACCCCCCTGAGTATTTCCTTTTTATTTTCTTTCTTTATTTTGTTTAATTATTATTTTTATTGTTTAACTAACCAATTAAATTATTCTCCTCACAAAAATCAAAAACACAAAAATATATTTTTATTTATTAAAATTAAATTCATGCTTTATTTTTTTAAATAAATTAATTTAATCAATTTAGCTTTAATTAGGTTTAACTTTTAATATTTTTGCAATATTTAAAATCAATTTATTTAATTAGGTTTTATTAACATTAATCCAATTTATTTTATTTCCTTAAATATCAAAAAATCCAAAAAATATCACTTTTATTAATTAATTAATTAATTTATTTAATTAACTTAGTTTAATTCCATTTAATTCAAAAATAACCAAAAAATGTTTTCTTTCAAAAGGGTCAAAACCCTAAAAAATGCGCCCGATTTAATTTTCCCGCACGCGATCCATTTATGATATTGATGTAATTGTTTCCCGGAATGTAATAGTTAAATTAGGACTTTAATTATTTATCGCTTTATTTTACTTTCCGTATTTTAATTTCAAGGGTTTGTTTTTGGCGATGTAAATACCCGACGCCTTGTAATAGTTTAGATTTAATTTCTGCAATTTAATTTCCGCAATCTATAAACTGTTAGATGTTTGGTAATAGGGAATGCATGACAAGATCGAATGTATGAACCTAAAATCAACATAGCTCACCCATGACATGTACAAAGACAAATTAACTGAAAATAAGACACTCGCACATGCGCACTCTTAGGGTACACCTCACTTGGTTACCTTCGAATGTGGTCATTGAGTATAAGAAGTTTTAGAGGTCGCCCTCTTGTCCAAAGATCATAGTTGCCTCGAAACGGTTGCCTCGAAAGAAATGATCTAAGACATTAGGGTTACCGCTAAGGCGTCCTAACATTTCTTTAGTGACCACACGTCCCTTAATCGAATTGACCCTCAAAACTCCAACGACGATGCTACCTACTCATCAATAGTGGGCTAGCATTGTTTAAAGGAAATTAGCACAGTTTAATTCCCTTTTCGAGTAGGTAGATGGTTCTTAAGTACTTGCTCTCTCAAAATAAAATAAAAACTTTTCGCACTTACACCTTTCAAACAAAAACTCTTTTCAAACCCACAAACACAAAGAAAAGCAAATTTTGAAAACACTTTGAGCAGGTACCTAAGAGCCCGTGGATAACCACGGATAGAAAGGGTGCTAACACCTTCCCTTTCTATAATCTACCCCCCGGACCCGAGAAACATCTCAAAAAAGGAATTTTTCTGTGCTTTTTTCCTTTCCTTGTTGGATAAAATAAAAGACAGTGGCGACTCTTGCTTACCGCGACATTTTGCAAAAACAAACGCAAAACGCGAACCAGCATTCCAAAAACAGTCAGTTCTCTTCCCACCGTATCAAAGATTGATCATGGACCATTTGAACTTCGGTCTTTTGGTAATAAAAACTAGCTGTAAGGATTCCACGGGACATAATCATATGCTTTAATCCTTAACCTTTGCCTGGACCGTGCTTTCGGGTTTTTAGTCCACCAGGATACCCATTTTTGCCCAAGTCGCCCTTTCAAGTTTTCGACTTGCCGGGTGTATAATCTTTTGCATATATCCCTAATTTTTGCCTGAACCTCTTTGGTTCACCGGGATGCCAATATTTTTTCCTAGGTGTGTAAACCTAGCAGGTCATTTTATGCGTAGTATTTTTTAACTACGTTCACGTTTACAGGATATGGGAAATCTTCGCCATCCATAGTAGTCCGCATCATGGCACCACCAGAGAAGACTTTCTTTACAATAAATGGTCCTTTGTAAGTGGGAGTCTATTTTCCATTGGGGTCACTTTATGGAAGAATGATGCATTTTATTACCAATTCGCCATCTTGATACACTCGAGGCTTGATCTTTTTATTGAACTCTTTGATCATACGCCTTTGATACATCTGACCATGGCAAACAACTTCCAGCCGTTTCTCGTTAATCAAGTTCAGTTGATCGAACCTAGTCTGAATCCATTCATCCTCGCCCAGACCTGCTTCTTTCATTATCCTTAAAGAAGGAAATTGAACTTCTATGGGAAAGACGACTTCCATGCCATAGACCAAAGAGAAAGGAGTTTCCCCAGTTGACGTGCGAGCCGAAGTACGATAGCCATGGAGAGCAAATGGTAACATCTCATGCCAATCTTTGTAGGTTACCACCATCTTTTGCACAATCTTCTTGATAATTTTATTGGAAGCTTCCACTGCGCCATTCATCTTGGGTCTGTATGGAGAAGAATTGTGATGCTTGATCTTGAACTGAGTACAAAGTTCCATAATCATAGCATTGTTGAGATTAGTTCCATTGTCAGTGATAATCATTTCAGGATGCCGAAATGGAAGATGAGATTATTCTTAATATACCTGGCTAGAACTTTCTTGGTAACTGAGGCATATGAAGAAGCTTCGAACCACTTGGTAAAATAATCAATGGCAACAAGAATGAAACGATGTCCATTTGAGGCAGTAGGTTTGATTTCTCCGATCATGTCAATGCCCCACATCCAAACGGCTCCGAAGCAGTCATGACATTTAGGGGAATAGGTGGTACATGGACCTTGTTCGTATAGATTTGACACTTAAGGCAAGTTCTTAAATGATGATGACAATTAGTTTCCATTGTGGACCAATAGTAACCATCCCTCAGGATTTTCTTGGCCATAGTATGTCCACTAGAGTGGGTCCCATAGAGGCCATCGTGCATGTCTTCCATAATTTTCTATGCCTCCTTCTTGTCCACACCAGAGTAGAGTAGAATCATGGTTGCGCTTATATAGGATTCCGTTTCTTAGAAAGAATTTGGCTGAAAATCTGCGCAAAAATTTCTTGTCATTGACGGAAGCCCCTCCAGGATATTCTTGTGCTTCAAGATATCGTTTCACCTCATGATACCATGGTTTCTCTTCGTCAGTGTTAATCTCGTAGAAGTGTGCAGGTTCGTCGAATATTTTGATTATTATCATAGGGCTTTGTTGTCCCATTTGGTCTTGAACATGGAAGACATTGTGGCCAAAGCGTCGGCTAACTGATTTTCCTCCCTAGGGAAATGCTCAAAGGTGATCTCCTCGAAGTATGGCATCATATTTAACACAAGCTCTTTGTATGGAATGAGGTTAGGATGCTTGGTATCTCATTCTCCCTTTACTTGGCTAATTACTAGAGCGGAGTCTCCAAATACATCCAAGTGTTTGATCCTTAAGTCAATGGCAGCCTTCAGACGCAAGATGCATGCTTCGTACTCAGCCACGTTGTTCGTACAATTTAAGCATAATCTAGCAGTGAAAGGAGTGTGGCAACCTTCAGGAGAGATTATGACAACACCAATTCCGTTACCCAGAGCATTGGAAGCCCTATCAAAAAACATAGTCCATCGGGATCCTTGTTCAGGTCCCTCATGCGGTCCAGGTTTTGCACAGTCGGTCACTAACATGATATTCTCATCCGGGAACTTAAAGTTCATAGATTGATAGTCATTAACAACTTGATGAGCCAAATGATCTTTTAATATACTTCCTTTGATGGCCTTTTGTGTTGTATACTGGATGTCATATTCAGTCAGAATCATTTTCCATCTAGCTATTCGTCCAGAGAGAGCGGGCTTTTTGAAGATGTATTTGATAGGGTCCATTTTAGAAATCAATAGAGTGGTGTGAGTCAGCATATACTATCTTAGACGGCGAGCAGTCCATGCCAGAGCGCAACAAGTTTTTTCGAGTAGTGAATATCTGGTTTCACAGTCGGTAAAAGTTTTGCTCAGGTAGTAAATTGCATGCTCTTTTCGGCCAGACTCTTCATGTTGGCCCAATACACACGCCATAGAATTCTCTAGCACAGTCAAGTACATGATTAAAGGTCTTCCTTCAATTGGAGGCATGAGGATAGGAGGCTCTTGCAAATATTCCTTGATTTTGTTGAAGGCAGCTTGGCAGACGTTGTTCCATTTGATTACTTGATCTTTCTTCAAGAGTGTGAAGATTGGCTCACAAGTAGCAGTTAAATGAGAGATGAAGCGAGCAATGTAATTAAGACGACCCAAGAATCCTCTGACCTCCTTTTTAGAATGGGGGACTGGAATTTCTTGAATGGCCTTTAATTTTTCCGGATCAACTTTGATAGCTTTGCCACTAACGATAAAACCTAGAAGCTTTCCAGAGATTACTATGAATGTTCACTTATTAGGGTTCAACCTCAATTTGTACTTCTTGAGCCTCTCAAATAGCTTGTGTAGGTGATCCAGATGCTTTTCTTTGGTTTGCGATCTTGCAATCATATCATCCAGATAGACTTCTATTTCATGATGAATCATATCATGAAATAAAGCTACCATAGCCCTTTTATATGTTGCCCCTGCATTCTTTAATCCAAATGGCATAACTTTATAGAAAAAGTTGCCCTATTATGTAACAAAAGTGGTCTTTTCCATGTCTTCAGGAGCCATCTTAATTTGGTTGTAGCCAAAAAATCCATCCATGAAGGAGAAGACTTTATGTTGAGCGGTGTTGTCAACCAAGACGTCAATATGTGGTTGAGGGAAATCATCTTTGGGGCTTGCCCTATTCATATCTCTATAATCCATACACATGCGAACCTTTCCATCTTTCTTTGGCACAGGGACCACGTTTGCCACACATTGAGGATAAGATGTGACAGCCGGAAAACCTGCATCAAACTGCTTCATTGCCTCGGATTTTATCTTTTCGAACATGTCAGGCCGCATGCGACGAACCTTTTTCTTAACAGGACGACAATCTTCCTTCGCTGGCAGACGATGCACCACAATGTCGGTATCTAACCCAGGAATATCTTCATATGAGCAAGCAAACCCTTTAACATAATCATGTAACATCTGAACCAATCTACTCTTGATATCATTTTTTAGGTTGGCACCGATCTTGACCTCTCTTTTATTTGTCTCCGTACCTAAGTTGATAACTTCTACCAACTCTTTGTGAGGTTGAATAGCTTTCTCTTCTTGCATTAGAAGTCTGGCTAATTATCCTGGTATTTCACAATCGTCCCCACCTTCGTCTTCGGCTTGGTTAACTGGATGCCTGAATCATAACTGGCAATAGTAGAGTCATTGGCAATGAGATCGGAGTGGATGACAATCTGCAAGTGTGTGTGTGTGTGCATGTAAGGTACATGGCTTTTTGAGAAAAATGCAATAATGGGAAAGAAAGACAATGAACGTGAAAATTTGAATGCAAAAAGGTCCAATGGTTTATATTAAATGATCATATGATAGATGAACATGAACAAAACCCTTTAACAAAATAGACCAAAGTGCTCCGGGCAAGGCACACGGCTTAAAAGTCATTGCTTTGGACTTTAAGATTACAAACATAAATTCTTGAATTGGTTGAAAATGGTAAATAGTAATTACTCCTCTATGAAGGAGATGGGTGTAAAGTCTTTTTCCTTCCAGTTGGTGAGCTTTCCTTGAACAGTAGGGTATATCCATTCTTAAAAAGGGCATTCATCATCAAAATCTTCTACAACATTTACTTCATGATTTCTGATGCGGAGAGGTATCTTTCCCATGCGAGCGCTCCTAACCTCTTTTTGAGCTTGAATGGTGAAACCCAATCCGAATTTGTCTATTTTAAATGGGATGTTGGGAAGCTGGCCCCAATAGTACAATTTCCCTCCTCGACTATGGCACGTGCATCCTTGAGCGAAATCATTCTTGGTACAACTTTATCAGCTTTTGACATGTTAGAGGAGGCTTTGGTAGCGGCAACCATAAGAGGAACAATTTCAAAGGCCTGGCATGGAGTCTCTTTGAATTCTCCATCCATTTCCACATATTTGAAGGAATTAAGATAGATCACCATTGTAGCGGTAAAAATGTTTAAGATTAAGCCATTGGATTGACTAGACTTACACAGATCAAAATAGAAATCGCCGCCGTGCTTTATTGTTTCCAAAGGAATGTGAAAAGAGCGAGTAACCCAAAAAAAAGGGGGAAAGATTCTAGGTAAGGGGATTGGTTATGCAAAGGGAAGGTATTAGCACCCAAAACATCTACAGTACTCCACAAGAACTTCTTTGAAAAATCTGTATATTTTGGCTATAAAATGTTGTATGTAAAATAGATGGTAGAGGTGAGAAAAGAAATATATTTTTATGATTTTTTCACTCGCCGCGGTTGCGAACCTTTAGTGCCTATGTACCATCTTTCGTGCAATAGGGGATCAGGGTACACGTAGTTCACCTTTTAAAAAATTTTCAAACACAAGTGTGTTGGTTAATTTTATGAGATAAGACATCATCGCCATTATCCATGTGGAAAACATACTTACTACCCACAATTATGAGAAAGGAGAATTTACATCACCTCAAAGTGGAGGATATGGCTTGGATTTTAGAATCAATAAAGCCTCACTCAACACCCAAGTGGAAAATATCTCACTTCACTACATATTGTAGAAGTATAGTTGTTTGTATCACTACAAGGATTGACAATAGTCTAATCTTTTGAGAAAAGTTTAAGATGAAAGCCAAGATGGCAAAATAGTTTGAAATGAGATTGATTGACTTTTAGTCTTCTCACAAAAAAAAGTCAAGGTATTGTTAAGTTGATTGAAGTTTATTTATGAAAAGATTTTGAAAATGCATGGACCTAGGTCCAAGTTTATTATGAAAGTAGTTCAAGTTTAAAAACAAGAAGAGTTTTCAAAAGGAGAGAGAAGATTTTTGAAATTAAAAAAGATGTGAGTAGAAGAAGAGACTATCCTAAAGCATGAGGTAAAAGCTAGGGATAAGAACCATCTAACCAACAAGAAGCCAATACTTGATATTATGATTCAAGATAGAATTCCTATTCTTTTGATTGAAACCAAGAAAGCAAAGATACTAGACCTCTTGATGGAATTGAACTTCAAGTGCATTAAGTCTTCTAAAAAATTAGGCAGAGTAACGGTTGTATATGAGTGAATTCCATATTACAAACAAAGTGTGTAATCACAATAACCCTCACACAAAACAAACAACCCAATCTCTTGAGGTAAACCTCAAGAACTCCATACAAAATATCAATTAAGGTCACAAGGACTCCAACATAGGCCAAGGTTTCTAATCCTAAGTCCAAGAAGTCCAATACTCCATAATGCCAAGGATAGTAACCAAATAGTCCAAGTATCATTAAAGTTTTTTATGGTTTATGTTGATTATTAAGTATCTTAAAAAAGAAAAGAAAAGCTCAAGTGAGCAAAATAAAAATGACAAGAATATAAAGGGGCTCAAGTGAGCAATGATGAAAAATAACATGAAATGTAAATGCTAAAGTAAATGGTGCATAAAGTAAAGAGCATAAAATAAAGCATAAAGTAAAAGCATAAAATAAAATCAATTGTCAATAATTAGTGGTTAGTTGGATGGCCATCTTGAATCTTGCATTTGGAAATCATTAGAGGATTGGTAGAACCAAGGCCTCTACACAATGAATTGCATTTTCTTTATGTCAAGTATATCATCCATTTAAGAATCCTCGATGTAACATATAATGATCAATGATGTTTAAATGATCCGCGTTGACCAAAATTGATGAAGATCCATCAGAAGATTGGTAGATCCATCAAAAAGTCAGAAATATGTAAAATGATATTTATGAATTTTTTTAGAATTAAAAAATGTCAGAAAGTATTTTTAAAGTAATTAAAAGAAAGCAAATAATATAAAAAATATCAAATGTCAAAATAAAAATGTGAAAAAATAGCCATGAGATCAGGAATAATTTAAAGTACTTTTGTGAATTTTTTCATAATTTTTGGATAAAAAATAAAAGAGTTCTGAATTTTTGAAAATTAAATCAATTAAAATATAAAATTAAAAAATAAAATAAAACCAAAAAGATGTGGGCCATCAGATCATAGTAAAAACGCGTTAGTAAGCTGATCCAATGGACAAGACGCGTTGTGCTTGATAAGGACCTTATTGAGATACACATAAGATCGAAAAAAAGGCAACCAGTGAAATTAAAACGTTTGGCACACTATCATTGGCTGAGACAAGACATGTCATCGTCTTCAACCTCCCATACTAGTATCATTCGATTCATCTCTTCAAGACGATCCTAACATCACCATCGCGCCAAATTTATATAAGTTATGCAAAGAGATATGAATCAAAAACCCAGAAAATAGCGAGCACCTTCAATTTGAGATTTCTCTCTCAATTCTCAATGGATTTAAAAATTGTAAGAAGCACAAGAATCAGGAGAAGGAGTAGAATAGGTTGGTGCTTTATTAGGATCCAAATGGTGGAGAATTCTACCTTTTCTAAGTTCAAGAAAGAAGCTCTGAAACTTGACTTCTGTAGCTTGAAGTATGGCTCGTTTTGCTTAGTTTAAGTGTTGTAGAGTTTATATGATGCTTAAGGATGATGAATGTGCAAAGAATTTTGGAGAAAGAAGCTTAAATCTCATAAATTGATTTCAAAAAAGATGGGTTCGTGCGAGGTTTTGGCAGGGTGTTTTTGGTTTCAAAGCTTAAGGAAATGAATGGGGAATAACCCTCTATTTATAGGGAATCTGATGGAACGTCCAAGCGTGTGAAATAATGAAGTTTGGAGGGAAATCATGTGAAGTTGCAAACAAGAAAAGTGTGACTTCTATTTTAATCAAAACTCATTCAAACCTTGCGTTTTGCTATGCTAATCACTTATGGAAGTTCACTAAACATGTTTAGAAGCAAAAACGCGCAACAATTTTGTGTTTAGAAGCCAAATTAAGGATTTCAAATTCTGACTTTTGGAGAAATCTCAACTCTAAGTTACCACTTTTGAAACAATGGCATTCTCAGCTCAAGGGGTCTTAGGGCATGGTTTTTTCTGCTTTAGAAATATGATATTACAAGCTTTACAATGGAAAAAGAATAGAATCAAATGGATGTTTGAGTTGAAAGTTGCAATGAGTCAAAGTTGAGAAAAAGAGGTTGACTTTCCATACTTAGAAATATTTCAAGTTTTTCTTCAAAAGTGACCTATAATGTTTTGCATCCAAACATGGCATTTCTCTTGGAATTTTCTCTTTCCCAAAAAAGATGGCATGAAATAAACCTCTTGAATGACATGTTGAAACTTGAACCATTCAAAATCTCCAAAAATTGAGAGAGTTATGAATTGTTGAAGTTGGCAAAAAATAATGAAATGGCCTATAATCTTTTGTATCCTTAAGGCATCGTCCATCCATTTCTCACTTTTCACCTAATAGAAGGAATAAAGTTCAGATCCTCAAAATCATTATGGAAAAAGAGTGGGCTCAAGGTGATAAAAATTAACCAAGTTATGATCATTTGAAATCACACATGGGAAGTTGGGGGTTCATTTGGAGGACTTGTAATCGTTCTTCATCATCAGGTTTCTTCCACATGAAAACTACTAGAAATTTTTGAAGTGATTTGTTAATAACCCTTTAAAGAGAAGGATGTTTTTGGAATCACTCAAAAATACCAAAATATGAGAAAGATATACTTCTTTGAAGTTAAAAAACCTAGCTCCTAGATCAAGAAAATGCTTTGAGGAACTTTGACAATTTTAAACAACCTTCTTGTACCAACACTTTTGCTTTGTAGATAGAAGTTGTTGAGGATGATAATGAGAAATAATAGAAACCAAAACCACTCCCATATATTGAGAATTGAGAGAAATATGCACTTGTGACCAATGGGAACAAGGCCTTGTCCAACCATGACAACTTCTTCAATCAACCCCTTGTGCTTTTGAATCAATCTTGATAACTTTGAAATATGGTGAACCAAAAAAACCTTGCCATGCCATTTATTCCAAAAAAACTTCAATGGTGAGGTTTGAATTTCTCAAGGTTTATTGACTAGGGCATGGAAATAAACTCTTGAACCCATGGATCAACTTGCTAAGCCACATTGCCTTTACCTACATTAATAACAAGTAAGACAAACCAACATTGCATTTTATTAATTAAAAGGAAAGTCAAAACAAAACATGCATGATCGCAAAAGAAAAACAAGTTAAGGTGCTTGGTGATTCCTCAAAGAGCAAATCTAAAGATAGGGAGGAGAACCAAAAGCCCTAATGTGATCTTGTTGTGATTGAATCAATATGGTATGATGAAGGGATCTTAGGGGCAAAAATTGGGGTACAACAGCTTCCCTTATTTAAGTTTCTTCTATCCGGAGATACGAAGGTTAAAAATCTTCGTGTGGACGTGATCGAAGATACTTAAATATAAAATAAACCCTATTTTTGGCCCTAAGATGCCATGTAATGCTTATGAGTATGAATGCATATGAACAACTTCAAAGGGACGCAAAACACCCCTGGGGATGTAGCAAAGGAAATAAGGATCAAAAGAGAAACCCGACCAGGAAAATAAATCACTAGTGAATCAAAAAGACCTGACTCTAATGGTGTAACACCGAAAGAAGAGATAAGGTAGCATCAACTCAGCTATAGAGGAGATTGTACAGGATAAAAGTGATTGACGACCAACTGTGAACTACCAAACTCAATAGTCAGAGGTAAAAGATAAAAAAGATAATGGCTCATAGATGACATTAAACTACCAACTCATAGTTGAAGGTAGAGGGTCAAAAGGATACTGACTCATAGAGGATCGTAAAAGATCAAAGGATACACCAACTTTTACTAAAGGCAAAACTACCAACATTCACTGAATGTAGAAAGAGAAAAGAATAACAACACTGACGTTCACTGACAGTGAGCTACCTACATTCACTGAAGGTAGCAAAAAGATAACACCCATGTTCACTGAAGGTGAACTACCATGTTCACTGAAGGTAGAGAGACAAACATCGACGTTCACTGGCGATGAACTACCAACTTTCACTAAAGATAGCCAAAAGATAACAATCACCAACGTTCACTTATGGTGAACTACCAACTTTCACTGAAGGTAGAGAGAAAAGAAATATCATAGCACCGACGTTCAGTGACGGTGAACTACCAACGTTCACTGAAGGTAGAAAAAAGATAACAATCACCAACGTTCACTAATGGTGAACTACCAACATTTACTGAAGGTAGTAAGAGAATAACAAGTTTCCCCAAAGTTCGAGCTTTTCACCTAGAACGGGTCTCAACTTCTTCTTTAACCAAGGCATTTCTCCTGGAAAGGGTAGTATATAAGTTGTCTCAAATAAAGAGACTATCACTTGTAAAGATTTCACAATGAACTGCCTTTGCAATATTGAAAGACTTGCGATCCACTAGAGTAATTTGACAATGAACTGAAAACTATCCACTCATAGAGAAGATAGAAAAAAAGTAACGCCGACTTTTACGGGGAAGTACAAGTTGCTCAAATAAAGAGACCTGCTACTTGCTATTATAGGAAGGATTGTAAAAATGAATTTTCTGGGGAAAGAATCATGACTTCCTGGGGAATGAAATACAACTTCCTGGGGAGGAGATAAATCCTTCTCGTGCAAAATAAATGCACATTCTCAAAATAAGGCTCGAAGCTTGCAGAGATCATAAGTAATAATATTGTTGGGATCCAAAGATTAAAACCAGAAATAAACCAGAATGAATCAGTCAACCAAAATACATCCTTTGATAAATAAACTCAAGAGGGAAACCCAATCTATCTAGACAAAGAGCTGTACAGGAAGGCTAAAGCAAAAATATTCCATTAGGGATAACTTAGTTGGGAAATTGAAAGAATATACATTTTCTGCTTAAGGCCGACACTCTATTGGAGAGAGGACAACACAACACTGCAAAACAGGGTAATATGTCAACAAAATATTAACGAATGTGAATGAGAAATGATTTTCTAAATTTAACTATGCATGATGTATGTATGAATGTATGAGTGTTATCATGTATATGCTGACAAAACATACATATAACACTGGGAATAACAAGGAAAAACCAACTCAGGCACAATCAACATTCGGCTAAATCACATCCAAGATGAACATTCCATAAGAAAATAAGCACCAAATGAGGAAACAGAATCCTATTTCGCGGCTTAACTTCACTGGGAAGGAACATAATCCGGAAGTAAACAAATCACAGCGACAAAATAGTACAGATACAGGGATATAACATCCTTCTCCAGGCTTCCCTGGGAATAACACTGAAACTTCAATGGGGAAACAAATGTTTTCACAGTTCGCACTTCTACTGGGGATTGCAATACTGATTTCAAATAAGGCAGATGGAAACCATATCGGCAAAACATAAACCGAGGATTTCGAGTTGACTTCATTGGGGGAACATCATACAGACTTCACTAGAGGAGATAATGCCTCAACATCGAGATATCAACTAGGGACCTCGTGCTGACTTTATTGGGGAGGCCAACACCACATCGAAGAGGGGAAACCAAGATACGTTCTTCAATATTGAGAGTAAGTATTGCACCAACTTCTCTGGGGAAAAAGTATGAAACCTCATCGGGATAACAACTTGGGGAGTTAAGAAGTCAAACATTACAACAAGAAATCAATCTTATGGGGGTTTTAAATCAAACCCAACACTTGGCGGGTGAAAACCCAAAAAACTGACAAATGCCTCAACACTTCTTAAATGAAACATTGCCCTTTCCTGACTATCGGACAATCAACAAAATGTAAGTACTGCCGAAAGGAGATGCTTCGCAAATGAGTCCAACTCAGCATGCACGGGGAGAAAAGACTTCTATCAAATAGCAAAGCCTTCACTAGGGAATCTTGGATTGAGTCTTCATATCATGCAAACTTATTCCAACAAAAGATGCCTTGGGATAGCCTTCCTGGGAAATCTTGGATTGAGTATTCATATCATGCAAACTTATTCCAACAAAAGATGCCCTGGGATAGCATTCCTGGGGAATCAAGAAGTCAACATTATAGAAAGAGGTCAAACTCATGGAGATCTTAAATCAAACCTAGCACTTGGTGGGTGAAAACCCAAAGGGTTGAAAATTGTCTCAACACTTCTTAGAAAATATACTTCTCTGGTCTAGTTGCCTGAGAAATAAATTCCAACAATAATGCCAATACTGCAGAAAGAGCGATATTTTGCAAATGGTTCCATCTTAGCACACCAAGGGAAAAAGACCTTTTGTCATATGAGGGGAGACTTCGCTGGGGAATCTGGGATAGAGGCCTCAGACCATGCAAACCCAAAATAAAAAAAAAGAACCAAGAATTGACTAGGGACAATGGGATCACAAACCCAATACTGCATCTTACGCCAATTGGTATCGTCTTCAATTTACAAAAATCACGCGTATACCAGCAAAAACGACTTGAGAAAACCTTCCCGGGGGAAACAAAACTTCCCAAAATTACTGGAGTTCGTCCATTCCTATGATCACCACTTTTATTTTCCTCTTGAATCACAAAATATAAAGTAAAAGTAAGTTGTAAATTCTTTTGAAAAACAAATTTGTTATTTAATCTTTTTGCTTTGAAAATTATTATCAATAATAAATGGAGCCTTTGTAAGCTGAATAAAATAAGAATTACAAAGAATTGGGTAAAAGCTCAAATTTTATTGATAGAATAGTATTTTGCGAATGGCGAGACTCCACAGATGATTACAAAGTTCGGAAAATGGTAATATATAATGGAAAAGATACATTGAGATACAATGACCACTATTCCCTCTAACAACTTTGAAATTCTGAGTAGCAACTTCCATTGAAGTATGGTGAGGATCCAAGAAGATTGTTGCTTCAATAATCAAGTCTTGTCTGATGTAGTTACTTGCCAAGAAAGTCTCTAACTTTTGCCTAAGCTGCCCTTGCGGGTTTCCAACTTAGCGGGAAATTTTATTCTATTTATGTCTCAAATTTTTGCCTAGACTGCCTTTTCGGGTTTTCGACCTACCGAGACGCTCATTTTCTCTAAGCCTCCCTTTCAGGTTTTCAACTTAGCAGGCTATTCTTTTATCTCTTTAGGCGAAGTATTTCTTGACTGCATCAGCATTCATGGGACGTGGGAACTCCTAGCCATCCATAGTTTCAAGAATTAATGCACCTCCAGAGAAGGCTTTCTTGAAAACATATGGGCCATCAAAATTGGGAGTCCACTTTCCCCTAGAATAAGCGCTAAAAGACATGATCTTCCTGAGCACGAGGTCACCTTCTCTGAATTCACGAGGTTTGAACTTCTTAGCAAAAGCTTTCTTCATTCTCTTCTGATATAACTACCCATGACACAAAGCCTTCATTATCTTCTCTTCGATAAAATTCAATTGGTCAAACCTATTCTGGACCCATTAAGCCTCTGACAACTTGGCTTCCATTATCACACGCAAAGAGGGAATCTTAACCTCGATTGGGAGCACCGCTTCCATTCGATAGACAAGGGAGAACATGGTTGCTCCTGTTGAAGTATGGACAGATGTCCTATATCCATGTAAAGCAAAAGGGAGAATTTCATGCCAATATTTATAAGTAACAACCATCTTCTGGATGATCTTGATATTCTTATTAGCAGCTTCAACAACCCCATTCATCTTTGTCCTGTACGGAGATGAATTGTGATGGACAATCTTGAATTCTTCACAAATTTCTGTCATTATCTTGTTGTTCAGATTCGAGCCATTATCGGTGATAATTCTACTCGGCACACCATACCTACATATGAGATTATTCTTAATGAAGCGCACTACTACCCGCTTAGTAACATTAGCATATGAAGCAGCTTCCACCCATTTAGTGAAGTAATCAATTGCTACTAAGATAAAACGGTGTCTATTTGAAGCTTTGGGTTCTATCATTCCAATCATGTCAATACCCCACATAGAGAAAGCCCATGGGGAAGAAATAACATTTAGAAGTTTCGGAGGCACATGAATCATGTCCACATAAATCTGGCATTTACGACACTTCTTTGCAAATCTGTAACAGTCAGATTCCATTGTCAGCCAATAGTAACCTTCCCTTAGCATCTTTTTAGCCATTGAATGTCCATTGGCATGAGTGCCAAATGAACCTTCATGAATCTCATGCATCAACATGTGTGCTTCGTTTCTATCCACGCATCTGAGCAAGACCATGTCATGATTTATCTTGTACAACACATTTTCACTAATGAATAAGCTGCCAACCAATCTTCTCAATGTCTTTCTATCTTTATTCGATGCACCAATTGAGTATTTCTAAGTCTGGAGAAAATGCTCGATATCATAATACCAAGGTTTCTCATCTGCTACCTCTTTTGTTGTAAACACATGAGCGGGCCTATCCAGCGACCGAACTATAATTCGAGGTATCTCATTCCAAGTATTCACTTGATACATAGAATCCAGAGTTTCCAGAGCATCCGCCATTTGATTTTTGTTTTTGGGGATGTGACGTAATTCAACTTTACTAAAGAAGGGTAACAATCTTCTAGCATAATATTTGTAAGTGATCAAGCCGGGGTGACGAGTATCCCACTCTCCTTTAATCTGATTTATTACTAAAGCTGAATCGCCATACACATATAGAATTTTAATTCTGAGATCAATAGCTTCCTCGAGACCCATGAGGTAAGCCACATATTCTGCCATATTATTAGTACAATCAAATTTCAACCTTGCAGTAAAAGGAATGTGTGATCCATGTGAAGTGACAATCACAACACCAATTCCTTTATCGTAAGCATTCACAGCTCCATCAAATATCATGCTCCGGTGAGATTCAGGATCAGGACCTTCCTCAGGAAATGGTTCATCACAATATTTCACTTTTAGAACATCACATCCTCATCGGGAAAATTATACATCATAGAATGATAATCATCAACTGGTTGGTGAGCAAGATAATCTACCAACATGCTGCTTTTAATAGCTTTTTGGGTGCGGTATTCGATGTTATATTCAGATAACAGCATCTGCTAGCGGACAATTCTCCCAGTAAGAGCAGGCTTTTCAAAAATGTACTTGATTAGATCCATTTTGGAGATCAACCAAGTAGTGTGATTCAATATATACTGCCGCAAATATTTTGCCGCCCAGGCTAGAGCACAACATGTCTTTTCCAGCATGGAATACCGTGACTCACAATCATTAAACTTTTTATTGAGATGATAAATGGCGTACTCTTTCTTCCCCGTTTCATCTTGTTGTCCCAGAATACAGCCCATGGAATTATCTAACACTGTCAGATACATAATCAATGGTCTTCCTTCAACAAGAGGGAGCAAGATAGGAGGTTTAAGCAGATATTCTTTAATACTTTCAAATTCCCTTTGGCAGTCATCTGTCCACACACAACCTTGATCTTTCTTTAACAACTTAAATATCGGTTCACATGTTAAGGTCATGTGGGAAATGAATCTGGAAATATAATTCATACTCCCGAGGAACCCTTTGACTTGCTTTTCAATTCTCGACACTGGAATTTCTTGAATTGCTTTGACTTTATCAGGGTCAACTTCAATCCCTCTCTGGCTAACAATGAAACCCAACAATTTCCCTGATCGAACACCGAAGGTACATTTATTTGGATTCAAGCGGAGACGATACTTCCTCAAACGCTGAAACAATTTCAACAAATCTTCTACATGCCCTTCTTCAGTATGGGATTTAGCAATCATATCATCAACACATACCTCAATTTTGTTGTGTACCAGATCATAGAATAGGGTGTTCATAGCCCTCTGGTACGTTTCACCAGCATTCTTCAACCCGAAGGGAATCACTCTATAACCGAATATTCCCAGGGTGTGATAAACATTGTTTTTTCCATGTCCTCAGGAGCCATCCTTATTTGATTATACCCAGAAAATCCGTCCATGAACAAGAAAACTTTGAATTTTGTTGTGCTATCCACTAACATATCAATGTGTGGCAATGGAAAATCATCTTTTGGACTAGCTTTATTTAGATCTCTATAATCTACGCACATGCGAACTTTTTCGTCTTTCTTCGGTACTGGGACAATATTGGCAATCCACTGAGGGTACACTGATGTCACAAGAAAACCAGCATTAATCTTCTTTAGAACTTCTTCTTTGATCTTCACTTCTATATCTGAGTGAGTTCTTCACAACTTCTGTTTGATTGGCGGGCACTCTGGCTTCAGTGACAAATGGTGCTCTACAATATCTGTATCTAAACCAGGCATATCTTGGTAAGACCAAGCAAAAATATCCACATACTCTTTCAACATCTAAATTAACATGCTCTTCACATCAGGATGCAGTAATGCTCCAATCTTGACTTCCTTCGGATCTTCTTCTGAACCCAAATTGATTACTTTCAATGGCTCTTTATATGGCTGAATGACATTCTCCTCACGCTCAAGCAATCGTGAGACCTCTTCTGGAATCTCATCATAGTCTTCTTCTTCGGCCCCATACACAGGACATTCAAAGTTGGGAGAGGGTGCAGGGTCATTATATTCAACGGGTTTTTTTAATTAATCCGCACATATGATTTATGATTGCTTTTAGAAACTGACACATATAACAAGTGATCATACAGATTGAATTTTAGTTATTATTTATTTTGAAAGGTTTTTTCTGATTACCATTTTCCAAGAAAAAGCAAAAAATAAAGACACAATTTGGGAAAAAAAGACAATTTTTATTATTGATTTTAAAAATTAAAGCAAACCGATAAGTCCATACAATATTAATACTTTCACCTTGGGCAGAGTGAAAGCTTTTCAAAAAGATTAAAAAAAACAAATTACTTCGAAACATGTATGCAAGAGGGAGCATTAATGGTGATCCAGTTCTTAACCCTAACTCCGTGCATCACATAATTTGGCATCTTTGGCTATGCTTCATCTTCCACAATGGCATTAATCCTACAAACAGTTGGATGAAGATAACCCCCGCTACGAAAGATGTCTTGATACTTTCCTGCAGCAGACATCAACTTCATGCTCTTACCTTTATTATTCTTTACAGAGAACCCCAAGCCAGCTCTATTATTGTTTACAGGTGGATCAACAATATGTCCCCATACTTCACTATGGCCATTATGCACAACCTGCTGAGCATCCTTAAACGAAGCCATAGAATTCTCATTTCCTCTTATATTATCAACGAATAAAGCTTGGACCTGGGTTCCAACAGCAGCTTCATCTGCCTCCTCAATGCTGAAAGAGGACAAATGAGATCTCAATAATGCATATTCTCCATTTATAATTACCACTTTTCCTTCACACACAAACTTCAACTTCTTGTGTAAAGTCGAAGTGACAGCCCCTGCCTCATGTATCCACGACCGTCCCAACAAACAGCTGTAAGCGGGTATAATATCCATGATCTGGAAAGTAATCTGAAATAAATGTGGGCCTATATGAATAGGCAAGTCCACTTCACCAATAACAGATTTCCTTGATCCATCAAACGCTTTCACAATAATTCCACTTGGGCGCGTGGGTGTTCCTTGATATTTCAACTTCATAAGTGTGCTCCTTGGTATAACGTTCAATTCGGATCCATTATCAATCAGCACATTGGATAATGAATCATTCTTGCAGTTCATAGAGATGTGGAGGGCCAGATTGTGATTCCTTCCTTCATCGGGCAGTTCTTCGTTGCAGAAACTTGGGTTATTACATTATTTAATGTTCCCTACCACACAACTGAATTGGTCTACAGGCATATCACTTTCCACGAAAGCTTGGTCCAATACCCTCATCAAAGATTCTCTGTGAGCAGAGGAGTTCATCAATAAAGCCAAGATAGATATTTTTGAAGGGCCTGCAGTAACTGATCTACAATTCTGTAGTCGCTCATCTTGATTATCTTCAAAATATCATCTACCTCCTTTTCTAGTGTAGCTCCACTAGATTCACCCACTGCCTTCTTGGGTTTAACATTTTCAATAATTTTCTTTCCAGTACTAACATCTCCACGAATAATTGGTGCAAGTACACGACCACTGCGGGCCACTCTGCTAGTCTTAGCAATATTTCCAACATTAGGCATTGGCTGGATGGGAACTTCCATACCATCCTCTAAAATTGTAGCATTATATTTGTAGGGTACAACCTTATCTGACTTGTAGGGGACAAGACCCGGTAAGTTAATCACCAATGGAATAATAGCTGGCTTGCTATGATATTCAACTTAAAAATGGGTGGGTGCACCAAAACAAGGAACAATAACATTTACTCCCTCTTCAACATATTAATTCATTACAGAGTCATCTCTAGAAAACATATCTTCATCTGAGGAGAAGAACTCATCCCCAGAGGCATACTCATCATCTGACTCTTCTTTAGCCAAACAAACCTCAATCTAATTAACCTCATGGTAATCATCCCTTTGGCCTGTGTGACAGTGGGAGAACTGACTTGGGTGTTTTGCGTTTTATCGCAAATGTTGCGGTTAGCAAGAGTCGTCACTGACTTTTCTTTTATCCAAAAGGAAAGGTAAAAGACCACAGGAAAGACCTTTGAGATTGTTTCTTGAGTTCGGGGGGTAGATTATGAAAAAGGAAGGTATTAGCACCCTTTTCATCCATGGTTTTCAATGTGCTCTTAGTTACTTTCTAGATCACTTTCTTTTGTTTGAAATTATGCTTTGTGTGGTTTTGAAAGTATTTTTGAAAAGAGGCCATTGTTTAGGCAAACTTTGTAATGATTCTCGTTCGTAAGAATGTATACAAAGTGTTTGATCTTTTGAAAATGTTTTCAAGTTTTGAAAGATGTTTTGAAAGTGTTGGTATTTGTTTTAAAAATAGCAAGGATGTTTTTGTTTTGAAATGGAGCAAGTAACTAGGAATATTCTACCTACTTAAAAGTCTTTCATGTTCATTTCCTCTTTCCTTTGACATTGTTATATTACCATTGATTTGGTAAGTAACCGTATCCTTGGAGGTAAACGGGACGAGTGTGGGTCATCGTATAACCATGATTAGAAATGTTGCAAGATATCTTAGCATTTTTCTTTAGGGACTAAGATCATTTTGATAGGCAAATTTTAATAGCGTCATCGGGGGACTATGATCTTATATTTTGCTTGTCTTTGCTAAGATACCTCACATGCGTAATATGACCATTTTTGTAAGGAAACCAAGTGGGTTTACCCTAGGAGTGCTTGTGTGCAAGTGGATTGATTTTCATGCTTGATTTATCTTTGATTAGGGTTTGCAAATTGATTGGTTTTAGTCTTTCCATAAAAATCCTAATTACTAGCATTTGTATATAAAACGATAAATTGCGGAATTTAAAATTACTATGCTATTACAATACTTAGGGAAAGGGGTATACAAATTACAAATGGGGAATATTGCAAGAATTTAAATCTAAATAGATATTGCAACCATATTAAATTTTGAATAATGTACAAAAATAAAGATAAGCATGCAAGAATGTAAAATGTAAAGAAATATGATTTTTGTTTAGTTTTTATGAAAGAGTTTAGTCGTGACCTAATTAAAGAAAATGATTAATGAAAATTAAACAAAATTAAATTTAAACTAATTAAGAAAGAAATTAAGTTAAAAAAATGATTTTTAGGGTTTTTAAGAAAAAGGTTTAAATTAATAAAAATAAGAATGAGAAAATTAATTAATTAAGAGAAACCTAAATTCTAAGTTAATTTTAATTTACATGTAAATAATATAATAATTTAAATTAAGTTTAAATATTGATTATTAAAAAAAGAAATTAATTTGTTAAAAGAAAATGTTTTTAGTTTTTTTTGTTTTTATAAGAAAATAAAATAAATAAGTGCAAATAATAAATAAAATATTTTTGGATTTTTTATTAATAAAAATAATAATACTAATAATAATAATAATAATAATAATAATAATAATAATAATAATAATAATAAATAAAAGAAATAATTAAAACAAAAAAAATAAGAAAAAGAAAATAATGAAAGAAATTGGACCAAGGGTGCACAAGTAAATCAGGGTTAGTAAAAGAAAAAAAAGACAATAGGCCCAATTTGGAGGCCCCACATGTTCAAACAAACACAAGGAAAACAGAAAATATGTAAAAAAAAATAATATAAAAACGGACGTTGGGGCTCAAACCCAGGTCTAAGGGGTGACATGTGTGCGCTTTAACCACTGCTGGGGCTCGAACCCAGGTCCAAGGGGTGACAGGTGTGCGCTTTAACCACTGGGATGGTGATACATCCGTTAACTTGTATGAAATGATAAATACATAACACAAAACCTGCCCGGACTGTACTTCATCTTCAACCTCCAGCCAAAGGATCTGTAACTTGCTCATTTCTCAACCATTTACAAAAATGTAAATATGAAAATTGCTCCATTTTTTCACATGAATACAACCATATAAATATCATAAGCTATAAATCAAAGATGAATGAGAATTTCTAAAAGTACCAAATTCTGACCTAAATATTTCAGAAAGTTCAAACTCAAAATTCTCCTAGCTCAATCAAAATAAATGAAATCTATGGACATGTATAGTTTCAGGGGAATGATGTCTATATTTTATCTTCACAAATGCAAGCCTAACAATGCCTAAATATGAAGATAAAAGTTCAAGAAAAATACCTCAAAACTGGATATCGTGAAATGAAAATGAGCTTAATTCAAGGTGCTGCAATGATCAGGCTAGCTTCCTGAAGTTCCCAGGAAACTAATGTAATGGTTTGCTTGAGCAATGGATGGCTAGAATAGTCTGGAGACGTCAAGTTGCAGACCTCTGTTTTTGGTTATGGAGGATGATAAATATGGAGTTACAGTTCCAAGCCAAGGACAAGGATGGACTATATTTGATGTAAGGAAGCTTTAGAAATGAATTTGAGGGAAAACGCACAAGGGAAATGAGAGATACAAGTTTAAGGTCAGAACTATGTATCATGGAGTTTTTTGTGCAATTTCTGGCTAGAGGGAGTTTGGGAGTGTTTCAGGGTGCTTAAGCTCTTGTCCTAGCTTACAAATAGTGACTCTATTTATAAGCAACAAGTTTGGAGACTTGTTGTTGATCAGAATTTAAAATCACAAGTTTATGCATAACATGTGATCTTTTGAGAAATTCAAGTTTCCATGCCTTGTGTACTTGCTAAGATAGAGTGGTTATGCTTTAAACATACTTGCTTCTGACTTTTTTGATTTAGTGTGATCAGAGGGAACAAGTTAGAGTCTCAAGAATGGACTTTATGCAAAAAGCTTGCTTTACAAGAATGGCAATGTTAACTTTGTGCCATTAATGGAAATGCAACTTGGATAATAGCTCAGTTGCTTGGATCAAAGCTCTAACAGTTGTGTAAACATTTAATTCTGGAGTGAAAAACAAGTTTGAGGCCTGCAAAGAAAAGATTATGCAGCCTAGCATGGATTTGGATTATGTGTTCATCAAAAATGACTTGTAATTCAAGTTTGAAAACCCTAACTTCCTCTCTTCGATTCTCCCTGCTCATGAATGATCTCAAGGAGTTCTTAGACATTTTGGAAATCTTGTAATGTTCTCTACAACCACTCTTTATATCACTTTTGAAAATTCCCCTTGGAACTATATGAAAAAGTGCCATGAAGTTAGGTCAAAATCATGCCTAAACTAGGGCAAATTTTCACTAAGTGTTTAGTTTTAAGACTATGACTTCATGAATTAATAACTTTAGATCAAAGCACTTTTAGAAGAATTTCTGTAAATAAATTTTGTATATTTCATGGATATATACAACTTTCATGTTGAAAGTTTCTTCTGAATCATCTTGCATCATGGTGAAAAATTTGCTCAAAGTTGTGAAAAAACATGAAGTTTTAAACACTTAGAAAAATTTCTAAGTTAGAAAACTTTGACTTTTCAAAATAAAATCTTGACTTTTTGATTTATTGATGAATAAGTTTCATATTTTTACATGTTTTGATGAATTTTGATCTTTTACATTTGATTTTGACCAAGAAGTCAAAGTTTGACTTTTCAGTGTACAATTGACTTTTGATCAATTGACTGAAAATTCACTATCAATCAAATTGATCTTGAGCAATGTTTTGGGTCATTCCATTAGGTCCAAATTATGCAATTGAACTCTTTAGATCATGCTTCAAAACACTTAACCATTTGCTAGGTAAAAAAAATCAGAAATTGCCCTTTCTAAGTCAAAACCCTAATTTTGACCATTTTGCCCTTTTGATGATTTGATCAAATTTCTTGAAGAAATGTGGTCCAAACTTGATCAAATGATACATATGAGTTTATAATGTTTATGTGGATAAAAAATTATGAGGTTTGAATGTAAATTGGCCATAGTTGACTTTTCCCCAATACAATTGATTTTTAGGTCAACTACTCAATTGACTGAGAAAAAGTGTGATCCAAGGCTTGAAACTTGACATGAGTAATCTTGGAGGTCCAAAATGATCCATGAAAGTCACATGAGACATCGAAAGTTCAATTATCGTAGTGCAATATCAAACCCTAATTTTGATCATCAATGCTTAAGGAGGTGTCTTGAGTTGATCAACCCTAGTGCAGTCTTGAACGAAGAGAGATCTTTGTGAGAAAATAATTGATAAGTGAGAGGGAAAATTTTGGGATACAACAGCTTCCCCTGTTTAATATTCTTAAACCTGAAGAGTTAGATTGGCAGATTTTCCATTCGTGACTTAAAGGTGGAAGATGATTGGACAGTAGAGTGTCCAAATATTTGCACTCGAGGATGTGGTGGTTGATGGTGTAGGGAATGGGCTTAAATATGCCATTTGGAGAGGTGATGAAAAGTTGTTGGAGATGGGATTACAAATGCCATCAAAATGCTGTTGGCAGGAATAAGAGAAGTGTCAGAATAAATCTCTAGTTGATTTACACTGGAATAATGTATGTGTTGGGTTGAGTACTAGAATAAAATCCATAAATGGATTGTATTTGAATCATTTCTGAAAGTTTAACCTGAATGAGTATCAGAATGACACCCGTGTCTGGAGCGTATCTGAATTGTATGTGAAAGAGAATCTGAACGAGTATCAAAATGGCGTCCGTGTCTGGAGCGTATCTGAACTGTATCTGAGTATCAGAATGGCATCCACGTCTGGAGCGTATCTAAACTGTATCTGAAAGCTGAATCTGAATGAGCATCAAAATGGCATCCGTGTTTGGAGCATATCTGAACTGTATATGAAAGTTGAATCTGAATGAGTATCAGAATGGCATCCGTGTCTGGAGCGTATCTGAACTGTATCTGAAAGTTGAATCTGAATGAGTATTAGAATGGCATCCGTGTCTGGAGCGTATCGAACTCTATTTGAAAGTTGAATCTGAATGAGTATCAGAATGGCATCCGTGTCTGGAGCGTATCTTAAATGTATTTGAAAGTTGAATCTGAATGAGTATCAGAATAGCATCCGTATCTGGAGCGTATCTGAACTGTATCTGAATGTTCAGCTGGTCGTGTAGATAATTGTCTTGGCTTGTTTCAAGTATCAATCTCTGACCTTTTTATAAATTGTTAATGACAGCCATCGGTTAATTAATCTTTCCTGAAGAGATGAAAGATTAGTTGTATACAATGTCATGATGCATAAAATGCATTGTATAATGATTTCTCAATAAAATGAATGAGATTATATTGTATGCGTTGGTATTGTCAATGTCATGAGGTATGGATGCGATGTATGGGCATGTAAGCCATGCTGCTATAATATTGTTTGATTAAGGATAATAAATCCCTGACTGCTGTTGGGGACATGGAGTGTAAGACTTCATACTTTGAAGTGCTGATGAGTTGATGTGCTTCTATTTGGTAGAGAAATAAACTTTGTTGTAAGGGAAACGCCGTGTATTTCTTGTGAAATCCTGTTGGGGAATCCTGAGAAATTTGGAGACTTATATCGGGGAGTGATAACTGATTATTTCGCTGGGGATTAAGCTGCACACTGTGGGGGATTTTATGGAATAGTTTAAAGATATTAACCTATTTCTTAAATCCATTAGCGATTGTCTTTATATTTTTATTCATTTGTAAACAGTAGTTACGTTCAAATGCATATGTTCAAAAATAAACCATTGGACGTTTTTGTAAACAAAACACAGAAATAAAGAAAAACAGATAGTTTTGCACTTTCAAAGGGGTTCCCTTTCTGCTATAGCCTTCGTGTCTCTGAGCGTCTTGTCTACTTGCTGCCTTGTTCGAAGTTGATTGGATTGATTAGACCCGTTGAGTTTGTCAGTCGAAGCCAAAGGTTGTTTGTAAGGTGATCCAAACGGGACATAGTTGTACGCCTTAATTCCCTAACTTTTGCCTGGACCGCCTTTTCGGGTTTTCAGTCCACCGGGATACCCTTTTTTGCCCAAGTCTCCCTTTTGGGTTTTCAACTCGCCGAGTGTACAGATTTTTTATTTTATCCCTAATTTTTTCCCGAACCTTTTTGGTTCACCGGGATGCCCTTGTTTTTCCTAGGTGTGTCAACCTAGCGGGTCTCTTATGCGTAGTATCTTTTGACTATGTCTATGTTTACAGGGTGCGGCAGGTCATCGCCATCCATAGTGTTTAAGATCATTGCTCCATTAGAGAATATGCTTTTGATCACAAAAGGTCCTTCGTATATAGGAGTCCATTTTCCCCTGGGATCACCCTGCGGTAGTATGATGTGCTTGATCATCAGATCCCCAACTTGATACACTTGGCATTTTACCTTTTTGTTGAAAGCCTTGATCATCCGTTTTTGATACATTTGACCATGACAGACATCAGTAAGCCTTTTCTCATCACTCAAGTTCAGTTGATCAAGTCAATTTTGGATCCAATCGTCTTCATTCAACCCTGCACCCTTCATGATTCTCAGATAAGGGATCTGGACCTCAATAGGCAAGACAACATCCATGCCGTATACCAGAGAGTAAGGTGTTGCTCCAGTTGATGTGCGCGCCGTGGTACGATAGCCGTGGAGGGCGAATGGTAGCATCTCATGCCAGTTTTTGTATGTGAATGTCATTTTTTGTATGATCTTTTTGATGTTCTTATTTGCTGCTTCGACAACACCATTCATCTTCGCCCAGTAATGGGAAGAATGTGGGGCAGGATTTTGAATTGTACGCACATTGCAAGGATCATAGTGTTGTTGAGATTCGTACCATTGTCTGTGATGATCCTCTCCGGGATATCGTACTGACATATGAGATTCTGTTTGATGAAACATGCAACAACATTCTTGGTTACAGAAGCGAAAGAAGCTGCCTCAACCAACTTCGTGAAATAATCAATGGCCACCAAGATAAAGCGATATCCATTAGAGGCTGTTAGCTTGATTTCCTCAATCATATCGATGCCCCACATAGCAAAGGGCCAAGGAGCCGTCAGGATATTCAGAGGAACTGGAGGTACGTGCACCTTGTCAGCATAGATCTAACACTTGTGGCAGGTTCGAGAGTGTTGGTAGCAATCTGCTTCTATGGTAGACCACTAATAACCTTCCCGTAGGATCTTCTTTTCGATCGTATGCCCACTGAAATGAGTGCCAAAAGTGCCTTCATGTAGATCAACCATGATCCTTTCTGCCTCAACCTTGTCTACACAATGAAGTAATACATAGCCGTGGTTGCGTTTGTAGAGAATGCCATTACTAAGGAATAACTTAGCATAGAATCTCCTTAAGAACTTCCTATCATTGACTGAAGCTCCTTCCGGATATTCTTGAGCCTCGAGATACCTCTTGACTTCATGAAACCAAGGCCGGTCCACTACTTCTTCAGTATTAATCTCGTGACAGTGTGCTGGTTCATCCATATGTTAAAGGGTGATCTGGGGAGCCTCGTTATCCCATTTAAGTTTAAACATGGATGACATTGTGGCTAGCACATCCGTTTGTTAATTTTCTTCTCCCGGGAAATGCTCGAAGGTAATCTTCTCGAAATGTGGGATTAATGTCAACACATATTCTTTGTAGGGGATGAGGTTAGGGTGTTTAGTGTCCCATTCTCCTTTGATATGACTGATGACCAAGGCTGAATCTCCAAATACACTTAAGGACTTGATCCCCAAACCCATGGCAGCTTTGAGACCAAAAATGCATGCTTCATATTCTTCCATGTTATTTGTACAGTTGAAACAGAGTCTTACGGTAAATGGAGTATGACATCCTTCCGGAGATATGAGTACAACACTGATGCCATTGCCAAGTGCATTAGACGCCCCATCAAAAACTAGGGTCCATCGGGATCCTTGTTCAGGTCCGTCATATGGTCTGAATTCTTCACAATTGTTTACCATCATGATGTCTTCTTCTGGAAATTCGAACTTCATGGACTGGTAGTCATCCACAGCTTGATGAGCAAGGTGATCAGCTAGTACACTGCCCTTTATTTCTTTTTGGGTAGTATACTGAATGTCATATTCCGTCAGGATCATCTACCATCTTGCTATTCTCCCAGAGAGGGCAGGCTTCTCGAATATGTATTTTATTGGATCCATCTTGGATATCAATAAGGTAGTATGGGTCAGCATATACTGTCTTAGCCTGCGAGTAGCCCATGCCAGAGCACAACAAGTTTTTCCGAGCAGTGAATATCTTGTTTCACATTCGATAAACTTTTTGCTCAAGTAATAAATAGCATGCTCTTTTCGGCCAGACTCGTCATGCTGCCACATCACACACCCCATTTAATTTTCCAAAAAAGTTAGATACATGATCAATGGTCTTCCCTCGACTGGTGGCATCAAAACAGGAGGCTCTTGCAGGTACTCTTTGATCTTGTCGAAGTTAATTTGGCACTCATCATTCCATTTGACTACTTGATCTTTCTTCAGTAATTTGAAGATTGGTTCACAAGTAGCTGTCAGGTGAGAAATGACTCTGGCAATGTAATTTATCCGTCCTAAGAATCCTCTGACTTCCTTCTCTGTACGTGGAGCAGGCATTTCTTGTATAACTTTCACTTTAGTAGGGTCCACTTTGATGCCTTTACTGCTGACAACAAAGCCTAGGAGTTTACCAGACCTCACCCAAAATATTCATTTATTTGGGTTCAACCTCAGCTTGTATTTCTTTAGTCTCTCAAAGAGTTTCTTTAAATGGTCAAGATGTTCCTCTTTTGTTTGAGATCTGGCTATCATTTTGTCCATATAGACCTCTATTTTGTGATGTATCATGTCGTGAAATAGAGCCACCATGGCACGTTGATAGGTTGCCTCATCGTTCTTCAACCCTAATGGCATAACCTTGTAACAAAAAGTGCCCCATTATATGACAAAGGTTGTTTTCTCCATGTCCTCAGGCGCCATTTTGATTTGATTGTAACCTGAGAAACCATCCATGAAGGAAAACACTTTATGCTGTGTGGTATTGTCAACTAGAATATTGATATGGGGAAGTGGGAAATCATCCTTAGGGCTTGCCCTATTCAAATCTCTATAGTCCACGCACATTCGCACTTTGCCGTCCTTTTTAGGCACAGGAACAACATTGGTGACCCATTTCGGATAGGAGGTTACGGCCAAGAATCCGACGTTGAATTGTTTCATGACTTCATCGTTGATCTTCTTTGACATGTCTGGTCGCATGCGACATACCTTTTGTTTTACCAGAGGGCAGTCTTCTTTTGTTGGCAGATGATGTACCACGATATCAGCATCAAATCCTGGCATGTCTTCATACGGCCAGGAAAAGACCTTGACATAATCATGTAGCAACTGAATCAGACGCTTCTTGACACTGGGTTCCAGATTGGCACCCACCTTCACTTCTTTCTTTTCCTCTTCGATACATAGTTTAACTGTGTACACTAGTTCTTTGTGGGGTTGTATGGTCCTCGCTTCTTGTTGTAGTAACTTGGATAATTCCCCTAGCACTTCACAATCTTCCTCACCTTCGTCTTTGGCTTGGTAGATTAGATTTTCAGAGTCACAGAAGGCCATAGAAAAATCGTTACCCATGGGATCCCGAATGGGTGTAGATCTGCATTTTGAATGTGAGTGTGTGTAAGAGTATAACTATCTTTGAAAGAAATAAAAATGTAAAAATAAAGACAAAGAGCACAAGGTTTGTATGCAAAAACGTCCATGATTCATTGATGACATAAGAAAATGAGGTAACAACCCTTACAAATGGACCGTTGTGCCTCGGGTAAGACACAAGGTTTTAAAAGTCTGAATTGTTTAATTATTACAGGTCAGATAAAATTAAAGATAATTACTGTTGGATAAAAGTAATTGGGAATAAATATTTAGCTTCCCAGTTGTTGAGTCCTCCGTTGACAGTTGGGAAAATCCATTCCTCAAGGTCATAGTTGTCCTCATCATCCTCCACTGCATTGATTCTGTGGTTGCTGATCTTCAAGGGTGGTCCCCCGGAACGAGCATGGCGTACAGCTTTCTGGGCTCCTGAAGTGAAACCCAAACCGAATTTGTCAGATTTGTATGGGATATCTAGCAGTTGGCCCTAAATAGTGCACCCACCTTCTTCGATCACGGCCTTGGCATCTTTCAGAGACGACATCTTTAGCGGAGGTCTTGTAATCTTCGAGACTTGGGAAACAGTATTGGTTACTGCCACGATTTGTTGGACTTCCTCGAAGTAATGAAATGGAGTTTCAATGAATTCTCTGTCCAATTCCACGCATCTAAAGGAATTTAAGTGACTGACCATATATTCCTCTTCTCCATGGACAATAATGATTTTCCCCTCGGTTGGATATTTCAGCATTTGATGTAATGTAGAGGTAACTACACCAGCATTGTGAATCCATGGTCGGCCCAACAAGCAGGAATAGGAAGGGCGAATATCCATCACGTAAAAATTTGAATCAAAGGTTTGGGTTCCAAATTTTATGGGGATGTCCACCTCTCTATGCACCATTCTTTTTGAATCGTAGAAGGCCCTTACCATTATGTTGCTGGGTTTTAAGGTCAAACCTTTGCAGTCAAGTCTATCAAGAGCCTTCTTAGGCAACACATTCAAAGACGAACCAATATAAACCAAGACATGGGCCAAAGTTGTGCCCCTTCATTCGACAAAGACATGCAATGCCTCGTTGTGCTTCCTCCCCCTAGGTGTCAAGTCAGCATCAAAAAAGCCTAAACCATTGCCAGTGGTTAAACTGGCCACACAATCTTGGAGCTGATCAGCAGAGGTTTCTTGTGGTACATGGGCAGTTTTAAGGAATTTCACCAAGGCTTTCGCATGAGCCTCAGAGCACAACAATAAAGCCAACATGGAAATCTTTGACAGAGTCTGCCCTAGCTGTTCGACTATGTTGTAGTTGCTTCTCTTTATAATTTTCATAATTTCTTCCATCTCCTTTTGGCATGCCTTAGGGATAGATACTGATCGTGCCTTCATCCGGACAGGCTCAACCAGAATTCCTTTTCCCCGAGTCTCGGTCGACTCGGTGGTAGGAGTATCAACATGTGTGACTATAGGAATTGTAGTTGTGGTGGTGTCAACATGAGCAGAAACAGGGATGATCACATGACCGATAACCATCTTTGGAGGAGAAATATTTGGGGAGAATATTCTTCCACTTCAGGTTATCTTGCTGGTTCCCGCGATGTTTCTAATGTCGGGGTCAGCCTTCTCAAAAATTGAGTCTTCATCAGTTATCCAATCTTGCTTGACACCGTGATAGTAGACTTCGCCCCCATAGTTCCATGGGACAGTTTTATCTGATGAGTATGGGATTGGTCCAGGCATAGTAATTATCAGTGGAGCTACTTTAGGAACTGATGTAATCCTAACGGGTCTCTTGGTGGAGACCCTAGAAGGATTGGCAGAAATGATTACTATTGAAACATCATTGTAGGAAATGGTCGGAACATAAGTATTTTAAAACAAAATCTCTTTGTCATCTATTAGGCGTTGGACACCTGCTTTCAATAAATGACAACCAGTTGGTAGGGATAGATAGAAGTGGCAGCCTTCATCACAGCCCAAAAATAAACTGACCTTCAATGGGTTCTTCTTGACGATCAGGAGAGGCATAATAAGTTCGTCAATATCAGTAACAAACATATCATCTTCAACAGCGTTAACACCACAACCATGCTTGGGCATAGGAGAGGTGATAACATTTGGGATTTAAGGAGCATCAAACTCAATTTATTTTGCTTCAAGAAGGTCTTGCATCTTGTTATCCAAAGCCCAACAGTTGTTAGTGTCATGGCCTGGACTTTCTGAATGGTATGCACAACGAGCATTAGGATGGTAATGAGGAGAGGTTGTGTTAGGATTCTTTGGAGATTCTTTCAAGGTTACCAGATTATATCTCAACAAATGCGATAGGACTTGAGATATTGTCATATTAATCCGGGTAAATTGTCTTACTGGTCTTTCTGTTCTAGGCTGATTGTTCCTTTGTTGAGTAGGTGCAGGCTTTGGGATCATGACAGCCCCCACCATTGGCCGACATTCAATTCTTTCTTGATTCCTTTGAGGATACACAACACCAACTTCTTTCTTCTCAATAAATGGTTTTCTTACAGCAGCAGAGGATGCGTCTTTTTGAATCTTCCCACTCTTAATCCCAATTTCCACTCTTTCTCTGGTCAAGATTAATTCAGTGAAGCCTGCTGAGGAGCTTCCAATCAGATGATTGAAGAAAGGACCGGACAGGGTACCCAGGAACATGTCTACTAGTTCTCTTTCAGAAAGGGGAGGCTGGACTCTTCCTACTAAGTCCCTCTATTTCTGAGCGTAGTCTTTGAAACCTTCACTTGAAACCATAGTCATACTCTGGAGTTGAGTACGGGTGGGAGCAAGATCTGTGTTGTACTGATATTGTTTATAGAAAGCAGCGGCAAGGTCTTCCCAATTATGGATATTGGCCCTTTCCAGATGATAGAACCAATCAAGCTGAGTTCTGGATAAACTGTCTTGAAAGAAGTGTACCCACAAATCTCTTTCAGTAGTGTGAGGCTGTATCTTCCTCACATAGGATCGGAGATGCATCTTGGGACACGAAACTACGTCGTACTTAGAAAGTATTGGTGCCTTGAATTTTGGTGGAATGATAATCCCAGAGACTAAACCTAGCTCTTCAAATTCCAACCCATGAACTTTTTGAATCTCCCTTGCACTTAGTCTATCTTCCAGATGTTTGTATTTGTCGTCGGCTGGGGGATACTGCTCTTCAGAATAGTCTTCTTCTTCTTCCTCTTCATATTCTAGCTGGACAAGCACTTTCTTTCCTTTCACTTCTTGATTATCCTTTTCACCATATGATGTTGCAAATTCTAGGGTCCATCTGGCTTGTACTTGGAACCTTCTTCCCATATTCAGAACTCTGGTTACCTTCTTTGCTTTCTTCTTCTTCTTTTCTTCAACCAGCAAAGTTTTCAGATCCTCTTATCCTTTAGCTAGAGTTACGAACATCTGTTGTAACTGAGCATTCTGCACCTGGAGGTCTTTTATTGTCTGCTCGAGATCCATCTTACTGAAATAAACAGTAGAAAGATGAAGAGACTTGTTGTGACAAAACCTGCTTATGTTATGATGAATGGTAAATGCATATGCAACGATTTCAAGGAAATTAGAGATTTAAATCTTCTTTAGAGCAAAAAAGGAACACATATTATATTAATAAGTAAAAATTTGAGTACATCGTGCCTCTTTTGGGCTTACAAAGAAATACAAAAACTCTAAGATAAAAAAGTTGTACGCATCCTCTTTGGTGCGATGTAGGCGTTCAGGTTCCTTGGCCTAGAATTGGGCCTCGAAAGTGTCTCGCTCCCCCTTAAGCTGTATCCAATCTCTTTGTAAGTCTTCAATAGAAGTGGGCATGTCAGGATGCAGGGTACTGTATGGAACATCTCCTTCCACAACATGCTCTATGATTACTGGGAGAATGGAGGGGTAAGGCATCATAAGACTTTGAGCACGAGGTCATACCCATTTGAGGTAAGTCTCAAGAGGGATGAAATTCTTATGCCCCAATGTCTTACTATCTACCTTGTTCAACATCCTCTAAGCTCGGATAAATCTCTGGCGATGACCTTGATCGTCGTTCTCGTAGTCAAATACCAAACCTTGAATGAGCATCTCATGTGGGCCATCCCTTCAGGCGTAACCAAACTCTCTTAAGGCTAAGCAGGGGTTGTAGGTGATACCTCCTCTAATGCTAAGTAAAGGGACATTATGGAATTCTCCACATCGGTTGACAATAGTAACATTCTCTATAGATTGGGAACACCAATGAATGTCTAAATATTTGAGTGTCATCAACCTATGTGACGACCTTGAACCTTTCTTGTTCTTTAGTACAGATTGCGGAAGATGTGAAATAAACCATCTTGCCAAAAGAGGAGTACAACACATAAGGATACCTCTTTTCCTTATAGTGCGAGTGTGAAAGGAATGTAGGATGTCCCCTAGCAAAATAGGCACCGGGTTACGAGACATGAAGATTTTGACGGCGTTCACATCTATGAGTTGGTCAACATTTGGAAACAAAACCATCCTATAGATGAGGAGAGCCAAAATTTCCTTAAAAGCATGCAAATCCAAAGAGTTCCAACAGTTTTGGGCTTTCTCAAATAAGAACTTTGCTAGGAAACCCTTGACACCACTCCTTGTTTCCCAATTAGTTATGATATGAGATGATTGCAAGTGTAGAGCTTGAGCAATCTCTTCTGGCTTTGGATCTCTTTTCGTACTGTTGAAAGGTAGTTGATTGAGAATGGGAATCCTCAAGAGTTGGGAGAATTCTTCCAAAGTTAGCACAAGTTGATAATCAGGAAATGTGAAGCAATGGTGTAAAGGATCAAAGAACTGAAAAAGCACCTTCATCATGTCCTCATAAGTGTTGTAGGTGATCAAGTTTAGTAGGCGACCATGTCTTTCGGTAAATGGAGAGTTTTCAGGAATCCTTGATTCTAGCTCTTTAAGTTGAGGAGGGATCCTTACAAGATTGACTTGAATAGTTTTCTTGTGAATAGAATCCATGTCCTACAAAACAGAACAAAGATAAATCCCAAGATCCTTGAAATGGTTAGTGAATGTGAGTATGATGTTATGATGTTTATGGTGTTATGTACAAGTATATATATACAAACGAAGCAAACAAGTCCTGAGTTTTAGGCTTGCATGGAGTCTCATAGGTAAGTACCCTCTTGAAGTTTAGTTGGCTCAAACCTGTCCTAGTCATAGTAACAGGGTTCTAAGGAGCTCAATATCACTGGTTTCTTTCCTTGGGCATTATTTCAGCGCAAGCCTCTTTAATGGCGACCGAAATATCCAAAAAAACAAAACCTTAATGAGTGTAGTATCGAGTATCTACCAACTTCGAACTGCACCAAAGTCGGTCATCTCACTATGTTATAATGGACAAGTTGGTCAAGTAAAGGTTCTAAAAGTTCATTAGTGCTTCATGACATCACTCGACAGCCCTGTATTCTCCTTGACTACTCAAGGGCTACCACTACCCACAAATATGTCGCACTAACGTAGCTATTGCTTAGACCATGTTGGTATACCCCGCACATTTTCCACAATGTATTGCTACTTACCTATAAGGTATCCCAAATCCGGGTAGAGGATTAAAACCCAAATAAAGCACCATAATGTAAAGCATACAAGTCAAATAAAGAAAGCAAGTAAATGTGATATAAACCTTATCGTAAATGTTGCGGTTAGTAAGAGTCGCCACCGACTTTTCTTTTATCCAAAAGGAAAGGTGAAAAAGCACAGGAAAGACCTTTGAGATTGTTTCTTGAGTTTGGGGGGTAGATTATGAAAAGGGAAGGTATTTGCACCCTTTTCATCCATGGTTTTCCATGGGCTCTTAGTTACTTGCTAAATCACTTGCTTTTGTTTGAAATTGTGCTTTGTGTGGTTTTGAAAGTATTTTTGAAAAGAGGCCATTGTTTAGGCAAACATTGTAATGATTCTCGTTCGTAAGAATGTAAACAAAGTGTTTGATCTTTTGAAAATGTTTTCAAGTTTTGAAAGATGTTTTGAAAGTGTTGGTATTTGTTTTAAAAATAGCAAGGATGTTTTTGTTTTGAAATGGAGCAAGTAACTAGGAACATTCTACCTACTCCAAAGTCTTTCATGTTTATTTCTTCTTTCTTTGACATTGTTATCTTACATTGATTTGGTAAATAACCCTATCCTTGGAGGTAAACGGGATGGGCGTGGGTTATCGTATAACCATGATTAGCAATGTTGCGAGATATCTTAGCATTTTTATTTAGGGACTAAGATCATTTTGATAGGCAACTTTTGATAGCGTCATCGAGGGACTATGGTCGTATATTTTTCTTGTCTTTGCTAAGATACCTCACATGCGTAATATGGCCATTTTTATAAGTCAACCAAGTGGATTTACCCTAGGAGTGCTTGTGTGCAAGTGGATTTATTTTCATGCTTGATTTATCTTTGATTAGGGTTTGCTAATTGATTAGTTTTAGTCTTTCCATACAAAACCCTAATTACTACCGTTTGTATATAAAGCGATAAATTATGGAATTTAAAATTACTACGTGTGATACGGTGGGAGAACTGACTTGGGATTTTGCGTTTCGTATTCGCAAATGTTTCGGTTGAGCAAGAGTCGCCACCGACTTTTTATTTTATCCTAAGGAAAGGTTTAAAAAGCACAGGAAAAACCTTTGAGATGTTTTCTTGGGTTCGGGGAGTAGATTATAGAAAGGGAAGGTATTAGCACCCTTTCTATCCATGGTTATCCATGGGCTCTTAGTTACTTGCTTAGATCACTTGCCTTGCATTTTCAATTGTTTGAAATGGTGCTTTGTGTGTGGTTTTTGAAAGGTGTTTTGGAAAAGAGGCCATCGTTATGGCAACCTTTGTAATGATTCTTGTTTGAATGTATACAAAGGTGTTTGTCTTTTTGAAAGGTTTTCAATATTTTGAAAGTTGTTTTGAAATTGTGGAGTGTGTCTTGAAAAATAGCAAGGACGTTTTGCAAGATTTTTGATCAAGTAACTAAGAGTTGTCTACCCTATTTTACTCAGAGATCTTTCTTATGTTTTTAACCCTTTTAACAGTGTTGTTTCACCATTGTATTTGGTGGACAACCTTGTGTTAGGATGTAAACGGGACGGGCGAGGGTCATCGTATAGACCATGATAGCAATGTTGGAAAGTATCTTAGTTTTTCTTTTGAGGGACTAAGATCATTTTTGTAAGGTAACTTTCGAAAGCGTCATCGAGGGACTATGATCTTTTGGTTTTGTTAGTTTTACCAAGATACTTTGCATGCGTAACATGGCCCATTTTTTGAAAGGCAACAAGTGGATGTAACCCTAGGGTTGTTAGTGTGCAAGTGTGTTTTATTGCATACAAGAGTTTATCTTTGAATTAGGATTTTCTATTTCATTGATTTTATCTTGCCATACACATCCTAATTACTAACAATAAGAAGCGGAAATATAAAATCATATGCTATTACAACAATTAGGGAGTGGGGGTTCACATTTGTACATGGGGGGTTCAACGAGAAAAATAGACAAAAAAGAAAATAGCAAAAAAACAAGATAGAGAGAAAGAGAGAGGGAGCCAGCGCGCTGCTGAGAGGTCATCAGAAGTTCTGACTCGGACCCGCTGCCAGATGATCAACCTTTTGGTTAAACTGTATGAGTCAGAACTTCTGACTCTGGCACCTGCAAAACAGAAACATGTTAGTGGGAAGATCAGAAGTTCTGACCCCCCTGCACTGCAAGACAGAAGTTTGTTAGTGGGAAATCAGAAGTTTTGATCCTGCTGGAAAGACAATAACTCTCAGAAGTTCTGATATTATTGACAGCAAAACGGGCTTCAGATGTGCTAACGTCAAAGTCAGCACTTGGCTTTTCCCTGTGTTAATCAGAACATCTGCAATTTTGTTATTTTTCCACAAAACAGAAAACATGTTTGGAACTGCTCCAGCAAATGTCAAAGTGTTTCAGAGGACAGAACCAACAAGGTCACATGCAGGTTCTAGGCTGACTAAAAAACATTCTGAGGTATGAAGATCCTCAGAACACAAACAGCAATAACATGATATTTACATTATGTTTATTTGAGCATGCAAAGCTGATGATGCTTAGCAGCGTGATGAAGGTCAGCAGGTGCTTACCTGGCTGTTGGAAAAGTTTGTGGATGAGAGCTAGCTTTTGGCTCTGATGATATTCTGGACAGGTTCTTTTTGGAAAGGGTAGGTGAAGGTGTATGCGTATATAGGGTCAAAAGTTGAAAAGGGTGTTCTTTAGTTCACAAAGAAAACTGGGTATTTGATGAAGTTTGAAGGTAAGAACTTCAAAGTTATGAAACACTGGAGATTTTGGCAGAGTTTCACAGCACTTTCTTGCTAAAGATTTCTGTTTCTCTTCTAGCAATTTTTCTGTTTCTTTGGACGCCCCCTTTCAGTGGACAATGGTTCTCTATTTATAAGCAAAGCTCTTGTGTATTTCTTGAACATTAAGGCGCCAACAGAGGCTGAGTGGTTTTTTAAAAGAAATTCCTGGGAAGTTGTGATAACAGATAGCCTTTCAGCCTAGGCTGGAACAACAGGCGTGGATTGGAGAGAAGTGACCTCTTAGGTGGACGGTGGCGCGTAGACCCATGCCAGAACCTGCATAAAGGCGTTTTCCAAGCCACGCGTGAAGGGATTACTTGGATGAATGTTCAGGAGTGGTTGGGGAGCATTAATGAGCATTAAATAGTGATAAGACTTATCAATACCAATATTCTGGTAGTAGAAACAAAACTTTGAACCAGCAGTTCTGTTTTACCAAGAACAGCGTAAACCATGCTCTGGTCTTGGCCTCCTGTTGTCTTAGCAAATTCTGGGGATTCTCTTGACCTTCTGACACGTTCCTTGGATTTGCTTCTGGAAATCTTGGATTTAGAGATTCTGTTATTATTGTAACATCTACTCTTCTGACCTTTTCATCTTCTGATTTCAGCATGCTCTGAAAGAGCCTTCAGACTTCCTTGCTTCTTTTGCATTCCTTTAGCAAATTCTGGTTGAGCTTGCGTAACTGCTGAAAGAGTCATGTTCTGTCTGAGACTTACGTATTGAACCACGTTTGCAACTTCTGACTGAATGGATGTAGCTGCTGAAAAGCCAAATTCTGACCGTGTTGAGCCAAGCTTGCATCTTCTGACCGTTTCCATCTGAAGTTTGGTCCAGAAGTTCTGAAGCGCTACTTTCTTCTTGAACACCCATTTTTTAGAGGAAAATTCCAAATGCTTAGAATTTAATTTTTCTCAAGATAAAAGCGTTGTCTTTAGAGCTTGTGTGATCATTTTGCTCTTATAAATGGTTTGCTTGGGCAAAAATGACAATTCAGGACTTGGGTTTGTTTCAGAGGGACTCTGAAAATCCAAGATGATTTCCTGAAGAAAGAGAGGGCAAATTTTAGGGTACAACAGTTGCCCCTGTTCAATCTTCTTGCACCTGAAGAGTTAGATTGGCAGGCTTGCCTTTCGTGTCTCGAAGGTAAAAGGAGATTGGACACTAGAGTGCCCTTAAATTTGCACTCGTCAAAACAACTGGATGCGGGAATGGACTTAGAGATGCCATTTGGAGATGGGCTTAAAGATGCCATCTGGAATGTTCGTTTAACTACAGTGTGACTGGTCAGAAGAAGGAGGATCAAAATGGTATTCACGCCTGGAATGCATTTGAACTGTATCCGGAGACTGAGTTTGTATGAGCAAAAGAAGGGCCTCCGTGTCTGAGGCGTATCTGAGCTGTAACTGTGCTTGAAGGTAGAATGAATATCAGAATGACTGCCGTGTCTGGAGTGTATCTGTATTGTATCTAGGTAACAGAGAAATATCTGTATGGAGCAACTGTGTGCTGGGGACAAATTCTGAATGAGTGACAGAATGGCAACCGTGTCTGGAGCGTATCTGGACTGTATCTGAAGTTTGAGATTTTGTATGAGTTAGCAGAATGACTTCCGGGTCTGGAGTGTATCTGAAACTGTAACTTGGAGTTGAGATTTGTATGAGCTAGCAGAATTACTTCCGTGTCTGGGGTGTATCTGAAACTGTAACTTGGAGTTGAGATCTGTATGAGCTAGCAGAATGACTTCCGTGGCGAATGCACTGGGGAGAATCAAGCTGTTAGGGTAAGGGTCAGAATGGTATCCGTGTTTGGAATGCATTGAACCTTGAGGTGGATAAGTGAATCTGAGTGAGAGATAGAATGGTTGCCGTGTCTAGAGCGTATCTAGTCTGTATCTGATTGCTGTAATCTGAATGAGAGATAGAATGACTGTCGTGTCTGGAGCGTATCTAGTCTGTATCTGATTGCTGTAATCTGAATGAGTAGTAGAATGACCGTCGTGTCTGGGGTGTATCTGTACTGTATCTGACTTGAAATTCTGAATGAGTAATAGAATGACCGCCGTGTCTGGGGTGTATCCATACTGTATCTGAATAATTGTTAATGATAGCCTTTTAATCTTATCCTAAAAAGGGTGAAATGTTAGCTAAAACACAAAGTTATGTTGCATGATATGTATGATGCAATATATGTTATATCAATGTTTATGATATGAATGTAAATGAATGTGCATGTAAGCTGAAGAGCTGTCTTGCTGAGGATAGATGAATCCTAGAGATAAAGACTCTTGACTACTGCCAGGGAAAGTGAATCGTTGACTGCTGCAGGGGAAGACAAGAATTTTGATTGCTGAGGATGGGACATCCTTGTTGACTACTGCTGGAGAAATAGGAGCTTGGGTTGTATACCAATCTTCTGGGGATTCTTGTCTTGAGGAGATCTTCACTGGAGAACATCTGATTATCCTGTGAGGAACTGAGAATGAGCCTTTTCTCTGCTTGGGGAAATGCAAGATCTTCAATTGTTGAGGGATCTTAGAACCACTGCTGGGGAACTGGCATTCCTTGGTGACTTACGGGGAATGAGAATTTCTGATGATCTCTACTGGGGAGTTCAGAATCTGGTAGACTCATGCTGGAGAGGTATGATTGAGAATCTTCAGTTTGGCGGGAAGTATCTCTATGGGGAGAAGGTTCACTAGCCTGGTTCTGCTGGTGATTCATGGTTGGAAGTTTTAGCTCCACTGGGGATTGGATTTTCAGATTTCTAAGGCTCCACTGGGGATTCTGAATTTTAATTCTGAGGGGAATTGAGTTCTAGAAGGCTCTCTGGCTGGGGAAATCAGTGTTGGGAAAGCTTTCTCTGATGAGGATCCTGAAGTTTAACTCTGTTTAGGGAATTAAGTTCTGAATAAGGAATTTGGATTTCAAATCTGCTTGGGATTTCCTCTGAAAGGGCATCAAGATATCTATCTGCACCTTCAACCTATCAGTAATCATCCTTCTTGATTCATAAGGAAATGATTATGTTCAAATGCATATGCCTATTTAACAAAACATTGGACATTTCTTAAATAAAACATAAGTGCAAAAGAAGAGAGAAAAGGAAGATAACGCAAATTTCTGTATTTGGAAAAGTATTTGTATTAACTTTCTATGAGTATATTTGTACAAAGGAGACAATCATCCTAGTAAGAGGATGTCGTCGTAAATATTGAAAAAAAGAAAGATGGCTATGTGAAACAATTCCATGGGATTCCATTCTGCTATAGCCTTCACAACTCTGAATATCTGTCCATTCAATGCTTCGTCTGCCGATGACTGGATTGATCAGAAGCTTGGAGCTGGTTGATGAAGAGATTGTCCTTAAAGTGATCCGACGAGACATAGTCATACGCTTTAATTCCCTAACTTTTGCCTAAATCTCCCTTTCGGGTTTTCGATCCACTGGGAAACCCCTTTTTGCCCAAGCCGCCCTTTCGGGTTTTCGACTTGCCGGGTGTACAGATTTTTTTTTTGTTTTATCCCTTATTTTTGCCTGAACCGCCCTTTCGGGTTTTCGATCCACCGGGATGCCCATTTTTACCCAAGCCGCCCTTTCGGGTTTTCGACTTTTCGGGTTATTTTATGCGTAGTATCTTTTGACTATGTCTGCATTCGCAGGGTGCGGCAAATCGTCGCCGTCCATGGTGGTCAGAATCATTGCACCACCAGAAAATATGCTCTTGATCACAAATGGTCCTTCGTATGTAGGAGTCCATTTTGCCCCTGGGATCACTTTGCGGCAGGATAATCCGCTTGATTACGAGATCTCTGACTTGATATACTTGACGTCTGACTTTCTTGTTGAAAGCCTTGATCATGCGTTTTTTATACGCCTGACCATGTGTGATAGCAGCGAGTCGCTTCTCGTCGATCAAATGGAGTTGATCGATTCGGGTCTGAATCCAATCATCTTCATTCAAACCTGCGTCCTTCATAATCCTTAGAGAAGGAATCTGAACTTCCATGGGCAGGACAGCTTCCATGCCATATACCAAAGAAAATGGGGATGCCCCGGTTGAAGTACGTGTCGTGGTACGGTATCCATGCAGAGCAAACGGTAACATCTCATGCCAGTCCTTGTAAATGACTGTCATTTTCTGAATGATCTTCTTAATGTTTTTGTTCGCAGCTTCAACAACACCGTTCATCTTTGACCGATAGGGAGATGAATTGTGATGATAAATCTTGAACTGTTCGCACAATGCGGTGATCATAGTATTATTCAGATTTGTACCGTTGTCTGTGATGATCCTGTCCGGAACACCATACTGGCATATGAGGTTTTGCTTGATGAAGCGGGCAACCACATTTTTAGTAACAGAGGCGAAGGAAGCTGCTTCGACCCATTTGGTGAAGTAGTCAATGGAAACCAAGATGAAGCGATGTCCGTTGGATGTCGTGGGCTTGATCTCTCCAATCATGTCAATGCCCCACATTGCAAATGGCCAAGGAGCTGTCAGCATGTTGAGAGGAACCGGAGGAATATGAATCTTGTCAGCATAGACTTGACATTTATGGCAGGTACGGGAATGTTGATGGCAATCTGCTTCCATGGTAGACCAGTAATAGCCTGCCCTTAGGATCTTCTTAGCCATTGTATGCCCGCTCAAATGGGTGCCAAATGTACCGCTGTGCATCTCGGTCATGATTAACTCTGCTTCAGCTGTGTCTAAACATCGGAATAAAACACAATCATGGTTGTGCTTATAGAGGATGCCATTGCTCAGGAAGAACTTGGCAGCAAATTTCCTTAGGAACTTCTTGTCATTTACGGAAGCTCCTTCGGGATATTCTCTAGTCTGGAGATATCTTTTGATTTCGTGAAACCAGGGTTGCTCCACTACTTCTTCGGTATTAATCTCGTGAAAATGCGCAGGTTCATGCATTCGCTCGATGGTGACTTGGGGAGCCTCGTTATCCCAATTGAGTTTAAACATGGAAGACATTGTAGCCAGAGCATCTGCTAGCTGATTCTCTTCTCGCGGGAAATGCTCGAAGGTAACTTGCTCTAAATGAGGCAACAATGTTAGGACATGTTCTTTGTATGGGATAAGATTAGGATGTTTGGTATCCCACTCTCCTTTGATTTGACTGATAACCAAAGCCGAGTCCCCAAATACGACCAAATATTTTATCCCCAAGTCTATAGCATCCTTGAGACCAAAAATGCAAGCTTCATATTCAGCCATGTTGTTTGTGTAGCTGAAGCAAAGTCGAGCCTTGAAAGGCGTGTGACAACCTTCCGGGGAAATGAGTACCGCACCGATATCGTTTCCAAGTGCATTCGAAGCACCATCAAAGTACAGGGTCAATCGGGATCCCTTTTCAGGTCCGTCATACGGTCTGTTACCTTCAATGTTGTCCAAATTCATGATGTCCTCGTCTGGGAAGTCAAATCTCATGGATTGATAATCTTCGATAGCTTGATGAGCTAGATGATCAGCTAGTACACTCCCTTTTACAGCTTTTTGAGTGGTGTACTGGATGTCATACTCAGTTAGGATCATTTGCCATCTAGCTATTCTTCCAGATAAAGCAGGCTTCTCGAAGATATACTTGATAGAATCCATCTTGGAAATCAACAAGGTGGTATGAGTCAGCATATACTGTCTTAGTCGGCGAGCAGCCCATACCAAAGCGCAACAAGTTTTCTCGAGCAGTGAGTAGCGAGTCTCACAGTCGGTAAACTTTTTGCTAAGGTAATAAATAGCATGCTCTTTTCGACCAGACTCGGCATGCTGGCCCAAAACAACACCCCATTGAATTATCCAAGACGGTCAAATACATGATCAATGGTCTTCCTTTGACGGGTGGCATCAGAATAGGAGGTTCTAGCAAATACTCCTTGATCTTATCAAAAGCAGCTCGGCAATCGTTGTTCCATTCGACTACCTGATCTTTCTTTAATAATTTGAAAATTGGCTCACAGGTAGAAGTCAGATGAGAGATGAGTTTGGCAATATAGTTTAAGCGCCCCAAGAACCCTCTAACCTCCTTTTCAGTACGGGGAGCAGGCATCTCTTGTATTGCTTTCACTTTTGCTGGATCGACCTCAATGCCTTTATTGCTGATAATAAACCCTAGAAGTTTACCAGACCTAACTCCAAAATTACACTTACTTGGATTTAGCCTGAGTTTGTACTCTTTCAACCTGGCAAACAGCTTTTCCAGGTGTTCAAGGTGTTCCTCCTCTGTTTGTGATCGAGTTATCATGTCGTCTACGTAAAATTTGATCTCATGATGTATCATATCATGAAATAAAGCTACCATGGCGCGCTGATAAGTTGCCCCTGCGTTCTTCAGTTCGAACGACATCACCTTGTAACAGAAAGTACCCCATTGTGTAACAAAGTTTGTTTTCTCCATGTCCTCGGGGGCCATTTTAATTTGGTTGTAGCCCGAGAATCCATCCATGAAGGAAAACACTTTGTGCTGAGCCGTGTTGTCAATCAAAACGTCGATATGTGGTAGCGGAAAATCATCTTTGGGGTTGGCCCTATTCAAATCCCGGTAGTCTACACACATCCAGACCTTGCCTTCTTTTTTAGGTACTGGCACGATGTTAGCAACCCATTGTGGATAGGATGTAACAGCCAGAAAGCCAGCGTTGAATTGCTTCATCACTTCTGCTTTGATCTTCTCAGACATGTCGGGCCTCATTCGGCGGACTTTTTGCTTGATCGGTGGGCAATCCTCTCTTGTAGGGAGACGGTGAACCACGATGTCTGTGTCTAAACCCGGCATGTCTTTGTAAGACCAGGCGAAGATTTCAACGTATTCATTTAACAGCTGTATCAGACGCTCCTTGACACCTGGTTCCAGATTGGCACCCACTTGTACTTCCTTCCGGTCTTCCTCTGTTCCTAAGTTGACAGTTTCCAACAACTCTTCGTGAGGCAAGATGGACCTTTCCTCTTGCTGTAGAAGTCTGGCTAATTTCCCTGGTACTTCACAACCTTCGTCATCTTCATACTCAGCCTAATTGACCAGATCTTCAGAGTTATTGAAGGACATAGCAGAATAGTCACCCATAGAATTCAGAGTGGATGGGTACCTGCATTTGTGAGTGTGGGTGTGTGTAAAGGATAGCCATCCTTAAACAAAAAATGCAAAAGGAAAGAAAATGAACACAACAGTTTATCAATGAAAAACGTCCAATGAATCATTAAACATGGCATATGGATATGAAGATAATCAAAACCCTTACAAATGGACCTACATGCCTCGGACAAGGCATGAGGTGAAAAAGTAGTGTACGGATTGTTCAAAAGTAATTATTACAGACCACAGGAAATGTTTGACAGATAATTACTGATTAATAAAAGTAATGGGGACAAAGTCCTTTGCCTCCCAGTTGCGTAGTCCTCCTTCGATGGTTGGGTAGATCCAATCTTCAATGTTGGCCTCTTCGTCTTCACCTTCCAAAGCATTGATCCCATAAGGAGAAATCTTGATGGGCGTTCTTTCAACCTTTGAGCGGCGCATAGCTTTCTGCCTCGCGGCAGTGAATCCTAAACCAAACTTGTCTGTTTTGTGAGGAATATCCGGCAAGTGCCCCCATGTTGAGTTCTTCCCTTCCTTCATAGCGGCCTTTGCGTCCTTTAGGGATGCCATCCTGGCCATCTGCTTTGGTACCTCAGCTACCACTTTTGCTGCTGCCACTTCAGGAGAGACTTCCTCGAAGTGCTGGAGTGGTGTCTCAATGAATTCACCCTCCACCTCTACATACCGAAAGGAGTTCAGGTGGCTGATCATATATTCCTCTTCACCATGGACGGTTATTATCTTTCCTTTGACAGGGTACTTCAACATTTGATGTAAGGAAGAGGTGACTGCCCCGGCATTGTGTATCCATGGTCTCCCCAATAAGCAAGAGTATGACGGACGGATGTCCATCACGTAGAAAGTTGAGGGGAACACTTCTGTGCCAACCTTAATGGGAATGTCTACCTCCCCGTGTACCATTCTCTTCGACCCGTCAAATGCTCTTACAATGATATTACTTGGCCTTAACTCCAAACCTTCACAGTCTAATCGGTCGAGAGCCTTCTTAGGCAGCACGTTCAGAGAAGAACCAGTGTCGACCAGAACATGGGCCAGAGTAGTTCCTTGGCATTCTACTGACACATGTAAGGCGTCGTTGTGCTTTCTTCCTTTTGAGGTTAGGTCAGCATCAGAGAAACCTAAACCGTTGTCTGCTGTAAGACTGGCTACACAGTCTTGGAATTGGTCGGCAGAGGTTTCCTGGGGCACATGGGCTATCTTCAGGAATTTTATCAATGCTTTGGCGTGCGCCTCTGAACAAAGCAGCAATGCTAACATGGAGATTTTCGAGGGGGTTTGCCCCAGTTGCTCCACCACGTCATAATCACTCTTTTTAATTATCTTCAGGATCTCCTCCATCTCTTTCTTAGAGGTTTTCAGGATGACCAAAGGTTGAGCCCTCATCCTGACGAGCTCATCTTGGACCCCTTTCCCCTTATCAGCAGAAGTAGGAGGGACAGCAATAGGAATAACAGCATCTTCAATCAACGGGGTTCTAGCGGAAAGTTTTATTGGTGCAGGAATAACTTTGGCAGCAGATGAGGGTCCAAAGACTGCCTTTGGGGGGAAAATCTCTAGAGAAAATATTCTCCCACTTCGGGTGATCTTGCTTGTGCCGGCAATGTTTCCAATGCTGGCGTCTTCTTCATCAGAGCTTCCTTCGGTTATCTCAACCTGTTTAACACCATGGTAGTAGATTTCTCCACCGTAATTCCATGGTATTGATTTTTCAGAACTGTAGGGGATAGGCCCTGGCATAGTTATTTTCAGAGGAAAAGACTTTGTAGCAGATGTAATCTTAACAGGCTTTCTGGCGGCCTTGGAAAGATCGGTGGAAATGGTGATTATTGAAATGTCTTCGAAAAAGGTTGGAATAGAAGGAATCTTTTCAAACAGAATTTGGTGACTGTCCATCAGGCCTTGGATGCCTTTCCTCAGCAATGGACAGTTGATTGGTAGAGAGCAACAATAGTGAAAATCTTCTTTGCATCCTGGGAAAATCCCAGCCTTTAACAGATTTAACTTGATGGTTAACAACGGAGTCATCAGGTCATTGACATCAGAAACATGCAGATCTTCTTCAATAGCATGGACATTTCGACCATGCTTCGGCATCAGAGCAGATATTACATTTGGCTTCTCTGGAGCATCGAACTCCACCTCTTTTGCATCTATCAAGTCTTGAATTTTATTTTTTAGCGCCCAACAATTGTTTGTGTCATGTCCGGCGCTACCAGAATGGTAGGCGTATTTGGCATTGGCATTGTAAGTTGGTGAGGTTGTATTCACATTTTTCGGCGCTTCCTTGATATTTGTGAGATTCAACTTTAACAAGTGCGGAAGAACTTGCACGGACGTCATATTGATGCGGGTGTACTGCCGTGGTGGCCGTTCTCCCCATTGTTGTTTAGGTCTGGACTGATTTCCGCGAGGCTGATCATTTGATGAATTTTGGATCATCACGGCCCCCACAGTCGGCCGGCGCTCAGTTCTTCCCACTCCTCTCTGAGAGTACACAACATTTGTTTCCTTCTTTGCTGGAAATGATTTCTTAACAGTTGTAGATGCAGAGACATCCTTCTGAATCTTCCCATTCTTGATACCGGCTTCTACCCGCTCGCCAGTCAGAATTAATTCAGTAAACCCTGCGGAAGAGCTACCGATCAGATGGTTAAAAAATGGACCAGACAGGGTCCCCAGGAACATATCAACAAGTTCTCTATCGGAAAGAGGTGGCTGCACTCTTCCGGCCAGATCGCGCCACTTCTGGGCGTATTCCTTGAATCCCTCACCTGAGGCCATCCCCATACTCTGTAGCTGAGTACGGGTTGGCGCCAAGTCAGAGTTATACTGATATTGGCGATAAAAAGCAGCTGCCAGATCCTCCCAACTATGTATCTCTGACCTTTCCAGCTTGTAAAACCAGTCTAGCTGAGTGCCAGACAGGCTATCTTGAAAGAAGTGTACCCAAAGATTTCTGTCGAAAGTGCGAGGTTGGATTCTTCGGACATACGATCTTAGGTGCATCTTTGGGCAAGACAGCCCGTCATATCTTGCAAAAATTGGCACTTTAAACTTTGGGGGATCATAATTCCAGCAATTAATCCCAAATCTTTGAAATCCAAGCCGGGAACTCTCTGCAGCTCCATAGCTGCCAACCTGTCTTCCAAGCTTTTGTACTTATCATCGGCGGACGGGTATTGTTGCTCTGAGTAGTCTTCGTCTTCTTCAGCCTCTTCTTCTTCAGCTTCGGATTCGGAAGGTACCGCAGCCCATTTTCCTTTACTGGTTCCCTCTTCAGACGTAGGGGGAAATTCAAGAACTCTTCTGGCTTCACCCTCAAACCTTCTTCCCAGGGTAGCCACCCCGACTCTTTTCTTCTTCTTTTTCACTTGCTCTTTGTTCCCAAGCAGGGCTTTTAGATCCTCCTGACCCTTTGCCAAGGTCATCAGGAGATGTTGAAACTGTGAGTTTTGAGACTGCAAATCTTTGACTGTTTGTTCGAGATCCATCTTACTGAAATAAACAGCAGAAAGATAAGGAAACCTGGTGTGGAGACCTGCTTATGCGCATGATGAATGATATGCTTATTTATGCAATGCATTCAAGGATTTGGAAATTCAAAATTATTGCAGACAAAAAGAACACACGTCATATTAATAAGAAGAAATTTTGTTAGTACATAAATGCCCCATGGGCCAAATATTACAAAAAACTTCTCAAGGTAAAAAGACGTTGCGCATCCTCTTTGGTGCGACGTAGGTGTTGAGGGTCTCTTCCTCATGGAGTCGGCGGGTAAGCTCCAAAACCTTCTTCTCACTGGCGTAGAAGTTGGCTTCAAAAGTATTCCGTTCCTCCTTGAGTTGGATCCAACTCTTCTGCATCTCCTCCCATGATATTGGCATGTCAGGATATAGGATGGCGTAGGGAACCTCTCCTTCCTTAACGGGCTCTTTAATCACAGGGAGAACATGAGGGTAAGGCATCATTAGACTCTGGGCTCAGGTTCGTACCCACTTGAGATAAGGCTCAAGAGGGATGGAGTTCTTGTGTCCTAGGGTCTTGCTGTCTACCTTGTTAGGCATCCTCCAAGCTCTGATGAATCTTTGGCGAAGTCCTTGTGCATCGTTGTCGTAGTCAAAAACTATGTCAGGAATCAACATGTCATGAGGGCCATCCCTCCGTGCATATCCAAATTGTCTCAAAGCTAGACAAGGGTTGTAGGTAATGCCTCCTCTAATGCCAAGTAATGGAACATTAGGGAACTCTCCATAATGATCGACGATGATGACATTTTCTCTGGACCGAGAACACTAATGTACATCAGAGTGAGTGAGGGTCATCAATCGTTGTGACCACCTTAAGCCTTGGTCATTCTTCAAAACAGATTGTGGAAGGTGCGAAATAAACCACCTTGCAAGGAGAGGAGTACAACACATGAGAACACCCCTCTTTCTCATTGTTCGTGTGTGAAATGAGTGGAGGATGTCCCCAAGTAATGTTGGTATGGGATTCCTGGATAGGAAAATCTTGACGGCGTTGACATCTATAAGCTGGTCAGGATTTGGGAACAAGACCAACCCATAAATGAGGAGTGCCACAATTTCTTCAAAGGCTTGTAGATCCAATGAATTCCAACACTCTTGTGCTTTCTCAAACAAGAATTTTTCCAAGAAGCCTTTGACACCGCTTCTAGTTTCCCAATGCCCCTTGATGTCAGATGGTTGCAAGTGTAGTGCTCGAGCAACATCTTCAGGCTTTGGTTCTTTTTCCGTACCGTTGTAGGGTAGTTGATTAATTAAGAATAGGAATTCTCAGGAGTTGAGAAAATTCCTCCAAAGTGGGCACCAATTGGTAGTCGGGGAATGTGAAACAGTGGTGAAGGGGGTCAAAGAACTGGAACAACACCTTTACCATGTCCTCTTCAATGCTGGTGTTGAATAGGCTGAGCAGTCTACCATGTCTTTCACTGAAGGGAGAGCTTTCGGGAATTCTGGATGTGAGCTCCTTGAATTGAGGAGGGATTCTCACAAGGTTGACTTGGATAGTTTTCCTGCGAAGAATTTCCATGACCTACAAAATAAGAACAAAGATGAAGATCCAAACCCTTGAAATGGTTAGTGGATGCATATGATGCTTTATGATGTTCATGATGTATGCACAAACATATGTACAAGCAAATCACACAAGACCCTAGTTTCAGGCTTGCATGGGGTTTCATAGGTAAGTACCCTCTTGAGTGAAGTTGGCTTAAAAACCTGTCCTATAAATAGTAACCGGGTTCTAAGGAGCTCAATATCACTGGATTGTTTTCCATGTTCATTGTTTTGGTTTAGCCACTTAACTAGCGACCAAAATATTCCAAGAAAACAACCCTCAATGAGTGTAGTATCGAGTATCTACCAACTTCAGACTGCACCAAAGCCGGTCATCTCACTACCCCTAATAAAAGGCCAAGATGGTCAAGTAAGGTTCTAGGTCATTAGTGCTTAGTGACATCACTCAGCGGCCCCGTACTCTCCTTGATTGAACTCAAGGGTTACCGGTACTTACAAATATGTCGCACTAATATAGCTATTGCTTCAACTGTGTCGGTATACCCCGCACAGTTTCCACAATGTATTGCTATCTATGAATGTTTCCCCAAATCTGTGTGTAGGATTTCAAGCCCAAACAAGAGAACCAAACTATAAAGCAATCAAAGCAAACAATTAGTCACGCAAGAGGGTGATCTAAACCCTAAGGTTACTCCACTTTCAACTATTCCCCAGCAGAGTCGGAAGTTCTGTGATACGGTGGGAGAACTGACTTGGGATTTTGCGTTTCATATTCGCAAATGTTTCGGTTGAGCAAGAGTCGCCACCGACTTTTTATTTTATCCTAAGGAAAGGTTTAAAAAGCACAGGAAAAACCTTTGAGATGTTTTCTTAGGTTCGGGGAGTAGATTATAAAAAGGAAAGGTATTAGCACCCTTTCTATCCATGGTTATCCATGGGCTCTTAGTTACTTGCTTAGATCACTTGCCTTGCATTTTCAATTGTTTGAAATGGTGCTTTGTGTGTGGTTTTTGAAAGGTGTTTTGGAAAAGAGGCCATCGTTGTGGCAACCTTTGTAATGATTCTTGTTTGAATGTATACAAAGGTGTTTGTCTTTTTGAAAGGTTTTCAATATTTGGAAAGTTGTTTTGAAATTGTGGAGTGTGTCTTGAAAAATATCAAGGACGTTTTGCAAGATTTTTGATCAAGTAACTAAGAGTTGTCTACCCTATTTTACTCAGAGATCTTTCTTATGTTTTTAACCCTTTTAACAGTGTTGTTTCACCATTGTATTTGGTGGACAACCTTGTGTTAGGATGTAAACGGGACGGGCGCGGGTCATCGTATAGACCATGATAGCAATGTTGCAAAGTATCTTAGTTTTTCTTTTAAGGGACTAAGATTATTTTTGTAAGGAAACTTTCGAAAGCGTCATCGAGGGACTATGATCTTTTGATTTTTTTTGTTTTACCAAGATACTTTGCATGCGTAACATGGCCCATTTTTTGAAAGGCAACAAGTGGATGTAACCCTAGGGGTGTTAGTGTGCAAGTGTGTTTTATTGCATACAAGAGTTTATCTTTAAATTAGGATTTTCTATTTCATTGATTTTATCTTGCCATACACATCCTAATTACTAGCAATAAGAAGCGGAAATATAAAATCCTACGATATTACAACAATTAGGGAGTGGGGGTACACATTTGTACATGGGGGGTTCAACGAGAAAAATAGACAAAAAAGAAAATAGCAAAAAAACAAGATAGAGAGAAAGAGAGAGGGAGCCAGCGCGCTGCTGAGAGGTCATCAGAAGTTCTGACTCGGACCCGCTGCCAGATGATCAACCTTTTGGTTAAACTGTATGAGTCAGAACTTTTGACTCTGGCACCTGCAAAACAGAAACCTGTTAGTGGGAAGATCAGAAGTTCTGACCCCCCATGCGCTGCAAGACAGATGTTTGTTAGTGGGGAAATCAGAAGTTCTGATCCTGCTGGAAAGACAATAACTCTCAGAAGTTCTGATATTATTGACAGCAAAACGGGCTTCAGATGTGCTAACGTCAAAGTCAGCACTTGGCTTCTCCCTGTGTTAATCAGAACATCTGCAATTTTGTTATTTTTCCATAAAACAGAAAACATGTTTGGAACAGCTCCAGCAAATGTCAAAGTGTTTCAAAGGACAGAACCAACAAGGTCACAGGCAGGTTCTAGGCTGACTCAAAAACGTTCTGAGGTATGAAGATCCTCAGAACACAAACAGCAACAACATGATATTTACATTATGTTTATTTGAGCATGCAAAGCTGATGATGCTTAGCAGCGTGATGAAGGTCAGCAGGTGCTTACCTGGCTGTTGGAAAAGTTTGTGGATGAGAGCTAGCTTTTGGCTCTGATGATATTCTGGACAGGTTCTTTTTGGAAAGGGTAGGTGAATGTGTATGCGTATAGAGGGTCAGAAGTTGAAAAGGGTGTTCTTTAGTTCACAAAGAAAACTGGGTATTTGATGAAGTTTGAAGGTAAGAACTTCAAAGTTATGAAACACTGGAGATTTTGGCAGAGTTTCACAACACTTTCTTGCTAAAGATTTTTGTTTCTCTTCTAGCAATTTTTCTGTTTCTTTGGACGCCCCCTTTCAGTGGACAATGGTTCTCTATTTATAAGCAAAGCTCTTGTGGATTTCTTGAACATTAAGGCGCCAACAGAGGCTGAGTTGTTTTTTGAAAGAAATTCCTAGGAAGTTGTGATAACAGATAGCCTTTCAGCCTAGGCTGGAACAGCAGGCGTGGATTGGAGAGAAGTGACCTCTTAGGTGGACGGTGGCGCATAGACCCATGCCAGAACCTGCATAAAGGCGTTTTCCAAGACACACGTGAAGGGATTACTTGGATGAATGTTCAGGAGTGGTTGGGGAGCATTAATGAGCATTAAATAGTGATAAGACTTATCAATACCAATATTCTGGTAGTAGAAACAAAACTTTGAACCAGCAGTTCTGTTTTACCAAGAACAACGTAAACCATGCTCTGGTCTTGGCCTCCTGTTGTCTTAGCAAATTCTGGGGATTCTCCCTACCTTCTGACACATTCCTTGGATTTGCTTCTGGAAATCCTGGATTTAGAGATTCTGTTATTAGTGTAACATCTACTCTTCTGACCTTTTCATCTTCTGAATTCAGCATGCTCTAAAAGAGCCTTCAGACTTCCTTGCTTCTTTTGCATTCCTTTAGCAAATTCTAGTTGAGCTTGCGTAACTGCTGAAAGAGTCATGTTCTGTCTGAGACTTACGTATTGAACCACGTTTGCAACTTCTGACTGAATGGATGTAGCTGCTGAAAAGCCAAATTCTGACCTTGTTGAGCCAAGCTTGCATCTTCTGACCGTTTCCATCTGAAGTTTGGTCCAGAAGTTCTGAAGCGCTACTTTCTTCTTGAACACCCATTTTTTAGAGGAAAATTCCAAATGCTTAGAATTTATTTTTTCTCAAGATAAAAGCGTTGTCTTTAGAGCTTGTGTGATCATTTTGCTCTTATAAATGGTTTGCTTGGGCAAAAATGACAATTCAGGACTTGGGTTTGTTTCAGAGGGACTCTGAAAATCCAAGATGATTTCCTGAAGAAAGAGAGGGCAAATTTTGGGGTACAACAGTTGCCCCTGTTCAATCTTCTTGCACCTGAAGAGTTAGATTGACAGGCTTGCCTTTCATGTCTCGAAGGTAAAAGGAGATTGGACACTAGAGTGCCCTTAAATTTGCACTCGTCAAAAGAACTGGATGCGGGAATGGGCTTAGAGATGCCATTTGGAGATGGGCTTAAAGATGCCATCTGGAATATTCCAAGGGGTGACAAGTGCGCGATTTAACCACTAGGGTGGTGATACATCCGTTAACTTGTATGAAATGATAAATACATAACACAAAACCTGCCCTGACTGTACTTCATCTTCAACCTCTAGCCAAAGGATTTGTAACTTGTTCATTTCTCAACCATTTGCAAAAATGTAAACATGAAAATTGCTCCATTTTTTCACACGAATCCAACCATATAAATATCATAAGCTATAAATCAAAGATGAATAAGAATTTCTAAAAGTACCAAATTCTGACCTAAATATTTCAGAAAGTTCAAACTCAAAATTCTCCTAGCTCAATCAAAATAAATGAAATCTAAGGACATGTATAGTTTAAGGGTAATGATGTTTATATTTTATCTTCACAAATGCAAGCCTAACAATGCCTAAATATGAAGATAGAAGTTCAAGAAAAATACCTCAAAACTAGAAATCGTGAAATGCAAGTGAGCTTGATTCAAGGTGCTGCAATGATCAGGTTAGCTTCCTCAAGTTCCCAAGAAGCTAATGCAATGGTTTGCTTGAGCAACGGATGACTAGAATGGTCTGGAGAAGTCAAGTTGCAGACCTCTGTTTTTGGTTATGGGGGATGATGAAGATGGAGTTACAGTTCCAAGCCAAGGACAGGGATGGACTATATTTGATGTAAGGAAGCTTTAGAAATGAATTTGAAAGAAACTGCACGAGGGAAATGAGAGATACAAATTTAAGGTCAGAACTGTGTATCAATGGAGTTTTTTGTGCAATTTATGGCTAGAGGGAGTTTGGGAGTGTTTCAGGGTGCTTAAGCTCATGTCCTAGCTCAAAAATAGTGACTCTATTTATAAGCAACAAGTTTGGAGACTTGTTGTTGATCAGAATTCAAAATCACAAGGTTATGCATAACATGTGATCTTTTGAGAAATTCAAGTTTCCATGCCTTGTGTACTTGCTAAGATAGAGTGGTTATGCTTTAAACATACTTGCTTCTGAATTTGTGGATGGAGTGTGATCAGAGGGAACAAGTTAGAGTCTCAAGAATGGACTTTATGCAATAAGTGTGCTTTACAAGAATGGCAATGATAACTTTGTGTTATTAATGGAAATGCAACTTGGATAATAGCTCAATTTCTTGGATCAAAGCTCTAACAGATGTGTAAATATTTAATTATGGAGTGAAAAACAAGTTTGAGGTCTGCAAAGAAAAGATTATGCAGCTTAGCATGGATTTGGTTCATGTGTTCATAAAAAATGACTTGTAATTCAAGTTTGAAAATCCTAACTTCCTCTCTTCTACTATCCCTACTCAAGAATGATATTAAGGAGTTCTTTGACATTTTGTAAAGCTTGTAATGTGCTCTACAACCCCTCTTTGAATCAATTTTGAAAATTCCCCTTGGAACTATATGAAAAAGTGCCATGAAGTTAGGTCAAAATCCTGCCTAAACTAGGGCAAAATTTGACTAAGTGTTTTGTTTTAAGACTATGACTTCATGAATTAATAACTTGAGATCCAATAAATTTTAGAAGAAGTTGTGTAAAGAAATTTTGTAGATCTCATTGAGATCTACAACTTTCATGTTGAAAGTTTCTTATGAATCATCTTGCATCATGGTGAAAATTTTGCTCAAAGTTGTGAAAAAACATGAAGTTTTAAACACTTAGAAAAATTTCTAAGTTAGAAAACTTTGACTTTTCAAAACGAAATCTTGACATTTTTATTTCTTGATGAATAAGTTTCATATTTTGACATGTTTTGATGAATTTTTATCTTTGACATTTGATTTTGACCAAAAAGTCAAAGTTTGACTTTTCAGTGTACAATTGACTTTTGATTAGTTGACTGAAAATTCACTATCAATCTAATTGATCATGAGAAATGTTCTGGGTCATGACATTAGGTAAAAAAGATGCAATTTAACTATTGAGCTCATTCTTCAAAACACTTAACCATTTGCTAGGTCAAAAAATCAGAAATTGCCCTTTCTCAATCAAAACCCTAATTTTGACCATTTTGCCCTTTTGATGATTTGATCTAATTTCTTGAAGAATTGTGGTCCAAACTTGATAAAATGATACATATGAGTTTATAATGTTGATGTGGATAAAAAATTATGAAGTTTGACTGTAAATTGGCCATAGTTGACTTTTTCCCAAATACATCTGAATTTTAGGTCAACTACTCAATTGATTGGGCAAAAGTGTGATCCAAGGCTTGAAACTTGACATGAGTAATCTTGGAGGTCCAAAATGATCCATGAAAGTAACACGAGGCATTGAAAGTTCAATTATCCTTGTGCAATATCAAACCCTAATTTTTATCATCGGTGCTTAAGGAGGTGTCTTGAGTTGATCAACCCTAGTGCAGTCTTGAACCAAGAGAGATCTTTGTGAGAAAATAATTGATAAATGAGATGGAAAATTTTGGGGTGCAACAACCTGTAACCTTTATAGTTCCATTATCCAATAACAATAGAATACATTTCCTTACAATTAAACATCCTCGGGAGTCCCGACAGCAAATTCGACAAGATCCATACTGATGTTCTACCTGACCAGCCATGTGGCAGAAAGTAGCATGCAATTATACAAGATCCTCATTCACATGTTCCACTTCCAAGATTATGAACTCTCCGGGACATCCAGAAACCATGTTTACTTCCTCTTCATACTCTGCCCTAGGCCTGATTATGTGGATGAGGCCATCATCCATCATCTCCTGCAAATCAGCCTTTATCTTGTCACAACCCTGTATCCGTACTACAAATAGCATAACCGAAATGGTCATGTGTATAATAGCTAAATTCACAGAGGTCGCATGCATTTTTACCAAATCTCCTCTAACCAATTTAATATCAAAAATCTGGAAGTCGCCTGGACAACCGACCACCATGTTCACAACATTTGCTCCTCCATGCTTTTGAAAAGGATTATATTTCACATTAGGCCCAACGTCTTTGAAGGATAAGATACCAGACCTCACCAATTTTTGTAATTTAGTTTTCAAAGGACATCAGTTCTCAACATTGTGCCCTAGTGCTCCCTGATGAAAAGCACATGTTTGGTCTGTCTTGTAATACTAAGGCAATGGTGATGGTATAGCGGGAGGTGGTCTGGTCTGAACCAACTTCTTTTGAATTAACACTGGGAGTAATTCTGCATAGCTCATCGGGATAGGGTCATAACTCTCCCTTCTCTGATTATACCCTTGATTCCCCTGATGGGATGGTCTCTGATAAGCAATGGTGGTTGGAGCTACACCAATAACTAGAGTTACTGAGGCGACTTATTGATGACGCTGCTAATTCCTTCTAGGAGGATTAACCTTCCTTTCTTGCATAACATCATTTGTATCTCCTTCCTTCTTTTTGGCAAACCCATAGGATGGCTTCTTCGTACTTCTGGAACTTTCACTTTTTGTTAAACGACCCTCTCTTACAACCTCTTTCAAACGGATACCCATGACCACCATTTCAGTAAAGTCACTTGGCGCACTGGCTACCATCCTATCATAGTAGAAAGCACCCAGAGTCTTAAGGAAAATCTTTGTCATCTCTTTTTCTTCCATGGGATGAATCACTTGGGCGGCTACCTCACGCCATCTCTGTGCATATTCTTTGAATGATTCCCTGTCCTTTTGGACCATGGCCCTGAGTTGATCACAGTCAGGAACCATATCCACATTGTATTTGTATTGTCTGATAAATGCTTCTCCCAAGTCGCTGAAAGTATGGATATTGGCGCTGTCCAAACTCATATACCACTTCAACGCAACACCAGTCAAACTATCCTGAAAAAAGTGAATCAACAGACGTTGATCATCAGTGTGGGTAGACATTCTTCTTATATACATCACAAGATGAGCACAAGGACAAGTGTTGCCCTTGTATTTCTCGAATTTCGGGACTTTAAACTTCGCAGGTACCTTGACATTCGGGACCAAGCATAAATCATTCACATTTTTCCCGAACAATTCCTTTCCCTTGAGGGCCTTCATCTCCCTCTGCATCTTGTAAAAATGATATTGAAAATCATCCATTCGATCATAGAGACCCAAGCCTTCACTTGGTGGAGGAAAAGAATGATACATATCATCATTTGCAAATGGGACCATATTCACCGAAGTAGGTGTAGCAGGAGTAGCATGCACCACAGGAGGTGCAGGAGTAGCAATAGTCTGAACAACTGGAGTAACTTGAGGACCAATATTGAAACCTTCAAGCACAAAGTTCTCTGGCATTCCCCATGGACAACCTTGAGGCATGCGATTCTGAACAACAGCTGGAATGACAGACACATGAACAGTCGGAGCTTCAGTAGTAACCTTTGTCTATTGAGGTTTAACACTCAGTGGCTGATTCTGAGCAGCCACTAGAGATTCCATCAGAGCAGTGAGATTGGACATGCCGAACTTCAGATCATAAACTTCCTCGCGTAGCTCGCGATTCTCGTGTTCTAAGTTGTCCATGTTCCTTCTGAAATTAGCTCGAGTATTGTAGTGGTGAGACAACTTGCTAAACGAAGTAAAGAAGCTTGGTAAGACACCTGGATATGCATAATAAATGCAAGAAATATGTGCAATATGATGCATGATATGCAATGCACATGATTTATTTTATTAATATTTCAAGGGACTTAAAGATTTATAGACACATTGCAAATATCAAAGTAATAACACATTTGAAATACTGAAATTTTTTATTATAATAACTTCAAAATGGATTACAAGTTTCAATAATCCCAAGCACAAGATAAAAATAAAGTCTAAACCCTAAGAAGTAAAGTTGATGGAGATCATGAAGGAAAATTGCGATCAAAAGCGCAGCGGAATTTAAAATTTTCCTTTAGCGATCCTTACAAATGAGCATGGTCAGTGATAGAAATATTTACCTCTTGTGGCGATTCAGACCTTTGATGTTGTGATCACGAGCGTTGATGAAGAACAACGTCTCTACTTAGTCCACTCGAACAGATCACATCCGGTCACAGTGCTAGCTGATCACGAACGGAAACCTTGAGTGAGAGAGAGAATCAAAAACGAAATTGCATAAAAAAAAATTGCTTCATCACAAGGGATCTATTTATAGAATCACTCGTGTGGGCTACAAGCTAAAAGCCCAATTAAGGCTATAAGCTAAAAGCCCAATTAAGCTTATGGACATCATACCTTATGATGTACCATATATCACTTATCCACGTGGTACCTTACCACTTTCCGTATTACACTTAAGTGCACCGTACCTTACGATGTTTCTTATTTATTCTATCTCTCATCAACCTGTCCTTATGTGTGTGACCCTATAGGTTTTCGCAACGTTGGCAATTATATTAAATCACATATTTAATATAATAAACAGTGAGCGGTATCTAGCAACACATCACTGTTACCCAAGTCACGAAAATGTCATGTGATCTGACCAAACCTTTTCCGTGATAATATTTATGTTGTACAATTACCCTTTTGCCGTCATGTCTATATTGAACACAAGGCATACACTGTGTCACCCTTGTCCAGTTCAATATTGGGCCCTTAGACATTTATCCTGTTATGCAGGATGAGCAAATTCCATCTAGGTCACTCATGTTCCTTAGCATGCTTTGTGAAGTACCCATCAACCGTCTTTATAGTCATCCAGTTACGAATGACGTTTGATCAGCAATAAAGTACTTGACTCTACATCTAGGGTCCATAGTGGTTTCAGGTCGAAGGGTGGTATACACCATTATCATCATGAGAATAACTTATGACACTTTGCATAACATTCTATGTAGTATTCTCATAGCGTGTCAATCCAGTATAAATATTACTCCTAATATTCATACATATGTCAAGACTTGATAACTCCTTATCTATGATCCATGAGATGTGATCATAAATCTATCTTCATAATAATCTTAATGCTTTAATGTTATCCCAATTCACATTAAAGCTTGACTACGGATACTTTAAGAATAATGTCTTATGTTTAATAGGATCTCATGATTAAGTCACACTTAACATTTCATTAAACCAATAAACCATTCTAGGGACTTTATTATTTTGGAAAGCAAACACAATAAAGAAATGCCTTTTATTATTAATAAATAATTCGATACAAGTACCAAAAGCATTGGCCTCTAGGGCTTACACCAACAATCTCCCACTAGCACTAGAGCCAATCAGGCATACCCCTAATACCCATAGATCTAGTATGTCCATCATGCTTCAGCTGCGCAAGAGGCTTTATTAATGGGTCAGCAACATTGTCAAGTGTGGGTACTCTGCATATTTTCACATCTCCCCGATCGATTATCTCTCGAATGAGATGATAACGCCTAAGTATGTGTTTGGATCGTTGGTGAGACCTAGGCTCCTTAGCTTGTGCGATAGCACCATTGTTATCACAATAGAGATCAATGGGATCCACAATGCTATAGACTATGCCAAGTTCACTAATTAACTTCTTGATCCAAACAGCTTCCTTTGCTGCAGTTGAGGCAGCAATTTACTCAGCCTCGGTTGTAGAATCAACAACTGTATCTTGCTTTGAACTTTTCCAGCTCACAGCGCCACCATTTAAACAAAACACATAACCAGATTGTGATCTAAAGTCATCCTTATCTGTCTGGAAGGTAGCATCAGTGTATCCAATTACAGCAAGCTCTTCCGGACCTCCATATATCAAGAATGAATCCTTAGTCCTTCTCAAGTACTTAAGGATATTCTTGACAGCTACCCAATGACCATCACCGGGATTAGTCTGGTACCTACTCGTTGCACTTAAAGAATATGAGACATCTGGTCGAGTACATAGCATGGCATACATGATAGATCCTATTGTAGATGCATATGGAATCTTATCCATGCGATCCCTTTCTTCCTTACTTGAAGGGGATTGTGTTTTTGACAGACACATGCCATGTTGCATATGTATGAATCCTTTCTTGGAATCATGCATATTAAAGCGTCTTAACACTTTTTCTATGTATGTACTCTAACTTAGGCCAAGCAGTTTTTGTGACCTATCTCTATAGATCCTGATTCCTAATATATAGGCTGCTTCACCTAGGTCCTTCATTGAAAAGCATTTCCCTAACCAAGTCTTCACTTGTTGCAAGGTAGGGACATCGTTTCCAATGAGTAATATGTCATCTACATATAATACCAGGAATACGATCATGCTCCCACTAACCTTCTTGTAGACACAAGGCTCATCTTCATTCTTGATGAATCCATATTGTTTTACTGTTTCATCAAAACGAAGATTCCAGCTTCTGGAAGCTTGCTTCAATCCATAAATTGATCGCTGTAACTTACATATCTTTTGGGCTTCTTCTGGTATGTCAAATCCTTCAGGTTGTGTCATGTACACATCCTCAAGAAGATTCCCATTAAGGAAAGCAGTTTTGACATCCATCTGCCATATTTCATAATCATGATATGCAGCGATAGCAAGTAAAATCCGAACAGATTTAAGCATTGCAACTGGTGAAAAGGTTTCATCATAGTCAACCCCATGAATATGTTTATAGCCTTTTGCAACCAGTCTTGCCTTATAGGTATGTACCTTACCATCCATGTCAGTCTTCTTTTTGAATACCCACTTGCATCCTATAGGGTTAACTCCTATAGGAGGCTCTACCAAGGTCCAAACCTGGTTTGTGTACATGGAATCGATTTCAGATTTCTTTGCTTCTAACCACTTCTCGGACTCAGGACCAGTTATGGCCTCTTGGTAGGTCACAGGCTCATCTTGATCCATGAGTAATACATCACCCTGATCACTTATGAGATATCCATATCTCTCAGGTTATTGACGTATCCTGCTTGACCTACGCTGGTCTTGTTCTACTTGAGCATGTTGCTCTTCCACAACTACTTGTGTTTCCTGCTCTAATTCCTCCATAGGTGTATCAATGCTTTGTGGTTCTTGAATTTCTTCAAGCTCTATTTTCCTCCCACTGATTATTTTGGAAATAAAATCCTTTTCCAGAAAAACTCCAGTTCGAGCGACAAACACTTTTCCCTCAGAAGGATTGTAGAAGTAATACCCTCTTGTTTCTTTAGGATACCCCACAAATAAGCATTTGTCAGATTTGGGCTCAAGCTTAGTTGAAATTTGTCGTTTCACATAAACTTCGCAACCCCAAATCTTCATGTAAGACAAATGTGGTTTCTTACCACTCAATATCTCATATGGTGTCTTCTCAACCTTTTTGGATGGAACCCGGTTAAGTGTGTAAGGTGCAGTCAATAGTGCATGTCCCCAAAAGGAGTTCGGAAGATCGACGTGACTCATCATGGATCGGACCATGTCTAACAAGGTTCGATTTCTTCTCTCAGATATACCATTCCATTGTGGTGTTCCGGGAGGAGTAAGTTGGGATAACATCCCATATTCCTTTAGATGGTCATCAAACTCTAGGCTTAAATATTCACCGCCTCGATCTGATCGAAGAACTTTAATATTCTTACCTAGTTGGTTTTGTACTTCATTCTTGAATTCCTTGAATTTTTCAAAGGTTTCAGATTTGTGTTTCATTAAATACACATAACCATATCTACTGAAATCATCAGTAAATGTGATGAAGTATTGAAAACCTCCTCTGGATGGTATGTTCAGTGGTCCACATACATCAGTATGTATGAGGGCCAAAAGATCATTAGCCCTTTCACCTTTTCCTGTGAATGGGGACTTTGTCATCTTTCCAATTAAACAAGATCTGCATGTCTCATATGATTCATAATCAAAAGAGTCCAAGAGTCCATCTTTATGGAGTTTGGAAATGCGTTTCTCATTTATGTGGCCTAAGCGACAGTGCCAAAGGTAGCTTGGATTTAACTCATTAGGTTTAATCCGTTTAGTATTAATGTTATAAATTGGCATTTCAAGATCAAGGACATATAGTCCATTGTTCATTTGTGCAGATGCATAGAATATATCATTCAAATAAATAGAGCAACAATTGTTCTTTATTATAAATGAAAAACCAAACTTGTCCAAACAAGAAACGGAAATAATACTCCTACTAATTGCAGGTACATAATAACAGTTCTCTAACTGAATTATTAAACCACTAGGTAAAGTCAAAACATAAGTTCCTACGGCTAAAGCAGCAACCTTTGCTCCATTTCCAACTCGTAGGTCAACTTCACCTTTTGCCAAATCTCTACTCCTTTTTAGCCCCTGCACATTAGTATAAATGTGAGAACCGCATCCAGTATCTAATACCCATGATGCAGAAGTAGATAAATTAATTTCAATAACAAAAAATACCTGAATTTGAAGTCCCTACTCCATTGTTCTTATCTTCCAGGTACTTTGGGCAGTTTCTCTTCCAATGTCCGGTCTTTCCGCAATGGAAGCAAGTGCCCTCCTTTGTTATGCCTCCACTAGGCTTCAAAGCAGGAACAATAGGTTTAGGCTTGGCAAATTCCTTGCCTTTCCCTTTACCAACCTGCTTGGTAGGCCTCTTGTTCAGCTTCTTTCCATTACTGACCATCAGAATGGATTTCCCTTTTGTCTTCATATTCTGCTCAGCAGTTTTCAACATGCTTAGCAATTCTGGAAGACTCTTATCCATGTCATTCATGTTGAAATTCATGACAAACTGATTAAAGCTATCTGGCAACGATTGCAAGATAAAATAAGTTGCAAGTTCCTTTCCAAGCAGAAACCCTAACCTTTCAAGGTTCTCCACATACCCAATCATTTTGAGTACATGGGGACCTACAGGGTTTCCCTCAGATAACTTGCTGTTAGAAAGGGCCTTCGAAACCTGAAACCTCTCATTTCTTGCCAGCTCTTGATAGAGCATTTTCAGATGTCCGATCATATCGAACGCTGACATGTTCTCGTGTTGCTTTTGCAACTCTGAGTTCATAGTAGCTAGCATGAGACAAGCGGCTTCGTTAGCATCATCAAAATGTTTCTTATAAGCATCTCTTTCTGCCTTAGGTGCCGGACTAGGCGGTTCCTCTTCAGGAACAGGTGTCTCCAAGACATACAGCTTCTTATCGTGCTTGAGGATAATCCTTAGATTTTGGTGCCAATCCAGGAAATTTGTCCCAAACAATTTTTCCTTATCTAGGATTGATCGCAAAATATGGTTGTTTGTTGTCATGGTAATCAACAAAAAAAAATGAAAATATAAGTATCATTAAAACAACATATTTAATTAGGCCTTTAATCGAATATGCTCCCACTATTTTACTCAAACCAAATGACCCTCCTCATTTGATTCGGAAAATCCCGTTGGAAGACTTTCTAGTGGGTCAAGATCCACATTTCACTTCGTTCTAAGTCAGCGTTAGGCTGATTACACAAAACTAGGTTATTTAGGTAGGAACTCCTTCCAATTGTATCTCATACAACTCTCGAATATTTTCAGTTGGGTGAATAACTCCTTATTCTAATTCATCATATGAATTATTCCCAACTCTTGCTTCTAAACATGTATAATCTTATTATAATGTGTTTAGTTAAGTTTGACCCATTGTTTTAGCAGTTGGATATTACAATTATCCCATCGCACCTTACTAATATAGAACATGCACCTCGCGTAGGCGAAACCTACATTGTTCGATACTAGTCTTGATGAGTGATAAAACTTGGAAAGCATGAACTTAATATTTAACTTGAGGGATTTTGTTATTAGTTTGATCTCACCGGCTTAACATGCAATTCGTCTCTCTCATGCATCAACATATAAACACATGCATCAATATACATAAAAGGATACAGTTATGGCCCCTAGCGCAATTGTTCTCCCAAGCCAATGAGAGAACCTAAGCTAACCTAATAACAATCTAAACTTCTCCAAGCAAGATCTCCAAGGTTATCCTCCTTTGATATTGTATTCTTCTCTTTCTTCATAATATTACATTACATAAAAGAAACTCGTTTTACATACGAGGGAGTGAGATGAGAAAAGAAGTTACATCAAGAATTTTAGAGAGAGGCACGACACGCAGGCCGTATTTTACAATCCAAAAAAAAAATAAAGGAAAAAAAACTAAGGCCATAACTGATCACCACAAGACAATAATAATAAACACACTTTTATTATTAGTTTAAATTTTGTTAATTAAAAAAAGGCAAATTAAATTTCGACGATTGATCACACTACACAGAGTTAGCCGGGGGTTCCACTGCCCGGTCAGCAGACGGTGGTTCCGCTGACCGTTCAGCAGACGGGGGTCAAGGGGGCGGCGCCCCTTTGCGGTGTTGTCAGGGGCAGCGCCCCGGCGCAAAATTTTAATGAACAATTCATTTGAAATCAGCATCATTTTCACACAACTCTTGTGCATTCACAACCCTAATCGCATAACTCTGCAACAACACAACCCTTGTGCCATCATGAACCCTAATGCAACAGTTTCATGCTGTCAAACACATTTTGATTGATAATTCAGTATGATTAATCACATGCCATTTCTTCACCATACAAATGTCGGATTCCAAAGCATATGAATAGTGATCGGTCAAAGGAATAACAATCATCAAGTGTTTGAATGAACGAAACAGAAACAGTATATCCCATATACCATCGTTGCATAAGATTTGCATATATCATATATAAAAGTGATCGATCTTATTTGTGTAACCTATGGACGATTGATGTATCGCTGCTTCACCATACTAATGTCGGATTCCGAAGCATAGTCAACATCAATCATCCAAATCGTACACAATAGATGCCAAATTTAATTACTCATTTATTATTCAATTCATTCTGGTTTTAATCGAATCAAAACAGAAAATATAGAACATAAACAACTATCAGATCCATGGTTTCGTAAGTGGCTCTGATACCACTGAAGGAAAATTGTGATCAAAAGCGCAGCGGAATTTAAAATTTTCCTTTAGCGATCCTTACGAATGAGCATGGTCAGTGATAGAAATATTTACCTCTTGTGGCGATTCAGACCTTTGATGTTGTGATCACGAGCGTTGATGAAGAACAACGCCTCTACTCAGTCCACACGAACAGATCGCTTCCGGTCACAGTACTAGCTGATCACGAACGGAAACCTTGAGTGAGAGAGAGAATCAAAAACGAAATTGCATCAAAAAAAATTGCTTCATCACAAGGGATCTATTTATAGAATCACTCGTGTGGGCTACAAGCTAAAAACACCCAGTTAAGGCTATAAGCTAAAAGCCCAATTAAGCTTATGGACATCATACCTTATAATGTACCATATATCACTTATCCACGTGGTACCTTACCACTTTCCATATTACACTTAAGTGCATCGTACCTTACGGTGTTCCTTATTTATTCTATCTCTCATCAACCTGTCCTTATGTGTGTGACCCTGTAGGTTTTCGCAACGTTGGTAATTATATTAAATCACATATTTAATATAATAAACAGTGAGCGATATCTAGCAACACATCACTGTTACCCAAGTCACGAAAATGTCATGTGATCTGACCAAACCTTTTCCTTGATAATATTTGTGTTGTACAATTACCCTTTTGCCCTCATGTCTATATTGAACATAAGGCATACACTGTGTCACCCTTGTCCAGTTCAATATTGGGCCCTTAGACATTTATCCTGTTATGCAGGATGAGCAAATTCCATCTAGGTCACTCATGTCCCTTAGCATGCTTTGTGAAGTACCCATCAACCGTCTGTATAGTCATCCAGTTACGGATGACGTTTGATCAACAATAAAGTACTTGACTCTACATCTAGGGTCCATAGTGGTTTCAGGTCGAAGGGTGGTATACACCATTATCATCATGAGAATAACTTATGACACTTTGCATAACATTCTATGTAGTATTCTCATAGCGGGTCAATCCAGTATAAATATTACTCCTAATATTCATACCTATGTCAAGACTTGATAACTCTTTATCTATGATCCATGAGATGTGATCATCAATCTATCTTCATAATAATCTTAATGCTTTAATGTTATCCCACTTCACATTAAAGCTTGACTACGAATACTTTAAGAATAGTGTCTTATGTTTAATGGGATCTCATGATTAAGTCACACTTAACATTTCATTAAACCAATAAACCATTCTAGGGACTTTATTATTTTGGAAAGCAAACATAATAAAGAAATGCCTTTTATTATTAATAAATAATTCGATACAAGTACCAAAAGCATTGGCCTCTAGGGCTTACACCAACAATCTCCCACTAGCACTAGAGCCAATCAGGCATACCCCTAATACCCATAGATCTAGTATGTCCATCATGCTTCAGCTGCGCAAGAGGCTTTATTAATGGGTCAGCAACATTGTCAAGTGTAGGTACTCTGCATATTTTCACATCTCCCCGATCGATTATCTCTCGAATGAGATGATAACGCCTAAGTATGTGTTTGGATCGTTGGTGAGACCTAGGCTCCTTAGCTTGTGCGATAGCACCATTGTTATCACAATAGAGATCAATGGGATCCACAATGCTATGGACTATGCCAAGTTCACTAATGAACTTCTTGATCCAAACAGCTTCCTTTGCTGCAGTTGAGGCAGCAATTTACTCAGCCTCGGTTGTAGAATCAACAACTGTATCTTGCTTTGAACTTTTCCAGCTCACAGCGCCACCATTTAAACAAAACACATAACCAGATTGTGATCTAAAGTCATCCTTATCTGTCTGGAAGGTAGCATCGGTGTATCCAATTACAACAAGCTCTTCCTGACCTCCATATATCAAGAATGAATCCTTAGTCCTTCTCAAGTACTTAAGGATATTCTTGACAGCTACCCAATGACCATCACCGGGATTAGACTGGTACCTACTCGTTGCACTTAAATAATACGAGACATCTGGTCGAGTACATAGCATGGCATACATGATAGATCCTATTGCAGATGCATATGGAATCTTATCCATGCGATCCCTTTCTTCCTTACTTGAAGGGAATTGTGTTTTTGACAGACACATGCCATGTTGCATAGGTATGAATCCTTTCTTGGAATCATGCATATTAAAGCGTCTTAACACTTTTCTATGTATGTACTCTGACTTAGGCCAAGCAGTTTTTGTGACCTATCCCTATAGATCTTGATTCCTAATATATAGGTTGCTTCACCTAGGTCCTTCATTGAAAAGCATTTCCCTAACCAAGTCTTCACTTGTTGCAAGGTAGGGACATCGTTTCCAATGAGTAATATGTCATCTACATATAATACCAGGAATACGATCATGCTCCCACTAACCTTCTTGTAGACACAAGGCTCATCTTCATTCTTGATGAATCCATATTGTTTTACTGTTTCATCAAAACGAAGATTCCAGCTTCTGGAAGCTTGCTTCAATCCATAAATTGATCGCTGTAACTTACATATCTTTTGGGCTTCTTCTGGCATGTCAAATCCTTCAAGTTGTGTCATGTACACATCCTCAAGAAGATTCCCATTAAGGAAAGCAGTTTTGACATCCATCTTCCATATTTCATAATCATGATATGCAGCGATAGCAAGTAAAATCCGAACAGATTTAAGCATTGCAACTGGTGAAAAGGTTTCATCATAGTCAACCCCATGAATTTGTTTATAGCCTTTTGCAACCAGTCTTGCCTTATAGGTATGTACCTTACCATCCATGTCAGTCTTCTTTTTGAATACCCACTTGCATCCTATAGGGTTAACTCCTATAGGAGGCTCTACCAAGGTCCAAACCTGGTTTGTGTACATGGAATCGATTTCAGATTTCATGGCTTCTAGCCACTTCTCGGACTCAGGACCAGTTACGGCCTCTTGGTAGGTCACAGGCTCATCTTGATCCATGAGTAATACATCACCCTGATCACTTATGAGATATCCATATCTCTCAGGTTGTTGACGTATCCTGCTTGACCTACGCTGGTCTTGTTCTACTTGAGCAGGTTGCTCTTCCACAACTACTTGTGTTTCCTGCTCTAATTTCTCCATAGGTGTATCAATGCTTTGTGGTTCTTGAATTTCTTCAAGCTCTATTTTCCTCCCACTGATTCTTTTGGAAATAAAATCCTTTTCCAGAAAAACTCCAGTTCGAGCGAGAAACACTTTTCCCTCAGAAGGATTGTAGAAGTAATACCCTCTTGTTTCTTTAGGATACCCCACAAATAAGCATTTGTCAGATTTGGGCTCAAGCTTAGTTGAAATTTGTCGTTTCACATAAACTTCGCAACCCCAAATCTTCATGTAAGACAAATGTGGTTTCTTACCACTCCATATCTCATATGGTGTCTTCTCAACGTTTTTGGATGGAACCCGGTTAAGTGTGTAAGCTGCAGTCAATAGTGCATGTCCCCAAAAGGAGTTCGGAAGATCGGCGTGACTCATCATGGATCGGACCATGTCTAACAAGGTTCGATTTCTTCTCTCAGATATACCATTCCATTGTGGTGTTCCAGGAGGAGTAAGTTGGGATAAAATCCCACATTCCTTTAGATGGTCATCAAACTCTAGGCTTAAATATTCACCGCCTCGATCTGCTCGAAGAACTTTAATATTCTTACCTAGTTGGTTTTGTACTTCATTCTTGAATTCCTTGAATTTTTCAAAGGTTTCAGATTTGTGTTTCATTAAATACACATAACCATATCTACTGAAATCATCAGTAAATGTGATGAAGTATTGAAAACCTCCTCTGGATGGTATATTCAGTGGTCCACATACATCAGTATGTATGAGGGCCAAAAGATCATTAGCCCTTTCACCTTTTCCTGTGAATGGGGACTTTGTCATCTTTCCAATTAAACAAGATCTGCATGTCTCATATGATTCATAATCAAAAGAGTCCAAGAGTCCATCTTTATGGAGTTTGGAAATGCGTTTCTCATTTATGTGGCCTAAGCGACAGTGCCAAAGGTAGCTTGGATTTAACTCATTAGGTTTAATCCGTTTAGTATTAATGTTATAAATTGGCATTTCAAGATCAAGGACATATAGTCCATTGTTCATTTGTGCAGAAGCATAGAATATATCATTCAAATAAATAGAGCAACAATTGTTCTTTATTATAAATGAAAAACCAAACTTGTCCAAACAAGAAACGGAAATAATATTCCTACTAATTGCAGGTACATAATAGCAGTTCTCTAACTGAATTATTAAACCACTAGGTAAAGTCAAAACATAAGTTCCTACGGCTAAAGCAGCAACCTTTGCTCCATTTCCAACTCGTAGGTCAACTTCACCTTTTGCCAAATCTCTACTCCTTTTTAGCCCCTACACATTAGTACAAATGTGAGAACCGCATCCAGTATCTAATACCCATGATGCAGAAGTAGATAAATTAATTTCAATAACAAAAAATACCTGAATTTGAAGTCCCTACTCCATTGTTCTTATCTTCCAGGTACTTTGGGCAGTTTCTCTTCCAATGTCCGGTCTTACCGCAATGGAAGCAAGTGCCCTCCTTTGCTATGCCTCCACTAGGCTTCAAAGCAGGAACAATAGGTTTAGGCTTGGCAAATTCCTTTCCTTTCCCTTTACCAACCTGCTTGGTAGGCCTCTTGTTCAGCTTCTTTCCATTACTGACCATCAGAATGGATTTCCCTTTTGTCTTCATATTCTGCTTAGCAGTTTTCAACATGCTTAGCAATTCTGGAAGACTCTTATCCATGTCATTCATGTTGAAATTCATGACAAACTGATTAAAGCTATCTGGCAACAATTGCAAGATAAAATCAGTTGCAAGTTCCTTTCCAAGCGAAAACCCTAACCTTTCAAGGTTCTCCACATACCCAATCATTTTGAGTACATGGGGACCTACAGGGTTTCCCTCAGATAACTTGCTGTTAAAAAGGGCCTTTGAAACCTGAAACCTCTCATTTCTTGCCTGCTCTTGATAGAGCATTTTCAGATGTCCGATCATATCGAACGCTGACATGTTCTCGTGTTGCTTTTGCAACTCCGAGTTCATAGTAGCTAGCATGAGACAAGCGGCTTCGTTAGCATCATCAAAATGCTTCTTATAAACATCTCTTTCTGCCTTAGGTTCCGGACTAGGCGGTTCCTCTTCAGGAACAGGTGTCTCCAAGACATACAACTTCTTATCGTGCTTGAGGACAATCCTCAGATTTCGGTGCCAATCCAGGAAATTTGTCCCAAACAATTTTTCCTTATCTAGGATTGATCGCAAAATATGGTTGTTTGTTGTCATGGTAATCTACAAAAAAAAATGAAAATATAAGTATCATTAAAACAACATATTTAATTAGGCCTTTAATCAAATATGCTCCCACTATTTTACTCAAACCAAATGACCCTCATCATTTGATTCGGAAAATCCCGTTGGAAGACTTTCTACTGGGTCAAGATCCACATTTCACTTCGTTCTAAGTCAGCGTTAGGCTGATTACACAAAACTAGGTTATTTAGGTAGGAACTCCTTCCAATTGTATCTCATACAACTCTCGAATATTTTCAGTTGGGTGAATAACTCCTTATTCTAATTCATCATATGAATCATTCCCAACTCTTGCTTCTAAACATGTATAATCTTATTATAATGTGTTTAGTTAAGTTTGACCCATTGTTTTAGCAGTTGGATATTACAATTATCCCATCGCACCTTACTAATATAGAACATGCACCTCGCGTAGGCGAAACCTACATTGTTCGATACTAGTCTTGATGAGTGCTAAAACTTGGAAAGCATGAACTTAATATTTAACTTGAGGGATTTTGTTATTAGTTTGATCTCACCGGCTTAACATGCAATTCGTCTCTCTCATGCATCAACATATAAACACATGCATCAATATACATAAAAGGATACAGTTATGGCCCCTAGCGCAATTGTTCTCCCAAGCCAATGAGAGAACCTAAGCTAACCTAATAACGATCTAAACTTCTCCAAGCAAGATCTCCAAGGTTATCCTCCTTTGATATTGTATTCTTCTCTTTCTTCATAATATTACATTACATAAAAGAAACTCGTTTTACATACGAGGGAGTGAGATGAGAAAAGAAGTTACATCAAGAATTTTAGAGAGAGGCACGAAACGCAGGCCGTATTTTACAATCCCAAAACAAAATAAAGGAAAAAAAACTAAGGCCATAACTGATCACCACAAGACAATAATAATAAACACACTTTTATTATTAGTTTAAATTTTGTTAATTAAAAAAAAAGGCAAATTAAATTTCGACGATTGATCACACTACGCAGAGTTAGCCGGGGGTTCCGCTGCCCGGTCAGCGGACGGTGGTTTCGCTGACCGTTCAGCGGACGGGGGTCAAGGGGGAAGTGCCCCTTTGCAGTGTTGTAAGGGGCAGCGCCCCGGCACAAAATTTTAATGAACAATTCATTTGAAATCAGCATCATTTTCGCACAACTCTTGTGCATTCACAACCCTAATCGCATAACTCTGCAACAACACGACCCTTGTGCCATCATGAACCCTAATGCAACCGTTTCATGCTGTCAAACACATTTCGATTGATAATTCAGTATGATTAATCACATGCCATTGATTCACCATACTAATGTCGGATTCCGAAGCATATGAATAGTGATCGGTCAAAGGAATAACAATCATCAAGTGTTTGAATGAACGAAACAGAAACAGTATATCCCATATACCATCGTTGCATCAGATTTACATATATCATATATAAAAGTGATCGATCTTATTTGTGTAACCTATGGACGATCGATGTATCGCTGCTTCACCATACTAATGTCGGATTCCGAAGCATAGTCAACATCAATCATCCAAATCGTACAAAACAGATGCCAAATTTAATTACTCGTTTATTATTCAATTCATTCTGGTTTTAATCGAATCAAAACAGAAAATATAGAACATAAACAACTATCAGATCCATGGTTTCGTAAGTGGCTCTGATACCACTGAAGGTAAATTGTGATCAAAAGCGCAGCGGAATTTAAAATTTTCCTTTAGCGATCCTTACGAATGAGCATGGTCAGTGATAGAAATATTTACCTCTTGTGGCGATTCAGACCTTTGATGTTGTGATCACGAGCTTTGATGAAGAACAACGCCTCTACTCAGTCCACACGAACAGATCGCTTCCGGTCACAGTGCTAGTTGATCACGAACGGAAACCTTGAGTGAGAGAGAGAATCAAAAACGAAATTGCATCAAAAAAAATTGCTTCATCACAAGGGATCTATTTATAGAATCACTCGTGTGGGCTACAAGCTAAAAGCCCAATTAAGGCTATAAGCTAAAAGCCCAATTAAGCTTATGGACATCATACCTTATGATGTACCATATATCACTTATCCACGTGGTACGTTACCACTTTCCGTATTACACTTAAGTGCACCGTACCTTACGGTGTTCCTTATTTATTCTATCTCTCATCAACCTGTCCTTATGTGTGTGACCCTGTATGTTTTCGCAACATTGGCAATTATATTAAATCACATATTTAATATAATAAACAGTGAGCGGTATCTAGCAACACATCACTGTTACCCAAGTCACGAAAATGTCATGTGATCTGACCAAACCTTTTCCGTGATAATATTTGTGTTGTACAATTACACTTTTGCCCTCATCTCTATATTGAACACAAGGCATACACTGTGTCACCCTTGTCCAGTTCAATATTGGGCCCTTAGACATTTATCCTGTTATGCAGGATGAGCAAATTCCATCTAGGTCACTCATGTCCCTTAGCATGCTTTGTGAAGTACCCATCAACCGTCTTTATAGTCATCCAGTTACGGATGACGTTTGATCAGCAATAAAATACTTGACTCTACATCTAGGGTCCATAGTGGTTTCAGGTCGAAGGGTGGTATACACCATTATCGTCATGAGAATAACTTATGACACTTTGCATAACATTCTATGTATTATTCTCATAGGGGGTCAATCCAGTATAAATATTACTCCTAATATTCATACATATGTCAAGACTTGATAACTCCTTATCTATGATCCATGAGATGTGATCATCAATCTATCTTCATAATAATATTAATGCTTTAATGTTATACCACTTCACATTAAAGCTTGACTACGTATACTTTAAGAATAGTGTCTTATGTTTAATGGGATCTCATGATTAAGTCACACTTAACATTTCATTAAACCAATAAACCATTCTAGGGACTTTATTATTTTGGAAAGCAAACATAATAAAGAAATGCCTTTTATTATTAATAAATAATTCGATACAAGTACCAAAAGTATTGGCCTCTAGGGCTTACACCAACAGATCACTCTATACGCTGGCGCTTCCCTGTAAGCCTTACAATCTGAGCCTTCAACCTCTGGTTTTCTTCTGCATATCTGGTGGAAACCTCCTTCCAATCACCTGAATCACGAAGTGAGCAACTAGCATCTGACTGACGCTTAGAAGAAAATAAATCCCCTTGCCTCTCCACTGTCTCTACAACCCGACTCTCAAAAATCTCAATCAATTCGTCTTTCTTCTTGAAGTACTCTCTATAGGAAATCTCTAAAGTTTGGCACTTATTCTTCCAAGCTTCCTTTTCCGGCTGCACCCTGACTAAAGCAAGTTGTAGCTCTTTCACATCATCCAATAAGGGATGAGTGGTCTTCACAAAAAAATCAGGCATAGGTGCTTCCCAGGAATACAACATCTTCAACTGAATAACTCTCGTTTCGACCCACTGAAGATAAGGCTCCAATGAAATAGCCCCCTAGGTCCCTAGTCTTTCCTACTCTTCCTATGAATGTGACGCCAGGCCTTCGCAATTTGCTCCCTAGCTTCTTTATGTTCTTCTCCCTCATTCAGGAAGAAACTACCAAAATTAATACTATTTGGTTTATCCCTCATCGGATAACCAAGCTGTCGTCTTGCAAGAACAGAGTTGCAGTTAATTCCTCCCTTTGTACCAAGAAGAGGTACATTGGGGAAACTACCACAACTATTGACAAACTCTACATCATAGTAAGACCGATGATACCAATCAATATCTTGGTGAGCAAGTTCCATGATCTTAGGAGCCCAATGGGGTTCCTTCCTGTCATCCCAGAAAGCATCATACTGAGGCATATGAGAAATAAACCACTGATACAATAGAGGCGTACAACAGATGATCATCCCCCTATGATAAGAATTCCGAAGATGAATAGAGTAATAAGAATCACCTAACAATGTAGGAATTGAGTTTCTAATCATGAAGATCCTAATAGCATTAATGTCAACAAGCTTATCCACATTAGGAAATAAAAACAACCCGTAAGAAAGTAGAGAAAAGATGGCCTCAAAAGCGATTGTACTCTTCATCCTGGCAAAGTAATGAGCTTTATCCAATAAGAACTGAGACTTCCCCAGATGGATCAAAGCAGCAATCTCGTGTGGTTTTGGCTCACCTTCTAAACCAGTAAAAGGAATTTGATCGGTAATCGGTAAATATAATAGATAAGAATACTCCTCTAGTGTAGGCATCAACTAATAGTAAGGGAAAGTAAAGCTATGATACATCGAATCATAGAACTAGACCAAGGTGGAGAGAATACCCTCATTCATCCTAAGTTTCATGAGAGGAATGATGGATCCATACTTCCTCCAAAAATCTGCAGAACACTTAATCTCGGGAATTAGACTGATTAACTCATCTATCTTGGGATCTTTGAAACTGTATTTTTTGGTCTTTCTTTTTCCAGAATCCATGGTCAAAAGGTACTTGAGATATTCACAAATGGTCAACTTTCAAGTCCCTTGAAATAAAATTTCTTCAAAAGATGCTTATGAGTGCATGGATGCATGATGCAACAATCACACACATGATCACAAACATAGGGTTCATAGGTTCAACATCACGAGCATGAGGTTGAAGATACTACCCATAAGGTATGGTCTAAAAGTTATCACCTACCGAACAAGGTTCTAGAGGTTCCCAGAGTCTACATCCTTCCTTTGGATATTACCAACTTCCCGATTAACTCGATAATTAGTAATATTCTCAAGAAAAACTCGTCTGAGCGTAGTATCGCTTTACAGCTATTTCCAGATTACTCTGTCATAGCTTCCGCACTACACCTAAAAGGCCAAGATGGCTTAGGTATTCTACAGTCCTCAGCTTCAGCAGGCTCCCAGGTCGAAAGCAGTACGTCTTCCCGATTACTCGGTAAATGACACTACAGTCAAAGGGGCCTCCACTAAGTGGTGGATCTCATGCCTCTTTTCTTGGGATTACTCCCTCAAAGTTAGCATGACTATACTGCCCGTCCTATCTTAAAGTTTGCCCAAGTTCGGGTATAGGACTTTTAGGTAATCACCAAGCACCCTGAAAACCAGGAAAATCCAAACAAACAGATATACAACATATAATATATAACAAACAATAGCACATATACAGATATAAACAAAGATAGGTTTAACCCACTTAGAGATGGACCGGCAAGAGGTCAATCTTTCCCCAGTGAAGTCGCCATTTTTTTCTTCTGTAGCCGTAGAAATGTTTAAGACTAAGCCATTGGATTGACTAGACTTACACAGATCAAAATAAAAATCGCCACCGTGCTTTATTGTTTCCAAAGGAATGGGAAAAGAGCGAGTAACCCAAAAATAGGGGTAATGATTCTAGGTAAGGGGGTTGGTTATGCAAAGGGAAGGTATTAGCACCCTAAACATTTACGGTACTCCGCAGGAACCTCTTTGAAAGATCTGTATATTTTGGCTATAAAATGTTGTATGTAAAATAGATGGTGGAGGTGAGAAAAGAAATATATTTTTATGATTTTTTCACCCTCCGCGGTTGTGAATCTTTAGTGCCTACGTACCACCTTTCATGCAATAGGGGATCAGGGTACACGTAATTCACCTTTTAAATTTTTTTAAAACACAAGTGTGTTGGTTAATTTTATGAGATAAGACATCATCGTCATTGTCCGTGTGGAAAACATACTTACTACCCACAATTATGAGAAAAGATAATTTGCATCATCTCAAAGTGGAGCATATGGCTTGGATTTTAGAATCAACAAAGCCTCACTCAATACCCAAGTGGAAAATATCTCACTTCACTACATATTGTAGAAGTATAGTTGTTTGCATCACTACAAGGATTGACAAGAGTCTAATCTTTTGAGAAAAGTTTAAGATGAAAGCCAAGATGGCAAAATAGTTTGAAATGACATTGATTGACTTTTAGTCCTCTTACAAAAAAATGTCAAGGTATTTTTAAGTTGATTGAAGTTTATTTATGAAAAGGTTTTGAAAATGCACGGACCTAGGTCCAAGTTTCTTATGGAAGTAGTTCAAGTTTAAAACCAAGAAGAGTTTTCAAAAGGAGAGAGAAGATTTTTGAAATTAAAGAAGATGGGAGGAGAAGAAGAGACTATCCTAAATCATGAGGTAAAAGCTAGGGAGAAGAACCATCTAACCAACAAGAAGCCAATACTTGACATTATGAGTCAAGATAGAATTCTCATTCTTTGGATTGAAACCAAGCAAGCAAAGATACTAGACCTCTTGAGGGAATAAAACTTCAAGTGCATTAAGTCTTCGCAAAAATTGGGCAGAGTAACGGCTGTATATGGGTGAATTCCAGATTACAAACAAAGTATGTAATCACAATAACCTGCACACAAAACAAACAAACAACCCAATGTCTTGAGGTAAACCTCAAGAACTCTAGAAAAAATATCAATTAAGGTCATAAGATCTCCAACATAGGCCAAGGTTTCTAATCCTAAGTCCAAGAAGTCCAATACTCCATAATGCCAAGGATAGTAACCAAATAGTCCAAGTATCATTAAAGTTTTTTTATGGTTTATGTTGATTATTAAGTATCTTAAAAAAGAAAAGAAAAGCTCAAGTGAGCAAAATAAAAATGACAACAATATAAAGGGGCTCAAGTGAGCAAAGATGAAAAATATCATGAAATGTAAATGCTAAAGTAAATGGTGCATAAAATAAAGCATAAAGTTAAAGAATAAAATAAAATCAATTGTCAATAATTAGTGGTTAGTTGGATGACCATCTTAAATCTTACATTTGGAATTCATTAGAGGATTGGTAGAACCAAAGCCTCTACATAATGAATTTCATTTGATTTATGTCAAGTATATCATCCATTTAAGAATCCTCGATGTAACATATAATGATCAATGATGTTTAAGTGATCCGTGTTGACCAAAATTGATGAAGATCCATCAGAAGATTGGTAGAACCAAATCCTTTACACAATGAATATCAAGGTTATTGGATCAAAGGGTTCAAATTAATATATTGGGCTTGCAATCATAAGTTTGGGTCACGAATGATCATTTTCTCTAATCGGGAAAAAATTTAGCGCTTTGTTAAGCAATCGTAAGCTGACTTATATAGAAGTCGCACCTATTTTGAGGTTGGTCAATAGCAAACTATGCACCGTTTATTTTGAGACATGATATAGAGATCATGCTCCAATAACACTTAGTGCAATAAGAAAGGGATGAGATGAAGAAGGGTGGGAAATAATATATAAACCACATTTGAGTTAAAATTTAATAAAACTATTATTAAAATCATTCATCCATTTTTATGGAGTTAGACTCAACACCATGGATTCAATGATATTAACAAAGTTCAGCCAGAAAATAATCACAAAATAATATTACATTTAATATATATGTTGAAAAGGGTTTAAAAATGAATAAAAATGAAAATAAAAGTAAAAATTATCAACTATATTGAAATTGATTCATAAAAAAGAAAAAAGATCATAGAAAAATCAGAAATAGACTCAAATATTTTTATAAAATTTTTGGTAATTTTTAAAGTCAAAAACTATTTTTAAACTAATTAAAATTTCTCAAACAAATAGAAAATAAATCAAAAAATAGTAAACATCAATATAAAATTCCATAAAATTTTCAAAAAGTCAGAAATATGTAAAATGATATTTATGAATTTTTTTAGAACTAAAAAATGTCAGAAAGTATTTTTAAAGTAATTAAAAGGAAGAAAATAATATAAAAAAATATCAAATTTCAAAATAAAAATGTGAAAAAATAGTCACGAGATAAAAAACAATTCAAAGTATTTTTGTGAAGTTTTTCATAATTTTTGGATAAAAAATAAAAGAGTTATGAATTTTTGAAAATTAAATCAATTAAAATATAAAATCAGAAAATAAAATAAAACCAAAAAGATGTGGGCCATCAGATCATAGTTAAAACGCGTTAGTAAGCTGATCCAATGGACCAGACGCGCTGTGCTTGATATGGACCTTAGTGAGATACGCATAGGATCAGAAAAAAGGCCACCAATGAAATTAAAACATTTGGCACGCTATCATTGGCTGAGACGAGACATGTCATCGTCTTCAACCTCCAGACGGCCTGCAATGGAGATTTTGTGAGATCCTTCAAATGGAAAAAATTAGGATTCCAGACTAGTATCATTGGATTCATCTCTTCAAGACGATCCTAACATCACCATCACGCCAAATTTATATAAGCTATGCAAAGATATATGAATCAAAAACCCATAAAATAGCGAGCACCTTCAATTTGAGATTTCTCTCTCAATTCTCAATGGATTTAAAAATTGTAAGAAGCACGAGAATTAGGAGAAGGATTAGAATAGGTTGGTTTGTTATTTGGATCCAAATGGTGGAGAATTCTACCTTTTCGAATTTCAAGAAAGAAGCTCTGAAACCAGACTTCCGTAGCTTGAATTATGACTCGTTTTGCTTGGTTTAAGTACTGGAGAGTTTGTATGATGCTTAAGGATGATGAATGTGCAAAGAATTTTGGAGAAAGAAGCTTAAATCTCATAAACTGATTTCAAAAAAGATGGGTTCGTGTGAGATTTTGGCAGGGTATTTTTGGCTCTCAAAGCTTAAGGAAATGAATGGGGAATGACCCTCTATTTATGTGAAGCTGATGGAACGTCCAAGCGTGTGAAATGATGAAGTTTGGAGGGAAATCATGTGAAGTTGCAAACAAGAAAAGTGTGACTTCTATTTTAATAAAAACTCATTCAAACCTTGCGTTTTTCTATGCTAATCACTTCTGGAAGTTTGCTAAACATGTTTAGAAGCAAAAACGCACAGCAATTTTGTGTTTAAAAGCCAAATTAAGGATTTCAAATTTTGACTTTTGGAGAAATCTCAACTCCAAGTTACCACTTTTGAAACAATGGCATTCTCAGCTCAAGGGGTCTTAGGGCATGGTTCTTGATGCTTTATAAATATGGGATTACAAGCTTTGCAATGGAAAAAGAATAGAATCAAATGGATGTTTGAGCTGAAAGTTGCAATGAGTCAAAGTTGGGAAAAAGAGGTTGACTTTCCGTACTTAGAAATATTTCAAGTTTTCCTTCAAAAGTGACCTATAATGTTTTGCATCCAAACATGGCCTTCCTCTTGGAATTTACTCTTTACCAAAAAATATGGCATGAAATAGACCTCTTAAATGACATTTTGAAACTTGAACCATTCAAAATCTCCAAAAATTGAGAGAGTTATAAATTGTTGAAGTTGGCAAAAAATCATGAAATGACCTATAATCTTTTGTATCCTGAAGGCATCCTCCATCCATTTTCTCACTTTACACCTAAAATAAGGAATAAAGTTCACATCCTCAAGATCATTGTGGAAAAAGAGTGGGATTAAGGTGATAAAAATTGACCAAGTTATGATCATTTAGAGTCACACATGAGAAGTTGGGGGTTCATCTGGAGGACTTGTAATCTTTCTTCATCATCAAGTTTCTTCCACATGAAAACTCCTTGAAAATTTTGAAGTCATTTATTAATAACCCTTTGAAGAGAAGGATGTTTTTGGAATCACTCAAAAATACCAAAAGATGAGCAAGATATACTTCTTTGAAGTTCAAAACCCTAACTCCTAGATCAAGAAAATGCTTTGAGGAACTTTGACAATTTTAAACAACCATCTTGTACCAACACTTTTGATTTGTAGATAGAAGTTGTTGAGGATGATAATGAGAACTCATAGAAACAAAAACCACTTCCATATCATGAGAATTGAGAGAAATATGCAGTTGTGACCAATGGGAACAAGGCCTTGTCCAACCATGACAACTTCTTCAATCAACCCCTTGTACTTTTGAATCAATCTTGATAACTTTGAAATGTGGTGAACCAAAATAAACCTTGCCATGCCATTTATTACAAAACAAATTCAATGGTGAGGTTTGAATTTCTCAAGCTTTATTGACTAGGGCATGGAAATAAACACATGAACCCATGGATCAACTTGCTAAGCCACATTGCCTTTACCTACATTATTAACAAGTAAGACAAACAAACATTGCATTTTATTAATTAAAAGGAAATTCAAAATAATACATGCATGATCACAAAATAAAAACAAGTCAAGGTGCTTGGTGATTCCTCAAAGAGCAAAGCTAAATATAGAGAGGAGAACCAAAAGCCCTAATGTGATCTTGTTGTGATTGAATCAATATGTTATGATGAAGGGATCTTAGGGGCAAAAATTGGGGTACAACAACCAAAAATTCTTCTTAAACCGCTAACAATAAAGATCTTCTCTTTGAATGGATACTTTAGTTTTTGATGAAGGGTGGATGTCACTACCCCTTCCCCATGGATCCAAGGGCTCCTAAGCAGACAAGAATAGGCGGGACGTATGTCCATTATAGGTAGATTTGAAAGTCTATGAGCCCACTTTAATTGGGAGATCTACCTATCCATGAACCAACATCTTATTCCCATCAAAATCTCTCACGACAATATCGCTTGGCTTTAAAACCAGTCCTTCATAATCCAGTCGATCCAAAGCACCCTTGGGTAGCACTTTTAACGATGAGCCAGTATCAACTAAGACATGAGCTAGGGTGGTTCCCTTGTATTAAATAGAAATGTGTAAGGATTTGTTGTGATTTCTTCCCCTAGGAGTCATATCAGCATCATATAATCCTAATCCATTATCGGCCGTTAAACTTGCCACGCAATTCTCAAACTGGTCAACGGTGGTTTCTTGGGGCACGTGGGCCTTCTTCAAGAATTTGATCAGAGCTTGGCCATGAATGTCTGAACAAAGTAATAATGACAGCATGGAAATTTTGGAAGGGGTTTTCCCCAACTGCTCCACTATTTTAAAGTCACATTTCTTTATGATCTTTAGGATTTCCTCCATCTCTTGATTAGAGGGTTCTTCAACATTAGCCTCTTTGGTAGGTGCCTCTCTCCTAGCAGGCTCACCTTCTCTCTCTTTGTCTTTAGTGTTGGTACTGGACTTGTTATTCGTTATGCGGACGGGAGTCTTTGTAGCAACGGGTGGTGAAATATCAGGGGAAAAGATCCTCCATGTTCTCGTTACTTTACTAGAATCGACAATGTTGGTAACATCAGCTTGATTTTCGTTGATCCAAAAATCTTGTTTTATCCCGTGGTAATAAACCTCAGAACCATAGTTCCATGGAACTACTTTGTCAGAGGAATAGGGGATGGGCCCAACGGCAGTGATTATTAAAGGGGCGATGGTTGGTTCATTTGAAATCCTAATAGGACCCTTTGAGGGGATCCTAAAAGGCTTATTGGAAATTGTTATCACACTCAGGTCTTCAATTCTGTTGGTCAAACCCTTGATGGCAAGAATCTTTTCAAATAGAATCTCGCGACTATTTACTAAGCGTTGCACACCTTCCTTCAATCAATTGCACCCACTCACTTGTTGATCACAGTAGACACAATCTTTAGAACAGCCAGGGAAAACCCCGACTTTTAACAAGTTAACCTTCACAATAGTTAACGGAGTTGTTAAATCTTCAATGGAGGAAACAAAAGTGGTATCATCGATTGCATTAACACCTTTGCCATGGTTCGGCATCGGTGCGGTTATCACATTAGGAGTAGTAGGTGGATCAAATTCAATTGTCTTGTTGTCTATCAGATCTTGAATCTTATTCTTCAGAGCCCAGCATTGATCGGTTTCATGCCCAGGGATATTTGAATGATACGCGCACTTGGTATTTGGATTGTATTTCAGTGATGAAGTGTTCGGATTGGATGGTGGATCATGCAATGTCACTAGATTGGCCTTCAATAGATGTTGCAAGGATTGGGACAATAACATTCTAATATTTGTGAATCATCTTCATGGAATTTCAGGTCGTTGATTTTTGAAGGATTATCTTTGAGCAAACAAAGGGTTGGATATTAACACAACATTAACAGAAGGTCAGTGATCCTTCTTGGCGTGGGCCCTTGCCCCATACACAACATTTGCTTCTTTCTTTCCAGTGAAAGGCGTCTTTACAGTGTTGGAAGTGGAGGAATATGTCATTGGGATTTTTTTGCTCTTAATGTTGCTTTCTGCCCTTTCACCAGTCAGTATTACCTCGGTGAAACCAAATGAGGAACTGCCAATTAATAGGTTGAAAAATGGGCCAGTCAATGTACCCATGAACATGTCAATTAATTCTATGTCAGTGAGCGGTGGTTGGACCCTACCAGCGAGATCTCTCCATTTTTGTGCATACTCCTTAAACCCCTCATTTGCACCCATTGCCATACCTTGAAGCTGGACTATGGTTGGTTCCAGATTGGCATTATATTGATACTGATGATAAAAAGCGGTGGCTTGATCTTCCTAGGTGTGGATACGGGAACCTTCTAATTGATAGAACCATTCTAATTGAGTCCTAATCTGACTCTCTTGGAAGAAGTGGATCCATAGCTTTTTGTTAGTGGTGTGAGGTTTCATCTTGTGCACGTAAGACCTTAGGTGAAGTTTAGGGCAGGAGACACCATCATATTTGGCGAAGACTGATATTTTCAATTTACGGGGAATGACGACCCCGGGCACTAAACCCAAATCGCCAAAATCCAAACCAGGTATGGCTTGAATTTCAACAGCTTTTAACCTATCCTCCAACTGTTTGTATCTATCCTCGGCAGGTGGGTATTTCTCATCAAAGTAGTTTTCATCTTCAGAATCTTGATCATTTGGAACCTCGACATGGGTGCTCCTTACCTCGTCTTGATCTTCGTCCTCTTCAGACGACTCTTCAACTACTTGTACTTGACAAACCAAACCTTTAAATCTCTTACCCATGTTGACGAGGGCCTTCTTTTTTGTCTTCTTTTTGGTTGTTAGCATTGCCATCATATCTTGTTGTCCCTTTGCTAGGGTCAACACAGTTTCTTGGAATTGGGCATTTTGCGCTTGCAAGTCCTTCACTGTTTGTTCGATATCCATCTTACTGAAATAAACAGTAGAGAGGTAAGGAAACCTCTTGTGGAGAACCTGTTTATGTCATGATGAATGAAAATGCATATGCAGATGATTTCAAGGACTTAGAAGATTTAAATTTATTTAGACAAAAAGAACAAACATCATTTGTATTAATAAATTCGATTCGAGTACAAACATGCCTCTTCGGCTTACAATGGAAGGAATAAACATAAAATAACTTCTTAAGACAAAAAGGTCGAGCGCATCCTCTTCGGCGAGACGTAGGCATTCAAACTTCGCTATTCATGAAGCTGTTTTGTGAGCTCCAGAAATTTCTTCTCATTGGCATAAAATTGGGTCTCAAAGGCATCTCGTTCTTCTTTGAACTGGACACAATACTTTTTCAACTCTTTGAAGTTTGTTGGAATATCCGGATAGAAGACAGTATATGGGACATCTCCTTCGACAACAGGCTCCATGATGATAGGTAAGATGGTGGGGTATGGCATAAAGAGACTTTGAGCACGAATTCATACCCACTTGAGACAAGGCTCCCAAGGAATGGAGTTTGTATGCCCAAATGTCTTACTATCCACCTTGTTTACTATTCTCCAAGCTTGTATGAACCTTTGACGATAGCCTTGGTCGTTGCCCTCGTAATCGAATATGAACCCTTGGATCAGTAAATCATGGGGACCATCCCTCCTAGCGTATCCAAACTGTCTCAGATCTAAACAAGGATTGTAAGTGATACCTTTCCTAATTCCAAGTAAAGATACGTTAGGGAATTCCCCACAACGGTCAATGATGGTCTGGATTGGGAAATAGGACCAAACCATAAATTAGAAGAGCCAAGACATCTTCAAAAGCTTAAAAATCCATATCCTTCCAAAATGAACGAGCCTTCTCCAACAAAAAGTTGGCTAAGAAACCCTTAACTCCACTTCTTGTCTCCCAATTTTCCATAATGTTAGATCTCTTCAAATGCAAAGCTTTGGTAATAACTTCAGGTTTTGGAATCTCTTCTAAACTGGTGAATGGTATTTGATCAAGTATAGGTACTCCTAGTAATTGAGATAATTATTCTAATGTAGGCACCAACTGATAGCCAGGAAAGGTGAAGCAATGATGCATGGGATCAAAGAATTGGAAGAGTAAACACATCATTTCTTCTTGGAAATTGGAGGTAGTCAAGCTGAAGAGTCGAACATATTTCTTGGTGAAGGGAGAATATCCAGGAACCCTTGATGCTAATTCTTGGAGTTGAGGATGTGCTTTCACGAAGCTAACTCGGATGGTATTCCTTCGAATGGGATGCATGGCCTACAAAACAAAGCAAAGATAAATTCCTAAATCCTTGAAATGGTTAGTGAGAATGCTTATGATTTTATATATATATATACATGTGAACAAAGCAAACAAAACATATACACACAAAGCAGATAAGTCCTTAGGTTTAGGCTTGCAATGGGGTTTATAGGTAAGTACCCTCTTGAAGTTTAGTTGGCTCAACCTGTCCTAGAAGGTAACCGGGTTCTAGGGGATCTCAATATCACTCACCTTTCTTTTATGCATTGTCTCAGCACAATCATTTTTTCTTGCGGTCGAGATATCCCAAAAGTCCGATCTCAATAAGTGTAGTATCGAGTATCAACCAATTTTCAGCTTTCCACCGAAACCGGCTATCTCACTACTTCCTAATGGCCAAGTTGTTCAATTAAGGTTTTAAGGTCAGTTAGTGCTTCATGACACCACTCAGCGGACCCATATTCTCCTCGATTCAACACAAGGGATACTTGTACCAACAAATGCGTCACACTAACATAGCCATTGCTTCAACCATATCGGTCTATGTCGTACAGTTTCCACAATCTATTGCTACTTATCTAAAAGGTGTTCCCCGATCCGGGTGGAGGATCAATAAAGCCCAAACAAGGAACCATAATGTAAAGCAGACCAATCAAATAATGAAAGCAAGTAAATGTGATCTAACTCTAAGGTAACCCCACTTTTAAGATCTCCCAAGAAGAGTCGCCAGTTCTATAATATGGTGAGAGAACTGACTTGTTTTATTTTGCGTTTGATCGCAATTTTTGTGGATATCAAGAGATGTCACCAGCTTTTCTTTTATCCAATAAGGAAAGGGTGAAAAGAACAGGAAATACCTTTGAGATGTTTTCTTGAGTTCAGAGGGTAGATTATGAAAAGGGAAGGTGTTAGCACCCTTTTCATCCGTAGTTATCTATGGGCTCAGAGTTGCTTGCTAGATCACTTGCTTTATTTGAAAATGTGTTTGTGGTGGATTTTGAAAGTATTTTTGGAAAGGCGCCTTCATTTAGGCAAACTTTGTAATGATTCTCGTCTCCATAAGAATGTATACAAAGTGTTGGACTTTTTGAAAATATTTCATGTTTTTGAAAGTGTTTGGTGTGTTTGAAAAATGTTTTGTTTTTGAGAATAGATTGTGAGCAAGAAACTAAGAACATTCTACCTTACTCAAAAGTCTTTTGTTCATTTCTCTCTTCCTTTGATATTGCTATCTTACCATTGATTGGTAAGAAGCCTTATCTTTGGATGTAAAGGGACATGCGTGGGTCAATTGTATAGTCATAAAAGGCAATTTATGAGACATTTTAGCAATTTTTGTTTAGGGACTAGATCGTTTATCGAAGGAAACATTGAGGACATCGAGGTACTACGTTCTTTTTATCGAGGGACTTTTTCTAAAACGCCCATATTCGAGGGACATGACTATTTTCCGTGGCAATAAGTGAGATTACCCTAAAGGTGCGTGTGTGTGAATAATGTGTTTGATTGCATGCATTTTGTCTTAAATTTAAAAGTTATCTATTTGTTTATTTTATCTTTCCATATATCCTAATTACTAATAATGTAAGAAAGAAATAAAAATGCAAAGAATAAATCCCAAGCTATTGCAACCATAAAAAAATGAAAAAAAAAAGAAGAGGAAAAGTGAGTCTTTCGACCCAGGAAGTACGCTCCTTTGATTCATCCTATTTCAGATTTTTTTGATCGGGTCTGTAAGGAAGTATGAATATGTATCCTTCGTCATGCCCTTTTTTCTCTTCTTACTTCGATTAGACCTGCAAAATAAAAATGAATGTATCCTTTGACCACACCCTTTTTTCTGCTTACTTCGACTGGACCGACAAAGCAAAATGAATATATGTCCTTCAACCACACCTCTTTCGTTTTAGATAGCAGCATGGGGCGAAGCCTAAAAGGCTTCGATTCACACAACCTTCTTCTTATTTTCTTTCGTTTGGGGACTAAGTAGCCGCATGGGGTGAGGCCATGCTAATATTGCTTCATGGCCAGATTAATTTTTAAAAAATATGTTTGATAAATAAAGAAAACAAACAAAAAGACTTAGCAAAGAAAACGAAGAATGTGAAAACAAAGACAAACAAAAAAGTATAATGATAATGCTTTAAACGAAAAGAAATGATTATTCACATGTTATGCTTGAAACGAAAGGGTAAGGTCTAGAGAACTTACCTTGATTGAAGCTGGAATGTGGGTCTTGGACTTGAGTTGTTTCCCTGTGCATTCTTGAATTCGAAGGGGAAGAAACAAACATGATGTTTCTTTGGCTAGATTTGAAAACCAAGAAAATTTGATTTGTGTTTGTTTATTTCTGGATTTTAAAGAAACAAGTGTGGTGTTTCTTCAAGTTTTGGGTTTGGGAGGGTGTTAAATGTTTGAGAGTTTTAAGAGTTTTTGAAGATTCTTTCCACACAGCCAAAATCTTCTTTAGCGTTCTTCTTCTTTCTTCCTCTTTTTAAGCCCCTTTGATGTGCAAATGAACTCTCTATTTATAGAGAAAAAATTTGGAATGAGCAGCTTTGTGAAGGAATAAAATATAGTTTCTTTGAAAGGCCAACATCCACTTGTGTCAACTTTTTATAATCCCAAGATAAAAGTACTAAAGTTAATGGTTGAGATGGGTGGCTCCTAGTTTATAGGGGGAAAGTGTGCAAAGGAGGCAGGCGCAAGGCTCAAGAACTTTCTAAAAAGGTAGTGATGTCATCAAGAGCAAGTTGGCTCGAAGAACAGTTTAATATGGAGTGAGGCACAAGTTGGAGGCCTATGTAGCCTGACCTATGGACAACTTGACTCTTTGAATCGAATCCTTCATTTTTCCATAGCCTTCGACCAGACTTAACAAAGAAGCATTTGTTTCCACCAGTTGTGTGTCCTTCGAATGGACCAACTGTGTGTTCTTTGAGTGATCCTCTTCAGCTGAACCTGCCACTGAGTCTTCTTGATTTTGATCACTTAGGCCCAACCCTTCGACAAGACTCAAAAGTAAACAAAACCAATTATTTCTCAACCATGGAAAGTCCTTTGAATAGGCCACCAAGTTGTGTATCATAATGCAACGCTATGTGTGTTGATGGGTCTACAGATGGATTCGAATGTGATATGAAAGTGATTCAAGACAATCCTGAAAGTGGATTCGAAAGTGATATGAAGGTGACTCAAAATAATCCTGAAGGTGGATTCGAAGCTAGCATGTAGGTGTATTCGAAGCAATTTAAAAGGGAATCATTGCTTTGTTGGTGCTAGCATGAGAGAAACCCCTTCCTTGTGCATTCAAGTTTGTAGGAGGATTCGAAGGTTACATGAAAATGGATTTGAAACAAGCTTGAAGATTGATTCAAAGCCAACATGTAGGTGTATTCGAAGGAGATATTCAGGTGACAATGCCTTGCACATGCTAACATGAGGAAAACCCATGCCTTGTGAATCAAAGCAAACACGTAAGGAGCCAATGGTGTAATCCAAACCTGCATGTAGGAGGTCCCTACTTTGTGTCAATGGAAAACCTTCAGAAGTCCATTTCCCTCTGAATCAAAGAAATATTTCAGAAGGTCATCTCCCTCTGAATCGAAGAAAGCTAATATGAAGGTCATAATGCCTAGTTAAAGCTAGCATGCAGAAGGAAAATGCTTTGTGAGACAAGCATTCAGGAGGCCATTGTTCTTTGAATCGAAGCTAGTATGCAGGGGCCATTTCAGTGAATCAAAGAAAACCCGCAAGAGGTCATTACTTGAATGAAGCTTGTGGACCAAAGGATGCATGAAGGGGTCCAGAGTTGGATTCGACGTATGTTGCTTTGAGAGGAAACCATACTCCAATCAAAGCTTTGTGAGAAGGTAATCCTTGCCCAATCAAAGCTTGCATGCAGGAGGTCATTGCTCCTTGAATTGAAGCTTGTATGCAGGAGGCCACATGCTTTGTGAATCAAAGCAAGCATGTAAAGAGCTATATGCTTAATCGAAGCTTGTGGAAAGCTTGCTCGAAGGAAAGCTAAATTTTCAATCGAAGCGTGTAAATTAAAGCTCGCTCGAAGAAGCCAGATGCTCAATCGAAGGATGAAAACCAAGCTTGCATCGAAGGAGGCCTAAATGTTCAGTAAAAGTGTATGAATCAAGGTTGCATTGAAGAAGCCAGAATACCCAATCGAAGGATGAATGAGTCTAAGCAAGCTTGCTTTTCTTCAATTTTGTCTCAAAATCATTTTTTATCTGTTTTTCCCTTTTTGTCTGCTTTGTGCTTGTGCAAACTTTGAGCTTTTGAAAATCCTTGTGAGAAAATACCTTGAGAAATGAGAGGGAAAATTTTGGGGTACAACATCATCACTCAGGCAACATAAATGAAATCTAAGGGAATGGTTAGCTTCAGGGCTATGATGTCTACATTTTTTATTCACAAAGTAACCATTAATGATGCTTGTAGAGAGAGTTCAAACTTTGAAAAACTTACCTCAAAACTAGAAATCGTGTTTGATGATTGAGCACTCCTTGAGATGTTGTGATGATCTGGATAACTTCACAGAACCTCTAGGAAGCTAATGCAATGCTTACTTTGGATTGAGAGTGGTTGTATTGTTCTAGATAAGTCAATATGCATATATCTGTTTTTGGTTATGGAAGATGAAGAAGATGATGTTACAATTGTTTTGAGGTGTTTGGATAGCTTCTATATGAGTTATAGAAGCTTGGTGATTGATCAAAAAGGAAAACGCACAAGTGGATTGTGAGATGGGTATTCAAAGTCATAAATGGCACAAAAATGCAGTTTGTATGCAAATTCTGATTTCTGGGAGTTTGAGAGAGTTTCTAGGCTTGTGAAATCATGTATTAGGTTGAAAATACATCCTCTATTTATAGGCAAGAGGTTTGGAAGGTTCAAGGGATTAGAATCACAAGATCACATGTTATGGTTTTTGACTTGTTTTTTGAAGCAATCTTGGCAAACATTGTTCCAATGCATAATACAAGGCTATGTAAAGTGGTTAGTCACTTTAAACATGTTGCTTATGGCTTTTGTGTTGAATGTGTGCAGAGGGAACAAGTTAGAGGCTCAATACAAGTTGACTTTGTGATTAAAGAAACTTTACAAGAATGGAGATGTTACTTTGTGCCAAAAATGGATGAATCTCTTGGACAATGGCTCAAATTTTTGGATCATATCTCAGACAGTTGTGTATCAATTAATTATGGAGTGGTTTTCAAGTTATAAGCATACAAAGCAAGATTATGCAGCATAGGTTTGAGATGTGGTTAAGTGTTCATCATGAAAATGACTTGTAATTCAATAATGGATGCCAACTTCTTCTCTTTGATTCTCTTAGGTCAAGCATGACTTCTTCAAGTTATTGGAAATTTTAGAAAGCTTGAAGAATTGTCTAAAACCTTCATGTTGACCACTTTGGATAAATCATCTTGGAACTAGATGAAAATTGGTCAAGAAGTTATGTCAAAAATCTGCCTAAACTAGTTGAAAATTTCACTAAGTGTTTTATGAAAAATGTCATGTCTTTATGAGCTTATATCTTCCAATATAAGAATTTATTGGACATCAAACCTATAATATAAAGTTGTATAGTTCATCAAGATCTACAACTTTCATGTTGAAAGTTTTCCTTGAATCATCTTGCATTTTGTGAAACATTGTCATGAAGTAAGGAATTTATCAAGTATAAAAACACTTAGAAAATTTCTAAGTATTGAAAACTTTGACTTTTTGTGGACTTTCTTGACTTTATTGATTCATGGTGATCAAGTTTGATATTCTTGAGTATCTTGATGAATCTTGATCTTTGAAATTCATTGTTGATCAAAAAGTCAAAGTTTGACTTTTTGTGTATTAGTTGACTTTTCATCAGTTGATCCAAAATTCAACTACCAATCCATTGATCTTGATAAATGATTTGAACCATGAAGCTAGGTCAACATGTTGTATTTGAATCCTTGAAATCATCCTTCAAGCCATTGGGTCATGTATTAGTTCAAAAGTCAATGATCATTCCATCTTAGTCAAAAACCCTAATTTTCACCATTTTGCCCCTAGATGATTTGAATGTTTTTCTTGAGGAATTGTGATCAACCCTTGACCAATTGATAAGAATTACTTCAAAATGTTGATGTTGGCCAAAAAATCATGAAGTTTGACTGTATATTAACCATAATTGACTTTTTGCACAATACAGCCGATTTTCAGTCGTCTGAGCAATTGACTGGGCAAATTTGTGATGCAAGACTTGAAACTTGGTATGACAAATATTGGAGACCCATAATGAACCCTGAAAGTAATTTGAGGCATCAAAAGTCCAATTGTTTTTTATAAAACTAAAACTCTAATTTGTGGGTTCAGTGCTTAGGAGGTGAACTTGTCTGATCAAACTCCTGAAACTTCTTGAGCATTTGAGATTTTTTGTGACAAATGTCTTGAGAATAGAGATGGAAAATTTTGGGGTACAAAATATGCCCCTGTTAAATCTTCTTAAACCTAAATAGTTATATTGGCATGTTTGTCATTCGTGACTTGAAGGTAGAAGAGGATTGAACATTTAAGTGCCCAGAAATTTGCACTTGCTTATGCACAGAGTGAAAAGTGTTTGTTGATTATGTTGGGAATGAGCTTAAAGATGCCATTTGGAAAGATAATGGATAGTTGTCATATATGGGCTTATAGATGTCTCTCAAAGGTGATTGTTGATAAAATTTAGACTAAGTTTAAGCTTGACTTCAACCGGAAGAAGCATCAGAATAAATCTTGAGTCGATTTAAACTGAACCAGGAGATGTATCTTTTTGTCTTTGACTGGAAAAGACTCAGAATAAATCTGACCCAAAAAAAGTATCTTCTGGAAAAGAATCAGAATAAATCTTTGGGCGATTTAAACTTAACCAACAAATGTATTGTATTTGTCTTTAACTAGATAAGAATTAGAATAAATCTTAACCAAAAAAGTGTCTACTGGAAAAGAATCAGAATAAATCTTTAGGAAATTTAAGTTGAACCAGCAGATGTCTTGTATTTATCTTTAACTGGATAAGAATCAGAATAAATCTGAACCAGAAAAAGTGTCTACCTGAAAAGAATCAGAATAAATCTTTAGTTGATTTAATCTGAACCAGCAGATGGTTGTATTTGTCTTTAACTTGATAAGAATCAGAATAAATCTGAACCAGAAAAAGTATCTACCGAAAAAGAATCAGAATCAATCTTTAGTTGATTCAAGTTGAACCTGCAGATGTCTTGTATTTGTCTTTAATTGGATAAGAATCAGAATAAATCTGAACCAGAAAAAGTATCTACCGGAAAAGAATCAGAATAAATCTTTAGTTGATTTAAGCTGAACCAATAGATGTCTTGTATTTGAATGATCCTCTGAGGAGATTTCTTAAATAGCCGTTTTGTCAGATATAGCCTTTGGGAAGACTGTTGGGTCGTATAACTAGTTGGTGACCTTTGTCTATTGATTGATATTTTCCTGAAAAGGTAAAAATTAGTTGTATATAATGTCATGATGCATGAAATGCACCGCGTAATGATGTTCTCAAAATAAATGAGATTGTGCTATATGTGTTTCGTATCCATATATTATGATGAATGAATGTGTAATGTTGTTGAAGTGTATTTTTCTTAGGAAATAAATCCATGACTATTGTTGGGGATGAAGAGTATGTGTATCTTCAATCTTGTCCAAAATGCTTCCACTGGGGATTCCTGGTTACTTGTTTGAGAAAAATCTGTAGGGGATGTATTGGTTTCTGTTTGGGATGTAGAGTTTAGGTATATTGGTCGTCTGTTGCTCTATTGGGGAATTTATTTCTTATATACCCTGACTGGAGATAAAAGAGATGGTTAAACTTCTGACTCGTTTGGGGAAGATAATTCTTATATATCTTGACTGGGGATAAAAGAGATGGACAAATCTTCTATCTTGTCCGTGGAAAATACTTTTGTCAGCAAATTGTAGTATTTTGAGGAATAGACTTGAGCTGGGAAACTTATATTCTGTTGGGAAAATAAACCCTGTTGGGGAAATAAAACCTTGTTGATGGAGAAGTGCTCTTATGAGGAAACTAACTCTCTTGGGGAAATTGAATTTTGCTAAAGAGAAGGAACTCTGCAGGGTCTCTTTCTTCAGTTTTGGAGGAAAAAACTCAGACGGGGAAGAGAATTTCCATGAATTTTACTGATTGGGACTTCGTGGGGGTATTGTGGGGAATGTACCCTTATTTATGAAGACTACTTTGTGGATATAATCTCCTAGGAGTGGCTCTGGCGACTTCACTAGGGATAATCTTAAGAAAGGGACTCTTTGGGGATCTATGGACAACTTGAATGTCATCCCAGCTCCTAGAGTTTTGGATAAATGCTTATTCCTATTCTTATGTATATATTTGTTAACAGTTAATCATGTTCATATGCATATGTTCATTCAATTTTAGTCATTGGTCGTCTTTGCAAACAAAACAGAAAAAGTCTCGACTTTAAAGTATATTTGTATTGATAATTTGCCTGTAAACAAGCGATTTTATACAAAGAGACAGAAATCCTAGTAAGAGGAAGTCCCCATGAAATGAAATAAATAATAAGTGAAAACAAATAGCCATGTGAAAAATGATCTCATTGAGTTCCAACTCTATTATTGCCCTTATGTTTTCGAACATCTCGTCCTTTGCCATCAGAAGAAGTTGACTGATCCATTCGAAGTTTTGACCTTGGAAATAAAGCTGGCTGTAAGTGATCCAACAGGACATAGTCGTATGCTTTAATCTCTAATTTTTTCCTGCACTTTCCTCTCGGGTTTTCAGTCCACCAGGATACCTTTTTTTTCCCAAGTCGCCCTTTCAAATTTTCGACTTGTCGGGTGTACGATCTTTTGTATATATCCCTTAATTTTTCTCGAACCCTTTTGGTTTGCCGGGATGCCCTTATTTTTTCCTAGGTATGTCAACCTAGCGGGTAATTCTTATGCGTAGCATTTCTTTACTATGTCCGTGTTCACATGGTGCAGAAAATATTCGCCATCCATTGTGGTTAGCATTATAACACTGCCCGAAAATACTTTCTTAACAACAAATGGCCCTTTGTAAGTGGGAGTCCATTTTCCCATGGGATCGCCTTATGGTAGAATGATGTGCTTTATTACAAAGTGTTGTACCCCAAAATTTTCCCTCTCATTTTCTCAAGGAATTACCCTGGATCCTCAGGTTTGCTTCCATCCAATCCCAAGCTTTGAATTATAAATTTTTGAAGAAAATCGCCTACAAGGGAAAAATAGTCATTTTCACATTAAAAGGGCAAACTTTGACTTTTGGATCAATATCAAATCTCAAGAATCATATTTCATCAAAACATGTTAGAATATGAAGTCTATTTCATCGAGAAATTCAAAAGTCAAATTTACTATGGAAAAACCAAATTTCTAAATACTTGGGATTTTTCTAAGTATTTAAGAAAAATGACATTTCAGAACTTTTGAGCCAGCCTCCAGGCAAGCGCAGTCAGAAGTTGCAAACTTGGTTCAGAATATGGCCTTCAGTCAGAACATGGCTCTTCAACATCTATGCAAGTTCAGTCAGAGTTTGCCAGGGTAATGCAAAGAAGGTTATAAAACGTGATACAAAGCCTGAAGGCTCCTTCAGAACATGCTGGAGCCAGAAGGTAGGAGGATCAGAATATTGGATGCTACGCTGAAGCATAACTTCTAATCCAGAATTTTCAAAGGTAAATCAAAGAAGGTTACTGGAAAAGCCTGGGGAATCATTCAGAACATGCTGAGGTAACATGGTACAAAGATCAGAAGTTGGATGTTTATCCTAGGTAGAACTTTTGATCCATAATTAAGCAATGATGCAAAATCTCACATTACAGGATTTATGATTTTGACAAATCTCATCATCATTTAATGCTCATTAATGCTCACAACCACTTTTGAGTCTTTGTCTAAAGGATCTCTCCACGTGTGGAATAAAAATACTTTTCTACAGAATTAGGTATGAGTCCATGCGTTACTTTTCGCTGGTGGGTTTACTTTTCCTTAATCCCTGCTTGCTAATCCAGTCTAGGCTAAAAAAACTGTCAACTATCACGCCTTTTTTTAACTTGCTTCAAGAGCAAGTCAGCATCCAGCGTATGATGTTGGTGCTACTTGACATTTCAAAACCATAAAACTTTTCCTATAAATAGAACACCATTGGTCACTGAGGAAAGTCCCGAAAATAAATTGATGAAAGAGGTCATGATTTTGAGAAAGAAAAGCCTTGAATCCCTGCCAAAATTCCAAGAGTTCCAAGAACTTTTCTGATCCACACGTTGGAAACTGCCTAAACTTTTGTGTTCATACTACTACACACTTTCCATCCATCCACTCAAAGAAATCAGAACATCACCTCCTTACCATCCCCAGAAGTTGAAAACTTCTAGCTAACTAAATACGTGAAGAAGCTGTTCAGAACATCATCAGAGTTGAGGTTAACTCTGGTTCACATAACTTCTTCCAGCTGCATGGTAAGTTTCTGCTGACCCTCACCATATTAATTAAGCATTACCAGATTTACATGCTCAAAAATACAATGTAGATATCATGTTTCTGAAGTTGTACATATTTTGAGATTTCAAGCATCTGCCTGCTTAAGCAGGGAATAGATCAGTTCATAACTTCTTCAAGGAATTAGAACTCAGATTTAGGATTAACAAACTCATACTTTCCTCTGATTTGTAGTTTTGATATTTCCTATTTCTGAAACACTATGACACCTGTTATAACTGTTCTATGCACATTTTCTATTTTGTGGAGAAATTACCAAGTTGCAGATGTTCTGACTAGCATAGAGAGAAAGACCAAGTTCTGATAATAATCTCAGAATCTATGAAGTCTATTTAGTTTCCAGTAGTATCAGAACTTCTAAAAACTACTGTGTTCCCAGTAGACTCAGAACTTCTGACTTTACATATTTTCACTAACAGGATTTCTATTTTGCGGTATGCCAAAGTTAGAACCTCTGACCTTATTTAATCAGCAATACGCTGATTCTTTTTTCCCTTTCTAATTAGTTTTATTATCAATTTCTATTCTATTAATCAGCAAACATCAAAAACATTTCTTTCACACTTTATTTTATTTCTTAAAAAATAATAAAAGATCAAACAATATTTTCTTAAGATAAAGCAAGTTCATTTCACACTTTCTTGTACATTCTTATACATTTCAATATGGTTGTAATAGTAACTTAGAACTTATTTTCACTTGCAATCCCCATTTGTAAATATGTACCCCCATCCCCTAAATATTGTAATAGCGTAGTACTTTACATTTTTTGCGTTTTTATATATTGTTAGTAATTAAGGTGTGTATGGCAAGATAAAACCAACAAGTAGACCACTAAAAATCAAAGACTAATGCATGCAATCAAACACACTTGCACACATGAAACCTTAGGGTTACTCCACTTGGTTTCCTTATACAAAAATGGCCATATTACGCATGCGAAGTATCTTAGCAAAACAAACAAGTATAAGATCATAGTCCCTCGATGACGGTATTCAAAGTTGCCTTACAAAATTATCTTAGTCCCTCAAAAATGCTAAGATACTTTGCAACATTGCTAATCATGGTTATAAGATGACCCACGCCTGTCCCATTTACATTCTAAGATATGGTTGCTTACCAAATCAATGGTAAGACAACAACATCAAAGGAAAAGAAAATGAACAAGAAAGACATTTGAGTAGGTAGATTACTTCTAGTTACTTGCTCCATTTCAAAGCAAATATCCTTGCAATTTTCAAAACAAACACACACATTCAAACAAAAGCAAGTGATCTATCAAGTAACTAAGAGCCCATGGAAAACCATGGATGAAAAGGGTGCTAATACCTTCCTTTTTCATAATCTACCCCCCGAACTCAAGAAACAATCTCAAAGGTCTTTCTTGTGCTTTTTCACCTTTCCTTTTGGATAAAAGAAAAGTCGGTGGAGACTCTTGCTAACCGCAACATTTGCGATAAAACACAAAACCCTCAAGTCAGTTCTCCCACCGTACCACAGAACTGGCTACTCTGCTGGGGAGTATCTTAAAAGTGGGGTTACCTTAGGGCTAGATCACATTTATTTGCTTACATTGTTTGACTTGTATGCTTTACTTTATGGTTCTTTGTTTGGGTTTGAATCCTCTACCCGGATTTGGGATACATTATAGGTAAATAGCAATACGTTGCGGAAACTGTGTGGTTTATACCGACATAGTCTAAGAAATAGCTATGTTAGTTTGACATATTTGTGGGTACCAGTAACCTTTGAGTTAATCAAAGAGAATACGGGGCCGCTGAGTGATGTCATAAAGCACTAATGAACTTCTAGAATCCTTTACTTGACCAACTTGGCCTTTAGAATGTAGTAAGATGACCGACTTTGGTGCAGTCTGAAGTTGGTAGATACTAGATACTACACTCATTGAGGTTTGGTTTCTTGGGATATTTCGGTCGCCATTAAAGAGGCTTGAGCTGAAACAATGACCAAGGAAACAATCCAGTGATATTGAGCTCCTTAGAACCCGGTTACTATTATTAGGACAGGTTTAAGCCAACTAAACATCAAGAGGGTACTTACCTATAAAACCCCACGCAAGCCTAAACTAAGGACTTGTTTGCTTTGCTTGTATATGCATACTTGTACATAACATCATGGACATCATGAACATCACATGCATCCACTAACCATTTCAAGGATTTTTGAGATTCATCTTTGTTCTTGTTTTTTATGATATGGATTCACTTCGCAGGAAAACTATCCAAGTCAACCTTGTAAGAATTCCTCAACAACTTAAGGAGCTAACTTCAAGGATCCCTGAGAACTTTCCATTCACCAAGAGACATGGTCGTCTACTCAACTTGGTCACCTCCAACACATATGAGGATATGATGAAAGTGCTCTTTCAGTTCTCTGATCCTTTGCACCATTGCTTCACATTTCCCGACTGTCAACTTGTGCCTACTTTAGAAGAATTCTCCCAACTCTTGATGATTCCCGTTCTCAATCAACTACCTTTCAACGGTACAGAAAGAGACCCAAATCCAGAAGAGATTGCTCAAGCTCTGCACTTGCACTCATCTGATGTCACAACTTATTGGGAAACTAGAAGTGGTGTCAAAGGCTTCTTAGTAAAGTTTCTGTTTGAGAAAGCCCAAAGCCATTGGAATTCCCTAGACTTGCAAGCCTTTGAGGAAATTATGGCTCTCCTCATCTATGGGATGGTTTTGTTTCCAAACCCTGACCAACTCATAGATGTGAACGCCGTCAAAATCTTTATGTCACGCAACCCGGTGCCTATATTGCTAGGGGATATCCTACACTCTTTTCACACTCGTACAATGAGGAAAAGAAGTGTCCTTATGTGTTGCACTCCTCTCTTGGCAAGATGGTTTATTTCTCATCTTCCCCAATCAGTCCTAAAAAATGAGCAAGGTTCAAGGTAGTCACAAAGGTTAATGACGCTCAAACATTCAGACATTCATTGGGGTTCCGGTCCAAAGAGAATGTTATCATTATTGACCGTTATGGAGAATTACCTAATTCCCACTACTTGGCATTAGGGGAGGCATCACCTACAATCCATGCTTAGCTTTAATACAATTTGGTTATGCCCGAAGGAATGGCCCGTACGAGATGTTGATTCAAGGTTTGGTATTCGACTACGACAACGGCGATCAAGGTCTTCGCCAGAGATTCATCTGAGCTTGGAGGATGCTAAACATGGTGGATAGCAAGACTTTGGGGCACAAGAATTCCATCTCTCTTGAGCCTTACCTCAAATGAATATGAACTCGTGCTCAAAGTCTTATGATGCCTTATCCTTCCATCCTTCCGGTAATTATTGAGCCTGTTAAGGAGGGAGATGTTCCATACACTATCCTACATCCTGACATGCCCACATCTCTTGAAGTCCTACAAAGGGATTGGATATAGCTCAAAGGAGAACGAGATACTTTCGAAGCCTAATTCTACGCGAGTAAGAAGAAGGTTTTGGAACTCACTAGGCTACTTCATAAGGAGCGGACTCTAAATGCCTACATTGTACCAAAGAGGATGTGCACTACTTTTTTATCTTAGAGTTTTGTATTATTTTGTCCAAAAGGGAATTGATGTACTCAAACTCTATCTTATTAATATAACGTGTGTTTCTTTTTGTCTAAAACAAATTAGAGTCTTTGAAATCCTTGAAAACATTGCATATTCACATCATTCATCATAACATAAACATGTCTTTTTGCAACAAGTATCCTCATCTCTCTACTGTTTATTTCAGTAAGATGGATCTCGAACAGACAGTTAAAGATCTCCAAACTCAGAACACGTAGTTTCAACAGTTGCTCATGGCCCTAGCCAAGGGGCAAGAAGAATTGAAGACTCTACTAGCTGAAGAGAGGAAAAAGAAAACAAAGAAGGTAAATGGAGTCTTGAATATGGGGAGAAGATTCCATGAGCAGACGAGAAGGACTTTAAATTTTGCAACCACCTCCGGAGAAAAGGACAATCAGGAAGGAAAAGGTAAGGAAACAGTGGTTCCGTCAGAATCATAAGGAGAGGAGGAAGAAGAGGAAGACTACTCCGAGGAACAGTACCCTCCATCAGATGACAGGTACAGACATCTTGAAGAGCAGTTGAGCACGATGGAAGTACAAAAGGTGCCAGGCTTAGACTTTGAGGAATTGGGACTAGTGTCGGGGATTTTGATTCCTCCGAAATTCAAAGCGCCTACATTTGCCAAATATGATGGAGTGTCATGCCCTAAGATGCATCTCCTGTCATATGTAAGAAAAATCCAACCCCATACCGCTAATAAGGACTTATAGGTGCACTTTTTCCAGGACAATCTATCTGGAACACAACTCGACTGGTTTTACCAACTAGAAAGAGTCAATGTCCAGAATTTGGAAGATCTTGCCGCAGCTTTCTACAAGCAATATCAATACAATGCCGATTTGGCCCCTACCCGTACTCAGCTCCAAAGTATGGCCATGGCTTCTAATGATGGTTTCAAGGCTTACGCACAAAAATGGAGAGATTAGTCTAGAAGAGTCCAACCCCCTCTGTCTGAAAGGGAATTGGTGGGCATGTTCTTAGGCACCTTGTCTGGTCCCTTTTTCAACCATCTGATCGGAAGTTCATCTGCAGGCTTTACTGAACTAATATTAACCGGAGAGAGGGTGGAAGCCAGTATAAAAAGTGGAAACATTCAGAAGGATTCATTTTCATCTACATTTGCAAGGAAGCCTTTCGTTGGGAAGAAAGAAGTAGCTGTTATATATCCGCAAAGAAACCGAGAGAGGGCCGGACACCGACCAATGGTGGGGGCTGTTTTGATTCCTAAGCCTACGTCTGATCAACAAAGAAATAATCAACCAAGGATAGAAAGGCCAGTAAGGCAGTTCACCAGAATCAACATGACTCTGTCTCAAGTATTACCACATCTTTTGAGATCCAACTTGGCAACCTTGAAAGAAGCTCCGAAAAACCCCAATGCAACATCTCCTTATTATCACCCCAATGCCCGTTACACATATCACTCGGAAAGTCCTGGTCACGATACTAATAATTGTTGGGCCTTAAAGAACAAAATACAAGACCTCATTGAAGCAAAAGAAATTGAGTTTGATGCGCCCGAGAAGCCAAACGTCATTTCCGCTCCTATGCCCAGATATGATCGCAGTACCAATGTTATTGAAGAAGATTTGTTTGTTGCCACAGTTGATAAACTCATGACTCCACTTCCAACCATTAAAATAAACTTTTTGAAGGCCGTTGTGTTCCCGGGTTGTAATGAAGTTTGCCATCTCTGCTTATCCTTACAAACTGACTGTCCTTTGTTGAGAGCAGGCATCCAGCGCTTGATAGATAACAAAGAGATTTTGTTTGAAAGTACTCCAGTTTCACCTACTCCTATTGAAGATGTTTTAATCATTACCATCTCCGCGAATTCTTCCAGGGTCCCCAAAAGATCCGTTAGAATTACATCGGTTCCGAAAACAACTCCTCTAATAATCACGAGGCCTGGGCCAGTCCCATATGAATCAGACAAAACTGTGCCGTGGAAATACGGTGGGGACATTTATTACCATGGCATCAAACAAGATGGGCTGGCCGCCAAAGAGATAAACTCCAAAGAAGAAGATTTTGACATTAGCAATATTGCCGGAACTAGTAAAATTACCTGAAGCGGTAGGATCTTTTCTCCAGAAATTGCCCCCCCAAAGGCAGTTTTTCGACCCGTGGCTGCTCCAAAGGTTACTTTCATACCCATAATCATCTCTGCAAGTGCTCCTATTTACGAAGCCGTTACAACCCCCGTTGTCATTCCTACCAACATTCCTACTGCTAAAATTCGAGGAAAAAGTATTCAAGTGGAGTCTGTCCGGACGAAGGCTCAATCACTGACTATCCCTGAGACCTCCAAGAAAGAAATGGAGGAAATCCTAAAAATTATAAAGAGGAGCGACTACGACGTAGTTGAACAGTTGGGGAAAACTCCCTCCAAAATCTCCATGCTAGAATTACTACTGTGTTCCGAGGCACATGCGAAGGCCTTGGTGAAATTCCTAAAAACAGCCCATGTGCCTCAAGAAACGTCTGCGGATCAATTTTAAGACTGCGTGGCTAGTTTGACAGCGGATAATGGCCTAGGCTTCTCGGATGCTGATCTAACACCAATGGGAATAAAGCACAATGAGGCATTGCATGTCTCTGTGGAATGTAGAGGCACAACTCTGGCCCATGTCTTGGTAGACACAAGCTCATCTTTGAATGTTTTACCGAAGAAAGCTCTAGACAGACTTGACTGTGAAGGACTGACGTTAAAGCCAAGTAACATAGTCGTAAGGGCATTTGATGGCTCAAAGAGGATGGTACACGGGGAGGTGAATATCCCCATAAAATTTGGGACTCAAACGTTCAACTCAACTTTCTATGTAATGGACATCCGCCCTTCGTACTCTTGTCTACTAGGTCGGCCATGGATCCATAACGCTGGCGCTGTCACCTCTACATTGCACCAGATGCTGAAGTATCTGGTTCAGGGAAAGATTATTACTGTCCACGGAGAGGAAGAATACATGATTATCCATCTCAATTCCTTCAGATATGTGGAATTGGACGACGAGTTCATTGAAACTCCTTTTCAACACTTCGAAGAGATCCCCTAAGAGGTAGCAGTGACCAAGACTGTGTCCTAGACTCCCAAGATTACAAGTCCTCCACTCTGGATGTCATCTCTAAGGGACGCCAAAGTAGTAGTAGAAGAGGGTGGATGCACTATCTAGGGGCAACTTTCAGATATCCCGTTTAAGTCTGACAAGTTTGGCTTATGTTTCACTTCAAGTGCTCAAAAGGCTGTGCGTCGTGCCCGTGCTGGAGGACCACCCTTGAAGATTAGCGACCGTGAGGTCAACGCGGTAGAAGATTGTGAAGATGATTACAACCTGGAGGATTGGATCTTTCTGACTGTCAACGGAGGGATCAGAAATTGGGAGGCTAGAGACTTCTTCCCAATAACTTTCATCCCTCAATAATTTACCTTTACATTTTTGTTGAATCTGTAAAATTCAAAAACAATTCGTACTCTTAAAACCTTGTGTCTTACCCGAGGCATAATGGTCCATTTGTAAGGGTTATTATTTCATCCTCATATGGCATCAATAGATCACAGACATTTTTCGCATACAAAATTTTGTGGTCATTGTTCTTCTTTTACATTTTTACATTTTTTCAAAAAAAAATATAATTATACCCTTACCCACACTCACAAATGCAGGTACCCCTCCATTCTGGATCCCATGGGTAACAATACTGCTATGGCCTTTTGTGACTCTGAGGATCTAATCTACCAAGCCGAAGACAAAGGTGAGGAAGATTGTGAGGTACCAGGGGAACTTGCCAGACTACTACAACAAGAGAAAAAAACCATTCAGCCTCACGAGGAACCTGTGGATACAATCAACCTGGGTACCGAGTAGGATAAAAAAGAGGTCAAGGTGGGTGTCAATCTGAAACCCAACGTCAAGAAGCGTCTGATTTAGCTATTGCATGATTATTTTGAGATCTTTTCCTGGTCATATGAAGACATGTCGGAACTTGATATAGACATCGTGGTACATCGTCTGCCTACCAGAGAAGATTGCCCGCCAATAAAACAAAAGGTTCGCCGTATGAGACCTGATATGTCGTAAAAGATTAAACCGGAGGTCATGAAGCAATTCAATGCTGGATTCTTGGCTATCACTTCCTATCCTCAATGGGTTTCCAACATTGTTCCAGTACCTAAAAAAGATGGAAAAGTACGAATGTGTGTGGACTATAGAGATTTGAATAGGTAAAGCCCTAAAGATGATTTTCCACTCCCCCACATTGATATCCTGGTTGACAATACGGCCCAACACAAGGTGTTTTCCTTCATGGACGGATTCTCAGGTTATAACCAAATCAAAATGGCACCTGAGGACATGGAGAAAACAACATTTGTCACACAGTGGGGCACATTCTGCTACAAGGTAATGTCATTCGAATTGAAGAATGCTGGGGAAACCTATCAGCGTGCCATGGTAGCTTTATTTCACGACATGATACATCATGAAATAGAGGTCTATGTGGACGATATGATAGCCAGATCGCAAACAGAAGAAGAGCATCTTGATCACTTACAAAAGCTGTTTGAGAGACTGAAGAAGTACAGACTGAGGTTGAATCCAAACAAGTTCACATTTGGAGTACGGTCTGGAAAACTTCTAGGCTTTGTCGTCAGAAACAAAGGTATTGAGGTCGATCCTGCCAAGGTTAAAGAAATACGAGAGATTCCTGCTCCTCGTACAGAGAAGGAAGTCAGAGGATTCTTGGGACGCATGAACTATATTTCCAGATTCATTTCTCACCTAACAGCTACTTGTGAGCCAATCTTCAAGTTACTGAAGAAAGATCAAGTAGTCAAATGGAATAACGAATGCCAATCTGCTTTCGACAAGATCAAAGAGTACCTGCAAGAGCCTCCTATTTTGACGCCACCAGTCGAGGGAAGACCGTTGATCATGTATCTGACCATTTTAGAAAACTCAATGGGGTGTGTATTAGGGCAGCATGACGAGTCTGGCCGAAAAGAGCACGCTATTTATTACCTGAGCAAAAATTTTACCGACTGTGAAACCAGATATTCACTGCTCGAGAAAACTTGTTGCGCTTTGGCATGGGCTGCTCGCCAGCTAAGACAGTATATGTTGACTCATACTACCTTATTGATATCTAAGATGGATCTGATAAAATACATCTTCAAGAAGCCTGCTCTTTCGGGGAGAATAGCTAGATGGCAGATGATCCTAACAGAGTACGACATACAGTACACTACCCAAAAAGCTATAAAGGGCAATGTATTGGCTGATCACCTTGCTCACCATGCTGTAGAAGATTATCAGTCCATGGTGTTTGAATTCCCAGATGAAGACATCATGACATTAGACAACTATGAAGAAATCAGGCCATATGACAGACCTGAACAAGGATCCCGATGGACCCTGTTCTTTGATGGGGCATCCAACGCACTCGGAAATGGTATCGGTGCTGTACTCATATCTTCAGAAGGGTGTCATACTCCCTTTACTGCCCGACTTTGCTTCAACTGTACAAACAACATGGCGGAATACGAAGCGTGCATCTTTGGTCTCAAAGCTGCCATAGACTTGGGAATCAAATCTTTAGATGTGTTTGGAGATTCAACTTTGGTCATCAGTCAGATCAAAGGGGAATGGGACACTAAGCACCCAAACCTTATCCCTTACAAAGAACATGTTTTGACCTTGCTACCACATTTTGAGAAGATTACCTTCGAGCAATTCCCGAGAGAATAAAATCAGCTAGCAAATGCTCTAGCCACAATGTCATTTATGTTTAAACTTAATTAGGATAACGAGGCTCCCCAAATCACCATCGAACGAATGGATGAACCAGCGTACTGTCACGAGATTAATACTGAAGAGGTAATGGACCAGCCTTGGTTTCATAAAGTCAAGAGGTATCTCGAAGCTCAATAATATCCAGAAGGAGCTTCAATCAATGATAAGAAGTTTTTAAGGAGATTCTCTGCTAAATTCTTCCTTAGTAATGGCATCCTGTACAAACACAATCATGACTCCATTTTGCTTCGGTGTGTGGATAAAGTTGAAGCTGAAAAGATCATGGCTGAATTACATGAAGGTACTTTTGACACCCACTCTAGTGGGCATACGATGGCGAAGAAAATCCTGCGGGCAGGCTATTATTGGTCTACCATGGAAGCAGATTTCTATCAACATTCTCGAACCTGTCATAAGTGTCAAATTTATGCTGACAAGGTGCACGTACCTCCGGTTCCTCTGAATGTCTTGACGACTCCTTGGCCCTTTGCTATGTGGGGAATTGATGTGATTGGAGAGATCAAGCCTACAACCTCCAATGGACACCGCTTCATCCTAGTGGCCATTGACTATTTTACAAAATGGGTTGAAGCAGCTTCCTTCGCTTCCGTTACCAAGAATGTTGTTGCCCATTTCATCAAGCAAAACCTTATTTTCCGGTATGGTATCCCGGAAAGGATCATCACTGACAATGGTACAAATCTCAATAACACTATGATCACCGCTTTATGCGAGCAGTTCAAGATCCAGCATCACAATTCTTCTCCCTATCGGCCAAAGATGAATGGTCCTGTCGAAGCTGCAAATAAAAACATTAAGAAGGTCATACAAAAAATGACAGTCACATACAAAGACTGGCATGAGATACTACCATTCGCTCTCCACGGGTATCGTACCACAACTCGCACATCAACCGGGGCAACACCCTATTCTTTGAGGATTATGAAGGATGCAAGTTTGAATGAAGACGATTGGATCCAGACTCGACTTGATCAACTGAATTTGATTGATGAAAAGAGACTTACTACTGTTTGCCATGGTCAAATGTATCAAAAACGGATGATCAAGGCTTTCAACAAGAAAGTCAGACACCAAGTATATCAAGTTGGGGATCTAGTGATCAAACGTATCATCTGGCCACAAAGTGATCCCAGGGGAAAATAGACTCCTACCTATGAAGGCTCATTTGTAATCAAAAACATATTCTCCGGTGGGGAAATGATCTTGACCACCATGGATGGAGATAACCTGCCACACCCTGCGAACGTGGACATAGTAAAAAAATACTACGCATAAGAGACCGATTAGGTTGACATATCTAGGCAAAACAAGGGCATCCCGGCAAACCAAAAGGTTCGGGGAAAAATTAGGGATAAAATGAAAAGAATATGTACATCCGGCAAGTTGAAAACCCGAAAGGGTGACTTGGGCAAAAGGGGGTTTCCCGGTGGATTGAAAACCCGAAAAGGGCGGTCCAGGAAAAAGTTAGGGAATTAAAGCATATGACTATGTCCTGTCGGATCACTTGACGGACAACCTTTGACTTCCACTGACAAACTCAGAGTTTCTGATCAATTTAATCATCTTCCGACAAGGAACAAATAGACAAGATACTCGGAGAAGCAAAGGCTATAGCAGAATGGAAACCCCATGGGATTTCTTATACACATAGTTGTCTTTTCTTTATATTTTTACGACAACATTCTCTTACTAGAATGTTTGTCCCCTTGTACAAAAATACTTATTCAAGGTCAATATAAAGATATCCTTTTGAAAGTGCAAAAAATATTTGTCTTTTTCTTCACGCTTGCGTTTTGTTTTCAAAAACGTCCAATGATTCATTGTTGAACATATGCATTTGAACATAGTTACTATTTACGAGTAAACAAAATGAGAAAGGAAATTATTGTTAGGTTGAAAGGATGGGAAAACATCCCTAGACCATCCCATTTTTTATTCCCCACAGAGTTTTCAATACTCCCCAGCGAAACAAAACTCCCAGCTACTCCCCAGCAGGGATAAAGCTTCCAGTTTATCAATCTCCGGTAGAAATCATTCAATTTCTCCAAGATTCCCCAAGCAGATTTTCCAAGCAGTACATGGAATTTCCCTTACAAGCATAAATTCATCAACGCTTTAACTTCACAATATGAGGGATCATATATCCTTAGCATCATTCAGGGATTTATTTTCCTCAATCCGATAGCAATATAGAAAATCAGCTCACATAAGCATCCATTGCATCCATTTATCATAAACATTGATAAAACAAATACATTACACCATGCATTTCATACAACACGACTTGGAATTCTAGCTAACATTTTACCTTTTTCAGGATAAGGTTAACAACTACCATTTCCACTCCTAATACACTTCAGATACGCTCCAGACATGGATGCCATTCTGATACTCATTCAGAATCAACTTTTGATACAGTTCAGATACGCTCCATACACAGATGCCATTCTGATACTCATTCAGATTCAACTTTTGATACAGTTCAGATATGCTCCAGACACAGAAGCCATTCTGATACTCATTCAAATACAACCTTTTGATACAATTCAGATACGCACCAGATAAGGATTCCATTCTGATACTCATTCAAGGACACCTCCTGATACAATTCAGATACGCTCCCGACACGGATGCCATTCTGATACTCATTCAGATTCAACTTTTGATACAGTTCAGATACACTCCAGACACGAAAGCCATTCTGATACTCATTCAAATACAACCTTTTGATACAGTCCAGATACGCACCAGATACAGATGCCAATCTGATACTCATTCAAAGACACCTCCTGATACAGTTCAGATACGATCCAAACACGGATGTCATTCTGATACTCATTCAGAATCAACTTTTGATACAGTTCAGATACGCTACAGACACAGATGCCATTCTGATACTCATTCATATTCAACTTTTTATACAGTTCAGATACGCTTTAGACACGGAAGCCATTCTGATACTCATTCAAATACAACCTTTTTATACGGTCCAGATATGCACCAGATACGGATGCCATTCTGATACTCATTCAAAGACACCTCCTGATACAGTTTAGATACGCTCTAGACATGGAAGCCATTCTAATACTTATTCAGAATCAACTTTTGATACAGTTCAGATACTCCCCAGACACGGACGCCATTATGATACTCATTCAAACTCAACTTTTGATACAATATAAATAAGCTCCAGACACAGACGTCATTCTGATGTTCAACTTACAAATTACATCTCAACAAGCATTCTTGGATGGCATCTTTAAGCCTATCTCCAACAGGATTCTATCCCCTCTCCAAATGGCATCTTTAACCCCATTCCTCCTATCGTCGTCGAGTGCAAATTTCTGGGCACTCTAGTGTCCAATCATCTTCCACCTTCAAGTCACGAATGGCAAATTTCGCCAATCTAACTCTTCAGGTTAAAGAAGATTGAACAAAGGTAGCTGTTATACCCCAAAATTTTCCCTCTCATTTTCTCAAGGAATCACTCTGGATCCTTAGGTTTTCTTCCATACAATCCCAAGCTTTGAATTACAAATTTTTCAAGAAAATCGCCTGTAAGGGCAAAATAGTCATTTTCACATTAAAAGGGAAAATTTTGACTTTTGGATCAACATCAAATCTCAAGAATCATATTTCATCAAAATATGTTTGAATATGAAGTCTATTTCGTCGAGAAATTCAAAAGTCAAATTTACGATGGAAAAGCCAAATTTCTAAATACTTGGGATTTTTCTAAGTATTTAAGAGAAATGACATTTCAGAACTTCTGAGCCAGCCTCCAGGAAAGCGCAGTCAGAAGTTGCAAACTTGGTTCAGAATATGGCCTTCAGTCAGAACATGGCTCTTCAGCATCTACGCAAGTTCAATCAGAGTTTGACGGGGTAATGCAAAGAAGGTTATAAAACATGATACAAAGCCTGAAGGCTCCTTCAGAACATGCTGGAGCCAGAAGGTAGGAGGATTAGAATATTGGATGCTACACTGAAGTAGAACTTCTAATCCATAATTTTCAAAGGTAAATCAAAGAAGGTTATTGGAAAAGCCTTGGGAATCCTTCAGAACATGTTGAGGCAACATGGTACAAAGATCAGAAGTTGGATGTTTGTCCTAGGTAGAACTTCTGATCCAGGATTACGCAATGATGCAAAATCTCACATTACAGGATTTCTGATTTTGACAAATCTCATCATCATTTAATGCTCATTAATGCTCACAACCACTTTTGAGTCTTTGTCCAAAGGATCTCTCCACGTGTGGCATAAAAATACTTTTGTACAGAATTAGGTATGAGTCTATGCACTACTTTTCGCTGGTGGGTTTACGTTTCCTTAATCCCTGCTTGCTAATCCAGCCTAGGCTAAAAAACTGTCAACTATCACGCCTTTTTTTAACTTGCTTCAAGAGCAAGTCAGCATCCAGCGTATGATGTTGGCGCTACTTGACATTTCAAACCCATAAAACTTTGCCTATAAATAGAACACCATTGGTCACCGAGGAAGGGCCCGAAAATAAATTGATGAAAGAGGTTAAGATTTTGAGAAAGAAAAGCCTTGAATCCCTACCAGAATTCTAAGAGTTCCAAGAACTTTTCTGATCCATGCGTTGGAAACTGCCTAAAATTTTGTGTTCATACTACTACACACTTTCCATCCATCCACTCAAAGAAATCATAACATCACCTCCTTGCCATCCCCAGAAGTTGAAAACTTCTAGCTAACTGAATACGTGAAGAAGCTATTCAGAACATCATCAGAGTTGAGGTTAACTCCGATTCACAGAACTTCTTGCAGCTGCAAGGTAAGTTTCTGCTGACCCTCACCATATTACTTAAGCATTACCAGATTTACATGCTCAAAAATACAATTTAGATATCATGTTTCTGATGTTGTACATATCCTGAGATTTCATGCATCTGCCTGCTTAAGTAGGGAATAGATCAATTCAAAACTTCTTGAAGGAATTAGAACTCAGATTTAGGATTAACATACTCATACTTGCCTCTTATTTGTAGTTCTAATATTTCCTATTTCTGAAACAATATGACACCTGTTATAACTGTTCTATGCATATTTTCTGTTTTGTGGAGAAATTACCAAGTTGCAGATGTTCTGACTAGCATAGAGAGAAAGATAAAGTTTTGCCAATAATCTCGGAATCTCTGAAGTTTGTTTAGTTTCCAGTAGTATCAGAACTTCTGAAAACTACTATGTTCCCAGTGGACTCAGAACTTTTGACTTTACATATTTTCACTAACAGGATTTCTATTTTGCAGTATACCTAAGTCAGAACCTCTAACCTCATTTAATCAGCAATACGCTGATTCTTTTTTCCCTTTCTCATTATTTTTATTATCAATTTCTATTCCATTAATCAGCAAACATCAAAGACATTTCTTTCACACTTTATTTTATTTCTTAAAAAATAATAAAAGATCAAAAAATATTTTCTTAAAATAAAGCAAGTTCATTTCACACTTTCTTGTACATTCTTATATATTTCAATATGGTTGTAATAGTAACTTAGGACTTATTTTCACTTGCAATCCCCATTTGTAAATATGTACCCCCATCCCCTAAATATTGTAATAGCGTAGGACTTTACATTTTTTGCATTTTTATATATTGTTAGTAATTAAGGTGTGTATGGAAAGATAAAACCAACAAGTAGACCACTAAAAATCAAAGACTAATGCATGCAATCAAACACACTTGCACACATGCACCCTTAGGGTTACTCCACTTGGTTGCCTTATACAAAAATGGCCATATTACGCATGAGAAGTATCTTAGCAAAACAAACAAGTATAATATCATAGTCCCTCGATGGCGCTATTCAAAGTTGCCTTACAAAATGATCTTAGTCCCTCAAAAATGCTAAGATACTTTGAAATATTGCTAATCATGGTTATACGATGATCCACGCCCGTCCCATTTACATCCAAAGATAGGGTTGCTTACCCAATCAATGGTAAGACAACAATATCAAAGGAAAAGAAAATGAACAAGAAAGACATTTGAGTAGGTAGATTACTTCTAGTTACTTGCTCCATTTCAAAGCAAATATCCTTGAAATTTTCAAAACAAACACACACATTCAAACAAAAGCAAGTGATCTAGCAAGTAACTAAGAGCCCATGGAAAACCATGGATGAAAAGGGTGCTAATACCTTCCCTTTTCATAATCTACCCCCCGAACTCAAGAAACAATCTCAAAGGTCTTTCTTGTGCCTTTTCACCTTTCCTTTTGGATAAAAGAAAAGTCGGTGGCGACTCTTGCTAAGCGCAACATTTGCGATAAAACGCAAAACCCTCAAGTCAGTTCTCCCACCGTACCACACCAAGTCACCAACCTGGTATACCCGATGCTTGATCTTTTTGTTGAAAGCTTTTATAATGTGCTTCTCGTTGATATGACCATGATAGACAGTAGCCATCCTCTTCTCGTCAATCAAATTCAGCTGATCCAACCTTGTCTGAATCCATTTGTCTTCGTCTAGGTCTGCTTCTTTTATAATCCTTAGAGAAGGAATATGGACTTCGACAGACAGGACATCTTCCATGCCATAGACCAAAGAGAAAGGGGTTGCCCCAGTTGATGTTCGTGCCGAAGTACGGTAGCCTCGAGGAGAAAATGGTAGCATCTAATGGCAATATTTATAGGTCACCACCATCTTTTTCACAATCTTATTTATATTCTTCTTAGCAGCTTCCACTACACCGTTCATCTTAGGTCTGTATGGAGAAGAGTTGTGATGCTTGATCTTGATATGCATGCAGAGCTCAGTGATCAAAGCATTATTGAGATTGGTACCACTGTCAGTGATGATAATCTCAGGGATACCATACCGACTGATGAGGTTATGTTTAATGAATCGAGCTACGATGTTCTTGGTAACTGAGGCAAATGAAGCTACTTCAACTCACTTGGTAAACTAGTAGATGGCGACAAGAATGAAATGGTGTCCATTAGAGGCAGTAGGTTTGATTTCTCCAATCATATTGATTCCCCACATTGCAAATGTCCAAGGAGGAGTTATGACATTCAAAGGTATCAGAGGCACGTGAACCTTGTCAGCATAAATTTGGCACTTGTGGCAAGTCCTCGAGTGGTGATGACAATCAATTTCAATGGTCGACCAATAGTAACCAGCTCTAAAAATATTTTTGTCCATAGTATGTCCACTAGAGTGAGTTCCAAAGATACCTTCATGTATATCCTTCATGATCTTCTCTACTTCCTTCTTGTCCATACAATGGAGCAGAATTAAATCATGGTTGCGCTTGTATAAGACCCCATTGCTCAGGAAGAACTTGGCTGAGAACCTCCATAGGAATTTCTTGTCGTTGACTGAAGCCCCTTTAGGATACTCTTGAGATTCAAGATATCTTTTCATCTCATGAAACCAAGGCTTCTCCTCTACACCATCAGTGTCAATCTCATAACAGTGTGCTGGTTCGTCAAATCTTTTGACAGTGATTATGGGAGCTTCGTTGTCCCATCTGACCTTAAACATAAAATACATGGTAGCAAAAGCATTTTCCAACTTATTTTCTTCCCTTAGAATGTGTTCAATGACAACCTCTTCAAAGTATGGGATCAAGGTTAGCACAAGCTCTTTATAAGGGATAAGATTTGGATGTTTCATATCCCACTCTCCTTTAACTTGACTGATGACCAAAGCTGAGTCTCCATATACACTTAAGAATTTTATTCTTAGGTCAATAGCAGCCTTGAGACACAAGATACATGCTTCGTATTCGGCCATATTGTTGGTACAATCAAAGTAGAGTCGGACATTAAAAGGTGTATGGCAACCTTCGGGAGAAATGATCATAACACTAATTATGTGACTCAGTGCATTAGAAGCTCCATCAAAAACCATATTCCACTGAGATCCTTGCTCAAGTCCTTCATACAGTCCAGGCTTTTTCACAATTCGCAATCAACATGATATTCTCGTTCGGGAATTCAAAGTTCATGGATTGGTAGTCATCCAAAGCTTGATGCGCCAAATGATCCGCCATCACACTTCCTATGATTTCTTTTTTGTTGTGTACTGGATATTATATTCAGTTAAGATCATTTGCCATCGGGCCATCCTTCTAAAGAGAGATGGAATCTCTAATATGTACTTGATGGGATCCATCTTATAGATCAATAGGGTAGTATGAGTCAACATATACTGTCTTAGTCGGCGAGAAGCCCATGCCAAAGTGTAGCAAGTTTTCTCGAGCAATGAATATCTTATTTCACAGTCGATAAATTTTTTGCTAAGGTAGTATATTACATGCTCTTTTTGACCAGACTCGTTAAGCTGCCCCAGCACACACCCCATTGAATTCTCTAAAATAGTTAAGTACATGATAAGAGGTCTTCCCTCAACTGGAGGCATCAGGATTGGAGGTTCTTGTAATTATTCTTCGATCTTGTAAAAATCTATTTGGCAGTCATCATTCCATCTGACTACTTGATCTTTCTTCAACAATTTGAAGATTGGCTCTCAAGTAGCAGTCAAGTGAGAGATGAATCGGGAAATGTAGTTTAGTCGTCCTAGAAAACCTCTGACCTCCTTCTCAGTATTGGGAGCTGACATTTCTTGGATAGCTTTGACCTTTGCAGGGTCAACCTCAATTCCTTTACCATTGACGACAAATCCTAGGAGCTTACTAGACCTTACACCGAAGATGCATTTGTTGGGATTCAGCCTTAATTTGTACTTCTTCAGCCTCTCAAACAACTTGTGTAGATGATCAAGGTGCTCTTCTTCAAGTTTGGACCTTGTTATCATGTCATAGACATAGACTTCTATCTCATGATGAATAATGTCATGAAATAGAGCCACCATAGCTCGTTGATAAGTTGCATTTGCATTCTTCAGCCCAAAAAGCATGACCTTATAACAGAAGGTGCCCCATTGTGACAAAAGTAGTCGTCTCCATGTCTTCAGGTGCCATTTTAATTTGGTTGTACCTGGAGAAACCATCCATGAAGGAGAAAACCTTGTGTTAAGAAGTGTTGTCAACTAAGATATCAATATGCGGTAGTGGGAAGTCGTCTTTGGGGCTCGCCCTATTTAAATCCCTGTAATCTACACACATAAGGACTTTACCGTCTTTCTTTAGAACTAGAACCACATTTGCAACCCATTATGGATACGACGTCATTGCCAAAAACCCTACATTAAATTGTTTCATTAACCCAGCCTTGATTTTCTCTGACATATCAGGGTGCATTCGACTAACCTTTTGTTTGATCGGAGAACAACCCTCTTTTATTGGTAGACGGTGAACCATGATATCAGTATCGAGCCCTAGCATGTCTTCGTATGACCAAGAGAATACCTCAACATAGTCGTGCAACATCTGAACCAATCTGCTCTTGACACTGTCTTCCAGGTTGGCGCTAATCTTGACTTCCTTCCTATCTGCCTCACTACCCAGGTGTGATACGGTGGGAGAACTGACTTGAGGGTTTTTGCGTTTGTGTTTGCAAATGTTACGGTTTAGCAAGAGTCACCACCGACTTTTCTTTTATCCAAAAGGAAAGGTGAAAAAGCACAGGAAAGACCTTTAGTGATGTTTTCTTAAGTTCGGAGGGTAGATTATGAAAAGGGAAGGTATTAGCACCCTTTTCATCCATGGTTTCCATGGGCTCTTAGTTACTTGCTAGATCACTTTCTTTAGTTTGAAGATATGCTTTATGTGGTTTTTGAAAGTATTTTGAAAAGGCGCCATCATTTAGGCAAACTTTTGTAATGATTCTCGTTCGTAAGAATTTATACAAAAGTGTTGAGCTTTTGAAAATATTTCACGTTTGGAAAGTGTTTTGAAAGTGTTTTGAAAGTGTATGTGATTGTTTTTGAAAATAGCAAGGATGTTTGTTTTGAAATTGAGCAGGCAACTAGGAGCAATCTACTTACTCAAAAGGTCTTAGGTGTTCTTTTTTCTCCTCCTTTAGACGTTGCTATCTTACCATTGTTTTGGTAAGAAGCCCCATCGTTGGATGTGAAGGGATGGGCATGGGTCATCGTATAACCAAGATAGCAATGTTGTGAGGTGATTTAGCATTTTTTGTTAGGGACTAAGATCAATTCCAAAGGCAACTTTGATAGCGTCATCGAGGGACTATGATCTTGTATTTTGATTTGTTTATGCTAAGACATCCCACATGCATAACATGACCATTTTTGTAAGGCAAGAAGTGGAATCACCCTAGGGGTGCTACTGTGCAAGTGTATTTGATTGCATGCATAATTTTTTTTCTTGAACTAGGGTTTTCTAAGCATTGGTTTTTTTATTGTCTTGCCATACACACCCTAATTACTAACAATATATGAAAGCAATAACAGTGTGGAAAGTAAAGATTCTACGCTATTACAATCATTATGGGGGGATGGGGTGTACAAATTTCAAATGGGGATTGTAAATTAAATCATAAGTTACTATTACAACCACATTGAAATGGATAAGAATGTACAGGAAATGTAAAATTCTTATTCATTTAAGAAAAAAAATTAGTTTTGTTTAAGAAAATATTTTTTGTCTTTTTGATTAATGAAAAATAATAAAAAAAAAGATGGCAAAAAATAATAAAGGAAAGAAGATAGAAACAGCATAAATGCTGAAACATAAGAGGTCAGACATTCTGACTCTGACGTGCTGCACAAACAGAAACAACGTTAGTAAAAATATGGAAGTTCAGAAACTCCGGATCTTCTAAGAGTTTAGAAGTTTTCATAAGTTCTGATGCAACTGATAGAACTTCGTCTCCATTCTCCATGCTAGTCAGAACATTTGCAGCTTAGTCATTTCTTAACAGTATAGAAGTTGCACACATGACAATTATGACAAGTTTCAAGAAATATTAGAAACACAAATCAGAAGCAAGATGAATTTTCTAATTCTAATTTTGAGTCCTAATTTCTTAATGAAACTCTGAACTGGAATTCCCTCTACTTAGGCAGGAAGATGCATGAAATCTCAGAATATGTACATCATCAGAATCAGAATATCTACATTATGTTAAATATGCAAAATCTGACAATGCCTAAATAATATGGTGAGAGTCAGCAGAAACTTACCTTGCAGATGGAAAATACTCTGGGAGCTGGAATCTGGTTCTGACCACTTGTGGTGTTCTGAACAGCTTCCTCACATTTTCAGCAGGTTGGAAACTTTCAACTTGGGTTGTAAATGATTAGAAAATTCTGGAACAACCAAGGGATAAAGTTATGATCCTTTGAGGTGGATATTGGTGGAGAATATGTTATTGTTTGACTATAGAATTTTGGATGGCTTTTGAATGTATATCAGGAACTGTATGGGTAGTTTCGGTCAAGAAACAACTTGAGGAAAAATGGTGTTTTAATGCAAGAATCAAATGCTAAGGTTTTATATTTTTGTGTTTGTAATCTTTTTGGCTTCTTGGAATTTTGTAGGGGTTCAAGGCTTTTCTTTCTTAAATTACACACCTCTCTCTCAAATTTTCCGACTTCTTTTCAATGGCCAAAGGTGTTCTATTTATAGGCAAAGGTTTTGTAGTTTGGAGAGGTCAAGTGGCACCAATATCATACGCTAGATGCTGACTTACTCTTGAAGTAAGATTAAACAAGCATGGTTCAATGCACCAAGTAGAATGGTTAACATCACCTAAGCTGGATTTGTCGGCATGAATTAAGGAAAAGTAGAAGCAGCACATGGGCTTTAGCATACTTTTGCATAAAAGTTTGTCTTCCCAAGACAGTAGGGGTACACGTGGGGGAAATCCTTTGGATAACAACTCAAGTGGTTGTGAGCATTAAATGATGATGAGATTTATCAAATCTGAAATCCTACCATGTGAAACTCTACATCCTAGCTTAACTCCGGATTAGAAGTCCTGCTTCAACATAGCATCTAATCTTCTGATCCTGTTATCTTCTGGCTCCAGCATGTTCTGAAGGAACTTTCAGACTTTCTAGAAAGCTTGCAACACACTTCTTAACCTTTTTTGAATTACCCTGGAAAACTATGACTGAAGCTTTTGTGAAAACTTGCCCAGAAGTTCTGACCAAACTATGCCTTGAGAGTGTCCAGAATTTGCAGAGTGTTATGGTGATAATCTGGTCAGAAGTTCTGAAATTGTCATAATTCTTAAACACTTAGAAAAATTTCTAAGTACTTAGAATTTGACTTCTCCAAAGTAAAATTTGACTTTTAAATTTCCTGATGAAACAGACTTCATATTCCAACATGTCTTGATGAAATATGATTTTTGTGATTTGATTTTGATCCAAAAGTCAAAGTTAGACTTCTTAGTATGCAAATGACCATTTTGCCCTTGTGAATGACTTGCTTAGAAAAATTGATAATTCAAGGCCTGGAAACTTGATAGAAGCAAACCTGGGATCCAGTGTAATCCCCTGTGAAATGAGAGGGAAAATTTTGGGGTACAACAGCTGCCCTTGTTCAAACTTCTTGAACCTGAAGAGTTAGATTGGAGGATCTTCCATTCGTGACTTGAAGGTGAAAGATGATTGAACATTAAAGTGCCTAGAAATTTTCACTCGAAGATGGATGGTGAATGGGCTTCTAGATGCCGTTTGGAGGAATGTTGGTAAACGATGGAAGAAGTATTAGCACAAATCTTCTTGTCGATTTATACTAAAACTTGATGTTCTACCTGTAAGAAAAGGATTAGTAAAATGCAGATGCTTTCATGATGTTCACCATATGTGGTATCCTGCCAAATGCGTATGGTATGTACATGCTATGATGTATGAATGTGAGGTATATGTTTTTGTCCGGGAAAATAAATCCCTGACTACTGCTGAGGAAATTCCGGGAGATTGAATCCCTGATTGCCTGTTGGAGATGAAAAATATGCATATCTTCAAATTTTGTTGAAAGGATGCTTTTGCTGGGGAAGATCGCTGTAATGTCATCTGTTATCTGGTCGGATCTAGGCTTCACAGTTGCTGAGGATGAAGTAGTTGACTGCTATCTGGTCAGGTTCATGCTTCATAACCACTTATTGGAGGAAGAGACAAATTAACTGTTATCTGGTCGGATTCCAGGCTTCGTAGAAAATTCCTTGAAATTGAAAAGTTATCTGGTCGGATCCAGGCTTCACAATAACTTGCTGGGGATATGGAAGTTAACTGTTATCTGCTCAGGTCAAGGCTTCATAGTAACTTACCGGAGGAAAAGACGAATTAATTGTTATCTGGTCGGATTCCAGGCTTTGTAGAAAATTCCTTGAAATTGAATAGTTATCCAATCGGATCCAGGCTTCATGGTCCTTTAGGAAAGCTGCATTATTATCTGGTCGAGTCCACGCTTCATAGTGTCTTTCTAGGGATCATATTCAATTGTTATCTGGTCGGGCTCCAGGTTTCATAATAAACTGTTTAAAAACTGTTATCTGGTCGGATCTAGGCTTTACATATTTCTAAGGTTAATGAGGTCAATTGTTATCTGGTCGGGTCTAGGCTTCACAATAAACTACTTGGGGATTTCGTTGTTATCTGGTTGGTTTCCAGCTTTCACAATGAATCTCCGAGGATGGTTGCTATCTGGTCGGGTCCAGGTTTCACAATAAACCGTTTGAGAAGATGGAGATGAAAACTGATATCTGGTCGGGTCCAGGTTTCTCAGCAATTTGTTGGGGATATGGAGGCAACTCTACTGAGGAAAAGAGGTTAAACCTTGGTCAGATTGAGTTCAGGTTCTTCTATATGTTTGAAGAGCTAGGCTATTATCTGGTCAGTTCCAGGTTTCATAGCATCTTTAAGATCAACTGTTATCTAGTCGGGTCCAAGCTTCAGTAATTGAAGAATTCAAACTGTTATCTGGTCGGGTCCAGGCTTCAGTAATAACTTGAAAATTGTGCTAATATCTGGTCGGATCCAGGTTTCATAGCATCTTGAAATTAAGATCATCTGTTATCTGGTCGGGTCCAGGCTTCAGATACTCAAACTGTTATCTGGTCGGGTCCAGGCTTCAATAACAATTTGAAAATTATGCTAATATCTGGTCGGATCCAGTCTCCATAGCATCTCTTGGAAATAATGAAGGCTTTACTGACGGTTTACTGGGTATTAGGGGTTATGGCCCTGTGATTTGCAGTAATTTGAAAGGGAAATTCAAACTGGAGAGTATAGACTCAGTCAGGTAAGGTAGACTCAGCTTGGGGGGGATGCACCCAACTGGGGATGATGGGCTCATATGGGGAGGATAGATTCTGTTTGGAGATAATAGCCTTGGCTGGGGAAGATATACTCAGCTGGGGAAGATAGGCTCAGTTGGGTAATTCGTGGTGTCTTGATTGTTGTAATTTGAACTCGGCTGGGGAAATAAAACCTGTTGACAAAGTGGATTTCCCTTAGGGAGAGATTCTTGAGGCTTCAATCTTGTAAAAATTGACTTAGCTGGGGAGAAAGAGACTAAGAGGTCGAGACTTTGGTCGGGGATTACCCTATGCAAAGAGACTTTGTGGGCAACTCCGTTGGGGAAAGGTTTATTGTCACCGTCCTTGTGGGGATAATGATGATGATAAGTTTTTGGGGGCTATTTCATATACATTAAAGAGATGCTTACTGCTGTTGTACGCTAATGCTCTGTTGTTGATGCTGTTGCTTTGTCGGACACATGTGCCAAATAGTTTTAATTATGTTCATATGCATATGTTCATTCAATTTTAGTCATTGGACAAATTTGCATTCCAAACAAAGACAAAAAATTTTGCACTTCAAAGTGTATTTGTATTGATATTTTGCCCATGAATAGGCGTTTTTTATACATAGAGAAAGAGATCCTAGTAAGAGCAAATCGTCAAAAAGGAAAACAAAATTGAGAATGAAAACAAATAGCCACGTGAAATGATCTCATTGCCTTCCAGCTCTACTATTTCCCCAATGTCTTTGAACGTCCCTTGTCGTTGATCGAAATTGATTGGATTGATCCTGGACCATTTGAACTTGGACCATGGTGATAGAATTGATTGTGTTGATTCCACGGGACATAGTCGTACGCTTTTAATCCTTAATTTTTGCCGGGACCGCCCTTTTGGGTTTTCGGCCCACCAAGATACCCTTTTTTGCCCAAGTCGCCGTTTCGGGTTTTCAACTTGCCTGGTGTACAATATTTTGCATATATCCCTAATTTTTGCCCAGACCTTTTGGTTTACCGGAATGCCCTTATTTTTCTTAGGTGTGTCAATCTAGCGGGTCTCTTATGTGTAGTATTTATTAACCATGTCCACGTTTATAGGATGCGGGGAATCCTCACTGTCCATGGTAGCCAGCATCATGGCACCGCCAGAGAAAACTCTCTTGACAACAAATGGCCCTTCATAGGTGGGAGTCCATTTTCCTCTGGGGTCACCTTGTGGTAAAATGATACGTTTTATCACCAAATCACCAACTTGATATACTCTAGGTTTGACCTTTTTGTTGAAAGCCTTGATCATTCATTTTTGATATGTCTGACCATGGCAAATAGCAGCTAATCGTTTTTCGTCGATCAAGTTCAACTGATCCAATCTCGTTTGAATCCACTCGTCTTTGCCTAAGCCTGCCTCAATCATGATCCTCAACGAGGGGATTCGAACTTCCACTGGAAAAACAGCTTCCATGTCGTAGACTAGAGAAAAGGGGGTTGCCCAAGTTGATGTTCTAGTTGAAGTACGGTAGCCATATAAAGCAAACAACAACATCTCATGCCAATCTTTATAGGTTACTACCATTTTCTGCATAATTTTCTTGATATTTTTGTTGGCCGCTTCGACGGTGCCATTCATTTTTGGTCTATACGGAGAAGAATTGTGATGCTTGATCCTAAACTGAGTGCACAGCTCCCTGATCATAGCATTATTGAGGTTAGTCCCATTGTCGGTGATGATCCTTTTGGGGATACCATAATGGCAGATGAGGTTGTGTCTGATAAATCTGGCTACCACATTCTTTGTGACTGAGGCAAACGAGGCGGCTTCGACCCATTTGGTAAAATAGTCAATAGCGACAAGAATAAAGCTATATCCGTTGGAAGCTGTAGGCTTGATCTCTCCAATCATGTGAATGCCTCACATTGCAAATGGCCACAGATTGGTCATGACATTCAGAGGGATAGGAGGCACATGGACCTTGTCTGCGTAGATTTGGCATTTGTGACAAGTTATTGAATGTTGATGACAATCAGTCTCCATCATTGACCAATAGTAACCTGCTCTTAAGATTTCCTCTTCCTCCTTCTTGTCTACACATCGGAGTAGAGTTGAATCATGGTTGCGCTTGGATAATATCTCGTTACTTAGGAAGAATTTGGCTGCAAATCTTCGCAAGAACTTTCTGTCATTGATAGATGCCCCCTCTGGATATTCTTGAGCTTTAAGGTATCTCATCACCTCATGGTACCATGGCTTTTCCGCATCGGTGTCAAGCTTAAAGCAATGTGCAGGTTCATCGAATCTTTCAATTGTTATCATAGGGGCTTCGTTATCCCATCTGACCTTGAACACTGAAGACATGGTTGCCAAAGCATCAACCAATTGGTTTTCTTCTATAAGGAAGTGCTCAAAAGTGATTTCTTCGAAGTGAGGAATCAGGGATAGCACAAGTTCCTTGTAAGGGATAAGATTGGGGTGTTTAGTGTCCCAATCTCCTTTTACTTGGCTGATCACTAGGGCGAAGTCCCCAAACACATTCAAATGCTTGATCCTTAAGCCAATAGCAGCTTTCAGACCTAAGATGCATGCTTCGTACTCGGCCAAGTTGTTCGTGCAATCAAAACATAGCCTGGCAGTGAAAGGAGTGTGCCAACCTTCAGGAGAGATGATCACAACACCAATTCTGTTACCTAAGGCGTTGGAAGCCCCATCGAATACCAGACTCCATCAGGATCCTTTTTCAGGTCCGTCATATGGTCCAAGTTTCGCACAGTCGGATACCAGCATGATGTTCTCATCAGGGAAGTCAAAGTTCATTGACTGATAATATTCTACAGCTTGGTGGGCCAAATGATCTTCTATTACACTTCCTTTGATGGCTTTTTAAGTTGTGTATTAGATGTCTTACTCGATCAAGATCATTTGCCACCTGGCTATCCGTCCGGAGAGGGCAGGTTTCTCGAAGATTTACTTGATTGGGTCCATCTTAGAAATCAACAGAGTGGTATGAGTCAACATATACTTTCTTAGTTGGCTAGCAGCCCATGTCAGAGCGCAACAAGTTTTCTCAAGCGGTGAATATCTGGTTTCATAGTCGGTAAACTTTTTGCTCAGGTAATAAATAGCATGCTCTTTTCGGCCAGACTCGTCATGTTGGCCCAATACACGCCCTATAGAATTCTCTAGTACTGTCAAGTACATGATCAAGGGTCTTCATTCAACTGGAGGCATGAGAATAGGAGGTTCTTGTAGGTATTCTTTGATTTTGTCAAAGGAAATCTGGCATTCATCGTTCCACCCGACTACCTGATCTTTGTTCAAGAGTTTGAAGAGTGGCTCACAAGTAGCAGTTAAGTGTGATATGAAACGGGTAGTGTAATTCAGACGACCCAAGAATCCTACGACTTCTTTTTCATAACGGGGGACTGGAATTTCTTGGATGGCTTTTACCTTGGCAGGATCAACTTCAATGCCTTTATTGCTGACAACAAAACCTAGAAGCTTTCCAAAGCATACTCCAAATGTGCACTTGTTAGGGTTTAACCTCAGCTTGTACTTCTTTAGTCTCTCGAATAGTTTGTGTAGGTGGCCGAGATGTTCTTCTTCGGTTTGTGATCTGGAAATCATATCATCCACATATATCTCTATCTCATGATGAATCATGTCATGAAAGAAAGCAACCATAGCCCTTTGATATGTTGCCCCTGCATTCTTAAATCCGAATGGCATGACCTTGTAGCAGAAGGTGCCCCATTGCGTAACAAAAGTAGTCTTTTCCATATCTTTGGGAGCCATCCTTATTTTATTATAGCCTTAGAAGCCATCCATGAATGAGAAGACCTCATGCTGAGCAGTATTATCAACCAAGACGTCAATGTGTGGTAGAGGGAAGTCATCCTTGAGGCTTGCCCTATTCAGATCCCTATAATCTACGCACATGCGAACTTTCTCGTCTTTCTTTGGCACTGGCACTATATTGGCCACCCATTGAGGATAGGATGTCACAACTAGGAACCCTGCATCAAACTATTTCATTACTTCAGCTTTGATATTTTCAGACATATCAGGCCTCATGGGGTGAAGTTTTTGTTTAACAAGAGGGCAGTCTTTTTTAGTTGGCAGGCGATAAACCACGATGTCGGTATCTAACCCAGGCATATCTTCATAAGACCAATAAAATATTTCCACATAATCATGTAACATCTGGACCAACCGGCTCTTCACACTACTTTCCATATTAGCGCTGATCCTGATTTCCTTCTTATCTGACTCAGTACCTAAGTTGATAACTTCAAATGACTCTTCATGTGGTTGAATAGCTTTTTCTTCTTGTAATAGAAGTCTGGATAGTTCTCCTGGTATGTCACAATCTTCCTCTCCTTCGTCTTCGGCTTTGTTGATAAGGCATTCAAAGTCATAGTCCGCAATAGTAGAGTCATTGGCAATAGGATCCAGAGTTAATGTAGACCTACAAGAGTGTGTGTGTGTGTGTGCATGTAAGATACATGGCTATTTTGAAAATGTATTTGAAAGAAAGAAAAGATAATGAACACAAATATTTGAATACAAAAGAGTCCAATGTACTGAATGATCATATGATTAGATGAACATAAATAAAACCCTTGACAGATGGACCAAAGTGCCTCGGGCTAGGCACATGGCTTAAAAGTATTTATCAAAATATTACATACAACAAGTTCTTGAATTGACGGAAAAGTAATAACAAGTAGATTACTCCTCAATGAAGGAGATGGGTACAAAGTCCTTTGTATGCCAATTCTTCAGCTTCGTTGTTGTTGGGTACACCCACTCCTCAAATGCAGCTTCTTCTTCAGAATCACCCACAGTGTTGACTTCGTGGCTTCCAATGCGAAGAGGTGGCTTTCCAGCATGATTGCGCCTCATTTCCTTCTGAGCTTTAACGGTGAAGCCCAAACCAAATTTGTCTGCTTTAAAAGGGATATCGAGGAGTTTCCCCCAAGTATCATAATTTCCTTCTTCCATTGCCGCACGGGCATCCTTGACTGAAACCATTTTTGGCGTGGCCTTAACAGCTTTAGACTCATCAGAAGAACATTTAGTAGCAGCAACCATAGGTGGTACAACCTCAAAGGCTTGACATGGGGTTTCAATGAACTCTCCGTCCATCTCTACGTACTTGAAAGAGTTAAGGTGGCTTACCATAAATTCTTCTTCCCCACAGACAGTGACTATTTTGTCTTTGACTGGATATTTGAGTTTCTGATGGAGGGTTGAGGTCACTGCCCCATCCTTATGAATCCACGGGCGACCTAACAGACAATAATAGGCCGGACGAATATCCATAATGTAGAAGGTGGAGTTGAAGGTTTGGGAGCCCACTTTGATTGGAAGATCTACTTCCCCATGAACAGTCCTCTTTGATCCATCAAACGCCCTTACGATGATATCACTTGGTTTCAAGATTAAATCTTCACAGTCGAGACGATCTAATGCCACCTTGGGTAATACATTTAGATAAGAACCAGTGTCGACTAGAACATGTGCTAAGGTAGTCCTTTTGCACTCGATTGACACATGTAATGCTTTGTTGTGATTCTTCCCGAGAGGTATTAAGTCAGCATCTGAAAACCCTAAACCATTATCAACTGTCAGCCTAGCCACACAATTCTCAAATTGGTCTGTTGTTGTCTCATGGGGGACATGAGCCTTTTTTAGAAACTTGATTAATGTCTGAGCATGGGCATCGGAGCAAAGCAGTAATGATAACATTGAAATCTTAGAGGGGGTTTGCCCCAATTGTTCTACAATTTTGAAGTCACTTTTCTTGATGATCTTCAAAATCTCGTCCATTTCAGGGTCGGAGGGTTCTTCAATAGCTACATCTTTGGAAGGTACCTCAATCACATCAGGCTCAATAACCTTCCCCTTCCCTCTAGTATCGACATTTGGTTTGGCGGCAGTAATGCGGATGGGCCTTTTTATAACTACTGGAGGTGAGATATTGGGTGAGAATATTCTCCCAGTTCTAGTTACCTTTCTCAATCCATCTATGTTTCCAATATCGTCATCTCTTCCCTCTTCAATCCAGGCATCTTGTTTAATCCCATGACAGAACACTTCAGCACCGTAATTCCATGGTACCGCTTTATTTGAAGAATAAGGAATTGGTCCAGGATTGGTAATTATTAAGGGAGCAACAGTGGGTTCATTTGAAATCCTAATAGGACCTTTGGAGGTGATCCTAATAGGTTTGTTAGAGATGGTAATAATGGAGAGGTCTTCACATTTGTTAACCAAACTCTTGGCAGGCGGAGTCTTTTTAAAAAGAATTTTGTGGCTATCCATCAGGCGTGATATACCTTTCTTCAGCCTTTCACAACCGTTGTATTGTTTCATACAGTACACACAGTCTTTTTTACAGCCAGGGAAAATCCTAGCTTTCAACAGATTGTTCTTGATTATATTTAGCGGAGTAGTCAAATCTTCAACAGAGGCAATGAAAATTGTATCTTCGACATCATTAACACCTTTGTCATGCTTCGGCATTGGAGCGGTAATTACATTCGGCATTGGAGGAGGATCAAATTCAATGGTCTTGTTGTCAATTAAATCCTGGCTCTTGTTTTTCAAGGCCTAGCACTGATCAGTCTCGTGCCCGGGGCTGTTTGAGTGGTAAGCACACTTTGCATTCAAATTATATTTTGGTGACGAGGTATCAGGGTTGGCGGGAGGATCACGCAATGTCACTAAATTAGCCTTGAGAAGATGTTGAAGGGCTTGAGATAGTGACATGCCTAACCTCGTAAACTTTCTTCTTGGAGCTTCAAAGCGTTGATGATTTGTAGATGGTCTTGGAGTAGAAGTTGGATTGCAGATTCGGACAGCATTGACAGACAGATGATTATTCTTCTTGGTATGGGCCTTTGTCCCATACATAGCATTAACTTCTTTCTTCACAGCAAAAGGTTTCTTGAAAGGATTTGGAGTGGAGGTAGATGCCACAGAGATCTTCCCACTTTTGATGCCGCTTTAAACTCTTTCACCGGTTAAGATTAATTCGGTGAAACCAGAAGAAGAACAACTAACTAACAGATTAAAGAAAGGACCATATAATGTGCCCGTGAACATGTCGATGTGCTCCCTATCATTCATAGGAGGTTGAACCCTACTAGCAAAGTCTCTCCACTTTTGCGCATACTCTTTAAATCCTTCATTTTTCCCCATGGTCATATCTTGCAATTAAACCCTTGTCGGTGCCAAGTCGGCGTTGTACTGATATTGATGGTAGAAGGAAGTAGCTAGACCCTCCCAAGTATTGATGCGAGAGCCATCCAACTGATAAAACCATTCGAGTTGTGTTCCAGCCAGACTTTCTTGGAAAAAGTTAACCCATAGCTTTTTATCGACAGTGTGCGGCTGTATGTTGTGCACATAAGACTTCAAATGGAGCTTTGGACAAGAGACTCCATCGTATTTTTCAAAGGTTGGTATTTTGAATTTGTGGGGAATGACTACCCCAGAGATTAAGCCCAAATCGTCAAAATTTAAACCTGGGATGGCTTGGATTTCAACAGCTTTCAATCTGTCTTATAACTGCTTTAATTTGATGTCTGCGGGTGGATACTGTTTGTTGAAATAATCATCATCAGATTCTTGATCATTGGTAAACTCAGCCTGAGTACTCTTGACCTCGCCAACCTGGTTCTCATCCTCTTTAGATGAGTCTTTTCCTACTGGGATTTAACGGATTGTCTCCTTGAACCTTCTACCCATGTTGAGTAGAGCTTTCTTCTTTGGATTCTTCTTAACAACCAATAAAGCCATCATATCTTGCTGCCCCTTAGCCAGGGCGAGTAAAGCTTCCAGAAACTAATAATTCTAGGCTTTGAGTTCCGTCACAGTTTTCTATAGATCCATCTTGCTGAAATAAACAGCGGAGAGATAATGAAACATGTTATGCGATAACCTGTCATGTTATGATGCATGGAATATGTATATGCAAATGATTTCAAGGATTAATGAAATTTAAATTTGTCTAGACAAAAGAATGAACAAACATTAACTTTCATTAATCAAAACAAGAAAGATTACTTTATGCCCATTGGGCTTACAAAATAGCTTTCTAGGATAAAAAGACCGAATGCATCCTCTTTGGCGCGAGATAAGAGTTCACATTCTTCTGTTCTTGTAGTTGTCTCGTAAGCTCCAAGACCCTCTTCTCACTAGCATAGAACTGAGCCTCGAAAGTATCTCGTTCTTCCTTCAGCTGGATCCAACCTTTTTGTAAGTCTTCGAGAGAAGTATGCATGTCGGGATGGAGGATAGTGTAGGAAACATCTCCTTCGACCACATGCCCTATGATGACTGGTAAAATGGAAGGATAAGGCATCACAAGTGTGTGAGCGCGATCCCGTACCCACCTGAGGTAAGGCTCAAGAGGGATAGAGTTTTTGTGTCCCAAAGTCCTACTGTCTGCCTTGTTTACCATTCCCCAAGCTCGTGTAAACCTCTGGCGATAATCTTGGTCTTCTTTGTCATAGTCGAACACCAGACCTCGAATGAGCATCTCATGAGGGTCGTCTCTTCGGGCATACCCAAACTGTCGAAGAGCTAAACAAGGATTGTAGGTGATACCTCCCCTAATACTAAGCAAAGGGACGTTAGGGAATTCCCTACAGCGGTCAATAATGGAGACGTCATCCAAGGATCTTGAACACCAACGAATGTCAGAATGGGTGAGGGACATTATCCTTTGAGACCATGTCAATCCTTGCTCGTTCTTCAGTACTGATTGAGGTAGGTGTGAAATGAACCATTTGGTGAGTAAGGGAATAAAACATAAGAGAGTACCTCTTTTATTCATGGTGCGAGTATGAAGGCAATGCAAGATGTCTCCCAATAAGGTAGGTACGAGATTGCGAGAGAGAAAGACTTTGATGGAATTAACATCTATGAATTGGTCCGAGTTGGGGAACAGAACCAAACCATAAATAAGGAGATCCAGGATGTCTTCAAAATCTTGGAAATCCATGTCGTTCCAGAATGAACGAGCCTTCTCCAATAGAAACTTGGCTAGGAAACCTTTGACCCCACTTCTTATCTCCCAGTTGGCTATGACGTCAGCTCTTTTCAGATGCCAAGCTTCGGCGATGACTTCAGGCTTTGGAATCCCTTCTAGGCCAGTGAATGGTATCTGATCAAGCACGGGCACCCCTAATAGTAGAGATAACTCTTCTAGTGTAGGTACCAACTGATAGTCCGGGAATGTGAAACAATGATGTGCGGGATCAAAGAATTGGAACAACACACACATCATCTCCTCTTGGAAGTTGGATGTAGCCAAACTGAGGAGTCGCCATATTCTTGGTAAAAGGAGAATCCTCGGGCACTCTTGAGGCTAACTCTTGAATCTGAGGGTGCACTTTTACAAAGCTGATTCAGATGGTGTTTCTTCGGCCGGAATTCATGACTTACAAAAAAAACAAAGATAAATTTCTAAATCCTTGAAATTGTTAGTGAGTATGCGTATGATGCTTATGATGTTTATGATGTTATGTACGAGTAAGTATATACACACAAAGCAAAAAAATCCCTATGTTTTAGGCTTGCATGAGGTCTTATAGGCAAGTACCCTCTTGAAGTTTAGTTGGCTCAACCTGTCCTAATAATAGTAATCGAGTTCTAAAGGATCTCAATATCACCGACCTTTCTTTTTAGGCGTTATCTCAGCACAATCAATCTTTTCTTGCGGTCGAGATATCCCAAAAGTCCAGCCTCAATGAGTGTAGTAACGAGTATCAACCAATTTTTAGCTCTACACCGAAATCAGTTATCTCAGTACGTCCTAATGGCCAAGTTTGTTTAATTAGGGTTCTAAGGTCAGTTAGTGCTTCATGACGCCACTCAGCGGCCCTGTATTCTCGTCGATTCACCACGAGGGATACCGGTACGCAAAAATGCGTCACACTAACATAGCCATTGTATCAACCATATCGGTCTACGTCGTACAGTTTTCACAATCTATTGCTATTTACCTAAAAAGGTGTCCCAGATCCGGGTGGAGGATCAAAGCAAGCCCAAACAGAGAACCATAATGTAAAGCATACAAATCAAACAAAGAAAGCAAGTAAATGTGATCTAACCCTAAGGTAACCCCAATTTTATAAATTTCCCCAGCAGAGCCGCCAGTTCTGTGATACGGTGGGAGAACGACTTGAAGGATTTTGCGTTTGTGATTGCAAATGTTGCGGTTTAGCAAGAATCACCACCGACTTTTCTTTTATCCAAAAGGAAAGGTGAAAAAGCACAGGAAAGACCTTTAGAGATATTTTCTTGAGTTCGGTGGGTAGATTATAAAAAGGGAAGGTATTAGCACCCTTTTCATCCATGGTTTTCCATGGGCTCTTAGTTACTTGCTATATCACTTGATTTAGTTTGAAGATATGCTTTGTGTGGTTTTTGAAAGTATTTTAAAAAGACGCCATCGTTTAGGCAAACTTTTGTAATGATTCTCGTTTGTAAGAATTTATACAAAAGTGTTGAGCTTTTGAAAATATTTCACATTTGGAAAGTGTTTTGAAAGTGTTTTGAAAGTGTATGTGATTGTTTTTGAAAATAGCAAGGATGTTTGTTTTGAAATTGAGCAAGCAACTAGGAGCAATCTACTTACTCAAAAGGTCTTAGGTGTTCTTTTTTCTCCTCCTTTAGATGTTTCTATCTTACCATTGTTTTGGTAAGAAGCCCCATCGTTGGATGTGAAGGGACGGGAATGGGTCATCGTATAACCATGATAGCAATGTTGTGAAGTGATTTAGCATTTTTCTCTAGGGACTAAGATCAATTCGAAAGGCAAATTTGATAGCATCATCGAGGGACTATGATCTTGTATTTTGATTTGTTTATGCTAAGACATCCCACATGCATAACAGGAACATTTTTTTAAGGCAACAAGTGGAATCACCCTAGGGGTGCTAGTGTGCAAGTGTATTTGATTGCATGCATAATTTTTTGTCTTGAACTAGGGTTTTCTAAGCATTGATTTTTTTGTCTTTCCATACACACCCTAATTACTAACAATATATGAAAGCAATAACAGTGCGGAAAGTAAAGATTCTACGCTATTACAATCATTAGGGGGTATGGGGTGTACAAATTTCAAATGGGTATTGTAAATTAAATCCTAAGTTACTATTACAACCACATTGAAATGGATCAGAATGTACAGGAAATGTAAAATGCTTATTTATTTAAGAAAAGAAATAAATTTTGTTTAAGAAAATATTTTTTGTATTTTTGATTAATGAAAAATAAATAAAAAAGATGGCAAAAAATAATAAAGGAAAGAAGATAGAAACAACGTAAATGCTGAAACAGAAGAGGTCAGAAGTTCTGACTCTGACATGCTACACAAACAGAAACAACGCTAGTAAAAATATGGAAGTTCAGAAACTCTGGATCTTTTGAGAATTCAGAAGTTTTCAGAAGTTCTGATGCAACTGATAGAACTTCGTCTCCCTTCTCCATGCTAGTCAGAACATCTGCATCTTAGTCATTTCTTAACAGAACAGAAGTTGCACACATGACAGTTATGACATGTTTCAAGAAATATCAGAAACACAAATAAGAAGCAACATGAATTTGCTAATCCTAATTCTGAGTCCTAATTTCTTTATGAAACTCTGAACTGGAATTCCCTCTACTTAGGCAGGGAGATGCATGAAATCTCAAAATATGTACATCATCCGAATCAGAATATCTACATTATGTTAAATATGCAAAATCTGAAAATGCCTAAATAATATGGTGAGACTCAGCAGAAACTTACCTTGTAGCTGGAAATTACTCTGGGAGCTGGAATCTGGTTCTGACCACTTGTGGTGTTCTGAACAGCTTCCTCACGTTTTCAGCAGGTTGGAAACTTTCAACTTGGGTTGTAAATGATTAGAAAATTCTGGAACAACCAAGGGATAAAGTTATGATCCTTTGAGGTGGATATTGGTGGAGAATGTGTTACTGTTTGACTACAGAATTTTGGATGGCTTTTGAATGTATATCAGGAACTGTATGGATGGTTTTGGTCAAGAAACAACTTGAGGAAAAATGGAGTTTTAATGCAAGAATCAAATGCTAAGGTTTTATAATTTTGTGTTTGTAATCTTTTTGGCCTCTTGGAATTTTGCAGGGGTTCAAGGCTTTTCTTTCTCAAATTCCACACCTCTCTCTCAAATTTTCCGACCTCTTTTCAATGGCCAAAGGTGTTCTATTTATAGGAAAACGTTTTGTAGTTTGGATAGATCAAGTGGCACCAACATCATACGCTAGATGCTGACTTACTCTTGAAGTAAGCTTAAACAAGCGTGGTTCAATGCACCAAGTAGAATGGTTAACAACACCTAAGTTGGATTTGTCAGCATGAATTAAGGAAAAGTAGAAGCAGTGCATGGGCTTTAGCATACTTTTGCACAAAAGTTTGTCTTCCCAAGACAGTAGGGGTACACGTAGGGGAAATCCTTTAGATAACAACTCAAAAGTGGTTGTGAGCATTAAATGATTATGAGATTTATCAAATCCGAAATCATGCCATATGAAACTCTGCATCCTAGTTTAACTCTGGATTAGAAGTTCTACTTCAACGTAGCTTCTAATCTTCTGATCCTCTTATCTTCTGGCTCTAGCATGTTCTGAAGGAACTTTCATACTTTTTAGAAAGCTTGCAGCATGCTTATTAACCTTCTTTAAATTACCCTGGCAAACTCTGACTGAAGCTTTTGTGAAAACTTGCCCAGAAGTTCTGACCAAACTCTGCCTTGAGAGTGTTTAGAATTTGCTGAGTGTTATGGTGACAATCTGGTCAGAAGTTCTGAAATTGTCATAATTCTTAAACACTTAGAAAAATTTCTAAGTACATAGAATTTGACTTCTCCAAATAAAATTTGACTTTTAAATTTCCTGATGAAACAGACTTTATATTCCATCATGTCTTGATGAAATATGATTTTTGAGATTTGATTTTGATCCAAAAGTCAAAGTTAGACTTCTCAGTGTGCAAATGACCATTTTTCCCTTGTGAATGACTTGCTTGGAAAAATTGATAATTCAAGGCCTGGAAACTGGATAGAAGCAAACCTGGGATTCAGGATGATCCCTTGTGAATTGAGAGGACAAATTTTGGGGTACAACATCAGGTTTATCACTTCCACCGTTTCTTCGTATGGTTGGAAGACCTTTTTCTCTTGTATCAGGAGTCTGGGAAGTTCTCTAGGTATCTCACAATCTTATTCACCTTCGTCTTCGGCTTGATAGATTGGATTTTTGAAGTCATAGATGGCAATAATAGAGTTGTTGTCAATGAGATCTGGAGTGGTTGTGGATGTACAAATGTGTGTGTATGCATGTAAGGTCACATGGCTATTTGAAAATACAGTAAAATAAAAGAAAGACAAGGAGCGCAAAATTTGAATGCAAAATTTGAATGCAAAATCATCTAATGTTTTCATTAAATGAGCATATGATATATGAAATGACAAACCCTTAACAAATGGACCATTGTGCACCGGGCAAGGCACATGGTTTAAAGTCATTGTTTTGAAGGAAATTATACAGAAACATTTCTTAAATAAATAAAAATAGGAAATAACAATTACTCATGGTTAAAGGAGATTGAGATGAAGTCTTTGGCCTTCCAGTTTTTGAGTCCATCGTCAGCAGTTGGAAAGATCCAACTGTCTAGGTCACCATCACTATCAGTGTCTTCCAGTGCATTTACTTCATTGTTTCTAATACGAAAAAGTGGCCCATCATCACGAGCGCGTCGAACCTCTTTCGGATCCTTTGAAGTAAAACCCAACCCAAATTTGTCAGATTTGTAGGGAATGTCAGGAAGTTGTCCCCAGATAGTGCATCCTCCATCTTCCACAACAGCCCTAACATTATTCATAGAGGCCATTCTTGGTGTACCTTTAGAGATTTCAGAAGTAGAAGGAGTAGCAACAACAACCATTGGAGGGATTATCTCAAATGCTTGACAAGGGGTTTCAATGAATTCGCCTTCCATTTCAACGTATTTGAAAGAATTCAAATGACTGACCTATATATTCTTCCTCTCCATAAAATGTGACAACCTTCACTCTTACTGGGTACTTCAGCATTTGATTTAATGTAGAGGTAACCGCACCTACCCCGTGAATCCAAGGGCGTCCGAGTAAACATGAATAGGTCGGGTGAATATCCATTACATAGAAAGTTTAATTGAAGAATTGAGATATCACCTTGATCGAGAGATTAACCTCTCTGTGGACCATCCTTTTGGAACCATCAAAGGCTCTTACCACAATATCGTTGGGTTTCAGCACCAGCCCTTTGAAGTCCAGCCTATCCAAAGCACCTTTGGGTAAGACATTGAGAGAGGATCCAATATCTACTAACGCATGCGCCAAAGTGGTGCCTTTACATTCAATAGAGATCTGGAGAGCCTTATTGTGATTCTTCCCTGCTGGATTCAAATCTACATCAGAAAATCCCAAGCCATTATCAACAGTTAGGTTTGCAACACAGTTCTCAAATTGATCCGCAGTGGTCTCTTGTGGTACATGGGCATTCTTTAAGAATTTCAGCAAATCTTGGGCATGTGCGTCAGAGCGTAATAACAAGGATAACATGGATATTTTTTAGGGTGTCTTCCCTAGTTGTTCCACTATTTTTTAATCACTTTTCCGAATGATCTTCAGAATCTATTCCATCTCTTGTCTTGATGGGTCTTCAATTGTTCTTTTGAGGGTACCACTGTCAGGGTAGACCCGGTAACTTTCTCTTTACCTAGGGTATCAAGAGTAGGGGTGTTCATGGTTCAGTTTGGATCGATTTTAAGGAAAAAACTCATTTGGTCCAAAGATAAATTTACTTGCGGTTTGGTTCGGTTTTTAATGATATATTACAAAAATCCAATCTAATCCGATCCATTTTTATGCGATTTAATTTGGATCGTTTTTTGGATATCCAAATTGCACATTATATTTTTATTTATATTTTAAAACTATAAAAAACATATATTTGATATAATATATAATATATAGTATATTAAAAGTTAATATTACAAAATGAAAGTGGTCGATTATGGTTGAAATAATAAAAATAAATAGATTATACCAAACTAATAAATATTATTAAAAAAATTATTATCATCTAATAATAAATTCACATAACATATCATGTTAACAAAAATTAAATAAGTATAAGAATATACATGTGCGGTTCGGTTTGGTTTGGATCGATTTTGAAAAATTAATCCAAAATCCGATCCAAACCGATCGGTTTTCACAAAATGACATCCAAACACATCCAAAAAAATTCGGTTTTTTATGGTTTTTGGTTTTTTGGATTGGTTTTTGGTTTTTTAATTGGATTGGTTTGGATTTGAACATTTTAATCAATAATAGGTCTAGCAGCAGAAATACGAACATGTGTTGTAGTGATTGTTGGAGGAGAGATCTCTGGAGAAAAGACCCTTCATGTCCTAGTGACCTTACTAGTTCTGGAAATGTTTATAATTTCAGGCTTTTCATTTTCATTAATCCATGGCTCTTGCTTGACACCATGATAATAAACTTCTGCCCCATAGTTCCAAGGCACTACTTTGTCAGAGGAATAGGGGTCTGGCCCCGGTGTAGTGATGATAAGGGGAACCACTCTTGGCTCAGCATGAATCCTTATAGGGCCTTTAGAGGTGATCCTAATAGGAGAATTGGAAATTGTGATTATGGAAACATCTTGAGGTATACTTTCAGGTAAACTCTTCATGGACGAAATTTTCTTGAACAAAATTTCATGGCTATCAATTAGGCGTTGGATACATTTCTTCAGCCACATACAACCATTAATTTGGGAAGCACAATGGTAACAATTTTCAGGGAAGCCAGGAAATAAACCGACTCTCAGCAGATTCTTCTTAACAGACAATAATGGAGTAGTCAAATCATCAATGGTGGAGACGAAGGAGACATCGTCAATGGCATTGACACCTTTATCATGACTGGGCATATAAGTAGTAATGAATTTAGGTGTTTGTGGTGGGTCGAACTCAATCAACTTATTATTAATCAAATCTTGGATCTTGTTCTTCAACGCCCAACAGTTTTTGGTGTCATGGCTATGCCTATTTGAATGGTAAGCGCATTTCATATTTGGGTTATATTTGGGAGAGGCAATATTGGGGTTGGGAGAAGGATCTCACAGCGTTACCAAATCTTCTTTAAATAGATGTTATAGAGCTTGAGACATCGGCATGTTGATTCTAGTGAATTTCCTCTATGGGGCACCAGGCCTTTGTTGATTGTTTGATTGTTGTGGTCGTTGAACTGGGGTCGGGTTTGAAATCAACACAACTCCTACTGACTGATGATGATCATTCTTGACACGACTCATGTGTCCATAAACAACATTAGTCTCTTTCTTACCAATAAATGGTTTCTTTACAATATTAGAGGTTGAGGCCATGGGGATCTTTCCGCTTTTGATTCCACTTTCAACTCGTTCACCAGTCCTAATCAACTCAGTAAACCCTGACGAAGAACTCCCAATCAGAAAATTAAAGAATGGACAAGTCCAGGTACCCATAAACATGTCCACTAATTCTCTGTCAGTCAATGGGGGTTGCACCCTTTCAGCCAGATCCCTCCATTTTTTAGCATACTCCTTAAAGCCTTCATTTGAACCCATAGTCATATTTTGTAATTGCACGCGAGTTGGTGCAAGGCCAGCATTGTATTGGTATTGTCTGTAGAAGGCATCATCCAGATCCTCCCACGTGTGGATATTAGTCCCCTCAAGTTGATAAAACCATTCTAATTGTGTCCTAGATAAGCTTTCTTGGAAGAAGTGCACCCATAACTTTCTATCGGCAATGTGTCGTTGAATCTTGCAGACATATGACCTTAGATGCATCTTTGGAAAGGAGACCCCATCATACTTGGAGAAGACAGGGACCTTGAACTTATGGGGAATGACCACCCCAGGGACCAGACCTAAATCTCCAAAGTTCAAACCAGGCACTGTTTGGATCCCTATAGCCTTAAGTCGGTCTTCCAGTTGTTTGTACTTCTCATTCGCTGGTGGATACTTCTCTTTGGAATAGTCTTCATCCTCATAATCTGGTTATTTCCTCCCCCAGCGCTGGTGCTTCTAACTTCCTCTTCTGGATTGTCTTCTTCCTCAGAAGAAGCCTCTTCTATTTGAGCTTGTCGGTCAGGCCCCTTAAACCTTCTTCCCATGTTGAGGGTGACAACACTCTTCTTGGTCTTCTTCTTGGTGGCAAGGAGTGCCATCATTTCTTACTGACCTTTGGCTAGGTTAAGGAGAGTCTCTTGGAACCATGTGTGTTGAGTTTGCAGGTCTTTGACGGTTAGCTCTAGAGCCATCTTATACTGGAATAAACAGTAAAAAGATGAGGAAACCTGTATCGGAAAACATGCTTATGATATGATGCATTCTATACGAATGCGATGTACAAAAAGTCTCAAGAAGACAACATAATAGACTCCTAAAAGAAAAGACTCAAGTCTCCCACATGCGCTTCCTCTTTGGTGCAATGTAGGCATTCAAGCTTTGCTCCCCGTGAAGTTGCCCTATGAGCTCCAACACTTTCTTCTCATTTTTGTAGAATCGAGCTTCAAAGGTGTCTCGTTCCCCCCTTTAGTTGAATCCACAATCTCTGCAATTCTTCGAGATTGTTAGGCATGTCAGGATGAAGAATGGTATAAGAAGTATCTCCCTCGGTAACAGGCTCCACAACTATTTGTAAGATAGCGGGATATGGCATCATGAGACTCTGAGCACAAGCTCGCACCTATTGGAGATAAGGCTCAAGAGGGATGGAATTCTTATGCCCCAAAGTCTTACTATCAACTTTTCTTACCATGCCCTAAGCATGCACAAACCTTCGATGATAACCTTGAACATCATTCTCGTAGTCAAATATAATACCTTGGATAAGTGCATCATGGGGACCATCTCTTCAAGCAAAGCCAAATTATCATAGAGCCAGTAAAGGGTTATAAGTAATACCTTCCTTAATGCCTAAGAGTGGGACATTAGGGAACTCCCCACAATGGTCAATGATAGTAATGTCCTCTTGAGACTGAGAGCACCAATGGATATCTCCATGAGAAAGCGATATTATTCTTTGCAACCAATTCAGACCTTGTTCATTCTTTAGTACTGACCGGGGAAGGTGAGAAATAAACCACCTAGACAACACCGAAATGCAACACATAAGATCCCCTCTCCTTCTCATGGTACGAGTGTGAAGAGTATGAAAAATGTCTCCAAGTAAAGTAGGCACATGGTTACGAGAAAGGAAGATCTTGACAGCATTCACATCTATGAGTTGGTCTGGATTAGGGAACAATACTAACCCAAATATTAGAAGAGCCAAGACTTCTTCAAAGGATTGCAAATCCATATCCTCCCAAAACAATTGATCCTTCTCTAACAGAAACTTGGCTAGAAAACCTTTGACTCTGCTCCTTGTTTCCCAATTGGCTAAAATATCAGACCTTTTCAAGTGTAGGGCTGACGCAATCTCCTCAGGTTATGGATCCTTTTATAAACTGGTGAAGGGCAATTGATCAAGAATAGGTACTCCTAATAGTTGAGAGAAATCTTCCATTGTGGGCACCAATTGATAATCGGCAAAGGTGAAACAATGATGTTTAAGATCAAAGAATTGAAAGATCACACACATCATTTCATCTTTAAAGCTTGAGGTAACCAGATTGAGAAGTCGACCATGTCTTTTTATGAACGGAGAATTCTCAAGAGCTCTAGATGCTAACTCTTGGAGTTGAGGAGGCACTTTTACAAAGCTGATTCAGATAGTATTTCTGCAAGTGGAAGCCATACCCTACAAAATAGGACAAAGATAAATCCCTATGTCCTTGAAATGGTTAGTAAAAATGCTACGTCAATGTGATACGGTGGCAGAACCGACTGTTTAATACTGGTTTGCGTTTTGCGTTTTTTGTTTGCAAAATGTCGCGGTAAGTAAGAGTCGCCACCGACTTTTATTTCATCCAATCGGAAAGGAAAAAAGTACAGAAAAAAATCCTTTTTCGAGATATTCTGAGTACGGGGGGTAGATTATAGAAAGGTAAGGTGTTAGCACCCTTTCTATCTATGGTTTTCCATGGGCTCTTAGGTATTTGCTCATCTTTTAAAATTGCTTGTGTATGTGTTTGCTTTGAAAAGTTTGACTTCGTGATAACCCTTGTATCAGTCCTCAAATGTGTGACGAAGTTGTTTTGAAAATTTGTTTGAAAAGGGTAAGTATGAAAAGCTTTGATTTGAGCAAGTACCTACTAGCATCTACCTACTCGAAAAAAGATCGTTTCTATTCTTGTTTCCTTTAGACAACGCTATCCTACTATTGAGAAATAGGTAGCACCGTCGTTGGAATTGTAAGGGTCAATTCGAAAGGGACGTACGATCACTGAAGCAATGTTAGGAAACCCTAGTAATAACCCTAGAGTCTCAAGATCATATTCGAGGCAACATTTCCGAGGCAACATTCGAATGGGACAATTTAATCTTTTAGATTGGAGGGTTACCACTAAGACACCCTATGCTTAATGGTCGTTTATCGAAGGCAACCGAAGTGAGAGTATACCCTAAGAGTGATATGTGCGAGTGATTTGTTTTCAGTTATTTATCTTTGCACATTAGGGTTTTCTAACCGTATTAATTTTCCAGACATTATTGCCATACAATCCTATTAGCATACATCTAAACAGTTAAATATTAGCGGGAATTAAAAATGTGAGAAAGTAAAACTACATTATTACAAGGCTTCGGGGAGGGGGATTAATTACATAGCCAAAAACCCGGGGGAAAAAGAGATAAGTAAAAACCCTAAATTAACTATTACAAGCCAGTGAGCAGTTACAAAAATATTGGCAAAAATAATTAACAAGCGCACGATGAATTAAATACGAGGCGATTAGGGTTTTGACCCTTGACTAAACCTAATTGCGATTGATTAAAAAATGTTTTTGTCATGTTTTGTTATTTAAGAAAATAAAGAAATCATTAAATTAAAAATAAAATCTCAATTCTAATTAATTTTAAATTAAGAAAAAATAAATTAATTCAATCTAAAAACCTATTTTTGTATTTTTATTTATTTGAGAAAAAATAAAAGAATTAAATCAAGAGTTTAACCTAATTTGCTAATTAGTTTTAATTATAAAAAAAACAAGTTAAAATTGCCCTAAGTTAAACTAAATTAAATTAAATTAACAAAATTAATTTTGATAAAAAAAGTCTAATTCTAATTTTTTGATTTCTTGATTTTATGATTTGATGAAAAATAGTAATTAATTGTCAATTAAAATAAATAAAAGAAATATTAAAATAATAAAAATAAGAAAGAAAAATTAGAAGTGGGCCTGATTGCTAGCAATTATGGGGGGGTGTAGATCTGACTTTTGGGCCCAAATAATCCAAGCCCGTTTGACTTTGCCAAATCTGATGCGTATGTTGACTTGAGGTGTATGATGGACGTTCAATGGAAAGGCATTGGATCTTGGCTGAAGATGCGTTTGATGGTTGGATCTTGATGGTATATGGTGGACGTCATACTAAGCAACGCGCCTGATCACCTGATGAAAAATAACATGAAACAAATGTTGGGACTTGGGGATCGAACTCAGGTTCTTATGCACGTTTCCAGTACCTGCTTGCCAGCTGAGTTGTGATGCTTAGTTGTAATAATAATAAGAATAAAGCATAATATAAGAAAACATGAGTTAGTTTTCAAAACAAAATGGAAAGCATGCGTCAGTTTGAATGAGTCGATGATGTTGTGCCACACAAGCTTCTTCTTCCTCTCTCTGTCGTTTTAGCATAAGACACTTTTACCTACAAACACCTTGTTGTAGCTATAGACCTGTGATATTAAAAAATCTTATACAAGCAACATAAATGAAAGGTGAGGTTACCAATCAACTCGTCTCATCCTCACAAGCATCATGGTACCAGAATCCAAGCCTAATTTAGCCTATACTGCAAACCCCTAAAACAAGCCAAGAAATCCTAACAATGGCACATCAGGACTCTTGTACTGAAAACGCAATTAAATAATACCAATAGCTTGCAAACTCAATGATGAACAATAATATATAAATCCAATGTGCTAATGATGCGTAAATCAATGAAATCGAAATCACGTTTTGGGACAAACCATGGCATCTGTAACTTATGATTCCAGACGTGAAAATGCTTGCAATAATTGAGATCCCTTATAGAGATGTCCAGGAGTCTGTTGGTAATGTTCAAATGGCTTGGATTGGCCTATAGGATGGAAATTGAATCACCATTTTGCTTTGAAATTTTGATGTTTGCTTCTAGCTTTTCCACGACTGTAACCTCTTTTTCTTGCCTTGTTTTTGTTCATTATATATCCCTCAATGAATTAGGATTGCAAAACAGATCCAATCTTTAAGCTTTGATGATATTTGATTTGATTTTTTAGCCATATGATATCTTTCTATTTTCATGCCAATCATCCTATTTTTGTACCAATTACCATTTATTCGAATTGATCTTGCAAGCTCATCATATCTTGGTTGCTAACGTGTCAAAAAAACAAATCAAATCCCATCTTTGATAATTTTCATCATTTATTTGATTTAATTCACATTTTAATTAATGAAAAATCAAAATAAATTTAAAAATGAAGAAAAAAATTTGTGGATAAGTATTTGAGTCGTGGACCACATTATAATTGAGGTGCAAGCATAAAGTTGGGCCCATTTAGCAAAAAATGCAAATTTGAGCACATTTGACTTTTGGCAATTATGCAAAAATGGTCAACTTGGACAATGCATAACTCTCTCAATTTTGACCCTAGAGAGGTGCTGTTGAACTTTTCATGTATGAAGCTTTAACCCAAAAGGTGATTTTGTTGACTTTCAAAATGACCTATAATGTCAAAATTCATATCTTTTTGTGCGTGCATATTTTGAACTTGGGAGCTGAAGATTAATTGTAGGTAATTGCATCCTTTTCAAAATGATCTTTGGATGGGTAATTTATGATAAAATATGAGAAAGTTATGCTTGGTCAAAGTTGAGTTGACTTTTCCTGCAAACCCCTAATTTAGCAACTTTTGGGTTTTGATGAATTGTGAGCAATCCTTGAAGAATCATGATCAAACCTTGATAAAATGATGAATAATACTTCAAAATGAGGATGTTGACCAAAAATATTGAGGTTTGACTGTATATGGGCCACAGTTGACTTTTGACCTAGCATAGTTGATTTTCAGGCATTTGAGCAATTGACTGAGCAAACTTCTTCTACAAGGCTTGAAACTTGACATGGATGATCTTGAGATAATATTAGGACAATGATGATAATTTGAGTCCTTCGTGATTCATCCCTCTTGATGAGAATGGAAACCCTAACTTGAGATAGATTGCCTTAGGAGAGAGTTTGTCTGGTCAACTCTTAAACTTCCTTGAGCAATTTGGGGACCTCACTTGACATGTGTTGAGAAATATGGGAGGGAAAATTTTGGGGTACAATAGCTTCCCCTGTTCAATCTTCTTAAACTTGAGGATGTAGATTGGCTCGTCTACCTTTCGTGATCTGAAGGTGGAAGATGATTGAACACTAGAGTGCCCAGAAATTTGCACTCACATGAAGTGATACTTGACTTGTGATATCGGGAATGGGATTATAGATGCCATTTGGTAGTTGCTAGAGAATTGTCGGAGATGGGTTTAAAATTTCCATCCGAAGAAGTGTTGATCGCACAAGAGATTCCTTTGCTAGAACCTGTATACCTGTTGTTGAGGAGGACTTCCCTGGGGAATGCTGGTCTTTGTTTTGTGAGAAATAGAGTTTTAGGAGCTTCAGTTTTCCGTTACTCTACTGGGGAATAATTCCGGTTTGGGGAGCGGAAGTGAACTGTGTGTTTGGTCGGGGTATATGCTGCACCGCGACTTTCTGGGGAAATGTGAAATCAATTGTGTTTGATCGGGTCCCGATCTTACAGTGTTGTGGAATGTTGTCTAGGGATAAGAGAGGAATAACCCGGATAGTAAGGTTATGATAAGGAACCTGGATAGTAGGGTTGCCTTGATATGAAAGCCTGGATAGTAGGGTTGTGAGAAGGAACCTGGATAGTAGTGTTACTTCGATATGAAATCCTGGATAGCAGGGTTGTGAGAAGGAACCTGAATAGTAGGGTTACTTCGATATGAAAGCCGGGATAGTAGGGCTGTGGGAAGGAACCTGGATAGTAGGGTTACTTCGATATGAAAGTCGAGATAGTAGGGTTGTGAGAAGGAACTTGGATAATAGGGTTACTTCGATATGAAAGCCGGGATAGTAGGGCTGTGAGAAGGAACCTGGATAGTAGGGTTACTTTGATATGAAAGTCGGGATAGTAGGGCTGCGAGAAGGAACCTGGATAGTAGGGTTACTTCGATATGAAATTCGGGATAGTAGGGCTGCAATAAGGAACCTGGATGGTAGGGTTTCTTCGAAATGAAAGCCTGGATAGTAGGGTTGTGAGAAGGAACCTGGATAGTAGGGTTACTTCGATATGAAAGCCGGGATAGTAGGGCTGCAAGAAGGAACCTGGATAGTAGGGTTACTTCGATATGAATTTCGAGATAGTAGGGCTGTGAGAAGGAACCTGGATAGTAGGGTTACTTCAATATGAAAGCCGGGATAGTAGGGCTGTGAGAAGGAACCTGGATAGTAGGGTTACTTTGATATGAAAGCCGGGATAGTAGAGCTGTGAGAAGGAACCTGGATAGTAGGGTTACTTCGATATGAAAGCCTGGATAGTAGGGATGCAAGAAGGAACCTGGATAGTAGGGTTACTTCGATATGAAAGCCGGGATAGTAGGGCTGCGAGAAGGAACCTGGATGGTATGGTTTCTTCGAAATGAAAGCCTGGATAGTAGGGCTGTGAGAAGGAACCTGGATAGTAGTGTTACTTCGATATGAAAGTCAGGATAATAGGGCTGCGAGAAGGAACCTGGATAGTAGGGTTACTTCGATATGAAATTCGGGATAATAGGGCTGCAATAAGGAACCTGGATAGTAGGGTTACTTCGATATGAATTTGGGTAAAACTGCAGAGGGAACCTGGGTAAGGTTGCTTTTTTAGCACCGATGATTACTCTGTTTAGCTTCAAGTGTTAATCATGGACCTGCTGGAAATTATTGATAATAACTGTCTTTCCCGAAAGAAATACATGGTTAGTTATGCGCGGTGCATGAGATTCATTGTGATGAGGTTCTCAAAATAACTGAGATAATGTTATATGTAATGTATGCATATGTAATGATGTATGACCATGAAATGCTGACGTAATCATCTGAGTCGGTGAAAAATAAATCCCTGACTGTTGTTTGGAGAGTATGAGAAATGGTATTCTTGACTGCTGTAAAAAACCATAGTTCCTCTGCTTCTATTGGGGATGGTGAATTAAAGATGACTATGCTGGGGATTTTCCCCTTGGCTGGTGAATATTCTGCCGGAAGAGACCATGTCTGAGGATAACTCTGTGGGGAACAACTCTATTGGAGAGGAAATACTCTGCTGATAGATCTACTGATTTGGAGAAATAAACTCCACCGGGGATGAATTTTCATTGTGGTGATAATGAATTCTGTTGGAGATTGAATTACTGCTTGTGATAGAAATAAACTCTGCTTGGGGAAAAATTTACCTACTCACTCGCGATTGTGAACCTCAGCTGGGGAGAGTTATATCCTGTTCGGGAAAGTTAGAATCATTGTCTTTGGATACTTTTTACTCTGTGGGGAGTGTATGTACCACTACTCATGTTCTCAAGCTGGCTCCATCCCGGTACCTGATGGGCAGAGTAACTGTAAGGTTTGGGCACTTCTTATTTTCCCTGTTCCTGGAATTACGAGTAATTGTCTTTTATGTAAGTATTTGTGAGCAACAATCATTTTCAAATGCATATATCAAAAATGAATCATTGGACGTTCTTGCAAAACAAAACAGAAAAATAAAAAGAAATAAATTGAAGTTAAATGACTTGTATTGATTTTGAAGTTGGCCTGTAATAGGCATTTTGTACAAAAGAGGCTGACGTCCTAGTAAGAGAACGCCGCCGAAAAATAGAAATTATACAACTTGTATAAAAGAAAGAAAAACAGCTATGTGAAACAATCCCATTGGGTTCCAACTCTGTTATTGCCTTTATATCTTCAAGCGTCTCATCACTTTGCTACTTGGCTGAAGGTGGATCAGATTGATTGGCACCGTCTGAGCTTGATAGTCGGTACCTAAGTCTGGTTGCAAGATGATCCAATGAGACATAGTGTCACGCTTCAATCCCTAACTTTTGCTTGTACTGTCTTTTCGGGTTTTCAGCCCACCGGGATACCCCTTTTTGCCCAAGTCGCCTTTTCAGGTTTTTGACTTGCCGGGTGTACTGTTTTTTTTCTTCATTTTCATCCCTTACTTTTACCCGAACCCTTTTGGTTCACTGAGAAGCCCTTATTTTTGCCTAGGCCAGTCAACCTAGCGGGTCTTTGATTATGCGTAGTATCTTTTCACTATGTCTTCATTGACGGGGTGAGGAAGGTCGTCACTATCCATGGTGGTTAGAATCATAGCTCCTCCAGAGAAAATGTTCTTAACCACAAATGGCCCTTCGTATGTGGGGGTCCATTTGCCCCTGGGATCACCTTGCGGTAGTATGATGCGTTTGATCACTAGATCCCTGACTTGATATTCTTGACGTCTGACTTTCTTGTTAAAAGCCTTGATCATTCGCTTTTGGTACATCTGACCATGACAGATAGCAGTAAGTCTCTTTTCATCGATTAGATTCAGCTGATCAAGTCGGGTTTGGATCCATTCGTCTTCGTTCAAACCCGCATCCTTCGTAATCTTGAGAGAGGGTATCTGGACTTCGATGGGTAGGACTGCCTCCATCCTATACACCAAAGAGTAGGGTGTTGCCCTTGTCGACGTCCGTGCTGAGGTACGGTACCTATGAAGAGCGAATGGTAACATCTCGTGCCAATCTTTGTATATCACCATCATCTTCTGTATAATCTTTTTAATGTTCTTGTTAGCCGCTTCAACAGCCTCATTTATCTTCGGCCAGTAGGGAGAAGAGTTATGATGTTGAATCTAGAACTTTTTACAGAGATCGGTGATCATCGTGTTATTGAGATTTGTACCATTGTCAATGATAAGCCTCTCTGGGATACCATATCGACAGATCAGATTGTGTCGGATAAACCGCGCCACGATGTTCTTGGTTATTGTAGCAAAGGAAGCTGCCTCAACCCACTTCATAAAGTAATCAATGGCTACAAGAAAAAAGCAATGCCCGTTAGACGCAGTAGGTCTGATCTCTCCGATCATGTCAATCCCCCACATTACAAAAGGCCAAGGATTTGTCAAAACATTCAGGGGAACCGGAGGTACATGCATCTTATCGGTATACACTTGGCACTTATGACAGGTTCGAGAGTGCTGATAACAATCGACTTCCACAGTGGACCAGTAATATCCTGCCCGTAGGATTTTCTTCGCCATGGTGTGTCTGCTAGAATGAGTTCCGAAGGTACCTTCATGTAACCCTGCCATGATCCTTTTTTCCTCGCTCTTGTCTACACACCGTAGTAGTGTGGAGTCATGGTTACGCTTATAGAGGATCCCATTACTGATGAATAAATTTGCAGCAAAACTTCTCAGAAACTTTTTATCATTAACAGATGCCCCCTCGGGGTATTCTTGAGCCTCAAGATACCTCTTTACCTCGTGGAACCAGGGTTTGTCTGCTACCTCTTCGGTGTTGATCTCACAGCAGTGTGTGGGTTCATCCAACTTCTCAATGGTGATCTAGGGAGCTTCATTATCCCACCTAACCTTGAACATAGAAGACATGGTAGCTAGCGCGTCCGCCATCTGGTTCTCTTCTCGTGGGAAATGTTCAAAAGTTATCTCCTCAAAGTGTGGGAGCAATGTCAGTACATACTCTTTGTAAGGAATAAGATTCGGGTTCTTCGTATCCCATCCGCCTTTGATCTTACTTATTACCATAGCAGAATCTCCGAATACACTCAAGAACTTAATCCTTAGGTCAATAGCAGCTTGAAGACCCATGATACACGCTTCATACTCCGCCATATTGTTGGTCGAGTTAAAACATAATCGGGCGGTGAATGGAGTATGACAACCCTCACGAGATATAATTACAGCTCCAATGCCATTACCCAATGCGTTTGAGGCTCCATCAAAATACATATATCATTGGGATCCCTCCTCAGGTCCTTCATCCGATCCAGGTTCTTCGCAGTCGGTTACCAACATGATATTCTCATCCGAGAACTTGAAATTCATGGACTGATAGTCATCCACGGCCTGATGTGCCAAATGATCCGCTAATACACTCCACTTCATTGCTTTTTGGGTTGTATATTGTATGTCGTACTCAGTCAAGATCATTTTACACCTTGCTGTCCTTCCGGAGAGAGCGGGCTTCTCGAAAATATACTTGATCGGATCCATATTTGATATCAACAAGGTAGTGTGATTCAGCATATACTGTCTCAGTCGGCGAGCAGCCCATGCCAAAGCACAACAAGTTTTCTCGAGCAATGAGTATCGGGTCTCACAGTCGGTAAACTTTTTGCTAAGGTAATAAAGGGCATGCTCTTTTCGACCAGACTCACCATACTGCCCCACCACACACCCCATCGAACTGTCTAGCATTGTCAAGTATAATATCAAAGGTCTTCCTTTAACTGGAAGCATCAGAGTTGGTGGTTCTTGAAGGTATTCCTTGATCCTTTCGAAAGCGGCCTGACATTCATCATTCTATTTTACCACTTGATCTTTCTTCAGCAGCTTGAAGATGGGCTCGCAAGTAGCAGTCAGATGTGAAATGAACCTGGCGGTGTAATTCAGACATCCCAAGAAACCTCTAACTTCTTTTTCTGTGCGGGGAGCCGGCATCTCTTGTATGGCTTTTACCTTTGCAGGGTCCACCTGAATACCTTTGTCATTGACAACGAAACCCAGAAGCTTTTCAGACCTTACCTTGAAGGTACACTTGTTCGGATTCAACCTTAGCTTATACGTCTTCAACCTATCAAACAGTTTCTGGAGATGATCAAGGTGTTCTTCCTCAGTCTGGGACCTGGCTATCATGTTATCAACATAAACCTCGATCTCATGGTGAATCATATCATGGAACAGAGCGACCATGGCGCACTGATAAGTTGCTCCAGCATTCTTCAACCCAAAAGGCATTACCATGTAATAGAAGGTGCCCCATTTTGTAATGAAAGTTGTCTTCTCCATGTCCTCAGGAGCCATCTTGATCTGTTTGTATCCAGAAAAACCATCCATGAAGAAGAAGACCTTGTGATGTGCGGTGTTGTCGACTAGAACATCAATGTGAGGAAGCGGGAAGTCATCCTTGGGGCTTGCCCTATTCAGATCTTTGTAATCCACACACATTTGTACCTTACCATCCTTCTTAGGTACCGAAACGACGTTGGAAACCCACTGCGGATAAGAAGTGACAACTAAGAATCCTGCGTCGAACTGTTTCATGACCTCTGCCTTGATTTTCTCTGACATTTCAGGGCGCATACGGCGGACCTTCTGCTTTACTGGTGGGCAGTCTTCTTTAGTCGGCATACAATGGACCACAATATCAGTGTCCAAACCAGGCATGTCTTCATAAGACCAGGAGAAGATCTCAACATTGTCATGTAGTATCTGTATTAACCGTTGTTTGACACTAGGTTACAAATTCGTACCTATTTTAACCTCTTTCATGTCTTCCTATGTACCCAGATTCACTGACTCAACTGGCTCTTCATGAGGCTGTATGGCCCTTTCCTCCTACTGTAATAGTCTAGCAAGTTCTCCAGGCACCTCGTAATCGTCCTCACCTTCGTCCTCGACTTGGTTGATCGAATTCTTGAAGTCATAACTGGAAGTAGGAGAGCTGTTATCAATGGGATCCGGAGTGGATATGGATCTTCAGTATGATACGTGAGTGTGTGTAAGAGAATAGTTGTTTTGATAGAGTGAAAGACAGAAGAGAAAAACAAGGAGCGCAAAATTTGTAATGCAAGAAACGTCCAATGCTTTATTAATGATATATGAAATGACAAATAATAAGCCCTCACAAGCAAAGCCAAGGGGCCTCGGGCGAGGCACCGAGCCGTAAAGTTTCAAACTTGTTTATTACAAATCTTAAAAAAAGAGTCAATTACTGCGGAATAAAAGAAAAAGGTATGAAGTCCTGCGCTGTCTAGTTATTCAGTCCACCGTTGGTCGTTGGGTAGATCCAGCTGTCGATGTTTGAGTCCTCTTCACTGTCTTCAATTGCATTAATTCCCAGATTGCTGATGTGTAGCGGAGGTCTTCCATCCTGAGTGTGCCTAACAGCCCTTTGAGCCCCTTCTTCAACCACAACCCTGGCGTCCTTGAGAGAAGCCATCTTCAACGGAGGTTTGCTGGTAGTAACTTCAGTTGATGCCAAGATCTGAGAGACCTCTTCGAAATTCTGACAAGGAGTTTCTATGAATTCCCCGTCCATCTCTATGTAGCGGAAGGAATTGAGGTGACTCACCATATATTCTTCTTCACCTCACACTATGACAATTTTCCCCTTCACCGGATACTTCAGCATTTGATGGAGCATGGAAGTAACTGCCCCGGCCCTATGGATCCAAGGACGACCCAACAAGCAAGAATACGATGGCCTAATATCCATTACATAGAAGGTGGACCCAAAAGTTTGAGAACCCACTTTGACAGGGATGTCCACCTCCCCGTGCACCATTCTCTTCGATCCGTCAAAAGCCCTTACCATAATGTCACTAGGCTTTAGAGTCAAACCCTCACAATCCAAGCGATCCAGCACTTTTTTCGGCAGAACATTCAGTGAAGACCCGGTGTCTACCAACACATGAGCCATAGTGGTACCTTTGCACTCAATCGAGACATGTATAGCATCATTATGGTTCCTTCCTTTCGGTGTCAGATTCGCATCTGAAAAACCTAACCCATTATCAGTAGTCAGGCTGCCCACACAATCTTTGAACTAATCTGCTGAAGTTTCCTGCGACACATGCGCATTCTTGAGAAATAAAATCAAAGCCTTCGCATATGCTTTAGAACATAATAGCAGAGACAACATGGATATCATTGATGGAGTCTGCCCCAGCTGCTCGACCACATTGTAGTCGCTCTTTTTGATAATTTTCAGTATTTCCTCTATTTCTTGTTTAGAGGCTTCCACAATGATTTTCTTAGGTGCCTCCGTCCAGGAAGGCTTACCTATGATTTCCTTGCCCCGAGTCCCAGATGGCTCAACAGCAGGGGTGATAACTGGAGTAAAAACAGGAATAGTAGCAGGTGTAATAACTAGAGTAGGAATAGGAGAAATGTCAGGAATGCTGGTTGGAGCAGCAGTTGGAATAACAGTAGGCTTGATGATAGTCTTCGGGGAAATCTCGGGAGAGAAGACCCTTCCACTTCGGGTAACTTTACTAGTCCCGACAATATTACTGACATCAGTATCAGCTTCTTCATTCTTCGGATCTTGCTTAATACCATGATAGTACACATCAGCACCATAATGCCATGGGACAGCCTTGTCTGAGGTGTACGAGATGGGACTAGGAACAGTGATTATCAACAGAGAAATTCTTCGAACAAGTGTAATCCTAACAGGTTTTCTCGAGGAAACCTTGGGAGGATTGGCGGAAATGGTTATAATGGCAACTTCTTCATTTGAAACAACATGAATCATAGTCTTCTCGAACAAAATCTCTTTATTATCCATCAGGCGTTGAACACCTGGCTTCAACAAACGGCAACCGGAAGGTAGACTCAAACATATGTGGCAACCTTCACCATAACCCGGAAACTAACCGTCCACCGGAAAATTCTTCTTAACATTCATAAGAGGAGTGGAAATTTCTTCAATAGAGGTCACAAACAAATCAGCGTCAACATCATTAACTCCACGACCATGTTTAGGCATAGGAGCAGTTATAACATTCGGTTTTTATGGAGCATCAAACTCTATCTCCTCGGCTTCAAGCAAATCATGTACTTTGTTTCTCAGAGCCCAACAATCATTTGTATCGTGGCCTGGACTCTCAGAATGGTAGGCACACCGCACATTGGGATTGTATCTGGGAGAAGTAGTGTTTGGATTCTTGGGAGCCTCTCTCAAGGTTACCAAGTTGGATTTCAGCAGGTGAGGTAAGACTTCAGCCAAGGTCATGTTGATGCGGGTAAACTTCCGTTTTGGTCTTTCTACCCTTTGTTGATTGTTGCGTTGTGGAGAAACTGCGGGTCTTGGTATCACTATAACATTTTACCGTTTGACAGTGTTCAGATCTGTTTTGGCCCCTTGGGCTATAAACTGCACTGGCTTCCTTCTTACCAGTAAAAGTCTTTTTTGCTGAACTCGAGGAGACATCCTTCTGTATTTTACCACTTCAAATCACAACTTCTACTCTTTCTCCAATTAAAATCAGCTCGGTGAAACCAGATGACGAACTGCCGATCAAGTGATTGAAAAACGGACCAGATAGCGTCCCCAGAAACATGTTAACCAACTCCCTATCAGACAACGGGGGTTGAACTCCTCCAGCTAAGTCTCTCTATTTCTTAGCATAGTCCTTAAAACCTTCACCTGCACCTATGGACATACTCTAAAGTTAAGTACGAGTGGGAGCAAGGTCGGCATTGTACTGATAGTGCTTGTAGAAAGCAACAGCAAGATCTTCCCAATTTCGAACACTGGCTCCCTCTAACTGGTAGAACCACTCAAGCTGATTCCCTGACAAACTATCTTGAAAGAAGTGCACCCACAAATTTCTATCAGCAGAGTGGGGCTGGATTTTTCGGACATACGAGCAGAGATGGAGTTTTGGACAGGACACTCCATCATACTTGGCAAAAACTGGAGCTTTGAACTTCTGAGGGATGACCACCCCCGATACCAGTCCTAATTCTCCGAAATCCAACCCAAGTATCCTCTGAACTTCCATAACACTCAGATGGTTTTCTAGCTGCTTGTATCTATCTTCAGCAGGAGGATATTGCTCATCATCAAAATCAGTATCATTGTTAGAGACTGCAGGACTAGGGTCCTTTTCCATTTCTTGGTTCTCCCCTTCCTTGGATGAAGAAGTCAGATCAGTTTGATGCTTCAACCTTTCTCTGAACCTTCTTCCCATATTCAGAATACCAGTCTTCTTCTTCTTCTTCTTCTTCTCTTTTAGAATAAGGGTCTTCAAATTCTCTTGCCCTTTAGCCAGACTTATGAACATCTGTTGGAACTGGGTGTTCTATGCCTGGAGATCTTTGATGGCTTGATCGGAAGACATTTCTGCTGAAATAAACAGCGAAGAAGATGAGAAACCTGTAGTGGTACCTGTAATGATGGGCATGATAATGGGATGCACATGTAATGATTTCAAAGACTTTGGGAAATTTAAATTTGCAAACCAAAATAAATAAAAAACTTTATTAGCTTAAATTTGAAGGTTCAACATGCCTTTAAGGTGTTACAAAATAAGTAAACAAAACAAACTTAAAACTAGAATAAATCAAAAGTCCCATGGACGCTTCATCTTTGGGCTGATATAGTCATTGATCACTCTTTCTTCCTCGAGCTTCCCGATGAGCTTTAAAACCTTTCTCTCTTGCTCATGGAACTGCTCCCGGTAAGTATCCCTCTCATTCTTCAGCTGAATCCAAGACCTCTGTAACTCCCCAGGATCAGTGGGCATGTAAGGATAGAGAATCGTGTAGGGAATTCCTTCTTCATTAATGGGCTCCACAATCATTGGTAATACAGCCTCATAAGGTATCATAAGCTTATGGGCACGAGCTCGGACCCATTGGAGGTAAGGCTGCATAGGAAGGAAAGTCTTTGGTCCCAACTCTTTGGGGTCAGATCTGTTTACCATGCCCCAAGCTCGTATGAACCTTCGGCGATGCTCCTTAACGTCATCCTTATAGTCGAATACAATGTCCTCGAGAAGTAACTCATGGGGACCATCTCTTCGAGCACGACCAAATTGTCACAAAGCTAGACAAGGATTCTAAGTTATGCCCCCTCTGATACCAATCAATGGGACATTAGGGTACCCCCCACAGCGGTCAATAACAACAGTGTCTTTCATAGCCCGAGAACACCAAAGAATATCCGTATGAGCAAGTGCCATTATTCTATGTGACTAACCAAAACCTTCTTCGTTCTTCAGCACAGACTTAGGGAGGTGAGAAATAAGTCACCTCGACAACAACGACATGCAACACATAAGAGTCCCTCTTCTCTTCATAGTACGAGTATGGAGAGCATGCGAGATATCTCCAAGCAAGGTAGGCACAAGGTTGCAAGAAAGGAAAATCTTAACAGCATTCACATCTACAAAGGAATCCGGATTAGGGAAGAGAACTAAACCATAGATAAGAAGAGCCAAGACATCCTCAAAAGCCTGAAAATCAAAATCATCCCAAAACAACTGAGCCTGATCTATAAAAAATTTGGCTAGAAAACCCTCGACTCCGCTTCAAATTTCCTAATTGGATACCACACCGGCTCGTTTCAAATGCAAAGCTGAGGCAATATCTTATGGCTTAGGAACTTCTTCCATACCTGTGAAGGGTACCTGTTCAAGAATGAATATGCCCAATAAATGAGATAATTCTTCTAAGGTGGGTACCAGCTTGTAATCTGGAAAGGTGAAGCAGTGATGCTTGGGATCGAAGAACTGAAAAAGTACGCTCATCATCTGTTCATCAAGGTTTGGAGTAACCAAGATGAGAAGTTGACCATGTCACTTAATGAAAGTAGAAGTTTCAGAAACTCTTGATGCTAGCTCTTTAAGTTGGGAAGGCATCTGCACAAAGTTGATTTGGATGGTATTTCTACGCACGGAATCCATGATCTGCAAAATAGAACAAAGATAAATTCCCTTGGTCTTTGAAATGGTTAGTGTGATGAAACATGAATGCCATGTTATGATGCATGATGTCATGATAAACCACAAGTATAACAAACATAAATATTGCAAACACAGTCAAATCACACAAAGCCCTTAGGTTTAAGGCTTGCATGAGATCAAAGGTAATACCCTATTGAAGTTAAGTTGGTTCAACCTGTCCTAGAAAAGTAATCGGGTTCAAGAGGATCTCAATATCACTGATCATCCTCCATCGGTCATGGTTTCAGCTCACACAATCTTTTCTTGCAGCCAAAATTATTCTGAGAGTATGATCTCAATGAGTGTAGTATCGAGTATCAACCAGTTCTCAGCTCTACAACGAGGCCGACTATCTCACTACTTTCTAATGGCCAAGTTGGGAGATTAAAGGTTCTATGGTCAGTTGATGTTTAACGACACCACGCAGCGGCCCCGTATTCTCCTCGTTTCTCCATAAGGGATACCGGTACCAACCAAAGTGCCACACCAACATAGCTACTGCTTCAATCGTATCGGTCTACGCCGTGCAGTTCCTTCACAGTCTATTGCTACTTACCTAAAAGGTATTCCCCAGATCCGGGTGTAGGATTTATAGTAACCCCAAACAAAACCCTTAAAAGTAAAGCAAACAAAGAAATCAAGAGAAGAAATTATGATGAACTAGATCCTAAGGTATACCCTACTTATATTTTCCCCAGCAGAGTCGCCAGTTCTGTGATACGGTGGAAGAACTGACTGTTTAGTACTGTTTTGAATTTTGCGTTTTTTGTTTTCAAATTGTCGCGGTAAGCAAGAGTCTCCACCGAATTTTATTTCATCCAATCGGAAAGGAAAAAAGTACAGAAAAAATCCTTTTTCGAGATATTCTGAGTACCGGGGGGGGGGGGGGGGGGGTAGATTATAGAAAGGGAAGGTGTTAGCACCCTTTCTATCCATGGTTTTTCATGGGCTCTTAGGTACTTTCTCATCTTTTAAAATTGCTTATGAATGTGTTTGCTTTGAAAATTTTGACTTCGTGATAACCCTTGTATCAGTCCTCAAAGGTGTGACGAATTTGTTTTGAAAATTTGTTTGAAAAGGGTAAGTGTGAAAAGCTTTGATTTGAGCAAGTACCTACTAGCATCTACCTACTCGAAAAAATATCGTTTCTATTCTTGTTTCCTTTAGACAGCACTATCCTACTTTTGAGAAATAGGTAGCACCGTCGTTGGAATTGTAAGGGTTAATTCGAAAGGGACGTACGATCACTGAAGCAATGTTAGGACACCCTAGTAATAACCCTAGAGTCTTAAGATCATATTCGAGGCAACATTTCAGAGGTAACATTCGAATGGGACAATTTGATCTTTTAGATTGGAGGGTTACCACTAAGACACCCTATGCTTAATGGTCATTTACCGAAGGCAACCGAAGTGAGAGTATACCCTAAGAGTGATATGTGTGGGTGATTTGTTTTCAGTTATTTATCTTTGCACATTAGGGTTTTCTAACCGTATTAATTTTCCATACATTCTTGCCATACAATCCTATTAGCATACATCTAAACAGTTAAATATTGGCGGGAATTAAAAATACGAGAAAGTAAAACTACGCTATTACAAGGCTTCGGGGAGGGGGATTAATTACATAGCCAAAAACCCGTGGAAAAAAGCGATAAGTAAAAACCCTAAATTAACTATTATAAGCCAGTGAGCAGTTACAAAAATATTGGCAAAAATAATTAACAAGCGCGCGATGAATTAAATACGAGGCGATTATGGTTTTAACCCTTGACTAAACCTAATTGCGATTGATTAAAAAAAATTTTTTTGACATGTTTTGTTATTTAAGGAAATAAAGAAATCATTAAATTAAAAAGAAAATCCCAATTCTAATTAATTTTAAATTAAGAAAAAATAAATTAATTCAATCTAAAAACCTATTTTTGTATTTTTATTTATTTGAGAAAAAATAAAAGAATTAAATCAAGAGTTTAACCTAATTTGCTAATTAGTTTTAATTATAAAAAAAAACAAGTTAAAATTTCCCTAAGTTAAACTAAATTAAATTAAATTAACAAAATTAATTTTGATAAAAAAAGTCTAATTCTAATTTTTTGACTTCTTGATTTTATGATTTTATGAAAAATAGTAATTAATTGTCAATTAAAATAAATAAAAGAAATATTAAAAGAATAAAAATAAGAAAGAAAAATTAGAAGTGGGCCTGATTACTAGCAATTATGGGGGGTGTAGATCTGACTTTTGGGCCCAAACAATCTAAGCCCGCTTGAATTTGCCAAATCTAATGCGTACGTTGACTTGAGGTGTATGATGGACCTTCAATGGAAAGTCATTGGATCTTGGCTGAAGATGCGTTTGATGGTTGGATCTTGATGGCATATGATGGACGTCATACTAAGCAACGCACCTGATCACCTGATGAAAAATAACATGAAACAAATGTAGAGACATGGGGATCGAACTCAGGTCCTTATGCACGTTTCCAGTACATGCTTGCCAGCTGAGTTGTGATACTTAGTTGTAATAATAATAAGAATAAAGCATAATATAAGAAAACATGAGTTAGTGGTCAAAACAAAAAGGAAAACGCGCGCCAGTTTGAATGAGCCAATGATGTTGTGCCACGCAAGCTTCTTCTTCCTCTCTCTGTCGTTTTAGCCTAGGACACTTTTACCTACAGACACCTTGCTGTAGCTATAAACCTGTGATGTTCAAAAATCCTATACAAGCAACATAAATGAAAGGTGAGGGTACCAATCAACTCTTCTCATCCTCACGAGCATCATGGTACTAGAATCCAAGCCTAATTTAGCTTATACTGCAAACCCCTAAAACGAGCTAAGAAACCCTAACAACGGCACATCAGGATTCCTGTATTGAAAATGCAATTAAATGATACCAATAGCTTGAAAACTCAATGAAGAACAAGAATATATAAATCCAATGTGCTAATGATGCATAAATCAATGAAATCGAAATCAAGTTTTGGGACAAACCGTGGCGTCTGTAACTTACGATTCCAAATGTAAAAATGCTTGCAATTGATTGAGATCCCTTCTGGAGATGTTCAGGAGCCTGTTGGTAATGTTAGAATGGCTTGGATTGGCCTCTAGGATGGAAATTGAATCACCACTTTTCTTTGAAATTTTGAAGTTTGGTTCTAGCTTTTCCACGACTGTAACCTCTTTTTCTTGCCTTGTTTTTGTTCATTATATATCCCTCAATGAATTAGGGTTGCAAAACAGATCCAATCTTTAAGCTTCGATGATATTTGATTTTATTTTTTAGCCATATGATATCTTTCTGTTTTCATGGCAATCATCCTATTTTTTTTACCAATTACCATTGATTCGAATTGATCTTGCAAGCTCAGCATATCTTGGTTGCTAACCTGTCAAAAAAACAAATCAAATCCTATCTTTTATATATTTTCATCATTTATTTGATTTAATTAACTTTTTAATTAATGAAAAATAAAAATAAATTGAAAAATGAAGAAAATAATTTGTGGATAAGTATTTTAGTCGTGGACCACATTATAATTGAGGTGCAAGCATAAAAAGTTGGGCCCATTTGACTTTTAGCAATTTTGCAAAAATGGTCGACTTGGACAATGCATAACTCTCTCAATTTTGACCCTATAGAGGTGTTCTTGGACTTTTTAGAAAGCTTAGGGTGTCCTCTAATCAACCCTTTTGGTATCATATCAATTTATTCTTCCATGTTCATGTATGAAGCTTTGACCCAAAAGGTGTTTTTGTTGACTTTCCAAAATGACCTATAATGTCAAAATTCATATATTTTTGTGAGTGCATATTTTGAACTTGGGAGCTGAATATGAATTGTAAGTAATTTATTCCTCTTATAAATGAACTTTGGATGGGTCATTTCTGATAAAGTATGCGAAAGTTATGCTTGGTCAAAGTTGAGTTGACTTTTCCTATAAAACCCTAATTTAGCAACTTTTGGGTTTTGATGAATTGTGAGTAATCCTTGAAGAATCATGATTAACCCTTGATAAAATTATGAATAATACTTCAAAATGAGGATGTTGACCAAAAAAATTGAGGTTTGACTTTATATGGGCCACAGTTGACTTTTGACCGAGCATAATTGATTTTCAGGCATTTGAGCAATTGATTGAGCAAACTTCTTCTGCAAGGCTTGAAACTTGACATGGATGATCTTGATAACATATTAGGACAATGATGATAATTTGAGTCCTTCGTGATTCATCCATCTTGATGAGAATGTAAACCCTAATTTGAGATAGACTGCCTTAGGAGAGAGTTTGTCTGGTCAACTCTTTAACTTCCTTGAGCAATTTGGGGACCTCACTTGACATGTGTTGTGAAATATGGGAGGGAAAATTTTGGGGTATAATAGTCATGATGTCATGATGTTTATGATGTTATGAACAAATAACCATATACACATAAAGAACACAAGGCCTTAGGTTTAGGCTTGCATGAGGTTTATAGGTAAGTACCCTCTTGAAGTTTTAGTTGGTTCAACCTTTCCTAAAAGAAAGTAATCGGGTTATAAGGAATCTCAATATCATTTATCTTTCTTCATCGGGCATTGTTTCAGCAGAAACAATCTATTCTTGCTGCCAAAATATCCCAAAAGTCCGATCTCAATGAGTGTAGTATCGAGTATCGACCAACTTCAGTCTTGCACCAAAGCCAACTATCTCACTACTTTCTAATGACCAAGTTATTCAACTAAAGTCCTATGGTAAGTTAGTGTTTCATGACACCACACATCAGCCACATATTCTCCTTGATTTAACTCAAGGGACACCGATACCAATAAATGGGTCACACTAGCGTAGCCATCACTACAACCATATCGGTCTAGGCCGTACAATTTCCACGATTTATTGCTACTTTCCTAATAATGCCCCCAGATCCGGGTATATGATCTTTACAAGTAATAAACCCTAAGCATTACCCATAAATGTATTGCAAACAAGGAAAACAAATAAACTAAATATAGGTGATCTAACTCTTAATATAACCCCACTTTTAGTTTAATTCCATCCCCAGCTGAGTCGCCAGTTCTGTAATATGGTGGGAGAACTGACTTGGTTGTTCTGTGTTTTATCGTAAATATTGCGGATAGCAAGAGTCGCCACCGAATTTTATTTTATCCAATAAAGGAAAGGGTGAAAAGAATAGGAAAGACCTTTTGATATATTTTCTTGAGTTCGGGGGAGTAGGTTATGAAAAGGGAAGGTGTTAGCATCCTTTTCATCCGTAGTTATCTACGGGCTCTTAATTGCTTGATCACTTTGAAATGCTTTGTGTTTGTGTAAGTTTTGAAAATATTTTGAAAACGCCTAAGTTTGGTAAACTTTTCAATGATTCTCGTATCGTTGAGAATGTATACAAAGTGTTGGTTTTGAAAATATTTATTGAAATGAAGTGTTTGGAAATATGTTTGAAAATGCCAATGTAAGGCCATTTTTGTAATGATTCTCATATCGTTGAGAATGTATACAAAATGTTTGTTTGAAAATTGTTTTTGAAAGTGTGAGGTGTAAATGGTTTTGTTGTGAGCAAGCAATTACGATAAATCTCCCTACTCAAAAAGTATTTGTTCTTTTCCTCCTCCTTTAAATAGTGCTATTTTACCATTGATTGGTAAATAGCCATATCATTGGATGTGAGCGACATGCGTGGGTCGTCATACAGTCATAGAAGACAACTTGTAAGATGTTCGAGCGATTGTCGTAAGGGACTAATATCGTTTACCGAAGGCAACATTGAATGGTCATCGAGAGGCTATAATCTTTTAATCAAGGGTCTTTGCTAAAACATCCCACATTCGAGGGACATGACTGTTTTAATCCGAGGCAACAAGTGTGGCTTACCCTAGAGGTGCATGTGTGAAAAGTGTATTGTTTTCAATTATTTCATCTTGAATTAGGGGTTGTCTAATATTGATTTTAAATTTTGCCATACAAACCCTAATTACTAACAATAATATGGAAAGCGATAAATTGTGAAATTTAAATGTGCTACGCTATTACAATACTTTGGGAATGGGGAGATTCAAATTTATAAATGGGGATGATAAGTAAAATAAATCCTAATTACTACTACAAAGCTTTGAGAGTTACATAAATGATAATGCGAAATAGTAAAATGCGCAAAGAAATGTAAAGTATAGAAAAGAGAGAAGAAATTGTTTTTTTATGAGTTTTTGATAGAAAAGGGTTTTAAGGTTTACCTAGTTAAACCAATTAATTTACAAGAGAATTTAATTAATTTAACAAAACCTAAAGTCTAAGTTAATTCAAGAAAGAAAATTAAATAAACCTAAGTCTAATTTAAATTTAATTCTAAAAGAAATTAATTAGTTAAGTAAATGTCTTTAGGATTTTTTTATTTATAAAAATAAATAAAGTATAAATAAAATAAAATTAGAAAAATTTAGTCTAATTATTTAATAAGAACATATTTTTGTATTTTTGATTAAAGAAAATAAATAAATAAAAAGTAAAACAAAAAGAAAATAGAAATATTATATTGGGCTGTTGGTGTTTGAAAAGTAATCAGGTGTGTTTGGAAATAGTAAAAATGTTAGGCCCAACAATAAGTTTGTTTGAAATCAAAAAACAAAACAATTAAAAAAAACTTATGGGCCTGCGCTGTGATGAGAAATCGGAGGGGTGAAAAATAAAAAAAAAATTGCAAGAGGCCCAAGGTTGGAGGACTAGGCGCACTGAAACAAACAAAAAGAAGGACAAAATAATATGAGAAAATAATAAAAGGGGACGATGGGGCTTGAACCTAAGTCCCTAAATATCAATGCCTTATACGCACGCGCTTTGCCACTGGGGTGGCTTGTACATCTGGTATTAAGACAACTTCCACTAAATTTAAAATAAACTCATTTCTGAATGTGTTATCTTCTTCTCCCTCGCGCCAACTTCTTCATCACCATTTTTGAAATCTATAACTTGCTCATTTCTCAATCAAATTGGAAAATGTAAACATGAAAGTTGCTTGAAATTTCATCACGATTTCAAATATGTAAATAACTTAAGCTAACACTCAAAGATGAACACGAATTTTTTTTGGTACCAAATTCTGACCTAATTTTTCATAAAGTTCATCTTCAAAATTCGCATCGCTCAGGCAACATAAATGAAATCTAAGGGCATGGTTAGCTTCAGGGCTATGATGTCTACATTTTGTATTCACAAAGTAACCATTAATGATGCTTGTAGAGAGAGTTTAGAGTTTGAAAACTTACCTACAAACTGGAAATCGTGTTTGATGATTGAGCACTCCTTGAGATGTTGTGATGATCTGGATAGCTTCATTGAACCTCCAGGAAGCTAATGCAATGCTTACTTTGGATTGAGAGTTGTTGGATTGTTCTGGAGAAGTCAATGTGCAGAGCTCTGTTTTTGGTTATGGAAGATGAGGAAGATGTTGTTAAAGTTGTGTTGCAGTATTTGGATAGCCTCTATATGAGTTATAAAAGCTTGGTGATTGATTAAAATATAAAATGCATGAGTGGATTGTGAGATGGGTATTCAAAGTCAGAAATGGCACAAAAATGGAGTTTGTATGCAAATTCTGATTTCAGGGAGTTCGAGAGAGTTTTTAGGCTTGTGAAATCGTGTGTTCGGTTTCAAATACATCCTCTATTTATAGGAAAGAGGTTTGGAAGGTTCAAGGGATCAGAAATCACAAGATCACATGTTATGGTTTTTGACTTGTTTTTGAAGCAATATTGACAAACATTGTTCCAATGCATAGTATAAGGCTATCTAAAGCGGTTAGGAACTTTAAACTTGTTGCTTTTGCCTTTTGTGTTGAGTGTGTGCAGAGGGAACAAGATAGAGGCTCAATACAAGTTGACTTTGTGATGAAAGCAACTTTACAAGAATGGAAATGTTACTTTGTGCCAAAAATGGATGGATCTATTGGACAATGACTCAAATGTTTGGATCATAGCTCTAAAAGTTATGCAATAAACTAATTATGGAGTGATTTGCAAGTTAGAAGCCTGCAAAGCAAGATTATGCAGCATAGGTTTGAGATTTGGTTAAGTGTTCATCATGAAAATGACTTGTAAATCAAGAATGGATCCCAACTTCTTCTCTTTGATTCTCTTAGCTCAAGCACGATCTCTTCAAGTTCTTGGACATTTTGGAAATCTTGAAACATTGTCTACAACCTTCATGTTGACCAGTTTGGCTAAATCATCTTGGAACTATGGCAAAATTGGTCAAGAAGTTAGGTAAAAAATCTACTTAAACTAGTTGAAAATTTCACTAAGTGTTTTATGAAAAAAGTCATGTCTTTATGAGCTTATATCTTCCAATCTAAGCATTTTTTGTACATCAACCTTATAATAAAAAGTTGTATATTTCATCAATATCTACAACTTTCATGTTGAAAGTTTTTCTTGAATCATCTTGCATTTTGGTGAAAAATTATTATGAAGTAATGAATTTATCAAGTATAAAAACACTTAGAAATTTTCTAAGTATCAAAACCTTTGACTTTTTGTGGACTTTCTTGATTCCTAATGATCAAGTTTGATATTTTTGAGTATCTTGATGAATCTTGATCTTTGAAATTCAATGTTGATCAAAAATTCAAAGTTTGACTTTTTGTGTATTAGTTGACTTTTCATCAGTTGATCCAAAATTCAACTATCAATCCATTAATCTTGAGAAATTATTTGAGCCATGAATTTATGTCAAAATGTTGTGTTTTAATCCTTGAAATCATGCTTCAAGCCATTGGGTCATGTATTAGGTCAAAAGTCAATGATCAGTCCATCTCAGTCAAAAACCCTAATTTTGACCATTTTGCTCCCTTGATGATTTGAATGCTTTTCTTGAGGAATTGTGATCAATCCTTGACCAATTAATAAGTATTACTTAAAAATGTTTATGTTGGCCAAAAATCACGAAGTTTTACTATATATTGACCATAATTGACTTTTGGCCCAATACATTTAATATTCAGTCATCTGAGCAATTGACTGAGCAAATTTGTGATGCAAGACTTGAAACTTGGTATGAGCAATCTTGGAGACCTATAATTAACCCTGAAAGTAATTTGAGGAATCAAAAGTCCAATTGTTTTTGAGAAAACCAAAACCCTTATTTGTGGGCTCAGTGCTTAGGAAGTGAACTTGTCTGATCAAACTCTTGAAACTTCTTGAGCATTTGAGATTTTTTGTGAGAAATGTCTTAAGAATAGAGACGGAAAATGTTGGGATACAAAAATGAGTTTACCAACAAAAACAGATTGTGGATCAATTCCCAAAACAGGACAGGACGACTATCTTTATCACCAGGTGGTATGAATTCCCGAAACAGGACGGGTTTACCAACAAAAACAGACTGTGGATCAATTCCCGAAACAGGACGGGGCGACTATCTACATGACAAACATCTCCCTCAGAAACTAACCTCTGACGAGCATCTTTCTTTCAGATACTACATTTGATGAATGACTACTCAACCACCTTCCCCAGAGGTTCATTCTGGAAAGCGTTCTTCGGATACAGTCGAGCGTAGACTCATTCTGATACCTCTATCAACAGTTACTATGGATGGCATCTACAAGCCCATCTCTGATGAAATTCTTTCACCTCTTTCCAAATGGAATATTTAATCCCATTCAAATAATACAATCAATCAACAACATTACTTTTTGCACAGGCGAGTGCAAATTTTTGGGTAATTAAATGTTCAATCATCTTCTACCTTCAGATCACGAATAGCGAACATGCCAATCTAACTCTTCAGGTCTAAGAAGATTGAACATGGGCATCTATTTTACCCTAAAATTTTCCCTCTCATTTTTATTCAAGACATCCTCCTAGGGTTCCCAAATGCTCAAGGTTGCTCAAGAATTGATCAGACAAATTCTCCTCTTAAGCAATGGATCCACAACTAGGATTTTAATTTTCACAAGGAATTTTTGGTTACAAAGGTCTTAAATGTAATTAATGGTCTCTTATATGTCTCCAAGAATGCTCATACCAAGTTTCAAGCCTTGCACCACAATTTTGCTCAGTCAATGGTTCAGATGACTGAAAATCAACTATACTGGGTAAAAAGCCAATTATGGTCAACATACAGTCAAACTTCAAACATTTTTGTCAAAATCAACATTTTGAAGTCATATTCATTATTTGATCAAGGGTTAATCATGATTCCTCAATAAAATCCCTCAAATCATCAAAAGTCAAAAGTTGCCAAATTAGGATTTCCTTAGGAGAAGTCAACTGAACTTTGACCAAGCATAACTTTCACATGTTTCATTAGATTTTCCCCAACCAAGGCTCTTTTTGAAGGAAATTCAATTCTGTACCACTTAGACTCTCAAAGCTCAAGTCCAAAAAATGCTTCATTTGAGAGATATGAGCTAATACATTATAGGTTATTTCAAAAGTCAACAAAAAGACACTTTTTGTCAAGGCAACTTACATTACGACAAAATCTTCAAATACAAAAATGATCAACATAGAGATTGTATAGGACATCTTGGGCTTTCTAAAAAGTTAAAGATCACCCTCAAAATATAAAAATTGAGTGAGTTATGACCAGTGCAAGTTGGTAAATTTTGAGCAAATGCATGAAGTTCAAATTGAGCAAACTTGATATTTTTGACTATTGGGTCATTGTTTTAAAGTCCAAACGTGTATTATACTCCTTATACACCTCAAAACTCATTCATACACCACTTGGGTATTTTTTATTTTTTATTTTTATTAATTTAAAGTCAAAATAAAATAAGATAAAATCATATCTTCTTACAAAGGTCCAAGCCCACCTTTGGTATGACCTAATTCCTCTCTATATATGCTTTTCATTCAGACATCAATAGGGAGAACCCTTACACGGAAACCCTTGCCTCAAATACTTGTCAAAATATCAAACTTTTCTCAAGAACCCTAGACAATTCAAAACCCTAATTACAAGCCCTTTCATTACAAACTAGCCATCCCAATCAACCTCTAGAAGATCATACGGTAAGGTTGGATCGTTTACAACGATCAAAACGGACAGAAAGTACTTGTGCATGCATCACGATTCCAACCTTACTTGAATTTCATATTTTTCTTTTTTACTACATTCTAACATTTATCGATGCTTATTATGTGTTTATGAGATTCCACTATGCAGGAATGACCCATCGTGGAGGTTTCATGCTGACCAAAACGTAACACACCATAACTACACTGATCTGCATCATTTTTTCCATAGCTCTTAAACCAGACTATTTTAGCCTAAAATAATCATCCCATCAAACTCACAGCCCTTGATTTAGGGGGTAGTATGTTTTTGGATTAATAATTCTATTTATTTTGCAGGTTTGATAAAAGAAGGCTACTGAAGAAGACCATCGGAGCTAGGGCTCCAGCATCTCTCTGGTTCAGGCATCATTTGTATATTATATATGTTTTATTTCATTTAAGTTAATGGATGTATCACCACCCTAGTGGTTGAAGCGTGCACGTTAAGGCATTAGTATCAAAGGGCATAGGTTCGATCCATCCTTTTTCCATTTATTTTCCTCATATTTTCATATTATGCAGGATGATTAAAAAAACACGCTGAAGCTGTTTGCTATCACCAAGGCGCGCTTGGCCCAATGGTGAAGGTATTGGTTAAGGGTTCCAATGGCGTGGGTTCAACACCCCCCCCCCCCTACCATTTGGTTTATTTTTTATTTTCCTCCTAAAACCTTTCTTATAAAACCTTTTCAAATAAACCTTTTTAATTTAATAAACCCTAATTTAGTTTTAGGTTTACTTTTAATTTAACCCTAATTAATTTTTAAGTTTTCATTTAATCAATTCTTTTTTAATTAATAAATTAGTTAGTTTTTTTAAGTTTTTAATTGACTAAAATCAATTTAGGGTTTCATTAACTTAATCGAACGATTTATTTTTTTAACTAATTAAAATCAATTAGTTCATTAGGTTAACCATAAAACCTTTCTATCAAACAATCACAAGACGATTTCCTTTTCCATTTCCTTTTGCTTCGCGTATTTTTATTATTTTTGCATTTTTCCAATTATGTGTCTGCTTATGATGTGTAATAGTTTAATTAGGGTTTTATTTCTATTTCCCCCCATTTTTACTATTTGTACCCCCATTCCTGAAGACTTGTAATAGCGTAGGAATCTTTAATTTCTGCCTTGACTTTCTGCTTTTATCGCTTTCCTTATAACTGTTTAGCTTAATAGGATTATATGATAATATTAAAATCAAACAATAGCTAATCTTAATCAAAGACAAATACTTGAAACACAATACACTTCGCACACCCGCACCTCTAGGGTAACCTCACTTGTCGCCTTCAGAATGAAAAAAAAGTCATTTCCCTCGAACATGGGGATGCTTTTGAAATGTCCCTCAATTAAAAAGATTGTACTCCCCCGTTGACCCTTTTGATTGCTGCCTTCGGTAAACGATCTAGTTCCTTACGATAAAATTGCTAAAGTGCCCCTACGAGTTGCCTTGATGACTGTACGATGAGATGCGCAAGTCCTTTCACATCCATTGATATGTATTTATACTAAATAATGGTAGGATAGCACTATTGTTATACCCCAAAATTTTCCCTCCCTTTTCTTCAAGACATTTCTCACAAAAGATCTCAAACGCTCAAGGATTCTTAAAGAGTTGATTAGACAAGCTCACCTCCTAAGCACTGAGACCAAAAATTAGGGTTTTGGTTTTCACAAGGAAAATTATACTTCTAATGCCTCAAATTACTCTCATGGTTCATCATAGGTCTCCAAGATTACTCATACCAAGTTTCAAGTCTTGCACCATAAATCTTCTGAGTCAATTGCTCGGATGACTGAAAATCAGTTGTATTGGGTAAAAAGTCAATTATGGTCAACATACAGTCAAACTTCATGATTTTTAGCCAACATCAACACTTTGAAGTCATATTCATAAATTTATCAAGGGTTGATCACGATTCCTCAAGGAAAGCATTCAAATCATCAAAGGGGCAAATTTGTCAAAATTAGGGTTTTTACTAAGAATGACTGATCAGTGACTTTTGACCTAGTACATGACCTAATGGCTTGAAGCATGATCTCAAGGGCTCAAACACAATATCTTGACCTAATTTCATGGCTCAAATAATTTCTCAAGATCAATGGATTGATAATTGAAATTTGATCAACTGATGAAAAGTCAATTGATACACAAAAAGTCAAACTTTGACTTTTTGGTCAACATTGAATTTCAAAGATCAAGATTCATCAAGACCTTCAAAAATATCAAACTTGATTATAAAGAATAAAGAAAGTCAAGAAAAGTCTATAAAAAGTCAAAGTTTTCAATACTTAGAAACATTCTATGTGTTTTTACCTTCAACAATTTCATTATTTCATGATATTTTTTCACCAAGACGCAAGATGATTCATGGAAAACTTTCAACATGAAAGTTATAGATCTTGATTAATTCTACAACTTTTTCCCTTAGGGTTGATGTCTAAAAAATTCTTAGATTATGAGATATAGGCCCATGAAGTCATGACTTTTTATCAAAAACACTTAGTGAAATGTTCATCAAGTTAGGTAGATGTTTTGTCCCAACTTCTTGAAAAATTTTCACCAAGTTCCAAGTTGATTTAGCCAAAGTGCTAAACATGAAGGTTGTAGACAATGTTTCAAGCTTTCCAAAATGTCAAAGAACTTGAAAAGATCATGCTTGAGCTAGGAGAATCAAAGAGAAGAAGTTGAGCATCCATTCTTGAATTTTAGGTCATTTTATGATGAATCTTATGATCCAATCTTCAAGCATGCTACATAATATTTCTTTACAGGTATTCAAACAAGAAAATCACTCAAAAATTAAATGTTTACACAACTTATTAAGCTATGATCCAAGTGCTTGAGCCATTGTCCAAGTGATTAATCCATTTTTGGCACATAGGTAACATTGACATTTTGGAAAAGTGGCTTTAATCATAAAATACACTCTCCTCGAGCTTTGCACTTGTTCCTTCTGAACACACACAATCTCAAATCCAGAAGCAACTTGTCTAGAGCCTCTAACTACTCAGACCATGCTTGTACTATGCATTGAAACTGTGTATTTCAAGTTTGCTTCAAAAACAAGTTTCAAAACCATAACATGTGATTTTTAAAATCTGATTTCTAGAGCCTCTAAAACCTTTTCTCTATAAATAGAGAAGTTATCTACAAGCCAAGGGACTAATTAACAAGCCTTGAAACACTCACAAACTCCATGAAACTCAGAATTGTACACAAAACCTCCATTGTTCCAATTTTTGGCCAAAAACTGCAAACTCAAAATCCACTCGTGCGTTTTCACTCTAAGTCAGTCAAAACGTTTCCATACCTCCTTTATTACTCATCCCCACCCATGTTTCATCACTGTAACACCATTTGCACCATCCTCGATTTCTAAAAACTCAAACATGCAACTTGACTTCTCCAGAACGATTCAGGCACCTTCAGCACAAAGTAAGCCTTGGATTAGCTTCCTAGGAATCTAATAAAGCTAGCCAGATCATCACAACACTTCCAGGAGTTCTCAAACTCCAAAAACGATTTCTAGATTTGAGGTAAGTTTTCTCAACTTTGAACTCTTTATACAAGCATCATTAATGGTTACTTTATGAATGAAAAATGTAGACATCATAGCCCTGAAGCTAACCACGCCTTTAGTTCTCATTTATGTTGCCTGAGTGATGCGAATTTTGAAGTTGAACTTTCTGAAAAAATTAGGGTTTATTTGGTACCAAAAAAATTATCATTCATCTTTGATTTATAGCTTATGAAATTTGTATGGTTGAATTCATGTTGAAAAATGGAACAACTTTCATGTTTACATTTTTGAAAGTGGTTGAGAAATGAGAAAGTTTAGAATTCAACCATGATGGTGTTTTTCTCTGTGCGCGCAAGGTTGAAGATGAAGTCATTTTAAAATTCAGAAACGAGTTTATTTTATATTATGTTGAAGTTGCATTATTACCGGATGAAACAGCCATCCCAGTGGCAGAGAAACGCGCGCTAAGGCATTGATCTATAGGGACCTGGGTTCGAGCCTCAGTGGTACCCTTTTATTTCTTTCATATTTGTTTCTATGAAATTATATGCAGGCAAGTACAGGAAGCGCGTGGTGTTCCTCATTCTCTCACCACATGATCATCATAAATTCAAATCAAACGCTTCAGGCTCACATGTGCATCTTGGACCCTTTGAAACAAGCCACATGGAATTATGACTGGTGCTGGACTTTTGTTTGGGCCTTTTTGTTTTTACTTTCATACACCCTCCAAATTACTTTTTAGCGCCGGCCCATATACATTTTTTAGTTGATTTTCTGACTTAAACAAAAAAAAAACCTTTGGGCCTGGAACTCCATATTCTTTTTAAAAACTCTAATTTTATTTTTTAACACCCAGCCTATTTATTTTATTTCTTTTCATTATTTTTATTTATCTATTTATTTTTATTTAAACCAAAAATACAAAAAAAATGTTTTTCTTGAATAATTTGATTTAAAATAGTTTAGTTCAATTCTTTTTTTATATTTTATTTACTTCATTTTTTCAAACAAATGAAACCTTTAAGAAATTATTTTCTAAACAATTATTTAGACTTAGGTTTTAATTTCTTCTTAATTTCAATTAAATTAGATTTTAGGTTTTGATTAAATAATTAATTAACCTCTTTTGTAATTAGAATTAATTAGTTTAATGAGGTTAATTATAAAATCATTTCCATCAAAAATCACACAAAAAAACAATTTCTTTTTTTTCTTCTTCATCTTTACATTTTGTGCATTTTATTATTATTCATACTCAATGGTTTGTAATAGATAATTAGGGCTTTACTTCTTTCTTCCCCCTTATTCAAAAACTTGTACCCTCATTCGCAAAGCATTGTAATAGCGTAGGATATTTAAATTCCGCAATTTATCGCTTTCCTTTTTATTTCTAGTAATTAGGATTTGCATGACAAGACTTAAAATCAACCCTAGAAAAACCTAAATTCAAATATAAAATACTTGAAATCCAACACTTTGCATACATGCACCTCTAGGGTAACCCTCACTTGTTTCCTCAGATATAAACAGTCATGTCCCACAAATGTGAGATGTTTTAGCAAAGACCCTCGATTAAAAGATTGTAGACCCTCGATAACCCTTTGATGTTGCCTTTGGTAAACGATCTTAGCCCCTTACGACAATTGATAAAACATCTTACAAGTTACCTTCTATGATTGTACGATGACCCACGCCCATCCCTAGCATCCAATGATATGGCTCCTTACAAACCAATGGTAAAGTAGCACTATCTAAAGGAGGAGGAAAAGAACAAAGACTTTTTGAGTAGGTAGATTGCTCATAATTGCTTTCTCATAAACAAAACCATTTCCACACCTCACACTTTAAAAAACAAACATCTTTCCAAACACTCCAAATATTTTCAAAACAAACATTTTATATACATTCTCAACGATACGAGAATCATTGCAAAATTGACACACTAAGGCGTTTTCAAAATATTTCCAAAAACAAAAATTTTGTATACATTCTCAACGATACAAGAATCATTACAAAATCACCACTTTCAAAACATCTTCAAAACATTTTCAACTAACACAAAACACAAAGCATTTTTAAAGTGATCAAGAAATTAAGAGCCCAAAGATAACTACGGATGAAAAGGGTGCTAACACCTTCACTTTTCATAACCGACCCCCCGAACTCAAGAAAATTCTCAAAAGGTCTTTCCTGTTCTTTTCACCCTTTTCTTTATTGGATAAAATAAAAGTCGGTGGCGACTCTTTCTATCCATAACATTTACGATAAAACGCAAAACACCCAAGTCAGTTCTCCCACCGTATTATAGAACTGGCGACCCTGCTGGGGAGTTTTAACTAAAAGTGAGGTTACCTTAAGAGTTAGATAACCTTTATTTTCTTTACTTGTTTGCCTTGTTTTCTTTACATTTGTGGGTTATGCTTGGGTTTATTTCTTATAAAGATCCTATACCTGAATCTGGGGCATATTAGGTAAGTAGCAATAGATCATGGAGACTTTACGGCATAGACTGATATGGTTAAAGCGATAGCTATGTTAGTGCGACAAATTTGTGGGTACTGGTGTCCTTTGAGTTAAATCAAGGAGAATACAGGGCCGCTGAGTGGTGTCATAAAGTATTAACTGACTGTAGAACCTTAGTTAAACAACTTGGCCATTAGAAAGTAGTAAGATAGCTGGATTTGGTACAGACTGAAGTTGGTTGATACTCGATACTACACTCATTGAGACAAGACTTTCGGGATATTTCGGTCGCAAAAACATAATGCTTCTGCTGAAACAATGCCCAATGAGGAAATATTAATGATATTGAGATTCCTTAGAACCCGGTTACTTCTTTTAGGATAGGTTGAACCAACTAAAACTTCAAGAGGGTACTTACCTATAAACCCCATGTAAGCTTAAACCTAAGGCTTTGTCTGTTTTTTTTGCGATTAATTATTCGTGACATCATGAGCATCATGACATCATGCCATAGTATTTTTACTAACCATTTCAAGGACCTAGGGATTTACCTTTGTTCTGTTTTGTAGGATATGGCTTCCGTTCGCAAAAAATACCATCTGAATCAGCTTTGTAAGGGTGCCTCCTCAACTCAAAGATTTAGCATCAAGGGTTCCTGATAATTTTCTGTTCACCAAAAGATATGGTCGACTAATTAGTTTGGCTACCTCAAGTTTTGAAGAAAGCATGATGTGTGTGATCTTTCAGTTCTTTCACCCTAAACATCATTATTTCACCTTTCCCGATTATCAATTGGTGCCCACAATGGAAGAATTCTCTCAACTATTGGGAGTACCTGTTCTTGATCAAATACCCTTCACTGGTCTAGAGAAAGATCCACAACCTAAAGAAATTGCATCAACCTTACATTTGAAGCGGTATGACACTGTAGCTAATTGGGAAACAAGTATCTGGCTGCTGCCTTCTATAGATAATACCAATATAATGCTGACCTTGCACCAACTCGCATGCAATTACAAAATATGATTATGGGTTCAAATGAAGTCTTTAAGGAGTATGCTAAAAAATGGAGGGACCTGGCTGGAAGGGTGCAACCTCCTTTGATTGACAAAGAATTAGTGGACATGTTCATGGGCACTCTGTCGGGCCCATTCTTTAATTTGTTGATTAGGAGTTCTTCGTCAAGGTTTACTGAGCTAATTTTGTTTGTTGAACGAGTTGAAAGAGGTATCAAAAATGGAAAGTTCCCAATGGCCTCAACCTCTAATGTTGTAAAGAAACCATGTGTTGTTAAGAAGGAAACTAATGTTGTTTATGGACAAAGGAGTCGTATCAAGAATGATCGTCATCAGTCGGTAGTAGTAGTATTTATTTCTAACCCGACCCCAGTTCAACGACCACAGCAACAAAACAATTAGTGTAGGTAAGACGCTCTGAGGAGACAATTCACCTGAATTAATATGCCATTGGCTCAAGCTTTACAACATCTGTTGAAGGAAAATTTGGTAACACTGCAGGATCCTCCTCAAAATCCCAACACACCATCTCCGAAGTATAACCCAAATACAAGGTGTGCATACCATTCCAATAGCCATGGGCACGACACCAATGATTGTTGGGCCCTAAAAATCAAAATCCAAGATTTGATTGACAACAAAGTGATCGAGTTTGACCCTCCAGAAACCCTTAATGTGATTACTGCCCCTATGCCTAGTCATGGTAATGGTTTTAATGCCATTGACGATGTCTCCTTTGTCTCCACCATCAGTGATTTGACTACTCCCTTCATTACCGTTAAGAAGAATCTGTTAAGAGCCAGTTTATTTTTGAGCTGCCTTGAAAATTGTTACCATTATGCTTCTCAAACTAATGGTTGTATGTGGAGGAAGAAATGTATCCAACGCCTGATTGATATTCATGAAATTTTGTTTGAGAAAACTTCTTCCTTGAAGAGTTTTCCTGAAATTACTTTCCAAGAGCTGAGACTTGGAGATGTTTCCATAATCACCATTTCAACTACTTCTATTAGGATCACCTCTAAAGGCCCTATAAGGATTCTTGCTGAGCCAAGAATGGCTCCCCTGATTATCACTACACTAGGGCCAGTCCCCTACTCCTCTGACAAAGCTATACCCTGGAACTATGGGGCAGAAGTTTAATATCACGGTGTCAAGCAAGAGCCATGGATTACTGAAAATAAAGATCCTGAAATTTCAAACATTGTCGGAACTAGTAAGGTCACTAGGATAGGAAGGGTCTTCTCTCTAGATATCTCTCCTCTAACAACTACTACAACACCTGTTCATATTCCTGTTGTTGGGCCAACTGCTGATACCTGAGGTAAAGAGAAAGTGACTAAGCCTGCCCAGACGGAGGCACCCTCAAAAGATGTTACAATTGAAAACCCATCTAGATAAGAGATGGAAGAAATTATGAAGATCATCCAAAAAATTGACTACAAAATATTTGAACAACCGGGGAAGACACTCTAAAAAATATCCATGATGTCCTTGTTATTATGATCCAAAGCACATGCCCAAGATTTGTTGAAATTTCTGAAGAATTCCCATGTACCACAAGAGACCACTGCAGATCAATTTGAGAATTGTGTAGCAAGCCTAACTGATGACAATGGTTTAGCTTTTCTGATACAAATTTAACTCCGACGGGGAAGAATCATAACAAAGCTCTGCACATCTCTATTGAATGCAAGGACACTACTTTGGCCCATGTGTTAGTAGATATAGGTTCCTCTCTGAATGTATTACCCAAGGGTGTTTGGATAGATTGGATTGTGAAGGGCTGGTGCTGAAACCCAACGATATTGTGGTAAGAGCGTTCGATGGTTCGAAAAGAATGGTCGACTTAGAGGTTGATCTTCCGGTCAAGGTGGGATCTCAAGTTTTCAACTCCATATTTTATGTAATGGATATCCGCCCGGCCTATTCTTGCTTGCTCGGACGTCCATGGATTCATGGGGCAGGTGCGGTTACCTCTACATTGCATCAAAAGTTGTAATATCTGATGAAAGGGAAGATTGTCACAGTCTGTGGAGAGGAAGAATATATGGTCAATCATTTGAATTCTTTCAAATATGTTGAGATGGATGGCGAATTCATTGAAACCCCCTGCCAGACATTTGAAGTAATCCCTCCAATGATTGTTGTTGCTACTCCTGAAAACTCTAAGGACACACCAAAAATGGCCTCTCTGAAGGATGCTCGGGTTGTTGTAGAAGAAGAAGGTTGCACTGTCCGGGGAAAACTTCCTGATATCCCCTACAAATACGACAAATTTGGGTTGGTTTTTACTTGAAAGGCTCAGAAAGATGTTCGACGTGCTCGTGTTGGGGGACCACCTCTCCCTATTAGCAACAATGAAGTCAATGCTCTGAGGGACACTGATAGTGATGGTGACCTGGACAAATGGATATTCCCAACTACTGGCAGTGGACTCAACAACTGGATGGCTAAAGATTTCATCTCAATCTCCTTTAGCCAGAAGTAATTGATATTTCCTATTTTTATTGCTTTAAGAAGTTTGTCTGTATAATTTCTTTAAAAACAATGACTTTAAACCATATGCCTTCCCCGGGGCACAATGTTCCATTTGTTAAGGATTGTCATTTCATATATCATATGCTCATTTAATGAAAACATTGGATGATTTTGCATTCAAATTTTGTGCTCCTTGTCTTTCTTTTGCTTTACTGCATTTTCAAAATAGCCATGTGTTCTTACATGCACACACACATTTGTAGATCAACTCCGAATCTCATTGACAATAATTCTGCTATTTTCGTTTATGACTTCGAAAATCCAATCTATCAAGCCAAAGACGAAGATGAAGAAGATTGTGAGATACTTGGAGAACTCTCCAGACTCCTGACACAAGAGGAAAAGGCCATCCAATCGCATGAAGAACCAGTTGAAGTGATAAATGTGGGTACTGAGGCAGATAAGAAAGAAGTCAAGATTGGAGCCAACATGGAAGATAGTGTCAAGAGTAGATTGGTTCAGATGTTGCACGAATATGTTAAGGTCTTTTCTTGGTCATACAAAGATATGTTGGGGATCCATACTGATATTGTGTTTTATCGTCTACCAATGAAAGAGGGTTATTCTCCAATCAAACAAAAAGTCCGTCGCATGCATCCTGATATGTTAGAGAAAATAAAGTCTTAGGTAATGAAACAATTAAATGCATGTTTCTTGGCAGTGATATCGTATCCCCAATAGGTTGAAAATGTTGTTCTAGTGCCGAAGAAAGATGGTAAAGTCAGTATGCGTGTAGACTACAAGGATTTAAATAGGGCAAGCCCCAAAGATGACTTCCCACTACCATACATTGATGTCTTAGTTGATAACACTTCTCAACACAAGGTATTCTCCTTCATGGATGGCTTCTCAGGGTACAACCAAATAAAAATGGAACCTGAATACATGGAGAAAACTACTTTTATCACACAGTGGGGCACCTTTTGTTATAAGGTCATGCCTTTCGGGCTGAAGAACGCATGCACAAATTATCAACGAGCTATGGTGGATTTATTTCATGACATGATTCATCATGAAATAGAAGTCTATGTAGATGACATGATAGCGAAATCACAAACTGAGGAAGAGCACCTTGTTCATTTTCAGAAACTGTTTGAAAGGCTGAAGAAATACAAGTTGAGGCTGAATCCTAGTAAATTCATCTTCGGGGTAAGATTTGAAAAACTCTTAGGTTTCTTCATCAGTGGTAATGGAATTGAGGTTGATCCTGCAAAAGTCAAAGAAATGAAAGAAATTCCATCTCCTTATACTGAGAAGGAGGTTAGAGGTTTCTTGGGATGACTTAACTACATTTCCCAATTCATTTCTCACCTGACTGCTACTTGTGAGCCATTCTTCAAACAGTTGAAGAAAGATCAAATAGTAAAATGGAATGACGATTGCCAAACAACTTTTGACAAGATCAAAGAATATATTCAATAACCTCCAATTTGGATGCCACCAGTTGAAATAAGACCTCTGATCATGTACTTAACCATGTTAGAGAATTCAATAGGGTGTGTGCTGGGGAAACATGATGAGTCTGGTCGAAAAGATCATGCAATATACTACCTTAGCGAAAAATTTACCAACTGTGAAACAAGATATTCACTACTCGAGAAAACTTGCTGCATTTTGGCATGGGCTACTCGTCGACTAAGACAGTATATGTTGAGTCATACTACTCTATTGATCTCTAAGATGCATCATATCAAGTACATCTTTGAGAAGCCAGCTCTCTCCAAAAGAATAGCTCGACGACAAATGATTTTAAATGAATACCATATCCAGTACACTACACAAAAAGCAATCAAAGGAAGTGTGCTGGAAAATCATTTGGCACATCAAGTTGTAGATGACTACTAATCTATGAACTTTGAATTCCCGAAGGAGAATATCATGCTGATTACAGATTGTGAAAAGATTAGACTGAATGAAGGACCTGAATAAGGATCCCGATGGACTATGGTTTTTGATGGAGCTTCCAACGCATTGAGTAATGGAATGGGAGCTTTGATCATTTACCCTGAAAGTTTTCGTACGCCTTTCATTACCAGACTTTGCTTTGACTGTACTAACAACATGGATGAGTACGAAGCGTGCACCTTGGGTCTTAAAGTTGCTATTGACCTAAGAATAAATTTTTTAAGTGTATATGGAGACTCATCTTTAGTAATCAAACAAGTTAAAGGAGAGTGGGATATAAAACATCCAAATCCTATCCTTTACAAATAACTTGTACTCACCTTGACCCCTTACTTTGAAAAGGTTACCTTTGAACATATCCCGAGGGAAGAAAATCAATTGGTAGATACCATAGCTACCATGTCATCCATGTTCAAGGTCAAGTGGGACATCAAAGCACCCAGAATTACTGTTGGAAGATTTGACAAACCGGCATACTGCTATGAGATTGACACTGATGGAGTAGAGGAGAAGCCTTGGTTTCATGAAGTAAAAAGATATCTTGAAGCTCAAGAGTATACTTAAGGGGCGTCAATCAACAACAAGAAATTCCTATGGAGGTTCTTTGCCAAGTTCTTCCTGAGCAATGAAATTCTATACAGGCACAACCATGATTCAACTCTGCTTCGTTATATGGACAAGAAGGAAGCGGAGAAAATTATGGAGGACATGCACAAAGGTATCTTTAGTAGTCACTCTAGTGGACATATTATGGCGAAGAAGATTCTGAGAGCTGGCTACTACTGGTCGACCATGGAAACCAATTGTCACCTCCACTCGAGGACTTTCCATAAGTGCAAAATTTATACTAATAAGGTTCATGTACCTCCAGTTCCTTTGAATCTCATGACTGCTCCTTGGCCATTTTCACTATGGGGTATTGATATGATCGGAGAAATAAAACCTATTGCCTCTAATGGACATCGTTTTATTCTTGTCGCCATTGACTACTTTACAAAGTGGGTTGAAGCAGCTTCATTTGCCTCAGTTACCAAGAACATTGTGGCCCGGTTCATCAAGCATAACCTCATCTGTCAGTATGGTATCCCTGAGAGGATTATCACTGACAATGGTATCAACCTCAACAACGCCATGATCACTAAACTTTGCACGCAGTTCAAGATCAAGCACCATAACTCTTCTCCATACAGACCTAAGATGAATGGTACAATGGAATCCGCTAACAAGAACATAAAGAAGATTGTCAAAAAAATGGCGGTGACCTATAAAGACTGGAATAAGATGTTATCATTTTCTCTTCATGGTTATCGTACTTCGGCGCAAACATCAATTGGGGTAACCTCATTTTCTATAGTCTACAGTATGGAAGTTGTCCTGCGTGTCGAAGTTCAAATGCATTTGTTGTACCCTAAAATTTTCCCTCTCATTTCTCAGGTAATCTCTCACAAGTTCTCCTTTGGTTCAAGACTGCACAAGGGTTGATCAACTCCAGACACCTCTTTAAGCACTGATGACTAAAAATTAGGGTTTGAGATTGCACAAGGACAAATAGACTTTTAATTCCTCATATGAATTTCATGGATAATTTTGTACCCTCAAAATTTTCATGTCAAGTTTCAAGTCTTGGATCACATTTTTGCTTAGTCGATTGATCAGTTGACATAAAATCAGCTGTATTGGGGGAAAAGTCAACTATGGTCAACTTACAGTCAAACTTCATAATTTTTTATCCATATAAAAATTATGAACTCATATATGTCATTTGATCAAGTTTGGATCATAATTCCTCAAGAAATTTGATCAGATCACAAAAGGGCAAAATGGTCAAAATTAGGGTTTTGACTAAGAAGGGGCAATTTCTGATTTTTAACCTAGCAAATGATTGATTAGTTTAAGTGATGATGTCAAGGATTCAAATGAATCATTTTTACCGAATGGCATGGCTTAAAACATCTCTCAAGATTGATTGCTTGACAGATGAATTTCAGTCAACTGATGAAAAATCAATTATACACTAAAAAGTCAAACTTTGATTTTTTTGTCAAAATCAAGTGTCAAAGATCACAATTTATAAAAACATGTCAAAATATGAAAAATTTTCATCAAGAAATAAAAAATTCAAGATTTCATTTTGAAAAGTCAAAATTTCTAAACTTAGAAATTTTTCTAAGTGTTTGAAAATTCATATTTTTAACAACTTTATGCCAAATTTTCACCATGATGGAAGATGATTCTGAGGAAACTTCCAACATGAATGTTTTAGATATCAATGAGATCTAAAACATTGTAGAACACAAATTCTTCTAGAAATGCATGGATTTCAAGTTATGATTTTGTGAAGACATGTTCATTAAACTTGGAAACTTAGTGAAATTTTGCCCTAGTTTTGGCAGGATTTTGACCTAACTTCATGGCAATTTTTCACATAGTTCCAAGATGAATTTTCAAAAATTTCCAACATAGAGGTTGTATAGGATGTTACAAGATTTCCAAAATGTCAATTAACTCATTGAGATCATACTTGATCAAGGAGAATCGATGGCAAGAAGTTAGGGTTTTCAAACTTGAATTACAAGTCATTTCTTGATGAACACATGAACCAAATCCATGCTAGGCTACATAATCTTTGATTTGCAGGCCTCAAACTTGTTTGTCACTCCATAGTTAATGTTTTGCACAGCTTCTAGAAGCTTTAATCCAAGCATTCGATGTATTGCCCATGCTTAATACCATTTCAAGGAGAAAGGCAACATGTATGCTCAGAAGCAACATGTTTAAATCTTGTAACCACTCTAGATAGATTTGTACTTGTGCATTGGAACCATATTTCTCAAGCTTTCTTCAAAATCAAGCAAAAAAAGACACAAACATGTGATTTTAAATTCTGATCAAGGACAAGCCTCCAAAATTTTTGCTTATAAATAGAGGCACTATTTGTGATCTAGAACACGAGCTTAAACATCCTGAAACACTCCCAAACTCCCTCTAGCCAGAAATTGCCTCAAAATACCATTGTTATGCAAGTTTTGACTTTACATATCAAACTTCCATTTCCCTCATGCATTTCTTGGCCTTTCACTTCCAAAAGCTCCTACATATCAAATACAACTCATCCCCATCCTTATTCCAGAACTGTAACACCACTTACCATAACCTCCATAACCAAAAAACAGAGTCTACAACTTGACTTCTCCAGGCCATTTCAGCCACTCTCAACTCAAGCTAAGCATTGCATTAGCTTCCTAGAGACTCAGGGAAGCTAACCTGATCATTGCAGCACCTTGAATCAAGCTCAAACTCATTTCACGATTTCCAGTTTTGAGGTATATTTATTTAACTTCTATCTTCTCATTTAAGCATTGTTAGGCTTGCATTTGTGAAGATAAAATGCAGACATTATTGCCCCGAAGCTGTACATGTCCTTAGATTTCATTTATTTTGATTGAGCTAGGAGAATTTTGAGTTTGAATTTTCTAAAATATTTAGGTCAGAATTTGGTACTTTCAAAAATTCTCATTCATCTTTGATTTATAGCTTATGATATTTATATGGTTGGATTCGTATGGAAAAATGGAGCAACTTTCATGTTTGCATCTTTCATTTTTGTTGAGAAATGGTGAAGTTACAGAATCCATGGCTGGAGGTTGAAGATGAAATTACATTCAGGACTAGATTTGTATTATATGTTTATTATTACACCAATGTTAACAGATGTATAGCCACTCCATTGGTAAAGCGCGCGCCTGTTAACCTTTGGGGCCTGGGTTCAAGCCCCAGTGGTACCCTTTTGTTCATTTTTCACTCTTTTTTTTTGTTTCAGCAACAAGTACATGGGCCTCCATCAGTGAGCTTAGACATTCTTGCTGATTTCTCACCCCTGCCTTACTATTGCACACCTAGCCCAATTTTATTTTATTTACTTCATTTTATTTATTTATGTATTTATATCTTTTTCTTATTTTATTTTTATTTCAGTTTTATTTTATTGTCTTTATTACTATTATTATTATTATGTTTATTAATAAAAAATCCAAAAATATTTTTATTTATTATTTATACTTATATATTTTATTTTCTCTATAAAACAAAAAAGATAAAAAAATTTTTTTTCTTAAAACAAATTAATTTCTTTTTTTCTTAAATATTTAATATTTAGGCTTAGGTTTAATCATTATATTATTTTTATTTTCTTAATTAAAATTAACTTAGAATTTAGGCTTCTCTTAATTAATTAATTTTCTCATTTTATTTTTATTAATTTAAAACCTTTTCATAAAAAAACCCTAAAAAATCTTTTTTTATTTAATTTCTCTCTTAATTAGTTTAAGTTTAATTTTGCTTAATTTTTAACTAATCTTTTTATTAGGTCAAGATTAAAACCCCTTTTATAAAAATACAAACAAAAATCATTTTCTTTTTCCATTTGCATTTGTACATTATTATTTATTCAATTCTTGAACGTTTATTCAATATGGTTGTAATAGTTAATTAGGTTTAATTTTCTTGCAATCACCATTTGTAAATTTGTACACCCCCTCCCCTATTGATGTAATAGCTTAATAATTTTACTTTCCGCAATCTATCGCTTTATATAAATGCTAGTAATTAGGGTTTGTATGAAAAGACTAAAATCAACAAGTTAGTGAACCCTAATTCAAGATAAATAAGCATGTAAATCAAACACATTTGCACACTTGCACCCTTAGGGTAATTCCACTTTGCTGCCTTACAAAAATGGCCATGTTATGCAAGTGGGATATCTTAGCAAAAAGCAATAAAAAAATACAATATCATAGTCCCTCAATGATGCTATCAATGTTGCCTTTCAAAATGATCTTAGTCCCTCAAAGAGAATTGCTAAGATATCTCACAACATTGCTATCATGACTATAAGATGACCCACGCTCGTCCCTTTACATCCAAAGATAAGGATTCTTACTGAATCAATGGTAAGATAATAATATCAAAGGAAAGAAAGAAATGAACTAAGACTTCTGAGTAGGTAGATTGTTCCTAGTTTCTTGCTCATTTTCAAATCAAACATTCTTGCTTATTTTCAAAACAAACACCAACCCTTTCAAAAACACTTTCAAAACATTTTCCAAACTTGAAACATTTTCAAAAGATCAACACTTTGTATACATTCTTATGAACGAGAACTATTATAAACTTTGCCTAAACGGTGCCGCCTTTCCAAAATACTTTCAAAAACCACACAAAGCATATTTTCAAACAAAAGCAAGTGATCTAGCAAGAAACTAAGAGCCTATAGATAACTATGGATGAAAAGGGTACTAACACCTTCCCTTTTCATAATCTACCCCCCGAACTCAATAAATAATCTCAAAGGTCTTTCCTGTTCTTTTCAACCTTACCTTTTGGATAAAATAAAAGTCGGTGGTGACTCTTGCTAACTGCAACATTTGCGATAAAACGCAAAACACCCAAGTCAGCTCTCCCATCGTATCACAGAACTGGAGACTCTACTGGGGACAAAAACTTAAAAGGGGGGTTACCTTAGGATTAGATCACCTTTACTTGCTTTCATTGTTTGACTTGTTTGCTTTACATTTTGGTTCCTTGTTTGGGCTTGTTCTAATCCTCTACCCGGATTTTAGGATACCTTATAGGTAAGTAGCAATACATTGTGGAAACTGTGTGGGGTATACTGACATGGTCTAAGCAATAGCTATATTAGTGTGACATATTTGTATGTATCGGTAGTCCTTGAGTAGTCAAGGAGAATACAGGGCTGCTGAGTGATGTCATGAAGCACTAACTGACTTTAGAACCTTTACTTGACCAACTTGGCCATTAGGACGTAGTGAGATAATCGGATTTGGTGCAGTCCGAAGTTGGTTGATACTCGATACTACACTCATTGAGGTTTTCCTTTTTGGGATATTTTGGTCACCGTGAAAGAGGCTTGCGCTGAAACAATTCCCGAGAAGACATATCAGTGATATTGAGATCCCTTAGAACCCGGTTACTATTTCTAGAACAATTTTGATCTAACTAAACTTCAAGAGGGTACTTACCTATGAGACTCCATGCAAGCCTAAACCTAATTACTTGTTTGCCTTGTTTGTATATACTTACTTTTACATGGCATCATAAACATCATAAAATCATACTCATTCTTACTGATCATTTCAAGGATTTCTGGGATTTATTTTTGTTCTATTTTGTAGGACATGGCTTTTATCCGCATGAATACTATCCAAGTCAATCTCATAAGAATTCCTCCTCAACTCAAAGTCTTAGCATCAAGGGTTACTGAGAATCATCCATTCACAAAAAGACATGGTCGCCTCCTAAAGTTGGTTACCTCCAACACTTATGAAGATATGATGAAAGTGCTTTTCCAGTTCTTTGATCCTCTACACCATTGCTTCACTTTTCCCGATTATCAACTTGTGCCTACTCTAGAAGAATTCTCTCAACTCTTGAGGATTCCCATTCTCAATCAACTACCCTTCAACGATACGGAAAGAGATCCAAAACCTGAAGAGATTGTCCAAGCACTACACTTGCAACAATATGATATCACAAATAATTGGGAAACAAGGAGTGGTGTCAAAGGTTTCTTAGCCAAGTTCTTGTTCGAGAAAGCTCAAGATTGTTGGAACTCTTTGGACTTACAAGCTTTTGAATAAATATTTTCCCTTCTCATCTATGGGATGGTTTTGTTTCCAAACCCTGATCAACTCATAGACGTAAATGCTGTCAACATCTTCATGTCTCGCAATCCAGTTCCTACTTTGTTGGGAGATATCCTACATTATTTTCACTCTCGCACTATGAGGAAGAGAGGAATCCTCATGTGTTACGCTCCTCTCTTGGAAAGATGGTTTATTTCACATCTTCCCCGATCTGTGTTAAAGAACGAGCTAGGTTTGAGGTGGTCCCATAGGTTGACGACGCTCAGACATTCAGATGTTCATTGGTCTTCTGGATCCTTGGAGAATGTTACTATCATCGACTGTTGTGGTGAATTCCTTAATGTACCTCTACTTGGAATTAAAGGATGTATCACTTACAACCCTTGCTCATCCTTACGACATTTTGGTTATGCCCGAAGAGATGGTCCATATGAGATGCTCATCCAAAGAGTGGTATTCGACTATGAAAGCGATGATCAAAACTACCGTCAGAGGTTTATCCGAGCTTGGAGGATGGTAAGCAAAGTGGATAGAAAGACGTTGGGACACGAGAATTCCATTCCCCTTGAGTCTTGCCTTAGGTGGGTACGAGCTCGTGCTCAGAAACTTGTGATGCCTTATCCCTCTATCTTACCAATTATCATGGAACTTGTGGTTGAAGGAGATGTCCCGTACACTGTCCTCCATCCCGACATGCCTACTTCTCTCGAAGACTTACAAAAGGTTGGATTCAGCTAAAGGAAGAACGAGATACTTTCTAAGCTTAATTATATGCTAGCGATAAGAGGGTCTTGGAGCTTACGAAGCAACTACAAGAAGAGCAAAGTGTGAACGCCTATCTTGCGCCGAAGAGGATGCGTTCAGTCTTTTTAACTTAGAAAGTTATCTTGTAAGCCCAAGAGGTGTGTTGTAATCTTTTGAACTAAATTAATGAAAATTCACGTTTGTTCATTCCTTTGTCCATGCAAATTTAAATTCCATAAATCCTTGAAACCATTTGCATATACATCTTCCATGCATCATAACATCACAGGTTTTCACACAACATGTTTCCTTATCTTTCTGCTGTTTATTTCAGCAAGATGGATCTAGAGAAAACAGTGAAGGATCTTCAGGCACAAAACTCTCAATTCCAAGAAAATCTACTGGCCCTAGCAAAGGGGCAGCAAGATATGATTGCATTGCTGGAAATTAAGAAGAAGCCCAAGAAGAGAGCCCTGGTCAACACGGGAAGAAGGTTCAAAGAGTTGGTTTGTCAGATACCGGTAGTGGAAGACTCGTCTGAAGAAGACGAGAATCAGATTGGTGAGGTTAAGGGTACCTAGGCTGACTGTGTTAATGATCAAGCGTCTGATGATGATTATTTTAACGAGTAGTACCCACCCGCCGATGTCAAATACAAGCAGCTAGAAGAAAGATTGAAGGTCGTCGAGATCCAAGCCGTCCCCAGTTTAGATTTTGATGATTTGGGTTTGATCTATGGGGTTGTTATTCCAAACAAATTCAGTGAAGTACAATGGAGTTTCTTGTCCAAAACTTCAGCTGAAATCTTATGTGCGCAAGATACAGCCGCACACTGCTGATAAGAAACTCTGGGTTCACTTTTTCCAAGAAAGCTTGACTGGAACGCAACTAGAATGGTTCTACCAGTTAGATGGTTCCCGCATCAATACTTTAGAAGACTTAGATACCACCTTCTACCATCAGTATCATTATAACGCCGACTTGGCACCAACAAGGGTTCAGTTGCAAGATATGACCATGGCAAAGAATGAAGGATTCAAGGAATATGCACAAAAGTGGAGAGTCTTGGCCAGTAGGGTTCAACCACCATTGACTGATAGGGAGAACATTGACATGTTTATGGGCACTTTATCTGGTCCATTCTTTAACTTGTTGGTTGGCTGTTGTTCTTCCGGATTCACCGAGTTAATCTTAACCAGTGAAAGAGTTGAAAGCGGCATCAAAAGCGGAAAGATTCCCATGGCATCTTCCTCCACTTCCAATCCTGTCAAGAAACATTTTTCCGTAAAGAAGGAAATCGATGTTGTGTACGGAGAAAGGGCCCGTACCAAGAAGAATGATCATCTGTATGTTAACGCTGTCCAGATCTCCAATCCAACTCCTGCTCCAAGACCATCTGCAAATCATCAATGTTTTGAAACTCTGAGAAGACAATTTACGAGGTTAGACATGTCACTGTCTCAAGCCTGACAACACTTATTCAAGGCTAATTTGGTGACATTGCGCGATCCTCCTGCCAACCCAGACACCTCTTAACCAAAGTACAACCCGAACGCCAAATGTGTTAACCACTAAAGTAGCCCCGGGCATGAGACTGACCAATGCTGGGCCTTGAAGAATATAATTCAAGATTTAATTTATAAAAAGAGTATTGAGTTTGATCCTCCTTCAACTCCGAATGTAATCACTGCGCCTATGCCAAATCATGGCAAGGGTGTTAATGCTGTTGAAGATACAATTTTTGTTGCCTCTGTTGAAGACATGACTACTCTGCTGAATATCATAAAAAAGAACCTGTTGAAAGTTGGGATTTTCCCTGGATGTGTAAAAGATTGTGTTTGATGTTCCAAACAACTCAATGGATGCGAAGGGCTGATGGAAGGCATTCAAGCCTGATGGATAGCCACAAAATTCTATTTGAGAAGACTCTGCTTGCTGAAAGTTTGACTAACAAATGTGAAGATCTCTTCATTATCACCATCTTAAACAAGCCTCTTAGGATCTCCTCAGAAGGTTCTATTAGGATTTCAAATGAACCCACTGTTTCTCCCTTAATAATTACCAGTCCCGAACCAATTCCCTACTCTTTAAACAAGCTGGTGCCATGGAACTATGGTGCTGAGGTGTTTTATCATGAGATTAAACAAGATGCTTGGATCGAAGAAGGAAAAGCTGATGATGTTGGTAACATAATTGGCTCAAGTAAGGTAACTCGAACTAGGAGAATCTTTTCACCCAATATTTCGCCACCAGTTGTTGCAAAGACACTGGTCCGCATCTCTTCCGCTAAGCCAAGTACCGATCCAAGAGGGAAGGAGAAGGTTGTTGAGCCAGTCATAACAGAAATACCCGCAAAGGACGTTGCTAATGAAGAACCTTTCGCTCGTGAAATGGAGGAGATCCTAAAGATGATAAAAAGGAGCGACTTCAAGATTGTGGAATAGTTGGGGCAAACCCCTTCTAAGATTTATATGTTGTCATTACTACTCTGTTCTGATGCCCATACTCAGACATTAATCAAATTCTTGAAAAATCCTCATGTCCCTCATGAGACCACAATGCACCAATTTGAGAATTACGTGGCTAGCTTAAAGACTGATAATGACTTGGGATTTTTTGATGCTGGCCTAACACTGCTTGGGAAGAACCATAATAAAGCTCTACATGTTTCTGTCGAGTGCAAAGGGACTACCTTAGCACATGTTCTAGTCGACATTGGTTCTTCTCTAAACGTGCTACCCAAGGGGGCGTTAGACCGTCTAGACTGTGAAGGTTTAGTCTTGAAGACAAGTGATATCATTGTAAGGGCGTTTGAGGATCAAAAAGAACACTTCATGGAGAGGTAGATCTTCCAATCACGGTGGGCTCACAAGTTTTAAACTCCACCTTCTACATCATGGATATCCATCCTACCTATTCTTGTTTGTTGGGTCTTCCTTGGATCCGTAAAGCTGGGGCAGTAACCTCAACCTCCATCAGAAACTCAAATACCCGGTCAAGGAAGAATTGTCACCACCTGTGGAGGGGAGGATTTTATGGTGAACCACCTCAACTCTTTCAAGTACATAGAGATGGATGGAGAATTCATTGAGACCCCGTGTCAAGCCTTTGAAGTTGTGCCTCCAATGGTTGCTGCTGCCAAATGTTCCTCTAATGAATCCAAAGTTGTTAAGGTCGTGCCGAAGATGGTTTCAGTCAAAGATGCTCGTGCTGCAATTGAAGAAGGAAGTTGTGATACTTGGGGGAAACTCCTAGATATCCCATTCAAAGCGGACAAATTTGGTTTGGGTTTCACCGTCAAAGCTCAGAAGGAAGTGGGGCATGCTTGTGCAGGAAAGCCACCTCTCCGCATTGGAAGCCATGAAGTTAATGCTGTGGGTGATTCTGATGAAGAAGCTACATTTGAAGATTGGGTGTATCCTACTACAATGGAGATGAAGAATTGACATGCAAAGGACTTCGTGCCATTCTCCTTCATTGAGGAATAACCTACTTGTTTATTGCTTTTCTTTTAATTCAAGAACATTTTGTCTATAATATTTAACAATGACTTTTAAGCCATGTGCCTGGCCCGGGGCACTTTGGTCCACTTGTCAAGAGTTTTATTTATATTCATCTAATCATATGATCATTCAATACAAATCATTGGACTCTTTTGCATTCAAATCTTTGTGTTCATTATCTTTCTTTCAAATAGCCATGTATCTTACATGCACACACACACACACACTCTTGCAAGTCCTCATCCACTCTGGATCTTATTTCCAATGACTCTACTATTGCCGACTATGACTTCGAATGTCTAATTAACCAAGCCGAAGACGAAGGCGAGGAAGATTATGGAATACCGGGAGAACTAGCCAGACTTCTGTTACAAGAGGAAAAATCTATTCAGCCGCACGAAGAGTCAGTTGAAGTCATCAATCTGGGTATTGAGAAAGACAAGAAGGAAATGAAGATCGGTGCTAACTTAGAAGACAATGTAAAGAGAAGGTTGGTTCAGATGTTTCATGATTATGTGGAAGTATTTTCTTGGTCTTATGAAGATATGCCAGGGTTGGATACCGACATCATAGTTTATCGTCTGCTGTCAAATAAAAGGTTCATCGCATGAGGCCTGATATGTCTGAGAAGATAAAAGCTGAAGTGATGAAATAATTTGATACAGGGTTCCTAGATGTGACATCTTACCCCAAATGGGTTGCCAATGTGGATTTCCATGGGCTCTTAGTTACTTGCTAGATCACTTGCTTTTGTTTGAAATTATGCTTTGTTTGGTTTTGGAAAGTATTTTGTAAAGAGGCCATTGTTTAGGCAAACCTTTGTAATGATTCTCGTTCGTAAGAATGTATACAAAGGTGTTGATCTTTTGAAAATGTTTTCATGTTTTAAAGATGTTTTGAAAGTGTTGGTGTTTGTTTTGAAAATAGCAAAGATGTTTTGTTTTTGAAATTGAGCAAGTAATTAGGAGCATTCTACCTACTCAAAAGTATTTCATGTTCATTTCCTCTTTCCTTTGACATTGTTATCTCACCATTGATTTGGTAAGTAACCCTATATTTGGATGTAAATGGGATGGGTGCGGGTCATCGTATAACCATGATTAACAATGTTGCAAGGTATCTTAGAATTCTCTTTTAGGGACTAAGATCATTTGAAAGGCAACATAGATAGCGCCATCGAGGGACTATGATCTTATATTTGCTTGTTTTTGCTAAGATACCTCACATATGTAATATGGCCATTTTGTAAGGCAACCAAGTGGATTTACCCTAGGGGTGCTTGTGTGCAAGTGTATTGTTTTCATGCTTGATTTTGTCTATGATTAGGGTTTTCTAATTGATTGGTTTTAGTCTTTTCATACTAACCCTAATTACTAGCATTTTGCATATAAAGCAATAAATTGCGGAATTTAAAATTACTACGCTATTACAATACTTGTGGGAGGGGGTTATACAAATTATAAATGGGGATTGCAATAAAATAAACCTAATTAATCTATTACAACCATATTGAATTTGTACAAGAATTGAAATAAATAATATACAAAAATGAATAAATGTGCAAGAATGTAAATGCAAAAAAAAGGATCTTTGTTTGGATTTTTTAGAAGGAAATGGTTTTGTTTTAACCTAATTAAATAAAGAAAAATAATTAATTAAATTAGTAAAAAGTAAAACCTAAATTTACTAGAAAAAGAAATTAAATAAAACCCTAATCAATTAATTGATTAAAAGAAATTAAGTTTAGAAGAAGAATATTTTTGGTATTTTTTGTCTTAAAAATAAATTATAGTATTATAAAAAAATTTTGGTCTTTTTTTGTTTTAAAATAATATATTGTAATTGTGTAAAAGAAAATAACTAAACCCTAGTTTTTTTATTAAATTTACAAAATCATTTAGTAAGATAAATAAAGTAATGATTAAATAAAATAATTTTTTGTGTAAAAAAATAAATGAACTAAGTCAAAATATAAATCTACTATTTTTTTATATTTTTTATGATATTTTTAGCATAAAATAAAATATTTAAGAAAAAACAAATAAATGAAAATGAGAAAATAAAATAAAAAGGGCCAGGGGTGTGGAAAGCCAGCAAGGGCGTCAGCAATAAGAAAAAAAAAACATGAGGCCCAAAGAAGGCCCAGGCGCCTGTCCAAAAAATAAGTCAGAATGTGAAAAAATATGAAAAATCCAAAAGGGTACCACTGGGGCTCGAACCCAGGTCCCTCTAGCCACAGACGCACGCTTCTACCACTGGGATAACTATACATCCGTTTATATAATCATAACAACAAATATATGATAGTTAACAAGTCCATGGCCTGAACTTCATCTTCAACCTCACACCCAGCCAGAGCCTCCGTATCTTATTCAAATCTCAACAAAAATGAAAAATGTAATAAGGAAACTTGTAGCAAATTTCCTCACGATTTTAGAAATGCAAAGTAATAAAATTAAAGATCAAAGATAAGCATGAATTTTAATGGCCCTAATCTGAACCCTAAAATTTCAGAAACTTCAATCTTAAAATTCTCTAAGCTCAAACAAAATTAATGAAAACTATGGACATGATTAGCTTTAGGGTAATGATATCTACATATTTCATTCACAAATAAACCATTAATGATGCCTATATGAAGAGTTCAAAAGTCAGAAAACTTACCTTGCAAGAGGGTATCGTGTTTAGAGTTTGAGTAGCTTTCAGTGAGTTCCAATGATTGGATTAGCTTCCTCAAGTTCCCAGGAAGCTAATGGGATGCTTAGCCTGAGCTGGAAGTGCCTGAGGAGTTCTGGAGAAGTCAAGGTACAAGGTGGTATTTTTGAAAATGGTGTATGAGGACGGAGGTGTTACATTGGTGTTGCAGGTGTTGGGATTGTTTTTGTATGTTGTTTAGAAGCTTTTGAAAGTAAAAGGCCAAGAAAAGCACGAGCAAATTTGGAGATTGCATTCAAAACACAGAAATGATAAGTTTTGAAGTGTTTTTGGTGATTCTGTGTTCTAGGTGTTTTCAGGGCTTAAACATGTGTGGGATTTGTGGCAAATGGCTTGTGTATGTATAAGCAAAAGGTCTTGAGTGGTTTTGAAAGTCAGAAGTACAAGTTACAAGTTATTTTCTATGTTACTTGATTTTCAAGAAAACTGGGAAAACAAGTTTCAAGGGGAAGTACAAGCATGAGCTGAGTGTTTGTAAGTGTCTAACAAGTTTCTTATGAGTTATTGGACTTGTATGATCAGAAGAGAACAAGTGCAAGGCTCCAGAACAAGTTTTGTGCAAAAAGCCACTTTATCAAAATGGCAATGTGTAGTTTTTCCCAAAATGGATATAAACCATGGCCTTGCATTGAATTCTTGAAATGAGACCTCTAACAGCTGTGAAAGAAATTAATTATGGAGTGCCTAACAAGTTTGAGGCCTGCAAAGTAGAGGTTATGCAGCATAAGTTTGAATTTTGAATTTGTTCATCACAAAATGACTTGTAATTCAAGTGATAAAACCCTAACTTCATCTCTTCGATTCTCCCTACTCAAAAATGATCTCAAGGATTTCTTGGACATTTTGGAAAGCTTACAATTTTCTATACAACCGATATTTGAATCACTTTTGAAAATTCCCATTGCAATTATATGAAAAAGTGCCATGAAGATAGGTCAAAATCCTGACCAAATTAGGGCAAAATTTCACTAAGTGTTTTTGTTTCATGACCGTGTATTATTAAAATTATAACTTGAGATCCAAGCACTTTTGGAAGGAGTTATTTGTATAAAAGTTGTAGATTTCATGGAGATCTACAACTTTCATGTTGGGAGTTTCTTTTGAATCATCTTGCATCATGGTGAAAATTTTGCTCAAAGTTGTGGAAAAAAAAAGAAATTTCCAACACTTTGAAATACTTCTAAGTTTATAAATTTTAACTTTTCAAAATTAAATCTTGAATTTATGAATTCTTGATGAATAAGTTTCATATTTTGACATGCTTTGATGAATTGTGATCTTTGACATTTGAATTTGACCAAAAAGTCAAAGTTTGACTTTTCAGTATACAATTGACTTTTGATCAGTTAACTGAAAATTCATCTGTCAATCCAATGGACTTGAGAAATGTTTTGAGCCATATCATTTGGTCAAAATTATGCAATTTTACTCTTGAGATCATGCCTTAAACCAATTAATTATTTGCTTGGTCAAAAATCAGAAATTCCCCTTTCCCAATCAAAACCCTAATTTTGACCATTTTTCCCTTTTGAAGATTTGATCTAATTTCTTGAGGAATTATGGTCCAAACTTGATCAAATGATACATATTATTTTAAAATGTTGATATGGATTAAAAGTTATGAAGTTTGACTGTGAATTGGCCATAGTTGACTTTTTCCCCAAAACAGCTGATTTTTAGGTCAACTGCTCAATTGACTGAGGAAAAGTGTGATCCAAAGCTTGAAACTTGACATGAGTAATCTTGAGGTTCCATAATGATCCATGAAATTAATATGGGGAATTTTAAGTTCAAATATCCTTGTGCAATCTCAAACCCTATTTTTGGTCATCAGTGCTTAAGGAGGTGTCTTGAGCTGATCAACCCTAATGCAGTCTTGAGTCAAAGGAGATCTTGTGAGCAAATTCTTGATAAATGAGAGGGAAAATTTTGGGGTACAAAAATCCTAAAAGTAGAAGCCTTGTGGATCTATTTCTCAAAAAACTCACTTCGTCAGCAGTTTATCAAATATTCATCAATAGGATTTATTTCCCCAACAAACAATTAGTAGCATAACTCCCCAGCCGAGTTCAAATTCCCCCGGCATAGTCTGACTTCCCTAACTGAATTTGTTATCCCAAGATGAGTATATCCTCCCCGAGCTGAGTATATCCCCAAGATGAGTATATCCCAAAGCTGAGCCTGTCTTCCCCGATTGATTCTACACTCTCCAGCTTGAGTTTGCCTTTCAGACCATCGCAAATCATAGGGCCACAACCCCTAATCCCAAATAAAGTCGTCAACAAAACCTTTACTATCTCCAAAAGATACTATAAAGCCTGGACCCAACCAGATATTAGTACAACTTTCAAACTACTATGAAGTTAGGACCCGACCAGATAGTAGCCAACTTCTCAAGTCACTGTATAGCCTGGACCCAACCAGATAATAGTGTAACCTTTCAACTAACTATGAAGACTAGATCCGACCAGATAATAGTTAACTTTTCTAGATACTATGAAACTTGGACCCGACCAGATAATAGTTTAACTCTTCAAGATATATAAGAACTTGGGCTCAACCAAACCAGGGTCTAACTTCTTTTCCCTAGTAGAGTTTGCCTCTACCCCTAACAAGTTACTGTGAAGCTTGTATCCGACCAGATATCAGTTTTCAACTTCATATTTTCAAGAAAGTTATTGTGAAGCCAGGGTCCGACCAGATAGCAATTCCTCTCAGAAGCTCGTTTGAAACTTGGAATTTGACCAGATAACAACTAAGTTCCAAGCAAGTTACTGTAAAGCCTGGACCCGACCAAATAACAGTTCAACTCTAACTCTTCAAACAAATTTATTGCAGAGCCTGGACTCGACTAGATAGCTACTAACTTCTTCCTCCTCAAAATATATGATGCCTGGATCCGACCAGATATCCGTTCAATTTCATCTATTCAAGCAATTATTGTGAAGCTTGGAATCCGACCAGATAATAACTATCTACAATTTCAAGCAAGACACTATAAAGCCCGGACCCGACCAGATAATAGTATAACTCTTCAAAAACTATGAAGCCTGGACCCAACCAGATAGTAGTTACCATTGCAAGTTACTATGAAGCCTGTACCTGACCAGATATCAGTTTAATTTCATCCTTTCTGGCGAGTTACTACAAAGCCTGGAATCTGACCAGATAACAGTTAACTTCCTTATCCCCATCAAATTATTGTGAAGCTGGAATCCAATCGGATAACAACTTAACTTCACTCTCCCCAAGAAATTTTCTGCAAAGCCTGGAATCCGACCAAATAATAGTTAATTCATTTCTCCCCCAGTAAGTTACCGTGAAGCATGGACCCGACCAAATAGCAGTTGACTTCCTCATCCTCAGAAAGTTGGGAAGCCTGGACCCGACCAGATAACAACTGACATACATGAGATATTCCCTAGCCGAAGCATCCTTTCAACAAAGTTTGAAGATATGTATTCTCTTCATCTCCAACAGCAATCTGGAATTCAAAATTCCTCAATAGAAGTCAAGGATTTATTTTCTTGGACAAACATACATCCCACATTCATACATCATGGCATATACATACAATTGCATTTAGCATGATCTCATTCATTTTGCAGACATCATGCATGCATCTACATTTTACTAACCTTTTTCCCACAGGTGAAACATCAAGTTTTATTATGAATCAACCAAAGATTTATGCTGATACTTCTCCCAGTGTTTACTAACATCCCTCCAAATGGCATCTATAAGCCCATTCATAATACATCTTCGTGTGCAAATTTCTGGGCACTCTAGTCTTAAATCATCTTCCACCTTCAAGTCACGAATGATGGATCCGCCAGTCTAACTCTTCAGGTTTAAGAAGATTTAACAGGGGAAATTGTTTTACCCCAAAATTTTCCCTCTCAGTTATCAAGTAATATCTCACAAGATCTCCTTTGGTTCAAGACTGTACAAGGATTGATCAGCTCCAGACACCTCCTTAAGCACTGACGATTGAAAATTTGGGTTTGAGATTGCACAAGGAAAATGGACTTTTAATGCCTCACGTGACTTTCATGGATCATTTTGGACCCTCAATATTTCTCATGTCAAGTTTCAAGTCTTGGATCATATTTTTGCTCAGTCAATTGAACAGTTGACCTAAAATCAGTCGTATTGGGGAAAAAGTCAAATATGGTCAATTTACAGTAAAACTTCATAATTTTAGATCGATATCAACATTATGAACTCATATGTTTCATTTGATCAGGTTTGGATCATAATTCCTCAAGAAATTTGATCAGATCATCAAAAGGGCAAAATGGTCAAAAATAGGGTTTTGACTGAGAAAGGGCAATTTCTTATTTTTGACCTAGCAAATGATTGATTGGTTTAAGTTATGATCTCAAGGATTCAAATTAATCATTTTGACCTAATGACATGGCTCAAAACATATCTCTAAATTGATTGGTTGACAGATGAATTTCAATCAACTCATGAAAAGTCAAACTTTGACTTTTTGGTCAAAATCAAGTGTCAAAGATCACAATTCATCAAAACATGTCAAAATATGAAATTTGTTCATCAAGAAATCAAAAAGTCAAGATTTCATTTTGAAAAGGCAAAATTTCTAAACTTAGAAATTTTTCTAAGTGTTTAAAAATTCATATTTTTTCACAACTTTATGCCAAATTTTCACCATGATGCAAGATGATTCAGAGGAAACTTCCAACATGAAAGTTGTAGATATCAATGATATCTAAAACATTGTAAACCACAACTTCTTATAGAAATGCATGGATTTAAAGTTATGATTTTGTGAAGACATGTTCATGAAACATGGAAACTTAGTGAAATTTTGCCCTAGTTTAGGCAGGATTTTGACCTAACTTCATGAAAAAATTTCACATAGTTCCATGATGAATTTTCAAAAATGTACAAAATAGATGTTGTATATGATGTTACAAGCTTTCCCAAATGTCCAAGAACTAATTGAGATCGTACTTGAGCAAGGATAATCGAAGGCGAGAATTTAGAGTTTTCAAACTTGAATTATAAGTCATTTCTTGATGAACACATGAACCAAATCCATGCTAGGCTGCATAATCTTTGCTTTGCAGGCCTCAAACTTGTTTGTAACTCCATAATTAATGTTTTGCACAGCTGCTAGAAGCTTTAATCCAAGCATTCAATGCATTGCCCATGCTTAATACCATTTTAGGAAGAAAGACAACATTGCCATTTTGGAAAAGTGGCTTTATGCACAAAGTCCACTCTTCTTGAGCCTCTAACTTATTGTTCTGAACACACACAACATGTATGCTCAGAAGCAACATGTTTAAAACGTGTAACCACTCTAGGTAGCTTTTTATTTGTGCATTGGAACCACATTTCTCAAGCTTTCTTCAAAATCAAGCAAAAAAAGCCACAAACATGTGATTTTAAATTCTAATCAAGGACAAGCCTCCAAACTTGTTGATTATAAATAGAGGCACTATTTGTGAGCTAGAACACGAGCTTTAACATCCTGAAACACTCCAAACTCCCTCTGCCAGAAATTGCCCCAAAACACCATTATTGTGCAAGTTCTGACTTTACATATCAAACTTCCATTTCCCTCATGCATTTCATGGCATTTCACTTCCAAAAGATCCTACATATCAAATACAACTCATCCTCATCCTTATTCCAGAACTGTAACACCGTTTACTATAACCTCCATAACAAAAAAAAATAGAGTCTGCAACTTGACTTCTCCTGGCCATTTCAGCCACTCTTAACTCAAGCTAAGCATTGCATTAGCTTTCTAGAGACTCAAGGAAGCTAACCTGATCATTGCAGCACCTTGAATCAAACTCAAACTCATTTCACGATTTCCAGTTTTGAGGTATATTTCTTGAACTTCTATCTTCTCATTTAAGCATTGTCAGGCTTGCATTTGTGAAGATAAAATGTAGACATCACTGCCCCGAAGTTGTACATGTCCATATATTTAATTTATTTTGATTGAGCAAGGACAATTTTAAGTTTGAACTTTCTGAAATATTTAGGTCAGAATTTGGTACTTTCAAAAATTCTCATTCATCTTTGATTTATAACTTATGATATTTATATAGTTGGATTCGTATGGAAAAATGGAGCAACTTTCATGTTTGCATCTTTCATTTTTGTTGAGAAATGGTGAAGTTACAGGATCCATGGCTAGAGGTTGAAGATGAAGTTACATTCAGGACTAGATTTGTGTTATATGTTTATTATTTCACCAATGTTAACAGATGTATAGCCACCCCAGTGGTAAAGTGCACGCCTGTTAACCTTTGGGACCTGGGTTCGAGTCTAAGTGGTACCCTTTTGTTCATTTTCACATTTTTTCACTCTTTTTTTTTGTTTCATCAACAGTTACATGGGCCTCCATCAGTGGGCTTAGACATTTTTGTTGATTTCTCACCCCTGCCTTACTATTGCACACTTGACCCAACTTTATTTTATTTACTTCATTTTATTTATTTATTTATTTATTTATTTTTCTTATTTTATTTTTATTTCAGTTTGATTTTATTTTATTTATTACTATTATTATTATTATTATTATTATTTTTATTAATAAAAAACCAAAAAATATTTTTATTTATTATTTACACTTATATATTTTATTTTTTCTATAAAACAAAAAGGATAAAAAACATTTTCTTAAAACAAATTAATTTTTTTTCTTAAATATTTAATATTTAGGCTTAGGTTTAATCATTATACTATTTTTAATTTCTTAATTAAAGTTAACTTAGAATTTAGGTTTCTCTTAATTAATTAACTTTCTCATTTTATTTTTATAAATTTAAAATCTTTTCATAAAAAACCCTAAAAAATACAAGATCATAGTCCCTCGATGACGCTATCAATGTTCCCTTTCAAAATGATCTTAGTCCCTCAAAGAGAATTTCTAAGATATCTCACAATATTTCTATCATGACTATAAGATGGCCCACGCCCATCCCTTTACATCCAAAGACAAGACTTCTTACCGAATAAAAGGTAAGATAACAATATCAAAGGAAAGGAAGAAATGAACTAAGACTTTTGAGTAGGTAGATTGTTCGTAGTTGCTTTCTCATTTTCAAATCAAACATTCTTGCTTATTTTCAAAACAAACACCAACACTTTTAAAAACACTTTCAAAACATTTTCCAAACTTGAAATATTTTCAAAAGATCAACACTTTGTATAAGTTCTTACGAACGAGAAATATTACAAAGTTTTCCTAAACGATGACGCCTTTTCAAAATACTTTCAAAAACCGCACAAATACATTTTCCACACAAATAAATTTTTAACTAATTTTTCTTAATTAGGTCAAGATTAAAACCCCTTTAATAAAAATCCAAACAAAAATCATTTTCGTTTTCCATTTGCATTTGTACATTATTATTAATTCAATTCTTGTACGTTTATTCAATATGGTTGTAATAGTTAATTAGGTTTAATTTTCTTGCAATCCCCATTTTTAAATTTTTACACCCCCTCCCCTAATGATGTAATAGCTTAATAATTTTACTTTCTGCAATTTATCACTCTATATAAATGCTAGTAATTAGGGTTTGTATGGAAAGACTAAAATCAACAAGTTAGCAAACCCTAATTCAAGATAAACAAGCATGTAAATCAAACACATTTGCACACTTGCACCCTTAGGGTAATTCCACTTTGTTGCCTTACAAAAATGGCCATGTTATGCATGTGGGATATCTTAGCAAAAATCAATCAAAAATACAAGATCATAGTCCCTCGATGATGCTATCAATGTTCCCTTTCAAAATGATCTTAGTCCCTCAAAGAGAATATCTAAGATATCTCACAACATTGCTATCATGACTATAAGATGACCCACGCCCATCCATTTATATCCAAAGACAAGGCTTCTTACCGAATAAATAGTAAGATAACAATATCAAAGGAAAGGAAGAAATGAACTATGACTTTTGAGTAGGTAGATTGTTCGTAGTTGCTTTCTCATTTTCAAATCAAACATTCTTGCTTATTTTCAAAACAAACACGAACACTTTTAAAAACACTTTCAAAACATTTTCCAAACTTGAAACATTTTCAAAAGATCAACACTTTGTATACGTTCTTACGAACGAGAAATATTACAAAGTTTTCCTAAACGATGACGCCTTTTCAAAATACTTTCAAAAACCACACAAATACATTTTCAAACAAAAGCAAGTGATCTAGCAAGCAACTAAGAGCCCATAGATAACTATGGATGAAAATGGTGCTAACACCTTCCCTTTTCATAATCTACCCCCCGAACTCAAGAAATAATCTCAAAGGTCTTTCCTGTTCTTTTCAGCCTTTCCTTTTGGATAAAAGAAAAGTCGGTGGCGACTCTTGCTAACCACAACATTTGCGATAATACGCAAAACACATAAGTAAGTTCTCCCACCGTATCACACTCTTCTCTAAGGATTATGAAAGAAGCTAACTTAGATGAAGACAAGTGGATTCATACTAGGTTGGATCAGTTGAATTTGATTGACGAAAAGAGTCTGGCAATTGTCTGTCATGGTCAGATGTATCAAAACCTTATGATCAAGTCATTTGACAAGAAGGTCAAGCATCGGGTATACCAGGCTGGTGACTTGGTACTAAAGCCTGTCATTCTACCACAAGGTGATCCCAGGGGAAAATGGACTCCCACCTACGAAGGGCCATTTGTTGTTTAGAAAGTATTCTCGGGCGGTGCTATGATGCTAACTACTATGGACGGTGAAGATTCCTGCACCATGTGAACGCAAACATAGTCAAAAAATAATATGCATAAGAACGACCCGCTAGGTTGTCATACCTAGGCAAAAATAAGGGCAACCCGACGAACCAAAAGGATTCAGGCAAAAATTAGGGATATATACAAAAGATTGTATACCTGTCAAGTCGAAAACCTGAAAGGGTGGCTTGGGAAAGAAGGGTATCCTGGTGGACTGAATATTTGAAAGGAAGGTCCAGGCAAAAATTAGGTATTAAAAGATTACGAATATGTCCCGTTGGATCATTTACATTCAAGCTTTATTACCAAAGTCAAAAGTTCAAATTGTTCACTCAACTTCTTCCAATGGCAAGGGATAAGATGTTCAAAGACATTGGGGCAATAGCAGAGTTTGGAACCCAATAAGATCACGTCAACATGGCTATACACTTTGTTTTCACTTTCTACTCTTTTCATTTCATGACGACTTCCTCTTACTAGGATTTCCATCTCTTTGTACAAAATCGCTTGTTTATAGGCAAATTATTAATACAAATACATCTTAAAGTTCAAACTTTTGGTTTTTTCTGTTTTGTTTGTGAAAACGTCCAATGAGTAAATTGAATGAACATATGCATATGAACATGATTAACTGTTAACAAATATATGCATAAGAACATAAATAAGAATTCTATGAGATGGAATGACGTCTAAGCTGTCCATAAATCCTCACAGAGATACTCCTATGAGACTACCCCCACAAAGTAGTTTTCACAAATAAGGGTACATTCCCCACAATCTCCCGGGAAGATCACTCCAGTAAATAAAGGAGTATAATCTCTTTCCTGGAAGTATCACAAACATACGGAGTTCCAATCAGTACAACTCATGGAAATACTCTTCCCCAACTAAGTTTGTTCTTCCAATACTGAAAAAGAAACCTTGCAGAGTTTCTTCTCTCTAGCAAAATTCAATTTCCCCAGGAAAGTTTGTTTCCTCAACAAGAGAACTTCTTCGACGGTCGAGTTTATTTCCCCAAAAAACTACAATTTCCCCAACTCGAGTCTATTCCTCAGACTACTACAAATCACTGAAAAAATTCCTCTCCCTAGTGAAGTTACCACTATCCCATGAAAGTTGCTGCAAAACCTGGAACCCGACCAGACGCCAGTTAACTTTATCCTCCCTAGACGAGTCGGGAGATTATCCATCTCTTTTATCCTCAGTCAGGATATATAACAAATAAATGCCCCAGTAGAGAAACGAATGACCAATGTTCCCAAGCTCTGCTCCCCAAGCAAGAAATAAATACACCCCCTGCAGAGTTTCCTCAAACAAGTAAGCGAAAATCCCCAGCAGAAGAATTCTAGACAAGATTTAAGATACACGTACTCTTCAAACTAAGCAATAGTTAAGGATTTATTTTCCCAGACAAAGATACTGCGCAGGCTTACAAATAAAAATCAACAACATTACACATTCATACGTCATAACATATGCATACAAAACGCATATAACACAATCTCATTTATTTTGAGAACACCATTATGCAATGCATTTCATACATCATGACATTGCATACAGTTAACTCTTTATCTTTTCAAGAAGAATCCATCAACAAACTAATATGATCAACAAATCCTCAAAATAGATTGTAGGTCATTCCCTGAAACAAGACAGGGCAAATATTTACATGATGGACACTCCCTTCAAACATCTGCTGGTTCAGATTAAATCGACCAAAGATTTATTCTGATACTTCTCCCAGTTAAAGATTTAAAGACATCTACTGGCTCATATTAAATCAACCAAAGATTTATTCTGATACTTCTCTCAGTAGACCTTTTCTGGCTCGAAATAAATCGACAAAAGATTTATTCTGATACTTCCCCCAGTTAATGATTTAAAGACATCTGTTGGCTTAAATTAAATCGACCAAAGATTTATTTTGATGCTTCTCTCAGTAGAACTTTTCTGGCTCAGATAAAATCGACCAAAGATTTATTCAGATACTTCTCCCAGTTAAATATTTAAAGATCTCTGCTAGCTCAGATTAAATCAACCAAAGATTTATTCTGATACTTCTCTTAATAGACTTGTGATGCGGTGGGAGAACTGACTTGGGTGTTTTGAATTTTATCGCAAATGTTGCGGTTAGCAAGAGTCGCCACCGACTTTTCTTTTATCCAAAAGGAAAGGTGAAAAAGCACAGAAAAGACCTTTGAGATTGTTTCTTGAGTTTGGGGGGTAGATTATGAAAAGGGAAGGTATTAGCACCCTTTGCATCCATGGTTTTTCATGGGATCTTAGTTACTTGATAGATCGTTTGCTTTTGTTTGAAAATGTTCTTTGTGTGGTTTTTGAAAGTATTTTGAAAAGGCCCCATCGTTTAGGAAAACTTTGTAATGATTCTCGTTCGTAAGAATGTATACAAAGTGTTGATCTTTTGAAACAAATTTCATGTTTTGAAAGATGTTTTTGAAAGTGTTTGGTGTTTGTTTTGAAAATAGCAAGGATGTTTTGTTTTGAAAGTGAGCAAGTAACTAGGAACAACCTACCTACTCAAAAGTCTTTTTTTTGTTTATTTCCTCTTTCCTTTGACATTGTTATCTTACCATTGATTTGGTAAACAACCCTATCTTTGGATGTAAACGGGACGGGCATGGGTCATCGTATAACCATGATTAGAAATATTGCAAGGTATCTTAGCATTTTTCTTTAAGGACTAAGATCATTTGAAAGGCAACATGGATAGCGTTATCGAGGGACTATGATCTTGCATTTTGCTTGTTTTTACTAAGATACCTTACATGCATAACATATGCATTTTTGTAAGGCAGCCAAGTGCATTTACCCTAAGGGGTGCTTGTGTGCAAGTTCATTTTTTTTCATGCTTGGTTTTGTCTTTGATTAGGGTTTTCTAATTAATTGGTTTTAGTCTTTCCATACAAAACCCTAATTACTAGCATTTGTATATAAAGAAATAAATTACGGAATTTAAAATTACTACGCTATTACAATACTTGTGGGAGGGGGTGTACAAATTACAAATGGGGATTGCAAAAAAATAAACGTATTTATCTATTACAACCATATTTAATTTGGATAAATAATGTACAAAAATGAATAAATATACAAGAATGTAAATGGAAAGAAAAAATGGATTTTTGTTTGGATTTTTTAGGAAAGGGTTTGGTTTTAACCTAATTAACTAAAAGAAAAAAATTAGTTAAATTAGTAAAACTAAACCTAAATTAATTAGGAAAAGAAAATTAAATAAAACCCTAATCTAAATATTAATTGATTATGAAAGAAAAAGAAATTAAGTTTGTAAGAAAAATATTTTTAACGTCTTTTTTGTGTTAAAAATAATGTATGGTATTGTAAAATACTTTTGGTCTTTTTGGTTTTAAAAGAATATTTTTTTAATTGTAAAAGAAATAATTAAAACCCTAGTTTCTAATTAAATTTACAAATCAATTAGTAAAATAGATAAAGTATGATTAAATAAAAATAATTTTTATTATAAAAATAAATAAATTATATCAAAATATAAATCTAATGTTTTTATATTTTTTTCTGATTTTTCTAATATTAAATAAAATATTAAAGAAAACAAATAAATAAATAAAAAGAGAAAAAGGATAATAAAATGAGCTAGGAGTGTGAATAGTGAGCAGGGAGTATGAAATGAGAAAAAATACCAGGCCTAACACAGTGGGCCTGGCGCTGCAAATAAACATAAAAAATGTGGAAAAAATGAGAAAATAAGAAAAAGGGTACCATTGGGGCTCGAACCCAAGTCCCAAAGTTAACAGGCGCGCGTTTTACCACTGGGGTGGCTATACATCCATTTATATAAACAAAACAATAAATATATATATTAGAAATCAAGTCCATGGCCTGAACTTCATCTTCAACCTCGCGCCTAGCCATAGTACATGCATCTTGTTCATTTCTCATCCATTTGTAAAAGTGTAAACATGAATCTTGTGGCAAATTTCCTCATGATTTCAGAAATGTAAAGCAATAAAATTATAGATCAAAGACAAGCATGAATTTTAATGGCCCTAATCTGAACCCTAAAAATTTCAGAAACTTCAATCTTAAAATTCTCTAAGCCCAAGCAACATAAATGAAAACTATGGACATGGTTAACTTTAGGGCAATGATATCTACATTTTTCATTCACAAATAAACCATTAATGATGCTTGTATGAAGAGTTCAAAGTTAAGGAAACTTACCTTAAAACTGGAAATCGTATTCTGAGTTTGAGCATTCCTCAAGGTGTTGTGATGATCAAAATATCTCCACTGAGGTCCCAGGAAGCTAATGCAATGATTAGCTTGGTTGGAGAATGGCTGACATGGTCTGGAAAAGTCCACATGCAGCACTCTGTTTTTGAACTTGGAAATGGAGGGAGATGGTGTTACAGAACTGTAACAGGGTATGAGATTGTTTGTGTATGATGCTTGGAAGCTTTTGGAAGCAAGAAGCTAAGAAACGCACAAGTAGTTTTTGGTTTTGAAATTTCTGGCCAGAATATGCAATAATGGAGGTGTGAGATGAAAATATGAGTTCTTGATCTTTTCAGGGCTCAAGCATGGGTGTGATTTGTGGAAAATGACTTGTACATAAGTAATGAGAAAGTTTTTTGTGCTTGAGAGGGTCAGAAGTACAAGACATAGGCTGATTGCTATGTTACTTGATTTTGAAGAAAAGTGGGAAGTATAGTTTCAAGAGGACGTACAAGCATGGGCTGAGTGATTGTAAGTGTTTAGACAAACTTCTCTTTTGTTATAGGACATGTATGATCAGAATAAAACAATTGCAAGGTTCAAGAATAAGTTTTGTGCAAAAAGCTACTTTATCAAAATGGCATTGTGCACTTTCTTCCTAAAATGGATATAAAGCATGGCTTTGCATTGAATGCTTGAATTGAGACCTCTAACAGTTGTGCACGCAATTAATTATGGAGTGCCTAACAATCTTGAGGCCTGTAAAGTATAGATTATGCAGCATAGGTTTGAAATTGAATTCTTGTTCATCACAAAATGACTTGTATGTCAAGTGTGAAAACCCTAACTCCATCTCTTCGATTCTCCCTGCTTAAGAATGATCTCAAGGGGTTCTTTGACATTTTGGAATTCTTGTAATATTCTTTACAACCCATCTTTGAATCAATTTTAAAAATTCCCTTTGGAACTATATGAAAAAGTGCCATGAAGTTAGGTCAAAATCCTGACCAAAACTAGGGCTAAATTTCACTAAGTGTTCAATTTCAAGACAATGACTTTGTGAATTAATAACTTGAGATCCAAGCATTTTTAGAAGATGTTGTGTAAATCAATGTTGTACATATTATGGATATATACAACTTTCATGTTTAAAGTTTCTTCTGAATCCTCTTGCATCATGGTGAAAAATTGGCTTAAAGTTATGAAAAAACATGAAGTTTTAAACACTTAGAAAAATTTCTAAGTTATAAAACTTTGACTTTTCAAAATGAAATCTTGACTTTTTTATTTCTTGATGAATAAGTTTCATATTTTTACATGTTTTGATGAATTTTGATCTTTGACATTGAATTTTGACCAAAAAGTTGAAGTTTGACTTTTCAGTGTACAAATGACTTTTGATAAGTTGACTGAAAATTCACTGTTAATCTAATTGATCTTGAGCAATGTTTTAGGTCATGCCATTAGGTCAAAATGATGTAATTGAACTCTTGAAATCATGCTTCAAACCAATTGACCATTTGCTAGGTCAATAAATCAGAAATTGCCTTTTCTCAGTCAAAACCCTAATTTTTACCATTTTGCCCTTTTAATAATTTGATCAAATTTCTTGAGGAATTTTGGTCCAAATTTGATTAAATGATACATATGAGTTTATAATATTGATGTGGATAGAAAATTATGAAGTTTGACTGTAAATTGGCCATAGTTGACTTTTTCCCCAATATAGTTGATTTTTAGGTCAACTGCCCAATTGACTGAGCAAAAATGTGATCCAAGGCTTGAAAATTGACATGAATAATTTTGAGGGTCCATAATGATACAGAAATTCATATGAAGCATTGAAAGTTCAAATATCCTTGTGAAATCTCAAATCCTAATTTTGGTCATCAGTGCTTGAGGAGGTGTCTTGAGTTAATCAACCCTAGTGGAATCTTAAACCAAGAGAGATCTTTGTGAGAAAATATTTGATAAGTGTGAGGGAAAATTTTTGGGTACAAAAGCTGCCCCTGTTCAATCTTCTTAAACCTGAAGAGTTAGATTTGCGGATCCGCCATTCGTGACTTGAAGGTGAAAAATGATTGAACACTAGAGTGCCTAGAAATTTGCACTCGAAGATGGATGGTGAATGGGCTTATAGATTCCATTTGGAGGGATGTTGGTAAACACTGGAAGAGGCATCAACATAAATCTCTTGTTGATTTATACCAAAACTTGATGTTTTACCTATGAGGAAAAGAGTTAGTAAAATGCAGATGTCTGCATGATGTTCACCAAATGTGGTATTATGTTAAATGCTTATGATATGTACATGCTATGATGTATGAATGTGAGATGTATGTTTTTGTCCAAGAAAATAAATCCCTGACTGCTGCTGAGGAAATTTTGGGGGGTTGAATCCTTGATTGCCGTTGGGGGATGAAGAATATATCTATATATATATATATATATATATATATATATATATATATATATATATATATATATATATATATATATATATATATATATATATATATATATATATATATATATATATATATATATATATATATATATATATATATATATATATATATATATATATATATATATATATATATATATATATATATATCTTTAAACTTTATTGAAAGGATGCTTTTACTGGAGAATATCTCTTGAATGTTAGCTGTTATCTGGTCGGATCCAGGCTTCACAATTTGCTGAGGATGAAGTAGCCCACTGCTATCTGGTCGGATCTAGGCTTCACGGTAACTTACTGGGGAAAGAGACGAATTAACTATTATCTGGTCGGATTCCAGGCTTTGCAAAAAAATTTCTTGAGATTAAATAGTTATCTGGTCAGATTCAGGCTTCATAACAACTTGCTGAGGATGAGGAAGTTAACTGTTATCTGGTCGGATCCAAGCTTCGTAGTAACTTGAAGTGGTAACTACTATCTGGTTGGGTCCAGGTTTCATAGTTTTGGAAAGTTATACTATTATCTGGTCGAGTCTAGGCTTCATAGTGTCTCTCTGGGGATCACAGTTAATTGTTATCTGGTCAGGTTCCAGGCTTTACAATAAAATACTTGAAAAACGGTTATCTGGTCGAGTCCAGGCTTTGCAGATTTCTGAGATTGATGAGGTCAATTTCTATCTGGTCGGGTCCAGGTTTCACAATAAACTATTTGGGGATATAGTTGTTATCTGGTCGATTTCCAGGTTTCACAATGAATCTATGAGGGTAATTGCTATCTGATCGGATCCAAGCTTCACAACAACTTACTTAAAAGATGAATTTGAAAACTAATATCTAGGTCAGATTCAGGTTTCACAGTAATTTGTTGGGGCAGAGGCAAACTCTACTTGGGAAAAGAAGTTCAACCTTGGTCGGGTTGAGTCCAGGTTCTTCTATATCTTTGAATAGTTAGACTATTATCTGGTCGGGTCCAGGTTTCAGAGTATCTTGAAAATAAGATCAATTGTTATCTGGTCGGGTCCAGGTTTCAGATACTCAAACTGTTATCTAGTCAATTCCAGGTTTCAGCAACTTGAAGAAGTCAAACTATTATCTGGTCGGGTCTAGGCTTCAGTAATAACTTGAAAATTGTGCTAATATCTGGTAGGATCCAAGCTTCATAGTATCTTTTGGAAATAGTAAAGGCTTTGTTGACGGCTTTACTGGGGATCAGGGGTTGTGGCCCTATGATTTGCAATAATTCAAACTGGAGAGTGTAGACTCGGTCGGGTAGGACGGATTCAGCTTGGGGAGGATACACTCAACTGGGGAGGATAAACTCCGTTTGGAGATAATAGCCTTGGCTGGGGAAGATACACAGTTGGGGAAGATAGGCTCAGCTGGGGAACTTCGTGGTGTCTTGATTGTGGTATGTTGGGGAAATTTGAACTCGGATTAGGGAGTTATGTGATTCCTCGATGATTGTTAGGGAAATAAAACCTGTTGGGGAAAGGTTTATTGCAACCGTCCTTGTGGGGATAATGATAATGAGATAACTCTGGGGATATTTCATATACATTAAAGAGATGCTTACTGCTGCTTAGCAGGACACATGTGCCAAATAGGTTTAATTATGTTCACATGCATATGTTCATTCAATTTTAGTCATTGGACAAATTTGCATTCAAAACTAAGGCAGAAGTTTTGCACTTCAAAGTATATTTGTATTGATATTTTGCCCATGAATAGGCGTTTTTGTACAGAGAGACGGAGATCCTAGTAAGAAGAAATCGTCGAAAGGAAAACAAAATTGAGAATGAAAACAAATAGCCATGTGAAATGATCTCGTTGCCTTCCAACTCTACTAATTCCCCAATGTCTTCGAATGTTTCTTTCCATTTGATAGAAGTTGATTGCATTGATCTTGGACCGTTTGAACATGGACCTTGGTGATAAAATTGACTGTGTTGATTCCACAGGACATAGTCATACGCTTTTAATCCTTAACTTTTTCCTGGACCGCCCTTTCGGGTTTTCAGCCCACAAGGATACCCTTTTTTGCCCAAGTTACCCTTTCTGGTTTTCAACTTGCTGGGTGTACAATCTTTTGCATATATCCCTAATTTTTGCCCACACCTTTTGGTTTGCCAGGATGCCCTTATTTTTCCTAGGTAGGTCAACCTAGCGGGTCTCTTTTGCATAGTATTTTTTAACTATGTCCGCGTTTAGAGGATGTGGGAAATCTTCACCATCCATGGTAGTCAGCATCATGGTACTGCCAAAGAAAACTCTCTTGACAACAAATGTCCCTTCATAGGTGGGAGTCCATTTTCCTCTGGGGTCTCCTTGTGCTAAAATGATGCGCTTTATCACCAAGTCACCAACTTGATATACTCGAGGCTTGAACTTTTTTTGAAAGCCTTGATCATCCGTTTTTGGTACGTATGACCAATGCAAACAACAACTAATCGTTTTTCGTCGATCAAGTTCAGCTGATCCAGTCCCGTTTAAACCCACTCGTCTTCACCTAGGTCTTCCTCATTCATAATTCTTAGAGATGGAATCTGAACTTCCACTGGCAAAACAACTTCCATGCCATAGACTAGAGAAAAGGGAGTTTCCCCGGTTGACGTTCTAGCTGAAGTACGGTATCCATGTAGAGAAAACGGCAACGTCTCATGCCAATCCTTATATGTTACTACCATTTCCTGCACAATCTTCTTGATATTTTTGTTGGCCGCTTCGACTGCACCATTCATTTTCAGTCTATACGGAGAAGAATTATGATGCTTGATCTTAAACTGAGTGCAAAGCTCAGTGATCATAGCATTGTTGAGGTTAGTTCCATTGTCGGTGATGATCCTTTCGGGGATACCATAATGGCAGATGAGGTTGTGCCTGATGAATCTGGATACCACATTCTTGGTGACTGAGGCAAATAAGGCGGCTTCGACCCATTTGGTAAAATAGTCAATAGCAACAAGAATGAAGCGATGTCCGTTGGAAGCGGTGGGCTTGATATGTCAATGCCCCACATTGCAAATGGCCACGGAGCAGTCATGACGTTCAAAGGGATAGGGGGAACATGGACCTTGTCAGCATAGATTTGGCATTTGTGACAAGTTCTTGAGTGTTGGTGGAAATCAATCTCCATTGTTGACCAATAGTAACTGGATATTAAGATTTTCTTAGCCATCGTATGTCCACTTGAGTGAGTACCGAAAAGACCATCCTGCATGTCTTCCATGATCTCCTCTACCTCCTTCTTGTCCACACATCGGAGTAGAGTTGAATCATGGTTGCACTTGTATAATATCCTATTACTTAAGAAGAATTTGGCTGCAAATCTTTGCAAGAACTTTCTGTTATTGATAGATTCCCCCTCTGGATACTCTTGTGCTTCAAGGTATCTCATCACCTCATGGTACCATGGCTTTTCTACATCGGTGTCAAGCTCATAGCAATGCGCAGGTTCATCGAATCTTTCAATTGTTATCATAGGGGCTTCATTGTCCCATTTGACTTTGAACATTGAAGACATGGTTGCTAAAGCTTCAGCCAACTGGTTTTCTTCTCTAGGGAAGTGCTCAAAGGTGATCTCTTCGAAGTAAGGCATTAGGGATTGCACAAGTTCCTTGTAAGGGATAATATTAGGGTGTTTAGTGTCCCAATCTCCTTTTACTTGGTAGATCACTAGGGCGGAATCTATGAACACATCCAAAAGCTTGATCATTAAGTCAATAGAAGCTTTTAGACCTAAGATGCATGCTTCATACTCGACCATATTGTTTGTGCAATCGAAGCATAGTCTGGCAGTGAAAGGAGTGTGGCAATCTTCAGGAGAGATGATCACTGCACCAATTTTGTTACCTAAGGCGTTAGAAGCCCCATCGAAGAACATAGTCCATCGAGATCCTTGTTCAGGTCCGTCATACGGACCAGGTTTCGCACAGTCGGTTACCAGCATGATGTTCTCATCAGGGAAGTCGAAGTTCATTGACTGATAATCATCCATAGCTTGATGGGATAAATGATCTGCTAGTACACTTCCTTTGATGGCTTTTTGAGTCGTGTATTGGATATCATACTCAGTCAAGATCATTTTCCATCTGGCTATCCGTTCGGAAAGGGCAGGTTTCTCAAAATGTATTTGATTGGGTCCATCTTAGAAATCAACAGAGTGGTATGAGTCAACATATACTGTCTTAGCCGGCGAGCAGCCCATGCCAGAGCGCAACAAGTTTTCTCGAGCAGTGAATATCTGGTTTCACAGTCGGTAAACGTTTTGCTCAAGTAGTAAATAGCATTCTCTTTTCAGCCAAACTCGTCATGTTGGCCCAAAACACACCCCATAGAGTTCTCTAATACCGTCAAGTACATGATCAAGGGTATTCCTTCAACTGGAGGCATGAGAATAGGAGGTTCTTGTAGGTATTATTTGATTTTGTCAATGGCAACTTGGCATTCATCGTTCCATCTAACTACATGATCTTTCTTCAAGAATTTGAAGAGTGGCTCACAAGTAGCAGTTAAGTGAGATATGAAACGGGCAATGTAATTGAGACGACCCAAGAATCCCTTGACTTATTTTTCAGAATGAGGGACTGGAATATCTTGGATGGCCTTTACCTTGGCAGGATCAACTTCAATGCCTTTATTGCTGACGATAAAACCTAGTAGCTTTCGAGATCGTACTCCAAATGTGCACGTATTAGGGTTTAACCTCAGCTTGTACTTCTTCAGCCTCTCGAATAATTTGTGCAGGTGATCGAGATTTTCTTTTTCGGTTTGTGATCTGGAAATCATATCATCCACATATACCTCTATCTCGTGATGAATCATGTCATGAAATAAAGCTACCACAACCCTTTGTTATGTTTCCCCTGCATTCTTTAATCCGAATGGCATGACCTTGTAGCAGAAGGTTCCCCATTGCGTAACGAAAGTAGTCTTCTCCATGTCTTCGGGAGCCATCCTTATTTGAGTATAGCCTGAGAAGCCCTACATGAATGAGAAGACATTATGTTGAGCAGTATTATCAACTAAGACGTCAATGTATGGTAGAGGGAAGTCATCCTTGGGGCTTTCCCTATTCAGATCCCTATAGTCTACGCACATGCGAACTTTCCCGTCTTTCTTTGGCACTGGCACCACATTGGTAACCCATTGAGGATAGGATGTCACAACTAGGAACCCTGCGTCAAATTGTTTCATCACTTCAGCTTTGATCTTCTCAGACATATCAGGCCTCATGCGACGAACCTTTTGTTTAACAGGAGGGCAGTCTTCTCTTGTCAGCAGACAATGAACTACAATGTCAGTATCCAACCCAAGCATATCTTCATAAGACTAAGAAAATACTTCCACATAGTCTCGCAACATCTGAACCAACCTGCTCTTGACACTGCTTTCCAAATTAGTGTTAATCCTGATTTCCTTCTTATCTGACTCAATACCCAGGTTGATAACTTCAACTGACTCTTCATGCAGCTGAATAGCTTTTTCCTCTTGTAATAGAAGTCTGGCTAGTTCTCCCGGTATGTCACAATCTTCCTCTCCTTCGTCTTCGGCTTGGTTGATAGGACATTCAAAGTCATAGTCGGAAATAGTAGAGTCATTGGCAATAGGATCCAGAGTGGATGTGGACCTGCAAGAGTGTGTGTGTGTGCACGTAAGGTACATGTCTATTTTTTGAAAAATGTATTTGAAAGAAAGGAAAGACAATGAACACAAATATTTGAATGCAAAAGAGTCCAATGTACTCAATGATCATATGATTAGATGAATATAAATAAAACCCTTGACAATTGGACCAAAGTGCCCCGGGCTAGGCACGTGGCTGAAAAGTCATTGTTAAAAAATTACAGACAACAAGTTCTTGAATTGAAATAAAAGAAATAAAAAGTAGATTAATCCTCAATGAAGGAGATGGGCACAAAGTCCTTCGCATGCCAATTCTTTAGCTCTGTTGTAGTTGGATACACCCACTCTTCAAATGCAGCTTCTTCATCAGAATCACCCACAACATTGACTTCACGGTTTCCAATGCAGAGAGGTGGATTTCCAGCATGAGCACGCCTTATTTCCTTCTGAGCTTTGATGGTGAAGCCCAAACCAAACTTGCCTGCTTTAAATGGGATATCGAGGAGTTTCCCCCAAGTATCACAGTTCCCTTCTTAAATTGTCGCGTGGGCATCCTTGATTGAAACCATCTTTGGCGTGGCCTTAACAACTTTAGACTCATCAGAAGAACATTTAGTAGCAGCAATCATCGGTGGTACGACCTCAAAGGCTTGACATGGGGTTTCAATGAATTCTCCATCTATCTCTACGTACATGAAAGATTTAAGGTGGCTGACTATAAACTCTTCTTCTCCGCAGACAGTGACTATTCTGCCCTTGACTGGATATTTGAGTTTATGGTGGAGGGTTGAGGTTACTGCCCCAGCTTTATGGATCCACAGGAGACCTAACAGACAAGAATAGGTTGGACAAATGTCCATAATATAGAAGGTGGAGTTAAATATTTGGGAGCCCACTTTGATTGGAAGATCTACCTCCCCGTGAACAGTCCTCTTTGATCATCAAATGCCCTTACAATGATATCACTTAGCTTCAAGACTAAATCCTCACAGTCAAGACGGTCTAACGCCCCCTTGGGTAATACATTCAGAGAAGAACCAATATAGACTAGCACATTTGTTAAGGTAGTCCCTTTGCACTCGATAGAAACATGTAATGCTTTATTGTCATTCTTCCCAAGAGGCGTTAAGTCAGCATCTGAAAATCCTAAGGCATTATCAGCTGTCAGGCTAGCCACGCAATTCTCAAATTGGTCTGTTGTTATCTCATGGGGGACATGAGCTTTTTTCAGGAACTTGATTAATGTTCGAGCATGGGCATCAGAGCAAAGCAGCAATGACAACATTGAAATCTTAGAAGGGGTTTGCCCCAACTATTCTACAATTTTAAAGTCGCTTCTCTTGATGATCTTCAAAATCTCATACATTCCACGGGCGGAGGGTTCTTCATCAGCTATGTCCTTGGAGGGTACTTCAATCACATCAGGCTCAACAACCTTCCCCTTCCCTCTGGTATCAGTATTTGGCTTGGTAGTAGTAATGCGTATGGGCGTCCTCGTAACAACTGGTGGTGAGATATTGGGTGAAAATATTCTTCCAGTTCTAGTTACTTTGCTTGAACCAGCTATGTTGCCAACATCGTCATCTTTTTCTTCTTTGATCCAGCCATCTTGTTTAATCCCATGATAGAACACTTCAGCACCGTAATTCCATGGTACTGCTTTATTTGAAGAATAAGGAATCGGTCCGGGATTGGTAATTATTAAAGGAGCAATAGTGGGTTCATTTGAAATCCTAATAGGACCTTTGGAGGTGATCCTAAGAGGCTTGTTTGAGATGGTAATAATGGAAAGGTCTTTACATTTGTTAATCAAACTCTTGGCAAGTGGAGTCTTTTCAAATAGAATTTTGTGGCTATCCATCAGGCGTTGTATGACTTTCTTCAGCCTTTCACAACCATTGTATTGTCTTGTACAACACACACAGTCTTTTTCAAAGCCAGGGAAGATCCCAGCTTTCAATAGATTGTTCTTGATTACATTCAGTGGAGTATTCAATTCTTCAACAGAGGCAACACAAATTGTATCTTCGACAACATTAACACCTTTGTCATGCTTCCGTATTGGAGCGGTAATTACATTCGGAGTTGGAGGAGGATCAAACTCAATAGTCTTGTTGTCAATTAAATCCTGGATCTTGTTCTTCAAGGCCCAGCACTGGTCAGTCTCATGCCCGGGGCTGCTTGAATGGTAAGCACATTTAACATTCGGATTATACTTTGGTGACAAGGTGTCAAGGTTGGCAGGAGGATCGCGCAATGTCACTAAATTAGCCTTGAGTAAATGTTGAAGGGCTTGAGACAGTGACATGCCTAACCTTGTAAATTGTCTTCTTGGAGTTTCAAAACATTGATGATTTGCAGATGGTCTTGGAGTAGGAATTGGGTTGGAGATTCCGACAGTGTTGACAGACATGTGATCGTTCTTCTTGATACGAGCCCTTGCCCCATACACAACATTGACTTCATTTTTTGCAGCAAAAGGTTTATTGATAGGATTGGAAGTGGAGGTAGATTCCACAGAGATCTTCCAACTTTTGATGCCACTTTCAACTCTTTCACCGGTTAAGATTAATTCAGTGAAACTAGAAGAAGAGCAGCCAATCAACAGATTAAATAAAGGGCCAGATAAACTGCCCATGAACATGACGATATCCTCCCTATCAGTAAAGGGAGGTTGGACTCTACTAGAAAGGTCTCTCCACTTTTGCGCATATTCCTTAAACCTTTCATTCTTCCCCATGGTCATATCTTGCAATTGAACCCTCGTTGGCACCAAGTTGATGTTGTACTGATACTGATGGTAGAAGGAAATAGCTAAATCCTCCCAAGTGTTGATACGAGAACCATCTAACTGATAAAACCATTCAATTTGTGTTCCAGCCAAACTCTCTTGGAAAAAGTGAACCCATAGCTTCTTATCGGTAGTGTGTAGTTGTATCTTGCGCACATAATATTTCAAATGGAGTTTTGGACAAGAAACCCCATCGTACTTTGAAAAGATTGGTATTTTGAATTTGTGGGGAATGACTACCCCAGAGATCAAACCCAAATCATAAAAATCTAAATTAGGGACGACTTGGATTTCAACAGCTTTCAATCTGTCTTCTAACTGCTTGTATTTGATATCAGCGGGTGGATATTGCTCATTGAAATTATCATCATCATATTCTTGATCATTAGCACATTCTTCCTGAGTACTTTTGACCTCACCAACCTGGTTCTCGTCCTCTTCAGATGAGTCCCCTCCTACTGGGATTTGACAGATTGTCTCCTTGAACCTTCTACCCATGTTTAGTAGAGCTTTCTTCTTTGGCTTCTTCTTAACGGCCAACAAATCCATCATATCTTGCTGCCCCTTGGCTAGGGCTAGTAGAGATTCCTGAAACTGAGAATTCTAGGCTTGGAGATCCGCCACAGTTTTCTCTAGATCCATCTTGCTGAAATAAGCAGCAGAAAGATAAGGAAACCTGTTATGCGAAAACCTATCACTTTATGATGCATGGGATATGTGCATGCAAATGTTTTTAAGGATTAATGAAATTTAAATTTGTATAGACAAAAGAATGAACAAACTTTAATTTTCATTAGAAAAACAAAAAAGATTACACCATGCCTCTTGGGCTTACAAAATAGCTTTCTAAGAGAAAAAGATTGAACGCGTCCTCTTTGGTGCGAGATAAGAGTTAACACCTTGCTCTTCTCGTAAATGCTTCGTAAGCTCTAAGACCCTCTTCTCACTAGCATAGAATTGGTCCTCGAAAGTATCTCATTCTTACTTCAGCTGGATCCAACCCTTTTGTAAGTCTTCTAGAGAGGTAGGTGTGTCGGGATGGAGGATAATGTAGGGAACAAATCCTTTGACCACAGGCTCCACAATGACTGGTAAGATGGAGGGATAAGGTATCACAAGTTTCTGAGCACGAGCTCGTACCCATTTGAGGTAAGGCTCGAGGGGAATGGAATTCTTGTGTCGTAACGTCTTGCTATCCACCTTGTTCAACATTCTCCAATCTCGGATAAATCTCTGGCGGTGAGCTTGATTGTCGCTCTCGTAGTCAAATACCAAACCTTGAATAAGCATCTCGTGTGGACCATCCCTTTAGGCGTAACCAAATTGTCTTAAGGCTAAACAAGGGTTGTAGGTGATACCTCCTCTAATGCCAAGTAAAGGGACATTAGGGAATTCTCCACAACGTTAGACGATAGTAACATTCTCCAAAGAGAGGGAACACCAATGAATATCTGAATAGTTGAGCGTCATTAACCTATGTGACCACCCTGAACCTTGCTCGTTCTTCAACACAGATTGGGGAAGATGTGAAATAAACCATCTTTCCAAGATAGGAGTACAACACATAAGGATACCTTTTTCCTCAAAGTGCGAGTGTGAAAGGAATGTAGGATATCCCCTAGCAAAGTAGGCACCGGATTACGAGACATGAAGATTTTGACGGTGTTCACATCTATGAGTTGGTCAGGATTTGGAAACAAAAGCATCCCATAGATGAAGAGAGCCACAATTTCCTCAATGGATTGCAAATCTAAAGAGTTCCAACAGTTTTGGGCTTTCTCAAACAAGAACTTTGCTAGGAAACCTTTGACACCACTCCTTATTTCCCAATTAGTTGTGATATCAGATGGTTGCAACTGTAGAGATTGAGCAATCTCTTCTGGCTTTGGATCTCTTTCTGTACCGCTGAAAGGTAGTTGATTGAGAATTGGAATCCTCAAGAGTTGGGAGAATTCTTCCAAAGTCGGCACAAGTTGATAATCGGGAAATGTGAAGAAATGGTGTAGAGGATCAAAGCACTGAAAGAGCACCTTCATCATGTCTTCATCAGTGTTGGAGGTAAACAAGTTTAGTAGGCGACCATGTCTTTCAGTAAATGGAGAATTTTCAGGAATCCTTGATGCTAGCTCTTTGAGTTGAGTAGGGATCCTTATGAGATTGACTTGAATGGTTTTCCTGCGAATAGAATCCATGTCCTACAAAACAGAAACAAAGATAAATCCCAAAAATCCTTGAAATGGTTAGTGAGCATGAAAATGATATTATGATGTTAATGATGTTATGTACAAGTAAGTATATATAAACAAAGCAAACAAGTCCTTAGGTTTAGGCTTGCATGGAGTCTCATAGGTAAGTACCCTCTTGAAGTTTAGTTGGCTCAAACTTGTCCTAGCAATAGTAACCGAGTTCTAAGGATCTCAATATCACGGGTTTGTTTTCTCGGGCATTGTTTCAGTGCAAGCCTCTTAAATGGCGACCGAAATATCCCAAAAAACCAAGCCTCAATAAGTGTAGTGTCGAGTATCTACCAACTTCGGACTGCACCAAAGCCGGTCAGCTCACTACGTCCTAATGGCCAAGTTGGTCAAGTAAAGGTTCTAAAAGTTCATTAGTGCTTAATGACATCACTCAATGGCCCCATATTCTCCTTGGCTACTCAAGGGCTACTGGTACCCACAAATATGTCGCACTAACATAGCTATTGCTTAGACCGTGTCGGTATACCCCGCACAATTTCCATAATGTATTGCTACTTACCAATAAGGTATCCCAAATCCGGGTAGAGGATTCAAACCCAAACAAAGAACCAAAATGTAAAGAAAACAAGTCAAACAAAGAAAGCAAGTAAATGTGATATAGCCCTAAGGTAACCCTATTTTTAGAATTTTCCCCAGCAGAGTCGCCAGTTCTATGATGCGGTGGGAGAACTGACTTGGGTGTTTTACATTTTATTGCAATAGTTGTATATGAGTTTATAATATTGATGTGGATAGAAAATTATGAAGTTTGACTGTAAATTGGCCATAGTTGACTTTTTCCCCAATACAACTGATTTTTAGGTCAACTGCCCAATTGAATGAGCAAAAATGTGATCCAAGGCTTGAAACTTGACATGAGTAATCTTGAGGGTCCATAATGATCCATTAAAGTCATATGAAGCATTGAAAGTTCAAATATCCTTGTGCAATCTCAAACCCTAATTTTGGTCATCAGTGCTTGAGGAGGTGTCTTAAGATGATCAACCCTAGTGCAATCTTGAACCAAGAGAGATCTTTGTGAGAAAATATTTGATAAGTGAGAGGGCATACAATAAGACCTCTTCTGGCTCAGATTAAATTGACCAAAAATTTATTCTGATATTTCTCCCAGTTAAAGATTTAAAGACATATGCTGGCTCAGATTAAATCGACCAAAGATTTATTTTGATACTTCTCCCAGTTAAAGATTTAAAGACATATGTTGGCTCAGATTAAATCGACCAAATATTTATTCTGATACTTCTCTCAGTATACATTTTCTGGCTCAGATTAAATCGACCAAAGATTTATTCTGATACTTCTCCCAGTTAAAGTCAAGCGTAGACATAGTCTAATTTCTCTATCAATAGTTACTTTGGATGGAATCTATCATCCCATCTCCGACAACTCTTCACTACCTCTCCAAATGGAATCTTTAAGCCCATTCTCGGCATAATCAACCAACAACATTACTTCGTGCACAAGCGAGTGCAAATTTATGGGCACTTAAGTGTTCAATCATCTTCCACCTTTAAGTCACGAATGGTGAACATGCCAATCTAAATCTTCAGGTTTAAGAAGATTAAACATGGCCAGTTGTTGTACCCCAAAATTTTCCCTCCATTTTCTTTAATACATTTCTCACAAGAGATCTCAAATGCTCAAGGATTCTCAAAGAGTTGATCAGACAAGCTCACCTCCTAAGCACTGAGACCACTAATTAGGGTTTTGGTTTTAACAAAGAAAATTGGACTTCTAATGCCTCAAATTACTTTCATGGTTCATCATAGGTCTCTAAGATTACTCATACCAAGTTTCAAGTCTTGCACCACAAATTTACCCAGTCAATTGCTTAGATGACTGAAAATTAGTTGTATTGGGTAAAAAGTCAATTGTGCTCAACATACAGTCAAACTTCATGATTTTTGGAAAACATCAACATTTTTAAGTCATATTCATCAATTTATCAAGGTTTTATCACAACTCCTCAAGGAAAGCATTCAAATCATCAAAGTGGCAATATTGTCAAAATTAGGGTTTTGACTGAGAATGACTGATCAATGACTTTTGACCTAGTACAAGACCTAATGGCTTGAAGCATGATCTCAAGGACTCTAAAACAATATCTTGACCTATTTTCATGGCTCAAATAATTTCTCAAGATCAATGGATTGATAATTAAAATTTGATCAATTGATGAAAAGTCAACTGATACACAAAAAGTCAAACTTTGATCTTTTGGTCAACATTGAATTTCAAAGATCAAGATTCATCAAGACCTTCAAAATTATCAAACTTGATCATCAATAATCAACAAAGTCAATAAAAGTCCACAAAAAGTCAAAGTTTTCAATACTTAGAAAAATTATAAGTGTTTTTACCCATGATAATTTCATTATTTCATGACATTTTTTCACTAAGATGCAAGACGATTCAAGGAAAACTTTCAACATGAAAGTTATAGATCTTGATGAATTATACAACTTTGTCACTTAGGGTTGATGTCCAAAAAATTCGTATATTACGATATATAGGCCCATGAAGTCATGACTTTTTATCAAAAACCCTTAGTGAAATTTTTATCAAGTTAGGCAGATTTTTTATCCCGACTTCTTGGCAATTTTTCACCAAGTTCCAAGTTGATTTATCCAAAGTGGTCAACATGAAGGTTGCAGAAAATGTTTCAAGTTTTCCAAAATGTTAAAGAACTTGAAGAGATCATGCTTGACCTAGGATAATCGAAGAGAGGAAGTTGAGCATCCATTCTTGAATTTTAGGTCATTTTGTGATGAACCTTATGATCTAATATTCAAGCATGCTGCATAATCTTGCTTTACAGGCCTTCAAACTTGCAAATCACTCAAAACTTAAACGTTTACACAAGTGATTGAGCTATGATCCAAGTGCTTGAGTCATTGTCCAAGTGATTAATCCATTTTTGGTACAAAGGTAACATTGCCATTTTGGAAAAGTGGCTTTAATCACAAAGTACACTCTCCTTTAGCTTTGCACTTGTTCCTTCTAAACACACACAATCTAAAAGCCAGAAGCAACTTTTCTAGAGCATCTAACTACTCAGACCATGCTTGTACTATACATTGAAACTATGTATTTCAAGTTTTCTTCAAAAACAAGTTTCAAAACCATAACATGTGATTTTTAAAATCTGATTCCTAGAGCCTCCAAAACCTTTTCTCTATAAATAGAGAAGTTATCCACAAGCCAAGGGACGATTTGACAAGCCTTGAAACACTCACAAACTCCCTGAAACTCAGAAATGTATGCAAAACCTCCATTGTTGCAATTTTTGGCCAAAACTGCAAACTCACTATCCACTCGTGCATTTTCACTCGAAGTCAATCACAAAGTTTCTATACCTCATTTAGAACTCATCCCCACCCCGGTTTCATCACTGTAACAACATTTTCACCATCCTCCATTTCCAAAAACTCAAACCTATAACTTGACTTCTCCAGAATGATTCAGGCACCTTCAACATAAAGTAAGCATTGCATTAGCTTCCTAGGAGTCCAATGAATCTAGCCAGGTCATCACAACACTTCCAAGAGTTATCAAACTCCAAACACAATTTCCAGTTTTGAGGTAAGTTTTATCAACTTTGAACTCTGTATACAAGCATCATTAATGGTTACTTTGTGACTGAAAAATGTAGACATAATAGCCCTAAATCTAACCATGCCTTTAGCTCTCATTTATGTTGCCTGAGTGATGCAAATTTTTAATTTGAACTTTCTGAAAAAAATTAAGTTTTATTTGGTACCAAACAAAATTCTCATTCATCTTTGATTTATAGCTTTTTGAAATTTGTATGGTTGAATTCGTGTTGAACTATTGAACAACTTTCATGTTTACATTTTTGAAAATGGTTGAGAAACGAGCAAGTTTAGAATTCAACCATGGTAGTGTTCTTCTCTGCGCGTGAAAGGTTGACGATGAAGTCATTTTCAAATTCAGAAACGAGTTTATTTTATATTATGTTGAAGTTGCATTATTACCTGATGAAATAGCCACCCTAGTGGTAGAGAAGCACACTCTAAAGCATTGATATATAGGGACCTGGCTTCGAGCCCCAGTGGTACCCTTTTATTTCTTTCATATTTGTTTCTATGAGATTATATGCAGGTAAGTCCATGAAGCGCATGGTGTTCCTCATTCTCTCACCACACGATCATCATAAATTCAAATCAAACGCTCTAGGCTCAGATGTGCATCATGGACCCTTTGAAACCAGCCACATGGAATTATGACAGGCGCTGGACTTTTGTTTGGGACTTTTTTTTGCTTTCATAACCCTCCAAACTACTTTTTAGCGCAGGCCCATATACATTTTTTTAGTTGATTTTCTGAATTAAACAAAAAAAACCTTTGGGCCTCCCACTCCATTTTCTTTTTAATAATCCCCATTTTACTTTTTAACACTCAACCCATTTATTTTATTTCTTTCATTATTTTTCTTTATCTATTTATTTTATTTAAACCAAAATACAAAAGAAAATGTTTTTCTTGAATAATTAGATTTAAAATATTTTAATTCAATTATTTATTTTATTTTATTTTATTTACTTCATTTTTTCAAACAAATGAAACCTTTAAGAAATTAGTTTCTAAACAATTATTTAGACTTAGGTTTTAATTTCTTCTTAATTTCAATTAACTTAGATTTTAGGTTTTGATTAAATAATTAATTAACCTCTTTTTTAATTAGAATTAATTAGTTTAATGAGGTTAATTATAAAACCCTTTTCCATCAAAAATCACACAAAAAACAATTTCTTTTTTTTCTTCTTCATCTTTACATTTTGTGCATTTTATTATTATTCATACTCAATGGTTTGTAATAGATAATTAGGGCTTTATTGCTTTCTTCCCCCTTATTCACAAACTTGTACCCCCATTCCAAAAGTGTTGTAATAACATAGGATATTGAAATTCCGCAATTTATCGCTTTCCTTATTATTTCTAGTAATTAGGGTTTGCATGACAAGACTTAAAATCAACCCTAGCAAAACCCTAATTCAAAGATAAAATACTTGAAATCAAACACTTTGCATACATGCACCTCTAGGGTAACCCTCACTTGTTGCCTCAGATATAAACAGTCATGTCCCTCGAATGTGGGGTGTTTTAAGAAAGATCCTTGATTAAAAGATTCTAGTCCCTCGATGACCCTTCGATGTTGCCTTCGATAAACAATCTTATTCCCTTACGATAATTGCTAAAACATCTTACGAGTTGCCTTCTCTGATTGTACGATGACCCACGTTTGTCCATAGCATCCAATGATATAGCTCCTTACCAACCAATGGTAAAGTAGCACTATCTAAAGGAGGAGGAAAAGAATAAAGACTTCTTGAGTAGGTAGATTGCTCGTAATTGCTTGCTCATAAACAAAACCATTTCCACACCTCACACTTTAAAAAAAATCTTTCCAAACACTCCAAATATTTTAAAAAACAAACATTTTGTATACATTCTCAACAATACGAGAATCATTGCAAAATTTTCGCACTAAGGCATTTTCAAAATATTTCCAAAAACAAACATTTTGTATACATTCTCAACGATACGAGAATCATTACAAAATCACCACTTTCAAAACATGTTCAAAACATCTTCAAAACATTTTCAACTTACACAAAACATAAAGCATTTTCAAAATGATCAAGCAATTAAGAGCCCATAGATAACTATGAATGAAAAGCGTGCTAACACCTTTCCTTTTCATAACCTACCCCCCGAACTCAAGAAAATTCTAAAAAGGTCTTTCCTGTTATTTTCACTCATTTCTTTATTGGATAAAAGAAATATCGGTGGCGACTCTTGCTATCCGCAACATTTGTAATAAAATGCAAAACACCCAAGTCAGTTCTCCCACCGTATTACAACTATCTAAAGGAGGAGGAAAATTGTACAAAAGACCTTGAGTAGGTAGATAGTTCTTAATTGCTGCTCACGAATAATTCAAAACATCCTTTTCAAACAAAACACTTTTCTGAAATATTTTCAAAAACAAACACTTTGTATGGATTCATAACCAATACAAGAATTATTACAAAGTTTCCTAACTATTGGCAAATTTCAAAATATTTTCACACACATTCACAAAGCAATTTTCAAAACAAAGTAAGCTAGCAATTAAGAGCCTGTAGATAACTACAGGTGAAAAGGGTGCTAATACCTTCCCTTTTCATAAACTACCCCCCGAACTCAAAAATCTCAAGGACTTTCCTATTCTTTTCACCCTTTCTTTATTAGATAAAAGAAAATTCGGTGGAACTCTTGTTATCCGCAACATTTGCGATAAAACGCAAAACCAAGTTAGTTCTCCCACCGTATTACACCGATGTAATAAGTCATAAAAAAATTTAAAAAATTAAAAGATGTTAAAATGTAGTCTTTAGGACTCAAAGAGGTGTCCTCTAAATAACTTACCCCTCAGTTTTTAGTAAAAGTAGAGGGAATATATGGTATTTCTTTAGAAAAAAAATGATATGTCGGTTTCATAAAAAAAAAGCATTATTTGTAGTAGTGTTGTTAGTAACATATTGTTGACTCATTTTGGAGATTTTTTGATTATTTATAAATTTGAAAAGATGGTTGGTGAGTGCAATACAATTGAATTAGTAAAACTTATTTGGAAGGGTAGTGGGTGCATACTGTTTTTGAATTCTTAAAAAAATGGTGCCATGTTTCCTATGAGGTAATGATAACTAGTGAGAGAAACTTTCCTTCTACACGCCCTTTTAGTAATAACTTGTCACTCACACAAATGGCAATATTCCGCTTCAGTTTTCCAACTTCCATTTTTCCTTGAAAAACAACCATGTTACTGATGACTTCTAGGAAAGTGTACTGATAGTATCGAAATAAAAAATTAAGATCGTATCCACATGGACTGGTATTTAACATAACAATAGTTGTGCAATGTTTAGAAAGTAACAATTAGGGGGGGTTTCGATTTTGATTGCGAAAAGTAAAATTTGTTATGAAAGTATTGAGAAAGAGGCCAGGTTTTTCCTATAATCCCTAATTTCTCCCTTGTTGATGTCTAATGCATTACACGAATGAAACATTGTTATATTTCCACGGAGAATTAACAAGCCCGCTATAGCTAATCCCTTGAGGTATAACTCACTAATTTTTACTAGAGTTATTCTATCCTTATTCAATCGACATAAGTGAAATCAGGCGATGCTACAATGAATTAATTCTAATTCCACTACTAGAGGTATCATATCCCTATTCATTTGGCGTAAGTACAATAGTTTACCTAGTTCATATGCCTAGGCTAAGGGTCAATAATCATTATACATCCATGATCATATTAACATAGTATCTCAAATAATACACATTAAGCAAAAGAGGAAATTAAATAGAAATATAACTATGATCATGCAATATCAAATTAGAAATATGTCCCAACAGGCACCACTATAAATAACACTTCTAATCTTGGGCGTGAAATGCATTTTACCTCAGCAAAAGAAGCGAGGTAAATAAGGTCGTCATAAAAAGTAAAGACTTATCACCTCGATGCTTAAAACACCAAGGTATAATTTTATTAGCCCATGGTTTTGAACCCCAGCAGCAACAAATTTGATTATTGTCAAAACCAATATATCTTTTATCTCAGTTTATTAAATTTATCGACGGGTATGATTATTTATTTATTTATTTAAAAAAGGTTACATTGTTTATGTTAATTCTCTGATTTATGTGATTAGCATAATGTTTGGTAAAACTAATATATCGGCAATACGTTAGATATGATGTATTAACTTGCTAAAGGTACACGTTGAGAAATAAGTCCTATCTTATGCTAAGACATGTTGAGATGAGAAGTTCTCATCATCTCGAGCAAGATGTCGGATAAGATGTCCTATGCAAGATCATATAACATCGCGCCTGAGCTGAGCTAGATAGATGGATTATGCTATGATTTAACAGATGTAGAATATTTTAGGAATAGTATACAATCATGCGTGGTGCTGATTTAAAGGTTAAGAAGAATCAAGTCAGAATATTAAAGATTATACAGCTTCTAAATATGGAGACATTTTAGGAAACTAATGATTGAAGACCTTGTTTGTAGAAAATGTTTCTGCTGATTTGTAACAACTAATGTGTTGTCATTGAAGGCCTAAATCTTGTTAGGATATAAGTTATAAATAGAAGTCTTTGTAACCTAAGAAAGGTACCAGTTGTGAATGAAAAGATGTAGTTATTAGGAATGAGCCTGTACCACTCTCTAGGAGAGTTGGTTGTGTGTTCCACTCAGTTGTGAGTTAGACTGATGTTATAGAGTTGTAGTCTCTATTATTGTTCTCCTCGAAGCTTTTAAACAAGAAGTAGTATTATTCTTGGAAGAAGATGCTAAGAAACTCTAAGTATTGTTCTTGATCAAATCTGTGAAGCCAGATCATGTATGATGTTCTTAATCAAGGGGTGTCTTGATTAAGGTGTTTGTTTGTATTTGAAGTGTGATCTTCATTTAGGTGAAAGGTTTTCGATATAGTAACTAGGACTGAGACTATTAAACATGGCTACGGTGATTAGAAAAGATTGGGTATACTCATATCTATGAGTTCCTAGGTAGAAGTTGCATTGGGTAGGGATTAAGTGATAAGTTGTAAACGAGGGAGTTTAGCTTCAAATTAGTACTATTGATAGTGGATTTTCTTCCTGACTTGGTAGCCTCCAGAGTAGGTGTTATTGTCATCAAACTGGGTTAACAATTATTGTGTTGTTTTACTTTTCCATATAGTTTTATATGTTTATACCTTGCCATGTTTTATTTTGTCATAACAAATGTCTCGACATCCTATACGACATATGTGATCTAATATACCATAATTTCAATTGGTATCAGAGCAGGAATCTTATTGTGTCTTTGGATGAGATTTGAGGGGGATACTTTCTAGTTCATGGTCAAGATAGAAGGTTCTACTGAAAATTTGTTTGAACTTAGATAGTTCATATTGTTTTTTAATGGTCCCTTGAAGTGGAGGATGGACTATTCGTGATAGGGTATGTATTGGACCTGTCTATTTTTATTAGGTGTGTAGCTTTGTTGGTGAGTTATGGTGTTAGGTTTGATTTATTTTCAAACCTATGATGTTTTTGATTGCACCTGAATTGTGGTGGTTGTGTGAAATATGTTGTGCCTGAAGACTGTTGAGAATGTTTTGTTGTTGTGTATTCCGCTTCATGGTATCTGATGTAACCCTGGTTGTTTCTTATGTTACAAGTAAAAAAAGGGAATTAGGGTTTGGTCTCCTCAGTGGATTTGGCGTATGATGATGTAGTTTATGCAAGATAATCTCAACTAACTCTATGAAGTTGCCAACGATACTTGAGTTTTATATCTCATGTCTACTCATCAAGGAATTTTTTATGAGTTTGTTGACGAAAGATTAGAGCCATTTATTTTAGCTTCTCGTAGAGTCTTCCTAATACTTGACCCGATTAGAGAAGTGACTCTGAGTCTTGATGTTCTTTGGTATTGCTGAAGCTTGGAATATTTTTGAGGACCTTGAAAGTAATCAAGGGTTATTTGTTTTCTGGAAGCAGTGTTAGGCTTCAGAACCAAGATTTTTTTTGTCAGTTCTAGAAGAATGAAACTAATATCCTATAATATGTGGGACATTGTGTCAGTAGGCGTGCAAATTCTTGTTGCATAACAGATGCTCTGGGTGGTAGACAAGTGTTTGGTGATAACATATGTTTGGAACCTAGTCTTGATTTGGAAGAAGAGGCATCTGGGCTTGTATCTAAAATGATTTATCCAGAAAACATATCTTAGATTGGTGGGTTGAATAATGGTCAACCAATTGTTTACTTCTTGGTTCAGTTTATTTATGAGTCAAGCAAGTAAAAAGTGTAGAGGCTGAGCTTAAGTGCCCTGGAGAAATATGTTATCTCAGTCAGTTACTTGCATATGAAGGTCAAGGTCATATGTCAAGGACATTCTCTCTATCATCTGGTATTTTCTTTTGATCAAAGAATCGAGGTGTGTGTGTGTTATGTTGAAGCAGAGAGATGTGTTTTATGGGTGTGAACTAACTCCAAGTTGTACTGTTATTATGGAGGAAATCGTGTGATTATCAGGTTGATCATAGCAGGTGATGAAGAAGAATCCATAATCTGGAGTTGGAGATTCTTGAGATGTCAGATATAATGTCTTTACATCTTTGTGTTGAGAATTTATTTTTCTTAACATGGTGTGGCTGGTGTTTCTCTTAAACATGATGGAGGTTGTTTACTCAAGTTTGATACCTTTTATCAAGTCTATGACAACATTGAACTCTTATTTTGTTAAATTGAAAGAGATACTCTAGGGGTTGTGTGCAATGGATATGCATCAACCTGAGGTAAGTTAATATTCTGGAAGATTAACTTACAGTCATGATGAGTTGTCCAGAAGGATTGGGAGAAGCAGAAGTTTCCTTTTCTGAACAGTCTATTTGAAGGGTTAGATCATATAAAACCTTATGTGTTGTTGTCTGCATGATAGATGGAATCTCCTCTATTTAATGTACAAGGATGGTGTTTTAACACCTAAAAGGAAGACAGGAGGCCTGGAGAATATGCTTATGAAAAAGCCTCATAGGTTGTGGTATCAATTGTTAATTTTGGATCTGCATATATGATAAGCTGCTGAAGTATGTTCCTCTTAAGTTCTCCATCAAGGGTTGTGTATGGACTTACTATGGGTATCATCTCCAGAACCATAGTAATTTGTAAAGTCCATGTGTATGAGATTGATGTCTTATCTGATGTTGGAACATCATCTCAAGTGTGCTTGTTACTTCAGAAGGAAGTTATACTGAAGATCATGGGGTGAGCATTGTTGATCACCAATGAATTCCAAAATTTGAGTGTTCAACCATTATGGAGTGTGAAGTCCAGTCTCTGATCAAGTCTGGAATATTGTGAAGAATCCTCTTGTGCTAGGAATTTGAAGAAGAAGGATGTCAGAACAAATGTTCTAACATTTGTGTTGAAGGGAAACATCATCTGCAGTTTGTGGGGAAGTATCTCTCTGATGACAAATGGCTTGCCGGGAGCTGGTAATAAGTCTGATCTTGTGAAGATGTGCATGTTACTGATGGTAAAGACCTTGTCGGGAGCTGGATATTTATCTGATGTGTGGATGCAAATATGGTTTCTGAACTCTTTGGTTCAAAAAGTTTATGAGAGTTTATTTCTCTCATTGGGTGTTCAAGTGTCTATGATTACCTGAATAACCTGCAGAAGGTGTATGCTTTTGAGATCTTCTTGTTTGAAAGGACTATCAATTATAATGAGTTATTTAAATGATAAATCAAGAACCACTTGATTAGGTTCTGTGAAGAAAATTTGATGTCTTAAATTATATCGTAACATCATTTTGTTATCCCTAAAGGAGGTATGGGATTATGATTATGGAGGATTGAGGATCAACTTTGTTGTCAGAAGATGAAGTCTAACTTTGTGGATCAGAATATGCATATTTCCATCATATCTTCAATAGCATGCTTAGAGAATGCATAACTACTATGCTGAAGACTTCATTAGTATCAGCAATTATAACTGAGTTTAAGGGAAATAGGCTATGATCAAACATGGTGATCTAATTAGGAAGAGTGTGAAGAAGGTGGTTTTTCCTTTGTTGCAAGCATGTCTGTCTGGTATGTATAAAAGCAAGCTTATTGATTGCTTGTGTATGTGTGATTTCCAAGCATGTGTACACGACATCTTGGTTATCCAAATTAGGTATGACAACTTGTGTGGTTATGTAAGGCTTTGTATCAAACATGATCTTGAAGGAGTCTGAAGACCTGGAGCCGAGGTATTAGGTTCAAGATTGTTTATATTCACAAGGGTGTGGATATATTTCAGCAAGTGTGTAATGTTATGGTTCACTTTGAGATTATGAAGTTTCTCTGTATGCTAAAGTGTTTTATCTTTATCAGGAGCATTATTTATCCTTGACAGGGGGAGCCAAGTGAGTGTTTATGGATTGTTGCTGCAATGGTGCAGATATTGTGAAGCTTGTGGAGTTTAAATTCCACTTGTGAGGTAATAATGTTAGTTAACATATTGTGACATTAGATTGCTGGATGGCACTATGATGTTACCAGGACATGTATAGTTCTAGCTAGGTGAAGCTAGTTGTTTGAATTATGTGCACACATGCTTCTTAGGAGGAGTCTGAAGGGAAATTTTGGTTGTGTTTGGGAAAATTTATTTTTCTCTGCAGAATTTGAAGTATCCCAATGGATGGTTTGTTTAATGAAGAGAGATATCAAACATGTGATGTTTTGATATATTGGTTTGTTTCACTCTTGTTGGATGAAATAAGTGCTTTTATAGTCCAGAGGAAGGCTTGGTGATTATACTTCAGTGCATATGGGAAAGTCAGGGAATTTCCTTAGACTGTGTTGATGAAGAAGCGTGTTTTGTGGTGTTGAGTTTGATGGGTTGTAATAAATTTATTCAGGCTGATGTGAAGATATGTTTAATGTAATGTTCCGACATCAATCAGATTGTGGATATTACCTCTTGTTAAATCCTTTTTCATATTCTGGCTAAAAAGGGGGAGAGTATATGTTTGTGTGTGGGCAGCTTTTAAGCGGGAAAATATGTGTTAATTGTTGATTCTCTTAAAAGAGAGAGAGAGAGAGAGAGAGAGAGAGAGATCATTTATGTTGGACAGTCATGAAGATATCCTATTGGTAATATGTGTTGGATTGTCATGAAGAATTCCCATTGTTAATGTTGTGACATCATGGAGAAGACTGTGAAGACTAAAGACTGACTGCTTCTAATGTTTTTATTTTAATGGTTGCTGCTGATTTGTATTATTTATCCTTTGAGTTATGGTTTTTTTTTTATGTATGTACAAAGGTTATGTAAATTAGTTTTAGTCAAAAAAAGCCAATGGGGAGATTGTTAATTCTCTGAATTATGTGATTGACATTATGTTTAGTAAAACTAATATAGAATTAATATGTTAGATAAGATAAATTAACTTGTTAACATGAACATATTGAGCAAGAAGTCATATCTTATGTTAAGACATGTTGAGATGAGAAGTTCTCATCATCTGGAGAAACATGTCAGATAAGATGTCCTATGCAAGATCATATGATGTCGCACCTGAGCTGAGTTGGATAGATGGATTCTGTTATGATTTAACATATGCACAATATTCTGGGAATATTATACAATCCTATGTGGCACTGATTTAAAGGTCAATAAGAATCAAGTCATAGTATTAAAGATTTTATAATTCTAAATATGGAGATATTTTAGGAAACTAATAATTGAAGACCTTGGTTGTAGCAGAAGTTTATGCTGATTTGTCACAGCTAATGTGCTATGATTGAAGGCCTAAATCTAGTTGGGATATAGGTTATAAATAGAAGTATTTGTAACCTAAGAAAGGTACCAGCCATGAATAAAAAATGTAGTTATTAAGGTTGAGTTTGTACCACTCTCTAGGAGAGTTGGTTGTGTGTTCCACTGGGTTGTGAGTTGGACTGACATTATAGAGTTGTAGTCTCTATTATTGTTCTCCTCAAAGCTTTTAAGTTAGAGGTAATATTCTTCTTGAGGAAGCTGTTAAGCAACTCTAAGTATTATTTTTTATCAAAGTTATGAAACCAGATCAAGTATGTTGCTCTTAATCAAGGGGTGTCTTGATTAAGTGTTTGTTTGTATTTGAAGTGTGATCTTCATTTAGGTGAAAGGTCTTCGATACACTAACTGGGACTGAGACTGTTAGACATCACTGCAGTGATTGGAAGTGAGTGGGTATACTCATATCTAGGAGTTCCTAGGTAGAAGTTGCATTAGATATGGATTAAGTGATACATTGTAAACGAGGGAATTTAGCTTTGAATTAGTACTACTGATAGTGGATTTTCTTCCTGGCTTGGTAGCATTTAAAGTAGGTGTTGTTGTCATCGAACTGGGTTAATTATTCTTGTGTTGTTTTACTTTTCAGTATCGTTTTGAATGTTTAAACCTTGTTGTTGTACCCTTAAATTTTCCCTCTCATTTATCAAGAATTTTCTCATAAGATCTCCCTTGACTCAAGACTGCATTAGGGTTTGATCAGCTCAAGACACCTCCTTAAGCATTGATGCCAAAATTAGGGTTTGAGTTTTCACAAGGATTTTTGAGCTTCCAATTCCCCATACAACTTTCATAGATCATTTTGGAACCCCAAGATTACTCATGACAAGTTTTAAGCCTTGAATCACACTTTTGCTCAGTCAATTGAGCAGTTGACCTAAAAATCAGTTGTTTTGGGAAAAAAGTCAACTATGGCCAATTTATAGTCAAACCTCATAATTTTTTATCCACATCAACATTATAGACTCATATGTATCATTTTATCAAGTTTGGACCACAACTCCTCAAGAAATTTGATCAAATCTCCAAAAGGGCAAAATGGTCAAAATTAGGGTTTTGATTGGGAAAGGGCAATTTCTGATTTTTGACCTAGAAAATAGTCAATTGGTTTAAGGCATTATATCAAGAGTCCAATTGCATCATTTTGACCTAATGACATGGTTCAAAATATTGCAAGTCCAAGGGATTGATAGATGAATTTTTCAGTTAATTGATCAAAAGTCAATTGTATACTGAAAAGTCAAACTTTGACTTTTTGGTCAAATTCAAGTGCCAAAGATCATAATTCATCAAAACATGTCAAAATATAAAACTTATTCATCAAGACATCAAAAATTCAAGATTTCATTTTGAAAAGTGAAAATTTCTAAACTTAGAAATTTTTCTAAGTGTTGGAAATTTCATATTTTTTCACAACTTTGAACAAATTTTTCACCATGAGGCAAGATGATTCAAGAGAAACTTCCAACATGAAAGTTGTAGATATCCATGAAATATACAACTTTGTTTCACACAAATCTTCCAAAAATGCTTGGATCTCAAGTTATAATTTTATGAACATGTGGTCATGAAACTAAACACTTAGTGATATTTTGCCCTAATTTGGCCAGGATTTTGACCTAACTTCATGACACTTTTTCATATAATTCTAAGGGTAATCTTTAAAATAAATTCAAATATGGGTTATATATCACATTTTAAGATTTCCAAAATGTCAAAGAACTCCTTGAGATCATTCTTGAGTAGGGAGATCGAAGAGATGAAGTTAGGGTTTTATCACTTTTATTACACGTCATTTTAGTGATGAACAAAATTCAAATTCAAACTATGCTGCATAAACACTACTTTTTAGGCCTCAAACTTGTTAGGAACTCCATAATTAATGGTTTACACGGCTTTTAGAGGCCTCACTTCAAGCATTCAATGCATGGACATGCTTTTTATCCATTTTGGGAAGAAAGGTCACATTGCCCTTTTGATAAAGTGACTTTTTGTACAAAACTTGTTCTTGAGCCTTGCACTTGTTCTCTTATGATTAAACAGGTCCTATAACTCATGATAAATGTTTCAAACACTTACAATCACCCATCCCATGCTTGTACCTCTTCTTGAAACTTGTTTCCCTCTTTTCTTCAAAATCAAGTAACCTAGCCAAAAGCTAGAAACTTGTACTTCTGACTTGCCAATGCACTCAAAAACTTTTGTTTATACATATACAAACTATTTGACCCAAAGAAATGAATGCTCAAGCCTTGAAAGAACCTAAAACACAGAATCACACTTCACACTTCCATTTTTACACAAACTGACCAAAAACTTGAAACTCATAATCTACTCATGCATTTCTTGGCCTTTTGGTTTCTAAAGCTTCTAAACATCACATAGAATCAATCCCATACCCTGTTACATAACTGTAACACCTTTAGCAACATCCTTCATTTTCAAAAACTCACTCTGCACATTGACTTCTTCAGACCATTTCAGCCATCCATTATTCCAGCTAATCATTGCATTAGCTTCCTAGGACCTCAAGGAAGCTAACTTGATCATCGCCATCACCTGAAACAAGCTCAAAATCAAAACACGTTTTCCAGTTTTGAGGTAAGTTTTCTCAACTTAGAACTATTCATACAGGCATCATCAATGATTTATTTGTGAACAAAACATGTAGATATCATTGCACTGAAGCTAACCATGTCTATAGTTTCCATTAATTTTTCTTGAGCTTAGAGAATTTTGAAACTTAAATTTCTGAGAATTTTAGGGTTCAGAGTAGGGCCATTAAAATTCATGCTTATCTTTGATCTAGAGTTTTAATGCTTTACATTTCTGAAACCGTGAGAAAATTTGCTACAAGTTTCATGTTCAAAGTTTTCATTTTTGATGTGAAATGAGAAAGTTACAGTTGGTCTGGCTGGAGGTTGAAGATGAAGTCATCAGGGCGCGTTTTGCCTTGTATATTTATTGTTTTGCTTATGTTAACGGATGTATAGCCACCCCAGTAGTAGAAGCGCGTGCATGTAACCTATGGGACCTGGTTTTGAGTCCCAGTGGTACCCTTTTGTATTTTTACATTTTTTTGCTTTTTTCTGACCTTTTTTGCAGGCGTTGGGCTCCAGCTTTGGGCCTATGTTTTTTTTGCTATTCATCACCCCCTTGCAGGCTGTTAGCACCCCTGGCCCAATTTATTTTTATTTTCTTATTTTTATTTCATTTGGTTTCTTAATTAGTTTTTACTAATGTTAAAAATCATAAAAAATATAAAAATATTAGATTTTTATTTTGACATAGTTTATTTATTTTTTCCAATAAAAATTATTTTTATTTAATAAATATTTTATTCATTTCACTAAACATCTTGTAAATTTAATTAAAATTATGTTAGTATTTATTTTTCTTTTAATACCTATTAAAATATATATTTTTAATATTGAAAAAGGCTAAAAATATTTTACTATAAACATTTTCAAGACAAAAATACCAAAAAAATACTTTTCTTATAAAACTTAATTTCTTTTATTTTAATTAATAGATTTAGGGTTTTGCTTAAAAATATTTTCTTAGCAAATTAGGGTTTACTTTTCATTAATTATCTTTATTTTAATTAATTATATTAATACAAAATCCCCTTCTCTAAAAAAATCCAAACAAATATCAATTTACTTCATATTTTGCATTTTTGCACATATTTATTCTCTTTGTACATTATATTCATTTAAAATCTTGTACATTGATACAAATTCAATTTGGTTGTAATAGATTAACTAGGTTTATATTCTTGAAAATCCCAGTTACAAATTGTACACCCCTCCCAAAAAATGTTGTAATAGCATAGTAACTTTAAATTCCGCAATTTATCGCTTTTATATATAACATGCTAGTCATTAGGGTTTGTATGGAAATACTAAAACCAATACTTAGAAAACCCTAATTCAAGACAAAAACATGCATGGAAACAACACACTTGCACACAAGCACCCCTAGGGTTATTCCACTTTGGTTGCCTTATACAAAATGGCCATATTACGCATGTAAGGTATCTTAGCAAAAACAAAGCAAATACAAGATCATAGTCCCTCGTTGACGCTATTTAAGTTGTCTTTCAAAGTGATCTTAGTCCCTAAAAATAATGCTAAGATACCTTGCAACATTTCTAATCATGGTTATACGAAGACCCACACCCGTCCCGTTTACATCCAAAGATAAGGTTGCTTACCAAATCAATGGTAAGACAACAATGTCAAAGGAAAAGTAAAATAAACAAGAAAGACTTTTGAGTAGGTAGAATGCTCCTGATTAATTTCTCAACTTCAAAACAAACATCCTTGCTATTTTCAAAACAAGTACTTACACTTTCAAAAAACATCTTACAAACTTGAAAACATTTTCAAAAGATCAAACATCTTAGTATACATTCTTACAAAATAGAATCATTATAAAGATTGCCTAAACAATGGCATTTTTACAAGAAACATTCAAAAAACCACACAAAACAAAATTTTAAATAAAAGAAAGTGATCTAGCAAGTAACTAAGAGCCCATGGAAAACCATGGATGAAAAGGATGCTAATACCTTCCCTTTTCATAATCTGCCCCCCGAACTCAAGAAATAATCTCAAAGATCTTTCCTGTGCTTTTTCACCTTTCCTTTTGGATAAAAGAAAAGTCGTTGGTGACTCTTTCTAACCGCAACATATGTGATCAAACGCAAAACCTTCAAGTAAGTTCTCCCACCGTATCACAGAACTGACGACTCTGCTGGGGAAAATTCTAAAAGTGGGGTTACCTTAGGGTTAGATCACATTTACTTGCTTGCATTGTTTGACTTGTATGCTTTACATTATGGTTCTTTGTTTGGGTTTGAATCCTCTACCTGGATTTGAGATACATTATAGGTAAGTAGCAATACGTTGTGGAAACTATGCGGGGTGTACCGAAATGGTCAAAGCAATAGCTACGTTAGTGTGACATATTTATGGGTACCGATAGCCCTTGAGTTAATCAAGGAGAATACGGGGCCGCTGAGTAATGTCATGAAGAACTAATGAACTTTTAGAACCTTTACTTAACCAACTTGGCCTTTAGGATGTGGTGAGATGACCGGATTTGGTGCAGTCCAAAGTTGGTAGGTACTCGATACTACACTCATTGAGGTTTGGTTTCTTGGGATATTTCGGTCGCTGTTAAAGAGGCTTGTGCTGAAACAATGACCAAGGAAACAAACCAGTGATATTGAGCTCCTTAGAACCCGGTTACTATTACTAGGACAGGTTTGAGCCAACTAAACATCAAGAGGGTACTTACCTATAAAACTCCATGCAAGCCTAAACCTAAGGACTTGTTTTCTTTGTTTGTATATACATACTTGTGCATAAAATCATGAACATCATACACATTCACTAACCATTTCAAGGATTTTTGGATTCATCTTTGTTCTTGTTTTGTAGGACATGGATTCTATTCGCAGGAAAACTATTCAAGTCAACCTTGTAAGGATCCCTCCACAACTTAAGGAACTACCTTCAAGGATTCCTGAAAAATCTCCATTCACCGAGAGACATGGTGGCCTACTCAACTTGGTCACCTCCAACACAGATGAGGACATGATGAAGGTGCTCTTTCAGTTCTTTGACCCCTTACACCATTGCTTCACATTTCCCGACTATCAACTTGTGCCTACTTTGGAAGAATTCTTCCGACTCTTGAGAATTCCCATTCTCAATCAACTACCTTTCAATGGTACGGAAAGAGACCCAAAGCCAGAAGAGTTTGCTCAAGCTCTACACTTGCACTCATCTGATGTCACAACTCATTGGGAAATAAGGAGTGGTGTCAAAGGTTTCCTAGAAAAGTTCTTGTTCGAGAAATCCCAAAACTGTTGGAATTCTTTGGACCTGCAAGCTTTTGAGGAAATTATGGCTCTCCTCATCTATGGAATAGTTTTGTTTCTAAATCCTGACCAACTCATAGACGTGAACGCCGTCAAAATCTTCATATCCCGCAACCCAATGCCTACTTTGCTAGGAGACATCCTACACTCTTTTCACACTCGCACAATGAGGAAAAGAGGTGTTCTTATGTGTTGCAATGCTCTCTTGGCAAGATAGTTTATTTCTCATCCTCCCCAATCTGTATTGAAGAATGAGCAAGGTTCAAGGTGGTCACAAAGGTTGATGACGCTCAAACATTCAGACATTCATTGGTGTTCCCGATCCATAGAGAATGTTACTATTGTTGACCGTTGTGGAGAATTTCCTAATGTCCCTTTACTTGGAATTAAGGGAGGTATCACCTACAACCCCTACTTAGCCTTAAGGAAGTTTGGTTACGCCCGAAGGGATGGCCCGCACGAGATGCTGATTCAAGGTTTGGTATTTGACTACGACAATGACGATCAAGGTCTTCACCAGAGATTTATCTGAGCTTGGAGGATGTTGAACAAGGTAGATAGAAAGACTTTGGGGCATAAAAATTCCATCCCTCTTGAGCCTTACCTCAAATGGGTATGAACTCGTGCTCAGAGTCTTATGATGCCTTACCCCTCCATTCTCCCGGTAATCTTTGAGCATGTCATGAAAGGAGATGTTCCATATACTATCCTACATCCTAACACGCCCACCTCTATTGAAGACCTACAAAGGGATTTGATACTACTCAAGGGAGAGCGAGATACTTTCGAAGCCCAATTCTACGTAAGCGAGAAGAAGGTTTTAGAAATCACTAGGCTACTTCATGAGGAGCAGACTCTGAATGCCTACATTTCACCAAAGAGGACGTGTACTACCTTTTTATCTTAGAGTTCTTGTATTATTTTGCCCAAGAAGGAATTGATGTACTCGAGCTTTAATCTATTAATATAACGTATGTTTCCTTTTTGTCTAAAATAAATTTGAATCTTAAAATCCTTGAAATCATTGCATATGCATTTACCATTCATCATAACATAAACAGGTTTCTTGCCACAAGTATCCTCATCTCTCTACTGTTTATTTCAGTAAGATGGATCTCGAGCAAATGATGAAAGACCTCCAAGCTCAGAATGCACAGTTTCAACAGTTGTTCTTAACTTTGGCCAAAGGACAAGAAGAGTTGAAGACCTTGATGGTTGAGGAGAAGAAAAAGAAGACGAAGAAAATAACTGGAATTATGAACATGGGAAGAAGATTTCAAAGGAAGACAAGAAGGGCCTTAGACTTTGCAACGACATCCGTTGAGAAAGACAATCAAGTTGGGAAAGGCAAAGAAACAGTTCTTCAGTCTGATTCAAAAGAGGAAGAGGAAGAAGAAGACTATTCTGAAGAACAATACCCTCCAACCGACAACAAGTATAAGCATCTAGAAGAACGATTGAGTGTAATGGAAATCCAAAAAGTGCCTGGCTTGAACTTTGAGGAGTTGGGGTTAGTATCGGGGATTGTCATTCCTCAAAAATTCAAAGCACCTGTGTTCACCAAATATGACGGAGTCTCATGCCCCAAAATGAATCTCCAGTCCTATGTAAAGAAGATCCATCCCCATACCGCTGACAAGGATTTATGAGTACACTTCTTTCAAGACAGTATGTCTGGAACTCAACTTGATTGGTTTTATCAGTTAGAAAGAGCCAATGTTCATAATTGGGAAGATCTTGCTGCAACTTTTTACAAATAATACCAATACAACATTGATCTTGCACCTACCCGTACTCAACTCCAGAGTATGGCCATGGTTTCAAGTAAAGGATTCAAGGACTATGCGCAAAAATGGAGGGACTTGGCAGGAAGAGTTTAACATCCCCTATCTGAAAGAGAGTTGGTAGACATGTTTTTGGGCACCTTGTCTGGTCCTTTCTTCAATCAATTAATTGGGAGTTCATCGAAAGGTTTTACTAAATTGATATTGACCGTAGAAAGGGTAGAAGCCGAGATAAAGAATGGAAAGATTCAAAAAGATGCATCCTCTACTGCTGTAAGAAAGACATTCATCGGAAAGAAAGAAGTGATTGTTTTATATCCTCAGAGAAATCAAGATAGGGCCGAACTCCGTCCAATGGTGGGGGCTGTTATGATTCCTAAACCTGCACCTGATTAGCAAAGAAACAACCAACCATGAATGGAAAGACCAGTCAGATAATTCACCAGAATTAACATGACCCTATCTCAAGTATTTCCATATATGTTAAGATCCAACCTAGTAACCTTGAAAGAAGCTCCAAAGAACCCTAACAAAACCTCTCCTCACTACCATCCTAATGCACGATGTGCATACCATTCTGAGAGTCCCGACCATGACACTAATAATTGTTGCGCTCTAAAGAATAAAGTACAAGACCTCCTTGAAGCCAAAGAGATTGAATTCGATGCCCCAGAAAAGCCCAATGTCATTTCTGCCCCTATGCCCAAACACGGCCGTAATGCCAACGCCATTGAGGAAGATATGTTTGTTACTTCAGTTGATGAACTTATGAAACCAATCCTGATTATCAAAAAGAACTTATTAAATTCCAGTGTTTTCCTAGGCTGTGATGAAAGCTGCCATTTCTGTTTATCCTTGTTAGAACAATGTTTGAATCTAGTACCCTATATTTAAGTTTTGATGATAACAAAGTGAAAAGATATAATATTTAAATGTTTCATGATTGAATTATATGCTGCCTAAAAATACTATGCTCTGACTTGCAGATATGCTGATTAAAATATGCAAGATCACTTCATCAGCATCAGAACTTGATTTGATACACCAGCATCAGAAGTTGCTGAATCAGAACGTGAAGATCAGATGATCAACTCACGAACACGCTGAAGCTTGATGAACAGAACTGCGCGTAAAACACTCTGATACAGAATCAATAGTTCATCAGCAGCGAAGCAGAATCAGAATGAGCCAAGCCAGAACGTGCATTGAAGAAGCAACGGTACTGTGCATTGAACGCTAATCAATTCCAACGGCTTCATTCCAGACAAGATCTGCTCAAAAAGGAAAGCTTGTTATTAGCATTGAATCAAGAATATTTGCTTCAACGTTCATCTTCTTAAAGTGCTATATAAACCAAGCTTCGAAGATTATCATGGCTAATGCTTCCAAACTCTCTACACGCACAAAGCTGATCAATAATCTTCATCTACCAGTTTTGCTAAACCAACAAACTCTGATACTCCATTAGTGTTTAGCATTCTAAGTTTCTAAGCTTAATTTGTGTATACATCATAGTTGTGATATAGTTTTGTAGAAAACATTCACACACATTATTTTATACCTTTGTAAGAAAGTGTTGCCTTGACAAACCGGATTGTGGTTTGAATCAAGAAGGCTTTAGCAGTTGTTAAAGCAGATTTGTATTCAGTTGAATATAGTGAATTAAGACCTCGTTGGAGAGAGGCGAAATCACCTTGACGGGTGGACTGGAGTAGTTTGAGATCAAACGAACCAGGATAAAAATATCTTGTCATTTGCTTTAAGATTCCAGTTTTACAATTCAACCCCCCCTTCTTGTGTTTTTCACCCCTTCAATTGGCATCAGAGCGCCTGGTTCTGAGCTAAAACACCTAACCGTGTCAGTACAAGATCCAGCATCAGAAAAACACAATGGCAGGAAACAACTCTCATTTCAGCAATGACAACAATGAGGATAGAGACAGATTCAGCAGCAAACCTCCAGTCTTTGATGGAGAAAACTTTGATTACTGGAAAGACAGAATTGAAAGCTTCTTTCTAGCACACGATGCTGATCTGTGGGATATGGTGACAGATGGATACACGCACCCTGTGAATGCAACTGGTCAGAAGATTGATAGAAAATCAATGACTGATCAACAAAAGCGTGATTTCAAGAATCACCATAAGGCCAGAACCATCCTCCTCAGTGCCATCTCATATACTGAGTATGAGAAGATCTCCAACAGAGACACAGCTAAGAACATCTTTGATTCTCTCAGAATGACGCATGAGGGCAACGTTCAAGTCAAAGAAACAAAAGCTCTGGCGCTCATTCAGAAGTATGAGGCGTTTAAAATGGAAGAATCTGAATCCATTGAAACTATGTTCTCTAGATTCCAGATTCTGGTAGCTGGTCTCAAAGTTCTGGACAAAGGATACTCTACTGCTGACCATGTCAAGAAGATAATCAGAAGTTTACCCAAGCAGTGGAGGCCTATGGTTACTGCTCTGAAGCTAGCGAAGGATCTCAACAAAATCACTCTGGAGGAACTTATAAGCTCCCTCAGAAGTCATGAGATAGAGCTAGAAGCTGATGAGCCTCATAAGCAAGGTAAGCCTATAGCTTTAAAATCTAACAGAAAATCTGAATCTAAAGTTTTGCAGGCAGTTGAAGAAACATCTGATGGATCCTCATCAGAAGAAGACGAACTTTCCCTTCTCTCCAGAAGAGTAAATCAACTGTGGAAGCAAAGACAAAGGAAGTTCAGGAATCCCAGAAGATCTGATCAGAACGAGTCTTCTTCCAGATACAGAAGGACAGATTCTTCCTCTGGATACAGAAGATCTGAAGGCTCCTCCGGCAGCAAGAAGCCAAACACAAAAGACATCATCTGCTACGAGTGCAATGAGCAAGGACACTACAAGAGTGACTGCCCAAAGCTTCAGAGGGAAAAGCCCAAAAAGAAGTTTGGAAGAGAAAAGAAGAAAAGTCTCATGGCCACATGGGATGACTCTGACTCGTCTGAAGCTGACTCAGAATCAGATGATGAAAGGGCGAACATAGCGCTCATGGCTAACATTCCAAATGACAGTGAAGCTTCTGACTCAGACTCAGAATCAGACACAGAAGAGGTATTCCCTAACTTCGCTGTTAATTTTACAAAGGCTGAACTTGCTGAAAGCCTCAATGAAATTCTGGAACGTTATCAGCAGATTAGAGCTAAATTCAGAGACCTGAAAAGGACTCTTGAATCTGACTCTAATAAGTCTGAGAGTCTCAAATTGGAAAACTCTGAGCTGAGAGATAAAATTTTAAAATTAGAAAACTCTTTACAAAACTCTCAGAAGGAACCAATTTCTGAAACTCCCAGCAACGCTGATGAGATCATCAAGGAGTATGATCATAGTTTCCAGAAGTTCCTTGCTAAAAGCATAGATAGAAGCAGAATGGCTTCAATGATCTATGGAGTTAGCAGAAACGGCAGGAAAGGAATAGGATACCTAGGTAAGGTTCCTACACCTAAAAATGTCATGGATTTAATTATTAAACCCACTCCTCTAAATTCACACTTTGTGTATGGTCACACACATGACATCAAATATACTAGTAGTAAGCACTCTGTGAAACCAAAATTCAACCAGAGTTTTGGTAAAACTAACAAATCAGGACCCAAGAAGATCTGGGTACCTAAGGATAAAATAATACATGTTGCAGATATCTTTAGCAGCAAGTCAGAAACACCAGTCATGGTACCTGGACTCTGGCTGCTCACGACACATGACGGGAAGAAGGCATATGTTCCAAAGCCTGGAACTTAAGCCTGGAGGCCACGTTGGCTTTGGAGGCAATCAGAGGGGAAAGATTATTGGCTCTGGAACTATAGGTAACGGAAATCTTCCCTCTATTAATAATGTTCTGCTTGTAGATGGATTGATGCATAACCTGTTATCCATAAGTCAATTAAGTGATAACGGTTATGATATAATCTTTAATCAAAAATCATGTAAAGCTGTTAGTCAGAAAGATGGGACTATCCTATTTAATGGTAAGAGGAAAAACAACATTTACAAAATCAAACTTTCTGAACTAAAGAGTCAGAACGTAAAATGTCTTCTGTCTGTTAACAACGAGCAGTGGATCTGGCACAGAAGATTGGGGCATGTTAGTATGAGAAGAATATCTCAGATTAACAAACTCAATCTGGTCAGAGGACTTCCAAATTTGAAGTTCAATTCAGATGCTCTGTGTGAAGCATGTCAGAAAGGCAAATTTGCAAAACCATCTTTTAAATCCAAAAATGTTGTTTCTACCTCTAAGCCATTAGAACTTCTGCACATTGACTTATTTGGACCAGTTAAGACTGCTTCTGTCAGTGGCAAGAAGTATGGGTTAGTAATCGTAGATGACTATAGCAGATGGACATGGCTAAAGTTCTTAAGACACAAGGACGAGTCACACTCTGTGTTTGTTACCTTCTGTAACCAAGTTCAGAACGAAAAAGATCTTAGAATCGTTAAAGTCAGAAGTGATCATGGTGGAGAATTTGAAAATAAAGATTTTGAGTCATTCTTTAATGACAAAGGCATTCTGCATGATTTCTCTTGTCCTAGAACTCCCCAACAAAATGGAGTTGTAGAACGAAAGAACAGAACATTGCAAGAAATGGCCAGAACCATGATCAACGAGACAAACGTTGCTAAGACTTTCTGGGCAGAGGCAATAAACACAGCGTGCTACATTCAGAATAGAATCTCAATAAGACCTATTCTGGAAAAGACTCCATATGAATTGTGGAAGAACAGAAAGCCCAACATTTCGTATTTTCATCCATTTGGATGTACTTGCTATATGTTAAATACAAAGAATTATTTGAACAAGTTTGATTCTAAGGCACAGAAGTGTATTATGTTAGGATACTCTGAACGCTCAAGAGGGTACAGAGTATACAATACAGAAACACAGATTGTGGAAGAATCAATCAGTGTTCGTTTTGATGACAAGCTTGACTCTGAAAAGTCAAAGCAGAATGAAAATCTTGCAGGTATAGAAATTGAATTTGCAGGTTCTGAAGACAAGTCATCAGAAGCTCTCAACACAGACATTCCTTCAACGTCTGACAGAAGCAATGCTAGAAATCCTACAACTGCTGCTGATCAACCTCAGAAGAGATTACCCAGAAGCAGTTTGGATCACCCAGAAGAGACTATTCTAGGAAGAAAGGAAGATCCAATCAGAACAAGAGCAAGCTTCAGAAACTCTGAAGAAACTCTGATGGGACTTGTGTCTCTGATTGAACCTTCTTCTATTGATGAAGCACTTCTGGATAATGACTGGATTCTGGCAATGCAAGAAGAGCTGAATCAATTCACCAGAAACGACGTATGGGATCTCGTTCCCAGACCAAAAGGATTCAACGTCATTGGAACAAGATGGGTGTTCAGAAACAAGCTTAATGAACAAGGTGAAGTCGTCAGAAACAAGGCACGACTGGTTGCACAAGGTTATAGTCAGCAAGAGGGGATAGACTATACAGAAACCTTTGCCCCAGTCGCCAGGTTAGAATCTATCAGACTTTTAATTTCATTTGCTGTTAATAGAGGCATCACTCTGTATCAGATGGATGTCAAAAGTGCATTCTTAAATGGTTATATAGAAGAAGAAGTTTATGTTCACCAACCCCCAGGTTTTGAAAATACAAAACATCCAGAACATGTTTTCAAACTGAAAAAGTCACTGTATGGTCTGAAACAAGCTCCCAGAGCTTGGTATGAAAGGCTAAGTAACTTTCTGCTTGAAAATGAATTCACCAGAGGGAAAGTGGACACTACTCTATTCTGTAAAACAGTTAAGAGTGACATTTTAGTCTGTCAAATTTATGTTGATGATATTATTTTTGGTTCTACTAATCCTTCTCTTGGAAGAAAATTTGCTAAGTGTATGCAGGCAGAATTTGAGATGAGCCTCATGGGGGAACTGAAGTTCTTTCTAGGAATTCAGATTAATCAAACTCCAGAGGGAACTTACATTCATCAGAGCAAATACATCAGAGATCTTCTGAAGAAATTTGACCTCTCAGAATGTAAGCCATCAAAGATTCCAATGCATCCCACGTGCATTCTGGAAAGAGAAGAGGTAAGCAAAAGCGTAGAACAGAAAGTCTACAGAGGTATGATTGGTTCTCTCCTTTATCTGACAGCTTCAAGACCTGATATTTTATTCAGCGTATGTATTTGTGCTAGATTCCAATCAGATCCTAGAGAATCTCACTTAACAGCTGTTAAGCGAATTTTCAAGTATCTGAAAGGTACTACTAATCTGGGTTTGTTTTATAGAAAATCTAGTGATTACAGCTTAGTAGGCTACTGTGATGCTGATTTTGCTGGAGACAGAGTGGAACGTAAAAGTACTTCTGGAAGCTGCCAGTTTCTGGGAGAAAATCTGATCTCGTGGTCCAGCAAAAGGCAATCAACAATTGCTCTGTCAACAGTAGAAGCTGAGTACATAGCAGCAGCAGGATGTAGCACACAAATGCTCTGGATGAAAAGTCAGCTTGAAGACTTCCAGATTTTTGAGAGTAACATTCCTATTCTTTGTGATAATACTTCTGCTATTTGCTTAAGTAAGAATCCTATTTTACATTCTAGAGCTAAGCATATAGAAATAAAACATCATTTCATTAGGGACTATATTCAGAAAGGTATTTTAAACTTGAAATTTATAGATACAGACCATCAATGGGCTGATATCTTTACTAAACCCCTTTCAGAAGATAGGTTTAATTTCATTCTGAAACATCTCAGCATGAAAGTATGCCCAGAATGAAAATGTTTTAATTCCATGTATTTATCTTCAGAATGTAATTATATTACTGTGAACTTCTGATCAATCCTCTTTCAGAAAGATAGAACATACAGATTGTATCAGATGCAAGTCTAAAGATCTGAGAGTCTAATCTCAAATACAGACGTGCTGATCACTACATCAAACAAGTGTCATCCAATCATCAGCAAATCCCTGAAGCAGAACGCGTGCACGCTTCTGAGAAAGGAAAGCGCTGATTGGGTGCATTGAGACACATGTCTGGTAGCCGTTTTTAAGTATCTTTCTCAAATCCCCCAAAATCAGCAAGCATTTAATGCAGAGTAATCACGCTTGTTAATGGCAATCATTATTTTTTTCTCTCTCTTAAAAACGTTTAATTTTTCAAAATAATTTTTGAAAACCTTATTTAAGCACATTATTCTTCATTCTTATTCTTTACGCTTTCTCATAATCTCTGAAACTTTTTCTGCATATTTCTGAGTTTATCTCCTTCAAAACCTTTTTCTCTCAAATCATTCTAAAATCTTTGTTGTGTGAGAACAATGGCATCCTCCAGCATTTCTGCAGGGAATCAGAAGAAAGAAACTTCTGAGCAATATCAGGTGCCTACCAGAACTCTTCTCACACCGGTAAAGAATCTTGAGGTTCTCTCTGAGTTAATCATCGACTTCGAAAGTTTGAAGGAAAATGGATTTGACCTAACTGAAGAGATTAGGGCTCAAAAGTGGGAGAGGTATTTCGATAGGTTGGTTGGACCAACTTTCCCAGAGCTTGTCAAGGAATTTTGGATTCACGCCAAGATTCATAAACATCTAGTCATCTCTTCTGTCATGGGAAAGAAGATAATAATTTCTGAAGACCTCATTGCTAGGTTAATTGGTCAAAGTGGTGGTGGAGTCCGTTGTGTGGACATGGCTGACAGATGCCCTGATATAGGTGTGGTAGCAAACTGCATTTTCACTCTTGGCTTTCCCAGCAGCAAAATTAAGGATCTGAAGGATCACTGCAGAGTATGGGCCAAGATTGTTCTGGGCTGTTTCAATCACAGGAAGCCAACAAGCTCTCCTGATTATATAAACGTGGATCAGCAATTTCTGATCTACTTTATTGATCAGAGGGTGAAGATCAATCTGGCACACTTCCTGTTCAACCATCTGAAGACTAGTGTGAAAGAGACTAGAGAAGAAGAAAGGACCAAAAGGGACTGGATACCGTTTGGAAGGCTCATATCAGATATTCTGACAGAGAATAAGCTGATAGATTATCTGAGCGAAGCTCAAGTGCTGGGCACTATGGAACCAACTGTTGGAAAACCGCTGAACGCTAAGAACTTGAAAAAGATGAAGCTGATAGAAAATATCAGGAAGGAACCCAGAGCTTCTTCAACTGCTGACATCTCCAGAAGAAGAGTGCCTCTGAGTAATTTCCCAAGATTTTCTGAAATGGAATCCCAACCTGATATGTTTCTCAAGTATCCAGATTCATACAAGGAAGAAGATGCAGGTTCAAAGCTGAAGATCAAAGATCTGAGTCAAGTCCAACCTGAAGTGACTCAGAAGAAGACAAAGAAGAGGAAAGCAGAAGGATCATCTCATCAGACTCCAAAGAAACGAGGTAATTCATCTGCTGCCCCTATTTCAATTTCATCTACTATTCCAACATCTGCTGCCCCTCCAAAAACTTCTCACAGAATATCCATCCCAATCCCTACTATTGATGAAACCATACCAGAAGACCCTTCTGAGGCCTTACTACTCAGAAGACCCAGAATCAAAATTACCAAACAACCAACTGTGTCAACAACACCAGCACTTGATAGAGTGCTAGCTGATATTGAGCGTGAACATACTTCTGCTCAACCAAATTCTGAACCACCAAATATTCCTCCTCCACAACCAGAACCACAACCTGAACCAGAAATACAACCAGAACCAGAATCAGAACCACAACAACAACCAATCACAGAAGAACCTCTGATCCCTGAGCAATCAGAGATTCCACCTCCTCAACCAGAAAATAATCCACCTTCACCACAAACAGAGTTTCACCGTTATGAAACCCCTTCTCCACATCATTCTGATCCCCACTCACCTCAACCTTCACCGCTGGCAATCCAGTTGCCATGTGGAACCACCATTGTCAGGCCCCAGTTGCCATCTTCAGAGGAATCAACACCTCCAAAAACTCCAACCACTCCAATAGAAATATCCTCTGACTCTGATAACCCTCCTCCAAAACAAACAACTTCTGAAAACCAATCCGCTGAAAACCCCAGCAGAACCTTCATTGACTTAACAAGTCTTGAACGTCTTGCTGATCTTAGACACAAAATTGCCATACCCAAACCAAAGCAACCAGATGTTGGCTCTGGTATCTTGAATTTTGAAACAGGTATGCTGCAATGGATTGCTTCTTTGAAGCAAGTTTGTCCGGGGATGATCGACCCAGCTGCTTCTGATCAGCTCTGGTCACAGTTCAGAGTATGGGTTCGTGCTGAAGCCCTCCAGCTGCAGGACGTCAACTATGAGCAGGCTCAACAGAACTTTAGCAAGCTGCTGAAGGAAGTTGAGAGTCAGCTGCCTCAAGAAGTTGTGCTCCCTCTGGACAGTGAATCCTGGTCTGAGAAAGAGCAAGCTGCACAGGTGCAACCATCAGAAGAAGACAAGACCCTTCAGGAAGAAAATCCAGCAGAAGATGTAGCTGAAAGTTCTGAGAAGCTTCCTCCTGCTGAAAGTTCTCAAGCTGCCTTGGACAGGCAGGCTCTGGAAGAATTAAGGCTGAATGACTTGCGTCTACAGCAGCGGATGGAAGAGAATGATCAGAAGATGGAAGCAAGAATGAATGTACAGGACAGCAAGATTGACACTGTTGTCAATATGGTTCAGAAGCAGAATGAAACTTCTGAAAAGATTCAAGCAATGCTGGAAAGCCTGTTCTCACGCATGCCCCCACAACCTTAAAATTTCTTTTCATGCATGACATTCTCTATGTTTTCTTCATTTTCTGATGTATTGTTTTGACTATGTTTTGTATCGCTATTTTGCTCTGATCATGAACTATTTTTATATAATTTGTTTTTCTGATCTAAATCGTTTTAGCACATCACCAGCACTTTTTGATTGCTGACAAAAAGGGGGAGAACAAGAATGATATTTAAAATCAATAAACGGCTAACTAGACAGAAATTCTCAAACATTCTAACTCTATTACTTGAAATGTTTTTCTGTTGTGTTTTTAAGTCTACAGGCACAAGGAAGCTCATGAAGACTAGAAACTAGATGCTCTGATCAAAATGTAGAAGCTCATGTTGCTCTGATCAAATATGAAGTTCTGATATATGAAGCTCTGATCGTCCTAACACTCTGATCCGAAGCAAAGCTCTGACAGGAAAAGCTCTGAAGCTCTGCTCTCTGATAAGTCAAAGACTCTTAATCTGATGTTCAAAGATAGAAAAAGATCTGATCCTGAAGAACACGCATATCAAAGGGAAGTAACAAACTCAGGGGGAGTATCTCTTAAACTCTGATTTTTTCCTTACTTCTTAACTCTGAAACATTTCCCAGATACTTTTCACGTTATTTTTTCATTTAAAATATCTAGTTTTTGTCATCATCAAAAAGGGGGAGATTGTTAGAACAATGTTTGAATCTAGTACCCTATATTTAAGTTTTGATGATAACAAAGTGAAAAGATATAGTATTTAAATGTTTCATGATTGAATTATATGCTGCCTAAAAATACTATGCTCTGACTTGCAGATATGCTGATTAAAATATGCAAGATCACTTCATCAGCATCAGAACTTGATTTGATACACCAGCATCAGAAGTTGCTGAATCAGAACGTGAAGATCAGATGATCAACTCACGAACACGCTGAAGCTTGATGAACAGAACTGCGCGTAAAACACTCTGATACAGAATCAATAGTTCATCAGCAGCGAAGCAGAATCAGAATGAGCCAAGCCAGAACGTGCATTGAAGAAGCAACGGTACTGTGCATTGAACGCTAATCAATTCCAACGGCTTCATTCCAGACAAGATCTGCTCAAAAAGGAAAGCTTGTTATTAGCATTGAATCAAGAATATTTGCTTCAACGTTCATCTTCTCAAAGTGCTATATAAACCAAGCTTCGAAGATTATCATGGCTAATGCTTCCAAACTCTCTACACGCACAAAGCTGATCAATAATCTTCATCTACCAGTTTTGCTAAACCAACAAACTCTGATACTCCATTAGTGTTTAGCATTCTAAGTTTCTAAGCTTAATTTGTGTATACATCACAGTTGTGATATAGTTTTGTAGAAAACATTCACACACATTATTTTATACCTTTGTAAGAAAGTGTTGCCTTGACAAACCGGATTGTGGTTTGAATCAAGAAGGCTTTAGCAGTTGTTAAAGCAGATTTGTATTCAGTTGAATATAGTGAATTAAGACCTCGTTGGAGAGAGGCGAAATCACCTTGACGGGTGGACTGGAGTAGTTTGAGATCAAACGAACTAGGATAAAAATATCTTGTCATTTGCTTTAAGATTCCAGTTTTACAATTCAACCCCCCCTTCTTGTGTTTTTCACCCCTTCAATCCTCACCAACCAGTTGTCCTTGGTTGAAAGCATGTATTCAGTGCCTAATAGACAACATGGAAATTTTGTTCGAGAAGGCTTCAATTCCAACTGTTTCTTATAATGATGTTTCCATCGTGACCATTTCCGAAAATTCTTCCAGGGTCTCCACCAAAAGACACGTTAGAATTACATCAGTTCCGAAAGTAGCTCCTTTGATAAATGCCTGGACTAATCCCGTATTCGTCAGACAAAATTGTACCATGGAATTATCGAGGGGATGTCTACTACCATAATATCAAGCAATATTGGCCAGCTTCTGAAGATTCAAATTCGAAGAAGGTTGACTCCGATATCAATAATATTGCAGGGACTAGCAAGATTACCCGAAGCGGGAGGATTTTCTCTCCAAAAATTGCTCCCCCAAAAGTTATTTCTGGACCCGTAATCATTCCTGTTGTTGTTGCTCCTCCAAAGGATGTTCCCAGTCCTACAATCATCTCTGCTAATACTCTAATTGACAAAGCTATTACAACCCCTGTTATCACTCCTACTGAAATTCATGCTGCCGAGTCAGCTGAGACTCGAGGTAAAAGTATTCTGATTGAGCATGTCTGGACGAAGGCACAATCATTGGCTATCCCTGAGACCTCCCGAAAAGAGATGGAGGAAATGATAAACATCATAAAAAGAAGTGACTACAATATAGTTGAGCAACTGGGGCAAACTCCATCCAAAATTTCCATGCTGGCTTTACTACTATGTTCTGAGGCGCATGCGAAGGCCTTGGTAAAATTCCTAAAAATTGCCCATGTACCCCAAGAAACATCTGCTGACCAGTTCCAATATTGCGTAGCCAGCTTGACTACAGATAATGGTTTAGGTTTTTTGGATGCTGATTTAACACCAAGAGGGAGGAAACATAATGAAGCATTTCATGTCTCAGTGGAATGCAGGGGCACAACCTTGGCTCATGTTTTTGTGGACATCGGGTTGTCTCTGAATGTGTTGCCTAAAAAGTCTCTTGATAGGTTTGACTGTGAGGGATTGACATTAAAACCAAGCAACATAGTAGTGAGGGCCTTTGACGGCTCAAAAAGGATGGTGCATAGGGAAGTGGATATCCCTATAAAGGTTGGAACCCAAACATTTGATTCAACTTTTTATGTAATGGATATTCTCCCTTCATATTCCTGCTTGCTAGGCCGACCATGGATTCACAATGCCGATGATGTTACTTCTACGCTGCACCAAATGCTGAAGTATCCAACTCAAGGGAAAATCATCATCGTTCATGGAAAATAAGAGTATATGATCAGCCATCTCAATTACTTCAGATATTTGGAATTGGATGGTGAATTTATTGAAACTTCATTCCAGAACTTTGAAGAAGTCCCACAAGATGTGGCAGTAACCAAGGTCGTGTCTCAAGTTCCCAAGATCACAAGGCCTCCGTTCAAGATGTCGTCTTTGAAAGATGCCAAGGCAGTGATAGAAGAATGTGGGTGCACTATTTGGGGACATCTCCCAGATATCCGATACAAATATGACAAGTTTGGCCTAGGTTTTACTTCAGGTGCCCAGAAGGATGTACGTCGCGCCCATGCTGGAGGACCACCCTTGAAGATCAGCAACCGTGAGGTCAACACGGTGGAGGATGATGAAGACAGCTACAACCTGAAGGATTGGATTTTCCCAACTGTCAGTGGAGGGCTCATCAATTGGGAGGCCAGAGATTTCGTCCCGATAACTTTTATCCCACAGTAATTTGTCTTTACATTTTGTTGGATCTGTAATATTAAAAAAATTTAGACACTTAAAACCTTGTGTCTTACCCGAGGCACAATGGTCCATTTGTAAGGGTTATCATCTCATTTCCATATGACATCAATGAATCATGGAAGTTTTTTCATATAAAATTTGTGCTCATTGTTTTTCTTTTTTCATTTCTTTCAAAGATAGCTATACTCTTACACACACTCACACTCACAAATGCAGGTCTACATCCATTCAAGATTCCATGGGTAACGGTTCTGCTATGGTTTTTTGTGACTCTGAAAATATAATCTACCAAGCCGAAGACGAATGTGAGGAAGATTGTGAAGCACCAAGGGAACTTACCAGATTACTACAACAGGAAGAGAGAACCATTCAAACCCATGAGGAACCAGTAGACACCATCAACCTAGGTACCGAAGAAGACAAAAGGGAAGTCAAGATGGGTGCCAATCTGGAACACAATGTCAAGGAGCGTCTGATTCAGTTGTTACACGAGTATGTTGAGGTTTTTTCCTGGTCGTATGAAGACATGCCAGGACTTGATGCAGATATTGTGGTACATCGTCTACCTACAAAAGAGGACTACCCACCAATAAAACAAAAGGTCCATCGAATGCGACCAAATATGTCATAGAAGATTAAAGCTGAAGTCATGAAGCAATTCAACACTGGATTCTTGGCCGTCACCTCCTATCTGCAATGGGTTGCCAATGTTGTTCCCGTGCCCAAAAAGGACGGCAAGGTATGAATGTTCATGGACTACAGAGATTTGAATAGGGCCATCCCTAAGGATGATTTCCCACTTCCCCACATTGATATTCTAGTTGACAATATGGCACAGTACAAAGTGTTTTCCTTCATGGACGATTTCTCAGGTTACAACCAAATCAAAATGGTGCCTGAGGACATGGAGAAGACAACCTTTGTCACACAATAGGGGACATTCTGCTACAAGGTTATGTCATTTGGACTAAAGAATGCTGGGGAAACTTATCAGTGTTCCATGGTAGCTCTATTTCACGACATGATACACCATGAAATAGAGGTCTACATGGACGACATGATATCTAGATCTCAAACAGAAGAAGAGCATCTTGATCATTTACAGAAAATGTTTGAGAGGCTAAAGAAATATAAGCTAAGGTTGAACCAAAATAAATGCACGTTTGGAGTAAGGTCTAGTAAGCTTCTAGGCTTTTTCGTCAGTAATAAGGGTATTGAAGTGGATCCCTCCAAGGTGAAAGTGATACAAGAGATGCCTACTCCTCGTACTGAGAAGGAAGTCAGAGGATTCTTGGGACGTTTGAACTACATTGCCAGATTCATTTCTCACCTGACAGCTACTTGTGAACCAATCTTCAAGTTACTGAAGAAAGATCAAGTAGTCAAATGGAATGATGAGTGCCAAACTTCTTTCGACAAGATCAAAGAGTACTTACAATAGCGTCCTGTTTTGATGCCACCAGTTGAGGGAAGACCATTGATCATGTATCTAACTATTTTGTAAAATTCAATGGGGTGTGTGCTGGGGCAGCATGACGAGTCTGGCCGAAAAGAGAATGTTATTTATCACCTGAGCAAAAAGTTTACTGATTGTGAAACAAGATATTCACTACTCGAGAAAACTTGCTGCGCTCTGGCATGGGCTGCTCGCCGGCTAAGATAGTATATGCTGACCCATACTACCTTGTTGATATCTAAAATGGATCCAATAAAATACATATTCGAGAAACGTGCACTCTCTGAGAGAATAACGAGATGGCATATGATCTTGACAGAATATGACATACAGTATACTACCAAAAAAGCAATAAAGGGAAGTGTACTAGCTGATCACCTTGCTCACCAAGCTGTGGAAGACTACCAGTCCATGAAGTTCGAATTCCCAGATGAGGATATCATGATGGTAAACAACTATGAAGAATTCAGGCCATATGACTGACCTGAACAAGGATCCCGATGGACCCTAGTTTTTGATGGGGCATCTAACGCACTCGGCAATGGTATCGCTGTTGTACTCATATCTCTTGAAGGATATCATACTCCTTTTATGGAAAGACTATGCTACAATTGTACAAACAACATGGTGGAATACAAAGCGTGCATCTTTGGTATCAAAGAGGCCATAGACTTGTTGATCAAATCTTTGAATGTATTCAGAGATTCAGCTTTGGTTATCAGCCAGATCAAAGGGGAATGGGACACCAAACACCCTAACCTTATCCCTTACAAATAACATGTTTTGAAATTGCTTCCACATTTTGAGAAGATTACCTTCGAGCACTTCCTGCGAGAAGAAAATCAGCTAGCAGACTGTAGCGGTAGAAATGTTCAAGACTAAGCCATTGGATTGACTAGACTTTGCACAAATCAAAAATAAAAATTGCCACTGTGCTTTATTGTTTCAAAAGGAATGGGAAAAGAGCAAATAACCCAAAAAGGGGGAAAGATTCAAGGTAAGGGGGTTGGTTATGCAAAGGGAAAGAATTAGCACCCTAAACATCTACGGTACTCCACAGGAACCTCTTTGAAAAAATCTGTATATTTTGGCTATAAAAATATGTTGTATAGAAAATGGATGGTGGAGGTGAGAAAAGAAATACATTTTTTATGATTTTTGCACCCTCCACGGTTGCGAACCTTTAGTGCCTACGTACCACCTTTCGTGCAATAGGGGATCAGGGTACACATAGTTCCTCTTTTAAAACTTTAAAACACAAGTGTGTTGGTTAATTTTATAAGATAAGACATCATTGTTATTGTCCGTGTGGAAAACATACTTACTACCCACAATCATGAGAAATGATAATTTGTATCATCTCAAAGTGGAGGATATGGCTTGGATTTCAAAATCAACAATGCCTTGCTCAACACTCAAGTGGAAAATATCTCTCTTCACTACATATTATAGAAGTATAGTTGTTTGTATCACTACAAGGATTGACAAGAGTTTAATCTTTTTGAGAAAAAAGTTTAAAGATAAAAAAGGCCAAATTGGAAAAATGGTTTGAAATGAGATTGATTGACTTTTAGTATTCTCACAAAAATGTCAAGGTATTATTAAATTGATTGGGGTTTATTTATGAAAATATTTTGAAAATACATGGACATAAGTCCAAGTTTATTATAAAAGTGGTTCAAGTTTAAAACAAGAAGGGTTTTCAAAAGGAGGGAGAAGATTTTTGAAATTAAAGAAGATGGGAGGAGAAGAAGAGGCTATCCTAAAGCATAAGGTAAAAGTTAAGGATAAGGACCATCTAACCAACAAGAAGCCAAGGTTTGACATTATGAGACAAGATAAAATTCCCATTATTTGGATTGAAACCAAACAAGCAAAGATACTTAGATCTCTTCAAGTGTATTAACTCTTCACAAAAATTAGGCAGAGTAACGGCTGTATGCGGGTGAATTCCAGATTACAAAACAAATAGTGTAATCACAAAAACTTGCACACAAAAACAAACAAGAAACCCAATGTCTTGAGGTAAACCTCAAGAGCTCCAGACAAAATAATCAGATAAGATCACAAGGTCTCCAAGATAGGCCAAAGTTTCTAATCCTAAGTCCAAGAAAAAAGTCCACTGCTCCATCATGCCAAGGATAGTAACCAAATAGTCCAAGTACCATTAAGAGTTTTTTAGGGTTTATGTTGATTATTTAGTATCTTAAGGAAAGAAAAAAAAATAACTCAAGTGAGCAAAATAAAAAGGGCAAGAAAATAAATGCTCAAATGAGAAAAGATGAAAATGGCATGAAATGAAAATGCGAAAAGATAAATAATACATAAAGCATAAAAGAATAAAGAGCATAAAATAAAACAAGTTAATAATTAGTGGTTAGTTGGATGAACATCTTGAAACTTGCATTTTGAACTCATTAGAGGATTGGTATAACCAAAGCCTCCACACAACAAGTTGCATTTGCTTTTTGTCAAGTATATCATCCATTTGGAATTCTCATAAGTACCAATTAATGATCAACGTTGTTTAAGTGATCTGTGTTGACCAAAGGTGTTGTAGATCCATTAGAGGATTGGTAGAACCAAAGCCTCCATACAATGAATCTCAAGGTTATTGGATCAAAGAGATCAAATTAACATACATGGGCTTGCAATCATAAGTTTGGGCCACGAATAATCATTTATTCGAATCGGGACAAAATTTAGCGCTATGTTAAGCAATCGTAAGTGGACTTATATAGAAGTCGCACCTATTTTGAGGCCGGTCAATAGCAATCTATGCACCATTTGTTTTGAGACCTGATAAAGAGATCATGCTCCAACAACATTTAGTGCAAGAAGAAGGGGGATGAGATGAAGAGGAATTAGGGTAAAAAAGAAAACCACATTTGAATTAATATTTAATCAAACTATTATTAAAATCATTCATCCATTTTTGTGGAGTTAAACTCAACAACATGGATCCAATGATGTTAATAAAGCCATGACCAAAAAATCAACCCAAGACAGCCAGAAAATATTCACAAAATGATATAATATTTAATATATATTAAAAGATGAAAAATTTAAAAATAAACTAAAAGAAATAATGGGGAAAATATCAATAATATTCAAATTAATCAAGAAACGAAAAATAAAACCATAGAAAAATCAAAAAATGGGTCCAAATATTTTTATAAAAATTTTGGGAATTTTTAAAAGTCAGAAACTATTTTTAAAAATTAAAATAAATAAATAAAATAAACAAAAATGGTAAAACATAGTAAAGTCAGAAACAAAAATAAAGTAAAGTCACCAATATTTGTCACAATGTCATTGGATCATTTCATAATTTTTTCAGAATTAAAAAATGTGTAAAAGTATTTTTAAACATTTTAAACAAATCAAATAAGTGAAAAATTCATTAAAAAAAATACCAAAATACAAAAATAAATTGTGAAAAAATAAAAATCAGAAAGAGAATAATCAAAAATATTTTTCATAGTTTTTTCAGATTTTTTGGACTAAAAATGAATTTTCTATGATTTTTTGAAATTTAAAACAATTAAAGTATAAAAATCAGAAAAAGAAAATAAAAGAAAAAGATGTGGACCATTGGATAAGAGTCAAAACTCGTTAGTAATCAAATCCAAAGGATCTAGCGCGCTGTGCATATCATGGTCTTTACTGAATAGTGTACAGAATCATTAATAAATCAGATTTTTGAAGAAAAAAATGGCACGCTTTCATTGGTTACAAGATGACACGTTGGTCATCTTCAACCTCCAGCCCTCACGAATTGCAGGTCTCTCAAACTGTAAAATTAGAAGCTCGGACCTATGCCATTCTCTTCGTCTCTTCAAGACGAAGACAACCATACCCTCGCGCCATTTTTATATGAACTGTAACTCAAGCAAATTGAAAATAAAGTTTTGAAAAGGGATTTGAAAATTCATGGTCAAAACGTGCTTCCAGATGAAAGTAAATGTTGCAACTAGAACCAGGGAAATAAGAACTACATAATGATGTCAAAGTTTTGAAGAATTGATGAAGGAATCTACCTATTGAAGTTAAGTTGCAGAGCTCTGAAACTGGACTTCTACTGCGCAATGTAGTGCACGATTCTTGAATGTAATGGTATGGTTAGGTTCAGGGAAGATCAGGGAAGGTGAATTGATGGAGAAAATGGATTGAAAAAGGCTTGAGAATAGGATTCGAAGTAGCTGAATTCTGAGTTAGGAAGCAAGTTTGACAAGGTGATTCTGGCTATCTAAGCCTGGGAATTTAAATGGGGGATGACCCTCTATTTATAGGGAATCAAATGGGATGCTCAAGCGTGTGGAATGATGCAAATTGGAGGGAAATCGTGTGAACCTGATGCACGAGCAAAGTGTGATCTGATTTGCATCAAAACTCATCAAATTATTGCGTTTCAAGGCTCTAATCCACTTTGGCAACTTGGTTAAACATGTTTAGATCACAAGCGCGTGCTAATTTGATGTTTAAAGGCCAAAACATGGATTTAAAATTCTGACTCATGGAGAAACTTCAGTTCCAAGTTACCAAGTTCAATCCAATGGAATTTCCACCTCAAGGAGTCTTAGGGCAAAATTCTTGATGCCTTGGAAAGATGAGGTAACAAACTTTGCAATGAAAAAAGAATGGAATCAAATGGATGCTTGAGCTGAAAGTTACATGGAGTCAAAGTTGAAGAAAAAGAGTTTACTTTCCATACTTAGAAATATTTCAAATTCTTCTTAAAAAATGACCCATAATCTCTTACCTCCAAACATGGCCTTGCACTTGGAATTTTCTTTTGATAAAAAAACATGGAATGAAGTAGACCTCTTTAATGACATTTTTCAATTTGAACCACTTAAAAACTCCAAAAATTAAGCAAGTTATGACTTGTTAAAGTTGGCCTAAAATCATGAAATGACCTATAATCTTTTGCATTCTTAAGGCAACTTCCATCCATTTTATTACTTTGCACATAAAAGAAGGAATGAAGTACACATCCTTAAGATCATCATGGAAAAACAATGAGCTCAAGGTGATAAAAATTGACCAAGTTATGACCATTTGAAGTCACATATGGAAAATTAGGGGTTCATCTGGATGACTTGTAATCTTTCTTCTTCACCAAGTTCCTTCCATATGAAAACTCTTTGAAACTTTTGAAGTGATTTATTGGTAACTCTTTGAAGAGAAGAATGTTTTTGGAATCACTCAAAAATACCAAAAGATGAGCAAGATGTGCCCCTTTGAAGTCCAAAAGCCTATCCTCTAGATCAAGAGAAAGCTTGGTGGAACTTTGCCAAGTTTGAACTAACGTTTTATGCCAATACTCTTCCTTTGTGAATAGAGATTATTGAGGATGATGATGAGGACTCATGGCCACCAAAACTACTTTTAAAACAACTTCATGGGTGAGGTTTAAATCTCTCAAGCTTTGACTAGGGCATGGAAATAAACTCATGAACCCATGATGCAACTTGCTAGACCTCATTGCTTTTACCTACATTATTAACAAGTAAGACAAACAAATATTGTATTCGTTAATTTAAAGCAAAATATCCATGTTCACCAAATAAAACAAGTCAAGGTGCTTAGTAACTCCTCAAAGAGTAAGGCTAAAGGTAGGGAGAAGAACCAAAAGCCCTAATGTGATTTTATGGTGATTGAAACAATATGGCATGATGAAGGGATCTTAGGGGCAAAAATTAGGGTACAACATAGACGCACTGGCCACATTGTCATCTATGTTTAAACTTAAATGGGATAATGAGGCTCCCAAGATCACCATCAAATGAGTGGATGAACCAGCACACTGTCACGAGATTAATACTGAAGAAGTAGTGGACCAGCCTTGGTTTCACGAAGTCAAGAGGTATCTCGAGGCTCAAGAATATCCAGAAGGAGATTCAGTCAATGATAAGAAGTTATTAAGGAGATTATCTGCTAAGTTTTTCCTTAGTAATGACATTCTTTACAAATGCAACAAAGACTCTGTGTTACTTCGGAGCGTAGACAAAGTTGAAGCTGAAAGGATCATGGCTGAATTACATGAAGGCACTTTTGGAACTCATTCCAGTGGGCATACGATGGCAAAGAAAATCCTATGGGCAGGCTATTACTGGTCTACCATGGAAGTAGATTGATATCAACACTCTCGAACTTGCCACAAGTGTCAGATTTATGCTGACAAGGTGCACGTACCCCCGGTTCCTCTGAATGTCTTGACGGCTCCTTAGCCCTTTGCTATGTGGGGGACTGATATGATTGGGGAAATCAAGCCAACAGCCTCCAATGGACACCGCTTCATCTTAGAGGCCATTTACTATTTTACAAAGTGGGTGGAAGCAGCTTCTTTGGCTTCCGTTACCAAGAACGTTGTCGCCTGATTCATCAAGCAGAATCTCATTTATCGACACGGTATCCTGGAGAGAATCATTATAGACAATGGTACGAACTTGAACAATACTATGATCACCGCCTTGTGCGAAGAATTCAAGATCCAGCATCACAATTCTTCCCCTTACCGGCCAAAGATAAATGGTGTTGTCGTAGCCGTAAATAAGAACATTTAAAAGATCATACAGAATATTACAGTCACATACAAAGACTGGCGTGAGATGCTACCATTCGCTCTCCACGGGTATCGTACCCTAGCTCGCACATCAACCGGGGAAACACCCTATTCTCTGGTATACGACATGGAGGTTGTCTTGCCTATTGAGGTCCAGATCCCCTCTCTAAGAATTATGAAGGATGCATGGTTGAATGAAGATGATTGGATCTAGACTCGACTTGATCAACTAAACTTGATTGATGAGAAAAGAATTATTGTTGTCTGTCATGGTCAGATGTATCAAAAACGGATGATCAAGGCTTTCAACAAAAAGGTCAGACGCCAAGTGTATCAAGTCGAGGATTTGGTGATCAAACGTATCATACTGCCGCAAGGTAATCCTAGGGGAAAATGGACTCCTATATACGAAGGACCATTTGTGATCAAAAACATATTCTCTGGTGGAGCAATGATTCTGACCACCATGGATGGCGACAACCTGCCTCACCCTGCGAATGCAGACATAGTCAAAAGATACTACGCATAAGAGACCCGCTAGGTTGACACACCTAGGAAAAACAAGGGCATCCCGGCGAACCAAAAAGGTTCGGGAAAAAATTAGGGATAGAACAAAAAATCTGTACACCCGACAATTTGAAAAACCGAAAGGGCGGCTTGGGCAAAAAAGGGTATCCCGGTGGACTGAAAACCCGAAAGGGCGGTCCAGACAAAATTTAGGGATTTAAAGTGTATGACTATGTTCTGTTGGATCACCTTATGGACAAACTGACAAGCTCAGTGGTTCTGATCAATTCAATCATCTTCAGACGAGGTAACAAATAGATAAGATGCTTAGAGATACGAAGGCTATAGCAGAATTGGAACCCCATGGGATTATTGCACAAAGCTATCTTTTCTCTGTATCAAAATTTTCATTTTTTACGACGACATTGTCTTACTAGAATGTTTGTCTCATTGTACAAAAATACTTACTCAAAGTCAATACAAAGATACCCCTTTGAAAGTGCAAAACTATCTGTTTTTCTTTACTTTTGCGTTTTGTTTACAAAAAATGTCCAATGATTCATTTTTGAACATATGCATTTGAACATAATTATTGTTTACAAATAAAAAGACAACCACTCATGGATTTAATGGATAAGGAAATCTCTCTAAGTTATTTCCATAAAATCCCCCCACAGTAGGCAGTTTAATCCCCAGTGGAACAAAGCTCCCAGCTATCAACCCCCAGGTGAAGTCACCAAATTTCTCCAGATTCCCCAAGCAGGATTTTTCAAGCAGTACACGGCATTTCCCTTACAACAGAATTTATTTCTCTAAGTGGAAATTCATCAACACTTCAACTTTACATCATGAAGACTTACATATCCTCAACAGTGGTCAGGGATTTATTTTCCCCAATCCAACAATAGTGCAACAAATTAGCTCACATATGCATACATTGCATCCATATATCATAAACATTGATAACACAAATGCATTATACCATGTATTTCATACAACATGACTTTGCATTTTAGCTAACATTTTACCCTTTTTAGGATAAGGTTAACAACTACCATTGACATTTTTCAAAGTTTTCAGATACAGTTCAGATGCGCTCCAAGACACAGACGCTATTCTGATACTCATTGAGATTCAACTCCTAGATACAATTCAGATACGCTCCCGACACGGATGACATCCGTATACTCATTCAGAATCATGTTTTGATACAGTTCAGATACGCTCCAGACACAGATGCCATCTTGAAGCTCATTCAACTCTCAGATACAGTTCAGATACGCTCCAGACACGGATGCCATCCTGATACTCATTCAGATACAGTTCAGATATGCTCCAGACACAAATGCCATCCTGATACTCATTCATATTCAACTTTCAGATACAGTTCAGATACACTCCAGACACGGATGCCATTCTGATACTAATTCAGATTCAACTTTCAGATACAGTTCAGATACACTCCAAAAAAGGACGCCATTCTGATACTCATTCAGTTTTCAACTTTGGGATACAGTGAAGATACACTCCAGACACGGACGCCATTCTAATACACATTCAAAATCATCCTCCAGACACAGACGCCATTCTGATACTCATTCGTTCAGATTACAAATTACAATTCAACAATCACTTTTGGATGGCATATACAAGCCCATATCCAACAACTTTCTATCACCTCTATAAATGGCATTTTTAAGCCCATTCCCTCAACCCTCACATCACCGCAAATTTTTGGGCACTCTAGTGTCCAATCATCTTCCACCTTCGAGTCACGAATGGAAAAACTCACCAATCTAACTCTTCAGGCTTAAGAAGATTGAACATGGGCAGCTTTTGTACCCCAAAATTTTCCCTCTCATTTATCAAGAATTTTCTCACAAGATCTCCCTTGACTCAAGACTGCATTAGGGTTTGATCAGCTCAAGACACCTCCTTAAACACTGATGACCAAAATTAGGGTTTGAGTTTTCACAAGGATTTTTGAGCTTCCAATTCCCCATAAAACTTTCATAGATCATTTTGGACCCCCAATATTACTCATGACAAGTTTCAAGCCTTGAATCACAGTTTTGCTCAATCAATTGAGCAATTGACCTAAAAATCAGTTGTATTGGGAAAAAAGTCAACTATGGCCAATTTATAGTCAAAACTCATTATTTTTTATCCACATCAACATTCTAGACTCATATGTATCATTTGATCAAGTTTGGACCACAACTCCTCAAGAAATTTGATTAAATCTCCAAAAGGGAAAAATGGTCATAATTAGGGTTTTGACTGGGAAAGGGCAATTTCTGATTTTTGACCTAGAAAATGGTCAATTGGTTTAAGGAATTATCTCAAGAGTCCAATTGCATCATTTTGACCTAATGAAATGGTTCAAAACATTGCAAGTCTATTGGATTGACAGATAAATTTTTCAGTCAACTGATCAAAAGTCAACTGTATACTGAAAAGTCAAACTTTGACTTCTTGGTCAAATTCAAGTGCCAAAGATCATAATTCATCAAAACATGTCTAAATATGAAATTTATTCATCAAGAAATCAAAAAGTCAAGATTTCATTTTAAAAAGTCAAAATTTCTAAACGAAATTTTTCTAAGTGTTGGAAATTTCATATTTTTTCATAACTTTGAACAAATTTTTCACCATGATGCAAGATGATTCAAGAGAAACTTCCAACATGAAAGTTGTAGATCTCCATGAAATCTAAAACTTTTCTGCATTTAACTTCTTCCAAAAATGCTTGCATCTCAAGTTATAATTTTATGAACATGTGGTCATGAAACTAAACACTTTGTGAAATTTTGCCCTAATTTGGCCAGGATTTTGACCTAACTTCATGACACTTTTTCATATAGTTTCCAATTCAAATATGGGTTTTAGAGCACATTTCAAGTTTCCAAAATGTCCAAGAACTCCTTGATATAATTCTTGAGTAGGGAGAATCGAAGAGATGAAGTTAGGGTTTTATCACTTTTATTACAAGTCATTTTAGTGATGAACAAAATTCAATTTCAAACCATGTTGCATAAACACTAATTTGCAGACCTCAAACTTGTTAGGCACTCCATAATTAATGGTTTACACAGCTGTTAGAGGCCTCACTTCAAGCATTCAATGCATGGACATGCTTTTCATCCATTTTTGGAAGAAAGGTCACATTGTCATTTTGATAAAGTGACTTTTTGTACAAACTTCTTCTTGAGCCTTGCACTTGTTCTCTTCTGATCAAACAGGTCCTATAGCTCATGAGAAATGTTTCAAACACTTACAATCACCCATCCCATGCTTGTACCTCTTCTTGAAACTTGTTTCCCTCTTTTCTTCAAAATCAAGTAACCTAGCCAAAAGCTAGAAACTTGTACTTCTGACTTGCCAATGCACTCAAACACTTTTGTTTATACATACACAAACTATTTGATATAAAGACACGAATGCTCAAGCCTTGAAAGAACCTAAAACTCATAATCATACTTCACACTTTCATTTTTACACAAACTGACCAAAAACTTGAAACTCATAATCTACTCGTGCGTTTATTGGCCTTTTGGTTTCTAAAGCTTCTAAACATCACATATAATTAATCCCACACCCTGTTACAGAACTGTAACACCTTTAACACCATCCTCCATTTTCAAAACTCAACTCTGCACATTGACTTATCCAGACCATTTCAGCCATCCATTGTTCAAGCTAATCATTGCATTAGCTTCCTAGGACCTCAAGGAAGCTAACCTGATTATCACCATCACCTGAAACAAACTCAAACTCAAAACACGATTTCCAGTTTTGAGGTAAGTTTTCTCAACTTGGAACTCTTCATATAGGCATCATCAATGATTTATTTGTGAACAAAACATGTAAATATCATTGCCCTGAAGCTAACCATGTCCATAGTTTCCATTAATTTTGCTTGACCTTAGAGAATTTTGAAACTGAAATTTCAGAGATTTTTCGGGTTCAGATTAGGGCCATTGAAATTCATGCTTATCTTTGATCTATAGTTTTAATGATTTACATTTCTGAAAACGTGAGAAAATTTGCTACAATTTTCATGTTTACAGTTTTCATTTTTGATGAGAAATAAGCAAGTTACAGTTGGTCTGGCTGGAGGTTGAAGATGAAGTCATCAGGGCGTCTTTTGTCTTGTATATTTATTGTTTTGCTTATGTTAACGGATGTATAGCCACCCCAGTGGTAGAAGCGCGCGCCTGTAACCTATGGGACCTGGGTTCGAGCCCTAGTGGTACCCTCTTGTATGTTTTACATTTTTTTTGCTTTTTTATGACCTTTTTTGCAGGCGCTGGGCTCCAGCTTTGGGCCTATGTTTTTTTTCTATTCCTCACCCCCTTGCAGGCTGTTAGCACCCCTGGCCCAGTTTATTTTTATTTTCTTATTTTTATTTTCTTATTTTTATGTTCTTATTTTTATTTCATTTGTTTTCATAAAAAATATAAAAATATTGTATTTTTATTTTGACATAGTTTATTTATTTTTTCCCATAAAAATTATTTTTATTTAATAAATATTTTATTCATTTGTCTAAATATCTTGTAAATTTAATTCAAATTATGTTAGTATTTATTTTTCTTTTCATACCTATTAAAATATATATATTTTTAATATTGAAAAAGGCCAAAAATATTTTACTATAAATATTTTCAAGACAAAAATACCAAAAAAATACTTTTCTTATAAAACTTAATTTCTTTTATTTTAATTAATAGATTTAGGGTTTTGCTTAAAAATCTTTTCTTAGCAAATTAGGGTTTACTTTTCATTAATTATCTTTCTTTTAATTAATTATATTAATACAAAATCCCTTTTCTCTAAAAAATCCAAACAAATATCAATTTACTTCATATTTTGCATTTTTGCACATATTTATTCTCTTTGTACATTATATTCATTTAAATTCTTGTACATTGATACAAATTCAATTTGGTTGTAATAGATTAACTAGGTTTATATTCTTGCAAATTCCATTTACAAATTGTACACCCCCTCCCCACAAATGTTGTAATAGCATAGTAACTTTAAATTCCGCAATTTATCGCTTTTATATATAACATGCTAGTAATTAGGGTTTGTACGGAAAGACTAAAACCAATACTTAGAAAACCCTAATTCAAGACAAAAACAAGCATGGAAACAATACACTTTCACACAAGCACCCCTAGGGCTATTCCACTTTGGTTGCCTTATACAAAATGGCCATATTACGCATGTAAGGTATCTTAGAAAAACAAAGCAAATACAAGATCATAGTCCCTAGATGACGCTATCTAAGTTTCCTTTCAAAGTGATCTTAGTCCCTAAAAAGAATGCTAAGATACCTTGCAACATTTATAATCATGGTTATACGATAACCACGCCCGTCTTGTTTACATCCAAAGATAAGGTTGCTTACCAAATCAATGGTAAGACAACAATGTCAAAGGAAAAGGAAAATAAACAAGAAAGACTTTTGAGTAGGTAGAATGCTCCTGATTACTTGCTCAATTTCAAAACAAACACCCTTGCTCAATTTCAAAACAAACATCCTTGCTATTTTCAAAACAAGCACTTATACTTTCAAAAAACATCTTAGAAACTTGAAAACATTTTCAAAAGATCAAACATCTTAGTATACATTATTACAAACAAGAATCATTACAAAGATTTCCTAAACAATGGCCTCTTTACAAAAAAACTTTAAAAAAACCACACAAAACACAATTTCAAACAAAAGAAAGTGATCTAGCAAGTAACTAAGATGCCATGGAAAACCATGGATGAAAAGGGTGCTAATACCCTCCCTTTTCATAATCTACCCCTCAAACTCAAGAAATAATCTCAAAGGTTTTTCCTGTGCTTTTTCACCTTTCTATTTGGATAAAAGAAAAGCCGGTGGCGACTCTTGCTAACCGCAACATTTGCAATCAAACACAAAATCTTCAAGTCAGTTCTCCCACTGTATCACACTTGCCATGTTTGTTTTTGTCTGAACAAATGTCTGGACATTCTATAGGACATATGTGATCTGATATACCATAATTTCAGTTTACCCAAAATATTACATTTTTTATCCAGAATATTAAAATTAAAATTAAAATCAATTTTCCTAGGGATCTAGATAAAAATAAATTTTCCTCAAGATGTAGACTTTAAATCTTCTAATTATTGAATCTAGGTGAAGATCAAAGGTTGTATGCAAGAATATTCTCTACGGATCTTGCATGCATTTGTTTCTGGTGAAAAAATGGTAAGATAATTAATAGTAAAATAAAACATATTTTCTATATAAATAAAAATTTAATAAAACAAACCTTCAACCCATATGATTTTTTGTTCTTGCAATCCATCGTAGAGAATTTTTCTAAGCATCCTTAGGTTTCAAGCGCTTCATAAGTTTCATTTAGGTTAGATTTCTAATATCGTAAGAGAACTTATATAATGGATGTCCCTTAGGTTTCACACAGATCACTAATGGCACATATTGTAAGTGCCTTCGTTTGGGATTGGCTCATCTCTTGTAAAACAAATAGCAACAACAATAATGTAATGTAATGTACAATAGGAACAGCCTGAAAATTCTATTGTAAATGCCTAAACATGTTCTGGAACAACATGTCTCAAGAGATGTCATAACATCATACCAGACATCAAGCTACTGAACTGTCAAGACTGATGCAGTTCTGTTCCTAAAGTTATGCAGAATATTCTGCCAAATAGAATGCATAACAAGTAGCGAAAATTGAAGGCATACGTGGAGCCCTAGAAGATTCAATCAGAAGCTAAGGATAAGGAGAAAAGCTCGGTTGAAGACCTAACTTGTAGCAGAAGTTTTCTGCTTATTTTATGCAGGTTGTTAAAGCTGCATTGCTGTCATATGAAGGCCCAAATCCAGTTGGGTAAAAGGTATATAAACAGAAGTATTGTAACCTAATTGGTGTGGATGGTGGATTGACAAGATGTAATGAATTAGGGCTAGTTTTGTTGTGAACCACCCGGGCTGTGGGATGGTCACCATACTCCTTGAAACCTGTAGGTAAAAGGATGTATGCATTGTACTTGATTGAAGCTTTTAAGCATGATCAAGATGTGTAATGGAAGTGTATCTTCTGAGCAGTTTATGTACTGTAGAAAGTTATCACTGCGGTGATTGAGGGGGAGTGAGAGGGGTCTCATATCTAGGATTGGATCTTAGGTAAAAGTGTCATTGGGTAGTGATTAAGTGAGAAGGCTGTCAACGGGTGTGTTGGCTGTAGGGTCTTTGAATTGATACTACTAATAGTGAACTTTATCCCTGGCTTGGAAGCCCCCAGATGTAGGTTGGTTGAACCGAACTGGGTGAACAATTCTGTGTGTTATTTACTTTCCGTATTGGTTATCTGTTTGATGTCACAGCATTCCTTGTAACATCAATGAGTAAGATTAACCTTAACTGTTCTGAACTCCAGTAAATCAGAACCTGCATGTTGTTGGCTCTGGTATGTTAGTCCAGTGACTGTTGTAGAACAGATATCAAAAGTACAGCCTCTTCTACCTGTACTGCACTTAATGTCAGATCAGAGGTCTTAACATTCCATTAGACATTCTGAGTCTGTGACATACCAGGAATTTCAATTGGTATCAGAGCAGGCATCCTGTCTGTCTCTGGATGAGATCCATGGGGGATACTTTCCGGTTGTGTACAAGGTAGAATATTGTTTGAACCAGTAGTGTTCATATTGTTTGGTCCCTGGGAGTGGAGGATGGACCAAATTGGGAAAAACTAGATCAATCTGATCAGCAATGTTGAAGGAAGATGAAAGTGTTTGAACAAATTCAAAGACCTCATGCGGGAGTGAAGATTTTGGAGTGCATTGTTCAACCTGTATTCAGCACAAAGAAGAATATTATCAAAACCTTCATGCGGGAGTGAAGATATTGATAAGGTATCATCTGTGTGTATAAAGCTTCCTTTTAACCAGGCTGTAGAGTTGGGTCTAGGAAGTTGCTTGGTGAAGAAGCAAACAACTTGTAGGATTGATTTATTTTCAATCCTTATGTGTCATGCTTGCTATATGGAGTAAGCATTGTGTAGGTTCTGTTGAAGTACTGCTATTCCGCTGCATAGCTTCTGATACAACGCCTAAAGTGAAAGAAGAACTCTAGGGTTATTATTTTCAACAGAATTTGTAAGCAGATTTTGCAATCTATCAATAATGTCCTCAAGTCCACTCATAAAGGCATTTATTATTAGTGTTGATGAGTATCAATTGATCAATGATTCTCATATACATCTACAAGCTGCTTGAAGATTATCAAGGATGATGTGTTCCAAGGAGATGGAACTGATATGCTTAAGGATGTTAGAACATCATGCAACTGCCAGTTGAAGAACAGATGTTCTGGGTGCTAAACACTTGTAGTGCGAATACATATGTTTGGAACCTACTCCTGATCTGGAAGAGGAGACATCTGTTTTGAAATAATTGATCAAGGGAGTATATGTACTGAGCTAAAAGCACTTAAAAGGACTTTAAAGTGTGATTTCCAGGTTTCCCCTCATATGATTTCTGTGTCTTCAGCCAAGTAAATATACTTAACAAATATGAAGAAGTAATCAGTCATGATCATCTAGTATGATTAGATAATGGAAGCAGAATCTTTAATGTGATAAATATGTGGAAATCAGAATCAAAAGTTCTAAAGCTTGTGATGATAAAGGATGTAAAACATCACGACTGTTGAAGACATCAGTTGTTGAGGAAAGACAGATAAGTTCCAGATTTAGTGAACATCCTCATGATTGATAATGAAGTTTCTTCTAGTACAAGTTACAGAATATGGCAACCTGAAACTTGTACAGCAAGTAAACTAAGGACTCTTAATTTGAAACCTGTGGCAAATTCCAAATGAAGAGTACTTACTATGTGTCTAAATTAAAGACCTCAACACTGTATGATCAAGCTGATATGAAAGGGAGTTCATCTTACCTTGTTCTATAAGATGCTTGAGTTTATTTCTCATGATCTTAGTGATTTCCTAAGAGGATAGGAATAGAACAGGTTATGTCTACCAATCACATAAACTGCAGCATGTGAAGGAGAATTCACTTAAGTCTCTACAAAGATCTGATCTGAGGTTCAGGGGGAGTCCTTAACCTGAAGATCTTGGAAGACATGTCATACAAAATGTCTTGACATCCTGGACCAAAGTCAAATGGTGGATATCTACACTTTGACAAGTCATCCCCTTCACCTAGGATGAACTTGTTAGTTGTATGTAGCAAGGAGGAGTTATTTTCAAAAGACCCTCTTTTTACTTAAAGTTCATTTATGTGGTGACCTTACATAATAGAACAACTTGGTCTGCTCTTGTCTACAGGAGTATGGTACGATTAACTCCTTGTACTGTTCAAGGGTCAAGGTGAAGGTGATACATGCTAGTTGCTGCATGGTTATGTGGTTGTTGTGGGTCTGATCATAAAGGAAGTAAGAAAAGTGTGCTTTGATTGCTTTGGATGTTCATCCAAAACCATAGTATAAGCCAGGTTCATATGGTTGAGATCAATGTCAGATCTGATGGTGCAACATCATCTCAAACGAAGGGCCGCTTCAGCAAAGGAAGCTTGTAAGGACCAGTTGTTTTTTTTTCATGCATGGAGCAGAAGATTGTTAGAATAATTATCCTACCTTGAGAAAATGGCATAATCTAACTAATAATGAATACTTTGACGGGAGACTAAGTATTCATTAGGATCTTGCATAAAGATATATATATGCACTTCGATGGGAGACTAATTGTTTGTCTAATATGTATGCAAGGCTGTATTCTGAACCTATTTCTCAGAACTTGGTAGAGAGTTTATTTCTCTCTAAGAATATTCTGGTGAGTAATCATACCTTTCTTATGGGGAATATAAAAGGGCATCAATCCCCTGGATGTTAACTTCAGAATCCAAGCAGATAGGTTCATGCTGTAACATCATTTATTGTTAGAAGTCCGTGGCAGAGACTTGGAACTGTGAATCTTAATATTCTAGTGTGGCAGTTTTATTGTTGGTTTGGAATAAGTAGATTCTACTTGTGTTTAAAAGTAGTATGCTTAACAACGCATAACTACTGTTGTGGTCTAAAGAATTTACTAGTATTAGCAACTACTAGTAAATATATTATACAGAAGGATGACATGATCAAAGGATAATCCTTCTAGAAAGTCTAAATCTTAGTAAAGCGTGTAAGCACACTAAGAAGGTTGGAGGTTGGTTTCAGACTATGGCTACATGAGAGTCATGATAAGTGTGGAAGCGCAAGGGCATGAATCAGAGATGTCCTTACTATTCTAAGACTAGTTCAAGGTGCTTGAAGTTACCACCTCAAAGCTAGTGCTACTGGTTTCCATGCCACTGTTTTGATCGGCCTTAACAAGGGAAGTCACTGAGTGTTGCACTTTTCCAATTACAATATACATTGAAGGGAGACTCTGTAATGTTGGACTTAATCTGAAGATCAGAAGTCAGAAGAGGGCAGTGGTATGCTGATGTTTATGTGTTCTGATAATATGACATTGTGAAGTCATGGACTGGGGTTAGGAAGAAAATCTCAGAGATTCTTAAAAGTATCATAAGTGGCAGTTTTGATACTTTTGGAGCAATTTGAAAGATTCAGATCTGATCAATAGCAAATTGGTCTAGCAAATCAGACTTCACTAGCTCCAACAACTACTAGTGAATAGAAGATCAGAAGAAGTAAATCAGATATATTCAGCATATGTTCAAGGGGTTCTTTTACTACAAGAAATAGAAGTGGCATCTAAATTTGTGTGATGTCCTGTGAAGCATGTTGGAGTCTTCTGGTGTATTGGATCTCAGCAACACAAAGCATGAGAAGTAAAGAGAAGGCTGTTGTTGTTGAAGAATGCAAGGTAATGTCTAAGTAAATGTCATGACATTACCAACGACGTTGCAACCTTGTGGAAATCAAGAAGAATACGGGAAAATAACTTCGCCACGTCATTGGTATTCTGTTTCCTAGAAGGAATAAATCTTCAGTCCCGAAAATGGGTCAAAGGCTGATTTTATTCAGGAATTGCTCTGACCTAAACTTATGCATGTATTAGGACTGGTTCTTTTTGTGGAAGCAAACAAATACATGCACAGTCAGTCTGAAATATGCACATGCTTTAACAGGTATCCTTGACCAAGATTCTACCATCTTCTTGAACCTGGTATCGCCTTATATAACCTCCTGTCACACATTCTTTTCTCTCATAACCATCATGGGGTTTATACGGATTTGGGAAAACTGTTCTTGGATCTGGTTTTGTGAGGGCTTTCATTGGCAATTTTTGGCCAAAAAGGGGGAGAAAGGAGTACTGTTAGAAACTGTCCTCGTTGCAGCAGCTACTCAAAATTTTGATCACAAAGCCTTGTCACAAACTCAGCAGAAATTCAAAAGGCGTGAATTTCTTTGTGACTTGTGATCTGAGTTATGAACACAGTTGTGACCTGTGTTCTGAGTTACAAGGGAGATATTCTGGTCACTCCTTAAAGGTTCTCTGATGCCTCTGAAAGGATAGTTTATCTCCCACGGTCCTCTTTTTCCACCATCAGTGACAAGAAATGGTTCGTGGTCAAAAAGGGAATGAGATGCATCCTCTTCCTCCTGTGCCACAAGAGGTCCTGAATGGTGAGTATTATTGTTGTATTTGTTTTAGCCAAAATTAGCCAAAGGGGGAGATTGTAAGTGCCTTCGTTTGGGATTGGCTCATCTCTTGTAAAACAAATAGCAACAACAATAATGTAATGTAATGTACAATAGGAACAGCCTGAAAATTCTATTGTAAATGCCTAAACATGTTCTGGAACAACATGTCTCAAGAGATGTCATAACATCATACCAGACATCAAGCTACTGAACTGTCAAGACTGATGCAGTTCTGTTCCTAAAGTTATGCAGAATATTCTGCCAAATAGAATGCATAACAAGTAGCGAAAATTGAAGGCATACGTGGAGCCCTAGAAGATTCAATCAGAAGCTAAGGATAAGGAGAAAAGCTCGGTTGAAGACCTAACTTGTAGCAGAAGTTTTCTGCTTATTTTATGCAGGTTGTTAAAGCTGCATTGCTGTCATATGAAGGCCCAAATCCAGTTGGGTAAAAGGTATATAAACAGAAGTATTGTAACCTAATTGGTGTGGATGGTGGATTGACAAGATGTAATGAATTAGGGCTAGTTTTGTTGTGAACCACCCGGGCTGTGGGATGGTCACCATACTCCTTGAAACCTGTAGGTAAAAGGATGTATGCATTGTACTTGATTGAAGCTTTTAAGCATGATCAAGATGTGTAATGGAAGTGTATCTTCTGAGCAGTTTATGTACTGTAGAAAGTTATCACTGCGGTGATTGAGGGGGAGTGAGAGGGGTCTCATATCTAGGATTGGATCTTAGGTAAAAGTGTCATTGGGTAGTGATTAAGTGAGAAGGCTGTCAACGGGTGTGTTGGCTGTAGGGTCTTTGAATTGATACTACTAATAGTGAACTTTATCCCTGGCTTGGAAGCCCCCAGATGTAGGTTGGTTGAACCGAACTGGGTGAACAATTCTGTGTGTTATTTACTTTCCGTATTGGTTATCTGTTTGATGTCACAGCATTCCTTGTAACATCAATGAGTAAGATTAACCTTAACTGTTCTGAACTCCAGTAAATCAGAACCTGCATGTTGTTGGCTCTGGTATGTTAGTCCAGTGACTGTTGTAGAACAGATATCAAAAGTATAGCCTCTTCTACCTGTACTGCACTTAATGTCAGATCAGAGGTCTTAACATTCCATTAGACATTCTGAGTCTGTGACATACCAGGAATTTCACATATTCTTGAGCATTGATAACCTTTAAAAGGAAGATAAAAATTTGTTTAAGGCCGTTAAAAATAGTGAAAATAACACTTAACTATCCTCTTGGTTTTGGAATAAAATCGATGGGTTAGATTAATTTATTTATTTTTACAAAAATGGTTACATTGCTTATCCAGAATATTAAAAATACATTGTATGCAAAAAATCTTCGCATATTATCAAGATTGTTTACCCAGAATATTAGAAATACAGCATGTCCAAGACCCTTACAAGATGCTAGAGATCTGTTTCCCCATAAGAATTTTTATTTTTCGATGATATCCATCTTCTGAAAATTTAAGCTCCCTTCTTTGTTTGACCATTCAAAGGTTTAGCTCCCTTGTTTGTTTAACTTGAAGAAAGAATAATTTTTTGCACTTGCAATCTATCAAATGAGCAAAAATACAACAACATTTCTCCAAAAAAAAATATAACTCCATTTTGTGAGATAGTTTACAAGGGAAGAAAAAACTATTTTGTTCTATATAGAAGAACATTGAACATTTTTTTCTCTTGCAATCTATCCTAAATAATTATGCGAGTTTGGGGCGGGTTCATATTAGCACGAATTAGGATAAAATCTAACAATTGCTTTTATAGTAAAACTGCCTATTATACCCCTCAGTTTATTTATAAAATCAAGGTAACATTGTTATTATTAATATTTTAAACTATCACCTCGGTTAAGGTTAAAACCCGAGGTGATAATTATTATTATTATTATTATTATTATTATTATTATTATTATTTTTTAATATTACATTGTCTACAGGTAATATTAAAATAATTTGTTTACAACAAATATCTTCAATGGTTTCTATGCACTTACAATCCATCATATATGTATTGATGCTTGAATGTTAGAATTTTTCATCAAAGATTGATTGTTGATGTTATCATTATCACTACCTTCACTAGCGTATACAATGTGCATGCTTTGAACGCATCCAACTTCTAATAAAGTGTTTATTCCAAAAATTGGAAAATGTTTTTTCCGCACTTGCAATCCATCGATAAAGACTTTTAGGAATAAATCATAGTTGTTCAAAACCTTCAACAACAACATCAACACCATTGTTTGAGATGGATTGCAAAAGCTGAAAAAATGTTTTTTTCAAGGTAGAAGAATATATTTTTCCATTTTGCAATCCATCCCAAAAAAAAAAGGATGCATTTGACGATGGGGCGGCTACAAATAAAATAGCATTAGGGTGAAATATGTTCAACGAGTGTTTTTATAGTAAAATATGATTTTTTATCCCTCAGGTTATCAAATAATCTGAAGGGTTGGTTAATTTATTTTACACTTCTAAATAAATAAAAGCATAAAGTGCAGTAGCTGGGATTCGAAGCATGTCTGGAATGATATATCACCTTGATTTTTAAAATAATTGAGGGAACGAGTTATTTTTTTATAATAAAAAATTATGACGCGCCTTGAAATAAAACCATGTTTTTTTCTAGATTACGTGAAAGCTTCATCATGAAAAGCGTTATTTATTGTTGTGAAGTTCAAAATAAGTTCATCATACAAAACCAAACTTATGAGTGTTTAACTACTCATACTGATACAATTAAAATACCAAACAATAAGATGAAGATTACATAAGAAAAACCTTGAAGATCTGACCTCTAATGGCTTCTAGTGCTCTCAAAATTTGCAGAAGCCTTCAAAAGATGCCAAAACTCCCCTTTTAAGCCTTCAGAAACAGTCAGAACGTGCCATAAATTGCAAGAAAAAGGGCCCATTATGGGCGTCATGCATAGCATCACGCGCACGATGCAACTTTTCCAGCTCTATCATGCACGCGATGGCGCGTGATGGCTAGCGTGATTATTCCAGAAACTTTGCTGCTTTTTGCTCCTTTTTCAGCCAATTTTCTCTAAGTCCCTATTTCTTCATAGATGGTCATTTTTGCATCATTCTTTGGCAATTATATTTCCTATTTTCCCATCTTTGACATGTTTTTCTCAGATTCTTCGACGAAATGTATGCAATGACATAGTGTCATCACAACCCCAAATTTAATTTGTTGCTTGTCCTCAAATAACTTGCTTGCAACTGCACATTTCAAACAGAAAAATAAACTACAACAATAACAAATGAACATTACCATTCAATCCTTGTTACTTGATCATCATTCTAGTTCATAACTTCAATCCAGTAAATTCCGAAATTGTCCACAACTTGTCAACTACTAAACTTATCTCTCATCTCACCATAATTTTCTCGATTGGACAGGGTATTCACTTAATCAACATAAAAAGGTATTTTACCATAAGTTTCTAAAAAAGGTATTTCTAAAAAAAGTATTCACTTATTCTTCCATATTCTCTCCAGCTTGATAATATCGAACAAGACGTAAATCTCATTCAGTACTTTATCTATTTCTTCTCTTTTATCAACCTTGTTGCTAGAATTAGGGATATTAGTTTGTTGAAGTTTTCTTATTGGATATTTGTATCTAAACATATTATTGAATTTTGAACTTCATCCAAAGATAGAAAATCCTCATATTGCATTCTCGCTATTTGCCCATGACTATTTTTCACCTCAGACTCTTCTATTCTTGACTCTATTTTTTATGAGACGGTGTGCAATTTTATTTTTCTTTTTTAACTCCGCCTTCATCGAACACTTCACATTTCTCATAGAATCCTCTTTCAATTTCCTTATCTTTAGAAATATCTAACACATTTACATATAAATCCCCACCAGATATTAGTTTCAATGCTAATTGGCTAGATATTTAACCAAGTTGTATCTCTAAATTCTTGAAGGATGTTTCCATGTCACTCCACTCAGTTTCTTTATGCCTATTGATTTTCTCGAAATTAAGTTGAGTCAACTTTATAAACTGATTGGGATTTCTTCAAGTTGAAATCATGAATCCTCCTCCCGTGAATGATAAGTGCTGATGCAAGTCTCTAACTCTTAATAGTTTCCTGCAAGTTCCTTTGAATAAACTTCAAACTTTGCTAAGTTAGCATAAACTTCATAATGCATGCATGTCTTTACCTCACATACAAAATAAAAAGAAGAATACTTTAGTAGTGCTGCACTAGATAAAAAACAAGATTAAAAATAAAATGAAGAATAAAAAGATACAACAAAAAATATAATCTAATCCTAAAAAATAAAAACATAAAAAAACTAAAACAAGAAAATTTTCCACAAAAGTTACCTTGATGAAATTTGCAATCCCTGACAACGGCGCTAAAAACTTGACGACTTCTCGGCATGTGTATCGATAGTGTCGAAGAAATAAATTAAGATTATATCCACATGTAGTGCTATTTAATAAAATAATAGTGGTGCAATGTTTAAAAAGTAACAATTGGAGGGGGTTTTCGAGTTTGATTTCCAAAAGTAAAATTTGTTCTAAAAATAATGAGAAACCAGTCAGGTTTTGTTGAGAATCCATTATTTCTCCCCTATTGATGTCTAATGCATTACATGAATAAAACATTGTTATATTCCCATAGCAAATTAACAGGCCTGCTATACCTAATCTCTTGGTGTATAGCTCACTAAGTTCTACTAGAGATCTCATATCCCTATTCAACTGGCGTAAGTGAAATTAGTGAATGATACAATGCATTAACTCAAATGCCACTACTAGAGGTCTCATATCCTTATTCAACCTGCATAAGTAGAATAATTACCCTAGTTCATATGTATAGGCTAAGGGTCAGTAATCCTCATACATCCATGATCATATTAACAAAGTATCTCAAATAATACATATTAAGAAAAAGAGGCAATTAAATAGAAATATAACTAAGATTAATCATGAAATATCAAATTAAACATATGTTCCAACATGTTCAAAATAAGTAGATCATACAAAACCTAACCTATGAGTGTTTAGCTACTTACACTTAGGAGTGGCAAAATGGTCTTGGCCCGTTAGGCATGCCCATTTTTACCGCATTTTAGTGCAATGCGGGCTAAGAATTTAGGAATTCACCCTCTAATGTGACCATCCCGCCCAACCCTGTTTTCTTTGCGGGCTTTTGCGGGCACGAGCATTAACATAAAATTTTGTATTTTTAGGCTTAAAAGGTGCAGTGCTCGTGAGGTTTTTCCGCCTCACTCACTTTTTGTCAGTGTGGGCCTAGGTTTTAGGCTCTCATCCTCAACTATGCTCGCCTCGCCTCTGCCGTTTTTTAAGGGATTTTGTGTAGCAGCCCTTAACGGGGAATGCATGCCCGTCTTCCACCCATACTCACACAGATATAATTAAAATACTAAACAATAAAATGAAGCTTGCATAAGAAAATCCTTGAAGATATGACCTATAGTGGCTTCCAATGCTCTCAAAATACCATTTTGGGTACCCTATTTCATCACTTTTAGTCAAAATTCTCAAAACCTTGAAAAGATGCCAAAAATCCCCTTTTAAAGTCTTCAGAAACAGCCAGAGCGCGTCAGAAATTCTCTAGCAGAACCACGCCGCCTACTTTCTAGATTGTACTCAATCAATATCAGAAACTCAAAAGTAATACGCTCATATGTTGGCGCCTCTAGTTGCATAAATTCCAGCATACCCAAACTATGAAACATACGGTGAATCCCGAATTTTAGGCCTACATTAGTCAAAGTATTGTCACAGATATACCTGGTTGGCGTAAGCTTGCGCTTCATAAGAATGGAATACCACTTCTAATGCTCAGGGGTATCAAAAACAATATCATGCGCATTTGGAGTGTGACTGCCCCACTTCTGTGGCCGTGAAGATTCACCCACTTGCTGCTTTTTTCACAACCCTCTTTTGGGGCATTTTCATACCATAAATAAAAAGAGAAAGAAACACAAAAGTTGAATTATGAAATTAGTGAAAAGAAACCCCATAACCTTGTAGAGGATGCAAAATAGAGAAGGTTTCATGAAGGAGGTTTTTAAATTGGGGTGTGGAAGATGGTAAAGGTGAGAGTTTTGTGAGGGTATGTTAATGGGGTTTTAGGTTTTATTGGGAGAGAGAGGTACAAGATGACAAAATAGAAAGGCAAACATGAATAATAAGTGGGATGGATGAGAAAGTGTTTTAATGAGAGATGGGGACCATACAAAGGAAAAACAAAAAAAATTGAATTTGAATCTCACAAGCCTGACACATGCCAGGTCATCCCACACGGCTGACCGTGTCAGGAACTTGTAGTATTAAAAACACGCGCAAGCTTCAGGGGCCCTGACACGGGCGGTCGTGTCAGGTTTCTGGTATTTCAATTTTTCAGCTTTTTCTATTCATGCTTTAGGCAAGCTGACACGGGTCGTGTCAGTTGACATGGGAAACTGTGTCAGGGGCCTGATTTCTCTTCACAATTTTTTTCCTCTTTTCAAATTTTCTCCCTTCTCCCGACACAGCTTCCCTCATTGATGCTTGCCCAAATTCCTCCTTCTCTTACCCGTACAGGGAACTTCGTAAACCTAAACACAACCTACCAAAAAAACTTACCAAAAACAAAAAAATAATTAGCAAAAAAACGTGTGAGTTGCCTCCCATGAAGCTCTTCATTTAACATTGCATGGCTCGACGGTTCATTCCCTTATATTATGGGGGGTACTTCCTCTTCCACACTTTGTTGTCTGTCATTTTCGCAACCCAAAATTCATCTAGTCCAAAAGCATGGATCACTATGTTCTTCAAGTCAGTCCCAACTTCCATCTCGTCACCTTGATGTTCCTTTTTCTTTTTCTTCTTGGCTTCCTGAATGAACTTGGGAATTTTCGTAGACGCTTGAGATGATGCCACCTGAGAGACTATGCCGGAGACTTTTTTTAGGAGTGGTTTTGTAATTTTGTTGTCTCTTGCTAGTTTGATCATACCAACTGAAGCTTGATTTTTTCCACTTGAAACTTTCTTTTTGACCTCCAACACCTTCAAAGTTATCTCCTCATCAAATGAGTTTAACGTCAAATTACATGTCTCGATATCAAAATTGCATCGACTAGTCAGAAAAAATGGTTGACCAGGAATGATAGAAATCTCGTCATATTCAGGAACATTCATGATCTGGAAATCAACTAGAAAGACAAAATTATCAATTTCCACCAATACATCTCCAGCTATCCCATATGACTGCTTGGTGGTGTGATCAGCAAATTTTAATTTTATCCCACTCTCGCTTATCTTTTCGATACCAAGAATTTTGAAGATAGATAGTGGAATTAAGCTCACACTAGAACCATAATCAATTAGATCCCTCTTGAATGTTTTGTCTTTTATAGTGCATGATGTTGCAACTGACCCCGAATCCTTCTGCTTGATAGGGATTTTTCTCTCGGGTGTGATTGCACACAATTTCTCATCACCAGTTATCGGTCCATCTTTTGTTAGTCTGTTTTTCTATAGTACCTCCTTCATGAATTTCTGGTATAAGGCCATTTTATCAAGTGCTTCAAAGAACGGTATGTTGATCTCTAGCTTTTTGAACATTTTGAAAAAATTTCTCAATGTCTTTCTCTTTTGGGTCGTTCTTTGCTACCCGAGAGGGATACAACAACTTAATAACTGGTTTAGTCTACTTTGCACTTTTATCTTTAGCTGGCTTCACAAGAAAAACCACTTCTTCCTTTTTTTCATGTTTTTTCTCACTTCAAGCTCTACCTCTATGATTAGATCATCATATTCCTTCTCTTCTTCACCTTCTTTAGCCACTTTCTGACTCTTTGTTGCGATAACATTAACTTTATCATGGCTTTTTTGATTTCCTTGTATTTGCAGAGATAATTGTTGTGCAATATGTCCCATTTGAACTTCCAAATTTTTATTGCAGATGTGGTATTCCTGTGATTACTCCTTGTATCTTCTTGGAATTGAGAAGTGTGGGAAGCCATATTTTTAATAGATACCTCCCACTCTGCCTTCTGAGGAGCTTGTTGCTGATTTTGGCCATTTCCTTGCTGCTCTTTCTAGGAGAAATTTGGATGATTCTTCCACCCCGGATTGTAGGTATTTGAGTAAGGATTATTCTGCCTCAAAAATTTGATCTCTTTAACTTGTTACGGAGTTGCAAGACAATGTACAGTCATGTGTGGTCCATTACAAATTTCACAACTTGCCTTTTGTGCCTAATGAACCTGAGCTATCTGTTGAGTACCCATGTTCACTGCTTTAAGCTTTTTCTCCACTTCTGCAACAATTGTCTCTTCCATTTTGAGTTGCTTGTTAACTTTTAAGTTCAGATCAATCACTCCCTCTGGTTTACTTGTAACCCTGTCATACAATTCCAACTGTTGATTGCAGCAATGACTTCAATGATATTTTTAATACCGGTGGCTGTTGTAAAGTTGGTTGAGCCACCGACAGTTGTGTCAATAAGCTGCTTTATCTTCATTATGAGGCCATTTGTCAACATCTACATTTGCCCAGTTTGATTCATATTGTGAGTAGGACAAGCTACCAATAACCTCGTAAACCTCTTATACGCATCAACTAGTGACTCTCCTTCTTTCTGCTTAAAATTCATAATATCGTATCTTTTACGAATGTAAACAGAAGCAGGAAATTATTTATCAAGAAACATTTTCTCCATATCTTCCTAAGTTGTAACACTCCTAGTAGGAAATGATTAAAACCACTCTCCAGCATCTTCAGAAAGCATGGACAAAAAAATTCTTAATTTCTTTGCTTCTTCAGAGTGCCCCTCAATCTTTAAAGTGGTGCTCATAGTAAGAAATCGTTGCAAATTCTAATTCGCATCTTCATTTATCTTCCCAATGAAATATATGTTCTCAAGCTGTCAGATTGTTAAAGGGTATAGCTGAAAATTTGCAACAGCTACCAGTTTATTCATAATCGTCAATCGACCTGCTGAAGCATTTGCTCCTCCATAGTCCCCAAGCAGTCTCTCTGGTGGTGGGGGGTTTTCACCCATAGTTTCTTCTTTCTTTTCGGATTCTGAACCTGAATGATCTGAGGGAACTTCTTCTTTTTATTCTAGTCTAGATAATCGAGCTTGATTAGACAAAAATCAATAATAAAAAAAATAAAATAGTAATAATATTTAAAACTAAAAAAAATTAGTTGACGAGCAACAAAATTTTAATTGAACTAAAATTGAACTCTGAAGGACTAAAATTGTACTAAAATTTTCCTATGCAGTAATAATGGAGAAATAAAATTTTAGTTTACGACGCCAAAACTTGATCGGAAAAATAGCAAGTTGTGATACGATGGCCAGAACCGACACGTGGTTTTCCTTTTTTAGGAATTTTCTGGTTTGTGTTTTGCGTTTGTGTTCGCAAAATGTCGCGGTAAGCAAGAGTCGCCACCGACTTTTATTTTATCCAACAAGGAAAGGAAAAAAGCAAAGAAAAATTCCTTTTTTGAGATATTTCTGAGTACGGGGGGTAGATTATAGAAAGGGAAGGTATTAGCACCCTTTGTATCCGTAGTTATCTACGGGCTCTTAGGTACTTGCTCATCATTTTCAAAAAAAAATTCTTTGTGTTTGTATGATTTGAAAAGCTTTTGTTTTGACTTCGATTTAACTCTCGCTTCTGTCTTCAAGAGTGTAATGAAATGTTTTTGAAAACTTTGTTTGAGAGGAGTGTAAGTGTGAAAAATTTGTTTGGAATGAGCAAGTACTTAAGAACTAATCTACCTACTCGAAAAAAGAATCGTTCTATGTTTGTTTCCTTTAGACGATGCTATCCCACTATTAGTGAGTAGGTAGCACCGTCGTTGGAGTTTTGAGGGTCAATTCGAAAGGGACGTACGGTCACTAAAGCAATGTTAGGACGTCTTAGTAATAACCCTAATGTCTTAGATCAATTATTCGAGGCAACAATATCCAAGGAAACTTTTCCGAGGCAACTTTGATCTTTGGACAAAAGGACGACCACTAAAGCATCCTATACTCAATGACCGTTTACCGAAGGCAACCAAGAGGGAGTGTACCCTAGGAGTGCGCATGTGCGATTGATTCAATTTCAGATTATTATCTTTGCACATTTTAGGGTTATCTAACTATTTTAAAGTTTTACATACATTCTTGTCATGCATCCTAATATCATACACCTAACAGTTTAATAATTTGCGGAATTTAAAGTGCGGAAATTAAACTATGCTATTACAAGGCTTCGAGTATTTACATAGCCAAAAACAAACCCTTTAAAAAGAATAAAGCGATAAATGAAAGTAAAGACCTAATTAAATATTACAACTTGTGGGCAGTTACATCAATATGGTAAATAATAAAACAATAAAGCGCGTGCGATGAAATTAGGACGATAAGAAAAAAAATTAGGGTTTTGACCCTTTTTTAACCTAATTAAAAGAAAATGTTTTTTTGTTGTTTTTAATTAATTTTTAAAGACAAGAATTAGGTTTTCTAAATAAAATGCAAAAATTAATTAGTTTTTAAATTAATTAGTGAAAATAATTACATGGCCTAATTTTGGTTTTTGGTTATTTTAAGAAAAAGAAAGATATAATTAAGTTAGAAATAAAAACCTACTTATTCTAATTATTTTTAATTTATTTGCAAAAAAGAATTAAAGTTATCTAAATTAACAACCTAATTTATTTATTTAATTTTTTTGTATAAAAAATAAAATCTAAACCTAATTTGATGAAAAGTATTATTTTTGTGATTTTTTGATAAAAGAAAATAATTAATTGGTGTTAGTAAAATAAAATAAATAAACTAATTAAGTGAAGATATAAAAAGAAAAGGAATGAGAAAGTGGGCCTGAAAAGTAATTGGAGGGGGTGCAAAAATCAGTTTCTGGGCCCAAGAAGATGAGGTCCATGTTTGACTTTTGGATCCAATGCATTTGCTTTGGCCAGGCGTTTGGTGCTCCTCCATTGGTGGCCCTTGGATTTGGCCATTTGGCCATCTGGCAGGCTAGATGATGAGGGAGCATGGTGGTCCTTTGGCTTGTAAACACACTGGATCCTGAAAAGGAAAATAATATGGAGAAATTGGGGGGACCTGGGATTCGAACCCAGGTCCTGAAGCTCTTTCCACACCCTCACTACCACTGCACCACTTGTGTTTTGTTGTACATAAGATAAACATAAAATATAATATGGAAAACAACAAACATTAAAACCCTGCGCGCGGAAATTCAAATGACTCAATGGGGAGGCGCCAACTGGTCATCTTCTTCCTTTCTCCATGGGTAAAAGGCCCAGACTTTTACCTACAGACGTTTGTCTGTCGCCATAAACAGAGCTCGTTCCAAAATATTCCATGAGCAATATAAATGACACCTAATGCCATGGATCGAACCGTCTTGTCCTCCTGAATATGATGGTACCATTCATGAAGGCTAATTTTACCTGCAAACAAAAACCCTAAAACGGAACCCAAAAACCTAACAATGGAAGTTCTCGATTCAGTCTATGAAAATGCAATTGAGTATTATAGAAAGCTTGCAAATGTAATGGTAAATAAGAATATATGATTAGAATTTGATGAATGTGCAATAATTATGCAAACAGAATTCAAGAAAAGGTGGGTGTCGTGAATGTCTTACAGTGGGTTATAGGGCCTGGAAATGCTTGGTTTTGATTGGTTTTGCTTGCCTACAACCCCAGGAAGCAAATGGAATGGTCAAAGAGTCTTGAATTGGCCTGGAACAATGAAATCGTGTTGGCACTTTTTTGGTGTTTTTTTCAAGTTTTGTTCTTGATCATACGCCTCTCTCTCTAGCCTCTTTTGGTCTGCCTTCCTTCTATATGTATTGAGGAATGTATTAGGGTTGAAAACCTGGCCTCAATCTTCCTCCATCAATGCCCTTGTTCTTGATTTGATTCACCTTAAAATCTTTCCAAAAATGGCCTAATTCAATCTTTTTGTGCAACTCATGCCTTTACACGAATTTGATTTGATGCTAGCTAGATATTATGACCTGAAATAAGCACAAGATCTTTGAATTTCAATGTTTTGGATTCTATATGATTTGTTTTGATTTAAAATGATTTAATTCAAATAAAAATCAAAATAAATAATACAAATAAGATAATGACAAGTGGTAAAGGCTAGGGCTCTTGGACCATGTTGCCAACTCAAAACAAGTGAAAAAGATTGGGCCCATTTGGCAAAATTTGAAGTTTTAGGCATAGTTGACTTTTGGCAATTTTGCAAAAAAGGTCAACTTCACCAATGCATAACTTCCTCAATTTTGACTCTTTGAAAGTGTTCTTGGACTTTTTAGAAATCTTGAGATGTCCTATAATCAACCCTTTTTGTCTCATCTCAATTTGATATTTCATGCTCATGTATGAAGCTTTGATAAAAAAAAGGTGTTTTTGTTCACTTTTCAAAATGACCTATAATGTCCAAATTCATAACTTCTTGTGAATGCATATTTTGAACTTGGGAGATGAAGATGGATTGTAGAGCATGGAATCCTCTTCAAAATGAGCTTTGGATGTGCCATTTCTCATAAAGTATGAGAAAGTTATGCTTGGTCAAAGTATAGTTGACTTTTCCTGCAAAACCCTAATTTAGCAACTTTTGGTCCTTGATGAATTATGAGAAATCCTTGATGAATTATGATCAACACTTGATCAAATGAAGAAATATACTTCAAAATGAGGATGTTGACCAAAAATCTTGAAGTTTTACTATATGTGGGCTACAGTTGACTTTTGCCCTAGCACAATCGATTTTCAGGCCTTTGAGCAATTGACTGAGCAAATTTCCTCTATAGGGCTTGAAACTTGACATGGATGATCTTGAGAAAATATTAGGAAAATTTTGAGCATTTTGGATCCCTTGGACTCAAGTATCTTGATGCAACATGAAACCCTAATTTGAGGTAGACTGCCTTAGGAGAGAGTTTGTCTGGTCAACCCTTGGATTTCTTTGAGCAACTTGAGGATCTTTCTTGAAATGTTTTGAGAAATATTAGAGGGCAAATTTTGGGGTACAACAGCTGCCCCTGTTCAATCTTCTTAAACCTGAGGATGTAGATTGGCTTTCGTGCCTTTCGTGATCCGAAGGTGGAAGAGGATTGAACACTAGAGTGCCCATAAATTTGCACTCACATGATGTGGTGTCCGTCTTGTGATGTCGGTAATGGGCTTATAGATGCCATTTGGAGTTTGCTAATGGGGGATGGGCTTAAAGATGCCATCCGAAGGAGTGTCGATCGCATAAGATATTCCTTAGCGAGAGCTTGTATACCTATTGTTGAGGAAGATTCCACTGAGGAACGTTGATCTCTGTCTTGAGAGAAGTAGAATTTTAGGAGCTTCAGTCGTCCGTTATTCTACTGGGGAACCATCTCTATTGAAATTTAGGAACTTCGATCGTCCGTTGTTGAAATTTAGGAATTTCGATCGTCTGTTATTCTACTGAGGAACCATCTCTGTTGAAATTTAGGAACTACGACCGTCCGCTATTCTACTGAGGAATCATCTCTGTTGAAATTTAGGAACTTTGATCATCCGTTATTCTACTGAGGAACCATCTCTGTTGAAATTAAGGAACTTCGATCGTCCGTTATTCTACTGAGGAACCATCTCTATTGAAATTTAGGAACTTTGATCGTCCGTTATTCTACTGAGGAATCATCTCTGTTGAAATTTAGGAACTTCCATCGTCCGTTATTCTACTGAGGAATCGTCTCTGTTGAAATTTAGGAACTTCGATCCTCCGTTATTCTACTAAGGAATCATCTCTGTTGAAATTTAGGAACTTTGATCGTCCGTTATTCTACTGAGGAATCATCTCTATTGAAATTTAGGAACTTTGATCGTTCGTTATTCTACTGAGGAACCATCTCTGTTGAAATTTATGAACTTCAATCATCGGTTATTCTAATGAGGAATCATCTCTGTTGAAATTTAGGAACTTCGATCGTCCCTTATTCTACTGAGGAATCATATCTGTTTAAATTTAGGAACTTCGAACGTCCGTTATTCTACTGAGGAATCATCTCTGTTGAAATTTAGGAACTTCGATCGTCCGTTATTCTACTGAAGAATCACCTTTGTTGAAATTTAGGAACTTCAATCGTCCATTATTCTACTGAGGAATCATCTCTTTTGAAATTTAGGAACTTCGATCGTCCGTTATTATATTGAGGAATCATCTCTATTGAAGAGGAAAGTTGAGAATGGACTACTATCTGGTCGTGGTCCAGGCTTCATAATGATAAGACCGACTGCTATCTGGTCGTAATCCAGGCTTTACAGTGACTAACTGGGGATTAAACTATTATCCGGTCGTACTCCAGGCTTCATAGCTTAAAGATAAGCCAATATCTGGTCGAATCTAGGCTACGCGGTGTTTGATATTGTTATCCGGTTGTAATCCGGGCTTCACATTATGCTGTAGAGATCAAGATATTATTCGGTCGAATCTGGGCTTCATAGCTTGAATTTTGTGAGAATTTGATTGTATCTTTCCTGAAAGGTAAAGGTTAGTTGTATGTAATGCATGACATGTATCAAGCAATGATGTTCTCAAAATAAATGAGATTGCGTTGTATGATGTTTATGCGTATGTCCTGATGTATGGATATGTAATGTTTTTACGATATCCGCTAGCTGGGGAAAATAAATCTCGGATTGCTGCTGGAGAAAAGAGTTGAATTCTTTGTTTCCGCTGGAGATAGTGAATGCAGATGACTGTGAGATTAAACCTGTAGGAGAGGATAACTCCGCTGGGGAATAAAATGACGAGGAAATGTCTCTGTGGGTAGGACAAACTCTTCTAGAGGACCCGTTGATTTGGAGAAATAAACTCGGTTGAGGATGAATTACCGTTATTGGCGATGATACACGCTGTTGGGAATTGAGTTTCTGTTTGTGAAAGGATTGAACTCCGCTGGGGATGATTTTCCAGTGGCGACTTCACTGGGGATAATCTTTTAGACTCTACTGGGGATAATTCTTCAAAATCCACCGGGGATAATTTTCTAGTTCTGATGATAGATAAACTCTTCTTAGGGAGAATATTACTGACTCATTCGTGGTTGCGAGCCTCAACTGTGGAGAGTGGTGTCTTGTTCGGGACCGTTAATGTCACTATCTTTTTCTTACTCTTCGGGGAGTGAATGTACCTCGAGTCGTATTCTCCAGCTAGGTCTATCCCTGTACCTAGTGGATAGAGCAACTGTACGGTTTGGATATTTCTTTTTTGCCCTTGTTTCTGATATTACGAGTAACCGTCTTTTGTTTCGCATGTAGATATTTATGAGCAACAATTATTGTCAAATGCATATATCAAAAATGAAACATTGGATGTTCTTGCAAAACAAAACAGAAAAAGAAAACAATTTGAAATTTCTTTGTGAAAATGAAATGTATTGATTTTGAAGTCGGCCTATAAATAGGCATTTTTTGTACAAGAGGATGACGTCCTAGTAAGAGAACGCCGCCGAACAATAGAATTTATAGAGTTTGTAAAAAACAAATATAAACATCTATGTGAACAATCCCACTGGGTTCCAACTCTGCTAATGCCTTTATATCCTCGAGCATCTCATCACTTTTCTACTTGGTTGAAGGTAGATCAGATTGATTAGTGTCGTTCGAGTTTGATAGTCGACACTGAAGCCTTGGTTGCAAGATGATTCAATGAGACATAGTGTTACACTTTAATCCCTAATTTTTTTCCTGGACCGCCCTTTCGGGTTTTCAGTCCACCAGGATACCCCTTTTTGCCCAAGCCACCTTTTCAGGTTTTCGACTTGCCGGGTGTACAGATTTTTTTATTTTCATTCCTTATTTTTGCCCGAACCCTTTTGGTTCGCCGGGAAGCCTTTATTTTTTCCTAGGCCAATCAACCTAGCGGGTCTTTGATTATGCGTAGTATTTTTTTACTATGTCTGCATTGACGGGGTGAGGAAGGTCGTCACCATCCATGGTGGTTAGAATCATAGCTCCTCTTGAGAAAATGTTCTTAACCACAAATGGCCCTTCGTAAGTAGGGGTCCATTTTCCCCTGGGATCACCTTGAGGTAGTACGATGCGCTTGATTACCAAATCCCCAACTTGATACTCTTGTCGTCTAACTTTCTTGTTAAATGCCTTGATCATCTGCTTTTGATACGTCTGACCATGACAAATAGAAGTAAGTCTCTTTTCGTCGATTAAGTTCAGCTGATCAAGTCGGGTCTGGATCCAGTCGTTCTCACTCAAACATGCATCCTTCATAATCCTAAGAGAGGGTATCTGGACTTCAATGGGCAAGACTTCTTCCATCCCATACAACAAAGAGTAGGGTGTTTCCCCTGTTGAAGTTTGTACTGAAGTTTGGTACCCATGAAGAGCAAACGGTAACATCTCGTGCCAATCTTTATGTGTCACCGTCATTTTCTGCACAATCTTCTTGATGTTATTATTAGCCGCTTTTACAGCCCCATTCATCTTTGGCCGGTAAGGAGAAGAGTTGTGATGCTGTATCTTGAACTGCTTGCAGAGCTCGGTGATCATTATATTGTTGAGATTTATACCGTTGTCCGTAATGATCCTCTCCGATACACCATATTGACAGATCAGATTGTGCCGAATAAACCGTGCCACAACGTTATTGGGTACTGTAGCGAAGAAGTTGCCTTAACCCATTTTGTAAAGTATTCAATTGCTACCAGGATGAAACGATGGTCGTTGGTCGCAGTAGGTCTGATCTCGCCAATCATATCGATGCCCTACATTGCAAAAGGCCAAGGAGCCGTCAAGACGTTCAGGGGAACTGGAGGTATATGCACATTATCAGCATAGACTTGGCACTTATGACAGGTCCGAGAGTGCTGATAACAGTCGGTTTCCATGGTGGACCAATAATATCCTGCCCGTAGGATTTTCTTTACCATGGTGTGTCCACTGGAATGAGTTTTGAAAGTACCTTCATGTAACACTACCATAATCCTTTCTTCCTCGTTCTTATCCATACAACGCAGTAAGGTTGAGTCATGATTACTCTTGTAAATAATACCATTACTTATGAAGAACTTCGCCGCGAACCTCCTCAGAAACTTCTTATCATTAACAGATGCACCCTCGGGGTATTCCTGAGCCTCAAGATACCTCTTTACCCCGTGAAACCAGGGTTTATCTGCTACCTCTTCAGTCTCAATATCACAGCAATGTGCGGGTTCGTCCAAACTCTCAATGGTAATCCGAGGAGCTTCATTGTACCATCTAACCTTGAACATAAAAGACATGGTAGCTAGCGCGTCCGCCAACTGATTCTCCTCCCTGGGGAAGTGTTCAAAGGTTATCTCCACAAAATGCGGAAGCAACATCAATACATACTCCTTGTAAAGAATTAGATTTGGGTGTTTCGTATCCCACTCGCCTTTGATCTGACTGATCACGAAAGCAGAATCTCCGAACACACTCAAGAACTTAATCCTTAGGTAAATAGCTTCTCGAAGACCCATGATGCATGCTTCATACTCCGCCATATTGTTGGTGCAGTTAAAACATAGTCGGGCGGTAAACAGAGTATGACAACTTTCAGGAGATATGATCACGGCACCAATGCCATTACCCAAAGCGTTTGAAGCTTCATTGAAATGCATAGACCATCGGGATCCCTCCTCGGGTCCTTCATCCGGTCCAGGTTTTTCACAGTCAGTCACTAACATGATGTTCTCATCCGGAAACTCGAAGTTCATAGAATGGTACTCATCCACTGCCTGATGCGCCAAATGATCTGCCAACACACTCCCCTTGATTGCTTTTTGGTTTGTGTATTGGATGTCATACTCAGTCAAGATCATCTGCCATCTTGCTATTCTTCTGGACAAGGCAGGCTTTTCGAAGATATATTTGATTAGATCCATCTTCAATATCAATAGAGTAGTGTGAGTCAGCATATACTGTCTCAGCCGGCGAGCAGCCAGTGCCAAAACGCAGCAAGTTTTCTCAAGCAGTGAGTATCGGGTCTCACAATCGGTAAACTTTTTGCTAAGGTAGTAAATAGCATGCTCTTTTTGGCCAGACTCGTCATGCTGCCCCAGCACGCACCCCATTGAATTGTCGAGTACTGTCAAATATAAGATCATAGGTCTTCCTTCAACTGGAGGCATCAGAATAGGTGGCTCTTGGAGATATTCCTTAATCCTTTTGAAAGCGGCTTGACATTCATCATTCCATCTTACCACTTGATCTTTCTTCAATAGTTTGAAGATTGGTTCATAAGTAGCAGTCAGATGTGAAATGAATCAGGCAATGTAATTCAGACGTCCCAAAAAGCCTCTGACTTCCTTTTATGTTCGGGAAGCTGGCATCTCCTGTATAGCCTTCACCTTTGCAGGGTCTACTTGAATACCTTTATCACTAACGCCGAAACCCGGCAGCTTACCAGACCTCACCCCGAAGGTGCACTTGTTCGGGTTTAACCTTAGCTTGTACAACTTCAACCTGTCAAATAGCTTCTGAAGATGGTCAAGATGTTCTTCTTCAGTTTGGGACCTTGCAATCATGTCGTAAACGTATACCTCAATCTCATGATGAATTAGTTTTCTTGCTATCTTCTGCTCATTTCCCTCAGTTCTGCAATGCATCGCTGTCCGCCGCCAAAGTTTCTGCTCGCTTGCTATTTAATTCTCCCCGACCAAGTAACTTTCTTGATTTCCCCTTGTTTCTTTGAATTTCGTTATGTTATAGACTAGTTTTTTTAATTTCAACCTTTAGAGATTCATGCGGTTATGGTTAATGTAGCCAGTGGGGGATTTTATGGCGGTTTATTGGCGTATGACGGTGGTTCTACAACATGAGGATGACGACTTCAGCGTGAATTTCTTAGAGATATCTGACGTTTGGGTCGGTAATGGCAAGTTGTGATGAGTTTTCTGGGGAAGTTGGGCTATTTTTGGGTTTCTGCTATAGACTACATGAGGTTCTGATGAATCCTCCTATGAAGCTTAAAACCCAGCTATCGGGGAGATTGTCCTTGTTTTTGTGTTTTTCTATTTAAGTAAGGGCTCTGTCGAGGAAATGATCCTTGTGGCTTTGCACGTCATTTCACTTTATTAGCATTGGAAGGTTTGATTTGATTTGATGTTGAATTTACTTTCGTCCTCTGCTTTTCAGGTAAAATGGCTATTAGTTCTGAGGATGATATTATGAGTGAGGTTCTTCTGACCAAAATTATTTCGGTCAAAACTCCTCCAAAGAAGGCACGTCCGGGAAAAGGTATTTCGAGTATACCTCGTAGGGGCAAAGTGTTCCTAACCCGGGTGTTCCCACGACTTCTGGGCGAAGTGTTCCCATACAGAGAATACATGCGATTTCTGAAGAGGTGGATTGGATCATACCGGGTCCTCGAGAGATCGGTTCCAAATTTACTGAGAATCCGGAGGAAGTGTTCATGGTTGTGGATACAGGGATGGAGCAACAGAATGCTGAGGAAGATTGGGCCATCTTCGTCCCCAGGAAGTACGAATGGATCTGTACGGAGTATGATGTCAACCAGTTTCCTATGTACGAGATTGTCTTCATATATTTGGGGTTACGACTGCTCTTTACCAATCTTCAGGTGACCATCTTCAACCACCTTCATCTTTCTTCCTCGCAGCTTCATCCTAATTTGATATCCTTTCTGAGGGCCTTCTAAATTGTGTGCGAGCATCTGGAGATTAGGGCCACTGTCTTCTTGTTTTTCTACTTATTCTATCTTCAACGGGGAGTCCAAGGCGGGCAGTTCAAATGGGTATCCCTAAAATAGTCGAGCAAGCTATTTAAGGCTTATCTCGAGTCTGTCTGACAATTTATGGATAGGTAAATCTTGGTCCAACCTGTATCAGAGAAGGAGATCCTCAACGTATTTATAAGTCTCCCCAATCATGGTCTAGACGGGCATCCAGTGCTAACCGAGGAGGGTGAGGCAATGAGTGAGCTCGTGCAGAGGTTCCACTTTCATTAGGTCATGTATAACTTTGATCATGACACAAACCATTATATAATGAAGGGGGATCAGCTTAATGTTGATGATCATGCCAACTATGACCAAATGTTGGCCTTCTTCAAGGGGATAACCCCAGTCCAATGTGTGGGCAAAGAGGGGGAGACTGTTTTCAAGCCTAGACTTATTAATTTCAAGGATCTCCTCGAATATGGAGACCCACTGAAGTATTTAGGTAGTTGTCTCGTATTTGACGTACCCTTATTCTAATATCTATGTTTTTCTAACTCATGCTTGTTTTATTACAGAGAAAATGTCTAATACTCAAGAGGGTTTTATTAAGAATGTTTCTAACAAGGCCAATAAAGCATAGAAGATGGTCGCCAAGAGCCTCATAGGTGGTGATGGAGTAGGTGTGCTTCCGATTGGATCAAGGACTTCTTTGTCTGGTCCAATTGTCAGAAAGTATTCTCCTCTTCCAGTGAGCTCAATAGCCAAGAGACCTTGCTCTAATGACCTGGTAGATCTGACAGAGAAAAAAGGCAGATAAATATTCACGCCTCCCCCTTCTTCCACGATAGGACTTTCTTCAAAGGCTCTTCTTTGGGGGTCCACAAGGTAGAGTCCCTGGTATATGGGGAGATGGACTTCCCGAGTAAGAGGACCTTACTAGCCCAGGACGTTGCTACCTTGGTGAGAATCTTGGGTGCAACAGTGATTCATACCGAGGAAGGGAGTTCCGAGGAGCTGAAGTTGAGGAAAACTCAGACATGTCAGACTTGAGCTTATCTACCACATCCTCGAGGGCTTTCTTCTCAACCGTACGTGTATTCCTCTCCTCGGTCAAGAACTTCTTCGTCTTTGTCAACTCCTCATTTTCAGTCTTCAACTTCTTGAACTTTGCCTCAAGATCCTTGTAAAGAAGATGACGACCACAGCCCAGCTGGTTGCTCACATCCAGAAGGCCGACAAAGATGCTCTCGTTGCCGCCGAAGACGGTTTCAAGAATGCAGTCCATATCAGACTTGTGAATCTGGGTGTTGATTTCGTCTTGATGGGGACTAGCTTCCCTCATAGCATGGAGGATGGTCGTATGGTTGTCCCTGATTTCCTCGAGGTGGCGGACGGGCATGTGGCAGATTCTTTCCAGTCTCCATGGGTTCCCTTCAAGGAGGTGGAGCCACAACCCAATTTTGGAGTGCGTCTCCATCCTGAAGAGTAGCCTCTGCCCAACAGTTGATTGGTGTCTATTTCTCCTTTGTTCGGCCTACGTGCTGGTTGATATTTGTAATATTTGTTTTTTGTGCTTTTTCCCGCTTTGATGTAATTTTCAAAAAATCATGGTCCTCGTGGCCATTTATTCGTATATTTGGATGGGGGTCCTTGCTTCTCTGTATGTAATCGCTTTGACATTTGCAACCTTCGTGGTCCTTTTTGATATTCTCGGCCTTGGAGGTCATTTTCTTTAATCTTCATTGTTTATGTATTTAATCTTGTCCGTGCATGATTTATTGCTTTTGTTAAGTGTTTGCATGTTTGTATGCTCGTCTTCTTAAGACGTTTATTTTGCTTAAGAATATTTTAGGGGGTTTTCTTGTTAGTATTTGAGGTTCGTCGGTATGGGGAGAATGGTCAATGACCAGGGTAATTTTCGGGCATGAGTCAAAACTCAGGTCACATTTGGGGCCTGAGCTCGGCAACATGAACTTCCCATTGCAAGTTGGGTGTGCTGCCATCGTGGTACAATGACGGTGGAGCTCATTTGAGTTTTCCCCGTCGGGCTAAGAATTTGCGCATTAAAAGAGTGGAAACATGCCTTTTTGTTTAATCTGAGATGCTATGCTTGTACCCAAGCATGCACGTATGGTCGAGAATGTTGTGTTCGTCATTTCGACAAAGCATGTCGACTGTTTCTGTTCCTCAACTTTAATATTGCTTCAATTTTTCAGTGTTCCGGGGTCGAGCAAGTTGTTTCCCGTGTAAGTTTGCTAAGTAGTAGCCTCTATTCCCCGTTTTTTCATGGACGCGGTAGGGGCCTTCCCAATTTTCAGCACGCTTTCCTTCGCGATACTCTTTGTAGTTTCTCTTCAGGACTAGGCTTCTGACTTTGAATTCACAATGCATAACTTTAGCATCATATCACATGGAGATTTTTTGTTTGAGAGAGGCTTCTCGTAAGGCTGCTCCTATTCGAATTTCCTCGACAAGGTTGAGCTCCTCTCTTAATGCTTAGTCGTTCATTTCTTCGTCGATAAGGGATTCAGTCCATCTTTAGGACTCTCTGATTTCGACGAGGATGACAACCTTAGTTGCATATTCTATTCGGAAGGCAGTTATCCCGGTGCATGATAGAGTTATTGTTTGATAAGCTCAGAGCACACTGTGAAGTTCCTCGACCCATCTCTTTTTGGTTTCTTCTCACCTTCGTTTGAGGTCTCGTAGGATCATCTTGTTTGCAGACTCTGTTAGCCCGTTTATTTGCGGGTGCTCGACAGACACGGAGTGTTGGATGGTGCCTATTTTGCGATAAATTCCTGGAAGTTCTTGTCCGTGAGATGTGTCCTTTTATCGATGACAATTGTTTCAGGAATGTCGATATGGGAAAGAATGTTTCTCTTGTAGAAATGGGGAATGTTTTTCGCGGTGATTTTGGCAAGTTCTTTTTCTTCTATCCATTTTGTGAAGTAATCTACGGCTAATATCAGGTACTTATTTTGGTTTGGCCCCACTATGAGTGGCTCGAGGATGTCCATGCCTCACCATACGAAGGGCCAAGGGGACGAGAGAGACTTGAGCTTACTTGGAGGTGCCAAGTGCATGTCCCTGTGGTGTTGGCATTTGTCACATTTCTTTATTTGTTCTTTGGCGTCGTGCTTCATGGTAGGCCAGTAGTATCCTGCCCTTAGTGCTTTTCTGGAAAGGGATCATCAGTCCAGGTGTTAGGCATTGATTCCTTCATGGATTTCATGCAGGATGTGGGCGACTTTACTTTCTTAGACACATTTAAGGAGGGGATGGAGAATCCCCTTCTGTACAATCTTCCATTGACCTGCACGTAGGAGTGGTCTCTTTTCCTGACTATACTGGCCTCCTTCTTCTCTATTGGTAATTCTCCTTTTGTGAGATAATTGTATACCAGGGTCATTCAGTAGTTACTGTCATAGATGGCATACATGCCTAGAATCGAGGAAGGTTTTCAATGCTTGGTTGAGGAATTATTTTCTGTATTATCGATTTGTTTCCTCCTTTCTTCTTTGTTCTCGCCAATTTTGACATGATATTTGCCCAAGTATTGTGTTTGCATGGAACATGTTGTACATCTATGAAGCCGAATTTCTTAATTCTTTCTTGGACCAGAGTCTAGTACTCGGAGAGATTGTCGCTTTTGACTTGATATTCCCCCTGTACCTGGCAGGCAACGAGTTAGGCATCTGAGAATATCTTTACTTCTTCGGCCCCCAAATCATCAGCCAAGTGTAGTTCTGCTAGAAATGCTTCTTACCCGGCTTCGTTATTCGAGGATGGGAAGGATAGCGTGAGGGAGACTTCGATCAAGATTCCTTGCTCATTCTTTAATATAATGTATGCCCTGTTTCCAGTCGAGCTGGATGCCCCGTCGACAAATATGGTCCATTTTCATGCTCCACTCAAAGGGGAGGCTGGCAAGGTCATCTCCTCCACGAAGTCGGACAGTACTTGGGCTTTGAAGGATTTTTTGTTCTCGTATTTGATGTTGAACTCTGAGAGCTCTAATGACCACTTGAGCATTCTTCCCTCCATGTCAGGCTGACTGAGTAATTACATTATCGATTTCTCTGTTCATACTACAATTGTGTGTTCTAGGAAATAGTGCCTCAACCTTGTTTCCGCATTGATGAGTGCTAGGGCCACTTTCTCGATCATATGGTGTCTTTCTTCTAGGCCCTGTAAAGCCTTGCTCGTGAAATAAATGGGTTTCTTCCCCTCGGGGGTTTCTCGAATGAGGGTTGCACTTACGGCCTCAGATGCTACGGTTAGATAGAGGTAAATAGTTTCTTCTTTATCTGGTTGTGAAAGGACTGGAGGGCATGATAGTTCCTGTTTGAGGTGGATGAGGGCACATTCACACTCCCCGGTCCACTCGAAGGTTACTTCTTTACGAAGAAGTTTGAAAAGGGGAAGTGCGTGCTAGGAAGATTTTGCCACGAAGTGGGATAACGAATTGAGCATTATGTTCAGGATTTGGATTGATTTCTTTTAGTTTGGTGTTGGAAACTCAAAATTCTAGACATTTGTCGGGGATTTGGATTGATTTCTTTGAGTTTGGTGTTGGAAACTCAAAATTCTAGACATTTGGATTGCATGTTCGTACACCGAAGTGTTGGGTTGAATCGCATTTTGCACTTCCTTTCTTGGTCATAGACTTTATTTAGGTGGAGTGCATGGTAGATTTCCTGTTTGGACTTTACGATCATGTCATCCATTTAGACCTTGAGCATGTCTCCAATTTCTCCTTGGAAGACCTTGTTCATCACTTGTTGGTATGTAGCGCCGACGTTCTTCAGACCAAAGGCATTACGTTGTAGTAAGAGTTGCCAAACTCGGTCATGGAGGTTGTGTAATTTTTTTCTGTCTTTTCCATGGGGATCTAGTTCTATACATAATACACGTCCATGAACAACATCAATTTAAAACCTGCAGAGTTGTCAACTAATTTATCTATATTGGGAAGAGGGTGAACTTCTCTAGGGCTAGCCCTATTGAGATTGGTATAATCAATACACATGCGCCATTTTCCATTAGATTTCTTCACGAGCACTACATTAGATAGCCAGGTTGTGTATTGGGCTTCACAATTAAATTTTTCCTCTAAGAGGTCTTTTACAACTTGCTCGGTAGCCTCTATTTTCTCCGGAGACTGCATGCACCTACGTTGGGTGACAAGAAATTTCTGGATCCAAGTCGGGCATCTCTATTACGCTTCAGGCAAACAAGTCAGCATTTTCTCTTAGGCACGCCTTTAAGTGTCTTTTTGCCAAGTCGGGGAGATTAGTGCAGATTTTGAGTCCTTTGGAAGGATCACTATCGAGGGGGATGAGCTCTAACTCCCCGTTTAGGATTGGTTGCACGTGGTGTGTAGGCTTTTTCCTACTCGTTGATGATGAGAGATCTATGCATCTAGTAGGGGCTCTTTCCCCTTCTTCGTCTGCCCTCGGAGGTCTTCTTTTATGAACAGGCTGTCGAGGTCGATTATGTAGACGTGCGGCAGCGACAATGCCTCTTCAAAACTGCTAGGCAAAGTAGGTATGTTGGTTGTTCTGGGTTGTTTGCTGATGAAGCTAAAACCCATAGCAACCGCTTCAAAGCATCTTCTCGTTGCTTGTATGTCCCTATGAAGGGTGGTAACAAGTCCTTTCTCGATGTAGTATTTCATCTTCAGGTTTACATTGGAGGGCACCGCTATCAGTTCCGCCAGTGTTGGCCACCCGAATATATACTGATATAATGATGGGCAGTCCACCATGAGGAATTGCGTCTTGAAGGACTTAGTCGTCTCTTCCGCTTTGAATGTGATGATCAGCTCGACATTTCCCCAAGGTTTGGTGACAGATCCGTTGAATCCCTGGAGGTCAGAGCCTACATAAGAGGTCAAGTGAGTCTCGTTGAGCTGTAAGGTGGTGAGCAGCTGGGAGTACATGATATAAACTGAGCTGCCTTTGACGACCAAAATGCGCCTGACGTCGAAATTGGACGTTCGTGCTCATACGAGAAAAGGGATGCTAGATTTTGGAGCCCCGCCAGGAAAATTCTCTAGGTAAAACACAATGGGGATGGAGCTTCCTCTGATCTTATCGAGGGTGGCATTCTTCTCGGAGCTAGCGTCAATAAGTTTCTCAAATCCTCTCTTCACTGAGCCCACAATACATTGGTTGAAGCCCCCAGCGGAAATTACCGTAGCTAATGAAAATGTCTCCCAAGGACTGTGGGTTGCGAAGTACAGGGGGACTTTGTCCAGGTTGGGGAAGTAGAAGTCTTACAGCCGGGTAATTCTTAAGGCAACAGGCATGAGACTTTCATTGAGGAAGGTCTTCTCTTTCTCCACTTTCTTGGACTCCTGGGCATCCTCACATGGACCTTCCTTATTTTTATATTGCTTAAGATGCTTATCTCGGATGAGGATCTCTATGGCATCCTTCAGATGGATGCAGTCTTCTGTCATGTGTCTGTGACTTTTATGAAACCGAAAGTACTTGCTTTTGTCCATCCGCGACTTGGACGGCGTTTGTCAGGGAAAGCGAACCCCGGCTTATCAGAACTCCGAGTTAGCACATTCGATCAGAATACACTCGTGCGAAGCATTCAGGGGGGTTATAGTCGTGGAAACGACCTACGGGCCTCTTATAGTCTCTTGAATTGCGGGATTTTTCCTCCCTTTTCTTTTATGCTCCCCGATGGGATGTCGAGTGTAACACTCCTATTTAATTAGAACTATTTTATTTAAAATAATTAGATGATATGATGTGTTTATATGTGTTGAAGAATTTTAAGATGTGTTTTTATGGAATTATTGGAAGATTAAAAGTAGTGAGAATTGTAGAAGTTAAGGTGTAGGGGTGTGTGGCTAAAAGTGTAGAGACATGAGGGTGAATGGATAATATTAGTACCATTGTTATTATTATTATTATATTTACTATTGCTATTATATGAGATAAATAGTAATTATAATATTAATAATTAAATAATTAGATTAATCTAGTAATAAGAAGAGGGGTATGATGGGGATATCTATATTAGGGGTCTAAAAGAGAGAAGATTTTGGTTATTCTGATCGATCGTGGAAAAGGAGAGAAGAAGCGGAAGAGAGAAGAAGAGGAACAAAATTAGAAAACTAGAGCAAGGGGTTTCACCATGGAGATTTTGAATCTTCAATCCAAGGTAAGGGTGGAGTTATGACTCTCTAATAGGTGGTATAAATGTGGGTAGATAAAGGTTTAATTGTTAGGTTTTGGGTGTAAATTAATTGTTAGATTGATTGTGGTAATTGGTTGTAATTGATGAAATTGATATTATGTTTTTGTTAAAATTGTTCCATATAATGTGTGTTGATGATTACAAACAATTGATGTGTTTGGGTATGTCTCAAAAGTGATTTTTAAATGAAAAGAATGAAAATTCGTAGCAGAAAATTGTAATTTTTGGGCTTGTTAGAATTGGGTACCCGGGTACCCAGTTATGGTAACCGATTACCACAACAAATTTTGGAAAAATAAGCTACTGTATTATGCAGTAATCGGTTACCATAACTAGGTAACTGGTTACCGCTAAAGCTCACCGAATTTTTGGAAACTTTGAAAAATCATAACTTTCGCCTCGGGTGTCTGTTTGACGCACCGTTTGGACTGTTGAAAAGCTAAAAACATTTTTATAATGTGATAATAATTTTGATAAAAATAGGTGAATTATTTTTGGTTTTAAGGCTTATGCCTTGGGTGTCAGTGTCAGTTGCTATATGTTGTTATTGTTGGTAAATTTTGTAAAACTTCAAAAATTTATAACTCGAGTGTCGTCTGATTGACGCATAGTTCGAATTGTTGGAATACTGGGTTAACGTACTTTCTCCTAAACATGTTTTTATTACCATAATTCCAAACGTTTGAGGCACGGTTGGATGTTTTGTACTGTCAAGTTATGTCGTTTTGGTGAAATGTAGGCAAATGCTTTGTATAGTAGATTAATTGGGATTGTCCTATTTCAATGATAAATTATTAACATTGTGAAATTAATCATGAGGATTTTGGTGTTGATGTGATGTGATATTTTCTATCTTATGATGATTACCTTGGTGAAGGCTTATGCCTTATGTGTTAATGTCGTATGAAGTGTGATGCATATTGTTGTGATTGGACGTGATGGTGTTGTATGAATGATGTGTAAATGGATTGCATAAAATATTGCAATATGGAGAATATGTTATTGTTGGCCTTGAATTGGGATGATGTTGATGGTTATGCTTGTGATTGCATAATTTTGGTTGTGGCATGTCGTATTTCATGTATCATTGAGGGCTTATGCTCTGGCCTGTATTGGCAACTTGTAGAGGGCTTATGCTCTAGCCTGTATTGGAAATCGTTGAGGGCTTATGCCCTGACCTTATATGGAAATTTTTTGGGAGAGGGCTTATGCCCTGATGGTACCACATGCACCTTGCATCAAAGTCAGTCGCACTGCATTTGTTGAATTGTTAAATTATGGAATTGTGTAGTTGCATGTATGATGATTATTGAACTTGAAATCTTGCATGATATACCTGTGTTTACTCATAATTATATGACTTATTATATTGTCATGATATCTCACCCTTACTGTTTGAATGTTGCTGTGATCGGTGGATCTGGAACTGACTATTTAACGCTGGTTCGCGAAATGTCGCGGAAGCAAGAGTCGCCACCGTCTTTTATTTTCTCCAAATGGAAAGGACAAAAGCACAGAAAAATTCCTTATAGAGATTGCTCTCGGTTCGGGAGGTAGATTATAGAAAGGGAAGGTGTTAGCACCCTTTCTATCCATGGTTATCCATGGGCTCTTAGATACTTGCTCACTTGTGTTTTCAAAAATGGTTTGTTTGCTTTTCAACTGTGGGTTTTAAAAAGTTTCTTTGAAAATTTCAGTTCGACTCTTGTATCGGTCCTCAAGAGTGTTTGAAAAATGCTTTCGAAAGCTTTTTGAAAATGTGTTGGTGTGAAAAGTATTTTTGATTTGTTTTGTTTTGAATTAGAGCAAGTATCCACGAGTCGTCTACCTACCCTAAGGAATTCGTCTGTGTAAATGTCCTTTAAAGTAGTGCCATCCCACCATTGAGAGGTAGGTAGCACCACCGTTGGAGGTATTCGGGTCAATTCGAGGTTCGGGACATGGTGATCACCAGAGCAATGGGAAGACACCTTAGAAGCTACCCTCATGCCAGGTTCCCGGATCATGAGGACTTACTAAGACATCCTCTACTCGACGATCACCTTTCGAGGCAAGGCAACAGTGAGGCGTACCCTAGGGGTGGTGTGTGATTTTGTGTGTCAGATTCATTTGCATTTATCTTGTCATGTCAGGGGTGATCTATGTGCTTGTTTTTATTTTTATTGTCATTCATTCTTGCATGCGTTTATATAATAGTTAAAAAGCAAGAAAGGTAAAGTTCTAAACTATTACAAAAGGCGCGAGTCCACATCGCCAAAATTTAATCCAGGACCCGATTTGACAGAAAGTAAAGAAATAAAGTAAAGTGCGAAAGATTAAAATGTCCGAGTTTACAAAGCTTTGGGAGAGGTACATAAATATTAAAAGAAAAAGAAATAAATACGCGAATTGAATTGAAATTAGAAACGAGGGCGTTGGACCCTTTTAACGAAATTAAATTAAATGATTAAATTAGTGAAAATTAAAATGAAAGGGAATTATTTTTGGTGTTTTTGTATTTTATGACTTTAATGAAATTGAATTAAATTGAGAAATTAACCCTAATTCTAATTTTTATTTATTAAGAAAAAATATTAAAGTTAAACCTAAATTAACCTAATTATTTACATGCAATTTTAATTTATAAAAATAATAGGAAATATTTAATTATTATGAAAGAAAAGAAAAAAGGATAAAAATTAATACAAACCCTAATTCTACCAATTTTAAATTTATTAGAAAATGTTTGAATTAAACCTAAATTAAAAAACTAAAATTAATTAATGATGTTTATTTACAAAATATTAACATTAAATAAAATATTTATTTTTTGGCTTTTTCTGATTTTATATTGTTTTTTTATGAAATTATTTAAATTAAAGAATTAAAAGAACTTAATTAAAATAAAGAAAAGAAAAATATAAAAAGAATAAAAGAAACAAACTCTAGGGGGTTCTGACCCCAAGTGGAGGGTTTTGTTTAGCAATTTGGGCCCAATTGTCCCTGGCCTCTTTGACTTTTCAGCTAGCATGGATGTCTGTTGACTGAGGCTCACCATAGTCTTTGAATCATGGCCTTTGATGGAGCGCAGTGGGACATGTGGCGCGTTGGATTGAGGGGCGCATGATAGGCGCCTGGGATAGAAGCCACACAAGAACACGTTTAATAGAAAAATATAAGGAAAGGGGTGGGGACCTGGGGCTCGAACCCAGGTCCTAGAGATTACCATGCATACGCCTGACCAACTGCTCCACTTGACTTCTTTGTACATTAAATAACAATCAATTATTATAAAACAAAACCAAGCGTTAATGACTTTTTAGCGCGAAATTTTGAATGGACCAACCAATGCTCTACACATCATCATCTTCCTCCTGGTCTTGTTTATTTACTTAAACAAAAAAAGAATGGGCAACGGTTCTGAACCGTCCCCAAAAGCACCTTTCTAAAAAATAGCGAATAGGCCATATGGCCTCATAAATTAAGCGCGAGGGTTGGATTCTTTTCGTCTAAGCGTGCTGATTTCAACCATGGTGTTGGCATGTCTTAATTTTACTGTATCTGGAAACGCCCAAATCAAAAGCTTGGTAACCCTAAATATCGTTAATGGTGAATCCTTCCATGGTGCACGAAAACAAAATCAAACCACACAGTTAGCTTCAGAATTGAATAATGAACATAAATCAAATGTTAAAAATTGCAAAAGATGCATGAATCGAGATGCACGAATGTGAAATATTTTTTGTACAGGTCAACATCGTTCTCACGTTCCTAGAAGATGGTTTTCAGATTTGAGTTTTTCTTGAAAAATATAAAGTTTGTTTAGGGATTTCTGGCGCAGCTTCCAGTCTTTTTTGAATAGGGTTAGCTTGCATATATATGTATCAATGATTTAGGTCAAAGAAATTGATCAAAAATCCATGAATTAATGAAAAGGATATTTGATTTTCAAGCCATAATTTTCCAAATCTTTTTCATGATTTTTGGCTTCAATCACATCCAATCACCTTTGATTCTTTCCATATTTGATTGTACACGAAATATTGATCCTATTCTATGCACAAAAAGATTCAAAACATTAGGTTTGGTATTTTTCATGTATTTTATTTAATTAAATGAATTATTAATAATAAAAAATTCAAATAAATAAAATAAAAATGATAAAAACTTCCCTTTGTTCCAAATGGTCGTGCACATGCCTTGGATGATGAATTGTGGAAGAAAAAGAGGCCCATTAGCATTTTTAGGTCATTTGAATCAATGTTGACTTTTTAAAATATCCAAATATTTCCCAACTTCCACAAGGCATAACTTGCTCAATATTTAAGCTTTGCTCATGTTCTTGGACATTTTGGAAAGGTCTTTCAGTCTTCTAACCAATGTCTTTGGTCCCATGTCATTCTGATTTACCAATCTCAAGTTATGGCCTTTGACTTAAAGTCCCTTTTTGTTGACTTTTGAAAATGACCTATAATGTTGAAATTGATAACTTTTTGTGAGAACATTTCTTGGACTTGAAGTGTGAAGAGGAGTTGTAGGAAATGTCTTTATATTCAAAATGAGCTTTGGATGGAATTTTTCTGATAATCCATGTGGAAGTTATGCCCTGGTCAAGTTACAGTTGACTTTTTCAACTGTCCAAATAAGGAAACTTTTGCATCTTGAGACTTTTTGAGCCAAGCTTTGAGAATCATGATCAAGCATTGATCAAATGATGTTTTTGGCTTCAAAATGAGATGTTGATCAAAAATTTGGACTTTTGACTGCCAAATGACCATTTTGCCCCTGCAGTTGACTGTAGTGCAATTAGGGTTTTTGACTGTGCAATTTTGTGCTGTAAGTCTTGAAACTTGGTATGGAGATGCTTGACCATGTTTGTAGGCATATGGGACTTGATTGGACCCTTGGAAACTTCATTTTCTTTGTCAGAACCAAAACCCTAACTTTTGACTGTTTATGAGGCCCTTGAACTGTGTAACCCTTGGGGAACTTTTGGAACCTTTGACTTGGCAAATTTGGAAGAATATGGGAGGGCAAATTTTGGGGTACAACAGTTGCCCCTGTTCAATCTTCTTAGACCTGAGGATGCAGATTGGATGACGTGCCTTTCGTAATCCGAAGGTGGAAGATGATTGAACACTAGAGTGCCCAGAAATTTGCGCTCACATAGTAGCAGTGTGATGGTGGAATGGGCTTATAGATGCCATTTAGAGATTGATGAAATAGGATGATGGGCTTATAGATGCCATGCTAAGAGATGATGGAAGGTGGATGGGCTTATAGATGCCATCTGGATGTTGATCGCGTAAGAGATTCCTTAGCGAGAATTTGCATACCTGCAAAAAAGAAAAATGATTACCTGACCTGTTACGGGAGCTGGTCTTCAAATTTTTTGTGTAGGTGCGTCCTGACTGGTTACAGGAGCTGGATCTGGAGCTTCAAACGGTGATGAATGAACCAGGGATGGTTACTACCTCAACAGGGACGGTGAGAGAACCTTGGACGACTTTAACTTCAACAACAATCGTTGAGAAAATCTTGGGATGATTACTACCTCCGCAGGATCGGGGAGAGAACCACAGGCGACTACAACCTCAACAGCAATCATTGAGAGAATCTTTGGGCGACTTCGACTTCAACAGTATCATTGAGCGAATCTTGGGATTACCACCTCCGCAGTATCGGGGAGAGAACCATAGGCGACTACAACCTCAATAGCAATCATTGATAGAATCTTGGATAACTTCACTTCAACAGCAATCATTGAGCGAAATCTGGGATTACCACCTCCGCAGTATCGGGGAGAGAACCATAGGCGACTACAACCTCAATAGCAATCATTGAGAGAATCTTGGGTAACTTCACTTCAACAGCAATCATTGAGCGAAATCTGGGATTACCACCTCCGCAGTATCGGGGAGAGAACCATAGGCGACTACAACCTCAATAGCAATCATTGAGAGAATCTTGGATAACTTCACTTCAACAGCAATCATTGAGAGAAGCCTGGGATTACCACCTCCGCAGGATCGGGGAGAGAACCATAGGCGACTACAACCTCAATAGCTATCATTGAGAGAATCTTGGATAACTTCAACTAAGTCTTTATCAGGAAAATCTGTTTGGGGTCGATTTAGCTGGACTAGAGAAGGCCTTGGACTGGATAAGAAATCTTTGGAGTCGATTTAACTGAACCGGTCTAGGTCTTGGAATGTCTTCAACTGGGTTTTTATCAGAAAAATCTGTTTGGGGTCGATTTAACTGGACCAGAGAAGGCCTTTGACTGGATAAGAAATCTTTGGAGTCGATTTAACTGAACCGGTCTAGGTCTTGAAATATGATTGAGAATTTAACTGAATCTTTCCTGAAAGGTAAAGGTCAGTCATATGCAATGCATGATATGGATCAAGCAATGATGTTCTCAACATAAATGAGATTTGTAAGATATGATGCGTCTATGCATGCTATAATGATGTATGGAAGTGCGATGTTTATGAATGTATTTTTTTTTTCCGTCTTAGGAACATAAATCCTTGACGGGTGCCGGGAAGTCACTCCTGGGCTGATATTGGAGAATAGATCTTTGCTTCCGCTAGGGATGATAGTTTCAAGAATATCGGTAGGAGAAGATAACTCCGTTGATGAATAAACTTGGCGAATTGATTACTCTGCAGGGAGGAAAGTACTCTAGTAATCTTGCTGGGGAGCAATGCTCTGTGGGGATAGAGGTACTGTGCTGAAATGTTGATGGTGACTTCGCTGGGGATACCATTGTTGTGTTGGAAGTGTTAATAGACTTTGCTGGGGATAAGAAGACTCTGTCGAGGACGATCTTTCCGTGGCTTTTGGCTGAGGATAACCCAGTTATATCCTGGTAGGGAAATAATTCTTTGAATAAAGCCGGGAGACGCGTTCGTGCTCTGCGAGAATAAGCTTCCAGAATCTACTGGGAATAAGCTTACTGCTTGGGGAGATGGATTCCAAGTTTCTTGGGGAAACTGGATTGGACTCTCCTGGGGAAGTTTGAACTGTATTGGGGTAAGTGACTCCACTGAATGTTTGATATACCGCCGGGGAACAATCTTTAGACCAAGACTGCCGGGGATGCTTGTTAGGAATGTATGTATACTGCTGGGGAATGCTGAGATCTGCGGGAAGATACCCAACTTCCTTAAGGTTTGATTGTATAGCTTTATTTGGAGAGAGTATTGCTGACTTGCTGGCTCACTCTCTGGGGAATTGAGATATCTGGTTATGTTCTCCAGCTGAACCTACCTTGGTACCTTGGAGGATAGAACAATTAGATTGCTTGGGCAACTCATTATTGCCCCTGTTTCTGAGGTATGAGAGGAAGACCTGTGAGGTGCTGATAGCTTGTTGATGGACAAACCTACTTTTAGTAGGCAGGTGACAAGATGACAGGACATAGTCGTACGATTTGATCCCTAACTTTTGCCTGGACCGCCCTTTCGGGTTTTCAGTCCACCGGGATACCCATTTTTGCCCAAGCCGCCTTTTCAGGTTTTCGACTTGCCGGGTGTACAGATTTTTTCATTTCATCCCTTATTTTTGCCCGAACCCTTTTGGTTCGCCGGGAAGCCCTTATTTTTGCCTAGGTACGTCAACCTAGCGGGTCTTTGATTTCGCGTAGTATTTTTTCGACTATGTCCAAGCTCTCAGAATGTAGGGAGTTGCCCCTGTTAGAAGTGTTTTGTCATGCCACCAGAAAGTGTTTACTCAAGCAAGATTCGTTGTTAGGATGCCCCAAGTGACTCAGGCGGAGATTTGCCCCAGGCTATTTGGCCTTTTGAGAGATTCCCTGAATCTTGACTGGACTGCCCCTAGATGATGGACACTGATCATGCTATGCCCCTTGATTGGAAGTGCTTCTGTTCATTAGGCATTCGTCGTGCGGATTTCTATGCTGTTCAAACAAAAAGTCATATGCAAACAAAGTTATGTTAAAAATGCAAAGCCTATGTCCGTCTTGAAGATTTTGAAAATGCATTCTTTTTCATAAAACAAATGAATGTTTGTAAAACATGATGTCAACTCCGTATTTACTGTAGGCCTTAAGGAGTCAGGATACCTTTCGTAACAGTATGCTTTCGAACTAACCCGTGCTTCAGCTAGGACTTTTAAGGGTTATAACGTGGCCTGGTTCACGGTTTAAGAAACAAAGGATAAAGGCTCAAATTATTTGTACCCACCCGCTCTTCGTGATGTTCTCCAAACCTAAACTCAGTTGATCGTACGTTAGACCTTGTTTGAGTCTTTGCTCTGATTTTCTGGTGATGATTCGGATGTTGATAACTTATTTTGAATAGGCAGTCATTCCTTTGTTTTTGTGGAGGATGTGTAGGACCTCTTTCTTTTTTGATTTCGTTATCCCTATTTTTTTGCCTGAACTGTTTCCTTTTTTGGAATTACAGTCAGCGGGATGCCCCAGTTTTATAAGTCTTCTTCATGGGTCTTGACTTAATGGGCTTTTTATTCTTTTTGAGATATAATGACTGCCTATCTGTATGATTGTTCAGAACCATCATTGTCTTTTGTTTTTCGTAAGGATCTCTTTGGTGCCATTTGTTATCCACTTGGATAAACTGAGAGACTACCCTGCCCCAGGTTATGATGAAGGGTTTTGAATTTCGAAAAGAAAAACTCCTACTTCTTTGGCTCAGAGGGGTTGACGAGGGATTATCATCCTTATAACTCCAGTGTTTAGGGATTGAAACAATGCATGTACCTCATCAGCGGGGTCTGTTCAAAAGCATACTGTAGATTATGGTATCGTTTTCGTCATCCTCCCTCAAGAGGCTTAGCATTATTAACCAAGAGTTGATCATCAGAAAAAATATGAAAATAATTTGCGTATAGTGAATACGAATATATTGCTTCAAAACAGACATATGCGATGCATTAATGAAATAACAATGTTTAACATGAGTAAATGTTTGAACAAAAGAAAATTACAACTTGAATTCAAATGAACAAAAAAGTGCTTTCTATCCTAGCCATGTTTTGGCATGGGAGCAGTGATCACGTTGGGAGCCTCGGGCGCCTCGAACTCAATCTCCTTTGCGTCAATCAAGTCTTGGATCTTATTTTTCAAGCTCCAACAATCATCTGTAGTATGCCCCAGGCTGTCAGAGTGATAAGCGCAGTGGGCGTTGGGGTTATACTTCGGTGACGTTGTATTTTGATTCTTCGGAGCTTCTTTTAGAGTTACCAGCTTGGTCTCCAGCAACTGTGGCAATATCTGGGATAAGGTCATGCTGAGCCGAGTGAACTGCCTTCTCTCGCTCTTTTGTTGGTTGTGATGTTGAAGAGCACCAGCAGGTTTTGAGATCATCACTGCATTGGCAGCTTGGCGGCGTTCTGGTCTATTCTGTCTCCTTGAACCATAGACGGCATTGGATTCCTTCTTAAAAGGTTTTTTATCGGTGCTCGATGAAGCATCCTTCTGTATCTTCCCAGCCTTGATACCAGCTTCGATCCTCTCCCCAGTCAAGATCAGATCTGTAAACCCAGCAGAAGAGTTCCCAATCAGATGGTTGAAGAATGGACCAGACAGGGTCCCTAAGAACATGTCGACGAGCTCGCGGTCAGTCAGAGGTGGTTGTACCCTTCCAACAAGGTCCCTCCACTTCTGCGCATATTCTTTAAAACCTTCTCCCGATCCTAACGACATACCCTGGAGTTGGGTACGCGTAGGAGCGAGGTCGGCATTGTACTGATACTGCTTGTAAAAAGCAGTAGCCAACTCCTCCCAGTTACGAATCTTGGTTCCGTCCAGCTGATAGAACCATTCGAGATGAGTCCCTGAAAGACTCTCCTGGAAGAAGTGGATCCACAAGTTCTTGTCCACAGTATACGGTTGAATCTTCCGCACATAAGACCTGAGATGCAGCCTGGGACAGGATGCCCCATTGTACTTAGCAAAAGAGGTTGCTTTGAATTTGTGTGGGATCACCACACCAGAAGTTAGACCCAAGTCTCCGAAATCCAAACCAGGCACTTGTTGAATTGCCATTGCATTCAGGCGGTCTTCCAACTGTTTGTACTTGTCCTCAGCAGGAGGGTATTGTTCGTCGTTGAAATCTGTCTTTTTGTCGGAGACCACTGGACTAGGCACTTCTCTCTCATGGTGACTGCCTTCCCTCACAGATGGAGTAGTCCTCTCAGTTTCAATCTGCAGTGTATTCCCAGGTCTATGTCTAGGGCTGAACAAAACAGTCCTCTTCTTCTTCTTTTTCAGGAGCAGAGTCTTCAGATCTTGTTGCCCCTGGGCCAAATTCATGATCAGCTCTTGGAACTGGGCATTCTGAGCCTGGAGGGCCTTGATAGACATCTCGGTCGATGATGAGTCAGGATTCATGATGCTGAAATAAACAGCGCAGAGGGTGAGCAACCTGTAAAAGGGGTACCTGGAATGCAATGATATGTATGATATGCATGCAATGTTTTCAAGGATCTCGCAGGGTAAATAAGAAAATCGTTAGAATTTGAATTCGGTGGCTTGATTGAAGGAACTGCATATTGTTGAGAGTCCTTCGTCAAGGGTCAAAGGCTCACCATATCCAGTGGGTCATAGCCCCTGACAACCTTAGCTAGAGGAAAATAAATCCTCTTTGCCCCTTGCTAGATGTTTGATTTATCATGACCTGCATCACAAGCCCTTGAGATCCTTGAAATGGGTTAGGATGTATGCAATGGTATGATGTCATGCTATGCATGGGGTGATGTAGGTAAACCCTGTTATGAGTCCCAATTTAGGACTATAAACAAACCCTGCAAGAAATTCAAGCAAAACCTATCATGAGTCCCAGTTAAGGACTAAAAAACAAAACCTGCAAGAAACTCGGTAAACCCTGTTATGAGTCCCAGTTAAGGACTACAAACAAAACCTGCAAGAAGCTCAAGTGTCAGACAACAAGCATGCAAATAGTCAAGTACGAAGGCACACAAGTCACACAAGAGAAACCCTTAGAGTTTAGGCCAGCATGGGGTCTGGGTATTACCCTCTTAAAGTTGGTGGGCTCAACCTGTCCTATTAGAAGTAACTGGGTTCTAAGGGTCCCAATATCACGGGATTGCTTTCATTGTTCATCGTTTCGATTTATCCACTGAACTGGCGACCGAAATATTCCAGGAAAGCAACCCTCAATTGAGTGTAGTATCGAGTATCAACCAACCTCGGACTGCACCAAAGTCAGTTATCTCACTACCCTAAAGAGGCCAAGATAGTTCAATTAAGGTTCCTAAGGTCTGTTGATGCTTCACGACACCACGCGGAGGCCCCGTACTCTCCTTGACTGAACTCAAGGGTTACCGGTACACACCAAAGTGCCACATCAACGTAGCAGACTGTTTCAACCATGTCGGTATACCCCGCACAGTTCCCTCACAGCCTTGTTGCTACTTTATAAGAAGGTATCCCCAGATCCGGGTTAGGATCTATAGAACTCCCAAGACAGTCCCACAATTTAAAGCAAACAAGGAAAGCAATTGAAAACACAGTTATGAACTAACCCTAAGGTACACCTCACTTTAAGTTAAGTCCCCAGCAGAGTCGCCAGTTCTGTGATCGGTGGATCTGGAACTGACTGTTTAACGCTGGTTCGCGAAATGTCGCGGAAGCAAGAGTCGCCACCGTCTTTTATTTTCTCCAAATGGAAAGGACAAAAGCACAGAAAAATTCCTTATAGAGATTGCTCTCGGTTCGGGAGGTAGATTATAGAAAGGGAAGGTGTTAGCACCCTTTCTATCCATGGTTATCCATGGGCTCTTAGATACTTGCTCACTTGTGTTTTCAAAAATGGTTTGTTTGCTTTTCAACTGTGGGTTTTAAAAAGTTTCTTTGAAAATTTCAGTTCGACTCTTGTATCGGCCCTCAAGAGTGTTTGAAAAATGCTTTCGAAAGCTTTTTGAAAATGTGTTGGTGTGAAAAGTATTTTTGATTTGTTTTGTTTTGAATTAGAGCAAGTATCCACGAGTCGTCTACCTACCCTAAGGAATTCGTCTGTGTAAATGTCTTTTAAAGTAGTGCCATCCCACCATTGAGAGGTAGGTAGCACCACTGTTGGAGGTATTCGGGTCAATTCGAGGTTCGGGACATGGTGATCACCAGAGCAATGGGAAGACACCTTAGAAGCTACCCTCATGCCAGGTTCCCGGATCATGAGGACTTACTAAGACATCCTCTACTCGACGATCACCTTTCGAGGCAAGGCAACTGTGAGGCGTACCCTAGGGGTGGTGTGTGATTTTGTGTGTCAGATTCATTTGCATTTATCTTGTCATGTCAGGGGTGATCTATGCGCTTGTTTTTATTTTTATTGTCATTCATTCTTGCATGCGTTTATATAATAGTTAAAAAGCAAGAAAGGTAAAGTTCTAAACTATTACAAAAGGCGCGGGTCCACATCGCCAAAATTTAATCCAGGACCCGATTTGACAGAAAGTAAAGAAATAAAGTAAAGTGCGAAAGATTAAAATGTCCGAGTTTACAAAGCTTTGGGAGAGGTACATAAATATTAAAAGAAAAAGAAATAAATACGCGAATTGAATTGAAATTAGAAACGAGGGCGTTGGACCCTTTTAACGAAATTAAATTAAATGATTAAATTAGTGAAAATTAAAATGAAAGGGAATTATTTTTGGTGTTTTTGTATTTTATGACTTTAATGAAATTGAATTAAATTGAGAAATTAACCCTAATTCTAATTTTTATTTATTAAGAAAAAATATTAAAGTTAAACCTAAATTAACCTAATTATTTACATGCAATTTTAATTTATAAAAATAATAGGAAATATTTAATTATTATGAAAGAAAAGAAAAAAGGATAAAAATTAATACAAACCCTAATTCTACCAATTTTAAATTTATTAGAAAATGTTTGAATTAAACCTAAATTAAAAAACTAAAATTAATTAATGATGTTTATTTACAAAATATTAACATTAAATAAAATATTTATTTTTTGGCTTTTTCTGATTTTATATTGTTTTTTTATGAAAATATTTAAATTAAAGAATTAAAAGAACTTAATTAAAATAAATAAAAGAAAAATATAAAAAGAATAAAAGAAACAAACTCTAGGGGGTTCTGACCCCAAGTGGAGGGTTTTGTTTAGCAATTTGGGCCCAATTGTCCCTGGCCTCTTTGACTTTTCAGCTAGCATGGATGTCTGTTGACTGAGGCTCACCATAGTCTTTGAATCATGGCCTTTGATGGAGCGCAGTGGGACATGTGGCGCGTTGGATTGAGGGGCGCATGATAGGCGCCTGGGATAGAAGCCACACAAGAACACGTTTAATAGAAAAATATAAGGAAAGGGGTGGGGACCTGGGGCTCGAACCCAGGTCCTAGAGATTACCATGCATACGCCTGACCAACTGCTCCACTTGACTTCTTTGTACATTAAATAACAATCAATTATTATAAAACAAAACCAAGCGTTAATGACTTTTTAGCGCGAAATTTTGAATGGACCAACCAATGCTCTACACATCATCATCTTCCTCCTGGTCTTGTTTATTTCCTGAAACAAAAAAAGAATGGGCAACGGTTCTGAACCGTCCCCAAAAGCACCTTTCTAAAAAATAGCAAATAGGCCATATGGCCTCATAAATTAAGCGCGAGGGTTGGATTCTTTTCGTCTAAGCGTGCTGATTTCAACCATGGTGTTGGCATGTCTTAATTTTACTGTATCTGGAAACGCCCAAATCAAAAGCTTGGTAACCCTAAATATCGTTAATGGTGAATCCTTCCATGGTGCACGAAAACAAAATCAAACCACACAGTTAGCTTCAGAATTGAATAATGAACATAAATCAAATGTTAAAAATTGCAAAAGATGCATGAATCGAGATGCATGAATGTGAAATATTTTTTGTACAGGTCAACATCGTTCTCACGTTTCTTGGTGTTAGGATGAATGATTTTGATTGGAAAACTTTCCTTGAAGCCTCAGGAAGGTAATGGAACAAGTCTCTTGGCTTGAATCGACCTAGAAGATGGTTTTCAGATTTGAGTTTTTCTTGAAAAATTCCAAGTTTGTTTAGGGATTTCTGGCGCAGCTTCCAGTCTTTTTTGAATAGGGTTAGCTTGCATATATATGTATCAATGATTTAGGTCAAAGAAATTGATCAAAAATCCATGAATTAATGAAAAGGATATTTGATTTTCAAGCCATAATTTTCCAAATCTTTTTCATGCTTTTTGGCTTCAATCACATCCAATCACCTTTGATTCTTTCCATATTTGATTGTACACGAAATATTGATCCTATTCTATGCACAAAAAGATTCAAAACATTAGGTTTGGTATTTTTCATGTATTTTATTTAATTAAATGAATTATTAATTTTAAAAAATTCAAATAAATAAAATAAAAATGATAAAAACTTCCCTTTGGTCCAAATGGTCGTGCACATGCCTTGGATGATGAATTGTGGAAGAAAAAGAGGCCCATTAGCATTTTTAGGTCATTTGAATCAATGTTGACTTTTTAAAATATCCAAAAATTTCCCAACTTCCACAAGGCATAACTTGCTCAATATTTAAGCTTTGCTCATGTTCTTGGACATTTTGGAAAGGTCTTTCAGTCTTCTAACCAATGTCTTTGGTCCCATGTCATTTTGATTTACCAATCTCAAGTTATGTCCTTTGACTTAAAGTCCCTTTTTGTTGACTTTTGAAAATGACCTATAATGTTGAAATTGATAACTTTTTGTGAGAACATTTCTTGGACTTGAAGTGTGAAGAGGAGTTGTAGGAAATGTCTTTATCTTCAAAATGAGCTTTGGATGGAATTTTTCTGATAATCCATGTAGAAGTTATGCCCTGGTCAAGTTACAGTTGACTTTTTCAACTGTCCAAATAAGGAAACTTTTGCATCTTGAGACTTTTTGAGCCAAGCTTTGAGAATCATGATCAAGCATTGATCAAATGATGTTTGTGGCTTCAAAATGAGATGTTGATCAAAAATTTGGACTTTTGACTGCCAAATGACCATTTTGCCCCTGCAGTTGACTGTAGTGCAATTAGGGTTTTTGACTGTGCAATTTTGTGCTGTAAGTCTTGAAACTTGGTATGGGGATGCTTGACCATGTTTGTAGGCATATGGGACTTGATTGGACCCTTGGAAACTTCATTTTCTTTGTCAGAACCAAAACCCTAACTTTTGACTGTTTAGGAGGCCCTTGAACTGTGTAACCCTTGGGGAACTTTTGGAACCTTTGACTTGGCAAATTTGGAAGAATATGGGAGGGCAAATTTTGGGGTACAACAGTTGCCTCTACGTGGGTAACATGCAAATAACCAGGAGTAGTGCGAAATCGTGGAGTCTAGAAGAGGTTGCGCTTCTTATTTTGAGTTGGTGTCATTGCTCTGATACGTAACACAGGGTGGGTGAATGTTTGCTTGTTTTATTTAATTGATGTTTTTATTTTGGAGTATTGTGGTATTACTATAGGCTCTATTTTATTTGATTAAAAATGTTGTTTTGCGATGAGTTGAAGATGCTGAAAACAATTTATGAATTTGTTTCTGCTGCATTAATAAAGTTAAAGTTTAAAGACTATATTGAAATGTTTCCGGGTCATCCGAATATGTATTATGTATCCGTTTGATTTTAATTGAGCAAATTTTAATATGTTTAATTATGTGACATCCTATTCTTGGAGTTTTATTTTACTCTGATTTTTATTAAAATTATCGCTGGGGAAATAGGGTATTACAATTGGTATCAGAGCAGGTCGATCCGTCTGGCCAAGTTGTTGAATCTATAGTGTGACATTGAAATATTGTCGTTGTTTTATTCCTTAGTATGCAACATATGTGTGAAACAATGTTGGTAATTTCTTGTTGTTCTAATCACTTGTTTGTAGGAGTGCGATTGAAACAAGTAAGGGAGAATCTCATGCTTCTCTGAGATGATTCAGTGTGCCGTGAATCATATAAGTGCAAAGATTGAGCCGTGTTGTTTCCCGAATTCAGAGGAAGTATAGATTTAGGATTGAAGTCTAATGGTCAGTAGAAGTGATTTTAAGGGGGGAATGATCTGGTACTCATGTTGTTCGCATCTCTAGAAGTGGATGGCGATGTTATGGATAATGATGTTCCCATTGTGGGTGAGTCTTGATGTTCTCATGGGGATAATTGCGACTTGTTATTAGAGCGAAATGCTAGATTAAATTGATGTTAGCATTGGGGTGAACTATCTGGAATTAAACCAAGTGATTACGAAGTGTTTTGGCGAGTCGATGCAGATTTTCATGCCTAGAATTTGTATGGATTCAAGGTGCTTGTTTATTGGTCAAGTAGAGTCACCTTCGAAGGAAAAGGAGAATTGTTAAAGGTTGATTCTCATAGATTATAGAGCAATGTGACGACTAGTGATATACAAGAGGTGTGTAATTTCTTCATGATCGCCTGAGGACATTAGCTAAGCAAATAGGATAGCTCTTGGAAGATGAAGCTCAGGTGATTGCGATGTTTTAGAAAATTTTGATTGATCGTGAAGCTGTCAGTGTTGAGTTACCATTGTGTATGATGTTGAAGTTTTGAATGGTGATATAGTGATGGTCTACTGTAAATGTTGTTGTTGGAGTCAGGTAAGTAATTGTCGGGTGTTGTTAATGCTTTTGGGTGATTGTGAATTATGAGTCAGAGTCGGAACTCAAAGATACTAGTGGTCTTGTGAGAAGAATCAGAGTTTTGATGTTTTGAAAGTTGATATTTTGGCAACGTAATATGTCTTTTGAGTTATAAGAAGAATAACGTTTTGGGTAGTTTTGTGGAAAGAATTGGAGTTTTGGTGTTTTTGAAAGCTAAATTTTGAAGAAAGTAATGTGTCTCTCAAGATATCAGAAGAATGGTGTTTTAGATATATGTTGGAATGAGTTTTGTACATAGAAAATGATTAAAAAAACTTCTTCAGTTCAGCCGGTACCCGAGTACCCTGGGATGAAAATCGACTAAACTTAAAAAATTCACTACTTTAGTTCCGGACGTACGATTTGAGTTCTGTTTGAAGCACTAGAAAGCTAATGTGATGAACTTTGTTTTCAAAATGGTTCCAACAACTGGAAGTCATTTATTTGTCACGTCTAATGTGGAATAGGAGGGGGATTTTACTTTAGATCTTGTCTTCCATATCGGAATTCTTTCTATGGAACCATACAGGATGTCACATCCAAATTAGCAGAGTTGAAGTGATGATTAAAAGGTTTGCTGAAAGGAATTTGTGAGACTGAGTGTATCACTTCAGAAGCTTAATTGTTATTGGTTTGGAGGAAAGAAGGTAGTACGGGATTGTGTGTAGATTACCGGAAGGTGATAAGGTGACGATCAAAATTAAACGTCCACTTAGAAAGAATGAAAATTTGATGAATCAACTGGTAGGCGATTATGCCTTCAGTATAATCAAGTTAAGGATTGAGTTACTTTCATATTTGAAGGAGAGATGAGGATGATTAGATTATAGCTTTTAGAACTCTGTGAGGTTATTTTGAATAATTGGATTAGTTTGTTGCATTAGTTATTAAGGGTATTTTTATTTAGTCTGAGTCAGAAAAAGGAAACGTTGAAGGTCGTGATTCGAATTGTGGTGTCGAAAGGGAAGAAAATGTATGTTAGGATGTCAAGACGTACATCATGATTTGTAAAGGCGGATTTTCTTGAACATATTATTTTGAATGAAAGTATATGTGGGATCTATCCAAAGTAAATATAGGCCTACAGTGAGACGCTCTGAAGTCGATTTCGAAGACTAGGAGCTTGTTGAGCTTAACTGGTTATTATTGTAATGGGTTTGAGACGAGGTCAAGTGAGATATGTTGGGGATGAATGAGTTAAGGTAATGAGATGTTAGGAAGGATATGAATGAATTAGATAAGTGCATATAGATGCAACTTATGCCGATTAAGAATGATTAGAATGGCAATGGCTTTTTAGAGGAATAATGCTAGATGAAAAATAAATTCAAGAGGAATTGGAATTATGTTTATGATGTCAAAGTATCAACATGTGTTAAAGAGGATTTAGGAGTTTCTATCACCAACTGAGATGTGGGGATGGTATCATTAAGATTATGATTGGAGTGAGATTCAAATGTGAACAACATATGGATCCTCGACGTTGTGAGATTTTAAGGAGGGACTAAGGATTAATTGATGTTGTTAAAGTCCTTAACTTGAATGAAGACTTCATTAGGAGAGAAACGATTTGGATTATTCTTGGGGTAGTAGCAGTTCCTGTATTGGAGAATGTTTCACGATTGTGTTATACTTCGTGCGGGTATGGGAGACTATAAAATGAATTTTTGGGCGTTATGTCTCATTGATGAGATTGAAAAATAAGGAATTGAGGAAGACATTTGTAATGCCTAGCGACATTGTTGGACATTATTCTCAAGTAACTTTGAGCACAAGGTGAAAGACGCTATTATAGTTGGGTAACAATGATTTATGCCACTGTTATGGTTGTCGACTACCTATTGAAAAATTGAGGAACTGATCACCCTTAGTCTCTTGTTGATAGTAGACGAGATTGTATTGGATGAGATAGACTTGTCTTGCTAGCTTGATAGTGAGTAAAGTGATTGATGTCCTATCGAGAGGATAGTCGTTCGCCATTTTGCATGAACCTAATGGAAAGTGGCTATGAAAGAGTTGAAATTTATTAAGCGGTTCAGAGACTTGAGTTGGTATGTGAGATAATGCCGCAAGGTGGAAGGTTGAGGATGTTGAAAAATGAACAATGATTTTCTAGTGGTTACTGAAGAGAACTTGTAGATCTGATAGTGGATGGAAATCAAAATGAGGATAATGACTTTATAGTAGATGAATTAGAGTGGTGCAACTGAAGAATGATATGGCATGGTTTGTTATGTGTATATGACTTGTTAGGAGTTGGGGTTTAAACATCAAAGGCATGAGGTAATGATACAAATCAGTGGAAATTCCATAATGGAAGTAACAGGTGAAGGGTTGTATATTATCCGTGTTGCTGACATGTCACTAGAATGTATTAATTTGCATGTTCGATTAGTGAGCCATAACATTGTGATACTAATGTATGTCTCCACATTGTCGATATTATAGTTATATTTATGTGCTTATGACAACATTGATGTGAAATGAAGTGATAGATTTTGTGTCCTAGGGTGACAAGACCAAATGTGTGACGAGCCAATGTGTTCATAACTTCCTAGTAACAATGAATCTTGTGGGAGTTTGAGGGTTGACTAGTTGGGATGTTTGATAGTGTTATTTGAAATGATGCTAAAACGTGACATGGGAATTAGAATGAAGGATGAGGGACTCATGTACGGAGTGATAGTATCGAGTGAATTTTCAAGGACAAAAATATTCTAAGTGGGAGAGAGTTGTAACACTCCGATTTAATTAGAATTGTTTTATTTAAAATAATTAGATGATATGACGTGTTTATATTTTTTGATGAATTTTAAGATGGGTTTTTGTAATAAGATGGGAGAACTGACTTGGTTTTGCGTTTTATCGTAAATTGTACTTTCCTCCTTCTTTAGATAGTACTATCATACCATTAGTTAGTAGGAAGCCCTATCGTTGGATGTGAAGGGACATTCGTGGGTCATCATTCAGTCATAGAAGACAACTAGTACGGACGTTTTAGCAAATTTTATCCTTAAAATTTGCATAGTTTTCATTCAGTGAGAAAAGAAACCTTTAATAACCGTAAAACACGCGAGAAAAGAAAACTATGCAAATTTTAAGACTAAGAAAAAGGAAAAAGAAATTGTTCTTGGTGATTATTTTGATAAAAACGTTTTAATGATGAATAACCCTAAAAAAACTAAATTGATTTTAATTAGTAAAAAAAAGAGTTGATTAATTAAATTAAAACCTAAATATAAATTGATTAATTAAATTAAAAACCTAAAATCTAATTAGGGTTTTAAAAGAAAGGTTTTGGTTTGATGAATTTAGGGTTTGTAAGTGTAAAAATAAAGAAAACAAGGTTCTAAAAAAATATTTACCAGGGCTGGGTGTTGAACCCGTGCCCTTAACCCTTTCAGCCAACACTTTCACAATCAGACCATGCACGCGCCTATGTTAGGAAAGGAGAACCAATGCATTTTGTATACAATCCTGCAAAAATGCAGAAATTATGGAAAAATAGCAAAAGGCAGGGATCGAACCCACACCTTGATAGGGTAATTCCTTAGCGCGCGCATTTTAACAACTGGGGTGGTGATACATACGTTTATTAAATTGAAATAACAAAAACAAATATTAAACAAAAACACATAGATCAGAGAGACGCTGGTGCCCTAGCTCCAGTCGTCTTCTCCAGTAGCTCCCTTTCATTCATCCTGTGAAATAAGAGATATTAGCAAACCAGGGGGTCCCTACCCCCCTAAGTCAGGCCCTACGAATCCAATGGAGTGGTTATTTTGGGCTAAAATGGACTGGTCTGAGAGTTATGACAAAAATACATGGAATCAGTGCAATCATGGTGATGTACGATTCCGGTAGCATGGGGCGCCTGCGATGGTCCAGTCCTGCACTAATGAACCTCAAAAACGCGTCAATAACGTTAGCTTCAATCAAAATAGTAAGAAAATTAAAATATGAATTTATGAAATAATGATAGGACGATGATGCATACAGGGGTGTTTCGAGCCCTTTAGATCTTTGCAAACAATTTCATCTTACCCTCTGATTAACTTGGGAATGAATAGGATAGTTCGTATGTATTGAAAATGGATGCAAATAGGTTTTGCAAGTTGCCCTAGATTAGAAAATTTTGGTGATTTTTGGAAGGTGATGCAAGGTTTCGTGGCATGTTTGTATGAATAATGGAGAATATATGGCTTGCAATTTAGGTAAAATAATATGGGCTTGGACTTGTGTAGTAAGGCTTGTCTTATTTTATGTTATTTTGACTTTTAAAAATAATAAAAATAAAAAATAAAAAATAATAAACCAAAGGGGGTGTATGAACAATTCTTGAGGTGTATATGAAGTGTATAACACGCTTGATATTTGAATCAATAGCCCAATAGCCCAAAATTCCATGTTTGGTCATTTTAGGTTTTATGCATTTTTGCTCAAAATTTCCCAATTTGAACTAGTCATAACTCTTTAAATTTTTATAATTTTATGGTGATCCTTGAATTTTTGGAAATCTCAATATGTCCCCTAAACCCTTTATCTTGATCATTTTTGCATTTGAAGAATTTATCTTGATATAAGTTGCCTTGACAAAAAACTGTTTTTTTGTTGACTTTTGAAATGACCTATAATGAATTGGCCCATATCTCTCAAATGAAACATTTTTTGGACTTGATCTTAGAGAGACAAAGTTGTATAGAATTTAATTTCCTTCAAAATGACCTTTGGTTGAGGAAAATCTGATGAAGCATGTGAAAGTTATTCCTGGTCAAAGTTCAGTTGACTTCTCCTTAGGAAAACCCTAATTTGGCAACTTTTGACTTTTGGTGATTTGAGAGTTTTCCATGATGAATAATAATAAACCCTTGATAAAATGATGAATATGACTTCAAAACCTTGATGTTGAACAAAAATCTTGAGGTTTAATTTATGTTGACCACAGTTGACGTTTTACCCAATACAGTTGATTTTTGGTCATCTGAGCCATTGACTGAGCAAACTTGTGATGCAAGACATGAAACTTGGTATGAGTATTCCTAGAGACATATAAGATACCATGAATTCCATTTGAGACCTTAGAAACCCAAATTTCTTTGTGAAAGATGAAACCCTAGTTGTGGACATATTTCTTAAGAGGTGAATTTGTCTAATCAATTATTGAGCAACCTTAAGCATTTGAGAACCCTAGGAGAATATCTTGAAGAAAAGGGTGGGAAATTTTTAGGGTACAACAGCTGCCCCTGTTCAATCTTCTTAATCATGGGGAGTTAGATTGGCATATCCGCCATTCGAGATCTGAAGGTGGAAGAGGATTGAACACTTAAGTGTCGTGAAATTTGCACTCGCATGTGTAAGAGGTAACGCTGTTGGTTGATAATATTGCTTTAATGGGCTTAAATATTCCATTTGGAGAGATGACAGAACATCGTCGGAGATGGGATGATAGATGCCATCCAAGGTAATTGTTGATAGAATTATCAGAAGAGTCTACGTTTGACTATATCTGAAGAATGCTTTCAAGAATGAACCCCTGGAGAGAGTGCTTAAGTAGCTGCTTGTCAGATTTAGTCTCTGAGCGAAATGCTTTTCATGTAGATAGTCACCATGTCCAGTTTCGGGAATTGATCTATAGTCAGTTTTTTGTTGGTAAACTCGTCCTGTTTCGGGAATTCATACCACCTGGCCATGTCGATAGTTTCCCCGTCCTGTTCCGGAAGTTAATCTTTGTCTGGTTATAAAGATAGGTTCCTCGTCCTGTTTCAGGAATTAATATCTGATGTGTTAGAGAATTATTGACGATACTCCTCTGTTTGTAGACTTTTACCTGAAAAGATAAAGTTAGTCCTTATGAAATGTCATGATGTATGTAATGAACTACATGATGATGTTCTCAAAGTAAACGAGGGTGCTATATGCGTTTCGTATGCATATGTTATGATACTTGTAAATGATGTATGGATGCGAGATGTCGTTGAAGTGTATTGGTAGCTTCGTATAACATATTTTTTAGGAAAATAAATCCCTGACTACTGTTGGGATGTGGAATATTAATTTTCGATCTTGTTTAGAATATCCCCGCTGGGGATTCCTGCCTTCTGTTTTGAGGATACTCCGCTGGGGATGTTTCACTTCTGCTTGGGGATAGAAGAGTTCGGGAAAATTGGTCGTTCATTGCTCTACTAGGGAATTTAGTTCTTATATACCCTGACTGGGGATAAAAGAGATGAATAACCTTCACAGGTGTTGTATGACCGAGTTTCTGATATGGACATCAACTCTTTTGGGGAGGAAAAAGTTTAATGATGTTTGTTCGGTTTCAAATTCTGTAGAAACTTTCTGGGGATAGCAGCCTGGACTATCCTTTGCTGGAGAGAGGAATCTTGTTGGGGATCTGCAGTAATCATAGAAATGAACTTTGTTTTAGAAATTAAATTTCGTTGGGAAAATAAACCCTACTATTGAAATATACTCTACTGAGGAAATGAGCCCACTAGAGAAGAAAATTTTGTTGGGGATTTTACACCGTTGGAGAAACAAACTCAGTTGGGAAATTAAATTCCCGTGAACTATGCTGAGGAAGCAAACTCTGATGGGGATTAGAATTTTGTAGGCTACACGATGGAAGTTTCCACTATATGCTGGAGAAATGATCAAACTCCTTTATCCGCTAAAGGGATCTGCTGGAGAGTATGGTTATATTAATGGTTGGTAGATTCCCTAATTTCTTGTCTTGAAGAAAGATTAGACTTGCAGGGGAATGTATCTCTATCTGGGATGAGCTTATGAAGGTAACTCTGTGGGGGATTTATGGTTGTTTTCTTTGTGTGGATTTGTGGATGTTTTGGAGGTTATCCCAATTCGTAGAGTCTTTAGTAAATGTTGATCCCCGTTGTTATGCATATATTTGTCAATAATAATCATATTTATATGCATATGTTCATCCAATTTAGCCATTGGACGTTTTTGCAAACAAAACAGAAAAGTGAAACAAATTTGAATTTTGAAATTGACTTGTATTACTAATTTGCCTATAAATAGACGATTTTGTACAAAGAGACGGAAATCCTAGTAAGAGGAAATTGTCGTAAAATGAAAAGAGTACAAGGTAAAACAAAACATATAGCTATGTGCAAATGACCCCATCGAGTCTCAACTGTGTTATTGCCTTTATGTCTTGGAGAATTTGATCCCTCGCTATTGGAAGAAGTTGATTGAATTGATCTATACTATTTGAAATTGAAGTTGGGAATAAAGCTTACTATAAGTAGATGATCCACCGGGACATGGTCGTACGCTTTAATCCCTAACTTTTTTCTGGACCCCCCTTTTGGGTTTTCAGTCCACCGGGATACCCTTTTTTGCCCAAACCGCCTTTTCAGGTTTTTGACTTGTCGGGTGTACAATTTTTTACGTATATCCCTAATTTTTGCCCGAACCCTTTTCGTTCGCTGGGATACCCTTATTTTTGCCTAGGCCAGTCAACCTAGCGGGTCACTTTAATGTGTAGTATCTTTTGACTATGTCCGCATTTATAGGGTGCGGAAAATCTTCATTGTCCATGGTGGAAAGTATCATAGTGCCGCTAGAAAATATCTTCTTGATTACAAATAACACTTCGTAGGTGGTTGTCCATTTTCCCCTGGGATCACATTGTGGTAGGATGATGCATTTTATTACCAAGTCGCCATACTGATATATACTCGATGCTCTACTTTTTTGTTGAAGGCTTTGATCATACGTGTAACACGGTGGGAGAACTGACTTGGTGGTTTTGCGTTTGATTGCAAATGTTGCGGTTAGTAAGAGTCGCCAACAACTTTCATTTTATCCAAAAAGGAAAGGTTAAAAAGAACAGGAAAGACCTTTGAGATGTTTTCTTGAGTTCGGGGGGTAGATTATGAAAAGGGAAGGTATTAGCACCCTTTTCATCTGTAGTTATCTACAGGCTCTTAGTTGCTTGCTAGATCACTTCCTTTTGTTTGAAAATATGCTTTGTTGGTTTTTTAAAGTATTCTGAAAAGGCGTCATCGTTTAGGAAAACTTTGTAATGATTCTCGTTCATAAGAATGTATACAAAGTGTTAATCTTTTGAAAATGGTTTCAAGTTTGAAAGATGTTTTTGAAAGTGTTGGTGTTTGTTTTGAAAATAGCAAGGATGTTTTGGTTTGAAAATGAACAAGCAACTAGGAACATTCTACCTACTCAAAAGTCTTTCATGTTTATTTCCTCTTTCCTTTGAAATTGTCATCTTACCATTAATTTGGTAAGGAACCTTATCTTTGGATGTAAAAGGGATGGGCAAGGGTCATCGCATAGTCATGAATAGTAATATCGCAAGATATCTTATCATTTTCTTTGAGAGACTAAGATCATTCGTAAGGCAACTTTTTGTAGCGTCATCGTGGGACTATGATCTTGTATTTTGTTTGTTTTTGCTAAGACATCTTATATGCGTATTATGACCATATATTTCTCAAGGCAACAAAGTGGGTTTACCCTAAGGGTGTAAGTGTGCAAGTGTATTGATTTACATGCATTATTTTGTCTTTGAATTAAGGTTTTCTAAACATTGATTTTATCTTTCCATACAAACCCTAATTACTAGCATTTACATATAAAGCATTAAATTGCAGAAAATAAAAAATACTAAGCTATTACATCATTAGGGGAGGGGTGTACAAATTTACAAATGGGGAGATTGCAAGAAAATTAAATCTAAATAATTATTACAACCATATTAAATATTGTACCAAATTGAAAATAAAATTGCAAGAATGTAAATGGGAAAAGAAATGATTTTGTTTGTATTTTTATGAAAGGGGTTTTAATCTTGACCTAATTAAGAAAATAATTAATGGAAATTACCTAAAATTAAAACCTAAATTAACTAACAAAGAATAATAAGTTAAAAATGATTTTTTAGGGTTTTTCATGAAAAGGCTTTGAATAATAAAAATAATAGGAAAATTAATTAATTAAAATACCTAAGTTCTAAATTAATTTTAATTAAGAAAAGAAAATAATGTAATAGTTAAACCTAAACCTAAATATTAATTATTAAGAAAGAAATTAATTTATTAAGAAAATATTTTTGTTCTTTTAGTTTTATAAAACAAATAAACTAAATAAGTCTAAAATAATAAATAAAATATTTTTTGGATTTTTATTAATAATAATAAAAATAATAATAATAATAATAATAATAATAATAATAAAGGAAAAAGAAATAAAATAAAATAAAATAAGAAAAAGAAAATAATATAGAAAATTGGGCCAGGGGTCTTGAAGTAAGGCAGGGGGAAAGTTAGCAAAAAAAGAAGGCCCAATGTTAAGGGCCCGACCGCTGCAAACATAAAGAAAGGAAAAATGTGAGAAAAATAAGCAAAAGGCAGCGCGCTGGGTGTTGAACCCACGCCTTCTTGGTTACCAGCATGCTGCCTTACCACTGGGTGGCTATACATCTGTTAACATTGGCACAAAAATAAATACATAACATAAAACTTGCCCTGACTGTACTTCATCTTTAACCTACAGCCAAAGGATCTGTAACTTGCTCATTCTTCAACCATTTTCAAAAATGTAAACATGAAACTTGTGTATTTTTTCACCACGAATCCAACCATGTTAACTAATTTAAGCTAACATTCAAAGATGGGGATTAATTTATGAAAGTACCAAATTCCGACCTAAATGTTTCAGCAAGTTTAAACTCAAAATTCTCCATGCTCAAGCAACATAAATGAAATCTATGGACATGTATAGTTTCAGGGTAATGATATCTACATTCTATCTTCACAAATGCAAGCCTAACAATGCCTAAATGATGAGATAGAAGTTCAAGAAAAATACCTCAAAACTGGAAATTGTGAAATGAGTTTGAGCTTGTTTCAAGTGATGGTGATGATCAGGTTAGCTTCCTTGGACCTTTAGGAAGCTAATGCAATGGCTGGCTTGAGCTGAAGGTGGCTGGAATGGTCTGGAGAAGTCCAACTGTGATGCTCAGTTTTTGAACTTGGAAATGGGTGAAGAGTGTTACAGTCGTGTAACAGGGATAGAGATGACTTATGTATGATGTTTCGAAGCTTTTGGAAGCAAAATGCCAAGAAACGCATGAGTAAAATGGAAGTTTGAAGTTCTTGGTCAGAATATGCAACAATGGTGGTTTGTGATGCAGTTCTGAGTTTTGGGAAGTTTTGGAGCTTGTGTATTCGTGGGTTAGCTTGCAAACAACTTGTGCATAAGTAAGGAAAAGGTTAAAGTACTTTAGGAAGTCAGAAGCACAAGATCTACAGTTATGGCTATGTTAATTGATTTTGAAGAAAAGTGAAAACATGGTTTCAAGGTATAGTACAAGCGTGGCCTAAGTTTATGGGAGGCTCTAGACATGTTGCTTTTGCCTTTGGCATTGCTTATGATCATAAGGAACAAGTGCAAAGCTCTATGCATTGACTTTGTGATTAAAGCTTCTTTACAAGAATGGAATGGTTACTTTGTGCCATAAATGTAAATGTAACTTGGATAAAGGCTCAAGTGCTTGGATTAAAGCTCTAACAACTATGTAAACATTTAATTATGGAGTGAAAAACAAGTTTGAGGCCTGCAAAGCAAAGATTATGCAGCCTAGGCTTGGATTGGAATTCTTGTTCATCATGAAATGGCTTATAATTCAAGTTTGGAAATCCTAACTTCATCTCTTCGATTCTCCCTACTCAAACATGATCTTAATGAGTACTTGGACATTTTGGAAATCTTGTAACATTCTCTACAACCCCTATTTAAATCACTTTTTCAAAATCCAAATGGAGCCATGTGAAAAGTTGCTATGAAGTTGGTACCAAAAATCTGCCTAACGAGGGCAAAATTTTCACTAAGTGTTTAGTTTCATGACTATGATTTCATGGATTAATAACTTGAAATCCAAGAATTTCTAATAGGATTTGTCTAAAACAATGTTTTATATCTCATTTATATCTACAACTGTCATGTTTAAAGTTTCCTTTGAATCATCTTGCATCATGGTGAAAAATTGGCTCAAAGTTGTGAAAAAATATGAAGTTTTCAACACTTAGAAAATTTTCTAAGTTTGGAAACTTTGACTTTTCAAAATAAAATATTGACTTTTTGATTTCTTGATGAACAAGTTTCATATTTTGACATGTTTTGATGAATTGTGATCTTTGACACTTGATTTTGACCAAAAAGTCAAAGTTTGACTTTTCAGTGTGTAGTTGAGTTTTGATCCGTTGACTGAAAATCAACTATCAATCAAATGACCTTGAGCAATGTTTTGAGTCATGCCATGAAGTTAAAATTATGAAATTGAATCCTTGAGATCGTTTTTCCAACCAATCAACCATTTTCTAGGTCAAAAATCAGAAGTTTCCCTTTCTTAGTCAAAACCCTAATTTTGACCATTTTGCCCTTTTGATAATCTGATCAAATTTCTTGAGGAATTGTGGTCCAAACTTGATCAAATGACATATAGGAGTTCACAATGTTGATATGGATCAAAAATTATGAAGTTTGACTGTAAATTGACCACAGTTGACTTTTCCCCAATACAATTGATTTTTAGGTCAACTGATCAATTGACTGAGCAAAAATGTGATCCAAGACTTGAAACTTGACATGAGAAATTTTGAAGGTCCATAGTGATTCATGAAAGTCATATGAGGCATTAAGAGTTCAATTATCCTTGTGCAATCTCCAACCCTAATTTCAGTCATCAATGCTTAAGGAGGTGTCTTGAGCTGATCAACCTTAGTGCAGTCTTGAACCAAAGGAGATCTTGTGAGAAAATACTTGATAAATGAGAGGGATAATTTTGGGGTACAACAGATGCCCCTTTTCAATCTTCTTAAACCTGAAAATTTAGATTGGCGGATCCGCCATTCGTGACTCGAAGGTGGAAGATGAATTCTGAATGGGCTTATAGATTCCATTTGAGGGAATGATGGAGATTTACCGGAGATAGGCTTGTAGATGCCATCCTAGGGTGACTATTGACAGAAAATGGACTAAGTATGAACTTGATTTCAATTGGAAATAGAATCAGAATAGATCTTTGGAGTGATTTATCTGAAACTAGCAGAAGTCTTGTATGTTGTGACTAGGAAGAATCAGAATAAATCTTGGAGAGATTTATCTGAACCAAAAATGTTCATTTGGCAAGTACCGGGATAAACCGTTGAGAGGTTTAAACTGAACCAAAAGAGGTCTTGAATATTCTTTAATCTGGAGAGAATCAAAGTAAATCTTTGAGCGATTTATCTGAACCAGAGAAAGTGTTTGCGGGAAAGAATCAGAATAAACCTTTGAGAGGTTTAAATTGAATCGGCATGGATTTGGAGAAGAATCAAAATAAACCATTGAGAGATTTATCTGAACCAAAGAAAACGTCTACTAGGAAAGAATCATAATAAATCGTTGAGAGATTTATCTGAACCAGCAGGGATTTGGAGAAGAATTAGAATAAATCATTGAGAGATTCAAACATAATTGGCAGGGATTGGAGAAGAATCAGAATAAATCGTTGAGAGATTTATCTGAACCAGAGAAGGCGTCTGCGGGAAAGAATCAAAATAAACCGTTGAAAGATTCAAACTGAACCGGCAGGGATCTGGAGAAGAATCAAAATGAATCATTGAGAGATTCATCTGAACCAGAAATGTTCATTTGGAAAGTATCAGGATAAACCATTGAGATATTTAAATTGAACCAAAAGAGGTCTTGAATATTCTTTAACTGGAGAGAATCAAAGTAGATCTTTGAGTGATTTATCTGAACCAGAGAGAGCGTCTGCGGGAAAGAATCATAATAAACCGTTGAGATATTTAAACGGAACCGATATAGATCTAGAGAAGAATCAGAATAAATCATTAAGAGATTTATCTGAACCATAGAAAACATATGCGGGAAAGAATCAGAATAAATCATTGAGATTTAAACTGAACCGGCAGGGATCTGGAGAAGAATCGGAATAAATCGGTGAGATATTTATCTGAACCAATAGGGGTCTAAAGGAAATATCTGTTATCTAGATGGTCGACCAGTCCTTTCTCAAAATTGATCTGTAATTGACTTGTTGAAAATTTGACAGTAATTTTCTGTTGATTGATCTTTCTTGAAAAGGTGAAAGGTTAGTTGAATGCAATGTCATGATGCATGAAATGCATGGTATAATGATGTTTCTCAAAAATAAATGAGATCGCGTTGTATGCATTTGTGTTTTCAATGCTATGATGTATGGATGTAATGTATGGGCACGTTAATTGTTATGCCCCAGTGTTGCTGGAGTCGGGGAAAATAAATCCCTGAGTACTGTTGGGAATGTAAGTCTTCATATTTTGAATTTGAAGTGTTGATGGATGAGTTTCCATTTATTAGAGAAATAAACTCTATTGTGGAAGGGAAACTACGTGCATTACTTGTGGACCTCGTGAATTCCTGCTGGGGAATCCTGAGAAACTGGGCGACTTTCACTGGGGAATTTTTAGAGCGGTAACTGGAATTTTTATTCCGTCGGGGATGTGAGAACACTTGATACCATCAGGCTGTATACTGGAGATATGTTAGCGATCCTGTAGTGGGATGTGCCAGCTTCCTCTCTTGTTGGAAAAGTACCTGCGGGGGACTTTATGGAATACTCTAAAGATATTATCCTATTTCTTAAAACCATTAGTGATTGTCTTTCTATTTTCTATTCCTCTTTTTTGCTCATTTGTAAACAGTAGTCACGTTCAAATGCATATGTTCAAAAATAATCATTGGACGTTTTTGCAAACAAAACACGGAAAATAAAATAAAAAAAGATAGTTTGGAACTTTCAGAGGAATATTTTTGTATTAACTTGAATAAGTATTTTTGTACAATGATATGAACATTCTAGTAAGAGAATGTCGTCGTAGAATACGACAACTGATACAAAGAAAAGATAGATATGTGAAATAATCCCATGGGGTCCCTATTATGCTATAGCCTTCATGTCTTTGAGCATCTGGTTCACTTGCTGCTTTGTCCGAAGCTGGTTGGATTGATTAGATCCATTTGAGTTTGTCAGTCGATGCTAAAGGTTGTTTGTAAGGTGATCCAACTGGACATAGTCATACGCTTTAATTCCATAACTTTTGCCTGGACCACCCTTTCGGGTTTTTAGTCCACCGGGAAACCCTTTTTTGCCCAAGCCGCCCTTTCGGGTTTTCAGCTTGTCGGGTCTACAGATTGTTTTGTATTTTATCCCTAATATTTTCCTGAACCTTTTTGGTTCGCCGGGATGCCCTAATTTTTGCCTGGGCCAGTCGACGTAGCGGGTCTTTATTCATGCGTAGTTTCTTTTGACTATGTTCGCGTTCACAGGATGTGGAAGGTCGTCGCCATCCATAGTGGTTAAGATCATTGCTCCACCAGAGAATATGCTTTTGATCACAAATGGTCCTTCGTATGTAGGAGTCCATTTTCCCCTGGGATCACCTTGTGGCAATATGATACGCTTGATTACCAAGTCACCAACTCGATATACCTGACGTCTGACCTTCTTGTTAAAAGATATGATCATAAGTTTTTGTTACATCTGACCGTGACAGACAGCCGTAAGCCTCTTCTTATCAACCGAATTCAACTGGTCAAGTCGAGTTTGAATCCATTCATCTTCATCCAGCCCTGCATCTATTATGATTCTCAGAGAAGGTATTTGGACTTCAATTGGTAGGACAACTTCCATACCGTATACCATAGTGAAAGGAGTTGCCCTTGTTGACATGCACACCGTGGTACGGTAACCATGGAGAGCGAATGGTAACATCTCATGCCAGTCCTTGTAGGTCACTTTCATTTTTTTATATGGATCTTGAATTACGCGCATAGTGCGGTGATCATAGTGTTGTTGAGATTGGTACCATTGTCTATGATGATTCTCTCCAGGATACCGTACCGATAGATGAGGTTCTATTTGATGAATCGGGCCACAACATTCTTGGTAATAGGAGCGAAAGAAGCTGCCTCAACCCACTTTATGAAATAGTCAATGGCCACCAAGATGAAGCGGTGTCCATTAGAAGCTGTAGGTTTGACTTCTCCAATCATGTTGATGCCCCACATCGCGAATGGCCAGGGAGCAGTCAGGACGTTTAGAGGGACTGGAGCCACATGCACTTTGATAGTATAGATCTGACACTTGTGAAAGGTTCGTGAATGCTAATAGCAATCTTCTTCCCTTGTAGACCAGTAATACCCCACCCGTAGGATCTTTTTAGCCATCGTATGCCCACTAGAATGGGTGCCAAAAGTTCCTTCATGTAGATCAGCCATGATCTTGTCTGCCTCAACCTTGTCTATGCAACAAAGCAAAGTAGAGTCTTGATTGCGCTTGTAGATAATATCGTTACTGAGGAAGAACTTAGCAGAGAATCTTCTCAAGAACTTCTGATCATGGACTGAAGCTCCCTCCGGATACTCTTGGTCCTTAAGATACTTTTTAACTTCATGGAACTAAGGCTTTTCTACTACTTCTTCAATATCCATCTCGTGACAGTAAGCTGGTTCATCCATCCACTCAATGGTGATCTGGGGAGTCTCGTTACCCCACTTGAGTTTAAACATGGATGACATAGTGGCTAGCGCGTCCGCTAGTTGATTTTCCTCTCGTGGAAAATCCTCAAAGGTAATTTCCTCAAAATGTGGGATTAATGTTAACACATGTTCTTTGTAGGGGATGAGATAAGGGTGCTTCGTGTCCCATTTTCCTTTGATCTGACTGATGACTAAGGATGAATCTCCAAATACACTTAAGAACTTGATTCCCAAATCTATGGCAGCTTTGAGACCCATAATACACGCTTCATATTTTGCCATATTATTGGTACAGTTGAAACAAAGTCTTGCAGTGAAGGGAGTATGGCATCCTTCTTGGGATATGATCACAACACCTATGCCATTTCCGAGTGTGTTGGAAGCTCCATCAAAAACCAAGGTCCATTGGGATCCTTGTTCAGGTCCGTCATATGGTTTGAATTCTTCATAATTGTTTACCATCATGATGTCTTCATCTGGGAACTCGAATTTCATGGACTGATAGTCATCCACAGCCTGATAAGCAAGGTGATCGGCTAGTACACTGCCCTTTATTGCTTTTTGGGTAGTGTACTAAATATCGTATTCAGTCATGATCATTTGCCATCTTGATACTCTTCCAGAGAGGGCGGGCTTCTCGAATATGTATTTAATTGGATCCATCTTGGATATCAATAAGGTAGTATGGGTCAACATATACTTCCTTAGACGGCGAGCAACCCATGCCAGAGCGCAGCAAGTTTTCTCGAGCAGTGAATATCTGGTTTCACAGTCGGTATACTTTTTGCTCAGGTAGTATATTGCGTGCTCTTTTCGGCCAGACTCGTCATGCTGCCCCAGCACACACCCCATTGAATTTTCCAAGATAGTTTGATACATGATCAAAGGTCTTCCCTCGACTGGCGGCATCAAAACAGGATGCTCTTGAAGGTACTCTTTGATCTTGTCGAAGGCATCTTGGCATTCATCATTCCATCTGACTACTTGATCTTTCTTCAGTAATTTGAAGATTGGTTCACAAGTAGCGGTTAGGTGAGAAATGAATTTGGCGATGTAGTTTATCCGTCCTAAGAATCTCCTGACTTCCATCTCAGTTTGAGGAGTAGGCATTTCTTGTATTTATTTTACCTTTGCAGGGTCCACTTCGATACCTTTACCACTGACGATGAAGCCTAGGAGTTTACCGGACCTCACTCCAAATGTGCATTTATTCGGGTTCAACCTTAGCTTGTATTTCCTTAGCCTTTCAAACAATTTCAGAAAATGGTCAAGATGTTCCTATTCAGTTTGAGATATGGCTATCATGTCATCCACGTAGACCTCTATTTCGTGATGGATCATATCATGAAACAGAGCTACCATGGAGCACTGATAGGTTGCCCCAACATTTTTCAAACCGAATGGCATAACTTTGTAACAGAATGTGACCCACTGTGTGACGAAGGTCGTTTTCTTCATGTCCTCAAGTGCCATTTTGATTTGATTATAGCCTGAGAAACCATCCATAAATGAGAACACTTTATGTTGTGCGGTATTGTCAACCAGAATGTCGATATGGGGAAGCGGGAAATCATCCTTAGGGCTTGCGCTATTCAAATCTCTATAATCCACACACAAGTGTACTTTATCGTCCCTTTTAGGCACTAGAACAATATTGGCAACCCATTGTGGATAGGAGGTGACGGCTCGTTGAATTGTTTCATGACTTCAGTCTTGATCTTCTCTGACATGTCTGGCTGCATGCGACAAATTTTCTATTTTACCGAAGGGTAGTCTTCTTTTGTCGGTAGACGATGGACCACGATATCAGCATCAAGTCCTGGCATGTCTTCGTATGACCAAGCAAATACCTCAACATAGTCATGTAGTAACTGAGTTAAGTGCTTCTTGACACTCGATTCCAGATTGGCACCTACCTTGACTTCTTTCTTGTCCTCTTCGGTACCTAAATTAACTGTGACAACCAGTTCTTTGTGGGGCTGTATGGTCCTTTTTCCTGTTGTAGTAACCTGGCTAGTTCCCTTGGTACCTCACTATCTTCCTCACCTTCGTCGTCGGCTTGGTAGATCGGATTTTTAAAGTCACAATAGGCCATAGCAGAATCGTTATCCATGGGATCCTGAGTGGATGTGGATCTGCATTTTGATAAGTGAGTGTGTGTAAGAGCATAGCTATCTTTGAAAAATAAAAAGTTGTAGAAAAATAAGAACAAAGAGCGTAAGTTTTGTATGTAAAAAGTCCATGATTCATTGATGACGTATGAAAATGAAGTAACAACCCTTACAAATGGACCTTTGTGCCTCGGGTAAGACACTAGGTTTTAAAAGTCTCAATTGTTTAATTATTACAAGTCCGACAAAAATTTAAATACAATTACTGTTGGATAAAAGTAATAGGGATAAATTCTTTAGTTCCCAGTTGTTGATTCCTCCACTGATAGTTGGGAAAATCCATTCTTCCAGGTCACAGCTGTCATCACTATCCTCCACTACGTTGACTCCATGATTGTTAATCCGCAAAGGTGGTCCCTCAGCACGAGCATGACGAACAGCTTTTTAGGCTCCTGAAGTAAAACCCAAACCAAATTTGTCAAACTCGTAGGAAATATCTGGGAGTTGGCCCCAAATAGTACACCCACCTTCTTCGACTACTACCTTGGCATCTTTCAGAGAAGCCATCTTCAGTAGAGGTCTTGTGATCTTCGGAACTTTCGAAACAGTCTTGGTTGCAGCAACTATTTGTTGGACTTCCTCGAAATGCTGACATGGAGTTTCGATGAATTCACCATCCATTTCTACATATCTAAAGGAGTTCAAGTGACTGACCATATATTCCTCCTCTCCATGGACAGTGATGATTTTTCCCTTGATTGGGTACTTCAACATCTGATGTAATGTAGAGGTGACAGCACCGACGTTATGAATCCAAGGTCGTCCCAATAAACAGGAATAGGAAGGGCGAATATCCATTACATAGAAAGTTGAATAAAAGGTCTGAGTTCCAAATTTAATGGGGATGTCCACCTCCCCGTGCACCATTCTCTTCGAACCGTCGAAGGCCCTTAACACTATGTTGCTGGGTTTTAAGGTCAAACCTTCACAGTCTAGTCTATCCAGAGCCTTCTTAGGAAGCACATTCAATGATGAACCAGTATCTACCAGAATATGGGCAAAAGTAGTGCCCATGCATTCGACAGAGACATGAAATGCCTCGTTGTGTTTCCTATCTCTAGGTGTCAGGTCAGCATCAGAAAAGCCCAAACTGTTATCAGCGGTCAAACTGGCCACACCATCTTTGAATTGGTCAGCAGAGGTTTCTTGTGGCACATGGGCAGTTTTAAGAAATCGCACCAAGGCCTTCGCATGAGCCTCGGAGCACAATAGTAAATCTAGCATAGAAATCTTTGAAGGGGTTTCACTACAAGAAAAAAAGAGATTTACGACACATAAATTGCGACAGTTCCCACAAAACCGTCCTTATTCCTGAATTGCGACAGTTGTCACGACGGTTAGGCTCAACCGTCGTAGATTTTCAAGCATTATTCCTGAATTGCGACAGTTGTCACGACGGTTAGGCTACTTTTTTTTATTCTTTTACTTTCCCACTTTTTTTCAGCAACACAATATCATAATATCAACACAATATCATAATATTTTCAGCAACTAATATTTATTATTAAATTATAAACAAAATACAACAAATAAAAATATAAAAAAACAAAATAGGAGTAACAAACAAAATTGAAAGAGGATTAGGTTTTGTGAAAGAGCTTTTTATCCGATTGAAGCAAAGAACCACCGCCGGAAGTACGGTGTTGCGCCTAGAATGGTGAAGCTTCCATTCTTCGATTCGACTCAATCTTCTTCATCTTCTGCGCGATCTTTGTATCATCCGAATATCAAGGTATATAAATTATTGATTCAATCTTCTTCTACTTCTTTTCAATTTTCTTTCGATTTTACCGTGGTGATGTGTTTCGGTTGAAGTTGCAGAATCAGTTGCATTGATGAAGATGATGAACGAATGAAGTTATTGATTCAGTGAAGATGCATTGAGGACGATTGAAAAACGGAAGGTGATGATGCTGTTTTGAGATAACCAGAAGGTGAGTTTTTCTTTCTTTCTGTGAATCTCCTTCTGAGTTTTTTGTGTGATTTTCTGATTGAATGAATCGTGAGCCAAGTGAGAGAGTGAAAGTTTTGTATGATGTAAAGGACTTGTGATGATAATGGTTTTGTAATGCTTGTGAACAACTTGTAATGAACATGATAGACTACGGTGGCTCCATATTCAGAATTTCAACCGCCGGTCACTGCAATTTGAGTGTTTATTCAGTATATTAAATCCATCCTCTTTGTCGAGAAAGGGTCTTGATGTTCATACTGTCCATCTCCATAGGCTACTGATGCGCTTTCAACATTTAGAGTCTTTATCCTTATGTGGTTGTACGGAGCTCAATGATTCAGGATTAACCCGTCTGCTAAGCTATGGTTCGAATTTACAGAAACTTAATCTAGATTGTTGTTTGAAAGTTACTGATTACGGGCTATCCCTGGTTGCTTCTGGTTGTCCCTCATTGACGTCAATTAGTCTCTATCGGTGTATCAACATTTCTGATGACGGATTAGAGACTTTAGCCACTGCTTGTTTATCTTTGAAATGCATAAACCTCTCGTACTGCTCACAAATATCCGACAAAGGGTTGAAAGCTCTTACTCAGAGGTGTCGTCAGCTTCAGGCAGTTAACATATCACACTGTGAGAGTATAAGAGGTGTTGGCTTCAAAGGGTGTTCAAAATCTCTCACACATGTAGAGGCTTGGTCTTGTAAGCTCAACCCAGAAGGGGTGACGGGAATAATTAGTGGCGGTGGTATAGAGTATCTAGACGTATCTTGTTTAAGTTGGTATCCCTTAGGAGATACCTTGCTTGGAATAAGATTGTCCTCAAACCTCAAAGTCCTTAACTTTCGAATGTGCAGATCTGTTTCCGATACTTCTATTGTTGCAATAGCCATGGGATGTACACTACTTGAAGAATGGAACTTAGCATTATGTCATGAGGTGAGGATATCTGGATGGCAAGCAGTGGGGTTATATTGTCAGAATTTGAAGAGACTGCATGTTAATCGATGCCGTAATCTCAATGATAATGGCCTGCAGGCATTACGAGACGGTTGCAGAAGTCTCTCGGTTTTGTACTTGAATGGTTGTGTTCACGTGACTCCTTTTGCATTAGAGTTATTCAAGTCTCACAGAGCAAATGTTTGTATAAAGGATGAAGAGGTAATGTGCATCAATCCTTACTACTTGATTGTTAAGTTTTGTAATATTCTATCTTAAATACTCACAGATTAACACATGCAATGAATTGTCGGATTTTGGCTATTTTATTATTATGGCTTGTGGAATCACTGTTTTGCAGCAAATAGGTTTAGTTCCATATACATATTTCTGTTTTGAATTATCAGGTTGTTTCTTATGCTGAAATTGGTGTTATGCTCACCACTCCTAATTTTTTGTTGTTTTAGATATCAGCTTCATATATCATATAATCCGTGGTCAAGCAACAATCAAACTGTATGTGATCTACAACGTCTTAGAGGTGAGCATAAATTAACCCTTATCCAAATTTTACTTAGTAATTTGCTCTCCTTTCATACCAAATATTTGGACTAACCCTATTATAGATATAGAGCAATAAGATTGTGACCAACATGATATATTCCGAAATATGAAAGAATGGAAGATAACTGAGCTGGCTTTGTGTTGATTTCAATAGGCTTTGTGTTGATTTCAATAGGCTTTGTGTTGATTTCTAATCTTTTACGAAAGTTTGTAACATGAAGAACAAAACGAGTGGCTTATCTGTTCGCACTCTCAAGGTGGAAACTTCGCCAAGCATTGAAACTATAGATTTTTTAATTCATTAAATCAAAAGGGTTATCACTTATCACTAAAATCAGGGTTCCTTTCAAGATCAAATAACATTCAACAACATTTTCTAGGTTACCTGTGGAGGTTGTCAGAGTGCTCACACAGCTGCTATTGGTAGGTAACTTTCTGGTTTATGCTGAGCATTATGTTTTTTAGGAGGGAAGTGTACTTTTGGTGGATATTGTGCTTAGTTCTTAGCAATTAATGCTACCCATATCATGATTTGCTTATTTTGCAGCTGTTCTGTGTGCTGAGAGAGGAATTACGTCACATCTGCTTCTACGAGGAGAGCAGCCTGAAATCTTGACTGGCTATAACTTGATGTCTACAATATATGGAAATGTCACATATGTTCCGAGAACTATGTACGCCAACAGGGAAGAAATGCTAAAGAACTATGCTAGGTCAGTGGCCGGAAACAGTGGTGCTTTCCTATGGTTCAATGATATCATTCAAGCTTCTTCAACAGGCGAATTGTCTACTTCTCAAAATTTTACGAAAATGGACGCAAGTAGAAGTGAGAGAAACCATCTTCAAAAGATTTTAGTTGTCAACGAAGGGGCTGGTGATTCTGTTGCTCTACTAGGTAATGGGAAGTTGAAGTTTGAAAAACAACAATGCATATCTTTGGGATCATTTTCTCTTAACAATGCATAGCCGTTAACTTTATGGACTGTTGCGGAAAGAACTTAAATGAAAATGTTGTTTCTTTGTATAGGTATTATTCGGTTAGTGCAATACTTATCACAAAATCATTTACTTGGGAAACAAAGAGCCACAAAATTTGTCGTTGATGCTGGTACTGGCACAACAGCTATTGGTATAGGACTTGCAGCCATTTTCTTTGGGTGCGGATCAGTTTGTATACTGCTAATTTACTTAAAAAGTATTTTTGAATCATTTTCCCGAAACTGTTCATGTTGCGTTTTGAACCATAACAGAAAAGGCTACATTAAATCTCAGTAATCAGATTTGTTGTTTCCTTGCAGACTTCCGTGGGAGGTACACGCGGTTATGCTGGCAGATAAAATTGATGGGTACCGAAAGAAGGAAAAGCACTTGATTGTTGAATTCAGTAAGCATTTCAATGTTGAGTTTCTTGACCACGACGTAAACAAAGAAGATGCTGGGATTGTGCATTGGGTGGAACGTGACCGTCCAAGAAAGTAAGATGTTATAGACTTTTTATTTCTTTTTTACGGTATAAAGATGTCATAGACTTTGCAGCAATTAGATTGCTAGTGGTATATATAAAAAAGACACCTCCGACAAATAATTCAGATAGCGGTGATTCACATCTGTGATGTTCTGATGGTAACTATAAATAGGTGACTTAACTCTTCTGCAACTTCTTTATATAAACACGTCAAAGTAGTTGTAAGGCCAAATGTTTTGCTATAGTTCATCATAAATACTTGACTGGTCTTATAGGGTATTGTGATGATGGCACCTAACAAATGACAATTTTAATGTTTGTTGTTTTATTTACACTACTACACATGTGAGTGAAATATTTGTAGTAAGTGTTATTGAAATTCGAGTCTTTTCGTTTAATTTGTATCAGTTATAACATAGGAACTCTAATCGCTAGATTTGGCCTTTATCAAGGTTACAGATTCAATTTTGCGCTGCTTACATTTTCATCGGGGTTGTTTGCATTCTTCTTTATTTTGTAAGTGATTATTGCTCACATTTTTTTTAAATACATGCTTTCAATTATTATTGTTTATGTTAACCTGTATGACAGTGATTGAGTTTCATGGTTGATGTTAATATTACATGAAGGAGTATGAGTACATTGCATAACAACTAATTGCTTGCTTCTATTCCTCCAAGCTGGAGCTTCATCGATCAATTCACTGTATTAGTACAAGGTATTCATGTTCCTCCTGAATGTACATGTAACGTCATAGTAAATTCTATTTTACAGTTTGAAATATTCTGCCCCTTCATATTGAGCGTGTTCTTTTTTATTTAATCATTTTGTTTAAACATGGTTAATGATCTTAGGGACTAGACGCAATGGTTGGTGAACATGGAACTCAACTCTAGGGAGGTCAAAAGCAAAGAGTTGCAATTGGAAGAGCAATTTTGAAAGATCCAAAAATATTACTTCTTGATGAAGCTACAAGTGCCCTTGATGCCGAGTGTGCATGTATTGATACTAACTTGTGCATTTGTATGTTCTTTTTAAACCTTGGTGATTTCCTTGTGCAGAAACTAGGGGAAGGTGTGAAAGGGGTGTATATCTCGATAGACGTGGATTGTCTTGATCCTGCATTTGCTCCGGGAGTGTCTCATATTGAACCGGGAGGTCTTTCTTTCCGCGATGTTCTTAACATCCTACACAATCTTCAAGGTGATGTTGTTGCTGGAGACGTCGTTGAACTCAACCCACAACGCGATACTGTTGATGGAATGACTGCTATGGTAGCTGCTAAGTTGGTCAGAGAAATGGCTGCAAAGATTGCAAAATGATCAAGAGATTTCGGAGCTAACCTCTTTTTGTTATAGTTCCTGAAAATCGGAAAATCTCACTTGTTATAGGTAACTTGTAGCAAAGTTATAAGGTGGTATAAGCATATTACAATGTGCAATAATTCATAAATCTTTTCTCCCAATAATAAGTACTGGTATCTCACGGAAATCTCACGCTTCAATAGCAAAAGCAATGTCTCCTTGCATTATTTTACAAATGGTTTCCCAACTGAATTAATAATACTGAGTTAGTAAATATTTCAAAACAATTGGATTGCTCATTTCAAAACAATGTTGAAAAGTGATAGAAAATAAAATAAAAATACTATAAATAAAAAAATATTAAAGTAAATAATAATTTAAATATAATAGTAAAATATTATAGTAAAATAATATTATATTTAAAATTATTTTACTAAATAATAATTTAAATAAAAATATTATTTGAAATTTATAAATCAGATTACGACGGTTAAAGTCAAATTCACGACGGTATATAACCGTCGCAAACAACAACAACAAAAAATAAAGTCAAATTCACGACGGTATATAACCGTCGCAAACAACAACAACAAAAAATAAAGTCAAATTCACGACGGTATATAACCGTCGCAAACAACAACAAAAACAAAAAATAAAGTCAAATTCACGACGGTATATAACCGTCGCCATCTGTTGTGCGTGACAGTTTTTGCAACCGTCGCGAAATAGGCTGGGGACGCACGATTCTGCGACGGTACTTCTACCGTCGTAGATTGTAAATTGCGACGGTTTTAACCGTCGTAATCAGCCAAAATAACCGTCCCAATCTATCATTTTTCTTGTAGTGTTTGCCCTAACTGTTCGACTACATTGTAGTCGCTTCTCTATAATTTTCAAAATTTATTCCATCTCCTTCTTAGAGGCCTCTGGGATAGATACTGATTGCACCTTCATCCGGATAGGTTCAACCAAAATGCCTTTGCCACGAGTCTCGGTCGACTCGGTGATAGGGGTGTCAGTAGGGGTAACCACATGACCTATAGTAGTAGTGTCAATAGGAACAAATGTAGGGATGATCACCGGACCGGTAACAGTTTTAGGAGGAGAAATCTCATGGGAGAACACCCTTCCACTTCTGGTTATTTTTTTGGTTCCTACAATGTTGCCGATGTCGGGGTCAGCCTTCTCAAAAATTGAGTCTTCATCAGCCAACCAATCTTGCTTGACGCCATCGTAGTAGACGTCACCCCCATAGTTCCAGGGGACAGTTTTAACTGAGGAGTATGGGATTGGCCCTGGCATAGTAATTATCAGTGGAGTCACCTTCAGAACAGATGTAATCCTAACGGGTCTTTTGATGGAGACCCTGGGAGGATTAGAGGAAATGGTTACTATTGAAACATCCTTGTAAGCAAAGGTTGGAATGGGAGTTTTTTCAAACAAAATCTCTTGGTCATCCATCAGGCGCTGGACACCTGCTTTCAATAAATGACAACCAGTCGGTAGGGATAAATAGAGGTGTTAGCCTTCACCACAACCCAAAAATAAACCGGCCTTCAACATGTTCCTCTTGACGGTCAGGAGAGGAGTAACAAGTTCATCAACAACAGTAACAAACACATCATCTTCAACAGTGTTATCATCACGGCCGTGCTTGGGCATAGAAGCAGTGATAACATTTGGAATCTCAGGAGCATCAAACTCAATTTATTTTGCCTCGAGAAGGTCTTGCACTTTCTTTTTCAAAACCCAGCAGTCGTTTGTATCATGACCTGGACTTTCTGAATGGTAAGCACAACGATCGTTTGGGTTGTAACAGGGAGAGGCAGTGTTGGGATTCTTTGGAGCTTCCCACAAGGTTATCAGATTAGATCTCAACAAATGTGGCAAGACTTGAGACAGCATCATATTTATCTGGGTAACTTTTCTTACCAGTCTTTCTGTTCTAGGCTGGTTGTTCCTTTGTTGAGTAGGTGTAGGCTTAGGGATCATGAAGGCCCCTACCGTTGGACGGTGCTCTGTTCTGTCCTGATTCCTTTGATAGTACACAACACCAACCTCTTTCTTCCGAGTGAGTGGTTTTCTTACGGAACTGGAGGATGCGTCCTTTTGAATCTTCCCACTCTTAATCCCAGCTTCCACTCTCTCCCCGGTCAAGATTAATTCAGTGAAGCCGACTGAAGAGCTTCCAATTAGATGATTAAATAAAGGACAAGACATGGTACCCATAAATATGTCCACTAGCTCCCTGTCAGACAGGGGAGGCTGGACTCTTCCTGCTAAGTCCCTCCACTTCTAAGCGTAGTCTTTGAAACCCTCGCTTGAACTCATAGCCAGACTCTGGAGTTGAGTATGGTTGAGAGAAAGGTCTGTGTTATACTGATAATGCTTATAAAAAGCAGCGGCCAGGTCTTACGAATTATGGATATTGGCCCTCTCCTGTTGATAGAACCAATCTAGCTGAGTCCTGGATAGACTATCCTGAAAGAAGTGGACCCATAAATCTCTATCAGCAGCGCGAGGCTGTATCTTCCTCACATAAGATCGGAGGTGCATCTTGGGACACGAAACCCCGTCGTACTTATCAAACACTGGTGCCTTGAACTTTGGTGTAATAACAATCCCAGACACCAAACCCAGTTGTTCATAGTCCAGCCCATGCACTTTCTGAATCTCCATTGCACTAAAGCGATCTTCCAACTGTTTGTATTTGTCGTCAGCTGGAGGATACTGCTCTTCAGAGTAATCAACCTCTTCTTCCTCTTCATATTATGGATGGTCAGTCACTTCCTTGTTTTTCCCTTCTTGATTATCTTTTTCACCTGACGATGTTGAGAAGTCTAGATTTCGTCTAGCTTTCCCTTGGAACCTTCTTCCCAGATTTAAAACACCGGTTGATTTCTTTAATTTCTTCTTCTTTTCTTTGATCAGCATGGTTTTCAACTCATCTCGTCCTTTTTCCAGAGACAATAACATTTGTTGAAACTACGCATTCTGCGCCTGGAGATCTTTTACTGTTTGTTCAATATCCATCTCACTAAAATAAACAGTAGAAAGATAAGGAGACCTGTTGTAAGAAACATGCTTGTGTTATGATGAATGAAGGTGCATATGCAATGATTTCAAGGAAATTAGAGATTTAAATTTTCTTTAGACAAAAAATGAACACACGTTATATTAATAAATCAAAGTTTGAGTACATCATGCCTCTTTGGGCTTACAAAGAAATACAAAACTCTAAGATAAAAAAGTTTAACGCATCCTCGTTGGTGCAATGTAGGCGTTCAGGCTCCGCTCCTCATGAAGCTGCTTGGTGAGTTCCAGAACTTTCTTCTCGTTGGCGTAAAATTGGGCCTCAAAAGTGTCTCGCTCCCCCTTAAGCTTTATCCAATCCCTTTGCAAGTATTCGAGAGAGGTGGGCATGCTAGGATGAAGGATAGTGTATGGGACATCTCCTTCCACAACAGGCTCTATGATAACTGGGAGAATGGAGGGGTAAGGCATCATAAGACTTTGAGCACGGGCTCATACCCATTTGAGATAAGGCTCAAGAGGGATGGAATTCTTGTGCCCCAATGTCTTACTATCTACCTTGTTCAACATCCTCCAAGCTCGGATAAACCTCTGGTGGTAACCTTGATCGTCGTTCTCGTAATCAAATACCAACCCTTGAATAAGCATCTCATGCGTACCATCCATTCGGGCGTCACCAAACTGTCTTAAGGCCAAGCAGGGGTTGTAATTGATACCTCCTCTAATGCCAAGTAGGGGTACATTTGGGAATTCTCCACAACGATCGATGATAGTAAAATTCTCCACAGATCGGGAACACCAATGAATATCTGAATGTCTTAGCATCATCAACCTATGGGACCCCCTTGAACCTTGCTCGTTCTTCAACACATATTGGGGAAGATGCGAAATAAACCATCTTGTAAAGAGAGGAGTACAACACATGAGGATACCTCTTTTCCTCATAGTGAGAGAGTGAAAAGAATGTAGGATATCTCCTAACAAAGTAGGCACCGAGTTACGAGACATGAATATTTTGACGGTGTTTACATCTATGAGTTGGTCAAGATTTGGAAACAAAACCATCCCATAGATGAGAAGGGCCAGAATTTCCTCAAAAGCTTGCAAATGCAAAGACTTCCAACAGTCTTGAGCTTTCTTAAACAAGACCTTGGCTAAGAAACCTTTGACACCACTCATTGTTTCCCAATTAGTTGTGACATCAGATTGTTGAAAGTGCAGTGCCTGAGCAATCCCTTCTGGTTTTGGATCTCTTTCCGTACCGTTGAAGGGTAGTTGATTGAGAATGGGAATCCTCAAGAGTTGGGAGAATTCTTCCAAAGTTGGAACAAGTTGATAATCGGGAAATGTGAAGCAATGGTGTAGAGGATCAAAGAATTGGAAGAGCACCTTTATCATATCCTCATTAGTGTTGGAGGTAACCAAGTTTAGGAGGCGACCATGTCTTTCGGTAAATGGAGAATTCTCATGAACCCTTGATGCTAACTCTTTAAGTTGAGCAGGGATTCTTATGAGATTGACTTGAATGGTTTTCCTGCGAATAGAATCCATGTCCTACAAAATAGAACAAAGATAAATCCTAAAAATCCTTGAAATGGTTAGTGAGTATGAGTATGAGTATGATGTTATGATGTTTATGATGTTATGTACAAGTAAATATATACAAACAAAACAAACAAGTCCTTAGGTTTAGGCTTGCATGGAGTCTCATAGGTAAGTACCCTCTTGAAGTTTAGTTGGCTCAAACCTGTCCTAGCAATAGTAATTGGGTTCTAAGGGAGCTCAATATCACTGGTTTTCCTTCTCGGGCATTGTTTCAGTGCAAGCCTCTTTAATGGCGACCGAAATATCACAAAAAACCAAACCTCAATGAGTGTAGTATAGAGTAACTACCAACTTCAGACTGCACCAAAGTCGGTCATCTCACTACGTCCTAATGGCCAAGTTGGTCAAGTAAAGGTTCTAGAAGTCAGTTAGCGCTTCATGACATCACTCAGCGGCCCCGTATTCTCCTTGACTACTCAAGGGTTACCGGTACCCACAAATATGTCACACTAACATAGATATTGCTTAGACTATGTTGGTATACCCCGCACAATTTCCACAACGTATTTCTACTTACCTATAAGGTATTCTAAATACGGGTAGAGGATTTAAACCCAAACAAAGAACCAAAATGTAAAGCAAACAAATCAAACAATGAAAGAAAGTAAATGTGATATAGCCCTAAGGTAACCCCACTTTTAAAATTATCCCCAGCAGAGTCGCCAGTTCTATAACGCGATAGGAGAACTGACTTGGTGGTTTTCTGTTTAATTGCAAATGTTGCGGTTAGCAAGAGTCGCCATCGACTTTTCTTTTATCCAAAAAGGAAAGGTTGAAAAGAACAGGAAAGACCTTTGAGATGTTTTCTTGAGTTTGGGGGGTAGATTATGAAAAGGGAGGGTATTAACACCCTTTTCTTCCGTAGTTATCTACGGGCTCTTAGTTTCTTGCTAGATCACTTGGTTTTGTTTGAAAATATGCTTTGTGTGGTTTTTGAAAGTATTTTGAAAAGGCGCCATCGTTTAGGAAAACTTTGTAATGATTCTCGTTCGTAAGAATGTATACAAAGTGTTGATCTTTTGAAAATGGTTTTAAGTTTGAAAGATGTTTTTGAAAGTGTCGGTGTTTGTTTTGAAAATAGAAAGGATGTTTTGGTTTGAAAATGAGCAAGCAACTAGGAACATTCTACCTACTCAAAAGTCTTTCATGTTTATTTCCTCTTTCCTATAACATTGTTATCTTACCATTGATTTGGTAAGAAACCCTATCTTTGGATGTAAAAGGGACGGGCAAGGGTCGTCGTATAGTCATGAATAGAAATGTTGCAAGATATCTTAGCATTTTCTTTGAGAGACTAAGATCATTCGTAAGGAAACTTTTTGTAGCGTCATCGAGGGACTATGATCTTGTATTTTGTTTGTTTTTGCTAAGACATCTTACATGCGTATTATGACCATTTATTTCTTAATTCAACAAAGTGGGTTTATTATAAGAGTGTAAGTGTGCAAGTGTATTGATCTACATGCATTGTTTTGTCTTTGAATTTGGGTTTTCTAAACTTTGATTTTATCTTTCCATACAAACCCTAATTACTAGCATTTATATATAAAGCATTAAATTGCGGAAAATAAAAAATACTAAACTATTACATCATTAGGGAAGGGGGTGTACAAATTTACAAATGGGGAAATTGTAAGAAGATTAAATCTAAATAATTATAACAACCATATTGATTATCGTACAAAATTGAAAATAAAATTGCAAGAAAGTAAATGGGAAAAGAAATAATTTTGTTTGTATTTTTATGAAAGGGGTTTTAATCTTGACATAATTAAGAAAATAATTAATGGAAATTAACTAAAATTAAAACCTAAATTAATTAATAAAGAATAATAAGTTAAAAATAATTTTTTAGGGTTTTTCATGAAAAGGCTTCGAATAATAAAAATAATAGGAAAATTAATTAATTAAAATACCTAAGTTCTAAATTAATTTTAATTAAGAAAATAAAATAATGTAATAGTTAAACCTAAACCTAAATACTAATTATTAAGAAAAAAATTAGTTTATTAAGAAAATGTTTTTGTTCTTTTAGTTGTATAAAACAAATAAACTAAATAAGTCTAAAATAATAAATAAAATATTTTTTGGATTTTTATTAATAACAATAAAAATTATATTAATAATAATAATAATAAAGGAAAAAGAAATAAAATAAAATAAGAAAAAGAAAATAATAATGAAAATTGGGTCAGGGGTACTGAAGTAAGGCAGGGGGAAAGTTAGCAAAAAAAGAAGGTCCAATGTTAAGGGCCCGGGAAATGCAAACAGAAAAAAAGGAAAAATGTGAGAAAAATAAGCAAAAAGCAGCGCGCTGGGTGTTGAACCCATGCCCTCTTGGTTACCAGCGTGCTGCCTTACCACTGGGGTGGCTATACATCCGTTAACATTGGCACAAAAATAAATACATAAGATAAAACTTTCCCTGACTGTACTTTATCTTCAACCTCCAGCCAAAAGATCTGTAACTTGCTCATTCTTCAATCATTTTCAAAAATGTAAACATGAAACTTGTGTATTTTTTTCATCACGAATCCAACCATGTAACTAATTTAAGCTAACATTCAAAGATAAGGATGAATTTATGAAAGTACCAAATTCTGACCTAAATGTTTCAGCAAGTTTAAACTCAAAATTCTCCATGCTCAAGCAACATAAATGAAATATATGGACTTGTATAGTTTCAGGGCAATGATATGTATATTTTATCTTCACAAATGCAAGCCTAAAAATTCCTAAATAATGAGATAGAAGTTCAAGAAAAATACCTCAAAACTGGAAATCGTGAAATGAGTCTGAGCTTGTTTCAAATGATGGTGATGATCAGGTTAGCTTCCTTGAACCTCTAAGAAGCTAATGCAATGGCTGGCTTGAGCTGAAGGTGGTTGGAATAGTCTGGAGAAGTCCAACTGTGATGCTCTATTTTTGAACTTGGAAATGGGTGAAGATGGTGTTACAGTCGTGTAACAGGGATAGAGATGGCTTATGTATATGTTTGGAAGCTTTTGGAAGCAAAAGGCCAATAAACGCACGAGTAAAATGGAAGTTTAAAGTTCTTGGTCAGAATATGCAACAATGGTGGTTTGTGATGCAGTTCTGAGTTTTGGGAAGTTTTGAAGCTTGTGTATCCGTGGGTTAGCTTGCAAACAACTTGTGCATAAGTAAGGAAAAGGTTAGAGTACTTGAGGAGGTTAGAAGCACAAGATCTAGAGTTATGGCTATGTTACTTGATTTTGAAGAAAAGTGAAAACATGGTTTCAATGCATAGTACAAGCATGGACTGAGTTTATGGGAGGCTCTAGACATGTTGCTTTTGCCTTTGACATTTCTTATGATCAGAAGGAACAAGTGTGAATCTCTATGCATTAACTTTATGATTAAAGCTTCTTTACAGGAATAGAATGGTTACTTTGTGCCATAAATGGAAATGTAACTTGGATAAAGGCTCAAGTGCTTGGATTAAAGCTCTAACAGCTGTGTAAACATTTAATTATGGAGTGACAAACAAGTTTGAGGCCTACAAAGAAAAGATTATGCAGCCTAGGCTTGGATTTGAATTCTTGTTCATCATGAAATGGCTTGTAATTCAAGTTTGAAAACCCTAACTTCATCTCTTCGATTCTCCCTACTCAAACCTGATCTTAATGAGTTCTTGGACATTTTGGAAAGCTTTTAACATGCTATACAACCCCTCTTTGAATCACGTTTTCAAATTCCAAATGGAGCTATGTGAAAAGTTGCTATGAAGTTGATACCAAAAATCTGCCTAACTAGGACAAAATTTTCACTAAGTGTTTAGTTTCATGACCATGATTTCATGGATTAATAAATTTAAATCCAAGAATTTCTAGGAGGAGTTGTGTTAAGAAATGTTTTAGATCTCATTGATATATAAAACTTTCATGTTGAAAGTTTTCTTTGAATCATCTTGCATCATGGTGAAAAATTGGCTCAAAGTTGTGAAAAATATGAAGTTTTCAACACTTAGAAAAATTTCTAAGTATGGAAACTTTGACTTTTCAAAATGAAATCTTGACTTTTTGATTTCTTGATGAACAAGTTTCATATTTTTACATGTTTTGATGAATTATGATCTTTGACACTTGATTTTGACCAAAAAGTCAAAGTTTGACTTTTCAGTATGCAGTTGACTTTTGATCATATGGCTGTAAATCAACTATCAATCAAATGACCTTGAGCAATGTTTTGAGTCATGACATTAGGTCAAAATGATGCAATTAAATCCTTGAGATCATGTTTCCAACCAATCGACCATTTTCTAGGTCAAAAATCAGAAGTTGCCCTTTCTTAGTCAAGACCCTAATTTTAACCATTTTGCCCTTTTGATGATCTGATCAAATTTCTTGAGGAATTATGGTCCAAACTTGATCAAATGACATATAGGAGTTCACAATGTTGATATGGATAAAAAATTATGAAGTTTGACTGTAAATTGACCACAGTTGACTTTTTCCCCAATATAGTTAATTTTTAGGTCAACTGATCTATTGACTGAGCAAAAATGTGATCCAAGACTTGAAACTTGACATGAGCAATTTTGAAGTTCCATAATGATCCATGAAAATTATATGAGGCATTAAGAGTTCAATTATCCTTTTGCAATCTCAAACCCTAATTTCAGTCCTCAATGCTTAAGGAGGTGTCTTGAGCTGATCAACCCTAGTGCAGTCTTGAACCAAAGGAGATCTTGTGAGAAAATACTTGATAAATGAGAGGGCAAATTTTGGGGTACAACAATATGCTTCTGGTACATCTGGCCATGACAAACAGCAGCAAGCCTCTTCTCGTCAACCAAATTTAACTGGTCCAGCCTAGTCTGAATACACTCGTCTTCGTCTAAATCTGTGTCTTTCATAATCCTTAAAGAAGGTATCTGAACTTCGACAGGTAGGACGACTTCCATATTGTAGACTAGAGAGAATGGGGTTTCCATAATTGATGTTCATACTAAAGTGCAATAGCTGTGAAGAGCAAATAGAAACATCTCATGTCAGTCTTTATAAGTCACCGTCATCTTCTGTATAATCTTATTAATGTTCTTATTGGCAGTTTCCACTATGCCATTAATCTTTGGTTGATACGGAGAAGAATTGTGGTGCCTTATCTTGAACTACGTGCAGAATTCTGTGATCATAGTTTTGTTGATATTGGTACCATTGTCTGTGATAATCCTTTCGGGAATGCCATATCGACAGATGAGGGAATGTTTAATGAATCAGGCAATAAAATTCTTAGTAACGGAGGAAAATGAGGCAGCTTCGAACCACTTCATGAAGTAATCAATAGCGAAGAGGATGAAACGATGCTCGTTAGAGGCAGTAGGCTTAATCTCTTCATTCATATGAATTCCCCACATTGCAAACAGCCAGGGAGCAGTCAAGACATTCAGAGGGACCGGAGGCACATGTACTTTGTCAGCATAGATCTGGTATTTGTGATAGGTTCTGGAGTGGTGGTGGTAATCGGTTTCTAGGGTCGACCAATAATAACCTACTCTCATAATATTCTTAGCCATAGTAAATCTATTGGAGTGAGTACCGAATATTCCTTCATGCATATCTTCCATAATCTTCTCAGCTTCCTTCTTATCCATACAACGAAGCAGAGTAAAATCGTGGTTGTGCTTGTACAAAATTTTGTTGCTCAGAAAGAACTTGGAAGTGAACCTCCGTAGAAATTTCTAGTTATTGATAGATGCTCCCTCAGGGTACTCTTGAGCCTCGAGATATCTCTTCACTTCATAAAACCAAGGCTTCTCTTCTAATCCATTAGTGCCAACCTCGTAGAAATGTGGGGTTCATCTAGTCTCTCAATAGTAATTCAAGAAGCTTCGTTGTCCCATCTGACTATGAACATAGATGACATGGTAGCTAATGTGTCTGCTAATTACTTTTATTCTCGTGGGATATTCTCAAAAGTGATTTCCTCAAAGTACGGAATTAAGCTCATCACATGCTCTCAATAAGGAATGATATTCGGGTGCTTTGTATCCCATTCTCCCTTGATTTGACAGATCACCAAGGCTGAGTCCCCATATACATTCAAGGATTTGATTCTTAGATCGATAGCAGCTTTGATACCCATGATGCACGCTTCATATTCTGCCATGTTGTTGGTACAGTTAAAACATAACCTAGCGGTGAAGGGCGTATGGCAACCTTGGGGAGAGATAATCATATCCTTGATTCCGTTACCAAGCGCATTAGAAGATCCATCAAAAACCATAGTCCATCGGGATCCTGGCTCAAGTCTTTCATACGATCCAGGTTCTTCACAATCTGTAACTAGCATAATATTCTCATCCAGAAACTCGAAATTCATATATTGGTAGTCGCTTATGGCTTGATGCGCCAAATGATATGCCCGTACACTTCCTTTAATAGCCTACTGAGTGGTGTACTGAATGTCATATTCTGTTAAGACCAGTTGTCATCGGGCTATCCTTCCGGAGAGAGCTAGTTTCTCGAATATGTATTTGATGGGATCCATTTTAGAGATCAACAAAGTAGTATGGATCAATATATACTGTCTTACTCGGCAAGCAGCCCATGCTAAAGCACAACAAGTTTTATTGAGTAGTGAGTATCTAGTTTCACAGTCATAAACTTTTTTCTAAGGTAGTATATTACATGCTCTTTTCGACCAGACTCGTCATGCTGGCCTAGTACATACCCCATTGAGTTCTCTAACACTGTTAGGTACATGATTAGGGGTCTTCCTTCAACTGGAGGCATCAGAATTGGAGGTTGTTAGAGGTACTCCTTGATTTTGTCAAAGGCTATCTGGAAATCATTGTTCCACTTTACTACCTGATCTTTCTTCAGACACTTGAATATTGGCTCACAAGTAGCGGTTAGTTGGGAAATAAATCGGGTAATATAATTAAGTTGTCCCAAGAAACCTCTGACTTCCTTCTCAGTACGGGGGATGGAGAAACATCGGAAAAATATAGCAAGATAGCATGATAGAGATGGCGAAACATCAATAACAAACATATGCGATGGCGAAACATAGGCGATAAACATAACATGGAAAAGATGGCGAAACATCAATAACAAACATATGTGATGGCGAAACATTGGAAAAAAGACATAAAGATAACATGAAAAAGATGGCAAAACATCAATAATCCAGATGATCAAACATCACACCTAACAATGATACTGAGAATCAAAGTAGGATAACAAACATGTGCAATGGCAAAACATCGGCTACAAACATATGTGATGGCGAAACATCGGCTAAAAGATGGCAAGATAACGTGACAAAGATGGCGATACATCAACAATTCAGATGACAAAACATCACACCTAACAATGATATTGAGAATCAAAGTAGGATAACAAACATGCGCGATGGCGAAACATCAGCTACAAACACATGCGATGGTGAAACATCGGTAAAAATATAATAAAATATCATGGCAAGGATGACAGAACATTAATTTGACAAGGTTTAAAACAAAGCAAATAGGTGCACAAACAATTAAGTTTGGTTTGTATTTTTTACCTTGAAGAAGGATTTAAGTTTAATAAAGATGTTTTATGATTTTCCAAGAAGAGGTTTTAGTTTTAAGATGCAATATGCGAAGAAAGGAAAAATAAATAAGGGAGACTAGCCTAGCACTACCCCTAATGTTATCATGCAATGATTGACCCTAAGGTTGAGGATGAAAAAGTGAAGTTTCTATCCTATGTTAGCATACATGGATTCCTGTCCTAATGTCTCACTCGAGGACTAAACCTACACGAGCAATCCTAAGGGAGCAGCAAAAAATGTCACAGGTCCTGTGACAAAAACAACCAAACAGATGGCCAAAACATCTGAACCAAAAAAAGCTCGAGCATCACTCGAATATCAAACACCTACAAGGCGCAGGCCTAGTAGTAGAAAGGGAGTTCCTGCCATAGACAAGCAACCAAGCATCAGACCAAGGGTCATGCCATAGCCAAGGGGAGTGTATCACCCGAGTCAACAAGCTATAAAATTATAGGAATACAAAAGGGTCCTTAACTGTGATATCAATTACTAGGGCAAGAAAGACCTGGGGGAAAAGACCTAGTGCAGGCATACACTAAGCATCAGTGTTGGTCAACACGAGCTAGAGAAAGCGTGGGGATCCTATTACGGGAACCCTTCTCACTTGCTTTTAAAGGACTTAAATTCATTCAGATCTTTGGCACATGTTCGGAGCATCTACTTGTAGAAAGTCAGCATAGGAATGACATGGACTGGAATGTGCGGGGTCGATTACGGACCCTTCCCCTCTCGCCTCTTTTGAGGACTTATCACCTGTAATGTAATGTGGGCACAAATATAAACGCACGTGCATACTACCTACTCCAAAGGTAGGATTTTAAACAATCACAATTAGCACACCGACAGAATTTCCTTAAACAGGCCTTTAAATAAACCAGAGGGACTCCTGACATATATCAGCAACGGAGGTCCCATCATGCAATAAAAAGCAATAAAGAGCGGAAACAGTAAAAAGGAAATAGTGCAATACCAAACGGATAACTATCAGTAGCAACTGAGCAAGAAAAAGAAACCCAGAGAACTTCAAGAAAGCTATCATCAGCAAACAAATCAAGTCACAAATCACGCCATCAAATAGAAGCATTGAAGCTTCAAATATAAACTTATCCGACAGGTGATGTATAGCAGTCACAATCATATATATATATATATATATATATATATATATATATATATATATATATATATATATATATATATATATATATATCATGCAAGAGAATAACAAATATACAAATATACAAAGCACACGAGTGATGCAGGCACAACCAATTGTGTTCCCCAAATAAAGTGGAACACTACAACATCAAGTCAAAATGGAAAACTTTTCTCAGAGTACCTCGCACATTCAACAGACAAATTAGTGATCTCAAAGATAAATGATGAATTAAATAAGGATGGATGATGACATAACAAGAAAATGGAAAGGCATGATAGAAAATATCAAATAATTAGATATGAGAAACACCAAGTAGGCATAGGCAACAATTAGGTCAAACCTAAAAAACTGTTACTCCTTTTTATCACCATGTTGAATTGACAAGTAAATATCAATCAAGGATCAAAGGAGCTAGAGAAGAATATAATCAAAGACCTTGGAAGTCAGTGGGAAACACTACTCAACCATACCCATTCATTTCATTATGGTTCACAAGCATAATAGAAGAGGGATTCCATAAAATGTATTACAAAGCTTGGATCAGAAGTTAGCAATGAAAGGAGTTCAAACAAAAGAAAAGTTGGAGGGCTTAAACCATTCAAAGACTTTAAATCAAGATTATAATATGATATGAGGATATAATCAAAATTTTAGAAAGTTGATTCTAATACATGTTGCACAAGGGCATTCAATATACCTCAAGGATTTAAAAGGAAAGGAGAAAGGAACATCAAATTCATATATGAATGAAATTGGTTCAAGAATTAAAGGTCAAGTGATCTTAAGTCTTTATGAGACTATCCTTGATGCATCATTCCTCAACATGTTACCATTGATCATTTGATGACCTCAAATTCAAGCCAAAAGTTTAAAGTTCAAAGCAAAAACAAGAAGAGAACATTATTTAGGAGGCATGAATCAAAAGGGATCATCAACCAATTATGGGAAATCAAGAGGAATGATTTGAATTAGTGTGAGGAAACAGACGCAACATGATCATTAAGTGCCAAATTATAGGCCTCACACAAGTTCATTGACCATCAAACAAATTGCAACGTGATATGCAACATCAACTGGGCACTTTAACTTTGATAATTTATCAAAAATAGAAAGGGACTTCAATAATTCAAACCATAATTTCCTTAACATCTTTGAGATGTATAAAAGTCAGAAAGCAAGTCTCAAGTTCATGTATGGATGAGGAAAGGATCAAATGAACTTCAAACATCAAGACTAATTGACCAAAGTGTCAAACTAGACAAGTTTTCAAAATAAATTAATGGAAAATACCAAAACTTATTAATTAATTCAAAAAAATCTTTTTAAGATCCTCAATCCATCTATGAACTTCAGACAAGAGCTAACTTCAATTAAAACTCAAGGCAAGTTAATTTTGAAATGGAAACTTGTTATGTAAGCAACAAAACCCTAATTGTTTGAATTTTAGTCTTAACTATTAATTAGATAAGATCAACATTCAAACAACTCAAACCAAAATCATACAAATCAAAAGGAAACCCTAAAGATCAGAAGACATATTTTTCCATATTTTTGAATTAAAGAAAAGTAAAAACTAAAATCCAATCTAAGTAATTAATCAATTAAACAATTAATCAAACCACAAAAATAAAAAACCTAATCAAAAGTCAGAAAAATATCCAACCAAAATTATATTAAAATATTAGGATTAAAAACAAGAATCCCTGATTTTTTTTGGAATTTTGGGATCAAAGGGAATATCAAAATAAAAAAAAATTTCAAACAAACCATTAATTAATCACACGAATTTTTAAACCAATCAAAACATTTTCAAAATTTCTAAAAAGAAAAGTGCACAAGGTCAGAAGTATTATTTTTAAGTTTCGTGAATTTTTTCAGAATTTTTAGATTAAGGAAAATATTAAAAGAAAAATTACAAAACAAAATAAATCAAATAAAACTTACAAATTAATTTTCGAACTAAAAATAAGAGAGATACCAAACAAATTTTAGAATCAACTTCCAAGTAACTTTAGGAGTCTAAAACATTTTTATGGGATTTTTGGATCAAAGAAAATTTTCAAACAAAAATAAACATCAAACAAAAAATTCATTAAACTCACGAATTTTTTAACAAATCAAATGATATTTAAAAATTCAAGAAAAATTAAAATCAAATACAACATGACATTCTGAGCCTATGACATTTTTTTATATTTTTGAAATTGTTTTGATCAGAAAATAAAATCAAAGCAAATATCAAATAAAACAAATAATTCAAATGAGACAAAATTCAAATGGCCCAACAGAATCGTGCCACCACGTCATCTTCAACCTTCGGACAAGTTCAAAAAACGCACACAAGAACAGTCCTAGAGCTCATGTTCAGATCCATCATACATACTCATTTCCACACCATTTTTCATGAAATTTTGTGCAAATCAAAGCCAGAAACAACATCTACATCATGCTATTCAAATCACACCAAATTATTAACCATAGACCAAGAATGGATCTCATGAAAATTGCAAAAACACACTGAGCAGAAATTTCAGAAGCATCATACATGCATATCTCATCAAATCAAAAGCTCTAAAGCTACAGAAACACTCAATGAACATAAAAAAACATGATTCCAAGCTCGAATCATACAATGCACGGCTAAAAATAAAGATTCAAAGTTAAGGATTCTAACCTTTGAGGAAAAAATGAATATACTGTCTCCTTCACTCCAGTTGCAAACCAAACCTCGATCTACAATCCTTATCACTTGGAGAAGAGAAGGCAAGAAGAATCACTCAAAATGCACCAGCAAATTGGGAGAATCGAAGAGATTTGCAAAGCAAGTGGCTATTGAGTTTTCTGAGATCAGGAGCAAATGAGGCTCAATGAATCTTGCCTATCAATATATAGAGCATAAGGAGGAGGCTAGGATAGGCTTTTCACACTGAAAACGGTTAGAAAAAATGAATCAACTTTTTTTGCAAAAGTGGGGTATGCACACGAAGCACTCAAATCCCTCGTGCATTATCAAGCCATTCACGTGCACTTCAGGACACTTTATCTCAAGAAGATATTAGCAAAAGATCAAGGCTTAATTCCTTGTGTTAATCAAGTGTTGGTGATTAGGCATTTTCATGTCACTTTTTTGCAAAACAACAGATTAACTTTGTACTTGCCCAAGTGCAGCTCAAACTTTCGCATGGTGGGCCTTAGTACATTGCAAATGAGTCATGTGCCAAGTTTGAAATGAAAAAAATGGCCACAAATCAAGTTATCAAGAATTTGCAAATTGCATGGTGTGCATGAATTCAAAAAAAAAGTCTCAATTTTGAAAGATCTTGAAAAGCTCTACAAATGGCCACAAATTAAGTTATCAAGAATTTGAAAATTTCCTATGAGTACATTTGTAAAGATCTTGAAAAGCTCTACAATGTTGTAGTTTTGAGTTTTCTCATTTAAATCCATCAAATTTCTTAAAATTGAGCTTGAAAAAACTTGCCTTTTGAAAATGACTTATAATTTCACCTTGAGGCATGAACTTCCAAAGACTGTAACTCTTGATTACTTGACAATTTGGACATGATACCAAAAGGAGATGAAAGATCATCCTCTTATATTTCCATCCATATTCCATTTGCATTTTTTGGATCCAGGATGAATAAATGGTGATTTTTTGAAGTTTAATCCTTATTTTCCATTTTTAGAAACTTTTTAGGGTCTCTTCATGAACAAGTTTCAACTCAAAACTCCACTTTTCTTGATTTTATGATCAAATTGATGTTGAAATATTAAAATTATATCCTTGAATTAATGGTTGACCAAAAGTACACTTGGTCAACTTTGACTTTGAATGATTTTGGCTAAAATTACCATTTTGCCCCCTTTGAATCAATTGATCCACTTCTCTTCAAAATTGATGATAAAAGCTTCAAACATATGATATTCCAAGCATATAGAGGCCATGTACAAAGTTTCATCTCAAAATTATCAAGAAACCTCGATGAAATCCCAAACCCTAGTTTTGGTCAACACCTTAGGAGAATGATGAATCATCTTCGAAACTTCAAATCCTCTGGATATCTTGGCCAATTTCTTGCACAAAGATATTTGAAATGTCAATGAGGTGTTGTAGCTTCAAAATAAAGACTTGTAAATTCATCAATAACCTTAACAAACCAGAACCCTAATTTTGCACTGATGAATCAAAATGATGTGGTTCTGCTTATAATCAACACAAACTTTAATCTTCTGATGATCCAATGAGGTGGATAAGATATCTTGAGATATGTGAAACCTTTGGGATTGAAAGATCCAGAGGTTTAGATAATAAGGATATCCTTGTGCCATTTGTTAATATAATCAACTTCCAAATCTTGAGGAAAACTTGATAATCAAAATACTTGATTCCATCACAATGTATGAATGCAATGAAATATGATGTTTATGAGGAAACATAAGCCTAAATCAAGAGGGTAAATTTTAGGGTGAAACAGCTGCTCCTATTCAATTATCTTTAACAGGATAAGTGAGAAAAGTGACAACTTTCGAGCGTTTAGAGTTGAAGATGATTGAATACAAAAGAACCTGAAAATTTACACTCTTGAAAAAGAAGCATAACCTCCAAAGGATAAAGAATGCCAATAGAGGCGGGATTTAGAAGATACCAAACAAAATTGGATTTAACAAACAAAGGGTTTAATGAACATTGGACCTCCCAAGACATGCTTCAGAATGAAGTTGTAATGCAGATTTTAATAAAATTGAAACAGAACTAAAACTTAGAAGAGTATACAAAATTAAACTTCTGAATAGATGTGCCAGGATAAAACCGGACCACAAAAAGGGTGAGATAAGACTCGAACCACAGAGAATAGGCGAAACTAAACTCTGGAAAAGTACGCGGGCCAAAGTGGCTAGAGTGCAAGATTATAGGAGCACCTGTTAATCTCAACCTAAGATAGACAGTATGAAGGAACTGAAAGAATCCCAGAAGTGAGGAACAAAAATGAGGTGAAACTCGACCCAATAACTAGTTAGACGAAACTAAACTAGACGAGTACCAGGACGAAACTGGATTTCACGCACGAGTAATAAGGCGAAACTCGACCCAAAGCAAAAGTGATGAGAGTGCATGTTTCTCAGAGCACTTGATAGTCCTAGATCAACGGATAAACAATAACGAAAACTAACAGAAGAATCTAAAGAACAAAAGAGACTGAATTCAACCAGGGATGCAGTATGATTACTGCAAAGAGACTCGGTAAATGAAAACCGATAAAGGGTCTAAGGCATGAAAACAAAACGAGACGAAACTCGGCTCATTGTAACTTGTTAGACGAAACTAAACTAGATGAGTACCAGGACGAAACTGGATTTCATGCACAGGCGACGAGATCGAAACTCGACCCAAAGAAAAGTGATGAGAGCGCATGTTCCTCAGAGCACCTGTTGGTCTCAAATGAATGGATAAATAGTAACGAAAACTGATAGAAGCATCCAAGGAACAAAAGATACGGATTTCAACCAGGGACGCAGTACGAACACTGCAAAGAGACTCGGTAAACAAAAACCGATAAAGGTTCTAAGGTATGAAAACAAAATGAGACGAAATTAGACTCATTATAACTAGCTAGACGAAACTAAACTAGATGAGTACCAAGACGAAACTGGATTTCATGCGCGGGTGAGGAGACGAAACTTTGGGCTCGACCTAAAGCAAGGTGATTAGGGCGTACACCTAAAAACTTGCTGAAAGCGAATATCTTGACGAAACCGGTATCTGAAAGGTACGTCGATAGACATTGGGATGAACCAGTGAGGGAAGTGAATACTAAACCCGAGAAGACTGTGCCAGGGAAAACTGAACTACAATCAAGAGTAGACAATCAACCAATCAAATGATTAACATCAAAAGGATATTTTTATGGGGTGAAACTAAGATAATGAGGGTGAAGACCTTGCTGGAGACATAATCCAAAGTATTAGAAAATTCATTAGGGGAAACAGAAACAGTAATGGCTTTTGTTCTGATGCATGTTTGAATATTTTATATATAGCGCAATGCTCCATATAATGGAAATGCTACGTGTTTTGGTAGATGCAATATAATGATGCATATTAAATGTTTCACCGGGGAGTGGCCATCCGAGAGGCCAATAACCAAGAAGTCAGAATCTGTCAAAACTTGCAAAAATGAATTGCAGAGTCCAAAGGAGAAGAGAAGATATAAGGAACCGCTGGAGAGGATCTTTATTAGATAATCCTTTTCTGTCGTTAGGGATTTCCAAATTCTTTTTCACTTTCCCTAACTTCTTCCTGGACAAGTTCTTTTGAATTTTAATTTGAGAGTCCAGCGGGATGCCTTAACTTTTTCCTAAGCAACTTGTTTTCAAGCTTCGACTTAGTGGGGATTTTTGTTTCTTTCTTATTCATACTTTCCAATTTTAATAAGTTGTGTAACCCGAAATCTTTGAACTTTTCGGAGGAAAGTGACTGCATCATTCTTTGGTCAGCGAGGGATAACCTTTGTTGTATCGATTCGACCTCAACCTTAGGATTTTTTTTCACTGGGGAAATAACCATTTTTGTTTTGATATTTTTCGACCTCATAATGAGAGGGATAAAATGCAGTGATCTTAAGATGGGACACTCATTTTGAAATTTTAATGCTCGATCAAATTAACTGAAAATCTACCCTGCCCCAGGTTAAAATAAGGGTTTTCTTTCGTACAAAAAAGAAACTCCTACTTCGAAGGCTCAGATGGGTTAACGAGGGTCTATCTCTCTTATATCTCTGGTGTCTATGGATTGAAACAAGGCATGTACATCGTCAACGGGGTTCTACTCAAAAGCATACGATCAAAGATATCGCCATTTATCCAATCTTTTGACTAGGCAAAAGAGTTGGCACAATTGGTATCAAAATGCCAGAAAACCATTTAAAAAGTAATAATGAATGGTTTAAGTAAAAATAAAAGGATTACTTCAAAGCAAACATATTCAACGTGCCAGGGTTGACACTTAAAAACAAACAAGTTCCTACATGAAAACAATGTTAAAACAGTTAATCGAGATACGCATGAAAATGCAGTAGAGAAAAATGCCACCATGGAAGAGAATCGACTCCATCCGGACTTGTCAATGTACTACAATCTTGACACCATCCTGACACATGATCTCCTTAATTATGAAGGGAATTTGAAAATGGTTTTTCCTTTCATTTGTCTTTTCGGAAAAATGAGCATTCAATGGGGAGAGGTAAACTTTTTCCACCAGTACGGAGCCATGAAACAGCTTAGTAAAATTTCCACAAGTAAGTAAATAAGTATTCCATCAGGAAGAAAAATTGAACATGCCCCTCGTATAGCATTACAGTTGTATTTGTTATCCATATTTCAAGCAACTTAAAACCAACTAATTATGACTTAGATTATCATGTTTATGTCAGGCCAACAAAGCTTATATGCACATGTTTATCAAAATATTTGACGTTTTTGCAAACAAAACAGTAAAAAGGAAGTTATGTGAACGAATAAAAGAAGATCTTTTATTGACTTGAGAAATTAGCCTGTGAAAAGGCGTTTACATTTGGAAGCAGATTCTAGAAAGAGATAATTTCAAAAATCAAAACAGACAAGTGTTTACAAATAACATTGTGAACACGAATATCCATCAAGTTCTGACTCTGCTATAACTATTGTGACTTTAACGCTTTCGTCTTCTTGCTTTCTGACAAAACATTCTTGGACTAGTTCATAGCTTCTGCCAGGTGACCGAATCAAAAAGAAACAAAGGATCTCCTACTGAGTGTAGTCATTTTCTTTAAGTCCCTAACTTTTTCCTAAATCTCCCTTTTGGGTTTTCGATTCGTCGGGACACCCTCTTTTTCCCTAAGACGCCCTTTCAGCTTTTCAGCTTAGCGGGTTCTTTTTTTTATGCAAAGTATTTTTTTTACTATGTCTGTATTCACAGGGAGAGGGAAGTATTTTCCATCCATGGTCGCGAGCATCATCGCTCCACCACAAAAAACCTTTCTGACCATGAATGGTCCTTCATAAGTCGGATCCCACTTGCCTCTGGGATCCCCTTGGGGAAGAATTATCCTCTTGAGCACAAGGTCACCTAGCTTCTAACACTGAGGCCGCACCCTCTTGTCAAAAGCTTTCCTCATCCTTTGCTGATATACCTGACCATGACATACAGCCGTCAACCTCTTCTCATCGATGAGTTCTAACTGATCCAGCCGATTCTGTATCCACTCACTTTCATCGAGCTCAACATCCCTCATGATCCTAAGAGAAGGAATTTCGACTTCTACAGGAAATATTGCCTCCATGCCGTAGACCAATGTAAATAGGGTTGCCCCAGTCGAAGTACGTATTGTGGTACGGTAACCATGCAAAGCGAAAGGCAACATCCCATGCCAATCTTGATAGTTTACTACCATTTTCTGTACGATCTTCTTGATGTTATTATTGGCTGCTTTGACAACGCCATTCATCTTTGGTCTATACGGGGAAGAGTTATGATGCTTGATTTTGAATGACTTGCAAAGCTCTTTCATCATTTTTTGTTCAAATTAGACCCATTGTCGGTAATGATCTATTTAGGCACACTGTAAAGATAGATAATGTTGTGTTTAATGAACCGAGTTACCATTGTCTGGTGACATTGGCATAAGACGCAGCTTCGACCCATTTAGTGAAATAATCGATGTCAACCAGAATGAAACTATGTCCGTTGGATGCAGTTGGTTCGATCTTGCCAATCATATCAATTCCCCACATTGCGAATGACCAAGGTGAATTCAAGACATTCAGTGGCACGAGCGGCAGATGTACTTTATCAGCATAGACTTGACATTTGTGGCAAATTCGCGCATGATTATAATAGTCAGTTTCCATGGTGGACCAATAAAAACCAGCTCGCAAAATCTTTTTGGCCATGTTATGCCCACTAGAATTAGTCCCTAAGTCACCCTCATGTGTCTCTTCAATGATTCTAGTTGCTTCTCTCTTGTCAACACATCTGAGCAGTAAACCATCATGATGCCTCATATACAACACACCACCACCGAGAAAGTATGTGGCTGAAAATCTTCTCAAGAACTTCTTATCTGTGACGGACACCTCCTCAGGGTACTCTTGCATTTCAATATATCTTTTAATATCATGAAACCAAGGTTTATCGTCTGATTCCAAATTGACTTCAAAGAAAAAAGTTGGCTCATCCAACCTTCGGATGGTAATGGAAGGTGCCTCATTCTCCCACTTAACTTTGAACATGGAGGACAAAGTTTCCAGTGCATTAACTAGATTGTTCTCTTCTCTAGAAATGTGTTCAAACGTGATCTCTTTGAAGTAAGGAATCAACTTCATAACATGCTCATGATAGGGAATCAGGTTCTGATGACGAGTCTCCCAATCTCCATTAATCTGGCTGATAACAAGATTGGAATCCCGGTAAACTTTCAAATATTTGATTCGCAGATCAATGGCCACTTCAATACTTTAAATGTAAGCTTCATATTCGGCAATATTGTTAGTATAATCGAAACAAATATGAACCGTGAAAGGAATGTGGAATCCCTCAGGGGAGGTGATAATAGCTTCGACGTTGTTGCCAATGGCATTGGAGGCACCGTCAAACACAAGCGTCCAACGTGATCCTGGCTCGGGTCCTTTATCCGGGTCGGTATATTAGAATCCCAAATATACAGTATTTCCTCATCTAGAAATTCAAACGTCATCGGTTCATAATCGTCCATGGGCTGATGAGCAAGATGATTGGAAAATATACTACCTTTGATCTCCTTTTGCATAGTGTACTGGATATCATATTCAGTGAGTATCATCTGCCAATGGGCTACCCTGCCTGTAAGAGCAGGCTTCTCAAAAATGTACTTGATTGGATCCATTTTGGATATCAAGTAGGTGGTGTGACTTAACATGTATTGTCTTAAGCTTCTGGCAGCCCAAGCAAGTGGACAACAAGTTTTTTCCAGCAATGAGTACCTTGACTCGCACTCCGTAAACTTCTTACTTAAGTAGTAAATGGCTTGTTCTTTTTTGCCTGTCTTGTCATGCTGATCAAAGACACAACCCATATAAATCTCCAACACAGTTAAATACATGATTAGTGGCTTTCCTTCCACCGGCGGCATGAGTATCGGAGGTTCCAGCAAATACTTCTTTATTTTGTCAAATTCCTTCTGACAATCTTCATTCCACCTTATCGTTTGGTTTTTCTTTAACAATCTGAACAAAGGTTCAAATGTGGCTGTGAGATGAGAAATAAACCGAGAAATGTCTTTTACCTCCATAAGAAACCACAAACTTCCTTCTCTGTTTTTGGTTCAGGCATTTGTTGTATCGCCTTCACTTTAGCAGGGTCAACCTCGATGCCTTTTTCATTTACAATAAAACCCAACAACTTGCCGGATCTCACCCCGAAGGTGCACTTATTTGGATTCAGCCTCAACAGGAATTACCTCAGTCTCTCGAACAACTTCTCCAGATGAACAAGATGCTCCTCTTCCATGTCAGACTTAGAAATCATTTCGTCTACATAGACCTCAATCTCCTTGTGACTCATATCATGAAAGAGAGTAACCACGGCACACTGATACGTTGCCCCAGAATTTTTCAAACCAAACAGTATCACCTTATAGAAAAAGGTTCCCCAAGGCGTGATAAACGTTGTTTTCTCCATATCCTTCGGAGCCATCTTAATTTGATTATAACCCAAGAAATCATTTGTGAATGAAAACACTTTAGAGTGAGCCGTATTGTCGACCGACACATTAATATGGGGAAGAGGAAAATCATCCTTAGGGATGGCTCTGTTCAAAGCCCTATAATCCACACACATCCTGACTTTACCATCTTTCTTAGGCACAAGCACAATATTTGCAATCCATGGAGGATAATTGATGACTTTTAAGAAATTTGCATCCAACTGTTTATGAATTTCTTCTTTAATCTTCTTGGACATCTCAGGATGAGTTCTTCGAAGCTTTTGCTTGACATGGGAGCAACCTTCTTTGAGCGGTAGTCGATGCACCACAATATATGTATCCAACCCTAGCATATCTTCATAAGACCAGGTGAAGATATTATAATATTCCTGGAGTAGCTCAATTAATCTGACATTCATAATTTCCTCGAGATTTGCCCATATCTTGACCTCTCTTCTTACCTCTTATGTGCCAATATTCACCACCTCAATTGACTCTTGATTCGGATGGATAACCTTCTCTTCTTGTTTTAACAACCTTTCCAATTCCTCGGGAAGATCACAATCCTCATATGCCTCATCTTCAGCTTGATAGATCGGATTATAAAATTCATAGTAAGCGATAGCAGACTCGTTATCAATATAGGTTGTGGTGGAAGTGCATCTGCATAAATGATATTTTGGTGTCTTAGTGACGGTGTGTGGAAAGGGAAACATTACCATTTAAATAAAAAGAAAAGAATGGAATAAAATTTTTGAATGCAAAAACGTCCTTTATTCATGACAAAAATTTTAAAATAAACATGGTGACCCTACACAAATGGTTCATTACGCCTTGGGCAGAGCGCAGGTATTATGTCATGATAATAAAAGAAAACAAGAAAATTACTCCTCAACGCTTGAGACTTGGATAAGATCCATAGAAGTCTAATTGTTGAGTGCTTGGCCTGGAATACTTGGACGAATCCAATCTTCAATATTGTAGCCATCAACCCTATCATCACCAATTGCATTGGTGTATTCTTCTTGAGCAGCACTAGGACGGGAAAAGTTCACAGGAGTAGATAAATCAGATGCTCTGGGCGTTACACTTTGCTGACCCGGGATGAAACCAAGACAAAATTTGTTGAATTTAAGGATAACGTCCAGCACCTGACCCCAACCTTCAGGGTTACCGTTCTCCACCACAGCTCTAGCATCTCTGAGAGAAGACATAATAGTTTCTGACTTTATTTTCTGTTCTGGAGGAGGAAAATTGACTACATGAACTGTCTCAAATGCATGGAAAGGAGTCTCTTGTATTTCTCCTTCAATCTCAACATAGTGTAAAGATGTCAAATGACTCACAATATACTCTTCCTCGTTGTACACAATTATCACTTTTCCTTCTGTAGGATACTTGTATTTCTGCTTTATGGATCCACGACCACCCCAACAAACAACAATACATTGGTTGTATGTCCATCACAAAAAAGGTAGCAGTGAATGTGCGAGGAACAACCTTGATAGGTAATTCCACCTCCCCTAACACTGATCTTCGGGACCTATCAAAGGATTTCACCCTCAAATCACTAGGACGCAGCTCCAGACCAGAATAATCAATTTTCATCAATGCTGACTTGGGTAGTACATTCAAAGACGACCTTGTGTCCACTAAAACCAGGGATAGAGTAGTGCCCCTGCACTCCATAGAAATAACTAATGCTTTGTTATGATCTCTCCCTTCTGAAGGAAGATCAAAATCTGTGAAGCCCAGACTGTTCCCAGCAGATATATTAGCATAAACATTCTCAAACTGATTGACTATTATCTCATGTGGCACGAATGCATTCTTTAACAACTTCATCAAAGCATTTTTGTGAGGTTCTGAATAAATCAGTAAGGACAAGATATACATCTTAGAAGTTTTGTGACTTAACTGATCAATTATGCTATAATCACTCTTTCCGATAATTCACATTAACTCTTCAATTTCATCAGGAACTGAAGAAGCTTCTAGCGTTGGAATTGGTTGAGTCACATTGGCTGGCGTAACCCTTGGAATACCAATCATCACTTGTTGTTTTCCTTTTTCTCTTACAAAGGAATCCACCGCATCTTGTACATTTGAAGTACCAAACACTCTTCCGCTCCTAGTCATTCGACTCACACCAGAGAAATTATGAACATCCCCTTCATTGTCTTCAGTAAATTATTCTTCAGAAGGACGAGGATTTACTTCTTGCTTCACCCCCATGGTAATAAACATCAGCACCTTAATGCCATAGGATGGCCTTCTCACTAGTATAGAGCATGGGACCAGGTACCGTAATCATCAAAGGAGGCGCCCTAGATGGGATAGGAATGTGCACAGGGGTGTAAGGAATAGATACCACAACAACATCTTCCTCGGTAACCTTTCGGCATCTTAGTCTTCTATCGAACTTTAGGGAACCCTCATCCATCATGAACTGGATGCCAGCTTTCAAATTATCACAGCCCTTTGGTTGCTCTCTACACTTGGCACAGCCTGAAGCATAGCCCAAGAAAATAGAATTGTCAAGCAAATACCTCTTAACATACCATAACGAAGTAGTTACCTGTCCCACATTAATAACTAAATTCATCATTTCTCCATTATCATCAATCATATTAATAACATCCCCTCCATGTCTAGGCATTGGGTTTTGGGTAACATTCGGACCAGACACTGGAGTAAACTCAATTGCCTTGGCATCCAACAAATCTTGTACTTTGCATTTCAACACAAAACAATTGTCAATAGAATGACCAACTCTGCCATAATGGAATTCACATCTTACGTTAGCATCATGTTTAGGAGGAAGTCTTCCGGTGGGTGGTGGCATATTTCTCAAACTGATCAACTTCAAATCAAGCAAATGGTGGAGCGCTTCAGTAAGGGATACTGGAAAGGGATCGAATTTTATCAGCTGTCTCTATTGTTAATTATTATACTGACGGGGAGCATCTTGTTGTATTTGTTGTTGGGGCGCCTGATTCTGTCTCTATTGTGGAGGGCATTAACAGGAATAAAAACAACATTAATTTATTGGTGTTGATGATCATTTCCTCTTCCTATATGGGAGTAAACCACACTTTTGTCGCCTTCCCTTTTCTTGGGGTAAGCATTGAATGGGTTCTTAACACCCCGTGATGAACCACTAGAGCCACTGATTTGAATCTTCCCTAATTTCAAACCCACCTCAATTCTTTCGCCAGCCATAACCAAATCCGCAAATCCTGTTGAGGCACTTCCTATCATGTGATCATAAAACGGACCTTGCAAGGTACTCATAAACATACCAACAAGTTCTCGCTCCATGAGTGGAGGTTGAACCCTCGCAGCCAACTCACACCACTTCTGAGCGTATTATTTGAAAGATTCTTTTGGTCTCTGTGACAAATTTTGTAATTGAGTGCGATTAGGCGTCATATCTACATTGTACTGATAGTGCTTGAAAACATCTCGAGCAACTTATAAACTGTTAGATGTTTTATAATAGGGAATGCATGACAAGATTGAACGTTTAAACCTAAAATCAACATAGATCACCATTAACATGTACAAAGATAAAATAAACTGAAAACAACAAACTCGCACATGCGCACCCTTAGGGTACACCTCACTTGGTTGCCTTCGTAACGCGGTCATTGATGGGTTTAATATGTAACGTATAGCCTAAATGTAGTACTGCAAGTGTACAGCCTATCGAAGTAATATATAAGATTATCGAACCATAGAGACCAATTGTCAATCTATCAACTCTATTGCTAAGGTGCTTATCTAAGGCGAACAAGAATATTGATGTGAGTGCAGTGTACAAAGTAAATGAGCAAGGTAAATAACAGTTTAAAAGACAGGTTGGAATGTAAATCATGTAATCAGAAATTGGTCCGGTCATACGTAGATGAACCTACTTATGGGGCAGTATTTTCTATTGATAGCAAAGAATCAATTTAACGGGAACTTGTAGCTTTTGACTACTAAGAACCGAGTTTACTCTTTAAATTAAATTCCTTTATTGTCACATATAAAGGGTGCCTTCTGCGTTAAAGAGGTAAACCTATTTTTAAGAAATTGATAGTTTTGACTTAACAGAAAAGTGATTTTACTTGGAAAGATTAACTTAAAGAGACTTTTGGCTTTTGACCAAGAGTCAGATTTCAAACCTACATACGCGTCCGAAAATAGTTTCAAAATCGTTTTCTAAAACGGTCAATGATTCCTATTTAACCAATCAACGGCTTTCGCTCTTTTTGTTTGGTTAAATAATAATCAAGTCGTATCATTAGTTTGGACGGCTTTCGATCTTATCCAATAAACATTTAAACACAATTGACTTAAGTTAGAAGCAAAACATCCCCAGAGTATTTTCACTAGCATGATAATTGGAACACAACCATGATGACAATCATTACATCCTAACCTTTATAGTTTAGCCAGACATAATAAGTGCGAGTCTATAAAACGTGTAGACTATGGTAAAAGCATTTAAAGTCTATAAAACGTGTAGACTATGGTAAGAGCATTTAAAGTCTATAAAACGTGTAGACTATGGTAAGAGCATTTAAAGTCTATAAAACGTGTAGACTATGGTAAGAGCATTTAAAGTCTATAAAACGTGTAGACTATGGTAAGAGCATTTAAAGTCTATAAAATGTGTAGACTATGGTAAGAGCAATTAAATAAAGAAATGCAATAAAATAGAACCTTGCTCCAGTCGGAGACTTGAATCTGATACAAATCTACGGAAAAGTAAGGCCGGTATGATGAACTTCAACCAAAGTGCTCCAAGACTCGATTACAACTCAATCTACACCGCAATAACTCCCCGATGTGAAGAGATTATTACTTTACAGAAACTGATAGTATATGGCTTAAGATTGTACTAAGCTTGGATGAAACTAAAGAATGAGAATCGAAAACTATTTATAGAGGATCTTTGAGGTGCGTAAGGACCAGCATGCCCCTTAACTTCTTTTGAGAGGGAACCTTTTTGTGAAGGCCGCGGGCGCGGTGAGGGTGGCCGCGGGCGCGGTGCATGGAACTGCCACATCATGGGAACGTGGCAGTTGATCTCTGGGTGAAAGTGGGCCACGTCATCGCGTTCCCTGTAGCCAGCGCGGCGCTCAACGCCATAAGTGCAGAATATCTTAAAAAACCCTAATTTCTTGGCGTTTTGGCTCGTTTCTTCACAGAAGGCTCTGAAATGACAAGAATCCTGAAAACAAAGGAAAAAGGAACATAATACGAGAAAATGACAATAAAAACTAAGGAAAACATGTGATATTTGAGTCAGAAACATAGTGCGATTTAGTGCGATCAGTCATTGAGTATAAGAAGTTTTAGAGGTCGCCCTCTTTTCCAAAGATCATAGTTGCCTCGAAACGGTTGCCTCGGAAAAAATGATCTAAGATATTAGGGTTACCGCTAAGGCGTCCTAACATTGCTTTAGTGACCGCACGTCTCTTAATCGAATTGACCCTTAAAACTCCAACGGCGATGCTACCTACTCATCAATAGTAGGATAGTATTGTCTAAAGGAAGATGGTATAGAACGATTCCTTTTTTGAGTAGGTAGATGGTTCTTAAATACTTGCTCTTTCAAAAAAACAAAACTTCTCACACTTACACTTCTTAAACACACTTTTTTCAAACCCACAAACACAAAGAAAAGCAAATTTTGAACACATATGAGCAAGTACCTAAGAGCCCATGGATAACCATGGATAGAAAGGGTGCTAACACCTTACCTTTCTATAATCTACCCCCCGGACCCGAGAAACATCTCAAAAAAGGAATTTTTATGTGCTTTTTCCTTTCCTTGTTGGATAAAATAAAAGATGGTGGCGACTCTTGCTTACCGCGAGATTTTGCGAAAACAAACGCCAAACGCAAACCAGCATTCCAAAAAACGGTCAGTTCTTTCCCACCGTATCACAATGTCCTATAAAAAACCCTTTTGGTTTCATCTCAATTGGATCTTCCATGTTTGTGTAAGGATCTTTGAGCCAAAAGGTGTTTTTGTTGACTTTTTGAAATGACCTATAATGTAGGAAGTTGTATCTTTTTATTGATGCATTTATTGACCTTGAGGGCTGAAGAGAAGTTGTAAGGAATTGGATTCTCTTCAAAATAAGCCTTGGTTGGAAAATTTCTGATAAAGTATGAGAAAGTTATGTTTGGTCAAAGTTTGGTTGACTTTTCCTATAGAAACCCTAAATTTCCATTTTTTACTTTTGATGAGTTAGGAGCATTTCTTGAGGAATCGTGATCAAACCTTAATCAAATGATGGATGTTACTTCAAAATGGTGATGTTGACCAAAAATCTTGAAGTTTGACTGTATGTGGGTCACAATTGACTTTTGACCTAGTATAGTTGATTTTCAGGAATTTGAGCAGTTGACTTAGCAAACTTCTTGTGTAAGGCATGAAACTTGGAATGGATAGTCTTGGGGACATATTAGGACCATGGAAATCATTTGAGGCCTTTGAGGCTCACACATCTTGATGAAAATTGAAACCCTAGTTGGACGTTCATTTCCTTAGGAAGAGAACTTGTTTGGTAAATCTTTGGACATCCTTGGGCAAGTTAGGGACCTCAATGGGCATGTGTTGAATAAAATGAGAGGGAAAATTTTGGGGTACAACATTACATATCCCTTTTAAGGAATCAGAGCAGTTGTAGTTCGGCTCATATATTTTGGTTGGTTTGTGTTTTTTAGTTAAGAAAACAAAAGAAATAGTCAAGATGGCGAAACATCATATAGAACGACGAAAATGTCAACAATGATGATAAAATAGCAAGATATATGACAAGACATCGCATGGCAACACAAACTCAGTTAAGATGATAAAACGTTAGCATGATAACAAAATCTCAGACAAGACGATGAAATAAAAAACCTAACAATGATATCGAAAATCAAAGTAGGATAACAAACATGTGTGATAGCGAAACATCGGCTACAAACATATGTGATGGCGAATCATCGGCAAAAAGATAGAAAGATAGCATGGTAGAGATGGAGAAACATCAATAACAAACATATGCGATGGTGAAACATCGGCGATAAATATAACATGGAAAAGATGGCGAAACATCAAAAACAAACATATGCGATGGCGAAACATCGGCAAAAAGACATAAAGATAACATGAAAAAGATGGTAAAACATCAATAGTCCAGATGATCAAACATCACACCTAACAATGATACTGAGAACCAAAGTAAGATAACAAGCATGTGCGATAGCGAAATATCGGCTACAAACACATGCGATGGCGAAACATCGGCTAAAAGATGGAAAAATAACATGACAAAGATGGCGAGACATCAACAAACTAGATGAAAAAACATCACACCTAACAATGATATTGAGAATCAAAGTAGGATAACAAACATGTGTGATGGCGAAACATCAGCTACAAACACATGTGATAACGAAACATCAGCAACAAGATAATAAAATATCATGGCAAGGATGGCAGAACATCAATTTGACAAAGTTTAAAACAAAGCCAAAAGGTGCACAAACAATTAAGGTTGGTTTGTATTTTTTACCTTGAAAAGGGATTTAAGTTTATTAAAGATGTTTTATGATTTTCCAAGAAGATATTTTAGTTTTAAGATGCAATAAGCAAAGAAAGGAAAAATAACTAAGGGAGACTAGCCTAGCACTACCCCTAATGTTATCAAGCAGTGATTGACCCTAAGGTTAAGGATGAAAAAGGGAAGTTTCTATCCTATGTTAGCGTACATGGATTCCTGTCCTAATGTCTAACTCGAGGACTAAACCTACACGAGCAATCCTAAGGGAGCAGCAAAAAATGTCACAGGTCCTGTGACAAAAACAAGCAAACAGATGGAAAAACAACAAAACCAACAATAGCTCGAGCATCACTCGAATATCAAACACCTACAAGGTGCAGTAGTAGAAAGGGAGGTCCCGCCATAGACAAGAAACCAAGCATCATACCAAGTGTCAAGCCATAGCCAATGGGAGCGTATCACCCGAGTCAACAAGCTATAGAATTATAGGAATATAAATGGGTCCTTAATCGTGATATCAATTACCAGGGAAAGAAAGATCTTGGGGAAAAGACATAGTGCATGCGTACACTAGGCATCAGTGTTGGTCAACACGAGCTAGAGAAAGCGTGGGGATCCTATTACAGGAACCCTTTTCACTTGCCTTTAAAGGACTTAAATTCATTCAAATCTTGGACACATGTTTGGAGCATCTACTTGTAGAAAGTAAGCATAGGAACGACATGGACTGGAATATGCGGGGGTCGATTATGAACCCTTCCATGCTCGCTTATTTTGAGGACTTATCACCTTTAATGTAATGCGGGTACAAATGTAAATACATGTGCATAATACCTACTCTGAAGGTAGGATTTTAAACAGTCATAATTAGCACGCCGATAGAATTGTCTTATACAGGTCTTTAAATAAACCATGGGGACTCTTGACATATATTAGCAACAGAGGTCCCATCATGCAATAGAAAGCAAAAAGAGCGGAAATAGTAAAAAGAAAATAGTGCAATACCAAACAGATAACTATCCATAGCAACTGAGCAAGAAAAAGAAACCCATAGAACTTCAAGCAAGCTATCATCAGCAAACAAATCAAGTCAGAAATCACGCCATCAAATACAAGCATTGAAGCTTCAAATATGAACATGTCCCACATGTGATGTATAGCAGTCACAATCACATATATATCCTGCAAGAGAATAAAAAATATACAAAGCACACGAGTCGTGTAGGCACAACCAATTGTGTTCCCCAAATAAAGTGGAACACTACAACATCAAGTCAAAATGGAAGACTTTTCTCAGAGTACCGCACACATTCAACAGACAAATTAGTGATCTCAAAGAGAAATGATGAATCAAATAAGGGATGGATGAAGACATAACAAGCAATGGAAAAACATGATAGCAAATATCAAAGCATTAGATATGAGAAACACCAAGTAGGTATAGGCAACAATTAGGTCAAAGCTAAAAGATTGTTGCTCATTTTTATCACCATGTTAAATTGACAAGTAAATATCAATCAAGGATCAAATGAGTTAGAGAAGAATACAATCAAAGACCTTGGAAGTCAGTGGAAAACACTACTCAACCATACCCATTGATTTCATTATGGTTCACAAGCATAATAGTAGAGGGATTCCACAAAATGTATTACAAAGCTTGGATCACATGTTAGCAATGAAAGGAGTTCAAACAAAAGCAAATTTGAAGGGCTTAAACCATTCAAAGACTTAAAATCAAGCTTCTAACATTCTATGAGGATATAATCAAAATTTTATAAAGTTGATTCTAATACATGTTGCACAAGTTCATTCAATATACCTCAAGGATTAAAAAGGAAAGGAGAAAGGAACATCAAATTCATATATAAATGAAATTGGTTCAAGCATTAAAGGTCAAGTGATCTCAAGTCTTTATGAGATTATCCTTGATGCATCATTCCTCAACATGTTATCATTGGTCATTTGATGACCTCAAATTCAAGCCAAAAGTTTAAAGTTCAAAGCAAAAATAAGAAGAGAACATTATTTAAGAGGCATGAATCAAAAGGGCTCATCAACCAATTATGGGAAATCAAGAGGATTGATTTGAATTGGTGTGAGGAACGGAAATCAAAATGATCACTAAGTGCAAAATTATTGGCCTCACACAATTTCATTGGCCATCAAACAAATTGCAACAAGATATGCAACATCAATTGGGCACTTTCACTTCGAAAATTTATCAAAAATAGAAAGGGACTTCAATATATCAAACCATAATTTCCTTAACATATTTGAGATGTATAGAAATAAAAAAGCAAGTCTCAAGTTCATGGATGGATGAGGAAAGGATCAAATAAACTTCAAACATCAAGACTAATTGACCAAAGTGTCAAACTAGACAAGTTTTCAAAATAAATCAATGGAAAATTCCAAAAAATTATTAATTAATTCAAAAAAAATCTTTTTAAGATCCTCAATCCATCTATGAACTTCAAACAAGAGCTAACTTCAATTGAAATTCAAGGCAAGTTGATTTTAAAATGGAAATTTGCTATGTAAGCAACAAAACTCTAATTGTTTAAATTTTAGTCTTAACTATTAATTAGATAAGATCAACATTCAAACAAATCAAACCAAAATCATACAAATCAAAAGGAAACCCTAAAGATCAGAAAGCATATTTTTCCACATTTTTGAATTAAAGAAAAGTCAAAAATAAAATCCAATCCAAGCAATTAATCAAACCACAAAAATAAAAAACCTAATCAAAAGTCATAAAAATATTCAACCAAAATTATATTCAAATATTAGAATTAAAAACAAGCATCCCTGATTTTTTTTGGAATTTTTGGATCAAAGGGAATATCAAAATAAAATCAAATTTCAACAAACCATTAATTAATCACACGAACTTTTAAACCAATCAAAACATTTTCAAAAATTCTGAACAAAATGCACAAGGTTAGAAATATTATTTTTAAGTGTCATTAATTTTTTCATAATTTTTAGATTAAGAAAAATATTAAAAGAAAAATTACAAAACAAAATAAATAAAATAAAACTTTCAAATTAATTTTCTAACCAAAATTAGGAGAGATACCAAACAAATTTCAGAATCAACTTCCATGTAATTTTAGGACTCTAAAACATTTTTATGGGATTTTTGGATCAAAGGAAATACTAAAACAAAAATAAACATTAAACAAAAAATTCATTAAACTCACGAATTTTTTGACCAATCAAATGATATTTAAAAATTCAAGAAAAATTATAATCAAATACTACATGAAATTCTGAGCCTATGACATTTTTTTTCATATTTTTTGAAATTGTTTTGATCATAAAATAAAATCAAACGAAATATCAAATAAAACAAATAATTCAAATGATACAAAATTCAAATGGACCAATAGAATTGCGCCACCACATCATCTTCAACCTCCGGACAAGTTCAAAAACTGCACGCAAGAACAATCCTAGGGCTCATGTTCAGATCCATCGTACATACTCATTTCCACACCATTTTCATGAAATTTTGTGCAAACCAAAGCCAGAAACAACATCTACATCATGCTATTCGAATCACACTAAATTATTAACCATAGACCAAGAACGGATCTCATGAAAATTGCAAAAACACACTGAGCAGAAATTTCAGAAGCATCATACATGCATATCTCATCAAATCAAAAGCTCTAAAGCTACAAAAACACTCAATGAACATCAAACAACATGATTCCAAGCTCGAATCACACAATACACAACTAGAAATCAAGATCCAAAGTTAAGGATTCTAACCTTTGAGGCAAAAATGAATCTACTGTCTCCTTCACTCAAGTTGCAAACCAAGCCTCGATCTACAATCCTTATCACTTGGAGAAGAGAAGGCAAGAAGAATCACTCAAAATGCACCAGCAAATTAGGAGAATCGAAGAGATTTTCAAAGCAAGTGGCTATGGAGTTTTCTGAGCTTAGGAGCGAATAAGGACCAATGAGGATCAATGAAGCTTGCCTCTCAATATATAGAGCATGAGGAGGAGGGTAGGATAGGCTTTTCACACTGAAAACGGTTAGAAAGAATGAATCAAAGTTTTTTGCAAAAGTGGGGTATGCACATGAAGCACTCAAATCCCTCGTGCATTCTCAAGCCTTTCACGTGCATTTCACGCCATTTTATCTCAGGAAGAGATTAGCAAAAGATTAAGTCTTAATTCCTTGTGTTAATCAAGTGTTGGTGATTAGGCATTTCATGTGACTTTTTTGCAAAACCAAGGATTGCCTTTGTACTTGCCCATGTGCAGCTCAAACTTTGGCATGATGGGACGTAGTACATTGCAAATGAGTCATGGGACAAGTTTAAAATGAAACAAATGGCCACAAATCAAGTTATCAAGAATTTGCAAATTGCATGGTGTGCATGAATTCAACAAAGAAAGTCTCAACTTCACTTCTTTGATTTGAGCTCATGATTTTGAATTAAGAGGCCTATGAGTACAATTTGGAAAGACCTAAAAAATCTCTACAATGTTGTAGTTTTGAAAATTTTCATTTGAATCCATCAAATTTCGCAAAATTGAGCTTTAAAAAACTTGCCTTTTGAAAATGACCTATAATTTCACCTTGAGACATGAACTTCCAAAGTTCATAACTCTTGATTCCTTGACTATTTGGACATGAGACCAAAAGGAGATGAAATATCATCCGCTTAGATTTCCAAGTATATTGCATTTGTATTTCCTGGATCAAGGATGAATAAATTGTGAATTTTTGAAGTTTAATCCTTATTTTCCATTTTTAGAAACTTTTTAGGGTCTCTTCATGAACAATGAGGTGGATAAGATATATTGAGATATGTGAAAACTTTGGGATTAAAAGATCTAGAGGTTTAGATAATAAGGCTCTCCTTGTGCCATTTATAAATACAATCAACTTCCATAGCTTGAAGAAAACTTAATAATCAAAATACTTGATCCCATCACAATGTATGAATGCAATGAAATATGATGTTTATGAGGAAACATAAGCCTAAATAAAGAGGGTAAATTTTGGGGTGCAACAGGGGCCGGTGTTCTTTAACCCAAAAGGCATAACCTTGTAACAGAAAGTGTCCCACTGTGTGACGAAGGTTATTTTCTCCATATCTTCAGGTGCCATCTTGATCTGATTGTACCCTGAGAAGCCATCCATGAAGGAGAATACTTAATGATGAGTGGTGTTGTCGAATAGAACATCAATATGTGGAAGCGGAAAGTCGTCCTTGGGGCTCGCCCTGTTCAAATCCTTGTAGCCTACACACATATGTACCTTTTCGTCTTTCTTAGGTACTAGAACCATGTTTGCAACCCATTGAGGATATGATGTAACAACCAATAAACATGCGTTAAATTGTTTCATAACCCGGGCCTTGATCTTCTCGGACATCTCGGGATGAATACGACAAACTTTTTGCTTTATCGAAGAACTACCCTCTTTCATCGGTGAACCACAATATCAGTATCTAGACCTGGCATGTCTTCGTATGACCAAACAAAGCTCTCAACATAATCATGCAACATCTGGGTTAACAAGTTCTTGATACCGTCTTCTAGGTTAGCACCTATCTTGACTTCTTTCCTGTCTGCTTCAGTACCCAAGTTTACAACCTCAACCGACTCTTCATGTGGTTGTATAGCCTTTTCCGCTTGAACTAATAGTCTGGCAAGTTCTCCAGGTATTTCAAAATCTTCCTCACCTACGTCCTCAGCTTGATGGATCAGATTTTCAAATTCATATGTGGCAATAGTAGAATCGTTATTAACAGGATCCAGAGTGGATGTGGATCTGCAATATATTGTGTGGGAGTGTGTAAGAACACATAGCTATTTTGAAAGTGATAAAAATAAAAGAAAGACAAAGAGCACAAAATTTTAATGCAAAACATCCAATGCTTTATTTGATGAAGATATGTTTAGGAAATGACAACCCTTAACAAATGAGCCATTGTGCCCCGGGTAAAGCACAAGGCTTAAAGTAATTGTTTAAAATAAATTACATAACCAAAACTTCGAAATCAATAAATCAGAAAGTAGATATTACTCCTGACTAAAGGAGATTGAGATGATGTCCTGAGTCTTCCAGTTGCCGATGGTCGGAAAGATCCAGCTGTCAAGGTCACTGTCAGCATCTTATATCGCATTGACTCCATTATTACTGACTCGGAATGGTGGTCTTCCGGCACGAGCACGACGAACAATCCTCTGAGCTTCTGCAGTAAAACCCAAACCAAATTTATCAGATTTGTACAGAATATCAGAAAGCTGACCCCAAGTAGTGAAACCACCTTCTTATACGACAGCTCTATTAGCCTTCAAAGAAGTCATTCTGGGAGGAACCCTGGTAACCTTGGGAATAACGGAAACATCTTCAGTAGCGGTAGGATGGACAACTTCAAAAGTATGGAAGGGAGTCTCGATGAATTCGCCGTCCATCTCTACATACCAGAATGGGTTCAAATGAGTCACCATATACTCTTCTTCGCCACAGAAAGTAACAACCTTTCCTTTCACATGATATTTCATCGTCTGGTGTAAGTTTGAGGTAATAGCGCCTGCCCCATGAATCCATGGGCTTCCTAGTAGACAAGAATAAGTTGGTCGGATGTCCATGACATAGAAGGTAGAATCAAATACTTGAGTACCTACTTTGATTGGAAGGCCCACTTCTCCGGGCACCATCCTTTTCGATCCATCAAAGGCTCTGACCATAATATCACTAGGTTTCAGTATAACCTTTTCGTAATCAAGTATGTCAAGAGCACCTTTTGGTAGAACATTTAGAGAGGAACCAATATCAACCAATACATGATCTAGAGTAGTGCCCCTGCATTCAATAGACACATACAGGGCCTTGTTGTTAGACTAGCAACATAACTTCCAAATTGATCGACGAAAAAATCTTATGGTACGTGTGCAAATTTTAAGAACTTTACTAAAGCTTGGGCATCGACTTCATAACACATTAACAAAGATAACATGGAGATTTTAGAAGGGGTCTGCCCCAGCTGTTAAACAATCTTGTAATCACTTTTCCTGGTGATTTTCAATACCTCCTCCAAATCTTTCCTCTAGGTATCTTCAATTGTAGCTTCCTTAGGTGCCTCCTTCTGGCCAGGCTCCGCCATTTGCTCTTTGCCCTTAGCCTCAGCAGTTGGCTCAGCAGCAGTAACTCAAACTGGTGTAGCGACAGTCTTCAAAGAGATTTCTGGAGAGAAAACCTTTTCGCTTCTAGTAACCTTACTGGTCCCAACAATGTTATTAATATTGGGATCATCAGCTTCAATACCTTCATTCTCAGTAGTCGATAGTTCTTGGTTGACGTCATGGTAGTACATGTTGGCTCCATAGTTCCGAGGGATAACTTTATCCAAAGAATATGGGATAGGTCCAGGTGCAGTGATTATCAAAGGAGCAGCTTTGGGTTTGGCAGTGATCCTGATAGGAGTGTCGTATATTACAGCTAAGTCTTGAAACAGATTCTCACCAGACGGAATCTTCTCAACCAGAATTATGTGACTGTCCATTAGGCACTGAATACATTCTTCCATTAAGTTGTAGCCATTGAGTTGGGCCGCGTAGCAGTAACATCTTTCAATATAGCCCGAAAATAAAATGGCCTGCAACATATTCTTCTTGATAATTGGGATGGAAGTAACCAATTCACTTATAATAGAAACATAAAGAACATCATCAATAACGCTTATGCCTTTGTCATACTTCGACATAGGAGCAGTAATTAAATTCGAGGTCTCAGGAGGATCGGACTCAATCTCTTTGTTGTCAATGATGTCCTAAATTTTGTTTTTCCAGGCCCAACAGTTATTGGCGTCGTGCTCGAAGCTATTGGAATAATAGGCACACTTCACATTTGGATTGTAACAAGGAGAGGAGATGTTGGGATTCTGAGAAGGATCCCTTAATGTTATCATATCTACTTTTAAAAGATGTTGCAATGCCTAAGACAGTGGCATGCTGATCTTAGTAAACTGTCTTCTCGGTGCGTCTGACCTATGCTGATTGTCTTGCTGATATTGTTGAATAGGTGCATGCTTAGAAATTAACATAGCTCCTACAGATGGATTGTGATTACCTCTAGTACAACCCTTTTGGACAAAAACAACATTTATTTCCTTCTTACTATTGAACATCTTCTTTAAAGTACCCGAAGATGAAGCCACTTGAATCTTTCCACTTTGGATACCATTTTCAACTTGTTCCCCTGTTAGTATCAACTCGGTAGAACTAGATGAGGAACTTTCTATCAGATGATTAAAGAAAGGCCCTGTTAAAGTGCCCATGAACATATCAACCAACTCCCTATCAAATAAAGGCGGTTTCACTCTTCCAGCCAAATCATTCCATTTTGGGGCATACTCATTAAACCCTTAATTCGAGTCCATAGTCATACTTTTTAGTTGCACACGAGATGGTGCAAGCTTAGCATTGTATTGATACTGCTTGTAAAAAGCAGAAGCCATGTCTTCCCAAGTGCGGATGTTGGTTCCTTCCAGCTGATAGAATTATTCCTGTTGTGTCCCAGATAAGTTCTCTTGAAAGAAATAAACCCATAACTTTCTGTCAGCAGTATGGGGCCGGACTTTCCAAACATAAGACTGCAGATGAATCTTAGGACAAGACACACCATCATATTTGGAAAAAGTAGGGACCTTAAACTTGTGAGGGATAACCACCCCCGAAATAAGACCAAATTCCTCAAAATCCATCCCAGGCAATTTCTGTATCTCCATAGCATTAAGTCGATCTTCCAGCTGCTTATATTTCTCATCAGTGGGAGCATACTGTTAAGAAGAATAGTCTTTGTCAGAATCTTGGCCAGAACCAAGGTTGTTATTCTCTTCAGCTTTCATACTCTTGTGATTTTCTTCTTGTTTATCGTCTTCATTTGGGAGGACCTTAAAATCTAGAGCCCTTCTGACCGGACCTTTGAATCTTCTGCCCATATTAAAAAAGACTGATGGCTTTTTAGTCTTCTTCTTATTCCATTTTGTGATGAGGGTCTTCAACTCGTCTTGTCCCTTAGCTAAGTCCAAGAATATTTGCTAAAACTGAGCGTTCTGAGCTTGAAGTTCTTTCACAGTTTATTCGAGAGCCATCTTTTACTGAAATAAACAGCAAGAAGATGAGAAAACCTGTCTAGAAAGTACCTATTATGTGGTGTTATGCATGATATGTAAATGCAAGTGCAATGTTTTCAAGAATCCTTGTGGGATTTAAATTTATTTAAACAAAAGGAAACAAAATAAATTTTAGTAACAAGCTCAAATTATAATTGCCTTCTAGGCTTATAATGACAACAAAAGCAATTACAAAGAAGAAAATATGAACTCAAGCCTCCCATGGGTGCTGCCTATTTTGTTGACATGTGCATTAAGGCTTTGTTCTTCGTGGAGTCGTTTCGTCAGCTCCAGTACTTACTTCTCACTAGCATAAGACTGAGTCTCAAAGGTATCCCTTTCTTCCTTAAGCTGGATCCAGGATTTTTGCAGTTCCTCAAAGTCAGTAGGCATAACAGGATGAAGAACAATATGAAGAACATCCCCTTCAGTGACATGTTCTTCAATTACTGGTAGGATAGCAGGATATGGAATCATAATATTTTGAGCATGAAACAACACTCATATGAGGTAAGACTCTAGAGGAATGGAGTTATAAACAGCACCTCAGCATTGACACTCTAAACAAGATTGAAGACTCATATTCTTCATCACCAACAACAGTCGGGGATTTATTTTCCTAGTCAAAGATGCTTCACGGAGTTACTAATACACTTCAACGACATCTCACATTCATGCATCATTTACAAGTATCATAGAATATGTATACGACACGCATATGACACTCTCATTTACTTTGAGAGCATCATTACACAATGCATTACACACGTTATGACATTGCATAAAGATTAACTTTTTCTTTTCAGGTATAGTCTACAAACAGACAAATATCATCAGCAATTTTCAAACAGGTCAAAGATTAATTCCTGAAGCAAGCCGGGGCAACTTATATACATGACTAGGTCAAAGATTAATTCCAAAAAATAAGCCGAGGAAACTATCAAAGACCCGGTGGTATAAATTTCCAAAACAGGCCGGTTTTACCAATGAAAGAGAATTATAAATCAATTCCCAAAACAAGACGGGGCGACCATCTGCATGACCAAATGACTTCCTTCAAAGATTTACTCTGAAAAACATCTCATAAAAAACATTTCCTCAGAGACTGAATTCTAACAAGAATTTCCTCGGAGACTGAATTCCTACAAGCATTTCCTCGAAGACTAAATTTCGAGAAGCATTTTCTCGGAGACTGAATTCCGACAAGCATATCCTCAAAGACTGAATTCTGACAAGCATTTCCTTGGAGACTGAATTCCGACAAGCATTTCCTCGAAGACTGAATTCCGACAAGCATTTCCTTGGAGACTTAATTCTGACAAGCATTTCCCCGGAGACTGAATTTCGACAAGCATTTCCTTAGAGACTGAATTCTGACAAGCATTTCCTTGGAGATTGAATTTTGATAAGCATTTCCTCGGAGACTGAATTCCAACAAGAATTTCCTTGGAGACTGAATACCGACAAGCATTTCCTCAGAGACTGAATTCCGACAAGAATTTCCTTGGAGACTGAATTCCGACAAGCATTTCCTCGGAGACTAAATTTTGACAAGCATTTCCTCGGAGTCTGAATTTTGACAAGCATCTTCCTCAGAGACTGAATTCTGAAAAGCACTTCCTCAGAGACTGCTGAAAAGCACTTACCTCAGAAATTTATTATAAAAAGCATTTCCCTCAGATATTTAATCTGACAAGCATTTCATTCAAAGACTGAGTTCTAAAAAAACAATTCCTTCGAAGACTCATTCCAATACCTTTTCTAGTTGAAGTCGGGCGTAGACATCTTCTAGTACATTATTCAAACGAAATCGAGCATAGATTCCTTCTGAAGCTCCTTTGGGAAAGTCGGGCATAGACTCCTTCCAATACTGCTTCAAGTTGAAGTTGGGCATAGACATCCTCTGGTTCAGATAAAATCGAGCATAGATTTATTTTGATTATTCTTGTGGACAAAGTCGGGCGTAGACTCACTCCAAATACATCTTCCAAGACAAAGTCGGGCGTAGACCTAGTCTAATTCCTATCAACGGTTACTTTGGACGGGATCTATAAGCCCATCTTCGATGACTCTCCATCACCTCTCCAAATGGCATCTTTAAGCCCATTCCCGGTATAATCAACCAACATTGCTACTTCGTGCACATGTGAGTGCAAATTTCTGGGCACTTAAGTGTTCAATCATCTTCCACATTCAAGTCATGAATGGTGGACATGCCAATATAACTCTTCGGGTTTAAGAATATTGAATAGAGGCAGTTGTTGTACCCTAAAATTTTCCCTCCCATTTTCTTCAAGGGTTCTCAAATACTCAAGGTTACTCAAAGGTTGACCGGACAAAACTCCTCCTAAGCAAGGGGTCTACAACTAGGGTTTTGAGTTCCTCAAGGAATTTTGGGTTGCAAAGGCCTCAAATGGTTTTCATGGTTCATCATAGGTCTTCAATAGTGCTCATGTCAAGTTTCAAGTCTTACATCACAAGTTTACTCAGTCAATAGCTCAGATGGTTGAAAATAAACTATATTGGGTAAAAAGTCAATTATTGTCAACTTACAGTAAAACTTCAAGATTGTTTTGTCAACATAAATATTTTTAAGAGATATTCATCATTTTATCAAAGGTTGATCATTATTCCTCAAGGAAAGTTCTCAAATCATCAATAGTCAAAAGTTTTCAAATTAGGGTTTCTTTAGGAGAAGTCAACTAAACATTGACCAAGCATAACTTTCACACGCTTCATCAACTTTTTACTAACCAAAGCCCATTTTAAAGGAAATTCAATTCTCTATAACTTTTTAATTATTCTCAAGCCAAAAGTCCTTCATTTGAGAGATGTGAGCCAATACATTACAAGTCATTTCAAAAGTCAACAAAAAGACACTTTTTGTCAAGGCAAATTGCTTCAAGATAAAGTCTCCAAATGCAAAAATAATCAAAAGATAAATTATAGATGACATCTTGATCTTTCTAAGAAGTCAAAGATCACCTTCAAAATATGAAAATTTAGAGAGTTATGACAAGTTCAAGTTGGGAAATTTTGAGAAAATGCATGAAATGCAAAGTGAGCAAACTTGAAATTTTAAACTAGTGGGCCTAACTTTTGATGTTCAAACATGTTCACAACGTGTTAGAAGACCTCTAAATCAATTCATTTATTTTTTATGATATTTATTTCTTTTATTTGAAATTTTATTCATTTAAATGCAAGTAAATAAAATAAAATATAAAATTATTGGGTCAAGGCGCATGGGCTTTTGATTTCAATCACATGGAGGCCCAAGAACACATGACAAATATGCCAAAACCGTGAAAACATGTTGGGAACAAGAATCTTCAAGTTTGGAATGTTTTTTTAAACAATTTTGGAAAGATTTAAATATATTTGTTTACAATGAATTGTGACATGATGGTACAAGATTCTTGTCTTGTTCTTGTTCCATTTCATTCCTCTATAAATATATGCAATACTCAAGGGTAAAGGACACACAAGCTGCTGCCTCAAGAACCACTTCAAAAATCTCTCAAAATTCTCAAGAAAAGTGCAAATTCGTATCACACGATCCAGACACTCTCAAGCCAAACAAAGTGACCAAACCTCTTCCTGAAGTCCTCGGGAACACATCCAGCCCAAGAACCAGAAAATTTGGTGTCTGTAACTCGTGCTTCAAACTCCACCGATTTGCGTTTTTCTTTGAATTCAATCTTAAATTCTATGCATTATTGATCTGTTTGATGAGCTCAAATATATTCAGGATATGATTTAGGACGAGTTTGATGTATCACATGCAAGCTTTGATACATAAATCTCTATATGCCACTTTTAAGGCATAGTAATAGGTTTGCTTCAGATCTCTCTTTACAGACACATTCAAGAGAAAAGAACCCCACTATCGGATTCGTAGTCCTTGAATTAAGGGGGGAGGATCCCATTAACTTTTCAATTTTCTTGTTTTTATATTTTTTGCTTTTGCCTAATTAATTTAATTACATTTTTCTTTAGACTATAAAAAATAAAAAAATATTAATTTTTATTTAAAAATTTTAGATATAGGTTTTTTTTATTAATTAATTTGTATTTAAAAATAATTAGACATTAGGTTTTTTTTTATTATTATTAACTTAATTTTCTTAAAAAAGAAAGAAAAAAAGTAGAAATAATTAGGTTTTAATTATTTTATTATCACCCTAATTATTTTCCAAATAATAAAACATCAAAACATATTTTCCTAACACTTAAAAATTTTCTTTAGGTTTTAAATACCTTCTTATAATTTATTTTCTCTTTGCTATTTAAATTCTAGAAAATAAATGTATAGGTCGCATGGTTGATTTTATAATAGCTTAGTTTATTTTCTCGCATTTTTCCTATTATGTAATTGCCTCAATACCCTGCAATAGAGTAGAACTTTATTTTTTCGCACTTATAATTATTTGCCTGTATGTATATAATTGTATAGTAACTAGACATGTATGGAAAGATCTAAAACCAAAATGTAGAAAACATAATCAAGACAAATTAACTGAAAACAAATCATTGTTCACACACACAAACACACACACCTCTAGGCTGATTCCACTTGTTGTCTTTGAAAAACAGTCATGTCCCTCGAACGTGGGACTCTTTAGCAAAGGCCCTCTGTTAAAAAGTTCGTAGTCCCTCGATGACCCTTCAAAGCTTCCTTTGGTAAATGATCTTGTCCCTTAATGTTGCCTACAAATACATGATGATAGTCCCTTTGAATTGCTAAAGGTATCCCTATATGTTGCCTTTATAATTGTACGATGACCCGCGCTTGTCCCTTAAACATCCAACGATAGGGTTTCCTACTAACTAATGGTAGGATAACACTATCTAAAGGAAGAGTAAAATAACACGAAAGACTTTTGAGTAGGTAGATAGCTTTTAATCGCTTTCTCACAAAAACATCCTTTTTCACACAAACACTTTTCTGAAAAATTTTCAAAACAAACACTTTGTATGCGTCCTCAACTGATACGAGAATCATTATAAAGTTGCCGAACTTAGGCATTTTCAAAATATTTTCAAACTTACACATTCATAAAGCATTTTCAAAAGTGAGATAGCGATTAAGAGCCCATGGATAACTACAGATTAAAAGGGTGCTAACACCTTCCCTTTTCATAACCTACCCCCTTACTCAGAAAAATTCTCAAATGGACTTTCCTGTTCTTTTCACCCTTTCCTTTATTGGATAAAAGAAAAGTCGGGGGCGACTCTTGCTATCCACAATATTTGCAATAAAACGTAAAACCAAAAGTCAGTTCTCCTATCATATTACAATGAGCATATCATGAGGATCATCCCTTCGAGCATAACCAAACTGACGTAGAGCTAGGGAAGGTTTGTAAGTGATACCTCCCATTATTCCAAGAAGTGGTACATTAGGGAAATCCCCACAGTGGTCAATAATAGTGATATCCTCCTGAGATCTGGAACACCAATGTATATTAGAATGAGTGAGTGATATCAACATTTGAGACCACCTCAAACCTTGTTCAGATGGTGTGTCTTTGAAGGGTGACAAAAAACTAAATTTGACTATCTTATGCAAATTCCAGCGCTCCTTCGTCGATCAGGTCTTGGATCTTATATTTCAATCATCCAACAGCTATCAGTATCATACCCAATAATATTTGAGTGATATGCACACCTTGCATCAGGATTGTTGTTGGGAGACGAAGTATTAGGATTCCGAGGAGGATCCTTCAATGTGACCAAATTCATCTTCAACATGTGTTGCAAGGCTTGTGACATCGGCATGTTGAGTTTGGTATATTGCATATTGGATGTATCCTCCTTACGCAGACTACCTTGTCGTTGTTAGCGAGGTTGTTGTTGGGCTCGTGATGTAGCGGTAATTTGGAAAGGTTTACTATCCACCAAGACAACTTCTTATCTCATTAGGGGCTGATTAATGACTTGATTCCCAATCTTAACTGTTTGTTTCATACGGTTGTGTTCGTCTTGATGAAGCTTGTTGATGAGAATTCTTAGCTCTTCTTATCCCTGAGCTAAGTTTTAGATAAGAGCCATTTGTCTCAACATCTGAATTCTCATAGTTGCTATCTCCGCTTACAATTGTCTCATCTGGCCCTCCTTGTCGTCTTCAGGATTGTTATTGGTCATTCTCTCAATCAGAAGTGATTTCACTTCTTCTTGTCCCTTGGACAGGTTTAGGAACAAATCTTGAAGCTGATCATTTTGGGTATGAAGATCTTGGACAGTATGATCGAGAGCCATCTTTATTTGAAATAAATAGTAAATGGATAAGAAAACATGTATGGGAAAAACCTGTCATGATATGATGCATGGTCTGCGGATGAGATGTTTTCAAGGATCTCGTGGGGTAAACACCAGAAAATGTTATAAGTTGAACTTTGATTACATCATTAAATAACTTTGTATCGTTGAATGTGCTTCTACGAGAATCAAGCTCACCATGTCAAGTGGGTCATTTCCCTTGACTCTTTGGCTTTTTTGACAGCATTTTGTTAGAGGAAGATAAATCCTCTTGCCCCTTGATAGACATTTGGTTCAATATAACCTTGTATCACAAACCCTTGAGACCCTTGAAATGGTTATTGAAAATTCTATGGTATGATATCATGATGTTATGTACAAATAAACATACACAAGCAAAGCAAACAAATCCTTAGGTTTAGGCTTGCACGGGGTTTATAGGTAAGTACCCTCTTGAAGTTTAGTTGGTTCAACCTGTCCTAGAAAGTAACTGGATTCTAGGGAATCTCAATATCACCGATCTTTCTTCATTGGACATTGTCTCGGTATAATCAATCTTTTCTTGCGGCCGAAATATCCCAAAAGTCCAATCTCAATAAGCATAGTATCGAGTATCAACCAATTTTCAGCTTTCCACCGAAACCGGCTATCTCACTACTTCATAATGGCCAAGTTGTTCAACTAAAGGTTCTACGGTCAGTTAGTGCTTTATGATACCGCACAGCGGCCCCGTATTCTCCTCGATTAAACATAATGGATACCGGTACCAAAAAATGTGACCATTGTTTCAACCATACTGGTCTACACCGTACAATTTCCATAATCTATTTCTACTTACCTAATGATGTTCCCAGATCCGGGTAGAGGATCTATACAAAAAATCCAAACATAGGCCTGAAAATCTAAAGCAGACAAGTCAAACAACTAAAAGCATTTTAAATGTGATCTAGTCTCTAAGGTAACCCCACTTTTAAGTTATATCCCCAGCAGAGTCACCAGTTCTTTAATACAGTGGGAGAACTGATTTGGGTGTTTTGCGTTTTATCATGATTGTTGCGGATAACAAGAGTCGCCATCGACTTTTCTTTTATCCAATAAAGGAAAGGGTGAAAAGAACAGGAAAGACCTTTTGAGAATTTTCTTGAGTTTGGGGGGTAGGTTATGAAAAGGGAAGGTGTTATCACCCTTTTCATCTGTAGTTATCTACAGACTCTTAGTTGTTAGCTTACTTTGAAATGTTTTGTTTGAAATGTGTTTGTGATGTTTTTGAAAGTGCTTTTTCTTAGGAGAACTTTATAATGATTCTCGTCTCTATAAGAATGCATATAAAGTGTTGACTTTTGAATATATTTCATTTGAAATTGTTGGTGTTTTGTGAAAGATGTTTTGAAGATGGTTGTGAGAAAGCAACTACGAGTGTTCTACCTACTCAAAAAGTCTTAGTTATTTTCCTACTCCTTTATATATTGCTATCTTATCATTGATTGATTAGAAGCCCTATCATTGGATGCAAAGGGAAAGGCGTGGGTCATTGTATAGTCATAGAAGGAAACATTGTAAGATTCCTTAGCAATTTGTCGTAAGGGTCTAAGATCATTTTACCGAAGGAAACATTGAAGGGTCATAGAGGGACTACGATCTTGTATTAGGGGGTCATTGCTAAAGTATCCCACGTTCGAGGGACATGACTATTTTTCTCAAGGCAACAACTGAGGTTAAACCTACAGGTACAAGTGTGCAAAGTGTTTGTTTTCATGCATTTTTGTCTTGAGATTAGGGTTCTATAATGTTTGAATTTTAGTCTTGCCATACACACCCAAATTACTAACAATTATATTGAAAGCGATAAATTGCGGAAATTTAAAGTTCTACGCTTTTACATCTTTTTTTGGGGATGGGGATACAAGTTTATGAATGGGGGATGAAAGCAATAAAGTTCTAATTATACTATTAAAACCATATTGAATATTGAATAATAATAAAAATATAAAGAAATATAAAGATAATCTAAAAAATAATAATAAAATTGTTTTAAAAAAACTTTTATATATTGACACATACACTTACGCATTGATACGAAAACTTTTTATGTATTGATACATGAACTTATGCATTGGCTCATATCTTTTTTGTATTGACACATGTTCTAATGAATCGATACATATCATATCTTTTCTCCTGGAAATCTAAATCAACTCATTATGAGTCGACTTAATAGGGTTTGTATCGACTCATATTGCTTTGTATCGACACATGCGTGTTTTGTATCGACTCATACTCATTACTTGCTCCTGGAAGTCTAAAACAACTCAGTATGATTCGACACATAAGGGTTTGTATCAACTCATAATGCTTTTTATCGACAGATACGAGTTTTGTATCGACTCATAACCTGTTTTGTACCTAATATGTGTCGACACATACAATTATGCATCGACTCATACTGCTGTTTTTTACTTCCAACATTTTTTTGCAGCATATATGAGTCAGTTCTCCACACATGGTTAATCAAAATGAAAAGTAAACATATGGTTAGATTCAGGACAATGATATCTACATTTTATCTTCACAAATGAACCACTAATGTGTAATTGCAAGCTTCTCAAGTCATATTTAAAGCATGTGTTTTGATGAAGACAACATGGACATCAACATTTCAAGGATGTGCAAAAAGCTTATCAACATCAAATAAAAGTCTTGAAGATTATTGAAGAATTATTGAAGAATCATCAAATGTCAATATGGTATAAATAATTCTTAAAATCTTGAATATAGATGTTCACAATATGCATTCATCAACATATACATATTCCATAACTTTAAGATCAAGAAAACATTGTTTGAAATATCTTTCAAAAAGCATTTTTGAAAATAACCCTTTAGGAATCGGTTCCTCCCTAACAGGGAACCGGGTTCCAGCAATTCTCAAAAAGCATGTCCCTGGATTTTGTACCAGGAACCGGGTTGTACCAATAGGGGAACCGGTTCCTGCGTGATAATTTTGAATTCCAACTTATAACGTTCACTAAGAACCGGGTTTTGTCAGTGTCGGAACCAGTTCCTAGCGAACCAGTGCAGCTTTTACTTTGTTTTTTGAACATTTTTCAAGTGGTATCTTTTCATGAATGCATTGCAACTTTTCATATGAATTGGCATGAATGAAGAGGTTCTTATGACTTTATAAAATGCAGATTTTCTTATTTCAAACAATGCTTCAATTTTCAAATTAACAAAAAAACTTCTTCAATAAACAATTTTCTCATTCATTCACATTTTGAATATATACTTTCATGTGTTCATAATTTTGTGAAACTTGCCATATACACTTTCATTATCATTACAAGTTTCATACATACATTGTGAACATTTATATACATTGTTGAGAATTGTTTTTATCTTGAAGAAGAAGATCAATTGAAGATTGATAAAGCTCTCCATATACTTCAAAATTAATCATTGTATTACTTAAAGGTTTTTCCCTTACTATCCAGGATTGTTGGAAGTAAGTGTTGTGATTTGAAGAGGATTGTTCTTCATTCACATTAGTGTTTGTTTGGTCTTAAAGGTGTTAAGAACCTTTGATCACCCTATAGGTTAGATAGTAAGCATAGGCTGTACAATCATTCTAACTATAGTCAAATCTCTTTCGTGTTGGAAAGGGGACTGGAGTACTCTCGGATTGTGAGGGGAACCAGGATATATCACCGTGTTCTTTACTTTTCCGCATTTATCGCTTTCATCACCATAATCAGGAAAAGATAAAGATATAAACAAAACCTTCAAACACTTAACCAAAAATTACTACCAAGCATTCTCATAAAACCGAATAAATTTTATAAGACCTAATTCACCCCCCCCCCCCCCCCCCCCCCTCTTAGGCACTCTGAGACTTACAATTGGTATCAGAGCCTTTAAGAAGTATGCTAAGCAAATCCAAAATTAAAAATCACTAAACATTGTATCCATAAGAAGTGATCATGGTGGAGAATTCCAAAATGCTCAATTTGAAGAATTTTGTGAAGAACATGGTATCTCTCATAATTTTTCAGCACCTAGAACTCCACAACAAAATGGAGTAGTTGAAAGAAAGAATAGGTTTCTAGTGGAACTTGCAAGAACAATGCTTAGTGATGCAAATCTTCCTAAATATTTTTGGGCGGATGCGGTTAGTACGGCATGTTATGTTGGAAATCGAGTTATCATTAGATCTATAATAAAGAAGACTCCATATGAACTCTTCAAAGGAAGAAAGCCAAATATTGCTCACTTTCACATTTTTGGATGCAAGTGCTTTGTTCTTAATAATGACAAAGATAATCTTGGTAAGTTTGACGAGAAATCCGACGAAGGTATATTTCTTGGTTATTCGCTTTCTAGTAAAGCATATAGAATTTATAATAAAAGAACTTTAACTATTGAAGAATATATGCATGTATCTTTTGATGAAACTAACCCCTCCAAGGAGGAAGAAGTTGTTTGTGATGATGATGATCCTATAGATTTACCCCCGGAAGATCTTTCAATTGATCAAATTAAGAAATCACCGGAAAATCAAGAAAACATTGTACAACAAGATTCAAACACCAATGATCTACCAAAAGAATGGAGAACTCATAGAGACCATCCTATTGACAAAATTATTGGTGACATTATCCAAGGAGTATCAACAAGATTGAATCTAAAAGATGCTTGCTTAAACATGGCGTTTGTTTCTCAAATTGAACCTACCAAAGTTGATGAAGCCTTAGGAGATGATCAATGGATTATTGCTATGCAAGAAGAATTAAATCAATTCGAGAGAAATCAAGTTTGGGAACTTGTTCCTAGACCAAGTGGTAAACACATCATAGGTACCCGATGGGTGTTTAAGAACAAACTTGATGAGAATGGTCTAATTGTTCGAAACAAAGCAAGGTTAGTTGCCCAAGGTTACAATCAAGAGGAAGGAATCGAGTTTGAAGAAACATTTGCTCCGGTTGCAAGGTTAGAAGCTATACGTCTTTTACTTGCTTATGCTTGTTCATTAAATTTTCAGCTTTTCCAAATGGACGTCAAAAGCGCATTCTTGAATGGATACATCAATGAAGAAGTCTATGTCAAACAACCCCCGGGATTTGAAGACTTCAAACATCCTTCACATGTCTTTAAGTTGAGAAAGGCTCTTTATGGCTTAAAGCAAGCACCAAGAGCATGGTATGATAGACTTAGCAATTTTTTGTGTGAAAAAGGTTTCGAAAAGGGTAAGGTTGATAAAACCTTGTTCATTAAGAAAATCCAAAGTAACACTTTATTGGTTCAAGTCTATGTCGATGATATCATTTTTGGATCGACTAACAAAGAAATGTGTGAGGAATTCTCATTGATGATGCAAGGAGAATTCGAGATGTCTATGATGGGAAAGATGAACTACTTTCTTGGACTACAAATCAAGCAACTAGAAGATGGAATCTTCATCAACCAATCTAAGTACTCCAAAGAATTATTGAAAAAGTTTGATATGGACAATTGTAAAGCAATGAATACTCCAATGGGCTCCGGTACATATGTTGATCAAGATGAATCCGGTACTCCAATTGATATTACAAAGTACAGAGGTATGATTGGTTCTTTATTGTACTTGACGGCAAGCCGTCCTGACATCATGTTTAGTGTTTGTCTTTGCGCTCGCTTTCAAGAAAATCCAAAGGAATCACACCTCATGGAAGTTAAAAGGATCATGAAGTATCTTAAAGGAACAATCAATGCCGGCCTATGGTATCCGAAAGGTAGTACTTGAACTTTAATTGGTTATTCTGACGCGGATTATGCAGGTTGTAAAACTGATCGTAAAAGCATAAGTGGTACTTGTCACATTATTGGAAATGCATTAGTATCATGGGCTTGTAAAAATCAAGCATGTCTTGCTCTTAGCACGGCCGAAGCAGAATACATAGCAGCAGGTAGTTGTTGTGCACAAATTCTTTGGCTCAAGCAACAACTCCGTGATTATGGACTTGATCTCGGATGCATTCCTCTTCGCTGCGACAATACAAGTGCTATCAATATTACAAAGAATCCGGTCATGCATTCAAGAACCAAACATATAGATATTCGACATCATTTTCTCCATGATCATGTACTTAAAGGAGATGTGGAAGTCACTTTTGTGGATACTCATAACCAACTCGCAGATATCTTCACTAAACCGCTTGCTCGAGAACCTTTCTTCAAAATCCGAAGAGAACTTGGTATTTTGGATGAAGGTGATCACTAAATGTTTCTCTTAAGATACACGTCTTAATTTTTATATGTATCTATTTCACTCTTTTTCCCCATCCTTTTTGATGTTAACAAAGGGGGAGAAGAATATGCATGTGTGTTGTTTTGTTTCAAAGAAATTGCAGGCCCAAATAAATATCAAACTCACTCCAAAATTCAAAGAATCATGGACTTAGGGGGAGCATACAATTTAGGGGGAGCCTTGCATTTGCTCAACATGTTTGCTACACAAAATAACGTAAAACATTTCAAGAAATCGTTTTCAAGACTTGGTTGTCATCATCAAAAAGGGGGAGAATGTAATTGCAAGCTTCTCAAGTCATATTTAAAGCATGTGTTTTGATGAAGACAACATGGACATCAATATTTCAAGGATGTGCAAAAAGCTTATCAACATCAAATAAAAGTCTTGAAGATTATTGAAGAATTATTGAAGAATCATCAAATGTCAATATGGTATAAATAATTCTTAAAATCTTGAATATAGATGTTCACAATATGCATTCATCAACATATACATATTCCATAACTTTAAGATCAAGAAAACTTTGTTTGAAATATCTTTCAAAAAGCATTTTTGAAAATAACCCTTTAGGAATCGGTTCCTCCCTAACAGGGAACCGGGTTCCAGCAATTCTCAAAAAGCATGTCCCTGGATTTTGTACCAGGAACCGGGTTGTACCAATATGGGAACCGGTTCCTGCGTGATAATTTTGAATTCCAACTTATAACGTTCACTAAGAACCGGGTTCTGTCAGTGTCGGAACCGGTTCCTAGCGAACCAGTGCAGCTTTTACTTTGTTTTTTGAACATTTTTCAAGTGGTATCTTTTCATGAATGCATTGCAACTTTTCATATGAATTGGCATGAATGAAGAGGTTCTTATGACTTTATAAAATGCAGATTTTCTTATTTCAAACAATGCTTCAATTTTCAAATTAACAAAAAAACTTCTTCAATAAACAATTTTCTCATTCATTCACATTTTGAATATATACTTTCATGTGTTCATAATTTTGTGAAACTTTCCATATACACTTTCATTATCATTACAAGTTTCATACATACATTGTGAACATTTATATACATTGTTGAGAATTGTTTTTATCTTGAAGAAGAAGATCAATTGAAGATTGATAAAGCTCTCCATATACTTCAAAATTAATCATTGTATTACTTAAAGGTTTTTCCCTTACTATCCAGGATTGTTGGAAGTAAGTGTTGTGATTTGAAGAGGATTGTTCTTCATTAACATTAGTGTTTGTTTGGTCTTAAAGGTGTTAAGAACCTTTGATCACCCTATAGGTTAGATAGTAAGCATAGGTTGTACAATCATTCTAACTATAGTCAAATCTCTTTCGTGTTGGAAAGGGGACTGGAGTACTCTCGGATTGTGAGGGGAACCAGGATATATCACCGTGTTCTTTACTTTTCCGCATTTATCGCTTTCATCACCATAATCAGGAAAAGATAAAGATATAAACAAAACCTTCAAACACTTAACCAAAAATTACTACCAAGCATTCTCATAAAACCGAATAAATTTTATAAGTCCTAATTCACCCCCCCTCTTAGGCACTCCGAGACTTACATAATGATGTTTGTATGAAGAGTTCAAAGTCAAGAAAACTTACCTTGAAACTGAAATTTGTATTTTGATTTTGAGTTGGAGAAGTCAAGTTGCAGGTGGCTGTTTTTTTTAGTTTGGAAAATAGTGATGTTACAAAAGTTATTCTTGAGTTTGAACAACTTCTATATGATGTATGTGGAGTGTTTGGATGGTTTGTTTAGACATAACTTGCAAGGTGTGAGAGGTTCAAAGATTTGTACATCAAAACTCAAGAGTAGAGGTTTTATGGACAGTTATGTGTTTTATGAGTAAAGGTGGTTGTGAGGATTTTCAGCACACACTAATCTCTATATTTTTCTAGGCCTCTTTCTCTTGTAAATGCTCCCTCTATTTATAGGAAAGAGGTTTGGAAACAAGAGCTGATTAGGTTTGCAAGACAGCATGTTATGGTTTTATTGGGATGCAAATATCAAACTTTGTCAATTCTCCATAGTCCCAAGATGAAGTCCCAAAGTTGCTGGTATAGAGGATCTACTTTCCATGATTTATGGTGGAGTAAAATCAGAAGTAAACAAGATATTGGCTCAAGACAAATTTGTACTAACAAGTTTTCTTTTCAAGAATACCAATGGTGCCTTTATGCCATAAATGGAAAGATCTTTTGGACAATGGCTCAAACACTTGGGTAATAGCTCAAGAGTAGGTGTAAGAATTAAATTATGCTGAGATTGGAAAGTTAGAAGGCCTGCAACATAAAATTATGCAGCATAACATGTAGATTGGATCATGTGTTCTTCAACAAAAAGACTTGTAATTAAAGGATGGATGCCCAACTTCATGCCCTTGAATCTCCTAGCTCAAGTATGATAAATTCATGCTCTTGGATATTTTGGAAAGCTTGAAATATTGTCTACATATTTCATGTTTACCATTTTGTATAAATCAAATTGGAACTTTATGAACAATTGCCAAGAAGTTGAGATAAAAACTGACCAAAATCTGTTGAAAATTTCTTAGTGTTGGAAAACAATGTCATGACTTCATACGCTCATATCTTCAAATCTAAGCTTTTTTTGGACATCAACCCTCTAATAAAAAGTTATAGAATTCATCATGATATACAACTTCCATGTTGAAAGTTTCCTTTGAATCATTTTGCATCATGGTGAAAAATTGGTATGAAGTTATGAAACAAACATGTATAAAACACTTAGAAAAATTTCTAAGTCTTGGAAAGTTTAACTTTTCAAATTGACTTTTGACTTTATTGACTTCTTGATGACCAATCTTGATATTCTTGAGTGTCTTGATGAAATTTGATCTTTGAAACTTAATGTTGACCAAAAAGTCAAAGTTTGACTTTTGATGTATCAGTTGACCAAATTTCATCTATCAATCCAATGATCCTGAGAAATGTTTTAAGCCACAAAATTAGGTCAAAATGATGTCCTTGAATCCTTGATATCATGTTTCAAACCAATAAGTCATGTATTAAGTCAAAAGTCAAGAATCAGTCATTCTCAATCAAAACCCTAATTTTGACCATTTTGCCCCTTTGATGATTTGAACATTTTTCTTGAGGAATTATGATCCAAACTTAATCAATTGATGCATATGACTTCAAAATGTTGATATTGGTCAAAAATCTTGAAGTTTGGCTGTAAGTTGACCATAATTGGCTTTTTTACCCAATATAGATTATTTTAGGTCATCTGATCAATTGACTGAGCAACTTTGTGATGTAAGACTTGAAACTTGACATGAGTATTCTTGAAGGTCTAAAATGATCCATGAAATTCATTTTAAGCATTATAAGTCCAATTGTCCTTGTGAAAATTCAAACCCTAATTTGACGCATCATTGTTGAGGAGATGGCTTGACCTAGTCCACACTTGTACAAGCTTGAGCTATTGAAGATCTTGTGAAAAATGTCTTTAGAAAAGAGATGGTGAATTTTTGGGTACAACAGTTGCCCCTGTTAAATCTTCTTGAACCTGAAGAGTTAGATTGGTGAGTCCTCCATTTGTGACTTAAAGGGGGAAGATGATTGAACACTAAAGTGCCCAGAAATTTGCACTTGATTATGTGTTAGTTGATTGTGTAAGAAATGGGTTTAAAGATGCCATTTGGAGAAGTGATAAAGAATTTGTCAGAGATGGGCTTACAAATGTCATCCAGAGTGACTATTGGTAGAAATTGGAAGAAGTATTAGAATAAATCTTTGGTCGATTTATACTTAAACAGTAGATGTCTTTTGCTTATTTTTAACTGGAAGAGATAAACCTAACCAGAAGAGCTTTGTTGTTTGGCGACTTCACTGGGTAAATAATCCTAACCAGAAGAGGTATGTCGTTTGCCTATCTTTAATTGGAAGCAGTGAATCTAAACATAAGAGGTCTTCGTCTGCCTGTCTTTAATCTGGAAGTAATAAATTTAACCAAAAGAGGTATTCGTTTGCATGTCTTTAATCTAGAAGAAATAAAATCTAACCATAAGAGGTCTTCTTCTGCTTTCTTTAATCTGGAAGAAATAAATCTAACTAGAAGAGCTCTTCGTTCGCCTGTCTTTAATCTGGAAGAAATAAATATAACCAGAAGAGGTCTTCGTTCGCATGTCTTTAATCTTGAACAAATAAATCTATCCAGAAGAAGTCTTTATACGTATGTCTTTAATCTAGAAGAAACAAATCTAACCAGAAAAGGTCTTTGTTCGCCTGTATTTAATCTAGAAGAAATAATTCTAACCAGAAGAGGTCTTTGTTTTCCTGTCTTTAATCTGGAAGAAATAAATCTAACAAGAAGAGGTCTTCGTTCGCCTGTCTTTAATCTGGAAGAAATAAATCTAACCAGTAGAGGTATTTGTTTTCCTATCTTTAATCTGGAAGAAATAAATCTAACTAGAAGAGGTCTTTGTTCTCCTGTCTTTAATCTGGAAGAAATAAATCTAACCATAAAAGGTCTTCGTTCACGTATCTTTAATCTGGAAGAAATAAATCTAACTAGAAGAGGTCTTCGTCTTCCTGTCTTTAATCCGGAAGAAATAAATCTAACCAGAAGAGGTCTTCGTTCGCATGTTGTTTTACCACAAAATTTCCCCTCTCATTTTCTCAATTAATCTCTCATAAGATCTCCTTTGGTTCAAGACTGCACAAGGTTTGATCAGCTCAAGACACCTCCTTAAGCACTGATGATTGAAAATTAGGGTTTGAGTTTTCACAAGGACAAATCGACTTTTAATGCCCCAAATGACTTTCATGGATCATTTTGGACCCACAAGATTTCTCATGTCAAGTTTCAAGTCTTGGATCACATTTTTGCTCAGTCAATTGATCAGATGACCTAAAATCAATTGTATTGGGGGAAAAGTCAATTGTAGTCAATTTATAGTCAAACTTCATAATTTTTTATCCATATCAACATCATGTACTCATATATGTCATTTTACTAAGTTTGGATCACAATTCCTCAAGAAATTTGATCAGATCATCAAAAGGGCAAAATGGTCAAAATTAGGGTTTTAACTGAGAAAGTAAAATTTCTGATTTTTGACCTAGAAAATGACTTATTGGTTTAATACATGGCCTCAAGGATTCAAATGATTCATTTTTACCTAATGGCATGGCTTAAAACATCTCTCAAGATTAATTGATTGACAGATGAATTTCAGTCAACTGATGAAAAGTCAATTATACACTGAAAAGTCAAACTTTGACTTTTTGGTCAAAATCAACTATCAAAGATCACAATTCATCAGGACATGTTAAAATATGAAACTTGTTCATCAAGAAATCAAAAAGTCAAGATTTCATTTTGAAATGTCAAATTTTCTAAACTTAGAATTTTTTCTAAGTGTTGGAAATTCATGTTTTTTTCATAAATTTGTGCCAAATTTTCACCATGATGCAAGATAATTAAAAGGAAACATCCAACATGAAAGTTGTAGATCTCAATGATATCTAAATAATTATAGAACATAACTTTTTCTAGAAATGCTTTGATTTTAAGTTATGATTTTGTGAAGACATGTTCTTGAAACTTGAAAAACTAGTGAAATTTTGCCCTAGTTTAGGCAAGATTTTGACCTAACTTCATGGCAATTTTTCACATAGTTCCAAGATGAATCTTCAAAAATTTCTAACTTAGAGGTCGTAGAGGATGTTATAATCTTTCCAAAATGTCCACGAAATTATTGAGATCATACTTGAGCAAGGAGAATCGAAGGCAAGAATTTAAGGTTTCATTCTTGAATTACAAGCCATTTCTTGATGAACACATAATCCAATTTCAATGTTAGGCTGCATAATCTTGCTTTGCAGGCCTTTTAAATTGTGTATCTATCCATCATTAATGGATTACACAAACTTTTGAGCTTAAAACAAGTGGTTTAAGCATTGCCCTATTTAAATTGCCATTTTGGGAAGAAAGTTAACAATGTCATTATTGAAAAGCAAGCTTTATGCACAAAGTCAATTCTTGAGCCTCTCACTTGCTCCCTTTGATCACACTACATCTACAAAGTCAGAAGCAATTTTTTTAAAGCATAACCACTCTATATTAACAAGTACAAGGGCATTGAAACTTGATTTTTCAAGAAAATCACATGTTGAGCTTAAACATGTGATTTTGAATTTTAATCAAATACAAACCTCCAAACTTGTTGCTTATAAATAGAGGCCCTATTTGCAAGCTAACACACGAGCTTAAGCACCCTTAAACTCTCCCAAACTCCCTTAAGCTAGAAATTGTCCAAAAACTCCATTGATGCACAGGTTCTGACTTTGAACTTGAAACTCAGAATCTACTCGTGCGTTTCTTGGCCTTTTGGTTCCTAAAGCTCCTACACATAAAATATAACCTATCTCTGTCCCTGTTTCATAATTGTAATTCCATTTCCATCATCCTCTATAACCAAAAACAGAGCACTGCAAGTTGACTTCTCCAAGCCATTCCAGCAATCCATTGCTCAAGCTAATCATTGCATTATCTTTCTGGGGACTTAAGGAAGCTAACCTGATTATTGCGGCACCTTGAATCAAGCTCATTTGCATTTCATGATTTCTAGTTTTGAGGTACATTTTCTGAACTTCTATCTTTTCATTTAGGCATTGTTAGGCTTGCATTTATGAAGATAAAATGTAGACATCATTGCCTTGAAACTGTACATGTCCATAGATTTCATTTATATTGCTTGAGTAGTGAGAATTTTAAGTTTGAAAATTTTCTGAAAAAGTTAGGTCAGAATTTGGTACCATTCAAAATTCATACTTATCTTTGATCTATAATTTTAGTAATTTACATTTCTGGAATCGTTATGAAATTTGGAACATGTTTGATGTTTACATTTTTGCAAATGGATGAGAGACGGTGAAGTTGCAGATGTTCAGGCTGGAGGTTGAAGATGAAGTCATATTCAGGACATGATTATGTTATGTATTCATTATTTCATTTATGTTAACAGATGTATATCCTCCCTAGTGGTAAGGCAACGCGTGTTTCATGCTCAGGGCGTGGGTTCAAGCCCCAGCGCTGCTACTTTTCATATTTTTCCATATTTTTTCTCTTTTTTGTTACAAACAGGTGCACTGGGCCTCCAATGTTGGGCCTTCCATTTTTGCTCCATTTTCACCCCCCTGCCTACTTCTACATACTGACCCAAACCCTTTTTTATTTTCAATTAATTTATTTTCTTTTATATTTTATATTTTATTTTATTTTGTTTTATTATTTTTTATTACTATTATTATTATTATTATTATTATTAATAAAAAATCTAAAAATATTTTTATTTATTATTTTCACATTTATATGTTTATTTTCTTTATAAAACAAAAAGAACAAATATTTTCTTAACAATTTAATTTCTTTTTTTAATAATAAATAGTTAGATCTAGGTTTAATTATTATTTTTATCTTTTATCTAAAATTAATTTAGAATTTAAGTTTTCTTTTAATTACTTAATTTTCATATTATTTCCATTAACTTAAAACCTTTTCATAAAAAAACCTAAAAAATGTTTCATACTTAATTTTTTTCTTAATTAGTTTAGGTTTAATTTTGTTTAATTTTAATTAATCATTCTCTTTAATTAGGTCAAGATTAACCCTTTCACAAAAACCATTTCTTTTTCCATTTACATTCTTGCATTATTTTATTTTCAATTCTTGTACATTATTCAATATGGTTGTAATAGATAATTAGGTTTAATTTTCTTGCAAATCCCCATTTGTAAATTTGTATACCCCCTCCCCTAATGATGTAATAGCGTAGTAATTTTTACTTTCTGCAATTTATCATTTTAATATAAATGCTAGTAATTAGGATTTGTATGGCAAGACTAAAATCAACAATTAGAAAACCCTAATTCAAGATAAACATTGCATGTAAATCAAACACATTTGCACACTTGCACCCTTAGGGTAATTCCACTTTGTTGTCTTACAAAAATGGTCATGTTACATGTGATGCAGTGGGAGAACTGACTTGAGGTTTTGCGTTTTGTCGCAAATTTCGCAGTTAGCAAGAGTCGTCACCGACTTTTCTTTTATCCAAAAGGAAAGGTAAAAAAAGCACAGGAAAGACCTTTGAGATGTTTTCTTGAGTTCGGGGGGTAGATTATGAAAAGGGAAGGTGCTAGACCCTTTTCATCCATGGTTTTCCATGGGCTCTTAGTTACTTGTTTAGATCACTTGATTTGTTTATTTAAAATGGTGTTTGGTGTGGTTTTGAAAATATTTTGTAAAAGAGGGCACTCGTTTTAGGCAATCTTTGTAATGATTCTCGTTCGTAAGAATGTATACAAAGATGTTTGTCTTTTGAAAATGTTTTCAATGTTTTGTAAGATGTTTTGAAATGTGTGTGTGTTTGTTTTTAAAAAGAGCAAGGATTGTTTTGAGATGGAGCAAGTAACTTAGAAGCTATCTACCTACTCAAATGTCTTTCTTGTGCATTTTTATTCCTTTTACATTGTTGACTTACCATTGATTTGGTAAACAAACCTATCTTTGGATGTAAACGGGATGGGCGTGGGTCATCGTATAGCCATGATAGCAATGTTGTCAAGTATCTTAGCATTTTTGAGGGACCAAGATCATTTTGTTTAGGCAAATTTGAATAGCGTCATCGAAGTTATGAAAATTTTCAAATTAAAAACCCTAATTTTCAAATTTAGTTTTCTTGGTCAAAAAGTTTCATATTTTGACATATCTTGATGAATTATGACCCTTGGCACTTGATTTTGACCAAAAAGTCAAAGTTTGACTTTTCAGTATACAATTGACTTTTGATCAGTTGACTACAAATTTTATCTGTCAATCCAATGAACTTGAGATCTTTTGAACCATGTAATTAGTTCAAGATGATTCCATTGAACCCTTGAAATCATGTTGGAACCAAATTGGTCATTGGCTAGGTTAAAAATCAGAAATTTCCCTTTCTTAGTCAAAACCCTAATTTTGACCATTTTGCCCTTTTGATGATTTCATCAAATTTCTTGAGGAGTTGTGATCCAAACTTGATCAAATTGTACATATTAGTCTAAAATGTTGATATGGATCAAAAATTATAAAGTTTGACTGTAAATTGGCCATGGTTGACTTTTTCCCAATACAACTAATTTTTAGGTCAATTGTCCAATTGACTGATCAAAAATGTGGTTCAAGGCTTGAAACTTAACATGAGCAATCTTAGGGGTCCAAAATGATGTTTGAAAGTCAAATTAAGCATTGGTGGTCCAAAAATCCTTGTGCAAACTCAAACCCTAATTTTGGGTTATCAGTGTAAGATGAGTTGTCTTGAGCTGACCAAACCCTAATCTTGTCTTGAGTCCAATAAGTCTTGTGAGAAAAGTCTTGATAAATGAGAGGGAAAATTTTGGGATACAACAGCTGCCCCTGTTCAATATTCTTGAACCTGAAGAGTTAGATTGGCGAGCTTTGTCGTTCGTGACTCGAAGGTAAAAGAGGATTGGACACTAGAGTGCCCATAAATTTGCACTCGATAAAGTGTAGTTGAGGGAATGGGCTTAAATATTCCATTTGGAGAGGTGATAGAATCTTGTTGTAGATGGGCTTGTAGATGCCATCCAAGAATGTTTGCTTAATTGTAAGTTGTAAGTCAGAAGAATAAGTATCAGAATGGTGTCCGTATCTGGAACATATTTGAGCTGTATCTGGAGACTGAATCTGTATGAGCACATAATAGCATTCGTGTCTAGAGCGTATCCGTACTGTATCTGAACTTGAATCTGAATGAGTAACAGAACGACTTCCGTGTCTGGAGTGTATCCGTACTGTATCTGAACTTGAATTTGAATGAGTAACAGAATGACTTTCGTGTCTGGAGTGTATATGAACTGTATCTGATAGTTGAAATTTGAATGACTATCAGAATGGCATCTGTGTCTGGAGTGTATTTGTACTGTATCTGAGCTTAAATCTGAATGAGTATCAGAATGCCATCCGTGTCTGAAGCGTATCCAAACTGTATCTGAGCTTAAATCTGAATGAGTATCAGAATGGCATCCGTGTCTAGAGCGTATCTGTATTGTATCATGATTGCATATGGTTAAACGGTAGTTGTTAATCTTATCCTGAAAAGGTTAAAATGTTAGCTGAAACACAAATTTATGTTGCATAAAATATATGATGCAATATATGATGCGGTGGGAGAACTGACTTGAGGTTTTGCGTTTGTGTTTGCAAATGTTGCAGTTAGCAAGAGTCGCCATCGACTTTTCTTTTATCCAAAAGGAAAGGTAAAAAAGCACAGGAAAGACCTTTGATATTGTTTTTGAGTTCGGGGGGTAGATTATGAAACGGGAAGGTGCTAGCACCCTTTTCATCCATGGTTTTCCACGGGCTCTTAGTTACTTGTTTAGATCACTTGCTTTGCTTTGAAATTGTTTGAAATGGTGCTTAGTGTTGTTTTGAAAGTATTTTGAAAAGAGGCCATTTTTTAGGCGATCTTTGTAATGATTCTCGTTCGTAAGAATGTATACAAAGATGTTTATCTTTTGAAAAATGTTTCAATATTTTGTAAAATGTTTTGAAATTGTGTGTGTTTGTTGTTGAAAATAGAAAGGATTATTTTGAAATGGATCAAGTAACTAGAAGCTATCTACCTACTCAAATGTCTTTCTTGTGCATTTTTATTCCTTTGACATTGTTGATTTACCATTGTTTTGGTAAACAACCTTATCTTTGAATGTAAACGGGACGGGCGTGGGTCATCGTATGACTATGATAGCAATGTTGCCAAGTATCTTAGCATGTTTGAGGGACCAAGATCATCTTTGTTTAGGCAACCTTTTGATAGCGTCATCGAGGGACTATGATCTTATTTTGTTTTGTTTTGCCAAGATACTTCGCATGCGTAACATGGCCATTTTTATTTAGGGGACCAAGTGGGTGAAACCCTAAGGGTGTTTGTGTTCCATGTGTGTCATTTTACATGCTTTTGATTTGTCTTGGATTAGGTCTTGTCTATTTGTTTTTTTTTTTGGTCTTGTCATACAAACCCTAGTTTACTAAACATGGTATAAATGTGATAAATTGCGTAAATGTAAACTAAGCTATTACAACAATTATTATGCGAGGAGGGATACAAGTTTTTGAATGGGGATATTGCACAAAATAAACCCTAAAAATACTATTACAATCCAATTGAATATTGTGCGCGTTAAATAAATATACAAATATTAAAAATGCAATGCAAATGTATTTATGCTTTGTATTTTTTTAATGTATGAGAAAATAAATTAACTAACCCTAGAAAATAAGGAAAAATAATATTATTATTTTTGAAAGGGGGAAACCCTAATTTTTTGATTAAAGAAAATATATGTTCTATATTAATATTTTGTCCATTTTTGTACAAGAAAATAATAAATAATATTATGTGCAAATATTAAAAATTAAATATGTATGAAAATAAATATTTATGACTATAAATAATATAGTAAAAATGTATAGTATTTTTAAAATGTATTTACAAATTTTATTTAAGAAAATAAAAGCTATTATCCTAACAAACTATTTTTTTTATGCAAAAAATAATAAACAATAAAATAAAAAATTGCAAAAATAAAGAAATGATTTTTTATGATTTTTTAATATTCAGAAAAATAATTAAAAGCAATAAATATGAAAATATAAAGAAAAATGCAAAATATAAAATAATATGTCAGGGGGGTGCAAAAGTAATCCAGGGGGTGTGGAAAGCAAAAACAAAAAGGCCAGAAATGCCAAAAAGCTCAAGGCACAACTTCGTCCCTATCCTCTGTCATCTCCTTCGCGCGCGTTTCAGCTTAACCTGCAACTTTCAAATGCTTGCACAAAAACAAAAACCCATAACATGAAACTTGTGGCATTTAATCTCACGATTTCAACCATATAAAATTTGTAACCTAACTCTAAAAGATCAAGGAGAATTTTAATGGCCCTAATTCGTGACCTAATTTTTTCATGAACTTCAAGCTTCAAATTCTCACAGCATAGTTAATATAAATGGAAAGTGTGCATATGTACAGCTTCACCATGTTAAGGACTACATTTTTGCTTCACAAATCGTGGCTTGAGGATGCCTAAATACAGAGATAGAGTTTGAGAAAAATACCTCCTTCAGCTGGATTTGGATATGACAATGTGGGGACTTTGAGGGAGGCCTGAGGATCGTGTGAGCTTCCTTGAACTTCCTTCAAACTATTCCAATGCCTAGCTTGCTTTGTGGATGGCCAGAAGTCTCTACACAAGTCAAGTTGCAAGCTCCAAATTTGAAAATGGAAATGACTGAAATAGGGCTTACTAATGCAGGGAAAGGGCTTGGATAGCTTTGGTAGGATATGTGGAAGGTGTTTGAAGTGTTGAAACAAAATACGCACGATCCAAAAGTGAAATGGCTAGATTTTTACAGAAGTTCTGAGTTTGGGCAGAAATTTGGTGTTTTGGAGTTTGAGTGAGTTATGGATGTTAAGCAAGCGTGTTTTTGTTAGTAACAAGTTTGTGAATATGTATAGAATGGATACAAAGTCCACTTTCAACGGATGTGCAAGCCTTTTACCTTTTGGCCACTTTTCTTGTTTTTGAAGAAAGGTGAAGTGACCATTGTTATATGCTTGTACTGGCTAGTTTATGAGCTGCAGAGAGTTGGTATACAATGCTTGAGGCCTGTGGAAGTTGTTTGTACCAAAGGAACAGGTCCAAGGCTCAAGGTTGATAAAGTTACAAAAGCTCACTTTATGAAAATGGCATTGTAACATTTATGCTTAAAATGGAAATGTAACTTTGTACAATGCTTCAAAAGTGAAAATAAAGCCTTTAACCTCTGAGTTTGCATTTAATTATGGAGTGTAGAATGAGTTTAGGACCTGTAATGCAAGGTACAAGCATCATGGATCTGATTTGCAACTTGATACTTTGTGAAAATGGCATGAACAAAAGTGATAAAATGCCAATTTCTCTTCTTTGATTCTCCCTAACCACAAATGATCTTGGAGAGTTCTTGGACATTTTGGAAAGCTTCCAATATGCTTTATAATCCATATTTGAAATGAATTTTGAGATACCTCTTGGAACTAGGTGAAAAATGTACATGAAGTTGGGTCAAAAAACTGCCTAAATTAGGGCAAATTTTCACTAAGTTATTTAGTTCATGGACCTATGTTCACAAATTCATAACTTGAGATCCAAGCATCTTTTCGGAAAGGTTTGTGAAGAAAAGTTGTAGATTTCATGGAGTACTACAACTTTCATGTTGGAAGTTTTCTTTGAATCAAATTGCATCATGGTGAAGAAGTGGTGAATAGTTAGGAAAAAATAAGAAAATTTCCATACTTTGAAAAATTCTAAGTTATGAAAATTTTCAAATTCAAAACCCTAATTTTAAAAATTGGTTTTCTTGGTAAAAAAGTTTCACATTTTGACATATCTTGATGAATTATGACCCTTGGCACTTGATTTTGACCAAAAAGTCAAAGTTTGACTTTTCAATGTACAGTTGACTTTTGATCAGTTGACTGCAAAATTCATCTGTTAATCCAATGAACTTGAGATCTTTTGAACTATGTAATTAGGTCAAGATGATGCCATTGAACCATTGAAATCATGTTTGAACCCAATTGGTCATTGGCTAGGTTAAAAATCAGAAATTGCCCATTCTCAGTCAAAACCTTAATTTTGACCATTTTGCCCTTTTGATGATTTGATCAAATTTCTTGAGGAGTTGTGATCCAAACTTGATCAAATGGTACATAGGAGTCTAAAATATTTATGTGGATAAAAAATTATGAACTTTGACTATAAATTGGCCATAGTTGACTTTTTCTCCAATACAGTTGATTTTTAGGTCAATTGTCCAATTGACTGATCATAAATGTGGTTCAAGGTTTGAAACTTCACATGAGAAATCTTAGGGGTCCAAAATGGTGTATGAAAGTCACATGAAGCATTGATGGTCCAAAAATCCTTGTTCAAACTCAAACCCTAATTTTAGGTCATCAGTGCAAGATGAGGTGTCTTGAGATGAGCAAACCCTAATCTTGTCTTGAGTCCAAGAAGTCCTGTGAAAAAAATCTTGATAAATGAGAGGGAAAATTTCGGGGTACAACAGCTTCCCCTGTTCAATCTTCTTGAACTTGAAGAGTTAGATTGATTAGTTTTGCTGTTCGTGACGCGAAGGTAAAAGATGATTGGACACTAGAGTGCCCATAAATTTGCACTCGATAAAGTGTAGTTGAGGGAATGGGCTTAAAGATGCCATTTGGAGAGATGATAGAATCTTGTCGGAGATGGGCTTGTATATGCCATCCAAGAATGTTTGTTGAATTGTAAGTTTTAAGTCAGAAGAATAAGTATCAGAATGGTATCCGGGTCTGGAACGTACCTGAACTGTATCTGAGACTGAAATCTGAATGAGAAACAGAATAGCATCCGTGTCTGGAGCGTATCTATATTGTATCTGATAGTTGAGATCTGAAAAAAGGCCAGAATGGCATCCGTGTCTGGAGCGTATCTGAACTTGAAACCTGATAGTTGAAATCCGAATGAGTAACAGAATGACTTTCGTATCTAGAGTGTATCCGTATTGTATCTGAGATCAGAATAAGGGTCAGAATGGCATCCATGTCTAGAGCGTATCTGAACTGTATCAAGATTGCATATTTGATAAACGGTAGCTGTTAATCTTATCCTGAAAAGGGTAAAATGTTAGCTGAAAACACAAAGTTATGTTGCATGAAATGTATGATGCAATATATGTGTTTTATCAATGTTTATGATATATGTAATGTATGCGCATGTAAGTTGATATGTTGTATTGTTGAGGAAAATAAATCCTTGACTGCTGCCGGGGAAAATAAATCCTTGACTACTAAGGATAAGAAATACTTGGAGACTGTTGGGGAATAAAAATCCTTTATTGCCGAGGATAAGAAATCCTTGCCGACTTCTCTGGGGATATAGGGATCCTTCATGTCTTGAAGTTGGAGTATTGATCAAAATTCTGTTGTGAACCCTGCCGTATATTGCTTGAGTAATCTTCTTGGGGAATCCAGAGAATTTCTGATGACTTCTACCGGGGATTACACAAAGGGAATCCTTATTCTGCTGGGGAATAAAGAAAACTCTGATGACTTCTGCAGGGAATTAAGAATGAGAATCTTCATTCTGTTGGGGAGCAATAAAAACTCTGTGGGGAAGAAGGCTTACTTTTGGGGAGTAGGTTCAGGAGATTGGGTTGTCTACCATTCTACTGGGGAGTTATCAGAAGTTATTGTCTGGTTTTTTAGGCTTCAAGATAACTTGCTGGAGAATTTTGGGAAACTGGATGGTTTCCACTGGGGATTGATAGTTAGAAGTTTTCGCTCCGCTGGGGATTGAGAGTTTGAAGTTTTAACTCTGACGGGGATTAAGGGTTTTAAATTTTAACTCCGCTGGGGATCTAGATGATGAAGTTTTAACTCCGGTGGGGATCTAGATGATGTGCCGTAGGGATTGTTCATGGAATAGCCTAGAGACGTTTTCCTATCCTTTCAACCTGTCAGTAATTGTTCTTTCCCATTCTGTTTATTTGTAAACAGTAATTATATTCAAATGCATATGTTCATAAATGAATCATTGGACGTTTTTGCAAATAAAAACACAAGTGTAAAGAAAAAGGCAAATAGTTTTTTGTACTTTGAAAGAGATATCTTTGTATTTACTTTGAAAAAGTATTTTGTACAAAGGAGAAAGACATCCTAGTAAGAGGATGGTGTCATAAAAGTAAGAAAATTTATACAAAGAAAGATGGCTATGTGTAATAATCCCATGGGGTTCCCATTCTGTTATAGCCTTCGTATCTCCTAATATCTTGTCCATTCGCTGCTTCGTCTGAAGAATATTGGGTTGATCAGAAGCTCAGAGTTTGTCAGTGAAGAGATTTTCCTTAAAGTGATCCGACGAGACATAGTCATACGCGTTAATTCCCTAACGTTTGCCTGGACCGCCCTTTCGAGTTTTCAGTCCACCGGGAAATCCTTTTTTGCCCAAGTCGCCCTTTCGGGTTTTCAACTTGTCGGGTGTACAGATTTTTTTATTTTATCCCTAATTTTTTCCCGAACCTTTTTGGTTTGCCGGGAAGCCCTTGTTTTTCCTAGGTGTGTCAACCTAGCGAGTCTCATATGCGTAGTATCTTTTGACTATGTTTGCGTTCACAGGGTGTGGTAGGGCGTCGTCCATGGTTGTTAAGATCATTTCCTCACCAGAAAAGATGTTCTTGATTACAAATGGTCCTTCATAGGTAGGAGTCCATTTGCCCCTGGGATCACTTTGCGGCAAGATGATGCGCTTGATCACTAGATCTCCGACTTGATATACCTGGAGTCTAACTTTCTTGTTGAAAGGCTTAATCATCTTTTTTTGATACGTCTGACCATGGAAAACAGCAGTAAGTCTCTTTTCGTCGATTAAGTTCAACTAATCAAGTCAGGTCTGAATCCAATCGTCTTCACTCAAACCTGCATCTTTCATGATTCTTAAGGAGGGAATCTGAACCTCGATAGGTAAAACATCTTCCATGCCATAAACCAAAGAATAGGGTGTTGCCCCGGTTGATGTGCGTGTCGTGGTACGGTACCCGTGAAGAGCAAACGATAGCATCTCATGCCAGTCCTTGCAGGTGACTGTCATCTTCTGTATGATCTTTTTGATATTTTTGTTAGCAGCTTCGACTGCACCATTCATCTTCGGCCGATAGGGGGATGAATTGTGATGTTGAATCTTGAACTGCTCGCACAGGGCGGTGATCATAGTATTGTTAAGGTTCGTACCATTGTCAGTGATGATCCTTTCGGGGATACCATACCAGAAAATAAGATTATGCTTGATGAAGCATGCAACAACATTCTTAGTAACGGATGCGAAGGAAGCTGCTTCGACCCATTTGGTGAAGTAGTCAATGGCCACAAGAATGAAGCGGTGTCCATTGGATGTTGTAGGCTTGATCTCCCCAATCATGTTGATTCCCCACATAGCGAAGGGCCAAGGAACTGTTAAGACATTTAGAGGAACCGGAGGCACGTGCACCTTGTCTGCATAGATTTGACACTTATGACAAGTGTGGGAGTGCTGATAGCAGTCAGCTTCCATGGTAGACCAGTAATAGCCTGCCTGTAGAACCTTCTTTGCCATCGTATGCCCGCTAGAGTGAGTGCCAAAGGTACCTTCATGCAATTCAGCTACGATTTCAGCTTCAATCTTGTCCACACAACAGAGCAGAATATAGTCATGATTGTGCTTGTACAGGATGCCATTACTTAGGAAGAACTTATCTGAGAATCTCCTTAAGAACATTTTGTCGTTGACTGAAGCTCCTTCAGGGTATTCTTGAGCCTCGAGATACCTTTTGACTTCATGAAAACACGGCTGGTCCACTAATTCTTCGGTATTAATCTCGTGACAGTGTGTTGGTTCGTCCATCCGTTCAATGGTGATCTGGGGAGCCTCATTATCCCAATTATGTTTAAACATAGATGACATTGTAGCTAGAGCATCTGCTAGCTGATTTTCTTCTTGTGGGAAGTACTCGAAGGTAATCTGCTCGAAATGTGGTAACAATGTCAAAACATCTTCTTTGTAAGGGATGAGGTTTGATGCTTAGTGTCCCACTCTCCTTTGATCTGACTGATGACTAAAGCCGAGTGCCCCAACACATCTAAGGATTTGATTCCCAAGTCTATGGCAGCCTTGAGACCAAAGATGCATGCTTCGTACTCTGCCATGTTGTTCGTACAGTTGAAGCAAAGTCGGGTAGTGAAAAGAGTATGGCATCCTTCCGGAGATATGAGAACAACGCCGACACCGTTACCAAGTGCATTGGATGCCCCATCAAAGTACAGGGTCCATCGGGATCCTTGTTCAGGTCCGTCATATGGTCCGATCTCTTCACTGTTGTCCAATGTCATGGTGTCTTCGTCAGGGAAGTCAAACTTCATGGATTGATGATCTTCTACAGCTTGATGAGCCAGATGGTCAGCTAGCACACTGCCCTTTATAGCTTTTGGGTCGTGTACTGTATGTTGTATTCCATAAGGATCAACTTCCATCTAGCTATCCTCCCAGACAGAGCAGGCTTCTCAAAGATGTACTTTATTGGATCCATATTAGATATCAGTAATGTGGTATGAGTCAAAATTACTGCCTTAGCCGGCGAGCAGCCCATACCAGAGCGCGACAAGTTTTCTCGAGCAGTGAATATCTGGTTTCACAGTCGGTAAAATTTTTGCTCAGGTAATAAATAGCGTGCTCTTTTCGGCCAGACTCGTCATGCTGCCCCAGTACGCACCCCATTGAGTTTTCTAAAACGGTCAGATACATGATCAGCGGTCTTCCCTCGACTGGTGGCATCAAGACAGGAGGCTCTTGTAAATACTCCTTAATTTTATCGAAAGCAATCTGACATTTATCATTCCATCTTACTACTTGATCTTTCTTCAATATCTTGAAGATTGGCTCACAAGTAGATGTTATGTGAGAAATGAATCTGGCAATATAGTTCAGGCATCCCTAGAATCCTCTGACTTCCTTCTCACTGCGAGGAGCAGGCATTTCTTGTATTGCTTTGACATTGGCAGGATCAAGCTCGATGCCTTTGTTGTTGACAATAAACCCTAAGAGTTTATCAAACCGGACTCCGAATATGCACTTGTTTGGGTTTAACCTTAGTTTGTACTTCTTCAATCTGACAAACAGCTTTTCCCGAACCTTTTGGTTCGCTGGGATGCCCTTGTTTTTCCTAGGTATGTCAACCTAGAGGGTCTCTTATGCGTAGTATATTTTGACTATGTCCGCGTTCGCAGGGTGTGGCAGGTCATCGCCATCCATGGTGGTTAAGATCATTTCCCCACTGGAAAAGATGCTCTTGATTACAAATGGTCCTTCATAGGTAAGAGTCCATTTGCCCCTGGGATCAATTTGTGGCAAGATGATGTGCTTAATCACTAGATCTCCAACTTGATATATCTGGCATCTGACTTTCTTGTTGAAAGCCTTGATCATCCGTTTTTGATACATCTGACCATGGCAAACAACAGTAAGTCTCTTTTCATCAATTAAGTTCAGTTGATCAAGTCAGGTCTGGATCTAATCGTCTTCACTCAAACCTGCATCTTTCATAATTCTTAAAGAGGGGATTTGAACCTCGATAGGTAAGACAACCTCCATGCTATAAACCAAAGAATAGGGTGTTGCCCCAGTTGATGTGTGAGCCGTGGTACGGTACCTGTGGAGAGCAAACGGTAGCAATTCATGCCAGTCCTTGTAGGTGACTGTCATCTTCTGTATGATCTTTTTAATGTTTTTATTAGCAGCTTCGACGGCACCATTCATCTTTGGCTGATAGGGGGATGAATTGTGATGTTGAATCTTGAACTGCTCGCACAAGGCGGTGATCATAGTATTGTTAAGGTTCGTACTGTTATCAGTGATGGTCCTTTCTAGGATATCATACCGGCAAATAAGATTATGCTTGATGAAGCGGGCAATAACATTCTTAGTAACAGATGCGAAGGAAGCTGCTTCGACCCATTTCATGAAATAGTCAATGGCCACTAGAATTAAACGGTGTCCATTGGAGGCTGTAGGCTTGATCTCCCCAATCATATCGATTCCCCACATAGCGAAGGGCCAAGGAGCTGTTAAGACATTTAGAGGAACCGGAGTCACGTGCACCTTGTCTGCATAGATTTGACACTTATGACAGGTCCGGGAGTGTTAATAGCAGTCTGCTTCCATGGTAGACCAGTAATAGCCTTCTTGTAGGATTTTATTCGCCATCGTATTCCCACTAGAGTGAGTGCCAAAGGTACCTTCATGTAATTCAGCCATGATCTTTTCAGCCTCAATCTTGTCCACACAACAGAGCAGAATAAAATCATGATTACGTTTGTACAGGATGCCATTACTTAGGAAGAACTTAGGTGAGAATCTCCTTAAGAACTTTTTGTCATTGATTGAAGCTCCTTCTGGATATTCTTGAGCCTCGAGATACTTTTTGACTTCATGAAACCAAGGTTGGTCCACTACTTCTTCAGTATTAATCTCGTGACAGTGTGCTAGTTCATCCATTCGTTCAATGGTGATCTAGGGAGCCTCGTTATCCCAATTAAGTTTAAACATAGATGAAATTGTAGCTAGAGAATCTGCTAGCTGATTTTCTTCTCGTGGGAAGTGCTCGAAGGTAATCTGCTCGAAATATGGTAGCAATGTCAGAACATGTTCTTTGTAAGGGATAAGGTTTGGATGCTTAGTGTCCCGCTCTCCTTTGATCTGACTGATAACCAAAGCTGAATCTCCAAACACATCTAAAGATTTGATTCCCAAGTCTATGGCAGCCTTGAAACCAAAGATGCATGCTTCGTATTCTGCCATGTTGTTCGTACAGTTGAAGCAAAGTCTGGCAGTAAAGGGAGTATGACACCCTTCTGGGGATATGAGTACAACGCCGATACCGTTACCAAGTGCATTGGATGCCCCATCTAAGAACAGGGTCCATCGGGATCCTTGTCCAGGTCCGTCATATGGTCTGATTTCTTCACAGTTGTCTAATGTCATGATGTCTTCGTCAGGGAATTCGAACTTCATGAATTGATAATCCTCTACAGCTTGATGAGCAAGATGATCAGCTAGCACACTGCCCTTTATAGCTTTTTGGGTAGTGTATTGTATGTCATATTCTGTTAGGATCATCTGTCATCTAGCTATCCTCCCATACAGAGCAGGCTTCTCAAAGATGTACTTTATCGGATCCATCTTAGATATCAGCAAAGTGGTATGAGTCAGCATATACTGTCTTAGCCGTCGAGCAGCCCATACCAGAGTGCAGCAAGTTTTCTCGAGCAATGAATATCTGGTTTTACAGTCGGTAAACTTTTTGCTCAGGTAATAAATAGCGTGCTCTTTTCGGCCAGACTCGTCATGCTGCCCCAATACACACCCCATTGAGTTTTCTAAAACGGTCAGATACATGATCAGCGGTCTTCCCTTGAGTGGTGGCATCAAGACAGGAGGCTCTTGTAAATACTCCTTGATTTTATCGAAAGCAATCTGACATTCATCATTCCATATGACTACTTGATCTTTCTTCAATAGCTTGAAGATTGGCTCACAAGTAGATGTTAGGTGAGAAATGAATCTGGCAATATAGTTCAGGCGTCCTAAGAATCCTCTGACTTCCTTCTCACTGCGAGGAGCAGGCATTTCTTGTATTGCTTTGACCTTGGAAGGATCAACCTCGATGCCTTTGTTGTTGACAATAAACCCTAAGAGTTTACCAAACCGGACTCCGAATGTGCACTTGTTTTGGTTTAACCTTAGTTTGTACTTCTTCAATCTGACAAACAGCTTTTACAAGTGATCAAGGTGTTCTTCTTCAGTTTGTGATCGGGCTATCATGTTATCTACGTAGACCTCTATCTCATGATGTATCATATCATGAAACAAATCTACCATGGCACGTTGATAGGTTGCCCCGGCATTCTTCAGTCTGAATGGCATCACTTTTTAGTCAAACGTACCCCACTGTGTGGCAAATGTAGTTTTCTCCATGTCCTCAGGCGCCATTTTGATCTGTTTATAACCCGAGAATCCATCCATGAAAGAAAATATTTTGTGATGGGTTGTATTGTCAACCAGGATGTCGATGTGTGGAAGTGGAAAATCATCTTTAGGGTTGGCCCTGTTTAAATCTCTATAATCCACGCACATTCTTACTTTGCCGTCCTTTTTAGGCACGGGAACAATGTTGGCCACCCATTGAGGATAAGAAGTAACAGCCAGAAATCCAGCATTGAATTGTTTCATAACTTCCACTTTGATCTTCTCTGACATGTCAGGTCTCATGCGGCGGATTTTTTGTTTCACTGGTGGACAGTTTTCTCTTGTGGGTAGACGATGTACCACAATGTCTGTATCGAGTCCATAAATGTCTTCGTATGACCAGGCAAAGATCTCAACATAATCATGCAATAAATTAATTACGCGCTCCTTGACACTCGGCTCTAGATTGGCACCCACTTTGATTTCCTTTTTATCTTCCTCGGTACCCAAGTTGATTGTATCCAACAACTCCTCATGAGGCTGCATAGCTCTTTCCTCTTGTTGTAATAGTCTGGCAAATTCCCCTGGCACCTCACAATCTTCCTCACCTTCGTATTCGGCTTGGTAGATCAGATCTTCAGAGTCACAGAAGGCTATAGTAGTATCGTTACCCATGGGATCCGGAATGGAAGGGTACCTGCATTTATGAGTGTGGATGTGTGTAAGGGTATAGCCATCTTAAAACAATAAAATGTAAAAGAAAGACAATGAGCACAAAAGGTTTATATGTGAAAAAGCATCCATGATTCATTGAATATCATATGTAGATGAAATAAAAACCCTTACAAATGGACCATTGTGTCTCGGGTAAGACACAAGGTTTTTAAAGTGCGAATTGTTCGTGAATATTACAAGTCCAACAGAAATGTAAAAGATAAATTACTGAGAGATGAAAGTTATTGGGATAAAGTCTCTGGCTTCCCAGTTGCGAAGTCCTCCGCTGACAATAGGAAATATCCAATCTTCCAAGCTGCCATCCTCTTCATTGTCTTCTACTGCATTGACACTTTGGTTGCTAATCTTCACAGGTGGCCCCCCAGCACGGGCATGACGCACAGTCTTCTGACCAGTTGAAGTAAACCCCAAGCCAAACTTATCTTATTTGTAGGGAAAGTCTGGAAGCTTCCCCATATGGTGCATCCACCTTCTTCCACTACTGCCTTTGCATCCTTTAGCGATGACATCCGAGGTGGAGGTCTTGTGATCTTAGCAATCGAGGATACCTCCTTGGTCGTCGCCACTTTTGGAGAGACTTCTTCAAAATGTTGGAAAGGGGTTTCAATGAACTCGCCATCTAACTCGATATATCAGAAAGAATTCAGATGACTAATCATATACTCCTCCTCCCCATGGACAGTTATGATCTTTCCTTGGACCGGGTACTTTGGCATCTGATGTAATGTGGAGGTGACAACACCGGCATTGTGGATCCAGAGGCATCCTAACAGACAGGAATAAGAAGGAAGGATGTCCATCACATAGAAGATTGAGTTAAAAACCTGAGTTCCCACCTTTAGTGGGATGTCCACCTCCCCGTGGACCATCCTCTTCGAATCGTCAAATGCTCTCACCACTATGTTGCTGGGTTTTAAAGTCAGCCCCTCGCAATCCAATCTATCAAGGGCTTTTTTCGCCAAGAAGTTCAAAGATGATCCAGTATCAACCAAGACATGGGCTAGGGTTGTTCCTCTACACTCCACTGAGACATGTAATGCCTCGTTGTGTTTTCTCCCTCTGGGTGTCAAATCAGCATCGGAGAAACCCAAGCCATTATCAGCTGTCAAACTAGCCACACAGTCTTGGAACTGGTCAGCAGACGTCTCTTATGGCACATGAGTTGTCTTCAGAAATTTTACCAGAGCTTTTGCATGTGCTTCAGAGCACAGCAGCAGAGCTAGCATAGAGATCTTGGAAGGGGTTTACCCCAACTGTTCAACGATATCATAATCACTCTTTTTTATTATCCTCAGGATTTCTTCCATCTCCTTCTTGGATGTTTCAGGAATAGCTAGTGATTGAGCCTTCGTTCGGACATGCTCCTCTTGAATGTTTTTTCCTTTATTCTCAACAGTGGAAGCAGGGATAGGAATTGTATTTTCTTTGTCGGTAAGTACACTTGCAGGTATAATCAATGGTGCAGAGGTAATCTTCGGAACGGCCACGGGTCCAAAGAGTGTCGTTGGAGGGGCAATCTCTGGAGAGAAGATTCTACCACTGCAGGTAATCTTTCTAGTTCCGGCAATATTGCTAATGTCGGAATTGTCCTCTTCAGAGCTTTCTTCTTCGGCAGTCAGTTTATCCTGTTTGATACCATGATGGTAGATTTCTCCACCATAATTCCATGGTACTATTTTATTTTATTTGTAAGGGGCCGGCCCGGGCATTGTAACCTTAAGTGGAGTAATCTTTGGAGCAGGTGTAATCCTAACGGGTCTTTTAGGGGCCCTGGAAGGATTGGTGTAGATGGTTATAACTGAAACTTCTTTAACTAGAACGGGTGAAATAGGAGCATTCTAAAACTAAATTTCTTGGTTATCCATCAATCGTTGGATACCTTCTTTCAACAGAGGGCAGTCAAATGATGAGGACAGGAAAACATGGCAGTCTTTGTCACAACTTGGGAATATGCCAGCTTTCAACAAATTCAACTTAATGGTCAGGAGCGGAGTCAACAGTTCATCCATGGTAGCAACAAACAAATCTTCTTCAATAGCGCTGGAATTATGATCGTGCCTAGGCATTGGAGCGGAAATAAAATTTTGTTTCTCAGGCGCTTCAAACTCAACTTCCTTCGCATCTATCAGGTCTTGAATTTTGTTCTTCAGAGCCCAACAGTTGTTGGTGTCGTGCCCTGGACTCTCAGAATGGTATGCGCACCTGGCATTCGGATGGTAATGTGGAGACGCAGTATTGGGATTCTTTGGGCCTCTTTTAAAGTGGCCAGATTCAACTTCAGAAGATGTGGTAAAACTTGAGTTGGAGTCATGTTAATCTTGGTGAATTGCCGAACTGGCCTTTCTACCCTTTGTTGGTTATTTCTCGGCTGGACTGATGCAGGCTTTGGAATCATAATGGCCCCCACTATTGGTCGGCATTCATTTATTCCCTGATTTCTCTGTGAATAAACAACAGACACTTCCTTCCTACCAGTGAAGGGTTTTTTCATAGCTGTAGAAGCAGACGCGTCCTTTTGAATCTTCCCACTTCTTATACCAGCCTCCACCCTCTGCCGGTTAAGATCAATTCAGTAAACCCTGCAGAAGAACTCCCAATCAGATGATTGAAGAAAGGACCTAATAGAGTTCCCAGGAACATGTCCACCAACTCCCTTTCGGACAGAGGGGTTGCACCCTTCCGGCTAGATCCCTCCACTTTTGCGCGTAATCTTTAAAGAACTCATTGGAAACCATGGCCATACTATGAAGCTGAGTACGGGTAGGCGCCAAGTCGGTGTTGTACTGATATTGTTTATAGAAAGCTGCTTCCAGGTCTTCCCAATTATGGACGTCGGCCCTTTCCAACTGGTAGAACCAATCAAGTTGTGTTCCTGATAAACTGTCTGGGAAAAAGTGGACCCACAAGTCTTTGTCAGCAGAGTGCGGATGAATCTTCCTGACATATGATCTGAGGTGCATTTTAGGACAAGACACCCCATCATACATGGCAATAGTGGCACTTTAAACTTTGGCGGGATCACAATTCCTGACACCGGCCCCAACTCTTCAAAATCTAGCTCTGGTACTCTCTGGATTTCCATAGTGCTTAGTCGCTCTTCAAGGTGTTTGTACTTGTCATCAGCCGGAGGGTATTGTTGTTTAGAGTAGTCCTCCTCTTCCTCTTCTTCTTCAGAATCTGATGGTACTGTCGTTTCTTTTCCTTTTCTTTCCCATTCATTAGATGTTGTTGGAAAATCTAAGGTCTTTCTAGCTTGTCCCTGAAGCCTTCTGCCCATGATTACCACACCAGTTGGTTTCTTCTTCTTTTTATCTTTCTCTTTTTCTAGCAGAGTCTTCAGCTCCTCTTTCCCCTTGGCTAAGGTCACGAGTAACTGTTGAAATTGCGTATTCTGAGCTTACAGATCTTTGACCATTTCTTCGAGATCCATCTTACTGAAATAAACAGTAGAGAGATGAGGAAACTTGTTGCAAAGACCTGTTTATGTTTATGATGAATGATATGTATTCATGCAATGCTTTCAAGGATTCAGAAAAAGAAACACACGTCATATTAATAAGATAGAATTGTGAGTACATCAATTCCCTTTGGGCAAAATAACACAAATTATAAGGTAAAAAGACGTTGCGCATCCTTTTTGGTGCAATGTAGGTGTTGAGAGTCTGCTCTTCATGAAGTAGCCGAGTGAGTTCCAAAACCTTCTTCTAGCTTGCGTAGAATTGGGCTTCGAAAGTATCGCGCTCTCCCTTGAGCTGTATCCAACTCCTTTGTAGGTCTTCGAGTGATGTTGGCATGTTAGGATGTAGGATTGTGTATGGAACCTCTACTTCCTTAATAGGCTCTATAATCACTGGGAGAATGGAGGGGTAAGGCATCATAAGACTTTGGGCGCGGGTTCGTACCCACTTGAGGTAAGGCTCAAGAGGGATGGAATTCTTGTGTCTCAAGGTCTTGATTCTACCTTGTTTGGCATCCTCCAAGATCGGATGAATCTATGACGGAGTCTTTGGTCGTCGTTGTCGTAGTCGAAAATTAATCCTTGAATCAGCATGTCATGTGGGCCATCCCTTCGGGCATAACCAAACTGTCTTAGAGACAAGCAAGGGTTGTAGGTGATGCCTCCCCTAATGCCAAGTAGAGTGGCATTAGGGAATTCTCCACAACGGTCAATGATGATAACATTCTCTTTGGATCGAGAACACCAATGAATATCTGAATGGTTAAGTGTCATTAACCTTTGTGACCACCTCAAACCTTGCTCATTCTTCAAGACTGATTGGGGAAGATGAGAAATAAACCATCTTGCCAGGAGAGGAGTGCAACACATAAGAACACCTCTTTTCCTTATTGTACAAGTGTGAAAAGAGTGGAGGATATCCCCAAGCAATGTAGGCACCAGGTTGCGAGACATGAAGATTTTGACAGCGCTTACATCTATGAGTTGGTCAGGATTAGGGAACAAGACCATCCCATAGATGAGAAGAGCTACAATCTCCTCAAAAGCTTGCAAGTCTAGAGAATTCCAACAGCTTTGGGCCTTCTCAAACAGAAACTTTGACAAGAAGCCTTTGACACCACTTCTAGTTTCCCAATGTTTTATGACATCAGATGAGTGCAAGTGCAGGGCTTGAGCAATCTCTTCTGGCTTTGGATCTCTTTCCGTACCGTTGAAAGGTAGTTGATTGAGAATAAGAATCCTAAAGAGTTGAGAAAATTCCTCCAAAGTGGGCACAAGTTGGTAGTCAGAAAATGTGAAGCAATGATGCAAAGGGTCAAAGAACTGGAAGAGAACTTTCATCATATCCTCCTCAGTGTTGGAAGTGACCAAGTTGAGTAGACGACCATGTCTCTCGGTGAATGGAGAATTCTCAAGAATCCTTGAAGCTAGCTCCTTGAGTTGTGGAGGAATTCTTACAAGGTTGATTTGGATAGTTTTCCTGCGAAGTGAATCCATAACCTACAAAACAAGAACAAAGATGAATCTCCAAAATCCTTGAAATGGTTAGTGAATGCATATGATGTTCATGATGTCCATGATGTTATGCACAAGTATATATGTACAAGCAAATCACACAAGTTCCTAGTTTAGGCTTGCATGGAGTTTCATAGGTAAGTACCCTCTTGAAGTTTAGTTGGCTCAACCTGTCCTAGTAATAGTAACCGAGTTCTAAGGAGCTCAATATCATTGGATTGTTTCCTTGTTCATTGTTTCAGTTCAAGCCTCTTTACTGGCGAACGAAATATTCCAAGATACCAACCCTCAATGAGTGTAGTATCGAGTATCTACCAACTTAGGATTGCACCAAAGCCGGTCATCTCACTACATCCTAAAAGGCCAAGTTGGTCAAGTAAAGGTTCTAGAAGTTCATTAGTGCTTCATGACATCACTCAGCAGCCCCGTATTCTCTTCGATTGACTCAAAGGCTACCGGTACCCACAAATATGTCGCACTAACATAGCTATTGCTTAGACCATGTCGGTATACCCCATACAGTTTCCACAATGTATTGCTATTTACCTATAATGTTTCCCAAATCCGGGTGGAGGATTCAAACCCAAACAATATAACCAAAATGTAAAGCAAACAAGTCAAACAATTGTAAGCAAATAAAGGTGATCTAAACTAGAAGGTAACCCCACTTTTAGAATAGTCCCCGGTAGAGTCGCCAGTTCTGTGATGCGGTGGGAGAACTGACTTGAGGTTTTGCGTTTGTGTTCGCAAATGTTGCGGTTATCAAGAGTCGCCACCGACTTTTATTTTATCCAAAAGGAAAGGTAAAAAAGCACAGGAAAGACCTTTGAGATTGTTTTTGAGTTCGGGGGGTAGATTATGAAAAGGGAAGGTGCTAGCACCCTTTTCATCCATGGTTTTCCATGGGCTCTTAGTTACTTGTTTAGATCACTTGCTTTGCTTTGAAATTGTTTGAAATGGTGCTTAGTGTTGTTTTGAAAGTATTTTGAAAAGAGGCCATTGTTTAGGCGATCTTTATAATGATTCTCGTTCGTAAGAATGTATACAAAGATGTTTGTCTTTTGAAAAATGTTTCAATGTTTTGTAAAATGTTTTGAAATGTGTGTGTGTTTGTTGTTGAAAATAGCAAGGATTGTTTTGAAATGGATCAAGTAACTAGAAGCTATCTACCTACTCAAATGTCTTTCTTGTGCATTTTTATTCCTTTGACATTGTTGATTTACCATTGATTTGGTAAACAACCCTATCTTTGGATGTAAACGGGACGGACGTGGGTCATCGTATGACTATGATAGCAATGTTGCCAAGTATCTTAGCATGTTTGAGGAACCAAGATCATCTTTCTTTAGGCAACCTTTTGATAGCGTCATCGAGGGACTATGATCTTATTTTGATTTGTTTTGCCAAGATACTTCGCATGCGTAACATGGCCATTTTTATTTAGGCAACCAAGTGGGTGAAACCCTAAGGGTGTTTGTGTGCAATGTGTGTCATTTTACATGCTTTTGATTTGTCTTGGATTAGGTCTTGTCTATTTGTTTTATTTTTTGGTCTTGTCATACAAACCCTAGTTTACTAAACATGGTATAAATACGATAAATTGCGTAAATGTAAACTAAGTTATTACAACAATTATTATGGGAGGGGGATACAAGTTTTTGAATGGGGATATTGCACAAAATAAACCCTAAAAATATTATTACAACCCAATTGAATATTGTTTAATGTATGAGAAAATAAATTAACTAACCCTAGAAAATAAGGAAAAATAATATTATTATTTTTGAAAGGGGGAAACCCTAATTTTTTTATTAAAGAAAATATATGTTCTATATTAATATTTTGTCCATTTTTGTACAAGAAAATAATAAATAATATTATGTGCAAATATTAAAAATTAAATATGTATGAAAATAAATATTTTATGACTATAAATAATATAATAAAAATGTATAGTATTTTTAAAATGTATTTACAAATTTTATTTAAGAAAATAAAAGCTATTATCCTAACAAACTATTTTTTTATGCAAAAAATAATAAACAATAAAATAAAAAATTTCAAAAATAAAGAAATGATTTTTTATGATTTTTTAATGTTCAGAAAAATAATTAAAAGCAATAAATATGAAAATATAAAGAAAAATGAAAAATATAAAATAATATGTCAGGGGGTGCAAAAGTAATCCAGGGGGTGTGGAAAGCAAAAACAAAAAGGCCAGAAATGCCAAAAAGCCCAAGGCACAACTTCGTTCCTGTCCTTTGTCTTCTCCTTCGCGCGCGTTTCAGCTTAACCTGCAACTCTCAAATGCTTGCACAAAAACAAAAACCCATAACATGAAACTTGTGGCATTTAATATCACGATTTCAACAATATAAAATTTGTAACCTAACTCTAAAAGATCAAGGAGAATTTGAATGGCCCTAATTCGTGACCTAATTTTTTCATGAACTTCAAGCTTCAAATTCTCACAACATAGTTAATATAAATGGAATGTATGCATATGTACAGCTTCACCATGTTAAGGACTACATTTTTGCTTCACAAATCGTGGTTGAGGATGCCTAAATACAGAGATAGAGTTTGAGAAAAATACCTCCTTTATCTGGATTTGGATATGACAATGTGGGGACTTTGAGGGAGGCATGAGGATCGTGTGAGCTTCCTTGAACTTCCTTCAAACTATTCCAATGCCTAGCTTGCTTTGTGGATGGCCAGAAGTCTCTGCACAAGTCAAGTTGCAAGCTCCAAATTTGAAAATGGCAATGACTGAAACAGGGCTTACTGATGTAGGGAAAGGGCTTCGATAGCTTTGGTAGGATATGTGGAAGGTGTTTGAAGTGTTGAAACAAAATACGCACGATCCAAAAGTGAAATGGCTAGATTTTTGCAGAAGTTCTGAGTTTGGGCAGAAATTTGGTGTTTTGGAGTTTGGGTGAGTTCTGGATGTCAAGCAAGCGTGTTTTTGTTTATAACAAGTTTGTGAATATGTATAGAATGGATACAAAGTCCACTTTCAACGGATGTGCAAGCCTTTTACATTTTGGTCACTTTTCTTGTATTTGAAGAAAGGTGAAGTGACCATTGTTATATGCTTGTACTGGCTAGTTTGTGAGCTGCAGAGAGTTGGTATACAATGCTTGAGGCCTGTGGAAGTTGTTTGTACCAAAGGAACAGGTCCAAGGCTCAAGGTTGATAAAGTTACAAAAGCTCACTTTATGAAAATGGCATTGTAACCTTTATGCTTAAAATGGAAATGTAACTTTGTACAATGCTCCAAAAGTGAAAATAAAGCCTTTAACCTCTGAGTTTGCATTTAATAATGGAGTGTAGAATGAGTTTAGGACCTGTAATGCAAGGTACAAGAATCATGGATCTGATTTGCAACTTGATACTTTGTGAAAATGGCATGAACAAAAGTGATAAAATGCCAATTTCTCTTCTTCGATTCTCCCTAACCACAAATGATCTTGGAGAGTTCTTTGACATTTTGGAAAGCTTGCAATGTTCTCTATAATCCATCTTTGAAATGAATTTTGAGATACCTCTTGTAACTAGGTGAAAAATGTCCATGAAGTTGGGTAAAAAAACTGCCTAAATTAGGGCAAATTTTCACTAAGTTATTTAGTTCATGAACCTATGTTCACAAATTCATAACTTGAGATACAAGCATCTTATGGGAAACGTTTGTGAAGAAAAGTTGTAGATTTCATGAAGGACTACAACTTTCATGTTGGAATTTTTCTTTGAATCAAATTTCATCATGGTGAAAAAGTGGTGAAAAATTGGGAAAAAATAAGAAAATTTTCATACTTAGAAAAATTCTAAGTTATGAAAATTTTCAAATTCAAAACCATAATTTTCAAAATTGGTTTTCTTGGTCAACAAGTTTCTCATTTTGACATATCTTGATGAATTATGACCCTTGGCACTTGATTTTGACCAAAAAGTCAAAGTTTGACTTTTTAGTGTACAGTTGACTTTTGATCAGTTCACTACAAAATTCATCTGTCAATCCAATGAACTTGAGAACTTTTGAACTATGTAATTAGGTCAATATGATGCCATTTAACCCTTGAAATAATGTTTGAACCAAATTGGTCATTGGCTAGGTTAAAAATCAGAAATTGCCCTTTCTTAGTCAAAACCCTAATTTTGACCATTTTGCCTTTCTGATGATTTGATCAAATTTCTTGAGGAGTTGTGATCCAAACTTGATAAAATGGTATATAGGAGTCTAAAATGTTGATGTGGATAAAAAATTATGAAGTTTGACTGTAAATTGGCCATAGTTGACTTTTTCCCCAATACAACTGATTTTTAGGTCAATTATCCAATTGACTGATCAAAAATGTGGTTCAAGGCTTGAAACTTCACATGAGCAATCTTAGGGGTCCAAAATGTTGTATGAAAGTCACATGAAGCATTGATGGTCCAAAAATCCTTGTGCAAACTCAAACCCTAATTTTAGGTCATCATTGCAAGATGAGGTGTCCTGAGCTGAGCAAACCCTGATCTTGTCTTGAGTCCAAGAAGTCCTATGAGAAAAATCTTGATAAATGAGAGGGAAAATTTTGGGGTATAACATAATATATGTGTTTTAACAATGTTTATGATATGTGGATGTAATGTATGCGCATGTAAGTTGATTTGTTGTATCGCTGAGGAAAATAAAATCCTTGACTGCTGCTGAGGATATGTGGATTCTTCATGTCTTGAAGTTGGAGTATTGACAAAAATTCTGTTGCGAGAAATGCCGTATACTTCTTGAGTAATCTTCTTGGGGAATCCAGAGAATTTTGATGACTTCTACTGGGGAATTAACAAAGGGAATCCTCGTTCTGTTGGGGAGCAAAGAAATCTCTGTGGGAAAAAGCTTATTCCTGTTTGGAAAAAGTTCAAAAGCTTCGATCCTTGCCACTCTACTGGGGAGTTATCCTAGGTTAAGGAGAGACAGAAGTTAGCCGTTATCTGGTTGATTTTCAGACTTCAAGCTAACTTGCTGGGGAATTTGGGGAAACTGAATGGTTTCCGCTGGGGATTGATAGTCCTGGAACTGGTCAGCAGACGTCTCTTACGGTACGTGAGCTGTCTTTAGAAATTTGACCAAAGCTTTGGCATGTGCTTCAGAGCACAACAACAGTGCTAGCATACAGATCTTGGAAGGGGTCTGCCCCAATTGTTCAACCACATCATAATCACTCTTCTTAATAATCCTCAGAATTTCTTCCATCTCCTTCTTGGATGTTTCAGGAATAGCTAGTGATTGAGCCTTCGTCTGGACAGGCTCCTCTTGAATGTTCTTTCCTTTATTCTCAGCAGTGGAAGTAGGGATAGGAATTGTATTGTCTTTGTCGGTGGGTACGCTTGCAGGTACAATCACTGGTGTAGAGGTAATCTTCGGAACGGCCACGGGTCCAAAGACTGTTGTTGGAGGAGCAATCTCTGGAGAGAAGATCCTACCACTGCGGGTGATCTTTCTAGTTCCAACAATATTACTAATGTCAGGATTGTCCTCTTTGGAGCTTTCTTCTTCTGCATTCAGTTCAATATATTTAATACCATGATAGTAGATTTCTCCACCGTAGTTCCATGGTACTGTTTTATCTGAATTGTATGGGGTTGGCCCGGGCATTGTAATCTTAAGAGGAGTAGTCTTTGGAGCAGGTGTAATCCTAACGGGGCTTTTAGGGGCCCTGTAAGGATTTGCGTAAATGGTTATTATTGAAACTTCTTTCACTGGAACGGGTGAAATAGAAGCATTCTCAAACAAAATTTCTTGGTTATCCATCAGTCGCTGGATACCTTTCTTCAATAGAGGGCAGTCAAATGATGAGGACAGGCAAACATGGCAGTCTTTATCACAACCTGGGAAGATGCCAGCTTTCAACAAATTCAACTTGATAATCGGGAGCGGAGTTAATAGTTTATCCACGGTAGCAACAAACAAGTCTTCTTCAATAGTGTTAGCATTGTGACCATGCCTCGGCATTGGGGCGGAAATAACATTCGGTTTCTCAGGCGCTTCAAATTCAACTTCCTTCGCGTCTATCAGATCTTGAATTTTATTCTTCAGAGCCCAACAGTTGTTGGTGTCGTGCCATGGACTTTCAGAATGGTACACACATCTGGTTTTGGGATGGTAATGTGGAGAAGTAGTATTGGGATTTTTTGGTGCCTCTTTCAAAGTGGCCAGATTCAACTTCAGAAGATGTGGTAGAACTCGAGCTGGAGTCATATTAATCTTGGTAAACTGCCGAACTGGCCTTTCTACCCTTTGCTGGTTATTCCTTGGTTGGTCTGATGCAGGCTTCGGAATCATAATGGCCCCCACTATTGGTCGTCGTTCAGTTCTTCCCTGATTCCTCTGGGAATAGACAGAAGATACTTCCTTCCTACCAGTGAAGGGTTTTTTCACAGCTGTTAAAGAAGACGCGTCCTTTTGAATCTTCCCACTTCTTATACCAGCCTCTACTCTTTCGCCGGTTAAAATCAATTCAGTAAATCCTGCAGAAGAACTCCCAATCAGATGATTGAAGAAAGGACCTGATAGAGTTCCCAAGAACATGTCCACCAACTCCCTCTCAGATAGAGGAGGTTGCACCCTTCCGGCTAGATCTCTCCACTTTTGGGCGTAATCTTTAAAGCCCTCATTGGAAACCATGGCCAAAATCTGTAGCTGAGTACGAGTTGGCGCCAAGTCGGAGTTGTATCGATACTGTTTATAGAAGGTTTCTGCCAAGTCTTCCCAATTGTGAACATCTGCCCTCTCCAACTGGTAGAACCAATCAAGTTGTGTTCTTGATAAACAGTCTTGGAAAATGTATACCCACAGGTCTTTGTCGGCAGAATGTGGTTGCATCTTCCTGACATAGGATATGAGGTGCATTTTAGGGCAAGACACCCCATCATACTTGGAAAACAGTGGCACTTTAAACTTTGGAGGGATTAGAATTCCTGAGACCAACCCTAACTCCTCAAAATCTAGCCATGGTACTCTCTGGATTTCCATGGCACTGAGTCACTCTTCAAGGTGCTTGTACTTGTCATTAGCCGGAGGGTATTGTTGTTCAGAGTATTCCTCTTCTTCCTCTTCATCTTCTTCTTCAGAATCTGATGGTACTGTCGTTCCTTTTCCTTTTCTTTCCCCTTAATCAGATGTTGTTGGAAATTCTAAGGTCCGTCTGGCTTGTCCCTGAAATCTTCTGCCCATGAGAACCACACCAGTCAGCTTCTTCTTCTTTTTCTCTTTTTTTTTTCTAGCAAAGTCTTCAGCTCCTCCTGCCCCTTGGCTAAGGTCATGAGCAACTGTTGAAATTATGAATTCTGAGCTTGCAAATCTTTGACCGTTTGTTCAAGATCCATCTTGCTGAAATAAACAGCAGAGAGATGAGGAAACTTGGTGTGAAGACCTGTTTATGCTTATGATGAATGATATGTATTCATGCAATGCTTTCAAGGATTCAGAAATTCAAATTTGTTTTAAACAAAAAAAGAAACAAACGTCATATTAATAAGATATAATTTGAGTACATCAATGCCCCTTGGGCAAAATAATACAAAATCCTAAGTGTTGTACCCCAAAATTTTCCCTCCCATATTCTTCAAGTTTATCAAGAATCATCTTCAAATGGTTCAAGATTTCTCAAGGGTTGCACAGTCCAACATCCTCCTAAGCCAGTCAAATTTAGGGTTTTGGTTCCTTCAATGAATTTGAGGTTTTCAATGGCTCAATCAAGTCCCATGGGCCTATATACATTGTCAATCATCTACATGTCAAGTCTCAAGACTCACAGAGGCAAATTGCACAGTCAAAAGCCCTATTTGCTTCACAATCAACTGCAGGGGTAAAATGGTCATTTGGCAGTCAAAAGTCAGAATTTTTGGTCAACATCTTATTTTGAGCTCATAATCATCATTTGATCAAGTCTTGATCATGATTCCACAAGCATGGCTCAAAAATCATCAAAGATGCAAAAGTTGTTATTTTTGGACAGTAGAAAAGTCAACTGTAACTTGACCAGGGCATAACTTTTTCATGGTTCATCAAAAAAATCCCATACAATGCTCATTTTGAAGGGGATGACATTTCCTACAACTCATATTCACATTCCAAGTCCAAGAAATGCTCTCACAAAAAGTTATCAATTTCTACATTATAGGTCAATTTCAAAAGTCAACAAAAATGCACTTTAAGTCAAAGACCATAACTTGAGATTGGTAAATCAAAATGACATGGTACCAAAGGAATTGGTTAGAGGACTTCAAGACCTTTCCAAAATGTCCAAGAACATGTTCATATGATCAAAATTGAGCAAGATATGCATTGGAGAAGTTGGGAAATTTTCATGAATTTGCAAAAGTCAACTTTGCTCAAAACACATAATTTTTGCTAATGGGCCTCAAATTCCTTCTTGAAACTTTGTCCAAAGCTCATGCACGACCCATTAAGATTATTTGAAATTATTTTCTTATTTTTTATTAATTAATTGGATTTTTAATTGATTTTAATTCCTTTAATTGATTTAAAATGTAGGAAATTCAAAGATATGTTTTTTCAAATCTTTTGTGAAGCAAACAAGCTCAGGGCAAGCTGGCAAATTCGTGTATCAATCAAAGAGACAAAAATATCCATGTTTGGCAAGTTTTATCAATCAAAAAGATTGAAAATTATTTGATTTCCAATCAAATATTGAAACCATAATGCAATGGATTTCTTGGCCAGAAGTTAACCTAATTCCCTTCCATTATAAGTACTAAAGCTAACCCTAATGCCTGCAACGTGAAAAAGCTGCTGCAAAAAGCCATAGCCATATTGAATTTTTCCCAAGAAACTTGAAAATTGTTTTCTCACTTCAAGGCCAATTCAATACTTTTAATTGCTTCTAACACCTTGCAGGAACTCTCAGTAACATTTTGCAATCAAAATCATACGCCAAAGCTCAAGAAAATGTTCTACACAGACCCACGGTTTGAACAATTTTTTCAAAATCATATACTTTGATTCATGCATATTTGACATCTTTTGTTGATTGTTTTGTGTTCATAAGGACTGTACGGAGCTTTTGGTACAAGATAATTGGATTAAGATGCCCTGAAACAGAAAACGCCATTAATGGATTTTAGGGTTTCCAAGCTTCAAAATTAGGGCTTTGCTGTATAGGGAAAATTAGACCTTGAGAGACCCATGGTTAAAACCGTTGGAATGAGACTGACATATTAAGATGTTCGCGAACAATTTATGTACAGCACACGCCTATTCGCTATTTTCTGAGGATGCCCGCTATTTGATTTATATTTTGCAGGTTTCAGCGAAGAAGACAAGACGTGGAAGCGTGGGAGTGGAGCATTCAAACTTCGCACATTTTTTTTCTCTTTCCAACATAATTATTGTTTTCATATATTAATTTCATTATCCATTATGTTTACAAATGCGCGCAAACGGTGGAGTGGTGGATGTGCTGTCTATTGATCATTGGGACCTGGGTTCGATTCCCAGGTCCCCCATATAATTGTTCCTAATTTTTCTTGTGTAATCCCACGCAGGCTTTCAAAAGGGTTCTACCATGCACTCCCACATATCAGGCACCATGTGTCCACAATACCCAATCCAAAGGCCAAAAGGTGAGGAACACCATGCTTCTGGTCAACCCACGCTCTAGGCAATTCCAAAAGTCAGAAGGGCTTGAGCTTAATGGGCCACAGAAATTACAGATTTACCTCCTATAGGGTCCATCAACCCCCTGGTTTAACTACTTCTTTTCTTTTTTATTTTATTTTGCTTTCTTTTAATTATTTCATTACTAATTATTATTACTATTTATTTAACTAACAAATAATTATTTTTATAATTAATTCAGAAAACAATATTTTCTTATTATTATTATTATTTATTAATTATTATTATTTTGTAAATAAATGTAAATTAATTAATTTAGTTAATTAGGTTAACTTTGACATTTTATAATAAATAAAATTAACTTAGACTTAGGGTTTTTCTTTTGATAAATTTTAATTCTTTTCCTTTTTATTTTCATTAAAACATAAAAAACACAAAAATACTTTTTCTTTTAATTAATTAATTAATTAGTTATTAGGCTTAATATTTAATTAAATGCAAAAAAAAAGGACAAATTCAATTCTTTTCTCAAAAAGGGTCAAAACTCTAAGGACGTCCCGATTCGATTCTTTCGCGTGCATATTTTTAATTCATTATTTATTTGATCATATTTATGTATCTGTTTCCGAGGATGTAATAGTTAATTAGGATTTTATCGCTTTCTTTATTTTCTCGCAATTTATTTCCAAAGGGTTATGTTTTTGGCGATGTAAAACCCGACGCCTTGTAATAGCGTAGATTCATTTTCTGCAATTTATTTTCCGCACAATTATTAACTGTTAACTATGCATGACAAGACTTGTATGACAAATAAAATCAACCCGTAGCTCACAATGATGCATGTTCAAAGATAATCTTAAAATGAATTTGACACACATGCACATGCCACTCCTAGGGTACGCCTCACTGGTTACCTCGACGTGGTCATCAAGTATAGGGTGTTTTAGAGGTCGCCCTCCTGTCTAAAGATCAAAGTTGCCTCGAAACGGTTGCCTCGATAAAGAACGATCTAAGACATTAAGGTTACCGCTAAGGCGTCCTACTATTGCTTTGGTGACCACACATGTCCCTTAATCGAATTGACCCGAATAACTCCAACGACGGTGCTTCCTACTTCTCAATAGTGGGACAGTACTGTCAAAAGGACTCTTACACAGCCTAATTCCTTAGAGTAGGTAGATTTCTCCTGGGTACTTGCTCTTTCAGAAAACAAAAACATCTTTTCACACTTACACTTTCAAAAAGATTTCAAACAAATACTTCATACACTCTTGAGGACTGATACAAGAGTTACCTAGAAGTTTTTCAAACTAAACTTTTTCAAAACCCACAAACACTTGAAAAGCAAACAATCTTTTGAAAACATAGTGAGCAAGTACCTAAGAGCCCGTGGATAACCACGGATAGAAAGGGTGCTAACACCTTCCCTTTCTATAATCTACCTCCCGAACCGAGAAACATCTCGAAAAGGAATTTTGTTGTGCTTTTGTCCTTTCCATGTTGGAGAACATAAAAGACGGTGGCGACTCTTGCTTACCGCGACATTTCGCGAACCAGCTTTAAAACAATCAGTTCTATTTCCACCGATCACACTAAGGTAAAAAGACATTGCGCATCCTCTTTGGTGCAATGTAGGTATTGAGAATCTGCTTTTCATGAAGTAGCCGAGTGAGTTCCAAAACCTTCTTCTCGCTTGCGTAGAATTGGGCTTCGAAAGTATCGCGCTCTCTTTTGAGCTGTATCCAATCCCTTTGTAGGTCTTCGAGTGATGTCGGCATGTCAGGATGTAGGATAGTGTATGGAACTTCTCCTTCCTTAACAGGCTCTATAATCACAGGGAGAATGGAGGGATAAGGCATCATAAGACTTTAAATGCGGGTTCGTACCCACTTGTGGTAAGGCTCAAGAGGGATAGAATTCTTGTGTCCCAAAGTCTTGCTATCCACCTTGTTTGGAATCCTCCAAGCTCGGATGAATCTCTGACGAAGTCCTTGATCGGCGTTGTCGTAGTCGAAAACCAATCCTTGGATGAGTATATCATGTGGGCCATCCCTTCAGGAATAACCAAACTGTCTTAGAGCTAAGCACGGGTTGTAGGTGATACCTCCCCTAATTCCAAGTAGAGGGACATTAGGGAATTTCCCACAACGGTCAACAATGATAACATTCTCCTTGGATCGAGAGCACCAATGAATATCTGAATGTTTAAGTGTCATTAACCTTTGTGACCACCTCAAACCTTGCTCATTCTTCAAGACTGATTGGGGAAGATGAGAAATAAACCATCTTGCCAGGAGAGGAGTATAACACATAAAAACACCTCTTTTCCTCATTGTACGAGTGTGAAAAGAGTGTAGGATATCCCAGAGCAATGTAGACACTGGGTTACGAGACATGAAGATTTTGACAGCGCTCACATCTATGAGTTGGTCAGGATTAGGGAACAAGACCATCCCATAGATGAGAAGAGCTACAATCTACTCAAAATCTTGCAAGTCTAGGGAATTCCAACAGCTTTGGGCCTTCTCAAACAGAAACTTTGCCAAGAAGCCTTTGACACCACTTCTAGTTTCCCAATGAGTTGTGACATCAGATGAGTGCAAGTGTAGGGCTTGAGCAATCTCTTCTGGCTTTGGATCTCTTTCCGTACCGTTGAAAGGTAGTTGATTGAGAATAGGAATCCTCAGAAGTTGAGAGAATGCTTCCAAAGTGGGCACAAGTTGATAGTCAGGAAATGTGAAGCAATGGTGAAAAGGGTCAAAGAACTGGAAGAGAACCTTCACCATATCCTCCTCTGTGTTGGAAGTGACCAAGTTGAGTAGACGACCATGTCTCTCGGTGAAGGGAGAGTTCTAAGGGATCATTGAAGCTAGATCCTTGAGTTCTGGAGGGATTCTTACAAGGTTGATTTGGATATTTTTCCTGCGAAGTGAATCCATAACCTACAAAACAAGAGCAAAGATGAATCTCCAAAATCCTTGAAATGGTTAGTGAATTCATATGATGTTCATGATGTCCATGATGTTATGCACAAGTATATATGTACAAGAAAATCACACAAGTTCCTAGTTTAGGCTTGCATGGGGTTTCATAGGTAAGTACCCTCTTGAAGTTTAGTTGGCTCAACCTGTCCTAACAATAGTAACCGGGTTCTAAGGACCTCAATATCACTGGATGGTTTCCTTGTTCATTGTTTCAGTTCAAGCCTTTTTACTGTCGACCGAAATATCCCAAGAAACCAACCCTCAATGAGTGTAGTATCGAGTATCTACCAACTTCGGACTGCACCAAAGCCGGTCATCTCACTACATCCTAAAAGGCCAAGTTGGTCAAGTAAAGGTTCTAGAAGTTAATTAGTGCTTCATGACATCACTCAGCGGCCCCGTATTCTCTTTGATTGACTCAAAGGCTACTAGTACCCACAAATATGTCACACTAATATAGCTATTGCTTAGACCATGTCGGTATATCCCACACAGTTTCCACAACGTATTGTTATTTACCTATAATGTTTCCCAAATCCGGGTGGAGGATTTAAACCCAAACAAAGAACCATAATTGTAAAGCAAACAAGTCCAACAAGGTAAGCAAATAAATGTGATCTAAACCCTAAGGTAACCCCACTTTTAAATTATCCCCAGCAGATTCGCCAGTTCTATGATGCGGTGGGAAAACTGACTTGAGGTTTTGCGTTTTGTTGCAAATGTCGCGGTTAGCAAGAGTCGCCACCCACTTTTCTTTTATCAAAAAGGAAAGGTAAAAAAGCACAGGAAATACCTTTGAGATGTTTTCTTGAGTTCGGGGGGTAGATTATGAAAAGGGAAGGTGCTAGCACCCTTTTCATCCATGGTTTTCCATGGACTATTAGTTACTTATTTAGATCACTTGCTTTGTTTCTTTGAAATGGTGTTTGGTGTGGTTTTGAAAATATTTTGTAAAAGAGGCCATTCATTTTAGGCAATCTTTGTAATGATTCTCGTTCGTAAGAATGTATACAAAGATGTTTGTCTTTTGAAAATGTTTTCAATGTTTTGTACGATGTTTTGAAATGTATGTGTGTTTGTTTTAGAAAATAGCAAGGATTGTTTTGAGATAGAGCAAGTAACTTAGAAGCTATCTACCTATTCAAATGTCTTTCTTGTGCATTTTTATTCCTTTGACATTGTTGACTTACCATTGATTTGGTAAACAACCCTATCTTTGTATGTAAGCGGGACGGGCGTGGGTCATCGTATAGCCATGATAGCAATGTTACCAAGTATCTAAGCATTTTTTAGGGACCAAGATCATTTTGTTTAGGCAACTTTGAATAGCGTCATCGAGGGACTATGATCTTATACTTGTTTTTGTTTTGCCAAGATACTTCACATGCGTAACATGGCCATTTTATTTTAGGCAACCAAGTGGGAGAAACCCTAAGGGTGCTTATGTGCAAAGTGTATCATGTTCATGCTTTTGTCTTGCATTTAGGGTTTTTTTATTTGTTTTGTTTTTGTTCTTGTCATGCAAACCCTAATTTACTAAACATGGTATATAAAGCGATAAATTGCGTAAAATAAACTAAGCTATTACAATAATTTTTACGGGAGGGGGGAATACAAGTTTGAATGGGGATTTGCACAAATATAAAGCTAAATATATTATTACAACCAAATCGAATATACGCGAATTTAAATAAATATAAGACAAATATTTAAAATGCAATGCAATATGTTCATGTTAGGAAAATGTTTTATGTCTTGTTTTTGTATAAAAGAAATATTTAACTTAAACCTAAAAAATGAGGAAAAATAATTAATTCTTTTTGAAAGGGATGAAACCCTAATTTTCAATTAAAAGAAAATAAATGTTTCATATTATTATTTTGTATATTTTTTGTATAAGAAAATAATAATAATATTATATGTAAATATTAAAAATTAAATATGTGTAGAAAATAAGTATTTATGAGTATAAAATATATAATAAAAATATTAAGTATTTTTAATTATGTTTACAAGTTATTTAAGAAAATAAATTCTATTTATCAAAATAAATTATTTTTCATGTGAGAAAATAATAAAAAAATAAAATAAAAATGTGAAAATAAATAAATCATTTTTTGGTATTTTTTATCATTAAGAAAAATAAATGAAAGTATTAAATATAAAAATATGAAGAAAAATGCAAAAATATAAAAAGTTAGCCAGGGGGTGCAATAGCAAGTCAGGGGGTGCAAATAGCAAAAACAAAAAGGCCAAGGCGCCAAAAAGACCAGAAGCACTTCATCCCTGTCCTTCGTTCTCTCCTTCGCGCGCTTCTATGTTCAAACCTGTAACTTGCTTATGCTTGCATAAAAACAAAAACTCATAACATGAAAAATGTGGCATTTGAGCTCACGATTCCAACCATATAAATTATGTAACCTAACTCTTAAAGATCAAAGAGAATTTTTGAATCCCTAATTTGTGACCTAACTTTTTCAGAGTTTTTAATCTTCAAATTCTCTTAGAACAAGTAATATAAATGCAAAGTAATTGTACTTACAACTTCGTTATGATGAGAGCTACATTTTTTCTTCACAAATCGTGGCTTGAAGTTGCCTATTTAGAGAGATAGAGTTTAAGAAAATACCTCCTTCAGCTGGAATCGAGTAGGGCAGTGTAGGGACTTTAATGGAGGCCTGATGATTGTTTGAGCTTCCTTGAACTTCCCTGAAACTATTCCAATGCTTATCTTGCTCTGAGGATGGCTGGAACTCCCTGGCTAAGTCCAACTGCAAGCTTCCAAATTGAAAATGGCAAATGGTGAAACAGAGGTTACATAAACAGGGTGATGGCTTGGATTGATTAGTTATCAACTGTATGAGATGTTTGAAGTGATTAAACACGAAATGCATGAGCCAAATGAGAGTTGGTTGTGCTTTTGCAGAAAACTGTGAGCTTAGGCAGATTTTGAGTGTTTTTGAATTTTTTGAGAGTTTCAAGTCCAAACCAAAACGTTTTATGCCTTGTACAAAGTTTTCATATTTGTATAGAAGTGATACAAAGTCAGTCCTTACTAGCTGTGCAAGCTTTGGACCTTTTTGCAACTTTTCTTGCATTTGAAGTAAAGTGACAAGACCCATGCTTCACATGCTTGTACCAGCTTGGTTAGGGTTGGTAAGAGTTTGTACAACTTGATTGAGGCCTGTGTGGTTTGTATGTATCAAGGGGATAGGTTCAATGCTCAAGATTAACAAAGTTGCAAAAGTTCATCTTTATGAAAATGGCAATGTAACCTTTTTGCCCAAAATGGAAATACATCTTGTGTAAAGCTTCAAAAGCAAAGATAAAGGCTTTGCCAACTGAGTATGCATTTAATTAAGGAGTGTATAGCAAGCTTAGGACCTGTAAAGCAAGATATAACCAGCATAGGTTTGATTTGCAACTTGATTCTATGTGAAAATGACTTGAACAAAAGTGAGAAAATGCCAACTTCCTCTCTTCGATTCTCCCTACTCAAAAATGATCTTGGAGAGTCCTTAGACATTTTGGAAAGCTTGCAATGTGCTCTATAATCCATCTTTGAAATGAAATTTGAGATACCTCTTGGAACTAGGTGAAAAATGTCCATGAAGTTGGGTCCAAAACCTGCCTAAATTAGGGCAAAATTTCACTAAGTTATTTAGTTCATGGGCCTATATTCACAAATTCATAACTTGAGATCCAAGCATCTTCAGGGAAAAGTTTATGAATCAAAGTTGTATATTTCATGGAGAAATACAACTTTCATGTTGGGAACTTTTCTTGAATCAAAATGCATCATGGTGAAAAAGTGGTGAAAAGTTGGGAATAAATAAGAAAAATTTTATACTTAGAAAAATTCTAAGTTATGAAAATTTTCAAATTAAAAATCCTAATTTTCAAATTTAGTTTTCTTGGTCAACAAGTTTCATATTTTGACATATCTTGATGAATTATGACCCTTGGCACTTGATTTTTACCAAAAAGTCAAAGTTTGACTTTTCAATGTACAGTTGACTTTTGATCAATTGACTGCAAATTTCATCTGTCAATCCAATGAACTTGAGATCTTTTGAACCATGTAATTAGGTCAAGATGATGCCATTGAACCCTTGAAATCATGTTTGAACCCAATTGGTCATTGTCTAGGTTAAAAATCATAAATTGCCCTTTCTCAATCAAAACCCTAATTTTGACCATTTTGCCCTTTTGATGATTTGATCAAATTTCTTGAGGAGTTGTGATCAAAACTTGATCAAATGGTACATATGAGTATAAAATGTTGATGTGGATCAAAAATTATGAAGTTTGACTGTAAATTGGCCATGGTTGACTTTTTTCCCAATATAGCTGATTTTTAGGTCAACTGTCCAATTGACTGATCAAAAATGTGGTTCAAGGCTTGAAACTTAACATGAGCAATCTTAGAGGTCCAAAATGATGTATGAAAGTCACATGAAGCATTGGTGGTCCAAAAATCCTTGTGAAAACTCAAACCCTAATTTTGGGTTATTAGTGTAAGATGAGATGTCTTGAGCTGACCAAACCCTAATCTTGTCTTGAGTCCAAGAAGTCTTGTGAGAAAAGTCTTGATAAATGAGATGGAAAATTTTGGGGTACAACATTATACATGTGGGATTTCTTATCAAAAAGCAATAAAAAATACAAGATCATAGTCCCTCGATGATGTTATAAATGTTGCCTTTCAAAATGATCTTAGTCCCTCAAAGAGAAATGTTAAGACATCTTACAACATTGCTATCATGGCTATACGATGACCCATGCCCGTCCCTTTACATCCAAAGATAAGGCTTCTTTCCAAATCAATGGTAAGATATCAATATCAAAGGAAAGGTAGAAATTAACAAAAACTTTTGAGTAGGTAGATTGTTCCTAGTCTCTTGCTCACTTTCAAATCAAATATCCTTGCTTATTTTAAAAACAAACACCAACACTTTCAAAAACACTTTTAAAACACTTTCCAAACATGAAACATTTTCAAATGCTCAACACTTAGTATACGTTCTTACGAACGAGAACTATTATAAAGTTTTCCTAAACGAAGGCGCCTTTTCAAAATACTTTCAAAAACCACCAAGCACATTTTCAAACAAAAGCAAGTGATCTAGCAAGAAAATAAGAGCCCATAGATAACTATGGATGAAAAGGGTACTAATACCTTCCATTTTCATAATCTACCCCCCTAACTCAAGAAATAATCTCAAAGGTCTTTCCTATTCATTTCAGCCTTTCCTTTTGGATAAAAAAAAGTCGGTGGTGACTCTTGCTAACCGAAACATTCACGATAAAACTCAAAACACCCAAGTTAGTTCTCCCACCGTATCACACATGTCTTTAATCTGGAAGAAATAAATCTAACCAGAAGAGGTCTTCGTCTTCCTGTCTTTAATCTGGAAGAAATAAATCTAACCAGAAGAGATCTTTGTTCTCCTGTCTTTAATCTGGAAGAAATAAATCTAACCAGAAGAGGTCTTTGTGTGCCTGTCTTTAATCTGGAAGAAATAAATCTAACCAGAAGAGGTCTTCATTCGCCTGTCTTTAATCTAGAAGAAATAAATATAACCAGAAGAGGTCTTCATTCTCCTGTCTTTAATCTAGAAGAAATAAATCTAACCAGAAGAGGTCTTTATTCTCCTTTATTTAATCTAGAAGAAATAAATCTAACCATAAGAGGTCTTTGTCTGCCTGTCTTTAATCTGGAAGAAATAAATCTAACCAGAAGAGGTCTTTGTTCTCCTGTCTTTAATCTGGAAGAAATAAATCTAACCAGAAGAGGTCTTTGTTCGCATGTCTTTAATCTGGAAGAAATAAATCTAACCAGAAGAGGTCTTTGTTCGCCTGTCTTTAATATGGAAGAAATAAATCTAACCAGAAGGGGTCTTTGTTTTCCTGTCCTTAATCTGGAAGAAATAAATCTAACCAGAAGAGGTCTTTGTCAGCCTGTCTTTAATCTGGAAGAAATAAATCTAACCAGAAGAGGTCTTTTGTTTTGTTGATTGATTTTTCCTATAAGGAAGATAGTTAGTTGTATGCAGATGTTTGCATGGCGTAATGATGTTCTCAAAATAAATGAGATTATGTTGTATGCATTTATCATGTATGTGCTATGATGTATGAATGTGAAACATTGAAATGCATCTCTGTCTGGAAAATAAATCCTTGACAAATTGCTAGGGGAGTATTGGGAAGCTGAATCTCGGGCAACCGTTGGAGATGAAGAGTATGTGTATCTTCAACTTTGTTTAGAATGTTTCCGCAGGGATTCCTGTTTTGTTGTTTGAGGAGAAATTCACTGGGGAACATTGACTTTGATTCTTTGCTTGAGGAAACTCTACAGGGAATGTTAATTTCTGTTTGGGGAATAGAGTTCAGGAGTTTTAGTTGTCCATTTCTCTACTGGGGAGTTACTTCTTGACTGGGGAGAATAAAAGTTAGCTGTTATCTGGTCGAAATCCAGGCTTCGCAACAAATTGATGGGGAAGATGAAACTAACTGTTATCTAGTCAGATTCCAGGCTTCGCAGAAAATTAAAGTTAACTGTTATCTGGTCGGATTCCAAGCTTCGCATCAACTTAGATGAAATTAACTGTTATCTGGTCGAATTCCAGGCTTCGCAGAAAATTGATGTTAACTGTTATCTGGTCGGATTCCAGGCTTCGTAGCAACTTAGATGAAATTATCTGTTATCTGGCCGGATTCCAGACTTCACAGAAAATTGAAGTTAAACTGTTATCTGGTCGGATTCCATGCTTCGCAACAACTTGGATGAAATTAACTGTTATCTGGTCGGATTCCAGGCTTCGCAGAAAATTGAAGTTAACTGTTATTTGGTCGATTTACAGGCTTCGCAGCAACTTATTGCGGATAGTATCGACTCCGTTGGTGACAAGGGTTTTTTTTCTGTTAATTTGTAATAGCCTGAGAAATGAACTCGAGTTGGGGAATTTGTAGTCTGTTGGGGAAATAAAACACTGTTGAGAAGGATATTTTTGAGACCTTACTGGGGACATGAATTCTTTCATGCAAGGTTCATTTTTCAGTAAGTCCACACTCAGCTGGGGAGAGGAACTTTGGATGGAGACTGTATGAATTCCATTATGTGGGGATAATTTTTTTGAAGTTACTCTGTAGGGATATCCATGAATTTGGTCTTGTGGGGATTTGTGGACAGCTTGAACTTTGTCTTCTCCTAGAGTCCTTAGTAAATGTTGATCAGAGTGACAAATCTTTTACTGATAGACAAAATTATGAGATAACGGGACATAGTTGTACGCTTTAATCCCTAACTTTTGCCTGGACCGTCTTTTTAAATTTTCATTCCAACGGGATACCTTTTTTTTTCCCAGACCCCCTTTTTAGGTTTTCGACTTGCTGGGTTATAATATTTTGTATATATCGTTAATTTTTGCCTGAACCTTTTGGTTCGCCATGATGCCCTTATTTTGCCTAGGTATGTCAACCTCGCGGGTCTTTTTTCATGTGTAGTATTTTCCGACTATGTCCATGTTCAAATGGTGTGGTGAATTGTTATTGTCTATGGTAGTAAGTGTTATAGTACTGTCAGAAAATGTTTTCTTGGTCGTACGTGACCCTTTACTGGAATTCATGTTCAATTCCCTAAGTGATTCTGATGGATACCTGCCCCTGGCTATTCAGGACTTTATGAGATATTTCTTGGAATCTTGACTTGACTGCCACTGATGAGTTGGACAATAACATGGCATGCCCCCTTGATTATGAGAGATTTGTCATTTGGAAGCATCTTTCCATTTGAAGTGATTCGGTTTATTGAGAGAGTTTTCGTTCATTGGATATTCGTCGTGTGAATTTCTCCGTTGTCAAACAATTAGCCATATGCAAACAGTGGTATTCAAACAATGCAGATTTTTGTCTGTCTTGAGAATTTTTTTTGAAAAATTCACTTTTAAAGAGCAACAAAATTTTGTAAGAATATGAATTCAACTCATGATTTACAGTAAACCTTACAGGAGTCACGATACCTTTTGTAATAATATGCTTTCAAACTAACCCATGCTTCAATTAGGACTTTTAAGGGGTTGTAACATGGCATGGTTCATGGTTTAAGAAACAAAGTATAAGGCTCAAAGTTTATTTCTACCCAACCTGTCTCCATCATGTTCTTCAACCCTATACTCAGTTAATTACGCGTTTGGATTCCAATTAAGTCTGGAATTTTTTTTTTAGGTGATGGTTCAAATAATGGAAGTTTATTTGAGAAGACAGTCTTTTTTGTAACATTTTTTCATGTTTTTGAGGATTTGTAATGACCTCTTTTTTGACTTATTATCCCTAATGTTTGCTTGACTGTTTTTGTTTTGAGATTACAGCCAGCATGATGCCTCAGTTTTTTAAGTCTCCTTCATAGGTTTTGACTCAGTGGGCTTTATTTTTGAGAGATAATGACTGCTTATTTTACGGGGAAACCATCACCGTATTTTCATTCATGAAGTGACAGCTTGCGACTCAATGCGCGTTTGAATTAACTGAGAAACTACCCTGCCCCAGGTTATGATTAAAGATTTCAGTTTGTGAGAAAAAGAAAACTCCTACTTCTTTGGCTCAAAGGGGTTGACTAGGGATTATCTTCCTTATAACTCCACTGTTTAGGGTTTGAAACAATGCTTGTACATCGTCAGTAAGGTATGTTCAAAAGCATACTGTATGAGATTATGGTATTATTTGCATCATCCTCCCTCTTAAGACTTAAGACTTGTAGTTGAGAGTTGAATATCATACAGAAAGGAGTAAAAGCATAGTTTCAGTATAATGAAAACGAATGGATTAACTCAATACAAACATATGCAATGCATTAATGAGAACATCCAAAGTCTGACATAAAGATAAGTGTTTAAGCAAACAAAGAAATTACAACTGAAAATTCGAATGAAAGAGAGCTTCTCCGCCTAAATTTCTCACTTCAGATGGTGTTTCTTTGAAGGGTAACAAAAAAACTCAATTTGACCATCTTGTGAAATTTCCAACGCTCCTTCGTTGATAAGGTCTTGGATCTTATATTTCAATCATCCAACAACTATCAGTATCATGCCCCAGACTATTGGAGTGATATGTACACCTTGCATCATGATTATAGTTGGGAGCAGAAGTATTAGGATTCCGAGAAGGATCCTTCAATGTGACCAAATTCATCTTCAACATATGTTACAAGGCTTGCGACATTGGCATGTTGAGTTTGGTATATTTCCTATTAGATGTATCCTGCTTACACCGACTACCCTATCGTTGTTGGTAAGGTTGTTGTTGGGCTCGTGATGTAGAGGTAATTTGGAAAGGTCTACTATCCACCAAAACAACTTCTTATCTCATTGGGGGATTATTAATTACTTGATTCCCAATCTTAACTGTTTGTTTCATACATTTGCGCCCGTCTTGATGAATCTTGTTGACGAGAATTCTCAGCTCTTCTTGTCCCCGAGCTAAGTTTTGAATAAGATCCATCTGTCTCAACATCTGAGTTCTCACCGTTGCTATCTTCACATGTAATTGTCTCATATGTCCCTCCTTGTCGTCTTCAAGATTGTTATTGGTCATGCTCTCAAATAGAAGTGATTTCACTTCTTCTTTCCCCTTTGACAGGTTTAGGAACAAATCTTGAAGCTGGTCATTTTGGGTCTGAAGATCTTAGACAGTATGCTCGAGAGCCATCTTTACTTGAAATAAACAGTAAATAGATGAGAAAACCTGTATGGGAAAAACTTGTCATGATATGAAGCATGGTATGCGGATGCGATGTTTTCAAGGATCTCGTGAGGTAAACACAAGAAAATGTTAGAAGTTGAACTTTGATTAAACTTTGAAGAATTATGTAACGCTAAATGTCCTTCTATGAGAATCAAGCTTAACATGTCAATTGGGTCATTGCCCTTGACTCTTTGGCTTTTTTGACAGCATTTGGTTAGAGGAAGATAAATCCTCTTGCCCCTTGATAGACATCTGGTTCAATATAACCCTGCATCACAAACCCTTGAGACCCTTGAAATGGTTATTGAAAATTCTATGGTATGATATAGTGATTTTATGTAAAAATAAACATACACAAGAAAAGCAAACAAATCCTTTGGTTTAGGCTTGCATGGGGTTTATAGGTAAGTACCCTCTTGAAGTTTAGTTGGTTCGACCTGTCCTAGAAAGTAATCGGGTTCTAGGGAATCTCAATATCACTGATCTTTCTTCATTGGACATTGTCTCAGCATAATCAATCTTTTCTTGCGGCTAAAATATCCCAAAAGTCCAATCTCAGTGAGCTTAGTATTGAGTATCAACCAATTGTCAGCTTTCCATTGAAACCGGCTATCTCACTACTTCCTAATTGCCAAGTTCTTCAACTAAAGGTTCTACGGTCAGTTAGTGCTTTATGATACCGCACAGTGGCCCCATATTCTCCTTGATTCAACATAATGGATATCGGTACCAACAAATGTGTCACACTAACATAGCCATTGTTTCAACCATGTCTATACAAAAAAACCCAAACTTATGCCTGAAAATGTAAAGCAGATAAGCCAAACAAATGAAAGCATTTTAAATGTGATCTAGTCTCTAAGGTAACCCCACTTTTAAGTTATATCACCATCAGAGTCGCCAGTTCTGTAATACGGTGGGAGAAGTGACTTGGGTGTTTTGCGTTTTATCGCAATTGTTGCGGATAGCATGAGTCGCCACCTACTTTTCTTTTATCCAATAAAGGAAAGGTGAAAAGAACAGGAAAGACCTTCTGAGAATTTTCTTGAGTTCAGGGGGTAGGTTATGAAAAGGGAAGGTGTTAGCACCCTTCTTATCCGTAGTTATCTATGGGCTCTTAGTTGCTAGATCACTTTGAAATGCTTTGTTTGAAATGTTTTTGTGATGTTTTGAAATTATTTATGAAAGTTCCTTTTCTTAGGCAAACTTTGTAATGATTCCCTCTCTATAAAAATGCATACAAAGTGTTGACTTTTGAAAATATTTCATTTGAAAGTGTTGGTGTATTTGAAAGATGTTTTGAAGATGGTTGTGAGCAAGCAACTAGGAGCGTTCTACCTACTCAAAAAGTCTTAGTTCTTTTCCTCCTTCTTTAGATATTGCTATCTTACCATTGATTGATAAGAAGCCATATCATTGGATGTGAAGGGACGGGCGTGGGTCGTCGTATAGTCATAGAAGGCAACATTGTAAGATTCCTTAGTAATATGTCGTAAGGGTCTAAGATCGTTTTACCTAAGGCAACATCGAAGGGTCATCGAGGGACTATTATCTTGTATTCAAGGGTCATTACTAAATTATTCCACGTTCGAGGGACATGTTTGTTTTTCTCAAGGCAACAAGTGAGGTTAACCCTAGAGGTGAAAGTGTGCAAAGTGTTTGTTTTCATGCATTTTTGTCTTGAGATTAGGATTCTCTATTATTTGATTTTTAGTCTTGCCATACACACCCTAATTACTAACAATTATATTGAAAGCGATAAATTGCGGAAATTTAAAGTTCTACGCTATTACATCTTTTTTGGGGATGTGGATACAAGTTAATGAATGGGGGATGGAAGAAATAAAGTTCTAATTATACTATTACAACCATATTGAATATTGAACGATAATAAAAATATAAATCAATCTAAAGATAATGCAAAAAAAGTTGTTTTAAAGAAACTTTTATGTATTACCACATACACTTACGCATTAATACAAAAACTTTTTTATGTATTGACACATGCACTTATGCATTGGCTCATATCTATTTTGTATTGACACATGTCCTTATGCATCGATACATATCATCTCTTTGCTCTTGGGAATCAAAATCAACTTAGTATGAGTCGACATATAAGGGTTTGTATCGACTCATACTTCTTTGTATCGACACATACACATTTTGTATCGACTCATACTCATTTCTTGCTCTTGGAAGTCAAAAACAACTTAGTATGAGTCGACACATAAGGGTTTGTATCGACTCATACTGATTTTGTATCGACACATACGTGTTTTGTATCGACTCATAACCTGTTTTGTACCTAATATGTGTCGACACATAGAGTTATGCATCGACTCATACTTTTGTTTTTTACTTCCAACATTTTTCTGCTGCATTTATGAGTCAGTTCTCAACACATGGTTAATGAAAATGAAAAGTAAACATATGGTTAGCTTGAGGGAAATTATATCTACATTTTATCTTCACAAATGAACCACTAATGATGTTTGTATGAAGAGTTCAAAGTCAAGAAAACTTACCTTGAAACTGAAATTTGTATTTTGATTTTGGGTTGGAAAAGTTAAGTTACAGGTGGCTGTTTTTGAGTTTGGAAAATAGTGATGTTATAGAAGTTGTTCTTGAGTTTGAACAACTTCTATATGATGTATATGGAGTATTTGGATAGTTTTTTTGGACATAACTTGCAAGGTATGAGAGTTTCAAAGATTTGGACTTCAAAACTCAAGAGTAGAGGTTTTGTGGACAGTTATCTTTTTTTGTGAGTAAAGGGGGGTTTGAGGATTTTCAACACACACGAATCTCTCTATTTTTCTTGGACTCTTTCTCTTGTAAATGCTCCCTCTATTTATAGGCAATAGGTTTGGGAACAAGAGCTGATTAAGTTTGCAAGACAACATGGTATGGTTTGGTTGGGATGCAAATATCAAACTATGTCAATTCTCCATAGTCCCAAGATGAAGTACCAAGGTTGATGGTATAGAGGGGATACTTTCTATGATTTATGGTGGAGTAAAATCAGAAGTAAACAAGGTATGAGATCAAGAAAAATGTGTACCAACAAGCTTGCTTTTCAATAATAGCAATGGTGCCTTTATACCATAAATGGAAAGATCTTTTGGACAATGGCTCAAACACTTGGGTAATAGTTCAAGAGTAGGTGTGAGCATTAAATTATGGTGAGATTGGCAAGTTAGAAGGCCTGAAACATAATATTATGCAGCATAACAAGTAGATTGGTTCATGTGTTCTTCAACAAAAAGACTTGTAATTCAAAGATGGATGCTCAACTTCATGCCCTTGAATCTCCTAGCTCAAGTATGATAAATTCATGCTCTTGGACATTTTGGAAAGCTTGAAACATTGTCCACATCTTTCATGTTGACCATTTTGGATAATAAAATTGGAACTTTATGAAAAATGGCCAAGAAGTTGAGATAAAAACTGACCAAAATCTGTTGAAAATTTCTCTAAGTGTTGGATAACAATGTCATGACTTCATGGGCTCATATCTTCAAATGTAAGCATTTTTTGGACATCAACCCTCTAATAAGAAGTTATAGAATTCATCAATATCTACAACTTCCATGTTGAGAGTTTCCTTTGAATCATTTTGCATCATGGTGAAAAATTGGTATGAAGTTATGAAACAAACATGTATAAAACACTTAGAAAAATTTCTAAGTCTTGGAAAGTTTGACTTTTCAAATTGACTTTTGACTTTATTGAATTCTTGATGATCAAGCTTGATATTCTTGAATGTCTTGATGAATTTTGTCTTTGAAACTTAATATTGACCAAAAAGTCAAAGTTTGACTTTTGATGTATTAGTTAACCAAATTTCATCTATCAATCCAATGATCTTGAGAAATGTTTTTAGCCAGAAAATTAGGTCAAAATGTGTCCTCGAATCCTTGATATCATGTTTCAAACCAATAAGTCATGTATTAAGTCAAAAGTCAAGAATCAATCATTCTCAGTCAAAACCCTAATTTTGACCATTTTGCCCTTTTGATGATTTGAACCTTTTTCTTGAGGAATTGTGATCCAAACTTGATAAATTGATTCATATGACTTCAAAATGTTAATATTGGTCAAAAATCTTGAAGTTCGGCTGTAAGTTGACCATAATTGGCTTTTTTACCCAATAAAGCTGATTTTAGGTCATCTGATCAGTTGACTGAGCAACTTTATGATGCAAGACTTGAAACTTGACATGAGTATTCTTGAAGGTCTAAAATGATCCATGAAAGTCATTTGAAGCATTATTAATCCAATTGTCCTTGTGAAAATTTGAACCCTAATTTGAGGCATCAATGTTAAGGAGATGGCTTGACCTAGCCCACACTTGTACACGTTTGAGCTATTGAAGATCTTGTGAAAAATGTCTTGAGAAAAGAGAGGGCAAATTTTGGGGTACAAATTAAGGTGTTAGAACCCTTTACATCCCTAGTTATCTACAGGCTCCTAATCGCTAGCTGACTTTTAAATAATTGCTTTGTGTCGTGTGTTTGAAAAATATTTTGAAGGCCACTGTGAGGCAAGACTTTGTATTGATTCTCATTTCTGTTTTTGAGAATGCGTACAAATTGTTTATTTTGAAAATATTTTTGAAAGTGTGGTTTTGAAAGATGTTTTTGTTTTGAAATGTTTGTGAGCAAGCGACTACGAGCGTTCTACCTACTCAAGGTCTTTATTGTACTTTCCTCCTCCTTTAGATAGTACTATCATATCATTAGTTAGTAGGAAGCCCTATCATTGGTATGAAGGGACAAGCGTGGGCCATCGTTTAGTCATAGAAGGCAACTAGTAAGGATGCTTTAGAAATTTACCATTAAGGGACTAGATCGTTTATCGAAGGCAACACCGAAAGGGTCATCGAGGGACTATGATCTTTGATTTCGAGGGACAGTGCTAAAGCGTCCCCACGTTCGAGGGACATGACTATTTTTAACGAAAGGCATCAAAGAAGGTTATCCTAGAGGTGCGAGTGTGCAAAGTGATTGTTTTCACTTATACTTATCTTTGAAATTAGGGTTAGCTACCATTTTATTTTATCTTGCCATACATGACCTAATTACTAACATTAATAGTAAAAAAATAGGAAAGCAATAAATGTGCGGAAAGTAAAAGCAGAAAATAAACCCTAGACTATTACATGGATTTGGGAGAAGTACAAAAATATTAACATTGCGGGAAATAAAACTCTAATTACTATTACAAACTGTGAGCAGTTACAATAATCGTAAAACATGCAAGAAAAGAAAACTATGCTAATTGTAAGACTAAGAAAAAGGAAAAGGAATTTGTTCTTGTTGATTTTTTTGATAAAAAAGTTTTAATGATGATTAACCCTCAAAACTTAAATTGATTTTAATTAATAGAAAAAGAGTTGATTAATTAAATTAAAACCTAAAATATAAATTGATTATTAAATAAAAACCTAAAATCTAATTAGGGTTTTAAAAAAAAGGTTTTGGTTTGGTGAATTTAGGGTTTGAAAGTGTAAAAATAAAGAAAAAAAGGTTCTAAAAAAATATTTACCAGGGCTGGGTGTTGAACCAATGCCCTCTACCCTTTCAGCCAACACTTTCACCACCAGTCCAGGCGCGCGCCTGTGTTAGGAAAGGAGAACCAGCGCATTTTGTATACAATCCTACAAAAAATCAAAAATTATGGAAAAATAGCAAAAGACAAGGATCGAACCCACGCCTTGATGAGGTAATGCCTTAGCGTGCATTTTAACCACTAGGGTGGTGATACATCAGTTTACTAAACTGAAACAACAAAAACAAATATTAAACAAAAACACATAAACTAGAGAGACGCTTGAACCCTAGCTCCGGTCATCTTCTCTGTTTTCTCCCTTTCATCCACTCTGCGAAATAAGAGATATTAGCAAACCAGGGGGCCTACCCCCTAAATCAGGCCCTACGAATCCAATAGAGTGGTTATTTTGGGCTAAAATGGACTGGTTTGAGAGCTATGACAAAAATACATTGAATCAGTGCAATCATGATGATGCACGACTCCGGTAGCATGGGGCGCTTGCGATGGTCCAATCCTGCACTAATGAACCTCAGAAACGCGTCAATAACGTTAGCTTCAATCAAAACACTAAGAAAATTAAAATATGAATTTATGAAATAATGATAGGACGATGATGCATACAAAGGTGTTTCTAGCCCTTTAGATCATTGCAAACGATCTCATCTTACCCTCTGATCTCCCTGAGAATGAATAGGATTCTTAGTATGTATTGAAAACGGCTGCAAATAGATTTTGCGAGTTGCCCTAGATTTGAAAATTTTGTGATTTTTGGAAGATGATATTGCTGCAAGGTTTCGTGGCTTGTTTTTCTGAATAATGGAGAATATGTAGCTTGCATTTTAGGTCAAATAATATGGGCTTGGACTTGTGTAGTAAGGGTTGTCTTATTTTATCTTATTTTGACTTTTAAAAATAATAAAAATCAAAAATAAAATATAATAAACCAAAGAGGGTTGTATGAACAAGTATTTAGGTGTATATGAAGTGTAGAACACGCTTTATCTTTGAATCAATAGCCCAATAGCCCAAAATTTCAAGTTTGGTCATTTTAGGTTTCATGCATTTGCTCAAAATTTCCCAACTTGCACTAGTCATATCATCTCAATTTTTACCATTTGAATGTGATCTTGGACTTTTTGGAAAGCTCAAGATGTCCCCTACAATCTCTATGTTGATTATTTTTTCATTTGAAGACTTTATCTTGATATAAGTTTCCTTGACAAAAAGTGTCTTTTGTTGACTTTTGAAATGACCTATAATGTATTGGCCCATATCTCTCAAATGAAGCATTTTTTGGACTTGGGCTTAAAGAGACAAAGTTGTAGAGAATTGAATTTCCTTTAAAATGAGATTTGGTTGAGGAAAATTTGATGAATCATGTGAAAGTTATGCCTTGTCAAAGTTCAGTTGACTTCTCCTTAGGAAAACCCTAATTTGACAACTTTTGATTTTTGTGATTTGAGAGTTTTCCTGGATGAATCATGATCAACCTTTGATAAATGATGAATATGACTTCAAAACCTTGATGTTGACTAAAAATCTTGAGTTTTGACTGTATGTTGACCACAATTGACTTTTTATCTAATATAGTTGATTTTTAGTCATCTGAGCCATTGATTGAGAAAACTTGTGATGCAAGACATGAAACTTGGTATGAGTATTCCTTGAGACATATAAGAGACCATGAAACCTTAGTTATAGACCCATTGCTTAGGAGGAGAATTTGTCTGATCAATTCTTGAGAAACCTTAAGTATTTGAGAACCCTAGGAGAATGTCTTGAAGAAAAGGGAGAGCAAATTTTGGGGTACAACAGTTTTAATGGGATTATTGGAAGATTAGAAGTAGTGAAAATTGTAGAACTTAAAGTGTAGTGGTGTGTGGCTAAAAGTGTAGAGACATGGGGTGAATGGAGAATATTAGTATCATTGTTATTATTATTATTATTATTATTATTATTATTATTATTATATTTACTATTGCTATTATATGAGATAAATAATAATTATAATATTAATAATTAAATAATTAGATTAATCTAATAATAAGAAGAGGGGTATGATGGGGATATTTATATTAGGGGTATAAAAGAGAGAAGATGTTTTGGTTATTCTGGTCGATCGTAGAAAATAAGAGAAGAAGCGGAATATAGAAGAAGAGGAAGAGAATTAGGAAGCTAGAGCAAGGGATTTCACCGTCGAGATTTTGAATCGTCAATCCAAGGTAAGGGTGGAGTTTTGACTCTCTAATAGGTGGTATAATTGTGGTTAGATAAAGGTTTAATTGTTAGGTTTTGGGTGTAGATTAATTGTTAGATTGATTTGGTAATTGATTGTAATTTATGAAATTAATGTTATGTTTATGTTAGAATTGTTCCATATAATGTGTGTTGATGATTACAATTAATTGATGTGTTTGGGTATGTCTCAAATGTGTTTTTTAGATGAAAAGAATGACAAATCGCAGCAAAAAATTGTAGTTTTTGGGACTGTCAGAGTTGGGTAACCGGGTACCAGTTATGGTAACCGCTTACCACAACAAATTTTGGAAAAATAAGCTATTGTATTATGCAGTAACCGGCTACCATAACTAGGTAATCGGTTACCGCTGAAGCTGATAGAATTTTTGGAAATTTTGAAAAATCATAACTTTCTCGTGAGGTGTTTGTTTGACGCACCGTTTGGACCGTTCAAAAGCTAAAAACATTTTCTATAATGCGATAATAATTTTGATAACAGTAGGTAAATTATTTTTGGGTTGGAGGCTTATGCCTTGGGTGTTAGTGTCAGTTTATATAGGTTGTTATTGTTGGTAAATTTTTTAAAACTTCAAAGATTCATAACTCGAGTGTTAGGTATCCGACTGACGCATAGTTTAGATTGTTGGAATACTGGGTTAACTTACTTTCTCTTAAAAATGTTTCCAGTAACATAATTCCAACTGCTTGAGGTACGACCTGGTATTTTGTACTGTTAAGTTATGTCATTTTGGTGAAATGTAGGTAAATGCTTTGTATAAAAGATTATTTAGGATTGTCCTATTTCAATGATGAATTGTTGTCATCGTGAAATTAATTATGAGGATTTCGATGTTGATATGATATGATATTTTCTATCTTATGATGACTACCTTGGAGAAGGTTTATGCCTTGTGTGTTATTGTTATATAAAGTGTGATACATATTGTTGTGATTGAACGTGTTGGTGTTGTACGAATGATGTATCAATGGATTGCATAATAAATTGAAATATGGAAAATTTGTTGTTTTTGGCCTGGAATTGGTATGATGTTGATGATTATGCTTATGATTGCATAATTTTGGTTGTGGCATGTCGCATTCCATGCATCGTTGAGGGCTTGTGCCCTGGCCTGTATTGGCAACTTGTTGAGGGCTTATGCTCTGGCATGTATTGGAAATTGTTTAGGGCTTATGCCCTGGTGTAGCGGTAGAAATGTTTAAGATTAAGCCATTAGATTGATTAGACTTGTACAGATTAAAATAAAAATCGCCAACGCGCTTCATTGTTTCCAAAGGAATGGGAAAAGAGCGAATAACCCAAAAGAGGTGAAAAGATTCTAGGTAAGGGGGTTGGTTATGCAAAGGGAATGTATTAGCATCCTAAACATGTACGGTACTCCGCAAGAACCTCTTTGTAAAATCTGTATATTTTGGCTATAAAATGTTGTATAAAAATAGATTGTGGAGGTGAGAAAATAAATATTTTTTATGATTTTTGCACCCGCCACGGTTGGGAACCTTTAGTGCCTACGTACCAACTTCCGTGCAATAAGGGATCAGGGTACACGTAGTTCCTCTTTAAATTTTTTTAAAACGAGTGTGTTGGTTAATTTTATGAGATAAGACATCATCGTCATTTTCCGTGTGGAAAACATACTTACTATCCACAATCACGAGGAAGGAGAATTTGCATCATCTCAAAATGGAGGATATAGTTTGGATTTTAAAATCAACAATGCTTCACTCAACACCCAAGTGGAAAATATCTCTCTTCACTACATATTGTAGAAGTATAGTTGTTTGCATCACTACAAGGATTGACAAGAGTCTAATATTTTGAGAAAATTTTAAAGATAAGAGCCAAAATGGCAAAATGGTTTGAATGAGATTGATTGACTTTTAGGCTTCTCACAAAAATGTCAAAGTATTATTAAGTTGATTGAAGTTTATTTATGAAAATGTTTTGAAAATTCATTGACCTAAATCCAAGTTTATTATGAAAGTGGTTCAAGTTTAGAAACAAGAAGGGTTTTCAAAAGCAGGGAGAAGATTTTTGAAATTAAAGAAGATATGAGGAGATGAAGGGACTATCCTAAAGCATAAGGTAAACGCTAGGGAGAAGAACCATCTAACCAACGTGAAGTCAACACTTAACATTATGAGTCAAGATAGAATTATCATTCTTTGGATTGAAACCAAGCAAGGATACTAAACCTCTTGAGAAGACCAAACTTCAAATGTATTAAGTCTTCACAAAAATTGGGCAGAGTAACGGCTATATACAGATGAATTCTAGATTACATACAAAGTGTGTAATCACAATAACCTGCACACAAAACAAACAAACAACCAAATGTCTTGAGGTAAATCTCAAGAACTCTAGACAAAATATCAATTAAGGCCACAAGGTCTCCAACATATGATCAAGGTCTCTAATCCTAAGTCCAAGAAGTCCAATACTCCATAATGCCAAGGATAGTAACTAAGTAGTCCAAGTATCATTAATGTTTTTTATTATTCATGTTGATTATTAAGTATCTTCAAAAGGAAAAGAAAAGCTCAAGTTAGAAAAACAAAAAAATGGCATAAAAGTAAATGCTCAAGTGAGCAAAGATAAAAAAATAGCATGAAATGTAAATGCTAAAGTAAATGGGGCATAAAGTAAAGGGCATAAAATAAAAGCATAAAATAAAGTCAATTGTTAGAAGTTAATGGTTAGTTGGATGACCATCTTGAAACTTGCATTGTGAACTCATTAGAGGATTGGTAGAACCAAAGCCTCTCAACAACAAGTTGCATTTGCTTTTTTTCAAGTATATAATCCATTTAAGAATCCTCAAGGCAACATTTAATGATCAATAATGTTTAAGTGATTCGTGTTGACCAAAATTGATGAAGATCCATTGGAGGATTGGTAGAACCAAAGCCTCATAACAATGAATCTCAAGGTTATTGGATCAAAGGGTTAAAATTAACATACTTGGGCTTGCAAACATAGGTTTAGGCCACGAATGATCATTTTCTCGAATCGGGACAAAATTTAGCGCTATGTTAAGCAATCTTAAGTAGACTTATGTAGAAGTCGCACCTATTTTGAGGTTGGTCAATAGCAATTTATCTACTTCATGTTTGGATAAATGATATAAAGATCATCATCCCATAACATGTAGCACAAATAAAAAAGAAAGGGATAAGATGAAGAGGGAGAGGAATGATAAGCTAATTTGGATCACTACCTCAAATTTCTTTCATCTTTAACTTCAATCACTCATCTAGATGGACTTAAGTACTAAACATATCAGTAATCCAAAGCACCAAAAATGAATTAAATAATTCACTCTTTGGTAGATTTGAATTAATGAATATTTATCCAACTTCATCTACACCCAAAGTCCATTGAATTTAAAGAGAAATTGGACATTTAAAATTGCAATCCAAATCAACAATCAAAAGGAGTGAGTGGAAAAAAATAGATGGATCAAAACAGCCCCAAAACAAGGCAGAAAAAGCATTTTGGCTCTATTACAATCAATTTCACTCTAGCAGCAATCGATTGCATCAGTGCTTTTTTTAAATAAAAAAAAACTTAAAATTCTTCTATGACAATCGATTACACTGTGAGTGCAATCAATTTCAACCTGTGAAAAACAGAATATCAGTACTTTAAACGGTCAAATTCTTGTTCAAACTTTCCATCAAATACCTTATGATCATGGATTTAATTAAGCATGAAAATTCCATCAAATTATGAGAAAATAGCACCAATAGAATCACAAAATAATGCTCAATGAATCAAACCCAAAGATCAACAAGAGATCACATTGTGAAAGATGAAGAATCCAACTTACCAAAGGTAGATCTAGAGAATTATCAAAACAACTTTAAGAATTTGCTTCAATTCAGCCTCAAGAATCAATTTCCCAAGCTTGGATGTAGAGAATTGATGAAGAAAAAGTGTTTGGATGAAGGTTTAGCTCAAAGATTAATAAGCTTCAATGCAAAGCTTACTAACTTTTTTTGAAAAATGGAGCTTTGAGTGAATTTGGTAGATGGAGGGAATTGAGAGATTTTTTAGCAAGGTGAATTTGACTATCAAAAACTTGAGATTTGAATGAAATGAGGGGCTCTATTTAAAGAGTTTAGGCTTGAGATTAGTGGTGGTTTGGAGTTTGTTTGGGAAATGAAATTAGGCTTGGTAATTAATTCTTGAAGCCAAAATTTGAATTAATGATATATCTTTCAAAACAAGAAGAAAAATTGGAGCCAAAATTTGAATTAATGATATATCTTTCAAAAATGAAGAAAAATTGGAGCCAAAATTAACAAGCTTGAAATTGATGATTTTTTTCAAAATTTCACTATGTGCAATCGATTGCACTCTAGGAGTAATCGATTGCATCAATGTTTTTTTCAAACATTGTGCAAAATGCACTCTAAATGCAATCGATTGTACAGTAAAAAAATGAAAAAATTTAATTGTTTTTTTTCTTTGCAAATAGAGATTTTAGGGAAATAATATCGGAAAACCTTATTTGTCAGATACTTTGACTCGGTACCTACAAAACACAGATATTCAAAGACAAATATTTTTTGTATTTTGATTAGAAGTTAGTCGACAACACATATACAAAATATACCACTAAGGTGCTTGAAGATCCCTCAAGAGAAAACTTAAAGATAGGATGCAATAGGAGAAAAACCTCAAACCTTAGTTTGTGATATGGTTGCATTGTGATGGTATGAGACGATAGAGGAATCTTAGGGGCAAAAATTGGGGTACAACACCTAGCCTTATATGGAAATTTGTTGGGAGAGGGCTTATGCCATAATGGTACCACATGCATCTTGCATCAGAGTCAGTTGCACTGCATTTATTGAATTGTTAAATTATGGAATTGTTGAGTTGCACGTCTGATGATTATTGAACTTGAAATCTTGCATAATATACCTGTTGTTTACTCATGATTATATGACTTATTGTATTATCATTATATATCATCCTTATTGTTTGAATGTTGCCTCTATGTGGGTAACATGCAGATAACCAGGAGTAGTGCGAAGTCGTGGAGTCTAGAAGAGGTTTCTCTTCTTATTTTGAGTCGGTGTCGTTGCTCTGATACGTAACACCGGAGGGATGAACGTTTACGTGTTTTATTTAATTGATGTTTTTATTTTAGAGTATTGTGGGATTACTATAGACTTTGTTTTATTTGATTAACAATGTTGTTTTGCGATGAGTTGAAGATGTTGGAAACAGTTTATGAATTTGTTTCTGCTACATTTATAAAGTTAAAGTGTGAAGACTTTGTTGAAATATTGTTGGTTCATCCGAAATATGTGTTATGTATACATTTAATTATAATTGAGAAAAGTTTGAATATGTTGAATGATATGACATCCTATTCTTGGAGTTTTATTTTACTCTGTTTTTTATTAAAATTACCGTTGGGGAAATAGGGTGTTACGTTGAGGGTTCGTCATTCTTTAAGATTTTTTCATTTTCTCGATGCCGCGAGTCTCGCGCGTTGTTGGCTGCCTCTTTCTCTTCGCACTGGATGTACGCTTGTGCCTTGAGCATGAGGGAATCCAGTGTTGTAGGATTTTCTATGCCAACTGTATTGGCAAAGTCACTGCAAGGGTGCAAGCCTCGCTCATGGAGGTACTTCTTCATCTCGTCATTCGTGGAGACCTAGACAGCTTCTTTGTTGAATATATATATATATATATATATATATATATATATATATATATATATATATATATATATATATATATATATATATATATATATATATATATATATATATATATATATATATATATATATATATATATATATATGCTCAGAGAGATTCATCTTTCCCTTGGATGATGGTCTTTAATGATGCTTTTGATTTTAGGTGACAACGAGATGCCATGAAATGCCTAGAAAATTGTCTTCCCAGGTTCTTCCACGATGTGATGGACTCATCAGGGAGGCTCTTGGACTAAGCCATGGCTCTCTTTTTGAGCTTTATCGAGAAGATTCGGAATTTGATTGCTCATTGGCATCCTCTATAGTCGAGCAAAGCATTGATGTTCTTGATACAATCGTTTAGGTCGTTGGTCCCATCGTACGTCCCCGGGTTTGGGGGTTTCTTTAGCCCGACAAGAATGGGTCTCCATGATTTCTCTAGATAACAGGCCACAGAGCTCGTCGTTTTTGCTACAATCAGGGGATGATGGCAAAGAGCATTTGTCTCTTCCTCTTCGGGGGCTGCCGTCCCGACGGAGAGATGTGCTCCTTTGTTGGCGCTTTAACTTGGGTGTTGGTGAATGGTAGTCATCTGGCCGTTGATTACCCTTTGTCTTCTTAGTGATCGGGGAGCATCGATCTTTACGGGAAGGAGTACGACCTCGTTTATTGAGAAATGAAACCTCTTGCTTCTCACACGTGAGACGAGTACCATGCCTTGATGGTGATGGGTTGTAGGAGTCATGTCGTTGGTATCTCCGAGTAGGAGATCTTGAGTGGATTTTCTTTTCCCAAGCCTCAATCTTGTTGCTTTATTGTAGGATCAGAGCGTTGGTCTGATTGAGGGCAGCGAGTAGAGCTGCCATGGCCGTGTCGGTGTTTGGCGGTGTTGATCGAGCTGGGAGACGTGGTTTGACCGTCTCTGATGTCGGGGACATCCTCGAGATAAGGTGGTTCTTCGTTTTCGCCTGTCTTACGGACATGGAAGAGAACGGTTTTTCCAGAAAGATGGTTGTCAACATGATCGCCCGTGGTAAGAGTCTTTGAATGTCACTTTGATCTTTAGTTTCGTTGAAAGAAAGATGGGGAAGACAAATTTCTCACAGATGGCGCCACTGATCTCACCGATTGATTAGAATCTAAAAGTGGGTCGAAGAGATGACCTCTGTTAGGCTGGAATTGATGAGAGGAGAAGGGTGTACCTGTAAGACACTTCGGCGATCAAGTAAGAAAGGGTGCAAAGAGATACAAGAGTGAGATTAGAGTTTTTATAGTGAATATTGGATACTTGGTCCTCACAAGTGTGAGGGTTTATATAGTGTCACCGGCGCTTGGCCATTGGTTCCTATTTTTGGGCCTGGATATCAGGTTCCTCAAAAATAGGTAACTGACAGGAACTAGTCGTTGTGTCGACCAGAGGTGTTCGTAACTAACCGTTACAACGGGCAGAGAAATGTATGACGGGCAGAAGTAACCGTGAAGACCCTGGTGGCCAGGACTCCTCGGTTGACGACCAAAAGGGATAAAGTGTCATTTATCCTTCATATTTTATTGGGCCAAGGTCATGGGGTCGTCCTACATGCGAAAGTGGATTGGGCCTTGCTTAGCCATTGGGCCGTCCAGAATAATTTTTATACTAAAATATACATTTTTGACGGGTCGACACTATTTAATTTGTGTATCTTTTATATACATATGCGATCACACAGGTAGATAATCGATTTTATATGTGTGTGTGTGTGAACTGTATTACATCATATACTCATATGGTTTTCAACATAATTTCTATATATATTCTGACAATTACTATAGTTTGATAAATTAAACTAATATTTATATAACAATCATCATTAAAAAAAAACTCTTAATTTATACATATTTATTTTTTTTATCTATAATTATATAATATTTATTTAATATTTATATCGATTTTGTGTGAATCGTATAAAATTATAATTCGTAATAAATATATAAGTAGTACAATCAATTTTAATGACTTAGATAATGACAACATACCTAATGTTTTAATGTTATGTCGAAATAGCTAGAATGATTGAGGAATTTGGTAACATGGATGACACATTATACCTAATTTAGCATGTTATCCTCTTGATCTCTATTATTGAAGACAAGTGGGGATCCTCTTCGTAACCTATAACTAGTGGGGGGGAAATGTAATCTAACTTGATGTAACTCAACCCCCAAAAGATGATTGTTTTATTTAGGATTTGCCTTAGTAATGTTAACATTGTTTTGTTGCATGGTGCCCCCACCTTCATTTCATTCACCTAACATTGCCTCTTTTTTTCCACGATAGTTAGTACTATGTTTTAGAAAAAATAGTATAGTATTTATTTTACTTGTTTATATATAAATCATGTATTAATTCTGTAAGAAACAACATAGCTTAATTTCTACAAATAATTTAGTTTATAGTATATACGAGCCCTATAGAACTGTATGCGTGACAGATGACAAAACCCTTATTTCTATAACTTCCCTGTTAAAAATATTTATAAGGTTTGAATTTAAGCTCAAAATCACTTATTAAATTGAAAATATTGTTAACATCGTCTCATCCGATACTCTACTATATTTTTTTCCAATGGTCAAAATTAGACCCACGTGTTAGATTCATACTTTTTTTTTACTTTTTTCATTTGTCAGTTGAAAACCTTATTAGACCTTAAGCATCTCTTTATGTGAGAAGACCTTAAGCATCTATGCTAATAATATACAATGAATCATGGATCAACATGTGTTTGATTTCCTAAGATAAAATAGTTTATATATTCCTTTCGATCGACTTCTCATTATATTAAATCATGGTTCTCCAATTAAAGAATTAAAAGAAAAAGAGGGGGTAAAGTTGTGGCTGACAATCTTATAATAATATTTTCGATTCAAAAAATGGGACAAATATATAAAGTTAACACTCCAGCGTTTAAGTTAGGATGAAAAATAAGAAGTAATGTATAGGTAAGAATGAATTTTTTTATATGAAATGAAGCATTTTTCCTTTTATATCAAGTGCTTGAAACCATTCGTGCGTGATGGAAGGTGTTGTGCGGATAACCGTCAGATTGAATTGAATGATGATTGATGTGTTGGATGACGAAATTGTTTGGTTTTAGTTAGAAAGAAGGTGTACATGTCCGCGTGCCTTTCCATTAGGAACTCGTTCTTGCGCCTTTTGCCATGGGCCTTGCAGAAGACTCTGAACAGTTTCTCCAAACCCTTGTTCTTATTTTTTTTGTAGGGCGAGGGCTTTGTCGTTCACACTTTTAGGTTGGTTGTTATCAAAAATAAGTGAAGAGTTTTGATGAGACATCATTTGCATTAGGAACAACTACATTAAATATCTTTCTTTTAATCGACACAATTTTGCAAGTAAGTATCGACGCATATCCTTATGTCTGATGATAATGATATTTTCTTTATCCTAGGATACCCTAGTGCTCTCAGAAGTTCACAATAAGACCTTAATTGTTGGTGGCGTGGTTTGCGATTTCCAATGCAATGGATCACACAGTTCACCCCCATTTAGAAATATATAAGAAGTTCTAGTACTATTATCGTAACCAGCAAAAAATAATGAGTCGCCACCACTACTTTTTGTCCTAACGACGGGTGAATAATGGAATAACCCTAAGTATACAGAGATTCTAATCTCGTGCTTTGTTTTAGACGAAGGAAGGGTGTTAGGCATCCTTCATCTACCTTGTTCTCAAGGATGTCCCAAATTTAAGTTTAAGGGTAAGATAGAGTTTTAGAGATAATTTGTGAAAAGGATTTTTATGTTTTCATTAGGGGAAAAGGGTTTTAGTCTTTTAATTAGGGGGGAAGGATTTTAGTCTTTTAATTAGGAGAGCTCGCCTTGATTTTTAAGTCGCATGCCTATGTATCCTCTTATGAGGAATCAGAGTTCTAATTCATAGTTCGAAGTGTTTGGTTGTTTTTTTTTATGGATTGTGGAAATATTTTGAATTAATCCTTGAACCAAGTTTGCGTTGAAAATAGCAGAATGTAGACGAAGTTCGCAGTTAATATAAAAGATTTCCACAATCTTTTTTGAAAATAATATTGAATTTTATGTTAGTAAAAAAATTGTTAGTATTTGAAGGGTTAGATATTTTAGATTATATGATGTAATATGAGAAAATGAATTTGAATGAAAAATAAAAAGTTTAATGCAATTAAAAATAGGATTAGTGTTTTTTAAAAAATAGTTTGATTAATAGATAATTATTTTATAATTATTAAAAATATATTAAATATTTTTAATGAAAAAATATAATAGTTATTTAATGATTATGCAAAAAATCATTTAATGCAAATGTTAAAGAATAAGTATAATTAAATTAAGAATAGAAAATAAACAAATTAAAAGAAGTAAATAATTTAAGAAAATTAATTAAGTTTTAGAGGGTGTAAAACTAAGATTGAGTGGTGTATGAGAAAAATATTTGGACTCAAAGAAATTCTGAGTCCAAATGGTTGGGGGTGGGAATTACAGTAGGATAGTAAAAATGGGAGGTGTGGAAAGTAAGAGTCCAAGTTTAGAAATTGAACCTGGCCTAATTGCGTAGGGAAGGGTGTATAATTAGTTTGCTAGTAATTTTTGAGGTCTGAGTAGCAATGTGTTTGAGGTCTAATTTTTTTCTAAATGAATCTAATTAATTTCTATATCTATAATAATAATGTAAAAAGAACAAACAAAAACTAAAATTGAAAATAACTTACAAAGTAAGGAGAAAGTGAGTGTTTGTTCTTAGGTCATTGTCTGTTCAAGACAACGACTGAAATATTGTTGACAATTTTTTATTTTTCAAATGATTGTTGATTCTCTAAATGATTGTTAATTCTCCAAATGATTGTTGATGGAAAAATTTAGGTGTTTTGTTTAAAATCCTAAAATTAACCAAGAGAGTTGCGTAGAAAGAATGTTTGAGAGAGAGAGAGAGAGAGAGAGAGAGAGAGAGAGAGAGAGAGAGAGAGAGAGAGAGAGAGAGAGAGAGAGAGAGAGAGAGAGAGAGAGAGAGAGAGAGAGAGAGAGAGAGAGAGAGAGAATTGTTGATATGATTATTGATGTAATTGTTGATGAAAAAAATTATGGTAAAGAGAACCTATTTATAGAATTAGAAATTAGGTTCAAAAATCCAAAAAGGAAATTTAACAACATAAAAAGGCCAAATTTCTATCTTGGTTAGTAAGTTTAAGAATTTGATCCTATTTGTGACTCTATAAAAGATACGATTTAAAAAGTATTTAAACTGAAAAATATTTTATTTAGTTTTAGATTTTTTGACTATTTTTTGTATAAAATAATGATTTTAATAAAAAATAATATTTTAAAATATAAGAAAATGATATATTATTTAAATAAATAAAAAACATTTTTTTTAATAATATTTTTAGAAAGATTTATACAAATTGAGACTTGATTGAAATTTGGAGGACAAGATTATGAACATAGACACCTTTGTTATTTTTCTCAATATTATGATTGATTTGGTGATTAATAAAAATTGATTTTGAAAGATTTCAATTATTTTTAACATCTTGACTATTAAGTGTAAAAAATCAAAGATTTTAAAAAATAAAATAATAATTTTAAAAAACCCTTAAAATAGAAAACAAAAATAATAATAAAATAATTGAAAAATGACTTTTTTATCTTTTTTATTAAAAAACACACAAAAGAATATAAATACCAAAAATTAGTGTAATGAGACTTGAACTCAAGACCTTCCATTTGCAAGTCTTACTCTTTTACTAACGGTGCTATGTGATTCTATTTGAGACAAAAAAGGCACATAGAAGCATATGAATGTGGGAAAATATTTTGTTATTTTAAAATATATAATAATTTACTTTAAAATATAAATAATTTAAAGTAAATTATTATATATTTTAAATAAGCAAAAATAAATTATTGTTAAACTAAATGTGAGTAATACCCAAAAAAAATTATGAAACCAGGCTTAAAAACAATTTGAATATTTTAAAAATGGGTTGTCCCTATTTAATTACTCTTGATTGAAGAGTGCGAGAATACGAAGGTCTCACACATTCAGATCGAAGGATTATTAAGTAATGGAGAATCCTAAAATTCGACCAAAAGATTATAAGGATACAATGTAAAGCATACCCAAGAGAAAAGATAAGGATAAACTATAAAGTATACCCAAAGTACGGGAAATAGGAAGGGATGTTGTCGTTATCCAACCAAGACTAGAGTAAAGAGTATTATTGACCTAGATACGATGACGCAGATAACTCGCCAATATCTAGAAAAATAGTCGTAGATTTTTGCGAATCAATGGTAAGATAACAATGTCAAAGGAAAAGAAAATGAACAAGAAAGACTTTTGAGTAGGTAGAATGCTCCTAATTACTTGCTCAATTTCAAACAACATCCTTGCTATTTTCAAAAACAAACACCTACACATTTCAAAATATCTTATATACTTGAAAACATTTTCAAAAGATCAAACATCTTTGTATACATTCTTACAAACGAGAATCATTACAAAGGTTGCCTAAACAATGGCCTCTTTACAAAATACTTTCAAAAACCATACAAAGTATAATTTCAAACAAAAGCAAGTGATCTAGAAAGTAACTAAGAGTCCATGGAAAACCATGGATGAAAAGGGTGCTAATACCTTTTCCTTTTCATAATCTACCCCCTCGAACTCAAGAAATAATCTCAAAGGTATTTCCTGTGCTTTTTACCTTTCCTTTTGGATAAAAGAAAAGTCGGTGGCGACTCTTGCTAACCGCAACATTTGCGATCAAACTCAAAACACTCAAGTCAGTTCTCCCACCGTATCACAGAACTGGAGACTCTGATGGGGGATATTCTAAAAGTGGGGTTACCTTAGGGTTAGATCACATTTACTTGCTTACATTGTTTGATTTGTTTGCTTTACATTATGGTTCTTTATTTGGGTTTGAATCCTCTACCCGGATTTGGGATATATTATAAGTAAGTAACAATATGTTGTGGAAATTGTGCGGGGTATTGTTCACAGTGATTTCTGGTGAACAACCGCTAGTCTTCCAAACTATCGAATAAACTTAATTACTGTTACTCAATTTCTCTGGTAACTTGCAGGATCGACTAGATTGATCCTATGGAACATAGTTGTTTGGTTAAGTCTAATCGTAAAACTGGTATTCCTATTTAGGACTTCTAATTAAAGTGTTTCGAAGATATCCAATCCACTTCGATTTCTATACTGAATGATTCGAAGGACAATTTCTATATGATATCAGGAATGTTCTTTAGAAAAGTAAAAATATTTAAAATGGGGAAAATGGCAGGATTAAGTAAAAGAATGTAAAAGTTACTGAATGTTTAGAAGATTCGAACATAATAAAAGTGTTTAAATGCAGAAAGAAATAAATGACTTCGAATGTAAAGGCTTTAATGTAAAGGCATAAACGTAAAATTGTTTGAAGCACAAATGACATGGAAGTGAAAGACAAAACTGGAAAATGTAAAGAGTTTTCATTGAATTGTAAACGTTGGTGTTATCATACGTACATCCTTCGAGCATTCGTTTCCCTATCCATGCGGTATTTTGAATGTTTACTGAATTTGTACAACAGATATGACACCCTGAAATCCTAACACTAAGACCTCTATTTATACTACTTCAACCATAACGGTCTTGTTATCAGAATCTGCCACGTTCGAAGCATGCAGAGCATTACTTCCCTCGATCCTCCACGCGTCCTCGAACGTTCCAATGCTTATGTATTTTGAATTTCCAATATCCCGCTCATGTTTGAATTTCAAGCGCCTTGGTACCTTCATTTCGAATTCGTTTCGAAAACAAACCTCACAAATATAGTCTCATCATTATTTAGAACAAGGCTTTAGACTTAAACTCCACGACTATCATTCGAAACCTTGAACTTCAATATTTCCATTCGAAACAAACAGTCTCTTTCATTCCAAATCATCAAAACTTGCTTTATTCAAACAAACCCAATCGTCTTATTTCGAATCATAATATCAAAATCTTCAGCCAACAAAATGCCCCTTTAAAATAGGTATTTCGAACCCTTTGAGAAATATTTATTTTAAATAGATTCACAAGATTTTGATAGGTCCTTTTGAAGAATCATGACATTTACTGTGCATGACTTTACCCACGTCAATCAAGACGCCTTTTTGAGTACCTAACCGTCTTGGACCAGTTACCACAGCATGGTGTGGTTTAAAAAAATAATGATTACTATTAATCACACGCATTACCAACACTAGACCTTACGCCACCTCTCTCTGAATCCACCCATCGACTTCCACGTACCCCTAATCTTATTTAGTGGGTGCTTTACACCCACTCTTCCACGCTCTCTATAAAACTCATCAGTTTAGTCTTTTCTTCTTTTTCTCCAAAATTCTGAAACCTCCCTCTTTTTCACTAAACCCTAAAATTTCCAGCAATCTTGACAATGTCTTCATCAACATCACAATTGAAGAAATCATCAAAGAGGAAGAACAAGAACACTAACACGGAAACTATCATGGAGAGTAAGGTGGGTATTTATCAAAATCAATTTGTGCTCAATCCTCAAGCGATCTCCAAAGAGAAAGAAATGTTGTATGCTTCTCAAGTATTAATCCCTACCATTGCATCTGGAAAAAGGTTTGCCCTAATGGGTCCTTTAACTGTTTTTGAAATTCTAAAAGATACTAGGAAAATTTTCCCCGTTTGCTATAAATTCAAACCCCTATTCAACAAGATGGATGCCCCTAAGGCAGGAACTGAAGATATAAGTGAATCATCTGATTCAAAGACAACTGAAACTCCAGTCTTACCCCCAAAAGATCCTTTCATTTTAGATTACATCAAAAGCAATTTCAAACCATTTCGATCCTGTCCCACTTCAGATGTAGCATATCAAAACTGGCTCACTAAAGTAGAATCCAAAAAATCCCAGCAATGGGAAGAATTAGGAATTTATAATTTAATCAAACTGTCGAAACCAGGCTTTACTTACAGTCACCCATTGTTATTTGCTTCATTGTACTTCTGGGACAGTACTTATAACACTTTCCACCTTCCGGGCGGAATGATAACACCCACCTTCTTTGATATAGCTGCCATCACTGGTCTCTCACCAGTGGGGGAAACTTACATTCCTGATCAAAGAGCATTCTAGCATCATTGACTTTGATGTCAAACTAGCCAGCTTTTCAAAATTCATCAGTCATTATCATACTGAAGGGGATGATGTCTCAGACGTAGAACACATCGCTTTCCTTACCTTGTGGCTATCACGATATGTGTTTTGCAGCAGATCCTTGCAAGTGACGAGTAGGTTCATTCCCCTAGCCAGGGATTTCCATGACAATAGGAAAGTCTGCATGAGCGAACTGTTACTTGTCGATCTTTATGAGAGCTTAAGGTCAGCAGTTTCTAGTTTAAAATCCCATGCTCCAAAGAACATTCTTCTGGCTGGACCCTTTTGGTTGCTTCAGCTATGGCTTAATGCCACGTTCGAATCTTCTTTATCAACTGCTGATACTATCGTCGAACAAGATCCAGAAATAGCTGACAGGATCATCGAAGGCACAAGGCTTCGAAAGCTTACCCCGAATGATGACAAGGACGATTTCAAAGTCCACTTTTCTAAATACATCATGATTTTTTCAAAGAGACACAAGTTCGAAGAGTCCATGGCACCTTTTGCTCAAAGGACTTGTGGACCATCATGGTTCACAATGCCTCTCTCAGAAGCTGTTAAGAGCAAAGAAATGCAGGACATTTGGAAAGCGTTTCTTCTCCCTAGGCTAATTTCCTCAAGAATTACTCCAACAAAGAATCAGATTTTCCTCCTGGCTTATCAACCCAACTTCGTTTCTCGATAATTTGGCATATGCCAACTAATTCCTGGACCTTTGTTCCAAACACAAAGTTCCATAACCTCAGGCAAAACGTTCAAAGCAAGAGAGGCCAAATTGCAACAGGAGCAATATCAAGATTTTGCTCAGTTTGAGCTTTTACCTTTCGAGCCAACATACTTCACAGCAAAATGATTTCTTGAATGGTGGACTAAGTTCTACCAGACATATATGTTTGACACACTCACCATTCAACAAAAGCTAACTGGCGCGTTCAATGTGCAGGTACACTCCAAGAAAGGTATGTTTACTCATGTCAAAGAAATTAGGGCTTTTCAAAATTATTTCGAAACCACTTATGATCCCACACACTTGGGAACCACTGTACATCAAGCGGCCGAGACCTTGAAGGAAAACTTTAAAGAAAAAATTTCTAAGCTCAAACTTCCTTCAGGGTTGTCACCTGAGAATAGGTATAGGTTGGCACTCGAAATGCATCCACCTAAATTTCCTAGGTTGCCTACCTCAGAACTGGCTCTGGCTTGGTTTCCTCCATACCCTTGGTGGTTCACTTGCAAAGAAATGTTCAAATACCAGTCTCAAAAGAAACTAAAGCCATCTGAGACTGTGACATGGGCCCGTTACTGGCTTCATAATTTCCCAGGACACCTTCGCTATGACCTTCCTGCCATTTCGATTACATCTAATCAAGGCACAGGTGTGAATGCTTGGGAAAATTCCAATTGTATCCTAATTCCCTTATCCTTAACATTTTACCTTAATTGTTTCACTTTTCAGCCACTAGGATAAAGGACGTTACTTTGAAGCCCAGGGAAGGAAACACTTCTCAACAAGCTATTGAAGTTAGCGATGATGCAACCCCAACAATACCAACAACAACAACAACGACTACAACAACAACACCGGCAGCAGCAGACATCTCAATTCCAAAGGTAATCAACTAACTCTGTTGTTTCGAATAAACTGAAGTTTATGATTTAGATCTAACTTATGTTTAAACCTTTACAGACTAGCAAACTTCCACCAACTACTCCTAAGAAAAGGAAACAAGGCCCTATTGAAAAGAACCTCAGAACTGGTGAAAATTCTCCAACAGCTTCTCAGAAGAAGAAAAATAAAGAAAGCTCCAAATGTCCTGAGCCTATTAACGTCTCTGGACCTGATTCCACAGACGTTGCTCCCTTAACCACATCCAAAATTCCACCTTCGACCTCCAATGTAATATTGGAACATATTGACAGTAACATTTCTTCTGATAATCCACAGGTAATTAAATTCGAATTCATAACAAAGATAGTTATTCATACCATATTCTTAACTTTCCTTTGTTCAATGTAGGATACCTCGAACATGATTCCTACTGCTTCAACTCCTGCAACCGGGACCAATGCTCCAATCAATTCCTCTTTCCATGGGGACTCCAGCAACTTCGTGCAAAACAAAGGGTCTTCCAACATGGTGGCCCTGACTGGGACTTCAGAGACACACGATGATCAAGGCACCTCACCCCCTTTGAAGGAAGCCAACGAAGAATCGCCCAACAAGTCTAAAGAAAATCCACCAGAAACTTCCCTTCTGAAATCTCCTCTTGGAACTCTTCAAGAGAATCCAACAATCACTCATGCTGAAAAGGACAAGATTGATTCTTCTCAAGAGAGTGAAGAAGCAGAAGAAAGTTCTGGTGACGATGAAACCCAAAGTGGTTCGGCTGGTGAAACGAAATCTGATGATATTAGCAGCGGGACCAATACTATCAATGTGGTGGACCCTTGCGACGAAGGAGAAATCGATGAGCAAGGCAAGGATGAAGATAATTGTGGTAAGACTAAGGAACCTACGGAGGTCGAAATGGACGTGACACCTTTGAACAAGGAACTTTCCCAAACTTCCCAACCTCGACTGAATGAAGAGGAACTAGCTCTCCTAAAACACAATGACCCAATTGGGTACATGAAAATTAAATTGGCCCAAAAGGAAATCCCTTTCACTAGGGTTGGCACTAGTTCAACTGACAACACATTGTCCCCAGATGCTAGAGCTACACTCCTTAACAAAGTCAGGAAAACAATCCTTGATGTAGACTTGTTCGAAGTTCTTAAAAAGGATAGCACTGCTTGCTATACCATGAAGGAACTTCTTACCCAAGTTAACTCCGCAACTTGCTCCTTGCCAGTCAACACTATACTGTTCGACCTCCAAGTATTATTGGATGATGTGACTGGATGTCTTCTACAAGATGAATTAGTGGCTGCTAAAGTTCAGGAGAAACGAGGTGCCATGGATGCTGCTTATGAGCGCGCTTCGAAACTTTCTAAAGAGGCTGAAGACCAAGCAATGCGTTTAAAACAGGCGAAGGCTGACTATGAAGTTCGAGCGCAGTCTATTCTCTTTTGGGAAGGACAAATTCAAGAGCTCCAGCAAAAGGTCAAAGAAGCTCAGCAACAGCAGTTGGCTTACGAAACTGACACTGTTAGTAACCAATTCGAAGAACTTCTTAACAAGGGCCTTTCCGAAACAGAAGCAGCAGAGTGTATCAAAGGGGAAGTAACTACTCTGGAAGGAGCGAGACGTTATACCCAGCAAAGACTTGAGTCCTTTAGAAGCACCTTCGCAAGACTGAGAAACAACGTTTATTTTTAAATATTTGCTTATTTGAAATAATTTGACACTTGGTTTTGTAATATTTGAACAACGCCATTTTGGCAACATATGGCACCATTTTAGCGTTTCCTCAATAATATTTCGACTACGTTACTATTATTCGAATCTCCTGCAGGCGAGGTTTATATGTTTTCAAATATTTTCCGTTAACCTTTAAGATTCGTTTGTCATCAGTTAACTCTTCGATTTCATACGCATTGTTTGAGAACCTCCTTAGTATTCGAAAGGGTCCTTCCCAATGAGGTGACCATTTACCTAATGCTTTATTCTTCTTGTCCATGGGCAATATGACTTTCCAGACTAAGTCATTAACAATGAATGTTTTACCTTTCACCCTTTTGTTGTATGCCCTGGCTTCCCTTTCTTTTTGCCTCATTAGGATTTCCAATGCATGCAATCTAACTTCGTCTAACTCAACTAACTCATTCATCATCGTCTCCCAATATAATGCAGATGGGGTCTCATTTTGCCTTTGAATTCAAACTGATTGCAGATGAATTTCCACTGGTAAAACAGTATCATGGCCAAATGTTAGTTGGAAAGGCGTGGTGTTAGTAGCTTCTTTAGGAGATGTTCTACAAGCCCAGAGTATTTGGTCCAAAGTCTTATGCCAATTTTTTGGCTTCTTACCAACATGTTTTTTAATTAACCCTATTATCACTTTGTTTGCTGCTTCGACCTGACCATTTGCTTGAGCATAATATGGCGTTGATGTTAATAATTTAAAACCCATCTCCTGAGCAAATTCCTGCATCTTTCTACCAGTAAACACAGAGCCTTGGTCTGTGGTTATACTCTCTGGTAATCTGAACCTATTAATTATTTGTTTCTGTATGAACCCAATAATAGCCTCTTGATCAGCAACTATTAATGGCATCGCTTCGATCCATTTGGTAAAATAATCAATTCCTACTAAGATATATTTTTGTCCTTTAGACGAAGCAGGATTGATCTCTCCTATTAAATCTAATGCCCATCCTCTAAAGGGCCATGGTTTAATGATCGAATGTAACTCACTTGCAGGAGCATGTTGAATTCCTGCATGTTTCTGGCATTCTTCACACCCTTTAGCAAAATCTATACAATCTTTGAGCATGCTGGGCCAATACATGCCATATCGGAATAACAACCATTTCATTTTATGGCCTTCTTGATGTGCCCCACATGCCCCATTGTGGACCTCTGATAATGCTAAGTATGCCTCACCTTCTCCTAGGCACTTCAGTAATACGCCTTCTTGGGTCTTCTTGAACAATTAATTTCCCATGAGGACGTATGATAACGCTCTATATTTTATCTTCCTACCCATATTCAATGTTGGGTATTTTAAATAATTCATAATTGGACTTCGCCAGTATGCATCTGACAAGGTGTATGTGGCTAATACTTCGAATTCCTGCTTGTCAGCATAACCCAGCTTTGTATTTTCTAAGTCTGATGGTATGAGTCTGGTAGCCATAGCTCTTCCTCTTAATTCAATCAAATCTTCAAATTCTTTGGTGGAAACTTTATACCCTGAAGCCAATTGTGCTAGGTCATTCGCCTCTTGATTTTCTATTCTTGGTATATGTTTAATATCCATGTATTCGAATTTTTTGAGTAGCCTATTAACTATGACGAAATACGTAATCAAAATGTCCTTTATGCATTTGTATTCCTTTGTTATTTGCTTGACCACTAGCTCCGAATCTCCTCTAATTTCGACTCTAGTTGCCCCCAATTCCAAAAAAGCTTCAAGCCCAACAATAAGCGCTTCGTACTCAGCTTTGTTGTTCGAGCAACGAGGACCATCTAACTTATACTTGAACTTTGTTAGAATTCCTTCGGGAGAAATTATAAGAACTCCAACACCACTACCATCCTTATGGGTCGAACCATCAAAGTATAATTTCCAAGGTTGCATTTCAACGTAACCCATGACAGTCTCTTCGATCAGTGAATGATCAACAATGAAATCCGAAATTATTTGACCTTTCACAGCTCTCAAAGGCATGAAAGTCAAAGAATACTCTGTCAAGGCCAAAGCCCATTTACCAATTCTACTATGCATTATTGGTTTCGAAAGCATGTGTTTGATAACATCGAAATGAGATGAAACATAAACATCAACAGGCTTTATATAGTATTTAAGTTTCATACAAGAGAAATACAAACAGAGACATAGCTTTTCTATGTTGCTATATCTAGTTTCTGCATCATTCAACACCCTACTTAAATAGTACACGGCTCTTTCGATGCCATTGCTATCTTATTGTGCTAACATACTACCTATGGTGACTTCAGAGGCGGATATGTACAATCTCATGGGTTTTCCCCACGAAGGTGGAGACAAGATAGGAGGCTGAGTGAGATATCTTTTTATATTGTCAAACGCCTCCTGGTGTGCTTCGTTCCATTCGAAAGTTTGTCCTTGCTTCAAACGAAGTAACGGAGAGAAAGCCTGGGTTCTTCCACTTAAATTCGAAATGAACCTTCTTAAAAAGTTAATTTTACCTAGCAAAGATTGCAACTCCTTTTTTGACGTAGGTGCTTTCGTTTCTACAATGGCTTTGGTCTTGTTCTGGTTGATTTCAATGCCTTTCTTATGAACCACAAAACCAAGGAAATCTCCAGCCTGTACGAAAAACGCACACTTAAGGGGGGTCATTTTTAAGCCATGTTTTCTCATTCTTTCGAATGACTGGCTCAAATGATGCAAATGAGTTTCTGCAGATACTGATTTGATGACTATATCATCAATGTACACCTGCATAAAAGTCTCAATGAAATCATGAAAAATCGAATTCATTGCCCTTTGATAAGTAGCTCCAGCATTTTTTAAACCAAAAGGCATTACCACCCATTCGTAGGTGCCTAAGGCTCCTGGACAACGAAATGCTGTCTTGGAAACATCTTCTTCAGCAATAAAGATCTGGTTGTACCCAGAGTATCCATCTAACATACTTAAATATTCAAACCCTGCAGCCGAATCTATTAACATTTCGGCCACAGGCATGGAATACTCATCTTTGGGGGTAGCAGTATTTAAATCTCTAAAATCTATGCAAATTCTCAGAGAGCCATTCTTCTTAATAACAGGTACTATATTTGCTAACCATTCGACATACCTTATGGTCCTGATGAATTTGCAGCGTAACAACCTTTCAATTTCAGCTTTAATCTTCGTGAGAACTGCTGGTGCGAACCTTCTAGGGGTCTGCTTGATGGGCTTCTTGCCATCCTTGATTGGAAGTCTGTGTTCCACTAACTCCCTCTTTAAAACAGGCATTTTATCATAGCCCCACGCGAAACAGTCTTTGTTTTTCCTAAGCACTTCGATCACTTTCTGCTTGAGGCTCGAATTGAGTTTTGTGCTCATGTAAGTTATTCTTTTTGTGTTTTCATCTCCCAAGTTTACCTCTTCTAGTGGATCCTGCGCTAACATCTTAGCACCAGAGTCTGTGGGGTCCTTTTCGAAACCTAAAGGTTCTTTATCATAAATGGCATCTAGCCTTTGATCTACATCAACTATTTCTTGTTCTTCAAAGGGTGAGCCTTTTGAGCCATCCCCACCAATTTTGTTTGCTTCTGCAGCCATACTATCTACTTCAGCTTCTAAGGCCGCCTTCCATTCGTTCTCAGCCATGTAGGCCGAAATCTTTTTGAAGAAAGAGGACTCAATCATGAGCAAGACTGTTGAATTCCCAGCCTGCTGGCCGTCTTTGTGTGGCACCTTCGACTTCTCCATCTCCCTTGATTATCCTTCGATCCCAATACATTCCATCATGGCGAAGGGTCATGTAATAATGCGCATTCCTGGTCTCATTGATCTCGTCGTTAGGGGTACAAGGAGCAATTTTGGCTAAGTGTTTGTCATAGTTTCTCTTATCAACTAGGTTGACTGCCGTCATGATATAGCTTTGATCAGCTTCGATGTTTTCAACAATGCCATCCTCTCTCCATAGTACTAACCTCTGATGCATCGAAGAGGGGACTGCTCTAACGCCATGGATCCATTCTCTTCCCAACAGCAAATTGTAGTTGGCTTTAGCTTCGATTACCATGAACATAGTGGGTCTGCAGCTTGATCCTACCATCAAATCCACTCGGATCACCCCCAATGTGTGGCCTACTTTACCTTCATAGTTTGACAGTACCATATTGTGTGGTTTTATGTCAACATCTTGTATCCCTAACGTCTTCAACATGAAATGAGGCATCAAGTTCACTGCAGCGCCTCCATCCACCAGGACTTTGTTTACACCATGTGTACCAACTTTTGCTCGAATGAACAATGGCTTTAGGTGATTTTGCATGGATGGCTCTGGGTATTCGAAGAAGGCATTCTGCTCTTCGACAACCCCATTATCCATCACATAATAGCATACTGGCCTATGTTTCATCAGGTCTATTGCATCATCCTCCTCGTGCTCTCCGACTTCAGTCTCTTTCCCAAATTCGCAAGGCAACACAGATACTACATTGCAGTTGATGTTGAGTGAAGATTCCCCTTCCGACTCAAAATTGTCAGTCAGCATATCCTCATCCTGCTCTGGACCTGGCGTATATTCCTTTGATTCGTTTTGCTTTGTTTCAGAGAAAAGTTTCCTGCTAACTGGAGGTTTGCCCCCAGGTTGATTGTTTGGTGCAGGTTTGTTGGTACTCGATTCTTCTTTGTCCTTGCTCGAAGCCACTCCTTTGTCTAACATGGCTTCTCTCTCAGCTTTTCGAACTCTTTGTTGCCTGCGCCATTGTGACCTTGACATAGGGTTTTTTCCCTTGTAATTTTCCAACCTTACTTCTTCCCTTTTCACCATATTGAATTGTCTTCTGTACGTCATGGCATGGCGTGTATTTCGTTCATTATTCCTCCAATTGTCTCTCCCCTTGTCAGCTCTAACTTGTAGCCACTTTTCCGTTGGTGGATCGGCAGGAACTTTGAATGTTACCCTTCGAGCGCCTCTAGGATAAGGGATGTCGGGCCTCCATTGGGTGTAGTTGTTCTCGAAACGTTGGCCCATTTGACCAGTTTCTCTGTGGTTCCAACATGGGGTGAAGGGGACTGTTTCGAAGGTTTCAGCCACTTTCTGATCATATACTGCAGAACATCTTGGAAACACTAAGCATTTGGTTGCCCCCTTGTGACAACGAACTAAGAACCCCATAAGACTTTCTCCAGCCTTAGGGTAGCATCTGAACAGCTGGTTATCCCGGCGCCAATTGACGCATGTTCGTGCCCTTTGTCTTTTTTCAAAGTCTGCAGCAATTCTCTGATTACAAATGATGCTACATCTGGGACATAACATCATTGCAGCATTCTTTTTGTGGCATAGCATGAGGTAGTCTTTGATACTGGCATCCCTAGCATAACTGTCTTCCATCTTGTGTTTTTCTTTCTCTAAGTACCTTTCCATTTCCTTCATTTCGGAACAAGGTTGCTCCATATTTACCATGTTAACATCCACATCTTCTCCTTTGATATCAGTATCTCCCCATCCTGTAGGTTTGATGTCTTCAATTGGGGTCTTTGAGCTTTCTGGGGCGGAATACTTCACCGTGTAATCGAATTTCCCACTAGGCTCTCCCAAGGTATCCCATATTCCCTTCTGAGGAAGAACTGGCAGTGTGATCTGTATTTTCTCCAACTTTCGCCTCAAGCCTTCAGTAGCCTGTGTCAGATTTTGTTTTTGGTGCTCCTGGCCTTCAGTAGCCTGGATTTCTTTCGAAGCAACTAAAGGAACTGCTTCGATCAAAACTTCTTGTTCCTCATGGAAGCCCTCAGTAACTTCCTTTTCAATCTCAACTAACACGTAGTTTTTATCTTCAGTGTTTTCCTCTTCTGATGGAGTGTCACCTTCATTTGCTCCAACCATATTTATCTCTCCAATGTATGCAGGTTCAGAGTAATTGGTGTCAGCAACATCCAAAGGGTCATCATCCACTTTAATCTTTGGCTTGTCAACGAACCTTAATCTACCATCCTTGATTGCATTTTGAATCAGATCCCTGAAAAGAAAACATTGTGAGGTTTTGTGGCCTAAGAAACCGTGATACTTACGAAACCCTCTTTTCTTCTTTGATCTAAAGGTGGTAATTTGACATTCGATGGCACTATTAGTTTGCCATCTTTGACAAGCAAATCAAAAATTTCATCACATTTCGTCACGTCGAAGGTATAAACCTTCTTTGGGAACTTGTCACTCTTCTCATTTTCAATAATTTCTTTCCCTTTTATGGGGACTAGTAATTTACAAGAGTAAGAGGGAGCCTGTTTCAATTCAGCGAGATCAATTTCGACCTCTTCGAATTCAGGGTAATCTTCTGCTTCCTCAGTTTCGACATAGGAAACCCTTTCTTTCTTGTTATTTTTAAAAACCCTGGCTTTCTCGGCCTTCGGTCTTTCGACTTGTCGAACCCTATCCGCTAATTGGGCCATATCCCTCAAGTATTGTGTATCTAATTTCTTTCGAATGGAGTAGTCTAGGCCACCAGCAGCCATTTCGACTAACTCATGTTCAGGAACTACTGTGAAACATCTAGACTTCAAGAGTCTGAACCTATTCATATAATCATCTATGGGCGCATTAAACTTCCTCTTGACACTGGCTAGTTCTTTCAGACTTATTTTAGATTGTCCCATGTAAAATTGTTCATGAAATAATCTCTCCAAAAGGGTCCAAGTATCTATGGATCCAGGAGGCAATATGGTGAACCATGTGAAAGCGTTCTTAGTTAGGGAACTTGGGAAATATTTAATCCTAAGGTTCTCGTTATTTGCTATGTCTCCTGCTTCGGTCAGATACCTGGCTATGTGTTCGACCGTTGACTCATTGGTGTCTCCAGCGAATTTTGTAAATTTAGGGACCTTATATCCCCTTGGTAAATCAGTGTGCATCACATAATCTACTATGGGAGAGGAATAGTTTGGCCTTCTAATTCCTGTATTGAGACCGTTTTGAGCCATAATCCTTTCTATCATGGTGGTTAAATTATTTTCTGCCAACATGTTGTCATTTCTAATCCTGTGAACGACTTCATCAGCGTCTTGGTGTCGACCCACCATGACAACTCCTCTAGGTTGTTCTTCTCGAAACTCTGGGACTTCTAACCTTTCGACCCTTGCCCCTGGTTCTATAACTCCCCTTTGTGGTTCCTCTTGAATCACTGGGACTTCTAACACTTGTACACAAGCACCCCTAGCGTTATCCCACTTGGTTGCCTTATACAAAATGTTCATATTGTGCATGTGAGGTATCTTAGCAAAAACAAGCAAAATACAAGATCACAGTCCCTCGATGACGCTACCCAAGTTGCCTTTTAAATGATCTTAGTCCCTAAAGAGAATGCTAAGATATCTTGCAACATTGCTAATCATGGTTATACGATGACCCACGTCCGTCCCGTTCACATCCAAAGATAGAGTTACTTACCAAATCAATGGTAATATAACAATGTCAAAGGAAAAGAAAATGAAGAAGAAAGGCTTTTGAGTAGGTAGAATGCTCCTAATTACTTGCTCAATTTCAAACAAAGCATCCTTGCTATTTTCAAAAACAAACACCTACACATTCCAAAACATCTTATATACTTGAAAACATTTTCAAAAGATCAAACATCTTTGTATACATTCTTACGAACGAGAATCATTACAAAGGTTGCCTAAACAATGGCCTCTTTACAAAATACTTTCAAAAACCACATAAAGTATAATTTCAAACAAAAGCAAGTGATCTAGCAAGTAACTAAGAGCCCATGGAAAACCATGGAAGAAAAGGGTGTTAATACCTTCCCTTTTCATAATCTACCCCCTCGAACTCAATAAATAATATCAAAGGTCTTTCTTATGCTTTTTACCTTTCCTTTTGGATAAAAGAAAAGTCGGTGGAGACTCTTGCTAACCGCAACATTTGCGATCAAACGCAAAACATCCAAGTCAGTTCTCCCACCGTATCATAGAACAGTCAAACTTCATGATTTTTGGTCAACATAAATATTTTGAACTCATATTCATCATTTGATTAAGGGTTGATCATGATTCATCAAGAAAACTCAAGATTCATCAAAAGTCAAAAGTTACTAAATTAGGGTTTTTCTTAAGGAGAAGTCAACTGAACTTTGACCAAGCATAAATTTCACATACTTCATCAGAAATTTCTTAACCAAAGTCTATCTTGAAATAAATTCAATTCTCTACAACTTTGTCTCTCTAAGCTCAAGGCCAAAAATGCTTCATTTGAGAGATATGAGCTAAAACATTACAGGTCATTTTAAAAGTCAACAATAAGACATTCTTGATCAAAGAAATTTACATCAAGTTAAAGACTCCAAATGAAAAACGACCAACATGGACGTTGTAGGAGACATCTTGAGGTTTCCAAAAATTCCAAGATCATCTTTATATGACAAAAATTGAGTGAGTTATGATTGGTGCAAGTTAGGCAATTTTGAGAAAATACATGAAGTCCAAATTGAGCAAATTTGAATTTTTGGGCTAATGGGTCTATCTTTTAAGGTCCAAACGTGTTCTTGGCCTCATAATAGACCTATGAATCAATTCATTTATTTTGTGGTTTTTATTTATTTTTATTTTTATTTTTATTTTATTCAATTAAAAGAAAAATAAATCAAATAAAATACCAAATAAATGATATAAGGCATGGGGATCTATTTTTGAATCAAATCATAAACCCAAAAAGCTGGTGACAACTTACAAAAAACATGTAGAGATGATTGATACATAATTGGACTAAAAAAGAAAGATTTCATGCAAAAATTCCAATCAAATATTTGGTCATGAAATACAAAGATTTGATTCATGTTTGTTAACCTAATCTTCTCGCCTATAAATACACAACATGTTCAAACCATCAAGGACAAGAAAATTGCCTCATGAACAAGCCCTAAAAATCTCAAAAATTGTTAAAACTAGGGCAACTTGAAACCTCCCTCTCCAACCTTGATCAATCAATTCCAAGCACCATATCATCTTCCTGAAGTTCCCAGGAGTCCATCCCAACCATCCTTGAAGCCTGAAACACGCCAGAGCATCCTCCATCGATTACACCGGTTGGGTAAAATTCTCTAAACTCAAACTTTTTATTCATGCATTATAGATTGATTTAATGCATACATACATGTTTATAATCATGTTTAGAATTGTTTTGATCCATTACTTGCAAGCTTTGTCGCAGGGATGATGAGTTACCATTGTTAGGGAAGTTTAAAGTGTTTGCTTCAAAACTCACGATACAATCGTTTTCAGGCCAAACTAACGCCACCATTGGATTCAGAAGGTCCAAATTAGGGGGACACGACCCCTCTTGATCTTTAAATCTTGCTATTTTTGCAGGTTGGAAAACGGTCTCGCCGAAGAAGACGACTGAAGCTAGAGCTCTGACGCTTCTCTGATTCACTCACTTTTATTATATATTTATTTGCTTGTATTTTAATAATAAAAATGCAGCGTGGCGCAGTTGGTTGGGGACGGAGGCTTGTAACATGAGGAGTGTGGGTTCGACCCCTACGCCTTGCAATTATTTTTGTTATTTTTCCAAACTAACGCGCAGGTTAATATTATAAAGATTGCTTCACATTCTTAAACACCAGCAAGTGCATGGCGCAGTGGAAGGAGGGTGTGCCTATGAGATACAGGGCGTGGGTTTAACACTCACCCCATGCAAATTCTTTATACCCTATTTTTTCTAACCTAATTTTCTTTCTTTTTCTTAATTAATTATTTTAATTATCGATTAACTAACCTAATCTTTTTCAAAACCTAACAAATTAGGATTAGGGTTTTCAATTAATAATTAAATTCTTGACATGTTTTTATTAATTAATTAATTAATTAATATTTTTATTAATATTAAAATTAATTAGAAATAATTAGGTTTTAATTAATTATTATCACTTAAATTATTTTCTATAAAACATCAAAAACATTAACACTTAGATTTTAGGTCTTTGACATTTTTTAACACTTTTCTTATGTATCTGTTGATATTTAACTTCCTAAAAAATTGTACATGTCGCACTATCAATGTAATAGCGTAGATTTCTTTTCTCGCATTTTTCTAATTATGTATCTGCCCCGAGGATGTAATAGCGTAGGTTTACTTTTCTCGCAAATTTCTATACTTATGTATCTGCCCCAAAGCCATGTAATAGCTTAGGTCTTTTACATTTTGCACTTTATTTCTCTATACATATTTAACTTCTAGTAACTAGAGTTTGTATGGCAAGACTAAAAACAAACGTAGAAAATCCTAATTCTCAAGATAAATAACTAAAATCAATACACTCTTCACACTTGCACCTCTAGAGTATCCTCTCTTGTTTCCTTATGAACATTGGTCATGTCCCTCGAAAGTGGGGATACTTTAGCCAAATACCCTCGAACAAATCATCATAGTCCCTTCGAATAAAGATCATAGTACCTCGATGACCCTCCGAGTTTCCTATAAAGTGATGATAGTCCCTCCGATACAAATTGCTAAAGTATCCTTACATGTTGCCTTCGATGACATATGATGACCCTACGCCTATCCCTTCACATCCAATTGATGGGATTACCTACCAACTAATGGTATGGACAATACTATCTCTAAAGGAGAAGGAAAAGAATAAGAAAGACCTTTGGTGGATAAGAACTCCTAATTGCTTGCTCACAAACTTTTCTCACAAACAACACATTTTTCACACTACTTTTCAAACAAATATTTTCAAAAACACTTTGTATACATTCTTGAGGACTGATACAAGAATCATTACAAAGTTAGCCTTACATTGGCAATTTCAAAATATTTTCAAATCACACACACACACACAAACCAAGTTTTTAAAGTGAGCTAAGCAATTAAGAGCCCGTAGATAACTATAGATGAAAAGGGTGTGAACACCTTCTCTTTTCATAACTTACCCCCCGAACTCAAAATATATCAAAGTTCTTTCATGTTCTTTTCACATTTCCTAAATATTGGATAAAAGAAAATTCGGTGGTGACTCTTGCTATCCACACATTTGGATAAAACCAAAAAAGTCAGTTCTCCCACCGTATTACACACACCCACTGGACTTGTAATGAATTCAAAATATTTTGGGGACTACACATGACAAGGTATGCCTTAACATCTCAACCACATTATCCACTGCATCAGGCGACCATGGTCGAATTTCCGAAAACCATTAACCAATCCAATCGCTAGCCTATTCAACCAAAGCTTTGATTTCACCTTCTTCTGTTTTTTCTAGAAAACATAAGTTTGCTCCCAGAGGGGTGACTTTAACTGTGAAGTATCCATCTGAATGGAAAGCTTCCTGGATATTGTAATTCATTCCCGCATTTTCATCAACTCCTATAAACGCCTTTTGAAATGTCTTCATGTCGTTATCCTCAATGTCACACTATTCTTTGTGCAAAGTTAGACTTGTCTTCCTTAACTCCCCCCTTGGTACATTGTTCCGCTTGATTGAAGCCATTGCAGGTCGATGATAAATGTTTGGCCCAGTGTTTTTGCAATTTTTCTCTTTGGTTGTTCTTTAAATATGGTTGATGATATATGAAGTGTTTGTTCAACTTTTGATGAAGCTTAACACATGGTTCCACCTCGCCCCTCTTTTGTAGCAATTCACCTACAAAGATTTTGTTCTATTTGTTTGCTCTCTTGCATGAACCGCATGACATTTGCATAAATCTTCTTTGAGCTTATGAAAATATTGTTGAGTTTCACTACTAGAGACCTTTCGTAAACAACCTTTCTAAACTTTACAAATCCAAACAGTTTACCCTATTTATCTTTCTTTGACGGGATCACAACTACAATCAACCCATACTCCTTGAAAACTCCATGCATCTCCCTGGTCCCATGGGTATCAGGGAACTTTGTAAAGAAGAAATTAGAAATCTTGTATGTGGCTCCTAACCCCTTGCCTCTTCTTGAATCCTAGTGTCCTATATTTTGAGTGAGTGGTCTTGATCCCCTCCACATCACTTTCTCCCAGCCTTCGTCGTCCATTTTTCCTAGATGTGTATTAGTTGTATATTATTGTTATGGTTAATTAGTTACATGAACGTGATCTTATAATAATCCATTATGGTCTTTTCATTAATAAAAATCATAAGTTATGAAGTTAAATAAGTTTTTGGTCCCTCTAAATATCTTAAAATTCGTTTTTAGTCCTTCTAAAATTTTCCTTCAAAGAATGGTCCTCCTAAAAAAAATTAAATTTTAACTTTTGGTCTCTCCTGCAATTTAGTGACAGTTTTTATTTAGCGACGAAATTAAAAACTATTTTAGCTACGATTTTGTCAGGAGGGACCAAAAATTAAAATTTAATTTTTTAAAAAGACCATATTTCAAAGAAAAAAATTTAAAAAACTAAAAACGAAATTTAAAATATTTAGAGAGATCAAAATCTTATTTAAATTTAAATTATGTTGTTTGGTAATTATGATTCTTCATCAACATATATGATCTTTGGAATTGTTTGCCAATCACATTAGTTGATTCAAAATATTTTTAATAGTTTTTTTATTTTTCTATGATCTGCTTCAATTATTTATACATTCAACATATTTTATTTTTGAAAGAGCATTTATTATATAGTTACTACTGTAATTTTTGAACTTAAGTTTTATCTCAACAACATGTAAGGTGACAATCGATAAATTTTGTTATTGAGGTTAATGTAAATCAAGACAGAAAATATATCTTAAAATTTTAAAATGTAAAGGTTGTAAGTTGAACTAGCATTAAAAGTTTAGTGTAAAAATTGCAAGTTACTATCTTCTTTTAGTTTGAGTAGGAATTCTCTCTATTTCTTAAGGGTGTGTTTGGCAATAAAGAGAAAGTGTGAAGAGAGAAAAAAATAAAAATAAGAACATAAGAAATAAGAAATAAATGAGAAATAGAGTAGATTTGAAATATTATTTAATATAAAAGAAAGATAAGAGAAATAGAAGAAAAAGAAGTATGTTGTTCTTAAGTTAAACACTAATAATTTATTATAAATATAATTTTCTTAAAATATTAATATTTTATCATTAATATATAATTAAATTACTTAAAATTATTTAAATCAAATTAGTTTAGTAACAGAATTATTTAAATTAAATTTAAATAATTATATCAAATATGAATTATATTGTATTAAAATTGAACACAATTCACTCCACATGTGCATTTATAACGTTTTATACTCTCAAACTCGTTCTAAATGCAGTGCTGAAACATTCAATAAGACCAAATAATTTACTGTGCCAACAAGCAATTATTTTATAGATTAATAGGAACGAGTCTCTAATTTGAAATATGTAATTGATAAAGATGATTTGGACAAAAACGTAAAATTGTAATAAAACCAACTTTCTCTACTCTTTCTTCTCACATTTGCATAGAAATAAAAAACCAGTGGCCCCACTATTTTAACTTTCTCTTTTTCTCATTTCTCTTTAAACCAAACAAGAGAACTTTGATTTTTCTCTTCAACTTCTTTCTCTCCTTTTTCATTCAAACCAAATACACTGTAAAAGAAATAGAAGGTTCCATTATTATAATTTCATGTATACAAAATAAATTAAATATGAAATAAATGTCATATATTATAAAAATATGTGCTATTCACACACAAAACTGTAATAATAGAAAAAATATAGAGAAAGAAAAATAGAGGATCTTGGTCCATGTATTTAAACATGATTTATGTTGTTTGGAAGTCCAATCTACATAAATAGATAGACAGTGAATGCTATTATTTCTTAAAACCCAAAATTACACAACAATCAATATTTGAGAACCAGGAAAAAAATTATAAGAGAAAAATAGAAAGAAATGTTGTTAGTTAATTTAAAAAATATTTTTTTTATAAATAGGATTAGAAAGAATATTTAGCTATAAATACTTATATATGATTATATGTGATAGTGACTATATACTCACGACAAAAAAGAAAATAAAAATAAATAAATAAAGTCAAGTTCTATTAAATGAAATGTCATGTATGAATAAATATATTTTGTCTTTTTGTGACACTAAATATTTATTAAATAAAGTACCTACTAGGTTATCAATTTTTAATGGTATGAGGCTTTTAATAAATTATTTTTTTTAATTATAATTGTTAAAAAAATATTTTTAATATTAAAAATTATTAATTATAATTTACTTACTTAATAATTTAATACAAATAGTTATAAAATAATAGAAAATATAAAAATATCAATGATAAAGAGACACTAAATCATATTTGTGTTTATGATAGTTTAGAAAATATTTCTTTTCGTTTTAAAATAATTATCGTTTAAAATTCTTATACAAATTAAAAAATATAATAATATTATCATAAGACATTACATTTTTATAAAATTAACTTTATTAATATATTAGAAATAGTATAAATAGTAAAAATAAAATATATAATTAAAAAATAGTAATTATTATAAATTTAAAAGTGAAAATGAGAATTATTTTAAAATAAAATTTATTTATTAAAATGATAGCAAAATGTATAAACTTTTAGAGTTTTAAGAAAAAAATTAATGAAATCTAAAACTCGTGAAGATGATCTGATTGATAGACACGAAGTATTGTATAGTCAAAATTATTTCCTCTATCCAATCAACATGGCACGCCTTATCTTGAAAGAGACATTGAGATGCAGTGTTTAAAATTGATTTTGATTGGTGAATAGATGTGTTGTTTTACGATTTTGGAAAATTGTTACAGAAGAAAATATCAAGTCAAATTATGGACCTAGATCATTTTCTTTAAGATAATTTGCGGTATTGTTTAAAGTTTTGTAAAGGAGTCTTTTAACCACGGCGTTTCTGGAATAGAACAATTATATTTTATATTATAAGATTATTATTTTTACGGTAGATGATCGATATAGAAATACATCATCTAATGGTACAAATATCATTTGAATATGATATAAATATCACTCGTAGTATCTGACTTAAAGATCAGCCGTAATAATTTTTCAAACAATGAAAATTTTAAATAATTTTTTAAAAAAAATTCAATAATATTGTTTGAACGCTCAAAACAATTTTTCAAACAAAGAGAAATTTAAATAATTTTTTAAAGGGAATTAAAAAAAAATTTCATAATTTCTCAAACAATAAAAAATTCAAATAATTTTGTAAAGAGAAATCAAGAAATTACTCAGAAATAGTGACATGAAAATGGGAGAAGTTGACACTTCGAAAAAAATAGAGAATAAGAGAGCGAGGAAGAAAAAAACTCAAAAGATGTTTTTTGTGTGTTTTAGAATAAAATATGTGCATTTCTTATATAATGAAGTAAGTTAGTTAATATATATATATATATATATATATATATATATATATATATATATATATTCTAAACACGACGAGACTAAGAAATTTTTTCAACTAACACACAAACACACTTATTTTTTTTTAACAATGTGAAACTTACATATTTTTTTCAAATTCATATCCATATTGAAATATTGACATGTTCAGACAATCCCCCATTGAATTTAAAAAAGTGTTTTAAAAATAACGTCAAACGTTTTCAAGATTGTGCTTAAATAGAGGTGTCTACGACTTGAACCTTTGCATATAAAGTAAGATTTCAAATCAACAAGATTGACACAATTGTCTTAAACATGCACATAATATTTTATTAAGGTTTATTCAAATAAGCTCGTGCTTTAATGACCCTGCACGTCTATTTCAGTTTAGTGAAGGATCTATGAATTCTTCCTCAAAATTTCATAGGAAACGACCTAAGTTCCAAAATCACACAAGTGAGTCTATCAAGAGTAGTACAGTAGTTAAGTACCCCCTCATATATGAAATACTGGTAGGTCAGAACTCAGAAGTCCTATAAGATGTCGAGACATCTGATATGACAAAAACAACATGGTAAGATATAAACATATTAAAACCATTACTGAAAAGCATAAACAACACAGAAGAATTGTTAACCCAATTCGGAATAACCTTCCTACTTTGGGGGCTACCAAACCAGGGATAAGTCCACTAAAATAGTATAATTTCATAGACCCTCAACAACCTCCAATTTACGGCCTAATCACTTAATCACTACCATTGCTAGACTTCTATCTAAGACTCATTCTTGCTTCACAATTTCGAGGAAAACAATAATCAACTCATTACCTAAAGGCTTTTGAGTGATAACAGAACCTTGAAATCCAAGGAACACATTTCAACTCACATGTCGAGCGGATCACACATATCAATTATCCTAGAGAGTGGCTTACCGACTCAGCTCTAATGATTACATCTTTCTAATTCTCGACTGGTACATTTCCTAGGTTACAAAGCCTCTATTTATAACTTATATCCAACTGGATTTGGTCCTTTAAATCACAGCTCTTTGGTTGTTACAAATCTAAAGAAAAATTCGGTTACAAAATAGGTCTTCAATCAAATCTTTCCTAAAAGATCTCCTTATTTAGAAAGTCAACATTCTTCAATATTCTTCTTGATTCTTCTTCACCTACAAATCAATACCACATAATATTGCATAATATTCCCAAAATATTTTGCACCTGTTAAATCATAACAGAATTTAACTGTTTAGCTCAGCTCAAGCGTGATGTCGTATGACCCTGTAGAGGACATCTTATCCGACATGTTGCTATAGATTTTGAAACACTTCAACTCAACATGTCCCAACATAAAATTAGACTTTTTGCTCAACATGTTCTTCATAACAAGATAACATATTCTATTTAACATATTGTTGCTATATTTATTTTACAAAAATTAATGTCAATCCTAAAATTAGAGAACTTATAATATAGGTCATTGATCTGATTAAGAGTTTCTATTACATCATCCTCTTTTTGCTTCAGGAATCATATGTCTCTTATTTTTACTAGCATGATCAGCACATATTATTTACAAATTGTTATTATCCATTGAACCTATTACTTGGGATCTCTGGTCTATTAGGTTGATTTACCATAATGAGCAACTCATTTAAGGCATTAGTCACATATTGTTGAATAAATTATGGACTTTCTCTCTAGCTAATCCCTTTATCAAAGGACATGCTAATTTTTCATCATTGTGTAAATGATCTACTCTAACAGCTTCTTAAGAGATACAATCTCTAATAGTATTTTGCTTAATCCTTATTTAACGTCTCTTACCATTTTAATAGAGGTTCTTAATTTTGAAATAGTTGTGGTACTATCACAGTGGATCAACACTGTTGACATATGTTTTTATTCACAAAGGGATCTCAACTACCAAGCAGCATGACAAATTTTCAACTTCATTAGAAGTTGCCAATGGACTGAGCCAAAATAGTCTATTTCTTTGATTTCCAAGATACATCTCTTCCTGCAATACTAAATATATAACCACTAGTTACTTTTGAATCACCAGATAAGGTGTTCCAGTTTGTAACACTTATCATTTAAGTATATCAGGAAATATCTAATAATGAAGACTAATATTCATGGTCCTTTTAAGGTATCTCATGGCTCTCTATATAGCTTGTCAATGCTCGTTACTCAATTTACTAGTAAACTAGAACAATAATCCTACAACATATGGAATATCAGATCTAGTACAATTAATGGCATACTATGACTACCAATGATGCCCGCATACTCGTTTTGTCTAACACAATCGCCGATATTCTTAGACAATTTTACACTTGGATCATATGATGTGCAAAGATATTCCTTTTTCGGATCTAGGGATCTTGATTCCAAGAATCACATTGACTTCTTTGTGGTCTTTCATATCAAAGTTGTTACACAACAATAATTTCACATCATTAACTGCATGAATGTTTGATCCAAAGATGAGTAAGTTGTCTACATAGAGACATATGATAGTGTAAATACTATTTTAATATTTTTAATAAATGCATTGTCACTTTCGTTTACTTTGTACACATTCTATATCACTAAGTTATTAAAAAATTTATGTGATTTCTATGGATCTTGTTTTATATCATACAAAGACTTATCTAACTTATAAACATTATTTTATTGCCCATGAATCACAAATCCTCATGGTTGTTCCATATAGATTTATTTTTCTAAATCAACATTTAAAAATTTGTTGTAACATCCATTTGAAATGCTATTTAGTTATAAATAATATCAATTGAAATAAGTACCCAAATGGATGTAATTCTAGTGACTAGAAAAAAAGTATTAAAAAAATCTATACTTTCTCTCTACCTAAATACTTTTGTCACAAGGAGAGCCTTGTATTTATTAACTATGCCATCATGTTTTATTTTAATTTTAAAAATCTAATTGATTTGCAGCCAAGAGGCAAGTCTACTAAATATCATATCCTATTAGATTCTATATAATCTATCTTATTGTTAATTACTTCTTGCCAACAAACTGTATTCAAAGATGACAAGACTTCTTAAAGATTTTTTGGATCTTTATCTACTATGTAGGCCGTATAATAGGGCCCGTCGTCTTTAGCAACTCTTACTATTTTACTTCATCGAAGTTTTACTTCTACTTCGTTGTTAATTTCAGCACTTCTTGTCACAAGAATGTGATTCGATTCAATGCTCCCGCTATTTCTCAATTATAATGGAAATTTATTTTCATATAATTCAATTCCATTTGATTTTATGATCACTTTAGAATTTAGGTCATAAAACCTATATAGCCTTAATGTTTACTGCATACCTAATGAATACACCTTCATAAGATCTACTAGCGAGTTTAACACACTTCAGGTATGGAATCATGGCATAAGCTAGACAACCCCCAATTCTAAAATAAGACAAGTTTAGTTATACTTTCTTCAATATATCATAAAGAGATATTTTATTTTTAAAATTGGGAACTCTATTTAGGATATACTAGTAAACAACTAATAAAAATTCCCCCCAATAGTTATATGCAACACTAGAATTTAACACAATAGCAATAACTAGTTAAGTAAGAGTTATATTTCTAATTTATCATTCATTTAAGGAAAATATGGTGCATTCATTTTATGTATAATTCAATGTTGTTTATAAAATTCATTAAATAAACTAGAATCATACTCAGTTTCTTTATCTCTACGAAACCTCTTTATTTTCTTACTAAATTAATTTACAGTTTCATTCACAAAATTCTTTAACATATCAAGCGATTCATTTTCATTATTAATATATTGACTTTAAATTTCATTCATAAAGATCTTAAACATATCAATTTCATTCACAAAAATACCATTCTTAGTGAAGGTGTACAAATATATCCCAATAGACTGACTAAACTCTGCCTTATTTAGAAGAAAACTAGAAACAAGATTTTTTATAATCTTAAGAGTATGAATGACATCCTTTAAGATTAAAGTAATTTTAGAGGTGTACTTCTTCTCCACTTCTCCATTACTCGCTACATTAGTTGTGTGAATAATTCCCAACAATACCTTTTTATTCATGTATGTTTCGAACGTCGCACGATTATAATAGACATGACGAGAGAAGCCAATGTTTATCCATCAACCCTCAAATTCACCAATCATGTTGATTTTAGTGATCAAAGATATAAAATTTTCATTAGTCAGGTTAACATGTGCATTAGGGGACATAAGGTTTAAGCATGATCTTAAATTTCTTAATCATATGACTTAGTTTTCTAGAATTAAAGTAAGAGAAAACACTTGTGTCATTTCCTTGTGGTGGTGGTTTTTTCCTATCAATTAGAGTGATTTGGGCCTTTGAAGGGTTCCCATTCTTAATTCAGTTCATAACATAACAATTCCGATCTTTCCAAAATATAATCACAAAACAAATGCTAAATACAAAATTCATGCCACCCATTCCAAAATGATACATGTTCAATCATGAATCAAAACTAGCTAAAGTTTATCGGTAGATAAAAAACACATAAACACGAGAAAATTGATACTCACACAACAATCTTGATAACAACGGATTAAATTATGCATTTATCTAAAAATACTTGTATTGATACACAAAAGCAAGAATCACAAGGGCTGCAAGGGTTGTAATGTGGCGTGGATAATAAAAGAGAGTCAAAATAAAAGGTTCGAAACAAAGTCGCCTAAGCCTATGAGAGAAATCATTCCCACATTTTCAAACAACCAAAAACTTTTCACCTTTTCCTCTTTGTTATTTTTCTTACAACCTTGATCTTATTACTTTCTCTTTTCTTTTCTTTTTTTCTCATTCTTTTTTTTCCGCATTTTCTTTCTTTCTCATTTTTTTCTTCACATTTTTATTTTTCTACTTCCAATTATTATTTTTCTCCCCAACTTGAGTACAATTGTACAGAGTGATCTAAATGCTCCCAAACTAGCTAGGCAAGGAAAGATCCAACACAATATATGGTTGATGATTCAAGGGCTTAGAAACAAAGTTAGGATCCATGATTAACTACTTACTCATGCGCAAGAATATAAGATCATAGCTCAATACCAAGATGAATCCTAATACTGAGGCACAAAGGGTTAAAAAACATGCTCACCGACTCACAAGGTGTATTACTTTTGGTTTGGTGGTTATAGTCAAAATAAAACAAACGCTTTGATCTTTTTCATGCTTTCATACAATCAATACAAATAAAAGATTAAACATAATAAAATTTAGCTAAAACTAGAATGTCGGTACTATGTACATATAGTGAACAATGGAAAGCTTACTCACATTTGGGGTGGATCTAAAGTGATTCAATTCATAAACAAGTAGTGCAAAAGAATGAATTACATGGAATTCGTAAAAATCCTAAGTTGCTAAATCATGTTATAGTCTAGAAAGAGATAAAACACATATCTTGGAATGTAATAACTTGAAACTCTTATCATTACCATCCATTGGCAAGTTGAAACAATCAAAATCAGACAATCACCAAAACTCCCTCAAGCTAATTAAAAACAAGCTCTTTGACAAACTAAAAAAGAACACATTAAAACTACCAATATATATATATATATATATATATATATATATATATATATATATATATATATATATATATATATATATATATATATATATATATATATATAAGAGACATTGTGTAATGAACAAGAAAACAAAAAGTGAAGAATTAAGCAGCAGAGTGCGCTAAGCGGTCTTAGAGTTGCTCAGAAATTCAAAAATAGATCCAATCTTTCTTCCTTAGCCCACTACCCTACTCTATCTATACTAATAACAAGGAAAATCAATATAGCGAATAAAAAATGCTTGTTTTACATCATTAGCTCGACGCCTATATATTTATAAACAATCACTTTGCTTCTCTTTGGATGAGTCAAATGCTTTCGCTTCCGCCTTTGCTCTCATTTCCTCGAGCTCCAACAGAAACTCTGCACCTAACCACACTCTGGAAAACGTGAAACAAAACAAGTATATGTATAGTATGAACAAATGTACAAAGGTTAAAAACGTAACAACAATTGCGATGCAACCAATAAAAACATAATCCCCTGCAACGACGCCATTTTTTTGACAACTGCAGTAATGCGGCTCTCAAGCAAAAACTTGAGTAAGTATCTTTTATCGTCTCCATAGAGATTAGTGCTATCGATGCCATTCAATCGTTACTACGTTTCAAAGCTTGTTTATAAAAGTGTATTTAAAGCGAAAGGAAAAAGAAATAAACAACGAAAAATTAAAGATCTTGGAGAGGGGAGGGAACATGCTAGGATTTGTTTTCATAACTCGAAAATATGCCTTCTATTAATCAGTTATACACAGTTTATTTATTCCTGAATACCATCATGTACCCCTCACGTCGAAGTTTGTGTTCAAACTCCAACAAGTTTTAAACCATATCGTTCGTGTCCAAAGCAATATGGCAACATTAAGAATCAATACAAAAGTGAGAATTAGGCTTAAAGTTATGTCTAGCGTTCAGGACCTAACAAATACTAAAGCATTGACATTGATTCCTAAACAGATTGCATCTAACACTGTGACCAATAAACACAAATATAAAACATATATATATATATATATATATATATATATATATATATATATATATATATATATATATATATATATATATATATATATATATATATATATATATATATATATATATATATATATATATATATATATATATATATATATATATATATATATATCAAACTGATCTATCGCGTGTGAGCTTCTCAATCATTCGCTATTATCACGAATCCCTCTTCCACATCGATCGTGTCTAACCAAATTACAAGAAATTTACTGTAACTAACTCAATCGTGTCCAACCAGTTTTTACGATAACATTACTAAAAAGATACAAATGAATATCGAATCCCACATTCGTGTCCAGAGTATGGTTTTCGATAGGCGAAAACATTGGGTCATAAGTTTTGAAAAAGTTTTGTCAACAGATTTTTCAAAACCTAGGTTTTACATAAACACAAATAAAATCAACAAAATCAAATAATCAATCAGTTCACATACAACAGAATCAGAGTAAATACATATAAGTACAATTTATTACAACCATAACCAAAAAGAAAGAGATCCTAACCACTCATGTTCTCTAACCATGATGAGAGGAAAGTGAAGAGGTAGAATAATCAACCGAGGTGTCTGACCGGGTAACTCAGATCCGACTCTAATCCGTAAGAATTAGCTTCTATGTTGTTTGTAGCACCTCTCTCTCTCTCTCAAAAAAATTTCTCAACTTCCTATAGGTTTCCACCATGAAGAAAGATGATGGAATCACCCAAAAAGTGTGAAAAATCACTTAAATAAAGCTGCCAATGCATCATGGAGCCCGTTAAGCACACTCTGCTGTGTTGAGAAAAAAACAACTTTTGTTTTCGCCATAACATGAGAACCGTAACTCCGATTGATGCACGGTCGGAAGAGATGGAAATATTATTCAATACTATATAAGACAATGACTAAATATCATTTCTTAAATACCTATAAAAGAATTGAAAAACTATCAAAAGATACAATATGTACATGAAATCGATTATACACAATATACATGTATTTACATACAAGTTGAGGTTGTAAGAATAAGAAGTGTTTCTACATTTGGCCTTAAGATTTTGATGATAACTTAACATGTTATGTTTATGAATAATTGTATACACTAATGGTTTGTTCTAGTGTGTAGTTGCTGCTGTAATATTCTGACTTTGGTATCAAGGCATGTGATGCCATCAGGTTCTGAACATACACTACTCGAAGAAAACATGTGGTTACATGTTTGAGTTAAAGTCAAGATTATTAATATGTCTTATGCAATGTGTCTAAGGAACTTTAGTACAAGAGGTTTTGATTGTGACTTTATGGTTAAGCTTTGGAGGCCTTCTAAAGCTTTACATTGTATGTTACATGTTCTAAAGATTATGAAGATGAGGTTCTATTAAACAAGTTCTGATGATCTAAAGAACAGTAAGTTATTACAACCAAGTGCTGAAGACTCTGAAGACAAGGTTCTAATAGGACAAGTTCTGAAGGCTCCAAGACTTATGTTCTAAAACTTAAGAGTGAATCTTCTACAACAAGCTTTAACGTTCAACATTCAAATATCTGAAGCCTCGGATGATAAGAAAAAAAGTTCAAATGGTTAACGTGTGATGTTGTACTGAAGGTACATAAAGTGTCAGTGACCTGTACCCTTTAGGGTGGCGTAAGGATAGTCTTTTATATTGTATTGTCAACCACTCTCATTATAATCATTGGGAACAAACATCTAGATTTTAACATATCTTTCTTTACTCTATGGATCTTTGTTTATAAGCTTATTATAAATATATTATTCAGAGATAAAAGGTGGAAAGCTATTATTGAAAAGTGACTGGATACAAAAACTATTATTTTATACTGTCTAACTCTTACACCATATTCTATCCGTTAGAACTAACCGTTGGTGCGGGAAAGGAGTTTTCTATTCTCACAATGTCTCTCTCTGGAGGATATAAAAGAATATCAAAGATTTAAAGAAAGCATTTTGATGCCTATGCTAAAGTCGAAGCTGAAATGCTAATAGTTGTTGGTCATCAAGCTTAAACTTCGTGGATGCTGAAGATGTAAAAGTTGCAATGCTAAACATTCTGAAGACCAATATACATAAATTAGAGAAAGTAAAGAAATATAAATAAGAAGACTACAAGATGTTATTCAACTTCTAATCAAATACATATTGGTAGATCTCAGAAGAAGCAATGAGTTGTTGCTCGTAACTTGCTCAACAAGAAGATGAAGAAGAAGAAGATTACTACAAGATGCTACTCAATTTATGATCATATACATCTTGATAGAACATTGTAATAAACACAAGAGTTGTTGCTCGTATTGTGTTTCAGTTCAAATCTCTTCATGTAAATTGTTTTAACATTAGAGTTATTTCTCAAAGATGTGTTAAACAATATATGCTTAAAACACTCGGGTAATCTGCTTAGAAGAAGAAATCATGTAAACACAAGAACCTCATCAGTTGTTGTTGATTAGTTCCTTGAGAGACTGAGTGAAGGTCTGATCTCAAGAATACAATGGTTGTTGGTTGTTGTAGGAAAACCGAATAGGATATCTTGATGGGTCAGATTCTATTGGGTCAATAAATGTTATATCCCGTGGGATCCCTGAACGTGTCATTGTGTGTTAGTCACTGGCCGTTTCCCGTGCATTTGTAATCAGTTTGGTTATATTAGATTAAGTCATTGAATAAGGAGAAATCATCCTTGCGGGTGTGGACATGATTAAACTTGTTTAAGGTGAACCTGGATAAATCCATGTGTTCTTTATTCTTTATTATCTTTATCGTTATTATCATTTGAGTGCTTAGAATTTCTAAAGGGGAATGTTTTCTATAAACATAATTCAAACCCCCCCTTTCTTGTGTTTTCTCTACCTTCAATTGGTATCAGAGTCCGACTATATTATTAATTTAAGAATCAAACACTTAACCGTGTAGAGAGATCTAGTTAGAGAAAATTCTATAGTTGCCTGCTACTAAAATGATAGAAAGACTTTCTGATTCAACATTTTGTAGAGGAATCAAAACTCTGGGCAAGAATCAAAAATATGAAGACATAATCTCTTAAACAAGTTCTCAGGATTCTGAAGGCTCAAGTACCCTATGGAAAGGGAACCCTTCTTCTCAAAAAGTCAGAAGCTCTCCATCAGAAGCAAATGTAAAGATCATCAACTAAAGCTTGTCATCTAAATGACAACCGCTGCAAGCTGCTATGGATCAAATCAACTTCGTCTCAAGAAGATCCGACAAAAGCTATGAAGAAGCCAAAGCTGCTTGAAGACATCTTCTCAAAGGAAGCATAATGGGATTGGGAGCAGAAACTGAAGAGCTTAAAGCCACCACTAAAGAACAAGAAGTGGAGAAATCAGAATATGATCATCAGAATCTCCTTCTATCTAAACTTTTATAAAAAAAATAAACTTAGGAGCAAACCATCTCATCCATGGAGGAAAAGTTTTTTACTTCAGAAGAAACATCGGGACAAGGAATGGAATGTAAATTATAAGTAGTGCTCAACAGATTGGGTGATCAGAAACAAGATCAATGATGAAGGTAAACTAGGCACATTCAAAATCCCAGGTTAGCATCTACACACTTTCTAACTAAGTATTGTTGGATACTTTTATATGTTGGAAGCTATCTTATTCAGGAAAGATCACTTGTCTCAATTATCATCTGACAATTTTGTGTGTGTCTCAACCAATAACATTACTTTCCTTATTTAAAACTCTATTGAATGGTGTATCTTTACTTTGATCTGAATAGCTCATAGTTCAGTATAATTTATTAAAAAACTGTTCAACAATAGGTTCTCTTAGGATAATTAGAATTCTTGGCTCTTAGCTCATCCCTAGCTCTAATAATTGTCCAGTTTCTCTCATTCTCTTTAGAAGTCGTCCAAAGTTAAAAATACCCTCTAAAGGGAAATTCAAAGAGTCCTTATCAAATACTAAGTACCCAGTTAAATAATCTAACCCATGAAAGTACTCTTCCCCCTAAAAATCTAGTGTATATATCCTTTCTCTCTCTAAGTAGCCTTCGTTACTTATCTTGGAACTTGTAGATACATCCTTATCCACAAGCTTTCACTCTTTGTGTTGTCAGTTTCCTTATGACCAGCTGTCTGCTCATGATTCTAAATCTGTATGTTCTGTTCTCCTCCATATATTTAAATCCCTTTTGCAAAGTCTCTTGGTCATTCAATTCTTAATCACATGTGTTTTTCTTGTTTCTTATCTTGGAACTCGTATATCTGCCCCTCATTCATTGAGTTGTCATCCCTAACCATCTAGATTATCTAAAACGTATCTCTTATACAGTTAGTCACACTTTATTTTCCTATACTTAAATCCTTGATCACTCCATCCAAATCATTCATCTCTTGCCTTTCTTACTATCTTCTTCTCTCCTCATGACTTCAAGAACCTCTCACTGATGAAAATTTTCTTGAAATTATCTGTGAGCGTCGTCCAACTATTCCAAGGTCAAGTGATAATCTGGGTCTTAATCAGAGTATTATTATGCAAAGATGGTCCAGTTCCTTTGTGGCGTTATCGGGACTAATCTATCTTGACCTTGTCAAGGATTTCTGGCTGCATGCGATGTTAGGTCAAATGGAACTTCCATTAATTCATTTGTCTTTAGAAACTCCATCACCATGACCTCATCTTCTATTGCAATTGCTATTGGTTGTGCCCAAGCAAGAGTTACCATATAAACCTTTCAAAACATATTCTATATTACTGATAGACTTTACACCATTTATAGTATCTCTAATGAGTATGGATACACCAATCTTGCCAATCTTCTTCCAGCTGCTTCCGTTTGGTTTCAACCTTTGTTAATAAACTTTAGACCTCTAACATCAATGTTAAACACCCTAACCTATTAGGACATTGTCTTCATTTACTTCTATGTCCATCGCATTAGAGTCAATTTGCATCTATCCATTTTTAACTCTCTAAGGGACTCAATCATTGTTTCCAGAACTCAGCACCAGAACTTTATACCTTTTGCCATAGTTCTCTCTGCTCTCTTCACGAGAGCTAGGATTATTAGAGAAATTCTTCGAAATGAAACTGACGATGTCCTTGAAGAATCTAGATGTGTTTTTTTTGAAGTTTAATATAATAGGAGTTAATTCCACTTGTTCTGTGTTTGTCTTCCTTATTTTAACATTGTTTTTCCATACCTATTAGTCCTTGTTCTATCAATAAAATGCTTTGTTGTGTGAGGTTTTCATTGGATATATGTGGGTTGTCATCTTGGGAATATATATATATATATATATATATATATATATATATATATATATATATATATATATATATATATATATATATATATATATATATATATATATATATATATATATATATATATATATATATATATATATATATATATATATATATATATATATATATATATATATATATATATATATATATATATATATATATATATATCATCTTGCTTTACCCTATGTCAGTAACATTTTGTCATGTCTTGTCTGTATGTCCTTGACATATCTTTTGCGTGATACGCTTCCTTAGGTCACATCATTCATTTCTTCAGTCTCATTTTCTTCTTTTTATATCTCTCACCTATTTAATTGTTATCCCTTAGTGTCTAAAACTTATCTTCTCTTCCTCATCATATCTCTACAAACCTTCCTTGGTGATAACAATCTTTTAGAAGTCATCAATGAAAAGCAATTCAAATGGTCTCAACTCAAAGATGAAATTCTTCACTTGCTACTTGGCCACCATGTGCAAGACTGGGCAAGATGCTATGAATTGCTTTCATGGTCCCATATATCCAAATTTGATGAAAAACTTCTGGCTATATGCATCTGTGAGTAGCGACGGTAGTTGCATTAACTCCATCATTTTTGGCCTACCTTTTACCATAACTCTTTCTGATATTGTTGAAGCCATCAAATATCCAAATTTAGGGATTATTATAGAACAAGTTCACCCTTCAATATGTAGTAAACTCCCCTCACTCTTTGACACCTCTGTCAGATACGAATCCACCAAACCAGAAACTCTTCTACTCCTAGCTAAAGTTTGGTTTTGTCTAATATTGACAGACGTTCATCCTTGTGGTGTTGCTAAGAACTTTCTATTTCACGAAGATCAGATCTTTCTCTATTACTTGTTGAATCATGTCAAAATCAATCTACCTTAAACTATATTCAATCATCTGAAGGATTATGTAACCTCTTCAAGAGCTCTTACTAAATCCTGCATTCCTTATGGACTAGTTCAAACTGAGCTACTCTTCAAAGAAGAAATAATTGGTATAATTCGTAGGATTAGAATGGGACCTGATATCGCGCTTGCTGATGAAAGATGTGTTATTCTGGAAGATGAAGATAGCTAGATGCCACCTTTATTGTTTCTCCGTGTCTAGTTGTTCTAAGTTATTTTAGTTGTTCTATCAAGTATGTACTTCTTCATTTTCAATCAATAAAATTTGCTTCTTTTGTTGATTATCCTTGAAGCCCTTTTTGATTTCTGACAAAGGGGGAGAAAGTATAATGATTTTGGTAATATTTATTCTTATAATCTTAAAATTAAACATGTATAATGATGTTTCTACTAACTGTTTGTTTGTTGTTTAAACCTGGTAACTTTGAACAAGTTCACCAAGTATTCTTAAGACGGATTGAAGATGAAGATCCTGATGCTAAGGTTGAAAACCTTATGGATGAAATCAACTCTAATCTCATATAGAAGAAGTTGTACACTTTATGAATAATGAATATTCAAACAAATGTACCAAACATAACTTAGAAGTTATAAACTTACTAAAAGTAAGGTAATCTTGCTTGATTTCATAGTGTTCAGAAGTTGTGGACTTTCTGAAAGTATGGAATTCAGACTTAAAGCTTCAGAAGTTGTGATCTCCTTAAAGGAAGACAAGTCAACATTCTAATGCATGCTCTCATATTGAGATGCCACTCAGAAAATATGCTCTGATACATGTGCTTCTATAACGTATATTTATAGGAAAGTGTTACTTCTCTATCTCAATGTTATGATAACTCAAAATTTATTTTGTGAGTCTTGGGCTCAAGGGGAGACTCTGAACAAGCTTAAATGAAATTTTGGGATTAATAGATTCACGAGGAGATTGTTCTATCAAAATACATGGTTCATCATCATAAAAAATGGGGAGATTATAAGAACAAGGAGTATTTCTACATCTGGCCTTAAGATTTTGATAATAAATTTACATGTTATCTTTATGAACAATTGTATACACTAATGGTTTGTTCGAGTGTGTAGCTGCTACTGTAATGTTCCGACTCTGGTATCAAGGCGTGTGACGTCATCAGGTTCTGAACATACACTACTAGAAGAAGACATATGGTTATGTGTTATATTTGAAGTCAAGATTCTAAAATACGTCTTCTGCAATATGTCTAAGGAACATTAGTGAAAGAGGTTTTGATCGTGACTTTATGATTAAGCTTTGGTGGCCTTCTAAAGTTTACTTCGTGTATTACATGTTCTGAAGATTATGAAGACGATGTTCTGCTGAACAAGTTCTGATTATCTGAAGATAAGCAAGTTCTTACAACCAAGTGCTGAAGACTCTGAAGACAAGATTCTGATAGGGCAAGTTCTGAAGACTCCAAGACTTAGGTTCTAAGACTTAAGAGTGAATCTTCTACAACAAGCTTCAACGTTTAACATTTCAAATATCTGAAGCCTCTGATGATAAGAAAAAAGTTCAAATGGCTAACGTGTAATATTGTATAAAAGGTACACAAAGTGTTTGTGACCTTTACCCTCTAGGGTGGCGTAAGGACAATCATTTATACTGTATTGTCAACCACTCTCATTATAACTGTTGAGAACAAACAACTGGATTTCCAGCTATCTTTCTTTACTCAACATATCTCTATTTACAAGCTTATTAGAAAAATATTATTCAGAGAAAAAAGATGGAAAGTTATCATTGAACAATGACAAGATACAAAAACTATTATTTTATATGGTATAACTCTTACACCTTATTCTATCCGTTGGAACTAATCGTTGGTGCAGGAAAGGACTTTTATATCCTTACAATGTCTCTCTCTAAAGGCTATAAAATAAAATCAAAGATTTAAAGAAAGACGGTTGATGCCTACGCTGAAGCTGAAGTTGAAATACTAATAGTTGTTGGTCATCAAGCTTAAATATCGTGGATGCTGAAGATGTAAAAGCTGCAATACTAAACATTCTGAAGACCACTATACAGAATTGAGAGAAAAGAAATAGATAAAGAATAATACTACAAGATGTTATTCAACTTCTAATCAAATACATCTTGGTAGATCTCAGAAGAAGCAAGAAGTTGTTGCTCGTAACTTGTTCAACAGGAAGATGAATAAGAAGAAAACTACAAGATGCTACTCAACTTCTGATCATATAAATCTTGATAGAACATTATAATGAACACAAGAGTTGTTGCTCGTATTGTGTTTCAGTTTGAATCTCTTCATGTAAATTGTTTTAACACTAGAGTTGTTTCTCAAAGATGTGTTAAACAATATGTGCTTAAAACACTTGTGTAATATGCTTAGAAGAAGCAATCATGTAAACACAAGAACCTCATCATCTATTGTTGATTAATTACTTGAGAGACTGAGTGAAAGTCTTATCTCAAGAAGACAATGGCTGTTGGTCGTTGTAGGAAAATCGAATAAGAGATCTTGAAGGATCAGATTCTATTGAGTTAATGAATGTTATATCAAGCGGGATTCTTGAACGTGTCATTGTGTGTTAGTCACAGTATTTAAAATTTTGATGATAACTTTACATGTTATTTTTATGAACAATTGTATATGCTAATGATTTGTTCTAGTGAGTAGCTGCTGCTAATATTCTGACTCTAGTATCAAGGCGTGTGACGTCACCAGGTTCTGAACATACACTACTGGAAGAAAATATGTGATTATGTGTTATAGTTGAAGTCAAGATTTTGAATACGTCTTCTGTAACGTGTCTAAGAAACGTTAGTACAAGAGATTCATATCGTGACTTTATGGTTAAGCTTTGAGGCTTTCTAAAGCTTTATTTCGTGTGTTACATGTTCTGAAGATTATGAAGACGACGTTCTGCTGAACAAGTTCTGATGATTTGAAGACAAGAAAGTTCTTACAAACAAGTGTTGAAGAATCTGAAGACAAGGTTCTGATAGGACAAGTTCTGAAGACTCCAAAATTTAGGTTCTAAGACTTAAGAGTGAATCTTCTACAACAAGCTTCAACATTTAACATTTCAAATATCTGAAGTCTCTAATGATAAGAAAAAAGTTCAAATGATTAACGTGTGATGTTGCACAAAAGGTACACAAAGTATCTATGACCTCTACCATCTAGAGTGACGTAAGGATAACCCTTTATATTGTATTATCAACGACTCTCATTATGACCGTTGCGGACAAACAATTGAATTTCCAACTATCCACTACAAGAAAGATGGTCCCCAGCGACATATATTAGCGACGTGGTTATCACGTGAGTAATAAATGCAGTTGCGACGTGATAACCACGTCACAAACATATTTTAATGATAAATAAAGCAAGTCAGAGAAGTTTGTATAGTAAAAAAATCAGCGACGTGTCTTACACGTCGCTACAGAAGGGGGAAATTCAAAATTTGGTAGCGACGTGATAGCCACGTCGCTACATTAAAGGGGGGAAAATAAAGTTGGTTGATGACAGGGTTGCAGAGTGGGAAAGAGAATAATATTTCTGTTTAGTGTGTAGCGACGTGAGTAACACGTGGCAATGTTGCGACGTGACAGTCACGTCGCTACTTGATGTTTACATCTCCAAAATTCTCATCCGTTACAGCGTCTGGTGTCTTCCTTTCCTCTTCCTTTCTTCTTCCTTTCCTCTTCCTTTCTTCTTCCTTTCTTCTTCCTCTCAAACCCAAATTTCCAAATCAAATTTCCTCCATCCCAAATTGTTGAAGAAAAATAAGGTATTCATATTTTGATAAATTTTTATTTCATTTGTTCATTATTTATTATACTGGTAATAAATATTAAAAAGGGTATTTGTTCATTTGTTCATTATTTGTAGAGAAATTTGAAGAAGAACACCAAGAGCTACACAAAAAGAAGCAAATTAAGTGAAGAAATTATATAGAGGTATTTATGCATTTTTTTTATATTTTATATGTATTATATAGATTAGTATGTATTTTGTTTATGTGAATTAAAAAAATATTTTACTTAGTTTTAGTTTTAGGTTAATTTTAGTTTTATATTTTATATATTTTTTTAAATGTCTTATTTTTTATAGATGTATATATATATATATGTTAACACATAAATTTAATAACATATTTAAAAACAAAAATGTATATTATATTTATTATAATAGTTTTATTTTTTTATTTATATGTTAAAGATATGAAAAAAAATTATATATTAAAATAAGAATTTATAAAAAACATAATTAAAAAAAGAGTATATATATTATATTATTATTTTAATATTATTGTTATATATATAATAAAAAGTATATATGTTACATTATTTGTTTTCTAATATTATTGTTGTATATATAATAAAAAGTAAATATGTTATATTATTGTTTTTTGATATTATTGTTATATAATAAAAAATTATATATTTTACATTTGAATATTTATTTATATGTTAGTATATATATAAAAAAGCTAAATTTATATTTTTAAGAATAGTATTAAATAGTTTAAGAATAATATTATTAAGTTGATTAATATTTCTAATGAAAAAGACAATGATTGTATAAATGTGCAGTATGGAATATTATCCATATTATCGTAGTTGGATGTACGATAGAACATATCCAGGAAGAAGTGGACTTAAACCCAATTTTATAGTAGGAGTTGATGGGTTTATTAAGTGGGCGTTTGCTCAGGATTGTTGTCGAAGCGAAGGAGGGGTTAGGTGTCCCTGTCTTAAATGTGAATGTAGACCAATAATTAGTGACCCAGAGGAAGTAACACGTCATCTGCATAGAAGGGGATTCATTGAAAATTATTGGGTTTGGACGTATAATGGTGAAGAACTACCGGTTAATGTACCAGAGACTAGCAACACACATGCTTCAAGTAGTCGACCGGTTATGGAGTATGAGGAGAACTTTAATTTGATCGGTGACATGGTTGAGGATGCTTTTGGTGTGAACGTGACATATGATGAACCTGGAGATTTTGACGGGGAAGAGTTGCCGAATGAGGAAGCGCAAAGATTTTATCAATTATTGAATGAGATGAATACGCCGTTGTTTGAGGGGTCGTCAGACTCAAAGCTATCAATGTGTGTGAGATTATTGGCCGCCAAGTCAAATTGGAATGTTTCTGATCAATGTCTGGAACATTTTGCAAAAATGATGTTGGACTCCACCGCTATGAAAGACAACTTACCTACAAGTTATTATGATGCAAAGAAGTGGGTGTCGAAGTTGGGTTTAAAAGTAAGAAAGATTGATTGTTGCATTAACGGTTGCATGTTGTTTTATGACAATGAGTTTGGTACTCAAGATGGATCGTTAGAGGAGTGTAAGTTTTGTAATAGTCCAAGATATCAAGTTCGCAGTAGAGCCGTTAACAGCAAGCAAAAGCGTGTAGCAGTAAAATCCATGTTTTATCTTCCTATAATACCAAGGTTAAAAAGAATGTTTGCTTCAATGCACAGTACAAGTCAAATGACATGGCATCATACAAACCAAACAAGTTTTGGCACTATGCAACATCCATCTGATGGTGAGGCATGGAAGCACTTTGATTGGACACATCCAGATTTTGCTGCAGAACCTAGAAATGTCAGGCTTGGATTATGCTCTGATGGATTTGCCCCATACGTGCAAGCGTCAGGAAGTGCGTATTCTTGTTGGCCAGTTATTGTAACACCTTACAACCTCCCTCCTGAGATGTGCATGACAAAACCATACATGTTTTTGACGTGTGTTATTCCAGGCCCGCACAGTCCAAAAGCCGGAATTGATGTGTACTTACAACCTTTAATTGATGATTTGAAGAAGATGTGGATTGGAGAATGGACTTATGATATATCCCGTAAACAGAACTTCACATTACGAGCTGCCTTGATGTGGACCGTTAATGACTTTCCAGCATATGGCATGTTGTCTGGTTGGGGTACGCATGGAAAAATGGGTTGTCCGCATTGCATGGGATACACCAAAGCATTTACGTTGGATAAAGGTGGGAAAAGCTCATGGTTTGACTATCACCGCAGATTCCTACCAGCAAATCATCCATATAGAAGAAACAAGACAAATTTTAAAAAAGATGTACGAGAGAAAGATTTGCCTCCACCTCGATTGACACCAGGGGTTATATGGAACCAAGTATGTGAACTACCAAAATTTACAGATACTGGCAAAGCATTCCGAATTGAAGGATACGGCGTCACCCACAATTGGACAAAAAGAAGTATATTTTGGGATCTTCCGTATTGGAAAGATAATTTGTTGTGCCATAATCTTGATGTTATGCATATTGAGAAGAATTTTTTTGATAATGTATTTAACACAGTGATGGATGTGACAGGAAAAACAAAAGATAATGAGAAGGCCAGACAAGACATGGGAATTTGGTGTAATCGAAGAGAGTTGGAGTTGAAGCCTCAACCGAATGGAAAATTATTAAAACCCAAGGCTTGTTTCAGTCTGACTTCCCAAGAAGCTAAAGCGGTTTGTCGATGGTTAAAAGAATTGAGAATGCCCGATGGGTATTCATCAAATTTAGCAAGGTGTGCTGACCCTAACACTGGAAAATTACATGGTATGAAAAGTCATGATTATCACATTTTTATGGAACAGTTGCTACCAATTGCATTTGGATCGCTACCCAAACATGTTCTTGACCCACTAACTGAAATTAGTCAATTTTTTAGAGATATTTGTGCGTCAGCTTTAAAAGTGGAAGACATCATTAAGTTGGACCAAAACATTGCACTCATTCTTTGTAAGTTGGAACAAGTATTTCCGCCTGGTTTCTTTGACTCCATGGAACATTTACCTGTGCATCTTGCATATGAAGCTTATCTTGGTGGACCTGTTCAATATAGGTGGATGTATCCGTTTGAAAGGTTCATGGGTGATTCAAAGAGATCGGTGAAAAATAAAGCTAGAGTAGAAGGATATATATGTGCACATTACTTGCATCGGGAAACATCACATTTTTGCAGTCACTATTTCAATCACTTGATGTTAACTTCTAGAATCATACGGAATCCTGTAAATGTCAATCAGAGGAGTCAATTCACCTTATCAGTCTTTGCGCTTCCAGGTCGACCTTCTGGAAAGAAGGGTGTGCATTGGTTGACCCAAAAAGAAATGCAATATGCACATGTCCATGTCTTGATCAACTGCGTTGAAGTTAAACCATATCTTGAGTAAGTTTACCAAAACTTTTTAAACTTATGGTGTGTGTATACCAAACTTATTAAACTTATGGTGTGTGTTTTGTAGGGAATTTAACAATGCCTATTTTCATAGTACCGGGGTACAGTCAACATCAGGTGTCATTCATGCTCAATTTCCCTCATGGTTCAAGCAAACATTGTCTAGCGTTCTTGCACTAACTCCAGAAATACTCCATTTGAGAAACTTGGCAGAAGGCCCTATCCAAAGCGCAAATGATTGGCACACATACTTCGTGAACGGATATAAATTTCACACTGAGGCATGGACCGAAGGGAAAAAAACCATAAATAGTGGTGTTTTTGTAAAAGGAGTTATAGATGGCGGTGAAGACGACTTCTATGGATTTGTTAAACATATCTACGAGTTGGTATACAATTACTTGGACACGGAAAATAAAGTTGTCTTGTTTTATTGTGAATGGTATGATCCAACTAGAGGCACAAAGATAGACAAGTCATATGGTTCTGTCGAGATTCAAATGAACCGGAGATACAAAGAATATGACCCTTTCATAATGTCACATATTGTTAGGCAAGTTTATTATGTTCCTTATCCTTCATTTGTAATACGTAAAAGAGGATGGTGTGTTGTAATAAAAACAAAACCGCTAGGTCATATTGAAACTGGAGATCTAGTGGAAGATGTTGCCTACCAAGTTGATGACGTTGAACAGATTAATGATGTGGTTGCAGCTGAAGACATTACAACTTTGTCTGATACAACTGTTGAGGGACTTCAAGTTGATGCGTCTATATTGTTGGTTGATAATAATGTGGATGAAGACAATGATGAAGAGTTTGAATCTGAGGACAATATTACATCGGATGATGAACATGATATGGATAACGAGCATGAAGATTTAGATTAATTAATCACTTAATGTAATATTAATGAATATCTATTGAACATGTATATATTGAATTTGTCAATGAATATATATTTATGTCAATGACTTTATTATCTTTGTTTATGAAAATATATATAACTAGGTAAAATGCCACCGAAGAATAAGGATAGCGGTAAGAAGTCTCAGCGTCTGAGGGTAGTAACATGTGAGTCTCCTCACTCAGCCATGTGCCCACCCCCTCAGAGTCAGGTTGATCCTATGTCCCTGGCCAGTACTCAGGGTTTTGTCCCATTACTCTCCTCCCATACATTCCCGTCTGGGGTACCTGCATCTTTTATGCCACCTGGAGGCCCCGGTTTCCTTTTCCCACAGACTCAGATGCCGTCTTCCTTCCAGCATGCGGGAGGATCTAGTTTCCCTTTCCCACCGACCCAGATGCCGTCATCCTTCCAGCAGGCGGGAGGATCTAGTGTTCCTTTCCCACCGACTCAGATGCCATCTTCCTTCCAGCATGCGGGAGGATCTAGTTTCCCTTTCCCACCGACCCAGGTGCCTTCATCTTTCCAGCAGACTGGTTTCCCCTCATCATTCCAGCAGACGGGGGGAGGACCCAGTTTTCCATTTCTACAGACTGGCGTGCCTTCATCATTCCAGCAGATGGGGGAACCCACACAGATGTCTTCATCCTTCCAGCAGGCGGGAGGGTCCAGCACCCCACACTCCATACACATTGGAGGACCCAGCAGTCCACGTCCGACACAGGCTGGACGATCCCCCAGTCCCCGTCCCACACAGGCTGGAGGAACCCGTGCCCCACGTCCTAGACGGATCAGAGGATCACGCACCCCACATTCCACACAGGCTGCAGGATCCAACACCCCACGTCCTACACAGGCTGACGGTGATGCAGATGTGGTAGCTGATGATATAGATGGAGCTGATCTTCGTGAGAGAGATGATCCGAGTGAGATTCATGTCATTAACGGGAGGTTTTGGATTTGGCCCGAAGGAAGCAAGTAAGTTTCTTATATAAACTTTTATTTAAGTACATATTCATTTTAATATTTTGTATAAATTTATAATTAATATTGTTTATTCAAAATCTTGTTGTTTAGTTTCGCGCCGAGTCGGACTGCTGCCAAGGTTATTAATTATATAATCCAGCAGATGTATAAATCATCTTGGAGGAACTTTGGCGAGGTTACAAATAAAGAAGAATGGTTTAAAAAATTTAAGGTATTGTTATTTATTTAAGTTGTAAATTTAATATATTTTTTTACTATTGTTATTTAAGTCACATTTTAATGATAATTACTTAACTTTTTATTTTAATGTCATACAATATTGCAGGAAAAATGTGTGTGGGATCCGTTGAATGAGAAAATTATGGAAAAAATCTATTATAGCAGAACTTCTAGAAGATTTTCTGATATAATGCGGCGGGTTAGGGAGAATTATGAGCTGCATGGTATCCGTCTTAACTGGATAGGCGTAGAGGTTTTTGGCGAACTTCGTACATATTGGGGTTCGCCAGAATTCAAGGCCAAATCCGAAAATTTTAAGAAGATGAGGGCATCCGAAAAGGGGGGATGTGCCAATACTGTTGGAAGTATTAGCACTGCAGAGCATGTCCGACGGATGGTAAATATTACTAATTTTTTAAGTTATATATATTTTTATTCATAATATTTTTTACTAATTATTTTTAACTTTATTGTTTAGACTAAGGAGATGGGGAGACCACCATTGATCATTGAGTTGATTACGAGGACTCGGACAAAGAAATCGGGAGGTTTTGTCGACGAGCGCACAAAGAGAGCTTTTGTAAGTAATTTAATTTATGTTTTTTTTAAGTTAATAACAAAAATAGTGACGTTATTTTCACGTGGCAATCTATAAGTTGTGGTGTGATTATCACGTGGCAACTGATAAATTGCCACGTGACTGATTTTCATGTGGCAACTGATACATTGCCACGGGAAAATCACGTGGCAATTCATAAGTTGATTTGTGAAAATCACGTGACAAATTTTTAATATATTTGAATTTAGTATAATTTAATATATAAATGTTTTAATTTAACATAAATTTAATATATATATATATATATATATATATATATATATATATATATATATATATATATATATATATATATATATATATATATATATATATATATATATATATATATATATATATATATATATATATATATATATATATATATATATATATATATATATATATATATATATATATATATATATATATATGTAATTTTTTTTTAATTTTATTATTTAATGTTTGTGTAGGATGATTATCAGACATTGCTAGCACGTTTTCTGGAACACAATCCTCAATATAGGCCAGCAGAAGGGGAGCCGCTTAATGGTGATGTTGATTTCTATATTTGGAATGAGGTTGTTAATGGAAAAGGGCTTAATGATTGTTTTTTTGCGGGAGGAAATTTGGCCGCCGGCTTGAGAGTTGGTGATCGTAATCTGTTTCAACGACTTAGAGATGGAGAGGGAGGGTCACGTCAACCGAATCTGGCACAGGTTCAACTTGAAACAGTAAGACAATTGGCGGCAAGTGAAGTGAGACACGAAATGGAGGCCCAAATGACGACAATGAGGCAAGAGCAGGAGCAGCAGTTAGAGATCATGCGGAAGAGGCAATCTGATATGGAGGAGCAGATGAGACGGTTTATGCAATGTGGTGGAAATCAAAATGTTCCTGATACACAGCCGGATGATGACGAAATTGATGATTTTGATCTTGATAATTATTCGGGTGAAGATGCCCCGTGAAAACATTTTATTTATTTCGTTTTTAAATTTGCATTTATGTAAGATATTTATTTTTATCATTTTAAATTATTAAATTATATAACATTTTATTATATGACTTTATTTTATAAAATTCTATTATTCGAATATATAATAAAATACTATTATTCTAATAATTTTATTATATAAATTTTATTATTTAAATTTTATTATATAAATTTTATTATATAAATTTTATTATTTAAATTTTATTATATAAATTTTATTATTTAAATTTTATTACATAAATTAATTAATATAAAAAATAATTACTAAACAATTTTTAAAAAAATAAAAACGTCACCTGTAGCGACCTGGGAATCATGTCACAAATTAGTGAAATGATTCTCACGTCGCAACTAAAACTGCTGTATGTCAGATGTATATTCCTTAAAACAAAGCTTTTGCGACGTGAATACCACGTCACAACTTTGTGACATGAAAATCACGTCGCTACTGGCTTGCCACTGGCTCCCCAGCGACATAACTCTCCACGTCGCTATTTTTGTTTTGCCACGTGATTTTGATGTTTGCCACGTGATTTTCACGTGACAAATAAACTTCTTTTTTGTAGTGATCTTTTTTTACTCAACGAATCTCTATTTACAAACTTATTAGAAAAAATATTATTCAAAAATAAAAAATAGAAAGCTATCGTTAAACATTGACAGAATATATAAACTATTATATATCCTCACACCGACTCTTTTTAAAGACTACAAAAAAAATATCAGATTTAAAAAAAAAACGGTTGATGTCTATGCTAAAGCCGAAACTGAAATGCTAATAGCTATTGGATTACATTACTACATCAATCTAGGGGTGTTCAAAACCAAACCGGCCCAATAGAAAACCGCAAAACCGAACCGAACCAAACCGAAACCGCAAAAAACCGCATTTGGTTCGGATGTGTTTGGGTCATTTTCTCGTGGAACCGCATGGTTCGGTTCGGTTTGCGGTTTGTATTTTACAAACCGAACCAAACCAAACAAAACCGCATTATGTTATAAAATCTTACTAACCAATATATATTTCTATAATTCTTTAGAGAAATCAACATGTATTATGTGTATATTTTATCATACTTTGTATTATATTCATTTTAATTTACAAATCATAAAAAATAAAATATTATTCATTTATAAATACTATTTTCACAAAATATATTTTATCATATTCTTTGTATAATATTTATTTAAGAATGCAATCTTGTTGATATCATTATTTAGATTTAGATAAAATTATAATACGCAATTTTATGTATCAAATTATAAATTTATTTTGACAATTATAAATTTTTTATGGTAATGTATGAACAATTAAATATAAAATTATATTTTCCTATATATTTGTATGTATGACATAAAAATTATTTTTGTAAAAAACCGAAACAACCGAACCAATCCAAACCGCATTAGTTTGGTTTGGTTTGGTTCGGATTTATTTTTAAAAGCCAACCGAACCAAACCAAACCGCATGTTTTTTTCTCTTGCGGTTCGGATGATTTTTTGCTTCAAAACCGCCCAAACCGCACCGCGAACACCCCTACATCAATCAATCAAAGGGAATGTTCTCGATGGATTACATGGAAAATTGTTTGCCACGCGTATTAACCCACGTTCACCTCAAAATCACAAAATTCATTCATCATTCATCAAGCTTTTTCGGTTGTGCACGTCAAGCCACGCGTCGTCAACTTCTAATTTATATAGTCCTTACCAAAGAACTAAAAATAAATAATTTTATTATTGAAAAAGACAACCAACAACTAGTACATGTGTCGACAATTCAACCTAGAAGAATCCATGCATGTATTATCATTACTTTATTGTATGAAACAAAAGTTGCTACTTCTCGTCTTATTGCTTTTTATTTTAGGGATTTCTTTTTCAAGTCAAATTAAATAGAGTGTAATAATATTAGAAAAAAATTTAATAATGGGAAATGACTAAGTGAGTAATAATAGTTTATTAGAAATAATGACCAGCATGCATAACACATTTTTGAAGAGGAAGAAACATCCTAAGTAATTTACTAGAGATAATTCTCAAATCGGAAAAATTATAATGTTCTCGCATTTAGTTTTCTTTTGATTTTAGCAGTGACACTTGATATTAAAGAGTGAGACTATTTTTGTAGTCGAAAAAAGTGAAACACGAAAGTAGAAAGAAACAACGTGTTAAAGGAACACTTGTCCACGTTAAACGTGTGATGGTGGCACGTGAGCGAAAAAGTATGGTAGAGTTGGTCTAAACTAAAGCGAAAAACACGCTAAGAAAACCTTCTTCTTTTTTCTCACAAAACCAATTAATTAAATTACTTGAATATTAGGGTAGAGTAACTTTTTAAGGGCAGAAAAAGACAAGGCAGAAAACGGAAAAAGAGGAGGAAAAACGATCGTGTCACAAGACAGTTAACTACCTTCGTCTCTTGGGATACGTTCGGCAACATTGAATTTTATTTGAGAATTTCTTTTCACATTTGGTGTATCTTTTTCATGACTTTCGAAAAAAAATTTTTTAAAATAATTTCAGAATTTAGAAATATATTTTTAAGCTAATTAAATTTTAATTTTTTTAAGAGTGTTTCGAATATGTATATTTAAAATAATTTAATATTTTATTTTTAAAGGGTTTTCGAATATTCATAATTCAGTATTTCTAATTTAAGAGTTTTTGAATATATATTTGAAATATTCTAACAATTAGAATTAAATGTATCAATTCCAGTAATTACAATTAAATTATACCAATTATATTAATTATATTATCTTATCAATTATTTACATAAGTTAGAAATGAAAAAATGTTATTTATTTACATAAAAATATTTATTTAATAAATTTAATTGGAATAAACTACCGTGTAAAGAAGTTTTACACCATCAATAAATCATATTTATTAAATTGTAAATTATATTATATTTTTTGATCTAACCTGATCAGACTTGGACCGTCACGACTGGCTCCGAACTGAAAGTTTTGAACGAGGTGGGGGGGGGGGGGGGGGGGGTACCTGCAAGGCACTCTGATGCTGAAGTAAGTAAGAGCACGAGCAGGCAATAGTAAGTATAGGTAGAATGATGAATACCTGACCCTCTGGAAACAGAGGGTATTTATAGCCCCCAGCGCTGGGCCAAGGTTCCTTCATTGGGTCGGGCAGGTTTGGCCCAATGGAGGAACTGCCAGGTCCTACGTGCGTAGTGGGGACCCGCACGTGGTCCCCTTCCTGGATGTTCTGCGTGAAGTGCGGACGGACAGAGACGCGGTCTTTTCGGGATCTCGTTAAGAGTGCAGTGGACTGAGTCTTCCCTATGAGGGGTGCTCGAGGTGAGGTCGAGCTGGGCAGCAGGAGGTCGAGCAAGTAGTCTCAGGGAGCACGTCGGGCACGACTGTGACCCTTTGGTCGACGTGGCCCTCAGCAAGTCCGTTTGGATTGGGCCTTATCAATGCTATTGGGTCTGTCGGGCCCAGTCCAGAACAGGAGCCCCCCAAGTCGTGGTTCCTTGGGTTAGGAGCCATGGCTTGATCTTAGGTTGCTTCCGTTTCGGGGCCTCGCGCCCGGGTCAGAGATGCAGCTCCTCGAGGGCTTCTCCGTGTCGTGCTCGGAGACAAATCCTTCGCGGTGGATGCTCGGGGATTCCTCAACGGCGCGCGTCTGTCGAGCACACGAGGTATCTTTTGGGAACTGTGCCGCCACCCTATGAGGATAGGGTCATTATTACCTAGGGGAACCGTGCGTCGAGGAGAGAAACTCTGCGGTTGCCCGAGCGACGTTTGGTATTCCACGTCATCACTATAAATAGGATCCTTGGGCCCCATAACGCGTTACTACTCTTCGCGCTCCTGCTGCTGTTGTTCTTCCAGATTCTCATAGCATCGCCGCGATCTCCGTCACAAATTCCTTTCCTCCGTTGCCGAATCCACTCCTTGATTCCAAGTAAGTGACTTATCCTCTCTGTTTTTCTGTTGTGATGCATGATTTTCATCATTGTAGACGTTTTAGGGACTGTGCGCGTGGGACTAGCCCGGTAAATTCATGTTTAGCTCGACAAATTCATGCTTAGGACCAGCAAACACATGCTCGTGGCCGGTAGATACATGGTTTAGGTTATAATCTGCAGTGCTGCCCGGGGTCTTCATGATCCAGGGCGCCTGATTCATGATCGTGCCCGATATGTTCATGGCTCTGGCTGTAGGTTTTATGATGTTGCTCGCCATGTTCATACCTTGGGTCGGCATATTCGTGAGTGACTGCGTTGTCGGTTTGCTTAGGCGGCTTGGAGAAGGTCCCGTCGAGTTATCTGGACGTCGGGGAGGCGACTGCTATTTTGTTTCAAACTAACTTTATGGTCGCGCGTGGAGCGACGTGGTTTGTCGCGCACTACATGTGGTCCGTTACGTCGAGCGCATGGTTTCGTGCCCAATTGACTGGTTTCCCGTGCTCTGCAGGTAACCATGGCGGACGAGCCGTGCTCTTCTGGACGCCCCGAAAGGGAGGAACAAAGTGCCGATGAGGCGGTGAGTTTGATCGACACTGTCGAAGACCCTCTGTTGGACTGGGTGGGCGCCGAGCCTAGAGGAATCGCCTCGATCTATAGCCGGCGTAATCGAAAGCCATATGCTGTCCTTGAGGCGAGCCACGGTCAGCCTGATTTTCAAAAGAATTTCGTCGTTACGCGACCGACCTCCACTGCTCGGATTTGCTCGGTGTACCCCGAGTACAGTTTCCCCATGTACGAGATTGCATTCAAAGACCTTGGGCTGCAGCTGCTCTTCAGCGACTTTCAGGCCGGAGTCTTCGCTCATCTAGGGCTGGCCCCGTCGCAGCTACACCCGAATTCGCTCGCCTTTATCCGGGCGTTTGAGCTGACATGTCGCTTTCTGAGGGTTGGGGCGACTATACCTCTCTTATTCAGAATCTTTCATCTGCAGCGCCAGTCCCGGGGAGGGAAGCACAGCTGGGTCTCCCTGAAGCAGTCGAAGAGACTATTCAAGATGTATATGGACTCCGTGCGGGGTTTTTAAGACAAGTGGTATGTCGTGAGGCCGGTTACCACAGCCGCTTTAGAATCCCTGTACGAGGAGGAGGCGCCGATAAGCGACAATGACGGGGAGGCGATTTTAGACAACGACGGGTATCCCGTGATGGCACGCACGGACAAGTTCCCCGTGCATTGGATGTTTAGGCATTACGAGCACGGAACTGGGTATTATCATACTTCTGCGGGCGACATGGGTTCCGAGGATGAGAAAGCTTATGACACTCTTTGTCGGTTCGTTGACAGCTTCCACCCCGCCAGGTGGGCCACGAGGGAGGGGGAAGATGTCCTGGACGAGGAGGGTTATCCGACATTTGAGGCCCGACCGATCGATACTAAGGCACTCGTGGAGTGCCAGTCGTTCAGGCAGGCTGCTCGTCTGCTAGGTCGTTCATTGCTTGAATTTCTTTGCTTGTCATTTGTTTGCGTATTTGCTCGACACTAACCCGGTTTTTATTTTGTGCAGGTTCGATGGCCGGGCGATGGGAAAGACTCTTGAAGCTGTCTTGTGACCAGAAGCGGGGAAGGAGGGTTATGAAGGCTCCCCAAGCAACGAGGATGGGCCCGCCGCATAGTCTGGGCGCTCCTCATGTGGTGAGGGTGGATTCGTCGCCTAGCTCGGGGGCCGCATCGGAAGAGATCCCAGAGGTTCAAGAGGTCGAGCCACATGTCGACCTAGTACAAAGAAAAAGGAACCGGGTGGAAAGCGGGCCGACGGTCGGCGAGGATTCCAGCGCCGTAAGGTCCTTCGGGTTGCCCCCTTGCTTCAAAGAGGAGGGTTTCTTCGAGGGATTCCCTTTGTCCGTGGTTGCCGATGAGGCCGAGACTATCAGGAGGATGAGTAAGGAGGACCGGAGGAGGCACCTGGCCGCCAATATGGCCGGGCTGGTGAAAATGGCCGAAATGGCCGTTGTGCTGTCCGAGGAAGGGGAGGATCCTGTCCGCATTGAAGCATTGGAACAGGAGAAATCGGCCCTTGCCTCGAGTTCGCACAAATTAAGGACTGCCCTGGAACGCTCCGAGGAGATGTTCCGCGAATAGGCATCGCTGCTGGCTGCCGAGAGGGAGATGCTGATTCTGGAGAAGGAAAACTCGGGGAAGCTAGCCGAGGAGGGAGAGCTTCTCCGTGCGGACCGGGAGCGTCTGGAGACCGACATCGGGCTCCTAACCCAACAGATCGAGGACCTGAAAGTCGCCATGCTTCCTGCCGAGGATGAGCCGGAGGATATAGCCGCTTTGAAGAGTTGATCGGAGCTGGTCGCCCACATCCGGCTCCTCGAAGCAGATTGCGTCGGTGCTATGGAGGAGGGGTTCGACTCCGCGGTCGGCCAGCTTTCCTTGCTGAATCCCGGTTTGATCACCGAAGGGACGGGCTACATGTATCAGATCGTGGATGGCGTGATCGTGCCCCCGCCCGACTCTCCTGTTATCGACAATGATGGTTCCGGGGAAACTGGATTATAGGATGACGGGCCTGCGTGCCTTATTGATATTTATTTTGGGCCTGCATGCCCGTTCGTATTTTTTGGGCCTGCGTGCCCGTTGGTTTTGTACTCCCTGAACATCGCCGGCCTTCTTGGTCGGTTTACTCTTATTTGCTTTGTTGCCTTCGGGCGTTTTTTGAATGAATGTTGTTTCAAATTTGATTGTTTGCCCGTGCTTGATTTTTATATTTTTGCATAAAAATTAGCCTAAGTTATGGGCCCGAGGAGTGCCCGTAAGTGGCTGTGACTTAGCTGGCGAATTTGCCCGCCTTTTGTTTGTATATGTGCTCGGCCTTTTCTCGATGGCCAGAGTCACCTAATTGTTGTACTCGAGTGGAGAGACTCCCTTTTGACCCTTCTAGATGGCCCGTCATTCTTGACGATTTGTCGGGCAGATGGAGCAGAGTCGCTCAGTCGGGCGCGAGGCCCGGTAGGGACTATTTTCCCTTGGTGTGAACTGCCCATCGCGAGTTGGGTGTTCTGCCTTACAGGTACTGCGACGGTGGAGCTCGATACAGCTGTCCACGTCGGGCACTATCGATTGGTCTCGTTTGATCCGCGATGCCGTGCGGTTTAGCCGTAGGTCGGGCTCGTACCCCAGCCTCTCTACGGAGTCGGACGTTTTTTCCTCGTTGACCGAGCGCGGATGCCGATGGTCGAGGGTCCTAGGTGTTGGTAGTTTTTAACTATAGTACTGCTTTAGCTTAGCATCGTTCCAGGGTCGTGGTAATGGCTCTCCGTCTAATTGCTCGAGGTAGTATGCCCCGGTACCAGTGGTGTCGTTGACGCGATAAGGTCCTTCCCAGTTCGCGGCCAGCTTCCCTTCGCGGGAATCCTTCTGGTTCCTCCGTAATACCAGGCTGCCGATTTCGAACTCGCGCTTGATGACCTTGTCGTTGTGGCATAGAGCCACTCATTGCTTTAGGGTGGCTTCGCGCAGGGCTGCACCAGATCGGATTTCCTCGACTAGGTCGAGTTCGTCCCTTAATGCCTCGTCGTTCATTTCTTCGTCGAGGGGGCTTTCGGTCCGTCTGGATGGTTCCATGATTTCGACCGGGATGACGGCCTCAGTCTCGTATGTTAGTCGGAATGGGGTCTCGCCGGTTGTTGAGTGAGGCGTTGTGCGGTAAGCCCACAAGACGCTGTGGAGCTCCTCGACCCATCCCCTCTTGGCTTCGCCGAGTCGACGTTTGAGTCCCCGGAGGATAACCCTGTTCGCGGCCTCGGCCTGCCCGTTGGTTTGAGGGTGCTCGACAGAAGTGAAGTGTTGTTTTGTCCCGAGTTTGTTGACGAAGTCTTGGAATCCGTGGTCGGTGAATTGTGTGCCGTTGTCGGTCACCAACGCCCTCGGAATTCCGAATCTGGCGAGGATGTTTCTTTTGTAGAAACGGAGGATGTTATGTGAGGTGATCTTCGCGAGAGCCTCGGCCTCGATCCATTTCATGAAGTAATCCACGGCGACGATGAGGAATTTGTTCTGATAGGTTCCTTGCACGAAGGGCCCGAGGATGTCCATACCCCACCAGGCGAATGGCCACGGGGACGATAGTATGCTCAGCTCGTGCGGAGGAGCGAGGTGCATGTCCCCGTGTTTCTGGAACTTGTCACATTTCTTGACGTGTTCCTTGGCATCCTGCTGCATCGTCGGCCAGTAGTATCCCGCTCGAAGGGCTTTCCTCGCTAAGGATTTACCACCCATGTGCTGGGCGTTGATCCCTTCGTGTATCTCCCGCAGTACTTCGGGGACTGCGGACTCGTCGATGCATTTTAGGAGGGGGATGGAGAATCCTCTGCGGTACAGTTTCTGCTCGAGAACCACGTAGGAACATGCTCGTCGCTTTGTGACGGTAGCTTCGGCCTGGTTCGATGGGAGTTCGCCTTTTGTCAGGAAATTGTAAACCGGGGTCATCCAGGACGTCGCATCCCTGATGGCGTGGATTTCGACTGTAGTCGAGGGTCGTTCGATACTTGGACGCGCTAGAGATTCCTGGATGACGGATTTGTTCCCGCCCTTCTTTCGTGTGCTCGCGAGTTTGGACAATATGTCCGCCCTCGTGTTTTGCTCGCGGGGAACATGTGAAATTTCTGCTCGTACGAACTTTGTCATGTATTTTTTGACTAAGTTCAAATACTCGATGAGGTTGTCGTTTTTGGCCTGGTAGCTCTCTTGTACTTGAGAGGCGACGAGCTGGGAGTCAGTGTAGATCTGTACCTCGCGGGCTCCCAGGTCCTCGGCCAGTCTCAGTCCTGCGAGCAGGGCTTTGTATTCTGCCTGGTTGTTTGACGTCGGGAAGGAGAGAGCTAAGGAGTGGTCGATTACTACGCCTTCTTCGTTTTCCAGAAGGATTCCTGCGCCGCTTCCGGACGAGCTGGATGCTCCGTCGACGAAGATGGTCCACTTGTGTTCTTTCCCTGGGGAAGGGTCGTGAGTGGTCATTTCCGCGACAAAGTCGGCCAAGGAATGTGCTTTCAGGGCTTTCCTACTTTCGTACTGAATGTCGAATTAGGAGAGTTCCAAGGACCATTTTAGCATTCTGCCCGCCATATCGGGCCGACCCAGGAGTTGCCTCACCGGTTGGTCGGTTCGCACGATGATCGTGTGGGCCAGAAAGTAGTGTCTGAGCCTCCTCGCCGCGTTGACGAGGGCCAGAGCCACCTTTTCTATCTGCTGGTATCTGCTTTCGGGCCCCTGTAAGGCCTTGCTCGTGAAGTAGACGGGTTTCTGCCCATCGGGGGTCTCGCGGACAAGAGCTCCGCTGATGGCTTCGTTCGAAACGGCCAAGTACAAGTACAATGGTTCTCCGTCGTCTGGTCGAGATAGCACGGGCGGCTGAGACAGAATTTTCTTGAGGTGGCGTAGTGCCTGCTCGCATTCCTCATTCCATTCGAAGGCTGCTTCCTTTCGAAGGAGTTTGAAGAAGGGGAGGGCGTGCTGAGCGGATTTCGCGACGAAGCGGGACAGCGACGTGAGCATGCCATTCATGATTTGTATCGACTTCTTCGACGTCGGTGTTGGGAGGTCAGAGAATGCCCGACATTTGTCGGGGTTGGCTTCGATTCCCCGTTCTGTTAGATAGAATCCAAGGAATTTTCCTGCCTTAACCCCGAACGTACATTTCTCGGGGTTGAACCTCATTTTACACTGTCTTGCTTGGGCAAAGACTGTCTTGAGATGAGCTGCATGGTCGGTGTCTGCTCGGGACTTGACGATCATGTCGTCCATATATACCTCGAGCATGTCTTCAATCTGTTTGTTGAAAACTCTGTTCATCATGCGCTGGTAGGTTGCTCCGACATTTTTCAATCCGAAGGGCATTACGTTGTAGTAATAGTTGCCCGAGCTGGTCATGAATGTCGTGCAGTGTTTGTCGCCCAGGGCCATCGGTATTTGGTTATAGCCCGAGTAGGCGTCCATGAACGACAAAGTTTTGTAGCCGACCGAGTTGTCGACCAGCATATCTATGTTAGGCAAGGAAAAAGCATCTTTCGGGCAAGCCCGGTTGAGATCAGTATAATCAACGCACATTCTCCATTTTCCATTATTCTTTTTCACGAGTACAACATTTGACAGCCAGGTGGAATACCGGGCTTCAGAAATAAAATTTGCCTCTAGGAGGTCTTTTACAGCTTTTTCAGCAGCCTCCGTTTTTTCTGGAGACTGCCTACGCCTACGTTGTACTACGGCCCTAGCGGCTGGATCAATGGCGAGGTGGTGACAGGTGACCTCAGGGTCGAGTCTGGGCATCTCCGCAGCGCTCCAGGCGAATAGATCAGCATTCTTGCCCAGACAGGCCTTGATTTGCTTCCTGGCCAAGTCGGGGAGGTCTTTGCCAATCTTCACTCCCTTGGTCGGGTCTGTGCCGAGGGGAACGAGTTCAAAATCCCCGTCCGGTATTGGTCAGAGTGGGATTTGCTCGCTGCTGGATGGCTCGTCCTGATCGAAGCGGGTGTCCAGAGCTATGGAATCGACCTTTGGTGGAGCTTTCTGGACTTCTTCCTCGGGGGATGCTTTCCTGTCGGGCTCCTGTTTTGTCCTTTTGGCGGGTCTGGTCCCTATGTCGACGGTATCACGTCTCTTAGAAGCGGCGTTGAAGCACCTGCGGGCAGCGGCTAGATCCCCTTGGATGGTGGCTACCCGTGCCCTCCTGGTGTAGAACTTCATCTTCAGGTGGACGGTCGAGGACACCGCTGTTAGTTCTGCCAGTGTCGGTCTCCCCAAGATGCAGTTGTACAGAGACGGGCAGTCAATGACGAGGAAATGGACTTTGACTTGTCTTGTAGCCGTTCCTTCGCCGAAAGTAACCAGGAGCTCGACATATCCCCAAGGTTTGGAAGTCGAGCCGTTGAAGCCTTGTAGATCTGATCCCACATACGGAGAGAGATGTGAGTCGTCCAGCTGTAGGGTTCGGAACAGTGTTGGCTCCTAAATTCGACACCTTTGTTTTGTTGATGTCAGCCATTAAAACTGAAGGATGTCTTCGACTGGCTAAGTCTGTCGAAATGCCTGTCGAAAGATGGCAAAGTACTTAGAAGATTTCTTCCAAGGAAGAAGGCTGGTTGCCTTCGACGTCGAAGGAGTTTCTCATCGAAGATGTTTCTTGACGAAAGTGTTCGATGGTTCAGAGTGGAGCAGTTTGAAATTCAAAGCTTTTGGAGGGAAAACGGTTTCCAGCAGTTACTACGTGCAAACGTGCAAGGATCTGGAGCGTCGAGCGTGGAGAACGTGCCAAGTGGATTGATCTCGAAGCAGTGTAACTGCCCGACGGTTACTTGGGATGTTTTAGTATAAATAATAGTAGTCATGTAGTTTCTCGCGTGTGTTCACAATTCTATACAAAGTCACTCATATAGATTCGAGTACCCAGCGTGTGAGAAAGAATTGTTGAGAAATGTATGTGTGAAACACCAATTTTATCAATTAAAGTCATTTACTTTTCCAGAAATTTACTTGCTTTCCTCTTTACATTCGTGTCGAACCTTTTACTTTAAAGCCTTGTTTATTTTACCAAGTCCTTTCTTCATGCAATTTACTTGAAACCTCTTTATGTTATTTAAAGCCAATTTATTTAAAGCCTTATCCAATTTAATCAAACTTCAAAATCAACCTATGTCCTAGGATCAATCTGATCGATCCTGCGAGTAACCAAATAAGTAACCATTTGGAGGATCAGCGGTTGTTTACCAAAACCCAAGGTAAACAAATTGGCACACCCGGTGGGACTGTGTGTTGATTGTTGAAAATAATCTCATCTTTTCGAGTTGTATGTTATTGAGAAGTGGTAGAATATACACTAACGATAACAATACTGCCAGAAGAAGGGAAGAGATGGCGAATCCGCCAAACAATAACGAAATCCCACAAACGAGTGTGGGAACAACGGTTAGTATGACCGTAAGTGAAGCGACAAATGTTGGTTCGACACCAGCAGTATCGGTCACAACCACGGGGCCAATACCTTCGTTAACAGGCCCTAGGATACCTTTGGGAACTCCCCCACCAAGGGGAAATTTAGGCACAAGGCCTTTGGTTCCCCCAGGATTTATTCCATTCTATGGTATGCCAACTTCTGAAGTGGCAAGCCTGACGAATGCTGCGTCCACTTTTTCAGACCCTTTTGTGAGTGCCTCTTCGCCACTCCAAGGCTCTGGAGTAGGCATGGCGAATAGAAATAGGACCCAACTCTTAGGAGGGACGTCCCAAGTAGCCCATGGCCTGACAAATGCCTCGACAGCAGTCTTGAGGCAACAAATGGACGAAAGCAACCATGATATGGTGCAAATGTTGGCACAAACTTTGAGTACAGTGCTAAACCCTCTAATACAAAACACTACTCAATCGAATCAGCAAGTGACAGCGCAAATGACGCGTTTGGCTGACTTCTTTGGAGTACCCCAACCTATTCGACAGCCCCAAAGGGCGCAGATAAGGGGAAACCAGGGGATATTTTTAGAGGAAGAAACCACCATTAACCAGGCTCAACAGCCTGTCGAAGAAAACCTTAGGGCACGATTGGAACAACCTGTCGAAGAACCTAGGGTAAATACCCCAGAGGTAAGGTTAGTTAACAGAAACCAAAATGTCGACGAAGTGGTTCAGCATATCCAATACCAAAACATGGGTTTGGAAAACAATCTGGCAACCATGATCGAAAGGATCATGACTCAGAATGGGATGAACATGGGCTTTCGAAGGCCCAACTTTACATCTCCATTGTCAGAATACGTGTTACAAACGGACTTACCTCCTAGATGCAAAGTCCCAAAATTTACCAAGTTCTCTGGGGACACGACAGAATCTACTGTCGAGCATGTGGCGAGATATTTGATCGAAGCGGGTGACATTTCGAATAACGAAAACCTAAGGATCAAGTACTTCCCAAGTTCTTTAACCAAGAACGCTTTTACTTGGTTTACAACTCTCCCCCCCAATTCGATCCATCATTGGACCCAGTTGGAAAGATTGTTCCATGAACAATTCTACATGGGGCAAACCAAGATAAGCCTGAAAGAACTGGCCAGTGTGAAGAGACGTTTCACTGAACCTATAGACGAATATCTAAATAGGTTTAGGTTGCTCAAGGCGAGATGTTTTACACAAGTGCCAGAACATGAGTTGGTCGAAATAGCCGCAGGCGGTTTAGATTATTCCATTAGGAAGAAGCTAGACACCCAGTACCTAAGAGACATGGCCCAACTGGCTGATAGAGTTCGACAGGTAGAACGCCTTAAAGCTGAAAAAGCTAAGGCAACGAAAACTCACAAGAGAGAAAGGATAGCGTACGTTGAGATGGATGACGAAGATCTAGAATCCTTCGACGATGCTTTAACTGTCGAAGAAGGAGAAGTCGATTTAGCAGAACTGAAACAAGGGCCACCATACTCTTGTAAACAGTTGATCCCCTCAAGTGGGAAAAATCCCATGGGTCCAGAAAGGACCAACGATAGGTTCCCAAAAAAGACCTATAGTTTTGACATCACAAAATGTGATGAAATATTCGACTTATTGGTTAAAGATGGCCAAATGATAGTACCCCCAGGGGTAAAACTGCCTCCTCTTGATCAAAGAAAGAAGAGAGGTTTTTGCAAATATCATAATTTTTTGGGCCATAAAACTTCTCAATGTTTTCTTTTCAGGAATCTTGTGCAAGACGCTATCGAAGAAGGAAGATTGAGGTTTGCTGACAAATCCCCCATGGCTGTCGACTCCAATCCATTGCAGGCTGAAGCCCACTATGCTGAACCTTCTGAGGTGAACATGATAGAGGCAACCAGGATCCAGTCGAAGAAGCCAGGAATTACCATGGTCGAAGTCTCAAAAGACCACATCAACATGCCAATCTTTGGCAGTTTTTCTAGAAATTTATCCAGGAAGACAATTGAAGTTGTCCAGAAAGCGGTCGAAAACCCGAAGTCGGAGACCGCTGAAGCACAAAAAACTGGATCAAAACCCAGTTCCCACTTGGCCACTGTTCAAGGCCAGACGGAGAATCTGGAGGTACAAATGAAGCAGTTAACTCTTGCTAACAAAGATACAATGAATATCAACATGGTCGAACTTTCTGACCTAAAAGCATCAGAAGAGGCCATGAGGCAAGAGCAAGCTAATAAGACTGCTTTCCCTCGAGAAAATGAAAACTTGGCAGATTTTTTACAAAGATGCCAGAAAAAGAAATCAGAGGTGATGCTGTGTCCAAGATGCAGTTCGATCTTTGATAAAAAGGCTGCTGAGCACATTCAAGGCGTAAGAGCAGCGAATAAGAAAAGGGAGAATGCTGACCTTCGACATGATCCTAGAAGAGGTTCTAACCAAGAAAAGAGGCCACTGACTTTTAGGCCTCCAACAAATGTGCCAGTAGACACTTGGCACAAAACCTCTGGTCGGAAAAGGCCAAGTGAGGAGAAATGGCATTCTTTCGAAGTTCCAAGAGGTTCCTCTCTGACTCAAAAGAAAGAGCCTCAAGTTGCTGCACCTAAGGTTGCACAAGTGTCCAGCAACTACAAGGGTAAAAATCCCATGTCTCGATCTCAATGGAGGAGATATCAAAGGAGACGAAAAGCTGAAAGGGAGGATGCCAACGAACCTAAGGCAGAAACTAGTTCGAATGTTCCTCAAAGGAAACAAAGGAAGCCTCTAGAGAGAGATCCAGTTACCAACAGGCTAGTTTGGCCTAACCAAAGTGAAGTCGAAGACGAAGACGATGCTGAGTCTGATGATACTTTGGATATAATGGTGAATATAGTTTCAGTGCTGCCCAGAGAATTCAATCGACAGGTAGAAGTCGAAGCAAGTGACTTGGAAGTGGAGCAAGAAATGGCCAAACATAGGCCAGTGTGCTATTTTGTCATGGACAACGGCACTACTGAGGAACAAAATGGCTTCTTCGAGCCACCTACAGAGGCGATGAAAAATCACCTCAAGCCTTTATTCATAAGGGCTAAACTCGAAGAAACTACTATGAATAAAATATTGGTCGATTGTGGGGCAACCATCAATATTATCCCTCACTCTATGCTAAGGAAGATTGGCAAAAGAGATGAGGACATTAAGCCTCACAACATGGTCCTGTCGAACTATGAGGGCGGCATAGGGACCACCATGGGAGTGATCCAGCTAGATATCAAAGTGGGGTCGATCCTTCGACCAACGATGTTTATGGTCATATCGGCCAAACCTAACTACAACCTTTTGTTAGGCCGTGAATGGATTCATGGTGTTGGCGCTGTGCCTTCATCGATGCACCAAAGGCTGCTGCTATGGCGTCCAGATGGGATGGTCGAAAACATAGAGGCAGATCAAAGCTATTACCTTGGCGAAGTGAATCACCTGGGTTTGGCAGATTTCGACAAGAACTTGGCTCACATAGGGCCATGTCCAACACCTGACTTCGACATGGCGCCAGCGCCAAACACCTTTTGTTCCCTATACCTGCATCCTGAGCATGGTTTCCAATGGGACAGAGAAGACTTGTCCCACATAGACTTCAGTGGGTTAACAGATATCCAACCAACTGGTTGGGGAAGTGAATTCAGTGATAATGACTGAGTCACTATCTTTGAAGCGAATTTCGGCTTATGTAGCCGAAACCAAGATGATAACGGCTCTCGAAGCCGAAGTAAAGTACATGGCCACACAGGCCAATGATCAACAACTATCTGCTGTAGGCCTAGGAAAGGATTTCGATCCAAAACCTCCTGATATCATGCCAGAAGAAATGCAGGAACAGAGGCTCGACGCCATCTATGACGATGAGCCTTTGGGCTTCGAAAAGGACCCCTTGGCGAACAACATTAAAATGTTAGCACAAGACCCTTTAGAAGAAATCAACTTAGGCGAAGGATCAGAGAAAAGGCCAACTTACATCAGCGCCAAAATCGATCCAGAACTTAGGTTGGAAGTAATCCAATTGCTGAAAGAGTTTAAAGACTGTTTTGCATGGGATTATGACGAAATGCCTGGTCTCAACAGAGGATTGGTAGAACTTCAGTTGCCAATCAAACCTGGGAAGAAGCCAATCAAGCAAAATCCAAGGCGCTTCGCTCCAGAAATACTGTCGAAGATCAAAACGGAAGTCGAAAGACTTCTGAAATGCAAATTCATCCGTGTTACAAGGTATGTCGAATGGATTGCAAATATTGTGCCAGTAATTAAGAAAAATGGTACGTTAAGGGTGTGCATAGATTTCAGAGATTTGAATGCTGCCACCCCCAAAGATGAATATCCTATGCCTGTGGCGGAAATGCTAGTCGATTCTGCCGCTGGCTATGAATACCTGAGTATGCTCGATGGTTATTCAGGATATAATCAAATATTCATTGCTGAAGAGGATGTGTCGAAAACAGCTTTTTGATGCCTTGGGGCCTTAGGCACTTACGAATGGGTAGTGATGCCTTTTGGCCTAAAAAACGCTGGGGCAACGTACCAGCGAGCAATGAATACTATCTTCCATGATTTTATTAACACTTTTATGCAAGTATATATTGATGATATTGTTATAAAATCTGTTTCCAGGAAGAATCATATTGACCACCTTCGACAATCATTCGAAAGAATGAGAGAACATGGTCTGAAGATGAACCCTTTGAAGTGTGCGTTCTGTGTGAAAGCTGGAGATTTCTTGGGCTTCTTTGTCCACAAGAAAGGAATCGAAATCAACCAGAACAAGACGAAGGCAATTCTGGAAGCGAAAGCGCCATCGAATAAGAAGGAATTGCAATCTCTCTTAGGAAAGATAAATTTCTTAAGGAGGTTTATATCTAATCTAAGTGGGAAAGCTCAGGCCTTTTCACCCTTACTTCGACTGAATAAAGAGGGGTTCGAATGGGGACAGGAGTAACAAGAAGCCTTCGACAAAATCAAAGGGTACCTCACTAAGCCACCTATTTTGGTGCCTCCTTGTAGCAATAGGAGTATGAGATTGTACATAGCTGCATCCGACAAAACTCTGGGAAGTATGTTAGCCCAAGAGGATGAGAATGGAGTCGAAAGACCCATTTATTATCTCAGTAGAGTTTTGAACGATGCAGAAACTAGATATAGCGAAGTTGAAAAATTGTGTCTATGTATGTATTTTTCTTGTACAAAACTCAAGCAATATATAAAACCAGTTGATGTTTATGTTTCGTCTCATTTTGATGTTTTCAAATATATGTTGTCGAAACCTATCTTGCATAGTCGAATTGGCAAGTGGGCATTAACATTAACTGAATACTCCTTGACCTTTATGCCTCTTAAGGCAGTAAAAGGACAAGTGGTTGCAGACTTCATAGTCGACCACTCAATTCAAGTCGAGGATATTAATTATGTGGAGATAGAGCCTTGGAAATTCTACTTCGATGGTTCCAGCCATAAAGATGGAACAGGGGTAGGAGTCTTGATTATTTCTCCAGATAAAATTCCAACAACATTCAAGTACAAAATATCAAGTTCTTGTTCGAACAATGAGGCTGAGTATGAAGCTCTAATTACTGGCCTTGAGATATTGTTGGAATTGGGGGCAACTCGAGTCGAAATAATGGGAGACTCAGAGTTAGTCATTAAGCAAGTCACAAAGGAATATAAATGCATAAGAGAGAATATCATTATGTACTTTGTGATAGCGAATCGTTTATTGAAAAAATTTGAAATGATCAATATTCGACATATACCCAGAGTCGAAAATCAAATAGCCAATGACTTGGCACAAATTGCATCTGGGTATAAGATTTCAAAAACGAGGTTACAAAGAGCAATCGAAGTTCGAGAAAAGATAAAAGCAACTTGTCTATCACCATCAGACTTGGAATCGACGAGACTAGGATATGCTGATCACAGTAACTTCGAGATTTCGTTCATTGATAATTTGTCAGAGCAAGATTGGAGGAAACCCATTGTGGATTATCTTCAAAATCCAGGAGCTTCGACTGAACGAAAAACAAAATACAGGGCGTTGAGTTTTGTACTCATGGGTAATGAGTTATTCAAGAAGACGCCTGAAGGGGTGTTGCTGAAATGCTTAAGTGAGACTGAAGCATACATAGCCCTTTCGACTACGCATGCTGGGGCATGTGGGGCTCACCAAGCAGGCCATAAGATGAAATGGTTGTTGTTTCGACAAGGACTATATTGGCCCACTATGCTGAAAGATTGTGTTGAGTTCGCCAAGGGTTGTCAAGAGTGTCAAGTTCATACAGGCATCCAACATGTACCAGCAAGCGAACTTCACTCGATAGTGAAGCCTTGGCCCTTTAGAGGATGGGCGTTGGATCTCATTGGAGAGATTCGACCAGCATCATCAAAGAGTCAGAAATACATATTGGTAGGCATTGATTATTTTACTAAGTGGATCGAAGCGGTCCCTTTAGTCAATGTAGACCAAGAAAATGTCATTGAATTTATTCAAAAGAACATTATCTTTAGGTATGGAATCCCTGAGACAATAACAACTGATCAAGGATCAGTTTTCACTGGTCGAAAGATGCAGGAATTTGCTCAGGAAACAGGTTTCAAACTCCTAACATCCACGCCTTATTATGCACAGGCGAATGGCCAAGTCGAAGCAGCTAACAAAGTGGTGATTGGTTTGATAAAGAAACATGTTGGGAAGAAACCAAAGAATTGGCACAAGACGTTAGACCAGATTTTATGGGCTTGTCGAACGTCCCCAAAAGAAGCCACTGGTACAACACCGTATAGGCTAACTTTTGGCCATGATGCAGTGTTACCAGCAGAAATTTGTCTTCAATCTGCAAGGGTTCAGAGGCATTATGATATTCCTTCTGAAGTTTATTGGAACATGATGTTGGACGAACTGGTGGATTTAGACGAAGAGAGATTACGCGCTCTCGACCTACTCAGGCTTCAGAAGAAAAGAGTAGAAGACTCTTATAATAGAAAGGTAAAACCTAAGGTATTTTTGCCTGAAGAACTAGTTTGGAAGGTAATTCTTCCCATGGATCGAAGGGATCGAAGCATGGGGAAATGGTCACCCAAATGGGAAGGACCCTTCAGAGTTATCCAAACTTTTTCTGGTGGAGCCTATGAAGTCGAAGAGTTAAGTGGAGATAAAAGACTCTTGAGAGTAAATGGTAAATATTTGAAGAAATACAAACCTATACTTCAAGAGATAAAAATAAAATAATAAAAGAACAAGACTAAATTAACCATAGAAATGCCAAAATGGAAATTTTATAAATTTCAGCCAAAATGGCAATTGTTACAAAATATGGATTACAAAATATGGTTACAAAAGAGAATCAATCAAAAGGGAAGAGAGTCTTTGAGTCGAAGATACTTGGCTTGCTGCAGCTCCAACCTCTTTTTGCACCAGGCGTTCTCCTGCACTAGTTTGGCAATCTGAGCGTCGAGGCTTTGGGCCCTCTCAGCGAATTCCAGGCCTTGTTTGATCTCAGTTTGGCTCTCGGTGTCTGAGATGGTCGAAAGAAGTTCCTCCTTGCGTACAGTGTTGGCGTTTATCTTTGCCTCTATTTCTTCGATTTGTGCCCGGAAGGAAGCGTTCTCTCGATCAATGGCATCGACTTCTTCCTGCGTAGATGCTCTTTGTTTCGACAACTCCGCAATTCGAGAAGTCGAATCTGAGACAGCAGTCCACGCAGAGGAGCTTTTGCCATACAACACCTCAAGCTGACTGTTAAACCCTCTTTGGCGCCTGTAATCTGCTGAGACTTGATCAATCATAGAGTGTAACTCCATGATCAAGCCTGAAACGTCTGGAGCTACAGCTTCAAAGTCGACAGCATTCAAGACCTCTTTCAAGAATGATGGAGCAGTGGGGTCCCCCTCTAAAGTCTTCATCAAGTCCCTCTTGAAGAATTGGGCCTTAACCTTCGCCAAAGCATCATCAAGGGGAGAAGTTTCAGTGGACTTCCCCGACAGGGTAGGAACCTCCTGACTAGCGTCAGACGAACTCTTGCTCTCGATGATTGCGTTGAGATAGCTGACAGGGTTAGTTTGTTTCAAGAGTTCCAAGTCCTCTTTAGACCTGTGCTTCGTTGAGGTAACCCTTGCAACAGCATTATCTTGGGTTTGAGGTTGTTGAGTGTTAGGTGCCTCGACTTGTGGCTCTTCGACTCGGACTGGGGCAGTAGCAGCGTCAACTCGTGGCTCGTCGCTAGCATCACCTTGTTGTTCTTCGCTAGCATCATCCTGGTGCCCTTCGCCAGCGTCATCTTGGTGCTCTTCGCTAGCGTCACCCTGGTGCCCTTCGCCAGTGTCACCTTGGTTATCTTCGCCAGCAGCACCTTGATTTTCTTCGCCAGCATTGCCTTGGTCCCTTTCTTCATGATTCTCTTCTGAAAAATCCACCACCTGAACCGTTTCTGGCTGTTGTGCCTCCACCAGAGGTTCCTCCGCTGGTTTTTCTACCGTTTCAGCATTGGCCTCATTCTCAGTATGGGCTTCGTCATTTCCCAAGCCTTTTTCCTGAGGCCTGCTAAGTTCAGCAGATTCCAACGTTTCAGAGGTCCTTGGCGGAGAACTCTCAGTGGTGTCCTGAAAAAGGAAAGAAGACAAATCTTCAGAGATCGAAAGAGACACAGTCGAATATGGGTAAATTATAAAAAGGTCTAAGGGATTACCTGTGGATTAGCTTCAGCCCCAGGGCTGGAATTGTCGCTCTCGACAGGCTTGTTAAGAAGAATGTTTAGTTCCTCCTCAGTTGGCTCCTCGATGATCACTGGAGGTGGCCTAGGCTTTCTCCCAGCAACTTTTATTCTGATGGTTCGACCTTCAGGAGCAGGAGCAGGAACAGAAGCATCCTTCGTCAACTTTCGCCTCTTTAGAGGGGCAGGAGGAGAATCACTTTCTTCATCACTCCCAGATTCGACCACCAGTGCTGGCCGTTTCTTGGGCGAAGGTGCCTGGAAAACCAATGGGAATTCGATTCAATAATTGCATCGAAAGTGTAAAGTCGAAAGCCAGGAAAAAATGATGAAAGTCTGGTTACCGATATAGAAGGCTTCTTCGAAGAGCCTTCCCCCTGTTGGTTGCTTATGGTCTTCGCCGGCGCTGTAGTCTTCGCCGGCGGTGGAGGTTTTGTTGAAGGGCCTCCTCCCTGTTGGCCTTCTGTAGCCTTCTTGGCCACAGGCTTTCGAACAACTGAAAGCAAATAAAAAGTTAACAGGCTAGCAGTCGAAGAGAAAGACAAAAAGTAATGTGAGAGCATGAACTTACATTTCTTTATTTTGTCCAACACAAGGACAAAAGACTTCTGCAGCTCATCCATGAAGTCCTTCTCGTCGAAGAAGTACTCAGCATAATAGCTTTTCCACCACTTCTCGAAGGATGGTGAGCAAAGGAAATTGAGCTGGTAGTCAAACAGCGAGAGGACTGTTCGACCAGCATATCTTCCGATATGCTTGATGGCAGCTTCTTCTGTGTAATCATTGCAGAAGTACAACATTGACTTCTCTCTTTGAAAAATCGGAGAAGGTAGGGTTTGGATAATACCAAACTGGCGAGATACCAGGTTTGGTTGGTATGCAATCAGACTCAGATGAGTCTTAGAACTCTTGAATCGAAGAGGCATGATCCTTGGTGTAAGGAACGCCTCCCACAGTATTGTATGTTCGTCAACATTAGGACCACTCGACGTCCTTGGGTGTGGCCTTGTGAACCATGCTGGGCCTACCTGCCGTCGAGCAAATGGAGCCATAGTTGAAACAAACTCCTTCCTTCGAGCAAACATCAGAACGAAGTTGGTGAAGGTTTGCTGAAACTCCAGTCCATCTTCCATAGGTGTCAACAGAGCCAGCCTGGTTCCTTCGACGCGTCTGTTCGCTATCGCTGGAGCCTGCTCATTTATCTGAACCTTCTTAGGTAAGAAAGATTCGAAAGTGGCGTTGAGCCACAGTTGGAGCAGCCAGAAAGGCCCAGCAAGTAGCAAACTGGCCCTGTCCTCGATATGTTTCAGAAGAGTTGCCCCATTGCTGATCGAATCATAGAGGCTAGCCAGAATCAGTTCTGCCAAACAGATGTTTTGGCGATGATGCAGTTGAGTAGCAAGAGTGACCATCTTTTTGGTCACCTGTAAAGACTTCGAGCAAAATACAAAGCGAGTCAGCCATAAGGCTAGAAACGCTATGTGTTCGACATCCGACACAGCATCTGTCGACCTGTCATGATAATGGTTGATGAAAGTGGTGTATGTTGGTTTGGTCTCAGAGAAGCCAATTTGGTCCTCCGACATCTCCTCCGGATCGAAGTAATCCCCGGTGGGTCGAAGGCCAGTAATAGCGGCCACATCGAAGAGTGTGGGGGTTAGCATCCCACAGGGAAGATGGAAGGTAAAGTGGGAGTAGTCCCAGAACAGCAGAGAGGCTATCAGCATCTCTGGAGAATAGTTCAAACCTGTCTTCGACAGCATCACTAGGTCGAAGATCCCCATATCCTTCCAGATCGAAGTTTGGTGCTTCTCCATCTTTACTAGCCAAGCAACGTAATCTGGGGTGAGGTTAGGGCAAGACCTGAAGGCCCTAACGCCTCTGTTGAAGAAACGGAGATCGATTTTTTCATGTGCAGGGTCTTCATTGTCTTCTGCGTCTTTCTTGGCGCATGCGACTGGTTTGAGTTTCTCGACTATCGAGAAATAGCTCTTGATCTTCAGAGCCTCAGAGATACTTGGATTCATGGGGCCAGACATTGCAAAGATCTGGTTGGAGTATCCAACCGGGATCATCAAGTGGCGTGAGTAGGCATCGCGAACGGCGATATCCGAGGGTTCAGGAACTCTTCGTTTGCCTGTAGAATTTACTACCGGAGCAGTGACGAAAACCTTGGGTTTAGCATTTTCAGTTGGTACAGTAGCGCCAGGAGCATTAGAAGCAGATGCCATTGTTGGAGTTGAGTTTGAAGACGAAGTGAAAGAGGAAGAGTTTCTGCAAAGATAACAAGCTTGTATGAAAACAGAGAAGTTTGAAAGGCTAGATGGCGTAAAAAGTCCCACAATGGGGTACTTGCTGCTATTTATAGTAGTGGGGAAAAATCCCCAATAACGAGGACATTAAATGCCATTTAATGCTGCAGGAGTTAGTGGGACGCGTGGCAGCCCCCTGTTGTTTTAGCCGTTCTGCAGAAATAGAGGGACGCAGCGTGCGTCCTCGTTTTTGGGAATTGTCATAATGACAAATTCTGAAATGACGTTTGGTACTGCACGCCGTACTGAAAGTGACGTCCTAGGTACGGAACAATGATGGTTTTCTTGGGATTGCCAATAGTTGGTAGAAAACAACAAAAAGTGCACAAGCTAATTTGTGACTAAGCGTGGAAAGACAGGTGTCGAATGGCGTTTCAAAGAATGCCTTTTTCTTTCAGAGTCGAAATAAGGCATTCTTGGGGGGCAATTTGTTGGCTCCTAAATTCGACACCTTTGTTTTGTTGATGTCAGCCATTAAAACTGAAGGATGTCTTCGACTGGCTAAGTCTGTCGAAATGCCTGTCGAAAGATGGCAAAGTACTTAGAAGATTTCTTCCAAGGAAGAAGGCTGGTTGCCTTCGACGTCGAAGGAGTTTCTCATCGAAGATGTTTCTTGACGAAAGTGTTCGATGGTTCAGAGTGGAGCAGTTTGAAATTCAAAGCTTTTGGAGGGAAAACGGTTTCCAGCAGTTACTACGTGCAAACGTGCAAGGATCTGGAGCGTCGAGCGTGGAGAACGTGCCAAGTGGATTGATCTCGAAGCAGTGTAACTGCCCGACGGTTACTTGGGATGTTTTAGTATAAATAATAGTAGTCATGTAGTTTCTCGCGTGTGTTCACAATTCTATACAAAGTCACTCATATAGATTCGAGTACCCAGCGTGTGAGAAAGAATTGTTGAGAAATGTATGTGTGAAACACCAATTTTATCAATTAAAGTCATTTACTTTTCCAGAAATTTACTTGCTTTCCTCTTTACATTCGTGTCGAACCTTTTACTTTAAAGCCTTGTTTATTTTACCAAGTCCTTTCTTCATGCAATTTACTTGAAACCTCTTTATGTTATTTAAAGCCAATTTATTTAAAGCCTTATCCAATTTAATCAAACTTCAAAATCAACCTATGTCCTAGGATCAATCTGATCGATCCTGCGAGTAACCAAATAAGTAACCATTTGGAGGATCAGCGGTTGTTTACCAAAACCCAAGGTAAACAAACAGTTGGCTGTACATCACGTCGACGGAACTCCCTTCGTCGACCAGGATGCGATGCACATCAAAATTGGCCATTCTTTCCCTTATCAGTAAGGGGATGACCGCGTTCGGGGCTCCGCCGGGGAGCTCTTCTAGGTAGAAGGTGATGGGCTCTGACCTTCCCTTCACCCTTTCGAACGTTACTGTTTGCGGGGGAGCCGCGTCGACCAGCTCGTCCAACTTCCTCTTAGCTGAATTAATGGTGAGGTCGTTGAACCCGCCCCCATTGATGACCATGGCGGAGGGAAAGTATTCCCACCTGATGTGCGTTGTCAGCGGTTCCTGCAGATGCTCGGGAATGTCGAAGTCCTCGGGCCTGGTTACCGATAAGGCGGTCTGGATAGGCACCGACTCGTCTGATGGTCGGGCGTCTTCTTCTGGCTCCTTGGTTTCATGGGCATCGCGACGAGGAGCGTCGTTTCGCCGGTACTGCGCGAGCCTCCCTCCCTTGATGAGGGTTTCAATGGCGTCCTTGAGGTGGACACAGTCCTCCGTCAGATGACCATGACTCCTATGGTACTGACAGTATTTATTTTTGTCCGCCCCGGGCTTGGCAGGAGCAGGTCGGGGACGCTTGACGCCGCCGTCCTTGAAGCCTGTACTGGCACACTCCGCCAGAATACGCTCGCGGGAAGCTGTGAGCGGAGTGTACTCGGTGAAACGGCCCGAGGGTCCCCTTTGTTCCCGGACTTCCCGGGGTCTGTCTTCTTTCCTTTTCTCCCTGGTCCGTCGAGGAGGACGTGCTTCCTGGCGCGAGCTATTGTTAGGCCCGCGGGTCCTGGAGTCTCGGGCCCTGTTGGCCGCTTCCCTCTCCTCGTAATCCATGTATGCCCGAGCTTTTTCAAGGAGGGCGTCGAAAGTCCTGGGCGGCTCAATACCCACGGCTTTCCTGAACTCTGTCCCGGGGAGGAGCCCCCTCTCCAGCAGATATCTCTTCATGTGGTCCGCGCAGGGGACCTGTATCGCTTCTCGGTTGAAGCGGTTGATGAACTCCCTCAAGGTCTCATCCTGTCTTTGGATGATGGCCTCGAGAACCGCCTCGGTCTTTGGATGGTGTCGAGAAGCGGTGAAGGAACTGATGAACTGGTTCTTCAGGTACCGCCACGAGGTGATTGAGCCCGGGGAGAGTCCTTTGTACCAGTCCATGGTCGCCTTCCTAAGAGTCGTGGGGAAAAGATGGCACTTGATGGGCCCCCCGACATTATGATAATGAAGCATAGCCTCGAACCCGTCAATGTGGTCGACCGGGTCCGCGACTCCATCGTACTCCTTCAGATGTGGGGGCTTCTCCATGCCCGGGGGGATGGGTGCATCCATGATGGCCTGCGACAGGGGACCGCGGGGGTCGTCCTCGTCGCTCCTCTCCGGAGACAGAGATGGGGACCTGTAGTATTGTCTGGCACGGCGGTCGTGGTCATGCTGAGTCTCCCTCGAGCGTGATGCTCGTATGTTGAATGTTACACGCCCGTCTCCGGCGTGTCTCTTGTCGTGCCTTGCCGGGTCGCGACTGGGTTCTCCGGCAAGGATGACGGGCTGTGTCTCCAAATAGGGTCGCCTCTGCTTTGGCCGGGGAGATGGGCTTCGAGAGTTTTCCCTGTAGTGTCTCCACGGGGGAGAAGGGTGTCGAGCTTCAGTCACTCGAGGAGGGGGAGTATGTGGTCTCCGATGCCTCCTCGGGGGTCTTCGCTCGTCTTCAAGCGCCTTTAATCTCTCTCCTTGGGCGAAGATGAGATAGTTCGTTTGATTAATTGCTGCGAACAGCGCTTGTATGGTGGCATCCGCCCCGGAGGGGACGGGGACTTCCTGAAACTGGGCGACTCTGTAGTGGGCGAGGGCCGCCGGGTCGTCCTCGAGTGGTGGTGGGAGAGAGGATGATGATGCAGTAGCCCCGTCCCTGTATGAGGAAGTTCCGGGGGCGGTTGTTGCAGGAATGGTGTTGTGGCCGGGACTGCCGATGTTGTCGGCGACACGGACGTTCTGCTCATCGCGAGCTGGATCAGCCATGACAGGTAGTTGAATTTGAGCTTTGGTCTTTTAAGTTGTTTGTAAGACGGGGAAGTTAGTTTCCCACAGACGGTGCCACTGATCTAACCTGATCAGACTTGGACCGTCACGACTGGCTCCGAGCTGAAAGTTTTGAACGAGGTGGGGGAAGGGGGGGTACCTGCAAGACACTCCAATGCTGAAGTAAGTAAGAGCACGAGCAGGCAATAATAAGTATGGGTAGAATGATGAATACCTGTCCCTCTGGAAACAGAGGGTATTTATAGCCCCCAGTGCTGGGCTAAGGTTCCTTCATTGGGCCGGGCAGGTTTGGCCCAATGGAGGAACTGCCAGTTCCTACGTGCGTAGTGGGGACCCGCACGTGGTCCCCTCCCTGGATGTTCTGCGTGAAGTGCGGGCGGACATAGACGCGGTCTTTTCGGGATCTCGTTGAGAGTGCAGTGGACTGAGTCTGCCCTATGAGGGGTGCTCGAGGTGAGGTCGAGCTGGGCAGCAGGAGGTCGAGCTGGGCAGCAGGAGGTCGAGCAAGTAGTCTCAGGGAGCACGTCGGGCACGACTGTGACCCTTTGGTCGGCGTGGCACTCAGCAAGTCCGTTTGGATTGGGCCTTATCAATGCTATTGGGCCTGTCGGGCCCAGTCCAGAACAGGAGCCCTCCAAGTCGTGGTTCCTTGGGTTAGGAGCCATGGCTTGATCTTAGGTTGCTTCCGTTTCGGGGACTCGCGCCCGGGTCATAGATGCAGCTCCTCGAGGGCTTCTCCGTGTCGTGCTCGGAGACAAATCCTTCGCGGTGGATGCTCGGGGATTCCTCAACGGCGCGCGTCTGTCGAGCACACGAGGTATCTTTTGGGAACTGTGCCGCCACCCTATGAGGATAGGGTCATTATTACCTAGGGGAACCGTGCGTCGAGGAGAGAAACTCTGCGGTTGCCCGAGCGACGTTTGGTATTCCACGTCATCACTATAAATAGGATCCTTGGGCCCCATAACGCGTTACTACTCTTTGCGCTCCTGCTGCTGTTGTTCTTCCAGATTCTCATAGCATCGCCGCGATCTCCGTCACAGATTCCTTTCCTCCGTTGCCGAATCCACTCCTTGATTCCAAGTAAGTGACTTATCCTCTCTGTTTTTCTGTTGTGATGCATGATTTTCATCGTTGTAGACGTTTTAGGGACTGTGCGCGTGGGACTAGCCCGGTAAATTCATGTTTAGCTCGACAAATTCATGCTTAGGACCGGCAAAGACATGCTCGTGGCCGGTAGATACATGGTTTAGGTTATAATCTGCAGTGCTGCCCGGGGTCTTCATGATCCAGGGCGCCTGATTCATGATCGTGCCCGGTATGTTCATGGCTCTGGCTGTAGGTTTTATGATGTTGCTCGCCATGTTCATACCTTGGGTCGGCATATTCGTGAGTGACCGCGTTGTCGGTTTGCTTAGGCGGCTTGGAGAAGGTCCCGTCGAGTTATCTGGACGTCGGGGAGGCGACTGCTATTTTGTTTCAAACTAACTTTATGGTCGCGCGTGGAGCGACGTGGTTTGTCGCGCACTACATCTGGTCCGTTACGTCGAGCGCATGGTTTCGTGCCCAATTGACTGATTTCCCGTGCTCTGCAGGTAACCATGGCGGACGAGCCGTGCTCTTCTGGACGCCCCGAAAGGGAGGAACAAAGTGCCGATGAGGCGGTGAGTTTGATCGACACTGTCGAAGACCCTCTGTTGGACTGGGTGGGCGCCGAGCCTAGAGGAATCGCCTCGATCTATAGCCGACGTAACCGAAAGCCATATGCTGTCCTTGAGGCGAGCCACGGTCAGCCTGATTTTCAAAAGAATTTCGTCGTTACGCGACCGACCTCCACTGCTCGGATTTGCTCGGTGTACCCCGAGTACAGTTTCCCCATGTACGAGATTGCATTCAAAGACCTTGGGCTGCAGCTGCCCTTCAGCGACTTTCAGGCCGGGGTCTTCGCTCATCTAGGGCTGGCCCCGTCGCAGCTACACCCGAATTCGCTCACCTTTATCCGGGCGTTTGAGCTGACATGTCGCTTTCTGAGGTTTGGGGCGACTATACCTCTCTTCTTCAGAATCTTTCATCTGCAGCGCCAGTCCCGGGGAGGGAAGCACAGCTGGGTCTCCCTGAAGCAGTCGAAGAGACTATTCAAGATGTATATGGACTCCGTGCAGGGTTTTAAAGACAAGTGGTATGTCGTGAGGCCGGTTACCACTGCCGCTTTAGAATCCCTGTACGAGGAGGAGGCGCCGATAAGCGACGATGACGGGGAGGCGATTTTAGACAACGACGGGTATCCCGTGATGGCACGCACGGCCAAGTTCCCCGTGCATTGGATGTTTAGGCATTACGAGCACGGAACTGGGTATTATCATACTTCTGCGGGCGACATGGGTTACGAGGATGAGAAAGCTTACGACACTCTTTGTCGGTTCGTTGACAGCTTCCACCCCGCCAGGTGGGCCACGAGGGAGGGGGAAGATGTCCTGGACGAGGAGGGTTATCCGACATTCGAGGCCCGACCGATCGATACTAAGGCACTCGTGGAGTTCCAGTCGTTTAGGCAGGCTGCTCGTCTGCTAGGTCGTTCATTGCTTGAATTTCTTTGCTTGTCATTTGTTTGCGTATTTGCTCGACACTAACCCGGTTTTTATTTTGTGCAGGTTCGATGGCCGGGCGATGGGAAAGACTCTTGAAGCTGTCTTGTGACTAGAAGCGGGGCAGGAGGGTTGTGAAGGCTCCCCAAGCAACGAGGATGGGCCCGCCGCATAGTCTGGGCGCTCCTCATGTGGTGAGGGTGGATTCGTCGCCTAGCTCGGGGGCCGCATCGGAAGAGATCCCAGAGGTTCAAGAGGTCGAGCCACATGCCGACCTGATACAAAGAAAAAGGAACCGGGTGGAAAGCGGGCCGGCGGTCGGCGAGGATTCCAGCGCCGTAAGGTCCTTCGGGTTGCCCCCTTGCTTCAAAGAGGAGGGTTTCTTCGAGGGATTCCCTTTGTCCGTGGTTGCCGACGAGGCCGAGACTATCAGGAGGATGAGTAAGGAGGACCGGAGGAGGCACCTGGCCGCCAATATGGCCGGGCTGGTGAAAATGGCCGAAATGGCCGTTGTGCTGTCCGAGGAAGGGGAGGATCCTGTCCGCATTGAAGCATTGGAACAGGAGAAATCGGCCCTTGCCTCGAGTTCGCGCAAATTAAGGACTGCCCTGGAACGCTCCGAGGAGATGTTCCGCGAACAGGCATCGCTGCTGGCTGCCGAGAGGGAGATGCTGATTCTGGAGAAGGAAAACTCGGGGAAGCTAGCCGAGGAGGGATAGCTTCTCCGTGCGGACCGGGAGCGTCTGGAGACCGACATCGGGCGCCTAACCCAACAGATCGAGGACCTGAAAGTCGCCATGCTTCCTGCCGAGGACGAGCCGGAGGATATAGCCGCTTTGAAGAGTCGATCGGAGCTGGTCGCCCACATCCGGCTCCTCGAAGCAGATTGCGTCGGTGCTATGGAGGAGGGGTTTGACTCCGCGGTCGGCTAGCTTTCCTTGCTGAATCCCGGTTTGATCACCGAAGGGACGGGCTACATGTATCAGATCGTGGATGGCGTGATCGTGCCCCCGCCCGACTCTCCTGTTGTCGACAATGATGGTTCCGGGGAAATTGGATTATAGGATGACGGGCCTGCGTGCCTTATTGATATTTGTTTTGGGCCTGCGTGCCCGTTCGTATTTTTTGGGCCTGCGTGCCCGTTGGTTTTGTACTCCCTGAACATCGCCGACCTTCTTGGTCGGTTTACTCTTATTTGTTTTGTTTCCTTCGGGCGTTTTTTGAATGAATGCTGTTTCAAATTTGATTGTTTGCCCGTGCTTGATTTTTATATTTTTGCATAAAAATTAGCCTAAGTTATGGGCCCGAGGAGTGCCCGTAAGTGGCTGTGACTTAGCTGGCGAATTTGCCCGCCTTTTGTTTGTATATGTGCCCGGCCTTTTCTCGATGGCCAGAGTCACCTAATTGTTGTACTCGAGGGGAGAGACTCCCTTTTGACCCTTCTAGATGGCCCGTCATTCTTGACGATTTGTCGGGCAGATTGAGCAGAGTCGCTCAGTCGGGCGCGAGGCCCGGTAGGGACTATTTGCCCTTGGTGTGAACTGCCCATCGCGAGCTGGGTGTTCTGCCTTACAGGTACTGCGACGGTGGAGCTCGGTACAGTTGTCCACGTCGGGCACTATCGATTGGTCTCGTTTGATCCGCGATGCCGTGCGGTTTAGCCGTAGGTCGGGCTCGTACCCCAGCCTCTCTACGGAGTCAGACGTTTTTTCCTCGTTGACCGAGCGCGGGTGCCGATGGTCGAGGGTCCTAGGTGTTGGTAGTTTTTAACTATAGTACTGCTTTAGCTTAGCAGCGTTCCAGAGTCGTGGTAATGGCTCTCCGTCTAATTGCTCGAGGTAGTATGCCCCGGTACCAGTGGTGCCGTGGACGTGATAAGGTCCTTCCCAGTTCGCGGCCAGCTTCCCTTCGCGGGAATCCTTCTGGTTCCTCCGTAATACCAGGCTGTCGACTTCGAACTCGCGCTTGATGACCTTGTCATTGTGGCGTAGAGCCACTCGTTGCTTTAGGGTGGCTTCGCGTAGGGCTTCACCAGATCGGATTTCCTCGACTAGGTCGAGTTCGTCCCTTAATGCCTCGTCGTTCATTTCTTCGTCGAGGGGGCTTTCGGTCCGTCTGGATGGTTCCATGATTTCGACCGGGATGACGGCCTCAGTCCCGTATGTTAGTCGGAATGGGGTCTCGCCGGTTGTTGAGTGGGGCGTTGTGCGGTAAGCCCACAAGACGCTGTGGAGCTCCTCGACCCATCTCCTCTTGGCTTCGCCGAGTCGACGTTTGAGTCCCCGGAGGATAACCCTGTTCGCGGCCTCGGCCTGCCCGTTGGTTTGAGGGTGCTCGACAGAAGTGAAGTGTTGTTTTGTCCCGAGTTTGTTGACAAAGTCTTGGAATCCGTGGTCGGTGAATTGGGTGTCGTTGTCGGTCACCAGCGCCCTCGGAATTCCGAATCTGGCGAGGATGTTTCTTTTGTAGAAACGGAGGATGTTATGTGAGGTGATCTTCGCGAGAGCCTCGGCCTCGATCCATTTCGTGAAGTAATCCACGGCGACGATGAGGAATTTGTTCTGATAGGTTCCTTGCACGAAGGGCCCGAGGATGTCCATACCCCACCAGGCGAATGGCCACGGGGACGACAGTATGCTCAGCTCGTGCGGAGGAGCGAGGTGCATGTCCCCGTGTTTCTGGCACTTGTCACATTTCTTGACGTGTTCCTTGGCATCCTGCTGCATCGTCGGCCAGTAGTATCCCGCTCGAAGGGCTTTCCTCTCTAAGGATTTACCACCCATGTGCTGGGCGTTGATCCCTTCGTGTATCTCCCGCAGTACTTCGGGGACTGCAGACTCGTCGATGCATTTTAGGAGGGGGATGGAGAATCCTCTGCGGTAGAGTTTCTGCTCGAGAACCACGTAGGAACATGCTCGTCGCTTTGTGACGGTAGCTTCGGCCTGGTTCGATGGGAGTTCGCCTTTTGTCAGGAAATTGTAAACCGGGGTCATCCAGGACGTCGCATCCCCGATGGCGTGGATCTCGACTGTAGTCGAGGGTCGTTCGATACTTGGACGCGCTAGAGATTCCTGGATGACGGATTTGTTCCCGCCCTTCTTTCGTGTGCTCGCGAGTTTGGACAATATGTCCGCCCTCGTGTTTTGCTCGCGGGGAACATGTGAAATTTCTGCTCGTACGAACTTTGTCATGTATTTTTTGACTAAGTTCAAATACTCGATGAGGTTGTCGTTTTTGGCCTGGTAGCTCCCCTGTACTTGAGAGGCGACGAGATGGGAGTCGGTGTAGATCTGTACCTCGCGGGCTCCCAGGTCCTCGGCCAGTCTCAGTCCTGCGAGCAGGGCTTCGTATTCTGCCTGGTTGTTTGACATCGGGAAGGAGAGAGCTAAGGAGTGCTCGATTACTACGCCTTCTTCATTTTCCAGAAGGATTCCTGCGCCGCTTCCGGACGAGCTGGATGCTCCGTCGACGAACATGGTCCACTTGTGTTCTTTCCCCAGGGAAGGGTCGTGAGTGGTCATTTCCGCGACAAAGTCGGCCAAGGTCTGTGCTTTCAGGGCTTTCCTACTTTCGTACTGAATGTCGAATTCGGAGAGTTCCAAGGACCATTTTAGCATTTTGCCCTCCATATTGGGCCGACCCAGGAGTTGCCTCACCGGTTGGTCGGTTCGCACGATGATCGTGTGGGCCAGAAAGTAGTGTATGAGCCTCCTCGCCGCGTTGACGAGGGCCAGAGCCACCTTTTCTATCTGCTGGTATCTGATTTCGAGCCCCTGTAAGGCCTTGCTCGTGAAGTAGACGGGTTTCTGCCCGTCGGGGGTCTCGCGGACAAGAGCTGCGCTGATGGCTTCGTTCGAAACGGCCAAGTACAAGTACAGCGGTTCTCCGTCGTCTGGTCGAGATAGCACGGGCGACTGAGACAGACTTTGCTTTAGGTGGCGTAGTGCCTGCTCGCATTGCTCATTCCATTCGAAGGCTGCTTCCTTTCGAAGGAGTTTGAAGAAGGGGAGGGCGTGCTGAGCGGATTTCGCGACGAAGCGGGACATCGACATGAGCATGCCGTTCATGATTTGTATCGACTTCTTCGACGTCGGTGTTAGGAGGTCGGAGAATGCCCGACATTTGTCGGGGTTGGCTTCGATTCCCCGTTCTGTTAGATAGAATCCAAGGAATTTTCCTGCCTTAACCCCGAACGTACATTTCTCGGGGTTGAACCTCATTTTACACTGTCTTGCTTGGGCAAAGACTGTCTTGAGATGAGCTGCATGGTCGGTGTCTGCTCGGGACTTGACGATCATGTCGTCCATATATACCTCGAGCATGTCTCCGATCTGTTTGTTGAAAACTCTGTTCATCATGCGCTGGTAGGTTGCTCCGACATTTTTCAATCCGAAGGGAATTACGTTGTAGTAATAGTTGCCCGAGCTGATCATGAATGCCGTGCAGTGTTTGTCGCCCAGGGCCATCGGTATTTGGTTATAGCCCGAGTAGGCGTCCATGAACGACAAAGTTTTGTAGCCTGCCGAGTTGTCGACCAGCATATCTATGTTAGGCAAGGGAAAAGCATCTTTCGGGCAAGCCCGGTTGAGATCAGTATAATCAACGCACATTCTCCATTTTCCATTATTCTTTTTCACGAGTACAACATTTGACAGCCAGGTGGAATACCGGGCTTCAGAAATAAAATTTGCCTCTAGGAGGTCTTTTACAGCTTTTTCAGCAGCCTCCGTTTTTTCTGGAGAATGCCTACGCCTACGTTGTACTACGGCCCTAGCGGCTGGATCAATGGCGAGGTGGTGACAGGCGACCTCAGGGTCGAGTCCGGGCATCTCCGCAGCGCTCCAGGCGAACAGATCAACATTCTCGCACAGACAGGCCTTGATTTGCTTCCTGGCCAAGTCGGGGAGGTCTTTGCCAATCTTCACTCCCTTGGTCGGGTCTGTGCCGAGGGGAACAAGTTCAAAATCCCCGTCCGGTATTGGTCGGAGTGGGATTTGCTCGCTGCTGGATGGCTCGTCCTGATCGAAGCGGGTGTCCAGAGCTATGGAATCGACCTTTGGTGGAGCTTTCTGGACTTCTTCCTCGGGGGATGCTTTCCTGTCGGGCTCCTGTTTTGTCCTTTTGGCGGGTCTGGTCCCTATGTCGACGGTATCACGTCCCTTAGAAGCAGCGTTGAAGCACCTGCGGGCAGCGGCTAGATCCCCTTGGATGGTGGCTACCCGTGCCCTCCTGGTGTAGAACTTCATCTTCAGGTGGACGGTCGAGGGCACCGCTGTTAGTTCTGCCAGTGTCGGTCTCCCCAAGATGCAGTTGTACAGAGACGAGCAGTCAATGACGAGGAAATGGACTTTGACTTGTCTTGTAGCCGTTCCTTCGCCGAACGTAACCAGGAGCTCGACATATCCCCAAGGTTTGGAAGTCGAGCCGTTGAAGCCTTGTAGATCCGATCCCACATATGGAGAGAGATGTGAGTCGTCCAGCTGTAGGGTTCGGAACAGTTGGCTGTACATCACGTCGACAGAACTCCCTTCGTCGACCAGGATGCGATGCACATCAAAATTGGCCATTCTTGCCCTTATCAGTAAGGGGATGACCGTGTTCGGGGCTCCGCCGGGGAGCTCTTCTAGGTAGAAGGTGATGGGCTCTGACCTGCCCTTCACCCTTTCGAACGTTACTGTTTGCGGGGGAGCCGCGTCGACCAGCTCGTCCAACTTCCTCTTAGCTGAATTGATGGTGAGGTCGTTGAACCCGCCCCCATTGATGACCATGGCGGAGGGAAAGTATTCCCACCTGATGTGCGTTGTCAGCGGTTCCTGCAGATGCTCGGGAATGTCGAAGTCCTCGGGCCTGGTTACCGAGAAGGCGGTCTGGATAGGCACCGACTCGTCTGATGGTCGGGCGTCTTCTTCTGGCTCCTTGGTTTCATGGGCGTCGCGACGAGGAGCGTCGTTTCGCCGGTACTGCGCGAGCCTCCCTCCCTTGATGAGGGTTTCAATGGCGTCCTTGAGGTGGACGCAGTCCTCCGTCAAATGACCATGACTCCTATGGTACTGACAGTATTTATTTTTGTCCGCCCCGGGCTTGGCGGGAGCAGGTCGGGGACGCTTGACGCCGCCGTCCTTGAAGTCTGTACTGGCACACTCCGCCAGAATACGCTCGCGGGAAGCTGTGAGCGAAGTGTACTCGGTGAAACGGCCCGAGGGTCCCCTTTGTTCCCGGACTTCCCGGGGTCTGTCTTCTTTCCTTTTCTCCCCGGTCCGTCGAGGAGGAAGTGCTTCCTGGCGCGAGCTATTGTTAGGCCCGCGGGTCCTGGAGTCTCGGGCTCTGTTGGCCGCTTCCCTCTCCTCGTAATCCATGTATGCCCGAGCTTTTTCGAGGAGGGCTTCGAAAGTCCTGGGCGGCTCAATACCCACGGCTTTCCTGAACTCTGTCCCGGGGAGGAGCCCCCTCTCCAGCAGATATCTCTTCATGTGGTCCGCGCAGGGGACCTGTATCGCTTCTCGCTTGAAGCGGTTGATGAACTCCCTCAAGGTCTCATCCTGTCTTTAGATGATGGCCTCGAGAGCCGCCTCGGTCTTTGGATGGCGTCGAGAAGCGGTGAAGGAACTGATGAACTGGTTCTTCAGGTTCCGCCACGAGGTGATTGAGCCCGGGGCGAGTCCTTTGTACCAGTCCATGGCCGCCTTCCTGAGAGTCGTGGGGAAAAGACGACACTTGATGGGCCCCCCGACATTATGATAATGGAGCATAGCCTCGAACCCGTCAATGTGGTCGACCGGGTCCGCGACTCCATCGTACTCCTTCAGATGTGGGGGCTTCTCCATGCCCGGGGGGATGGGTGCATCCATGATGGCCTGCGACAGGGGACCGCAGGGGTCGTCCTCATCGCTCCTCTCCGGAGACAGAGATGGGGACTTGTAGTATTGTCTGGCACGGCGGTCGTGGTCGTGCTGAGTCTCCCTCGAGCGTGATGCTCGTTGGTTGAATGTTACACGTCCGTCTCCGGCGTGTCTCTTGTCGTGCCTTGTCGGGTCGCGACTGGGTTCTCCGGCAGGGATGACAGGCTGTCTCTCCAAATAGGGTCGCCTCTGCTTTGGCCGGGGAGATGGGCTTCAAGAGTTTTCCCTGTAGTGTCTCCGCGGGGGAGAATGGTGTCGAGCTTCAGTCACTCGAGGAGGGGGAGTATGTGGTCTCCGATGCCTCCTCGGGGGTCTTCGCTCGTCTTCAAGCGCCTTTAATCTCTCTCCTTGGGCGATGATGAGATAGTTCGTTTGATTAATTGCTGCGAACAACGCTTGTGTGGTGGCATCCGCCCCGGAGGGGACGGGGACTTCCTGAAACCGGGCGACTCTGTAGTGGGCGAGGGCCGCCGGGTCGTCCTCGAGTGGTGGTGGGAGAGAGGAGGATGATGCAGTAGCCCCGTCCCTGTATGAGGAAGTTCCGGGGGCGGTTGTTGCAGGAATGGTGTTGTGGCCGGGATTGCCGACGTTGTCGAGATGTCCGTTTTTGTCCGCCGTGCCGTTATTAGTGTCAGCGACACGGACGTTCTGCTCATCGCGAGCTGGATCAGCCATGACAGGTAGTTGAATTCGAGCTTTGGTCTTTTGAGTTGTTTGTAAGACGGGGAAGCTAGTTTCCCACAGACGGCGCCACTGATCTAACCTGATCAGACTTGGACCGTCACGACTGGCTCCGAGCTGAAAGTTTTGAACGAGGTGTGGGGGGGGGGGGGGGGTACCTGCAAGACACTCCGATGCTGAAGTAAGTAAGAGCACAAGCAGGCAATAGTAAGTATGGGTAGAATGATGAATACCTGACCCTCTGGAAACAGAGGGTATTTATAGCCCCCAGCGCTGGGCCAAGGTTCCTTCATTGGGCCGGGCAGGTTTGGCCCAATGGAGGAACTGCCAGGTCCTACGTGCGTAGTGGGGACCCGCACGTGGTCCCCTCCCTGGATGTTCTGCGTGAAGTGCGGGCGGACAGAGACGCGGTCTTTTCGGGATCTCGTTGAGAATGCAGTGGACTGAGTCTGCCCTATGAGGAGTGCTCGAGGTGAGGTCGAGCTGGGCAGCAGGAGATCGAGCAAATAGTCTCAGGGAGCACGTCGGGCACAACTGTGACCCTTTGGTCGGCGTGACCCTCAGCAAGTCCGTTTGGATTGGGCCTTATCAATGCTATTGGGCCTGTCGGGCCCAACCAGAACATTTTTATTTTAAATTATTTATTAATCTCTTATTTAATAAATTTTTATACTGACATAGTGTAGTAATTAATTTCTTATTTAATATAATAAATTTTCTAATTAAACATAATAATTAAGTATCAATTTTATAATAATAATTTAAAAAATTTATCTTTAAAATTATAATTAAAAAATATTTCTTATATTGTTTTATAAAAAATTATTCATAATTTTAAATAAAAAAATTGAAAAATGATTATATTTCATCATTATAATTAAAATTTTAATTATTATATTTTTTATTTAATTTCATATAATAAATTTATTTTAATATTTAATATTTAATTATAAATTAAAATTATTTTTTATTAATAATAACTCAATTTAATTATATTATAATTATATTATAATAAAAATTATTTAAAATAAATCAAAAAAATTTAAAATATTAAATTATTTCGGATATTCATATATGAAATCTCTCTTAAAATAAAAAGTAAGGATTCTTTCGAATAAATATATCTGAAATAATTCAATATTTCAAATTCATAAAATTAAAAAAAAGAATTCAGGAGACCACTTCTAAGTTTAAAAAGAAATTTTCTTTTGTTTTTTATTTAAATAAATTGAGAAAAAATTACAATTATTTATACAAAAAGTATTCAACTATACATTAAAACTTTTTAAGAGAAAAAAAAAATAAAGGAATTATATATTAAGATTGCATAGATTATAAATGTTAAAAAGTGAACAAAGACCGATGGGTCTAGTCGTCGGATCAATTACCGTTACAGTAAAATCGATTTTAATGGATAATTCAGGTTCGTTGGTATCGGATCTGATTCAAACAATTTTTAAGATCATGTTCTTGAAATTTAAAGATATTTAAGGGAAATTAGGAAACAGTTCTGAATATCTTGAGCGCATATGTGATTTATATATAAAGTTTGAAAGAATGAGAAATATTTGATAGAAAATGTAATTTTTTTTTCTTGAAACTTACGTGAATATTTTCTTGTAAGTTCTGCAATATCAAAGGCGAAATGTCAAATCAATAAAAAATATATAAAGCATATGTTCAAAGATTTCTTAAAGATCAGACATTAAAGAATTCTTTAAAAATGGCTTTATGGTAGAGTTTTTAAAAAAAAAAACTTGCTGAGAAAGAGAATCCATAAATTCCTCCTATATCAAAAGATTTAAAGAGTTTCAAAAGAAAGAATATTAAATTTGGCGTCATAAATAATCAAGGGGAAAATTCTTTAAATCTTACTTTTTGTTAAGAAGTAAGTCACTCTCGCTAGAAAATAATGTCAGAAAACTCTGGTTATTCTTCTAAGTGATAAATTACCATATTTTTATTATTTATTTTTTTCTACTAATCGTGTGTTGTAGATAAAGTTGAGAAAAAAAGAGGCCAAAAATCAAAAAAGGAAATGTCAATAAAAGACATCCACTAAAAGAACAGATCTAAAAATTTGGATATTGTAATTTGTAGAGAAAAGTATGGTCTTATGTCCAACTCAATTGCTACATGTGTGCTTATCTTGCATCCGGTACCCATCATTCTTATTTGAGCTATTATTTATTAGTTTTGTGAATTTTTTTAATATTTTTTGATAATAATAGTAATAGTAATAATAACAATAATAATAATAATTATAAAAAAAAAGGAGAAATATACTTTTAAAAGAAGTAGACTATCTTTAAAGAGGCAAAATAAATGACTTTAATCTTTTTATTTATCCGTTGGGATAAAGGGAAATAGTGTCAAGAAAGGTTAAGGCAAAAGATGTGAAGAAGTTGTCGAAAGAATGGAGGCAAAAGGTGATCCATGTCGTCAAAATATTTCGTAGAAGAATTATTTGAAGACTTAATAAATAAATGTTTACTTTGATTGCTTAAGACGAGGTCGAAGATATAATAAACAGTTTCTACAAACAGTTATCAAAGACGTGAACAGTTTTTGCAAGCAGTTATGGAAGACGCGTGAAAGAGTGCCAAAGAGAGGTTACGCATGAAGTTGCTACGTGGTAGGTTGTAAATAGTCGAACGATTAAGAGCAGTTATTTTAGAATTTATATATAAGTAGGACTTGTGGTGTGTTTTAGGAGTCCACATTTGTAACATTGCAAGAAAAACTCAAAGTACCCGTGTCAAAGAGAGAAATGAGGATTTCTGAAAACATATACATGTGTTCCAGTTTAGTTTCAAAGCAATTTATCTTTTCTTTAAATATCGATTCTTTACTTTCTTACAACTTTTTCATTTTTATCTTTTCACTTGTGTTACATAAGCAATCGCTCAGTTGTTTAATCAACCTAAATACCAAAACCCTTTAAGACTTAGCATTATGTTCTAGGATTTTGTAGTAGGTCATGTAAGTTAATTTTAATAAGAGGCTAGAGATTGTTTGCCAGAAATCAAGGTAAACAAATTGCCACGCCCAGTTTAAAAAAATGTCGGAGCCATCAATCAAAGGGCTATGAATTCCATGTTCCATGACTTTATAGAAAATTTTATGCAAGTATATATTGATGTCAATGTAATAAAATCTTCCTCTCAAAATGGTCATTTAGACCATCTTCAACAATCTTTTGAAAGAATGAGGGAATATGGGTTGAAGATGAATCCATTAAAATGTGCTTTCTGTGTTCATGCAGGAGATTTTCCAGGGTTCTTGGTGCACAAAAAAGGCACCAAGATAAATCAAAACAAGACAAATTTTTTTTTGGATCTCAAGCCTCCTTCGATAAAGAAGCAACTGCAATCTTTGTTGGGGAAAATCAATTTTTTGAGGAGATTCATATCCAATCTAAGTGGCAAGATGAAATCCTTCTCGCCATTGCTTAGAATCAAGAAAGGAAATGATTTCCATTGGGGACATGAATATGAAATTGTGTATAGTTGCATCTGTCTCGACAATAGGAAGTATGTTAGCCTAAGAGGACAATAGTGGTGTCGAAAGACCCATTTATTACCTCAGCCGAGTATTAATTGATGCATAAACTAGGCACAATATGATAGAAAAATTATGCTTATATTTGTACTTTTCTTTTATTAAATTGAAGCATTATATTAAGCCAATTAATGTTTATGTTTCATCTCATTTTGATGTTATTAAGAATATGTTGTCTAAACCCATTTTGCCTAATCGAATTGGTAAATAGGAACTTACATTAACTGAGTTTTCATTAACTTATGTGCCTTTGAAGGCCATGAAGGGATAACTTGTCGCGAATTTCATTGTAGTTCACACGATAATTGAACCGTCTCTAAATTTGGTGGGCATAAATCCTTGGAAATTATACATCGACGGGATAAGTCAAAAAAATGGGATTGTATTGGAGTATTAATAAATTCTCCAAAAGGGATCTCGACCAAATTCAAATGTAAAGTCGAAGGAATGTGTTCCAATAATGAAGCAGAGTATGAAGCTTTGATTACTGGACTCAGGATCTTAGTAGATCTAGGAGAAAAATAGGTCAAAATAAAAGGTGACTCTGAGTTAATAAGCAAGCAAATCACACGAGAGTGTAAATGCATTAAGGAACATTTATTGATCTATTTTGCAATGGTAAATGAACTTTTGGAAAATTTTGAGTCAATTGACAACAAACATGTACCTCGAGTACAAAATCAAGAAACTAATGAAATGGTTGCTATTTCAACAAGGTGTATGTTGGCCAACAATGTTGAAAGATTGTATGGATTTTGCAAAAGGTTATCAACAATGTCAGAGACATGCAGGCATTCAGCGTGTGATAACAAGCGAATTACAAGTTATTATCAAACCTTGGCCTTTTCGAGGTTGGGCGTTGGATCTCATAGGGGAAATTTGACCAGATTCATCAAAACAACAAAGATACATACTGGTTGGAATATATTATTTTACAAAATGGATAGAGGTCATACTATTAGTTAATGTAGATCAAGAAGCGAAGATTGAATTTATTCAAAAATACATTATCTATAGGTTTGAAATTCCTGAAACCATTACAACAGATCAAGGATCAGTTTTCACTGGTCGAAAGGTACAAAAGTTTACAGCTAAAATAGGTTTCAAGTTGTTAATATCCACTCCTTATTATGCTCAAGCAAATGGATAAGTTAAGGTTTCCAATAAAGTTGTAATTAGTTTGATTAAGAAGCATGTTGATAAAAAACCTAAGAGCTTACATAAAACATTAGATCAAATAGTGTGGGCATGTCGAAAATACTCTAAAGAGGCAACAAATTCAATTCCTTTTCGTTTAGCGTTTGGGCATAATGTTGTTTTACCAGTGAAAATTTGATTAAAGTCAATGAGAATACAATGTCAAAATGAAATTTCATCGGAACATTATTGAAATATGATGTTAGATGAAATGATTGATTTGGACGAGGAAAGATTGGTTGCATTAGATATATTAATAAGACAAAAAGAACGAGTTGTTAAAGCATACAACAAGAAAGTTAAAGCAAAAACATTCGCAGTCAGAAACCGTGTGTGGAAAGTGATTTTGTGTATGGATCGAAGAGACATGACCTTGGGGAAATGGTCACCAAGCTGGGAAGGAACATTTCGAGTCCTTCAGGCATTCACAAATAATGTCTATGAAATTGAGGAATTGTCATCTGATTATCGAATCTTAAAGGTGAACGAGAAATATTAGAAGAATTATAGACCTATGCTCCAAGAGGTTTGAATAATAACAAAATAAAGTGTCTACATAGTCATGGCCAAAAATGGTGTAAGAGCCAAAATGGCCTGTTACAAAAATCCCAAAATAATCATATAAAGCCCAAAGGGAAAAATATTACAAAGGAAATTAAAGCAAAGTTAAGTAGGGAATCTAGACTTAAAATCTTGGAAGCGTGGTTTTTCATAAGAAATTTTGGTGTCAAGATGAGCTTTTCTATCTTTCAATATGCCAATCCTTTCTTTGATATAGAGGGATTTTTCGCCATAAGCAATTACCTTGAGTATTTCTTCGTTGATTTCTTCTTGGGATGGAAGATTTTTGTCACGATCCAGAGTGGCCTTTTCTGTTCAGCTTCTACAATTTTCTTGCTGAGTTCCACAATCCGAACTTGATAATCTGCAATTTGTTTGTTGAATATATTGCGTTTGTCAAGACATTCCTGTTTCTTGGTGTCGAAGTCATTTAGTTTTTTCTCACAGGCTTCACTAAGGTCCCATTCCAAAGTCATTTCTTTTGATTTTATCTTGATTTGGAGATCAACATTCTTTCTGAGAGCAATGTCTCGAGTAATCTGGCTAAAGGGATATTCAAATTCAATCAAATATTAGGGCGTAAAATCAAGAATCTTGTATAAAGTGATTTTGTCGAGCAATTTGAGAACAATATCCCCAAACTCAACTTTGTCTTCAATAAAAGTAAGAAAGTCACCTTCAAAAATGTTATTTCTCTAAAATTATGATTGGCATACAATTTGGTAAAATCAACTTGGCAGTAACATGTTGAACAAGATGTTCCAACTGGTAGTTTTCAACATGTCGAATAAGATGTCCCAACCAGGAGGATATGACATCGTGTCTGCAACAACTGACAGTTATCTTTCAGCTGATATGTTAGTTACTGAATATTCAGGGAATATTTAGTTAGCTTATGTGGCGTCCAAGATTGACAAATCAGAGATTCTATGTTGGTTTTCAAAGATATACAAATTTTCAAAGTATGGAGAGATTTTAGGAAACTAATGATTGAAGACCTATCTTCTTGGAGAAGATTTTGCAGACTTTATGCAGCCTCACTGTTACGATTTTAAAGCTCAACCCAGTCCATAATAATGTTATATATAGACTGGTGTATACCAAGTTTTAGGTAGAGCTTACGTGTGTGTTTTGTTAGGGTTTTAGAATTCTTATTTGTGAGCCTCTCTAATATCATCTTGATAGAAGAGTAAGACTGTTTTAGGTTGTAAGTTTTGTCAAGCATCCATGAGCTTTTAAGCATTATATAATATGGTAGGAGAACTGACTTGGTTTTGCATTTTATCGCAAATGTGCGGATAGCAAGAGTCGCCATCGGCTTTTCTTTTATCCAATAAGGAAAGGGTGAAAAGAATAGGAAAGACCTTCGAGATTTTCTTGAGTTCATGGGGTAGGTTATGAAAAGGGAAGGTGTTAGCACCCTTTTCATCCAAAGTTATCTACGGGATCTTAATCTCTAGCTCACTTTGTTTTGAAAATTGCTTTGTGTTGTGCATGTTTGAAAAATATTTAGAAATGCCAATAGTAAGGAAACTTTGTAACGATTCTTGAGAATGCATACAAAGTGTTTGTTTGAATTCCTTCTCAGTATGGGGAACCAGCATTTCTTGAATAACTTTGACCTTGGCGGGATCAACTTCAATACCTTTACCTCTAACGACGAAACCTAGGAGTTTACCTGACCTAACCCCAAATGTGAATTTGTTTGGATTCAATCTAGTTTGTACTTCTTCGGTCTCTCAAATAGCTTGTGTAGATGGTCCTGATGCTCTTCTTCAGTCTGTAATCTGGCTATCATATCATCGATGTAGACCTCTATCTCATAGTGAATCATGTCATGGAGCAAAGCTACCATGAGACGTTGATATGTTGTGCCAGTGTTCTTTAACCCAAAAGGCATAACCTTGTAGCAGAAAGTACCCCATTGTGTGACGAAGGTTTTTTTCTCCATGTCTTCAGGTGCCATCTTGATCTGATTATAACCCGAGAAGTTGTCCATGAAGGAAAATACCTTATGTTGAGCGGTGTTGTCGACCAAAACATCTATATATGGTAGTGGCAAGTCATCCTTGGGGCTTGCCTTGTTCAGATCCATGTAGTCTACACACATACATACCTTGCCGTCTTTTTTGGGTACCATAACCACGTTTGCAACCCATTAAGGATATGGGGTAACAACCAAGAAGCCCGTATTAAATTGCTTCATAACCTCAGCCTTGATCTTCTCTGACATCTAGGGACACATGCGATGGACTTTTTGCTTTATTGGAGAACAACCCTCTTTCATCGGCAGACGGTGAACCATAATATCAGTATCGAGCCCTGGCATGTCTTCATACGACCAAGCGAAGATCTCAACATATTCATGAAACACATGAGTCAATCTGTTCTTGTCACTTTCCTCTAGGTTGGCCCATATCTCGACTTCTTTTCTGTCTGCTTCAGTACCCAAGTTTACAACTTCAACTGGATCTTCATGTGGTTGAATAGCCTTTTCCTCTTGCACTAACAGTCTGGCAAGTTCTCTAGGTATTTCAAAATCTTCATCATCTTCGTCCTCAGCTTGGTAGATCAAATTTTCAAAGTCATAAGTGGTAATAGTAGAGTCGTTATCAACGGGATCCAGAGTGGATAGGAATCTGTAATGTATTGTGTGGGTGTGTGTAAGAACACATAGCTATTTGAAAGTGATAAAATGAAAGAAAGACAAAGAACTCAAAATTTGAATGCAAAAACGTCAAATGTTTTATTAAATGAAGATATGCTTATGTAATGACAACATTTAAAAAGTAGACCATTATGCCCCGGGTAAGGCACAAGGCCTAAAATAACTGTTTAAATAAATTACATAACCAAAAATTTGTAAGCAATAAAACAGAAATTAGCTATTACTCTTGACTAAAAGAGATTGATATAATGTCTTTGGTCTCCCAGTTGCTGAGCTCGTTACCGATGGTGGGAAAGATCCAGTTGTCAAGGTCATAGTCACTGTCAGCGTCTTCTATGGCGTTGACTCCATTGTTTCTGATGCAGAGTGGTGGTCTTCCAGCACAAGCATGATGAACGGTCCTCTGACCCTCTGCAGTGAAACCCAAAACGAATTTGTCATATTTATACGGAATGTCGGGAATCTGACCCCAAATAGTATAACCACCTTCTTCTATAGCAGCTTTAGCATCCTTCAAAGAAGCCATTCTGGGCGGAGCCCTGGTAACCTTGGGAATGGCAAAACCATCTTCAGTAACGACTGGAGGGATAGCTTCAAAATTCTAGCAGGGATTCCAATGAATTCTCCGTCCATCTATACATACCATAATGAGTTCAAGTGGATAACTATATACTCTTCTTCGTCACAGACTGTAACAACCTTTCCCTACACGTGATACTTCAACTTTTGGTGTAGGGTTGAAGTAACAACGCCTGCACCATGGATCCAAGGGCGTCCGATTAAACAAGAATATGATGGCCGGATATCCATTACATAGAAGGTAGATTCTAATACTTGAGAACCCACCTTGATCGGAAGATCCACTTCTCCGTGCACCATCCTCTTTGAACCGTCAAAGGCTCTCACCACAATATCACTAGGTTTCAGTATAACCCCTTCGCAATCAAGTCTGTCAAGAGCGCCCTTCCATAGAACATTTAACGAGGAACCGGTATCAACCAATAAATGAGCCAAAATAGTGCCCCTGCATTCAATGGAGACATACAGGTCAACATCAAAAAAACCTAATCCATTGTCAATCGTCAAGCTAGCAACATAGTTCTCAAATTGATCGATAGAAATCTCTTGTGGCACATGAGCAAACTTCAAGAATTTCACCAAATCTTGTGCATAGGCTTCAGAACATAGTAACAAATATAACATAGAGATCTTAGATAGGGTCTTCCCTAGCTGTTCAACAATATTGTAATCGCTCTTAAAAATAATCTTCAATACCTACTCCATCTCTTGCCTAGGGGTGACCTTAACTGCAACTTCTTTAGGTGCCTCCATCCAGGAAGGCTCTGTTATTTGCTCTTTACCTCAAGTCTCAGTAGTTGACTCAGTAGCAGTAACCCGAACAGGTGTAACAACAGTCTTTAGAGAGATTTCCAAGGAGAAAACCCTTCCGCTTCTAGTAACCTCAATGTTGGAATCATTAGCTTCAATAACTTCATATTCAGTAGCCAATAGTTCTTGATTGACGCCATAGTAGTAGACGTCGGCTCCATAATTCCACGGGATAGCTTTATCTGAGGAATATGGAATTGGTCCACGTGTGGTGATTATTAGAGGAGCATCTTTGGGATTGACAGTGATTCTTACAGGACCTTTGGAGGTGATCCTAACATGAGGGCCACATATTACAGATAAGTCTTGAAATAGATTCTCAACAGACGAAATCTTCGTAACCAGAATTATATGATTGTTCATTAGGCGTTGAATGCCTACCTTTAGTAACTTGCAACCATTGGGTTGGACTGTGCAGCAGTAACATCTTTCAATACAGTCCGGAAATAAATCGGCCTGCAACAAATTCTCTTTGATAATTGGGAGGGGAGTAACTGTAATATGGTGGAGAACTGACTTGGGTGTTTTTACATTTTATCGCAAGTATTGCGGATAAAAAGAGTCGCCACTGACTTTCCTTTTATCCAATAAAGGAGAGGGTGAAAAGAACAGGAAAGACCTTTTGAGAATTTTTCTTGAGTTCGGGGGGGGGGGGGGGGGGTGTAGGATATGAAAATGGAAGGTGTTAGCATCCTTTTCATCCGTAGTTATCTACGGGTTCTTAGTTGCTAGCTCAGTTTGAAATGCTTTGTGAAATGTGTTTGTGTTTGTTTGAAAGTATTTTGAAAACGCCTTTGTTTCTGCAAACTTTGTAATGATTCTCGTCTCTATAAGAATGTATACAAAGTGTTGGTTTTTGAAAATAGTTCAAAGAGATTTTGTTTTCGGAAAGATGTTTTGAAAGTGTGAGTGTGGAAATAGTTTTAGTTTTATGAGCAAGCAACTACGAGCGTTCTACCTACTCAAAAGAAATATTTTTTCTTTTCCTCCTCCATTAGATAGTGCTATCTTACCATTGATCGGTAAGAAGTTCTATCATTGGATATGAGGGGACAGGCACAGGTTATCGTACAGTCATAGAAGGCAACTTATAGGAAACTTTAGCAATTTATCGTAAGGGACTAAGATCATTTACCAAAGGAAACATCGAAGGGTCATCGAGGGACTACGATCTTTTTTAATCGAGGGTCTTTGCTAAAGCGTCCCATATTCGAGGGACATGATTGTTTTTCCGAGGAAACAAGCGAGGTTATCCTAGAGGTGCACGTGTGAAAAGTGTGTTTGATTAGAGTTTAATTTATCTTGATTTAGGATTGTCTAGCGGCCGATTTTAAATCTTACCATACACGCCTAATTACTATACAATATAAGGAAATGCGGTAAAGTACAGAAAATAAAATTCTACGCTATTACAACGCTTCAGGAATGGGGGTACAAATTTATGAATGGGAATGAAGTAAAAAGTCTAGTTAAACTATTACAAACCACAAACAGTTACAATAATCGAAAGAATGCGAAAATAGTAAATTACACGAAGAAAGAAAAGGGAAATTGTTTTGTGATTTTAAATAAGGAAATTAAATCAATTAAAAGCTATGAACGAAAATTCAAGAATTCTAAATAATATTTTTGGTATTTTATCAATAAAATCTAAAGGAAAAATAAAACTAAGTTCTAATACATATTTTTTTTTGATTTTTTTATATAAAGAAAAATAAAACCATATATTTTGTTATTATTAATATTATTATTATTATTATTTTAAATGTTAAGAAAATATTAAAGAGCAAAAGGAAATTATAACCTAAATTCTAAAATCATTTTTGTGTTTTATATTTTTTTGTAAAGAAATAGAATCAAGTAAAAAACAATTAAGAATAAACAAATTTTTTGAAAATGAAGTCTAAAAAGGGGGGGGGGGGGGAGTGCCAGGTTCGAGATAGGGTGCAAAATAAACAATCTTGGATTGGGCTGGCAACTTAAGCCCAGTAGCAATAAAAAGGAGTAAAAAAAATAAAAAAGGTAATAAAAAAAAGGTTGGGCTGAAGGGAAACGGATCGGGTTGGTTGAGGTTACAGACGAAGGGAGTGTGTTAGCTGAAGCTTTCGACATTTGATAAAAATATGAAAGTTGATTTGAGAAGATCATGTTTTAAAAATAACATGAAATTTGACCTTATAAGGTTATTTTATAAAGCTCATTTTTATGATTCGACATGTCGAAAGGCAATTTAAAGTGAAAGGAATATTTCAAGATATATGAATACTTCGACAATCACGTTGGTTGAATTCAAAGTTGAATTCAAAAGCTTCGAGCGGGAAGTTTAAATTTCAAACTAATGCGTTTCGCTAGGAAGACGCATGGAAGCGCTAGAATGTATGCATGTAAAAGGTGTCGAATGTGGCGTAATCTCATAGAAAGACCGTTAGGGTCAAATTAGTATAAGTAGGAGTCTTAAATGTTAGGATTCAACGTGTTCACATCTTTGTACAATATACTCAAATACTCAAAGTATCAGTGTTAGAGAAACGAGTTAGTGAGACATGTATGTATGATGCACCATATTTACATTCGAAAGTTATTTACATTTAATGAAATTTCTTCATGTCATTTATATTCTATACGATTTACAGTCTAGAGTAGTTTTCTGTTTTATTGCTTTTATAAGGACACTTTATTTTGATATCAAAGTGATTCTCTTCGTTTAAGGAAGATATCATCAAAACCTTTTTCCTAAAAACTAGAACACAATAGTCCTGAGATCAATCTGATCGATCTCGCAAGTAACTGAATCTTTTTAGAGATTTAGAAGATCAGCGGTTGCTTACCAAATTACTGGGTAAACAAATTGGCACACCTGCTGGGACCCTGTGTCTAGTTTTCAGTTTTTATCTAACTTGTTTCGTTGCATGAAATTAAGAAGTGGAAAAATAGCCAATACCACAGATCCTAGAACAAAAAAGCAGAACAATAGGAGAATGGCTAACCCACCCGTTAGCAGTGTAAAACAAGTTCCTCCCCCCACGGGAGGGAATTTAAATGATTCAAATACAACCGAAGCCATGGCGACAAGTCAAGGGACTACGATTATCCCGTCGACTACGAACGCTACAGTCATACCCCCTAATACAAGTGATTTAACCATATTTTCAAACGCACAAAATGAACCTTTTGTAATGTCTGTGGCTAGCCAAAATACGCCCGTTTCCCCCAGACCTTTAGTAGGTAGTGTCTCTAGAACTTATGTACCAGGATTCATAATCCCAACATCAGATACAATATATGGCATGCCAACTACATTCATGACAGGAATTCAAAATAACAGTCCGACATACACACGTCCTTTAACATCTTCCTTCTCACCATTACAAGGATCAGGTTCAAGGGTAAACCATATGGCACGAAACAATTTGCAGCCAGGATATGTTGCCCAATTGCCTCCTCTACCACAAATACGCAGGCAGTTTTAAGGCAACATATGGATAATAGTAACCATGAAATGGTGGGAATAATCACCCAGCAAATGAGTATAATCTTTAACCCTCTAATCCAAAACACCACACAAACGAATTTGTAGAATGCCCAAGCAAACCAACAAATGGCATCGCAAATTGGGCGCCTTGCAGATTTTTTGGGTGCACCCAGAGAATCAACTCGACAAACACAACCCACGTGGACAAGGGAGAATCAAGGCATACTGTTTCAAGTAGAACCAACCATTGACCAGGCCCAACCAGTGATACACCCAGAAGTTGAAATTCAACAACCAGTTCGAAGGGAAGAACCACATAGATTTCAACAGGCTATTACCAGGGAGGGATCACAAAGAAGGGCAGTCCTGGTGAATCGGAACCAAGACGCTGACGAAATTCTCCAAGGGTGTCGACAAGATGAAATGGTAGGAAACAATAATCTAGCAGCCATAGTCGAAAGAATAATGGCATGGAATGGAGTAAATATTGGCATGCGAAGGCCAAACTATATATCCCCTTTGTCTGAGTACATTCAGCAAACTGAGTTACCTAGGGGATGGAAAGTGCCAAAATTCACAAAGTCCTCTGGTGACACCAGTGAGTCAACCATAGAACATGTGGCTAGATATCTTACAAAAGCAGGGGATATAGCAAAGAATGAAAATTTAAGGATTAAATATTTCCCTAGTTCACTAACCAAAAACGCTTTTACTTGGTTTACAACTCTTGCAGCAAATTCCATCCATGATTGGACTCATTTGGAGAGATTATTTCATGAACAATTTTATGTAGGTCAATCCAAAATCAGCCTAAGAAAATTGGAAAATGTTAAGCGCAAATTCAACGAGCCTATAGATGATTATCTTAACGGGTTCCGTTTGTTAAAGGCAAGGTGTTTCACACAAGTGCCTGAACACGAGTTGGTCAAAATGGCAGCAAGAGGATTGGAATTCTCTATCAGAAAGAAGTTAGATCCCAAATTTATAAGAGACATGGCACAACTGGATGACAAGGTTTGACAAGTGGAGCGTTTGAAGATTGAAAAAGCAAGGGCTAACAAAAGCCACAGGAAAGAAAGAGTGGCTTATGTCGAAGCATGCTCAGATGAAAGAGATGTCGAAGATGACTCTTCAGAGGTCGAAGAGCACGAGATAGATCTTGCAGAATTAAAGCAAGGACCACCTTATCCTTGCAAGGGCTAACACCTGTGAACGGGAAGAATCCCGTCGAACCAGAAAGGAATGAAAAATTCCCAAAGAAAGCCTATACCTTCAACATCACCAAGTGTGATGAAATCTTTCACTTATTAGTAAAAAATGGCCAGATGATAGTGCCCCCTGGTGCTAAAATTCCTCCATTAAAACAACAGAAGAAAATAGATTTTTGTAAATATCATAATTTTTTAGGCCATAAAACCTCACAATGCTATCTTTTCAGGGATTTGATACAAAGTGCAAACAAGGAAGGAAGGTTGAAGTTTGGAGAGAAGCCCAAGATAAAGGTTGATGCAGATCCTCTTTAGGTTGCTGAGACAAATTTTGCAGAGCCTGTAGATATCAACATGGTGGACGTTGTTGAAATCGAAGAAGGTCAACTTGATAAAGTATCTGAAGATGCTCATGGGCTGGAGACTGCTGAGGGTCTCATGGGCCAGTTCGAAGGGAATGCTACTGATGGCAATACCGAAATTCCTGGAAAACCTAAGACTACTGAGGGTCTTAGAGTCAAATTTGAAGAGCTGGAGATTGTTGAAGGTCCCAAGTTCGAAGTTAACAAAACTAGGGACAGGCCCAAAGTTACTGTCAAATCTAAGACTACTGAGGGTATTAGAGTCAGATTCGAAGAGCTTGAGAATGTCTAAGGTCCCAAGTTCGAAGTAAACTTGGTGAATCTGAACCAGCTATTCCCAGAGATGGAAGAGATTGAAAGACATTTGAAGATGGAGGATGATAGGATGCAAACTGGGCACTAGAAAGTAAGCCTGGTGGAATATCTTTTTCATTACCATAAGAAGAATCCTGAAGGATTAGTGTGTCCAAGGTGCAGCGTAAAGAATGATCGAAGCGCTGCAACGACATACCAGAAAGTGTACCAAGAGAGGGCTGGAAACAACTAGAGGAATGCCAAAGAATTACTGCCATACCCAAAAATGGGAGAAAGCTTGATGGGATTTTTGGTTAGGTGTCATAAGACAGGATCATAAGTTTTAATGTGCCCATGGTGCATTGCTGTTTATGACAGGAAAGCAGCAGAAGCATTCGAAAGAATTCCGTCTATACAATACTGGAACAATCAAAGGAGTAACAGGGTCATGTATGTAACCAATGCGAAAGGAATTCCAAAAAGGGCAGATAGCCCACACCCCAGAGTGAACCGATAAGTCACCTTCAAGCCACCATCCAACATCCCAATAGACAAATGGTTGGAGTCTAGTCAAAGCAAGGGGAAAGGAAAAGGCAAATGGAAATGGAAGAATTTCGAAAAAGGTGGCAGATCTGCATGGGCATATCGAAGACAGTTCCAGTCAACAAAGCAACAAGCCTATGTTTCTAAGAACTACAAAGGAAAAAACCCAATGACAAGGACCCGGTGGCGAAGGTACCAAAGGACTAAGAAGGCTCTAAGGGAACTCATCAGCAACGAAGTAGGGGAATCCAGTACGAAACAAACTCCGTCTGCTGCACTTGTCGAAGAGAAGCCACCAGCATAAAGGAGGATTTCCCCTAGAAAGACTAAGGTATCCGTTGAAAGGGCTCCAGAGGAACCAACTAACGAAAAGCCAATCAACGATGAGGACATGCTTACTGATAACTTTGACTCAGATGGGGAGTCCTCTCTGAATATAGTCTGCAATGTGGTTTCTGTACTACCACATGAATATGATCAATTAATGGAGGTAGAAGATTATGAAGAAGCAGATGAGTTAGAGATGCAAATCACAAACCTGTGTGCTATTATGTTATGAATAATGGAGCAGTCGAAGAACAAAACGCGTTCTTTGAAAAACCAAACCAAGGTATGAAGAACCATCTGAAGCCTCTCTTTATCAGGGGAAAAGTAGAACAAGTGGGGATCAACAAAGTAATGATAGATGGGGGTGCTGTTGTCAACCTCATGCCTCAATTCTTACTGAAGAGGATAGGTGTTGACTCCTAAATTCGACACCCTTGTTTCATTAATGTCAGCCATTAAAGCTGAAGGATGTTTTCGACCAGCTAGGTCCGTCGAAATGCCCATCGAAAGATGGCAATGTACTCAGAAGATTTCTTCCAAGGGAGAAATTGGTTGCCTTCGACGTCGAAGGCGTTTCTCGTCGAAGATGCTTCTCGACGAAGATGTTCGATGGTTCAGAGTGGAACGGTTTGAAATTCAAGCGTTTGGAGGGAAAACGGTTTCCAGCGGTTACCAAGTGCAACGTGCAAAGATCTGGAGCGTCGAACATTGAGAACGTGCCAAGTGGAATCATCTCGAAGTAGTGTAACTGCCCGACGGTTACTTGGGATGTTTTAGTATAAATAGTAGTAGTTCACGCAGTTTCTCGCGTGTGTTCACAATTATATACAAAGTCACTCATATAGATTCGAGTACCCAGCGTGTGAGAAAGAATTGTTGAGAATGTATGTGTGAAGCACCACTTTTATTAATCAAAGTCATTTAATTTCCAGAAACTTTACTTGCTTTCTTCTTTACTTTCCCTGTCGAAGTCCTTTATTTCAAGCCTTCATTTATTTTACCAAGCCTATTTCTTCATGCAATTTACTTAAAGCCTCTTTACTTTATTGTCATTTAACCATTATCCAATTTAATCAAAACCTCAAAATCAACCTATGTCCTAGGATCAATCTGATCGATCCTGCGAGTAACCAAATAAGTAACCATTTGGAGGATCAGCGGTTGTTTACCAATAACCACGGTAAACAAATTGGCACACCTGGTGGGACCGTGTGTTGATTTTTGAACATAATCTCATCTTTCTCGAGGAGTGTTGCATGTTATTGAGAAGTGGTAGAATATACACTAACGATAACAATACTGCTAGAAGAAGGGAAGAGATGGCGAATCCGCCAAACAATAACGAGATCCCACAAACAAATGTGGGAGCAACGGTTATCCCGACCGTAAGTGAAGCGATAACCGCTGGTTCGACACCAGCAGTAACGGTCACAGCAACGGGGCCATTACCTCTGTTCACAGGCCCCAGAGTGCCTTTGGGAACTCCCCCACCAAGGGGAAATCTAGGCACAAGGCCTTTCGTTCCCCCAGGATTTATGACAGGCGGTCATAATCGAGAACCACTCTATGGCATGCCAACTTCTGACTTGGCTAGCCTGACGAATGCTGCGTCCACTTTTTCAGACCCTTTGGTGAGTGCCTCTTCGCCACTCCAAGGTTCTGGAGTAGGTATGGCGAATAGAAATAGGACCCAACTCTTAGGAGGAACGTCCCAAGTAGCACATGGCCTTACAAATGCCTCGACAGCAGTCTTGAGGCAACAAATGGACGAAAGCAACCATGATATGGTTCAAATGTTGGCACAAACTTTAAGTACCGTGCTGAACCCTCTAATACAAAACACTACTCATTCGAATCAGCAGATGACAGCGCAAATGACGCGTTTGGCTGATTTCTTTGGAGTACCCCAACCTATTCGACAGCCCCAAAGAGCGCAAATAAGGGGAAACCAGGGTGTATTCTTAGAGGAAGAAACCACCATCAACCAAGTCCAACAGCCTATCGAAGAAAACCTTAGGGCACGATTGGAGCAACCTGTCGAGGAACCTAGGGTAATAACCCCAGAGGTAAGGTTAGTTAACAGAAACCAAAATGCTGACGAAGTAGTTCAGCATATCCAATACCAAAACATGGGTTTGGAAAATAATCTGGCAACCATGATCGAAAGGATCATGACTCAAAATGGGATGAACACGGGCTTTCGAAGGTCCAACTTTACGTCCCCGCTGTCAGAATACGTGTTACAAACAGACTTACCTCCTAGATGTAAAGTCCCCAAATTCACTAAGTTTTCTGGGGACACGACAGAATCTACTGTCGAACATGTGGCGAGATACTTGATCGAAGCAGGAGATATTTCGAATAAAGAAAACCTGAGGATTAAGTACTTCCCAAGTTCTTTAACAAAGAACGCTTTTACTTGGTTTACAACTCTCCCCCCCAATTCGATCCATCATTGGACCCAGTTGGAAAGATTGTTCCATGAACAATTCTACATGGGGAAAACCAAGATAAGCCTGATAGAATTGGCCAGTGTAAAGAGACGTTTCACTGAACCTATAGACGAATATCTAAATAGGTTTAGGTTGCTCAAGGCGAGATGTTTTACACAAGTGCCGGAACATGAGTTAGTCGAAATAGCCGCAGGCGGTTTAGATTATTCCATTAGGAAGAAGTTAGACACTCAATACCTGAGAGACATGGCCCAACTGGCCGATAGAGTTCGACAGGTAGAACGCCTCAAGGCTGAAAAAGCAAAGGCAACGAAAACTCATAAGAGAGAGAGGATAGCGTATGTTGAGATGGATGACGAAGATCCAGAATCCTTCGACGATACTATAACTGTCGAAGAAGGAGAAGTCGATTTAGCGGAACTGAAACAAGGGCCACCATACTCTTGCAAACTGTTAGTCCCCTCAAGTGGGAAAAATCCCATTGGTCCAGAAAGGACCAACAATAGGTTCCCCAAAAAGACTTATAGTTTTGACATCACAAAATGTGATGAGATCTTTGACTTGCTTGTAAAAGATGGCCAAATGATAGTACCCCCAGGGGTAAAAGTGCCTCCTCTTGATCAAAGAAAGAAGAGAGGTTTTTGCAAATATCATAATTTTTTGGGCCATAAAACTTCTCAATGTTTTCTTTTCAGGAATCTTGTGCAATACGCTATCAAAGAGGGGAGGTTGAAGTTTGCTGACAAAACCCCCATGGCTGTCGACTCAAATCCGTTGCAGGCTGAAGTCCACTATGCTGAGCCTTCTGAGGTGAACGTGATCGAGGCATCCAGGAACCAGTCGAAGAGGCCAGGAATCACAATGGTCGAAGTCTCAAAGGACCATATCAACATGCCAATCTTTGGCAGTTTTTCTGGGAATTTATCCAGAAAGACAATTGAAGAGGTTCAGAAAGCGGTCAAAAGCCCAAAGCTGGAGACCGTTGAAGCACAAAAAACTGGACCAAAACCCAGTTCCCACTTGGCCACAGTTCAAGGCCAGACGGAGAATTTGGAGATTCAAATGAAGCAGTTGACTCTTGCCAACAAAGGTGCAATGAATGTCAACATGGTCGAACTCTCTGACCCAAAAGCATTAGAGGAGGCCATGAGGCAAGAACAAGCTAACAAGACTGCTTTCACTCGGGAAAATGAAAATCTGGCAGATTTCCTGCAAAGATGCCAGAAAAAGAAGTCAGAGGTGATGCTGTGTCCAAGATGCAGTTCGATCCTTGACAAAAAAGCTGCCGAGCACATTCAAGGCGTAAGAGCAGCAAATAAGAGAAGGGAAAATGTTGATCTTCGACATGACCCCAGAAGAGCCTCCCAAAGAGGTTCAAACCAAGAAAAGAGGCCATTGACTTTCAGGCCTCCAACAAATGTGCCGGTAGATACCCGGTACAAAACATCTGGTCGAAAGAGGCCAAGCGAGGAGAGATGGCACTCTTTTGACGTGCCAAGGGGTTCATCTTTAACACAAAAGAAAGAGCCCCAAGTTGCTGCACCTAAAGTTGCACAAGTGTCAAGCAACTACAAAAGGAAAAATCCCATGTCTCGATCTCAATGGAGGAGATACCAAAGGAGACGAAAAGCTGAGAGGGAGGCTGCCAATGAACCAAAGGCAGAAACCAGTTCAAATGTTCCTCTAAGGAAGCAAAGAAAACCTCTAGAAAGAGAGCCAGTAACCAACAGGCTAGTTTGGCCTAACCAATGTGAAATTGAGGACGAAGATGGTTCTGAGTCTGATGATACTTTGGACATAATGGTGAATATAGTCTCAGTGCTGCCCAGAGAATTCAACCGACAGGTGGAGGTCGAAACAAGTGACTGGGAAGTGGAGCAAGAAATGGCCAAACATAGGCGAGTGTGCTATTTCGTTATGGACAATGGCACTACTGAGGAACAAAATGGGTTCTTCGAACCACCTACAGAGGCGATGAAAAATCACCTCAAGCCTTTATTTATAAGGGCTAAACTCGAAGAAACTACAGTGAATAAAATCTTGGTGGATTGTGGGGCAACCATCAACATTATTCCTCACTTTATGCTAAGGAAAGTTGGCAAAAGGGATGAGGACATCAAGCCTCACAATATGGTCCTGTCGAACTATGAGGGCGGCATAGGGACCACTATGGGAGTGATCCAACTAGATATCAAGGTAGGATCTATCCTTCGACCCACAATGTTTATGGTCATATCGGCCAAACCTAACTACAATCTTTTGTTGGGCCGTGAATGGATTCATGGTGTTGGAGCTGTGCCATCATCAATGCACCAGAGGCTGCTCCTATAGCGTCCAGATGGGATGGTCGAAAACATAGAGGCATATCAAAGCTATTACCTGGGCGAAGTGAATCACCTAGGGCTGGCAGATTTCGACAAGAACTTGGCTCACATAGGGCCATGTCTAACACTTGACTTCGATTTGGCGCCAGCGCCAAATACCTTTTGTTCCCTATACCTGCATCATGAGCATGGTTTCCAATGGGACAGAGAAGACTTGTCCCACATAGACTTCAGTGGGTTAACTGATATCCAACCAACTGGTTGGGGAAGTGAATTCAGTGATAATGACTGAGTCACAATCATTGAAGCGAATTTCGGCTTATGTAGCCGAAACAAAGATGATAACGGCTCTCGAAGCCGAAGTAAAGTACATGGCCACACAGGCCAATGATCAACAGTTATCTGCTGCAGGTCCAGGAAAGGATTTCGATCCAGAACCTCTTGATATCATGCCAGAAGGAATGCAGGAACAGAGGCTCGACGCCATCTATGACGATGAGCCTTTGGGCTTCGAAAAGGACCCCTTGGCGAACAACATTAAAATGTTAGCACAAGATCCTTTAGAAGAAATCAACTTAGGCGAAGGGTCAAAGAAAAAGCCAACTTACATCAGCGCCAAAATTGACCCAGAACTTAGGTTGGAAGTAATCCAATTGTTGAAAGAGTTCAAGGACTGTTTTGCATGGGATTACAACGAAATGCCTGGTCTCGACAGAGGATTGGTAGAACTTCAGTTGCCAATCAAACCTGGGAAGAAGCCAATCAAGCAAAGTCCAAGACGCTTCACCCCAGAAATACTGTCGAAGATCAAAACGGAAGTCGAAAGACTGCTGAAATGCAAATTCATACGCGTTACAAGGTATGTCGAATGGATTGCAAACATTGTGCCAGTAATTAAGAAAAATGGTACATTAAGGGTGTGCATAGATTTCAGAGATTTGAATGCTGCTACGCCCAAAGATGAATATCCTATGCCTGTGGCGGAAATGCTAGTCGATTCTGCCACTGGCTATGAATACCTGAGTATGCTCGATGGTTATTCAGGATATAATCAAATATTCATTGTTGAAGAGGATGTGTCGAAAACAACTTTTCGATGCCCTGGGGCTCTAGGCACTTACGAATGGGTAGTGATGCCTTTTGGCCTAAAGAACGCTGGGGCAACATACCAGCGAGCAATGAATTCTATCTTCCATGATTTTATTAACACTTTTATGCAAGTATATATTGATGACATTGTTATAAAATCTGTTTCCAGGAAGAATCATATAGACCACCTTCGACAATCATTCGAAAGAATGAGAGAACATGGTCTGAAGATGAACCCTTTGAAGTGTGCATTCTGTGTGAAAGCTGGAGATTTCTTGGGCTTCGTTGTCCACAAGAAAGGAATCGAAATCAACCAGAACAAGACGAAGGCTATTCTGGAAGCGAAAGCGCCATCAAATAAGAAGGAACTGCAATCTTTGTTAGGCAAGATAAATTTCTTAAGGAGATTTATATCTAACCTAAGTGGGAAAGCTCAGGCCTTTTCACCCTTACTTCGACTGAATAAAGAGGGGTTCGAATGGGGGCAAGAGCAACAAGAAGCCTTCGACAAAATCAAAGGGTACCTCACTAAGCCACCTATTTTGGTGCCTCCTTGTAGCAATAGGAGTATGAGATTGTACATAGCTACATCCGACAAAGCTTTGGGAAGCATGTTAGCCCAAGAAGATGAGAATGGAGTCGAAAGACCCATTTACTATCTTAGTAGAGTTTTGAACGATGCAGAAACTAGATATAGTGAAGTTGAAAAGTTGTGTCTATGTCTGTATTTCTCTTGTACAAAACTCAAGCAATATATAAAACCAGTTGATGTGTATGTTTCGTCTCATTTTGATGTTTTCAAGTACATGTTGGCGAAACCTATCTTGCACAGTCGAATTGGCAAGTGGGCACTAGCATTAACTGAATACTCCTTGACCTTTATGCCTCTTAAGGCAGTGAAAGGACAAGTGGTTGCAGACTTTATAGTCGACCACTCAATTCAAGTTGAGGATATTAATTATGTGGAGATAGAACCTTGGAAATTCTACTTCGATGGTTCCAGCCATAAAGATGGAACGGGAGTAGGAGTTTTAATCATTTCTCCAGAAAAAATTCCAACAACATTCAAGTACAAGATATCAGGTTCTTGTTCGAACAATGAGGCTGAGTATGAAGCTCTAATTACTGGCCTTGAAATATTGTTGGAATTGGGGGCAACTCGAGTCAAAATAATGGGAGACTCAGAGTTAGTCATTAAGCAAGTCACAAAAGAATATAAATGCATAAGAGAAAATCTCATTATGTACTTTGTGATAGCAAATCGTTTATTGAAAAAATTTGAAATGGTCAATATTTGACACATACCCAGACTGGAAAATCAAATAGCCAACGACTTGGCACAAATTGCATCTGGGTACAAGATTTCAAAAACGAGATTACAAAGAGCAATCGAAGTTCGAGAAAAGATAAAAGCAACTTGTCTATCGCCAACAGACTTGGAATCGACAAAACTAGGGTATGCTGATCAAAGTAACTTCGAAATTTCGTTCATAGATAATTTGTCAGAGCAGGATTGGAGGAAGCCCATTGTGGATTATCTTCAAAATCCAGGAGCTTCGACAGAACGAAAAACAAAGTACAGGGCGTTGAGTTATGTACTCATGGGTAATGAGTTATTCAAGAAGACGCTTGAAGGGGTATTGCTAAAATGTTTAAGTGAAACTGAGGCATACATAGCCCTTTCGACTACGCACGCTGGAGCATGCGGGGCTCACCAAGTAGGCCATAAGATGAAATGGTTGTTGTTTCGACAAGGACTATACTGGCCCACTATGCTGAAAGATTGTGTCGAGTTCGCTAAGGGTTGCCAAGAATGTCAAGTCCATACAGGCATCCAACATGTACCAGCAAGCGAACTTCACTCGATAGTGAAACCTTGGCCCTTTAGAGGATGGGCGTTGGACCTCATTGGAGAGATTCGACCAGCATCATCAAAGAGTCAGAAGTATATATTGGTAGGCATTGATTATTTTACTAAGTGGATCGAAGCTATCCCTTTAGTCAATGTAGACCAAGAAAATGTCATTGAATTTATTCAAAAGAACATTATCTTTAGATATGGAATCCCTGAGACTATAACTACTGATCAAGGATCAGTTTTCAGTGGTCGAAAGATGCAGGAATTCGCTCAGGAAACAGGTTTCAAACTCCTAACATCAACGCCTTATTATGCACAGGCAAATGGTCAAGTCGAAGCAGCGAACAAAGTAGTGATTGGCTTGATAAAAAAGCATGTTGGGAAGAAACCAAAAAATTGGCATAAGACGTTAGACCAGATTTTGTGGGCTTGTCGAACGTCCCCAAAAGAAGCCATAGGTACAACACCATATAGGCTAACTTTTGGCCATGACGCAGTGTTGCCAGCAGAAATTTGTCTTCAATCTGCAAGGGTTCAGAGACATTATGATATTCCCTCTGAAATTTATTGGGATATGATGTTAGATGAACTAGTGGATTTAGACGAAGAAAGATTGCGCGCTCTTGACCTACTCAGGCTTCAGAAGAAAAGAGTAGAAGACTCTTATAATAAAAAGGTGAAACCTAAGGCATTTTCGCCCGGAGAACTAGTTTGGAAGGTGATTCTTCCCATGGATCGAAGGGATCGAAGCATGGGAAAATGGTCACCCAAATGGGAAGGACCATTCAGAGTTATCCAGACTTTCTCTGGTGGAGCCTACGAAGTCGAAGAGCTAGGTGAAGATAAAAGGCTCTTGAGAGTAAATGGTAAATATTTGAAAAAGTACAAACCTACACTCCAAGAGATAAAGATAAAGTAACAAGTAACGACTAAATTAACCATAAAAAAGCCAAAATGGATTTTTTTTATAATTTAGCCAAAATGGCAATGTTGTCGAATACATATTACAAAATATGGTTAAAAGGCTGAATCAATCAGAAGGGGATGGAGTCCTTGAGTCGAAGGTATTTTGTTTGCTGCAGCTCCAATCTTTTGTTGCACAAAGCATTCGCCTGCGCAAGCTTGGAAATTTGATCGTCGAAGGATTGAGCTTTCTCAGCAAATTCTAGGCCTTGTGTGATTTCAGTTTGACTTTCGGTGTCTGGGACAGTCGAGAGAAGTTCCTCCTTGCGCTTAGTATTGGCATTTATCTTAGCCTCTATTTCTTCGATTTGCGCCTGGAGGGAAGCATTCTCTCGATCGATGGCATCAACTTCTTCTTGTTTAGATGCTTTTTGCTTCGACAACTCCGCAATTCGAGAAGTTGTCTCTGCTACAGCAGTCCATGCAGAAGAGCTTTTGCCATATAACACTTCAAGCTGGCTGTTAAAGCCCCTTTGTCGCCGATAATCTGCTGAGACTTGATCAATAATGGAGTGTAACTCCATGATAAAGCCTGAAAATTCTGGAGGCACAGCTAACAAGTCTACGGCATTCAAAACATCCCTCAAGTATGATGGAGCAGTAGGGTCCCCCTCCAAAGCTTTCATCAAGTCCTTCTTGAAAAACTGAGCCTTAACCTTCGTCAAAGCCTCATCGAGAGGAGAAGTTTCAGTGGACTTCCCCGACAGAGTAGGAACCTCCTGACTAGCATCAGACGAACTTTTGCTCTCGATGATGGCGTTCAGATAGCTAACAGGATTAGTTTGCTTCAAGAGTTCTAAGTCCTCTTTCGACCTATGCTTTGTTGAGGTAACAGCTTTTGCAACAGCATTGTCTTGGGTTTGAGGCTGTTGAGTAGCATTTGCCTCGACTTGACTCTCTTCGACTCGGACTGTGGCAGTACCAGCGTCATCATGGTTCCCTTCGCCAGCGTCACTTTGGTTCCCTTCGCCAGCGGCACCTTGATCTTCTTCGCCAGTGTTGCCGTGGTCCCCTTCGTCACGATTCTCTTCCGACAGATCCACCACCTGAATCTCTTTTGGCTGTTGCTCTTCTGTTTGTGGATCTTTTGCTGGTTTTTCTGCTGTCTCAGCATTGGCCTCATTTATTTCAGTATTGGCTTCATCGTTCGCCAAGTCTTTTTCTTGTGGCCTGCTGAGTTCAGCAGACTCCAATGTTTCAGAAGTCCTTGGCGCTGAGCTTTCAGTGGTGTCCTGAAAAGAGAAGAAGAAGAGTCTTTTAAATTCGAAAGAGACATAGTCGAATGTAGGTATCGACACCTGAGTTACAAAGGGATCAAAGGGATTACCTGTAAAGTAGCTTCAGCCCCAGGGCTGGAATTGTCATTTTCGACAGGTTTATTGAGAAGAACGTTTAATTCCTCCTCCGTTGGCTCCTCAATGATTACTGGAGGTGGCCTGGGCTTTCTCCCAGCAACCTTTATTCTAATTGTTCGACCCTCAGGAAGAGGAACGTCCTTCTTCAGCTTTCGCCTTTTTAGAGGAGCAGGGGGAGAATCATCTTCTTCGTCGCTCCCGGATTCGACCGTCAGTGCTGGCCGTTTCTTGGGCGAAGGTGCCTAAAAAACCAATTGGAGTTCGATTTAGCAGTTGCATCGAAAGTCAAAAAATTAAAGCCAGAAGAAAATAATGAAAGTCTGGTTACCGATGCAGGAGGCTTTTTCGAAGGTCCTTCCCCCTGTTGGTTTGTTGTGGTCTTCGCCGGCGCTATAGTCTTCGCCGGTGGTGGAGGTTTTGTTAAGGGGCCTCCTCCTTGTTGGCCTTCTGCAGCCTTCTTGGCTGCAGGCTTTCGAACAACTGAAAGTAGACAAAATAATTAACAGGCTAGCAGTCGAAAGAGAAAGACAAAGTAATTTTAAAGGATGAACTTACATTTCTTTATTTTTTCCAAGACAAGGACAAAAGATTTCTGAAGCTCATCCACGAAGTCCTTCTCGTCGAAAAACTCCTCAGCGTAGTAACTTTTCCACCACTCCTCGAAGGATGGTGAGCAAAGAAAGTTAAGCTGGTAGTCAAACAACGAAAGAACTGTTCGACCAACATATCTGATGATATGCTTAGTGGAAGCTTCTTCAGTGTAGTCGTTGCAGAAGTATAACATAGACTTCTCCCTTGGAAAAATTGGAGAAGGTAGTGTTTGAATAATACCAAACTGGCGAGACACCAGGTTTGGTTGATATGCAATCAGACTCAAGTGAGTCTTAGAGCTCCTGAATCGAAGGGGCATTATTCTTGGTGTGAGGAATGCCTCCCACATTGTTGTATGTTCGTCAACCTGAGGACCACTCGACGTCCTAGGATGTGGCCTTGTGAACCACTCTGGGCCAACCTTTCGTCGAGCAAATGGAGCCATGGTCGAAACAAACTCTTTCCTTTTAGCGAACATCAGAACGAAGTTTGTGAAAGTTTGTTGAAGCTCCAGCCCATCTTCCATTGGAGTCAACAGAGCCAATCTAGTGCCTTCGACGCGTCTGTTTGCTATTTCTGGAGCCTGCTCATTTATTTGAATCTTCTTAGGCAAGAAAGACTCGAAGGTGGCATTGAGCCACAGTTGAAGCAGCCAAAAGGGTCCAGCAAACAGCAGACTGGCTCTGTTCTCGATGATCTTCAGAAGAGTCGCTCCGTTGCTAATCGACTTATACATACTAGCCAAAATCAATTCTGCCAAACATATATTTTGGCCATGATGGAGTTGAGTGGCGAGAGTGACCATCTTCTTGGTCACCTGTAAGGACTTGGAGCAAAACACGAAGCGTGTCAGCCATAAGGCTAGAAACGCAATATGTTCGACATCCGACACAACATCTGTCGACCTATCGTGGTAGTGATTGATGAAGGTGGTGTAGGTTGGCTTTGTGGCAGAGAATCCAATCTGATCCTCCGACATTTCCTCCGGGTCGAAGTAGTCCCCAGTGGGTCGAAGGCCAGTGATGGCGGCCACGTCGAAGAGCGTGGGAGTCAGCATTCCACAGGGAAGATGGAAGGTGAAATGGGTGTAGTCCCAGAAGAGTAAAGAAGCTATCAACATCTCTGGGGAATAGTTAAGACCTGTCTTCGACAGCATAACCAGGTCGAATATCCCCATGTCTTTCCAGATCGAAGCTTGGCGTTTCTCCATTTTTTCCAGCCAAGCACTATAATCAGGAGTGAGGCTAGGACCAGACCTGAAAGCCCTAACGCCTTTGTTGAAGAAACGGAGGTCGATTTTCTCTTTAGCAGGATCTTCATTATCCTCTGCATCTTTCTTGGAGCATCCAACCGGTTTGAGTCTCTCAAGTACCGGAAAGTAACTTTTGATCTTCATGGCCTCAGCAATGCTTGGGTACAATGGGCCAGACATAGCAAAGATTTGGTTGGAATATCCAACCGGAATCATGAGGTGGCGTGAATAAGCGTCACGAACAGCGATGTCCAAAGGCTCAGGGACCCTTCGTTGGCCCGTGGGAGTCACTACTGGAGCGGTGGCAAAAACCCTAGGTTTGACATTTCCAGAAGGAGTGTTGGCGCTAGGAGCGTTGGAAGAACCAGATGCCATTGTTGGTAACGAGGTTGAAGACGAAGTGAAAAACAAGAAGTTTGCAAAGTTGACAAGAGTTTGTATGCAAATGGGGAATTCTGAAAGCAAGTTAGCGTAAAAAGTCCCACAATGGGTACTTACTGCTATTTATAGTAGTGGGGGAAAATCCCCAAATTCGAGGACATTAAATGCCATTTAATGTTGCAGAAGGTAGTGGGACACGTGGCGTCTCCCTGTTGTTGTAGCCGTTCTGCAGAAATGGAAGGGTGCAGCGTGCGCCCTCGTTTTTGGGAATTGTCATGATGACAATTTGTGAAATGACGTTTGGCACACTGCACGCCGTACTGAGGTGACGTCTTAGGTACGGATAAATGATGGTTTTTCTTGGGATTGTCAGTGGTTGGTAGAAGACAACAAAAAGTGCACAATTTAATTTGTGACTAAGAATGAAAAGACAGGTGTCGAATGGAATTTCAAAGAATTCCTTTTTCTTTCAGAGTCGAAATAAGGCATTCTTGGGGGGCAATTTGTTGACTCCTAAATTCGACACCCTTGTTTCATTAATGTCAGCCATTAAAGCTGAAGGATGTTTTCGACCAGCTAGGTCCGTCAAAATGCCCATCGAAAGATGGCAATGTACTCAGAAGATTTCTTCCAAGGGAGAAATTGGTTGCCTTCGACGTCGAAGGCGTTTCTCGTCGAAGATGCTTCTCGACGAAGATGTTCGATGGTTCAGAGTGGAACGATTTGAAATTCAAGCGTTTGGAGGGAAAACGGTTTCCAGCGGTTACCAAGTGCAACGTGCAAAGATCTGGAGCGTCGAACGTTGAGAACGTGCCAAGTGGAATCATCTCGAAGTAGTGTAACTGCCCGACGGTTACTTGGGATGTTTTAGTATAAATAGTAGTAGTTCACGCAGTTTCTCGCGTGTGTTCACAATTATATACAAAGTCACTCATATAGATTCGAGTACCCAGCGTGTGAGAAAGAATTGTTGAGAATGTATGTGTGAAGCACCACTTTTATTAATCAAAGTCATTTAATTTCCAGAAACTTTACTTGCTTTCTTCTTTACTTTCCCTGTCGAAGTCCTTTATTTCAAGCCTTCATTTATTTTACCAAGCCTATTTCTTCATGCAATTTACTTAAAGCCTCTTTACTTTATTGTCGTTTAACCATTATCCAATTTAATCAAAACCTCAAAATCAACCTATGTCCTAGGATCAATCTGATCGATCCTGCGAGTAACCAAATAAGTAACCATTTGGAGGATCAACGGTTGTTTACCAATAACCATGGTAAACAATAGGTATGTATGATACAGATATAAAACCTCATAATATGGTATTGTCTAATTATGAAGGAAAAATTGGCCATACACTTGGCGTAGTTCAAGTTGATCTCACTGTAGGAACCATCACCAGACCAACGATGTTTATGGTTATAGAGGCCAAGACAAACTACAATTTACTCTTGGGCCGTGAATAGATTCATGGGATAGGCGCAGTTCCCTCCTCAGTGCACCAGCGCGTGGAAATTTGGAGAGAAGATGTAATTGTGTAAAATATTGAAGCAGACCAAAGCTATTATATGGCAGAGGTTAAGCAGGTTGATCAAAGGAAGTTTGATCGAAACTTGGCCAACATAGGGCCTTGCAGTGCTGCAGATGGCGCATATGCGCCAAACAATAATGCTATGTGCTTTCTGATCCTGCATCCAAGGCATGGATTTTGCTTGGATAGAGAGACTTTGGGGTAGGAAGATGATGTATCTGGACTTCTAGGTGTAGCGGTAGAAATGTTTAAGACTAAGCCATTGGATTGACTAGACTTATACATATCAAAATAAAAATCACCACCGCGCTTTATTGTTTCCAAAGGAATGGGAAAAGAGCGAATAACCCAAAAAGAGGGGGAAAGATTCAAGGTAAGGGGGTTGGTTATGCAAAGGGCAGGTATTAGCACCATAAACATCTATGGTACTCCGCAGGAACCTCTTTGAAAAATCTGTATATTTTGGCTATAAAATGTTGTATGTAAAATAGATGGTGGAGGTGAGAAAAGAAATATACTTTTTATGATTTTTGCATCCGCCGCGGTTGTGAACCTTTAGTGCCTACGTACCACCTTTCATGCAATAGGGGATCAGGGTACACGTAGTTCACCTTTTGAAAATTTTAAAATACAATTGTATTGGTTAATTTTATGAGATAAGACATCATGATCATTGTCCGTGTGGAAAACATACTTACTACCCACAATCATGAGAAAGGAGAATTTGCATCTTCTCATAGTGGAGGATATGGCTTGGATTTTAAAATCAACAATGCCTCACTCAACACCCAAGTGAAAAATATCTCTCTTCACTACATATTGTAGAAGTATAGTTGTTTGCATCACTACAAGGATTGACAAGAGTCTAATATTTTGAGAAAGGTTTTTAAATAGAAAGCCAAAGTGGAAAAATGGTTTGAAATGAGATTGATTGACTTTTAGTCTTCTCATAAAAAATGTCAATATATTATTAAGTTGATTGAATTTTATTTATGAAAATGTTTTGAAAAAAAGCATGGACATAAGTCCAAGTTTATTATAAAAGTGGTTCAAGTTTAGAAACAAGAAGAGTTTTCAAAAGGAGGAAGAAGATTTTTTAAATTAAAGAAGATGGGAGGAGAAGAAGAGACTATCCTAAAGCATAAGGTAAAAGCTAGGGATAAGAACCATCTAACCAACAAGAAGTCAACACTTGACATTATGAGTCAAGATAAAATTCCCATTCTTTAGATTGAAACCAAACAAGCAAAGATACTAGACCTCTTGAGAGAACTAAACTTCAAGTGTATTAAGTCTTCACAAAAATTGGGCAGAGTAACGACTGTATATGGGTGAGTTCTAGATTACAAACAAAGAATGTAATCATAATGACTTGCACACAAAACAAACAAACAACCCAATGTCTTGAGGTAAACTTCAAGAACTCTAGATAAAATATCAATTAAGATCACAAGGTCTCCAACATAGGCCAAGGTCTCTAATCCTAAGTCCAAGAAGTCCAAAACTCCATAATGCCAAGGATAGTAACCAAATAGTTCAAGTATCATTAAAGTTTTTTATGGTTCATGTTGATTATTAAGTATCTTAAAAAAGAAAAGAAAAGCTCAAGTGAGCAAAATAAAAATGACAAGAATAAAAAGGGGTTCAAATGAGCAAAGATGAAAAATAGCATGAAATGTAAGTGCTAAAGTAAATGGTGCATAAAATAAAAAGAGCATAAAATAAAAACACAAAATAAAGTCAATTATTTAGTGGTTAGTTGGATGAACATCTTGAAACTTGCATTTGGAACTCTTTAGAGGATTGGTAGAACCAAAGCCTACACACAACAAGTTGCATTTGCTTTTTGTCAATTATATCATCCATTTTGGAATCCTCAAAAGTACTATTTAATGATCAATGATGTTTAAGTGATCCGCGTTGACCAAAGGTGATGTAAATCCATTAGAGGATTGGTAGAACCAAAACCCCCACATAATAAATCTCAAGGTTATTGGATCAAAAAGATCTAATTAACATACTTGGGCTTGCAAACATAGGTTTGGGCCATGAATGATCATTTATTCGAATCGGGACAAAATTTAGCGCTATGTTAAGCAATCGTAAGTGGACTGATATAGAAGTCGCACCTATTTTGAGGCTGGTCAATAGCAATCTATGCACCATTTATTTTGAGACATAATACAAAGATCATGCTCCAATAACACTTAGTGCAATAAGAAAGGGATAAGATGAAGAAGGGTGGGAAAGAATATACAAACCATATTTGAATTAAAATTTAATCAAAATATTATTAAAATCATTCATTCATTTTTATGGAGTTAGACTCAACACCATGGATCCAATGATGTTAACAAAGTTCATGATGAAAATTTCAACCGAAGATCAGCCAGAAAAAATCACAAGATAATATTACATTTAATATATATTAAAAAGGATTTTAAATGTTTTAAAATAGAAATAAAAGAGAAAAATATCAACTATGTTAAAATTAATCAAGAAAGATTAAGTAAGACCATAGAAAAATCAGAAATGAACTCAAATATTTTTAAAAAATTTTTGGTAATTTTTTTAAAGTCAGAAACTATTTTTAAAATTAAAAGAAATGAGTAAAATAAACTAAAAATAATAAAAAATAACAAAGTTAGAAATAAAAAATAAATGAGGTCACCAATATTTGTCACAATATCATTGAATCATTACCAATTTTTTTCCAGAATTTAAAAATACATAAAAGTATTTATAAACATTTAAAACAATTAAAATAAAGTGAAAATTTATAAAATATACCAAAACAAAAAATAAAATTGTAAAAAAATAATAATCAGAAAGAAAATATCAAAAATATTTTTCATAATTTTTTCAGACTTTTTGAACTTAAAATGAATTTTCTATGATTTTTTGAAGTTTAAAACAATTAAATATATAAAAATCAGAAAATGAAATAAAAAACAAAAAGATGTGGACCAATGGATGAGAGTCAAAACGCGTTAATAATCAAATCCAAGAGATCTGGCACGATGTGCATATCATGGTCATTATTGAATGAAACACTGAATCAAATATAAATCAGATTTTTAAAAAATACAAATGGCACGCCATCATTGCTTGGAAGATGACACGTTGGTCATCTTGAACCTCCAACCATCATGAAATACAAGTCTCTCAAACTGTAAAATCAGAAGCTCAGACCTATACCATTCGCTTCATCTCATCAAGATGAAGACAACCACACATTCGCGGAAAATTTATATAAACTGTAGCTCAAGCAATTTGGAAGGAAAGTTTTGAAAAGGGATTTGAAATTTCATGGTCAAAACGTGTTTCCAGTTAACAACAAGTGTTGCAACTAGAACCAGGGAAATGAGAGCTTCACAATGATATCAAAGTTTGGAAGAATTGATGGAGAAATCTACCTATTGAAGTTCAGTTGCAGAGCTCTATAAATGGACTTGGTCAGATCAATTCAGAAGGTTTCAAGGCTTAATTCTTCTTCTGTTAGCTTCAGGGAAGATCAAGGAAGGTGAATTGATAGAAAAAATGGATTGAAAAGGCTTGAACACTGATTTCGAAGTTGCATAAAAGTGAGTTATGGAATGAGTTTGACAGGGTGATTTTGGCTATTCAAGCTTGAGAAAATGAATGGAATAAGGTCCTCTATTTTTAGGAAAATAAATGGCAATGAAAATTGGAGAAAACAAATAAGTTTGGAGGGAAATTGAGTGGAGATTGGACACGTGTGAAGTGTGATCTCATTTTCACCAAAACTCATCCAATCTTTGTGTTTTGAGGTGCTAAACACTTCTGGAAATTTTATTAATCAAGTTTAAATCAAAAACATGCACAAATCTTGTGATTAGAGGCCACATTATGGATTTCAAAATTCTGATTTGGTGAGAAATTCAGTTTCAAGTTACCAATTTCAAAACAATGGAATTTTCAACTCAAGGGGTCTTAGGACATGATTCTTGAACCCTTAGAAAGACGAGATTACAAGCTTTGCAATGGGAAAATAATGGAATCAAATGGATGTTTGAGCTGAAAGTTGCAATGAGTCAAAGTTGGGAAAAATAGGTTGACTTTCTATACTTTGAAATATTTCAAGTTTTTCTTCAAAAGTGACCTATAATTTTTTGCATTCAAACATGGCCTTCCTCTTGACCAAAAAAGATGAAATGAAATAGACCTCTTGAATGATATTTTTAAACTTGAAACATTAAAAATCTCCAAAAATTGAGAGAGTTATAAATTGTTAATTTTGGCAAAAAATCATGAAATGACCTATAATCTTTTTTATCCTTAAGGCATCCTCCATCCATTTTCTCACTTTGCATATAAAATAAGGAATAAAGTTCACATCCTCAAGATCATTGTGGAAAAAGAGTGGGCTCAAGGTGATACAAATTGACCAAGTTATGATCATTTGAAATCACACATGGGAAGTTGGGGGTTCATCTGGGGGACTTGTAATCTTTATTCATCATCAAGTTTCTTCCACATGAAAAATCCTTGAAACTTTTGAAGTGATTTGTTAATAACCCTTTGAATAGAAGGATGTTTTTGGAATCACTCAAAAATACCAAAAGATGAGCAAGATATACTCTTTTGAAATTCAAATCCCTAGCTCCTAGATCAAGAAAATGCTTTGAGGAACTTTGACAATTTTAAACAACCTTCTTGTACCAACACTTTTTCTTTGTAGATAGAAGTTGTTTAGGATAATAATGAGAACTCATAGCAGCCAAAACCAATTCCATATCTTGATAATTGAGTGAAATATGCACTTGTGACCAATGGGAACAAGGCCTTGTCCAACCATGACAACTTCCTTAATCAACCCCTTGTAATTTTGAATCAATCTTGATAACTTTGATATGTGGTGAACCAAAATAAACCTTGCCACGCCATTTCTACCAAAATAACTTCAACGGCGAGGTTTAAATTTCTCAAGCTTTATTGACAAGGGCATGTAAATAAACTCATGAACCCATGGATCAACTTGCTGAGCCACATTGCATTTACCTACATTATTAATAAGTAAGACAAACCAACATTACATTTTATTAATTAAAAGGAAAGTCAAAACAAAACATGCATCATCACAAAAGAAAAACAAGTCAAGGTGCTTGGTGATTCCTCAAAGAGCAAAGCTAAATATAGGGAAGAGAACCAAAAGCCCTAATGTGGTCTTGTTGTGATTGAATCAATATGTTATGATGGAGGGATCTTAGGGAAAAAAATTGGGGTACAACAACTACCCTTATTTAAGTTTCTTCTATACGGAGATTCGAAGGTTAAAAATCTTCGTGTCAACGTGATCGAAGATACTTAAATATAAAACAAACCCTATTTTTGGCCCTAAGATGCCATGTAATCTTATGAGTATGAATGCACATGAACAATTTCAAAGGAACGCAAAACACCACTGGGGATGTAGCAAAGGAAATAAGGATCAAAAGAGAAACACGACCAGGAAAATAAATCATTGGTGAATCAAAAATACCTGACTCTATTGGTGTAACACCCAAAGAAGAGATAAGGTAGCATCAACTCAGCTAAAGAGGAGATAGTATAGGATAAAAGTGATTGATAACCCATTGTGAACTACCAAACTCAATAGTCGGAGGTAGAAGATCAAAAAGATAAACCAACTTTTACTGAAGGCGAAACTACCAACATTCACGCAAGGTAGAAAGAGAAAATAATAACATCACCGACTTTCACTGACGGTGAGCTACCAACATTCACTGAAGGTAGAGAGACAAACATCGACGTTCACTGACGATGACCTGCCAACTTTCACTGAAGGTAGAGAGAAATATAATAACACCAACTTTCACTAATGGTGAACTACCAATGTTCACTGAAGGTAGCAAAAAGATAACAATTACCAACGTTCACTGATGGTGAACTACCAACTTTCACTGAAGTTAGAGAGAAAAGAAATATCATAGCACTGACGTTCACTGACGATGAACTACCAACGTTCACTGAACGCAGCAAAAAGATAACAATCACCAACGTTCACTGATGGTGAACTACCAACTTTCACTGATGGTGAACTACCAACTTTCACTGAAGGTAGTAAGAAAAGAAATATCATAGCACCGACGTTCACTGATGGTGAACTACCAACGTTAACTGAAGGAAGCAAAAAGATAACCATCACCAACGTTCACTGATGGTGAACTACCAACTTTCATTGAAGGTAGTAAGAAAAGAAATATTATAGCACCGACATTCACTGACGGTAAACTACCAACGTTCACCGAGGGTAGCAAAAAGATAACAATTACCAACGTTCACTGATGGTGAACTACCAACTTTCACTGAAGGTAGAGAGAAAATAAATATCATAGCACCGACGTTCACTGATGGTGAACTACCAACGTTCACCGAAGGTAGCAAAAAGATAACAATCACCAACGTTCACTGATGGTGAACTACCAACTTTCACTGAAGGTAGAGAGAAAAGAAATATCATAGCACTGATGTTCACTGACGGTGAACTACCAACGTTCACTAAAGGAAGCAAAAAGATAACAATCACCAACGTTCACTGATGGTGAACTACCAACTTTCACTGAAGGTAGAGAGAAAAGAAATATCATAGCACCAAAGTTCACTGACGGTGAACTACCAACATTCACTGAGGGTAGGAAAAAGATAACAATCACCACCTTTTACTAATGGTGAACTACCAACTTTCACTGAAGGTAGTAAGAAATATCATCGACGTTCACTGACGATGAACTATCAACTTTCACTGAAGGTAGAGAGAAAATATCATAGCACCGATGTTCATTGATGGTGAACTACCAACGTTCACTGAGGGTAGCAAAAAGATAACAATCACCAACTTTCACTGATTGTGAACTACCAACTTTCACTGAAGGTAGTAAGAAATATCATCGATGTTCACTGACGATGAACTACCAACTTTCACTGAAGGTAGAGAGAAAATATCATAGCACCGACGTTCACTGACGGTGCACTACCAACATTCACCGAGGGTAGCAAAAAGATAACAAGTTTCCCCAAAATTCCAGTGTTTCACCTAGAACGGGTCTCAACTTCTTCTTTAACCAAGGCACTCTGCACGGAAAGGGTAATATATAAGTTGTCTCAAATAAAGAGACTACCACTTGTAAAGATTTCACAACGAACTGTCTCTGCGATATTGAAAGACTTGCCATCCACTGGAGTAATTTGACAATGAACTGCAAACTATCCACTCATAGAGAAGATATCAAAAAGAAAGTAACGTCGACTTTTACGGGGAAGTATAAGTTGCTCAAATAAAGAGACCTGCTACTTGCTGTTATGAGAAGGATTGTAAAAATGACTTTCTGGGGAAAGCAATATAGTTTCGTTGGGAAAGAAATATGACTTCCTGGGGAAATGCCAATATATTCCTGCTGAGGAGATAAAAGTCTTCTCGTGCCAAAATAAATGCACATTCTTAAACCAAGTCTCGAAGATTGCAGAAATCCAAAGTAATAATATTGCTGAAGATAATAAATTCAAACCAGAAATAAACTGCAGTGAAACAGTCAACCAAAATACCTCCTTTGAGAAATAAACTCAAGAGGAAAACCCAATCTATCTAGAAAAAGAGATGTATAGGAAGGCTAAAGAAAAAATCTCCCACGAGGGATAACTCAGTAGGGAAGCTGAAAGATTATACACTTTCTGCTTAAGGCCGACACTCTATTGGAGAGAGGTCAATACAACACTGCGAAACAGGGTAATATGTCAACACAATATATACGAATGTTAATGAGCAATGATTTGCTAAATTTAACTATGCATGATGTATGTACGAATATATGAGTGTTATTATGTATATACTAACAAAACAAACATATAACACTGGGGATAAACAGAAAAAACCAAGTCGGGCACAATCAGCACTCAGCTAAATCACATCCAAGATGAACATTCCATGAAAATAAGCACCAAACGAGGAAACAAAATCCTATTTCGCGGCTTAACTTCACTGGGAAGGAACATAATCCGGAAGTAAACAAATCATAGCGACAAAATAGTACAGATACAAGGATATAACATCCTTCTCCAGGCTTCACTGGGGAATAACACTCAGACTTCAATGGGGAAACAAATGTTTTCACGGTCCGCACTTCTACTGGGGATTGCAATACTGATTTCAAATAAGGCAGATGGAAACCATATAGGAAAAACATCAACTGAGTATTTCGAGCTGACTTTATTGGGGAAACATCATACAAACTTCACTAGAGGAGATAATGCCTTATCATCGAGACATCAACTAGGGACCTCGTGCTGACTTCATTGGGGAGGCCAACACCACATCGAAGAGGGAAAAACAAGATACATTCTTCAACATTGAGTGTAAGTATTGCACCAACTTCTCTGGGGAAAAAGTATGAAACCTCATGGGGATAACAACTTGGGGAGTTAAGAAGTCAAACATTACAGCAAGAAATCAATCTTATGGGATTTTAAATCAAACCCAACACTTGGCAGGTGAAAACCCAAAAAACTGACAAATGCCTCAACACTTCTTAAATGAAACATTGCCCTTTCCTGACTATCGGGCAATCAAAAAAATGCAAGTACTTCCGAAAGGAGATGCTTCGCAAATGTGTCCAACTCAGCATGCACGGGGAGAAAAGACTTATATCAAATAAGCGAAGCTTTCACTAGGTAATCTTGGATTAAGTATTCATATCATGCAAACTTATTCCAACAAAAGTTACCATGGGATAGCCCTCCTAGGGAATCAAGAAGTCAAAATATAGAAAAAGGTCAAACTCAAGGGGATTTTAAATCAAACCTAGCACTTGGCGGGTGAAAACCCAAAGGGTTGACAACTGTCTCAACACTTCTTAGAAAATACACTGCCCTGGTCTACTTGCTTGGGAAATAAATACCAACGATAATGCCAATACTGCAGAAAGAGCGACATCTTGCAAATAGTTCCATCTCAACACACCAAGGGAACAAGACCTTTCATCATATGAGGGAAGACTTCGCTGGGGAATCTGGGATAGAGGCTTCAGACCATGCAAACCAAAAATGAAAAACGAACCAAGACTTGACTGGGACCAATGGGATCACAAACCTGATACCGCACCTTACATTAATTGGTATCATCTTCAATATACAAAAATCAAACGCATGCCAGCGAAAACGAACTGAGAAAACCTTCTCGGGGGAAACAAAACTTCCCAAAATTACTGGAGGTCGTCCATTCCTGGGATCACCACTTTTATTTTCCTCTTGAATCACAAAATCTAAAGTAAAAGTAATTTGTAAATTATTTTTGAAAAATAATTTTGTTATTTAATATTTTTGCTTTGAAAATTATTATCAGAAATAAATGGAGTCTTTGTAACTTGAATAAAAATAAGAAATACAAAGAATTGGGTAAAAGCTCAAATTTTATTGATAGAATGGTAGTCTGCGAATGGCGAGACTCCACTGATGATTACAAAGTTCCGAAAATGGTAATATATAATGGAAAAGATACATTGAGATACAATGACCACTATCCCCTCTAACAACTTTGAAATTCTGAGCAGCAGCTTCTATTGAAGTATGGTGAGGATCCAAGAAGATTGTCGCTTCAATGATCAAGTCTTGTCTGATGTAGTTACTTGCCAAGAAAGTCCCTAACTTTTTCCTAAGTTGCCCTTGCGGGTTTTCGACTTAGCGGGAAATTTTATTCTGTTTATGTCTCTAATTTTTGCCTAGACCGCCCTTTCGGGTCTTCGGCCTACCGTGACACTCCTTTTTGCCTAAGCCTCCCTTTCGGGTTTTCAACTTAGTGAGCTATTCTTTTATTTATTTAGGCAAAGTATTTCTTGACTGCATCAGCATTCATGGGACATGGGAACTCCTCGCCATCCATAGTTTCAAGAATTAATGCACCACCAGAGAAGGCTTTCTTGACAACATATGGGCCTTCAAAGTTGGGAGTCCACTTTCCCTTAGAATTAGAGTTAAAAGACATCATCTTCCTGAGCACGAGGTCGCCTTCTCTGAATTCACGAGGTTTGACCTTCTTATCAAAAGATTTCTTCATTCTCTTATGATATAACATCCCATGACACAAAGTCGTCATTCTCTTCTCTTCGATCAAATTCAATTGGTCAAACCTATTTGTTAGAACATAGTTTGATTCTACAACCCTCAGTTAGAGTTTTGATGATAACAAAAATACAAGATTAAATGAATTATGAGATTTATATAAGACATATATGCTACTTAAAATTATGTTGTGTATTTACAGAAACTCTGATGGAATCAGCATCAGAATATCAGTATCAACATCAACATTAGAAGATATGTCAGCATCAGAAGATCAAATAACATGTGCTATACGCTGAAGTCTAATGAACAGAATCTGCGCATAACATACTCTGACTATGATCAAGATCCTAACCATGTCATCAGCACTCAGAAGCGTCAGAATAAGCTAAAGCCAAGAACACTCTGATTGTCATTAGCAGAACACTCTGAAGTGTCAACGTTACTATGCATTCAAGACAAATTAATTACCAACGACTTTATTCCAAGACAAAGATCTTCTCAAAAAGGAAAGAACGTTATGAGCATTGAAATGGATTTATGGACAGCAACGTATCTATTCCTAGGCTACTTAAACAAGTCAGTGAGAAAAGAATTGGCTAATACTCTTTACGCACGCACGCATATGAAATCTCTCTCACTCAAATTTCTAAAGCTTTCAACCACGCCTACTCAATAGCATTAGTAGTCTAGTTCATTATAAGCTTCATATTGTGTATTATCACAGTTGTGATATATAGTTTTTTCTAGAAAACATCAAACACACATTTGTTCATTTATCTGTAAAAGAAATTCCTTGAGATAAATCGGTCTGTGGTTAGACTCAAGAAGGCTTTAACAGTTGTTAAAGCAGTTGTGTATTCAGTTGAATATAGTGGATTAAGACCTCGTTGGAGAGAGGCGAAATCACCTTGACGGGTGGACTGGAGTAGTTTGAGATCAAACGAACCAGGATAAAAATAACGTGTTGTCTGCATTTGATTTTAAGTTTTACAATTCAACCCCCCTTCTTATGTTTTTCACATCTTCAATTGGTATCAGAGCGCCTGGTTCTGAGCTTATAACACTTAACCATGTCAGTACAAGATCCAGTGTTAGAAAAACACTATGGCAGGACCACATCAAAACACCAGCAATGACAACAATGAAGAAAGAGACAGATTCAGTGGCAAACCTCCAGTCTTTGATGGAGAGAACTTTGATTACTGGAAAGACAGAATTGAAAGCTTCTTTCTGGCCCACGATGCTGATCTGTGGGATATGGTGACTGATGGATACACGCACCCAGTGAATGCAAGTGGTCATAAGATTGACAGGAAAGCAATGTCTGATCAACAAAAGCGTGATTTCAGAAATCATCACAAAGCAAGAACAATTCTTCTCAGCGCCATCTCTTACTCTGAATATGAAAAGATATCAAACAGAGACACTGCAAAGAATATGTTTGACTCTCTGAGAATGACGCATGAAGGCAACATTCAAGTTAAAGAAACTAAAGCTCTTGCGCTCATTCAGAAGTATGAGGCATTCAAGATGGAAGAAAGTGAATCAATTGAAACAATGTTCTCAAGATTTCAAATTCTGGTTGCTGGTCTCAAAGTTTTGGACAAAGGGTATTCTACTGCTGATCATGTTAAGAAGATCATCAGAAGCTTGCCAAAACAATGGAGGCCAATGGTCACAACGCTGAAGCTAGCTAAGGATCTCAACAAAATCTCTCTGGAGGAACTTGTCAGCTCCCTCAGAAGTCACGAGATAGAGCTAGAAGCTGATGAACCTCAAAAGCAAGGTAAGCCATTAGCTTTAAAATCTAACAGAAAATCTGACTCCAAAGTTTTGCAGGCTGTAGAAGAAACCTCTGATGGGTCCTCATCAGAAGAAGATGAACTGTCTCTCCTCTCCAGAAGGGTGAACCAACTGTGGAAGCAGAGGCAAAGAAAGTTCAGGAATCCAAGAAGATCATAGAATCATAATGAATCCTCCTCCAGATATAGAAGGTCAGAATCCTCCTCTGGACACAGAAGATCTGAAGGCTCTTCAAGAAACAGAAAGCCAAACAACAAAGACATCATCTGCTATGAATGTAACGAGCAAGGACACTACAAGAGTGACTGCCCAAAGCTTCAGAGGGAAAAGCCCAAAAAGAAGTTTGGCAAGGAAAAGAAGAAAAGTCTCATGGCTACATGGGATGACTCTGACACATCTGAAGCTAACTCAGAATCAGATGATGAGAGAGCAAACATAACAGAAGACAGTGAAGCTTCTGAATCAGACTCTGAATCAGACACATAAGAGGTATTTCCTGACTTTGCTTTTAATTTTACTAAGGCTGAACTAGCTGAAAGCCTTAATGAGATTCTGGAAAGATATCAGCATATCAGAGTCAAATTTAGAAACCTGAAAAGGAATCTTGCTTCTGACTCTGATAAAACTGAGAGTCTCAAATTGGAGAATTCTGAGTTGAAAGATAAAGTTTGAAAATTAGAAAATCTATTGTAAAACTCTCAGAATGAAACAATTCCTGAAACTCCCAGCAGTGCTGATGAGATCATCAAGGAGTATGATCACAACTTTCAGAAATTTCTAGCTAGAAACATAGATAGAAGCAAAATGGCTTCAATGATCTATGGAGTTAGCAGAAATGGAAGAAAAGGAATAGGATACCAAGGTAAGGTACCTACACCAAAGAATGCCATGGATTTAGTTATTAAACGAACTCCACTTAATTCATACTTTGTATATGGGCACACACACGACATCAAATATACCAGTAGTAATTATTCTGTCAAACCAAAATTCAACCAGAGTTTTGGTAAAACTAACAAATCAGGACCCAAGAAAATATGGGTACCTAAGGATAAAATAATACATGTTGCAGATATCTTTAGCAGCAAAGCAGAAACACCAGTCATGGTACCTGGACTCTGGCTGCTCACGACACATGACGGAAAGAAAGCATATGTTCCAAAGCCTGAAACTTAAGCCTGGAGGCCACGTAGGCTTTGGAGGCAATCAGAGGGGAAAGATCATTGGCTCTGGAACAATAGGTAATGGAAATCTTCCCTCTATAAGTAATGTTTTATTAGTAGATGGATTAATGCATAACCTGTTATCCATAAGTCAATTAAGTGATAACGGTTATGATATAATCTTTAATCATAATTCATGCAAAGTTGTTAGTCAGAAAGATGGGAATATCCTGTTTAATGGAAAGAGGAGAAACAAAATTTATAAAATAAAACTTTCTGAACTGAAAAGTCAGAATGTAAAGTGTCTTCTGTCTGTTAACAACGAGCAATGGATCTGGCACAAAAGATTGGGATATGTTAGTATGAGAAGAATATCCCAGATTAACAAACTCAATCTGGTCAGAGGACTTCCTAACATGAAGTTCAATTCAGATGCTCTCTGTGAAGCATGTCAGAAAGGCAAGTTTGCAAAACCTGCTTTCAAATCTAAAAACGTTGTTTCCACGTCTAAACCATTAGAACTTCTGCACATTGACTTATTTGGACCAGTTAAAACTGCTTCAGTCAGTGGCAAGAAGTATGGGTTAGTAATCGTAGATGACTATAGCAGATGGACATGGGTAAAGTTCTTAAGACACAAGGAGGAGTCACACTCTATGTTTGTCACCTTCTGCAACCAAGTTCAGAATGAAAAGGATCTTAGAATCGTTAAAGTCAGAAGTGATCATGGTGGAGAATTTGAAAACAAAGATTTTGAGTCATTCTTAAATGACAAAGGCATTCTGCATGATTTCTCTTGTCCTAGAACTCCCCAGCAAAATGGAGTTGTAGAACGAAAGAACAGAACATTGCAAGAAATGGCCAGAACCATGATCAGCGAGACTAACGTTGCTAAGATCTTCTGGGTAGAAGCAATAAACACAGCGTGCTACACTCAGAATAGAATCTCTATAAGACCTATTCTGGAAAAGACTTCATATGAATTGTGGAAGAACAGAAAGCCCAACATTTCTTATTTTTATCCATTTGGATGTACTTGCTTTATTTTGAATACTAAAAATTATCTGAATAAGTTTGACTCTAAAGCACAGAAGTGTATTATGTTAGGATACTCTGAATGCTCAAGAGGGTACATAGTATACAATACAGAAACACAAATTGTGGAAGAATCAATCAGTGTTCGTTTGATGATAAGCTTGACTCTCAAAAGTCAAAGCAGAATGAATTACTTGCAGGTATGGAAGTTGAATTCACAGGTACTGAAGACAAGTCATCAGAAGCTCTTAACAGAGACACTCCGTCAACATCAGAAAGAGGCACTGCAAGCAATCCAGCATCTTCTGTTGATCTACCTCAGAAAAGACCATCTAGAAGCAGTATGGATCACCCTGAAGAAACAATCTTAGGAAGAAAGGAAGATCCAATCAGAACAAGAGCTAGCTTCAGAAACTCTGAAGAATCCCTCATGGGACTTGTCTCTCTGATTGAACCATCAATAGTTGATGAAGCACTTCTGGACAATGAAGCACTCTCTGTTGTACCCCAAAATTTGCCCTCCCATATTTTCCAAGAAATTGCCAAGTCAAGCTTCAAAATCTCCCCAAGGGTTGCACAGTCAAAGATCTCCTATACAGTCAAAATTAGGGTTTGTGTTCTGATCAAGAAATTGAAGTTTCCAAAGGTCCAATCAAGTCTCACAAGCCTACAAATATGGTCAAGTATCCTCATATCAAGTTTCAAGGCATTCAGCTCAAAATTGCACAGTCAAAACCCTAAATTGCACTACAGTCAACTGCAGGGGCAAAATGGTCATTTGACAGTCAAAAGTTCAAATTTTTGGTCAACATATCATTTTGAAGCCACAAACATCATTTGATCAATGCTTGATCATGATTCTCGAAATTTGGCTCAGAAATCATCAAGATGCAAAAGTTTCCTTATTTGGACAGCTGAAAAAGTCAACTGAAATTGACCAGGGCATAACTTTCACATGGATTATCAGAAAAATTCCATCCAAAGCTCATTTTGAAGATAAAGACATTTCCTACAACTCATCTTCATATTCCAAGTCCAAGAAATGCACTCACAAAAAGTTATCAATTTCAACATTATAGGTCATTTTCAAAAGTCAACAAAAAGGGACTTTAAGTCAAAGGCCATAACTTGAGATTGGTAAATCAAAATGACATGGGACCAAAGGCATTGGTTAGAGGACTCAAAGACCTTTCCAAAATGTCCAAGAACATGAGAAAAGCTTAAAAATTGAGCAAGTTATGCCTTGTAGACGTTGGGAAATTTTTGGATATTTTGAAAAGTCAACATTGATCCAAATGACCTAAAATTGCTAATGGGCCCATTTTTCTTCCACAAATCATCATCCATGGCATGTGCACGACCACTTGGCCCAAAGGGAAGTATTTTCTCATTTTTTACTTATTTATTTGAATTTTTATTTATATTAATTCATTTAAATCAATTAAATATATGAAAAATATTTAACTTAACCTAACAAATCTTTTTGTGCATGTTTTATGCTCAATAATTTGTGCCTATCCAAATAAGGAAAGAATTGGACTGATTAGATCATGATTTGCACAAAAGCACATGGAAAATATTTGGAAAATAAAGCTTGAAAATCAAATCTTCAAATCAATGAATGCAATGGATTTGATTGATTTTTCTTGACCTAATCTGCTCAATACAAAAGCCTGAATACAACCCTAGTGCAAGAACACGCAGAGCTGCTCCAAAAGCCATTATCAAACTTGAGAAAATTTGCAAGAAACTCAAAACTGAAAGTTCACTTCCAGGGCGATTCAAGGCAGAATTTCTGTTCCATTAGTTTCCTTGAACATCACTGGACGTGTCCCAATCAAAAACATTCACTCAAACTCCAAGAATCGGTATACAGGGTTCAAACTGTTTCAAAAAAATTGCATAATCGTGTTTCATGTTTAAGGCATTTTCATTGCGTTTTTGTTATGCATTTACACTAATTGACTTGTTCTAATGCTAATCATATAACTTAATTGAGTTTTTGCAAGCTGTAGGCAATTTCACCATTATCGTTTTCTAGGGTTCATAGGACCTTGGATTAGGGGTTTTTGACTGGGGAAAAATTGGCCCTCAAGACCACCACCATTCAACTCAGCACACTCAGGCAACCTTAAGACCACCCTCGCGCTCAATTTATGAGTGACTGAGGGCTAATCGCTATTTTCTAATAGCATGCCTAAGAGAACGCATGGAAAACGTTGCCTAATGTTTTGTATTTCAGGGATGACGAAGAAGACGAATTCGTGGCGGGCGACGACTGGCTGGTTTAAAATTCGCGCGCAATAATCTATTAACGCGTTGTTTCATATTATATTATTTGTTGTTTATTTATTTAACAAAAGGATTCAGTGGTTCAGCTGGCAAGCGTTGAGTGTATTCACGTCCAAGACCTGGGTTCGAGTCCCAGGTCTTCATGCTTTCAAATATCATTTTTCCATTAATATTCATATGCAGCGCTTACATTGAGGATCATGATACACCTCTTAATCCAGCCGTCCACGCGTCTAAGGAACTCAAATCAAAGGCTCAGAATTGAGGCACACAATGCACATGAGTCAACACCTCTTCACGTGAATGAAAAATTCCACAAAGCCAGGAATTGAATTGGGCTTAAACTGCTTGGGCTATACCTCCACATTGGGGACTGATACCCCCAAGGTTTGCCAAATTTTGTTATTTTTTTTATCTTTTTTTATTATTTTTATCTTCTTTTAATTATTATTCTTTTAATCCATTTAATATTTTTCATAAATATAAAAAACACCTAAAAATCAGAGAAAAAAAATATAATAAATATTTTATTTTAATATTTTCTTGTAAATAAATGCATGTAAATTATTTAGTTTTAAATTAGGTTGCAATTTTAATTCTTTTCATAATAAAAACCTAAAAAATGTAGAACTAGGGTTTAATTAACAAATTTTCATCCTTTTTATTTTTCTTTTATAATAATTAAAATAATTAAATATTTATTTTCATGAATTAAATTGAATATAAAATTAGGTTTAATTTAGGTTAAATTTTAATATTTTCTTAATAAATTAAAAAATAACTAGAATTAGGGTTTGCACTTTATTTTAATTTTAATTAATTCCCCTTTCTCATAAAAATCTTAAAAAACATAAAATACCAAAAAAACAAATTCTTGCTTTCTTTTTTTTTTAAATTTTAATTAATTAGTTCATCGTTAATTCAATTTTTGTAAAAGGGTCCAACGCCCTCGTTTCGTTCTTAATTTTTTATTAATTCGCATGTTATTTTATTTTGCTTAAATATTCATGTATCTCTCCCAAGGCCTTGTAACATTTTAATTACCTCTCGCACTTTTAATTCGTTATTTGCTTTATTTATTTTCCGTCAAATCGGGTCCTGGTTAATTTTGGCGATGTGGACCCGCGCCATTTGTAATAGCTTTAGATTTTTACATTCCCGCGAATATTTTTAACTATTAATCAAAAGCATGCAAGAATGAATGATAAAATAAAAACAAACGCATAGAACACCAATAACATGACAAGACAAATACAAATGAAAACGACACACGCATCGCACACACCACCCCTAGGGTACGCCTCACTGTTGCCTTGCCTCGAAAGGTGATCGTCGAGTAGAGGATGTCTTAGTAAATCCTCATGATCCGGGAACCTGGCATGAGGGTAGCTTCTAAGGTGTCTTCCCATTGCTCTGGTGATCACCATGTCCCGAACCTCGAATTGACCCGAACACCTCCAACGGTGGTGCTACCTACCTCTCAATGGTGGGATGGTACTACTTTAAAGGACATTTACACAGACGAATTCCTTAGGATAGGTAGACGACTCTAGATACTTGCTCTAAATTTCAAAACAAATCAAAAATACTTTTCACACCGACACCTTTTCAAAAAGCTTTCGAAAGCAATTTTTCAAACACTCTTGAGGACCGATACAAGAGTCGAACTGAAATTTTCAAAGAAACTTTTTAAAACCCACAGTTGAAAAGCAAACAAACCATTTTTGAAAACACAAGTGAGCAAGTATCTAAGAGCCCATGGATAACCATGGATAGAAAGGGTGCTAACACCTTCCCTTTCTATAATCTACCTCCCGAACCGAGAGCAATCTCTTTAAGGAATTTTTCTGTGCTTTTGTCCTTTCCATTTGGAGAAAATAAAAGACGGTGGCGACTCTTGCTTCCGCGACATTTCGCGAACCAACGTTAAACAGTCAGTTCCAGATCCACCGATCACAGAACTGGCGACCCTGCTGGGGACTTAAACTTAAAGTGAGGTGTACCTTAGGACTAAGATCACTGTGTTTTCAATTGCTTTCCTTGCTTGCTTTAAATTGTGGGTTGCTTGGGAGTTCTATAGATCCTAACCCGGATCTGGGGGATACCTTCTTAGAAAGTAGCAACAAGGCTGTGAGGGAACTGTGTGGGGTATACCGACATGGTTGAAACAGTCTGCTACGTTGATGTGGCACTTTGGTGTGTACCGGTAACCCTTGAGTTCAGTCAAGGAGAGTACGGGGCCTCCGCGTGGTGTCGTGAAGCATCAACAGACCTTAGGAACCTTAATTGAACTATCTTGACCTCTTTAGGGTAGTGAGATAACTGACTTTGGTGCAGTCCGAGGTCGGTTGATACTCGATACTACACTCAATTGAGGGTTGCTTTCCTGGAATATTTCGGTTGCCAGTTCAGTGGCTAAATCGAAACGATGAACAATGAAAGCAATCCCGTGATATTGGGACCCTTAGAACCCGGTTACTTCTGATAGGACAGGTTGAACCCACCAACTTCAAGAGGGTACTACCCAGACCCCATGCCGGCCTTAAACCCTAAGGGCTTGTCTTGTGTGCCTTGTGTGCCTTACATGTTTGTCTTTGTAAATATCTGTGGTGTGTTTAATCATAGCATCATGACATCATCCAGCATCATATGCATTGACTAACCATTTCAGGGGTTCGAATTTTCATCTTTGTTCTTGTTTTGTAGGACATGGAAACTGTTCGTAGAAAGACAATTCAAATCAGTCTTGTAAGGATCCCTCCTCAGCTTAAGGAGCTTATATCCAGGATTCCTGAGAACTCTTCATTCAGTGAAAGACATGGAAGCCTCATCAGCTTGGTCAATACCAATATTGAGGAAGATATGATAAAGGTCCTGTTCCAGTTCTTTGATCCTCTGCATCACTGTTTCACCTTCTTGGACTATCAGTTGGTACCTACATTGGAGGAGTTCTCCCGGCTCCTGAAGATCCCTATCCTTGATCAGCTACCCTTCAACGGTACGGAAAAGGAACCTAAGCTTGAAGAGATTGCTAAAGCCTTGCACCTACAGTCATCTGACCTCAAGGGACATTGGGAAGTTAGAAGTGGTATCAAAGGGTTCTTAGCCAGGTTTCTGTTTGAAAAGGCCCATGAATGTTGGAACTCCCTTGACTTGCAAGCTTTTGAAGAGGTTGTGGCCCTCCTTGTCTATGGTTTGGTGTTGTTCCCTAACCCAGATCAGCTTATTGATATCAGTGCTGTCCAGATCTTTATGTCCAGGAATCCTATACCTACGTTGCTGGGGGACATCCTTCACTCATGTTACACTCGAACCATGAGAAAAAGAGGTGTCCTTATGTGTTGCACTCCTCTCCTGGGAAGGTGGTTTATTTCGCACCTTCCACAATCAGTCTTGAAGAATGAGCGGGGTTTGAGGTGGTCACAACGGTTGATGACTCTCACACATGCAGATATACATTGGTGCCCTAGGTCCAGAGAAGATGTCGCTATCATTGATCGTTGCGGGGAGTACCCTAATGTTCCTTTACTTGGAATTAGAGGAGGTATTACTTACAGCCCATGCCTGGCTTGGAGACAGTTTGGTTATGCTCGGAGGGATGGTCCTCATGACATGTTAATTCCTGACATAGTTTTTGACTTCGACAATGATACTCAAGGACTTCGCCAGAGATTTATCAGAGCCTGGAGGATGCCAAGTAGGATAGACAGCAAGACACTGGGGCACAGGAATTCCATCCCGTTGGAACCTTATCTCAAGTGGGTACGCGCCCGCTCTCAGAAGTTAGTAATGCCTTATCCTCACACGCTCCCAGTAATCAAAGAACCAGTATTGGAAGGAGAAGTGTCCTACACTATTCAGCACCCTGATATGCCCACATCCTGGGAAGAGATGCAGAAGAGCTGGATCCAGCTTAAGGAAGAACGGAATTCTCTTGAGACTAGTCTACATGCCAGTGAAAGGAAGGTCTTGGAGCTCACCCGCCTGTTGCATGAGGAGAGGAATCTCAACACTTACATAGCTCCAAAGAGGATGCGCAGCATATTTTGGGATTGATTTGTCTTTTGTATTATTTTGCCCATGAGGCTTTGATGTACTAAACAGTTATTTCCTTAATGATAACGTGTGTTCTTTCTTGTCTACAACAAATTTGAACTTTCGAACCCTTGAATGCATTGCATAAACACATATCATTCATCATGTGCATAGCAGGTTTTCCCTTTTCAGGTTGCTTACAGTTCTTCGCTGTTTATTTCAGCATCATGAATCCTGACTCTGCATCAACTGAGACATCAATCAAGGCTCTTCAGGTGCAGAATGCACAATTCCAGGAATTAATAAAGGGTCTGGCTCAAGGCCAAGAAGAACTGAAGGCTATGCTCCTGAAGAAGGAGAAGAAGAAGAAGAGAAGAACTGTTCTGTTCAACTCGGGCCAAAGGTTTGGCAATACTCTGCAGCAGGAAAAGGCTGGTTCTTCTGTTGGCAAGAGTTCTCCTCAAGCAGAAGCAAGGGTTCCTAGTCCGGTAGTCTCCGACAACGAGACTGATTTTGATGAAGAGCAGTACCCTCCTGCAGAAGACAGATACAAGCAACTGGAGGATAGGCTGAAAGCTATGGAGGTTCAACAGGTACCTGGGCTGGACTTCGGAGATCTGGGTTTGTCAACTGGTGTGATTATCCCTCATAAGTTCAAAGCACCATCCTTCTCTAAGTATGACGGGGCGTCTTGTCCCAAGCTGCATCTAAGGTCCTATGTTCGGAAAATTCAACCGTACTCTGCGGATAAGAATTTGTGGATCCACTTATTCCAGGAGAGTCTTTCAGGGACTCATCTCGAATGGTTCTATCAGCTGGATGGGACCAAAGTTCGTAACTGGGAGGAGTTGGCTACTGCTTTCTACAAGCAGTATCAATATAATGCCGACCTTGCCCCCACACGTACCCAACTCCAGGGTATGTCGTTAGGTGCAAGCGAAGGTTTTAAGGAGTACGCTCAGAAGTGGAGAGACCTGGCTGGCAGGGTGCAGCCACCATTGACTGATCGGGAGTTGGTAGACATGTTCTTGGGGACCCTATCTGGGCCATTTTTCAACCATCTCATTGGGAATTCTTCTGCTGGGTTCACTGATTTGATTCTGACTGGAGAGAGAATTGAGGCTGGGCTGAAGTCTGGAAAGATTCCGAAGGGGGCATCATCTGGTTCTGAGAAGAAACCCTTCAAGAAGGAGGCTAGTGCCGTGTATGGTTCCAGGAAATCAGAGAGACCTGAGCGCCGCCAATCTGTCAGTGCGGTAATGATTGCTAAGCCTGCTGCCGCTCCCCGGCCAACTAATCCTCAAAAGGTTGAAAGACCCCGGAGAGAGTTCACCCGCTTGAGTATGACCTTGTCGCAGATCTTGCCACAGTTTCTATCCTCCAATTTAGTGACTGTCAGAGAAGCGCCGAAGTTCCCCAATAATACATCTCCCAAGTACAACCCGAATGCTCGTTGTGCTTACCATTCAGATAGCCCGTGGCACTCTACTGATGATTGTTGGGCATTAAGGAGCAAGCTGCAGGACCTCATTGACGCCAAGGAGGTACAGTTTGAGGCATCTGAGAAGCCTAATGTGGTGACGGCTCCCCTACCTGTTCATGGAGTGAATGCTATTGGGGACGAAGAGGAAGTGGATGAAGCTGAGTTTGATAGCTGGATCTACCCGGCAACCGACGGTGGGCTTAACAATTGGAGTGCAAAAGACAATCTCCCTGTTTCTCTTGTTATTGAGTAATGAATTCTTATGTTTTGTTATTTTGTAATAAACAATGATAAACTCTATGGCCCGGTGTCTTACCCGAGGCACCGTGGTTTCATTTGTGAGGGCATATAAATTGTCATTTCATATATCATGAATGAAAATCTTGGACGTTTTTTCGCATTGCAAATCTTGTGCTCCTTTTCTGTCTTTCTTTCCTTTACATATATTTCAAAACAGCTGTATTTACACACACACACTCACTCATACAGGTTCCAATCCACTCTGGATCTCACTGGTAACGACTCTGCTACCGCCAGTTATGACTTCGAAAATCCGATCAACTTAGCCGAAGACGAAGGTGAAGATGATTGCGAAGTGCCTGGAGAGCTTGCAAGACTGTTGCTTCAGGAAGAGAGGGCAATTCAACCCCATGAAGAGCCAGTGGAAACAATAAACTTGGGTACTGAAGCAGACAGGAGAGAGGTAAAGATTGGTGCCAACCTAGAGCTCAGCGTGAAGCAACGGTTAACCAAGATGTTACATGACTATATGGAGATCTTTGCTTGGTCCTACGAAGACATGCCCGGGTTGGATACCGATATTGTGGTCCATCACTTGCCAACTAAGGAAGACTGCCCTCCAGTTAAGCAAAAGGTCCGTCGGATGCGTCCAGAGATGTCTGAGAAGATTAAAGCCGAGGTCATGAAACAGTTTGATGCCGGGTTTCTTGCAGTAACTTCTTACCCTCAGTGGGTTGCTAATGTGGTGCCGGTACCTAAGAAGGATGGAAAGGTCAGAATGTGCGTCGACTACAGAGATCTGAACAGGGCCAGTCCCAAAGATGACTTTCCCATACCGCACATTGATGTCCTTGTTGACAATACCGCTCAGCACAAGGTGTTCTCTTTCATGGATGGTTTCTCAGGTTACAATCAGATTAAGATGGCACCTGAAGACATGGAAAAGACTACATTTGTTACTCAGTGGGGCACCTTCTGCTACAAGGTCATGCCATTCGGGTTGAAGAACACTGGGGCAACCTACCAACGCGCCATGGTTGCTCTATTCCATGACATGATCCATCATGAGATAGAAGTGTATGTTGACGACATGATTGCGAGGTCCCAAACTGAGGAAGAGCACCTAGATCATCTGTAAAAGTTGTTTGACCGGTTGAAACTGTACAAGCTGAGACTGAACCCGAACAAGTGCACCTTCGGGGTAAGATCTGGGAAGTTACTAGGCTTCGTGGTCAGTGACAAGGGAATTCAAGTGGACCCCGCTAAGGTCAAAGCTATTCAAGAGATGCCGGTTCCTAAGACAGAGAAGGAAGTCAGAGGCTTTTTAGGACGCCTGAATTACATTGCTCGCTTCATCTCACATCTGACTGCTACCTGTGAGCCAATCTTCAAGCTGCTGAAGAAAGATCAGGTAGTACGTTGGAACGACGAATGTCAGGCTGCTTTTGACAGAATCAAAGAGTATCTCCAAGAACCACCTATCCTGATGCCACCGGTTGAAGGGAGACCTCTGATACTATACCTGACAGTACTTGACAACTCAATGGGGTGTGTGCTGGGGCAGCATGACGAGTCTGGCCGAAAAGAGCACGCCATTTATTACCTTAGCAAAAAGTTTACCGACTGTGAGACCTGATACTCACTGCTTGAGAAAACTTGCTGCGCTTTGGTATGGGCTGCTCGCCGGCTGAGACAGTATATGCTGACTCACACTACCTTATTGATCTCAAAGATGGATCCTATAAAGTACATATTCGAAAAGCCTGCTCTGTCTGGGAGAATTGCAAGATGGCAAATGATCTTGACGGAATACGACATTTAATACACAACCCAAAAAGCCATCAAGGGAAGTGTATTGGCAGATCACCTGGCACATCAGGCCGTAGATGACTATCAATCCATGAACTTCGAGTTTCCAGATGAAAGCATCATGATAGTAACTGATTGTGAAGTACCTGGACCGGATGAAGGACCTGAACCAGGATCCCGATGGTCTATGCACTTTGACGGAGCCTCCAATGCTTTGGGTAACGGTATCGGCGCCATCATCATATCTCCACAAGGTACTCATACTCCACTCACTGCCCGACTATGTTTCAACTGCACCAACAACATGGCGGAGTATGAGGCATGCATCATGGGTCTTCAAGCTGCGATCGACCTAAGGATCAAATTTCTAAGTGTCTTCGGAGATTCCGCTCTTGTGATCAATCAGATCAAAGGAGAGTGGGATACGAAACATCCAAACCTGATTCCTTACAGAGAATGTGTGTTGACCCTGATCCCCCACTTCACAGAAATAACCTTTGAGCACTTCCCAAGAGAAGAGAATCAGTTGGCGGACGCGTTAGCTACAATGTCTTCAATGTTCAAAGTTAAATGGGATAATGAGGCTCCCCGAATCATCATCTGGAAATTGGACGAACCGGCATACTGTTGCGACCTCGAGACTGAATTGGTAACTGAGAAGCCTTGGTACCATGAAGTGAAAAGATATCTGGAAGCTCAGGAATACCCTGAAGGTGCCTCTGTCAATGATAAGAAGTTCCTGAGAAGGTTCGCAGCCAAGTTCTTCCTTAGCAACGGCATCTTGTACAAGCGAAACCATGATTCAACCTTACTGCGTTGTGTGGATAAGACTGAAGCAGAAAGGATCATGGAAGAGCTACATGAAGGGACCTTTGGTACGCATTCCAGTGGGCATACTATGGCTAAGAAGATCCTACGGGCAGGATATTACTGGTCCACAATGGAAGCTGATTGCTACCAACATTCCAGGACATGCCATAAGTGCCAGATTTATGCAGACAAGGTGCATGTTCCTCCAGTTCCCCTGAATGTTCTGACTGCGCCTTGGCCATTTGCAATGTGGGGAATAGACATGATCGGCGAGATTAAACCTACGGCATCTAATGGGCATTGCTTCATCCTGGTAGCGATTGACTATTTTACGAAGTGGGTCGAAGCAGCTTCCCACGCTACGGTAACCAAGACTGTCGTGGCACGGTTCATTCGACACAATCTGATCTGTCGGTACGGTGTCCCGGAGAGAATCATTACAGACAACGGTACCAATCTAAACAACAAGATGATCGCTGAGCTCTGCGAACAGTTCAAAATACAGCACCACAATTCTTCTCCTTACAGACCAAAGATGAATGGGGCTGTAGAAGCAGCAAATAAGAACATCAAGAAAATCGTGCAGAAGATGACAGTGACTTATAAAGATTGGCACGAGATGTTACCGTTCGCTCTACATGGGTACCGTACCTCAGCTAGGACGTCAACCGGGGCAACTCCTTTCTCTCTGGTTTATGGTATGGAGGCAGTCTTACCGATCGAAGTGCAAATACCCTCTCTCCGGATAATGAAGGATGCAGATCTAAACGAAGATGATTGGATCCAGACACGACTTGATCAGCTCAACCTCATTGATGAAAAGAGACTTGCTGCTATCTGTCACGGTCAGACGTATCAAAAACGGATGATCAGGACATTTAACAAAAAGGTCAGACCACAGGAATATCAAGTTGGGGATCTGGTAATCAAGAGAATCATCCTTCCTCAGAGTGATCCAAGGGGCAAATGGACCCCTACGTACGAAGGGCCATTTGTGGTTAAGCATGTGTTCTCCGGAGGAGCCATGATATTGACCAACATGGATGGTGACGACCTTCCTCACCCCGCCAATGCAGACATAGTAAAAAGATACTACGCATAATAAAAAGACCCGCTAGGCTGACATGCCTAGGCAAAAATTAGGGCTTCCCGTCGAACCAAAAGGGTTCGGGCAAAATGAAGGGATGAAAATGAAAAAAATCTGTACACCCGGCAAGTCGAAAACCTGAAAAGGCGGCTTGGGCAAAAATGGGTATCCCGGTGGACTGAAAACCCGAAAGGGCGGTCCAGGCAAAAATTAGGGATAAAAGTGTAATACTATGTCTCATTGGATCACTTTGCATCCAGAATCCGGTATCTACATCAAGTTCAGACGGCATCGATCAGTCAGCTTCACCTTCAACCAAGGTCATCAAGTGATGAGACGCTCGGAGTTATAAAGGCAATAGCAGAGTTGAAACCCAGTGGATCATTCATATTTCACACAGCTGTTTTATTTTCTTTTGTACAAAATTTGTATAAACTCTTTTGTTCGGCGGCGTTCCTCTTAGTAGGACGTCAGCCTCTTGTACACAAAGCGCCTATTTTCAGGCCATTCAAAATCAATACGAATATATTTTCAGTTAAACGTGCCAAGTGTTTTTCTTTTTCTGTTTTGTTTTGCGAAGAACGTCCAAGGTTCAATTTGTGATATATGCATTGACAATAGTTTGCTAACTCATAAATATTTGCATACGAAACAAAGGAATTAATTGCAGGTGACACTGGAAACAGGGGCAATAAAAGAGTTGTCTAAACAATCCAACTGTTCTATCCTCCCAGGTACTAAGGTAGGTTCAGCTAAAGAACATGACCAGTACATCTTAATTCCCCAGAGAGTAAGCCAGCAGTCAGTACACTCTCTCCAAGCTATCAAATCTCAAGGAAGTTGGATATCCTCCAGTAGATATCAACATTCCCCAGCAGCATGTATATCTTTAACAAGCATCCCCAGCAGTCTTGGTCTAAAGATTGTTCCCCGGCGGCATGTCAACATTCAAAGGAATCACTTTCCCCAACATATCAAAACTTCCCCAGGAAAGTTCAATCTAGTCCCCCGGGAAAGTTGGAACTCATACCCCCAAGCAGTAAGCTTATCCCCAGTAGATTCTGGAAGCTTATCCCCTCACAGAGCATGAACGCGTCACCCGGCTTTATCCAAAGAGTTATTTCCTTAACAGGATATAACTGGGTTATCCTCAGCCAAAAGCCACGGAAAGGTCGTCGTCAACATAGTTCTTTCTTATCCCCGGCGAAGTCTATTAACACTTCCGATACAACAAAGATATCCCCAGCAAATTATTATCAACAATTCAACAAAGTATCTCTCTCCCCACCGAGTATCGCTTCCCAGCAAAATCGTTAGGGTACTTTTCCTCCCCGCAGAGTTATTCCGTTCGCCAAGTTTATTCCCCAACGGAGTTATCTTCTCCTACCGGTATTCTTGCAACTATCATCCCCAGCGGAGGTAAAAGCTTATTCTTCAACATCAACCCAGGAGTGACTTCCCGGCACCCGTCAAGGATTTATTTTCCTAGATGAAAAACACATTCATAAAACATCACATACATCATTATAGCATGCATAGACGCATCACATCATACAAATCTCATTTATGTTGAGAACATCATTGCTTGATCCATATCATGCATTGCATATGACTGACCTTTACCTTTCAGGAAAGATGCAGTTAAATTCTCAATCATATTTCGAGACCTAGACCGGTTCAGTTAATCAACTCCAAAGATTTCTTATCCAGTCCAAGGCCTTCTCTAGTCCAGCTAAATCGGCTCCCAACAGATTTTTCTGATAAAGAATCAGTAGAAGTTATCAGGTTTTTCTCAAACGTTCGCTTTTGAGATTATAATTTCCTATTGGTTCTCTCTCCGACGGTGCATGAGATTTCCATTTTGGGGTTTTTCTTTGAGATTATAATTTCCTATTGGTTCTCTCTCTGACGGTGCATGAGATTTCCATTTTGGGTTTTTCTTTGAGATTATAATTTCCTATTGGTTCTCTCTCCGACGGTGCATGAGATTTCCATTTTAGGTTTTTCTTTGAGATTATAATTTCCTATTGGTTCTCTCTCCGACGGTGCATGAGATTTCCATTTTAGGTTTTTCTTTGAGATTATAATTTCCTATTGGTTCTCTCTCCGACGGTGCATGAGATTTCCATTTTGGGGTTTTTCTTTGAGATTATAATTTCCTATTGGTTCTCTCTCCGACGGTGCATGAGATTTCCATTTTAGGTTTTCCTTTGAGATTATAATGTCCTATTGGTTCTCTCTCCGACGGTGCATGAGATTTCCATTTTGGGTTTTTTCTTTGAAATTATATTTTCCTATTGGTTTTCTCTCCGACGGTGCATGAGATCTCCATTTTAGGTTTTCCTTTGAGATTATAATGTCCTATTGGTTCTCTCTCCGACGGTGCATGAGATTTCCATTTTAGGTTTTCCTTTGAGATTATAATGTCCTATTGGTTCTCTCTCCGACGGTGCATGAGATTTCCATTTTAGGTTTTTCTTTCAGATTATAATTGCCTATGGTTCTCTGCCCGATACTGCGAAGATGGTAATTCCCACCAAGATTTTCTCAACGAGCGTTGTTGAAGTTAAAGTCACCCAGGGTTCTCTTACCATTCATGCTAAGGTAGCAACCATCCCTGGTTCATTCATCATCTTTTGAAGATCCAGACTCAGCTCCTGTAACCAGTCAGGACACATCTGTACTATGCATCTGAAAATCAGCTCCTGCAACGTGCCAGGTACTCATTTTTCTTTTGCAGGTACGCAAGTTCTCGCTAAGGAATCTCTTACGCGATCAACATCCAGATGGCATCTATAAGCCCGTCATCCTATCCATCAATCTCTAAACGGCATCTATAAGCCCATTCCCATCATCACGCTGCTACTATGTGAGCGCAAATTTCTGGGCACTCTAGTGTTCAATCATCTTCTACCCTCGGATTACGAAAGGCACGTCAGCCAATCTGCATCCTCAGGTCCAAGAAGATTGAACAGGGGCAACTGTTGTACCCCAAAATTTGCCCTCCCATATTTTCCAAGAAATTGCCAAGTCAAGCTTCAAAATCTCCCCAAGGGTTGCACAGTCAAAGATCTCCTATACAGTCAAAATTAGGGTTTGTGTTCTGATCAAGAAATTGAAGTTTCCAAAGGTCCAATCAAGTCTCACAAGCCTACAAATATGGTCAAGTATCCTCATATCAAGTTTCAAGGCATTCAGCTCAAAATTGCACAGTCAAAACCCTAAATTGCACTACAGTCAACTGCAGGGGCAAAATGGTCATTTGACAGTCAAAAGTTCAAATTTTTGGTCAACATATCATTTTGAAGCCACAAACATCATTTGATCAATGCTTGATCATGATTCTCAAAATTTGGCTCAGAAATCATCAAGATGCAAAAGTTTCCTTATTTGGACAGCTGAAAAAGTCAACTGAAATTGACCAGGGCATAACTTTCACATGGATTATCAGAAAAATTCCATCCAAAGCTCATTTTGAAGATAAAGACATTTCCTACAACTCATCTTCATATTCCAAGTCCAAGAAATGCTCTCACAAAAAGTTATCAATTTCAACATTATAGGTCATTTTCAAAAGTCAACAAAAAGGGACTTTAAGTCAAAGGCCATAACTTGAGATTGGTAAATCAAAATGACATGGGACCAAAGGCATTGGTTAGAGGACTCAAAGACCTTTCCAAAATGTCCAAGAACATGAGAAAAGCTTAAAAATTGAGCAAGTTATGCCTTGTAGACGTTGGGAAATTTTTGGATATTTTGAAAAGTCAACATTGATCCAAATGACCTAAAATTGCTAATGGGCCCATTTTTCTTCCACAAATCATCATCCATGGCATGTGCACGACCACTTGGCCCAAAGGGAAGTATTTTCTCATTTTTTATTTATTTATTTGAATTTTTATTTATATTAATTCATTTAAATCAATTAAATATATGAAAAATATTTAACTTAACCTAACAAATCTTTTTGTGCATGTTTTATGCTCAATAATTCGTGCCTAGCCAAATAAGGAAAGAATTGGACTGATTAGATCATGATTTGCACAAAAGCACATGGAAAATATTTGGAAAATAAAGCTTGAAAATCAAATCTTCAAATCAATGAATGCAATGGATTTGATTGATTTTTCTTGACCTAATCTGCTCAATACAAAAGCCTGAATACAACCCTAGTGCAAGAACACGCAGAGCTGCTCCAAAAGCCATTATCAAACTTGAGAAAATGTGCAAGAAACTCAAAACTGAAAGTTCACTTCCAGGGCGATTCAAGGCAGAATTTCTGTTCCATTAGTTTCCTTGAACATCACTGGACGTGTCCCAATCAAAAACATTCACTCAAACTCCAAGAATTGGTATACAGGGTTCAAACTTTTTCAAAAAAATTGCATAATCGTGTTTCATGTTTAAGGCATTTTCATTGCGTTTTTGTTATGCATTTACACTAATTGACTTGTTCTAATGCTAATCATATAACTTAATTGAGTTTTTGCAAGCTGTAGGCAATTTCACCATTATCGTTTTCTAGGGTTCATAGGACCTTGGATTAGGGGTTTTTAACTGGGGAAAAATTGGCCCTCAAGACCACCACCATTCAACTCAGCACACTCAGGCAACCTTAAGACCACCCTCGCGCTCAATTTATGAGTGACTGAGGGCTAATCGCTATTTTCTAATAGCATGCCTAAGAGAACGCATGGCAAACGTTGCCTAATGTTTTGTATTTCAGGGATGACGAAGAAGACGAATTCGTGGCGGGCGACGACTGGCTGGTTTAAAATTCGCGCGCAATAATCTATTAACGCGTTGTTTCATATTATATTATTTGTTGTTTATTTATTTAACAAAAGGATTCAGTGGTTCAGCTGGCAAGCGTTGAGTGTATTCACGTCCAAGACCTGGGTTCGAGTCCCAGGTCTTCATGCTTTCAAATATCATTTTTCCATTAATATTCATATGCAGCGCTTACGTTGAGGATCATGATACACCTCTTAATCCAGCCGTCCACGCGTCTAAGGAACTCAAATCAAAGGCTCAGAATTGAGGCACACAATGCACATGAGTCAACACCTCTTCACGTGAATGAAAAATTCCACAAAGCCAGGAATTGAATTGGGCTTAAACTGCTTGGGCTATACCTCCACATTGGGGACTGATACCCCCAAGGTTTGCCAAATTTTGTTATTTTTTTATCTTTTTTTTATTATTTTTATCTTCTTTTAATTATTATTCTTTTAATCCATTTAATATTTTTCATAAATATAAAAAACACCTAAAAATCAGGAAAAAAAAATATAATAAATATTTTATTTTAATATTTTCTTGTAAATAAATGCATGTAAATTATTTAGTTTTAAATTAGGTTGCAATTTTAATTCTTTTCATAATAAAAACCTAAAAAATGTAGAACTAGGGTTTAATTAACAAGTTTTCATCCTTTTTATTTTTCTTTTATAATAATTAAAATAATTAAATATTTATTTTCATGAATTAAATTGAATATAAAATTAGGTTTAATTTAGGTTAAATTTTAATATTTTCTTAATAAATTAAAAAATAACTAGAATTAGGGTTTGCACTTTATTTTAATTTTAATTAATTCCCCTTTCTCATAAAAATCTTAAAAAACATAAAATACCAAAAAAACAAATTCTTGCTTTCTTTTTTTTAATTTTAATTAATTAGTTCATCGTTAATTCAATTTTTGTAAAAGGGTCCAACGCCCTCGTTTCGTTCTTAATTTTTTATTAATTCGCATGTTATTTTATTTTGCTTAAATATTAATGTATATCTCCCAAGGCCTTGTAACATTTTAATTACCTCTCGCACTTTTAATTCGTTATTTGCTTTATTTATTTTCCGTCAAATCGGGTCCTGGTTAATTTTGGCGATGTGGACCCGCGCCATTTGTAATAGCTTTAGATTTTTACATTCCCGCGAATATTTTTAACTATTAATCAAAAGCATGCAAGAATGAATGATAAAATAAAAACAAACGCATAGAACACCAATAACATGACAAGACAAATACAAATGAAAATGACACACGCATCGCACACACCACCCCTAGGGTACGCCTCACTGTTGCCTTGCCTCGAAAGGTGATCGTCGAGTAGAGGATGTCTTAGTAAGTCCTCATGATCCGGGAACCTGGCATGAGGGTAGCTTCTAAGGTGTCTTCCCATTGCTCTGGTGATCACCATGTCCCGAACCTCGAATTGACCCGAACACCTCCAACGGTGGTGCTACCTACCTCTCAATGGTGGGATGGTACTACTTTAAAGGACATTTACACAGACGAATTCCTTAGGATAGGTAGACGACTCTAGATACTTGCTCTAAATTTCAAAACAAATCAAAAATACTTTTCACACCGACACCTTTTCAAAAAGCTTTCGAAAGCAATTTTTCAAACACTCTTGAGGACCGATACAAGAGTCGAACTGAAATTTTCAAAGAAACTTTTTAAAACCCACAGTTGAAAAGCAAACAAACCATTTTTGAAAACACAAGTGAGCAAGTATCTAAGAGCCCATGGATAACCATGGATAGAAAGGGTGCTAACACCTTCCCTTTCTATAATCTACCTCCCGAACCGAGAGCAATCTCTTTAAGGAATTTTTCTGTGCTTTTGTCCTTTCCATTTGGAGAAAATAAAAGACGGTGGCGACTCTTGCTTCCGCGACATTTCGCGAACCAGCGTTAAACAGTCAGTTCCAGATCCACCGATCACAGTCTGAAACAAGCTCCCAGAGCTTGGTATGAAAGACTGAGTAACTTCCTGTTAGAAAAGGAATTAAACAGAGGGAAAGTGGACACAACCTTATTCTGTAAGACAATTAAGAATGACATTTTAGTATGTCATATTTATGTTGATGATATCATTTTTGGATCTACTAAACCTTCTCTAGGAAGAAAGTTTGCTAAGTGTATGCAGGCAGAATTTGAGATGAGCCTAATGGGGGAACTGAAATTCTTTCTGGGCGTTCAGATCAATCCAACCCCAGAAGGAACTTACATTCATCAGAGCAAATATGTCAGAGAACTTCTAAAGAAATTTGATCTCTCAGAATGTAAGCCATCAAAGATTCCAATGCATCCCACGTGCATTCTGGAAAAAGAAGAGGTAAGCAAAAAGGTAGAACAGAAGGTCTACAAAGGTATGATTGGTTCTCTTCTTTATCTGACAGCTTCAAGGCCTGATATTTTATTCAGTGTATGCATTTGTGCAAGATTCCAATCAGATCCTAGAGAATCTCACTTAACAGCTGTTAAGCGAATTTTCAAGTATCTGAAAGGTACTACTAATCTGGGTCTGTTTTATAGAAAATCAAGTGATTACAGCTTAGTAGGATACTGTGATGCTGACTTTGCTGGAGACAAAGTAGAACGTAAAAGCACTTCTAGAAGCTGCCAGTTTCTGGGAGAAAATCTGATCTCTTGGTCCAGCAAAAGACAATCCACAATTGCTCTATCAACAACAAAAGCTGAATACATAGCAGCAGCTGGATGCAGCACACAAATGCTCTAGATGAAAAGTCAACTTGAGGACTTCCAGATATTTGAGAGTAACATTCCTATCCTCTGTGATAATACTTCTGCTATTTGCTTAAGTAAAAATCCAATTTTGCATTCTAGGGCTAAGCATATAGAAATAAAACATCATTTTATTAGGGACTATATTCAGAAAGGGATTTAAAATTTAAAATTTATTAACACAGACCATCAATGGGCTGATATTTTCACAAAACCACTTTCTGAAGATAGGTTCAACTTCATTCTGAAACATCTCAGCATGAAGCTCTGTCCAGAATAAAACTGTTTTAATTTTATATATTAACCTTCAGAATTGTGTTTATTTCTCTGTGAACTTCTGATCAATCCTCTTTCAGAATCTTAGAAATGCAGATTGTATCAGAATCTATCCATGAAGATCTGAGCGCTTCAGTTCAAGGATAGAAGTGCTGTTCACTCAAGCAAACAAGTGTCATCCAGTCATCAGCTGTTTTCTGAGGCTGAACACGCGTTCACGTTTCTAAAAAGGCAAAGCGCTGATTGGATGCATTGAGACACATGTCATGGGTAACCGTTTAAGTATCTTTCTGAATCCCCTAAAATCAGCTATCATTAAATGCTAATAATCATTATTTATTTCTCTCTCTTAAACGTTTATGTTTTCAAAAACTTTTTAGAAGTCTATTTAAACACTTCACACCATTCACACACTTTTACCGTCACCTTCATTTTCTATCAACATTTCTGATTTATGTGTTCTTACTTTCTCAAGAAAACCTTTCAATCTCTTTCAAAAAACCTCGTGTGAACATGGCTTCTTCCAACAATCCTTCTTCAGGTTCCCAGAAAGATGCATCATCTGAACAATATGAAGTTCCTCTCAGAACGCTTCTCACTCCAATCAAGAACCTTGAAGCTCAGTCTGAAATAATAGTGGATTTCAACAGTCTCAAGGAGAATGGTTTTGATTTATCATAAGAGATTAGAGCTCAAGGATGGGAAAAGTACTTTGACAGGCTGGTGGGTCCAACATTTCCTATTCTTGTAAAGGAATTTTGGATTCACGCTTCTTCTTCAAACCATCAGGTCACTTCCTACATCATGGGGAAGAAGGTTGTGATTACTGAAGACCTGATTGCAAGACTGATAGGGTACAATGGAGGTGGTATTCGCTGCATTGATATGGCAGGAAGGTGTCAATATGTTGCCCTAATTGCAAGGGAAATTTTCACGCTGGGGCTTCCCTCCAGCAAGATAAGGGACTTGAAAGACAAGCACAAAATTTGGGAAAAGATCATTCTGGGCAGTTTCAACCACAGGAAACCTACCAGCTCTCCTGATTACATAAATATAGATCAGCAGTTTCTGATATATTTTATCTCTTAGAAGGTCAAGATTAATCTAGCTCATCTTCTGTTCAACCATCTCAGAACAAGTGTCAAGGAAACAAGGGAAGAGGAACATACAAAAAGGGATTGGATACCCTTGGGAAGACTGATATCAGATATTCTTACAGAGAATAGGCTGATTGAACATTTAACAGAGGCACACGAAATCAGCACCCTGGAACCTTCTATTGGCAAGCAGCTGAATGCCAAAAATCTGAAGAAAATGAAGCTGATAGAGAACATTAAGAAGGAGCCCAACGTCACTCCTTTTGCTGAAATCTCCAGCAGAAGAGTCCCTCTGGATGACTTCCCTATGTTCTCAGAAATTGACTCTAAGCCTCAAATCATTTTGAGATATTTGGATGCTTGTAAAGCTGACGGTACAACACCAAATCTGAATATTCAAGATCTTCAGCAGAAGGCACCAGAGGTTGTTCTGAAGAAGTCAAAGAAGAGAAAAGCTTCTACAGAAGGATCATCTCAGCAGACTCCAAAGAAAAGAGGTAATCCTGTTTCTGTAACTGTTTTAGATTCAACTGTTGTTTCCACATCTATTCCTACTCCAACTCCAACTCCATCTGATATCCCAACACCTCAAACCTTTGATGATTTTGATGTTGACTTTGACCCTTCTGAGTCATTAACCCTCAGAAGATCCCGCTCCAAACCACAAAATCCAAATACTGCAACCATACCAGAACCAGAACTTGCACAAGTTCTCTCTGGTATTGACCAACACTCCTCCGCTCCCCAACCAGAAAATCCAAATCCAAACACAGAAATTCCCATCTCACCACAACCTGACATTCCTCTCTCACCTATACCAGAAACTCCACTCTCTCCAGAACCAGAAATCCCACAACCTTCATCTCCTCAACCAGATATTAATCCACCCTCTCCTCAACATGCACAATCTCCACAACCTGAGACTCAAAACTCTGAGACTCAAACCTCTGAATCCCCTGAACCACAACCTTTGGCCATTCAATTGCCCTGTGGTACCACTAAATATTCCTCAACTTCCCTCTTCACCAGAAACAACTCCACCAAATACCCCATCAAGTCCAATCGTAATTTCTGACTCTCCCACTCCCTCACCTAAGAAAAATTCAGATGACCACAACAAGACTGTCATTGATAACAGTCTTTGAACGCCTTGCTGCAATAAACCACAAAACTGCTATCCCTAAACAGAAACAACCAGATGTTGGTTCCAGCATATTGAACTTTGAAACAAATATGCAGAAGTGGATCACTTCTTTGAAACAAGCAAGTCTGGAACTGGTTGATCCTGCTGTATCAGACCTCCTCTGGACACAATTCAGAAGATGGGTATGCGCTGAAACCTTTAAGTTGCAAGACCAGAGCTATGGATAGGCTCAACAGAACTTCAGCAATCTGCTGAAGGAAATGGAAGGTCCAGTTCTGAGCAAGCTGCTGAAGGAAGAAGTTCTCCATCTGGACATTGCGCCTTGGTCTGAAAAGAGTCCAGCTTCTAAAGTTCAACCTGCAGAAGAACAGATAATTCAAGCTGAAGACTTGGGTCAAGCAGAAGAAACTACAGAAAGCTCTGAGAAGCAGCCTGTATCTGAAGATCCTCAAGCTTCCTCTCTTGACAGGCAGACTTTGGAGGATTTGAAGAGATCTGATATGCTGATGAATGAAAGGATGGATAAGCAGGATATCAAGATTAATTCTATAGCAAACACGGTATCTCAGCAACAGGAAACCAACAATCAAATCAAGAGCATGTTGGAAGCTCTGTTCACACGACTTCCTCCTTCTTCTTAGAATTTTCCTGTGTTTTCCTTGTTTTCTTTACATGTTTGTCTGTAATATTTCTACTTGTTCTAAACTATCATTGCTTCTGTTTTAATACAAACGTTTTTTGCTCTGATCATTTTAACTCTGCTTATTTATGCTTTTTGATAACTGACAAAAAGGGGGAGAAAGAATGATATTTTTCAATAACGGATTACTGAGACAAAAGTCTCAAACATTCTAACATTCTTATATATTTGAATTTCTTTGTTCTGAAAAGCTTACAGGTACAAGAATCTGATGAACTCTGATAAAGTAAAACTCTGATGCTCAAAGAAAGTTCAATAAAGTTCTGATGCTCAAGGTATCAAGGAATTAAAGGGAAGTAATCAACTCAGGGGGAGTTTTTCTCTTCATTACTCTGATACCTTTTATTCCTTATCTTCTTATCTCTAATACTTTGTATTCGTTATTTGTTTATCTCTGATACTTTTTCTTCTCTATCCGTAATCTCTGATACCTTTTATTCTTTTATTTCAATTGAAAAAAATCTGGTTTTTGTCATCATCAAAAAGGGGGAGATTGTTAGAATATAGTTTGATTCTACAACCCTCAGTTAGAGTTTTGATGATAACAAAAATACAAGATTAAATGAATTATGAGATTTATATAAGACATATATGCTACTTAAAATTATGTTGTGTATTTACAGAAACTCTGATGGAATCAGCATCAGAATATCAGTATCAACATCAGCATCAGAATACATGTCAGCATGAGAAGATCAAATAACATGTGCTATACGCTAAAGTCTGATGAACAGAATCTGCGCATAACATACTCTGACTATGATCAAGATCCTAACCATGTCATCAGCACTCAGAAGCGTCAGAATAAGCTAAAGCCAAGAACACTCTGATTGTCATTAGCAGAACACTCTGAAGTGTCAATGTTACTATGCATTCAAGACAGATTAATTACCAACGACTTTATTCCAAGACAAAGATCTTCTCAAAAAGGAAAGAACGTTATGAGCATTGAAATGGATTTATGGACAGCAACGTATCTATTCCTAGGCTACTTAAACAAGTCAGTGAGAAAAGAATTGGCTAATACTCTTTACGCACGCACGCATACGAAATCTCTCTCACTCAAATTGCTAAAGCTTTCAACCACGCTTACTCAATAGCATTAGCAGTCTAGTTCATTATAAGCTTCATATTGTGTATTATCACAGTTGTGATATATAGTTTTTTCTAGAAAACATCAAACACACATTTGTTCATTTATCTGTAAAAGAAATTCCTTGAGATAAACCGGTCTGTGGTTAGACTCAAGAAGGCTTTAACAGTTGTTAAAGCAGTTGTGTATTCAGTTGAATATAGTGGATTAAGACCTCGTTGGAGAGAGGCAAAATCATCTTGACGGGTGGACTGGAGTAGTTTGAGATTAAACGAACCAGGATAAAAATAACGTTTTGTCTGCATTTGATTTCAAGTTTTACAATTCAACCCCCCTTCTTGTGTTTTTCACATCTTCACTGTTCTGGACCCATTCAGCCTCTGACAGCTTGGTTTCCATTATCACACACAAAGAGGGAATCTCAATCTCGATTGGGAGCACAATTTCCATTCCATACACAAGGGAGAACGGGGTCACTCCTGTAGAAGTGCAGACAAATGTCCAATATCCATGTAAAGCAAAAGGGAGCATTTCATGCTAATCTTTATAAGTAACAACCATCTTCTGGATGTTCTTCTTGATATTCTTATTAGCAGCTTCAACAACCCCATTCATCTTCGGCCTGTACGGAGATGAATTGTGATGGACAATCTTGAATTCTTCAAAAAGTTCTGTCATCATCTTGTTGTTCAGATTCTAGCCATTGTCGGTGATAATTCTGCTTGGCACACCATACTGACATATGAGATTATTCTTAATGAAGCGCACTACCACCTGCTTAGTAACATTAGCATATGAAGCAACTTCCACCCATTTGGTGAAGTAATCAATTGATACCAAGATAAAACAATGTACATTCAAAGCTTTAGGTTCTATCATTCCAATCATGTCAATACCCCGCATAGAGAAAGGCCACGAGGAAGAAATAACATTGTTAAGTGTCGGTGGCCCATGAATCTTGTCTGCATAAATCTGATATTTATGGCACTTCTTTGCAAATCTGTAACATTCAGATTCCATTGTCAGCCAATAGTAACCTTCCCTTAGCATCTTTTTACCATCGAATTTCCATTGGCATGGGTGCCAAACAATCCTTCATGAATCTCATGCATCAACATGTCTGCTTCGTGTCTATCCACGCATCTGAGCAAGACCATGTCATAATTTCTTTTGTACAACACATTTTCACTGAGGAAGAAACTGCCAGCCAATCTTCTCAATGTCTTTCTATCTTTATTAGATGCACCAATCGAGTATTCCTGAGTATGGAGAAAATGCTTGATATCATAATAACAAGGTTTTTCATCTGCTACCTCTTCTGTTGTAAACACATGAGCGGGCCTATCCAGTCGTCGAACTATAATTCGAGGTATATCATTCCAAGTATTCACTTGATACATAGAAGCCAGAGTTGCCAGAGCATCTTCCATTTGATTTTCGTCTCTGAGGATGTGATGGAATTCAACTTTATTAAAGAAGGGTAGCAATCTTCTAGCATAATATTTGTAAGGGATCAAGCCGGGGTGACAAGTATCCCACTCTCCTTTAATCTAATTTATTACCAAAGCTGAATCACCATACACATTTAGAATTTTAATTCTGAGATCAATAGCTTCCTCGAGACCCATGATGCAAGCCTCATATTCTGCCATATTATTAGTACAATCAAATGCCAACCTTACAGTAAAAGGAATGTGTGATCCATGTGGAGTGACAATCACAACACCGATTCCTTTACCATAAGAATTCACAGCTCCATCAAATATCATGCTCCAGCGAGATTCAGGACCAGGACCTTCATCAGGCAATGGTTCATCACAATCTTTCGCTTTCAGAAACATCACATCCTCATCAGGAAAATCATACATTACAGACTGATAATCATCAACTGGTTGGTGAGAAAGATAATATACCAACACGTTGCTTTTAATAGCTTTTTGAGTGTGGTATTCGATGTCATATTCAGATAACATCATCTTCCTGCGGGCAATTCTCCCAGTAAGAGCAGGCTTCTCAAAAATGTACTCGATTGGATCCATTTTGGAGATCAACCAAGTAGTGTGATTCAACATATACTGCCACAAACGTTTTGTCGCCCAGGCCAGAGCACAACATGTCTTTTCTAGCATAGAATACCATGAATCACAATCAGTAAAATTTTTACTGAGATGATAAATGGCATACTCTTGTTTCCCTATTTCATCTTGTTGTCCCAAAGTACAGCCCATGGAATTATCTAACACTGTCAGATACATAATCAATGGTCTTCCTTCAACAGGAGGGAATAAGATAGGAGGTTCAAGCAGATATTCTTTAATACTTTAAAATGCCCTTTGGCAGTCATCTGTCCACACATAACCTTGATCTTTCTTTAACAACTTAAAGATCGGTTCATACATTGCAGTCATGTGGGAAATGAATCTGGAAATATAATTCAAACGCCCGAGGAATCCTATGACTTGCTTTTCAGTTCTCAGTGCTTGCATTTCTTGAATTGCTTTTACTTTATCAGGGTCAACATCAATCCATCTCTGGCTAACAATGAAACCCAACAATTTCACTGGCCGAACACCGAAGGTACATTTATTTGGACTCAAGCGGAGACGATACTTCCTCAAACGCTGAAACGACTTTAACAAATCTTCTACATGCCCTTCTTCATTCTGGGATTTAGCAATCATATCATCAACATATACCTCAATTTCCTTGTGCATCAGATCATGGAATAGGGTTGTCATAGACCTATGGTACGTTGCACCAGCGTTCTTCAACCCAAAGGGCATCACTCTGTAACAGAATGTTCCCCAGGATGTGATAAACATTGTTTTTTCCATGTCCTCAGGAGCCATCCTTATTTGATTATACCCAGAAAATCCTTCCATGAATGAGAAAACTTTGAATTTTATTTTGCTATCCACTAACATATCAATGTGTGACAATGGAAAATCATCTTTTGGACTAGATTTATTTAGATCTCTGTAATCTACGCACATGCGAACTTTTCCGTCTTTCTTCGGTACTGGGACAATATTGGAAATCCACTGAGGGTACACTGATGTCACAAGAAAACCGACATTGATCTGCTTTGGAACTTCTTCTTTGATCTTCACAACCATATCTGGGTGAGTTCTTTGCAACTTCTGTTTGATTGGAGGGCACTCTGGCTTCAGCGGCAAACGATGCTCTACAATATCTGTATCTAGACCAGGCATATCTTGGTAATACCAAGCAAAAATATCCACATACTCTTTCAACATCTCATTCAACCTTCTCTTCACATAAGGGTGCAGTAATGCTCCAATCTTGACTTCCTTCAGATCTTCTTCTGAACCCAAATTGATTACTTCCAATGGCTCTTTATATGGCTGAATGTCATTCTCCTTGCGCTCAAGCAACTGTGAGACCTCTTCTAGAATCTCATCATAGTCTTCTTCTTCAGCCCCATACACAAGACATTCAAAGGTGGGTGCATGATCATTGTATTCAATGGGTTTTTTAATTAATCTACACATATGATTTATGATTGCTTTTAGAAACTGACACATATAACTTGTGATCATGAAGATTGAATTTCAGTTATTATTTATTTTGAAAGGTTTTTTCTGATTACCATTTTCCAAGAAAAAGCAAAAAATAAAAACACAATTTGGGAAACAAAGATAACTTTTATTATTTATTTTAAAAGTCACAGCAAACAGATAAGCCCATACAATATTAATACTTTCACCTTGGGCAGAGTGAAAGCTTTTCAAAAATATTAAAAAACAAATTACTTTGAAACATGTATGCAAGAGGGAACATCAATGGTGATCCAGTTCTAAACCCTAACTCCGTGCGTCACATAATTTGGCATTTCTGGCTCTGCTTTATCTTCCACAATGGCATTAATCCCGAAAACTGTTGGATGAAGATAACCCCCGCTACGAAAGATGTCTTGATACTTGCCTGCAGCAGACTTCGACTTTATGCTTTTTCCTTTATCATTCTTCATAGAGAATCCCAAGCCAGCTCTATTCTTGTTTACATGTGGATCAACAATCTGTCCCCATACTTCACTATGGCCATTATGCACAACCTGCTGGGCATCCTTAAACGAAGCCATAGAATTCTCATTTCCTCTTATATTATCAATGGATAAAGCTTGGAACTGGGTTCAAACAACAACTTCATCCACCTCCACAATGATGAAAGAGGACAAATGAGATATCAATAGTTCCTATTCTCCATTTATAATTACCACTTTTCCTTCACACACAAACTTCTACTTCTGGTGTAAAGTCGAAGTGACAGCCCCTGCCTCATGTATCCACGATCGTCCCAACAAGCAGCTTTAAGCGGGTACAATATCCATGAACTGGAAAGTAATCTGAAACAAATGTGGGCCTATATGAATAGGCAATTCCACTTCACCAATAACATATTTCCTTGATCCATCAAACGCTTTCACAATAATGCCACTTGGGCGCATGGGCGTTCTTTGATATTTCAACTTAATAAGCGTGCTCCTTGGTATAACATTCAATGCAGATCCATTATCAATAAGCACATTGGATAATTAATCATTCTTGCAGTTCATAGAGATGTGGAGGGCCATATCACTTTCTAGGAAGACTTGGTCCAATACCCTCATCAAAGATTCTCTGTGAGCATAAGAGTTCATCAATAAAGCCAAGATAGATATTTTTGAAGGAGTCTGAAGTAGATGATCTACAATTTTATAGTCGCTCATCTTGATTATCTTCAAAATATCATCTACCTCTTTTTCTAGCGTAGCCCCACTAGATTCACCCGTAGCCTTCTTGGGTTCAACATTTTCAACAATTTTCTTTCCAGCATTAACATCTCCATGAACAATTGGTGCAAATACACGTCCACTACGGGTCACTCTGCTAGTGTCAACAATATTTCCAACATTAGGCATTGACTGGATGGGAACTTCCACACCATCTTCTAAAATTGTAGCATTATACTTGTAGGGTACAACCTTGTCTGACTCTTAGGGGACGGGACCCGGCAAACTAATCACCAATGGAGTAATAGCTGGCTTGCTATGATATTCAACTTCAAAATGGGTGGGTGCACCAAAACAAGGCACAATAAAACTTACTCCCTCTTCAACATACTCAGTTATTGCAGAGTTATCTCTAGAAAATAAATCTTCATCCAAGGAGAAGAACTCATCTGCAGAGGCATACTCATCATCTGACTCCTCTTCATCCAAACAAACCTTAATCTCATCAACTTCTTGGTAATCATCCCTTTGGCCTGTAACCTTGATAGTTCCATTATCCAATAACAACTGAATACCTTTCCTTACAATTGAACATCCTCGGGAGTCCCGACAGCAAATTTGGCAAGATCCATACTGATGTTCTACTTGGCCAGCCATGTGGAAGAAAGTAGCATGCAATTGTACAAGATCCTCATTCATATATTCCACATCAAAGATTCTGAACTCTCCAGGACATCTAGAAACCATGTTTACTTCCTCTTCATACTCTTCCCTAGGCCTGATTATATGGATGAGGCCCTTATCCATCATCTCCTGCAAATCAACCTTTATCTTGTTACAACCCTGTATATCCGTACTGCAAACAGTACAACCGGAATGGTCATGCGTATAGTAGCTAAATTCACATAGGTCTTCATGCATTTTTACCAAATCTCTTCTAACCAAATTAATGTCAAAAATCCGGAAGTCGCCTGGACAATAGGCCACCATGTTCACAGCATTTGCTCCTCCATGCATGGGCAAAGGATTATCTTTCACATTAGGGCCAACATCTTTGAAAGATAAGATACCAGACTTCACCAATTTTGGTACTTCAGTTTTCAAAGGATAACAGTTCTCAACATTGTGCCCTGGTGCTCCCTGATGAAAAGCACATGTTTGGTCTGCCTTGTAATACCAAGGCAATGGTGATAGTATAGCGGGAGGTGGTCTGGTCTGAACCAACTTCTTTTTAATTAACACCGGGAGCAATTCTGTATAGATCATAGGGATATGGTAATAACTCTCCCTTCTCTGATTATACCTTTGATTCCCCTGATGGGATGGTCTCTGATAAGCAATGGTGGTTGGAGCTACACCAACAACTGGAGTCACTGAGGCAACTTGTTGATGACGCTGATAATTTCTTCTAGAAGGATTAACCCTCCTTTCTTGCATAACAACATTTGTATCTCCTTCCTTATTTTTGTCAAACCTAAAGGATGGCTTCTTCGAACTTCTAAAACTTTCACTTTTTGTTAAACGACCCTCTCTTACAGCCTCTTCCAAACGGATACCATGCCTGCCATTTCAGTAAAGTCACTTGGCACACTCGCTACCATCCTCTCATAGTAGAAAGAACCTAGAGTCTTCAGGAAAATCTTAGTCATCTCCTTCTCTTCCATGGGAGGAATCACTTGGGAGGCTACCTCACGCCATCTCTGTGCATATTCTTTGAATGATTCCTTGTCCTTCTGGATCATGGCACTGAGTTGATCATGGTCAGGCGCCATGTCCATGTTGTATTTGTATTGTCTGATAAATGCTTCTCCCAAGTCGTTAAAAGTATGGATATTGACGCTGTCTAAAATCATATACCACTTCAATGCAGCACCAGTCAAACTATCCTAAAAAAAGTGAATCAACAGACATTGATCATTAGTGTGGGTAGACATTCTTCTTAGATACATCACAAGATGAGCACGAGGACACGTGTTGCCCTTGTACTTCTCAAATTCCGGGACTTTAAACTTCACAGGTATCTTGACATTCGGGTATAAGCATAAATCATTCACATTCTGCCCGAACAATTCCTTTGCCCTGAGGGCCTTCATCTCCCTCTGCATCTTGTCAAACTGATCTTGAAAATCATCCATTCTATCATAGATATCCAAGCCTTCACTTGGTGGAGGAAAAGGACGATACATATCATCATTAGCAAATGGGACCATATTCACCGAAGGAGGTGCAGCAGGAGTAACATGCACCACAGGAGGTGTAGGAGTAACGGTAGTCTGAACAACTGGGGTAACTTGAGGATCAAGATTGAAACCTTCAAGCACAAAGTTCTCTGGCATCTCCCATGGATAACCTTGAGGCATGCGATTCTGAACAATAACTGCAGTAGCAGACACGGGAACAGTCAGAGCTTCAGTAGTAACCCTTGTCTGTTGAGGCTGACCACTCGGTGGCTGATTCTGAGCAGCCACTAGATATTCCATCAGAGCAGTGAGATTGGACATTCCGGCCTTTAGAGCCAAAACTTCCTCGCGCATCTCGCGATTCTCTTGTTCTAAGTTATCCATCTTCCTTCTGAAATTAGCTCGAGTATTGTAATGGTGAGACAGCTTGCTGAACGAAGTAAAGAAGCTTGGTAAGACACCTGGATATGCATAACAAATGCAAGAAATATGTGCAATATGATGCATGATATGCAATGCACATGACTTATTTTTATTAATATTTCAAGGGACTTAAAGATTTATAGACATATTGCAAATATCAAAGTAAAAACACATTTGAAATACTGAAATTTTTTATTATAATAACTTCAAAATGGATTACAAGTTTCAATAATCCCAAGTACAAGATGAAAATAAAGTCTAAAACCCTAAGAAGCAAAGCTGATAGAGATCACTCTATACACTGACGCTTCCCTGTAAGTCTGACAATCTGAGCCTTCAACCTCTGATTTTCTTCTGCATATCTGGTGGCAACCTCCTTCCAATCACCTGAATTAGGAAGTGAGCAACTAGCATCTGACCGAGGCTTAGGAGAAAATAAATCCCCTATCCTCTCCATTGCCTCTACAACCTGACTCTCAAGAATCTCAATCAAGTCGTCTTTCTTCTTTAAGTCTGCTCTATAGGAAATCTCTAAAGTTTGGCACTTATTCTTCCAAGCTTCCTTTTCTTGCTGCATCCTGACTAAAGCAAGTTGTAGCTCTTCCACATCATCCAATAAGGGAGGAGTGGTCTTCACAAACAGATCAGACATAGGTGCTTCCTAGGAATACGACATCTTCAACTGAATAGCTCTCGTTTGGACCCACTGAAGATAAGGCTCCAAAGAAACATCCCCTCTAGGTCCCAAGTCCTTCCTACTCTTCCTATGAATGTGACGCCAGGCCTTCACAATATGATCCCTAGCTTCCTTATGGTTTTCTCCCTCCTTCAGGAAGAAACTACTCAAATGAATACTATTTGGTTTATCCCTCATCGAATAACCAAGCTGCCGTCAAGAACAGGGTTGTAGTTAATTCCTCCCTTTGTACCAAGAAGAGGTACATTGGGGAAACTTCCACAACTATCGACAATCTCTACATCATGGTAAGCCCGATGATACCAATCAATATCTGAGTGAGTAAGTGTCATGATCTTAGGATCCCAACGAGGTTCCTTCCTGACATCCCAGAAAGCATCAAACTTAGGCATATGAGAAATAAACCACCGGTACAATAGAGGCGTGCAACAGATAATCATACCCCCATGATAAGAATTCCGAAGATGAATAGAGTAATAAGCATCAACCAACAATGTAGGAACTGGGTTTCCAATCATGAAGATCCTGATAGTATTAACGTCAATAAACTTATCCACATTAGGAAATCAAAACAACCCGTAAGCAAGTAGAGCAAAGATGGCCTCAAAAGCGACTGTACTCTTCATCCTAGAAAAGTAACGAGCTTTCTCTAATAAGAACTGAGTTGGTAATCCTCTAATCCCTCCTTTAGTAGTCATATGGGCTTCAACCTCAGACTTCCCCAGATGGATCAAAGCAGCAATCTCGTGTGGTTTTGGCTCACCCTCCAAACTAGTAAAAGGAACACGATCGATAATAGGTAAATCCAACAGATAAGAATACTCCTCTAGTGTAGGCATCAACTGATAATCAGGGAAAGTAAAGCAATGATACATCAGATTATAAAACTGGACCAAGGTCGAGAGAATACCCTCCTTCATCCTAAGCTTCATGAGAGGAATGACGGATCCATACTTCTTTCGAAAATCTGCAGAACACTCAATCTCGGGAATTAGACTGATCAACTCATCTATCTTCGGATCTTTGAAACTATATTTTCCGGTCTATCTTTTTCCAGAATCCATGGTCAAAAGGTACCTGAGATATTCATAAATGGTCATCTTTCAAGTCCCTTGAAATAAAACTTCTTCAAAAGATGCTTATGAGTGCATGGATGTATGATGCAACAATCACATACAAGATCACAAACATAAGGTTCATAGGTTCAACATCACGAGCATGAAGTCGAAGGTACTACCCATAAGGTATGGTCTAAAAGTTATCACATGCCGAACAAGGTTCTAGAGGTTCTCAGAGTCTACACCCTTCCTTCGAATATTACCAACTTCCCGATTAACTCGGTAATAGTAATATTCTCAAGAAAAACTCGTCCGAGCGTAGTATCAGGTGACAAATATTTCCGGATTACTCTGTCATAGCTTCTGCACTACACTTAAAAGGCCAAGATGGGTTAGGTATTCTATGGTCCTCAGCTTCAGCAGGCTCCCAGGTCGAAAGCAGCACGTCTTCCCGATTACTCGGTAAACGACACTACAGTCAAAGGGGCCTCCACTGGGTGGGGGATCTCATGCCTCATTTTTTGGGATTACTCCCTCAAAGTTAGCATGACTATACCGCCTGTTGTACCCCAAATTTTGACCTAAGACGTCGTCTCCTATCTGCATATTTACATTACATTTGTTTTGATCCATCGATTTCAAATTCATAACTTTTTTTTCAGGCCAGGAGCTATCTATGCTGAGCATTAAATCATTTAATCGATTCGTGCAAAAAAAATGATGTTTATTAATTATCTGTTATCTAAGACTTAAATAATTGAAATTCATTTTTTGATTATTATTTAGTTTAAAGATGTACGGATAATAAAATGAACATCAGAGAAGAGGCGCATTAATTGTGCGGACGTTTTATTTATTTACTCATTATTTTTAAATTTAAGTAACTAGAATTTATTCTTAGTTATTATATAATTTAAAGGTTATGAATAATATAAATAAGCATTTGAGGAAATTCATTGGTCAATAACGACTGTTTAATCGTTCGTCGTTCTAGGTTAAATAATTGAAATCCTATTTTAATTATTATAATTTAGTTGAGAATGATGGATTAAATAATTGAAGGTATTAGTTGGTCAATGATAATTATTATTTATCTGTTTATTATTTTGAATGTAGGTAATTGGAGATTTGTTTTCAATTATTATTCGTTTGGAGAAAATAATAAACGATAAATAAATAAAGAAGAAGAATTAATGGACAAATAGTTTCTTTTATTCATTTTTTTTTTGGTACAAGTTATTTTGTAAATATTGTATATATTACAGTAAATTACAATAATGAATTGACAAAATTAAAATGAGATAAAAAAAAACTAGTCTATCTTAATTCTAAAGCTTCCAATCCAATGCGTGTCCGCTCATTTAATTTTACCTGCACAATTAAAAGAAAAGAATTAGAGTTCAAATAAATAATTAAATGCAGAAAATAAATTTAATGTTCATCATTAAATGTAATGGCCGGAATCAGTTATTATTTTTTTGCAAATCACGGGATTACTCCCGGTTCACAAAAAAGAAAAGGATTTCAAAGCATATGCATAAATTATTTTCCAAAACTGCATACTTAAGCTAATTACATTCGTTTTTAATCCCAAATGTAATTTCAAAGCATACAGCATAAGCATACAAAACCATGTAGTAACTAATATGCAAGCATGTTACTTAAACTTTTGCCTACACCAGCAGAAACCAAACAGCTTTTGTATTAAAAGGGAAAATATGCAGTTTGACCATATTTGCAAGCAATAAAAATTCCTTTTTCATCTTTTTTCAGCCACTACATTTTCAGAAAATAGACAGCTTATCACTCTTTTGTCAAAGCCATTCTGAGAGAGAAAAAGAGAGGGAGAAGTGTGGGATTTGCAGGCTTAGCTTAGGCAGAAAGAGGTATACAAGACAAACTAAGAAAATATAGCCAGTAAGAATAATAGCACAGAAGAAGAATAGAGGCAAACTGAGGGGACAGTAGTGCAGAATGCTCAGGGAGATCCCAAGGGATTTGTTTTCAAATTCCTGGCCTGTAGCGAAGAGAAGAGAGAAGAGCTGTTATATTACAACAAAAGAGAAAACAAAGGATCATCTTCATAAAAAACAGCATAAAGAAAAACGAAATATACAAGTTATCAGAACAACATAATCAAAAAAAACCTCATCAACTCTGCCTCAACTTTCAAGTATTCAAACCTGAAGCAAGAATCTAAGAAAACCTGCATCAGTCTCACACAAACCCAAATCTCTACCAGCATCATAACCTGCTAATGCCTTAGCTCTTTGTCAACACATAACCCATCACTGAGTTATCCCAAACCAAGGCCAAAAACCAAAACAAAACCTGCATAATCACACTGAGAAAACGATTTTCCAAACCATACAAAAAACATTCCCAACTGATTGAGCCCCCTATAGCCAATATCACCATCCCCTGTCATCAAAAAACCTCAAGAAACCACACAGAAATTCCACATCCATCATCATGAACAACCAATGCCCAAACCTATGCATTATCCATCCAATAACCTGAAAATTCTACACAACCAACTAAGCCTCAGTGCAACATCATCGGCTTTCCAAAGCGTTCTTTTCTCAAGCCTACATCATTTCTGCAAACCATTTTTCAGACCAACAAGAGCAAGTGCAGTATCACACTCAATCAGAAGAAGAAAGAAACAAAGTTTGGTTTCAACAAGTTTCAAGAAGAACAAGGTAGCATCGTATTCAAGTGAGAAGAAAAGCAAGACAAAATCAGTAGCAAGTTCAAGCAAGAGGAAGAAGAAAGCCACAAATACCGTTCACCACCGTGTGCGCCTGCCGTCTCCCTGCTGTCCGGCCTCCATCACCCCAAGCTCCTCCTCCTTCTCCACCTAGGTAACGCTTTCTTCCATTCTTATTCCTTAAACGGCATTCAAATCGACATGGACAATAAAATGTAAAAACTAGTCAGAATCAACCAAGAAGCCATAAAGTCAACCAAGAAATCGTAAAATCAACAACGAAACTGTAAAATTTACACGCGAATTAAATCAAACATTAACGAAAACGATTTGTCATTACCGTCTCTGCTTAAGCCGCCGCGTCAACAATGGAGGGAAGAGAAGCTTGGTGTGGGTGGCCGGAACAAGGAAGCATCGACATTGGAGGCAAGAAAAATGAAGAAGCTGTGCGAGAAAGATGAAGATCATAAGCGCCGTTTCTGTCCCATAAGCCAAACCCTAAATCCCTTTGTACAAACAAACACAACCCTAATCATAATTTAATCCCTTGGACCCTATTCTCAGCTTAAGCCCACGAATTTGTACACCCCCCCCCCTGTCTTCATCACGCTTGGGCTTTATCCCAACCATCCAGCCCATTCTCTTTACTAATTCACCCCCTTTTTTCTTTATAGACTATTAGTTTAATTCTATTTCTTTTTTTTCTTAACTTATTTAATTTTGATTAGTTAGTTTCTTAGGAATAAATATAGTTTTATTTAGACAAATAAATATTTTATCCAATCTCATTTAGTTTAAATTTAAGTTTTATTTAATAACCTTAACCTTCCTTATTTCTAATTCAATTTAAATTCATGGTTTGTAAGTTTAATTTAAAAGATATTTAATATCTTTAAAAAAAAAACATGTGAAAGTAAAAAAATGAAAACTAAAAGACGTTTTATTTTATTCCCCTCATTTTGATTAAATACCAATATAATAAAAACATAAAAAAAATAGAAACATATAAAATCTAAAAAACATTTCTATTATTTCTCATTACTTTATCATAAAAAATGCGTAAAAAGTGAAAACCAATTAAACTTTTTTTTTTCTTTTCGCCTATTAAACAAAAATCATCTAAGAAATGCATGTTCACATTTAATTGTTGTGTATCATTTTCTGTCAATTATTTCATTGTACTTGTTTATTCTGTTTGCGCCAATCCAAAGGGAATAGTCTAATTTTTGTTGACTTCATGTCCTCAAAAAACGATCGAGCGAGTACCCTCATTTCATTGAAACTTAGGATAATTTTTCCAAATATCCGATTTCTCCAAAATTCACACCTTTTAAGTCAAAACTTCAACGTTAGGTTGTCGCATCTTCAAAAACCCGTCCGTATCCCTTTTCGGCCAAAACGATTTATTTTCCATCAAGCAATCAATTTTAAATAAAACAGATATTTCAAAAGGTTCCTATAGAGTACTATAGATGCATTGGGTGCTAGTACCTTCCCATTGTATAACCAACCCCCGAACCATAAGATCTCTTTTCAAAAACGCTTTGTATTTGTATTTTATTTGCATTGCATATTTAGGGTTTGTTTCGCTCTTTTCCCTTTTCCTTTGGAAACAATAAAGCGCGGTGGCGACTCTTGCTTTTGCGAGACGAATTAATCAATAATTCGATCTCCGATTTACCCCGCTACATTTTTTATCGCTACAGAATTGGCGACTCTGCTGGGGACAGATTGACCTCTTGCTGGTCCATCCCTAAGTGGGTTAAGCCTAATTTGTTTTATCTGTTTTATTATTATTTGTTTTGATTGATTATGTGTTTATATTGGGGTTGTTTGGGTTTTTACAAAGGACGAATCCTATACCCGGATTAAGTAACACTTAAGGAATAGGACGGGCGGTATAGTCATGTTAACTTTGAGGGAGTAATCCCGAAGAAGGAGGCATGAGATCCCCCACTCAATGGAAGGCCCTCTTGAACTTAATATTTGTTTACCGAGTAATCGGGAAGACATTATTATTTTCGACCTAGGAGCCCGAGAAGTTGAGGACCGTAGAACCCTAACCCATCTTGGCCTTTTAGGTGTAGCGCGGAGACTATCACGGAGTAATTCGGAAGTAGTTGTTACGCGATGCTACGCTCGGACGAGTTTCTCTTGAGAATATTGCTAATTATTGAGTAATCAAGACGTTGGTAATATCCGAAAGAGGGATGCAGACTCCGGGAACTCTTAGAACCTTGTCTTACAGGTGTGATCGAAACATTAGTACATACCTTTGGGTGGGCTTTACCCTCGACTCCATGCTGAACTTTGAACCTTTAAACCCCATGTTTGCAAACTTGTGTGTGACTGTCGCATTATCATTCATTCATGCATTCATCAACATCTTTGTAAAAACTCGTTTTTCAAGGAACTTTGGAATGATTTTTGCAAACGTCTCAGGGTATTATGGAACTTGGAAGGAGAAATACTCGAAGCTTCAGCTTCAAGGAGCCCGAAATTGAAGAACTGAAGAGTTTGATTCCGAAGATAGAGAGTCCGACAGATTTTCAGAAGAAATATGGGTCCATCGTACCGCTCATGAAGCGCAAGATGAAGAAAGGCATCCTCAACACGTTGGTTCAGTTCTATGATCCCCTATACCGATGTTTCACCTTCCCGGATTATCAGTTGATGCCTACTTTAGAGGAGTACTCCTATATTCTCGGTTTGCCGATCGTCGACCGTGTTCCTTTTTCTGGGTTAGAAGAGGAGCCTAAATCCCATGAGATAGCAGCCATCACCCATCTGAAGAAGTCAGAGATAGAAGAGAATATGACTACGAAAGGAGGAATCCGGGGCTTGCCGGCTCAGTTTCTGTTGAAGAAAGCTCGTTACTTTGCTGATACAAAGGATACCGTTGCCTTCGAGGACGTGTTTGCTTTACTCGCGTATGGTCTTTTCTTATTCCCTAACATTGATAATTTGTGGATGTCAATGCCATCAGAGTTTTCCTGATTGGAAATCCGGTCCCTACGCTGCTAGGGGACACGTATTACTCTATCCATCTTCGAAACTCTCATCAAGGAGGAATGATTATTTGTTGCATGCCGTTGCTGTATCAGTGGTACGTCTCGCATTTACCTGGGTCCGATGCTTTCTGGGATCTCGAGAAGGAACCGCGTTGGGCGCCAAAGATTATGGCTCTCACTCATTTCGACATTGACTGGTACAATCGAGCTTACCATGACGTAGAGATCATTGACAGCTGTGGTGCTTTTCCCAATGTACCCCTTCTTGGTACGAGAGGCGGAATCAACTACAACCCTGTTCTAGCGCGTCGTCAGTTCGGGTACCCGATGAGAGATAAGCCGAACAGTATCCATGTGAGTGGTTTCTTTCTTCAGGAAGGACAAGATCATCAGACTGCTAAGAGAGAGATTGAAGGAGCTTGGCGCCATATCCACAAGAAAGGGAGAGATATGCTGGGACATAGAGGTGCCGTTTCTTTGGAACCTTACCTGCAGTGGGTCCGTGCTAGGGCTTATGCTCTCAAGATGCCGTATAAACTTGAGAAACCTTTGTTCCCTGCCATCGCACCATCATCAGTTGCTATCCCTATCGCAGATGTAGGAGAATATCAGGGGAACCTGGCTAGGATGAAGTCCGAGAGGGATGCTTGGAAGGAAAAGTACCATATGTCCGAATACGAGAATCGAGTCCTGACTCGACAGCTGAAAGAAAAGAAGGAGTTGTTGCTTATTCAAGACGGCCGGTTCGTTGACCACGATGAGAAGCTTCGCCAGAAGGATGCCTTGTTGAAGAAATACGCGAGTGAAAGGAAGAGGAAAAGGGAATGTTCAGTAAACGTGGCTCTCGTTCCTAATCCACAAGAAGAAATCATCGATCGACTGATGGCGGAAAAGAAAGATTTGGAAGACTTTTATGAAGAAAAGATCAAGAAGCTCCGACTACAGCTGGTGTTTGGTCCGTCATCTGAGGATTCTGAGTGAGCTTTAGCTTTAGTTTATTTTATTGATGTCATTTTGTAAAACTATGTAAAAGGGCTTCATGCTCCGAAGTTGTAATTTATTGTTTTATTAAGGGCTTCACGCTCCGAAGTTGTAACTTATGGTCTTATTTCGGGCTTCATGCTCCAAGTTGTAATTTACTGCTTCACGTTTTAAAATGTAATTTATCACTTTATTATGGTTTTCAGGTTGCAAGTTGTAATTTATTGCTTTCATTAGTGGATTTGTTATTCCAAGGTTGTAATTTACTATTCCAAATTGTAAGTTGTAATTTATCGCTTTCGATTAACGGATTGAGTTTTTGTTATTCCAAATTCCTTTACCATTGATGTATGCAAAGTTACTAAAGTTCCTTGAAAAACTTTTAAAATGAGTCATCATCATGCATCATTTCACATTCCACATCACATGTTTTCTAGAGTCTCATTCTTGTTCTTTTTCCACCGAAGGTTGCCAAGCTGTCTCACCAACACGACACTCGGGCCAGTCGTCAGAAAAGAATGGAAGATTTGGAACAGGAAAATCACGAGCTTCGTGGGGAAGTTGCTACGCTTCGTGCCGAGATGGAAAAGTTAACAGCATTGGTGGAAAGTTTGGTGGCTGTTCAGAATCAGCCATCGACTACGGCTGCCGAGATTCAGACTTCAACTCCAGTGGTTTCCGAGATTGTTATCGCTCCTGCCTCCGCAACTCAAATCAACTCTCCGATCCAACATCAGATGCCGAAAGGTTTTCCTTGGGGAATGCCTTACAACTTTATGCCAGAGGGGTATCAACCTACCGCCCAACCTATATTTCAGCCTGCTTTGTCTCTCCCTCAATCAGAGACAACCGCCATGCCGCCAGTAATTCCGTCGGTAACACCTTTTCCGCAACCGATCATGACGACCGTTGCTCCAGTGGTCCACTCAGTGCCATACTTGAATGAACCAATTTATCCTGCCGAACCTGCTGAAAGTATGGGCCTTTTTGATAGAATGGAGGAATTTCAGGATCAGTTCCAGGAAATGCAGAAAGAGCTTAGAGCCTTGAAGGGGAAGGATCTGTTTGGGAAGAGCACACATGATCTTTGTTTGGTTCCGAATGTCAAGATTCCGGCGAAGTTCAAAACACCAGACTTTGAAAGATACAAGGGGGATTCGTGTCCTAGAAGCCATTTGACAATGTACGTGAGGAAGATGTCCACGTATTCTGATAATCATGATTTATTGATTCATTATTTTCAAGATAGTTTGACGGGTGCTGCCTTGAAGTGGTATATGGGATTGGACAGCAGTCGAATCCGCAATTTTAACGATCTCAGTGAAGCCTTTGTCCATCAGTACAAGTATAATGTTGACATGGCGCCGGACAGGGATCAACTCCGGGCAATGTCGCAAAGAGACCGAGAATCTTTTAAGGAGTACGCCCAGAGGTGGCGTGAAATTGCTGCTCAGATCCATCCACCTCTGGAGGAGAAGGAGATGACTAAGATATTTTTGAAGACTTTGGGGTCCTTTTACTATGAGAGGATGATAGCCAGCGCACCCAGTGACTTTACCGAAATGGTGAGCATGGGCATGCGATTAGAGGAAGGAATTCGCGAAGGACGTCTGGTTAAAGAAGGGAGTACGTCCAGCAGTGTGAAGAAGTTCGGAGGTGTTTTCCCGAAGAGGAAAGAGCAAGATGTTAGTGCTTTGTTTCCAGGTAGGCCTAGGAGAGGCTACTCTCACGTCGCGGCAGTCACTCCGGCTGTCCGCCCAGCTTTGGTAGCCCCATCTCATCAGATTCCGCCACCTCAACAACGACCTTTTCAACAGCAGCCTCGACAACAGGCCTATCCGCTCAACAATCAGAATCGCTCGCCCAGAAAGCCGCAGTTCGATGCTATTCCTATGACGTATACTGAATTGTTTCCCGCTCTCATTAGAAAGAATCTCATCACAACAAAACCACCTCCTGTCGCACCGAACAGTGCTTCCCCGTGGTACAAGGCGGATCAATTCTGTGAATATCATCAAGGGTCGCCGGGGCACAACCTTGAGAATTGCTTTGCGTTGAAGGCGGATGTGCAGAGATTAATTAAGCATGGCATCTTGTCTTTTAAGGATGTGAACCCGAATGTCAGAGATAATCCTTTGCCCCGACATGGGGCAGCTTCTGTGAATATGGTGGAAGGTTGTCCGGGGAAGTTCCGAGTTTTCCAAGTCGAGCACATCAGAGAATCATTGATCAGGTTACATCAGAGTTTGAGAAGACTTGCCTTTGTTAGGCACCAACATGACTATGACGTTTGCGAGTTTTGTTCAAGAGAAGATGATTGTCCTATTGTGAAGGAGGACATTCAAAAGTTGCTAGATCAGAGAATTATTACTATTACCTATGACCGAAATCCTGAAGACGAAGTGAATGTGATAACCCCACAGTTTAATTTGCCAGAATCAGTAGAGATTGCTTACAACAGCCAGACTGCGTCTGCTGATCCTTTGATTATTTACCCACCTGGCCCTGTGCCTTATAGCTCAGACCAGGCCGTGCCGTACAAGTATAACGCCACCATGATTGAGAATGGGGTAGAAGTCCCCATACCAACTAGACCGTCTTTCGTTAATATTGCCGATGTAAGTAGAGTGACAAGAAGTGGGCGTGTTTTTGCCGCGGTACCGACAAGAAGACCAGAAGTTCAAGTAAGGAGGCCCATGCCGGCGGAGATTCCTGTAAGAAATGAACCAAGGGTTGAGATAGGTCGATCCAGTGAACCTATCCCTCACCCTGAAGAAGATGAAATCTTAAAGCTTATCAAAAGAAGCGAGTATAAAATTGTGGACCAGCTTCTGCAAACACCTTCCAAGATTTCCTTGCTTGCCTTATTGAGAGATTCTGGGGCACATAGAGAAGCCTTGATGAAAGTGTTGGACCAGGCGTTCGTAGACCATGATGTGACAGTTGATCAGTTTGACGGGATTGTGGGGAATATAACCTCGTGTAACAACTTGGGTTTCAGTGATGAAGAACTCCCGGAGGAGGGGAGGAACCATAATATGGCTCTGCACATTTCAGTAAGTTGTGGGAACGATACCTTATCAAGCGTGTTAGTGGATACCGGCTCGTCATTGAATGTGATGCCCAAGACCACGTTGTCTCGACTTTCATATCCAGGTGCTCCTATGAGGCCTAGCGGAGTAATTGTTAAAGCCTTTGATGGTTCCAGGAAGACAGTTATCGGTGAAGTGGATCTTCCCATAGTGATTGGTCCCCATACTTTTCAAATCACTTTCCAAGTGATGGACATCCGTGCTGCTTATAGTTGTTTATTGGGCCGTCCCTGGATCCATGATGCCGGGGCAGTCACCTCCACACTCCATCAGAGGTTAAAATTTGTGAGACATGGGAAACTAGTGATGATTGGGGGAGAGCAGGCCATGGTGGTAAGTCATTTATCATCATTTTCTTTTATTGATGCTGACGAGGACGTCGGGACTCAGTTTCAGGGCCTATCTGTTGCTAAGGATACCGTGAAGAAGCAGGGGGCATCCATCTCTTCTTTTGAGGATGCACGGCGAGTAGTGGAGAGTGGTTCGGCCGAAGGATGGGGCCAGGTGCTAACGTTACCCGAGAACAAGTCTGGGGAAGGTTTGGGTTTTCATCCAATATCTGCAAGGGTCAAGAAAGAGGTGGTTGTTCGTCCAATTCAAGAGGTCTTTCGAAGTGCAGGGTTTGTACATCCTGAGGTTGATGCTGTCATAGATGATGATTCCGAGGAGGATTTGCCCGTGTTTGTGACGCCTGGATTGGCTTGCCAAAACTGGATAGCTGTTGACATTCCTGTGGTTATGCATATTTCCGAGTAATGTTTTGTTTATTTTCCTTTTGAAAAATCGCTCTGCCCAAGGCGAAACATATTTTGTGTCGGGCTATGAAAAATAACTCCTTTTGCTCTGCCCAAGGCAAAAGAGAAATGTCTGGGCTTTTTGTTTCAAGTATCTCCCTTTCAATGAATAAAAATATTATTTTGTCCACTGCTGTTTTATTTTTCACTTTTTCGGGAAATAATAATGAAAATTGATTAAGAACATTTAGTTTTATTTGCACAAATCGATTTCTAAAAATAAAGCATAATCATGTGTGCAGATTACTTCATGATTTAACCATCGAAAACAATGATCCTATGCCCTCTCCCAACTTTGAATTCCCTGTGCTCAGAGCCGAAGAAGGGGATGATGAAGAGGTTCCTGTTGAGATTTCCCGTTTGATCGAGCAAGATGAGAAGGTCATTCAACCATTTGAAGAACCCGTAGAGTTGGCCAATTTGGGTGATGAAGAAGTTAGAAAGGAAGTCAAAGTCGGAGCATTGCTTATCCCGGAAGTTAAGGAGAAGATGTTGGAGCTTCTCAGAGAGTATGTCGACGTGTTTGCTTGATCTTACCAAGATATGCCAGGGTTGGACAACGACATCGTAGAGCATCGTTTACCGTTGAGACCTGAGTGTCCACCGATCAAACAGAAGTTGAGAAGGACTCGTCCTGACATGGCCGACAAGATTAAAGAAGAAGTTCAGAAGCAGATCAACGCAGGTTTTCTTGTGACGTCGGTCTATCCTCAGTGGTTAGCCAACATCGTGCCTGTTGCTAAGAAGGATGGTAAGGTTCGGATGTGTGTAGACTACAGAGATCTGAACAGAGCTAGTCCGAAAGATGATTTCCCATTACCTCATATTGATGTATTGGTCGACAGTACTGCCAAGTTCAAAGTCTTTTCTTTCATGGATGGTTTCTCTGGTTACAACCAAATCAAGATGGCACCGGAAGATATGGAAAAGACCGCTTTCATTACACCGTGGGGAACTTTCTGTTATCGAGTTATGCCGTTTGGTTTGAGGAATGCTGGTGCAACGTACCAAAGGGCCATGACTGCTTTGTTCCACGACATGATGCATAAGGAGATCGAAGTGTATGTGGATGATATGATTGCCAAATCACAGACTGAAGAAGATCACTTGGAACATTTGTTAAAGCTATTCCAGCGTTTGAGAAAGTACAAACTCCGTCTGAATCCCAATAAGTGCACTTTTGGCGTTCGTTCAGGAAGACTTTTAGGTTTCATTGTCAGTCAGAAAGGTATTGAAGTAGATCCTGATAAAGTCAAAGCTATTCGGGAAATGCCCGCACCCAAGACGGAAAAACAAGTAAGAGGATTCCTTGGGAGACTGAACTACATTTCTAGGTTCATATCTCACATGACAGCTACTTGTGGGCCGATTTTCAAGCTTCTCCGCAAGAACCAAGGATGTGTGTGGACAGAGGATTGTCAGAAAGCTTTCGATAGTATCAAAGAATATTTGCTCGAACCTCCCATTTTGATTCCTCCGGTGGAAGGAAGGCCCTTGATTATGTATTTGACCATATTAGAGGATTCCATGGGATGTGTGCTTGGTCAGCAGGACGAGACTAGAAGAAAGGAGCACGCTGTATATTATCTGAGTAAGAAATTCACAGACTGTGAGTCTCGATATTCATTGCTTGAGAAAACCTGTTGTGCTTTAGCCTGGGCTGCTCGCCGTCTGCGCCAGTATATGATTAATCACACTACTTGGTTGATCTCCAAAATGGACCCAATCAAGTATATCTTTGAGAAGCCCGCCTTATCTGGAAGGATAGCCCGTTGGCAGATGTTGTTATCTGAATATGACATTGAGTATCACACTCAGAAAGCGGTCAAAGGGAGTATTTTAGCCGATCATTTGGCTCACCAACCAATTGAAGACTATCAGTCCATCAAGTTTGACTTCCCCGATGAAGATGTTATGTACTTGAAAGCTAAAGACTGTGAAGAGCCGTTACCTGAAGAAGGACCTGATCCTGAATCCCAATGGGGTTTGATATTTGACGGAGCTGTGAATTCCTATGGAAATGGAATTGGGGCAATCATCGTTACTCCCCGAGGTACTCATATCCCGTTCACGGCAAGACTGAAGTTTGACTGTACGAACAACATGGCGGAGTATGAAGCGTGTATTATGGGTCTCGAAGAAGCAGTGGACCTAAGGATTAAGATTCTGGATATTTACGGAGATTCGGCACTGGTGATTAATCAAATCAAAGGAGAGTGGGAAACTCGACATCCTGGTTTGATCCCTTACAGAGACTATGCTAGGAGGTTGTTAACCTTCTTCAACAAGGTGGAATTACATCATATCCCTAGGGATGAGAATCAAATGGCTGATGCCTTGGCTACTTTGTCTTCAATGTTTCAAGTGAATGATTGGAACGACGTGCCTACAATCCGAGTTATGCGCCTCGACCGACCTGCTCATGTGTTCGCAGTAGAAGAGGTCACCGACGACAAACCTTGGTTCTATGACATCAAAAGTGTTCTTCAAACTCAAGAGTACCCGCCTGGGGCATCCAATAAGGATAGGAAGACGTTGAGAAGATTAGCAAGCAGTTTCTTTCTCAATGAAGAAGTGTTGTATAAGAGGAATTACGACATGGTCTTGCTCAGATGTGTAGACAGACGTGAAGCAGACATGCTGATGCAAGAGGTGCAAGAAGGATCCTTTGGCACTCATGCCAATGGACATGCAATGGCTAGAAGGATGTTGAGAGCTGGTTACTATTGGATGACAATGGAATCCGACTGCTGCAAGTATGTGAAGAAGTGTCATAAATGCCAGATTTATGCGGACAAGATGCATGTGCCGCCAACTCTCCTCAGTGTTATATCTTCACCTTGGCCTTTCTCCATGTGGGGCATTGATATGATTGGGATGATTGAACCCAAAGCTTCAAATGGTCATCGTTTCATCTTGGTAGCGATTGATTATTTTACTAAGTGGGTGGAAGCCGCATCTTATGCTAATGTAACCAGACAGGTGGTAGTCAGATTTATCAAGAATCAGATTATTTGTCGGTATGGTATCCCGAGTAAGATCATCACTGACAATGGGTCGAATTTAAATAACAAGATGATGAAAGAGCTTTGTGAAGAGTTCAAAATCGAGCATCATAATTCCTCTCCTTACAGGCCGAAGATGAATGGGGCTGTTGAAGCTGCTAACAAGAATATCAAGAAGATCGTCCAAAAGATGGTGGTAACTTATAAGGACTGGCATGAAATGCTTCCGTTTGCTTTACACGGGTATCGTACTTCAGTTCGAACTTCAACAGGCGTGACCCCTTTCTCCCTGGTTTATGGTATGGAAGCAGTACTCCCCGTGGAGGTTGAGATTCCGTCTCTGAGAGTGTTGATGGAAGCCAAGCTTTCGGAGGCCGAATGGTGTCAAAGTAGGTACGATCAGTTGAATTTAATCGAAGAAAAGAGATTAACAGCTTTGTGTCACGGTCAGTTGTATCAGCAAAGAATGAAGAAGGCTTTTGATAAGAAGGTTCGACCGCGCGAGTTCAGAGAAGGTGACCTTGTGCTCAAGAAGATATTATCTTTCCAACCTGATTCTAGGGGCAAATGGGCTCCTAACTATGAAGGACCGTATGTTGTTAAGAAAGTTTTCTCTGGAGGTGCCATGATTCTCGCCAATATGGATGGCGAAGACCTCCCGCGTCCCCTGAACGCCGATGCAGTCAAGAAGTATTTCGCTTAAGTAAATTTCTGGTCAAATCAGTCTTGGCATCTGAGCATATTCTGGAATTCAAAGTGATCATTGTTTTTGTATGACCTTTTATTTCACATACTATTTCCCCAAACTTTTGTAAACCGTTGGAGTCGCATTGTTAGCGAACTACCATTTTATTAATGAAATTTGAGCATTTACCTTTTGTGGGCAAAATTTTAATGTTTATGGAAATACTTGAAACAAATTTACTTAAAATATTCTTATTTCTAAAATGTGTCGTGAATAACGAAAGGAATATTAACAGTCGTTCCGAAGATGGTCAAGCCATGAAATACAAAACAGTACAGTAATTTATACTTGCATGATGAATTTGTTTTCTTTCAAAATCGTCATGAAGTGTTGGCTGTGTACATGCTTGGTTATGGTGGTGCTAAATTTGGTGACTCCCCAGTTGTTCAAGTTAAGTGTGGTTTTAGCTACCTTTGTTTGGGAGATTTTGAAGTGCGGTACACTTCGTCTCATGCCAGTGGTTTATTGGTGCTAGAAGATTGGATTTGATTGTTTGTCTCCTCAGAAGACTTGAGCCTTGTAGCGTGACATCTTCCGACGTTGCTTTGTATTCCGTTTATCTTCCATCATTTCAAGAGTGGCCGAGCATTTACGTTGCTGTGACACCTTATTATCTCCAAGATATTCCATCTGTCTGTTTTGTCAGCATATACATGACATTCATTTACTCATTCACACTCGCATCATGCACACAGTTGTATTTGTTAATGTCATTAAATTCGTACACCTTAGTGGTGTCTTTTCAAATAACGTATTTGATCTTTCCAAATAGGGTGTCAACTTAAGCATAAAGTGCGCCTCCTTTCTAATTCCCCAACTGAGCTAATCCTCGTGGATGTTTTTTTTGATTCAGCTTACCTTGTCCATTTCTGGATAGGATAAATTCCCCAATCGAGTTATTGTCTCATTGGGTAGAGTCTTGTTTGATTGTTTCTCTGGTTATCCCTGGATGAAGGTGTTGCCTCTTGCATAGGCTATCTCATTGATTTTCCCCAGTAAATTTGCGACCTGGACGGTTGGTGCATTTATTTTGCACGGTAAAGTATATGATCTCCTCGGGAAGGATTGATTCAGGGTCCTCTTTGACGAAGATTTCATTCTCCGCCAATATCATTGCAATTTCCTTCTGAGTTATTCTTTGGAAAACGGCAAGCGGCAGCTCTTCATGAGCAACTTGTACGTTATAGGCACCATTGGAAAACGACAAGCAGTAGCTCTTCACGAGCAATTTGTACGTTACTCTTTGAAAACGCCGAGCAGCAGTTCTTCATGAGCTACTAGTGCGTCAGTTATGACTTTGTGAAAGCGCCGAGCAGCAGTTCTTCATGAGCTACTAGTGCGTCATCGTCATTTTATCTTTCGGAAAGCGCCGAGCAACAGTTCTTCATGAGCTGCTAGTGCGTCATTTTATTCCGTTGGAAAGCACCGAGCAGCAGTTCTTCACGAACTACTAGTGCGTCATTTTATTTTTTCTGAAAGCAACAAACGGCAAGCTCTTCATGAGTTATCAGTACGTTGTTACTTTTGTTTGGACGACAGCAAGCGGCAGCTTCTTTATTTGAGCAACTTGTTTTGTTATCGGTATTTTCTTTGGACGACAGCAAGCGGCAGCTTCTTTATTTGAGCAACTTGTTTGTTATCGGTATTTTCTTTGGACGACAGCAAGCGGCAGCTTCTTTATTTGAGCAACTTGTTTGTTATCGGTATTTTCTTTGGACGCCAACAAGTGGCAGTTTTCTTTATTTGAACAAATTTCGTATCTACAGTCTTATCACCTCAGCATTAATGAGTATACCTCTGAAATCTCGCAGAGAAGTCTGGTACGAATCTATACCTCCAGAAGTCGGTAATCAGTTATCCGCAATTTGATACTCTCTGTCTATCGTCGACCTCGAGTTGCGAATTCACTGTGTTGGATCAATGATTTGTTACGGCTTATGCAAGATGCTCTCTTTGTTAGGGTTAGACGTCGTATTCCCTCAATTTTATTCGCTGTCAGAAGTCTGTCGTTTGAAGTCGATAATTCGTTCCCCCAGTAGCGTACACCTTATGTCTCTGTGTTTTGTTGGTGTTCGGTTCCTCCAACATTGTTTTGTTTCATACAATATCTTTCTCTGTGAATTCGAGCACTACATTCATACCAAACATGACGACGGCATCTTAGGACAAAATTTGCGTAGTTATGTATTTAAGTACCTTCAATCTCGTCGACACGAAGATTTTAATCTTCATATCTCCGGATAGAAGAAACTTAAATAGGGGCAGCTGTTGTACCCCAAATTTTGACCTAAGACGTCGTCTCCTATCTGCATATTTACATTACATTTGTTTTGATCCATCGATTTCAAATTCATAACTTTTTTTTCAGGCCAGGAGCTATCTATGCTGAGCATTAAATCATTTAATCGATTCGTGCAAAAAAAATGATGTTTATTAATTATCTGTTATCTAAGACTTAAATAATTGAAATTCATTTTTTGATTATTATTTAGTTTAAAGATGTACGGATAATAAAATGAACATCAGAGAAGAGGCGCATTAATTGTGCGGACGTTTTATTTATTTACTCATTATTTTTAAATTTAAGTAACTAGAATTTATTCTTAGTTATTATATAATTTAAAGGTTATGAATAATATAAATAAGCATTTGAGGAAATTCATTGGTCAATAACGACTGTTTAATCGTTCGTCGTTCTAGGTTAAATAATTGAAATCCTATTTTAATTATTATAATTTAGTTGAGAATGATGGATTAAATAATTGAAGGTATTAGTTGGTCAATGATAATTATTATTTATCTGTTTATTATTTTGAATGTAGGTAATTGGAGATTTGTTTTCAATTATTATTCGTTTGGAGAAAATAATAAACGATAAATAAATAAAGAAGAAGAATTAATGGACAAATAGTTTCTTTTATTCATTTTTTTTTTGGTACAAGTTATTTTGTAAATATTGTATATATTACAGTAAATTACAATAATGAATTGACAAAATTAAAATGAGATAAAAAAAAACTAGTCTATCTTAATTCTAAAGCTTCCAATCCAATGCGTGTCCGCTCATTTAATTTTACCTGCACAATTAAAAGAAAAGAATTAGAGTTCAAATAAATAATTAAATGCAGAAAATAAATTTAATGTTCATCATTAAATGTAATGGCCGGAATCAGTTATTATTTTTTTGCAAATCACGGGATTACTCCCGGTTCACAAAAAAGAAAAGGATTTCAAAGCATATGCATAAATTATTTTCCAAAACTGCATACTTAAGCTAATTACATTCGTTTTTAATCCCAAATGTAATTTCAAAGCATACAGCATAAGCATACAAAACCATGTAGTAACTAATATGCAAGCATGTTACTTAAACTTTTGCCTACACCAGCAGAAACCAAACAGCTTTTGTATTAAAAGGGAAAATATGCAGTTTGACCATATTTGCAAGCAATAAAAATTCCTTTTTCATCTTTTTTCAGCCACTACATTTTCAGAAAATAGACAGCTTATCACTCTTTTGTCAAAGCCATTCTGAGAGAGAAAAAGAGAGGGAGAAGTGTGGGATTTGCAGGCTTAGCTTAGGCAGAAAGAGGTATACAAGACAAACTAAGAAAATATAGCCAGTAAGAATAATAGCACAGAAGAAGAATAGAGGCAAACTGAGGGGACAGTAGTGCAGAATGCTCAGGGAGATCCCAAGGGATTTGTTTTCAAATTCCTGGCCTGTAGCGAAGAGAAGAGAGAAGAGCTGTTATATTACAACAAAAGAGAAAACAAAGGATCATCTTCATAAAAAACAGCATAAAGAAAAACGAAATATACAAGTTATCAGAACAACATAATCAAAAAAAACCTCATCAACTCTGCCTCAACTTTCAAGTATTCAAACCTGAAGCAAGAATCTAAGAAAACCTGCATCAGTCTCACACAAACCCAAATCTCTACCAGCATCATAACCTGCTAATGCCTTAGCTCTTTGTCAACACATAACCCATCACTGAGTTATCCCAAACCAAGGCCAAAAACCAAAACAAAACCTGCATAATCACACTGAGAAAACGATTTTCCAAACCATACAAAAAACATTCCCAACTGATTGAGCCCCCTATAGCCAATATCACCATCCCCTGTCATCGAAAAACCTCAAGAAACCACACAGAAATTCCACATCCATCATCATGAACAACCAATGCCCAAACCTATGCATTATCCATCCAATAACCTGAAAATTCTACACAACCAACTAAGCCTCAGTGCAACATCATCGGCTTTCCAAAGCGTTCTTTTCTCAAGCCTACATCATTTCTGCAAACCATTTTTCAGACCAACAAGAGCAAGTGCAGTATCACACTCAATCAGAAGAAGAAAGAAACAAAGTTTGGTTTCAACAAGTTTCAAGAAGAACAAGGTAGCATCGTATTCAAGTGAGAAGAAAAGCAAGACAAAATCAGTAGCAAGTTCAAGCAAGAGGAAGAAGAAAGCCACAAATACCGTTCACCACCGTGTGCGCCTGCCGTCTCCCTGCTGTCCGGCCTCCATCACCCCAAGCTCCTCCTCCTTCTCCACCTAGGTAACGCTTTCTTCCATTCTTATTCCTTAAACGGCATTCAAATCGACATGGACAATAAAATGTAAAAACTAGTCAGAATCAACCAAGAAGCCATAAAGTCAACCAAGAAATCGTAAAATCAACAACGAAACTGTAAAATTTACACGCGAATTAAATCAAACATTAACGAAAACGATTTGTCATTACCGTCTCTGCTTAAGCCGCCGCGTCAACAATGGAGGGAAGAGAAGCTTGGTGTGGGTGGCCGGAACAAGGAAGCATCGACATTGGAGGCAAGAAAAATGAAGAAGCTGTGCGAGAAAGATGAAGATCATAAGCGCCGTTTCTGTCCCATAAGCCAAACCCTAAATCCCTTTGTACAAACAAACACAACCCTAATCATAATTTAATCCCTTGGACCCTATTCTCAGCTTAAGCCCACGAATTTGTACACCCCCCCCCTGTCTTCATCACGCTTGGGCTTTATCCCAACCATCCAGCCCATTCTCTTTACTAATTCACCCCCTTTTTTCTTTATAGACTATTAGTTTAATTCTATTTCTTTTTTTTCTTAACTTATTTAATTTTGATTAGTTAGTTTCTTAGGAATAAATATAGTTTTATTTAGACAAATAAATATTTTATCCAATCTCATTTAGTTTAAATTTAAGTTTTATTTAATAACCTTAACCTTCCTTATTTCTAATTCAATTTAAATTCATGGTTTGTAAGTTTAATTTAAAAGATATTTAATATCTTTAAAAAAAAAACATGTGAAAGTAAAAAAATGAAAACTAAAAGACGTTTTATTTTATTCCCCTCATTTTGATTAAATACCAATATAATAAAAACATAAAAAAAATAGAAACATATAAAATCTAAAAAACATTTCTATTATTTCTCATTACTTTATCATAAAAAATGCGTAAAAAGTGAAAACCAATTAAACTTTTTTTTTCTTTTCGCCTATTAAACAAAAATCATCTAAGAAATGCATGTTCACATTTAATTGTTGTGTATCATTTTCTGTCAATTATTTCATTGTACTTGTTTATTCTGTTTGCGCCAATCCAAAGGGAATAGTCTAATTTTTGTTGACTTCATGTCCTCAAAAAACGATCGAGCGAGTACCCTCATTTCATTGAAACTTAGGATAATTTTTCCAAATATCCGATTTCTCCAAAATTCACACCTTTTAAGTCAAAACTTCAACGTTAGGTTGTCGCATCTTCAAAAACCCGTCCGTATCCCTTTTCGGCCAAAACGATTTATTTTCCATCAAGCAATCAATTTTAAATAAAACAGATATTTCAAAAGGTTCCTATAGAGTACTATAGATGCATTGGGTGCTAGTACCTTCCCATTGTATAACCAACCCCCGAACCATAAGATCTCTTTTCAAAAACGCTTTGTATTTGTATTTTATTTGCATTGCATATTTAGGGTTTGTTTCGCTCTTTTCCCTTTTCCTTTGGAAACAATAAAGCGCGGTGGCGACTCTTGCTTTTGCGAGACGAATTAATCAATAATTCGATCTCCGATTTACCCCGCTACATTTTTTATCGCTACACCGCCCTTGCTATCTTAAGTTTTCCCAAGTTCGAGTATAGGACTTATAAGTAATCACCAAGCACCCTGAAAACTAGGAAAATCCAGGAAAACAGATATACAACATATAATATATAACAAACAATAGCACATATACAGATATAAACAAAGATAGGTATAACCCACTTAGGGATGGACCAGCAAGAGGTCAATCTTTCCCCATTGAAGTCGTCATTTTTTTTGTAGCGGTAGAAATGTTTAAGACTAAGCCATTAGATTGACTAGACTTATACAAATCAAAATAAAAATCGCCACCGCGCTTTATTTTTCCAAAGGAACGGGAAAAGAGCGAATAACCCAAAAAGAGGGGGAAAGTTTCAAGGTAAGGGGGTTGGTTATGCAAAGGGAGGGTATTAGCACCCTAAACATCTACGATACTCCGCAGGAACCTCTTTGAAAAATCTGTATATTTTGGCTATAAAATGTTGTATGTAAAGTATATGGTGGAAGTGAGAAAAGAAATATATTCTTTATGATTTTTGCACCCGCCGCGGTTGCGAACCTTTAGTGCCTACGTACCACCTTTCGTGCAATAGGGGATCAGGGTACAAGTAGTTCACCTTGTGAAAATTTTAAAACACAAGTGTGTTGGTTAATTTTATGAGATAAGACATCATCGTCATTGTCCGTGTGGAAAACATACTTACTGCCCACAATCACGAGAAAGGAGAATTTGCATCATCTCAAAGTAGAGGATATGGCTTGGATTTTAAAATCAACAATGCCTCACTTAACACCCAAGTAGAAAATATCTCTCTTCACTACATATTGTAGAAGTATATTTGTTTGCATCACTACAAGGATTGACAAGAGTCTAATCTTTTGAGAAAGGTTTTAAAATAGAAAGCCAAAGTTGCAAAATGGTTTGAAATGAGATTGATTGACTTTTAGTCTTCTCACAAAAAATGTTAACATATTATTAAGTTGATTGAATTTTATTTATGAAAATGTTTTGAAAAAAAAGCATGGACATAAGTCCAAGTTTATTATAAAAGTGGTTCAAGTTTAGAAACAAGAAGAGTTTTCAAAAGGAGGAAGATGATTTTTGAAATTAAAGAAGATGGGAGGAGAAGAAGAGACTATCCTAAAGCATAAGGTAAAAGCTAGGGATAAGACCCATCTAACCAACCAGAAGTCAATACTTTACATCATGAGTCAAGATAGAATTCCCATTCTTTGGATTGAAACCAAACAATCAAAGATACTAGACCTCTTGAGAGAACCAAACTTCAAGTGTATTAAGTCTTCACAAAATTTGGGCAGAGTAACGGCTGTATACGGGTGAATTCCAGATTACAAACAAAGAATGTAATCATAATGACCTGCACATAAAACAAACAAACAACCCAATGTCTTAAGGTAAACCTCAAGAACTCCAGACAAAATATTAATTAAGGTTACAAGGTCTCCAACATAGGCCAAGGTCTGTAATCCTAAGTCCAAGAAGTCCAAAACTCCATAATGCCAAGGATAGTAACCAAATAGTCCAAGTATCATTAAAGTTTTTTATGGTTCATGTTGATTATTAAGTATCTTAAAAAAGAAAAGAAAATCTCAAGTGAGCAAAATAAAAATGACAAGAATAAAAAGGGGCTCAAATGAGCAAAGATGAAAAATAGCATGAATTGTAAATGCTAAAGTAAATGGTGCATAAAATAAAAGAGCATAAAATAAAAACACAAAATAAAGTCAATTATTAGTAATTAGTGGTTAGTTGGATGACCATCTTGGAACTTGCATTTTCTCACAAAGATTCTCAGGATTTAAGCTTGCACAAGTGCATTGGGATTTTCAAGTACCAAAATTAAAAGGAAACTGTCAAAAAGGGATAAAATAGATAAAATAACATTTTGACAAATTTGGAGAAAGTAGGCCTCTTTCGATTCAGCCTTTCGATTGGACAAGTGTGTTGCCTGCATGCTTGCAATCGAAGGCCATGACATGCTGGCCACACGTGCCACCTGCAAGGCAAACCTTTCGATTCACCAAGCGTGCTGCCTGCAAGCCTGCTTCGATTTCGACAAATAGTTGCCTGCAAGCCAGCTTCGATATGGATAAGTTTACTGCCTATAAGCCTACTTCGATTGGGCATATGCTGCCTGCATGTTTGTGTTTTTTTGGACAAGCTTCGATATGACAAAGTAACCATCTCTATGCATCCTTCGAATCCACTTGCACCAAGGGCCTCTTACAGACTTTGCCTCTCACAAGCTTCATTTGAGCCAAGATATATCTTCATACAAGATTTGACTAAGTTCTTGCTTCCCTTGAAAGAGCGCCCTTTGATTCAGAAGCCAGGAACTTCACTCATGCTAAACAGACACAAGTTAATGACTCCCTTTATGTTTGTTTCGATCCACATGCTTCGATTGGGCAATATACTTCCTTCGAACACGAGCTTTCGATTGGGCAATGTGTTTGCTTCGATCCAAGCTTCACCTGGGCATTAGCTTCCTTCGAGTAAGCTTGTTTCGAACACAAGCTTCGACTAAGGCAAAGGTTTCCTTCGAATAAGTGTGATTTGATCTCATTCTTGCATTTGACTCAAGACCAAATCTCACTTGTCAGGCTACTTTTCTTCCAAATCTTTATAATCAGAGGCTTGTACAAAGATTTTAAACTTTGTCTTTTGGATAATACTTATCTTAATTAAAATAGCAAAAGGCTACATACTCTTTCTTTTCATAGAGAGTACTTTTAGCACAAAAGCAGCTTCCAACCTGAATTTTGTCTAAACGAAAAGCAGGGCCAGAAGCACAAGTCACATCTTCTACACCCCAACTGCCAAAAGGCCCCCCACTTGTACCTTTCACGTTTTCATATTTTATTGTTTTTGCAAGGCTGGCTACTTCAACGTCTCCCAAGCATTTCCTTTATAAATAGAGGAACCATGAACAAGGAAAGGGAGGATCTTGGGACCAGAGGAACGAATCTCCCAAATTTTCTCAAACACAAAAAATCTCTCGAGTCCCTTCAAGACTTGTGAGAAAAAACCCATAATCACATACTTACTTCCTTCGATTCTGAAGAACAGGCACTCTTTAGTATCCTTCAAATCCAATTTGGAAAGAAACATAAGACTTGTTTCTTTCCTTCCTTTGAATCCAGCATTCCAAGCACAGCTGTTGGCCCCCTCTTTCAAATCCAGCACCCTGGACCTCCACTCAAGGTCCCACACCCATTCAAAGCCTCTAGCAAGGTAAGTCACTCTTACCCTTGAACCTTTCATTTCATGGCATAGTATGTGAATAATTTTCCCTTTTGTTTCAAAACATGTACATAACACTTTGGTTCTGTTTGTTTCCACCTCCTTAATATGTTTTCAGAGCTAACCCCCTTTCTTTTTGCTGCTTGTTTACTTAAATATGCATTAAGTATTAAACTGATTGTAAGGAAATACTAGCATGGCCTTAGGCCATGTTGCTGTTCAAAAAGTTCAAACAAAAGAAACAGGAGACAGGACTATGAAACGAAGCCTTTGGCTTCCACATTGACTTCCAGGCCCAGCCAGAGGCACGCTCACACTGATTTCACTGGACCAATCAAAGAAGGAAACAAGGCAGAACCCTGGGCTTCACCATACACTGACTTCCATGCAAATCGAAGGCCAGGACCTCACTGGTGCCAGTGCCCAATTGAAAGACACGACCCTGCTGGTGCCTGCCCAATCGAAACACATGACCTTGCTGACTCCAGGCCCCAATCGAAGGAGGCCAAGAAATGAAAATCGAAGAATGCTCCAGCCTGGATCGAAAGAACTCATTTTTCTTACTTTTATGTTATTTTTTGACTTTATATTTTCATGAAATTCGATATGGTTGTAATAGTGTAGGATTTTATCTTTCTTCATTTTATTGCTTTTGTATGCTCGCTAATAAAATAGGGAATGTATGGAAAGATAAAAACAACAAGTAGACAACCCCTAATCAAAGACTAAATGCATGCAAATCAGACCCACCATTCACACATGTACCCTTAGGGTAATTCCACTTGTTGCCTTGGAAAATAGTCATGTCTCTCGAACATGGGCGTTTTAGCAAAGACCCTCGATAAAATATAGTAGTCCCTCGATGAACCTCGATGATGCCTTGGGTAAAAGATCTAGTCCCTAAAACGACATTGCTAAAACGTCCCATGAGTTGCCTTCTATGACTATACAAACGTCCCACGCCCGTCCCTTCATATCCAATGATGGGGCTTCTTACCAAAACAATGGTAAGATAGCAACATCTAAAGGAGGAGGAAAAGAACATTTAAGACCTTTTGAGTAGGTAGATTGCTCCTAGTTTCTTGCTTGCTCACAACAAAAACATTTTATACACCAACACTCTCATTTTGAAACATTTTCAAAAGACAACACTTTGTACGCGTTCTTATAGAAACGAGAGCCATTACAAATACACCTTTTCAAAATCACTTTCAAAAACACACTCCACAAACACCTCTTTGAACTATTTTCAAAACAACACTTTGTACGCGTTCTTATAGAAACGAGAGCCATTACAAAGTCACATTTTCAAAATAATTTCAAAACCCACACCACAAGCACACTTTCAAATAAAAGCAAGTGATCTAGCAAGCAACTAAGAGCCTATAGATAACTACGGATGGAAAGGGTGCTAATACCTTCCCTTTTCATAATCTACCTCCCGAACTCAGAAATTATCTCGAAAGGTCTTTCCTGTTCTTTCCAGCCTTTCCTTATTGGATAAAAGAAAAGTCAGTGGCGACTCTTGCTATCCGCAACAATTGCGATCAAACACAAAACACCCAAGTCAGTTCTCCCACCGTGTTACAGAACTTGCGACTCTGTTGGGGACATTATACTTAAAAGTGGGGTTACCTTAGGGTTAGATCATATTTACTTTCTTTCCTTGTTTGACTTGCATGCTTTACATTATGGTTCCTTGTTTGGGTTTGTTTTGATCCTCTACCCGGATCTGGGGCACCTTTTTAGGTAAGTAGCAATAGATCATGGAAACTGTGAGGGGTATACCGACACGGTTGAAGCGATAGCTATGTTGATGCGACATTTTGGTTGGTACCGGTAGCCCTTGAGTTAATCAAGGAGAATACGGGGCCTCTGCATAGTGTCATGAAGCATTAACTGACCTTAGAACCTTTAATTGGATAACTTGGCCATTAGGACATAGTGAGATAGCTGTCTTTGGTGTATCCCCAAAGTCGGTTGATACTCGATACTACACTCATTGAGATTCAACTCCCGAGATTTGTTTGGTGGCAAGTCAGTTGTCTATCGGAGCGAAACTTGTGGGAAAGATTAGTGATATTAAGATCCCTTAGAATCTGGTTACTATTACTAGGACAGGTTGAGCCAACTAAACTTCAAGAGGGTACTTACCTACAAACCCCATGCAAGCCTAAACCTAAGGACTTGTCTGCTTTGTGTATATGACTATTTGTACATAACAACTTGCTTACTTTACATACTTGTACATAACATCATGACATCATACCATAACATTTTTAATAACCATTTCAAGGATCTCAAGGGTCTATAATGCAGGGTCACATTGAACCAGACGTCTATCAAGGGGAAAGAGGATTTATTTTCCTCTAAGCTAAACGCCGTCAAAGATCAAGTACAATAACTTGAGTCAAGGGCTACAACCCACTTGACATGGTGAGCTTAATTCTCGTGGAAGGACATCCACCGATACAAAGTTCTCCAATCAAAGTTGTAAGTGGCTACTAACATTTACCCCGTGAGATCCTTGAAAACATGCATCCACATATCATGCATCATATCATGACAGGTTTCTCCCATACAGTTCTCCTTATCTTCCTACTGTTTATTTCAGTAGAGCTGGCTCTAGAGCAGACTATCAAGGACATCCAGGCTCAAACGCTCAACTTCAAGAAATGTTCTTGAACCTATCCAAGGGACAAGAAGAAGTGAAAGCTCTCCTTACAAGGGGCATGGTCATGGGGAATCTGGAGGGAACCAAGAATGACCAGTTGGAGCGGCTACAAACCGAGATAGCCACAATGAAAGTCTAGATGATGGGACAATTGGTGGGCCAGATGGCCCTCATCCAAAACTTGGCTCAGGGACAAGAAGAGCTAAGAGTCCTCATCAACAAGCTTCGTCAAGACGGATGTAACCAAATGGGAAAAACAGCTAGAATTGGGGATCAAGTCATTATTCAGCCTCCCTTGAGACAAGAAGCCGGTTTAAGAGAGAGAAAACCTTCCCAAATTGCTGCCACGTCACGAGCCCAATAACGACCTCGTCAACATCAACTGGAAAATCAGCAAAGGCAAAACAAATCTGAGAGACAGGTTACTAACATCAACATGCCACTTTCTCAAGCATTGCAACACATGTTGAGGATGAATCTGATTACGTTGATAGGACCTCATCCAAACCCCAAAACTTCTTCTCCTAACTACAATCCTAATGCAACATGTGCTTATCATTCCGGTAGTCCCGGACATGATACTAACGATTGTTAGACGCTGAAGTACAAGATTCAAAACTTGATCGACGAAGGAGCATTGGAATTTACACAAGATGGCCAAACTGAATTTTTCGGTCGTCCCTCAAAGGCTCGCTAACTAAAGTGACAAGTTCAGACAAAGATACTTTTGTTCATTTGAATTATCAAGTTGTAATTTCTCTTTTGATTTGTCCAAACACTTATCTATTAATGTTAAGCTTTGTTTCATTAATGCATTGCATATGTTCATCTTGAATTGATCCATTCGGTTTCATTACATTTAAACTATGCATTTTACTTTCTTTATGACATTCAACTCTTGCTAAAAGTTACAAGCCTTTAATGGGAGGATGACAAAAACAATGCCATAATCTCATACAATATGCTTTTAAATTGACCTTGCTGACGATGCACAGATGTTCTTTCAAATCCTAAACACTGGAGTTATAAGGAAGATAATCCCTAGTCAACCCCTTCGAGCCAAAGAAGTAGAAGTTTTCTTTTACACAAATTGAAACCTTTAAATCAAAACATGGGGCAGGGTAATCTCTCAGTTAATTCAAACACGCGTTTAGCTGCAAACTCTCATCTCGTAATACAATGAATGACATAAAAAAATTCCTCTGGAATAAAAAGGCGATGATGGTTCCCTATCACATAGGCAGTCATTATCTCTCAAAAAAGAAAATCCCACTAAGTCAAAACCTACAAAGGAGACTTAAGAAAAACTGGGGCATCCCACTAACTGTAATCTCAAAACAAGAACGGTCAGGAAAAATCAGGGATGATATCAAAAAGAGGTCACTACAAATCCTCAACAACATGGGAAATATGGCAAAAACGACTGTCTTCCAACAAATAAACTTCCAAATTTCTGAACCATCACCAAAACGTCATTCCAGACTCAATTGGAGTTCAAACGCACAATTAGCCGAGTTTAGGACTGAAGAACATCACGAAGAGCGGGTGGGTACAAATACACTTTGAGCCTTATCCTTTGTTTCTTAAACTGTGAACCAGACCATGATACAACCTTTCAAAGTCCTAATTGAAACATGGGTTAGTTTGAAAGAATACTGTTACAAAAGGTATCCTGACTCCTATAAGGCTTTATTCTAAATCCTGAGTTTGAATTTTCTTACAAAATTTCTTTACTTGCTAAAATGCATTTTCAAAACTTCAAGACAAGCTTAAACTTTGCATTATTTGAATATCGCTGTTTGCATATGGCTATTTGTTTGACAGCGGAGAAATTGACACAACGGATATGTGATGAACGAAATCTCTCTCAGTGAATAAAATCACTTCAAGTGGGATGACACTTCCAATGATAAATCTAGTAACAACAAGGGGGCATGACATGTCCCTATCCATCACACCTGAGGCAGTCCAGTCAAGATCCCATGAAATTTCTCAAGAAGTGCAAAATAACCAGGGGCAGGTCTCCATCTCCATCACTTGGAGCATTGAACGCGAATCCCAACAAAGGATTATGTATGGTCAAACATTTCCTGGAAGTGCTACAAACACTTTCTACTAGGGGCAGTGACAAATCTCCCCAAAATCCTTCTCATAGGATGACTCCCATCCAGAGTTTCAATCTCTGAAAACTTCTCACCAGCTGAGTCGATCTTAAGAATCCTCGAGGATTTTCCCCAGTGAAGTCACCACTTCTCCAATAGACTGGTAACAAGGTTTATTTCCCAAACAAACAGCAGGATTCCCCAGCTTGAGTTTTCACCTCTGACTACTACAAATCAGAGGACCACAACTCCTCTTCCCCAGTAGACTACTCTACAATCCCCAGCAAGTTACTGTAAAACCTGGACCCGACCATATATCAGTTCAACTTTGACTCCCCAGTAGAGCGACAGACAACTGAGACTCCTGAACTCCTTTCCCCAAGCAGGAATCAACACTCTCCACAGAGTCCCAACATTCCCCAGCAGAGTTCTCCTTAAACAACAAAACAGGAATCCTTAGTGGAAATATTCTAAGAAAAGTTTGAAGACACACCTACTCTTCAACAGCAGTCCAGGATTTAATGACTCCCCAGCATTTGTCAAGGATTTATTTTCCCAGACAAAAAATACATTCATTAACATTTCAAATTTCCATACATGATAAATGCATACGGCACAATCTCATTTATTTTGAGAACATCACTGCAACATGCACTTCATACATCATGACGTTGCATACAACTTTGCCCTTACCTTTTCAGGAAAATGTCAACAGATAAAGATCATCATCTTTTTGGATTAGCAATTGTCTCAGATTCCTTTATCATATTTTTGGAGTAGAAATCGTCTCAATTTCCTTCATCATCTTTTGGAGTAGCAATCGTCCAAGATTCCTCATCATTCTGCTGAGGTAGTAATCGTCCAGGATTCCTTCATCATATTTTTGGAGTAGCAATCGTCTCAGATTCCTTCATCATTCTAAGAGGTAGTAGTCGTCCAAGATTCCTTCATTATCCTGCTGAGGTAGTAATCGTCCAAGATTCCTTCATCATCCTTTTGGAGTAGCAATAGTCTCATATTCCTTCATCATTCTACCGAGGTAGTAATCGTCCAAGATTCCTTCATCATCCTGTTGAGGTAGTAATCTTCCAAGATTCCTTCATCATCTTTCTGAGGTAGTAATCGTCCAAGATTCCTTCATCATCCTGCTGAGGTAGTAATCGTCCAAGATTCCTTCATCATCTTTCTGAGGTAGTAATCATCCAAGATTCCTTCATCATCCTGCGGAGGTAGTAATCTTCTCGGATTCCTTCATCATCCTGCTGAGGTAGTAATCGTCCAAGATTCCTTCATAATCTTTCAGAGGTAGTAATCGTCCAAGATTCCTTCATCATCCTGCTGAGATTCCCTTCTAGAAACAGTTCAGATGCGATCCAGATATGGCTGACATTCTGACACTTACTCTAGTTCCTTCTAGAAACAGTTCAGATGCGATCCAGATATGGCTGACATTCTGATACTTACTCCAGATTCCTTTAAATATAGTCCATATACGGTCCAGATTCGGATGTCATTCTGTCACTCATTCAAATACAATCCAAATACGATCCAGATTCAGATGTCATTCTGACGCTGATTCAGTACACCTTTCAGATACAAGTCAGATACAATTCATTTATGAATATTATTCTGATAGTCTTTCTAGACCTCTGCTGGTTCAGTTTAAATCTCTCAATGGTTTATCCTGATTCTTTTCCACAGACATTTCCTCTGGTTCAGATAAATCGCTCCAAGATTTATTCTGATTTCTTTCCAGTTAAAGAAAATTCAAGACCTCTACTGGTTCAATTTAAATCTCACAATGGTTTATCCTGATTCTTTCCCGTAGACATTTTGTCTGGTTCAGATAAATCGCCCCAAGATTTATTCTGATTTCTTTCCAGGCTTCTGCTGGTTCAGTTTAAATCTCTCAATGGTTTATCCTGATTCTTTCTGGTAGACATTTCCTCTGGTTCAGATAAATCACTCCAAGATTTATTCTGATTCCTTTCCAGTTGAAGTCAAGTTTAGACTTAGTATAATTTCTGTCAACAATCACCTTTGGATGACATCTATAAGTCCATCTCTGACAACTCTCTATCATCTTACCAAATGGCATCTTTAAGCCCATTCCCTACACAATCAACCACAACATCATCAAGTGCAAATTTCTGGGCACTCTAGTATTCAAATCATCTTCCACCTTCAAGTCACGAATGACAGATTTGCCCATCTAACTCTTCAAGTGCAAGAAGATTGAACAGGGGCAGCTGTTGTACCCCAAAATTTTCCCTCTCAATTCTCAAGCCTTTTCCCACAAAGATTCTGAGGATTTAAGCTTGCACAAGTGCATTGGGATTTTCCAGTACAAAGATTAAAAGGAAACTGTCAAAAAGGGAGTAAACAAATAAAATAACATTTTGAAAAATTTGGAGAAAGTAGGCCTCTTTCGATTCAGCCTTTTGTTTGGACAAGTGTGTTGCCTGCATACTTGCAATCGATGGCCATGACATGCTTGCTACACGTGCCCCCTGCAAGGCAAACCTTTTGATTCACCAAGCGTGCTGCCTGTAAGCCTGCTTCGATTTGGACAAATAACTGCCTGCAAGCCTGCTTCGATTTGGATAAGTTTACCGCCTACAAGCCTGCTTCGATTGGGCATATGCTGCCTGCATGTTTGTTTTCGTTTGGACAAGCTTCTATGGGAAAAGTAACCATCTCTATGCATCCTTCGAATCCACTTGCACCAAGGGCCTCTTGCAGACTTTTCCTCTCACAAGCTTTGTTTGAGCCAATAGATATCTTCATACAAGATTTGACTAAGTTCTTGCTTCCCTTGAAAGAGCGCCCTTTGATTCAGAAGCTAGGAACTTCACTCATGCTAAACAGACACAAGGCAATGACTCCCTTTATGTTTGTTTCAATCCCCATGCTTCGATTGGGCAATATACTTCCTTCGAACACGAGATTTCAATTGGGAAATTTATTTGCTTCGATCCAAGCTTCACCTGGGCATTAGCTTCCTTCGAGTAAGCTTGTTTCGACCACAAGCTTCGACTGAGGCAAAGGTTTCCTTCGAACAAGTTTGCTTCGATCTCATTCTTGCATTCGAATCAAGACCAAATCTCACTTGTCAGGCTACTTTTCTTCCAAATCTTTATAATAAGAGGCTTGTACAAAGGTTTTAAACTTTGTCTTTTTGATAATATTTTTCTTGGTTAAAATAGAAAAAGGATACATACTCTTTCTTTTCATAAAGAGTACTTTTATCACAAAAGCAGCTTCCAACCTGAATTTTTTCTGAACGAAAAGCAGGGCCAGAAGCACAAGTCACATCTTCTGCACCCCAACTTCCAAAAGGCCCCCCACTTGTACCTTTCACGTTTTCATATTTTATTGTTTTTGCAAGGCTGGCTACTTCAACGTCTCCCAAGCATTTCCTCTATAAATAGAGGAACCGTGAAAAAGGAAAGGGAGGATCTTGGGACCAGGGGAACGAATCTCCCAAATTTTCTCAAACACAACAAATCTCTCAAGTCCCTTTAACACTTGTAAGAACAAACCCATAATCACATACTTACTTCCTTCGATTCTGAAGAACATGCACTCTTCAGTATCCTTCGAATCCAAGTTGGAAAGAAACATAAGACTTGTTTCTTTCCTTCCTTCGAATCCAGCATTCCAAGAACAGCTATTAGCCCCCTCTTTCAAATCCAGCATTCCAAGAATAGCTATTATCCCCCTCTTTCGAATCCAGCACCCTAGGCCTCCACTTAAGGTCCCACACCCATTAAAAGCCTCCAGCAAGGTAAGTCACTCTTACCCTTGAACCTTTCGTTTCATGGCATAGTATATGAATAATTTTCCCTTTCATTTCAAAACATGTACATAACAATTTGGTTCTTTTCGTTTCCACCTCCTTAGTATGTTTTCAGAGCTAACCCCCTTTCATTTTGCTGCTTGTTTACTTAAAAGTATTAAACTGATTATAAGGAAATACTAGCATGGCCTTAGGCCATATTGCTGTTCAAAAAGTTCAAATAAAAGAAACGGGAGACAAGAGTATGAAACGAAGCCTTTGGCTTCCACACTGACTTCTAGGCTCAGCCAGATGCACACTCACACTGATTTCCCTGGCCCAATCGAAGAAGGGAACAAGGCAGAAATGCAAATCCTTGGGCTTCTCCATAAAGTGACTTCCATGCCAATCGAAGGCTAGGACCTCACTGGTGCCAGTGCCCAATCGAAAGACATGACCCTGCTGGTGCCTACCCAATCGAAAGACATGACCTTACTGACTCCAGGCCCCAATCGAAGGAGGCCAAGAAATGCAAATCGAAGAATGCTCCAGCTTGGATCGAAAGAATACATTTTTCTTACTTTTATCTTATTTTTTGCCTTTATATTTTCATGCAATTTGATATGGTTGTAATAGTGTAGGATTTTATCTTTCTGCATTTTATTGCTTTTGTATGATCGTTAGTAAAATAGGGAATGTATAGCAAGATAAAAACAACAAGTAGACAACCTCTAATCAAAGACTAAATACATGCAAATCAAACACACAATTCACACATGCACACTTAGGGTAATTCCACTTGTTGCCTCGGAAAATAGTCACGTCCCTCGAACATAAGCATTTTAGAAAAGACCCTCGATAAAAGATCGTAGTCCCTCGATGACCCTCGATGTTTCCTTTGGTAAATGATCTAGTTCCTAAAACGACATTGCTAAAACGTCCCATGGGTTGCCTTCTATGACTATACAAACGTCCCACGCCCGTCCCTTCACATCCAATGATGGCGCATCTTACCAAAACAATGGTAAGATAGCAACATCTAAAGGAGGAGGAAAAGAACATTTAAGACCTTTTGAGTAGGTAGATTTCTCCTAGTTGCTCGCTTGCTCACAACAAAAACATTTTATACACCAACACTCTCATTTTGAAATATTTTCAAAAGATAACACTTTGTACGCATTCTTATAGAAATGAGAGCCATTACAAAGACACCTTTTCAAAATCACTTTCAAAAACACACTCCACAAACACCTCTTTGAACTATTTTCAAAACAACACTTTGTACCCGTTCTTATAGAAACGAGAGCCATTACAAAGTCACATTTTCAAAATACTTTCAAAACCCACACCACAAGCACACTTTCAAACAAAAGTAAGGGATTTACAAGCAACTAAAAGCCCGTAGATAACTACAGATGAAAAGGGTGCTAATACCTTCCCTTTTCATAATCTACCCCCCGAACTCAGAAAATATCTCCAAAAAGTCTTTCCTGTTCTTTTTAGCCTTTCCTTAATTGATAAAAGAAAAGTCGGTGGCTATTCTTGCTATCCACAACAATTGTGATCAAACGCAAAACAACCAAGTCAGTTCTCCCACCGCATTACAATATCCATTAGAGGATTGGTAGAACCAAAGCCTCTACATAATGAATCTCAAGGTTATTGGATCAAAGAGATCAAATTAACATACTTGAGCTTGGAAACCTAGATTTGGGCCACGAATGATCATTTATTCGAATCGGGACAAAATTTAGCGCTATGTTAAGCAATCGTAAGTGGACTTATATAGAAGTCACACCTATTTTGAGGTCAGTCAATAGCAATATATGCACCATTTGTTTTGAGACATGATATAGAGATCATGCTCCAATAACACTTAGTGCAATAAGAAAGGGATAAGATGAAGAATAGTGGGAAAGAATATACAAACCATATTTGAATTAAAATTTAATCAAACTATTATTAAAATCATTCATCCATTTTTATGGAGTTAGACTCAACACCATGGATCCAATGATGTTAACAAAGTTCATGATCAAAAATTCAACCCAAGATCAGCCAGAAAATAATCACAAAATAATATTACATTTAATATATATATATATATATATATATATATATATATATATATATATATATATATATATATATAAATATATATATATATATATATATATATATATATATATATATATATATATATATATATTAAAAAGTATTTTTAAATGTTTTAAAATAGAAAAAAAGAGAAAAATATCAACTATATTAAAATTAATCAAGAAAGATTAAGTAAGACCATAAAAAATCAGAAATTAACTCAAATATTTTTATAAAATTTTTGGTAATTTTTTTAAAGTCAGAAACTATTTTTAAAATTAAAAGAAATGAGTAAAATAAACCAAAAACGATAAAAAAATAACAAAGTCAGAAATAAAAAATAAACGAGGTCACCAATATTTGTCACAATATCATTGGATAAATACAATTTTTTTTCCAGAATTTAAAAATGCATAAAAGTACTTTTAAACATTTAAAACAATTTAAATAAAATGAAAATTTATAAAAAATACCAAAACAAAAAATAAAATTGCAAAAAAATAAAAATCAGAAAGAAAAAAATCAAAAATATTTTTCATATTTTTTTCCAGATTTTTTTTGGACTTAAAATGAATTTTCTATAATTTTTTGAAGTTTAAAACAATTAAATATGTAAAAATCAGAAAATAAAAAAAAAACTAAAAAGATGTGGACCAGTGGATGAGAGTCAAAATGCGTTAGTAATCAAATCAAAGGGATCTGACGCACTTTGCATATCATGGTCATTACTGAATAAAACACTGAATCAAATATAAATCAGATTTTTAAAAAATCAAATGGCACGCCATCATTGGTTGGAAGATGACACGTTGGTCATCTTCAACCTCCAGCCGACGTGAAATACATATCTCTCAAATTGTAAAATCAGAAGCTCAATCATATGCCATTCGTTTCATCTCATCAAGACGAAGACAACCACACCTTCGTGAAAAATTTATATAAACTATAGCTCAAGCAATTTGGAAGGAAAGTTTTGAAAAGGGATTTGAAATTTCATAGCCAAAACGTGTTTCCAGTTAACAGCAAGTGTTGCGACTAGAACCAGGGCATTGAGAGCTTCACAATGATATCAAAGTTTGAAAGAATTGATGGAGAAATCTACCTATTGAAGTTCAGTTGCAAAGCTCTGTAAATGGACTAGGTCAGATAAATTCAGAAGGTTTCAAGGCTCAATTCTTCTTCTGTTAGCTTCAGGGAAGATCAAGGAAGGTGAATTGATAGAAAAAATGGATTGAAAAAGGCTTGAACACTGATTTTGAAGTTGCAAAAAAGTGAGTTATGGAATGAGTTTGGCAGGGTGATATTGGTTGTTCAAGCTTGAGAAAATGAATGTAATAAGGTCCTCTATTTATAGGAAAATGAATGGAAATGAAAATTGGAGAAAACAAAGAAGTTTGGAGGGAAATTGAGTGGAGATTGGACACGAGTGTAGTGTGATATCATTATCACCAAAACTCATCCAATCTTTGCGTTTTGAGATGCTAAACACTTCTGGAAAGTTTGTTAATCAAGTTTAAATAAAAAACATGCACAAATCTTGTGATCAGAGGTCACATTATGGATTTCAAAATTCTGACTTGGTGAGAAATTCAGTTTCAAGTTACCAATTTCAAAACAATGGAATTTTCAACTCAAGGGGTCTTAGGACATGATTCTTGAAGCTTTAGAAAGATGAGATTACAAGCTTTGCAATGGGAAAAGAATGGAATCAAATGGATGTTTGAGCTGAAAGTTGCAATGAGTCAAAGTTGGGAAAAATAGGTTGACTTTCCATACTTAGAAATATTTCAAGTTTTTCTTCAAAAGTGACCTATAATGTTTTGCATCCAAACATGGCCTTCCTCTTGGAATTTGCTCTTGACCAAAAAAGATGGCATGGAATAGACCTCTTGAATGACATTTTTAACCTTGAACCGTTTAAAATCTCCAAAAATTGAGAGAGTTATGAATTGTTGAAGTTGGAAAAAAATCATGAAATGACCTATAATCTTTTGTATCCTTAAGGCATCCTCCATCCATTTTATCACTTTGCACATAAAAGAAGGAATAAATTTCACATCCTCAAGATCATTGTGGAAAAAGAGTGGGCTCAAGGTGATAAAAATTGACCATGTTATGATCATTTGAAGTCACACATGGGAAGTTGGGGTTCATCTGGGGGACTTGTAATCTTTCTTCATCATCAAGTTTCTTCCACATGAAAACTCATTGAAACTTTTGAAGTGATTTGTTAATAACCCTTTAAAGAGAAGGATGTTTTTGGAATCACTCAAAAATACCAAAAGATGATCAAGATATACTCCTTTGAAGTTCAAAACCCGAACTCCTAGATCAAGAAAATGCTTCGAGGAACTTTGACAATTTTAAACAACCTTCTAGTACCTACATGTTTGCTTTGTAGATAGAAGTTATTGAGGATTTGTTGGCTCTTGAATTCGACACCCACGATATATTGGCCTTATGGGCCAAAAATAGAGTAAATAAAGCCAAGCTGGAAAATGCTTCGACGGATGGAGAAACTTAGAGAAAATATCTGAGTTACAAATTGGTCTTTGACCAGACATCACCATCAAGCCTTCGACTGGAAAGGTCCAGTGACCTTTGACTAGAAGAACAAACCCTCGTATTAGACTCAAGGACGAAGGATATTTGAATTTGAAGATTGGAGGGAAATGCAGTTCGCCAGCAGTCAAGGGAAAGCAACATGTCAGGAAGATAGAGCTCAAGGGACATGCATAAGACACTTGTGTTCATTCCAGAGCAAGGAAACCCCTCGACAATTACATAATTTTGGTATAAAAATAGGAAGTTCGTGTAGATTTTCCGTGTGTTCAACCTATTATACTATTCACTCAACATTATTCAAGTACCCGCTGTGTGTGAAAGAATAATTGAGAATGCACGTTGGAAACACCACCTTTTATTAATCAAATATTTTACATTATTTTAATATTCTTTTGCAAAGTTTACGTTTCCTGCATTTTACCCGCACCTCTATTTGCTTTCCAAAACCACAAACACCATATCCCTGGTCGAACGTGCATTCTTCCTAGATATTAACTTTTACATCAAACCAGCATAAAAGTTAGCATATGTTCTGGGATCAATCGTATCGATCCCGCGAGTAACCAAAAGGGCTTTCCTTTTTCGAGGATCAACAGTTGTTTACCAAAAACCACGGTAAACAAATTGGCACACCTGGTGGGACGTTGCTAATTTTTATCATCTGTTTGTTTGTTTATGTGATTGCTTTCCTTTTACATGTATACAACGTTGCATGCTATTAAGAAGTGGTAGAATAACCAACAAGTGTATTGTTAGGAAGAGAAATAGCAAAAGTAGAATGGCTAATGAGCCAAATCATGGAGAAATACCTCCACCAAATACTATAGGAACATCAGCTATAACTACTGCCGGAGAAAATATCTCAACATCTGTTGGTTCAGTACCAACATTGACCACGAATCAAATAGGACCCATACTTTTGTATGTAGGTCCTAGAGGTCCATTAGGAACACCCCCACCAAGGGCAAATCCAGGATCTCGATCGTACGTTCCCCCAGGATTTTCAACAGCCTGGATGGGTTGAGAACAACCATATGGCATGCCAACTACTGAAATGGCTAGCCTTATGAACGCTGCATCCACATTTTCAGAACCTTTGGTGAGTACGTCATCACCATTACAGGGATCTGGAGCCAGTATGGAAAATTTGGGTAGAAACCAACTTTTAGGAGGACCATCACATGCAATACCAAGCCTCACAAATGCTTATGCAGCAATTTTGAGGGAACATATGGATGAAAGCAACCATGATATGGTGCAAATGCTGGCACAAACCCTAAGTACAGTGTTGAACCCCCTAATACAAAATACTACCCATTCGAATCAACAAATGGCAGCGCAAATGACGCACATGGCTGAATTCTTTGGGGTACCCCAAACTATTCGACAACCCCAAAGAATACCAATTAGAGTAAACCAAGGGGTAATCTTGGAATAAGATTTAACCGTTAATCAAAATCCACAGATCCCTAGAGTAGAAATAGAGCAACCTAGGGTCGAAATACCTCGAAATCCCCCACAGATCCCTAGAGAAGTCGATTAAGGAGTGATTATGGTGAATAGCAACCAAAATGCTGATAATTTGATACAGCAAGTTCGACACCAAAATTATGGAACAGATAATAATCTGACTGCCATGATCGAAAGGATTATGATACAAAATGGGATGAACGTTGGTTTTCACAGGCCAAACTTCACATCCCCATTGTCAGAATATATTCTGCAAACAGACTTACCCCCTAGGGGAAAAGTCCCCAAGTTTACCAAATTTTCAGGGGATACGACAGAATATACTATCGAACATGTGGCGAGATATTTGATAGAAGCCGGGGAAATATCAAACAACGAAAACCTTAGGATTAAATATTTCCTAAGTTCTCTAACAAAAAACGCTTTTACTTGGTTCACTACTCTCCCAGCCAATTCGATCCATAATTGGAATTAATTGGAAAGGTTGTTCTATGAACAATTTTACATGGGACAAACCAAAATAAGTTTAAAAGAACTGGCTAGTGTGAAGAGGAGATTCACTGAGCCAATAAATGAGTATCTAAATAGGTTTCGACTGCTTAAAGGCAGGTGCTTTACCCAAGTGCCTGAACATGAATTGATCGAAATGGCAGCAGGGGGCCTAGATTATTCCATTAGGAAAAAGTTAGATACCCAATACTTGAGAAACATGCCCAGCTGGTCGATAGAGTTCGACAAGTAGAACGTCTTCAAGCCGAAAAGGCTAAAGCGACCAAAACTCATCGAAGAGAAAGAGTAGCCTATATCGAAATAGATGATGACGATCCAGAGACATCTAGTGATCCTATAGATGTCGAAGAAGGCGAAATAGATTTAGCAGAATTAAAACAAGGGCCGCCATACTCTTGTAAATTGCTAGTGCCCTCAAATGGGAAGAATCTTGTTGAGTTCGAAAGGAACAGTGACAAATTCCCAAAGAAAACATATAGTTTTGACATCACTAAATATGATGAAATATTTGATTTATTAGTCAAATATGGCCAAATGATAGTTCCCCCTCGGGCAAAAACGCCTCCTTTAGAACAAAGAAAGAAAAGAGGTTTTTTTAAATATCACAATTTTCTGGGCCATAAAACCTGACAATGTTTTCTTTTCAGGGATCTTGTTCAAGAAACACTCAAAGAAGGAAGGCTCAAGTTCGCTGATAAGCCAACAATGGAAATTGATGCAAACCCGCTACAAATGGATGCACACTATGCTGAACTAGTTGGCATCCATATGGTTGAAGTTTCTGAGGACTTCATCAACAAGCCTGTATTTTGCAGTTTTACTGGAAACATATCTAGGAAAACTGTCGAAGGGGTGAGGAAGGCCACTGAAGGCCTGAACAAAGAAGCTACTGAAGGCTCAAGAAAAAGAGCTACTGAAGGCTCAAACAAAGGAGTTGCTGAAAGCTCCAACAAGAGAACCACTATAGGTTCTTACTTGGCTGCCGTTAAGGGTTCGACAGAAAACTTGGAAGCCAAGATGCATAAACTGAACCTCGTTGCCAAGAGCAATGTGGAGTTAACATGGTCGAGGTATTTGAGGCTAAGGCTTCGGAGGAGGCCATTCTCCAAGAGGAAGTGAACAAGACAACATTTCCAAAAGAAAACGAGGATCTGGAAAAGTTTTTACATCGATGCCAAAAAAAAAGTCTGAAGTGATGCTGTGTCCCAGATGCAGTTCCATTTTCGACAAGAAAGCTGCGAAGCACATACAAGGTATGAGAGCAGTAAAGGAAAAATGGGGCACCAATGCTCAACCAAAAATGGATCCAGAAGTTAGATACGATCCCAAGAGGGGACATAAAAAAGGACCCATAAACAAAGTAAGGAGGCCACCAATATTTAGACCTCCAACTAATGTACCTGTGGATACTTGGCTCAATACTGTGGTTAGAAAAAGGCCCAATAAAGAAAAATGGCGAATGTTTGACGTGCCAAGGGGCTCTTCTTTGGATTAAAGGAAAGAATACCATACTACTACAATGAATAAAATGGCTCACATATCAAGCAACTACAAGGGGAAGAACCCCATGTCTCGTTCCCAATGACGAAGATTCCAAAGACGGCAGAAAGCCGAGAAAGAGGCTACAGCAGAGCCTCACCCAGAATCTAGCACCAACGTGCCGAGAAAAGAAAAAGGAAAGCAAAGGAAACCTCTGGAGAGGGAACCAATTGCTATAAGACTGGTATGGCCAGAACAATGTGGGTCGAATGACGAAGATAATTCCGACTCCGATGATACTTTAGATATTATGGTAAACATAATATCAGTGCTGCCTAGGGAGTACAACCGTCAGGTCGAAGTCGAAGAAACCGACTTGATGGTCGAAAAAGAAATGGCCAGACATAGGCCAATGTGTTACTACATGATGAATAATGGTTGTGTTAAGGAGCATAACGCTTTCTTTGAGCCACCTACTGAGGCGATGAAAAATCACCTCAAGCCCCTATTTGTCAGAGCAAAGATAGGGGAAGTGACTATAAATAAAATCTTGGTTGATTGTGGGGCGACCATAAATATAATTCCACAATCTATGCTAAGAAAAGTAGGAAAAGGGGATGCTGATATTAAGCCCCACAACATGGTCCTCTCAAATTATGAAGGGTGTATTGAAACCACCATGGGAGTTATACAACTTGATCTCAAGGTGGGCTCAATTCTTCGACCTACCATGTTTATGGTGATTTCAGCAAAACCAAATTATAATCTGCTTTTGGGTCGAGAGTGGATACATGGCATAGGTGCAGTGCCATCTTCGATAAATCAGAGGGTTACAATATGGATCCCAGATGGTATCGTAGAGAACATCTAGGCTGATCAAAGTTACTACCTGGGCGAAGTTAACAACTTTGGAAAAAATAGCTTTGACATGAACTTGGCTCATATAGGACCATGCAGCCCTCCTGAATTCGATCTGACTCCAACACCCAATGCTTTCTGCTCTCTTTATCTACACTCTAATCATGGATTTCAGTAGGATAGAGAGGATTTATCAAACATCGACTATAGAGGGGTTGATGATATACGGCCAACAGGCTGGGGGAGTGAGTTTGGTGATGATGACTGAATCACAGGCTCTACAAAGGATTTCGACATATGTAGCCGAAAATAGAATGATAGCGGCCTTAGAGGCTGAAGTCAAATATATGGCTCTTGAAGCCAATGAACATGTATCTTCCCAAGAAGGCCCTGGGAAGGATTTCGACCCAGAACCTCCTGACTCAGAAGAGAAAGATGTTTGAAATCAGAGGTTAGACGCAATCTATGATGATGAACCTCTAGGTTTCGAAAAAGATCCATTGACGAACAACGTTAGAATGCTAGCACAAGACCCATTAGAAGAAATAAATCTAGATGAGGATCCTGTAAAAAAGTCAACATATATCAGCGCGAAGATAGATCCAGAACTCAGGGTCGAAATGATCAAATTTTTAAAAGAGTTCAGAGATTGCTTTGCGTGGGATTATGACGAAATTCCTGGTCTCGACAGAAGTTTGGTGGAACTACAATTGCCAACAAAACTTGGAAAGAAGCCTGTCAAGCAAACTCCAAGGCGCTTTGCACCAGAGATTCTATCGAAAATAAAAATGAAAGTCGAAAGACTGCTAAAATGCAAGTTCATCCGAACGACCAGGTATGTCAAATGGATTGCAAATATAGTACCTGTTATAAAGAAAAATGGTACCTTAAAGTTGTGCATTAATTTCAGAGATCTGAATGCTGCAACGCCCAAAGATGAATATCCAATGCATGTGGTGGAAATGCTTGTCGATTCTGCTGCTGGTTTCGAGTACATGAGTATGCTTGACGGATACTCTGGATATAATCAAATTTTTATTGCTGAAGAGGATGTGACGAAGACAGCATTCCGTTGCCCTGTGGCCTTAGGCACTTACGAATGGGTAGTGATGCCTTTTGGCCTAAAAAACGCAGGGGAAACATATCAAAGAGCAATGAATTCTATCTTCCGTGATTTTATTGTGACTTTTATGCAGATTTATATTGATGATATTGTTGTCAAATCTGTTTCAGGGAAGGCTCACATGGACTATCTTCGACAATCCTTTGAGAGGATGAGACACTATGGTTTGAAAATGAATCCTCTAAAGTGCACTTTTGGTGTCAAAGCAGGGGACTTCTTAGGCTTTGTGGTCCACAAAAAGGGAATCGAGATAAACCAAAACAAGACCAAAGCTATTTTGGAAGCCAAAGCGCCAACCAACAAAAAGGAATTGCAGTCTCTACTTGGGAAGATAAATTTCCTAAGGAGAATTATATCCAACCTCAGTTGGAAAACGCAAGCCTTCTCACCACTACTTCGACTCAGCAAAGGAGGATTTGAATGGGGGCAAGAACAACAAGAGGCCTTCGACAAAATCAAAGAGTACCTCACCAAGCCACCTATTCTTGTACCTCCTTGTAGAAATAGAAGTATGAGATTGTACATAGCTGCATATGATAAAACCTTAGGGAGCATGTTAGCTCAAGAGGATGAGAATGGTGTCGAAAGACCCCTATACTACCTCAGTAGAGTTTTAAATAATGCAGAAACTAGATATAACGAAGTTGAAAAACTATGTTTATGTCTTTACTTCTCATGTACAAAACTCAAGCAATATATTAAACCAGTTGATGTTTACGTTTCGTCTCATTTTGATGTTTTCAAATATATGTTGTCGAAACCTATTTTGCACAGTAGAATTGGAAAATAGGCACTTTCATTAACTGAGTATTCGTTAACCTTTATGCCTCTCATGGCTGTAAAAGGTCAAGTGGTAGCAGACTTTATAGTCGACCACTCAATAAATGAAGAATCACTAAATTACTTGGATATTGAACCTTGGAAGTTATACTTTGATGGTGCTAGTCATAAAGACAGAACTGGAGTAGGGGTTCTAATTATTTCTCCAAACAAAATTCCAACAATATTTAAGTACAAGATTGAAGGAGATTGTTCGAATAATGAGGCTGAATATGAAGTTTTAATCGTAGGCCTTGAAATCTTGTTAGAATTGGGGGCAACTTGGGTTGAAATAATGGGAGACTCAGAGTTAGTCCTAAAACAAGTTACGAAAGAATACAAGTGCATAAGAGAAAATCTTATCATGTATTTCGTAATAGCCAGGCGTTTGTTGAAGAATTTTGAAGTGGTTAACATTCGACATATACCAAGATTGGAAAATCAAGTGGCTAACGATTTAGCACAGATCGCTTTCGGGTATAAAATTTCCAAAGAAAAACTATAACAAGCAATCGAGGTTATAGGAAGAGTAGCATCCACTAAGTTGGCTCCAATAGATTTGGGAACAACAACATTGGGATACACTGATCATGAAAACTTCGAAATTTCGTTTATAGACAATCTAACAGAACAAGATTGGAGAAAGCCTATAGTAGATTATTTATAGAATCCAGGGGCTTCGACAGAGCGAAAGATAAAGTATAGGGAATTGAGCTATATACTAATGGGAAATGAATTATTCAAGAAAACACCTGAAGGTGTGCTACTGAAATGCCTAAGTGAAACAGAAGCATACATAGTTCTTTCTACCACACACGCCGGGGCATGTGGAGCTCATCAAGTAGGCCATAAGATGAAATGCTTGTTGTTTCGACAAGGACTATATTGGCCCACTATGTTAAAAGATTGTGTTGAGTTTGCAAAAGGATGTCAAGAATGTCAAGTGCATACAGGCATCCAGCATGTACCGGCAAGCGAACTTCATTCGATTGTGAAACCTTGTCCGTTTAGAGGATGGGCTTTGGATCTTATTGGAGAGATTCGACCAGCGTCCTCTAAAAGCCAAAAATAGATATTGGTGGGCATTGATTATTTTACTAAATGGATTGAAGCAATTCCTTTAGTCAATGTAGACTAAGAGAATGTCATTGAATTTATTAAAAAGTACATTATATATAGATGTGGAACCCCTGAGACAATAACGACAGATCAAGGATCATTATTTACTGGTCGAAAAATGCAAGAATTTGCTACAGAAACGGGATTCAATCTGTTAACATCTACACCCTACTATGCATAAGCCAATGGCCAAGTCGAAGCTGCAAATAAGGTAGTAATCAGTTTGATAAAGAAACACGTGGGAAAGAAGCCAAGAAACTGGAACAAGACGTAAGATCAAGTTTTATGGGCTTGTCGAACCTCTCCTGAAGAGGCTACAAGAACAACACCATTTCGTCTAACTTATGGTCATGATGCGGTATTGCCAGTGGAAATTTGTCTACAGTCAACGAGGGTCCTGAGACATCAGGATATCCCTTCTGAAATTTATTGGAATATGATGTTGGACGAATTAGTCGATTTGGACGAAGAAAGGTTGAAAGCCTTAGACCTCTTAAGATTACAGAAGAAAAGGGTCGAAAAATCCTACAATCAAAAAGTAAAACTTAAGACATTTCTGCCTGAGGATCTAGTGTGGAAGGTAATTCTCACAATGGATTGAAAAGATAGAAATATGGGAAAATGGTCCCATAAGTGGGAAGGATCTTTCAAAATTATCAAAACTTTCTCTGGTGGAGCCTATGAGATCGAGGAGTTAAATGAAGATCAAAGGCTTCTGAGAGTAAACGGTAAATACTTGAAAAAGTATATACCTATGCTTCAAGAGGTTAAAATAGCCAATGTATAGTCATAGTCGAAATAAGGAAAAAGACAAAATGGAAATTTCATTAAAAAAATTTCCAAAATGGCCTTAAGTCATTACAATAGATGATTATACAAATACAGAGATAGAATTTAAAAGGGGAGATTGGCTTTGATCTGAAGGTATTTGATCTTTTGTAATTCCAGACGCCTTTCACACAGAGCCTTCGACTGATGGAGGGTTTCAAGTTTAGCGTCGAGCGTTTGAGCCTGATCAGCATGTTTTAACCCTTCAGTAAGTTCCTCTTGGCTTTCAGGCTCAGTATTAATGGCGATAAGTTCTTCTTTCCTTTTATCGTTGGCGGCAATTTTAGCCTCCAGTTCTTTGATTTGCACCCTCATTTTAGCTGTATCTTGATCAATCTCCTCGGATTCTTTCTGCCTAGCCTCTTGAGCCTTCGACAACTCTTTTACTTTTGAGGCTGATTCAGTTGCAGCGTGCAAGGCAACAGCTACGTGACCGTTGGCCTCTTTGATCTCGTGAGTGAGATTCCTTCGACGATTGTAGTCTTTTGACACTTGGTCAATGATGGAAGTTAAATCCAAAATAATGCTAGCTATATCTGGAGAAGCAACAAGGAGATCAACAACCCTCAAAGTGGTCTTTAGGAAGGAGGGAGCAGTAGGTTCTCCCTCCAAGGTTAGCATTAAATCTCTTTTGAAAATTTGCGCCTTAACCTTCTGAAGCTCCTCATCAAGAGGAGATGTTGAGGTAGATTTTCCAGACGCAGTCGAATTGCTGTGATCAGAATAACTTTCTCTCCCTTTGAGAATGGCAGTCAAATAACCTAGAGGATTTTGATTTTTCAACAAGGCCAAATCTTCTTTGGTACGAGACCATGTCGAAGGGGCACCCTCGTTAATAGCAGTAGCCACATTTGCTACCTGTGCTGGAACATGGGCAGCTTCAGTGTTTGCAAGATTTTAGGCCCCCTCAGTAGAGTTTTCTCTGCCATCAGCCTCTGGAATTCTTTCATTCCGATTCTCCCCCTCCAGCATACCTTCCCTCTCTGTTCCAACTACAACATCAAGAGCCTCCTCCTCTTCACCTTCCCGTACATCATTTAGTGGAGCCCTGATTTCTTCCTTTTCTCCTATAGGGCCTTCTTCATTTGCTTCTTCTATGGTCTTATGTTAAAGCTCGGATGTTTGGTTCACCTCCCCAGCTGAGCTTACAAAGGAGCCTTTTGCTGAAGAAGGCCTATAAGTAGGATCTCCCTCACTATTTAACAAAGTGGCAGATCCTTCGACGTGAATGGGAACTTGTTTAGAAGTGCCGGAAGTATCCTGAAGATTAAGAAGTTTTATTCTCATAATTATTAGAGAAAAAGGGGCTAGTTCAGGAACTAAGCAGATGTCTTTCTAAGTATATACCTGAAGAGGAATTTCGGCACCGGGACTGGAGTTGTCACTCTCACTAGGATTATTCAGCCTAGCGGCTACCTCTTGCTCAGTAGGCTCTCTGATGATTACATGAGGAGGCCTCGATTTGGTAGATGGAATCTTGATTTTTGTCTTTGGGCAAGGCTCAGGTATAGGAGCTGGTTTCTTTAATTTTTGTCTCTTTAGAGGAACAGGAGGAGATTCCTGTTCTTCATCACTAGAGATTTCAATCTCCTGAACCTTCTGTTTCTTGGGAGTGGTTTTCTGAACACCCAGAAAGATAAGAGTCATAGGAATTAACATCTATACCAGAAAATAGTAGTGGAGAAAGGTATATCATAAAGTGAATACCTTTGGTGAAGGGTTCACAAAAGAGTCTCCCCCTTTTGTGCTTTCAGCAGCCTTTTTGGTGTTGGTCCTCTTGACATCTATACAAGAAACAAATATAAGTTAGATGTCGAATGATTGAATCTAAGACAAAAAGACAAAAAGAAAGAAAATATTACCTTTCTTGATCTTGTCAAATACCAGCTTGAACACCTCGCAAAGGTGGTTGGCGAAATCCTCCTTGTCGAAGAATTATTCGTTGTAATATTGCCTCCACCACCCCTCAAAATTAGGCGAACACATAAAATTAAGATTAAAGTCAAACAGAGTTAGTACAGTCCGACCAACGTACCTACCAATGTGCTTGGTAGCAACATCCTCTGAGTAATCTGCGTTATAAAACAACAGCAGCTTCTCTCGAGAGTAGAGGGGAGACGGAAGTGACTGAACAATACCGAACTGTCGAGAGACAAGATTCGGTTGATAAGCAATCAAACTTAGTTGATTCTTCGAACTCTTGAATCTTAATGGTATGATTCTGGGTTGAAGAAATGACTACCAAATAGCCACATATTTGTCCTCTAAGTCCTCCTCATCAGCCGAAGGGAATGGTCGAATGAACCATTCTGGACCAACTTTTCGGCTGGGAAAGGGAGCCATGGTCGAAACAAAATTTTGGCGCTCTGCAAACATCATCACAAAGCTGGTGAAGGCTTTCTGAAATTTCTGACCCTCGTCAGTCGGAGTCAACAAAACTAGTCTGGTGCCTTCGACCCTCCTATTCAGAATTTCTGGGGCCTCTTCATTTATCTTATTCATTTGAGGAAGAAAAGATTCGAAAGTGGCGTTGAGCCAGAGTTGAAGAAGCCATAAGGGGACAAAAAGGAGTAAGCTTGCCCTGTCTCCAATGACTTTGAGTTGAGTCACACCATTGCTGATGGACTCATACAGATTAGCCAAAATCAATTCAGCCAAGCAGAGAGGGTAGCCATGATGAAGCTATCTTGCAAGCGTAAGTATCTTCTTAGTCACTTGAAGTGACTTAGTGCAGAATACGAAGCGAGATAGCCACATAGCTAAGAAGGCTATATGCTCCACCTCTGACACAATGCTGCAAGATTTATCATGAAAATGATTGATGAATGTGGTGTATGTGGGCTTCGTAGCTGAAAACCTAATGGCATCCTCAGATAAATCTTCTGGGTCAAAGTAATTGCCAGTCGGTCGAACACCAGTAATCGCTGCTATATCGAAAAGGGTTGGGGTCCCTATTACACAAGGAAGATGAAACGTGAAATGGGCGCTGTCCCAAAAGTATATCAAAGACACTAACATGAGAGGGCAGTAAGATAACCCTATCTTCGACAATATAACCAGGTCATAGATCCCCATTTCTTTCCAGATTAGGGTTTGTACCTTCTGCATTTTATTTAGCCAGTCTGAGTATTCTGAAGAAAGACTAGGGCACGATTGAAAGATCCTATTCCCTTTATTCATGAACTGAATATTAATATCTTCATTCGTTTGGGCATGTTGTTGGTTAGCTGGGGTCGCATCCTCAGGATCATTCCTGGGTTTCTTCTCACAACCTATAGGCTTAAGCTTATGGTGAGTGGGGAAGAAACCACGATTTTTTGTGGGATTCTCAATGCATGCAAATAAAGGGCTAGACATGGCATATATATCCTCAGAATACCTGATAAGGATGAGGAGTTAAGAGTTGTACGCCTCACGCCTTTCTTTAGTCATAGGTTTGGAGATGAACCTTAGCCCCTCAATCGAAGCAGGAGGAGAACTGGTGGGAAAGATCTCAGGTTGATGCTGTACGTCAGAAACATTCTTGGGTTTAGGATTGCTTGGAGCATTGGAGAGGAAAGCCATTATTATGAGTTGGTGAGAAACGAAGATGATAGAGTCACTACGGTGTAAGGTGTTTTTCTGCAGAAGAGATGAAAAATGTTAAGTGTTGTGAAAGTTCCAAATGAGAGGGCTCAAAGCTATTTATAGAGTCCAGGGAGAAGTGTTTCTGGTCAAGGCCATTTAATGCTATGGACGTAGTGGGGCACGTGGCAAGAAGTAAAGCAGTTACCCTGCAGGTGATGGGGAACATTTGACATGCTTTCCTAGGTTCTAGGAGTAATGGTCATCATGACAGCATGGTAACGGCTGATTGAAAAGACGTCTTGGGAAAAGAGTAATGATGATTCTGAGTGTGGAAGTTGTTGGAAGGCGAAAAGTACACGTTAAGCCTTTGTGGACAAAAAAGACAGGTGTCGAATAGGAATATCAAAGAATGACTATTTCTCTCGACGTCGAAATAGGCATTCTTGGGGGGGAAATTTTTTGGCTCTTGAATTCGACACCCACGATATATTGGCCTTATGGGCCAAAAATAGAGTAAATAAAGCCAAGCTGGAAATTGCTTCGACAGATGGAGAAACTTAGAGAAAATATCTGAGTTACAAATTGGTCTTCGACCAGACATCACCATCAAGCCTTCGACTGGAAAGGTCCTGTGACCTTCGACTAGAAGAACAAACCCTTGTATTAGCACCAAGGACGAAGGATATTTGAATTTGAAGATTGGAGGGAAATGCAGTTCGCCAATAGTCAAGGGAAAGCAACATGGCAGGAAGATAGAGGTCAAGGGACATGCAGAAGACACTTGTGTTCATCCCAGAGCGAGGAAACCCCTCGACAGTTACATAATTTTAGTATAAAAATAGGAAGTTTGTGTAGATTTTCCGTGTGTTCAACCTATTGTACTAGTCACTCAACATTATTCAAGTACCCGCCGTGTATGAAAGAATAACTGAGAATGTACGTTGGAAACACCACCTTTTATTAATCAAATCTTTTACATTGTTTTAATCTTCTTTTGCAAAGTTTACGTTTCCTGCATTTTACCTGCACTTCTATTTGCTTTCCAAAACCACAAACACCATATCCCTGACTGAACGTGCGTTCTTCCTAGATATTAACTTTTACATCAAACCAGCATAAAAGTTAGCATATGTTCTGGGATCAATTTGATCGATCCCGCGAGTAACCAAAAGGGATTTCCTTTTTGTAGGATCAACGATTGTTTACCATAAACCACGATAAACAGGATTATAATGAGAACTCATAGCAACCAAAACCACTTCCATATCTTGAGAATTGAGTGAAATATGCACTTGTGACCAATGGGAACAAGGCCTTGTCCAACCATGACAACTTCCTTAATCAACCCCTTGTACTTTTGATCAATCTTGATAACTTTGAAATATGGTGAACCAAAATAAACCTTGCAATGCCATTTCTGCCAAAACAACTTCAATGGTGAGGTTTGAATTTCTCAAGCTTTATTGACTAGGGCATGGAAATAAACTCATGAACCCATGGATCAACTTGCTGAGCCACATTTCCTTTACTACATTATTAACAAGTAATACAAACCAACATTGCATTTTATTAATTAAAAGGAAAGTCAAAAGAAAACATGCATGATCACAAAAGAAAAACAAGTCAAGGTGCTTGGTGATTCCTCAAAGAGAAAAGCTAAAGATAAGGAGGAGAACCAAAAGCCCTAATGTGGTCTTGTTGTGATTGAATCAATATGGTATGATGGAGGGATCTTAGGGGAAAAATTGGGGTACAATACCAGGGATATGGCCAATAGGCCGGGATGAAGAAGACAGTGACCATGTCTAAATCTTCATTCTTCGAAAAGATTTCGGCCTATTTGGCTGAAAACAGACTAAAAACGACTTTAGAAGCCGAAGTAAATATTATGGCTATAAAGGCCAATGAAGAAACAAATCATGCAAAAGGACCTGGGATTTCCTTCAAGCAAAAAACCCTTTACAAAGAGAAGCCCGTCGAAGAAAAAGACCAAAGGCTATACATTATATATGATGATGAGCCTTTGGGATTCGAGAAGGATCCAGTGGCATCGAACGCAAAGATGCTAGCACAAGATCCTCTTGAAAAAGTGAATATGGGAGATGGGATTGTAAGAAGACCCACGTATGTCAGTTAGAATCTTAGTCTAGGAGTGAAAGCATAAGTGATCTAGTTTCTTAAGGAGTACAAAATTGTTTTGCCTGGGACTACGACGAAATGCCAGGTTTAAGCAAGGATCTGGTCGAACTAAAGTTGCCCATAAAAGATGGCAAAAAACCCATCTAACAGACACCAAGAAGATTTGCACCGGAGATCCTCTCGAAGATAAAGGAAGAAGTCGAAAGACTCTTGCGCTGCAAATTCATCTGGACCACAAGGTATGTCAAATGGATTGCAAATATAGTACCAATAATTAAGAAAAATGGATCTCTTAGAGTATGCATAAATTTCCGTGATTTAAATTCTGCAACTCCTAAAGATGAATATCCAATGCATGTGATTGAAATGTTAGTAGATTATGCTGCTGGTTTTGAATATCTTAGTATGCTTGATGAGTATTCAGGATACAATCAGATTTTTATTGCAGAAGAAGATGTGCCAAAGACAGCATTTCGATTCCCTGGGGCAATAGGCACCTATGAATGGGTGGTTATTCCATTTGGTTTAAAAAATGCTGGGGCAACTTATCAAAGAGCCATGCACTCTATATTTCATGATTTCATAGAAACATTCATGCAGGTCTATATTGATGATATAGTAGTGAAATCTATATCAGGATCTAGTCACCTGGATCACCTTCGCCAGTAATTTGAAAGGATGAGAAAATATGGCCTGAAGATGAATCCCCTTAAATGTGCATTCTTTGTGTAGGCTGGTGACTTTCTTGGCTTTGTGGTCCATAAGAAAGGCATATAAATCAACCAAAACAAAACAAAGGCAATAATGGAAGCGAAAACACCATCAACGAAGAAAGAGTTGCAATCACTGCTGGGAAAGATAAACTTCTTACAAAGAATTATATAAAACTTAAGTGGTCGAACTCAAGCCTTTTCTCGACTCTTGCGGCTGAAGCAATGAGACTTTGCATGGAACGAAGAAAATCAAGAGGCGTTCGACAAAATCAAACAATACTTGATGCATCCACCTATTTTAATGCCTCCTCAAAGAGACAAGTGCATGAGGTTATACATATCTGCGTCAGATAAAACTATAGGAAGCATACTGGCTCAAGAGGATGAAAATGGCGTCGAAAGGGCCATTTACTATTTAAGTAGAGTACTGAATGACGCATAGACTAGATATAGTTCAATAGAAAAATATGCCTTTGCTTGTACTTCTCATGTACCAAGTTAAAATATTATATAAATCCAGTTGACGTTTACGTTTCCTCACATTTTAATGTTATTAAACATATGATGTCGAAACCAATTCTACATAGTCGAATTGGTAAGTGGGCTTTGGCCCTAACAGAGTAATCTTTAACTTTCATGCCTTTAAAAGCAATGAAGGGGAAAGTAGTATCTGATTTCATTATCGACCATGCATTGGTCGAAACATCTCAGAACCTTGTGGAGTTGGAACCTTGGAAATTGTTCTTTGATGGTTCTACACATAAGGAAGGAAGTGGAATTAGAGTTTTGATTATTTCTCCAGATAAAATTCCAACAAAGCTTAAGTATAAAATAGACTGCCCCCTTGTTCTAACAATGAAGCAGAATATGAAGCATTGATAGCAGAACTTGAAGCTTTATTGGAACTGGGGGCAACTAGTGTCGAAATAATGGGTGACTCTGAATTAGTAATAAAGAAAATTACCAATGAGTACAAGTGCATAAAAGAAAAATTGATATTTTACTTTGTGATAGCAAATAGATTGCTCCAGAAATTTTAAATATGTAGATATCAAGCACATACCCAGGTTGAAGAATCAAGAAGTAAATGATTTGGCCCAGATTGCATCAGGATATAAAGTATCAAAAGAAAAATTGGAAGATTTGATTGAAGTACGGGGCAAGGTACTAGCTACTAAACTTTCTCCAGCTGATTCAAAAAACTCAAGTCTAGGTTATACAAACAAAGTACATTTCAAAGTATTAGCCATGGACAGTTTAGCAAATACAGATTGGAGAAATCCAATAGTAAGTTATTTAAAAATTCCAACAGCAAATACTGAAAGAAAGGTTAAATATCGTGCCTTAAGTTATGTGCTAATAGGCAACGAATTGTTTAAGAAAACCCCAGAGGGGGTCTTGTTGAAATTTTTAGGAGAAAGTGAAGCTTATTTAGCACTAGCCAACGTGCATAGTAGGGCATGTGGAGCACATAAGGCAGGTCACAAGATGAAGTGGCTTTTGTTTCGATATGGCATGTACCTACAGTTCTAAAAGATTGTATATATTTCGCCAAAGGATGCCAAGAGTGCCAGATTCATGCAGGAATTCAGCATGTTCCTGCAAGTGAACTACATTCAATTGTTAAGCGATGGCCTTTTAGGGGCTGGGCATTGGATTTGATTGACGAAATTAAACCATCATCTTCCAAAATTCAGATATACATTTTGGTGGGAATAAATTATTTCACAAAATGGATAGAAGCAATACCTTTGGTGAATGTTGATCAAGAAAGCATTATCGAATTCATCCAGAGGCATATAGTTTATAGGTTTGGAATTCCAGAAACTATTACAACATACTGGTCGAAGGTTGCAAGAGTTCGCTAAGAATATGGGTTTTAAGTTACTAACTTCTACGCCTTATTATGCACAAACAAATGGACAAGTTGAAGTAGCTAACAAGATAATCATTGGTTTAATCAAGAAACAAATACAACTCCGTTTCGTCTAACATTTGGACATGATGTAGTTTTGCCAGTAGAGATTTACTTATAGTCAGTCAAAATCCAAAGACAAAACGAAATTCCCACAGATCTTTATTGGGAAACGATGATGAACAAATTGGTGGATTTAGATGAAGAAAGGTTACATGCTTTGGAAATTCTAAGAAGGCAAAAAGTTAGAGTAGCCAGAGCATATAATAAGAGAGTTAAGGGCAAAACCTTCTCAAATGGTGATGTGGTTTGGAAGGTGATTCTACCAATGGATCGAAAGAATAAGTTATTAGGAAAATGGTCCCCACATTGGGAAGGCCCCTTTCGAGTCATTCAAACATTCACTAACAGTGCCTATGAAATCGAAGAATTGGAAGAAGATCAAAGAATCTTGAAAGTTAACGGTAAGTATTTGAAAAAATACAAACATTTTCTTCAAGATTTAAAGATTACGACAAACTAGTAAATTAGTGAAATAATGAAGCCAACATGGTATAAAACATAAGGGTGCCAAAATGGCTTTGTCTAAGCATGCTTACAATGTAAAGAAAATACAATGAATGGTTTATTACATAAATCAAAACGGGATATTTTTCTTCATCCTTTCATACTTGATCTTTGCTAGGCCAAGCTTATATTGAACAACAACGTGTATGATTTTGAGGCGTACAATGTCTTCAGTCATGGCTGAAGCTCTTTAGACATGCTCAACACTCTGTGCAGCCAAAGTATCAGCTTCAGTGGTGTCCAATCCTTTGATAGCAGCTTGTTTTGCCCTAGCATCAACTATTTTCTTCTGTAACTCCACAATATGAGTTTCCCAAAGTGTGATTGAAGCGGTGTAAGTGTCGAATTCCGCTTGGGCCGCCTTCCTCAAAGCCAACAAATCCTTAGATGCTTCATAAGTACTCTGAGCTTTGTCAAATTCAGCAGTTTTCTCTTGTTCTTTTGCTTGAAGCTTCGAAGTTGCATCAAACTCCCTGTTATACTCAGCGCAAATTTGGTCAATTAGATTTTGAATATCCATTAAGACCTCACCTACATTAGTAGGACAAGCAGTAATTTTGATGCAATTAATCAGCTTTTTCATCCCAAAGTGAGCAGTAACATCTGTTTTCAGCACTTCGAACAAATCAGCTTCGAACACAGCTTTTTTCACTTGCTGAAGGAGTTCGTTATAAGAAGCTTCACTAGCGCTAGCTCCAGATTGGGTCAAATACCCATAAGCACTTTTGTCAAGAGAAGAATACCTTAGAGCCATCATCAACTCCACATATTTTAGGGGATCACTCTTCTTTAGCTATTTTTTCCTCCTCAGTGAGTGTTAGAGTCAGGATGGGATGTGGAATTGGTCGAGCTTGTGTGCTTGGTTCATCAGTAGTATCAGGATGTGTCGGGTGAGTATATTTAGGTTGTGGTTCTACCTCCTCCATGTCCTCATCATATCGAAAGTATGTATCAACCCCATCTAAATATTGCTCTTTATCCTCGGCATAATCTATAGGAAATTGAGCCCTTTTTAGAGAAGAATCTCTAGGAACGCTTTTAGAGTCTTCATTTTCCTCCAATATTTGCTTGACAAATTCTGGAAAGTCATCTTCAATAGGAGAGGAAGTCTCCTATTCGACCTGGACGTCACCTGCTTTAGATTGGGGAACTACATTCGAAGACCCTTTATTTTGGACAACACCACTGGATGTGGGAGGAGGCGAAGGAGTCTTTGTATTCTGAGGAGCATCTTGGTTGATAGGAGAAATGGGAGGAGTAGTGGATTTATCCTGTAGATACAAAAGAAGTTGTTAGGTCAAAATATATTTGAGCAAGAAGTAAAAAGATTGAAATAAAGATGTACCTTTTGATCATCAGGGTTAGAAGCATTGCTTCCAATATGCTCCAAAATTACAACCCCAGAAGGTGCAACTTGAACTTCACGTTGAGGAGGAGGAAGGATTTTTACTTCAACATCTTTTTGATTGGTGGCTTGGTATGGAGCACCCTTTGACTTTTTAACTTTCTTATGTTTCTTCTTGGCCTTGAAAGGAGTGAGGGGGACATCTTCATCATCATTAGGAATAATGACTGTTTCTTCATCATAAGCTTTTCTTTTCTTTGGTGTTTTAGGGGGTAAGCCACTACCCTAAAAAAGGAAAGATTGAAAGGAAAATCATGTTCAGAGAATGCAAAAAGTAAGAAGGATTTTTAGAAATAGTACCTTTACATTCTTTGCTACCTTTTTGGGAGAAGCACCCTTGCAGAAGAGAGTCCTTGGCTAGAAGAAGTTCCTGCTTTTGAGGCAGTAGTCGAATCCGCCTTCGCTGCAGGTTTTTCCTTCTTTGTAGTTTTCCTTTCAATAGATAGAAAAAACTATCAAGGTTAGTCAAATGCTCAAAGTTGAAAATTTCCTAAAAATTAAAAGGACCAAGGAATCCTTTGGTTCCACACCTTCACGTGTCGGAGACACAATAGAGACTGCTGATAAGTCATAGTGAAGGAAACCTTTGAAACTGTCCAGAGTGCACTTAGTCGAAACCACCCTCTTAGCAGATTTTTGGGAGTCATTTTTTAACTCATTAAAAATATTGCCACGAGTAAACCAATTTGGATAGGGTGGAAAGAACGCTAAGGAAAAATTAGCACTAGGAATTTTTGGAAATTTTGGTGGTTGCAACTCAAAGGCCAAATCATATCTATGTCCGGGTTTTACAAAAGAGGGAATCTTTAAACATGGAAGTTTCTTTGTAAATTTTTATTTAAAAGTAGCTGCTGTTTGGAAAACGGTTCGACTAAGATTGGTTGGATCATAAACAGTTTCAAAGAATTTCTAGAAAGCCTGGACTTCCTGAGTATGCGTTAATTTACCTTTTGGGACATTTTCATGCACAAGGAAAAAAGCTTTTGTCAAACCCTCATTTATTTGAGCAGTGTCGAACATGTTGTTCGAGTAAAAGTCAATCCACCAGGTGTAAAAGCCTTTGGTCATGTAGAAAGCAGGATGATAAGGAGTGAAACCAAATTCAGCAAAATTAGCATGGTACTCTTGGTGTTTCTAGATATCTTGAACAAATTAATCTACACCTGAAACAAAGATCTCACGTTTTCGACTGAAAAGAGGCTCAGGGATAAGTTGACACAATCCAAATTGTCGAGAGACAAAGATGGGCTGATAAGCTAATCAGAAAACATGGCTCTTCACTGGTAAGATCCTAGATACTATAAGTCTAGGAAGAAGGAACGCACGCCATATGTTTTCGATGTCAGTATCTGCATTCTTTACAATATCTTTAATTGACGAAGTAAACCAGGAGGGACCATGAGTTCTACTGGCGAAAGGAGCCATAGTGGGAGTGAAATTGTGATGTTTCAAGAACATCAACATATATTTGGTGAGGGAAATCTTGAAGGGTCTCAGCATCATCATTGGATGTTAGTTGTAAGAGTCTAATTCCTTCAATGCTTCGACCTGCTATTTTGGGGTCCTCTTCATCAATATTTCTAGAAGTTCGAAGATAGGGTTCAAAAGTGGCATTTAGCGACAATTGAAGTAGCCAGTAAGGTCCATATAGAAGTAAGTTGGTACCTGCTTCATAATCTTTAAGTTTAGCAGCAGCAGCCCCTAAACTTTCATACAAACTGGTTAAGAGCAACTCACTCAAGCATACCTTTCGACCAGAATGTAACTGGTTCGCTAAGGTTAGAAATATCTTAGCCACTTGTAGAGATTTGCAACAGAAAATGAATTTCGATAACCACAAAGCTAAGAAAGCTATATGCTCAACACCAGAAACATCTTCACTGTCCACATGATATAGATCTATGTAAGTATTAAAATAGGCATTTTTGACATTGAAGTCAATAGTGTTTTCAGACTCCAAATAGGGATCAAAAGCCTCTCTAGTAGGAGGAAGTCCAGTAATGGCAGCTATATCAAAGAAGGTTGGAGTTATCATTCCACAAGGGAGGTGAAAAGTGTTGTAGGTAATATCCCAGAAATACAGGAAGCTAATTGAAAAAGCTGGCAATAACTAAAGCCTAATTTCGACATTTGAATTAGGTCAAAAATTCCCAATTCTTTCCAAGCTTGAGCTTTTTTCTTCTCAACCTTAGTAAGCCAAGCTAAGTAAGATTTATCTAAGGTTGGACATGATCTAAAAGGTCTAAAGCTCTCAGTTATATAATCCAATTGGAAAGCTTCTCTCTTTATCTTAGGGTTTAAAGAACTATTTTCAGAAGTTTTCTTAGAAGACTTTTTAGGTTTCTTGGTGGAATCCTCAACGTTCTCTTCAAAAGCCACATTTTTATTTGCTAAAGTTTTAGTAACGTGATAAGGTTGAAATAATTCCACATATTTTTCTAAATATCTTATAGCGATTAAAGGCCCTAAGAAGCCTAAGGTTTTACCAGAAAACGAAGAAGGAATTAATACCTAAGAAGTGTAAATGGCTTTTTGTTCCCTAGTAAGTTTGGGAGGTGTGATAAATTCTTAATTCCCAGAAGTGATGATTTTGCTTGTTGGTAATTTTGTAACCCAATTTCCCCCCCTAAGATTCCTTCATCATACCATGGTGATTCAATCACAACAAGATCACATTAGGGCTTTTGGTTCTTCTCCATATCTTTAGTTTTGTTCTTTGAGGAATCACCAAACACCTTGACTTGTTTTATTTTGTGATCATGGATATTTTATCTTGATTTTATTTCTAATTAATAAAGTGAAATGTTGGATTGTCTTGTTAATAATGTAGGTAGAGGCAATGTGGCTTAGCAAATTGATCCATGGGTTCATGAGTTTATTTCCATGCCCTAGTCAATAAAGATTGAGAACTTCAAACCTCACCATTGAAGTTGTTTTGGAAGAAATGGCATGGAAAGGTTTACTTTTGTTCATCACATTTCAAAGTTATCAAATTAATTCAAAATAACAAGGGGTTGATGGATGATGTTGTCATGGTTGGACAAGGTCTTGTTCCCATTGATCACAAGTGCATATTTCTCTCAATTCTCAAGATATGGAAGTGGCTTTGGTGGTTATGAGTTCACATTATCATCCTTAACAACTTCTCTTTACAAAGAAAAAATGTTGGTACATGAAGGTTATTCAAAATTGTCAAAGTTCCTCAAAGCATTTTCTTGATCTAGGAGCTAGGGTTTTGAACTTCAAAGAAGTATATCTTTCTCATCTTTTGGTATTTTTGAGTTATTCCAAAGAAATACTTATCTTAAAAGGGTTATTAACAAATCAATTCAAAATTTTCAAGGAGTTTTCATGTGGAAGAAACTTGATGGTGAAGAAAGATTACAAGTCCTCCAGATGAACCCCCATTTTCTCATGTGTAACTTCAAATGATCATAACTTGGTCAATTTTTATTACCTTGAGCCCACTCTTTTTCCATAATGATCTTGAGGATGTTAACTTTATTCCTTCTTTTATGTGCAAAGTGAAAAAATGGATGGAATATGCCCTAAGGATACAAACGATTATAGGTCATTTTATGATTTTTTGCCAACTTCAACAATTCATAACTCTCTCAATTTTTTGAGATTTTGAATGGTTCAAGTTTCAAAATCTCATTCAAGAGGCCTATTTCCTGCCATCTTTTTTGTTCAAGAGCAAATTCCAAGGGGAAGGCCATGTTTAGATGCAAAACATTATAAGTCATTTTGAAGAAAAAATTGAAATATTTCTAAGTATGGAAAGTCAACCTTTTCCCCCCAACTTTGAATCAATGCAAATTTCATCTCAAGCATCCATTTGATTCCATTCTTTTCCCATTGCAAAGCTTGTAACCTCATATTTCTAAAGCATCAAGAATCATGCCCTAAGACCCCTTTAATTGAAAATGCCATTGTTTTGAAATTGGTAACTTGGAATTGAATTTCTCACCAAGTCAGAATATTGAAATCCTTAATGTGGCCTTTAATCACAAGATTTATGCGTGTTTTTGATTTAAACTTGATTAAAAAACTTGCCATAAGTGTTTAGCACCTCAAAACGAAACATTAGATGAGTTTTGGTGAAAATAAGATTACACTTCACTCGTGCATTAGGTTCACACGAATTCCCTCCAAAATGCATCATTCACTCTTCCTTTTGATCCCATTTGCTTCTCCTGTAAATACATGAACTATCCCATTCATTTTCTCAAGCTTGGTTAGCCAAAATCACCCTTCTAAACTTGCTCCATAACTCAATTTTCTGTAACATTGAAATCAGTGTTCAAGCCTTTTCAATCCAATTTTTCTATCAATTTACCTTCCTTGATCTTCCATGAAGCTAACCACACAATTACTTTCAAGAATCGTGCCTTATATTGCTCCATAGAAGTCCAGTTTCAGAGCTCTGTAACTCAACATCAATAGGTAGATTTCTCCATCAATTCTTTAAAACTTTGATATCATCGTGATGCTGTCATTGCCCTGGTTCTAGTTGCAACAATTACTTTTATCTGGAAACACGTGTTGACTATGAAATTTTAAATCCCTTTTCAAAACTTTCCTTCCAAATTGCTTGAGCTATAATTTATATAAGTTTATCGCTGAGGTGTGGTTGTCTTCGTCTTGAAGAGACGAAGCGAATGACATACGTCTGAGCTTCTGATTTTACAGTTTGAGAGACCTGCAATTCACATTGACTGGAGGTTGAAGATGACCAACGTGTCATCTTCCAACCAATAATAGCGCGCCACTTGGTTTTTTGAATTTCTGATTTAATAAGTGATCCAATGTTTGATTCACTAATGACCATGATATGCACAGCTTGTCAGACCCCTTGGATTAGATTACTAACGCGTTTTGACTCTCATCCATTAGTCCACATCTTTTTGTTTTTTATTTTATTTTCTGATTTTTATATTTAATTGTTTTAAACTTCAAAAAATCATAGAAACCATTTACTTTGTGTGGAGGCTTTGGTTCTACCAATCCTCTAATGAGTTCCAAATGCAATTTTCAAGATGGTCATCCAACTAACCACTAATTATTAATTTGTTTCACTTTATGCTTTTATTTTTTATGATTTATGTACCATTTACTTTAGGCATTACATTTCATGTTATTTATATTTTACTCACTTAAGCATTTATATCCTTGTTATCTTTGTTTTGCTCACTTGAGCATTTATATCCTTGTTATCTTTGTTTTGCTCACTTGAGCCTTTCTTTTCTATTTCAAGACACCTAATAATCAACATGAACCCTAAAACATCTTTAATGACACTTGGACTATTCGGTTACTATCCTTGGCATTATGGAGTATTGGACTTCTTGGACTTAGGGTTAGAAACCTTGGCCTATGTTGGAGACCTTGTGACCTTAATTGATATTTTGTCTAGAGCTCTTGAGGTTTAACTCAAGACATTGGGTTTTTTTTTTGAGTGCAGGTGTTGTACCCCAAAATTTTCCATCTCACTTATCAAGAATTTGCTCACAAGATCTCCTTTGGCTCAAGACTGCACTAAGGTTGATTAACTCAAGACACCTACTTAAGCACTAATGACCAAATTTAGTGTTTGAGATTGCACAAGGATATTTGAACTTCCAATGCCCCATATGACTTTCATGAATCATTATGGACCCTCAAGATTACTCATGTCAAGTTTCAAGCTTTGGATCACACTTTTGCTCAGTCAATTGAGTAGTTGACCTAAAAATCAATTGTATTGGGGAAAAAGTCAACTATGGCTAATTTACAGTCAAAGTTCGTAATTTTGATCCACATCAACATTTTAAACTCATATGCATCATTTGATCAATTTTGGACCATAATTCCTCAAGAAATTTGATCAAATCTTCAAAAGGGCAAAATGGTCAAAATTAGGGGTTTGACTGGGAAAAGGTAATTTATGATTTTTGATCTAGAAAATGATCAATTGGTTTAAGGAATGATCTCAAGAGTCCAATTGAATCATTTTAACCTAATGACGTGGCTCAAAACATTGCTCAAGACCACAGGATTGAAAGATGAATTTTCAGTCAACTGATCAAAAGTCAACTGTACACTAAAAAGTCAAACTTTAACTTTTTAGTTAAAATTCAATGTCAAAGATCACAATTCATCAAAACATGTCAAAATATGAAAATTATTCATCAAGAAACCAAAAAGTCAAGATTTCATTTTGAAAAGTCAAAGTTTTCTAACTTAGAAATTTTTCTAAGTGTTTAAACTTCATGTTTATTTATAACTTTAAGCCAAATTTTTACCATGATGCAAGATGATTCAAAAGAAACTTCCAACATGAAAGTTGTAGATCTCAATGAAATCTACAACTTTTCTTCACACAAATCCTTCCAAAAGTTCTTGTATCTCAAGTTATAATTTTAAGAATACATGGTTATGAAACAAAACACTTAGTGAAATTTTGCCCTAATTTGGTCAAGATTTTGACCCAACTTCATGGAACTTTTTCATATAGTTCCAACGGGAATATTCAAAAGTAATTCAAATATGGGTTATATATAACATTGCAAGCTTTACAAAATGTCAAGGAACTCATTGAGCTCATTTTTTAGTAGGGAGAATCGAAGAGATGAAGTTAGGGTTTTATCACTTGAATTAGAAGTCATTTTGTGATGAACAAATTCAAAATTCAAAGTTATGCTGCATAAAATCTACTTTGCAAGCCTCAAACTTGTTAGTCACTCCATAATTAATTTCTTGCACAGCTGTTAGAGGTCTCATTTCAAGCATTCAATGCAAGGCCATGCTTTATATCCATTTTGGGAAGAAAATGTACATTGTCATTTTGATAAAGTGACTTTTTGCACAAAACTTGTTCTTGAGCCTTTCACTTGTTCTCTCATGATCATACATGTCTTATAACACAAGAGAAATGGTTTAGACACTTACAATCACCCATCCCATGCTTGTACTTCACATTGAAATTTGTTTTCCCATTTTTCTTGAAAATCAAGTAACATAGCAAAAAGCTTGAAACTTGTACTTATGACTTGCCAAACCACTCAAGACTCTTTGCTTATAGATACACAAACTATTTTCCATTAATCACACACACGCTTGACCCCTAAAAACACCAAGAGCTCAGAACTGCATCACATACCTCAATTGTTGCCCAACATGACCAAAAGTTTGAAACTCACATCTCCCTCGTTCGTTTTCAAGCCTTTTGGTTCCTAAAGTTTCTAAACATCATTTAGAACTCATCCCACACCCTGTTACAATACTGTAACACCGTTAACACCATACTCCATTTTAAAAAATAGAGCTTTGCACTTGGACTTCTCCAGAACTCCTCAGGCACTTTCAACTCAAGCTAAGCATCCCATTAGCTTCCTGGGAACTTGAGGAAGCTAACCCAATCATTGGAACTCACTGAAAGCTTCTCAAACTCAAAACTCGATACCCTCTTGCAAGGCAAGTTTTCTAACTTTGGAACTTTTCATACAGGCATCATCAATGAATTATTTGTGAATGAAACATGTATATATCATTGCCCTAAAGCTAACCATGTCCATAGTTTTCATTAATTTTGCTTGAGCTTAGAGAATTTTAAGATTAAAATTTCTGAGATTTTTAGGGTTCAGAATAGGGCCATTAAAATTCATGTTTATCTTTGTGCTATAGTTATTTTGCTTTGCGTTTCTGAAATCATGAGGAAATTTGCTACAAGTTTCATGTTTACAGTTTTCATTTTTGTTGAGATTTGAATGAGATACAGAGCTTTGGCTGGGCGTGAGGTTGAAGATGAAGTTGGGCTTAGGAACATGTTTACCATATATATTTATGGTTTGATTTATATAAATGGATGTATAGCCACCCCAGTTGTAGAAGCGCGCGCCTGTGACTTGAGGGACCTGGGTTTGAGCCCCAGTGGTACCCTTTTGGATTTTTCACATTTTTTTTGCATTCTGACTTTCTTTTTTGGCAGCGCCTGGGCCTCTCCTGTGCCTTTTTTTGTTTTTTTTCTTATTGTTAACCCCCCTTGCAGGCTATTCACACCCCTGGCTCAGTTTTATTTTCTTTTTCTTATTTTTTATTTATTTGTTTTCTCAAATATTTTCCTAATACTGAAAAATCATAAAAAATATAAAAATAGTAGATTTATATGTTAACATAGTTTATTTATTTTCCTCACAAATATTATTTTATTTAATCATATTTTATTTTATTTTGACTAATTATTTTGTAAATTTAATAAAAAAACTAGGGTTTTAATTATTTTCTTTTACACCATTTAAATATATTATTTAAAAATATAAAAAGACAAAAAATATTATATAATACTATAAGTTATTTTTAAGATAAAAAATATCAAAAATATTCTTCTTATAAACTTAATTTCTTTTTCAATTAATAGATTAGGGTTTTATTTAATTTCTTTTCCTAATAAATTTAGGTTTTACTTTTAATTAATTATTTTCCATTTAGTTAATTAGGTTAAAAACAAAATCCCCTTTTCTCTAAAGAATCCAAACAAATATCCACTTTCTTTACATTTATATTCTTGTACATTTATTTCATTTTGTACATTATTTATTCAATTCTTGTACCAATTCAATATGGTTGTAATAGATTAATTAGGTTTATTGTATTTAAATCCCCATTTATAATTTGTATACCCCCCTCCCCACAAGTATTGTAATAGCATAGTAATTTTAAAATTCCTAAATTTATCGCTTTATATACAAAATGCTAGTATTTAGGGTTTGTATGGAAAGAATAAAATCAATGCTTAGAAAACCCTAATTAAAGACAAAACCATGCATGAAAACAATACACTTGCACACAAGTACCCCTAGGGTAAATCCACTTGGTTGCCTTACAAAATGGCCATATTACGCATGCGAGGTATATTAGCAAAAACAAGCAAAATATAAGATCATAGTCCCTCGATGACGCTATCTAAGTTGCCTTTCAAATGATCTTAGTCCCTAAAAGAGAATGCTAAGATATCTTGCAACATTTCTAATCATGGTTATACGATGACCCACGCCCGTCCCGTTTACATCCAAAGATAGGGTTACTTACCAAATCAATGGTAAGATAACAATGTCAAAGGAAAAGGAAACGAACATGAAAGACTTTTGAGTATGTAGAATGCTCCTAATTACTTACTCCATTTCAAAACAAAACATCCTTGCTATTTTCAAAACAAACACTTACACTTTCAAAACATCTTACAAAACTTGAAAACATTTTCAAAAGATTAACACTTTGTATACATTCTTACGAACGAGGATCATTACAAAGTTTGCCTAAACAATGGCCTCTTTACAAAATACTTTCAAGAACCGCACAAAGCATAATTTCAAACAAAAGCAAGTGATCTAGCAAGTAACTAAGAGCCCATGGAAAACCATGGATGAAAAGGGTGCTAATACCTTTCCTTTTCATAATCTACCCCCCGAACTCAAGAAATAATCTCAAAGGTCTTTCCTGTGCTTTTTCACCTTTCCTTTTGGATAAAAGAAAAGTTAGTGGCGACTCTTGCTAACTGCAACATTTGCGATCAAACACAAAACACCCAAGTCAGTTCTCCCACCGTATCACAGAACTGGCGACTCTGCTGGGGATAATTCTAAAAGTGGGGTTACCTTAGGGTTAGATCACATTTACTTGCTTACATTGTTTGACTTGTATGCTTTACATTATGGTTCTTTATTTTGGTTTGAATCCTTTACCCAGATTTGGGGATATCTTATAGGTAAGTAGCAATACATTGTGGAAACTGTGTGGGGTATACCGACATGGTCTAAGCAATAGCTACATTAGTGAAACATATTTATGGGTACCGGTAGCCCTTGAGTTAATCAAGGAGAATACGGGGCCGCTGAGTGATGTCATGAAGCACTAATGAACTTTTAGAACCTTTACTTGACCAACTTGGCCTTTAGGACGTAGTGAGATGACCGACTTTGGTGCAGTCCAAAGTTGGTAGATACTCGATACTACACTCATTAAGGTTTGTTTTTTTGGGATATTTCGATCGCCATTAAAGAGGCTTGTGCTGAAACAATTCTCAAGGAAACAAACCAGTGATATTGAGCTCCTTAGAACCCGATTACTATTAATAGGACAAGTTTGAGCCAACTAAACTTCAAGAGGGTACTTACCTATAAGACTCCATGCAAGCCTAAACCTAAGGATTTGTTTGCTTTGTTTGTATATATTTACTTATACATAACATCATGAACATCATAACATCATACTCATTCACTAACCATTTCAAAGATTTTGGGATTTATCTTTGTTCTGTTTTGTAGGACATGGATTTTATCCACAGGAAAACCATTCAAGTAAATCTTGTAAGGATCCCTCCTCAACTTAAGGAGCTAGCATCAAGGATTCCTGAAAATTCTCCATTCACCGAGAGACATGGTCGCCTACTCAACTTGGTCACCTCTAACACTGATGAAGACATGATGAAGGTGCTCTTTCATTTCTTTGTTCTCTTACACCATTGCTTCACATTTCCTGATTATCAACTAGTTCTAACTTTGGAAGAATTCTCCTAACTCTTGAGGATTCCAATTCTTAATCAACTACCATTCAATGGTACAGAAAGAGATCCAAATCCAGAAGAGATTGCTCAAGCTCTACACTTGCAACCATCTGATGTCACAACTAATTGGGAAACAAGGAGTGATGTCAAAGGTTTCCTAGGAAAGTTCTTGTTTGAGAAAGCCCAAAACTGTTGGAACTCTTTGGATTTGCAAGCTTTTGAAGAAATTATGGCTCTCCTCATCTATGGGATGATTTTGTTTCCAAATCCCGACCAACTCATAGATGTGAACGCTGTCAAAATCTTCATATCCCATAGCCCGGTGCCTACTTTGTTAGGGGACATCCTACATTATTTTAACACTCGCACTATAAGGAAAAGAGGTATCCTTATGTACTGCACTCCTCTCTTGGCAAGATGGTTTATTTCGCATCTTCCTCAATCTGTATTGAAGAACGAGCAAGGTTCAAGGTGGACACAAAGGTTGATGACGCTCAAACATTTAGACATTCATTGGTGTTCCCGATCCATAGAGAATGTTACTATTGTCGTCCGTTGGGGAGAATTACCCAATGTCCCTTTACTTAGCATTAGGGGAGGTATCACCTACAACCCCTGCTTAGCCTTAAGACAGTTTGGTTACGCCCGAATGGATGGCCCACATGAGATGCTCATTCAAGGTTTGGTATTTGACTACGAGAACGACGATCAAGGTCTTCACCAGAGATTTATTCGAGCTTGGAGGATGTTGAACAAGGTAGATAGCAAGACATTAGGGAATAATAATTCCATCCCTCTTGAGCCTTACCTCAAATGGGTACGAACTCGTGCTCAGAATCTTATGGTGCCTTATGCCTCCATTCTCCCGGTAATCATTGAGCCTGTTATGGAAGGAGATGTTCCATACACTATCCTATATCCTGAGATGCCCACCTCTCTTGAAGACTTACAAAGATATTGGATACAACTCAAGGGGGAGCGAGACACTTTTGAAGCCTAATTCTACGCTAGCGAGAAGAAGGTTTTGGAGCTCACTAAGAAACTTCATGAGGAGCAGACTCTGAATGCCTACATTGCACCAAAGAGGATGCGTAAAACCTTTTTATCTTATAATTTTTTGTATTGTTTTGCCCAAAGAGGCATTGATGTACTCAAGCTTTAATTTATTAATATAATGTGTGTTTTCTTTTTTGTCTAAAACAAATTTGAATATTTAAAATCCTTGAAATCATAGCATATGCATTTACCATTCATCATAACATAAGCAGGTTTCTTGCAACAAGTCTCCTCATCTTTCTACTGTTTATTTAAGTAAGATGGATCTCGAGCAAACAGTGAAGGACCTCCAAGCTCAAAATGCTCAGTTTCAACAGATGTTCTTAACTCTAGCCAAAGTACAAGAAGAGTTGAGGACCTTGTTGGTTGAAGAGAAGAAAAAGAAAGCAAAGAAAGTAACCTGAATTCTAAATATGGGAAGAAGATTCCAAGGACAAGTAAGAATGAGCCTAGACTTTGCAACGTCATCTGGTGAGAAAGACAATCAAGATGGGAAAGGCAAGGAAGCAGTTGTCCAACCATATTCAGAAGAGGAAGAGGAAGAATAAGATTATTCTGAAGAACAATATCCTCCATCCGTCGACAAGTATAAGCATCTAGAAGAACAACTAAGTGCAATGGAAATCCAAAAAGTGCCTGGACTGGACTTTGAGGAGTTGGGGTTAGTATCTGGGATTGTCATTCCTTCAAAATTCAAAGCACCGGTGTTTGCCAAATATGATGGAATTTCATGTCCCAAAATGCATCTCCGGTCCTATGTGAGGAAAATCCAGCCTCATACCGCTGATAAGGATTTATGGGTACACTTCTTCCAAGACAGTTTGTCTAGAACTTAACTTGATTGGTTTTATCAGTTAGAAAGAGCCAATGTTCATAACTGGGAAGATCTGGCCGCTGCCTTTTACAAACAATACCAATACAACGCTGATCTTGCGCCCACCCGTACTCAACTCTAGAGTATGGCCATGGTTTCAAGTGAGGGCTTCAAAGACTATGCGCAATAATGGAGGGACTTAGAAGGAAGATTCAAGCCTCCCCTATCTGAAAGAGAGTTGGTAGACATGTTTTTGGGCACCTTGTCTGGTCCCTTCTTTAATAACTTAATTGGGAGTTCATCGACAGGTTTTACTGAATTGATATTGACTGGAGAAAAGGTAAAAGCCGGGATAAAGAATGGGAAGATTCAAAAAGATGCATCCTCTGCTGATATAAGGAAAACATTCATTGGAAAGAAAGAAGTGGTTGCTGTATATCCTTAGAGAAATCAAGATAGGGATGAACGCCGTCCAATGGTGGAGGATGTCATGACTCCTAAACCTACGCCTGCTCAGCAAAGAAGCAACTAGCCAAGAATGGAAAGACCAGTCAGGAAGTTCACCCGAATTAATATGGAACTATCTCAAGCATTACCACATTTGTTAATATCCAATCTAGTGACTTTGAAAGAAGCTCCCAAGAATCCTAACACAACCTCTCCTCACTATCATCCTAATGCCCGTTGTGCATACCATTCTGAGTGTCCCGGCCATGACACTAACAACTGTTGGGCTCTGAAAAACAAAGTACAAGACCTTCTTGAAGTCAAAGAGATTGAATTCGATGCGCCAGAAATTCCCAATGTCATTACTGCCCCTATGCCCAAGCACGGTCGTAATGTCAACGCCATTGATGAAGATATGTTTGTTACTTTGGTTGATGAACTTGTGATCCCACTCCCGACTATCAAAGAGAACTTGTTGAGCGCTGGTGTATTCCCAGGATGTGATGAAAGCTGTCAGTTCTGTTTATCCTCACTGACCAGCTGTCATTTGTTAAAAGGAGGCGTTCAATGCCTAATAGATGACAAGGAGATTTTGTTCGAGAAGACTTCTATTCCAACTGTTTCTTATAATGATGTTTCCATAGTGACCATTTCCGACAATTCTTCCAGGGTGTCCACCAAAAGACCCGTTTGAATTACATCAATTCCTAAAGTAGCTCCATTGATAATTACAATTCCTGGACCAATCACGTATTCGTCAGACAAAACCGTCCCATGGAATTATGGAGGTGATGTCTACTATCACGGTACCAAGCAAGATTAGCCAGCTGCTGAATATTCAAGTTCTGAGAAAGTTGACTCCGATATCAGTAACATCGCAGGGACTAGCAAGATAACCCGCAGTGGAAGGGTATTTTCTCCAGAAATTTCTCCTCCAAAAGCTATTTCTGGACCCGTAATTATTCCTGTTGTTGTTGCTCCTCCAAAAGCTATTCCCAGTCCTACAATCATCTCTGCTAATACTCCTGCTGGCAAAATTGTTACAATCCCTGTTATCACCTCTACTGACATTCCTGCTACCGAGTCAACCGAGACTCGAGGCAAAGGTATTTTGGTTGAGCCTGTCCGGACGAAGGAACAATTAGTAGCTATCCCTGAGACCTCCCAGAAAGAGATGGAGGAAATTCTAAAGATTATAAAAAGAAGCGACTACAACATAGTCGAGCAACTGGGGCAAACTCCATCAAAAATTTCTATGCTGGCTTTATTATTATGTTCCGAGGTTCCTACAAAGGCCTTGGTAAAATCCCTGGAAACTGCCCATGTACCCCAAGAAACATCTGCCGATTAGTTCCAAGACTGCGTAGCCAGCTTGACTGCAGATAATGGCTTAGGTTTTTAGATGCTGATATAACTCCAAGAGGGAGGAAGCATAATGAGGCATTACATGTCTCAGTTGAATGCAGGGGTACGATTTGGCACATGTTTTGGTGGACACTGGTTCGTCTCTGAATGTGTTTCCTAAAAAGGCTCTTGATAGGCTTGACCGTGAAGGATTGACATTGAAACCGAGCAACATAGTAGTGAGGGCCTTTGACGGCTCAAAAAGGATGGTGCATGGGGAAGTGGACATCCCCATAAAAGTTGGAACCCAAACATTTGATTCAACTTTTTATGTAATGGATATTCGCCCTTCATATTACTGCTTATTAGTCCGACCATGGATTCACAATGCTGGTGCCGTTACTTCTATGTTGCATCAAATACTGAAATATCCAATTCAAGGGAAAATCATCACCGTTCATGGAGAAGAAGAGTATATGGTCAACCATCTAAATTCCTCCAGATATGTGGAATTAGATGGTGAATTTATTGAAACTCTATTCCATCACTTTGAAGAAGTCCCATAGTCTGTGGCAGTAACCAAGGCCGTGTCTCAAGTCCCCAAGATTACAAGGCCTCCGCTCAAAATGTCGTCTTTGAAGGATGCCAAGGCAGTGATAGAAGAAGGCTGCACTATTTGGGGTCAACTCCCAAATATCCCATACAAATCTGACAAATTCGGTTTGGGTTTCACTTCAGAAGCCCAGAAAGTTGTACGTCGCGCTCGTGATGGAGGACCACCCTTGAAGATCAACAACCACCAAGCCAATGTTGTGGAGGATGATGAAGGCAGCTACAACCTGGAGGATTGGATTTTCCCAACTGTCAGTGGAGGGCTCAACAACTGGGAAGCTAGAGATTTTGTCCCGATCACATTTATCCCACAATAATTTGTCTTTAAATTTTGTCGGATCTGTAATATTAAAACAATTCAGACTCATAAAACCTTGTGTCTTGCCCAAGGAACAATGGTCCATTGTTTTTCTTTTTACATTTTCATTTCTTTCAAAGATAGTTATACTCTTACACACACTCACACTCACAATGCAGGTCTACATCCACTCGGGATCCCATGGGTAACAATTCTTCTATGACCTTCTGTGACTCTGAAAATCTAATATTCCAAGCCGAAGACGAAGGTGAGGAAGATTGTGAAGTACCAGGGGTACTTGCCAGGTTACTACAACAAGAAGAGAGGACCATTCAGCCCCATGAGGAACCAGTGGACACAATCAACCTAGGTACCGAAGAAGACAAAAGAGAAGTCAAGGTGGGTGCCAATCTGGAACCCTGTGTCAAAGAGCGTCTGATTCAGCTGCTACATGATTATGTTGAGGTCTTTTCCTGGTCGTATGAAGACATTCCAGGACTTGATGCAGATATCGTGGTACATCGTCTACCTACGAAAGAAGACTGTCCACCGGTAAAACAGAAGGTCCGTCACATGCGACCAGACATGTCAGAGAAGATCAAAGCAGAAGTCATGAAATAATTCAACGCCAGATTCTTGGTCGTCACCTCCTACCCGCAATAGGTTGCCGATGTTGTTCCCGTGCCCAAAAAGGACGGAAAAGTACGAATGTGCGTGCACTACATGGATTTGAATAGGGAAAGCCCCAAGGCTGATTTCCCACTTCCCCACATTGATATTTTAGTTGACAATACAACACATCACAAAGTGTTTTCTTTCATGGATGGTTTCTCGGGCTACAACCAACTCAAAATGGCGCCTGAGGACATGGAGAAAACAACCTTTGACACCTAGTGGGGCACATTATGCTACAAGGCTATGCCATTCGGGTTGAAGAACGTTGGGGCAACCTATCAATGTGCCATGGTAGCTCTATTTCACGACATGATACATCACGAAATAGAGGTTTATGTAGGCGACATGATAGCTAGATCTCAAACAGAAGAAGAGCATCTTGATCATTTACAGAAACTATTTGAGAGGCTAAAGAAGTACAAGCTGAGGTTGAACCCAAATAAATGCACATTTGGAGTGAGGTCTGTTAAACTCCTAGGCTTTGTCGTCAGCAATAAAGGTATCAAAGTGGATCTCATCAAGGTGAAAGTGATACAAGAGATGCCAGTTCCTCGTATTGAGAAGGAAGTCAGAGGGTTCTTGGGACGTTTAAACTACATTGCCAGATTGGTTTCTCACCTGACAGCTACTTGTGAACCAATCTTCAAATTTCTGAAGAAAGATCAAGTAGTCAAATGGAATGACGAGTGCCAAACTGCTTTCGACAAGATCAAAGAGTAATTACAAGAGCCTCCTGTTTTGATGCCACCAGTCGAGGGAAGACCATTAATCATGTATCTAACTGTTTTAGAAAATTCAATGGGGTGTGTGCTGGGGCAGCATGACGAGTCTGACTGAAAAGAGCATGGTATTTATTACCTGAGCATAAAGTTTACCGACTGTGAAACAAGATATTCACTACTCGAGAAAACTTGTTGCGCTCTGGCATGGGCTTCTCACTGGCTAAGACAGTATATGCTGACCCATACTACCTTATTGATATCCAAAATGGATCCAATAAAATACATCTTCGAGAAGCCTGCCCTTTCTGGGAGAGTAGCGAGACGGCAGATGATCCTGACAGAATATGACATACAATATACTACCCAGAAAGCAATAAAGGGTAGTATACTAGCTGATCACCTTGCTCATCAAGCTTTGGATGACTACCAGTCCATGAAGTTCGAATTCCCAGATGAAGACATCATGATGGTGAACAACTGTGAAGAATTCAGACCATATGACGGACCTGAACAAGGATCCCGATGGACCCTGGTTTTTGATGGGGCATCCAACGCACTCGGTAATGGTATTGGTGTTGTACTTATATCTCCTAAAGGATGGCATACTCCCTTTATGGAAAGACTCTGCTTCAATTGTACAAATAACATGGCAGAATACGAAGCGTGCATTTTTGGTCTCAAAGCTGCCATAGATTTGGGGATCAAATCCTTAAATATATTCGAAGATTCAGCTTTGGTCATCATCCAGATCAAAGGGGAATGGGACACCAAACACCCTAACCTTATCCCTTACAAAGAACATGTGTTGACATTGATCCCACATTTTGAGAAGATTACCTTCGAGCATTTCCTGCGAGAAGAAAATCAGCTAGCAGACGCACTAGACACAATGTCATCCATGTTTAAACTTAAATGGGATAATGAGGCTCCCCAGATCACCATTGAATGAATGGATGAACAAACTCACTGTCACAAGATTAATACTGAAGAAGTAGTGAAACAACCTTGGTTTTACGAAGTCAAGAGGTATCTCGAGGCTCAAGAATATCCGGAAGGAGCTTCAGTCAATGATAAGAAGTTCTTAATGAGATTCTCTGCTAAGTTATTCCTTAGTAATGGATTTCTCTACAAACAAAACCATGACTCTGTTTTGCTCCGTTGCGTAGACAAGGTTGGGGATGAAAAGATCATGGCTGAGTTACATGAGGGCACTTTTGGCACCCATTCCAGTGGGTATACGATGGAAAAGAAGATCTTACGGGCAGGCTATTACTGGTCTACCATGAAAGCAGATTGATATCAACACTCTCAAACCTACCAGAAGTGTCAGATCTATGCTGACATGGTGCACGTACCTCCGGTTCCTCTGAATGTCTTGACAGCTCCTTGGCCCTTTGCTATGTGAGCATCGATATGATTGGGGAAATCAAACCAACAACCTCTAATGGACACCGCTTCATCAAAGTGGCCATTGACTATTTTACAAAGTGGGTTGAGGCGGCCTCTTTTGCTTTCGTCACCAAGAATGTTGTAGCCCGGTTTATTAAACAGAATCTCATCTGTCAGTACGGTATCCTGGAGAGGATCATCACAGACAATGGTACGAATCTAAACAATACTATGATCACCGCCCTATGCGAGTAATTTAAGATCCAACATCAAAATTCTTCCCCTTACCGACCCAAGATGAATGGTGCTGTCGAAGCTGCAAATAAGAACATCAAAAAGATCATACAGAAAATGACAGTCACGTACAAAGACTAGCATGAGATGCTACCATTCGCTCTCCACGGGTATCGTACAACAGCGCGCACGTCAACCAGGGCAACACCTTACTCTCTGGTATACGGTATGAAGGTTGTCTTGCCTATTGAGGTTTAGATCCCCTCTCTGAGAATTATGAAGGATGCAGGGCTGAATGAAGACGATTGGATATGGACTCGACTTGATCAACTAAACTTGATTGATGAGAAAAGGTTTACTGCTGTCTGTCATGGTTAGTTTTTATCAAAAACGGATGATCAAGGCTTTCAACAAAAAGGTCAGACGCCAAGTATATCAAGTCGGGGATTTGGTGATCAAACGTATCATACTACCACAGAGTGATCCCAGGGGCAAATGGACTCCACCCTATGAAGGACCATTTGTAATCAAAAGCATATTCTCTGGTGGAGCAATGATTCTGACCACCATGGATGGTGACGACCTGCCGCACCCTGTGAACACAGACATAGTCAAAAGATACTACGTATAAGAGACCCACTAGGTTGACTCACCTAGGAAAAACAAGGGCATCCCGACGAACCAAAAAGGTTCGTGAAAAAATTAAGGATAAAACAAAAAAATCTGTACACCCGACAAGTTGAAAACCCGAAAGGGAGACTTGGAAAAAAAGGGGTATCCCGGTGGACTGAAAACCCGAAAGGGCGGTCCAGGAGAAAGTTAGGGATTTAAAGCGTATGACTATGTCCCGTTGGATCACCTGACGAACAACCTGCAAACTCGACGGTTATGATCAATTCAATCAGCTTCGGACAAGGCAACAAATAGATAAGATGCTTAGAGACACGAAGGCTATAGCAGAATGGAAACCCCTTGGGATTATTTCACATAGCTATATTTTCTTTGTATCAAAATTTCATTTTTTACGACGGCATTCTCTTACTAGAATGTTTGTCTCATTGTACAAAAATACTTACTAAAGTCAATACAAAGATATCCCTTTGAAAGTGCAAAACTATCTATTTTTCTTTAATCTTGTGTTTTTCTTACAAAAACGTCCAATGATTTATTTTTGAACATATGTATTTGAACATAATTATTGTTTACAAATGAAAAAAATACAAAGACAATCACTAATGGATTTAAGAAGTAGGGAAATTTCTCTAAGCTATTTCCATAAAATCCCTCGCAGTATGCAGTTTAATCCCCAGCAGAACAAAACTTCTAGTTATCACTCCCCGGTACAAGTCGCCAGAATTCTCAGGATTTCCCAACAGGATTTTACAAGCAGTACATGGCATTTCCTTTACAACAAAGTTTATTTCTCTAAGTGGAAATTCATCAACACTTCAAAACATGAAAACTTTCACTCCGTATCCTCAGTAACAGTCGGGGATTTATTTTCCCCAATCTAACAAACAGTGTCGCAGATTAGCTCACATACGCACACATCGCATCCATATATCATAAACATTGATAACACGAATGCATGTATCACAATCTCATTATGTCATGCATTTCATACAACATGAACTTGCATTTTAGCTAATATTTTAAACTTTTCAGGATAAGGCTAATCAATAGCTGCCATTGACAATGTTCAAAGGTTTTCTCAAATAAAGTTCAGATATGCTCCGGATACGGATGCCATCCTGATACTCATTCAGATTCAATCTTCAGATACAATTCAGATACGCTCCAGATACGAATGCCATTCTGATACTCATTCAGATTCAGCTTTCAGATACAGTTCAGATATGCTCCAGACACGGATTCCATCCTGATACTCATTCAGATTCGGCTTTCAGATACAATTCAGATACGCTCCAGACACGGATGCCATCCTGATACTCATTCAGATTCAGTTTTCAGATACAATTCAAATACGCTCCAGACATGGACACCATTCTAATACTCATTCAGATTCATTCTTCAGCTACAGTTCAGATATGCTCCAGACACAGATGCCATTCTGATACTCATTCATATTCAGCTCTCAGATACAGTTCAGATATGCTCAAGAGACCGACGCTATTCTGATACTCATTCAGTTTCAGCTTACAAATACGGTTCAACAATCACTTTTGGATGGAATCTACAAGACCATATCCAACAAGTTTCAATCATCTCTCCAAATGGCATCTTTAAGCTCATTCCCTCTACCATCACATCGTCGAGTGCAAATTTCTGGGCACTCTAGTGTCCAATCATCTTCCACCTTCGAGTCACGAATGGCAAAACTCGTCAATATAACTATTCAGGCTTAAGAAGATCGAACAGGGGAAACTGTTGTACCCCCAAATTTTCCCTCTCACTTATCAAGATTTTGCTCACAATATATCCTTTGGCTCAAGACTGCACTAGGGTTGATCAGCTCAAGACACCTACTTAAACACTGATGACCAAAATTAGGGTTTGAGATTGCACAAGGATATTTGAACTTCCAGTGCCCATATGACTTTAATGGATCATTATGGACCCTCAAGATTACTCATGTCAAGTTTCAAGCTTTGGATCACACATTTGCTCAGTTAATTGAGCAGTTGACCTAAAAATCAACTGTATTGGGGAAAAAGTCAACTATGGCCAATTTACAGTCAAACTTCATAATTTTTTATCCACATCAACATTTTAAACCCATATGTATCATTTTATCAAGTTTGGACAACAATTCCTAAAGAAATTTGATCAAATATTCAAAAGGGCAAAATGGTCAAAATTAGGGTTTTGACTGGGAAAAGGTAATTTCTGATTTTTGACCTAGCAAATGATCAATTGGTTTAAGGCATTATCTTAAGAGTCCAATTTCATCATTTTGACATAATGACATGGCTCAAAACATTGCTCAAGACCAATGGATTGACAGATGAATTTTCAGTCAACTAATCAAAAGTCAACTGTATACTGAAAAGTCAAACTTTGAATTTTTGGTCAAAATTCAATGTCAAAGATCACAATTCATCAAAACATGTCAAAATATGAAACTTATTCATCAAGAAATCAAAAAGTCAAGATTTCATTTTGAAAAGTCAAAGTTTTCTAACTTAGAAATTTTTCTAAGTGTTTAAACTTCATGTTTTTTTTTATAAATTTAAGACAAATTTTCACCATGATGCAAGATGATTCAAAAGAAATTTCCAACATGAAAGTCATAGATCTCCATGAAATCTAAAACTTTTCTTCACATAACTCCTTCCAAAAGTGCTTGGATCCCAAGTTATAATTTTATGAATACATGGTCATGAAACAAAACACTTAGTGAAATTTTGCCCTAATTTGGTAAGGATTTTGACCCAACTACATGGAACTTTTTCATATAGTTCAAAGCGGAATATTCAAAAGTAATTAAAAATTGTTTGTAGAGCACATTTCAAGCTTTCCAAAATGTCCAATAACTCCTTGAGATCATTTTTGAGTAGGGAGAATCGAAGAGATGAAATTAGGGTTTTATCACCTAAATTACAAGTCATTTTGTGATGAACAAATTCAAAATTCAAAGTTATGTTGCATAAAATCTACTTTGCATGCCTCAAACTTGTTAGGCACTCCATAATTAATTGCTTGCACAACTGTTAGAGGTCTCATTTCAAGCATTCAATGAAAGGCCATGCTTTATATACATTTTCAGAAGAAAGTGCACATTGCCATTTTGATAAAGTGACTTTTTTCACAAAACTTGTTCTTGAGCCTTGCACTTGTTCTCTTTTGATCATACATGTCCCATAACACAAGAGAAATGGTTTAGGCACTTACAATCATCCAGCCCATGCTTGTACTTCACAGTGAAATTTGTTTTCCCATTTTTCTTGAAAATCAAGTAACATAGCAAAAAGCTTGAAACTTGTACTTCTGACTTTCCAAACCACTCAAGACTCTTTTCTTATAGATACACAAACCATTTTCCACAAATCACACGCATGCTTGACCCCTAAAAACACCAAGAGCTCAGAACTGTATCACATACCTCCATTGTTGCCCAACCTGAACAAAAGTTTGAAACTCATATCTCCCTCGTGCGTTAGCAAGCCTTTTGGTTCCTAAAGGTTATAAACATCATTTAGAACTCATCCCACACCCTGTTACAAGACCGTAATACCATTAACACCATCCTCCATTTTAAAAAATAGAACTTTTCACTTGGACTTCTTCAGAACTCCTCAGGCACTTTCAACTAAAGCTAAGCATCTCATTAGCTTCCTGGGAACTTGAGGAAGATAACCCAATCATTGGAACTCACTGAAAGCTTCTCAAACTCCAAACCCGATACCTTCTTGCAAAGTAAGTTTTCTAACTTTGGAACTTTTCATACATGCATCATCAATGAATTATTTGTGAATGAAACATGTAGATATCATTTCCCTAAAGCTAACCATGTCCATAGTTTTCATTAATTTTGCTTGAGCTTAGAGAATTTTAAGATTGAAATTTTTGAGATTTTTAGGGTTCAAAATAGGGCCATTAAAATTCATGTTTATCATTGAGCTATAATTATTTTGCTTTGCATTTCTGAAATCGTAAGGAAAATTGCTACAAGTTTCATGCTTACAGTTTTCATTTTTGTTGAGATTTGAATGAGATACAGAGCTTCTGGCTGGGCGTGAGGTTGAAGATGAAGTTGGCCTTAGGAACGTTTTACCATATATATTTATGGATTGATTTATATAAACATATGTATAGCCACCCCAGTGGTAGAAGCACGCGCCTGTGACTTGAGGGACCTGGGTTCGAGCCCCAGTGGTACCCTTTTGGATTTTTCACATTTTTTTGCATTCTGACTTTATTTTTTGGCAGCGCCTGGGCCTCTCCTGGGCCTTTTTTTTTGTTTTTTTTCTTATTGTTAACTCCCCTTGCAGGCTATTCACACCCCTGGCCTAATTTTATTTTCTTTTTCATATTTTTTTATTTATTTGCTTTCTTAAATATTTTCCTAATACTAAAAAATCATAAAAAATATAAAAATAGTAGATTTATATGTTAACATAGTTTATTTATTTTTCCTCACAAAGATTATTTTATTTAATCATATTTTATTTTATTTTGACTAATTATTTTGTAAATTTAATAAAAAAAACTAGGGTTTTAATTAATTTCTTTTACACCATTTAAATATATTATTTAAAAATATAAAAAGACCAAAAATATTTTATAATACTATAAGTTATGTTTAAGACAAAAAATATCAAAAATATTCTTCTTATAAACTTAATTTCTTTTTCAATTAATAGATTAGGGTTTTATTTAATTTCTTTTCCTAGTAAATTTAGGTTTTACTTTTAATTAATTATTTTCCCTTTAGTTAATTATGTTAAAAACAAAACCCCCTTTTCTCTAAAGAATTCAAACAAATATCCACTTTCTTTACATTTATATTCTTGTATATTTATTTTTTTTTATACATTATTTATTCAATTCTTGTACCAATTCAATATGCTTGTAATAGATTAATTAGGTTTATTTTCTTACAATCCCCATTTATAATTTGTATACCCCCTCCCCATAAGTATTGTAATAGCGTATTAATTTTAAAATTCTGCAATTTATCGCTTTATATACAAAATGCTAGTAATTAGGGTTTGTATGGAAAGAATAAAACCAATGCTTAGAAAACCCTAATCAAAGACAAAACCAAGCATGAAAATAATACACTTCCACAAAAGCACCCCTAGGGTAAATCCACTTGGTTGCCTTACAAAATGGCCATATTACGCATGCGAGGTATCTTAGCTAAAACAAGCAAAATATAAGATCATAGTCCCTCGATGATGCTGTCTAAGTTGCCTTTCAAATGATCTTAGTCCCTAAAAGAGAATGCTAAGATATTTTGCAACATTTCTAATCATGGTTATACGATGAACCACGCTCGTCCCGTTTACATCCAAAGATAGGGTTACTTACCAAATCAATGGTAAGATAACAATGTCAAAGGAAAAGGAAATGAACATGAAAGACTTTTGAGTAGGTAGATTGGTCCTAATTACTTGCTCCATTTCAAAACAAAACATCCTTGCTATTTTCAAAATAAACACTTACACTTTCAAAAAATCTTATAAAACATGAAAACATTTTCAAAAGATCAACACTTTGTATACATTCTTACGAACGAGGATCATTATAATGTTTACCTAAACATTGGACTCTTTACAAAACACTTTCAAAAACCATACAAAGCACAATTTCAAACAAAAACAAGTGATCTAGCAAGTAACTAAGAGCTCGTGGAAAACTATGTATGAAAAGGGTGCTAATACCTTCCCTTTTCATAATCTACCCTCCGAACTTAAGAAATAATCTCAAAGGTCTTTCCAGTTATTTTTCACCTTTCCTTTTGGATAAAAGAAAAGTCAGTGGCGACTCTTGCTAACCGCAACATTTGTGATCAAACACAAAATACCCAAGTCAGTTCTCCCACCGTATCACAGCAGGTTATTGTGATTACATTCTTTATTTTTAATATGGAATTCACCCGTATACAGTCGTTACTCTGCCCAATTTGTTTGTTAAGACTTAATGCAATTAAAGCTTGGTTCTCTCAAGAGGTCTAGTATCTTTGCCTGTTTGGTTTCAATCCAAGGAATGAGAATTCTATCTTGACTCATAATGTCAAGTATTGGCTTCTTGTTGGTTAGATGGTTCTTATCCCTAGCTTTTACCTTATGCCTTAGGATAGTCTCTTCTTCTCCTCCCACTTTCTTTAATTTCAAAATCGTCTTCCTCCCTTTGAAAACTCTTCTTGTTTTTAAACCTAAACCACTTTCATAATAAACTTGGACTTAGGTCCATGCATTTTCAAAACCTTTTCATAAACAAACTTCAATCAACTTAATAATACTTTGACATTTTTTTGAGAATACTAAAAGTCAATCAATATCATTTCAAACTATTTTTCCACTTTGGCTTTTTATTTTAAAACCTTTCTCAAAAGGTTTGACTCTTGTCAATCCTTGTAGTGATGCAAACAACTATACTTCTACAATATGTAGTGAAGAGAGATATTTTCCACTTAGGTGTTGAGTGAGGCATTGTTGATTTTAAAAAAATCCAAGCCATATCCTCCACTTTGAGATGATGCAAATTCTCCTTTCTCATGATTGTGGGTAGTAAGCATGTTTTCCACACGGACAATGACGATGATGTCTTATCTCATAAAATTAACCAACACACTTGTGTTTTTTCTTCTTTTTCTAAAATTTTTAAAATATGAACTACGTGTACCTTGATCCCCTATTGCACGAAAGGTGGTATGTAAACACTAAAGCTTCGCAACCGTGGAGGGTGCAAAAATCATAAAAATATATTTCTTTTCTCACCTCCACCATCCATTTTACATACAACATTTTATAGCCAAAATATACAGATTTTTCAAAGAGGTTCCTGCGGAGTACCATAGATGTTTAGGGTACTAATACCTTCCCTTTGCATAACCAACCCCCTTACCTTGAATCTTTCCCCCTCTTTTGGGTTATTCACTCTTTTCCCATTCCTTTGGAAACAATAAAGTGCGGTGGAAATTTTTATTTTGATTTGTGTAAGTCTAGTCAATCTAATGTCTTAGTCTTAAACATTTCTACCGCTACAGGAAAAAATGGCGACTTCACTGGGGAAATATTAACCTCTTGCTGGTCCATCCCTAAGTGGGTTGAGCCTATCTTTGTTTGTATCTGTATATGTGCTATTGTTATTTATGTGTTATATAGTGTATATATGTTTGTCTGAATTTTACTGGTTTTCAGGATGTTTGATGATTACTTATAAGTCATATACACGAACTTGGGAAAACTTTAAGATAGGACGGGCAGTATAGTCATGTTAACTTTGAAGGAGTAATCCAAAAAATGGAGGCATGAGTTTCCCCACTCAATGGAGGCCCCTTTGACTGTAGTGTTGTTTACCGAGTAATCGGGAAGACATACTGCTTTCAACCTGGGAGCCTGCTAAAGCTGAGGACCGTAGAATACCTAACCCATCTTGGCCTTTTAGGTGTAGTGCGGAAGCTATGACGGATTAATCCGGAAATAGCTGTCACGCGATACTACGCTCAGAAGAGTTTTTCTTGAGAATATTACTAATTACTGAGTTAATCAGGAAGTTGGTAATATCTGAAGGAAGGATGTAGACTCTGGGAACCTCTAAAACCTTGTTCAATAGGTGATAACTTTTAGACCATACCTTATGGGTAGTACCTTCGACCTCATGCTCGTGACGTTGAACCTATGAACCATATGTTTGTGATCTTGTGTGTGATTATTGTATCATGCATCCATGCACTCATAAGCATCTTTTGAAGAAATTTTATTTCAAGGGACTTAAAAGTTGACCATTTGTGAATATCTCAGGTACTTTTAGACCATGGATTCTTGAAAAAGAAAGACAGGAAAATACAATTTCAAAGATCTCAAGAAATACCGAAAATCAACTCATTTATCTTGTACTTGGGATCATTGAAACTTGTAATCCATTTTGAAGTTATTATAATAAAATTTTCAGTATCTCAAATGTGTTATTACTTTGATATTTGCAATGTGTCTATAAATCTTTAAGTCTCTTGAAATATTAAAAATAAATCATGTGCATTGCACATAATGCATCATATTTCACATATTTCTTGCATTTGTTATGCATATCCAGGTGTCTTACCAAACTTCTTTACTTCGTTCAGCAAGCTGTCTCACCACTACAACACTCGAGCTAATTTTAGAAGGAAGATGGACAACTTAGAACAAGAGAATCGCGAGCCGCGCGAGGAGGTTTCTGCTTTGAAGGCCGACATGCCCAATCTTACTGCTCTAATGGAATCTCTGGTGGCTGCTTAGAATCAGCCACCGAGTGTTCAACCTCAACCAACAAGGGCTACTACTGAAGCTCCGACTGTTCCTGTTTCTGTTACTCCAGCTGTTGTTCAGAATCGCATGCCTTAAGGTTATCCATGGGGAATTCCAGAGAACTTTGAGCCTGAAAGTTTCAATCTTGGTCCTCAAGAAGCTCCAGTTTTTCATACTACTGTTACTCCCGCACCTCCTGTGGTGCATGTTTCTCCTTCTGCACCTCCTTCGGTGAATATGGTTCCACTTGTTTAAGAGCAGTCTGATAAGATGCAAAGAGAGATGAAGGCCCTCAGGGGAAAGGAATTGTTCGGACATAATGTGAATGAATTATGCTTGGTCCCAAATGTTAAGATACCTTCAATGTTTAAGGTCCAGGAATTCGAAAAGTCTAAGGGCAACACTTGCCCTTGTGCTCATCTGGTGATGTATGTAAGGAGAATGTCTACCCATAACGATGATCAACGTCTACTAATTCACTTTTTTCAGGATAGTTTGACTGGTGCTGCGCTGAAGTGGTATATGAGTTTAGACAACGTCAATATCCATACTTTCAATGACTTGGGAGAAGCATTTTTCATACAATACAAATACGACATGGACATGGCACCTGATCATGATCAACTCAGGGCCATGGTCCAAAAATACAGGGAATCATTCAAAGAGTATGCACAGAGATGGCGTGAGGTAGCCGCCCAAGTGATTCCTCCCATGGAAGAGAAGGAGATGACTAAGATTTTCTTGAAGACTCTGGGTGCTTTCTACTATGAGATAATGGTAGCGAGTGCGTCAAGTGACTTTACTGAAATGGTAGGCATGGGTATCCGGTTAGAAGAGTCTGTAAGAGAGGGACGTTGAACAAAGAGTGAAGATTCTGGAAATACGAAGAAGCCATCCAATGGGTTTACCAAAAAGAAGGAAGGAGATACAAAAGTTGTTATACAAGAGAGAAGAGTTAATCCTCATAGAAGAATTTATCAGCATCATCAGCAAGTTGCCTCGGTTACTCCATTTGTGGGTGTAGCTCCAACCACCGTTGCATATCAGAGACTATCCCAGTTGGGGAATCAAGGGTATAATCAAAGAAGGGAGAGTTATGACCCTATCCCTATGAGTTATACAGAATTACTCCCTACGTTATTTCAGAAGAATTTGGTTTAGACCCAACCATCTCCCGATGTACCATCACCGTTGCCTTGGTATTATAAGGCGGACCAAACATGTGCTTTTCATCAGGGAGCACCAGGGCATAATGTTGAGAATTTCTATCCTTTGAAGACTGAGGTATAAAAATTTGTGAAGTCAGGTATTCTATCTTTCAAAGATGTGGGCCCTAATGTGAAAGATAATCCTCTGCCAAAGCATGAAGGGGAAAATGTAGTGAACATGGTGGCCGGTTATCCAGGCAACTTCCGAATTTTTGATGTTAATTTGGTTAGATAAGATTTGGTGAAAATGCATGCAGACCTCTATGAGTTTAGCTACTATATGCATGACCATTCCAATTGTGCTATTTGCAGTACATATATACATGGTTGCGACAAGATAAAGGCTGATTTGCAGGAGATGATGGATGAAGGCCTCATCCACATAATCAGGCCTAAGGCAGAGTATGAAGAGGAAGTAAACATGGTTTATGGATGTCCGAGTGAGTTCAGAATTTTTGATGTGGAATATATGAATGAGGATCTTGTACAATTGCACGCTACTTTCTACCACATGGATGGTCAGGTGGAACATCAATATGGATCTTGCCGAATTTGATGCCGGGACTCCCGAGGATGTTCAATTGTGAGGAAATGTGTTCAATTGTTTTTAGACAATGGAACCATCAAGGTTACAGGTCAAAGGGATGATTACCATGAGGTTGATGTGATTGAGGTTTGTTTGGTTGAAGAAGAGTCAGATAATGAGTATGCCTCTGCAAATGAGTATTTCTCCTCAGATGTGGATTTGTTTTCCAGAGATGACTCCATAATAACTGATGTGATGAAGAAGGGGTAAATGTTATTGTGCCTTATTTTGGTTCAGCTGCCCATTTTGAAGTTGAATATCATAGCAAGCCAGCTATTACTCCATTGGTGATTAGTTTGCCGAGTCATGTCCCCTACAAGTTAGATAAGGCTGTACCCTACAAATATAATGTTACAATCTTAGAGGATGGTGTGGAAGTTCCCATCCAGCCAATGCCTGATGTTTGAAATATTACTGAGACTAGCAAAGTGACCCGCAACGGTCGTGTATTTGCACCAGTTGTTTGATGAGATGTTAGTATTGGAAAGAAAATTGTTGAAAATGTTGAACCCAAGAAGGCAGTGGGTGAATCTAGCGGAGCTATGCTAGAAAAGGATGTGGATGATATTTTGAAGATAATTAAGATGATCGACTACAGAATTATATATTCGCTACTGCAGACTCCTTCAAAAATATCTATCTTGGCTTTAGTAATGAACTCTTCTACTCACAGAGAATCTTTGATGAGTGTATTGGACCAAGCTTTTGTAGAAAGTGATATGCCTATAGACCAATTCAGCAGCGTAGTGGGGAACATTATGTCATGTAATAACCCGAGTTTCTGCGATGATGAATTACTCGATGAAGGAAGGAATCACAACCTGGCCCTCCACATCTCTATGAACTGCAAGAATGATTCACTATCCAATGTGTTAATTGATAATGCATCTGCATTGAATGTTACATCGAGGAGCACACTTATGAAGTTGAAATATCAAGGAACGCCCATGCACCCAAGTGGCCTTATTGTGAAAGCGTTTGATGGATCAAGGAAATCTGTTATTGGTAAAGTGGACTTGCCTATTAATATAGGCCCACATTTGTTTCAGATTACTTTCAAGGTCATGGATATTGTAACCACTTATAGATGCTTACTAGGACGGCCGTGGATACATAAGGTAGGGGCTGTCACTTTGACTTTACACCAGAAGCTGAAGTTTGTACGTGAAGGAAACGTGGTAATTATAAATGGAGAACAGGCCTTATTGATATCTCATTTGTCCTCTTTCCACATTTTGGTGGCGGATGAAGCTGCTGTTGGAACCCAGTTCCAAGCTTTATCCATTGATAACATAAGAGGAAATGAGAATTTTATGGTTTCGCTTAAGGATGCGCAACAGGTTGTACGTAATGGCCATAGTGAAGTTTGAGGACAAATTGTGGATCCACCTGTAAACAAGAATAGAGCTGGCTTGGGGTTCTCTGTGAAGAATGATAAAGGTAAGAGCATGAAGCCGAAGTCTATTGCAGGCAAGTATCAAGACATCTTCCGTAGTGGGGGTTATCTTCATCTAACTGTTTCCGGGATTAATGCCATTTTGGAAGATGAAGTAGAGTCAGAAATGCCAAATTATGTGACGCACGGAGTTAGGGTTCAGAACTGGATCACCATTGACGTTCCCTCTTTCATACATGTTTCAAAGTAATTTGTTTTGTTAATCTTTTTGAAAAGATTTCACTCTGCCCAAGGTGAAAGTATTAATATTGTATGGGCTTATCTGTTTGCTGTGACTTTTAAAATAAATAATAAAAGTTGTCTTTGTTTCCCAAATTGTGTTTTTATTTTTTTCTTTTTCTTTGAAAATGGTAATCAGAAAAAACCTTTCAAAATAAATAATAACTTAAATTCAATCTTCATGATCACTTGTTATATGTGTCAGTTTCTAAAAGCAATCATAAATCATATGTGTAGATTAATTAAAAAACCCGTTTAATACAATGACCCTGCACCCACCTTTAAATGTCTTGTGTATGGGGCCGAAGAAGAAGACTATGATGAGATTCTAGAAGAGGTCTCACAGTTTCTTGAGTGCAAGGAGAATGCCATTCAGCCATATAAAGAGCCATTGGAAGTAATCAATTTGGGTTCAGAAGAAGATCCAAAAGAAGTCAAGATTGGAGCATTGATGCATCCTGATGTGAAGAGCGGGTTGATTGAGTTATTGAAAGAGTATGTGGATATTTTTGCTTGGTCTTATCAAGATATGCCTGGTCTAGATACAAATATTGTAGAGCACCATTTGCCTCTGAAGCTAGAGTGTCCGCCAATCAAACAGAAGTTGAGAAGAACTCACCCAGATATGGCAGTGAAGATCGGAGAAGAAGTTCTAAAGCAGATTAATGCCAATTTTCTAGTGACATCAGTGTACCCTCAGTGGATTGCCAATATTGTCCCAATACCAAAGAAAGACAAAAAAGTTCGCATTTGCGTAGATTATAAAGATCTAAATAAAGCTATTCCAAAAGATGATTTTCCATTGCCACACATTGATATGTTAGTGGATAGCACAACAAAATTCAAACTTTTCTCGTTCATGGACGTATTTTCCAGGTATAATCAAATAAGAATGGCGCCCGAGGACATGGAAAAAACAACGTTTATCACACCCTGGGGAACATTCTGTTACAGAGTGATGCCCTTCGGGTTGAAGAACGCTGGTGCAACGTACCAGAGGGCTATGACAACCCTATTCCATGATCTGATGCACAAGGAAATTGAGGTATATTTTGATGATATGATTGCTAAATCCCAGACTGAAGAAGGGAATGTAGAAGATTTGTTGAAGTTGTTTCAACGTTTGAGGAAGTATCGTCTCCGCTTGAATCCAAATAAATGTATCTTTGGTGTTCGGTAAGGGAAATAGTTGGGTTTCATTGTTATCTAGAAAGGAATTGAAGTTGACCCTGATAAATTCAAAGCAATTTAATAAATGCCAGCGCCGAGAACTGAAAAGCAAGTCAGAGGGTTCCTTGGGCGTTTGAATTATATCTCCAGATTCATTTTCCACATGACTGCAACGTTTGAAGTAATCTTTAAGTTGTTAAAGAAAGATCAAGGTTGTGTGTGGACAGATGACTGCCAAAGGGCATTTGAAAGTATTAAAGAATATCTACTTGAACCTCCTATCTTGCTCCCTCTTGTTGAAGGAAGACCATTGATTATGTATATGACAGTGTTAAATAATTCCATGGGTTGTGTTCTGGGACAACAAGATGAAACAGGGAAGAAAGAGCATGTCATTTATTATCTCAGTAAAAAGTTTACTAATTGTGAGTCGCGGTATTCCATGTTAGAAAAGACATGTTGTGCTCTGGCCTTGTGGCAAAACATTTGTGGAAGTATATGTTGAATCACACTACTTGGCTGATCTCCAAAATGGATCCAATCAAGTTAATTTTTGAAAAGCATGCTCTTACTGGGAGAATTACCCGCTAGAAGATGCTGTTATCTGAATATGATATCGAATACCATACTCTAAAAGTTATTAAAAGCAGCGTGTAGCAGATTATCTTGCTCACCTGCCAGTTGATGATTATCAGTCTGTGAAATATGATTTCCCCGATGAGGATGTGATCTTTCTGAAAGTGAAAGATTGTGATGAACCATTTCCTGAGGAAGGTCTTGATTCTGAGTCTCGCTGGAGTATGATATTTGATGGAGCTATGAATGCTTATGGTAAAGGAACTAGTGCTGTGATTGCCACTCCACATGGATCGCACATTCCTTTCACTGCAAGGTTGGCGTTTGATTGCACTAATAATATAGCAGAATACGAGGCTTGCATCATGGGTCTCAAGGAAGCTATTGATCTAAGAATTAAAATTCTAGATGTGTATGGCGATTCAGCGTTGCTAATAAATCAGATTAAAGGAGAGTGGGATACTCGTCACCCTGGCTTGATCCCTTACAAAGATTATGCTAGAAGATTATTACCCTTCTTTAATAAAGTTGAATTCCATCACATTCCTAGAGATGAAAATCAAATGACGGATGCTCTGACAACTCTGGCTTCTATGTATCAAGTAAATACTTGGAATGATATACCTCTAATTATAGTTCGGCGACTGGATACGCCCGCTCATGTGTTTACAACAGAGGAGGTAGCAAATAAGAAACCTTAGTATTATGATATCAAGCATTTTTTTCAGACTCAGGAATACCCGATTGGTGCTTCGAATAAAGATAAAAAGACATTAAGAAGATTGGTAGGCAGCTTCTTCCTCAATGAAAATGTGTTGTACAAGAGAAATTGTGACATGGTCTTTCTCAGATACGTGGATAGACACGAAGCATACATGTTGATGCATGAGGTTCATGAAGGTTCATTTGGCACTCATGCCAATGGACATTCGATGGCTAAAAAGATGCTAAGGGTAGGTTACTATTGGCTGACAATAGAATCTGACTGTTACAAATTTGCTAAGAGGTGTCATAAATGCCAGATTTATGCGGACAACGATCATGTTCCTCCGACATTTCTCAATGTGATCTCTTCCCCATTGCCTTTCTCTATGTGGGGTATTGACATGATTGGAATGATAGAACCCAAAGCTTCGAATGGACACTGTTTCATCTTGGTAGCAATTGATTACTTCACCAAATAGGTGAAAGCTGCTTCATATGCTAATGTTACCAAGCAGGTGGTTGTGCACTTCATTAAGAATAATCTTATATGTTGGTATGGTGTGCCGAGCAGAATTATCACCGACAAAGGCTCTAATCTGAAAAATAAGATGATGACAGAACTTTGTTAGGAATTCAAGATCCTCCATCACAACTCATCTCTGTACAGGCTGTAGATGAATGGTGTTGTTAAAGCTGCTAATAAGAATATCAAGAAGATCATCCAGAAGATGGTTGTTACTTATAAAGATTGGCATGAAATGCTCACTTTTGCTTTGCATGTATATCGGACATCTTCCCGCACTTCAACATGAGCAACCCAGTTCTCCCTTGTGTATGGAATGGAAGCGGTACTCCCAATCGAGGTTGAGATTCCCTCTTTGCGTGTGATAATGGAAACCAAGTTGTTTGAGGTTGAATGGGTCCAGAACAGGTTTGACCAATTGAATTTGATCAAAGAGAAGAGGATGACAACTTTGTGTCATAGGCAGTTATATCAGAAGATAATGAAGAAAGCTTTTGATAAGTAAGTCAAACCTCGTGAATTCAGAGAAGGCGACCTCGTGCTCAGGAAGATCATGTCTTTTAACGCTGATTCTAGGGGCAAGTGGACTGCCAATTTTGAAGGCTCGTATGTTGTCAAGAAAGCCTTCTCTAGCGGCGCATTAATTCTTGAAACTATGGATGACGAGGAGTTCCCACGTCCCATGAATGCTGATGCGGCCAATAAATACTTCACCTAAAGAAATAAAAGAACATCTCGCTAAGTTGAAAACCAAAAAGGGAGGCTTAGGCAAAAAAAGAGCGTCTCGGTAGGCAGAAAACCCGAAAGGACGGTCTAGGAAAAAATTAGAGACATAAACAGAATAAAATATCCCGCTAAGTTGAAAACCCGCAAGTGTAGCTTAGGAAAAAGTTAGGGACTTTCTTGGAAAGTAACTACATCAGACAAGACTTGATCATTGAAGCAACAATCTTCTTAGATCCTCACCATACTTCAACAGAAGTTGCTGCTCGGGATTTCAAAATTTGTTAGAGGGGATAGTTGTCATTATATCTCAATCTATCTTTTCCATTATATATTACCATTTTCCAAACTTTGTAACCATCCATGGAGTCTCGCCATTCGCAGAGTACCATTCTATCAATAAAATTTGAGCTTTTACCTAATTCTTTGTATTTCTTATTTTATTTAGCTTGCAAAGACTCCATTTATTATTGATAATAATTTTCAAAGTGAAAAGATTAAATAACAAAGTTGTTTTTCAAAAAGAATTTACAATTCACTTTTACTTTAGGTTATGTGATTCAAGAGGAAAATAAAAGTGGTGATCCTAGGAATGGACAAACTCCAATAGTTTTGAGAAGTTTTGTTTCTCTTGGGAAGGTTTTCTCAAGATGTTTTCGCTGTTTTGGGTTTGTAACTCCAGCGTCCCCAATCAAGTCTTTGTTCATTTTTTTTTTGAAATTCTGGCTGCAGATACTCAATGTCACGTCCAATGTTATGACACCGTATCTGACTTACTATATGACAGTAAATACAAAAGCAGTAAATAACACAGTCAATTGTTTACCCAGTTCAGTGTGCAACAACACCTACTCTGGGGGCTACCAAGCCAGGGAGAGAATCCACTATAAGAGATGTTAATTCAGGAATAAACCAACCAGTTTATCTCCTTCACTTAAGATCTACCCAATGCAATTCTAATCTAAGTACTACTTAAACCTGAGTTGCTACTCACTCCCCCTCAATCACAGCAGTGATACATAAACCAATTTGACTTAAGAATTGATGAAGACACTCTTCAAAACAAAACACACTTGATTAAACTTCACAGCTTTTTAATCAAGCAACACAATCACTCGTGCTTCACAGCTTTGAGTGATGTACACAATTAACTTGACTCTGCTTCACAGCTTTAGTCAAGGGACATTCAAACACTCTTGCTTCAAAGCTTTGAGTGCTACACAACCCTTACAATTGAAACCTATTCCAAGGCACTTATCATAATGATAATTGCTTGGAGTACAATAAACAAATCTATACAGATTACAAAATTGATCTTCTAATTAATCAGCAGGGATCTCTTGAAAAACCGCAGCTCTGTTGAATATATAGCAGCTGTAACTTCAGTTAGGGTTTCCAAAAACCTAGGGTTGATTCCGTTTGACCTAAAGACCAGGTCACAATACTTTATTGATCAGGTTAGGATTGAGCTAGGTTACTCCTCAGAAAACGCAGGATTCTGTTCAGAAAGGACTGAGTTATTTCCTAAAAAAACTCAGACTTATCCAATCCTGCAATCCTGTTAGTTCAGAACAGGATGTCATAACATCTGTTATGACATCTGAGAAAACCTGTCTACTGATTTAGCAAAATGTGATCATTTTGCAAACATGCTCAGATACACACTTATAAACATCAGTATTTGAATTACAATATTTTTCTGCACATGTACCTATTGAGTTAGTACAACCTGAACTAGAATGTTATGACATCAGTCATGACATTCACACATACACTTGGGATTTACCAAAAATGAAAGCCAATATCTAAACACCTACAAACTCCCCCTTTGGCAGATTTTTGGCTAAAGTCCCTAAACAATAAGAGATAGATAGATAGCAGCAGAAAATAGCAGAAAAATATAATGTCAAGTACTAATTAAGCAAGTACCAAAATATTCTCCCCCTCTTTAGCCACAAATGGGCCAAAGATACATGTTCATAAAATTATACAGTTATCCAAAAAAAATTATGAGATCAGCAGCACACACTTCCAAACACCATCAGCAACACCACCAAGCAGCAATCAACCTTCAAGCACTGTCATCAGATCCAGAGGATTCAGGTTTCTTTCTTTTCTTGTGAGCAATGTCAGCATTCTTCTCTTTGTTTGATGTCTCAACATTCTTAGAGACATCTGGATTTGTTTCAGCATTTGATCTATCTTGGTTCAGAGGAACAGAAATGCCAGGAACTGAGTGGTTTTCGTTCAGAATTCTTGAAACAATTTTTGCTATTGCTTGATTAACATAGGCTGTCCCTTCCCTATTTGCAATTTCAGGGGGAACTGAAGAGGAAGGATGAGATGGATTACCTGCATGTCTTGTTCTCAACTCTTTGTCCTTGGTGGGGTTAGTTTTATGAGAACAGATCTCCAGAATGTCAGAGTCCAGACAGGAAGAGATTGTCCCAGAATTTTGATCAGAGGAAGAGGTTGAGATGGTCGTCTTGGATGATGATGGCGTTTGAGACATTTTGTCAGTTTTGAAGGACCAACAGCAAATGAGAAGAAATTTCTGATTGAGAGACTGAGTTTTGATGAGGGGACGAGAGAGGAAGGAAGCAAAGGAGTGCCTATTCAACTTCTTAAAAGAATTGTAGGAAATGAGAGAATACAATTTTAAACCAATCAGAACAGACATAAGTCCTTTGGTCTTTGTTTTAAGCAAAATTAATTGCTACAATTCCTCATGTTGGCAAATACCCAGCTTACCCCTTAAGTTTTCAAATTGGTTTGCATCCAAAGCCTTGGTAAAAATGTCAGCCAGCTGTAGCTCAGTGGCAACATGTTCCAATTTGATTGTCTTCTCTTCTACAAGGTCTCTAATAAAGTGATGTCGTATGTCAATATGTTTGGTCCTGCTATGCTGAATGGGATTCTTGGATATGTTGATTGTGCTCAGATTGTCACAGTACAATGTCATAACATCTTGTGTGACATTATACTCAGTGAGCATCTGTTTCATCCATATCATTTGAGAGCAGCTACTACCAGCTGCAATATATTCAGCTTCAGCAGTGGAAAGAGACACACAATTCTGTTTCTTGCTGAACCAGGAAACCAGATTACTTCCCAAAAAGAAACATCCTCCAGAGGTGCTTTTTCTATCATCAGCACTACCAGCTCAATCAGCATCACAGTAACCAGTCAGAGACGGTTCACAGCCATGAGTATACAACAATCCATAGTTGTAAGTACCACTTACATACTTCAAAATTCTCTTCACTTGATTGATATGACTGACTTTGGGATCAGCTTGGTATCTAGCACAAACTCCAACAGCAAAGGCAATATCAGGTCTGCTTGCAGTTAAGTACAACAAGCTTCCTATCATGCTTCTGTACAGACTTTGATCCACCTTAACCCCACTTCAATCTTTGGAGAGCTTTAGATGAGTAGGAGCAGGAGTCCTTTTGTGACTTGCATTCTCCATACCAAACTTCTTTACAATATTCTTAGCATACTTGCTTTGAGATAAGAAGATTGAGTCCTCCATCTGTGAGACTTGTAGTCCAAGAAAATAAGTTAGTTCTCCCATGAGACTCATTTCAAATTCAGCCTGCATCTGGTCAACAAAGTGTTTAACCATATGTTCTGACATTCCGCCAAACACTATGTCATCAACATATATTTGAGCAACCATCAACTTCCCTCCTTCAGTTTTGACAAATAGAGTTTTGTCCAAGCCTCCCTTTCTGTAGCCTTTGTCTGAGAGAAACTTTGTTAACCTGTCATACCATGCTCTAGGAGCTTGTTTCAGCCCATATAGAGCTTTTCTCAATTTGTAGACATGATCAGGATGGGTTGGATCCACAAAACCTTTAGGTTGTTCCACATAAGCTTCCTCATTTAAGTACCCATTTAGAAAGGCACTTTTCACATCCATCTGAAATAACTTGAACTTCAGAAGACAAGCAATTGACAACAAGAGTCTGATTGACTCCAACCTGGCTACAGGTGCAAAGGTTTCATCAAACTCAACCCCTTCAACCTGGGTGTATCCTTGAGCAACAAGTCTTGCCTTATTTCTGGTGACAACTCCTTCAGCATCTGACTTGTTCTTGAATATCCATTTTGTCCCAATGATGTTAGTTCCTTCAGGTCTAGGAACCAGTTCCCAAACTTCATGTTGCTTGAATTGGTTCAGTTCATCTTGCATTGCACCAATCCAATATTCATCAGTTAAGGCTTCCTTGACATTTCTTGGTTCCATTTTGGACACAAAACAATAATTTGAGATGATTTCTCTAGATCTTGTGATGACTCCACTATTGGGATCTCCTATGATGAGCTCTTTTGGATGATCCTTCTGAATTCTGATGGAAGGAGTCTTGCTAGCTTCCTTTGATTCAGATTCTGTTGTGGTGGAGTTGGGTAGATCATCCTGTTGGGTTGAAGTCTCAAAGAATGTCTCAACAGTACAAGGAACATCTATTTCTTCATGATAGTCATAAATTATAACATTTATTGATTCCATCATGGTTTTGGTTCTGGAGTTGAATACTCTATAAGCTCTGCTGTTTGAGGAGTATCCTAGAAATATGCCTTCATCACTTTTGGAGTCCAGTTTTCTTCTCTGTTCACGATCAGATAGGATATAGCATTTGCTGCCAAACACATGGAAGTACTTCACAGTTGGTTTTCTTCCTTTCCAGAGTTCATATATGGTGGATGAGGTTCCCTTTCTCAAGGTGACCCTGTTATGAACATAGCAAGCTGTATTCATAGCTTCAGCCCAAAAATACATAGGAAGTCTTTTGGCATGTAACATTGCTCTGGCAGATTCTTGTATGGTCCTGTTTTTTCTTTCCACAACTCCATTTTGCTGAGGTGTTATGGGAGAAGAAAACTCATGACTGATTCCTTCTGAAGCACAGAAGTCATCAAACTTGCTGTTTTCAAATTCCTTGCCATGATCACTTCTGATTCTGACAATACATCCTTCCTTTTCTCTTTGAATTCTCTTGCACAGTTCTCTAAAAACTTCAAATGCATCTGATTTTTACCTAATGAAATTAATCCAGGTGAATCTGGAAAAATCATCCACAACCACATAGGCATATCTTTTACCACCAAGACTCTCTACTTGCATTGGTCCCATCAAATCCATATGGAGGAGTTCTAGAACCTTAGAGGTGGTCAGATGTCTTGACTTTGGATGTGACATCCTAGTCTGCTTACCCACCTGACATTCACCACAAACTCTTCCTTCATCAATTTGCAGTTTTGGAATCCCTCTGACTGCCTCCAAGGAGATAATCCTCTTCATACCCCTTAGGTGAAGATGGCCAAGTTTTTGGTGCCACAGTTTCACCTCTTTTTCTTCTTTTGCAATGGAACACACAGATGAGAAATTGGTGTTCTCAGCCTCCCACAAGTAACAGTTGTCTTTGGATCTGACTCCTTTCATTACTATCTCTTGTTTGTCATTGATTACAAGGCATTCAGATTTTGAGAAATTGACCTTGAATCCTAGATCACACAGTTGACTGATACTAATGAGATTAGCGGTCAGTCCTTTCACCAGCAGTACTTCATTTAGACTTGGAACTCCAGGGCAGTCCAAATCACCAACTCCTTTGATTTCACCTTTAGCCCCATCTCCAAAGGTCACAAAACTGGTGGTGTGAGGCTTAACATTATTGAGGAGGTTCTTGATTCCAGTCATATATCTGGAACATCCACTGTCAAAGTACCAGTCTTCCTTTGCAGAGACCCTCAGGGAAGTGTGAGCTATCAGTGCAGTAGCCTTTTTCTTCCATTGAGGAGCATGTGGTACCTTTTTAGACTTAGGTTTGACACCTGAGTTCTGATTAGGGTATCCATGTAATCTGAAGCAGAAGCGCTTTATGTGGCCATATCTACCACAATGATGACATTTCCATCTTTGGTACCTTTTCCTCATATGTTTCTGTTCCTGATGTTGAGAGTTGTGTTGAGACATCTGTTTTGACATTTGCCTACCAGAACCAGATTTCGTTGCTTTCATAAATCCTAGACCAGATTTATTTCCCACATTTTGTCAAATCTGTAGGATCTCTTCCAATTTGTCAGTTCCATTTGTCAACATCTTGACAGATTTGGTCATTTGATTCAGTTGTGAGTTTAGCAATTGAACTTCTCCTTCTAGATGACTTATAGTTTCAAGGTTTGCCCGTTTTTCAGCCTCCATCTTTATGATGAGTTTTGATTGTTTCTCATTCTGCACACAGACTTCAGTACTTCTGATACACAATTCCTTGTACGTTTCAGCCAGTTCTTCAAAAGTCACCTCTTCATCACTGATGTCACTTTCAGAGGTACAAACACCAGTTAAAGCAGTAACTCGTTTGGCAGTCTCTTCTTCAGAATTACTTTCTGAATCACAGTCAGACCAAGTAACTGTCATTCCTTTTTGTTTCTTAAGAAAGGTAGGACATTCAGCTCGAATATGCCCATATCCTTCACAACCATGGCATTGAATTCCTCTGCCTTGAACTCCCTTCTCATCTGACCTTGGTCTTCTGCTGGAACTGTCAATGTTAGAGGAAATGTTATGAACATTAGACCTTGACTTTGGATCTATTCTTTTGATGAGTTTGTTGAACTGTCTTCCGAGCATGGCTATAGCTTCTGAAATGTTTTCTTCAACATCAGTGTTGGACATAAGTGCTATGCTCTTGTTCTTTTTGACATCATCATTAGTGATTCCCATCTCAAAAGTCTGAAGAGACCCAATAAGTTCATCCACTTTCAACTTGCTAATGTCCTGGGCTTCCTCTATGGCAGTCACCTTCATTGCAAATCTTTTAGGCAAGGATCTGAGAATCTTCCTCACCAGTTTTTCTTCTGACATTTTTTCTCCCAGTGCTCCTGAGGTGTTGGCAATCTCCAAGATGTTCATGTGAAACTCATGAATGGTTTCATCTTCCATCATTTTTAGATTCTCAAACTTAGTGGTCAACATCTGAAGCCTTGACATTTTTACTTTGGAAGTTCCCTCATGAGTAGTTTTGAGAGTGTCCCAAACTTCCTTGGCCAGTTCATATTGATGAACTAATATGAAAATGTTTCTATTAATTCCATTGAACAAGGCATTTAGAGCTTTGGAATTTCCCAGGGCTAGCTCATCTTCTTCTTTACTCCAATCTTCCTCAGGCTTCAGACTGATTGTCCCATCTTCCTCAGTTATGGTGGGATGAATCCATCCTTTGTCAGCAGCTCTCCAAGCCTTTTTGTCCAGAGATTTTAGGAAGGCAATCATACGAGGTTTCCAGTAGTCATAATTAGTTCCATCCAGAATGGGTGGTCTATTTCCAAAAACTCCTTCTTTGTCCATAGTGCCAGAAAGTGATATCCCTAGATCTCACCCAGTAATACAGGCAGGGTGCCTGCTCTGATGCCAATTGAAATTCTGGCTGCAGATACTCAATGTCACGTCCAATATTATGACACCGTATCTGACTTACTATATGACAGTAAATACAAAAGCAGTAAATAACACAGTCAATTGTTTACCCAGTTCAGTGTGCAACAACACCTACTCTGGGGGCTACCAAGCCAGGGAGAGAATCCACTATAAGAGATGTTAATTCAGGAATAAACCAACCAGTTTATCTCCTTCACTTAAGATCTACCCAATGCAATTCTAATCTAAGTACTACTTAAACCTGAGTTCCTACTCACTCCCTCTCAATCACAGCAGTGATACATAAACCAATTTGACTTAAGAATTGATGAAGACACTCTTCAAAACAAAACACACTTGATTAAACTTCACAGCTTTTTAATCAAGCAACACAATCACTCGTGCTTCACAGCTTTGAGTGATGTACACAATTAACTTGACTCTGCTTCACAGCTTTAGTCAAGGGACATTCAAACACTCTTGCTTCAAAGCTTTGAGTGCTACACAACCCTTACAATTGAAACCTATTCCAAGGCACTTATCACAATGATAATTGCTTGGAGTACAATAAACAAATCTATACAAATTACAAAATTGATCTTCTAATTAATCAGCAGGGATCTCTTGAAAAACCGCAACTCTGTTGAATATATAGCAGCTGTAACTTCAGTCAGGGTTTCCAAAAACCTAGGGTTGATTCCGTTTGACCTAAAGACCAGGTCACAATACTTTATTGATCAGGTTAGGATTGAGCTAGGTTACTCCTCAGAAAACGCAGGATTCTGTTCAGAAAGGACTGAGTTATTTCCTGAAAAAACTCAGACTTATCCAATCCTGCAATCCTGTTAGTCCAGAACAGGATGTCATAACATCTGTTATGACATCTGAGAAAACCTGTCTACTGATTTAGCAAAATGTGATCATTTTGCAAACATGCTCAGATACACACTTATAAACATCAGTATTTGAATTACAATATTTTTCTGCACATGTACCTATTGAGTTAGTACAACCTGAACTAGAATGTTATGACATCAGTCATGACATTCACACATACACTTGGGATTTACCAAAAATGCAAGCCAATATCTAAACACCTACATTTTTGAGTTTGCATGATATGAAGACTCAATCCAAGATTCTCTAATGAAGGCTTCACTCATTTGATAGAAGTCCTTTATCCCCAGAGAAGTTAGTGCAATAATTACTCTCGAAGAGCACATATCTCCAGTTTCCTCAGTGAAGAACGTATATTTGTTTCCCCTCGATGATGTGGTGTTGACCTCCCCAATGAAGTCAACACGAATTCCCCAATAGATGTCTCGATGATGAAGCATTATCTCCCTTAGTGAAGTCTGTATGTTTTTCCACCTTTAAAGTGAGGCTGAACTCCCTAGTGAATGTTTTGATGATTTGGTTTCCATCTGCCTTATTCGAGATCATTTTTGCAATCTCCAATAGAAGTGCTACATTTGAAAACATTTTTTCCCCGTTGAAGGCTGAGTACTACTCCCTGGTGAAGCCTAGAGAAGGATGTTATATCCCTGTATATGTATTGTTTCGTCGCTATATTATGTTTCTCCTCAGTAAAGTTAAGCCATGCAGTAAGACTTTGTTTCCTCAGTTGGTGCTTATTTTCTTTTGGGATGATCGTCTTGGATGTGATTTGGCCGAGTGTTGTGGGCGCTCGAGTTGGTTTAGTTTGATTATTCCCAGTATTATATGTTTGTTTTGTCAGCATATACATAATAACACTCATACATTCATACATACATCATACATAGTTAAATTTAGAAAATCATTGCTCATTCACATTCTTTAATATTTTGTTGACATATTACCCTGTTTTGTAGAGTTGTGTTATCCTCTCCCCAATAGAGTGTCAGCTATAAGCAGAAAGTGTATATTCTTTCAATTTACCCATTGAGTTATTCCTCGTGGAAGATTTTTGCTTTAGCCTTCCTACACAGCTCTTTGTCTGGATGATTTGGGTTTCCCTCTTGAGTTTATTTCTCAGAGGATGTATTTTGGTAGACCGTTTTACTCTAGTTTATTTCTGGTTTGAATATTTGCTTTCCAGCAATATTATTACTTTGGATTTTTGCAAGCTTCGAGTTTTGGTTTGAGAATATGCATTTATTTTGCACGAGAAGACTTTATCTCCCCAGCAAGAATATGTTGGAATTTCCCCAAGAAGTCATATCTCTTTCCCCAGGAAGCCATATTGTTTTCCCCAGGGAGTCATTTTACAATCCTTTCTATAATAGCAAATAGAAGGTCTCTTTATTTGAGCAAATTATACTTCCCCGTAAATGCCGACGTACTTTTTTTGCTACCTTCTCTATGAATGGATAGTTTGCAGTTCGTTGACAAATTACTCCAGTGGATGGCCAGTCGTTCAATATCGTAGAGACAATTAGTTAAGAAATATTTGTAAGTGGTAGTCTCTTTATTTGAGACAGCTTATACATTATCCTGTCCAGGTAGAATGCCTTGGTTAAAGAAGAAGTTGAGACCCGTTCTAGGTGAAACGCCAGAATTTTAGAGAAAACTTGTTATCTTTTTGCTACCTCCAGTGAATGTTGGTAGTTCATCGTCAGTGAACAGCGATGCTATGATATATTCTCTCTCTACCTTCAGTGAAAGTTGGTAGGTCATCGGAAGTGAACATCGATGATTGTTATCTTTTTGCTACCCTCGGTGAACATTGGTAGTTCATCATCAATGAACGACGATGCTATGATATATTCTCTCTCTACCTTCAGTGAAAGTTGGTAGGTCACCTTCAATGAAAGTTGGTGATTTTTATCTTTTTGCTTCCTTTAGTGAATGTTGGTAGTTCATCGTCAGTGAACGGCGATGCTATGATATATTCTCTCTCTACCTTCAGTGAAAGTTGGTAGGTCATCAACAGTGAACGTCGATGATTGTTATCTTTTTACTACCCTCAGTGAATGTTGATAGTTCATCGTCAGTGAACGACGATGCTATGATATATTCTCTCTATACCTTCAGTGAAAGTTGGTGATTATTATCTTTTTGCTACCTTCAGTGAACGTTGGTAGTTCGTCGTCAGTGAACGGAGATACTATGATATATTCTCTCTACCTTCAGTGAAAATTGGTAGGTCACCTTTAGTGAAAGTTGGTGATTGTTATCTTTTTTCTACCTTCAGTGAACATTGGTAGTTCATCGTCAGTGAACGGCGGTGCTATGATATATTTTATCTCTACCTTCAGTGAAAGTTGGTAGGTCATCGGCAGTGAACATCGATGATTGTTATCTTTTTGCTGCCCTCAGTGAACGTTGGTAGTTCATCGTCAGTGAACGGCGGTGCTATGATATTTCTTTTCCTTCTACCTTCAGTAAATGTTGGTAGCTCACCGTCAGTAAACGTCGGTGTTGTTATTTCTTTCCTCTTTCTACCCTCAGTGAACTTTGGTAGTTTCGCATTCAGTAAAATTTGGTGTATCCTTTGACTTTTTTATCATCCTCTATGAGTCGGGTCTTTTGATCCACCAATGATTTATTTTCCTGGTCGGGTTTTTCTTTTGTTTCTTTATTTCCTTTGTTATATCCCCAGTGGTGTTTTGCGTCTCTTTGATTCTGTTCATATGCATTCATAAGCATTGCATGGCATCTTAGGGTCAAAAACAGGGTTGGTTTTATATTTAAGTATCTTCGATCGCGTTGGCACGAAGATTTTTAACCTTCGTATCTCCGGATAGAAGAAACTTAAATAAGGGCAACTGTTTTACCCCAAATTTTCCCCCTAAGATTCCATCATCATACCATGCTGATTCAATCACAACAAGATCACATTAGGGCTTTTGGTTTTTCTCCCTATCTTTAGTTTTGTTCTTTGAGGAATCACCAAACACCTTGAATTGTTTTCTTTTGTGATCATGGATATTTTGTCTTGATTTTATTTCTAATTAATAAAATGTAATGTTGGATTGTCTTATTTTTAATAATGTAGGTAAACGCAATGTGGCTTAGCAAATTAATCCATGGGTTCATGAGTTTATTTCCATTCCGTAGTCAATAAAGCTTGAGAACTTCAAACCTCGCCATTGAAGTTGTCTTTGGAAGAAATGGCATGGCAAGGTTTATTTTGGTTCATCAGATTTCAAAGTTATCAAATTGATTCAAAAGAACAAGGGGTTGGTGGAAGAAGTTGTCTTGGTTGGACAAGGTCTTGTTCCCATTGATCACAAGTGCATATTTCTATCAATTCTCAAGATATGGAAGTGGTTTTGGTAGCTATGAGTTCTCATTATCATCCCCAACAACTTCTATTTACAAAGCAAAATTTTTGGTACAAGAAGGGTGTTCAAAATTGTCAATGTTCTTCAAAGCATTTTCTTGATCTAGGAGCTAGGGTTTTGAACTACAAAGAAGTATATCTTGCTCATCTTTTGGTATTTTTGAGTGATTCCAAAGACATCCTTATCTTAAAATGGTTATTAAAAAATCACTTCAAAAGTTTCAAGGAGTTTTCATGTGGAAGTAACTTGATGATGAAGAAATATTACAAGTCCTCCAGATGAACCCCCATTTTCTCATGTGTGACTTCAAATAATCATAACTTGGTCAATTTATATTACCTTGAGACCAATATTTTTACATAATGATCTTGAGGATGTGAAATTTATTCCTTATTTTATATGCAAAGTGAGAAAATGGATGGAAGATGCCCTAAGGATACAAAAGATTATAGGTCATTTCATGATTTTTTGCCAACTTCAACAATTCATAACTCTCAATTTTTGGATATTTTGAATGGTTCAAGTTTCAAAATCCTATTCAAGAAGTCTATTTCATGCCATCTTTTTTGTTCAAGAGAAAATTCCAAGGGGAAGGCCATGTTTGGATACAAAACATTATAGGTCACTTTTGAAGAAAAATATGAAATATTTCTAAGTATGGAAAGTCAACCTTTTTCCTCAAACTTTGACTCAATGCAACTTTCAGCTCAAGCATCCATTTGATTCCATTCTTTTTACATTTCAAAGCTTGAAACCTCATCTTTCTAAAGCATCAAGAATCGTGCCCCAAGACCCCTTGAGTTGAAAATGCCATTGTTTTGAAATTGGTAACTTGGAACTGAATTTCTCACCAAGCCAGAATTTTGAAATCCATAATGTAGCCTCTAATCACAAGATTTATGCGTGTTTTTGATTTAAAATTGATTAACAAACTTGCCAGAAGTGTTTAGCACCTCAAAATACAAAGATTGGATGAGTTTTGGTGAAAATAAGATCACACTTCACTCATGCATCAGGTTCACACGAATTCCCTCCAAAATGCATCATTCACTCTTCCTTTTGATCCCATTTGCTTCTCCTATAAATACATGAACTATCACATTCATTTTCTCAAGCTTGGATAGCCTGAATCACCCTGCCAAACTTGCTCCATAACTCAATTTTCTGTAACTTCGAAATCAGTGTTCAAGCCTTTTTAAATCCAATTTTTCAATCAATTTACCTTCCTTGATCTTCCCTGAAGCTAACGATACAATTACTTTCAAGAATCGTGCCCTATATTGCTCCATAGAAGTCCAGTTTCAGAGCTCTGCAACTCAACTTTGATAGGTAGATTTCTCCATCAATTCTTCAAGACTTTGATATCATCGTGATGCTCTAATTCCCTTGGTTCTAGTCGCAACACTTACTTTTATCTAGAAACACATTTTGACTATGAAATTTCAAATCCCTTTTCAAAATTTTCCTTCCAAATTGCTTGAGCTACAATTTATATAAATTTGTCGCGAAGGTATGGTTGTCTTCGTCTTGAAGAGACAAAGCGAATGACATATGTCTGAGCTTCTGATTTTTAAATTTGAGAGACCTGCAATTCACGTTGGCTGGAGCTTGAAGATGACCAATGTGTGATCTTCCAACCAATGATAGCGCGCCACTTGTTTTTTTGAATTTCTGATTTAATAAGTGATCCAGTATTTGATTCACTAATGACCATGATATGCACAACATGCCAGATCCCTTGGATTTGATTACTAACGTGTTTTGACTCTCATCCATTGATATACATCTTTTTTGGTTTTTCTTTTATTTTCTGATTTTAATATTTAATTTTTTTAAACTTCAAAAAATAATAGAAAATTCATTTTTAGTCCAAAAAATCTAAAAAAATTAAGAAAAATATTTTTGATTCTTCTCTTTCTGATTTTTATTTTTTCACAATTTTATTTTGTGTTTTCATATTTTTTTTTATAAATTTTCACTTTATTTGAATTGTTTTAAATGTTTAAAAATAGTTTTATGCATTTTTAAATTTTGAAAAAATTATGGAATGATCTAATGATATTGTGACAAATATTGGTGACCTCATTTATTTTTTATTTCCGACTTTGTATTTTTTTTAATCATTTTTGGTTTATTTTACCTATTTCTTTAATTTTTAAAAATAGTTTATGACTTTAAAAAATTACCAAATTGTTTTAAAAAATATTTGAGTCCTTTTCTGATTTATCTATGGTCTTACTTTTTGTTTCTTGATTAATTTGAACATAGTTGATATTTTTCTCTTTTATTTCTGTTTTAAAACATTTTAAAACCTTTTTAATGTATATATTAAATGCAATATTATTTTGTGATTATTTTCTGGCTAATCTTGGATTAAATTTTTGATTATGAACTTTGTTAACATCATTGCATTCATGGTGTTGAGTCTAACTCCATAAGAATGGATGAATAATTTTAATAATAGTTTAATTAAAATTTAATTCAAATATGGTTTGTATTTTTTCTCACCCCTCTTCATCTCATCCATTTCTTATTGCACTATGTGTTATTGGAGCATGATCTCTATATTATGTCTCAAACCAAATGGTGCATAGATTGCTATTGACCGGCCTCAAAATAGGTGTGACTTCTATATAAGTCCACTTACAATTGCTTAACATAACACTAAATTTTATCTCGATTCGAATAAATGATCATTCGTGGCCAAAACCTATGTTTGTAAGCCCAAGTATGTTAATTTGATCCCTTTGATCTAATAACTATGAGATTAATTGTGTGGAGACTTTGGTTCTACCAATCCTCCAATAGATCTACAACACTTTTGGTCAACGCGGATCACTTAAACATCGTTGATCATTAAATGGTACTTGTGAGGATTCCAAATGGATGATATATTTTACAAAAAGAAAATGCAACTTGTTGTGTGGAGGCTTTGGTTCTACCAATCCTCTAATGAGTTCCAAATGCAAGTTTCAAGATGGTCATCCAACTAACCACTAATTATTAATTTGTTTCACTTTATGCTTTTATTTTTTATGCTTTATGTACCATTTACTTTAGGCATTACATTTCATGTTATTTGTATTTTGCCCACTTGAGCATTTATATCCTTGTTATCTTTGTTTTGCTCACTTGAGCCTTTCTTTTATTTTTCAAGACACCTAATAATCAACATGAACCCTAAAAAATCTTTAATGACACTTGGACTATTTGGTTACTATCCTTGGCATTATGGAGTATTGGACTTCTTGGACTTAAGGTTGGAAACCTTGGCCTATGTTGGAGACGTTGTTACCTTAGTTGATATTTTGTCTGGAGCTCTTGAGGTTTACCTCAATACATTGGGTTGTTTTTTTGTTTTGTGTGTAGGTTATTATGATTACATTCTTTGTTTGTAATCTGGAATTCACCCGTATACAACAGTTACTCTGCCCAATTTTTTTGTGAAGACTTAATGCAATTAAAGCTTGGTTCTCTCAAGAGGTCTAGTATCTTTGCTTGTTTGGTTTCAATCCAAGGAATGGGAATTCTATCTTGACTCATAATGTTAAGTGTGATACGGTGGGAGAACTGACTTGTGGTTTTGCGTTTTGTGTTCGCAGTTGTTCGGTTTAGCAAGAGTCGCCACCGACTTTTTATTTTATCTTAAGGAAAGGTCAAAAAGCACATGAAAAACCTTTGAGATGTTTTCTTGGGTTTGGGGGGTAGATTATGAAAAGGGAAGGTGCTAGTACCCTTTTCATCCATGGTTATCCATGGGCTCTTAGTTACTTGTTTTAGATCACTTGCCTTTGCTTTTCACTTGTTTGAAATGGTGCTTTGTGTGTGTGGCTTTTGAAAATGTTTTGAAAAAAGATGCCTTATCTAGGCAACCTTTGTAACGATTCTTGTTTGAATATATACAAAGGTGTGTGTCTTTTTGAAAAGGTAATTCAATGTTTTGAAAGTTGTTTTGAAGTTGTGTTTGAAAAATGGCAATGATGTTTTGCAAGATTTTTGATCAAGTAACTAAGAGTTGTCTACCCTATCTTACTCAAAGATCTTTCTTATGTCATAACCCTTTTAACAGTGTTGTTTCACCATTGTGTTTGGTGAATAACCTTGCGTTAGGATGTTAAACGGGACGGGCGCGGGTCATCGTATACAATCATTGAAGGCAACTTGTGAGACGCTCTAGCAATTTTGTAAGGGACAAGATCGTTTTGTCGAAGGCAACATCGAGGGTCATCGAGGGACTACGATCTTTGTTTATCAAAGGGACATTTGCTAGAGTGTCTCATATTCGAGGGACATGATTGCATTTTTTGAGGCAACAAGTGAGGCTACCCTAGAGGTGCAAGTGTGAATGGTGTATTGATTTTCATGCATTTATCTTGCATTAGGTTATCTAGCGGTTGATTTTGAATCTTCGCATACAAACCCTAATTACTATACAGTATATGGAAAGCGATAAATTGCGGGAATTTAAAGTCTAAGTTATTACAAATAAGTATCTGGGGAAGGGGGTACAAATGTTTACAAATGGGGATGAGTCTTATCAGAATAGTAATGTCCAAATATTATTTACAACCAAATTGAACTTGTCGCATTCTCAATGTAAAAATATGACAAGGTATAATAATCAAAGAGAATCAGAAATATTGTGAGATGTATGTAGTTATTTACAAATGATCAAATGAAATATTTACCTAATGAAAATTAAGTGTTTATTATTATTATTGTATTTTGGTTAATGTTATAAACAAAAGTTTTAAAGAAAAGAAAAATCATTTAAAGCTTATTGTATATGTATTTTAAATGTAATAATTGTTTTAAGAAAAATTGCTAATAAAATTTTAATATGTTCTCTTTATAAAAAAAGATTTAGGTTATGAAAATGTGGTGATAAAATAAAAAAGGTATTGATTTGTAAAGCATAAAAAGGAAGTTAAGTGGGCTTTGAGGAATGCACTTGGCCCAAATAAAGGAAACATAGTTAGACTAAAGGGGGGTGCAGGCGCTGAAAGTAATTGGGCCTTAGTTTAGTTTATGGGGCAGAAGCCCAATTGAAATGTACAAGGTTTTTTTGCTAGGGTTTGTATTGCATGCCTTCAGAATTAGATTTACAGTTCATGAACGGCGCCCTCCTCTCCTCTCATCTTCATCCTCTTTGCCTTTCTCAAATTAAGAACAACTGATGTCCTCTCCCCTCGCCTTAGGCCACCAGAATGCCACCTCCTACCTCTCCTCTCCGTGACTACACAGGGCGGCGATTTGAAAGGTATTGTTTCATTCTAAATGCGTTTTAGGGTTTAGGTTCGTGCATGTTTAATTTTTGCATGTTTTGATCTTTGATGCTTACGTTTGTGTGAGGTACAAAAAGAAAGAAGGGAATTGATACCTTGAGGGCTTCGTTTCTGGGGAGGTGATGGAGGGCTGGAACGGCGGCGCTCTCAGGTGGCCGGAGGAGGGAGCGGGATGATGATGATAACTTTCTTACTTTGGGTATTTCTGTATCTTTCTCTTTGAAATCGTTTAATGATGAAATTACTCTGAAAACGCTTGCTTCTGAGTTCCCTCTTCTTCTTATCTGAATGTTGGCTTTTGATGATGATTTTGTATTTCTGAGGATGCTTGGTTGTTTTGCTTCTGATTTAAGCTGATGGTTTTTCCAATGATGAACTTGTTGCTTATTTGACGTGTTTTTTTGTTGGCTTGAGTTGATATTCCAATGATGAACCCTGTTTTGAGGATTTCTATTATTGTTTTGATGCTTGGTATTTGATGATGAGCTTCGTTCTGAGAATTTCTATTGTTGTTTTGATGTTTGGTATTTGATGATGGACTCTGTTTCTGAGGATACTTGGTTGTTTTGCTTTGAAGGCAATCTTGTGTGATTTGTGGTGTGTTTGATTTTTGTAATAGGGCCTGAATACCTGTAATGCAGGCTTGCTTGAAGGTTTTTTAGTTTAGGCAGGTTACTGAGTTTGGCTTGCTTGAAGGTTTTAGCAGGTTATGCAGCTTGGGTTTTGAATAACAGGTCTGAGTTTGTTTGTTTGGTAAGGTAGGTTTGAGACTTGCTATAATTGTGCTTTTTTTTAAGCAGGCTGGATGTTTTGGTTTTCTACAGGTTTTGCAAGTTGATAACTTGCAGTTGTTTGGTCACAAGTTTGGTGTTTTATTTGTTATGCTGGCCACAGGCTTGTCGGGTTTAGAAACAAACTTGTTACTGTAGGCTTGCTTGCAATTACAATTTGTGGCTCTCAGTTGCAATTTGTGGCTCCTGCCCCTTTGGTTCTGAAGGAAGACTGGTGTTTTTGATATCAGCTTGCAATTTTTGTGAGTTTAGTACAGGTTGGAGGTTTTATTTGTTTGGTACAAGCAGGTTTGCTGAGTTTTGCTTCTGGTTTTGAAAGCAAGCTCCAATTTTCTTTGTGTTTCCTTTCTGTTGCAGTTTTGTGGCTCCTGCCTTTTGTGTTGTTTTTCAGCCTATATATTTTGAAACAGGCTTGCCCATTTGTTTTTTTGAAAGCAAGCTTGTAACTTGCAGTTCTGAAGGCAGGCTTGTAACTTGCAGTCCTTTTGCTTTGCCTCTTGAACTAACACCCTTGTTTTACAGGTTCCATCATATCTCTCTGCATTTTTCTGCTTTGACAGCAGGTTTTCTTGTTGAGCTTCTGTGGGCTCCCCTGGACTGCTATGTTGTTATATTTATTTTCTTTTTCACTGCTTTTGTACAGCCTGCCAAACTGCAAAACCTTCTTCTCATTCTCTCATTCTGTCTCCATAAAAAGCATATTTAATTGCTTAATGTACTTTTTTCTGAAAAGATTGTTGGCTTGAAAATGATGAAAAGTTTTTTTGACAAGCTTGCTTGCTTGTATCTTGGTTTATCTCTGCATTTTCCATATTTTGTGCATTGACAGTTTCTTGATAGCTTGTGTATTTGGTTGACAATTTTGTGCAACTTGGTTTGGACAACTTGTGTACTTAGTTGACAGTTTGTGCAACTTGGTTTGGACAACTTGTGTACTTAGTTGACAGTTTGTGCAACTTGGTTTGCTTTTGGTTGACTAGTGCAACTTGTGCCTTCTTTGTATGCAGCCTTGTGCCTTGTATCTTTGCATTTAATTGATTATATGCTTGAAAAAATAATTTTACTTTCCTCTTTGTGAACCAAGAAGAGAAATCTTCTTGTGATTTGCAAAGAGGACGAGTAAAACATGACGAAACCAAAACGATCTGATTCCGGCCAACAATCTTTAATGATGACTTTATATTTTTCTGCCTGAAAATTTTTTTTTTTTAATTTAACTGTACTGATTTCTTTTTTTCTGTCTTTGCAGGTAAATGCCAGTTAGATAATGGAAGAAGCAGTAGAAGATAGAAGACTTCAAGAGACTTAGATTTTAGATTTATTTTCTTGTCAATTATTGTAATAAATATTATTGTAAACTTTGCAAATAAATTTAGAGTATTCAAATAACATTTTTAACAACAATTAAAATAAATAAAAAGTCTTTGTCAGATAATTCCTTATCTCTTCTGCACTGTCTATTCAATTATTTAAATTTCTTGAATTAAAATAATTGGAAATGCATCCCAATAACTTTAACTCAGATAAAATAAATAATCAACAAACTTTGCAAACTCACAACCTCGCATTAACCACAATACGCCCGACATTCCAATTAATCATATGCTTTGTACAGTTAAACAAACAAACATCCATACACCTTTCACTTCGCTGATCAAACTAATGCTTCAAACTTTCAATCAAAAGCCTCAACTCCTGGCCCAGATGTTTAGGTTTTGAGAAACAAACAACAATCTTGAACAAGTGTAAAAACAACGTAACAGTTAATTGAAATATTGTGGATTCAAATTCTTCTGAGAAATACGAGTGAAAAACCCTAATTCCAGATTTGTCGTCAAAGAAAAGTCTGCTTGATCAATTCCTGAGCCAAACTCAACCAAATCAATAGAAACCCTAATTTTGGACTGACTGATAAAGAAAAGTCTATTTGACCGATTCTTGAGCCTATCTGGAAAAAAATCAGGGAAAACCCCGAAGTCGTGATTTCTTGTGAAAAAGGGAGGGAAAATTTTGGGGTACAACATTAAGTATTGGCTTCTTGATGGTTAGATGGTTCTTATCCTTAGCTTTTACCTTATGCCTTAGGATAGTCTCTTCTTCTCCTCCCACTTTCTTTAATTTCAAAATCTTTTTCCTCCCTTTGAAAACTCTTCTTGTTTTTAAACCTGGACCACTTTCATAAGAAACATGGACTTAGGTCCATGCATTTTCAAAATCTTTTCATAAACAAACTTCAATCAACTTAATAATACTTTGACATTTTTTTGTGAGAAGACTAAAAGTCAATCAATCTCATTTCAAACTATTTTGCCACTTTGGCTTTTTATTTTAAAACCTTTCTCAAAAGGTTTGACTCTTGTCAATCTTTGTAGTGACGCAAACAACTATACTTCTATAATATGTAGTGAAGAGAGATATTTTCCACTTGGGTGTTGAGTGAGGCATTATTGATTTTAAAAAAATCCAAGCCATATCCTCCACTTTGAGATGATGCAAATTCTCCTTTCTCATGATTGTGGGTAGTAAGCATGTTTTCTACACGGACAATAACAATGATGTCTTATCTCATAAAATTAACCAACACACATATGTTTTTTTTTTCTTTTTTTAAAATTTTTAAAAGATGAACTACGTGTACCCTGATCCCCTATTGCATGAAAGGTGGTATGTAGGCACTAAAGGTTCGCAACTGTGGAGGGTTCAAAAATAATAAAAAATATATTTCTTTTCTCACCTCCACCATCTATTTTACATACGACATTTTATAGCCAAAATATACAGATTTTTCAAAGAGATTCCCGCAGAGTACCATTGTGTTTAGGGTGCTAATACCTTCCCTTTGCATAACCAACCCCCTTACCTTGAATTTTTCCCCCTCTTTTGGGTTACTCGCTCTTTTCCTATTCCTTTGGAAACAATAAAGTACAATGGCGATTTTTATTTTTATTTGTGTAAGTCTAGTCAATCCAATGACTTAGTCTTAAACATTTCTACCGCTACAGGTACATTTTGAGAAGATGAACCTTTAGAGATTCCAGATTTGTCAGCATGTTTGGAATCTTGTTTATTGGAAGACATTGTTGCAGATTTGAAGAACTGATGAATTTTTAAAGAAGGAATAAGAGCGTAAATCAGAGAGAGTGTGAAGATTTCTGGGTTTGCAAAATTAGAAAAAAGAAATAATAAAAGAGGTAACTTTTTTATAGTGGTAAGTGGAACTGTTGGAGGTTACACCTTAGGAAGTTAGTGGGGCACGTGTCAACATCTGGGGGAGAAAAGTGAAAGATCACTATTCATGTCTTTGGAAGTTAGTATATAATGATGGTGAAACTGTTGCACGCATGTCTTGATGAGACGTTTTGAAAAAAGTAGTTATGATTAACTATGACGTCAGGAAATGAAGGAGATGAAAGGCTGCTAGTCGAAATCTGGTGATTATAAAAAATGGCCATTTCTGTATTGATTCGAAATGGATATTTATTGGGGGAAATTTGTTAGCTGAAGATTTTGACATTTGATAAAAATATGAAAGTTGATTTGAGAAGATCATGTTTTAAAAATAACATGAAATTTGACCTTATAAGGTTATTTTATAAAGCTCATTTTTATGATTCGACATGTCAAAAGGCAATTTAAAGTGAAAGGAATATTTCAAGATATATGAATACTTCGACAGTCACGTTGGTTGAATTCAAAGTTGAATTCAAAATCTTTGAGCGGGAAGTTTAAATTTCAAACTAATGCGTTTCTCCAGGAAGACGCGTGGAAGCGCCAGAATGTATGCATGTAAAAGGTGTCGAACGTGGCGTAATATCATAGAAAGACCGTTAGGATCGAATTAGTATAAATAGGAGTCTTAGATGTTAGGATTCAGTGTTTTCACATCTTTGTACAATATACTCAAATACTCAAAGTACCAGTGTTAGAGAAACGAGTTAGTGAGACATGTACATATGATGAACCATATTTACATTCGAAAGTTATTTACATTTAATGAAATTTCTTCATGTCATTTATATTCTATAATATTTACAGTCTATAGTAGTTTTCTGTTTTATTGCTTTTATAAGGACACTTTATTTTGATATCAAAGTGATTCTCTTCGTTTAAAGAAGTTAAAATCAAAACCTTTTTCCTAAAAACTAGAACACAATAGCCTGAGATCAATCTGATCGATCTTGCAAGTAACTGAATCTTTTTAGAGATTTAGAAGATCAACGGTTGTTTACCAAATTATAGGGTAAACTGAGTGAAGGTTATAAAATAGATGGGCCGGACCGGGTATCACCTAGATCTGGGACCCATATCATAAACAAAAAGGGTTGAGAGATGATAAACCTTAATCGCCTCTTTCCTCTTGTTCTCCTTATTTCTTTCTGCTTCCCTTTTTTGTACATGGAAATCCAACTCAAACATGAAACAATCAACACATACCCTCACTGAAATCCACTCTAAAACATAATTCCTAAGTCAATTTCAACAAACACCCAACCAAACTCGCGAATTCCTCCAATCCCTTTTGAAACCCTTGCTTGCGCTACACCCAGGTATGAATGGAAATAACTCCAGTCTCTTCTTCTTTGTCTGATTATGTAGTTGTTGCTGTGAGGTCACGATGTCAAAGCATGAGTGATATTTTTATTGTGGTGAGGGACGAAGGGCGTGAGGTGTAATGTAGAGGTTTTGATTCTTTTTTAGAATATTATTGGTTTTTTTTGTGCCATAACAATAACAACATCATGTTTCTCGGTTTTCATCCAGTTCACACAACATACAGAAGCATAAAAACAGGAATACAACACAACAAGTATTTGAAGAATAAAGAGGATGACACTTACCGGCTTAGAGCCAATCGGATATTTCGATTCTGATACTGATGGTGAAGCACGAAGACTAGAGGTAATGATTAATTCTTCCTTCTTTTTTTATTTAATTTCGGAAAGGAAACCTGAGAATAAATTGTGTTGTTGTTGGGATGAAGGTGACGATGAGGTTGGAGGTTATGAGTATGTGAGATTATTTTCTGGTTTTTTAGTGGAATGTTGAACAAAGTTTTTGCAGAGAGTTTGAAAGAGTTTGAAGAGGTATTTGAGGTTTTTAGTAGTGAGTATCGCCTCCTTAGAGAAATGTTTTAGAGGTATTTTTATAGATAAGAAAGGATACAAATTGGGGGGAAATGGAATGACATTTGAACTAATTTGGCTATTGTTTTATTACTTTTTTGGCGTAGTTTCTGTTTTGCCATTTTTATGCAAGTTATGGACATATTTGGACAGGTTTGGACAGGGGAAGCAGGGCTAATTTTGGACAGCAACATGGTTGTTTTGTAGTAGTTTGATGCAGGGCTGGACTAGTCACAGTTTGTTTGTTGTAGCAGGACTTTGGACATGGGAAAAGCTTGGATTCATGTAGCTTTATGAAACAATCGGATGAACCGTCTTCCGATATATGAAATATCAATGAAGTCTCCACCAAACGTCTTTTATCCCGCCGAGAAGGGAAAGGTAATCATCGAGAAAACCTGAAGAGGGTGTAATCAAGGTCTTGCGACTGAGAGATCGGGTAAGGGAGTCTATTACGCGAGGGAAAGGTATTAGCACCCCACACGCCCGTAGTACTCTACGGTATCCACTCTTGTTGTCTAATCTAATGGGTGCGTAAAATCTATGTCTAAGCTATACAGGGAATGCATGCAAAAGAAAGGAGAAAAGAATGTTGGGAAAATAAAAGTTATGCTCGCTCGGGCCCTACCCCAATGCCTACGTATCCCTTTTAAGGAATCAGAGCAGCCGTAGCTCAGCTCACATATTTTGGTTGGTTTGTGTTTTTTAGTTAAGAAGATAAAAGCCACAATCAAAATGGCAAAACATCAGATAGAACAACTAAAAATGTCAACAATGATGATAAAATAGCTAGAAGAGATGACAAGACATCGTATGGAAACACAAACTCAGATAAGGTGGTAAAATGCCAGCATGATAGCAAAATATCAGACAAGATGATGAAACATTACACCTAACAATGATATTGAAAATCAAAGTAGGATAACAAACATGTGCGATGGCGAAACATCGACTACAAACATGTGCGATGGCAAAACACTGTCTAAGAGACAGGAAGATAACATGACAAAGATGGTGAAACATCAATAAACCAGAGAACAAAACATCATACCTAACAATGATATTAAGAATCAAGATAGGATAACAAACATGTGCGATGGCGAAACATCGGCTAAAATAATGTGCGATGGCGAAACATCGGTTAAGAGATAGGAAGATAACATGGAAAAGATGTCGAAACATCAATAAACCAGAGAATAAAACATCACACCTAACAATGATATTGAGAATCAAGGTAGGAAAACAAACATGTGCGATGGCGAAACATCGGCTAAGAGATAGTAAGATAACATGGAAAAGATGGAGAAACATCAATAAACCAGAGAACAAAACATCACACCTAACAATGATATTGAGAATCAAGCTAGGATAACAAACATGTCCGATGGCGAAACATCGGCTAAAAGAATGTGCGATGGTGAAACGTCGGCTAAAAGAATGTGCGATGGTGAAACATCGGTTTAAAACAAAGCCAAGAGGTGCATAAACAAATAAGATTGATTTGTATTTTTTACCTTGAAGAAGGGTTTAAGTTTATTAGATATATTTTATGGTTTTCCAAGAAGAAGTTTTAGTTTTAAGATACAATATGCAAAGAAAGGAAAAAAACAACTAAGGGAAACTAGTCTATCACTACCCCTAATGTTATCATACAATGATTGATCTTAAGTTAGAGGATAAAAGAGGGAAGTTTCTACCCTATTTTAGCATAAATGGATCCCTATCCTAAGGTCTAGCTCGAAGACTAATCCTACACGAGCGAGCCTAAGGGAGCATGGTAAAAATGTCACAAATCCTGCGACAAAAACAAGAAAGCAGATGGCGAAACATCTGGACAAATAACAACTCGAGTATTACTTGAATATCAAACACCTACAAAGCGCAAGCCTAGTAGTAGAAAGGGAGGTCCCGCCATAGACAAGCAACCAAGCATCAGATCAGGGGTCAAGCCATAACCAAGGGGAGCATCTCACCCTAGTCAACAAGCTCTAGAATTATAGGAATATAAAAGGATCCTTAATCATGGTATCAATTACCAGGGCAAGAAAGATATGGGGGAAAAGACATAGTGCATTTGTACACTAAGCATCAGTATTGGTCAACACGAGCTAAAGAAAGCGTGGGGATCCGATTGCGGAAACCATTTTCACTTACCTTTAAAGGACTTAAATTCATTCGGATCTTGGGCACATGTTCAGAGCATCTACTTGTAGAAAGTGAGCATAGGAACAACATCGACTGGAATGTGAGGGTGTTGATTAAGAACCCTTTCTGCTCGCTTCTTTTAAGGACTTATCACCTGTAATACAATGCGGGCACAAATATAAACACGTGTGCATAGTACCTACTCCAAAGGTAGGATTTTAAACAGTCACAATTAGCACATCGACAGAATTGCCTTAAACAGGTCTTTAAATAAACTCGAGGGACTCCTTACATACATCAGCAACGGAAGTCCCATCATGCAATAGAAAGCAATAAAGAGCGGACACAGTAAAAAGGAAACAGTGTAATACCAAACAGATAACTATCCGAAGCAACTGAGCAAGAAAAACAGAAACCCAGAGAACTTCAAGCGAGCTAGAATCAACAAATAAATCAAGTCAGAAATCATGCCATCAAATATATGCACTGAGGCCTCAAGAGTAGGACTATAGCAGTCATAATCACACACACACACACACACACACACACACACACACACACACAGATATATATATATATATATATATATATATATATATATATATATATATATATATATATATATATATATATATATATATATATATATATATATATATATATATATATATATATATATATATATATATCCTAAAAAAGAATGACAAATATTCCAAACACAAGAATAGTGCAAACACAACCAATTGTGTTCCACAAATCAAGTGGAACACTAAAGTACCAAGTCTAAATGGAGAACTTTTCCTCAGAGTACCTAGCACATTCAACAGAAAAATAAGTGATTTCAAAGAGAAATGATGCACCAATAAAGGATGAATAATGATACAATCATGAGAATGTAAAATAAACATGATGGAAAACATCAAAAGCAGTAGAAGCATCAAGCAAACTCAAACAACAACTAGGTCAAAACTAAAGAACTGTTGCTCCTTTTCTGTCACCATGTTGAATTGACAAGTAAATATCAATCAAGGATCAAAGGAGCAAGAGAGGAATACAATCACAGACTTTAGAAGTAAGTAACAAATACTTCACATCCATATTCATTCATTTCATACAAGTATAATAGAAAAGGGATTCCACAAAATGTATTATAAAGCTTGGATCACAATTTAGAAATGAAAGGAATTCAAACAAAAGCAAAGTTGGAGGGATTAAACCATTCTAAGACTTGAAATCAAGCTTATAACATGCTATGAGGATATGATCAAAATTTTTAAAAAAAGTTGATTCTAATACATGTTGCACAAGTGCATTCAATATACCTCAAGGATTCACAAGGAAAGAAGAGAGGGTCATCAAATTCATATATGAATGAAATTGGTTCATGTATCAACGGTAAAGTGACCTCAAGTCTTTATGAGACTAATTCTTGGTGTATCATTCCTCAGAATGTTATCATTGTTCATTTGATGACCTCAAACTCAAGCCAACAGTTTTAAAGTTCAAAGAAAATACAAGAAGAGATCATTACTTAGGAGACATGAATGAAAAGGGTTCATCAACCAATTATGGGAAATTAAGAGAATTTATTTGAATTAGTGTGGGGAAACAGAAGCAACTTGATCATTAAATGCCAAATTATAGGCCTCACACAAGTTTATTGGCCATCATACAAATTGTAACAAGATATGCAACATCAATGGGGCACTTTCACTTTGAAAATTCATCAAGAATAGAAATAGACTTCCATAATTCAAACAAAAATTTTCTCAGCATCTTTCAGATGTATAGAAGTCATAATGTAAGTCTCAAGTTCATTGATGGTTGAGCAAAGGATCAAATAAGCTTCAAACATCAAAACTAGTTGGTATAACCAACAATCTAGACAAGTTTTCAAAATGCATCAATAGAAAATACCAAAACTCGTCAATTAATTTTTAAAAAAATATTTTTGAGATTGTAAATCCATCTATGAACTTCAAACAAGGGCTGACTTCAATTTAAACTTAAGGGAAATTGGTTTTTAGAATCAAATCAAACAAGGGCATCATCAAAACCCTAATTGTTTAGAAATTAAACTTAATTATTGATTAATCAAGTTCCAATTCTAAATAATTCAAACTAAAATCATACACAAATAAAGAAAACTCCATAAGATCTGAAATTTATTTTTCCAAATTTTTTGCATTAAGGAAAAGTCAGAAATAAAATCAAAATTTAAATCATTAAACAATTAAACAATTAAACAAATATTCATATTTTAAAGAAAAACTCTAAACAAAAGTCATAGAAATATTCAACCAAAATTATATTCAAATATTAGAATTAAAAATAAGCTTCTATGATTTTTTGTGGAATTTTTGAATCAAAGGAAATGTCAAAATAAAATAAAATAACAAATAAACAATTAATTAGTCACATGAATTTTAAAACTAATCAAAACATTTTCAAAAATTTTGAAAAAATGTAGTACGTCAGAATTATTATTTTTAGATTCCTTGAATTTTTTCAAAACTTTTCATCAAGTATTGATCAAGAAATAAAATCAGGAAAGATCAAGTTATAAAGCAAAATTCAAATAAATGTGAAATTCAAATAGACCAATCAGGAGGTGCCACGCTTTATCATCAACCTCCAGCCCGAGCAAAAACTCGCTTATAACAGTTCCAACATGCTCATTTCAGATCCATCAAACAAACACGATTCTCAACCAAAATCCATGAAATTAAGCTCAAATTAAACCTAACATATCATACTACAACACGCACTTCGAATCAAACTTAGAGATCAAGCATAGATCGAGAAATCAAATCTCAAAAACTAGAAAAACACACTGCAAACATCAAAACCAGAAAAACGATTTCACCAGATATGCTTGAATTAAAACTCAAATATACATCAATCCTAATGATTGACCAGCTATAAACTCAATGCACAACTTAAAACACTTCCATTCATGCTCAAGTTAAGGTTCAGATTCAGCAAGCATACCTACAAAAGTGAAAAGTAAATTCACTTAGTGCCTCTGACGTCTAATAAGAAATCCTTCTGGACAACTTCCTTGTGTTCCAATTAAGGTGTTTGAGTGAAGAAATGAAGACTGGAGCAAGTGAAATTAGTTGTTCATGTTGACCAAAAGTCCACTTGGTCAACTTTGACTTTGTTAACTTTGAGTAAAATGATTGTTTTGCCCTTTTGATTCAATTGAGCCACTTTTATTCAAAATTAGTGAACTAAAACTTCAAACATATGACATTCCAAACACATAGAGGATATGGAAAGAGTTTCCACTCAAAATTCAAAAGAATCCCTGATTAAAACTCCAACCCTAATTTTGCACCCTGCATTAGAAGATAACTGGTCAAGCTTCAAACCCCTAATTCCTCTGGGCATCAAGAGAGGCTTTTTGAACAAAATTGATTCCAATGATGATAAAAGAATGATGCTTAAATACTTGGCTCATTTAGACCCCAATAACTCCAACTTGGGAAAAACCCTAATTTTGACTGATAAATAAAAAAGGAAGTGATTCTCCTTATAAACAACGCAATACTCAATCTTCTGATGATCCAATGAGGTGGATAAGATATCTTGAGATATCTGACACCTTTGGGCTTGAAAGATCCAAAGGTTTAGATAATAAGGCTCTCCTTGAGCAACTGGTCAATATAATCAATCTTCCAAAGCTTGAGGGAGGCTTGATAAACCAAAATACCTTGATCCCTACACCATGTATGAATGCAAGTGCAATATGATGTTTATGATGAAACATAAGCCTATATCAAGAGGTTAAATTTTGGGGTGCAACACTTTAGGAGTTAGAAACTTTAATGTTTGATTTTATTTTTATTTCAAAGTTTCAAATGATGTAATTGGTTTGTAATGGTGTAATGAAATTTGGACAAAGTTTGAATCAACCTTCATATTTTGTCATTATTCTTCCAATTTGTACTTTAAACAAAAAATCCCTAATGATACCAAAAGTATGCAAAGTCTCTTTTAATTGAAATTCGAATTTGAATTCTCCAACATCTCTTGAATGAGTTCCATAATACCTTGTGCCATGAAAGTGAAATTGGATTAGAATTATTGAAAAACACTTTCCAAATCACTCATTAAATTCCTAATTTCTTTTGGAGTTCTTGAGTGAACTAGTTGAGAATTGAATGAAACTTTCCACTTGAATTTGAAATTAATCTCATGCTTTGCATGATGTTTGATGACCTTGAAATATCATGCTTTAAAAATATTCTTGGATAATGGAATGTGATTAATGATTTGAATCTTGAATGAGCCTTTTTTGATAACTTTCATCTAGTTAACACTTGAATTTACATGATGAAAACTCCAAGTATTCTAGATGAATCCTTCTTCCAAAACAATCTTGAATTCAATCACGCCACTCAAACAAAATTCACTAGAAAAGGGATTCGAGGCTAAAGGTTATCTCTTTAAGAAGTTGGAACCATGAATTTTATTAGAAGTCAAGAAACCTTTTAAGTCAAGAAAAATGACCTATAATGTTTCACTAAATTTCAAGGCTTTCTAAACACAATTTGACTTTGATTATTAAAGTAAACTTGTAGATTACATTATGTATCTCAATCTACAAAAATAATCGTATCAAGATCTTGAAAATTAAGGAAATTATGATTCTTGGAAGTCAGGAAACAGTTACTTGATATTAGGTCAATGTCCAAAAAGCGACCTCTAAAATATTTGAATTTTTGATGATCTTTCGCACATAATCGGCTCTTGACTTGTAAAGAGAAGTTGGAGATGACATCAAGTAGAGTCATATGCAAAAATAAACACTAAAAAATATTGAATAATAAAGAAGTTACAATCGTTTTAACCTGATCTTGAAAATGTCGACTTTTGGTCAATACAGTTGATTTTCGATCATCTGAGAAATTAATCGAGCGAACTTGTGATGCAAGACATGAGATTTTATATAAGAATTCTTGAATACATATAAAGCACCATGAAAGCCACTTTAGCTATTTGAAACCAAATCTTCCTTGAGAAATACAAAACCCTAGTTGTGGATGCTAGAGGGATATTTTGAATGAAAACTGAGAGGGAAAATTTTGGAGTACAACAACTGCTCCTGTTCAATCTTCTTAAACCTGAAGAGTTAGATTGGCATGTCCACCATTCGTGACTTGAAGATAGAATATTATTGAACACTTAAGTGCCCAGAAATTTGCACTCGTTTATGCAAGAAGTAACGTTGTTAGCTGATCATACCGGGAATGTGCTTAAAGATGCCATTTGGAGAGTGACAGAATATTGTCGGAGATGGGCTTATAGATGCCATCAAAAGGTGATTGAAAATCATCGGAGATGGGCTTATAGATGCCATCCAGAAGTGACTGTTGATAGGGAAATTAGACTAAGTCTAATGCTCGACTTTAACTAGGAGAAATATCAGAATAAATCTTTGGTCAATTTAATCAGAGCCAGAAAAGGTCTACTAAGAGAAGCATCAGAGTAAATCTTTGGTCGATTTAATCTGAGCCAAAAAAGGAAAATTATGGTCTTTAACTGGGTAACGAATCAACATAAATCTTAGGGTCAATTTAACTAAACCAGAGAAAGTGTCTACCGGAACGGAATCAAGATAAATCATTGGTAAATTTAAAATGTACCAGCAAAAGTCTTGATTTGTCTTTAACTAGATAACAAATCAGTATAAATCTTAGGATCGATTTAACTGAAACAGAGAAAATGTCTATCAGAATGGAATCAGGATAAATCATTTGTTGATTTAAACTGAACCAGTGGAGGTCTGTGAATGAGGTTTGTGTCATGTAGATAGTTGCCCCGTCCTGTTTCGGGACTTGATCTACGATCAATTTGTGGGTAAACTCGTCCTGTTTCGGGAGTTCATACCACCTGGTGATAAATATAGTCGCCCCATCCTGTTTCGGGAATTAATCTTTATCTGACCAAAGAGAAAGAAAGATAGTTTCCCCGTCCTATTTCGGGAGTTAATCTCCAATATTCTCATGTATATAGTTGTCTTGTCTTGTTTCATGTATTAACTTACAATCAGTTGTTCACAGATAGTTGTCATGTCTTGTTTCATGTATAAATCAGTGGCCGATGATCTTGATAGTTGTCCTATCTTGTTTCAGGTATTAATCTGGAACCCGCTTTTGTTGGTCGTAGAGATAGTTACCTCGGCTTGTTTCGGGAATTAATCTCTGACCTATTTGAGAAATGTTGATGATATTTATTTGGTTGAGAACTTTTACCTGAAAAGATAAAGAGTTAGTTGTATGCAATACCGTGATGTATGAAATGTATTGTGTAATGATGTTCTCAAAATAAATGAGATTGTGATATATGTTTTTCGTATGCATATGTCATGATGTATGAATATGGAATGTTATTGAAATGTATCTTTGTCTGGGAAAATAAGGCCTTGACTACTGCTCTGGAGTTTAAAGTTAACTGGTATCTGGTCGGATTCTGGGCTTGGTAGTAACCTTCTGGGGATAGTGACAAATTCAACCAGGGAAGAGGAGTTTTGTCAGTGATTTTCAATAGTTTGAGGAATAGACTCAAGTTGGGGAGATTGTAATTTGTTGGGGGAATAAACCATGTTGAGAAAATTATTCTGGCGACCTTATTGGGGAGATGCATTCTTTTGTGGAAGAACATTTGCAAGGTTTCTCTTCCAGTTTTGGAAGGCCAAACTCGGCCGGGGAAGAGAATCTCTAGGAGATATGCTGATTGGAAACTTTGAAAAGAAATTGTGTGAATTTACTTTGTGGGGGATAATCTCATAGAAATGGCTTTGCGGGGTTTTATGGACAGCTTGGGTGTCACCCCAACTCCTAGAGTCTTGAGTAAATGCCTATTACTGTTCCCATGCGTATATTTGTTAATAGTTAATCATGTTCATATGCATTTATTCATTCAATTTTAGTCATTGGACGTTTTGCAATCAAAACAAAAAAACAAAAAGTTTGTACTTCAAAAGGTATTTGTATTGATAAGCTTCCTATAAACAGGCGATTTTGTAGAAAGAGACAGAAATCCTAGTAAGAGGAAATTGTCGTTAAATGAAAAGAGTAAAAAGTGAAAAACAAGTATATATAGCCATGTGGAAGTGATCTCATTGGGTTCCAACTCCACTATTGCCCCTATGTCTTTGAACATTTCATCCCTTACTATCAGAAGAAGTTGATTGAACTGATCTTGTACCATTTGAACTCTAACTTTGGTAATAAAGTTGGCTGTAGTGATCCAACAGGACATAGTCGTATGCTTTAATCCATAACTTTTCCATGGACCGCCCTTTCGGGTTTTCAGTCCACCAAGATACCCTTTTTTGCCCAAGGTGCCCTTTCAGGTTTTCGACTTGTCGGGTGTACAATATTTTGTATATATCCCTAATTTTTTCCCGAACCCCTTTGGTTCGCCGGGATGCCCTTATTTTTGCCTAGGTATGTCAACCTAGCGGTTCGTTCTTATGCGTAGTATTTTTTGACTATGTCTGTGTTGACAGGGTGCGGAAAATCTTCGTCGTCCATAGTGGTTAGCATCATAGCACTGCCCAAGTATACTTTCTTGACAACAAATGGCCCTTCTTAAGTGGGAGTCCATTTTCCCCTGGGATCACCTTGTGGTAGAATGATGCTCTTTATTACCAAGTCACCAACCTGATATACCCTACGCTTGATCTTCTTGTTGAAAGCTTTGATCATACATTTCTGGTACATCTATCCGTGACAGATAGCAGCCAGCCACTTTTTGTCAATCAAATACAGCTGATCTAACCTAGTCTGAATCCACTCGTCTTCGTCCAAGTATGCATCTTTCATTATCCTTAGAGAAGGAATCTGAACTTTGACAGGCAGGACAACTTCCATGCCATAGACCAAAGAGAAAGGGGTTGCCCCAATTGATGTTCATGCCGAAGTACGATAGCCGTAAAGAGAAAATGGTAACATCTTATGTCAGTGTTTATAGGTTACCACCATATTTTGCACAATCTTCTTTATATTCTTGTTGGTAGCTTCCACTACACCGTTCATCTTAGGTCTGTATGGAGAAGAATTGTGATGTTTGATCTTGAACTCCGTGCAGAGTTCAGTGATCATGGCATTATTGAGGTTAGTACCATTGTCAGTGATGATTCTCCCAGGGATGCCATTTCGACATATGAGGTTATGTTTGATGAATATGGCTACAACAGTCTTGGTAACTGAGGCAAATAAAGCTGCTTCAACCCACTTGGTAAAGTAGTCAATGGAGACGAGAATGAAACGGTGTCCATTGGTGGCAGTGGGCTTGATCTCTACAATCATGTCAATGCCCCACATTGAAAATGGCCAAGGAGTAGTCATTACATTTAGAGGTATCGGAGGCACGTGAACTTTGTCGGCATAAATCTGGAACTTATGGCAAGTCTTCGAGTGATGGTGACAATCAGTTTCCATTGTCGACCAATAGTACACAGCCCTCAGAATATTCTTGGCCATAGTGTGTCCGCTGGAGTGAGTTCCGAATATACCGTTATGCTTGTCTTCCATGATCTTCTCTGCTTCCTTCTTGTCCATACAACAGAGCAAGGTTAAATCATGGTTGCGTTTGTACAAAACTCCATTGCTCAGGAAGAACTTGGTGGAAAACCTCCACAGGAATTTCTTGTCGTTGATTGATGCTCCCTCAGGGTATTCTTGTGCTTCAAGGCATCTTTTCACTTCATGGAACCAAGGCTTCTCCTCTACTCCATCAGTCTCAATCTCAAAGCAATGTGCCGGTTTGTCAAATCTTTCGATAGTAATTCTGGGATCTTCGTTGCCCCAATTGACCATGAACATAGATGACATAGTTGCTAAGGCATCTGCCAACTGATTTTCTTCCCTTGGGATATGTTCAAAGGTAACCTCTTCAATGTTTTGGATCAAGGTCCGCACATGTTCTTTGTATGGGATAAGATTTGGATGCTTGGTATCCCACTCTCCTTTAATTTGACTGACCACCAAGGTTGAGTCTCCATATACACTTAGGAATTTTATTCTTAGGTCAATAGCAGCCTTGAGGCCCATAATACACGCTTCATACTCGACAATATTATTGTTACAGTCAAAGCAAAGTCTGGAAGTGAAAGGTGTATGGCAACCTTCGGGGGATGTGATCACAACACCAATTCCATTACCAAGTGAATTAGAAGCTCCATCAAAAACCATAGTCCATCGGGATCCTTGTTCAGGTCCGTCATACAGTCTAGGTTCTTCACGGTCTGTCACTAGCATGATATTCTCGTTCGGGAATTCGAAGTTCATTAATTAGTAGTCATCAACAACTTGATGCACCAAATGATCTTCCAGCATAATTCCCTTGATTGTGTTTTGTGTAGTGTACTAGATGTCATATTCGGTTAAAATCATTTTCCATCGGGCTATTCTTTTGGAGAGAGTTGGCTTCTCGAAGATATACTCGATGAGATCTATCTTAGAGATCAAGAGAGTGATATGAGTCAACATATACTGTCTTAGTCGGAGAGCATCCCATGCCAAAGTGCAACAAGTTTTCTCGAACAGTGAATATCTTGTTTCAAGTCGGTAAACTTTTTTCTAAGATAGTATATTGCATGCTCTTTTCGACAAGACTCGTCATGCTGCCCCAACACCCCCCCCCATTGAATTCTCTAACACGGTTAGGTACATGATCAAAGGTCTTCCTTTGACTGGAGGCATCAGGATTGGAGGTTCTTGAAGGTACTCCTTAATCTTATCAAAAGCTGTTTGGAAATCTCCGTTCCATCTGACTGCTTGATCTTTCTTCAGCAGCTTGAAGAGTGGATCACAAGTAGCATTTCAGTGAGATATGAATCAGGAAATGCAGTTGAGTCGACCTAAGAAACCTCTGATCTCTTTCACAGTACGAGGGGCTGGCATTTCTTGGATAGCTTAGACTTTTGTTAGATCAACGTCAATTCCATTACTACTGACGGCAAAGCCCAGGAGCTTACCAGACCTTACCCCAAAGGTGCATTTGTTTGGATTCAGCCTCAGCTTGTACTTCTTCAACCTTTCAAATAATGTGTGCAAGTGATAAAGGTTTTCTTCCTCAGTTTATGGCCTGGATATCATATAATCAACATATACTTCTATCTCATGGTGTATCATGTCATTAAATAGAGCCACCGTAGCTCGTTGATAAGTTGCGCTTGCGTTCTTTATCCCAAAAGGCATGACCTTGTAATAGAAAGTGCCCCACTGTGTGATAAAGGTGGTCTTCTCCATGTCCTCGAGCGCCATTTTGATTTGGTTGTAACCCAAGAAGCCATCCATGAAGGAGAACACCTTGTGTTGAGCAGTGTTGTCTACCAAGACATCAATATATGGAGTGGGAAGTCGTCTTTGGGGCTTGCCCTATTTAAATCCCCGTAGTCTACACACATACGGACCTTACCATCATTCTTCAGAACTGGAACAACATTTTCAACCCATTAGGGATACGACGTCACTGCCAAGAAACCTGCATCGAACTGTTTCATTACCTCAACCTTGATTTTCTCAGACATATCTGGCCGTATGCGATGAACCCTTTACTTGATCGGAGGACAACCTTCTTTCACTGGCAGGAAATGAACTACGGTATCAGTATCAAGCCCTGGCATATCTTCATATGACCAAGCAAACACTTTAACATAGTCATGCAACATCTGGACCAATCTACCCTTGACAATGTCTTTCAAATTAGCGCCGATCTTGACTTCCCTCTTGTTTGCCTCAATGCCTAGGTTGATAACTTCAACTGGTTTTTCATGCATTTGAATGGCCTTTTCCTCTTGCATCAGAAGTCTGGTTAATTCCCCAGGTATTTCACAATCTTCTTCTCCTTCGTCTTTGGCTTGGTAGATTGGGTGTTCAAAGTCATAAATGGCAATAATAAAGTCGTCGTAAATGAGATCCGGAGTGGATGTGGATCTGCAAATGTGTGTGTGTGCATGTAAGGTCACATGGCTATTTAAAAAAACAATAAAGTGAAAGAAAGACAATGAGCGTGAAATTTGAATGCAAAACATTCCAATGTTTTTCATTAGAATGATCACACGGCATATGAAAATGAACAAAACCTTAACAAATGGGCCATGGTGCCCAGGGCAAGGCACATGGCTTAAAGTCATTGTTTCAATAAAATTAAAGACAAAGTTCTCAAATTAACAAAACAGTAAATGGTAATTACTCCTGGCTGAAGGATATTGGAATAAAGTCCTTAGTCTGCCAGTTGTTAATCCCTCAATCAGCTGTTGGATAGATCCAGCCATCAAAGTCACAATCATCGTCAGAGTCTTCAAGAGCATTCACTTCATGATTATCGATGCGGAGAGGTGGTTTCCCTGCACGAGCACGTCAGACCTTCTTTTGAGGTTTGGCAGTGAACCCCAAACCAAATTTGTCTGACTTGAAAGGGGTGTCAGGGAGTTGTCCCCAAATGGTACAACCTCCATCTTCAATCACAACATGAGCGTCTTTGAGGGAAGCCATCCTTGGCACATCTTTAGCAGATTTGGGAATGTAAGGAGTGGCCTTGGCAACAACAACCATAGGAGAGACCACTTCAAAGGCTTGACAAGGAGTTTCTATGAACTCGTCATCCATCTCAACATACTTAAATGAATTCAGATGGCTAACCATAAACTCTTCTTCACCACAGACGGTAACAATTTTCCCCTTGACCAGATATTTTAAACTTTTCATGTAGTGCGGAAGTCACCGCTCCTGCCCCATGAATCCATGGGCATCCAAGTAGGCAAGAATACGCAGGACAGATATCCATCACGTAGAATGTGGAGTTGAAAATTTGAGATCTAACTTTGATGGGGAGGTCAACTTCTCCATGAACCATCCTCTTTGATCCGTCAAAAGCCCTCACCACGATGTCACTAGGCTTTAGTACCAAACCTTCATATTCTAACCAATCTAGAGCACCTTTTGGAAAGACATTCAAAGAGGATCCAGTATCCACCAATACATGGGCTAAAGTGGTTCCTTTACATTCGATGGAGACATGCAAATCTTTATTGTGATTTTTCCCGACTAAAGTTAAATCAGCATCCGAGAATTCCAAACCATTATCGGCAGTCAAACTCTCTATACAGTTTTCAAACTGATCGGCCGTAGTTTCTTGAAGAACATGTGCATTTTTCAAGAATTTAATTAACTCTTGAGAATGCACATTAGAGCATAGCAACAAAGATAGCATAGAAATATTCGAGGGTGTTTTCCCTAACTGTTCTACTATCTTATAACCACTTTTCCTTATAATTTTCAAAATATCCTCTATCTCTTGGGTAGATGGTTCCTCATTGGTAATGTATTTTGCATGCACCTCCATCCTAGAAGGCTCAATCATTTTTTCTTTTCCCATAGCGTCAGTACTAGGTTTATCAACAGTAATGCGAACAGGTGCAGTTATGGTGGTTGGAGATGAAATGTCTGGAGAGAAGATTCTCCCCGTCCTTGCTCCCTTGCTAGAGCCATAAATGTTGGTAATGTCAGCAGTTTCATCTTGATGATTCCAGGAGTCTTGTTTAATACCATGGTAGTATACTTCAACCCCATAATTCTAGGGTACCGCCTTATCGGAAGAATAAGGGACTGGCCCAGGAGTGGTGATTATCATTGGAGCTATCCTCAGTTAAATGGGAATCCTAATAGGACATGTTGAAGTGATCCTAATAGGTTTGTTGGAGATAGTGATGATGGATATGTCTTCAACAACTTCAGTCAAAATTTTTACGGATGCAGTTCTTTCGAATAGAATCTCATGGCTATATATTAGGTGTTGGGCACCTTTTTTTAGCCATTCACAACCATTATTTTGTAGAGAACATCAACGATAGTCTTTAAGGAAACCAGGGAATACCCCAACTTTCAACAAATCTTCTTTAACAGTGGTCAGAGGAGTGGTCAAGTCATTAACAAAGGAAACAAAAGCAGTATCTTCAATAGCATTGACACCCTTGCATTGATTTGACATGGGTGCAGTGATTATATTTGGAGTTGGAGGAGGATCAAATTCAATGGTCTTGTTGTCGATGAGGACTTAGATTTTGTTCTTTAAAGCCCAACAATGATCAGTGTCATGTCCGGGACTATTGGAGTGGTAAGCACATTTGGCGTTGGGATTGTATTTTGGAGATGAAACATTGGGATTTGAAGGGGAATCACGAAATATTATCAAATTAGCCTTCAACAGGTGTTGTAGGGCTTGAAATAGTGACATGTTGATCCTTGTAAATTATCTTCTCGGGATATCAGGTCTTTGGTGACTAGCTTGTTGTTGTGGTATTTGAGTAGAGGTTAGATTGGAGATTAGAACTGCATTTACAGATTGACGATGGTCCTTTTTGACATGGCTCATTGACCCATATACGACATTAGTTTCCTTTTTGCCTGTAAATGGTTTTTTCACAACATTTGATGTAAAAGTGGAGGCCATGGGTATCTTCCCGTTTTTAATACCCCTCTTAACCCTTTCACCAGTCAAGATTAACTCAGTGAATCCGAATAATGAACTCTCAATCAGTAAGTTGAAAAGTGGCCTAGTCAACATCCCCTTAAACATATCCACCAATTCCCTATCAGTTAAGGGTGGCTACACCCTGCCAGCCAGGTCTCTCCATTTTTGGGTGTACTCTTTGAAACCCTCGTTGGAGCCCATAGTCATTCCTTGCAACTGTACTCAAGTTGGCGCCAGATCGGTGTTATATTGATATTGACGATTGAAAGTGGTGGCCAAGTCCTCCCAGGTATGATTGTTGGAATCTTCTAATTGGTAAAACAACTCCAATTGAGTCCCAAACAAAATTTCTTGAAAGAAGTGCACCCATAACTTCTTATCAGTGGCATGCGGCTGAATCTTGCAGACATAAGATCTCAAGTGAAGCTTTGGGCACGAAATACCATCGTACTTTGAAAAGATTGGAATCTTAAATTTGTGGGGAATAACTACCTCAAGAACCAAACCCAAGTCACCAAAATCCAGGCCAGGCACAACTTGGATCTCTGTAGCCTTTAGTCGGTCTTCTAGCTGCTTATATTTGTCGTCGGCTGGCGGGTATTGCTCATCGACATAATCCCCGTCTTCGGAAATTTAATAATTCCCACCCCCAAAACGGGTGCTTCTAGCATTGTCATCTTGGTTCTCATCCTCCTCGGAGGAGTGCTATTTAACTTGAACCTGTCGGAAGGGGCCTTTGAACCTCTTCCCCATGTTGATTACAACTTTCCTCTTGGTCTTCTTCTTCGCGACAAGAAGCGCCAGCATTTCTTGCTGACCCTTTTCTAAGTTGAGCAGAGTCTCTTGGAATTGAGAATTTTGAGTCTGCAAGTCCTTGACGGTTTTCTCGAGATGCATCTTGTCTTGAAATAAACAGTAGAAAGATGAGGAAATCTGTGTTGGAAAACCTGCTTATGATATGATGCATGTTATGCGTATGCAATGTTTTCAAGGACCTTTAAGATTTAAATTTGCTTAAACAAAGAGGAGATAAAACATTAATTGTATTACAATGAAAGAAAGAAAACAAAAATGAAATAATATAATAAAAGGCTTAGGTCTCCCATGGACGCTTCTTCTTTGGATTGATGTAGGAATTCAAGTTCCGCTCCTCGTGAAGTGGCCTTGTGAGCTCCAACACTTTGTTCTCGCCTGCATAAAATTGGGCTTCAAAGGTGTCTTGCTCTCCCTTGAGTTGAATCAATGATCTTTCCAACTCCTCGAGAGTAGTAGGCATGTCTGGATGAAGAATGGTGTAGGGAACATCTCCTTTGGTAATAGGCTCCACAATGATAGGTAGGATGGCCAAATATGGCATCATGAGGTTTTGAGCATGAGCTCGCACCCACTTGAGATAGGGCTCCAAAGGAATGGAGTTCTTATACCATAAAGTTTTGCTATCAACTTTGTTTACCATGCCCCAAGCTCGTACAAATCTTTGACGGTAACCTTGGACATCATTCTCATAGTCAAACACAATACCTTGGACAAGTGCGTCATGAGGACCTTCCCTCCGAGCATATCCAAACTGTCGTAGAGCCAAGCAAGGATTATAAGTGATACCTCCCCTAATGCCAAGGAGTGGGACATTATGGAATTCCCCACACCGGTCAATAATGATAACATCCTCCAAAGATAGAGAACACCAATGAGTATTCGAATGTGAAAGTGGCATCAACCTTTGAGACCACCTCATACCTTGTTCGTTCTTCAAAGTTGATCGAGGAAGGTGCAAAATAAACCACCTAGCCAACAAAGGAGTGTGTCATACCCCAAATTTTCCCGCCCTCAGTGCTACCATCAAGTTTATTTTCAAACTTTGATTTTTATGAAATTCTTTTGATTTACATTTTGGGATTTTGTAAATATTCGTTTTCGAGTTAATTTAAAATATAATAATTTACTTAAAATTATTTATATTTTTAATAGAAAAAAAATTGATCGTCTTCATAAGTTTTCAATTGGCTTTTTATTTCAAATGAATAACGTAGCACAGTTGGTAAGAGAGTAAGACTTACAAGTGGAAGGTCTTGAGTTCAAGCCCCGTTACACTAATTTTTGGCATTTATATTCTTGTGTGTTTTTTAAATAAAAAGGATAAAAAAATTATTTTTCAATTATTTTATTATTATTTTTGTTTTCTATTTTAAGGGTATTTTAAATTTTTTTATTTTTATTGTTTTACATCTTTGATCTTATACACTTAATAGTCAAGATTTTTAAAATAATTGAAATCTTTCAAAACTAATATTTATTAATCACAAAATCAATCACAATATTAAGAAAAAATCACAAAAGTGTCTAGGTTCATAATCTTGTCCATCAAATTTCAATCAAATCTTAATTGGTATAAATCTTCCCAAAAAATCACTTTTTTATTATTAAATTATAATTTTCGTATTTTCTAATTAATAATTTTCCAAAAATAGTATTTTTCACTTTTTTCAATTTTTAATTAAAAAATAACCAAAAATTATATAAAATATAAAAACAACAAAATCACATGATTTGTCACTTTCTGATTGGTCACATGTTGACAAAACTGATTTCTCATTGGTCAGAATTTGTAGACTTGTTGACCAAGATAAAATCATAAACTTTGGGCTTTTCTTGGTGTGGACTATTTCCTTTTTGGGGTGTCTTTAACCTAATTTCAAATCTATAAATAGACCACTCTTTAACATTATTTTTCATCCATAATTTTATAATCATCCATAATTCACTAGAGTTCTCCTAAAATTTCACATAGAAGAAGAACAACAAAGAAACCCTGAAGCCTCTATCAACCTAAAAAAATCTCTGCACTAAAGGAAAGAAGAAAGGAGATTGGAGGAAGCAACTTAAGTTTGGTCACGACACTTCAGGTTGGTTTCTCTTTTACCATCTTATTTAAACTTGTGCATGATTGCTTGTTGTCGGGTTAATTGTTCGATGTGTTTCTTTAGTTGATGTCTGAATCCAAAATTCAATTTGTTCTTTATCTATGATTATGTTGTACATAATTCTTATTTTAAAGTTTATTTTTAATAATATATTTAGTTTTATTAATCATATGTACTTGTTATCGTTAACAATTATTAACATAATATTATAAAGAAAACTTGTTTTTCACCATTATTATATTATTGTTGATATTAATTTATGTATTTTATTTTTAAATCTTAATTAAATCTGGCCACATATCTAATTTTGACTGGATTTAATGTTAATAAAAAGAAATAAAATACAAATCTTTTTAGCCTTATTAAGCTAATCATTAAATATAACAAGTAAATATTTTCTTTTCTACAAATTCTTTATTCGTTAATTTTTTTAGTCATTAACTAATGGATTTTGATATTTATTTTAGGAATAGTAAGTAGGTTAATTTATAATTAAATTAATGATTCTTTCAGTTATTTTTTTAGAATTATTTTCTTTTTTTCATAAAAAACCACAAAACATGTTTCTCTTTAGTGTAGTTAAATATTAACCATATTTTCTATATCTATCATACTTTTTAAAATTAAATATATATAAAAAACACCAAAAACATGTCTTAGTATTTAGACTAATAATCGACTTGATACATAATTTCAAATTTCTTTTTAAATCTAATTAATTCAAACATTCTATAATTAATAGGATGTCCATCTTTGAATAATTAAATGAGTCGACATATCGTCTACCGATTTATTATTCAAAATCAAATAATCTAAACCCCCCCTTAATTGGTCCAAGTTCAATTTCTGAACTTGGGCCCTTAATACCCCATCTGCATTTAGGGCCCAGTTCAACTCTTTACCTTTTCAGGAAAAGATCAAATCAATAGATGACTATCATCAACAATCTTCAAAAGGTCAGAAATTAATATCTGTAACAAGCCGGGACAATTATCTACATGACGAGCTGAAGCAATCCTACACCAGCTCCTTCCCATACACTCTTCTGGAAACAGTTCAGATGTGATCCATATATGGATGACATTCTGACACTTATTCCAGATTTCCTTCTAGAGACAGTTCAGATGCAATCCAGATATGGATGACATTCTGATACTTATTCCAGATTTCCTTCTAGAGACAGTTCAGATGCGATCTAGATATGGCTGACATTCTGATACTTACTCTAGATTCTCTTCTAAATACAGACCAGATACGATCCAGATTCGGATGTCATTCTGTCACTCATTCAAATATGGTCCAGATCCGATCCAGATACATATATCATTCTGATACTTACTCCAGATTCTCTTCTAAATACAGTCTAGATACGATCCATATTCGTATGTCATTCTATCACTCAGTCAAATATAGTCCAGATACGATCCAGATATGGATATCATTCTGATACTTACTCCAGATTCTCTTCTAAATACAGTCTAGATACGATCCAGATTCGGATGTCATTCTGTCACTCATTCAAATACAGTCCAGATACGATCCAGATACGGACATCATTCTGATACTTCTTTCAGCATACCCTTCCAATATAGTCCAGATACGATCCATATACGGATATCATTTTGATACTTCTTTCATCATGCCTTTCAAATACAGTCCAGATATGAATGTCTTTCTGACGCTCATTCTGTATATCTCTCAGATACGAGTCAGATATAATTCATTTATGAATATTATTCTGAATCTCATCCAAGACCACTGTTGGTTCAGTTTGAATCTCTCAATGATTTATCCTGATTCTTTCCCGCAGATATCTTTCTTTGGTTCAGATATATCGCTCCAAGATTTATTATGATTCTTTCCAGTTGAAGAAAATTCAAGACCACTCCTGGTTCAATTTAAATCTCTCAATGATTTATCCTGATTCTTTCTCGCAGATATCTTTCTCTGGTTCAGATAAATCGCTCCAAGATTTATTCTGATTCTTTCCAGTTGAAGAAAATTCAAGATCATTGTTGGTTCAGTTTAAATCTCTCAACGGTTTATTCTGATTCTTTCCTGCAGTCATCTTCTCTGGTTTAGATGAGTCACTTCAAGATTTATTCTGATTCTTTTTTCCAGACCCATGCTGGTTCAATTTTAATCCCTCAACAGTTTATCCTGATTCTTTTTCGCATACATCTTATCTGGTTCAGATAAGTCGCTTCAAGATTTATTCTGATTCTTTTTTCCAGGCCCCTGCTGGTTCAGTTTAAATCTCTCAACGATTTATTCTGATTCTTTCCCGCAGACATCTTCTCTGATTCAGATGAGTTGCTTCAAGATTTATTCTGATTCTTTTTTCTAGACCCCTGCTGGTTCAGTTTAAATCTATCAACTATTTATTATGATTCTTTCCCGCATACATCTTCTCTGGTTTAGATAAGTCGCTACAAGATTTACTCTGATTCTTCTCCAGACCCCTGCTGGTTCAGTTTAAATCTCCCAACAGTTTATCCTGATTCTTTCCCGCAGACATCTTCTCTAGTTCAGATAAGTCGCCTTAAAATTTATTCTGATTCTTCTCCATATCCCTATTGTTTAGTTTAAATATCTCAACGGTTTATCTTGATTCTTTCCTAGTAGACACTTTCTCTGGTTCAAATAAATCGCTCAAAGATCTATTTTGATTCTCTTCCAGTTGAGATCAAGTTCAGACTTAGTCCAATATCTGTCAACAATCACCTTTGGATGGCATCTATAAGCCCATCTGCGACAACTCTCCATCATTTCTCCAAATGGAATCTTTAAGCCCATTCCCTACACAATCATCCAACATATCATCGAGTGTAAATTTCCGGGCACTCTAGTGTTCAATCACCTTCCACTTTCAAGCTACGAACGACAAACATGCTGATCTCGCTTTTCAAGTTTAAGAAGATTGAACAGGCGCAACTGTCGTTCCCTAAATTTTCCCTACCTCTTTTTTCTTTTGTCTGGCTTTGAACTTTACATCCCATTTGCACCGCTTTCACTAAGTCATTTGCATATCCCGCATCTCATGGAATCAGGCGCCTTGATTTGAGGTATTAGGGTTGTGCCCTCTTTATGTCTAATTTTGTTGTGAAGTTCTCTTATCAGGTAAAAGGGAAATTTATCTGGTTCTTGATTAGTGGATCGTGGGATGGATTTTTGTTGTATCAAGGATTTGTTTCTCACCAAGTTACAAGGTTGTTTCTCGCTCGAATTCATCAGAGCTGGGATTAGGGTTTATTTCCCTATTTGTTAGTTTTCTGGATGTGTACAAAATGCTAGGGTTTTGGATCCCTGATTTTTGTGAAGATGTCTCTTTCGCCCGCCTTAAGGATGAGAATGTTCAGTACATTTTGTTAGAGGTTTCATCTCCTCACACTTCAAGTTTTCTTCTTGAGATCTCTAAGTCACCGAGTCAAGGGTTTGAAGTTTAAATTGATGAACATGGAATCCGGGTGTAAGAAATAAGGTGGAGGTTCATGATGATCAAGGCATTATTTTTGTTGCTTCAGTTGCAAGTTACCGGTGGTTTGGATGTCTGAATTACAGTTCTTGTTTAGAGTGCAAGTTTGGTTTGGGTGTGATAGGAAGAGTGGAGTTGGAAGACAAGGAATTGGGTTACTTGAGATACAAGTTACTAAGGTCATGTTTGATTTCTTAAATTTTAAGATACAAAGTGAGGAGTATTATTCAAACCATTCAAGTGTAAATTGCTTTTTTCAATCAAGATTCAAGAGTTTATTTAATTTCCATACAATAAATTTGTCATTCATAAAATTCACTCAAGTTTTGTGTTCATTACATTTTTGGGACAAGTTACAAGAGGGACACTAATGTGAAATCACAAGTTCCAATTGTTGTTTACAAAACAAAAAATAATTAAATGTTTCTTCTTTAATTTTATTTTGCTTCCTCTTCAAGAAACTCGTCCACACTGTTTGCTATCCATGGCCTTTTCATCTGTCAACTTCGCATTCGCCATCCAATTCTCGTGTTCATGAAATAAGAAAAAAGGAAAAAGTTAGCAATAATCAACATGTGAAATTCAAAACTAGAATTATTTGTTAAAAGATAATGTTCATCATTAGGGTTTGTATTTGGAATCAGAGTAAAAGGGTTTATTTTTTAATCATGGGCCATCTTCTCCTATTTTGCAAATCACAAAGTTTGGGCTTTGGTTCACAAAAAGGGAAAAAGAAATTTGCAAACATTTTCTACTACAAAAGCAAAGTCAAACTGCAAACAATGAAAATAGTCACAACAACCCAGGTTTACTATACTATAGCAAAGCAACAAAGCAGGCTACTAAAGCAGACCAAGACAGTATAAAAAGCAAGGCAACCAAGCAACATGTAACAATAGCAGCAGCAGCCTGCAACAGCTACAGATCAGCAACAGAGAAACACAAAACAACAGGGAAAGTTGACACTAGCTCACATAGCCCTATATCATCACTTTCCTAAATATACAAACCCTTCAGAAATTATTGAATAAAAGCAGACATGCTTTAGATCATAAAAAGACAAAGAGGAAAAGATATCACTTGCACTGCTGCCCCAAATCTACCAAAACCTGTTGCATGAACAACCAAACAATACAGTAAAAAATTCTTCACAATAAGGCAGTCCTGCAAAATTGCCAAAACAGACCTCCAAAACTCAGCCCTGCATAACATGTGTTATGGCTGCCCTAAACTTAAACTAAGAAAGACAAATGTTGCCCAAACCGTCAAGGCAAAGGGCTGCACCCAAAGGCCACAAGGGCAGTTAACCAAGAGTGTTTAACCCCCATTTTATTTCCCCCCCAAAACTTCAATCTCGTTGGCTATAAAACAGACAGAGGCATGAGTTATCAAGGGGGAGGACATCAAAACAGGCCAAGTATACAGAAACCCCAAAAATACTCATCATTTTCCCCTTCCAACCCTTAAAAAATTAAACAGAGAAAGAGAGAAAAGAATACAAAAAAATAAGCTTCTCTGTAAAACTTCAAATCTCAGAACCAACTTCAAACAACAGTAACTCGCCTCCACTACCATAACCTGTATCGAACACAAAACAAACCAATTTCAACTCATATCCGGAATTAAGCCACAAATATACACAATCAAAAGGAGAAAAGATTCAAAAGCTCAAAAGTCAAAGGGAAATCACCATACCTGTGCTTGAAGAACTCCACTGAATAGGCTCCGATTAGCTGTTCATCTCAACTAATTCATAACCTTCGACCTTCTCCTCCAACCACCTCACTATCTTTGAACCTTTATCATTATTCAACAACATCAACAACTTCATTGCTACTGCAACAACAACAACAACAACACCGCCACAACCGCGTCTGATCCATCTTCATTCGTAAGTTCCATAATTTCTTCCATAGTTTTATTTGTCGCTAATGAATTTGTTTGTTGTTTGTTTGAGAGTGAGAAGAAGAGCGTGGAATTAGAGAGAGAAACATAGGGAGTTTTTTGGTTTTCATGGAAGAGGAAAGGAACAGGTACCAAGTCATGAAAGAAGAGAGGAAGAAATTGATTTTGTTTTGCTTGTTGATGAAAAACATTAACTAAAACAATGCAGACACAAAGATTAAGAAAAACATTTTTTTGCCTCTTCCCAATACTCCCAGCAAGCGGTGCCTCTGTGTGTTTAGGGTTTCCAAACCCTTTCTTTACCCCTTTCTGGCCGGGTCGCCCCATTGGGCCTTCTGGCCCAATCCCGTTATCAATTTTTACCTTATAATTCAATTAAATCATAGAATAACAGATAAAAATCCAGCTCAGGTTGTAAGGCATCATTGACTCTATCCTAGAGGAACCGGGCCCAACCCTTTCTGAGGCTTTGATTTCTATTTTTCTGGATTTATTTTAGATAACAATTAGTTTAATTTTTAGTTTTGACTTTAGTTTTTTTTTCCTATTTTTCTTGATTTCTTTTAGATAACAAAATTGGTTTAATCTTTAGTGTTGACTTTAAAATTCAATTAAACAAAAGTTATATAATTTCAAAATTAGTTAATTTAGGACTTTGTAAATAATTTTGTCAACTTTTTTTAATAGTTCAATAAACTTTCTTTTTATAAAATATTTAGTCTATATATAATAAAATTCAAATAATAATAGATTCTTTATTTTTCTTTCCAAATTCCTCACAAACAAAAATATAAAGAACTTTAATTTCTATACTTTGTTAATTAATTTTTACTTCATAGATTGTTGTAGTTTTAATTATTGGTTCGATTCGATTTTATTGCATTGATTGCCTATTTGGAATTTTAATCGCATTGATCCATCCCCATTTGTAAAATTGTACCCCCATTCCCGAAAGCTCTGTAATAGCGTAGAATTTTAATTTATGCAATTTACTGTTTTCCTTATACTGTATAGTAATTAGGTGTGCATGGTAAGATTTAAAATCACTCTCTAGATAACCCTAATATCAAAGAACAAATTAACTTGAATCGAACACACTTTTCACACGCGCACCTCTAGGGTAACCTCGCTTGTAGCCTCGGAAAAACAATCATGTCCCTCGAATATGGGACGCTTTAGCAAAGACCCTTCGATAAAAAAAAGATCGTAGTCCCTCGATGTCCCTCGATGTTGCCTTCGGTAAAACGATCTAGTCCCTTACAAAAATTGCTAAAGCGTCTCACAAGTTACCTTCTATGACTGTACAAACGTCCCACACCTGTCCCTTCACATCCAGCGACGAGGCTTCTTACCAAACCAATGGTAAGATAGCCACATCTAAAGGAGGAGGAAAAGAAGATCTAAGACCTTTTGAGTAGGTATATTCGCTCCTAGTTGCTCGCTTGCTCACAACAAAAACATTTTATACACCAAGACTCTTGTGATACGGTGGCATAACCGACTGTTATACTAGTTTGCATTTTGTATTCGCAAATGTTGCGGTAAGAAAGAGTTGCGACCGACTTTTATTTTATCCAACAATGGGAAAGGAAAAAGAACAGAAAAAACCTTTTTCGAGAATGTTTCTGAGTACCATGGTTTTCTACGGGCTCTTAGGTACTTTGCTCATTTGTAAAATTTCTTGTGCGTGCTTGTTTTTGAAAAACGTTTTACTTCGTGATAACCCTTGTATCGGTCCTTAAGAGTGTGACGAAGTTATTTTGAAAATTGTTTTAAAAATTGTTTGTGTGAAAAGTTTTGTTTGAGCAAGTACCTAGGAACTAATCTACCTACTTGAAAAAAGTCTGTTCGTTTTCCTTTAGACAATGCTATCCTATTATTAAGGAATAGGTAGCACCGTCGTTGGAGTTTTAAGGGACGTCTGAAGGGACAAATACGATCACAAAATCAATGTTAGGAAATTTTAGTAATCATCCAAAAGCCTTACAGATCTTTTTCCGAGGCAACATCCGAATGGGTCATTTTAGATCTTTTGGGACTAGAGGACGACCACTAACATTCCCTATACTTCATGATCGTTTATCAAAGGAAACCAGAGTGGAGTAAACCCTAGGAGTGAGCATGTGCAAGTGTATTTTTTCAATTAATTATCTTTGCATAATTAGGGTTTTCTCTTGTTTTAATTTCAGTTCGTCTTTCCATACTATCCTATACATACATCTAGGCAGTTTATAATTTGCGGAAATTAAAAATGCGAGAAGTTAGAGTCCTAATTATTACATGGCTTTGGGCGGATACATAATTATTTTTGACTGAAAATAAAATGCGGAATTAAAACCCTATTTAAATCTATTACAAACTCAGAGAAGTTACAAATAATAATAAGAAAGGAAAATTAAAAGCGCGCGGCAAATTAAATGCGAGAAATAATTAGACGACCTAAAAATATAATTTGAGAAAAATATTTATGTTTTTTTTTGAAGAAAAAAAAAATAGGTTAAGTACAAAATTAAACCCTAATTCTAATTATTTTAAATTATAATAAAAAAGAGAATTAAATTGCCTAAAATTATTTAAACTATTTAATTAATTAAATATTTTTTATGAAAAAATGATTTTGATGTTTTTTATGATTTTTTTTATTAAATAAAAAAATGATTCTTAGTGAAAATAATTAAAACAAGAAACTAAGAAAAAATAAAGAAATTAAATAAAAAAAGAAAAAAATAATAAAAAGAATTGGGCCTAGAGTGATACTGGTGGAAACAGGGGGTATGATTTGGAATTTTCAAGGCCCATTACGGCTGAGCCCAGTTTCTGCGCCCAATCTAGTGTAGCTTCCTTCTGATGGTTCACGGTATGACTGCATGTTCTGGATGTTGGATCTGGATATGATGGGATCTTGCGATTGAATTTGGAGATGCATGGTGGACATTTGATCATGAGGCGCACGAGATTTTGCATAGAGTATTAAGAAAATAACAAAATGTGCATGCCTGGGGTCGAACCCAGGTCTTTGGTTTCACACGCCCCCTGCCCTTGCCATCTGTGTTGTGTTTTTCATTTGTACATATATCCAAACTCAAATAATAAAAAGAAAATCAAGTGTTAAACCCAGTCAATTAAACAAATGCACACGTTTGCTAGTATGGTCCAATCATGTAATAAGAACAAGCCACGCATGCAGTCAAACGACCTTTAGCCTTTGACTCGCCCGAGAAGCGTCGGAGCCCTAGCTCCAGTCGTCTTCTTCGGCCATCTCCTTCATCCAACTCACGCAAACCTGCAAAAACAACGAATAGTTGGACCCTACCCCCTAATTCGAGGGCTGCAGATCCAATGGTAACCCCATCTTACCCCGAAACAGCTTGCAAACAACGCTATAAGAAAAATCGTGAAACAACGGTCATTAATGGAAAAAGGTGCTCCTGGGTGTTAGCTTCACATGTTATACGTCCAAACACTCACAATCATTCATAGAAACATATGTATGCAGTCAATATGGATTTAAATTAGGCGTTGTGCAAGTTTAAGATCCAAGAAATCTTACCCAAAAGTGAGGCACGGATTTGCTGATTTTTGATGCTATAGGATTGTTCACGAGTTGGGTTGAGTCCCTTGACTGTACAAGAGTATGATAAGAGGCTTAGAATCAATGGAGAATGGCTGGATCGTGGGATCTCCAGTTGCACCAAGCTTGAATATTTTTGAAGCTTTGTTATTGGTTTTGAGGCAACCTTTTCGTCCTCTTGTTGTTTGGAATGGCTGTCCTTATGTATGGTAGCATATTAGGTCAACATAAGTGGAAAAAATCCCATGCTTTGATGACAAAATATTTTCCTTTCAAATATTTGATTTTTGTTTATTTTTGTAACAAATCTACTCTTACTCTCTTTCCACGATTTGCCTTGATCTTGCCAGCTTTTATTGATTGCTAATTGATGATAAAAAGATTTGTAATAAAAGCTTTTATTGTTTTGATTATTTATTTAATTTAATTTGATTTTTAAAGGATAAAACTCAAAATAAATCAAATAAAAAAGCTAATAACAAATGGAATAATGTTTGGGTTGTGGACCATGTTGGAAGTGAGGTGCAAGCATAAAAAGTTAGGCCCATTTGCCAAAAATGCAATTTTGGGCATTGTTGACCTTTGACAATTCTTCAAAAATGGCCATCTTTGACAATGCCTATCTCTCTCAATTTTGACCCTAAGAGTGTGTTCTTCGATTTTTTAGAAATCTTAGGATGTCCCCTAAGAAACCTCTTTGGTTTCATCTCAATTGGATCTTCCATGTTCTTGTAAGAAGCTTTGACCTAAAAGGTGTTTTTGTTGACTTTTGAAAAGGACCTATAATGTATGAATTTATATCTTTCCATGAGTGAATTTATTGAACTTGAGGGATGAAGATGAGTTGTAGGAAATTTAATTCCCTTCAAAATGAGCCTTGGATGAGAAATTTCTGATAAAGTATGAGAAAATTATGTTTGGTCAAAGTTTGGTTGACTTTTCCTGAGAAACCCTAACTTAGCAACTTTTGAGTTTTGATGAATTAGGAGCATTCCTTGGGGAATCATGGTCAACCCTTTATAAAATGATGGATGTCACTTCAAAATGTTGATGTTGACCAAAAAACATGAAGTTTGACTGTATGTGGGTCACAGTTGACTTTTGACCTAATATAGTCGATTCCCAAGCATCTGAGCAGTTGACTGAGAAAACTTCTTGTGCAAGGATTTAAATTTGACATGTAGGGTCTTGAGGACATATTAGGACTATGGCAAGCATATGAGGCCTTTGGATCTCACCCTTCTTGATGAAAATGGAAACCCTAGTTGGAGGTTCATTATATTAGGAGAGAGTTTGTCTGGTCAACTCTTGGGCATCCTTGAGCAAGTTGAGGGTCTTAATGAGCACATGTTGAGTAAAATGGGAGGGCAAATTTTGGGGTACAACAGCTTCCCCTGTTCAAACTTCTTACACCTGAGGATGTAGATTGGCTTGTCTGCCTTTCGTGATCTGAAGGTGGGAGGTGATTGAACACTAGGTGTTGTAAACTGTTATCTGGAGATAAGGGAGAAGGAACCTAGATAGCAGGGTTACTTCAAAATGAAGGCCTGGATAGTAGGGCTATGTGAAGGAACCTGGATAATAAGGTTACTGCAAGATGAAAGCCTGGATAGTAGGGCTTATGGGAAGGAACCTGGATAGTAGGGTTACTTCAAGATGAAAGCCTGGATAGTAGGGCTATGAGAAGGAACCTGGATAGTAGGGTTACTTCAAGATGAAAGCCTGGTTAGTAGGGCTATGGGAAGGAACCTGGATAGTAGGGTTACTCAAGATGAAAGCCTGGATAGTAGGGGTTATGGGAAGGAACCTGGATAGTAGGGTTACTTTGAGATGAGAGCCTGGATAATACGGTTACTTCGAGATGAGAGCCTGTATAGTAGGGCTTATGGGAAGAAACCTGGATAGTAGGGTTAATTCGAGATGAGATCCTGGATAGTAGGGCTATGGGAAGGAACCTAGATTGTAGGGTTACTTCAAGATAAAAGCCTGAATAGTAGGGCTATGGGAAGGAACCTGGATAGTAGGGTTACTTCAAGATGAAAGCCTGGATAATAGGGCTTATGGGAAGGAACCTGGATAGTAGGTTTACTTCAAAATGAAAGCCTGGATAGTAGGGCTACTTCATTTGATCATGTAGATTAGTCGACCCGTTTGGTTTCGGGAACTGAGTTTCCATTAGTCGTCTTGTAGCTGTGACTTGTATAACTGATGTATTTGTTGAAGATAATTGTCTTTCCTGAAAAGATAATTGTCTTTCCTGAAAAGATAACAGGGTTAATTATATACGATGCATGAAATGCATGGTGGGATGATGTTCTCAAAATAAATGAGATTATACTGTATATGATATGTGTGTGCATGTCATGATGTATGTACATGAAATGCTATCAAGGTATGTTCGAGTCTGGGAAAATAAATCCGTGACTGCTGCTGGAGATTTACTCTTTGTTATTCATGAATATTTTTCAGGAAGAGATTTTGTTTGAGAATAACTCTGCGGGGGACAACTTGGAAAGTGAATTTCTGTAGCTGAAGTAATGAGCTATGTCGGGGATTGAGCTTCTATATCCATAGAAATAACTCTGCTTGGGAGATGAAATTTACTGACCCGCTCGCGATTATGAAATTCGGCTGTGGGATATAGCTGTCAAGTTTCTGAATGACCCTTGCTAGGGAGGTTACTTCCTGTTTCAGGGAAACCGACATCAATTCTTTTGAATAATTTTACTATGTGGGCAGTGTATGTACTGATGATTATGCTCCAAAGTTGTATTTGTCCCGATACCTTCTGGGCAGATTAATTGTCGGGTTTGACACTTCTTGTTTTTCCCAGTGTTTCTGGAATTACGAGTAATTGTCTTTTTGTTTCTTATGTAAATATTTATGAGCAGAAATCATATTCAAATGCATATGTCAAGAATAAATCATTGGACGTTCTCGTAAAACAAAACAGAAAAATGAAAAGCTCAAAGTTTCTTGTGAAAATGATTTTATATTGATTTTTGAAGTTGGCCTGTGATAGGCGTTTTCGTACAAGGAGGCTTACGTTCTAATAAGAGAACGCCGCCGTAAAAATAGAAGCTATAAAAATTTGTGTAAAAGAAAACAGCTATGTGAAACAATCCCATTGAGTTCCAACTCTGCTATTGCCCCTATGTCTTTGAGCGTCTCATTACTTTGTTATTTGTCTGAAGTTGATTAGGTTGATTGATGTCGTTCGAGCTTGATGATTGATACCGAAGTCTCGTTGTAAATTGATCCAATGGGACATAGTGATACGCTTTACATGCCTAACTTTTTCCTGGACTGCCCTTTTGGGTTTTCAGTCCACCGGGATACCCTTTTTTGCCCAAGCCGCCTTTTCAGGTTTTCGGCTTGCCGGGTGTGCAGATTTTTTCATTTTCATCCCTTATTTTTGTCCGAACACTTTTGGTTCGTCGGGAAGCCCTTATTTTTGCCTAGGCCAGTCAACCTAGCGGGTCTTTTGATTAGGCGTGGTATCTTTTCACTATGTCTGCATTGAAGGGTGAGGAAGGTCGCCACCGTCCATGGTCGTTAGAATCATAGCTCCACCTGAGAAAATGTTCTTAACCATAAATGGTCCTTCATATGTGGGAGTCCATTTGCCCCTGGGATCACCTTGCGGCAGTATGATGCGCTTAATCACTAGATCCCCGACTTGATATTTTTGATGTCTGACTTTCTTGTTAAAAGCCTTGATCATTCGCTTTTGATATGTCTGACCATGGCAGATAGCAGTAAGTCTCTTCTCATCGATTAGATATAACTGATCAAGTCGGGTTTGGATCCAGTCGTTGGGTAGGACTTCGATGGGTAGGACTGCCTCCATGCCATATACCAGGGAGTAGGGTATTGCCCTTGTCGACGTACGTGCCGAGGTACGGTATCCATGAAGAGCGAATGGTAACATCTCATGCCAGTCTTTGTATGTCACCGTCATGTTCTGTACAATTTTCTTGATGTTCTTGTTAACTGCTTCGACAACGCCATTCATCTTTGGCCGGTAGGGAGAAGAGTTATGATGTTGTATCTTGAACTGTTTACAGGAGTTCAGTTATCATTGTGTTGTTGAGATTTGTAACATTGTTAGTAATAATTCTCTCTGGCACACCATACCGACATATCAGATTATGTCGGATAAACCGCACCACGACGTTCTTGGTTACAGTAGCAAAAGAGGCCGCCTCAACCCACTTCATGAAGTAATCAATGGCCACTAGAATAAAGCGATGTCCATTGGAAGCAGTGGGTATGATTTCTACGATCATGTCGATGCCCCACATTGCAAAGGGCCACGGAGCTGTCAAGACGTTTAAGGGAACCGGAGGCACATGCACCTTATCATCATAGATTTGGCACTTATGACAAGTTCGAGAGTGCTGATAACAATCAGATTCCATAGTGGACCAGTAATATCCTGCCAGTAGGATCTTGTTCGCCATAGTATGTCCACTGGAATGTGTTCTGAAGGTACCTTCATGTAGATCTTTCATGATCCTCTCTGCTTCGCCCTTGTCAACACACCGTAGTAATGTAGAGTCATGATTGCGCTTGTAGAGGATTCCATTACTGAGGAAGTACTTTGCGACAAACCTTCTCAGAAACTACTTATCATTGACAGATTCGCCTTCGAGATACTCTTGAGGCTCGAGATACCTTTTGACTTTGTAAAACCAGGGTTTGTCTGCCACCTCTTCGGTATCAATTTCACAGCAGTGTGTTGGTTCATCCAACTTCTCAATGGTGATTTGGGGAGCTTCGTTGTCCCACCTGACTTTGAACATAGAAGACATGGTAGGTAGCGTGTCCTCAAACTGATTCTTCTCTCGTGGAAAATGTTCAAAAGTTATCTCCTCAAAGTGTGGGAGCAATGTCAGTAAGAGCTCTTTGTATGGGATGAGATTCAGATGTTTCGTATCCCATTCGCCTTTGATCTAGCTTATTACCATGGCTGATCCCCGAAAACGTCCAGGAACTTGATCCTGAGGTCAATAGCGGCCTTGAGACCCATGATACAAGCTTCATACTCCGCCATGTTGTTAGTGCAGTTGAAACATAGTCGGGTGGTGAAAGGAGTATGACAGCCCTCAGGAGATATGATCACGGCGCCGATGCCATTACCAAGTGCATTTGAAGCCCCGTCAAAGACCATAGTCCATCGGGATCCCTCTTCGGGTCCTTCATCCAGTCCAGGTTCTTTGTAGTCAGTCACCAGCATAATATTCTCATCCTGGAATTCAAAATTCATGGAATGGTAGTCATCCACGTCCTGACGAGCCAAATGATCAACCAATACACTCCCCTTGATTGCTTTCTAGGTTGTATATTTTATATCGTACTCAGTTAAGATCATCTACCATCTTGCTATTCTTCTGGAGAGAGTAGGTTTCTCAAAGATGTATTTGATTGGATCCATCTTAGATATCAACAAAGTAGTGCGGGTCAACATATACTGTCTTAGTCGGCGAGCATCCCATGCCAAAGTGCAGTAAGTTTTCTTGAGAAATGAGTATCGTGTCTCACAGTCGGTAAACTTTTTGCTAAGGTAGTATATTGCATGCTCTTTTTGACCAAACTCGTCATGCTGCCCCAACACACACACCATTGAACTGTCTAGAACCGTTAATTATAATATCAAAGGTCTTCCTTCAACCGGAGGCATCAGAATTGGCAGTTCTTGGAGGTATTCCTTAATTCTTTCGAAAGCGGTCTGGCATTCATCATTCCACTTTACCACTTGATCTTTCTTCAGAAGCTTGAAGAAAGGCTCACAAGTAGCAGTCAGATGTGAAATGAACCTGGCAATATAATTCAAGCGTCACAAGAAACCCCTAACCTCCTTCTCTGTACGGGGAGCCTACATCCCTTGTATGGCTTTTACCTTCGCAGGGTCTACTTGGATGCCTTTGTCGCTGACAATGAAACCCAGAAGTTTACCAGACCTTACCCTGAAGGCGCACTTGTTCGGATTCAACCTCAGCTTGTATTATTCAACCTGTCGAACAACTTTTGTAGATGATCAAGGTGCTATTCCTCAGTTTGATACCTGGCTATCATGTCACCCACATAAACTTAGATCTCGTGATGAATCATGTCGTGGAACAAAGCGACCATTGCACGCTGATAAGTTGCCCCAACATTCTTCAACCCAAAAGGCATCACCTTATAACAGAAGGTGCCCCACTGTGTGACGAAGGTTGTCTTCTCCATGTCTTCAGGAGCCATTTTGATCTGATTGTAGCGAGAGAAACCATCCATGAAGGAGAAGATCTTGTGTTGTGCGGTGTTGTCAACCAGAACATCAATATGAGGAAGTGGGAAGTCATCCTTGGGGCTTACCCTGTTCAGATCTCTGTAATCCACACACATATGTACTTTACCATCCTTCTTAGGTACCGGAACGACGTTAGCGACCCACTGTGGATAGGAGGTGACAGTTAAGAACCCTGCGTCGAATTACTTCATGACTTCTGCCTTGATCTTTTTTGACATTTCAGGGTGCATACGGCGAACCTTTTATTAACCAGAGGACAATCTTCTTTGGTCGGCAGACGATGAACCATAATATCATTGTCTAAACCAGACATGTCTTCATATGACCATGTGAAGATCTCAACATAGTCGTGCAACATTTGTATCAACCGCTGTTTGATCTTAACTTCCAGATTTGTGCCGCTCTTGACTTCTTTTCTGTCTATCTTTGTGCCCAGGTTTATTGTCTCAACTGGATCTTCATGCGGCTGTATAGCCCTTTCTTCCTGTTGTAATAGTCTAGCAAGTTCTCCAGGCACCTCACAATCCTCCTCACCTTCGTCTTCGGCTTGGTTGATCGGATTTTTGAAGTCATAACGGACAGTAGCAGAGCTGTTATCAATGGGATCCATAGTGGATATGGATCTGCAGTATGATACGTGAGTGTGTGTAAGAGCATAGTTGTTTTGATAAAGTGAAAATAGAAAAGAAAAACAAAGAGCACAAAATTTGTATGCAAGGAACTTCCAATGTTTTATTGATGATATATGAAATGACAAATAATAGCCCTCACAAACAAAGCCAATGTGCCTTGGGCAAGACACAAAGTTGTAGAGTTTAAATTATTTATTAAAAACTCAAAACAAGTAAGACAATTACTGCGGAATAAAAGAAACTTGTATAAAGTACCTAGCCATCCAGTTACTTGGTCCACCGTTGGTAGTTGGGTAGATCCAGCTGTCAATGTATGAGTCGTCCTCGCTGTCTTCGAAGGCATTAATTCCCCGATTGCTGATGCATAGGGGAGGTCCTCCAGCCCGAGCGCGTCGAACAACCCTTTGAGCTCCTGAAGTAAAGCCTAAACTAAACTTGTCAGTTTTGTGAGTAAAATCAGGGAGTTGTCCCCAATTGGTATACCCACCTTCTTCAACCACCGCTCTGGCGTCTTTGAGAGAAGCCATCTTCAGAGGAGGTTTGTTGCTGGTAGTAGTTTCAATTGATGCCAAGATCTGGGGGACCTCTTCGAAGTTTTGGCAAGGCGTCTCTATGAATTCCCCGTCCATCTCTACGTATATGAAGGAGTTGAGGTGGCTCGCCATATACTCCTCCTTACCACGCATAGTGACAATCTTCCCTTTCACTGGATACTTCAGCATTTGGTGCAGTGTAGAAGTAACTGCCCCAGCTTCATGGATCCAAGGATGACCCAACAAACAAGAGTATGACGATCGGATGTCCAATACATAGAAAGTGGACTCAAAAGTATGGGAACCTACTTTGAAGGGGATGTCCACTTCCCCGTGCACCATTCTCTTCGACCCATCAAAAGCCCTCACCACAATGTTACTAGGCTTTAAGGTCAAGCCCTCACAGTCCAACCGATCAAATGCCTTCTTAGGCAGAACATTCAGCAAAGACCCAGTATCTACTAGCACATGAGCCATAGTGGTGCCCCTGCATTCAATCGAGACATGCAAAGCATCATTATGCTTCCTCCCTTTCGGTGTCAAGTCTGCATTTGAAAAACCCAGCCCATTGTCAGCAGTCAGGCTGGCCATACAATCTTTGAATTGATCATCTGAGGTCTCATACGGCACATGTGCAGTCTTATGTAAATATTTATGAGCAGAAATCATATTCAAATGCATATGTCAAGAATAAATCATTGGACGTTCTCGTAAAACAAAACAGAAAAATGAAAAGCTCAAAGTTTCTTGTGAAAATGATTTTATATTGATTTTTGAAGTTGGCCTGTGATAGGCGTTTTCGTACAAGGAGGCTTACGTTCTAATAAGAGAACGCCGCCGTAAAAATAGAAGCTATAAAAATTTGTGTAAAAGAAAACAGCTATGTGAAACAATCCCATTGAGTTCCAACTCTGCTATTGCCCCTATGTCTTTGAGCGTCTCATTACTTTGTTATTTGTCTGAAGTTGATTAGGTTGATTGATGTCGTTCGAGCTTGATGATTGATACCGAAGTCTCGTTGTAAATTGATCCAATGGGACATAGTGATACGCTTTACATCCCTAACTTTTTCCTGGACTGCCCTTTTGGGTTTTCAGTCCACCGGGATACCCTTTTTTGCCCAAGCCGCCTTTTCAGGTTTTCGGCTTGCCGGGTGTGCAGATTTTTTCATTTTCATCCCTTATTTTTGTCCGAACACTTTTGGTTCGTCGGGAAGCCCTTATTTTTGCCTAGGCCAGTCAACCTAGCGGGTCTTTTGATTAGGCGTGGTATCTTTTCACTATGTCTGCATTGAAGGGTGAGGAAGGTCGCCACAGTCCATGGTCGTTAGAATCATAGCTCCACCTGAGAAAATGTTCTTAACCATAAATGGTCCTTCATATGTGGGAGTCCATTTGCCCCTGGGATCACCTTGCGGCAGTATGATGCGCTTAATCACTAGATCCCCGACTTGATATTTTTGATGTCTGACTTTCTTGTTAAAAGCCTTGATCATTCGCTTTTGATATGTCTGACCATGGCAGATAGCAGTAAGTCTCTTCTCATCGATTAGATATAACTGATCAAGTCGGGTTTGGATCCAGTCGTTGGGTAGGACTTCGATGGGTAGGACTGCCTCCATGCCATATACCAGGGAGTAGGGTATTGCCCCTGTCGACGTACGTGCCGAGGTACGGTATCCATGAAGAGCGAATGGTAACATCTCATGCCAGTCTTTGTATGTCACCGTCATGTTCTGTACAATTTTCTTGATGTTCTTGTTAACTGCTTCGACAACGCCATTCATCTTTGGCCGGTAGGGAGAAGAGTTATGATGTTGTATCTTGAACTGTTTACAGAGTTCAGTTATCATTGTGTTGTTGAGATTTGTAACATTGTTAGTAATAATTCTCTCTGGCACACCATACCGACATATCAGATTATGTCGGATAAACCGCACCACGACGTTCTTGGTTACAGTAGCAAAAGAGGCCGCCTCAACCCACTTCATGAAGTAATCAATGGCCACTAGAATAAAGCGATGTCCATTGGAAGCAGTGGGTATGATTTCTACGATCATGTCGATGCCCCACATTGCAAAGGGCCACGGAGCTGTCAAGACGTTTAAGGGAACCGGAGGCACATGCACCTTATCATCATAGATTTGGCACTTATGACAAGTTCGAGAGTGCTGATAACAATCGGATTCCATAGTGGACCAGTAATATCCTGCCAGTAGGATCTTGTTCGCCATAGTATGTCCACTGGAATGTGTTCTGAAGGTACCTTCATGTAGATCTTTCATGATCCTCTCTGCTTCGCCCTTGTCAACACACCGTAGTAATGTAGAGTCATGATTGCGCTTGTAGAGGATTCCATTACTGAGGAAGTACTTTGCGACAAACCTTCTCAGAAACTACTTATCATTGACAGATTCGCCTTCGAGATACTCTTGAGGCTCGAGATACCTTTTGACTTTGTAAAACCAGGGTTTGTCTGCCACCTCTTCGGTATCAATTTCACAGCAGTGTGTTGGTTCATCCAACTTCTCAATGGTGATTTGGGGAGCTTCGTTGTCCCACCTGACTTTGAACATAGAAGACATGGTAGGTAGCGTGTCCTCTAACTGATTCTCCTCTCGTGGAAAATGTTCAAAAGTTATCTCCTCAAAGTGTGGGAGCAATGTCAGTAAGAGCTCTTTGTATGGGATGAGATTCAGATGTTTCGTATCCCATTCGCCTTTGATCTAGCTTATTACCATGGCTGATCCCCGAAAACGTCCAGGAACTTGATCCTGAGGTCAATAGCGGCCTTGAGACCCATGATACAAGCTTCATACTCCGCCATGTTGTTAGTGCAGTTGAAACATAGTCGGGTGGTGAAAGGAGTATGACAGCCCTCAGGAGATATGATCACGGCGCCGATGCCATTACCAAGTGCATTTGAAGCCCCGTCAAAGACCATAGTCCATCGGGATCCCTCTTTGGGTCCTTCATCCAGTCCAGGTTCTTTGTAGTCAGTCACCAGCATAATATTCTCATCCTGGAATTCAAAATTCATGGAATGGTAGTCATCCACGTCCTGACGAGCCAAATGATCAACCAATACACTCCCCTTGATTGCTTTCTAGGTTGTATATTTTATATCGTACTCAGTTAAGATCATCTACCATCTTGCTATTCTTCTGGAGAGAGTAGGTTTCTCAAAGATGTATTTGATTGGATCCATCTTAGATATCAACAAAGTAGTGCGGGTCAACATATACTGTCTTAGTCGGCGAGCATCCCATGCCAAAGTGCAGTAAGTTTTCTTGAGAAATGAGTATCGTGTCTCACAGTCGGTAAACTTTTTGCTAAGGTAGTATATTGCATGCTCTTTTTGACCAAACTCGTCATGCTGCCCCAACACACACACCATTGAACTGTCTAGAACCGTTAATTATAATATCAAAGGTCTTCCTTCAACCGGAGGCATCAGAATTGGCAGTTCTTGGAGGTATTCCTTAATTCTTTCGAAAGCGGTCTGGCATTCATCATTCCACTTTACCACTTGATCTTTCTTCAGAAGCTTGAAGAAAGGCTCACAAGTAGCAGTCAGATGTGAAATGAACCTGGCAATATAATTCAAGCGTCACAAGAAACCCCTAACCTCCTTCTCTGTACGGGGAGCCTACATCCCTTGTATGGCTTTTACCTTCGCAGGGTCTACTTGGATGCCTTTGTCGCTGACAATGAAACCCAGAAGTTTACCAGACCTTACCCTGAAGGCGCACTTGTTCGGATTCAACCTCAGCTTGTATTATTCAACCTGTCGAACAACTTTTGTAGATGATCAAGGTGCTATTCCTCAGTTTGATACCTGGCTATCATGTCACCCACATAAACTTAGATCTCGTGATGAATCATGTCGTGGAACAAAGCGACCATTGCACGCTGATAAGTTGCCCCAACATTCTTCAACCCAAAAGGCATCACCTTATAACAGAAGGTGCCCCACTGTGTGACGAAGGTTGTCTTCTCCATGTCTTCAGGAGCCATTTTGATCTGATTGTAGCGAGAGAAACCATCCATGAAGGAGAAGATCTTGTGTTGTGCGGTGTTGTCAACCAGAACATCAATATGAGGAAGTGGGAAGTCATCCTTGGGGCTTACCCTGTTCAGATCTCTGTAATCCACACACATATGTACTTTACCATCCTTCTTAGGTACCGGAACGACGTTAGCGACCCACTGTGGATAGGAGGTGACAGTTAAGAACCCTGCGTCGAATTACTTCATGACTTCTGCCTTGATCTTTTTTGACATTTCAGGGTGCATACGGCGAACCTTTTATTAACCAGAGGACAATCTTCTTTGGTCGGCAGACGATGAACCATAATATCATTGTCTAAACCAGACATGTCTTCATATGACCATGTGAAGATCTCAACATAGTCGTGCAACATTTGTATCAACCGCTGTTTGATCTTAACTTCCAGATTTGTGCCGCTCTTGACTTCTTTTCTGTCTATCTTTGTGCCCAGGTTTATTGTCTCAACTGGATCTTCATGCGGCTGTATAGCCCTTTCTTCCTGTTGTAATAGTCTAGCAAGTTCTCCAGGCACCTCACAATCCTCCTCACCTTCGTCTTCGGCTTGGTTGATCGGATTTTTGAAGTCATAACGGACAGTAGCAGAGCTGTTATCAATGGGATCCATAGTGGATATGGATCTGCAGTATGATACGTGAGTGTGTGTAAGAGCATAGTTGTTTTGATAAAGTGAAAATAGAAAAGAAAAACAAAGAGCACAAAATTTGTATGCAAGGAACTTCCAATGTTTTATTGATGATATATGAAATGACAAATAATAGCCCTCACAAACAAAGCCAATGTGCCTTGGGCAAGACACAAAGTTGTAGAGTTTAAATTATTTATTAAAAACTCAAAACAAGTAAGACAATTACTGCGGAATAAAAGAAACTTGTATAAAGTACCTAGCCATCCAGTTACTTGGTCCACCGTTGGTAGTTGGGTAGATCCAGCTGTCAATGTATGAGTCGTCCTCGCTGTCTTCGAAGGCATTAATTCCCCGATTGCTGATGCATAGGGGAGGTCCTCCAGCCCGAGCGCGTCGAACAACCCTTTGAGCTCCTGAAGTAAAGCCTAAACTAAACTTGTCAGTTTTGTGAGTAAAATCAGGGAGTTGTCCCCAATTGGTATACCCACCTTCTTCAACCACCGCTCTGGCGTCTTTGAGAGAAGCCATCTTCAGAGGAGGTTTGTTGCTGGTAGTAGTTTCAATTGATGCCAAGATCTGGGGGACCTCTTCGAAGTTTTGGCAAGGCGTCTCTATGAATTCCCCGTCCATCTCTACGTATATGAAGGAGTTGAGGTGGCTCGCCATATACTCCTCCTTACCACGCATAGTGACAATCTTCCCTTTCACTGGATACTTCAGCATTTGGTGCAGTGTAGAAGTAACTGCCCCAGCTTCATGGATCCAAGGATGACCCAACAAACAAGAGTATGACGATCGGATGTCCAATACATAGAAAGTGGACTCAAAAGTATGGGAACCTACTTTGAAGGGGATGTCCACTTCCCCGTGCACCATTCTCTTCGACCCATCAAAAGCCCTCACCACAATGTTACTAGGCTTTAAGGTCAAGCCCTCACAGTCCAACCGATCAAATGCCTTCTTAGGCAGAACATTCAGCAAAGACCCAGTATCTACTAGCACATGAGCCATAGTGGTGCCCCTGCATTCAATCGAGACATGCAAAGCATCATTATGCTTCCTCCCTTTCGGTGTCAAGTCTGCATTTGAAAAACCCAGCCCATTGTCAGCAGTCAGGCTGGCCATACAATCTTTGAATTGATCATCTGAGGTCTCATACGGCACATGTGCAGTCTTGAGGAATGCAATTAAAGCCTTATAATGGGCCTCAGAGCACAACAACAGGGACAACATGGATATCTTTGAGGGGGTCTTCCCCAGCTGCTCGACCATATTGTATTCGCTCTTTTTGATTATTTTTAGTATTTCCTCTATCTCTTGCTTAGAGGCTTCCACGACAATTTTTCTAGGTGCCTCTGTCCGGGCAGGCTTACCTATAACTTCTTTGCCTCGGGTCCCAGATGACTCGACGGAGGGAGTGATAATTGGAGTAAGCACAAGAGTAGTAGTTGATGTACCAGCAGGAGTAGCAGACAGAATAACAATAGGCCTATTGACAGTCTTTGGGGAAATATCGGGAGAGAAAACCCTTCCACTTTGGGTAACCTTGCTGGTCCCGACAATGTTACTGACATTAGAATTAGCCTCTTCATTTTTCAGATCTTGTTTGATGCCATGATAGTACACATCAGCACCATAATCCCAGGGGACAGCTTTGTCCGAGGCATACGGGACAGGACCAGGAACGGTGATTATTAGCGGAGCGTCTCTTGGAACAGATGTAATCCTAAAAGGTCTTCACGAGGAGACCTTGGAAGGATTGGCGGAAATGGTTATAATAGCAACGTCTTCAAATGGAACAACGGGAATCAAAGTTTTCTCGAACAAAATTTCTTTGTTGTCCATCAGGCGCTGGACACCTGACTTCAACAAACGGAAACCAGAAGGTAGAAATGAACACATGTGGCAACCTTCACCACAACCCGGAAATAAACCGGCTGACAACAAATTCTTCTTAACCGTCATAAGAGGAGTAGAGACTTCATCCACCAAGGTCACAAACAGATCTCTATCCACAACATTAACTTCACGGCCGTGCTTAGGCATGGGAGAAGTTATGACGTTGGGCTATTCCGGAGCATCAAACTCAATCTCCTTGGCTTCGATCAGATCCTGTACCTTATTTCTCAGAGCCCAGCAGTCATTAGTATCGTGGCCATGACTCTCGGAATGGTAGGCACACCGAGCATTTGGGTTATATCGGGGAGATGTGGTGTTCGGATTCTTGGGAGCCTATTTCAAGGTTGCCAAGTTGGATATCAGTAGATGGGGTAGAACTTCATCCAATGTCATGTTGATCAGGGTAAACTGCCATTGTGGTCTTTTCGCCCTTTGTTGATTGTTGCATTGTGGAGCAACTGCAGGCCTAGGTATCATTATGGCACTTATTGTCTGACGGTGTTCAGCTCTACTTTGGCCTCTCTAACTATAGATGGCACTGGCTTTCTTCTTACCAGTAAAAGACTTCTTTATCGAACTCGAAGAGGAATCCTTCTATATCTTACCGCTCTGAATCCCAGATTCTGCTCTCTCTAGTTAAAATCAACTCAATGAAACCAGCTGATGAGCTACCGATCAAATGATTAAAGAATGTACCTGATAGCATCCTCAGAAACATATCGACCAACTCCCTATCAGAAAACGGGGGTTGGACTCTTCCAGCCAAGTCTCTCCACTTCTGTTCATAGTCCTTAAAGCCTTCACTTGCACCCATGGACATACTATGGAGTTGAATACGAGTAGGAGCAAGGTCGGCGTTCTATTGATACTGCTTATAAAAAGCAGTAGCTAGATCTTCCCCATTTCGGACATTGGCTCTCTCCAGTTGGTAGAACCATTCAAGTTGAGTCCCTGACAGACTGTCTTGAAAGAAGTGAACCCACAAATTTCTATCAGCGGTGTGGAGCTGGATCTTTCTGACGTAGGAGCAGAGATGGAGTTTTGGGCAAGACACCCCACCGTACTTATCAAAAACTGGAGCCTTGAACTTTTGCGGGATGACCACTCCCGACAGCATTCCCAATTCTTTGAAATCCAACCCGGGTATCCTCTAGATTTCCATAACACTCAGACGATCTTACAATTGCTTGTATCTATCCTCAGTAGGGGGATACTGCTCATCATTATAATTTGTGTCATTGTCAGAAACTTCAGGACTAGGGTCCTTTTCCCTTGTCTCTTATTCTTGATTCTCCCCTTCTTTGGATGAAGAGGTCAGATCGACTTGCTGCTTCAACGGCCCCCTGAACCTTCTGCCCATATTCAGAATACCAGAGGCCTTCTACTTTTTCTTTTTATCCTTCAGGATGAGGGCCTTCAGATCCTCCTGCCCTTTTTCCAGATTTATGAACATCTGTTGGAATTGGGCACTTTGTGCCTGAAGATTCTTGATGCTTTGTTCGGAAGACATTTCTGCTGAAATAAATAGCAAAGAAGATGAGAAACATGTAATGGTACCTGTTTATGCAATGCTATGGATGGGATGTGTATGCAATGATTTCAAGGATTCTTAAAGGCTCAGATTTGTTTAACCAAAAGAAACACACGTTAATTGCATTAATAAGTTTGAATTGTTATAAAGAATGCCTTTTAGGATTACAATAAAACAAAACAAAACTTAAAGCAAAAAAGAAACTAGGTCTCCCAGGAGCGCATCCTCTTCGCCGGCATAGAACTGAGCTTCAAACGTGTCCCGCTCCTCTTTGAGTTGCACCCAGGACTTCTGTAACTCTTCATGATCGGTTGGCATGTCAGGATGATGACCAAGTGAAGTAGTATCTCCTTCAATAGCTAGATCCATAGTTACTGGTAGGACAGTAGGGTAAGGCATCATAAGGCTTTGGGCGCGAGCTCGTACCCACCGGAGATAAGGCTCAAGAGGAATGGAATTCTTGTTCCCTAGTGTCTTGCTATCAATTTTATATACCATGCCCCAAGCTTTTATGAACCTTCTACGGTATCCCTGAGCATAATTCTCATAGTTGAAGGTGATTCCTTGGATAAGCGTATTATGAGGACAATCTCTTCTTGCATAACCAAACTGACATAAGGCCAAATAAGGGTTGTAATTGATTCCTCCACTAATCCCTAAGAGAGGTACATTAGGGAATTCACCACAGTGATTGATGATGGTATTATCTTCCGAGAACCGTGAACACCAATGAATGTCTGAATGCTTAAGGGACATCAGCCTACGAGACCATTTCAAACCATGCTCGTTCTTCAAAATAGACCTGGGCAGGTGCGAAATAAACCACCTAGCCAATAGAGGAGTGCAACACAAGAGGGTCCCCCTTCTCTTTAGAGTGCGAGCATGCAGAGAGTGTAGAATATCCCCGAGTAATGTAGGCACTGGATTATGAGACAGAAAAACCTTAATAGTGTTCACATCTACGATTTGATCCGCATTAGGGAAAAGTACTATCCCGTAAACGAGAAGTGTCAGCACCTCTTTGAAAGCTTGTAAATCTAGGGTATCCCAAAATGGTAAGCCTTCTCAAATAGAAACTTAACAAGAATTCCTTGGACATTCCCTCTAGTCTCCCAATTTGTCACTATGTCAGATCGTTGTAAGGACATAGCTTTATCAATTTCTCCAGGCTTTGGATGTTCTTCCATACCGTTGAAAGGTAACAGATCAAGAATAGGTACCCCTAACAACTGATAAAATTCCTCCATAGTAGGTACTAGCTGGTAATCCGGGAAGGTGAAACAATGGTGCACATGATCGAAGAACTGAAACATCACTTTTAATAAATCTTCATCAGGTTTTGCTGTGACCAAATTGAGCAACTGACCATGCTTTTTAGTGAAATGAGAACTTTCAAGAACCCTTAATGCCAGGTCCTTTAGTTGGAGAGACACTTTCACAAGGTAGATCTGTATAGTGTTCCTATGGGTGGATGCCATGTCCTACAAAACAAAGCAAAAATGAGCCCTAGGAAATCCTCGAAATGGTTAGTCATGATATGCCATGCTTTATGATGTCATGATTATATCAGAAAATCACAGGTATAGCAAACAATAAACAAGTCACACCAAGTCCTCAGGTTTAAGGCCTGCATGAGTTTTCAGGTCATACCCTATTGAAGCTGGATTGGTTCAACCTGTCTTATAAATAGTAACCTGGTTCTAAGGGATCTCAATATCATTGTTCTTTCCCCCAGCTTCGTTCAATAGGCGATTGACTCGCAACCAAACGAAGCTCAAGAGTCAAACCTCAGTGAGTGTAGCATCGAGTATATATCGACCTTATAAATACACCAAGGCCGGCCACCTCGCTACCAAGTTGTGCAATTAAAGATTCTAAGGTCAGTTGATGCTTCACGACACCATGCGGCGGCCCCGTACTCTCCCTGATTGACTCAAGGGTTACCGGTGCCAACCAAAGTTCCCAATCAATGTAGCTACTGCTTCAAAGGTGTCGGTATACCCCGCACAGTTCCCTCACAGTTTATTGCTACTTACCTAAAAGGTGTTTCCCAGATCCGGGTGTAGGATCTATATTAACCCATACAATCTCTTAAAAGTAAAGCAATCAAGGCAAGAAAGAGAAGCAATTAAATGACCTAGATCCTAAGGTATACCTACTTATTAAGATCCCCAACAGAGTCGCCAGTTTTGTGATACGGTGGAAGAACCGACTGTTATACTGGTTTTCGTTTTGTATTCACAAATGTTGCGGTAAGCAAGAGTCGCCACCGACTTTTATTTTATCTAACAATGGGAAAGGAAAAAGAACAGAGAAAACCTTTTTCGATAATGTTTCTGAGTACAGGGGGTAGATTATAGAAAGGGAAGGTGTTAGCACCCTTTCTATCCATAGTTTTCCATGGTCTCTTAGGTAATTTTCTCATTTGTAAAATTTCTTGTGCATGCTTGTTTTTGAAAAAAGTTTTACTTCGTGATAACCCTTGTATCGGTCCTCAAGAGTGTGACAAAGTTGTTTTGAAAATTGTTTTGAAAAGTTTTTGTGTGAAAAGTTTTGTTTGAGCAAGTACCTAGGAACTAATCTACCTACTCGAAAAAAGTCTATTCGTTTTTCTTTAGACAATGTTATCCTATTATTAAGGAATAGGTAGCACTATCGTTAGAGTTTTAAGGGACGTTTGAAGGGACAAATGCAATCACAAAAGCAATGTTAGGAAATTTTAGTAATCATCCTAAAGCCTTAAAGATATTTTTCCGAGGCAACATCTTAATGGGTCATTTTAGATCTTTTGGGACTAGAGGAAGACCACTAACATTCCCTATACTTCATGACCGTTTATCGATGGCAACCAAAGTGGAGTAAACCCTAGGAGTGAGCATGTGCAAGTGTATTTTTTTCAATTAATTATCTTTGCACAATTAGGGTTTTCTACTGTTTAATTTCAGTTCGTCTTTCCATACAATCCTATACATACATCTAGGCAGTTTATAATTTGCGGAAATTAAAATTGCGAGAAATTAGAGTCCTAATTATTACATGGCTTTGGGCGGATACATAATTATTTTTGACTAAAAATAAAATGCGGAATTAAAACCCTATTTAAATCTATTACAAACTCGGAGCAGTTACAAATAATAATAAGAAAGGAAAATTAAAAGCGCGCAGCAAATTATATGCGAGAAATAATTAGACGACCTAAAAATCTAATTTGAAAAAATATTTATGTTTTTTTTAGGAAAAAAATAGGTTAAGTACAAAATTAAACCCTAATTCTAATTATTTTAAATTATAATAAAAAAGAGAATTAAATTTACTAAATTTAATTAAACTAATTAATTAATTAAATATTTTTTATAAAAAAGTGATTTTGATGTTTTTTATGATTTTTTTATATTAAATAAAAAAATGATTCTTAGTGAAAATAATTAAAACAAGAAACTAAGCAAAAATAAAGAAATTAAATAAAAAAAGAGAAAAAGAATTAAAAGAATTGGGCCTGGAGTGGTACTGGTGGAAACAAGGGATGTGATTTGGAATTTTCAAGGCCCATTATGGCTGAGCCCAGTTTCTACGCCCAATCTAATGTAGCTTCCTTCTGATGGTTCACGGTATGACTGCACGTTCTGGATGTTGGAATTGGATATGATGGGATCTTGGGGTTGAATTTTTAGATGCATGGTGGACATTTGATCATGAGGCGCACGGGATCCTGCATAGAGTATTAAGAAAATAACAAAATGTGCACGTCTGGGGTCGAACCCAGGTCTTTGGTTTCACACGCCCCCTGCCCTTGCCATTTGTGTTGTGTTGTTTATTTGTACATATATCCAAACTCAAATAATAAAAAGAAAATCAAGTGTTAAACCCAGTCAATTAAACAAATTCACACGTCAGCTAGTAAAGACTAATCATGTTATAAGAACAAGCCACGCATGCAGTCAAACAACCTTCAACCTTTGACTCGCCGGAGAAGCGCCGGAGCCCTAGCTTCGATCGTCTTCTCTGGTCATCTCCTTCATCCAACTCATGCAAACCTGCAAAAACAACGATCAATTGGACCCTACCCCCTAATTTGAGGGTTGCAGATCCAATGGTGACCTCCTTTTGCCCTGAAACAGCTTGCAAATGAAGCTATAAGAAAAATCGTGAAACGACGGTCATTAATGGCAAAAGGTGCTCTTGGGTGTTAGCTTCACATGTTATACGTCCAAACACTCACGATCATTCATAGAAACATATGTATGTAGTCAATATGGATTTAAATTATGCGTTGTGAAAGTTTAAGATCCAAGAAATCTTACCCAAAAGTGAGGCATGGATTTGTTGATTTTTGATGCTATAGGATTGCTCACGAGTTGGGTTGAGTCCCTTGACGCTACAGGAGTATGAATAGAGACTTAGAATCAATGCAGGATGGATGGATCGTGGGATCTACAATTGCACCAAGCTTGAATATTTTTGAAGCTTTGTTCTTGGTTTTGAGGCATCCTTTTCGTCCTCTTGTTGTTTGGAATGGTTGTCCTTATGTATGGTAGCATATTAGGTCAACATAAGTGGAAAAAATCCCATGCTTTGATGTCAAAATATTTTCCGTTCAAATATTTGATTTTTGTTTATTTTTGGAACAAATCCACTCTTACTCTCTTTCCATGATTTTCCTTGATCTTGCCAGCTTTTGTTGATTTCTAATTGATGATAAAAAGATTTGTAATAAAATCTTTTATTGTTTAGATTATTTATTTGATTTAATTTGATTTTTAAAGGATAAACCTCAAAATAAATTAAATAAATAATGCTGATAACATGTGGAAGGATTTTTGGGTCGTGGACCATGTTGGAAGTGAGGTGCAAGCATAAAAAGTTAGGCCCATTTGCCAAAAATGCAATTTTGGGCATTGTTGACCTTTGACAATTCTTCAAAAATGGCCATCTTTGACAATTCGTATCTCTCTCAATTTTGACCCTAAGAGTGTGTTCTTGGACTTTTTAGAAATCTTAGGATGTCCCCTAAGCAACTTCCTTGGTTTCATCTCTATTGGATCTTCCATGTTCATGTAAGAAGCTTTGAGCCAAAAGGTGTTTTTGTTGACTTTTGAAAAGGACCTATAATGTCTGAATTTATATCTTTCCATGAGTGCATTTCTTGAACTTGAGGGCTGAAGATGAGTTGTAGGAAATTTAATTCCCTTCAAAATGAGCCTTGGATGAGAAATTTCTGATAAAGTATGAGAAAATTATGCTTGGTCAAAGTTTGGTTGACTTTTCCTAAGAAACCCTAATTTAGCAACTTTTCAATTTTGATGAATTAGGAGCATTCCTTGTGGAATCATGGTCAACCCTTGATCAAATGATGGATTTCACTTCAAAATGTTGATGTTGACCAAAAATCTTGAAGTTTGACTGTATGTGGGTCACAGTTGACTTTTGACCTAATATAGTAAATTCTCAAGCATCTGAGCAGTTGACTGAGCAAACTTCTTGTGCAAGGCTTGAAATTTGACATGGAGGGTCTTGAGGACATATTAGGACTATGAAGATCATATGAGGCCTTTAAAGCTCACCCTTCTTAATGAAAATGGAAACCCTAGTTGGAGGTTCATTGCTTTAGGAGAGAGTTTGTCTGGTTAACTCTTGGGTATCCTTGCGCAAGTTGAGGGTCTTAATGAGCACATGTTGAGTAAAATGGGAGGGAAAATTTTGGGGTACAACAACTCTCATTTTGAAACATTTTCAGAAGACAACACTTTGTACGCGTTCTTATAGAAACGAGAGTCATTACAAAGAAAACCCATTTTAAAATCACTCTCAAAAACACATTCCACAAACACATCTTTGAATTATTTTCGAAACAACACTTTGTACGTGTTCTTATAGAAACGAGAACCATTACAAAGACATTTTCAAAATACTTTCAAAACCCACATAATAAGCATACGGATGAAAAGGGTTCTAATACCTTCCCTTTTCATAATCTACACCCCCCTCTCCCCCCCGAACTCAAGAAAACATCTCTAAAGGTATTTCCTGTTCTTTTCAGCCTTTCCTTTTGGATAAAATAAAAGTCGGTGGCGACTCTTGCTATCCGCACAATTGCGATCAAACGCAAAACCACCAAGTCAGTTCTCCCATCGCGTTATAGTAGGCATACGATTAAAATCGTCGCAAGTTCCCCTATTAAAAATTAAAACCCATTTTCCCCCTATTAAAAATTAAAACCCTTTTTCCCCCTAATTAATATTAAAACCCTTCTTCCTAAAAAACGCGCTTCTAAATTCTAGTATCCTTGTGAACAAGGTAGATGAAGGGTTACTAAAACCTTCCATTCGTCTAAAACCGAGTTCGAGATCTAGAATCTTTGTCTGTGAAATTAGGGTTTTCTATTAGATTCTCTTCCTTAGAATATAAACTAGTAGTGGCGGCTCTGTATTTAAAACCAGTTGCAACAAAGTACAATACATAAGAATCCCCTTCTCTTTATGGTGCGAGCGTGAAGAGAATGCAAAATTTCTCTGAGTAAGGTAGGAACCGGATTACGAGATAGAAAGTTTTTGACCGTATTCATATCTATGAGTTGGTCCAGGTTAGGGAACAATATCATCCCATAAATTAGAAGGGCCATGACTTCTTCAAAAGCTTGCAAATCCAAAGCATCCCAAAATAGTTAAGCCCTCTCAAACAGAAACTTGGCTAGAAAACCCTTAACACCACTTCTAGTTTCCCAATTAGCCACAACATTGGACCGTTGCAAATGTAAGGCTGAAGAAATTTCCTCAGGTCTTGGGTATTTCTAAATACCAGTAAGAGGTATTTGATCAAGAATAGGCACTCCCAAGAGTTGAGAGAACTCCTCCATAGTGGGCACTAGTTGATAATCATGAAATGTGAAATAATGGTGTTTAGGATCAAAGAATTGAAAAAGCACATGTACCATATCCTCTTCAAAGTTTGAGGTAACCAAGTTGATGAGTCGACCATACTTCTTGGTAAACGGAGAATTATCGGGAACCCTTGATACTAACTCCTTTAGATGAAGGGACACTTTCACAAGGTTGATTCGGATGGTGTTTCTTCACGGGGAATCCATATCCTACAAAATAACACAAAAATAAATCCCAAGGTTCTTGAAATGGTTAGTGCAAATGCTATGGTATAATGTCATGATGTTATGTAAAAATAATCATATACAAGCAAAGAAAACAAGTCCTTAAGTTTAGGATTGCATGGAGTTCATAGGTAAGTACCCTCTTGAAGTTTAGTTGGTTTACCTGTCCTAGAAAGTAATCGGGTTCTAGGGAATCTCAATTTCATTGATATTTCTTCATCAGACATTATTTCAGTGCAAGCCTCTATTTTGGCGACCAAAATATCCCGAAAGTATGATCTTAATGAGCGTAGTATTGAGTATCAACCAACTTTGGACTGCACCAAATCCGGCTATCTCACTACTTCCTAATGGCTAAGTTATTCAACTAAAGGTTTTAAGGTCTGTTAGTGCTTCATGACACCACACAGCTGCCCCGTATTCTCCTTGATTCGCCACAAAGGGTACCCGTACCCACAAATGTGTCACACTAACGTAGCTATTGCTTCAACCATATCAGTCTACGCCGTACAATCTCCACAATCTTTTCTACTTACATAATAATGTTCCCAGATCTGGGTAGAGGATCTATTCAAAACCCAAACATGGACCCAAAATGTAAAGCAAGCAAGTCAAACAAATTAAAGCATTTTAAATGTGGTCTAGTATCTAAGGTAACCCCACTTTTAAGTAACTACAGACTTCCATAGCAGAGTCGCCAACTTTGTAATACAGTGGAAGAACTGACTAGGGTGTTTTTGTGGTTTATCACAATTGTTGTGGATAGAAAGAGTCACCACTGACTTTTCTTTTATCCAATAAAAGAGAGTGTGAAAAGAATAAGAAAGACCTTTTGAGAAATTTTCTTGAGTTCGGAGGGGGGGGGGGGGGGGGGGGGTAGGTTATGAAAAGGGAAGGTGTTAGCACCCATTTCGGCAAACTTTATAATGATTCTCGTATATATAAGAATGTATACAAAATGTTATTTTTTGAAAATAGTTCAAAGAGGTGTTTGTTTTTGGAAAGATGTTTTGAAAGTGTGAGTGTGGAAATGGTTTTAGTTCTGTGAGCAAGAAACTACGAGCGTCTAGGTACTCAATAGAAATCTTTGTTCTTTTCCTCCTCCTTTAGATAACTCTATCTTTCTATTGATCGGTAAGAAGTTCTATCATTGGATGTAAGGGGACAGGCGCGGGTCATCGTACAGTCATAGAAGGAAATTGGTAGTACGCTTTAGCAATTTGTCGTAAGGGACTAAGATCGTTTACCGAAGGAAACATCGAAGGGTCATCGAGGGACTAAAATCTTTTTTAATCGCGGGTCTTTAATAAAGCATCCCATATTCGAGGGATATACCTATTTTTCCGAGGCAACAAGCGAGGTTATCCTAGAGGTGCGCGTGTGAAAAGTTTGTTTGATTCGAGTTTAATTCGTCTTGATTTAGGGTTGTCTAACGGTCGATTTTAAATCTTGCCATACACGTCTAATTACTATACAATATAAGGAAATGTGGTAAAGTGCGGAAAATAAAATTTTACGCTATTACAACGCTTCGGGAATGGGGGTACAAATTTATGAATGGGGATGAAGTAAAAATCCTAGTTAAACTATTACAAACCATAAACAGTTACAATAATTGAAAGAATGTGAAAATAGTAAATTACACAAAGAAAGAAAAGGGAAATTGTTTTGCTATTTTAAATACGGAAATTAAATCAATTAAAAGCTACGAACGAAAATTCAAGAATTCTAAATAATATTTTTGGTATTTTGTCAATAAAATCTAAAGGAAAAATAAAACTAAGTTCTAATATATATATTTTTTGACTTTTTTATATAAAGAAAAATAAAACCATATATTTTGTTATTATTAATTTTTTTTTAAATGTTAAGAAAATATTAAAGAGCAAAAGGAAATTATAACCTAAATTTTAAAATCATTTTTGTGTTTTATATTTTTTTGTAAAGAAATAGAATCAAGTAAAAAAAAATAAAGAATAAACAATTTTTTTGAAAATGAAGTCTAAAATGGAGGGGGGGGGGGGGGGGGGGGGGGGGGAGTGCCAGGTTCGAGATAGGGTGCAGAATAAACAATCTTGGATTGGGCTGGCAACTTAACCTCAATAGCAATAAAAAAGAGTAAAAAAATAAAATAATGTAATAAAAAAAAGGTTGGGCTAAAGGGAAACGGATCGGGTTGGTTGAGGTTAGGGACAGAGGGAGTGAAGGTTATAAAATAGATGGGACAGACCGGGTATAACCCGGATCCGTGAACCCATATCATAAAAAAAAAAGGTTTGATAGATGATGAAACCTAATCGCCTCTTTCCTCTCGTTCTCCCTATTTCTTTTTGCTATGTTCATCTTACCTTTTTTGTCCATGGAAATCAAACTCAAACATGAAACAATCAACACAAACCCTCATTGAAATCCACTCTTAAACATAAATCCTCAATCAATTTCAACAAACACCAAACCAAACTCGCAAATTCCTCCAATCCTTTTTGAAACCCTTAATTGCGCTACACCCGGGCATGAATGGAAATGACTTCAGTCTCTTCTTCTTCGTCTGATTATGTAGTCGTTGCTATGAGGTCGTGATGTTAAGCTATGAGTAATATTTTTGTTATGGTGAGGGACAAAGTGCGTGAGATATAGTGTAGAGGTTTTGATTCTTTTTTTAGATGATTATTGGTTTTTTTGTGCCATAACAATAACAACATCCTGTTTCTCAGTTTTCATCCAGTTAACACAACATACAGAAGCATACAAAAAACAATACAACACAAAAAAGTATTTGTTGAACAAAGTTTTTGCAGAGAGTTTGAAAGAGTTTGAAGAGGTATTTGAGGTTTTTAGCAGTGAGTATCGCCTCCTTAGAGAAATGTTTTAGAGGTATTTTTATAGATGAGAAAGGATGCAAATTTGGGGGGGAAATGGAATGACATTTGAACTAATTTGGATACTGCTTTATTGCTTTTTTGGTGTAGTTTTTGTTTTGCCATTTTTATGCAACTTATGGACAAATTTGGACAAGGGCAGCAGGGCTGATTTTAGACAGCATCATGGTTGTTTTGTAGCAGTTTGATGCAGGGCTGGACTGGTCATAGTTTGTTTGTTGTAGCAAGACTTTGGACATGGGAAAAGCTTGGATTCATGTAGCTTTAAGAGTTAGAAACTTTAATGTTTGATTTTCTTTTTATTTCAAAGTTTCAAATGATGTAATTGGTTTGTAATGGTGTAATGAAATTTGGACAAATTTTGAATCAACCTTCATATTTTGTAATTATTCTTCCAATTTGTACTTTGAACAAACAATCCCTAATGATACCAAAAGTATGCAAAGTCTCTTTTAATTGAAATTCGAATTTGAATTCTCCAACATCTCTTAAATGAGTTCCACAATACCTTTTGCCATGAAAGTGAAATTGGATTGGAATTATTGAAAAACACTTTCCAAGTCACTCCTTGAATTCCAGATTTCTTTTGGAGTTCCTGATTGAACTAGTTGAGAATTGAATGAAACTTTCTACTTGAATTTGAAATTAATCTCATGCTTTGCATGATGTTTGATGACCTTGAAATATCATGCCTTAAAAATAGTCTTGGATAACGGAATGTGATGAATGATTCAAATCTTGAATGACCCTTTTTTGATAACTTTCATCTAGTTAACACTTGAATTTACATGATTAAAACTCCAAGTATTCTAGATGGATCCTTCTTCCAAAACAATCTTGAATTCAATCGCGCCACTCAAACAAAATTCACCTCGCATCATGTGAGTACAAGAAATTAAACTAAACCTAAAAGGATTTAATTGATCACTAGAAAAGGGATTCGAGGCTAAAGGTTATCGCTTTGAGAAGTTGGCACCATGAATTTTATTAGAAATCAAGAAACCTTTTAAGTCAAGAAAAATGACCTATAACGTTTCACTACATTTCAAGGCCTTCTAAACACAATTTGACTTTGATTCTTAAGATAAACATTAGATGACATTCCTTATGACAATGTGCAAAAATAATCGTATCAAGATCTTGAAAATTGAGGAAATTATGATTCTTGGAAGTCAGGCAACAGTTACTTGAGATTAGGTCAAAGTCCAGAAAGCGACCTCTAAAATATTCAAATTTTTAATGATCTTTCGCACCTAATCGACTCTTAACTTGTAAAGGGAAGTTTGAGATGACATCAAGGAGAGTCATACGCAAAAAGAAACACTCAAAAATACTAAATAATGAAGAAGTTACAATTGTTTGAACTTGGTCTTGAAAATGTCGGTTTTTGGTCAATATAGTTGATTTTCGATCATTTGAGCAATTGACCGAGCGAATTTGTGATGCAAGGCATGAGATTTGATATGAGAATTATTTAATGTATATGAAGCACCATGAAATCCACTTGATATCTTAGAAACCCAATATTCCTTGAGAAATACAAAACCCTAGTTGTGGACGCATTGCTTTGGAGGAGAATTTGTCTGGTCAATTCTTGAGCCAACTTGAGCATTTGAGAACCTTAGGGCGATATTTTGAATGAAAACTGAGAGGGAAAATTTTGGGGTACAAAATTAACCAATTCACTTACAACAACAACAAAAATAACATCATCAATAGCACTTAAGCCTTTGTCATGCTTCAGCATTGGTGCAGTAATTACATTTGGAGTCTCCTGAGGATCAAACTCAATCTCTTTGTTGTTAATCATATCCTGAATTTTGTTTTTCAGGGCCCATAAATTATTGGTGTCATGCCCATAACTATTGGAATGGTAAGCACACTTCACATTTGGATTGTAGGAGGAGAGGAGGTGTTGGGATTCTAAGGAGGATCCCTTAATGTAATCAGCTCCGCTTTTAGTAAATGTTATAATGTCTGGGACAACGTCATATTGATCTTGGTAAACTATCTTCTCGGTGCGTCTGACCTACGCTGATTGCCCTGTTGTTGTTGTTGTTGTTGTTGTTGAATAGGCGTAGGATTAGAGATTAGCAACGCTCCTACATACTGATTGCGGTCACCTCTAATACGAACCTTCTGGCCATAAACAACATTTGTTTCCTTCTTATTGTTGAACATCTTCTTTACAGCATTGGAAGACGTGGCCACTTAAATTTCCCCACTCTCGATACCACTTTTGACACATTCACCAATTAGGACCAAATTAGTAAAACCAGATGAGGAGCTTTCGATAAGGTGATTAAAGAAAGGCCCTGTCAAAGTACCCATGAACATATCAACCAGCTCCCTGAAAGACAAAGGAGGTTGTACTCTTCCGGTTAGATCTCTCCACTTTTGGGAATATTCTTTAAACCCTTCATTCGATCCCATAGTAATATTTTATAATTGCACCCGAGTCGGTGCAAGGTAAGCATTATATTGATATTGTTTATAAAAAGAAGCATCCAGGTCTTTCCAAGTACGAATGTTGGTTCCTTCCAGCTAATAGAACCATTCAAGTTATGTACCAGAAAACTTTCCTGAAAGAAGTGAACCCATAACTTTTTGTCAGCAGTATGGGGTTGGATCTTCCGAACATAAGATATCAGATGAAGCTTTGTACAGTACACACCATCATACTTGGAAAAGTTGGGAACTTTGAACTTGTGAGGGATAACAACCCTTGAGATAAGACCCAACTCTTCAAAGTACATCCAGGAAGTTTCTGTATCTCCACAACATTAAGTCGATCTTTCAGCTTCTCGTATCTGTGGTCAGCAGGAGGATATTGTTCCAAAAAATAGTCTTCATCAGAATCTTGGCCAGAACCAAGGTTGTTATTTTCTTCGGATTTCACACTCTCGTCATATTTTTCTTGGTTATCATCTTCATTCAAGGGGACCTCAAAATCTAGAGCCCTTCTGACTGGACCCTTAGATCTTTTTCCCATATTAAGAAAGACTGTTGCTTTTTTGGTCTTCTTCTTATTCCCCTTTGTGATGAGGGTCTTCAACTCGTCTTAACCCTTAGTTAAGTCCAAGAACATCTGCTGAAATTGAGTATTCTAATCTTGAAGTTCTTTCACAGTTTGATCGAGTGCCATCTTTTACTGAAATAAACAATAAGAAGATGAGAAAACCTGCTTAGAAAGTACCTAATATGTGATGATATGCATGATATGCAAATGTAATTGCAATGTTTTCAAGGACCTTTGCAGGATTTAAATTTGTTTAAACAAAAGGAAACAAAATAAATTTTAGTAACAAGCTCAAATTATAATTGCTTTCAATAAAAGAGTTACAAAGAAGCAAAATGTTAATTCAAGTCTCCCATGGACGCTTCCTCTTTGTGTTGACATATGCATTAAGACTTTGTTCTTCGTGGAGTCGTTTCGTCAGCTCCCATACTTTCTTCTAACTAGCATAGAACTGAGCCTCGAAGGTATTTCTTTCTTCCATGAGCTGAATCACGGACTTCTGTAGTTCTTCGAAGTCAGTAGGCATATCAGGATGAAGAACAATATGAGAAATAACCCCTTCAACAACAGGCTCTACGTTCATTGGTAATATGGCAGGATATGGAATTTTAAGATTCTGATAACGAGACCGCAATTATCTGAGGTAAGGTTCTAGAGGAATGGAGTTCTTGTGTCCTAAAGTCTTGTTATCAATCTGGTTGACCATTCCCCAAGCACGTATAAACCTTTGATGGTAATTTTGAGGGTCGTTCTCATAGTCGAACACGATACCCTGGATGAGTATATCATGAGGATCGTCCCTTCGAGCATAACCAAATTGACACAAAGTTAGAGAAAGGTTGTAAGTGATGCCCCCTCTTATACCAAGGAGTGGTACATTAGAGAATTCCCCATATAGATCAATAATATTGACATCTGCCTGAGATCGAGAACACCAATGGATATCTGCATGAGTGAGTGACATCAACCTTTGAGACCACCTCAAACCTTGTTCATTTTTTATCGCGGATCAGGGCAGGGGAGAAATAAACCACCTGGACAATAGAGGTATACAACACATAAGATTTACTCGCTTCTTCATAGTACGAGTGTGGAGGGAATGTAGGACATCCCCAAGCAGAGTAGGCACCGAATTATGGGTGAGAAATATTTTGATGGCATTCAAATCTATGAATTGGTTCGAATTAGGGAATAATACCAAACCGTCAATCAGAAAAGCCAAAATATCCCCATAAGCACGAAAATTCATGGCATCTAGAAACCACTGAGCCTTCTCTATCAGAAATTTAGGAGAAAAACCCTTGACTTCATTCCTTTTTTTCTTAATTAGATACAATGTCCAATCGTTTCAGATGTAAGGCTACTGCAATGTCTTCAGGTTTCGGAACTTGCTCTAGACTGGTGAAGGGTATCCGATCAATAATAGGCACTTTGAGAAACTTAGAGAATTCTTCCATTATGGGCACCAACTGATAATCCGAGAAGGTAAAACTGTGATGCTTAGGATTAAAGAACTAGAAAAGAACACTCATCATGTCTTCTTGGAAACCAGTAGTAACCAAACTAAGTAGATGTCCGTGTCTCTTGGTGAATTAAGAATTGTCATAAGCCTTTGAGACTAGTTTCTCAACCTTGGAAGGTATCCTTACGAATTTGATTCAGATGGTATTCCTATGACTGGAAACCATGACCATGCAACACAGAACAAAGATAAATCCCCTAGATCTTTGAAATGGTTAGTCATGATATGATGTTATGATGTTATGATGTCATAGATGATCAAACACAAGCAAAGCATACAAGGCCTTAGGTTTAAGGCTTACATGGGGTTCGTATGTAAGTAACCTCTTGAAGTTTAGTTGGCTCAACTTGTCCTAAAGAAGTAACCGGGTTCTAGGGATCTCAATATCACTGATTTTTCCCATAAGACTTGTTTAGCACAACAACTAACTTGCCACCAAACAAAACCCGAGATTTGAATCTCAATGAGCGTATTATCGAGTATCAACCAACTCCGGACTGCACCAAAGCCAACTATCTCACTATCTTCTAATGGCTAAGTTGGGTCAATTAAGGTTCTAAAGGCCAATTAGTGTGTATGACACCACGCCGTAGCCTAGTATTCTCCCTGACTGACTCGAGGGACACCAGTATAAACCAATGTGTTTCACTAACACAACCATCACTTCAACCATATCGGTATACTCCCTATAGTTTCCATGATCTATTACTTACCTCAAATTCCCCCAGATTCGGGTGTAGGATCTTTGTAAGAAAAGTAAACCCGGATAATCCCTCGAATGTAAAGCATACAAAGAAAACCAGGAAAGCATTTAAAAGTGGTCTAACTCTAAAGGTTACCCCTATTTTTTTAGTATCTCCCCAGTTGAGTCACTAGTTCTGTAATACGGTGGGAGAACTGTTTTGGTTTTTCATTTTATCTGAAATATGCAGATAGCAAGAGTCACCACCGACTTTTCTTTTATCCAATAAGGAAAGGGTGAAAATAACAGGAAATACCTTCGAGATTTTCTTGAGTTCGAGGGGTAGGTCATGAAAATGGAAGGTGTTAATACCCTTTTCATCCATAGTTATCTACGGGCTCTTAATCCGTAGCTCACTTTATTCTGAAAATTTCTTTGTGTTGTGCATGTTTGAAAAATATTTAGAAATGCCAATAGTAAGGCATATTTGTAATGATTCTTGAGAATGCGTACAAAGTGTTTGTTTGAAAATATTATTTAAAGTGTTTGTGTGAAAAATTGTTTGTTTCGTTTGTGAGAAAGTGATTACGAGCTATCTACCTACTCAAAGTCTTTATCGTTCTTTTCCTTCACCTTTAGATAGTGCTACCCTACCATTAGTTAGTAGGAAACCCTATTGTTGGATATGAAGGGACGGGCGTGGGTCATCGTACAACCATCAAAGGCAACTCGTAGGGGCGCTTTAGCCATTAGTAAGGGACTAGATCGTTTACTGAAGGCAGCATCGAAAGGGTCATCGAGGGACGATGATCTTTTTAATCGAGGGACAATGCTAAATCGTCCCCATGTTCGAGGGACGTGACTATTTTTTATCCGAAGGTAACAAGAGAGGATAACCTAGAGGTGTGCGTGTGTGAGTGTATTCAATTCAGTTTATTTATCTTCATTATGGTTTTGCTACCGTTTGTTTTTATTCTTGCCATACAATCCTATTAATCTAACAGTAATGTATACAAATCATAAAAATATAAGTGCGGAAAAAATAAAAGTCTACACTATTACATGGCTTCGAGGATGGGGGTACAAATAATAAAAATGCAGGAAAAAGAAACCCTAATTAACTATTGCAAACCGTAAGCAATTACAATAATTGAAAAAGGAAAAAATAATAAAATACGCGAAGCGGTAAGAGAGAAAAAGGAAAAGGAAATTGCTTGGATTGATTTTTGTTAGAAAAGAGTATTTGAAGATTAACCTAATAATCTAATTAACTTTAATTAATTAAAAAAAATAAAAATGCTAATTAATTTAAATTAATTAAAAAATAAAGTTTATTAATTAATCAAAAAAACTAAACCCTAATGTTGATTAAGGTTTGTGAAAAAATTAATTGAATAAAAAATTGTTTAGTTTCATGAATTTAGGGTTTTATAAGTGAAAATAGAAAAAATAAATAAGGGTTTAAAAAATTTATCAAGGCGGGGTGTTGAACCCACACCCTTTATCCTTTCACTCAGCATCTTCAGCACCAAGTCAGACGCACCTTGGTGTTAGGAAATAGCTTCAGCATGTTTTGTACTCAATCCTGCAAAACATGAAAATATGAAGAAAATAAATGACAAAAGGCAGGATCAAACCCATGCCTTTTGACACAAATGCCTTAACGTGCACACTTGTGCCACTGGGTGATTTTTTCATCCAGTTGTATAATGAAACAAAACATATATAACATAAAAACTATTCATGAACCGGAGAGGCGATGGAGCCCTAGCTCTGGTCGTCTTCTCCGATAAGTCAATCCTTCGCCCCTGCAAAATAGAAATTATTAGAAAGCCAAATGTACCCTACCCCCATAAATCGAGGGTTGCGAGTTCAATAGGATGGTTATTTTGGACTGAAACAACCTGATTTAAGAGGTATAATAAAAATATATATGGATCGGTTAATTATAGCATCTCTAGATATGGATTACATGGGATCATTATGATGATCTAAACTTGTACAAGCACATCTCAAAAAAATATTAGTGGCATTAGTATGGCTTAAAACAAAATGAAAATCAAAATAAGAATTTTGTAAAGATCATGAAATCATTGAAGAATACATGCATATTTCGTGAGCTTTGAACCATCAAATTTGATTCATTCTTACTCTGTATGATTTTTGGGAGTGAATGGAGTGTCTAGTTTGTAGTGAAAGGGACTATGAATAAGGTTTCAAGTTTTTAGAGTTCTTAAAAAAACTTGAGATTTTTGGACAAGTTTCTTGAGGCAATGGTTTTTGTGCTTGACTTGTATGAAGAGTGGAGATTAAATAGCATGAATTAGGTCAAAGATAGGATGGGCTTGGACCTTGTGTAAGAAGTCTCATATTTTATCTTATTTATTTTTGAATTATTAATGAATAAATCAAAATAATTAAAATAAAATAGATGAAGGGGTGCATGAATAAGATCTGAGGTGTATGAGGAGTGTAATACACGTTTGGACTTTAAAACAATGGCCCAATAGTCCAAAATATCATGTTTTCTCAATTTGAATTTCATGCATTTCTCAAAATTTCCCAACTTGCATTGACCATAACTCTCTCAATTTTCAACTTTTGAAAGTGTTCTTGTACTTTTTGGTAAGCTAAAGATGTCCTCTACAATCTATATGTTGATCGTTTTTGCTTTTAAAGATTCTATCTTGATGTAAGTTGCCTTTACAAAAAGTGTCTTTTTGTTGACTTTTGAAATGGCCTGTAATGTTTTGACCCATATCTCTCAAATGAAGCAATTATTGGACTTGAGCTTAGAGAGACAAAGTAGTATAGAATTGAATTTTATTAAAAATGAGCTTTGGTTTGGTAAAATATGATAAAGTATGTGAAATTTATGCTTGGTAAAAGTTCAGTTAACTTTTATTAAAGAAAACCCTAAATTAGTAATTTTTGACTTTTGATTATTTGGGGGTTTTTCTTGAGGAATCATGATCAACCCTTGATCAAATGATAAATATTACTTCAAAATATTGATGTTGACCAAAAATCTTGAAGTTTGACTGTATGTTGACCATAATTGACTTTTTACCCAATGCAGTTGATTTTCAGTCATCTGAACCATTGACTGAGCAAACTTGTGATGCAAGGCTTGAAACTTGGTATGAGCATTCTTGGAGACATATAAGAGACCATGAATTCCATTTAAGACATTTGAAACCCAAACTTCCTTGTGAAAAGTGAAACCCTATTTGTGGATCCATTGTTAGGAGGAGAATTTGTTTGATCAATTCTTGAGCAACCATGAGCATTTGGCAACCCTAGGAGAATGTCTTGAATAAAATGATACGGTGAATTTTAGGGTACAACACATTGGATGTTTGCGCGTCAGATGCTCATAAGCTTTTAAACATTGATTATTTGTGTGTCAGTTCTCATAAGCTTATAAGCATTGAGGATTGTGTGTCTTGGAAGATTGACTTCCTATTTTTGTTTTATACCGTGTTTAGAGTTGCTCCAGTCAGTGAGTGTGATTGAATAGGCATTTGAGGATGGCCTCATACCTAGGTGTGTCTTAGGTAGTAGCTATGAAAATGGTAGTGATTAAGTGCATAGATTATAAATTGGTATGTTTGTTATGTGGTCTACAAATTAATACTATCTCGTTAATTTCCTCTCTGGCTTAGTAGCCCCCATAGTAGTTATTGTTGTCACCGAACTTGGTAAACATATATGTGTGTTATTTGCCTTCAGCATTGTTTGTTTTGTTTGTATATCTTGATGTTGTATGTTGAAATCGGATCCGGTGTCTCGACATCCCTTAGGACATCCGGGATCAAACATCCAAAATTTCAACTGGTATCAGAGTAGGCATCCTGCTCTGACATTGGGTGAGATTTAGAGAAGTTACTTTCTGGTGCTATGGACAAGGATGGTGGAGTTGTTGTTAAAATACCTATTTTGGATGGTACCAACTATGACAGTTGGAAACCTCGTATGGAAACCTTCATAAAATCCTTGGGCAATAAGGCTTGGAGAAACGTTATAAAAGGATGAGATCCATCAAAGGCTGTGGGTGCAGATGGAAAGGTTATTGATGTGCTGAAGCCTAAAGAAGATTGGAATGATGATGATGAATCATCATCTCAAGGAAACTCCAAAGCATTGAATTCCATATTCAATGGAGTTAATAAGAATATGTTCAAGCTGACAAAGAATTGTAAGCATGTTAAAGTTACTTGGGAGACCTTAATGAAGGTTCATGAAAGAAATACTCAGGTAAAGTTGGAAAAACTTCAACTTATCTCCATCAAATTTGAGAACTTGAAGATGAAGGAGGATGAAAGTATTCATAACTTTCACATGATTGTTCTAGACATTGTTAATGACTCAGAAGACCTGGGAGAGAAGATATCGGAGGATAAGTTAACAAGGAAGATGCTCATATATCTTCCAAAGAGGTTCGACATGAAATTGATTTCCATTGAAGAATTCCATGATATAAGCATTATGGTTGTGGATGAACTTGTAATCTCCCTTAAGACCTTTGAATCTGCTATCAATGAAAGGTCTGAAAAAATAAGAGAAGTATAGCCTTTGCTTCTAGTATTGAAGACACATAGGATAATGGTGAGTTGAAATTAGGAGGAGTATCTAAGGACCTTGTGTTACTAGTAAGACAGTTCAAAAAAGTGTTGAGGAAGTCATGGTCAAATTCCAAGAACTTGTCATTCGACATCAACAAAAATAAGGACCTAGAAGGAAAGTCCAGGATTGAAGAAAATCCAAATCAGGGAAAAGGAGTTCAGTGCTATGAATGTGAGGGATTTGAACACATAAAATCCGAGTGTGCCACTTATCTCAAGAAGAAGAAGAAAGGTCTATTTGTGTCATGATCAAAGGAAGACTCTAAAAGCGATCATGAAGAGGAATCAGTCAAACAAGTGAATTCCTTGACTGGAGTTTATGATTCTGATGAAGAATCAGATGATGAAGAATTTAATTTTGAGGACCTCGCTGCCTCATACAAGGAGTTGTGTATTAAAAGTGAAGAAGTATGTCAACAAGGAGTAGAACAAAAGAGATTAATTTCTCGGCTACAAAATGAGGAATTTAAACATTTATCCATTGTTTCTGATCTGAAGGAGGAAGTTGTATTGCTAAATTCAAAACTGGACAATATGACTAAATCTGTAAGAATGTTAAATAATGGTTCAGATGCTCTGGATGAGATTCTTGAACTGGGAGGAATGCTGGTAATGTTAGATGTCTTGGTTACGAGAGTCATGGTGTGAATAACAAAGAAGTAAAGCATGAAGTATAGTTTATACTCCCAATGAAGGACCAATAACAGAAGATGTCAGATCACATGTCCCAACACAAACGAGACATCAAAGAAGGTATTATAGTCCTTCGTATCAGACATGGAGATGACATTATTGTGGTTGGTCATTTAAAGTCCTCTTTTTACAAAGTGTATGGCTATACCAACCATATGAATCCTTACAGAAGAAAATGTGTTAATACTAAGGCAAAGTCAAAAGGAGCTCCTCACCATGATTCATATGGACTCATAACTTACACTTCTCTCAAAGTCTCAACTAGAGAGGATTAGTATTTTGATAGTGGTTGTTCTAGACACACGACTGGTGTTAAGAAATTCCTAGTGGACATTAAAATACATGCCAGTAGCTATGTCACTTTTAGAGATGGGTCAAAAAGTTAAATAAAAGGTGTTGTAAAGGTGGACTATGCAGGACAACCTGGTCTTGATAATGTGTTTTTTTTGTAAAAGGGCTAACTACAAATCTGATAAGTATCAATCAACTATGTGATCAAGGTCTCAAAGTTAACTTTACTCAATCTGAGTGCCTGATTACAAATGATAAGAATGAAGTGGTTATGAAGGGATCCAAATCAAAAGAGAACAACTATCTATAGAGTTCTCCAGAAACAAAATGTCTCTCAACATTCTTAATGTAAAAAGATGATGAAGTCAACTCATGGCATCAAAATCTTGGTCATCTACATCTGAATGGTATGAAGAAGATCCTGTCAAAGGAAGCTATTAGAGATATTCTCGAGCTAAAGATCTATGAAGGGAGAATTTGTGGTGAATCTCAAATTGGGATGCAGACAAAGATGTCCCATAAGAAGATACAACCTCTTGCCACCTCAAGAGTTCTAGAGCTACTTCATATGGACTTGATGAGACCTATGCAGGTTGAAAGTCTTGGGGGAAAGAGGTATGCCTATGTGATTATTGATGACTACTCAAGACTCACTTGGGTGAAGTTCATCAAAGAGTAATCTAAAATGTTTGAAATATTTAAATAATCATCACTAGATTCAAAGAGAAAAGGATTATGGTGTTGTCAGAATCAGAAGTGATCACGGGAAGGAATTTGAGAACAACAAATTTGAGGAATTATGCGTATCTGAAGGGATTAGTCATGAGTTTTCTTCGCCCATCACTCCTCAACAAAATGGTGTGGTTGAACGCAAGAATAAGACTATTCAAGAATGTGCCAGAGTTATGCTTCATGCCAAGAAATTACCCATTTAATTTTGGGATGAAGCCATGAACATTGCTTACTATATTCACAATAAAGTGACCATAGAACTGGTACTTCTGTTACTCTATATGAATTGCTGAGAGGAAGAAAGCCAACTGTCAAATATTTCCATGTCTTTGGAAGCAATTGTTATATTCTGGAAGACCGTGAGCCAAGAAGGAAGTTGGATGCTAAAAGTGATGAAGGAATTTTTTTGGGATACTCTACAAATAATAAAGAATATACAGTATTCAACTCCAGAATCAAGGTGATAATAGAGTCTTAAAATGTGATTGTTGATGACTCAACCAAAGAAGATGATGTTCAAGAAGAAGTTAAGACAACTGTTCCTACATATGACGTGGTTCTTGAAGAAAATGTCTCAACATCCAACACAGATGTTGAAGGCTCAAGTGCCAATTCTAAAGTTAAAGAACCTCAGGTAGCTGAAAAAGGGCCATCACTCAGAATTCAAAAGGATCATCTTAAGGAAATTATAATAGAAAATCCTAGACAAGGAGTAGTTACCAGATTAAGAGAAAATTTGTCAAATGCTGCTTTGTATCCAAGTTTAAACCAAGGAATGTGAAGGAAGCCTTAACTGATGAGTTCTGGATAAATGTTATGCAAGATGAACTTGGTCAATTCAAGAGGAATGAAATATGGGACTTGGTTCCAAGACCTGATGGGGTAAATATTATTGGTACAAAATGGATGTACAAGAACAAGACGGATTAACAAGTTGATGTTACCAGAAATAAAGCCAAACTTATTGCACATGGATATACTCAAATTGAAGGAGTAGACTTTGATGAAACATTTGCTCATGTGGCTCGATTAGAGTCCATAATATTGTTGCTTGGAGTAGCTTGTCATTTAAGGTTCAAGTTGTATCAAATGGATGTCAAGAGTGCCTTTCTAAATGGGTACCTGAATGAAGAAGTTTATGTTAAACAACCAAAAGGGTTTGTTTATCCTTCCTTTCCAAATCATGTGTTTAGACTAAAGAAGGACTTGTATAACTTGAAACAAGCTCCAAGAGCTTGGTTCGAGAAGTTGACTGAAATTCTAGTCAATTATGGATATAAAAATAGTGGAATTAAAAAAACACTCTTTGTCAAAGATGGAGCTGGAAAACTGTTGATAGCTCGGATCTATGTGGATGGCATTGTTTTTGGAGGAATGTCGGATGAAATGGTCCAACATTTTGTCAAGTAGATGCAATCTGAATTTGAGATGAGTTAGGTAGGTGAATTGACTTACTTTCTTGGATTGCAAGTCAAGAAGATAGAAGACTCCATTTTTCTCTGTCAAAGCAAATATGAAAAGAATATTGTAAAGAAATTTGGATTGGAAAATGCCATTCATAAGAGAAATCCTGCTCCTACACACTTGAAGTTATCTAAAGATGAAAAGGGAGTTAGTGTTGATCAGAGTTTGTATAGAAGCATAATTGGTAGCCTTCTATATCTTACTGCTAGCAGACTAGACATTACTTTTAGTATTGGTTTATGTGCAAGGTATCAAGCAGGATCTAAGGTAAGTCACATCAACCAACTGAAAAGGATTCTGAAGTATATGAATGGTACGTGTGACTATGGTATGTTGTATTCCCATGATACAAATTCCTTGTTGGTGGGATTTTTTGATGTTGATTGGGTTGGAAGTGTTGATGATAGGAAGAGTACCTCTAGATGTTGTTTCTTTATGGGAAACAATATGATTTCGTAGTTCAGTAAGAAACAAAATTATGTTTCTCTGTCTACTATTGAAGCTGAGTACATATAAGTAGGAAGCAACTGCTCTCAACTGGTGTGAATAAAGCAAATGTTATTAGAGTATAATCTCACACAATATGTCATGACATTATTTTGTGATAATTTGAGTGTTATTAATATTTCTAAAAATCCTATTCAACATAGTAGGACCAAGTATATTGACATGAAGAACCACTTCATTAAAGAACTTGTGGAGGACAAAATCGTAACTCTTGAGTATGTTAGCACTAGGAATCAGCTTGTCGATATATTTATAGAAGCTCTTGATGCAGTTTAGTTTGAGAACCTAAGGAGGAGACTTAGATTCTGTATCTATGAAGCATTATAACAATTATTGTTGGTGTTGCATCTGTTTATGAAGATGCTAAGGATGGTGTTACACCTGATACACATTTCGATGGTACTATTAGAGAAGAAAAAGATGCTAATGTATGACATTTGGTCATGTGATTTTTTTGGGTCTGCCTTATGATCCTGTTTATCTTAGTTTATAATTTTGTAGGGTTAAATTCCCAGGATGTTTTTAGTTTCTTTTGGCACCTTATCTCTTAAAACTTTAGGTGCTTAAATTTGTTAATATTGTCTACATATATTTGTAATATTATGGCTAAAAATGGGGAGTAGTATGATATTGAGGGTATTGGTGTTGGTACTACTGTTGAGGGGGAGAATTTCTGATTCTCTTATTGAGGGGGAGTCCCTGCTCTAGACTGGAGGCTCTGAAGAGATGTCAGACATGGTGTCTTGACATCATGATGTTGAGAACTTATGTTCTCTATTAGTTGCAGTTGTGTTAGTAGATCAACTTACTACTAAGAGTGTCTCTGATTTTTTTGCTTCTCCTAACCTCTCTAATGTGTTTTGTGCTATTGTTCCTCTAATATGTGTGTTTTATTTATTTTCAAACATATTTTTATTGTGTTTTCGTGTTCAAGGGTTATTTGGTTGTTTTAGCTAAAATGTTCCAAATGGGGAGATTGTTATTTCTTTGAAATTATGATTGGCATACATTTTAGTAAAACCAACTTATCAGCAACATGTTGAATAAGATGTTCCAACTTGCAGTTTTCAACATGTCAAATAAGATGTCCCAACCAGGAGGATAGGACATCGAGTCTGCAGCAGCTGACAATTATGTTTCAGCTGATATGTTAGTTACTAAATATTCAGGGAATATTTAGTTAGCTTATGTGGCGTCCAAGATTGACAAATCAGAAATTCTATGTTGGTTTTCGAAGATATACAAAGTTTCTAAATATGGAGACATTTTAGGAAACTAATGATTAAAGACCTATCTTCTTGGAGAAGATTTAGTTGACTTTGTACAACCTCACTGCTGTGATTTTGAAGCCCATCCCAATTCAAAATAATGTTTTATATAGATTGGTGTATACCTAGTTTTAGGTAGAACTCACATGTGTGTTTTGTTAGGGTTTTAGAATCCTTATTTGTGAGCCTCTCTAATATCATCTTGATATAATATTATGATTGTTTTGGGTTGTAATTTATTCCAAGCATCCATGAGATTTTAAGTATTGGATGTTTGTGTGTCAGATGCTCATAAGATTTTAAGCATTGAGTATTTATGTGTCAGTTCTCATAAGCTTTTAACCATTGGGGATTGTGTGTCTTGGAAGAGTGACTTCCTGTTTTTATTTTCTACTGTGTTTAAAGTTGCTCCAATTGCTGAGTGTGATTGAAGAGGGATTTAAGGAGGGAATCATACCTAGGTGTATATTAGGTAGAATTTAAGCAAATGGTAGTGATTATTTGTAGTGTAGTCTACAAATTGATACTATCTAGTTAATTTCGTCCCTGGCTTGGTAACCCCCGAAGTAGGTGTTGTTGTCAGTGAACTGAGTAAACATATATGTGTGTTATTTACCTTTAGCACTGCTTGTTTTGTTTGTATATCCTATTGTTGCTTGTTGAAGTCGTATCTGGTGTCTCGACATCCCTTAGGACATCTGAGATCTGACATCCAAAATTTCAAAAAATATAATTTTTGAGTTGGTACAGTTTGAGAGTAATAGTAGCATTGAGTTCATAAGCAGCGATCTGTTCAGAGGATTGATAACTGGTTGACAATTGTCAAAGATTTTGAAGTCTCCTTAAAGTTTCAGCTGGCTTCTTTTGTTTCATAGTCAAAATTTCTTCTTGGTTGAGGGAATTGTTAGAGTTTGTGTCTTTAATTATATGAAAGTTGTCCTTAACAGAAATGTTCTCACTTGAAATTGGTTTGGGATCTTCATAGACATGATTTAGTTGAGGGTTATTTTCAGTCGACCCAGTGGCACCAACAAAGTCATTAAATCTTTGAGGACTTAGCTCACAGGTTTTTTCAACATCATTTATGGGATCCTAAACACCAACAACAATATTTTGCTCTGAAATGGTTTTCTCTGGTTGTTTCTAAAAAGGTTGACGTGAAATGAGAAATTTAACATAGTGCTGTACCCCAAAATTTTCCCTCTCATTTATCAAATATTTTCTCACAAAGATCTCTCTTAGTTCAAGACTGCACTGGGGTTGATCAGCTCAAGACACCTCCTTAAGCACTGATGACCAAAATTAGGGTTTGAGATTTCACAAGGATAATTGAACTTTCAATGCTTCATATGACTTTCATGGATCATTATGGACCCCCAAGATTTATCATTTCAAGTTTCAAGCCTTGAAACACACTTTTGCTCCGTCAATTGAGCAGTTGACCTAAAATCAGTTGTATTGGGGAAAAACGTCAACTATGGCCAATTTATAGTAAAAATTCATAATTTTTTATCCACATCAATATTATAAACTCATATGTATCATTTGATCCAGTTTATACCACAATTCGTCAATAAATTTGATCAAATCATCAAAAGGGCAAAATGGTAAAAATTAGGGTTTTGATTGAGAAAGGGCAATTTCTAATTTTTGACTTAGCAAATGGTCAATTGGTTTGAAGCATCATTTCAAGAGTTCAATTGCATCATTTTGACCTAATGGCATGACCTAAAACATTGCTCAAGATCAATTGGATTGATAGTGAATTTCCAATAAACTTATCAAAAAGTCAACTGTACACTGAAAAGTCAAACTTTGACTTTTTGGTCAAAATTCAATGTCAAAGATCACAATTCATCAAAACATGTCAAAATATGAAACTTATTCATCAAGAAATCAAAAAGCCAAGATTTCATTTTGAAAAGTCAAAGTTTTATAACTTAGAATTTTTTCTAAGTGTTTAAAACTTCATGTTTTTTCATAACTTTAAGCCATTTTTCACCATGACGCAAGAGGATTCAGAAGAAACTTTCAGCATGAAAGTTGTAGATATCCATGATATATACAACATTTCTTTACACAACTTCTTCTAAAAATTCTTGGATCTCAAGTTATTAATTCATAAAGTCATGGTCTTGAAATTAAACACTTAGTGAAATTTTGCCCTAGTTTTGGTCTGGATTTTGACCTAACTTCATGGCACTTTTTCATATAGTTCCAAGGGGAATTTTCAAAAGTGATTCAAAGAGGGATTGTAGATCACATTACAAGCTTTCCTAAATGTCCAAGAACTCCTTGAGATCATTCTTGAGTAGGGAGAATCGAAGAGATGAAGTTAGGGTTTTTACACTTAAAATATAAGTCATTTTGTGATGAACAAGATTGAACTTTCAAACCTATGTTGCATAATCTTTACTTTACAGGAATCAAACTTGTTAGGCACTCCATAATTAATTGCCGGCACAACTGTTAGAGGTCTCAATTCAAGCATTCAATGAAAGGCCATGCTTTATATCCATTTTGGGAAGAAAGTGCACAATGCCATTTTGATAAAGTAGCTTTTTGCACAAAACTTGTTCTTGAGCCTTGCAATTGATTTCTTCTGATCATACATGTCCCATAACTCAAGAGAAGCTTGTATAAACACTTACAATCACCCAGCCTATGCTTGAACTTCCTTTTGAAACCATACTTCCCACTTTTCTTCAAAATCAAGTAACATAGCAATCAATCAAGAACTTGTACTTCTGACCCTCTCAATTACTCAAGCCTTTTGCTTATACATACACAAGTAATTTTTTACAAAACACACACATGCTTGAGCCCTGAAAACACCAAGAACTCAGATTTGCATCTCACGCCTCCATTGTTACATATTCTGGCCATAAATTCCAAAACCAAAAAACTACTCGTGCGTTTCTTGGCCTCTTGCTTCCAAAAGCTTCCAAGCATCATACACAAACAATCCCATATCCTGGTACAGTTCTGTAACACCTCCATCACCATCTTCGAATTTCCAAAAACAGAGGTATTCATCTTGACTTCTCCAGGCCAGTTCTACTACTTACAACTCAGAGTAACCATTGGAATAGCTTCCTAGGGACTCAAGGAAGCTAACATGATCATTACATTAACTTGAATCAAGCTCAGTTGCAGAACACGATTTCCAGTTTTGAGGTAAGTTATATCAACTTTGAACTCTTCACACAAGCATCATTAATGTTTAATTTGTGAGTGAAAAATGTAGACATCGTTGTTCTGAAGCTAACCATGTCTTTATATTTCATTTATATTGCTTAAGTAGTTAGAATTTTGAATCTGAACATCCTGGAAAAATTAGGTCAGAATTTTCTACCATTCAAAATTCACGTTCATTTTTAAGAATTAGTTTAAGTTGTTTACATTTCTGGAATCGTGGTAAAATTTTACACAAGTTTCATGTTTACATTTTTGCAAATGGATGATAAATGAGCAAGTTACAGGTGGTCTGGCTGGAGGTTGAAGATGAATTGTAATCAGGGCGCGTTTTTAATCATATATTTATTGTTTTGTTTATATCAACGGATGTATAGCCACCCCAGTGGTAAAGCACGCGCCTGTTCATCCTTAGGTCATGGGTTCAAGCCCCAGTGTGACCTTTTGCAATTTTTCTTTATTTTCTGACTTTCTTTTGTTTTTTTGGCAGCGTTTGGGCTCTCATTGGGCCTAGTATTTTTTCTCTCATGTTACTCCTTGGGTTACTGATTTACCCCCCTTGACTTTTGTTATATTTTTATTTTATTTTCATTTTCTTTTTCTTTTTATTTATTATTATATTATTAATAATATTATTATTATTTTTATCATTACTATTACTTTCATAAAATCACAAAGAAATTCAATTTTTTTTTATTTATTAATCATACTTACATATTTATTTTCTCCATAAAATAAAAGAAAAAAAAATATTTTCTTAAAATAAATAATTTATTTTTCCTTAAAATAAATAAAATTTTTAGACTTAGGATAAATTAGTATATTATTTTATTTTTTTAAGTTAAAATTAATTTAAAACTTTGGTTACTTTAATTAATTAATCTTCATTTTTATTTTCATTAATTTAAAACCTTTTCATAAAAAACCCTAAAAAAATCCTTTTCAAATTAATTTCTTTTCTTAATTAGTTTAGGCTAATTTTATTTAATTAATCATTTTTTAATTAGGCCAAGACAAAACCCTTTCATAAAAACCAAAAACCATTTCCTTTTCCATTTATATTATTGCAATTTTATTTTCAATTTTGTATGATATTCAATATGGTTGTAATAGATAATTAGGTTTAATTTTCTTGCAATCCCCATTTATAATTTGTACACCCCCTCCCACAAGTATTGTAATAGCGTAGTAATTTTAAATTTCGCAATTTATCGCTTTATATACAAATGATAGTAATTAGGGTTTTGTATGGAAAGACTAAAACCAATCAATTAGCAAACCCTAATCAAAGACAAATCAAGCATGAAAATCAATACACTTGCACACAAACACCCCTAGGGTAAAATCCACTTGGTTGCCTTACAAAATGGCCATATTATGCATGTGAGGTATCTTAGCAAAAACAAGAAAAATACAAGATCATAGTCCCTCGATGGCGCTATCAAAATTTGCCTTTCAAAATTATCTTAGTCCCTAAAGAGAATTCTAAGATACCTTGCAACATTACTAATCATGGCTATACGATGACCCTTGCCCGTCCCTTTTACATCCAAAGATAGTGTTGCTTATCAAATCAATGGTAAGATAACAATATCAAAAGAAAAATAAAATGAACATGAAAGACTTTTGAGTAGGTAGATTGTTGCTAGTTACTTTCTCACTTTCAAAACAAAACATCCTTGATATTTTCAAAACAACCACCAAACACTTTCAAAAAACATATTTCAAAACTTGAAAACATTTTCAAAAGATCAACACTTTGTATACATTCTTAAGAACGAGAATCATTACAAAGTTTGCCTAAACGATAGCGCCTTTTAAAATTACTTTCAAAAACCAAACAAAGCACATTTTCAAAGAAAAGCAAGTGATCTAGAAAGTAACTAAGAGCCCATGGAAAACCATAGATGAAAAGGGTGCTAATACCTTCCCTCTTCATAATCTACCCCCCGAACTCAAGAAAACATCTCAAAGGTCTTTCCTGTGCTTTTTCACCTTTCCTTTTGGATAAAAGAAAAGTCGGTGGCGACTCTTGCTAACTGCAACATTTATGATAAAACGCAAAACACCCAAGTCAGTTCTCCCACCGCATCACAGAACTGGCGACTCTGCTGGGGAATTTCTAAAAGTGGGGTTACCTTAGGGTTAGATCATATTTACTTGCTTTCTTTGTTTGACTTGTGTGCTTTACATTATGGTTCTTTGTTTGGGTTTGAGTCCTCTATCAGGATTTGGGATACCTTATAGGTAAGTAACAATACATTATGGAAACTGTGCGGGGTTTACCGACACGGTCAAAGAAATAACTATGTTAGAGCGATATATTCGTGGGTACCAGTAGCCCTTGAGTAGTCAAGGAGAATACGGGGCCGCTGAGTGATGTCATGAAGCACTAATGAACTTTTAGAACCTTTACTTGACCAACTTGGCCTTTAGGACGTAGTGATATGATCGGCTTTGGTGCAGTCTGAAGTTGGTAGATACTCGATACTACACTCATTGAGGTTTGGTTTTTTGGGATATTTCGGTCACCATTAAAGAGGCTTGTGCTGAAACAATGATCAAGGAAACAAACAAGTGATATTGAGCTCCTTAGAACCCGGCTATTATTGCTAGGACAGGTTTTAAGCCAACTAAACTTCAAGAGGGTACTTACCTATAAGACTCCATGCAAGACTAAACCTAAAGATTTGTTTTCTTTGTTTGTATATATTTACTTGTACATAACATCATGAACATCATGAACATCATAACATCATACTCATACTCACTAACCATTTCAAGGATCTTGGAATTTATCTTTGTTCTGTTTTGTAGGACATGGATTCTATTCGCAGGAAAACTATTCAAGTCAATCTTGTAAGGATCCCTCCTCAACTCAAAGAGTTAGCATCAAGGATTCCTGATAATTCTCAATTCACCGAAAGACATGGTCGCCTCCTAAACTTGGTTACTTCCAAAACTGATGAAGATATGACGAAGGTGCTCTTCCAATTCTTTGATCCTCTACACCATTGCTTCACATTTCCTGATTATCAACTTGTGCCAACTTTGGAAGAATTCTACCAACTCTTGAGGATTCCCATTCTCAATCAACTACCTTTTAACGGTACAGAAAGAGATCCAAAGCTAGAAGAGATTGCTCAAGATCTACACTTGCAAACAGTTGATATCATAACTAATTGGGAAACAATGAGTGGTGTCAAGGGTTTCCTAGCAAAGTTCTTGTTTGAGAAAGCCCGAAACTGTTGGAACTCTTTGGATTTACAAGCTTTTGAGGAAATTGTATCTCTCTTCATCTATGAGATCGTTTTGTTTCCAAATCCTGACCAACTCTTAGATGTGAACGTCGTCAAAATCTTCATGTCCCACAACCCGGTGCCTACTTTGCTAGGGGACATCCTACATTCTTTTCACACTCGCACTATGAGGAAAAGAGGTATCCTTATGTGTTGTACTCCTCTTTTGTCAAGACAGTTTATTTCGCATCTTCCCCAATCTGTATTGAAGAACGAGCAAGGTTCAAGGTGGTCACAAAGGTTGATGACACACAAACATTCAGACATCCATTGGTGTTCCCGATCTATAGAGAATGTTATCATCGTCGACCGTTGTGGAGAATTCCCTAAAATCCCTTTACTTGTCATTATGGGAGGTATCACCTACAACCCATGCTTAGCCTTAAGACAATTTGGTTTCGCCCGAAGAGATGGCCCACATGAGATTCTCATTCAAGGTTTAGTATTTGACTACGAGAACGACGATTAAGGTCATCGCCAGAGATTTACCCGTTCTTGGAGGATGTTGAACAAGGTAGATAGCAAGACATTGGGGCATAAGAGCTCCATCCCTCTTGAGCCTTACCTTAAATGGATACGAGCTCATGCTAAAAATATTATGATGCCTTACCACTCCATTCTCCCAGTAATCATAGATCCTGTTGCAGAAGGAGATGTCCTGTACACTATCCTGCATCTTGACATGCCCACCTCTCTTGAATATTTACAAAGATATTGGATACAACTCAAGGGGGAGCAAGACACTTTCGAAGCCCAATTCTACGCTAGCGAGAAGAAGGTTTCGGAACTCACTAAGAAACTTCATGAGGAGAGGAGCCTGAATGCGTACATCGCACCAAAGAGGATGCGTACAACCTTTTTATCTTAGAGTTTTTGTATTTCTTTGTAAGCCCAAAAGAGGCATGATTTACTCAAGCTTTGATTTATTAATATGACGTGTGTTCCTTTTTTGGTCTAAAGCAGATTTAAATCTCTAAGTTCCTTGAAATCATTGCATATGCATTTACCATTCATCATAACATAAGCAGGTTTCTTGCAATAAGTCTCCTCATCTTTCTACTATTTATTTCAGTAAGATGGATCTCGAGCAGACGGTGAAGGACCTCCAAGCACAGAATGCTCAGTTTCAACAGATGTTCTTAACTCTAGCCAAAGGACAAGAAGAGTTGAAGACCTTGCTGGTTGAAGAGAAAAAGAAGAAAACAAAGAAAATAACCGGAGTTCTAAATATGGGAAGAAGATTACAAGGACAGGCAAGAAGGACCCTAGACTTTGCAACGTCATCTAGTGAGAAAGGCAATCAAGATGGGAAAGTCAAGGAAGCAGTTGTCCAGCCAGATTCAGATTCAGAAGAGGAAGAAGAAGATTATTCTGAAGAACAATACCCTCCGGCGATGACAAGTATAAGCATCTGGAAGAGCGGTTAAGTGCAGTGGAAATTCAAAAAGTACCTAGACTGGACTTTGAGGAGTTGGGTTTAGTATCTGGGATTGTCATTCCTCCAAAATTCAAGGCACTGGTGTTCGCCAAATACGACAGAGTTTCATGTACCAAAATGCATCTCTGGTCCTATGTGAGGAAAATACAGCCTCACACTGCTGATAGGGATTTATGGGTACACTTCTTTCAAGACAGCCTATCCAGAACTCAAGTTGATTGGTTTTATCAGCTAGAAAGAGCCAACATTCATAATTGGGAAGATCTTGCCGCTGTCTTTTACAAAAAATTCCAATACAACGTAGACCTTGCTCCCACTCGTACTCAACTCTAGAGTATGGCCATGGTTTCAAGTGAAGGCTTCAAAGACTACGCTAAAAAATGGAGGGACTTAGCAGGAAGATTCCAGCCTCCCCTATCTGAAAGAGAGTTAGTAGACATGTTTTTGGGCACTTTGTCTGGTCCTTTCTTTATTCACTTAATTGGGAGTTCCTCGGCAGGTTTTACCGAATTGATATTGACCGGAGAAAGAGTGGAAGCCGGGATAAAGAATGGGAAGATTCAAAAAGACGCATCCACTGCTGCAGTAAGAAAACCATTCATTGGATAAAAAGAAGTTGTTGTTTTATATACTTAGAGAAATCAAGATAGGGCTGAGCTCCATCCAATGGTGGGGGCTGTCATGATTCCTAAATTTGCGCCTACTCAACAAAGAAACAACCAGCCAAGAACAGAAAGACCAGTCAGACAGTTCACCCGAATTAATATGACACTATCTCAAGTATTTCCACATCTGTTAAGATCAAATCTAGTGACTTTGAAAGAAGCCCCAAAGAATCCTAACACAACCTCTCCTCATTATCATCCTAATGCCCGTTGTGCATACCATTCTGAGAGTCTCGACCATGACACTAAAAACTGTTGGGCTCTTAAAAACAAGGTACAAGACCTTCTTGAAGCCAAAGAAATTGAATTCGATGCGCCAGAAATTCCCAATGTCATCACTGCCCCTTATGCCCAAGCACGCCCATGATGTCAATGCCGTTGAGGAAGATATGTTTGTTACTTTGGTTGATGAACTTGTGACCCCACTCCTGACTATGAAAAAGAACTTGTTGAATGCCGGTGTATTCCCAGGCTGTGATGAAAGCTGTCATTTCTGTTTATCCTCACCAACCAGCTGTCATTTGTTAAAAGTAGGCGTTCAATGCCTAATAGATGACAAGAAGATTTTGTTTGAGAAGACTTCTATTCCAACTGTTTCTTATAATGATGATTTCATAGTGACCATTTCCGCCAATTCTTCCAGGGTCTCCACCAAAAGACCCGTTAGAATTACATCAGTTTATAAAGTAGCTCCGTTGATAATTATAATGACTGGACCAATCCCGTATTCGTTAGACAAAACCGTCCCATGGAATTTTGGAGGTGATGCCTAGACCAAGTCCCATAACTCAAGAGAAGTTTATCTAGACACTTATAATCACTCAGTCCATGCTTCTACTTCCTCTTGAAACTTGTTTTCCCACTTTTCTTGAAAATTAAGTAACATAGCAATTAGCTTGTAACTTGTACTTATGACTCTTCAAAGCACTCAAGACCTTTTTATTATACATACACAAGTTATTTTCCACAAATCCCACGCATGTTGGAGCCCTAAAAATACCAAGAACACAGAATCACCAAAAACACCTCAAAACTTGCCATTTTTGAGTTTTGAATCCAATCTCCAAATTTGCTCGTGCGTTTCTTGGCCTTTTACTTTCAAAAGCTTTTAAATAACATACACAAACAATTCCAACACCTACAACACCACTGTAACACCTCCATCATCATCCACCATTTTCAAAAACAACACCTTGCACCTTGACTTCTCCAGAACTCCTCAGGCACTCTCAGCTCTAGCTAAGCATCACATTAGCTTCTTAGAAACTTGAGGAAGCTAATCAAATCATTGGAACTCACTAAAAGCTACTCAAACTCCAAACACGATACCCTCGTGCAATGTGAGTTTTCTGACTTTTCAACTCTTCAAACAAGCATCATTAATGGTTTATTTGTGAATGAAAAATGCAGATATCATTGCCCTAAAGCTAACCATGTCCATAGTTTTCATTTATGTTGCTTAAGCTTAGAGAATTTTATGATTGAAGTTTCTGAAATTTTTAGGGTTCAAATTAGGGCCATTAAATTTCATGTTTGTCTTTGATCTATAATTTTATTGCTTTGTATTTCTGAAATCGTGAGGAAATTTGCCACAAGTTTCCTGTTTACATTTTTCATTTTTGTTGAGAATTGAATAAGATACAGAGGTTCAGGCTGGGCGTGAGGTTGAAGATGAAGTTGGCCTCAAGAACGTGTTTATCATATATATTTATGGTTTGATATTAATAAACGTATGTATAGCCACCCCAGTGGTAGACGCGCGCGCCTGTGGCTATAGGGACCTAGGTTCGAGCCCCAGTGGTACCCTTTTGCATTTTTTCTTCATATTTTTCACATATTCTGACTTTTTTGGCAGCGCTGGGCCTTATCCCCTTGGGCCCTATGTTTTTTTCACTTCTGACCCCCTTGTTGGCTATTCACACCCTGGCCCATTTTATTTTCTTTTTTCATTTTTATTTATTTTTTTTCTTGAATATTTTATCTAATACTAAAAAAATCAGAAAAAAAATATAAAAACATTAGATTTATATTTTGATATAGTTTATTTATTTTTTACATAAAAAAATTGTTTTATTTAATCATACTTTATTTATTTTACTAATTGGTTTGTAAATTTAATTAAAAACTAAGGTTTAAGTTATTTTCTTTAAATATATTATTTTTAAAAAAAAAGACCAAAAATATTTATAATGCTATAAATTATTTTTAAGATAAAAATACCAAAAAATATTCTTCTTATAAACTTAATTTCTTTTTTTTTCAATTAATAGATTAGGCTTTTATTTAAATTCTTTTCCTAGTAAATTTAGGTTTTACTTTTTACTAATTTACTTAATTATTTTTCTTTTAGTTAATTAGGTTAAAACAAAATCCCTTTTCCTAAAAAATCCAAATAAAAGTCCATTTTCTTTCCATTTTTCATTCTTGTATATTTATTTATTTTTGTACATTATTTATCCAAATTCAATATGATTGTAATAGATAATTAGGCTTTATTTTCTTGCAATCCTCATTTGTAGTTTGTACACCCCGCCCACAAGTATTGTAATAGCGTAGTAATTTTAAATTTCATAATTTGTCGCTTTATATACAAATGCTAGTAATTAGGGTTTGTATGGAAAGACTAAAACCAATAAATTAGAAAACCCTAACCAAAGACAAATTCAAGCATGAAAAATAATGCACTTGCACACAAGCACCCCTACTGTAAATCCACTTGGTTTCCTTACAAAGGGCCATGTTACGCATGTGAGGTATCTTAGAAAAAAAAGAGCAAAATACAAGATCATAGTCCCTCGATGACGCTATCTATGTTGCCTTTCAAATGATCTTAGTCCCTAAAAGAGAATGCCAAGATACCTTGCAACATTGCTAATCATGGTTATACGATGACCCACGCCCGTCCCGCTTACATCCAAAGATAGGGTTACTTACCAAATCAATGGTAAGATAACAATGTCAAAGGAAAGAGGAAATGAACATAAAAGACTTTTGAGTAGGTAGAATGCTCCTAATTACTTGCTCCATTTCAAAACAAAAATATCCTTGCTATTTTCAAAACAAACACCTACACTTTCAAAACATCTCACAAACTTGAAAACATTTTCAAAAGATCAAACACTTTGTATACATTCTTATGAAAAAGAATCATTGCAAAGTTTGTCTAAACAAATGGCCTCTTTACAAAATACTTTCAAAAACCACACAAAGCACAATTTCAAACAAAAGCAAGTGATCTATCAAATAACTAAGAGCCGATAGAAAACCATGTATGAAAAGGGTGCTAATACCTTCCCTTTTCATAATCTACCCCCTGAACTCAAGAAACAATCTCAAAGGTCTTTCCTGTGCTTTTTCACCTTTCCTTTTGGATAAAAGAAAAGTCGGTGGTGACTCTTTCTAATCGCAACATTTGCGATCAAAGACAAAACACACAAATCAGTTCTCCCACCGTATCACAACTCCATTAATAATTACCAATCTCGGGCCGATTCAATACGCTTCAAACAAAGAGGTACCATGGAATTACGGTGCTGGGGTATTCTATCATGGGATTAAACAAGATGTCTGGATCGGAGAAGAAAAATATGATGATGTTGGCAACATAGCTGGCTCATGTAAAGTAACTAGAACTGGGAGAATATTTTCACCCAATATCTCACCATCAGTGGTTACAAAGACGCACATCCTCATTATTACCGCCAAACCAAGTACTGACACCAGAGGGTAAAGGAAGGTTATTGAGTTTGATGTGATTGAAGTACCCTCCAAGGACGTAACTAATGAAGAACCCTCCGCTCGCGAGAAGGATGAGATTTTAAAGATCATAAAAAGAAGCGACTTAAAAATTGTAGAACACCCCTTCTAAGATTTCAATGTTTTCATTGTTGCTTTGCTCCAATGCCCATGCTCGGACATTAATCAAGTTCCTGATAAAAACTCATGTCCCCCATTAGACAACACCAGACCAATTTAAGAATTGCGTGGCTAGCCTGACAGCTGATAATGGCTTAGGGTTTTCAGATGTTGACTTAACACCTCTCGGGAAGAATCACAACAAAGCTTTACATGTTTCCATAGAGTGCAAAGGGACTACCTTAGCACATGTGCTAGTAGACACTGGTTCTTCTTTGAATGTATTACCCAAGGGGGAATTAGACCGTCTTGACTATGAAGATTTAATCTTGAAGCCAAGTGATATCATCATAAGGGAGTTTGATGGATCAAAGAGGACTGTTCATGGGGAAGTAGATCTTCCAATCAAAGTGGGATACCAAATATTCAATTCCACCTTCTATGTTATTAATATTCACCCCGCCTATTCTTGTCTGTTAGGTCGCCCATGGATTCATAAATCTGGGGGAAGTGACCTCAACCCTCCATCAGAAACTCAAATATCCAGTCAAGGGTAGAATAGTCACCGTCTGTGGGGAAGAAGAGTTTATGGTGAGCCACCTTAACTCTTTCAAGTATGTAGAGATGGACGGAGAATTCATTGAAACCCCATGTCAAGCCTTTGAGGTTGTACAATCGATGATTGCTGCTACTAAATGTTCTTCTGATGAGTCCAAAGCTGTCAAGGCCACACCAAAGATGGTTTCAGTCAAGGATGCCCGTGCGACAATTGAAGAAGGAAATTGTGATACTTGGGGGAAACTCCTCGACATCCCTTTTAAAGAAGACAAGTTTGGTTTGGGCTTCACCGTCAAAGCTCAGAAGGAAGTAATGCATGCTCGTGCTGGAAAGCCACCTCTTCGCATTGGAAGCCATGAAGTCAACGTCGTGGGTGATTCTGAAGAAGAAGCTGCATTTGAAGAGTGGGTGTATCCAACTACAACGGAGCTGAAGAATTAGCATACAAAGGACTTTGTACTAGTCTCCTTCATTTAGGAGTAATCTACTTGTTATTTATTTTCTTTTCATTCAAGAACTTGTTGTCTGTAATATTCAAACAATGACTTTTAAGCCATGTTCCTGGCCTAGGGCATTTTGGTCCATTTGTCAAGGGTTTTATTTATATTCATCTAATCATATGATCATTCAGTACATTGAACTCTTTTGCATTCAAATATTGGTGTTCATTATCTTTCCTTTCTTTCAAATACATTTTTCCAAAAAATAGCCATGTATCTTACATTCACACACACACACTCTTGCAGGTCCACCATCACTCTGGATCCTATTGCCAATAACTCTACTATTGCCGACTATGACTTTGAATGTCCTATCAACCAAGCCCAAGAAGAAGGCAAGGAAGATTATGACATATCGGGAGAGCTAGCCAGTCTTCTGTTACAAGAGGAAAAAGATATTCAACTGCACGAAGAGTCAGTTGAAGTTATTAACTTGGATACTGAGTCAGATAAGAAGGAAATCAAGATCGGCGCTAACTTGGAAAGCAGTATCAAGAGCAAGTTGGTTCAAATATTGCATGATTACATGGAAGTATTTGCTTGGTCTTATGAAGATATGCTTGGGTCTGATACCGACATCGTAGTTCATCGTCTACCGACAAGAGAGGATTATCCTCCTGTTAAACAAAAGGTTCGTCGCATGAGGCCTGATATGTCAGAAAATATCATTGCTGAAGTAATGAAACAGTTTGATGCAGGGTTCCTAGCTGTGACATCCTATCCTCAATGGATTGCCAATGTGGTGCCAGTTCCATAGAAAGACGAGAAAGTTCGCATGTGCGTAGACTATAGGGATCTGAATAGGGCAAGCCCCAAGGATGACTTCCCTCTACCACACATTGACGTCTTAGTTGATAATACTGCTCAGCATAAAGTCTTCTCTTTCATGGATGGCTTTTCAGGCTATAATCAAATAGGGATGGCTCCCGAAGATATGGAGAAGACTACTTTCGTTACGCAACGGGGCACCTTCTGCTACAAGGTCATGTCATTCAGATTAAAGAATGCAGGGGCAACATATGAAAGGGCTATGGTATCTTTATTTCATGACACGATTCATCATGAAATAGAGGTATATGTGGATGATATGATTGCCAGATCACAAACTGAAGAAGAACATCTTGATCACCTGCACAAATTATCCGAGAGGCTAAAGAAGTACAAGCTGAGGTTAAACCCTAACAAGTGCACGTTTGGAGTATGCTCTGGAAAGCTTCTAGGTTTTGTTATCAGCAATAAAGGCATTGAAGTTGATCCTGCCAAGGTAAAGGCCATACAAGAAATTCCAGTCCCTCATTCTGAAAAAGAAGTTATAGGATTCTTGGGTCGTCTCAATTAAATTGTCCGTTTCATATCACACTTAACAGCTACTTGCGAGCCACTCTTCAAACTCTTGAAGAAAGATCAGGTAGTCAGATGGAACGATGAATGTCGTATTGCCTTTGAAAAAAATTAAAGAATACCTACAAGAAACTTCTATTCTCATGCCTCCAGTTGAAGGAAGACCCTTGATCATGTACTGGACAGTATTAGAGAACTCTATGGGGTGTGTTTTGGGCCAACATGATGAGTCTGGCCGAAAAGAGCATGCTATTTATTACATGAGCAAAAAGTTTACTGACTGTGAAACCAGATATTAACTGCTCGAGAAAACTTGCTGCACTGTGGCATGGGCTTCTCGCCGGCTAAGACAGTATATGTTGACTCATACCACTCTATTTATTTCTAAGATGGACCCAATCAAGTACATCTTTGAGAAACCTGCCCTTTCCAGACGAATAGTCAGATGGGAAATGATCTTGACTGAGCATGACATTCAATACACGACCCAAAAGGCCATCAAAGGAAGTGTACTAGCAGATCATTTGGCCCGTCAAGCTGTGGATGATTATCAGTCAATAAACTTTGACTTCACCAATGAAAACATCATGCTGGTAACTGAATGTGCGAAACCTGGACCATACGACGGACCTGAACAAAGATCTCGATGGACTATGGTATTCGATGGGGCTTCCAACGCCTTAGGTAACAGAATTGGTGTTGTGATCATCTCTCTTGATGGTTTCCACACTCCTTTCAATGCCAGACTATGGTTCGACTGCACAAACAATATGGCTGAGTATGAAGCATGCATCTTAGGTTTGAAAGCTGATATTGACTTAAGGATCAAGCATTTGGATGTGTTTGGGGATTCCGCTCTAGTGATCAGCCAAGTAAAAGGATATTGGGACACTAAACACCCTAATCTTATCCCTTACAAAGAACTTGTGCTATCTCTAATCCCTTACTTTAAAGATATCACTTTCAAGCACTTCCCTATGGAAGAAAACTAGTTGGATGACGCTTTGGCAATCATGTCTTCAATGTTCAAAGTCAGATGGGACAATGAATCCCCTATGATAACAATTGAAAGATTCGATGAATCTGCACATTGCTATGAGCTTGACACCGATGTAGAAAATCCATGGTACCATGAGGTGATGAGATACCTTGAAGCACAAGAGTATCCAGAGGGGGCATCTATCAATGACAGAAAGTTCTTGAAAAGATTTACAGCCAAATTTTCCTAAGTAACGAAATATTATACAAGTGCAACCATGATTTAACTCTACTCCGATGTGTGGACAAGAAGGAGGCAGAGGAAATTATGGAAGACATGCATGATGGTGTCTTCGGTACTCACTCAAGTGGACATACGATGACTAAGAAAATCTTAAGAGCCGATTACTATTGGTCAACGTGCCTCCCATTCCTCTGAATGTCATGACCGCTCCGTGGCCATTTGCAATGTGGGGTATTGGCATGATTGGAGAGATCAAGCCCACAGCTTCCAACGGAAATTGCTTCATTCTTGTTGCTATCGACTATTTTACAAAATGGGTCGAAGCTGCCTCGTTTGCCTCAGTCACCAAGAATGTGGTAGCCAGATTCATCAGACATAACCTCATATGCCGTTATGGTATCCCCGAAAGGATCATCAACAACAATGGAACTAACCTCAATAATGCTATAACCACTGAGCTTTGCACTCAGTTTAAGATCAAGCATCACAATTCTTCTCCATATAGACAAAAAATGAATGGCTCAGTCGAAGCGGCCAACAAAAATATCAAGAAGATTGTGCATAAAATTGTAGTAACCTATAAGGATTGGCATGAGATGTTGCCGTTTGCTCTACATGGCTATCGTACTTCAGCTAGAACCTCAACTGGGGCAACTCCCTTTTCCTTAGTCTATGGCATGGAAGATGTTTTGCCAGTGGAAGTTCAGATTCCTTCGCTAAGGATTATGAATGAAGTAGGCATAGGCGAAGATGAGTGGATTCAAACGAGATTGGATCAACTGAATTTGATTGACGAAAAACGATTAGCTATTGTTTCCATGGTCATACGTATCAAAAACGGGTGATTAAGGATTTCAACAAAAAGGTCAAGCCTCGAGTATATCAAGTTGGTGACTTGGTGATAAAACGCATCATTCTACCATAACGCGACCCCATAGGCAAATGGACTCCCACCTATGAAGGGTCATTTGTTGTCAAGAGAGTTTTCTCTGGTGGTGCCATGATGCTGACTACCATGGATGATGAAGATTTCCCACATCCTATAAACGCGGACATAGTTAAAAAATACTACACATAAGAGACCCGTTATATTGACACACCTAAGCAAAACAAGGGCATCCTGGCAAACCAAAAGGTTTGGGAAAAAATTAGGGATATATGCAAAAGATTGTACACTCGGCAAGTTGAAAACCCGAAAGGGAAACTTGGGAAAAAAGGGTATCCTGGTGGGCTAAAAACCCGAAAGGGCAATCCAGGAAAAAGTTAAGGATTTAAAGCGTATGACTATGTCCCGTGGAATTAACACATTCAATTTTATCACCAAGGTACAAGTTCAAATGGTCCAAGATCAATCCAATAAACTTCTATCAAACAGCAAGGGACATTCGAAGACATTGGGATGATAGAAGAGTTGGAAGGCAATGAGATCATTTCACATGGCTATTTGTTTTCATTCTCAATTTTGTTTTCCTTTCGACAATTTCCTCTTACTAGGATCTCCGTCTCTCTGTACAAAAAAAACGCCTATTCATGGGCAAAATATCAATATAAATATACTTTGAAGTGCAAAATTTCTATCTTTGTTTTGAATGCAAATTTGTCCAATGACTAAAATTGAATGAACATATGCATATGAACATAATTAAAACTATTTGGCACATGTGTCCTGCTAAGCAGGAGTAAGCATCTCTTTAATGTATAAGAAATATCCCCCACAGAGTTATCTCATCATCATTATCCCCATAAGGACGGCTGCAATAAACCTTTCCCCAACATGTTTTATTTCGCTAACAATCATCGAGGAACCACATAACTCCCCAACCGAGTTCAAATTTCCCAAACATACAACAATCAAGACACCACGAAGTTCCCCAGCTGAACCTATCTTCCTCAGTTGAGCATATCTTTCCCAGCCAAGGCTATTATCCCCAAGCGGATTTTATCCTCCCCAATTGAGTGTATCCTTCCCAAGTTGAGTTTGTCCTACCCGACTGAGTCTACACTCTCCAGTTTGAATTTTCTTTCAAATTATTGCAAATCATATGGCCACAATCCCTGATCCCTAATAAAGCCTTTAGCAAAGCCTTTACTACTTCCAAAAAGATACTATGAAGCCCGAACCCGACCTGATATTAGCATAATTTTCAAGTTATTACTAAAAGCCTGGACCCGACCCGATAATAGTTTGACCTCTTCAATTACTGAAATATGGGCCCGACCAGATAACAGTTTGAGTATCTGAAACCTGGACCCGACCAGATAATAGTTGATCTCAAGTTTAAGATACTATGAAACCTGGACCCGACCAGATAATAGTCTAACTCTTCAAATATATATAAGAACCTGGTCTCAATCCGACCAAGGTTTAACTTCTTTTCCCCAGTAGAGTTTGCCTCTTCCCCACCAAATTATTGAGAAACCTGGACCCGACCAGATATCAGTTTTCAATTCCATATTTTCGAGCAAGTCGTTGTGAAGCATGGATCCGACCAGATAGCAATCACCCTCAGAGATTCATTGTGAAACCTGGAAACCGACCAGATAACAACTATATCCCCAAATAGTTTATTGTGAAGCTTGGACCCGACCAGATAGCAATTGACCTCATCAATCTCAGAAACCTGCAAATCCTGGACCCGACTAGATAACAGCTTTTTTCAAATAGTTTATTGTAAAACCTGGAGCCCGACCAGATAACAATTAACTATGATCCCCAGAGAGACACTATGAAGTCTGGACTTGACCAGATAATAGTACAACTTTCCAAAAACCATGAAACTTGGACCCGACCAGATAGTAGTTACCACTTCAAGTTACTGCGAAGCCTGGATCCGACCAAATAACAGTTAACTTCCGTATCCCCAGCAAGTTTTTGTGAAGCCTGGATCCGACCAGATAACTATTCAATTTCAAGAAAATTTTCTGCAAAGCCTGGAATCTGACCAGATAACAGTTAATTCGTCTCTTCCCCCAGTAAGTCATTGTGAAGCCTGGATCCGACCAGATGGCAATTGACTACTTCATCGTCAGCAAATCCTAAAGCCTGGATCCGACCAGATAGCAGCTGACATTCAAGCAATATTCCCCAGCGGAAGCATCCTTTCAATAAAGTGTGAAGATATGCATATTTTTCATCCCCAACAGACAGTCAGGGATTCAATCTCCCAGAATTTCCTCAACAGTAGTCATGGATTTATTTTCCCGGATAAAAACATACATCTCAAATTCATACGTCATAGCATGTACATACCATATGCATTTAACATAATACCACATTTGGTGAACATCATACAGGCATCTGCATTTTACTAACTCTTTCTCTCACAGGTAAAACATCAAGTTTTAGTATAAAATCAATAAGATATTTGTATTGATACTTCTTCCAGTGTTTACCAACATTCCTCCAAATGGAATCTATAAGCCCATTCACCATCCATCTTCGAGTGCAAATTTCTGGGCACTCTAGTGTTCAATCATCTTTCACCTTCAAGTCACGAATGGCGGATCCGCCAATCTAACTCTTCAGGTTTAAGAAGATTGAACAGGGGAAGTTGTTGTACCCCAAAATTTTCCCTCTCATTTATCAAATATTTTCTCACAAAGATCTCTCTTGGTTCAAGACTGCACTAGGGTTGATCAGCTCAAGACACCTCCTTAAGCACTGATGACCAAAATTAGGGTTTGAGATTTCACAAGGATAATTGAACTTTCAATGTTTAATATGACTTTCATGGATCATTATGGACCCCCAAGATTTCTCATGTCAAGTTTCAAGCGTTGAAACTCACTTTTGCTCAATCAATTGAGCAGTTGACCTAAAACCGGCTGTATTGAGGAAAAAGTAAACTATGGCCAATTTACAGTCAAACTTCATAATTTTTGATCCACATAAACATTATAAACTCATATGTATAATTTGATCAAGTTTGGACCATAATTCCTCAAGAAATTTGATCAAATCATCAAAAGGGAAAAATGGTCAAAATTAGGTTTTGATTGAGAAAGGGCATTTTTTTTATTTTTGACCTAGCAAATGGTCAATTAGTTTGAAGCATGATTTCAAGAGTTCAATTGCATAATTTTTACCTAATGGCATGACCTAAAACATTTCTCAAGATCAATTGGATTGATAATGAATTTCCAGTCAGCTGATCAAAAAGTCAACTGTACACTGAAAAGTCAAACTTTGACTTTTTGGTCAAAATTCAATGTCAAAGATCACAATTCATCAAAACATGTCAAAATATGAAAATTATTCATCAAGAAATCAAAAAGTAAATATTTCATTTTGAAAAGTAAAAGTTTTATAACTTAGAAATTTTTTTAAGTGTTTAAAACTTCATGTTTTTTGCATAACTTTAAGCCATTTTTTCACCATGATGCAAGAGGATTCAAAAGAAACTTTCAGCATGAAAGTTGTAGATCTCCATGATATCTACAACATTTCTTTACACAACTTATTCTAAAAATTATTGGATCTCAAGTTATTAATTTATAAAGTCATGGTCTTGAAATTAAACACTTAGTGAAATTTTGCCCTAGTTTTGGTCAGGATTTTGACCTAACTTCATGGCACTTTTTCATATAGTTCCAAGGGGAATTATTAAAAGTGATTCAAATAGGGGTTGTAGAGCACATTACAAGATTTCCAAAATGTCCAATAACTCCTTGTGAACATTCTTGAGTAGGGAGAATCAAAGAGATGAAGTTAGGGTTTTCACACTTGAAATACAAGTCATTTTGTGATGAACAAGATTCAACTTTCAAACCTATGTTGCATAATCTCTACTTTACAGGCCTCAAACTTGTTAGGCACTCCATAATTAATTTCTTGCACAACTGTTAGAGGTCTCAATTCAAGGATTCAATGCAATGAAGAAGTGAAAAACACAAGAAGGGGGGGGGGGGGGGGGGGTGAATTGAAACTTAAAATCAAAAGCGCAGTAGACACGATATTTTTATCCTGATTCGTTTGATCTCAAACTACTCCAGTCCACCCGCCAATGTTATTTCGCCTCTCTCCAACGAGGACTTAATTCACTAATCAAAAACTGATTACAACACTACTTTGACAACTGCCAAAGTCTTCTTGAGTACAACCACAACCCGGTTAATCTCAAGGAAAACTAGCTTAATTAAGATAAAAGACTATACTGTATATTGTTGATTTTCCTTACAAAAACTGTATCACAACTGTGATATTTTACACAATTTTGAGCGTATATATGAATATGTAAGATTGTAGAATTTTAGAGGTATGTTACAGTAGTATCAAAATCGTAAACGATTTATCCTCTAAGCTTGTTTATATAGGCATGAAAATATTGTCCAACATAAAGTGTGATAATGGAAACTCAATGACGTTTCCATATTGAGAAGATTCTTGTCTGAATGAAGTCGTTGCATATGATGCTATCTTGATTGAATAGTAATGCTTCAGAACTTAGAATCTTGCATGCTGCAATTGCTTCAGAATATTGATGACTCAGAGATGTGAGGATCTGATGGTATATGAACCTTCTGTTCACAATAAGAGTATTCTTCACTCCAGCGCAGGTTCAGATCATCATTCTTAAGCGTAGATTCTGGTTACCTCAGCTTGAAAGCTTCTCTAGCTTAATTTCTGATGTTGTTTCGGTCAGAACTTCTGCATACAAAATAACACAAATTTAGAGTGCATATTTGTTCTTTGTGTTTGTTATCATCAAAACTCTAGTTAAGGGTTGTAGAATCAAACTATGTTCTAACAATCTCCCCCTTTTTGATGATGACAAAAACTAGGATTTTTAATGAAAAAATATAGAACAAAAAGCTTAAGAGGCTTAAGAGAGACTCCCCCTGAGTTGATTACTTCCCTGAAGTTCCTTCTCGTTAGAGCTTTTGATGCACCTCCTTCTGTCCTTATCAGAATGTCTTCCTGTTCAAGCTTTTCAGAAAATTTAGAGGTTAAGATATTCATAATGTTTGAGACTTTGTCCCGGTATTCTGTTATTGAAAATATCTTACTTTCTCCCCCTTTTTGTCAGGTATCAAAAAGTAATATAATTAGATTCAAAAAGATGAATTATATTGAAAACAGAATGCAATGATAATTTTCAGAAAACAAGGAGGATAAGATAAAAAATTACAGATAAACAATTTAAAGAAAATCTAAGAAGGAGGAGGGAGACGTGTGAACAACGCTTCCAACAAGCTCTTAATCTGAGTGCTTGATTCTTCCTTCTTTCCCAGAATGTCTTTGATTTCTTTTGTTGAATCTTCTTATATATCCAAAATACCCTTGATCTCTTTGTTTGTATCTCTTGCTTATCCAGTCTGGCATGGATTAAGGCATTCTCCTTCTTCAAATCTTCCAGAGTTTGCATGACAAGAGACGAAGCTGGTGTATCTTCAGGGATTGCATGTCGTTCAGAACATTCTACAGCCTCTTCTGATTGAACCAATTCTTCTATTGCAATCATGTTTTCTAGAGCAGTAGTCAGAGGGTGACTATCGGACTCTGGTTCAGAGACTTCTGGAGGATGTTGCTCTTTCCAGGGAGCATTATCCAGTGGAAGAATTTCTTTCTTGTACCATTGGCTCAGAACTTGATCTTGAAAGGCTTTCAGCTGATCACTAAAGTTCTACTGAGCCCTTTCATAGCCCAATACCTTCATCTTCTGGGTTTCATAGTTGAGCCATTTTCTGAATCTTTCCCACAGAGAATCATAAGCAGTAGGATTATAAATCTCTTGGGTTGCTTGCTTCAAAGAAGTAATCCATTCCTGCATTTCTGTTTTAAAAATCAACAGATTCTTAACAACATCTGATTTGGTTGAGGTTGGTTTAGGTTTGGGAGTGGCAATTTTGCTTGAGGTGGAAGCTAGTTGGTCCAGCACTTGTGGATCAATGACAAGTCTAAGGTTGTCCGCTGGAGGGCTGATGGGTGATGGAGTGGAAGAGTCAGAAATCAGGATTGGTGAGTTAGGGGTGTTTGGTGGTGTAGATTCATATGGTGAATGGATTTCTAGAATATCATGAATAGTGAGAGGTAAATGAACCGTAAGAGGTTCTGTTATCCCAGGAATTGAGGTAGTGGTATCAGAATCTGAAGGGGAGTCTTCTGATTGGTTTGTGGTAGCGTGTTAAATTTATAGTTCAGGAATTTCAGAAGATTGGTTTTCAGAAGGAGGAGTGAGAGGGTTTTCATTCTCTGGTTGAGGTGAGTTGAGGTTTATATGTTCTGGTTGAGGAGAGTGTGGTTGTGGATTTTCTGGTTGTTGAGGTTGAGTGTTTGGATTTTCTGGGAGTAGTGAGGAAAAGTCTTGATCAAACATTTCAATATTAGATAGAACTCTAGCAAGTTCTGGTTAATGTTGTTCTGGATTTGGATTTGGATCAGGGGAGTGAGGTTCATTCAAGAAGTTTCCAAGAGTTACCGATGGGTCAAACTCTATGTCAAAATCTTCAAATGTTTAAGGTGAAGGATTTTATGTTGGTTGAGGGGGAATGGTTTTAGATGTTGGAATAGTTATTGATTCTACAACAGAAACAGAAGATGGGTTACCTTTCTTTTTCGCAGATTTAGGTTTCCTCTGAGAGGATCCTTCTCCTGCTGCCTTCCTATTTTTGGATTTATTTAGCACAACCTCTGGAGCTAGCTTGTGCAGATCTTGGATGTTGATTTCTGGAATAGTCCCATCAGCCTTGCAAGCTTCAAGATATCTGACTATGATTTCTGGAGAGGCATCTATCTCAGAAAACAATGGAAAATCCTTCAGAGGGATTCTCCTAGAAGTGATGGTCTCATGAGAAGAAATTGTTGGTTCCTTTTTAATTTTCTCAATAATCTTCATTTTCTTCAGATTCTTGGCATTCAAAGGTTTCCTAGCGGTTGCTTCCAGAGTGCTAATTTCTTGAGCCTCTGTCAGATGTTCTATCAGCCTGTTTTCTGTTAGAATATATGAAATCAATCTTCCTAGAGGAATCCAATCCCTTTTAGTTCTTTCTTCTTCTCTTGTCTCTTTCATAGTTGTTCTGAGATGGTTGAAGATCAAGTGTTGAAGGTTTATCTTGGTCTTCTTTGCAATGAAGTAAATCAGAAACTGCTTATCAATATTGATGTAATCAAGAGAGCTTGTAGGCTTCCTGTGATTGATACATCCCAGAATTATTCTAGCCCAGATTCTGTGATGATCCTTCAAGTCTCTGATCTTGCTGGATCACTGTCCAAAAGTGAAGATTTCCCTAGCAATAGATTTTAGGTCAGAGCACCTATCAGCCATATCAATGCACCTGACTCACTGCCATTGTATCCAATGAGTTTACCAATCAAATCTTCTGTTATCACTATCTTCTTCCCTATAACATATGATGTGACCTGGTGGTTGGATGAGGTAGCATGAATCCTGAAGTCTTTAACAAGAATGGGAAAAGTTGGACCCAACAGACGATCAAAGTATTTGTTCCATCCCTATGCAGTTACATCTTCATACAGATTAAACCCATTTTCTTGTAAGCTTTCAAAATCAACGATCAATTCGCAAAGAACTTCAAGGTTGTCAACCGGAGTGAGTAGCATTCTAATGGGCTCTTCATATTGTTCCATTGATGAAGATTCAGGAGCACTGATATTCTTGAGACTTGATGATGATGCCATTGTTCACACGGATTCTTTGAAGAAAATTAATGGAAAGGTTTTTTGAAAAAGAAACTAGAACAAGAGAGAATATAGAAGAGGGTAAAACGTGAATTAATGAAATAGTAAATTGAGTTTATATAGGTTTTTTGAAAACGTAATCAGTAAGAAAGAAAATAAGTAATGATTATATGCATTAATGAAACCTAAAATTAGGGGATTTAGAGAGATATTGAACAGTTACCATTGACAAGTGTCTCAATGCATCCAATCAGAGCCTTGGACCCTTCAGAATTTGAACGTGTGTTCAGAATCAGAAGGTAGCTTGTGAGAGGATGACAGATGTTTAATGATGTGAACTGCACGCCTCTATCCTTGAAATGAAACGTTCAGATCTTCATAGATAGATTCTGAGACAACTGTACTTCTAACTTTTGAAGACAAGTTGATTAGATGTTCACAAAAAACAATAAAGTTATGAGGGTTAAGATATGCAAATAAAACATTTTATTCAGGACATAATTTCATGTTGAGATGTTTCAGAATGAAATTGAATCTACCTTCAGAAAGGGGTTTTGTAAATACATCAGCCCATTGATGGTTTGTGTCAATAAATTTTAACGTAAGAATTCCTTTCTGAATATAGTCCCTAATAAAGTGATGTTTTATTTCTATATGCTTAGACCTAGAATGAAAAATGGGATTTCTAGAGAGACATATGGAAGAAGTGTTATCACAGAAGATATGAATGTTACTCTCAAATATGTTGAAGTCTTCAAGTTGACTTTTCATCCTGAGCATTTGAGTGCTACATCCAACAGCTGCTATGTATTCAGCTTCTGTTGTTGACAATGCTATTGTGGACTGTCTCTTGCTGGTCCATGAGATCAGATTGTCTCCCAGAAACTGGCAGCTTCTAGAAGTGCTTTTACGCTCTACTCTGTCTCCAGCAAAGTAAGCATCACAATATCCTACTAAGCTGTATTCATTGGATTTTCTATAAAACAAACCCAGATTAGTAGTACCTTTCAGATACTTGAAAATTCTCTTAAATGCTGTTAAGTGAGATTCTCTAGGATCTGATTGGAATCTAGCACATAAGCAAACACTGAATAACATATCAGGCCTTGAAACCATCAGATAAATGAGAGAGCCAATCATACCTCTGTAGATTTTCTTCTCTACCTTTTTACTTACCTATTCCTTTTCCAGAATGCACGTGGGATGCATTGGAGTCTTTGAGGGCTTACATTCTGAGAGGTCAAATTTCTTCAGAAGTTCTCTGACATATTTGCTCTGATGAATGTAAAATTCTCCTGGAGTTTGGTTTTTCTGAATTCCTAGAAAGAATTTGAGTTCCCCCATTAAGCTCATCTCAAACTCTGCCCGCATGCTGAAACTACGCGGCAGGAACCTGTCATATGGATGTTAATGAAACATCAATGAAGTCACCACCGAACGTCTTTTATCCCGCCGAAAGGGAAAGGTAAACATCGAGAAAACCTGAAAAGGGAGAAATCACGGTCTTTCGACCGAGAGATCGGGTAAGGGAGTCCGTTACGCGAGGGGAAGGTGTTAGCACCCCACACGCCCGTAATACTCTACGGTATCCATTCTTGTTGTCTAATCTAATGGGTGTGGTCAAATCCTATGTTTATGGCTTAAAACTGAAAAGGGAATGCATGCGAAAGAAAAGGAAACAATGTAGGGAAAATAAAAGTTATGCTCGGTTGGGCCATACACCTTTGCTTACGTATCCCTTTTAAGGAATCAGAGCAACCGTAGTTCGGCTTACATATTTTGGTTGGTTTGTGTTTTTTAGTTAAGACAACAAAGACAGTCAAGATGGCAAAACATCAAATAAAACAACAAACAAATGAGATGGTAAAACATCGGCTAAATAATAACAAAGTAACATGTCAAAGATGGCGAAACATCAAATGATAAAACAATCACACCTAACAATGACATTGAGAGTTAAAGTAGGATAACCAGCATGTGCGATGACGAAACATCGGCTTCAAACAAATTTGTGATGGCAAAACATCGGCTAAAAGATAACAAAGTCATGGCAAAGATGGCGAAACATCAATAAAACGGATGACAAAACATCACACCTAACAATGATATTAAGAATTAAAGTAGGATAACAAATATGTGCGATGGTGAAACATCGGCTTCAAATAAATGTGTGATGGCGGAATATTAATAAAATGGATGACAAAACATCACACCTAACAATGATATTAAGAATCAAAGTAGGATAACAAACATGTGCGATGGCGAAACATCGGCTTCAAGATAACAAGATATCATGGCAAAGATGGTGAAACATCAATAAAACGGACGACAAAACATCACACCTAACAATGATATTGAGAATCAAAGTAGGATAACAAACATGTGCGATGGTGAAACATCAGCTTCAAATAAATGTAAGATGGCGGAACATCAATAAAACAGATGATAAAACATCACACCTAACAATGATATTGAGAATCAAAGTAGGATAACAAACATGTGCGATGGAGAAACATCAGCTTCAAGATAACAAGATATCATGGCAAAGATGGCGAAACATCAATAAAACGGATGACAAAACATCACACCTAACAATGATATTAAGAATCAAAGTAGGATAACAAACATGTGCGATGGCGAAACATCAGCTTCAAATAAATGTGCGATGGCAGAACATTGGCTAAATATAACAGACAAGGTAAGATTAGTTTGTATATTTTACTTTGAAGAAGGGTTTGAGTTTATTAGAAGTGTCTTATGATTTGCCAAGAAACAAATTTGTTTTAAGATGCGGAATGCATAGAAAGGGAAAACGACTAAGGGAAGCTAACATAGTACTATCCCTAGTGTTATCATACATTGGTTGACTCTAAGGTTGAGAAATCAGGAAAATCCTACTCTATGTTAGCATACATGAGTTCCTACCTTAATTTACATGTCAAAGAAAGCTTAACAAAATTATCCTATAGGGAACATGTACTGAGAGCGAAGTCGTGATCTCAATTTCTAAATTGAGTGACTCATCGATCAACAATTAAAGAAGAAAAGCAATAAACATCCTATAGGGAGCATGCACTAAGAGCGAAGTCGTGATCTCAATTTCTAAATTGAGTGACTCATCGATCAACAATTAATGAAGAAAAGCAATAAACATCCTATAGGGAGCATGCACTGAGTGCGAAGTCGTGATCTCAATTTCTAAATTGAGTGACTCATCGATCAAAAACAAACACAACACATGCATCAGACAAAAAAAAGACTGAGGGCCTCCTAACATATATCAGCAACAGAGGTCCCATCATGCAGTCAGAGATTTATGCAAAATGAAGATGGGAGAAAGGAAGTGGTATAATACCAAACAGATAACTATCAGTAACAGTCAAGCAAGAATAAAAGAAACCCATAGAAACTTCAAGCAAGCTGGCATCAGTAGACAAATTGAGTCAAGAATTACACCATCAGGATGTAAGCAATTTATCAGATATGAACAAATCCCAGGGGCAATGTGCAACATTCACAATCAAATGCATATGTCCTGCATGGAACATCAAATATGCCAAATACAAAAGCAGTTCCAATATAACAAGTTGTGTTTCACAAATAAAGTGAAACACAAAAGCCTCAAGCCAAGAAATGGAAACTTTCTCAAAGTACCTCGCACATTCAACAACCAAGTTAGTATTCCACAAGGTGAATGATGACTATCATAGGGGATGGAGGAAATATGATGAGGTGAGAACAACATGATAACAATTATCAAACATTAGACATGACAGATAAGAGGAAACAAGCATATGCACAATTAGGTCAAAAGAAATAGAGGAATGTTGCTCCTTTCTATCACCATGTTGAGTTGACAATTGAATTTCAATCAAGGATCATAAGATATTAAGAATAAAATTATCAAAGATCATGAAGTTCAGTAGCAAACACATTTTAATCATGCACAATGAATTCAATCACAACTTCATGAACACAATGAAAGATGGAACCTACATAATGCACTAGAAGGTTCAAACATTCAAACATGAGGCATTCAAAAGAAATGGCTTGGGATAAAATGGACAATTAGAATCAACATGATCATTAGGTTCCCAATTATAGGCCTCACTCAAGTTCATTGACCATCAAACAAACGACAACAAGTCATGTAAACATAATTGGATACCTTCACATCACAATTACATCAAAAGTAGAAATAATGGTCCATAATTCCAACCAAAAAAGTACTAACATCTTTGAAAGGTATTGAAGTCAGAATGCAAGCCCTAAGTTCATGAATGATTGAGGAGGAGACCAAATGAGGCTCAAAGTTCAAAGACTAGTTTGCAAAACTACCAAGCTAGACAAGTTTTCAAAATAATTTGTGGAAAAATGTCAAACCTAGTTTAAAAAATCAAGATAAATGGTTTTAGGATCCTCAATACATTCATGAACCCTAATCAAGACTTGAATCGTATTAAAAATCCAGGGCATGGTGGTTTTGAAAATGAAACTTGCACCATAAGCAACAAAACCCTAAATTTTGACTTCTAATCTTAAATATTGATTAATTAAGATCAAAATTCAAACAAATTAAACTAAGGTCATGCCAATCACCAAGAAACCCTAAATGTCAGAAAATATATTTTTCACATTTTTTTTGAATTAAGGAAAAATCAAAAAAATAAAATTAAAATCAAACAATTATTCAATTAACAAATATTCACATATCAAAATTAAATTTAAATCAAAAAGTCAGAAAAATTCCAAACAAAAAACATATTCAAATATTAGAACTAAAAACACACATCCCTGATTTTTTGTGGAATTTTTGAATTAAAGGAAAATATTAAAAAAAAAAAAACAATAAACAATTAAACTATTATTTAAATGGCAAAATGCAAACGCTTTCCAAAAATCAACAAAAGGTCCAAAATGAAATTATATTCTGACTCCATGGCTAAAAACAAGCTTACATAATTTTTTTTGAATTTTTTTGATTAAAGGAAATATTGAATTAAAAATAAAACAAACAAATATTACAAATAACCTATGAAATTAAATTTTAAATCAAAAATAAAGAAAATGATAAACCAAAGTCAGAATCAATTTTTAAATTATTTTGTGAGTCTAGAACAATTTTTGTGGAATTATTTGGATCAAAGAGATATTAAAACAAAAATAAGTATTAAACAAACAAATAATTAAACTCAACAATTTTTGAACCAATCAAAATATTTTCAAAAATTATCAAAAAAATACGCAAGGTCATAAATATTATTTGGAATTTGTGATAATTTTTCCAGAATTTTTCAATCATTTTTGAGCAAGAAATAAAATTATAGAAATCAATTTATAAAACAAAATTCAAATGAATTAAAGAAATAAGCCAGCCAACCAGAGGAGGCCATGTAATCATATTCAACCTCTGGCTAGGGCAAAAACATGTGCATGATCCAGTTCATCGTCTCAGTTTCCAGTCAACACAACGTGCTCAATTCTACACCATTTTCCATGGAATTTCGCGCAAATTCAAGTTAGCATTTCATACTTCACATTGCAATTTGAATCAAAACAAGTAATGAACCATGGATCAAGAACAGATCATGCAAAAATTTCAAAAACTCATTTGAACAGAAAAATCCAGATGCATCATTCCTGCATATCTCATCAAATTAAAAGTTCTGAAACTTCAAAAACACTAAATGGACTTCATACAACATAATTATGAACTTAAATCTCACAATGCACAGCTAGAAATCAAAATCCAAATTTGAGAATTCAAACCTTTGAGAAAAAATGGATCTACTGTCTCCTTCACTCCAGTTGCAAACCAAGCCTCGATCTACAATCCTTATCACTTGGAGAAGAGAATGCAAGAAGAATTGACCAAAACGCGCAAGGGAGATGGAAGAATCGAAGAAAAATACAGAGCAACAAGCTATGGAGTTTCTGACTTTGATTGATGAAATGAAGCACGAACCCCTCTCACTGAGGCTTGCCTCTCAATATATAGAGCATCAGGAGGAGGGTAGGATAGGTTTTTTGCGTTGAAAGCCCTTGGAAAAAATGAAATCTCCTTTTGGCCAAAATCAAGTATGCATCTGCATCCCCCCAATCCCTCGTGCGTGGGCTTGCTTTCTATGTGCATTTCAGTCCACTTTACCTCAGGAAGAGATTAGCAACAAAATTAAGGCTTAAATCCTTGTATTAAGCTAGTGTTGGTGATTAGGCAACTTCATGCCATTTTTTGCAAAATCACGAATTCCCTTTGCATTTTCCCATGTGCAGCTCAAGCTTTGGCATGATAGGCCTTGGTACGTTGCATGTTGGTCATGGGCCAAGTTTGAAGTGAAACAAATGGCCATAAATCAAGTTATCAACAATTTTCAATTTGCATGGCATGCATGAATTCAATGAAAAGCCTCAAAATTCCAAGGTCCACAACGTGCTCATACTTTTGTGTTTTGATACAAATGAGCACAATTTGGAAAGGTATTGAAAAGATCCACAATCCCTTAGTTTTGAGTTTTTGCAATTGAGTTCATTAAGTTTCTCAAAATTGGGCTTGAAATTCACAAATTTTGGAAAATGACCTACAATTTTGGTGACTTCAAAAGACCATAACTCCTGATTCCTTTTCAATTTGGATATGATACCAAAAGGAGATGAAAGATCATCATTTTAGCTTTCCAAGCATATTTCATTTGGATTTTTGTGATCAAAGGTGAATAAAATATGAATTTTTGAAATTAAGTCCTTATTTTCCAAAATTAGAAACTTTTAGGGTTTCTTCAAGAACAAGTTTCAACCCAAACTTCAATCTCTTTGATCCAATGGTCAAAATGGACTTGAAATATGAAAATTACATCCTTGAATTGATGGTTGACCAAAAGTTGTCTTGGTCAACTTTGATTGATTTTGACCAAAATGACCATTTTGCCCCTCTGAATCAATTGATCCACTTCCCTTCAAATTTGATGATCAAAACTTCAAGCATATTATCTTTCAAGCATATAGAGGCCATGTACAAACTTTCACTTCAAAAGTATCAAGAAATCTTGATGAAATCCCAAACCCTAGTTTTGGTCAACACCTTAGGAGACTGATGAATCGTCTTCAAAACTTCAAACCCTCTAGGCATCTTGACCAATTCCCTATACAAAGACTTTACAAATACCAATGAGATGTTATAGCTTCTTAAATCAAGACTTGTACGTTGATCAATAGCCTTGATCAAACAAAACCCCAATTTGACTGGTGAACCAAAAGAGTGTTTCTCCTTATAATCAAACACAAACTTCAATCCTCTGATGATCCAAAGAGATGGATGAAATATCTTGAGATATGCAATAACTTTTGAGCTTGAAAGATCCATAGGTTTAGATGATAAGATTCTACTTGAGCAACTTGTCAATGCAAACCACCTTCAAGGCTTGAGGAAGATTTTATAACCAAAGTACTTTGATCCCATCACAATGTATGAATGCAATGCAATATGATATTCATGATGAAACATAAGCCTAAATCAAGAGGGTAAATTTTGGGGTGCAACAGCTGCCCCTATTCAAATATCATCAACATGATAAGTGAGAAAAGTGATAACTTTGAGCGTAGGGGGTTGAAGATGTTTGAATATGAAAGAACCCGAAAATTTACACTCTTGAAGAAGAAAGAAATAGAAGAAGAAAACCTCCAAGACATGCGTCAGAATGGAGTTGTAACGCAAACTAAAACAGAACAAAAACAAAGAAGAGTAGACGCAACTAAACTTCCAGACAAATATGCCATGGAAAAATTAGGCTTCAAAAAAAAGGGTGAGATAAAACTCGAACCACAGAGTATAGGCGAAACTAAGCTCTGGAAAAGAAAACGTACGCGGGTGAGGAGATGACACTCTGAGCTCGACCCAAAGCCAAAGTGGCTAGGGTGCGTATTCTAGGAGCACTTGCTAATCTCAACTAAGATAAACAGTATGAAGGAACTGAAAGAATCCTAGAAAAGAGGAACAAAAGCGAGACGAAACTCGACTAAATAACCAGTTAGGCGAAACTAAACTAGATGAGCACCAGGACGAAACTGGATTTCACGCACGGGTAAGGAGGAGAAACTCGACCCAAAGCAAAGTGATGAGAATGCACGTTTCTCAAAGCACCTGCTGGTCTCAGATCCATGGATAAACAGTGAGGAAAACTGATAGAGGAATCCAAGGAACAAAAGAGACAAATTTCAAACCAGGGACGCAGTACAAACACTACACTCGATAAATGAACATCGTCAAAGGGTCCAAGGTATGAAAATAGAGACGAGACGAAACTCGATTCAATAACTAGTTAGGAGAAACTAAGCTAGATGAGTACCAGGACTAAACTGGATTTCATGCACAAGGTGAGGAGACAAAACTCTGAGCTCAACCCAAAGTAAGGAGATTAGGGCGTACACCTAAAACCTGCTGAAAGTGAATATCAGGACGAAACTGGTATTCGAGAGGTGCATTAATAGTCATCGGAATGAACCTGAGAGGGTAGTGAAGACTAAACCCGAGAAGACCGTGCCAGGGAAAAACTGAACTACAGTCAAGAGTACACACTCAAACAAACAAATGATCGACGCCAAAAGGATATTTGTATAAGGAGGAAACCGAGATAATGAGGACGAAGACCTCGTTGGGGATTTAATCTGAAGTATTAGCAAATTCACTGAGGACAACAGAAACAATAATGGCTTATGTTCCGATGCATGTTTTGAATTCTTTTTATATAGCACAATGCTCCATATAATGGAAATGCTACGCGTTTTGGTAGATGCAACATAATGATGCATGTTTAAAAGTTTCACTGGGGAATGGCCAATTGAGAAGCCAATAACCAAGAAGTCAGGATCTGACATGACTTCCAAAAATAAATTGCAAAATCCAAAGTAGAGGAGAAAATATGGGGAACCACTAGAGAGAGAACCTTGAAGAGATGAATCTTCGCGGGGAATAACAACCGAGCAACCAGTAGAAACGGGCCACAAACATTGAGAGGAACTGCAAAAATAAATTGCAAACTCTTAGGGAAGATCAGATCGACACTGCAGCTTCCGGAGAGGGACGCCTATCTGAAGTTTAGACATCGAGGGAGAAAAAAAATCAGGACAAGACTATAATCTCTGGGAAAGATAGTGCGTAGCCGTGTTGAGGATGACACCAAGATAACAAACCCGACGTGAGGGGTGAAAACCTTTGCTGGGGAACAAAGCTTTGCTGAGGAAACAAGACTTTACCAGGGAGACAGAACTCTGCTGAATATTTTCTTGCTGGAGAAAGATTCCTAGAGTGCAACCAATGAACGGGTTATGCAGATAGTCACACAGTAACGAACTTACTGGGGAATAAGAGAAGATCTTTAACATAAGGATGCCTCGGTCAACAGAACAACTGGGAAATGAGAGGTCAAGACGAGGAATCTCTGTTGGCAATTCTTGTCGGGGGGTCGAAACTCCTTCAGAATGTGAGTTCCTACTTAAATGACTCCACTGGGGATAAGAAACTTCACAGGGGAAAATAAGAGTCCTAAACATACATGGGCTCTGTCCAAGTAGAAGAAAACCAAACATTCCCTTCCTGAAAATCATTAAGCTCTTTACAGGTGTTTAACATGTAAACCCATTTTGATGCCAAGCAACTGTTTTACATGCAGAAAGATGTTTATTTTGGGAATGACAGACCTGATGCGATGATTATTTAAACCTTGAAGTTGAAAATCTTAACAAAATGTCGCATCCCTGTTGTGAATGAATCATTGACTATAGTGCAAAAAAATTTAAAACTTTTTTTTGAAAAACGAGTCAAGATGCGGGTGATAAGATACCAACATGAATACGTAGCACATATTTTAGGAATTTAGGAAACTTTATCCTGTTGTAGTATGCTTTCGAGTTAAACCCTAGTTTCAGTTAGGACTTTTAGAGGTTGTAACGTGGCCTGGTTCGAGGTTCTTTCGAAGAAAAAAAAGGTTTTTCAAGGCTCAAGTTATTTGGTGCCCACCCCCTTCGTGATATTCTCCTGTCCTAAGTTCAGCTGACTTATCACGAGCATTCACCTTTCAAAAGGATTTATAATGGTTGAGCGATCATGACAAATTCCCCAACATGATGGTCGCTTAACTTTTGCTGCTTTGGTTTTTGACATTATTGTTCCTCTTCTCTTGATGAAAATCTTATTTGAACAATCTCTCTTTTTTCGGCCTTTTAGGCTCTCTTTTCCCTAACTTTTGCCTGGACAAAAATCTTTTGAATTTCAAATCTATTTTTTTTAGTCCAGCGGGACGCCTTAACTTTTGCCTAAGTGATTTGTTCTCAATTTTCGACTTAGCAGGGCTTTTTGTTTCTTTCTTGTATTCATACTTTCCTCTCCGAACAAGCCAACATGACTTTAGGTCTTTGAACTTTTTCCTTTCTTTCTTTTTTTTTTGAAGAAAATAAATGCCTCAGTCCTTAGTCGGCGAGAGATATCCATTGTTGTATCAATTTGATCTCGACCTCAGAGCTTTGTGAGGAGATGAACATCGTGGTTTAGGCACGCATTTCCCCCCTTTTTTTATGATGTGAAAGACAAAATGTAGTGATCTTTAGAGGGGTCATTCCTTCTGAAATTTGAATGCTTGGGCAAGTCAACTGAACTTCTACCCTGCCCCTGGTTAAAAAGTTTTGTTTTGTTTTTTTTTTGAACGGAAAAGAAACTCCTACTTCGAAGGCTCAGAGGGGTTAACGAGGGTTTAACTCCCTTATATCTATGGTGTTTGGGGATTAAAACAATGCTTGTACATCGTCAACAGGGTTCTACTCAAAAGCATACCACTATAGTCATCGTTTTTATCTAAGCTCCTTCCTCTAAACTCTTGGATAAGCAAAAGGATTGGCACAGTTGGTACCAAAATGCCTGCAAAAATCGATTAAAGAGGTATACTGGATGGATTAAGTAAAATGAAACAATTTTTTCAAAGCAAAAATATTCAACGAATCAGGACTAACATTCGGTCATAAACAAAATCCTATATGCAGACAAAGCCAAAACAATCAATCAAGATAACACATGAAAATACGGCAAAGAAACGTAATAAAGTCCATTATGGGGAAGAAATAACTCCAACTAGGTTCGCCAACCTGCCGTAATCTTGACATTACCCTGACCCCTGACTTTTACCAATAGCATGGAGCGGTGAAACAAATGGCAAGGCACCCGCCAGTAAAGTGAAAGAGAAGTCCATCAAACAGAGAAACAAACATGCCTCTTGCGCAGTAGAAATTGTGTTTGTTATCCGTATTTCAAGCGATCAACCACCCATAACTCATATTACCATTTTCGTGTAAGGCTCATGAATTTTATATGCATGTGCTTATCAAAAATATTGGATGTTTTTGCAAACAAAATAGTAAAAAAGGAGAAAATAAACGTATACGCATACTTGAAAGAAGATATTTTATTGATTTTGAGAGATCAGCCCGTGAAAAAGGCGTTCACATAGAAGCAAGTAATTACAAAATCAAAACAAACCAGTGTTTACAAATGGAAATGTAAAATGTGAATATCCATCAAGTCCCAACTCTGCTATGACTCTTATGACTCTCATCTTCCTTCTTTCAGACAGATTATTCTTGGATTAACCTCTGATACTCATGCCAGGCGATGGATCAAAAGAAGGAAATAAAGGAACCTAGGCTGAACGTAGTCATTTGCTTTAAGTCCCTATCTTTTGCCTGAATCTCCCTTTCAGGTTTTCGATTCACCAGGACACCCTCTTTTTTCCTAAACCGCCCTTTCGGGTTTTTAGTTTAGCGGGATCTTATTATTTTTTATGCAAAGTATTTTTTAAATACTTCAGCATTCACAGGGAGAGGAAAGTACTCTCCATCCATAGTCGTGAGCATCATTGCTCCACCAGAGAAAACTTTTCTGACCACGAAAGGACCTTCATAAGTTGGAACCCACTTGCCCCTGGGATCTCTCTAGGGAAGAATTATCCTCTTTAGCACAAGGTCACCTGGCTTGTAACACTAAGGCCGTACCCTCTTGTCAAAAGCTTTCCACATCCTTTGCTGATATACCTGACCATGACATACGCCCGTCAATCTCTTTTCATCAATAAGTTCCAACTGATCCAGCCGATTCTGTACCCACTCACTTTCATCTAGCTCAACATCTCTCATGACCCTAAGAGAAGGAATCTCGACTTCTACCGGTAATAATGCTTCCATGTCGTAAACCAATGAAAATGGGGTTGCCCCAGTTGAAGTACACACTGTGGTACGATAACCATGCAAAGCAAAAGGCAGCATCTCATGCCAATCTTTATAGGTTACCACCATCTTCTGCACAATTTTCTTGATATTCTTATTGGGGAAGAATTATGATGCTTGATTTTGAAAGACTTACAAAGCTCCTTCATCATCTTGTTATTCAAATTATACCCATTATCGGTAATGATCTTCTTGGGCACTCCGTAGCGACATATAATATTGTGTTTAATGAACCGAGTTACCACCTGCTTGGTGACATTGGCATAGGATGCTGCTTCGACCCATTTTGTAAAATAATTGATGGCAACCAGAATGAAACGGTTCCTGTTGGACGTAGTCGGTTCAATCTTGCCGATCATATCAATTCCCCACATAGTAAACGGCCAAGGGGAAGTCAAGACATTCAAAGGTACTGGAGGCACATGCACCTTGTCAGCATAGACTTGACATTTGTAGCAAACCCGTGCATGATTGTAACAGTCAGTCTCCATGGTGGACCAATAATAACCTGCTCGCAAGATCTTTTTAGCCATGGCATGCCCGTTGGAATGGGTCCCGAAATCACCTTCATGTATCTCTTCAATGATCCTAGTTGCTTCTTTCTTGTCAACGCATCTGAGTAGTAGACCATCATGATGCCTTATATACAACACACCACCATTGAGAAAGAACTTGGCTGAAAATCTTCTCAAGAACTTGTTATCTGTGATAAATGCCTCTTCAGGGTACTCCCGTGTCTCAAGATACCGTTTAATGTCATAAAACCAAGGATTACGATCTGGTTCCAGACTGGCCTCAAAACAGAAAGCTGGCTCACTCAAACTTCTGATAATAATGGAAAGTGCCTCATTATCCCACTTAACCTTGAACATGGAGGACAAAGTCTCCAGTGTATCAGCTAGATTATTTTCTTCTCTAGGAATGTGCTCAAACGTGATCTCTTCAAAGTACGGAATCAGATTCCTAACATGCTCACGATAGGGAATTCGGTTCTGATGGCGAGTCTCCCAATCTCCATTAATCTGGATGATAACAAGATTGGAATCCCCGTAGACTTTCAAAAATTTGATGCGCAGGTCGATCGCTGTTTCAATGCCATAAATGCAAGCCTCATATTCGGCTATGTTGTTAGTGCAATCGAAACAAATACGAGAAGTGAAAGGAATGTGGTATCCGTCAGGGGAAGTGATAATAGCTCTGACACCGTTGCCCATGGCGTTAGAGGCACCATAAAAAACAAGTGTCCGACGTCATCCCGGCTCGGGTCCTTCGTCTGGGTCTGGCATATTACAATCCCGAATATACATAATTTCTTCATCTGGAAAATCAAACTTCATCGGTTCATAATCGTTCATGGGCTGATGAGCAAGATGGTCGGCCAATACACTACCCTTAATTGCTTTTTGAGTAGTGTATTGGATATCATATTCGGTGAGTATCATCTGCCAACGGGCTATCCTGCCTGTAAGAGCTGGCTTCTCAAAAATGTACTTGATTAGATCCATTTTGGATATCAAGTAGGTGGTGTGAGTTAACATGTATTGCCTCAAACTTTTAGCGGCCCAGGCAAGTGCACAACAAGTCTTTTCTAGCAAAGAGTACCTCGACTCGCATTCTGTAAACTTCTTACTCAAGTAGTAAATAGCCTGCTCTTTCTTCCCTGTTTCGTCGTGCTGACCGAGGTCACAACCCATTGAGCTTTCCAACAAAGTTAGATACATGATTAGTGGCCTTCCTTCCACTGGCGGCATGATTATCGGAGGTTCTTGTAAATATTATTTTATTTTATCAAAGGCCTTTTGACAATCCTCATTCCATTTCACCGTCTGACTTTTCTTCAACAACTTGAACATAGGTTCACAGGTGGCTGTGAGGTGAGAAATAAATCTAGAAATGTAGTTTAACCTTCCCAAAAAACCACGTATTTCCTTCTCTGTCCTTGGTTCAGGCATTTCCTGTATCGCTTTTACCTTGGCCGGGTCTACCTCGATACCTTTTTCACTTACAATAAAACCCAACAGCTTGCTGGATCTCACCCCGAAGGTGCACTTATTCGGATTCAACATTAGCAAGAACTGCCTCAGTCTCTCGAACAATTTTTCCAGATGAACAAGATGTTCCTCTTCCCTGTTAGACTTAGCAATCATATCGTCTACATATACCTCAATCTCTTTGTGAATTAAATCATGAAAGAGAGTGACCATGGCGCGCTGATATGTTGCCCCGACATTTTCAAACCAAATGGCCCCACTTTATAGCAGAAGGTTCCCCAAGGCGTGATAAATGTTGTCTTCTCCATATCCTCCGGAGCCATCTTAATTTGGTTGTAACCTGAAAATCCATCCATGAACGAGAACACCTTGGAATGAGCAGTATTATCGACCAGCACATCAATATGCGGAAGAGAGAAATCGTCTTTGGGGCTGGCCCTATTCAAATCCTTATAATCCATGCACATCCTGACTTTACCATCTTTCTTGGGCACCGGAACAATATTTTCAATCCATGGCGAATAATTGACGACCTTTAGGAAATTCGCGTCCAACTGCTTCTGGACCTCCTCTTTAATCTTCTTGGACATATCAGGATGAGTTCTTCGGAGCCTCTGCTTGACAGGAGAACAACCCACTTTGAGCGGTAGTCGATGCACCACTATGTCTGTATCCAACCCATGCATATCCTCATAAGACCAAGCGAAGATATCAGAATACTCACAGAGTAGCTTGATCAATCTGGCCTTTATACTTTCTTCGAGATCTGCCCCTATCTTGACTTCTCTTCGTACCTCTTCTGTGCCAATATTCACCACCTCAATCTAATCCTGATTCGGCTGGATAACCTTCTCCTCTTGTTTCAACAGCCTTGCTAATTCCTCAGGAAGATCACAATCCTCATACGCTTCTTCTTTAGCTTGATAAATAGGAGTATCAAAGTCATAGTGAGCCATAGCAGAGTCGTTATCAATAGAATCGGTGGTGGAAGTGCATCTGCATGAATGACATTTTGGCGTTTTTTAGTGACAGTGTGTGAAAAGCGAAACATTGCCATTTAAAAAAAATAAAAAGAAAAGGAAAAGAAGAAAAATTTTGAATGCAAAAACGTCCTTTATTTCATGATAAACTTGAAAAATAAACATGGTGGCCTTACACAAATGATCCACTACGCCTTGGGCAAAGCGTAGGAATTATGATATGATAATAAAAGAAACAAGAAAATTACTCCTCAGCTCTTGAAACTTGGATAACATCCACAGAAGTCCAATTGTTGAGCGTCTGGCCTGGAATACTCGGACGAATCCAATCTTCGATATTGTAGCCATCAACCCTATCGTCGCCAACTGCATTGACGTGTCCTTCTTGAGTAGCACAAGGACGGGAAAACTTCACAGGAGTAGATAAACTAGATGCTCTGGGAGTTGCATTCTGCTGACCTGGGCTAAAACCGAGACCAAATTTATCAAATTTTGGGGTAACGTCCAGCACCCGACCCCAACCTTCAGGGTTACCATTTTCCACCATAGCTCTCGCATTCTTAAGAGAAGACATAACGGTTTCCGGTTTCTTTTTCTGCTCCAGAGGAGGAAGATTGACGACATGAACTGTCTCGAATGCCTGAAACAGAGTTTCATGAATCTTGCCTTCAACTTCAACATAGCGGAATGATGTCAAATGACTCACGATGTACTCTTCCTTGCCACATACAGTTTTCACCTTTCCCTTGGCAGGATACTTGAGTTTCTGATGAAGAGTAGAAGTGACTGCTCTTGCTCTATGAATCCACGGCCTCCCCAACAAGCAACAGTATGTTGGCTGTATATCCATCATAAAAAATGTAGCCATGAAGGTGCGATGACTGACCATGATTGGTAACTCCACCTCCCTAAACACTGACCTTCGCGACCCATCAAACGCCTACACCATTAAATCACTAGGGCACAACTCCAGTCCAGAATGACCAATTTTCATTAATGCTGACTTGGGCAATACATTTAAAGATAATCCAGTATCTACCAAAACCCGGGATAAAGTAGTGCCCCTTCATTCCATTGAAATATGCAACGCTTTGTTATGGTCTGGCCCCTCCAGAGGAAGATCAAAATCTTTGAAGCCCAAACCATTCCCGGCAGATATGTTAGCACAAACATTCTCAAACTGATTGACTGTTATCTCATGTGGCACAAATGCATTCTTTAACAATTTCATCAAAGCATTTCTGTGAGGTTCTGAATAAATCAACAGGGACAAGATAGACATCTTAGAAGGAGTATGGCTCAGATGATCAATTATACTATAATCACTCTTTCTGATAATTCACATTAACTCTTCCACCTCATCGGGAACTGAAGAAGCTTCTGGTATCGGAATTGGTTGAGTCACATTGGCTGGCGTAACCCTTGGATTACCAATCATTGCCTGTTGTTTTCCTTTCTCTCTTGCAGAAGCATCTGCCGCATCTTGCACATTGGAAGGACCAAATACTCTCCCGCTTCTAGTCATTCGACCCACACCAGAAAAGTTATGGACTTCCTCTTCATCACCTTCAGCACGTTCTTCCTCAGGCAAATGAGCATTAACCTCCTGCTTTACCCCATGGTAATAAACATCGGCACCGTAATGCTACAGGACCGCCTTCTCACTGGTATACGGCATGGGACCAGGTATCGTAATCATCAAAGGAGGTGCCCTTGATGGGGCAGGAATACGCGCAGGGGTGTAAGGAATAGATATTATAGCAACATCCTCTTCGATGACCTTACGGTAACTCGGTTTCTTATCAAACTGCAGGGAACCCTCCTTCATCAACAACTGGATTCCGGCTTTTAAATCATCACAACCCTTCGGTTGTTCTCTACACTTGGCACACTCTGAGGTACAACTCGGGAAAATAGAATTGTCAAGAAAATACCTCTTAACATACCACAGTGGAGTAGTTACTTGTTCCACATCCATGATTAAATTCAACATTTCCCCATTATCATCAATCATATTAACAACACCCCCTCCATGCCTAGGCATTGGGTTCTGAGTAACATTCAGACGAATCACTGGAGTAAACTCAATTGCCTTAGCATCCAACAAGTCTTGTACCTTGCACTTCAACGCAAAATAATTGTCAGTAGAATGACAAACCCCGCCTGAATGGAATTCACATATGGAGTTAGCATCATAGTTAACAGGGAGCCTTGTGGGTGGTGGTGGCATATTTCTCAAACTGATCAACTTCAAATCAAGCAGGTGGTGGAGTGCTTCAGTAAGAGATATTGGAAAGGGATCAAATTTCCTTGGTTGTCTCTGCTGTTGGTTATTCTACTGATGGGGAGCATCTTGCTGCCTTTATTGTTGAGGCACTACATTCGGTCTCTGTTGCGGAGGAGCATTAACAGGAATAGAAACAACATTGACTTGTTGGTGCTGACGATCCTCTCTTCTTCCTCTATGGGAGTAAACCGCGCTTGTGTTGCCTTCCCTTTTCTTAGGGTAAGTGTTGAATGGTTTCTTACTTCCCCCTGATGAGCCACTAGAACCTCCAATCTGAATCTTCCCCAATTTCAAACCTACCTCAATTCTTTCACCAGCCATAACCAAGTCTGCAAATCCTGCCGAAGTACTTCCTATCATGTGCTCATAGAATGGCCCTTGCAGGGTGCTCATAAACATATCAATAAGTTCTCTCTCCATAAGTGGAGGTTGAACCCTCGCAGCCAATTCACGTCACTTCTGAGCGTATTCCTTGAAAGATTCTTTTGGTCCCTGTGACATATTCTGTAACTTAGTGCGATTAGGCACCATATCCACATTGTATTGATAATGTTTGACAAAAGCCCGAGAAAGATCATTCCAGCAACGAATATGAGTTTTGTCCAGCTTCATGTACCATTCTAGGGATGCCCCGGACAAGCTATCCTGGAAAAAGTGAATCAAAAGCTCCTGATCATCAGTATGCACTGACATCTTTCGGAAATAAGCAGTGGCATGAGTAATAGGACATGATGTTCCGTTGTACTTTTCAAATGTTGGAGGCTTGAACTTCGGAGGAACTTTTACCCCAGACACTAACCCGAGATCACTAGCATCCATACCAAGGACTCCTTGTCCTTCCACAGCCTTCAGACGCTCTTCCAACAACCGATACTTCCTATCCTCAACCTGATCCTCCGGCTCTGAACGCCGAACAGAAAACTGATCTTCATCTTGATCAAAGTCATAATCCTGCTCCTGATAATTCCTTACACCGCCTTGGTTAACTCTTCTGTTCCCAATAAAACGAGGTCTAGGAGACGGAGAAAACTGCCCTACATTGCGCACAAATGGGTTTCCCGGCATCCCATGAAAATTTCCAGCAGGCTGATCTTGCACATCCCCCAATCCTACAGAAACGTCCTGATAGAGCCCTTGATTTCCACCATCCCCTGGATAGCGGCGCTGGTTGTTGACAATAGCAGCTAGTTCTTCCTGTCGGCGATTCACATTGGTGATGACCTCCATGAACTGAGTCATCCAAGTAGCCATCTGGGCCCTTATTTCAGCGAGTTCAACTTGAACCTGTTCCATCTGTCTTGGAAAATTGCTTCTGATGGAATACCGATGAGTAGTCGTCTTTAATTTTGAATAAGAAAAGCAGCAGAATAAGAATACCGTCTTGAGATAACCTGTAATGTTATGAAATGCATAATGTGCATGATATGTTTGTCATCTCCAAGTATTCAATAGTCCTTTTATTCATCAGTCATGGCATGCGACCAAAAATAACCAGGCATACAATCAGAGAAAAAGGACAATAAGATAAACACTTCAATTATTTACAAACAAAGAAACGTCCTTCAAGTGACTTTGGACAATTAAGAGTGAAATGGTAAACAACTAAATACATGTATTAACAATAAAGAAAAAAGAACTGAAATAATAACAACAATCAATTGGTCCCTTCCAACAATTCTGGGAGTGGCCAAAGATACCAAAAGTAAATAACAAAACTAAATCTCTGGTACCAAACATGCTTCAAGATGTTGACAGTACTCTTCAAGTCTGGCTTTCTCCTTCAAAAGTTGAGATGCGACTATTTTACTTTCTTGAAACCGATCTTCTGCAACACGCTTCTGGGCTACTTCCTTCTCAAGATGAGCACCTTTATCTTTGAGTTGTTTCTCTATGTTTTGAATCTTCTTCCTGTAGCTGTTTTCAGATACCTAAAGCTTCCGACACTCTTGCTGAGTCTTACTCAATTCTTCTTCTATTTCAGCACGAGACCTCTTCCTAAAACTGGTTACATCATAAATTTCCCCTTGAGCTTCCTTGAGTTTGCGAGCTAAGTCGACCCTTTCTTGATCTGCCCAATAATGTTTCATCCCCGCCTCACGGTCTTTTGCACAAAGCTGAATGTTCTCAACATGAACCTGGGTGAACATCTCGGTATGCACTATGTTACTCAGAACAGTAGGAGGTTGCTCATATAGAGGATCCGACCTTGCAAATGGTAACCGCGGGATCTTAACCCTGGCTTTAACCCACTCCAGGTAAGGGACCTTAGCAACAGGGACCTTCTTGCCCAAACTAGTTCTATCCTTCTTGTGAATTCCTTTCCAAGCACTTGTCACTCTTTTCAACATCACATAATCACTTCCTCTAGCAAAATACACTGATTCAGACATCTCCTCAACCTTCGGCGGTCCATCCATTGCATATCCCAATTGACGATAAGCAAGCACAGGATTATAGTTTATACACCCCTTAGTTCCTATGAGGGGATTATTAGGGAAATCTACGCAGCTAGTGATAATACTCCATACTTCCCCTACGTTATAATTCCACCGGATATCAAATGAAGTAAGGTTGACAAGTCTTGATGACCATCGGAGAGAATGCCTGGTATCCATAAAAGGGCCACTTACTGGTAGATGCAACTTAAGCCATTGATACAACATCGAATGACATAAACTTACATTACCACCTTTTCCATGCCTGGAATGAACGGTATAAAGAGTATCTGCCAAGAGTGTCGGTATTGGGTTCTTGTTTCTAAAAACATAAATAGCCGTCAATTCCACGGAATTTCTCTTGTGAGGGAAGAGGATGATCCCGTATATCATGAGAGCAAACAGAGAGCTGAAGCTACGCCAATCCCCTTTCTTTGCCCAGTCTTCAACTTTCTTCACTAAGAAATCCAAATAAAACCCTGTAGTATCCTCACTGGACTTCCAATTGTCTTTCACTTCATTCCAACTCAAATAAAGAGTTTCAGCAATAACCTCGAACTTCAGCTTCTCCGGCACTCGGACAAAAGGAACTTCATCAGACAACTTGATATTAAGTAGGTACGCGTACTCTTCTAGTGTAGGAACCAGTTGATAATCTTGAAAAGTAAAACACCGTAATTCCTTGTCATAGAACTGGAAGAGAGTGATCAAAGCCATTGGGTCAACTGGAGTGTTAAGGATTAGTAACAAATTGCCATAATTTTTGTTGAAATTATTCAGAACATCACCCTTCAGATAAGAACTTAACCTCTTCAATTAGGACACATCAATGGTAGGAATCTGATAAGAGAAAGTATGCCTGGTAAGCTCTTTAACACGAACTGAATCAAACTCAACTGATGGGAGGCCAGCCATTTCTGATGGAAAGAAGACTCTTGAATGTCCCTGGAATATGACATGCGTATGCTAGTTATTTTTTTTATACATCATTTTTTAGAAATAAATATGCTATGATGCAACATGACAGGATCAAAGTTTCACACTGGATAATGGCTGGACCATTACAGAACAACACCACTCAAGGTCAAAAGAAAATCCCAAAGCTTCAAGACTGAAATGGGAACCTGAGTCACCTTCGCAACATAAAGTCACCAACAGTACATGTACCTGTAAGAAAAATTCCCCTGCCCCTCTCACGAGTGTAGTCTAGGTCAAGCTAAGGTTAAAAGCCAAATCAGAGTACGAGAGCTCGAATGTCGGTATCATCATACGATAACACCTATCTGAACTACGTCTGAAGTCGTGGGTCTCATGGTCAGGTCTACAAAGCATCCGCCTCATAGTTTCCATGGCCACTCTATTCCTAGTTCCTATGGATTTCAATCATAGCCTGGGTACGGGGCCTTTTACCTTATGGAACAACCCACCCGCCAAGAAATACAGAATCTAAACACTCCATCCAAATCCAATATGCAGAAAGTAAAGCGCACATAGAATGCAATGCAAGCAGATAAATATGCAAAGCGGTAAAAATAAACACCCAAAAAGAAAACAAACAAGAGCTAGGACCGACTCCGGGATGGACCAGCAAAAGGTCAATCTGTCCCCAGTGAAGTCGCCATCTGAAACTACACGGCCGGAACCTGTCATCTGGATGTTAATGAAACATCAATGAAGTCGCCACCGAACGTCTTTTATCTCACCGAAAGGGAAAGGTAAACATCGAGAAAACCTAAAAAGGGAGAAATCATGGTATTTCGACCGAGAGATCGAGTAAGGGAGTCCGTTATGCAATGGGAAGGTGTTAGCACCCCACACGCCCGTAGTACTCTACGGTATCCACTCTTGTTGTCTAATCTAATGTGTATGGTCAAATCCTATGTCTATGGCTTAAAACTGAAAAGGGAATGCATGCAAAAGAAAAGGAAACAATGTAGGGAAAATAAAAGTTATGCTCGGTTGGGCCCTACCCCTTTGCCTACGTATCCCTTTTAAGGAATCAGAGCAGCCGTAGTTCGGCTTACATATTTTGGTTGGTTTGTGTTTTTTAGTTAAGACAACAAAGACAGTCAAGATGACAAAACATCAAATAAGACAACAAACAAATGAGATGGTAAAACATTGGCTAAATAATAACAAAGTAACATGTCAAAGATGGGGAAACATCAAATGATAAAACAATCACACCTAACAATGACATTGAGAGTCAGAGTAGGATAACCAACATGTGCAATGACGAAACATCGGCTTCAAACAAATGTGTGATGGCGAAACATCGGCTAAAAGATAACAAAGTCATGGCAAAGATGGTGAAACATCAATAAAACAGATGACAAAACATCACACCTAACAATGATATTGAGAATCAAAGTAGGATAACAAACATGTGTGATGGCGAAACATCGGATTCAAATAAATGTGCGATGGCGGAACATCAATAAAACGGGTGACAAAACATCACACCTAACAATGATATTGAGAATCAAAGTAGGATAACAAACATGTGCGATGACGAAACATCGGCTTCAAGATAACAAGATATCATGGCAAAGATGGCGTAACATCAATAAAATGGATGACAAAACATCACACCTAACAATGATATTGAGAATCAAAGTAGGATAACAAACATGTGTGATGGCGAAACATCGGCTTCAAATAAACGTGCGATGGCGGAACATCAATAAAACGGATGACAAAACATCACACCTAACAATGATATTGAGAATCAAAGCAGGATAACAAACATGTGCGATGGCGAAACATCGGCTTCAAGATAACAAGATATCATGGCAAAGATGGTGAAACATCAATAAAACGGATGAAAAAACATCACACCTAACAATGATATTGAGAATCAAAGTAGGATAACAAACATGTGCGATGGTGAAACATCAGCTTCAAATAAATGTGCGATGGCGGAACATCAGTTAAAGATAAAAGACAAGGTAAGATTGGTTTGTATCTTTTACTTTGAAGAAGGGTTTGAGTTTATTAGAAGTGTCTTATGATTTGCCAAGAAAAAAATTATTTTAAGATGCGGAATGCATAGAAAGGGAAAACGACTAAGGGAAGCTAACCTAGTACTATCCCTAGTGTTATCATACATTGGTTGACTCTAAGGTTGAGAAAAAAGGAAAATCCTACTCTATGTTAGCATACATGGGTTCCTACCTTAATTTACATGTCAAAGAAAGCTTAACAAAACTATCCTATAGGGAACATGCACTGAGAGCGAAGTCATGATCTCAATTTCTAAATTGAGTGACTCATCGATCAACAATTAAAGAAGAAAAGCAATAAACATCCTATAGGGAGCATGCACTGAGAGAGAAGTCGTGATCTCAATTTCTAAATTGAGTGACTCATCAATCAACAATTAAAGAACAAAAGCAATAAACATCCTATAGGGAGCATGCACTGAGAGCGAAGTCGTGATCTCAATTTATAAATTGAGTGACTCATCGATCAAAAACAAACACAACACATGCATCGGACAAAAAAAAGACTGAAGGCCTCCTGACATATATCAGCAATAGAGGTCCCATCATGCAGTCAGAGATTTATGCAAAATGAAGATGGGAGAAATGAAGTGGTATAATACCAAACAAATAACTATCAGTAGCAGTCAAGCAAGAATAAAAGAAACCCAGAGAAACTTCAAGCAAGCTGGCATCAGTAGACAAATTGAGTCAAGAATTACACCATCAGGATGTAAGCAATTTATCAGATATGAATAAATCCCAGGGGCAATGTGCAACATTCACAATCAAATGCATATGTCCTGCATGGAACATCAAATATGCCAAATGCAAAAGCAGTTCCAATATAACAAGTTGTGTTTCACAAATAAAGTGAAACACAAAAGCCTCAAGCCAAGAAATGGAAACTTTCTCAAAGTACCTCGCACATTCAACAACCAAGTTAGTATTCCACAAGGTGAATGATGACTCACATAGGGGATGGAGGCAATATGATGAGGTGAGAACAACATGATAACAATTATCAAACATTAGACATGACAGATAAGAGGAAACAAGCATATGCACAATTAGGTCAAAAGAAATAGAGGAATGTTGCTCCTTTCTATCACCATGTTGAGTTGACAATTGAATGTCAATCAAGGATCATAAGATCTTAAGAATAAAATGAACAAATATCATGAAGGTCAGTAGCAAACACATTTTAATCATGCATAATTAATTCAATCACAACTTCATGAACACAATGAAAGATGGAACCTACATAATGCACTAGAAGGTTCAAACATTCAAACATGAGGCATTCAAAAGAAATGGCTTGGGATAACATGGACAATCAGAATCAACGTTATCATTAGGTTCCTAATTATAGGCCTCACTCAAGTTCATTAGCCATCAAACAAACGACAACAAGTCATGCAAACATAATTAGATACCTTCACATCACAATTACATCAAAAGTAGAAATAATGGTCCATAATTCCAACCAAAAAAGTACTAACATCTTTGAAAGGTATTGAAGTCAGAATGCAAGCCCTAAGTTCATGAATGATTGAGGAGGAGACCAAATGAGGCTCAAAGTTCAAAGACTAGTTGGCAAAACTACCAAGCTAGACAAGTTTTCAAAATAATTTGTGGAAAAATGTCAAACCTAGTTTAAAAAATCAAGATAAATGGTTTTAGGATCCTCAATACATTCATGAACCCTAATCAAGACTTGAATCCTATTAAAAATCCAGAGCATGGTGGTTTTGAAAATGAAACTTGCACCATAAGCAACAAAACCCTAAATTTTGACTTCTAATCTTAAATATTGATTAAGTAAGATCAAAATTCAAAAAAATTAAACTAAGGTCATGCCAATTACCAAGAAACCCTAAATGTAAGAAAATATATTTTTCACATTTTTTTTAATTAAGGAAAAATCAAAGAATAAAATTAAAAACAAACAATTATTCAATTAACAAATATTCACATATCAAAATAAAATTTAAATCAAAAAGTCAGAAAAATGCCCAACAAAAATCATATTCAAATATTAGAACTAAAAACACACATCCCTAATTTTTTGTGGAATTTTTGAATTAAAGGAAAATATTTAAAAAAAAACAATTAACAATTAAACTATTATTTAAATGGCAAAATGCAAACCCTTGCCAAAAATCAACAAAAGGTCTAAAATGAAATTATATTCTAACTCCATGGCTAAAAACAAGCTTACATGATTTTTTTAAAAATTTTTTTATTAAAGGAAATATTGAATTAAAAATAAAACAAACAAATATTACAAATAACCTTTGAAATTAAATTTTAAATCATAAATAAATAAAATGATAAACCAACGTCATAATCAATTTTTAAATTATTTTGTGAGTCTAGAACAATTTTTGTGGAATTTTTTGGATCAAAGAGATATTAAAACAAAAATAAGTATTAAACAAACAAATAATTAAACTCAACAATTTTTGAACCAATCAAAATATTTTCAAAAATTATCAACAAAATACAAAAGGTCAGAAATATTATTTGGAGTTTGTGATAATTTTTCCAGAATTTTTCAATCATTTTTGAGCAAGAAATAAAATTATAGAAATCAATTTATAAAACAAAATTCAAATGAATTAAAGAAATAAGCCAGCCAACCAGAGGAGGCCATGTAATCATCTTCAACCTCTGGCTAGGGGAAAAACACGCGCATGATCCAGTTCATCATCTCATTTTTCAGTCAACACAGCGTGCTCAAATCTACACCATTTTCCATGGAATATCGCGCAAATTCAAGCTATCATTTCATACTTCACATTGCAATTTGAATCAAAACAAGTAATGAACCATGGATCAAGAACAGATTGTGCAAAAATGTCAAAAATTCATTTGAACAGAAAAATCATGATGTATCATTCATGCATATCTCATCAAATTAAAAGTTCTGAAGCTTCAAAAACACTTAATGGACTTCATACAACATAATTATAAACTTAAATTTCACAATGCACGGCTAGAAATCAAAATCCAAAGTTGAGAATTTCAAACCTTTGAGAAAAAATGGATCTACTGTCTCCTTCACTCCAGTTGCAAACAAAGCCTCGATCTACAATCCTTATCACTTGGAGAAGAGAATGCAAGAAGAATTGTCCAAAACACGCAAGGGAGATGGAAGAATCGAAGAAAAATGCAGAGCAACAAGCTATGGAGTTTCTGAATTTGATTGATGAAATGAAGCACAAACCCCTCTCACTGAGGCTTGCCTCTCAATATATAGAGCATCAGGAGGAGGGTAGGATAGGTTTATCGTGCTGAAAGCCCTTGGAAAAAATGAAATATCCTTTTGGCCAAAATCAAGTATGCATCTGCAGCCCCCCAATCCCTCGTGCGTGGGCTTGCTTTCTACGTGCATTTCAGTCCACTTTACCTCAGGAAGATATTAGCAACAAAATTAAGGCTTAAATCCTTGTATTAAGCTAATGTTGGTGATTAGGCAACTTCATGCTATTTTTTGCAAAATCATGAATTCCCTTTGCATTTGCCCATGTGCAGCTCAAGCTTTTGCATGATGGGCCTTGGTACGTTGCATATTGGTCATGGGCCAATTTTGAAGTGAAACAAATGGCCATAAATCAAGTTATCAACAATTTGCAATTTGCATGGCATGCATGAATTCAATGAAAAGCCTCAAAATTCCAAGGTCCACAACTTGCTCATACTTTTGAGTTTTGATAAAAATGAGCATAATTTGGAAAGGTATTGAAAATATCCACAATCCCTTAGTTTTGAGTTTTTGCAATTGAGTTCATTAAGTTTCTCAAAATTGGGCTTGAAATGCACAAATTTTGGAAAATGACCTATAATGTTGGTGACTTCAAAAGACCATAACTCCTGATTCCTTTTCAATTTGGACATGAGACCAAAAGGAGATAAAAGATCATCCTTTTATCTTTCCAAGCAATTTTCATTTGCATTTTTGTGATCAAAGGTGAATAAAATATGAATTTTTGAAATTAAGTCCTTATTTTCCAAAATTAGAAACTTTTAGGGTTTCTTCAAGAACACGTTTCAACCCAAACTTCAATATATTTGATCCAATGGTCAAAATGGACTTGAAATATGAAAATTACATCCTTGAATTGATGGTTGACCAAAATTTGCCTTGGTCAACTTTGACTTTGACTGATTTTGACCAAAATGACCATTTTGCCCTTCTGAATCAATTGATTCAATTCCCTTCAAAATTGATGATCAAAACTTCAAGCATGTGATCTTTCAAGCATATAGAGGCCATGTACAAAGTTTCACTTCAAAATTCTCAAGAAATCTTGATGAAATCCCAAACCGTAGTTTTGGTCAACACCTTAGGAGACTGATGAATCATCTTCAAAACTTCAAACCCTCTAGGCATCTTGACCAATTCCCTGTACAAAGAATTTTCAAATACCAATGAGATGTTGTAGCTTCCTAAATCAAGACTTGTACATTGATCAATAGCCTTGATCAAACAAAACCCCAATTTGACTGGTGAACCAAAAGAGTATTTCTCTTTATAATCAAACTCAAACTTCAATCCTCTGATGATCCAAAGAGATGGATGAAATATCTTGAGATATGCAATAACTTTTGAGCTGGAAAGATCAAGAGGTTTAGATGATAAGATTCTACTTGAGCAACTTTTCAATGCAAACCACCTTCAAGTCTTGAGGAAGATTTGATAACCAAAGTACTTTGATCCCATCACAATGTATGAATGCAATGCAATATGATATTCATGATGAAACATAAGCCTAAATCAAGAGGGTAAATTTTGGGGTGCAACACATGCACTTAGCAAATTCTCTTCCCAGAGAAGGTTTAGTGGATCCAAAAATGATATCATCTACATAAATCTGACAAACTAAAATTTCATTCTTAAATGTCTTACAGAACAAGGTTGTGTCCACTTTCCCTCTGGTGAATTCCTTTTCTAATAGGAAGTTACTTAGTCTTTCATACCAAGCTCTGGGAGCTTGTTTCAGACCATAGAGTAGTTTGAAAACATGTTCTGGGTGTTTGGAATTTTCAAACCAAAGGGGTTGTGCACATATACCTCTTCATCTATGTAGCCATTTAGGAATGCACTTTTGACATCCATCTGATACAGAGTGATGCCATTGTTTATAGCAAATTAGATTAAGAGTCTGATAGATTCTAACCTGGTGACTGGAGCAAAGGTTTCTGTATAGTCTATCCCCTCTTGCTGACTATAACCTTGTGCCACCAGTCGTGCTTTGTTTCTGATGACCTCTCATTGCTCATTCATGTTGTTTCTGAACACCCACTTTGTTCCAATGACGTTGAATTCTTTTGGTTTGGGAACCAGATCCCATACCTCATTTTTGGTGAACTGATTTAATTCTTCATGCATTGCCAGAATCTAGTCATTGTCCAGAAGAGATTCATCAATTGTTGTTGGTTCAATCAAAGAGACCAGTCCCATGAGGGATTCTTCATAGTTTCTAAATGTTGATCTTGTTCTGATTGGATCATCCTTCTTTCCCAGGATCTTATGTTCTGGGTGAGCTATGCTGCTTCTGGATAACCTTTTTTGGAGTTGATCAACAGAAGGTACATGATCACTTGTAATATTTCTTGCTGAAGTTGTTGAAGCGTCTCTGTTGGTAAATTCTGATGGGTTGTCTTCAGTACCTGTGAATTCAACTTCTATATCAGCAAAAGATTCATTCTGCTTTGACTTTTGAGGGTCAAGCTTATCATCAAATCTAACACTGCTTGACTCTTCAACATTCTGTGTTTTGTATTATATAATATGTACCCTCTTGAGCGTTCAGAGTATCCTAACATAATACACTTTTGTGCTTTAGAGTCAAACTTGTTCAAATGATCTTTAGTATTCAGAATAAAACAGGTGTATCCAAAAGGATGGAAATAAGAAATGTTGGGCTTTCTGTTCTTCCACAATTAATATGGAGTCTTTTCCAGAATAGGTCTTATAAAGATTCTATTCTGAATGTAACATGCTGTGTTAATTGCTTTTGCCCAAAAGATCTTAGCTATGTTAGTCTCATTGATCATGGTTCTGTCCATTTCTTGCAGTGTTCTGTTCTTTCTTTCTACAACTCCATTTTGTTGGGGAGTTCTAGGACAAGAGAAGTCATGCAAGATGCCTTTTTCATTAAAAATATTTTCAAATTTTTTATTTTCAAATTTTTTACCATGATCACTTCTGACTTTGACAATTCTAAGATCCTTTTCATTCTGAACTTGGTTACAGAATGCAACGAACACAGAATGTGACTCGTCCTTGTGTCTTGAGAACTTTACCCGTGTCCATCTTCTATAGTCATCTACGATCACTAACCCATACTTCTTGCCACTAACAAACGCAATTTTTACTGGTCCAAATAAGTCTATGTGCAGAAGTTCTAATGGCTTAGAGGTGGAAACAACATTTTTAGATTTAAAAGCAGGTTTTGAAAATTTGCCTTTCTGACATGCTTCACACAGAGCATCTGAGCTGAACTTCAGATTAGGAAGTCCTCTGACCAGATTGAGTTTGTTAATATGATATATTCTTTTCATACTAACATGCCCCAATCTTCTGTGCCAGACCCATTGCTCGTTGTTAACAGAGAGAAGACATTTTACATTCTGACTCTTTAGCTCAGAATGTTTTATCTTATAAATGTTATTTTTCCTCTTTCCATTAAAAAGGATAGTTCCATCTTTCTGACTAACAGCTTTGCATGAATTTTGATTAAAGATTATATCATATCCGTTATCACTTAATTAACTTATGGATAACAGGTTATGTATTAATCCATCCACTAAAAACACATTATTTATAGAAGGAAGATTACCATTACCTACTTTTCCAGAGCCAATGATATTCCCTCTTTGGTTTCCTCCAAAGCCCACGTAGCCTCCAGATTTAAGTTCTAGGCTTTGGAACATATGCTTTCTTCCCGTCATGTGTCGAGAGCATCTCGAGTCCAGGTACCATGACTGGTGTTTTAGCCTTGCTGCTAAAGATATCTCTTCTGTGTCTGATTCCGAGTCTGAACCAGAAGCTTCACTATCTTCTTCCATATTTTCCATGAGAGCTATGTTGGCTCTTTCATCATCTGACTGAGTCAGCATCAGAGGTGTCTAAATCATCCCATGTTTCCATGAGGCTTTTCTTCTTCTCCTTGAAGAGCTTCTTTTTGGGCTTCTCCTTCTGAAGCCTTGGACAGTCACTTTTGTAGTGCCCTTGCTCATTGCACTCATAGTAGATGATGTCCTTGTTATTTGACTTTTTGTGTCCTGAGGAACCTTCAGATCATCTGTGTCCAGAGGAGGACTCAGACTTTCTGTATCTGGAGGAGGATTCATTTTGATTCTCTGATCTTCTCGGGTTTCTGAATTTCCTTTGTCTCTACTTCCACAAGTGATTAACCCTTCTGGAGAGAAAATACAATTCATCTTCTTCTGATGAGGATCCATCAGAGGTTTCTTCCATAGCCTGCAAAACCTTAGAATCAGATTTTTCGTTAGATTTTAATGCTAGAGGCTTACCTTGATTTTGAGGCTCATCTTCTTCTAGCTCTATCTCGTGACTTCTGAGGGAGTTGACAAGTTCCTCCAGAGATATCTTGTTGAGATCTTTAGCTAGCTTAAGTGCAGTGACCATTGGCCTCCATTGCTTGGGTAGACTTCTGATGATCTTCTTTACATGATCAACAGTAGAATATCCTTTGTCAAGAACCTTCAGCCCAGCAACAAGAATCTGGAATCTTGAGAACATTGCTTCTATGGATTCACTTTCTTCCATCTTGAATGCTTCATATTTCTGAATGAGCGCAAGGGCCTTGGTTTCTTTGACTTGTATGTTGCCTTCATGCGTCATTCTCAGAGAGTCAAACATGTTTTTGGATGTCTCTCTGTTTGAGATTTTCTCATATTCTGAGTATGAGATAACACTGAGAAGTATTATTCTGGCTTTATGATGGTTTCTGAAATCACGTTTTTGTTGGTCAGACATCCTTTTTATGTCTATCTTATGACCACTTTCATCCACTGGATGTGTGTATCCATCAATTACCATGTCCCATAGATCAACATCATGAGCCAGAAAGAAGCTCTCAATTTTGTCTTTCTAGTAGTCAAAATTTTCTCCATCAAAGACTGGAGGTTTACCGCTGATTCTGTCCTTTCCCTCATGATAGTCATTGCTGATGTTTTGGCTTGGTCCCACCATAGTGTTTTTCTAAACTTGGATCTTGTATTGACACGGTTAAGTGTATGAACTCAGAACCAAGGCTCTGATACCAATTGAAGAAGTGAAAAACACAAGAAGGGGGAGGGGGGGTTGAATTGAAACTTAAAATTAAAAGCGCAGTAGACACGATATTTTTATCCTAGTTCGTTTGATCTCAAACTACTCCAGTACACCCGCCAAGGTGATTTCGCCTCTCTCCAACGAGGACTTAATTCACTAGTCAAAAACTGATTACAACATTACTTTGAAAACTGCCAAAGTCTTCTTGAGTACAACCACAACCCGGTTAATCTCAAGGAAAACTAGCTTAATTAAGATAAAATACTATATTGTATATTGTTATTTTTCCTTACAAAAACGGTATCACAACTGTGATATTTTACACAATTTTGAGCGTATATATGAATATGTAAGATTGCAACATTTTAGAGGTATGTTGCAGTAGTATCAAAATCGTAAAGGATTTGTCCTCTAAGCTTGTTTATATAGGCATGAAAATCCTGTCCAACATAAAGAGTGATAATGGACATTCAATGTTGTTTCCATATTGAGAAGATTCTTGTCTGAATAAAGCCGTTGCATATGATGCTGTCTTTATTGAATAGTAACGCTTCAGAACTTAGAATCTTGCATGCTGCAATTGCTTCAGAATATTGATAACTCAGAGATGCGAGGATCTGATGGTATATGAACCTTCTGTTCAGAATCAGAGTATTCTTCACTTCAGCGCAGGTTCTGATCATCATTCTTCAGCACAAATTCTGATTACCTCAGCTTGAAAGCTTTTGTAGCTTAATTTCTGATGTTGTTTCGGTCAGAACTTCTGCATACAAAATAACACAAATTTAGAGTGCATATTTTTTCTTTGTGTTTGTTATCATCAAAACTCTAATTAAGGGTTGTAGAATCAAACTATGTTCTAACATGCAAGGCCATGCTTTATATCCATTTTGAGAAGAAAGTGCATAATGCCATTTTGATAAAGTACCTTTTTGCATAAAACTTGTTCTTGAGCCTTACAATTGCTTTCTTCTTATCATACATGTCCCATAACTCAAGAGAAGCTTGTCTAAACACTTAAAATCACTCAACCCATACTTGTACTTCCTCTTGAAACCATATTTCCCACTTTTCTTCAAAATCAAGTAACATAGCAATCAGTCTAGAACTTGTACTTCTGACCCTCTCAAGTACTCAAGCCTTTTGCTTATACATACACAAGTAATTTGTCATAAAACACACGCATGTTTGAGCCCTGAAAACACCAAGAACTCATATTGGCTTCTCACACCTCCATTGTTACATATTCTGGCTAGAAATTCCAAAACTAAAAAACTACTCGTGTGTTTCTTGGCCTCTTGCTTCCAAAAGCTTCCAAGCATCATACACAAACAATCACATACCTTGGTACAGTTCTGTAACACCTCCATCACCATCTTCCATTTCCCAAAACATAGGTCTACATCTTGACTTCTCCAGGCTAGTTCAAGTACTTACAACTCAAAGTAACCATTGGAATAGCTTCCTAGGGACTCAAGGAAGCTAACCTGACCATTACATCATCTTGAATCAAGCTCAGTTGCAGAACACAATTTCCAGTTTTGAGGTAAGTTATCTCAACTTTGAACTCTTCACACAAGCATCATTAATGTTTAATTTGTGAATGAAAAATGTAGACATCATTGTTCTGAAGCTAACCATGTCTTTAGATTTCATTTATATTGCTTAAGTAGTTAGAATTTTGAATCTGAACATCCTGGAAAAATTAGGTCAGAATTTGGTACCATTCAAAATTCACGTTCATTCTTGAGAATTAGTTTAAGTTGTTTACATTTCTGGAATCGTGGTAAAATTTTACACAAGTTTCATGTTTACATTTTTGCAAATGGATGAGAAATGAGCAAGTTACAGGTGGTATGACTAGAGGTTGAAGATGAAGTGTAATCAGGGCGCGTTTTGTATCATATATTTATTGTTTTGTTTATATCAATGGATGTATAGCCACCCCAGTGGTAAAGCGCGCGCCTGTTCACCCTTAGGTCTTGGGTTCAAGCCCCAGCGTGATCTTTTGCAATTTTTCATAATTTTATGACTTTCTTTTGTTTTTTTGGTAGCGTTTGGGCTCTCATTGGGCCTAGTCTTTTTTTCCTCATATTACTCCCTGGGTTACTGATTCACCCCCCTGACTTTTGTTATATTTTTATTTTATTTTCATTTTATTTTTCTTTTCTTTATTATTATTATTATTATTATTATTATTATTATTATTATTATTATTATTATTATTATTATTATTATTATTATTATTATTATTATCATCATTACTATTATTTTCATAAAATCACAAAGAAATCCAAAAAATATTTTTTTTATTTATTAATCATACTTATATATTTATTCTCTCCATAAAATAAAAGATAAAAAATATTTTCTTAAAATAAATAATTTCTTTTTCCTTAAAATAATTAATTTTTAAACTTAGGATAAATTAGTATATTATTTTATTTTTTTTAAGTTAAAATTAATTTAAAATATAGGTTACTTTAATTAATTAATCTTCATTTTTATTTTCATTAATTTAAAACTTTTTCATAAAAAACCCTAAAAAAATCCTTTCCAAATTAATTTCTTTTCTTAATTAGTTTAGGTTAATTTTATTTAATTAATCATTTTTTAATTAGGCCAAGACAAAACCCTTTCATAAAAACCAAAAACCATTACCTTTTCCATTTATATTATTGCATTTTTATTTCAAATTTTGTACGATATTCAATATGGTTGTAATAGATAATTAGGTTTAATTTTCTTGCAATCCCTGTTATACCCCAAAATTTCCCTCCCATATTGCTCAAAACATTTCAAGAAAGATCCTCAAGTTGCTCAAGGAAGTCCAAGGGTTGACCAGACAAGCTCTCTCCTAAGGCAGTCTACCTCAAATTAGGGTTTCATATTGCATCAAGATATTTGAGTCCAAGGGATTCCAAATGCTCACCAATGTCCTAATATGTTCTCAAGATCATCCATGTCATGTTTCAAGCCTTGCAGAGGAAATTTGCTCAGTCAATTGCTCAAAGGCCTGAAAATCGACTGTGCTAGGGAAAAAGTCAAATGTGGCCTACATACAGTCAAACATCAAGATTTTTTTGTCAAAATCCTCATTTTTAAGTATCATTCATAATTTGATCAAGGGTTGATCATGATTCATCAAAGATTATTCACAATTCATCATGAACCAAAAGTTGCTAAATTAGGGTTTTGATGGAAAAGTCAACTCAACTTTGACCAAGCATAACTTTCTCATACTTTATGTGAAATGACCTATCCAAAGCTCATTTTGAAGATGATTCCATGCTCTACAATCCATATTCATCTCCCGAGTTCAAAATATGCACTCGCAAGAAGTTATAAATTTGGACATTATAGGTCATTTTGAAAAGTCAACAAAAACACATTTTTTATGAAATCTTCATACATGAACATGTAATACCAAATTGAGATGAGACCAAAAGGGTTGCTTAGAGGACATCTCAAGATTTCTAAAAAGTCCAAGAACATCTTCAAAGAGTCAAAATTGAGGAAGTTATGCATTGGTGAAGTTGGCCCTTTTTGCAAAATTGTCAAAAGTCAACTATGCCTAAAATTGCAAATTTTGCTTAATGGGCCCAATCTTTTACACTTGTTTTGATCTGGCACCATGGTCCATGAGCCCTAGCCTCTTCCACTTGTCATTATCTTATTTTTATTTTTTATTTTTATTTTTATTTGAATTAAATCAATTTAAATCAAAACAAATCATAGAAAATCCAAAATATTGAAATCTCAAGATTTAATACATGTTTCAGGTCTTAAATTCCAGCTAGCATGAGATTGAATTCGTGTAAAGGCTTGGTGTGCACAAAAAGATTGAGTTTGCTCTATTTTTAGCAAGATATTCAAAGTGTATCAAATCAAAATCAAAGACATTGATGGAGGAAGATTGAGGCCAGGTTTTCAACCCTAATTCATTCCTCAGTACATAAGGATCATTGGCACACCTAAAGCAAGGCTAGAAGGAGGCACAGTAACCAGAACCAAACTTGCAAAAAACAGAAAAAAGTGGTAATTCGAATTCCTATTTCCAGGCATCCTCAAAGCCTCCTGACCATTTCAATCGATTCCTGGGAGTGTAGGCAAGCGAAACTAATCAAGAACAAGTATTTTCCAGTGCCAAAAACCACTGTAAGGCCTTTACGACATTGGACTTTTATTGAATTCGGTTTGCATAATTCTGGCACATACAGCATGATATAATCATATATTCTTGTTCACCATCACATATGCAAGCTTTTTGTAACATTTAATTTCATTTTTATGGCCTGTATGAGATTTCACCATTGCTAGGTTTTTGTGCTTCGATTTGGGATTTCTTCATGTAGGTAAAATTGGGCCATGAAAGGGTCATCATTGAACTCAGCAGGTCCAGACGAAGCTATCCATGGCTTTAGTTTTATTTATCATGCATGTTTTTGGTTTTGAGAATGTACAGATTTGTAGTGACGGACATGGTGTCGTAGGTAAAAGTATGGGACTTTTACCAACGTAGCAAGGAGGAAGAAGATGTCGTGGCAAGCCATCATTCGCGTGTTAGAAAATTCGCGCGTTTGGATCTGGGAATCTTGTTGTTTTCCATATTATTATTTATGTTTAATTATATAACAACTAACGCATGTAGCGCACTTGGTAGCCAGGCGAGTGTACAAGGCTTCAGGACCTGGGTTCGAATCCCAGGTCCCCCTTTGTTTCATATAATTTGTTTTTTCATGATCCAGCGTACACCAAAGACCAATGTCCACCATGGGACCTCATCATCCAGCCTGCCAAGTGGCCAAATGGCCAGATCCAAAGGCCACCAATGAAGGAACACCAAAGGCCATGGACAATGCAATACATGGGATTCTGGAAGTCAACATGGACCTCTTTGTTTTGGGCCCAGAAAAGTGCTATCTGCACCCCCCTCAAATTACTGATTGCAGACCCAAGTTTCTTTTTCCTCTTCTTTTATATTTTATTTAATTTATTTATTTTATTCACTAACACAAAATAAATAATTCTTTTATAAAAAAAATCACCAAAAAATATTTTCATCCAATTAAACTTAGGATTTTTTTAATCAAAAACTAAATTAATTTAATTAGGTTGTTAATTTTAGATAACTTTAATTCTTTTTTGTAAATTAATTTAAAAATAATTAGAACAATTAGGATTTTGTTTATAATTTAATTCTATCTTCCTTTTCTTAAAATAACAAAAACCCAAAAATAGATCATGTAATTATTTTCTTTAATTAATTTAATTAACTAATTGATTGTGTATTTAATTTTAAAACCTAATCCTTTTCTTTAAAAAATATTAAAAATCAACAAAAACATTTTTTTCTTTTAAATTAGGTTAGAAGGGTCAAAACCCTAGTTTCTTGTCGATCTCAACTTCATCGCGCGCTTTATTATTATTTTTACCATACTGATGTAATTGCCCACAAGTTGTAATAGCTTAATTAGGATCTTTATTTTCATTTATCGCTTTATTTTTAAGGGTTTGTTTTTGGCTATGTAAATACCCGAAGCCTTATAATAGTGTAGTTTACTTTCCACACTTTAATTCCCACAAAATATTAACTGTTAGATGTATGAATAATTAGGGATGTGTGACAAGAATATATGATTAACTTTAAAACAGTTAGCTAACCCTAAATGTGCAAAGATAATAATTTGAAATTGAATCACTCGCACATGCGCACTCCTAGGGTACACTCCCACTTGGTTGCCTTCGGTAAACGGTCATTAAGTATATGATGCTTTAGTGGTCGCTCTTTTGTCTAAACAAAGATCAAAGTCCCGTTCGAAATGGTTACCTCGGAAAAGTTGCCTCGGAATAGTTACCTCGGATATTATTGCCTCGAATAATTGATCTAACACATTAGGGTTACTACTAAAACGTCCTAACATTGCTTTAGTGACCGTACGTCCCTTTTTAAATTGACCCTCAAAACTCCAACGACGATGCTACCTACTCACTAATAGTGGGATATCACTGTCTAAAGGAAGCAAACATAGAACAATTCTCTTTTTCGAGTAGGTAGTTCTTAAGTACTGGCTCAATCCAAACAAACTTTTTCACACTTACACTCCTATTTCAAACAAAGATTTCAAAAACACTTCGTAACACTCTTGAATACAGAAGCAAGGGTTAAATCGAAGTCAAAAAACTTTTCAAAACACACGAGCACACAGAGAAACAATTTTGAAAATGATGAGCAAGTACCTAAGAGCCCGTAGATAACTACGGATAGAAAGGGTGCTAATACCTTCCCTTTCTATAATCTACCCCCTGTACTCAAAATCTCGAAAAAAGGAATTTTTCTGTGCTTTTTTCCTTTCCTGTTGGATAAAATAAAAGTCGGTGGTGACTCTTGGTTACCGCGACATTTTGCGAAAACAAACGCAAAACGCAAACCAGTATTCCTAAAACAGTCCCGGTTCTGGCCACCGTATCACAGAACTGGCGACTCTGCTGGAGAATTAATAAGTGGGGTATACCTTAGGACTAGTTCATCATATTGTTTTCTATTGTTTGATTTGATTGCTTTATTTTTGTGGGTTTTATATTGGAGTTACTATAGATCCTAACCCGGATCTGGGGAACACCTTTTAGGTAAGTAGCAATAGACAGTGAGGGAACTGTACAGCGTAGACCGATACGGTTGAAGCAGTAGCTATGTTGATGTGGCACATTAGTTGGTACTGAAATCCCTTGTGGAGAAACAAGGAGAATATGGGGCTGCTATATGGGTTGTTAAACATCAACTGACCTTAGAACCTATAATTGACCAACTTGGCCATAGGAAGTAGCGAGATAGCCGGCCTCGGCATAGAGCTGGGAACTGGTTGATACTCGATACTACACTCATTGAGACCATACTCTCGAGATGGTTCCGGCTGCAAGAAAAGATTGTGTGAGCTGAAACTATGACCGATGGAGGATGGTCAGTGATATTGAGAACCTCTAGAACCTGGTTACTATTATTAGGACAAGTTGAACCAACTAAACTACAAGAGGGTAGTACCTAAACTCCATGCCAGCCTAAAATTTAAGGGCTCTTGTGTGGCTTGTTTGCCTTTACCATGTTTTCTATCTGTGATACCTATTGTATGTTTTTATCATGACATCATGCATCATGACATAGCATGCATATTTCATTAGACTAACCATTTCAAAGACCAAGTGGATTCATCTTTGTTCCGTTTTGCAGATCATGACTTCTATGCGCAGAAATACCATTCGAGTCAACTTTGTGGAAATCCCTGCTCAGCTCAGAGAGTTAGTCTCAAGAGTTCCTGATACTTCTTCATTTGTTAGAAGACATGGATATCTCCTTGGCTTGGTCACTTCAAAGTTGGATGAGCAAATGATGAGTGTGTTATTCCAATTCTTTGATCCATAACATCATTGTTTCACCTTCCCGGATTATCAGCTAGTCCCTACTTTGGAGGAGTTTTCTGATTTGTTGGGTATATCCATTCTCGAGCAGACACCTTTCACCGGTTTAGAGGAGGTTCCTAGGCCTGAGGACATTGCTTTAGCTTTTAATTTGATAAAGGCTGATGTAGTGTCTAACTGGGAGACACGGAGTGGGGTTGAAGGTTTCTTGGCTAAGTTTCTGATTGATCAAGCTCAATAGTTCTGGGATAACTTGGATTTTCAAGCATTTGAAGACATCTTGGATCTCCTCATCTACGACTTGGTTCTTTTCCCAAATCCAGATTCTTTCATAGACGTGAATGCAGTCAAGATCTTCATGTCTCGTAATCCGGTGCCTACTCTCTTGGGTGATATTCTACATGCTCTCTATACTCGTACTATGCGAAGAAGGGGGACCATCATGTGTTGCACGCCGCTTTTGGCGAGGTGGTTTATTTTGCATCTCCCCAAGTCTTTATTTAAGAATGAAGAAGGTGTAGGTTGGGCCTATAGAATCATGTCCCTTGCTCATACGGACATCCTTTGGAGTTCTAAGGATATGGAAAGAGTAGCTGTCATTGATTGATGTGGGGAATACCCTAATGTTCCGTTGCTTGGAATTAGAGGGGGTATAACCTACAACCCTTGCTTGGCTTTGAGACAGTTTGGACGCGCTCGGAGAGACGGTCCCCATGAGTTGCTTCTTCCAGACATTGTCTTTGACTACAAGGGGGACGTGAATGAGCATCGCCGAAGGTTTATACGAGCCTGGGGAATGGTGAACAGGTCTGACCCTCAAGAGCTAGGATTGAAGACTTCTCTCCCGATGAAACCATATCTCTAGTGGGTTCGAGCCCGCGCTCAAAAGCTAGGGATGCCCTATGAAGCTGTTTTGCCAGTGATTGTAGAGCATACTTATGAAGAAGGTTTTCCCTACACGGTCCTCCATCCCTACATGCCTACTGATCTTGGGGCATTGAAGAGATCTTGGATCTAGTTGAAGGAAGAAAGGCATACGTATAGGGAGAAGTATCATGAGCAGGAGAGAAAGATCTTGAGGCTTACAAGATAGCTTGATAATGAAAGGACAATCAATGACTATGTCAGCATGAATGGAAGGCGACCATGGGATTTTTGATTTCTTTGTTGTTTTTCTAGTTTAGATTTATTTTCAGTTATTTCTTTTGTAACGCCTTAAAGGAATTGTTAAACATTTTGCAAGTTTGAATCTAATAAAGTGTGTTTTATTTTTGTTTACAAATTTGAATCTCCCAAAGTCTTTGAAATCATTTCATATGCATTCCATTATCATGCACCTTATCATAGGTACCATTATAGGTTTCTTATCTTCTTCGCTATTTATTTCAGCAGATCATGTCTTCTGAAACACCTACTGATCAAGCCGTCAAGGCTCTTCATGCTCAGAATGCTCAATTTCAGGAGATGTTCTTGAATTTGGCCAAAGGATAACAAGATTTGAAGTCTCTCATATTGAAGGAGAAGAAGAAGAAGAAGAAGAAGAAGAAGAAGGTGGTCCTCCTGAATATGGGTCGCAGATTCGGGAATAATTTGCGACATGAAACTGATTTGTCCCATTCATCTGGAGGGGGAGATAATCAAGAGGAAAGAAAGGGGCCTAGTCCTGTGGTATCTGATAATGACACTGATTTTAATGAAGACCAGTATCCTCCTGCTGAGGATAGATATAAGCAACTTGAATACCGGTTGAGTGCAATGGAGATACAAAAGATACCTGGTTTGGACTTTGAAAATTTGGGACTGGCATCTGGGGTGGTGATCCCTTACAAGTTTAAAGCTCCTGTCTTTGCTAAGTATGATGGGGTATCCTGCCCGAAGCTACACCTCCGCTCGTACGTCAGAAAGATTCAACCATATACTTCTGATAGAAACATGTGGGTTCATTTCTTTCAAGATAGTCTGTTAGGGACTCAACTTGAATGGTTCTATCAACTGGAAGGAGCTAATGTCCGCAACTGGGAGGACCTTGCTGCCGCTTTTTACAAGCAATACTAGTATAACGCCAACCTTGCTCCCACGCGTACTCAACTTCAGGGTATGGCTATGGGTACAGGCAAAGGCTTTAAGGACTATGCTCAGAAGTGGAGAGATCTAGCCGGAAGAGTTCAACCCCTCTGTCTGATAGGGAGTTGGTGGATATGTTTCTTGGGACTTTTTCTGGTCCATATTTCAACCATTTGATCGGTAGTTCATCGTCTTGGTTAACTGAATTGATTTTGACTTGGGAAAGAGTGGAAGTTGGTATTAAAAGTGGCAAGATACAGAAAGGTGCATCATCAAGTACAGAAAGAAAGCCTTTCAAGAAAGAAGCAGGTGCGGTTTACAGCTCGAGAAGCCAAAACCGACCCGAACGCCGCCAATCAGTTAATGCGGTAGTAATATCAAGACCAACTGTTGCCCTATAATGCAACAATCAACAAAGAGTAGAGAGACCGCAAAGACAGTATAATCGGCTCAGTATGACCTTATCTCAAATTTTACCGCAGTTGTTGAAGACCAACTTGATCACTCTGAGGGAAGCTCCAGAAAATCCCAGTACTATATCACCGCTGTATAATCCGAACGCTCGTTGTGCTTATCACTTCGATAGCCCCGGGCATGATACAAACAACTGTTGGGCCATGAGGAATAAGGTACAAGATTTGATTGAAGCTAAAGAGATTGAATTTGACGCACCAGAAAAGCCTAATGTCATGACTGCTCCTATGCCCAAGCATGGAGTAAATGCTATGGACGATGATTCATTTGTGACCTCTGTGGAAGACGTTTCTACTCCGTTGATGATAGTAAAGAAGAACTTATTGTCAGCCGGTTTATTCCCGGGCTGTGGAGAAGGTCACCATCTGTGTTCAATCCTGCCTGTTGGTTATCATTTATTGAAATCAGGTGTTCAACGCCTGATGGATAGCAAAGAAATCTTGTTCGATAAAACTTTGGTTCCATTGATTCCTGTTGATGTTTCCATAACAACCATTTCCGTCAATTCTTCCAAGGCTTCCTCGAGAAAGCCTGTTAGGATTACATCCGTTCCAAGAGTTGCTCCATTGATCATTACTATTCCTGGTCCTATCCATTACACTTCGGATAAGGTTGTCCCGTGGCACTATGGGGCCGATGTGTACTATCATGGGATTAAACAAGACTTGAAGGTTGAAGAGGCTGATACTGATGTCAGCAACATCGTCGGGTCTAGCAAGGTCACCCAAAGCAGAAGACTCTTCTCTCCTGAGATCTCCCCACCGAATGTTCAGAAACCTGTTGCTATTCCACCTACCAGTACATCTGCTAATGTCCCTGTTCATGTTCCAACCATCACCCCTGTCACAGAGTCATTTGACGCTCGAGGCAAAGAGATCACAGGTGAGCCTGCCCGGACGGAGGCGCCTAAGAAGATTGTTGTAGAAATCTCTAGACAGGAGATAGAGGAAATTCTGAAGATTATTAAAAAGAGTGACTACAATGTAGTCGAGCAGCTGGGGAAAACCTCGTCGAAGATCTATATGCTATCCTTATTGTTGTGCTCAGAATCCCATGCAAAGGCTTTAATTGCTTTCCTTAAAACTGTGCATGTGCCGCAGGAAACATCTGCTGATCAATTCAAAGACTGTGTGGCTAGTTTGACCGCTGACAACGGGTTGGGTTTCTCTAACGCAGATTTGAATGCCAAAGGAAAGAATCACAATGACGCTCTGCATGTCTCGATCGAGTGCAGGGGCACTACTCTGGCCCACGTACTGGTGGATACTGGGTCGTCATTAAATGTTTTACCCAAGAAGGTGTTAGACCGATTAGACTGTGAAGGGTTGGTTCTAAAACCAAGTAATATTGTGGTTAGGGCCTTTGATGGGTCCAAAAGGATGGTGCACGGGGAGGTGGACGTCCCTGTTAAAGTTGGTTCCCATACTTTTGCGTCTACGTTCTATGTGATGGACATTCGACCATCTTATTCTTGTTTGCTGGGTCGCCTGTGGATTCATAAAGCTGGGGTAGTAACTTCTACGCTCCATCAGATGTTGAAGTATCCATTGAAGGGGAAGATTGTTACAGTACAAGGAGAAGAGGAGTACATGGTGAGCCACCTTAACTCTTTTCAATATGTGGAGATGGCTGGGGAGTTCATTGAAACCCCGTGCCCGAACTTTGAAGAAGTCCCCCAGACTCTGGCGTCGACTGAAGTTGTTGTTGAAGAACCTCCAATGAAGATGGCTTCCCTCAAGGATGCCAGGGCTGTTATTGAAAAAGGTGGGTGTGCAAATTGGGGTCAACTCCCTGACTTCGCACACAAGACTGACAAGTTTGGTTTGGGTTTTACTGCAGAAGCTCAAAGGGCTGTTCGGCGTGCACGGATTGGAAGACCTCCCCTGCGTATCAGTAATCCAGAAGTGAATGCAATCGAGGATGGTGAAGAAAAGTCAGAGCTCGACAGCTGGATTTACCCGACTACCGACGGTGGCTTAAATAATTGGACGATAAAGGACTTCGTGCCGATTTCTTTTATTACACAGTAATAAGACTTTTGTTTTGATATTTGTAACATATAATTTGAAACTTTACGGCCTGGTGCTTTGCCCGAGACACCGTGGCTTTGTTTGTGAGGGCTTAATATTTGTCATTTCCATATATCATCAATAAAGCATTGGACGTTTTCTTGCATTACAAATTTTGTGCTTCTTGTCTTTCTATCTTGCACTTTATTAAAACAACTATTGTCTTACACACACTCACATATCATAATACAAGTCCACATCCACTCTGGATCCCACTGATAACGACTCTGCTACTGCCAGTTATGACTTCGAAAGTCCGATCAACCAAGCTGAGGACGAAGGTGAAGATGATTGCGAAGTGCCTGGGGAACTTGCTAGACTGTTACTATTGGAAGAGAGGTCCATACAGCCCCATGAAGAGCCAGTGGAATCAGTGAATCTGGGTACAGAGGAAGAAAAGAAAGAGGTCAAGATCGGTGCAAATCTGGAGTCTAGTGTCAAGCAACGGTTGATTCAAATGTTGCGTGACTATGTTGAGATTTTTGCTTGGTCTTATGAAGATATGCCTGGGTTGGATCCTGATATTGTGGTTCACCATTTTCCAACCAAAGAAGACTATCCACCAGTGAAGCAGAAATTTTTCCATATGTGCCCAGAGATGTCTGAGAAAAATCAAAGCTGAGGTTATGAAACAATTTGATGCTGGTTTTCTAGCAGTTACTTCTTACCCGTAGTGGGTTGCCAACGTGGTTCCAATGCTGAAGAAAGATGGTAAGGTATGGGTGTGTGTTGACTATAGGGATCTGAATAGGGCAAGCCCCAAAGACGATTTCCCTCTGCCTCATATCGATGTTCTGGTCGACAACACCGCACAGCATAAGATCTTCTCTTTTATGGATGGTTTTTCTGGTTACAATCAGATTAAGATGGCTCCCGAAGACATAGATAAAACAACCTTTGTTACGCAGTGGGGTACCTTTTGCTACAAGGTCATGCCGTTCGGATTGAAGAATGGTGGGGCAACGAATCAGCGCGTCATGGTCGCTTTGTTCCACTACATGATTCATCATGATATTGAGGTATACGTTGACGACATGATTGAAAGATCCCAGACTGAAGAGGAACACCATGACCATCTCCAAAAGCTATTTGACAGGCTGAAGATGTATAAGCTAAGGTTGAACCCGAACAAGTGCACCTTCGGAGTAAGATCTGGTAAGCTGTTGGGTTTCGCCATTAGTGATAAAGGTATTCAAGTGGATCCTGCAAAGGTGAAGGCTATACAAGAAATGCCAGCTCCCCGAACAGAAAAAGAAGTCAGAGGCTTTCTGGGACGTCTGAATTACATTGACCGATTCATTTCGCACCTGACTGCTACTTGTGAGCCAAGATTCAAGCTGCTGAAGAAAGATCAAGTGGTAAGATGGAATGATGAATGTCAGGCCGCTTTCCAAAGGATCAAAGAATATCTCCAAGAGCCACCAATTCTGATGCCTCCAGTTGAAGGGGGACCTTTGATCTTATACTTGACAGTACTCGAAAATTCGATGGGGTGTGTGCTGGGGCAGCATGACGAGTCTGGCCGAAAAGAGCAAGCTATTTACTACCTTAGCAAAAAGTTTACCGACTGTGAGACCCGATACTCACTGCTTGATAAAACTTGTTGCGCTTTGGCATGGGCTGCTCGCCGGCTGAGACAGTATATGTTGACTCACACTACTCTATTGATATCAAAGATGGATCCAATCAAGTATATCTTCGAGAAGCCTGCCTTGTCCGGAAGAATAGCAAGATGGCAGATGTTCTTGACTGAGTATGACATCCAATACACAACCCAAAAATCAATCAAGGGAAGTGTGTTGGTGGATCATTTGGCACATCAGGCAGTGGATGATTACCAGTCAATGAACTTTGAGTTTCCGGATGAGGGCATCATGTTGGTGACCAACTATGAAACACCTGGACCGGATGAAGCACCTGAGGAAGGATCCCGATGGTCTATGTATTTCGACGGAGCTTCAAACGCGTTAGGTCATGGTATTGGCACCGTGATCATATCTCCTGAAGGCTGTCATACTCCATTCACCGCCCGATTATGTTTTAACTGCACCAACAACATGGTGGAGTATGAAGCATGTACCATGGGCCTTCGAGCAGCTATTGACCTAAGGATTAAGTTCTTAAGTGTATTCGGAGAGTGGGATACGAAGCACCCAAATCTTATTCCTTACAAAGAGTATGTATTGACGTTGCTTCCACACTTTGAGGAGATCACCTTTGAACACTTCCCCGGGGAAGAGAACCAGTTGGCGGACGCGCTAGCTACTATGTCTTCTATGTTCAAGGATATATGGGACAATGAAGCTCCCCAGATTACCATTGAATGGTTGGACGAACCCGAACATTGCTGTGACATTGAGACTGAAGAGGTAGCAGATAAACCCTGGTTTCATGAGGTAAAGAGCTATCTTGAGACTCAGGAATACCCTGAGGGTGCATTTGTTAATGATAAGAAGTTTCTGAGGAGATTCACTGCGAAGTTCCTCATCAGCAATGGTATCCTTTACAAGCGTAATGTTGACTCAACCTTACTGCGATGTGTGGATAAGAACGAGGCAGAACAGATCATGGTAGAGTTACATGAAGGTACTTTCGGGACTCATTCTAGTGGACACACCATGGCAAAGAAGATCCTACGGGCAGGATATTATTGGTCCACCATGGAAGCCGACTGTTATCAGCATTCTCGGACCTGTCATAAGTGCCAAGTCTATGCTGATAAGATGCACATACCCCCAGTTCCTCTGAACGTCTTGACAGCTCCGTGGCCTTTTGCAATGTGGGGCATCAATATGATTGGTGAGATCAAACCTACTACGTCCAACGGGCATCGTTTCATCCTGGTAGCAATTGATTACTTTATGAAGTGGGTTGAGGCAGCTTCATTTGCTACAGTGACCAAGAACATCGTGGCGCGGTTCATCCAACACAACTTGATATGTCGATATGGTGTACCAGAGAGGATTATTACGGACAATGGTACAAATCTCAACAATACGATGATCACAAAGCTCTGCAAGCAGTTCAAGATACATCATCACAACTCTTCTCCTTACCGGCCGAAGATGAATGGGACTGTTGAAGCAGATAATAAGAACATCAAGAAGATTGTACAGAAGATGACGGTAATATACAAAGATTGGCACGAAATGTTACCATTTTCTCTTCATGGTTATCGAACCTCAACGCGAACTTAAACAGGAGCAACACCCTACTCTTTGGTGTATGGCATGGAAGCAGTCTTACCCATTGAAGTTCAGATACCCTCTCTTCGAATCATGAAGGATGCAGGTTTGAGCGAAGATGACTGGATCCAGACCCGGCTTGATCAGCTGAACTTAATCAACGAAAAGAGACTTACTGCTATTTGTCATGGTCATACGTATCAAAAGCGGATGATCAAGGCATTTAACAAGAAAGTCAGATGACAAGAGTATCAAGTTGGGGATCTGGTGATCAAGCTCATCATATTACCTCAAGGTGATCCCAGGGGAAAATGGACCCCCACGTATGAAGGGCCATTTGTGGTTAAGAACATTTTCTCAGGAGGAGCCATGATTCTAACCACCATGGATGGTGACGACCTTCCTCACCCCGTCAATGCAGACATAGTGAAAAAATACTACGCATAATCAAAGACCCGCTAGGTTGACAGGCCTAGGCAAAAATAAGGGCTTTCCGATGAACCAAAAGGGTTCGGGCAAAAATAAGGGATGAAAATGAAAAAATCTGTACACCCGGCAAGTCGAAAACCTGAAAAGGTGGCTTGCTCAAAAAATGGTATCCCGGTGGACTGAAAACCCGAAAGGATGGTCCAGGCAAAAATTAGGGATTAAAGCGTAACACTATGTCTCATTGGATCACCTTGCAACCAGACTTCAGTATCGACTATCAAGCTCGGACGACACTAATCAATCTGATCTACCTTCAACCAAGTATCAAAGTGATGAGATGCTCGAGGATATAGAGGCAATAGCAGAGTTGGAAACCAGTGGGATTATTCACATAGCTGTTTTTCTTTCTTTTACACAAACTGTATAAATCCTATTGTTCGGCGGCGCTCTCTTACTAGGACGTCAGCCTCTTGTACAAAAAACGCCTATTTACAGGTCGACTTCAAAATCAATATAATTCATTTTTACAAAGAAACTTCAAATTGTTTTCTTTTTTCTGTTTTGTTTTGCAAGAACGTCCAATGGTTCATTTTTTATATATGCATTTTCCAATAATTATTGTTCATAAACATTTACATGTGAAACAAAAGATGATTACTCGTAATATCAGGAACAGGGGCAAATAAGAAATGTCCAAACCATATAGTTGCTATATCCACCGGGTATAGGGATAGACCTAGTTGTTGAAAACGATTGAAGGTACATTCATTCCCCGCAGAGTAAGAGAAAGGACAGTGATGTTAGCAGTCCCGAACAGGACACCACTCTCCCCAGCCGAGGCTCGCAATCGCGAGTGAATCGATAAGATTCTCCCGAAGCAGAGTTTATATATCATCAGCACTAGAAGATTCTCCCCAAGTAGACTCTGGAGGATTGTCCCCAGTAGAATATAAAAGATTATCCCCAGTGAAGTCGCCACTGGAAAATCATCCCCAGCGGAGTCCATTCCTTTCACAAACAGAAACTCAATTCCCAATAGAGTGCATCATCGCCAGCAATGATAATTCATCCCCAGCCGAGGTCGTTCCTCCAAATCAACAGATTCTATAGCAAAGCATCTCTTCCCCACAAAGTCATTTCCTCGTCAGTTTATTCCCCAACGGAGTTATTCTCTCCTGCAGGATTATGCTCACAATCGTCTTCATTCACTATCCCCAGTGGAAACGAAGAATTCAACTCTTTTCTCCAGCAGCAATCCGGGATTTATTTTCCCCAGCTAGAGAACATCATAAAAACATTACATATCCATACATCATGACATATGCATACACATCATACAACGCACTCTCATTTATTTTGAGAACATCATTGCTTGATACATATCATGCATTACATACGACTAACATGTACCTTTCAGGAAAGATATAATCAAATTCTCGCCAAGTTCAAGCTATGAAGCCCGGATCCGACCGGATAGTACCTTGATTTCTACAACATATTGTGAAGCCCGGATTCAACCGGATAACAGTATCAAGCACCGCGAAGCCTGGATTCGACCAGATAATGGTTTATCTTTAAAGCTATAAAGCCCAGATTACGACTTGAGAATAGTTTAATCCCCAGCAAGCCGTGAAGCCCGGATTACGACCGGATAATAGCTCAGCAAGTTACTGTGAAGCCTGGATTAAGACCAGATAGCAGTGCGAGGTACCATGAAGCCTGGATTCGACCAGATAGTGGTATATCATAAACACAAGCCGTGAAGCCCGGATTACGACCAGATAACAGCTCAGCAAGTTACTGTGAAGCCTGGGTTACGACCACATAGCGGTGCGAGGTACCATGAAGCCTGGATTACAACCAGATAGTGGTATGTCATAAACACAAGCCGTGAAGCCCGGATTACAACCGGATAACAGCTCAGCAAGTTATTGTGAAGCCTGGGTTACGACCAGATAGCAATACAAGTTTTTGTGAAGCCTGGATTACAACAAGATAGCAGCAAAAGACACCGCGAAGCCTGGATTACGACCAAATAGTGGTATATCTTTAACACAAGTTATGAAGCCTGGATTACGACCGAATAATATCTTGATTTCCTCAGAATACCATGAAGCCTGGATTTCGACAAGATAGTGGTATGAGACATCGCGAAGCCTGGGTTACGACCAGATAGCGGTAAAGGACGCTGTGAAGCCTGGAATACAACCAGATAACAGTGAGGGACACTGTGAAGCTTGGATTACGACCAAATAACAGTTCCCCCGGACAGATACTATGAAGCCCGGATTACGATCGTATATTAGTAGGCCCAAAGCCAAAGGGAAGCCCAAATTTCGCCTGGATAACCATTTGATCTCTTCTGAAGCCTGGATTATGACCAGATAAGAAGTAAGGTATTGTGAAGCTTGGACTAAGACCAGATAACCGTACAAGACACTACGAAGTTTGGATTTCGACCAAATAGCAATTTACCTGGACAATTACTAAGAAGCCCGGAGTCAACCAGATATTAGTGTACCCTAAATTCAAGTTGAAGCGCAGATGCAACTAGATAAAAACTCATTCATTCTGAAGCCTGGATTACGACCGGATAAGAATCGAGAAATTGCGAAGCCCGGATTACGACCGGATAGCAAGTTTAATCTCATCTCCCCAGTAAGTCACTGTAAAGCCTGGATTGCGACCAGATAGCAGTCGGTCTTATCACTATGAAGCCTGGGTCACAACTAGATAGTAGTTCATTTTCACCTCTTCGACTAAGAGGCGATTCCTCAGTAGAATAACGAATGACCGAAGCTCCTAAAATTTTATTTCTCTCAAGACAAAGATCAATATTCCCCAACAGAATCTTCCTCAACAACAGGTACAGAAGCTCTCGCTAAGGAATCTCTTATGCAATCGACACTCCTTCGGATGACATCTTTAAGCCCATCTCCTATCCTTCAGTTCCAAATGGCATCTGTAAGCCCATTTCTGACATCACAAGACAAGTACCACATCATGTGAGTGCCAATTTCTGGGCACTCTAGTGTTCAATCATCTTCCACCTTTAGATCACGAAAGGCATGTAAGCCAATCTACATCCTCAGGTTTAAGAAGATTGAACAGGGGCAGCTGTTGTACCCCAAAATTTGCCCTCCCATATTGCTCAAAACATTTCAAGAAAGATCCTTAAGTTGCTCAAGGAAGTCCAAGGGTTGACCAGACAAGCTCTCTCCTAAGGCAGTCTACCTCAAATTAGGGTTTCATATTGCATCAAGATATTTGATTCCAAGGGAACCAAAATGCTCACCAATGTCCTAATATGTTCTCAAGATCATCCATGTCAAGTTTAAAGCCTTGCAGAGGAAATTTGCTCCGTCAATTGCTCAAAGGCCTGAAAATCGACTGTGCTAGGGCAAAAGTCAAATGTGGCCTACATATAGTCAAACTTCAATATTTTTTGTCAACATCCTCATTTTGAATTATCATTCATCATTTGATCAAGGGTTGATCATGATTCATCAAGGATTGTTCACAATTCATCAAGAACCAAAAGTTGCTAAATTAGGGTTTTGCAGGAAAAGTCAACTCAACTTTGACCAAGCATAACTTTCTCATACTTTATGATAAATGACCCATCCAAAGCTCATTATGAATAAGATTACATGATCTACAATCCATCTTCATCTCCCAAGTTCAAAATATGCATTCACAAGAAGTTATGAATTTGGACATTATAGGTCATTTTGAAAAGTCAACAAAAACACCTTTTTTGTCAAAGCTTCATACATAAACATGGAATACAAAATTGATATGATACCGAAAGAGTTGCTTAGAGGACATCTCAAGCTTTCTAAAAAGTCCAAGAACACCTTCAAAGAGTCAAAATTACGGAAGTCATGCATTGGTGAAGTTGGCCCTTTTTGCAAAATTGTCAAAAGTCAACTATGCCTAAAATTGCAAATTTTGCTTAATGGGCCTGATCTTTTACACTTGTTTTAAGTTGGCGCCATGGTCCACGAGCCATAGCCTCTTCCAATTGTCATTATCTTATTATTATTATTTATTTTTATTTTTATTTGAATTAAATCAATTTAAATCAAAACAAATCATAGAAAATCCAAAATATTGAAATCTCAAGATTTGATACATGTTTTAGGTCTTAAATTCCAGCTAGCATGAGATTGAATTCGTGTAAAGGCTTGGTGTTCACAAAAAAATTGAGTTTGCTCTATTTTTAGCAAGATATTCAAAGTGTATCAAATCAAAATCAAAGACATTGATGGAGGAAGATTGAGGCCAGGTTTTCAACCCTAATTCATTCCTCAGTACATAAGGATCATTGATAGACCTAAAGCAAGGCTAGAAGGAGGCGCAGTAACCAGAACCAAACTAGCAAAAAACAGAAAAAAGTGCTAATTTGAATTCCTATTTCCAGTCATCCTCAAAACCTCTTGACCATTCAAATCGCTTCCTGGGAGTGTAGGCAAGCAAAAACAATCAAGAACAAGTCTTTTCCATCGCCAAAAACCACTGTAAGGCCTTCATGACATTGGACTTTTTTTGAATTCGGTTTGCATAATTCTGGCACATACAACATGATATAATCATATATTCTTGTTCACCTTCACATATGCAAGCTTTCTGTAACATTTAATTTCATTTTTATGGCATGTATGAGATTTCACCATTGCTAGGTTTTTGTGATTCGATTTGGGATTTCTTCATATAGGTAAAATTGGGCCATGAAAGGGCCACCATTGAAATCAGCAGGTCCAAACGAAGCTATCCATGGCTTTAGTTTTTATTTATCATGCGTGTGTTTGGTTTTGAGAATGTACAGATTTGTAGTGACGGACATGGTGCCGTAGGTAAAAGTCTGGGACTTTTACCAACGGAGCAAGGAGGAAGAAGATGTCGTGGCAAGCCATCATTCGCGTGTTTGAAAATTCACACGTTTGGATCTGGGAATCTTGTTGTTTTCCATATTCTTATTTATGTTTAATTATATACCAACTAATGCATGTAGCATAGTTGGTAGCCAGGCGAGTGTACAATGCTTCAGGACCTGGGTTCGAATCCTATAATTTGTTTTTTCATGATCCAGCGCACACCAAAGACCAATGTCCACCATGAGACCTCATCATCCATCCTGCCAAGTGGCCAGATGGCCAAATCCAAAGGCCACCAATGAAGGAACACCAAAGGCCATGGATAATGCAATACATGGGATTCTGGAAGTCAACGTGGACCTCTTTGTTTTGGGCCCAGAAAAGTGCTATCTGCACCCCCTCAAATTACTGATTGCAGGCCCAAGTTTCTTTTTCCTCTTCTTTTATATTTTATTTAATTAATTTATTTTATTCACTAACACAATAAATAATTCTTTTATCAAAAAAATCACCAAAAAATATTTTCATCCAATTAAACTTAGGATATTTATTTTTTTTGTCAAAAACTAAATTAATTTAATTAGGTTGTTAATTTTAGATAACTTTAATTCTTTTTGTAAATAAATTTAAAAATAATTAGAACAATTAGGGTTTTGTTTATAATTTAATTCTATCTTCCTTTTCTTAAAATAACAAAAACCCAAAAATAGGCCATGTAATTATTTTCTTTAATTAATTTAATTAACTAATTGATTGTGTATTTAATTTTAAAATCTAATCCTTTTCTTTTAAAATATTAAAAATCAACAAAAAAAATTTTTTATTTTAAATTAGGTTAGAAGGGTCAAAACCCTAGTTTCTTGTCGATCTCAACTTCATCGCGCGCTTTATTATTATTTTTACCATATTGATGTAATTTCCCACAAGTTGTAATAGCTTAATTAGGATCTTTATTTTCATTTATCGCTTTATTTTTAAGGGTTTGTTTTTGGCTATGTAAATACCCGAAGCCTTGTAATAGCGTAGTTTACTTTCCGCACTTTAATTCCCGCAAAATATTAACTAATAGATGTATGAATAATTAGGGATGCATGACAAGAATGTTTGATTAACTTTAAAACAGTTAGCTAACCCTAAATGTGCAAAGATAATAATTCGAAATTGAATCACTCTCACATGCGCACTCCTAGGGTACACTCCCACTTGGTTGCCTTTGGTAAATGGTCATTAAGTTTAAGATGCTTTAGTGGTCGCTCTTTTGTCTAAACAAAGATCAAAGTCCCGTTCGGAATGATTGCATCAGAAAAGTTGCCTCGGAATGGTTGCCTCGGATATTGTTGCCTCGAATAATTGATCTAAGACATTAGGGTTACTACTAAAACGTCCTACCATTGCTTTAGTGACCGTACGTTCCTTTTCGAATTGACCCTCAAAACTCCAACGACGATGCTACCTACTCACTAATAGTGGGATATCATTGTCTAAAGGAAGCAAACATAGAACAATTCTCTTTTTCGAGTAGGTAGTTCTTAAGTACTGGCTCAATCCAAACAAACTTTTTCACACTTACACTCCTCTTTCAAACAAAGCTTTCAAAAAAACTTCGTAACACTCTTGAAGACAGAAGCAAGGGTTAAATCGAAGTCAAAAAACTTTTCAAAACACACGAGCACACAAAGAAACAATTTTGAAAATGATGAGCAAGTACCTAAGAGCCCGTAGATAACTACGGATAGAAAGGGTGCTAATACCTTCCCTTTCTATAATCTACCCCCCGTACTCAAAATCTCGAAAAAAGGAATTTTTCTGTGCTTTTTTCCTTTCCTGTTGGATAAAATAAAAGTCGGTGGCGACTCTTGCTTACCGCGACATTTTGCAAACACAAACGCAAAACGCAAACCAGCATTCCTAAAACAGTCCCGATTTTGGCCACCGTATCACAATCCCCATTTATAATTTGTACACCCCCTCTCACAAGTATTGTAATAGCGTAGTAATTTTAAATTCCACAATTTATTGCTTTAAATACAAATGCTAGTAATTAGGGTTTTGTATGGAAAGACTAAAACCAATCAATTAGAAAACCCTAATCAAAGACAGATCAAGCATGAAAATCAATACACTTGCACACAAGCACCCCTAGGGTTAAATCTACTTGGTTGCCTTACAAAATGGCCATATTATGCATATGAGGTATCTTAGCAAAAACAAGCAAAATACAATATCATAGTCCCTCGATGACGCTATCAAAAGTTGCCTTTCAAAATGATCTTAGTCCCTAAAGAGAATGCTAAGATACATTGCAATATTGCTAATCATGGCTAAACGATGACCCTTGCCCGTCCCTTTTACATCCAAAGATAGTGTTTCTTATCAAATCAATGGTAAGATAACAACATCAAAAGAAAAAGAAAATGAACATGAAATACTTTTGAGTAGGTAGATTTTTCCTAGTTACTTGCTCACTTTCAAAACAAAACATCCTTGCTATTTTCAAAACAAACACCAAACACTTTCAAATAACATCTTTCAAAACTTCAAAACATTTTCAAAAGATCAACACTTTGTATACATTCTTATGAACGAGAATCATTACAAAGTTTTCCTAAATGATGGCGCCTTTTCAAAATACTTTCGAAAACCACACAAAGCACATTTTCAAAATAAAGCAAGTGATCTATCAAGTAACTAAGAGCCCATGGAAAACCATGGATGAAAAGGGTGCTAATACCTTCCTTTTTCATGATCTACCCCCCAAACTCAAGAAAACATCTCAAAGGTCTTTCCTGTGCTTTTTCACCTTTCCTTTTGGATAAAAGAAATGTCGGTGGCAACTCTTGCTAACCGCAATATTTGTGATAAAACACAAAATATCCAAGTCAGTTCTCCCACCGCATCACACATAGGAATTTAGCAAATAAAGAGCGAGTGTAATACCTCAAGAGTCTCAGTTAAGTTGTCTGTGAGATTCAGTTGTTTGGTTGAAATCTTTGGTTGAGAGGTTGGAAGAGGATTTCCTTTGCCAGGAGGTTTGGTCGTCGAAGGAGTATATGTTGGGACCGAAGTCGTGTGTGAGGTAATTTTCTTCTTCTTGGTCACTTTGGGTTTGGTAGTTGTTGGAACTCTAGAGATAGAAAAAATTTGGGTTCAAGCACTAATGTCAGAAACTTCTTCTTTGATAGATTACTGAAATGGTTCTTCAAGAATCTAAAAAGGTGTGAAAAGTAAGAAAATTAAGAAGGTTGTCAACTTTAAAAAATAAGAAATGTTTTATACCCATGGTTTTTGAAGCTTGGTGGTTTTCCTTTTCTTTATTGGATTGGTGGAGGAAGCTGCTACAATTGACGAACGTTTTTACCCTGAAAAGTGGAAAAGGATATCAAAATATGTCCTATTTTGAATGAGGTTAATAAAGATAAAACTTACCTTGGTAGGTTGATCACTTTTGATACCATAAATTTTTGTGCCCTTGGTAGATTCATTACGAACTTTAGCAGATGTTTCCTCATCACAGGCTTCTGCTACTGTTTCAATGAGTTAGTAAGTGAGAAACAAAATAGAGAATAGAAGAATAAACGCATTGAAAACATATATGCTGCAGATGCTTGATTCGTTGCCAAAATGTTGAAGGCATCTATTAACCTTTGGAGAAAGGTTGATGCAGGAAATGTTTTGCTTATGGTATTCAGACCACCATTGGTTGAATTCGTCAGTGGTAAAGAAATAGGGTTGGAAGTTGAACACAGGAAGTTCAAGAGATTGTGTTTTCTTTTGGATTAAAGACATTCCACGTGTTCCTTATTATTAAGGTTACGCCCAACCCAACATATGTTGTTATGACAGGAATATAAAGATTTTGGTAAAATTTGGCTAAGACCAAATTGGTGAGCCACCAAATTTAATAGATAACTCATAAACCATAACCTTTCGTTCCCATGCTAATTCGAAATGATAGAATAGTGGGAGTTAAAAATGCTCTCCATACAATATTCGACTAAGTAACAGCAAGTAGGCTGACCCTAGGAAAATGGTTTTTAAACCAAACAGGGCCAACACTTCTATCCACAAAAGGAGCCATGGTCGAAACGAAAGTAGTAGGCTCAAGGAATAAATTTATGTATCTCATAAAGGTGTATTAAATTGGGTTTTCATTGGGAGTAGTCAAGGTAAGTTTTATACCTTCATTAAATCGACTTTCAGATGCATGGATAATCACTTCCGTTATAGGATAACCCACACATGGCTCAAAGGTGGTATTTAGATAGTGTTGTAATAACCATAAAGGGCCTGAAAAAAGAAGTGCTTTAGTGGTGTCAGGAAGAAATTTTACCATTAAAGAACCGATACCTAAATATAGGTATAGAGATTCCAGCAAGAGCTTGTCCAAATAAATTTTTTGACCCTCATAAATTTGGATTGACAAGTTGATATAGCATTTGACTATTTGTAGAGATCCTAGACAAAACAAGTAATAAGAGAGCCAACATGTCAAGAAGGAAATATGATCCAAGTCAGAAACTTATTTAATGTTCTTCTTAACATGGTGATCAAGTATATAATGTTTGAGGCTAGAGCGATCGAAATCAAATTAAAGCTCATTTGATAGAGTTGGTTCAAAAGTTTCTCCCAAAGGAGAAAGACCAATAATGGTCGCCACGTCGAACAAATTCGGTGTTATCATCCTACAAGGGATCTGGAAGGTATTTGTCGAACCTTCCCAGAATAAGATTGAAGCAAGGATCATACAGAGGTTGATCTTATGACCTTTCCTGGATAGCTGAAGGGCGTCGAAAATACCAGCTTTCTCCCATTGTGCATGTCATTTATTCTGCACTTTGTTGAGCCGTATTAAATAATCTTTGTTTCCAGGAGTAGGCATTGATTGAAAAATCCTAGCATTTGGGTCCATGAACTTCAGATCAAGAGGACGCTTGTCGAAAGCAGATGGCGTAGCTGGAAGGAAATGAGGGAAGTGATGTTGAACCTTTTCCGGGTGTGATTTAAAATCTGGATAAGGCCCATGGAAGGTGTAATACGGTGGGAGAACTGAATTTTAGGTTTTGTGTTTTATAGCAAATGTTGCTGATAGTAAGAGTCCCCACCGAATTTTCTTTTATCCAATAAAGGAAAGGGTGAAAAGAACAGGAAAGACCTTTTGATAATTTTCTGAGTAAGGGGGGTAGGTTATGAAAAGGGAAGGTATTATCACACTTTTCATCCATAGTTATCTACATGATCTTAATCGTTAGCTCACTTTGAAAATTCTTTTGTGTTTGTGTGTTTGAAAGAATATTTTGAAAAGATGCCTAAGTTCGGAAAACTTTGTAATGATTCTCATATCATTGAGAATGCATAAAAGTGTTTGTCTTTGAAAATATTTTAGAAAAGAGAGTGTATGTGTGAGAAATTGTTTTATTTGTGAGCAAGCGACTACGAGCTATCTACATACTTAAAAAGTCGTTTTATTTTTTACCTCCTTTCATTTAGATAGTTCTATCCTACTATTAATTAGTAGGTAGCCCTATCATTGGATGTTTTGAGGGACAGGCGTGGGTCATCGTATAGTCACAAAGGAAACTCGTAGGACACTTTAGCAATTATCCTAATGTACAAAGATCGTTTACCGAGGCAGCATCGAAGGGTCATGGAGGGACTATGATCTTTTACCTGAAGGACCTTTGCAAAGCATCCTACGTTCGAGGGACATGACTATTTAAATCCGAGGCAACAAGTGAGGGTCACCCTAGAGGTGCGCGTGGGCGAAGTGTTTTGATTTCAAGTATTTGTCTTGAGATTAGATTTTCTAACATTTGTTTTCTATGTCTTGCCATGCACGCCTAATTAATCTAGCAGTTAAATATATACAAATGCGGAAACAATGCGGGAAATAATCTATGTTATTACATCGCTTCGGGGATGTGGAGTACAAACCATAAATGGGGGAAAAAAATTAAACAAGTCCTAATTTATCTATTACATACCATTGATAGTTACATAATTAGATAAATGCAAAAAATAAACAAACACGCGAAGATGGAAAAGGGAAAAGATATTAAAAACCCTGAAAATTACTAGATGTTTAAGAAAATATTTTTGTTGTTTTTGTTTTGGTTTGGATAAAATAATTTATAGTGTGAAATGAAAATAAATCCTAATTCTACTTAATTTACTAGTTAATTACTAAATAAAAAAATATGATTAAATTAATTAATTTCTATTTATCAAAAATTAAGTTAATTAATTAAAAACCTAAATCTAATATTTTTATGATTTTATGATTTCTTGTGATTAAATAAAAATTAATTAAGCAAATAAAAATATTTAATTAAAAAAAGAAAATGAATGGGTCTGCAAACATGTAAAATGGGGGTGAAATAAAAGAAAAAGTCTAAGCCCAACTCAAAGAGCCCAGATGCTTGTCCTGGATCTGATGAGGGAAGTTCTTTGAGGTTCACCATGAGGAGGACACATCTGGAGCACTGGATTTGGATCTATTGAGATCTGAAGGTTGTAACATGAGGCGCATGATGAGCGCGTATGCGAGGTTTATACTAGATCTGCAGTGAAAATGTTAGAAAATAAAAACTGCCTCATGCCTGGATCAAACCCAGAACCAAGCATATATAAGCCTTAAGAACACGCATGCTGCCACTTGGGTGGCCTGTTCGTCTGGTATGTTAATCAAATCAAAACATTATATTTAAAAATGGAAACTAATATTAACCAATCAAACAAACGTGTGTGTGGTGGGCCCTTGTCCTTTTGGAACCAGTGAATCACGAAATGCCCTAATGCCACACAATCTTTCAGGCGAGTCTGACCACCCCTCACGGTGGTCAACTCCTTCTTCTTCGATTGACAAAAAAAAGCAAACCTGCAAATGAAACAAGATCAAGGTCCAAGGTTCAACTTACCCCCCCCCCCCCTAAATCAGGGTCTTCCGATCCAATGGGGCTGTCCATTTGCCCTAAAAACGCCTGTACATAAAGATATGAAGATCACATCCTTTCATGCCCTAACTATGGTGTTTTCAGATTCAGGCACCCAAGCTCACATGTAACACGCTAGATTTATTCCAAACATCAATAATAATATGAATGCATGCATAAAATTGATTTAAATCACACGATTAAAGAGTTTGAAATCAAAATTTTTACCAAACTAGTGGGATGGTATGAAGGGATTATGGGATACGTAGGGCTTGAACAATGATATGGCTCACCTCCTGGAGGTCTCAGAAGGATGGTTGGATCACTGGTTCGGGTTGAAAGCTCCTGGAAATTAAGATTCGAAGCTTAACTATTTTTGAAAATTTTGTGGACAAGGTTTAGGTTTTGGGAGGCATCTGCATGTCCCTTTTGCATCTGAATGGGTTGTGTACTTATAGAGTATGGGTTTAGGGTAAAAAATGGCACAAGTTAAATGTAACCATGGTGTTTCAATTTTGCTCCAAAACTTTCCAAAAGAAAATTTTTTTCTTCCCTTCTTGGCTTGGCATGTTTTCTGGGTTGTCATGGGCTCTCAGAAACCACTCCATGCGCCTGACCCATTTGCTTTATACTTTATTTAACTTATTTTTCATGTATTTGAATAAAACCAAAATAAATATAAATAAAATAATAATAAAATACAAGACATGGTAGGAGTGAGCTTAGGAGTCTTCCATAAGGTCGTGGACATGTTTGAAGCTCAAAAAGTTAGGCCACAAGTCCAAAATTTTAAGTTTGCACATTTTGCATTTCATACATTTCTTCAAAATTTTCCAACTTGTGCAACTCATAACTTGCTCAATTTTCATTTTTTTAAGGTGATCTTGGAATTTTTGAAAAGCTCAAGTTGTCTTCTATAATTTTTCTTTTGATCATATTTGCATTTGGAGACTTTATCTTAATGTAAGTTGCCTTAACAAAAAATGTCTTTTTGTTGACTTTTGAAAATGACTTGTAATGTATTAGCTCATATCTTTCAAATTAATCATTTTTTTGGACTTGAGCATATGTTCAAAGTTGTATAGAATTGAATTTCCTTCAAAATGGGCTTTGGTTGGGGAAAAGCTGATGAAGCATGTGAAAGTTATGCTTGGTCAAAGTTCAGTTGACTTCTCCTAAGGAAACCCTAATTTTGGCAATTCTTGACTTTTGATGATTTGAGGGTTTTCCTTGAGGAATAATGATAAAACCTTGATCAAATGATTAATATAACTTCAAAATGTTGATGTTGACAAAAAATATTGAAGTTTGACTGTATGTTGACCATAGTTGACTTTTTACTTAATATAGTTGATTTTCAATCATCTGAGCCATTGACTAAGACAACTTGTGATGTAGGACTTGAAACTTGACATGAACCTTGTTGGAGGCCTATGGAGAACCATGTAAATCATTTAAGACCTTTGCAACCCAAATTTCTTTGATAAAATTAAAACCCTAGTTGTAGACCTTTGGCTTAGGAGGAGCACTTGACTGGTCAACCCTTGAGATTTTTGAGTATTTGAGACTTTGAAAGAATGTCTTGAAGAAAATATTAGGAAAAATTTTAGGGTACAACAGTTACCCCTGTTCAATCTTCTTAAACCTTAAAAGTTAGATTGGCACGTCTGCCATTCGTTACTTGAAGTTAGAATATGATTGAACACTTAAGTGCCCAGAAATTTGCACTCGTCGGTGCATGAAATGACGTTGTTGGTTGATTATACCGGGAATAGGATTATAGATGCCATTTGGAGAAGTGAGAGTGAGTCGTTAGAGATGGGCTTATAAATGCCATCCAAAGTAACTGTTGACTTCAACTGGAAGAACTATCAGAATAAATCTATGGTCAATTTAATCTGAGCCAGAAAATGTGTACAACCGTCTTCAATTGGAAGAAGTATCGGAATAAATCTATGCTTGATCTAATCTGAGCCAGAAGATATCCACGCTCGTCTTTATCTGGAAGAAGTATCAGAATAAATCTATGCTTGATTTAATCTGAGCCAGAAGATGTTTATGTTTTCTTTCAGCTGGAAGAAGCATCAGAATAAATCTACGCTTGATTTAGACTGAGCCAGAAAATGCATATGTTTGACTTTAACTAGAAAAAATGTCAAAATAAATCTACGCTTGATTTTACCTGAGCCAGAAAATGTTTTTGCTCGACTTTAACTGGAAGAAGTATCAGAATAAATCTATGGTCGATTTAATCTGAGCCAGAAAATGTCTACGATCATGTTCGACTGGAAGAAGTATAAGAATAAATCCATGTTTGATTTAATATGAGCCAGAAAATGCTCACAATTGTCTTCAGCTGGATGAAGTATCAGAGTAAATCTAGGCTCGATTTAAACTGAGCCAGAAAATGTCTACCACCATCTTCAACTGGAAGAAGTATCAGAATAAATCTATGCTTGATTTAAACTGAGCCAGAAGATATTTACGCTCGTCTTCAACTGGAAGAAGTATCAGAATAAATCTATGGTTAATTTAATCCGAACCAGAAGATATTTGTGTTTGACTTTAACTGGGAGAAGTATCAGAATAAATCTATGGTCGATCTAAATTGACCCAAAAAATGTCTACGACCGTCTTCAACTGGAAGAAGTATCAGAATAAATTTATGCTTGATTTAATCTTAGCCAGAAGACATCCACGCTCGTATTTATCTGGAAGAAGTATCAGCATAAATCTATGGTAGATTTAAACTGATCCATAAGATGTTGCCTTTGAGAATGACCTTCTGAGGAAATTTCTTAAGTAGCCATTTGTTAGATGTAGCCTTTGAGATGATTGTCTGGTCATATAAGTAGTTGGTGATGTTTGTCTGTTAATTATATAAGTAGTTGAAGAGATGGTCCCGGACTGTCCTTGGCTATGATTAAGGAAAATTATGACAACTTTCACATATATGAGTTGGTCATGGTTAGGAAAAAGCACCAACCCATAGATTAGAAGAGCCAAGGTCTCCTCAAAAGCTTGTCAATCCATGGCATCCCAAAATAGTTGAGCCTTCTCTATCAGGAATTTAGCCAAAAAGCCTTTGACCCCACTTCTTGTCTCCTAATTAGCTACAAGGTCAGAACTCTTCAAATGTAAGACCTTGGCAATAACTTCAGGTCTTGGAGTTTCCTCTAAACCGGTGAATGGTATTTGATCAAGGACGGGTACCCCCAATAGTTGAGAGAATTCTTACATCGTGGGCAATATTTGATAGTCGGGAAAGGTGAAACAATGATGTTTAGGATCAAAGAACTGAAATAGCACCCTTATCATGTCTTCTTGGAAGCTTGAGGTAACCAGATTGAGAAGTCAACCATATCTTTTGGTGAACGGAGAATTTCTAGGAACCCTTGATGCTAACTCCTTGAGTTGAGGAGGCACCCTTAAGAAGTTGACTCGGATGGTATTTCTGCGAGTGGAAGCCATATCCTACAAAACATAACAAGGATAAATCCCTAGGTACTCGAAATGGTTAGTGAAAATTCTATGGCATGATGTCATGATGTTTATGAAGAAATAATAACACACAAACAAGCACACAAGGCCTTAGGTTTAGGCTTGCATGGGGTTTATAGGTAAGTACCCTCTTGAAGTTTAGTTGGTTCCACCTGTCCTAAAAGAAAGTAATCGGGTTCTAAGGAATCACAATATCACTGATCTTTCTTCACTGAGCATTGTTTCAGCACATGCTTCTTTATTAGCGACCGAAATATCACTAATTTCTAATTGCCAAGTTCTTCAACTAAGGTTCTATGGTTAGTTAGTGCTTCATGACACCATACTACGGCCCTGTATTCTCCTTGACTAGACTCAAGGGACACCGGTACCAACAAATGTGTCACACTAACATAGACATCACTTCAACCATGTCGTTATTCTGCCACATAGTCCCCACGATCTATTGCTACTTACATAATATGCCCCAGATCCGGGTATAGGATCTTTATAACTAATAAACCCACGCATAACCCACAAATGTAAAGCAAGCAAGGCAAACAAATAAAGCAAGTAAAATTGATCTAAAACTCTAAGTTAACCTCAATTTTAGTTTAATTCCCCAGCAGAGTCGCAAGTTCTGTGATACGGTGGGAGAACTGACTTGGTGTTTTGTCTTTTATCGCAAATGTTGCGGATAGCACGAGTCGCTACCGACTTTTCTTTTATCCAATAATGGAAGGTGTTAACACCCTTTTCATCAGTAGTTACCTACGGTCTCTTAATTTCTTGATCACTTTTAAATGCTTTGTGTTTGTGTAAGTTCGGGAAATATTTTGAAAACGCCTAAGTTTGGTAAACTTTCCAATGATTCTGGTATCGTTCAGAATGTATAGAAAGTGTTGGTTTTGAAATTATTTGTTAAAAGGAAGTGTTTGGAAAGATGTTTGAAAATACCAATGTAAGGCCATTTTGCAATGATTCTCGTATTGTTGAGAAAGTATACAAAATGTTGGTTTTGACAAATGTTTTGAAAGTTTGAGGTGTGAATGGTTTTGTTTGTGAGAAAGCAATTACGAGCAATCTACTTACTCAAAGAATTCATTTTTATTTTCCTCCTCCTTTAAATAGTGATACTTTACCATTTTTTGGTAGAGAGCCTTATCATTGGATGTGAGGGACGGGCGTGGGTCGTTGTACAGTCATAGAAGGCAACATGTAGGACTCTTTAGCAATTGTCGTAAGGGACTAAGATCATTTACCGAAGGAAACATCAAAGGGTCTTCGAGGGACTATAATCTTGTAATCGAGGGTCTTCGCTAAAACATCCCACGTTCGAGGGACATGACTGTTTATATCCGTGGCAACAATTATGGGTTACCCTAGAGGTGCATGTGTGTAAAGTGTTTTTGTTTTCATGTATTTTATCTTGAATTAGGGTTGTCTAAGGTTGATTTTAAGGTCTTTCCATACAAACCCTAATTACTAACAAAAATATGTGTTGTACCCCAAAATTTTCCCTCTCATTTCTCAAGATATTTTCTACAAAGATCTTCAATGACTCAAGCTTGCACAAGTACTGACTAGGTCAAGACGTCTCCTTAACACTGATGCCTCAAATTAGGGTTTGAGTTTGGGCAAAGACAGTTGGAATCCTAACATTTCAAATGACTTTCATGCATAATTATGGACCCTCAGGATTACTTCTGTCAAGTTTGTAGTCTTGGATCACAATTTTCCAAGAAAGTCATTCAAATTACCAAAAAGGCAAAATGGGCAAAATTAGGGTTTTGACTGGAAATGACCGAACTTTGATTTTTGACCTTATACCTGGCTATTGGTTGGAAGCGTGATCTCAAGGATTCGAGCCCGTCATTTTGACCTAATCTCATATTTCAATTCATCTCTTGAGATCACTAGATTGATAAATGAAATTTGGTCAATTGATGGAAAACGTCAACTGTACACTGAAAAGTCAAACTTTGAATTTTTGACCAAAAATTGAATTTTAAGGATCACGTTTCATCAAGGCATTCAAAAAATGAAATTTGATCATCAAAAATCAAGGAAATTAAAGATCATTTTGGAAAGACAAACTTTGCAAGACTTAGAAATTTTTTTAAGTATTTGTATACTTGTTAAATTCATTGCTTCACGACATCTTCTCATTACAATTCAAAATGATTCAATATGATTTAGAATAATTCAAGATGTGACAAATAATTCAAATTATTACAAGGTTGAATTTTTACAAATTACAAATCCTGAAGCTTTGTCTTATTTGAATTTTTTTCCTTTTATTCAATCTCCAAAACCTTGCCAATATGTTGTCCACAAAACCTGGACCTGTATCAAAGGTTTCAATTGGTGAAACCTGAATCCGACTAGATAATAGTTAACCTCAAGTTCAAATTGCTGAAACTTGGACCCGACCAAATAACAGTTAATCTCAAGTTCAAACTGCTGAAACCTGGACCCGACCAGATAACAATTAACCTCAAGTTCAAATTACTGAAACCTGGAGCCGATCAGATAACAGTTTAAGTTGTTGTAAAGCTTGGAATCTGACCAGATAATAGTTTAACTTCTTCAATTACCGCGAAGCCTGGAACCCGACCAGATAACAGTTAATTTCATCTTCCCTAGTAAGTTGTTGTGAAGCCTGGAATACGACCAGATAATAGTTAACTTTATTATCCCCAATAAGTTGTTGAGAAGCTTGGATCCGACCAGGTAAAAGCTAACTTCGTTTCTCTTCAATCAAGAGATAACTCCCCAGTAGAGCAACAAACAACTAAAACTCCTGAACTCTTCCTCCAAGCTAAAATCAACACTCTCTAAAGAGTTTCCCTCAAGCAAAAATCAACATTCCCCAGCGGATTTCTCCTCAAACAATAAAAACAGGAATCCCCAGTGGAAATATTCTAAACAAGGTTTGGAGATGTGCATATTCTTGATCCACAACAGTGTTATGGGATTTAACTTCCCAAAGCTCCCCAACACTTGTCAAGGATTTATTTTCCGAGGTAAAGATACATTTCAACAAATATTTCACATTCACACATCATATTACATATATGATAAATACATATAACATAATCTCATTTACTTTGAGAACATCGACAAGCCATGCATACATCTGCATGCAACTAACCCTCTTCCTTACAGGAAAAGTCAATCAATAAAATAAAAGTCCTCTTCTGTACAGATTCACCTCTTCCAGTTAATGATAGGCGAATCAAAGGCTTGTTTTACAAAATACCACCAACGTTTCTCAAAAAGGTCAGAGATTAATTCCTAAAACAAGCCAGGGTAACTATCTCTACAATCAATAAAAGTGGGTTATGGATTAATACCTAAAACAAGACAGGACAACTATCTGTGAACAACTGATTGTAGATTAATACCTAGAATAAGACATGACAACTATCTACATGAACAAATTGAAGATTAACTCCCGAAATAAGATGGGGAAACTATCTTTCTTTCTCAAATAGGTCAAAGATTAATTCCTGAAACAAGCCAGGGTAACTATCTCTACGACCAACAAAAGCGGGTTCCGGATTAATACCTGAAACAAGACAGGACAACTATATGTGAACAATTGATTATAGATTAATACCTGGAATAAGACATGACAACTATCTACATGAACAGATTGAAGATTAACTCCCGAAACAAGACGGGGAAACTATCTTTCTTTGTCAAATAGGTCAAAGATTAATTCTTGAAACAAGCCAGGGAAACTATCTCTACGACCAAAAAAGCGGGTTGAGGATTAATACCTGAAACAAGACAAGACAACTATGCGTGAATAACTGATTGTAGATTAATACCTGGAACAAGACAGGACAACTATCTACATGAACATATTGAAGATTAACTCCCAAAACAAGACAGGGAAACTATCTTTCTTTCTCAAATAGGTCAAAGATTAATTCCTGAAACAAGCCAGGGCAACTATCTCTACGACCAACAAAAAGCGGGTTCCGGATTAATACCTGAAACAAGGCAAAACAACTATTTGTGAACAACTAATTGTATATTAGTACCTGGAACAAGACATGACAACTATCTACATGAACAGATTGAAGATTAACTCCCGAAACAAGACGGGGAAACTATCTTTCTTTCTCAAATAGGTCAAATATTAATTCCTGAAACAAGCCAGTGCAACTATCTCTACGACCAACAAAAAGTGGGTTTCAGATTAATACCTGAAATAAGACAAGACAACTATATGTGAACAACTAATTATAGATTAATTCCTGAAATAAGATAGGACAACTATCTACATGAGCAGATTAAAGATTAACTCCTGAAACAAGACGGGGAAACTATTTTCTTTCTCTTTGGACAGATAAATATCAATTCCCGAAACTGGACGGGGCGACTATCTTTATTACCAATGGTATGAACGCCCGAAACAGGACATGTTTGCCAACAAACTGTTTGCAGATCAATTCCCGAAACAGGATGGGGCGACTATCTACATGACAAATGCTTCCTTCAAGACTTCTGCTGGTTCAGTTTAAATTCACCAATAATTTATCCTAATTCTGTTCCAGTAGACATTTTCTATGGTTTAGTCAAATTGATCTTAAGATTTTTCCGATTCTTATCCAGACAAAAACAAATACGGACATCTGTTGTTTCAGCATAAATCGACCGAAGATTTACCATGATACTTCTTCCAATATCCATCAACAATCCTTTGGATGGCATCTATAAGCCCATCTCCGACGATTCTCAACCACTTCAGGATGGCACCTATAAGCCCATCTCCGACAATATTCCGTCACTCTCTGAATAAAATATGTAAGCCCATCTCTGACATCTCTTCACCACGGCTCCAAATGGAATATTTAAGCCTATTCCCAATACAATCAACACATCATCGAGTGCAAATTTCTGGGCACTCTAGTGTTCAAACATCTTTCACCTTCAAGTCACAAATGACGGACCCGCCAATCTAACTCTTCAGGTTTAAGAAGATTGAACATGGGAAGTTGTTGTACCCTAAAATTTTCCCTATCATTTCTTAAGATATTTTCTACAAAGATCTTCAGTGACTCAAGCTTGCATAAGTACTGACTAGGTCAAGATGTCTCCTCAACACTGATGCCTCAAATTAGGGTTTGAGTTTGCACAAAGACAGTTGGACTCCTAACATTTCAAATGACTTTCATGGATCATTATGGACCCTCAGGATTACTTCTGTCAAGTTTGAAGTCTTGGATCACAATTTTCCAAGAAAGTCATTCAAATTATCAAAAGGGCAAAATGGGAAAAATTAGGGTTTTGATTAGAAATGACTGAACTTTGAGTTTTGACCTAATACCTGACTTATTGGTTGCAAGCATGATCTCAAGGATTCGAGCGTGTCATTTTGACCTAATTGTATATTTCAATTCATCTCCTGAGATCAGTGGATTGATAGATGAAATTTGGTCAACTAATGGAAAAAAGTCAAATGTACTCTGAAAAGTCAAACTTTGACTTTTTAACCAAAAATTGAATTTCAAGGATCACGTTTCATCAAGGAATTCAAAAAATTAAATTTTATCATCAAAAATCAAGGAAATTAAAGATCATTTTGGAAAGACAAACTTTGCAAGACTTATAAATTTTTCTAAGTATTTGTATACTTGTTAAATTCATTGCTTCATGACATCTTCTCATTACAATTCAGAATGATTCAAGATAAATCAGAATAATTCAAGATGTGACAAATAATTCAAATTATTACAAGGTTGCATTTTTGCAAATTACAAATCATAAATCTTTATCTTATTTGAATTTTTTTTTTCCTTTGACTCAATCTCCAAAACCTTGCCAATATGCTGTCCATAAAACCAGACTTGTATCATGCTACAAATGTTGCTATAAAGAAAAGCTCCAAAGTATGATATGCTGCCAAGTCCAAGCCTGCTCAGTACAAGCTCAAAATCATGTTTAGAAGACAATCAGTTGTCCTGAGCAAAACAACCATGTTATGCTACCTCTAAACACTGGCACAACACTCCAAAATTACTGCAAAACAACCCTACTATGCTGCTCCTAACCCAGTCCAATCATGTATTACTTCAGTCCCATATTTGCACCAAATTAGCATATAAGAGCTACACCTAAAAATCTATGAAGACATCATACCCAAACAAATTAAAATTTATTTAAATTGTTTCACAACACACAAAGGGGGTTTTGGAGAAAAAGAGAGGCTGGTTTTTAGAGAGAGAATGGAGAGTTTTGAGAAATCAAACAAAACATTTCTTGTAACTTCTGCTCATACCCATCTCTATTGTCATTTACAAAAATAGAACCTCAACCCATTATCCAATCTTGCAAACACTCCTATAAACCAGCTAAACATTTTATATCACATAGAGATTATTCAAGCACAAGAACAGTTTCTGTAGTGCCCTTATCTTCACCTTCTAAACAAAAGACAATATTGTACAACTCGACAGCTTGGAGTTTGGTTCAACAACTTTCAATAAAGTAGGAGGTTCAACAGCTTTTTGAAGTTTCATTGAAGTACACACAACATCTTGAAAAGTGTTCAGACTCAAAACATAAAGTGAAGTTTCAAGGTAAGTCTTCTTGACTTCACATTTTCCATACATCATCTTTGGTTCATTTGTGAAGATAAAATGTAGTAATCACTTCCATTTGAAGTTAACCATTTACTTCCTGTTCATTTTTATCAATTATATGTTGAAAACTTACTGATACATGCAAAAGAATGATGATAGAGGCAAAAAACCGTAGCATGAGTCGACACATACTCACATGGGTCGACTCATTCTAGTGATAAAACATGGTATGAGTTGACACATGGTCTTATACATCGACTCTTACTATTATCCAGGCCCCAAAATAGAAGGATGAAAGGTGCATGAGTCGACACATCCCATTATGCATCGACTCATACTGAGTTGATTTTGTTTTACAAGATCAAGAAGAGTTATGTGTTGATGCATAACAGCATCGTGTCAACACATAATAGTTCAAAACGCAATTTTTCTTTCTTTTTACACTGTCTTTACATTTTTCACAAATTTTCTTCATTACTGTCCAGCTATTCGATATGGTTGTAATAATTAGACATCTACTTCACCCCCATTTGTAAATTATACCCCTACTCCCCTAATTATGTTATAGCGTAGGACTTTAATTTCTGCAAATTTATCACTTTTCATATAATTGTTAGTAATTAGGGTGTGTATGGCAAGATAAAATCAACCGTTAGAAAACCCTAATCTCAAAGACAATCCATGCAATCAAACACACTATTAACACGTGAACCTCTAGGGTAACCTCGCCTGTTGCCTCGGAAAATAGTCATGTCCCTCGAATATAGGCGTTTTACCAAAGACCCTCGATAAAAAAGTTCGTAGTCCCTCGATGTTGCCTTCGGTAAACGATCTAGTCCCTTATGAAAATTGCTAAAACGTCTCATAAGTTGCCTTCTATGACTATACGATTGACCCATGTCCGTCCCTTCACATCCAACGATAGGGCTTCTTACCAATCAATGGTAAGATAGCCACATCTAAAGGAGAAGGAAAATAACAACGACCTTTTGAGTAGGTAGGACGCTCATAGTTGCTTTCTCACAAATTAAAACCATTTCCACACTCACACTTTCAAAACATATTCAAACAAACATCTCCTTGAACTATTTTCAAAACCAATACTTTGTATACATTCTTATAGAGACGAGAATCATTACAAAGTTTGCCGAAAAAAAGGTGTTTTCAAAATATTTTCAAACTTGCACCAATCGCAAACACATTTCCAAACAAAGCATTTTCAAAGTGATCAAGCAACTAAGAGCCCATAGATAACTACGGATGAAAAAGGGTGCTAACACCTTCCCTTTTCATAACCTACTCCCCGAACTCAAGAAAATTCTCAAGAGGTCTTTCTTGTTCTTTCCCCCTTTCCTTTATTGGATAAAAGAAAATTCGGTGACGACTCTTGCTATCCGCAACAATGGCGATCAAACGCAAAACACCCAAGTCAGTTGTCCCACCGTATTACAATATGGAAAGCGATAAATTGCAGAATTTAAATGTCCTGTGCTATTACAATACTTTGAGGGATGGGGGATACAAATTTACAAATGGGGACGACAAGTAAAAATAAACCCTAATTAATATTAGAAGGCTTTGACAATTACATAATTTATAATGCAAAATAGTAAAATGCGTAAGAAAATATAAAGTGAAAGGAAATTTTTTTTATGGGTTTTTTGATGGAAAAGGTTTTGTAGTTAATTTAATTAATCTAATTAATTTACAAGAGGAGTTAATTAATTATTAAACAAAACCTAAATTCTAAGTTGATTAAAAAGAAGATTAAATAAACCTAAGTCTAATTTAGTTTTAATTATAAAATAAGTTAATTAGTTAAAAGAATATTTTTGATGTTTTGTATAGAAAAAAATGTATGGTGTTAAGTCATTTACCAGCAATGCAAAATGTCTAGTGTACCTTTAATGATCCAAAATTATAGCAAAAGTCTCAAAAATCAAGATTTCTTATGCCTAGGCTGACACGGGTCGTGTCTCCAGACATGGGCACCCGTGTCACGATCTCCCCTTGCTCCTCTGCATATTTTTTTTCTAGCTAAATTGTCACGGGCCATGTCATGTGACACGGGCACCCGTGTCAGCTCGTCCTGCCTCATTGCATGTTTCTGACCCTAATTAAGTTGACACGGGTCGTGTCGTGTGACACAGGCACCTGTGTCAGCCCCCGTCCTTCCTCATTTTCCAAATTTCCAAACCAGCAAAACTGACACGGGCCGTGTCGTGTGACGCGGGTACCCGTGACGTGTGATGCGGGTACCCGTGTCATCCCCTGTCTTGCCTTTTTGCTAAGTTTTCTCTTTGATCTTTCCTGTTATATCCTTTAGAAAATGAAAGAAAATGGTGTATGGACCAGGATATTACCGTTTGAGAAAATTTACCTATTGAAGTGAAATTTTTTGAACATGTATGGATGTTTTTGGGTGCAAAGTGGTGATTGATTTGAGCTCCCTTGGACCTTCTTGAAGCTATGTCAATCCTCCCTTTATGCTGAAAATTGTTGAATCCCTCTAACCAAGCCAAGTTATAAGGTACTGTTTTTGAGTTTAGAAGATGGTGATATTGTTATTACATAAGTTGTTCTTGTGTTTGAACAACCTCTATATGATGTATGCGAAGTATTTGGATGATTTGTTTGGGAAAAACATGCAAGGTTTGAGAGATTCAAAGATGTGGACTTCAAAGCTCAAAAATGGAGGTTTGTGGACAATTCTGGTTTTTTGAGAGTAAAAGGGTTTTTGGGGGGCTTGTTCATATCTTTCTATTTTACAAATGATCTCTATATTTATAGGCAAGTGGTTTTAAGAGAAGGGTTGATCAAATTTGCAAGATCACATGTTGTGGCTAGGTTGGATTGTAAATCAAGCAAGCTTGAAGATCATAGTTTCGATGCTTTGTACTTTGCTTCATAGAGTTATTGGATACTTTAAGCATGCTTATATAATTTTGTATATTGAGTGTGTGTAGAAGGAACAAGTTAGAGGTTCAAGAAGAGCTGACTTTGTGATTAAAGCTACTTTGCAAGATTGGCAATGTTAACTTTGTGCCAAAAATGGAAAAATCATGTGGACAATGCTTAAATAAAATGGACCATAGCTTAAAAGTTTGTGCAAACATTAAATTATGGTGAAGTTTCCAAGTTAGAAGGCCTGAAAAGCAAGATTATGCAGCATAACATGTAGCTTGGATCATGTGTTCTTCACCAAAATGACTTGTAATTAAAGAATGGATGCCCAACTTCATGCCTTTGAATATCCTGGCTCAAGTATAATAAATCCATGCTCTTTGATGTTTTGGAAAGCTTGAAACATTGCTACAACTTTAATGTTGACCACTTTGGCTAAATCAAATTAGAACTTGATGAAAATTGGCCAAGAAGTTGGGACAATAATCTGACCAAACCTGTTGAAAATTTCTCTAAGTGTTTATACAAAAATGTCATGACTTCATGAGCCTATATATTCAAATCTAATAATTTTTTTGGACATCAAACCTCTAATATAAATTTGTAGAATTCATCAAGATCTACAACTTTCATGTTGAAAGTTTTCTTTGAATCATCTTGCATCTTGGTGAAAAATGTCATGAAGTAATGAAATTATCAAGTGTAAAAACACTTAGAAAATTTCTAAGTATTGAAAACTTTGACTTTTTTTGGACTTTTTTGACTTTCTTGATTTTTGATAATCAAGTTTGATATTTTTGAATGTCTTTGTGAATTTTGATCTTTGGAATGTAATGTTGACCAAAAAGTCAAAGTTTGACTTTTTTTGTATCAGTTGACTTTTATCAATTGATCAAAAATTCAACTATCAATCTTTTTATCTTGAGAAATGATTTGAGTCATGAAATTAGGTCAATGTTTTGTGTTTGAGTCCTTGAGATTATGTTTCAAACCATTAGATTGTGCATTAGGTCAAAAGTCAATGATCAGCCATTCTCAGTAAAAACCCTAATTTGTGGCCACAGTGCTTAGGAGGTGAGCTTATCTGATCAAGTTTTGAGAATCTTTGAGAATTTGAGATCTTTTGTGAGAAATGTCTTGACAAAAGAGAGGGAAAATTTTGGGGTACAATAGCTGCCCCTATTCAATCTTCTTAAACCTGAAGAGTTAGATTGGTATGTTCGCCATTCGTGACTTGAAGGCAGAAGATGATTGAACACTTAAGTGCCCAAAATTTTGCACTCGCTAGTGCATAAAGTAATTTCGTTGGTTGATTATATCGGAAATGGGCTTAAAGATGCCATCTGGAGAGATGATGGAGAGTTATCGGAGATGGGCTTATAGATGCCATCCAAAATAAGTTGTTGATAGGATTTAGACTAAGTCTAATTTTGACTTCAATTGGAAGAAGTGTCAGAATAACTCTTTGGCTGATTTAATCTGAGCCAGAAAAGGTCTACCGAGAGAAGTATCAGAAAAAACCTTTGGTTGATTTAATTTGAGCCAGCATATGTCTTTCGCCTATTTTTAAGTGGAAGAAATAAATCTAAACCAGAAGAGGTCTTTTGTTCGCCTGTTTTTAACTGGAAGAAATAAATCTATACCAGAAGAGGTCTTTTGTTAGATTGTTTTTAACTGGAAGAAATAAATCTACACCAGAAGAGGTCTTTTGTTTGCCTGTTTTTAACTGGAAGAAATAAATCTAAACCAGAAGAGGTCCTTCGTTCGCCTGTTTTTAAACTGGAAGAAATAAATCTACACCAGAAGAGGTCTGTCGCTCGCAGGTTTTTAACTGGAGGAAATAAATCTAAACTAGAAGAGGTCCTTCATTCGTCTGTTTTTAACTGGAAGAAATAAATCTAAATTAGAAGAGGTCCTTCGTTCTCCTGTTTTTAATTGGAAGAAATAAATCTAAACCAGAAGAGGTATTTCGTTCGCTTTTTTTTAACTGAAAGAAATAAATCTAAACTAGAAGAGTTCCTTCGTTCGCCTGTATTTAACTGGAAGAAATAAATCTACACCATAAGAGGTTTTTTGTTCGCCTGTTTTTAACTGGAAGAAATAAATCTAAACCAGAAGAGGTCCTTCGTTCGCCTGTTTTTAACTAGAAGAAATAAATCTAAACAAGAAGAGGTCCTTCGTTCACCTGTTTTTAACTGGAATAAATAAATCTAAACCAGAAGAGGTCCTTCGGTCGGTAGTTGATCTTTCCTTAATAGGAAAAGAGTTATCTATATGCAATGTCATGATGTATGAAATGCATTGTGTGACGATGTTCTCAAAATAAATGAGATTATGCTATATATGTTATGATGTATGAATGTGGAATGTATTGAAGTGTGTCTGTAAACCCGCACAATATCTTTGTCTGGGAAAGTAACTCCTTGACTAATGTTGGGGATGAAGAGTATGCGAATCTTCAATCTTGTATGGAGCTTCCTCCGGCGATTCCTGCTTACTTGTTTGAGGAAACTCTGCAAGAGATGTATTGATTTCTGTTTGGGAAGTAGAGTTTAGGAACATTGGTCGTCTGTTGCTCTACTGGAGAGTTTATTTCCTATATACCCTCACTGGGGATAAAAGTGATGATTAAACTTCATACTCATTTGGGAAGATAAAGTTAACTGGTATCTGGTCAGTTTCCAGGTTTGTAGTAACTTCATGGGGATAGCGATGACTTCTCTGGGGAGGATTTTGTCAGTGATTAGCTAGGGAATTTGTAGTTTGTTGGGGAAATAAACCCTTGTTGAAGGAGAAGCGCTCAGCTGAGACAAATAACTCTCTTGGGGAAATGGAATTTGCTGAAGAGAAGAAACTATGTAGGTTTTATTTTTAGTTTTAGAGGAATAAACTCATATGGGGAAGAGAAATTCCATGAATTGTACTTATTGAGACTCCATGGGGAGATTTAATGGAGAGAAGATTATACTCCTTTATTTGTTAAAGTGATCTGCCGGGGAAACTGCGGGGAATGTACTCTTATTTGTGAAGATTACTCTGTGAGGAATAATCTCATAGAAGTGGCTCTGGCGACTTCACTGGGGATCTCCTTATGAAATGGATTCTATGGGGATTTATGAACAACTTGAGTGTCATCCCAATTCCTAGAGTTCTAAGTAAATGTTTATTCCTATTATTTTGCATATATTTGTTAATAGTTAATCATGTTTTGTAATACGGTGGAAGAACTGACTTGGGTGTTTTGCATTTTATCGTAATTGCTGCAGATAGCAAGAGTCGCCATCGACTTTTCTTTTATCCAATAAAGGAAAGGGTGAAAAGAAAAGGAAAGACCTTTTGAGAATTTTCTTGAGTTCGGGGGGTAGGTTATAAAAAGGGAAGGTGTTAGCACCCTTTTCATCCATAGTTATCTACGGGCTCTTAGTTGCTATCTCACTTTTGAAATGCTTTTGTGAATGTGTTTGTTTGAAAATATTTTGAAAAGTGCCCTCGTTAGGCAAACTTTGTAATGATTCTCGTCTCTATAAGAATGCATACAAAGTGTTGACTTTGAAAATATTTCAAGAAAGTGTTGGTGTATTGAAATTTGTTGGCTTTATAATGTTTGTGAGCAAGTGTGATACGATGGCAGAACCAACTATTTTTACTGGTTTGCGTTTTGCGCTTTTTGTTCGCAAAATGTCACGGTAAGCAAGAGTCGCCACCGACTTTTAGTTCATCCAATCATGGAAAAGGAAAAAGAACAGAAAGAAAAATTTTCGAGATATTTTTGAGTACAAGGTGTAGATTATAGAAAGGGAAGGTGTTAGCACCCATTCTATCCGTAGTTATCTACAGGCTCTTAGGTACTTGCTCATTTTTTCAAATTGCTTGTGTGTGTTTGTTTTGAAAATTTTTTGCTTCATGATAACCCTTGTATCAGTCCTCAAGGGTGTGACGAAGTTTGTTTTGAAAGTTGTTTGTGTGAAAAGTTTTTACTGAGCAAGTACTTAAGATTCTACCTACTCGAAAAAAGGTTATTCGTTCTCATTTCCTTTAGACAGTGCTATACTACTATTAAGGTGTATGTAGAACCGTCGTTGGAGTTGTAAGGGACGTTCGAAAGGGACAAATACAATCACTAAAGCAATAGTTAGAAAACCTTAGTATTAACCCTAGAGTCTTAAGATCTTTTCGAGGCAACGTTTCTGAGGCAACATTTCTGAGGCAACATTTTCGAGGCAACATTTTCGAGGCAATATTCGAATGGGACATTTAATCTTTTAGACAGGAGGGCGACCACTAAAATTTCCTATGCTTAATGACTGTTTACCGAAGGCAACTGGAGTGAGGCAAACCCTAGGAGTGAACATGTGCATGTGAACTTTTTTCAGTTATTTAGTCTTTGCATATTAGGTGATCTACCGTTTTAAATTTCAAGCATTCTTTTCATACAATCCTATTAGCCATGCATCTAGACAGTTAAAGATTGCGGGAATTTAAAGTGCGAAAAATAAAACCTAGCTATTACAAGGCTTTGGGGAGGGGGATTAATTACATAACCAAAAGTGGGGGAAAAGCGATAAATAAAAACCCTAGTTTTAACTATTACAAACCAATAAGCAGTTACATAATTATGGACAAATAATTAACAAGCGCGCGGCAAATTAAATGCGAGGACGATTGAAATAACCTAAAACCCTAATTAAGAGAAAAAGTGTTTTTGTGGATTTTTATTTGAGAAAACATTTAAATTACAAATCAATTAAACCTAATTTCTAATTGTTTTTAAATAATGAAAGAAATTAAATTAACCTAATTTTCTTATTAAATTAATTAATTAAAGAAATAGATATTTATGAGAAAAATGATTTTTGATGTATTTTTAAAGAAAATTAATTAAATTATGTACAACTAAAATCCTAATTCTAATAATTTTTAATTATAAAAAGATTAAATTGCCCTAAGTTAATTAAACTAACTAATTTTAAAAATATAAAAATGTTATTAAAAAAAATAATTTTGTGATTTGTTAATATAAACTAATTTTGTGTTAATTAAAAGAAAAAGCAAATAATTAAAGAAAATAAACAAAGAAATTAAAGGGAAAAAAAAAGAACAGAAAAATAATAAAATGGGCCTGTTTTTGAATTGGTGAAGGGGGTGTGAAGCTGAAATTCCAAGCCCAATAATGCTGAGCCCAGTCAACCACGCTGGATCTTGTGGAGCTGGCCTTCATGAGGTCCATCATGAGGATGCAATCTAGCGACATTGGATTTAGGCAGCATTCCATCCAATGGTGATGGGGCGTAGGTCCATGGTATGCTTGTTTGATGAGAAACACCAGATCTGCCTGAAAAAAATAGGAAAATAACAAAATGCACACGCCTGGGATCGAACCCAGGGCGTGTTGATCAAAGGCGTGCTTCTCAACCATCTGTGCTGCTTGTTCTTTTGTTAACATAAATAAATGAAATATAAAATAATACAAAAGCACATGATGCCCCCAAAAACGCGCGTGAATTCAAATGGACCAGTGGGATGGTCACAAGTCATTGTCTTCTTCCCTGTCTGTCGTCTTAGGTTATTGACCTATTCCTACAGACGTTTGATGTAACTATAACCCTACAAAACTCAAAAGTTCATATCAAGCATGATAAATCAATTCCATCTATACCAATCAACTCGCCTTGGATTCACGAGCATCATGGTATCATTTTCTTGGCCTAATTTTTTCTGTATCAAGAAACCCCAAAAACTTCTCACGAACCCTAAAAATGGAAAGTGTGGATCCCTGCACTATTAATGCAATTAAAGGATATAGAAAGTTTGCAAACACGATTATGAACAAGAATATGTGAATAGAATGGATTTATAATGCGTAAAACATAGTAAACGATTTTAAGAATTTTGGATAAATCGTGATGTGTCTAGGCGATGGTTCTTGATGTTTTGAAGGCTGCAAATGATGTTGTTGGCTTCAGGAGATGGCCAGGAAGTGATTAGGGTCTTTGAATGGCCTGTAATCGTCCTCTAGGTCAGAAATCAAATGCACACTTTTTATCCAATTTTTTGAGTTTTTGTTCTTGCTCCCCACGACTGCAAAAAACCCCTCCTTTTGATCTGCAATTGTTATGCACTTATAGTAGACTGAATTAGGTCAATAAAATTGGCATGAATCTTGAGAAATAATGGAAATTGGATTTGATTTGCTCTTGTATGATATATTTCAAAAATAAGCTTCAATCCAATCTTTTTCAATCCAAATCCACTTTGCACGAATTGGCTGGCATGTTCTCTGTACATGGACTCAAAATGTGCATAAAAAATCAAGGATTTGATTTTATTTCATTATTTTACTATTTTATATTGATTTGTTTTGATTTAAATGAAATAAAATCAAAATAAATAATAAAAATAATAGAATAATAGGTGGAAAAGCTCAGGGGTCGTGGGTCCTATTAGAAACATGTTTCAAACAAGAAAACATGGGCCCCTTTGGAAAAAATGCAAATTTGATCAATGTTGTCTTTTGACAATTTTCCAAAAATTCCCAACTTTGACAATGCATATCTCTCTCAAAAGGACCTATAATGTAGAAATTCATATCTTTTGATGAGTGCATATTTTGAACTTATGGGATGAAGATGAATTGTAGGGAATTTCATCCTCTTCAAAATGAGTCTTGGATGGAAAATTTCTGATAAAGTATGAATAAGCTATGCTTGGTCAAAGTTGGGTTGAATTTTCCTACAAAACCCTAATTTAGCAACTTTTGGGTTTTGATGAATTTGGAGCATTCCTTGAGGAATCATGATCAACCCTTGATCAAATGATGTAAGTCACTTCAAAGTTTTAATGTTGACCAAAACTCTTGAGGTTTGACTGTGTGTGGGCCACCGTTGACTTTTGACCTAATACAGTCAATTCTCAAGCATTTGAGCAGTTGACTGAGCAAACTTCTTTGTGCAAGGCATGAAACTTGACATGGATGATCTTGAAAACATATTAGGACCTTAGGAAGCATTTGAGTCCTTTGTGGTTCACACATATTGATGAAAAGGGAAACCCTAATTTGAGGTATACTGCCTTAGGAGAGAGTTTGTCTGGTCAACTCTTGGACTTCCTTGAGCAACTTGGGGACCTCAATTGACATTGGTTGATTAAAACAGGAGGGAAAATTTTGGGGTACAACAGTTGCCTCTGTTCAATCTTCTTAAACCTGAGGATGTAGATTGGCTTGTCTGCCTTTCAAAATCTGAAGGTGGAAGATGATTGAACACTAAGTGCCCAGAAATTTGCACTCATTTGAGATGGTGCCGAACTGTACAGGTAATATTGAGAATGGGCTTATAGATGCCATTGGGAAAATATGATGGAGAATCGTTGGAGATGGGCTTAAAGATGCCATCCGGTAGAGGTGACGGCGAAGCGTCGGAGATGGGCTTAAAGATGTCATTCAGAATAATGTTGATTTTTAAGATATTCCTTCGATGAGGATTCCTGTTCCTGTCGTTGATGAGAGATCTGCTGAGGAATGTCGGTCTCTGTCTTGGGGGAAGTAGAATTTAAGGAGCTTCAGTTGTCCGTTACTCTATTGGGGAATCCTCTTTTAGTCGAGGAGGTGAAAGTGAACTGCTATCTGGTCGTGCTCTAGGCTTTACAGTGATTTGTTGAGGATAATAAGATTAACTGCTATCTGGTCGCGCTCCAGGTTTCACAGTGACTTATTGGGGAGATGAGATTAAACTTGATATCTGGTTGTTCTCCATACTTTGCAATTTCTCAATTCTAATCTGGTCGTGCTCCAGGCTTTAGAAGGATTTAAGTGGTTATCCGGTCGCATCCGGGTTTCAAATTGAACTTGAGGCATACTAATATCCGGTCGACTTTCGGGCTTTATAGTAATTGGCCGAGTAAACTCCTATTTGGTCAAATTCAGCTTCGCAATACCTTATACTTTTATCTGGTCGTGTCCCAGGTTTTACAGTGTCCTTTGTCGCTATCTGGTCGTGCTCCAGTCTTCACAGTGTCTTATACCGTTATCTGGTCGTGCTCTAGGCTTCACGGTGTCTTATACCACTATCTGGTCAATTACAGGCTTCATGGTATCTTGTACTGTTATCCGGTCAATTTCCAGGCTTCACAGTAACTTGCTGGTGGTTAAGCTATTTTCCGGTCGATTTATGGGCTTCATAGCTTGAATTTAAGATACACCACTATCTAGTCGATTCCAGGCTTTGTAGTATTTTGGTGAAATCAAGATACTATCCGTCGATTTCCGGGCTTCATAGCTTGAACTGGAATAGAAATCTTAGTATCAATTTGACTGAACCAGGGGAAACTTGTGAGAACTTCAACTGGGTGAGAAATCTTAGTGTCGATTTGACCGATCCCGGAAGAGGTCTCGGATTAACTTTGACTGGCATAGAAATCAGGGGAATCTTAGCGGCAATTCGGCTGACCGAGACGAAAGTCTTAAAATGTCTTCAGCTAGAATAGAAACCTTAGTGTCGGTTTGACTGAACCAGAGAAAACTTATGAGAACTTCAACTAGGAGAGAAATCTTAGTATCAATTTGACTAATCCCGGGAGAGGTCTCAGATTAACTTTGATTGGCATAGAAATCAGGGGAATCTTAGCAGTGATTCGGCTGACCCAAATGAAAGTCTTAAAACGTCTTCAACTAGAATAGAAACCTTAGTGTCGGTTTGACTGAACCAGAGAAAACTTGTGAGTACTTCAACTAGGAGAGAAATCTTAGTATCGATTTGATTGATCCCGGGGGAGGTCTCAGATTAACTTTGACTGGCATAGAAATCAGGGAAATCTTAGCGGCGATTCGGCTGACCCAGACGAAAGTCTTAAAACGTCTTCAACTAGAATTGAAACCTTAGTGTCGGTTTGACTGAACCAGAGAAAAATTGTGAGAACTTCAACTAGGAGAGAAATATTAGTATCGATTTGACTTATCCCGGGAGAGGTCTCGGATTAACTTTGACTGGCATAGAAATCAGGGGAATCTTAGCGGCAATTCGGCTAACCCAGACGAAATTCTTAAAACGTCTTCAACTAGAATAGAAACCTTAGTGTCGGTTTGACTAAACCAGAGAAAACTCGTGAGAACTTCAACTAGGAGAGAAATCATAGTATCGATTTGACTAATCACGGGAGATGTCTCGGATTAACTTTGACTGGCATAGAAATCAGGAGAATCTTAGCGGAGATTCGGCTGACCCAGACGAAATTCTTAAAACGTCTTCAACTAGAATAGAAACCTTAGTGTCGGTTTGACTAAACCAGAGAAAACTTTGAATATCCTCAACTGGAATAGAAACCTTGGTGTCGGTTTGATTGAACTAGAGAGAACTCTTGAGAACTTGAGTGCATCTTTCCCTGAAAGGTAAAGAGTTAGTCGTATGCAATGTCATGATGCATGAAATGCATTGAGTAATGATGTTCCCAAAATAAATGAGATTGTACTGTATAATATGTATGCGCATGCCATGATGTATGGATATGTAATGCCATTGTGATATTCTCGAGCTGGGGAGAATAAATCCTGGACTGCTGCTAGAGAGTATAAGGAGTTGAGTTCTTCATTTTCACTGGGGATAGTGAACTAAGATGATTAGCTGGAGATTTACATCCATTCTTCTTGAGAATATTATGCCGGGAGAGACTTTTTCTGAGAACAATCCTGCGGGGTAATGACTCTGTGGGGAAGGGAGATACTCTATTGGAAGATCTGCTGATTTGGAGAGATAAACTCAGCTGAGGATGAACTTCCATTGCTAGAGAGACGAGCTCTGTTGGAGATTGAGCTTCCGCTGTCAGAGAAATAAACTCTGCTCAAGAGAGAACTTTATAAACTGTTTATGAATATACATCTCGGCTGGGGAATGCAGACATTAGCTTTCGTACCTTGGTCGTCTCGACTTTGTGGGGAGGATAGGTATCAATGGCTTATATGTGATAGTGACTTTGCTTATATCTGTCTATGTCCCTTGTACCATGACGGACGAGGTAACTGTTGGTATTTAGGTTTTACACCAATTTCTTTGAGTTCTTAGTAACTGTCTTTCTGTTTTATATGCAGATATTTGTGAACAGTGCCATATTCAAATGCATATGTCAAGAATAAAACATTGGACGTTTTTACAAAACAAAAAAGAAAAAGGAAAAACAAACAGAGTTTTTTAATTGATAAACGCTTTGTATTGATTTTAAATTTGCTTATAACAGGCATTTTTTTTTAAAAGTAGGCTGACGCTCTAGTATGAGAACGACGTCGTAAAAATGGAAATTATTACAGGACTTGTGTACAAAAAGAAAACAGTTATGTGTAGTGATCCCATTGAGTTTTAATTCTGCTATTGCCCCTATGTCTTCGAGCATCTCATCACTTTGCTATTTGTCCGAAGCTGATTGGATTGATCGGTACCGTTTCAGCTTGATATCTGATTACTGAAGTTTGATCGCAAAGTGATCCAATGGGACATAGTGATACGTTTTAATCCCTAGCTTTTTCCTGGACCGTCCTTTCTGGTTTTCAGTCCACTGGGATGCCCTTTTTTACCCAAGCCGCCTTTTCAAGTTTTCGACTTGCCGGGTGTACAGATTTTTTTCATTTTTATCCCTAATTTTTGCCCGAACCCTTTTGGTTCACCGGGATGCCCTTATTTTTGCCTAGGTGTGTCAACCTAGCGGGTCTTTGATTATGCGTAGTATCTTTTCACTATGTATGCATTGACAGGGTGAGGAAGGTCGTCACCATCCATGGTGGTTAGAATCATAGCTCCTCCCGAGAAAATTTTCTTAACCATAAATGTCCCTTCGTATGTGGGAGTCCATTTTCCCCTAGGATCACCTTGCGACAGTATGATGCGTTTGATCACCAGATCCCCGATTTGATATTCTTGACGCCTGACTATCTTATTAAAAGCCTTGATCATTCACCTTTGATACGTCTGACCATGGCAGAATACAGTAAGTCTCTTTTCATCGATTAGATTCAGTTGACCAAGTCGGGTTTGGATCCAGTCATCTTCGTTCAAACCTGCATCCTTCATAATCCTGAGAGAGGGTATCTGGACTTCTATGGGTAGGACTTCCTCCATGCCATATACCAGAGAGTATGGGGTTTCCCCTGTCGATGTCCGTGCTGAGGTATGTTACCCATGAAGAGCGAACGGTAACATCTCATGCCAGTCTTTATATGTCACCGTCATCTTCTATACAATCTTCTTGATGTTCTTGTTAGCTGCTTCAACAATGCCATTCATCTTTGGCTGGTAAGGAGAAGAATTATGGTGTTGTATCTAGAACTGTTTGCAGAGCTCGGTGATCATTGTGTTGTTGAGATTCGTACCATTGTCAGTAATAATTCTCTCTGGCACACCGTATCGACATATCAGATTGTGTCGGATAAACCGCGCCACGACGTTCTTGGTAACCGTAGCAAAGGGAGCTGCCTCAACCCACTTCGTGAAGTAATCAATGGCTACTAAGATGAAACGATGTCCATTAGACGCATTAGGTCTGATCTCGTCGATCATGTCGATGCCCCACATCGTAAAGGGCCAAGGAGCCGTCAAGACATTCAGAGGAACCGGAGGTATATGCACCTTATCAGCGTAGATTTGGCATTTATGACAGGTTCAAGAGTGCTGATAACAATCGGCTTCCATGGTAGACCAGTATATCCTGCTCGTAGGATCTTCTTAGCCATGGTATGTCCACTAGAATGGCTTCCGAAGGTTCCTTCATGTAGATCTGTCATGATCCTCTCTGCTTCACTCTTGTCTACACACCTTAGTAGTGTGGAGTCATGGTTGCATTTATAGTGGATTCCATTACTGAGGAAGAACTTTTCAGCGAACCTTCTCAAAAACTTCTTATCGATGACAGATGCCCCTTCGGAATACTCCTGAACTTCGAGATACCTTTTGAATTTGTGAAACCAGGGTTTGTCTGCCACTTCTTCGGTATCGATCTCACAGTAGTGTGCTGGTTCATCCAACCTCTCAATGGTGATTTGGGGAGCTTCGTTGTCCCACCTAACTTTGAACATAGAAAACATGGTAGCTAGCACGTCCGCCAACTGGTTCTCTTCTTGTGGGAAATGTTCAAAGGTTATCTCCTTAAAGTGTGGGAGAAATGTCAATACATACTCTTTGTAAGGAATGAGATTCGGGTGCTTCATATCCCACTCGCCTTTAATCTGACTTATCACTAAAGAGGGATCCCTGAGTACATTTAAGAACTTTATCCTCAAGTTAATAGCAGCTCGAAGACCCATGATACATGCTTCATACCCCGCCGTGTTGTTGGTGCAGTTGAAACATAATCGGGCGGTGAATGGAGTATGATAGCCCTCGGGAGATATGATTATAGTGCCAATGTCGCTTCCCAGTGCATTCGAGGCTCCATCAAAATACATAGACCATTGGGATCCCTCCTCGGGTCCTTCATCCGGTCCAGGTTCTTCATAGTCGATCACCAGCATAATATTCTCATTCGGGAACTCAAAATTCATGGACTGGTAGTCATCCACGGCCTGATGAGCCAAATGATCACCCAATACACTCCATTTATAGCTTTTTGGGTTGTATATTGTATGTCGTACTAAGTTAAGATCATTTGCCACCTTGCTATCCTTCTGGAGAGAGCGGACTTCTCGAAAATATACTTGATCGGATCCATCTTTGATATAAACAAAGTAGTGTGAGTCAGCATATATTGTCTCATTCGGCGAGCAGCCCATGCCAAAGCGCAGCAAGTTTTCTCGAGCAATGAGTATTATGTCTCACAGTCAGTAAATTTTTTGCTAAGGTAGTAAATTGCATGCTCTTTTCGACCAGACTCGTCATGCTGCCCCAGCACACATCCCATTGAATTGTCTAGCACTGTCAACTATAATATCAAAGGTCTTCCTTCAACTGGAGGCATCATAATTGGCGATTCTTGAAGGTATTCCTTGATTCTTTTGAAAGAAGTCTGGAATTCATCATTCTACTTTACCACTTGATCTTTCTTCAGAAGCTTGAAGATTGGCTCACAAGTACCGATCAGATGTGAAATGAACCTGGCGATATAATTCAGGCGTCCCAAAAAACCTCTAACTTCCTTCTCTGTACGGGAAGTCGGCATTTCTTGTATGGCCTTTACCTTCGCAGGGTCTACCTGAATACCCTTGTCACTGATGATAAAACCCAGAAGTTTACCAGATCTTACCCCGAAGGGGCACTTGTTCAGATTCAACCTCAACTAGTATGTCTTCAACCTGTCAAACAATTTCTTGAGATGATCAAGGCGCTCTTCCTTAGTCTGAGACCTGGCTATCATATCATCAACATAAACTTCGATTTCATGGTGAATCATATCATTGAACAAAGAGACCATGGCGCGCTGATAAGTTGCCCCAGCATTCTTCAACCCAAAAGGCATCACCTTGTAGCAAAAGGTGCCCCACTGTGTAACAAAGGTTGTCTTCTCCATGTCTTCAGGAGCCATCTTGATCTGGTTGTATCCAGAGAAACCATCCATGAAGGAGAAAATTTTGTGTTGTGTGGTGTTGTCGACCAGAACATCGATGTGAGGAAGTGGGAAGTCATCCTTGGGGCTTGCCGTGTTCAGATCTCCGTAATCAACACACATCTGTACCTTACCATCCTTCTTAGGTACCGGAACAACGTTAGCAATCCACTGTGGATACGAAGTGACAGCTAAGAATCCCGCATCGAACTGTTTCATGACCTCTGCCTTGATTTCCTCTAAAATTTCAGGGCGCATACGATGGACCTTCTGCTTAACCGGAGGACAGTCTTCTTTAGTCGGCAGGCGATGTACCACAATATCAGTGTCCAAACCAGGCATGTCTTCATAGGACCAGGCAAAGATTTCAACATAGTCATGCAACATTTGTATCAACCTCTGTTTGACGCTAAGCTTCAGATTTGCACCTATTTTAACCTCTTTTTTGTCTTCCTCAGTACCCAAGTTCACTGTCTCAACTAACTCTTCATGAGGCTGTATGACCCTTTCTTCTTGCTATAATAGTCTAGCAAGTTCTCCAGGCACCTCACAATCATCCTCACCTTCGTCCTCGACTTGGTTGATCGGATTTTTGAAGTCATAACTGGCAATAACAGAGCTATTATCAATGGGATCCAGAGTGGATATGGATCTGTATTATGATACGTGAGTGTGTGTAAGAGAATAGATGTTTTAATAAAGTGGAAAACAGAAAAGAAAAACAGAGAGCGCAAAATTTGTATGCAAGAAACATCCAATGCTTTATTAATGATTATGAAATGACAAATAATATCCCTCACAAGCAAAGCCAAGGTGCCTCGGGTAAGGCACCGGGCCGTAAAGTTTCAAATTGTTTATTACAAATCTTAAAACAAATAAGTCAATTACTACGGAATGAAAGAAACAGGTACAAAGTCCCTAGCAGTCTAGTTCCTCAATTAACCATTGGTAGTTGGGTAGATCCAGCTGTTGATGCCTGAGTCCTCTTCATTGTCTTCAATGGCGTTAATCCCACGATTGCTGATGCGTAGGGGAGCTCCTCTAGCCCGAGTGTGTCTAACAGCCCTTTGAGCCCCTGTAGTAAAGCCCAAACCATATTTATCAGTTTTATGAGTGAAATCAGGGAGCTGACCCCAATTGGCACACCCACCTTCTTCAACCACAGCCCTGGCGTCCTTGAGAGAAGCCATCTTCAAAGGAGGTTTGTTTCTAGCAGTTTCAGTCAATGCCAAGATCTGAGGGACCTCTTAAAAATTCATACAAGGAGTTTCTATGAATTCCCCGTCCATATCTACGTAGCGGAAGGAGTTGAGGTGACTCACCATATATTCTTCCTCTCCCTGCACTGTGAAAATCTTTCCTTTCATCGGATACTTCAGCATTTGGTGGAGTGTGGAGGTGACTGCCCCAGCCTCGTGGATCCAATGACGACCCAACAAATAAGAATATGATAGCCTGATATCCATCACATAGAAGGTGGACCCAAAATTCTGAGAACCTACTTTGACAGGGATGTCCACCTCCTCGTGCACCATTCTCTTTGATCCGTCAAAAGTCCTTACCACAATGTTACTAGGCTTTAGAGTTAAACCTGCGCCATCCAACCGGTCTAATGCCTTCTTCGGCAGAACATTCAGTGAAGACCCGGTATCTACCAGCACATGAGCCATAGTGGTGCCCCTGCATTCAATTGAGACATGCAGAGCATCATTATATTTCCTTGCCTTCGGTGTCAAGTCAGCATTTGAAAAACCCAGCCCATTATCAGCAGTCAGGATGGCTACACAGTCTTTGAACTGATCAACTGAAGTCTCTTGCGGCACATGCGCAGTCTTGAGAAATGCAATCAAAGCCTTCGCATGGGCTTCAGAACACAACAACAGAGACAACATGGATATCTTCGATGGGGTCTTCCCTAGTTGCTCAACCACATTGTAATCGCTCTTCTTAATGATTTTCAGTTTTTCCTCCATTTCTTGCTTAGAGGCCTCCACAACAATTTTCTTAGGCGCCTCCGTCCGGGAAGGCTCACCTACAACCTGTTTGCCGCGGGTATCAGACAATTTTCCGACAGGGGTAATAACTGGAGTAAGAACAGGAACTATAGTTGATGTACCAGCAGGAACAGCAGATGGAATGACAATAGGCTTATTAACAGTCTTAGGGGAAATCTCGTGAGAGAAGACCCTTCCACTTCGGGTGATTTTGTTGGTTCCTACAATGTTATCAATATCAGGATCAGCTTCTTCATCTTTCAAATCTTGTTTGATGCTATGATAGTACACATCGACACCATAATGCCAGAGGACAACTTTGTCCGAGACATACGGGACATGACCAGGAATAGTGATTATCAGCGGAGCAATTCTTGGAGCAGATGTAATCCTAACAGGTCTTCTCGAGGAAACCTTGGAAGGATTGGTGGAAATGGTTATAATGGCAACGTCTTCAGATGGTACAGCAGGAACCAAAGTTTTCTCAAACATAATTTCTTTGCTATCCATCAGGCGTTGGACACCTAACTTCAGCAAACGGAAACCGGAAGGTAGAAACAAACACATGTGGAAACCTTCACCACAACCCGGAAACAAACCGGCCAACATCAAATTCTTCTTGACAGTCATGAGAGGAGTAGATACTTCATCGACAGAGGTAACAAACAAATCAGTATCAATGGCATTAACTCCACGATCGTGTTTAGGCATGGGAGCAGTTATGACGTTTGACTTCTCTAGAGCATCAAAATCTATTTCCTTGGCTTTAATCAAGTCTTGTATTTTTTTCCTCAGAGCCCAGCAATCATTTGTATCGTGGCCAGGACTCTCAGAATGATAGGCACACTGGGCATTCGGATTATATCGGGGAGATGTAGTATTGTGATTCTTGGGAGCCTCTCTCAAGGTTGCCAAGTTGGATCTCAGCAGATGAGGTAGAACTTTAGCCAATGTTATGTTGATGCGGGTAAACTGCTGTTGTGGTCTTTCTACCCTTTGTTGATTATTGTGTTGTGGAGCTACTGCAGGTCTAGGTATCATCACGACACTTACTGTTTGACATTGTTCAACCCTGTTCTGACCCCTCGGGCTGTAGATGGAATTGGCTTCCTTCTTACCAGCAAAAGTCTTATTTACTGAACTTGAAGAGGCATCCTTCTGTATTTTTCCGCGTCGAATCCCAGCTTCTACTCTTTCCCTAGTTAGGACCAGCTCAATGAAACCAGTTGATGAGCTACCGATCAAATGATTGAAAAATGGACCAGATAGCGTCCCTAGAAACATATCAACCAACTCCCTATCAGACAACGGGGATTGAACTCTCCCAGCCAAGTCTCTTTATTTTTGTGCATAATCTTTAAAGCCTTCACATGCACCCATGGACATACTCTGGAGTTGAGTACGAGTGGGAGCAAGGTCGGCATTATACTGATACTGCTTGTAGAAAGCAACAGCCAGATCTACCCAGTTTTGGATATTTTCTCCCTCTAGCTGGTAGAACCATTCAAGTTGAGTCCCTGACAGACTATCTTGAAAGAAGTGAACCCACAGATTTCTATCAGCTGTGTGGGGCTGGATCTTCCTGACATAAGAATGAAGATGGAGTTTTGGGCAGGACACCCCATCATACTTAGTAAAAACTGGAGCTTTGAACTTCTGTCGGATGACTACTCCCGACAGGAATCCCAGTTCTTCAAAATCTAGTCCAGGTATCCTCTGAACTTCCATGGCACTCAGACGGTTTTCTAGCTGTTTGTATCTATCCTCAGCAGGAGGATATTTCTCATCATTATAATCGGTATCATTGTTAGACACTGCAGGACTAGGGTCTTTCTCTTCTTCCTGATTCTCCCATTCCTTGTATGAAGAGGTCAGATCAGTTTGTCGCTTCAACCGCTCTCCAAACCTTCTGCCCATATTTAGAATACCGGCATCCTTCTTCCTTTTCTTTTTCTCTTTCACGATGAGGGCTTTCACATCCTCCTGCCCTTTTACCAAACTTATGAACATTTGTTGGAACTGGGTGTTCTGTGCCTGAAGGTCCTTGATGCTTTGTTCGGAAGACATTTATGCTAAAATAAACAGCAAAGAAGATGAGAAACCTGTAATGGTACCTGTTTATGCAATGCTATAGATGGGATGTGTATGCAATGATTTCAAGGATTCTTAAAGGCTCAGATTTGTTTAACCAAAAGAAACACACATTAACTGCATTAATAAGTTCAAATTGTTACAAATAATGCCTTTTAGGCTTACAATTAAACAAAACAAAACTTAAAGGAAGAATCTTGGTCTCCCAGGAGCGCATCCTCTTTGGCGCGATGTAGGCATTTATGTTCCTTTCTTCATGAAGTAGCCTAGTGAGCTCCAGGACCTTCTTCTCGCTAGCATAAAGCTGAGCTTCAAATGTGTCCCGCTCCTCTTTGAGCTGAACCCAAGACTTATGTAACTCTTCATGATCGGTTGGCATGTCAGGATGATTACCAAGTGAAGTAGTGTCTCCTTTAGTAGCTGGCTCCATGATTATTGGTAGGACAGCTGGGTAAGGCATCCTAAGGTTTTGGGCACGAGCTCGTACCCACCGGAGATAAGGATCAAGAGGAATGGTATTCTTGTGTGCTAGCATCTTGCTATCGATTTTATGCACCATGCCCCAGCTTTTATGAACCTTTTGCGGTATTCCTGAGCATCATTCTCATAGTTGAAGGCAATTCCTTGGATGAGCATGTCATGTGGACCATCTCTTCTCGCATAACTAAACTGACGTAAGGCCAAACAAGGGTTGTAAGTGATTCCTCCCCTAATTCCAAAGAGAGGGATATTAGGGAATTCACCACAACGATCAATGATGGTAATATCTTCTGAGAACCGCAAACGCCAATGAATGTCTGAATGCTTGAGGGACATCAGCCTACGAGACCATTTCAAACCCCGTTCATTCTTCAAAACTGCCATGGGTAGGTGCAAAATAAACCACCTAGCCAATAGAGGAGTGCAACATGGGAGGGTTCCCCTTCTCTTTAGAGTGCGAGCATGCAGAGAGTGCAGAATATCCCCGAGTAATGTAGGTACTTGATTATTAGACAGGAAAGCCTTGATAGTGCTCACATCTACGAGTTGATCAGCATTAGGGAAAAGTACCGTCCCGTATACGAGAAGTGCTAGCACCTCTTTGAAAGCTTGTAAATCTAAGGTATCCCAAAAAAGATAAGCCTTCTCAAATAGAAACTTAACCGGAATTCCTTGGACACTCCCTCTAGTCTCCTAATTTTCCACTATGTCAAACCGTTGTAAAGACATAGCTCTAGCAATTTCTTCAGGCTTTGGATGTTCTTCTGTACCATTGAAAAGAAACTGGTCAAGAATAGGTACTCCCAATAACTGAGAAAATTCCTCTGTAGTAGGTACTAACTGATAATCTGGGAAGGTGAAACAATGGTGCACCGGGTCGAAGAACTGAAATAACACTTTTAACAACTCTTCATCGTGTTTTGCAGTGACCAGATTGAGCAACTGACCATGATTTCTAGTGAAATGAGAACTTTCAAGAACCCTTAATGTCATATCCTTTAGTTGGAGAGACACTTTCACAAGTTTGATCTGTATAGTGTTCCTACAGGAAGATGCTATATCCTACAAAACAGAGCAAAAATGAGCCCTAGGGAATCCTTGAAATGGTTAGTCATGATATGCCATGCTTATGATGTCATGATAAAACACAGGTATAACAAACACAATAAAATCACACCAAGTCCTTAGGTTTAAGGCTTGCATGAGGTCAAAGGTAATACCCTCTTGAAGTTTAGTTGGTTTCAAACCTGTCTTAAAAAGTAACCGGGTTCTAGAGGATCTCAATATCACTGATCTTTCGCCCATCTTCGTTCAATAGGCGATTGACTCGCAACCAAACAAAGCTCAAGAGTCAGACCTCAATGAGTGTAGCATCGAGTATTTGTGGACCTTGGGAATACACCAAATCTGGCCACCTCGTTACGTCCTATTGGCCAAGTTGTGCAATTAAATGTTCTAATGTCAGTTGATGCTTCACGACACCACGCGGAGGCCCTGTACTCTCCCTGATTGACTAAAGGGTTACCGGTACCAACCAGAGTTCCACATCAATGTAGCTACTGCTTCAACCGTGCCAGTATACCCCAACATAGTTCCCTCACAGTTTATTGCTACTTACCTAAAAGGTGTTCCCCAGATCCGGGTGTAGGATCTATAGTAACCCCAAACAAACCCTCGAAAGTAAAGCAATCAAGACAATCAAGAGAAGAAATTTAATGACCTAGATCCTAAGGTATACCCTACTTCATATTTTCCCCAACAGAGTCGCCAGTTCTGTGATAAGGTGGCAGAACCAACTATTTTTACTGGTATGCGTTTTACGCTTTTTCTTCGCAAAATCTCACAGTAAGCAAGAGTCGCCACCGACTTTTATTTCAACCAATCATGGAATAGGAAAAAGAACAGAAAAAACCTTTTTCGAGATGTTTCTGAGTATGGGGTAAATTATAGAAAGGGAAGGTGTTAGCACCCTTTCTATCTGTAGTTATCTACGGGCTCTTAGGTACTTGCTCGTTTTTGCAAATTTCTTGTGTGTGTTTGTTTTGAAAACTTTTGCTTCTTCATAACCCTTGTATCAGTCCTCTAGGGTGTGACGAAGTTTGTTTTGAAAATTTGCTTTGAAAGGTGTTTGTGTGAAAAGTTTTTACTGAGCAAGTACTTAAGATTCTACCTACTCGAAAAAAGATTACTCGTTCTCATTTCCTTTAGACAGAGCTATCCTACTATTAAGGAGTAGGTAGCACCGTCGTTGGAGTTTTAAGGGACGTTCTAAGGGGACAAATACAATCACTAAAGCATAGTTAGAAAACCTTAGTAGTAACCCTAGAGTCTTAAGATCTTTTCGAGGCAACGTTTCCGAGGCAACATTTCTGAGGCAACATTTTCGAGGCAACATTTCTGAGGAAATATTCGAATGGGACATTTGATCTTTTAGACAGGAGGGCGACCACCAAAATTTCCTATGCTTAATGACTGTTTACCGAAGGCAACCGGAGTGAGGCAAATCCTAGGAGTGAACATGTGCATGTGAACTTTTTTCAGTTATTTAGTCTTTGCACATTAGGTGATCTATCGTTTAAAATTTTAAGCATTCTTTTCATACAATCCTATTAGCCATGCATTTAGACAGTTAAAGATTGCAGGAATTTAAAGTGCAAAAAATAAAACCTAGCTATTACAAGGTATTGGGGAGGGGGATTAATTACATAACCAAAAGTGGGGGAAAAGCGATAAATAAAAACCATAGTTTTAACTATTACAAACCAATAAGCAGTTACATAATTATGGAAAATAATTAACAAGCGCGTGGCAAATTAAATGCGAGGGCGATTGAAATAACGTAAAACCCTAATTGAGAAAAAAAGTGTTTTTGTGGATTTTTATTTGAGAAAACATTTAAATTACAAATCAATTAAACCTAATTTCTAATTGTTTTTAAATTATGAAAGAAATTAAATTAACCTAACTTTCTAATTAATTTAATTAATTAAAGAAATAGATATTTATGAGAAAAATGATTTTTGATGTATTTTTAAAGAAAATTAATTAAATCATGTACAACTAAAATCCTAATTCTAATTATTTTTAATTATAAAAAGATTAAATTGACCTAAGTTAATTAAAATATCTAATTTTAAAAAAATAAAATATTATTAAAAAAAGAGAATTTTGTGATTTGTGATTTGTTAATAAAAAATAATTTTGTGTTAATTAAAAGAAAAAGAAAATAATTAAAGAAAATAAACAAAGAAATTAAAGAGAAAAAAAGAACAGAAAAATAATAAAATGGGCCTGTTGTTGAATTGCTGAAGGGGGTGTGAAGCTGAAATTCCAAGCCCAATAATGCTGAGCATAGTCAACCACACTGGATCTTGTGGAGCTGGCCTTCATGAGGTCCATCATGAGGATGCAATCTAGAGACATTGGATCTAGGCAGCGTGTCATCTAATGGTGATCAGGCGTAGGTCCATGGTATGCTTGTTTGATGAGAAACACCAGATCTGCCTGAAATAAATAGGAAAATAACAAAATGCACACGCCTGGGATCGAACCCAGGATGTGTGCATCAAAGGCGCGCCTCTCAAACATCTGTGCTACTTGTTCTTTTGTTAACATAGATAAATGAAATATAATATAATACAAAAGCACATGATGCCCAGAAAAACACGCGTCAATTCAAATGGACAAGTGGGATGGTGACAAGTCATTGTCTTCTTCCCTGTCCGTCGTCTTAGGTTATTGACCTATACCTACAGACGTTTGTTGTAACTACATCCTTCAAAACTCAAAAGTTCATATCAAGCATGATAAATCAATTCCATCTATACCAATCAACTCGTCTTGGCCTCACGAGCATCATGGTATTATTTTCTTGGCATAATTTTTTTCTGTATCAAGAAACCCCAAAAACTTCTCACGAACCCTAACAATGGCAAGTGTGGATCCTTGCACTATTAATACAATTAAAGGATATAAAAAGTTTGCAAACACGATTATGAACAAGAATATGTGAATAGAATAGATTTATAATGCGTAAAACATAGTAAACAATTTTGAGAATTTTGGGTAAACCGTGATGTGTATAGGCGATGGTTCTTAATATTTTGAAGGCTGCAAATGATGTTGTTGGCTTCAGGAGATGGCCAAGAAGTGATTAGGGTCTTTGAATGGCCTGGAATCGTCCTCTAGGGCATAAATCAAATGCACACTTTTTATCCAATTTTTGAGTTTTTGTTCTTGCTCCCCACGACTGCAAAAAAACCCTCCTTTTGATCTGCAATTGTTATGCACTTATAGTAAACTGAATTAGGTCAATAAAATTGGCATGAATCTTTAGAAATAATGGAAATTGGATTTGATTTGCTCTTGTATGATATATTTCTAAAATAAGCTTCAATCCAATCTTTTTCAATCCAAATCCACTTTGCACGAATTGGCTGGCATGTTAGTTGTACATGGACTCAAAATATGCATAAAAAATCAAGGATTTGATTTTATTTCATTAACTTACTATTTTATATTGATTTGTTTTGATTTAAATAAAATAAAATCAAAATACATAATAAAAATAACAGAATAATAGGTGGAAAATCTCATGGGCCGTGGGTCCTATTAGAAACATGTTTCAAACAACAAAACATGGGCCCCCTTGGAAAAAATGCAAATTTGATCAATGTTGACTTTTGACAATTTTCCAAAAATTGCCAACTTTGAAAATGCATATCTCTCTCAATTTTGACCTTAGGAGGATGTTCTTGGACTTTTTAGAAATATTAGGATGTCCCCTAACCAACCCCTTTGGTTTCATTTCAGTTGGGTCTTCCATGTTCATGTAAGAAGCTTTGACCCAAAAGGTATTTTTGTTGACTTTTCAAAAGGACCTATAATGTAGAAATTCATATCTTTTGATGAGTGCATATTTTGAACTTGTGGGATGAAGATGAATTGTAGGGAATTTCATCCTCTTCAAAATGAGATTTGGATGGAAAACTTCTGATAAAGTATGAAGAAGCTATGCTTGGTCAAAGTTGGGTTGACTATTCCTACAAAACCCTAATTTAGCAACTTTTGGGTTTTGATGAATTTTGAGCATTCCTCGAGGAATCATGCTCAACCCTTGATCAAATTATGTAAGTCAATTCAAAATGTTGATGTTGACCAAAAATCTTGAGGTTTGACTGTGTGTGGGCCACAATTGACTTTTGACCTAATACTGTCGATTCTCAAGCATTTGAGCAGTTGACTGAGCAAACTTCTTTGTGTAAGGCATGAAACTTGACATGGATGATCTTGAAAACATATTAGGACCTTGGGAAGCATTTGAGTCCTTTGTGGTTCACACATCTTGATGAAAAGGGAAACCCTAATTTGAGGTATACTACCTTAGGAGAGAGTTTGTCTGGTCAACTCTTGGACTTCCTTGAGCAACTTGGGGACCTCAATTGACATTGGTTGAGTAAAATGGGAGGGAAAATTTTGGGGTACAACAACAAGCAATTAAGAGAAATCTACCTACTCAAAAAGTCTTTGTTCTTCTCCTCCTCCTTTAGATAGTGCTTGTCTACCATTGATTGGTAGAAAGCTTTATCATTGGATGTGAAGGGACAAACGTAGGTCGTCGTACAGTCATAGAATGAAACTTGCGAGATATTTTAGTAATTGTCGTAAGTGACTAAGATCATTTACCGAAGCCAACATTTGAAGGGTCATCGAGGGACTATGATCTTTTAAGTTCGAGGGTCTTTGCTAAAACATCCCACATTCGAGGGACATGACTGTTTTTTTCCGAGGCAGCAAGTGTGGGATTAACCCTAGAGGTGCATGTGTTCAAAGTGTATTGTTTATATTTGATTTGGCTTGAATTAAGGTTGTCTAGTGTTTAGTTTTAAGTATTTCCATACAAACCGTAATTACTAGCAATAATATAGAAAGCGATAAATTGCAAAAATTAAATATCCTACACTATTACAATACTTTTAGGGATGGGGGATACAAATTTACAAATGTGGCTGACAAATAAAATAAACCATAATTACTATTACAAGACTTTGACTATTACATAAATTATAGTGCGAAATAGTAAAATGTACAAAGAAATGTAAAAAGAAGAGAAATTGTTTTTTATGGTTTTTTTATGAAAAGAGTTTTTATTACCCTAATTAAACTAATTAATTACAAGAAGCTTAATTAATACCTAAAGTCTAAATTAGTTAATAGAAAATTATAAAAAACCTAAGTTTAGTTTAATTTTAATTTATAAAGAAAAAAAATTGTTTTTTAGGGTTTTTATTATTTATAAAATAAAATAAAGTAGAGATAAAATAAAAGCTTTTAATCTATTTATCTAAGAAAATATATTTTGTATATTTTTTATTTAAAAATAATAATAATAAAATAAAATGAAAGAAGAAAAGAAAATAAAATAAAAAATACAAATTGAAGAGTCAGGAGGTTTGAAAAGAAATCAGGGAGGTTAGAAAGTAAAAGAGTTTAGTTTTAGGCCCAATCAATTTTTTGTGCAAGTCAGAAAAATAATAATACAAAATAAAAAGAAAATGTTTGGACCTGCGTGTGATAAGTATACAGGGGGTGATGAGAAAATAAAGAAGCGAAAGAGGCCCAAAGGGGAGGCCCAGAATGCATTGGCAAACATAAAAATGAAACAAAATGTATGAAAAAAAAAACAAAATGGACGCTGGGGCACGAACCCATGTGCTAAAGGTGAAAGGGGCATGCTTTAACCATTGGGGTGGTGATACATCTGTTGATTTAAACACAACCATCACATTATATTATAAAATAAGTTCTGAACACGTTGTCTTCTTCTTCCTCGCACCATAACTAAAATACCATTTTTGAATTTCGTATCTTGCTCATTTCTCAACCATTTCAGAAATTTTAAACACCAAACTTGTTAGAAATTTCACCATGATTTCAAATATGTGAATAACTTAAAGTATGGATTAAATATGAACACAAATTTTGATTGGTACCAAATCTGACCTAGTTTTTTCAAAAAGTTCAGACTCAAAATTCTCCATGCCCAGGCAATATAAATGAAATCTTAAAGCATGGTTAGCTTCAGGGCAGTGATGTCTACATTTTATCTTTGAAAATCAAAGTCAAATGATGCTTGTATGAAGGCATGGAAGTTCAGAAAACTCACCTTGCAAATGGAGATCGTGTTTGTAGTTTGAGCACTCTTCAAGGTGTTGTAATGATCTGGTTAGCTTCACTGAACCTCCAAGAAGCTATTGCAATGCTTACTTTGGATTGAGAGTGGCTGTATTGTTCTAGAGAAGTCAAGATGCAAGTTACTGTTTTTGAAAATGGAGGATGGTGATTGAGGTATTACAATCATGTAACAGGTGTTTTGTTAGGTTCTAAATGATATATGGATGCTTTGTGATTGATTTTGAGGAAGAAGGCACAAGTGGAATGTGAGTTTGAGGTGCAAGGTCAGAAATGGCATAAAAATGGTGTTTTGATTAAATAATGAGTTTGAGAGAGTTGGAGGGAGTTTCCAGGCTTATGAGATCATGTCCTTGGCTTTTAAACAATGTCTTAATTTATAGGAAAAGGTTTGAGGACTTAAGATGATCAAAATCACAAGATCACATGTTGTGGATTTTTTACTTATTTTTGAAGCAACCTTGACAAATATGGTTTCAAGGTAAGGTACAAAGCTTGTAGGGTGGATAGAAGATTTAAACATGTTTTCTCTAATCTTGTATAGAAATTTTATGCAGAAGGAACAAGTGCAAAGCTCAAGACTAGTTGACTTTATGATTAAAGCAAAATTTCAAGAATGTCAATGGTGCCTTTGTGCCATAAATGGAAAACTAGCTTGGATAATGGTTCAAACACTTGGACAAAGGCCCAATGAATTTTGTAAACATATGATCATGGATAGATTTGCAGGTTAGAAGGCCTGCAAAGAGAGATTATGCAATATAGACTAGGGTTTTTGTTATGTGTTCATCATCAAAATGACTTGTAAATCAAGAATGGATGACCAACTTCTTCTCTTCGATTCTCTTAGCTCAAAAATGATATCTTCAAGTTCTTTGACATTTTGGAAAGATTTAAACATTGTCTATAACAATAATTTTTACCATATTGGCTAAATCATCTTGGATCTAGGTGAAAATTGGTCAAGAAGTTAGGTCAAAAATCTGCCTAAACTTATCAAAATTTTCACTAAGTGTTTTATGAAAAATGTCATGACTTCATAGGTCTATATCTTCAAATATAAGAATTTGTTGGACATCAACCCTCTAATACAAAGTTGTAGAATTCATCAAGATCTCACGTTGAAAGTTTTCTTTGAATCATCTTGCATCTTGGTGAAAAAAGGTCATGAAGTAATGAATTTCTTGATTTTCACTTTGACTTTTTATGGACTTTCTTGAATTTCTTGATTCTTTTTTACCAAGTTTGATATTTTTGAGTATCTTGGTGAATCTTGATCTTTAAAAATCAATGTTGATCAAGAAGTCAAACTTTGACTTTTTATGTATCAGTTGACTTTTCATCAGTTGATCCAAAATTTAACTATCAATCCATTGATTTTGGGAAATGATTGAGTCATGAAATTATGTCAAAATGATATGCTTAAATCCTTGAGATCATACCTCTAAACATTAAGTCATGTGTTAGGTCAAAAGTTAATGACTGGTCATTCCCAGTCAAAACCCTAATTTTGACCATTTTGCCCTTTTGATGATTTGAACACTTTTCTTGAGGAATTGTGATTAAACCTTGATCAATTGATAAATATGACTTCAAAATATTGATATGGGCCAAAAATCCTGAAGTTTGACTGTAGGTTGACCACAGTTGACTTTTACCCAATACAGGTAATTTTCAATTATCTGATCAATTGACTGAGCAAAAATGTGATCCAAGGCCTGAAACTTGGAATGAGTATTCTTGGAGGTATATAATGAACCGTGAAAGTAATTTGAGCCATTATAAGTCCAACTGTCCTTGTGAAAATAAAAACCCTAATTTGGGGTCTTAGTGCTTAGGAGATTATTTGACCTAGTCAACACTTGTACAAACCTGAGTCATTGAAGATTTTTTTTTAGTGAGAAATGTCTTGAGAAAAGAGAGGGAAATTTTTGGGGTACAACAACTTCCCGTGTTCAATCTTCTTAGACCTGAAGAGTTAGATTGGTATGTTCTCCATTCGTAACTTGAATGTGGAAGATGATTGAACACTAAAGTGCCCAGAAATTTATACTCGCTTGTGCATGAAGTAATGTTGTTGGTTGATTATGTTTGGAATTGGCTTAAAGATTCCATTTGGAGAGGTAATGGAGATTTGTCAGAGATGGGCTCAAAGATTCCATTTGCAAAGGTAATGAAGAGTTGTCGGAGATGGGCTTATAGATGCCATCCAAAGGTGACAGAGAATCGTCGGAGATGGGCTCATAGATGCCATCCAGAGTGACTATTGTTAAGTCTAGTTCTTGACTTGATATTTAAGAAATGTATCTGGAAAAGAGTCTACATGAAACTACTACCTCAATGGATAATGAAGGAATCTGTGGCAACTACTACTTCAACGGGTAATGAAGGAATCTGTGACGACTACTACTTCAACAGGTAATGAAGGAATCTATAACGACTACTACTTCAACAACTAATGGAGGAATCTATGACGACTACTACTTCGATAAGTAATGAAGGAATCTAAGACGAATACTACTTCAACAGGTAATAAAGGAATCTATGGAGACTACTACTTCAACAGATAATGAGAGAATCTATGACGACTACTACTTCAACAGTTAATGAAGGAATATATGAAGACTACTACTTTGACAAGTAATGAAGGAATCTATGGTGACTTTTTTGGGACAGTGGCAACCCTACTAGGGAAGAGGAGTTTTATCAGTATTTTGTTGTAGTCTGAGAAATAGACTCAAGTCGGGGAGATGGTAGACTGCTGGAGAAATAAAGCCTATTGATGAAGTTATTCTGGAGATTTCACTGGGGAAACAAATTCTTCTGGGAAAGAGTTGTGCAAGATTTCTCTTTAAGTTTTGGAAGGCAAAATTTGGCTGGGGAAAAGAATTTCTAGGAGATATGCTGATCGGAACTCCAAAAAGAAATTATGGAGAATGTATGAACTTACTCTGGGGATTTATGGACAACATGAGTGTTATCCTGGCTCCTAGAGTAAGTACTTATTCTTGTTCTCATGTGTATCTTTGTTAACAGTTAATCATGTTCATATGCATATGTTCATTCAATTTTAGTCATTGGACGTTTTTGCAATCAAAATAGAAAAAACAAAAAGTTTGCACTTAAAAGTATATTTGTATTGATAATTGCCTATAAATACGCATTTTTGTACAAAGAGACGGAAATCCTAGTAAGAGGAAGTCTTCGTGAAATTAAAAGAATAAAAAGTGAGAACAAATATATATAGCCATGTGGAAGTGATCTCGTTGGGTTCCAACTCTGCTATTGCCCTTATGTCTTCGAACATCATCCATTACCGTCGGAAGAAGTTGATAGAACTGACCTTGTACCTTTTTAACTTTTGACCTTGGTAATAAAGCTAGCTGTAGTGATCCAACGGGACATAGTCATATGCTTTTAATCCTTGAATTTTTCCTGGACCGCCCTTTCCGGTTCTCAGTCCACCAGGATACCCTTTTTTTCCCAAGCCGCCCTTGCGAGTTTTTGAATTGCCGGGTGTACAATCTTTTGTATATATCCCTAATATTTTTCCCAAACCCTTTTGGTTCGTCGAGATTCCCTTATTTTTGCCTAGGTATGTCAACCTAGCGGGTCGTTCTTATGCGTAGTATTTTTTTGACTATGTCTGCATTCAAAGGGTGCGGGAAATCTTCGCCATCGATAGTGGTTAAGATCATGGCACTTCCCGAGAATACTTTCTTGACAATTAATGGCCCTTCGTAGGTGGGAGTCCATTTACCCCTGGGATCGCCTTGTGGTAGAATGATGTGTTTTATTACCAAGTCACCATCCTGGTATACTCGATGTTTGATCTTCTTGTTGAATGCCTTAATCATATGTGTTTGATACATTTGACCATGACAGACAGCAACCAGTATCTTTTCACCGATCAAGTTCAATTTATTCAACCTAGTCTGAATCCATTCATCTTCGCCTAAGTCTTCTTCTTTCATAATCCATAGAGAATGAATTTGAACTTCGACAGGAAGGACAACTTCCACGTCATAGACTAAAGAGAATGAGGTTCCCCCAGTTGATGTTCGCGCCGAGGTACGGTGGCCATGAAGAGTAAATGGTAGCATCTCATGCCAGTCTTTATAGGTCACCACCATCTGTTAGATCATCTTATTTATATTTTTGTTGGTAACGTCCACTGTGTTTCACCCCCAAATTTACCATCTTGATTCAAGCTTATGTTTCATCATAAACATCATATTGCATTGAATTCATTCTCTTATGATGGGATCAAGGTACTTTGGTTCTCAGGTTGTCTACAAGTGATGCTGGTTTATAGTGTTGACAATTGGTGTAAAAAGGGAGCTCTTTCTCTCAAACTTTGGATTTCTCAAGTCACAAGGGTCCCTCATGTCTCAAGACCCTTTCATCCATTTCATTAATTCATCAGAGGGTTAAAGATTGTGTTGATTAGAAGGAGAATCACATTCTTTTGATTCATCAGTCAAAATTAGGGTTTTGTCTAAGTTGAAGTAATTGGGGCTTAAATGAGCCAAGTTATGAAGCATCATTCTCTTATCATCATTGTAATCAAATTTGTTCAAGGATCACCCATGATGCCCAATGGAATTAGGGTTTTAGGGCTTGATCAGCTATCTCCTAACACAAATTGCAAATTAGGGTTTTTAATTTAATCATGTTTTCTATGACTTTTTCACTCAAAATTGTTTCCATGCTTCACTACAAGATACTAAGCATCTTTGGCATAAATATTGAGGCTCATTTGGATTGGAAATGGTTCATTTGTTTAGAAGGGGAAAAATGGTCATTTTGGCCATAATCACTCAAACTCAATGGTTGATCAATTGAAAATTGAAAACTACAAAGTTGTAGAGATCTTCAATACCTTTCCAAATTGTACTCATTTGTGTCCAAATTCCAAAGGATGAGCAAGTTATGGTATTTTGAATTTCATGCCATTTTATTGAATTTTGGCCAAGCAAGCAAAATGCAATTTGTTGCAAACTTCATTTCCAGCCATTCTCTTTTTTTTCTAATCTATCCCATGACCTATTTGTGACTTGTTGAGGCCCATAATTCCAGCCATTTTGTGTCCCATGGGCCATGGTACTTACTTGCATTCAAAAGTCTCAAAGTTGCCAAGAAGAGCCAATTCATCAACACTCACTCTCCTCAACAAGTCAGGACTTGTAGCTTTTAGGTTTTCTTCCTGATGGTATTTGGCACACAACACGCAAGAAATAAGGAGCAATGCACAAGCCCATATGCACTCAATTTCAGGCCATTTTTTCCAATCCGGCCCTCTAAGATTTTTTAGGACAAATTTCCTATTGTAACCTCCTCTACTCACTATATAATGTACTACAAGCCTCATTCCATGCTCTACGTGCTCCAGTTATCACAAAACCGGATCTGAACTTTTCTTCTTCTTGCTAAAATTTTCTTCGATTTTTTATCTCTTTCGCGCATTTTTCAAATTTCTTGTGGATTCATCTTCCTTGAAGTGTGTAAGTCGAGACTATGGAGTTTGTTTGCTTCTGTAACTAAAGAATCAAGGTTTTCAGTTTCACATTGAGGTGAGCTTTTGAACTTTGATTTTCTTTTTTTAACATGATATGAGGAATCATTCCATGTTCATGATGTATTAGCTGGCCATACTATATGTCTGATGTACTTGGTTAACTTGATTGAGGCTTAAATCGTGTTATATGCTTTTCTGTAACTTGTGCATTTCATGTTTTCAGCAAATTCGTGTGTGTAATCCTTTTAGATCCCTTATCCATTGAGAATTTTATGATAATCATGAGATAGATGGTAATTTCAACTTTAATTTGCACTTTGATTCAGGGATTTTGGTTGAGAAACAAGCGCGTTTGATGGATCTGATTTAGGGCTCGAGACCTGTTTTTGAATACATTTTGATAAGCTGGAGGTAGAAGACGGAGTGAGGTGGCACGCCTTGATTGGATCATTTGAATCTTAATGCGTTTTTATTTTATTCATTTTAATTGATTTATCTGATTTTATTTTATGATCAAAACATTCCCAAAAATTCTAAAATATTTACCATAGGCTGATCTTTATTTATAGTATTTTTCACAATTTTTATGGAATTTTTAAAATTTGTTTGATTGGTGAAAAAAATTCGTGCATTAATTAATTTTGTTTAATTGTTTGATTTTGCATATTATTTTTATTAATTTTTGTTTTTGAGTTTTCCTTTACACAAAAATTATATAAGAAATATTTTGGACACTTTGATTGGTCCATTTTAGGACTCTGAATTTTATTTTAGAATTTTCTTTCTTTTAGTTGACTAATTAATTAATAGGATTTAATTGATTCTTTTGTTTTCTTCAATTATTTTAACCATGCTTTTAATATAGGAAAATTCAACAAAAAAATATATCACACTGCGCTAATAGTACATTTTCATATTTTTGATTTTATTTTGTAATTTTTGCATTTTTTATTCATTTTAAATTTGTGAGAGTATATTGTTTTTCTTGTCATAATACTCACATTTTTGCTCCATTTGCCTTTTTTTTTCTTGAACATAAAAAATGCTAAAAATATTTTCAAGAATCCTTAAGACTTAATGTTAATTGTAGAATTTTCTTTGGGATTTTATCATACTTAAATATCTGATTTTATAATTAGTGAAGTTTTTAAACCTTTTTTTGATATTTTGTTGCTCACATCACAAGTTTTGATTTAGTTTGCTAATCCTCAAGACTTGTAAAGGTCAATTGATTTTTGATTAGGGCTCTTGATTGTGTTAGGTCTTTAGAAATTAATTTTGTTTGAATTTATACCTTAAAAATCTATTTTCTCCAAAATATTTGGTGAAGGGTGTCCACTTTTAAGTTTTACCTCAACTAGTAATAAATTGACTTTTGTTTCACATCATCCCTACACATTCAAGAAGCCAAATTGGTTGATTCTGACTTTTATAAGTCTTGAGTGCTTTTAAAAAAATTTCTTTTGATTTTTAAGAATTTATTTCTATTCTTGCTTAATTTGAGTTTGTGAGTAAATCTTTGAACCTTGCCTCAATTATTTGACCCTCACTTGGTTGCTTTTGTGCATGTTGGAAATCCCTTATTTTGAAGACTTGGCCCTACGGATCTCTTTAGTTTGTGTATGATTTTTCATGATCTTCTAGTACTTATAACTATTTTTCCTCATTTGATCAAACTAGGGTTCCCCTTTTGGGCTCTCTTTTTAAGGTTTCTACTTTGTTTGATTTGATTTTCCACTTGAACTCCTTTATTCTTTCCTTAAGCTTGTAGTTTCTGACTTCCTTTTGTTTTGTGGGACTTGAATTAATTTGGAACTTTTTTGTGCAAGTTTTGTTTCTATGTTTGGACCATTAATTACTCATGCATGCTTATATGATCTTTTGCACTAGAGGTAAATGTAATGCACTTGTGCAACCCATAATAGATCAATATCTTTTCTTTTTATCATCCTCTCCCATGTTTTGAAGACTTGAGTTCATAATTGAACCATTCTAGTTCTCATTACTTGCCTATTTTATCAATTTTGTCTGATAATCATTTGTGAATATGGTTAGAAAGATACCTTTGTGCTTTGTCTTTTGAATACAATTAGAGTTTTTTTAGATTGAATTGTTTGTGATTCTGAATCGTTAGAGATTACTTAATGTCATGCAAAGCTCCTTTGATCCTTGGTTAACATTTCATTGATTAACATTTCCTTTGATCCTTGTTTGAGGTTTCTTACATCTCTTGCCTTGATGTTTTGCCATCATATCCCATTTCTTTGATATATTATTACCCATCCTTTATTGATTCACCAATTCTCCCTGTAATTACTAATTTGTCTTTTAAATGTGCAAGGTTCCTTGAGAAAAGTTTTAATACTGACTTGATGCCTTAGTGTTCCACTTTATTTGTGGAATACAATTTGTTATGCTTGCACTATTCGTGCTTTGTATATTTGTTATCTTCTTGCAGGACATATATATGATTGTGACTGATACACATCACCTGTGGGACATGTTCATATCTGAAGCCTCAATGATTATATTTGATGGCGTGATTTCTGGCTTGATTTGTTTACTGATGCTAGCTTACTCGAAGTTCTCTGGGTTTATTTTTCTTGCTTAGTTACTAAGGATAGTTATCCGTTTGGTATTGCACTACTTCCTTTTTACTTTTTCCACCCTTTATTGCTTTCTATTGCATGATGGGACCTCCGTTGCTGATATATGTCAGGAGTCCCTCTAGTTTATTTAAAGACCCGTTTAAGGTAATTCTGTCGGTGTGCTAATTGTGATTGTTTAAAATCCTACCTTCAGAGAAGGTATTATGCACGTGTGTTTATATTTATGCCCGCATTATATTACAAGTGATAAGTCCTCCAAAAGAGGCGAGCAAGGAAAGGTCCGTAATCGACCCCCACACATTCTTGTCCGTGTCATCCTTAGCTCACGTGGTACATCGATGCTTCGGAGTCGTGCATATCATATGTATCGAGTCCGTCAAGTGGGAAAGGGTTTTTCAATCAAACCCCCATGCTTTGTCAAGATTTCGCATTGGCCGATGCTGACGCTCCGTGATTGCTCATATTGTCTTTTGTCGCTTACCTCGATATTGTATATCTTGGTTAGATGTTCAGTCGCTTTAGGCATCACATTCTTTCTTATTTAATTTGTCTCCCACTTGTTTGCTTCGGGTGGTCCGCTCCCCTTAGCTAAAGCATTTTTCTCTTCATACCCTCATCCCCTGAGTCAGTATACCCTAATTGTGTGCTTTTGCCAAAGCACTTGTTTGCTCACTTGTTTGGTATTTACCATGCTCCCTTAGGATTGCTCGTGTAGGGTTAGTCCTCGGGCTAGACCTTAGGATAGGAATCCATGTATGCTCACTAGGTTAGAACCTTCCATTTTCATCCTCAACCTTAGGGCTAATCATTGTATGATAACATTAGGGGTAGTGCTAGGCTATTCTCCCTTAGTTATTTTGTCCTTTCTTTGCATATTGCATTTTAAAACTAAAACTTCTTCTTGGGAAATCATAAAACGTCTCTAATGAACTTAAATCCTTCTTCAAGGTAAAAAATACAAACCAATCTTAATTGTTTGTGCGCCTTTTGGGCTTTGTTTTAAACCTTGTCAAATTTATGTTTCACCATCTTTGCCATGTTATCTTGCAATAGTTTAGCTGATGTTTCACCATCGCATATGTTTGTTGCCGATATTTCTCCATCGCGTATGTATTATCCTACCTTGATTCTCAATATCATTGTTAGGTGTGATGTTTTATCATCTGGATGGTGATGTCTCGCCATCTTTACCATGTTATCTTGCCATCTTTTAGCCGATGTCTCGCCATCGCATACGTTTGTTGCCGATGTTTCGCCATTGTGTATGTTTGTTATCCTACCTTGATTCTCAGTATCATTGTTAGGTGTGATGTTTTATCATATGGATTATTGATGTCTCGTCATCTTTGCCATGCTATGTTCCTATCTTTTTTCCGATGTATCGCCATCTCATATGTTTAATGCCGATGTTTCACCATCGCGTATGTTTGTCATCCTACTTTGATTTTCGATATCAATGTTAGGTGTAACATTTTATCTTCTTGTCTGATATTTTGTTATCATGCTGAAGTTTTATCATTGTTGATATTTTTCCATTTTATCTGATGTTTTTCCATCTTGACTGTTGCTTTTGTCTTCTTAACTAAAAAACACAAACCAACCAAAATATATGAGCCAAACTACGGCTGCTCTGATTCCTTAAAAGGGATACGTAGGCATTGGGGTAGGGCCCATACGAGCACAACTTTATTTTTCCCTATATTATTTTCTATTTTCTTTTGCATGCATTCCCTCTTTGCATTTTCTTTTAGCTCTTAAGCTTAGATATAGATTCTTACATACCCTTAGATTAGAACAACAAGAGTGGATACCGTAGAGTACTACGAGCGTGTGGGGTGCTAATACCTTCCCCTCGCATAATAGACTCCCTTACCAAATCTCTCGGTCGCAAGATCATGATTTCACCTCTTTAGGTTTTCTCGATGTTTACCTTTGCCTTTCGGCGGGATAAAAGACATTCGATGGTGACTTCATTGATTTTATATTAGATGACGGTTCGACCGGTTGTTTCACACGACATCATTCACCTTAGGTCTGTATGGAGAAGAATTGTGATGCTTGATCTTGAACTATGTGCAGAGTTCAATAATCATAGCATTGTTGAGGTTGGTACCATTTTCAGTGATAAAACTTTCATGGATGTTGTACCGACAGATGGGGTTATGTTTGATGAACCGAGCTACAACATTCTTGGTAACTGAGGCAAATGAAGCCGCTTCGACCCATTTGGTGAAGTAGCCAATGGCGACGAGGATGAAATGATGTCCATTAGATGCAGTGGGCTTGATTTCTCCGATCATGTCAATGCCCCACATTGCAAATGGCCAAGGAGCAGTCATGACAATCAAAGGAATCAGAGGCACGTGAACCTTGTCAGCATAAATCTGGCATTTATGGAAAGTCCTCGAGTGGTGGTGACAATCAGTTTTTATAGTAGACCAATAGTAACCATCCCTCTGAATCTTCTTGGCCATAGTGTGTCCATTGGAATGAGTTTTGAAGATACCTTCGTGTATGTCTTCCATGATATTCTCTGCTTCCGTCTTGTCCACACAGTGGAGCAGAGTTGAATCATGGTTTCCCTTATACAAAATCCCATTGCTTATGAAGAACTTGGCTAGGAACCTCCGTAAGAATTTCTTGTCGGTTATTGAAGCTCCCTCTGGATATTCTTGTGATTCAAGGTACCTTTTCACCTCATGGAGCCAAGACTTCTCCTCATCATTGTCAATCTCACAACAATGTGTCGGTTCGTCAAATCTTTTGATTGTAATTATGGGAATTTTGTTGTCCCAATTGACTTTGAACATAGATGACATAGTTGTTAAGGCATATGCCAACTGGTTTTCTTCCCTCAGGATATGCTCGAAGGTGATCTCTTCAAAGTATGGGATCAAGGTTAACACAATCTCTTTGTAAGGGATCAAATTTGGATGTTTAGTATCCCACTCTCCTTTAACTTGATTGATCACCAGGGCCGAGTCTCTGTATACGCTTAAGAATTCGATTCTTAGGTCAATAGCAGCCTTAAGACCCAAGATGCATGCTTCATACTCGGCCATGTTGTTTGTACATTCAAAGTAGAGTCTGGCAGTGAAAGGTGTATGGAAACCTTCAGGGGAAATGATCACAACATCAATTTCGTTACCTAATGCATTGGAAGCTCCATAAAAAACCATAGTCCATCGGGATCCTTGTTCAGGTCTTTCATATGGTCTGGGCTTTGCATATTCGGTTATCACCATGATATTCTCGTGCGGGAATTCAAAGTTCATGGTTTGGTATTCATTAACATCTTGATAGCCCAAATAATCCGCAAGTACACTTCCTTTTACTGCTTTTTGTGTAGTGTACTGGATGTCATATTCAGTCAAAATCATTTGCCATTTGGCTATTCGTCCGGAGAGAGCTGGCTTCTTGAACATGTACTTGATGGGATCCATCTTAGATATCAACAGAGTAGTATGAGTCAACATATAATGTCTTAATCGGCGAGCCGCCCATGCTAAAGTGCAAGAAGTTTTCTCGAGCAATGAATATCTTGTTTCACAGTCGGTAAACTTTTTGTTAAGGTAGTATATTGCATGCTCTTTTTGACCAAACTCGTCATGTTGCCCTAGCACACACCCCATTGAATTCTCTAATATGGTCAAGTACATAATCATAGGTCTTCCTTCAACTGGAGGCATTAGGATTGGAGGTTATTGTAAATACTCCTTGATCTTGTCAAAAGTTGATGGCAGTCGTCATTCTATCTAACTACTTGATCTTTCTTCAGTAGTTTGAAGATTGGCTCACAAGTAGCAGTTAAGTGAGAGATGAATCAGGCAATGTAATTGAGACGACCTGAGAAACCTCTGACCTCCTTCTCAGTATAGGGAGCTGGAATTTCTTGTATGGCTTTTACTTTTGCAGGATCAACCTCAATACCTTTTCCACTGACGATGAAGCCTAGGATTTTTCCCGATCTCACCCCAAAGGTTCATTTGTTGGGATTCAACCTTAGCTTATAATTCTCCAACCTTTCAAATAACTTGTGCAAATGATCAAGGTGTTCTTACTCAGTTTGAAATCTTGCAATCATGTCATCAACATAGAATTCTATCTCATGATGAATCATATCATGGAATAGAGATACCATAGCCCGTTGATAAGTTGCGCTGGCATTCTTCAAACCAAAAGGCATGACCTTATAATAGAAGGTGCCCTACTGTGTGATAAAAGTGGTTTTCTCCATGTCTTCAGGTGCCATTTTGATCTGGTTGTACCTGGAGAAACCGCCCATGAAGGAGAACACCTTATGTTGAGCAGTGTTATCAACTAAGACATCAATATATGGTAGTAGGAAATCATATTTGGGGCTCTGCCTATTCAAGTCCCTGTAGTCTATACACATAAGGACCTTACCGTCTATCTTCGGAACTGGAACAACATTTGCAACCCATTGGGGACACGACGTCAATGCCAAGAAACCTGCATTGAACTATTTTATTACCTCAGCCTTGATTTTCTCAGACATACCTGGCTGCATGCGAAGAACCTTTTGCTTTATTGGAGAATAACATTTCTTCATCGGCAAACGATGAGCCACGATAGCATTATCAAGCCCTGACATATCTTCATATGACCAAGCGAACACCTCAACATAGTCACGCAAACATCTGGACCAATCTTCTCTTGACATTGTCTTCCAGTTTGACGCAAATCTTGACTTCTTTCTTATCTGCCTCAGTACCCAAGTTTATCACTTCAACTGGTTCTTCGTGCGATTAAATGGCCTTTTCCTCTTGTATCAGGAGTCTGGCAAGTTCCCCAGGTATTTCACAATCTTCTACACCTTTTTCTTCAGCTTGATAGATTGGATTTTTGAAGTCATAGATGGCAATAGCAGAATTGTTGTTAATGAGATCCGAAGTGGACGTGGATCTGCAAATCTGTGTGTGTGCATGTAAGGTCACATGGCTATTTGAAAATGCAGCAAAGTAAAAGAAAGACAAGAAGCTCAAAATTTGAATGCAAAATAGTCCAGTGTTTTCATTAAAATGAGCATATGACATATGAAAATCACAAACCCTTAACAAATGGACCATTGTGCCCCGAGCAAGGCACATGATTTAAAGTCATTGTTTTTAGAGGAAATTACAGACAAATTTCTCAAAGTAATAAAAATAGGAAATGGCAATTACTCATGGGTGAAGGAGATTGAGATGAATTCTTTGGTCTGCCAGTTGTTGAGTCCGTCGTCAATAATTGGGTAGATCCAATCGTCTAAGTCACCATCACTATCAGAGTCTCCCAGAGCATTAATTTCATTGTTGCTAATACAGAGGGGTGGTTTCCCAGCACGAGCATGTCGAATCTCTTTCTGAGCCTTGGAAGTGAATCCCAACCCAAATTTGTCCGACTTGTAGGGGATATCAGGAAGTTTTCCCCAAATGGTGCAACCTCCGTCTTCAACAACAGCACGAGCATCCTTGAGAGAGGCCATTCTTGGTGTATCTTTAGCAGCTTTGGGAGTGGCAGGAATGGCCTTGGCAACAAAAATCATTAGAGGGACCACTTCAAATGCTTGACAAAGGGTTTCAATGAATTCGCCATTCATTTCAACATTTTTGAAAGAATTTAAATGACTGATTATAAACTCCTCCTCTCCGCAGAGTGTGACAATGTTCCCTTTAATTACCGGGTATTTCAGCTTTTGATGTAATGTGGAGGTAATTGCACCTGCCCCATGAATCCATGGGCTTCCGAGCAGGAAAGAATAGGATAGACGGATATCCATTACATAGAATGTTGAGTTGAAGACTTGAGATCCAACCTTGATAGGAAGATCAACCTTTCCATGGACCATTCTCTTTTACCCGTCAAAGGCTCTCACCACAATATCATTGGGTTTCAGCACCAGCCCTTCACAGTCCAATTTGTCCAAAGCACCTTTCAGCATCCTCGTTTTCGATAGTCCATGGTTCTTATTTTACACCATGATAATACACTTCCGCCCCATAGTTCCAGGGTACAACCTTCTCAGAAGATTAGGGGACTGGCCCTAGTGTAGTGATAATCAGGGGAGTTATTCTTGGTTCAGCGGGAATCCTAATAGGACCTTTAGAGGTGATCCTAATAGGAGTGTTTGAAATGGTAATTATGGACACGTCTTCAAACTCTTGAGACACACTTTTGGTCAAACTCTTTACAGATTGAGTTCTCTCAAATAGAACTTCACGGCTATAAATCAGGTTTTAGACACCTTTCTTCAGCCATATGCAACCATTAATTTGTGCAGCATAATGTTAACAGTCTTCAAGACATCTTGGAAATACTCCGACTTTCAACAAATTCTTTTTAACGGTCTTCAAAGGAAGGGTTAAATCATTGATGGAGGAAACAAAAGAGGCATCTTCAATGGCATTGACACCCTTACCATGATAGGGCATGGGTGTGGTGATCACATTGGGAGTCGGTGGAGGGTCGAATTCAATTGTTTTGTTGTTTATCAAGTCTTGAATTTTATTCTTTAAAGACCAACAGTCATTGGTATCATGTCCGTGACTGTTTGAATGGTAAGTACATTTTGCATTGGGATTGTATTTAGGAGAGGAGGTATTAGGGTTTTGGGGAGGATCCCTTAGTGTAATCAGTTTCACTTTTAGCAAGTGCTGTAACACTTGGGACAATGGCAGATTGATCTTAGTATACTGCCTTTCTTGAAACTTCGTCCAACGCTTATTCCCTTATTATTGTTGAATAGATGTAGGATTGGAAATTAAAACTGCCCCTACTGAATGATGACGATCCTTCTTAGCATGGCTCTTTTTTCCATTCGCAGAATTAGTTTCCTTTTTGCCAGAAAATGGTTTTTTTACAACATTAGAGGTGGAGGCTATTGGTATCTTTCCGCTTTTAATCCCGCTTTCAAACCTCTCACCAGACATGATCAATTCAATAAATCTGAATGATGAACTTCCAATCAGCAAGTTGAAGAAGGGACCAGTCAGTGTTTCGATAAACATGTCTATTAATTCTCTATCAGTGAGAGGTGGTTGCACTCAACCTTCCAGATCTCTCCATTTTTGGATGTACTCTTTGAAGCCCTCATTTGAACCCATAGTCATGCCTTGCAATTGCATGCAGGTTGGTGCCAAATCAGCATTATATTGGTATTGGCGGTAAAAGGCAGCAGCCAAATCTTCCCATGTATGGATATTGGTCCCTTCCAATTGGTAAAACCACTCTAATTGCATTCCAGATAGACTCTCTTGAAAAAGTGCACCCATAGTTTCCTATCGGTGGTATGTGGTTGGATCTTGCGGACGTATGATTTGAGATGAAGCTTCAGACATGAGACACCATCGTACTTGGCAAAGATAGGGATTTTGAATTTGTGGGGAATGACCACCCCAGGAACAAAACTTAAGTCCCAAAAGTCCAAGCTAGACACTGCTTGGATTTCTACTGCCTTTAGTATATCTTCTAGCTGCTTATATTTGTCATCGGCCGGTGAGTATTGCTCATCAAAATAATCCCCGTCTTCAAATATTTCATTATTACCACCCCTAGTGCGGGTGATTCTAGCATCTTCATCTTTATTATCATACTCTTTAGAGGAGTCCTCTTCAATTTGAACTTGGCGAGAAGGGCCTTTGAACCTCTTCCTCATGTTGATAACAACTTTCTTCTTGGTCTTCTTCTTCGTGACGATAAGCGTCATCATTTCTTGCTGACCCTTTGCTAAGTTGAGTTGAGTCTCTTGGAACTGAGAGTGTTGAGTCTGCAAGTCCTTGACGGTTTGCTCGAGATCCATCTTATACTGAAATAAACAGTAGAAAGATAAGGAAACTTATGTCGGAAAACCTACTTACGATATGATGTATGTTATGCGGATGCAATGTTTTCAAGGACCTTTAAGAGATTTAAATTTGCTTAGCCAAGGAGAAAACAAAATAATGATTGTATTAATAAGTTTAAAGGTTACAAATTTCCTCTTGGGCTTACAATGAGAGAAATATGACAAAATGAACTTATAAAATAAAATACTCAAGTCTCCCATGGACGCTTCCTCTTTGGGATGATGTATGTATTTAGGCTTCGCTCCTTGTGAAGTTGCCTCATGAGCTTCAACACTTTCTTCTCGCTTGCGTAGAATTGAGCTTTAAAGGTGTCTCGATCTCCTTTAAGTTAAATCCACTACCATTGCAACTCTTCGAGATTAGTAAGCATGTCAACATGAAGAATGGTATAAGGAACATCTACTTCGCCAATAGGCTCCACAATTATTGGTAAGATGACTGGATATGGCACATCATGAGACTTTGAGCATGAGCTCGCACCCATTTGAGATAAGGCTCCAAAGGAATATAATTCTTATGCCCCAAAGTCTTGATATCAACCTTTTTTATATACCCCAAGCTCGTATAAACCTTTGAAGATAACTTTGGACATCGTTCTCGTAGTCGAACACAATACCATGGACAAGCGCGTCATGAGGACCATCCTTCTGAGCATAACACTAAAATGTCGTAGAGCCATGGAAGGATTATAAGTAATACCTCCCCTAATGTCAAGGAGAGGGACATTAAGGAATTCCCCACAACGGTCAATGATGGTAACATCCTCCAAAGATTGAGAACACCAATGAATATCCGAATGCGAGACCAACATCATCCTTTGAGACCACCTCAAGCCTTGTTCATTCTCCAAAACTGATCAAGGAAGGTGCGAAATAAATCACCTAGATAGCAATGGTATGCAAAACATAAGAACTCCTCTCCTCCTCATGGTACGGGTGTGAAGAGAATGCAAAATGTCTCTCAGCAAGGTAGGCACCGGGTTACGAGAGAGGAAAAATTTGACTGCATTCACATCTTTAAGTTGGTATGGATTAGGGAACAATACCAAACCATAGATTAGAAGAGCCAAAAAATATTCAAAAGCTTGCAAATCCAAAGCATCCCAAAACAGTTGAGCCTTCTCTAACAGAAATTTATCTAGAAAACCTTTGACTCCGCTCCTTATTTCCCAATTAGCCATAATGTCAGATCGTTGCAATGGTAAGGATGATGAAATCTCCTCAGGTTGATGATCTTTCTCAATACTGATGAAGGGTATTTGATCAAGAATAAGTACTCCTAATAGTTTAGAGAACTCTTCCATGGTGGGAACCAATTGATAATCATGAAATATGAAACAATGATGTTTAGGGTCAAAGAATTGAAAGAGCACATGCACCATGTCTTGTTCAAAGCTTGAAGTAATCAGGTTGAGAAGTCGTCCATATCTCTTGGTGAATTGAGAATTTTCAGGGACCCTTGATGTTAACTCTTTGAGTTGACGAGGCACTTTTACAAGGTTGATTCGGATGGTATTCCTACGAGTGGAAGCCATATCCTATAAAACAGAACAAAGATAAATCCCTAGCTCCTTGAAATGGTTAGTGAAAATGCTATGGCATGATGTTATGTATAAATAATCATATACACGCAAAGCAAACAAGTTCTTAGGTTTAAGCTTGCATGGGGTTTATAGGTAAGTACCCTCTTGAAGTTTTAGTTGGTTAAACCTATCCTAAAAAGTAATCGAGTTCTAAGGAATCTCAATATCATTGATCTTTCTTTGTCGAGCATTGTTTCAGCGCAAGCCTCTGTTTTGGCGACCGAAATATCCCAAAAGTCTGATCTCAATGAGCGTAAATCGATTATTAACCAACTTCATACTGCACCAAAGCCGGCTATCTCACTACTTCCTAATGGTCAAGTTGTTCAATTAAAGGTTCTACAGTCAGTTAGTGCTTCATGACACCAGACATCGGCCTCGTATTCTCCTTGATTCGCTATAAGGGATATCGGTACCAACAAATGTGTCACACTAGCGTAGCCATCATTTCAACCATATCAGTCTATGTTGTACAATATCCACGATCTATTGCTACTTACCTAATAATGCCCCCAGATCCGGGTAGAGGATCTATACAAAACCCAAACAACCATTTTAAGAGTAAAGCAAGCAATTCAAACAATGAAAGCATTTAAATATGAACTAATCTTTAAGGTAACCCCACTTTTAAACAAGTCCCCAGCAGATTCACCAATTCTTTAATACGGTGGGAGAACTGACTTGGGTGTTTTGAGTTTTATCATAATTTTTGCGGATAGCAAGAGTCGCCACCGACTTTTCTTTTATCCAATAAAGGAAAGAGTGGAAAGAACAGGAAAGACCTTTTGATATTTTTCTTGAGTTCAGGGGGTAGGTTATGAAAAGGGAAGGTGTCAGCACCCTTTTCATCTGTAGTTATCTACGGGCTCTTAATTGCTAGCTCACTTTTGAAATACTTTTGTGAATGTGTTTGTTTGAAAATATTTTGAAAGGTGCCCTCTTTTGGAAAAATTTGTAATGATTCTCGTCTCTATAAGAATGCATACAAAATGTTTACTTTGAAAATATTTCAAGAAAGTGTTGGTGTATTGAAAGTTGTTGGTTTTGAAATATTTGTGAGCAAGCAATTACGAGCAATCTACCTACTTCAAAAGTCTTTGTTCTTCTCCTCCTCCTTTAGATAGTGCTTGTCTAGGATTTATTGGTAGAGAGCCTTATCATTGGATGTGAAGGGACAGGCATTGGTCGTCGTACAATCATAGAAGGCAACTTGCAAGATATTTTAGCAATTGTCGTAATGGACTAAGATCATTTACCGAAGGCAACATTTGAAGGGTCATTGAGGGACTATGATCTTTTGAGTTCGAGGGTCTTTGCTAAAACATCCCACATTCGAGGGACATAACTGTTTTTTTTAGGCAGCAAGTGTGGGTTAACCCTAGAGGTGCATGTGTGCAAAGTGTATTGTTTTCATTTGATTTGTCTTGAATTAAGGTTGTCTACTTTTTAGTTTTAAGTCTTGCCATATAAACCCTAATTACTGACAATAATATGGAAAACGATAAATTGTAGAAATTAAATATCCTACACTATTACAATACTTTTGGGGATGGGGGATACAAATTTGCAAATGGAGATGACAAATAAAATAAACTCTAATTACTATTACAAGGATTTGATAATTATATAAATTATAGTGTGAAATAGTAAAATGTACAAAGAAATGTAAAGAGAAGAGAAATTGTCTTTTATGTTTTTTTTTTATGAAAAGAGTTTTTATTACCCTAATTAAATTAATTAATTACAATAAGCTTAAATAATACCTAATTAGTTAAAAGAAAATTAAATAAAACCTAAGGTTAGTTTAGTTTTAATTAATTAAGAAAAAAAATGTTTTTTTAGGGTTTTATTATTTATAAAATAAAATAAAGTAGAGATAAAATAAAAGCTTTTAATCTATTTATCTAAGAAAATATGTTTTGTATATTTTTGATTTAAAAATAATAATAATAAAATAAAATGAAAGAAGAAAATAAAATAAAATAAAAATATAAATTGAAGAGTCTGGAGGTTCAAAAAGAAATCAGGGAGGTTAGAAAGTAAAAGAGTTTAGTTTTAGGCCCAATCAATTTTTTTGTGCAAGTCAGAAAAATAATAAAACAAAATAAAAAGAAAATATTGGGGCCTACGTGTGATAAGTAAACATGGGGTGATGAGAAAATAAAGAAGCGAAAGAAGCCCAAAGGGGAGGCCTAGTGTGCATTGGCAAACAAAAAAAATGTTTGAAAAAATGACAAAACGAACGATGGGGTCGAACCCATGTCCTATAGGTGAAAGTGTCGTACTCCAAATTTGCCATATCTTTATGATCGTATTTCCGAGATTAAAAATAAAAGAGAATATTTTAATTAGGGATGATTCAGCAATATCTGATGGATCATTTTTAAATCCAAGACCCATATACCCGTAGGTCCATTTACAAAGTATGTTGGCCAATGGCCCATGAGATATGAATATGGAGAATTATTTCAGAAAAAAAGAATTAAATTTTAATTATAAAAGCCCACATAAATGTTTTTTGTTGTTAGTAAATAAAAAGGGGGGTGAAATGGCAATAAAAAGCTCATAAGAATTCGTATGGCCCATTTCGTGTCAATAGTAAAGAGTAAGATTAGAGACAACAAGCCCATCGGATTCCATTTTGTCCATTTTTTGTTTTTGTTGTTAGAAAGTAAAGAGGGAGGCATGAATATGGAACACCAAGCCCATTGAGTTTTTTAGCCCATTTGACGTTTTGTTACTGTTCTACTTTAGAAAAAAAGTATTATTATTAAAACAGTTTCTTATTATTATTTTAATAAAAATAAATAAATAATACTTATTTATTTATTAAAAGAACGTGACATATTTTTTCTATTATTGCTGATAAATTTTTTTATTATAATAATGTTTTCATTTATTATCATTAAAAGGTATTAGATTAATTATTATTTGTATAACTTATTTATTAAAGATTGTTGTGTTGAGAAAAAAGATTTGTTGAATCAAGTTTTGGTGCGAGTCAGGCCCAATCTGTATTGAAAAAAAAACATATGCTGAATAAAACAAATAAAAAACGCAAGGATTTGTGGCAACAACAGGTACTATAGAAATTAAAATAAAATCAACACTAAATCTTTACAGTTAAAACAAAATATACAGAATACGGTTTACATTCAATTAAAGTTATAGAATCATTGTTTTTTAACAAAATCCAATCCAATCTAAATAAAATTAATCAAACCCTTCTCCAACAAAATAATAAAATCGGATATTGCTATAAACTAAAAGCCCAGAATGTATACAGTAAAAATCTAAACATGCTGAATCAAATAGAACAAATACCAACAGAATCGGATATCTACTATATTCAATTAAATATACAGAATTGAATAAATATTAAATCGATTACAATCACTAATTTTCTCTAAACCCTAAATCTAACTAATTTTGTAACAGCAAATCAACAGAGCCCTAATTTTTTACCCTATAAATACAAAACGGAAAAATACAGAAGAGGGAGGATATTGGAAGAATCGAATCGAAGAGGGTGAATACAGAAATAAGGAGGTTGAAGAAGAACGAGCAGAAGCCATATAACCTCATTTGTTGTTGAAGATCAGAAAAGAAGCAATTAGGGTTTCAATATCTGAAACCCTAATTGCGTGTCCGCCGTTGTCGGTCTGAAGCCTTCACCGCCATCGGCCACCACCTTTAAAACCTATGACAAGAAGGAGAAGGGGGATTAGCAGGTCAGACAGGAGTTCGGAAGTCAGGAAGCGGAATAGCGAAAGGGGTAACAAGAACTTAGCTCTTTTTTTTATTGTTCTTGTATTTGGGGTTTTCTTATGTGTTTGTAGTAGAAGGGTTCCGATTTGGGTTATAGCGCTAACACCGGTGGGTTTAGGGCTAGGGTTTATGAAGGTGAGGGATAGAGTTGAGAGATAGAGAAAGGCGATTGTTGTAAAAACAAAAATGAGATGATAAAATGAAAACTGAAAAAACAATATGCTAATGTTTTATATGGATTCGGTGTACGCGCGTCTATAGTAGTTAACGTGTACACCTCAATTTTGTCCATTTGATCGTTATTTGACGGTCGTTAGCACATGTACACCGTATGCCCTGTATACCCACGCGTAGGATGTTCCAACCGGCCTCTTCCTGAACACGTTTAGGGCGTAACCCGTTTATCTTTACACCACCCTTTTTTACAATTACTACCATAAACAGTAACACACACCCCACCTTTGCGCCCAATTCTATATCTGAACTTGGGCCCAGCTTCTAAGAACACCCCATGTTTTACTCATTAGTTCAATTATGCACCCCGGGCTTGTTAGGCCTGAATTCAATATTTGAATTCAGGCCCTGACATTTACACCCCATCTCTTTTACTACCCAACATAAAAATACACCCCCTTGAAACAAACTTAATTTTTTCTAATTTTTTTATATTATTTTCTTATTTTCTATACGTTCTTATTTATATATTATTTATTATTCTTATTATTTATTTTATAATAATTATTATGCTTAATACTTTATTTATTTAATTTTTTTTCACATATTATTATATTTATTATCATTTAAATTATTTTATAAAAAAACTCATGCATATATTTTTATATTACATTATTGCATTAAATATTTTTTAATCATGTATTAATGAAGAAATTTTGCAATTAATATGAAAAAAAAATATCTAACAAATCTTAAATCTAGTTTTCACAATAAACTAATCTAAACAATGAATTTTTCCTAAAGAGTTCCAAATCTATTTTGACTAATCGCGCATTTAGTCCAAAATTTCCGCAATCTCTACACCCGGTCAAAATGCGAGACGATTCAATATACTTTTGTAACCCCTAAAAAACACAGACTCATACGAACTACGAATTGAGACTCTGATTCCTCCTAAGAGGATACGTAGGCATACGATTAAAATTGTGGCGAGTTCCCCTATTAAAAATTAAAATCATGTTTAACTCGAAACCTAAACCTAAACCTAGTATCCTTAAGAATAAGGTAGATGAAAGGTACCTAACACCTTCCTTTCGTCTTAAGAAGTTCGTAACACATAATCTCTGTTTACAATTTAGGGTTTCCTATTAGATTTCCTTCCTTAGGATAAAAACTAGTAGTGGCGACTCTTAATTTTAAAACCAGCCGCAACAGCTGGCGACTTTGCTGGGGACCCTTAACCCTAGGTTTTAGGTTTATTTTGGGTTTTTATTTATTTATTTATTGCATTTATTTATTCTTGTATATTGTTTATCATTATATATTTATTGCGTGGCGGGATTTTATTTTCAAGAAAAATATTTTCAAATAACCCTTAGAAAGAAGGTTCATCTATTAGCTTAGGGGATACATCATCCCTACGAGTTTATGTGACGACTTCAGACTTTGAAATACTTATCGAGAGATATCCTCTTGACGAGTAGGACTTTGGAATACCACTCATGACTCTTTGTAACGACCTTAACCAAAATCTCATGACGAGACCTTTCACGACTTTGAGACGAAAGTCTCGGTCCATAAAGAGGCTCTACCTAAGAGAGGCCCTTGTGCCTTTCCCCTATGGTGTTATTCATGATACCCTTAAGGAAGCCACCTTTTGGTAGGGTAGACTAACCGTAGGTCAAAATTAAGAGCCTACCTTATAAGGGTACCTATCAAAAAATCCCGTCACTAAACCATACATACATGCATTCATACATTTCATATATTCATCACATCTTTCTTTCATTTGTCTTATTCACAGGGTTAAAAAAATTAATAAAATCAAGATTTTGGTGATTATCTTTGAAAATGGGTACCAAAGGGAAACAACTTGTCCGTGTCAACGCCATTAAGCCAGACATGTCTAAAATCAAATCCATAAAAGGGAAATTATACGAAAGAGCTCTAAAGATGTTCGGTCGCTGCTATGGGGTTACCCATTATCCTAAGGATGTTGAAGACTTTCTCAAGCTTTGTTAACCAATGGTCGATGGTTTCAGAGCAGACATCCGGAAGCGTGGCTAGAAGATTTGTTTCCCTTTGCTTAATTTCATACAAACAAGTTTTGGTTTAAGATTCTAATATCTTTCAATATCTGAATCATGTTACTTTCAATAAAGGCATTTTATTTTCGTATCTCGTTTGCGTATCTATTTTTAAGATATTCACCAAATAAAAAAAAGAAGTGAAAAAGAAAAAACAAATATATACCCAAGTGAATAAGACATTTAACCCCTTTCATGTTCATACATATTCATTTGCATGCATGCATTCGTAAACACTTGCTTATCATATCGAAGCTCATCTCGCTTTTTCAAAATCGCTCCAGTTAAACCATTGGTAGAAGCAGATCACCACCTCTTTAGCCTCCATATCAAACAAGGGCCTACCAGGAAAAAGCAATGGAAAAAATTGAAGAGAATCAGGTTGCATTCAAGGAGGATCTCGACCAATTAAAGGGTGATGTGAGTTCAATGAAAGGAGATTTGAGTCAAATTCTCCTAGCTTTTAAGATCATCATTGACAAACAAGATCAGATTCCCAGGGTAGATTTCGATGAAGTAGCCCAAACGATTGGTTGATCGAGTGGTCACCAACTAAGAAAAAAGCCAGAAACAGGACCCTAAAAGTCCATCATGGCCCAACAAGAGACAATAGAAGCTGAAACTGAAGGGTTTTTCCCACCACCATCAAAAATAGGGGCATCACATACCCTACAAATTCCAATCAATAATGCAAACAACTACTTAGACCTGCAGTATGGAGACCATGACCTATAGGATGTCAATCAGGCACCCTTGAAGAAAATTGGTACTTATGTTGTTAATAATCCTCTCGTGATGAATCAATATAAGGCTTTGGAAGAAAGGTTGAAAGTTGTGGAGGGTTTTGATGCCTTTGAAGTAGATGCTCTCGAAATGGGCTTAGTTCCTGATGTGGTAATTTCGTCGAAATTCAAAGTGCCTGACTTTGGAAAATACAAAGGACTCGCTTGTCCAAGAAATCATTTGCGCATGTATTGCAGGAAGATGCATGCCCATGCCCATGATCAAAAGCTAATGGTTCACTATTTTCAAGACAGCTTAAGCGGGGCATCTTTAGATTGGTATATGCTGTTGGAGCAAGTTCATATCCGAACATGGTCAGATCTTGCTAATGCTTTCTTAAAGCATTACAAATATAACCTAGACATTGAGCCTACACGCATGCAACTCCAGAATCTGTCCCAGAAGAAAGAAGAGTCCTTCAAAGAGTATTATCAAAGATGGAGAGAGATGGAATCCCATGTGCAACCACCACTGATGGAAAAGGAGTTAGTCGATATGTTCATGGGAACCTTGCAGGGGTTATATTATAAGAAGATGGTTAGAAGTATCTCTTCGAGGTTCGTAGATCTAGTGACTATCGAAGAAAGAATTGAGACTAGAATAAACAATGGGAAAATAACAGGGGGACCATCAAATTCCCCCTACAATTCAAAAAGGCCTGCTTCAAACTTCCCAAAAAGAAAAGAGGGAGAAACTAATGTTGTAGCCTCACAACCAAGGGCACAAAAACCATTAATGATCCCATAAGGACAACACAAGGCAGAATTGGAAGGCCATAGAGAAATTTTGATCCACTCCCTATGCCACCCAGCCAGTTATTACAACACCTGATCAAGGCATCCTTGGTGGAACTCAAGCCTTTAGCTCCGCCAGTCGGGCCACTTCCGTGAAAGTACAATACCGACGCTAGATGCGAGTATCATGCTAATTCTCCCGGGCACACCATAGAACAATGATGGGCATTCAAGCACAAGTTTTAAGATTTGTTAGAATCTCAAGACATCACTTTTGAGAAGCCTAACATCAAATCAAACCCCATGCCTCCGCATGGTGGACGGACAATAAATGCAATTGAAGTAGTCATTAACTTTGGGGCAACCAGACAAGCAAAAGCCTTGATAAACTTATTGAAAGAATATATGTTGGAATGTGGGTTCCTATTGGAGCATAATGAAGCCTTCGAGAGAACTCTGCAGAAGCTAGTGGACCAGGGGATAGTTCAATTCAGACCACACACTGAAGAAAAATATGAAGCAGCGATTGAAGGAAGGAAGCCATTAGTAATCCCTTTCTAAGGCCCAAATCTTAACAAGAAGACTCTAGTGATCCCGTGGGAAGAATCGTAAGAAACCTCGGGAATGGCACCAAAGAAGGCTCTCCAAATATCAACAGTTCTAAAGGCCACGTAATAATTAAGGGACCATCACCTATCCCTTATGAAAATAACAAAGCAACATCGTGGAGTTATGACTCAGTCGTGTACATTAACAGAGAGAAACAAGAAAACGAGCCATCGTCAAGTCCAGGACCTATAATTTCAAATATAGCAGAGACAGGAGGTATCACCCGAAGTGGTCGAGTCTTTGGATCTGAACCACCAAAGAAGAAGGATGAAACCTCAATGAAAGACAAGGGAAAAGCAGTGGTGGAAGCGATTCAAGAGAAAAAATATCCAAGCAAAAACTTTATTGATCAAGAGGCAGAGGAGTTTCTAAAAATAATCAAAAGAAGTGACTACAGGGTGGTAGACTAGCTTCACCAAACCCCGACTAAAATATCCATACTCTCACTAATCATCAACTTTGAAGCACACCGAGACTCGCTAATAAAGGTACTAAGTTCAACACATGTGGTAGAGGAAATTACCATGAATCAATTTGACAATGTTGTAGCAAACCTAACATCTGGTTCATACCTGGGTTTTAGTAACAATGAATTGCCACCTCAAGGCCAAGCTCACATCAAAGAAATTCACATCTCTATGCAAATAGGTACTACCAGCCTATCCAGAGTACTCACCGATATGGGCTCTGCCCTCAACGTGTTACCAAAATCAAGTCTGATGAAGTTAACAATAGATGATGTTGTGATGAGGCCAAGCTCTACAATAGTGAAAGCATTTGACGGTTCTAAAAGCTCGGTATTGGGAGAGGTGGACTTCCAGTCAAAATTGGGCCACATATCTTTTATATCACCTTCCAAGTCATGGATATAGAGTTGGCATACACTTGCTTACTAGGGAGACCTTGGATTCATGCAGTAGGGGCAGTCACCTCGACCTTACATAAAAAGTTGAAGTTCTTGGTGGAAGGGAAATTAATCATAATCGACGGTGAAGAGGACATCTTTGTAAGTCATATTGAATCATACAAATATATTAGCACCGATGAAGACTGTATAGCCACCCCCATTCCAAGTCCTGGAAGTTGCTTCAATGGTGACTTTACCAATGGAGAAATGTAATAAGCCTAAGGTAACCTCGTGGAGAGATCTGCAAACAACAATGGAAGATGGTGCCTTGAAAAGTTGGGGAAAGCTCCCAGAAATTCCCGAGAAGAAGAATCGCTTTGGTTTGGGCTATGAACTATCGGAAGCTACTATGAAGGGTAAAGCTCGGTTTCCTCCAATCCAAGAGACCTTTTTCAACAAGGGAATAGAGCATGGCGGGCACGTGATAACGATATCCGACAAAGTCAACATCAAAAGAAAAACTGACTTCATCCGAGAATGCGCCCTAGGAGAAGAACTCAAAAGTTGGACTTCCGTGGAGATTCCTGAGATATTTTTCTTTCCTAAGTAATTTTTCTTTTTTTGAAAGAACATATGTCAAACCCGAGGCATAGGGGTTGCTTGTAAGGGTCCCCCCGTTTTGTTTCAGACAATATTCACAATTAATAAAAGTTATATTTTGTTTTCAATTAAGATCTTTGTTTTCTCTTGCATTTATCTCTTAAATTTAAAAATTGCAATACTTTCTCTTCATATGCATTATCAAAGTTCATATACTAAAATCTGCACCAAAATATGATAAATGTGCAGATCCATGCCCAAAACCACCGATAATGTTACTGTTGTGATCCGATATAATTTTAATGCTCCTATCAACCAAGCTGAAGAGGAAAGTGATGAAGATCTTGAACTTTCTGAAGAAATGGCAAGAGAAATAGAGCGGAAAGCGGACAACACAAAACCTTACCAAGAGGATATAAAGACCATTAATCTAGGCATAGATGAAGATCCAAAAGAAATCAAGCTAGGGGTAACATTAGAGCCGAGCGTCAAAGAGAGGTTGATCAAGCTATTGCATGAGTACGTGGATATATTTGCCTGGTCCTATAGGGACATGCCAGGGTTAGATACATACATTGTGGTGCATAGACTATCTCTCAAAGAAAGTTGTTCTCCAGTTAGGCAAAAACTCAGAAGAACTTGTCCGGATATGTCTAGCAAGATTAGAGAAGCGGTTTTTAAAAAATTTGACGCAGGGTTCTTAGCAGTGGTAGATTATCTGCCATGGATAGCTAACATTGTGCCACTACCCAAGAAAGACGGTAAGGTATGCATGTGCGTGGATTATCGAGATCTGAACAAAGCAAGTCCCAAAGACGACTTCCTGTTACCTCACATAGATGTTCTGGTAGACAACATGACTCAAGCCTCAGTATTCTCATTCATGAACGGTTTCTCAGGCTATAATCAAATCAAGATGGCACCCAAAGACATGGAAAAGACTACTTTCATGACACCTTGGGGAACCTTCTGCTACAAAGTAATGCCATTCGGTCTCAAAAATGCAGGGGTAACTTATCAAAGGGCCATGGTCACACTATTCCATGATATGATTCACAAAGAGGTTGAAGTGTACGTGGATGATATGATCGCCAAATCCCATACGGAGGAGGAAAACATCATACATTTATAAAAGTTATTCAAGCGGCTGTGCAAGTTCCGACTAAGGTTAAATCCGAATAAATGTACATTTGGCGTCATAACAAGCAAGTTGCTGGGTTTCATTGTAAGCCAACATGGTATCGAGGTGGACCCCGAAAAAGTAATAGCGATACAAGGGATGCCAACACCAAGGACAGAGAAGGAAGTATGTGGTTTCTTAGGGAGATTATATTATATCTCAAGGTTCATATTGCATCTAACAGCTACATGTGAGCCTATATTCAAATTATAGCAAAAAGATCAAACGGTAGTATGGAATGATGATTGCCAAACAACCTTCGAGACAATAAACCAGTATCTATAAGAACCACCAATCTTAATGCCACCAGTTCCCAGAACACCACTCATCATGTATCTGACAGTGCTCGAAGGATCAATGGGTTGTGTTTTGGGACAGCAGGACGAAACAGGAATAAAATAACGTGCGATTTATTACCTCAACAAGGAATTTACTGACTGCGAAACCAGGTACTCGCTCCTCGAGAAAACTTGTTGTGCTTTGGATTGGGCTACTAAGTGGTTGAGGCAATATATGTTAATCCACACCACATGGTTAATATCAAGAATGGATCCTCTAAAGTACGTGTTCGAGAAACCTACTCTTACAGGGAGAATCGTCCGATGGCAGATGCTACTATCAGAATAAGACATCCAATACGTCACTCAAAAGGACATAAATTGTAGTATACTACCCGATCATCTAGCTCACCAACCGCTACCAGAATATCAACCTATGAAGTTTGACTTTCCAGACGAAAATGTCATGGTTATAGGTGATTATGAAATACAAGGACCTGACGAAGGACCCGTGCAAGGCGCACATTGGACACTTATGTTCGACGGGGCTTAGAATGCACTAGGGAAAACTATAGGGGCAATTTTGACTTCTCCAAAGATTTATCACAAGCCCTATACTGCAAGGTTGTGTTTTGACTGCACCAACAACATCGCCGAGTACGAAGCTTGTATACTAGAACTGGAAGCTTCCATTGATCTAAGAATAAAGCACCTTGAGGTATTTGGGGACTCCGAATGAGTCATATACCAAGTCAATAGCGAATGGGACACTAAGCATCCAAAACTGATTCCATATCGGGATTATGTTTAAAATTGGCGGCGGAATTCACAGAGATCACTTTTAGTCACATTCCACGAGAAGAAAATCAGATGGCGGATGCTCCAGAAACTCTATCGGCTATGTTCAAAGTAACTTGGCCAAACCATGAACCACATATTACAATCAGACACTCCGAAGAGCCTGCACACTGCCTTACTATTAAATAAGGACCGAACAACAAGCCTTAGTTTTATAACATCAAGAGGTACCTGAAAAAGTAAGAATACCCAGAAAATGCCTCCATTATTGACAAACGAACTCTACGGAAGTTAGCCTCAAAAAAATTTCCGAGTAATGATGTGCTATACAAAAGAAACTATGACATGGTACTACTCAGATGTGTGGAGAAACAGGAAGCAGACATGCTCATGAGAGAAATCCACGAGGGTACCTTTGGAACTAATACAAATGGGAATGCCATGGCTAGAAAGATTTTGCGAGCGGGGTATTATTGGCTAACGATAGAAGCCGATTGTTATCATTATACGAAAACATGTCACAAATTCCATATCTACACCGATAAGATAAATGTGCCACCAACTCCTCTGAATATCATGAGCTCCCCTTGGTCGTTCTCTATGTGGGGAATCAATGTGATTGGCATGATCAAGCCGAAAGCATCCAACAGACACTGTTTCATACTAGTAGCCATCGATTACTTTACCAAATGAGTAGAAGCAGCATCATATGCCAATGTGACAAGTGAAGTGGTTACGTGATTTATCAAGCAGAATCTCATATGTAGATACAGGGTTCTAATGAGGATTATTACAGACAACGGGTCCAATTTAAACAATAAGATGATAAAGGAACTGTGCAACAATTTCAAAATCGAACGTTATAACTCCTCACCATACAGACCCAAGATGAACGGAGCTATTGAAGCAGCCAATAAAAATATCAAGAAAATCATTCAGAAAATGGTGAAGACATACAAATATTGGCACAAAATGCTTCCCTTTGCTCTACATGGCTATCGCACTTCCGTGCACACATCAACAGGCGCGACTCTTTTCTCTCTGGTATATGGCATGGAGGCAGTACTTCAACTTGAAATCGAGATGCCATCGCTTTAGGTTCTAATGGAAACAAAGTTAGAAGAAGCAGAATGGGTTCAGACGCGACTCGATCAGCTCAACTTCATCGAAGAAAAATGCTTGACAGCTTTATTCCACAGTCAACTGCACCAAAAGCGGATGAAGAGGGCCTTCAACAAGAAAGTTCGTCCTCATATATTCAAAGAAGGAGATTTAGTCCTCAAGAAGATTCAGCTGCCTCGCCTCGATTCACTTGGTAAATGGACACCCAACTACGAAGGTCCATACGTAGTTAAAATAACATTCTTCGGTGGGGGTCTCATCCTCACAACAATGGATGGGGAAGAACTACCGCATCCAGTAAATTTAGACGCAGTCAAAAAAATCTGTATAAAAAAAGCTCACTAAGCTCGAACCTTAAATGGGAGACTTAGGCAAAAAGGAGCGTCACGGTGGATCAAAAACCCTAAAGGGCGATCCATGAAAAAATTAGGAACATACAAAAAAAAGAACTATCCTGGTGGATTGAAAACCCAAAAGGGAAATCCAGGTAAAAATTATGGATCCTACACAAAAGAAATAAAGAACAAAAATATTGCGATCTAAGAATTACGACTACGAACCATGAAGGAAGAGATGGATTTGAATCATAAATCTCAAAATAAAAGGAGATAGGATCCATTAAAAGGATATTAGGGAACAGCACTAGCAATTTTCATTTTCATTGCAATTTACAGTTTTGAAAATTTTTGTAATTATCTCTTTCAAGGAATTACATCTTATACTCTCGCCTATTCAAAGGCATACCAATAAAGAATTTACTTTTCTTCTTCATCTTTCAGACTTGTTTGTGAAATAGTATGCTTATTTCTTATAAATGTTGTGTTGAAATCATTTCGTGGGGAATTGACAAATAAAAGCATTTGATAAAACATCGAAAAAGAATTTTGGTTAGAAAAACATCAGAAAGAAAATCCACATCTACGTCTATACACATGTCTACGCCTACGCCTGCACTTACAACACAAAAGTCTGCGTCCACACATATGCCTATGCCTACGCCTGCACCTCTGACATAAGAAAAATAAAAAATTTGCTAATACTTTTCACCGCATTCAAATCAAGTCAAAGACACCACGAAAATGCAACATACAACGCAAGGTAATTGGTAACTCAAAATCAATGGTTTAAAGGAGAGAATGTCAGAAGCATCTTCATGACATTCTACAGCATACGCATATTTTTCACACATTTTGCATATATAGACATTCAATACACATACACTCTGGGTTCCATATCAATATCAGACACCATATGCATATGTCATACAGCAAACAACAATTTCACCCTCGATTTAGCCATCTAAGGGTTAGTCATCAAAGCACACTTCTTCTACAAATCCAACCCATCACCTAAGACTTTATGCAGTGATGTGTTCAGCCCATCACCGAAGACTCAATGCAGTGATGTGTTCTCTACAGCGTAGCATTACCTAAGACTTCATGAAGTAATGTGCAAAACCCAGTGCATTTCCTAAGACTCCACACCGTAATGTTCGAAAGCCAAATAAGACCCGTCACCTAAGACTCCATGCAATGATGTGTTCAACCCATCGCATAAGACTCCATACAGTGATGTTTTTCCTTACAATATAGTTCATTACCTAAGACTCCATGAAATAATGTACGAAGCATGGTAGGTTGTCTAAGACTCCATGCAATAGTGCATTTCCCTCTCCTTACCCATTACCTAAGACCCCAGGCCGTAATGCGTGAAACTTAGTTCATTTCCTAAGAACCCAGGCAACAGTGTAACATAACCCATTGCCTAAAACTCCATGCCGCGATGTGTTTCCCTATCCTTACCCATTACCTAAGACCCCAAGCAGCAGTGCAACATAACCCATTTCCTAAGACTCCATTCAGCGATGTGTTTCCCTATCCTTACCCATTACCTAATATCCCATGCAGTAATGTGAAAAACCTAGTTCATTACCTAAGACTCCATGCAACAGTGGTCGAAACCTAAATTTAACTCATCCTCTAATACTCCACGCAATGATTCGCAAACCTAACCCATTGCCTAAGGCTCCATGCAGCAGTGTGTTTCCTTATTCTGTGACACATACCATTGCTTAAGACTCTATGCAGTGATGTTTGAAATCCATAATTTAGCTCATCACCTAAGACTCCACGCAGCAATTCACAAACATAACTCATTGCCCCAGTCTCCAAGAAGTCTTGCGTTATCAAGTGTTGTTTTATTCATCCCACCAAATGGATGAGTAAGCAAAATCATGCTAAAAACATACAATTTTATTCTCTCAAGATTTAAACCATCCGCCTCATCGTCAAATCCTGGTAAGTGGTATATCATTAGCTTTGCCTATTTTCTTAAGACTCTTAAGGGTATGCTATATCAGTGTAACCTTATGTTTATTGGATAAATTTTGGGGTATTCCAAGTATTCAATAAACTCACAATCAAAATGAACAAGACTTGTGTACTATTACGCTATTCGATTGAAAGATAATTGAATAGGGGCAGTTGTCGTACCCCAAATTTTCCCTACCTTTATGATCGTATTTTCGAGATTAAAAATAAAAGAGAATGTTTTAATTAGGGATGGTTCAACAATATCTGATGGATTATTCTTAAATCCAAGACAACCAGGGGTGTATTTTAATTCAAGGGAATGGGACTTTCTAAATCAGAAAGACCTGTATACCCGTAGGTCCATTTACGAAGCATGTTGGCCAATGGTCCATGAGATGCAAATATGGAGAATTATTTCATAAAAAAATAATAAAATTTTAATTATAAAAGACCACTTAAATGTTTTTTGTTGTTAGTAAATAAAAAGGGGGTGAAATGGTAATAAAAAGCTCATAAGAATTCGCATGGCCCATTTTGTTTTAATAGCAAAGAGTAAGATTAGAGACAACAAGCCCATCGGATTCCATTTTGCCTATTTTTTGTTTTTGTTGTTAGAAAGTAAAGAGGGAGGCATGAATGTGAAACACCAAGCCCATTGAGTTTTTTTAGCCCATTTGACGTTTTGTTACTATTCTACTTCAAAAAAAAGAGTATTATTATTAAAGCGGTTTGTTATTATTATTTTAATAAAAAAATAAATAATATATATTTCTTTATTAAAAGAACATGACATATTTTTTTTATTATTGCTGATAAACTTTTTTATTATAATAATGTTTTCTTTTATTATCATTAAAAGGTATTACATTAATTATTATTTATATAATTTATTTATTAAAGATTGTTGTGTTGAGAAAAAAGATTTGTTGGATCATGTTTTGGTGTCAGTTAGGCCCATTCTGTATTGGAAAAAAAAGTATGCTGGATAAAACAAATAAAAAAACGCAAGGCCCAGAAATCCTTATGCTTGAAATGGGCAGGCCCAAATTGAATAAGAAGCTATTATTGTTTGAATCAATAGAGGAATTACGCAGGATTTGTGGCAACAACAGGTATTGTAGAAATTAAAATAAAATCGACACTAAATCTTTACAGTTAAAACAAAATACACAAAATACGGTTTACATTCAATCAAAGTTACAGAATCATTGTTTTTTTTATAAAATCCAGTCCAATCTAAATAAAACTAAATCAAATCCTTCTCCAACAAAATAATACAATCAGATACTGCTATAAACTAAAAGCCCAGAATGTTTACAATAAAAATCTAAACATGTCGAATCAAATAGAACAAATACCAACATTATCAGATCTCTACTATATTCAATCAAATATATAGAATTAAATAAATATTGGATCAATTACAATCCCTAATTTTCTCTAAACCCTAAATCTCACTAATTTTGTAACAGCAAATCAACAGAGCCCTAATTTTTTACCCTATAAATACAAAACGGAAAAAATACAGAAGAAGGAGGAGATTGGAAGAACCGAATCGAAGAGGGTGAATACAGAAACAAGGATGTTGAAGAAGAACACGCAGAAGCAATATAACCTCATTTGTTGTTGAAGATCAGAGAAGAAGAAATTAGGGTTTTAATATCAGAAACCTTAATTGTGTGTCCGCCGCCGTCGGTCTGAAGCCTTCACCACCATCATCCACCACCTTTAAAACCTATGAACAAGAAGGAGAATGGGGATTAGCAGGTCGGACAGAACTCGGAAGTCAGGAAGGGGAATAGCGAAAGGGGTAAAAAAGTTAGCTCTTTTTTTTATTGTTCTTGTATTTGGGGTTTTGTTAGGTGTTTGAAGTAGAAGGGTTCTGATTTGGTTAATAGCGTCGCCGTCGGTGGGTTTAAGGCTAGGGTTTATGAAGGTGAGGGATTGAGTTCAGAGATAGAGAAAGGCAATTGGTGTAAAAACAAAAATGAGATAATAAAATGAAAATTGAAAAAACAATATGTTAATGTTCTGTATGGATTCAGTGTACGCGCGTCTATAGTAGTTAATGTGTACTTCTCAATTTTGTCCATTTTATCGTTATTGGACGATCGTGAGACCAAGTCCACCGTATGCCTCGTATACCCGCGCGTAGGATGCTCCAACCGGTCCTTTCATGAACACCTTTGAGGCCTAACCCGTTTATCTTTACACCACCCTTTTTTACAATTACTACCACAAACAGCAACACACACCCCACCTTTGAGCCCAGTTCAATATCTGTACTTGAGCTTAGCTTCTAAGGACACCCCCTGTTTTGCTCATTAGTTCAATTATCCACCCCCGGGCTTGCTGGGCCTGAATTCAATATCTGAATTCAGGCCCTGGCTTTTACACCCCATCTCTTTTACTACCCAACATAAGAATACACCCCCTCGAAATAAACTTAATTTTTTATTTTTTTATTTTTATTTTTATTTTCTATACGTTCTTACTTATATATTATTTATTATTATTATTATTTCTTTTATAATCATAATTATTATTGATACTTTATTTATTTAATTTTTATTTTCACATATTATTATATTTATTATCATTTAAATTTTTTTATAAAAAAAGTCATGCATATATTTTTATATTACATTATTGCATTAAATATTTTTTAATCATGCATTAATCAAAAAATTATGCAATTAATATGATAAAAAAATATCTGACAAGTCTTAAATCTATTTTTCACAATAAAATAATCTAAACAATTAATTTTTGCTAAAGGGTTCCAAATCTATTTTGACTAATCGCGCATTTAGTCCAAAAATTCTGCAATCTCTACACCCGATTAAAATGCGAGGCGATTCAAAATACTTTTGAAATCCCTAAAAAACACAAAATCATACGAACTACGAATTGGGACTCTGATTCCTCCTAAGAGGATACATAGGCATACGATTAAAATTGTGGCGAGTTCCCCTATTAAAAATTAAAACCCTGTTTAACCCGAAACCTAAACCTAAACCTAGTATCCTTAAGAATAAGGTAGATGAAAGGTGCCTAACACCTTCCTTTCGTCTAAAGAAGTCCGAAACTTAGAATCTCTGTTTACAATTTAGGGTTTCATATTAGATGCCCTTCCTTAGGATAAAAACTAGTAGTGGTGACTCTTAATTTTAAAACCAGTCATAATAGAAAGGCGCATGCTTTAACCACTAGGGTGGTGATACATCTGTTGATTTAAACACAACCATAAAATTATATCATAAAACAAGTCTTGAACACGTTGTCTTCTTCTTCCTCGCGCCATAACCAGAACACCATTTTTGAATTTTGTATCTTGCTCATTTCTCAACCATTTCAGAAATTGTAAACATCAAACTTGTTAGAAATTTCACCAAGATTTCAAATATGTGAATAACTTAAGCTATGGATTAAAGATGAACACGAATTTTACTTGGTACCAATCTAACCTAGTTTTCTCAAAATGTTCAAACTCAATTCTCCATGCTCAGGCAATATAAATGAAATCTAAAATCATGGTTAGCTTCAGGGCAGTGATGCCTACATTTTATCTTTGAAAATCAAAGTCAAATGATACTTGTATGAAGGGGTGGAAGTTCAGAAAACTCACCTTGAAAATGGAGATCGTGTTTGGAGTTTGAGCATTATTCAAGGTGTTGTAATTATCTGGTTAGCTTCACTGAACCTTTAGGAAGCTATTGCAATGCGCTTAATTTGGATTGAGAGTGGTTGTATTGTTCTAGAGAAGTCAAGATGCAAGTTACTATTTTTGAAAATATAGGGTGATGACGGAGGTGTTACATTCGTGTAACAGGTGTTTGGTTAGGTGCTAAATTATATATGGATGCTTTGTGATTGATTTTTAGGAAGAATGCACGAGTGGAATATGAGTTTGAGGTGCAAGGTCAGAAATGGCACAAAAATGGTGTTTTGATACAATTCTGAGTTTGAGGGAGTTGGAGGGAGTTTCCAGGCTTATGAAATTGTATCATTGGCTTGTAAACAATGTCTTAATTTATAGGAAAAGGTTTGAGGACTTTAGATGATCAGAATCACAAGATCACATGTTGTGGATTTTTGACTTCTTTTTGAAGCAACCTTGACAAATATGGTTTTAAGGCAAGGTACAAATCTTGTGGGGTGGCTAGAAGCTTTAAACATGTTTGCTCTGATCTTGTAGAGTAAGTTTATGCATAAGGAACAAGTGCAAAGCTCAAGAGAAGTTGACTTTGTGATTAAAGCAACTTTTCAAGAATGGAAATGGTGCCTTTGTGCCATAAATGGAAAACTAGCTTGGATAATGGTTCAAACACTTGGACAAATGCCCAATGAGTAGTGTAAATATCTGATCATGGATATATTTGCAAGTTAGAAGGTCTGCAAAGTGAGATTATGCAGTATAGATTAGGGTTTTGGTTATGTGTTCATCATCAAAATGACTTGTAAATCAAGAATGGATGCCCAACTTCTTCTCTTCGATTCTCTAGTATCAAAAATGATCTCTTCAAGTTCTTGGACATTTTGGAAAGCTTGAAACTTTTTCTATAACCTTTATATTGACCAATTTTGCTAAATCATCTTAGACCTAGTTTAAATTGGTCAATAAGTTAGGTCAAAAATCTGCCTATATCTTCAAATCTAAGAATTTTATGAACATCAACCCTATAATACAAAGTTGTATAATTCATCAAGATATACAACTTTAATGTTTAAATTCTTCTTTTAATCATCTTGCATCTTGGTGAAAAAAGGTCATGAAGTAATAAATTTATCAAGTATAAAATATACTTAAAAAAATTTCTAAGTCTTGAGAAATTTGACTTTTTATGGACTTTCTTAACTTTCTTGATTCTTGTTGACCAAGTTTGATGTTTTTGAGTATCTTGATGAATCTTGATCTTTAAAAATCAATGTTTATCAAAAAGTCGAACTTTGACTTTTTGTGTATCAGTTGACTTTTCATTAGTTAATCCAAAAATCAACTATCAATCCGTTGATCTTGGGAAATGAATTGAGTCATGCAATTAGGTAAAAATAATGTGATTGAATCCTTGAGATCATACCTCAAAACATTAAGTCATGTGTTAGGTCAAAAGTCAATGATTGGTCATTCCCATTCAAAACCCTAATTTTGACAATTTTGCCCTTTTGATGATTTGAACACTTTTCTTGATGAATTGTGATAAAACCTTGATCAATTGATAAATATAAATTCAAAATATTGATATGGTCCAAAAATCTTAAAGTTTGACTGTAGGTTGACCATAATTGACTTTTTACCCAATACAACTAATTTTCAGTCATCTGATCAATTGACTGAGCAAAATTGCGATCCAAGGCTTGAAACTTGTCATGAGTATTTTTGGAGGTCTATAATGAACCATGAAAGTCATTTAAGGCATTAGAAGCCGAATGTCCTTGTGAAAATCAAAACCCTAGTTTGGGGTCTTAGTGCTTAGGAGATGATTTGACCTAGTCAACACTTGTGCAAACTTGAGTCATCGAAGTTTTTTTTTGGTGAGAAATGTCTTGAGAAAAGAGAGGGAAAATTTTGGGGTACAAAAATGTTCATATGCATATGCTCATTTAATTTTAATCATTGGACGTTCTTTCAAGCAAAACAGAAGGTTTGAACTTCAAAGTATATTTGTATTGACAATTTCCCTATAAAAAGGCGATTTCCCTAGTAAGAGGAAGTCGACGTGAAATGAAAGAATACAAAGTGATAACAAGTGTATATAGCCATTTGGAAGTTATCTCATTGGGATCCAACTCCGATATTTCCCTTATGTCTTTGAACATCTCTTCTCTTGTCGTCGGAAGAAGTAGATTGCACTGATCTTGTAGCTTTTCAACTTTCGATCTTGCTAATAAAGCTGGTATGTAAGTGATCCAATGAGACATAGTCATACTCTTTTAATCCCTAATTTTTTCCTGGACCGCCCACTCGGGTTTTCAGCCCACCAGGATACCCTTTTTTGTCCAAGCCGCCCTTTTAGGTTTTCGACTTACCGAGTGTACAGTCTTTTGTATATATCCCTAACTTTTTCCCGAACCCTTTTGGTTCACCGGGATGCCCTTATTTTTCCTAGGTATGTCAACCTAGCAGGTCGTTCTTATGCGTATTATTATTTTACTATGTTTGCGTTCAAAGGGTGCGGGAAATCTTCGCCGTCCATAGTGGTTAGCATCATAGCACCGCCCGAGAATACTTTCTTGATAACAAATGGCCCTTCATAAGTCGGAGTTCATTTGCCCCTGGGATATCCTTGTGGTAGAATGATGCACTTTATTACCAAGTCACCATCTTGATATACCTGATGCTTGATCTTTTTGTTGAAAGCTTTGATCATGTGCTTCTGGTACATCTGACCATGACAGACAACAGCCAGTCTCTTCTCGTCAATCAAAATCAACTTATCCAACCTAGTCTTAATCCATTTGTCTTCGTCTAAGTTTGCTTCTTTAATAATCCTTAAAGAAGGAATCTGAACTTCAACGGGCAGGATAGCTTCCATGCCATAGATTAAAGAGAAAGGGGTGGCCCAAGTTGATGTCCGTGCTGAAGTACGGTAGCCATGAAGGGAAAATGGTAGAATCTCATGCCAGTCTTTATACGTCACCACCATGTTTTGCACAATCTTCTTTATATTCTTGTTGGCAACTTCCATTGTGCCATTCGTCTTAAGTCTATATGGGAAGAGTTAGGATACTTGATCTTGAACTGCATGCAGAGTTCAGTTATTAAGGCATTATTGATATTGGTACCATTGTCAGTGATGATCCTCTCAAGGATACCATACCAAAATATGAGGTTGTGCTTGATGAACCAGGCCACGATGTTCTTGGTAACTGAGGCAAATGAAGTTGCTTCAACCCACTTGGTAAAGTAGTCAATGGCGACAAGAATGAAATAGTGTCCATTAGAGGCAGTAGGCTTGATCTCTCCAATCATATCAATGCCCCATATTGCAAATGGCCAAGGAGCAGTCATGACGTTCAAAGGAATTGAAAGAACATGGACCTTATCAGCATAAATTTGGAACTTGTGGCAAGTCCTCGAGTGGCGATGGCAATCGGTTTCCATGGTCGGCCAATAGTAACCATCTCTCAGAATCTTCTTGGCCATAGTATGTTCGCTAAAATGAGTACCAAAGTTACCTTCATGCATATCCTCCATGATCTTCTCTGCTTCCTTCTTGTCCATACAATGGAGAAGAATTGAATCATGGTTGCGCTTGTATAAGATCCCATTGCTCAGGAAGAACTTGGCTGAAAACCTCTACATGAATTTCTTATCATTGACTGACGCTTCTTCAGGATACTCTTGCGCTTCGAGATATCTTTTCATATTGTGAAACCAAGGCTTCTCTTCTACACTATCAGTGTTAATCTCATAGCAGTGCGCTAGTTCGCCAAATCTTTCTATATTAGTTTTGGGAGCTTCGTTATCCCATCTGACCTTGAACGTAGAAGACATGGGAGCTAAAGCATCTGCCATCTGATTTTCTTCCCTCGGAATATGCTCAAAGGTAACCTTTTCAAAGTATGGGATCAGGGTTAGCACAAGCTCTTTGTAAGGAATAAGATTTTGATGTTTTGTATCCCACTCTCCTTTAACTTGAATGATGACCAAAGCTAGGTCTCCATATACACTTAAGAATTTTATTCTTAGGTCAATAGCAGCCCATATATTGGGTATAGTTGAAGCAGAGTCTGGCAGTGAAAGGAGTATGGTAACCTTCGGTAGAAATGATCACAACACCAATTATGTTACCAAGAGAGTTGGAAGCTCCATCAAAAACCATAGTCCATTGAGATCCTTGCTCAGGTCCTTCATACGGTCCAGGCTTTTCACAATCCACAATCAGCATGATATTCTCGTCCGGGAATTCAAAATTTATAAATTGCTAATCATCCACAACTTGATGTGCCAAATGGTCTGCCAACACACTTCCTTTGATTTCTTTTTGTGTAGTATATTGGATGTCGTATTCAGTTAAGATCATTTTCCATCTTGCTATTCTTCCAAAGAGAGCTGGTTTTTCAAAGATGTACTTGATGGGATCTATCTTAGATATTAATAGAGTAGTATGAGTCAACATATGTTGTTTTAGTCGGCGAGAAGCCCATGCCAAAGCATAACAAGTTTTCTCGAGCAGTGAATATCTGGTTTCACAGTTGGTAAACTTTTTTCTAAGGTAGTATATTGCATGCTCTTTTCGACCAGACTCGTCATGCTGCCCCAACACACACCCTCATTGAATTCTATAAAACAGTTAAGTACATGATCAGAGGTCTTCCTTCAACTGGTGGCATAAGGATTGAAGGTTCTTGCAAGTACTACTTGATTTTGTCAAAATCTATTTGAAAGTCGACATTCCATCTTACCATTTGATCTTTCTTCAGCAGCTTAAATAGTGGTTCACAAGTAGCAGTCAAGTGAGAGATGAATCAGGCAATGTAGTTTAATCGTCTTAGAAAACCTTTGACCTCCTTCTCAGTATTGGGAGCTGGAATTTCTTAGATAGCTTTGACCTTTACAGGGTCAACCTCAATATCTTTTCCACTGACGACAAAGCCTATGAGCTTACCAGACCTTACCCCAAAGATGTATTTGTTGGGATTAAACCTCAACTTATATTTTTTCAGTCTCTCAAACAGCTTGTGTAGATGATCAAGGTGTTCTTCCTCAGTTTAGGATCTTGCTATCATGTCATCAACATAGACTTCTATCTCATGATGAATCATATCATGAAATAGAGCCACCATAGCCCGTTGAAAAGTTACGCCTGCGTTCTTCAGCCCAAAAGGCATGACCTTATAGCATAAGGTGCACCACTGTGTGAAAAAAGTAGTCTTCTCCATGTCTTTGGGCGCCATTTTGATTTGGTTGTACCCAGAGAAGCCATCCATGAAGGAGAACACCTTGTGTTGAGCAGTGTTGTCAACTACGACATCAATATGTGGTAGTGGGAAGTCGTCTTTGAGGATTGCCCTATTTAAATCCGTGTAGTCTATGCACATACGTACCTTACTGTCTTTCTTCGGCACTGGAAAAACATTTTCAACCCATTGGCGATACGATGTTACTGCCAAGAAACCTGCATTGAATTGTTTCATTACCTCAGCCCTGGTCTTTTCAGACATGTCAGCATGAATTCAACGAACCTTTTGTTTGATGGAACAATAACCCTCTTTCACTGGTATACGATGAACCACAATATCAGTATCGAGCCCTGGCATGTCTTTATATGACCATGTGAATACCTCAACATAGTTATGCAACATCTGAGCCAATCTGCTCTTGACATTGTCTTCCAAGTTGGCGCCGATCTTGACTTCTTTCTTATCTGCCTCAGTACCCAAGTTTATCACTTCCACGGGTTCTTCGTGCTGTTGGATGGCCTTTTCCTCTTGTATCAGGATTCTGGCGAGTTCTCCAGGTATCTCACAATTTTCTTCACCTTCGTCTTCGGCTTGATAGACTGGATTTTCAAAGTCATAGATGGCAATAGCAGAGTCATTGTAAATGAGATCCGGAGTGGGTGTGGATATACAAATATGTATGTGTGCATGTAAGGTCACATGGCTATTTTTAAAATGCAGTGAGTAAAAGAAAAAACAAGGAGCGCAAAATTTGAATGCAAAATCGTCCAATGTTTTTCATTAAATGAGCATATGATATATGGAATGACAAACCGTTAACAAATGGACCATTGTGCCTCGGGAAAGGCACATGGTTTGAAGTCATTATTTTGAATGAAATCATATAGACAGACTTCTTAAAGTAATAAAAACATGAAATAGAAATTACTCTTGGTTGAAGGAGATTGAGATGAAGTCTTTGGTATTCTAGTTGTTGAGTCCACCATCAGCAGTTGGGAATATCTAGTCGTCCAAGTTAGCATCACTGTCAGTGTCTCCCAGAGTATTGACTTTATTATTGCTAATACGAAGAAGTGGTCCACCAGCACGAGCACGTCAGACCTCTTTTTGAGCCTTTGAAGTAAAACCCAACCCAAATTTATGAGATTTGTAGGGGATATAGTGCAACCTCCATCTTCTACAACAGCCCTAGTATCCTTCAGAGAGGCCATTCTTGGTGTGCCTTTAGAGATTTCAGGAGTAGCAGGAGTAGCAACAACAACCATTGGGGGATTACCTCAAATGCTTGACAGGGGGTTTCAATTCATTCTTCATCCATTTCAACGTATTGGAAAGAATTCAAATGAATGACCATATATTCTTCCTCTCTACAGACTGTGACAACCTTCCCCCTTACTAGTACTTCAGTATTTGATGTAATGTAGAGGTAACCGCACCTGCCCCATGAATCCATGGGCGTCCGAGCAAGCATGAATAGGCCGGGAGGATATCCATTACATAGAAAGTTGAATCGAAGACTTGAGATCTCACCTTGATCGGTAGATCAACCTCTCCATGGACCATACTCTTCGAACCATCGAAGGCTCTCACCACAATATCGTTTGATTTCAGCATCAGCGCTTCACAGTCTAATATGTCCAAAGCACCTTTGGGTAAAACATTGAGGGAGGACCCAGTATCTAGTAACACATGTGCCAGAGTTGTGCCTTTACATTCAATAGAAATGTGCAGAGCTTTGTTATGATTCTTCCAAACCGGAGTTAAATATGCATCAGAAGATCCCAAGCCATTATCAGTAGTTAGGCTTGCAACACATTTCTCAAATTGATCAGCAATGGTCTCTTGTGGTACATGGGCATTCTTCAGGAATTTCAACAAAGTTTAGGCAAGTGCTTCGGAGCATAAGAATAAAGACAACATGGATATTTTTAGGGTGTCTTCCCCAGTTGTTCCACTATTTTGTAGCCACTTTTTTGGATGATCTTCATAATCTCTTCCATCTCTTGTCTAGATGGGTCTTCAATGGTAACCTCTTTTGGAGGTGCCTCTGTTAAGGCAGGCTCAGTAACTTTTTCTTTACCTCGGGTATTGGTAGTTGGCCCAGCAGTGGGAATGCGAATAGATGTTGTTGTTGGAGGAGAGATCTCGAGAGAGAATACCCTTCTTGTCCTAGTGACCTTACTAGTTCTGGTTATGTTTGTGATTTCAGCAACTTCATTTTCAGTAGTCCATGGATCTTGCTTAACACCATGATAATAAACTTCTGCCCCGTGGTTCCAAGGTACAACTTTGTCAGATGAGTAGGGGACTGGCCCTGGTTTAGTGATAATCAAGGCAGCCACTCTTGGCTCAGCAAGCATCCTTATATGGCCTTTAGAGGTGATCCTAATAGGGGTGTTGGAGATTGTAATTATGGAAACATTTTGAGGTAAACGTTTCACGGTCGGAGCTTTCACAAACAGAATTTTGTGGCTATCAATCAGGTGTTGGATACCTTTCTTTAGCCACATACAAAAATTAACTTTGGAAGCACAATGGTAACAATTTTCAAGGAAGCGAGGAAATAAATCGGCTCTTAGCAAATTCTTCTTAACAGTCAATAAGGGAGTAGTCAAATCACAGATTGAGGAAACAAAAGAGACATCGTCAATGGAATTGACACCTTTACCGTGACTAGGCATTGGTGCGGTAATCACATTAGGGGTCTATGGAGGGTCAAACTCGATCACTTTGTTATCAATCAAATCTTGGATTTTGCTTTTTAGCGCCCAACAATGATCAGTGTCATGTCTAGGACTATTTGAATGATAGGCGCATTTCACATTCAGATTATATTTTGGAGATGAAGTATTGGGATTTGGAGGAGGATCACGCAATGTTACCAAATCTTCCTTCAACATATGTTGTAGAGCTTGAGACAAAGGCATGTTGGTTCTAGTAAACTTCCTTCTCGAGACATCTAGCCTTTGTTGATTATTTGATTGTTGTGGTCATTGAACTAGGGTTTGATTTGAAATCAACACAACTCCTACTGACTGATGACGATCATTCTTGATACGAATCCTTTATTCGTAAACAACATTATTCTCTTTCTTACCAACAAATGGTTTATTCATAGCACTAGAGGTTGAGGCCATGGTATCTTTCCGCTTTTGATTCTAATTTCAACTTGCTCACTAGTCAAAATCAACTCAGTGGACCCAAATGATGAACTCCCAATCAGCAAGTTAAAGAATGGATTAGTCAAGGTGCCATAAACATGTCCACTAATTCTCTGTCAGTCAATGGGGGTTGCACCCTTCCAGCAAGTTCCCTCCACTTTTGATCATACTCTTTGAAACCTTCATTTGACCCCATAGTCATATTCTGCAACTACACACGAGTTGGTGCAAGATCAGTGTTGTATTGGTATTGCTTGTAGAAGGCAGCAGCTAGATCCTTCCAGGTGTGGATATTATTCTCTCAAGTTGATAGAACCATTCCAACTGTGACCTAGATAAGCTTTCTTGGAAAGGTGTACCCATAACTTCCTATCGGCTGTGTGTGGTTGAATGTTGCGGATATAAGACCTCAGATGCATCTTTGGATAGGAGACCCCATCATATTTGGTGAAGAAAGGAACCTTGAATTTTTGGGGAATGACCACCCCAGGGACCAAACCCAAGTCTCCAAAGTCTAAACCAGGTACTGCTTTGATTTCCATAGCCTTAAGTTGGTCTTCAAGTTATTTGTATTTCTCTTTCGCCGGTGGATACTACTCTTAAGAATAGTCTTTGTCCTCAGTATCTTGGTTATTTCCACCCCCAGCTCTAGTTTTTCTAGCTTCCTCTTCTTGATTATCTTCTTCCTCAAAAGAAGCCTCTTCTATTTGAGCTAGTCGGGCAGGCCCCTTGAACCTTGTTCCCATGTTGAGGATGACAGCCTTCTTCATAGTCTTCTTTTTGGTAACAAAGAGTGCCATCATTTGTTGCTGACCTTTGGCTAAGTTCAGGAGAGTCTCTTGGAACTGTTCATGTTGAGTCTTCAGATCCTTGACAGTTTGTTCTAGAGCCATCTTATAATGAAATAAACAGTAAAAAGATGAGGAAACCTGTATCGAAAAACCTGCTTATGATATTATGTATGTTATGTAGATGCAATGTTTTCAAGGACCTTAAGGAATTTAAGGTCCTTGAAAATAGAGAAGAGTTAGCGGCTTCCACCGCGCCAGTCGTCTTTAAACAGTATAAATAAGAGTTGTGGTGCTTGATCTTGAACTGCGTACAGAGTTCCGTGATCATAGTGTTGTTAAGGTTGGTACCATTGTATGTGATGATTCTCTCTGGGATGTCATACTGACAAATCAGATTATGTTTTATGAATCGGGTGACCACATTCTTAGTAATAGAGGCGAACGGGATGCTTCAACCCATTTTGTAAAGTAATCATATCAATGCCCCACATTGCGAATGGTCAAGGAGCAGTCATAACATTCAGAGGAACTGGAGGGACATAAACTTTATGAGCGTAGATTTGGCACTTATGACAAGTTCTCAAGTGGTGGTGACAGTCGGTTTCCATAGTCGACCAATAGTAACCAGCTCCCAAAATCTTTTTAGCCATAGTATGCCCAGTGGAGTGAGTACCCAAGATGCCTTGGTGCATATCTTGCATAATTTCTTCTGCTTCCTTCTTGTCCACACAATGAAGCAGGGTTGAATCATGATTATGCTTGTATAAATTTCCATTTCTCGGGAAGAACTTAGTCAAGAACCTCTGTAGGAATGTTTTTTCGTTGATGGATGCCCCTTCAGGGTATTCTTGAGCTTCAAGGTATCTTTTCACTTCATGAAACCAAGGTTTTTCCTCTACTCCATCGGTGTCAATTTCATAGCAGTCTGTCGGTTCGTCGAATCTTTCAATGGTAATTCTGGGAACCTCATTGTCCCATCTGACCTTGAACATGGATGACACGGTAGCCAAGGCATCCGCTAATTGGTTCTCTTCTGTTGGTATATGCTCAAAAGTAATCTCTTTGAAATACGGAATCAAGGTTAGCATATGTTCTCGGTAAGGTATAAGATTCAGATGCTCCGTATCCCATTCTCCCTTGACCTGACTGATTACCAGAGCTGAGTCCCCATAAACGTTTAAGAACTTGATTCTCAGGTCAATAGCATCTTTAAGACCCATGATGCACGCTTCATATTCAGCCATGTTATTGGTGCAGTCAAAGAAAAGCCTAGAAGTGAAGGGCATATGACAACCTTGAGGAGAGATAATCACTGCACCAATTCCATTTCCAAGTGCGTTGGAAGCTCCATCGAAAAGCATAAGTCCTTCATATGGTCCAAGTTCTTCACAATCTGTTACTAGCATAATGTTCTCGTCCGGGAATTCGAAATTCATCGACTGATAGTCGTCTACAGCTTGATGTGCTAAATGATCTGCCAGTACACTTCCTTTTATTTCTTTTTGAATGGTGTACTGGACTTCGTATTCTGTTAAGGCCATTTGCCATCGGGCTATTCTTCCGGAGAGAGCTAGCTTCTCGAATATATACTTGATGGGATCCATTTTAGAGATCGATAAGGTAGTATGGGTCAACATATACTGTCTTAGTCGGCGAGCAGCCCAAGCTAAAGCGCAACAAGTTTTCTCGAGTAGTTAATTTCTTATTTCACAGTCGGTAAACTTTTTGCTAAGGTAGTATATTGCATGCTCTTTTAGACCAGACTCATTATGCTGCCCCTGTACACACCCCATTGAGTTCTCTAGCATTGTTAGGTACATGATTAGAGGTCTTCCTTCAACTGGTGGCATTAGAATCAGAGGTTCTTGTAGGTACTCCTTAATTTTATCAAAGGATATTTGATAGTCTTTGTTCCACTTTACTACTTGATCTCTCTTCATTAGCTTGAAGATTGGCTCACAAGTAGAGTTCAAATAAGAAATGAAACGGGTAATGTAATTCAGTCGTCCTAAGAAACCTCTGATTTCCTTCTCGGTACGAGGAGCTGTCATCTCTTGGATGGCTTTAACTTTTGCAGGATCAACTTCAATACCTTTACCGCTGACAACGAAACCCAGGAGTTTACTAGATCTCACCCTAAAGGTTCACTTGTTCGGATTTAACCTCAGTTTATACTTCCTCAGTATTTCAAACAATTTATGGAGATTATCAAGGTGATCTTCTTCAATCTGTGATATCTCTATCATGTTGTCAACATAGACCTCAATTTTGTGGTGGATCATGTCATGAAATAAGGCTACCATGGCACACTGGTAATTTGCATTGGCGTTCTTTAACCCAAAAGGCATAACCTTGTAACAGAAAGTGCCCCACTGTGTGATGAATGTAGTTTTCTCCATGTCTTCAGGAGCCATTGTGATATGATTATAACCCGAGAAACCATCCACTGAGTGGTGTTGTCGACCAGAACATCAATATGTGGTAGTGGGAAATCATCTTTGGGGCTTGCCTTGTTCAGATCCCTGTAATCTACACACATTCGTACCTTATCGTCTTTTTTTGGTACCAGAATAATATTAGCAAACCATTGAGGATATGATGTCAGTGCTAAGAAACCTGCATTGAATTGTTTTATGACCCCCGCTTTGACCTTTTTTGACATTTCAGGATGCATGCGGCGAACCTTCTGCTTTATCGGAGCACAACCCTCTTTCGTTGGTTGACGGTGAGCCATGATATCAGTATCGAGCCCTGGCATGTCTTCGTGTGACCAAGAAAATATTTCAACATATTTATGCAGCATCTGGATTAGCCTTTTCTTGACATTGCTTTCTAAGTTGGCACCGATCTTAACTTCTTTTCTATCTGTCTCAGAACCCAAGGTCACCACTTTTATCGGCTTTTCATGTGGTTGGGTAGCCTTTTCCTCTTGTATTAAAAGTCTGGCAAGTTCTCCAGGTATCTCACAATCTTCCTCACCTTCGTCCTCGGCTTGGTAAATTGGATTTTAAAAGTCATATGTGGCAATAACAGAATTGTTATCAACGAGATCCAGAGTGGATGAGGATCTGCAATGTAGTGTGTGGGTGTGTGTAAGAACACATAGCTATTTGAAAATGCAATAAGATAAAAGAAAGACAGAGATCACAAAATTTGCATGCAAAACATCCAATGTTTTTATTGAATGAGCAATGTTTATGAATTATCAACCCTTAACAAATGGACCATTGTGCCCTGGGTAAGACACACGGTTTAAAGTCATTGTTTATTACATAACCAAAAATTGTTAAAAGCAAAAATATAGGAATATAACTATTACTCCTGACTAAAGAAGATCAAGAATATGTCTTTTGCTCTCCAATTATCAAGTCCATCACCAATGGTAGGGAATATCCAACCGTTGAAGTTACAATCACTCTCAGCATCCTCTATAGCATTGACCCCATTGTGGTTGATACGGAATGGAGGTCTCCCAGCCCGAGCGCGACGAACAACCCTTTGACTTTCTGCAGTAAAGCCCAAACCAAACTTCTCAGATTTGTAGGGGATATTAGGAAGCTAGCCCCAAATAGTACTACCACCTTCTTCTATAGTTGCTTTGGCATCTTTTGAGGAAGCCATCTTGTGCGGAGTTTTGGTGATCTTCGTAACGGAAGAAACATCATTAATAGCAGCAGGGGAAATCACTTCAAAGGTCGGACATGGAGTCTCGATAAATTCTTCGTCCATCTCCATGTATCGAAATGAATTGAGGTGGCTGACCATATACTCATCTTCTCCGCAGACAGTAAAAACCTTCCCTTTTGTAGGATACTTCAATTTCTAGTGCAAGGTGGAGGTGACAGCGCCTTCCCCATGGATCTAGGGGCGTCCCAATAGATAAGAATAAGTCGACCGCATGTCCATTACATAGAAGGTGGACTCAAATATTTGTGAACCCACTTTGATTGGGAGGTCCACTTCTCCATGCATCATTCTTTTCGATCCGTCAAAGGCTCGAACTATAATATTACTAGGTTTCAGCACAACCCTTTCATAATCTAGTCGGTTGAGAGCGCCTTTGGGCAGAACATTCAGAGAAGAGCCAGTATCAATTAACACATGAGCCAGCATAGTGCCCCTACATTCAATGGATACATAAAGGTCCCTATTATGATTTCTCCCTTCTGGAGTCAGGTCAGCATTAGAAAAGCTCAAACCATTGTCAGTTGTTAAACTCGCCACGTAACTTACAAATTGATCAGCCAAAATTTCTTGCGGCACATGAGCAGTCTTTAAGCATTTAACTAAAGCCTGCGCATGGGCTTCAGAACACAGAAACAATGATAGCATGGAAATTTTGGACGGGTTTTTCCCCAGCTGTTCAACAATTTTATAATCGCTTTTGCGAATGATCTTCAAAACCTATTCCAAATCCTGTCAAAAGGTATCCTTGATTGTAGTTTCTTTTGGTGCCTCCTTCCGGGCAAGCTCTATCATTGGTTCTTTACCCCGAGCCTCGGCAGTTGTCTTGGTAGTTGTGACTTGAACAGGTGGAGAGATTTCCGGGGAGAAAACCCTTCCACTTCTTGTAATTTTGTTGGTCCCTGCAATATTGTCAATGCTAGGATTAGCCTCTTCATCATCTTCGTCAGACAACTCTTGTTTAATACCTTGGAAAAAGACGCCAGACCCATAATTCCATGGAATAGCCTTTTTCTGAGGAATACAGGATGGGCCCAGGTGTTGTGATGATTAATGGAGAAGTTTTTATATTGGTTGTAATCCTTACAGGACCCTTGGAAGTGATCCTGAAAGGAGTACCGAATATTATAGACAAATCTTGACAAAAAAATTCAGTAGATGAAACTTTTTCAATCAAAATTACATGCTAATTCATTAGGCGTTGAACACCTTCCTTTAGTAACCCGCAACTATTAGGTTGAAATGCACACCAATGACATTCTTCAACACAACCCAGAAATAAACCGGCTTGTAACAAATTCTTCTTGATTGTAGAGAGAGGGGTACCACATCATTTACGGAGGTAACATACCGAACATTTTCAATAGAACTTATGCCTTTGTCATGCTTGGGCATAGGCGCGGTAATTACGTCTGGAGGATCAAACTCAATTTCTTTATTATCAATCATATCCTGAATCTTTCTCTTCAGGGCCCAGCAGTTGTTGGTGTCGTGCCCAGGATTGTTCGAATGATAAGCACACCTCGCGCTTGGATTATACTTTGGAGTGGAGGTGTTGGGATTCTGAGGAGGATCATGCAGTGAAATGAGTTCAGCCTTCAGCAAATGTTATAATGCTTGAGATAAAGGCATGCCAATTTGGGTAAAATGCCTTGACGGAGCATCAGGCCTTCTTCGGTTACCCTGTTGTTGTTGTTGAACAGGCGCCGGATTGGAAATTAACATTGCTCCCACATACTGATGGCGATTACTTTTACTACAGCTCTTCTGGCCATAGACAACATTGACTTCCTTTTTACCTCCAAATGGATTCTTCACAACATTACAAGATGTAGCCATCAGGATCTTCCCACTCTTGATACCGCTTTCAATTCTTTCTCCAGTCAAAATCATCTTCGTAAAACCAGATGACGAGCTTCCAATCAACAGATTAAAGAACGGGCCAGTTAGAGTGCCCATGAACATATATACCATTTCCCGGTCAATCAAAGGAGGTTGAACCCTTCCATCCAAATCCCTCCATTTCTGTGCATATTCCTTAAACCCTTCATTCGGACCCATGGACATATACTGCAGTTGCACTCGAGTCGGTGACAGGTCAACATTATATTGATACTGCTTGTAGAAAACAACAGCCAAGTCTTCCCATGTGTGAATATTGGTTCCCTCGAGTTGATAGAACCATTCCAGTTGAGTGCCCGCCAAAATTTCTTGGAAGAAATGGACCCACAATTTCCGATCAGCAGTATGAGGTTGAATCTTTCGGGCGTACGACGTCAAATGGAGTTTGGGACAAGAGACCCCATCATATTTAGCAAAGATAGGGACCTTGAACTTATGTGGGTTGACCACCCCCAGAACCAAACCTAGTTCACCAAAATCCAATCCAGGCACCTTCTAGATTTCCCTTGCCTTGAGTATGTCTTCCAACTGCTTATATTTGTCATCTGCAGGAGGGTACTGTTCGTTAGAGTAGTCTTCATCTTCATGAGCATTCTCATAACCCTGTTTGTTCCTTCCTTTATTCTTGATGCTTCTAGCATCTTCATCCTGGTTGCCATCTTCCTCAGAGGAGATATCATCCACTTGAACTGGTTGAGCACGACTTTGAACCTTCTCCTTATATTAAGGACAACAACTGGATTCTTGTCTTCTTTTTCTTGGTGATGAGCGCCAACAACTCTTTCTGCCCCTGTTCCAGATTCATAAGAGTCTCTTGAAATTGTGCATTCTAAGCATGGAGATCCTTAATAGTTTGTTCGAGGGCCATTTTTCTGTTGAGATAAACAGCGAGAAAATGAGAAACCTGTATGAAAAACCTGCCATGTAATGATGCATGATATGTAAATGCAAATGTTTTAAAGGACCTTAGGAGATTTAAATTCATCAACCAAGAGGAAACAAAAACAAAGATTTTATTAGCAAAGTTCAAATTACAATTTCCTTTTTGTCTTACAATGAAAATAACAAAGTCTTAAAGAGACAACAAAATGAACTCCTAAAATATAAGACTCAAGTTTCCCATGGATGCTTCCTCTTTAAGCTGATGTATGCATTAAGACTCTTTTCCTCGTGAAGTTGCTTTGTGAGCTCCAACACTTTCTTTTCGCTTGCATAGAATTGAGTCTCAAAGGTGTCTCGTTCTTCTTTGAGTTGAACCCATGACTTCTGCAATTCTTCAAGGTAAATGGAATGTCTGGATGGAAGATGGTGCGAGAAACGTCTCCTTCGACAACAGGCTCCATAATTACTGGTAAGACGGTTGGATATGGCATCATGAGGTCTTGAGCATGAGCTCGTATCCATTTGAGATAAGGCTCCAGAGGGATGGAATTCTTCTGCCCTAAAGTCTTACTATCAATATTTATTACCATGCCCTAAGAATGTATAAACCTTTGACGATAACCTTGAGGATCATTTTCGTAATCGAACATAATACCCTGGATAAGTGTGTCATAAGGACCATTTCTTCGAGTATAACAAAATTGGCGTAGAGCCAGAGAAGGGTTATAAGTAATACCTCCCCTAATGCCAAGGAGTGGTAATAGCGGGGAAGGTGCAAAATAAACCACCTGGATAGAATAGGTATACAACACATGAGAGTTCCTCGCCTCTTCATAGTACGAGCGTGAAGAGAATGCAGAATGTCTCCGAGCAAGGTAGGAACAGAATTACGAGTGAAATTCTGGCTACAGATACTCAATGTCACGTCCAATGTTATGACACGGTATCTGACTTACTATATGACAGTAAATACAGAAGCAGTAAATAACACAGTCAATTGTTTACCCAGTTCAGTGTGCAACAACACCTACTCTGGGGGCTACCAAGCCAGGGAGAGAATCCACTATAAGAGATGTTAATTCAGGAATAAACCAACCAGTTTATCTCCTTCACTTAAGACCTACCCAATGCAATTCTAATCTAAGTACAACTTAAACCTGAGTTCCTACTCACTCCCCCTCAATCACAGCAGTGATACATAAACCAATTTGACTTGAGAATTGATGAAGACACTCTTCAAAACACACACTTGATTAAGCTTCACAGCTTTTCAATCAAGTAACACAATCACTCGTGCTTCACAGCTTTGAGTGATGTACACACCTAACTTGACTCTGCTTCACAACTTTAGTCAAGTAACATTCAAACACTCTTGCTTCAAAGCTTTGAGTGCTACACAACCCTTACAACTGAAACCTATTCCAAGGCACTTATCACAATGATAATTGCTTGGAGTACAATAAACAAATCTATACAGATTACACAATTGATCTTCTAATCAATCAGCAGGGATAACTTCAAAAACCGCAGCTCTGTTGAATATATAGCAGCTGCAACTTCAGTTAGGGTTTCCAAAAACCTAGGGTTGATTCTGTTTGACCTAAAGACCAGGTCACAGTACTTTGTTGATCAGGTTAGGATTGAGCTAGGTTACTCCTCAGAAAACGCAGGATTCTGTTTAGAGGGGACTGAGTTATTTCCTGAAAAAACTCAGACTTATCCAATCCTGTAATCCTGTTAGTTCAGAACAGGATGTCATAACATCTGTTATGACATCTGAGAAAACCTGTCTACTGATTAGCAAAATGTGATCATTTTGCAAACATGCTCAGATACACACTTCTAAACATCAGTATTTGAATTACAATATTTTTCTGCACATGTACCTAAAGAGTTAGTACAACCTGAACTAGAATGTTATGACATCAGTCATGACATTCACACATACACTTGGAATTTACCAAAAATGCAAGCCAATACCTAAACACCTACAAACTCCCCCTTTGGCAGATTTTTGGCTAAAGTCCCTAAACAATCAGAGATAGATAGATAGCAGCAGAAATAAGTGACAGCAGAAAAATATAGTGTTAAGTACTAATTAAGCAGTACCAAAAATATTCTCCCCCACTTTAGCCACAAATGGGCCAAAGATTACATGTTTATAAAGTTATACAGTTATCCAAGACAAAGTAATGAGATCAGCAGCAGACAACAGCAGAACATACTTCCAAACTCCACCAGCAACACCACCAAGCAGCAATCATCCTTCAGGTACTGTCATCAGACTCAGAGGAGCCAATTTCTTCATTGTTGAGCTGTCCTTCATCTTCTTCCCTCCTGCTTTCTTCAGCTTCTTCCTTTTCTAGCCTGGCAATTAGAGCTTCTAGGGTCCTTTTTCTAGCATCCAGATCTTTGCAAGTTTCTTTTAAAACAGCTATGACATCTGATGTTTTGGACTGGATTCTTGCAGACGATGTCTCAGCTGATGTTATGACAATGTCTGGAGCATGGGATCCCTGAAACAGTTTGTAGTGCAGGCCAAGGGCAGGGGCTCTTTTGCAGACTGTATCTCTTGCTACAAGGATGTCAGGGTATTGTGCAAGGATGATTCCACAAAGGAGGGAGGGGAAAGCAATTGGTCCTTTGACAGCATAACTGCCAGCATGCATCAAGGTTTGTTCAAAGATGTACCTTCCATAGTCAAAGGCAGTCTTGGTTCCTACAGCATAGATAAATCTCCCCAATCTTGTGGAGATGGTTGATTTGTGATTTGTAAGCACCCAGTTTGCTGCACCTATTTTATGCAAGATGGCAAACTTCATGCTGAGTTTACTAGCATTCAGCTTCCCTTTCAATGGCCAGTACTTTACTTGCCTGGCAGTGATGGTCAAGCACACTTCATTGTCAGTTGCCTCTAGATCAGGACAGTCTTTATTTGTTCTTCCAAGAAACTTGTTGATTTCTGATGGAGAGAACTTGACCCTTCTTCCTCTAACAAACACACTCTCAAAATCAGCTGACCTCCCATCAGCACAATCATTGGACAGGTTCACTACAAACTCCTTAACCAGATTTTCATAAAATTTGCTGAACTTCATCACTGTCTTCATTAGCCCAGCATTCCTGATCAGCTCCATGATGTCTTTGCACTCCAAGGCATCATTGTTGAGTTCTCTCTCCAAGGCTATTCTCTTCAAGCAAACATACTTCCATCTGTTTGCATTATCAGGATGATGAAAGGAGATGTTGTCAGTTGGCACTTCAGGCACTCTAGCAATCTTGCTGGAGGGGAGCTTCCTTCTGATGGGAGTATTGTCAATGTCAATCTCAAATTCTGATTCATCATCTGAAGTTTCAGGTTCTTTTCTTTGCTTGGAGATTGGTTGTCTGGCAGTCTGCACCTGTGCCTTCTTCCCTTTTGTCTGAATTTTCTCAGCCAACCCTTCAGCCTTGGATTTCTTAGCATCAGGTTTAACAGTCTCACCACTCTTTCTTTTCATCAATCTCCTAACAATGCTAGGGTTCACATTTGCAATCAGTTCATTATCTGAGTAATCTTCATCCACATCAATGATAGGTGGATCAGCAGCCTTTTGAATGTTGTCTTTTGGTGTCACAACATCCTTAGTGACATCTATATTTTCAGAACCTTCCACATTTGTACTTTCTGATTGATTCAAAGGGATAGAAATCCCCGGTACAGATTGGTTGCCACTCAGAATGCTAGAAACTAGTCTAGCAATAGCTTGGTGTACTTGAACTGATCCTTCTTTATTAGGTGTAGAAGACGAAGGAAGAGAAGAATTACCAGAGACTGTAGCTTGAGCTCTTCCTGCATGTCTGGTCCTGAGCTTTTTGACTCTGGCTGGGTCAGTTGCCATCTCCCTGAGAGGAGTGACCTCAAGAACTTCAGATTCTATGCATGTAGTGATTGCCCTAGAATCTTGATCAGATGACGATGATGAGTGAGACGAAGCCGCCATGGTGGAAGATGATGTCTGAGACATTGTGTTTAACGTTGAGTAGCAGTAGCAGTTTGAGAAGACTCTTTGATTGGGAGAAGAAAACAGGTTGCAAGGATGAGAAAGATATGGAGTACAAGGGAGTCTTTTCAACTTCTGAAGGTTTTTGAAGGAATTGTGAATGAATATGATTAACCCACTAAATATAGACTTAATAGAATTAATCCCTTCAACCCTTGTTTTCAGCAAAACTAATTGCTATAATTTCTCATGTTGGTGAATACCCAATCTGCCCCTCAAATTTTCAAGTTTATTTCCAACAAGCGTCTTGGTAGAAGAATCAGTTAGCTGAAGCTTAGAGAAACTATGTTCCAGTTCAATTGACTTCTTTTCTCCAAAGTCAATAGGGTTCAAGGAAATGTTGAATGTTTTCAGATTATCACACCACAATGTCACAACATCTTGTGTAACATTGTCTTCAGGTAGCATCTGTGTTGACCAGAATTTTTGAGAACAGGATTTATGAGACTTGTTCTTTGCCACATCACATATATTATCAGCCTGTAGTTTAGGAGTTCTTCTGACATCTTCCATAGGAATAGCTCTTTTCATTCCTTCAAGTTTATGCTGCCACTGTTTCATCTCTTTTTCCTTTTTGATGATTTGACTCATAGTGGAGATATCAGTGTTCTCAGGCTGCCACACATAACAGTTATTTTTGGATTTGATTCCTCTCATTACAATATCTAGTTTTTCATTAAACACTAGACATTCAGATCTTGAGAAGTTGACCATGAATCCTAGATCACATAATTGACTGATGCTGATGAGATTAGTAGTCAACCCTTTTACCAGCAGTACCTTATTCAGACTTGGAACTCCAGGGTAGTTCAAATTACCAACTCCTTTGATTTCTCCTTTAGCACCATCTCCAAAAGTCACACAACTGGTGGTGTGAGGCATAACATTATTGAGGAGATTTTTGAATCCAGTCATGTGTCTGGAACATCCACTGTCAAAGTACCAATCTTCCTTTGCTGTGATCTTCAGGGAAGTGTGTGCTATCAGTGCAGTAGCCTTTTTCTTCCATTTAGGAGCGTGTGGTACCTTTTTAGACTTAGGTTTGACATCTGAGTTCTGATTAGGATATCCATGTAGTCTGAAGCAGAAGGGCTTTATGTGACCATATTTCCCACAATGATGACATCTCCATCTTTGGTACCTTTTCTTCATATGTCTCTGTCCCTGATGTTGAGAGTAATGTGGAGACATCCGTTTTGACATTTGCTTCCCGGTACCAAATTTCTTTGTTTCCACAAATCCTAGGCCAGATTTATTTCCCACATTTTGACCAGCCTGAAGGATCTCTTCCAATTTGTCTGTTCCATTGGTCAACATCTTGACAGATTTGGTCATTTGATTCAGTTGTGAGTTCAGCAGTTGAACTTTTCCTTCTAAAAGACCTATAGTTTCAAGATTTGCCCTCTTTTCAGCCTCCAGCTTTACAATGAGTTTTGATTGTTTCTCATTTTGCACACAGACTTCACCACTTCTGATACACAATTTCTTGTAGGTATCAGCCAGTTCTTCAAATGTTACTTCTTCATCACTGGTGTCACTTTCAGAAGTACAAACACTAGTTAGGGCAGTAACTAGTTTGGCAGATTCTTCTTCAGAATTGCTTTCTGAATCATAGTCAGACCAGGTAACAGTCATTCCTTTCTTTTGCTTCTTAAGAAAGGTAGGACATTCAGCTCGAATATGTCCATATCCTTCACATCCATGGCATTGAATACCTCTGCCTTGGTTTTCCTTATCTTCTGACCTTGGTCTTCTGCTGGAACTGTCAATGTCAGAAGGAATGTTATGAACATTAGACCTTGACTTTGGGTCCATTCTTTTGATGAGCCTGTTGAACTGTCTTCCAAGCATGGCAATGGCTTCTGATATGTTTTCTTCTTCATCCTCATCAGTGTTGGTTACAAGTGCTATGCTTTTGTTCTTCTTGTCACCATTATCAGTGATCCCCATCTCAAAAGTCTGAAGAGACCCAATAAGTTCATCCACTTTTAACTTGCTAATGTCCTGGGCTTCCTCTATGGCAGTTACCTTCATTGCAAATCTTTTAGGCAAGGATCTGAGAATCTTCCTCACTAGTTTTTCTTCTGACATTTTTTCTCCTAGTGCTCCTGAGGTGTTGGCAATCTCCAAGATGTTCATGTGAAATTCATGGATGGTTTCATCTTCCATCATTTTTAGATTCTCAAACTTAGTGGTCAACATCTAAAGCCTTGACATCTTTACTTTGGAAGTGCCCTCATGAGTAGTTTTGAGGGTGTCCCAAACTTCCTTGGCCAGTTCATATTGATGTATGAGTCTGAAGATGTTTCTATCAATTCCATTGAACAAGGCATTTAAGGCTTTTGAATTTCCCAGAGCTAACTCATCTTCTTCTTTACTCCAATCTTCCTCAGGCTTCAGACTGATTGTCCCATCTCTTTCAGTTATGGTGGGATGAATCCATCCTTTGTCAGCAGCTCTCCAAGCCTTTTTGTCCAGAGATTTTAGGAAGGCAATCATACGAGGTTTCCAGTAGTCATAATTAGTTCCATCCAGAATGGGTGGTCTATTTCCAAAAACTCCTTCTTTGTCCATAGTGCCAGAAAGTGATATCCCTAGATCTCACCCAGTAATACAGGCAGGGTGCCTGCTCTGATGCCAATTGAAATTCTGGCTACAGATACTCAATGTCACGTCCAATGTTATGACACGGTATCTGACTTACTATATGACAGTAAATACAGAAGCAGTAAATAACACAGTCAATTGTTTACCCAGTTCAGTGTGCAACAACACCTACTCTGGGGGCTACCAAGCCAGGGAGAGAATCCACTATAAGAGATGTTAATTCAGGAATAAACCAACCAGTTTATCTCCTTCACTTAAGACCTACCCAATGCAATTCTAATCTAAGTACAACTTAAACCTGAGTTCCTACTCACTCCCCCTCAATCACAGCAGTGATACATAAACCAATTTGACTTGATAATTGATGAAGACACTCTTCAAAACACACACTTGATTAAGCTTCACAGCTTTTCAATCAAGTAACACAATCACTCGTGCTTCACAGCTTTGAGTGATGTACACACCTAACTTGACTCTGCTTCACAGCTTTAGTCAAGTAACATTCAAACACTCTTGCTTCAAAGCTTTGAGTGCTACACAACCCTTACAACTGAAACCTATTCCAAGGCACTTATCACAATGATAATTGCTTGGAGTACAATAAACAAATCTATACAGATTACACAATTGATCTTCTAATCAATCAGCAGGGATAACTTCAAAAACCGCAGCTCTGTTGAATATATAGCAGCTGCAACTTCAGTTAGGGTTTCCAAAAACCTAGGGTTGATTCCGTTTGACCTAAAGACCAGGTCACAGTACTTTGTTGATCAGGTTAGGATTGAGCTAGGTTACTCCTCAGAAAACGCAGGATTCTGTTTAGAGGGGACTAAGTTATTTCCTGAAAAAACTCAGACTTATCCAATCCTGTAATCCTGTTAGTTCAGAACAGGATGTCATAACATCTGTTATGACATCTGAGAAAACCTGTCTACTGATTAGCAAAATGTGATCATTTTGCAAACATGCTCAGATACACACTTCTAAACATCAGTATTTGAATTACAATATTTTTCTGCACATGTACCTAAAGAGTTAGTACAACCTGAACTAGAATGTTATGACATCGGTCATGACATTCACACATACACTTGGAATTTACCAAAAATGCAAGCCAATACCTAAACACCTACAACGAGCAAGGAAAATTTTGACAGTGTTCATATCTATGACTTGGTCTGGATTAGGGAATGGTACCAACCCATAGATTAGAAGAGCCAAGATCTCCTCGAAAGCCTGAAAACTCATAGCATCCAGAAATAGTTGAGCCTTCTCTATCATAAATTTAGCCAGAAAACCTTTGACTCCACTTATTGTTTCCCAATTGGATATAATGTCGGACCGTTTCAGATGTAAGGCTGCTGCAATAACCTTTGGCTTCATAGCTTCCTCTAAACCAGTGAAGGGCATCGATCAAGAACAGGTATTCCCAGTAATTGAGATAACTCTTCCATTATGGGTACCAACTGATAATCGGGAAAAGTGAAACAATGATGTGCAGGTTCGAAGAACTGGAACAAAGCACTCATCATGTCTTCATCAAAGCCTGAGCTAACTAGACTGAGTAGTCGACCATGCCTTTTGATGAATGGAGAACTTTCGGGAACCCTTGAGACTAACTATTTAGGTTGAGGAGGCACCCTTATAAAGTTGACCCGAATAATGTTTCTACGAGCGAAGGCCATAGCCTGCAAAACAGAACAAAGTTAATCATCCACAAACAAAAGACACAAGGCCTTAGGTTTAAGCTTGCATGGAGTTTTTAGGTAAGTACCCTCTTGAAGTTTTAGTTGGCTCAACCTGTCCTAAAAGAAGTAACCGGGTTCTAGGAGTCTTAATATCACCGATCTTTCTCCCGGACATCGTTTCAGCATAAGCATTTGATTTGCGACCGAAATATCCCGAGAGTCTGACCTCAATGAGTGTACCATCGAGTATCAACCAACTTCAGTCTACACCAAATCCGGCTATCTCGATACCTTTTAATGGCTAAGTTGTGTCAACTAAGGTTCTATGGTTAGTTAGCGCTTTATGACACCACACGACAACCCAGCATACTCCTTGACTTAACTCAAGGGACATTGGCACCAACCAATGTGTCGCACTAACGTATCCATCGCTTCAACCGTGTCGGTGTACGCCATATAGTTTTCAAAATCTATTGCTACTTACCTAAAATGCCCCAGATCCGGGTATAGGATCTATACAAGAATAACCCAAACAAACCTTAAACATAAATCAGGAAAATCAAACAATGAAAGCATTTAAATGTGAACCATCTCTAAGGTAACCCCACTTTTAGTTTTCCCCAGAAGAGTCGTCAGTTCTGTAATACGGTGGGAGAACTGACTTTTTGGTTTTGCATTTTATTGCAAATGTTGCGGATAGAAAGAGTATCCACCGAATTTTCTTTTATCCAATAAAGGAAAGGGTGAAAAGAATAAGAAAGACCTTTTGAGAATTTTCTGGGTAAGGGGGGTAGGTAAATAAAAGGGAAGGTATTAGCACCCTTTTCATCCGTAGTTATCTACAGGCTCTTAATTGCTAGCTCACTTTAAAAATGCTTTTGTGTTTATGTGTTTGAAAGAATATTTTGAAAAGATGCCTAAATTCGGAAAACTTTGTAATGATTCTCGTATCATTGAGAATGCATACAAAGTATTTGTCTTTGAAAATATTTTAGAAAAGAGAGTGTATGTGTGAGAAATTGTTTTGTTTATGAGCTAGCGACTACGAGCTATCTACCTACTCAAAAATCTTGGTTATTTTCCTCCTTTCCTTTAGATAGTTCTATCCTACTATTAGTTAGTAGGTAGCCCTATCATTGGATGTTTTGAGGGGCAGACGTGGGTCATCGTATAGTCACAAAGGCAACTCGTAGGACACTTTAGCAATTATCCTAAGGGACGAAGATAGTTTACTGAGGCAGCATCGAAGAGTCGTCGAGGGACTATGATCTTTTACCCGAAGGACCTTTCCTAAAGTGTCGCATGTTCGAGGGACATGATTGTTTAAATCTGAGGCAACAAGTGAGGGTCATCCTAGAGGTGCGCCTGTGAGAAGTGTTTTAATTTCAAGTATTTTTCTTGAGATTAGGTTTTCTAATGTTTGTTTAATATGTCTTTCCATGCACGCCTAATTAATCTAGAAGTTAAATATACAAGTGCGGAAAAAATGCGGGAAATAATCTACGCTATTACATCACTTCGGGGATGGGGAGTACAAACCATAAATGGGAGAAAAAAAGTAAAGAAGCCCTAATTTATTTATTACATACCATTGACAGTTACATAATTAGATAAATTCAAAAAATAAACAAACGTGCGGAGATGGAAAAGGGAAAAGATATTAAAGACCCTAAAAATTTCTAGATGTTTAAGAAAATATTTTTTTGTTTTTGTTTTGGTTTAGAAAAAATAATTTGTAGCGTGAAATGAAAATAAATCCTTATTCTACTTAATTAACTAGTTAATTACTAAATAAAAAAAATGTGATTAAAATAATTAATTTCTATTTATCAAAAATTAAGTTAATTAATTAAAAACCTAAATCTAATTTTTTATGATTTTATGATTTTTTGTGATTAAATTAAAATTAATTAACCAAATAAAAAATAGTTAATTAAAAAAAAGAAAATGAATGGGCCTGCAAACAAGTGAAATGGGGGGTGAGAAAGAAGCAAAAGTCTAAGCCCAACTCAAGGAGCCCAAGCGCCTGTCCTGGATCTGGTTAGGGCGATTCTTTGAGGTTCACCATAAGGAGGACACATCTGGAGCGTTGGATCTGGATCTATTGAGATCTGAAGGTTGTAACATGAGGCACATGATGAGCGCGTATGCCTGGTTTATATTGGATCTGCAATGAAAATGTTAGAAAATAAAAACTGCCTCACGCCTGGATCAAATGCATAGATAAGCCTTAAGAACGCGCGTGTTGTTACTAGGGTGGCCTGTACATCTGGTATGTTAATCAAATCAAAACATTATATTTAAAAATGGAAACTAATATTAACCAATCAAACAAATGCATGCACAGTGGGCCCTTGTCCTTTTTGAACTAGAAAATTACGAATTGGCCTGATGCCATGCAATCTTTAATGCGAGTCTGACCACCCCTCACGGTGGTCAACTCCTTCTTCTCAGATTGACCAAAAATCAAACTTGTGAATGAAGCAAGATCAAGTTCCAAGGTTAAACGTACCCCCTAAATCAGTGTCTGCGGTCCAATGGTGTTGTCCATTTGCCCTAAAAACGCATTTACAAAGAGCACAACCTTTCATGCCCTAAATATGGTGTTTTCATATTCAGGCACCCAAGCTCACATGCAACACATTAGATTTATTCCAAACATCAATAATAATATGAATGCATGCATAAAATTGATTTAAATCATGCGATTAAAGATTTTGAAATCAAAATTTTTACCAAACCAGTGGGATGGTATGAAGGGATTCTGGGATGCGTGGGGCTTGAGCAATGACATGGCTCGCCACCTAGAGGTCTCAGAAGGATGGTTGGATCACTGATTCGGGTTAAAGGCTCCTTGAAATTAAGATTTGAAGCTTAACTATTTTTGGAAATTTTGTGGACAAGGTTTAGGTTTTGGGAGGCAGTTGTGTGTCCCTTTTGCATCTGAATGGGTTGTGTACATATAGAGTATGGGTTTAGGGTAACAAAAATGGCACAAGTTACATGTAATCATGGTGTTTCAATTTTGCTCCAAAACTTTCCAAAAGAAATATTTTTTCCCTTGGCTTGGCACGATTATGGCATGTTTTCTGGGTTGTCATAAGCTGTAATGGGATCTAAGAAACAACTCCATGTGTCTGGCCCATTTGCTTTATACTTTATTTAACTTATTTTGCATTTATTTGAATAAAAAAAAGAATATAAATAAAATAATAAGAAAATACAAGACATGGTGGGAGTGAGTTTAGGAGTCTTCCGTAGGGTCATGGACATGTTTGAAGCTCAAAAATTAGGCCACAAGTCCAAAATTTCAAGTTTGCACATTTTGCATTTCATACATTTCTTCAAAATTTCCCAACTTGTGAAACTCATAACTTGCTCAATTTTCATATTTTGAAGGTGATATTAGACTTTATGAAAAGCTTAAGATGTCCTATACAATTTATCTTTTGATCATTTTTGCATTTGGAGACTTTATCTTAATGTAAGTTGCCTTAACAAAAAGTGTCTTTTTGTTGACTTTTGAAAATGACATGTAATGTATTAGCTCATATCTTTCAAATGACGCATTTTTTGGACTTGAGCATAAATACAAAGTTGTAGAGAATTTAATTTCCTTCAAAATTGGATTTTTTTTTGGTGAAAAGTTAATTAAGCATGTGTAAGTTATGTTTGGTCAAAGTTCAGTTGACTTCTCCTAAGGAAACCCTAATTTTGGTAATTCTTGACTTTTGATGATTTGAGGGCTTTCCTTGAGGAATCATGATCAACCCTTGATCAAATAATTAATATCACTTCAAAATATTGATGTTGACAAAAAAATCTTGAAGTTTGCCTGTATGTTTACCATAGTTGACTTTTTACCCAATACAATTGATTTTCAATCATCTAAGCCATTGACTGAGCCAACTTGTTATGTAGGAATTGAAACTTGACATGAACCTTGTTGGAGTCCTATGGAGAAACATGGAAATCATTTATGACCTTTGTAACCCAAATTTCTTTGAGAAAATCAAAACCCTAGTTGTAGACCTTTGGCTTAGAAGGAGCACTTTAGTGGTCAACCCTTGAGATTTTTAAGTATTTGAGACTTTGAAAGAATGTCTTGAAGAAAATATGAGGGAAAATTTTAGGGTACAGCAGAAGGAAAAAAGTTTATCGAAAACAACAAAGGGTATTAAAATCTTGTGCTGCCATTTATCAACCTTAGATTTCTCACTAGGTGGTGATTAAGGGATAACCGTGATCTGTTCTTCTTATATGAGGGTAAATGCTAATGGGTTATTGTCGGAGTTCACATTTATCGTGGAAGTTGTCATAGTGTCTTAGAAGATAATAAGAAAAGTGAAAGATTTTGTGAGTTTGGAAAGTTGCAGAAATTGAGAGAAGTGTGAAGAGCTTCAAATTGAGGAAGAAGGTATTTATAGTCAGTATCATGATGATAATGGTAAACAAGTGGCAGTTTTGAGTGGAAATGTGGATTTTCAACTCCAAGAAGTTGGAAGAGTTAGTGGGAGTGGTTTAAAAACCCATGTTAGTTAAATGGTTATAATGTCGAAAATTTCTCGAAAGAAAAAAACGCCAAATTTCTCTTTCGAAGAAAATATCAATCGAAATTGGCCTTTTTAGGGGCAATTTGTTAGCCAGGAATTTTCGACCAGGTTGGGATAAAGGGAAATAATTCTAGAAAAGGTTAAGGCAGAAGATAGGGAGAAGTTATCGAAAGAATAGAGGCAAAAGGTGAGCCATGTCGTCGAAATCTTTCGTGAAATAATTATTTGAGGACTTAGAAAAATCAAATTTTACTTGGATTGCTTAAGACGAGGTCGAAGATATAACAAGCAGTTTCTGGAAGCAGTTATCAAAGACGTGGACATTTTCTACGAGCAGTTACCGAAGACGCGTGAAAGAGTGCCAGAGAGCGGTTTCGCATGAAGTTGCTACATGGAATGTTATAAATAGTTGAATGATTAGGAGAAATTATTTTAGAACGTCTATATAAGTAGAATTTGTGGTGTGTTTTAGGGGTCCGCATTTGTAACATTGCAAGAAAAACTAAAGTACCTATGTCAAAGAGAGAAATGACTGATTTCTGAAAATGTACGCATGTGTTCTAGTTAAATTTCAAAGTAATTTACCTTTTCCTTAAATATCATTTCTTTACTTTCTAGCAACTTTTTCATTTTATATTTACATTTTGTTGCATGAACATTCGTTCAATTGTTTACTCAACCTAAACACCAAAACCCTTTAAGACTTAGCATTATGTTCTAGGACTTTATAACAGATCCTGTAAGTTAACTTTAATAAGAGGCTAGAGATTATTTGCCAAAAGTCAAAGTAAACATTATCTTTTATATTTTACTACCTCTTTAAGAGATGTGTTGTCATCATAAAAAAAGAGAATAAATGCGGATCTATGTGTTGTGTAGGTATAATTAAGTTGATTTAGATAATGACAAGGTTGAATAAATTTAAAGTATGAAAACTCTATAAGTCAAGTGGTGTTTGGGTGAGGAAAGTTCTCTTCAAAAGTTACTTATGAGAACTATCAAAAGGGGAGTTATATGACATCTAATTAAGAAGAAGATATCTCAAGCATTATCATCCAGATGACTCAAGTTCCAATTGAAATATTAATCAATCGTTGAATCAAATAGAGGAACTTGAAGTATTAAAGTTGTGAAAATGATAAGTTGTGTAAGCTAGTTTTGTCTTGGGTTTAGCGCTTAATCAGTTTATTGTGAAATGTACAATAGTAAGTATTAAGATACAAAGACAATCACACATATACTCAAAATACTTTCTAACCCCCTATAATTTTAATAAACTTTTTAAAAATTAATATAGATAAGTATGGTATGTGGAACTATGTATTTGCAGGTTTAATCAGGAAGTATTCAAAGATAAGCAAGTCATGACTATCATAGTTCTGATGATGACAACTTGTGGAGATGTAATCTAACCTTAAAACATAAGGACAAATCAACTACTTTAAACAATCAAAGATGCATGAGAAAGTTTATTTAAGATCTTCCTCTAAATAAAGCCTATGAGTTAGGGTTTAATGACCACTGTAGTATCCTCTGATGATGGTGTCTAAATTAAAAATATCTTGATCCTTATCTCAAATAAGACTAAAGCAAGTGTTCATATGCTTGGTACATTCGAAAAAGTCTTGAAGCTTCAGAGTGTAAAACAGAGAAAGTATGAAAGCTCATTTGTCATGTCTGAGTGATTAGTATTTTGTAAGAATAAACACTCACTAAAACTCTTTTTAAAGCCTTTATTTCTTAAAGAAAAAAACCTAAAATGTTTTAGATCATATCCATATGATTTAGAAATTGTCAGAATTATTAGACTACATAATCCTATCCATATATCTCAATCGGATAGAGATATGTAAATGTTTGATACGGATCTATTTCCTTTCATTAATATAATATCTCAATCAATTATGGACTCTATTTTCCCTTATCCAATCAATTGAAAATAACCTAAAATGTTTTAGACCCTAAAGTGTTTTAAAGAGCAATAACGACGAAGCATCGACAGAGTATCAATAAGGAAGTCGACGAAGGATAAACATTGGTTTGGAGGAATATAAAGAACAAATCCACAAGATTAGGATCATCTGGAAACATGTCCAGAATATTGAAAAGGACAGTCGGCAGGACCTTCCCTGTAATAAATATACTAGTCAACTGAGCCACGAAAGGTGAAAGACTTAGTATTTTTACAAGTTCAAAGTTCTTTTTAAGAAACATTAATAGCACGATGAGCAATTACTATTAGAAGTTAACATGGTATGGAAACAGAAAGAATCATGGGTGACACGTAGGCACACTAATGGGAACCTGAAGATCAAACATGGAGTAAAACGTGCTAGTTCCATAGTGGGTCAAATTATCATTGACAATAATTTTCTAAATAGAATAAATAGCATACTCATACATTCTAACAAAGGTCGCAAAATTTCACACGTACTCTCTATATCACTAGAGTACCTGAGTCAAAGAGCGAAACTGTGTGTGAGAAACATGTATGTGTTTGCGTCCAGTCTTTTCATTGTTTTCTTGTTTTCTTAAATGCAACACTTACTTTTTTGTTTCGCTTTCAATATGTTGTACCCCAAAATTTTCCCTCTCATTTCTCAAGATATTTTCTACAATGATCTTCAATGAATCAAGTTTGTGCAAGTATCGACCACGTTAAATCATCTCCTCAGTACTGATATCTCAAATTAGGGTTCAAGTTTTCACAAGGACAATTGGATTCCTAATACTTCAAATTAATTTCATGGACCATTATGGACCCTTAAGATTTCTCCTGTCAAGTTTGAAAGTCTTAGATCACAAAATCGCCCAGTCAATTGATCTGATGACCTAAAATCAGTTGTATTGGAAAAATCAGCTATGGCCAACCTACAGTCAAACTTCAAGATTTTGGACCAATATCAACATTTTGAAGTCATATGTATCATTCGATCAAGATGGGACCACAATTTTCTAAGAAAATCGTTCAAATTGTCAAAAGGGAAAAATGGTCAAAATTAGGGTTTTGACAGAGAATGACCAATCTTCGATTTTGACCTAGTACATGACTTATTAGGTTTGAAACATTGATTTCAAGAATCCAAATACGTCATTTTGACCTAATTGCATATTTCAATTCATCTCCCGAGATCAGTGGATTGAGAGACAAAATTCGGTCAATTGGTGGGAAAAGTCAACTGTATACTAAAAAGTCAAACTTTGACTTTTTTGACCAAAATTGATTCCCATAAATCACATTTTATCAAAACATCTAAAATATGAAATTTGATCATCAAAAACCAAGAGAGTCAAAAATCCAACTTTGCAAGGCTTATAAATATTTTCTAAGAATTGTATACATGTTAATTTCATTGCTTCATGACATCTTTTCACTATAATTCAAGATGTTACAAATAATCAAGATGTGATAAATAATTCAAATTATTAAAAGGTTGCATTTTTTGCAAATTACAAATCCTAAAGCTTTGTCTTGTTTGATTTTTTTCCTTTGACTAAAAACCTTGCCACTATGCTTTGTCTTTGTTACAATCTGCATAAATTGGTCCACAAACCAGATTTTGTACCATGCTACAATATGCTGCCAAGTCCAAGCCTGCTTACTACAAGCTCAGAATCATGTTTAGAAGACATTATGTTGTCTTGAGCAAAATAGCCCTGCTATGCTATGTCTAAACACTGCCACAACACTCCAAAACAGCCCTGCTATGCTACTACCAACCCAGTCCAACCTTGCATTTTCTCAGTCCCATGTTTGCACCAAATTTGCATATGAGAGCTGCATCTAAAAGGCAATGATACATCATACCTAAATTGTTCAAAAACTTATTTGTTTCCCCCCAAATCTCAGCCAAACTTCATCTATAAAATAAATTGTTCTCATAACACAGAGAGGGGTTGGCTTTTAAGAGAGAAAAGGAGAGAACAAAAAAAACATCATTCTTGGTAAACTTTGCTCATTCACAAAAGACCCTTGCTCATACTCATCTTTATTATCAGTCACAAAAACAGAACCTCAACCCATTATTCCATCTTACAAATTCTCCCATAAATCAACCAGCCAAACACTTCACATCACATGGAGATTGTTCAAACATAAGAACAATTTTTATGGTACCATAATCTTCCCCTTCCAAACACAAAAATAGTACTGTACAACTTGATTGGGTCGGTGTGGTTCAAACAGCTTGGAACAACTTCCTGGAGGTTCACTAAGGCCCTCACAGCTTCTTGAAAAGTATTCAGACTCAAAACACTTAGTGCAGTCTCAAGGTAAGTCTTCTTAACTTTTCATTTTTCATACATCACTAATGATTCATTCTTGAAGATAAAATGTATTAATCATTTCCCCTTTGAGCTAACCATTTGCTTTCTATTCATTTTTTATTAATCATATACTGTGAACTGACCTATATAGATAATAGAATGATGATAGAGGCAAAAAACTACAGCATGAGTCGAGACATACCCACATGAGTCGACTCATTCTAGTAACAAAAAAAGGTATGAGTTGACACATGGCCTTATGCATCGACTCATACTGTTATCTGGCCCCAAAACAAAAGGATGAAAGGTGCATGAGTCGACACAAAACGCGTATGTGTCGACACAAACAGGTGTATGAGTCGACACATCCCATTATGCATCAACTCATACTAAGTTGATTTTGTTTTGCAAGAGCAAGAAGAGTTTTATGTTGATGCATATCAGCATGTGTCGACACATAATAGTTCAAAATGCAATTTTTCTTTCTTTTTATACTGTCTTTACATTTTTCACAGATTTTCTTCATTGCTGTCCATTTATTTGATATGGTTGTAATGATTAAAGCTTCTACTTCATCCCTATTTGTAAATTGTACCCCCATCCCCCTAATGATGTAATAGCGTAGCATTTTAATTTCCGCAAATTTATCGTTTTTCATATAAATTGTTAGTAATTAGGGTGTGTATGGCAAGATAAAATCAACTGTTAGAAAACCCTAATCTCAAAGACAAAAATTCATGCAATCAAACGCATTTCACACGCGCGCACCTTTAAGGTAATCTCGCTTGTTGCCTCGGAAAATAGTCATGTCCCTCGAATATGGGAGCTTTAGCAAAGACCCTCAATAAAAAAGATCGTAGTCCCTCTTCAAAAACCATCTTAACACTCACATTTTCAAAACATCTTCAAAAAAACAAACATCTCTTTGAAATATTTTCAAAACCAATACTTTGTATGCGTTCTTATAGAGACGAGAATCATTACAAAGTTTTCCGCAACAAAAGGAGTTTTCAAAATATTTTCAAACTTACACCAATCACAAACACATTTCTAACAAAGCATTTTCAAAGTGATCAAGCAACTAAGAGCCCGTAGATAACTACGAATGATAAGGGTGCTAACATCTTCCCTTTTCATAACCTACCCCCTGAACTTAAGAAAATATCTCTAAAGGTATTTCCTGTTCTTTTCACCCTTTCCTTTATTGGATAAAAGAAAAGTCTGTGGCGACTCTTGCTATCCGCAACATTTGGGATAAAACGCAAAACATCCAAGTCAGTTCTCCCCTCGTATTACATAACTGGCGACTCTGCTGGGGATAAGGATTAAAAGTGAGGTTACCTTAGAGCTAGATCCCCTTTAAAATGCTTTCTTTGTTTGACTTACTTGCTTTACATTTTTGGGTCCTTGTTTGGGTTTTATTTTGATCCTCTACCCGGATCGGGGAACATTATTAGGTAAGTAGCAATAGACCGTGGGGACTATGCGGTGTATACCAACCTGGTTGAAATTATGGCTACGTTAGTGTGACACAGTTTTTGGTACCGTTATCCCTTGAGTTTAGTCAAGGAGAATACAGGGCCGCTGTATGGTGTCATGAAGCACTAACTGACCTTAGAACCTTTAATTGAACAACTTGTCCATTAGGAAGTAGCAAGATAGCCGGCTTTGGTGCAGTCCGAATTTGGTTGATACTTGGTACTACACTCATTTAGATCATACTTTCAGGATGTTTCGGTCGCCAATAATGAGGCTTGCACTGAAACAATGCCCAATGAAGAAAGATCAGTAATATTGAGATTCCCTAGAACCTGATTACTTTCTAGGATAGGTTGACCCAACTAAACTTCAAGAGGGTACTTACCTATGAAACCCATGCAAGTCTAAACCTAAGGACTTGTTTGTGTGCTTGTATATAAGTTTTTGTACATGACATTATGACATCATAACATGGCATTTCGCACTAACCATTTCAAGGATTGTTAGGACTTATATTCTTTGTGTTGTTTTGTAAGACATGGCTTCCACTCGCAGGAATACTATCCAAGTCACCCTCGTAAGAGTGTCTCCTTAACTCAAGGAGTTAGCGTCGAGGGTTCCTGAGCATTCTCCATTTACCAAAAGACATGGTCGACTTCTCAATATGGTTACCTCAAGCCATGATGAATACATGATGAAAGTGCTCTTTCAGTTCTTTGATCCTTTACACTATTGCTTTACATTTCCTGATTACCAATTAGTGCCTACCATGGAAGAGTTTTCTCAGTTATTGGGAGTGTCTATTCTTAATCAATTACCCTTCAACGGTATTGAAAGAGACCCAAAACCTGAGGAGATTGCTCGAGCTCTACATTTACAACGGTCCGACGTTGTGGCAAATTGGGAAACAAAAAGTGGTGTCAAAGGGTTTCTAGCCAAGTTTTTGTTTCAAAAGGCTCACTATTTTTGGGATACTCTAGATTTATAAGACTTTGAAGAAGTGTTGGCCCTTCTCATCTATGGGATGGTACTATTTCCTAATCCAGACCAACTCATAGATGTGAATGCGGTCAAAGTTTTTGTCTCGTAACCCGGTGCCTACCTTACTTGAAGACAATTTTCACTCTCTTCACACTCACACCATGAAGAGAAGAGGAACCCTTATGTGTTGCACTCCTCTGTTGGCTAGGTGGTTTATTTTGTACCTACCTCAATTTGTTTTGAAGAATGAGCAAGACATGAGATGGTCTAATAGGTTAATGTCCCTCACGCCTTCGGATATTCAGAGGTGTCCTCGATCTTTGGTGGACGTTACCATCATTGATTGTTGTGGGGAATTCCCTAATGTCCCTATCATATGCATTAGGGGAGGAATCACCTATAACCCTTGTTTGGTATTGTGACAGTTTGGGTATTCTAGGAGGGATGGTCCTCATGATGCACTTGTCCAAGGAATTGCATTCGACTATGAGAACGATGTCCAAGGTTATCGTTAGAGATTCATACGAGCTTGGGGCCTGGTGAACAAAGTTGATAGCAAGACATTGGGGCATAAGAACTCCATTCATTTGGATCCTTATCTTAAGTGGGTGCGAGCACGCGCTTAAAATCTCATAATGCCTTATGAGGCCATCCTACCTATCATCATGGAGCCTATTACCGAGAGAGATGTTCCTTACACTATTATCTATCCTGACATGTCGACTACTCTCGAGAAGTTGCAAAGATCTTGGATTCAGCTCAAATGAGAACAAGACACATTTGAAACACAGTTCTACGCAAGCGAGAAGAAGGTTTTGGAGCTCACAAGACAACTTCATGAAGAGCAGAGTTTGAATGCCTACAATGCATCGAAGAGGAAGAGCTCATAGGAAGCTTGCGTCCTTTCTGTTTTAGGAGTTTATTTTGTATTATCTTTGTTTCTTCCATTGTAAGCCTAAGGGGTATTGTTGTAACCATTTAAACTTATTAATCCAATTACTGTTTATTCTCTCTTTGTCTAAGGAAATTTAAATCTTAAAAGTCCTTGAAAACATTGCATAAGCATATCATGCATATCATCACATAAACAGGTTTCAGGACCGTTTTCTTATCTTTTCGCTGTTTATTTCAGCAAAAAGAAATAGCTCTCAAACATAATATTAAGGATCTTCAAGCATAGAATGCTCAATTCCACCAGATGTTCCTGACTCTGGATAAATGACAAGAGGACCTGAAGGCTCTCATTCTCAAAGACTAGAAGAAAAAGACAAAGAAACCAGTGGGTGTCCTGAATATGGGAAGGAGCTCCAAAGGACCAGCAAATCAAGCTCTAGAATTCACAACTCAGTCAAATGAGGGGGACAATCATGAAGAGAAGACAAAAGAAAAGGACCACAGTCCATGGTCTGATGAAGAAGAGGCTGACTATGTTGAAGAACAATATCCTCCTGCTGGTGATAAATATAAATAGTTGGAGGATCGTCTCAACGCCATGGAAATTCATAGAGTACCTGGTCTGGATTTTGAAGAATTGGGGTTGGTTTCTGGAGTGTTTATTCCACAGAAGTTCAAGGTTCCCGCATTTGCTAAATATGGCGGGGTTTCATGTCCTAAGCTGCATTTGAGGTCTTATGTCAGGAAGATCCAACCTCACACTACTGATAGGAATTTGTGGGTGCATTTCTTTCAGGAAATTTTATCGGGGACTCAATTGGAATGGTTCTATCAGTTGGAGGGAACCAACATCCGCAACTGGGAGGATCTTGCTGCTGCTTTCTATAGGTAGTACCAATACAATGTTGACCTTGCTCCAACCTGTACACAACTTCAAAGCATGTATATGGGTTCTAGTGAGGGCTTCAAAGATTATGCCCAGAACTGGAGAGATCTTGCAGAAAGAGTCCATCCTCCTCTGTCTGATAGAGATCTGGTAGATATGTTCTTGGGTACTTTATCAGGCCCATTTTCAACCATCTGATCGGAAGCTCTTCAGTTGGATTCACCGAGATGATATTGATAGGTGAAAAAGTGGAAGATGGTATCAAGAGCGGTAAGATTCGAATGGATGCATCTTCAAGTGTAGTGAATAATCCTTTCATTGGGAAGAAGGAAGTTAGTGTTGCTTATGGCCAGAGAAATCAGGGTAAAGCTAAACATCATTCAATGATAGGAGCTGTAATGATATCCAACCCCGTATCAACTCAACGACAAAACAATCAGTGCAGGAAGGATGCGCCTAGAAGACAATTCACCAGACTCAACATGCCCTTATCCCAGGTATTGAAACATCTATTGAAGGCTAGTTTGGTCACTCTGAGGGAGCCTCCTCAAAATCCAAACACTACATCTCCCTGTTATAATCCAAATGCTCGGTGTGCCTACCACTCCAACAGTCCAAGGTGTGATACAGTGGCAGAACCGACTGTTAATACTAGTTTGCATTTTGCATTTTTTGTTCGCAAATTGTCGCAGTAAGTAAGAGTCGCCACCGACTTTTATTTCATCCAATCATGGAAAAGGAAAAAGAACATAAAAAACCTTTTTTCGAGATGTTCTGAGTACGGGGGGTAGATTATAGAAAGGGAAGGTGTTAGCACCCTTTCTATCCCGTAGTTATCTACGGGCTCTTAGGTACTTGCTCATTTTTCAAATTGCTTGTGTGTGTTTGTCTTGAAAATGTTTTACTTCATGATAACCCTTGTATCAGTCTTCAAGGATGTGACAAAGTTTGTTTTGAAAATTATTTTTAAAGGTGTTTCTGTGAAAAGTTTTCATTGAGCAAGTACTTAAGATTCTACCTACTCGAAAAAAGATTGTTTGTTCTATTTTCTTTAGACAGTGATATCCTACTATTAAGGAGTAGGTGGCACCGTCGTTGGAGTTGTAAGGGACATTCGAAAGGGACAAGTACAATCACTAAAGCAATAGTTAAAAGACTTTAGTAGTAACCCTAGAGTCTTAAGATCTTTTCGAGGAAACATTTCTGAGGCAACATTTCCGAGGCAACAATTTCGAGGCAACATTCGAATGGGACAATTTGATATTTTTAGACTGGAGGGCAACCACTAAAATCTCCTATGCTTAATGATTGTTTACCGAAGGCAACCGAAGTGAGGTAATCCCTAGTAGTGAATATGTGCATATGATTTATTTCAGTTATTTAATCTTTGCACATTAGGTGATCTACCGTTTTAATTTTCTAGACATTCTTGCCATACAATCCTATTAGCATACATCTAGATAGTTTAATATTTGCAGGAATTAAAAATACAAAAAAATAAACCTAGCTATTACAAGGCTTCGGGGATGGAGATTAATTACATAACCAAACAATCGGGGATTAAAGCAAGAAATAAAACCCTAATTTAACTATTACAAACCATCGGCAGTTACAAAAATATAATGGAAAAGAAATAATTAAATGCGCGGCAAATTAAATACGAGGAGAAATTGAAAACCCTAAAATATAATTGAGAAATAATTTGGGTTGTATTTTTGAGAAAAGAATTGATTAAATTATGTACGACTATAACCCTAATTCTAATCATTTTAATTATGAAAAAGAAATTGAAATTAACCTAATCTAGCTTAAATTAAATAATTTCAATAAAATATTTTACAAGGAAAACAAGATTTTGTGTATTTTTGGTTTTTTATTTGAGAAAAGAAATTTAATTGTAAAATTAAAACCTAGTTTCTATTTGATTTTAATTATAAAAGAAATTAACTTAATCTATATTTCTAATTAAATTATAATAAATATTTTATAAAAAAAATGTTTTTTTTTTGTATTTTGTGATTTATTGATTTTATGATTAATAAAAAAAGGTAATTAATTTGGTGAAAATAATAATTAAACAAAACAATTAAAATAAAAGAAATAAATAAAGAATAAGAATATGGGCATGTATGTTGTTAGCAAATCTGGGAGTGTCATTCTGAATTTCCAAGCCCAAAAACACTCCAAGCCCAGTCAGTCTTTGGGGCCTTGTATCGTTGACTTGAGGGTATACCATAGTCCCTAATTTCTGGAACGTTGGATTGGATGTGATGAGGTATTTGAGGGTTAGATCTGAGGTCTCACGATGGACTTCATGGGGCATGATGCATTGGAACCTATAGAAAACATCAGGAAAATGCAAAAGTAACACGCCTGGGGTCGAACCCAGGACGCGTACCTTATAGGTTCTCCCTTTTGCCAATTGTGTTGTGCGTTTGAACTGTTAGTATAATTAAAACCAAATATAATATAAAGAAATCAAGTCCCTGATTCCCACGCGCACAAATTTTTAAATGCTCCAATGATGATTGGACACGCCATCGTCTTCTCCAGTGAACCATCGCTTTTCGCATTGGCCATTTACCTACGGACAAACTCGTCACTATAGGCTATAGTGACAGTTTTTACGCGTAGCTAAAACCTGCAAAAATCTCAAAACGACATACAAGCAACATGAATTCCATTCAAAGGCATGAACCAAACCTACTTCATCCCCTGAACATAAGGAGGCTCTTAATTTGGCCCAATTTTGCCTCTAGCTAGGGTTCCCCAATTTGGAGCTCGCGAACCCTAACTATGGCAAATAGTTATTCCTGTATCAAAGCTTAAATCCAGGCTATCAAAAAGCTTCCTGGCATGATCATAAACCTGTATATGCAAATAAATTAGACTGAAAACGCATAAAACTAGAAGAACAAGTTTGAGTTCAGAGGATGCAAACTGTGATGTGTAGCTTGCGTTTCTGATGGTTTCATGACTTAGGGGTGATTGCAATAGCTTCAGCGCACGCCCAGGAAGAGATTGTTGGCCTTAAATTACTTTGAGTCGTCCCCTAACCTGAAAACTGAATCACACTTTTTGCCAACTTTTTTTTGAGTTTGTTCTATGCTTCTCGCGACTCCTAACCCTTATTTCATACTTTGTTCTTGTCCATTATATATCTAGGAATGAATTAGGGTTACAAATTTGGATTGAATCTTTGCAATTATAAGAGATTTGATTTGATTTTCAAGCTTATGTAAACTTGTTATTTTCAGCCAAATCTTCCATTTCTTGTACCAATTATGCTTGATTCGTTTTGGCCTTGATAATTCAGCATATTTTGATTTCCATCTTGTCTAAAAACCAAATCAAATCATATCTTTGCTATTATTCATCAATTATTTGATTTAATTCACTTTTAATTAATAAAAAATCAAAATAAATTGAAAATTGAAGAAAATAATTTGTGGGTGAATATTTGAGTCGTGGACCACATTATAAATGAGGTGCAAGCATAAAAAGTTAGGCCCATTTAGCAAAAAATGCATTTTTGAGCATATTTGACTTTTGGCAATTTTGCAAAAAGGGTCAACTTTGACAAGGCATATCTCTTCCAATTTTAACCCTAGAGAGGTGTTATTGGACTTTTTAGAAAGCTTAGGATTTTCCCTAAGCAACCCTTTTTGTCTCGTCTAAATTGAGTCTTCCATGTTCATGTAAGAAGCTTTGACCCAAAAGGTGTTTTGTTGACTTTCCAAAAGGACCCATAATGTAGAAATTCATATCTTTTTGTGAGTGCATATTTTGAACTTATGAGATGAGGATTAATTATAGGGAATTGCATCCTATTCAAAATGAGCTTTGGATGGAAAATTTTTGATAAAGCATGTGGAAGTTATGCTTGGTCAAAGTTTGGTTGACTTTTCCTTAGAAACCCTAATTTAGCAACTTTTAGGTTTTGATAAATTTGGAGCATTCCTTGAGGAATCATGATCAACCCTTGATCAAATGATGAAAGTCACTTCAAAATGTTAATTTTGACCAAAAATCTTGAAGTTTGACTGTATGTGGGTCACAGTTGACTTTTAACCTAATATAGCCGATTCTCAAGCATCTGAGCAGTTGACTGAGCAAACTTCTTATGCAAGGCATGAAACTTGACACTTAGGGTCTTGAGAACATATTAATACCATGGAGAGCATATGAGGCCTTTGTGGTTCACCCATCTTGATGAAAATGGTAACCCTAATTTGAGGTACACTGCCTTAGGAGAGAGTTTGTCTGGTCCACTATTGGGCAACCTTGAGCAAATTGAAGATCTCAATGGACATGTATTGAGTAAAATGAGAGGGAAAATTTTTGGGTACAACAGCTGCCCCTGTTTAATCTTCTTAAACCTGGGGATGTAGATTGGCTCGTCCGCCTTTCGTGATCTGAAGGTGGAAGATGATTGAACACTAGAGTGCCCAGAAATTTGCACTCGCATGAAGTGATACTTGATTTGGTTATATCGGGAATGGGTTTATAGGTGCCATTTGGAGGTTGACAATAGAATATTTTCGGATATGGGCTTAAGATGCCATCTTGGATGTGGCGGAATACCGTCGGAGATGGGCTTAAAGATGCCATATAGAGGATGTTGATTTCCTGAGACATTCCTTCGATGAGAGTTCCTGTTACCGTTGTTGATGAGGAATCTGCTGAGGAACGTTGGTATCTGTCTTGGGAGAAATGGAATTTTAGGAGCTTCAGTTGTCCGTTATTCTACTGGGGAAATGCGAAACTAATCGTGTTTTATCGGGTTCTGGTTTTATAGTATTGTGGACTGTTGTCTGGAGATAAGAGAGAAGGAACCTGGATAGTAAGGTTATGAGAAGGAACCAGGATATTAGGGTTGCTTCGATATGAAATCCTGGATAGTAGGGTTGTGAGAAGGAACCTGGATAGTAGGGTTACTTCGATAAGAAAGCCTGGATAGTATGGTTGTGACAAGGAACCTGGATATTAGGGTTACTTCGATATGAAAGCCTGGATAGTAGGGTTGTGAGAAGGAACCTAGATAGTAGGGTTACTTCGATATGAAAGTCTGGATAGTAGGGCTATGAGAAGGAACCTGGATAGTAGGGTCACTTCGATATGAAAGCCTGGATAGTAGGGCTGTAAGAAGGAACCTGAATTATAGGGTTACTTCGATATGAAAGCCGGGATAGTAGGGCTGTGAGAAGGAACCTGGATAGTAGGGTTACTTCGATATGAAAGCCTGGATAGTAGGGCTGTGAGAAGGAACCTGGATAGTAGGGTTACTTCGATATGAAAGCATTGATAGTAGGGCTGTGAGAAGGAACCTGGATAGTAGGGTTACTTCGGTATGAAAGCCTGGATAGTAGGGCTATAAGAAGGAACCTGGATAGTAGGGTTACTTCGGTATGAAAGCCTGGATAGTAGGGTTATGAGAAGGAACCTGGATAGTAGGGTTACTTCGGTATAAAATCCTAGATAGTATGGCTGTGAGAAGGAACCTGGATAGTAGGGTTACTTCGATATGAAAGCCTGGATTGTATGTGTTATACCGTGGGAGAACTGACTTGGGATTTTGCGTTTGTTTTCGCACTTGTTCGGTTTAGCAAGAGTCGCCACCGACTTTTTATTTTATCCTAAGGAAAGGCCAAAAAGCACAGGAAAGACCTTTGAGATGTTTTCTTGGGTTCAGGGGGTTGATTATGAAAATGGAAGGTGATAGCACCCTTTTCATCCATGGTTATCCATGGGCTCTTAGTTACTTGTTTTAGATCACTTGCCTTTGCTTTTCAATTGTTTGAAATGGTGCTTTGTGTGTGTGGTTTTGAAAATGTTTTGAAAAAGATGCCTTGTCTAGGCAACCTTTGTAATGATTCTTGTTTGAATATATACAAAGGTGTGTGTCTTTTTGAAAAGATATTTCAATGTTTTGAAAGTTGTTTTTGAAGTTGTGTTGTGGAGTGTGTTTTGAAAAAAATGGCAAGGATGTTTTGCAAGATTTTTGACCAAGTAACTAAGAATTTGTCTATCCTATTTTACTCAAAGATCTTTCTTATGTTTTAACCCTTTTAATAGTATTGTTTCACCATTGTGTTGGATGAACAACCTTGCATTAGGATATTAAACGGGACAGGCGCGGGTCATCGTATACAATCATTGAAGGCAACTTGTGAGACACTCTAGCAATTTTGTAAGGGACGAGATCTTTTTATCGAAGGCAACATCGAGGGTCATCGAGGGACTACGATCTTTGTTTATCGAAGGGACATTTGCTAGAGTGTCACATACTCGAGGGAGATGATTGCATTTTCCGAGGCAACAAGCGAGGTTACCCTAGAAGTGCAAGTGTGAATTGTGTATTTGATTTTTCATGCATTTATCTTGTATTAGGTCATCTAGCGGTTGATTTTGAATCTTCGCATACAAACCCTAATTACTATACAGTATATGGAAAGCTATAAATTACGGGAATTTAAAGTCTAAGTTATTACAAGTAAGTATCTGGGGATGGGGGTACAAATGTTTACAAATGGGGATGAGTCTTATCAGAATAATAATGTCCAAGTATTTTGTTACAACCAAATCGAATCGTCGCGTTCTCAATGTAAAAATATAACAAGGTATAAGAATCAAAGAGAATCAAAAGTATTGTGAGATGTATGTGGTTATTTACAAATGATCAAATAAAATATTAACCTAATGAAAATTAAATGTTTATTATTATTTTTGTGTTTTTGTTAGTTATATATAAACAAAGGGTTTTAAAGAAAAAGTAAGAATTATTTAACTTAATGTTTAAAGACATTTCTTTTTTTGTATTTTATCAATTAATAACTAGGTTTAAAGAAAACCAAAAATATTTAGACTAAATATTCTTTTCTTTTTGTATATTTTTTTATTATGAACAAGATTAACAATAACTTTAAAAGTAAATTAAAACTAAGTTAAGTTAGCATGTGAATTAATTAGAAGAAAGAAAATATTCTTAAAAGAACAAATTTATTTTGATAAGTAGGAGGATGGGCCCAAGCTTGGTATTTGGCCCAAGAAGAAAATCAGAAATAAGAAAGAAAGGGGGGTGTGGCGCCAGTTCGCGTGTGGGCTTAGTTTTGTTGTTGGGGTAAAAGCCCAAATGAAACGCATAAGTTTTTGTAGGGTTTTTGTGTGTACATTCAGAATTAGGGTTTGCTTTGTACAGCGGCGCCGCTCCTTTATCTCGTCTTCTTCGTTCTCTTTTCATCATTCTCAAACATGGATAACTGACTAATCCTTCAATCCTCCAGTCGCCAGAGCGCTACCTCCACCCATCTTCTCTCCACGACAGCACGGGGCAATGGTTCGAAAGGTATACTTTTATCTTGTGCGTTTTTTTTTACAGTTGAGGTTTGTGATTCTCTTGAACATTTATGTTTTTTGCAATGTTTGATCTTTTATATTTCATGCATGAGGTGTAGGAAAAGAAAACAATACCTTTGGGGTTTTGTTTCTGGAGAGTGGATGGTAGAGAGATAGCTTGGAACGGCAGCGCTCTAGGTGGCCGGAGGAGGGAAGAGCGTGATGACGCTTATCTGGTACTTTGTATCTTTTTACCTCTGAATGCTTGAACACTGTTTGTTTGATGATGAATGTTATTTCTGAAAATCCCTGAATATTTGTTTCACTTCTGGATTTCTTCCTCTTCTTTGAATGTTGGATATCTTGTATCAATGATGACTTTCTGAGATTTGGTCTTTATTGTTGCTATGTTTTTGTTGATGCTGATTAATTCTGAGACTTGCTTGTTTCGAAACTCTTCCTCTTTGTGGGTTTTGTTAATTCTGATGATGAATTTTATTCTGAAGATTGTTTGTTGTTCTCTTCACTTCTGACTTTTTCCTCTTCTTTGAATGCTGACTTTTGATGATGAACTTTATTTGTTCTGAGAATTGTTGTTTGTTGTTTTCTTCATGTTGATGTTGAAACTTGTTGGTGAGGAATGTATGTTCTGAGACTTGCTTATTTGTTTCTGATCCGTTTATCGCTTTTGCCTCTCTCTTCTTCTTTGGATACCTTATTTATTTAATGATGAACATATGTATTCTGAAAAAGGGCCTATTATTAGCTTAGATTTGAGTTTGATATGCAGGCTGTAAGTTTGTGAGTTGGCAGTTTGATGAACTTTAGGTAGGCTTGTTGTGCTTGCTTGACAGGCTCATGTGATTTGTGGTTTGTTTGATGGTTTTAGGCAGTTTTTTTTGTTGGAAGCAAGCTTATGCAGTTTGTTTGTTGGAATCAAGCTTATGCAGTTTGTTTGTCTATAGTGTTTTTGATCTTTTGGTAAGGCAGGTTGTCTTACTTCTGGCTTTGGAAAGAAGGTTTGAGACTTTTGTTAAACCTGTTTGAATGGTTTGTGAGGCAGGTTTTGACAGGCTTGTTGTTTAGTTTGCTAGTTTTGATGCAGTTTTGCAGGTTTGGGCCTTTTGAACAGGTTTAGTAGTTTGAAGGTTTTGAAAGTAGGCTTTGCAGGTGGTTGAGTTTTGAGGCAGGTTTTAACCTTTTGTTGAGCTTGCTTGCTTTTTGTCGGAAGCAGGATTTTTTCTGTAGGTTTTATAACTTGTTGTGCTTGATGCTTGTGTTTCAGCTTGTAGTTTGTGAATTTAGTACAGGTTAGAGTTTTTTTGTTATGCAGGCTACAGGTTTTCTTAAGCTTGCAGTTTTTTGCTCTCTCCTCCCTTGAACTGTTAGCCTGTTATATTTATCTTCTTTTTTAATGCTCTGTACAGCCTGCCAAACTACAAAACCTTCTTCTGGTTTTCTCTTTCTCCTTCCATAAAGCATTTTTAAATTGCTTAATATATCTTTTTTCTGAAAAGCTTGTTTTGGCCAGAATATGATGAAAAGTTTTGACAAGCCTTCTTGCTTGTATTTTGGTTTATCTCTGCATTGTACTTGCTTTTTGACAGCTTGTGTACTTGTTTGACAGTATTGCAACTTAGTTTTCTTTTTTGTTTTGACAATTAGTTTGCATTTTGAAACTTAGTTTGGCAGTTCAGTTTGACATTGTGTGCAGCTTTGTGCCTTCTTTGTGTGCAGCCCTGTGCCTTGTATCTTTGCATTTAATTGATTGTATGCTTTGCAAATTATTTTACTTTCCTCTTTGTGAACCAGGAAGAGAAATCTTCTTGTGATTTGCAAAGAGGACAAGTAAAACATGATGAAACCAAAAACAATCTGATTCCGACCAACAAGCTTTAATGATGACTTTTTATTTATCTGCTTGAAAATGCTTTTCAATTTAACTGCACTAATTTTCTTTTTCTGTCTTCGCAGGTAAATACCAGTTGGGATAATGGAAGAAGCAGTAGAAGATCAAAGATTTCAAGAGATTTTAGGCTTTAGATTTATTTTCTTTTCATTTATTGTAATAAATATTATTGTAAACATTGTAAATTATAAATTTACAATATTCGAATAACGTTTGTAACAATATTTGAAATAAATAAATAAAAGTCTTTATCAAATATGAATTCTTTATTATCAAATATTTCATTCTTCCTTTTGCACTGTCTATTTAATTATTTAAATCTCTGGAATTAAAATAAACTGGAAGTGTATCCCAATAATTTTAATCCAGATGAAATAAATAATCAACCAACTTTGCCGTCTCGCAATCTCACATTAATCACAATACGTCTGGAATTCCAACTAACCATGCTTTGTATAGTTTAAACAAACAAGCATTCCATACCCCTTTCACTCTAGTGATCAAACCAATGCCTCAAAGTTTCAATCAAAAGCCTCAGCTCTTATCCCAGATGTTTAGGTTTTGAGAAACAATCAGCAATCTTGAACAAAATAATGTAATAGTCAATTGAAATACTGTGGATTCAATTTCTTCTGAGAAATGCGTGCGCAAACCCTAATCCTGGATTATTGTCAAAGGAAAGTCTGTTTGACCGATTCCTGAGCCAATCTAAAAAAAATCAGTGAAAACCCTAATTCTGGATTTACTGTCAAAGAAAAGTCTGTTTGACCGATTCTTGGGTCAATCTTGAAAGATCAGGGAAAACCCTGAAGTTGTGATTTCTTGTGAAAAAGGGAGGGCAAATTTTGGGGTACAACAGTTGCCCCTGTTCAATCTTCTTGAACCTGAAGAGTTAGATTGGCAATTTTATCGTTCGTGACTCGAAGGTAAAAGAATGATTGGACACTAGAGTGCCCAAAAAATTTGCACTCGTCAAAGCGTAGTTGAGGGAATGGGCTTAAAGATGCCATTTGGAGATGTGACAGAATCTTGTCGGAGATGGGCTTAAAGATGCCATCTGGAGATGTGACAGAATCTTACTGGAGATAGGCTTAAAAGATGCCATCCAAGAATGTTTGTTGTAGGTGAGTAGGTGAGTATCAGAAAGGCATCCATGTTTGGAACATCTCTGAACTGGGGGTCTGAATAAGCAATAGATTGACATCCATGTTTGGAGAATCCGTAAACTGTTTTCAGAAGTTGAGTCTGAACAAGCGATAGATTAACATCCGTGTTTGGAGAATCCGTAAACTGTTTTCAGAAGTTGAAGTTGAATAAGCAACAGATCAGCATCCGTGTTTGGAAGCATCCGTAAACTGTTTTCAAAAGTTGAATCTGAACAAGCGATAGATTAACATCCGTTTTTGGAGAATCCGTAAACTGTTTTCAGAAGTCTTGAAGTTGAATAAGCAATAGATCAGCATCCGTGTTGGGAAGCATCCGTAAACTGTTTTCAAAAGTTGAATCTGAACAAGCGATAGATTAACATCCGTGTTTGGAGAATCTGTAAACTGTTTTCAGAAGTTGAAGTTGAATAAGCGATAGATTAACATCCGTGTTTGGAGAATCCATAAACTATTTTCAGAATTTGAGGTCTGTATGAGTAGCAGAATGACTTCCGTGTTTGGAGTGTATCTGAGATTGTAACTGTATTGGAATTTTGAATGAATATCAGAATGACTGCCGTGTCTGGAGTATATCTGTACTGTATCTGGTTGCTGAAGTCTGAATGAGTATTAGAATGACCGCCGTGTCTGAGGTGTATCTGTACTGTATCTGGTTGCTGAAGTCTGAATGAGTATTAGAATGATCGCCGTGTCTGGGGTGTATCTGTACTGTATCTGACTAATTGTTAACGATAGCCTTTTAATCTTATCCTGAAAAGGGTAAAATGTTAGCCAAAACATAAAGTCATGTTGCATGATATGTATGATGCAGTGAACTGTACTTCATCAATGTTTATGATATCGATGTAATGGATGCGCATGTAAGTTAAGTAGATGTCTTGCTGAGGAAAATAAATCCTGGATAGCTGGAGATAATAAAATCTTGACGACTGTTGGGGGAAGTAAATCCTTGACTGCTGCTGGGGATTGAAAATCCTTTGATCGTTTGAAAATGAGAAGTCTTGGGACCACTGTTGGGGAAATCAGGAGTTTGGGTTGTATGCCAATCTACTGGGGATTCCTGTTTTGAGGAGATCTTCACTGGGGAATATCTGAATACTTTGTGAGGTACAGAGAATGAGAGTCTTCATTCTGCTTGGGGAATAAGAATTATGTGGGGAATAGCCATACTGTTGAAAAGTAGCTATCCTGTCGGAGAGTAAAACTCAGGATTCTGGAAAAAGCTTATTCCTTTCTGGAAGAAGTTCAGGTTTAGATGGTATGCCACTTTAAGAATGAGAATCTTCACTCTGTCGAGAATATCAGAAATTCAGATGTTATACCACTTTGAGAAATGAGGATCTTCATTCTGTCGGGAATATCAGGAGGTTGGGTGTATGCCAATCTACTGGGGAAGCCAAAATGAGAATCTTCATTCAGGTCTTGGGTCATAAGATTGGGTGTATGCCAATCTCTTGAGGTTTTAAGGATGAGAATCTTCATTCTGTTAAGGGTCAGGAGGTTGGGAGTATACCAATCTTCTGAGGTTTTAAGGATGAGAATCTTCATTCTGTTAAGGGTCAGGAGGTTGGGAGTATACCAATCTTCTGAGGTTTCAAGGGTGAGAATCTTCATTCTGTTAAGGGTCAGGAGGTTGGGAGTATACCAATCTTCTGAGGTTTTAAGGATGAGAATCTTCATTCTGTTAAGGGTCAGGAGGTTGGGAGTATACCAATCTTCTGAGGTTTCAAGGATGAGAATCTTCATTATGTTAAGGGTCAGGAGGTTGTGAGTATACCAATCTTCTAAGGTTTTAAGGATGAGAATCTTCATTCTGTTAAGGGTCAGGAGGTTGGGAGTATACCAATCTTCTGCGGTTTTAAGGATGAGAATCTTCATTCTGTTAAGGGTCAGGAGGTTGGGAGTATACCAATCTTCTGAGGTTTTAAGGATGAGAATCTTCATTCTGTTAAGGGTCAGGAGGTTGGGAGTATACCAATCTTCTGAGGTTTCAAGGATGAGAATCTTCATTCTGTTAAGGGTCAGGAGGTTGGGAGTATATCAATCTTCTGAGGTTTTAAGGATGAGAATATTCATTCTGTTAAGGGTCAGGAGGTTGGGAGTATACCAATCTTCTGCGGTTTCAAGGATGAGAATCTTCATTCTGTTAAGGGTCAGGAGGTTGGGAGTATACCAATCTTCTGAGGTTTCAAGGATGAGAATCTTCATTCTGTTAAGGGTCAGGAGGTTGGGAGTATACCAATCTTTTGAGGTTTTAAGGATGAGAATCTTCATTCTGTTAAGGGTCAGGAGTTTGGGAGTATACCAATCTTCTGGGGTTTCAAGGATGAGAATCTTTATTCTGTTAAGGGTCAGGAGGTTGGGAGTATACCAATCTTCTGAGGTTTCAAGGATGAGAATCTTCATTCTGTTAAGGTTCAGGAGGTTGGGAGTATACCAATCTTCTGAGGTTTTAAGGATGAGAATCTTCATTCTTGAGAGAAAAAGATTTTTAGGAGCTTCAGTTGTCCGTTATTTTGTTGGTGGTTGTAACTTTCAACAGGTGATGAAGGAAATTCTGGTGACGACCGTAACTTCTAGCAGGTGATGAAGGAAATTTTTAACGACTGTTCAACTTGAAATGTAATTTTTTTTGGAGAATAAATCCTTGACAAATGTTGGGGAAATAAAACCCATGACTGCTGGTCTGCTAGAGAGATGATAACCTTCTCGAGGACGCTTGAATTTCTTTTCAGAAAGATTTCGGAGAGGTTTCACCACTGCCCCTAGTATCATATGCTTGTGGCATTGTCAGGAAACTTAGACTGTTCGTAACCCTTTGATGAGATTGACGTTCAAATGCCCCAAGTGATGGTGAGGGAGACTTGCCCCGGGTTATCCTGCAATTGAGAGATTTCTTGAAATCTTGACTGGACTGCCCTAGGTTCACTGAACTTTGAAAGATTTGTTGAAATCTTGACTGGACTGCCCCAGATTTGTTGATAGGATATTTTTGTAATGGAAGTGTCATCCCACTTGAAGTGATTTTATTCACCGAGAGAGTTTTCGTTCCTCCGAACATTCACTGTTGTGAATTTCTTCGCTGTCAAATAAATAAACATGTGCAAACAACGATATTCAAATAATGCAAAGTTTATGCTTGTCTCGAAGTTTTGAAAAATGCGCTTTTTTAGCAGAAAACTTTTTGTAAGACAAATTCAACACAAGATTTAGGGCAAAGCCTTACAGGAGTCAGGATACCTTTGGTAACAGTATGCTTTTGAACTAACCTATGCTTCAATTAGGACTTTTAAAGGGTTGTAACGTGGCTCGGTTCACGGTTTAAGAAACAAAGGATAAAGGCTCAAAGTATATTTGTACCCACCCGCTCTTCGTGATGTTCTTCAATCCTAAACTCAGTTAATTATGCGTCGAACTCTATTCGAGTTTGGAACGACATTTTGGTGATGGTCTACACCAGTTGAATTTATTGGAAGGCAGTCATCATTTTTGCGACATTTTTCATGTTGTTGAGGAATTATAATGACCTTTTTCTTTTTATCCCTAATTTTTACCTGACTGTTCTTATTTTTAAGATTACAGTCAACGGGATGCCCCAACTTTCTTAAGCCTCCTTCGTAGGTTTTGGCTCAGTGGGCTTTTCTCTTTTGAGAGATTGACTGCCTATGAGATAATGAACCATCACTGTCTTTTGGTTCCAAAGGGAATGTATTTTGATGTCATTCGTTGTATTATGAACTGAGAGTTTGCGATTCAACGCGCATCTTTTGAATTAACTGAGAGACTACCCTGACCCAGGTTTAATCAAAGGTTTCAATTTGCGTTTAAAATAGAAAGCTTCTACTTCTTTGGCTCGAAGGGGTTGACTAGGGATTATCTTCCTTATAACTCCAGTGTTTAGGATTTGAAAGAAACGTCTGTACATCGTCAGCAAGGTCTGTTCAAAAGCATATTGTATGAGATTATGGTATTGTTTCGTCATCCTCCCTTTAAAGGCTCGTGGATTTTTATCAAGAGTTAAATATCATGAAGAAAGTAGGAAGCATAAGAATAGTGAAAACGAATGGATGAATTCAAGACAAACATATGCAATGCATTAATGAAACAGAGTTTGACATCAACAGATAATTGTTTGAATAACAAAAGAAATTACAACATGAAAGTTCAAATGGAACGAAAGTCTCTCAGTTCGAGCTTTGTCATTTCAGGTGGAGAACCCTTAGTGGAAGATTTTCATCTCGCCATCCGTCATGAATTCCAATATTCCTTCGTCAATCAAGTCTTGGATCTTGTTTTTCAAATCCCAACAGTCATCGGTGTCATGTCCAGGACTATGGGAGTGGTATACACAAAATGCGTCGGGGTGGTAGCTAGGAGTAGAGGTATTGGGTTTCCGAATGGGATCCCTTAAACAAGCAGATTGACCTCCAACAAGCGTTTCAGTATTAGAGATGATGGTATGTCAGTCTCAGAGAAATGTCTTCCAGACGTATTTTTCTTACGCCGATTACCCTGTTGACGCTGACGAGGTTGTTGTTGGGCTTGTGACCCTGAAGCAAGTTGAGGAGCGTTTCCCTTGTCTTCTTGTCTCAAAGGAGGTTGAATGATGACTTGGTCTTCAACCCTAGTTGTTTTCCCCACTTGGTTGTCTCGAAGCAGTTTGTTGATGAGAACCCTGAGCTCTTCTTGTCTTTGAGCCAAGTCTTGAATGAGAGCCATCTGGCCCACCAGTTGTCCCATCATCTAGATCTTCATTGTTTCCAGCTCAATCCGTAGTTCTTCCAACTGATCATTCCTGACACTGCCTGAATTCCCTAGGACTATGCCCCTTGTGAGAAGGTCTTTCACTTCTTCTTGCCCCTGGGACAGGTTCAAGAACATTTCTTGAAGTTGAGCGTTTTGATCTTGGATATCTTTGACAGTCCTTTCTAGAGCCATCTCTACTGAAATAAACAGTAGGAGAATAAGGAAACCTGAAAAGGAAAACCTGTTATGATACAATGCATGATATGTGGATGCATGTTTTCAAGGATCTCTCGGGGTAAACACAAGAAAATGTTAGAGGTCGAATTTTGATCAACATCTTTGATTGGAGAACTTTGTATCGGTGGATGTCTTTCCACGAGAATCAAGCTCACCATGTCAAGTGGGTCATAGCCCCCGATTCAAGTTGTTGCACTTGATCTTTGACGACGTTTGTTTAGAGGCAGATGAATCCTCTTGCCCTTAGGTAGACGTCTGGTTCAACGTGACCCTGCATCAAAAGACCCTCGAGATCCTTGAAATGGTTATTGAAAATGCTATGGTATGATGTTATGATGTTATGTACATGTATGCAGAAGTAGGCAAGTGTGTATACAGGTAATCATATTCACACAAAGCAGACAAGTCCTTAGGTTTAGGCTTGCATGGGGTTTGTAGGTAAGTACCCTCTTGAAGTTAGTTGGCTCAACCTGTCCTAAAATAGAAACCGGGTTCTAAGGAGCTCAATATCACTGGATTATTTTCTGTGTTGATTGTTTTGGTTTAGCAACTTAACTGGCGACCAAAATATTCCAAGAAAACAACCCTCAATGAGTGTAGTATCGAGTATCTACCAACCTCGGACTGCACCAAAGTCGGTCACCTCACTACCCCTAAAAAGGCCAAGATGGTCAAGTAAGGTTATAAAGTCAATTGATGCTTCACGACACCATAAGGCGGCCCCGTACTCTCCTTGATTCAACTCAAGGGTTACCGGTACCAACCAAAATGCCACATCAATGTAGCTACTATTTCAACCATGTCGGTATACCCCACACAGTTCCCTCACAGTTTTTTGCTACTTACCTAAAAGGTGTCCCCAAATCCGGGTGTAGGATTTAAAACAAAACCAAACAAGGAACCCAAAAAGTAAAGCAATCAAAGTAAGCATGTAAATGTGATCTAGAAACCCTAAGGTAACCCCACTTTTAAAATCTCCCCAGCAGAGTCGCAAGTTCTGTTATACCATAGGAGAACTGACTTGGGATTTTGCGTTTGTTTTCGCACTTGTTCGGTTTAGCAAGAGTCGCCACCGACTTTTTATTTTATCCTAAGGAAAGGCCAAAAAGAACAGGAAAGACCTTTGAGATGTTTTCTTGGGTTCGGGGGGTAGATTATGAAAAGGGAAGGTGCTAGCACCCTTTTCATCCATGGTTATCAATGGGCTCTTAGTTACTTGTTTTAGATCACTTACCTTTGCTTTTCAATTGTTTGAAATGGTGCTTTGTGTGTGTGGTTTTGAAAATGTTTTGAAAAAGATGCCTTGTCTAGGCAACCTTTCTAATTATTCTTGTTTGAATATATACAAAGGTGTGTGTCTTTTTGAAAAGATATTTCAATGTTTTGAAAAATTTTTTTGAAGTTGTGTTGTGGAGTGTGTTTTGAAAAAATGGAAAGGATGTTTTGCAAGATTTTTGACCAAGTAACTAAGAGTTTGTCTACCCTATTTTACTCAAAGATCTTTCTTATGTTTTAACCCTTTTAACAGTGTTGTTTCACCATTGTGTTTGATGAACAACCCTGCATTAGGATGTTAAACGGGACAGGCGCGGGTCATCGTATACAATCATTGAAGGCAACTTGTGAGACACTCTAGCAATTTTGTAAGGGACGAGATCGTTTTATCGAAGGCAACATCGAGGGTCATCGAGGGACTACGATCTTTTTTTATCGAAGGGACATTTGCTAGAGTGTCACATACTCGAGGGACATGATTGCATTTTCTGAGGCAACAAGCGAGGTTACCCTAGAGGTGCAAGTGTGAATTGTGTATTTGATTTTCATGCATTTATCTTGTATTAGGTCATCTAGCGATTGATTTTGAATCTTCGCATACAAACCCTAATTACTATACAGTATATGGAAAGCGATAAATTGCGGGAATTTAAAGTCTAAGTTATTACAAGTAAGTATCCGGGGATGGGGGTACAAATGTTTACAAATGGAGATGAGTTTTATCAGAATAATAATGTCCAAGTATTATGTTACAACCAAATCGAATCGTCGCGTTCTCAATGTAAAAATATAACAAGGTAGAATCAAAGAGAATCAAAAGTATTGTGAGATGTATGTGGTTATTTACAAATGATCAAATAAAATATCAACCTAATGAAAATTAAATGTTTATTATTATTTTTGTGTTTTTGTTAGTTATATATAAACAAAGGGTTTTAAAGAAAAAGAAAGAATTATTTAACTTAATGTTTAAAGACATTTCTTTTTTTGTATTTTATCAATTAATAACTAGGTTTAAAGAAAACCAAAAATATTTAGACTAAATATTCTTTTCTTTTTGTATATTTTTTTATTATGAACAAGATTAACAATAACTTTAAAAGTAAATTAAAACCAAGTTAAGTTAGCATGTGAATTAATTAGAAGAAAGAAAATATTCTTAAAAGAACAAATTTATTTTGATAAGTAGGAGGATGGGCCCAAGCTTGGTATTTGGCCCAAGAAGAAAATCAGAAATAAGAAAGAAAGGGGGGTGTGGCGCCAGTTCGCGTGTGGGCTTAGTTTTGTTGTTGGGGCAAAAGCCCAAATGAAACGCACAAGTTTTTGTAGGGTTTCTATGTGTACATTCAGAATTAGGGTTTGCTTTGTACAGCGGCGCCGCTCCTTTATCTCGTCTTCTTCGTTCTCTCTTCATCATTCTCAAACATGGATAACTGACTAATCCTTCAATCCTCCAGTCGCCAGAGCGCTACCTCCACCCATCTTCTCTCCATGACGGCATGGGGCAATGGTTCAAAAGGTATAATTTTATCTTGTGCATTTTTTTTTATAGTTGAGGTTTGTGATTCTCTTGAACATTTATGTTTTTTGCAATGTTTGATCTTTGATATTTCATGCATGAGGTGTAGGAAAAGAAAACAATACCTTTGGGGTTTTGTTTCTGGAGAGTGGATGGTAGAGAGATAGCTTGGAACGGTGGCGCTCTAGGTGGCCGGAGGAGGGAAGAGCGTGATGACGCTTATCTGGTACTTTGTATCTTTTTACCTCTGAATGCTTGAACACTGTTTGTTTGATGATGAATGTTATTTCTGAAAACCCTTGAATATTTGTTTCACTTCTGGATTTCTTCCTTTTCTTTGAATGTTGGATATCTTGTATCAATGATGACTTTCTGAGATTTATTCTTTAGTGTTGCTATGTTTTTGTTGATGCTGATTAATTCTGAGACTTGCTTGTTTCGAAACTCTTCCTCTTTGTGGGTTTTGTTAATTCTGATGATGAATTTTATTCTGAAGATTGTTTGTTGTTCTCTTCACTTCTGACTTTTTCCTCTTCTTTGAATGCTGACTTTTGATGATGAACTTTATTTGTTCTGAGAATTGCTGTTTGTTGTTTTCTTCATGTTGATGTTGAAACTTGTTGGTGAGGAATGTATGTTCTGAGACTTGCTGATTTGTTTCTGATTCGTTTATCGCTTTTGCCTCTCTCTTCTTCTTTGGATACCTTGTTTATTCGATGATGAACATATGTATTCTGAAAAAGGGCCTATTATTAGCTTAGATTTGAGGTTGATATGCAGACTGTAAGTTTGTGAGTTGGCAGTTTGATGAACTTTAGGCAGGCTTGTTGTGCTTGCTTGACAGGCTCATGTGATTTGTGGTTTGTTTAATGGTTTTAGGCAGTTTTTTTTGTTGGAAGCAAGCTTATGCAGTTTGTTTGTTGGAATCAAGCTTATGCAGTTTGTTTGTCTATAGTGTTTTTGATCTTTTGGTAAGGCAGGTTGTCTTACTTCTGGCTTTGGAAGGAAGGTTTGAGACTTTTGTTAAACCTGTTTGAATGGTTTGTGAGGCAGGTTTTGACAGGCTTACTGTTTAGTTTGCTAGTTTTGATGCAGTTTTGCAGGTTTGGGCCTTTTGAACAGGTTTAGCAGTTTGAAGGTTTTGAAAGTAGGCTTTGCAGGTGGTTGAGTTTTGAGGCAGGTTTTAACCTTTTGTTGAGCTTGCTTGCTTTTTGTCGGAAGTAGGCTTTTTTCTGTAGGTTTTATAACTTTTTGCGCTTGTTGCTTGTGTTTCAGCTTGTAGTTTGTGAATTTAGTACAGGTTGGAGTTTTTTTGTTATGCAGGCTAAAGGTTTTCTTAAGCTTGTAGTTTTTTGCTCTCTCCTCCCTTGAACTGTTAGCCTGTTATATTTATCTTCTTTTTTAATGCTCTGTACAGCCTACCAAACTGCAAAACCTTCTTCTGGTTTTCTCTTTCTCTCTCCATAAAGCCTTTTTAAATTGCTTAATATATCTTTTTTATGAAAAGTTTTGACAAGCCTGCTTGCTTGTATTTTGGTTTATCTCTGCATTGTACTTGCTTTTTGACAGCTTGTGTACTTGTTTGACAATATTGCAACTTAGTTTGCTTTTTTGTTTTGACAATTAGTTTGCATTTTGAAACTTAGTTTGGCAGTTCAGTTTGACATTGTGTGTAGCTTTGTGCCTTCTTTGTGTGCAGCCTTGTGCCTTGTATCTTTGCATTTAATTGATTGTATGCTTTGCAAATTATTTTACTTTCCTCTTTGTGAACCAAGAAGAGAAATCTTCTTGTGATTTGCAAAGAGGACAAGTAAAACATGATGAAACCAAAAATAATCTGATTCCGGCCAACAAGCTTTAATGATGACTTTTTATTTATCTGCTTGAAAATGCTTTTCAATTTAATTGCACTGATTTTCTTTTTCTGTCTTCGCAGGTAAATACCAGTTGGGATAATGGAAGAAGCAGTAGAAGATCAAAGATTTCAAGAGATTTTAGGCTTTAGATTTATTTTCTTTTCATTTATTGTAATAAATATTATTGTAAACATTGTAAATTCTAAATTTACAATATTTGAATAACGTTTGTAACAATATTTGAAATAAATAAATAAAAGTCTTTATCAAATATGAATTCTTTAATGTCAAATATTTCATTCTTACTTTTGCACTGTCTATTTAATTATTTAAATCTCTTGAATTAAAATAAACTGGAAGTGTATCCCAATAATTTTAATCCAGATGAAATAAATAATCAACCAACTTTGTCGTCTCGCAATCTCACATTAATCACAATACGTCTGGCATTCCAACTAACCTTGCTTTGTACAGTTTAAACAAACAAGCATTCCATACCCCTTTCACTCTACTGATCAAACCAATGCCTCAAAGTTTCAATCAAAAGCCTCAACTCCTATCCCAGATGTTTAGGTTTTGATAAACAATCAGCAATCTTGAACAAAATAATGTAATAGTCAATTGAAATACTGTGAATTCAATTTCTTCTGAGAAATGCGTGCGCAAACCCTTATCCTGGATTATTTTCAAAGGAAAGTCTGTTTGACCGATTCCTGAGCCAATTTCAACAAAAATCAGTGAAAACCCTAATTCTGGATTTATTGTCAAAGAAAAGTCTGTTTGACTGATTCTTGGGTCAATCTTGAAAGATCAGGGAAAACCCTGAAGTTGTGATTTCTTGTGAAAAAGGGAGGGAAAATTTTGGGGTACAACAGTATGGCTGTGAGAAGGAACCTGGATAGTAGGGTCACTTCAATATGAAAGCCTGGATAGTAGGGTTGTGAGAAGGAACCTGGATAGTATGGTTACTTCAAAATGAAAGCCTGGATAGTAGGGCTGTGAGAAGGAACCTGGATAGTGGGGTTACTTCGATATGAAAGCCTGGATAGTAGGGTTGTGAGAAGGAACCTGGATAGTAGGGTTACTTCGGTATGAAAGCCTGGATAGTAGGGTTACTTCGGTATGAAAGCCTGGATAGTAGGGTTGTGAGAAGGAACCTGGATAGTAGTGTTACTTCGGTATGAAAGCATGGATAGTAGAGCTGTGAGAAGGAACCTGGATAGTAGGGTTACTTCGATATGAAATCCTGGATAGTAGGGCTGTGAGAAGGAACCTGGATAGTAGGGTCACTTAGATATGAAAGCCTGGATAGTAGGTTTGTGAGAAGGAATCTGGATAGTAGGGTTACTTCGATATGAAATCCTAGATAGTAGGGTTGTGAGAAGGAACCTGGATAGTAGGGTTACCTCGATATGAAAGCCTGGATAGTAGGGTTTTGATAAGGAACCTGAATAATAGGGTTACTTCGATATGAAAGCCTGGATAGTAGGATTGTGAGAAGGAACCTGGATAGTAGGGTTACTTCGGTATGAAATCCTGGATAGTAGGGCTGTGAGAAGGAACCTGGATAGTAGGGTTACTTCGATATGAAAGCCTGGATAATAGGGCTGTGAGAAGTAACCTGGATAGTAGGGTTACTTCGGTATGAAAGCCTGGATAGTAGGGTCGTGAGAAGGAACCTGGATAGTAGGGTTACTGCGATATGAAAGCCTGGATAGTAGGGCCGTGAGAAGGAACCTGGATAGTAGGGTTACTTCGATATGAAAGCCTGGATAATAGGGCTTTGAGAAGGAACCTGGATAGTAGGGTTACTTCGGTATGAAAGCCTGGATAGTAGGGTTGTGAGAAGGAACCTGGATAGTAGGGTTACTTAGGTATGAAAGCCTGGATAGTAGGACTGTGAGAAGGAACCTGGATAGTAGGGTTACTTCAATGTATGGATTAGTGGACCTGTTTGGTTTCGGGAACTGAGTTTTCGTTGGTTGCCTGTAGATGTGATTTGTATAACTGCTAAGTTTGTTGAAGCTAATCCTCTTTTCCTGAAAAGATATCAGGGTTAGTTATATGCAATGCATGAAATGCAGGGTGAGATGATGTTCTAAAAATAAATGTGATTATGTTGTATATGATATGTATGCGTATGTCATGATGTATGTTCATGAAATGCTATCGGGGTATGCTCGCGTCTGGGAAAATAAATCCATGACGCTCGCTTGAGATTTATAAATATTCTGTCGGGAAGAGATGCTGGAGGATAACTCTGTAGGGACCAAACTTAGGGGGAAGAAATACTCTGTTGGTAGACCTGCTGATCTGGAGGAATAAACTTAGTTGGGGATGAAATTCCGTTGCTGGAGATGTTGAGCTCTGTTGGAGATTGAGCTTCTGTATCTGGAGAAATAAACTCCGCTTAGGGGATGAAATTTACTGACTTGCCCGCGATTATGAACCTCGGTTGGGGATAGTTATGTCTTGTTTCTGGGAAGCTGACATCAGTGCCTTTGGATACTTTTACTATGTGGGGAGTGTATGTACCCGTGATTGTGTTCTAAAGTCTACTCTATCCCGATACCTGATGGGCAGAGTAACTGTAGGGTTTGGCACTTCTTGTTTTTCTCTGTTTCTGGAATTATGAGTAATTGTCTTTTATTTCTTATGTAAATATTTATGAGCAGCCATCATTTTCAAATGCATATATAAAAAATAAATCATTGGACGTTCTTGCAAAACAAAATACAAAAAAGAAAAAAGAAATTGAAGTTTCTTGTGAAAATGACTTGTATTGATTTTTGAAATTGGCATGTAATAGGCGTTTTTGTACAAAGAAGCTGACGTCCTAGTAAGAGAACACTGCCGAAAGAAATTACAATTTGTCTAAAAGGAAGAAAAACAGATATGTGAAACAACCCCATTGGGTTCCAACTCTGTTATTGCCTCTATATCTTCAAGCATCCCATCACTTTGCTTCTTGGCCGAAGGTTGATCAGATTGATTGGCGTCGTCCGAGCTTAATAGTCGATACCGAAGTCTGGTCGCAAGATGATCCAATGAGACATAGTGATACGCTTCAATCCCTAACTTTTTCTTGGACCGCCCTCTCGGGTTTTCAGTCCACCTGGATACCTTTTTTGCCCAAGCCGCCCTTTCGGGTTTTCGACTTGTCGGGTGTATAGATTTTTTTTGTTTTCATCCCTTATTTTTACCTGAACCCTTTTGGTTCACCAAGAAGCCCTTATTTTTGCCTAGGCGAGTCAACCTAGCGGGTCTTTGATTATGCATAGTATCTTTTCACTATGTCTGCATTGACAGAGTGAGGAAGTTCGTCACCATCCATGGTGGTTAGGATCATAGCTCCTCCCGAGAAAATGTTCTTAACCACAAATGGCCCTTCGTTTGTGGGGGTCCATTTGCCCCTGGGATCACCTTGCGGTAGTATGATGCGTTTGATCACTAGATCCCCGACTTGATATTCTTGGCGTCTGACTTTCTTGTTAAAAGCCTTGATCATTCGCTTTTGATACGTCTGACCATGGCAGATAGCAGTAAGTCTCTTTTCATCAATTAGATTCAGCTGATCAAGTCGGGTTTGGATCCAGTCGTCTTTGTTCAAGCTTGCATCCTTCATAATCCCGAGAGAGGGTATCTAGACTTTGATGGGTAGGAATGCCTCCATGCCATGTACCAGAGAGTAGGGTGTTACCCCTATCGACGTCCGTGCTGAGGTGCGATACCCATGAAGAGCAAATGGTAACATCTCCTGCCAGTCTTTATATGTCACCGTCATCTTCTGCACAATCTTCTTGATATTCTTGTTAGTTGCTTCAACAGCGCCATTCATCTTCGGCCAGTAGGGAGAAGAATTATGATGTTGTATCTTGAACTGTTTATAGAGCTCGACGATCATTGTGTTGTTGAGATTCGTACCATTGTCCGTGATAATCCTCTCTGGTACACCATATCGACAGATCAGGTTATATCGGATAAACCGCGCCACGGCATTCTTAGTTACTATAGCAAAGGAAGTTGCCTCAACCCACTTCGTGAAGTAATCAATAGCCACTAAGATGAAGCGATGTCCATTGGAAACAGTGGGCTTGATTTCTCCGATCATGTCGATTCCCTACATTGCAAAGGGCCAAGGAGCCGTCAAGACATTCAAGGGGACTGGAGGCACATGCACCTTATCAGCGTAGATTTGGCACTTATGACAAGTTCGAGAGTGCTGATAACAATAGGCTTCCAAAGTGGACCAATAATATCCCGCCCGTAGGATCTTCTTAGCCATGGTATGTCCACTATAATGGGTTTCGAAGGTTCCTTCATGTAGATCAGTCATGATCCTCTCTGCTTCGCTCTTGTCTACACACAGTAGTAGTGTGGAGTCATGGTTGCGTCTATAGAAGATTCCATTAATGAGGAAGAACTTTGTAGTGAACCTTCTCAGAAACTTCTTATCGTTGACATATGCCCCTTCAGGATACTCTTGAGCCTCGAGATACTTTTTGACTTCGTGAAACCAGGGTTTGTCTGCCACTTCTTCGGTATCGATCTCGCAGCAGTGTGCTGGTTCATCCAACCTCTCGATGGTAATATGGGGAGCTTCATTGTCCCACCTAACTTTGAACATAGAAGACATAATGGCTAGCGCGTCCGCTAACTGGTTCTCCTCTCGTGGGAAATGTTCAAAAGTTACCTCCTCAAAGTGTGGGAGCAATGTCAGTACATACTCTTTGTAAGGAATGAGATATGGGTGCTTCGTATCCCACTCTCCTTTGATCTTACTTATCACCAAAGCGGAATCCATGAGTACACTTAAAAACATGATCCTTAGGTCGATAGCAGCTCGAAGACCCATAATACATGCTTCATACTCCGCCATGTTGTTGGTGCAGTTGAAACATAATCAGGCGGTGAACGGAGTATGACAGCCCTCGGGAGATATGATCACATCTCCAATGTCGTTACCCAGTGTGTTCTAGGCTCCATCAAAATACATGGACCATCGGGATCCTTCCTCGGGTCCTTCACCCGGTCCAGGTTCTTCGTAGTCAGTCACCAACATAATATTCTCATCCGGGAACTCAAAATTCATGGATTGGTAGTCATCCACGGCCTGATGAGTCAAATGATCAGCCAATACACTTCCCTTGATTATGTTTTGGGTTGTATATTGTATGTCGTACTCAGTTAAGATCATTTGCCACCTTGCTATACTTCGGAGAGAGAGGGCTTCTCAAAAATATACTTGATCGGATCCATCTTTGATATCAACAACGTAGTGTGAGTCAGCATATACTGTCTCAGTCGACGAGCAGCCTATGCCAAAGCGTAACAAGTTTTCTTGAGCAATGAGTATCATGTCTCACATTCGGTAAACTTTTTGCTAAGGTAATAAATTGCGTGCTCTTTTCGACCAGACTCGTCATGCTTCCTCAGCACACACCCCATTGAATTATCTAGCACTGTCAAGTATAATATCAAAGGTCTTCCTTTAACTGGAGGCATCCGAATTTGCGGTTCTTGAAGTTATCCCTTGATTCTTTCGAAAGTGGTCTGTCATTCATCATTCCACTTTACCACTTGATCTTTCTTCAGCAGATTGAAGATTGGCTCACAAGTAGCGGTCAGACGTGAGATGAATCTGGCGATGTAATTCAGACGTCCCAAGAAACCTCTAACCTCCTTCTCTGTGCAGGGAACCGACATCTCTTGTATGGCCTTTACCTTCGCAGGGTCTACCTGAATACCCTTGTCACTGACGAAAAAATCCAGAAGCTTACCAGATCTTACCCTGAAGGTACACTTGTTCAGATTCAACCTCAGCTTGTATGTCTTCAACCTGTCAAACAATTTCTGGAGATGGTCAAGGTGCTCTTCCTCTGTCTGAGACTTGGCTATCATTTCATCAACATAAACTTCGATCTCATGGTGAATCATATCGTGGAACAAAGCGACCATGGCGCATTGATAGGTTGCCCCAACATTCTTCAACCCAAAAGGCATCACCTTGTAGCAGAAGGCTCCCCACTGCGTGACAAAGGTTATCTTCTCCATGTCTTCAGGAGCTATCTTGATCTGGTTGTAGCAAGAGAAACCATCCATGAAGGAAAATACTTTGTGTTGCGCGGTGTTGTCAACCAGAACATCAATGTGAGGAAGAGGGAAGTTACCTTGGGGATTGCCCTATTCAGGTCTCTGTAATCTTCACACATCTGTACCTTATCGTCCTTCTTAGGTACCGAAACGACGTTAGCAACCCACTATGGATAAGAAGTGACAACTAAGAATCCTGCGTCGAACTGTTTCATGACCTCTGCCTTAATTTTCTCTGACATTTTGGGACGCATACGGCAGACCTTCTACTTAATCGGAGGATAGTCTTCTTTAGTCGGCAGGTGATGTACCACAATATCAGTGTCTAAATCAGGCATGTCTTCATAGGACCAGGCGAAGATCTCAACATAGTCGTGCAGCATCTATATCAACCTCTGTTTGACGTTGAGCTCCAGATTTACACCTATTTTAACCTCTTTTTTGTCTTCCTCAGTACCCAAATTAACTGTCTCAACCGACTCTTCGTGAGGCTGTATGGCCCTTTCTTCCTGTTGTAATAGTCTAGCAAGTTCTCCTGGCACCTCACAATCATCCTCACCTTCGTCCTCGGCTTGGTTGATCGGATTTTTGAAGTAATAACTGGCAATAGCAGAGCTGTTATCAATGGGATCCAGAGTGGATATGGATCTGCATTATGATACGTGAGTGTGTGTAAGAGAATAGCTATTTTGATAAAGTGGAAAACAGAAAAGAAAAACAGAGAGTGCAAAATTTGTATGCAAGAAATGTCCAATGCTTTATTAATGATTATGAAATGACAAATAATAGCCCTCACAAGCAAAGCCAAGGTGCCTCGGGCAAGGCACCGGGCCGTAAAGTTTCAAATTGTTTATTACAAATCTTAAAACAAATAAGTCAATTACTGTGGAATAAAAGAAACAGGTATGAAGTCCCTAGCCGTCCAGTTACTCAATCCACCATTGGTAGTTGGGTAGATCCAGATGTAAATTTCTGAGTCCTCCTAGTTGTCTTCAATGGCGTTAATTCCCCGATTGTTGATGTGTAGGGGAGGTCTTCCAGCCCGAGTGTGTCTAACAGCCCTTTGAGCCCCTGTAGTAAATCCCAAACCAAATTTGTCAGTTTTCTGAGTGAAATCAGGGAGCTGACCCCAATTGGTACACCCGCCTTCTTCAACCACGACCCTGGTGTCCTTGAGGGAAGCCATCTTCAAAGGAGGTTTGTTGGTAGTGGTTTCCGTTGATGCTAAAATCTGAGGGACCTCTTCTAAGTTCTGACAAGGAGTTTCTATGAAATCCTCGTCCATCTCTAGGTAGCGGAAGGAACTGAGGTGGCTCACCATATATTCTTCTTCACCCTGCACTGTGACAATCTTTCCTTTCACCGGATACTTCAGCGTTTGGTGGAGTGTGGAAGTAACTGCCCTAGCCTCGTGGATCCAAGGACGACCCAGCAAACAAGAATAAGACGGCCTGATATCTATCACATAGAAGGTGGACCCAAAAGTATGGGAACCCACTTTGATAGGGATGTCCACCTCCCCGTGCACCATTCTCTTCGATCCGTAAAAAGCCCTTACCACAATGTTACTAGGCTTTAGAGTTAGACCCTCGCAATCCAACCGGTCCAACGCCTTCTTCGGCAGAACATTCAATGAAGACCCAGTATCTACCATCACATGAGCCATAGTTGTTACTCTGCATTCAATCGAGACATGCAGAGCATCATTATGCTTCCTTCCCTTTGGTGTCAAGTCTGCATCTGAAAGTCCCAGCCCATTATCAGCAGTCAGGCTGGCCATACAATCTTTGAACTGGTCAGCTGAAGTTTCCTGCGGCACATGCGCAATCTTGAGAAATACAATCAAAGCCTTCGCATGGGCTTCAGAACACAATAGCAGAGACAACATGGATATTTTTGATGGGGTCTGCCCCAGATGCTCAACCACATTGTAGTCGCTCTTCTTAATGATTTTTAGCATTTCCTCTATTTCTTGCTTAGAGGCTTCCACCACAATTTTCTTAGGCGCCTCCGTCCGGGAGGGCTCACCTATGATTTATTTGCCACGGGTATCAGAAGATTTGCCAACAGGGGTAATAACTGGAGTGAGAACAGGAACAGTAGTTGATGTACTAGCAGGAACAGCAGACAGAATGACAATAGGCCTGTTGACAGTCTTAGGGGAAATATCGGGAGAGAAGACCCTTCCACTTCGGGTGATTTTGGTGGTTCCGACAATGTTACCAATATCGGTATCAGCCTCTTCATCTTTCAGATCTTGTTTGATTCCATGATAGTACACATCGGCACCATAATGCCATGGGACAGTTTTATCCGAGACATACGGGACAGGATCGAGAACAGTGATTATCAGCGGAGAAATTCTTAGAGCAGATGTAACCCTAACAGTTCTTCTCGAGGAAACCTTGGGAGGATTGGCAGATATGGTTATAATGGAAACGTCTTCAATTGGAACAACAGGAATCATAGTCTTTTCGAACAAAATCTCTCTACTATCCATCAGGCGCTGAACACCTGACTTCAGCAAACGGCAACCAGAAGGTAGAAGCGAACACATGTGGCAACCTTCACCACAACCCAGAAATAAATCGTCCAACAACAAATTCTTCTTGACAGTCATGAGAGGAGTAGAAACTTCATCAACATAGGTAACAAACAAATCAGTGTCAATAGCATTAACTCCACGATCGTGTTTAGGCATGGGAGTAGTTATGATGTTGGGCTTCTTTGGAGCATCAAAATCTATTTCCTTGGCTTCAATCAAGTCTTGTATTTTGTTCCTCAGAGCCCATCAATCATTTGTATCATGGCCAGGACTCTCAGAATGATAGGCACACCGGGAATTCGGATTATATCTAGGAGATGTAGTATTTGGATTCTTGGGAGCCTCTTTCAAGGTTGCCAAGTTGGATCTTAGCAGGTGAGGTAGAACTTCAGCCAATGCCATGTCGATGCAGGTAAACTGTCAATATGGTATTTCCACCCTTTGTTTATTGTTGCGTTGTAGAGCAACTACATGTCTAGGTATCACTACGGAACTTACTGTATGACGATGTTCAGCCCTGTTTTGGCCCCTCGGGCTATAGATGGCACTGGCTTCATTCTTACTAGCGAAAGGCTTCTTTACCGGACTCGAAGAGGCATCCTTCTGTATTTTGCCAATTCGAATCCCAGCTTCTACTCTCTCTCAAGTTAGGATCAGCTCGGTGAAACCAGCTGATGAGCTGCCGATCAGATGATTGAAAAATGGACCAGATAGCGTCCCCAAAAACATATCAACCAGCTCCCTATCATACAATGGGGGTTGAACTCTTCCAGCCAAGTCTCTCCATTTTTTGCCATAATCTTTAAAGCCTTCACCTACACCCATGGACATACTCTGGAGTTAAGTATGAGTAGGAGCAAGGTCGGTGTTGTATTGGTACTACTTGTAGAAAGCAGCAGCCAGATCTTACCAGTTTCAGATATTTGTTCCCTCTAGCTGGTAGAACCACTCAAGCTGAGTCCCTGACAGACTATCTTGAAAGAAATGAACCCACAGATTTCTATCCGCGGTGTGGGGCTGGATCTTTCTGACATAAGAACGGAGATAGAGCTTTGGGCAGGACACCCCATCATACTTAGCAAAAACTAGAGCTTTGAACTTCTGCGGGATGACTACTCCCGATACCAATCCCAATTCTTCGAAATCCAGTCCAGGTATCCTCTGAACTTCCATGGCACTCAGACGATCTTCCAACTGTTTGTATCTATCCTCAGTAGGAGGATATTTCTCATTGTAATCGGTTTCATTGTCAGAAACTGCAGGACTGGGGTCCTTCTCTTCCTCCTGATTCTCCCCTTCCTTAGATGAAGAGGTCAGATCGACTTATCGTTTCAACCGCTCTCCAAACCTTTTTCCCATATTCAGAATACCGGAAACCTTCTTCTTTTTCTTCTTTTCTTTCAGGATGAGGGCTTTCAGATCCTCCTGCCCTTTTGCCAGACTGATGAACATTTGTTGGAACTGGGCGTTCTGTGTCTGAAGGTCCTTGATGCTTTGCTCGAAAGACATTTCTACATGTGAAATAAACAACGAAGGACATGAGAAACCTGTAATAGTACATGTAATGATGTGTATGATAATGGAATGCGCATGCAATGATTTCAAAGACATCGGGAAATTTAAATTTGAAAACTAAAATAAACAAAGATTTTATTAGCTGAATTTAAAGTTCAAATGCCTTTTAGGCGTTACAATCAAAAAAATAAATCTAAAACTATAAAAGACATCAAAATTCCCATGGATGCTTCCTCTTTATGCCAAGATAGTCATTGAGTCCTCTTTCTTCATGCAGTTGCTTTGTGAGTTCTAAAACCTTCCTCTCCTGAGCATGGAACTGATCCCTATAAGTATCCCGCTCCTTCATCAACTGAATTCAAGACCTCTGTAATTCCCAAAGATCAGTGGGCATATAAGGATAGAGAACCGTGTAAGGAATGCCTCCTTCAGTAGTGGGTTCCACAATCACTGGTAAAACGGACACATAGGGCATCATAAGCTTCTGGGCACGAGTTCGTACCCATTGGAGGTAAGGTTCCATAGGAAGGGAAGTCTTTGGCCCCAAAGCCTTGGTGCCAGACCTGTTTACCATGCCCCAAGCTCGTATGAACCTCCGGCGATACTCGTGAACATCATCCTCGTAGTTGAATACAATGCCCTCGATAAGTAACTCCTGGGGACCATCCCTTCGAGCGTAACCAAATTGTCGCAGAGATAAACAAGGATTGTAGGTTATACCCCCTATGATACCAAGTAATGGGACATTAGGGTACTCCCTGCAACGGTCAATAATATCACTATTTTCCATAGCTCGAGAACACCAAAGAATATCCGTATGACCGAGCGACATTATCCTTTTCCACCAACCCAAACCTTCTTCATTCTTCAGTATGGACTTAGGGAGGTGAGAAATAAACCACCTCGACAGCAACGGCATGCGGCACATAAGAACCCCTCTTCTCTTCATGGTGCGAGTATGGAGAGTGTGCAAAATATCTCCAAGAAATGTTGGCACATGGTTGCGGGAGAGGAATATCTTGATAGCATTCACATCTATGAATGAGTCCGGATTAGGGAAGAGAACTAAACCATATATAAGAAGATCCAAGACCTCCTCAAAAGCCTGAAAATCTATATCATCCTAAAATAGTTGGGCCTTGTCTATCAGAAACTTAGCTAGAAAACCCTTGACTCCGCTTCTGGTTTCCCAATTGGATACCACGTCGGCCAGTTTCAGATGTAAAGTTGAGGCAATGAATTCTGGCTTAGGAACTTCTTCTAGACCTGTGAAGGGTACCTGTTCAATAATGGGTATATCCAATAGCTGAGAGAATTCTTCCAAGGTAGGTACCAACTGATAGTCTGGAAAGGTGAAGCGGTGGTGCTTGGGATCGAAGAACTGAAAAAGTACACTCATCATCTTTTCATCAAAGTTTGCGGTAACCAGGTTGAGAAGTTGACCATGTCTCTTAGTGAACACAGAAGTTTCCGAAACCCTTGATGCTAGCTCTTTGAGTTGGGAAGGTATCTTCACAAAGCTGATTCAGATAGTGTTTCTACGAGCGGAAGCCATGATCTGCAAAACAGAACAAAGATAAATTCCCTTGGTCTTTGAAATGGTTAGTGCAATAAGAATGGATGCCATGTTATGATGCATGATGTTATGATAAGCCACAGGTATAGCAAACACGGTCAAATCACACAAAGTCCTTAGGTTTAAGGCTTGTATGAGGTTAAAGGTAGTACCCTCTTGAAGTTTAGTTGGTTTCAAACCTGTCTTAAAAAGTAATCGGGTTCTAGAGGATCTCAATATCACTGACCATCCTTTGTCGGTCATTGTTTCAGCTCAATCAATCTTTTCTTGCGGACGAAATATCCCGAAAGTCTGATCTCAATGAGTGTAGCATCGAGTATCAACCAATCCTCAGTTCTACACCGAGGTCGGCTATCTCACTACTTTCTAATGGCCAAGTTTGTTCAACTAAGGTTCTAAGGTCCGTTAGTGCTTCACGACACCACGCGGCGGCCCCATGTTTTCCTCGTTTCCCCACGAAGGATACCGGTACCAACCAAAGTGCCACACCAACACAGACACTGCTTAAACCATATCGGTTTACACCGTACAGTCTCCATGATCTATTGTTGCTTACTTAATGAGTGCCCCAATATCCGGGTTTAGGATCTATAGTAACCCCAAACAAACCATCAAAAGTAAAGCAATCAAGACAATCAAGAGAAGCAATTTTAATGCCCTAGATCCTAAGGTATACCCCATTTATTGTCCCCAGCAGAGTCGCCAGTTCTGTGATACGGTGGCAGAACCGACTGTTAATACTAGTTTGCATTTTGCGTTTTTTGTTCACAAAATGTCGCGGTAAGTAAGAGTCACCATCGACTTTTCTTTCATCCAATCATGGAAAAGAAAAAAGAACAGAAAAAACCTTTTTTCGAGATGTTCTGAGTACGGGGGGTAGACTATAGAAAGGGAAGGTGTTAGCACCATTTCTATCTGTAGTTATCTATGGGCTCTTAGGTACTTGCTCATTTTTCAAATTGCTTGTGTGTGTTTGTCTTGAAAATGTTTTACTTCGTGATAACCCTTGTATCAGTCTTCAAGGATGTGACGAAGTTTGTTTTGAAAATTGATTTGAAAGGTGTTTGTGTGAAAAGTTTTCATTGAGCAAGTACTTAAGATTCTACCTACTCGAAAAAATATTGTTTGTTCTATTTCCTTTAGACAACGTTATCCTACTATTAAAGAGTAGGTAGCACCATCGTTGGAGTTGTAAGGGACATTCGAAAGGGGCAAGTACAATCACTAAAGTAATAGTTAGAAGACTTTAGTAGTAACCCTAGAGTTTTAAGATCTTTCCGAGGCAACATTTCCGAAGCAACATTCGAATGGGATAATTTGATCTTTTTAGACTGGAGGGCAACCACTAAAATCTCCTATGCTTAATGATTGTTTACCGAAGGCAACCGAAGTGAGGTATACCCTAGGAGTGAATATGTGCATATGATTTATTTCAGTTATTTAATCTTTGCATATTAGGTGATCTACCGTTTTAATTTTCAAGACATTCTTGCCATACAATCCTATTAGCATACATTTAGACAGTTAAATATTTGCAGGAATTAAAAATGCGAAAAAATAAACCTAGCTATTACAAAGCTTCGGGGATGGGGATTAATTACATAACCAAAGAATCGGGGATTAAAGCAAGAAATAAAACCCTAATTTAACTATTACAAACCATCGACAGTTACAAAAAAAATAATGGAAAAGAAATAATTAAATGTGCAGAAAATTAAATACGGGGAGAAATTGAAAACCCTAAAATCTAATTGAGAAATAATTTGGGTTGTATTTTTGAGAAAAGAATTGATTAAATTATGTACGACTAAAACCCTAATTCTGATCATTTTAATTATGAAAAAGAAATTGAAATTAACCTAATCTAGCTTAAATTAAATAATTTCAATTAAATATTTTACAAAGAAAACAAGATTTTGTGTATTTTTTATTTTTTTATTTGAGAAAAGAAATTTAATTGTAAAATTAAAACCTAGTTTCTATTTGATTTTAATTATAAAAGAAATTAACTTAACCTATATTTCTAATTAAATTAAAATAAATATTTTATTAAAAAAATTCTTTTTTGGTATTTTGTGATTTATTGATTTTATGATTAATAAAAAAAGGTAATTAATTTGGTGAAAAAAATAATTAAACAAAACAATTAAAATAAAAGAAATAAATAAAGAATAAGAATATGGGCCTGTATGTTGTTAGCAAATCTGGGGGTGTCATTCTGAATTTCCAAGCCCAAAAACACTCCAAGCCCAGTCAGCCTTTGGTGCCTTGTATCTTTGACTTGAGGGTATACCATAATCCCTCATTGCTGGAACGTTGGATTGGATGTGATGAGGTCTTTGAGGGTTAGATCTGAGGTCTCACGATGGACTTCCTAGGGCATGATGCATTGGAACCTTAGAAAACATCAGGAAAATGCAAAAGTAACACGTCTGGAGTCGAACCCAGGACGTGTACCGTATAGGTTCTCCCTTTTGCTAACTGTGTTGTGCGTTTGAACTGTTAGTATAATGAAAACCAAATATAATATAAATAAATCAAGTCCCTGATTCCCACATGCGCGAATTTTTAAATGGTCCAATGATGATTGGACACGCCATCATCTTCTCCTGGGAACCATCGCTTTTGGCATTGGCCCTTTACCTACGGACAAACTCGTCACTATAGGCTATAGTGACAGTTTTTACGCGTAGCTAAAACCTGCAAAATTCTCAAAACGACATACAAGCAACATGAATTACATTCAAAGGCATGAATCAAGCCTACTTCATCCCCTAAACATGAGGAGGCTCTTAATTTGGCCCAATTTTGCCTCTAGCTAGGGTTCCCCAATTTGGAGCTCGCGAACCCTAACTATGGAAAATAGTTATTCCTGCATCAAATCTTAAATCCAGGCTATCAAAAAGCTTCCTGGCATGATCATAAACATGTATATGCAAACAAATTGGACTGAAAACACATAAAACTAGAAGAACAAGTTTGAGTTCAGAGGATGCAAGTCGTGATGTGTAGCTTGTGTTTCTGATGGTTTGATGACTTGGGGTGATTGGAATAGCTTCAGCGCACGCCCAGGAAGAGATTGCTGGCCTTAAATTGCTTTGAATCGTCCCCTAACCTGAAAACTGAATCACACTTTTTGCCAACTTTTGAGTTTGTTATATGCTTCTCACGACTCCTAACCCTTATGCCATGCTTTGTTCTTGTCCATTATATATCTAGGAATGAATTAGGGTTACAAATTTGGATTGAATCTTTGCAATTATAAGAGATTTGATTTGATTTTAAAGCTTATATAAACTTGCTATTTTGAGCCAAATCTTCCCTTTCTTGTACCAATTATGCTTGATTCGTTTTGGCCTTGATAATTCAGCATATTTTGATTGCCATCCTGTCCAAAAACCAAATCAAATCATATCTTTTCTATTATTCATCAATTAATTGATTTAATTCACTTTTTAATTAATAAAAAATCAAAATAAATTGAAAAATGAAGCAAATAATGTGTGGGTGAATATTTGAGTCGTGGATCACATTATAAGTGATGTGCAAGCATAAAAAAGTTAGGCCCATTTAGCAAAAAATTCATTTTTGAGCACATTTGACTTTTGGCAACTTTGCAAAAAGGGTCAACTTTGACAAGGCATATCTCTTCCAATTTTAACCCTAGAGATGTGTTATTGGACTTTTTAGAAAGCTTAGGATGTCCCCTAAGCAACCCTATTGGTCTCATATCAATTGAGTCTCCCATGTTCATGTAAGAAGCTTTGACCCAAAAGGTGTTTTTGTTGACTTTCCAAAAGGACCCATAATGTAGAAATTCATATCTTTTTGTGAGTGCATATTTTGAACTTGTGAGATGAATATTAATTGTAGTTAATTGCATCCTATTCAAAATGAGCTTTGGATGGAAAACTTCTGATAAAGCATGTGGAAGTTATGCTTGGTCAAAGTTAGGTTGACTTTTCTTGAGAAACCCTAATTTAGCAACTTTTGGGTTTTGATGAATTTTGAGCATTCCTTGAGGAGTCAAGATCAACCCTTGATCAATTTATGAAAGTCACTTTAAAATGTTAATGTTGACCAAAAATCTTGAAGTTTGACTGTATGTGGGTCACAGTTGACTTTTGACCTAATACAGTCGATTCTCAAGCATCTGAGCAGTTGACTGAACAAACTTCTTGTGCAAAGCATGAAACTTGACATGTAGGGTCTTGAGAACATATTAAGACCATGGAGAGCATATGAGTTCTTTTTGGTTCACCCATATTGATGAAAATGGAAACCCTAATTTGAGGTACACTGTTTTAGGAGAGAGTTTGTCTGGTCCACTCTTGGGAAACCTTGAGCAAATTGAAGATCTCAATGGACATGTATTGAGTAAAATGAGAGAGAAAATTTTGGGGTACAACACAAGGCATGAAACAAATGATTGTTGGTCTCTGAAGAATAAAGTTCAGGATCTTATTGAGGCAAAGGAGATTGAATTTGACCCTCTTGAAACCCCCAATGTGATAACTGCACCAATGCCCAAGCATGGCCAGGGTATTAATGTTGTTGATGATGTTCTATTTGTTTCTTCTATGGATGATTTGACTACCCCTCTGCCAACTATTAAGAAGAATCTCTTACAAGCCGGTTTATTTTTGGGTTATGGTGAAAGTTGCCACCTGTGTGCGTCTCTGTCCAATGGTTGTTTATTATTGAAGATGGGTGTCCAACGCCTGATGAACAATAAGGGAATTCTGTTTGAGAAGACTCCCTCTATGAAAGGTCTATGTGAATATGCAAGATGTGAAGATGTGTCAATTATTACCATTTCCGACAATCCTCCCAGGGTCTCCTCTAAAATACCTGTCAGGATTACATCCACTCCTAAGGTTTCTCCTTTAATTATCACCTTTCCAGGGCCCATACCATATTCCTCCGACAAAGTTGTTACTTGGAATTATGGAGCTGACATTTATTATCATGGCGTCAAGCAGGACCTCCTAGCCATTAAGAATGAAGTTACTGAAGATACTGATCCTAACATCGACAACATAATTGGGACCAGTAAAATTACCAGAAGCGGAAGGATTTTCTCTCCTAAAATCTCTCCAAAGACTGTTGCCACTCCTTCATGTATTCCTGTTAATACTCATGTTATTATTCCTGCTACTGAGTCGGCTAAGACTCAGGGCATAGAAGTATTGGTCGAGCCTTCCCAGATGGAGGAACCTAAAGAAACCATTCCTGAAGCCTCTAAAAAGGAAATGGAGGAAATTTTGAAAATCATACGGAAGAGTAATTATAATGTTGTGGAGAAATTGGGGCAGACCCCCTCAAAGATTTCAATGTTGGCCTTATTGTTGTGCTTTGAAGCCCATGCTAAGGCTTTGGTGAAGTTCCTAAAGTCTGCTCATGTGGCGCAAGAGATTTTTGTCGACCAATTCAAGAACTGTGTTGCTAGTCTTACTGTTCACAATGGACTTGGTTTCTCCGATGTTGATTTGACGTCTAAAGGAAGAAAGCATAATGATGCCCTGCATGTCTCCATTGAGTGCAGGGGCACTGCCCTGGCTCATGTTCTAGTTGATACGGGTTTGTTGCTAAATGTTCTACCCAAGGGTGCTTTAGACAGATTGGACTGTGAAGGACTGACTTTGAAGCCCAGTAATATTATGGTAAGGGCTTTTGATGGTTTCAAGAGAATGGTGCACGGGGAGGTGGACATTCCTATTAAAGTTGGTTCCCAAACGTTTGGATCCACTTTCTATGTGATGGACATTCGCCCGTCTTACTCTTGTTTGTTGGGACGCCCTTGAATTCATGGGGTTGACGCTATCACTTCCACCTTGCATCAGATGTTAAAGTATCCGGTTAATGGAAAGATTTTTACAGTCCATGGCGAAGAAGAGTATATGGTGACCCATCTGAACTCTTTCTGATATGTCGAGATGGACGGCGAGTACATTGAGACCCCCTGCCAGGATTTTGAAGAGGTTCCTCAAACAATTGTTGTTACCAAAGTTGCTACCGCTGTTCTAGAGATTACCAGACCTCCACTGAAGATGGCTTCTCTAAAACATGCTAGGGCTGTAATTGAAGAAGGTGGGTGTACTATTTTGGGAGAACTACCTGACATCCCTTATAAATCTGAAAATTTTGGGTTGGGTTTCAATTCAGGAGCTCAAAAACCGGAGGACCACCACTACGCATCAGAAACCATGTAGTCAATGTTGTAGAAGATGCTGACAGTGACTGTGACCTGGATAATTGGATCTTCCCTACTACCAACGGTGGACTCAACAATTGGACAGCTAGAGACTTTGTTCCCATTAATTTCATCCAGGAGTAATTGTATTTTTGTTTTTTTGGGATATGTAATATTTGAACAATTTAAACTCTAAAGCCTTGTGTCTTACCTGAGGCAACATGGTTTATTTGTGAGGGTTATCATTTCACTTTCATATGTCATAAATAAATCATTGGACGTTTTGCATACAAATTTTTTGCTCTTTGTCTTTCTTTTCGGCTTTTACTTCACCAAAATAGCTATACTCTCTTACACACACCCACATATCAAACTGCAGATCCACATCCACTCTGAATCCCATTGAAAACGGTTCTGTTATTTCCAGTTATGACTTTGAAAATCCGATCTACCAAGCCGAGGACAAAGGTGAGGAAGATTGTGAAGTACCAGGAGAACTTACTAGACTGTTACAATAGGAGGAAAGAGCAATACATCCTCGTGAAGAGCCAGTCAAGACGGTAAACTTGGGTACTGAAGAGGATAAAAAGGAAGTCAAAATAGGTTCCAACTTGAAGCATAGTTTCAAAGAGCGGTTAATCCATATGTTATATGACAATGTTGAGATCTTTGTCTGGTCATACGAAGACATGTCGGGGCTGGAAACTGATATTGTGGTCATCGTCTAGAAACGAAAGAAGATTGTCCTCCAGTGAAGCAAAAGGTTTGTCGTATGGATCCTGAGATGTCAGAAAAGATCAAGGCTGAAGTTATGAAACAGTTTAACATTGGGTTCTTAGCTGTTACTTCTTATCCACAATGGGTTGCAAACATGGTACCGGTACCTAAAAAGGATGGCAAGGTGCGTATGGGTGTGGATTACAGAGATTTGAATAGGGCGAACCCCAAGGATGACTTTCGGCTTCCCCATATTGATGTTCTGGTTGACAACACTACACAGCATAAGATATTCTCCTTCATGGACGATTCTTCCAGGTATAATTAGATTAAAATGGCACCTGAAGATATGGAGAAAACAACTTTTGTCACGCAGTGGGGCCCTTTCTTCTACAAAGTTATGCCATTTGGGTTGAAGAACGATGGGGCAACCTACCAGCGTGATATGGTAGCCTTGTTTCATGATATGATCCATCACGAGATAAAGGTCTACGTCGATGATATGATAGCAAGGTCTCATACTGAAAAAGAGCACTTCAATCACTTGCAGAAAATGTTTGAAAGACTGAGGAAGTACAAGTTAAGATTGAATCCGAACAAGTGCACCTTTGGAGTAAGATCTGGTAAGCTCCTAAGTTTCGTTGTTAGTGGAAAAGGTATCGAAGTAGATCTTGAAAAGGTTAAAGATATTCAAGTGATGACAACTCCCTGCACCGAGAAGGAGGTTAGGGGATTCATGGGACGTCTAAACTACATTTCCATATTCATTTCCCACCTAACCGCTACTTGTGAGCCAATCTTCAAATTACTAAAGAAAGATCAAGTAGTGAAGTGGAATGACGACTGCCAGACTGCCTTTAACATAATCAAGGAGTATCTTTAAGAACCTCCAATTTTGATGTTGCTGGTTGAAGGAAGACCTCTAATTATGTACTTAACAGTATTAGAAAATTCAATGGGGTGTGTGCTAGGGCAGCATGACGAGTCTGGTCGAAAAGAGCATGCAATATACTACCTTAGAAAAAAGTTTACCGACTGTGACACAAGATACTCACTGCTCAAGAAAACTTAATGTGCTTTGGCATGGTCTGCTCGCCGACTAAGACAGTATATGTTGACCCACACCACTTTATTGATATCTAAAATGGATCCTATCAAATACATATTCGAGAAGCCTGCTCTCTCTGGAAGAATAGTAAGATGGCAAATGGTCATGAAAAAATATGACATTCAATACACTACCCAAAAGGCGATAAAAGGAAGGGTACTAGCTGATCATTTGGCTCATCAGGCTGTGGACGACTATCAATCCATAAATTTTGAGTTCCCAGACGAGAACATCATGTTAGTGACTGATTGTGAAGAACCTGGACCGGATGAAGGAACTAAAAAAGGTTCCCGATGGACTATGGTTTTTGATGGAGCTTCCAACGCACTTGGCAATGGCATCGGTGTTGTGATCATATCTCCCGAAGGCTGTCATACTCCTTTCATTGATAGCCTATGTTTCAATTGTACCAACAATATGGTTGAATATGAAGCATGCATTATGGGTCTCAAAGCTGTTATCAACTTGAGAATCAAATTCTTGAGTGTATTTGGAGACTCAACCCTGGTAATCAGTCAAATTAGAGGAGAATGGGACACGAAGCATCCTAATCTCATTCCTTACTAAAAGCATGTGTTGACACTGATTCCACACTTTGCAGAAGTTACCTTTGAGCATTTTCCACGAGAAGGAAATCAATTAGCAGATGCGCTAGCTACTATGTCATCCATGTTTAAAGTCAGATGGGATAATAAAGCTTCTCATATCACTATTGAGATATTGGATGAACCAACATACTGTTATGAGGTTGATACTGAAGAAGTAGTGGACAAACCTTGGTTACACGAAGCGAAAAGATACCTCGAATCCCAAGAGTATCCTGAGGGAGATTCTGTTAATGATAAGAAGTTCCTAAGAAGGTTCTCTGCCAAGTTTTTCCTCAGTAACAGAATCCTCTACAAGCGCAACCACGATTCTACTTTGCTTCAGTGTGTAGACAAGAGTGAAGCAGAGAAGATTATGGCAGATATGCACGAAGGTACCTTTGGCACCATTTCTAGTGGGCACACAATGGCTAAGAAGATTCTTAGGGCAGGGTACCACTGGTCCACTATAGAAGCAGACTGTTATCAGCATTCCCGAACGTATCACAAGTGCTAGATCTATGTTGATAGAGTACATGTGCCTATGGTTCCCTTGAACATCTAAATTGATCCCAAGCTTTTCGCAATATGGGACATTGATATGATCGGAGATATTAGACCTACCGCTTCTAATCGGAACTGCTTCATCCTGGTTTCCATTGATTACTTCACAAAGTGGGTCGAGGCAGCCTCATTTGCTTCTGTTACCAAGATTGTCGTGGCCCGGTTCATCATACATAACCTTATTTGTCGGTATGGTATTCCAAAAAGAATCATCATAGATAATGGTACCAATATCAATAATAATATAATCGCCGAGCTCTGCATGCAATTCAAGATTCAGCATCATAACTTTTCTCCTTATCGGCCGAAGATGAATGGCGTTATAGAGGCAGCCAATAAAAACATCAAGAAGATCATACAGAAGATAACATTTACATACAAAGATTGGCACGAGATGTTACCATTCACTCTTCATGGTTATCGTACCTCAGTACGCACGTCAATAGGTGCAACTTTTTTCTCTCTGGTATACGGTATGGAAGTTGTCCTACCCATCGAAGTCCAGTTTCTTCCTTGAGAATCATGAGGGATGCGGGTTTGAATGAAGACGAATGGGTTCAGACTCTACTTGACCAATTGAACTTGATTGACAAGAAAAGGCTAGCAGCTATTTATCATGGTCATATGTAACAAAAATGTATGATTAAAGCTTTTAGCAAGAAGGTCAGACGTCAGGAATATCAAGTTGGCGATCTAGTAATCAAGCGCATTATCCTGCCACAAGGTGAACCCAGGGGCAAATGGACTCCCACATACGAAGGACCATTTGTGATCAAGAACATATTTGCTGGTGGATCCATGATCTTAACCACTATGGACGATGACGACCTTCCGCACCTTATAAATGCGGACATAGTTAAAATATACTATGCGTGAACAAAGACCCGCTAGGTTGACTGGCCTAGGAAAAAAAAGGGCATCCCGGCGAAACAAAAGTGTTCGGGAAAAGTATATATATATGAAAAGTATGTACACCCGAAAATTCGAAAACCTGAAAAGGCGGCTTGGGCAAAAAAGGGTGTCCCGGTGGACTGAAAACCCGAAAGGGCGGTCCAGGAAAAAGTTAGGGATTAAAAGTGTACAACTATGTCCCATTGGATCACCTCACAGACAGACTTCAGTATCAAGTGTCAAATTCAAATGGTACTAATTAATCCAGTCAGCTTCAGTCAAGCAGCAAAGTGATGAGACGCTCAAAGATATAAAGGCAATAGCAGAATGGGAACCCAATGGGATCATTTCACATAGTTGTTTTTCTTTGTATACTACTTTGTATAGTTTTCATTCTTACGACGGCATTCTATTATTAGGATGTTTATCTCCTTGTACAAAAATGCCTGTTATAGGCATATTTCTTCAGATTAATATAAAAACTATCTCTTTGAAAGTACATAAACTATTTGTTTTTATTTTTATGTTTTGTTTTGCAAAAAACGTCCAGTGATTGTTTTTAACATATGCATTTGAATATAATCACCGTTTATAAATACACACATAAAAAACAGAAAGACAGATACTAATGGCTTTAAGAAATGGGACAATGTCTAAAAAGCCCTTTTTAAATCCCCGCAGATACATCCCACAATAGATACAGAGACAAAGACGTTGTTTACCGTGAAAATTGGTTTAAAAAACCGCTGATCTTCAAAAAATGGTTATTTTGGTTACTTGCAGGATCGATTGGATTGATCCTAGGACATATGATAAGTTATTTGTAAGTTTAAATGAAAAGGTTTGAGAAGATATTAGGAGTAAAGGGAGGATGAAGGTAAGAATTTAATAAATGTGCAAGTAGAAGGCAAGAGTAAGTAAATTTGCAGTAATGATGAAGTACGGTAATGATAAAGTTTGCAAGGAAACGTAAATGACAAAGATTGTAACAAAATGTAAAGACTTGACTTTAATTAAAATATGGTGATTCAAACGTACATTCTCAAAATTCTTTCTCACGCAGCGGGTACTTGAATATATTTGAGTGACTTGTACTAATAAGTTGAACACCCGGAATTTTACACAAACTTCTTATATTTATACTGGTAGTAAATAACCATCGAACGGTTACTTCAATCCAGGATGAGGACAAGTTTCCTCTGCATGTTCTTCGATCACTATCTTCACGTCATATCGCTTTTCCTAACTGTCAAGTGAACTGCTTTTCCCTCCTTTCTTCGAATTCAAATTCACTTGCTTGCTGATACAAGGACCTTTCAATCGAAGACCACAAGATCCTCTCAGTCGAAGACCACAAAAACCTCTTGGTCGAAGACTAACTTTAACTTAGAAAGTTCTCTAAGTGTTTTCTCCTTCTTAGCAAGGATGAATTCGACACAACCCCTTTCATAGGCTCTTTTGGTCGAAGTTTCGGCAACTTTAGATTTCTTCAATCTATTTTTAGCCAATAAGTCCAATTCGTGTGAGTGTCGAATTTAGGAGCTAACAAATTTCCCCTCAAGAATGTCAGTTTCGAGCCAAGGAGAAACAGCCATTCTTTGATACCCTTATTCGACACCTATCCATAAGATTTGGTCCAACGTCTTATGACAATTCTTTGGCTTTTTCCTACATGATTTTTATTAAGCCAATTACTACCTTATTTGCTGCTTAGACTTGGCCATTGGCTTGCGCATAATAAGGTGTAGATGTTAACAACTTAAATCCCATTTCTGTAGCGAATTATTTCATTTTTCGACCAGTGAATACTGATCCTTGATCAGTCGTTATTGTCTCAGGGATTCCAAACCTATATATAATGTTCTTTTGAATAAATTTAATATTTTCTTGGTCCACATTGACTAAAGGAAATGCTTCAATCCATTTAGTGAAGTAGTCATTTCCCACCAATATATATTTTTGGATTTTAGATGATGCTGGTCAAATCTCTCTAATAAGATCCAAAGCCCATCCCCTAAAAGGCCAAGGTTTCACAATCGAATGAAGTTCGCTTGCAGGTACATGTTGGATGCATGTATGTACTTGGCATTCTTGGCACCCTTTTGCAAACTCAACACAAACTTTCAACATAGTAGGCCAATATAATCCTTGCCTAAATAACAACCATTTCATTTTATGGCCTATTTGATGTGCCCCATATGCCCCAGCATGTGTATTCGAAAGGGATATATATTCCTCTGTTTCACTTAGGCATTTTAGTAGTACTCCTCCAGGCGTCTTCTTGAACAATTCATTTCCTATTTTAATATAACTCAACGCACTATACTTTGTTTTTCGCTCTGTCAAAGTTGTTGGATTTTGCAGATAATATACTATGGGTTTTCTCCAATCTTGCTCGGTTAGATTATCTATGGACGAAATTTCGAAGTTTTTTTGGTCAGCGTACCCCAGCTTTGTTGTTTCCAAATCTATTGGAGACAACTTGGTTGATACTACTCTTACCCTAACTTCAATTGCTTGTTGCAATTTTTCTTTCGAAATTTTACCCAGATGCAATCTATGCTAAGTCATTAGCCACTTGATTTTCTAATCTTGGTATATGTCGAATGTTGATCACTTCAAATTTTTTCAACAAACGATTGGCTATTACAAAATATATGATTAGATTTTCTCTTATACATTTGTATTCTTTTGTAACTTGCCTTATGACTAACTCTGAGTCTCCCATTATTTCAACTCGAGTTTCCCCCAATTTCAACAAGATTTCAAGGCCTACAATTAGAGCTTTATACTCAGCCTCATTGTTTGAACAAGAACCTTCGATCTTGTACTTGAATGTTGTTGGAATTTTATTTGGAGAAATAATTAGAACTCCCACTCCAGTTCCATCTTTGTGACTGGAACCATCGAAGTATAACTTCCAGGGTTCAATCTCCAGGTAATTTAATGATTCTTCATTCATTGAATGGTTAAATATAAAGTATGCTACCTCTTGTCCTTTTACAGCATTGAGAGGCATAAAGGTTAATGAATACTCAGTCAATACAAGTGCCCATTTGCCAATTCGACTGTGCAAGATGGGTTTCGACAACATATATTTGAAAACATCAAAATGAGACGAAACATAAACATCAACTGGTTTAATATATTTCTTGAGTTTTGTACTTGAGAAGTAAAGACATAAACATAGTTTTTCAACTTCACTATATCTAGTTTCTGCATCATTTAAAACTCTATTGAGGTAGTAGATGGGCCTTTCGACACCATTTTCATCCTCTTTAGCTAACATGCTCCCTAAAGTTTTATCAGATGCAACTATGTACAATCTCATACTCCTATTTCTACAAGGAGGTACCAGAATAGGTGGCTTGGTAAGGTATCCTTTGATTTTGTCGAAGGCCTCTTGTTGTTCTTTCCCCCATTTGAATCCTCCTTTTTTGAGTCGAAGTAAAGGTGAGAAGGCTTGCGTCTTTCCAATTAAGTTGGATATAAACCTCCTTAAGAAATTTATCTTGTCAAGTAGAGATTGCAACTCCTTTTTGTTTGTTGGTGCTTTCGCTTCTAAAATGGCCTTAGTCTTATTCTAGTTTATTTCTATTTCCTTTTTGTGGACCACAAAGCCTGAGAAGTCCCCTGCTTTTACGCAGAAAGCGCACTTTAGAGGATTTATCTTTAGACCATAGCTTCTCATCCTTTCGAAGGATTTTCGGAGATGGTCTATGTGATTCTTCCCTGGTTGTTCGGATGAACTTCCATTTTAGCAGCCTTTCGACTTCCGTTTTGATCTTCGACAATATTTCTGGTGCAAAACTCCTTGGGGTTTGCTTGACAGGATTTTTCCCAGGCTTTATTGGTAGTTGAAGCTCCACCAATCCTCTATCGAGACAAGGCATTTCTTCATAATCCCACGCAAAGCAGTCTTTGAACTCCTTTAACAATTGGATTATTTCGACCATGAGCCCTGGATCTATCTTTGCACTGATGTATGTTGGTCTTTTCACCACTCCTTCGTCCAAGTCTATTTCTTCAAGAGGGTCTTGCGCTAGCATTCTAATGTTGTTTGCCAGCAGATCCTTCTCGAAACCCAAAGGCTCATCATCGTAGATAGCATCTAGCCTTTGTCCTTGTACTTCTTCCCCTTTTAAGTTAGGTGGTTCTGGGTCGAAATCATTCACAGGGCCTTCTGGAAGTTGCACTTGTTCATTGGCTCTGATATCCATATACTTCACTTTATCCTCTAAGGACGCTATCATTCTATTTTCTGCAACATATGCCAAAATCTTTTGTAACGCTTGTGACTCAGTCATAATCACTGAAATCATTGCCCCAGCCTATTGGTCGTATATCCTCAATTCCTCCATAATCAATGTTTGACATGTCCTCCCTATCCCATTGGAAACTATGATCTGAGTATAGGTATAGGAGCAGAAAGTATTTGGTGTTGGCGTCAGGTCGAAGTCTGGAGGATTGCATGGCCCTATGTGAGCCAAATTTCTGTCGAAGCTTTCTCTGTCAACATTGTTGACTTTGAACATATAGTAACTTTGATCATCTTCAATATTTTCTACTATCCCATTTGGGCGCCAGATGGTAACACGCTGATGCACTGATGATGGAACTGCCCCTATGCCATGGATCCACTCCCTTCCTAGGAGCAAATTGTAATTGGGTTTCGTTGAGATGACTATGAACATTGTTGGTCGAACTATGGTTCCCACTTCGAGTTCCAATTGTATTACTCCTATAGTGGTCCCAGTTCCACCTTCATAGTTCGATAGAACCATGTTATGGGGCTTGATGTCTTCATCTCCTTTGCCCATCTTTTTCAGCATGATGTGAGGGATTATGTTAATTGTGGCCCCGCAATCAACCAAAACTTTGTTGATGGTTGCCTCCCCTACTTTTTCTCTTACTAACAAAGGTTCGAAATGATTCCTCATTGCCTCAGTAGGACGCTCGAAGAAGGAATTTTGCTCTTCTACGCATCCATTATTCATAACATAGTAGCACAATGGCCTATGTTTGGCCATTTCTTATTCGACCTCCCAATCTGTCTCTTCGACTTCAACTAGTTGGCCGTATTCTCTAGGCAGCAAAGACACTACATTTACCATGATGTCTAATGTAGCATTCGACCCAGAATCAAAATCTTCTTTCGATTTACCTTGTTCAGGCCATACCAGCCTTCTAGAAATTGGCTTCCTTTCCAAAGGCATTCTTGGTTTAGCCTTCTTTTTGCTTTGTGGCACGTTAGTGCTTGTTTCTGGTTGAAGCCCTTCTGCAGCCTCTCTTTCAGCCTTTCGCCGCCTCTGATACCTTCTCCATTAGGAGCGGGTCATAGGGTTCTTTCATTTGTAATTGTTTGACACATGAGCAACCCTGTTTGTTGTTGTTGATTGAAATTCCTTTATGTAGGCCAAAGAGGAACCTCTTGGCATATCAAATGTCTGCCATTTTCCCTCGTTAGGCCTTTTCCTACATGCTGTCTTCAACCAAGTATCCACAGGGACATTTGTTGGAGGCTTGAAATTTGATGGCCTATTTACTTGGTTCACTGGCCCCTTTTGGTATCCCCTTCTAGGATCATACCTTACTTCAAGGTCCATGTTAGGCTGGGCATTATCTCCCCACTTTTTCTGCACTGCAGGCACCCCTTGTATTTGCTCAGCAACTTTCTTGTCGAAGATAGAACTGCATCTTGTACATAGCATAACCTCTGACTTCTTTTTTTGGCATCTATGTATAAAATCTTCCAGATTTTCATTCCCCTTAGGAAAAGAAAGCTTATTGATTTCCTCTTGTCTGATGTTGTCTGTTGAATCTGCATATTTAGGTCCAGATACTTCGACCATATTTATTTCCATGTTGTTCTTACCAAATACACTTAGTTTCTGCATTTGGGCTTCTAGGCCTTCTGTCGAACCTGTGACAGCAGCCAAGTAGGAACCTTTAGTAGTTCCTTTGTTTGAACCATCAGTTACTACCTTGTTTAGGCCTTCAGTAGCCTTTTTATGTATTTCTTCGATAGCTTCTTTACTAACGTCCTCAGTGAAACTGCCAAAAACTGGTTTGTTGATGAAGTTTTTCGAGACTTCGATCATGTTGATGTATGAAGGTTCAGCGTAATGGGAATCTGCCTGCAGCGGGTTTGCATCAATCTTCATGGGTGGTTTGTCAGCAAACTTGAGTATGTCGTCTTTGATTGCGCCTTGAACGAGATCCCTGAAAAGAAAATATTGTGAGGTTTTATGGCCCAAAAAATTATGATATTTACAAAAACCTCTCTTTTTCCTTTGATCTAAAGGAGGCATTTTTGCCCCAAGGGGCACTATCATCTGGCCATCTTTAACTAACAAGTCAAATATTTCGTCACATTTTATGACGTCGAAACTATAGGTTTTCTTTGGGAACCTATCATTATTCTTCTCAGATTCAATAGGATTCTTTCCATTTGAGGGTGTTAACAGTTTGCAAGAGTATGGTGGTCCTTGCTTTAATTCTGCTAAATCGACTTTTCTCTCTTCGACAGTTATATATCTCTAGATCATCATCATCCATTTCGACATATGCTACCCTTTCTCTTTGCTGATTTTTATCCGCTTTAGCTTTTTCAGCCTTAAGGAATTCCACCTGTCGAACTCTATCGGGAAATTGGGCCATGTGTCTCAGGTATTGGGTATCTAATTTCTTCCTAATTGAATAATCTAGACCCCCTGCATCCATTCCGATCAACTCATGTTCAGGCACTTATGTAAAGCATCTGGCTTTGAGTAGTCGAGATCTATTCAGATACTCATCAATTGGCTCAGTGAATCTCCTTTTCACACTAGCCAGTTCTTTCAAACTTATTTTGGTTTGTCCCATATAGAACTGTTCATGGAACAATATTTCCAATGGATTCCAATTGTGGATCAAATTAACTGGGAGTGTGGTAAACCAAGTGAAGGCATTTTTGGTTAGGGAACTTGGGAAATATTTAATCATAAGATTCTCATTATTTGAGATTTCCCCAACTTCTATAAAATACCTTGCTACATGTTCGACAGTGGACTCTGTCGTATCCCCTGAAAACTTGGTGAACTTTGGAACTTTCCACCTAGGTGGTAATTATGATTTCAAGATGTAATCTGATAACGGAGATGTAAAGTTTGGCCTATGAAAGCTAATATTCACTCCATTTTGTGCCATGATTCTTTCGACCATGGCTATCAAGCTATTATCTGGTGCATAGTTATGGTGTCGAACCTGTTGTATTACTTCATCAGCATTTTGGTTTTGATTTACCATAATTATACCTTGTTCGACAGCTCTTGGGATTTGTGGAGCAACTTTGGGTACTTCGATCCTAGGTTGTTCGATTTCTACTCTATGGTGCATCCCATCTGGCTGTGGATTCTGGTTAATGGTCATGTCATCCTCTAAAACTACGCTATGATTTCCTCTTATCAACTCTATTTGGGGTTGTCTAATAGGTTGAGGAACCCCAAAAAATTCATCCATGTGTGTCATTTGTGCTTCAATTTGCTGATTTGACTGGGTGGTATTTTGTATTAGAGGGTTGAGCATTGTACTCAAGGTTTGTGCCAACATTTTCACCATGTCATGGTTGCTTTCATCCATTTGTTGCCTCAAAACTGTTGTAGAAGCATTTGTGAGGCTTGGCATTGTATGTGACATTCCTCCTAAGAGTTGGTTTCTACCCAAATTTTCCATACCAGTTCCAGATCCCTGTAATGGTGAAGATGCACTCACCAAAGGTTCTGAAAATATGGATGAAGCATTCATAAGGCTTGCCATTTCAGCAGTTGGCATGCCATAAGGTTGGTCTTGACCCATCCAGGCTGTCGAAAATTCTGGAGGGACATAAGGTCGAACTCTAAGATTTCCCATTGGTGGGCGTGTTCCTGGTGGACCCCTAGGACCTATATAATAAAGTATTGGTCTTGTTCGTGCAACCGTTACTACTGGTATCTGTTTACCATTGTTTTTGGTAAACAATCGATGATCTCCAAAAAGGTAAGTTTTTTGGTTTACTCACGGGACCGATCAAACTAATCCCAGGACATATGCTAATTTTTATGTAAAATGGGTAAGAAGGAAGAACGCGCGTTCGACCCATAGAAATGATGTTTGAGATTGTTGAAAAGTAAGCAAAATTATAGAAATGCAAGTAAAAGAAGTAAAAAAGATAACTTTGCAGAATAATAGTAAAGTAATGTAAAAAAGACTTTCATTAAGGAAAAATGGTGTTTCCAACGTACATTTCTCAGCTTTATCCTTTCTCACGCAGTAGTTACTTGGATAATGTTTGAGTGATTTAGTACAATAGGTTGAACACACTTGAAAATTACACAAGCTTCTTAATTTATACTAAAAATAGGTAACCGTCGAGGGAACATTCTGCGCTAGGATGAACACAAGTGTCTTCTGCATGTCCCTCGACCTATGGCTTTCAGCCATGTTGCCTCCTCTTAAACGCTGGCGAAAACTTCCTTTCCCTCCAATAATTCAAAATTCAAATAATCCGCGTACCATGTGCCAAAGCGAGAATACTTTCTTTTAGTCGAGTAACATAAGTCTTCTTCAGTCGAATGAGCCCTTGGTCGAAGATTCCTATCATAACTTATATCTTTTTTTCTTAAGTTATTTCATGTGTCGAATCATACTTCCTGGCTTGGTTCATTCCAGTTGTTTGGTCCAAAAGACCAAATATAGTAAGTGTCAAATTTGGGAGCCAACAAATTGCCCCCCAAGAATGTCTATTTCGATGCTCAAAGAAATTGCCATTCTTTGAACTTCTCATTCGACATCTGTCTTCCCAGTTGTCCACCATGTCTTTACGTGTGCTTTTCCCCTTTCCTACAGCTGCTGCACTTAGTAAAAGCATCATTACTTTTTCTCCAAGAAGTCTCTTCAAACTGCCGTTACCATGCTTTCCATGATGACCATATCCCTATAACCTAGGCAAGCATGTCTAAACGTTTCCCAATGCCTGCACGGTAACCGTTTCGCACTTCTCCACATGTCTCACTACCTGTGAAACATTAAATGGTCTTAACGAGACATATCCCTCTCTTGAAGGCTATAAATACTTCTAAGCCTTTCTATTTGGAACTTTTACCATTTCTAGCATTTCCAAATCCCTTGCTTTCTCACAATATTGTACTGTCAACTTCTCTTTTTCTCTCAAATCCTCAACAATGGCTTTTCTCTCTAATGCTCCAAACAATCGTCAACCCAAAAACACCGATGATGTCCAAAAACCACCGGAGGTCTTTTCCACCAACCCTCCTTCTTCCTCGATTGATAGGTATGTTGTTGAACCTATGAAGAAAGAATGGCGAGAAGAATATGATTCTCAACTCCTCATTCCCATCAGATACGGTGGAAACATGTATGCTATGTCCGTTATCTTCATGCGTCAAAAATCCCTTGAAAAACCGCGCCTTCTTTCCTACTCACCCAAGGCTTAGACCCATAGGTTGCGCGAAGAAACCTAGGGATGACCCTAAAGATTCTACTCCGACAAACCAGCAGCATCCTCAGACTACAGAGGATATCAACCTCCAGTTCATGAACAAAGGGAATCGAATATTTTTCTCAAGCCCTAACCTCTCTTCTGAATATTCAGACTGGTTGAATAAGATGGAGAGGGTGCAAGCTTCTGTTTGGAAGGAGATGGGCATTTATGACCTGGTGATGCTGTCGAAGACAGGATTGCCTTACTGCCCCCTTATGCTGGTATCTTCTTTGTACTTTTGGGATAGCGCACATTTCACTTTTCATCTGCCTTGTGGGATGATGACCCCCACTTTATTCGACATAGCTGGCATCACTGGGCTTCGACCAACCGGTGACTATTTCGACCCTGAAGACTTGTCTGAGGATGCTATTGGGTTTGCTACTACAAAACCCACTTACACCACCTTTATAAACCACTTCCACGACAAAGCTTCTAGCATTGTGTCGGAGGTGGAGCATATAGCCTTCTTGGCTATGTGGTTGTCTCGATTTGTTTTTTGTACTAAGTCTCTTCAAGTGACGAAAAAGATGCTGACGCTCGCGACGCAGCTTCACCATAAATACCCCCTTTTCCTGGCCGAATTGATTTTGGCCAACTTATATGAGTCCATCAGTAATGGTGTGACTCAACTTAAGGTTATAGGGCACAGGGGGAGCCTGCTGCTAGCTGGTCCCTTTTGGCTTCTCCAGTTGTGGCTCAATGCCACCTTTGAATCTTTCCTTCCCTAGAAGAACAAGATTAACGAAGAGGCTCCTGAAATCCTGAACAGGAGAGTTGAAGGCACCAGGCTTGCATTGCTAACTCCCACTGATGAAGGCCAACAGTTCCAGCAGGCTTTCACAAGCTTTGTAATGATGTTTGCGGAGCGAAAGCGCTTTGTTTCGACTATGGCTCCCTTTGCCAGTCAAAAAGTTGGTCCAGAATGGTTCACCAGACCATATCCTCGAATGAGGAGGATGACGTGTCTGATGAGTTCATGAGCATGTGGGAATTGTTTCTCCGCCCCAGGATCATGCCTTTGAGATTTAAGAGCTCAAAAAATCAATTGAGCTTAATCGCTTATCAACTAAATCTTGTCTCTCGAAAATTTGGTATTGCTCAATCACTTCCTTCACCTATTTACCCTCGAGAGAAGCTGCTACTTTTTTACAATGCAGACTACTCAGAAGATTCCGCTACCAAGCATATTGGTAGGTACTCTAGTCGAACTATACTGACCTAATTCGATTTTAACCTCAATTTTCTGAGTTCTGTTCCCTTTTAGGAGTGGTGGAAACAATATTATAACAAAGAGTTCTTCGATGAGAAGGACTTCGCCCACCACCTATGTGAGGCGTTCGAGCTTATTCTCGACAGGGTTAAGAAAGGTATTACTCTTTTCCATCTTTTTGCCTCAGATTTATCTTTCGACACACAATTAACTATAGTTGTTTTGTCTTTTGTTTAGCTGTCAAGAGAACTAGCTCGAAGAAGACTGCTGAGAGTACCAAAGGGGGAGATTCTGCTGTCAACCCCTCTCCTAAGGTATTTACTTTCTTTCATACCCTTATCTATTTTTTATCTGACATAGGTACTGATCCCTTCGACTTGGTTTTCTGGATGTTCAGAAACCAACCCCCAAAAAATGGAAGGTTCAGGAGATCCAAATCTCTAGCGATGAAGAAGAGGAGTCTCCTCTTGTTCCTTTGCAGAGATGAAGATTGAAAAAACCAATCCCTGCTGTCGAACCCCATCCAAAAATCAGGGTTAAGACTACAGCTGCGAGGCCCCCTCTTGTAGTCATCAACGAGCCCACTGAACAGGAGGTAATCGCTAGGTTAAACAATCCCAGCGAAAGTGACAACTCTAGTCCTGGTTCCGAAATCCCAGTCCAGGTATTTACTTCGACTGCTTATTATTTATTTCTCCACTCCCTTTTGCTTTATGAGGATTCTGAAAGAAACAAATTCCATCTATTTTCCAGGACACTGCTGGCTCTTCCACACAAATTCCTACTCATGTCGAGGATTCTGTCACTCTCTTGAATAGTGAAGGGGATCCTACCTATAGGCCTTCTTCAGCAAAAGGCTCTTTCATGAGTTCAGCTGACGAAGTAAATCGGGCTTCTGAACCTCAGCACGAAACATAGAAGAAGCCGATGAAGAAGAAGCTGCAGGCAACCAAGAGGAGATTAGGGTTCCGCTGGTTGAAGTGCGAGAGATTGAGGAGGAAGGTATCCCTGGCGCTGAAACTGAAACAGAGAGGGAGAATGTAGAGATCCCAGAAGCTGACGGTGAAGAAGTTTTTGCTGAAGGAAACCAAAATCCTCCAGGCACTGAAGCAATTCCAAGTCAAGTGGCCAACGTGGTTGTTACAGCCAACGAAAGTATCCCTACGACGGGATCCAAAACCAAAGAGGATTTGGCCTTACTGAAACAACAGAACCCGTTAGGTTATCTGAATGCAATTCTAGAGGGTCGAGAGAGTTCCTCTGATCACAGCGCCACGACTGCATCAGGAAGATCTACTTCGAATTCTCCTCTCGACGAGGCTCTTCAGAAAGTTAAAGCGCAAATCTTTAAAAGAGATTTGATGTTAACTCTAGAGGGGGAACCAGCAGCTCCTTCCTTTCTGAAGACTATCCTGAAGGTTGTCGATCTCCTTGTTGATCCTCCGGATGTGGCCAATGTAATCTTAGATTTTCTCTCCATTGTCGACCAGGTATCAGTGGATTACAACCGCCAGAGAACTCTCAATCGTGAGATTGAAGAAGCCAATGGTCAAGTGGTTGCTGCTTGGCATGCTGCTACTGAATCCGCTTCTATAGTAAAGGATTTGTCGAAGGCCCAGGAGGCTAGACAAAAAGCAGTCGAGGAGATAGATCGAGATAATGCTCAACTGAGGGTGCAGATTGCAGAGTTGGAAGCTAAAATTGCTGCCAACGACAAAAAGAAAGAGGAACTTCTTGCTGTGAACAATGAATCAGAAAGCCAAGAAGAATTGGCTGAAGGGTTAAGACACGCCGATCGAGCTCAATCTCTGGATGCTAAGCTCGAAACCCTTCACCAATCGAAAGCTCTATGTGATCGACGGCTAGAATTGCAAAGAATCAAGTATCTCTAGATTAAAGCTAATCTTCCCTTTTGAATTTTGTTCCTCTCATTTATGCAACCACTTTTTGTAACGATTTTAGAGCCATTTTGGCACTTTTAATGAAATTTTTAAGTTTCCATTTTGGCATTCTCTATTAATAGTGATTATATATTATTTATTTTTACCTCTTGAAGCATAGGTGTTGTACCCCAAAATTTTCCCTCCCATTTCCTCAAAATTTCCTCATCACAAGACCCTTGGAGCTCAAGATCCAATTAGGGTTTCCCCTGCTCAAGACTTCTCCTTGCACTGTTGACCCAAATTAGGGTTTGTGTTTGCACAAAGATATTTTGACCTAAAATGCCTAGGATGACTTTCATGCTTCATGTTGGACTCCCAAGTTTATCCATACCAAGTTTCAAGTCTTTATTCCAAATTTTGCCCAGTCAATTGGACAGTTGACCTAGAAATCAGCTGTATTGGGGAAAAGGTCAACTGTGGCCAATTGACAGTCAAATCTCATGAAAATTGACCCACATCAACATTATTAACTCATATGAACCATTTGGTCAAGTTTGGATCACAATTCCACAAGAAATTTGATCAGATCACCAAAAGGGCAAAATGGTCATTTTTAGGGTTTTGACTGCACAAAGGCAATTTTTGACTGTTTGACCTAGCCAATGGAAAATCAAGCTCACATATGGACTCAAGGACCCCATGGAATTGTCTTGACATGCTCAACAAGTTCAAAAGATCCCAAATACACAAGATTGACAGTTGAATTTCCCAGTCAATTGATCAATTTTGACTATATACTGAAAAGTCAAACTTTGACTTTTTGGTCAAAATCAAGTGTCAAGATTCATTTTTCATCAAAACATGCCAAATCATGAAACTTGTTCATCAAGAAATCAAGAAATGTAAATTAGGGTTTGAAATGAAGATTTTTCATAACTTAGAATTTTTCTAAGTTATGAAAAACCCTAATTTTTTCCTAACTTTGTCCCACTTTCTCACCAAGATTCATTTGGATTCAAGCAAAAGTCAAAACATGAAAGTTATATCCTATTGCAAAATCTACAACTTTGATTCACAAAGTTTTCCCAAAAGAAGCTTGTAGCTCAAGTTACAATTTTTGGAACAAGGGTACCAAACCATTCTTAACTTAGACAAAATTTGACCTATTTTAGACAAGGTTTTTACCTAACTTCAAGACCATTTTTCATATACTTCCACTTGGAATTTCAATTTGCATTTCAAAGATGGATTGTAGTACACATTCCAAGCTTTCCAAAATTTCCAAGAACTCATCAAACAACCTCATGGTTAGGGAGAATCGAATTTGGCAAGTTGGGAAAAACTCACTTTGTTCATGACCAAGTTACATGTCCATAACCTTGCATTTTTGAACTCAGCATGCCTTAAGCTAGATTACAGGTCTTTTATCTCATCTACACTCCATAATTTAATGCCAATCCTTTGTGCCAAGGTGTTGTTCTATGAGTTTGGACATTGTATGCAAGATTAAGCCATTTTTAGATAAAGCATTATATCCATTTTAGAAAAGTTGCACTTTATGTCAGTTAGCAATCCAAGCAAGTACAGTGCAAATCTCTTTGGCACAAGTTTATGAGCTAATTACACTGATCAAGGCCAAGGTATGCAGCACATTAGGGGGGCCTCTATCAGTCTAGAACTCAACTTGAACTTTGTTGCTTAAAGTTGAAGAAAGCTAGCATAACATAACACAACTCTCATCTCAGCTAACAGAGGCTTAAGCAAACTTGTCAAACATATTCTAAACATCCATTCTGAGCTAGAACACGAGCCAACCATCTCCAACACCCTCTCAAACACAGAATCACCCTCAAACTGCCAAAATAGGGGACCTGCTGCAGATTGAGTTCCATAACTCATTCCATTTGTGCATTCTTGCTAGAACCACCTCAAACACATCCCACAACATCCCTTGAAGCTATTCCAAACCTCAAACACGACCTGTAACACTCCCATTCAACATCACCATTTTCATTTTTCTGTTTTGCAGGTGGAGTTTTATAACTCGATTCAGCTAGTTTCAAAGCAAAGTAAAACTTGGAATAGCATCCCTGGACATCAAGGAAGTTGTACCAATCGTCTCCTTGCACTGAAAGTACCTCCATCACCAGATACGATTCCAACTAAACAGGTAAGTTCATGAACACATATCTCTCTATTCAGGCATTGTTAGCTTTAGGTTTGTGAAGAGAATATGTCACATTCATAGCCCTGAACATGCCCATGTAATTAGTTTTCATTTATATTATGTGTGCTGTGAGAATTTAATGTCTGAACATGGAACAAAAACTAGGTCAGGAATTGGGGGAGAAGAAATTCTCCCTCATCTTAGAGAGTTAAGTCAAGTTCTTTATATGTCTGGATTCGTCTCTTAATGCTCTACATTTTTCATGTTGTGAGTTTTGCTTGAAAGTCCAGGAATTGGAAGATAAAAAACGCGTGTTGATTGTTATTCATACAGTCTGGAGGTTGAAGAAGGACTTTTTGGGTTGGGCTCTGTTTCATATTTCTATTTGCACCATTTTGTTACTTTTAAACCCCCTTGGCCCATTATGCTTATTTTCATGATTTTTTAACCTTTTCTTTTTTGTTCTGACTTATTTATTTTTCCTCACAATATTAAAAATATAAAAAAATATTTTTACACCATTTTTATATTTATTAGGCTTTTATTTGTTTAAATTGATGTTTTGTACATAAATAGATACTTATATACTATTATTAAAAATAACTATAAAAAAAATAATGCAAACACTTTTATTTTTCATTTTTATTTTATTTTATCTTCTGAAAATATTTTATATAAAATATACCTTTTTTTATAAATACTAAATATTATTATTTTGTATATATAATATATATTTAATAAATAATACAAATACATACATATTTATTAGCATATTTAGGAAAAAATACAAAATATATACATTTTATTTTTTATTAATATTTAACATTAAAAAATACCTTTTTGACAAATATACTTCATTTTTATTTTATTTTTGTATATAATAAATAAATATTGTACATATTAAATAATTAATACTTTTATTTAATAAATTAGGGTTTTGCCCTAAATACATAAAAAATCCAAAAATTAATACTTTTTATCTTGTTTATTTGACACATTAAAAAATACCTTTTTTTCATACACATAAAAAAAAACATTTTTTACATCTTGCATATTTATTCCATTTTTGTTTAATTGTTGTATATTAATTACCTTGTATAATCCCAAATTGATGTAATAGTCTAGGTTTAAATTCCTTGTCAAAATACCCCCATTTGAACATTTGTACCCCCCTTCCCATATATTGTGTTGTAATAATTTAGGAACTTTATTTTTCGCACTTTAATGCTTTCTAAATATACCATGCTAGAATTAGGGTTTGTATGCGAATCAAAAACAACAAAAATAGTTTGACCTAATTTCAAGATAAACAAGCATGAAAATGGACAACACTAATCACACTTGCACCCCTAGGGTATTCCACTTGTTGCCTTCAATAATGGGCCATATTGCATGTTAGATCTCTTTGGGCAAAACAAAACAATTCAGATGATCATAGTCCCTCGATGACGCTTTCGAAAGTTGCCTAAAAATGATCAAGTCCCTCCAAGGAAAAATTGCCCAAAGATACTTGGCACCATTGCAATTATGGTTTAAACGATGACCCGCGCCCGTCCCTTTCACATCCTAACACAAGATTGTCCACCAAATACAATGGTGGAACAAAATTGTTAAAAGGGTTAAAAACATAGGAGAAATCTTTGAGAAATTTAGGAGTAGACAAACTCTTAGTTACTTGAATCAAACTTGCAAAACAAAACACTTGCCTATTTTTCAAACCACACATCACTACACTTTCAAAACAACTTTCAAAAAAACAATGAAAACCTTTTCAAAAGACATACACCTTTGTATACATCCCAACATGGATCATTACAAAGGTTGCCACCACATTGGCTTCTTTTCAAAACATTTTCAAACCCACACACACAAAGCACCATTTCAAACAATTGAAAATCAAGGCAAGTTAATCTAAGCAAGTAACTAAGAGCCCATGGATAACCATGGATAGAAAGGGTGCTAATACCTTCCCTTTCTATAATCTACTCCCCGAACCCAAGAAAACGTCTCAAAGGTTTTTGCTGTGCTTTTTAACCTTTCCTTAGGATAAAATAAAAAGTCGGTGGCGACTCTTGCTCAACCGAAACATTTGCGAAAACAAACGCAAAACCTCAAGTCAGTTCTCCCACCGTATCACAGAACTGGCGACTCTGCTGGGGAAAAACTTAAAAGTGGAGTAACCTTAGGGCTTAGATCACCTTTGTTTTCAATTGTTTGCTTTGTTTGCTTTTATATTTGTGGGCTTTGCATCGGAGTTTCATAGATCCTAACCCGGATCTGGGGAATACCTTTTTAGGTAGCATAATCTGTGAGGGACCTGTCCGGCGTAGACCGACATGGGTGAAGCAGTGGCTACGTTGGTGTGGCACCTTGGGCTGTACCGATATCCCTTGTGTTGTAACGAGGAGAATATGGGTCTTCTAAGGAGTCATTAATCACCAACCGACCTTAGAACCCTAAATTGACCAAACATGGCCATAGAACAGTAGCAGTGTGCTACACTCATTGAGGCTAAACTCTCGCGATGGTTCTGGCCGCAAGAAAAGATTGCGATGCTGGAGTTATGACCGATTGAGGGTAGTCAATGATTTGAGATCCTCTAGAACTCGGTTACTTTTGATAGGACAGGTTTTAACCAACGAAACTAAAAGAGGGTAATACCTAAACTTCATGCTGGCCTAAAACCTAAGGGTTGTCTTGTGTGACTTGTGTGCCTTATCATGCTTGCCTGTGTGAATACTTGTGGTGTGCTTCATCATAGCATCATGCCATCATACCATTGCATGCATCCTGTATAAGGACTAACCCATTTCAAAGACAAAAAAGTTTCATCTTTGCTCTGTTTTGTAGGACATCATGATGCCCGTGCGTAGGAATACTATCCGGCTCAACTTTGTCCAACCACCAACTTTGCTCAAGGACTTGGTTGGTAGGATTCCAAACACTACTTCCTTCATCAAAAGGCATGGTTCTCTCCTTGGCTTGATTACTGCAAAGTGGGACCAGCAACTGATAAGTGTCCTGACCCAGTTTTATGACCCCCTGTATCATTGCTTTACCTTTCAAGACTTCCAGCTGGTCCCTACCCTGGAAGAATTCTCTGATTTGCTTGGTATCCCTGTTTTGGAGCAAACTCCATTCACTGGTTGGGAAAAGACTCCTAGGCCTGAAGAGGTTGCTGCAGTCCTCCCCTTGACCAAAGAAGAGGTATTGGCTAACTGGGAAACTAGAAGTGGAGTTAAGGGTTTTTTGGTCAAATTTTTGGTTGGCAAAGCTAATGATTTCTGGAATGACTTAGACTTTAAGGCGTACGAAGACATTCTGTCTCTTTTAATCTATGGTCTGGTATTGTTTCCCAATCCTGACACCTTTATCAGTATTTATGCCATAAGGATCTTCATGTCTCGGAATCCTGTACCCACTCTTTTGGGTGATATCCTGCAACAACTCTATGCTCGTACTGCCCGAAGACGAGGAACTCCATGGTGTTGTGCTCCTTTGCTAGTAAGGTGGTTTATTTCACACCTTCCTAAGTTCGTGCTGAAGAATGAAGAAGGAAAGGGTTGGGCTCATAGGTTAATGTCTCTCACTGATAATGACATCACTTGGACTCTCAGAGGTTTGGATGAGGTAGCTGTTATTGATCGTTGCGGAGAATACCCTAATGTTCCATTGATTGGTATCCAAGGAGGAATCTCTTATAATCCATGTTTAGCTCTCCGCCAGTTTGGAAGAGCCAGAAGAGTAGGGCCTCATGATATGTTGGTTCCTCACTTCCATTTTGAATTTCAGGTAGACAGTGACAAGATACGTCATGGATTCATTAAGGCTTGGGACAGAATTCACAAAGCTGACCCACATGAGTTGGGACCAAAGACTTCTCTACCAATGGAACCCTATTGCAGATGGGTCCGCATCCGTGCTCAAAAGTTAGGTATGCCATACGAAGCCGTCAGACCTATCATTCTTGAATCTCCTGATGAAGATGGGGTTCCTCCAATTGTCCTCCCTCCTCAGATACCCACTGATTTTGACACACTGAAGAGATCTTGGGCGCAGCTAAAGGAAGAGCGGGATTTTTATCGGGAAAAGTTCAACGAACAGGAGCGGAAGATCCAGAGGCTGACTAAGCAATTGGAGGAGGAGCAGGTCCTGAATGACTATATCCATACTGATAAGAGGAGGCCATGGGAGCACTGATGGGCTTTGGATATTTCCTTTTACAGCTTTTATTTCCTTTTCAGTATTTTTCATTCCTGTAATGCCTAAGGGTGAGTTGTTAAACAATTTAAAATTTGAATCTAATGAAGTGTGTTTCCCTTTTGTCTACAAAGTTGAATCTTATTTGTCTTTGAAAACATAAAACATACGCATCTCATTGCACCATATGCATAATAGGTACCCTTTTTTTCACAGGTTGCTTAATCTTCTTCGCTGTTTATTTGAACAGTCATCATGAATCCAGAATCATCCAGTGAACAAGCAATCAAGGCCCTTCAGGCCCAAAGTGCCCAGTTTCAAGAGATGGTGATGAACCTGGCCCAAGGGCAACAAGAGTTGAAGGCTATGCTCCTAAAGAAGAAGAAAAAGAAGAGGACTGTGTTGTTCAATACTGGACGCAGGTTTGGGAACACACTCCATAACGAGGCTGATCCAACTACTTCCTCTACAGAGAAAGATAGTCCCCAAGGGGGAGGAGCTCCTAGTCCTGCAGTCTCTGACAACGAGACAGATTACAATGACGAACAATACCCACCTGCTGCTGACAGATACAAGCAATTAGAGGACCGCTTGAGCGCCATGGAGATTCAGAATGTGTCGGGGCTGGATTTCGGAGATTTGGGCTTATCTTCTGGGGTAGTAATCCCACACAAGTTTAAGGCGCCTGCCTTTGCTAAATATGATGGGGCTTCCTGTCCAAAGCTGCATCTAAGGTCGTACGTAAGGAAGATCCAACCTTACACGGCAGATAAAAATCTCTGGATCCACTTCTTCCAAGATAGCCTTTCGGGGTCACAGCTTGAGTGGTTTTATCAGCTAGATGGAACCAGTATCCGACATTGGGAAGATTTGGCGACCACATTTTATAGACAATATCAATACAATTCTGACCTCGCTCCTACGCGTACCAAACTTCAGGGTATGTCTCTAGGAACGGGCGAAGGGTTCAAAGAATATGCACAAAAATGGAGAGATTTGGCTGGCAGGGTGCAGCCTCCATTGACTAATCGTGAGCTGGTTGATATGTTTCTAGGGACCTTGTCTGGTCCATTTTTCAATCATCTGGTTGGTAATTCCTCAGCTGGGTTTACGGATTTGATTCTGACGGGTGAAAGGATAGAAGCCGGCATCAGGTCAGGAAAAATATAGAAAGCTGCCTCCGCAAGTACTGAGAAGAGGCCTTTCAAGAAGGAAGCTAGTGCAGTCTATGGTCCTAGAAGATAAGTCAAGACAGAAAGCCGCCAAGCCGTCAATGCCTTGGTCATTTCAAAGCCTGTTGCTGCTCCTCAGCAGTACAATCAACAAAGAGGTGAAAGGCCCAAGAGGCAGTATACTCGGCTGAGTATGACCTTGTCACAAATCTTACCGCAACTGTTATCAACCAACTTGGTGACCATCAAAGAGGCTCCGAAGGTCGTGAATACTACATCTCCTAAGTATAACCCAAATGTCCGTTGTGCTTATCATTCCGATAGCCCCGGGCATACTACTGATGATTGCTGGGCCCTGAGAAATAAAGTTCAAGACCTTATCGACATGAAGGAAATTCAGTTTGAGGCGCCTGAGAGGCCAAATGTTGTAACTGCTCCTATGCCCCAGCATAGAGTAAATGCCGTCGAGGAAGATTTGTATGCTGTTTCGGTGAATGATGTTGCTACCCCTCTTTTGACTGTCAAGAGGAACTTACTACTAGCCGGTTTATTTCTGGGTTGTAGCAAGGGTTGCCTCCTGTGTGCTGTTATCCCTACCGGTTGTCCGCTGCTGAAATCAGGCATCCAAGGCCTGATGGATAGCAAGGAGATTATGTTCAAGAAAACTGTTGTTCCGTTTGTTTCCGCTGAAGAAGTATCTGTCGTCACAATTTTCAACAATCCTACCAAGGCTCCCCCAAGGAAGCCAGTCCAAATTATGTCTGTTGCACCCATTACTATTACTGTTCCGGGGCCTCTCCCCTATGAATCTAACAAGGTTGTCCCATGGCACTATGGGGCAGACGTGTATGTGCTTGGAGTGAAGCAGGAGTTCAACACCGGTACCAGTATCAGTAACATCACTGGTCCCGCCAAGATTACTCGCAGTGGCAGGCTCTTCTCGCCTGACATTGCACCGCCAGTTATCCGAAAACCTCTTATCATCACACCCGCAAGTGTGCATGTTCCAAATCAAGTTCCTATGTCTACTACTGCCGCCGAGGCCTCTGATGCTCGGGGCAAAGAAGTTGCTACCGATTTGCCTGCCCGGACGGAGGCACCAAAAAAGACTGCTGTTGAAGCCTCCCAACAAGAGATGGAGGAAATCCTTAAAATCATTAAAAAGAGTGACTTCAATGTTGTTGAACAGCTGGGGCATACCCCCTCCAAAATCTCCATGCTATCATTGCTGCTGTGCTCAGAGGCCCACGCCAAGGCCCTGATTTCATTTCTGAAAATGGCCCATGTGCCGCAAGAGACCTCTGCAGATCAGTTCACTAATTGTGTGGCTAATTTGACAGCTGACAATGGCTTGGGTTTCTCAGATGCAGACCTTACCGCCAAAGGGAAAAATCACAATGATGCCCTGCACGTCTCTATAGAATGCATGGGCACTACTCCCACACACGTGTTGGTGGATACCGGTTCTTCCCTGAATGTTTTACCCAAGAAGGCCTTAGATCGTTTGGATTATGAGGGCCTGGAATTGAAGCCTAGTAACATCATTGTTAGAGCCTTCGACGGTTCTAAGAGAATGGTGCATGGCGAGGTAGACATTCCTATTCGTGTCGATTCCCAAGTCTTCGACTCAACGTTCTATGTAATGGATATTCGTCCATTTATTCCTGCTTGTTGGGTCGACCCTGGATTCACAAGGCTAGGGCAGTAACATCCACTCTACACCAAAAGCTCAAATACCCTGTCAAAGGGAAAATTGTTACTGTGCAGGGTGAGGAGGAATACATGGTTAGTCACTTGAATTCATTCCGGTATATCGAGATGCACGGGGAGTTTATTGAAACCCCCTTTCAGCATTTTGAAGAGGTACCTCCAACGTTGGCATCAGCTGGAACAGTGGTTGAAGAAGACTTTCCCTTGAAGATGGCTTCCCTGAAGGATGCCCGGGCAGTGATTGAGAAAGGCAAATGTGTAAACTGGGGTCAGCTTCCTGACTTCACTCAAAAGACCGACAAGTTTGGGTTGTGCTTCACTGCAGAGGCTCAGAGGGCTGTGCGCAAAGAAAGGATCAGAAAGGCTCCGGTGTTTATCACCAACCCAAGGGTGAATGCTATCGAGGAAGACATAGAGGAAGCAGAATTTGACAGTTGGATCTATCCAACCACCAGCAACGGACCAAGCAACTGGACGGCAAAGGATTTTACACCTATTACATTTGTCACGCAGTAATTAACTCTTTTGATTTTCAATTTGTAACAAACAATATGTTGAAACTTTTATTGGCTCGGTGTCCTACCCGGGGCACCGTAGCTCCATTTGTGAGGGCTTTTTGTATGACATTTCCATATATCATTAATCAAAACATTGGACGTTTGTTTCATTTCAAATCTTGTGCTCTTTTTCTTTCTGTGTTATATATTGCAAAACAGCTATATTTACACACACTCACTTATACAGGTTTCAATCCACTCTGGATCTCACTGGTAACAGCTCTGCTACTGCCAGTTATGACTTCGAAAATCCGATCAACTTGGCCGAAGACGAAGGTGAAGATGATTGCGAAGTGCCTGGTGAACTTGCAAGACTGCTACTCCAGGAAGAGAGGGCCATTCAACCGCATGAAGAGCCGGTGGAAACGATTAACCTGGGTACTGAGACAGATAGAAAAGAAGTCAAGATTGGTGCCAATCTAGAGCTCAGCGTGAAGCAACGATTGATCCAGATGCTGCATGACTACATGGAGATCTTTTCTTGGTCATACGAAGACATGCCTGGTTTGGATGTCGACATTGTAGTTCATCACCTGCCTACCAAGGAAGACTGCCCTCCGGTAAAGCAAAAATCCCGCCGTATGCGTCCAGAGATGTCCGAAAAGATCAAAGTTGAGGTTATGAAGCAATTTGATGCCGAGTTTCTAGCAGTGACTTCTTACCCTCAGTGGGTTGCCAACGTGGTGCCAGTGCCGAAGAAGGACGGTAAGGTCAGAATGTGTGTCGACTACAGGGATTTGAACAGGGCCAGCCCCAAAGATGAATTCCCTCTGCCTCACATCGACGTTCTTGTTGACAATACTGCTCAACACAAGGTGTTCTCCTTCATGGATGGCTTTTCAGGGTATAATCAGATCAAGATGGCTCCGGAAGATATGGAAAAGACTACCTTTGTGACTCAGTGGGGCACCTTTTGCTACAAGGTCATGCCATTCAGGTTGAAAAATGTTGGGGCAACCTATCAACGTGCCATGGTTGATTTATTTCATGATATGATCCATCATGAGATTGAGGTATATGTTGATGACATGATTGCAAGGTCCCAGACTGAGGAAGAACAACTCGACCATCTGCGGAAGCTGTTTGACCGACTGAAATTGTACAAGTTGAGGTTGAATCCAAACAAATGTATCTTTGGGGTGAGGTCTGGAAAATTGCTAGGTTTCATTGTAAGCGACAAAGGTATTCAGGTGGACCCTGCCAAGGTGAAAGCCATACAAGAGATGCCGACTCCCAAGACAGAGAAGGAAGTCAGAGGCTTTCTGGGACGACTGAATTACATTGCCCGATTCATCTCACATCTAACTGCTACCTGTGAGCCAATCTTCAAATTGCTGAAGAAAGATCAAGTAGTACGTTGGAACGATGAATGTCAGGCTGCTTTCGAAAAGATAAAGTAATATCTCCAAGAGCCACCCATTCTTATGCCACCCGTGGAAGGGAGACCTCTAATACTATACTTGACAATGCTTGACAACTCAATGGGGTGTGTGCTGGGGCAGCATGACGAGTCTGGCCGAAAAGAGCATGCTATTTATTACCTGAGCAAAAAGTTTACCGACTGTGAGTCTCGGTACTCACTTCTCGAGAAAACTTGCTGCGCTCGGGTATGGGCTGCTCGCCGGCTGAGACAGTATATGTTGACTCACACTACTCTGTTGATTTCAAAGATGGATCCCATCAAGTACATATTCGAAAAGCCTGCTCTGTCTGGAAGAATAGCAAGATGGAAAATGATCTTGACAGAATATGATATCCAGTACATGACTCAAAAAGCAATCAAGGGAAGTGTATTGTCAGATCATTTGGCACACCAACCTGTGGACGATTACCAATCATTGAACTTTGAATTTCCAGGCGAAGATATCATGGTAGTAACAGATTGTGAAGTACCTGGACCGGATGAAGGACCTGAGGAAGGATCCCGATGGTCTATGCATTTTGACGGATCCTCCAACGCTTTGGGTAACGGTATTGGCGCTGTAATCATATCCCCCAAAGGTACTCATACTCCACTCACTGCCCGACTATGTTTCAACTGCACCAACAACATGGCGGAGTATGAGGCATGTATCATGGGTCTTCAAGCTGCAATCGACTTAAGGATCAAGTTTCTGAGTGTCTTCGGAGATTCCGCTCTCGTGATCAATCAGATCAAAGGCGAGTGGGATACCAAACACCCAAATCTTATTCCTTACAAGGAGTATGTGTTGACTTTGCTTCCCCACTTTGAAGAGATAACTTTTGAGCACTTCCCAAGAGAGGAGAATCAGTTAGCGGACGCACTAGCTACGATGTCTTCAATGTTCAAAGTCAAATGGGACTATGAGGCTCCCCGGATCATTATCTGGAAGTTGGACGAACCTGCATACTGCTGCGATCTTGAGGCCGAAGAGGTGACTGAAAAACCCTGGTATCATGAGGTGAAGAGGTACTTGGAAGCTCAGGAATACCCTGAAGGTGCATCTGTCAATGACAAGAAGTTCATGAGAAGGTTTGCGGCAAAATTCTTCCTCAGCAACGGCATTCTCTACAAACGGAATCATGATTCAACTCTACTGTGTTGTGTGGATAAGGCTGAAGCAGAGAAGATCATGATAGAACTGCATGAAGGTACATTTGGAACACATTCCAGTGGACACACCATGGCAAAGAAAATCCTTAGGGCAGGATATTTCTGGTCCACAATGGAAGCCGACTGCTACCAACATTCTCGAATTTGTCATAAATGCCAGATCTATGCTGATAAGGTGCACATCCCTCCAGTTCCTCTGAATGTCCTGACGTCACCATGGCCTTTCGCAATGTGGGGCATCGATATGATCGGCGAGATCCGACCGACGGCATCTAACGGGCATCGCTTCATCTTGGTAGCGATCGATTACTTCACGAAGTGGGTTGAGGCAGCTTCCTACGCCACGGTAACCAAGAGCGTTGTGGCACGGTTCATTCGGCATAATCTGATCTGTCGATACGGTGTACCAGAAAGGATCATTACGGACAATGGTACCAATCTCAAGAACAAGATGATCACTGAGCTCTGCGAGCAATTCAAAATACAGCACCACAACTCTTCTCCTTACCGGCCGAAGATGAATGGGGCTGTAGAAGCAGCTAATAAGAATATCAAAAAGATTGTGAAGAAGATGACAGTGACCTACAAAGATTGGCACGAGATGTTACCGTTTGCTCTTCATGGGTACCGTACCTCAGCAAGGACGTCAACCGGGGCAACTCCTTTTTCCTTGGACTATGGCATGGAAGCAGTCTTGCCAGTTGAAGTCCAGATACCCTCTCTCCGGATAATGAAAGATGCAGACTTGAGTAAAGATGACTGGATCCAGAATCGACTTGATCAATTAAACCTGATTGACGAAAAGAGACTCACTGCTATCTGTCATGGTCAGACGTATCAAAAACGGATGATCAGGGCATTTAACAAGAAAGTCAGACCACAAGAGTATCAAGTTGGGGACCTGGTAATCAAACGCATCATCCTTCCTCAAAGTGATCCCAGGGGCAAATGGACCCATACGTACGAAGGTCCATTTGTGGTTAAACATGTGTTCTCAGGAGGAGCCATAATTCTAACCACCATGGATGGTGACGACCTTCCTCACCCCGCCAATGCAGACATAGTGAAAAGATACTACGCATGAATAAAAGACCCGCTAGGTTGACATACCTAGGGAAAAATAAGGGCTTCCCGGCGAACCAAAAGGGTTCGGGCAAAAATAAGGGATGAAATGAAAAAATCTGTACACCCGGCAAGTCGAAAACCTGAAAAGGCGGCTTGGGAAAAAATGGGTATCCCGGTGGACTGAAAACCCGAAAGGGCGGTCCAGGCAAAATTTAGGGATAAAGCGTAACACTATGTCTCATTGGGTCACCTTGCATCCAGAATTCGGCATCAACTATCTGGCTCAGACTTCGGCATCGATCAATCAACTTCATCTTCAACTAAGCAGCAAAGTGATGAGACGCTTGAAGACATAAAGGCGATAGCAGAGTTGGAACCTAGTAGGAATATTGTGCACATAGCTATTTTGCTTCCTTTTCAAAATTGTATAAATTTGTGTTATTCGGCGGCATTCTCTTACTAGGACGTCAGCCTCTTGTACAAAAAAAACGCCTATTTACAGGAAAATTTCAAAATCAATACAGATTCAGTTTTCCAAACAAATTGCCAATTGTTTTTCCTTTTTTCTATTTTGTCTTGCGAAGAACGTCCAATGTTCATTTTTGATATATGCATTTGACATTAAATTTCTAATTCATAAATACTTGCATATGAAACAAAAGACTAATTACAGGTGACATCAGAAATAGGGGCAATGTAGAGTTGTCCAGGCAGTCTAGTTGCTCTGTCCGCCAAGGTACCAAGGTAGATTTAACTGAAGAATGTGATCGAGTTATCTCAACTCCCCACAGAGTAAGACAAGATAGCAACATTCCCCAGCGGAGTATAGGCATTTATCAGCAAGCATCCTCGGCAGTCTTGATTTAAGATTGTTCCCCGACGGAATACCAACACCCTAGTACAGTCTGAAAAGTTTCCCCAGGAAAGTGGAATTCTTATCCCCAGCAGGTCTTGAAGCTTATCCCTAGTAGATTCTGGAAGCTTATCCCCTGCAGAGTACGGACGTCTCTCCCGAGCTTTATTCAAAGTTATTCCTCATAAGGGCTTATAATTGGGTTATCCTCAGCTAATTACCACGGAAGATCGCCCTCGGCAAAGTTCTTCCTATCCCCAGCGGAGTTCATCAAAGTTCCCCAACATAACTTATCAACGCAATCCCCAGAGGAGTTTATCATTGTTATCCCCAACGGAGTCCATCATTGAAATCCTCACTGAAGCTCTCGTCAAACTTCAGCAAAGTATCTCTTCCACAGAGCAATTCCCCGCAGAGTAATCTCTCCAACAAGTTTATTCCTCAACGGAGTCATCTTCTCCTACCGGTGTATTCTTGCAACTGTCATCCCCAGCGGAAACGAAGAGCTCTACTCTTCAAACGTCAGCCCAGGATTTAATTCCACGGCCGATCGTCAAGGATTTATTTTCCTAGACGAAAATACATTCATAAACATTTCGCATTTCATACATCTTGCTTACATACATGATAAAGTGCATACGACACTATCTCATTTTGAACTTCATGACATCATGCATGTCATACATCATGACATTGCATACAACTGATGTTTTGCCTTTCAGGGAAAAAGACAACTACCTTCAACTGTCACAGTTTCCAGATTCGATTCCTGTATCTAGCCAGGGCACATCTGTGAGTGATCAGTTTCCGGATTCGATTCCTGTATCTAGCCAGGGCACATCTGAAGAGTCTGAAGATTCGATTCCTGTATCCAGCCAGGGCATATCTATCAACTACAACAATTCCAGATTCGATTCCTGTATCCAGCCAGGGCATGTTTGTTGACAACAATTCCAGATTCGATTCCTGTATCTAGCCAGGGCACATCTGAAGAGTTTGAAGATTCGATTCCTGTATCCAGCAAGGGCATGTCTGTTGACAACAATTCCATATTCGATTCCTGTATCTAGCCAGGGCACATCTGAAGAGTTTGAAGATTCGATTCCTGTATCCAGCCAGGGCATATCTGTTGATGACTATTTCCAGATTCGATTCCTGTATCCAACCAGGGCATACCTGTGAGCAACCGATTGTAGATTCGACACCTGTATCTAGCCAGGGCATATCTGCATGAAAAGATTGAAGATCAACACCTGTAACAAGCCAGGAAAACATCTGTCTTTCTCAAAATACACAAGTTCTCGCTAAGGAATCTCTTATGCGATCAACGCTTCCAAATGGCATCTATAAGCCCATTCCCGACAAGGTTCTGTCACATCTCCAGATGGCATCTATAAGCCCATCTCCCTATCCACCATCTCTCCAAATGGCATCTATAAGCCCATTCCCGACATCACCTTTGCTGATACTCCAACATGCGAGTGCAAATTTCCGGGCACTCTAGTGTCCAATCTCCTTTTACCCTCGAGTCACGAAAGGCAAACTTGCCAATCTAACTCTTCAGGTTCAAGAAGATTGAACAGGGGCAACTTTTGTACCCCAAAATTTGACCTCCCATTTCCTCAACATTTCCTCATCACAAGACCCTTGGAGCTCAAGATCCAATTAGGGTTTCCCCTGCTCAAGACTTCTCCTTGCACTGTTGACCCAAATTAGGGTTTGTGTTTGCACAAAGATATTTTGACCTAAAATTCCTAGGATGACTTTCATGCTTCATGTTGGATTCCCAAGTTTATCCATACCAAGTTTCAAGTCTTGATTCCAAATTTTGCCTAGTCAATTGGACAGTTGACCTAGAAATCAGCTGTATTGGGGAAAAAGTCAAATGTGGCCAATTGACAGTCAAATCTCATGAAAATTGACCCACATCAACATTATGAACTCATATGAACCATTTGGTCAAGTTTGGATCACAATTCCACAAGAAATTTGATCAGATCACCAAAAGGGCAAAATGGTCATTTTTAGGGTTTTGACTGCACAAAGGCAATTTTTGACTGTTTGACCTAGCCAATGGCAAATCAAGCTCACATATGGACTCAAGGACCCCATGTAATTGTCTTGACATGCTCAACAAGTTCAAAAGATCCCAAATACACAAGATTGACAGTTGAATTTCCCAGTCAATTGATCAATTTTGACTGTATACTGAAAAGTCAAACTTTGACTTTTTGGTCAAAATCAAGTGTCAAGATTCATTTTTCATCAAAACATGCCAAATCATGAAACTTGTTCATCAAGAAATCAAGAAATGCAAATTAGGGTTTGAAATGAAGATTTTTCATAACTTAGAATTTTTCTAAGTTATGAAAAACCCTAATTTTTTCCTAACTTTGTCCCACTTTCTCACCAAGATTCATTTGGATTCAAGCAAAAGTAAAAACATGAAAGCTGTAGCCTATTGCAAAATCTATAACTTTGATTCACAAAGTTTTCCCAAAAGAAGCTTGTAGCTCAAGTTACAATTTTTGGAACAAGGGTACCAAACCATTCTTAACTTAGAGAAAATTTGACCTATTTTAGACAAGGTTTTTACCTAACTTCAAGAACATTTTTCATATACTTCCACTTGGAATTTCAATTTGAATTTCAAAGATGGATTGTAGTACACATTCCAAGCTTTCCAAAATTTCCAAGAACTCATCAAACAACCTCATGGTTAGGGAGAATCGAATTTGGCAAGTTGGGAAAAACTCACTTTGTTCATGACCAAGTTACATGTCCATAACCTTGCATTTTTGAACTCAGCATGCCTTAAGCTAGATTACAGGTCTTTTATCTCATCTACACTCCATAATTTAATGCCAATCCTTTGTGCCAAGGTGTTGTTCTATGAGTTTGGACATTGTATGCAAGATTAAGCCATTTTTAGATAAAGCATTATATCCATTTTAGAAAAGTTGCACTTTATGTCAGTTAGCAATCCAAGCAAGTACAGTGCAAATCTCTTTGGCACAAGTTTATGAGCTAATTACACTGATCAAGGCCAAGGTATGCAGCACATTAGGGGGGCCTCTATCAGTCTAGAACTCAACTTGAACTTTGTTGCTTAAAGTTGAAGAAAGCTAGCATAACATAACACAACTCTCATCTCAGCTAACAGAGGCTTAAGCAAACTTGTCAAACATATTCTAAACATCCATCCTGAGCTAGAACACGAGCCAACCATCTCCAACACCCTCTCAAACACAGAATCACCCTCAAACTGCCAAAACAGGGGACCTGCTGCAGATTGAGTTCCATAACTCATTCCATTTGTGCATTCTTGCTAGAACCACCTCAAACACATCCCACAACATCCCTTGAAGCTATTCCAAACCTCAAACATGACCTATAACACTCCCATTCAACATCACCATTTTCATTTTTCTGTTTTGCAGGTGGAGTTCTATAACTCGATTCAGCTAGTTTCAAAGCAAAGTAAAACTTGGAATAGCATCCCTGGACATCAAGGAAGTTGTACCAATCGTCTCCTTGCACTGAAAGTACCTCCATCACCAGATACGATTCCAACTAAACAGGTAAGTTCATGAACACATATCTCTCTATTCAGGCATTGTTAGCTTTAGGTTTGTGAAGAGAATATGTCACATTCATAGCCCTGAACATGCCCATGTAATTAGTTTTCATTTATATTATGTGTGCTGTGAGAATTTAATGTCTGAACATGGAACAAAAACTAGGTCAGGAATTGGGGGAGAAGAAATTCTCCCTCATCTTAGAGAGTTAAGTCAAGTTCTTTATATGTCTGGATTCGTCTCTTAATGCTCTACATTTTTCATGTTGTGAGTTTTGCTTGAAAGTCCAGGAATTGGAAGATAGAAAACGCGTGTTGATTGTTGTTCATACAGTCTGGAGGTTGAAGAAGGACTTTTTGGGTTGGGCTCTGTTTCATATTTCTATTTGCACCATTTTGTTACTTTTAAACCCCCTTGGCCCATTATGCTTATTTTCATGATTTTTTAACCTTTTCTTTTTTGTTCTGACTTATTTATTTTTCCTCACAATATTAAAAATATAAAAAAATATTTTTACACCATTTTTATATTTATTAGGCTTTTATTTGTTTAAATTGATGTTTTGTACATAAATAGATACTTATATACTATTATTAAAAATAACTATAAAAAAAAATAATGCAAACACTTTTATTTTTCATTTTTATTTTATTTTATCTTCTGAAAATATTTTATATAAAATATACCTTTTTTTATAAATACTAAATATTATTATTTTGTATATATAATATATATTTAATAAATAATACAAATACATACATATTTATTAGCATATTTAGGAAAAAATACAAAATATATACATTTTATTTTTTATTAATATTTAACATTAAAAAATACCTTTTTGACAAATATACTTCATTTTTATTTTATTTTTGTATATAATAAATAAATATTGTACATATTAAATAATTAATACTTTTATTTAATAAATTAGGGTTTTGCCCTAAATACATAAAAAATCCAAAAATTAATACTTTTTATCTTGTTTATTTGACACATTAAAAAATACCTTTTTTTCATACACATAAAAAAAACATTTTTTGCATCTTGCATATTTATTCCATTTTTATTTAATTGTTGTATATTAATTACCTTGTATAATCCCAAATTGATGTAATAGTCTAGGTTTAAATTCCTTGTCAAAATACCCCTATTTGAACATTTGTACCCCCCTTCCCATATATTGTGTTGTAATAATTTAGGAACTTTATTTTTCGCACTTTAATGCTTTCTAAATATACCATGCTAGAATTAGGGTTTGTATGCGAATCAAAAACAACAAAAATAGTTTGACCTAATTTCAAGATAAACAAGCATGAAAATGGACAACACTAATCACACTTGCACCCCTAGGGTATTCCACTTGTTGCCTTCAATAATGGGCCATATTGCATGTTAGGTCTCTTTGGGCAAAACAAAATAATTCAGATGATCATAGTCCCTCGATGACGCTTTCGAAAGTTACCTAAAAATGATCAAGTCCCTCCAAGGAAAAATTGCCCAAAGATACTTGGCACCATTGCAATTATGGTTTAAACGATGACCCGCGCCCGTCCCTTTCACATCCTAACACAAGATTGTCCACCAAATACAATGGTGGAACAAAATTGTTAAAAGGGTTAAAAACATAGGAGAAATCTTTGAGAAATTTAGGAGTAGACAAACTCTTAGTTACTTGAATCAAACTTGCAAAACAAAACACTTGCCTATTTTTCAAACCACACATCACTACACTTTCAAAACAACTTTCAAAAAAACAATGAAAACCTTTTCAAAAGACATACACCTTTGTATACATCCCAACATGGATCATTACAAAGGTTGCCACCACATTGGCTTCTTTTCAAAACATTTTCAAACCCACACACACAAAGCACCATTTCAAACAATTGAAAATCAAGGCAAGTTGATCTAAGCAAGTAACTAAGAGCCCATGGATAACCATGGATAGAAAGGGTGCTAATACCTTCCCTTTCTATAATCTACTCCCCGAACCCAAGAAAACGTCTCAAAGGTTTTTGCTGTGTTTTTTAACCTTTCCTTAGGATAAAATAAAAAGTCGGTGGCGACTCTTGCTCAACCGAAACATTTGCGAAAACAAACGCAAAACCTCAAGTCAGTTCTCCCACCGTATCACAATAGGCTTATACGTTTTCAGGTATTTACCATTTACCTTAAGGAGTCTTTGATCTTCGCTTAATTCTTCGATCTCATAGGCTCCGCCCAAGAATGCTTGCACAATCCTAAAAGGTCCTTCCCACTTAGGGGACCATTTTCTCAAGTTTCTGTCTCTTTGATCCATTTGGAGTATTACTTTCCAAACTAGATCTTCAGGCTGAAACGTCTTGGACTTCACCTTGCGATTATAGGATTTCTCAACTCGCTTCTTCTGCAGTCTTAAAAGATCCAGAGCTTTCAACCTTTCTTCGTCTAAGTCCACTAGTTCATCCGACATCATACTCCAATAGACTTCAGAAGGGATTTCATGATGTATCTGAATCTGTGTCGCCTGCAAGTGGATTTCCACTGGTAACACTGCATCATGACCATAGGTTAGGCGAAATGGTGTTGTTCCTGTGGCTTCTTTCGGACAAGTTCCACACACCCACAGAACTTGATCTAGCGTCTTGTGCCAATTTCTGGGTTTCTTTCCCACATGTTTCTTTATTAAACTGATCACTACTTTATTTGCTGCTTCGACCTGGCCATTAGCTTGCGCATAATAAGGCGTAGACGTTAACAATTTAAAACCCATTTCTGCAGCGAAGTCTTGCATCTTTCGACCAGTGAAGACTGATCCTTGGTCTGTAGTTATTGTTTCAGGGATTCCAAATTTGTATATGATGTACCTTTGAATGAATTCAATGACATTCTCCTGGTCTACATTGACTAAAGGAATCGCTTCAATCCACTTAGTAAAATAATCAATGCCCACCAGTATATACTTCTGACCTTTAGAAGATGCTGGTTGAATTTCTCCAATGAGATCCAGGGCCCATCCTCAAAAAGGCCAAAGTTTCACAATCGAGTGAAGTTCATTTGCTGGCACATGTTGGATGCCTGTATGTTTTTGGCATTCTTGGCATCCTTTTGCAAACTCAACACAATCCTTTAACATAGTGGGCCAATATAAGCCTTGTCGAAACAATAACCATTTCATCTTTTGGCCTACTTGGTGTGCTCCACATGCCCCAACGTGTGTAGCAGAAAGAGCTATATATGCTTCTGTTTCACTTAAACATTTCAGAAGCACACCTTCCGGTGTTTTCTTAAATAGTTCATTTCCCATCAACACATAACTCAGTGCTCTATACTTTATCTTTCGTTCTGTCGAAACTGCTGGATTTTGTAAATAGTCCACTACAGGCTTTCTCCAATCTCGCTCTGTTAGATTGTCTATGAACGAAATTTCAAAATTTTCATGATCAGTGTATCCTAACATTGTGGTCCTTAAATCCGATATAGATAACTTAGTGGCAGTTACTCTCCCTCTAACTTCGATTGCTTATTGTAGCCTATCTTTCGAAACATTATACCCAGAAGAAATTTGTGCCAAGTCGTTGGCTGCTTGATTTTCCAATCTGGGTATATGTCGAATGTTAACTGCCTCGAAGTTCTTAAACAACCGTCTGGCTATTATGAAATACATGATAAGGTTTTCTTTTATGCATTTGTATTCTTTCGTAATTTGTTTTAGGACTAACTCTGAGTCTCCCATTATTTCAACTCGAGTTGCCCCCAATTCCAACAGGATTTCAAGGCCTACGATTAATGCTTCGTATTCAGCCTCATTATTGGAGCAATCCCCATCTATTTTGTACTTAAATGTTGTTGGAATTTTATTTGGAGAAATAATAAGGACTCTGACTCCAACTCCATCTTTATAACTAGAACCATCAAAGTAAAGTTTCCACGGTTCGATCTCCAAAAAATTCAGTGATCTTTCTTGTATAGAGTGGTCGACTATAAAGTCTGCGACCACTTGGCCTTTTATAGCCTTGAGAGGCATAAAAGTTAATGAGTATTCAGTTAATGCAAGTTCCCATTTGCCAATTCTACTATGAAAAATGGGTTTTAACAACATATATTTGAAAACGTCAAAATGAGACGAAACATAAACATTAACTGGCTTTATATATTGCTTAAGTTTTGTACATGAAAAATATAGACATAAACATAGTTTTTCAACTTCGTTATATCTAGTTTCTGCATCATTTAAAACTCTACTGAGGTAGTATATGGGCCTTTTGACACCATGTTCATCCTCCTGAGCCAGCATGCTCCCTAAAGTCTTATCAGACGCGGCTATATACAGTCTCATACTTCTACTTCGACAAGGAGGCACAAAAATAGGTCGCTTAACGAGGTACTCTTTGATTTTGTCGAAGGCTTCTTGATGTTCCTCCCTCCATTCAAATCCTCCTTTGTTGAGTCGAAGTAATGGCGAAAAGGCTTGCGTTTTCCCACTAAGGTTGGATATAAATCTCCTTAGGAAATTTATCTTTCCAAGTAAGGATTGCAATTCCTTTTTGTTAGTTGGTGCTTTGGCTTGCAAGATAGCCTTGGTCTTGTTTTGGTTTATCTCAATGCCCTTTTTGTGGACCACAAAACCTAAGAAATCTCCTGCTTTTACACCAAAAGCACACTTCAGAGGATTCATCTTCAGGCCGTAGTGTCTCATCCTCTCAAAGGATTGTCGAAGATGATCCATGTGAGCCTTCCCTGAAACAGATTTGACAACAATATCATCAATATAAATTTGCATGAAAGTGTCAATAAAGTCATGGAAGATCGAATTCATGGCTCTTTGGTACGTTGCTCCTTCATTCTTTAGGCCAAAAGGCATCACTACCCATTCATAGGTGCCTAAAGCCCCAGGGCAACGAAATGCCGTTTTCGACACATCTTCTTCATCAATGAAGATTTGATTGTATCCAGAGTAGCCATCCAGCATACTCATGTACTCGAAACCAGCGGCAGAATCTACAAGCATTTCCGCCACTGGCATTGGATATTCATCTTTGGGTGTTGCAGCATTTAGATCTCTGAAATCGATGCACACCCTCAAGGTACCGCTTTTCTTTATCACAGGTACAATATTTGCAATCTATTCGACGTACCTGGTTGTTCTTATGAACTTGCATCTCAGCAGCCTTTCTACCTCCATTTTGATTTTTGATAAAATCTCTGGTGCAAACCGTCTTGGAGTCTGCTTAACGGGTTTCTTTCCAGGCTTTATTGGTAACTGAAGTTCTACCAATCTTCTGTCGAGGCCAGGCATCTCGTCATAGTCCCACGCAAAACAATCCTTGAACTCTTTCAGTAATTTGATCATTTCGACCCTGAGTCCTGGATCCATTTTTGTGCTTATGTATGTGGGCTTGTTCACAGGACCTTCGCCTAGATTTACCTCTTCTAGAGGATCTTGCGCCAACATTCTGACATTCTTCTCCAGCGGGTCCTTTTCGAAACCTAGAGGTTCGTCATCATAAATGGCATCTAACCTCTGGTCTAAAAAGTCTTTCGTTCCCAAGTCGGGAGGCTCTGGGTCGAAATCTTTCCCAGGTCCTATCTTCGAAAGGACTTGTTCATTGGCTTTGGAAGCCACATATTTAACTTCAGCCTCTAAGGCCGCTATCATTCTGTTTCCGGCCACATATGCCGAAATCTTTTGGAGAGTTGATGATTCAGTCATCATCATCAAACTCGCTTCCCCAGCCTGTTGGTCGTATATCACTAACTCCTCCAAAGTCGATGTTGGATAAGTCTTCTCTATCCCACTGAAATCCGTAATAGGAGTGTAGGTATAGGGAGAAGAACGCATTAGGAGTTGGGGTTAAATCAAACTCTGGTGGGTTATATGGCCCTATATGAGCCAAATTTATGTCGAAATCGTTCTTTCCAACACTGTTTATTTCACCCAAGTAATAACTCTGATCTGCTTCAATGTTCTCCACAATGCTGTCGGGGCGCCACATTGTGACCCTTTGGTGCATCGAAGATGGCACTGCTCCAATGCCATGTATCCACTCCCGACCAAGGAGTAGATTGTAGTTGGGTTTTACTGAAATAACCATGAACATGGTGGGTCGAAGGATTGAGCCCACTTTGAGGTCTAGTTGAATGACACCCATTGTGGTGCCAATGCCCCCTTCATAGTTGGATAAGACCATGTTATGTGGCTTTATGTCAGCATCCCTCTTCCCTAACTTTTCCAGCATGAATTGTGGTATGATATTGATGGTTGCCCCACAATCAACCAGAATTTTGTTTATGGTTACCTCCCCAACCTTTGCTCTAATGAACAGGGGTTTCAGATGGATCTTCATTGCCTCTATTGGTGGTTCAAAAAATGAGTTATGTTCTTCCATGCATCCATTGTTCATTATATAGTAACATATTGGCTTGTGTCTAGCCAGTTCTTGTTCAACCATTAGGTCAGTTTCTTCGACTTCGACCTCACGGTTGTATTCTTTGGGTAACACAGATATGACATTCACCATGATGTCTAAACTGTCACTAGAGTCAGAGTCGTCTTCATCATTTGACCCACACTCTTCTGCCCAGGGCACAGGATTCCTCTCCATAGGCTTCCTTTGTTTTTTCTGCACATTAGTGCTAACTTCAGGATGAGGTCCAGCTGCCTCTTTCTTGGCCTTTCGCCGTCTTTGAAACCTTCTCCACTGCGAACGAGACATAGGATTCTTTCCTTTGTAATTGCTCGACACATGGGTCATTTTGTTCGACGCAGAAGCATGGTACTCCTTTCTGTAATCTAGAGAAGAACCTCTTGGTACGTCGAAGGCCTGCCATCTTTCTTCATTTGGCCGCTTCCTTCCCATGGTATTTAGCCAAGTATCTGTAGGCATATTAGTTGGGGGCCTGAAAGTTGGTGGCCTCCTTTCCTGATTCATGGGTCTTTGTTGATGCCCCTTTCTGGGGTCAAATCGGATTTCTGGACCCATTCTTTATTGGGCATTGGTGCCCTGTTTTGCTTTTACAACCGCATAACTTGTATATGTTCAACGGCTGTCTTATCGAAAATAGAGCTACATCTAAGGCATAACATTACTTCCGATTTCTTCTTTTGCCACCTATGCAAAAAAAATTCCAAATCTTCATCCTCCTTTGGGAATGCAGTTTTGTTTACTTCTTCTTGTCGAATGGCTTCCTCTGAAGCTTTGGCTCCAGAGACTTCAACCACGTTAACCTGCATGTTGCTTTTGGCAACCAGGTTCATCTTCTGCATTTTGGCCTCCAAGTCCTCTGTCAAACCTTTTGCAGCAGCCAAATAAGAACCTGTGGTTCTTTTTCCGGAGCTTTCAGCAACTCTTTTGATTTTGTTCAGGTCTTCAGTGACCCGTTTGATCAGTTTCAGGCTACCAGCAGCCTTCTTGTTCGACCCTTGGCCAACTTCCTTTTTCGAATCTAGGCCTTCAGTGGCCTTCCTCACCCCTTCAATAATTTTTCTGGAGATGTTTCCAGTGAAACTTCCAAAGATGGGTTTTGTGATGAAATCTTCAGATACTTCCACCATATGAATGCCAACTGGTTCGGCATAATGAGCCTCTGTCTGTAGTGGGTTTGTGTCGATTTTCATTGCTGGTTTATCAGCAAATTTCAGCCTTCCTTCCTTCAGCGCTTGTTGAACGAGATCCCTGAAAAGGAAATATTGTGAGGTTTTATGTCCCAAAAAATTATGGTATTTACAAAAACCTATTTTCTTTCTCTGTTCTAAAGGAGGCAATTTAGCCCCTGGGGGCACTATCATCTGTCCATATTTAACTAATAGATCGAATATTTCGTCACACTTGGATATTTCGAAGCTATATGTTTTCTTAGGAAATTTATCACTGGTTTTCTCAGGTTCTGCAGGACTTTTCCCATTTGATGGCACTAGCAATTTACAAGAATATGGTGGTCCTTGTTTTAATTCAGCTAAATCAATTTCGCCTTCTTCGACATCTATAGGATCGTTGTATGTCTCCGAATCGTCATCATCCATTTCGATATAAGCTACCCTTTCTCGTCAATGAGTTTTGGCCGTTTTAGCCTTTTCATCTTTAAGGCGTTCTACTTGTCGAACTCTATCAGCAAGTTGGGCCATATCTCTTAGGTATTGTGTATCTAACTTTTTCCTAATCGAATAATCCAGGCCCCCCGCTGCTATTTCAACTAATTCATGCTCAGGCACTTGGGTAAAGCATCTGGCTTTGAGTAATCGAAATCTATTTAAATATTCATCAATTGGCTCTGTAAACCTTCTCTTCAAACTAGCCAATTCTTTTAGACTTATCTTGGTTTGACCCATGTAAAATTGTTCATGGAACAATCTTTCCAATTGGTTCCAGTTGTGGATCGAATTGGCTGGGAGGGTAGTGAACCAAGTGAAAGCATTCTTTGTCAGGGAACTTGGGAAATATTTGATTCTAAGGTTTTCATTGTTTGCTATTTCTCCGGCCTCTATCAAATATCTAGCCACATGTTCGACAGTCGACTCTATCGTATCCCCTGAAAATTTAGTGAATTTTGGGACTTTTCCTCTAGGTGGTAAGTCTGTTTGCAGAATATATTCTGACAATGGGAATGCAAAGTTCGGTCTGTGAAAACCAACATTCATCCCGTTTTGAAGCATGATCCTCTCGATCATGGCGGTTAAATTATTGTCCGTCCCATAGTTCTGGTGTCGAACTTGTTGTATTAATTCGTCAGTGTTTTGGTTTCTATTAGCCATAATAATGCCTTGATCGATTTCTCGATGGTTTCGAGGTATCTCTATTCTTGGTTGTTCTACTTCTACCCTAGGAATCTGGGGGTTTGGATTAACGGTCAAATCCTCTTCCATAATTACCTCTTGGTTTACTCTTATTGGTATCCTCTGGGGTTGTCGAACAACTTGGGGTACCCCAAAGAATTCAGCCATGCGCGTCATTTGCGCTGTCATCTGTTGATTCGACTGTGTAGCAGTCTGAATGAGGGGTCTTGACCCATCCAGGCTGTCGAAAATTCTGGAGGGACATAAGGTCGAACTCTAAGATTTCCCATTGGTGGGCGTGTTCCTGGTGGACCCCTAGGACCTATATAAGAAAGTATTGGTCATGTTCGTGCAACTGTTACTACTGGTATCTGTTTACCGTTGTTTTTGGTAAACAATCGCTGATCTCCAAAAAGGTAAGTTTTTTGGTTTACTCACGGGACCGATCAAACTAATCCCAAGACATATGCTAATTTTTATGTAAAATGGGTAAGAAGGGAGAACGCACGTTCGACCCAAAGAAATGACGTTTGAGATTGTTGAAAAGTAAGCAAAAGTATAGAAATGCAAGTAAAAGAAGTAAAAAATATAACTTTGCAGAATAATAGTAAAGTAATGTAAAAAATACTTTCATTAAGGAAAAAGGGTGTTTCCAACGTACATTTCTCAGCTTTATCCTTTCTCACGCAGTAGTTACTTGGATAATGTTTGAGTGATTTAGTATAATAGGTTGAACACACTTGAAAATTACACAAGCTTCTTAATTTATACTAAAAATAGGTAACCGTCGAGGGAACATTCTGCGCTAGGATGAAGACAAGTGTCTTCTGCATGTCCCTCGACCTATGGCTTTCAGCCACATTGCTTCCTCTTAAACGCTGGCGAAAACTACCTTTCCCTCCAATAATTCAAAATTCAAATAATCCTCGTACCATGTGCCAAAGCGAGAATACTTTCTTTTAGTCGAGTAACATGAGTCTTCTTCAGTCGAATGAGCCCTTGGTCGAAGATTCCTATCATAACTTAGATCTTTTTTTCTTAAGTTATTTCATGTGTCGAATCATACTTCCTGGCTTGGTTCATTCCAGTTGTTTGGTCCAAAAGACCAAATATAGTAAGTGTCGAATTTGGGAGCCAACAGTATCGAACCAACTATTGATGGCATTGGTTCATTAACTATTGGTATAATCGTTGTTCCATTTCCAGGAATTGGTGGAGGCATTTCTCCACTAGAATGATTAGCCATTATCCTATTTCTACTCTTAGGTATGTATTCCTTGGTGTTTATTTTGCCACTTCTCAATAACATACAATACTCTTTGAGAGAAAGGAAATTAATTAAAGCATTTATGATCAAAACTGGTTTTATCAAATTTTGTAAAAAAAAACAAACTTAGCAATGTCCGATTGGGCGTGCCAATTTTTTTACCGTGAAAATTGGTAAACAACCGTTGATCTTCCAAAAATGGTTATTTTGGTTACTTGCAGGATCGATCAGATTGATCCTACGACATATGTTAAGTTATTTGTAAGTTTAAATTAAAAGGTTTGAGAAGATATTAGGAGTAATGGGAGGATGAAGGTAAGAATTTAATAAAAGTTCAAGTAGAAGGCAAGAGAAAGTAAATTTGCAGTAATGATAAAGTACGGTAATGATAAAGTTTGCAAGGAAACGTAAATGACAAAGATTGTAACGAAATGTAAAGACTTGACTTTAATTAAAATATGGTAATTCAAACGTACATTCTCAAAATTCTTTCTGACACAACGGGTACTTGAATATATTTGAGTGACTTGTACTAATAAGTTGAACACCCAGAATTTTACACAAACTTCCTATATTTATACTGGTAGTAAATAACTGTCGAACGGTTTCTTCAATTCAGGATGAGGACAAGTGTCCTCTGCATGTTCTTTGATCTCTATCTTCATGCCACGTCGCTTTTCCTAACTGCCAAGTGAACTTCTTTTCCCTCTTTTCTTCGAATTCAAATTCACTTGCTTGCTGATACAAGGACCTTTCAGTCGAAGACCACAAGAACCTCTCAGTCGAAGACCATAAAAACCTCTTGGTCGAAGACCAACTTTAACTTAGAAAATTCTCTAAGTGTTTTCTCCTTCTTAGCAAGGATGACTTCGACACAACCCCTTACATAGGCTCTTTTGATCGAAGTGTCGGCAACTTTAGATTTCTTCAATCTATTTTTAGCCAATAAGTCCAATTTATGTGGGTTTCGAATTTAGGAGCTAATAGACGTCATATCCTCAACATATAACCTATTGATGTCAGAGGTTCTGATATCCCCTACAGAGCAAAAGTTTTCAACCATCTCCCCGTCATCTTGAAGAATTCGGCAAAATGGTTCATAAACTTCTTGGGTTCCCCAACAGGGCTTCATAAAAACCTCCAAGCAATTTACGGAGTTTTCTTTCCCCAGTAGAGTTTATTTCTCTAGCCACGAAAATCCATCTCCCAGCAATTCAACTTCAACAAATAATGAAGAATCACATTCTTCATCCCCAACAGTAGTCAGGGATTTATTTTCCCTCAATTCAATGATGCTAAAAAGAACAATTGATCAGTTCATATATCGCATTCATACATTATTTTACAAACATCGTAGCATATGCATACATAATACATATAGCACAATCTCATTTATTTTGAGAACATCATTACACAATGTGTGTCATGCATCATGACATTGCATACAGCTAATTCTTTACCTTTTCAGGAAAGATCAACAAACAAATATCATCATCAATTTTCAACAAGTTCCAGATTAATTCCTGAAATAAGACAGGACAATTATCTGTGAACAACTGATTGTAGATTAATACCTGAAACAAGACAGGACAACTATCTACATGAGCAAATTAAATATTAACTCCCGAAACAAGACGGGGAAATTATCTTTCTTTCTCTAAGGTCAGAGATTAATTCCTGAAACAAGCCAGGGCAACTATCTCTATGACCAACAAAAATCAGGTTCCGAATTAATACCTGAAACAAGACAGGACAACTATCTATGAACAAATGATTGTAGATTAATACATGAAACAAGACAGGACAACTATCTACATGAGAAGATTGAATATTAACTTCTGAAACAAGACGGGGAAACTATCTTTCTTTCTCTAAGGTCATAGATTAATTCCTGAAACATGCCAGGGCAACTATCTCTATGACCAACAAAAAGCAGGTTCAGATTAATACCTGAAACAAGATAGGACAACTATCTGTGAACAACTGATTATAGATTAACACCTGAAACAAGACAAGACAACTATCTACATGAGCACATTAAAGATTAACTCCTAAAACAAGACGGAGAAACTATCTCTCTTTCTCTTTGGGTCAGATAAAGATCAATTCCTGAAATAGGACGGGGCGACTATATATATGACAAACGCTTCCTTCAAGAATTTTGCTGGTTCAGTTTAAATCAACCAATGATTTATCCTGATTCTGTTTCAGTAGACATTTTCTCTGGTTCAGTCAAATCGATCCTAATATTTTTTTGATTCTTATCTAGACAAAAACAAATACGGATATATGTTATTTTGACATAAATCAACCGAAGATTTACCTTGATACTTCTTCCAATCTCCATCAACAATCCTTCGGATGACATCTATAAGCCCATCTCCGACGATTCTCAACCACTATAGATGACATATATAAGCCCATCTCTGACAACTCTTAATCATTTCTCCAAATGGCATCTCTAAGCCCATTCCCAACACAATCGATCAACACATCATCGAGTGGAAATTTATGGGCATTCTAGTGTTCAATCATCTTTCACCTTCAAGTCACGAATGGTGGATCCGTTAATCTAACTCTTCAGGTTTAAGAAGATTGAACAGGGGAAGCTGTTGTACCCCCAAAATTTTCCCTCTCATTTCTCAAGAAATTTCCTACAAATATCTTCAATGACTTAAGTTTGCGCAAGTATCAACCAGGTCAAATCATCTCCTCGGTACTGATGTCTCAAATTAGGGTTCAAGTTTGCACAAGGACAATTGGACTCCTAATACTTCAAATGACTTTCATGGACCATTATGTTAGAACATAGTTTGATTCTACAACCATTAATTAGAGTTTTGATGATAACAAACACAAAGAATAAATATGCACTCTAAATTTGTGTTATTTTGTATGCAGAAGTTTTGACTGAAACAGCATCAGAAATTAAGTTACAGAAGCTTTCAAGCTGAGGTAATCAGAATTTATGCTGAAGAATGATGACCAGAATTTGCGCTGAAGAATGATGATCAGAATTTGCGCTGAAGAGAAGAATACTCTGATTCTGAATAGAAGTTTAGTATACCATCAGATCCTCACATCTCTGAGTCATCAATGTTTTGAAGAAATTGCAGCATGGAAGATTCTAAGTTCTGAAGCATTACTTTTCAATCAAGACAGCATCATATGCAACAGCTTCATTCAGACAAGAATCTTCTCAATATGGAAACAGCATTGAATGTCCATTATCACGCTTTATGTTGGACAAGATTTTCATGCCTATATAAACAAGCTTAGAGGATAAATCGTTTACGATTTTGACGACTACTGCAATATACCTCTCAAACGCTGCAATCTTACATATTCATATATATGCTCAAAATTGTGTAAAATATCACAGTTGTGATACAGTTTTTGTAAGGAAAAAGAAAAGTACACGGCATATTATTTCATTGTGATTAAGCTAGTTTTCCTTGAGATAAACCGGGTTATGGTTATACTCAAGAAGACTTTGGAAGTTGTCAAAGTTGTGTTGTAATCAGTTTTGATTAGTGAATTAAGTCCTCGTTGGAGAGAGGCGAAATCACCTTGGCAGGTGGACTGGAGTAGTTTGAGATTAAACGAACCAGGATAAAAATATCGTGTCTACTGCGCTTTTGATTTTAAGTTTCAATTCAACCCCCCCCCCCCCCCCCCCCTTCTTGTGTTTTTCACTTCTTCAATTGGCATCAGAGTCCCTGGTTCTGAGTTCATACACTTAACCGTGTCAGTACAAGATCCAAGCTTTAGAAAAACACTATGGTGGGACCAAGCCAAAACATCAGCAATGACTATCATGAGGACAAGGACAGAATCAGCGGCAAAACTCCAGTCTTTGATGGAGAAAATTCTGACTACTGAAAAGACAGAATTGAGAGCTTCTTTCTGGCTCATGATGCTGATCTATGGGACATGGTAATTGATGGATACACACATCCAGTGGATGAAAGTGGTCAAAAGATAGATAGAAAAAGGATGTCTAACCAGTAAAAACGTGATTTCAGAAACCATCATACAGCCAGAACAATACTTCTCAGTGCTATCTCATACTCAGAATATGAGAAAATCTCAAACAGAGAGACAGCCAAAAACATGTTTGACTCTCTGAGAATGACGCATGAAGGCAACATACAAGTCAAAGAAACCAAGGCCCTTGCGCTCATTCAGAAATATGAAGCATTCAAGATGGAAGACAGTGAATCCATGGAAGTAATGTTCTCAAGATTTCAGATTCTTGTTGTTGGGCTGAAAGTTCTTGACAAAGGATATTCTACTGCTGATCACGTAAAGAAGATCATCAGAAGTCTACCGAAGCAATGGAGGCCAATGGTCACTGCACTTAAGTTGGCTAAAGATCTCAACAAGATATCTCTGGAGGAACTTGTTAGCTCCTTTAGAAGTCATGAGATAGAGCTAGAAGAAGATGAGCCTCAAAAGCAAGGTAAGCCTCTAGCATTAAAATCTAACAAAAAACTCTGATTCTAAGGTTTTGTAGGCTATGAAAGAAACCTTTGATGGATCCTCATCAGAAGAAGATGAATTGTCTCTTCTCTCCAGAAGGGTCAATCAACTGTAGAAGCAGAGACAAAGGAAATTCAGAAACCCGAGAAGATCAGAGAATCAAAATGAATCCTCCTCCAGATACAGAAAGTTTGAGTCCTCCTCTGGACACAGAAGATCTGAAGCTTCTTCAGGACAGAGAAAGTAAAACAACAAAGACATCATCTGCTATGAGTGCAATGAACAAGGGCACTACAAAAGTGACTATCCAAGGCTTCAGAAGGAGAAGCCCAAAAATAAGTTTTTCAAGGAGAAGAAGAAAAGCCTCAAGGCAACATGGGACGATTCAGACACTTCTGATGCTGACTCAGAGTCAGATGATGAAAGAGCCAACATAGCTCTCATGGAAAATGTGTCATAAGACAGTGAAGCTTCTGGTTCAGACTCAGAATCGGACACAGAAGAGGTATTTCCTGATTTCACTGTTAATTTTACTAAGGGTGAACTTGCAGAAAGTCCGAATTAAATTCTGGAAAGGTATCAGCAAATCAAAGTCAAATTCAAGAACCTGAAAAGGGATCTTGTCTCTGACTCTGAAAAGACTGAGAGTCTTAGATTAGATAATTCTGAGTTAAAAGAAAAGATTTTAAAATTAGAAAACGATTTACAAAACTCTCAGAAAGAAATAATCTTAGAGACTCCCAGTAATGCTGATAATATCATCAAAGAGTATGATCACAGCTTTCAGAAGTTTCTAGCTAAAAACATAGATAGAAGCAAGATGGCTTCAATGATCTATGGAGTTAGCAGGAATGGAAGAAAAGGAATAGGATACCAAGGTAAGGTATCTCCACCTAAGAAAGTCATGGACCTTGTTATAAAACGCACACCACTAAAATCACACTTCACATATGGGAACACACATGACCTAAAATACACTAGTAATGATTACTCTGTCAAACCAAAATTCAACCAGAATTTTGGTAAAACTAACAAACCAGGACCCAAAAAGATATGGGTACCTAAGGACAAAATTATATATGTAGCAGATATCTTTAGCAGCAAGGCTAAAACACCAGTCATGGTACCTGGACTCTGGTTGCTCTCGACACATGACGGGAAGAAAGCATATGTTCCAAAGCCTGGAACTTAAACCTAGAGGCTACATGGGCTTTGGAGGCAACCAAAGAGGGAAGATCATTGGCTCTGGAATAGTAGGTAATGGTAATATTCCTTCTATCAATAATGTGCTTTTAGTTGATGGATTAATGCATAACCTGTTATCCATAAGTCAATTAAGTGATAACGGTTATGATATAATCTTTAATCAAAAGGCATGCAAAGATGTTAGTCAGAAATATGGAACTATCCTTTTTAATGGAAAGAGGAAAAACAACATTTATAAGATAAAACTTTCTGAACTAAAAAGTCAGAATGTAAAATGTCTTCTCTCTATTAATAATGAGCAATGGGTCTGGCACAAAAGATTGGGGTATGTTAGTATGAGAAGAATATCTCATATTAACAAACTCAGTCTGGTCAGAGGACTTCCTAACCTAAAGTTTAGCTCAGATGCTCTGTGTGAAGCATGTCAGAAAGGCAAATTTGCAAAACCTGCTTTTAAATCTAAAAATGTTGTTTCCACCTCTAAGCCATTAGAACTTCTGCATATAGACTTATTTGGACCAGTGAAAACTGTGTCTTTTAGTGGAAAGAAGTATGGGTTAGTGATTATAGATGACAATAGCAGATGGACATGGGTAAAGTTCTTAAGACACAAGGATGAGTCACATTCTGTGTTCGTTGCATTCTATAACCAAGTTCAGAATGAAAAGGATCTTAGAATTGTCAAAGTCAGAAGTGATCATGGTGGAGAATTTGAAAATAAAAAATTTGAAACATTTTTTAATGAAAAAGGCTTCTTGCATGACTTCTCTTGACCTAGAACTCCCCAACAAAATGGAGTTTTAGAACGAAAGAACAGAACATTGCAAGAAATAGCCAGAACCATGATCAATGAGACTAACATTGCTAAGATCTTTTGGGCAAAAGCAATTAACACAGCGTGTTACATTCAGAATAAAATCTTTATAAGACCTATTCTAGAAAAGACTCCATATGAATTGTGAAAGAACAGAAAGCCCAACATTTCTTATTTACATCCATTTGGATGCACATGTTTTATTCTGAACACTAAATATCATCTGAACAAGTTTGACTCTAAAGCACAAAAGAGTATTATGTTAGGATACTCTGAACGCTCAAGAGGGTACAAAGTATACAATACAGAAACACAGATTGTTGAAGAGTCAATCAGTGTTAGATTTGATGATAAGCTTGACCCTCAAAACTCAAAGCAGAATGAATCTTTTGCAGATATAGAAGTTGAATTCACGGGTACTGAAGACAACCCATCAGAAGTTACCAACAAAGACGCTCCAACAACTTCATAAAGAAATATTACAAGTGATCTTGTACCTTATGTTGATCAACTCCAGAAAAGGTTATCCAGAAGCAGCATAGCTCACCCAGAAGATAAGATCCTAGGAAAGAAGGATGATCCAATCAGAACAAGATCAACATTCAGAAACTCTGAAGAATCCCTCATGGGACTGGTCTCTCTGATTGAACCAACAACAATTGATGAAGCTCTTTTGGACAATGAGTGGATTCTGGAAATGCAGGAGGAATTAAATTAGTTCACCATAAATGATGTATGGGATCTGGTTCCCAAACCAAAAGGATTCAACGTCATTGGAACAAAGTGGGTGTTCAGAAACAAACTAAATGAGCAAGGAGAAGTCATCAGAAACAAAGCACAACTGGTGGCACAAGGTTATAGTCAGCAAGAGGGGATAGACTACACAGAAACCTTTGCTCCATTCGCCAGGTTAGAATCTATCAGACTCTTAATCTCCTTTGTTGTACACAATGGCATCACTCTGTATCAGATGGATGTCAAAAGTGCATTCTTAAATGGTTACATAGATGAAGAGGTATATGTGCACCAACCCCTGGGTTTGAAAATTCCAAACACCTAGAATATGTTTTCAAACTAAAGAAGTCACTTTATGGTCTGAAACAAGCTCCCAGAGCTTGGTATGAAAGACTAAGTAACTTTCTGTTAGAAAAGGAATTCACCAGAGGGAAAGTGGACACAACCTTGTTCTGTAAGACATTTAAGAATGACATTTTAGTTTGTCAGATTTATGTAGATGATATCATTTTTGGATCCACTAAACCTTCTTTGGGAGGAGAATTTGCTAAGTGCATGCAGGCAGAGTTTGAGATGAGCTTAATGGGGGAACTCAAATTCTTTCTGGGCATTCAGATAAACCAAACTCCAGAAGGAACTTACATTCATCAGAGAAAATATGTCAGAGAACTTTTGAAGAAATTTGACCTCTCAGAATGTAAGCCCTCAAAGACTCCAATGCATCCCACGTGCATTCTGGAAAAGGAATAGGTGAGTAAAAAGGTAGAACATAAAATCTACAGAGGTATGATTGGATCTCTCCTTTATCTGACGGCTTCAAGGCCAGATATTTTATTCAGTGTTTTCTTATGTTCTATATTCCAATCAGATCCTAGAGAATCTCACTTAACCGCAGTTAAGCGAATTTTCAAGTATCTGAAAGGTACTACTAATTTTGGTTTGTTTTATAAAAAATCCAATGAATACAGCTTAGTAGGATATTGTGATACTGGCTTTGCTGGAGACAGAGTAGAGCGTAAAAGCACTTCTGGAAGCTGCCAGTTTCTGGGAGACAATCTAATCTCATGGACCAGCAAGAGACAGTCCACAATAGCATTGTCAACAGCAGAATCTAAATACATAGCAGCTGCTGGATGTAGCACTCAAATTCTCTGGATGAAAAGTCAACTTGAAGACTTCAGCATATTTGAGAGTAACATTCCTATCTTCTGTGATAACACTTCTGCCATATGTCTCTCTAGAAATCCCATTTTGCATTCTAAGGCTAAGCATATAGAAATAAAACATCACTTTATTAGGGATTATATTCAGAAAGGAATTCTTACTTTGAAATTTATTGACACAGACCATCAACGGGATGATGTATTTACAAAACCCCTTTCTGAAGATGGATTCAATTTCATTCTGAAACATCTCATCATGAAATTGTGTCTAGAATAAAATGTTTTATTTTCATATCCTAACCCTCAGAACTTTATTGTTTTCTATGAACATCTGATCAACTTGTCTTCAGAAGTTAGAAGTACAGTTGCCTCAGAATCTATCTATGAAGATCTGAACGTTTCATTTCAAGGATAGAGGCGTGCAGTTCACACAATCAAACATATGCCATCCTCTCACAAGCTACCTTATAAGGTTGAACACGCATTCAAATTCTGAAGGGTCCAAGGCTCTGATTGGATGCATTGAGACACTTGTCATTGGCAACTGTTCAATATCTCTCTAAATCCCCTAATTTCAGATTTCATTAATGCATATAATCATTACTTATTTTCTTTCTTACTGATTACGTTTTCTAAAAGAACCTATATAAACTCAATTTACTATTTCACTCATTCACGTTTTACCATCTTCAATATTCACTCTTGTTCTAGTTTCTTTTTCAAAAACCCTTTCTGTAAATTTTCTTCAAAGAATCCGTGTGAACAATGGCATCATCATCAAGTCTCAAGAATCTCAATAGTGCTCCTGAATCTTCATCTACTGAACAGTATGAAGAGCCCATTAGAACGCTACTCACTCTGGTTGACAACCTTGAAGTTCTCTGTGAATTGATCGTTGATTTTGAAAGCTTACAAGAAAATGGGTTTAATTTGTATGAAGATGTAACTGCACAGGGATGGAACAGATACTTTGATCGTCTGTTGGGTCCAACTTTTCCCATTCTTGTTAAAGAGTTTTAGATTCATGCTACATCATCCAACCACCAGGTCACATCATATGTTATCGGGAAGAAGATAGTGATTACAGAAGATTTGATTGGGAAACTCATTGGATACAATGGCGGTGGAGTCAGATGCATTGATATGGCTGAGAAGTGCTCTGACCTAAAATCTATTGCTAGGGAAATCTTCACTTCTGGACAGCCATCCAACAAAATCAGAGACTTGAAGGACCATTACAGAATCTGGGCCAGAATAATTTTGGGATGTATCAATCACAGGAATCCTACAAGATCCCTTGATTACATCAATATTGATCAGCAGTTTCTGATTTACTTCATTGCAAAGAAGACCCAGATAAACCTTTCACATTTGCTCTTCAACCATCTCAGAACAAGTGTGAAAGAGACAAGAGAAGAAGAAAGAACTAAGAGGGATTGGATTCCTCTAGGAAGATTGATTTCAGATATTCTAACAGAAAATAGGCTGATAGAACATTTGACAGAGGCTCAAGAAATCAGTACTCTGGAAGCAACTGCTGGGAAACCTTTAAATGCCAAGAATTTAAAGAAAATGAAGATTATTGAGAACATTAAGAGGGAACCAAAAATTGCTTCTCATGAGGTCATCACTTCTAGGAGAATCCCTCTGAAGGATTTTCCACTATTTTCTGAGATAGATGGCTCTCCAGATATTATAGTCAGATACCTTAAAGCTTGCAAGGCTGATGGGACTATTCCAGAAATCAACATCCAAGATCTGCACAAGCTAGCTGCAGAGGTTGTGCTAAAGAAATCCAGAAAGAGGAAGGTAGCAGGAGAAGGATCCTCTTAGAGGACACCCAAGGCTGCGAAAAAGAAAGGTAACTCATCTTTTGTTTTTGTTGTAGAATCAATAGTTATTCCAACATCTAAAACCATTCCCCCTCAACAAACAGAAAATCGTTCACCCCCAAACATTTGAGGATTTTGACATAGAGTTTGACCCATCTGTAACTCTTGGAAATTTCTTGAATGAACCTCACTCCCCCAATCCAAATCCAAATCCAGAACAACATCAACCAGAACTTACTAGAGTTTTATCTGATATTGAACTGTTTGATCAAGACTTTTCCTCACCACTCCCAGAAAATCCAAACACTCAACCTCAACAACCAGAAAATCCACAACCACACTCTCCTCAACCAGAAAATCCAAACACTCAACCTCAATAACCAGAAAATCCACAACCACACTCTCCTCAACCAGAAAATCCACAACTGCACTCTCCTCAACCAGAACATCAAAACCTCAACTCACGCCAACCAGAAAATGAAAACCCTCTCACTCATCAATCTGAAAACCCATCTTCTGAAATACCTGAACCAGAAATTCAACACGCTACCGCAAACCAATTAGAAGACTCAATTTCAGACTATGATACCACTACCCCAATTCCTGGGATAACAGAACCTCTTACGGTTCGTTTACCTCTCTCCATTCATGATATTCCAGAAATCCCTTCACCATATGAATCTTCACCACCAAACACCCCTCACTCACCAATCATGATTTCTGACTCTTCCACTCCCTCACCTATCAACCGTCCAGCTGACCAACTCAGACTTGTCATTGATCTACAAGTGTTGGACCAACTAGCTTCCACCTCAAACAAAATTTCCACTCCCAAACCTAAACCAACCTCAACCAAATCAGATGTTGGTAAGAATCTGTTGATTTTTGAAACAAAAATACAGGAATAGATTACTTCTTTGAAGCAAGCAAGTCAAGAGATTTCTAATCATGCTGCTTCTGATTCTTTATGGGAAAGATTCGAAAAATGGCTCAACTCTGAAACCCAGAAGCTGAAAGAATTAAACTATCAAAGGGCTCAGCAAAACTTCAGTGACCAGTTGAAAGCCTTCCAAGATCAAGTTCTAAGCCAATGGTACAAGAAATAAATTCTCCCGCTGGATAATGCTCCATGGAAAGAGAACCAACCTTCAGAAGTCACTGAACCAGATTCTGATAGTCACCCTCTGACTACGGCTCGAGAAAAGATGATTACAACAGAAGAAGTTGTTCAATCAGAAAAGGCTGCAGAGTGTTTAGAACGACATGCAACCCTTGAAGATACACTAGCTTCGTCTCTAGTCATGCAAACTCTGGAAGAGTTGAAGAAGGAGAATTACTTAATCCATGCCAGACTGGATAAGCAAGAGGACATAAACAAAGAAATCAAGGATATATTGGATAAACAAGAAGATACAACAAAAGAAATCAAAGACATTATGAGAAAGCAGGAAGAATCAAGCACTCAGATTAAGAGCTTGTTGGAAGCGTTGTTCACACGTATTCCCCCTCCTTCTTAGATTTTCTTTAAATGTTTATCTGTATTTTTATTTTTCATTTTATCCTCCTTGTTTCTGAAAATTATCATTGCATTCTGTTTTCAACATAAATCATCTTTTTGACTCTGATTATATTGCTTTTTGATACCTGACAAAAAGGGGGAGAAAGTAAGATATTTTCAATAACAGTTTACCAGGACAAAGTCTCAAACATTCTGAATATCTTAACCTCTATGTTTTTCTGAAAAGCTTGAACAGGAACAAATTCTGATAAGGACAGAAGGAGATGCATCAAAAGCTCTGACGAGAAGGAACTTCAGGGAAGTAACTCATATCTATCTGAGTAATTAACTTAGGGGGAGACTCTCCTAAAGCTTTTTGTTCTATATTTTTCATTGAAAATCCTAGTTTTTGTCATCATCAAAAAGGGGGAGATTTTTAGAACATAGTTTGAATCTACAACCCTTAATTAGAGTTTTGATGATAACAAACACAAAGAACAAATATGCACTCTAAATTTGTGTTATTTTGTATGCAGAAGTTCTGACTGAAACAACATCAGAAATTAAGCTACAGAAGCTTTCAACCTGAGGTAATCAGAATTTGCACTGAAGAATGATGATCAGAATATATGCTGAAGAATGATGATCAAAATCTGCACTGAAGAGAAGAATACTCTGATTCTGAACAGAAGTTTAATATACCATCAGAACCTCACATCTGAGTCATCAATGTTCTGAAGAAATTGCAGCATGCAAGATTCTAAGTTTTGAAGCGTTACTTTTCAATCAAGACAACATCATATCCAACGGCTTTATTCAGACAAGAATCTTCTCAATATGGAAACAGCATTAAATGTCCATTATCACGCTTTATGTTGGACAAGATTTCCATGCCTATATAAACAAGCTTAGAGGACAAATCGTTTACGATTTTGACGACTACTGCAATATACCTCTCAAACGCTGCAATCTTACATATTTATATATACGCTCAAAATTGTGTATTATATCACAGTTGTGATACAGTTTTTGTAAGGAAAAACAACATTACACATCATATTATTTCATTGTGATTAAGCTAGTTTTCCTTGAGATAAACCGGGTTTTGGTTGTACTCAAGAAGACTTTGGCAGTTGTCAAAGTTATGTTGTAATCAGTTTTGATTAGTGAATTAAGTCCTCGTTGGAGAGAGACGAAATCACCTTGGCGGATGGACTGGAGTAGTTTGAGATCAAACGAACCAGGATAAAAATATCGTGTCTACCGCGCTTTTGATTTTAAGTTTCAATTCAACCCCCCCCCCCCCCCCCCCCCCCCCTCTTCTTGTGTTTTTCACTTCTTCATATTATGGACCCTCAAGATTGCTCCTATCAAGTTTCAAAGTCTTAGATCACAAAATCGCTCAGTCAATTGATCTAATGACCTAAAATCAACTATATTGGAAAAAAGTCTATTGTGGCCAACCTACAGTCAAACTTCAAAATTTTGGACCAATATCAACACTTTGAAGTCATATGTATCATTCGATCAAGATGGGACCACAATTTTCCAAGTAAAACATTCGAATTGTCAAAAGGGAAAAATGATCAAAATTAGGGTTTTGACCGAGAATGACCAATCTTCGATTTTGACCTAGTACATGACTTATTAGGTTTGAAAAATTGATTTCAAGAATCCAAATACATCATTTTGACCTAATCGCATATTTCAATTCATCTCCCAAGATCAGTGGATTGATAGACGAAATTCGATCAACTGGTGGAAAAAGTCAATTGTACACTAAAAAGTCAAACTTTAACTTTTTTTTACCAAAATTGAGTCTCAAAAATCACATTTCATCAAAACATACAAAATATGAAATTTGATCATCAAAAACCAAGAGAGTCAAAAATCCAATTTTGCAAGGCTTAGAAATTTTTTATAAGAATTTGTATACTTGTTAATTTCATTGCTTCATGACATCTTTTCACTATAATTCAAGATGTTACAAATAATTCAAGATGTGACAAATAATTCAAATTATTACAAGGTTGATTTCTTTTCAAATTACAAATCCTAAAGCTTTGTCTTATTTGAATTTTTTTCCTTTGACTCAAAACCTTGCCATTATGCTTTGTCTTTGTTACAATCTGCATAAATTGGTCCACAAACCAGATTTTGTACCATGCTACAATTTGATTCCAAGTCCAAGCCTACTTAATACAAGCTCAAAGTCATGTTTAGAAGACAATTTGTTGTTCTGAGCAAAACAACCCTGCTATGCTATGTCTAAACACTACCACAACACTCCAAAACTGCTGCAAAACAGCCCTGCTATGTTACTACCAACCCAGTCCAAGCCTGCATTATCTCAATCCCATGTTTGCACCAAATTTTCATATGAGATTGCATCTAAAAGGTAATGATACAGCATACCCAAACTATTCAAAAAATTATTTGTTTCCCCCCTAAATCTCAGCCAAACTTCATCTATAAAATAAACTGTTCTCACAACACAGAGAGGGGTTGGCTTTTAAGTGAGAAAAGGAGAGAACAGAAAAAACAAAATTCTTGGTAAACTTTTCTCATTCATAAAAGACCCTTGCTCATGCACATTTTTATTCTCAGTCACAAAAACAAAACCTCAACCCATTATTCCATCTTACAAATTCTCCCATAAACCAACCAGCCAAACACTTCACATCACATAGAGATTGTTCAAACATAAGAACAGTTTTTGTGGTACCATTATCTTCTCCTTCCAAACACAAAAATAGTACTGTACAACTTGATTGGGTTGGTATGGTTCAAACAGCTTGGAACAACTTCTTGGAGGTTCACTAAGGCCCTCACAGCTTCTTAAAAAGTATTCAGACTCAAAACACTAAGTGCAGTCTCAAGGTAAGTCTTCTTGACTTTACATTTTTCATACATCACTAATGATTTATTCTTAAGGATAAAATGGAGTAATAATTTCCCCTTTGAGCTAACCATTTGCTTGCTATTCATTTTTTATCAATCATATATTGTGAACTGACCTGTATACACAATAGAATGATGATAGAGGCAAAAAACTACAGCATGAGTCGACACATACCCACACGAGTCAACTCATTCTAGTGACAAAATAGGGTATGAGTCGACACATAGCCTTATGCATTGACTCATACTGTTATCCAGGCCCCAAAACAGAAGGATGAAAGGTGCATGAGTCCACACAAAACGCGTATGTGTCGACACAAATAGGTGCATGAGTTGACACATCCCATTATACATCGAATCATACTGAGTTGATTTTATTTTACAGGAGCAAGAAGAGTTATGTGTCGATGCATAGCAGCACGTGTCGACACATAATAGTTCAAAATGCAATTTTTCTTTCTTTTTATACTGTCTTTACATTTTTCACAGTTTTTTCTTCATTATTGTCCCTTTATTCGATATGGTTGTAATAATTAAAGCTTCTAATTCATCCCCATTTGTAAATTGTACCCATATCCCCCTAATGATGTAATAGAGTAGGATTTTAATTTCCGCAAATTTAACGTTTTTCATATAAATTGTTAGTAATTAGGGTGTGTATGGAAAGATAAAATCAATCGCTAGAAAACCCTAATTTCAAAGACAAAAATGCATGCAATGAAACGTACTTCACACACGCGCACCTTTAAGGTAATCTCGCTTGTTGCCTCGGAAAATATTCATGTCCCTCGAATATGGGCGCTTTAGCAAAGACCCTCGATAAAAAAGATCGTATTCCCTCGATGTTGCCTTCGGTAAAAAGATCTTAAGTCCCCTACGAAAATTGCTAAAGCGTCTCATAAGTTGCCTTCTATGACTATACGATTGACCCACGCTCGTCCTTTCCCATCTAATGATGGAGCTTCTTACCAATCAATGGTAAGTTAGCAACATCTAAAGGAGGAGGAAAAGAACAAAGACCTTTTGAGTAGGTAGGATGCTCGTAGTTTCTTGCTCAAAAACTAAAAACATCTCCACACTCACACTTTCAAAATATCTTCAAAAAAACAAACATCTCTTTGAAATATTTTCAAAACCAACACTTTGTATGCATTCTTATAGAGACGATAATCATTACAAATTTTTCCGCAACAAACTTATTTTCAAATTATTTTCAAACTTACACCAATCACAAATACATTTCAAACAAAGCATTTTCAAAGTGATCAAGCAACTAAGATCCCGTAGATAACTACGGATGAAAAGGGTGCTAACACCTTCCCTTTTAATAACCTACCCCCCGAACTCAAGAAAATATCTCAAAAGGTCTTTCCTGTTCTTTTCACCCTTTCCTTTATTGGATAAAAGAAAAGTCGGTGGCGACCCTTGCTATCTGCAACATTTACGATAAAACGCAAAACATCCAAGTAAGTTCTCCCACCGTATTACACAATCTCATTTAATTTCATTTATTACATTTTACCTTGTCATTTATTACAACTTACTATTATACCCCAATTTTTGCCCCTAAGATCCCTCCATCATACCATATTGATTCAATCACAACAAGACCATATTAGGGCTTTTGGTTCTCCTCCTTATCTTTAGCTTTGCTCTTTGAGGAATCACCACCCACCTTGACTTGTTTTTCTTTTGTGATCATACATGTTTTCTTTTGACTTTCCTTTTATTTAATAAAATGCAATGTTGGTTTGTCTTACTTGTTAATAATGTAGGTAAAGGCAATGTGGCTCAGCAAGTTGATCCATGGGTTCATGAGTTTATTTCCATGCCCTAGTCAATTAAGCTTGAGAAATTAAAACCTCACAATTGAAGTTGTTTTGGCAGAAATGGCATGGCAAGGTTTATTTTGGTTCACCACATTTCAAAGTTATCAAGATTGATTCAAAAGTACAAGGGGTTGATTAAGGAAGTTGTCATGGTTGGACAAGGCCTTGTTCCCATTGGTCACAAGTGCATATTTCACTCAATTCTAAAGATATGGAAGTGTTTTTGGTTGCTATGAGTTCTCATTATCATCCTAAACAACTTCTATATACAAAGCAAAAGTGTTGGTACAAGAAGGTTGTTTAAAATTGTCAAAGTTCCTCAAAGCATTTTCTTGATCTAGGAGCTAGGGTTTTGAACTTCAAAGGAGTATATCTTGCTCATCTTTTCGTATTTTTGAGTGATTCCAAAAACATCCTTCTCTTCAAATGGTTATTAACAAATCACTCCAAAAGTTCCAAGGAGTTTTCATGTGGAAGAAACTTGATGATGAAGAAAGATTACAAGTCCCCCAGATGAACCCCCAACTTCCCATGTGTAACTTCAAATAATCATAACTTGGTCGATTTTTATCAACTTGAGCCCACTCTTTTTCCATAATGATCTTGAGAATGTGAAATTTATTTATTATTTTATGTGCAAAGTGAGAAAATGGATGGAGGATGCCTTAAAGATACAAAAGATTATAGGTCATTTCATGATTTTTTGCCAACTTCAACAATTCATAACTCTCTCGATTTTTGGAGATTTTGAATGGTTCAAGTTTAAAAATTTCATTCAAGAGGTATGTTTCATGCCATATTTTTTGGCCAAGAGCAAAATCCAAGAGGAATGCCATGTTTGGATGCAAAACATTATAGGTCACTTTTGAAGAAAAACTTGAAATATTTCTAAGTATGGAAAGTCAACCTATTTTTCCCAACTTTGACTCATTGCAACTTTCAGCTCAAACATCCATTTGATTTCATTCTTTTACCATTGCAAAGCTTGTAATCTCATCTTTCTAAAGCTTCAAGAATCATGTCCCAAGACCCCTTGAGTTGAAAATGCCATTGTTTTGAAATTGGTAACTTGAAACTGAATTTCCCACCAAGTCAGAATTTTGAAATCCAAAATGTGGCCTCTAATCACAAGATTTATGCATGTTTTTGATTTAAACTTGATTAACAAACTTGCCAGAAGGGCTTAGCACCTCAAAACGCTAAGATTGGATGAGGTTTGGTGAAAATGAGATCACACTTCACTCGTGTCCAATCTCCACTCAATTTCCCTCCAAACTTATTTGTTTTATCCAATTTTCATTGCCATTTGTTTTCTTATAAATAAAGGACCTTATTCCATTCATTTTCTCAAGCTTGAACAACCAAAATCACCCTGCCAAACTCATTCTATAACTCACTTTTCTGCAATTTCGAAATCAGTGTTCAAGCCTTTTTCAATCCATTTTTTCTATCAATTCACCTTCCTTGATCTTCCCTGAAGCTAACAGAAGAAGAATTGAGCCTTGAAACCTTCTGAATTGATCTGACTAAGTCCATTTACAGAGCTCTGCAACTGAACTTCAATAGGTAGATTTCTTCATCGGTTCTTCCAAACTTTGATATCATTGTGAAGCTCTCATTGCCCTTGTTCTGGTCGCAACACTTTCTTTTAACTGGAAACACGTTTTGGCCATGAATTTTCAAATTCCTTTTCAAAACTTTCCTTCCAAATTGCTTGAGCTACAGTTTATATAAATTTTTCGCGAAGATGTGTTTGTCTTCGTCTTGATGAGACGAAGCGAATGGCATAGATCTGAGCTTCTGATTTTACAGTTTGAGGGACTTGTATTTCACGTTGGCTGGAGGTTGAAGATGACCAACGTGTCATCTTCCAACCAATAATGGCGTGCCATTTGTATTTTTTGAAAATCTGATTTATATTTGATTCAGTGTTTTATTCAGTAATGACCATGATATATGCACAGTGCGCCAGATCCCTTGGATTTTATTACTAACGCGTTTTGACTCTCATCCATTAGTCCACATCTTTTTGGTTTTTATTTTATTTTCTGATTTATATATTTAATTGTTTTAAACTTCAAAAAATCATAGAAAATTCATTTTAAGTCCAAAAAATATGAAAAAATCATGAAAAATATTTTTGATATTTCTCTTTTTGATTTTTATTTTTTTACAATTTTATTTTTTGTTTTGTTATTTTTTATAAATTTTCATTTTATTTGAATTGTTTTAAATGTTTAAAAATACTTTTATTCATTTTAAAATTATGAAAGAAATACGGAATGATCCAATGATATTGTGACAAATATTTGTGACCTCATTTATTTTTAATTTCAGACTTTGTTATTTTTTATCATTTTTGGCTTATTTTACTCATTTCTTTTAATTTTAAAAATAGTATTTGACTTTAAAAAATTATCAAAAAATTTATAAAAATATTTGAGTCTATTTCTGATTTTTTTTATGACCTTATTTCTTTTTTTATGAATCAATTTGAATATAGTTTTTTTTTTCCTTTTTTTTCATTTTTTAAACATTTTTAAACCCTTTTTAATGTATAAATTAAATGTAATATTATTTTGTGATTATTTTCTGGCTGATCTTGGGCTGAATTTTTGATCATGAACTTTATTAACATCATTAGATCCATGGTGTTGAGTCTAACTCCATAAAAATGGATGAATGATTTTAATAATAGTTTGATTAACTTTTAATTCAAATGTGGTTTATATTCTTTCAAACCCTTCTTCATCTCATCCCTTTATTATTGCACTAAGTGTTATTAGAGCATGATCTCTATATCATATCTCAAAACAAATGGTGCATAGATTGCTATTGATCGGCCTCAAAATAGGTGCGACTTCTATATAAGTCCACTTACGATTGCTTAACATAGCGCTAAATTTTGTCTCGATTCGAATAAATGATCACTCGTGGCCCAAACCTGTGTTTGCAAGCCCAAATATGTTAATTTGATCTCTTTGATTCAATAACTTTGAGATTCATTGTGTGGAGGCTTTGGTTCTACCAATCCTCTAATGGATCTACATCACTTTTTGTCAACGCGGATCACTTAAACATCGTTGATCATTAAATGGTACTTTTGAGGATTCCAAAATGGATGATATACTTGACAAAAAGCAAATGAAACTTGTTCTGTGGAGGCTTTGGTTCTACCAATCCTCTAATGAGTTCCAAATACAAGTTTCAAGATGGTCATCCAACTGACCATTAATTACTAATATATGACTTTATTTTGTGTTTTTATTTTATGCTCTTTATAATTTGTGCACCATTTACTTTAGCATTTACATTTCATGTTATTTTTCATCTTTGCTCATTTGAGCCTCTTTTTATTCTTGTCATTTTATTTTTCTCACTTGAGCTTTTCTTTTATTTTTTAAGATACTTAATAATCAACATTAACCATAAAAAACTTTAATGATACTTGGACTATTTGGTTACTATCCTTGACATTATGGAGTATTGGACTTTTTGGACTTAGGATTAGAGACCTTGGCCTATGTTGGACACCTTGTGACCTTAATTGATATTTTGCCTGGAGTTCTTGAGGTTTACCTCAAGACATTGGGTTGTTTGTTTGTTTTGTATGCGGGTCATTGTGATTACATTCTTTGTTTGTAATCTGGAATTCACCCGTATATAGTCGTTACTCTGCCCAATTTTTGTGAAGACTTAATACACTTAAAGTTTGGTTCTCTCAAGAGGTCTAGTATCTTTGCTTGTTTAGTTTCAATTCAAAGAATGGGAATTATATCTTGACTCATAATGTAAAGTATTGGCTTCTTGTTGGTTAGATGGTTCTTATCCCTAGCTTTTACCTTATGCTTTAGGATAGTCTCTTCTTCTCCTCCCATCTTCTTTAATTTTAAAAATCTTCTTCCTCCTTTTGAAAACTCTTCATGTATAAATAAAATTCAATCAACTTAATAATATCTTGACTTTTTTTGTGAGAAGACTAAAAGTCAATCAATCTCATTTCAAACTATTTTGCCACTTTGGCTTTCTATTTTAAAACCTTTCTTAAAATATTAGACTCTTGTCAATCCTTGTAGTGATGCAAACAACTATACTTCTACAATATGTACTGAAGAGGGATATTTTCCACTTGGGTGTTGAGTGAGGCGTTGTTGATTTTAAAATCCAAGCCATATCCTCCACTTTGAGATAATGCAAATTCTCCTTTCTCATGATTGTGGGTAGTAAGTATGTTTTCCACACGGACAATAACGATGATGTCTTATCTCATAAAATTAACCAACACACTTGTGTTTTAAATTTTTTTTAAAAGAAGAACTATGTGTACCCTGATCCCCTATTGCACGAAAGGTGGCACGTAGGCACTAAGGATTTGCAACCGCGGCGATTAAAAAAATCATAAAAAATACTTCTTTTCTCACCTCCACCATCTATTTTACATACAACATTTTATAGCCAAAATATATAGATTTTTCAAAGAGGTTCCTGCAGAGTACCGTAGATGTTTAGGGTGTTAATACCTTCCTTTTGCATAACTAACCCTGTTACCTTGAATCTTTCCCCCTCTTTTTGGGTTATTCGCTCCTTTCCCATTCCTTTGGAAACAATAAAGCGCGGTGGCGATTTTTATTTTGATCTGTATAAGTCTAGTCAATCCAATGTCTTAGTCTTAAACATTTCTACCGCTACAGAAAAAAAAATGGTGACTTCACTAGGGAAAGATTGACCTCTTGCTGGTTCATCACTAAGTGGGTTAAACCTATCTTTGTTTATATTTGCATATGTGCTATTGTTTGTTATATATTATATGTTGTATATCTGTTTGGCTGGATTTTTCTGGTTTTTAGGGTGCTTGGTGATTACTTATAAGTCCTATACCCGGACTTGGGCAAACTTAAGATAGGACGGGCGGTATAGTCATGCTAACTTTGAGGGAGTAATCCCAAAAAATAAGGCATGAGATCCCCCACTCTGTGGAGGCCCCTTTGACTGTAGTGTCGTTTATCGAGTAATCGGGAAGACGTGCTGCTTTCAACCTGGGAGTCTGCTGAAGCTGAGGACCATAGAATACCTAACCCATCTTGGCCTTTTAAGTGTAGTGTGGAAGCTATGACGGAGTAATCCAGAAATATTTGTCACGTGATACTACGCTCGGACGAGTTTTTCTTGAGAATATTACTAATTACCGAGTTAATCGGGAAGTTGGTAATATCCGAAGGAAGGATGTAGACTCTGCGAACCTCTAGAACCTTGTTCGGCAGGTGATAACTTTTAGACCATACCTTAAGGGTAGTACCTTCGACTTCATGCTCGTGACGTTGAACCTATGAACCTTGTGTTTGTGATCTTGTGTGTGATTGTTGCATCATACATCCATGCACTCATAAGAATCTTTTGAAGAAGTTTTATTTCAAGGGACTTGAAAGTTGACCATTTGTGAATATCTCAGGTACCTTTTGACCATGGATTCTGGAAAAAGAAAGACCGGAAAATACAGTTTCAAAGATCCCCAGATAGATGAGTTGATCGGTCTAATTCCCAAGATTGAGTGTTCTGTAGATTTTCGGAAGAAGTATGGATCCATCATTCCTCTCATGAAGCTTAGGATGAAGGAGGGTATCCTCTCAACCTTGGTCCAGTTCTACGATCCGATGTATCATTGCTTTAATTTCCCTGACTATCCGTTGATGCTAACACTAGAGGAGTATTCTTATCTGTTGGATTTACCTATTACTGATTGTATACCTTTTACTAGTTTAGAGGGTGAGCCAAAACCACATGAGATTGTTTCTTTGATCCATTTGGGGAAGTCTGAGGTTGAATCCCATATGACTACTAAAGGAGGAATTAGAGGATTACCAGCTCAGTTCTTATTGGAGAAAGCTCGTTACTTTTCCAGGATGAAGAGTACAATCGCTTTTGAGGCCATCTTTGCTCTACTTGCTTACGGGTTGTTTTTATTTCCTAATGTGGATAAGTTTGTTGACTTTAATGCTATCAGGATCTTCATGATTGGAAACCCAGTTCCTACATTGTTGGGTGATGCTTATTACTCTATTCATCTTCGGAATTCTTATCATGGGGGTATGATTATCTGTTGCACGCCTTTGTTGTACTAGTGGTTTATTTCTAACATGCCTCGGTCTGATGCTTTCTGGGATGTCAGGAAGGAACCCCGTTGGGCTCCTAACATCATGGAACTTACTCACTCAGATATTGATTGGTATCATCGGGCTTACCATGATGTAGAGATTGTCGACAGTTGTGGAGGTTTCCCCAATGTACCTCTTCTTAGTATAAAGGTAGGAATTAACTACAATCTTGTTCTTGCACGACGGCAACTTGGTTATCCGATGAGGGATAAACCAAATAGTATTCATTTGAGTAGTTTCTTCCTGAAGGAGGGAGAAGACCATAAGGAATCTAGGGAGCAAATTTCAAAGGCCTGGTGTCACATTAATAGGAAGAGTATGAAGGACTTGGGACCTAGAGGGGTTGTTTCTTTGGAGCCTTATCTTCAGTGGGTCCAAATGAGAGTTATTCAGTTGAAGATGTCGTATTCCTGGGAAGCACCTATACCTGATCTGTTTTTGAAGAGCACTCCTCCCTTATTGGATGATGTGGAAGAGATACAACTTGCTTTAGTCAGGATGCAGTAAGAAAAGGAAGCTTGGAAGAATAAGTGTCAAACTTTAGAGATTTCCTATATAGAAGACTTAAAGGAGAAAGACGACTTGATTGAGATTCTTGAGAGTCCGGCTGTAGAGACAATGGACAGGCAAGGGGATTTATTTTCCTCTAAGCCTCAGTCAGATGCTAGTTTCTCACTTCCTGATTCAGGAGATTGGAAGGAGGTTGCCACCATATATGTGGAAGAAAATCAGAGGTTGAAGGCTCAGATTGCCAGGCTTACAGAGAAGCGCCAGTGTATAGAGTGATCTCCACCAGCTTTACTTCTTAGGGTTTTAGACTTTATTTTCATCTTGTACTTGGGATTATTGAAATTTGTAATCCATTTTGAAGTTATTATAATAAAAACTTTCAGTATTTCAAATGTGTTATTACTTTGATATTTGCAGTGTGTCTATAAATCTTTAAATCCCTTGAAATATTAATAATAAAATAAATCATGTGCATTACATATCATGCATCATATTGCACATATTTCTTGCATTTGTTATGCATATCCAGGTGTCTTAACAAGCTTCTTTACTTTATGCAGCAAGCTGTCTCACCACTACAATACTCGAGCTAATTTTAAAAGGAAGATGGACAACTTAGAACAAGAGAATCGCGAGCTGTGCGAGGAAGTTTCTGCTCTGAAGGTCGGCATGGCCAATCTCATTGCTCTGATGGAATCTCTGGTGGCTGCTCAACCACTGAGTGTTCAGCCTCAACAGACAAGGGTTACTACTGAAGCTCTGATTGTTCCTGTGTCTGCTACTCCAGTTGTTGTTCAGAATAGCATGCCTCAAGGTTATCCATGGGGAATTCCTGAGAACTTTGTGCCTAAAGGTTTCAATCTTGATCCTCAAGATACTCCAGTTGTTTAGACTACTGCTACTTCTGATGCACCTCCTTCGGTGAATATGGTCCCATTTTCTAATGATGATATGTATCGTCCTTTTCCTCCACCAAGTGAAGGCTTGGATCTCTATGATAGAATGGACGATTTTCAAGACCAGTTTGACAAGATGCAGAGGGAGACGAAGGCCCTCAGGGGAAAGGAATTGTTCAGGCAGAATATGAATGATTTATGCTTGGTCTCGAATGTTAAGATACCTTCGAAGTTTAAAGTCTTGGAATTCGAGAAGTACAAGGGCAACACTTTTCCTCGTGCTCATCTTGTGATGTATGTAAGAAGAATGTCTACCCACACTGATGATCAGCGTCTGCTGATTCACTTTTTTCAGGATAGTTTGATTGGTGTTGCGTTGAAGTGGTATATGAGTTTGGACAGCGTCGGTATCCATACTTTCAACTACTTGGGATAAGTATTTATCAGACAATACAAATATAACATGTACATGGCGCCTGACCGTGATTAACTCAGGGCCATGGTCCAAAAGGACAGGGAATCATTCAAAGAATATGCACAGAGATGGAGTTAGGTAGCCGCCCAAGTGATTCCTCCCACGGAAGAGAAGGAGATGACTAGGATTTTCCTGAAGACTCTGGGTGCTTTCTACTATGAGAGGATGGAAGCGAGTGCGCCAAGTGAGTTTACTGAAATGGTAGGCATGGGTATCCATTTGGAATAAGTTGTAAGAGAGGGAAGTTTAACAAAAAGTGAAAGTAACGGAAGCTCGAAGAAGCCATCCTTTGGGTTTTCCATAAAGAAGGAAGGAGATACAAATGCTTTTATGCAAGAGAGGAGGGTTAATCCTCCGAGAATAAATTATCAGCGTCATCAATAGGTTTCCTCAGTGACTCCAGTTGTTGGTGTAGCTCCAACCACTGTTGCTTATCAGAGACCATCCTGTCAGGGAATCAAGGGTATAATCAGAGAAGGGAGAGTTATGACCTTATCCCTATGAGCTATACAGAATTACTCTCAGCGTTAATTTAAAAGAAGTTGGTTCAGACCAGACCACCTCCCGCTATACCATCACCATTGCCTTGGTATTACAAGGCAGACCAAACATGTGTGTGATATGGTGGCCAGAATCGGACTGTTGGAAAATGTTGGTTTGCATTTTGCGTTTGTGTTTGCAAAATGTCGCGGTAAGCAAGAGTCGCCACTGGCTTTTATTTTATCCAACTGGAAAGGACAAAAGCACAGAAAAATTCCTTTTTTTCGAGATTTTGAGTACGGGGGTGGATTATAGAAAGGGAAGGTATTAGCACCCTTTCTATCTGTGGTTTTCCACGGGCTCTTAGATACTTGCTCATCATTTTCAAAATTGCTTGTGTGTGTTTGATTTGAAAATGTTTTTACTTCGATTTAACCCTTGCTTCTGTCTTCAAGAGTGTTACGAAGTTGTTTTGAAAACTTTGTTTGAAAAGAGTGTAAGTGTGAAAAAGTTTGTTTGTTTGTTTGAGCAAGTACTTAATAACTAATCTACCTACTCGGAAAAAAATAGAATGTTTCTATTCTTGTTTCCTTTAGAAAGTGCTATCCTACTATTAGTGAGTAGGTAGCACCGTCGTTGGAGTTTTAAGGGTCAACTCGAAAGAGACGTACGATCACTAAAGCAATGTTAGGACGTCTTAGTAATAACCCTAATATCTTAAGATCAATATTCGAGGCGACATATCCGAGGCAACCTTTCCGAGGCAACCTTTCCGAGGCAACTTTTCCGAACGGGACTTTCATCTTTGTTTAGACAAGAGAGCGACCACTAAAATACCCTATACTTAATGATCGTTTACCGAAGGCAACCGAAGTGGGAGTGTACCCTAGGAGTGCGCATGTGCGAGTGGTTCAATTTCAAATTATTATCTTTGCACATTTAGGGTTTGCTAACCGTTTTAAAGTTAATCATACATTCTTGTCATTTAACCCTAATATCATACATCTAACAGTTTAATAATTTGTGGAAATTAAAGTGCGGAAAGTAAAGCTACGCTATTACAAGGCTTCGGGTATTAATTTACATAGCCAAAAACAACCCGTAAGAAAAAAAGATAAAAGAACGAAAAAGTCCTAATTAAGCTTTACATCCCATGAGCAATTACATCAATATTGTAAAATAAAATAATAAAGTGTGCGCGATGAATTATGAACGAGAAAAGTTAGGGTTTTGACCCCGTCTAGACTAATTAAAGGAAAACTGTTTTTGATTGTTTTTTATTATTTTAAGAAAAAGAATAAGGTTTTAAATTAAATACAAACCTAATTACTAATTAAATTAAATTAAGAAAAGTATTAACTTTAACCTATTTTTGTATTTTTGGTTATTTTTTTAAGAAAAAAAGAAAATAGAAATTAAATTAAACTAAAACCCTAATTTTCTAATTGTTTTTAATTTATCTACAAAAGGAATTAAAGTTACCTAATAAATTAAATTAACCAATTAAATTAATTTTTGTAAAAAAATAAAATCTAAATCTAATTTGGGGTGAAAATTATTTTTATGATTTTTTTATAAAAAGAATTAATTTTTATGTTAGTAAAATAATTAAATAAATTAAATAAAAGAAAATATAAAAAGAAAACAAAATAGAAAATTGGGCCTGAAATCAGCAATTGGAGGGGTGTGTTGCTAGCAATCTTGGCCCAAAACCAAATGGTCCACGTTTGACTTCCTGGACTCCATGCTATGCGTTGACTGAAGCTTTTGGTAGACCTTCAGATGATGACCTTTGGATCCAGCGCATGGACATCTGGCTAGCTCAGCATTGAAGGAGTATGGTGGACGCTTGGACCAGAGGTGTATTGAATTTGTAATAAGAAAACCTGAAAATAGAATTTGTGCTGGGGCCTGGAATCGAACCCAGGTCCTATGGCTTTTTCCAATGCCTCTTCACCAACTGAGCTGCGCGCTTATGTTGTATATCAAATAATAATAATTAGTAATATGAAAAACATTTAAAACAAACATTACTCCGTGCGTAAATTCAAATGGGCGAGTATGGTGATACCACGCCATCATCCCTGTCCTCTCTCCGTGGCTAAAAGGTTTAATGACATTTACCTACGGATAAACGTCCGTCACTACAAACCCTGCATATCTCAAAATCAAATACAGGCACGATAAACAAAATCTAATGCCATGAATCGAATCGTCTTGGCCTGCTGAGCATGATGGTTCCCTTCTTGTGGCCCAATTTTACCTGTATACAAAGATCCTAAAACGAGACAACAAAACCTAGCAATGGTAGATTCCAGTATAGCCAATAAAAATGCAATTAATTGTTATGAGTAGCTTGCAAATGCCTCAAGGAACAAGAATATGTAAGTATTTCATGCTATAAGTGTCAAAATCATGTGATTCGGTTTCAAGAACAAGCCATGGTCGTGGATCACTTACAGTGAGTTCTAGCGCTGGAAAATGCTTGTTCTTGATTGGTATAACTTGCTTGCAATCCCAGGAAACGAATGAGATGGCTAGGGGATCTTGAAAACGCCCGGAAGTAGCAAAACAGATTGCCACTTTTCTTTGATTTTTTCAAGTTTGGTTCTGCCTTTGTGCGCCTCAAAAACCTTGTTCTTTTTTGCTGCAATTGTTCACTATATACCAAGGGATGAATTACGTTTACAAATATGATATCAATCTTTGCCAATTATGATTTGTGATCTTGATTTGATTTCCATAAAATTCCTTCCAAAATAGGCCAAAATCAATCTTTTTGTGCCCACCTATGCCTTGCATGAATTGATTCACTTGCTAGCTGTATATGGGACCTGAAATGTGCACAAGATCTTGAGGTTTCAATGATTTGGATTTTTTCATGATTTATTTTGATTTAAATTGATTTAATTGCAATAAAAATCAAAATAAATAGCAAAAATAAGATAAAGACAAATGGGAAGAGCTAGGGCTCGTGGACCATGCTACCAACTCAAAACAAGTGCAAGAAGTTAGGCCCATTTAGCAAAAATTTCAATTTGAGGCACTTTTGACTTTTGGCAATTTTGCAAAAAGGGTCAACTTCACCAATGCATAACTTCCTAAATTTTGACTCTTTGAAGGTGTTCTTGGACTTTTTAGAAAGATCAAGATGTCCTCTAAGCAACCCTTTTTGTCCCATCTCAATTGAGTCTTCCATGTTCATGTATGAAGCTTTTACAAAAAAGGTGTTTTTGTTGACTTTTCAAAATGACCTATAATTTCCAAATTCATAACTTATTGTGAGTTAATATTTTGAACTTGGGAGATGAATATGAATTGTAGGGAATTGCATGCTCTTCAAAATGAGCTTTGGATGGGTCATTTCTCATAAAGTATGAGAGAGTTATGCTTGGTCAAAGTTGAGTTGACTTTTCCTAAAAACCCTAATTTAGCAACTTTTGGGTTTTGATGAATTGTGAACAATCCTTGAGGAATCATGATCAACCCTTGATAAAATGATGAATAATACTCCAAAATGAGGATGTTGACCAAAAATCTTGAAGTTTGGTTGTATGTGGGCCACAGTTGACTTTTGCCCTAGCATAGTCGATTTTCAGGCCTTTGAGCAATTGACTGGGCAAACTTCCTCTACAAGGCTTGAAACTTGACTTGGATGATCTTGATAACATATTAGGACAATGATGAGCATTTGGGATCCCTTGGAATCAAGTATATTGATGCAACATGAAACCCTAATTTGAGGTAGACTGTCTTAGGAGAGATTTTGTCTGGTCAACCTTTGGACTTCCTTGAGCAACTTGAGGATCTTTCTTAAAATGTTTTCAGAAATATGGGAGGGCAAATTTTGGGGTACAACAGCTTCCCCTATTCAATCTTCTTAAACTTGAGGATGTAGATTGGCTTTTCTGTCTTTCGTGATCCGAGGGTGGAAGATGATTGAACACTAGAGTGCCCAAAAATTTGCACTCACATGAAGTGGTATTTGTCCCGTGATGTCGGGAATGGGCTTATAGATTCCATTTGGAAATTGATGACAGAAGATGGGCTTAAATATGCCATCCGAAGGAGTTTCGATCTCCTAAGAGATTACTTAGCGAGAGTCAGTATACCTGTTGTTGAGGAAGACTACGCTGGGGAATATTGATCTTTGTCTTGAGAGAAATAGAATTTTAGGAGCTTCAGTCGTCTGTTATTCTACTGAGAAATCATCTCTTAGTTGAAGAGGTGAAAATGAACTACGATCTGGTCGTGATCCAGGCTTCATAGTGATAAGAATGACTGCTATCTGGTTGTAATCCAGGCTTTATAATGACTTGTTGGGGAGATGAGATTAAACTTGCTATCCGGTTGTAATCCAGGCTTCGCAATTTCTCGGTTCTTATCTTATCGTAATCTAGGATTCAGAAGGAATTAAGTTGTTATCCGGTCTCATCCGGGCTTCAACTTGAATTTATGGCACACTAATATCCAGTAGACTCCGGGCTTCTTAGTTTTTGTCCAGGTAAACTGCTATTTGGTCGAAATCCAAGCTTCGCAGTGTCTTGTACTGTTATCTAGTCGTAATCCATGCTTCAGTCCTTTTATCGTTATCTGGTCGTAATCCAGGCTTCACGATACTTTATACCATTATCTGGTCGAATCCAGGCTTCATGGTGTCTTGTACTGCTATCTGGTCGTAATCCAGGCTTCACAATACCTTACTTCTTATCTGGTCGTAATCCAGGCTTCAGAAGGAATCAAATGGTTATCCGGTCGCCTCCGGGCTTCCATTTGATTTTTTGGCCTACTAATATCCGGCCAAATTCGGGCTTCATAGTAATTGGCCAGGTAAACTGCTATTTGGTCGAAATATAAGCTTTATAGTGTCTTGTACTATTATTTGGTCGTAATCCAGGCTTCACGGTGTCTCATACCATTATCTGGTCGAATCCAGGCTTCATGGTGTTCGGAGAAATCAAGATATTATCCGGGTGAATCCGGGCTTCATAACTTGTATTAAAGATATACCACTATCTGGTCGTAATCCAAGCTTCGCGGTGTCTTTGGCTGCTATCTGGTCGTAATCCAGACTTCACAGAAACTTGTATTGCTATCTGGTCATAATCCAGGCTTCACAATAACTTACTGAGCTTTTATCCGATCGTAATCTGGGCTTTACGGCTTGTGTTTATGACATACCACTATTTGGTCGAATCCAAGCTTCATGGTGTCTTGCACTGCTATCTGGTCATAATCCAGGCTTCACAGTAAATTGTATTGCTATCTGGTCGTAATCCAGGCTTCACAATAACTTGCTGGGGATTAAACTATTATCTGGTCGAATCCGGGCTTCAAAGCTTAAAGAAAAACCACTATCTGGTCAATTCCAGGCTTCGCGGTGTTTGATACTGTTATCTGGTCGTTCTCCGGGCTTCACAATATGATGTAGAAATCAAGATACTATCCGGTCGGATCCGGGCTTCATAGCTTGAAATTGGTGAGAATCCGATTGTATCTTTCCTGAAAGGTAAAGGGTTAGTTGTATGTAATGCATGATATGTATCAAGCCGTGATGTTCTCAAAATAAATGAGATTGTGCTGTATGATGCGTATGCACATGTCATGATGTATGGACATGCAATGTTTTTATGATATGCTCTAGCTGGGGAAAATAAATCCCGGACTGCTGCTGGAGAATGCAAGGAGTTGAATTCTTCATTCTCACTGGGGATAACGACCGAAGATGATTGTGAGAATCATCCTGCTGGAGAATATGCTGACGAGAAAATGACTCTGTGGGGAAGAGATGCTCTGCTAGAGGATCTGCTGATTTGGAGGAATAACCTTGGTTGGGGATGAATTACTGCTGCTGGAGATAATGAACCCTGTTGGGGATTGAGTTTCTGCTTGTGGAAGAAATAAACTCCACTGGGGATAATCTTCTAGTGCTGGTGATAGATGAATTCTGCTTGGGGAGAATCACTATTCTTATATACCTTTTACTCTGTGGGTAGTGAATGTACCTTTAGTCGTGTCTTCTAGCTAGGTCTATCCCTATACCTGGTGGACAGAGCAACTGTAAGGTTTGGACATTTCTGTTTGCCCCTGTTCCTGATATTACGAGTAATCGTCTTTCGTTTCGCATGTAAATATTTATGAGCAGCAATTATTGTCAAATGCATATATCAAAAATGAACCATTGGACGTTCTTGCAAAAAAAAACAGAAAAAGGAAAACAATTTGAAATTTCTTTGTGAAAATGAATTGTATTGATTTTGAAGTTGGCCTGTAAATAGGCATTTTTGTACAAGAAGCTGACGTCCTAGTAAGAGAACACCGCCGAATGAAACAGAGTTTATACAATTTGTGCAAAACAAAGAAAAACAGCTATGTGAACAATCCCATTGGGTTCCAACTCTGCTAATGCCTTTATAATCTTCGAGCGTCTCATCACTTTGCTACTTGGTTGAAGGTAGATCAGGTTGATTAGTGTCGTCCGAGCTTGATAGTCGATACCGAAGTCTGGTTGCAAAATGATCCAATGAGACATAGTGTTACGCTTTGATCCCTAATTTTTGCCTGGACCACGCTTTTGGGTTTTTAGTCCACCGGGATACCCCTTTTTTCCCAAGCCGCCTTTTCAGGTTTTAGACTTACCGGGTGTACAGATTTTTTTTTCATTTTCATCCCTTACTTTTGCCCGAACCCTTTTGGTTCGCCGGGAAGCCCTTATTTTTTCCTAGGCCAGTCAACTTAGCGGGTCCTTGATTATGCATAGTATTTTTCACTATGTCTGCATTGACGGGGTGAGGAAGGTCGTCACTATCCATGGTGGTTAGAATCATAGCTCCTCTTGAGAAAATTTTCTTAACCACAAATGGCCCTTCATACGTAGGGGTCCATTTGCCCCTAGGATCACCTTGAGGTAATATGATGCGTTTGATCACCAGATCCCCAACTTGATACTCTTGTTGTCTGACTTTCTTGTTAAATGCTTTGATCATTCGCTTTTGATATGTCTGACCATGACAAATAGCAGTAAGTATCTTTTTGTCGATTAAGTTCAGCTGATTAAGCCGGGTCTGAATCCAATCGTCCTCGCTTAAACCTGCACCCTTCATAATCCGAAGAGAGGGTATCTGGACCTCAATGGGTAAGATTGCTTCCATGCCATACACCAAAGAGTAAGGTGTTGCCCCTATTGAAGTCCGCGTTGAGGTTCGGTACCCATGAAGAGCAAATGGTAACATCTCGTGCCAGTCTTTGTATGTCACCGTCATCTTCTGCACAATCTTCTTGATGTTATTATTAGATGCTTCAGCAGCCCCATTCATCTTTGGCCGGTAAGGAGAAGAGTTGTGATGCTGTATCTTGAACTGCTTGCAGAGCTCGGTGATCATCGTATTGTTGAGATTTGTACCATTGTCCATAATGATCCTCTCTTGTACACCGTATTGACAGATCAGGTTGTGTCGGATAAAATGCGCCACGACGTTCTTGGTTACTGTAGCAAAGGAAGCTGCTTCGACCAACTTCATAAAGTAGTCAATTGCTACCAGGATGAAACGATGCCTATTGGACGCAGTAGGTCTGATCTCACCAATCATATCCATATCCCACATTGCCAAAGGCCAAGGAGCTGTCAAGATGTTCAGAGGAATTTGAGGTATATGCACCTTATCAGCATAGACTTGGCACTTATGACAAGTCCGAGAATGCTGATAACAATCGACTTCCATAGTAGACCAATAGTATCCTGCCCGAAGGATTTTCTTTGCCATGGTATGTCCACTGGAATGAGTTCCGAAAGTACCTTCATGTAACTCTGCCATGATCCTTTCTGCCTCGTTCTTATCCATACATCGCAGTAAGGTTGAATCATGATTACGCTTGTAAAGGACACCATTGCTGATGAAGAAATTCGCAGCGAACCTCCTCAGAAACTTCTTATCATTAACAGATGCACCCTCGGGGTACTCCTGAGCCTCAAGATACCTCTTTTCCTCGTGAAACCAGGGTTTATCTGCTACCTCTTCAGTCTCAATGTCACAGCAATGTGCGGGTTTTTCCAACCTCTCAATGGTGATATGGGGAGCCTTATTGTCCCACCTGACCTTGAACATAGAAGACATGGTAGATAGCGCGTCCGCCAGCTGATTCTCCTCTCTCGGGAAGTGTTCAAAGGTTATCTCCTTGAAGTGTGGGAGCAGCGTTAATACATACTCTTTGTACGGAATAAGATTTGGGTGTTTCGTATCCCACTCGCCTTTAATCTGACTGATCACGAGAGCGGAATCTCTGAACACACTCAAGCACTTAATCCTTCGGTCAATAGGAGCTCGAAGGCCCATGATGCACGCTTCATACTCCGCCATGTTGTTGGTGCAGTTAAAACATAATCAGGCGGTGAACAGAGTATGACAGCCCTCTGGAGATATGATCACGGTGCCAATGCCATTACCCAACGCGTTTGAAGCTCCATCGAAATACATAGACCATCAGGATCCCTCCTCAGGTCCTTCATCCGGTCCAGGTTTTTCACAGTCAGTCACCAACATGATGTTCTCATCCGGAAACTCGAAATTCATAGACTGGTAATCATCCACGGTCTAATGTGCCAAGTGATCTGCCAACACACATCCCTTGATTGTTTTTTGGGTTGTGTACTGGATGTCATATTCGGTTAAGATCATTTTCCATCTTGCTATTCTTCCAGACAAGGCAGGATTTTCGAAGATATACTTGATTGGGTCCATCTTTTATATCAATAGGGTAGTGTGAGTCAGCATATATTGTCTCAGCCGCCGAGCAGCCCATGCCAAAACGCAACAAGTTTTCTCAAGCAGTGAGTATCGAGTCTCACAGTCAGTAAACTTTTTGCTAAGGTAGTAAATAGCATGCTCTTTTCGGCCAGACTCGTCATGCTGCCCCAACACGCACCTCATCGAACTGTTGAGTACTGTCAAGTATAAGATCAAAGGTCTTCCCTTAACTGGAGGCATCAGAATAGGGGGCTCTTGGAGATATTCCTTGATCCTTTCGAAAGCGGCCTGACATTCATCATTCCATCTTACCACTTGATCTTTCTTCAACAGCTTGAAGATTGGTTCACAAGTAGCAGTCAGATGCGAAATGAATCGGGCAATGTAGTTCAGACGTCCCAGAAAGCCTCTGACTTCTTTTTCTGTTCGAGGAGCTGGCATCTCCTGTATATCCTTCACCTTTGCAGGATCCACTTGAATACCTTTATCACTAATGACGAAACCCAGTAGCTTACCAGACCTTACCCCGAAGGTGCACTTGTTCGGGTTTAACCTCAGCTTGTACATCCTCAACCTGTCAAACAGTTTCTGGAGATGGCCAAGATGTTCTTCTTCAGTTTGGAACCTTGAATCATGTCGTCAACGTATACCTCAATCTCATGATGAATCATGTCATGGAATAAAGCGACAATGGCGTGCTGATACGTTGCCCCAGCATTCTTCAATCCGAACGGCATGACTTTGTAGCAAAAGGTACCCCACTGCGTAACGAAGGTCTTCTTCCCCATGTCCTCGGGAGCCATCTTAATCTGATTGTAACCAGAAAAATCATCCATAAAGGAGAAGATTTTGTGTTGCACGGTGTTGTCGGACAGAACATCGATGTGAGGGAGTGGGAAATCATCCTTGGGGCTCGCCCTGTTCAGATCTCTATAGTCCACACACATTCGCACCTTACCATCTTTCTTGGGCACTAGAACCACATTGGCAACCCACTGCAGGTAAGAAGTGACAGCTAGAAAACTGGCATCAAACTGTTTCATGACCTCAGCTTTGATTTTCTCAAACATCTCTGGGCGCATACGGCAAACTTTCTGCTTTACCGGAGGACATTCTTCTTTAGTTGGAAAGCGGTGTACCACAATATCAGTATCCAACCCAGGCATATCTTCATAAGACCAAGCGAAGATCTCGACATAGTTGCGTAGCATCTGAATCAACCGTTGCTTGACACTAGGCTCCATATTTGCACCTATCTTGATCTCTTTCTTGTCTTCCTCTGTACCCATATTTACTGATTCCACTAGCTCTTCATAGGGCTGTATGGCCCTCTCTTCCTGTAGTAACAGTCTAACGAGCTCCCCAGGCACTTCACAATCATCCTCACCTTCGTCCTCGGCTTGGTTGATCGGATTTTCGAAGTCATAACTTGCAGTAGTAGAGTTGTTATCACTGGGATCCATAGTGGATGTGGATCTGCATTATGATATGTGAGTGTGTGTAAGACAATAGCTGTTTTGATAAAGTGCAAGATAGAAAAGAAAAACAAGGAGGGCAAAATTTGTAATGCAAGAAAACATCCAATGCTTTATTGATGATATATGAAAATGACAAATAATAAGCCCCCACAAACAAATCCAAGGTGCCTCGGGCAAGGCACCGGGCTGTAAAGTTTCAAATTGTTTGTTACAAATTTCAAAACAAAAATCTACTACTGTGTAATAAAAGAAACGGGCACGAAGTCCTTCGCCGTCTAATTGTTCAGTCCACTGTTGGTAGTCAGGTAAATCCAGCTTTCGAACTCTGACTCTTCTTCGTCGTCCTTAATTGCATTCACTCCCTGATTACTGATGCGCAGGGGAGGTCTTCCAATCTGCACACTCCGAACAGCCCTTTGAGCCTCTGCAATAAAGCCCAAACCAAACTTGTCAGTCTTGTGTGCAAAGTCAGGGAGCTGACCCCAATTTGCGCACCCACCTTTTTCAATAACAGCCCTAGCATCCTTGAGGGAAGCCATCTTCATTGGAGGTTCTTCAACAGTAACTTCAGTCGATGCCAGAGTCTGGGGGACTTCTTCAAAGTTCTGACACGGGGTTTCGATGAACTCCCCGTCCATCTCCACATACCAAAAGGAGTTAAGATGAATCACCATGTACTCCTCTTCTCCTCGTACTGTAACAATCTTCCCCTTTACTGGATATTTCAACATCTGATGGAGCGTAGAAGTCACTACCTCGGCCTTATGAATCCACGGGCGACCCAGCAAACAGGAATAGGATGGTCGGATGTCCATCACATAGAACGTAGATGCAAAAGTCTGAGATCCAACTCTAACATGGACGTCCACCTCCCCGTGCACCATTCTTTTGGACCCGTCAAAGGCCCTAACCACAATATTACTCGGCTTCAGAACCAACCCTTCACAGTCCAGCCGGTCTAATGCTTTCTTGGGTAAAACATTCAATGAGGACCCGGTATCCACCAGTACGTGGGCCAAAGTAGTGCCCCTGCACTCGATTGAGACGTGCGAGGCATCATTGTGATTTCTTCCTTTAGCAGTCAGATCTGCGTCAGAGAACCCCAACCCGTTGTCAACGGTCAAACTAGCTACGCAGTCTTTGAATTGATCAGCAGAAGTTTCCTACGGCACATGCGCAATTTTAAGGAAAGCAATTAAAGCCTTTGCATGGGCTTCTGAGCACAACAATAGGGATAACATGGAGATCTTTGACGGGGTTTACCCCAGCTGCTCGACTATGTTATAGTCGCTCTTCTTGATAATCTTCAGAATTTCCTCTATCTCCTGTCTAGAGGTTTCTACAACAATCTTCTTAGGTGCCTCCGTTCGGGCAGGCTCACCTGTGATCTCTTTGCCTCGAGCGTCAGATGACTCGGCGACAGGGGTGATAATTGGAATATGTACTGGGATAGTAGCTGATGTACTGGCAGGTGGAATAGCAGCAAGCTTTTGAATGGTCGGAGGGGAAATCTCAAGAGAGAAGAGTCTTCCGCTTTGGGTGACCTTGCTAGCCCCGACAATATTGCTGACATCAGTATCAGCTTCTTCAACCTTCAAATCTTGTTTGATCCCATGATAATACACATCGGCCCCATAGTGCCACGGGACAGCCTTATCCGAAGTGTATGGGACAGGACCAGGAATAGTAATGATCAATGGAGCAACTCTTGGAACGGATGTAATCCTAACGGGCTTTCTCGGGGAAGCCTTGGAAGGATTGGCGGAAATGGTTATGATGGAAACATCTTCAATAGGAATCAATGGAATCAAAGTTTTCTCGAACAGGATCTCTTTGTTATCCATCAGGCGTTGAACACCTGATTTCAATAAATGGAAACCAGCAGGCAGGATTGAACATAGGTGGCAACCTTCGCCACAACCCGGAAATGAACCGGCCAACAATAGGTTCTTCTCTACTGTCATCAACGGAGTAGAAATGTCTTCCACCAAGGTCACAAATGAATCATCGTCCACAGCATTTACTCCATGCTTGGACATAGGAGCAGTCATGACGTTAGGCTTTTTCGGGGCGTCAAACTCGATTTATTTAGCTTTAATTAAATCTTGCACCTTATTCCTCAAGGCCCAACAGTTGTTTGTATCATGCCCTAGGCTATCGGAGTGATAGGCGCAGCGGGCGTTCGGATTTTACAGTGGAGATGTGGTGCTGGGATTCTTTGGGGCTTCCCTCAGAGTTATCAGGTTGGTCTTCAACAACTGCGGTAGAATTTGGGATAAGGTCATACTGAGCCGAGTGTACTGTCTTTGCGGTCTCTCTACTCTTTGCTGATTGTTGCATTGTGGGGCAACGGTGGGTCTTGATATTACTACCGCATTAACCTCTTGGCGTCGTTCAGGCCGATTTTGGATCCTCGAGCTGTAAACTGCACTAGCTTCTTTCTTGAAAGGCTTCTTTTCTGTACTTGATGAAGCACCTTTCTATATCTTGCCACTTCTGATACCAACTTCTACCCTCTCCCCAGTCAAAATCAATTCAGTAAACCCTGATGACGAACTACCGATCAAATGATTGAAGAATGGATCAGACAAAGTCCCAAGAAACATATCCACCAACTCTCTATCAGACAGAGAGGGTTGGACTCTTCCATCCAGATCTCTCCACTTCTGAGCATAGTCCTTAAAGCCTTCGCTTGCACCCATTGACATACCCTGAAGCTGAGTACGCGTGGGAGCAAGGTGGGCGTTATACTGGTATTTCTTGTAAAAAGCAGCAGCAAGGTCCTCCCAGTTGCGTACATCAGCTCCTTCCAATTGATAAAACCATTCAAGCTGAGTCCCTGACAGACTATCTTGAAAGAAATGAACCCACATATTTCTATCAGCAGTGTAGGGTTAGATTTTTCTGACGTACGAGCAGAGGTGTAGCTTTGGACAAGATACTCCATCGTACTTAGAAAAAATAGGAGCTTTAAATTTGTGATGGATCACCTCCCCAGATGCCAGTCCCAGATCTCTGAAGTCCAAACCAGGTATCTTCTGAATCTCCATTGCACTCAGACGGTCTTCGAGTTGCTTGTACCTATCCTCGGCAGGAGGATACTGTTCTTCATCAAAATCAGTGTCATTATCAGAGACTACAGGACTAGGACCCTTTTCTTCCTCTTGATTCTCTCCTCCTTTAGATGAATGAGATAAATCAGCTTCGTGTCGCAATCTATTCCCAAATCTGTGACCCATATTCAAGAGGACCACCTTCTTCTTCTTGTTTTTGTTCTCCTTCATGATGAGTCTTCAAATCTTCCTGCCCTTTAGCCAAGTTCACGAACATCTCTTTGAATTGAGCATTTTGTGCTTGAAGAGCCTTGATGGCTTGATCGATAGGTATTTCAGAAGACATTATGTGCTGAAATAAACAGCAAAGAAGATGAGAAACCTGTAATGATACCTGTAATGAGGTGCATGATAATGGAATGCGTATGAAATGATTTCAAAGACTTTGGGAGATTTAAATTTGCAAATCAAGGAATAAACAAACTTTATTAGATTCAAACTTGTAAAAATGTTTAACAATGCCTTTAAGGCGTTACAAAAGAAATAGACTGAAAACAAATCTAAACTAGAAAAACAACAAAATCAGAAATTCCATGGACGCTTTCCCTTCGTGATGACATAGTCATTGATCGTCCTCTCATTCTCAAGTTGCCTCGTGAGCTTCAAGATCTTCCTCTCTTGCTCATGATACTTCTCCCTGTAGGTATCCCTCTCCTCTTTTAGCTGGATCCAGGATCTCTTCAATGCCCCAAGATCAGTGGGCATGTAGGGATAAAGGACTGTATAAGGAACACCTTCTTCATTAGTATGCTTCACAATCACTGGTAACACGGATTCATAAGGCATCCCAAGCTTCTGAGCCCGAGCTCGGACCCACTGAAGGTAAGGTTACATTGGGAGGGAGGTCTTTGGTCCTAGCTCTTGAGGGTCAGACCTGTGCACCATGCCCCAGGCTCGTATAAACCTTCGGAGATGCTCTTTAACGTCCTCCTTATAGTCAAAGACGATGTCTGTAAGAAGTAGCTCATGAGGACCGTCTCTCCGAGCGTGACCAAACTGTCGTAAATCCAAACAAAGACTGTAGGTTATTCCCCCTCTAATTCCAAGCAACGGGACATTAGGGTATTCCCCACATCGATCAATGATAACAACACCTTCCATATCCTTAGAAATCCAAAGAATGTTTGTATGAGCAAGGGACATTATCCTGTAAGACCATCCTAAACCTTCTTCATTCTGCAACACGGACTTGGGGAGGTGCGAAATAAACCACCTCACCAACAAAGGCATGCAACACATGAGGGTCCCTCTTCTACGCGTCGTACGAGTATAGAGGGCATGCAAAATATCACCCAGAAGAGAAGGTACAGGATTGCGAGACAAGAAGATCTTAATTGCATTCACGTCTATAAAGGAATATGGATTCGGGAAAAGAACCAAATCGTAGATGAGGAGAGCTAAGATGTCTTCAAAAGCCTGAAAGTCTAAACTGTCCCAGAATAGTTGAGCTTGATCCATTAGAAACTTGGCTAAGAAACCTTTAATCCCGCTCCGTGTCTCCCAGTTAGATACCACATCAGCTTTTTTCAAGTGTAAAGCTGAAGCGATGTCTACTGGCCTATGAGTATCTTCCAAACCTATGAAGGGCATCTGCTCAAGGATGGATATGCCCAACAGATGAGAAAACTCTTCCAAAGTGGGAACTAGCTGATAATCCGGGAAAGTGAATCAATGATGCACTGGATTGAAGAACTGGAAGAGCACACTCATCATTTGCTCATCAAACCTGGAGGTAACCAAACTAAGAAGCTGACCATGTCTTCTAATGAATAAAGAAGTATCAGAAACTCTCGAGGCCAAATCTTTGAGTTGAGCAAGTATTTGCACAAAGTTAACTCAGATGGTGTGTCTGCGCATGGAAGCCATAATCTGCAAAACAGAATAAAGATAAATCCCCTCGGTCTTTGAAATGGTTAGCCTAATGAAGTATACATGTTATGTTATGATGCATGATGTCATGATAAAACACACAACAGGTATAGCAGATAACAGACATGGTAAAGGCAAATAAGTCACACAATAGCCCTTAAGTTTCAGGCTTGCATGGAGTCTAGGTACTATCCTCTTGAAGTTCAGTTGGTTTCAACCTGTCCTAATAATAGTAACCGGGTTCTAGAGGTTCTCAATATCACTGACCATCCTCCATCTATCATGGTTTTAGCTCACGCAATCTTTTCTTGCGGCCGGAACTATCGCGAGAGTATGGTCTCAATGAGTGTAGTATCGAGTATCAATCAGTTCCCAGCTTTACACCAAGACCGACTATCTCACTACTTCCTATGGCCAAGTTGGTCAATTATAGATTCTAAGGTCAGTTGATGCTTAACGACCCATATAGCAGCCCCGTATTCTCCTCGTTTCTCCACAAGGGATACCGGTACCAACCAATGTGCCACATCAATGTAGCTACTGCTTCAACCGTATCGGTCTATGTCGTACAGTTCCCTCACAGTTTATTGCTACTTACCTAAAAGGTGTTCCCCAGATTCGGGTTAGGATCTATAGTAACTCCCGATACAAAGCCCTCAAAGGTAAAGCAATCAAATCAAACAATAGAAGCAATGATGAACTAATCCTAAGGTATACCCCACTTATTAACTCCCCAGCAGAGTCGCCAGTTCTGTGATACGGTGGCCAGAACCGGATTGTTTGAAAATGCTGGTTTGCGTTTGTGTTTGCAAAATATCGCAGTAAGCAAGAGTCGCCACCGACTTTTATTTTATCCAACTGGAAAGGACAAAAGCACAGAAAAATTCCTTTTTTCGAGATTTTGAGTACGAGGGGTAGATTATAGAAAGGGAAGGTATTAGCACCCTTTCTATCCGTGGTTTTTCACGGGCTCTTAGATACTTGCTCATCATTTTCAAAATTGCTTGTGTGTGTTTGATTTGAAAAAAAATTTACTTCGATTTAACCCTTGCTTCTGTCTTCAAGAGTGTTATGAAGTTGTTTTGAAAACTTTGTTTGAAAAGAGTGTAAGTGTGAAAAAGTTTGTTTGTTTGAGCAAGTACTTAATAACTAATCTACCTACTCGAAAAGAAAAAAAGAGAATGTTTATATTCTTGTTTCCTTTAGAAAGTGCTATCCTACTATTAGTGAGTAGGTGGCACCGTCGTTGGAGTTTTAAGGTTCAATTCGAAAGGGACGTACAATCACTAAAGCAATGTTAGGACGTCTTAGTAATAACCCTAATGTCTTAAGATCAATATTCGAGGCGACATATCAGAGGCAACCTTTCCGAGGGAACTTTTCCGAACGGGACTTTGATATTTGTTTAGACAAGAGAGCGACCACTAAAATACCCTATACTTAATGATCGTTTACCGAAGGCAATCAAAGTGGGAGTGTACCCTAGGAGTGTGCATGTGTGAGTGGTTCAATTTCAAATTATTATCTTTGCACATTTAGGGTTTGCTAACCGTTTTAAAGTTAATCATACATTCTTGTCATGCAACCCTAATATCATACATCTAACAGTTTAATATTTTGCGGAAATTAAATTGCGGAAAGTAAAGTTACGCTATTACAAGGCTTCGGGTATTAATTTACATAGTCAAAAACAACCCGTAAGAAAAAAAGATCAATGAACGAAAAAAGTCATAATTAAGCTATTACATCCCATGAGCAGTTACATCAATATTGTAAAATAAAATAATAAAGCGCGCGCGATGAATTAAGAACGAGAAAAGTTAGGGTTTTGACCCCGTCTAGACTAATTAAAGGAAAACTGTTTTTGATTGTTTTTTATTATTTTAAGAAAAAGAATAAGGTTTTAAATTAAATACAAACCTAATTACTAATTAAATTAAATTAAGAAAAGTATTAACTTCAACCTATTTTTGTATTTTTGGTTTTTTTTTAATAAAAAAAGAAAATAGAAATTAAATTAAACTAAAACCCTAATTTTCTAATCGTTTTTAATTTATCTACAAAAGGAATTAAAGTTACCTAATAAATTAAATTAACCAATTAAATTAATTTTTGTAAAAAATAAAATCTAAATCTAATTTGGGGTGAAAATTATTTTTATGATTTTTTGATAAAAAGAATTAATTTTTATGTTAGTAAAATAATTAAATAAATTAAATAAAAGAAAATATAAAAAGAAAAGAAAATAGAAAATTGGGCCTGAAATCAGTAATTGGAGGGGTGTGTTGCTAGCAATCTTGGCCCAAAACCAAATGGTCCACGTTTGACTTCCTGGACTCCATGATATGCGTTGACTGAAGCTTTTGGTAGACCTTCAGATGATGACCTTTGGATCCAGCGCATGGACATCTGGCTAGCTCAGCATTGAAGGAGTATGGTAGACGCTTGGACCAGAGGTGTATTGAATCTGTAATAAGAAAACAAGAAAATAGCATTTATGATGGGGCCTGGGATCGAACCCAGGTCCTATGGCTTTTTCCAATGCCTCTTCACCAACTGAGCTGCGCGCTTATGTTGTATATCAAATAATAATAATTAGTAATATGAAAAACATTCAAAACAAACATTACTCCGCGCGTAAATTCGAATGGGCGAGTAGGGTGATGCCACGCCATCATCTCTGTCCTCTCTCCGTGGCTAAAAGGTTTAATGACCTTTACCTACGGACAAACGTCCGTCACTACAAACCCTACATATCTCAAAATCAAATACAGGCTTGATAAACAAAATCTAATGCCATGAATCGAATCGTCTTGGCCTGCTGAGCATGATAGTGCCCTTCTTGTGGCCCAATTTTACTTGTATACAAAGATCCTAAAACGAGACAACAAAACCTAGAAATGGTAGATTCTAGTATAGCCAATAAAAATGCAATTAATTTTTATGAGTAGCTTGCAAATGCCTCAAGGAACAAGAATATGTAAGTATTTCATGTTATAAGTGTCAAAATCATGTGATTCGGTTTTAAGAAGATGCCATGGTCGTGGATCACTTACAGTGAGTTCTAGCGCTGGAAAATGCTTGTTCTTGATTGGTCTAGCTTACTTGCAATCCCAGGAAATAAATGAGATGGCTAGGGGATCTTGAAAACGCCCGGAAGTAGCAAAACATATTGCCACTTTTCTTTGATTTTTTCAAGTTTGGTTCTGCCTTTGTGCGCCTCAAAAACCTTGTTCTTTTTTGCTGCAATTGTTCGCTATATACCAAGGGATGAATTAGGTTTACAAATATGATCTCAATCTTTGCTAATTATGATTTGTGATCTTGATTTGATTTCCATAAAATTCTTTCCAAAATAGGCCAAAATCAATCTTTTTGTGCCCACCTATGCCATGCATGAATTGATTCACTTGGTAGCTGTATATTGGACCTGAAATGTGCACAAGATATTGAGGTTTCAATGATTTGGATTTTTTTCATGATTTGTTTTGATTTAAATTGATTCAATTGCAATAAAAATCAAAATAAATAGCAAAAATAAGATAAAGACAAATGGGAAGAACTAGGGCTCGTGGACCATGCTACCAACTCAAAACAAGTGCAAGAAGTTAGGCCCATTTAGCAAAAATTGCAATTTGAGGCACTTTTGACTTTTGGCAATTTTGCAAAAAGGGTCAACTTCACCAATGAATAACTTCCTCAATTTTGACTATTTGAAGTTGTACTTAGACTTTTTAGATAGCACAAGATGTCCTCTAAGCAACCCTTTTGGTCCCATCTCAATTGAGTCCTCCATGTTCATGTATGAAGCTTTGACAAAAAAGGTGTTTTTGTTGACTTTTCAAAATGACCTATAATGTCCAAATTCATAACTTCTTGTGAGTGCATATTTTGAACTTGGGAGCTGAAGATGAATTGTAGGTAATTTCATCCTCTTCAAAATGAGCTTTGGATGGGTCATTTCTCCTAAATTATGAGAGAGTTATGCTTGGTCAAAGTTGAGTTGACTTTTCCTGCAAAACCCTAATTTAGCAACTTTTAGGTTTTGATGAATTGTGAGAAATCCTTGAGGAATCATGATCAATCCTTGATCAAATGATGAATAATACTCCAAAATGAGGATGTTGACCAAAAATCTTGAAGTTTGACTGTATGTGGGCCACAATTCACTTTTGCCCTAGCACAGTCGATTTTCAGGCCTTTGAGCAATTGACTGAGCAAACTTCCTCTGCAAGGCTTGAAACTTGACATGGATGATCTTGAGAACATATTAGGACAATGATGAGAATTTGGGATCCCTTGGACTCAAGTATCTTGATGCGACATGAAACCCTAATTTGAGGTAGACTGCCTTAGGAGAGATTTTGTCTGGTCAACCTTTGGACTTCCTTGAGCAACTTGAGGATCTTTCTTGAAATGTTTTGAGAAATATGGGAGGGCAAATTTTGGGGTACAACAATGTGCTTTTCATCAGGGAGCACCATGGCACAATGTTGAGAACTGCTATCCTTTGAAAACTGAAGTACAAAAATTGGTGAAGTCTGGTATCTTATCTTTCAAATATGTTGGCCCTAATGTGAAAGATAATCCTTTGCCCAAGCATGGAGGAGCAAATTCTATGAACATGGTGGTCGGTTGTCCAAGAGAATTCCAGATTTTTGACATTAAATAGGTTAGAGGAGATTTGGTAAAAATGCATGCAGACCTCTGTGAATTTAGCTACTATACGCATGACCATGCCGGTTGTGCTATTTGTAGTATGGATATACAGGGTTATGACAAGATAAATGTTGGTTTGCAGGAGATGATGGATGAGGGCCTCATCCATATAATCAGGCCTAGGGAAAAGTATGAAGAGGAAGTAAACATGGTTTCTGGATGTCCTGGAGAGTTCAAAATCTTTGATGTGTAATATATGAATGGGGATCTTGTACAATTTCATACTACTTTCTGCCACATGGCTGGTCAGGTAGAACATCAGTATGGATCTTGCCGAATTTTCTACTGAGACTCCCGAGGATGTTCAATTGTTAGGAAAGGTGTTCAGTTGTTATTGGATAATGGAACTATCAAGGTTACATGCCAAAGGGATGATTATCATGAAGTTGGTGTGATTGAGGCTTGTTTGGATGTAGAGGAGTCAGATGATGAGTATGCCTCTGTAGATAAGTTCTTCTCCTCGGATGAAGATATGTTTTCCAGAGATTACTCGGTTATGACTGAATGCGTTGAGGAGGGAGTAAATGTTATTGTGCCTTGTTTTGGTGCACTTACGCCTTTTGAAGTTGAATATCATGGCAAGCCAGCTATTACTCTATTGGTGATTAGTTTGTCGGGTCTTGTCCCCTACGAGTCAGACAAGGTTGTATCCTACAAATCTAATGCTACAATCTTAGAGGATGGTGTGGAAGTTCCCATCCAGCCAATGCCTAATATGGGAAATGTTGCTGAGACTAGCAGAGTGACCCGTAGCATTCATGTATTTGCACTAGTTGTTCGTGGATATGTTAGTACTGGAAAGAAAAATGTTGAAAATGTTAAACCCAAGAAGGCTACGAGTGAATCTAGTGGGGATACGCTAGAAAAGGAAGTGGGTGATATTTTAAAAATAATCAAGATGAGCGACTACAGAATTGTAGATCAGCTACTGTAGACTCCTTCAAAAATATTTATCTTGGCTTTATTAATTAACTCCTTTGCTCAAAGGGAATCTTTGATGAGGGTATTGGTCCAAGATTTCGTGGAAAGTGATATTCCTATAGACTAATTCAGAGGTGTGGTAGGGAACATTACATCATGTAATAACCTGAGTTTCTGCAACGATGAACTGCCCGATGAAGGAAGGAATCACAATCTGGCCCTCCATATCTCTATGAACTGCAAGAATGATTCATTATCCAATGTGCTGATTAATAAAGGATCCGCATTGAATGTTATACCAAGGAGCACACTTATGAAGTTGAAATATCAAGGAACGCCCATGTGCCCAAGTGGCATTATTGTGAAAGCGTTTGATGGATCAAGGAAATCTATTATTGGTGAAGTGGACTTTCCTATTCATATAGGCCCACATTTGTTTCAGATTACTTTCCATGTCATGGATATTGTACCCGCTTATAGCTACTTGTTGGGACAACCATGGATACATGAGGTAGGGGCTGTCACTTCGACTTTACACCAAAAGTTGAAGTTTGTGCGTGAAGGAAAAGTGGTAATTATAAATGGAGAACGGGCATTATTGATATCTCATTTGTCCTCTTTCAGCATTGTGGAGGCGGGTGAAGCTGCTGTTGGAACCCAGTTCCAAGCTTTATCCATTGATAATATAAGAGGAAATGAGAATTCTATGGCTTCGTTTAATGATGCCCAGCGGGTTGTGTGTAATGGCCATAGTGAAGTATGGGGACAAATTTTTGATCCACCTGTAAACAAGAATAGAGCCGGCTTGGGGTTCTCTGTGAAGAATGATAAAGGTAAGAGCATGAAGCTGAAGTCTGCTGCAGGCAAGTATCAAGACAACTTTTATAGCGGGGGTTATCTTCATCAAACTGTTTCCGAGATTAATGCCATTGTGGAAGATGAAGCAGAGCCAGAAATGCCAAATTATGTGACGCACGGAGTTAGGGTTCAGAACTGGATCACCATTGGTGTTCTCTCTTGCATACATATTTCAAAGTAATTTATTTTTGTTAATATTTTTGTAAAAGCTTTCACTCTGCCCAAGGTGAAAGTATTGATATTGTATGGGCTTATCTGTCCGCTTTGATTTTTAAAATCAATAATAAAAGTTGTCTTTGTTTCCCAAATTATGTCTTTATTTTTTGCTTTTTCTTGGAAAATGGTAATCAGAAAATACCTTTCAAAATAAATGATAACTAAAATTCAATCTGCATGATCACTTGTTATATGTGTCAGTTTCTAAAAGCAATCATAAATCATATGTGCAGATTAATTAAAAAAATCGTTGAATACAATGAACCTGCACCCTCTCCCAACTTTGAGTGTCCTGTGTATGGGGATGAAGAAGAAGACTATGATGAGATTCTGGAAGAGGTCTCACGGTTGCTTGAGCGTGAGGAGAATGTCATTCAGCCATATAAAGAGCCATTGGAAGTAATTAATTTGGGTTCAGAAGAAGATCTGAAGGAAGTCAAGATTGGAGCATTACTGCATCCTGATGTGAAGAGCAGGTTGATTGAGATGTTGAAAGAGTATGTGGATATTTTTGCTTGGTCTTACCAAGATATGCCTGGTTTAGATATAGATACTGTATAGCACCATTTTCCGTTGAAGCCAGAGTTCCCGCTAATCAAACAGAAGTTACGAAGAACTCACCCAGATATGGCAGTAAAGATCAAAGAAGAAGTTCTAAAGCAGTTTAATACTGTTTTTCTTGTGACATCAGTGTACCCTTAGTGGATTGCCAATATTGTCCCAGTACCGAAGAAAGACGGAAAAGTTCGCATATGCATAGATTACAGAGCTCTAAATAAAGCTAGTCCAAAAGATTATTTTACATTGCCACACATTGATATGATAGTGGATAGCACAGCAAAATTCAAAGTTTTCTCGTTCATGGACGGATATTCTGGGTATAACAAAATAAGGATGGCTCCTAAGGACATTGAAAAAACAACGTTTATCAAACTCTAGGGAACATTCTGTTACAGATTAATGCCCTTCGGGTTGAAGAACGTTGGTGCAACGTACCAGAGGGCTATGACAACCCTATTCCATGATCTAATGCACAAATAAATTAAGGTATATGTTTATGACACGATTGCTAAATCCCAGACTGAAGAAGGGCATGTAGAAGATTTATTGAAGTTTTTTCAGCGTTTGAGGAAGTTTTGTCTCCACTCGAATCCAAATAAATGTACCTTCGGCATTCGGTCAGGGAAATTGTTGGGTTTCATTGTTAGCCATAGAGGGATTGGACTTGACCCTGATAAAGTCAAAGCAATTCAATAAATGCCAGCGTTGAGAGCTGAAAAGAAAGTCAGAGGATTCCTCGGGCGTTTGAATTATATTTCCAGATTCATTTCCCACATGACGGCAACGTGTGAACTGATATTTAAGTTGTTAAAGAAAGATCAAGGTTGTGTATGGACAGATGGCTGCCAAAGGGCATTTGAAAGTATTAAAGAATATCTGCTTGAACCTCCTATCTTGCTCCCTCCTGTTGAAGGAAGACCATTGATTATGTATCTAACAGTGTTAGATAATTCCATGGGTTGTATTTTGTGACAACAAGATGAAATAGGGAAGAAAGAGTATGCCATTTATTATCTCAGTAAAAAGTTTACTGATTCTGAGTCGTGGTATTCCATGCTAGAAAAGACATGTTATGCTCTGGCCTGGGCGGCAAAACGTTTGCGGCAGTATATGTTGAATCACACTACATGGTTGATCTCCAAAATGGATCCAAGCGAGTACATTTTTGAGAAGCCTACTCTTACTGGGAGAATTGCCCACTGGCAGATGTTGTTATTTGAATATGACATCGAATACCGCACTCAAAAAGCTATTAAAAGAAGCGTGTTAGCAGATTATCTTTCTCACCAACCAGTTGATGATTATCAGTCTGTAATGTATGATTTTCCTGATGAGGGTGTGATGTTTCTGAAAGTGAAAGATTGTGATGAACCATTTCCTGATGAAGGTCCTGATACTGAATCCTGCTGGAGTATGATATTTGATGGAGTTGTGAATGCTTATGGTAAAGGAATCAGTGTTGTGATTGTCACTCCACATGGATCACACATTCCTTTTACTGCAAGGTTGACATTTGATTGTACTAATAATATGGAAGAATATGAGGCTTACATCATGGGTCTCGAGGAAACTATTGATCTCAGAATTAAAATTCTAGATGTGTATGGTGATTCAGCTTTGGTAATAGATCATATTAAAGGAGAGTGGGATACTCGTCACCCCGGCTTGATCCCTTACAAAGATTGTGCTAGAAGATTACTACCCTTCTTTAATAAAGTTGAATTCCATCACATCCCCAGAGACGAAAATCAAATGGAAAATGCTATGGCAACTCTGGCTTCTATGTATCAAGTGAAGACTTGGAATGATATACCTCGAATTATAGTTCGACGACTGGATAGGCCCGCTCATGTGTTTACAACAGAAGAGGTAGCAGATGAGAAACCTTGGTATTATGATATCAAGCATTTTCTTCAGACTCCGGAATACCCAATTGGTGCTTCGAATAAAGATAGAAATACATTAAGAAGATTGGCAGGCAACTTCTTCCTCAATGAAAATGTGTTGTACAAGAGAAATTATGACATGGTCTTGCTCAGATGCGTGGATAGGCACGAAGCAGACATGTTGATGCATGAGATTCATGAAGGTTCATTTATCACTCATACCAATGGACACTCGATGGCTAAAAAGATGCTAAGGGCAGGTTACTATTGGATGACAATGGAATTTGACTGTTACATATTTGCAAAGAAGTGCCATAAATACCAAATTTATGCGGACAAAATTCATGTGCCTCTGAAACTTCTCAATGTTATTTATTCCCCGTGGCCTTTCTCCATGTAGCGTATTGACATGATTGGAATGATAGAACCCAAAGCTTCAAATGGACACCGTTTTATCTTTGTAGCAATTGATTGCTTCACCAAATGGGTGGAAGCTGCTTCATATGCTAATGTTACTAAGAAGGTGGTAGTGCGCTTCATTAAGAATAATCTCATATGTCGGTATGGTGTGCCGAGCAGAATTATCACTGACAATGGCTCGAATCTGAACAACAAGATGATGACAGAACTTTGTGAAGAATTCAAGATTGTCCATCACAATTCATCTCCGTACAGGCCGAAGATGAATGGGGCTGTTGAAGCTTCTAATAAGAATATCAAGAAGATCATCTAGAAGATGGTTGTTACTTATAAAGATTGGCATGAAATACTCCCTTTTTCTTTACATGGATATCGGACATCTATCCGCACTTCAACAGGAGCAACCCCGTTCTCCCTTGTGTATGGAATGGAAGCGGTGCTCCCAATCGAGGTTGAGATTCCCTCTTTGTATGTGATAATGGAAACCAAGTTGTCAGAGGCTGAATGGGTCTAGAACAGGTTTGACCAATTGAATTTGATCGAAGAGAAGAGAATGACGGCTTTGTGTCATAGGCAGTTATATCATAAGAGAATGAAGAAATCTTTTGATAAGAAGGTCAAACCTCGTGAATTCAGAGAAGGCGACCTCGTGCTCAAGAAGATCATGTCTTTTAACGCTGATTCTCGGGGCAAGTGGACTCCCAACTTTGAAGGCACATATGTTGTCAAGAAAGCCTTCTCTGGTGGTGCATTAATTCTTGAAACTATGGATGGCGAGGAGTTCCCACGTCCCATGAATGCTGATACAGTCAAGAAATACTTCGCCTAAAGAAATAAAAGAACAGCTCGCTAAGTTGAAAACTTGAAAGGGCGGCTTAGGAAAAAAGGAGCATGTCAGTAGGCGGAAAACCCGAAAGGGCGGTCTAGGCAAAAATTAGAGACATAAACAGAATAAAATTTCCCGCTAAGTTGAAAACCTACAATGGAAGCTTAGGCAAAAGTTAGGGACTTTCTTGGTAAGTAACTACATCAGACAAGACTTGATCATTGAAGCGACAATCTTCTTGGATCCTCACCATACTTCAACAGAAGCTGCTGCTCAGAATTTCAAAGTTGTTAAAGGGGATAGTGATCATTGTATCTCAATGTATCTTTTCCATTATATATTACCATTTTCTGAACTTTGTAATCATCCGTGGAGGCTCGCCATTCGCAAACTACCATTATATCAATAAAATTTGAGCTTTTACCCAATTCTTTGTATTTCTTATTTTTATTCAGTTTATAAAGACTTCATTTATTATTGATAATAATTTTTAAAGAAAAAAGATTAAATAACAAAATTATTTTTCAAAAAAGAATTTACAACTTACTTTTACTTTAGATTTTGTGATTCAAGAGGAAAACAAAAGTGGTGATCCCAGGAATGGACGACCTCCAGTAATTTTGGGATGTTTTGTTTCCCCCGGGAAGGTTTTCTCAGGTCGTTTTCACTGGCATGTGTTTGATTTTTGTATATTGAAGACGATACCAATTGATGTAAGGTGCGGTATCAGGTTTGTGATCCCATTGGTCTCAGTTAAGTCTTGGTTCATTTTTCATTTTGGGTTTGCATGGTCTGAAGCCTCTATCCCAGATTCCCCAACGAAGTCTTCCCTCATATGATGAAAGGTCTTTTTCCCTTAGTGTGCTGAGATGGAACTATTTGCAAGATGTCTCTCTTTCTGTAGTATTGGCATTATCGTTGGTATTTATTTCCCAGGCAACTTGACCAGGACAGTATATTTTCTAAGAAGTGTTGAGATAGTTGTCAACTTTTGGGTTTTCACCTGCCCATTGTTGCTTTTGATTTAAAACCCCCGTGAGTTTGACCCTCTTGCTATAATGTTGACTTCTTGATTCCCTAGGAAGGTTATCACATGGCATTTCTTGTTGGAATAAGTTTGCATGATATGAAGACTCAATCCAAGATTTCCCAGTGAAGGCTTTTCTATTTGATAGAAGTATTTTCTCCCCGTGCATGCTGAAATTTGACTCATTTATGAAGCATCTCCCTTTTGGCAGTACTTGCATTTTGTTTGATCGCCCGGTAATTAGAAAAGGGCAATGTTTTATTTAAGAAGTGTTGAGGCATTTGTCAATTTTTTGGGTTTTCACCTACCAAGTACTGGGTTTGATTTAAAATCCCCATAATTTTGATTTCTTGCTATAATGTTTGACTTCTTAACTCTCCAAGTTGTTATCCCCATGAGGTTTCATACTTTCTCCCCAGAGAAGTTGGTGCAATACTTACTCTCAATATTGAAGAACGCATCTTGGTTTCCCCTCTTCGATGTAGTGTTGGCCTCCCCAGTGAAGTCAACACGAGGTCCCTAGTTGATGTCTCGATGATGAGGCGTTATCTCCTCTAGTGAAGTCTGTATAATATTTCCCCAATGAAGTCAACTCGAAATCTCCAGTTGATGTTTTGACGATATGGTTTCCATCTGCCTTATTTGAAATCAAATCCCCAGTAGAAGAGCGGACCGTGAAACATTTGTTTTCCCCATTGAAGTCTGTGTGTTATTCCTTGGTGAAGCCTGGAGAAGGATGTTATATCCCTGTATCTGTACTATTTTGCCACTATGATTTGTTTACTTCCAGATTATGTTCCTTCCCAGTGAAGTTAAGCTGCAAAATAGGATTATGTTTCCTCGTTTGGTGCTTATTTTCTTGGAATGTTCATCTTGGATGTGATTTAGCCGAGTGTTGATTGTGCCCGAGTTGGTTTTGTCTGTTTATCCCCAGTGTTATATGTCTGTTTGTCAACATATACATAATAACACTCATATATTTATACATACATCATTCATAGTTAAATTTTGCAAATCATTGCCTATTAATATTCGTATATATTTTGTTGACATATTACCCTGTTTTGTAGAGTTGTATTTTCCTCTCTCCAATAGAGTGTCGGTCTTAAGCATAAAGTGTATATTCTTTCAATTTCCCCACTGAGTTATCCCTCGTGGAAGATTTTTGCTTTATCCTTCCTGTACAGCTCTTTGTCTGGATAGATTGGGTTTCCCTCTTGAGTTTATTTCTCAAAGGAGGTATTTTGGTTGATTGTTTCACTCCAGTTTATTTCTGGTTGGAATCTATTATCTTCAGCAATATTATTACTTTGGATTTCTGCAAGCTTCGAGCCTTGGTTTGAGAATGTGCATTTATTTTGGCACGAGAAGACTTTTATCTCCTCAGCAGGAATATATTGGCATTTCCCAAGGAAGTCATGATTCATTCCCCAGGAAGTCATGATTCATTCCCCAGTAAGTCATATTTCTTTTCCCAGGAAGCTATATTGCTTTCCTCAGAAAGTTATTTTTACAATCCTTCACATAACAGCAAGTAGCAGGTCTCTTTATTTGAGCAACTTAAACTTCCGCGGAAAAAGCGAAATTACTTTCTTTTTGATATCTTCTCTATGAGTGGATAGTTTGCAGTTCGTTTTCAAATTACTCCAGTAGATGGCAAGTATTCTAATATCACAGAGACAGTTCGTTGAAATTTTTATAAGTGGTAGTCTCTTTATTTGAGACAGCTTATATATTACCCTTTATGGGCAGAGTGCCTTGGTTAAAGAAGAAGTTGAGACCCGTTCTAGGTGAAACGCCAGAATTTTTGGGAAACTTGTTATCTTTTTGCTACCCTCGGTGAACGTTGGTAGTTCACCGTCAATGAACGTCGGTGCTATGATATTTTCTCTTTACCTTCAATGAAAGTTGGTAGTTCATCGTCAGTGAACGTCGATGATATTTCTTACTATCTTCAGTTAAAGTTGGTGATTGTTATCTTTTTTCTACCCTCGATGAACGTTGGTAGTTCACCGTTAGTGAACGTCGGTGCTATGATATTTTCTCTCTACCTTCAATGAAAGTTGGTAGTTCACCATCAGTGGAAGTTGGTGATTGTTATCTTTTTGCTACCCTCAGTGAATGTTGGTAGTTCACCGTCAGTGAACGTCGATGCTATGATATTTCTTTTCTCTCTACCTTCAGTGAAAGTTGGTAGTTCACTATCAGTGAACGTTGGTGATTGTTATCTTTTTCCGCCTTCAGTGAACGTTGGTAGTTCACCGTCAGTGAACGTCGATGCTATGATATTTCTTTTCTCTCTACCTTCATTGAAAGTTGGTAGTTCAGCATAAGTGAACATTGGTGATTGTTATCTTTTTTCTACCTTCAGTGAATGTTGGTAGTTCACCGTCAGTGAACATCGGTGCTATGATATTTCTTTTCTCTCTACGTTCAATAAAAGTTGGTAGTTCACCATCAATGAACTTTGGTGATTGTTATCTTTTTTCTATCCTTGGTGAACGTTGGTAGTTTACTGTCAGTGAACGTCGGTGCTATGATATTTCTTTTCTTACTACCTTCAGTGAAAGTTGGTAGTTCGCCATCAGTGAACGTTGGTGATTGTTATCTTTTTGCTGCCTTTGGTGAACGTTGGTAATTCACCGTCAGTGAATGTTGGTGCTATGATATTTCTTTTCTTACTACCTTCAGTGAAAGTTGGTAGTTCACCATCAGTGAACATTGGTGATTGTTATCTTTTTGCTGCCTTCAGTGAACGTCGGTGCTATGATATTTCTTTTCTCTCTACCTTCAGTGAAAGTTGGTAGTTCACCATTAGTGAACGTTGGTGATTGTTATCTTTTTGCTACCTTCAGTGAACGTTGGTAGTTCACCGTCAGTGAACGTCGGTGTTATGATATTTCTCTCTACCTTCAGTGAAGTTGGTAGGTCATCGTCAGTGAACGTCGATGTTTGTCTCTCTACCTTCAGTGAATGTTGGTAGCTCACTGTCAGTGAACGTCGGTGATGTTATTCTTTTCTCTTTCTACCTTCCGTGAATGTTGGTAGTTTCACCTTCAGTAAAAGTTGGTTTATCTTTCTGATCTTCTACCTACGACTATTGAGTTTGGTAGTTCACAGTGGGTTTTCAATCACTTTTATCATGTACTATCTCCTCTTTAGTTGAGTTGATGCTACCTTATCTCTTCTTTGGGTGTTACACCAATAGAGTCGGGTCTTTTTGATTCACCAGTGATTTATTTTCCTGGTCGTGTTTCTCTTTTGATCCTTATTTCCTTTGCTACATTCCCAGTGGTGTTTTGCGTCCCTTTGAAGTTGTTCATGTGCATTCATACTCATAAGCATTGCATGGAATCTTAGGGCTAAAAATAGGGTTTGTTTTATATTTAAGTATATTTTATCACGTCGACACGAAGATTTGTAACCTTCGTATCTCCGGATAGAAGAAACTTAAATAAGGCCAGCTATTGTACCCTAATTTTTGCCCCTAAGATCCCTCCATCATACCATATTTATTCAATCACAACAAGACCACATTAGGTCTTTTGGTTCTCCTCCATATCTTTAGCTTTTCTCTTTGAGGAATCACTAAGCACCTTGACTTGTTTTTCTTTTGTGATCATGCATGTTTTGTTTTTTACTTTCCTTTTAATTAATAAAATGCAATGTTGGTTTGTCTTACTTGTTAGTAATGTAGGTAAAGGAAATGTGGCTCAGAAAGTTGATCCATGGGTTCATGAGTTTATTTACATGCCCTAGTCAATAAATCTTAAGAAATTCAAACCTCACCATTGAAGTTTTTTTGGCAGAAATGGCATGGCAAGGTTTATTTTGGTTCACCGCATATCAAAGTTATAAAGATTGGTTTAAAAGTACAAGGGGTTGATTAAGGAAGTTGTCATGGTTGGACAAGGCTTTGTTCCCATTGGTCACAAGTACATATTTCACTCAATTCTCAAGATATGGAAGTGATTTTGGTTGCTATGAGTTCTCATTATCATCCTAAACAACTTCTATCTACAAATCAAAAGTGTTGGTACAAGAAGGTTGTTTAAAATTGTCAAAGTTCCTCAAAGCATTTTCTTGATCTAGGAGCTAGGGTTTTGAACTTCAAAGGAGTATATCTTGCTCATCTTTTCGTATTTTTGAGTGATTCCAAAAACATCCTTCTCTTCAAAGGTTTATTAACAAATCACTTCAAAAGTTTCAAGGAGTTTTCATGTGGAAGAAACTTGATGATGAAGAAAGATTACAAGTCCCCCAGATGAACCCCCAACTTCCCATGTGTGACTTCAAATGATCATAACTTGGTCAATTTTTATCACCTTGAGCCCACTCTTTTTCCAAAATGATCTTTAGGATGTTAAATTTATTCCTTCTTTTATGTGCAAAGTGAGAAAATGGATGGAGGATGCCTTAAGGATACAAAAGATTATAGGTCATTTCATGATTTTTTCCAACTTCAACAATTCATAACTCTCTCAATTTTTGGATATTTTGAATGGTTCAAGTTTCAAAATGTCATTCAATAGGTCTATTTCATGCCATCTTTTTTGGTCAAGAGCAAATTCCAAGAGTAAGGCCATGTTTCTAAGAAAAACATTATAGGTCACTTTTGAAGAAAAACTTGAAATATTTTTAAGTATGGAAAGTCAACCTATTTTTCCCAACTTTGACTCATTGCAACTTTCATCTCAAACATACATTTTATTCCATTATTTTCCCATTACAAAGCTTTTAATCTCATCTTTCTAAAGCTTCAAGAATCATGTCCTAAGACCCCTTGAGTTGAAAATGCCATTGTTTTGAAATTGGTAACTTGAAACTAAATTTCTAACCAAGCCAGAATTTTGAAATCCATAATGTGGCCTCTAATCACAAAATTTGTGCATGTTTTTTATTTAAACTTGATTAACAAACTTGCTAGAGTGGTTAGCACCTCAAAATGTAAAGATTGGATGAGTTTTGGTGAAAATGATATCACACTTCACTCGTGTCCAATCTCCACTCAATTTCCCTCCAAACTTCTTTGTTTTCTCCAATTTTCATTGCCACTCATTTTCCTATAAATATAGGACCTTATTCCATTCATTTTCTCAAGCTTGAACAACCAAAATCACCCTGCCAAACTCATTCCATAACTCACTTTTCTGCAACTTCGAAATCAGTGTTCAAGCCTTTTTCAATCCATTTTTTCTATCAATTCATCTTCCTTGATCTTCCCTGAAGTTAACAGAAGAAGAATTGAGCCTTGAAACCTTCTGAATTGATCTGACCAAGTCTATTTATAGAGCTCTGTAACTGAACTTCAATAGGTAGATTTCTCCATCAATTCTTCCAAATTTTGATATCATTGTGAAGCTCTCATTGCCCTGGTTCTAGTCGCAACACTTTCTTTTAACTGGAAACACGTTTTGGCCATGAATTTTCAAATTCCTTTTCAAAAATTTCCTTCCAAATTGCTTGAGCTACAGTTTATATAAATTTTTCGCGAAGGTGTGTTTGTCTTCGCCTTGATGAGACGAAGCGAATGGCATAGGTAAGAGCTTTTGATTTTACAGTTTAAGGGACTTGTATTTCACGTTGGCTGGAGGTTGAAGATGACCAACGTGTCATCTTCCAACCAATGATGGCGTGCCATTTGTATTTTTTGAAAATCAGATTTATATTTGATTCAGTGTTTTATTCAGTAATGACCATGATATGCACAGCACGCCAGATCCCTTGAATTTGATTACTAATGCATTTTGACTCTCATCCATTAGTCCACATCTTTTTAGTTTTTATTTTATTTTCTGGTTTTTATATTTAATTATTTTAAACTTCAAAAAATCATAAATTCATTATAAGTCCAAAAAATCTAAATAAATTATGAAAAATATTTTTGATTTTTCTCTTTCTGACTTTTATTTTTTTACAATGTTATTTTGTGTTTTGGTATTTTTTATAAATTTTCATTTTATTTGAATTGTTTTAAATGTTTAAAAATACTTTTATGCATTTTTAAATTCTGAAGAAAAAAAATATGGAATGATCCAATGATATTGTGACAAATATTAGTGACCTCATTTATTTTTTATTTCAGACTTTATTTTTTTTAAATCATTTTGGGTTTATTTTACTCATTTCTTTTAATTTTAAAAATAGTTTCTGACTTTAAAAATTACTAAAAAATTTATAAAAATATTTGAGTCTATTTCAGATTTTTCTATGACCTTATTTCTTTTTTTATGAATCAATTTGAATCTAGTTTATATTTTTTCCTTTATTTTCATTTTTTTTAACATTTTTAAACCCTTTTTAATGTATATATTAAATGTAATATTATTTTATGATTATTTTCTGGCTGATCTTGGGCTGAATTTTTTATCATGAACTTTATTAACATCATTGGATCCATGGTGTTGAGTCTAACTCCATAAAAATGGATGAATGATTTTAATAATAAATTGATTAAATTTTAATTCAAATGTAGTTTATATTATTTCCAACCCTTCTTCATCTCATCTTTTTCTTATTGCACTAAGTGTTATTGGAGCATGATCTCTATATCATGTCTCAAAACAAATGGTGCATAGATTGCTATTGACCGGCCTCAAAATAGGTGCGACTTCTATATAAGTCCACTTACGATTGCTTAATATAGCGCTAAATTTTATCCCGATTCAAATAAATGATCATTTGTGGCTCAAACCTATGATTGCAAGCCCAAGTATGTTAATTTGATCTATTTGATCCAATAACCTTGAGATTCATTGTGTGGAAGCTATGGTTCTACCAATCCTCTAATGGATCTACATCACTTTTGGTCAACGCGGATCACTTAAACATCGTTGATCATTAAATGGTACTTTTGAGGATTCCAAAATGGATGATATACTTGACAAAAAGCAAATGCAATTTATTGTGTGGAGGTTTTGGTTCCACCAATCCTCTAATGAGTTCCAAATGCAAGTTTCAAGATGGTCATCCAACTGACCACTAATTACTAATAATTGACTTTATTTTGTGTTTTTATTTTATACTCTTTTATTTTATGCACCATTTACTTTAGTATTTATATTTCATGCTATTTTTCATCTTTGCTCGTTTGAGCCCCTTTTTATTCTTGTCATTTTTATTTTGCTCACTTGAGCTTTTCTTTTCTTTTTTAAGATACTTAATAATCAACATGAACCATAAAAAACTTTAATGATACTTGGACTATTTGGTTAATATCCTTGGCATTATGGAGTATTGGACTTCTTGGACTTAGGATTAGAGACCTTGGCCTATGTTGGAGACCTTGTGACCTTAATTGATATTTTGTCTGGAGTTCTTTAGGTTTACCTCAAGACATTGGGTTGTTTTCTTATTTTGTGTGCAGGTCATTGTGATTACATTCTTTGTTTGTAATCTGGAATTCACCCGTATACAGCCGTTACTTTGCTCAATTTTTGTGAAGACTTAATACACTTGAAGTTTGGTTCTCTCAAGAGATCTAGTATCTTTGCTTGTTTGGTTTCAATCCAAAGAATGGGAATTATATCTTGACTCATAATGTCAAGTATTGACTTCTTGTTAGTTAGATGGTTCTTATCCCTAGCTTTTACCTTATGCTTTAGGATAGTCTCTTCTTCTCCTCCCATCTTCTTTAATTTCAAAAATATTCTTCCTCCTTTTGAAAACTCTTCATGTTTCTAAACTTGAACCACTTTCATAATAATCTTGGACTTATGTCCATGCTTTCCTTTTTAAACATTTTCATAAACAAAATTCAATCAACTTAATAATATCTTGACATTTTTTGTGAGAAGACTAAAAGTCAATCAATCTCATTTCAAACCATTTTGCCACTTTGGTTTTCTATTTTAAAACCTTTCTCAAAAGATTAGACTCTTGTCAATCCTTGTAGTGATGCAAACAACTATACTTCTATAATATATACTAAAGAGAGATATTTTCCACTTGGGTTTTAAGTGAGGCATTGTTGATTTTAAAATCCAAGCCATATCCTCCACTTTGAGATGATGCAAATTCTCCTTTCTCATGATTGTGGGTAGTAAGTGTGTTTTCCACACGGACAATGACGATGATGTCTTGTCTCATAAAATTAACCAACACACTTGTGTTTTAAAAAATTTTAAAAGAGGAACTACGTGTACCCTGATCCCCTATTGTACGAAAGGTGGTACGTAGGCACTAAGGATTCGCAACCGCGGCGGGTGCAAAAATCATAAAAAATACTTCTTTTCTCACCTCCACCATCTATAATACATACAACATTTTATAACCAAAATATATAGATTTTTCAAAGAGGTTCTTATGGAGTACCATAGATGTTTAGGGTGCTAATACCTTCCCTTTGCATAACCAACCCTCTTACCTTGAATCTTTCCCCCTCTTTTGGGTTATTCGCTCTTTTCCCATTCCTTTGGAAACAATAAATCACGGTGGCGATTTTTATCTTGATCTGTATAAGTCTTGGCAATCCAATGGCTTAGTCTTAAACATTTCTACCGCTACACTTACGTTCCTTTAAATTTTGTTTCTACGTCGTTATCATGCAAATGACAAGTGCATTTAATTCACACGCACGTGTGTTCACACAAATCATTTGCTCAAATTGCTTTAGAGATTTTTCGAGTTAATCCCACTTGCTTTCTAAACTTGTGATTGGTTACCAAAAACACAGGTAAACAAATTGGCACGCCCAGTGGGACCTTTTTGTGTGAATATTTCTAAGTGTGTTTTTTTGCAGAAAAAAGGTGTCTTACGTTTCATTTTGAACGACTTTTCTCTACATTAAACTAATAAGTTTTGAGGGTTTATGTTTTTGAGGAGTGCTAAGAAAATTCCCGAAATGTCTCGTAGAAATCAATCCATTTTCCAAGGTAATGTTCCAAACCCTGGAGATCAACCGGTACCGATGAGTCTCGCCAGTTCTGGGATTCCAACTTCTGTTAAAGAAATGACCATTATCATTAGCCATATGATATCATCGAATATACCATCAGATATGGTGGATGCATCATCACACAATTTATGAGACCAAAGGAATCATTCTCTAAGTTTTACTCTACCTCAGGGAGAGCAGCCTTATGACATGACAACTACAATGATGGCAGGCATACACCTTAGTGCGTCAGTGTACTCTGAAAATGCGATGTCTACTTTGTCGCCTTTTATTCCATATTGGGCCACAAGGTCAACTAAGAGCAACTTTAATCGAGTGGGATAACCGCCAAGAGGTATGAGATATTTCTCTCAAAATATGTCACCTCTTACCAATAACTTTATCCAAGTCATGAGGTTACAAATGGATGAGAGTAACCATGATATGGTCAACATGCTCACGTAACAGATGTGCACGGTGTTTAACCCACTAATAAAAACACGACCCAATGCTATCAGTAATTGGCACGACAGATTGGTCAAATGGGTGATTTTTTTGGTTCATCACCAGCGCCATCAACCCCAACATCTAACAATCCCCCCAATGGTTAACCCTCCAAAAGTTAGGGTTGTTAAGAACAACCAAGAGCCAAATTTCCTGGATGTGATACTGGTCAAACGGGATCAAGATGTTGATCAAGTTCTTAAACAAGGCCAATAAGATACTCTTTGGGGGGAAAACTAATATCACCAATGTGGTCAACGGAATTCTGGCCTAAAATAGCCTTAATGTTGGCCACCACAAGCCAAACTTTGTGTCACTGTTGTCACAATACGTGAGGCAAACCGAATCGCCCAGGGGTTGGAAAATCTCAAAATTTGTAAAGTTTACTGGTGACGACTGTGAGTCCACTAATAAACATAAATGCAGGTATCAAACTGAGGCCGTTGATTTAGAAAACAATGAGAATTTGAAAAACAAAATATTTTACTAGCTCGTTAATGAAAAATGCTTTCACGTGGTTTACCACTCTTCCTCCCAACTCTATCTTCAAATGGAACCAATTGGAGAAAGTATTCCACAAACAGTTTTATATGGGATAGTCAAATATTAGTCTCAAAAAACTAGCTAGTGTAAGGCAAAAAGTGGCTAAAAGTATTGATGATTATCTCAATAGTTTTAGAAAATTGAAATCAAGATGTTTTATGCAAGTGCTAGAACATGAGTTGGTTGAACTGGTAATAGGGGGTCTTGATTACTCCATTAGGAAGAAATTAGACACATAATATCTAAGGGATATGACCCAGTTGGCCGATATAGTTTGAAAAGTCGAACAATTAAAGGCTAAAAAGGCCAGAACCACGAGGTTTAATAAAAAGAAAGTGGCTTATGTAGAGGTCGATAATGTAGGAAATTCTTCTAACTCTGATTATAAATGTGTAGAGGAAAACAAGGTCAATGTGGATGAATTGAAGCCATGACCCTCTTACACATGAAAGCTTCTAAAACCCTCAAATGAGAAGAATCCCGTCCAACCAAAAAAACCAAAAAAAAAATCGTTACTAAAATGTATACCTTTTACGTCACTAAGTGTGATAAATTTTTTGACTTGTTGGTTTCTGATGGGAAAATTGTTGTGCCTAAGGGGGATAAAACCCCACCTTAGAAAAAATAAAGAAAAATGGTTTATGTATATTTCATAATTTTTGGGCCATAAAACATCTTAGTTTGTCCTTTTTAGGTATATGGTGCAAAATGCTCTCAAGGATGGCAGACTCAAGTTTGCCGACAAGCAGAAACCATAGCCTGAAGGAGATGCTAAAACAAAAGCTGAGGAGGATCTCTTTATAGAACCAGTGGAAGTTATGATGATCGACACTCTCGAAGAAGCTGGGGCCAAAGACAACAAGGAAAACTATGAAGATCAAATCATAGTGGTCTACCCCAAAGCTGAAGGGGAACTGATTGAATTTTTAAATTGATGCATGTTAAAAGATGAAAAAGTCGTGTTGTGCCCCAAATGTATTTCTATTTTTGAACAGGTGAAGTGTTAGAAATTTCTCCAACAAAATCATGAAGTTAAATATTTTTGCAAAATCTCACAAATCATGCATGATGTTCTCCCTAGATTGTTATGACTCGGGATACCATTTATATTAGAATTAACACTTTCAATTTGAACACAATAAAGATAATGATAATGAATGAATGATATGATTATATTTATAACATGTCAGGTATTTATACCATAAAATTAAATTTACATTAGTTGCGTAATTAAGTTAATTATCATTAACAGAAAAGAAAAAAAACAACAACATTAAAATTGAATTACATCACAATAAAAATGATCAACTTAACAATTGCAATGTTATTAATTTTTATATAGTCAATTTATTATAACTCTTAGATTATTATTAATATTTTACTAACTGGTGTTCGACAAGAGAAATTAATATTCATCAGAGCCTCAAACCAGGCGACCTTCAGGGGCCATTCTTGTTTCTTTTGGTGATGGAGGATTCAAATGTAAATTTAAGTAAACAGGGGTTTTTTGGACTTCTTATAGGTTTAAAATGGGTTCAAATGTATTAGAGGTGTCTCATTTCTCGTATGTGGATGATGCGATTATTGTGGGTGTGGCGTCAGTCCAAGATATTTTAGATATTAAGTCTATCATTAGAAGTTTTGAGTTAGCGTCGGGTTTTAGGGTTAACTTTTCCAAGAGTTTTCTTTTTTATATCATTGTGAAGGGGCCTTTTCTATATTTGATAGAGATTTTTCTTCAAAGTAAAGTGGGTTCACTCTCTTTTAAGTACTTAAGTCTACCAGTTGGTGATAATACTAGGAGGATAGAGACTTGAGAATCGGTGATTTATGTAGTTTATTATGAAATTATCTTATTGTAGGAATGAATTTGTTAGTCTAGGAGGTAGAGTTATCTTGTTGATCTATGTTTTGAGTCACGTTCCTATCTTTTATCGTTTCTACATGAAGATGTTGGTTTTGGTCTAAAGGAAGATTATTGGTTTGCATCAATATTTTCCTTAGGGGCGGTGCCAAAGGATAGGTAAATGTAACTTGGGTTAGATAGGGGATGTGTGTAAGGCTAAAGAGAAGGGTGGTCTTGGTATTCCACATCTGAGGGAGGTCAATATTTCCCATTTAAGAAGGTGATGGTGGATCATTCTTGTCGAAACCCCCTCGCTATGGAGTGAGATCGTTTATGCTAGGTATGCCTCTATTTTTGTCCATTCTCCCCTTGGCGGTAGGGTAGGGGGTATTATAAGGGTTTCTTCATGGTGGAGATATGTCTCCATGTTTGGCTCCAAGGTATGTTTGCTCCAAGGTAGGCAATATCATATATTGGTTTGCTACTAGTGTTGAAAAGGTGGTGGACAATGGTTTGAACACCTATTTTTGGAATTATGTTTGGGTTTATTAATGCTCTCTAATAGTTTCTTTTGAGAGGTTTTTCATTATTTTTGTGCAAAAAAATAACTCAAGTGGTTAGGCGTATGGGGTCTTAGGTTAATGGTGGGTGATTATGGTATTTCTAGTGGAGGCATAGCCTTTTTATCTAGGAGGAAGAGTTGTTTGGTTGTTTGGTTCTTTTCTTAGATGATCTGGTTAAGCCAACTCATAAGGATATTTAGGATTGGAATCTTGATAAGAAGGTGTTGTAACTGGTTTTGAAACGAGAGTTGCCACCCTTAATTTTTATCCTAAGGAAGGGAATATAAAAGATAACCCTAAAAAGTTAGAGATTCTAGGTTCTTGGACTCGGTTCTAGACGAAGGGAAGGTGTTAGGCACTCCTTATCTACCTTGTTCACAAGGATACTAGGTTTAGAATTAATCTTTAGGGAAATAAGGTTTTAATATTTTATTAGGAGAACTCGCCACGATTTTAGTTGTATCCCTATGTATCCTCTTATGAGGAATCAAAGTCCCGATTCGTAGTTCGTAGTGTTTAGTTGGTGTCTTTTATAGGATTGTGTATAATTTCTTTTGAATTATCCTTGAACCTTGTCTGGGGTGTAAGTTGAGTGATCATAGACGTAGTTCACAGTTAATTTTGAAAGCGATTCTCCTTAATCCTTTTTTGAAAATGTTCTTGAGGTTTTGATTATGTTAGTAAAAAATGTTTGAATTGTTGGTTAGCTATTTTGAGTGTTTAATTTGATTAAAGTATGTGGTATGACACAGAGGGGAGGAAGCTTATATAGTCTCCTCATCACGTGGCCAGATATTGGCCATGTGTCGCTCGCAGATGGTGAATTTGGTGAGTTACATAGATTTTAATTGTTTGATTTTGAATAATAAACCGGTAGGCAATGTATCGACCGATTTAATTACTCGAAGATGTACATTCTATTATTTATAGAATGTTTGAATTAATTCCAATTAATAAATAACTATTTTAATTATTATTTATTAAAAAATTTAAAAATACAAAAATCTAATTTAATGAAAAAAATAATAAATTGATAATAAATAAATAATAAAACCAATAAACAAATTAATTAATTATAAAAATAAATTAATTGAATAAACGAGGGGGTGTATACTATTTAGGCTTAATAATTCTGGGGGATCTAGAAAGTAAGGCCTCAAATTCAAATATTGAATTTGCGAAAATAAATAAACTCCACATTTACACATAACCTTAACTATTTAAAAAAGAGTAACTAATTGAATTAAAAAAATATAAAGGTGGAAACTTATTTAGAGAAAGAAAAAAGGAAAGCAAATATCATGTTGATACTCTTAGATTTTGAAACGTGCATTCATCGTGAGTCTTTAAAATAAATAAATTATTGAAATAAATACAAGCAAATTAATAACATTAAGGAGTATTAAAGAGTAATATGACTCAATCCCAATTCAATATTATATATCAAAATTCCACCAATGACAAGTCCTAGTCTACCTATTTATATGGTAAACAAACAAATAAATTAGAAACTAGGTTTGAAATTTTCAAAGCAATTAAACTAAATAATAAAAAACAAAATTTCCAATAATAGGCAAACAATAGCAAGTGTGACTCTAAAGTTGCTCTTCGTCTCTCTCAGTTACAGAGAAAAGAAAAAAACTGCAATTTATCTCTTTTATGCCTCTATTCATTCAATAGATTAAGATAATCCACCAAAAAACAAACAAAACACACACTAAGAATCAAAATATGAGAAGGAAGAGCATTAATACATACTGGAGGCAGAGTTTCGGAGATCGGAGGAGGGAGTCTGTTGTGATGAGTTTGAATTTGCGACAATTGATGCTTCACGGAGTGACCGACACCATCAATTCGCCTATCCTTTCTTCTGTAATTTATTCGTCTCACTGCTTGTCATTGTTGTTTTATGGTTTTTATATATTTTCACAGGTTTTAGAATTGAGGGATTATGAAAAAAAAAACAAATATGAAGATGTATTGTTCTTGAAAAATATGAAATTTGGATGGCTTTGATTTTTTCTGAAAAAGTTGCACGTGAGATATGGATGTGTATATAGTTGTTATGTACAAAAACAAGACTAAAAGAAATATATAAAGAAAAAAATGGATAATGTGATACGTAGGTAAACAAGGTTTTATGGATGATTGTGTGTAGTATAAAAAGTGTTAGAGGTTTTTTTATGAATTGAAATCGTATACAGGTTTGAACAGGTGAATAATTTTACAGAATAGATCTAATTACAAAAATAATATACAAAAAAATATATATAATTTAGAATAAAATATGAGTAAATAAATTATAATATAAAACAATTATGACATATGAGTAAGTAAACAAAATATGATAAGGGTTAATATATAACAAAATAGTAAGAACACTTGCAACAAAATGTAACAATAACAATATTGAAGAAAACAAGCATCAGGTATCATGATATGGCTTAAACAGTAAATAAATTATAAAAAAAAAATTAGCACTGGGAGGCCTCATATGAAATCCTCGGTCAAAACAAAAATATCCCCAACAGTATTAAAAAGAAAATTTTAAAAGAAGAAGAAATTTGCAACAAAAAAAAATGAAGTGTGCATGAATGAGTGAAATTGTGAGAGATTGTAAAATTGTGGATAAATTTTTAGGATAAATAAGAGTCATATTTATAGACTTGATTTAGGTTAGAAAAAACTTAAAGACTAAGTTATCTAAAATGTATGAAAAGCTCAATCCCGATTTCCTAAAAAGAAAAGAAAATTAGTAACAAAAAGAAATAGAAAAAATGTTAAAAAGTGCACCATAAGAGATTCAAACCCATAACCTCATATTTACAAGCTTCATTCTTTATCAATTGTGATATGTTACTTATTCAAAATAAAGAGCCAATTGAAAATACATGAAGACGAGCAAGTATTTGTTATTTAAAAATATAAATAATTTGAAATAAATTATTATACTTTTAATTGGACTTGAGAACGAATATTTATAAAACCTCAAAATATTAATGTAATTAAACCAAAGGAATTTTAAAACCCAAGTTTGAAAATAAATTTGACGGTAACACTAAGGGCTGACAAATTTGAGGCATGACAACTGACCCTATTTAATTACCTTTCGATTGAATGATGCAAGAATACGCAGGTCTCGCACATTCGTATTAGAGGGTTATTAAATAATGGAAGACCCCAAAATTTGGACCCAAGATTTATTAAATAAGGATACGCTGATATAGCATAACTCGGAGTCCAAAGAAATAGGCAAGGGTGATAATGTATCATCCTACCAGAGTTTGGATAAAAAATAGGCAAAGATGACGATGTATTATCCTACCAGAGTTTGAATAGAGAGATATGATTGAAGAGTAATTTTGACCTAGATATGACAACGCAAATAACTCGCCAATACCTAGAAAAGAGCTCATAGTTTTTTTGCGTATTTACCATGATCTAGGAGGTAAACAACACAAGTTGAAAAATTATAAGGATGCGATGTACAGCGTTCCCATGGGTATGAAGAGTAGGCATAGATTATGATGCACCATCTTACCAGCGTTTGAACTGAAGTTTTGATTAGAACTTAGACACGACGTCACAGATAACTCGTATGTATCTAAGAGATTATAGATTCTTTTGCATGTTTACAAAAATACAAGTTTTAAAAAAGTTGACTTACTAATGCTTGGAGACTAGTATAGTAAGTTTTGATTTAATTTGATTTTGTCTATTCATCATAACCTAGGGGATGAATAAAACAAAGTCTGATAATACACTGCTACCGGGAGACTGATGCAACGGATTACACAGATTTATTCGCATATCTACTACAACCTAGAGGATAGATATTTGAAATGCTTCCTAACAACATTGTTGCATGGAGACTGACACAATGATTTATATTGCAGATTTTGCACATTGTTGCATGGAGCCTGACGCAATTAGCTATATCATGAATTTCACACATTGATGCATGGAGATTGACGCAATGGGTTATATCGCAGAGGAGGAACATGTGTATTTATCACAACCTATGGGATAAATAAAACACAGTTTGATAATACATTGCTGCATGGAGACTGATACAATGGATTAGTTGTTTTATTCCCATATCTATCGCAACTTAGGGGATAGATAATTTAAAAAGGCTTGATAACTACATCATTGCATGGAGACTAAGGAAATGAGTTATATTGAAAATTTCTCACATTTCTACATGGAGACTGGCGCAATGGATTATACCACAGAAAAGCTTGATAGAAACATTATTGCATGGAGACTGATGCAATGAGTTATATCACAGATTTCCCATATCGCTGCATAGAGACTGACGCAATGGGTTATATCGCAGAGGAGGAACCACATCACTGCACGGAGATTGATGCAATGGGTTATATCACAGATTTCACACATTGCTGCATAGAGCCTGGCGCAATGAGCTATATCGCGGATTTCATACATTGTTGTATGAAGACTGATGCAATGAGTTATATTGCAGAAAAAGCTATTTTTAATGATCAAATCTTAGATAACTAGATCCAAGATGTGATCTGATTTTTTTACATGTTGTGTCTGTTCTCAACCAAGGTAATTTGTTTGCATAAAAATGCTAGGTTTGAAGATTGAAACCGAAGTTTCGTTAATGATGTCAATTGTGTCTGTTCTCAACCAAGGCTATCAACATGAGGAAATGAATCCCAAAATTCAGTGATGATGTTGGTTGTGTCTATTCTCAACCAAGACTATCACCATGAAGGAATAAACTCCAAAATTTTGCAAATGAATCCGGTTGTGTCTGTTCTCAACCAAGGCTTGATTAACATGATAACCAAATGAAATTGAATTTTTTGAGAGTTTCGAACTTGGAAAGTTTGAACTTGATAATTGAAAGTGTAATGCCCGGAGGCTGGTGATGACTAGGCCTTGGATATGAATCGTAGGTAAGCTGCCTAGTGAAATTTTGATAGTGATACCTTTGAAGGTTGTATCTGTTCTCAATCGAGGTAGATATAGTGATAGCAAAATGAATGGATAGTGCTAAGCTTGGATTTGAATTTTGAGTTCTTCTTAGCTGGTAGTCATGCCTTGAGATTTTTCGCAGTTTTCATGGGTATATATGATTGAATGTAATGTATGTATGTATGTTTGATATGTTTATGCTTGATTCATGCATGATGCATGGTATGTATACTTAACATGATAATATTATGAATTGAAATTATGTGATGTTTATTAAATGCAATTCCCATTTTATTTGAACTACGAAATCAATGCCTAAGGCAAGCTACCATTTGAGAACTGGTGATGAGGATTTTGCTTCCAAACGAAAATTGGAACACTGCTAGACGATAACTAGATTTTTGAAATGATGCACTAGATAGGAACTGGGCTTTAAACCAACGTCAGTGGGGCTACCAGAATTTTATCAACTTGGGAAGGTGAGACAGACAGAAAGGTCGTTAATATTGGTAGGGTCACCAGAAGATGTCGATTGGGTGTTTGGAAAGCGTGAGGCTGCTCACGACTTTTACAAAAGGCTACTTACATATGGACAAAGAAATGAGGTTGTGTGAGGCTGCTTACGCCTTAGTTTGATGAAGAACGCTTGTATCATAGACTCGCTGAGAGGGATAGTCAGAGAAATGTTAGAGATTGTAATAGTGACTCCCTTAGAAATTAACTCTAGATTTTCATTGGGTCTTAAGTCTCGGTCTATGATATGTCATGTATGCATGCAGATGCAGGCGTTAATGTGTAGAATGACTAACCAGTGCATGTAATGGGTGACTTTGATATGCATCAATGGATGTTGAAATTTTGATGTGCCGATGAGAATTGGGCTCTTTGTTAGATCCATGTTGTCGGAGTTCGTCAGTCGGATAAGATGATAAGCATAACTTGATTTTGGATCGAAGTAACCTAATGAGTGCATGAAAATGATTTGTGCATAATTGTGTGCTTTTGATTGATGCCCCTATGATGGATCGTGGATGATTAAAGCATACAGGTTTTCCTATGCAATAAGGTTGCTTGTCACATGATGTTTGAATGTTATGCTATCATGATTTCCCGATACTCAATTTGAACTTGAAGATTGCTGATGTAGGAGAAAGATCCACTAGAGATTATGAAAGTACGCTGAGAGCTCTACTCTATGTGGACTTTCTTTCCCTAATTTGTTGGTAGGGTCTTGGAGGATATTCTCATTGATATGAGCTTGGAAATAGTTTGTTCATAATATGAATGACCCTGCTATTTTGCAATATACCCCTGATTAAAAGACTCTTGAAAATGTTTGGCTTTGATGAACCATTTTGAATCAACTCCTTTTGATCGAGCCTCACAGTGGTTTGCCCCAACATTTGAATTTTGAAAGATTTGCCCCTCAATCTCCAGGATCTGGAGGAAGTAACCTCATAAAGAACTTAGACCTCACCATGAACTTGACATAGATTTCCCCACGTATTTGAAGCTTGAAAAGTTTGTACTTGAAGTTGCTTGAAGGGGAATTTAGACCCTACATGCAGTAGGATGAACTTGGTATGTACTGCCCCAACATTTGAATCTTGGAAGGTTGCCCCTGATTGTCAAGTCCTTGAGAGGTTTGTTAAAACGAGGAAACCGAGTCATACCCTATTGTGATGTGACTTGATTATGGAATGCTCCTTTGAAAGGTATGCCCCTGATTGAACAATGCTTTGAAACTTGATCCAAGTTGATTGAATCTTGGAATGATCACTCCTTGTCAATAGTATTTTCATGTAAAATACCCCTACGATCATTAGTCTTGCCTATGATTATATGGTTCTCTTAGATGCTTTTCCCCTAGTTAGAAGCTTCTTGGAAATGCTTCCTTTGATCAAACCTCTTTTTTTTAAATCTCCTTGATGCTAAGTATTGATTCGTAGATAAAATTGTACATTTTGAAAAAGTAATTCCGTTTGCTGCACATGCAAGTTTTGAAATCAAAGTTTGAATAGAAATTGATGATTAGAGATGGAGATTCGAAGAAGTAGTTTGTAATAATTTAACAAACATTAAGAGTCAGTTTAACACAAATTTTATTGAGTATGCCTTCATAGTGAACCTAGCTTCAATTAGGACTTTTGAAGGTTGTAACGTGGCCTGGTTCACGGTTAAAAAACAAAGGATATAAGGCTCAAAATTTATTTATACCCACCCCATTCTCCTCGATGTTCTCCAATCCTAAATTCAATTACCACAACAAATGCGTCCCATCTCCAAGAGAAATTTCGTAGTCGTGCAGATGATGAGAAATGTAGATGATGTTCAAGCGTTGATGAGAAGCATTGATGAGATTCAAGCACCAATGAAATGTATAGATAAGATCCAAGCATTGATGTGAAGTCTTCGATGATTCTTGAGGTGGCAGTCATAAGATTTTTCTCCAATTTTTGTTTCCAATCCCTTATTTTTGCATGGGCCAATTCTTTTGAAATTTTTTGGTCCATCGGGATACCCTACTTTTTGCCTAAGTCAAGTTTTGATTTCCTTTGACTTAGCGGGCTTTCTCCCTTTTTTTTAATTTATTTTTTTTGCTTTTGATTTTGAAAATTTGTGACTGCCACGCTGATTGTTGTAAGCTTCATCTTCATTGTTTTCCTCGATTTTGAATGATGTATTGAGGAAGAAGATGTCGTGGATTTTGTCTTTGTTGACTCAATCTTGGATGATGAACGCGAGGAAAAGGATGTGCTTGAACCTTTGCTTAGATCGTTTACTCAATGATGTATTGAGGAAAAAGATATGCTTGAACCTTTTGTTTAGATAAATCACTTCTCTTGAGAATAGAATGCGCCGTTGAATTAATTGAAAGACTACCCTACCACTGGTTGAAATTAAGGTTTTTTTTTTAGAAAAATAGAACAAAACTCCAACTCCTAGCTCGAGGGTGTTGACTACGGATTATCTACTTATTTATCCACTATTTAGGAATTGAAACAATGCATTACATCGTCAGCTAAGCCTTACTATTAAAAAGCATACGTCAGTAAAACTCGATTATTCAGTTTTCTTCATTCTCCCTCGAAGTTTGTTAAAGAAAATTGAGAATAGAAGAGTGAAAAGTAAAATGGAAAGTGATGAAAGAGTGAATACGAATGAACTGATTTCAAAAACATGCATGATTATTTCATTAGAATTACTGATCCAAAGATACAAATTTACACCAAATGAAACTTAGCAACTAGGAAATTACAATTTGAAATGATAAAGGCATAATAATCTAGAGATAATCCCCCTTGTTGATTCATTGACTTTAGGAAATTTAGTCTCTAGATTTGTTAAAGAAAGGGGTGACCATTCACCAATAGGATCCCTTCTTCAAAAGTTAACTGCTTATTATCGATCAAATCTTGGACCTTGTGTCTGAAACTCCAACATCTTTCAAGGGTATGTCCTAGAGAGTTGGAATGATACTCGCACTTGGAATTTGCATCATACTTAGGTGAGAGTGTCCCATTCGGAGGATTCAGTAACCTCTGTTCTACCAAAGATACCTTGGGTAAATGTTGTAGTAGCTGACTATACGGTACGGGAAGTGAATCAAATCTTCTTGGTGGTAGTTTTTGTCTTCCCCTTTGTTGGGCATATTCCTTATATTGATAGGGTTGTTGTAGTTGCTGTTGAGGTGGGGGAACTTCCCATGGTGGTGGCATCTGTGGTGCTGAATAGGCATGTGGCTGGGATAACGAAGGGTTACCTTCGTTCCTTGGTAATAATTGCATGATCAAATTCATTTGAGTCTTCAACTGGTGGACCTCATCCTTCAACAGTTCTTGGCCTCTTTTGAGTTCCTCCATGGCTTCTTGAGACATGAGTTGAGTTTGTTTATGAGTATCGAGAATCTTGCTAGCGGGATCACAAATAGATAAGGGTGGATGTTTTCTGTAAGTGGAAGAGATATGAGCTTTATGCAAATGGATGAAAATGAAAATATATGAAAATGCTTGGTTATGCAAAAATATTTTATTTTTTTAGGGTATGCTAAAAATTTCATGGAGATGTAATGCGACATGAACTTAGTATGAAAGTAGACGTAGGGATACCCTATATAGGTTTTAATGATAGAGACAATAATATCCTACACCGACTCAGAGATTGAGACAGGAAGAAAATCCTTAAGGCGAAGGTAATAATAGACATGGATTTGATGATATCCTACATTGTCTCAAAGATTGAGATATGAGGGAATTCCTTAAAGATTATGGCCAATAAAAAATGACGAGGAATCCCTCCAGGTCAGGGATTATGATATAGACGGAAGCCCTACGGGCTAAAGATAGTAGTGGATGAAGGGATAACCCTTGTGGGTTTGCAGATCGTAATGGGATTTGAGAAAGGTATCCTTAGAAGGTAGGTTCTTAGTTTTGGCCTACGGATATTTTACCCTCCCCATAAGGTGGTTTTTTTAAGGGTATCATGAATAACACTAGAGGGAAAGGTAGAAGGGCCTCCCTTAAGCAGAGCCTCTTTGTAGACCGAAACGTTCGTCTCTAGGTCATGAAAGGTCTCATCATGAGATTTTGGTTTGAAGGTTGTACAAAGAGTCATAGGTGTCATTCCAAATTCCTACTTCCCAAGAGGATGTCTCTTGAGATGTATTTATTTTTCATAATTCCATCGACTCTAGGCGAAGTCGTGACATAAACTCATAGGGCTAATATATCACATTGGCTAATAGACGAACCTTCTTTCTAAGGGTTTTTTAAAATATTTTTTGCAAAATTTAAATCTCGCCACAAATATAACAATATGATAAAAATAACAATAGATAAAAAATGAATAAATAAATAATTAAATAAACACATATAAAAAACCTAAAAAAATAAGAAAAACCCTAAAACCAAAAGACAAGGCTTCTAAATCTAAGGTTGATTTCCCAGCAGAGTCGCCAGCTGTTGTAACTGGTTTTGAAATGTGAGTACCCTTAATTTTTATTCTAAGGAAGGGAATATAAAGGATAACCTTAAAAAGTTATATAGGTTTTTGGGCTCGATTCTAGACGAAGGGAAGGTGTCAGGCACCCCTCATCTACCTTGTTCACAAGGATACTAGGTTTTGAGTTAATCTTTAGGAAAATAGGGTTTTCATATTTTATTAGGGGAACTCGTCACGATTTTAGTCATATGCCTGCGTATCCTCTAATGAGGAATCAGAGTCCCAATTTGTAGGTCGTAGTGTTTGGTTGGTGTCTTTTATAGGATTGCATAGAATTGATTTCGAATTATCTTTGAACCTTGTATGGGTTACAAGTTGAGTGATCAGAGGCCTAGTTCGTAGTTAATTTTGAAAGTGATTCTCCTTAATCCTTTTTCGAAAATGTTCTTGAGGTTTTGATTATGTTAGTAAAAAAATGTTTGAATTGTTGGTTAGCTATTTTGAGTATTTAATTTGATTAAAGTATGTGGTATGACAGAGGGGAGGAAGTCTAATATAGTCTCCTCATCATGTGGCCAGATATTGCCACGTGTCGCTCGCGGATGGTGAGTTTGGTGAGTTGCATGAATCTTAATTGTTTGATTTTGAATAATAAATCGGTAGATGATGTGTCGACCGATTTAATTACTCAAAGATGGATATTCTATTATTTATATAATGTTTGAATTAATTCCAATTAATAAATAACTATTTTAATTATTATTTATTAAAAATTTTAAAATGTAAAAATATAATTTAATGCAAAAAATGATAAATTGATAATAAATAAATAATCAAACCAATTAATTAATTATAAAAATAAATTAAATGAATAAACGAGGGGTGTATAATATTTAGGCTTAATAACTCTGGGGGGTCTAGAAAGTAAGGCTTCAAATTCAGATATTGAATTTGCAAAAATAAATAAACTCCACATTTATACATAACCTTAACTATTTGAAAAAGAGTAATTAATTTAATTAAAAAAACATAAAGGTGAAAACTTGTTTAGAGAAAGAAAAAAAGGAAAGTAAATATCATGTTGATACTCTTAGATTTTGAAACGTGCATTCATCATGAGTTTTTAAAACAAATAAAGAATTGAAATAAATACAAACAAATTAATAGTTTTAAGGAGTATTAAAGAGTAATATTACTCAATCCCAATTCAATATCATATATCAAAATTCCATCAATGACAAGTCCTAGTCTACCTATTTATATATTAAACAAACAAATGAATTAGAAACTAGATTTGAAATTTTCAAAGCAATTAAACTAAATAATAAAAAACACAATTTCCAATAACAGGCAAACAGTAGCAAGTGTGACTCAAAAGTTGCTCTTCATCTCTCTTGGTTAGAGAAAAGATAAAAAATTGCAATTTATCTCTTTTCTACCTCTATTCATTCAATAGATTAAGATAATCCACCAAAAAACAAACAAAACACACTCTAAGAATCAAATTATGAGAAGGAAGAGCATCAATACATACTGGTGGTAGAGTTTCGGAGATCATCGGAAGGAGTCTGTTGTGATGAGTTTGAATCTGCAACGTTTGATGCTTCGTGGAGTGATCGACACCATCGATTAGCCTATCCTTTCTTATGTAATTTATTTGTCTCACTGCTTGTCATTGTTGTTTTATGGTTTGTATAGATTTTCACAGGTTTTGGAATTGAGGAATTATGGAGAAAAAAAACAAATATGAAGATGTGTTGTTCTTGAAAAATATGAAATTTGGATGGTTTTGATTTTTTTTTTTAAAAGTTGCACGTGAGATATAGATGTGTGTATATAGTTGCTATGTACATAAACAAGACTAAAATAAATATATAAAGAAAAAATGGATAATGTGATACGTAGGTAAACAAGGTTTTGTGGATGATTGTCTGTAGCATAAAAGTGTTAGAGGTTTTTTTATGAATTGAAATTGTATACAGGTTTGAACAGGTGAATAATTTTACCGAATAGATCTTATTACAAAAAAACATAATAATTTTATAATAAAATATGAGCAAATAAATTATAATATAAAACAATTATGACATATGAATAAATAAACAAAATATGATAAGAGTTAATATATAACAAAATAGTAAGAACGCTTGCAACAAAAATATAACAATAACAATATTGAAGAAAACAAGCCATCAGGTGTCATCATATGGCTTAAATAACAAATAAATTATAACAAACAAAATTAACACTTTGAGGCCTCATATGAAATCCTTGGCCAAAACAAAAATATCCCCAATAGTATTAAAAAAAAAATTTGAAAGAAGAAGAAATTTGTAAAAATAAAATGAACTGTGCGTGAATGAGTGAAATCATGAGAGATTGTACAATTGTGAATGAATTTTTAGGACAAATAAGAGTCTTATTTATAGACTTAAAGTAGGTTAGAAAAAACATAGAGACTAAGTTATCCAAAATGTATGAAAAGCCCAAGCCTGATTTCCAAAAAAGGAAAGAAAATTAGTAACAAAAAGAAATAGAAAAAATGTTAAAAAGTGCACCTAAGAGATTCAAACCTGCAACCTCATATTTGCAAGCTTCATTCTTTACCAACTATGTTATGTTACTTATTCAAGATAAAGAACCAATTGAAAATATATGAAGACGAGCAAGTATTTGTTATTTAAAAATACAAATAATTCGAAATAAATTATTATATTTTTAACTGGACTTGAAAACGAATATTTATAAAACCCCAAAATATTAATATAATTGAACCAAAGGAATTTTAAAACTTAAGTTCAAAAATAAATTTGACGGTAGCACTAAGGGCGAACAAATTTGGAGTATGACAGAAGGGAGACTTCTTGGTGAGGTCTGCTTATGGCCTTCTCTTTAATTGCATTATGGGGGAGTATCGTAGGATATATCATATTATCCCAATATTGGCAAGAGGTTGGAGAAGTGGGGATCATTCCAAAGTGGTTTCTTTTTTCTGGAAAATGTGGCAAGATAAAACCTTAACTAGACTTAATATTTTTATGCGAAAGATCCTACTCGATCTTAGTGGGGTGGATTACTCTTTATGCTTGGGTTAGGTAGAGTTTGTTAATCAATGGTTTACTCTTTTAACTTTGCTTCGGCTATTTGGTATAGATTTTTTAGATGGGTTTGCATAGAATTTTTTATTCTTCACTCGGTTTTGAACCTGTTTGTTATTTTTTAGGGATTTTGTGGGGTAAGAGAAAGCTTTTAGGCATGGTTTCAATTTTTCACAATGTGATTTAGACTATTTGGAAGAATCGTAAAAAATTTATTTTTATAGTAATGGTGCATCAGTGAATCATCAGGTGAGAACGATTATTTGTCTATCTTAAAATTTGATTTAGTCACATTTTTTGAACATCACTTTCTCTCTTATGGATTGAGATCAAAATCCATTTGTGTGTTTGGGATCTTGGAGGTGAAATTGCAGTCACGTTATTGTGTGGTATCATTTATTTGTTTTGATGTTTTTGTCAATTTGAATGTAGTTCTTTTAATTTGTTTGTGTATTTGTAATTTGCTTGTCATTTAAATATTTGTGGGCTTGTACTTTATTCGTATTTCAATTGTATTGTAATTACTTCGACTAGTGTGTTTTTGTACCACCAAGAACTCTCATTTCTTAATAAATTAGAGGGTTTTAATCCATGATATTGTTTCTTTTTTTAGTCTAGTAAACTTCTCTTTTTTCGTTTCATCAGGTGTATCTTGAATCACAAGTTAAAGCTCTTCAATTTGGATGTTGAGTACTTGATTCAGATCAAGTATTAATTTTGATTAGAATCAAGAGCCTTGTGAAAATTGGGTTTTGCCTATGGACAATTTGATTCAAATCACAACCTCATGTAATTCGAATCAAGTGATATTCCTAACTTGAATCAAATACCACCATGAAGCCGTATTTAGGTACTGCTCTAATTGATTTGAATCACAATTTCTTCTTGATTCGAATCAAAGATTCACAAGACCAATTTTCCATCTTTGATTTAAATAGTTGTTTCTTTGATGAAAGCAAAAAAGATATTGAAATATATGGGTGAAACCCATAGAGACAAAGAGGTCAATTTATCTTCTCGTTTTTAGTGTGTCTATACTCATCACCATGAATTTTTCTATTCATCTCTAGAACAACTTATTTAGTGTAAAACATGTCAGATTCACTTATTTTTGTTGGATCTTGTTATTGTGCAATTTGTTCTTGTATTATTTGTGAATTAGAGAAAGTGGGTTATTTAATCTTGTTGTGTTGTTCATGATTAATCAAGTTCATGATAACAATAAAATAACTAAGACCCATTTATTTATAAATTTGAGAGAACCTTGTATGTGTGATCTTCATTCACATTAATATAATGTCTTGACTAGCACCTTGTATTTTAAAGTGTTTATGAGATAGTCTGGCATTGTTCATCATTTTCATCCTTAGTCATTTTTCATTGTTGTGGACCTTCATCTTTAAAGATTGAGTGTTGAGGGAGACTAGTGGTACATTAGTGTATCTAATGTTTTTGTGTGAAATTTGTTATCTGTAACATGTGCAAATATCATTTCTTGAATGCAGTTTGGCCATTATTGTTATAATTCAAGGAGAGAGTTTCATTATACTCCAAGGAAGACTTTGGTGATACCTAATATCAACTGTCCGTAAGGCGGAGGTGGAAGTTATCCATCTTTGGTGGAGTTTGAGAAATATTTCTCGCAAACAAAGTTAGGAGTTGTCCAATCAACACTTGGCTAATGGTAATCGCTCAGACAAAAAATCAGTTGGATCAGGTGGATTTCCATATACAAATACATTATTATGAATAGCAATGTTATTGGATCAAGATCTGTAGAGATCTTGTTTTTGTTTGCATTTTGAGTGTTTCATTCGCAGAGGGAATTATCATTTGATAGTCTGTTGTAACCAAAATGCTTGTATCAAACTTATTAAAATAGTGGAAGATCATGATTATTTTCCAGTGGTTTTTAATACCATTAAAGAGTGGATTAGACAAGTTAAGGACGAACGTCGAAACACTATATATCTATGTGTATATTTTTCTTCCCTTATCTCTTTTAACTTTCTAATATTCATTAACTTTGCTATTGCATTAGTGAATTATTGCATTGTTTGCATGTTATATAAGTTAGGTCGTGCTTATAGAGATCTAATGTATAAGCTTAGGTCTATGGTGTATCAATCTTATTAAATTATTATGAAGCCAATTATGTTTTGATAGAAAATTTATGTAAAGAGTTTTAAATAACCGTGTTTAAAGAAGAATTGGTTATCTTGTGATTGATTTGCATTAGAAGCAATCAAGACCAAAGTAATGTTATGTATTATTCCAACTAGTTTAATTCATTGAGATGCTTCCAAGCTCTCTTTTTATTGTGATTTTCTTTTGTGCTTCTTAAAAATCTCTGATTTCGTTTATGGGACCTAAATTTTTTTGAAATTGTCTTAAAGGGAAAAGGGTCTATTAAACCCCATCCCCCTTCTAGACCTATTTGTGTCCATATTCTCATCCAACATGAGGTATGTTGGATTTCCATCATGCCTCATGGTTTTCTATGGATACCTTGTCATCCTTCCTTCGGCCTATGTTTCTAAGGTGTAATGCTTTTTTCGATGACTCTTGTTAAGTAGTGTTTATGGTGTTTTTCATGGCTTTGATTTTGTCTAATGTGTTTATTTTTCTTCTTTTTAGATGTGTAAGACTTCAAACACACATACACTCACACATTTTTCATACTTCGCTCTACCCTCCCCCCTTTTTCAGATTAATTCGCTAATTTAAGCGTACGAGTGCTAACTTTGAAAATCCACTCTCGTGTTCAACGGCTCTGAAGACTTGCAACACCACATCAGGAGTCCACAACCTCAATTCACACATAATTCTGGCTTCGATTGAAAACAGTGGTGCCGTTAATGGAAATCGGCTTTTGAATTTAGAGAATTTCCATGGTCATATTTTCTCTAACAAGAAAGTTAGTTCAGGGTAACATAACGTTAAGATTGAAAGGATAATCTCTGTTGAAAATTCTTTCAAATCTTTTAACCCGACACCACTTCTAATTCCCGTTGTTGATGAAACCATATGAAAATCATTGCAAAAATAGGATTTTTCACAACATTACTTCCTTATATCGTTGTAGAGGAACGAGAAATTAGAAGATTACAAAATAAGGTCAAAGATTTTGAGACCATGAAAATATTGAAAGGATCATCGGTGCAATGTTTTCAACAGTCATGACCGTCATGGTAATGGAAACTCTAGACGAAGATCGAAATATGTTGGTTCAACATGCTTCAAAATAACCAGAGACATAAGACTACAAATGCATATTTTAGGATTATGCGAGAGACCAAGATCATATAACATGCGTCAATCTCAACACACGTTAGTGTGAGATAATAAATCTCCAAAAGTCTGTCATGAAATAAGTGGATAGAAGAACCGTGAATGTACGCTTCATTGCTATACCCCTAAGAAAAACATTGTTGACGCTATTAGGTGAGTTGTGATTGAAAGTGATAGACATGGTATCACCCCTAATCCACCAATGAAAGGGTTTAACATTTAGCATAAAATAGTCATCACTTTTGTTGGCCGGTATGGAATAAATCACCTTTCTGAAGAACAAATCAGTGAGGGTTATCACGCCCATAGCGGATATTGTCGTGTAGCCACAGTGGTACGGATTTGAGTGTGACCGAACATTGGCGTTAGGATAAGGGGCGTAAAAATTGGGAACTATACATAAAGGTTCGTGGAGAGGTCAGTGTAGTAAGCTTCCATAGCCAAGAAATATGTAACATGAATGTGCAGTTCATGGCCCAAGGACAGGTCGAATGTCCCGGGGCTACGTTTGAGCATCAACTTAATGTTTCCTAAGTTAGAAACCAACCTCTTAATAGCAATCACATTGGAACGTTCTCTATGTGAAATCCAACCCTCGTCATGCACCTAAGCATGGTTGTTCATTCAAGGTTATTGATCTTTAATCATTTTATGCATTTTAGCAAAGAAGGAAACAACTTTTAAAGGAGTCGGAATGACCTTATATGTAATTTGAAAGATCATTCAAACTCAAAGTTGTTCTTGGGGATTACATGGAAAATGACTATCCACATAGAGGTAGCCATAAGTCATCCCAAGAGCGAGATGCATGATCAAAAGACCCAAGACAAGAATCTACCCAAAGCCAAAGGGTCTGAATGGTATTTAGGCTAAGTATTTTTAAAAGACATTCAGAGTTCAAATAATTAAATTATTTAATTATATAACAATATTTGATATGAATAATATTGTATTCTCTTTCAAAACGGTGCCAATTACCCCTTTCAACAGCAGGGTCAAAGAAATAAGTGCATTAAGTCGCAGTTGGTGCACCCTCTAGGAACTAGTCACTCCAAGGGCATAAGCGGTTGAGTCTGAAGACGTTAATCTCGAACAAGGCTCAAACCTAGGGGCATGGAAAAGGAACCCACTCTTTCCTATGATGGTTATCCATATGCTAAAGAATTATGCCAGCTCCCAGTGGGTGGATGGGTAATGATGAAACGTTAAGGATCATGCAAGTTCCTGAAAAAATGGGACGGGTGAACCATAACGTAGCAAGATACTTAAGTTCCTAATAGAGATGAAATATGGAGGAAAATATTCTTAGAAAATGTCAACGTCGGGGGTAGATGGATCAACAAACGAAAGAAAACAACTTAAAATTGGCAAACCCATAGAAGGAAATTTGCTTAACTAATATAATAGGCATGCAGGCCGTATCAAGACGTAATAAATTATTCATCAAGACCCCATACATGAGTCTCATTATCTGACTATAGAGACATCTCAAGCCACTTTATTTTGGCCTAACTCTTGCCTAATAACTTGAGTGCTCAGACACAACAACTCCAGTTGTCCGACTGAATCTTTGAAGGCCCCCAAAGACAGTCATAAGACCCTCATATAGCATTTAACTATCCTCTTCCTTATCCTCAATTTCTCCATGTGAGCCTCCCGACCGTTGGCTCGAGAATATTTTTCCATTAGAAGAGCATCTCTAGCCATGATCATTTGAGAAGTCAACATCAAAAGGGAAACTTTTTCCTCTTCAAGAGCCTTCTCTTAAGCCTCTAAAGATTCTTGTAGTTTGGACAGCTTGGAGCCCATGAAAGAAGGATAGCCTAAAAGGAAATTGAAATCTAAAACACAGCAGAAAACAAAAAATTCCATTGGCTGATCATTATGAATGGACATGATTAATGATAGATTGGTTACATCTTGCGATGACTAGCTGTTGATGAAGAATTAGAAAATAAATCACAAAATCTAAATAACAATGACTTCATAGAATCCTCACGGGTAGAGTGCCTTTAACCTTAGTGTTAGTTGCTACAAATGAAGACATTGAGAGAGAGAGAGAGAGAGAGAGAGAGAGAGAGATTATGGCTAGAATTTCAAAAACCTAATTTCATCAAGTGAGAAAACTTCAATGCAAGGGTTCAATTTATAGAACCTCTTGGATTGGCTGCAAATTAGATAAGCCCACTTAAGTACATCATAGATTATAGTGTAATGTATTCCACTTAATTTCATTGTACCATACGGTGTTCTATATTCCACTTAAGCGTGTTGTATCCTATTTTGTTCCATATTACATTTAAGCATATTGTACCTTACGATGTTCTGTAATTCCCATAAGATCGTCGTATCTTATAGTGTTTTGCAATTTAATTAAGTACATTATACATTACGATGTAACATGTTTCTCTAACTAATGCTAGTGTTTTACAAGATTTCATAATCGAATAAGCTTCATTTATTCATTATATATCTCATTAAGTTTTTCTTATGTGCGTGACTCTATAGGTTCTCATGAATTGACAATTATATCAAATAACATATTTAATATAATAAATAGTGAGAGATATCTAGCAACACATCACATCTATCCATGTCACAATACAAGCATATTATTTGATAAAACCTTTTCACCATAATGGGATCCTCGTGTCTATATTAAACACAATGCATAGATTGGTACCCCTTATCTGGTTTAACAGTGGACCCCTTAGACATATATCATGTTGTGCGTGATGTGCAAATTCCATATAGGTCACTCATGTCCCTCAACATGATTTTTAGAGTATCCATCAACCATATTTATGAATATCCTATTACGGACAATGTTTGATTATCGATAAAGTACTTGACTCCACACCTAGGATCAATAGTGGTTTCAAGTTGAAAGGCGGTACACACCAATATCACCTTGAGAATAACTTATGACACTTGCATAACATTCTATATTGTATTCTCATGGTGGGTTAATCTAGTATAAGTATTACTCCTAATATCATACCTATGTGAGCACTTGTTAAATATTTATCCATGATCCATGAGATATGATCATCATTTTATCCATATAATAGTCTTCATACTTTAATGTTATCTCACTTTACAGTAAAGCTCGATTCCAGATACTTTAAGAATTGTGTCCTTTTGTTTAATAGGATCTCATGATTTAGTGACACTTAATATTTCATTAAATGGATTATCTATTTTAGGGACTTTATAATTTTGAAAAATAAACATAAAAAATAAATGTCTTATTATTAATAATAGATAATTGGATACAAGTGTCAAGTTCTAATAAAAATATTGGCCTTTAGGGCTTACACCAATAGAGTCGTGAGTACCCACCCCTTCTAAAGGTCTGACAACCTATTAATCTCTTTCTAAAGGTTAGCCAACTTCTCTTGTAGTTGAGACTGATCATGGAGAGCTACATCATACTTACCCTTTCAAGTAAATCTCTCCTTGGATCTAATGTTCAGGACTAAAACTTCCCCATGACCCGCAACCGTAATATACATCAAGAAGGCATTACAAAACATGTGGAAAGCGGCCTCCAAGATCAATTACATCTTCTCCGTATTTGAAATATTTTGGAGGTAAGAAATATTAGGCTCAGATACACATGAATGTGTTTCTTGCGAAGTGTGGGGTACCCGAGACTGAAGAATGACAGGTGGAGCCTCGACACCAAGTATACCAGGTCTAATAGTCGAAGGGTCAAACAACTTGAGTATTTTATCTGAGATTTCATCCTATGGGGAATCAATATTGTATCCACTTTTGATATTGTCAAGAGAAGCCAAAGTTAGTTTATCATGCTCTTTATCCATCCTAGTGGAGGAAATTTGGTTTTGGACAGAAAAGGTCGGACAAGATTGAGTTGTGGGTGGGCCTTAACATTCCTGAGAAGCTTCTCCAACAATATCCCCATGTGAGTAAGGATTGGAGAAGAAGAAGAAATGGAAATCGCCTTCTCATCTGAGCTTCCTGCATCTCAAAGTGTCCCTTCTTTGGGCCATGCCTCCTGAAGCCATTTTATCTACAAAAAGGAAAAGCAAGAAAGTTATAATTTATCAATAAAGAACACAAAAAGCAAATACACATCGGGATCAATTTTCACTCATCACCAAAGAGTTATCTTCTTTCGTAAACGTCAACAACTTCTATTAAAGATCGATTTTCAATAAACCACTTATTCTGCATACAAAATCTCACATATAGAAGGTCTGAGCCTTCTTCATAGCCCAAGATCTCCTAAAAGGCCACCATATTGTCCTTTATTAATATTTCCTTCGGGTTAAAAAATCCAGAGAAACGACATAAATGTAGGATTCTAGGGTAAAGAGGTTGCAAACCCAATATTTTTGAAACCAATCACCACAAATAATCAACCTCGATTTGGATAAATCAGATACCAAAAACTTTCCCCTATGGATCATGCAGAAGGAGACGTGAGCCTTCGGAGTTTGAGGGTGCACGAGGAAGAAACTGTCATTAAAGTTGTCTCAATTCTTGGTATAGACACCTGATTGTACGACCTCTTGTTGTGGCAAAGTCACCACTAACCACGAAGGTTGTCCAGAGAGGTACATGCCACGGAAAAAGGTAGTAGAAAAGATTCAGAGACCCCTTTCAAGCCTGATATTCACATCAAATTTGGAACTCATTCACGAAAGCCCATGCATTGGGGTGTAGTTGAGAATGCACAATCTTCAAATGTTTCAGGACTTCTCCTTCGAATTCGTTGAAAGGAAATCTAATATTCAACTCAGTGAACATACACTTATAAAAAGGATGAATTACCCGTCAAAATAACTATAGATCCTTTTATCATAATCAACGACGATGATCGTCCAATAAAAAGGCGAAGAGGTGTTTAGAATTTAAGGTTTAGAATTTAAGATTTAAAATAAACATATTTTTCATACTTCACTCTACACCTTTTTAAACTCATTCCCTAATTTAAATGTTAAAATGTTAACGATATTGTTTACAGAATCATCCCACGTTTAACTACTCTAAAGACTTGCAACGCCATTTAGGAGTCCACCACCTCGTTCACACAATTTTGATTTTGATCGGGAACACCTTTATTCATTCAAAAATATAATGCATAATATTAATTGCTCTTTTTCATATAAATTGAATATGATTTGCATGTAATTTGAAAGACTAATTAGTTTAGACGAAAAGAAGAACATTTGAATCAAATATAAGATGTTTAATTAAGCTGAAATAAACATCTAGCCTTTTATTAGAGTGTTCTTGAATTGGGTGGTAATTGTATTTTGTTGATGATGTAAATTATATTTAACAGTATAAGAAAATCAATCAAATTTCCATCCATCTCTTTATTCTTCAAAATAAATAAATTAATTTAAAAGTATCATATTAAATTGAACTATAAGTTTTTTAGTAAGATATTTTTTGAGTTTATAGTTTATAGTTTATGAATTTATATGACAACAAAAGACTTATTTGATAATAGTCTTTTTATTATGAGTTTATAATTTATTTTATTAATTTATAGATTATTTTTTAGACGTTATTTCAAATAATATTTTAGTTTATAGTTTATAGTTTGTCATTTTTTCTTTCATTTTTATCTTTGTTATTTTAATTAAAACTTATTATTACCTATTTTATATTATTTTAATTTGTCAATTAATTGAATCGCTAATTTTATTAAATATTTTAATTAATTTATTAGTTATAAGTCATTAGCCATCACTCATCCGTGTTGGAAACTCACCAAAATCTATGATGAATTTCTACCACAATGACAATTTAATTATGAGACAAACAAAGAAAAGAAGACAAGACAAATAATTTCTGTAGAGTTTCTCTCTGCTCACAAACTGTGAAAACTTTCTTATTCACTTTGCAACTGCAAAATACTGTGAATGACTTGCTTGACTTGCTTACAAAAAATAGGGGTTACTCCCTCTATTTATAACTGAGCTTACACCCAAAGCCCAAAATATCTATTTTGTTACTAAATCAAATCTAATCTATTCTAGACTTAAATCAAATCTATTTAAATCTAAAACAAATCAAATTTTTTTGACACTATGAATTACAATTTAACACGCCACCTAATTCATTGTGTCTAAACTATCTATGTTCATCATGGCTCTTAGTCTTCTGAATACTTCGACTTGCACCCCCTTCGTCATAATGTCTGCAATCTGATTCTCAGTTCTGCAGTGTTCCAAATTCATCTTCCCATCTGCTACCTGCTCTCGAAGATAATGAAACCTCATTTCGATGTGCTTACTTCGATCATATGCTATTAGGTTCTTTTCCAGATTGAAAGCTGACATGCTGTCGATCTTCATGGTAATTACTCCATGATCTTTCCCTGCTATCTCTTCGACCAAGTTCACCATCCAAGTTGCATGACATGCACAAAGAGAAGCAGCTATGTATTCTGCTTCGCATGATGATAATGCCACTACTGGTTCCTTTCTTGAATTCCAAGCAACTGGTGCACCACCTAGCATAAACACATATCCTGTTGTTGACTTTCGATCTTCAGCATCACTACACCAACTTGAATCAGTGTATCCCACTAACTTGCATTCTTTTCCTTTATCAGCTGCAGGAAATAAAATGCCATAATCGAAATTTCCTTTGAGATACCTTAGTATCCTCTTCACTACTGCTAGATGTGATACCTTTGGCTTTTGCATGAATCTACTTACCATACCTACAATGTATGCTAAGTCAGGCCTTGTATGACAAAGATATCTTAATGATCCAATAAGTCTTCTGTATTGGGTTGGATCAACATCATCTTCATCTGCATCTTTCGACAGTTGCAGTCTTGGTTCTGCAGGTGTCGAAGTTGGATTGCATTCTCACTACTACGAAAATGGGCTTTCACAGCGCTTTTTTTTGCCCTTTAAAAGCGCTTAAAAGCGCTGCCGTAGCCAGCGCTGCCGTAGGCTACGAAAGCGCTTTTTTCTGGCCAAAAGCGCTGTCGTAGGTGGACCTATCCCAACGCTTTTTCCTTAAAAAGCGCTTTGATAGGGGGGTCTTTCCCAGCGCTTTTTTAAAAGCGCTTTGATAGGTGTGCTATTTAAATTTATTTTTTTTATTTATCAGGCCTTTTACAGCGCTTTTTATGGAAAAAGCGCTTTGATAGGGGGGTCTTTCCCAGCGCTTTTTCCATAAAAAGCGCTTTGATAGGGGTTCTATTTAATTTTTGTTTTTTTATTTATCATGGCTTTTACAGCGCTTTTTATGGAAAAAGCGCTTTGATAGGGGGGTCTTTCACAGCGCTTTTTCCATAAAAAGCGCTTTGATAGGGGGTTTCTATTTAATTTTTTTTTTATTTATGCTGCCTACGAAAGCGCTTTTTAGCCAAAAGCGCTTTCGTAGCTCATACAAATTTTTTAAAGTGAAACCTATAATTTGAGGTTCCCTGTGCGGCCTGTAATTTTTTTTTGGTCCAATAATTTAACCTGTAATTCAATCCTTATCTATACATATATTTTAAGAAATCGGTATTATATTAACAGAAACCGGTATACCATATAATATTCAATCCTTATCTATATATATGTAACTAAATCATATATAACTAAATTTGTAACCATATATACATTTGTAACCATAACTAAATCACATACAAAGTATCGTGTTAATTTGTAACCATATATAATTACATCGAAAATAATGCTCCACCGACACGGTCGTCATCCTGCAAAGTATGAATATGAACAACACGGTAAATTAAACAAACAATATTAAAGGCTCCAACACAATCAAACTAACACGTACAATAATATTTTATTCATACCCATCAGAATAATCTGTTTTCAACATAAAATTGACATATTTCCTCTTTGACTTCTTCCACTTGAACTTTCGTGTACGACATAGTATAGAGGTCATCAAAGGACTACATAAGAAATTATTACTTCAGTATATGCATGATGTTATTAAATGTAGAAATCATACAAAATTATTCTAAGTTATAAATCCATACCGTGCTTGGAATCTCTACTTGATTTTTATGAAGGATTTCTTTCATAAACCTCAAGCAAAAGTATCCGCAATCTACATCGTTATTCTGTAACGGACACTGCATAGAAAAACAGAATATATTTTATAGTTGTCGTGTAATTTTATCAAGTAACATAACTATTATTATAAGCAACTAATTTTGTACCTGCACTTTGATCCAAGTAATATTTGATGATTTACTCCGGGGTACCTGTGCGTCCCTTTGACTACGAAATATTTGTATTGATCTAAGAAAATAAAAACATATATTTAGATCAATCTCACAGAAATAATTAAATATATAAATATACACGAATAGTTAGAACGATCTCACTTACTGATCAACAGTTTCCTTCATAGCGGGATAGTTAGTCCATTCCCCGTCTACCGAATTCAGAAAGTACACAACTTCTTTAATCGGATCGATAGCCAACAACAACCAGTGTTTTCTAAAAATTTAAGCAACAGTTTAGAAGAAAAGTTTCTACGCAAAATAAACAAAGATATATTAGAATAAATGAAAAACTCACCCCACTGGAACAGTGTTATACGGCAAAATAAACAAGCTATCTGGGTTGCCGACGTAGGCCGTGTATCGATTCACTAAGTACTCCCTAACTGAACCCGGTTCCCTGACAATTGTCGCTCCGCTGACAATATGGGCAGACAAGAAATGGAAGCGTCTTGCCAATACAGTCTCGCGCATTTTTTTATCGTACAACAACCTTAAATAAAAACATATAAACATTAGACTATTTTCATTGAAATGTGTAAATAAATTGTTCAACTAATTAAATGATATATTTATCGGAATACCGGATGTATGCGTGAACATTGCCGATGCCTAATTCACCATGCGTCATAATCTCAGTCATTTCGTCCATTCCTATCGTTTCTTCGCAGTCAAGACCAAAGATATCTGCATCCATAAGGATTCGACGAATACCACCTGACTTCAAATATGAGGTTTCCAAAAGTACTCCAAGTGTATTCCGATATCGAGGTACAAAAACGCCTCTTCCCCCGCCTCTTCCCCCCTTATGCATTGACTTTTTCGGGGGTGGTCTGCTACGAACAGGCTGGGTCACTTGTTGTGACACTTTCGCAGATACCTAACAATCATATAACTTAGGTAAGTTATAAAATCGTTCAGTTTTAAATTCATATCATATAATAAACAATTTAAGTGTACCTCTGGAATTGATGCCATAGACTCGCCGCCTTGCTGTAAAATCTCCTTACCCTTATTAGCGGGTTTTGTAGGAGGCTAATATTAAAAAATAATTAACTTAACGGTTCAGAATTGACATTTGAAATCTAAATGATTCATATTAACGGTTTTAAACATACCTCATCATCAATGAAAATGAGGTCCAAGGGCCATGCAACAAACGACCCTACTGCGTCTCGCACCGATCTTATATCCAAGGCCACGTCAGGTACCGGTACCAACGCATCGGGATCAATAGGATAATCTACTGATACTCTCAGGTGTCCAGCCGGGATCGGTGTATTATGAATTAAATCTCCCAAAGTGTTGTACACTTTTCCCTTGCCAACAAGGTGATAATCTGATGCCATTACGTATAGTTGGCAAGATGAAATGCCCTAAACCAATATGCATACATATTACTTTTAATTCAATAATAGAAAGAGGTGGAATAAAAATGAGAAACTTGAACAATAGAGATTTATCAATATATTTATAATTACCTCAGGAAATTTATTCTGACGGTTGATACTAGCGTTGTCACTAGTTTCTTTCGCCATTGCCGCATTGCCCTTTTCCCTCATTAATACCTCTTTATCTCTTTCCAATGCATTGACTTTTGCTTGTAATTCCATAAGTACATTCATCACTTCTGCATTGGTAGGATTTCTTTTCCGATGATGCTGGTAGAAAGAGGTTGGAGTCACACCATGACCTTTACCCCTCACCCGACCGGAATACTCAGGAACATTCAGTGCTTTACTAAGTACGCTCCTCGTATCCTGGTCGTCACCGGTGGACTCCGTTTGTGACAATGTCTCCTGAAAATAATGGAGATAAAAAAATCAATTAAATAGTCATAAAAATTTGATTTAATTAAAGACACAATGTTATACTTACGCATTCATCATAAATTCTTAGAACACTTGGATCAACAGCTTGATTCTTGCCCACACGAGCTTCCTTCCACAGCAAATGTGCTGGAAGTGAGGTTTCATCACTTTTCGTCTCCTCTAACTATGCATAGAAACAAACGGTTAGATCGTCAAATACAACACATTTAGACAATTAATAAGAACATATCATTTCTATTTATTACTTACAATTTTTTCCTCTAAGCGTGCATATCTCAAACGCCCTTTTTTGTATGGATACGCGGGCTTTGATGCTCTCTCACTATTTTTGGCACTCTTTTGCCGGAATTCGTCATCTCTTTGTCTAATAAACTCAGTCCAATCTTCTTGTTTAATGAAAAGATTATACTTTTCTGGCCTTCCGGCCGGGAACTCTTCCAGCCACTTTCCTTTGTCATCCTTAAGATAGGTGTTCGTCAACAGATTTTTCCACCCTCTAAATCTTTTCCCGGCCAACCCAAGTACGAAGCCTTTACGCTCATCTGGAACGTTAAAAGACCGCTGCATATAAACCATATAAACATATAAGTAATTTAAAAACCATATAAACCATATAAACATATAAGTAGTTTAAAAACCATATACACCATATAAACTTATAAACTTATAAACATATAACCATATAAACCATATAACATACATACCTTAACATCTTCCCAAAACATTTCTTTTCCTTGCTTCAATGCTTCACATTGTTTCGCATTCCATCTAGATATGGAGATTGGCACATGCATACGAACAAGTGTACCAACGTAGCTTGTGAATTTTGAAGCATTAACCCCAACTACTTGATTTGAATGATTCCAATCTACATTATATATCACTCCCTTATCTCTAGCACGAATGATTTCGCGCATTATGGTGATGCCTCGTGCAACATCATTTGCTGAAGTATCATCCGCTGCATGATTTGTTTCTTGTGAGTTTTCATGATCTTGTTGGTTTCCTGGTGGGTTTTCTTGTTGGTTTCCTTGCGGGTTTTCTTCATTGCTAGCCATTAGACCTGTAACAAAAGTCAAACAAGCACATTAGTACACTACATGAAAATGGATAGTCGAAAAAGATATGAATAGCACTAAAGGAACTCAAAATTGAATAAAATGCTAAAAAACCAAACTTGCAAGAAATAAACCTCACCATCAGCTCCGGAAACATTGTTCTACTAAATAAACACTAGTCACATTCGCAAAAATTCAAAACGGTTCAAAAGATATGCCAAAAATTCAAAACATTATTCACATATTACTTACAATATTAGGCTATAATTATAATAATACCTTTTTCACTAACGTCTCTTTCTTTTCTTGGTAGCAATATATTTTACGCTTCTGTTAACAACTCGGATGGTTGGATTGATCCAAATACCCTCATTATGATCATCTCTAGTACAAGGTTCATTCTCATTTTGATCGTTTCTTGTACAAGATTCAATGCCAACGCCAATATCACCTTGATCTCCAATGTTTTCATCAATTACTTTGTTAGAAAAAAGCACTATAGACCATTTCGTACTTGTCGGATCATTGACATAGAACACTTGTTTAGCCTGAGAGGCTAGAATAAAAGGTTCATCTTTGTACCACACCCTATTGAGATCCACTTGCAAAAATCCTGACTTATCCATTCGTACGCCATTATTATTTTCAACCCACTTGCAATCAAATACAGGAATCTGAAACTTCCCGTAATCAAACAACAAAATGCGCTCGATAACCCCAAAATATGACAGATTTGCAAATTTCGGGTTTAAGTCATTCGCACTTGATATGTGCATCGCTTCAGCTACCAAGGTAACACCACTATTCTGCATAGTACTTTTATCATCCTGTTCTTTGGTATAAAATGTGTATCCATTAATTGCGTATGCGCTATAAGAAAACACAATCATACTTGGACCATATGCTAAACATCTCAACCTTTCTGTTACTGAAGCAGGATCCGAACGATACTTTGAATAAATTTGTTCCTTAAACCACGGTATGAAACTTCGATTGTGCTCTCGTACTATCCAATTCTCATTTCTATTCAGATTTAAACCTCGAAGAACACCCTTGTGCATTTCAGCATACGGCTCAACCTCAATCTCATTGTGCAGAACATACAAATGCACCTGATCCCGTTCGACCATTGACACTGTCACAACTTTATTTCCAATTAGTCTTTTTCCTTCTTTTTTCTCGACAATATGAGATTTGGGGAGTCCAATTGATTGAACATTTGACAGATATTCAGTGCAAAACTCAACCGCTTCTTCAACAATGTATCGTTCCGCAATACAACCCTCCGGTCGACTTCGGTTTTTCACGTACCCTTTTAAAATTTTCATATAACGTTCAGCAGGGTACATCCATCTCATATAAGCTGGTCCGCACAACTGTGTCTCTTTGACAAGATGAACGACTAGATGAACCATTATGTCAAAAAACGAGGGAGGAAAATACATTTCAAGCTCACATAAAGTAACAACCACCTCTTTTTGCAATGTTGGTAAGATCGCAGGATCGATCACCTTGCTGCAAATTGACTTGAAGAAAAAACACAACTTAGTTATTGCGCTCCTTACTTTTTCTGGCAGAATAGAACGTATACCTATTGGTAGAAAATGTTCCATTATAACATGGCAATCATGAGTCTTTAAACTCTTTAACTTTAGGTCTTTCATTGACACAAGTCTTCTAATATCTGATTAGTAGCCTTCTGGAACTTTAACTTTACTGAGGAACTTACACAATATTTTCTTCTCCTTTCTAGATAGAGTGTAAACAGCAGGTGGTAGATATGTGCGTCTTCCTTTCGTCACGGGTGCCAATTCAGTTCTAATTCCCATGTTTAACATGTCCTTCCTTATGTTAATGCCATCCTTAGACTTTCCTTGTATATTGAGTAACGTACCAATAACACTATCAAATACATTTTTTTCAATATGCATAACATCGAGGAAATGTCTTACGTACAACGACTTCCAATATGGAAGTTCAAAAAAAATCGACCTCTTCTTCCACCCACTCGTGACAAGTCTATGTGCAAAAGGCTTGCCAAACTCAGTACTCACATCTTTCACCTTTTCAAAAATCTGATCACCTGTCAACATATGTGGAGCTCTACCGTGTTCTGCCTCTCCATTGAATGCCTTTCTCCACCCACGATAGTGATGATTAGAATTTAAGAATCTACGATGACCGAGAAAAACATTCTTCTGACAAAAGTTCAATCGCATCGTATCGGTTTCATCTTCACAAACAGGACACGCTTTTTGACCCTTAATGTTGTACCCTGATAGATTTCCGTACGCCGGAAAATCATTAATTGTTCCAAACAACATCGCCCTCAAGTTGAAACTTTCTTTCCTATACCCATCGTAAACCTCCACACCGGTCTCCCACAAAAACTTCAAATCTTCGACTAAGGGTGCCAAGTACACGTCTATGTCATTCCCTGGTTGTTTGGGCCCATAAATTAACATAGATAGCATCATGTACTTACGCTTCATACATAGCCACGGAGGTAGGTTATATATCATAAGAATCACAGGCCAGGTGCTATGCGAGATACTTTGAATACCATGCGGGTTCATTCCATCAGTAGACAACGACAAGCGAAGATTTCTTGCTTCTTTTCCAAATTCAGGATAATCAATATCAACTTTCGTCCACTGTGGTGAGTCTGCCGGATGTCGCAACTTCCCATCAATAATTCTTTCATCTGCATGCCAAGTCAAGTGTCTTGAATCGGTCTCACTACGATACATGCGCCTAAATCTCGGAATTATAGGAAAATACCATAACACCTTTTCCGGAGACAACTTTTCCTTATATCGAGGGGCACCGCATTTAGGACACTCATTTAACACTGCGTACTCGTTTCGAAATAAAACGCAATCTTTTGGACATGCATGTATCTTTTCATAGCTCATGCCAATAGAGGACAACATCTTTTTGGCCTCATACGTTCGATTGGGAAGAACATTATCCTCTGGTAGCATTTCTTTCACGAGGGCTAATAACTGTGTGAAACTTTTATCCGACCATCCGTTGTCCGCCTTTAAGTTGTACAACTTTAACACCGCAGACAATCTTGTGAATTTTGTACAACCATCATACAACGGTTTCTCTGCATCGCTTACCAACCTCTCGAACATTTTGGGACAATCCTCAATATCTTCTTCAAGCGCTTCTGCAATCTCTTCGACTCGATCATAATCGTATGCGTCTGCGAAATCCTCATTTGAAGCATACGTCGTATTATAACTCGATTCAACATTCCCGCTACTTTTCTCACCATGCAAATTCCAACATGCATAACTTCTATCAATTCCATGCATCAGTAAATGCGATTCCAACTGAACCGCGTCAACCCGTCTCCCATAACAGCATCTCAAGCAAGGACATATCATTCCATTGGGTTCTCTGGCGTGCGCAACGGCAAACTTAACGAATTCTGATACCCCATCCTCATACTCTTTCGACAATCGATTGGCAGTCATCCATTTTTTATCCATGGTTTGACTATAGCAACTAATTAGTCACGCAACTATAGCAAAATAATAATTAATTACCTGTAAAGAAATTCAACATATCAGGTAATCAAATTCATAGTTATTCTTGCCTCACCTTAAGCATGTGCTAAACAACTCATAACTAATTACTAACTAGTGAAGTCGGATACTAGTGATTCATTCTTGGATACAGGTAATAACAATTATATTCAAACAATAGTGAAGTCGGATTTCAAACCTTACGGTAAAGATTTCATCGGAGGAGAAGCAACCGGAAGATTTAGCAACGGAAAAATCCCGTCAGATATTTTTGGTATAGTCCTATAGTCCTAAATTCTAACATCTATACGCTAACTAATGTGTTGCATGGTTCATTGTGTTTAAGATTTATCTATTAGGTTAAGATCAAAGGTCTAGGACTATTGCTCAATGCGGTGAGTTTTTCTACATGAGAAAAAGTATCCAAGAAATCAACCCCAGCCCCGTGCCTTGTATTTATCCAGAGATCCATCAGCTCTGTATTTAACTTTGTAAATCCATCTACAACCTACATCTCTTTTTCTATGAGGGAGACTTTGCAGAGTCCATGTGTTATTTGACTCTAAAGTAACAATTTCTTTAACCATGGCATGTCTCCATTCAGAACTGGAAACAACTTGATGATAAAAGGAAGGTTCATAAATGTTGGATACTTGACCTATAAATTGTTTGCAAGTTGGCTGAAGCTTGTCATAGGCCAAGTGATTTTGTATGTGGTACCTAACATTACATTGATAATCCTGAAGGTAAACTGGGCGTCTACGAGTTCTAGTTGGCCTTGGAAGAGGTGCATTTTCTTCAACAGGCAATACTTGGTTGTTTGGAATTATGACAGAGAAATCTATGTCATGCTGTGGATCATGAACCTCATTATTAACCAAAGGGTTTAGGTCATTTGGAGAAAAAGAATCTGTTATGGTTTTTGGCAATACAGTGTCAGAAAAAAATGTGATAGGATTGTGTCATCTATAATACACTGAAAAGGAAAAACAGATTCCTGAAATGTGACATTCCTAGTGACCAAAATCTTTCTATTTTCTAGGTTCAGAAGTTTATAACCTTTGGCACCTTGAGGAAAGCCAAGCAAAATACAGGGTGAGGCACGAGGAGTGAATTTTGATCTATAAGCAGGTATGGTAGAAGCAAAACACAGAAAACCAAATACCCTTAGGGATTCATAATCTGGTAGCTTACCTTGTAACACTTCAAAAGGTGAATTATTATCTAAGCTAAGAGAGGGAACTCTGTTGATCAAGTAAACACTTGTGTTGACACAATCACCCAAGAATCGTATTGGAACTTTTGACTGAAACATCAATGCCTTTGCAATATTAAGCAGATGTTGGTGTTTTCTCTCCACTAAATTATGTTGAGGTCTATGTGAAAACTGATGTGTAGCTCCTTCAACTTGTAAAAACTTAGTCAATTGCAGTTCTTTGGCATTATCATTGTGAATTCCCTTTATTGTAGTGTGAAAATGTGTTTTGATGAACTTGAAAAACAGTTTGATCAACAAAGTTGCTTTAGATTTGTGCTTCATTAAATGAATCTAAGTGTATCTAATGTTATCATCAACAATGGTTAAAAAATAATGATAGCCATCATATGTAGATTTAGCAAAAGGACCCCACACATCACAATGAATTAGATTAAATGGTGAATTTTGATGATTATTGTGCAAAATAAAAGGCAAACGATGGAATTTGGCAAGAGGACAAACTTTGCAAAATTCACGATTATCTTTATTGAGAACAAATAAAGCTGGAACGGTTTTGTGAATAGCTTGTAAAACTTGATCAGATAAATGCCCTAATCTAGCATGCCAAGTAGAAAAAGAAACATTGCCAACAGAATTACAGTCTGGTATACTTGAGGAACTATTGTTAACATGTTCAGTAAACATATCAGGGGAAACATCAGATGTGCTCTTGAAACATACCTTTTGATACGACTCTAGACGAAAAAAGCTTCGTGCCGGCGAGGATGAGGAATCAGAACAAAAACGAGAATAGCTTCGTGCCGGCGAGGGTGAGTTGATGAACGGTGCTGATAAGGTTCGTGCCGGCGAGGGTGAGATGATGAACGGTGCTGAAAAGCTTCATGCCGGCGAGGGTGAGATGGAGAAGACGATGAACAGGGCTTCGTTTTGGGTTTCGTGGGTTTCGTGGGTATTCTGAACAGGCGCTGTTCAATATTTCATTTTATTTAATTTTGATATTTGAGTTACCACGGCGCTTTTAGCCTAAAAAGCGCTTTAGTAGCATCAGACCCTATGCCAGCGCTTTTGAAAGCGCTTTCAAAGGCCAATCTTCCACAGCGCTTTTTAAAAAGCGCCTTCATAACCCTATTATTTCGTTTTTATTAATATTTTTATTTGACCTACCACAGCGCTTTTAATGTAAAAAGCGCTTTCGTATCCCCCACCTATGCCAGCGCTTTTAAAAAAGCGCCTTCGTAGGTTTCCCTTTTTTTTAATTTTGTTTTTTGTGAAGGCTATGGCAGCGCTTTTTCAATAAGCGCTTTAGTAGAGGCGCTGCAAAAAGCAGTTTTTGGCGTAGTGTCTTCCATCTCAAATCAATTGAGAATTTCTCCTGCATATCTTCTTTGATACATCATCAAACCTCTACTGCTCTTGTAGAATTCGATACCAAGGAAATATAAAATCTCACCCAAATCAGACATTTCAAATTCTTTGTTGAGATCACCTTTAAAGTCTTCGATCTCACTTTTGCAGCTACCTGTTATCAACAAATCATCTACATATAGACATAGTATAAGTAATTCACTCTTGCTTCTTCTTACATATACTCCATGTTCAGTTGTACATTTTACAAATTCCTTCTCCCTTAGAAAACTATCAATTTTCTTATTCCAAGCTCTTGGAGCTTGTTTCAATCCATACAGGACTTTATGCAGCATGTACACCTTTCTTTCTTCGTCATGTTTCATAAACCCAACTGGTTGTTTAACATAGACTTCTTCGTCTAAGAGTCCATTCAGGAATTCACACTTCACGTCCATCTGACATATGTGCCAACTGTTTATTTCTGCTAGACCAACAACCAACCTGATTGTTTCGATCCTAGCAACAGGTGCAAAAACTTCATCGAAGTATATTCCTTCTTTCTGTAGAAATCCTTTCGCCACAAGCCTTGCTTTGTGTGGAGTTACTTCCCCTTTCGAATTTGTTTTCACTTTGTATACTCACTTGACATTAATTGCCTTCTTTCCTTGAGGCAATTCGATAAGTGACCAAGTGTTGTTGTCTTTGATAGACTTCACTTCTTCGTTCATTTCTTTCACCCACTTCGAATACTTTAATGCTTCAGTTGCATTAACAGGTTTGACATCTGCATAGAAAGCATAATGTACCAGCTCACCTTAATCATTTATCACATCAACTGATGTAATCACACAATCTTGCAATCTTGCAGGCATGCATCTTGTTCTTTGAGGCCTGCTTGTACTTGGTATATCTGCTGGTTCCTCTTGTCGAACTTCTCTTTCGACTTGAGTTTTTGGTTCTTCGAATAGGATTCCCACTGAATCTTTCTTAACATTTTCAGTTCAATCTCATTCTTTAAACTCATCTATGATCACGTCCCTACTGATCACAATCTTCTTGTTCTCTGGATCGAACAACTTGTAGCCTCCTGTCGAATGATATCCAACTAGAATCATTTGACTTGACTTGTCATAAAGTTTTCTTCTCAACTGATTTGGCACATGCCTATGTGCAATGGATCCAAATACCTTTATATGACTCAATCTAGGCTTCACACCAGACCAACATTCTTCTGGAGTAATTCCTTCTAGCTTCTTTGTAGGACATCTGTTCAAAATGTATGTTGCAGTCGAAACAGCTTCACCCCAAAACTCTTTAGGTAAATTCTTGCCTTTTAACATACTTCTCACCATATTCATGATGGTTCGATTCTTCCTTTCTGCAACTCCATTTTGTTGTGGAGTATAGGGTGGCACCACCTCATGCACAATCCCTTCCTTTTCATATAGCCTGTCGAAGTCTTTCGACACATATTCTCCATCACCATCAGTTCTCAAAACTTTGAGCTTTCGACCACTTTGTCTTTCGACCATAGACTTAAACTTGGCAAATACTTCGATCACTTCACTTTTATTCTTCATCAGGTAAGTCCATGGCTTTCGACTGAAATCATCTATGAATGTAACAAAGTATTTGTTAACTCCCATCGAATCCACCTGGATTAGTCCACATACATCAGAGTATATAACTTCAAGAATAGCCTTCGATCTGCTTCCTGCATCCTTGTTGAAACTATTCTTGTGCTGCTTCGCCTGCACACATTCCTCACATACTTCGTTTGGAATGTCAATTTCAGGAAATCCTGAAACCATATTTTTTCTCTTCAAATCTCTGATGTCTCTGAAGTTGAGATGGCCTAGTCTATAATGCCATATCCATTCATCTCTGCTAGCTGCAGTCGAAAGGCACTTGTGCTCCATCACATTTAGTTCAATCTTGAAGGTTCGATTCCGAGACATATGAGCCTTCAAGATTAATCTCCCATTTGCATCAATGACTCTCATCATCTTATCTTCGATTGACACTTTATAATTCTTTTCGATCAACCGCGCTATACTGAGCAAATTTCTCTGCATGCCTGGTATGTATAATACATTGGAGATTACTGACCTCTTACCATCTTTCCTCATAATCATAACATCGCCAATACCTTCAGCTGCTAGGGTATTGTCATTTGCATATTTTACCATATTTTTCATTGAGGGCTTTATATTGACAAACCAGTCTTTCCTTCCAGACATATGTGATGAACATCCTGAATCTAAGTACCATTGGTCCTTGAATATATCTTCATCTCTTGTTATGACCATCAGCATCATCTCTTCTTCTTCATGTTTTGCAAGTTTTGCATCACTTTCTTGATTCTTTCATTTTTTTGGACAATCACTCGAATAGTGTCCATACTTCTGACAATTGTAACATTGAATGTGACTCTTATCAGGTTTTCGACCACCACCTCTTCCTCTATTTGCAACACCACCTCTTTGGTTGCCTTGGTATGGCCTTCTTTGATTCGACACATTTCCTTTGGTTATGATTTCCTCTACCATTCGATTTGTTGTAGCCACCTCTACCTCTGTCGAAACACTTTCCTTTGTCTTTGGTTTCTTTTACTGAATGTGCCTACAAGGCCACATCACTCTTCGATTTTCCTGCAGCTCTTTCATTCATTCTTTGTTCATGAGATTCAAGCGTCCCTTGAAACTCTTCCTTTGTCAATTTCGACAAGTCTTTCCCCTCTTCTATCTCCACCACTATGTGGTCAAACTTAGGAGCTAAAGATCTCAAGATCTTCGAAACAACAGCTCTTATTGTTAACGCTTCTTCACATATCTTGATTTGATTTACTAGTTTTGTAACTCTGGTGAAGAAATTAGATATGCTTTCACTGTCTTCCATCTGAAGCAGTTCATACGTCCTTTTGTGAGTTTGTAACCTCACTTCTTTCACCTTCTCAGCGCCTCCAAAAGACTTCTCAAGGATCTCCCAAGCTTCTTTTGCAGATTCTGAATCACTAACATTTTCGAAATTGTCTGGGCTGACACATTGATGAATTATAAATAATGCTTTATAACTCAGTTTCTCAGATTATGTGTATTTCTTCTTTTCTTCTCCTGAAGCGTTTTCTCCAAGCGCTTCGACACCATCTTTTACAAGGTCCCAAAGACCTTGACACCTCAATAAGACTTTCATCTCTTTGCACCAATTCTCATTGTTGTCAACTTTCAGAATTGGTAGCGTTGCTGGATAGTTTGCATTCCCATAACTTGTCATCGTGAATTCTTCAATCGTTCTTGATTGACACTTCCCTCGAATCGAAACAAAGCTCTTGATACCAGATGTTGGAAACTCACCAAAGTCTATGATAAATTTATACCACAATGACAATTTAATTATGAGACAAACAAAGAAAAGAAGACAAGACAAATAATTTCTGCAGAGTTTCTCTCTGCTCACAAACTGTGAAAACTTTCTTATTCACTTTGCAACTGCAAAATACTGTGAATGACTTGCTTGACTTGCTTACAAAAATATGAGGTCTCTATTTATAACTGAGCTTACACCCTAAGCGCAAAGCCCAAAATATCTATTTTGTTACTAAATCAAATCTAATATATTCTAGACTTAAATTAAATATATTTAAGTCTAAAATAAATCAAATCTTTTCGACACTATAAATTATAATTTAACAATCCGTTATAAATTATCACTTATCAATTATCAATCATAAACTATAAATTATTAGTTATTTACCATTTAACCACTATTTTTACCAATCAGAATTATAATTAATTAAATCAATTTTACTGATTAGGATATTATCTATATGCACCACTGGGTAAGAAATGGTGACAATCGTCGCTAGTAAAACTAATTAAATCAGATCATGCTTCTTGGTCAAAAAGGTACTAATGTAAGAATAAAAGTTAAAATTTCAGATTCCATTTGAAGTAAAGAGAATCTGAAATCTTACCCTCTAAGAAACATTAACTAATTTAAAAACAAACCAAGACATTCTTCATTAAGAAACACTTTACACCCATCAATACTGACCGTAATCTTAATTAGGTTTTTTCTCTTTTAGTGAGGTGACAAATATTTTATTTCTAATTGGGAAAGTTTAACACAAATGCATAACATCAATTGAACAGGTACCAAACTATAAGAGTAAAAACCACCTTTAAAAAGACCCTACTAATCACTCTATCATCCTCACGATTAGACGCGTCAACAAATTTGCCGAGATGAGAAAGTTCCCAATTAGTGACAATAACCAAGTTAAAATTACATCAAATCCATGTTTTCCTTTATCTACTATTTTTATTTTGGCATAAAAATTGTATTTTATGTTGAAAATAGACCATCTATATCATTTTCTCTATACTATTTTTACATTTTCTATATCTCACATGACAAGGGGAGAAAAACAATTTTGAACCGTGAAAAGAATTTTTGAATGAAAACATAAGAGAAAGAAACAAAATGTATGAGAAAGATATAATGTAGTTGGTAGTGGATGATGTGGGAAAATGGTGTAGATGATTCAAGTTTTTAACTATCTCGTCCATCAACGTTTAAAGATGTTTGACTTTTATTTTATTATATAAAATGACACAAATGATTTTTAAGAGATTAATTAGATTTTATGTATTGTTAGTGTCTTAATAAGATTAAATTTTAACTATATGCTATGATAAAATTATCTTGTATAACCTTTGATTACTATTATAAATAAATTTGATTTTTTTTATATATTTGACAATTGATTTTTTTTTTTTTTAGTATATTTGATAATTAATGTATAGTTCATATATGTGTTAGGCTATTTCTCTTATTTGGAGTGACTCAAATGAATGTGGGTTAGTTGTTCATATGTGTGTAAGTTTTTGTTAATATCTAATAAAGAGAATTAGGTCAATTATTCATTGTGTAAGAAACAACAAAAGAAAAGTATAGAGAAGAGTGAAAATTTGACAGCCCTATTTTAACACAGATCAGTCCCACGAATCAAAGTTTGCGCACAATCTAACGGTCGGATCGTCCTGAAACTTTGTCACAGTATTCATGACACATAGGAGTATATTCTAAATGGTGGAGATCGGACTCTGAGCTTTCTAAGTCATACTTTCGAATCAATTTGTGAGGTGCAAATTTCTTAATGTTTTTTTATTTGTTTGTCTCTCTTGATTTTTGTTGTATTCTAAAATTGATTGTAGATCTTGATGATGTTTATGTATTGCCTTTAACAAGTGTTAGAAAGAACCTTGCTTGTTCTGTGGTTTTTTACTCCTAGCTAACTGAGGTTTTTCCACGCTAAAATTGTGGTGTGTTGTTTGACGTATTTTTGTTTATTGTCTCTAAGTTGCATTTGATATTTGGGATAGATATGTCTTGTTGGATTATTCCGTTGTGTTTTGGATTTTATCCCAACAAGTGGTGTCAGAGTCAATGGTTCAATTAAGGGACCAACTCCTTGTACCGAAAGTCTTCTTGACAATGTGGTGGTCAGGCGGTGTGTCTTGTTGTAGTGTCCACAATGGGGGTACAAGTGTATGTGGATGAAAGAGCTTCCCCTTGAGGGGAACATAGTGGATGAACTCACACTTGAGGAGGAAATTGTTGTGTATAACTGTGATTTGTTAGTCCCACACTTTATAAGTGAGAGAATCCATACACCTATCACTTTAAGGTTTTGAGTGAATATGTGGCATCTCTTTCACTAGTTTGTTGCTCTAGACCCAATATGGATGCTCCTCTTGATAACCCAACTGTGGTATTTGGGCAGTGGTTTGATTTTTGTAACGATAGAGACGAACACATCTAGGTTGGTAAGTTTAAATGGTTCCAATCATAAAGTTTGAAAAGGAAAAATGGAAGATTTGGTTTATGTGAAAGGTTTTCATATGTCGGTTTTCTCTAATGAAAAACCCGATGGAAAGGATGATAAAGAATGGACTTTGTTGCATAGACAAGTTTGTGGTTATATTTGTCAATGGATGAATGATAATATTTTGAATCATGTGAGTTTGGTGACTCATGCCCACTCTCTTTAGACCAAACTTGAGGAGTTGTATGCAAGAAAGACAGGGAACAATAAGTTGTTCTTCTTCAAGAAATTGATATCATATAGGTATAGTGATGGTTCACCAATGACCGGTCACTTGAACATTTTCTAAGGTATTCTAAATAAAATGTCAACAATAAATCTTACTTTTGATGATGAAACTCAAGGCCTATGGCTTCTTGGTACTTTGCCTAATTCTTGGGATACTTTTAGGACATCATTGTCTAACTCTGCTCTGAATGGTATCATCTCGATGGACTTGGCTAAAAGTAGTGTGTTGAATGAGGAGTTAATGCGTAAGTTACAAGGTTCTACTTCACATACCTAGATGTTGGTTACCGAATCAAGGAGGAGATATCAAAGTAGGGGTTCAAGTAATCATGGAACTTCACATGGTAAATCACAAGGAGGTTTTATTAGACTATCTCATATTGAGTGACATCATTATGGGGAAAATAGACACATAAATAGGTATTGTCGTAAGTTGAAAAGGGAAACAAGAAGAATAGCTACAACAATGATAAAAAAGAAGGTAAAAATAATGAAGATGTTGTTATTGTTGCTGATTTATTGTTATTTGTGACAGTTGTGTAGAGAATGTCAATCTATCATGTGATGAGATGGATTGGGTGGTTGATAGTGGTGCTTCTACTCACCAAACCTCGAGACGTGATCTTTTTTCAACTTATGAGACCGGTGACTTTGGGGTTGTTCGTATGGGAAATAATAGGCAAGCTAATGTTATCTAAATAATAGATATTTGTGTTTAAACTAGCAATGGGGCTACTCTAGTTCTCAAAGCAGTGAAACACATTCTCGAACTTTGATTTAATCTTTTATTAGTTGGAACATTAGATAATGAAGGATACCATAATTCTTTTTCATGAAATGAATTAAAGTTAAAGAAAGGCTCAATGGTGATTGCTAAAGGAAAAATGAATTTGAACTTGTATATCATCCAACTTGAGTTTTCAAAGTGCTACATCAATACTTGTGACAATGATAGCTCATCCAAATTATGTCACAAGCATTCGGGTCATATGAGTGAAAAGGGTTTGAGCATTTTGGCAAAGAAGAATATGTTGAATGGTATCTCCGATGCAAAGTTGAGAAAGTGTTCGCATTATTTGTCAGGTAAGGTGAGTCTCCTTTATGTCATCCGAATGAAAGAGGAAAATGAAAGTGTTGGATTTAGTACATTTTGATGTGTGTGATCCTATGAAGACACGATCACTTGGTGGTGCATATTACTTTGTGACTTTCATTGATGATTGTTCTCGGAAAACATAACCTTATACCTTGAAGACGAAAGATCAAGTGTTAAATACCTTTAAGTCATTTCAAGCATCGGTTGAAAGAAAAATGGGGAAAAAGCTCAAGTGCATCCAAACTGATAACGGGAGAGAGTATGTTGGACCTTTAGACAAGTATTTTCAATATTAAGGTATACATTATCAAAAGTCTCCTCCAAAGACACCACAATTTAATGGGTTATCCGAAAGAATGAATAGAACTTTGGTGGAAAGGGTGAGATGTTTACTTTCTCAACTAAAGTTGCTGAAATACTTCTAGGGAGAAGCATTAAGCATGGTAGTACATCTTTTAAACCTCACTCCATGTGTTCCGTTGAAGTTTTATGTTCCAAATCATGTATGGAATGGTAAATATATTTTCTATGACCATCTTCAGATGTTTGGGAGCATGGCTTATGTGCATATTCTGAAGGATTGGAGATCCAAATTGGATGATAATTCAAAGAAATGTGTGTTTGTTAGGTATGTACTTAATGAGTTTGGGTATTGATTCTTTGATCCGGTTCAATGGAAGCTTATTTGTAGTTGTAATGTCATACTCATGTAGGATTATACCATTGAGGACATCAACAAATTTGAGAATAAAGATCTGACTTTTGAAGACGAAAAACTGGTTGATACAGACTCAACTAATATTTCTCTTACCCCTATCACTTTCGAAGATGTTCCAATTGAAAATCAACATATGAATTTGAATGTGGATAATGTTTTAAATCCTAATGATATTGTTAATGTAGGTGTACGAAAGACTTTGTTGAAAATGAGGTTGATCAAGAGGTTGAAAGTGTTGAGCAACCAGTTTCTTCTAATGAGTTAAGGTGGTCTACTCGTGATAAAAGACCTTTCGTTTGATACCCCTTGAATGAGTATGTTTTGCTTACCGATGGTGGAGAAACCGTAATATTTAATGAAGTTTTAGAGGATGAGAACAAAAAGGAGTGGATGGATACTATGAAGGATGAAATGCAATCACTTCACGAGAATAATACCTTTTAGTTAGTGAAGTTGTGAAAGGGTGAGAGAGCATTGAAGAATCGATGGATTTATCGAATTAAGCAATATGAGTGTACTTCTCAAAGAAGATACACGTCTCTCTTGGTGGTAAAAGGTTTTAATAAATGGAAATATGTTGACTTTGGCGATATTTTTGCTCCGATTGTGAAGATGCAATATATTCGAGTGGTTCTTGGGATAGCCGCTAGTTTTAACTTGGAAGTAGAGTAAATGGACATGAAGACGGCTTTCCTTCATGGTGATCTACATGAAGAAATTTACATGGAGCAACCAGATGGATTCCGAGAGAATGGAAAATAAGACTATGTTTTCAAATTGATAAAAAGTTTTTATGGTTTAAAACAAGCACCTTGCCAATGGTATCAAAAGTTCAACTCGGTAATGATTGAACATAGGTACAACATGACCAAGGCCGATCATTGTGTGTTTTTCCAGAATTTCTCCGGAGATGATTTCATTATTATATTGCTTTATGTGGATATGATAATTGTTGGAAAGAATATTTCAAGAATTAAATAGTTGAAGAACATTTTGAGTGAATCTTTTGCTATGAAGGATTTAGGGGAGGCTCAGAAAATTATTGATATTGAAACTGTTTAAATATCTAAATGAGAAGAAGTTGTACTTGTCATAATAAATATACATGGAGAAAGTCCTTCAGAATTTTAGTATGGATAAGGATAAAGAAGTGAGCATTCCACTTTCTTCTCATTTCAAGGATAGTCATAAATTGTGTCCATCTACGGATGAAGAAAAGTTGAGTGTGAAGAACATTTTGTACTCGTTGTCCTTTGGTAGTTTTATGTATGTTATGGTTTGTGTTAGAACAAGATTTAAATCTATGTTTAAACCTCTATGTTTTGATGATAACAACACATATATTTGATGAGAGACAATTTTAATTTCTATAATTTCATTGAGTGTGCAGATATCAAGATTCTGGGTAGTCTTTCTAAAGATATCATCAGAAAAACCATTACACTCACCAGAAAAACTATTGTGACCGTTTCTAAAGAAACATTAACAATTCTAAGGAATGTTAAATGTTCGTCGAAAAAGGAATTAAATGTGTTCTTAGAAAAGCGCTGCTCTCAGATTAGAAATCGCATACGCTTCTAGAGAAAGAGATCAAGATCATAAAGGAAAAGTATCATAAACAAAGAAGTAGCTGACACAATCTTTTGCTCCCAGCTCGAATCCAAAATCAGAAGTCAAGAATCAAGGATTAGATCAAAAAGTGTGAATCAGAAATTTAGATATACTGAAATAAGCTTTTGCTTTAGAAATCAGACATCAGATATGTGGCTCAAAAAAGTTGTTATCAGAAATCAAAGATCAGATCAAGACGTATTGATCAGAAAATCTTTCGCTCACAAACAAAGAAGTTGTTCCTCATATTAGATGTTGCTTGTATATCTGAAGACAATGTTCAACTATCTGAAAGACTCTGACTCTATAATAATGAAGCATCTTTTGGATCATCTTTATTCATCATATCATAATCAATCCAGCAAATAGAAAAGGGATAAAGATCAGAAAGAGATACCTTCCAAGCTTACTACTTCAAGCCAGAAGTAAAACATCAAAAGATAAGGTTTAAAGAAACTTAGCCACGAAGAATATAGTACAAACAATACGCTTCAAATTCCACTACATGCTTACGTATTGTACTATGTTGTCTCCCACGATGAAATGTTACCGTTACTGTAGATGGCAAGTGAAAATGACGTTTCTGTACTACCAATAATTTATTTTTCAAAGTCTATATAAAGAGACCTCAACAGCATTTGAAAGAACGACAATTTACTCAACATTATCAAGCTTGAATCAATGTTAAAATACTGAAAAAACATCAAGAGAAAAGAAGAATCACTATTCAAATATTCATCCATAAATATTATTCTAGAGAAATATTAAGAACACAAGAGTTATTGTTCATTATTGTGTTAAGATATTAAGGGACTAAACACAAAGAGTTGTTGCTCGTTATTTGTTTTTATCTTAGAATTCTCAATACAAATAGTTGTTGCTCATTATTTGTATTAGAGACTTTGCTCTTCATTTTTGTGTCAATATGCTTTTTAGAAACAAACATTGTAAACACAATTGAATGTAATTTTGTCTAGAATTGATTATTGCCTCAAGTGACTAGATTATTAGTCTGTAGACTTGAGATGGCTAAGGTATCTTTTTAGACTCTTAGACAGTTGTTATAAGTCACCAGAGGGTAGCCCATATATCTGTAATTTGTTGATATTAGTGGATTAAGTCCTTGTTGAAGGAAAAATCACCTTGGTGGATGGACAAGAGTAGTCTTGTTGAAGGTGAACTTGTATAAACCAAAAGAGTTATTTTATTCTTTCCTTAGTCTTATTCTTTCTAGTTAGTTTGCGAAATAATTTTCAAGAAGAAAAGCTTGTTAGAAAACCCAATTCAAACCCTCATTCTCTTGTGTTTTTCTCACCTTTCAGTTTGTACAAGATCTGATATAGCTCATGCCATGGGAATGGTGAGTCGTTATCTCTCGAATATGGAAAAAGATCATTGGAAGGCCGTGAAGTGAGTGATGAGATATTTGTGTGGCTCATCGAATTTGAAACTAACCTTGGAATGCAAGAAGTCTATGTTGTTTGAGTATAAGGATTTGGATCTAACCGGAAGCTTGGATGATCAAAAATCCACTTTGGGGTATATGGTAACTTTTGTCGGGGGAGTCGTGGCTCGACAATCAAAATTGTAAAAGTGTGTTGCACTCCCTACTACCGAAGTCGAGTTTATATCCGTCATGGAAGAGTCAAAAGAGTTGTTATGGTTGAGGAAATTTACAATGGAACTAAAAAAGAAAAATATATCTTATTTTGTGATAATCAAAATGTCATTCACTTATCGAAGAATTTATTCTTTCACTCGAGGTCGAAGCATATTAATGTTCGTTATCATTGGATTTATAATGCATTAGATTCTAAGTTGATGGAGCTTGAGAAGATTCACACCAAGGACAATGGTTCGGATATGTTGACGAAGGTGTTTCCTAGGAGAAAGTTTGAGTTTTGTCGTACGAAAGTCATATTAGTATTGCCCTTTAACTAGTTTGTTGGGGGAGTTTGTTGAGTTATCCCTCATATTTATAATGGCCCACATGGATGTGGATTAGTGGCTCATGTGTGCGTAAGCCTTTGTTATTATCCAACAAAGAGAATTAGATCACTTATTTATTGTGTAAGAAATAACAAAAGAAAAGTAGAGAGAAGAGTGAAAATCTTGTAGTCCCATTTCACCACAGATCAGTCCCACAAAATCGAAGCTTACGCATAATCCAATGGTCGAATTATCCTGAAATTTCATCATAGTATTAATGGCTCATATGAGTATATTCTGAATGGAGATCAGATTCTCTATTTGTGAGGTGCGAATTTCTCAATTTTTTTGTTTGTTAATCTTTCTTGATTCTTGTTGTATTCCAAGATTGATAGTAGATCTTGATGATGTTTATGTATGCCTCTAACTAATGTTAAAGAGAATCTTACTTATATCCATTATTTATTATAGTGGAGATACTAAATAGCCTACGGGTCTCGTGATATCTTACACCTAATTAAAAATATTTTCCTACGTTAAAATTATATTGAATTGTTTGATGTGTTTTTATTGATAGTCTCTAAATTCATTTGATATTCCGTTGCGTTATAGATTTCCTTCGAATAATATGAATTAAATACATTAAGAATAATGTTAATATATGTCTTTAAGGGTAAGAACTAAATAAACAAAATTATCTTAGAAATCGTGTAAAATTATAAGAGAAAAGTTATTTGAAATCCTTAAAGTTGTCCGACACCCTATGTACATACGGCTGACTTGTTTAATAATAATTCTTTCTCTTCCTTTAAATCATATTAAACTTCAATTAATAGCAAACCAAATATATTTCTATAGTGTCCATTTGGTGTTTAATTTTAGGTGTTCACATAGGAGTGCTCTTATTATAAATATATAATTAATTTTTTTATTATTTTTTAAGACAATTTTTTTATTATAGATTTCTTAATAGGCCACATTGTTAACATTATTTATATATTAATTGTCAAATATATTAAAAATATATTAATTATCAAATAATAAAACTTTAATTATTATTCACGTCAATATAAAATATATAGGTTGAATTCGAACTCAAAAAATTGAAATAGATCTCGAACATCTCATCTAAATGCTATTGAATTTCACTAATATTATTTTGTATGTGATTAAAACAAATATCAAATATCTTCAAATATTGAATATTTATAATCAATTGATTATGTAAAATATATTTATGTAATTAATATATATTAATTAAATTTATATTAAAAACTAAATATATTATTTTAAAACAATTACTTTTAAAGAGTTTAATAAACATTGCGTTGATGATATAAAATAATTTTACATTAATTATTTATCATATTTTTTAAATAATTTTAAAATATAAAAATAATTTGATTAATTGACATTACTTTACACTTATGATGTATCTCTTATTTTCTGATTTTTAAAATGCTATAAATATTCTTGGACGAAGAGGTGCCTAATGTATGTATCCCAAGGCCATCTGATTTGGGAGGATCTAGTCCATAACTGGGTAGACTCACCTGGAGAGAATCACAACCGTCCAATTATGCGATACTACCATTCAACCATTCGATCAGAATAACCGTGGTACCCACATTATGGAACTGCCTTGGTTTTATAATATCTCATTTAAAAAAGAATCACGAATCTCAAGTTCTCAACCATTAACCTACTTTTTTTTTGTGTTAACAATTTTTTCTTTAAATACTGATTTTAAAATAAAATAAAATAATTGGAGCATATTTTTTCTGATTTAAGGCGGCCGACCTACTCTCTACTTTCGAGAACTCATGCACATTGCTTTCACAACCATCAATCATATTTCGACACGTGTACACGCTGACGACAAATCCCATATTAGCCGACCTTAGTGGACCCCACTCCACCACCACCAGTATTCACAACCACTCACATAAGTTTACACAGAAAAATTTTCTCTAGGAAATTAAATGGAAAAGGATATGAAAAAATAATGGAAAATATAAAGTTAATTATTTTGAAAGGAGAAATAGAGTATTTATGCACAATTGAATTGCAGAGAAAACAAATTAATAGAGATTAATCCTTCAAGTAGAAAAAATATACAGAAACAGACATTTATTTTAGTAGAAATATACAAAATTGCAGAAATTAACCTCTTAAAGTAAGAAATATAAAAACTAACCCATCTAGCCAAAAAGTAAGAATGCTCAAAACTGAATTTAAACTTAAAACCTCAGATTAAGTTGAAAAGTGAATTTAAAGTAACACCTCTGATTATGAGGAAAATCATCTCTTGTAATCTTGTAAATAAAAGTAATTGCAGTACATGTAAAAAGAATATATAAAATAAGATAAGATCCATTTTATTTTTGTATTTCCATATATAGACATACCACCTTTTTCAAGGAGTACACATTTTCATTCCTTTTTCCACTTCTTACTAACCCACATTTACATCATCAACCACAAAACTTAGGTATAATTACTTCAGCAAAACAACCTAAATATAAAAAAGAGACTTACTTCTTTTGCTAGAAGCAAAGGTACGTACCCCCTTTTTTTGCTAATTGCACCACCAAGTATTTCACAGGTGTCTTTTATTTTCTACTACCCAACTTTCTCCACTTCTATTGGATTTTTGCTATATACACCAAACACTAGAAACCACTATAGAAAAAACATTTTAAAAAAATAAAATAAAAAAGAGTAGTACTTGACATAGGGTCATTTTAGCAAATAAAATAAAATTACCAACTATTAATAATACCAATAATCTACCCCCAATGGGCTTCTATGTGGTATTCCCTTTCTTCTCTTGGCTGTTCTGTAATTAACAGAAGTTGGAGGTGGTGTTGATGGTGTGAAGCTTTGAACTTTGATTTTCTTCTCACGGCTATGAATGTTGTTGCTGTTGTTGCTGTTGTTACTACTGTATGAATCTTCAGAATCTGATGCCATTGCTGTTATCTGTTTCTTTTTCTTCTGGAAATTCTTCGATGTTCCTACAATCTGCAATTTACATTCACATTGATTGATTGATTAATCAATTAACCAAAAGAAGGTTTGTTGAATGGTAGTTTTGAATTTTGAAAAATTAAGGATTAAAAGTCAATATTCAAATATTCATGTTTGTTTAATGCTTTGAAGAAATCAAGGGAAAAAGATTAAATTGAAGATACAAGAGTCTCGTGAATCAAAGGGTACTACACATTATGAAAAAGTCAACTTAAGTCATTTTAACACACAAAGTTTTCTTTTAGCTTGAAAAGAAAGCTAAATCAAATTCAAATTCCAATTTTTGAAAATTGTATAGTTCTTAAACATCTTTGATGAGAATACATTGATCTCGCACAGGCACAGACACAGACACGAAAGTTATGCTGAACAAGAATACCAAACACAACCCTCGCAATGGCGCATATGATACTTTGAAATTTAACTAATTGAATGCAGAGTAAAGTACCTTGCAACCAAGAGAGCAGAATCGAAAAGAATCTAGGAGACTACGCTCGCAAACTTCACAAGTGTTTGTGACACCTTTCCCTGGCCTTGGCTGAGGCCTTTCATTCAAGAACACAACTCTTGCACTATTGATAATGTAGGTTTGTACACCAGTAATGTCCAATACCTTCTGAATCTCGTTCACTCGAATCACATCATGGTATGAAGATCTTCTAATCTGTTCAAATCACACACAAAAACAAACTTAGTACATTGACATTAGACCATAATACTTAAACTTCATTCCCACCTAAAACACTCATTCAAAATAGCTTAAAACAAAAGCTTAAAGTAATTTCTTTTTGAAATGTTAAGGAACATGACAACAATGAATGAAAGTTTAGATCTCAGCACAGAAAACAAAGCTGAAACTTTCAGCCGCATCTAAGCAACCCATCAAAGAAAATGTCTAAGTTTTAGTGCAGAAAGTTTAAGACTTTGATGAACTGATTCAACAATGAACAACAAACCTGAATAAAACTATGATCTTTATGGTAAGCAAGACAGAGAGAACATATAGGACCATTCATACAATCCAAACAATACATGTTACATTCACTTTTGTGTGAATCAGCATGTAACTTGCATTGAACAAAGAAATTTTCTTTCAGCAAAGGCTTCAACCATGGCGGCCATCTATTATCATCCTCTTCCGGACCTCCAGCACCCTATTCAAAAAAAATTAAAAAAACAGAACAAAACAAAAGTCAATTAAAACAAAAATACAATGTTAAAAACACAAGACATTAACATTAACATTAACAAAACCAAAAAAACTGAACAATAACCTAGTACAATTGAAATACCATGATTCTTCTGTTTTTGGGTTTGATTTCTCGGACAGAGGAGTTGTCTTGATTTTCAATTGCCATTCGTGTGTGTTCGGTTTGAATGTGAGAAAATGAATAGTGTGTTTGTTTGAGTTGATTGAGAGAGAGAGAGGGAGAGAGAAAAGGAAGAGAGAGAGGTTTGAAGTTGAGAGTTTGAGAAGAAGTAAAGAAGGGTAAGGGAGGGAATGGGTTCTTGTAGGACTTGGAAGCGGTAGAGAGAGATTTTTTTAGAGAGAGAAACAAGAGAGAAGGTTAGGGTCGTTCTTATCCGCACAAAGTCTTCATCCAAACCTAGCTCCGAACCTGAACCTCAACCCGAACCAAAACTAAGATGCGTTGGGAGTAAGGAATCCACCTCCTTCTTTCCTTTTTAATCCTTTTTTAAATATTAAGCGCACAATCAAAATTTATACTATTAGTTTTTAAATATAATTTCTATTTATAAATATTACTGTCTCTACTAATACAATAATAAGGAATCTTTTTAAATCATTTTTATATGATCATTTATTAAAAATTATGAAAATTATATTTAAATATTTTTTCTTTTTGCATGTTAAAATTTTTAAAATTATTTTAAATATTTTAACATATAATTTATTTTTAAAATACTTTTTATTATAACAGTTTATTAGAGAAAAATCTTTGAAAGTGAATATGATAGTTCTAGAATATCAACGTTATTTTTTTAATTCATAGCAAATGAATTTGAAATAATTTCTATAGTTTTTAATAAATTTCTTTAAAAAAGTATTTTTAAAAATGGTAATTATTTGTTTTAGATTTTTTATAACAAATTAAATCATAAACTTTATTTTAAATTGCTAGTTGTCTATAATTTTCCAAATATAATTATAATTTGATTTCAAATGTAAAAAGTTATAATTGATATATGTGTGTGTAAAAAGTAATTTAATCTTTAGTCTTTAGGCTGGATTTTAGAATGGATTTGTACTCAAATTGTTTTTTTTTTGGTAAATACAAATATTTTATTTCTAAAAAAAAGTAATTTAATAATATTTATGCATGAAATGTACACATTAATTATATTATTAATTTTTTAATATGTACAATTATTTAATAAATGTTTATAAAAAGAAAAATTCATTCAACACTCTTGAATAGCACCATTGTAAACAACAAAACTCTCATTCAAAGTTTTAATATAATATAATTTTGGACTAATTCCAATCTAAAATCTATTGTTAAATTGAAAGAGATTAATAAACTTCATTTACACAATTGGGTCATTTTCACACTGTTTCTTTGATCTTATCATTATTTTTTTATTATTATTACAAAAAAAATCACTTTCAATTTCTATTAATTAAATTTTTCTTTCGTTATCAGTGATTAAAGCAATATTTTCCCACCAAGTATTCATTTAGGCATGCTTATTTCATCCACTAGTGTATCAATAAACTATAATAAGCAATGTCACCCTTTTCTTGTATATGGTAAAACATCTGATGTTTTTTTTAGTAATGCTCAGGCTATGTCCTAGTACAACTTGAATTTGTTATCAATATTATGAAAAATCTTTCAATTGTTAACAAAAATGTGCTACCTATATTAGGTCATGTCCCTACTATTTGTGTATAAAAAGATGAAACCGTTACTATTCCTTTCATAAGTCTTTGTTTGTCTATGTAAAAATGTATATGAGCTAATCATAGTTTACAAACAAACATCAACTTTGTTTGGCAGCAGGAGGTTAATTTCGTAAAAATGTTAACTGGTCATAATTAAGCAGAAGTTATGTTGTGTTTGAGGAAATTTTACAATGAATTTAATTGATATATGCCAATAGTGTAAAATAGTTTTATATCATCAATTAATATTAACTATTTAATTTTTATAATTATTTAATTTTTATTTTAATTAATTTTAAAATATTATATATGAATAATTAAAAAGTTTACGATGACAATGATGTCAATAAACCTTCTCTACAATAATATCTAATCGTATTAATAATATGAAGCCAACTAAACAATTGGAAGTGTGGGCATCATGTTGGCCCTAATCATGTGGATTAGGTTTTGGTTGGGCGCCCTTAATTAGAGTCTAACGAACCACTTATCTGATTCTAGAAACTATAATTATTTTATCAAGTAAAATGTTAAGGTTTATTTGTTTATAGAGTTTATAGAGTAAAACGGAAATAATTGGGTATAAATACTTTAGTATTCATTCATTATATTTATAAAATATATATTCAAATACTATCATTTATATTATATATATATATATATATATATATATATATATATATATATATATATATATATATATATATATATATATATATATATATATATATATATATATATATATATTGTTCTGTGATGGAATTAAAAATAGGAAGATATTCTGAAAGTTATTGTGGAGCAAACTCTTAAGTGATTCAAGGACGCAACTTCTTGATTTGAAGGTTGCGGTCGTGAAACGTCTTAAATTATAGACGTTGATCTTGAATTGGTGTTATTAATCTCTGGTACGATGGATCAAGGAGGGGGTGACGACATAATTAGCACTCCAACGCTCAAGTTATTTTAAGGTTCAAGATAATCATAGTGGAAGTAGAGATTAGAGATTGTGTAACTGAAAATCCCTTGTAATTGTATTTATACTTTGAACTCAATGGAGCGGACATGATAAGTGGGACTTATCTTATCGGGGCTTTGGCAGGCCCAGAATAGTTGCCCCCAAGACTCGGCAGTCACTCTAGATGTCGGGGCAGTCTTTTAGCAGGCGTGGTCGGCCTTCAAGAATGGCTATCCATGTGTTGGCAGACATGCATTGCTTTAGTTTTGCCAAAAAGTGATGGGGAACATCGACAATAAATGCAGTTTTATCATTGAAATGTTTCGTCATTTTTCTCTTGACATTTGACCTAAAAGGTATAGAGTGGTGTGACACTGCTTACTATGTACTTGAGTGCAGTTGAGTTTCATTGTGTTTCCAATGTGAAATTTGACCATTAATGTGCACTTGCTTCTTACTTTCAATCTGATTCGTTCGATTGCTTTTCCTTATATAAGGGTATAGGAAATTGGGGAATTTTTTGCAACCTATTAGAATAAATTTCCCGTATTTCCTTTGAGTCTTCACCACTTCTCTAAGAGCTTTTTCCCTGGAGTAACTGTTATCACGCATTCAAAGCTTCAAACTTCAGACCTCCTTCGTTTCACTACCTTCGACCTTATCCTTCAAGGTGCTTTCTTCCAACTCAAACTTATTTTCTTCAAGCATTTTATTGTCTATTTGTTAAAATGAGTGATAGCCCTATTATCATAAAGAGTGATTCATGAGGCATCACTTCTTCCTTTCCGAAAAGGGGAGTGGAATCTTTAATGGATATGATCTATCAGATTAATGATTTTAAAATGGAAATAGTGTCTAGAGACCCCTTTCTGAAAGAGCTTCTTCTAGGGATTCCTCAGAAGCTCTACTTTTGGGGAAGGAAGACGGGAATGAGGATCCTATTAAGAAACTAGTGCCTCCATTTATCTTGAATGATGCATAAATAGAAGTTGCCCAGTAAAGGAAGGAACCTGTCGGTATCTTTGTCCGACTATATCAGGCGATGAATGGTCGTGAGTCTAGTGATATTGAATCGCATGCCATTTGGAGTACCATGGAAAGTCTAGTGTTGTATCATGGATCAGACCCAAACATCACTTTAAGGCTGACGAAGTGGACCGATTAGAGGTTCGGTTAGTTTAGTCAGATAATGATAACAAATACCATTGGGTGACTGCTGAAGTCATTGGGACTCCTTTCACTATGAACATTGTTGTATTTGTAACCAATGTTGATGTTATGGTCGACAACCCTTCAGATTAGTCGGTTCTTCTAGAAGATCTGGGATAAAGGATATGCATCTCTTTTGATGGTTGCTTGGATCCTCTATATTAATGCCTCTTTACCAAGTTTGGGGCATGTTTTCCTTTTCTTATTTTGAGGTGGATGTGATGAACCGTCTGAGAGTTTCCCCCTTGCAACTCCATCCAGAAGCTTGGGCTTACATGTAGGTGTTCCAACTATGTCTCAAGCATAAATCTTAGAAACCTTGTGTTAAGCTCTTCTAATCTCTTTTAGGTGACCCACACCTCTCAGGATAACACCTGGGATCAAGGATTAATCTCCCTTCGTCCCAATGTCCCTTGGTTTGACTCTTTTTACTAGAGATTGGTGTAGTTTTCTTGATCGTTTCATGCTAGTGAAACATGTTACCCCTAAGGCTAATTCTTCATTATGCTCGTCTTTGGCCCTAGTTAGATTCACTCGCTCTTGTAAGAGTTTTTTTTCAAGTATTGGTCTCGATTTCACTTTCATCAGCCCCTTTCTTCTTATCATACTGGGCTAAGTCCTCTATCCTCTAAGGAGGTGAAAATGAAGGAGGATATGTGTACTTGGTATTAGGGGATCGACTATGAAGAAGGATTTAGTCTTGAGGAAGTACATGATTCTCAATGAAAGAAGAAACATATTGATAATTATGTGATTATCAATGCGTCCGGCCATGCAGAGTGGCAAGAGCTCTTTAGTGAGAATGGGGATCTAGGGAACATTTTTTTAAAACAATTGTCACTCGTATCTTGCAGATAACCTGGATAAATTGTGGAAATTTCTCGTGCTTACCAATGGCCATGGTCTTAAAACTGACTCCCTGGGTCAAGTGATGAAGACTTCTGCTACTACGACTACCCTTACTCTAGTGGTTCAGACACCGCCATAATTATTTCTTTGGCGACAACTACGACTACTATTCTGGGTACAACTCCTGAGGTGGAACAGATGACTACTATAGTGGTTGATCTCTTTGTTCATGAGCTTTCACATTCTTTTTCTCCTATCAAGAAGAGTCAGGGTGACTGCCCATCCACTTCTGTTGAATGAGGTTCTTCTAAACAAGTTTGTTTGTCAGGGGATATTGAGTCGAAGGCTCTTACTCATTTCTTCTATCTTTCTGACATTTTTCCCTCTTGGGTACCCAACACCCCAAAGTAATTTGTTGCTGCTGTGGCCACTGAGGACCTAGCTTTTGTATGGAACATGTTTGCGACTGATAGACGGGATATTTTTACAAAACTTTCTTGCACCTTATTCAGGGTTGGATCTTTGGTTTTAATAGTAGCAGTCGGCCAGGATGATGTATTAGGTTTTAGTGACCTCGCTAGGTAGCGGAGTGGCCTGAAGGAGAAGTGTGAGAACCTTAAGCGGTAGAACTCCCAGGCAGATTGGGAATTGGTTGAGTTGTGGAAAAAGGTTGAGCTTTTTGGTTCTTTGCAGGAGAAGATGGAAAGATACAACTCTTCATTTAATTTTCCTTCTCGAATAGAAAAGTTGAAGGCTTCTCTTACCGAGGGAGAGAAACACTAGAAGAAGGCTTCTAAAGATGCGACAAAGGAATGGTGTGAGTTTGAAGCAGATCGAGAAGCTCTTTAGCTGAAGAAAGATGATTGGTTACAAGTTCAAGAAATCTCATGAGTCCCTTCAGTAGGATTTGGAATCCATGTATCGGGTCTGTTGTACCCCAAAATTTTCCCTCTCATTTATCAAGATATTTCTCACAAGACTTCTTGGACTCAAGACAGGATTAAGGTTTAGTCAGCTCAAGACAGCATCTTGCACTGATAACCCAAATCTAGGGTTTGAGTTTGCACAAGGATTTTTGGACCATCAATGCTTCATGTGACTTTCATATACCATCTTGGACCCCTAAGATTGCTCATGTTAAGTTTCAAGCCTTGAATCACATTTTTGATCAGTCAATTGGACAGTTGACCTAAAAATCAACTGTATTGGGGAAAAAGTCAACCATGGTCAATTTATAGTCAAACTTCATAATTTTTGATCCATAACAACATTTTAGACTCATATGTACCATTTTATCAAGTTTGGATCACAACTCCTCAAGAAATTTGATCAGATCATCAAAAGGGCAAAATGGTCAAAATTAGGGTTTTGACTGAGAAAGGGCAATTTTTTATTTTTAACCTAGCCAATGGCCAATTGGGTTCAAAAATGATTTCAAGGATTCAATGGCATCATCTTAACCTAATTACATGGTTCAAAAGATCTCAAATACATAGGATTGACAGATGAATTTTGCAGTCAACTGATCAAAAGTCAATTGTACACTGATAAGTCAAGCTTTGACTTTTTGGTCATAATTCATCAAGATATGTCAAAACATGAAACTTTTTCACCGAGAAAATCAATTTTGCAAATTAGGGTTTTAATTTGAAAATTTTTCATAACTTATAAATTTTCTAAGTATGGAAATTTTCTTATTTTCCCCCAACTTTTCACCATTTTTTCACCATGATGCAATTTGATTCAAAGAAAACTTCCGACATGAAAGTTGTAGTCCTCCATTAAATATACAACTTTGATTCATAAAGTTTTCCCAAAAGATGCTTGGATCTCAAGTTATGAATTTGTGAAGAGGTCCATGAACTAAATAACTTAGTGAAAATTTGCCCTAATTTAGGCAGTTTTTTGACCCAACTTCATGGATATTTTTCACCTAGTTCCAAGAGGTATCTCAAATTGCATTTCAAAGATGGATTGTAGAGCACAATGTGATATTTCCAAAATGTCCAATAACTCTCCAAGATCATTTGTGGTTAGGGATAATCGAAGAAGAGAAATTGGCATTTTATCACTTTTGTTCATGCCATTTTTACATTGCATCAAGTTGCAAATCTGATCTTGGATGCTTGTACCTTGCATTACAGGTCCTAAACTCATTCTACACTCCATAATTAAATTCAAACTCAGAGGATAAGGGCATTATCTTTGCTTTTGGAACATTATACAAGAGATTTTTCCATTTTTAGCATAAAGGGCACGTTGTTATTTTCATAAAGGCAAGCTTTTACAACTTTATCATTCTTGAGCCTTGGACCTGTTTCTTTGAGGCAAGCAATCTCCACAAATATCAAGCATTATGTACCAACTCTCTGCAGCTAGCAAGCAAGCAGTACAAGCATGTTTGCACAAGTCACTTCAACTTTCTTCAAATGCAAGAAAAGTGGCAAAAGGGATCAGAACTTGTACAAATGCTAGAGAGTGGACTTTGTATCACTCCATACATATTCACAATGTTATCACAATGAAAAACACGATTGGATAGCATCTGAAACTCTCCAAAACATCATTTTTCTGCCCAAACATCTAGTTTCTGCAAAATCATAGCAAGCTCTTTATTTGCTCGTGCGTTTTCCCCTTTAACACTTGAAACACCTTCTACACATCATACTAAAGCTATCCAGACCTTTACATTGTTGATGTAACCCATGTTTCTGCCATTGCCATTTTTAATCTTGGAGCTTGCAGCTTGACTTCTACAGGGAGTTTTGGCCATCCACAAAGCAAGCTAGGTATTGGAATAGTTTGAAGTAAGTTCAGGGAAGCTCACACGATCCTCAGGCCTCACTCAAAGTCCCCACATTGTCATATCCAAATCCAGCTGAAGGAGGTATTTTTCAAATCTCTATCTCTTTATTTAGGCATCCTCAAGCCATAATTTGTGAAGCAAAAATGTAGCCCTTATCATGGTGAAGTTGTACATATGCATAATTGTCATTTATATTAACTGGGCTAAGAGAATTTGAACCTTGAAGTTGCTGAAATAATTAGGTCACGAATTAGGGCTGATTAAATTCTCTCTGATCTTTGAGAGTTAGGTTACAATTTTTATATCATTGGAATCGTGAGATTACAAGCTACATGTTTTATGTTATGGGTTTTTGTTTTTATGCAAGCATGAGCAAGTTGCAGGTTTGAAGGGAAAACGCGCGCAAGCTGAAGGACAGGGATGAAGATGAGATGCCTTGGGCTTTTTTGCATTTCTGGCCTTTTTGTTTTTTCTTTTCACACCCCCTGAATTCCTTTTGCACCCCCCTGATTATTTTCTTATATTTTTTGCATTTTTCTTGCATATTTTTATTTTATTACTTGCATTTATTTTTTCTAATGATAAAAAATACCCAAAAATATTTTATTGATTTTCACATTTTTATTTTATTTTTTTATTATTTTTTGCATAAAAATAGTTTATTTAATAAGATAGAAATCATTTTCTTAAAATAACTTGTAAATAATAAAAAAATACTATACATTTTTATTTTTATTATTTATACACATAAAATATTATTTTCTGCAAATACTTATTTTTTAATATTGATACATAATATTATTTATTATTTTCTTGTACAAAAAGAATGGACAAAATATAAATATAGAACATATTATTCTTTTAATTCAAAAACTAGGGTTTCCCTTTCAAAAATAACAATATTATTTTTCTCTTTTTCTAGGGTTTACATAAATCATTTTCTCATACAAAAATCAAATACAAAAAAACATTTTTTGCATAAATACATTACATTGCATATTTAAATATTTGTATATTTATTTATTTCACAATATTCAATTGGGTTGTAATAGTATTTTAGGGTTTATATTTGTGCAATATCCCCATTCAAAAACTTGTATCCCCCTCCCATAATAATTGTTGTAATAGCTTAGTTTACGTTTACGCAATTTATCGCATTTATACTTATGTAGTAAATTAGGGTTTTGCATGATAAGACCAAAAACAAATAAATAGAAAAGACCTAATCCAAGACAAAACAAATGCATGTAAAATAACACACATTGCACACAAGCACCCTTAGGGTTTCACTCACTTGGTTGCCTAAATAAAAATGGCCATGGTATGCATGCAAAGTATCTTGGCAAAGCAAAACAAAAATAAGATCATAGTCCCTCGATGACGCTATCAAAAGGTTGCCTAAACAAAGATGATCTTGGTCCCTCAAAATTGCTAAGATACTTGGCAATATTGCTATCATGGTCATACGATGACCCACGCTCGTCCCGTTTAACATCCAAAGATAGGGTTGTTTACCAAATCAATGGTAAATCAACAATATTAAAGGAATAAAAATGCACAAGAAAGACATTTGAGTAGGTGGATAGCTTCTAGTTACTTGATCAATTTCAAAACAATCCTTGCTATTTTCAAAAACACACACACATTTCAAAATATTTTCAAACAACTTTCAAAACATTGAAACATTTTCAAAAGACAAACATCTTTGTATACATTCTTACGAACGAGAATCATTACAAAGATTGCCTAAACGATGGCCTCTTTTAAAAATACTTTCAAAACCACACAAAGCACCATTTCAAACAATTTCAAAAGCAAAGCAAGTGATCTAAACAAGTAACTAAGAGCCCATGGAAAACCATGGATGAAAAGGGTGCTAGCACCTTCCCTTTTCATAATCTACCCCCCGAACTCAAGAAAACATCTCAAAGGTCTTTCCCGTGCTTTTTTACCTTTCCTTTTGGATAAAAGAAAAGTTGGTGGCGACTCTTGCTAACCGCGACATTTGCAAACACAAACGCAAAACCTCAAGTCAGTTCTTCCACCGCATCACAAAACTAGCGACTCTGCTGGGGAATAATTCTAAAAGTGGGGTTACCTTAGGGTTTAGATCACCTTTATTTGCTTACATTTGTTTGATTTGTTTGCTTTACACTTTGGTTCTATTGTTTGGGTTTGAATCCTCCACTCGGATTTGGGAAACATTATAGGTAAATAGCAATACGTTGTGGAAACTGTGCGGGGTATATCGACACGGTCTAAGCAATAGCTATGTTAGTGTGACATATTTGTGGATACCGGCAGCCTTTGAGTCAATCAAAGAGAATACAGGGCCGCTGAGTGATGTCATGAAGCACTAACGAACTTCTAGAACCTTTACTTGACCAACTTGGCCTTTTAGGATGTAGTGAGATGACCGGCTTTGGTGCAGTCCGAAGTTGGTAGATACTCGATACTACACTCATTGAGGGTTGGTTCCTTGGAATATTTCAGTCGCCAGTAAAGAGGCTGAATTGAAACAATGAACAAGGAAACAATCCAGTGATATTGAGCTCCTTAGAACCCGGTTACTATTTCTAGGACAGGTTAAGCCAACTAAACTTCAAGAGGGTACTTACCTATGAAACCCCATGCAAGCCTAAACTAGGAACTTGTGTGATTTACTTGTACATATATACTTGTGCATAACATCATGGACATCATGAGTATCATATGCATCCACTAACCATTTCAAGGATTTTGGAGATTCATCTTTGTTCCTGTTTTGTAGGTTATGGATTCACTTCGCAGGAAAACTATCCAAATCAACCTTGTAAGAATTCCTCCACAACTCAAGGAGCTAGCTTCAAGGATTCCTAAGAACTCTCCATTCACCAAGAGATATGGTCGTCTACTCAACCTAGTCACTTCCAACACAGAGGAAGACATGATGAAAGTTCTCTTCCAGTTCTTTGACCCTTTGCATCATTGCTTCACATTTCCTGACTACCAGCTTGTGCCCACTTTGGAAGAATTCTCTCAACTCTTGAGGATTCCTATTCTCAATCAACTACCTTTCAACGATACGGAAAGAGATCCAAAGCCAGAAGAGATTGCTCAAGCCTTGCACTTGCACTCATCTAATATCACAACACATTGGGAAACTAGAAGTGGTGCCAATGGCTTCTTGGCAAAGTTCTTGTTTGAGAAGGCCCAAAGTTGTTGGAATTCTATAGACTTGCAAGCTTTTGAGGAGATTGTAGATCTTCTCATCTATGGGATGGTCTTGTTCCCTAATCCTGACCAACTCATAGATGTAAGCGCTGTCAAAATCTTCATAACTCGCATCTCGGTACCTACATTGCTTGGGGATATCCTCCACTCTTTTCACACTCGTACAATGAGGAAAAGAGGTGTTCTCATGTGTTGTACTCCTCTCTTGGCAAGATGGTTTATTTCTCATCTTCCCCAATCAGTCTTGAAGAATGAGCAAGGTTTGAGGTGGTCACAACGGTTAATGACACTTAACCATTCAGATATTCATTGGTGTTCTCGATCCAAAGAGAATGTTATCATCATTGATCATTGTGGGGAATTCCCTAATGTCCCTCTACTTGGCATTAAGGGAGGCATCACCTACAACCCTTGCTTATCCCTAAGACAATTTGGTTATGCCCGAAGGGATGGCCCACATAATTTGATGATTCAAGGATTGGTTTTCGACTTCGACAACGACAATCAAGGACTTCGTCAAAGGTTCATCCGAGCTTGGAGGATGCCCAACAAGGTAGACAGTAAGACCTTGGGACACAATAATTCCATCCCTCTTGAGCCTTACCTCAAGTGGGTACGAATCTGCGCCCAAAGTCTTATGATGCCTTATCCCCCCATTCTCCCAGTGATTATAGAGCCTGTTAAGGAAGGAGAGGTTCCATACACCCTCCTGCATCCTGACATGCCAACATCACTCTAAGATCTACAAAGGAGTTGGATACAGCTCAAGGGAGAGCGTGATACTTTCGAAGCCCAATTCTACGCAAGTGAGAAGAAGGTTTTGGAACTCACTCGTCTACTTCATGAAGAGCAGACTCTCAACACCTACATTGCACCAAAAAGGATGCGCAACATCTTTTTACCTTAGAATTTTGTATCATTTTGCCCAAGGGGCATTGATATACTAACAATTCTATCTTATTAATATGACGTGTGTTTCTTTTTTGTTTAAAACAAATTTGAATTTCTGAATCCTTGAAAGCATTGTATAAATACATATCATTCATCATATGCATAAACAGGTCTTCACACCAAGTTTCCTCATCTCTCTGTTGTTTATTTCAGCAAGATGGATATTGAACAAACGGTCAAAAACTTACAAGCTCAGAATTCACAATTTCAACAGCTACTCTTGACCTTGGCCAAGGGGCAGAAGGATCTCAAGACTCTGTTAGAGAAAGAGAAAGAGAAAAAGAAGAAGAAGCCTAATGGTGTGGTTATCATGGGTAGAAGATTTCAGGGACAAGCCATAAGGACCTTGGAATTCCCATCAACATCTGAAGAAGGGGAAGGAAAAGGAAAAGGATCGGCGGTGCCATTAGATTATGAAGCAGAAGAAGAGGAGGAAGATGACTACTCTGAACAGCAATACCCTCTGGCCGATGAAAAATACAAAAACCTGGAAGAATGTCTAGCTGCTATGGAAGTACAGAGAGTACCGGGGCTGGACTTTGAGGAGTTAGGGCTGGTATCAGGAATTGTAATCCCTCTAAAATTTAAAGTGCCACTATTTGCCAAGTATGATGGGGTGTCTTGCCCTAAAATTCACCTCAGATCCTATGTCAGGAAGATTCAACCATATTCTGCTGACAAAGACTTATGGGTCCACTCTTTCCAGGACAGTTTGTCAGGAACGCAGCTTGATAGGTTCTACCAGTTGGAACAGGCTGATGTGCATAATTGGGAAGACTTTGCAGCAGCCTTCTATAAACAGTATCAATACAACGCCAACTTGGCACCCACCCGTACTCAGTTGCAGAGTATGGTTATGGCTACCTGTGATACGGTGGGAAGAGAACTGACTGTTTTGGAATGCTGGTTCGCGTTTTGTGTTTGTTTTCGCAAAATGTCGCGGTAAGCAAGAGTCGCCACCGTCTTTTATTTTATCCAACAAGGAAAGGAAAAAAGCACAAAAAAATTCCTTTTTCGAGATGTTTCTCGGGTCCGAGGGGTAGATTATAGAAAGGGAAGGTGTTAACACCCTTTCTATCCGTGGTTATCCACGGGCTCTTAGGTACTTGCTCAAAGTGTTTTCAAAATTTGCTTTCTTTGTGCTTGTGGGTTTGAAAAGAGTTTTTGTTTTGAAGAGGAGTGTAAGTGCGAAAATTTGTTTCGTTTTGAAAGAGCAAGTACTTAAGAACCATCTACCTACTCGAAAAAAGAATCGTTCTATGCTAATGTCCTTTAGACAATGATATCCCACTATTGATGAGTAGGTAGCATCGTCGTTGGAGTTTAAAGGTCAATTCGATTAAGGGACGTGCGGTCACTAAAGCAATGTTAGGACGCCTTAGAGGTAACCCTAATGTCTTAGATCATTTTTCTGAGGCAACCGTTTCGAGGCAACTATGATCTTTAGACAAGAGGGCGACCTCTAAAACTTCCTATACTCAATGACCGCGTTACGAAGGCAACCAAGTGAGGTGTACCCTAAGAGTGCGCATGTGCAAGTGTGTTGTTTTCAGTTAATTTCGTCTTTGTACATGTCAATGGTTATCTATGTTGATTTTAGGTTAAACATTCGATCTTGTCGTGCATTCCCTATTATCAAACATCTAACAGTTTATAAGTTGCGGAAATTAAATTACGGAAATTAAACTAACTATTATAAGGCATCGGGTATTTACATCGCCAAAAATAACCCTTGAAATTAAAATGCGGAAAATAAATAAAGCGATAAAAATAGTCCTAATTAAAGCTATTACATTCCGGGAAACAGATACAATATTGAATAAAAATAGAACACGTGCGGGAAATTAAATCGGGCTAGTTCTATGGTTTTGACCCTTTGTTTATTAAAGAAAAGATTTTTTTGGTTTATTTTGAATTAAAAAGAAATTAGATCTAAGTTAATTATTAAATTAATAAATAAATTAATTAATTAATGAAAATAAATATTTTTTTGGATTTTTGATATTTAAAGAAATAAAAGTAAATTTTATCAATGTTAATAAAACCTATTTGTCTAAATTATTTTTAATTATTGCAAAATATATTAAAAGTTATTCCTAATTAAAACTAAATCAATTAAATTAATATTTATTAACAAAAATAAAATGCTAAGATTTAATTTAAATAAAGAAAATATTTTTTTGGTTTTTTTAATTTTATGAAAAAAAATGATTTAATTGGTTAGTCAATAAATGAAAATAACTAATTAAATAAAATAAATAGAAAGAATAAAATAGAAAGACTTAGGGGGTGTGGGCCTGGAAAAGGAGTCTGATTAGCAGTTTTATGGCCCAATAATCCACTGGCCTGGTTGAGTTTCTGATTCTCTACACGCCCTTTGACTTGGTAGCATGGTGGACATCCCATCTGGACCACCAGATCTGGCCTGGGGCCATCTGGCTAGTGGTTAAGTGAGAGACCATGGTATGCTACGCGCTTGGAGTTGTACTAGAATTCCTGAAGAAAAATAATACAAAGCATATGGGGGACCTGGGATTCGAACCCAGGTCCTGTTGATCATTGGACAACGCCTCTACCACTCAAATAACACACTTCATTTATTATGGTATTGGACAATAATAATAATATGGGAAAAAACAATAATATGCCAGAAATAAAAAAAAACACGCGCCAAGTTTGAACTATCCAACCAGGGGAGGACGCGTCATCATCTTCTTCGTTCAACCCTGTAAATTTACCTGCGGATTTATGTCCATATCTAAATTCGTATGTGCATCCTAAAATCCATTCTAGTCCATGGAAATTGATTCCAAGCACATGGTCATGCTCGTCTACCTCCCCTAGTTACGTCCATGTCCATCAATTGCGCTGATTTTGCCTGAAAAAGAAATGCCCAAAAAACACAAACCACGAACCCTAGATTCGGCTAGGGGGTTATAGGCCAGATAAATGCAATTGGCTAATGCAGAATGCTTGTAAATTGGACGATAATCATGAATATGCAAAGATTTTGCAAGAAAAGTGCAAGAATAAGGATCTATGAATTCACACGAAAAGCATTTTTTTGAGACACTTACAGAGCTTTTGCGCGCGTATGGAGATTGGTTTTAGGTTGGTTATGCTTCAATGATTGTCCAGCAATTGATTAGTGTTGAGATTTGCCTTTGAATTTGCCTCTAAAAACGATTTCAGTTTCACACTTTTTCACCTTTTTTTCAAGTTTTGCTTTTGATGATTCTGCAGCCTCTTTCCCTTGATCTCATGTGCTTTCACTTGTATATGTAATAAGAAATGCATTAGGTTAACATTTGTGGATTGAATCCTTGCACATTGATGTCATGGGATTTGATTTGATCCTCCATTGAAAACTTGCTTAATTTGCCAAAAATCCAATCTTTTTGCACATGGAATGATTGATACAAATTTAATCATGATATTGATGGTGATTAGGTCCTGAAAATAGAAAAAGATCTCATGTAATCAAGTTTTATTATTTTATTTGATTTAAATTGATTTAAAATGGAATAATTCAATAAGAAATCAAATAAAATAGAAAAATTGATAAATGGACACAAGGCTGAAGCTAGGACACGTGTGTAGTGTGATAAGATCAAATCAAGTGGAAAAGAATGGGCCCATTTGACAAAATTTGATGTTTTGGGGATAGTTGACTTTTGGCAATTTTGCAAAAATGCCCAACTTCAAAAATGCATAACTTCTTCAATTTTGAACTTTTAGAAGTGTTCTTGGACTTTTTAGAAAACTTGAGATGTACTCTAACCAACCCTTTTGGTCTCATCTCATTTTGATATTCCATGCTAAAGTTATAAGCTTTGTAAAAAAAGGTGTTTTTGTTGACTTTCAAAAATGACCTATAATGTCCAAATTTATAACTTTTTGTGAGTGAATTTCTTGATATTGGGGTGTGAAGATGGATTGTAGGAAATTTCATACTTTTAAAAATGAGCTTTGGATGGGTCATTTCTCATAAAGTATGAGAAAGTTATTCTTGGTCAAAGTTGAGTTGACTTTTCCTACGAAACCCTAATTTAGCAACTTTTGAGTCTTGATGAATTTTGAGAAATCCTTGATGAATCATGATCAACCCTTGATAAAATGATGAAATATCCTTTAAAATGAGAATGTTGACAAAAAATCTTGAAGTTTGACTGTATTTGGGTCACAGTTGACTTTTGCCCTAGCACAGTCGATTTTTGGACCTTTTGAGCAATTGACTGAGCAAACTTCCTCTATAAGGCTTGAAACTTGACATGGATGAACTTGAGAACATATTAGGACATTGGGGAGCCCTTGAGTTCATTTTGATTCAAGGACCTTGATGCAACATAAAACCCTAATTTGGAATTGTCTGCCTTAGGAGATGACTTGACTGCCCAACTCTTGAGCAATCTTGAGCAACTTGGAGATTTTTCTTGCAATGTCTTGAGAAGTATGAGAGGGAAAATTTTGGGGTACAATAGCTGCCCCTGTTCAATTTTCTTAAACCTGAGGATATATATTGGCTTTCGGGCCTTTCGTGATCCGAAGTTGGAAGATGATTGAACATTAGAGTGCCCATAAATTTGCACTCGCATGAAGTGGTATCAGCCTGATGATGTCGGGAATGGGCTTACAGATGCCATTTGGAGACTGTTGATAGGTGGTCCGGACTTCGGAACAAATCAGGGGGATCTTATCATCGATCTGACTGAACCTGAGAAGGTCTTGGATTAACTTTGACTGGATAAGAATCAGAAAAATCTTCGAATCGATTTAACTGAACCAGACGAAAGTCTTGGAATAACTTCAACTAGAATACGAATCAGGGAGATCTTCGTATCGATCTGACTGAACAAGAGGAGGTCTTGGATTAACTTTGGCTGGATAAGAATCATAAAAATCTTTGCATCGATTTAACTGAACCAGACGAAAGTCTTGGAATAACTTCAACTGGAATACGAATCAGGGAGATCTTCGCGTCGATCTGACTGAACCAGAGGAGGTCTTGGATTAACTTTGGCTGGAATACGAATCAGAAAAATCTTCCAATCGATTTAACTGCACCAGACGAAAGTCTTGGAATAACTTCAACTGGAATACGAATCAGGGAGATCTTCGCGTCGATCTGACTGAACCAGAGGAGGTCTCGAATTAACTTTGGCTGGAATACGAATCAGAAAAATCTTCGAATCGATTTAACTGAACCAGACGAAAGTCTTGGAATAACTTCAACTGGAATACGAATTAGGGAGATCTTCGCGTCGATCTGACTGAACCAAAGGAGGTCTTGGATTAACTTTGGCTGGATAAGAATCAAAAAAATCTTCGAATCAATTTAACTGAACCAGACGAAAGTCTTGGAATAACTTCAACTGGAATACGAATCAGGGAGATCTTTACGTCGATCTGACTGAACCAGAGGAGGTCTTGGATTAGCTTTGACTGGATCGGCATCAGAAAAATCTTTGAATCGATTTAACTAGACCAGACGAAAGTCTTGGAATAACTTCAACTGGAATACGAATCAGGGAGATCTTCGCGTCGATCTGACTGAACCAGAGGAGGTCTTTTGATATAGTTGAGAATTTAACTACATCTTTCCTGAAATGCAAAGGTCAGTTATATGCAATGCATGATATGGATCAAGCAATGATGTTCTAAAAATAAATGAGATTGCATTATATGATGCGTATATGCATGTATCATGATGTATGGAAATGTAATGTTTTAGCTGGGGAAAATAAATCCCGGATAGATACTGGAGAATAGAGCTGGATTCTTCGTTTCCGCTGGGGATGGTTGTGACACCCCAAATTTATTCAAGCGTTAAATAATTAGGAATTTAATTATTAAATTAATTAAAGGCTTAATTAATAATATTTTGGATTAAATGGATGAATTAATTATGAAATTAAAAAGGAAGACCGGGGGGTGTAAGGTTGAATTAGAGGTGTGTGAAGTAAAAAGCTCTACTAAATAATAATAAATTTATTTCTATTATTTGGAAAATAATAAAAGGAATATAAAGAGAAGGAATAAAAAGGAAAAGAAAAAGAAGGTTATTTGGAAAAGTCATTGTACGTGAAATTGGAGAAGAGAAGAGAAGAGAGGAAAATAGCCAAACGCCGTGAATTCGAAGGATCATCGCGAGGTAAGGGGTGATTTCGATTATTTAATATGCCTTATAAATTTTGGGATCAATATAATTGATTAAGCATGTTAGGAATCCCAATTTAGGATTTATGAAATTCAAACCCCAATCCCATGAATTTTATGTTTTGATTCAATTTGATGTTATGAGGGAATTGTATAATGTTATGGTATGTTATAATCTCATTGGAATCATGCACTATAACTTGTTTTGACATTGCTGTGAGTTGGATTCGTATGAGTATGAATTGGATGGAATTGGAATGAGTAAATGCTGTCAAAATAGCAGTTTTTGACTTTTCAGGTCGCAGGAACCGGTTCCCAGTGGGGAGGAACCGGGTTCCCAGTGTAAATTTGCAAATAAACTGACTTTTCAACGTAGGAACCGGTTCCTGTATGGGTAGGAACCGGGTTCCAGTACATTTTCCAGAAACGTAACTTTTTGAAAAATGTTAAACTTTAAAAATTCATAACTTTCAAACCGTAAGTCCGATTTGAGTGCCGTTTTCGGCAGTATTTCTTAAATTAAAAATACTATCTTATAAAATAAGAAAAATATTATTTTATGAAAATTATTTTAAAAAGAGTCGAATTCCCGATTTTTGTAAACTTTGGTATTTTGAGAATGATGTAGAATTGTTTGTAAAATTATTCTGATTTGGTGAATGAGAACTGATACTTATGTGTTGTGCCTGCTATCCATTATGATTGAGATGTGATCATGTGATATATTGATTTTGGCATTATTTTGAATTATGTTGTGATCATATTCCGTTGATTTGATGTTGACTTTCCGATTATGCGGTTTGTTATTATGTGCATATTTGGTGTATATGCAATGGTGTATCCATGATAATTGATTGTATCAGGTCCTTGTGGATGAAGTGCATGTTTATGATGTTTTATGTGTGTATGATAAATAATGATATCATGTTTCTTTTGGTTTTGGTTCAGTTATGATAAATTGATGTATTTCATAGACTGGTTTGATGTTGCATGCTGGTGATGTGCATGCATATGCATTGTTTTGGTGAAGTTAATTCCCATTGTGTGGAATTTGACTTGTATTGCCGTTAACCGATACCCGAGAGATGATGGGTGGTTAGGTTGGATTCGTGTCTGAGTGTTATGGACGAATCGATGATTGCTTCGGCTGGATTCATGTCCGAGTGTGATGGACGAATCGATGATTGTTGTATCCGAGTGTGATGGATCAGTGATGGGTGACTTGGTCACGTGTTGGTACCACATGCATTGTGTCTGCATTTGTGTTTGCATGGAATTGTAACATGTTAGGATGTCTTCCAGTGTTACAATTCTTTGGTTGATTATTGATTTATGCATAATGGCTTGTATGATTGGAAATGTGTGTTGAATATGAGTTTATGCTAAAATGGGTGAAATAATATGCTTGTGATATAATGTTGATTGAGAAGCTTATAATGCATGTTAATTATGAGAAATCTCACCCTTACTTTAATGTATTCAGATTAAAGTTAGCAGCTCGGAAGTTGGTGAGGATGGCTCTAGAGCTATGTTACTTTAAGTCTGCGTGTCAGTGTCGTGCTCTGATAGGTTGTAACACTGGGGGAAACGTTTGAATGATGAGTTTTATTTTATACTCTATTGTTTAATTTATGTTGGGAATACTTATGAAGTGAAATTATTCCGGTTTTGAGATATTTCCGCTGTGTAGAACATGATGTTGATTTGAATATTTATCTTAATAATTCCTTCAGTAAAGCATGACAACTGTAGATTTGAGGTTTTTATATTTATCCTGAATTGTGACATCCCTGTTTTCCATGTTACTCTGATTTAATTAATATATTCGCGGGTTATTTAGAAGGGGTGTTACAATAGTGGTATCAGAGCCTGGTTGGTCTTTCGGCCAGGTTGTTTATGTGTTTACTCCCTTTTGGTATGCGACATGTGTGTGAAACACTGTCGGTACTTGATTGTTTCCTTTTCGTTGTCTGCAGAGGTACGTGTGAAATAAGTGGGGGAGAAGTTTCTTCTCTAAATTTTTGTGCAAGAGGTTGGTTCAGTATACCGCCGATTGTAAGATGTAAGTATTGCCGAGCAGTTGATGCTTCAAGCATGGTTATGTTTAAGTAGCTTGAAGGGTAAGATTGAAGATGCTGTTGTGGTTTGGTAACGATGTTTGATGCCACCTCATGATTGTTGACTATCTATTGAAAAATTGAGGAACTGATCACCCTTAATCTTTTGTTGATAGTAGTCGGGATCGTGTTGGATGGGATGTACTTATTGTGCCAGCTTTACAGTGTGTGAAATTAGTTGAGTCGGCAATAAGAGAAGCGTTATGGTTTATATAACGAGAGATTTAGATCTCTGCGAGAGCAAGAAAAAGGCATGTGACCTATTGGATGTAATTTTTTTATGAAGTGTTCCGTGATGAAGTAAGTGGAACAGTGTGAGAGTGCAAGGTGAAGTCTTAATGGGTTTTGTTACTAGAACTAGTTCGAATTCAAGGATGCCTATAAGAGGTCTGCTTCTAGATTGAGAAAGTTGAAGAGTCAACTTGAGAATTTGCTTGAGAAGAAGTTTATTCATCCGAGTGTTTCGCTGTGGGGTGCTCCGGTGTTGTTGGTTAAGAAGAAAGAAGGTTCAATGAGATTATGTGTTGATTACAGACAACTGAATAAAGTTACAATCAAGAATCGGTATCCTTTGTCGAGGATAGATGATTTGATGGATCAACTAGTTGGAGCTTGTGTATTTAGTAAGATTGATCTGAGGTCTGGATATCATCAGATTCGTGTGAAGTCGGAAGATATTCAGAAAACTGCATTTAGAACGAGGTATGGACATTACGAGTATTATGTTATGCCGTTTGGAGTTACTAATGCACCTGGTGTTTTCATGGAGTATATGAACAGGATATTTCATCCGTATCTTGATGAGTTTGTGGTGGTGTTCATTGATGATATTCTAATTTATTCGAAGAGCGATGAAGAGCATGCAGAACATCTCAGAGTTGTGTTGGAATTGTTGAAAGAGAAGAAGCGTTATGCGAAGTTATCCAAGTATGAATTTTGGTTAAGTGAAGTAAGTTTTCTTGGCCATGTAATTTCCAAGAATGGAATTGCTGTGGATCCTACGAAGGTAGAAGCAGTATCTCAGTGGGAAGCGCCGAAGAATGCTTCTGAGATCCGTAGTTTTCTGGGTCTTGCAGATTATTACAGGAAGTTTATAGAAGGATTTTCCAAATTAGCGTTATCGTTGACTAAGTTGACCAGGAAGGGTCAGATGTTTGTTTGGGATGTTAAATGTGAGAAAGGATTTCAAGAGCTGAAGAGGAGGTTGACAAGTGCTCCGATCTTGATTTTGCCAAATCCGACTAAGTCTTTTGTTGTGTATTGTGACGCATCATTAATGGGATTAGGTGGTGTTTTGATGCAAGATAAGCAGGTGGTGGCTTATGCTTCGAGACAATTGAAATTACATGAAAGGAATTATCCGACTCATGATTTGGAGTTGGCAGCTGTTGTGTTTGTTTTGAAGTTGTGGAGGCATTATTTATATGGTTCTCGATTTGAGATGTTCAGTGATCACAAAAGTCTGAGGTATCTCTTTGATCAGAAAGAGTTGAATATGAGGCAGAGGAGATGGTTAGAATTTCTAAAGGATTATGATTTTGGTTTGAATTACCATCCTGGTAAGGCAAACGTTGTTGCGGATGCATTGAGTAGGAAGTCCTTACATATGTCGATGTTAATGGTCCGTGAGTTAGATTTGGTTGAGCAGTTCAGAGATTTAAGTTTGGTATGTGAAACTACTCCGAATAGTGGGGTATGTTGAAACTGACTAGTGGTATTCTGGAAGAAATTCGGAATGGACAGAAGTCTGATGTTGGGTTAGTTGATAAATTGGCATTGATCAACCAAGGTCAAGGAGGCGAGTTCCGGATTGATGAGAATGGTGTTATGAGATTTGGTAATAGGGTGTGTGTTCCGGATGTTGCAGATATTAGGAAGAGTATTTTGGAAGAAGGACATCGTAGTGGATTGAGTATTCATCCTGGTGCTACTAAAATGTACCATGATTTGAAGAAGTTGTTTTGGTGGCCGGGAATGAAAAAGGAAATTGTTGAGTTTGTGTATGCTTGTTTGGTTTGTCGGAAGTCGAAGATTGAGTATCAGAAACCATCAGGATTGATGGAACCGTTGTTTGTTCCGGAATGGAAATGGGATGGAATCTCTATGGATTTTGTGTCTGGTTTGCCAAGGACATCGAAGAATTGTGATTCTATCTGGGTTATTGTTGATCGGTTGACGAAATCTGCTCACTTTATTCCGATAGAATGGATTATCCGATGGAAAGGTTGGCCGAATTGTATGTTGAGAAGATTGTGAGTTTGCACAATATTCCTTCTAGTATTGTGTCGGATCGAGATCCGAGGTTTACATCTAAATTCTGGACGGGATTGCAAGAAGCTTTGGGTACTAAGTTGCGTTTGAGTTCCGCTTATCATCCACAGACAGATGGTCAGACAGAGAGAACGATTCAGTCGTTGGAAGATTTGTTAAGAGCTTGTGTGTTGGAGAAAGGTGGAGCTTGGGATAGTTATCTACCATTGATTGAGTTTACCTACAACAATAGTTTTCATTCGAGCATTGGTATGGCTCCGTTTGAGGCATTATATGGTAGGAGGTGTCGGACACCGTTGTGTTGGTATGAATTTGGAGAGAGTGTTGTGATTGGACCGAAAATTATCCAACAGACTTCGAAAAAGATTAAGATGATTCAGGAGAAGATGAGGACTTCTCAGAGTCGTCAGAAAAGTTATCACGATAAGAGGAGGAAAGATCTTGAGTTTAGCGAAGGAAAACATGTTTTTATGCGAGTTACTCCGATGACTGGTATTGGTCGAGCTTTGAAGTCAAAGAAGTTGACTCCATATTTTATTGGTCCGTTTCAGATTACCAGGAGAGTTGGGAAAGTTGCTTATCATATTGCTTTGCCGCCGTCACTTGCAAATTTGCATGATGTTTTTCATGTATCTCAGCTAAGGAAGTACATTGCTGATCCGTCTCATGAGATTCGGGTAGACAATATACAGGTACGAGAGAATTTGACTTTGGAAGCGGTACCTGCGAGAATTGAGGATCGGAAGTTGAAACAGTTGCGAGGCAAGGAGATCGCGTTGGTAAGAGTGGCTTGGGGAGGACCAGCAGATGGAAATGTCACTTGGGAGCTGGAGAGCCAGATGAAGGACTCGTATCCCGAACTGTTCGTCTAAGGTATGTTTTCGAGGACGAAAACTCTTTTAGTTGGGGAGAGTTGTGACACCCCAAATTTATTCAAGTGTTAAATAATTAGGAATTTAATTATTAAATTAATTAAAGGCTTAATTAATAATATTTTGGATTAAATGGATGAATTAATTATGAAATTAAAAAGGAAGACCGGGGGGTGTAAGGTTGAATTAGAGGTGTGTGAAGTAAAAAGCTCTACTAAATAATAATTAATTTATTTCTATTATTTGGAAAATAATAAAAGGAATATAAAGAGAAGGAATAAAAAGGAAAAGAAAAAGAAGGTTATTTGGAAAAGTCATTGTACGTGAAATTGGAGAAGAGAAGAGAAGAGAGGAAAATAGCCAAACGCCATGAATTCGAAGGATCATCGCGAGGTAAGGGGTGATTTCGATTATTTAATATGCCTTATAGATTTTGGGATCAATAGAATTGATTAAGCATGTTAGGAATCCCAATTTAGGATTTATGAAATTCAAACCCCAATCCCATGAATTTTATGTTTTGATTCAATTTGATGTTATGAGGGAATTGTATGATGTTATGGTGTGTTATAATCTCATTGGAATCATGCACTATAACTTGTTTTGACATTGCTGTGAGTTGGATTCGTATGGGTATGAATTGAATGGAATTGGAATGAGTAAATGCTGTCAAAATAGCAGTTTTTGACTTTTCAGGTCGCAGGAACCGGTTCCCAGTGGGGTGGAACCGGGTTCCCAGTGTAAATTTGCAAAGAAACTGAATTTTCAACGTAGGAACCGGTTCCTGTATGGGTAGGAACCGGGTTCCAGTACATTTTCCAGAAACGTAACTTTTTGAAAAATGTTAAACTTTGAAAATTCATAACTTTCAAACCGTAAGTCCGATTTGAGTGCCGTTTTCGGCAGTATTTCTTAAATTAAAAATACTATCTTATAAAATAAGAAAAATATTATTTTATGAAAATTATTTTAAAAAGAGTCGAATTCCCGATTTTTGTAAACTTTGGTATTTTGAGAATGATGTAGAATTGTTTGTAAAATTATTCTGATTTGGTGAATGAGAACTGATACTTATGTGTTGTGCCTGCTATCCATTATGATTGAGATGTGATCATGTGATATATTGATTTTGGCATTATTTGGAATTATGTTGTGATCATATTCCGTTGATTTGATGTTGACTTTCCGATTATGCGGTTTGTTATTATGTGCATATTTGGTGTATATGCAATGGTGTATCCATGATAATTGATTGTATCAGGTCCTTGTGGATGAAGTGCATGTTTATGATGTTTGATGTGTGTATGATAAATAATGATATCATGTTTCTTTTAGTTTTGGTTCAGTTATGATAAATTGATGTATTTCATAGACTGATTTGATGTTGCATGCTGGTGATGTGCATGCATATGCATTGTTTTGGTGAAGTTAATTCCCATTGTGTGGAATTTGACTTGTATTGCCGTTAACCGATACCCGAGAGATGATGGGTGGTTAGGCTGGATTCGTGTCCGAGTGTTATAGACGAATCGATGATTACTTCGGCTGGATTCATGTCCGAGTGTGATGGACGAATCGATGATTGCTGTATCCGAGTGTGATGGATCAGTGATGGGTGACTTGGTCACGTGTTGGTACCACATGCATTGTGTCTGCATTTGTGTTTGCATGGAATTGTAACATGTTAGGATGTCTTCCAGTGTTACAATTCTTTGGTTTATTATTGATTTATGCATAATGGCTTGTATGATTGGAAATGTGTGTTGAATATGAGTTTATGCTAAAATGGGTGAAATAATATGCTTGTGATATAATGTTGATTGAGAAGCTTATAATGCATGTTAATTATGAGAAATCTCACCCTTACTTTAATGGTTTCAGATTAAAGTTAGCAACTCGGAAGTTGGTGAGGATGGCTCTAGAGCTATGTTACTTTAAGTCCGCGTGTCAGTGTCGTGCTCCGATAGGTTGTAACACTGGGGGAAACGTTTGAATGATGAGTTTTATTTTATACTCTATTGTTTAATTTATGTTGGGAATACTTATGAAGTGAAGTTATTCCGGTTTTGAGATATTTCCGCTGTGTAGAACATGATGTTGATTTGAATATTTATCTTAATAATTCCTTCAGTAAAGCATGACAACTGTAGATTTGAGGTTTTTATATTTATCCTGAATTGTGACATCCCTGTTTTCCATGTTACTCTGATTTAATTAATATATTCGCGGGTTATTTAGAAGGGGTGTTACAATGGTGAACGGAGATGATTGCGAGAATAAACCTGCAGGAGAAGACAACTCCGTTGGGGAATAAACTGATGAGGAGATTACTCTGTGGAGAAGAGATGCTATGCTGAGAATTCCACTGATAAATTCTGTCGGGATGAATTATCGTTGCTGGTGATATTGAATCTGTTGAGGATTGAATTCCTGTTTTTGAAAGGCAAGAACTCCGCTGGGGATGATCTTTTAGTTGCGGCTTCACTGGGGATAACCTGTTAGACCTTTGTGGGGATAATCTTCTGAATTATGCTGGGAATGATCCTTTGAACTCGGTTGGGGAGATTTACTTTTTACTCCGCTGGGGATAAACTTCTAGAGTCTACTGGGGATGATGCTTCAACTCTGTTGGGGACGCTTTTTCGGACTGTGCTAGGCAAATTTTAACTCCACTGGGGGTATCTTCTATTCTGCTGGGGAACATTCTTATACTCTGCCAGGGAATATTAAGACTGTCGGGGATATCAAGCCTTTTTAGTGCTGATGGTAGATCAAATCTGCTTGGGGAGAGTATTGCTGATTCGTTCATAGTAGCAAGTCTCAACTGGGGGAGAGCTACCATTACTGTCTTACTCTGCGGGGAGTGAAGGTTTCTTAGCCGTATTCTTCAGATGAATTTACCTTTGTACCTTGGTGGATAGAGCAACTGTACAACTTGGACAAATCTTATTGCCCCTGTTTCTGATGTTACCCGTAATCGTCTTTTGTTTCACATGTAAGTATTCATGAGCAGCAATTAATGTCAAATGCATATATCAAAAATGAACATTGGACATTCTTTGCAAAACAAAACAGGTAAAGAAGACAGTTTGAAATTTCTTTGAAAATGAATTGTATTGATTTTTAAGTTTGGCCTGTAAATAGGCGTTTTTGTACAAGAGACTGACGTCCTAGTAAGAGAACGCCGCTGAATAATAGAATTTACACAATTTGTGAAAAACTAAACAAAACAGCTATGTGAATAATCCCACTGGGTTCCAACTCTGCTATTGCCTTTATGTCCTCGAGCATCTCATCACTTTGCTACTTGGTTGAAGGTAGATCAGATTGATTAGCGTCGTCCGAGCTTGATAGTTGATACCGAAGTCTGGATGCAAGGTGATCCAATGAGACATAGTGTTACGCTTTGATCCCTAATTTTTGCCTGGACCGCCCTTTCGAGTTTTCAGTCCACCGGGATACCCTTTTTTTCCCAAGCCGCCTTTTCAGGTTTTCGACTTACCGGGTGTACAGATTTTTCATTTTCATCCCTTATTTTTGCCCGAACCCTTTTGGTTCGTCGGGAAGCCCTTATTTTTTCCTAGGCCAGTCAACCTAGCGGGTCTTTGATTATGCGTAGTATCTTTTCACTATGTCTGCATTGACGGGGTGAGGAAGGTCGTCACCATCCATGGTGGTTAGAATCATGGCTCCTCCTGAGAAAATGTTCTTAACCACAGATGGCCCTTCGTAAGTAGGGGTCCATTTGCCCCTGGGATCACCTTGAGGTAGAATAATGCACTTGATTACCAGATCCCCAACTTGATACTCTTGTCGTCTGACTTTCTTGTTAAATGCCTTGATCATTCGCTTTTGGTACGTCTGACCATGACAAATAGCAGTAAGTCTCTTCTTGTCGATTGATCAAGCCGGGTCTGAATCCAGTCATCTTCACTCAAACCTGCATCCTTCATGATCAGAAGAGAGGGTATCTGAACTTCAATGGGAAAGACTGCCTCCATGCCATATACCAAGGAGTAGGGTGTTGCCCCTGTTGACGTCCGCGCTGAGGTACGGTACCCATGAAGAGCAAATGGTAACATCTCGTGCCAGTCTTTGTATGTCACTGTCATCTTCTGCACAATCTTCTTAATGTTCTTATTAGCCGCTTCGACAGCCCCATTCATCTTCGGCCGGTAGGGAGAAGAGTTGTGATGTTGTATCTTGAACTGCTTGCAGAGCTCAGTGATCATCTTGTTGTTGAGATTGGTAGCATTGTTCGTAATGATCCTCTCTGGTACACCGTATCGACAGATCAGATTATGCCGAATGAACCGTGCCACGACATTCTTGGTTACGGTAGAAAAGGAAGCTGCTTCAACCCACTTAGTAAAGTAATCAATTGCTACCAGGATGAAACGATGCCCGTTGGATGTTGTAGGTCTGATCTCGCCGATCATATCAATGCCCCACATTGCAAAAGGCCAAGGTGCCGTCAAGATGTTCAGAGGGACTGGAGGTATGTGCACCTTATCAGCATAAACTTGGCACTTGTGACATGTCCGAGAATGCTGATAACAGTCAGCTTCCATTGTGGACCAATAATATCCTGCCCGAAGGATTTTCTTTGCCATGGTGTGTCCACTGGAATGAGTTCTGAAAGTACCTTCATGTAACTCTGCCATGATCCTTTCTGCCTCGGTCTTATCCACACATCGCAGTAAGGTCGAATCATGGTTACACTTGTAAAGAATGCCATTGCTGATGAAGAACTTTGCCATGAACCTCCTCAGAAACTTCTTGTCATTAATAGATGCACCCTCGGGGTATTCCTGAGCTTCAAGATACCTCTTTACCTCATGAAACCAGGGCTTTTTTGTTACCTCTCCAGTCTCAATATCACAGCAATGTGCAGGTTCGTCCAATCTTTTAATGATAATCCGGGGAGCCTCGTTGTCCCAATTGACTTTGAACATAGAAGACATCGTAGCTAGCGCGTTCGCCAACTGATTCTCCTCTCTAGGGAAGTGTTCAAAGGTTATCTCCTCAAAATGTGGAAGCAACATCAATACATACTCCTTGTAAGGAATAAGATTTGGGTGTTTCATATCCCACTCGCCTTTGATCTGACTGATCACGAGAGCGGAATCTCCGAAGACACTTAGAAACTTAATCCTTAGGTCAATTGCTGCTCGAAGACCCATGATGCATGCTTCATATTCCGCCATGTTGTTGGTGCAGTTGAAACATAGTCGGGAGGTGAACGGAGTATGAGATCCTTTAGGAGATATGATCACGGCGCCAATGCCATTTCCCAAAGCGTTCGAAGCTCCATCAAAGTACATAGACCATCGGGAACCTTCCTCAGGTCCTTCATCTGGTCCGGGTGTCTCACAATCAGTTACTAACATGATATTCTCATCCGGGAATTCAAAGTTCATAGACTGGTAATCATCCATTGCCTGATGTGCCAAATGGTCTGCCAATACACTTCCCTTGATTGCCTTTTGAGTCGTGTATTGGTGTTATACTCAGTCAAGATCATCTGCCATCTTGCTATTCTTCTGGACAAGGCAGGCTTTTCGAAGATATACTTGATTGGATCCATCTTTGACATCAACAGAGTAGTGTGAGTCAACATATACTGTCTCAGCCGGCGAGCAGCCCATGCCAAAGCGCAGCAAGTTTTCTCGAGCAGTGAGTATCGGGTCTCACAGTCAGTAAACTTTTTGCTAAGGTAATAAATAGCATGCTCTTTTCGGCCAGACTCGTCATGCTGACCCAGCACACACCCCATTGAATTGTCGAGTATTGTCAAGTATAAGATCAAAGGTCTCCCTTCAACTGGAGGCATCAGAATAGGTGGCTCTTGGAGATACTCTTTGATCCTTTCGAAAGAGGCTTGGCATTCATTGTTCCATCGTACCACTTGATCTTTCTTCAGTAACTTGAAGATTGGTTCACAAGTAGCAGTCAGGTGCGAGATGAATCGGGCAATGTAGTTCAGTCATCCCAGGAAGCCTCTGACTTCTTTCCTGTTCTGGGAGCTGGCATTTCATGTATAGCCTTCACTTTTGCAGGATCCACTTGAATACCTTTATCGCTTACAACGAAACCCAACAGCTTACCAGATCTCACCCCGAAGGTGCACTTGTTCGGGTTTAACCTCAGCTTATACAACTTCAGCCTATCAAACAGCTTCTGCAGATGGTCAAGGTGTTCCTCCTTAGTCTGAGATCTTGCAATCATGTCGTCGACGTATACCTCAATCTCATGATGGATCATGTCATGAAACAAAGCAACCATGGCACGCTGATACGTTGCCCCAGCATTCTTTAATCCAAAAGGCATGACCTTGTAGCAAAAGGTACCCCACTGAGTAACAAAGGTTGTCTTCTCCATGTCTTCGGGAACCATTTTAATCTGATTATAACCAGAGAAACCATCCATAAAGAAGAATACCTTGTGCTGAGTGGTGTTGTCAACCAAAACATCGATATGAGGTAGAGGGAAATCATCCTTGGGGCTTGCCCTATTCAGATCCCTATAGTCAACAAACATTCGAACCTTACCATCCTTCTTCGGTACAGGAACCACATTGGCCACCCACTGTGGGTAAGAAGTAACTGCTAGAAAATCAGCGTCAAACTGTTTCATAACTTCAGCCTTGATTTTCTCAGACATCTCTGGGCGCATTCGGTGGACCTTCTGTTTCACTGGAGGACAGTCTTCCTTGGTAGGTAGGCGATGAACCACAATATCAGTATCCAACCCAGGCATATCTTCATAAGACCAGGCAAAGATCTCAACGTAGTTACGCAGCATCTGAATCAACCGTTGTTTCACACTAAGCTCCAGGTTTGCACCGATCTTGACCTCTCTTGTCTGTCTCTGCACCTAGATTCATTGTTTCCACTGGCTCTTCATGTGGCTGTATAGCCCTCTCTTCCTAAAGTAACAGTCTTGTAAGTTCACCAGGAACTTCGCAATCATCTTCACCTTCGTCTTCAGCTAAGTTGATCAGATTTTCAAAGTCATAACTGGCAGTAGCAGAGTCGTTACCAATGAGATCCAGAGTGGATGTAGACCTGTGTATGTGAGTGTGTGTAAAATAGTTGTTTTGCAATATGTAATAAGAAAAACAAAGAGCGCAAGATTTGAAATGCAAGAAACGTCCAATGCTTTTATTAATGATATATGAAAATGACACACATAAAGCCCTCACAAATGAAGCCACAGTGCCCCGGGTAAGACACCGGGCCATAAAGTTTAAAACATTGTCTGTTATAAATTCAAAACAAAAGGTTCATTACTGGGTGATAACAGAAACGTGCATAGAATCCTTCGCTGTCCAATTGCTTAATCCACCATCGGCAGTTGGGTATATCCAGCTGCCAATATCAAACTCTTCATCATCGTCATCTCCGATAGCATTCACCCCTGTGTCTTGTTTAGGCTTCTCTAGTGCTCCGAACACAATCTCCTTCACATCAATTAAGTCCTGTATTTTGTTCTTCAAAGACCAACAATCATCTGTATTATGCCCCGGACTATCAGAGTGAAAAGTACAGCGGGCATTAGGGTTGTACTTTGGTGATGTAGTGTTGGGATTCTTCGGGGCCTCCATTGGAATCACTAGGTTGGTCTTTAATAACTGCGGCAGAATCTGAGACAGAGTCATGTTAAGCTGAGTGAATTGCCTTCGAGGTATCTCGACCTTTTGTTGATTGTTGTGCTGAGGAGCCCCAGCAGGTTTTGAAATGACTACCGCATTAACAGCTTGGCGGCGTTCAGGTCTATTCTGGCTTTTCGAACTGTAGACAACACTGGACTCTTTCTTAAAAGGCTTTTTCTCGGTGCTTGATGAAGCACCCTTTTGTATCTTACCAGCCTTAATACCAGCCTCAATCCTCTCACTGGTCATAATTAGCTCTGTAAACCCAGACGAAAAGCTTCCAATCAGATGGTTGAAAAATGGACCAGACAAGGTCCCCAGAAACATATCCACAAGCTCCCGATCAGCCAAGGGTGGTTGCACTCTTCCGGCGAGGTCCCTCCACTTCTGAGCATAATCTTTGAAACCTTCGCCCGTTCCCATTGACATACCCTGGAGTTGGGTACGCGTGGGAGCGAGGTCGGAATTGTATTGGTACTGCCTGTAGAAAGCAGTAGCCAAATCTTCCCAACTGCGGATACTGGCTCCGTCCAACTGGTAAAACCATTCAAGCTGAGTCCCTGAGAGACTGTCTTGAAAGAAATGGATCCATAGGTTCTTATCAGCAGTGTACGGCTGAATCTTCCTTACATATGACCGGAGGTGCAACTTCGGACAAGAAACTCCGTCATACTTATAAAAAGCTGGTGCTTTGAATTTGTGGGGAATCACCACCCCAGATGATAGACCCAGATCACCAAAGTCCAGACCAGGAACCTTCTGAACTTCCATCGCACTCAACCGATCTTCCAGTTGTTTGTATATATCCTCAGCAGGAGGATACTGGTCTTCGTCGAAGTCCGTTTCGTTGTTTGAGACCACAAGGCTAGGAGCCCTTCTTTCTTCATGACTATCTTTCCCTCCAAATGAGGTGGTCAAATCAACTTCATCCCGTAGCCTATTTCCAAACCTGTGACCTGTGTTAAACAGGACTGTCCTCTTCTTCTTCTTCTTCTCTTTCAGAATCAGGGTCTTCAAATCTTGCAGACCCTTAGCTAGATTCATGAACAACTCTTGGAATTGGGCATTCTGGGCCTGTAGGGCCTTGATTGCTTGCTCAGTTGATGGTTCAGCAGACATGATGAGTGCTGAAATAAACAGCGAAGAAGATAAGAGACCTGTAATGGGTACCTATTATGAAGTGCATGGGATGAAATGCGTATGATATGATTTCAAAGACAATCGAGAGATTCAAATTCGTAAACCAAAAAGGAAACACACTTTTATTAGGTAAACTTGAAATTCAAATTGTTCAACAAATTGCCCTTAAGGCGTTACAAGAAAGGAAATACTGAAAAGGAAATAAAAACTGGAAAGGAAATAATCAAAGGACAATCAGTGCTCCCATGGTCGCTTCTTGTCGATGCGGACATTGTCATTGAGAATCCGCTCGTTCTCCAGCTGCCTAGTCAACTTCTGGATCTTCTGTTCTTGCTCGTTAAACCTTTCTCGATAAGCATCCCGCTCTTCTCTCAGCTGCATCCAAGACCTTTTCAGTGCCCCAATGTCAGTGGGAATGTAAGGATGGAGGATGGTAGGAAGAACCCCCTCTTCATTAGCAACTTCAACAATGATAGGCAGGACGGATTCATACGGCATACCCAGCTTTTGGGCACGGATACGAACCCATCTGAGATATGGCTCCATTGGAAGAGAAGTCTTTGGGCCCAGCTCGTGTGGATCAGATCTGTGAACTCTATCCCAAGCCCTTATGAATCTGCGACGTTGATAACGAGAAAACATATCGTATAATTAACATGCTTTTTACCGATTTTATATTTCATTAAGTCGTCTAACCCCCGATTATTCCAAGATTATTTGTCTTTTTGCAGATATAACACTTGTCGACTCAAACCAATGAAAAAGGACAAAATGAAGAAGGCTAGACGAAAAACAAAGAGAAAAAGAATAAAAAAATACAAAGTTGGGACTTCTGGATAGGTGACGGTCGTCACGTCCCTGTGACGGGCGTAACACCCCACAACATAAGTAAACGCTCATCACACACACCTGACGAGCGTAAGGCACCACTTCAGTGTGTGACGACCGTCACCCACCTGTGACGACCATCACGCGCGTGAAGGAGGACGTTACGCATAGATTGAAGACGTGGGCGTGAAGGGAAAACTAGTTCTCCCTGTTTCTACTGAATCTCCTATTTTATTGCCACCACTATTACTGCTCCTACAATTTCTCCATGAAGACTTCATCAAGAATTCAAATTAAACTGCTGATTCTTCCTGCTATATATATGAGTACCAAGGCACAGTCCAAGGGTCGAAGAATTTTCTACAGACCAAATTTCTATTTTTCTGCATTATTTCTATTTCCTTGTTTTTGAGCTTTTTCTTTATTCCTGTAATTTTCATTCCAAGTTTTAGTTTTTAGTTTTAAGTGTTAATTCTTCCTTCAAGAATTAACACGAATTATTTACTGCAATCAAGCTAAAGGATTATTGTAATACTTCAAGATTACCATAGCAACTTTGATTCCAGGTTTTTATTGCAATTAATATTTATTCAGTTTTTATATTATGCCAATTGTTGTTATGAATTATATTTTGAATTATATTGCTTTCAAGTTAATTATGTCCGGCTAAATTATTAATACCGGTATGTGACCCGTAAGAACTAAAGGAATTCAGTGATACCTTGGCCAAAAATATTTATAAAACAATTTCTGGTTTCCAATTTCCAATATTAATTTAACTATCCTTGTCACGAGAGTGAGAGGTTAATTAACATGACTTTGCCACGAGAGTGGGAAATTAATTAAGGCAAGAACCTGCATGCGAGAGCTGGGGTTCAACCCAGATAGTGGTAACGAAGCATTGATTTTTAAATACACGAGAGTGTTTTAATAAATTAATTAAATTCAAATTGTTTTCAAAAAGTGTTATTAAATTTAAAGTGCATCCACTAGGTTTAGTAGCATGACTTATTTCATAAACACGAGAGTGTATGTCTCAGGTTTTTAAACAATTAGTTTTTACCGAAATACTTTATAGGCCAAGCGATTCATCGAATTCCCTAAGTCCGATTATCACATACCGGTATAATTAGTATTATTACTTTTAATTAAACTGTTCTCCCCCAAAAATCGAATATTCATCACTTAGTTAGACAAACTGTAGCATTAGATCGTATGCGATTGATCCTCAGTCTCTGTGGGTTCGATAATCTTTTAAAACTAGAACGACTGAACTGTATACTTGCAGTTAGTATCCCGACAGACTTATAAAGTCCCGATCAAGTTTTTGGCGCCGTTGCCGGGGACTGATTAATCAATTAAGTACGATTCTTCTGTTGCGCGTTTAGACTAGGAAACAGAAACCCTCTTTCGATTTGTATGCCAAATACTCACTCCCGAAGCGAGTCTTTGCATCTACGAATCTTGTCCCAATTACTATGTATCACCCAAATTTTTTCTACAACCCCCACTCTGAGTATTTCGAGGAATCACAAGAATTCCATAAATCCGACCTCGAAATACTATTGGAGAATTTCAATGCATCACAGACTCATTCTCACCCGAATTACCTTTCCAACTATCAATCCCAAAATTTTGAGGAATCGCAAGAATATTATAGATCCAACCAAACTTATCCTCAACCAAATTTCCCCTACAATCACTACACCCAATATTTCGAGGAGACGCAAGTATCCTATAAATCCGACCTCGAAATATTAATGGGAAATTTTAATGAAATATCAATGATGACAAAGCGCTTTACGGAAACACAAAATGCGACTCTAACTCAATTTGAAGAATCAGAAGAATCGCATGATTTCAACTTTGAAACATCAATGGAGGATTCTGACGTGACGCTAATTCACTCTAGGGTAGAATATCTGATGGAGCACTTTGTAGAGACACAAACTGTCCAGAACGAAGAGTTTACAAAACAAAGTCTTCAAAACAGTGAAAACCTTAGGCAACTGACCACTGTGGTTGACTCGCTCGTGACCTACAACATAGCCTTAGAGACCCAAATCTCCCAGCTTGAACAAAACCCTCTAGGACCCTTCCCTGAGGAGAAATTGGATGTTGTAACAACCAGTAGTGAAAAACAAGTTGAAAATCCTAAGGAGAGCGATAATGAGGTTGAGGAGAGTGATAATGAGGTTGAGGAGAGTGATGATGTGGATGAGGAGAGTTCAGACGAGGAAAGAGTAAAGATTAAGAAAAATCCTCCAACACCATCTAAAAGAGAGGTTGTAGAAGAGGTAGAAAAGGGAGCACCTATTGTTATGCCTCACCCCTATACCCCACCGTTTCCTTTCTCGAAAAGTTTTATAGAAGCTCAGATAGACTCCAAATCTAAAACGTATGTGGAGGTATTGGAAAATATCCACACTAATGCACCCTTGTTGGAAGTCTTGCATAAAAAGAGAAAATTAGAGGACCGTGAAACTAGGGATATAATTCCTGTTAAGAAGGTAAGGTTAACCTTTGAGGTGGTGGATGAAATCACTAAGCCCAAACTTGAAAAGTTGATACTTAGGATAGATCCAGAACCACCACCACAAGTTCAGAAGAATGAACCACCCCACAGAAGAAAGAAAAGAAAAGGTGAGGGATATGTGAGATGGCTTGATAAGTGGCCATGGAAAATGACAACTACTAAAAGTTCAACCGAGGAGTCATCCTCGAGAGAACCACCATGAGTGCTTGCACTCCTGTTCGTCAGGCTTATGACGTTAAACAAAGTGCTGCGTGGGAGGCGACCCATATGTTTTTTTCTGTTTGTTTTTGTTTTTAACTTTCTATTCCGTTTCTATATTCGTTTTCTTTTAAAGCATTATTTTCATTATTTTCTTTTTCATCTTTTCTAAAAAAAATTTATACAACTGCTGCTGATTTTCAATCAACTTTACGGGTTTTCTGAAAAAGTCTTTTTCTATCCTACCTTCTCCCCTGATTTGCTTTCCCCCTTTGCTATTTTCTATGGAAACCACTTTTAGAGGCAGGAACCAAATGAGGAGGTTTGAGGAATTATCACACAGAAATATTGGTATGACCTTATATTATGATGAGCCACCAATGGACACTTTAGGCATTAAGGATAGTGTCCATTGTCTGTTTAGCCAGCTGGGGTGGAAAAAGCCCACATTAAATCTAGGTTTGTTACATACCGCGAGCTCACCCTTGAGTTTCTGAGCTCTTTAGTTCATATACCCGAGCGCGGTTTCGGAACTAGAAAGGGATTTATAGCCTTCGAGTTGTTTGGTATTGAATTTGCTTATACTCATAAAGAATTATCCAACCTTCTAGGATTCCCTTGCAGACCTTTTGCTTTTTCTACCACCCAGGCAGAGTTAATGGATTTTGAGCTAGACTACTTTTGGGGGACTTAAACCGGGAACTACCACCCTGAGCCAGATAACATGGATAATAATGAAATACACAACTCCGCTATCCGCTATTTCCACAAGATTCTAGCACATACCATTTTTGGCAAAGAACAGAACCGCACTGCCGTATCTAAAGATGAGATTTTTTGCTACAGTGTATGACCCAGGGCCGGCCTGTAAATGCAGTGCCATTCTTAATGCAGACATTTACCCGCATTGCCGAGAACCCTAGTGAGCCAATCATCATAGGAGGCCTTGTTACCATGATTGCTAACGCCCTCGGACTTAGATACCAGCTACATAGGTGCACACAATTTGTTTCAATCCGCCCTATAAACATTGATTTTTTGTTTCCACCTACGAATAATAGGTAACCTAGGTCCTGCACCCTTCGATTACTTGATAAGGGACGAAGTAGTCACGGTATTTACACTTCCTAACCATGCCAAAACAAGTGCCCAAAATCGCGACAATTGGCTGTAGGAGCTTAACCCTCCCGACCACCCTTCGACACCTGAGACACCCCAATCCTACCAAGTTTATGATACCACAATGTCTGATGAGAGTGACCCCGAGACCCCTCCTGGTTACCATGATGGTAACAACATCGTAGAGGAAGTTGATGCCCCTGCAATAACAAAAGGGGAATATGCTGAAAATTTGAATAAAATCTTTTCTACGCTGGATGTTTATCAGACGAACATCAATGGAATCAAGAGCGAGTTGAAGGGTATGCGTATGGACGTGATAAGCTTAACTGATATAACTGTGGAACAATTTTATCACATACATGCAGCTTTCGAAGACTTGAAGACGCGAATGGGATGAAGCAGCAGAATCAACACTTATTTTTACCTTGTCTTTTATGTTTCTAGGCAGTTTATGATTTCATTTTAAACAAGTCTACTTTTTACAGTTTTTAAATGAGCGCAGCGCTTGAAAGAAGACAGCAGGAGCAATATGAGTATCTGTGCACTCAAAACGCTCAGATCTTGACTGGGCAGCGCAACATGAATGAGAGGTTAGATGAGGCCGTGTCAGAGCTTAATGCCTTAAGGATGGACGTCAGCACCCTTGGTTTCCAAGATACTGATACAGAAGCCACTCCTACCAGACGCTCTCGCACCAGGAGCAGAGGACGTGGCCACCAGTAGTTTCTTTTTCTTTAATTTCTATGTAATTTGTTATTTTTCTGTTTCATTTCTTTTCCTTTTGTTTTTGTAATTGTACTTCCCCGCATATATACCGCAACATTGAGGACAATGTCGGATTTTGTGTGGGAGAGGTACCTTTCAATCTTTAATAAAACTAGTAAATTCTTCCGATATGTCTCGATTCAAATCCTTCGCTTTAATTTTCCATACCGAAATTTTTTTTATTTTCGCATTAGCCCGACATACCTATTTTAACGAAATCCTAGTTGAGGAAGCCAAAAACGACATAACAAGATCGATACGGTTCTGTCACCGTAGACTTCCTACTTACGCGATCCGTTTCAATAACCATTATACCGATATCTGGAGTTTCAAGTTCTAGAAGTAACCCCTAGTAGTTTATACTAGCAGTCAGCACCGTCTTGACACAAACCACGTGGAGAATCGATGAATATAAGTGTTTGATGCCTGATTCTAAAAATATCCTTCCTATCTCGCTGCTAAAAGAAAAGAAAAACTTGTGTACCAAAATATACGGGCACATATAAGAGATGAGCAAATAATGAAGGAATCCAGTGTTGGTTGGTTCAGAGGTATCTGGTTCTGAACTCGGCAGGGCGTGCTACGACTCGATCCCCCACAACCTCCAATTTGGATAACATATGTAGGGTTGCCACATTCATGTACCAGACCCCGTGCTAAAGGATCAAAGTCACTAACCGGTTACTCCACTACGTACGTGCTAAGGCAAAGGGCTTAATGTGATTGCGCCAGAACGGAACCGGGTGAAATAGATACGAGGAACTCCGGGCAGAGTTATAACGGAACTGTTGGATAGCTCGTTTAAAATGGAAGTCTACGAGTAAGCTTATTGCTTGCGTCATTAGCGTATCTTTAGTGTTTTACTCAAGTATTGGCCGAACCAACGAGGATTTCCTAAAACTACTTTAAAAAAATCCAAGGTATGTCATGCTTATGCGCTTGACGAAAACTTGTCCGACCTTTCGAATGACTATTTGCTTGAGGACAAGCAAAGGTTTAAGTATGGGGGAATTTGATAACGAGAAAACATATCGTATAATTAACATGCTTTTTACCGATTTTATATTTCATTAAGTCGTCTAACCCCCGATTATTCCAAGATTATTTGTCTTTTGCAGGTATAACACTTGTCGACTCAAACCAATGAAAAAGGACAAAATGAAGAAGGCTAGACGAAAAACAAAGAGAAAAAGAATAAAAAAAATACAAAGTTGGGACTTCTGGATAGGTGACGGTTGTCACGTCCCTGTGACGGGCGTAACACCCCACAACATAAGGAAAAGCTCGTCACACACACCTGACGAGCGTAAGGCACCACTTCAGCGTGTGACGACCGTCACCCACCTGTGACGACCGTCACGCGCGTGAAGGAGGACGTTACGCATAGATTGAAGACGTGGGTATGAAGGGCAGACTAACTACAAGTATACAGTTCAGTCGTTCTAGTTTTAAAAGATTATCGAACCCACAGAGACTGAGGATCAATCGCATATGATCTAATGCTACAGTTTGTCTAACTAAGCGACGAATATTCGATTTTTGGGGGAAACAGTTTAATTAAAAATAATAGTACTAGTTATACCGGTATGTGATAATCGGGCTTAGGGAATTCGGTGAATTGCTTGGCCTATAAAGTATTTCGATAAAAGCTAATTGTTTAAAAACCTGAGACATACACTCTCGTGTTTATGAAATAAGTCATGCTACTAAACCTAGTGGATGCACTTTAAATTTAATAAAACTTTTTGAAAACAATTTGAATTTAATTAATTTATTAAAACACTCTCGTGTATTTAAAAATCAATGCTTCATTACCACTATCTGGGTTGAACCCCAGCTCTCGCATGCAGGTTCTTGCCTTAATTAATTTCCCACTCTCGTGGCAAAATCGTGTTAATTAACCTCTCACTTTCGTGACAAGGATAGTTAAATTAATATTGGAAATTGGAAACCAGAAATTGTTTTATAAATATTTTTGGCCAAGGTATCATTGAATTCTTTCAGTTCTTACGGTCACATACCGGTAATAATAATTTAGCCAGACATAATTAACTTAACAGCAATAAAGTTTAGAATATAATTCATGTCAATAAACGGCATATTATAGAAACTAAATAAATAATAATTGCAATATAAAAAACCTGGAATTATAGATGCTATAGTAATCTTGAAGTATCACAATAATCCTTGAGCTTGATTGCAGTAAATAATTCGTGTTAATTCTTGAAGGAAGAATTAACACTTAAAACTTAAAACTAAAACTTGGAATGAAAATTACAGGAATATAGAAAAAGCTCAAAAACAAGGAAATAGAAATAATGCAGAAAAATAGAAATTTGGTCTGTAGAAAATTCTTCGACCCTTGGACTGTGCCTTGGTACTCATATATATAGCAGGAAGAATCAGCAGTTTAATTTTGAATTCTTGATGAAGTCTTCGTGGAGAAATTGTAGGAGCAGTAATAGTGGTGGCAATAAAATAGGAGATTCAGTAGAAACAGGGAGAACTAGTCTTCCCTTCACGCCCACGTCTTCAATCTATGCGTAACGTCCTCCTTCACGCGCGTGACGGTCGTCACAGGTGGGTAACGGTCGTCACACTCTGAAGTGGTGCCTTACGCTCGTCAGGTGTGTGACGAGCGTTTCCTTATGTTGTGGGGTGTTACGCCCGTCACAGGGACGTGACGACCGTCACCTATCCAGAAGTCCCAACTTTGTATTTTTTATTCTTTTTCTCTTTGTTTTTCGTCTAGCCTTCTTCATTTTTTCCTTTTTCATTGGTTTGAGTCGACAAGTGTTATACCTGCAAAAAGACAAATAATCTTGGAATAATCGGGGGTTAGACGACTTAATGAAATATAAAATCGGTAAAAAGCATGTTAATTATACGATATGTTTTCTCGTTATCAGACGTTGCTCGTCGCTATCCCCTTGAAAATCAAAGATGATACTAGGAATTAGCAGCTCATGAGGTCCTTCTCTTCTGGCTCTCCCAAACTGACGTAAGGCCAAGCATGGAATATAAGAAATTCCTCCATGGGTTCCTATCATTGGAACATTGGGGTACTCCCCACATCGATCAACAATAGCCACCTCATCCATACCCTTGATAGTCCAGATGATGTCATTACGAGAGAGAGACATAACCCTATAAGCCCAGCCCATGCCTTCTTTGTTCTTCAACACTGATTTGGGGAGGTGCGAAATAAACCACCTCGCCAATAAAGGAGCACAGCACATCAGGGTTCCCTGCTTTCGGGTAGTACGGGCATAAAGCTGATGAAGAATATCACCCAAGAGAGTGGGTACAGGATTATGAGAAATGAAGATTTTCATCGCATTCACATCAATAAAGGAGTCAGGATTCGGAAACAATATCAAGCCGTATATCAGAAGAGCCAGAATATCTTCGAATGCCTTGAAGTCTAAACTATCCCAGAAATAGTTAGCCTTACCAACCAAGAACTTAGTCAGAAATCCCTTTACTCCACTTATAGTCTCCCAATTAGCCATTACCTCATCCTTGGTCATATGAAGGGCTGAAGCAATCTCTTCTGGCCTAAGGATCTTCTCCCAACCAGTAAACAGGGTCTGCTCCAGAATAGAGATACCGAGTAAATCAGAGAACTCCTCTAAGGTGGGAACCAACTGGTAGTCTTGAAAAGTAAAGCAATGGTACAGTGGATCATAGAACTGGACCAGGACACTCATCATATGCTCGTCCAATTTGGAGGTGACCAAACTGAGAAGATACCCATGTCTTCTGATGAAGGAGGTAGTATCAGGCATCTTTGCAACCAACTCTTTAAGCATGGTGGGAACCTGGACAAAGTTGATCCGGATGGTATTCCTACGCATGGGCATCATGACCTACAAAACAGAACAAAGATGAATCCCTCCTGTCTTTGAAATAGGTTAGTCCAATGCAAGATATATGCAATGTTATGATGTCATGATGTCATGATAGAAAGCACATAACAAGTATCCACAAATAGCAAACATGGTAAAGGCACACAAGTCACACAGAGAGCCATTAGATTTCAGGCTGGCAAGGGGCTTAGGTACTACCCTCTTTCAGTTTAGTTGGTTTAAACCTGTCCTAAAAATAGTAACCGGGTTCTAGAGGATCTCAATATCACTGACTACCCTCGATCGGTCATAATTCCAGTTTAGCAACCTTTTCTTGCGGCCGGAATCATCGCGAGAGTTTAGTCTCAATGAGTGTAGCATACTGCTACGGTTCTATGGCCAAGTTGGTCAATTTAAAGGTTCTAAGGTCAGTTGGTGCTTAATGACCCCTTAGATGACTCATATTCTCCTCGTTCCAACACAAGGGATATCGGTACAATCTAAAGTGCCACACCAACGTAGCTACTGTTTCAACTGTATCGGTCTACGTCGTACAATTCCCTCACAGTTTATTGCTACTTACCTAAAGGGTATCCCCAGATCCGGGTTTGGATCTATAGTAACTCTGATACAAGCCCACAAATATAAAGCATACAAAGCAAACAATTGAAAACACAATGATCTAATCCTAAGGTACACCCCACTTATTAAGTTTCCCCAGCAGAGTCTCCAGTTCTGTGATACGGTGGGAAGAGAGCTGACTGTTTTAGAATGCTGGTTCGCGTTTTGCGTTTGTTTTTCCAAAATGTCGCGGTAAGCAAGAGTCGCCACCGTCTTTTATTTTATCCAACAAGGAAAGGAAAAAAGCACAGAAAAATTCCTTTTTCGAGATGTTTCTCGGGTCCGGGGGGTAGATTATAGAAAGGGGAGGTGTTAGAACCCTTTCTATCCGTGGTTATCCACGGGCTCTTAGGTACTTGCTCAAAGTGTTTTCAAAATTTGCTTTCTTTGTGCTTGTGGGTTTGAAAAGTTTTTATTTTGAAGAGGAGTGTAAGTGTGAAAATTTGTTTCATTTTGAAAGAGCAGGTACTTAAGAACCATCTACCTACTCGAAAAAAGAATCGTTCTATGCTAATGTCCTTTAGACAATGCTATCCCACTATTGATGAGTAGGTAGCATCGTCGTTGGAGTTTAAAGGTCAATTCGATTAAGGGACGTGCGGTCACTAAAGCAATGTTAGGACGCCTTAGCGGTAACCCTAATGTCTTAGATCATTTTTCCAAGGCAACCGTTTTGAGGCAACTATGATCTTTGGACAAGAGGGCGACCTCTAAAACTTCCTATACTCAATGACCGTGTTACAAAGGCAACCAAGTGAGGTGTACCCTAAGAGTGCGCATGTGCGAGTGTGTTGTTTTCAGTTAATTTCATCTTTGTACATGTCAATGGTTATCTATGTTGATTTTAGGTTAAACATTTGATCTTGTCGTGCATTCCTTATTATCAAACATCTAACAGTTTATAAGTTGCGGAAATTAAATTGCGGAAATTAAACTAACTATTTCAAGGCGTCGGGTATTTACATCGCCAAACGCAACCCTTGAAATTAAAATGCGGAAAATAAATAAAGCGATAAAAATAGTCCTAATTAAAGCTATTACATTCCGGGAAACAGATACAATATTGAATAAAAATGGAACGCGTGCGGGAAATTAAATCGGGCTAGTTCTAGGGTTTTGACCCTTTGTTTATTAAAGAAAAGATTTTTTTGGTTTATTTTGAATTAAAAAGAAATTAGATCTAAGTTAATTATTAAATTAATAAATAAATAAATTAATTAATGAAAGTAAATTTTTTTTTTGGATTTTTGATATTTAAAGAAATAAAAATAAATTTGATCAATGTTAATAAAACCTATTTGTATAAATTATTTTTAATTATTGCAAAATATATTAAAAGTTATTCCTAATTAAAACTATATCAATTAAATTAATATTTATTAACAAAAATAAAATGCTAAGATTTAATTTAAATAAAGAAAATATTTTTTTGGTTTTTTTAATTTTATGAAAAAAATGATTTAATTGGTTAGTCAATAAATAAAAATAACTAATTAAATAAAATAAATAGAAAGAATAAAATAGAAAGACTTAGGGGGTGTGGGCCTGGAAAAGGAGTCTGATTAGCAGTTTTATGGCCCAATAATCCACTGGCCTGGTTGACTTTCTGATTCTCTACATGCCCTTTGACTTGGTAGCATGGTGGACTTCTCATCTGGACCACCAGATCTGGCCTGGGGCCATCTGGCTAGTGATTAAGTGAGAGACCATGGTATGCTACGCGCTTGGAGTTGTACTGGAATTCCTGAAGAAAAATAATACAAAGCATATGGGGGACCTGGGATTCGAACCCAGGTCCTGTTGATCATTGGACAACACCTCTACCACTCAAACAACACGCTTCATTTGTTATGGTATTGGACAATAATAATAATATGGGAAAAAACAATAATATGCCAGAAATAAAAAAAACACGCGCCAAGTTTGAACTATCCAACCAGGGGGGGACGCGTCATCATCTTCTTTGTTCAACCCTGTAAATTTACCTGCGGATTTATGTCCGCAGCTAAATTCGTATGTGCATCCTAAAATCCATTCTAGTCCATGGAAATTGATTCCAAGCACATGGTCATGCTCGTCTACCTCCCCTGGTTACGTCCATGTCCATCAATTGTGCTAATTTTACCTGATTAAGAAATGCCCAAAAAATACAAACCACGAGCCCTAGATTCGGCTAGGGGGTTATAGGCCAGATAAATGCAATTGGCTAATGCATAATGCTTGTAAATTGGACGATAATCATGAATATGCAAAGATTTTGCAAGAAAAGTGCAAGAATAAGGATCTATGAATTCACATGAAAAGCATTTTTTTGAGACACTTATAAAGCTTTTGCGCGCGTATGGAGATTGGTTTTGGGTTGGTTATGCTTCAATGATTGTCCAGCAATTGATTAGTGTTGAGATTTGCCTTTGAATTTGCCTCTAAGAACAATTTCAGTTTCACACTTTTTCACCTTTTTTCAAGTTTTGCTTTTGATGATTCTGCAGCCTCTTTCCCTTGATCTCGTGTGCTTTCACTTGTATATGTAATAAGTAATGCATTATGTTAACATTTGTGGATTGAATCCTTGCACATTGATGTCATGGGATTTGATTTGATCCTCCATTGAAAACTTGCTTAATTTGCCAAAAATCCAATCTTTTTGCACATGGAATGATTGATACGAATTTGATCATGATATTGATGGTGATTAGGTCCTGAAAATAGAAAAGATCTCATGTAATCAAGTTTTGTGATTTTATTTGATTTAAATTGATTTAAAATGGAATAATTAAATAAAAAATCAAATAAAATAGAAAAATTGATAAATGGACACAAGGCTGAAGCTAGGACACGTGTGTAGTGTGACAAGATCAAATCAAGTGGAAAAGAATGGTCCCATTTGACAAAATTTGAAGTTTTGGGGATAGTTGACTTTTGGCAATTTTGCAAAAATGCTCAACTTCAACAATGCATAACTTCTTCAATTTTGAACTTTTGTAAGTTTTATTGGACTTTTTAGAAAGCTTGAGATGTCCTCCAACCAACCCTTTTGGTCTCATCTCATTTTGATATTCCATGCTCAAGTTATAAGCTTTGGAAAAAAAGGTGTTTTTGTTGACTTTAAAAAATGACCTATAATGTCCAAATTTATAAATTTTTGTGAGTGCATTTCTTGATCTTGTGGTGTGAATATGGATTGTAGGAAATTTTATCCTCTTCAAAATGAGATTTGGATGGGTCATTGCTCATAAATTATGAGAAAGTTATGCTTGGTCAAAGTTGAGTTGACTTTTCCTACGAAACCCTAATTTAGCAACTTTTGAGTCTTGATGAATTTTGAGCAATCCTTGATGAATCATGATAAACCCTTGATCAAATGATGAAATATCCTTCAAAATGAGAATGTTGACAAAAAATCTTGAAGTTTGACTGTATTTGGGTCACAATTGACTTTTGCCCTAGCACAGTCGATTTTTGGACCTTTTGAGCAATTGACTGAGCAAACTTCCTCTGCAAGGCTTGAAACTTGACATGGATGAACTTGAGAACATATTAGGACATTGGCGAGTTCTTGAGGTCATTTGGATGCAAGGACCTTGATGCAACATAAAACCCTAATTTTCAATTGACTGCCTTAGGAGATGACTTGACTGTCCAACTCTTGAGCAATCTTGAGCAACTTGTAGATTTTTCTTGCAATGTCTTGAGAAGTATGAGAGGGCAAATTTTGGGGTACAACACTACCAATGAGGGCTTCAAAGACTACGCCCAAAAGTGGAGGGATCTAGCCGGAAGGGTGCAACCACCTTTATCAGAAAGAGAGCTAGTGGACATGTTCTTGGGAACCCTATCAGGTCCTTTCTTTAATCACCTGATGGGAAGCTCCTCTGCAGGGTTTACCGAATTGATTCTAACTGGCGAAAGAGTGGAGGCTGGTATAAGAAATGGGAAAATTCAGAAGGACGTGTCTGCCTCAACTGCTGCAAAAAAGCCCTTCACAGGAAAGAAAGAAGTGTCCGCTGTCTATACACAGAGGAATTAGGGAAGAACCAAGCGCCGACCAACAGTGGGGGCCGTTATGATTCAAAAGCCTGCATCAGACCAGCCAAGATACAATCAGCCGAGAAATAACTAGCAAAGGGTGGAAAGGCCTGTACGGAAATTCACCAAGATAAACATGACTCCTGCTCAAGTCCTACCACATCTCTTGAAGTTGAATTTGGCCATGCTAAAAGAGACCCCTAAAAATCCTAACACTGCTTCTCCACACTACTATCCGAATTCCAGGTGCGCTTACCATTCTGAAATTCCAGGGTACGACACCAATAATTGTTGGGCTCTGAATAATAAGATTCAAGATCTTATAGACGCTAAGGAGGTTGAGTTTGAAGGGCCTGAGAAACCGAATGTTATCTCCGCTCTAATGCCTAAGCATGGTCACAATGCCAATGCTGTTGAGGAAGACAATGAAGAGGAGGGCAGCTTGGAAGATTGGATATTTCCTACTGTTGGCGGAGGACTGTGCAACTGGGAAGCAAATGACTTTGTTCCGATTACTTTCATATCTCAGTAATTTATCTTTTCCATTTCTGTTGGATCTGTAATAATTCACTAACAATTCATACTTTTTCAACCTTGTGTCTTACTCGAGGCACATAGGTCCATTTGTAAGGGTTCTTATTTCATTTTCATATGTCATTTAATGAATCATGGACGTTTTTCATATTTAAACCTTTTGTGCTCATTGTCTTTCTTTTACATTTTATTGTTTTAAGATGGCTATACCCTTACACACACCCACACTCACAAATGCAGGTACCCTTCCATTCCGGATCCCATGGGTAACAATACTGCTATAGCCTTCAGTGACTCTGAAGATCTGATCTACCAAGTCGAATACAAAGGTGAGGAAGATTGTGAGGTGCTAGGGGAATTGGCTAGACTACTACAACAAGAGGAAAGAGCAATTCATCCTCATGAGGAGCAGTTGGATACAATAAACTTGGGAACTGAGGATGATAAAAAGGAAATCAAAATAGGTGCCAATCTAGAGCCGAGTGTCAAGGAGCGCTTAATTCAGCTACTGCATGATCATGTTGAGATCTTTTCCTGGTCATAAGAAGACATGTCGGGACTCGATACAGACATTGTGGTACACCATTTACCCATAAGAGAAGACTGTCCACCAGTGAAACAAAAGGTCCGCCGCATGAGACCTGACATGTCAGAGAAGATCAAAGCAGAAGTTATGAAGCAGTTCAATGCTGGATTTCTGGCTGTTACTTCCTATCCTCAATGGGTTTCTAACATTGTTCTCGTGCCTAAAAAGGACGGCAAAGTGAGAATGTGCATGGATTATAGAGATTTAAACAGGGCCATCCCTAAAGATGATTTTCCACTTCCACACATCGACATCCTGGTAGACAACACAACTCAACACAAAGTATTTTCTTTCATGGACGGATTCTCAGGCTATAACCAGATCAAAATGGCACCTGAGGACATGGAGAAAACTACATTTGTCTCACAGTGGGGTACGTTCTGCTACAAAGTGATGCCATTCGTACTGAAGAATGCCGGGGCAACCTATCAACGCACCATGGTAGCTTTGTTTCATGATATGATACATCATAAGATAGAGGTCTACATGGATGATATGATAGCCCGATCACAAACTGAAGAAGAACACCTGGATCACTTGCAAAAGCTGTTTGTCAGATTCAAGGAATACAAGCTCAGATTGAACCCAAACAAGTGTATATTCGGAGTCCGGTCTGGTAAACTCTTAGGTTTCATTGTCAGCAACAAAGGCATCGAGGTTGATCCTTCCAAAGTCAAAGCTATACAAGAAATGCCTGCTCCTCGCACTGAGAAGGAAGTCAGAGGTTTTTTAGGATGCTTAAACTACATTGCTAGGTTCATTTCTCACCTAACGTCTACTTGTGAACCAATCTTCAAGCTGTTGAAGAAAGATCAGGTAGTCAGATGGAACGATGAATGTCAAATCGCTTTTGATAAAATCAAGGAGTATTTACTGGAACCACCTACCTTGATGTCACCCGTCGAAGGAAGACTACTAATCATGTATCTGACCGTCTTAGAGAATTCAATGGGGTGCGTACTGGGGCAGCATGACGAGTCTGGCCGAAAAGAGCATGCCATTTATCACCTTAGAACAAAGTTTACCGACTGTGAAACGATATATTCACTGCTCGAGAAAACTTGTTGCGCTTTGGTATGGGCTGCTCGCCGGCTAAGGCAGTACATGTTGACTCATACCACTTTGCTGATATCTAAGATGGATCCGATAAAGTACATCTTTGAGAAGCCTGCTTTGTCTGGAAGAATAGCTAGATGGCAGATGATCCTAACAGAATACGACATACAATACACGACCCAAAAAGCTATAAAGGGAAGTGTGCTAGCCGATCATCTGGCCCATCAAGCTGTAGAAGATTATCAATCCATGAAGTTTGACTTCCCCGACGAAGACATCATGACATTGGACAACATTGAAGAAATCAGACCATATGATGGACCTGAACAAGGATCCCGATGGACCCTGTACTTTGATGGGGCATCCAATGCACTTGGCAACGGTATCGGTGCTGTGCTCATATCCCCGGAAGGTTGCCATACTCCTTTCACTGCCAGACTTTGCTTCAACTGTACGAACAACATGGAAGAGTACGAGGCATGCATCTTTGGTCTCAAGGCTGCCATAGACTTGGGAATCAAATCCTTAGATGTGTTTGGGGACTCAACTTTGGTCATCAGTCAGATCAAAGGAGAGTGGGACACTAAGGATCCAAACCTCATCCCTTACAAAGAACATGTTTTGACATTGCTACCACATTTCGAGCAGATTACCTTTGAGTACTTCCTGTGAGAAGAAAATCAGCTAGCAGATGCTCTAGCTACAATGTCATCTATGTTTAAACTTGATTGGGATAATGAGGCTCCCCAAATCACCATTGAACGGATGGACGAACCGACACACTGTCACGAGATTAATACCGAAGAAGTAGTGGACCAGTCGTGGTTTCATGAAGTCAAAAGGTATCTCGAGGCTCAAGAATATCCAAAAGGAGCTTCAGTCAATGACAAAATGTTCTTAAGGAGATTCTAGACAAAGTTCTTCCTAAGCAATGACATCCTGTACAAGTGCAATCATGATTCTATTTTGCTCCGTTGTGTGGACAAGATTGAAGCTGAAAAGATCATGGCCGAATTGCATGAAGGTACCTTTGGAACTCACTCTAGCGGGCATACGATGGCAAAGAAGATCCTACGGGCAGGCTATTACTGGTCTACCATGGAAGCTGACTGCTATCAACACTCCCGGACTTGCCATAAATGTCAAATCTATGCAGACAAGATGCACGTGCCTCCTGTTCCTCTAAATGTCTTAACAACTCCTTGGCCCTTCGCTATGTGGGGAATCGACATGATTTGAGAGATCAAGCCTACAACATTCAATGGACACCGTTTCATTCTGGTGGCCATTGACTACTTCACCAAGTGGGTCGAAGCAGCTTCCTTCGCATCCGTTACTAAGAATGTTGTTGCCCGCTTCATTAAGAAGAACCTTATTTGTCGGTACGGTATCCCCGAAAGGATCATCACTGATAACGATACAAACCTTAACAATACAATAATCATCGTCTTGTGCGAGCAGTTCAATATTCAACATCACAATTCATATCCCTATCGGTCAAAGATGAATGGTGCAGTCGAAGCTACTAACAAAAATATCAAAAAGATCATACAAAAGATGAAAGTTCCCTACAAGGACTGGCATGAAATGTTACTGTTTGCTATCCACGGGTACCATACCACGGCTCGCACATCAACTGGGGCAACACCCTATTCTTTGGTATATGTCATGGAGGCTGTTTTACCTATCGAGGTTCAGATTCCCTCTTTGAGAATCATGAAGGATGCTGGTTTGAGTGAAGATGATTGGATCCAGACCCGACTTGATCAGTTGAACTTAATTGACGAGAAGAGACTTACTGCTGTTTGCCATGGTCAGACGTATCAAAAACGGATGATCAAGGCTTTCAACAAGAAAGTCAGACGCCAGGTATATCAAGTTGGATATCTAGTGATCAAGCGCACCATTTTGCCACCAAGTGATCCCAGGGGAAAATGGACTCCTACCTACAAAGGACCATTTGTAATCAAGAACATCTTTTCTGGTGGGGCAATGATCTTAACCACCATGGACGGCGACGACCTGCCGCACCCTGCGAACGTAGACATAGTCAAAAAATACTACGCATAAGAGACCCGCTAGGTTGACACACCTAGGTAAAACAAGGGCATCCCAACAAACCAAAAAGGTTCGGGCAAAAATTAGGGATAAAATAAAAAAAATTTGTACACCCGGCAAGTTGAAAAACCGAAAGGGCGACTTGGGCAAAAAAGGGTTTCCCGGTGGATCGAAAACCCGAAAGGGCGGTCCAGGAAAAAGTTAGGGAATTAAAGCGTATAACTATGTCTCGTCGGATCACTTTAAGGATAATCTCTTCACTGACAAACCTGGAGCTTCTGATCAATTCAATCATCTTCGAACTAAGCAACGGACAAACAAGATATTCAGGGATACGAAGGCTATAGCGGAATGGGAACCCCATGGGATTTTTTACACATAACTATCTTTCTTTGTATAAAATTTTTTCTTACTTTTATGACACCATCCTCTTACTAGGATGCTTGTCTCCTTTGTACAAAACACTTATTTAAAGTAAATACAAAGATATCTCTTTAAAGTACAGAAAAGCTATTTTCCTTTTTCTTTTACACTTGTGTTTTTATTTGCAAAAACGTCCAATGATTCATTGATAAACATATGCATTTGAACATAATTACTGTTTACATATAAACAAAGTGGAAAAGAACAATTACTGACAAACTGAAAAGATAGGAAAGCGTCTTTAGGCTATTCCATAAGAAATCCCTACAGTACATCATCTAGATCCCCAGCGGAGCTAAAATTTCAAACCCTTAATTCCCATCAGAGTTAAAACTTCAAACTCCCAATCCCCGGTGGAGCCAAAACTTCTAACTATCAATCCCCAGTGGAAACCATTCAGTTTCTCTAAGTTCCCCATCAAATTATCTTGAATCCTGAAAAGCAACCAGATAACAGTTAACTTTTTGTCTCTCATCAACCTAGGATAATTCCCCAGTAGAGTGGCAGACAACCCAAACTCCTGAATCTACTCTCCAGAAGTAAGCCTTCTTCCCCACAGAGTTTTTATTGCTTCCCAACAGAATGAGGATTCTCATTCTTAATTCCCAGCAGAAGCCATAAGAGTTTTCTCTATTCCCCAGCAGAATAGGGATTCTCATTGTGTAACCCCCAGTAGAAGTCATCAAAGTTCTCTGGATTTCCCAAGCAGATTACTCGGGAAGTATATGGCATTGCTCGCAGCAGATTTTTTTGTGAATACTCCAACGATCCTTACATCCCCATAGAAGTTGCCAAGGTTTTCTTATCCTCAGCAATCAAGGGTTTTTAATCTCCAACAGTTGCCAAGGATTTCTTATCCTCAGCAGTCAAGGATTTATTTTCCTCGGCAACAGTCAAGGATTTATTTTCCTCAGCAATACAGCATATCAACTTACATACGCATAACATTACATCCATATATCATAAACATTGACAAAGTACATATGTTGCATCATACATTTCATGCATCATAACTTTGTGTTTCAACTAACATTTTACCCTTTTCAGGATAAGATTAACAACTACCGTTTAACAATATGCAATCATGATATAGTTCAGATACGCTCCAGACACGGTTGCCATTCTGTCACCTATTCAGATTCTAGTTCAGATATGCTCCAGACACGGATGCCATTCTGGCCCTTATTCAGTTTTCAGATTCAGATACAGTTTAGATACGCTCCAAATACGGATGTTATTCTATTACTCATTCAGATTCAACTTCAGATACAATGCAGATACACTCCAGACACAGAAGTCATTCTATTACTCATTCAGACTCAGATTTCAGATACGGTTTAGATACGCTCCAGACGCGGATGCTATTCTATTACTCATTCAGATTCAACTTCAGATACATCACAAATACACTCTAGACACGAAAGTCATTCTGTTACTCATTCAGACTCATATTTCAGATACATTTTAGATACGCTCTAGACGTGGATGCTATTCTATTACTCATTCATATTCAACTTTAGATACAGTGCAGATACACTCCAGACACGGAAGTCATTCTGTTACTCATTCAGACTCAGATTTCAGGTACAGTTTAGATACGCTCCAGACGCGGATGCTATTCTAATACTCATTCAGATTCAACTTCAGATACAGTGCAGATACACTCCAGACACGGAAGTCATTCTGTTACTCATTCAGATTCAGTCTCCAGATACAGTACAGATACGCTCCAGATACGTATTCCATCCTGATTCTCATTCAGATTCAGTTTTCAGATTCAAGTTCAGATACACTCCAGGCACGATTGCCATTCTGTCACTTATTCTGATTTTCCCCAGCTTAGATACGCTCCAGACACGGTTTCCATTCTATCACTTATTCAGATACAAAGTTCAGATACAACTCAGATACGTTCCAGATACGGATACCATTCAGATGCTCATTCTTTTGACTTACAACTTACAATTCAACAAACATTCTTGGATGGCATCTACAAGCCCATCTCCAACAAGATTCTATCACTTCTCCAAATGGCATCTTTAAGCCCATTCCCTAGACTACACTTTGACGAGTGCAAATTTACGGGCACTCTAGTGTCCAATCATCTTTTACCTTCGAGTCACGAACGGCAAAACTCGCCAATCTAACTCTTCAGGTTCAAGAAGATTTAACATGGGCAGCTGTTGTACCCCAAAATTTGCCCTCTCATTTATCAAGATATTTCTCACAAGACTTCTTGGACTCAAGACATGATTAGGGTTTGGTCAACTCAAGACAACATCTTGCACTGATAACCCAAATCTAAGGTTTGAGTTTGCACAAGGATTTTTGGACCATAAATGCTTCATGTGACTTTCATATACCATCTTGGACCCCCAAGATTGCTCATGTTAAGTTTCAAGCCTTGAATCACATTTTTGATCAGTCAATTAGACAATTGACCTAAAAATCAACTATATTGGGGAAAAAGTCAACCAAGGTCAATTTATAGTCAAACTTCATAATTTTTGATCCACAACAACATTTTAGACTCATATGTACCATTTTATCAAGTTTGGATCACAACACCTCAAGAAATTTGATCAGATCATCAAAAGGGCAAAATGGTCAAAATTAGGGTTTTGACTGAGAAAGGGCAATTTTTGATTTTTAACCTAGCCAATGGCCAATTGGGTTAAAACATGATTTCAAGGATTCAATGGCATCATCTTGAACTAATTACATGGTTCAAAAGATTTCAAATGCATAGGATTGACAGATGAATTTTGCAGCCAACTGATCAAAAGTCAATTGTACACTAAAAAGTCAAGCTTTGACTTTTTGGTCAAAATCAAGTGCCAAGGGTCATAATTCATCAAGATATGTCAAAACATGAAACTTGTTCACCAAGAAAATCAATTTTGAAAATTAGGGTTTTAATTTGAAATTTTTTCATAACTTAGAAATTTTCTAAGTATGGAAATTTTCTTATTTTTTCCCAACTTTTCACCACTTTTTCACCATGATGCAATTTGATTCAAAGAAAACTTCCAACATGAAAGTTGTAGTCCTACATGAAATCTACAACTTTGATTCATAAAGTTTTCCCAAAATATGCTTGGATATCAAGTTATGAATTTGTGAATAGAGGTCCATGAACTAAATAACTTAGTGAAAATTTGCCCTAATTTAGGCAGTTTTTTGACCCAACTTCATGGACATTTTTCACCTAGTTCTAAGAGGTATCTCAAATTTAATTTCAAAGATGGATTTTAGAGGAAATTGCAAGCTTTAAAAAATGTCCAAGAACTCTCCAAGATCATTTGTGGTTAGGGAGAATCGAAGAAGAGAAATTGGCATTTTATCACTTTTGTTCATGCCATTTTTACAATGCATCAAGTTGCAAATCTGATCTTGGATGCTTGTACCTTGCATTACAGGTCCTAAACTCATTCTACACTCCATAATTAAATGCAAACTCATAGGATAAGGGCATTATCTTTGCTTTTGGAACATTATACAAGATATTTTTCAATTTTTAGCATAAAGGGAACATTGTTATTTTCATAAAGGCAAGCTTTTACAACTTTATCATTCTTGAGCCTTGGACTTGTTTCTTTGAGGCAAGAAATCTCCACAGATATCAAGCATTGTGATCCAACTCTCTGCAGCTAGCAAGCAAGCAGTACAAGCATGTGTGCACAAGTCACTTCAACTTTCTTCAAATGCAAGAAAAGTGGCAAAAGGGATCATAACTTGTACAACTGCTAGAGAGTGGACTTTGTATCACTCCATACATATTAAAAATGTTATCACAATGCAAAAAACGATTGGATAGCATCTGAAACTCTCCAAAACTCCAAAACATCATTTTTCTGCCCAAACATCCAGTTTCTGAAAAATCATAGCAAGCTCTTTATTTGCTCGTGCGTTTTTCCCTTTAACACTTGAAACACCTTCTACACATCATACTAAAGCTATCCAGACCTTTACATTGTTGATGTAACCCCTGTTTCTGCCATTGCCATTTTTAATCTTGGAGCTTGCAGCTTGACTTCTACAGGGAGTTTTGGCCATCCACAAAGCAAGCTAGGTATTGGAATAGTTTGAAGGAAGTTCAGGGAAGCACACACGATCCTCAGGCCTCACTCAAAGTCTCTACATTGTCATATCCAAATCCAGATGAAGGAGGTATTTTTCAAATCTCTATCTCTTTATTTAGGCATCCTCAAGCCACGATTTGTGAAGCAAAAATGTAGCCCTTATCACGGTGAAGTTGTACATATGCATAATTGTCATTTATATTAACTGGGCTAAGAGAATTTGAACCTTGAAGTTGCTGAAATAATTAGGTCACGAATTAGGGCTGATTAAATTCTCTCTGATCTTTGAGAGTCAGGTTACAATTTTTATATCATTGGAATCGTGAGATTACAAGCTACATGTTTTATGTTATGGGTTTTTGTTTTTATGCAAGCATGAGCAAGTTGTAGGTTTGAAGGAAAACGCGCGCAAGCTGAAGGACAAGGATGAAGATGAGATGCCTTGGGCTTTTTTGCATTTCTGGCCTTTTTGTTTTTTCTTTTCACACCCCCTGAATTCCTTTTGCACCCCCGTGATTATTTTCTTATATTTTTTGCATTTTTCTTGCATATTTTTATTTTATTACTTGCATTTATTTTTTCTAATGATAAAAAATACCCAAAAATATTTTATTGATTTTCACATTTTTATTTTATTTTTTTATTATTTTTTGCATAAAAATAGTTTATTTAATAAGATAGAAATCATTTTCTTAAAATAACTTGTAAATAATAAAAAAATACTATACATTTTTATTTTTATTATTTATACACATAAAATATTATTTTCTGCAAATACTTATTTTTTAATATTGATACATAATATTATTTATTATTTTCTTGTACAAAAAGAATGGACAAAATATAAATATAGAACATATTTTTCTTTTAATTCCAAAACTAGGGTTTCCCCCTTTCAAAAATAACAATATTATTTTTCCCTTTTTCTAGGGTTTACATAAATCATTTTCTCATACAAAAATCAAATACAAAAAACATTTTTTGCATAAATACATTACATTGCATATTTAAATATTTGTATATTTATTTATTTCACAATATTCAATTGGGTTGTAATAGTATTTTAGGGTTTATATTTGTGCAATATCCCCATTCAAAAACTTGTATCCCCCCTCACATAATAATTGTTGTAATAGCTTAGTTTACATTTACGCAATTTATCGCATTTATACTTGTGTAGTAAATTAGGGTTTTGCATGATAAGACCAAAAACAAACAAATAGAAAAGACCTAATCCAAGACAAAACAAATGCATGTAAAATGACACACATTGCACACAAGCACCCTTAGGGTTTCACTCACTTGGTTGTCTAAATAAAAATGGCCATGGTATGCATGCAAAGTATCTTGGCAAAACAAAACAAAAATAAGATCATAGTCCCTCGATGACCCTATCAAAAGGTTGCCTAAACAAAGATGATCTTGGTCCCTCAAAATTGCTAAGATACTTGGAAATATTGCTATCATGGTCATACGATGACCCACGCCCGTCCCGTTTAACATCCAAAGATAGGGTTGTTTACCAAATCAATGGTAAATCAACAATATCAAAGGAATAAAAATGCACAAGAAAGACATTTTATTAGGTAGATAGCTTCTAGTTACTTGATCAATTTCAAAACAATCCTTGCTATTTTCAAAAACACACACACATTTCAAAACATTTTCAAACAACTTTCAAAACATTGAAACATTTTCAAAAGACAAACATCTTTGTATACATTCTTACGAACGAGAATCATTACAAAGATTGCCTAAACGATGGCCTCTTTTCAAAATACTTTCAAAACCATACAAAGCACCATTTCAAACAATTTCAAAAGCAAAGAAAGTGATCTAAACAAGTAACTAAGAGCCCATGGAAAACCATGGATGAAATGGGTGCTAGCACCTTCCCTTTTCATAATCTACCCCCCGAACTCAAGAAACATCTCAAAGGTCTTTCCTGTGCTTTTTTACCTTTCCTTTTGGATAAAAGAAAAGTCGGTGGCGACTCTTGCTAACCGCGACATTTGCAAACACAAACGCAAAACCTCAAGTCAGTTCTCCCACCGCATCACAGGGTCCAATATCAAACGCGGGAGTAGACGCAAGGATTTTGTCATGGAATTTCCGTTACTACTGACCAACTAGATCTTTTCCAAGTCGTTCTTGGAGAGAACACCAGAGATGACGTGAATGTATTGGATTTTGGACTCTGTTTGACGCATCGTTCAAATCATTGGAAAGCTAATATGATGAACTATATTTTGGTGGAATCAAATGAGTAAAACAAATATTTGTTTTCAGTACTTGTAATATGATAAGTTGTATTTTGTGTGGCGAATTGGTTATGAAATATGCATTATGATAACTTGGTTTTAATACAGTGATGATGTATGGTATTGTTGAGCTGTATGAATTGTATGTTGCACGTATGAATAGTTGGTGGCCGTAATGGCGTGTCGCATTGATGGATGAAGATATTAATGTTTTTTCTTTGTTGTATGGTTGTGTCGCGTGCATTAAATGTTGCAGACGTTAATCCTATTTGTGGGTTTTGATCCTAGATGGCGTAGATAGGGACTGATATGAACATCATTATTCATTATGTTGGTTGGCTCTGATCCTAGATGGCGTGGATCGGGAGTGAGGTGAACCAAATTGTTCAAGATATTGGTGGCTCTGGTCCTAGATTGCATGGATTCAAGAGCAATATTGATACCACATGCATTGAGTTTGTGAGTCAGTCTTATTACATTGCATTGTTGTTAATATGATGTTTGAGTTGTGTGATTGGTGTATGTGCTACATGATGATTATTGATACGTGCTATGAATTATGCATGAATGGGTAGTATTATATAATAAGACTGTTGTTATGTGAAGGTGTGAGTTCTGGAAATTGTGGCTATGCATGACTTACTTGATGTATACTCATTATTATGCATTCTCTTATATTGTTGTGATATCTCACCCTTCTGTTAGAATGATGCTTTATTCAACATCGTGCAGATAGTCAGGAGTAGTCTGAGGCTGAAAGGATTTATAAGCCTCTTCATTTATTTTGAGTTAGCGTCGTTTCTCTTATATGTAACACCGGGGGGATGAACGCTTTATTAATTTGTTGGTTTAAATGTTTTGTTTGGAATCCTACGAACTCCTTAGTTTTTGAATAAATATCAGTTTTTACTAGATGATGATTATTTTATACGAATACGATTTTTTTCCACTGCATTAATAAATGTTAAAGTTAAAGACTATGATTGGTTTCCGTTCATCTATAATTGTTATGTATCTGTGTATATGTTTTGAGCAAGGTTTATTATGTTTTGAAGTGTAGCATCCTAATTGGTTATGATTGATTTATTTTAAAGAACAAAATTACTCTGATTTTATATATGTATTCTTCGCGGAAATTAGGGTGTTACAAATACTGTCTACGGAATATCATCTGGTTTAACACAAATCTAACGATAACCAGACCTTAAATCAATCGTATTGAACACACAAGCACCTATCAACGGATCCATAAAATCATCAACCCTCGGAAGTGGATACTTATTCTTGATAGTCGCCTTATTAAATTGTGTGTAGTCTACTCGCAACCTCATAGTACCATCCTTGTTCTTAACCAACAACACAAGAGCACCCCACAGAGCAACACTCGGCCAAACAAACTTCTTCTCAAGCAATAATTCCCATTGTTTCTTCAATTTTTCCAATTCAGACGCTGACATCGTATAAGGATCCATTGACACTGGACTTATACCTGGTACTAGCTCTATGGCAAACTCTACTTCATGCTTTAGAGGCAAATAACTAATGTCATCTGGAAACACATATGGGAATTCACAAATAACAAGCAATTCAACACTTGCAGCTTTACGATCAACTTGCAATGCTGTAAACATATGAGCCTCATCTTCTAATAGTTCATCCACTTGATTAGAAGACAAAAACATCATCTTTCCACTATCACCAAAATTAGGGAAACTCACAGTCTTGCTGTAACAATTGATATGAACATAGTTGAATTCCAACCAGTCCATTCCAAGGATAACATTAATTTGGTGCAAGGGTAGACACACCAAATCCATCACGAAACTTTTACCATAAATGTTCAAAGGGAAAATCAAACAGAGTAATGCATTATTCCCATAACCATTATCCGGAGTATCGATCACCATACTCTCACTCATAGACGATAAATTCAAACCCAATATAGTAGCACATTCAAGCGAAACAAACGAATGAGTGGCATCAATATCAATTATAGCAACCAACTTAACATTGTTAATAAAACAAGTACCTAGAATCAAGTTGTCCTTCTTGGAATCCTCTGATCCACTCAAAGCAAACATTCTACCATAAGTATGGGCAGCAATCTTCTTTGGTTTTTGACATTGAGTAATGATATGACCCTGTTCACCACAATTAAAACAAGTTGGACCATCGTTTTTGCACTCAGAAACATGATGATTTGTCTTACCACATTTGTAACATCTCAAAACCTTATTGTTGCAATCACTAGCACACTGACCTTGCTCGCCATACTTAAAGCACTTGGCAGAAGCAGTAGCTCCTCCCTTACTTGGCTTCTTCTCATAAAAAACTCTATGCTTCCCTTTATCAGTCGGAGCACTATACAGTTACCCAAGATCCTGATTTCTCCCTTTCTTATCACTGAAACTCTTATAATAAGAAGCTTTATTTCTACTATCAGGATCCAAGATCTTGCACTTGTTCAACAACATAGCAAACTGGTGAATCTCAAGATACCCTAATACCTTGTTGATTTCTAGATGTAGTATGTTCTCAAACTTGATTCACTTAGAGACTTCAGTTATCAGATTGTTATAATATGGACAATACTTCACTAGCTCTTCAAACCTAGAACCATACTCGGCAACAATCGAACTCTCTTTTTTCATCTTAAGGAATTCGATCTCCTTCTTACAACACACGTCCTCAGGAAAGTATTTCTCCCGAAAAGTAGCTCTGAATACAACCCAAGTGATCTCTGTACCCAGAATTTCCATCCTTTGGTGTGCATTCCCCCACCATTCTTCAGCTTCCTCTTCCAACATGTGAGCACCAAACTGTACTTTATGTTCTTCCAAGAAAATCACTACTCGAGAAATCTTTTCAATTCCCTTAAGAAACGCCTGACCACCATCGATATCATGACTGCTGTAATATGGTGGGAGAACTAACCTGATTTGTGTTTTATCGCAAATGTGTGGATATCAAGAGTTGCCATCGGCTTTTCTTTTATCCAATGAGAAGGAGGTAAAAAGAACAGGAAAGACCTTTTTTTGATTTTGAGTTCGGGGGGTAGGTTATGAAAAGGGAAGGTGTTAGCACCCTTTTCATCCGTAGTTATCTACGGGCTCTTAATCGCTAGCTCACTTTGTTTTGAAAAATTGCTTTGTATTGTATGTTTGAAAAAATATTTTAAAAAGTTAAACTTTGTAATGACTCTCGTATCTGTCCTCGAGAATGCGTACAAAGTTTTTGTTTGAAGATATTTTTGAAGAGTGTAATTGTGTGAAAAAATTGTTTTGCTTTTGTGAGCAATCGATTAATAGAGGTCTACCTACTCAAGGTTGTTCTTGTGTTTTCCTCCTCCTTTAGATAGTGCTATCCTATCATTAGTTAGTAGGAAGTCTTATCCTTGGATGTGAAGGGACATGCGAGGGTCATCATACAGTCATCGAAGGCAACTCGTAAGGACGCTTTAGCAATTTTTGTTAAGGGACTAGATCATTTACCAAAGGCAACGTCGAAAGGGTCATCGAGGGACTATGCTCTTTATATCAAGGGACTTTGCTAAAGCATCCCCACGTTCGAGGGACATGACTGTTTATTTTTCCGAAGGCAACATGGGAGGTTACCCTAGAGGTGTGAGTGTGCAAAGTGATTTGTGTTTCAATTATTTTATCTTTGCATTAGGGTTAGCTATCGTTTGTTTTTAATCTTGCCATACAAGACCTAATTACTAAGCAGCAAACATAAAAATAATGAAAAGCAGTAAAGTGCAGAAAATAAATGCGGAAAGTTAAACCCTAGACTATTACAATGCTTTGAGGCAGTTACATAATAGAAATGCGGAAAGTAAACCCTAATTACTATTACAAATTGGGAAACAGTTACACAATTGGAAAAAATACGGGAAATAATAAACTACGTGAAAAAAGGTATGAATAGGAAAAGGAAAACGAAAGCGTTTTTGGTGATTTTTGATGAAAAGGTTTTTGACGATTAATTAAATAAACCTAAAAGTTTTATTAATTTTAATTAAAAAAATTGATTAATTAAATTAAAAACCTAAGAACCTAATTGGATTAGGGTTTTTAAAAAAGGTTTTGAAAAATAATTAGGTTTGTTTAATAAAGATTTATGGTTTATGAATTTTAGGGTTTTTAAGTGAAATTGATGAAAAAATAAGGTTTTAAAATAAATTGCCAGGGGTGGGTGTTGAACCCACGCCCTTAGCCCTTTCAGCCAACACCTTCACAAATGCGTCAAGTGCGCGCTTATGTACAAGGGAGGGGATTATCAAGCTTTGTATGTTAACCTGCAAAAAATCAGAAATTATGACAAAAAAGTTACAAAAGGCAGGGATCGAACCCACACCTTGATAGAGGAAAGCCATAGTGCGCGTTTTAACCACTGGGGTGGTTATACATCCAATCTCATTAGAGAATCAAAATAAACATAACATAAAAAAACATGGCATTACTGAAGAGGCGCCGGAGCCCTAGCTTCGGTCGTCTTCTCCGGTGAGTATAATTTCAAACCTACAAAAATAACAAATGTTAGGGATCCAAAGGTACCCTATCCCCTTAAATCCAACCCTGCGATTTCAATGGATGATTATTTTGGACTGAATCGTGCTAGTTTGAGAGGTACGATTAAAACAACATAGATCAGTGCATGTATGAAAATTCACGATTCGATCATCATGGGACTCCCATGTTGGGTTTTTCCGACATATGGATACCTCATAAACATATTAGTAAGGTTAGTAACTATTAAAACGCAAAGAAAAACAAGAATGTAAATTAATGCATGATGAGAAACCGGTGATGCATGGGATGTTGTTTCGAGCCCTTTGGGTCATCAAAGATGACCCATTCTTACCCTATACCACTTCAGAGATTGATGAGGAGGGTTATGATGCTTTGAAAACGGCTGCAAATAGGTTTCTTGCTTTGCCCTAATTTGAATGATTTTGGAGTTTTTGGAGGTATGTTATTTTAGGCCAGGGTTCGTGTGGCTCTTGTCTGAATGAGGAAGAATATATAATGGAGAATTAGGTCAGCCAAAAATGGGCTTGGACTTGTATGAAAAAGCCTTGTTTTTATCTTATTTATTTTGAATTAGTAATGAATAAAAAATCAAAATAAATAGAATAAAAGGTCAAGGGGTGCATGAGTAAGATGTGAGGTCCATTATAGGCTAAACAACACGTTTGGACTTTGAAATAATAGCCCATTAGCCCAAAAATCCAAGTTTGGTCACTTTTGGTTTCTTGCATTTGCTCAAAATTTCTCAACTTGTACTAGCCATAACTCTCAAAAAATTCATCATTTGAAAGTGATCTTAGATTTTTTGGAAAGCTCAAGATGTCCTCTACAATCTATTTGTTGACCATTTTTTCATTTGGAAGCTTTATCTTGATGTTAGTTGCCTTGACAAAAAGTGTCTTTTTTGTTGACTTTTAAAATGATCTATAATGTATTGGCCCATATCTCTCAAATGAAGCATTTTTTGGACTTGATCTTAGAGAGTGAAAGTTGTAGAGAATTTAATTTCCTTCAAAATTATCTTTGGTTGAGGAAAATATGATGAAACATGTGAAAGTTGTGCTTGGTCAAAGTTCAGTTGACTTCTCCTTAAGAACCCTAATTTGGCAACTTTTGAATTTTGATGATTTGAAAGTTTTCTTGATGAATCATTATCAACCCTTAATCAAATGATGAATATGACTTCAAAATATTGATGTTGACCAAAAATCTTAAAGTTTGACTGTATGTTGACCATAGTTGACTTTTTGTTCAATACAATTGATTTTTACTCATTTGAGCCATTGACTGAGCAAACTTGTGATGGAAGGCATGAAAATTGGCATGAGAATTCTTGGAGACATATAAGAGACCGTGAAAACCACTTGAGGCATTAGAAACCCAAAATTCCTTAGGAAAAGTGAAACCCTAGTTGTAGGTCAATTGCTTAGGAGGAGAATTTGTCTTATCAATTCTTGAGTACCTTTGAGCAAATGAAAACCATAGGAGAATGGGGAGATAACTTTAAAATGAGAGGTAAAATTTTGGGGTATAACACCTGCCCTTGAAGATCGGCAGGTTATTCCTCTAAAAGCTTCCCCATGCACGAGCCTCATCATCATTTCCTCCATTCTGATTCTGCTGGTCTTGTTGGTTTTGCAGAGCTTGAGACATTGCTTCCAAAGCCTGAGAAATAACATAATCGTTTCTTCCACCAACCATAGCTATGTGTATAGACGACCAATATCAGAAACAACAACATATAGATAGTGTCCATACAATAATCATCCAATAGGAAGTAGACATCATATAAAACCTGGTCGGACCGACCGACCTATTCTGATACCACTAATGTAACACCCTTCTAACCCAACATGTATTTCTTATATATTTTATGAAATAAATAAAATAAAATCACTATACAAAGGTGTCATATCGTCGTAATAAAACATAATAAAATACAATCCTGCTTCATAACACGGGTTACAACAATGATAATAACAACTTCTTATAATATAGACCTTTATAGTGCTTCATGAAACATTAACACACTTTTTAAAAGAAACACAACAGAATTATCATTAAAATAATATTCTCAATTGTCAACTCATAATATTTAGTCTCATCAAAATAGGGATTTAAAATTAGTTCAACATCAATAATCCTTATAAAATATGCCAACATAACGAAACTAAAATCCAATCTAGCGTTCCCGACCCGATGTTACATATCAGAGCAAGCTACCTCTAAATAACAGAAAACTACTAAATACTCCAAAACAAACTATCTTTAACGCTTCTACAAGCTACTCCTGAGCATCTACGCGTTACCCGTGTGGAGGAAACATTCAAACAGAAAGGATGAGAAATCATTATTCATTATAATAGATATAAGGAAAGGATTAGTAGTAACATCATCATATCAACACATATCATTTATAAACAAGTCATAATCATACCTACGCGTCATGATAACACTTATACATCTTTCGTCATAAAAATCATTGTATAATCACATAATTCTCGAATATCATCACATCATATCTCATATACACAACTAATGCAAATTCCACATAGATTGTTAATGCAACAACAATGACTCGATGCATGTGGTACCAAATTTTATGAACACCTAATTCATCACCCTCTATAGATCCCTACCATAGGATGATTCCCTCTTGGAACCGGAGCACGATATGAATCTCTATCGTCATCATAGGTAACGCTTCACTAAATCCCCATACAAGGATCTAGCTACTCTCACTCAATTCATACAATGGTTTTGAGGCTCATCACAAGTGGACCACCATCCAAAAATTCTATGAATTCATGATGCACAACAACGTCACATATAAGTCAACCACGACTAGTCAATTGCATTATAATTCACATAATTATTATATAATCATCTTCGCATAGCATGTATACATATTAAACATGCAAATCATTAAAACATCATCACATGTAATATCATTACATCACAACAACATCACAGCAACTTCACGACAACATCAAGTTCATCATAAAAATAAAGCATCTTCACATATTAAACAAATAGTAATTCAAATTCATAAATACATAAGTACTGGAATAATACATCAAATGACTCATATTAATCTATCATAATATAGATATGCGTGTCATCTTCCCAACACTTTGAATGGCATGTCAAATAGAGTCCTGAAACTCAAGTTATGACCTTTGAAATTTACTTCCAGTTCTACTCGCCCGATGCTCGTTCGGTGTCCCTGGCGGCGCTCTCATCGCCTGACTATCGCTCGGTGAAATGAGTGATTAGATTCATCACTTCTTTGCTTGCCCAGTGAAGTTATCGCATTTATACCCCACTCCAATTATGATTTCAAGCATCAATCCATCAAAAAATGCATTTTTAATCACATTATTCCCCAATTGACAACAACTCATCATTATACACATATTAAATTTGAATCATGGTATATCAACATCATCATTACACACCACATCATGGTATTCATCATACTTTTCATCAAAATCATCATGTAAGACAATACATACATCTACCTTAACCCTATATCAGTCATAATAAGCCAATATTACATCTATTACCTCAAATTCCTAGCAAATTAATTCCTCCTTCGAGTTCTATGAAATTCTCCTCTTGGTACTTTATGCCTTAGCTTTCTCTTCATGTTTCTTCAAAATTTCATGACCGTACAGAATGACCTTTATCTCTAATTTTCTTTATTAAAACAATCCCTTTCTATGGTTTTCCTCTTCTACCCTCCTTTACTCACACACACTCACCATTATGTTGGATAGGATGTTCGATCATATGTTTGTTTTGTTTTGTTTTGTTTTGTTTTATGACTTGTGATCTGAGTTATAAACACAATTGTCACCTATGTTCTAAGTTACCAGGGGTGGTGGTTGATTTGCTCTTAAGTTACCTCTTAAGCCACATGTTGATTGGTAGCTGCCAATTATGGGTTCTCTTATGCCCCTAAGAGAAAGAGTCATCCTGTAGTGGTAACTGAAAGTTTCTGTGTTGAGGGGGAATACAAGCTATCTTCTTCCTCATGTATACCAAATGACTTCAGGACTTTCTACTCCTTTAACCTGAGGTGGTTATTCTTTGGTGTTGAGTCTTTGTGTTGCAATGGAGTTGATATGGAGAAGATGTCGAACATGATATCCTAACATCATTGTGATAGTGAAGAGATATTCTTCTATGTTGTTATGTTTAATAACTTCTTAAGACTAAAGAATAGAGTTGGTGGCTTTAATTTTTTATTGACGTGATCTGAGTTGTAATTGATTATTTGTATTAGCCAAAATTTTCCAAAGGGGAGATTGTTAATTCTCTGTTTTTAGGATTGGAATTAATTTTAGTAAAACAAATATAGCAGCAATGTGTTAAATAGGATGTATTAACTTGTTGAGAAGAACAGGTTGAACAAGAAGTCTTAGTTTATAAAGAAAAATGTTGAGATGATATGTTTCATCAACTAGAGCAACATTTCAGACAAGATGTATGTTGTACCCCAAAATTTTCCCTCTCATTTCACTCAATACATGCCTCTAGAGGTCCTCAATTGCTCAAGGATGACTAAGGATTGACTAGGCAAACTCTCCTCCTAAGGCAATGAACCTCAACTAGGGTTTCAATTTTGAGAAATATGTGTGAGTCCCAAGGATCCAAAATGTTATCCATTGTCCTAATATGTCCTCAAGATCATCCATGCCAAATTTCAGGCCTTGAACAACAAGTTTGATCAGTCAACTGCTCAAATACTTGGAAATCAACTATACTAGGTCAAAAGTCAACTGTAGCCTATAGTCAACTGTAGCCTATATACAGTCAAACTTCAAGATTTTTGGTCAACATAAACATTTTTAAGTGATATCCATCATTTGATCAAGGGTTGATCATGATTCCTCAAGAAATGCTCCTAACTCATCAAAAGTCAAAAATGGCAAATTATGGTTTCTATAGGAAAAAGTCAACCAAACTTTGACCAAGCATAACTTTCTCATAATTTATCAGAAATTTTTCCACCAAGGCTCATTTTGAAGATAATCCAATCCCCTACAACTCCTCTTCATCTCTCAAGCTCAAGAAATTCTCCAATCAAAATATACAAGCTCAGACATTATAGGTCCTTTCAAAAAGTCAACAAAAACACTTTTTGGGTCAAAGCTCCTCACATGAACATGGAAGATCCAATTGAAATGAAACCAAAAGGGTTGTTTAGAGGATATCCTAAGCTCTCTAAAAAGTCCAAGAACACCCTCTTAGGATTAAAAATGAGAGAGATATGCATTGCTAAAGTTGACCAATTTTTGGAAAAGTGCATGAAGCCAATATTGACCAAACTTGAATTTTTTTTCCAAATGGGCCCATATTTTCATGCTTGAAACTTAGTTCCAACATGGCCCACGACCTTTGGGATCATTCATACATTATTTTATTACTTATATTATTTATTTTGATATTTTATTCATTAAAATTCAAAATTAAATAAATAAATAAAGGAAATTATGTAAGATATGATTTGAGAATCTTTTTCTCATCAAATAAGGGGTAAGATATGCTGGCAAATCAAAGGAAAATCATGGAGAGAAGAAAGATTGAATTTGTTCCAAAACAAGCCAAAAATCACATAATTGCAAACAAGATATTTCTCATCAAAGCATGGATCTTTTTCTACAATTGTAAACCTAATATGATTCACTACATAAGCACATGAACCCTAGACTAAAAGGAGACGAAAAAAGCTGCCTCCAAGCCAAGAACAAAGTTGAAAAATTATTCAAGTGTGGTGCAAATCAAAAACATCAATTCCAGCCTTTGTGGATCCAAACAAAGGAACCAATCTTCCTCCTGAAGTTCCAAGGAAGGAAAAACATCCCTCATACACGCCTAAAAGACCCTGAGATTGCCCAACTGGATCTCAACTTTTGTGGTAAATTCTTGGATCTCAAACTTGCATATTAGGCCATATAAATTTTGTTTAAGATTACCTTTGTACTACTGCTGATGTTTGCTGACTTTTGGATGTGTTACATGGGGCAATAGAGGCTGAAATCGCAATACACCATGGATGACTGTCATTAGGGTTTTAAGTTCGAATCTTGCAATACGCGAGGATTTAGCCATTTTTGAGGCAATATTCATGATCAGGGGACCTTTTTAAGTCAATCTGCATATTTGGTTTTTTTTGTTTGCTCACATTTTCAAGTGCCCCCACCGGAGAAGACGGTGGAAACCACTGGCTCCAGTGGTTAGACCGGCCAGACCAAGGTCAAACAGTGGCGTGACATTTCTCACCTTTCCCATTGGTTGATTTTAAAATATGATTTCTCTCTCTCATTCTGATTGGTCCATTGGAAGTGCTGGCGTGTATTTCTTTTGATGGCTGGGACTTGGTCATTGTTTTACATATAATGTTATTAAGTCATCATAATAATGAATGAATTGGCAGCACGGGTGGTAAAGGCATAGGGTGTGTGAGAGGAAGGATCTGGGTTCGATCCCAGAATCCTACATTTTATATTTTCTAACCAATTTCTTTTAGATCCAATGCACTACCATCTCACGCGTATACCTTGCACCCTCAGATCCAGCCATCAAATCTGCATGGTTCCAGATCCAGCACTCCTGGGCGCAGCCCCATGGTGGATCTCCCTAACACAACAACACCAGATCCAGCGCAGCCATGGGCCACCAGATCTGGGCCTTGGCAAATTCAGCAACATCCCCCTAATTTTGCTTTCTCACCCCCAGACCCATTTTTTTAATTTCTTTATTCTTTTTTAATTAGTTTATATTTTTGTTTATTCACTTTTTTTAAATCATAAAATCATAAAATCATAAAAATTAGGACTTAGAGTTTTTTTCTTAATAAAATTCATTTTTGAAAATTAATTTAATTAACTTTATTTTGTTTTCTCTAATTTAAAATCAATTAGAGATTAGGTTAAATTCCAAAAAATTTATACAATATTTAATAAGCAATTAGATTTTAGGGTTTCAAACATAGGTCAGTCTTAATTTTTGCGCGTTATTATTTTTCATTCAATTATTTTTTTATTATGTAACTGTGCCCGATTTGTAATAGTTTAATTAAGTTTTTTTTAATTTCCGCACTTTACTTTTCAGTCATTATTTATGTAACTACCCCAAAGCCTTGTAATAGTTGTAGAAACTTTATTTCTCGCTTTTATATCTCTTATATGTTTGTATGTAAATTGTTAGTAAATTAGGCATGCATGATAAGAATTAATCAATCAATCATTAGATCACTAACATCGAGATAAAATACCTGAAAAAAGCACATTGATGCACACTTGCACCCCTAGGGTATTTCCCACTCTGGTTGCCTTCGGAAATAGTCATGTCCCTTGAGCGTAGGAATATCTTAGAAAAAGCCCTCAGTTTAAAGTCATCATAAAGATCATAGTCCCTAAATGTCCCTCGAGTTGCCTACGAGAAATGATCTTGTCCCTCGATGTTGCCTATATGATGACAGTCCCTTCGAAATGCTAAGGTATCCTTACATGTTGCCTTCAATGATCATAAATGTCCCTTTCGATAGTCCCCCAACATCCAAAGTTAGGGCTACCTACTCACTAATAGTAGGATATCACTATCTAAAGGAAAGGAGGAAAAGAACGCCTTTTTTCGAGTAGGTAGACAGTTCTTAAGTACTTGCTCAAATCTGATTCCTTTTACACTTACACAGTTTCAAAATTCTTTTCAAAAATGCTTTATCAACACTCTTGAGGACTGATACAAGAGTTAGCATAAAGTAAACAATCTTTCAAAACTCACAAATACGAAAACAGTTTTCAAAAATGAACAAGTACCTAAGAGCCCGTGGAAAACCACTGATGGAAAGGGTGCTAACACCTTCCCTTTCCATAATCTACCCCTTAGTCATAAAATCTCGAAAAAGGTCTTGTTCTGTTATTTTCACCCTTTCCTTTGTTGGATAAAAGAAAAGTCAGTGGCGACTCTTGCTTACTGCAACATTTAAAAACACAAACGCAAAACCAGTATAATAATCGGTTCTGCCACCGTATCACAGAACTAGCGACTCTGTTGGGGATAATAATAAAAGTGGGGTTTACCTTAGGGTCTAGCTCATTCCTAATCTATTTTATTTGTTTTGATTGCTTTACTTTTAAGGGTATTTTTTGGGTTACTATAGATGCTACACCTGGATCTGGGGAAACCTTTTAGGTAAGTAGTAATAGACCATGGAAACTGTGCGGGGTATGCCGACACGGTTGAAGCGATGGCTACATTGATACGAAACTTTGGTTGGTACCGGTAGCCCTTGAGTTAATCAAGGAGAATACGGGGCCCCTGCGTGGTGTCATGAAGCGTCAACTGATCTTAGAGCCTTTAATTGAATAACTTGGCCATTAGGACGTAGTGAGATGGCCGTCTTTGGTCTATTCCCAAAGTCGGTTGATACTCGATGCTACACTCATTGAGATTTGAATCCCGGGTTTTGTTTGGTGGCAAGTCAGTTGTCTATCGGAACGAAACTTGTGGGAAAGATCAGTGATATTGAGATCCCTTAGAACCCGGTTACTATTCATAGGACAGGTTGAACCAATCAAAACTTCAAGAAGGTATTACCTTAAAACCCATGCAAGCCTTAAACCTAAGGTCTTTGTGTGATTTGCTTGTGCTTGCTATACATGTGATTTCTTAGCATAATCATGACATCATAACATGGTATATCATACTAACCATTGCAAGGATTTTATAGGGCTTATCTTTGTCTTGTTTTGTAGGACATGACATCCGCTCGTAGAAACACTATCCAAGTCAACCTTGTTAAAGTACCTCCTCAACTCAAGGAGTTAGCATCAAGGACTCCTGAAAGCTCTCCCTTCAGTGAAAAACATGGTCGACTTCTCATCTTGGTCACTTCAAACCCTGATGAAGAAAAGTTAAAGGTGATCTTTCAGTTCTTTGACCCGTTACATCACTGCTTCCCGATTACCAGTTAGTGCCTACTATGGAGGAGTTTTCTTAGTTATTGGGGGTACCTATCCTTAATCAGTTACCATTCAACGGTATGGAAAGAGACCCAAAACCCAAAGATATTGCTCAAGCTCTGTCTTTACAACGGTCTGATGTAGTGGAAAATTGTGAAACTAGAAGAGGTGTCCAAGGATTTCTAGATAAGTTTTTATTTGAGAAAGCTCACCATTTTTGGGATAGCCTGGATTTGCAAGCTTTTGAAGAAGTGTCGGCCCTTCTCATCTATGGGATGGTACTATTCCCTAACGCGGACAAACTCATCGGTGTGAATGCGATCAAGGTTTTTCTGTCTCATAATCCAGTGCATACTTTACTTGGGGATATTATACACTCTCTGTATACTCGCACTCTAAAGAGAAGAGGGACCCTTCTCTGTTGCACTCCTCTATTGGATAGGTGGTTTATTTTGCACCTACCTCAGTTTATTTTGAAGAATGAGCAGGGTATGAGATTGTCTCATAGGTTGATGTCTCTTACACATTCGGATATTCATTGGTGTTCTCGATCCTTGGAGAATGTTACCATCATTGATCACCGTGGGGAATTCCCTAATGTCCATCTCTTAGGCATCAGGGGATGAATCACTTATAATCCTTGTTTGGCATTGTGACAGTTTGGTTATGCTAGAAGGGATGGTCCTCACGACACACTCGTCTAAGGAATCACATTTGACTATGAGAATGATATTCAGGGTTATCGTAAGAGGTTCATTCGAGCTTGGGGAATGATAAACAGAGTTGATAGCAAGACACTGGGGCACAAGAATTCCATCCCTCTTGAGACTTACCTCAAATGGGTGTGAGCTCGTGCTAAATGTCTTATGATGCCTTACCCCGCCATCTTACCTGTGATTATGGAGCCAATTGCTGAGGGAGACACTCCTTACATTGTTCTTCATCCTGACATGCCAACTAATTTTGAGGAGCTACGGAAATCCTGGATCCAACTCAAAGAAGAACGGGATACCTTTGAAACCCAATTCCACGCCAGCGAGAAGAAGGTTTTAGAGCTCACCAGGTTACTTCACGAGGAGAAGAGTATAAATTCTTACATTGCACCAAAGAGAATGCACCGGTGTGAAGCTTGAGACTCTTTGCTTAGAGAGTTATTTTTGTTATGTTACCTCTTTTGTAAGCCCAAAGGGCATCATCGTGATCGATAAAACCTCTTAATGCAATTAACGTTTGTTCTCTTTCTGTTTAAGCAATTTTAAGTCTTAGAAATCCATGAAAACATTGCATACATATATCATACATATCATTGCATAAGCAGGTTTCAAAGCAGGTTTCTCATCTTCTTCGCTATTTATTTGAGCAATGGCTCTAGAACAAACAATGAAGGATCTACAAACTCAGAATGCTCAGTTTCAACAGATGATGATGGCTCTGGCCAAGAGGCAAGAGGAACTGAAAGCCCTGATTGTTAAAGAGAAGACTAAGAAGCCAAGGAAGACAGCTGGTGTGGTGAATTTGGGAAGGAAGTTCAAAGGACCGTTAAGGCAGGTTATAGAGCTGACATCTTCGTCAAAAGAAGGAGATAACCAAGGGAATCTGATAATGCGACTGACTATAATGAAGATCAGTACCTTCTGGCCGACGAAAAAACAAACAGCTGGAAGAATGTCAAAGTGCAATGGAAATCCAGAAGGTGCCTGGGTTGGATTTTGAGGAGTTGGGTTTGGTTTCTGGGGTTGTCATCCCGCAGAAGTTCAAGGTGCCAGTGTTCACCAAATATGATGGGTTTCATGTCCTAAGATGCACCTCCGATCTTATGTGAGGAAGATTCAGCCTCACACTGCTGACAAGGCTTTATGGGTCCACTTCTTTCAAGATAGTCTATCCGGAACTCAATTAGAATGGTTCTACCAGCTGGAAGGGACCAACATCCTTAATTAGGAAGACATGGCTGCTGCTTTTTACAAGAAGTATCAGTATAATGTAGACCTTGCTCCCACCCGTACACAACTCCAAAGTATGTCTATGGGTTTGAGCGAGGGCTTTAAAGACTATGCTCAGAAGTGGAGAGACTTAGCAGAAAGAGTCCAACCTCCCCTGTCTGATAGGGAGTTAGTGAATATGTTTTTGGGTACCCTATCTGGTCTGTTTTTCAATCATCTGATTGGAAGTTCCTCAGCTGGCTTTACTAAATTGATTTTGACAGGAGAAAGAGTGGAAGCTGAGATTAGGAGTGGTAAGATTCAAAAGGATGCATGCTCCAATATAGTAAGGAAGCCATTTGTTGGGAAGAAGGAAGTCAGTGCCACTTATAGCCAAAGGAATCAAGACAGAACTGAACACCATCCAACGGTAGGGGCTGTTATGATCTCTAAACCCGCACATAGTCAACAAAGGAATAATCAGCCTAAAGTAGAAAGGCCTGTAAGACAATTCACCCGGATAAATATGACTTTATATTAAGTGTTGCCTCACTTGCTAAAATCTGATCTGGTAACTTTGCAGGAAGCTCCTAAGAATCCCAACACTGCATCTCCTCGCTACAACCCAAATGCTCGTTGTGCTTACCATTCAGAAAGTTCAGGCCATGATACCAACGATTGCTGGGATTTGAAAAACAAAGTGCTAGACCTTATTGAAGCAAAGGAGATTGAGTTTGAAGCTCCAGAGATTCCCAATGTTATCATTGCTCCTATGCCCAAGCACGACCATGGTGTTAATTTTATTGAAGATGATATGTTCGTTACTTCTGTTGAGGAACTTATTACTCCTCTCATGACTGTTAAGTGGAACTTGTTGAAAGCCGGTTTATTTCTGGGATATGGTGAAGGTTTCCATTTATGTTTATCTCTACCGACTGGTTGTTATTGTTGAAGGCAGGTGTTCACCGCATGATGGATGACAGAGAGATTTTGTTTAAAAGACTCCCGTCTCGACTATTCCTTGTAAAGATGTTTCTATCATAACCATTTCCGCCAATCCTCTCAGGGTCTCCACCAAAAGACCCGCCAGGATTACATCTGCTCCGAAGTTGGCTCCACTAATCATCACTATGCCAGGGCCAATCCCATATTCCTCGGATAAGGTTGTTCCCTGGAACTATGGGGCTGACGTCTACTACCACGGTGTCAAGCAAGACTTGCTGGCTGTTAAAGACCAAGTTTCCGAAAATACTGATCCCGACATTGGCAACATCGTTGGGACCAGTAAAATAACAAGAAGTGGAAGAGTGTTATCCCCTGAGATTTCTCCTCCAAAGGTTGTTACTAGTCCTGTGATCATTCCTACTGTTGTTCCTTCTGATACTACTACTGCAATTCCTGTGATTACCTCAATTGCCACCCTATCACTGAGTCGGCCGAGACTCGGGGCAAAGACATATTGATTGAGCCTGTCCAGACGAAGGCGCATTCAGAATCTATCCCAAAGGCTTCCAAGAAGGAAATGGAAGAAATCTTGAAGATTATAAAGAAGAGCGACTACAATATGGTTGAACAGCTGGGGTAGAACCCTTCTAAGATTTCAATGTTAGCCCTACTATTGTGTTCCGAAGCTCATGCGAAGGCTTTGGTGAAATTCCTTAAAACTGCCCATGTGCCACAAGAAACCTCCACTGACCAATTTGAAGACTGTGTGGCCAGTTTAACGGCTGATAACGGTTTGGGTTTTTCTGATGTTGATCTAACACCCAGAGGGAGAAAACACAATGATGCACTGCATGTTTCTGTCGAATGCAGGGGCACTACTTTGGCCCATATTCTAGTAGATACTGGTTCATCATTAAACGTGTTGCCCAAGAAGGCTCTGGATGGATTAGACTATGAAGGTTTGACCCTGAAACCCACCAACATTGTAGTGAGGGATTTCGATGGGTCGAAAAGAATGGTGCACGAGGAGGTGGACACCCCCCTCAAATTTTGTTCTCGGACCTTTTACTCCACCTTCTACGTGATGGATATCAGACCATCTTATTCTTGTTTGTTGGGTCACCCTTGGATCCATGGGGTGGGAGATGTCACGTCCACTCTGCATCAGATGATGAAATACCTGGTGAAAGGAAAGATTGTCACGGTACATGGTGAAGAGGAATACATGGTAAACCACCTGAACTCCTTCGGGTACGTGGAAATGGATGGAGAGTTCATCGAGACTCCGTGTCAGAACTTCGAAGAGGTGCCTCAGACTATGGTTGCAACTGAAACTTTCACCAATATACCGAAGATCACCAGACCTCCCTTGAAGATGGATTCTCTCAAGGACGCCAAAGCAGTTATTGAAGAAGGTGGGTGTACCATCTGGGGCCAACTCCCTGACATTCCGTACAAATCAGATAAGTTTGGTTTGGGTTTCTCTTCAGGGGCTCAAAGGGTTGTTCGTCGTGCTCGTGCTGGAGGACCTCCCCTACGTATCAGCAATCATGGGGTCAATGCCTTAGAAGACAATGATGGTGACTATGACATGGATAGATATATCTTCCCTACTATCAACGGTGGACCTAGTAACTGGACGACAAAAGACTTTGTACTAATTACTTTTATTCAGAAGTAATTGTCTTTCTTGTTTTCGAATATGTAATAAATAATATAAACTCTATGGCCATGTGTCTTACCCGGGGCATAATGGTTTATTTGTTAGGGTTATCATGTTTTTAATTGCACATGGCATTAATAAAGCATTGGACGTTTTGCATACAAATTTTGCGCTCTCTGTCTTTCTTTTCTACTTTTACTTTGTCAATACAGCTATGCTCTTACACACACACGTATCAAACTGCATATCCATATCCACTCTGGATCCCATTGATAACAGTTCTGCTATCCAATCAACCAAGCTGAGGATGAAGGTGAGGAATATTGTGAGGTACCCAGAGAACTTGCTAGGCTGTTACAGCAGGAAGAAAGGGCTATATAGCCTCATGAAGAGCCAGTTGAGACAATAAACTTGGGCACATAAGAGGACAGAAAAGAAGTCAAGATAGGTGCAAATTTGGAGCTTAGTGTCAAACATCAGTTGATACAGATGTTGCATGATTATGTCGAGATCTTTGCCTGGTCATATGAAGACATGCCCGGATTAGACACCGATATTGTGGTTCATTTCCTGCCTACTAAAGAAGATTGCCTTCCAGTAAAGCTGAAGGTCCGACGTATGCGCCCTGAAATGTAAGAGAAGATCAAAGCAGAAGTTATAAAACAGTTCAATGTTGGGTTCCTAGTTGTCACCTCTTATCCTCAATGGGTTGCTAACATAGTCCCGGTGCCTAAAAAGGACGGAAAGGTGCGGATGTATGTGGACTACAGAGATTTGAACAGGGCAAGCCCTAAGGTTGACTTTCTGCTTCCCCACATTGACGTTCTAGTTGAAAACACCGCACAACATAAGATCTTTTCCTTCATGGACAGTTTCTCTGGTTACAATCAGATCAAGATGGCACCCCGAGGACATGGAGAAGACAACCTTCATCATGCAATGGGGAACTTTCTGCTGCAAAGTGATGTCGTTTGGGTTGAAGAATGTCGGGGAAACATATCAGCAAGCTATGGTAGCTCTGTTTCATGACATGATTCACCATGAGATAGAGGTCTATGTTGATGACATGATAGCCATGTCTCAAACTGAGGAGGAGCACCTTGATCATCTACAAAAGTTGTTTGATAGGTTGAAGACATATAAGCTGAGGTTAAATCCGAACAAGTGCACCTTCGGGGTAAGGTCTAGTAAACTTCTAGGTTTCATTGTTAGCGACAAGGGAATTCAGGTAGACCATGCAAAGGTGAAGGCTATACAAGAGATGCCGGCTCCTCGCACTGAGAAGGGGGTTAGAGGCTTCTTGGGACGCCTAAATTACATTGTCAGATTCATTTCCCATTTAACTGCTACTTGTGAGCCAATCTTCAAACTCCTGAAGAAAGATCTAGTGGTAAAATGGAATGACGAATGTTAGACCGCCTTCGAGAGAATCAAAGAATACCTTCAAAAGCCTCAAATTCTGATGCCTCATATTGAAGGAAGACCTTTGATAATGTACTTAACAGTGTTAGATAATTCGATGAGGTGTGTGTTGGGGCAGCATGACGAGTCCCGTCGAAAAGAGCATGCAATATACTACCTTAGCAAAAAGTTTACTGACTGTGAAATAAGATATTCACTGCTCGAGAAAACTTGCTGCGCTTTGGCATGGGCTGCTCGCCGACTGAGATAGTATATGTTGACCCACACTAGTTTGTTAATATCTAAGATGGATTCGATCAAGTACATCTTCGAGAAGCCCGCTCTCTCCGGAAGAATAGAAAGATGGAAAATGATCTTGATCGAATACAATATCTAATACACAACCCAGAAAGAAATCAAGGGAAGTGCACTAGCTAATCATTTGGCTCATCAGGCTGTGGATGACTACCAATCCATGAACTTTGAATTCCCGGATGAGAACATCATGTTAGTGACTGACTGTGAAGAACCTGGACTGGATGAAGGACCTGAGAAAGGATCTCGATAGACTATGGTTTTTGAAGGAGCTTCCAATGCACTCGGCAATGGCATCAATGATGTAATCATATCTCCTGAGGGCTGTCATACTCCTTCCAGCGCCATATTATGTTTCAATTGTACCAACAATATGGTAGAGTATGAAGCATGCATCATGGGTCTCAAAGCTTCTATTGACATGAGGATCAAGTTCTTGAGCATTTTCGGGGATTCAACCTTGGTAATAAGTCAAATCAAAGGAGAGTAGGACACAAAGCACCCGAATCTCATCCCTTACAAAGAACATGTGTTGACATTGCTTCCACACTTTGAAGAAGTCACCTTTGAACATTTTACACGAGAAGAGAACTAGTTAGCAAACGTGCTAGCTACTATGTCATCCATGTTCAAGGTCAGATGGGACAACAAGGCTCCTCGGATCACTATTGAGAGGTTGGATGGACCACCATACTACTATGAGATCAATATTGAAGAAGTAGCATACAAACCTTGGTTTCATGAAGTGAAAAGGTATCTCGAGGATCAAGAATATCCTGAGGGGGTGTCTGTCAATGATAAAAAGTTTCTGAGAAGGTTCTCCGCAAATTTCTTCCTCAGTAATGGAATCCTCTACAAGCGCAACCATAACTCTACTTTACTTCGGTGTGTAGACAAGAGCAAAGCAAAGAGGATTATGGTAGATTTACAAGAAGGTACCTTTGGCACCCACTCTAGTGGACACACCATGTCAAAAAAGATCCTACGGGCAGGATACTATTGGTCCACTATGGAAGCAGACTGTTATCAGCATTCTCGAACTTGTCACAAATGCCAGATCTATGCTGATAAAGTACATGTATCTCTGGTTCCCTTTAATGTCTTGACGACTCCCTGGCCCTTTGCAATGTGGGGCATTGACATGATCTGAGAGATTAGACCTACCGCTTCCAATGGGCATCGCTTTATCCTAGTGGCTATTGATTACTTCACGAAGTGGGTTGAGGCTGCCTCTTTTACTACTATTACCAAGAATGTTGTGGCGCAGTTTATCAAGCATAACCTGATTTGTCAGTATGGTGTGCCAAAGAGATTTATCACAGACAATGGTACAAATCTCAACAATACAATGACCACCGAACTCTGTAAATAATTCAAGATCCAGCATCATAATTCTTCCTCTTACCGGCCGAAGATGAATGACATTGTGGAGGCTGCTAACAAGAATATTAAGAAAATCATACAGAAGATGATGGTGACATACAAGGACTGGCATGAGATGTTAACATTTTCTCTTCATGTTTACGGCACCTCAACGCGTACGTCAACATGGGAAACACCTTATTCTCTGGTATATGGTATGGAGGTTGTCCTACCTATTGAGGTACAAATCCCTTCTTTGAGGATCATGAAGGATGCGGGTTTGAACGAAGATGATTGGATCCAGACTCGACTTGATCAACTAAAACTGATTGATGAGAAAAGGCTTACTGCTGTCTGTCATGGTCAAATGTATAAAAAACGGATGATCAAGGATTTCAACAAAAAGGTCAGACGTCAAGTATATCAAGTGGGTGATCTAGTAATCAAGCGCATCATACTGCCACAAGTTGATCCCAGGGGAAAATGGACTCCCACGTACGAAGGGCCATTTGTAATCAAGAGCATATTTTCTGGTGGAGCCATGATTCTAACCACCATGGATGGTGACGACCTTCCTCACCCTGTGAATGCAGACATAGTGAATAGATACTACGCATAAATAAAGACCCGCTAGGTTGACTGGCCTAGGAAAAAATAAGGGCATCCAGGCAAACCAAAAGGGTTCAGGCAAAAATTAGGGATACATACAAAAAAATTTGTATACCCGACAAGTCGAAAACCCGAAAGGGCGGCTTGGGCAAAAAAGGGTATCCCGGTGGACTGAAAACCCGAAAGGGCGGTCCAGGCAAAAGTTAGGGATTTGAAGCGTACAACCATGTCCCATTGGATCACCTTACGACCAGACCTCAGTATCAACTATCAAGTTCAAACGGTACTGATCAATCCTGAAATTCTGGCAACAGATACTTAATGTCACAGTGAATGTTATGACACTGTATCTGACAAATTGTACACAAACCAAACAGTAATTTAAAAGACAGTAAAGAACACGATCAATTGTTAACCCAGTTCACTGTGTAACAACACCTAAATCTGGGGGCTACCAAGCCAGGGAGGAAATTCACTATAAGAGGTATTAATTTAGGAATAAACCAACCAGTTTATCTCCTTCACTTAAGACCTACCCAATGCAACTTCAATCTAAGTCCTACTTAAACCTGAGTTCCTACTCACTCCTCCTCAATCACAATAGTGATACTAATCTACTGATTAGTAAGATTATGAAGACATTCTTCAATGCACACGCTTGATTTTGCTTCAAAGCTTTAATCAAGAGACACAAAACTCGTGCTTCAAAGCTTTGAGTGATAAACAACCCTTACAACCAAATCCTACTCCAAGTCACTTATCAAGTGATAATTGCTTGGCTCACAGTAGTTACTAAAACTATCACAACTATACAATGCCTTATTGATCTTCTCTCCAAGCGCTGCTCACCATTAGGCTTCGTGAGAAATATATATGCAGTCTATTCTTCATTTTGGGCTTCCATAAAAATAGCTAGGGTTAACCAAAGTTAACCTAAAGACTTGGTCTTGGGCTTTCATCATAATAGATTAGGGTTAAGCAAGGTTAACCTAAATATCCATGTGAGCATCTGATCTAGTCAATATACTTCAACTCAGAATAGCACACCAGATTCCTGAAAAATCTCTGGAACAATAAATCTGCACAACAACTTGATCAGTACAGGATGTCTTAACATTGGTTATGACATCATATATCCTGCTCACTGATTTTGGTAGAAATCAGTATATATGATCATAGCTTAATCATCATGATATTCACTCATACTGAGTTGTTCCTGTAGAACATTCCTTCTGCAGAATTTGACTTTATCCCAGAATGTTATGACATCAGTCATGACATTCGCAAATCTGGTTTTACCAAAAATTAATGCCAACAAGTAAACACTTACAAACTCCCCCTTTGGCAATTTTTTTGGCTAAAACCCCTAAACAATCAGAGATTAGAATGCAGCAGAATTTTTAATAACAACTAATCTAACTACCAATATCCAATTCTACCAAAATTACCACAATTACTTCTCCCCCTTTTTAGCCATAAAGAGGCCAAAGGATTTAGTACTTCAAGTTATACAGTCATCAAAAGGAAATCCAAAACACACAGAAACAGAGAGAAGGTATCAGAGAAGTAACAAGTTCCAGCATCAATCTTTACATTCCAGCAAACTCAGACCTTTAGGTACTGTCATCCCTTGAGGAAGCACTATTTTCAGCAGCATCTTCTGGTGAGCTTCTTGCGGAACCATCATGTTGTTCTTCATCACCATCTTCTTCCCTCATTTGTTCTTCATTCTCCTCCTGTTCCAGACTAGTAATTAGATCTTCAAGAGTCCTTTTTCTTGCATCAAGCTCTCTGCAGGTTTCTTTTAGAACAGCTATAACATCAACTTTCTTGGAATGAGCTTTGACGTTTGATGTCTCAGCAGATGTCATAATAATGTTAGGGACATGTGTTCCCTGAAACAGCTTATAGTGAAAACCAAGTGCAGGAGCTCTTTTGCACACAGAGTCCTTTTCAACCAGAATATCAGGATACTGATCAATGATTATACCACACAGGAGAGAGGGAAAAGCAATTGGGCCTTTAATAGCACAGCTCTCAGCGTGTTTCATTGTTTGATCAAAGATGTAGTTGCCATAATCAAAGTTTGTTCTGGTTCCAACAACATAGATAAATCTTCCCAAACCAGTGGAGATGGTGGATTTGTGGTTGGTGGGAACCCAGTTAGCTGCACCAATTTTGTGCAGTATGGCAAACTTCATACTCAGCTTGCTTGCAGTTAGCTTCCCTTTCAAGGGCCAGTGCTTGACTTGCTTGGCAGTGATGGTTTGAAAAACCTGGTTGTCAGTAACTTCAAGCTCAGGTTGAGCATCATCAGGCCTTCCTAGGTATTTGTTTATCACAATAGGAGAGAAATTTACCTTCCTTCCTCTCACATAAACACTCTTAAAATCAGGTGACTTTCCATCAGCACAACCACCAGACAAATTTACTATGAATTCTTTGACAAGAATCTCATAGCAGTTGGAAAACTTGACCACTGTTTTCATCAGGCCAGCAGCCTTGATGAGATCCATGACTTCCTTACACTCAATAGCACTTCTGTTCAGCTCCCTCTCTAAGGCAATCCTTTTCAGAAACACATACTTCCACCTGCTTGCATTTTCTGGATGGTGAAAGGAGATGTTGTCAATGGCAACTTCAGGAACCTTAGGTAGTTTGCTAGAAGAGGGTTTCTTCCTGAGAGGAATGTCTGGAACATTGCTCTCAACATCAAAATCAAAGTCTGATTCCTCATCAGATTCAGAGGGTTCAGGAGCCTTTCTTTTCTTGGTTATAGGTTGTCTCAAGGGTTTTGAGAGACTACCAATAGATATCCTAGATTTTACCTTACCTTTCCCTTTTGAAGTTCCAGCTTTTTGATCCTTCTCAGCTTCTTCTCTAGCCTTGTTCTCAGGCCTAGCTTTCTCATGAACAACTTCAGTAGCCTTCTCTTTGGAGGGGCTTTGGGCAGCACTCTGCTTTTCTTTTCTACTCATCATCCTTCTAGCTATGCTAGGGTTGATATTAGCAATTAAATCATTGTCAGAAAATTCTTCATCAACATCAATGATAGGAGGTTCAACAACCTTGTCAGTAGGGGTCTGGTGATCATCAGGTTTCTCTGGAGATTTCTCAATGTTGTCATCAGGTGTCTCAACATTCTGAGTGACATTGGGATCACTTTCTAAATTAGTGCTAGCAGTTTCTTGGTTCAATGGTACAGATATACCAGGAACAGAGTGATTATCATTAAGAATCCTAGTGACTAGTCTGGCAATAGCTTGATGCACATAAGCAGAACCTTCCCTATTAGCTATCTCTGGAGGAACAGAGGATGATGGTTGAGAAGATTTACCAGAGGGAGAAGCTTGTGATCTTCTTGCATGTCTGGTTCGCAGATTCTTGACCTTAGTAGGATCAGCTGCCATTTCACGAAGTGGAGTTACCTCAAGAACATCAGCATCCATGGAGTTTACGATTGCCCTAGGTTCGGTGTCAGTGGGTGAGGAAGATGCAGTTTCCTTTGATGAAGATGATGACACAGATTGTTGAGACATCTTGAGAGATTGAGAAAACAAGTGAAAGTGTGTGTGAAATCTTCTTTTGAGGGAATGGAGAGTGATGCAGCAAAATGAGAAGAGGGAGATATAAATATGTCTATTCCTCTTCTTAAACTTTTGGAAAGAAAGAGGGAAACAAATGATTAGCCCAATCAGAATAGACTTGATTAACATATCTCTTTCAACCCTTGTATTAAGCAAAATTAATTGCTACATCTCTTCATATTGGCAAATACCCAGCATGCCCCTTAAATTCTCAAACTGACTAGCATCAAGTGCCTTGGTAAAAATGTCAGCCAGTTGTAGTTCAGTGGCAACATGTTCCAGCTTAATCACCTTCTCCTCCACAAGATCTCTGATGAAGTGATGTCTAATGTCAATATGCTTAGTCCTGCTATGCTGTATAGGATTCTTGGATATGTTAATAGTAATCAAATTGTCACAGTACAATGTCATGACATCTTGTGTGACATTATACTCAGTCAGCATCTGTTTCATCCAGATCATTTGAGAACAGCTGCTACCAGCTGCTATGTATTCAGCTTCAGCAGTAGGTAGAGACACACAATTTTGTTTCTTGCTGAACCAAGAGACAAGATTATTTCCCAAAAAGAAGCATCCTTCAGAGGTGCTCTTTTTATCATCAGCAATATCAGCCCAATCAGCATCACAATAACCAGACAGAATTGGTTCACATCCATGAGAGTACAACATGCCATAATTGTAAGTTCCACTCACATACTTCAGAATTCTTTTCACATGGTTGATGTGACTTACTTTGGGTTCAGCCTGGTATCTTGCACATACTCCAACTGCAAAGGCAATGTCAGATCTGCTGGCTGTTAAGTATAGCAGACTTCCTATCATGCTTCTGTACAAGATTTGATCCACATTTGTTCCACTTGTGTCTTTGGACAACTTTAAATGAGTAGGTGCAGGAGTCCTTTTATGACTGGCATTCTCCATCCCAAACTTCTTGACAATATTCTTTGCATACTTGCTTTGAGGCTCATTTCAAATTCAGCTTGCATCTGGTTAGCAAAATGTTTAACCATTTTATCTGACATTCCTCCAAACACTATGTCAACAACATAAATTTGAGCTACCATTATCTTTCCTCCTTCATCCTTGACAAAAAGAGTTTTATCCAAACCTCCTTTCCTGTATCCTTTGTTAGTGAGGAACTTTGTCAACCTTTCATACCAAGCTCTAGGAGCTTGTTTCAGGCCATATAATGCTTTCTTCAATTTGTAGACATGATCAGGACAGTTTGGATCCACAAATCCTTTAGGTTGTTCCACATACACTTCCTCATTTAAGTACCCATTTAGGAGGGCACTCTTCACATCCATCTGAAATAGCTTGAACTTAAAGAGACAAGCAACTCCCAAGAGAAGTCTGATTGATTCCAGTCTGGCTATAGGAGCAAAAGTATCATCAAAATCAACCCCTTCAACTTGAGTGTATCCTTGAGCAACAAGCCTTGCCTTATTCCTGGTGACAACTCCTTCAGCATCTGACTTGTTCTTGTAGATCCACTTTGTGCCAATGATGTTTGTTCCTTCTGGTCTAGGAACTAACTCCCATACTTCATGTTGCTTGAACTGGTTCAATTCATCTTGCATTGCTCCAATCCAGTATTCATCAGTCAAAGCCTCTTTAACATTTTTTGGTTCAATCTTAGACACAAAACAAGAGTTTGTGATGATTTCTATAGATCTTGTAGTGACTCCACTGTTAGGATCTCCTATGATGAGTTCCTTAGGATGATCTTTTTGAATTCTGATGGAAGGATCTTTGTTAGCTTCCTTTGATTCAGACTCTGATGGAGTAGGATTAGGCACATCATCCTTTTTAGACACTTGTGTTGAAGTCTCAAAGAATGTCTCAACATCATATGGGACATTTGTTTCCTCATGGTGATCATCAATTATGACATTTATAGACTTCATCATAACTTTGGTCCTAGAATTGAACACCCTATATGCTCTGCTGTTGGTAGAGTATCCTAGGAATATTCCTTCATCACTTTTAGGGTCCATCTATCTCCTTTGTTCACAATCTGTCAGAATATTGCATTTGCTTCCAAAGACATGGAAGTACTTCACTGTAGGATTTCTTCCTTTCCATAGTTCATAAAGGGTGGATGATGTTCCCTTTCTCAAGGTGACCCTGTTGTGGACATAACAGGTTGTATTCATAGCTTCAGCCCAAAAATGAATAGGAAGCTTCTTGGCATGTATCATTGCTCTGGCAGATTCTTGTATAGTCCTGTTTTTCCTTTCCACAACTCCATTTTGTTAAGGAGTTATAGATGAAGAGAACTCATGATTGATTCCTTCTGAGGAACAGAACTCATCAAACTTACTATTTTCAAATTCCTTACCATGATCACTTTTAATTCTGACAATGCATCCTTCTTTTTCTCTTTGAATTCTTTTGCACAATTCTTTAAAAACATCAAATACATCAGACTTTTCCCTAATGAAGTTTATCCAGGTGAATCTGGAAAAATCATCCACAACAACATAGGCATATCTCTTTCCACCAAGACTTTCCACCTGCATGGGACCCATCAGATCCATATGTAGAAGTTCTAGCGCCTTAGAGGTGGTAAGATGTCTTGTCTTTGGATGTGACATTCTAGTTTGCTTTCCAACCTGACATTCACCACAGACTCTCCCTTCATCAATATGAAGCCTTGGAATCCCTCTGACAGCCTCAATGGATATGATCTTTTTCATCCCTCTAAGATGTAAATGACCAAGTTTTTGATGCCACAGTTTCATTTCCTTTTCTTCTTTGGCTATAGAGCACACATAAGAGTAGTTAGTGTTCTCAGACTCCCATAAGTAACAGTTGTCTTTTGATCTGACTCCTTTCATTACAACTTCTTGTTTTTCATTAGTTACAAGACATTTAGACTTGGTGAAGTTGACCTTGAATCCTAGATCATATAGTTGACTGATACTTATGAGATTAGCAGTCAAACCATTTACCAGCAACACTTCATTTAGGTTTGGAACTCCAGGGTAGTCCAAGTTTCCAACTCCTTTGATTTCTCCTCTAGCACCATCTCCAAAAGTGACATAACTAGTAGTATGAGGTTTGACATCATTCAGCAGATTCTTGATTCCAGTCATGTGTTTAGAGCATCCACTGTCAAAGTACCAGTCTTCCTTGGCAAAAACTCTAAGGGAGGTGTGAGCTATCAGGGCTACAATCTTTTTCTTCCACTGTTGAGTATATGGTGCCTTGTTAGTCTTAGGTTTGACATATGGGGTCTGATTAGGATATCCATATAATCTGAAGCAGAATGGCTTTATGTGACCAAACCTCCCACAATAATGACATCTCCATCTTTGATACTTTTTCTTCATATTTCTCTGTTCTTGATGTTGAGTCCTATGTTGTGACATCTGCTTTGACATTTATTTATCAGGCCTGGTCTTCTTCTTGTCAACAACAGATTTCTTTGCAGCCACAAATCCTAGACCAGACATGTTTCCTGCATTTTGTCCAGCCTGAAGGATTTCTTCCAACTTGTCAGTTCCATTTGTTAACATCTTGATAGACTTAGTCATCTGATCAAGTTTGGAGTTCAACATTAGAAATTCACCTTCGAGATGACTTATAGTAGCAGTGTCTGCCTTCTTCTCACCCTCCAACTTCATTATGAGCTTTTTCTGTTTCTTATTTTGCTGACATACTTCAGCACTTCTGATACATAGCTTCTTGTAGGAGTCAACAAGTTCTTCAAATGTCACTTCCTCATCACTAGAATCATTATCAGAGTTACAAACACCAGACAGTGCAGTAACTAGTTTAGCAGATTCTTCTTTAGAGTTACTTTCTGAGTCACCATCAAACCAAGTAACAGACATTCCTTTCTTTTGTTTCCTTAGAAAGGTAGGACATTCAGCTCGAATGTGCCCATATCCTTCACATCCATGGCATTGGATTCCTCTGCTTTGATTTCCCTTTTCTTCAGACTTAGTTCTTCTGCTGGAGTCATAGGATCTGCTAATGTCAGAGGAAATGTTCTTGACATTTGATCTTGACTTTGGGTCCATTCTCTTGATGAGTTTGTTGAACTGCCTTCCAAGCATAGCTATAGCTTCTGATATATTCTCTTCATCACTCTCCTTGCATTCATCTTCAGTATTGGATACAAGGGCTATGCTCTTATTTTTCTTGTCAACATTGTCACTGATCCCCATCTCAAATGTCTGAAGTGACCCAATGAGTTCATCAACCTTCAAGTTGCAGATATCTTGAGCTTCCTCTATAGCAGTCACTTTCATTGCAAACCTTTTAGGCAAGGATCTGAGAATCTTTCTCACCAGCTTTTCTTCTGACATCTTTTCTCCCAATGCTCCTGAGGTGTTGGCAATTTCCAAGATGTTCATGTGAAACTCATGAATGGTCTCATCTTCCTTCATACTTAGATTCTCAAATTTGGTAGTGAGCATCTGAAGTCTTGACATTTTTACTTTGGATGTACCCTCATGGGTGGTTTTGAGAGTGTCCCAAACATCCTTGGCCAGTTCACATTGATGTACTAGTCTGAATATGTTTCTATCAATTCCATTGAACAAGGCATTCAAAGCTTTAGAGTTACCCAGGGCTAACTCTTCTTCTTCTTTGATCCATTCTTCCTCAGGTTTCAGACTAGTCGTCCCATCTTTCCCAGTTATGGTGGGATGGTTCCATCCTTTTTCAACAGCTCTCCAAGCTTTCTTGTCCAGTGACTTCAAGAAGGCAATCATACGAGGTTTCCAGTAGTCATATTTTGATCCATCCAGAATAGGTGGTCTGTTCCCAAATCCTCCTTCCTTGTCCATAGCGCCAGAAAATAATATCCCTAGATCTCACCCAGAAAGACAGGCAGGGTGCCTACTCTGATGCCAATTGAAATTCTGGCAACAGATACTTAATGTCACAGTGAATGTTATGACACCGTATCTGACAAATTGTACACAAACCAAACAGTAATTTAAAAGATAGTAAAGAACACGATCAATTGTTAACCCAGTTCAGTGTGTAACAACACCTACATCTGGGGGCTACCAAGCCAGGGAGGAAATTCACTATAAGAGGTATTAATTTAGGAATAAACCAACCAGTTTATCTCCTTCACTTAAGACCTACCCAATGCAACTTCAATCTAAGTCCTACTTAAACTTGAGTTCCTACTCACTCCCCCTCAATCACAGTAGTGATACTAATCTACTGATTAATAAGATTATGAAGACATTCTTCAATACACACGCTTGATTTTGCTTCAAAGCTTTAATCAAGAGACACAACACTCATGCTTCAAAGCTTTGAGTGATAAACAACCCTTACAACCAAATCCTACTCCAAGTCACTTATCAAGTGATAATTTCTTGGCTCACAGTAGTTACTAAAACTATCATAACTATACAATGCCTTATTGATCTTCTCTCCAAGCGCTGCTCACCATTAGGCTTCGTGAGAAATATATATGCAGTCTATTCTTCATTTTGGGCTTCCATAAAAATAGCTAGGATTAACCAAAGTTAACCTAAAGACTTGGTCTTGGGCTTATATCATAACATATTAGGGTTAAGCAAGGTTAACCTAAATATCCACGTGAGCATCTGATCTAGTCAATATACTTCAACTCAGAATAGCACACCAGATTCCTGAAAAATCTCTGGAACAATAAATCTGCACAACAACATTATCAGTACAGGATGTCTTAACATTGGTTATGACATCATGTATCCTGCTCACTAATTTTGGTAGAATTCAGTATATATGATCATAGCTTAATCATCATGATATTCACTCATACTGAGTTGTTCTTGTAGAACATTCCTTCTGCAGAATTTGACTTTATCCCAGAATGTTATGACATCAGTCATGACATTCGCAAATCTGGTTTTACCAAAAATTAATGCCAACAAGTAAACACTTACAAATCCAGTCATCTTCGGACAAGTAGCAAAGTGATGAGACGCTCAAGGACATGGGGTAAATAGCAGAATTGAAACTCAATGGGATTATTACACATAACTGTTTTCTCCATATGCACTATTTTGTGTAGTTTTCATTTTTCACGCTGGCGTTCTCCTACTAGAACATCAGTCTCTTTGTACAAAAATGTCTGTTATAGGCGAATTTCAAAAATCAATACAAATCATTTCTTTGAAAGTACAAAACCTTTTGTTCTCTATTTTTCTGTTTTGTTTTGAAAAAACGTCCAACGATTTATTTTTGACATATGCATTTAAATATGATTACTGTTTACAAATACTTGCTTTAAAAACAGAAAGACAATTACTAATGACTTTAAGAAACAAGGAAAAGTCTAAAAATCCATTTGTAGTCCCGACAGTTACTCTTTCCAGCATGGTACAGGGGCAGAGACATTTTGAGACGAAGTCACCATTACATACGACCCCATGACGTCTATGTTCCCCACAGAGTAGAAATAACCAAAGTTTTAATCTCTTCTTCCTCAAGCAGGAATTACCTTCTCCAGCAAAGTTCCTTCAGAGAGCTGAAATCTGTTTTCCCAGCCGAGCTTTATAATTTCAAACAGTTCATAAAACCTCCTCCCCGGTAGAGTTTATTTCTCTAACTGCGGAATTTTATTCCCCATTAGAGTTTATTTCTCTACATCGGAAAAACCTTCCAACAAAGCATTATCTCTCTCCATAGAGTTATTCTCAGGAAGGAGTTAAGAATCTCTGGCAGAATATCCTCAAACGGAAAGAGGAAATCCCCAGCGAATAATATTTATTCATCATCCTCAGCGGAAATGAAGGATGTAGCTTCCCAATACTCTCCAGCAGCAGTCCGAGATTTACTTTCCTAGACTAAGAAATATCGCAATAGCATCCCATATTCATACATCACGACATGCACATACACATCGCATACAGCATAATCTCATTTATTCTGAGACCATTATCACAATGCATTTCATACATCATGACATTACATACGGCTAACTCTTTACCCTTTTTAGGAAATATCAAATCAACAAACACCGGTGACTACTTACGTGACCTGGTATTCTTCTCAAAATCTACGTCTGGTGAAGGGCTATTTCAACATTTTCCTCAAAAAGATGTCCTCAAAAGACCTTCTCTGGTTTAGTTAGATCGATACTAAGATCTCTCTGATTTCTATTCCAATTGAAGATATTCTAAGACTTTTGTCTGGTTCAGTTGAATCGATACTAAGATCTTTCTGATTTCCATTCCAGCCAAAGTTAATTCAAGACCTTCCCTGATTCAGTTAGATCGATACTAAGATCTCTCTGATTTCTATTCCATTTGAAGTTAACCTAAGACTTTTGTCTTGTTCAGTTGAATCGATACTAAGATTCTTCTAATTTTTATTCCAATCAAAGTTAATTAAAGACCTTCTCTACTTCAGTTAGATCGATACTAAGATGTCTCTAATTTCTATTCTAGTTAAAGATATTCCAAGACTTTTGTTTGGTTCAATTGAATCGATACTAAGATTCTTCTGATTTATATTCCAGTCAAAGTTAATCCAAGACCTTCTTTGGTTCAGTAGGATCGATACTAAGATCTTTCTAATTTCTATTCCGGTTAAAGATATTCCAAGACCTTCTCTGGTTCAGTTAAATTGATATCAAGATTTTTCTGATTTCTATTCTAGTTAAAGAAACTGCAAAGCTTGGAGTACAACCAAATAACAGTTAATTTCATGTTTCCCCAGTAAAGTGTTGTGAAGCCTGGAATACGACCAAATAGAAGTCAACCTTATTATCCTCAGTAACTCACTGTGAAGCCTGGATCCCGACCAGATAGCAGTTCAATTTTGTCTCTTCAATCAAGAGTTGACTCCCTAGTAGAGTAATGGACAACTGAAGCTCCTTAACTCTATTTCCCGAACAAAGAACAACATTCCTCAATGGAGTCCTCATCAACATCAAGAATAAGGATTCCCACAAAAGAGTATCTCATGCAATCAACATTGTTCTAGATGGAATCTCTAAGCCCATCTCCGACCACTCTCCGTCACATTCTCTGGATGACATCTTTAAGCCCATCTCTGACGACTCTCCGGATGGCATCTTTAAGCCCATCTCCGATGAGCTTCAGTCATTTTCTACAAATAGAATCTGTTGTACCCCAAAATTTTCCCTCTCATTTATCAATAATTTGCTCACAAGATCTCCTTTAGCTCAAGACTGCACTAAGGTTGATCAACTCAAGACACCTCCTTAAGCACTGATGACCAAAATTAGGGTTTGAGATTGCACAAGGATATTTGAACTTACAATGCCTCATATGACTTTCATGGATCATTATGGACCCTCAAGATTACTCATGTCATGTTTCAAGCCTTGGATCACATTTTTGCTCAGTCAATTGAGCACTTGACCTAAAAATCAGCTGTATTGGGAAAAAGTCAACGGTGGCCAATTTATAGTCAAACTTCATAATTGTTTATCCATATCAACATTATAAACTCATATGTATCATTTGATCAAGTTTGGACCATAATTCTTCAAGAAATTTGATCAGATCATCAAAAGGGCAAAATGGTCAAAATTAGGGTTTTGATTGAGAAAGGGCAATTTCTGATTTTTGACCTAGCAAATGGTTAATTGGTTTGAGGCATGATATCAAGAGTACAATTGAATAATTTTGACCTAATGGCATGACTCAAAACATTTCTTAAAGATCAATTGATTGATAGTTGATTTTCAGTCAACTGATCAAAAGTCAACTGTATAGTGAAAAGTCAAACTTTGACTTTTTGGCCAAAATCAAGTGTCAAAGATCAAAATTCATCAAGACATTCAAAAATATGAAACTTGATCATCAAGAAATCAAGAAAGTCAAAAGTCAATGTGAAAATTCAAACTCTTCAAGACTTAGAAATTTTTCTAAGTGTTTTTTTATTTATGATAATTTCATTACTTCATGCCATTCTTTCACAAAAATGCAAGATGATTCAAGGAAAACTTCCAACTTGAAAGTTTTAGATCCCAATGAGATCTAAAACAATGTAGAGCAGGACTTTTTCTAGAAATGCTTGGAATTTAAGTTATAAATTCATGAAGTCATGGCATTTTTTAATAAAACACTTGGAGAAATTTTTAGCAGCTTTGGTCAGGTTTTTATCCCAACTTCTTGGCCAATTTTCATCATGTTCTAGTTTGATTTAGAATAAGTGGTCAACATAAAAGTTGTAGAGGGTGTTTCAAGCTTTCCAAAACATCCAAGAGCATGAATTTATCATATTTGAGCTAGGAGATTCAAGGATCTGAAGTTGGACATTCATTCTTGATTTACAAGGCAGATTTGTGATGAACGAGGAACCAAAATCTTAGCCATGCTGCATAATCTTCACTTTGCAGGCCTCTTGACTTGCAAATATATCCATAATCTGATGTTTACACAATTTATTAAACAATTATCCAATTGGTTTAAGTGTTGTCCATTGCATCTTTCCATTTTTGGCACAAAGGCACCATTGCCATTCTTGCAAAGTTCACTTTAATCATAAAGTCAATTTCTTGAGCCTCTAACTTGTTGTTCTAATCATACTCAACTTCTACAAGTCAGAAAAAACATGTTTAAAGTGATAAACCATTTTAGATAGCAAAGTACAAAGCATCGAAAGTATGATCTTCAAGCTTGCTTCATGTACAATCTAACCTAGCCGTAACATGTGATTCAAAATCTAATTTTGTTCAAGTTTCAAATCTTCTCTATAAATAGAGAGGCCAATTGCAAGAGAAAGAGGCCAGAAAAATAGGAGGGGAAACTAACACTCAAAATCATTTTTGCTGTCAAAAACCAAATTTGTACACAAAACCTCCATTTTTGAGCTTTGAAGTCCAAATCTTTGAATCTCACACCTTGCAAGTTTTCTCCAAACAAACCATACAAACACTTCATATACACCATATAGAAGTTGTTCAAACATAAGAATAACTTCTGTAACATCATTACCACCATCTTCTAAACTCAAAAAAATATACATTGCAACTTGACTCGGTTGGAGTAGTTCAACCATTTTCAGCATAATAAGAAGGTTGGATCTACTTCAAGAAGGTTCAAAGGAGCTCGATCAATCACTACTTTTCATCCGAAAACATCCTTACTTGTTCTAAAGCTTCCGCTTCGAGAGGTAAACTTTCTCAAACTGTGATATCATTATTCATACATCATTTGCTTTTGCGCTTAAAAGATATAACAGGACAGATCAAAGAGAAAAAACTAACAAAAAGCCAGGCCATAGGCTGACACGGGTGCCCGTGTCACATGACACGGCCCTTGTCAGCTTAATTGGGTTGAAAAACATAGTAAAATGCAGGGACAGCGGCTGACACGGGTGTCCGTGTCACACGACACGGCCCGTGTCAATGTTACTGTTGCGTACACGAGCAGAAAAAAGATGGACAGGGGATGACACGGGCGCCCGTGTCATGTGACACGGCCGTGTCAGGTTGGATGGATCAAAAAAATGCAGAAAAGTCATGGACAAGTCCTGACACTGGTGCCCGTGTCACGCGAAACGGCCCGTGTCAGCTCAGGCACTAATTTTCTTGATTTTTGAGATTTTTTTAGCTTACTTTAGACATATTGCATTGCTTGGAAATGATCTAACATTATAAAACCTTTGTTTTCAAATGAAACCTCAAAAATATTTTTCTAAACAATTAGTTTTTTTGTTAACTTAGACTTAGGATTTTCTTCAATGAAATTAATTACAAAACCTTTTCTATAAAAAACCCTAAAAAACAATTTCTCTCACTTTACATCTTCTTGCATATTTTACTATTTTTGCATTATAAATTATGTAATTGTCAAAGCCTTGTAATAGTAATTAGGGTTTACTTTACTTGTCATCCCCATTTGTAAATTTGTACACTCCTCCCCACAAATGTTGTAATAGCTTAGTAACTTTAAATTTCGCAATTTATCGCTTTTATATAACATGCTAGTAATTAGGGTTTGCATGGAAAGACTAAAACCAATGTTTAGAAAACCATAATTCAAGACAAAAACAAGCATGAAAATGATACACTTATACACAAGCACCCCTAGGGTTATTCCACTTGGTTACCTTATACAAAATGGCCATATTATGCATGTAAGGTATCTTAGCAAAAACAAGCAAATACAAGATCATAGTCCCTCGATGACGCTATCTAAGTTGCCTTACAAATGATCTTAGTCCCTCAAAAAGAATGCTAAGATACCTTGCAACATTTCTAATCATGGCTATACAATGACCCACGCTCGTCCCGATTACATCCAAAGATAGGGCTGCTTACCAAATCAATGGTAAGACAACAATGTCAAAGGAAAAGAAAATGAACAAGAAATACTTTTGAGTAGGTAGAATGCTCCTAATTACTTGCTCCATTTAAAAACAAACATCCATGCTATTTTCAAAACAAACACCTATACTTTCAAACATCTTACAAACTTGAAAACATTTTGAAAAGATCAACATCTTTGTATACATTCTTACGAACGAGAATCATTACAAAGATTACCTAAACAATGGCCTCTTTATAAAATACTTTCAAAAAGCCACACAAAGCATAATTTCAAACAAAAGCAAGTGATCTAGAAAGTAACTAAGATCCTAGGGATAACCATGGGTGAAAAGGGTGTTAATACCTTCCCTTTTAGTAATATACCCCCCGAACTCAAGAAATAATCTCAAAGGTATTTCCTGTGCTTTTTCACCTTTCCTTTTAGATAAAAGAAAAGTCGGTAGCGACTCTTGCTAACTGCAATATTTGCGATCAAATGCAAAACCTTCAAGTCAGTTCTCCCACCGTATCACATAACTGGCGACTCTGCTAGGGATTCATTTAAAAGTGGGGTGACCTTAGGGTTAGATCACATCTATTTGCTTTCATTGTTTGATTTGTATGCTTTACATTGTGGTTCTTTATTTGGGTTTGAATCCTCTACCCGGATTTGGGATACAATATAGGTAAGTAGCAATACGTTGTGGAAACTGTGCGGGGTATACCGACATGGTCTAAGCAATAGCTACGTTAGTGAGATATATTTGTGGGTACCTGTAGCCTTTGAGTTAATCAAAGAGAATACAGGGCCGCTGAGTGATGTCATGAAGCACTAATGAACTTTTAGAACCTTTACTTGACCAACTTGGCCTTTAGGATGTAGTGAGATGACCGGCTTTGGTGCAGTCCGAAGTTGGTAGATACTTGATACTACACTCATTGAGTTTTGGTTTCTTGGGATATTTCGGTCGCCATTAAAGAAGATTGTGATGAAATAATAACCAAGGAAACAAACCAGTGATATTAAGCTCCTTAGAACCCGGTTACTATTACTAGGACATGTTGAGCCAACTAAACTTCAAGAGGGTACTTACCTATAAAACTCTATGCAAGCCTAAAACCTAGGAAATTGTTTGTTTTGTTTGTATATACATACTTGTACATAACATCATGAACATCATAACATCATACACATTCACTAACCATTTCAAGGATTTTGGGATTCATCTTTGTTCTTGTTTTGTAGGATATGGATTCTCTTCGTAGAAAAACTATTCAAGTCAACCTTGTAAGAATCCCTCCACAACTTAAGTATCTAGCTTCAAGGATTCATGAAAACTCTCTGTTCACCGAGAGACATGGTCGCCTACTCAACTTGGTCACCTCCAACACAGATGAGGACATGATAAAGGTGCTCTTTCAGTTCTTTGATCCTTTGCACCATTGCTTCACGTTTCCCGACTATTAACTTGTGCCTACTTTGGAAGAATTCTCTCGACTCTTGATAATTCCCATTCTTAATCAACTACCTTTCAACGGTACAGAAAGAGACCCAAATCCAAAAGAGATTGTTCAATCTCTACACTTGCATTCATCCGATGTCACAACTCATTGGGAAAAAAGGAGTGGTGTCAAGGGTTTCCTCGCAAAGTTCTTGTTTGAGAAAGCCCAAAACTGTTGGAATTCCTTGGATTTGCAAGCCTTTGAGGAAATTGTGGCTCTCCTCATATTTGGGATGGTTTTGTTTCCAAATCCTGACCAACTCATAGATATGAACGCCGTCAAAATCTTCATATCCCGCAACCCGGTGCCTACATTTCTAGGGGATATCCTACACTCTTTTCACACTCGCACAATAAGGAAAAGAGGTGTCCTTATATGTTGCACTCCTCTCTTGGAAAGATGGTTTATTTCGCATCTTCCCCAATCTGCAAGCGAAACAACAAGGATCAGAAGTTATGAAGCCAGATGCATGATGACTCAGAAAGGAACGTCAGTGGAATCAGAAGTTCTGGATTGGTACACTCTGAGGTTCTGCAAGACACGTTAGAGGGAAAATACAGAATTTCTGGGTTGCTATGTGCTGAACTTCTGAGTGTTAGAACAATGAGAAAATCTTAGAAGTTCTATATATTAAAACAGTAAAGAGAACTCAGAGGTTCAGTATGTGCTAAGACAGTGAGTGAACATTAAAGTTCAGTGTGTTTAAACAGTAAGGAGAACTCAGAAGTTCTGTGTTATGCTAAAACTGTGAGTGAACATCAGAAGTTCTATGCCATATTTCAACTCTTAATCAGCACATCAACAATTTATTCAGTCCTTAACAGCAAATCAGGAGGATAAAAACATAGCAGTTTATAGAAGTTCTAATCCTAATTTTGAGCCTAGCCTTAATCAAGAAGTTCTGATCCACAGTTTTTCTACTTATGCAATGATATGGACAATATTAATTGTGATATTTATATAATTAATGATGTTCTGAATGAAAATATGCAAAGTTAGAAAGACTTACCTTGAATCTGAAATGTGTGCTTGGAATTTGAACCGCTGCCTTCAAATGTTCTGGAGTCAGCAAGAGCAACGGGAGAGAAAATGCCAAGTTCTTTGATTTAAAGGGAAGAATAAAGGTTTTGTTTTCTGTTTGGGAATTCTGGATTTTTTTACGAAGGTTTCACAGTTTTTTCTTTTCTCTCTTTTGAAAATTTTCTCTCTCAAAAAACTAGCCCCTTGAAAGTGTGATGGAGCAACTTATTTATAGGTGAATTTGTTGTGGTTTTGGGGGGAAAACAAATGGGATTTAAACTTTTTGGCACATCGTTCCATTGCTTTTTGATCACAGTCTTCGTATGCTAGTTTGGTGCAATTATAGGATGTAGGCGTAGGCTGAATTAGCTGTTGGTTATAGGACTGTGATGTAGCAGTATAGCAGGTCGTATAAACAAGGTTTTGGGATTTGGTCATGTTCTGACCAAAGCGTTGAATATAGCCTTCATATGCTAAGGTGATGCCTTGTTCTTGAAGCAAGCATGGTGGTTAGCAGCTTTTAGCAGCGCCTAAGCTGGAATTGTAAGCAGGAATTAAGGAAAGGTAACTTCAAAAGCAAAAGCAATGCATGGGCCCAACATACTTTTGTACAAGGGTTTTCTTTTCCAAGACAATAAAGTTACTTCTATGCCACACGTGGAGAAATCCTTTGGACAAAGACCCAGAAGTGGTTGTGAGCATTAAATGATGATGAGATTGATCAAACCAGAAATCTTGCTACGTGATATTCTGCACCATTTCTTAGTTCTAGATCAGAAGTTCAGTTTCAACATAATTCAGAATGAACAACCAACTTCTGATCTTTGTATCTCCTTGCTCCAGCATGTTCTGAAGGGGTTCTCCGACTTTCCAGGAAGCTTGTAGCACGCTTTGTAACCTTCTTTGAATTACCCTTGCAAACTCTAACTGTACCTTTGTGAAAACTGGCCCAGAAGTTCTGACCAAACTCTGTCTTGAAAGTGTTCAGAATTTGTTGAATGCTTCAGTTTCATGGAATTGTCTTTGAGGAGTCATAACTTGAAATCCCAGCATTTCTAGGAGAAGTTTTGTTATGTAGTGTTTTAGATCTTATTGAAATCTAAAACTCTTGAGTTAGAAATTATTCCAGAATCAGCTTGCATCATGGTGATAATCTGATCAGAAGTTCTGAGCTTGTCATATTTCTTAAACACTTAGAAAAATTCTAAGTATTTAGAAATTTGACTTTTCCAAAGTAACTTTTGACTTTTGAATTTCTAGATGAAACAAACTTCATATCTCAACATGTCTTGATGAAATATGACTCTTGAAACTTGATTTTGATCAAAAGTCAAAGTTTGAATTTTCACGCGCAAATGACCATTTTATCCTCGTGAATTACTTTCTTGGAAAATTTGTAAATCAAGGCTTGAAATTGGATGGGAGCAAACTTGAGGATCCAGGGCGATCCTTTGAGAAATGAGACGGTAAATTTTGGGGTACAACAACTACCCCTGTTCAATCTTCTTACACCTGAAGAGCTAGATTGGTAAATTTGCCATTCGTGACTTGAAGGTGGAAGATGATTGAACACTAGAGTGCCCAAAAATTTGCACTCGAAGATGTGTTAGTTGATTATGTAGGGAATGGGCTTAAAGATGCCATTTGGAGAGATGACAGATAGTTACTGGAGATGGGCTTGTAGATGCCATCAGAGGTGATTGTTGAACTGTATTTGAGAGGGAATCTGAATGAGTATCAGAATGGTATCCGTGTCTGGAGCGTATTTGAACTGTGTCTGAAGTTGAAATGAATGAGTATCAGAATGGAATCCGTGTCTAGGGCATATCTGAATTGTATCTGAGAGTTGAATTTGAATGAGTGTTAGAATGGAATACGTGTCTAGAGGGCATCCGAATTGTGTAGGGTTGCTTGATGATGAGTCTGTGTAAAACTTCATATGGAATTTCCTGAGAAGGAACCTGGGTAGGATTACTTCATGATAAGTCCATGTAAAACTGCATCTGGAAGTGAGAAGGAACCTGGGTAGAGTTGCTTCAATGATGAGTCCATGTGAAACTGCATCTTGGAGGAAGGAGGAACCTGTGTAGGGTTGCTTGATGATGAGTCCGTGTAAAACTGCATATGAAAGGGAGGAACCTGTGTAGGGTTACTTCATGATGAGGCAGTGTAAAACTGCATCTGGAAGTGAGAAGGAACCTGGGTAGGGTTGCTTCAATGATGAGTCCGTGTAAAACCGCATCTTAGAAATAGGAGGAACCTACGTAGGGTTGCTTCATGATGAATCCGTGTAAAACTTCATCTTGGAAATAGGAGGAACCCGTATAGGGTTGCTTGATGATGAGTTCGTGTAAAACTGCATCTTGGAAATAGGAGGAATCTGTGTAGGGTTGCTTGATGATGAGTCCGTGTAAAACTGCATCTTGGAAATATGAGGAACCTGTGTAGGGTTTCTTGATGATGAGTCAGTGTAAAACTGCATCTGGAAGGGAGGAACCTGTGTAGGATTGCTTTATAATGAGTCCGTGTAAAACTGCATCTTGGAGGAAGGAGGAACCTGTGTAAGTTTGCTTGATGATGAGTCCGTGTAAAACTGCATCTAGAAGGGAGGAACCTGTGTAGGGTTGCTTCATGATGAGTCCGTGTAAAACTGCATCTTGGAAATAGGAGGAACCTGTGTAGGGTTGCTTCAAGATGAATCCGTGTAAAACTTCATCTTGGAAATAGGAGGAACCTGTGTAGGGTTGCTTGATGATGAGTCTGTGTAAAACTGCATCTTGGAAATAGGAGGAACCTGTGTAGGGTTGCTTGATGATGAGTCAGTGTAATACTGCATCTTAGAAATAGGAGGAATCTGTATAGGGTTGCTTAATGATGAAGAAGGGCTCTAGGATGATTGCTAAACCAAAAAAGGTGATGAACTTTATCTGTTGACCTTTTCCTAAAAAGTTAAAGGTGAAGTCGTATGCAATGTCATGGTAGATGAGATGCATTATGTAATAATGTTCTCAAAAATGATATTATGTTGTATGCACTTGTCATGTGTGAAATGTTAGTGAATTTATTTTTGTCTAGGAAAATAAATCCTTGACAAATTCCAAGGAGTCAATAAATCTTGGACTGTTGTTAAAGAGTAGGTGTGAATTCAGACTTTGCTTAGAATATTTCCACTGGGGATTCCCGTTTTGAGGAGAAATCCGCTGGGGATATTGAAAACTCTATGGAGAGTGTTGATTCTTGCTTGGGGAAAAGAGTTAATGAGTCTCGGTTGCTCGTTGCTCTACCAGAGGGTTTATCTTTGGCTGGAGAGAATCAAAAGTTAGTTGTTATCTGGTCGGATTCCAAGCTTCACAACAACTTGCTGGGGTTAAGGAAGTTTACTGTTATCTGGCCGGATTCCAGGCTTCGCAGTAACTTTCTTGAAAGGATGAAGTTGAACGGATATCTGGTCGGGTCCAGGCTTCATAGTGTTTTTGGAGAAGGGAACTACTATCTGGTCGAAATCCAGGCTTCGCAATACCTTATACTGTTATCTGGTTGAAATCCAGGCTTCACATTATCTTTGGAGAAGGGAACTACTATTTGGTCGAAATCTAGGCTTCACATTGTCTTTGGAGAAGGGAACTACTATCTGGTCAAAATCCAGGCTTCACAGTACCTTATACTATTATCTGGTCGAAATTCAGGCTTCACAGTGTCTTTCGGGATTGTAGAGTATTTTGTTAGGGAAGAGGGGTTGTGGTTCTCTGATTTATAGTAGTTGGAGTGGCAAACTCAATCTGGGGGATTCTGCTGTTTGTTGGGAAAATAAACCCTGTTGCTCAGTCTGTTGGAGAGGCGACGACTTCACTGGAAGAAATCCTCGAGGATTCTTGAAGTCGATTCAGGTGGGAAAAAGTTTTCAGAGATTGAAAATCTAGTTGGGGAATCATCCTATGAGAAGTACTTTGGGGAGATTTGTCACTGCCCCTAGTAGCGAGTGTTTGTGGCACTGCCAGGAAATGTTTGACTGTTCATAACCCTTTGTCGGGATTTGCGTTCAATGTCCCAAGTGATTCAGATGGAGACTTGTCCATGGTTATTCAGCATTTCTTGAGAGATTTCTTAGAATCTTGATTGGACTTCCCCAGGTTTGCTGGATAGTGACATGTCATGTCCCTTTGTTGATAGGAGATTTGTCAATGGAAGTGTCATCCTACTTGAATTGATTTTGTTCACTGAGAGAGCTTTCATTCACTGGATATTCGTTGTGTGAATTTCTCTGCTGTCAAACAAATGGCCATATGCAAACAGTGATATTTAAGTAATGTAAAGTTTATGCTTGTCTTGAAATTTTGAAAAATGCGTTTTAGCAAGTAAAGAAATTTCAACTCAGGATTTAGAGTAAGCCTTACAGGAGTCAGGATACCTTTTGTAACAGTATGCTTTCTAACTAACCCATGCTTCAATTAGGACTTTTGAAGGGTTGTAACGTGGCTTGGTTCACAGTTTAAGAAACAAAGGATAAAGGCTCACAGTGTATTTGTATCCACCCGCTCTTTGTGATGTTCTTCAGTCCTAAGCTCAATTAATTGTGCGTTTGAACTCCAATTGAGTCTGGAATGACGCGTTAGTGATGGCTCAGACAAGTTAAGTTTTTCAGAAGGCATTCTTTTTTTTTTGCAACCTTTTTCATGTTGTTGAGGATTTGTAGTGACCTCTTTTTGATTTGTTATCCCTGATTTTTGCCTGACTGTTCTTGTTTTGAGATTACAGTCAGCGGGATGCCCCAGTTTTTCTTAAGCTTCCTTTGTAGGTTTTTACTTAGTGGGCTTTTCATTTTAAGAGATAATGACTGCCTGTTTGGTAGGGAAGCATCACCGTATTTTGATTCTAGAGAAATGTTTTGATGTGATTCGTTGTATTTACGAGATGAGAGTTTACAATTTGAACGCGCATTTGAATTAACTGAGAGACTACCCTGCCCCAGGTTTTGATTAAAGGTTTCAATTTTTGTGAAAAAAAGGAAAAAACTTCTACTTCTTTGGCTCGAAGGGGTTGACTATGGATTATCTTCCTTACAACTCCAGTGTTTAGGATTTGAAAGGATGCCTGTACATCGTCAGCAAGGTCTGTTTAAAAAGCATACCGTATGAGATTAAGGCATTGCTTTCGTCATCCTCCCTCTAAAGGCTTGTATCTTTTAGCAAGAGTTGAATGTCATAAAGAGAGTAAAATTTTTTTTAAATATAGTGAAAAACGAATGGATGAATTCAAGACAAACATATGCAATGCATTAATGAAACAGAGTTTGACATTAATAGATAATTGTTTGAATAACAAAAGAAATTACAATTGAAAATTCAAAATGAACAAGATGCTCTCAATGATTTGGCATAGGAGCAGTGACCATGTTTGGAGTCTCCGGAGGGTCAAACTCGATCTCCTTGGCGTCAATCAAATTCTGAATCTTGTACTTCAATGCCCAACAATTGTTAGTGTCATGCCCGGGACTGTCAGAATGATAAGCACACGTTGAGTTAGGATTGAAGTTAGGAGAAGAAGTTTTGGGGTTTGGATGAGGTCCTATCAATGCAATCAGATTCATCCTCAACAAGTGTTTTAGCGCTTGAGACATCGACATATTGATGTTGGTAAACTGTCTTTTGGGCTCGTCTGGTCTTCGTTGATTTCCCCTTTGTTGTTGTCGGTGCAACGCAGAACCGGAGATCAGGACTGCCCCCACGTGTTGGTCATGACGACTCTTTTGACCAGACACTGCATTGGACTCTTTCTTCCCACTGTACGGCTTTTTCTGAGCACCAGGAGGTGTATCTCCTTGGATCTTTCCACTTTTGATGCCAGCTTCGACCCTTTCGCCGGTCAGTATTAGCTCGGTGAACCCGACTGAGGAGCTTCCGATTAGGTGTTTGAAAAAAGGCCCTGTCAAAGTTTCCATGAAGATGTCAATCAACTCCCTGTCATTTAAAGGGGGCTGAACCCTACCAGCCAGATCTCTCCACTTTTGGGCGTATCCTTTGAAGCTCTCGTTGGAACCCATGGTCATGTTCTGCAATTGCACACGAGTTGATGTAAGATCAGCATTATACTGATACTGCTTGTAGAAAGCAGTAGCTAAATCCTCCCAAGTGTGGATGCGAGAACTCTCCAATTGATAGAACCATTCGAGTTGAGTCCCTACTAGGCTTTCTTGGAAGAAATGGATCCAAAGCTTCAGATCAGTTGTGTATGGTTGAATCTTGCGGACATAAGACTTTAAGTGCATCTTAGGGCAAGAGACTCCATCGTACAAGACAAAGGTAGGAATTTTGAACTTTGGGGGGATGACCACTCCAGAAACCAAACCCATGTCTCCTAAATCCAAGTCGGGTATCTATTGAATCTCCATAGCACTGAGGCGATCCTCCAGTTGTTTGTACTTGTCAACAGTGGGAGGGGATTGTTCCTCAGAGTAGTTAGCTCCAGCTTCATCAATCTCCAGACTGTTGTCTTCTTCATGACTATCCCCCATGTTGGATGGAGTTGAAAGATCTAGAGCTCCCTTGACTGGTCCTCTAGGTCTTCTTCTCAAGTTCAGGACACCTACTGACTTCTTGGACTTCTTCCTCTCGTCTTTGAGAAGGAGAGTTTTGAGGTCCTCTTTCCCCTTAGCCATAACCAAGAACACTTGTTGGAATTGAGCGTTTTGAGCTTGGAGATCTTTCACCGTTTGTTCCATATCCATCTTACTGAAATAAATAGTAGGAAGGTAAGGAGACCTGTATGGGAGAAACCTATCATGATATGATGCATGATATGTGGATGCATGTTTTCAAGGATCTCGCGGGGTTAGTAGTCACTTACAGTTTTGGATCGGAGAACTTTGTATCGGTGGATGTCCTTCCACGAGAATTAAGCTCACCATGTCAAGTGGGTTGTAGCCTTTAACTCCGGTTTGTTGTACTTGATTTTTGACGGTGTTTTGGTTAGAGGAAAATAAATCCTCTTTCCCCTTGGTAGACGTCTGGTTCAACGTGACCCTGCATTATAGACCCTCGAGATCCTTGAAACGGCTATTGAAAATTCTATGGTATGATGTTATAATGTTATGTGCAAATATGCGAGGTAAGCAAGTTTATATACAAATAATCATATTCACACAAAGTAGACAAGTCCTTAGGTTTAGGCTTGCATGGAGTTTGTAGGTAAGTACCCTCTTGGAGTTTATTTAGCTCAACCTATCCTAGTGATAGTAACCGGGTTCTAAGGAGCTCAATATCACTGGTTTGTTTCCTTGGTCATTATTTCAGCACAAGCCTCTTTAATGGCAACCGAAATATCCCAAGAAACTAAACCTCAATGAGTGTAGTATCGAGTATCTACCAACTTCAGACTGTACCAAAGGCGGTCATCTCACTACGTCCTAATGGACAAGTTGGTCAAGTAAAGGTTCTAAAAGTTCATTAGTGCTTCATGACATCACTCAACGGCCCCACATTCTCCTTGACTACTCAAGGGCTACCGGTACCCACAAATATGTCACACTAACATAACTATTGCTTATACCATGTCGGTATACCCCGCACAGTTTCCATAATGTATTGCTACTTACCTATAAGGTATCCCATATCCGGGTAGAGGATTCAAACCCAAACAAAGAACCATAATGTAAAGCATACAAGTCAAACAAAGAAAGCAATTAAATGTGATCTAACCCTAAGGTAACCCTACTTTTTGAAATTTCCCCAACAGAGTCGCTAGTTCTGTGATACGGTGAGAGAACTGACTTGAGGGTTTTGCGTTTGATCGCAATGTTGCGGTTAGCAAGAGTCGCCACCAACTTTTCTTTTATCCAAAAGGAACGGTGAAAAAGTACAGGAAAGACCTTTGAGATTGTTTCTTTAGTTCGGGTGGTAGATTATGAAAAGGGAAGGTATTAACACCCTTTTCATCCATGGTTTTCCATGGGCTCTTAGTTACTTGCTAGATCACTTGCTTTTGTTTGAAATTGTGCTTTTGTGTGGTTTTTTGAAAGTATTTTGAAAAGGCGCCATCGTTTAGGCAAACTTTGTAATGATTCTCGTTCGTAAGAATGTATACAAAGTGTTGATCTTTTGAAAATGTTTTCAAGTTTGAAAGGTGTTTTTGAAAGTGATTTTAAAAAGGGTTTTCTTTGTAATGGCTCTCGTTTCTATAAGAACGCGTACAAAGTGTTTTTCTTTTAAAAATATTTCAAATGAGAGTGTTGGTGTAAAATTTTTTTGTTGTGAGCAAGCGAGCAACTAGGAGCGAATCTACCTACTCAAAAAGTCTTAATTGTTCTTTTCCTTCTCCTTTAGATGTTGATATCTTACCATTGTTTTGGTAAGAAGCCCCATCATAGGATGTGAAGGGACGAGTGTAGGATGTTTGTATAGTCATAGAAGGCAACCTATGGATGTTTTAGCAATGTCGTTTAGGGACTAGATCATTTACCTAAGGCAACATCGAGGGTCATCGAGGGACTACGATCTTTTATCAAGGGTATTTGCTAAAACACCCATGTTCGAGGGACATGACTATTTTTCCGATAGGCAACAAGGTGGGATTACCCTAAGGGTGCTAGTGTGCAAGTGTGTTTGATTTCATGCATTTTAGTCTTGATTAGGATGATCTATTTGTTGATTTCATGTCTTGCCATACACACCCTGATTACTAGCATTTACATTCGAAAGCGATAAATTGAAGAAATGTAAAGTCCTACGCTATTACATTATTTTAGGGATGGGGGTACATATTTATGAATGGGGGTTGCAAATAAAATTAAATCCTAAGTTACTATTACAACCATATTGAAATGTACAATATAAGAAAGAAAAAGGAATTGTTTAGAAAATGGTTTTTTGTCTTAATGAAAAAAAGAAATAAATTAATTAATAAAAGAAAATATTTTTATGTCTTTTTATGTTAATAAAAAAGGAGTTAATATTAAAAATGATGAAAAGGAGAATAAATGAAAGATAGAAACAGCGTGCTGCTGCAAGCGAAACAACAACGATCAGAAATTTTGAAGCCAGGCGCGTGATGACTTAGAAAGGAACGTCAGTGGAATCAGAAGTTCTGGATTGGTACACTCTAAGGTCCTGCAAGACACGTTAGAGGGAAAACACATAAGTTCTGGGTTTCTATGTACTGAACTTCTGAGTGTTAGAACAATGAGAAAATCTTAGAAGTTTTGTATATTAAAACAGTGAAGAGAACTCAGAGGTTCAGTATGTGCTAAGACAGTGAGTGAACATCATAAGTTCAGTGTGTTTAAACAGTGAGGAGAACTCAGAAGTTCTGTTTTGTGCTAAACCTGTGAGTGAACATCAGAAGTTCTATGCCACATTTCTACTCTTAATCAGCACATCAGCAATTTATTCAGTCCTTAACAGCAAATCAGGAGGATAAAAACACAACAGTTTATAGAAGTTCTAATCCTAATTCTGAGCCTAGCCTTAATCAAGAAGTTCTGATCCATATTTTTTCTACTTATGCAATGATATGGACAACATTAATTGTGATATTTACATATTAATGATGTTCTGAATGAAAAGATGCAAAGTCAGAAATACTTACCTTGAATTTGAAACGTGTGCTTGGAACTTGAATTGCTGCCTTCAAATGTTCTGGAGTTAGCAAGAGAAACGGGAGAGAAAATGCCAAGTTCTTTGATTCAAAGGGAAAAACAGAGGTTTTGTTTTCTGTTTGGGAATTCTAGATTTTTTTACGAAGGTTTCACAGTTTTTTCTTTTCTCTCTTTTGACAATTTTCTCTCTCAAAAAACCAGCCCCTTGAAAGTGTGATGGAGCAACTTATTTATAGGTGAATTTTTTGTGGTTTTGGGGGGGAAAACAAATGGGATTTAAACTTTTAGGCACATTGTTTCATTGCTTTATGATCACAATCTTCGTATGCTAGTTTGGTGAAAATTATGGGATGCAGGTGTAGGCTGAATTAGCTGTTGGTTATAGGACTGTGTTGTAGCAGTGCAACAGGTTGTATAAACAAGGTTTTGGGATTTGGTCATGTTCTGACCGAAGCGTTGAATATAGCCTTCATATGCTAAGGTGCTGCCTTGTTCTTGAAGCAAGCATGGTGGTTAGCAGCTTTTAGCAGCGCCTAAGCTGGAATTGTAAGCAGGAACTAAGGAAAGGTAACTTCAAAAGCAAAATCAACGCATAGGCCCAACACACTTTTGTACAAGGGTTTTCTTTTCCAAGACAATAAAGTTACTTCTATGCCACACGTGGAGAAATCCTTTGGACAAAGACCCAGAAGTGGTTGTGAGCATTAAATGATGATGAGATTGATCAAACCAGAAATCTTGCAACGTGATATTCTGTATCATTGCTTAGTTCTGGATCAGAAGTTCAGTTTCAACATAATTCAGAATGAACAACTAAATTCTGATCTTTGTATCTCCTTGCTCCAGCATGTTCTGAAGGAATTCTAAGACTTTCCAGGAAGCTTGCAGCATGCTTTATAACCTTCTTTGAATTACCCTTGCAAACTCTGACTGAAAACTGGCCTAGAAGTTCTAACCAAACTCTGTCTTGAAAGTGTCCAGAATTTGCTGAATGCTTCAATTTCATGGACGTGTCTTTGAGGAGTCATAACTTGAAATCCCAGCATTTCTAGGAGAAGTTTTGTTCTGTAGTGTTTTAGATCTTATTGAAATCTAAAACTCTTGAGTTAGAAATTATTCCAGAATCAGCTTGCATCATGGTGATAACCTGATCAAAAGTTCTGAGCTTGTCATATTTCTTAAACACTTAGAAAAATTCTAAGTATTTAGAAATTTGACTTTTCCAAAGTAACTTTTGACTTTTGAATTTCTAGATGAAATAAACTTCATATCTCAACATGTCTTGATGAAATATGACTCTTGAAACTTGATTTTGATCAAAAGTCAAAGTTTGACTTTTCAATGCGCAAATGACCATTTTACCCTTGTGAATGACTTTCTTGGAAAATTTGTAAATCAAGGCTTGAAATTGAATGGGAGAAAATCTGAGGATCCAGGGTGATCCTTTGAGAAATGAGAGGGCAAATTTTGGGGTACAACAATCTTGCTGCAGCCTTTTACAAACAATACAATACAACGCTAATCTTGCGCCTACCCGTACTCAGCTCCAGAGTATGGTCATGGTTTCAAGTGAAGGCTTCAAGGACTATGCACAAAAATGGAGAGACTTGGCTGGAAGAGTTCAACCTCACCTATCTGAAAGAGAATAATAGACATGTTTTTGGGAACCTTGTTTGGTCCCTTTTTCAATCACTTAATTGGGAGTTTATCGACGGGTTTTACTGAATTGATATTGACCGGAGAAAGGTTAGAAGCTGGGATAAAAAGTGGAAAAATTTAAAAAGATGCATCCTCTGCCGCTGTAAGGAAGCCATTCATCGAAAAGAAAGAAGTGGTTGTTGTGTATCCTCAGAGAAATCAAGATAGGGCTGAACGTCGTCCAATGGTGGGGGCCGTTATGATTCCAAAACCTGCGCCTGATCAGCAAAGAAACAATCATCTAAGAATGGAAAGACCAGTCAGACAGTTCATCGGAATTAACATGACATTGTCTCAAGTATTTCCGTATTTGTTAAGATCTAACCTAGTGACCTTGAAAGAAGCTCCAAAGAATCCTAACACAACATCTCCTCACTATAATCCTAATGTCCGCTGTGCATACCACTCTGAGAGTCCTGGCCATGACACTAACAACTGTTGGGCTCTAAAGAACAAAGTACAAGACCTCCTTGAAGCCAAAGAGATTGAATTTGAAGCGCCAGAAAAGCCCAATGTCATTTCTGCCCCTATGCCCAAACATGGCCATAATGCCAACGCCATTGAAGAGGATATGTTTGTTACTTCAATTGATGAACTTATGACCCCACTCCTGACTATCAAAAAGAACTTATTGAATGCCAGTGTTTTCCAGGGCTGTAAAGAAAGCTTCCATTTCTATTTATCCTCACCAACCAGCTATCTTTTGTTGAAAGTAGGCGTTCAATGCCTAATAGATAACAAGGAAATTTTGTTTGAAAAGACTTCTGTTCCACCTGTTCCTCCTAATGATGTGTCTATCATTACCATTTCCTCCAATTCTTCCAGGGTCTCCACCAAAAGACCCATTAGAATTACATAAGTTCCAAAAGTAACCCCTTTGATAATTACAATGCCTGGACCAGTCCCGTATTCGTCAGATAAAACCATACCATGGAATTATGGAGGGGATGTCTACTACCACGATATCAAGCAAGATTGGCCAGCTGCCGAAGATTCATATTCCAAGAAAGTTAACTCTGATATCAGTAATATTGTGGGGACTAGCAACATTACCCGAAGCGGAAGGATATTCTCTCCAGAAATTGCTCCCCCAAAAGCAGTTTCTGGACCCGTAATCATTCCTGTTGTTGTTGCTCCTCCAAAGGCTGCTCCCAGTCCTTCAATCATCTCCACCAATACTTCAACTGACAAAGCTGTTACAATCCATGCTATCACTCCTACTGACATTCCTGCTGCCGAGTTAACTGAGACTTGAGGTAAAAGTATTCGGATTGAGCTTGTCCGAATGAAGGCAAAATCATTGGCTATCCCTGAGACCTCTCGGAAAGAGATGGAGGAAATTCTAAAGATCATAAAAGAAGCGACTACGATGTAGTTAAACAACTGGGGCAAAATCCATCTAAAATTTCCATGATGGATTTACTACTATGTTCTGAGGCGCATGCAAAAGCCTTGGTAAAATTGCTGAAAATTGCCCATGTACCCCAAGAAACATCTGTCGATCAGTTCCAAGACTGCATAGCCAGCTTGATCGTAGATAATGGTCTAGGTTTTCGGATGTTGATTTAACGCCAAGAGGAAGGAAGCATAATGAGGCATTGCATGTCTCAGTGGAAAGCAAGAGCATAACCTTGGCTCATGTTTTGGTGGACACTGGCTTATCTCTGAATGTATTGCCTAAAAAGGCTCTTGATAGGCTTGACTGTGAGGGATTTACCTTGAAGCCAAGTAACATAATAGTGAGGGCCTTTGACGGCTCAAAAAGGATGGTGCATGGGGAAGTGGATATCCCCATAAAGGTTGGAACCCAAAAGTTTGATTAAACTTTTTATGTAATGGATATTCGCCCTTCATATTCCTGCTTGCTAGGCCGACCATGGATTCACAATGTTGGCGTTGTTACATCTACGTTGCACCAAATGCTGAAGTATCCAATTCAAGGGAAGATTGTCACCATTCATGGACAAGAAGAATATATGATCATCCATCTCAATTCCTTCAGATATGTGGAATTAGATGGCGAATTAATTGAAGCTCCATTCCAACACTTTGAAGAAGTCCCGCAAGATGTGGCAGTAACCAGGGTTGTTCCTAAGATCACAAGGCCTCCACTCAGGATGTCATCTTTGAAGGATGCAAAGGCAATTATAGAAGAAGGTGGGTGCACTATCTAGGGAAACTCCCGGATATCCCATACAAGTCTGACAAGTTTGGCCTAGGTTTCACTTCAGGTGCTCAGAAGATTGTACGCCACGCTCGTGCCGGAGGACCACCCCTGAAGATCAGCAACCGTGAAGTCAACGCGGTAGAGGATGATGAAGAGGGTTGTAACCTGGAGGATTGGATCTTCCCAACTGTCAGTGGAGGGATCAACAATTGGGAGGCTAGAGATTTTGTTCCGGACACGTTTATCCCACAATAATTTGTCTTTACATTTTGTTGGATTTGTAATATTAAAACAATTCAAACTCTTAAAACCTTGTGTCTTACCCAAGGCACAATGGTCCATTTTTAAGGGTTATTATCTCATTTCCATATGAAATCAATGAATCATGGACATTTTGCATACAAACTTTGTGCTCATTGTTTTATTTATTTATTTTATATTTTCATTTCATTCAAAGATAGCTATACTCTTACACACACTCACACTCACAATGCAGGTTTACATCCATTCGAGATCCCATGGGTAACGATTTTGCTATGGCCTTCTGTGACTCCAAAAATCTAATCTACCAAGCCGAAGATGAAGGTGAGGAAGATTGTGAAGTACCAGGGGAACTTGCCAGGAGAACCATTCAGCCCCACGAGGAACCCGTGGATACAATCAATCTAGATACCGAGGAAGACAAGAGAGAAGTCAAGGTGGGTACCAATCTGGAACCCAGTGTCAAGGAGTGTCTAATTCAGTTGTTACACGAGTATGTTGAAGTCTTTGCCTGGTCGTATGAAGACATGCCAGGACTTGATGCATATATCATAGTACATCATCTACCTACAAGAGAGGGCTGTCCACCAGTAAAGAAAAAGGTTTGTCGAATGAGACCAAATATGTCAGAGAAGATTAAAGCAGAAGTCATGAAACTATTCAAAGCTGGATTCTTGGCCGTCACCTCCTATCCGCAATGGGTTGCCAATTTTGTCCCTGTGCCCAAAAAGGACGGCAAGGTACGAATGTGCGTGGACTACAGAGATTTGAATAGGGCGAGCCCCAAGGATGATTTCCCACTTCCCCACATTGATATCCTAGTTGACAATATTGCACAACACAAAGTGTTTTCCTTCATGTACGGTTTCTCAGGTTACAACCAAATCAAAATGGCGCCTGAGGACATGGAGAAGACAACTTTTGTCACACAATGGGGTACATTCTGCTACAAAGTGATGCCATTCAGACTGAAGAATGTTGGGGAAACCTATCAGCGTGCCATGGTAGCTCTATTTCACGACATGATACATCACGAAATATAAGTCTATGTGGACGACATGATAGATAGGTCTCAAACAGAAGAAGAGCATCTTGATCATTTACATAAACTGTTTGAGAGGCTAAAGAAATACAAGCTGGGGTTGAACCCAAATAAATGCACGTTTGGAGTAAGGTCCGGTAAGCTCATAGGCTTTGTCATCAGCAATAAAGGTATTAAAGTAGATCCTACCAAAGTAAAAGCGATACAATAGATGCCTGCTCCTCGTACTGAGAAGGAAGTCAGAGGATTCTTGGGACGGTTGAACTACATTGCCAGATTCATTTCTCACATGACAGCTACTTGTGAACCAATCTTCAAACTATTGAAGAAAGATCAAGTAGTCAAATGGAATGATGAATGCCAAACTTCTTTCAACAAGATCAAAGGGTACCTGCAAGAGCCTCCTGTTTTGATGCCACCATTTGAAGGAAGACCATTGATTATGTATCTAACTGTTTTAGAGAATTCAATGGGGTGTGTGCTGGGGCAGCATGACGAGTCTGGCCGAAAAGAGCACGCTATTTATTACCTGAGCAAAAAGTTTACCGACTGTAAAACAAGATATTCACTGCTGGAGAAAACATGATGCGCTCTGGCATGGTCTGCTCGCCGGCTAAGACAGTATATGCTGACTCATACTACCCTGCTGATATCTAAAATGGATCCAATAAAATACATCTTCGAGAAACCTGCTCTCTCTGGGAGAATAGCGATATGGCAGATGATCCTGACAGAATATGACATACAGTATACTACCCAGAAAGCTATAAAGGGTAGTGTACTAGCTAATCACCTTGCTTACTAAGCTGTGGAAGATTACCAGTCCATGAAGTTCGAATTCCCAGATGAGGACATCATGATGGTAAATAACTATGAAGAATTTAGGCCAAGTGACGGACCTGAACAAGGATCCCGATGGACCTTGGTTTTTGATGGGGCATCTAACGCACTCGACAACGGTATTGGTGTTGTTATCATATCTCCTGAAGGATGTCATACTCCATTTACTGCAAGACTCTGCTTCAATTGTACAAATAACATGGCAAAATAGGAAGCGTGCATCTTTGGTCTCAAAGCTACCATAGACTTGGGGATCAAATCATTGAATGTATTCAGAGATTCAACTTTGGTTATCATCCAGATTAAAGGGGAATGGGACACAAAACACCCTAAACTTATCCCTTACAAAGAATATGTTTTGACATTGCTCCCACATTTTAAGGAGATTACCTTCGAACATTTCCCGCGAGAAGAAAATAAGCTAGCAGACGCACTAGCCACAATGTCATCTATGTTTAAACTTAAATGGGATAACGAGGCTCCCCAGATCACCATTGAATGAAGGGATGAACCAGCACACTGTCACGGGATTAATACTGAAGAAGTAGTGGACCAGCCTTGGTTTCACGAAGTCAAGAGGTATCTCAAAACCCAAGAATATCCAGAAGGAACTTCAGTCAATGATAAGAAGTTATTAAGGAGACTCTCTGCTGAATTCTTCCTTAGTAATGGCATTCTTTACAAGCGCAACCATGACTATGTTACTTCGGAGCGTAGACAAGGTTGAAGCGGAAAAGGTCATGGCTGAGTTACATGAAGGCACTTTTGGAACCCATTCCAGTGGGCATACGATGGAAAAGAAGATCCTACGGGAAGGCTATTAGTGGTCTACCATGGAAGCAGATTGCTATCAACACTCTCGAACCTGCCGCAAGTGTCAGATTTATGATGACAAGGTGCACATACCTCTGGTTCCTCTGAATGTCTTGACGGATCCTTGGCCCTTTGCTATGTGGGGAATTGATATGATTGGGGAAATCAAGCCAACAACATCCAATGGACACCACTTCATCTTAGTGTCCATTGACTATTTTACAAAGTGGGTGGAGGCAGCTTATTTCGCTTCGGTTACCAAGAATTTTGTCGCCCGGTTCATCAAGCAGAACCTCATCTGCCGATACGGTATCCCGGAGAGGATCATTACAGACAATGGTACGAATCTAAATAATACTATGATCACCTCCCTGTGCGAGCAATTCAATATCCAGCATCACAATTCTTCCCCTTATCAGCCGAAGATGAATGGTGTTGTCGAAGCTGCGAATAAGAACATTAAAAAGATCATATAGAAAATGACAGTCACATACAAAGACTGGCATAAGATGCTACCATTCTCTCTCCACGGATATCGTACCACAGCTCACACATCAACCGGGGCAACACCCTATTATCTGGTTTACAACATGGAAGATGTCTTGCCTATTGAGGTCCAGATCCCCTCTCTGAGAATTATGAATGATGCAAGGCTGAATGAAGACGATTGGATCCAGACTCAACTTGATTAACTAAACTTGATTGATGAGAAAAGGCTTACTGCTAGCTCTCATGATCAAATGTATCAAAAACGGATGATCAAGGCTTTCAACAAAAAGGTCAGATGCCAAGTGTATCAAGTTGGGGATCTGGTGATCAAACATATTATACTGCCGCAAGGTGATCCCAGGGGAAAATGAACTCCTACATACGAAGGACCATTTGTGATCAAAAACATATTCTCTGGTGGCGCAATGATCTTGACCACCATGTATGGTGATTGTGATCGGTGGATCTGGAACTGACTGTTTAAAGCTGGTTCGCGAAATGTCGCGGTAAGCAAGAGTCGCTACCGTCTTTTATTTTCTCCAAATGGAAAGGACAAAAGCACAGAAAAATTCCTTATAGAGATTGCTCTCGGTTCGGGAGGTAGATTATAGAAAGGGAAGGTGTTAGCACCCTTTCTATCTGTGGTTATCCACGGGCTCTTAGGTACTTGCTCATTGTGTTTTCAAAATGTTTTGTTTGCTTTTCAACTGTGGGTTTTAAAAAAGTTTCTTTGAAAATTTCAGTTCGACTCTTGTATCGGTCCTCAAGAGTGTTTGAAAAATTGCTTTCGAAAGCATTTTGAAAAGGTGTCGGTGTGAAAAGTATTTTTGATTTGTTTTGAAATTAGAGCAAGTATCTAGAGTCGTCTACCTACCCTAAGGAATTCGTCTGTGTAAATGTCCTTGAAGTAATGCCATCCCACCATTGAGAGGTAGGTAGCACCACCGTTGGAGGTGTTCGGGTCAATTCGAAGGTTCGGGACATGGTAATCACCGGAGCAATAGGAAGACACCTTAGAAGCTACCCCCATGCCATGTTCATGGACATGAGGACTTACTAAAACATCCTCTACTCGACGACCACCTTTCGAGGGGCAAGACAACAGTGAGGCGTACCCTAGGGGTGGTGTGTGATTTGTGTGTCATGTTCATTTATTTTTGTCTTGTTCATGCATTGGTGATCTACGCGTTGCTTTTATTTTTAACATTCATTCTTGCATGCGAATTATTAACAGTTAAAAAAAGATGCGAGAAGGTAAAAGTCCTACGCTATTACAAAGGCGCGGGTCCACATCGCCAAATTAATCCAGGACCCGATTTGAATAAAAAAAATAAAGTGCGAGAAATAAATGTCTAATGAGTCTATTACATAGCTTTGGGAGAATTACATTATATTCACAAAAGAGGAAATAAAAATAAATTGCGAGAGTAAGTAAAATCGGGAATGCGAGGGCGTTGGACCCTTTTTTAGGAAATTAAATTATAATTAACAAATTAATTAAGTTAAATAAAAGAAAGAAATTGTTTTTTGGAGTTTTCGTATTTGTGGATTTAATGTAAGAAAATTAAATTGGAATTAAAAAGAAAAGTCAATTAACCCTAATTCTAAATTGTTTTTAATTTATAAAAGAAATATTTTTAGTTTGACCTAATTTTTAATTAATTATTTACAAGGCAATTTATTTACAAAAATAATAATTAATAATTAATATGGGGAAAAAGAAAAAAAAGGATAAAAGTACAAAACCCTAATTCTACATTTTTTTAATTTATTAAGAAAAACATTAAAATTTAAACCTAAAATTAACCTAAATTAATTAATAAGATTTTTTACAAAATAACATTAAATAAAATATATTTTATTTTTTGTCTTTTCTGATTTTTATTATTTTTTATGTTATGAAAAATATTAATTTATAAATTAAAAGGGAATAATCAAATTAAAGCAAATAAAAATAAAAATAAAATAGGAAAAAAGAAAAGAAATGCAAACCCTTGGGGGTGTTGACCCCAGTTTGGAGGTATTTGGCCAGTAATTAGGCCCAATATTTTAAGGCCTTGTTTGACTTTATTGGCTTGTGTATGACACGTCTGACTTATGCCCATGGTGGTCTCCAGATCAAGGCCCTTGGACTCATGTCTGAGACATGTGGCACGCTGGGACACAAGGCTGCATGGTAGGCTTCAGGAAGCAAGCTACATAGAACCACATTAGGAAGAAAAATATGAAATAAAGTAGGGGACCTGGGGATCGAACCCAGATCCCATTGCTTACCAATACCCTTCTCCACCAACTGAGCTGCGTGCACATTCATAAGTTTAATGAGATGTAATTATTATGTATGAAAAAGCATGGTTATTGGTAGAAACAAAAAAACGCGCTAAAATATTTGAATGATCCAACCAGGCTGAGACAAGTCATCATCTTCTCCATTCGTTTGCTTTTGGCCTAAAAAAAATAGAACAAGATTGCGGGGGTTTTAAACCCCCAATACATGATACATGGAAAAATAACGAATAGGCCGTCGTTGATCAGAAATTAGGCGCGATAGGATGACTGGATTCGTGTGAAGCTTCTGGTTCTGATGGCGTAAGTCTCATGTCTCAATTTTTCCTGAAGAGGAAACCCCTAATTCGTGACCTCTGAAAACCTAAAAAGCATCAATGGCATTTTTCTATACAAGCAGCATTAATTCAATTCAACAATATCATGAGGTTCAACAAGTCCATATTAGTGTAAAACAAGCATTAGAATGTATGAATATGTCCTATAAATCAAAACACGAGTATGCAATATATCATGAACAGGACTGCTCCGTTTTACCGTTTCTTGAGGTTAGAAGCTGTGATTTTGATCCAGAAACTTTCCTTGTGGCCTTAGCAAGCGATTGGAATAGTTATCTTGCCTTGAAACCAACTCTAATGCAGTTTTCAGTTTTCAATTTTTTCACAAAAATTGCAAAGTTCTTCTTCAGCTTTGGGCGCAGCTTCAAGGTTCTTGGCTTTAGGTTTAGCTTCTGACTTATATGAGGGATGAATTAGGGTTGAATTTTGAGTCCAAAAATCCTTGCATTGATGTATGGAATATTTGATTTTCCATGAATATTTTTCAAATCTTTTCCATGTGATTTTGATCCCAATCATGGCCAATCTTTCCAATTTTGTTGTGCACGAATCTTGAGTCTTTAAGGAGAGCAAATGCTGCATAAAAAGGTTCACATACATTTGTTTAGTATTATTTTCATATTTTAATTAATTAAATGAATTAATGTGGATAAAAATTCAAATAAATAATAAAAAATGATGAAATAAATCCCCTTTGGGCCAAATGGTCGTGCATAACCTTTTTTTGTGAGAGAATTTCTTGGACTTGAAGTGTGAAGAGGAGTTTTAGGAAATGTCATTCTCTTCAAAATGAGCTTTGGATGGAATTTTTCTGATAAACCATGTGGAAGTTATGCCTTGGTCAAGTTACAGTTGACTTTTTCAACTGTCCAAAAATAGAAACTTTTGCATCTTGAGACTTTTTGAGCCATGCCTTGAGAATCATGATCAAGAATTGATCAAATGATGTTTGTGGCTTCAAAATAAGATGTTGACAAAAAATTTGAACTTTTTGACTGTCAAATGACCATTTTGCCCCTGCAGTTGACTGTAGGGCAATTAGGGTTTTTGACTGTGCAATTTTGTGCTGTAAGTCTTGAAACTTGACATATGGATGCTTGACAATGTTTATAGGCATATGGGACTTGTTTGGACCCTTGGAAACTTCAACTTCTTTGCCAGAACCAAAACCATAATTTTTGACTGTTAGGAGGCCCTTGAATTGTGCAACCCTTGAAGAGATTTTGAAGCATGCTCTTTGCAAATCTTGAAGAATATGGGAGGGCAAATTTTGGGGTATAACAGTTGCCCCTGTTCAATCTTCTTAGACCTGAGGATGTAGATTGGCTGACGTGCCTTTCGTAATCCGAAGGTGGAAGATGATTGGACACTAGAGTGCCCATAAATTTGCGCTCACATAGTAGTGTGATGGGGGAATGGGCTTATAGATGCCATTTGGAGATTGATGGATAAGATGATGGGCTTATAGATGCCATGCTAAGAGATGATGGAAAGTGGATGATGGGCTTATAGATGCCATCTGGGTGTCAATCGCGTAAGAGATTCCTTAGCGAGAACTTGTGTGCCTGAAAAAGAAAATGATTACCTGGCCTATTACAGGAGCTGGCCTTCAAACTCTTTGTGTAGATGTACCCTGACTGGTTATAGGAATTGGGTCTGGAGCTTCAAAAGGTGATGAATGAACCATGGATGGTTACTACCTCAACGGGACGGTGAGAGAACCTTGGACGATTACTACCTCAACAGGAACACTGAGAGAACCTTGGACGATTACTACCTCAACAGTAACACTGAGAGAATCATAGGCGACTTCAACCTCAACAGTAACGCTGAGAGAATCTTAGATGTCTTCAACTGGATAAGAAACAGGGAGATCTTAGGGTCGATCTGACTGAACCAGAGAAGGCCTTTGACTGGATAAGAAACAGGAAAATCTTAGGGTCGATTTAACTGAACCGGACAAGGTCTTGAAATCTTCAACTGGATAAGAAACAGGGAGATCTTAGGGTCGATCTGACTGAACCAGAGAAGGCCTTTGACTGGATAAGAAACAGGAAAATCTTAGGGTTGATTTAACTGAACCGGTCAAGGTCTTGAAATCTTCAACTGGATAAGAATCAGGGAGATCTTAGGGTCGATCTGACTGAACCAGAGAAGGCCTTTGACTGGATAAGAAACAGAAAAATCTTAGGGTCGATTTAACTGAACCGGTCTAGGTCTTGAAATCTTCAACTGGATAAGAAACAGGGAGATCTTAGGGTCGATCTGACTGAACCAGAGAAGGCCTTTGACTGGATAAGAAACAGGAAAATCTTAGGGTCGATTTAACTGAACCGGTCAAGGTCTTGAAATCTTCAACTGGATAAGAATCAGGGAGATCTTAGGGTCGATCTGACTGAACAAGAGAAGGCCTTTGACTGGATAAGAATCAGGAAAATATTAGGGTCGATTTAACTGAACCAGACTAAAGTCTTGAAATATAGCTGAGAACTTAACTGGATTCTTCCTGAAAGGTAAAGGTCAGTCATATGCACGGCATGATATGAATCAAGCGATGATGTTCTCAACATAAATGAGATTTGTAAGATATGATGCGTATATGCATGCTATAATGCATGAAAATGTGATGTTTATGAATATATCTTTTCGTCTTAGGAAAATAAATCCTTGACGGGTGCCGGGAAGTCACTCCTGGGCTGATATGGAAGAGTAAAGCTCTGTCTCCACTGGGGATGATAGTTGCAAGAATACCGGTAGGAGGAGATAACTCCGTTGGGGGATAGACGTGGCGAATGGATTACTCTGCAGGGAGAAAAGTACTCTAGCGATCTTGTTGGGGAACAATACTCTGTGGGGAGGGAGATACTTTGCTGAAATGTTGATGGTAACTTCGCTGGGGATAAGAAGACTTTGCCACGAACGATCTTTCCGTGGTTTTTGGCTGAGGATAACCCAGTTATATCCTGGTAGGGAAATAACTCTTTGAATAAAGCCGGGGGGGCGCGTTCGTACTCTGCAGGTGATAAGCTTCCAGAATCTACTGGGGATAAGCTTACTGCTTGGGGAGATGGATTCCAACTTTCCCGGGGAAGCTGGATTGGACTCTCTTGGGGAAATTAATTTGATATGCTGGGGAAGTGACTCCTTTGAATGTTTGATATACCACCGGGGAACAACCTTTAGACTAAGACTGTCGGGGATGCTTGTTAAGAATGTTTGTACATTGCTGGGGAATGTTGAGATCTGCTGGAGGATACCCAACTTCCTTAAGGCTGATATTATAGCTTTGCTTGGGGAGAGTGTATTGACTTGCTGATTCACTCTCTGGGGAATTAAGATATACCGGCTATGTTCTTCAGCTGAACCTACCTTGGTACCTTGGAGGACAGAACAATTAAATTGCTTAGACAACTCTTTATTGCCCCTGTTTCTAATGTTACCTGTAATTAATCCTTTGTTTCGTATGCAAATATTCATGAGTTAGCAAATTATTGTCACTGCATATATCACAAATTGAACCTTGGACGTTCTTCGCAAAACAAAACAAAAAAAGAAAAAGACAAATGGCAATTTTAACTGAACGTGATTTTTGTATTGATTTTTGAATTTGCCCGTAAAATAGGCGTTTATGTACAAGAGGCTGACGTCCTAATAAGAGAACGCCGCCGAACAAAAGAATTTATACAAGTTTGTACAAGGGAAAATAAACAGTTGTGTGAATAGAATGATCCACTGGGTTTCAACTCTGCTATTGCCTTTATATCTCCGAGCGTCTCATCACTTGATGACCTTAGTTGAAGATGAAGCTGACTGATCGATGCCGTCTGAACTTGATGTTGATACCGGATTCTGGATGCAGAGTGATCCAATGAGACATAATATTACGCTTTATCCCTAACTTTTGCCTGGACCGCCCTTTCGGGTTTTCGGTCCACCGGGATACCCATTTTTGCCCAAGCCGCCTTTTCAGGTTTTCGACTTGCCGGGTGTACAGATTTTTTTCATTTCATCCCTTCATTTTGCCCGAACCCTTTTGGTTCGCCGGGAAGCCCTAATTTTTTCCTAGGTATGTCAACCTAGCGGGTCTTTATTATGCGTAGTATCTTTTTACTATGTCTGTATTGGCGGGGTGAGGAAGGTCGTCACCATCCATATTGGTTAGAATCATGGCTCCTCCTGAGAACACATGTTTAACCACAAATGGCCCTTCGTACGTAGGGGTCCATTTGCCCCTTGGATCACTCTGAGGAAGGATGATTCGCTTGATTACCAGATCCCCAACTTGATATTCTTGTGGTCTGACCTTTTTGTTAAATGCCCCGATCATCCGTTTCTGATACGTCTGACCATGACAAATAGCAGTAAGTCTCTTTTCATCAATAAGGTTTAGCTGATCAAGTCGTGTCTGGATCCAATCATCTTCGTTCAGATCGGCATCCTTCATTATCCGGAGAGAGGGTATTTGCACTTCGATCGGTAAGACTGCCTCCATACCATAAACCAAGGAGAAAGGAGTTGCCCCTGTTGACGTCCTGGCTGAGGTACGGTACCCATGTAGAGCGAACAGTAAAATTTCGTGCCAATCTTTATAAGTCATTGTCATCTTCTGCACGATTTTCTTAATGTTCTTATTTGCTGCTTCTACAGCCCCATTCATCTTCGGTCTGTAAGGAGAAGAGTTGTGGTGCTGTATCTTAAACTGCTCGCAGAGCTTAGTGATCATCTTGTTATTCAGATTGGTACCGTTGTCTGTAATGATTCTTTCAGGGACGCCGTATCGACAGATCAGGTTGTGCCGAATGAACCGTGCCACAACAGTCTTGGTTACCATAGCGTAGGAAGCTGCTTCAACCCACTTCATGAAATAATCAATCGCTACCAGGATGAAGCGATGCCCATTGGATGCCGTAGGTTTAATCTCACCGATCATATCTATGCCCCACATTGCAAAAGGCCAAGGTGCAGTCAGAACATTTAGAGGAACTGGAGGAACGTGCACCTTGTCTGCATATATCTGGCATTTATGGCATGTCCGAGAGTGTTGGTAGCAGTCAGCTTCCATTGTGGACCAGAAATACCCTGCCCGAAGGATTTTCTTTGCCATAGTGTGTCCACTGGAATGTGTTCCAAAGGTCCCTTCATGTAGCTCTTCCATGATCCTTTCTGCTTCTGTCTTGTCCACACAACGCAGTAAGGTCGAATCATGGTTTCGCTTATACAGAATGCCGTTGCTAAGGAAGAACTTCGCTGCGAACCTTCTCAGAAACTTCTTATCATTGACAGATGCACCTTCAGGGTATTCCTGAGCTTCCAAGTATCTTTTTACCTCATGGTACCAAGGCTTTTCAGTCACCAATTCAGTCTCAAGATCACAACAGTATGCCGGTTCGTCCAGTTTCCAGATAATGATCCGGGGAGCCTCATTGTCCCATTTGACTTTGAACATGGAAGACATCGTAGCTAACGCGTCCGCTAACTGATTCTCCTCTCTTGGGAAATGTTCAAAGGTTATCTTTGTGAAGTGGGGGATCAATGTCAACACACATTCTCTGTAAGGAATAAGATTCGGATGTTTTGTATCCCACTCCCCTTTGATCTGATTGATCACGAGAGAGGAATCTCCGAAGACACTCAGAAACTTTATCCTTAAGTCAATCGCAGCTTGGAGACCCATGATGCATGCCTCATACTCCGCCATGTTGTTGGTGCAGTTGAAACATAGCCGGGCAGTGAGTGGAGTATGAGTGCCTTGGGGGGATATGATCACAGCGCCGATACTGTTACCCAAAGCGTTGGAGGCTCCGTCAAAGTGCATAGACCATCAGGATCCTTCCTCAGGTCCTTCATCCGGTCCAGGTACTTCACAATCAGTCACTATCATGATGCTCTCGTCTGGAAACTCGAAGTTCATTGACTGATAGTCGTCTACTGCCTGATGTGCCAAGTGGTCTGCCAATACACTTCCTTTGATGGCTTTCTGGGTCATGTACTGGATGTCGTATTCTGTCAAGATCATTTTCCATCTTGCTATTCTCCCAGACAGAGCGGGCTTTTCAAATATGTACTTTATAGGATCCATCTTTGAAATCAACAAGGTAGTGTGAGTCAGCATATACTGTCTCAGCCGGCGAGCAGCCCATACCAAAGCGCAACAAGTTTTCTCGAGCAGTGAGTATCGGGTCTCACAGTCGGTAAAATTTTTGCTAAGGTAATAAATGGCATGCTCTTTTCGGCCAGACTCGTCATGCTGCCCCAGCACACACCCCATTGAGTTGTCAAGCACTGTTAGGTATAGTATCAGAGGTCTCCCTTCAACCGGTGGCATAAGGATGGGTGGTTCTTGGAGATACTCCTTGATTCTGTCAAAAGCAGCCTGACACTCATCATTCCAACGTACTACCTGATCTTTCTTCAGCAGCTTGAAGATTGGTTCACAGGTAGCGGTTAGGTGCGAGATGAATCGAGCAATGTAATTCAGGCGTCCTAAAAAGCCTCTGACCTCTTTCTTCGTCTTAGGAACTGGCATCTCTTGAATAGCTTTGACCTTGGCAGGGTCCACTTGAATACCCTTATCACTTACAACAAAGCCTAGCAACTTTCCAGATCTTACCCCGAAGGTGCACTTGTTCGGGTTCAACCTCAGCTTGTACAACTTCAGACAGTCAAACAGTTTCTGCAGATGATTTAGGTGTTCTTCCTCAGCCTGGGACCTTGCAATCATGTCATCGACATACACTTCAATCTCATGATGGATCATGTCATGAAATAAAGCAACCATGGCACGTTGGTAGGTTGCCCCAGCGTTCTTCAGTCTGAAAGGCATGGCCTTGTAGCAGAAGGTGCCCCACTGAGTGACAAAGGTGGTCTTCTCCATGTCTTCAGGAGCCATCTTGATTTGATTATAGCCTGAAAAACCATCCATGAAAGAGAACACCTTGTGCTGAGCAGTGTTGTCAACCAGGACATCAATGTGAGGTAGGGGGAAGTCATCCTTGGGGCTGGCCCTGTTCAGATCCCTGTAATCGACACACATTATGACCTTACCGTCTTTCTTTGGTACTGGCACCACATTAGCAACCCACTGAGGGTAAGAAGTCACTGCAAGGAACCCAGCATCAAACTGTTTCATAACCTCGGCTTTGATCTTCTCAGACATCTCTGGACGCATACGGTGGACCTTTTGCTTAACCGGAGGGCAGTCTTCCTTGGTAGGCAAATGATGGACCACAATATCAGTATCCAAACCGGGCATGTCTTCGTAGGACCAGGAAAAGATCTCCACATAATCATGTAGCATCTGAGTCAACCGTTGCTTCACGCTGAGCTCTAGGTTGACACCAATCTTTACCTCCTTCCTGTCCGTCTCAGTACCCAGATTTATTGTTTCCACCGGCTCTTCGTGTGGTTGAATTGCCCTCTCTTCCTGGAGTAACAGTCTTGCAAGCTCGCCAGGCACTTCGCAATCATCTTCACCTTCGTCTTCGGCTAAGTTGATCGGATTTTTGAAGTCATAACTGGCAGTAGCAGAGTCGTTACCAGTGAGATCCAGAGTGGATTGAAACCTGTATGAGTAAGTGTGTGTAAATACAGCTGTTTTGTAATATATAAAGAAAGGAAAGAAGGAAAAGGAGCATAAGATTTGAAATGCGAGAAAACGTCCAAGATCTTTATTCATGATATATGAAATGACAATTTATATGCCCTCACAAATGAAGCCAACGGTGCCCCGGGTAAGACACCGGGCCATAGAGTTTTAATTGTTTATTACAGATAACAAAAACAAAAGAATTCATTACTTAGTAACAAGAGAAACAAGTAGGTTGTCCTTTGCAATCCAATTGCTAGGTCCACTGTCGGTTGCCGGGTAAATCCAGCTGTTGAACTCAGCTTCATCCACTTCATCATCCTCCCTGATAGCATTTACTCCATGAGCAGGCAGGGGAGCTGTTACTACATTAGGCTTCTCAGATGCCTCAAATTGTACCTCCTTTGTATCAATAAGGTCTTGCAGCTTATTCCTTAAGGCCCAACAGTCATCAGTAGAATGCCCCGGGCTATCGGAGTGATAAGCACAGCGGGCATTTGGATTGTATTTGGGAGAGACAGTTTTCACCACTTTCGGGGCCTCCCTGACAGTCACCAAGTTGGTTGATAGCAGTTGTGGCAGGATTTGTGATAGGGTCATACTCAGCCGGGTAAACTCTCTTCTGGGTCTTTCAGCCCTTTGTTGATTGGTTTGCCGAGGAGCGGCAGCAGGTTTAGTAATCACTACTGCGTTGACAGATTGGCGGCGCTCTGGTTTATCTTGCCTCTTAGGCCCATATACGGCACTGGCCTCTTTCTTAAAGGGCTTCTTCTCAGAACTTGCAGATGCACCCTTCTGAATTTTGCCAGACTTCATTCCAGCCTCTATTCTCTCTCCAGTCAGAATAAGATCAGTAAACCCTGCAGAAGAGTTACCAATAAGATGGTTGAAGAATGGCCCAGATAGGGTCCCCAAGAACATGTCTACCAACTCCCGGTCAGTCAACGGAGGCTGCACCCTGCCATCCAGATCCCTCCACTTCTGTGCATACTCTTTAAAACCTTCGCTTGATCCTAGCGACATACCCTGGAGTTGGGTACGTGTAGGGGCAAGGTCGGCATTATATTGATACTGCTTATAAAAAGCAGTAGCCAACTCCTCCCAGTTACGAACCTTGGTCCCATCCAGCTGATAGAACCATTCGAGATGAGTCCCTGAAAGACTCTCCTGGAAGAAGTGGATCCACAAGTTCTTGTCCACTGAGTACGGTTGAATTTTCCGCACATAAGACCTGAGGTGTAGCTTGGGACAAGACGCCCCGTCATACTTGGTGAAAGATGGTGCTTTGAACTTGTGAGGAATAATCACACCAGTAGATAAGCCCAAGTCTCCAAAATCCAGCCCAGGCACTTGTTGGATCTCTATAGCATTCAGTCTGTCTTCCAACTGCTTATACCGGTCTTCAGCCGGAGGATACTGCTCCTCATTAAAGTCAGTCTCGTTGTCAGAGACTACCGGACTAGGACCTTTTCCCCCTTGGGGACTGCTCTTGCCTATAGAAGAACCAGCCTCTTCATTCTGCAGAGTGTTGACAAACCTTCGGCCCGAGTTGAAAAGAACAGTTCTCTTCTTCTTCTTCTTCTTCTTCAGGAGCAGAGCCTTCAGCTCTTTTTGGCCTTGAGCCAAACCCATGATCAGTTCCTGAAATTGCGCGTTCTGCGCCTGAAGAGCCTTGATAGACATCTCGGTTGATGATGAGTCAGGATTCATGATGCTGAAATAAACAGCGAAGAACGGTAAGCAACCTGAAAAGAAGAAAACCTGCTATGCACATGATGAATGGTATGTGTTTATGCAATGCATTCAAGGGTTCGAAAGTTCAAATTTGTTGTAGCCAAAAAAGGAACACACGTTATTATTAAGGAAACAATTGTTCAGTACATCAAAGCCTCATGGGCACGTATTACAAAGCAAATCAATCCCAAAAGACACTACACATCCTCTTTGGAGCTATGTAGGTGTTGAGATTCCTCTCCTCGTGCAATAGGCGGGTGAGCTCCAAGACCTTCCTTTCACTAGCATGTAGACTGGTCTCGAGAGAATTCCGTTCTTCCTTAAGCTGGATCCAGCTCTTCTGCATCTCTTCCCAGGACGTGGGCATGTCAGGATGTTGAATAGTGTAGGACACTTCTCCTTCCAAGACTGGCTCTTTGATCACAGGGAGCACATGAGGGTAAGGCATTACTAACTTCTGGGAGCGGGCTCGTACCCACTTGAGATAAGGTTCCAATAGGATGGAATTCCTGTGCCCTAGTGTCTTGCTGTCTATCTTACTGGGCATCCTCCAAGCTCTGATAAATCTCTGGCGAAGTCCTTGTGCATCGTTGTCGAAGTCAAAAACTAAGTCAGGAATTAACATATCATGAGGGCCATCCCTCCGAGCATAACCAAACTGTCTCCAAGCCAGGCATGGGTTGTAAGTAATACCTTCTCTGATTCCAAGTAAAGGAACATTAGGGTATTCCCCGCAACGATCAATGATAGTGACATCCTCTCTGGACCGAGGGCACCAATGTATATCTGCGTGTGTAAGAGTCATCAACCGTTGTGACCATCTCAAACCCCGCTCGTTCTTCAAAACTGATTGTGGAAGGTGCGAAATAAACCACCTTCCCAGGAGAGGAGTGCAACACATAAGGACACCTCTTTTTCTCATGGTTCGAGTGTAACATGACTGAAGGATATCTCCCAGCAACGTAGGTATAGGATTCCTGGACATGAAGATCTGGACAGCACTGATATCTATAAGCTGATCTGGGTTAGGGAACAACACCAAACCATAGACAAGGAGGGCCACAACTTCTTCAAAAGCTTGTAAGTCAAGGGAGTTCCAACATTCATGGGCCTTTTCAAACAGAAACCTGACTAAGAACCCTTTGATACCACTTCTAATTTCCCAATGTCCCTTGAGGTCAGATGATTGTAGGTGTAAGGCTTTAGCAATCTCTTCAAGCTTGAGTTCCTTTTCCGTACCGTTGTAGGGTAGTTGATCAAGGATAAGGATCTTCAGAAGCCGGGAGAACTCCTCCAATGTAGGTACCAGCTGATAATCCAGGAAAGTGAAACAGTGATGCAGAGGGTCAAAGAATTGGAACAGGACCTTTATCATATCTTCCTCAATGTTGGTATTGTCCAAGTTGATGAGTCTTCCATGTCTTTCACTGAATGAAGAGCTCTCGGGAATCCTAGATATAAGCTCCTTAAGCTGAGGAGGGATTCTTACAAGGATGACTTGAATTGTCTTTCTGCGAACAGTTTCCATGTCCTACAAAACAAGAACAAAGATGAAGATCCGAACCCCTGAAATGGTTAGTCAATGCATATGATGCTGGATGATGTCATGATGCTATGATTAAACACACCATAAATATTTACAAAGGCAAACATGTAAGGCACACAAGTCACACAAGACAAACCCTTAGAGTTTAGGCCAACATGGGGTCTGGGTATTACCCTCTTGAAGTTGGTGGGATCAACCTGTCCTATTAGAAGTAACCGGGTTCTAAGGGTCCCAATATCACTGGATTGCTTTCATTGTTCATCGTTTCGATTTAGCCACTGAACTGGCGACCGAAATATTCCAGGAAAGCAACCCTCAATTGAGTGTAGTATCGAGTATCAACCAACCTCGGACTGCACCAAAGTCAGTTATCTCACTACCCTAAAGAGGCCAAGATAGTTCAATTAAGGTTCCTAAGGTCAGTTGATGCTTCACGACACCATGCGGAGGCCCCGTACTCTCCTTGACTGAACTCAAGGGTTACCGGTACACACCAAAGTGCCACATCAACGTAGCAGACTGTTTCAACCATGTCGGTATACCCCGCACAGTTCCCTCACAGCCTTGTTGCTACTTTCTAAGAAGGTATCCCCCAGATCTAGGCTAGGATCTATAGAACTCCCGAGACAGTCCCATAATAATAAAGCAAACAAGCACAATAATTGAAAACACAAGTGATCTTAGTCCTAAGGTACACCTCACTTTAAAGTTGTCCCCAGCAGAGTCGCCAGTTCTGTGATCGGTGGATCTGGAACTGACTGTTTAAAGCTGGTTCGCGAAATGTCGCGGTAAGCAAGAGTCGCCACCGTCTTTTATTTTCTCCAAATGTAAAGGACAAAAGCACAGAAAAATTCCTTATAGAGATTACTCTCGGTTCGGGAGGTAGATTATAGAAAGGGAAGGTGTTAGCACCCTTTCTATCTGTGGTTATCCACGGGCTCTTAGGTACTTGCTCATTGTGTTTTCAAAATGTTTTGTTTGCTTTTCAACTGTGGGTTTTAAAAAAGTTTCTTTGAAAATTTCAGTTCGACTCTTGTATCGGTCCTCAAGAGTGTTTGAAAAATTGCTTTCGAAAGCTTTTTGAAAAGGTGTCGGTGTGAAAAGTATTTTTGATTTGTTTTGAAATTAGAGCAAGTATCTAGAGTCGTCTACCTACCCTAAGGAATTCGTCTGTGTAAATGTCCTTGAAGTAATGCCATCCCACCATTGAGAGGTAGGTAGCACCACCGTTGGAGGTGTTCGGGTCAATTCGAAGGTTCGGGACATGGTAATCACCGGAGCAATAGGAAGACACCTTAAAAGCTACCCCCATGCCATGTTCATGGACATGAGGACTTACTAAAACATCCTCTACTCGACGACCACCTTTTGAGGGGCAAGGCAACAGTGAGGCGTACCCTAGGGGTGGTGTGTGATTTGTGTGTCATGTTCATTTATTTTTGTCTTGTTCATGCATTGGTGATCTACGCCTTGCTTTTATTTTTAACATTCATTCTTGCATGAGAATTATTAACAGTTAAAAAAAGATGCGAGAAGGTAAAATTCCTACGCTATTACAAAGGCGCGGGTCCACATCGCCAAATTAATCCAGGACCCGATTTGAATAAAAAAAATAAAGTGCGAGAAATAAATGTCTAATGAGTCTATTACATAGCTTTGGGAGAATTACATTATATTCACAAAAGAGGAAATAAAAATAAATTGCGAGAGTAAGTAAAATCGGGAATGCGAGGGCGTTGGACCCTTTTTTAGGAAATTAAATTATAATTAACAAATTAATTAAGTTAAATAAAAGAAAGAAATTGTTTTTTGGAGTTTTCGTATTTGTGGATTTAATGTAAGAAAATTAAATTGGAATTAAAAAGAAAAGTCAATTAACCCTAATTCTAAATTGTTTTTAATTTATAAAAGGAATATTTTTAGTTTGACCTAATTTTTAATTAATTATTTACAAGGCAATTTAGTTATAAAAATAATAATTAATAATTAATATGGGGAAAAATAAAAAAAAGGATAAAAGTACAAAACCCTAATTCTACATTTTTTTAATTTATTAAGAAAAATATTAAAATTTAAACCTAAAATTAACCTAAATTAATTAATAAGATTTTTTACAAAATAACATTAAATAAAATATATTTTATTTTTTGTCTTTTCTGATTTTTATTATTTTTTATGTTATGAAAAATATTAATTTATAAATTAAAAGGGAATAATCAAATTAAAGCAAATAAAAATAAAAATAAAATAGGAAAAAAGAAAATAAATGCAAACCCTTGGGGGTGTTGACCCCAGTTTGGAGGTATTTGGCCAGTAATTACGCCCAATATTCTAAGGCCTTGTTTGACTTTATTGGCTTGTGTATGACACGTCTGACTTATGCCCATGGTGGTCTCTAGATCAAGGCCCTTGGACTCATGCTCTGAGACTTGTGGCACGCTGGGATACAAGGCTGCATGGTAGGCTTCAGGAAGCAAGCTACATAGAACCACATTAGGAAGAAAAATATGAAATAAAGTAGGGGACCTGGGGATCGAACCCAGGTCCCATTGCTTACCAATACCCTTCTCCACCAACTGAGCTGCGTGCACATTCATAAGTTTAATGAGATGTAATTATTATGTATGAAAAAGCATGGTTATTGGTAGAAACAAAAAAACGCGCTAAAATATTTGAATGATCCAACCAGGCTGAGACAAGTCATCATCTTCTCCATTCGTTTGCTTTTGGCCTGAAAAAAATAGAACAAGATTGCGGGGGTTTTAAACCCCCACTACATGATACATGGAAAAATAGCGAATAGGCCGTCGTTGATCAGAAATTAGGCGCGATAGGATGACTGGATTCGTGTGAAGCTTCTGGTTCTGATGGCGTAAGTCTCATGTCTCAATTTTTCCTGAAGAGGAAACCCCTAATTCGTGACCTCTGAAAACCTAAAAAGCATCAATGGCGTTTTTCTATACAAGCAGCATTAATTCAATTCAACGATATCATGAGGTTCAGCAAGTCCATATTAGTGTAAAACAAGCATTAGAATGTATGAATATGTCCTATAAATCAAAACACAAGTATGCAATATATCATGAACATGACTGCTCCGTTTTACCGTTTCTTGAGGTTAGAAGCTGTGATTTTGATCCTGAAACTTTCCTTGTGGCCTTGGCAAGCGATTGGAATAGTTATCTTGCCTTGAAACCAACTCTAATGCAGTTTTCAGTTTTCAATTTTTTCACAAAAATTGCAAAGTTCTTCTTCAGCTTTGGGCGCAACTTCAAGGTTCTTGGCTTTAGGTTTAGCTTCTGACTTATATGAGGGATGAATTAGGGTTGAATTTTGAGTCCAAAAATCCTTGCATTGATGTATGGAATATTTGATTTTCCATGAATATTTTTCAAATCTTTTCCATGTGATTTTGATCCCAATCATGGCCAATCTTTCCAATTTTGTTGTGCACGAATCTTGAGTCTTTAAGGAGAGCAAATGCTGCATAAAAAGGTTCACATACATTTGTTTAGTATTTTTTCATATTTTAATTAATTAAAAGAATTAATGTGGATAAAAATTCAAATAAATAATAAAAAATGATGAAGTAAATCCCCTTTGGGCCAAATGGTCGTGCATAGCCTTTGGATGATGAATCTTGGAAGAAAATGTGGCCCATTAGCAATTTTGAGGCATTTGAAGCAAAATTGACTTTTCAAAATTCCCAAAAATTTCCCAACTTCCACAAGGCATATCTTGCTCAATTTTTAAGCTTTGATCATGTTCTTGGACATTTTGGAAAGTACTTGAAGTCCTCTAACCAATGCCTTTGGTCCCATGTCATTTTGATTTACCAATCTCAAGTTATGGCCTTTGACTTAAAGTCCCCTTTTGTTGACTTTTGAAAATGACCTATAATGTTGAAATTGATAACTTTTTATGAGAGCATTTCTTGGACTTGAAGTGTGAAGAGGAGTTGTAGGAAATGTCATTCTCTTCAAAATGAGCTTTGGATGGAATTTTTCTGATAAACCATGTGGAAGTTATGCCTTGGTCAAGTTACAGTTGACTTTTTCAACTGTCCAAAAATAGAAACTTTTGCATCTTGAGACTTTTTGAGCCATGCCTTGAGAATCATGATCAAGAATTGATCAAATGATGTTTGTGGCTTCAAAATAAGATGTTGACCAAAAATTTGAACTTTTTGACTATCAAATGACCATTTTGCCCCTGTAGTTGACTGTAGGGCAATTAGGGTTTTTGAATGTGCAATTTTGTGCTGTAAGTCTTGAAACTTGACATATGGATGCTTGACAATGTTTATAGGCATATGGGACTTGTTTGGACCCTTGGAAACTTCAACTTCTTTTCCAGAACCAAAACCCTAATTTTTGACTGTTAGGAGGCCCTTGAACTGTGCAACCCTTGAAGAGATTTTGAAGCATGCTCTTTGCAAATCTTGAAGAATATGGGAGGGCAAATTTTGGGGTACAACAGTGATGACCTGCCGCACCCTGCAAACCCAGACATAGTCAAAAGATACTACGCATAAGAGACCCGCTAGGTTGACACACCTAGGCAAAACAAGGGCATCCCGACGAACCAAAAAGGTTCGAGAAAAAATTTGGGATAAAACAAAAAAATCTGTACACCCGACAAGTTGAAAACCCAAAAGGGTGACTTGGGCAAAAAAGGGTTTCCCAGTGGACTGAAAACCCGAAAGGGCGGTCCAGGCAAATGTTAGGGAATTAAAGAGTATGACTATGTCCCGTTGGATCATCTTACAGACAACCTTTGGCTTCAATTGACAAACTCAGAGTCTCTGATCAATTCAATCATCTTCGAACGAGGCAACAAATAGACAAGACGCTCAGAGATACGAAGGCTATAGCAGAATGGGAACCTCATGGGATTATTACACATAGCTATCTTTTCTTTGTATTAAAATTTTCATTTTTTACGACGAAATTATCTTACTAGAATGTTGGTCTCATTATACAAAACTACTTACTCAAAGTCAATACAAAGACATCCCTTTGAAAGTGCAAAACCATATGTTTTTCTTTACTCTTGTGTTTTGTTTACAAAAACGTCCAATGATTTATTCTTGAACATATGCATTTGAACATAATTACTGTTTACAAATGAACAAAATAAAATACAATCACTGATTGCTTTAAGGGGTAGGGAAATCTCTCTATGCTATTTCTATAATCCCCCACAGTGTGCAGTTTAATCCCCAACAAAATAGAGCTTCCAGTTATCAATCCCTAATAGAAGTTATCAAATTTATCCCAATTCCCGAGGCAGGATTTTTTAAGCAGTACACAGTATTCCCCTTACAACAGAGTTTAATCCTCTAAAGAAAAAATTCATCAACACTTAGACTTCACAACATGAAGACTTATACTCCATATCCTCATCAGCAGTCAGGGATTTATTTTCCCCAATCTAACAGTAGTGCAGCAAACTAGCTCACATAAGCATACATCGCATCCATATATCATAAACGTTGATAATACGAATGCATTATACTATGCATTTCATACAACATAACATTGCATATTAGCTAACATTTTATCTTTTTCAGGATAAGATTAATCAACATCTACCATTAACAATGTTCAAAGTCTTCACATACAGTTCAGATGCGCTCCAGACAATGGATGCCATTCTGATACTCATTCAGATCCAACTTCTCAAATACAGTACATATACGCTCCAGACAACGGATGCCATTCTGATACTTATTCAGATTCAACTTCTCAGATACAGTACAGATACGCTCCAGACAACGGAAGTCATCCTGATACTCATTCAGATTCAATTTTCAGATACAGTTTAGATACGCTCCAGACACGGACGCCATTCTGATACTCATTCAGATTCAATCTTCAGATACAGTTCAGATACACTCTAGACACGAATGCCATTCTGATACTCATTCAGATTCAAGCTTTCAGATACAGTTCATATACGCTCCAAACATGGATGCCATTCTGATACTCATTTAGAGTCAACTCTTAGATACATTTCAGATACGCTCCAAACACGGATGCCATTCTGATACTCATTTATATTCAACTTTCAGATACAGTTCAGATACGCTCCGGGTACGGATTCCATTCTAATACTCCTTCAGATTCAGCCTTCAGATACAATTCAGATACAGACGCCATTCTGATACTCATTCAGATTCAGTTTTCAGATACAACTCAGATACGCTCCAGGCACGGATGCCATCCTGAAACTCATTCAACTCTCAAATATAGTTCATATATGCTCCAGATACGGATGCCATTCCGATTCTCATTCAGATCTAGTTTTCAGATACAATTCAGATACAATTCAGATACGCTCCAGACACGGACGCCATTCTGATACTCATTCATATTCAACTTACAGATACGGTTCAACAATCATTTCTGTATGGCATCTACACGCCTATCTCCAACAACTTTCTATCACCTATCTAAATGGCATCTTTAAGCCCATTACTATCAATCATCACATCACCGAGTACAGATTTCTAGGCACTCTAATGTCCAATCATCTTCCACCTTCGAGTGACGAATGGCAAAACTCGCCAATCTAACTCTTCGGGATAAAGAAGATTGAACAGGGGAAGCTGTTGTACCCCAAAATTTTCCCTCTCATTTATCAATAATTTTCTCACAAGATCTCCTTTGGCTCAAGACTGCACTAAGGTTGATCAGCTCAAGACACCTCCTTAAGCACTGATGACCAGAATTAGGGTTTGAGATTGCACAAGGATATTTGAACTTGCAATGCCCCATATGACTTTCATGGATCATTATGGACCCTCAAGATTACTCATGTCAAGTTTCAAGCCTTGGAAAATATTTTTGCTCAGTCAATTAAGCAGTTGACCTAAAAATCAATTGTATCGGGAAAAAGTCAATTGTGGCCAATTTACAGTCAAACTTCATAATTGTTTATCCATATCAATATTATAAACTCATATGTATTAATTGATCAAGTTTGGACCATAATTCCTCAAGAAATTTGATCAGATCATCAAAAGGGCAAAATGGTCAAAATTAGGATTTTGACTGAGAAAGGGCAATTTCTGATTTTTGACCTAGCAAATGGTTAATTGGTTTGAGGCATGATCTCAAGAGTTCAATTGCATAATTTTGACCTAATGGCATGACTCAAAACATTTCTCAAAGATCAATTGATTGATAGTTGATTTTCAGTCAACTGATCAAAAGTCAATTGTATACTGAAAAGTCAAACTTTGACTTTTTGGCCAAAATCAAGTGTCAAAGATCAAAATTCATCAAGACATTCAAAAATATGAAACTTGATAATCAAGAAATCAAGAAAGTCAAAATTCAATGTGAAAATTCAAACTCTTCAAGACTTAGAAATTTTTCTAAGTGTTTTTTATACATGATAATTTCATTACTTCATGCCATTCTTTCACCAAAATGCAAGATGATTCAAGGAAAACTTCCAACTTGAAATTTTTAGATCTCAATGAGATCTAAAACAATGTAGTGCAAGACTTTTTCTATAAATTATTGGATTTTAAGTTATAAATTCATATAGTCGTGGCATTTTTGAATAAAACACTTGGAGAAATTTTTAGCAGCTTTGGTCAGGTTTTTATCCCAATTTCTTGGCCAATTTTCATCATGTTCTAGTTTGATTTAGAATAAGTGGTCAACATAAAAGTTGTAGAGGGTGTTTCAAGCTTTCCAAAACATCCAAGAGCATGAATTTATAATATTTGAGCTAGGAGATTCAAGGATCTGAAGTTGGACATTCATTCTTGATTTACAAGGCAGATTTGTGATGAACAAGGAACCAAAATCTTAGCCATGCTGCATAATCTTCACTTTGCAGGCCTCTTGACTTGCAAATATATCCATAATCTGATGTTTACACAATTGATTAAACCATTATCCAATTGGTTTAAGTATTGTCCATTGCATCTTTCCATTTTTGGCACAAAGGCACCATTGCCATTCTTGCAAAGTTCACTTTAATCATAAAGTCAATTTCTTGAGCCTCTAACTTGTTGTTCTAATCACACTCAACTTCTACAAGTCATAAAAAACATGTTTAAAGTGATCAACCACTTTAGATAGCAAAGTACAAAGCATCAGAACTATGATCTTCAAGCTTGCTTCATGTACAATCTAACCTAGCCGTAACATGTGATTCAAAATCTGAGTTTGTTCAAGTCTCAAACCTTCTCTATAAATAGAGAGGCCAATTGCAAGAGAAAGGGGCCATAAAAATAGGAGGGTAAACTAACACTCAAAATCATTTTTGCTGTCAAAAACCAAATTTGTACACAAAACCTCCATTTTTGAGCTTTGAAGTCCAAATCTTTGAATCTCACACCTTGCAAGTTTTCTCCAAACAAACCATACAAACAATTCATATACACCATATAGAAGTTTTTCAAACATAAGAATAACTTCTGTAACATCATTACCACCATCTTCTAAACTCAAAAAAATATACATTGCAACTTGACTCGGTTGGAGTAGTTCAACCATTTTCAGCATAATAAGAAGGTTGGAGCTACCTCAAGAAGGTTCAAAGGAGCTCGATCAATCACTACTTTGCACCTGAAAAAATCTGTACATGTTCTAAAGCTTCCGCTTCGAGAGGTAAACTTTCTCAAACTGTGATATCATTATTCATACATCATTTGCTTTTGCACTCAAAAGATATAACATGACAGATCAAAGAGAAAAAACTAACAAAAAGCTAGACCAGAGGCTGACACGGGTGCCCGTGTCACACGATGAAACCGCCATGGCCGGACCTGTCATCTGGATGTAATGAAACATCAATGAAGTCACCACCGAACGTCTTTTATCCCGCCGAAAGGGAAAGGTAAACATCGAGAAAACCTGGAAAGGGAGAAATCACGGTCTTTCGGCCGAGAGATCGGGTAAGGGAGTCTGTTACGCGAGGGGAAGGTATTAGCACCCCATACGGCTGTAGTACTCTATGGTATCCACTCTTGTTGTCTAATCTAATGGGTGTGGTCAAAACCTATGTCTATGGCTTAAAGCTTAAAGGGGAATGAATGCGAAAGAAAAGAAACAAAATAATGTAGGGAAAATAAAAGTTGTGCTCGGTTGGGCCATACCCCTTTACCTACGTATCCCTTTTAAGGAATCAGAGCAGCCGTAGTTCGGCTCATATATTTTGGTTGGTTTGTGTTTTTTAGTTAAGACAACAAAAACAGTTAAGATGGCAAAACATCAAATGAAACAACAAACAAATGAGATGGTAAAACATTGGCTAAATAATAATAGAGTAACATGTCAAAGATGGCGAAACATCAAATGATAAAACATCACACCTGACAATGACATTGAGAGTCAAAGTAGGATAACCAACATGTGCGATGGTGAAACATAGGCTTCAAACAAATGTGCGATGGTGAAACATCGGCTATAAGATAACAAGGTATCATGGCAAAGATGGCGAAACATCAATAAATCGGATGACAAAACATCACACCTAACAATGATAGTGAGAATCAAAGTAGGATAACAAACATGTGCGATGGCGAAACATCGGCTTCAAACAACTGTGTGATGGCGAAATATCGGCTAAAAGGTAGCAAGGTATCATGGAAAAGATGGCAAAACATCAATAAAACGGATGACAAAACATCACACCTAACAATGATATTGAGGATCAAAGTAGGATAACAAACATGTGAGATGGCGAAACATCGGCTTCAAACAAATGTGCGATGGCAAAACATCGTCTTAAAGGTAGCATGGTATCATGACAAAGATGGCGAAACATCAATAAATCGGATGACAAAACATCAAACCTAACAATGATATTAAGAATCAAAGTAGGATAAAAAACATGTGTGATGGCGAAGCATCGGCTTCAAACAAATGTGCGATGGCGAAACATCGGCCAAACCAGGTTTAAAAAGAAAACCAAGAGGCGCATAAACAAATAGGGTTGATTTGTATCTTTTACTTTGAAGAAGGGTTTGAATTTATTAGAAGTATTTTATGATTTGCCAAGAAAACAAATTTTTGTTTTAAGATGCAAAATGCAAAGGAAGGAAAAACAACTAAGGGAAACTAGCCTAGCACTATCCCTAATGTTATCATACAATGGTTGACCCTAAGGTTGAGGATAAAGGAAAATCCTATCCTATGTTAGCATACATGGATTCCTATCTTAATTAACATGCCCAAGGAAGCTTAACAAAACTATCCTATAGGGAACATGCAATGAGAGCGAAGTCGTGATCTCAATTTCTAAATTGAGTGACTCATCGATCAACAATTAAAGAAGAAAAACAATAAACATCCTATAGGGAACATGCACTGAGAGCGAAGTCGTGATCTCAATTTCTAAATTGAGTGACTCATCGATCAACAATTAAAGAAGAAAAACAATAAACATCCTATAGGGAACATGAATTGAGAGCGAAGTCGTGATCTCAATTTCTAAATTGAGTGACTCATCGATCAACAAGTTAAAGAAACAAACACAACACATGTGTGATACGGTGGGAGAACTGACTTGAGGTTTTGCGTTTGTTTTTGCAAATGTTTCGGTTGAGCAAGGGTCGCCACCGACTTTTTATTTTATCCTAAGGAAAGGTTAAAAAGCACAACAAAAACCTTTGAGATGTTTTCTTGGGTTCGGGGAGTAGATTATAGAAAGGGAAGGTATTAGCACCCTTTCTATCCATGGTTATACATGGGCTCTTAGTTACTTTCTTAGATCAACTTGCCTTGATTTTCAATTGTTTGAAATGGTGCTTTGTGTGTAGGTTTGAAAATGTTTTGAAAAGAGGCCAATGTGGTGGCAACCTTTGTAATGATCCATGTTGGGATGTATACAAAGATGTATGTCTTTTGAAAAGTTTTCAATGTTTTTGAAAGTTGTTTTGAAAGTGTATTGTGATGTGTGGTTTTGAAAAATAGGCAAGTGTTTTTGTTTTGCAAGTTGGCAAGTAGCCAAGAGTTGTCTACTCCTAAATTTCTCAAAGATCTTTGCTATGTTTTAACCCTTTTAACAAATTTGTTCCACCATTGTATTTGGTAGACAATCTTGTGTTAGGATGTGAATGGGACGGGCGTGGGTCATTGTTTAGACCATGATTGCAATGGTGCCAAGTGTCTTTGGGCAATTTTTCCTTTAAGGGACTTGATCATTTTTAGACAACTTTCGAAAGCGTCATCGAGGGACTATGATCATTTGAATTGTTTTGTTTTTGCCAAAGAAACTCAACATGCAACATGTCCCATTATTGAAGGCAACAAGTTGAGTAACCCTAGGGGTGCAAGTGTGATTGGTGTTTGTTCATTTTCATGCTTTTATCTTGGAATTAGGTCAAGCTATTTTTGGTTGATTTTTGCATACAAACCCTAAGTCTATCATGGCATATTTAGAAAGCTTTTAAATGTGAAATTTAAAGTCCTAAACTATTACAACATAATTATGGGATGGGGGGTACAAATGTTCAAATGGGGATATTTTAGCAAGAAATTTAAATCTAAACTATTACATCCAAATTGAATTATACAAATTATTTAATTGCACAAATTAAATAAAAATAAAATAAATATGCAAGATGCAAAAAATGATTTTATATGTATGTAAAAAGTATTTTTTATGTGACAAATGAACAAAAATAAAAAGGATAATTTTTTTGGGTATTTTGTGTTTTAGGGTAAACCCTAATTTTGCTAAATAAAGGTATTTATTATTTAATGTATGCAATATTTATTAATTATGTACAAAAAATAAATAAAAAGAAAGTATATTGTAAAAAAGTGATTTTTGAGGTCAAATATTAATAAAAATAAAAATGTATTATTTTTATGTTTTTTCCCTAAATATTCTAATAAATATAGATAAGTATTTATATTATTTACTAAATATATTAAATATGTACAAAAATAAAATATTTAATATTTACAAAAAAAAAAGTATTTTTTTAGGAAATGATTTCAAAAGATAAAATAAAATAAAATTAGAAAATAAATGTATTTTGTATTGTTTTTAGTATTTTAAATAAAAAAAGTATTATGTATTTATTTATATATATAACTAAATGAAACAAATAAATATCAAATAAAATGCAAAAAATGTGAGAAAAATATTTTTAATGTTTTTTCATGTTTAGATAAAAATATAAAATCAAAATCAAAAGGAAAAAATCAAAAATGACAAATATATCTCAAAATGGGTCAGGGGGTGTATGTGTAAAAAGATAGTGCAAAAAGAAAGAACAAGTCAGGCCCAGCCCAAGAAGGCTTGTCTTCAACCTCCAACAACAATTTTGTCAAAAACGTGCGCCTTTCCCACCTTGTTCAAACATCCTGATTCTTGGACTTTTAGCACAAACTTATAACACAAAAAATGTCAAGCATCAAACCACGAATCCATACATACCAAGAACTTGATCTAACTCTCAGAAATGAGAGAGAATTTCTTCTCCCCCAATTCTTGACCTAACTTTTTCCTAATGTTCAGGTTCAAAATACTCTTAGCACACACAACATAAATGAAAAGTAACTATATGGATGGCTTCAGGGCTATGATTAGAACATGTTTTCTTCACAAACTTAAACCTAACTATGCCTGGATAGAGAGATAGAAGTTCAAAAACTTACCTGTTCATCTTGATTCGTGTATGACAATGGAGGTACTTTTAGTGCAACTTGAGGATTTGTACAACTTGCTTGAAGTTCAGGGATGCTTCTCCAACCTTTAGCTTGCTTTGAAACTAAATGAATCGAGCTATAGAAGTCAACCTACAAAACAGAAAAAGTGAAAATGGTGAAGTTGGTTAGAGGTGTTACAGTCTGAAGCTAGGGCTTGGGATAGTTTGTATGGATGTTATGGAGTGTGTATGAAGTGGTTTTGGCCAAGGCGCACGAATGGATTGAGTTATGCCACTCAATCTGCAGGGATGCCCTGTTTTGTGCAGTACAATGGTGTTTTTGTGAATGGTGAGGTTTTGAAGGTGGTTAGGTCGTGCCTTAGCTCAGTTATGATGTTTGGAATGTGTTCAACAAGTTTGTCTAGGCTTGTGTTGGCAGAAATGTGAGATGTCCTTAGTTATGCAATGTTTCTTCTATCTTAAGCAAAGTTTGGCAAGTTGGTTTACAAGCTTCTCTAGGCCCCTCAAGTATGCTGCACCTTTTAGTCTTGATCAGTGGGATTGGTTCCTGAACTTGTGCCTCAAAGATCTGCATTGTACCTCATAGATTGTAAACTTGACATAAAGTTCACCTTTTCAAAAATGGATAATGTGCTTTTTCTAATTATGGACTAATCCTTCATGTAATGACCAAATGCATAGAATAATGCTAGCACACAATGGATTGGCATTTAATTTTTGAGTGTAAATGAGATTAGAGGCCTGTAATGAAGCTTGCACATGCTGAGTTTGAAAATGCACAAGTTATGAACATGCATTTGGCCAAGAATCAAAGTGACTTTTGCCCATATTGACAAATTCGATTCTCCCTAACCATAAGGGTGTTTGAGAAGTTCTTGGACATTTTGGAAAGCTTGGAATGTGTACTACAATCCATCTTTGTAATGCAAGTTGAGATTCTAAGTGGAAGTATGTGAAAAGTGGTCATGAAGTTAGGCAAAAATCCTGCCTAAAATAGGTCAAAATATTTCTAAGTTAAGAATGTTTTGCACCCTTGTTCCAAAAATCATAACTTGAGCTACAAGCTTCTTTTGAGGAAACTTTGTGAATCAAAGTTGTAGATTTATCAATGGACTACAACTTTCATGTTTTGAGTTTTTTTTTGAATCCAACTGCATCTTGATGAGAAAGTGGGACAAAGTTAGGAAAAAATTAGGGATTTTCATAACTTAGAAAAATTCTAAGTTATGAAAATTCTTCATTTCAAACCCTAATTTGTGATTTTTGATTTCTTGATGAACAAGTTTCATAATTTGACATGTCTTAATGAAAAATGAATCTTGACACTTGATTTTGACCAAAAAGTCAAAGTTTGACTTTTCAGTATACAATCAAATTTGGCTTAGTTGACTGGAAAATTCACCTGTCAATCTTGTGCATTTGGGATTTTTTTGAACTTGATGAACATGTCAAGACAATGCCATTGAGTCCTTGAGTCCATATATGAGCTTTGTTTGCCATTGGTTAGGTTAAACAGTCAAAAATTGCCTTTGTGCAGTCAAAACCCTAAAAATGACCATTTTACCCTTTTGGTGATCTGATCAAATTTCTTGTGGAATTATGATCCAAACTTGATCAAATGGTCCATATGAGTTCATAATGTTGATGTGGGTCAAAAATCATGAGGTTTGACTGTCAATTGGCCACAGTTGACTTTTTCCCCAATACAGCTGATTCCTAGGTCAAATGTCCAATTGACTGGGCAAAGATTGGAATCAAGACTTGAAACTTGGTATGGATAAACATGTGAGTCCAACATGAAGCATGAAAGTCATCTTGGGCCTCCTAGGTTAAAACATCTTTGTGCAAACACAAACCCTAATTTGGGTCAACAGTGCAAGGAGGAGTCTTGAGCAGAGCAAACCCTAACTGGATCCTGAGCTCCAAGAGTCTTGTGGTGAGAAAAAATTGAGGAAATGGGAGGGAAAATTTTGGGGTACAACAGTTGCCCATGTTCAATCTTCTTGAACCTGAAGAGTTAGATTGGCAAGTTTGCCTTTCGTGACTCGAGGGTAAAATGAGATTGGACACTAGAGTGCCCGGAAATTTGCACTCGCATAGTGGAGTATTGGCGATGTGATGTCGGGAATGGGCTTACAGATGCCATTTGGAGAGATGGTGGATAGGAGGATGGGCTTATAGATGCCATCTGGAGGTGTGACAGAATCTTGTCGGGAATGGGCTTATAGATGCCATTTGGAAGTGTTGATCGCGTAAGAGATTCCTTAGTGAGAACTTGCGTACTTGAGAAAGGAAGATGGTTTCCTGGCCTGTTACAGGTGTTGATCTTCAAACTCTTCATGCAGATATGCCCTGGCTAGATACAGGTATCGAATCTACAATTAGTTGCTCACAGATGTGCCCTGGCTAGATACAGGAATCGAATCCGGAACTTCAAAAGGTTGCTTACAGACATGCCCTGGCTGGATACAGGTATCGAATCTCTAAACTCTTCATGCAGATGTGCCCTGGCTGGATACAAGAATTGAATCTGGAAATTGTTGTCTACAGATATGCCCTGGCTGGATACAGGAATCGAATCTGGAACTTGTTGCTCACAGATGTGCCCTGGCTAGATACAGGAATCGAATTTGGAGTTGCAAAAGGTTGGTAGAGATAGCTTTCCTGGCTGGGTACAGGTGTAAACCTCTGACCTGAGAATGAAAGATAATTTCCTGGCCTGTTATAGGGGTTGATCTTCAAACTCTTCATGCAGATATGCCCTGGCTAGATACAGGAATCGAATCCACAATCACTCACTCACAGATATACCCTGGCTAGATACATGTATCGAATCTGGAATTGTGATAGTTTGTAGTAATCATCTTTTGGATTGATCTTTTCCTGAAAAGGCAAAACATCAGTTGTATGCAATGTCATGATGTATGAGATGCATGATGTCATGATGCTCAAAATGAGATAGTGTTGTATGCACTTTATCATGTATGTAAGCAGGATGTATGAAATGTGAAATGTCTATGAATGTATTTTCGTCTAGGAAAATAAATCCTTGACGACTGGCCGGGGAATCAAATCCTGGGCTGATGTTGAAGAGTAGAGTTCATCGCTTCCGCTGGGGATGATGGTTGCAAAAATAAACCGGTAGGAGAAGATGACTCCGTTGGGGAATAGACTTGTTGGAGAAATTACTCTGCGGGGAATTACTCTGTGGGAAGAGATACTTCGCTGAGGTTTTGATGAGAGCTCCGCTGGGGATTCTGCTGATAAGTTATGTTGGGGAATTTGATGAACTCCGCTGGGGAATAGGAAGAACTTTGCCGAGGACGATCTTTCTGTGGTAATTAGCTGAGGATAACCCAGTTATACCCTGGTGGGGAAATAACCTTTGAATAAAGTCGGGGAGATACGTACGTACTCTGCAGGTGATAAGCTTCCAGAATCTACTGGGGATATGGATTCCACTTTCCTGGGGAAACTTTGGACTATACTGGGGAATGGTTCCATTGGGGTGTCTTGTATTCCGCCGGGGAACAATCTTATATTAAGACTTCCGGGGATGCTTGCTGAGGAATGCTTATACTCCGCTGGGGAATGTTGAGATCTTCTGGGGATACCCAACTTCCTTAAGGCCGACAGTAGACTAACTCTGCTTGAGGAGAGTATTGCTGACTTGCTAGGGGAACAATGTGCCTTTTCAAGGCTGATGAGAGACCAACTCTGCCTGGGGGAGAGTATTGCTGAATCTGGTCTTACTCTGTGGGGAGTGAAGGTATTTTGGTCAAATTCTTCAGCTGAACTTACCTTGGTACCTCGGTGGACAGAGCAACTAGATCGCTTAGACAATTCTAAATTGCCCCTGTTTCTGATGTCACCTGTAATTAATCCTTTGTTTCGTATGCAACTATTCATGATTTAGAAATTAATGTCAAATGCATATATCAAAAATGAACATTGGACGTTCTTCGCAAAACAAAACAGAAAAAGGAAAAACAAAGGATAATTTGTCCGAAAAATTGAACTTGTATTGATTTTGAAATTTGCCTGTAAATAGGCGTTTTATGTACAGGAGGCTGACGTCCTAGTAAGAGAACGCCGCCGAGCAACATAGAGTTTATACAATTTTGTGAAAAGGAAACAAAACAGCTATGTGAAAATAATCCCACTGGGTTCCAACTCTGCTATCGCCTTTATGTATTCAAGCGTCTCATCACTTTGTTGTTTAGTTGAAGATGAAGCTGATTGATTGGCGCTGTCTGAGCCCGATAATTGATGTCGAATTATGGATGCAAGGTGATCCAACGAGACATGGTATTACGCTTTATCCCTAACTTTTGTCTGGACCGCCCTTTCGGGTTTTCAGTCCACCGGGATACCCATTTTTGCCCAAGCCGCCTTTTCAGGTTTTCGACTTGCCGGGTGTACAGATTTTTTTATATTTCATCCCTTATTTTTGCCCGAACCCTTTTGGTTCGCCGGGAAGCCCTTATTTTTGCCTAGGTGTGTCAACCTAGCGGGTCTTTAATTCATGCGTAGTATCTTTTTACTATGTCTGCATTGGCGGGGTGAGGAAGGTCGTCACCATCCATGGTGGTTAGAATCATAGCTCCTCCTGAGAAGACATGTTTAACCACAAATGGCCCTTCGTACGTAGGGGTCCATTTGCCCCTGGGATCACTTTGAGGGAGAATGATGCGCTTGATTACCAGGTCTCCGACTTGATACTCTTGTCGTCTGACCTTCTTGTTAAATGCCCTGATCATCCGTTTTTGGTACGTCTGACCATGACAAATAGCAGTAAGTCTCTTTTCGTCAATTAGGTTTAATTGATCAAGCCGAGTCTGGATCCAGTCATCTTCGCTCAAGTATGCATCCTTCATTATCCGGAGAGAAGGTATCTGGACTTCAATAGGCAAGACTTCTTCCATGCCGTAGACCAAGGAAAATGGAGTTGCCCCTGTTGACGTCCATGCTGAGGTACGGTACCCATGAAGAGCAAACGGTAACATTTCGTGCCAATCTTTGTAGGTCACTGTCATCTTCTGCACAATCTTCTTGATGTTCTTATTCGCTGCTTCTACAGCCCCGTTCATCTTCGGCCGGTAAGGAGAAGAGTTGTGGTGCTGTATCTTGAATTGCTCGCAGAGCTCAGTGATCATCTTGTTGTTAATATTGGTACCATTATCCATAATGATCCTCTCAGGTACACCGTATCGACAGATCAGGTTGTGCTGAATGAAACGTGCCACGACGTTCTTGGTTACGGTAGCGTAGGAAGCTGCTTCAACCCATTTTGTGAAGTAATCAATCGCTACCAGGATGAAGCGATGCCCGTTGGAAGCCGTAGGTCTGATTTCGCCGATCATATCAATGCCCCACATTACAAAGGTCCAAGGTGCTGTCAAGACGTTTAGAGGAACCGGAGGAATGTGCACCTTATCAGCATAGATCTGGCATTTATGACAAGTTCGAGAATGCTGATAACAGTCGGCTTCCATTGTGGACCAGAAATACCCTGCCCGAAGGATTTTCTTTGCCATGGTATGTCCACTGGAATGTGTTCCGAAGGTACCTTCATGTAGTTCCGCCATGATCCTTTCTGCTTCAGTCTTATCCACACAACGCAGTAAGTTTGAATCATGGTTTCGCTTGTACAGGATGCCGTTGCTGAGGAAGAATTTTGCCGCAAATCTTCTTAGGAACTTTTTGTCATTAACAGATGCGCCTTCGGGGTATTCTTGAGCTTCCAAGTACCTTTTCACTTCATGATACCAGGGTTTTTCAGTTACCTCTTCGGTCTCGAGATCGCAGTAAGATGCAGGTTCATCCAACTTCCAGATAATGATCTGGGGTGCCTCGTTGTCCCATTTGACTTTGAACATAGAAGACATCGTAGCTAACGCGTCTGCTAACTGATTCTCCTCTCTTGGGAAGTGTTCAAAAGTTATCTCCTCGAAGTGGGGAAGCAATTTCAACACATACTCCTTGTAAGGAATAAGATTTGGGTGTTTCGTATCCCACTCGCCTTTGACCTGATTGATCACGAGAGCGGAATCTCCGAAGACACTCAGAAACTTGATCCTTAAATCAAATGCAGCTTGAAGACCCATGATGCATGCTTCATACTCCGCCATATTGTTGGTGCAATTGAAACATAGCCGGGCGGTGAGTGGAGTATGAGTGCCTTTAGGGGATATGATCACAGCGCCGATACCATTACCCAAAGCATTCGAGGCTCTGTCAAAGTGCATAGACCATCGGGATCCTTCCTCAGGTCCTTCATCCGGTCTAGGTACTTCACAATTAGTTACTACCATGATATCCTCGTCCGGAAATTCAAAGTTCATCGACTGGTAATCGTCCACTGCCTGGTGTGCCAAATGGTCTGCCAATACACTTCCCATGATTGCTTTCTGAGACGTGTATTGGATGTCATATTTCGCCAAGATCATCTGCCATCTTGCTATTCTTCCAGACAGAGCAGGCTTTTCGAATATGTATTTGATTGGATCCATTTTTGAAATCAAAAGAGTAGTGTGGGTTAACATATCCTGTCTCAGCCGGCGAGCAGCCCATACCAGAGCGCAGCAAGTTTTCTCGAGCAGTGAGTACCGGGTCTCACAGTCGGTAAACTTTTTGCTAAGGTAATAAATAGCGTGCTCTTTTCGGCCAGACTCGTCATGCTGCCCCAGCACATACCCCATTGAATTGTCAAGTACTGTCAAGTATAGGATTAGAGGTCTCCCTTCAACCGGTGGCATAAGAATGGGTGGTTCTTGGAGATACTCTTTGATCTTTTCGAAAGCGGCCTGACATTCATCGTTCCAACGTACTACTTGATCTTTCTTCAGCAGCTTGAAGATTAGTTCACAGGTAGCAGTTAGATGTGAGATGAATCGGGCAATGTAGTTCAACCGTCCTAGAAAGCCTCTGACTTCTTTCTTTGTCTTGGGAGTTGGCATCTCTTGTATGGCTTTCACCTTGGCAGGGTCCACTTGAATACCTTTGTCGCTTACGATGAATCCTAGTAATTTTCCAAATCTCACCCCAAAGGTGCATTTGTTTGGGTTCAACCTCAGCTTGTACAACTTCAGACGGTCAAACAGCTTCCGTAGGTGGTCAAGGTGTTCCTCCTCAGTTTGGGACCTTGCAATCATATCGTCAACGTATACTTCTATCTCATGGTGGATCATGTCATGAAATAAAGCAACCATGGCACGTTGGTAGGTTGCCCCAACATTTTTCAACCCAAAAGGCATGACCTTGTAGCAAAAAGTGCCCCACTGAGTAACAAAAGTGGTCTTCTCCATGTCTTCAGGAGCCATCTTGATCTGGTTATAACCGGAGAAGCCATCCATGAAGGAGAAAACTTTATGCTGAGCAGTATTATCAACCAGAACGTCGATATGAGGCAGAGGGAAATCATCCTTGGGGCTGGCCCTGTTCAAATCCCTGTAATCAACACACATTCGGACCTTACCATCCTTTTTTGACACTGGAACCACGTTGGCAATCCACTGAGGGTAAGAAGTTACTGCTATAAATACGACATCAAATTGTTTCATAACCTCAGCTTTGATTTTCTCGGACATTTCTGGGCGCATACGGCGGACCTTCTGTTTTACCGGAGGGCAGTCTTCCTTGGTAGGCAGGTGATGAACCACAATGTCGGTATCCAACCCAGGCATGTCTTCGTAAGATAAGGCAAAGATTTCCACATAATCATGCAGCATCTGAACCAACCGTTGTTTCACACTGAGCTCTAGAAGGGCACCAATCTTGACTTCCTTTCTGTCTGTCTCAATACCCAGATTTACCATTTCCACTGGCTCTTCATGTGGCTGAATGGCCCTCTCTTCCTGGAGTAGCAGTCTTGCAAGTTCACCAGGCACTTCGCAATCATCTTCACCTTCGTCTTCGGCTAAGTTGATCGGATTTTCAAAGTCATAACTGGCGATAGCAGAGTCGTTACCAGTGAGATCCAGAGTGGATTGGAACCTGTATAAGTGAGTGTGTGTAAATATAACTATTTTTCAATATATAACAAAGAAAGAAAAGGAGCACAAGATTTTTGAAATGCAACAAACGTCCAATGTTTTGATTAATGATATATGAAAATGACATACAAAAGCCCTCACAAATGAAACCGCGGTGCCCCGGGTAGGACACTAAGCCATAAAAGTTTCAACATATTGTTTGTTACAAATTGAAAACAAAAGAGTTCATTACTGAGTGACAAAAGTAATAGGTGTGAAGTCTTTGGCAGTCCAGTTGCTTGGTCCACTGTCGGTTGTTGGGTAGATCCAGCTGTCGAATTCAGATTCCTCTACGTCGTCCTCAATAGCATTCACTCCCGGGTTGGTGATGAACACAGGAGGTTTTCCAATCCTTGCCTTACGAACATCCCTCTGAGCCTCTGTAGTGAAACCCAGACCAAACTTGTCGGTCTTTGGAGTGAAATCAGGAAGTCGGCCCCAGTTTGCACACTCACCCTTCTCAATCACAGCCCGGGCATCCTTTAAGGAAGCCATCTTCAAAGGAGGGTCTTCAATCACAGTTTCAGCTGATGCCAGTGTTTGAGGCACCTCTTCAAAGTGCTGGAATGGAGTCTCAATGAATTCCCCATCCATTTCTATGTACCGGAACGAGTTTAGGTGGCTGACCATATATTCTTTCTCCCCCTGAACTGTCACAATCTTTCCTCTGACTGAGTACTTAAGCTTATGATGTAGTGTGGAGGTCACAGCTCCAGACTTGTGGATCCATGGACGACCTAGCAAACAAGAATAGGATGGTTTGATATCCATCACATAGAAAGTAGAATCAAAAACTTGAGAACCAACCCTGATTGGAATGTCAACTTCACCATGTACCATCCTTTTTGAACCGTCAAAGGCTCGGACAACAATGTTACTGGGCTTGAGCTCCAGACCCTCACAATCCAATCTGTCTAGGGCCTTATTGGGTAACACGTTCAATGAAGAACCGGTGTCCACCAACACATGGGCAAGAGTAGTGCCCCTGCATTCAATGGAGACATGCAGGGCGTTGTTATGGTTTTTTCCTTTTGCAGTCAGATCGGCGTCAGAGAAGCCCAAACCATTATCGGCAGTCAAGTTGGCCACACAATCAGTAAATTGATCAACAGACGTTTCTTGTGGCACATGGGTCGTCTTCAGGAAGGATATCAGGGCCTTTGCATGGGCCTCTGAACACAACAACAGTGATAGCATAGAAATCTTTGATGGGGTGTGCCCCAGCTGCTCAAATACGTTGAAATCACTTTTCTTGATAATCTTGAGGATCTCCTCCATCTCTTGCTGGGAGGCTTCAACAGTGGTTGTCTTCGGTGCCTCTGTCAGGGCAGGCAAATCAGTAGCAATCCCTTTGCCCCGAGCGTCAGACGACTCGGCAGCAGGGGTAGAAATAGGAACTTGATTAGGAAGGGGAGCAGGCACACTTGCAGGTGTGATGATAAGAGGTTTCTAAATCGCTGGTGGCGCAATATCTGGTGAGAACAGCCTACCACTGCGAGTAATTTTGGCAGGCCCGATGATGTTGCTGATGCCGGTACTTGTATCAAACTTTTGCTTTACTCCAAGAACATAAACATCTGCCCCATAGTGCCATGGGACAGATTTGTCGGATGTATAGGGGAGAGGTCCCGGAACAGTGATGATGATAGGAGAAATCTTCTGAGTGGTGACATGATTTTGACAGGCTTCTTTGAAGGATCCTTAGGAGGTTTATTGAAAATAGTGACAATAGAAACTTCTTCAGTAGGGGTAGCAGGAACAACAATCTTCTCGAACAAGATCCCTTTGCTATCTATCCGGCTTTGGATACCTAATTTCAGCAAAGGACAATCAACAGGCGAAACAGCATATAGAAGGCAATCTTCACCACATCCCGGAAATAAACCGGCTAGCAACAGATTCCTTTTAACAGTCAATAACGGAGTAACAATATCTTCCACGGAGGCTACATACTGGTCTTCTTCCACAGCATTCACTCCATGCTGGGGCATGGGAGCAGTTACAACATTGGGTCTTTCGGGTTCCTCAAACTGTATTTCTTTAGCATCAATAAGGTCTTGAACCTTATTCCTCAGAGCCCAGCAATCATCAGTGGTATGCCCCGGGCTATCAGAGTGATAAGCGCAACGGGCGTTGGGGTTGTACTTTGGAGAAGTTGTGTTCACTACCTTCGGAGCTTCTTTGACAGTTACCAGATTGGTTGACAACAGTTGCGGCAAAATCTGAGACAGGGTCATGTTGAGCCGAGTGTACTGCCTCTTGGGTCTCTCACCCCTGGGTTGGTTAAACTGCTGAGGAGCAGCAGCAGGCTTTGAAATTACCAATGCATTGATAGCTTGGCGGCGTTCCGGTTTAACTTGTCTTCTGGGACCATAAACAGCACTGGCTTCCTTCTTGAAGGGCTTCTTCTCAGTACTCGCGGAGGCACCTTTCTGTATCTTCCCCGAATTGATACCAGCTTCTATCCTCTCACCAGTCAAGATCAAATATGTAAACCCAGCAGAAGAATTACCAATCAGATGGTTGAAGAATGGACCGGAAAGGGTCCCCAGGAACATGTCAACAAGTTCACGGTCAGTCAAAGGCGGTTGCACCCTGCCAGCCAAGTCTCTCAACTTTTGCGCATACTCCTTGAATCCTTCGCCCGTTCCCAGTGACATACCCTGAAGTTGGGTATGCGTGGGAGCGAGGTCAGAATTATACTGATACTGTTTATAAAATGCAGTAGCTAAGTCCTCCCAATTTCGGATACTGGCTCCATCCAGCTGATAGAACCACTCGAGTTGAGCCCCTGACAGGCTATCCTGAAAGAAATGGATCCATAGGTTCTTGTCTGCAGTGTAAGGTTGGATCTTCCTTACATATGATCTGAGATGCATCTTCGGGCAAGATAGCCCGTCATACCTTGCAAAAACCGTCACTTTGAACTTCGGGGGGATCACAATTCCAGCAACTAATCCCAAATCTTCGAAATCTAAGTCGGGAACTCTCTGCAGCTCCATAGCTGCCAACCTGTCTTCCAAGCCTTTGTACTTATCATCAGCGGGCGGGTATTGTTGATCAGAGTAGTCTTCGTCCTCTTCAGCCTCCTCTTCTTCAACTTCGGATTTGGAAGGTACCGCAGCCGCATTCCCTTTACTGGTTCCCTCTTCAGATGTAGGGGGATATTCAAGCACTCTTCTGGCTTCACCCTCAAACCTTCTTCCTAGGGCAGCCACCCAGATTCTTTTCTTCCTCTTTTTCACTTGCTCTTTGTTCCCAAGCAGGGCTTTCAGATCCTCCTGACCCTTTGCCAAGGTCATCAGGAGTTGTTGAAACTGTGAGTTTTGAGACTGCAAGTCCTTGACCGTCTGTTCGAGATCCATCTTACTGAAATAAACAGCAGAAAGATAAGGAAACCTGGTGTGGAGACCTGCTTATGCGTATGATGAATGATATGCTTATGTATGCAATGCATTCAAGGATTTAGCAAATTCAAAATTGTTGCAAACAAAAAGAACGCACGTCATATTAATAAGAAGAAATTTGTCAGTACATAAATGCCCCATGGGCCAAACATTACAAAAAACTTCTCAAGGTAAAAAGACGTTGCACATCCTCTTTGGTGCGATATAGGTGTTGAGGGTCTCTTCCTCATGGAGTCGGCGGGTAAGCTCCAAAACCTTCTTCTCACTGGCGTAGAAGCTGGCTTCAAAAGTGTTTCGTTCCTCCTTGAGTTGGATCCAACTCTTCTGCATCTCCTCCCACGATGTAGGCATGTCAGGATATAGGATGGTGTAAGGAGCCTCTCCTTCCGTAACGGGCTCTTTAATCATAGGGAGAACATGAGGGTAAGGCATCATTAGACTCTGGGCTCGGGTTCGTACCCACTTGAGATAAGGCTCAAGAGGGATAGAGTTCTTGTGCCCCAGTGTCTTGTTATCTACCTTGTTAGGCATCCTCCAAGTTCTGATGAATCTTTAGCGAAGTCCTTGCGCATTGTTGTCGAAGTCAAAAACTAGGTCAGGAATCAACATGTCGTGAGGGCCATCCCTCCGTGCATATCCAAATTGTCTCAAAGCTAGACAAGGGTTGTAGGTAATTCCCCCTCTAATGCCAAGTAATGGAACATTAGGGAACTCTCCACAACGATCGACGATGATGACATTTTCTCTGGACCGAGAACACCAATGTACATCAGAGTAAGTGAGGGTCATCAACCGTTGTGACCACCTTAAGCCTTGGTCATTCTTCAAGATAGATTGCGGAAGGTGCGAAATAAACCACCTTGCAAGGAGAGGAGTACAGCACACGAGAACACCCCTCTTTCTCATTGTTCGTGTGTAAAATGAGTGAAGAATGTCCCCAAGCAATGTTGGTATTAGATTCCTGGATAAGAAGATTTTGACGGCGTTGACATCTACGAGCTGGTCAGGATTTGGGAACAGGACCAACCCATAAATGAGGAGTGCCACAATTTCTTCAAAGGCTTGTAGGTCCAATGAATTCCAACACTCTTGTGCCTTCTCAAACAAGAATTTTGCCAAGAAGCCTTTGACACCGCTTCTAGTTTCCCAATGCCTCTTAATGTCAGATGGTTGCAAGTGTAGTGCTTGAGCAACATCTTCAGGCTTTGGTTCTTTTTCCGTACCATTGAAAGGTAGTTGATTAAGAATAGGAATTCTCAGGAGTTGAGAAAATTCCTCCAAAGTGGGCACCAACTGGTAGTCGGGGAAAGTGAAACAGTGGTGAAGGGGGTCAAAGAACTGGAACAACACCTTTACCATGTCCTCTTCAATGCTGGTGCTGACTAAGTTGAGCAGTCTACCATGTCTTTCACTGAAGGGAGAGTTTTCCGGAATTCTTGATGTGAGCTCCTTGAGTTGAGGAGGGATTCTCACAAGGTTGACTTGGATAGTTTTCCTGTGAAGAATTTCTATGACCTACAAAACAAGAACAAAGATGAAGATCCAAACCCTTGAAATGGTTAGTGTATGCATATGATGATTTTATGATGTTCATGATGTATGCACAAACATATGTACAAGCAATTCACACAAAACCCTAGTTTCAGGCTTGCATGGGGTTTCATAGGTAAGTACCCTCTTGAGTGTAGTTGGCTTAAAAACCTGTCCTATAAATAGTAACTGGGTTCTAAGGAGCTCAATATCACTGGATTGTTTTCCATGTTCATTGTTTTGGTTTAGCCACTTAACTAGCGACCAAAATATCCCAAGAAAACAACCCTCAATGAGTGTAGTATCGAGTATCTACCAACTTCGGACTGCACCAAAGCCGGTCATCTCACTACCCCTAATGAAAGGCCAAGATGGTCAAGTAAGGTTCTAGGTCATTAGTGCTTAGTGACATCACTCAACGGCCCCGTACTCTCCTTGATTGAACTCAAGGGTTACTGGTACTCACAAATATGTCGCACTAATATAGCTATTGCTTCAACCATGTCGGTATACCCCGCACAGTTTCCACAACGTATTGCTATCTATGAATGTTTCCCCAAATCCGGGTGTAGGATTGCAAACCCAAACAAGAGAGCCAAGATATAAAGCAATCAAAGCAAACAATTAATCATGCAAAATGTGATCTAAGCCCTAAGGTTACTCCACTTTAAAGTTATCCCCAGCAGAGTCGCCAGTTCTGTGATACGGTGGGAGAACTGACTTGAGGTTTTGTGTTTGTTTTCGCAAATGTTTCGGTTGAGCAAGAGTCGCCACCGACTTTTTATTTTATCCTAAGGAAAGGTTAAAAAGCACAGCAAAAACCTTTGAGATGTTTTCTTGGGTTCGGGGAGTAGATTATAGAAAGGGAAGGTATTAGCACACTTTCTATCCATGGTTATTCATGGGCTCTTAGTTTCTTGCTTAGATCAACTTGCCTTGATTTTCAATTGTTTGAAATGGTGCTTTGTGTGTGGGTTTGAAAATGTTTTGAAAAGAGGCCAATGTGGTGGCAACCTTTGTAATGATCCATGTTGGGATGTATACAAAGATGTATGTCTTTTGAAAAGTTTTCAATGTTTTTGAAAGTTGTTTTGAAAGTGTATTGTGATGTGTGGTTTTGAAAAATAGGCAAGTGTTTTTGTTTTGCAAGTTGGCAAGTAGCCAAGAGTTGTCTACTCCTAAATTTCTCAAAGATCTTTGCTATGTTTTAACCCTTTTAACAAATTTGTTCCACCATTGTATTTGGTGGACAATCTTGTGTTAGGATGTGAACGGGACGGGCGTGGGTCATCGTTTAGACCATGATTGCAATGGTGCCAAGTGTCTTTGGGAAATTTTTCCTTTAAGGGACTTGATCATTTTTAGGCAACTTTCGAAAGCGTCATCGAGGGACTATGATCATATGAATTGTTTTGTTTTTGCCAAAGAAACTCAACATGCAACATGGCCCATTATTGAAGGCAACAAGTGGAGTAACCCTAGGGGTGCAAGTGTGATTGGTGTTTGTTCATTTTCATGCTTTTATCTTGGAATTAGGTCAAGCTATTTTTGGTTGATTTTTGCATACAAACCCTAAGTCTATCATGACATATTTAGAAAGCTTTTAAATGCGAAATTTAAAGTCCTAAACTATTACAACATAATTATGGGATGGGGGGTACAAATGTTCAAATGGGGATATTTTAGCAAGAAATTTAAATCTAAACTATTACATCCAAATTGAATTATACAAATTATTTAATTGCACAAATTAAATAAAAATAAAATAAATATGCAAGATGCAAAAAATGATTTTATATGTATGTAAAAAGTATTTTTTATGTGACAAATGAACAAAAATAAAAAGGATAATTTTTTTGGGTATTTTGTGTTTTAAGGTAAACCCTAATTTTGCTAAATAAAGGTATTTATTATTTAATGTATGCAATATTTATTAATTATGTACAAAAATAAATAAAAAGAAAGTATATTGTAAAAAAGTGATTTTTGAGGTCAAATATTAATAAAAATAAAAATGTATTATTTTTATGTTTTTTCCCTAAATATTCTAATAAATATAGATAAGTATTTATATTATTTACTAAATATGTTAAATATGTACAAAAATAAAATATTTAATATTTACAAAAAAAGAAGTATTTTTTTAGGAAATGTTTTCAAAAGATAAAATAAAATAAAATTAGAAAATAAATGTATTTTGTATTGTTTTTAGTATTTTAAATAAAAAAAGTATTATGTATTTATTTACATATATAACTAAATGAAACAAATAAATATAAAATAAAATGCAAAAAATGTGAGAAAAATATTTTTAATGTTTTTTCATGTTTAGATAAAAATATAAAATCAAAATCAAAAGGAAAAAATCAAAAATGACAAATATATCTCAAAATGGGCCAGGGGGTGTATGTGTAAAAAGATAGTGCAAAAAGAAAGAACAAGTCAGGCCCAGCCCAAGAAGGCTTGTCTTCAACCTCCAACAACAATTTTGTCAAAAACGCGCGCCTTTCCCACCTTGTTCAAACATCCTGATTCTTGGACTTTTAGCGCAAACTTATAACACAAAAAATGTCAAGCATCAAACCACGAATCCATACATACCAAGAACTTGATCTAACTCTCAGAAATGAGAGAGAATTTCTTCTCCCCCAATTCTTGACCTAACTTTTTCCTAATGTTCAGGTTCAAAATACTCTTAGCACACACAACATAAATGAAAAGTAACTATATGGATGGCTTCAGGGCTATGATTAGAACATGTTTTCTTCACAAACTTAAACCTAACTATGCCTGGATAGAGAGATAGAAGTTCAAAAACTTACCTGTTCAGCTTGATTCATGTATGACAATGGAGGTACTTTTAGTGCAACTTGAGGACTTGTACAACTTGCTTGAAGTTCAGGGATGCTTCTCCAACCTTTAGCTTGCTTTGAAACTAAATGAATCGAGCTATAGAAGTCAACCTGCAAAACAGAAAAAGTGAAAATGGTGAAGTTGGTTAGAGGTGTTACAGTCTGAAGCTAGGGCTTGGGATAGTTTGTATGGATGTTATGGAGTGTGTATGAAGTGGTTTTGGCCAAGGCGCACGAATGGATTGAGTTGTGCCACTCAATCTGCAGGGATGCCCTGTTTTGTGCAGTACAATGGTGTTTTTGTGAATGGTGAGGTTTTGAAGGTGGTTAGGTCGTGCCTTAGCTCAATTATGATGTTTGGAATGTGTTCAACAAGTTTGTCTAGGCTTGTGTTGGCAGAAATGTGAGATGTCCTTAGTTATGCAATGTTTCTTCTATCTTAAGCAAAGTTTGGCAAGTTGGTTTACAAGCTTCTCTAGGGTCCTCAAGTATGCTGCACCTTTTAGTCTTGATCAGTGGGATTGGTTCCTGAACTTGTGCCTCAAAGATCTGCATTGTACCTCATAGATTGTAAACTTGACATAAAGTTCACCTTTTCAAAAATGGATAATGTGCTTTTTCTAATTATGGACTAATCCTTCATGTAATGACCAAATGCATAGAATAATGCTAGCACACAATGGATTGGAATTTAATTTTTGAGTGTAAATGAGATTAGAGGCCTGTAATGTAGCTTGCACATGCTGAGTTTGAAAATTCACAAGTTATGAACATGCATTTGGCCAAGAATCAAAGTGACTTTTGCCCATATTGACAAATTTGATTCTCCCTAACCACAAGGGTGTTTGAAAAGTTCTTGGACATTTTGGAAAGCTTGGAATGTGTACTACAATCCATCTTTGTAATGCAAGTTGAGATTCTAAGTGGAAGTATGTGAAAAGTGGTCATGAAGTTAGGCAAAAATCCTGCCTAAAATAGGTCAAAATATTTCTAAGTTAAGAATGTTTTGCACCCTTGTTCCAAAAATCATAACTTGAGCTACAAGCTTCTTTTGAGGAAACTTTGTGAATCAAAGTTGTAGATTTTGCAATGGACTACAACTATCATGTTTTGAGTTTTGTTTGAATCCAACTTCATCTTGATGAGAAAGTGGGACAAAGTTAGGAAAAATTAGGTATTTTCATAACTTAGAAAAATTCAAAGTTATGAAAATTCTTCATTTCAAACCCTAATTTGTGATTTTTGATTTCTTTATGAACAAGTTTCATAATTTGACATGTCTTGATGAAAAATGAATCTTGACACTTGATTTTGACCAAAAAGTCAAAGTTTGACTTTTCAGTATACAGTCAAATTTGGCTCAGTTGACTGGAAAATTCATCTGTCAATCTTGTGCATTTGGGATTTTTTTGAACTTGATGAACATGGCAAGACAATGCCATTGAGTCCTTGAGTCCATATATGAGCTTGGTTTGCCATTGGTTAGGTTAAACATTCAAAAATTGCCTTTGTGCAGTCAAAACCCTAAAAATGACCATTTTACCCTTTTGGTGATCTGATCAAATTTCTTGTGGAATTGTGATCCAAACTTGATCAAATGGTCCATATGAGTTCATAATGTTGATGTGGGTCAAAAATCATGAGGTTTGACTGTCAATTGGCCACAGTTGACTTTTTCCCCAATACAGCTGATTCCTAGGTCAACTGTCCAATTGATTGGGCAAAGATTGGAATCAAGACTTGAAACTTGGTATGGATAAACATGTGAGTCCAACATGAAGCATGAAAGTCATCTTGGTCCTCCTAGGTTAAAACATATTTGTGCAAACACAAACCCTAATTTGGGTCAACAGTGCAAGGAGGAGTCTTGAGCAGAGCAAACCCTAACTGGATCTTGAGCTCCAAGAGTCTTGTGGTGAGAAAAAATTGAGGAAATGGGAGGGCAAATTTTGGGGTACAACAACATGCATCAAACAAAAACAGAGGGCCTCCTGACATATATCAGCAACAAAGATCCCATCATGCAACATGGAACTATACAACATGAAAATAGAAGAAAGGAAATAGTGCAATACCAAACGGATAACTATCCGTAGCAACTGGACAAGAATAGAAGAAACCCAGAGAACTTCAAGCAAGCTGACATCAGTAGACAAATCAAGTCAGAAATTACGCCATCAGGATGTAAGCATTTGAGATTATCAGATATGAACAGATCCCATGGGCAATGTATAGCATTCATGATCACACACATATATATCCTGCATAGACTATCAAATATGCCAAGAACAAGAGTAGTGCCAATATAATACACTGTGTTCCACAAATAAAGTGGAACACAATAGCCTGAAGTCAAAAATGGAAACTTTTCTCAAAGTACCTCGCACATTCAACAACCAAGTTAGTATTCCCATAAATTGAATGATGACTCACATAAAGGATGGATGATGATACCATAATTAAATGAGAGAACATGATAGCAACTATCAAACATTATTCATGATGGACAAAAGGAAACAGGCATATGCACAATTTGGTCAAAAGAACCAGAGGAATGTTGCTCCTTTCTATCACCATATTTAATTGACAATTGAATATCAATCAAGGATCATGGGAGCTTGAGAATAATACAATCAAAGACCATGAAGGTCAGTAGCAACCACAATTTAATCATGCACAATTAATTCATCACAGCTCACAAGCATAATAGAAGTGGAATCCCACGCGATGCATCAAAAGGTTCAATCATTCAAACATGGGGCATTTAATGAAATGACTTGAGTTTATTTGGATAAACATATCTAACATGATCATTAGGTGCCCAATCACAGGCCTCACTCAAGTTCATTGACCATCAAACAAATTGCAACAAGATGTGCAACATTAATTGGGTACCTTCATTTCAAAAATACATCAAAAATAGAAAAGGATTTCAATAATTCAAACCAAAAATTTCTTAGAATCTTTGAAGTGTGTAGAAGTCATAGAGAAAGTCTTAAGTTCATGAATAGTTGAGGAGGGGATCAAATGAGGCCCAAAGTTCAAAACTAGTTGGCAAAACTACCAAAACTAGACAAGTTTTCAAAATAATTCATGGAAAAATATCAAACCAAGTCAAAAATTTCAAAAAAAAATGGTTTCAAGATCCTCAATACATTCATGAACCATGATCAAGATTTAAATTCCATTGAAAATCCAGGGCATAATGGTTTTGAAAAAGAAACTTGCAATGTAAGCTACAAACCCTAATTGTTTGAATTTTAATCTTAAATATAAATTAGGTAAGATAAAAATTCAAACAATTCAAACCAAGATCATACAAACCACAAGGAAACCCTAAATGTCAGAGAACATATTTTTTCACATTTTTGAATTAAAGAAAAGTCAAAAATAAAATCATATTCAAACAATTAACCAATTAAACAAATAATCACATCTCAAAATGAAATTCTAATCAAAAGTCAGAAAAATATCCAACCAAAATTATATTCAAATATTATCATTAAAAACACATATCCCTTATTTTTTGTGGAATTTTTGAATTAAAGGAAGTATTAAAATAAAAATTAAACAAACAATTAACAATTAAACTATTATTTAAAGGCAAAAATTCAAACCCTAGCCAAAATTCATGAAAAGCTCAAAATAAAATTATATTCAGATTCTATGATTGAAAACAAACTTATATGATTTTTTTGAGAATTTTTGAATTAAAGGAAGTATTAAAACAAAAATTATGAATCAAATATTTCAAATAAACTTTTCAAATTGAATTTCTAATAAAAAATAGAAACAATTCTAAACAAATTTCAGAATCAAATTCTAATTAATTTTAAGATTCCAAAATATTTTTTGTTGAATTTTTAGATCAAAAGAACTATTAAAATAAAAATAATCTTTAAACAAACAATTAATTAAACTCATTAATTTTTGAACCAATCAAAACATTTTTAAAAAATTCCAAAAAAAATATGACAAATACTATAAATTATTATTGGCCTATGGTAATTGTTTCATGATTTTTGAAGGTGTTTTGATTACAAAAATAAAATCAGAAAAATCAATTGAAATTAAAAATATGAAAAATGCATTAAAAATCACATGGATCAATCAGATCCAAGCTCCTATGTTCTACTCAAGATTTCTGTCTTATTTCTCCACCATAATCAATGATTCAAATCACAAATCAAAGTTCAAACTATCAACTACATCATGCTTTTTACAAAATTCAAAATGATCGATCATAGAAGTAGAAATCAGAGCAAGAAAATTGAGAAAATCATTAAATCATGAAAAACTAGAAGTTCACCAAATCACATATGCTTCAAAATCAAACAAGTTTATACATCAGATGTAAGATCTGGCCAGCTATGAACATGATCACAAGCTTTAAATCACATGAAACAAGCAAAATTATGAAGAATCAAGATCTGAAAATACCTTTCGAGTTGAGAAATAAACTCAACTATGGCCTCTGAAACAAAGTGAAAACCCTTGTCCCTTGCTTCTAATGCTCCAATTAAGTGGAAATGGTCATGAATCAAGCTCTGGAATGGAGAATAAAGGAGCTTTAAAGCAGAATTTTTTTTTGAGAGAGAGATAGCAGCCTCTGATTTTTTGAGAGAATCAATCGTCCCTTGAAAGAGAGTGACATATGCCTTATATAGAGTGACTATTGAGGGTAAAAAGGTCTTTGAAGAACTCAAGACCGTTAGGAGCAGAATTGCAAAAAAATAACAGAAAAATGAAGAGAGTCATCATGGTGATGCGTTTTGCTTCTGTTATGCCCAGCCTATAAGTCGTTTTGGTGATGTCATGTTAAGTGGAGTTTTGAGCAAAGAATGTGAATTTTGTGAGCTGGCTATGTTGACATCAATCAAAACTAGATTTGTGCAAAAATCTGCAACTTGGACATGGTTTTTCCAAAAATCTGGCTAGTTGACTTTATGCTTAGACCACTTGAAATTCCTTCGTGCGTTTTGGATGCTTGAGGGGCCTTTCAAGAGCTCTCATAATATAGAACATCATAGGGCCTTGAATTTTTCAAATTGATGTTGACTTGATGAAGAAATGATGTTGAAAACTTGAGGCAAAATTGTGATTTGGCCTGCCTGGTCCGCGCGCGCGTCTGGCTTGCATGGTGTGCATGAAGTCAGCCTTGAGGTACCAACTTTGAAGTGTTGCAACTCACTCAAACTTTGGCCAAATGGAATGATTCAAGGCTCAATGGGAAGCTCTCATGGAAGGAAACAAAATCCTCTTTTTAATTTTTCAAATTGAGGCTTGATTCACAAGAAATTGATTCGACAAAATGGCATGCCAAGTGTTTGATGAAATTACGCGCGTGATTTGCCCAAGAGAAGTCATCTTGACACTTAGAATATTTTTAATTTTTAAGTTACTTCTTGAACAAGTTACACTCAAATTCACCATTTCTCATGATTCAAAGATGAATTTAGGTATGGAATATGAAAATAGGATGCTTAAATTGATGGTTGACCAAAAGTCCAACTTGGTCAACTTATGATTTATTGACTTTGGTCAAAATGACCAATTTGCCCCTTTTGATCAATTGAATCATTTCCAATCCAAATTGAACCTAAATTTTTCAATCATAAATGCTTAATAACATGTGGTAAATCATGGAAACAAGTTTGGGTGAAAAAGTCAGAGAAATCATGATTAAATCCAAAACCCTAGTTTTGTACCATGTACTAGGAGATAGCTGATCAAGCTTCAAAACACTAATTCCACTGAGCATCATGAGAGACTATTTGATCAAATTTGATTCTAATGATGATAAGATAATGATGCTTCATGAATTAGCTCATCCAGACCCCAATTGCTTCAACTTGGACCAAACCCTAATTTTGACTGGTGAACCAAAAAGAGTGATTCCTCTTATAATCAAACACAAACTTCAATCTTTGATGATCCAAAGAGATGGATAGAATATCTTGAGATATGCAATAACTTGAGCTTAAAAGATCCAGAGGTTTAGATGACAAGATTCTACTTGAGCAACTTGTCAATGCAATCAACCTTCAAAGCTTGAGGAAGACTTGATAACCAAAGTACCTTGATCCCATCACAATGTATGAATGCAATGCAATATGATAATCATAATGAAACATAAGCCTAAATAAAGAGGGTAAATTTTGGGGTGCAACATACGACATGGACCGTGTCAGCTTAATTGGTTGAAAAACATAGTAGAATGCAGGGACAGAGGCTGACACGCGTGCCCGTGTCACACGACATGTCCCGTGTCAATGTTACTGGTGCGTACACGAGCAGAAAAAAGATGGACAGGGGCTGACACGGGCACCCATGTCACGTGACATGCCCGTGTCAGGTTGGCTGGAACAAAAAAATGTAGAAAAGTCATGGACAGGTCCTGACACGGGTGCTCGTGTCACACGACACGGCCTGTGTCAGCTAATGCACCAATTTTCTTGATTTTTGAGATTTTTTTAGCTTATTTTGGACATATTACATTGCTTGTAAATGACCTAACATTATAAAACCTTTGTTTTCAAATGAAACCTCAAAAATATTTTTCTAAACAATTACTTTTTTTTTAGACTTAGGTTTTTCTTCAATGAAATTAATTACAAAACCTTTTCTATAAAAAACCCTAAAAAATAATTTCTCTCGCTTTACATCTTCTTGCATATTTTACTATTTTTTCATTATAAGTTATGTAATTGTCAAAGACTTGTAATAGTAATTAGGGTTTACTTTACTTGTCATCCCCATTTGTAAATTTGTACACCCCCTCCCCACAAATGTTGTAATAGCGTAGTAACTTTATATTTCGCAATTTATTGCATTTATATAACATGCTAGTAATTAGGGTTTGCATGGAAAGACTAAAACCAATATTTAGAAAACCCTAATTCAAGACAAAAACAAGCATGAAAATGATACACTTGTACACAAGCACCCCTAGGGTTATTCCACTTGGTTTCCTTATACAAAATGGCCATATTACGCATGTAGGGTATCTTAGCAAAAACAAGCAAATACAAGATCATAGTCCCTCGATGACGCTATCTAAGTTGCCTTACAAATGATCTTAGTCCCTCAAAAATAATGTTAAGATACCTTGCAACATTACTAATTATGGCTATACAATGACCCACACCCGTCCCGATTACATCCAAAGATAGGGTTACTTACCAAATCAATGGTAAGACAACAATGTCAAAGGAAAAGAAAATGAACAAGAAAGACTTTTGAGTAGGTAGAATGCTCCTAATTACTTGCTCCATTTCAAAACAAACATCCTTGATATTTTTAAAATAAACACCTACACTTTCAAACATCTTACAAACTTGAAAACATTTTCAAAAGATCAACATCTTTGTATACATTCTTACGAACGAGAATCATTACAAAGATTGCATAAACAATGACCTCTTTACAAAATACTTTCAAAAAACTACACAAAGCACAATTTCAAACAAAAGCAAGTGATATAGCAAGTAACTAAGAGCCCATGAATAACCATGGATGAAAAGGGTGCTGATACCTTCCCTTTTCATAATCTACCCCCCCGAACTCAAGAAATAATCTCAAAGGTTTTTCCTGTGCTTTTTCACCTTTCCTTTTGGATAAATGAAAAGTCGGTGGCGACTCTTGCTAACCGCAACATTTGCGATCAAACGCAAAACCTTCAGGTCAGTTCTCCCACCGTATCACAACATCTATAATCCCATTCCCGATATTATCTACACAGTCAAGTATCATTTCAGACAAGTGCAAATTTCTGGGCACTCTAGTGTTCAATCATCTTCCACCTTCAGATCACGAAAGGCAGACCAGCCAATCTACATCCTCGGGTTTAAGAAGATTGAACAGGGGCAGCTATTGTACCCAAAAATTTTCCATCTCATTTGACTCAATACATGCCTCTAGAGGTCCTTAATTGCTCAAGGATGACTAAGGATTGACTAGGCAAACTCTCCTACTAAGGCAATGAACCTTAACTAGGGTTTCAATTTTGAGCAAGATGTGTAAGTTCCAAGGATCCCAAATGTTCTCCATTGTCCTAATATGTCCTCAAGATCATCCATGCTAAATTTCATTTCTTGAACAACAAGTTTGCTCAATCAACTGCTCAAATGCCTGAAAATCAACTGTACTAGGTCAAAAGTCAACTGTGGCCTATATACAGTCAAACTTCAAGATTTTTGGTCAGCATCAAAATTTTGAAGTGAGATCCATCATTTGATTAAGGGTTGATCATGATTCCTCAAGAAATGCTCATAACTCATCAAAAGTCAAAAATGGCAAATTAGGGTTTCTATAGGAAAAGTCAACCAAACTTTGACCAAGCATAACTTTCTCATACTTTATCAGAAATTTTTCCATCAAGGCTCATTTTGAAGAGAATACAATCCCCTGTAACTCCTATTCAGACCTCAAGTTCATGAAATGCCCCAATCAAAAGATATAAGCTCAAACATTATAGGTCCTTTTAAAAAGTCAACAAAAGCACCTTTTGGGCCAAAGCTCCTCACATGAACATGGAAGATCCAATTGAGATGAAACCAAAAGGGTTGTTTAGAGGACATCCTAAGCTCTCTAAAAAGTCAAAGAACACCCGCTTAGGGTTAAAAATGAGAGAGATATGCATTGCTAAAGTTGACCAATTTTTGGAAAAGTGCATGAAGTCAATATTGACCAAACTTGAATTTTTTTCCAAATGGGCCCATCTTTTCATGCTTAAAACTTAGTTCCAACATAGAACACGACCTTTGGGCTCATTCATACATTATTTTATTACTTATATTATTTATTTCGATATTTTATTCATTAAAATTCAAAATTAAATAAATAAATAAAGGAAATTATGTAAGATATGATTTGAGAATATTTTTCTCATCAAATAAGGGGTAAGATATGTTGGCAAATCAAAGGAAAATCATGGAGGGAAGAACGATTGGATTTGTTCCAAAACAAGCCAAAAATCAAATAATTGGAAAGAAGATATTTCTCATCAAAGCATGGATATTTTTCTACAATTGTAAACCTAATATGATTCACTATATAAGCACATGAACCCTAGACCAAAAGGAGACAAAAAAAGCTGCCTCCAAGCCAAGAATAAAGTTGCAAAATTATTCAAGTGTGGTGCAAATCAAAAACATCAATTCCAGCCTTTGTTGATCCAAACAAAGAAGCCAATCTTCCTCCTGAAGTTCCAAGGAAGGCAAATCATCCCTCATACGCGCCTAAAAGACCCTGAGATTGCCCAACCGAATCTCAACTTTTGTGGTAAATTATTAGATCTCAAACATGCATATTAGGCCATATAATTTTTTTTAAGATTACCTTTGTACTACTGCTGATGTTTTCTGACTTTTGGACGTGTTACATGAGGCAATAGAGGCTGAAATCGCAATACACCATGGATGACCATCGTTAGGGTTTTAAGTTAAAATCTTGCAATATGCGAGGATTTAGCCATTTTTGAGGCCATATTCATGATCAGGGGACCTTTTTAAGTCAATCTTCATATTTGGTTTTTTTGTTTGCTCACGTTTTTGGGTGCCCCCACCGGAGAAGACGGTGGAAACCACCGGCTCCGATGGTTGGACCGGCCAGACCAAGGTTAATTGGTGGCGTGGCATTTCTCACCTTTCCCATTGGTTGATTTTAAAATATGATTTTTATCTCTAATTCTGATTGGTCCATTGGAAGTGCTAGCGTGTATTTTTTTTATGGCTGGGACTTGGTCATTGTTTTACATATAATGTTATTAAGTCATCATAATCATGAATGAATTGGCAACGCAGGTGGTAAAAGCATATGGTATGTGAGAGGAAGGATCTGGGTTCGATCCCAGAATCCTACATTTTATATTTTCTAACCAATTTATTTCAGATCCAATGCACTGCCATCTCACGCGTATACCTTGCACCCTCAGATCCAGCTATCAAATCTGCATGGTTCCAGATCCGGCACTCCTAGGCGCAGCCCCATGGTGGATCTCCCTAACAGAACAACATCAGATCCAGCGCAGCCATGGACCACCAGATTTGGGCCTTGGCAAATTCAACAACATCCCCCTAATTTTGCTTTCTCACCCCCCATGCCCATTTTTTAATTTCTTTATTCTTTTTTTTATTAGTTTATATTTTTGTTTATTCACTTTTTTTAAATCATAAAATCAGAAAATCATAAAAATTAGGACTTAGAGTTTTTTCTTAATAAGATTAATTTTTGAAAATTAATTTAATTAACTTTAATTTGTTTTCTCTAATTTAAAATCAATTAGAGATTAGGTTAAATTCCAAATTTTTTATACAATATTTAATAAGCAATTAGGTTTTAGGGTTTCAAACGTAGGCTAGTCTTAATTTTTGCGCGTTATTGTTTTTCATACTATTATTTTTTTATTATGTAACTGTGCCCAGTTTGTAATAGTTTAATTAGTTTTTTTTTTAATTTCCGCAGTTTAATTTTCAGTCACTATTTATGTAACTACCCCAAAGCCTTGTAATAGCTGCAGGAACTTTATTTCTCGCTTTTATATCTCTTATATACTTGTATATAAATTGTTAGTAAATTAGGCGTGCATGATAAGAATTAATCAATCAATCATTAGATCACTAACGTCAAGATAAAATACCTGAAAAAAGCACACTGTTGCACACTTGCACCCCTAGGGTATTTCCCACTCTGGTTTCCTTCGGAAATGGTCATGTCCCTCGAGCGTAGGGATATCTTAGCAAAAACCCTCAGTTTAAAGTCATCATAAAGATCATAGTCCCTAAATGTCCCTCGAGTTTCCTACGAGAAATAATCTTGTCCCTCGATGTTGCCTATATGATGACAGTCCCTTCAAAATGCTAAGGTATCCTTACATGTTGTCTTCAATGACCATAAACGTCCCTTTCGATAGTCTCTCAACATCCAACGATAGGGCTACTGTTGTACCCCAAAATTTGCCCTCCCATATTCTTCAAAATTTGCCAAGTCAAAGCTTCAAATCTCCCCAAGGGTTGCACAGTCCAAAAACCTCCTAACAGTCAAGAATTAGGGTTTTGGTTCTGACAAAGTAAATGAAGTTTCCAAGGGTCCAATCAAGTCCCACATGCCTACAAATATGTTCAAGCATCCTCATACCAAGTTTCAAGACTTACAGTACAAGATTGCACAGTCAAAAACCCTAATTGCACTACAGCCAACTGTAGGGGTAAAATGGTCATTTGACAGTCAAAAGTTCAAATTTTTGGTCAACATCTCATTTTGAAGCCACAAACATCATTTGATCAATGCTTGATCATGATTCTCAAAGCTTGGCTCAAAAAATCTCAAGATGCAAAAGTTTCCATATTTGGACAGTTGAAAAAGTCAACTGTAACTTGACAAAGGCATAACTTTCACATGGATTATCAGAAAAATTCCATCTAAATCTCATTTTGAAGAGAAAGACATTTCCTACAACTCCTCTTCACACTTCAAGTCCAAGAAATGCTCTCACAAAAAGTTATCAATTTCAACATTATAGGTTATTTTCAAAAGTCAACAAAAAGGGACTTTAAGTCAAAGAGCATAACTTGAGATTGGTAAATCAAAATGACATGGGACCAAAGACATTGGTTAGAGGACTCAAATACCTTTCCAAAATGTCCAAGAACATGAGCAAAGCTTAAATATTGAGCAAGTTATGCCTTGTAGAAGTTGGGAAATTTTTGGATATTTTGAAAAGTCAACATTGCTTCAAAAGTCTTAAAATTGCTAATGGGCCTCTTTTTCTTCCAAGATTCATCATCCAAAGCATGTGCACGACCATTTGGCCCAAAGGGAAGTTTTTCATCATTTTTATTTATTTATTTGGATTTTTAATTGCTAATAATTCATTTAATTAATTAAAATACATGAAAAATACCAAACCTAAGTTTTTAAATCTTTTTGTGCATGAAATAGTCTCAAGATTTCGTGCATGATCTGATTTAGAAAGAATCCATGTGATTGGACATGATTGGAACCAAAATAGCATGAAAAAGATTTGAAACTTATGGCATGGAAATCAAATATCCTCTCCATCAATTCAAGGATTCTTTGGACCAAATTTCCAACCCTAATCATTCACACATATATACTAATGCCAACCCTAATGTTCATGACCACAAAGCTGCGCCATACATCCATAACCAAGTTTGAGTTTTTGACAAGAAATTCCAAAACTGAAAACTAGGTTCTAGTGCGATTCAAGCCAAAATAATTGTTCCATTGTCTTGATGAGACATCAAGGAAGGTGCCTGGATCAAAATCATAGCTTGAAACATCAAGAATTGGTAATTATAAGTCAGATTGTGTTCTTCTTTTTGCATAATCGTGTTTTATTATTCAGGCCATATCCATGCATTTTGATTCTTGATTTGTACTCATTGATTGATTCTAAAGCTAATTGTGTGCTTTAATTGAGTTTTTACGCGTTGTATGAAGAATCGCCATTAAAGGACGCTAGGGTTACAGGACTTTCAAATTAGGCATTTCTAAATACTGTAAAATTAGAGAACCTCAATGCCATGGTTGAAATCAGGGAGCTGGGACGAATACAACACACCCCTCGCGCCTAATTTATGTGACCACATGGGTTATTCGCTATTATTGAAAAGATGGCATTTTGGGGGGGTTTAAAACCCCCGCTAACTCTTTTATGTTTCAGGAAAAAGCAAAACGAGGAAGAAGACGGTGATGTGTAAGGCAATGATTGGAGTATTTGAATTTTCGCGCTAATCTGTCCACTAATTCTTGTTTTATTTCATATTATTTATTAGTTACATTATAAACAAAAAGCGTAGTTGGAGCAGTTGGGAAAGCATAGTATTGGTAATCCCTGGGACCTGGGTTCGAATCCCAGGTCCCCATCCCTTTCCATATTATTTTTCTAATCGCGCTTGGGTGTAGTTCGCTTCCAGGGTTCCACCATACAACCCCTGATCCAACCATGCCACTTGGCCAATGGAGACAATCTGAAGGCCTAGATCTGGTGAATACCATGGGCATGAGTCAAAGAAGTGACACGCTTCCAGGAAAAATCAACGAAGGCCTCCAAAGATGGGCCTAAAATGCTACAATCATACCTCCAATTTGGGGACAGACCCCCCATGGTTTGCCTTTCTTATTCTTTTCTCATATTTTTCTATTTTTGTTTTAATTAGTTTTTTTAATTTAATTCTTTAAACCAATTTATTTTCATAAACTATAAAAATAATACAAAAAAATCAGAAAAGTCATAAAAAATCAAAAAAAAAAAATTTTATGTTAATATTTTTTAAGTAAATATCATTAATTAACTTAGCTTTGTAAAATTAGATTTAATTCAAATATTTTTCTTAATAAATTAAAAACTTGTAGAATTAGGTTTAATTATTTTAATTACTTTTTTCTTTTACTTTCTCATCACTAATAATTAATTACTTATTTTTATAAATCAAATTGCATTAATTAATTAGATTTAATTTTAGGTAATTTTCATATTTTCTTAATAAATTAAAAAATAGCTAGAATTAGGGTTAATTAATATTTTCATTCCATTTAATTCTCATTAAAATCATAAATACCAAAATCTCAAAAAATAATTCCTTTTTTCATTTTAATTTCATTAATTTAATAATAATAATTTAATTCCTTTAAAAAGGGTCCAACGCCCTCGCTTTCAATTTGAATTCGATTCGCGCATTTTATTTTATTTCGTATAATATTGATGTAATTCTCCCAAAGCCATGTAACTCGGACAGTTTATATTTCTCGCACATTACTTCTTTATTTTATGTCAAATCGGGTCCTGGATTAAATTTGGCGATGTGGACCCGCGCCTTTGTAATAGTTTAGAACTTTTAATTTCCGCATCTTTTTAACTATTAATAAATGCATGCAAGAATGAATGACAAAAATAAAAACAAACGCGTAGATCACCCATGACATGAACAAGACAAAAAAAATAAATGAATCTGACACACAAATCACACACCACCCCTATGGTACGCCTCACTGTTGCCTTGCCTCGAAAGGTGATCGTCGAGTAGAGGATGTCTTAGTAAGTCCTCATGATCCGGGAACCTGGCATGAGGGTAGCTTCTAAGGTGTCTTCCCATTGCTCTGGTGATCACCATGCCCCGAACCTCGAATTGACCCGAACACCTCCAACGGTGGTGCTACCTACCTCTCAATGGTTGGATGGCACTACCTTAAGGACATTTACACAGCCTAATTCCTTAAGGTAGGTAGATGACTCATGGATACTTGCTCTTTTCAAAAAACAAACAAAAACCTTTTCACACCGACACTTTCAAAAAGCTTTCAAAACAATTTTTCAAACACTCTTGAGGACTAATACAAGAGTTATTCTGAAATCTTTAAACGAAACTTTTTCAAACCCACTCACAGTTGAAAAGCAAACAAACCTTTTGAAAACACAAATGAGCAAGTATCTAAGAGCCCATGGATAACCATGGATAGAAAGGGTGCTAACACCTTCCCTTTCTATAATCTACCTCCCGAACCGAGAGCAATCTCTTTAAGGAATTTTTCTGTGCTTTTGTCCTTTCCATTTGGAGAAAATAAAAGACGGTGGCGACACTTGCTTCCGCGACATTTCACGAACCAGCGTTAAACAGTCAGTTCCAGATCCACCGATCACAGAACTGGCGACTCTGCTGGGGACTTAAACTTAAAGTGAGGTGTACCTTAGGGTTAGTTCGTAACTGTGTTTTCAATTATATTGATTTGCTTGCTTTAAATTGTGGGACTGTCTTGGGAGTTCTATAGATCCTAACCCGGATCTGGGGGATACCTTCTTAGAAAGTAGCAACAAGGCTATGAGGGAACTGTGCGGGGTATACCGACATGGTTGAAACAGTCTGCTACGTTGATGTGGCACTTTGGTGTGTACTGGTAACCCTTGAGTTCAGTCAAGGAGAGTACGGGGCCTCCGCGTGGTGTCGTGAAGCATCAACAGACCTTAGCAACCTTAATTGAACTATCTTGGCCTCTTTAGGGTAGTGAGATAACTGACTTTGGTTCAGTCCGAGGTTGGTTGATACTCGATACTACACCCAATTGAGGGTTGCTTTCCTGGAATATTTTGGTCGCCAGTTCAGTGGCTAAATCGAAACGATGAACAATGAAAGCAATCCCGTGATATTGGGACCCTTAGAACCCGGTTACTTCTAATAGGACAGGTTGAACCCACCAACTTCAAGAGGGTACTACCCAGACCCCATGCTGGCCTTAAACCCTAAGGGCTTGTCTTGTGTGCCTTGTGTGCCTTACATGTTTGTCTTTGTAAATATCTGTGGTGTGTTTAATCATAGCATCATGACATCATCCAGCATCATATGCATTGACTAACCATTTCAGGGGTTCGAATCTTCATCTTTGTTCTTTGTTTTGTAGGACATGGAAACTGTTCGCAGAAAGACAATTCAAATCAGCCTTGTAAGGATCCCTCCTCAGCTTAAGGAACTTATATCCAGGATTCCCGAGTGCTCCGCATTCAGTGAAAGACATGGAAGACTCATCAGCTTGGTCAATACCAACATTGAGGAAGATATGATAAAGGTCCTGTTCCAGTTCTTTGACCCTCTGCATCACTGTTTCACCTTCTTGGATTATCAGCTGGTACCGACATTGGAGGAGTTCTCCCGGCTCCTGAAGATCCCTATCCTTGATCAACTACCCTACAACGGTACAGAAAAGGAACCCAAGCTTGAAGAGATTGCTAAAGCCTTACACCTACAAACATCTGACCTCAAGGGACATTGGGAAGTTAGAAGTGGTATCAAAGGGTTCTTAGCCAGGTTTCTGTTTGAAAAGGCCCATGAATGTTGGAACTCCCTTGACTTACGAGCTTTTGAAGAAGTTGTGGCCCTCCTTGTCTATGGTTTGGTGTTGTTCCCTAACCCAGATCAGCTTATAGATATCAGTGTTGTCCAGATCTTCATGTCCAAGAATCCTATACCTACGTTGCTGGGGGACATCCTTCACTCATGTTACACTCGAACCATGAGAAAAAGAGGTGTCATTATGTGTTGCACTCCTCTCTTGGGAAGGTGGTTTATTTCGCACCTTCCACAATCAGTTTTGAAGAACGAGCAGGGTTTGAGATGGTCACAACGGTTGATGACTCTTACACACGCAGATATACATTGGTGCCCTCGGTCCAGAGAAGATGCCACTATCATTGATCGTTGCGGGGAGTACCCTAATGTTCCTTTACTTGGAATCAGAGGAGGTATTACTTACAACCCATGCCTGGCTTGGAGACAGTTTGGTTATGCTCGGAGGGATGGCCCTCATGACATGTTAATTCCTGACATAGTTTTTGACTTCGACAACGATGCACAAGGACTTCGCCAGAGATTTATCAGAGCTTGGAGGATGCCAAGTAGGATAGATAGTAAGACACTGGGGCACAGGAACTCCATCCCGTTGGAACCTTATCTCAAGTGGGTACGAGCCCGCTCCCAGAAGTTAGTAATGCCTTATCCTCATATGCTTCCTGTCATCAAAGAACCAGTCTTGGAAGGAGAAGTGTCCTACACCATTCAGCATCCTGATATGCCCACATCCTGGGAAGAGATGCAAAAGAGCTGGATCCAGATTAAGGAAGAACGGAATTCTCTTGAGACCAGTCTACATGCTAGTGAAAAGAAGGTTTTAGAGCTCACCCGCCTATTGCATGAGGAGAGGAATCTCAACACCTACGTAGCTCCAAAGAGGATGCGTAGTGTCTTTTGGGACTGATTTGTTTTGTAATATGTGCCCATGAGGCTTTGATGTACTGAACAATTATTTCCTTAATGATAACGTGTGTTCTTTTTTGTCTACAACAAATTTGAACTTTCGAACCCTTGAATGCATTGCATAAACACATACCATTCATCATGTGCATAGCAGGTTTTCTTCTTTTCAGGTTGCTTACCGTTCTTCGCTGTTTATTTCAGCATCATGAATCCTGACTCATCATCAACTGAGATGTCCATCAAGGCTCTTCAGGCGCAGAATGCGCAATTTCAGGAACTAATCATGGGTTTGGCTCAGGGCCAAGAAGAGCTGAAGGCTCTGCTCCTGAAGAAGGAAAAGAAGAAGAAGAGAAGAACTGTTCTTTTTAACTCGGGCCGAAGGTTTGGCAACACTCTGCAGAATGAAGAGGCTGGTTCTTCTATTGGCAAGAGTAGTCCCCAAGGAGGAAAAGGTCCTAGTCTGGTAGTCTCCGACAACGAGACTGATTTTGATGAGGAACAGTATCCTCCTGCAGAAGACAGGTACAAGCAGTTGGAGGACAGACTGAATGCTATGGAGATCCAACAAGTGCCTAGGCTGGATTTCGGAGACTTGGGTTTGTCTACTGGTGTGATCATTCCTCATAAGTTCAAAGCACCATTCTTTACCAAGTATGACGGGGCGTCTTGCCCCAAGCTACACCTCAGGTCTTACGTGCGGAAGATTCAACCGTACTCAGTGGATAAGAATTTGTGGATCCACTTCTTCCAGGAGAGTCTTTCAGGGACTCATCTCGAATGGTTCTATCAGCTGGATGGGACCAAGGTTCGTAACTGGGAGGAGTTGGCTACTGCTTTCTATAAGCAGTATCAATATAATGCCGACCTTGCCCCTACACGTACCCAACTCCAGGGTATGTCGCTAGGTTCAAGTGAAGGTTTTAAAGAGTACGCACAGAAGTGGAGGGATCTGGCTGGCAAGGTGCAGCCTCCGTTGACTGATCGGGAATTGGTAGACATGTTCTTGGGGACCCTATCTGGGCCGTTTTTCAACCATCTTATCGGTAACTCGTCTGCAGGGTTTACTAATATTATTCTGACTGGAGAGAGAATTGAGGCTGGATTGAAGTCTGGTAAGATTCAGAAGGGTGCATCGTCAAGTTCTGAGAAGAAACCCTACAAAAAGGAGGCCAGTGCCGTATATGGGTCTAGAAGACAAGAAAAATCTGAGCGCCGCCAATCTGTCAGTGCGGTAATGATTGCTAAGCCTGCTGCCGCTCCTCGGCAAACCAATCCACCAAGGGCTGAAAGACCCAGAAGGGTGTTTACCCGTTTGAGTATGACCATATCGCAAATCTTGCCGCAGTTGCTGTCCACCAACTTAGTGACTGTCAGAGAGGCCCCAAAAGTTGTGAACACTGCTTCCCCCAAATACAATCCAAATGTCCGCTGTGCTTATCACTCCGATAGCCCGGGGCATTCCACTGATGACTGTTGGGCATTAAGGAGTAAGCTACAGGACCTTATTGATGCCAAGGAGGTACAATTTGAGGCATCTGAGAAGCCAAATGTAGTGACAGCTCCCCTGCCTGCTCATGGAGTGAATGCTATTGGGGACGAAGATGAAGTGGATGAAGCTGAGTTTGACAGCTGGATTTACCCGGCAACCGACAGTGGACCTAGCAATTGGATTGCAAAAGACAACCTACTTGTTTCTCTTGTTACTGAGTAATGAATTCCTATGTTTTTGTTATTTGTAATAAACAATAATTTGAACTCTATGGCCCGGTGTCTTACCCGGGGCACCGTGGCTTCATTTGTGAGGGCATATAAATTGTCATTTCATATATCATAAATAAAAATCTTGGACGTTTTCTCGCATCTCAAATCTTATGCTCCTTTTCTGTCTTTCCTTCCTTTATATATTTCAAAACAGTTGTATTTACACACACTCACTCATACAGGTTTCAATCCACTCTGGATCTCACTGGTAACGACTCTGCTACTGCCAGTTATGACTTCGAAAATCCGATCAACTTAGCCGAAGACGAAGGTGAAGATGATTGCGAAGTGCCTGGCGAGCTTGCAAGACTATTACTCCAGGAAGAGAGGGCAATTCAACCACACGAAGAGCCAGTGGAAACAATAAACCTGGGTACTGATACAGACAGAAAGGAGGTAAAGATTGGTGCCAACCTAGAGCTCAACGTGAAGCAACGGTTGACTCAGATGCTGCATGATTATGTGGAGATCTTTGCCTGGTCCTACGAAGACATGCCCGGGTTGGATACCGACATTGTGGTCCATCACTTGCCTACTAAGGAAGACTGTCCTCCGGTTAAGCAAAAGGTCTGTCGTATGCGTCCAGAGATGTCTGAGAAGATCAAAGCCGAGGTTATGAAACAATTTGATGTTGGGTTCCTTACAGTGACTTCTTACCCACAGTGGGTTGCTAATGTGGTGCCGGTACCAAAGAAGGACGGTAAGGTCAGAATGTGTGTCGACTACAGGGATCTGAACAGGGCCAGCCCCAAGGATGACTTCCCTTTACCTCACATTGATGTCCTTGTTGATAATACAGCTCAGCATAAGGTGTTCTCTTTCATGGATGGTTTTTCAGGTTACAATCAGATCAAGATGGCACCTGAAGACATGGAAAAGACTACCTTTGTTACTCAGTGGGGCACCTTCTGCTATAAAGTCATGCCCTTTGGACTAAAGAACGCCGGGGCAACCTACCAACGTGCCATGGTTGCTTTATTTCATGACATGATCCATCATGAGATAGAAGTGTATGTTGACGACATGATCGCAAGGTCTCAGACTGAGGAAGAACACCTTGATCATCTGCAGAAGTTGTTTGACCGGTTAAAATTGTACAAGCTGAGGTTGAACCCGAACAAGTGCACCTTCGGGGTAAGATCTGGGAAATTGCTAGGCTTCGTTGTAAGCGATAAGGGTATTCAAGTGGACCCTGCCAAGGTCAAATCTATTCAAGAGATGCCAGTTCCTAAGACAGAGAAGGAAGTCAAAGGCTTTTTAGGACGCCTGAATTACATTGCTCAGTTCATCTCGCACCTAACTGCCACCTGTGAGCCAATCTTCAAGCTGCTGAAGAAAGATCAGGTAGTACGTTGGAATGATGAATGTCAGGCTACTTTTGACAGAATCAAAGAGTATCTCCAAGAACCACCCATCCTTATGCCACCGGTTGAAGGGAGACCTCTGATACTATACCTGACAGTACTTGACAACTCAATGGGGTGTGTGCTGGGGCAGCATGACGAGTCTGGCCGAAAAGAGCACGCCATTTATTACCTTAACAAAAAGTTTACCGACTGTGAGACCCGATACTCACTGCTTGAGAAAACTTGCTGCGCTTTGGTATGGGCTGCTCGCCGGCTGAGACAGTATATGCTGACTCACACTACCTTGTTGATTTCAAAGATGGATCCTATAAAGTACATATTTGAAAAGCCTGCTCTGTCTGGAAGAATAGCAAGATGGCAAATGATCTTGACAGAATACGACATTCAATACACAACCCAGAAAGCCATCAAAGGAAGTGTATTGGTAGACCACTTGGCACATCAGGCAGTAGACGACTATCAGTCAATGAACTTCGAGTTTCCGGACGAGAACATCATGATAGTGACTGATTGTGAAGTACCTGGACCGGATGAAGGACCTGAGGAAGGATCCCGATGGTCCATGCACTTTGATGGAGCCTCCAATGCTTTGGGTAACGGTATCGGCGTTATAATCATATCCCCTCAAGGAACTCATACTCCACTCACTGCCCGGCTATGTTTCAACTGCACCAACAACATGGCGGAGTATGAGGCATGCATCATGGGTCTTCAAGCTGCAATCGACCTAAGGATCAAGTTTCTGAGTGTCTTCGGAGATTCCGCCCTTGTGATCAATCAGATCAAAGGAGAGTGGGATACGAAACATCCGAATCTTATTCCTTACAGAGAATGTGTGTTGACATTGATTCCCCACTTCACGAAGATAACCTTTGAACATTTCCCGAGAGAGGAGAATCAGCTGGCGGACGCGTTGGCTACGATGTCTTCTATGTTCAAGGTCAAATGGGACAATGAGGCTCCCCGGATCATCATCTGGAAACTGGACGAACCGACATACTGTTGTGATCTCGAGACTGAATTGGTGACTGAGAAGCCTTGGTACCATGAGGTGAAGAGATATTTGGAAGCTCAGGAATACCCTGAAGGTGCGTCTGTCAATGATAAAAAGTTTCTGAGAAGGTTTGCAGCAAAGTTCTTCCTTAGCAACGACATCTTGTACAAGCGAAACCATGATTTGACCTTACTGCGTTGTGTGGACAAGACTGAAGCAGAAAGGATCATGGAAGAGTTATATGAAGGGACCTTTGGTACACATTCTAGTGGGCACACTATGGCTAAAAAGATCCTTCGGGCGGGGTATTTCTGGTCCACAATGGAAGCTGACTGTTACCAGCACTCTCGGACATGTCATAAATGCCAGATCTATGCAGACAAGGTGCATGTTCCTCCAGTTCCTCTGAATGTTCTGACTGCGCCTTGGCCGTTTGCAATGTGGGGCATAGACATGATTGGTGAGATTAAACCTACGGCATCTAACGGGCATCGCTTCATCCTGGTGGCGATTGACTATTTCACGAAGTGGGTCGAAGCAGCTTCCTACGCTACGGTAACCAAGACTGTTGTGGCACGGTTCATTCGGCATAACCTGATCTGTCGATACGGCGTCCCAGAAAGAATCATTACAGACAACGGTACCAATCTGAATAACAAGATGATCACTGAGCTCTGCGAGCAGTTTAAGATACAGCACCACAACTCTTCTCCTTACAGACCGAAGATGAATGGGGCTGTAGAAGCAGCAAATAAAAATATCAAGAAAATCGTGCAGAAGATGACAGTGACTTACAAAGATTGGCACGAGATGTTACCGTTCGCTCTCCATGGGTACCGTACCTCAGCCAGGACGTCAACCGAGGCAACTCCTTTCTCCTTGGTTTATGGTATGGAGGAAGTCTTACCGATCGAAGCGCAAATACCCTCTCTCCGGATAATGAAGGATGCAAATCTGAACGAAGAGGATTGGATCCAGACACGACTTGATCAATTAAACCTTATTGATGAAAAGAGACTTGCTGCTATCTGTCATGGTCAGACGTATCAGAAACGAATGATCAGGGCATTTAACAAAAAGGTCAGACCACAGGAATATCAAGTTGGGGATCTGGTAATCAAGCGAATCATCCTTCCTCAGAGTGATCCAAGGGGCAAATGGACCCCTACATATGAAGGGCCATTCGTGGTTAAACATGTGTTCTCAGGAGGAGCCATGATTCTAACCAACATGGATGGTGACGACCTTCCTCACCCCGCCAATGCAGACATAGTAAAAAGATACTACGCATGAAAAAAGACCCGCTAGGCTGACATGCCTAGGCAAAAATTAGGGCTTCCCGGCGAACCAAAAGGGTTCGGGCAAAAATAAGGGATGAAAATGAAAAATTGTACACCCGGCAAGTCGAAAACCTGAAAAGGCGGCTTGGGTAAAAATGGGTATCCCGGTGGACCGAAAACTCGAAAGGGCGGTCCAGGCAAAAGTTAGGGATAAAGCGTAATACTATGTCTTATTGGATCACTTTGCATCCAGAATCCGGTATCTACATCAAGCTCAGACGGCATCGATCAGTCAGCTTCATCTTCAACCAAGGTCATCAAGTGATGAGACGCTCGGAGATATAAAGGCAATAGCAGAGTTGAAACCCAGTGGGACCATTCATTTCACACAGCTGTTTTATTTTCTCTTGTACAAAATTTGTATAAACTCTTTTGTTCGGCGGTGTTCTCTTACTAGGACGTCAGCCTCTTGTACATAAACGCCTATTTACAGGCAAATTCAAAAAATCAATACAAATATACTTTTCAGTTAAAATTGCCAATTGTTTTTCCTTTTCTGTTTTGTTTTGCGAAGAACGTCCAAGGTTCAATTTGTGATATATGCATTGACAATAATTTGCTAACTCATGAATATTTGCATACGAAACAAAGGATTAATTACAGGTAACATTAGAAACAGGGGCAATAAAGAGTCGTCTAAGCAATCTAATTGTTCTATCCTCCAAGGTATCAAGGGATGTTCAGCTAAAGAACATAACCAATACATCTTAATTCCCCAGAGAGTGAGCCAGCAAGTCAGTACACTCTCACCAAGCAAAGTTATCAAATCTTAAAGAAGTTGGGTATCCTCCAGCAGATCTCAACATTCCCCAGCAATGTACGGACATTTTTAATAAGCATCCCCGGCAGTCTTGGTCTAAAGATTGTTCCCCGGCGGCATATCAAACATTCAATGGAACTACTTCCCCAGCATATCAAAACTTCCCCAGGAGAGTCCAATCCAGTTTCCCAAAGAAAAGTTGGAATCCATCTCCCCAAGCAGTAAGCTTATCCCCAGTAGATTCTGGAAGCTTATCCTCGCAGAGCTCGAACGCGTCTCCCGGCTTTATTCAAAGAGTTATTTCCTTACCAGGATATAACTGGGTTATCCTCAGCCAAAAGCCATGGAAAGAGCGTCCTCGACGCAGTCTTCTTATCCCCAGCGAAGTCTATTAACACTTCCAACACAACAAGGGTATCCCCAGCGAAGTTACCATCAACATTTCAGCAAAGTACCTCTCTCCCCACAGAGTATTGCTTTCCAGCAAGATCACTAGAATACTTTTCTCCCCGCAGAGTAATTCATTCGCCAAGTTTATTCCCCAACGAAGTTATCTTCTCCTACCGGCATTCTTGCAATTATCATCCCCAGCGGAGGCAAAAATCTATCCTCCAACATCAGCCCAGGGGTGACTTCCCGGCACCCGTCAAGGATTTACTTTCCTAGACGAAAAAGATATATTCATAAACATCACATTCTCATAAATTATAGCATGCATATACGCATCATATCTTACAATCTCATTTATGTTGAGAACATCATTGCTTGACCCATATCATGCATTGCATATGACTAACCTTTACCTTTCAGGAAAGACCCAGTTAAGTTCTCAGCTATATTTCAAGACCTAGACCGGTTCAGTTAAATCGACCCTAAGATTTTTCTGTTTCTTATCCAGTCCAAGGCCTTCTCTGGTTCAGTCAGATCGACCCTAAGATCTCCCTGTTTCTTGTCCAGTTGAAGATTTCAAGACCTAGACCGGTTCAGTTAAGTCGACCCTAAGACTTTTATGTTTCTTATCCAGTCCAAGGCCTTCTCTGGTTCAGTCAGATCGACCCTAAGATCTCCCTGTTTCTTATCCATTTGAAGACATTTCAAGACCTATATCGGTTCAGTTAAATCGACCCTAAGATTTTTCTGTTTCTTATCCAGTCCAAGGCCTTCTCTGGTTCAGTCAGATCGACCCTAAGATCTCCCTGTTTCTTGTCCAGTTGAAGATTTCAAGACCTAGACCGGTTCAGTTAAGTCGACCCTAAGACTTTTCTGTTTCTTATCCAGTCCAAGGCCTTCTCGGGTTCAGTCAGATCGACCCTAAGATCTCCCTGTTTCTTATCCAGTTGAAGATTTCAAGACCTAGACCGGTTCAGTTAAGTCGACCCTAAGACTTTTCTGTTTCTTATCCAGTCCAAGGCCTTCTCTAGTCCAGCTAAATCGACCCCTAACAGATTTTCCTGATAAAGACTTAGTAGAAGATACCCAAGATTCTCTCAATGATTACTGTTGAGGTTGTAGTCGCCTATGGTTCTCTCCCCGTTACTGCAGAGGTAGTAATCATCCCCAGATTCTCTCAATGATTGCTGTTGAGTATGAAGTCGTCCAAAGATTCTCTCAATGATTACTGTTGAGGTTGAAGTCGTCCAAGATTCTCTCAATGATACTGTTGAGGTAGAAGTCGCCCAAGATTCTCTCAAAGTTACTGTTGAGGTTGAAGTCGCCCAAGGTTCTATCAGCGTTCCTGTTAAGGTAGTAATCGTCCAAGGTTCTCTCACCGTTCCTGTTGAGGTAGTAACCATCCCTGGTTCATTCATCACTGTGTGAAGATCCAGATCCAGCTCTTGTAACCAGTCAGGACACATCCTTACAAAGAGTTTGAAGACCAGCTCCCGTAACAGGTCAGGTAATCATGTTTCTTTTGCAGGTACGCAAATTCTCGCTAAGGAATCTCTTACGCGATCGACATCCAGATGGCATCTATAAGCCCATCCACCCTCCATCATCTCTCAGCATGGAATCTATAAGCCCATCCACCCTCCATCATCTCTCAGCATGGCATCTATAAGCCCATCCACCCTCCATCATCTCTCAGCATGGCATCTATAAGCCCATCCACCTATCCATCATCTCTCAGCATGGCATCTATAAGCCCATCATCCTATCCATCAATCTCCAAATGGCATCTATAAGCCCATTCCCCACATCACGCTACTATGTGAGCGCAAATTTCTGGGCACTCTAGTGTTCAATCATCTTCCACCTTCGGATTACGAAAGGCACGTCAGCCAATCTGCATCCTCAGGTCTAAGAAGATTGAACAGGGGCAACTGTTGTACCCCAAAATTTTCCCTCCCATATTCTTCAAAATTTGCCAAGTCAAAGCTTCAAATCTCCCCAAGGGTTGCACAGTCCAAAAACCTCCTAACAGTCAAGAATTAGGGTTTTGGTTCTGACAAAGTAAATGAAGTTTCCAAGGGTCCAATCAAGTCCCACATGCCTACAAATATGTTCAAGCATCCTCATACCAAGTTTCAAGACTTACAGTACAAGATTGCACAGTCAAAAACCCTAATTGCACTACAGCCAACTGTAGGGGTAAAATGGTCATTTGACAGTCAAAAGTTCAAATTTTTGGTCAACATCTCATTTTGAAGCCACAAACATCATTTGATCAATGCTTGATCATGATTCTCAAAGCTTGGCTCAAAAAATCTCAAGATGCAAAAGTTTCCATATTTGGACAGTTGAAAAAGTCAACTGTAACTTGACCAAGGCATAACTTTCACATGGATTATCAGAAAAATTCCATCCAAAGCTCATTTTGAAGAGAAAGACATTTCCTACAACTCCTCTTCACACTTCAAGTCCAAGAAATTCTCTCACAAAAAGTTATCAATTTCAACATTATAGGCCATTTTCAAAAGTCAACAAAAAGGGACTTTAAGTCAAAGACCATAACTTGAGATTGGTAAATAAAAATGACATGGGACCAAAGACATTGGTTAGAGGACTCAAAGACCTTTCCAAAATGTTCAAGAACATGAGCAAAGCTTAAAAATGGAGCAAGTTATGCCTTGTGGAAGTTGGGAAAATTTTGGATATTTTAAAAAGTCAACATTGCTTCAAAAGTCTTAAAATTGCTAATGGGCCTCTTTTTCTTCCAAGATTCATCATCCAAAGCATGTGCACGACCATTTGGCCCAAAGGGAAGTTTTTCATCATTTTTATTTATTTATTTGGATTTTTAATTGCTAATAATTCATTTAATTAATTAAAATACATGAAAAATACCAAACCTAAGTTTTTAAATCTTTTTGTGCATGAAATAGTATCAAGATTTCGTGCATGATCTGATTTAGAAAGAATCCATGTGATTGGACATGATTGGAAACAAAATAGCATGAAAAAGATTTGAAACTTATGGCATGGAAATCAAATATCCTCTCCATCAATTCAAGGATTCTTTGGACCAAATTTCCAACCCTAATCATTCACACATATATACTAATGCCAACCCTAATGTTCATGACCACAAAGCTGCGCCATACATCCATAACCAAGTTTGAGTTTTTGACAAGAAATTCCAAAACTGAAAACTAGGTTCTAGTGCGATTCAAGCCAAAATAATTGTTCCATTGTCTTGCTGAGACATCAAGGAAGGTGCCTGGATCAAAATCATAGCTTGAAACATCAAGAATTGGTAATTATAAGTCATACTGTGTTCTTCTTTTTGCATAATCGTGTTTTATTATTCAGGCCATATCCATGCATTTTGATTCTTGATTTGTACTCATTGATTGATTCTAAAGCTAACTGTGTGCTTTAATTGAGTTTTTACGCGTTGTATGAAGAATCACCATTAAAGGACGCTAGGGTTACAGGACTTTCAAATTAGGCGTTTCTAAATACTGTAAAATTAGAGAACCTCAATGCCATGGTTGAAATCAGGGAGCTGGGACGAATACAACACACCCCTCGCGCCTAATTTATGTGACCACATGGGCTATTTGCTATTATTGAAAAGATGGCATTTTGGGGGGGTTTAAAGCCCCCGCTAACTCTTTTATGTTTCAGGAAAAAGCAAAACAAGGAAGAAGACGGTGATGTGTAAGGCAATGATTGGAGTATTTGAATTTTCGCGCTAATCTGTCCACTAATTCTTGTTTTATTTCATATTATTTATTAGTTACATTATAAACAAAAAGCGTAGTTGGAGCAGTTGGCAAAGCATAGTATTGGTAATCCCTGGGACCTGGGTTCGAATCCCAGGTCCCCATCCCTTTCCATATTATTTTTCTAATCGCGCTTGGGTGTAGTTCGCTTCCGGGGTTCCACCATACAACCCCTGATCCAACCATGCCACTTGGCCAATGGAGACAATCTGAAGGCCTAGATCTGGTGAATACCATGGGCATGAGTCAAAGAAGTGACACGCTTCCAGGAAAAATCAACGAAGGCCTCCAAAGATGGGCCTAAAATGCTACAATCATACCTCCAATTTGGGGACAGACCCCCCATGGTTTGCCTTTCTTATTCTTTTCTCATATTTTTCTATTTTTGTTTTAATTAGTTTTTTTAATTTAATTCTTTAAACAAATTTATTTTCATAAACTATAAAAATAATACAAAAAAATCAGAAAAGTCATAAAAAATATTAAAAAAAATATATTTTATGTTAATATTTTTTAAGTAAATATCATTAATTAACTTAGCTTTGTAAAATTAGGTTTAATTCAAATATTTTTCTTAATAAATTAAAAAATTGTAGAATTAGGTTTAATTATTTTAATTACTTTTTTCTTTTACTTTCTCATCACTAATAATTAATTACTTATTTTTATAAATCAAATTGCATTAATTAATTAGATTTAATTTTAGGTAATTTTCATATTTTCTTAATAAATTAAAAAATAGCTAGAATTAGGGTTAATTAATATTTTCATTCCATTTAATTCTCATTAAAATCATAAATACCAAAATCTCAAAAAATAATTCCTTTTTTCATTTTAATTTCATTAATTTAATAATAATAATTTAATTCCTTTAAAAAGGGTCCAACGCCCTCGCTTTCAATTTGAATTCGATTCGCGCATTTTATTTTATTTCGTATAATATTGATGTAATTCTCCCAAAGCCATGTAACTCGGACAGTTTATATTTCTCGCACATTACTTCTTTATTTTATGTCAAATCGGGTCCTGGATTAAATTTGGCGATGTGGACCCGCGCCTTTGTAATAGTTTAGAACTTTTAATTTCCGCATCTTTTTAACTATTAATAAATGCATGCAAGAATGAATGACAAAAATAAAAACAAACGCGTAGATCACCCATGACATGAACAAGACAAAAAAAATAAATGAATCTGACACACAAATCACACACCACCCCTAGGGTACGCCTCACTGTTTCCTTGCCTCGAAAGGTGATCGTCGAGTAGAGGATGTCTTAGTAAGTCCTCATGATCCGGGAACCTGGCATGAGGGTAGCTTCTAAGGTGTCTTCCCATTGCTCTGGTGATCACCATGCCCCGAACCTCGAATTGACCCGAACACCTCCAACGGTGGTGCTACCTACCTCTCAATGGTGGGATGGCACTACCTTAAGGACATTTACATAGCCTAATTCCTTAGGGTAGGTAGATGACTCATGGATACTTGCTCTTTTCAAAAAACAAACAAAAACCTTTTCACACCGACACTTTCAATAAGCTTTCAAAACAATTTTTCAAACACTCTTGAGGACTAATACAAGAGTTATTCTGAAATCTTTAAACGAAACTTTTTCAAACCCACTCACAGTTGAAAAGCAAACAAACCTTTTGAAAACACAAATGAGCAAGTATCTAAGAGCCCATGGATAACCATGGATAGAAAGGGTGCTAACACCTTCCCTTTCTATAATCTACCTCTCGAACCGAGAGCAATCTCTTTAAGGAATTTTTCTGTGCTTTTGTCCTTTCCATTTGGAGAAAATAAAAGACGGTGGCGACTCTTGCTTCTGCGACATTTCGCGAACCAGCGTTAAACAGTCAGTTCCAGATCCACCGATCACAGCTACCTACTCACTAATAGTAGGATAGCACTATCTAAAGGAAAGGAGGAAAATAATGCCTTTTTCGAGTAGGTAGACAGTTCTTAAGTACTTGCTCAAATCTGATTCCTTTTACACTTACACACTTTCAAAATTATTTTAAAAAATGCTTTATCAACACTCTTGAGGACTGATACAAGAGTTAGCATAAAGCAAACAAACTTTTCAAAACTCACAAACACGAAAGCAGTTTTAAAAAATGAGCAAGTACCTAAGAGCCCGTGGAAAACCATAGACGGAAATGGTGCTAACACCTTCCCTTTCCATAATCTACCCCCTTACTCAGAAAATCTCGAAAATGGTATTTTTCTGTTCTTTTCACCCTTTCCTTTGTTGGATAAAAGAAAAGTCGGTGGCGACTCTTGCTTACCACAACATTTGCGAACACAAATGCAAAACCTGTATAATAGTCGGTTCTACCACCGTATCACAATGTCCTATGCAGAACCATTCGACATTGTGACTGGTTTGAGTTGGGCTTTTGGGTCAGTTTAAAATGTAACAAATGCAAAATATTCTGGGAATATTATGTTATCCTATGTGGCATTGATTTATAGTTATAGAAGATTCAAGCTGAAATCAAGAATAATATTGACTTTCTAATTATGGAGATAAATTAGGAAAATCATGATTGAAGACATATCTTTATGCAGAAGTTTTTGTAGATTTGTAGCAGCTGATGTTTGAAGTCCAAATCCAGTTGAGAAAATGGTTATAAATAGAAGGTTATTAAGCTAGAAAATGTACCAATCGAAGATGCAAAGTTTCTATTATTAGGGCTGAGTCTATAAGTAACTCTCTAGGAGAGTTGGTATGTGTGAGCCTCTCTAATATCATGTTGATAGAAGAGTAGGATTTTTCCTTGAGTTGTAAGGTTTTGTTTTTCATTCTTAAGCTTTTAAGCATAGAATGTATATTGTTCTTGGATGAAGCTTTGAAGCAAATCCAAGTATGTTATTTAGTCAAAAGTCTTGACTGAACTAGTTGTAATTGATATAAATATCACTAAGGTGATTTAGTAAGTGAGATGTCGATTTCTCATATTTAGGGAGGACCTAGGTAGAATTTGCATTGGATAGGGATTAGGCGAGAAGTTATAAATGAGGGAGTTTAGCTTTAAACTAATACTGCTAATAATGAACTTCCTTCATGGATTAGTATCCCCCAGAGTAGGTGTTGTTGTACACTGAATTGGGTTAACATATCTGTGTGTTATTATCTTTATGTTTTGTTTAGTTTTGTTTTTGATTGATTAACATGTCGTATGAGATGTTAGAACATCTGTTACAACTCTGGACTGATAAGTTTTGTATCAGACTGCTGTATTATGTCCATGTGTTATTTTAAAGAGATCAATGTCTTGACATGTTTTAGGACATTTGTAATCTGTATACCAGAATTTCAATTGGTATCAGAGCAGGCATTCTGTTCTGTTCTTGGTGAGACCTAGGAAAGATACTTTATGTTTCATGGAGTTAAAGAAATAAGGTGTTGTTTGTAGATTTGGTGGTGAGCTACTTTGTTGGGTTTGATTTATTTTCAAACCTATGTTGTTCTGTTAACACCTGGATTGTGGTGATTGTGTGCAAGGGTGATTGAGATGTGTCTGAAGGTTGTTGAGGAGTTTTTGTTTGTTTCGCTCCATCTGATAGAAAACTCTTGTTGGTTCCTGGTGTATCTGGTGTTAAGGTTGTAGAAAGGTTTGTCCTTGCAATATAATAAGGAAGACCTTTGTGATTTGTTCCTCTCTGAAGGTGTATCCTTATTGTAGTGATACTTGAAGGATAGTTTCAACTAGCCTACTAAAGTTGCCAAAGATACTTGGGGTTCATCTCAAGTCCATTCATAAAAGCTCTTTTAAGTGAGTTTGTTGAACAGAGATATGAAGAAAGTAAGATGCAATTTATTTTTGTTTCCAAACCTAAAAGGACAATCTCGGGTCTTTGATAAAGGATCTCTTTTTGTGTCCCCTAGAATGATGTCCTACCAGATGCTAGAACATCACATCGGTAAGTTATGAAGATTTCTGTTGGCTAAAGGAATGGATTCGCAGATGCTTTGGGTGCTAAACAAATGTGTGTTGATCACATATGTTTAGAACCTTCTCGTGAAATGGAAGAGGAGGCATCTTGGTTGAGTGTCTAAGAAGTTTCTGTTCTAGAAACAGGTCTTAGATATGTGTGTTGGTCAAGAGATGATCAACACCTTATTTTACTCAGTGGGTCAGTTTATTCTGACCAAAGTATATATGAGTGGAAAAGATGAGATCAAAACTTCTAAAGGAGGTGTATTCTCTCAACTAGTCTCTTCATATGTGGATGTCAAGTTCAAATGCCGAGGACATTCTCTCTAACACGTGGGAGATTCTTCTGGTCAAAGAGAAGACAGAGTTGTGTGATCTTGATTGTGACTATTCTGATGGAATAGTTTCTGACTGAGTTGGAGAAGGGGACGTAAAGCAGATGGCTGGTAAGTGTTTCTCATAAACAGGATGGAAGTTATTTACTCAAACTTGATATTATTTTCAAGTCTATGAGAACATGGAACTCTTGTTCTGTTGTAGTGGGAACGACAGCCAAAGGGGCTGATGCAATAAAGATGTATCAACCTGGGTTAAGTGAGATTAACTCTCTGTTGTGGTGTGTATTATTCAAGTGGTTAAATGTTGTATTTATTGTTAGAGTGTCATCCAAACTTCTTAGGATTAACTTTCCAATTTTGAGTCCTGAAGAATTAGAAGAAGCTGACTTACTCTGAGCAATTTAGACTCTGCTTATGAGAAGAAGGATGTCAGACCAAAGTGTTCTTCTAATTATAAAGAGTACAACATTATCTTCTATTTATGTGTAGAGAAATGTTTCTCTGGTGATGGTATGAATAAGATTGATGGAAAATACTCTAACGTGAGCTGTGTATTTGTTTGATATATTGATGTAGAAAGTATATGAGAATATATTTCCTAGTGCTTCTTGATCTAGTTTGTGGGTTGTATATTTGTCATGTCTGATTGGCATGATGAAGAATCCACTTATGCTAAGTGGTGTGAAGAAGAAGTGTAATACGGTAGAACTGACTTTTTGGTTTTTACATTTTATCGTAAATGTTGCAGATAGCAAGAGTCGCCACCAATTTTATTTTATCCAATAAAGGAAAGGGTGAAAAGAATAGGAAAAACCTTCGATAATTTTATGAGTTCGGGGGGTAGGTTATGAAAAGGTAAGGTGTTAGCATCCTTTTCATCCATAGTTATCTACGGGCTCTTAATCCCTAGCTCACTTTTGAAAATGCTTTGTGAATGTGTAAGTTTGAAAATATTTTGAAAATGCCTAAGGTCGGCAACTTTGTAATGATTCTCGTATTAGTTGAGAACGCATACAAAGTGTTTGTTTTAAAAATATTTCAGAAAAGTGTTTGTGTGAAAAATGTTTTTGAAATGTTCGCGAGCAAGCGATTAAGGACTATCTACCTACTCAAAAGTCTTTCGTGTTATTTTCCTTTTCCTTTAGATAGTGTTATCCTATCATTAGTTAATAGGAAGCCCTATCATTGGATGTTTGAGGGACAAGCATGGGCCATCATACAATCATAAAACCAACTTGTAGGATGCTTTAGCAATTTATCATAATGGACTAAGATCGTTTACCGAGGTAGCATCGAAGGGTCATCAAAGGACTACGATCTTTTAACTAAGGGTATTTGCTAAAGCGTCCCACGTTCGAGGGACATGACTATTTTCCAAAGGCAACAAGGGAGGTTACCCTAGAGGTGTACGTGTGTATAGTGTGTTCAGTTCAGTTTATTATCTTGATTAGTTAGGAGTTATCTACTGATTGATTTTAAATCTTATCATACAAGTCTATTTACTAACAGTTATATATACATGCATATAATTATAAATTCAGAAAAATAAAGGTGCGAAAACTAAAATGCAAGAAAGTAAAGGCCTACAACTATTACAGGGTTTTGGTACAGTTACATAATTAGGAAAAAGTCTGAGAGTGTAAATCTAAGTTATTAAATTTAAACTGCGCGACCTATACAATTTCTCTAGGAATTTTAAATAGCAAAAAATAAATAAGAGAAAATGTTAGAAAAGAAATGTCTTTTTTTTTGTATTTTTATGGAAAATAGTTTGATGTTAATTAAATAATAAAAACCTACTTGTTTCTAATTAAGTTTAATAAATAAAAATGTTAATTAAATTTAATTAAAAAATGTCAAAATTGATTATTGATAAAAAGACTCAAACAACAAAATCAAACCACTCAGATCCACTAATTTGGACATTGTGAATCTGGTGGTGAGGTTAGTATGGTCTAAAAGTGACCGCAGCTATGGATCCAAAGCTTCATAGAAACGTTGCCCTAACAATGGTGGATTGTTGTTCCTGCATCAAATCTAAAAAATAAGATGGTTCTAAATGGTTCCAGACATCATTATAAACACATATATATGCTTAGAATTAATTTATATAGCATGTGTTGTACCTCAAAATTTATCCTCTCATTTCTCAAGGATTCTCTCACAAGATCTTCTATGACGTCAAGTTTGCAGCACTGATACATCAATTTGGGCTTGGAATTGGCACAAGGGCAAAATGGTCAATTGCATACTGGAAAGTCAAACTTTGACTTTTTGGTCAATATTAAATTCCAAAGATCAAATTTCATCAAGACATTCAAGAATATCAAGCTTGATCATCAAGAAGTCAAGAAAGTCAAAAGTCAACTTGAAAAGTCAAGATTTCTAAGACTTAGAAATTTTCTAAGTGTTTTTATACATGATAATTTCATCACTTTATGCCATTCTTTCACCAAGATGCAATACTGTTCAAGGAAAACTTTCAACATGAAAGTTGTAGATCCCGATGAGATATACAACTTTTCTTTGCTGATCAAATCCTAGAAGTGCTTGGATTTTGAGTTATAAATTCATGAAGTTATGACATTTTCATTTAACACTTGGAGAAATTTTTAACAGATTTTGTTCAGGATTTTATCCCAACTTCTTGGCATTTTTTCACATAGTTACAAGATGATTTTGTCAAAATGGCCAACATGAAAGTTATAGAGGATGTTTCAAGCTTTCCAAAATATCCAAGAGCATGAATTTATCATATTTGAGCTAGGAGATTCAAGGGCTTGAAGTTGGGCATTCATTCTTGAATTACAAGCCATTTTTTGTTGAAGAACACATAATCCAATTGGCATGATTTGCTGCATAATCTTATGTTGCAGGCCTCCTTTCTTGCAAATCTCATCATAAATTAATGCTTACACCCACTCTTGAGCTATTACCCAAGTGTTTGAGCCATTGTCCAAAAGATCTTTCCATTTATGGCATAAAGGCACCGTTGCTTTTCTTGAAAAGCAAGCCTTTTGGTATAAAGTTTGTCTTGAGCCCATACCTTGCTGGTTGCTGATTATACTCCACCATAAATCATGGAAAGTAGCTCCTCAATACCATCAACTTTGGTACTTCATCTTGGGACTATGGAGTACTTGACTTAGTTTGATCTTTGTAATCCAACCAAACCATAACATGTTGTTTTAAAAAACCTACTCAACTCATATGCACAAACCCCTTTCCTATAAATAGAAGAAGCATTTGCAAGAGAAAGAGGTTAGAAAAACTAGAGAGAAAAGCCAGAAGTTTTGTTGTAAACTAGTTATCAAGATCCCATACTCTCCAAAAATCCATAATTGTCCAAAAAGGCTTCCACTCTTGAGTTTTAAAGTCCAAATATTTGGAACTCTCACACCTTGCAAGCTCTGTCCAAACATCCGAGCACCTCACATACATCACCTAGAAATTGTTCAAATTCAAGAACAAGCCTCTACAACATCTTTGTTTTCTTTTCCAAGTTCAAGAACAGTAAAGATAAAAACTCAAGCTCAGAGTATAAGATCCAACTCCAAGGTAAGTTTCTTGACTTTAGTTCTTCATTTCAAGCATCATTAGTAATTCATTTTTTGAAGACAAAGTGTAGTAACCATTGTCCTTGAAGCTAACCTTTTGTTTATCTTCCATTCTTTTCTTTATGTGTTGAGAACTAACCCATGTATGCAGTAAAACAATGTTGAAGTAAAAAAATGACAGTATGAGTCGACACATAGCTTTATAAGTCGATACATACTGCTTTACAGGCCCAAAAAATAAGGAAAAAGAGTGTATGAGTCGACACAAAGCACGTATGAGTCGACACATGCAGTGTATGAGTTGACACATACCATTATGTATCGACTCATACTGAGTTGATTTGGCAATACAGGGGCAAGGAAAGTTATATGTCGATGCATAGGAGCTTGTGTCGACACATAATAGTTCAAAATGCATTTTTCCCTTCTTTTTACACTGTTTTTACATTTCCTTCATTGTTATTCGATATGGTTGTAATATTTAAGTTCCTATTTCATCCCCATTTGTAAATTGTACCCCCATCCCCTAAAAGATGTAATAGCGTGGGACTTTATTTTCCACAATTTAACGCTTTCAAATAAATGCTAGTAATTAGGGTTTTATATAGAAAGACTAAAACCAATCAATAGAAAACCCTAATCAAAGACAAAAACAATGCATGTAAATCAATACACTTGCACACAAATACCCCTAGGGTAAATCCACTTGGTTGCCTTATAAAAATGGCCATATTACCCATGTGAGGTATCTTAGCAAAGACGAGTAAAATACAAGATCATAGCCCCTCGATGACGATATCTATGTTTCCTTTCAAAATGATCTTAGTCCCTAAAGAAAAATGCTAAGATACCTTGCAATATTTCTAATCATGGTTATATGATGACCCACGCCCGTCCCTTTTACATCTAAATATAAGGTTACTTACCAACTCAATGGTAAGATAACAACGTCGAAGGAAAAAGGAAATGAACATGAAAGACTTTTGAGTAGGTATAATTTTCCTAGTTACTTGCTCTATTTCAAAACAAACACCCACACTTTCAAAACATCTTTCAAACTTGAAATTTTTTCCAAAAGATCAAACATTTTGTATACATTCTTAAGAATGAGAATCATTACAAAGTTTTCCTAGACAAAGGCCTCTTTACAAAATACTTTCAAAAACCACACAAAGCATATTTTCAAACAAAAGCAAGTGATCTAGCAAGTAACTAAGAGCCCATGGAAAACCATGGATGAAAAGGGTGCTAATACCTTCCCTTTTCATAATCTACCCCCCGAACTCAAGAAATAATCTCAAAGGTCTTTCCTGTGCTTTTTCACCTTTCCTTTTGGATAAAAGAAAAGTCGATGGCGACTCTTGCTAACCACAACATTTACGATAAAACGCAAAAAACACCAAGTCAGTTCTCCCACCGTATCACAGAATGGATGAAAAGTTTAAGATTAAAGAACATTACCAAGTCAGATCCACTTGGTTGGCATGTCATGGGATTGCTTGATTGCGAGTAAGGATTGGAACAGGCTCCTGGGACCTTCAGGAGTGTGATGGAATGCTTGGAATCACTTGAGAGTGGCCAGAAATAGGGGTTTTTGTTTGCCCTAGTTTTGACAAAATTTGAGAAATTTGGAGTGTGTTCTTGAGAGGAAAATTTCGTGTCCTTTTCAGTTGAGTATTGCATGTATTTATAGAGGAATGAAATGAAACAAGAACAAGACAAGAATCTTGTACCATCATGTCACAATTAATTGCAAAAAAACACATTAAAATCTTTCCAAAATTGTTTAAAAAAAACATTCCAAACTTGAAGATTCTTGTTCCCAACATGTTTTGAGGGTTTTGGCATGTTTTTCATGTGTTCTTGGGCCTCCATGTGATTGAAATCATAAGCCCATGCGCTTTGGCCCAATGATTTTATATTTTATTTGATTTACTTGCATTTAAATGAATAAAAATTCAAATAAAAGAAATAAAAATCATAAAAAAATATGATTTGATTTAGAGGTCTTATAACACATTTTTAACATGTTTGGACATCAAAAGTTAGGCCCATTAGTCTAGAATTTCAAGTTTGCTCACTTTGCATTTCATGCATTTTACCAAAATTTCCCAATTTGCAATGGTCATAACTCTCTCAATTTTCATCTTTTGAAGATGATCTTGAACTTTTTGAAAATCTCAATATGTCTTTTTCAAATTCTCTTTTTATCATTTTTGCATTTGGCGACTTTATCTTGATGTAAGTTACCTAGACAAAAAGTGTCTTTTGTTGACTTTTAAAATGACCTATAATGTATGGGCTCATATCTTTCAAATGAAGCATTTTTTAGACTTTAGCTTACAAATACAAAGTTGTAGGGAATTGAATTTCCTTAAAAATGGTATTTGGTTGCGGAAAAGTTTATGAAGAATGTGAAAGTTATGCTTGGTTAAAATTCAGTTGACTTCTCCTAAGGAAACCCTAATTTGGCAACTTTTGACTTTTGATGATTTGAGGACTTTTCTTGAGGAATCATGATCAACCCCTGATCAAATGATGAATATCACTTAAAAATGTTGATGTTGACTAAAAATCTTGAAGTTTGACTGTATGTTGACCATAATTGACTTTTTACCCAATATAGTTGATTTTCAATCATTTGAGCAATTGACTGAGCAAAATTGTGATGCAAGGCTTGAAACTTGACATGAGCATTGTTGAAGACCTATGGAGAGCCATGGAAACCACTTGAGACCCTTGAAAACCATTCTTCCTTGTGCAAGATGAAACCCTGGTTATGGACCCATTGCATAGGAGGAGAATTTGTCTGATCAACTCTTTAGCAAATGAGGACCTCATGAGAAAGTCTTGAAGAAAAATGGGAGGGAAAATTTTGGGGTGCAACAATTTACCCTATTCAATCTTCTTAAACCTGAAGAGTTAGATTGGCATATCCGCCATTCGTGACTTGAAGGTAGAAGATGATTGAACACTTAAGTTCCCAGAAATTTGCACTCGCCTGTGCACGAAGTAATATTGTTGGTTGATTATACCAGGAATGGGCTTAAAGATGCCATTTGGAGAGGTGAAGGAGAGTCATCAGAGATTGGTTTATAAATGTAATCCATGATAACTATTGATAAGAAAATCAGATTAAGTCTACGCTCGACTTTGTCTTAGAAGATGTATTTAGAACGAGTTTACGCCCGACTTTGTCCAAAAGAATATCAGAATAAATCCACGCTCGATTTTATCTGAACCAGAAGATGTCTACGCCCGAATTCAACTAGAAAAGGTATTGGAATGATTCTTCGAAGGAACTATTTTTTAGAATTCAGTCTCTGAAGGAAATGCTTGTCAGATTAAATCTCTGAGAGAAATGCTTTTCAGAATAAATTTTTGAGGTAAGTGTTTTTCCGAATTCAGTCTTTGAGGAATTGCTTTTCAGAATTCAGTCTCTGAGGAAGATGCTTGTCGGAATTCAGTCTCCGAGGAAATGCTTTTCGGAATTCAGTCTCCGAGGAAATGCTTGTCGGAATTCAGTCTCCGAGGAAATGCTTGTCGGAATTCAGTCTCCGAGGAAATGCTTGTCGGAATTCAGTCTTCAAGAAAATGCTTGTCAGAATCCAATCTCCAAGGAAATGCTTTTCGGAATTCAGTCTCTGAGGAAATGCTCGTCAGAATTCAGTCTCCGAGGAAATGCTTATCGAAATTCAGTCTCCTAGGAAATGCTTTTCAGAATTCAGTCTCCGAGGAAATGCTTGTCGGAATTTAGTCTCCGAGGAAATTCTTGTCAGAATTTAGTCTTCGAGGAAATGCTTGTTGGAATTCAGTCTCCAAAGAAATGCTTTTCAAAATTCAGTCTCTGAGGAAATGCTTTTCGGAATTCAGTCTCCGAATAAATGCTTGTCAAAATTTAGTCTCCAAGGAAATTCTTGTCAGAACTCAGTCTCTGAGGAAATGCTTGTCGAAATTCAGTCTCCGAGGAAATGCTTGTCGGAATTCATTCTTCGAGGAAATGTTTTTTAGGAGATGTTGTTTAGAGTAAATCTTTGAAGGAAGTTATTTGGCCATGCAGGTGGTCGCCCTGTCTTGTTATGGGAATTGATCTATAATTCTCTTTCATCGGTAAACTCGACATGTTTCTGAAATTCATACCTCCTGGTCATATAGATAGTTGCCCTGACTTGTTTCGGGAATTAATCTTCGATCAGTTTGAAAATTTCTGATGATATTCATCTGTTTGTAGACTTTATCTGAAAAGACAAAGTTAGTCTTTATGCAATGTCATGACGTATGTAATGCATTACGTAATGACGCTCTCAAAGTAAACGAGAGTGTCATATGCGTGTTGTATGTATATGTTATGATACTTGTAAATGATGTATGAATGTGAGATGTTGTTGAAGTGTATTAGTAACTCTGTGCAACATCTTTGAATGGGAAAATAAATCCCTGAATGTTGTTGGGGATGAAGAATATAAGTCTTCAATCTTGTTTATAGTGTCTATGTTGGGGGTTCCTGCTTTTTGTTTGAGGAATCTCTGTTGGGGAATGTTGATTTCTGCTTGGGGAGAAGAGTTCAAGAACATTGGTCGTTCATCGCTCTACTGGGGAATTTAATTCTTATATACCCTGACTGAGGATAAAACATATGGATAACCTTTCAAGGTGTTGTCTGACTAAGTTTTTGATATGAATGCCGACTCGTCTGGGAGAATAAGGTTGAATGATATTTGATCCAGTTTTCAGATTTTGTAGCAACTCTCTGGGGATAGTAGCCTAGAATGTCCTTTGCTGGAGAGAGGAGTTTTGCCGGTGATTTGAAAAAGATAAAGGAATACACTCAGGCTAGTAAGGCTGAATTCGGTTGGGGAAATAAACCATGTTGGGGAAATAAACCCTAAACCTGCTGGAGAAACACTTTGTTGAGGAAATGAGCGATGCCGGAGGAAAGAAATCTGCAGGGGGTTTTACAGTTTTGGAGGAATAATCTCAGATGGGGAAGAGAATTTCCATAAACCGTGTCGATGCCGTAATCTCTGATGGAGATTGGGACTCCGTAGGTTGGAGATATTTTCGGGGAAAAGATCATATTCCTTTATCCTCTAGGTTAATCTGCTGGTGAGTATAATCATGTTAACATCTGGAAGATGCCCTAATTTCTGTCTTGAAGGCATATCAAACTTGCGGGGAAGGTATATTTGTTAAAGATGAGCTTGTGTAGATAACTCTATAGAGATAATTCCGTGGAAACTACTCTGTGGGGATTTATGGATGACCTGTATATTATCTCAACTTCTAGAGCCCTTGGTAAATGTTGATTGGAGTGATAAACCTTCCATCGATAGACAACTAATGAGATGACAGGACATAGTCGTACGCTTTAATTCCTGACTTTTGCCTGGACTGCCTTTTCAGATTTTTAGCCCACCGGGATACCCTTTTTTGCTCAAGCTGCCTTTTCAGGTTTTTGACTTGTCGGGTGTAAAATATATATATATATATATATATATATATATATATATATATATATATATATATATATACACCTAATTTTTGCTCTAACCTTTTTGGTTCGCCGGGAAGCCCTTATTTTTGCTTAGGCCTGTCAACCTAGCGAGTCTCTTTCATGCGTAGTATTTTTCGACTATGTCTGTGTTCACAGGGTGAGAGGAATTGTCACTGTCCATAGTAGTAAGTGTTGTAGCACTGCCATAAAATGTTTGCTTGATCGTACGTGACCTTTTGCTAGAATTCAAGTTTAATGCCCCAAGTGATTCAGATGGAGATCTGCCCATGGCTATTCAACACTTTTGAGAGATTCTTTGAATCTTGACTCGACTGCCATAAATGAGTTGGATAATACATGTCATGCCCCTTGATTATATGAGGCTTGTTATTGGAAGTGTCTTTCCATTTGAAGTGATTTTGTTCATTGAGAGGATTTTCGTTCATTGAATATTCGTCGTGTGAATTTCTCTACTGTCGAACTATTAGTTATATGTAAATAGTGGTATTAAAAATGCAAAGCTTATGTCTGTCTTGAAGTTTTGAAAATGCATTTTTAGTAAACAAACAGAATGTTGTAAGAATATGAATTCAACTCAGGATTTATAGTAAGCCTTATAGGAGTCAGGATACTTTTTATAACAGTATGCTTTCGAACTAACCTATGCTTCAGTTAGGACTTTTAAGGATTGTAACGTGGTCTGGTTCACGGTTTAAGAAACAAAGGATAAAGGCTTAAACTTTATTTTTACCCAACCCATTCTCTGTGATGTTCTTCATCCCTATACTCAGTTAACTGTGCATTTAGATTCCAATTGAGTCTAGAATGACATTTTGGTGATGGTTCGGACACTGGAAGTTTATTTGAGAAGGCAATCATTTTTTGTAACATATTTCTGTTGTTGAGTATTTGTAGCGACCTCTTTTTGATTTTATTATCCCTACCTTTTGCCTGAACATTTTCTTCTGTGGTTACAGTCAGTGGGATGCCCCAATTTTTTCTTAAGTCTCCTTCATAGGTTTTGGCTTAGTGGACATTTCTTTTGAGAGACAATGACTGCTTATTTTATGGGGAACCATCACCGTCTTTTTATTTGGAAGGATGTCTCTGATACTATTCGATATGCACGAAGTAAAAGCTTGTGACAGCATGTGCATTTAAATTAACTGAGAAACTATCTTGCCCCAGGTTATGATTAAAGGTATCAATTTGCGTGAAAAATAAAACTCCTACTTCTTAGGCTCAAATGGGTTGACTAGGGATTATCTTCCTTATAACTTGACTGTTTAGGATTTGAAACAATGCTTGTACATCGTCAGCAAGGTCTATTTAAAATTATATTGTATATATTATGGTATTGTTTTTGTCATCCTTCCTCTAAAGGCTTATAGCTTTTAATCGAGAGTTGAATATCACAAAAAGGAAGTAAAAGCATAGTTTAAGTATAATGAAAACCAATGGATTAATTCAAGACAAACATATGCAATGCATTAATGGGGACAACCAAAGTCTAACATAAAGATAAGTGTTTGAACAAACAAAGAAATTACAAATGAAAATTCGAATGAACAAAAAGCTTCTCCGCCTAAATTTATCACTTCGAATGGTGTGCCTTTGAGAGGTGACAGAAAAGATCAATCTGACCATCTTGTGAGAATTCCAACAATTCTTCGTGAATCAAGTCTTGAATCTTATATTTTAACATCCAACAACTATCAGTATCATGCCCCAGACTGTTGGAGTGATATGCACACATTGTATCAAGATTGTAGCTTAGAGCGGAAGTATTGGGATTCCGAGGAGGATCCTTCAACGTGACTAAATTCATCTTTAACATGTTTTGCAAGGCTTGCAACATCCGCATGTTGAGTTTGATATATTGCCTTTTGGATGTATCCTGCTTATGCTGACTACCCTATTGTTGTTGGCGGGGTCGTTGTTGGGCTTGCAATGTAGTAGCAATCTGGAAGGCCTACTTTCAACCAAACCAACTTCCTGTCTCATCAAAGGTTGATTAATGATTTGGTCCCCAATTCTAACTGTTCGTCTCATACTATTGTATTCGTCCTAATGAAGTTTGGTGATGAGAATTCTCAACTCTTCTTGTCCCTGAGCTAAGTTTTGGATAAGAGTCATATGACCCATCATCTGGATTCTCATATATGCCATCTCAGCTAACAATCGTTCCAATTGATCCTCCTTGTTGTCCTCATGATTCTTCTTGGTCATGTTCCTCAATGTAGAGTGCTTTCAATTCCTCTTTCCTCTTGGCTAAACTTAGGAACATCTCCTGGAATTGTGCATTTTGAGTTTGGAGATCTTTGATGGTCTGTTTGAGGGCCATTTTTCTACTAAAATAAACAGTGAGAAAATGAGAAACCTGTCTTGAAAACTACTTGTTATGTAATGAAATGCATGATATATAAATGCAATGTTTTCAAGGATCTCGCCGGATAAATAGAAGAAAATGTTAGAATCTAACTGCAGCTTTGATTGAAGAAATTCGTATCGTTGGATGTCCTTCTACGAGAATAAAGCTTACCATGTCGAGTGGGTTCTAGCCTGTGACTCAAGATAATGTACTTCATTCTTTGCCGATGTTTGGTTAGAGGAAAATAAATGCTTTTTCCCCTTGCTAGATGTCTGGTTCACGCTACTTCAACGGTATTCAGTTAGAGGAAAATAAATCCTTCTACCCCTTGCTAGACGTTTGGTTCATAATACTTCGACGGTATTCAATTAGAGGGAAATAAATCCTCCTGCCCCTTGCTAGACGTCTGGTTCATAATAAGCCTGCATCACAGACCCTTGAGGTCCTTAAAATGGTTAATGAAAATGCTATAGCATGATGTGTATGATATTCCCCAAGCAAAAGTGTAAGGTGGTGGAAACAAGTAAGTCTTGAAATAAGTCCAAATTATTGGATAACAAATACAGACAAGTCATGCAAGAAATTCACGTCGTTATATGATGAATACAAACAAGCCCCGCAAGGAGTTCAAGTTGTTAGATAATGAATGCAAATAAATCACACAAGTAACCTTAGGTTTAGGCTTGCATGGAGTTTGTAGGTAAGTAACCTCTTGAGTTTTAGTTGGTTCAACCTATCCTAAGAAAAGTAATCGGGTTCTAGGAGCCTCAATATCAATGATCTTTCTCCCAGGCATTGTTTCAGCACAAGCATCTGATTTGCGACTGAAATATCCCAAGAGTCTGATCCCAATGAGTGTAGCATCAAGTATTAACCAACTCCAGTCTGCACCAAAGCCGACTATCTCACTACTTTCTAATGTCTAAGTTGAGTCAACTAGGGTTCCACGATCAGTTAGTGCTTTATGACACCACGCGGCAGCCCAGCATTCTCCTTGACTTAACTCAAGGGACACCGGCACCAACCAATGTGTCACACTAACGTAGCCATCGATTCAAGCGTATAGGTATACGCTGTACAATTTTCATGATCTATTTCTACTTACCTAAAATTCCCTCAGATCCAGGTATAGATCTATTCAAGAAATAAACCCAAGCATATCCCGAAATATAAAGCATACAAGGCAAACAAGTAAAGCAATAAAGGTGATCTAGCTCTTAAGGTAACCCCACTTTTGAAATTCCCCAGTAGAGTCGCCAGTTCTCTAGGAATTTTAAATAGCAAAAAATAAATAAGAAAAAATATTAGAAAAGAAATGTTTTTTTTTTGTATTTTTATGGAAAATAATTTGATGTTAATTAAATAATTAAAACCTAATTGTTTATAATTAATTTTAATAAATAAAAATGTTAACTAAATTTAATTTAAAAAATGTCAAAATTGATTATTGATAAAAAGATTCAAACAAAAAAATCAAACCACTTAGATCCACTAATTTGTACCTTGCGAATCTGGTGGTGAGGTTAGTTTGGTCTAAAAGTGACCGTAACAATGGATCCGAAGCTTTATCTAAACGTTTCCCTAACAATGGTGGATTGTTGTTCCTGCATCAAATCTAAAAAAATGATGGTTCCAAACGGTTCCAGATATCATTATAAACACATATATATGCTTAGAATTAATTTATATAGCATGGATGAAAAGTTTGAGATTGAAGAACATTACCAAGCCGGAGCCACTTGGTTGGCGCATCCTAGGATCTCTTGAGCATGAGTAAGGATTGTAACAAGCTCCTGGGACCTTCAGGAGTGTGATGGAATGCTTGGAACTGTTTGAGAGTGGCCAGAAATAGGGGTTTGTGTGTGCCCTAGTTTTAACAAAATTTAAGAAATTTGGATTTTGTTCTTGAGAGGCAAATTGTGTGCCCTTTGCACTTGAGAATTGCATGTATTTATAGAGGAATAAAATGAAACAAGAACAAGACAAGATTCTTGTACCATCATGTCATAATTCATTACAAAAAAACACATTGAAATATTTCCAAAATTGTTAAAAAACATTTCAAACTTGAAGGTTCTTGTTCCCAACATGTTTTCACGGTTTTGGCATATTTTTCATGTGTTCTTGGGCCTCCATGTGATTGAAATAAAAAGCCCATGTGCCTTCGCCCAATGATTTTATATTTTATTTGATTTACTTGCATTTAAATGAACAAAAATTCAAATAAAAGAAATAAAAATCATAAAAAATATGAATTTATTTATAGGTCTTCTAACACATTGTGAACATGTTTGAACATCAAAAGTTAGGCCCATTAGTCTAGAATTTCAAGTTTGCTCACTTTGCATTTCATGCATTTTACCAAAATTTCCCAATTTGTAATGGTCATAACTCTCTCAATTTTCATCTTTTGAAGATAATTTTGAACTTTTTGAAAATCTCAAGACGTCTTCTTTAATTTCTCTTTTGATTATTTTTGCATTTCGAGACTTTATCTTGATGTAATTTGCCAGGACAAAAAGTGTCTTTTTGTTGACTTTTAAAATGACCTATAATGTATGAGCTCATATCTTTCAAATAAAGCATTTTTTACACTTGAGCATACAGATACAAAGTTGTATGGAATTGAATTTCATTCAAAATGTAATTTGGTTGGGGAAAAGTTGATGAAGCGTGTGAAAGTCATGCTTGGTCAAAATTCAATTGACTTCTCCTAAGGAAACCCTAATTTGGCAACTTTTGACTTTTGATGAATTGAGGGCTTTTCTTGAGGAATCATGATCAAACCTTGATCAAATGATGAATGTCACTTCAAAAATTTTATGTTGACCAAAAATCTTGAAGTTTGACTATATGTTGACCACAATTGACTTTTTACGTAATATAGTTGATTTTCAATCGTCCGAGCAATTGATTGAGCAAACTTGTGATGCAAGGCTTGAAACTTTACATGAGCATTGTTGAAGACCTATATAGAACCATGGAAACCACTTGAGATCCTTTAAACCCATTCTTCCTTGTGCAATATGAAACCCTAGTTATGGACCCATTGCCTAGGAGGAGAATTTGTCTGATAGACTCTTGAGCATCCTTGAGCAAATGAGGACCTCATGAGAAAGTCTTGAAGAAAAATGGGAGGGTAAATTTTGGGGTACAAAAAGAAGGATGTCAGACCAAATGTTTTACCTAGTGTGAAAAGGTAGTATTATCTGCTGTCTTTATTTTTCAGAGGGTACTGTGAAGTAAGGGGCTTGAGAAAATTTTCCCCTAATGATGTTGTGCATTTAACTGATGACAAATACTTCGACGAGAGTGGAGTATTTGTTAGATTTGTATGTGCGAGTCTGCAATTTGAACTCTTTATTTCAAAGAGTATGTGAGAGTTTATTCAAGTGTTTGTGATGACATATATGCTCTACACTTGAGAAGAGGTAATTCTATCATCTGTTTGGACCTCTAAGAGAAACTGTAATCTAGGTGTGCATGTAACTGATGGTAAATATAGTGACGAGAGTTGTGTATTTGTTTGACGTATGTATGCAAGTCTGCAATCTGAGCACTATGATTCAAAAGGGTGTATGAGAGTTTAATTCTCTTTGTGGTTCTCTAGTGTGTTCTAGCTACTAAAGCTATATGCTTCATGTATAACTTGAAAGAAAAACATCCAAGCATGATGAGCCCTATGGATAGTGTATTAAGAACCAGAGTGATTGGGTTCTGTGATGTGGCATTGATGTCCTAAATGATGTTTTAACACCATTTCTTTATTCATTGGAAGCTATCTAGTACTATGGATGTAGATATTAATGCTCAACATTATTTTCAGAAATGGAATTTCTGACTATAATGAGAAGGCTCTAGTCTTGTCTAACGTAGTATGCTTGTTGTATGCATAAATCTATCTAGAAATTTCAAGTAAGGGAAGAGGAATGATATCACATAGTTTGACCCGATTAGGAAGCTTATGATGAAGTGGTAAGCAAGCAATCTAATTGTGTTTCTGGTATGAGAAGTCACAATCCTTCACTTTCAGAGAATGAAGTATTTCATGTGCCCAAGTGTTCAGGTTTTGTCGGGGCATTGTTTATCCATAATAGGAGGAGTCTAGTTTTTTTATTGTTCTACAATGGTATTGTTCAAGTTTGTGGAGTACATGTCTCTTTGGAAGACTGTGCTTGCGTCTGGGAGAATTTATTTTTCTCTGCAGACTTTTGGTGGAGCTCAGTGGATGTCCTGGGTGATGAATAAGATATGTTACATATATGATGTTTTATACTGGCCAAAAGAAGTAGAATCCAGTGGAATATGTTAAGGTTATGCTTCGGGATATTTGGATATTTCTGTGAAGCATTTTTGGTATTTTGGCTACAAGAACAAGCAGGCAATGTCTGACTGGATGTCAGAACTTTGTTTAGGACATTTTTTCTCCTTGATACAAACAAGGAAGTGTTATAGACGGTGTGATCAATCACGTGTCAGAAATGAGTACAGGGAGTTTGTCTAAATATATGTAATGCCCGTTAATTTAATTAATTATTTAATTAATTATATTTGAATTATTCGTTGAAGTTGTGAGATGTTGTGAACTATTGGTATAAGTTTCTAGATTATTACTAGTTAATTGATTAGTTGATTAATAGTAGTAATAATATTAGAATTAGTAGAATAATAGAATAATTACGTTGGACCTATTTTAATGGTTAGAAGTAGAGATATGGGGGGTGTATTGTTAAGCCCATTAAGAATAATAATATTGTGAGGTTCTATTTAAAATAAATAATAGGGTTAATTGAGGAGTTGTTGGAAAATTGGCCGTGAGAAGTGCAGAGAAGAGGAATAAGGAGAAGAGCAAAGCAAGGTTCAGGTCGGAGAGTGTCAAACGACCTTCAATCCAAGGTAAAAGTGGGGTTCTAACCTTATAATGAGGCTTATGATGAATATTGTGTAGGGGTTGGTCGTAGGTATAATTGTTGTGCGTTAATTTTCTTGGCCTGTTCTTGAAAGTTGCCCGTTTCTATGTTGTGGTTGTTTAGGAATTTTATGCATGACTGTTTTGTACAATTGATGAATATGTTATTAGGAGATATAGTTTCCATATTTCTATGTTATTCTTTGCGGTTGGTTGGAAATTATTGGTCGAAGAGAATACTGTAAGGTTGGGTTAACGTTTGTCACATACTAGATGAAATTTATGCAAAGATGTGAAGACGCACCGTGCCGAGGAGCACAGGTACTTGCGTCGAGTGACATAAGGCTGCAAGATATGCTGAGGAGCATAGGTGTGAGGTGTCGAGCGGCACAAGGTTGCAAGGTGCACCGAGGGGAACATGTAGTTGTGTCGAGTGGCATAAGGTTGCGCGATGTGCCGTGTTGTATGGGGGTGTGTCGGCCGGTACATAGGCATGAGGGGAATGTACCGAGAGGTATGGCCACTGTGTCGAGGGGTACATGTCGTTATTAGTGTCCCTACTGTTATTTCCGTGCACATTGAAGGACACATACTCTTTTCTTATTTCTTAGTGCTCCTGTGCAGGCTAATTAGTTATTTAATTTAGTCTAACAATCTCAGTATAATAATTAGAATTCTTAAGGTTTTCATCCTTATATGTTTAATGAATTCTAGTCAAATAAGTTAGTAACAAAAGCGATAATATGATTAATAAGTATCTAGCAGTATGTAGTCAAATTTCCCGAATAATTATGCAAGACGTCATAGTATATTTTGTTTAATATGGTGTATTGTATACTTTGTTATAATTTGAGAATTGGCAGATGATGATGAATTTTATTGAGATTCCTCTAATTATTGGCATATATTAAGTTGTAGGCTTATGACCAATGTTGAATTGTGTTGAGTTGTTGTTGAATTATTGTTATTGTTGTTACTATGTTCATACTATTGTCGCATATATAACATATCAAGTTGGAGCTAATGCTTGGTAAGTTGGTATGGATTGGAAAATTAAGTTGAAGGCTTATGCCTTGTTGACGCCTCTATTAATTGGCAGATTATTAAGTTGGGAGTTTTGCTCCGGTGGTACCACATGCATGTGCGTAAAAATAAATCGAATTTCATGTTGCATCATGAGTTGTTGTATGGATGAATTGATTATGTTAAATGTTGTTAAAGAGCTGCGAAGTGGTGATTTTGTATGAACTGATTCAAATATACTATTTATCATGTGTTATATTATATTGTTTGATATCTAACCCCTTCTGTTTGAATGTTACCCCATGTTGGTAACGTGCATGTAATTCAGAGTGAAGGTTGTTTACCTTCAGTGGTTCGAGTCGGTGTCGTTGCTCTGATACGTAACACTCGGGGGGATGAATCTTCGTTACTTTATTGTTGATTTTACTCTTGTTGCTGAATTTTAAGTTATTTTCGTTAAGTACCTATTTTTTTGAAGTTGTTTATAGTTGGACAAAGAGGTTATGTCATTTGAGTTGAAAATTGTGATTCTGCTGCTTAATTATAAAAGTTGTTTTGTTTTTAAAGACTAAATAAGTTGTTATCGGTTCATCTGAATTTCATGTGTTATGTATCTGAACTATAGGTGTTTGAATGTCATTGTTTCCAAGTTGAAAGTGTAGCATCATATTTGTTTGTTGGAAATTTTGTAACTCTGATTTTATATAATTCGCTAGGTAGAAATGGGGTGTTACATTAGTGGTATCAGAGCCTGGTTGGTCCGTCTGACCAAGTTGTCGAGTCATAGTTTTATCTAACAATCGGGTATTGTTAACTTGAGTTGTAATTGTTGTTTATGTTGAAGTGATAAGTTGAGATGGCTGGAAGGAATGATGTCGCACTTGCTGCTGCTTTGGAAGCAATGGCGCATGCTATGAAGAATCAGTTGAACGCTGACGGGAATGTTGGATCTCGTAGTTTGACGACATTCCAGAGGGAGAATCGACCTAACTTCAATGGTAAGTATGATCATGACGGAGCGTTGGATTGGTTGAAAGAGATTGAGATAATCTTCTGTGTGATGGACTGCACTCCACCTTAAAAGGTTCGATATGGTACCCATATTCTAGCAGTCGAGGCTGATCACTGGTGGCTAGAGACTTGTCAGAAATTGGAGGCTCCGGGTGAAAATATCACTTGGATTGTGTTCCGTATGGAATTTTTGAGGAAGTATTTCCCTGAAGACGTTCGTGGTAAGAAGGAAATTGAGTTTCTTAAGCTGAAGCAAGGGAGTATATCAGTTACTGAGTATGTTGCAATGTTTGTTGAGTTGGCTAACCCGCACTACAGCGAGGCAAATGCTGAGTTTTCAAAGTACATCAAGTTTGAGAACGGGTTGCGCCCAAAGATCAAGAAGGTAGTTGGATACCAGAAGATTCATGTCTTTGCTGATTTGATTGATAGTTGCGGGATTTATGAAGATGATAATAATGCTCACTATAAGATTATCAATGAGAAGATGGGTAAGCACCAACAGAACTGTGGTAAGCCTTATAATGCCCTAGTTGGTAAAGGTAAACAGAAATTTGCTCAGGGTCAGAGAACTAGTGGGGGGAGATGCTCCTACTAGTGTGGTTTGTTTCAAATATGGAAAACCTGGTCATAAGAGTAATGTGTGTACTGCTGAGGTGAATAGATGTTTTCGTTGTGGTAAGACTGGACATGTTATATCTTAGTGCAAGCATAAAGAGATGATTTTATTCAATTGTGGTGAAGAAGAACTCATTGGTAGTCAGTGTCAGAAATCAAAGGAGGCGCAAACCAATGGTAAAGTGTTCGTGTTGGTTGGGACTCAGACAGCTAATGAGGACAGACTCATCATAGATACATATTTCATTAATAGTACTTCTTTAATTACTATTATTGATACCAGTGCTACTCATTGCTTTATTGCTGCTGGTTGTGTTGAAAGATTAGGTCTTATGTTGTCTTCTATGAATGGAGAGATGGTCATCAATACTCCAGCCAAGGGATCGGTGACTATTTCTTTTGTGTGTTTAAAGTTCCAGTTGTTGATCTTCGGTAGAGACTTTGCCGTTAATTTGGTTTGTTTGCCTTTAAGTGGTTTAGATGTGATTTTAGGTATGAATTGGTTAAAACATAACCGTGTTCATACTAACTATTATAATAAGTCGGTGAGGTTTTCTACACCTAAAGAGGAGGAAGCTGGTCTATTGTCTGCTAGGCAGTTGAGGTAGTTGAAGCAAGAAGAGGATCAGGTGTTCTCGTTAATGGCGTCTCTATCTATCGAGAATCAAGATATAATTGAGGAATTGCAAGTGGTGCATGAATTTCCTGAAGTTTTCCCTGATGAAATTCCTGATGTACCGCCAGAGAGAGAAGTCGAATTTTCTATTGATCTTGTACCTGGTACCAGGCCTATTTCTATGGCACCATTCAAGATGTTTTCATCTGAGTTGTCAGAATTAAAGAAGCAGTTGGAAGAGTTACTCGAAAAGAAATTTGTAAGACCAAGTGTATCACCGTGGGGAGCTCCAGTGTTGCTAGTAAAGAAGAAAGATGGAAGTATGAGACTTTGTATTGATTATAGATAATCAAATAAAGTGACGATTAAGAACAAATATCCTCTTCCTAGAATAGACGATTTGATGGGTCAATTGGTGGGTGCTCGAGTGTTTAGTAAGATTGATTTGAGGTCGGGTTATCATCAAATTAAAGTGAAGGATGAAGATATCCAAAAGACAGCTTTCAGAACGTGTTATGGACATTATGAGTATTCGGTGATTCCTTTCGGTGTTACTAATGTGCCAGGAGTATTCATGGAGTACATGAACTGTATCTTTCATACTTATTTGGATCGGTTTATAGTGGTGTTCATTAATGACATTTTGATTTACTCTAAATCGGAAGAAGATCATGCATAACACTTAAGAATAGTCTTGCAAGTTTTGAAAGAGAAGAAGTTGTATGCAAAGCTGTCTAAGTGTGAATTTTGGTTAAAGGAGGTTAGTTTTCTTGGTCATGTTATCTCAGATAGTGGCATTGTTGTAGATCTATCTAAAGTAGATGTTGTGATGTAATGGGAAACTCCAAAGTCGGCTACCGAGATTAGAAGCTTTTTGGGGTTAGCTGGTTATTATAGAAGGTTTATCGAAGGTTTTTCTAAGTTGGCACTTCCATTGACTAAGCTTACTTGTAAAGGTAAAGCGTTTGCGTGGGATGTTTAGTGTGAAGAAAGTTTTATAAAATTGAAGAAAAGATTGATGTCGGCTTCGATTTTGACATTACCTAATCCAGGAGAACCTTTTGTGGTATATTGTAGTGCTTCCAAGATGGGTTTAGGAGGCGTGATTATGCAGAATGAAAAGGTAGTTTCTTATGCGTCAAGGCAGTTGAGGACTCATGAAAAGAACTATCCTACGCATGATTTATAGCTTGGTGCAGTTGTTTTTATGCTGAAGATTTGGAGACATTATCTTTATGGTTCTAGATTTTAAGTATTTAGAGATCATAAGAGTTTAAAATATCTATTTGATCAGAAGGAATTGAACATGAGACAACAAATATGGTTGGAGTTGTTAAAGGATTACAATTTCAATTTGAATTATCATCCAGGAAAAGCGAATATGGTGGTCGATGCGTTAAGTCGAAAGAGTTTACATGTGTCAACAATGATGGTTAAAGAGTTGGAATTAATTGAACAGTTCAAAGATATGAGCTTAGTTTGCGAAGTGACATCGCAGAGTGTTATGTTGGGAATGTTGCTTATAGAGTGGCCTTACCGCCTAATTTTTCGAATTTGCATGATGTGTTTCATGTGTTACAACTCCGGAAGTATATTTTAGATCCATCTCATGTGATTCATATGGATGATGTGCAAGTAAGGGATAATCTCACTATGGAGATGCTGCCTGTACGAATCGCAGATCGTGAAATGAAGACTCTAAGAGGCAAAGAGATTGCTTTGGCTAAAGTAGTATGGTTAGAAGCTGCCACAGAAAGCATGACGTGGGAGTTGGAAAGCAAGATACAGGAATCCTATCTTGAGTTCTTTGAACAAGGTAAATTTTCGAGGACAGAAATATTCTAAGTGAGGGAGAGTTGTAACGCCCGTTAATTTAATTAATTATTTAATTAATTATATTCGAATTATTCATTGAAGTTGTGAGATGTTGTGAACTATTGGTATAAGTTGCTAGATTATTACTAGTTAATTAATTAGTTGATTAATAGTAGTAATAATATTAGAATTAGTAGAATAATAGAATAATTATGTTGGGCCTATTTTAATGGTTAGAAGTAGAGATATGGGGAGGGGGTGTTGTTAATCCCATTAAGAGTAATAATATTGTGAGGTTCTATTTAAAATAAAGAATAGGGTTAATTGAGGAGTTGTTGGAAAATTGGTCGTGAGAAGTAAAGAGAAGAGGAATAAGGAGAAGAGCAAAGCAATGTACCGGTCAAAGCGTGTTGAGTGACATTCAATCCAAGGTAAGGGTGGGGTTCTAACCTTATAATGGGGCTTATGATGAATATTGTGTAGGGGTTTGTCGTAGGTATAATTGTTGTGCGTTGATTTTCTTGGTATGATCTTGAAAGTTGCCCGTTTCTATGTTGTGGTCGTTTAGGAATTTTATGCATGATTGTTTTGTACAACTAATGAATATGTTAATAGGATATATATATAGTTACCCCGTTTCTATTTTATTCCATGTGATTGTTCGAAAATTATTGGTCGAAGATAATACTGTAAGGTTGGGTTAACGTTCGTCATATAATGGATGAAATTCGTGCAAATATGTGAAGACGCGTCGTGCCGAGGAGCACAGGTATTTGTGTTGAGCGGCATAAGGCTGCAAGATAAGTCGAGGAGCACATGTGTGAGGTGTCGAGCGGCACAAGGCTGCAAGGTGCATCCGAGGGGAACATGTATTTGTGTCGAGCAGCATAAGGCTATATGATGTGCCGAGTTATATGGGGGTGTGTCGGCCGGTACATAGGCATGGGGGGAAGGTACCGAGTCGCATGGCCACTGTGTCGAGGCGTACACATCGTTATTAATGTCCCTAATGTTATTCCCGTGCACGTTGAAGGGCACATACTCTTTTCTTATTCCTTAGTGCTCCTGTGCAGGATAATTAGTTATTTAATTTAGTCTAACAATCTCAGTATAATAATTAGAATTCTTAAGGTATTCTATCTCTATATGATTAATTAATTCTAGTCAAATAAGTTATTAGCATGAGAGATAATATGATTAATAAGTATCTAGTAGTATATAGTCAAATTACCCAAATAATTACGCAGGACGTCGTAGTATATTTTGTTTAATACGGTGTATTGTATACTTTGTTATAATTTGAGAATTGGCAGGTGTGATACGGTAGCAGAACCGACTGTTATATACTGGTTTTACATTTTTTGTTCGCAAATATGCGGTAAGAAAGAGTCGCCACCGTCTTTTCTTTTATCCAAATTAAGGAAAGGGTGAAAAGAACAGAAAAAGACCTTTTCGAGTGTTTTCTGAGTAAGGGGGTAGATTATGGAAAGGGAAGGTGTTAGCACCCTTTCCATTCGTGGTTTTCCACGGGCTCTTAGAGGTTTTCTCATATTTCAAGATGCTTTTGTGCTTTGTGTTTGAAAACGTTTTGAGAGCGCCTTAGTACGACGAACTTTGTAATGTTTCTCGGAATAGTGGAGAAAATATATAAAGTGTTTGAAAATGTCTTTTGAAAAAGTAGTATTTGTGTGTAAGTGAAAAAATAGTTTGATCAAACTTCTAACAGCTATCTACTTTTATACTCGAAAAGGTTGTTCTTTTCCTCTTTTCCTTCAGACAGTGCTATCCTACTATTAATGAGTAGGTTGCCTTGTCGTTGAATGTTTTGAGGGATAATTGGAGGGACGTTTTACAGTCATAAAGGCAACATATGGAGACACTTTAGCAATTCTGTTTTAGGGACTGGATCATTTACTGAGAAGGCAACTGTAGGGTCATCGAGGGACTGTGATCTTTTGATTTACGGGTCTTTGCTAAAGTGTTCCTACCTCATGACTGTTTTATTAAAGGCAACCAAACTGGGCGTACCTTAGAGGTGTATATGTGCAAGTGTGTTATGTTCAATTATTCTTTTTTTGTCTTTTTGTTAAGTTTGCTAACGTTTGATTTCAGTTTTGTCATACAAACCTAGTTACTAACAGTTAATATATTGCATAATATTGAAGTGCAGGAATTTAAATCTACGCTATTACAATGCTTCGGGGAGGGGATTTACATTATACAAGGATAAAGGGGGATAAAGCAGTAAATATCTTAATTTTTATCTATTACACCCAGTAAACAGATACAATAATAGTAAAAATTTGAAATTAAATAAACGCGCGCAAAGTTGAAAACACGTATGCAAATGTAAGAAGAAAATCTTTTTGTTGTTTTTGGTATAAAAGAAAATAAAGCCTAAGTCTATTTAATTTTAATTTTAAGAAAAAGATGTTAAAATAATTAATAGTTGATTAACAAAAATAGTTTTAATAAAAAAAACACTAGAACCTAATTTTTTGTGATCTTTTGATTTGATGTTTGCTTTAAGGTAGAAAATCATTAAGAGAAAATAAACAAACGAAAAGTAAAATACGCAAAGAAAATCCTTCGATCCAGGGAAGGGGATTGCCCTTCGATCCTGGGGAAAGGGAATTCCCTTCGATCCAGGAAGGAGATGTCTTCTTCGACCCAGAAGCCTACGGCTCCTTAGATCCAAAAGGCTACGTCTTTCGATCCAGGAAGGCTACATCTTTCGATCCAGGAAGGCTATGTCTCTTTCAATCCAGAAGGGAGCTGCCTTCTTCGATCCAGGAGGATAATGGGAAGCTTCGATCCAGGGAAGGTATCTCCTTCGATTTGGGATGTTGGATCTGCAAATATATGTTAGCGAAGCAAAATGCAGGACCTGGGTATCGAAACCCAGGTCCTTCGATCCTGCACGCGCTGATTCTTTTCAGGCTATATCTGCAGCAAGTGTTAGCATACAAAAAACATGACTTGGGTGCCAAACCCAAACCATTTGATTCTGTATAGAATGCAAAATCGAATGAAACAACAAATATGGATGTGTTATGCAAATACAAAGTTTGACGTTTTACCCTCTCTTACTAGTAGTTGGAACCTTCGATTTGGGCACTTTTTGGATGTGGGTACCTTCAATCTGGGACTTCTGGGTATGGATACTTTTGTTGAAGGGTTGCTTTGGCTTGGATTACTTATGAAAATTTTGAGAACCTTTGGTGGATTTTGTGGGCAACATATCTCTAATCTTTTCGTCCTCCCTCTTTTGCTTGCAAGCATGCTGCTTATATAGAGTAGGAGGGAGGGGACAAGAGAAGTAATGTTTGTAACAACCATTTGAATTCCATGAATACCAATATGTAACCTTGGCCAAAGTTAAGGGATCTTGTCCATTTTTGAATTTGGAATAAATATGGACATACTGGCCTTTGAATGCTCTCTTTCGAATGGGCTGATGGCCTTCTTCGAATGGCCTTGATTCAGCTCCTTCGAACGGCTCTGATGGAGCTCCTTCAAATGACTCTGATTCATTTACTTCGAATGGTTTTGATTCATTTCCTTCGAGTGTCCCTTGTCCAAATACCAATCGAAGGGTATTTATTGAAATGTCAATCAAAGAGTCCTTTGTTACGCCAATTGAAAGATCTTGTCCATGTCAATCAAAGGACACGATTAACATGCCTGTCGAAGCTACCTTGGCACAATGCCAAATCGAAGGATCGCTTGCCATGCCAATCTAAAGGCTTGGCCCAGGGTGCCAAATGAAAGGGTATTTCAGAAAGCCAATCGAAGACCTTAACATAATGCCAATCGAAAGGCTTGTCATAATGCCAGTCGAAGGGTATTATCCATGCAAATCGAAAGGCACCTTCAGAATACCAATCAAAGGGTCCTTCCAAATGCCAATCGAAAGGTACTTAAAACACCACTCAAAAATTTTCTTTTTCCTTAGGCAAGGGTTTATGGTCAACCATGTAGGGGGAAAACCTTGGAAAACATGAGAGGGCAAATTTTGGGGTACAACAATTGCCCCTGTTCAATCTTCTTAAACCTGAAGATGTAGATTGGCTTGTTTGCCTTTTGTGATCTGAGGGTAGAAGATGATTGAACACTAGAGTGCCCAGAAATTTTCACTTGTCTAAGATGATACTTGACTGTGTAGATAGTATCAGGAATGGGCTTAAAGATGCCATTTGGAGAAGATGACAGAGAGTCATCGGAGATGGGCTTAAAGATGCCATCCAAAGAATATAACAGAGAGTCGTCGAAGATGGGCTTAAAGATGCCATCCAAAGTAGATGCTAACTTCATAAGAAATCTCTTTATGGGGATTCCTGTTTCTGTTGTCTGAGGAGGAGTCCACTGGGGGATGTGATTTCTGTTGTTTTCCTGTTTGAGGAAAACTCTATGGGGAATATAAATGCGACTAGGATGTATGTTGAGGATACAGCGATGACTTCGTATCAGGATGTTTATGCCCTTGTACCCGTTGGAGATTTTGTGGATGGATCTATGTCGTGATTGCACTTGAACATGTATTGAATGAGTTTCAGAATATCATCCCTCTTTGGATCGTATATGCACTGTACTTGAAACATGTGTTGAATGAGTGTCAAAATGACACCCGTCTCTAGATCGTATCTGAACTGTACTTGAAACATGTGTTGAATAAGTATCAGGATGACATCCATATCTGGATCGTACCTGAACTGTTGCTAGAAGATAATTTGGAATAAGTATCAGGATGACATCCGTCTTTGGATCGTACCTGAACCATTTCTAGATGAGAGTCTGGAGTAAGTGTCAGAATAACATCCGTATCTGGATTGTATCTGCACCATTTCTAGAAGATAATCTGAATAAGTATCAGGATGATATCCATCTTTAGATCGTACCTGAATCGTTTCTAGATGAGAATCTCAAATAAGTGTCAGGATAACATCCGTCCTTGGATCGTACCTGAACCATTTCTAGATGTGAATCTGGAGTAGGTGTCAAGATGACATCCGTCTTTAGATCGTACCTGAACCGTTTCTAGATGAGAATCTGGAGTAAGTGTCAAGATGACATCCGTCTTTGGATCGTGCCTGAACCGTTTCTAGATGAGAATATGGAGTAAGTGTCAGAATGAGATCCGTCTTTGGATCGTACCTGAACTGTTTCTAGATGAGAATCTGGAGTAAGTGTCAGGATGGCATCCATTCTTGGATCGTACCTGAACCGTTTCTATATGAGAATCTGGAGTAAGTGTCAGGATGACATCTGTTCTTGGATCGTACCTGAACCGTTTCTAGATGAGAATCTGGAGTAAGTGTCAAGATGACATCCGTTCTTGGATCGTACCTGAACCGTTTCTAGAAGATAATCTGAATAAGTATCAGGATGATAAGTCTTCTACTGATAGGCAAGTGACAAGATGACGGGACATAGTCGTACGCTTTAATCCCTAACTTTTTCTTGGACAGCCCTTTCGGGTTTTTAGTCCACCGGGATACCCTTTTTTTCCCAAGCCGCCTTTTCAGGTTTTCGACTTGTCGGGTGTACAGATTTTATTTTTTGTTTTTATCCCTAATTTTTGCCTGAACCCTTTTGGTTCCCCGGGGTGCCCTTATTTTTTCCTAGGCCTGTCAACCTAACGGGTCTTCGTTCATGTGTAGTATTTTCCGACTATGTCAATGTTCATCGGGTACGGAGAATTGTCACTATCCATAGTAGCAAGTGTTGCCACACTGCAGAAGATGTTTGTTTGATCGTACATGATTCGTTGCTGGAATTCATGTCCAATGCCCTAAGTGATTCAGATGGAGATTTGTCCCTGGCTATTTGGCATCTTTGAGAAATTCCTTGAATCTTGACTTGACTGCCCCAGATGACAGACAATGATCATGTCGTGCCCCTTGGTCAGAAGTGTTTTTCCACTTAAGGTGAACCTTTTCATTGAGAAAGTTTTTATTCACTAGATATTCGTCATGTGAATTTCTCTGTTATCGAATAGATAACTATATGCAAACAACGATATTCAAATAATGCAAAGTTTATGCTTGTCTTGAAGTTTTTGAAAATTCATTTTTTCAGTAAAACAATTTTTTTTTGTAAAAGTGTGATGTCAACTCAGGATTTATAGCAAACCTTACAGGAGTTAAGATACCTTTTGTAACAGTATGCTTCTGAACTAACCTATGCTTCAGTTAGGACTTTTAAGGGTTGTAGCGTGGCCTGGTTCACAGTTTAAGAAACAAAGGATAAAGGCTCAAATTTTATTTGTACCCACCCGTTCTTCGTGATGTTCTTCAGTCCCATGCTCAGTTAATTATGCATTTTCAATCCCAATTTACTTTTGGCATCTTGTCCTCGATCCAAAAGGCTACGTCTTTCGATCCAGGAAGGCTACATCTTTAGATCCAGGAAGGCTATGGCTCTTTCGATCCAGAATGGAACTGCCTTCTTCGATCCATGAGGATAATGGGCAGATTCGATCCAGAGAAGGTGTCTCCTTCGATCTGGGGTGTTGGATCTACAAATAAAATGCATGACCTGGGTATCAAAACCCAGGTCCTTCGATCCTGCGCGTGCTGGGTATTTTCAGGCTATATCTACAGCAAGTGTAAGCAAACAAAAAACATCACTTGGGTGCCAAAACCAAGCCCTTTGATTCTGTCTAGAATGGCAAATCGAATGAAACAACAAATATGGATGTGTTATGCAAATACAAAGTTTGACATTTTACCCTCTCTTACCAGTAATTAGAACCTTCGATTTGGGAACTTTCTGGATGTGGGTACCTTCGATCTGGGACTTCTGGGCGTGGATACTTTTGTTGAAGGGTTGATTTGGCTTGGATTACTTATGAAAATTTTGACAACCTTTGGTGGATTTTGTGGGCAGCGTATCTCTAATCTTTTTGTCCTCCCTCTTTTGCTTGCAAGCATGCTACTTATATAGAGTAGGAAGGAGGGGACAAGAGAAGTAATGTTTGTAACAACCATTTGAATGCCATGAATACCAATATGTAACCTTGGCCAAAGTTAAGGGATCTTGTCCATTTTTGAATTTGGCATAAATGTGGACATATTGGCCTTCAAATGCTCTCTTTTGAATGGGTTGTTGGCCTTCTTCGAATGGCCTTGATTCAGCTCCTTCTAACGGCTCTGATGGGGCTCCTTCGAATAACTCTGATTCATTTCCTTCTAATGGTTCTGATTCAAATATACTATTTATCATGCGTTCTATTATATTGTTTGATATCTCATCCCTTCTGTTTGAATGTTACCCCATGTTGGTAATATGTTGGTAATCCAGAGTGAAGGTTGTTTACCTTCAGTGATTCGAGTCGGTGTCATCGCTCTGATACGAAACACTCAGGGGAATGAACGTTTGTTGCTTTATTATTGATTTTACTTCCGTTGCTCAATTTTAAGTTATTTTCGTTAAGTACTTGGGGTTTTGAAGTTGTTTTCAGTTGGACAAAGATGTTATGTCATTTGAGTTGAAAATTGTGATTTCGCTGCTTAATTATAAAATTTGTTTTGTTTTCAAAGACTAAACAGGTTGTTATCGGTTCATCCGAATTTTATATGTTATGTATCTGAACTATAGGTGTTTGAATGTCATTGTTTACAAGTTGAAAGTGTAGCATTACATTTGTTTGTAGGAAATTTTGCAACTCTGATTTTATATAATCCGCTGGATAGAAATGGGGTGTTACACTATACATGTACATGTGTTGGGAATATCTTCTCATAAGAAACAATCCAAAGACAATAAAGGCAGTCAAGACTGAATTGTCTGGTGCATATTTTTTGGGTGGAGTTATCTTCCTTAAATAAATGTTCCTTTTTTACCAAGACCATCATTACATTCAAGGATCGTTAATTCCTAAGTAACTGCTCAACTATTTATAGAAGTCATTCGTCTCTCTTTTACCTTGTGAATGTTTGATGTTTCCATAGTCCTTATGGATTTTGTGAGGGGTTTCTCTGTCAAGTTTTGGCTAAAAAGGGGGGAGAAAGGGTTTGTTCAGTTGTTTAATATGGAGTTTGTTTTTTCCAGATATCTCACAAAGATGTTGGATAAGATGTTCGATCCTATGTCTGTTTGTTTTATTTTGTGACTTGTGATCTGAGTTACGAACACAGTTGTGACCTGTGTTCTGAGTTACCAGGGGTGGTGGCTGATTTTCTCTTAAGTTACCTCTTATGCCCTTAAGAGAAAGAGTCATCATGCAGTGGTAACTGAAGGTTTCTGTGTTAAAGGGGAGTACATGCTATCTTCTTCCTCATGTACACCAAATGACTTCAGGACTTTCTACCCCTTTAACTCGAGGTTGTTGTTCTTTGGTGTTGAGTCTTTGTGTTGCAATGGAACTTATATGGAGAAGATGTCGAACATGATGTCCTAACATCATTGTGACGGTGAAAAGATGTCTTCTACGTTGTTGTGTTCAGTAGCTTCTTAAGACTGAAGACTAGAGCTGATGGTTGCAATTTTTTATTGATGTAATCTGACTTGTAATTGATTATTTTTTTAGCCAAAATTTGTCAAAGGGGGAGATTGTTAGTTCTCTGTTTTTAGGATTGAAATTAATTTTACTAAAACAAATATAATAACAATATGTTAAATAGGATGTATTAACTTGTTGAGAAGAACAGGTTAAACAAGAAGTCCTATTTTATGAAGAAACATGTTGAGATGAGATGTTTCATCAACTGGAGCAACATGCCCGACAAGATGTCCTATGCAGAATCATTCAACATCATGACTGGTTTGGGTTGGGATTTTGGATAAGTTTAAAATGTAATAGATGCAAAATATTCTGGGAATATTATGCTATCCTATGTGGCACTGATTTATAGGTCTGGAAGATTCAAGCTGAAATCAAGAAGAATATTGACTTTCTAATTATGGCGATAAATTAGGAAAGTCATGATTAAAGACCTATCTTTATGCAGAAGTTTCTGCAGATTTGTAGCAGCTGATATACTGTGATTTGAAGCCCAAATCCAGTTGGGAAAATGGTTATAAATAGAAGGTTATTAGCCTAGAAAATTTATCAACTGAAGATGCAAAGTTTCAATTATTAGGGTTGAGTCCGTAAGCCACTCTCTAGGAGAGTTGGTATGTGTGAGCCTCTCTAATATCATGTTGATACAAGAGTAGGATTGTTCCTTGAGTTGTAAGGTTTTGTTGTTCATTCTTAAGCTTTTAAGCATAAAATGTATATTGTTCTTGGATGAAGCTTTGAAGAAAATCCAAGTATGTTTGTTAGTCAAGAGTCTTGACTGAACTGGTTGTAATTGGTATAAATATCATTGAGGTGATTTAGGAAGTCAGATGTCAATTTCTCATATTTAGGGAGAACCTAGGTATAAGTTGTATTGGGTAGGGATTAGGCGAGAAGTTGTAAATGAGAGAGTTTAGCTTTGAATTAATATTGCTGATAGTGGACTTCTTTTCTGACTTAGTAGCCCCCAGAGTAGGTTTTATTGTACACCGAACCGGGTCATCATATATGTGTGTTATTATCTTTATGTTTTGTTCAATTTTGTTCTTAATTGATTAACATGTCGTATAAGATGTTGGAACATCTGTTACGATTCTGGACTGATAAGTTTTGTATCAGTATGCTGTATTATGTCCATGTGTTATTTTGTAGAGATCAATGTCTCAACATGTTTTAGGATATTTGTAATCTGTATACCAGAATTTCAGATACATGTTTTATGATTGAGTTATATTGGTATTACCAAGTTAAACGGCTGATATGATCATTATGACAAATATGTTCATGTTTTTAATACTAAAAGCATATGATTGAGACAATACAATATTCAAGAACTGAAATATTAGAAGAGGAAAAATGAGTCATAAGGCGAAACGAAAGGATGTAGGTTTGTTGAAAAAGTGCATTTGAGTAGTGAATCATGAAACTCGTACGGAAAAAAAAATAGCTTGCAAAATTGAGAAAAGAAACACGATTCAAAAGTGTACCAACATACCTTGTCTGCATATCAACCGTGTTAAAGAGTAAGAGCTGGAAAAAAGTAACATGAAAACATATTTACACAACATGAAAACTGGGTAGCAGAATAATCCAATTCAATTATGATATGGACAAAAATATGATCAAGAATAATCCAATTCTGATATGGACAAAAAATCATGCAAAGAAAAAGAAATTAGTTTTATCAATCGATGAAACTGAAAAAGTGAAATTTTTTATAGCAGAAATTTCACTTGTTGATTCCCTTAGTAGTCAATGGTGAATTTATGTTTTCACACCTGTTTAATTTCTTCTTAAGTGATTATGCCATCAACAACTTTATCAATCCTAAATCTCAAATTAACACACTTTACATGTCAAAGAATATTCTAAGCCTATAATCAAAACTATATTAAGAAATCTAGTCTTAAAAATCTTTTAACTGACCTTATTAATTGAATCTTATGGATATTTCTCCTCCTAGACATAGTATCAAATAGGTCACCTACAAAAACACAAATAGGTCATCTGTATAGGTACCAAAAATCAGATTGCAAGATCAACATTATCAAACCTTTTGAAATATATAAAAAGTGAAAACCTACTGTCTGTTTTTTATGAAACAAAAAAGATGACATTTTTAGGAAGCGAAAATCAAATAAAACGCTTAATTCAAAACATTAAAAAGTAAAAACCATTTAACCTGGAAACGAAATGGAAACAAAAGAGAGAAAATCGTTTAAAATGTGAAGACTAACCAGTTAGCATTAAAGCATGAATCAAAGGATGACAGAATAAGAAAGAGAAGTGATTTGAAGTGATGAAAGAGAACTGAAGAAGTGTAGAGGGGAAAAAACAACTTCAAGTACTGAAGTTGTATTTGGGTGGTACACGTATGGATGTAAATTTGCATCTATTTAGGGAGATTCCTACGAGGATTATCTGCTTGGAGCATCGAAGTTGGGGATTTTCTCTCCGGCAGGAACGGGGATAGAAGAAAAAATTCCTTTAATGACACTTTGGGGCGGGAATTGGGAAAGTACCCTCTGCCATGTTAATTCCCGACTCCGACCATATTATTTAAGTTTTATATTTATATATTATATAATATATAATCATATAATTTTACATAAAACATACTGATGTATTAGAAAATGAAGAGTCATTAGTGGAGCGTTTCATTTTAATGTGTTATTATATAATGTATTGTTTCGCTATATAAGTACTCAATCTTACAAAAGTGCACCAAATACATAGAATATACACACCGTCTCCTCCTTTTCTTTTCTCAATTATCTTTGTCTCGTCCATTCATCATCTCCTATGTTCTCATCATCATCACAACGACCACTTTCATTTGTTCATTGTACTTATGGTAATTACTCTTCAAAATCACTTTACTTACATTAGTAACATATTTTTCATTCAATTAATAAATTAGTAGTTATGAATTTGCCACATTCACACATAATCAACCACTTGCGCTGGACGACATCGATACAATGACAGTAAATTAGCGGAAGCATGCTAGCAACAAGTTATGTTAATGTTTATTATTGTTTTTACAGAAAAGTATTAGCAACAACAAGTGTTTTTGCTTCTTTTTTTTTGTTATTGATGCAAGATATATTTTTATTATAAAAAAAAAGATGCAAAATGTATGTGTTTTAAAAATAATAATAATAATGAAATGCCTAGTGTCATAGTTTTGATCAAAAAATATAAAAAATTTCTTAAGATTCGATCTCTGTGGATCTCAGTTGGGATGGGGATGAGGGAAAATATTCTTCCATAATAAGAATTGGAGATAGAGAATAAATTTGAGAGTGGGACGGACGGAGAGCGGAAATATCCTTTGAATATTTCATGTTTCGTTGGCATCCCTAAATACACGTGTGATATCAAAATTGAATGGAAAGACAAGTTAATTGAAGGATTATATATTAACTGCAATGTCCAAATTAATTTGTAAAATTTTAAAAAGAAAAGGGCAAAATAGTCAATTCAGTAGTTTGTTATAATGGTAACTATATAATTGATTGTCTGATTTTTGTAAAAATATAAATATATTAAGAAATGCTTTAGATGGAAAATATGAGGTGTTACACTTGTGTTTTGGCTTGGTTTAATATTAATGTATTTTTTTTGCAATAAAAGTTTAATTTTTTTAAAATAAAAAAATTAATTTTAAAATTGTCATATCATTCAGAACGACCAGCTTTAATTGTGATATTATAGTAAATTTTGACTAAATAAGTTGTGACTATTGAATGGTCATATTTGACTGAACCTCCACTTATCGAATTGACTCTTACATTTTTCATCTGAATCTCAATTTCCATTAAGATAAACTAATTCCGTAATTAAATTTTACACTATATAACCTCCGATCACTTCTCAAATCTCACTAAAATTTCATTATTTTTCTATAACACTCTTTTATGATTTTTCTTTTTATGATCTTTGAAGTTTTTGAGTTTTTGTGTTACCTTCCAAAAAAACTCTAGGAAAATTGGTAATTTCTTTGAAAAAGATTTCATCATTAGAAAAATGATTACGAGTGATTTTAGTATTAAAATGTGCATATAAGTGTGAGTGATAAAATGAATCCGGTCTTTTGGATATATCTATTTTATCCGTATTTTAGTGTAAGATGGACTAAAAATTTAAGTCTTTATCCTTTAATCTGATTTTTGATTTTGTTCTGTTTTCTTCGCGGACTTTTACAGTAATACTTATTAACATAAAATTTTATATATTTAAACTTAAAATATATAGTGTATGTGGATTTTTCTGTTTTATATTCACTTTTTTTTATATGACGGACCTAAATTTTAGACCAACATCTTCAACCATGTCCAATCCGTCTTAATTTTTTTTTTATTTTTAGATTTTTACAAGACGAACCTAATCAGAACGGATATACTTATTTATGACTCCAACATATAAGGCTGCAAAATACCATACAATATTACTTAATTATTTATTTTGGAGATTTCGTAGTTATAGTCTACTTGTATTTTAAATAATATCACAATATTTTAGAGAGAAATGACATATTATGCAGCATTTAATTTCTTTAGCACAACTTGCTATTTAAAACTTTTCAGAATCAAAAATCAACATTTTATCAAAACGAATGTTACAACATCAAACCCCAAAATAATATGATATATTTATGTGTTTATCTTAAAATTTGACTTGGTTGTCGGCAATGAGAATCTAACTCATAATGATATCGACAATATTTTTTTATATCTTTTAAATAAACACCATTACCGTACTTTTCTTTTTTTCCAAATCTCAAAAAATAATTTTTGCAAATCATTATATTAAAAAAACTGACAGCTAATTATTTTATTTGAATTTATAATAAACAGATCTCAAAATAACATAAATAACATTTTTAAAATTTTAAAATAAACTCTTTTTTTTAATTAGTTTACCATTTTTAAAAGTTAATTCTCCAATTGTAAGTTGTATTAATCGAGTTAATTTTGGTAGATAATACATAGATGAGAATTCAAAGTTCCCATCAATGAATCAATGGAAGATCAAATGTCATTCCTCAATAGTTCCATCGCCAAAAGTCTTCCATTAGTTCTATCAAATTTCAGTAGTAAGCACTATCCCTTTCTTTATTCTAAATGTTTGAGTATTTCACTTTTACTTTTTATTTTTTGTGTGTTATTTTCCATATTCCTCTATGTACTACATTAATTTAGAGTTTAGTTTAGAGTAACGTAATGAACAATTATTTATTTTAAAATTAATTTTTTTTTTTTTTTGTGATTTCCTTAACAAAAGAATTTGATTATAGTCTGAATAAGTATTTAGGAATGACATCAATTTATATCTGGTTAAATTGTCTATCAATGTGTCTATATTTGGATATAGATATGAATCATTTGGATAAACATGATTGAGGTCGGTCTAATTGTCACACATTCTCCATTTCTCTGATATTTTTTTGACTAGCACAACACTGGATAGTCATTCGGTATATTTTAAGTCAAAAACAAAATTAGCGTCTAACAAGCCTTGAATTCAGTGGGTCGCAGCTTCGACTTTCTTCGGAGATTTCCTTCTTCTTCACTGAGATATATATTAGGCATTAAGATTGAAGTTCAACTGATGGCAAGCCATGGTCGGGTCAATGTTAGACATCTCATGAGTGGGATATGGAAAAGAGATTCATGTTAGCCATAAGACATTCAATTAACGTGCTTTTCACTCTAGATAGAAGTTTAGCCCATGTCGTAACTGATTGGGTGGGATTGTCGTCAATTTGGAAGACATCAAAATCTTCATCCAAAATAAGCCTCAATACTTTGCTTTGAGTTTTGGTGAATGAACCATGTTCGTCCTCCAAAGAAACCTCATCTTCACGTACGTCCAAGTCAACCATATTGACTATTCCCTGATCCTTTTCTGACTTCGTTGTGGATACACCTTGCTTCCCTTAGGTCGGAATCGAGAAAAATTGGTGTAATATCTCATGTCCTCTTAAATACTATATTTGTTGTTAGTTGGGACAAATTGACCTCTTATATGCTCTATTTATTGTTAGTTGAGAGATGTTGAGCTTCTATGTGCTCTATTTGTTGTTAGTTGAAATAAATTGAACTCTCATGTGCTATATTTGTTGCCAGTTGGGATAAATAGAGTAATTAGTGAACTCAATTGGGCTTAATTCTAACTTAATTCAAACTTAATTCAATTGACCTTTATTAATAAGTAAAAGAAAGAAAATTTTGGTAACATTAATAATTGGTCAATTGCTCACTAGAAGATAAAATCTCCTTTAAGATATTTTCTCATATCCTTTCCTTTCCAACTTTTCCCTTATTAGAAAATGATAAAGAGAAGAAAAAGAATAAATTTGGTAAGTGTTATACCCTAGCTTTTACCCCTAAGACCCCCTATCACTTTGCATCTTTGAAATACATCAAGATCACAATATTGGGATGCCTCTCACCTTTTCTCTCTCTCCCTTCTTTAAGTTTTCCTTTGAGGGATCACCAAGCACCCATTTGTGTATCTTGTACATACATGCTTTATGTTTTACTATCATCTAATCAAAATACAAAAAGATTTGCTTAGTTTCTTTTTTTTTCAAGGACAAGTGTGAACCAAGTGGATTAAACAATTTCCGTCAGCTAGGGTTTTCATCTGATCAAAGTCAAAGTATGGTCAACATTGGTTCTCAAGGCTTATAAATTAAGGATTGACCTATAATTTTAGGTCATATTATATTCAAACATCATTCAACATCATTTTGGTCAAGGATCTCTCAAAGATTGGTAGCTTGTACCTCAAGAAAGCTCAAGGTTCGTGTGTTTATTTCCATGCATTCTTCATCAAGTAACCTCAATCTTTGATAAGTATGGTTATTTTTAATCAAAGATCAATCAAGGCTTAAAAATTATAAGTTCATATGAGCTTCATCATGCCTTGGATTGTAAGAAAATATCAAGAGTATCAAAGTTATGCAAAGTAGTTTGACCTAATTTGGCAAATTTTCAAGTCAAAGTTCACAAGACCACAAATCCTTCATTATTCAACATTTTTGGATGGTTATTTTTGTAGATGAATAACCTTGACATCTTCTCCAACTTATATTTACAAGTCAAGAGCTAATTATGTGAGGAAGGTCATCAAAATTTTGAAGACATTATCAGTCATTGAAGGACTTAGTGAAATTTTGACCTAATTTCAAGTGGTTTTTACCCAACTTTCAAGAACCATAAATTGATTAATTCTTATCATATGGAGCTCATTATTTTTCACAATACTCTTCATGATGCCCTCTACAAGTTCTCTTCAGTGGTCAAGTTTTAAAAATGCTTGGAAGGCCATGGAATTCATCAAAAGTTTACAGGTCATTTTAAGGCTCTTAACTTATAAATTTTTCTAAGTATGAAAGTCAGGATTTTTCACCAACTTCCACAAGCCATAAATTTTGATCCAAGTTGCAAAATGAAAACTTTTTTAGCACATTGTGAAGTTTGTGATGATGTCTACACATTAAAACAAGATTGAAAAAAAGGTTTCATATGCATAGTGCCCCATAGGGTTGAAGACGGGTCCATGAAACTGAGATTTGCACTTTGGTCAGAATTTTGTGTCAAGTTAACTCCAATTACAAGTCATATTAGCATGCATTATTGCTTCTAATCATACTTAGGGATTTAACAAAAGTGAAAACGACTCATAATGGCCAGGTTTAGCTGAGTTTTGAGTGACCTCGTGTGCAAGTTTGATCACACTTCTGGTGTTGATGATTTCACACGAATTTGGATTAAAACTTCACATGTGTGGGCTCATTAATTCCTCCTATAAATAGAGAAGCTTATTGCATTCATTTCCAAGCTTTTGAGAGCCAAATAATCCTTGCACAAACTTCAATTTTCCTCAAAATTTTGTGAGATCTTGTTTCTGATTCAAGCCATCTCAATCCAAATTCTCTATTGCTAAAGCTTCCTTGATCTTATATGAATCTTGTCCAACAAGAATCAATCCTTGAGGTGTACCAAATCACTCCATCCAAGTCAAGTTTTAGAGCAAATCGACCATACTTTGTTCAGGTAATTGGAGGCATTTCTTGCTTCATTCTTGATACCACAATGTAGCTCTAAGTGTATTTATGCTTTCTGGATGTTCAACTTTGTTGAACTGATGCATTTACCTTTTGTATTTTTTGAAAATTCATTTTGCACTTTGTTTCTTATTCTTCAAAATTCCCCGTGTATAGTTTGAATAAATTTTTCGCAAGACCATGATTAGTTTCTTCTGAACTTAACGCTTCATTTGGCATAGATCTAGGAATCTGTAGTTTCCATTTTTGAAAAGCGCCGGTGAAGGTCGCCCTAAAAGATGACCGAAGGAAGAAAACGTGTCTGGGTTTGGATTTAAATGATTTAGCCAATGAGATCATTCCACGTGAAATATTTTGGTTGGTTGGGCTTTTATCTGATTATGTGTTATTTTTAAACTAATTTCCATCGTGTGCCTTAGCCTCAGGATCATTAGATGTGCCACGTCAATTAATTAATCAAGATCTAACGCTCCACATCTTTTTCAGATTTATTTTATTTTCTATTTTTATTTTATATTGCTTTAAACTTCTAAAATTGATTTTTAATTCATTTTAAGTCCAAAAAATCTGAAAACAATTTCTAAAGTTCTCTCTGATTTTTCTTCATCTAATTAATTTTTTTTAAAATTTTTTATCCTAGTTTTATTATTTTTTACTATTTTTTTATTATTAACTTGATTTTAATTAGTTTAAAATTAGTTTTAAGTTTCCAAAAATTATTTAAAAATTTAAAAAATATTATGGACCATTTTTTATTTTTCTATGGTCTTTGTTGATTTTTATTTGATTTTTTGGATGTAGTTTGATATTTACCTTTTATTTTCATTTTAAAACCATTTTAAAAATTATTTTCTCATTTTATTCTGTTCATTATTGCAATTTAAAATTTGTATATTCTGGTTGGCTTGGATCTTGATCATTTAGGTTATGAATTTAATCATTTTAAAGCCACCTCTAAGTGATCAATTGATCACTCAAGGTACTTTGGATTAGTGAAAGTTTGTTCTAAGGTATTATGAAGGATTTGGTTGATGTAATTATCTCATCTCTTTGACTTAGGTCTTGATCCACCTTTGTTTTACCTGTGCTACATGTTTTAGGAGTATGGTTTCTATCATATCTCTGACATGTATGGTACATACATTGTTATTGACCGGCCTCGTATACTATTGACTTCTACATAAGTCAGTCCGTGATTGCTTAACGTAACACTAAATTTGTCCTGAATAGGAAAACTAACAATTAACACTAACCTTTGCTATTGTACTAACTTTACTTTATGCACTTTTACTTTATGCAAGCATTATATTTCATAGTTTCTTGTTTATGTTTATGCTATTTTCTCTTTGTCCACTTGGACTTTTATTTTATGTCATTTTTCCTTTATCCACTTGGACATATGTTTATGCTTATGTCATTTTCCTTTTGTCCACTAGGACATGTGTTTATGTTTATGCACCTTTTCCTTTCTCCACTTGGACTTTTATTTTGTTCTTAAGACATTAATAATCAACTTGAACAATAAAAGACTTAAGACTCTCTTTGGACTATGGTGACTATCCCTTTGCATCTTGGAGTACTTGGACTTTTGGGATTTTGGATAGGACCTTAAGACTTTGAGACCTTTGGACCTTGAGACTTTGTTGTTATTTTATCTGTATTGGGAACTTTTCTGTGTGCATGTGTTACTTTGTAAATCACCTCGTGCAATAATAATTCATCTGAGACATAATGTTCATCTGATACTAAGCTTGCACTTGAGGCACTATTATTTATATGATGCTTATTATATCTTTGTGTAGCTTTAATCTAAAGGAATATGATGAATTTTTTAACTCGTGTCAAGATGATTGCTTTTGTTTGGTTAAACTTTTCCTACCTTATCTTTTACTTTATACTTTAGGATAGTCCCTTCATCTCTTTCCCATCATTTTTAATTTTAAAAATCTTCTCCCTTTTTTTCAAAATCTTCTTTGTTTGCAAATTTAAATCACTTTCAATAAAAACCTTGACTTTGTCAAGTTCCTTTTCAAAACTTTTTTCTTAATCAAATCTTAATTCATTTAATCTAAGTTAAACTCTTTTCTTCAAAGTTTAGATGTGAGTCATCTATATGATTGAGATATATTTCTTCCATGTCCATAACATTGATTGATATGATGTTGAACTTTTCCACTTAAAAGGGTTAGTGGCATACTTGTTGAGTTATCCAAGTTGGAGTCCTCCTTCACTTGTGATGCAAAGGTACACCATTCTCATATTTATGGATATTTGGTTGAGTATTCTCCTTAAGATAAAAAAATGTCTCTTCTCTTAAAATTAACCAACAAACAACTTTTTTCTTTTTTAGAAGAACTGCGTGATTCATATTTCATCATTGCATATTGGTGGTACGCCGGCACAAGGCTCTTGAAGTCTTGTATAATCAAAATTCTAAAAAAAAAAATTCTCATGTCCACAAACTTTTTGCAAACAACTCGTTTTAGCCAAATACACAAATTTTCAAAGAGATTCCTACGAAGTATCGTAGATGTTTAGGGTGTTAACACATTCCCTTTGCATAACCATCCTTTGTACCTAGATCTTTATTTTTATTAATTTTTTAAAAAAACTTCTTTGGGTTTTATTCGCTTTTTTCCCATTTCCTTTAGAAACAATAAAGTGCGGTGACGACTTTCACTTTGTGAGTTAATTTAACCAATAGCTTAATCTCAACTTTTAACCGCTACAGTAAGATAAGAGAGAAAGAAAGAAAAGAGAGGGAGAAGAGAAAATAAAAGGGAAATAGGAGAAATGGAGAAAGATTGGAGGAAGAAGAAGAAAGCTCATGAAAGGATCTCCATCATCATCATATTCACCAATTCATCTCAATTTTTTTCATCAATCTTCTTCCTATAGGTGAGCTCCTAGATAGATTAGCTTTGAGGAGGGAAAGAAATTCATGAAAAGGGAAATCAAGTTTTATGTATTTTGCTATGTATATGAAATTTACAGTGATATAAGATGTTCTTGTGTTATTTGTATGATGTAATAATCAAATAATCATCATTGTTAATTTATTATTATAACTTGCATTGGGCCTGTATGATGTCTGTATATTAATTCTTCTTGCATGTGCAAGTTGTGATGTATGTGCTAGGTATATGCATCACATTAAAATCATCTTGCTTATAAATTATTATGTGTACTTTATTTTGTGATACGATTGATTATGTTTGCAACTTTATAATGCCCATGCTTCTTGCATATCATATCTTAGCGTTCTACTTGTGTTAGAACAGTAACGTGAACACAAATCCGAGTAGAGAGAAAAACATACAAAAGTTTTGTTCATACAATTCAAACAAATGGCTTACGTTTGTGACTATAGAGTGACTATAGTTCCATTTAGTTATGTCTTGTGATACAAGCCATATATATATACATATATATATATACACATATATATATATATATACATATATATATATATATATATATATATATATATATATATATATATATATATATATATATATATATATATATATATATATATATATATATATATATATATATATATATATATATATATATATATATATATATATATATATATATATATATATATATATATATATATATATATATATATATATATATATAATACAAGGTTTTAGTTTATCTAAAATCCTAATCCATAATTTCCCTCAACAAACAATTATCTCTACCCATAAGTATCTCAACAATATGAGTTATTCTCTCAACAACCTACAATTATCTCAACAACCCATAATTATCTCAACAATATGAGTTATTCTTTCTTCTTGTCATCCAAAGCCAGTAATTGGATGCCATGATCTTTTTTCCTGTCATCCAAAGCCAATTATTGAATACCATGATTTTGTGTTTTCATCCAAAGCCAGTAATTGGATGCCATGATTTTATGTTTCCATCCAAATCCAGTAATTAGATGTCATAATCCCCAGTAGAGTTCAATGCCATTCTTAGAAATCTTTTGGGCGTATCTTTATCTTGGTTATACTTTCCATCTAAAGCCATTCTTGTATGTCATTACTTGCCTTTTCAGAGTGTTGTCTCCGTCTTTGACGAATATCCAAAAATAGCTTGTATTTCCAAACGTGTCTTTTCACGTAGTCTCATTCAATCTACCATAAATATCATGTTTCAAGTTTTCTCATAGAGTGTCTTATTTTATGCATCCATATCATATCATATCATATACAAAAAAGTAGTAATGTCAAAAAGAGTCAGTGCATTACATTGCATTTCATTGTTATCCAAGGGACAAAATTTGAGTCTTTCTATATTTAATTACCTCTCACTATAATGTTATCTAGTTAAGGATAATTAAATAGGGGCAACAGTCATACCCCATGTAATACGGTGGGAGAACTAACTTTTGGTTTTACGTTTATCGCAAATGTTGCAGATAACAAGAGTCGCCACCGACTTTTCTTTTATCCAATAAGGAAAGGGTGAAAATAACCGGAAAGACCTTGAGATTATTGAGTTCAGGAGGTAGATTATGAAAAGGGAAGGTGTTAGCACCCTTTTCATCCGTAGTTATCTACGGGCTCTTAATCACTAGCTCACTTTTTTGAAAATGCTTTATGCTTGTGTATGTTTGAAAGTATTTTGAAAATGCTAATAGTGAGGCAACTTTGTAATGATTCTCGAGAATGCGTACAAAGTGTTTGCTTGAAAATATTTTTGAAAGTGTTTGTGTAAAATATTGTTTGTTTCGTTTGTGAGCAAGCGATTACGAGCTATCTACCTACTCAAAGTCTTTCTTGTTATTTTCCTCCTCCTTTAGATAGTGCTACCCTATCATTAGTTAGTAGGAAGCCATATCATTGGATGTGAAGGGACATGCGCGGGTCATCGTACAGTCATAAAGGCAACTCGTAGGGGCGCTTTAGCAATTCGTAAGGGACTAGATTGTTTACCAAAGGCAGCACCGAAAGGTTCATCGAGGTACTATGATCTTTTTAATCGAGGGATAGTGCTAAAGTATCCCCATGTTCGAGGGACATAACTATTTATTCTGAAGGCAACAAGTGAGGTTACCCTAGAGGTGCGCGTGTGAAGAGTGTTTTGATTTTAATTAATTTATCTTGAAATTAGGTCAACTATCGTTTGCTTTTATTCTTGCCATACAATCCTATTAATCTAACAATAATGTATACAAAGTATAAAAATATAATTGCGAAAAAATAAAAGTCTACGCTATTACCGGGCTTCGGGGATGGGCGTACAAATAATGAAAGTGTGGGAAAAGAGTAAAACCCTACTTATCTATTACAAACCGTAGGCAGTTACAATAATCGAAAAATGCGAAAAAAATAAAATACGCGAAGCGGTAAGACACGAAAAGGAAAAAGAAATTGCTTGGATTGATTTTTGTTAGAAAAGATTTGATGATAAACCTAATAGCCTAATTAATTTTAATTTGGGAAAAAGAAATCGACCAATTAAGTTAATCAACCCCTAAATTAATTTTAATTAATTAAAAACCTAAAAAACCTAATTAATTTTGATTTTAAAAAAATAAGAAAGTTTATTAATTAACCAAAAACTAAACCCCAACGTTGATTAGGGTTTGTGAGAAAATTAATCGATAAAAAAACATGGTTTAGTTTGATGAATTAAGGGTTTTTAAAAGTGAAAATAGTAAAAAGTAAGGTTTTAAAAAAGTTACCAGGGCTGGGTGTTGAACCCATGCCCTTTATCCTTTCACTCAACACCTTCACCACCAGGTCATGCGCGCCTTGGTGTTAGGAAATAACTTCAGCGTGTTTTGTACTCAATCCTACAAAACATGAAAATATGAACAAAATAAATGAGAAAATGCAGGATCGAACCCATGCCCTTTGACATAAATTCCTTAACACGCGCGCTTCTAGTACTGGGGTGGCTGTACATCTGGTATATTAAACAAAACAATACATATATAATATAAAAATTGTTCATGAACCAGAGAGACGCTGGAGCCCTAGCTCTGGTCCTCTTCTCCGATAGCTTCTTTCTTTCAATCCTGCAAAACAACCAATACTAATAATCCAGGGGGACCCTACCCCCCTAAAGCAGGGTCTAAGATTTCAATGAGAGGTTTATTTTAGCCTAAACCGGAAGGGTTTAAGAGATACGAAATAAACTGCATGGATCGGTGCTAACATAGCTCTGCACCATCCGACCATTATGGGACTCTCCTAAGGGCTCATTCCTGCATTGTTGAACCTTATGAATATGTTAAACAAGTTATTATACGGTGAAACATGAGGAAAATAAATATATGGAGTTTTTGTTGTGTTAAAACTGATGTGGCATGTATGTATGCTTTTACACCCTTTTGATTATGGAGATCGTGTAATATCAAGCCTCTCAATGAACTTTGTTTTGATGAAGACAAATCATAATGTCAAGAAGGAAAAGATGTTGATCAAGCTAAAACATCATGGGATAAAAGTCTTTGGTTCAAGCTCTTGGAAAATTTCAAGGTATAATAACAATCTTTCTATGAACTTAAGTCTTAAATGCTCAATGATCAAAAGAAGTGTTTAAAACTTGTCCAAAGTTTTTCTCAAGTTTTCTAAGCAAAAAAATCCATTTTTACATTTGTGCAATCGATTTACATGTTGGTGCAATCGACTGCGTGACTCACATTTTCAGCTATTTTGCTTCTGTTTCTTAGTGCAATCAATTTACACAAGAGTGCAATCGATTGCTCTCTGGTTAAAAATGCTTTTGTTTTAAAGTGCAATCGATTTGCATGTTTGTGCAATTGATTGATTACTAAAAATATTTGAAATTTCCAGCTGTTAGACCCGTGCAATCGATTTGCATCAAGGGTGCAATTGATTGCTTGCTGAATGTTTTTGAAAAACAACAGCTTTGAACATACTTTTTCATAACAGCACTTCATGGAATCTTTTCATTTAATCTTGGTAATTGTTCATTATTAAATTACATAAACTTATGTTGTTTCAAAGGGGTGCTATGAACATATAAATACTGAAATTTCAAAATAAAAAACAACTTCTTCCAATCAATATTTTTCTGAATTTTAAAATATTCAACTCAAGCCTGTTTTCACTTTCATTCAAAAAGTTTTCTGCATATTTTCATATCTTGTATAACAGAAAACTTTGAGCAATCTAAGTATTTAGTCATTGTATATCATTGTTATTGGAAGAGAAGATCAAGTTATTGATAAAATCACCCAAAGTGATTATTGCTCTATAAACTCACTCAATCAAAATATTGATGTACACTTTCTTATTTTTTCAGGATTGTTGGAAATAAGATTAGTGGTGTTTGTACTCTTGTTTTTCCAGGATTCTTGGAAACAAGTAAGGTCACCTTGAGAGGATTGTTCTCATTGTTGACATAGTGAAAATCCAAGAGGATTTTTCTTGGTTTTGGTAGTTCTTGTTTAAGTTTTCCAACTATAAGGAAATCTCTTTCATGTTGAAAGGGGACTAGAGTACTCTCGGACTGTAAGGGGAACCAGGATATATCGCTTGTGTCTCTTTATTTTTTCTGCATTTTACTCTTTCATAAACTCACCATAAACCTAAAAATAATATCCATCATCACTAAAACCAGAAAATTTTTAAAGTACCTAATTCATCCCCCTCCTCTTAGGCGCACTTCGTACTTACAATTGACACCAGAGCTGGTTATAGGTAACCTTTTCCTAAAAATTCTAGAATGGCTTCCGCAAATTAAAATCCTGTTTTCAGAGATAGTGGTAGTAACAACAAGCCTCCTCTATTCTGTGGTGAATATTTTGACTTCTGGAAAATACGCATGAAGGCACATCTAGAAGCACAAGGAGAAGAAATATGGGATGCCGTAAAAAATGGTCCATTTATTCCTATAACGGTGATCAACAGTGCTGGTTCATCAAAGCCTAAAACTGCATGGGATGAAGATGATAAGAAAAATGTCCTCTATGATAAAAAGGCAATAAATCTTCTTCAAGATTCACTTAGCATGGATGAATTCTTCCGTGTCTTGGCATGCAAAATAGCGAAAGAAATATGGGATACCTTGGTACAAACTCATGAAGGAACCGTTGAAGTTAAATGATCAAGATTAAATACTTTAAGTCAAGAATACGAGTTATTTCGAATGCAGCCCGAAGAATCCATCCTTGACTTGCAGAAAAGATTTGTGCACTTGACAAATTATCTACGTGCTCTTGGTAAGACTTTAACTAATGATGAACTAAATCTGAAAGTGCTTAGATCTTTAACTAGGGAATGGCAACCAAAAGTAACAACAATTTCTGAAAAGAAAAGTCTTTCTACAATGACGTCGACAACGTTGTTTGGAAAACTCCAAGAATATGAAACGGAACTTGGAAGACTTGAAAAGCATGAGAATCAAGAGAAGAAATCCAAGAATATTGCTTTAAATATTGATTCCAAGGAAGTTGAAAAGGAAGACAATCCGGAAGAAGATGGAAATTTCATGCTTCTTGTTAAAAGGCTTGGTAAGTTCTTTGGTAGAAATGAAAAATCCTTTTCTCATGCAAAAAGAAACAATTCAAGAAAAAGGAAGCTTTCACATCAACACAAGAAGTCACATGTTATGAATGTGGTAAGCAAGGTCATATAAAGCCGGATTATCCAAAACTCTCCAAGAAAGGTGGCTACAAAGGCAAAAAGGAATTTAAGAACAAAAGGCCTATGTTGCATGGGAGGATAATGAGATAAGTTCTTCTTCCGATTCCGATAGTGATGAAAGTGAAAATCTAGCATTGATCGCCTCACACCATTCCGATGATGAAGATGACAATGTTAGTAATGAATTTTCTCTTTTTGATAATGATGCATAAGGTGCTATAGATGAACTATTAAATGAATGCAAAATTCTGTACAAAATTATTTCATCTCAAAAGAAACAAATTTCATCTCTAGAAGAAAAATGTGAATCTATGGAAAAAGATCTCAAAGATGAAAAACAAAAATTTAGTGAGCAAAAGCAGAATTTTGTATGCAAAAATTGTGAATCACTCTCTTTCCAAATTGTCCAATTAAAAAGAGTTATTGAGAGATATGGAAAAGTTCAAATTGGATCGGAAGGTGTTCTTAGCCAACAAAGATATTCCAATGATAAAAGTGGACTTGGATATTTAAAGTTTTCAAAACCAAGTTCTAATAAAACTATATTTGTTAAGGCTAGTGATCAATCATCCAAAGAGAAAGTGAACAAACCTAAAGTGGTTCATCATTATCCTAAAAAGAAAAAATTTCCTAAGAAGAAATCTTATCCTTCTAGATATAGAAGTAACTTTGAACCCACTTGTTTTTATTGCGGTATTAAAAGCCACATACCTAATGCTTGCTATGTTAGAAACTTTAGTGTGGCAAGTGGGCATTATATGTGGGTAAATAAAGATACTAATTATGAAGGACCCAAAGCAACTTGGGTACCTAATAAAACCTAATTTGTTTTGTAGGTATGCTTGAAGACCACATGTAATCTATGGTATCTTGATAGTGGTTGTTCAAAGCATATGACGTGAGACATAAACCAATTTTAAAATCTAGTGCTAAAGGCCAAGGGTTTTGTCACTTATGGAGACAACAATAAGGGAAGAATTCTTGGCAAAGACAAAGTTGGTGATCCACCTTTAACATCTATTGAAGATGTTATTTATGTTGAAGGACTAAAGCACAATCTTCTTAGTATTAGCCAACTTTTTGACAAAGGCTTCAAGATCAAGTTCACCAAAGATGAATGGTTGATAGAAGACGAAGTCACACATGAGGTTATACTTAAAGGTAAAAGAATTAATAAAATATTTATGATTTCCCTTGATGATCCATCTTTTAAGGTAAAATGTCTCATGACGAACAACGATGATTCATGGCTTTGGAACAAAAGAATTTCTCATATTTACATGGAACACTTGAATAAATTAATCAAGCATGATCTTGTCATTGGCTTGCCTAAGAGAAATTTTTTCAAAGATATACTTTGTGATGCATGTCCAAAAGGGAAACAAACAAAATAAACTTTCAAATCTAAGAATGTGGTGTCTACTACAAGGGCACTACAATTGTTGCATATGGACTTACTTGGTCCATCAAAAACAAGAAGTTCCTGAGGTAATGTATATGCCTTGGTTATTATTGACGATTTTTATAGATATACTTGGACATTCTTTTTAGTGCAGAAAAGTGATGCATTCAAGGCTTTCAAGAAGTATGCTAAGCAAATTCAAAATGAGAAGTCTTTAACAATTGCCTCCATAAGAAGTGGTCATGGCGGAGAATTTCAAAATGCTCTCTTTGAAGAATTTTGTGGAGAACATGGAATATCTTACAAATTCTCGGCACCAAGGACTCCTTAACAAAATGGAGTGGTGGAAAGAAAGAATAGATCTCTTGTAGAACTTGCAAGAACAATGCTTAGCGATTCAAATCTTTCAAAATATTGTTGGGCGGATGCGGTAAGCACGACATGTTTTGTTAGCAATAGAGTTAACATAAGATCAATCTTGAAGAAAACTCCGTATGAACTTTTCAAAGGGAGGAAACCAAACATTGCTTTATTCCACATTTTCGGTTGCAAATGCTTTGTCTTAAACAACGACAAAGATAACCTTGGTAAGTTTGATGAAAAATCAGATGAAGGTATTTTCTTGGATACTCTCACTAGTAATGCATATAGAATATATAACAAAAGAACTTTAACAATTGAATAATCAATGCATGTATATTTTGATGAATCTAACCCCTCCAAGGAGGATAATGTTGTTTGTAATGATGATGATGATGATGAAATATTAGAAGTTCCTCAAGAAAATACTTCCAAAGATGTCAATAAGGGTCAACCGATTCAACAAGAAGAAGTATCTCAACAAGAATAAAATATCAATGATCTACCAAAGGAATGGAGAACTCATATAGATCATCCTATCAATAAAGTAATTGGTGATATAAGTCAAGGTGTGATAACAAGATTAAATCTTAAAGATGCTTGTCTAAACATGGCGTTTGTCTCTCAAATTGAACCTTCCAAAGTTGATGAATCCTTAGGCGATGACCAATGGATTATTGCTATGAAAGAAGAGTTAAACCAATTTGAAAGGAATCAAGTTTGGGAACTTGTCCCTAGGCCAAGCAACAAACGCATCATTGGAACAAGATGGGTGTTTAAGAACAAACTTGACGAGAATGGTATAATTGTTCGGAACAAAGCAAGGTTGGTAGCACAAGGCTACAATCAAGAAGAAGGAATCTATTTTGCAGAAACTTTCGCTCCGGTTGCAAGGTTAGAAGCTATTCGTCTTTTACTTGCATATGCTTGTTCATTAAATTTTCAGGTTTTCCAAATGGATGTCAAGAGTGCATTCTTGAATGGATATATCAATGAAGAAGTCTATGTTAAGCAACCCTCGGGGTTCGAAGGTTTCAAGAATCTATCTCATGTATTTAAATTGAGAAAAGCTCTCTATGGTTTGAAACAAGCACCAAGGGCATGGTACGATCGACTAAGTAATTTCTTATGCGAAAAAGGCTTTGAAAAAGGTAAAGTTGACAAGACTTTGTTTATCAAGAAAATAAAAGGTAACGCTTTTCTAGTTCAAGTCTATGTTGACGATATCATCTTTGGTTCGTCAAACAAAGAAATGTGTGAAGAATTTTTAGCAATAATGCAAGGAGAATTTGAGATGTCCATGATGGGTAAAATGAATTATTTTCTTGGACTTCAAATCAAGCAGTTAAAGTATGGAATCTTCATCAACCAATCTAAGTATTGCAAGGAATTGTTGAAAAGATTTGACATGGATAATTGTAAAGCTATGACTACTCCAATGGGTTCCGGTACATATGTTGATCAAGATGAATTAGGTGTCTCTATTGATATTACAAAATATAGAGGTATGATTGGATCTTTATTATATTTGACGGCAAGCCGTCCTGACATAATGTTTAGTGTGTGTCTTTGTGCTCGCTTTCAAGAAAATCTAAAGGAATCACATCTCATGGCGGTAAAACGGATCATGAAGTATCTCAAAGGAACAAAAAATGTTGGATTATGGTATCCTAAAGGTAGTGTTTGCAATTTGGTTGATTATTCTGACGCGGATTATATAGGTTGTAAAAATGATAAAAAAAAGCACAAGTGGTGCTTGTCACATCCTTGGAAATGCATTAGTATCATGGGCTTGCAAGAAACAAGCATGCGTTGCTCTTAGCACGGCCGAAGCAGAATATATTGCAGCGGGTAGTAGTTTTGTGCAAATTTTATGGCTCAAGCAACAACTTCGCGACTACGGACTCGACCTAGGATGCATTCCTCTATGGTGCGACAATACAAGTGCAATAAATATTAAAAAGAATCCGGTCATGCACTCAAGAACCAAACACATCGACATACGACATCATTTTCTTCATGATCATGTAATTCAAGGAGATGTCGAAGTCACGTTTGTAGATGCTCATAATCAACTTGCTGATATCTTCACAAAACCTTTGGCAAGAGAACCTTTTTACAAAGTTCGACAAGAACTTGGTATTTTGGATGAACATGACATCTAAGGTGCATTCTATCCTTTCTTAATTCTTTCAAAGTGATATTCATGTTCATATGTGAAAAGTTCATGTCTATATGTTGCCTTAAGATGTTGTGTATATTAAGATTTGTTTAAATTCAAGAAAAATGTGTTTTTGGTCATTTTTGGTTGATGCAATCGATTGCACCATTGTGTAAATCGATTGCTTACTGTATACTTTTATTCTCTAACCATTATGTTTCAGTGCAAATCGATTGCACCATAGTGCAAATCGATTGCACGCTGTTCATTTCAGTTTACTATTGTTTATGTTTATTATGAAAATCGATTGAATTTGTGTGCAAATCAATTACACCTGCTATAATTTAACTTTATTACATGTTTTAATGTTGTTAAGAATTCCTATCCTCTCCTATTACCAATCTCACCTCCATTATTGACCAATTAAATAACCTTGAATACATTAAACCCCACTCATAACTCTCTACTCACAAATCCTATCCTATAACACAACCCTCTTTCCAAATTCATCTCATCACATATCTACTTCTCAAAACCCCAAAAGTATTGTGACATATACAAACCTACCTAACCCTAATCTAAAAAATCACCTTCCTCATGGCATCGAGACAAAATAGAAAATTGTCAGCTCAAGAGAAAGGGAAGAAAGTTGGATCCTCATCTATGGAAAATCCACTCATTCAAACTCTAACACAACAACAAGAAGAGAGATTCACAAAGTATTTTCAATGGAAAATTGTCTCAACACCAAAATATGCAACTTGGAAACTTATAAAGGAAAGTTTGTCACATATGTTTTGGGTATAAGAATCTCCCTAACCCCTGAAATTCTTGGAGGTATATTAAACATTCCTTATACCGGGAGCACCCTTTATGACCCAGAAGATGAAGATTGGAATGACTACAACAAGAAGAATTTTTACTACAGTATCGGAAGGTTAAATGAAGTAGAATTCCATGCAAAAAGGATTCGAAGTCTAGGCGGTGTTGTTCCCTCAAGAGACTCTTGGAGTGCAGGTAATTTTTATATCGATGATAAGTTGTTTCACTATTTTATGGTATACATCATGTTTCCACGGGCTGGAAATCACTGCACTGTGATAGATCTTGAGATGCAACTGTTGCACACTAGAAAAATAGGAATAATTGTCAATTGTGCTCGTCTTATCATGACTCATATGTTGAGGTTTGATGCAAAATCAAAGTTCCTACCATATGCTTATTTTATTACTCTTATTATTGAGCATTATGGAATTAATGTTGTTGGCAATGAAGGAAACGATCAAGAAGATGAAGGTGGCGAAGCTGTACCTCCTCCACCTGCTCCTGTTGGTCCAAGCAATCAATATGTAATTAACTTCATGACTCACCAATTTTTCTACACTCAACACCAACATCAACAACCATGGAACGCTATCAACGACTCCACAATGACCCAAATCAATGATTTTCGCACAGATGTGAATCAACAATTTTCTTACCTTCACTCCCATCTCCACATATCTCCATATGATCCCAACAACCCAGTTGTCTCTCCTCTATAATACACTGGTCCTCCACTTCAATAACAATTTCCCAATCAAGGACCATTTTTCTATAACAACCCCGACATGAAGCAACTATGGATTATGTCCATTTATTGTTATTTTTATTGTGTTTATCATTATGTCTTTATTCTATCTTGTGACAATGTTTTGTTTAATGAACATTATTGTTTAAGTTTTCAATATTATTACATGTATATTGTCCATCTTTTATGCATCATTCCCTTCTTTTTTATAATGTCAAAGGGGGAGAAGGATGTTACACTTTATGCTTGTGTATTTCCTTGTCTTAAACTTTTAAGGTACAAATAATTCTTCAAGATGAGAAAATCCAAATGATTTTAAAGCTTCTCATACAAAGGGGGAGTTATTCATCTTATGGGGAGAAGCCTCTTTCCGGAAATAACAAAGCTTCAAGAAAGATTGTTTGTCATCATAAAAAAGGGGGAGAACGTAATATCAAGCCTCTCAATGAACTTTGTTTTGATGAAGACAAATCATAATGGCTAGAAGGCAAAGATGTTGATCAAGCTAAAGCATCATTGGATAAAAGTCTTTGGTTCAAGATCTTGGAAAATTTCAAGGTATAATAAAAATCTTGCTATGAACTTAAGTCTTAGATGCTCAATGATCAAAAGAAGTGTTTAAAACTTGTCCAAACTTTTTCTCAAGTTTGCTAAGCAAAAAAATCCATTTTTACATCTGTGTAATCGATTTACATGTTGGTGCAATCGATTGCATGACTCACATTTTTAGCTATTTTGCTTATGTTTCTTAGTGCAACCGATTTACACAAGAGTGCAATCGATTGCTCTCTGGTTAAAAATGCTTCTGTTTTAAAGTGCAATCAATTTGTATGTTTGTGCAATTGATTGATCACTAAAAATATTTGAAATTTCTGGCTGTTAGAACCCGTGCAATTGATTTTCATCAAGGGTGCAATCGATTGCTTGCTGAATGTTTTTGAAAAACAACAACTTTGAACATACCTTTTCATAAAACCACTTCATGGAATCTTTTCATTTAATCTTGACAATTGTTCATGATTAATTTACAGACACTTATGTTGTTTCAATGGGTGCTATGAACATATAAATACTGGAATTTTAAAATAAAAAAACAACCTCTTCCAGTCAATATTTTTCTGAATTTTAAAATATCCAACTCAAGTTTGTTTTCACTTTCATTCAAAAAGTTTTCTGCATATTTTCATATCTTGTATAACATAAAAATTTGAGCAATCTAAGTCTTGACTCATTGTATATCATTGTTATTGGAAGAGAAGATCAAGTTATTAATAAAATCACTCAAAGTGATTATTGCTCTACAAACTCACTCAATCAAAATATTGTTGTACACTTTCTTATTTTTTTAGGATTGTTGGAAATAAGATTAGTGGTTTTTGTACTATTGTTTTTCTAGGATTGTTGGAAACAAGTAAGGTCACCTTGAGAGGTTTGTTCTCATTGTTGACATAGTGAAAATCCAAGAGGATTTATCTTGGTCAAGGAGGATTTTTCTTGGTTTTGGTCGTTCTTGTTTAAGTTTGCCAACTATAAGGAAATATCTTTTATGTTGAAAGGGGACTGGAGTACTCTCGGACTGTGAGGGGAACCAGGATATATCGCTTGTGTCTCTTTATTTATTCTGCACTTTACTCTTTCATAAACTCACCATAAACCAGAAAAATAATATCCATCATCACTAAAACCAGAAAAATTTTAAAGTACCTAGTGAAATTCGCATGACGAATATCTAGTGAACAAAAACATTCTCAATAAAAAGGATAACCTCAAGTGGAAAAAGACTTCCAACCAAGGGGAACGACATGATCATTGTCCATCATCTGGGGAAGTCAAGTCAAGATTCAAGGAGTCTCTCCAAAAGTGCCAAATAACCAGGGGCAGATCTCCATCTGAATCACTTGAGGGCATTGGACATGAATTCCAGCAACGAATCATGTACGATCAAACAAACATCTTCTGATAGTGTGGCAACATAACACTACCGATAGTGACAACTCCCTACACCCTGAGAGCGTGGACATAGTCAGAAAATACTGTGCATGAACAAAGACCTGCTAGGTTGACTGGCCTAGGCAAAAATAAGGGCATCCCGGTGAACCAAAAGGGTTCGGGAAAAAATTAGGGATAAAAACAAAAAAAATATGTACACCCGGCAAGCCGAAAACCTGAAAAGGCGGCTTGGGCAAAAAAGGGTATCCCGGTGGACTGAAAATCTGAAAAGATAGTCCAGGCAAAAGTTAGGGATTAAAGCGTACGACTATGTCCCGTCATCTCGTCACTTGCCTATCAGTAGAAGACTTATCATTTCGATCAAAAGTTACCAAGCACCTCATAAGTTGGGATAACACTCAATCCACAAGGCCTCCGCAGGCACTTTCTCCAGCAGGTACAGGGGCAGAAAAGTCTTGATACGAAGTCATTGTCATATCCTCAGCATGCGTCCCAGTAACATCTACACTCCCCACAAAGTAGAAGCAACCAAAGTTTTGATCTCTTCCTCCCCAAACATGAGTTACTTTCCCCAGCCAAGCTCTTTCGGAGCGTCGACGTCTATATTCCCCATCCGAATTTTGTAATCGCAAGCGGTTCATATAGTTTTCTCCTGAGTAAAATTTATTTCTCTGAATGCGGAAGCTCATCCCCAACAGAGTTATTCTCCCGTAGAGTTATTCTCAAACAGAGTATCTCCCCCGGCGAAGTAGCTGTAAACAAGGGGCAAATCCCCATCATAGTCATCTCTGGTTCACCATCTTCAGCGGAAGTAGAAGAACCACTTTTTCTACGACAGTCAGGAACTCAATTTCCGTTACTATCCAGCAACGGTCAGGGACTTATTTTCCCACTCGGATATGTCACAATAGCATTTCATGTTCATATATCATGACGTGCGCATACATATTGCATATAGCATAATCTCATTTATTTTGAGAACGTCATCATACAATGCATTTCATGCATCATATACGATTAATCATGTACCTTTTCAGGAAAGATGGTTATCATCAACAACTTCCAGCAAGTTCAAGATTAGCTCCTGAAACTAAACAGAGTAATTATCTGCACAATCAAATGCAACTTTACACGGGTTCGTCACAAAGCAATCTTACACGGGTTCTCCTAAATGCAGCTTCACACGGGTTTATCCTGAAAAATCTTACACGGGTCTTTTCTCATACATTTCCAAATAAATTTTTACACGAACTTATCACAAAGTAACCTTACCCAGGTTCCTCCTGAAGTTTTACACGAACTTATCACAAAGTAACCTTACCCCGGTTCCTCTTGAAGTTTTACACGAACTTATCACAAAGTAACCTTACCCCGGTTCCTCCTAAAGTTTTACACGAACTTATCACAAAGTAACCTTACCCAGGTTCCTTCTGAAGTTTTACACGAACTTATCACAAAGTAACCTTACCCAGGTTCCTCCTGAAGTTTTACACGAACTTATCTCAAAGTAACCTCACCCAAGTTCATTATGAAGTTTTACACGAACTTATCATAAAGTAACCTTACCCAGGTTCCTCTTGAAGTTTTACATAGACTTAGCCCAAAGTAACCTTACCCAGGTTCCTGCCGAAGTTTTACACGAACTTATCCCGAAGTAACTCTACCCAGGTTCCTCCTAAAGCCCTACACAGACTCCTCACAAAGAAACCTTACCCAGGTTCCTTCTCAGTTCAGATGCAATTTTACCCAAACTCCTCACAAAGCAACCTTACCCAGGTTCCTTCTCGGTTGAGATTCAGTTTTACCCAAACTCCTCACGAAACAACCTTACCCAGGTTCCTTCCCATAAGCCCTACTATCCAGGTTCCTTATCATAACCTTACCATCCAGGTTTCTTTTCTCTTATCTCCAGACGGCAGCCCACAACACTGTAAGACCTGGACCTGATCAAACACGATTAGTTTCACCTTTCCCCAGTAAGTCGCGGTGCAACCTATACACTGACCAGATATGCAGTTCACCTCCGGAGTTAATTCCCCAGTAGAGTAACGGACAACTGAAGCTCCTAAAATTCTATATCTCTCGAGACAGATACCAACATTCCTCAGCAGATTCCTCCTCAACAACAGCAACATGGGCTCTCGTCAAAGGAATATCTCAGGAAATCTACATTCTCTAGATGGCATCTTTAAGCCCATCTCAGACAATTCTCCGTCACATCCAGGATGGCATCTTTAAGCCCATATCCGACAAATCTTCTATCATCAACCTCCAAATGGCATCTGTAAGCCCATTCCCGATGTCACAAGTCGAGTTCCACTTCATGCGAGTGCAAATTTCTGGGCACTTTAGTGTTCAATCATCTTCCACCTTCAGATTACGAAAGGAAGACAAGCCAATCTACATCCGCAGGTTTAAGAAGATTGAACAGGGGCAGCTGTTGTACCCCAAAATTTTCCCTCTCATTTTACTCAACAAATGTCAAGTGAGTTCCCCAATTTGCTCAAGGTTGCCTAAGAGTTGACCAGACAAACTCTCTCCTAAGGCAGTATACCCCAAATTAGGGTTTCTATTTTCATCAAGATGGATGGACCACAAAGGCCCAAAATGCTTTCCAAGGTCCTAATATGTCCCCAAGATCATCCATGATAAGTTTCATTCCTTTCACAAGAAGTTTGCTCAGTCAACTGCTCAGATGCTAGAGAATCGACTGTACTAGGTCAAAAGTCAATTGTGGTCCACATACAGTCAAACTTCAAGATTTTTGGTCAACATTACCATTTTGAAGTGATATACATCATTTTATCAAGGGTTGATCATGATTCCTCAAGGAATTCTCCAAATTCATCAAAACCCAAAAGTTGCTAAATTAGGGTTTTGTAGGAAAAGTCAACCCAACTTTGACCAAGCATAACTTCTTTATACTTTATCAGAAATTTTCCATCCAAGGCTAATTTTAAAGAGGATGCAATTACCTACAATTAATCTTCATCCCACAAGTTCAAAATATGCACTCATCAAAAGATATGAATTTTGACATTATAGGTCCTTTTGAAAAGTCAACAAAAACACCTTTTGGGTCAAAGCTTCATACATGAACATGGAAGATCCAATTGAGATGAAACCAAAAGGTTTGTTTAGAGGACATCCTAATATTTCTAAAAAGTCCAAGAACACCCTCCTAGGGTCAAAATTGAGAGAGTTGTGCATTGTCAAATTTGGCAATTTTTGGAAAATTGTCAAAAGTCAACATTGATCAAATTTGCATTTTTTCCAAAGGGGCCCATGTTTTCTTGTTTGAAACATGTTTCTAATAGGACCCACGACCCCTGAGCTTTTCCAACTATTATTTTATTATTTTTATCATTTATTTTGATTTTTTATTCATTTAAACCAAAATAAATCAAATTAAATGGTAAAATAATAAAAGCAAATCAAATCTTGGGATTTTTGTGCACATTATGAGTCCATATACAAATAGCATGGCATGTAATTCATGCAAGGATGATGTAGATTGAAAAAGTCATGATTGGAGCTATTTTGGAAAGAAATCATACAAGGCCAAAATCAAATCAAATCTTTATAATTCCTCAAGATACCATGAGATTTATTCCATTATTTTTGACCTAAACTCCTCCTCTATATAAACACAACACCCTCATACACTAGGGAGCACGGAATTGGCTGCCCAAGAACACTCTCTAAAAACCTCAAATTCTGTCAAAACTAGTGCAAAGTTAAAACCGAAGATCCAACCACTTTCAGTCCAAGCCATCAATTACAAATCATTTATGAGGTATCTAAGGGTAAGAATAGGTCTAAAGTCATGGCCATTGATGCTTGAAACAAGCATATTCATCTTCTCCGATTTGCTTTTCTTTCAAACATTCATATAATTAATTTCATGCATTGCTAATGTTTATTAACTGTCCAAATGAGTTCTTGTTGTTACGTAGAACATGTTTGAATCCCAAAGAATAGCTTGGCTTGGTGGATGAGGTGCCTAACTGTGACCCAAGGGGCATGGGTTCATCACCCACCCCATGCATTTTTCACTTTTTTGACTATTTTCTTTTCTAACCCTTTTCATTTATTTATTTTTCACCTGATTTGTTTTCTATCATTAATTTAATTAACATATAAAATCATAAAAAAATCATTAAATATTAGTTTTAGGCTTTTAATTAATTAAAATAATTTTTGACATAAAAGTTGTTTTGATTTAATCAATATTGATTTTATTTCATAATTAACTTGTAAATTAATCAGAGTTAGGTTTTTAACTATTAATTCACACTTTTATTATTTTCCTAACAATTTACTGCAGATTCAGTACATCACCATTCCATGCGTCCATCATACGCTCACAAATCCTACCCTTTGGATCATCCCTTGGTCCAGATCCAACGTCCAACCACAACAGCCCATGATGCACTCTCTGAAGCTAATCCACATGGGATCACACGCAAGGAACATGGGCCAACCAATTTGGGCCTAACAATTTGGCAATGCACCCTCCAGTCTGCATTCTACCACACATGCCCAATCTTTTCTTTTTTTTTAATTTTATTTCAATTCTTTTTATTGTTTTTATTTATTTATTTTCCAAAAAATCATTTTTAATCAAAACATAAAAATCAAAAAATCACAAACAATATTAGGTTTAGTCTTTTTTTTCATAAAATATTTAATTGCATTAATTAGTTTAATTAGGTTAACTTAAATATATTTTTCATAATTAAAATCAAATAGAAATTAGGTTTAATTCTTAATTTTAATTCCTTCTCAAAATAAAAACACAAAAATAGGTTAATTTTTTTCTTCATTAATTTAATGATTTTTCAGAATTAAAACTTAATTAATGATTAGGATATTTTGCAATTTATTCTTTATTTCCTTAAATAAAAATGACAAAAAATGATTTTTTTTTCTTTAATTAAATTCAATTTGGTTTTCAAGGCTCAAAACCCTAATTTCTCGCATTTACGTTTGTCGTACGTACTTTTCATTATATTTTTGTAATTGCTCCGAGGTTGTAATAGTCTTCTAAACTAGGGTTTTATTTACTGTTTAATTTCCCCCCAAGTTTTGGTTATGTAATCCCCATTCCCCGAAGCCTTGTATAATTAGATTTACTTTTCCGATTTTAATTTCCACAACTATCAAACTGCTAGATGTATGCCTAGGATTGTATGCGAAAGACAATTTGCATGAAAAATTAAAACAGTTAGAAAACCCTAATGTGCAAAGATAACATTAACTTAAAAAGCACACTTGCACATGCTCATTCTTAGGGTATACTCTCACTCCGGTTGCCTTCGGTAAATGGTCATAAAGCATAGGATGTTTTAGTGGCTATCCTCTATGTCCCAAAAGATCAAAAAATGACCCTTTCGACTGTTGCCTCGAAAAAGATCTTTAGGACTCTAGGATGGTTACTAAGGTGTCCTAACATTGCTTTTGTGACCGTACGTCCCTTTCGAATGTCCCTTACAACTCCAACGATGGTGCTACCTACTTCTTAATGGTAGGATATCGCTGTCTAAAGGAAATGAGAAAAAATAATCTTTTTTCGAGTAGGTAGAATCTTAAGTACTTGCTCAATAAAAAACTTTTCACACAAACACCTTTTCAAAACAAATTTTCAAAAAAAACTTCGTCACATCCTTGAGGACTGATACAAGGATTATCACGAAGTAAACATTTTCAAGACAAACACACACAAGCAATTTGAAAAATGAGCAAGTACCTAAGAGCCCGTAGATAACTACGGATAGAAAGGGTGCTAAAACTGTCCCTTTCTATAATCTACCCCCGTACTCAGAAACATCTCAAAAAAGGTTTTTTCTGTTCTTTTTCCTTGTTGGATAAAATAAAAGTTGGTGGCAACTCTTGCTTACCGCGACATTTACGAACAAAAAACGCAAACCAGTATTAACAGTCGGTTCTGCCACCGTATCACACAAGCCATAACATGTGATTTCAATTTTTGAGTTGTTTCAAGCCTCAAAACCTCTTGCCTATAAGTACATACACTATTTGCAAGATGACACACGAATGCTAAGACCCCAAAACACTCCCAAGCACTCTGCAACTTAGAATCTGCCATAAATTGACAATTTTGAACCTCACATAGCCATCTCCAAATCCACTCGTATGTATTGAGTTTTAACCATCCAAACACTTAACTTACATCATATCAAAGTAATCCAGACCCCTTGTTTCAACACTATAACTCCTCCACCACTATCCACCATTTTCAAACATCAAGCTTGCAAGTTGACTTGAGTAGAGAGGTTCAGGAACTTTCAAGGCAGAGTAGGAGTTGGAATACATTCAAGGAGGTCCAGGCAAGCTAAACAGATCCTCAGGCCATCTTAAAAGTTTCTCAAACTCCATTCACGACTTCAGCTGCAAGAGGTAAGTTTTCAAACTTCCATCTCTTCATACAGGCATCATTTGTTTCTGATTTGTGAAGATAAAATGTGGATATCTTTACTCTAAAGTTAACCATGTTCATAGTTCCCATTTATATTGACTGTGTATAGAGAATTTTGGATTTGAAATTTCTGAGAAAATTAGGTTTCAATTTAGGGCCAGCAAAATTAGTTTTCATCTTTGACTTTTAGCTTACATAAGTTATATGGTTGGGTTCGTGGGAAGAAACACCATAACTTTAATGTTTGAACTTTCCATTTTTGTGGAGAAATGAAGAAGTTACAGGTACACCGGCTGGAGGTTGAAGATGAAGTCATCAGGACTTGATTTGCCTTATATATTTATGGTTTTGTTTATATGACCGGATGAAAAGCCACCCCAGTGACAAGCGCGCGCGTACTAAGTCACTTCTTACCTAAAGGGCGAGGGTTCAAACTAATGTGAACCCCCATTTTGTTTTTTTTCATATTTTCTGATCCTCTAACATTTTTTACAGCCGCTGGGCCCTTTGGGCCTGACATTGTTTTTTTATTTGCTAGCTCACCTCCTTGCTTACTTTTGTCACCCATTGGCCCGTTCATCTTTATTTACTTATTTATTTCATTTTTCTTTTTAAATATATTTTCTAAAATACTAAAAATCATGAAAAATACAAAAAATGATACTTTTTATATTTTGACTTATTTTATTTTATTTTCCCATGAACAAAAATATTTTATTTACTATACTTTACTTATTTTTCTTATAAACTTAATTAAATGTTATATTATTTATTTTTCTTCATACCATTTAAAAAATATATTATTTAAATACCAAAAAAGGACTAAAAATATTTTTAAAGCTATAAATATTTTCAAGATAAAAATGCCAAAAAATACTTTCCTTAAAAAATTATTTTCTTTTGGTTAATTAATAGAATTAGGGTTTTCTTTTAAAAAATCTTTTTCTTAATAAATTCAAACTTAATTAATTATTTTCTTCATTTAAATTAGGTTAAGACAAAGAAAGTCTTTCTGTATGAAAATCAAACAAAATTCATCTTCTTTACATTTTTATCCTTATACATTTATCCATCATTATACTTTGCATTTATGTAATTTTTGTACATATTCAATTTGGTTGTAATAGATTAATTAGGTTTATATTATTGCAATCCCCATTCATAAATTGTATACCCCCTCCCACAAGTATTGTAATAGCGTAGTAATTTTAAATTTTGCAATTTATTGCTTTCATATATACAATGCTAGTAATTAGGTTCTGTATGGAAAGATTAAAACCAACCAAATAGCAAACCCTAATCCAAGACAAAATCAAGCATGAAAATAATACACTTGCACACAAGCACCCCTAGGGTTATCCCACTTGGTTGCCTTATATAAAATGGCCATATTACGCATGTAAGGTATCTTAACAAAAACAAACAAATATAAGATCATAGTCCCTCGATGACGCTATCTAAGTTGCCTTACAAATGATCTTAGTCCCTTAAAAGAATGATAAGATACCTTGCAACATTGCTAATCATGGTTATACGATGACCAACACCCGTACCGTTAACATCCAAGATAGAGTTGCTTACCAAATCAATGGTAAGACAACAATGTCAAAGGAAAAGAAAATGAACAAGAAAGAAATTTGAGTAGGTAGATTGCTCCTAGTTACTTGCTCCATTTCAAACAAAATATCCTTGGTATTTTCAAAAACAAATAACACACACATTTTCAAACATCATACAAACATTGAAAATATTTTCAAAAGATCAAACGTCTTTGTATACATTCTTAAAAACAAGAATCATTACAAAGATTGCCTAAACAATGGCCTATTTACAAAATACTTTCAAAAAACACACTAAGCACAATTTTAAACAAAAGAAAGTGATCTAGCAAGTAACTAAGAGCCCATGGAAAACCATGGATGAAAAGGGTGTTAATACCTTCCCTTTTCATAATCTACCCCCCGAACTGAAGAAATAATCTCAAAGGTATTTCCTGTGCTTTTTCACCTTTTCTTTTGGATAAGAGAAAAGTCGGTGGCAACTCTTTCTAACCACAACATTTACGATTATTGTACCTCAAAATTTTCCCTCTCATTTCTCAAGGAATCGCCCTGGATTCTCAAGTTTTCTCTCATACAATTCCAAGCCTTGAATTATCATTTCTTTCCAAGCAAACCATTCACAAGGGAAAAATGGTCATTTGCGCGTTGAGAAGTCTAACTTTGACTTTTGAACCAAAACCAAGTTTCAAGAATCATATTTCATCAAGACATGTTGGAATATGAAGTTTGTATCATCAAAAAGTTCAAAAGTCAAATTTACTATGGAAAAGCCAAATTTCTAAATACTTGGGATTTTTTCTAAGTATTTAAGAAAAATGACACTTCAGAACTTCTGAGCCAGCCTCCAGGCAGGAGCAGTCAGAAGTTGTAAACATTATTCAGCATATAATCTTTAGTCAGAACATGGCTCTTTAGCATCTATGCAAGTTCAGTCATAGTTTGTTAGGATAAGGCAAAGAAGTTAATAAAAGCGTAATACGAATCCTGAAAGCTCCTTCAGAACATGCTGGAGCCAGAAGGTAGGAGGATCAAAAGTTTGGATGCTACGATGAAGCAGAACTCCTAATCCGGAGTTTGCAAAGGTAAGTCAAAGAAGGTTACAAAGCATACTGCAAGCTTACTGGAAAATCTGGGGAATCCTTCAGAACATGCTGAGGCAACAAGGTACAAAGATCAGAAGCTGGATGTTTGTCTTAGATAGAACTTCTAATCCAAAATTAAGCAATGATGCAAAATCTCAAATTACAGGATTTCTGATTTTTGACAAATCTCATCATCATTTAATGCTCATTAATGCTCACAACAACTTTTGAGTCTTTGTCCAAAGGACCTCTCCACGTGTGGCATAGAAATTCCCTTGTTATCCTTAAAAGAAAACTTTCATACAGAAGTATGGGAGGGTCCATGCGTTACTTTTCGCTTGTGGGTTTACTTTTCCTTAATCCCTGCTTGCTAATCCAGTCTAGGCTAAAAAATTGTCAACTATCACACATTTTTTTAACTTGCTTCAAGAACAAGTCAGCATCTAGCGTATGATGTTGGCGCTACTTGACCTCTCAAAAACTACAAAATCTTTGCCTATAAATAGAGCACCTTTGGCCATTGAAAGGTGGTCGAAAAAATTGAGAAAGAAAATCCTTGAACCCCTGCCAAAATTCCAAGAGTTCCAAGAACTGTAAACACAACACATAAAACCTTGTTAACTTTTGATTCCTTGCATTCAAAACTCCACTTGTTCTCAAATATTTCTTGACTAAAAAACCATTCACACAGTTTCTGATCTACACGTTGGAAACTGCCTAAACTTCTGTATTCATACTACCTCACATTCTCCATCCATCTAATCAAAGAAATCAGAGCATCACCTCTTTGCTGTTCCAGAAGTTGAGAACCTCCATCTTGCTGAGTACGTGAAGAAGTTGCTCAGAACCTCACCAGAATTCAGGATCAACCTCTGTCCCATAGAACCTTTTCAACTGTAAGGTAAGCTTCTGCTGACTCTTATCACATTACTTAAAGCATTACCAGATTTACAGGCTCAAAAATACAATGTAGATATCATGTTTCTAATGTTGTACATATTATGAGATTTCATGCACCTACCTGTTTAAGTAGAGAATAAATCAGTTCAGAACTTCTTGAAGAAACTAGAACTCAGAGTTAGGATTAGCAAATACATGCTTGCCTCTGACTTATAGTTCTGATATTTCTTATTTTTTGAAACACCATGACACCTGCTATAACTGTTCTATGCATGTCTTCTGTTTTGTGGAGAAATAACCAAATTACAGATGTTCTGACTAGCATAGAGAGAGACCAAGTTCTGTCAGTGGAGCCAGCATTTCTGGAGTCTGTTTTGTTACCAGTAATATCAGAACTTCTGAAAACTAATGTGTTCCCAATGGGTTCAGAACTTCTAACCATATACATTTTCACTAACAGGTTTCTGTTTTGCAGCGTTCCAGGATCAGAACCTCTGACTTCATTTTTATCAGCAACACGCTGATTCTTTTTTATTTTTTTTATTTTTCTATCACTCTCCATTCCATTAATTAGCAAACATCAAAAGTATTTCCTTCACACTTTATTTTGGTTTCTTAAAACAAAGGACCAAAAATATTTTCTTAAAACAAAACAAGTTCGTTTTCACATTTTCTTGTACATTCAATGAATTTCAATATGGTTGTAATAGTAATTTAGGGCTTATTTTCTTTGCAATCCCCATTCGTACATATGTATCCCTATCCCCTAAATATTCTAATAGCGTAGAATTTCAGTTTCTGCAATTTACTGTTTTCCTTATACTGTATAGTAATTAGGTGTGTATGGCAAGATAAAATCAACAAGCAGATAACCCTAACCAAAGATTAAATGCATGAAAATCAAACACGCTATTCACACATGCACCCTTAAGGTTAACTCCACTTGTTGCCTAAAAATGGCCATGTTATGTATGTGGGATGTCTTAGCACAAACAAATACAAGATCATAGCCCCTCGATGATGCTATCAAAGTTTCCTTTCAAAATGATCTTAGTCCCTAAAGAAAAATGCTAAGTCATCTCACAACATTGCTATCATGGTCATACGATGACCCAATGCCCGTCCCTTAACATCCAACGATGGGGCTTCTTACCAAATCAATGGTAAGGTAGAAACATCTAAAAGAGGAGGAAAATCACATCTAAAACCTTTTTGAGTAGGTAGATTACTTTTAGTTGCTTGCTCAATTTCAAAACAAATATCCTTGCTACTTTCAAAACAATCACACACACTTTCCAAACATCTTTCCAAACTTGAAACATTTTCAAAGCTCAAAACTTTGTATACATTCTTACGAACAAGAACTATTACAAAGTTTGCCTAAACGATGACACCTTTTCAAAATACTTTCAAAACCACACAAAAGCACATTTTTCAAACAAAAGCAAGTGATATAGCAAGCAACTAAGAGCCCATGGAAAACCATGGATGAAAAAGGTGCTAATACCTTCCCTTTTCATAATCTACCCCCCGAACTCAAGAAAACATCTCGAAAGGTCTTTCCTGTGCTTTTTCACCTTTCCTTATTGGATAAAAGAAAAGTCAGTGGCGACTCTTGCTAAACCGCAAAATTTGCAAACACAAACGCAAAACCTCAAAGTCAGTTCTCCCACCGTATCACAGAACTGGCGACTCTGCTGGGGAGTATTACTTGAAAGTGGGGTTACCTTAGGGTTAGATCACATTTACTTGCTTACATTGTTTGATTTGTATGCTTTACATTTTGGTTCTCTGTTTGGGCTTGCTTTGATCCTCCACCCAGATCTGGGGACACCTTTTAGATAAATAACAATAGATTGTGGAAACTGTACGGTGTAGACCGATATGGTTGAAACAATGGCTATGTTAGTGTGACGCATTTGTGGGTACCGGTATCCCTCATGGTGAATCGAGGAGAATACGGGGCCGTTGAGTGGCATCGTGAAGCACTAATTGACTTTAGAACCCTAATTGAACAACTTGGCCATTAGGACGTAGTGAGATAACCGGTTTCGATGTAAAGTTGAAAATTGGTTGATACTCGATACTACACTTATTAAGGATGGACTTTTGGGATATCTTGGCCGCAAGAAAAGATTGATTGTGTTGAGACAATGCCTAAAGGAAAGGTTGGTGATATTGAGATCCTTTAGAACTCGATCATTATTACTAGGACAGGTTAAGCCAACTAAACTTTAAGAGGGTACTTGCCTATAAAACCTCCTGCAAGCCTAAAACATAGGGATTTGTTTGCTTTGTGTGTATATACTTACTTGTACATAACACCATAACATCATAAACATCATAAAGCATCATACGCATACTCACTAACCATTTCAAAGATTTAGAAATTTATCTTTGTTTTTTTTGTATAAATTTATAAAAGCACACCCTTAACTTCAAGAGTTAACCTCAAGAGTACCCGAGTATTCTCCTTTTACCAAGAAATTGGTCGACTCCTCAGTTTGGCTACATCCAACCTCCAAGAAGAGATGATGTGTGTACTGTTCCAATTCTTCGATCCCGTATATCATTGTTTCACTTTCCCAGACTATCAGTTGGTACCTACACTTGAAGAGTTCTCTCTACTCTTAGGGGTGCCCGTGCTTAATCGGATACCGTTCACCGGCCTAGAAGGGATTCCAAAGCCCGAAGTCATCGCCGAAGCTTTGCATCTAAAAAAATCTGACGTCATAGCCAATTGGGAGACAAGAAGTGGGGTCAAAGGTTTCCTAGCCAAGTTTTTATTGGAGAAGGCTCGTTCATTCTGGGACGACATGCATTTCCAAGCTTTTGAAGACGTCCTGGCTCTCCTCATTTATGGTTTGGTTTTGTTCCCCAACTCGGACCAATTCATAGATGTTAATACCATCAAAGTCTTTCTCTCTCGCAATCCCATACCTACCATATTGGGAGACATCTTGCATTACCTTCATACCCGCACCATGAAGAAAAGAGGCACTCTCTTGTGTTGTATTCCCTTACTCTCCAAATGGTTTGTCTCACATCTACCTCAATCAGTACTGAAGAACGAGCAAAGATTGATATGGTCTCAAAGGATAATGTCCCTCACCCATTCTGACATCCGTTGGTGTTTGAGATCCTTGGAAGACGTCTCTATCATTGACCGCTGTGGGGAATTCCCTAACATTCCTTTGTTTGGTATTAGGGAATGTATCACCTACAATCCTTGTTTAGCTCTTCGATAGTTTGGGTATGCCCGAAGAGACAGTCCTCATGAAATGGTCATTCAAGGTTTGGTGTTCGACTATGACAAAGAAGACCAAGGTTACCGTCAAATATTTATACGAGCTTAGAGTATGGTTAACAAGGTTGATAACAAGACGTTGGGGCGTAAGAATTCCATTCCTTTGGAACCTTATCTTAAATGGGTGCGGCCTCGTGCTCAAAGTCTTAAGATGCCTTATGAAGTCGTTTTAACTGCTATCATGGAGCCAGTAGTTGAGGGAGACGTTCCACATACTATCCTCTATCCTGATATGCCCACTTCTCTTGAAGATTTTCAAAACGCTTGGATTCAGTTAAAAGGAGAGCGAGACACCTTTGAATCTAAGTTCTATGAGGGAGAGAAGAAGATATTAAAGCTTACAAGGGAGCTTCATGAAGAAAGGAGTTTAAACACCTACATTGCGCCAAAGAGGATGCGCACAACTTTTCTGTCTTAGGAGTTTACTTTATGCTTATTTCTGTTGTTGTAAGCCCAAGAGGCGTGTTTGTATTCAAATCAGAACTCTTTAATGCAAGTTAACATTTGTTCACATTGAGGGACATGACTGTTTTATTCTGAAGGCAACAAGTGAGGTTACCCTAGAGGTGCGCGTGTGAAGAGTGTTTTGATTTCAGTTAATTTATCTTGAAATTAGGTCAACTATCATTTGCTTTTTTTCTTGCCATACAATCCTATTAAGCTAACAATAATGAATACAAAACATAAAAATATAAGTGCGGAAAAAAATGTCTACGCTATTACAGGGCTTCTGGGATGGGGGTACAAATAATTAAAATGCAGGAAAAGAGTAAAACCCTAATTATCTATTACAAACTGTAAGCAGTTACAATAATCAAAAAATGCGAAAGTAATAAAATACGCGAAGTGGTAAGACAGGAAAAGGAAAAAGAAATTGCTTGGATTGATTTTTGTCAGAAAAGATTTGATGATAAACCTAATAACCTAAATAATTTTAATTTGGGAAAAAGAAATCGACCAATTAAGTTAATCAAACCCTAAATCAATTTTAATTAATTAAAAACCTAAAAACCCTAATTAATTTTGATTTAAAAAAGAAGAAAGTTTATTAATTAACCAAAAACTAAACCCTAATGTTGATTAGGGTTTGTGAAAAATTAATTGATAAAAAACATGGTTTAGTTTGATGAATTTAGGGGTTTTAAAAGAGAAAATAGTAAAAAATAGGGTTTTAAAAAAGTTACCAGGCTGGGTGTTGAACCCACGCCCTGTATCCTTTCACTCAACACCTTCACCACCTAGTCAGGCGTGTCTTGGTGTTAGGAAATAAATTTAGCGTGTTTTGTACTCAATCCTGCAAAACATGAAAATATTAAGAAAATAAATGACAAAAGGCAAGATCGAACCCATGCCCTTTGACACAAATGCCTTAACGTGTGCGCTTCTTCCACTAGGGTGGTTGAACATCCGGTATACTAAACAAAACAATAAATATATAATATAAAAATTGTTCATGAACCAGAGAGACGCCGGAGCCCTAGCTCCGATCGTCTTCTCCGATAGCCTCTTTCTTTCAAACCTGCAAAATAACCGATATTAATAATCCAGGGGGACCCTACCCCCCTAAATCAGGGTCTGCGATTTCAATGAGAGGGTTATTTCAGCCTAAATAGCAAGTGTAATATGGTGTTAGAATTGACTTTACTTGTTTTTGCGTTTTATCGCAATTGTTGCGGTTAGTAAGAGTCGCCACCAACTTTTGTTTTATCCAATAAAGGAAAGGGTGAAAAGAACGGGATTTTTTTAAGATTTTGAGTTCGGGGGGTAGATTATGGAAAAGGAAGGTGTTAGCACCCTTTCTATCCGTAGTAATATACGGGCTCTTAGTTGTTAGTTCACTTTGAAAATGCTTTTTATGTAAGTGCGTTTTGAAAATATTTTTAAAAAGATGCCTTAGTACGGTGAACTTTGTAATGATTCTCGTATCGTCGAGAATGCATACAAAGTGTTTTGTATTTAAAATATTTAGAAAGAGAGTGTATACGTGAGAATTTGTTTCGTGAGCAAGCAACTAGAAGTTGTCTACCTACTCAAATTGTCTTTGTTCTTTTCCTCTTTTCCTTTAGACAATGCTATCCTATTATTAGTCAGTAGGTAGCTCTATCGTTGGATGTTTTGAGGGACAGGCGGGGATCATCGTACAGTCATAAAGGCAACTCGTATTTCACTTTAGCAATTTTATCGTAAGGGACTAGATCGTATACCGAAGACAGCATCGAAGGTTCATCGAGGGACTACGATCTTTTTAACCGAGGGTCTTTGCTAAAGTGTCCCATGTTCAAGGGACACGACTGTTATTCCGAAGTCAACAAGTGAGGGTACCCTAGAGGTGCGCGTGTGCGAATGTGTTGTGTTTCAGTTATTTGTCTTGAATGTTAGGTTTTCTAGCGTTTGTTTTTAATTCTTTCCATGCAATCCTATTAGCATACATCTAGTAGTTAATATAGGTACGGAAAATAAAAATGTGGAAATTTGAATCTATCGCTATTACAATGCTTCGGGATGGGGGGAACTACAAACCAAAAAAATGGGGGAAAGACAAAGTAAAAAGGTCCTAGTTAAAGTCTATTACATCCCATGTACAATTACATAATTGTGAAAATAATACGAATAAAAATAGATAAACGCGTAGGAAAGAAAAGAGAAAGATGTAAAGAGAACCTAAAATATCTTAAGTGGTAAAAAGAAAATATTTTTGTTTTTTGTTTTGTTTTAGGAAAATATTTAAATTAAATTTATGGAAACCTAATTCTAATTAATTAATTAATTAAAAAAAGATGATTAATAATTAATTAAAATTAATAAAAATCTAAGTCTAATATTTTTTTTGTGATTTTATGAGTTTATGAGCGCATCTCACATTATGATTGTACTAAGGAGAGGAGGTGTTGGGATTCTGAGGAGGATCCTTCAGCGTAATCAACTCCATCCTAAACATGTGTTGCAATACTTGAGCCGAGGACATGTTGATTTTGGTGAATTTCCTTTTGGGCGTGTCGTGCTTACGCTGATTGCTTTTTCATTGTTGTTGCACCGGTGTTGGATTAGAGATCCGCACTGCCCCCACAGATTGGTTGAGATCACTCTTATTACGATCCTTCGGGTCATACACAGTACTGAACTCCTTTTTTCCATTGTATGATGCAGTCCCCTGAATTTTGCTGCTCCTGAGTTTATTTTCAACATGTTCCCGCATGAACATATCAATTGATTCCATGCCTTCCAAGAGAGTTTGATCATTGATTAGACCCCAAATTCGAGCAGTTTTCTCCAGACGACCGTATCTGTCTTGATGAAGCTTGCTGATGAGAATCCTCAACTCTTCTTGTTCCCGAGCTAAACTTTGGATAAGATCCATCTAACTACTAATCTGGATTCTCATCCTTTCCATCTCAGCTTGCAGTTGTTCCAACTGGTCATCCTTGTTGTCTTCAGGATTTTTCTTGGTCATGTTCCCAGCGAGGAGTGTTTTCATTTCTTCTTGCCCCTTGTATATATTTAGGAGCATTTCCTCGAACTGAGCATCTTGAGCTTGGAAATCTTTTCTGTTCTATTTGAGAGCCATTTTTTTGCTGAAATAAACAGCGAGAGAATGAGAAACTTGTATTGGAAGAACTGCTATGTAATGACATGCATGCAATGTTTTCAAGGATCTCGTGGGGTAAACCAAGAAAATGTTAGAACCATACTACAACTGTGATTGAAGAACTTCGTATTGTTGAATATCCTTCTACGAGAATCAAGCTCGCCATGTCGAGTGGGTCATAGCCTCTGACTCAAGACATCATGCTTTGATGGCATTGGCTAAAGGAAAATAAATCCCCTTGCCCCTCCCTAGACATTTGGTTCATCATACTTTGGTGGCCTTTGGTTAGAGGAAAATAAATCCTCCTGCCCCTTGCTAGACGTCTAGTTCATGATAACCTGCATCACATGCCCCTGAGATCCTTGAAAAGGTTAACAACATGTTATAGCATGATGTCATGAAGTGTATACTATGCACCAAACAAAATTGCAAGGTGACATAAACAAGTAAGTCTTGCAAGAAGTTTAGGTTATTGGATAATGACTACAAACAAGTCCTGCAAGGAATTCATGTTGTTAGATAATGAATACAAACAAGCCCTGCAAGGAGTTCAAGTTGTTAGATAGTGAATGCAAACAAGTCACACAAGTAGCCTTAGGTTCAGGCTTGCATGGGGTTTGTAGGTAAGTACCCTCTTGAAGTTTAGTTGGTTCAACCTGTCCTAAAAGAAGTAACCGGGTTCTAGGAGTCTCAATATCATTGATCATTCTCCCGGGCATTGTTTTAGCTCAAGCATCTAAATTGCGACCGAGATATCCCGAGAGTCTGACCTCAATGAGTGTAGCATCGAGTATCAACTAACTTCAATCTGCATCAAAGCCGTCTATCTCGCTAATTTCTAATGGCTAAGTTGTGTCAACTAAGGTTCTACGGTCAATTAGTGCTTTATGACACCACACAACAACCCAACATTCTCATTGTCATACTCAAGGGAAACCAATACCAACCAATGTGTCACACTAACGTAGCCATTGCTTCAACCGTATCAGTATACACCGTACATTATCCCCGATCTATTGCTACTTACCTAAAAGTTCCCCAGATTCGAGTATATGATCTTTAACAATAACCCAAACATAAACCTGAAAGGTAAAACACACAAGTCAAACAAGGAAAACATTTTAAATATGATCTAGCTCTAAGGTAAACCCCACTTTTAATTTTAGATTCCCCAACAGAGTCGTCAGTTCTGTAATACGATGGGAGAACTGACTTTACTGGTTTTTGCGTTTTATCCCAATTGTTGCGGTTAGCAAGATTCACCGTCGACTTTTATTTTATCCAATAAAGGAAAGGGTGAAAAGAAAAGGAAAGAACTTTTTTAAATATTTTGAGTTTGGGGGGTATATTATGGAAAGGGGAGGTGTTAGCACCCTTTCCATATGTAGTTATCTACGAGCTCTTAGTTGCTAGCTGTTGTACCCTAAAATTTGCCCTCGCATTTTTCCACAAGAAATCACAGCTTCAGGCGTTTCCTGATTTTTCAAACTGGCTCAAGAATCGGTCAAACAGACTTTTCTCGTCAGTCAGATACAATTAGGGTTTTATTGATTTTCAGGGCTCTAGAATGTTTCAAACAGTTGGCTTAGGGTTTTGGTTGATTTTGGCTCAACTTCGATCAGGCGAACGCTTCTTTGGCATTTAATCAGGAATTAGGGTTTTTATGCGCGGTTCTTCAGAAAGATTTAATTCTACGGTGCTTTGCAAGATATTCCGAGATTTGGATTGAATTCGCATTTGTTTGACTGAATCAGTAAAAGGTTGCATTGGGTTTGAATTTGCAATGTTTGATTAAAGTCAGTAAAGGGAAAAAGCGTCTGGGCAATTGCTGTGATTGACTGTTGTTTTGCTCTGGATGTTTGAAACGCCAGGTTTAACTGATCAAATGCTGAAACATTGTTTATTTAATTATTTATTATTCTAAGATTAAATGATTGGAATTTATTTTCAATTATTATAATTAAAGAATTATAAATAATAAAACGAACAATTAAAAAAAGAGGAAAAGAATTAATTGGATAAAGAAACTTTTTATTTATTTTAAATTATTTGTACAATTGTTTTGTTTACAAATTGTTTACAACAATGATTTTACATTTATTTAAATTTAAATAAAAAAAACTATCCTAAGTATGTTTCTAAATCTTCAGATTCTTCATCTTCTATCCCTTGCTCCAGTACTCCATGGAATTTTATCTGCAAAACAAAGAACAGAAGAAAAGTTAGAAGCAGATAAATAAATAAAAGACAGACAGATTAATTTAGACTCATCATTAAAAGCAAATGGCCGGGATCAGTTAGCCCTCTCTGCAAACCACGGGATTTCTCCCGGTTCACAAAGAAGGGTGAAAATGTTTGCAAATTAAATGAATGCACAAAGTTAAAATTGCACATTTCAAATTGTCAAAACTGCATAGTTCAAAAGAAAGACAGCATATGCAAATAACCAAAGTCCAAGTTACAAACTGAATTGCCAAACAAAGTCCAAATTCAAACTTTCTGCCAAAAAGCTGTCAAAAGGGATATGGCAAGATATCAAACAAGTACAAAAGGCCATCAATGCTGTCAAGAAGCAGAAAGTATGGAAAAGAAGACATAAAGCGCAGAGGAAACATGTTTTACAAGCAAACAAAACTCAGTTTCATCATTTCCCAGCTATTTACTTTTTCAGAGAAGTACAAACATAAACAATTTTTTAATGTTTTTGCACTGGAGAGAGAAGGAAAAGAGAAGAAGAAATAGGGCTTACAGGTTTAGGCTTGAGAAGGCAAATGATATAAAAACAATCTGTTCATAACACAGTACAAAAGGGGGGCAGAGAAACAACATAAACAAAAAAAAATCAGTTCACATCAAAAAGATACAAAAAACCATTCAAAAGCTTTCATTTGTCCAAGAAGATGGATTCAAAAAGCAAAAGCCTCAAAGCCATAGGCAAAACCTGCACTAAACCTGAAGTTGGTAAATCAGAATACCAAGCTCCAAGCCTTACTGGCTTCAAACCCCAACCTGTACAAGCATAACAACAAAAGGCTTCAAACCCCAACCTGCCCAAGCCTTACCTGCCTGAACTGTCAAAGCCTAAATCAGTAAAGCTCCCAAACACCTTAAACCAAAAAGCATAATCAAAACAAAAAGCCTGAAACACCACAAGCCAAAACTGGTATCAAGCTTGTACCACCAGTTTTCAAACCTCCAGCCTAACCAATCAAGCTTGTACCATCCTGCACAAACCTGTCAAACACTTAATAACCACAAACTATCCAAACACAAAAAACAGCATAAACTGTGAAGCCCAAACAATACCCTGTCAAACCTGCTTAAGCCTTGAACCTGTAACATAAGTCTAAGCCATAAACCAAAACCAGTACGACCTTCCTCACACCCATAACTTGTTTCCTAAGCTTTTCAAGGCAACGTACAGAACCAACCCATCAAACCCTCAGAACTCAAGGAGTTCATCATAGGGTTAATCCACAAGCAATTAAACCAAGCATACTCAGGCAACCAAACCCTCAGAGCTTCCTCATCATTGGGCCATTAAACAAACATACAAGGCAAATCAAATAGGCAACAAAAGCAAAGTATCGAGGCAACCAGAAGAGAAGTAAAAAGAAGCATCTCAGTATATCAAGCTCTCAAGTGATCATCATCAAGCATATCAATAAGCATATTCAAGCACAGAAGCAAGCGTACGAGGCAACGAAGAAGAAGGAAATGATATCACAAAAGGTTCAGTTCATCATCATCACCAAACAAAAGAAGTAAGACACAAATACCAGAGTACCAAGGCATCAAGTGAAGCAAGCGAGCTCTCATCGCACATCCCCCCACCGACAAACCTCCGAACGCCTCCTAATCTCCTCCTTCTCCGTCTCTGACAGGTAGTACTCCCTTTCCCTCATTTCAAAATCTTGCGTAAACCATAAACAAAATCAGAACATGTAAGAAAGAGGATGTTAAAACCCTAAAATATGCTGAGTTAATTTTTACCTTGCATGAACCATCGATCGAGCGATCTGTGGACGGGGAAGGGGGTGGATGATGGCGCTGGTGGCTTGGGCGAAGGACTTGAGCTAGGCGCTTGGCGTGAACGAAGAAGGTGACGAACGAAACAAGTGAACGGCGCTTCTGTGTACACAAACCCTAAGCCATGTCCCAAATGAAACAACTCTGATCAACCCTAAAAAACATTAAGACGTTTGGGCCTTTCCCTTTTGATCACCTAAGCCCAAGCGTTTAAATTTGCACCCCCATACGTTGCTCTTTTATTTTGGGCCAGCATGACCTCCTTTGAGCCCATTTCTTTTATATAAAACTTAGCCCTTTTCTTTGATAAAAATATATACTAACCCCTTTTTTAAAAAAAACACTGAATTATATTCTTTCATTAAAACTCTTTTTTATTTTTATTTTTATTTTTATCATTTTATTTTTTATCTTTAATGAGAAATTTAACCTAGAAATACTTATAGAAGATACATCAAAAATAGGTTGTAGTTTGGGTTTTCTTTTTAATTAAGGTTTTTGTATATAAAAATATTAATACATAAATGTTCTTTAAATATATACAATTTCTTTTCTTAGAAATATTTGTACATAATAAATGGAAATACATTTTTTTTACATAATATAATCAAAATGGAAAAACATTCTTTCTTTCTTTTTAATTAAAATACCCCTTTTTATACATAATCAATAAAATACATTTTTTTAATATACATAATTTAATTAAAATTTAAAACATTTAATTAACATATTCTTTTTTTGTACATATTTAACAAAGAAATACAAAAGGAATAAACACCAAAAACATTTTCTTTTCTTAAAATACATTAATTTGTACATACTTAATTAAAATACAAAACAAGAAGCATATGCTTAATAATACACATTTAAATTCACATTTCCGCACTTGTAAATAATTCTCATACATGAACAATTACACTTACACAATACATTTCGCATTATACACTTGATACACATACAATTACTATTCTTATACGTTACATTACATTATTTACATTTTATCGCAATTCGATTTGGTTGTAAATTATTGGACACTACATTCCTAAAAGTCTCATCCCCATTTGTGAATTTGTACCCCCACTCCCGGATACTATTTGTAATAGCGTAGACTTTAAATTCTTGCAATTTACCGCTTTCAAATTATACCATGGTTAGACCTAGGGTTTGCATGTACATAAAATCAAATGCTAGATAACCTAATACAAGACAAATACATGAAATCAATACACAATCACACTTGCACCCCCTAGGGTAATCCCACATGTTGCCTTCCAAAATGGGCCATGCTTGCACGTCGAGTTTCTTTGGCAAAACCAATTCAAATGATCATAAGTCCCTCGATGACGCTTTCGAAAGTTGCCTAAATGGAATGATCATAGTCCCTTCAAAGCAAATTGCCAAAGACACTTGGCACCATTGCATTCATGGTCCATACGATGACCCACGCCCGTCCCGTTAAACTTCCTAAACGCAAGATTGTCCACCAAATTCAATGGTGGAACAAAATTGTTAAAAGGGTTGAAAACATAGAGAAAACCTTTGAGTACAATAGGGGTAGACAAAACTCTTAGTTACTTGAGATCAACTTGCAAAAACACTTGCCTTCTTTTCAAAAACCATACTTCATGCACACTTTCAAAACAAACTCTCAAAAACATTTGAAACATCTTTTCGAAAAGATACACACTTTTGTAAAACACTCAAACACGAGTCAAATACATTGGTTGCCTAAGACAAGGTATCTCTTCAAAAACATTTTCAAAACACACACACACACCACAATTTCAAAGCAATCGAAAATCAAGGCAAGTGATCTAAAAACCAAGTAACTAAGAGCCCATGGATAACCATGGATGAAAAGGGTGCTAATACCTTCCCTTTTCATAATCTACCCCCCGAACCCACGAAATATCTCAAAAGGTTTTTGCTGTGCTTTTTAACCTTTCCTTTAGGATAAAATAAAAAGTCGGTGGCGACTCTTGCTCAACCGAAACATTTGCGAATACAAAACGCAAAACCTCTAGTCAGTTCTCCCACCGTATCACACTAGCTCACTTTGAAAATTCTTTTTGTGTAAGTGCATTTTGAAAATATTTTAAAAAAGATGCCTTAGTACGACGAACTTTGTAATGGTTCTCGTATCGTTCAGAACCCATACAAAGTGTTTTGTCTTTAAAATATTTAGAAAGAGAGTGTATGCGTGAGAATTTGTTTTATAAGCAAGCAACTACAAGTTGTCTACCTACTCGAATGGTCTTTGTTCTTTTCCTCTTTTCCTTTAGACAATGCTATCCTACTATTAGTCAGTAGGTAGCCCCGTCGTTGGATGTTTTGAGGGACAGGCGCGGGTCATCATACAGTCATAAAGGCAAATCGTAGGGAACTTTAGTAATTTTATTGTAAGGGACTATATCGTATACCAAAGGAAACATCGAAGGGTCATCGAGGGACTATGATCTTTTTAATTGAGGGTCTTTGCTAAAGTGTCCCACGTTCAAGGGACATGACTATTTTTTCGAAGGCAACAAGTGAGGGCACCCTAGAGCTGCACGTGTACCAATGTGTTGTGTTTCAGTTATTTGTCTTGAAAGTTAGGTTTTCTAGCGTTTGTTTTTAATTATTTCCATGCAAGCCTATTAGCATACATCTAGTAGTTAATATAGGTACAGAAAATAAAAAATGTGGAAATTTGAATCTACGCTATTACAATGCTTCGGGATGGGGAGAATTACAAACCAAAAAAATGGGGGAAAGACAAAGTAAAAAGGTCCTAGTTAAATTCTATTACATCCCATGTACAATTACATAATTGTGAAAATAATACGAATAAAAATAGATAAACGCGTGGGGAAGAAAAGAGAAAGATGTAATGAGAACCTAAAAAATATTAAGTGGTAAAAAGAAATTATTTTTGTTTTTTTTGTTAATTAAATAAAATATGATTAAATAATGAATTAAAATTAACTTTAATTAATAAAAATATAAGTATAATATTTTTTTTGTGATTTTATGAGTTTATGATTTTTTTTTTGTTATAAAGAAGAAATAATTGAAAAAAAGAAAACAAATAATAAAAGAAAAACATAAAAAAAATTAAATTGGGCCAAGCTGCAAAACAAGTAATTAGGGGGTGTGAGAATCAGAAATCAATTGGCCCAACAACATTGGCCCAGACGCTGGAGGAAAAATCTCCAGGATCCCGTGCATCTCTCCCATGAGGCCTATCGTTGGTGCTCAGATCTGGATTGCTGGATCTGGATCTAATGATGTTGATGTGAGAGCGCATGATGAGCGTGATTCTAACGTCAAAAACACCATGCGATCACTTGTTCATGTCCTGTTCTCTAATATGAATGCAATTGTATCACAAAAAAGTGTTAAATAGACCTGCAACCGATTATACAAAAATGAACAAAATTTTTACCACCGGTGAATTCGAGAATGGCCTTCTAAGCATGTTTGGACGTGTTCTTGGATCTAGGGAGACTCCTGGGGATCTCAGGAGTAAGGTTTGATCACTGGTTTGGATTGATTGTGCCTGGAAAAACAGTTGTGAATTTTGGAAAATTTGAGGAATTTTTTAGAATTTGGTAGAACTTTTGGAGGGATTTTCGAAGAGGAATTTAGATCTCCGTTTGGCCTTCCTTGTAGTGCTTTATATAGAGGGAAGAGATGAGTGAATAAATATGGAAGGAAAACCAAGCCATGATGGCCTTTGAGACAAAAATAAAACACATCCAAAGCTTGTAAAAAATGAGTGATTCTTGCCCTTTCTTGATGCTGCATGAATCTGGACGTTTGTGATGTACCTTTTATGAATTAATGGGCTCAAAAGTGGATCAAATATCGCCCATATGCATAGCCCATGATTTTTGGGATTTTATTTAATTTATTTTGCATTTATTTGAATAAAAACAAAATAAATATAAATAAAATAACAAGAAAATACAAGACAAGGTAAGAGTGAGTTTAGGAGTCTTTTGCAAGGTCATGGACATGTTTTAAGTCCAAAAGGTTAGGTCACAAGTCCAAAATTTCAAGTTTGCACATTTAGCATTTCATGCATTTCTTTAAAATTTCCCAACTTGTGAAACTCATAACTTGCTCAATTTTCAACTTTTGAAGATGATCTTAGACTTTTTGGAAATATAAAGATGTTATCTACAATCTCTATGTTGATCATTTTTGCTTTTGAAGATATTATCTTGATGTAAGTTGCCTTGACAAAAAGTGTCTTTTGTTGACTTTTGAAATTGACCTATAATGTGTGAGCTTATATCTTCCAAATGAATCATCTTTTGGACTTGAGAATATTAACAAAGTTGTAGGGAATTGAATTTTCTTAAAAATGGGCTTTGGTTTGGGAAAAGTTGATGAAGCATGTAAAAGTTATGCCTAGTCAAAGTTCAGTTGACTTCTTCTAAGGAAACCCTAATTTGACAAATCTTGACTTTTGATGATTTGAGAGCTTTCCATGTGGAATCATGATCAACCGTTGATAAAATGATGAATATAACTTCAAAATGTTGATGTTGACCAAAAATCTTGAAGCTTGACTGTATATTGACCATAGTTGACTTTTTGACCAATATAATTGATTTCTAATAATTTGAGTCATTGATTGAGAAAACTTGTGATGTAGGGCTTGAAAATTGACATGAATCTTGTTAAGGACCCGTGAAGAACCATGGAAGCCACTTGAGACTTTGGAAACCCAAATTTCCTTGAGAAACTCAAAACTCTAGTTGTAGACCTTTGGGCTTAGGAGGAGCATCTGACTGGTTAACCCTTGAGTGTCTTGAGTTTTTTAGGAGCCTTGAAAGAATGTCTTGAGAAAATGGGAGGGAAAATTTTGGGGTACAACATCAAGGGTTTAAGAGCTACGAGAAAAAATGCATGGATCAGTGCTAACATGGCTTTGCACCTTTCGACCATTATGGGACTCTCCTAAGGGGTCATTCCTGCATTGTTGAACCTTATGAACATCTTAAACAAGTTAATATACGACGAAACATAAGGAAAAATATATGTAAATTTTGTTGTGTTAAAACAGATGTGGCATGTATGTATGCTTTTACACCCTATTGATCATGTAGATCGATCTAGCCTTACCCTACCGAGTTCCTAGAATTGAACATGAGAGTTGATAGGCCTCGAGAGTGGCTGCAAGAGAGGGTTTCAATTTGCCCTAATTGTTTGGAAATTTTGGAATTTTTGGGGTGCTTTCTTGGACAAGGGTTTAGTGTATTTGATGTCTGAATGAGTGAGATATATAGCTTACAATTAGGTCAAATGTAACACGGGCTTGGACCTTGTAAGAGACCTTTATTTTATTTTATTTAATTTTGAATTTAAATTAATAAAAATCAAAATAAATAAAATAAAAAAGTCAAGGGGTGCATGGGGTGGATCTGAGTTTCATGTGAAGTGTAGAATGTGCATGGACCTTGAAACAATAGCCCATTAGCCCAAAAAATCAAGTTTGCTCAATTTAAACTTTATGCATTTGCTCAAAATTCCCAACCTACACTGGTCATAACTCTCCAAATTTTCATCTTTTGAAAGTGTTCTTGAAGTTTTTGGAAATCCCAAGTTGTCCTCTACAATCTCTATGTTGATCATTTTTGCATTTGGAGAATTTATCTTGATGTAAGTTTCCTTGACAAAAAGTGTCTTTTTGTTGACTTTTAAAATGACATGTAATGTATTGACCCATATCTCTCAAATGAAGCATTTTTTTGGACTTGAGCTTAGAGAGACAAAGTTGTAGAGAATTGAATTTTCTTCAAAATAAGCTTTGGTTGGGGAAAAACTAATGAAGCATGTGAAATTTATGCTTGATCAAACTTTAGTTGACTTCTCCTAAGGAAACCCTAATTTGGCAACTTTTGACTTTTGATGATTTGAGAGTCTCCTTGATGAATCATTATCAACCCTTGATCAAATGATGAATATGACTTTAACGCCTTGATGTTGACCCAAAATCTTGAAGTTTGACTGTATGTTGACCATTGTTGACTTTTTACCCAATATAGTTGATTTTCAGTTATCTGAGCTATTGACTGAGAAAACGGGGGATTCGAGGCTTGAAACTTGATATGAGCATTCTTGAATACATATACGAAACCATGAATTCCATTTAAGACCTTAGAAACCCAAACTTCCATGTGAAAGATGAAACCCTAGTTGCGGGCCCATTGCTTAGGAGGAGAATTTGTTTGATCAATTCTTGAGCAACCTTGAGCATTTGGGAACCCTGGGAGTATGTCTTGAATAAAATAAGAGGGAAAATTTTAGGGTATAACACCCCAATTTTCCCCAGGGTCATTCATTCATCGCATCTGCATCATTAGCCGGTCACTGTGCATTTAGAATGACCAAAAGTCAACTTAAATCATCATTTGCATCATTTTAGAGTTAAAAAATACTCGTTATCTCACTTCATGCATTTTTATCTCTTTACTTGCTTCATACATTGCATCAAGTTAATTATATTTCAATAATATTGATATTTTGGTTCTACAGGTAGACTGTTAAAAGCGATTCGACCTTCCACGAAAAACTAGCAAGCAAAATATTTTGGGTTTTCACCTTTATCCAATATTTTATGAATCTGCGTTGCGCGTAGATCATGCCGGTATGCTCGCTTCATTTTTTGGTACATTTTGCAGTCTCGTTCTTAACTGTCAGCGTCTATTCAACCATATATGTTCTTATTCTCAGTCTTATTTTCAATTTTGATCATTTGCAGTCTTTTTTATTAACCTTTATGACTCATAATTTATTTTATTGTGTTCATTTCTTTTTTTTCTTCCGATTAATTAAGTGTCTATTTTTTTTGTTTTTGATTATTTTGTGTCTCATTTTTTTATTCAAAAAAACTAAAACAAAAATGCTTTTGAATGTATTTATTTGAGTTCTTTTAGTTTTTTATGTCAATTTTATCCAAAAGGATATTTGAGGCATTCTAAAAAATATCAAACCCTATTATTTTGTTATTTAAGAATAGAGATGAGAAATTGGATGGGAAGATCAGATTATCTCTAAACAAACAAACACAAATACTTCACGCTACTCCCCTGGTTCATCCATCTTCACGATGTCCATCTCCCACCGTCTCCTTCTTCGTACCATACTCCCTTCTCTTGGCTACACGCCCTTTCCCCACCAAAACTTGTTAGAGAATAGGACGTATCTAGAAGGGGGGTTGAATTGATACCTTGATTTTTAAAATCACTTTTTAAGAAAAACTTGAAGCGCAGTGAAAGCTACCCGGATACACTCATCTAAACAATCCTCTATTTTGAAAGACCGAATATGTGAAAAACCGAATGGAATGAATCAATGAGAATTATTATCACTTAACTCAATTATAATTGATCACTTATACACTTTAACTTTTGTGAATTACTTCCAATGAAATGTAGAGAATAAAATACGCAAATTTGCACTTTTGGACTTTTATCGAACACTTGGTGTGCTTAATTTCACCAAGTTCAATCTACCTTAATTTGTAGTGTTGAATTCAATTATAACAATCAAAGTGATTACTATAGTTTTTAGTAATAGTTTTATTGCACTACAAATCAGGACAATTGGAACCACAAGAGCAAATTTTTAGATTATTGCAAATAAACGGTAAAGAGCGAGAAAGAAAAACGACACGCAATTTGTTAAGCCAGTTCCCCCTGTCGTCCTCACGTGGGGTACGTCTTCCCTTAATTCTAGAATTTATAATTAGGATAGTTGCTATTCTGATTGAAAGTTTATACAAGAGATATAAAATAGTCACCACAATTCAAACCCAATATTTTGAATTGAAAACTAAGCTTCACTCTTCCCTTCATTCGATTTGAATCAAGTATGTCATCAATCTTCAATAAACCTCTGGTTATAGCTACCTTTTTGAGAACCCACAGTTCCTCAATCCCTTAAGCACTACTGAATTTGATGAAGCAAAGAATTGTCAAAAACCCCAAAATCGTAATGATCTTGGAGGAAAAAACCCTCAGATCTTATTCAAGAAAAACCCACAATTGCTCAACCCGAACAAGATCGCAATCTTCTACTTAGGATGTTGTCAACACACGCTCCGCACCTTGATCGACAAAAAATATTATGTGTAGTTGTCAATGGCTGAGTGAGAGGTTGAAGATGATGAGTACCTTTTGTATCTATTTCACTCTTCTTGTTGAAAACCAAATTAAATAACCAAACAAGTATATATATGTTATCTAAGGTCAAGACCCAAACTAACAGACTGAAAAATAGTTTCTATGAGCGAGCGGTTGACCTATGTAAAAGGGGACTCGACCTGAGCATTCCCGTAAGTGCCATATGACAGTGTATACAAGCCATGCATCGACCTATGCAGAAGGATGACTCAACCTGAGAATTCTCGAAGATACCACATGACAGAGTGCAAGATCCATGCGTTGACTGCTCCAGGGGTATGTGTCGATGCATAGTTCCTAAACGTTGCTTCCAGGATGGGTTGACCACATAGTCGACGTGAGCAAACCCGAGACTTCCTAAAGGAGAAAATTTTAATCATGCGTCGACTTGAGATTTCTTTGAGTCGACTCATAGAATGTAAATTTTCAAAAATACCAATTCTTGAAGACTTTTCATGCTACTTTGTCCACCATATCGTCTAGCAAAATTTCCAACATAGTTTTGACATCATTGAAATATTTCCTTCACATACTCCCCCTTTTTTATGATGGAAAAACTTGTCCTTAGCACCATGTATCTGGAATATTCATCTTGGAGATTTGTCCACCTATCTATGTGCATCCTTTCGTTTCATATCATCTGTTCTTGACTTCCACATGCTTCTCCCCCTTTGGCAACATCAAAAATAGTTAAAATAACAAGTTAAAGTAACAATAATCAATATAAGCAAGGTTAGATCATTATCTACTTTGGAAATCAATGGCTCTAACAAACAATCACATAAAGAGATGTTAGAGAAAGGCATAGAAAATAATTAGACACCAATCATATAGTATGGTTACAAGCCAATGCTCAAATGAAGACAAACACAAGGTAAGTCATAATAAAAAATAATTAAACAGCGAATAGAAGCTAAAATTCATGAAATTTGCAAAAAAAATAAATCAATTTTCACCACTCTCATTTCCTTGTTGTGGTGGAGGATTTGATGGTTGGTTAAAAGGGAAGTGTTGCATGAAATTGTTGGTGAAGTTGGTGAAATTGTTTGCTTGAGACTCCATCATACCATATAAAGTATTATATCTTTGATCCTGAATGGTAGAATATGTGGAAAATTATTCACCGTGTACTCTGACACGGTTTGATAGAGTGGCAAGTCTCTCATTCACAAGTGAGGAGTTCTCCTCCTGTTGAAGGCGCATAGACTCAAGAAGATTCAGAATGTTAGCATTTTTTCCACCTGTCACTTCATCTTCATTCATGGTAGTAACATTTTCACTTTCCTCATTATCCTCATCCTGTTCCTCCTCACTATCATCTTCTTGCTGCAAGCTCACGTTATTACTTCTTAACACATACCTATATCTTTGCTGACTCGCATCCAAATGGTGAACCATCATAGTCAAAGTTTTCTAAGTGAAATCTTGATCAGTTGATATTCTAATAAAGGGAATATCCGGAACACCAATAGCGGCCTTGTTAAGGACATGTTGAATAAAGGAAGTGTGTCCCAATGTTGTTCCTCTACCCGAATCCTTCAGACTATACATTTTTCTTGCAATGTAGTGAGGCCAATTTATCCTTATTTTGTTATTGATAGCATAGATAAAATGTACCTCCGGTTTATCAACTCTTGAATATCCATCCCTCTTAGGGCGAATGATGTGAGAAACAATCAATTGCAGAATACGGTCAAGAGGCTTCAATGCACCAGTTGTGACCGACTTTGTAAATAAGGTTCTATTTACAACATTTTCAGAGTATGGCTGTTTCAACATAGAGTTTAGAGCAAGCTTAAAGTCATATCCTTCAAAGTTATTGGTATCAGTAATTTTTATTGCAACCGGACTTGGAGGAAACAATTCAAATTCCGTCCAGATTTCAGAGTTAACAGTGTAAACTTTGTTGTTCATCTTGTATTAAAAAGTGCTTCCTTCAAAATTACCTTGAAGACCATTATAAAACATCTTGATCAACTCTTCATTAAAAGCAGTATCACACTCTAGAAAGACCCCTAGTTTCTGAAATCTTAATAGCTCAACAACATGTGGTATATTCAACCTACCTAGGGTTTGCCTGTATACTACGAATTGATTGACTATTTTTCTTTTACTAAAGTTCTTTGAATAAGAGTCAAGCAAATCATTAGAGAGTAGATATAAAGCTGTTACTGGACCAGGATTCTGTTTAGAGGAAGAACTACCTTTCACCAATCTTCTTTTTGTGGGTCTTGATGAAGCCATGGGAGAAGATTTGAGGAGTTTGAGATTTTTGATTAAAAGAGGCTTTTAGGGTTTTGAGAGGGATTTAGGCAAATAGAGTGATGAGAGTAAATGAGTATAGATGAAAAGATAAAACACAAATGTCACATATAAGTCCTAAGGTCATTGGTTAGAATGTCGAGCAATGCATTAACCTATGCATGTCATGCATTGACTCATAGAGCCAAAATTTTGAGAAGTATAGGTTCCAATATGCATCGACGGCTCTCAAACATAGGTCGACCTAAGCATGCTTATTTTTCAATTTTGCACATATTCATGAATTTTAAGACACAATAAAGCATAAATAACCACCTAAGCATAGATCACACATCACAAAGGTCTAAAAACATTTATCACAAGAAATTTAGAATTTTCAAGTTTACCGAATTGCGTTATCGAGAATAGAGTTAGAGTTAGAATGATATTACCTATATGATGCAAGATGATAATTTTCCATCACAAGTAACTTGATACAAGAGTGTAGATAATTCGTGAGAGTACAAGTATAAATAAGAATAATGCAACTAATGTTGTTGCAACCTATCCGAAATATCGAGAACACCAAGTTCCTTAAGGATGTGGAAGAAAGGCTCGATCGCAAGAGGTTTTGTGAAAATATATGCAAGTTGATTTGTGCTATCAACATGCTCAAATACGATGTCGCCTTTTTCTACATGATCCCTAAGGAAGTGATGTCTAATCTCAATATGTTTGGTGCGTAAATGTAAACCGGGGTTTTTAGTTAGGTTTATGGCACTAGTGATGTCACAAAATATCGAAATATGATCGAGTTTAACATCAAAATCAAGTAATTATTGTTTGAGCTACAAAATTTGGGGACAACAATTACCGACTGTAACATATTCCGCCTCGGCAGTTGATAAAGCAACAAATACTTGTTTCTTTTTATGCCAATTTACTAAGGAATTTGAAAAGAAATGACACATACCACTAGTACTTTTCCTATCCAACTTGCAACCGGCAAAGTCAGAATCGGAAAAACTAGCCAAAGAGAAATCACTACCCTTAGAGAACCATAATCCATACTTAGTCGTACCACAAAGATAGCTAAGTATGCGCTTAACGGCTTTTAAATGTGACTCCTTGGGATATGATTGATACCTAACACACATACATACACTAAACATAATGTCATGATGATAAGCGATAAAGTAAAGAAGGGAACGAATCATACCTCTATACCTTTTTACATCAATCGGTTTACCATGTTCGTGACGATCAAGATTAACCGCGGTAGGCATTGGAGTGTTAATAACCTTTGATTTTGCCATATCGAAGCGCTTTAATAGTTCTTGACAATACTTGGTTTGACTCACAAATGTCCCTTCCTCGAGTTGATTAATTTGAAGCCCAAGGAAGTACTTTAATTCATCCATCATACTCATTTCAAATTCTCCCTACATCAACTTAGAAAACTCCTTGACCAAGGATGTATTAGTAGAACCAAATATGATATCATCTACATAAACTTGTACTAAAATTGAATGTTTTCCTTGGAGTTTAATGAAAAGTGTTGTATCAACCTTTCCTCTTGAGAATCCTTTTTCTAACAAAAATTTGCTAAGGCGTTCATACCAAGCCCTAGGGACTTGTTTGAGACCATATAAGGCACGTTTTAGTTTGTAAACATGGTTAGGATGCTCATAGTTTTCAAATCCAGGAGGTTGAGATACATACACTTCTTCATTAATATATCCATTTAGAAAATCACTCTTAACATCCGTTTGATATAACTTGAAATTTTGTGAACATGCAAAGGCAAGTAAAAGGCGTATAGCCTCGAGTCGGGTGACCGGTGCATAAGTTTCCTCATAGTTGATTCCCTTCTCTTGGTTATACCCTTGAGCAACAAGGCAGGCCTTATTGTGAGTTATTATTCCGTTTTCATCCAATTTGTTCCTAAACACCCATTTAGTGCCGATTACACAATGGTCTCGCAGAGGAGGGACAAGATCCCAAACCTCGTTTCTCTTAAATTGGTTCAACCCATCTTGCATAGCTAAAAACTAATGTTCATTGAGTAAAGTGTCTTTGGAGTTTTTAGGCTCAACTTGTGAGACGAAAGCAAAATGATAACAAAAGTTACTTATCTTGGACCATGTAGTGACTCCTTTTGTGATATCTCCAAGGATATTGTCGATGGGATGATCCTTGATAGATTTCCATTCCAATGAGAGATCATTTTCATTGCTTTTAGTATCCAGATCTTTTTCTTTAATAGATTCACATTCCAATTGGGAATTATTTTCATTGCTTTCAACATCCAGATCTTTAAGTATAATTTCCGAAGATACAACTGCACCATCTAATACAATACCTTTTCCGACCAATCTCGGACAAGATTCATCAAAATATACACGCACGGATTTCTCAACAATTTGTAACCTTTTGTTAAATACTCTATAAGATTTACTAGATTGAGAGAATCCGAGAAAGATACCTTCATCAGCTTTTGAATCAAACTTACCAAGATTTTCTTTTCCATTATTCAACACAAAACATTTACATTCGAAAACGTGAAGGTGTGAAATATTAGGCTTTCTTCCTTTTAGTAGTTCATAAGGATTTTTGTTTAGAATTGGACGAATTAGGATCCTATTCAAAACATAACAAGCCGTACTTATGGCATCGGCCCAAAAATACTTAGGAAGGGCATATTCATTGATCATAGTTCTTTCGAGTTCTTCTAAAACACAGTTTTTGCGTTCCACTACTCCATTTTGTTGTGGAGTGCGTGGTGCAGAAAAATTATGATCAATGCCATGTTTTTCACAAAATTCCTTAAAGAGATGGTTTTCAAATTCACCTCCATGATCGCTTCGGATTGTAAAATTTTTAGTGTTTAACTTGTTTTGGAACATCTTAGCAAATTTTTCAAACGCTGAAAAAGTGTCACTTTTGCTAGCTAAGAAAATTGTCCAACAAAATCTAGAGAAATCATCTACTATAACAAAACTATAATAATTACCACCTATACTTTTTATTCTAGATGGTCCAAAAAGATCCATGTAGAGAAGTTCGAATAGTTTAGTTATAGAGATAATATTTTTAAATTTGAAAGAAATTTTTGTTTGTTTACCCATCTAACATGCATCACATAACTGATCTATAGAAAATTTTATTTTGGGAAAACCAAGAACTAGATCTTTTGATACAAATTTGTTTAGCAAGTCAAAATTGACATGTGCTAATCACCTATGCCAAAAGCCATGAGTCTTCACTCATGGAGATAAGAAATTTAGTGTCGGTCAAAGATACTTCATTCAAGTCAAGCATATATACATTATTAACCCTCAAGCCATTAAACACAAGTTCCTTATTACTATTTTCAATTAAGCAACAATATTTTGAAAAATAAACTTTATATCCTTTGTCGGATAATTGACTAATACTAATGAGATTATGTTTAAGACCCTCAACTAAAAGGACATCTAAGATAGTAGTAGAAGAGGAATTACCTACACTACCTTTCAGAGTATAGCTCCCTTGTTCTTATCACCATAGGTTACAAAGCCCTTCTTTTTAGCCACAAATTAAAATAATAGGGAAATGTCACCCGTCATATTTCTTGAGCACCCACTGTCGAGAAACCATCTTCTCTCTGTAGTCTCAAGACATTCCACCTGCAAAATCAAACAAGGGAAATAGGTACCTAATTTTTATCATGTCCTTGTGTGTGAGTGAAACATGGGTTTCCTTTGGGAGACCATTTGAAAATGCCTTTAGGTCCCAAAAATCTTCTAAATCAACATTATTTAATGGTGTGTCCCTCCTTGCAACAATATAGACAAGCTGAGTCTTGATAGGAGTTACTTTTGCTTGATTGATCTCTTATATGATAAGAATATATTTGATAGGGATTAATCATGCTTTTTCTAAAGTTTGAATGATAAATAGCAAATGTAACTTTGGGTTGTAAGGCCTTGTCTAATTTGGCTTTAAGAACTTTAGTCTCTTTTTGCCAAATGTAACAAGTTTAACAACCATGCCAATTTTGCCAAGAGGTCTTGTCAATTTCATCTTTGTCTTTGATACTCTCTATTATAGAAGCCTTTAGAGTTTCCAACTCCTTTTCAGATTTGGTAAATTTAAGCTCAAGGTATTTGAAAATATTTTTATTTGAGGCTAAGCGTTTGAAAGCTTCCTTAGCCTCATGATGTAGATTATCAAATGAATTTTGTAATTCAATATAAGACATTTCATCAACATGATCATATTTAGAGTTTCTTATATTCTTTTTCTTTTTGTGACGCGTCTTAAGACACAAGTTTGCTTTTTCTTCTTCATCACTAGATTCATCTTTTCTTGATGAATCACTATCACTATCCCAAGCAATGTAAGCTCTTCTAGCTTTGTTTGGCTTCTTTTGAAACTTATTTCTTACTTTATCTTTCTTGAACTAGGGATAATCCAGTTTATAATGATTGGGTTTCCCACAATTGTAACAAGATCCCTTTGACTTATCACTATTTCTTTCAAAAGCTTTGTTTGGCTTAGCTTTCCTTCTATAGTCAACGAGATTCTTGTCCAAATGTTGAATTTCATTCTTCCGAAGATATCTATTGTACTTCTTTACAAATAAACCCAAATATTCATTTGGTCTCTCAATTCCATCACTTGAGTCACTTCCACTTGAATCTATGGTGTAAGACTTGGAACTTGAAGCCCTTAACACGGTGGACTTCTTCTTCGTGTCCCTCAACTTTTCTTTCTTCTCTTTCTTTTCATGCTTATTAAGATTTGTGAGCTCTTGCTCATGTTCTTGAAGTTTTCCAAATAGTGTTGTAAGATCCAATGTAGTTAGATCATTGTCTTCCTTGATAGCCGGGACCTTAGGTTTCCATTTTTTGTACCCCAAAATTTTCCCTCTCACTTATCAAGAATTTTCTCACAAGATCTCCCTTGACTCAAGACTGCATTAGGGTTTGATCAACTCAAGACACCTCCTTAAGCACCGATGACCAAAATTAGGGTTTGAGTTTGCACAAGGATTTTTGAACTTTCTATGCCCCATATGGTTTTCATGGATCATTATGGACCCCCAAGATTACTTATGTCAAGTTTCAAGCTTTGGATTCCATTTTGGCTCAGTCAATTGAGCAGTTGACCTAAAAATCAATTGTATTAAGGAAAAAGTCAATTATGGCCAATTTACAGTCAAACTTCATAATTTTTGATCCACATCAACATTTTAAACTCATATGTATCACTTGATCAAGTTTGGACCACAACTCAAGAAATTTGATCAAATCTCCAAAAGGGCAAAATGGGCAAAATTAGGGTTTTGACTAGGAAAGGGCAATTCCTGATTTTTGACCTAACAAATGGTCAATCGGTTTAAGGCATGATCTCAATAGTCTAATTGCATCATTTTTTTACCTAATAACATGGTTCAAAACATTGCAAAACCATTGGATTGACAGATGAATTTTGCAGTCAACTGATCAAAAGTCAATTGTATACTGAAAAGTCAAACTTTGACTTTTTGGTCAAATTCAAGTGCTAAAGATCATAATTCATCAAAACATGTCAAAATATGAAACTTATTCATCAAGAAATCAAAAAGTCAAGATTTCATTTTAAAAAGTCAAAATTTCTAAACTTAGAAATTTTTCTAAGTGTTGGAAATTTCATGTTTTTTTATAACTTTGAGCAAACATTTTCACCATGATGCGAGATGATTCGAAAGAAAATTTCAACATGAAAGTTGTATATATCCATGATATCTAACACATTTCTTTATACAACTTCTCCTAGAAATTCTTGGATATCAAGTTATTAATCCATGAAGTCTTGGTCATGAAACTAAAGTACTTAGTGAATTTTCAACAATTTTTAATCAGGTTTTTGTCCCAACTTCTTGGCCAATTTTCATCAAGTTCCAGCTTGATTTAACAAAAGTGGAAAACATGAAAGTTTTAGGGGAGGTTCCAATATTTCCAAAAATTCCAAGAACTCATTGAGATCATTCTTGAGCTGAGGGGATCGAAGACATGAAGTTAGGGTTTCATTCTTGAATTACAAAGCAGAATTTGTGATGAACACTTGACTAAAATTCCAACCAAAGCTACAAGATCTCTCTTTTCAGGCTATGTTCTCTCAAAATCTATGCATAATCAAGCAATTACACAAAGCCTAAGTGTATTGCACAAGCATTTGAAGATTTATCCAAGTCTTGATACCACTTATGGTTAGAAATGCAAAAGTAACATTTCCATTTGCATAAAGCTTCACTTTTCCAACCACTCTCTTCTTTAAAAGCTTGAAATCTGTTCCAAAGATCACTGAAAAATATCTCAACATCAGAAGCAATCCACAAGACCTTCAAAGCATGTCTAAGTTCCTTAATTCACCCCTTTCTTCATCATGAAGCAACTTGTCTTTATGAATTTGAAAAATGGCATAACATGTGATTTTCAAAAGTCTGAGTTTTTAAAGTCTCAAACCTTCTCTATAAATATAAGAAGCATTTGCAAGACAAAGGGGTTATAAAAAATAGAGAGAAAATCCATAAGTTTTATTGGTAAACCCTCAAAATCTCATATTCACAAAAGCCATAACAGTATACAAAACTTCCACTCTTGAGTTTTAAAGTCCAAACCTTTGAACATCTCATACCTTACAAATTCTGTCCAACCATCTAAACACTCCACATACATCATATAGAAGTTGTTCAAACACAAGAAAAACTTCTGTAACATCACTATCATCACTTCCCAAGCTCAACAACAGCCCATACAACAACTCAAACTCAAAGCACAAATTTCAGTTTCAAGGTAAGTTTTCTTGATTTTTAACTCTTCATACAAGCATCATTAATGGTTCATTTATGAAGATAAAATATAGATATCATTGCCTTAAATCTAACCATATGCTTGATTTTCATTTTCACTAACCATGTGTTGAGAATTGACTTTTACATGTAGCAAAACAGTGATAAAAACAAAAAACAACAGTTATGCATCGACACAAAATGCTATGAGTCGACACATATTATGTCCAAAACAGGTTATGAGCCGATGCAAACTATTATGCGTCGATAAAAAATGTTACATGAGTCGATACGAAATGCGAATTCGTCGACTCATACTGAGTTAATTTTCATTTTTCAGCACCAAGGAAGTTTTCGTATCAATACATAATGGCATGTGTCAATACATAAACTGTTTTCGTATCAATACATAATGGCATGCGTCAATACATAAACTGTTTTCGTATCAATACATAATGACACACATCAATACATAAAATTTTCGTATCAATACATAAGTATATGTGTCAATACATAAATTTTATAAAAAAAAAAAACAATTTTCTTATTTATTTATTTATTTATTTATTTTTGTATATTATTTATTCATTCAATATGGTTGTAATAGTAAATTAGGATTTATTTGCTTTCATCCCCCCATTTGTAAATTTGTATCCCCATCCCCCAAATGATGTAATAGCGTAGGATTTTAACTTCCGCAACTTATTACTTTAATATAATTGTTAGTAATTAGGGTGTGTATGGCAAGATAAAATCAACAAGTAGAAAACCCTAATACAAGACAAAACAAGCATGAAAATCAATACACTTTCACACAAGCACCCCTAGGGTAAAATCCACTTGGTTTCCTTATAAATGGCCATATTACGCATGTGAGGTATCTTAGCAAAAACAAGCCTAAATACAAGATCATAGTTCCTCGATGACGCTATCTAAGTTGCCTTTCAAAATGATCTTAGTCCCTAAAGAAAATTGCTAAGATACCTTGCAACATTGCTAATCATGGTTATACGATGACCCACGCCCGTCCCGTTTACATCCAAAGATATGGTTACTTACCAAATCAATGGTAAGATAACAATGTCAAAGGAATGAAGAAATGAACATGAAAGACTTTTGAGTAGGTAGAATGCTCCTAGTTACTTGCTCCATTTCAAAACCAAACATCCTTGCTATTTTCAAAACAAACACCTACACTTTCAAAACATACAAAACTTCAAAACATTTTCAAAAGACCAAAATTTTGTATACATTCTTACTGTTGTACCCCAAAATTTGCCCTCTCATTTATCAAGAGTTTTCTCACAAGATCTCCTTGAGCTCAAGACTGCACTAGGATTGATCAGCTCAAGACACCTCCTTAAGCACTGATGACTAAAAATTAAGGTTTAATATTGCAAAAGGATAATTGAACTTTTAATACCTCATATGAATTTCATGGATCATTATGGACCCTCAAGATTACTCATGTCAAGTTTCAAGCCTTGGATCACACTTTTGATCAGTCAATTGAACAATGGACCTAAAAATCAGTTGTATAGGGGGAAAAGTCAACTTTGGCCAATTCACAATCAAGCTTCATAATTTTTGATCCACATCAACACTTTAGTCTCATGTGTATCATTTGATCAAGTTTGGACCACAATTCCTCAATAAATTTGATCAAATCCTCAAAAGGGCAAAATGGTCAAAATTAGGGTTTTGACTAAGAAGGGGCAATTTCTGATTTTTAACCTAGAAATTGGTCAATTGGTTTAAGGAATGATATCAAGAGTCCAATTGCACCATTTTGACCTAATGACATGGTTCAAAACATTGCAAGTCCATTGGATTGACAGATGAATTTTGAAGTCAACTGATCAAAACTCAACTGTATACTGAAAAGTCAAACCTTGACTTTTTTTGGTCTAATTCAAGTGCCAAAGATCATAATTCATCAAAACATGTCAAAATATGAAACTTATTCATCAAGAAATCAAAAAGTCAGGATTTCATTTTGAAAAGTCAAAATTTCCAAACTTAGAAATTTTTCCAAGTGTTGAAAATCCATGTTTTTTTCATAACTTTGAGTCAAATTTCCACCATGATGCAAGATGATTCAAGAGAAACTTCCAACATAAAATTTGTAGATCTCCATGAAATATAAAACTTTTCTTCACACAAGTTCTCCTAAAAATTCTTGGATCTCAAGTTACAATTTCAAGAACATAGGGTCATGAAACTAAACACTTAGTGAAATTTTGCCCTAATTTGGTCAGGATTTTGACTCAACTTCATGGAACTTTTTCATATAGTTCCAAGATGAATATTCAAAATCAATTCAAATATGGGTTGTAGAGAAAATTGCAAGCTTTCCAAAATGTCCAAGAACTCCTTGAGACCATTCTTGAGTAGGGATAATCGAAGAGATGAAGTTGGTGTTTTGTCACTTGAATTACAAGGCATTTTGTGACGAACAAGAATCCAATTTCAAACCTAGGCTGCATAATCTTGCTTTACAGGCCTCCTAACTTGTGTATATATCCATCATTAATGGATTACACAAACTTTTGAGCTTTAATCCAAGTGGTTTAAGATTTATCCAATCCATATTTCCATTAATGGCACAAAGTGAACACTTCCATTTTAGTAAAGTAAGCTTTTGTGTAAAGTCAATTCTTAAGCCTCTAACTTGTTCCCTCTGATCCATCCACAAAGTCAGAAGCAAGCTTGTTTAAATCATAACCACTCTATCTTAGAAAGTACACAATGCTTGGAAACTTAAAATTCTCAAAAATCACATGTTATGCATAAACTTGTGATTTTGAATTATGATCAACAACAAGTCTCCAAACTTGTTGCTTATAAATAGAGGCACTATTTGTGAGCTATAGGACAAGCTTGAGCACCCTAAAATACACCAAAACTCTCTCAAATCAGAAATTGTCCAAAAACTCTATTGTTGCACAGTTTCTGACCTTGAACCTCAAATTCACATTTCCCTCGTGCGTTTCTTGGTCTTTTAGTTTCTAAAGCTTCCTTGCATCAAGGGTAACTCATCCCTGTACCTGTTTCACTTTTGTAACACCATTTACCCTGTCTTCCATAACCAAAAATAGGGCATCACAGTTGGACTTCTCCAGAACATTCTAGCCACCCTCAGCTCAAGCCAGCCATTGCATTAGCTTCCTCGAGGTCTAATGAAGCTAACCTGATCATCAACACTGCCTGAAACAAGCTCAAATCCATATCACGATTTCCAGATTTGAGGTATTTTTCTTGAACTTCTATATCATTACTTAAGCATTGTTAGGCTTATATTTGTGAAGATAAAATATAGACATCATTTCCCTAAAGCTGTACATGTCCATAGATTTCATTTATTGTGATTGCGCTAGGAGAATTTTAAGTTTGAACTTTCTGAAATATTTAGGTCAGAATTTGGTACTTTTAGAAATTCTCATTCATCCTTGATTTATACTTTATGATATTAATATGGTTGGATTCGTGTGACAAAATGGAGCAATTTTCATGTTTACATTTTTGCAAATGGTTGAGAAATAAGCAAGTTACAGATCCTTTGGCTGGAGGTTGAAGATAAAGTACAGTCAGGGCGCGTTTTGTGTTATGTATTTATCATTTCATACAAGTTAACAGATGTATAACCACCCCAGTGGTAAAGCGCGCGCCTGTTCACCTCATGGTCTTGGGTTCAAGCCCCAGCGTGACCATTTTGTTATTTTCACATTTTTCTGACTCTTTTTTGTTCTTTTTTGGCAGCATTTGGGCTCTTCATTGGGCTTAGTTCATTTTTGCTCATAATACTCTTTTGTTTACTAATGAACCCCCCCTGGCTTTTTTATTCACTTTATTTTTATTTTCTTTTTCTTTTTTTATTATTTTTATTATTAATATTAATATTTATTTTATTGACAAAAAAAAGAGATAAAAAATATATTTTTATTCATATTATATATATTTTTATTTTAGTATCTAGACTAAAAAAGATAAAAAAATATTTTTGTTATAAACTTAATTTTTTTAATTAATTAGATTTAGGCTTATTTTATTTTCTTAAAATAAACATAGAATTTATAGTTTTCTAATTTAATCAATTTTCATACTATTTAGTCTAGTGTTAAAATCTTCTTCATAAAAATTAAAAGTATTTTCTCTTCTAAATTAAAATTAGTTTATCTTTTTTTTAAAACTTTTTTAGGTCATTAGGTTAAAAAATAATAACTTTCTTTAACAAGGACAAAACCAAATAATATCCATTCCTTTTTTTTATTCATTACTTTATACATTATTCCTTTTCATATCTTGTACATTTATTTATTCAATTCAATATGATTGTAATGACTTAATTAGGATTTAATTTCTTATAATCTCCATTTATACTTTGTACACCCCCTTCCCACAAATCATGTAATAACTTAGTATTTTTATTTTCTGCAATTTAAATGATTTATATTCACATGCTAGTAATTAGGATTTGTATAGAAAGAATAAAAATCTATCAAATAGAAAACCCTAATTCAAGACAAAAACAAGCATGAAAACAACACACTTGCACACAAGCACCCTAGGGTAAAATCCACTTGGTTGCCTTACAAAATGGCCATATTACGCATGTGAGGTATCTTAGCAAAAACAAACGAATACAAGATCATAGTACCTCGATGACGCTATCTAAGTTACCTTACAAATGATCTTAGTCCCTAAAAGAGAATGCTAAGATGCCTTGCAATATTGCTAATTATGGTTATACGATAACCCACGCCCGTCCCGTTTACATCCAAAGATAGGGTTACTTACCAAATCAATGGTAAGATAACAATATCAAAGGAAAGGAAATGTACAAGAAAGACTTTTGAGTAGGTAGAATGCTACTAATTACTTGCTCAATTTCAAACAAAACATCCTTGCTATTTTCAAAACAAACACCAACCCTTTGAAAAAATCCTTCAAACTTGAAAACATTTTCAAAAGATCAACACTTTGTATACATTCTTACGAACGAGAATCATTACAAAATTTTTCCTAAACAATGCCGCCTTTTTAAAATACTTTCAAAAACCACACAAATCACAATTTCAAACAAAAGCAAGTGATCTAGCAAGTAACTAAGAGCCCATGGAAAACCATGGATGAAAAGGGTGCTAATACCTTCCCTTTTCATAATCTACCCCCCGAAATCAAGAAACAATCTCAAAGGTATTTCCTATGCTTTTTCACCTTTCCTTTTGGATGAAAGAAAAGTCGGTGGCGACTCTTGCTAACCGCAACATTTGCGATAAAATGCAAAACCTTCAAGTCAGTTCTCCCACCGTATCATAGAACTGGCGACTCTGCTGGGGAGTTTTATGGAAGTGAGGTTACATTAGGTATAGATGACATCTATTTGCTTTCATTGTTTGATTTGTATGCTTTATATATTACTCTTTGTTTGGGTTTGAATCCTCTACCCGGATTTGGGATACCTTATAGGTAAGTAGCAATACGTTGTGGAGACTGTACGGGGTATACCGACATGGTCTAAGCAATAGCTATGTTAGTGCGACATATTTGTGTGTACCGGTAGCCTTTGAGTTAATCAAAGAGAATATGGGGCCGCTGAGTGATGTCATAAAGAACTAATGAACTTTTAGAACCTTTACTTGACCAACTTGGCCTTTAGGATGTAGTGAGATGACCGGCTTTGGTGCAGTCCGAAGTTGGTAGATACTCGATACTACACTCATTGAGGTTTGGTTTCTTGGGATATTTCGGTCGCCATTAAAGAGTTGTTGTACCCCAAAATTTTCCCACTCATTTATTAAGAGTTTTCTCACAAGATCTCCTTGAGCTCAAGACTGCACTAGGATAGATCAGCTCTAGACACCTCCTCAAGCACTGATGACTGAAAATTAGGGTTTGAGATTGCACAAGGATAATTGAACTTTTAATACCCCATATGAATTTCATGGATCATTATGGACCCTGGAGATTACTCATGTCAAGTTTCAAGCCTTGGATCACACTTTTGATCAGTCAATTGAACAATGGACCTAAAAATTAGTTGTATTGGGGAAAAAGTCAACTATGGCCAATTCACAGTCAAGCTTCATAATTTTTTATACACATCAACAATTTAGACTCATATGTACCATTTGATCAATTTTGGACCATAATTCCCCAAGAAATTTGATCAAATCCTCAAAAGGGCAAAATGGTCAAAATTAGGGTTTTGACTGAGAAGGGGCAATTTCTGATTTTTAACCTAGCAATTGGTCAATTGGTTTAAGGCATGATCTCAAGAGTCCAATTGCACCATTTTGACCTAATGACATGGTTCAAAACATTGCAAGTCCATTGGATTGACAGATGAATTTTGAAGTTAACTCATCAAAAGTCAACTGTATACTGAAAGGTCAAACCTTGACTTTTTTTGGTCAAATTCAAGTCCCAAAGATCATAATTCATCAAAACATGTCAAAATATGAAACTTATTCATCAAGAAATCAAAAAGTCAAGATTTCATTTTGAAAAGTCAAAATTTCGAAACTTAGAAATATTTTAAAGTGTTGAAAATCCATGTTTTTTTCATATCTTTGAGCCAAATTTCCACCATGATGCAACATGATTCAAGAGAAACTTCCAACATGAAAGTTGTAGTTCTCCATGAAATCTACAACTTTTCTTCACACAAATTATCCTAAAAATGCTTGGATCTCAAGTTACAATTTTAAGAACATAAGGTCATGAAACTAAACACTTAGTGAAATTTTGCCCTAATTTGGTCAGGATTTTGACTCAACTTCATGGCAAATTTTCATATAGTTCCAAGGTGAATCTTCAAAATCAATTCAAATATGGTTTGTATATCACATTTCAATCTTTCCAAAATGTTCAAGAACTCCTTGAGATCATTCTTAAGTAGGGAGAATCGAAGAGATGAAGTTGGTGTTTTGTCACTTGAATTACAAGGCATTTTGTGATGAACAAGAATCCAATTTCAAACCTAGGCTGCATAATCTTGCTTTGAAGGCCTCCTAACTTGTGTATCTATCCATCATTAATGGATTACACAATTGTTTTAGCTTTAATCCAAGTGGTTTAAGCTTTATCCAATCCACATTTCCATTAATGGCACAAAGTGAACACTTCCATTTTAGAAAAGCAAGATTTCATGTAAAGTCAATTCTTGAGCCTCTAACTTGTTTCCTCTGATCTATCCACAAAGTCAGAAACAAGCTTGTTTAAAGCATAACCACTTTATCTTAGCAAGTACACAATGCTTGGAAACTTGAAATTCTCAAAAATCACATGTTATGCATAAACTTGTGATTTTGATTTCTGATCAACAACAAGTCTCCAAACTTGTTGCTTATAAATAGGGGAACTATTCATGAGCTAGAGGACAAGCTTGAGCACCCTGAAATACACCAAAAATTTGTCAAATCAGAAATTGCCCAAAAACTCCATTGTTGCACAGTTTCTGACCTTGAACCTCAAACTCACATTTCCCTTGTGCGTTTCTTGGCCTTTTAGTTCCTAAAGCTTCCTTGCATCAAGGGTAACTCATCCTTGTACCCGTTTCACTTCTGTAACACCGTTTACCTTGTCATTCGTAACCAAAAACAGAGCATCACAGTTGGACTTCTCCAGACCATTCTAGCGACCCTCAGCTCAAGCCAGCAATTGCATTAACTTCCTAGAGGTCCAAGGAAGCTAACCTGATCATCAGCACTGCCTGAGACAAGCTCAAATCCATTTCATGATTTCCAGTTTTGAGTTATTTTTCTTGAACTTCTATCTCATTACTTAGGCATTGTTAGGCTTACATTTGTGAAATATTTAGGTCAGAATTTAATACTTTTAGAAATTCTCATTCATCCTTGATTTATAGTTTATGATATTTATATGGTTGGATTCGTGTGGCAAAATGGAGCAATTTTCATGTTTACATTTTTGCAAATGGTTGAGAAATAAGCAAGTTACAGATCATTTGGCTGGAGGTTGAAGATAAAGTACAGTCAGGGCACATTTTGTGTTATGTATTTATCATTTCATACAAGTTAACGGGTATATAGCCACCCCAGTGGTAAAGTGTGTGCCTGTTCACCTCATGGTCCTGGGTTCAAGCTCCAGCGTAACCATTTTGTTATTTTCACATTTTTCTGACTCTTTTTTGTTCTTTTTCGGCAGCATTTGGCCTCTTCATTAGGCTTAGTTCATTTTTACTCATAATACTCTTTTGTTTACTAATGAACCCCCCCTGACTTTTTTATTCACTTTATTTTTATTTTCTTTTTCTTTTTTTATTATTTTTATTATTAATATTAATATTTATTTTATTGACAAAAAAAAGAGATAAAAATATATTTTTATTCATACTATATATATTTATTTTATTTTCTAGACTAAAAAACATAAAAAAATATTTTTGTTATAAACTTAATTTTTTTAATTAATTAGATTTATGCTTATTTTATTTTCTAAAAATACACATAGAATTTATAATTTTCCTAATTTAATCAATTTTCATACTATTTAGTCTAGTGTTAAAATCTTCATAAAACTTAAAAATATTTTCTCTTATAAATTAAAATTAGTTTATCTTTTTTTTAAACCTTTTTAGGTCATTAGGTTAAAAAATAATAACTTTCTTTAACAAGGACAAAACCAAATAAAATCCATTCCTTTTTTTTATTCATTACTTTATACATTATTCCTTTTCATATCTTGTACATTTATTTATTCAAATCAATATGGTTGTAATAACTTAATTAGGATTTAATTTCTTGCAATCCCCATTTATACTTTGTACACCCCCCTTCCCACAAATTATGTAATAGCTTAGTATTTTTATTTTCCGCAATTTAAATGCTTTATATTCACATGCTAGTAATTATGATTTGTATGGAAAGAATAAAAATCAATCAGAAAACCCTAATTCAAGACAAAAACAAGCATGAAAACAATACACTTGCACACAAGCACCCCTAGGGCAAAATCCACTTGGTTGCCTTACAAAATGACCATATTACGCATGTGAGGTATCTTAGCAAAAACAAACGAATACAAGATCATAGTCCCTCGATGACGCTATCTAAGTTGTCTTACAAATTATCTTAGTCCCTAAAAGAGAATGCTAAGATGCCTTGCAACATTTCTAATTATGGTTATACGATGACCCACACCCGTCCCGTTTACATCCAAAGATAGGGTTACTTACCAAATCAATGGTAAGATAGCAATGTCAAAGGAAAAGAAATGAACAAGAAAGACTTTTGAGTAGGTAGAATGCTCCCAATTACTTGCTCAATTTCAAACAAAACATCCTTGCTATTTTCAAAATAAACACCAACACTTTCAAAAATATCCTTCAAACTTGAAAACATTTTAAAAAGATCAACACTTTGTATACATTCTTACGAACGAGAATCATTACAAAAGTTTTCCTAAACAATGACGCCTTTTCAAAATACTTTCAAAAATCACACAAAGCGCAATTTCAAACAAAAGCAAGTGATCTAGAAAGTAACTATGAGCCCATGGAAAACCATGGATGAAAAGGGTGCTAATACCTTCCCTTTTCATAATCTACCCCCCGAACTCAAGAAATAATCTCAAAGGTCTTTCATGTGCTTTTTCACCTTTCCTTTTGGATAAAAGAAAATTCGGTGGCGACTCTTGCTAACCGCAACATTTGCGATAAAACGCAAAACCTTCAAGTCAGTTCTCCCACCGTACCACACTTATGAACGAGAGTTATTACAAAGTTTTCCTAAACAATGGCCTCTTTACAAAATACTTTCAAAAACCACACAAATCACAATTTCAAACAAAAGCAAGTGATCTAGCAAGTAACTAAGAGCCCATGGAAAACCATGGATGAAAATGGTGCTAATACCTTCCCTTTTCATAATCTACCCCACGAACTCAAGAAACAATCTTAAAGGTCTTTCCTGTGCTTTTTCACCTTTCCTTTTGGATAAATGAAAAGTCGGTGGCGACTCTTGCTAACCGCAACATTTGCGATCAAACACAAAACACCCAAGTCAGTTCTCCCATGTATCACACCATTCCCTATTAAGACATCTCAAAATCTTATTAATAGCAACAACATTGGAAGTAATATGACCAAGTGTGTGTAAGAGATTTATTATGTGAGAAAATCTCTTTTGCATGTCTGCAATGGTTTCATCATGCTTCATGTGAAAGAGATCAAACTCTTGAGTTAAAGTGTTAATCCTTTCTAGTTTGACATCGTTTGTACCCTCATGGGTAACTTGTAAAGCATCCCACATTTCCTTAGAGGTAGCACAATGCGAGATACGAAAGTATTCATTAACTCCAAGAGTTGATATAAGCATATTTTTAGCTTTCCAGTCACAAGCATAGTTTTTCTCATCTTTTTCATCCCATTGTGCTTTCGGTTTGGGTACAACGGCACCCGCATTGTTTAACATAGTTATGGCCATATGACCTTCTTCTACGACTTTCCAAATTTTTCTATCAACTTAATTGATATGCACACGCATACAATCTTTCCAATAACTATAGTTTTCACCGGTGAAAATAGGCGCTCTATTGTACGTCCCTTTTGGATCGTTCTCCATTGTCTAAAGAGTTATATGTGAAACACTAGATAAACCAGTGCTCTGATACCACTAGTTAGACGATAGGACGTATCTAGAAGGGGGGATTGAATAGATACCTTGATTTTTAAAATCAAATTTTAAGAAAAACTTGAAGCACAGTGAAAGCTACCCAGATACACTCGTCTAAACGATCCTCTATTCAAAAGACCGGATATCCGAAAAACCGAATGGAATGAATCAATGAGAATTATTAACAATTAACACAATTATAATTGATCACTTATACTCTTTAACTTTTTTCAATTACTTCCAATGAATGTTGAGAAGAAAATACACAAATTTGTACTTTTGGACTTTTTTGGAACACTTGGTGTGCTTAATTTCACCAAGTTCAATCTATCTTAATTTGTAGTGTTGAATTAAATTATAGCAATCAAAGTGATGACTATAGTTTTTAGTAACAATTTTATTTCACTACAAATCAGGACAATTGGAACCACAAGAGAAAATTTTTAGATTATTGCAAATAAACGGTAAAGAGCGAGAAAGAAAAACGACACGAGTTTTGTTAAGGTAGTTCCCCCTGTCGTCCTCACGAGGGGTACGTCTGCCCCTAATTCTAGAATTTAGAATTATGATAGTTGCTATTGTGATTGTAAAGCTTATACAAGAGATAGAAAATAGTCACCATAATTCAAACCCAATATGCTGAATTGAAAACTAAGCTCCACTCTTCCCTTGATTCGATTTGAATAAAGCATGTCATCAATCTTCGATAAACCTCCGGTTATAGCTGCCTTGATGAGAACCCAAACCTTTTTTCAAACCCTCTGCTCGGATGATTTGATCGCAAGATGATGACCCTAATTCTTCCTTCAAAATCCTCCGATTGTAGCTACCTTGTTGAGTGAACCCACAGTTCCTTAATCCCTTAAGCACGACTGAATTTGATGAAGCAAAGAATTGTCAAAACCCCCAAATCCCAATGATCTTGGAGGACAAAACCCTCGTATTTTATTCAAGAAAAAACAACAATTACTCAACCCAAACAAGATCACAATCTTCTACTTTGGATGTTGTCAACACACGCTCTGCACCTTGATCGAAAAAAATTATTATGTGTAGTTGTCAATGATGAGTGAGAGGTTGAAGATGATGAGTACCTTGTGTATCTATTTCACTTTTCTTGTTGAAAACCAAATGAAATAACCAAACAAGTATATATATATATATATATATATATATATATATATATATATATATATATATATATATATATATGTCATCTAAGGTCAAGATCCAAACTAACAGACTTAAAAACAGTTTTTACGAGCGAGCGGTCGACCAATGCAAAAGGGGACTCGACCTGAGCATTCCTGTAAGTTCCATATGACAGTGTATACAAGCCATGCGTCGACCTATGTAGAAGGATGACTCGACCTGAGTATTCCCGAAGATGCAACACGACAGAGTGTAAGATCCATGTGTCGACCACTCCAGGGGTATGCGTCGATGCATAGTTCCTTAACATTACTTCCAGAATGAGTCGACCACATGGTCGACGTGAGAAAACCTGAGACTTCCCAAAGGAGCGACTTTTAATCATGCGTCGACCTGAGCTTTTTTTGAGTCGACTCATAGAATGTAAATTTTCAAAAATACTAATTCTTGAAAACTTTTCATGCTATTTTATTCACCATATCATCTAGCAACATTTCCAACATAGTTTTGACATCATTGAAATCTTGCCCTCATAAAACTCACCCTTTGTCTTCCATTGAGCTGCTTGCTCAACACCATCCCTCATCCGCTACTACAACCGTCTACACCCTTCCTGTCCATCGAACCACCAACCTCACACTTCACCTTCATCCCACCCCACCACTTCCTCTGTTCTCTGATACTGGCAACTTTCGGCCCCTGTTCCCCCTTCAAACTACCGCCACACACCTGTTGAAAACCACAACAATATCCACCACTCAACCTGCTTCACCGAAACTTCCCTCTATCAACCTATCCATTCAAATCCAACCACAAGACAACCTTCTATTATGCTATTCAGCTTAATTCTCTCATTCACACAACAACTTCCATTTTTTAAGAGTGGTAAAACTTCATACCATTGCTATTTACATTTAATTAATTGCTAGGCTGTTGTGATTGAATTGAAGGATGAGGTTCTATGTTAATTGTATTATAATTGTGATAGATTTTGGTATCAATAATATGTTGTTTTATGTTAATTGTGTTAAATTTGTGATAGAGTTTGTCATCAATAGCATGTTTGTTTAGTGATAATTTGTTTTGAGGTTGTGATGCTATTATGGTGTTGCTTGAATCAAATTTAAACATCAAAGTTGTTATGAAATTTGAATGAAATCTTGATGAGGATGCCATGTCTTTTATGATTAAATTTGAGTGGAGTTTCAATTGTGATTGCTTGTGTTGCATTTGCAAGGGTATAATGATAGATTATAATTATTTTGATGTCGATACCATGTTACCAAATAAATTTAAGAAGTGTTGATAATGTTATGCGCTAATTATCTTGATGTCATTACCATGTTGATTGAGTTAATGTGAAGGAAGTGTTGATGATATTTTGGTTCATTTGTGGCCTTTTTGAATGATTTGAACTTGGTTTCGATATTTTTTTATTCTCATTTGTTTCAAAACATGTTTAATATGGAATTACGGAGCCTTCTTGTGTAAGTTGAGTTGTTGCCCGAATTTTGATTTAGGTGATTAAAGCTTATTTTGAAACTTGGTTTTCATGCTCTGAAGTTGATTTGAGTATATCTTGAGCTTTTACTAATTTATTTTGGGTTTAGAATAAGCTAATTAAAGTTGCTAAGTGCTTGAAGTTGTTTGTGAGACTTAATTGCTTTTACCATCTACTTTGCTGATTCACACTTGAGTAACAATTGCATATTTGAACCATGTTTCCTTGATTTGTTCTTTCATTCAACGTGTATGGTGATTTCGGTTGGAAAATCGGGTTACTAGTACATGTAAATTAATGTAATTTTCCATCGTTTATCACACCTTCTCTTGTGTTGCTAACTTTGTTTATGGTTTGTGCAAGTTTTCAAGATGGCTCAAGTGTTCACTTCTCCTTAGTACCACTTTGTTGCTTTTAGTTAATTCATTAAATATCGATTTAATTCGTTGATTTTTTTATTAAAAATTAATTAGTTTGGCTAATTAAATTTTCTTAACCTAATTAATGAATTTAATCTACTCTTAATTAATTAATTAATTAAACATTTACTTCATATTTTATTTATTCATTTAGCTCTGATACATGATTCTAACTCATTCGGACTTGATTCTTACTTCACATGGGACCTTTGGGTTATATCTTTGTTATCCTAGTTTTGCCTGTTTGTTTGGAGTTTCATCTAATGCATGGATTCTTATCCAATATTCTGAGGATCATCTGGTGTTTTGAGCCTTATCTGATACCTTGGGTTTATCTGATGTACTTTCTGCTTGTGATTTATTTTCTCTTAATGCTTGGTATACTCTTGGTTTATTCTTTGCTTTTATCTTTAATCCAAATGATGGGAATTCTGTGTTGACTTTATCATGTCAAGTGTTTGCTTCTTGCTTGGTTAGACCTTCCTTACCTTAACCTTTACTTTGTGCTTTAAGATAGTCTCTTCATATTCTCCCCTTTTTTAATTTTCAAAACTTTTTCATCTTTTTTTCAAAACCTTCTTATTATATTTGTTGATTGCTTGTGCTCACATGTACCCTTAGGAGTTTGATTTCATCTTGTTCAAAGTGTGAATTAAATGGACTTTAGGTTTTAAACCAAGCATGATAACATTAGGTAGAAGTTCCCATATCCTAACTTTAGGACCATATTGAATGATAACATTAGGAATTAAGTTTCCCCTTAGGTTTTATTTTCCTTTTTTACATTGCATTTAAAACTAAAACTTCTTTTTATTTATCAAAACTCAAAACATTTAACAAATAAAGATGTGAATCGTGTGCAGTTGAGTCTTATGGAGAAGAATGAAGCAGTACATTTCAAACCTTGTTCTTTCTTTCTTGTCCAAACTTTTTTATGATTTAATTCATAAATATTTCACAAATAAGTGGAGAGATAGTAATTGTCCCTCCATTGGGATCCATTTTCTATTATCCCAACAAAAACACTTAACTCATTCAAATCATTTTGTGCCCTCATGTACCTTTTTCCCTTTAAAACCTTTTCAAGATTAGACACGATTCATTTATAATCGAGATGTCATTCCCTTATCCCCATGGTTGTAAATATGTTGACTTTTTCACTTAAGTACCAGAGGTGTGTCCAAACCCTCCCTCATGTTGGTGAGTTGTCCCTCTTTCCCATAGTTTGTGGGTGAGTAGTCGAGTCTTCTCCTTAAAAATGATGACATATCTCTTCATTTAAAACCAACCAACTAAGAAACCTTTTCGAGAAGAACTACGATACTTTTATTCTCTATTGTACGACAGGGATACGTAGGCACGAGGTTTCAAAACTAAGGCAAGCGCATTAATAAAAACTTTTCTTTTTGTTCTTTAACAATTCATTCATGCATTCCCTTAGCTTGTAAGATTCAGATTATACACACCCTTTGATTATAACAAACATAGTGGATCCCGTTGAGTACAATAGATGTTTAGGGTGTTAATACCTTCCCTTTGCATAACCGAACCCCGTACCTTGATCTCTATTTTATTTTTGCTTTTATTCGCTCTTTTCCCATTTCCCATTGGAAACAGTAAAGTGTGGTAGCAACTTTCAGTTTGTGAGATAAGTCAATTAATGGCTTAGTCTCAAATTTTTACCGCTACAATATTCTAACTCAGATGTCGGCATAATTACTATGGATTGAATTAATGATTTCCAACATATACATTCCCCCCTGAAAGTAAAGACATATCCTATTGTAAACCTCACATCATCCAGATCACTTGAACAATCAGAATCCACATATCCCATAATTGATGAAATACTCTGCTTCATGCTGAACATGATACCATGATCTGTTGTACCCTTCAAGTACCTTAGAATCCACTTGACATATTCCCAATGTTGCTTCCTTGGCTTGGACATGAACTTTCACGCTTGATAACTGCTTGTGCCAAATCAATTAGTATAAACCATAACATACATCAAACAACCAACTATGCTGGTGAAACAACCGACTGAAAATCATCAAACAATGAAGTCCCCATCAAACGTATTTTATCCTACATGGAGGGAAAGGTAAACATCAAGAAAACCCGGGAAGGGAGAAGTCACGGTCTTGCAACCAGAGATCGGGTAAGGGATTCTGCTACGCGAGGGGAAGGTATTAGCACCCCACATGCCCGTAGTACTATATGATATCCACTCTTGTTATCTATCTTATGGGTGTGTTTAATCTATGCTTACTGTTTACTACTGAGAAAGGTAGAATGCATGCAAAAGAAAGGAGAAAATAATAAAATAAATTTGTACTCGCTTGGGCCCTACCCCAATGCCTACGTATCCTTTTTGAGGAATCAAAGCTACCATAGTATGGCTGACATGTTTTATTCGTTTTGTGTTTTCTATGGACAATGTTAATTCCACCTTCTGCCGCAACTCGAACTTTGGAGATTCACGCGTTGGCACAGTAGTAAATTAATCATGTCCTTACTGAAAAAGGTTTTAGAGAAAGGGTGCTTGAGCGCACAAAAAAAGTTTGAGTTTGTTTGTATTTTGTTGCAGATAATGACTAGTTGACCACAAGAGAGAGATATTAGCCATTTTTCTACTTATTCATGAAAGGAGTCTTTGAGATTTGAACCATACCAAGGCTTGAGATGGAAGAACAATAAGATCGAGAAGAGACCCGCTTATCATTTCCCATACTCAACAAAAGTATGATTCTCATCAGTAAAATTTTAAAGTATTTTGAAGTTTGAAAGGAAAAAGAAGTTTTTGTTTTAATGCAAATGCAAAAGGAGAAAGAAAAGTCAAAGGGAGACTAGCCTATTTCTAAACCTAATGTTATTATGCATCATGGATCTAAAGTTATAATTTCGAGGGAATTCTACCTAATGTTTGCATGCTTGGATTTAAAAGCCTAATGTCTAATTTTAGTTCAATTAAATCGAAGATTAAATTTGAACCAAAATCTCCTAAGGAATCATGAAAGAATATACAAACAAGTAAAATTAGGAAGCAGGTACCAAAGTATTGTATACAATCTGTTGTACCCCAAAATTTTCCCTCTCATATTCCTCAAGACATTTCAAGAAAAATCTCCAAGTTGCTCAAGTTTGTTTAAGAGTTGGTCAGACAAGCTATCTCCTAAGGCAGTCAACCCCAAATTAGGGTTTTGTGTTGTATCAAGATCCTTGAATCCAAATGAACTCAAGTGATCCCCAATGTCCTAATATGTTCTCAAGATCATCCATGTCAAATTTCAAGCCTTGCAGAGGAAGTTTGCTCAGTCAATTGTTCAAAGGGCCCAAAAATCGATTGTGCTAGGGCAAAAGTCAAATGTGACCTATAAACAGTCAAACTTCAAGATTTTTTGTCAACATTCTCATTTTTAAGTATATTTCATCATTTGATCAAGGGTTGATCATGATTCATTAAGGATTTCTCAAAATTCATCAAGACTCAAAAGTTGCTAAATTAGGGTTTTGTAGGAAAAGTCAACTCAACTTTGACCAAGCATAACTTTCTCATACTTAATGAGAAATGACCCATCCAAAGCTCATTTTTAATAGGATGAAATTTCCTACAATCCATCTTCATACCCCAAGATCAAAAAATGCACTCACAAGAAGTTACAAATTTGGACATTATAGGTCATTTTTGAAAGTCAACAAAAACACCTTTTTTTCCAAAGCTGATAACTTGAGCATGGAATATCAAAATGATATGAGACAAAAAGGGTTGGTTATAAGAAATCTCAAGATTTCTAAAAAGTCCAAGAACACTTACAAAAGTTCAAAATTGAAGAAGTTATTCATTGTTGAAGTTGGACTTTTTTGCAAAATTCCCAAAAGTCAACTATCCCCAAAACTTCAAATTTTGTCAAATGGGCCCATTCTTTTTCACTTGATTTGAACTTGTATCATTACCCACGTGTCCTAGCTTCAGCCATGAGCCCATATTTTATTTTTATTATTTAATTTGATTTTTAATTGAATTTATTCATTTTTAATCAAATAAAATCATATAAAATCCAATGCTTTGATAACACAAGATTTTTGGGATATTTCAGGCTTTGATTGCAATCTTTAACATCATCAAAATCGAATCAAGCCATATCATGTGCAAAAAGATTGAATCAAATCAAATTTGGCAAGTTTGTAAATGGGAATCAAATCATACTTAAGTGCATTGATTTGTAGGGATTCAGTCCATAATTTCTACCCTAATACACCACACAATACATAAGAAAGCAAAGGAAATCGAGATCAGGGTTGGCAATTGCAGAGAGAGGCAGAACAAGATTTGAAAAAAGTCACAAAAAGCTTGAAATTGAAATCGTGTTTAGAGGTGTTTTCAAGGGCTGAGACTTGTCCCAATCGCTTCCTGGGCATTCACTCAAGCCAAACCAATCCAAAGCAAGCTTGTTCAGACACCCAAACACGATGTAAGTCCCACGCTACCTAGCTCTGTTCTAGGATTCGATTTGGGCCATTCTGGCATCATTTGAATGAAATAATTGCATATTCATAACCCTCATGTTATTTGCAAACCATTGGCAATAATCAATTTGATTTATAGGCGCTGTAACCCCGAAACACCATAGCTAGGGTTGTGTTTTTGTTTTTGGGGATTCTTATTTTAGGTAAAATTGGTCCATGTAATGGGCATGGTTAAATCCGGGAGGATGAGACGAAAACAACTATGCCCTTGAAAGTCATTCTTATTGCCTGGAAACGATTTTTGGAATGAGCTGCATTTTTAGTTGCGGATTCAAATCCGCAGGTAATATTACAGTAGTGGGAGGACAGGGACGAAGAGCTGGCACTCACTCATTGGGCCATTCAAAAATGGCGCGTGTTTTATTCTTTTCTGACCAATTAATTTTGTTTTTCTATATTATCATTATTGTGAAATATATTAATAAACAGATCAAAGCGGTGTAGTGGAAAGCGAGCAACGCGTTATCCTTCAGGACCTGGGTTCGAATCCCAGGTCCCCCATTTTCTCAATGTTTTTTTCTTTCAGGTGATTTTGTGTGTGCTCAAGTTTACAGTATACCATGCGCCCTCGTCCATTCAGTAGTCAGATGGCTATTGGCCAGATCTGGTGGCCAGGATCTGAAGGTCTACCACAGGCGTTGGTCCACGCATGCCCACCAGATCTCAAAAAGTCAATAAAGGCCAACGTTTTTGGGCTTCAGGATTGCTTCCAGCACCCTCAAATTCAGGCCCATACTCCCTTCTTCTCATTTATTTTATTTGTTTATTTAATTGTTTTATTATTTTCATTTGATTTACTAACCAATCATAAAACTCTTTTTTTTATAAAATAAAATCACAAAAAATATTTTTTATTTCAATCAAATTTTAAACTTTTATTTTTCTTAATAAATTTATTAATTGATTAGGTTTTTAAATTCTAGAAAACTCTAACTTATTTTTGTAAATAATTAAAATTGATTAGATTTAATTAGGTTTTAACTACTAACTTAATTATTTTAATTTATTTCTTAAAATAACAAAAAAACCCAAAAATAATTTATTTTTATTAATTAATTAATTTAATTTAATTTAGTAATTAATTTAGGTTAATTTCTTTCTTAAAATTAAAACAACAAAAAGACATTTTCTTTAACTAAAAAGGGTCAAAACCCTAATCATGCGCCCAATTTAATTTCCCGCACGCGTTACTTATTTTTATCCAATAATGTACTTGCTCCCGGATTGTAATAGTAAATAGGACTTTTATTTATTTTTATCGCTTTATTTATTTTCAAAGGGTTTGTCTTTGGCGATGTAAATACCCGACGCCTTGTAATTTAAATTCCGCATTTTATTTTCCGCAAATTATAACTGTTAGATGTTTGATAATAGGGTTGCATGACAAGACTGAATGTTTTAACCTAAAATCAAAATAGATCACCCTTAACATGTACAAAGATAAAAATAACTGAAAATGACACACTCGCACATGCGCACTCTTAGGGTACACCCCACTTGGTTGCCTTCGCACACGGTCATCAAGTATAGGTCATTTTAGAGGTCGCCCTCTTGTTTAAAAGATCATAGTCGCCTCGAAATGGTTGCCTCGGAGATTGTTGTCTCAAACAAATGTTCTAAGACATTAGGGTTACCGCTAAGGCGTCCTAACATTGCTTTGGTGACCGTAAGTCCCGCATTCGAATTGACCCTTAAACTCCAACGATGGTGCTACCTACTCATCAATAGTAGGATAACATTGTCTAAAGGAAATTAGCATAGAACAATTCCTTTTTCGAGTAGGTAGATGGTTCTTAGATACTTGCTCTTTCAAAAAAAAAAACTTTTCACACTTACACTTTTCGAACAAAGTTTTTCAAAACACTTCATTACACTCTTGAAAACAAAAACTTTTTTCAAACCCACAAGCACAAAGAAAGCAATTTTTGAAAACAATTGAGCAAGTACCTAAGAGCCCGTGGATAACCACAGATAGAAAGGATGCGAATACCTTCCCTTTCTATAATCTACCCCCCGAACCCGAGAAATATCTCGAAAAAGGAATTTTTCTGTGCTTTTTCCTTTCCTTGTTGGATAAAATAAAAGTCGGTGGAGAATCTTGCTTACCGCGACATTTTGCAAAAACAAACGCAAAACGCAAACCAGTATTCCAGAAAACAGTCAGTTCTTCCCACCGTATCACAGAACTGGCGACTCTGTTGGGGACGCTTAATAAGTGGGGTGTACCTTAGGAATAATTCATATTATTTTCAATTGCTTGACTTGCATGCTTTATATTTGTGGGTTTGTATCAGAGTTACTATAGATCCTAACCCGGATCTGGGGGATACCCTTTAGGTAAGTAGCAATAAACTGTTAGGGAACTGTACAGCGTAGACCGATACGGTTGAAGCAGTAGCTACGTTGGTGTGGCACTTTAGTTTGTATCGATATCCCTTGTGGCACAACGAGGAGAATATGGGTCTGCTAAGGGGTCATTAAGCACCAACTGACCTTAGAACCTTTAAATTGACCAACTTGGCCATAGAATAGTAGCAGTATGCTACACTCATTGAGACCAAACTCTCGCGATGATTCCGGCTGCAAGAAAAGGTTGCTAAACTGGAATTATGACCGGTCGAGGGTAGCCAGTGATATTGAGATCCTCTAGAACCCGGTTACTATTTTTAGGACAGGTTTGAACCAACTAAACTGAAAGAGGGTAGTACCTAGACTCCTTGCCAACCTGAAATTTAAGGGCTCTCTGTGTGACTTGTGTGCCTTTACCATGTTTTCTATTTGTGGATACTTGTGGTGTGTTTTCTATCATGACATCATGACATCATGACATTGCATGCATCTTGCATTGGACTAACCTATTTCAAAGACCGAAGGGATTCATCTTTGTTCTGTTTTGTAGGTCATGGTACCCATGTGTAGAAACACCATCCGGATCAACTTTGTCCAGGTTCCCACTCAGCTTAAGGAGCTGGTTGCAAAGGTTTCAGATACTACCTCCTTCATCAGAAGACATGGGCATCATCTTGGTTTAGTCACCTCCAATATGGATGAACAGATGATGAGTGTCTTAGTCCAGTTCTTTGATCCACTGTACCATTGCTTTACCTTTCCGGACTACCAGTTGGTCCCCACTCTGGAAGATTCTCTGATCTGCTTGGTATCTCTATTCTGCAGCAGACCCCGTTCACAGGTTGGGAGAAAGTCCTTAGGTCGGAAGAGATTGCTTCAGCCCTCCATCTGACAAAGGCTGAGGTAATGTCTAATTGGGAGACTAGAAGTGGAACAAAGGGCTTCTTGACTAAATTCTTGGTTGGTAAGGCTAATCAGTTCTGGCACAGCCTAGACTTCCAGACATTTGAAGACATTCTGGTTCTTCTCATATATGGTTTGGTGTTGTTTCCTAACTCAGATGCTTTCGTCAACGTGAATGCAGTGAAGATTTTCATATCCGGTAATCCCGTGCCCACTCTCTTGGGTGACATTCTGCACTCTCTATATGCCCGTACTGTTCGGAAATGGGGAACCCTTATGTGTTGTGCTCCATCGCTGGCGAGGTGGTTTATTTCTCACCTCCCTAAATCAGTTTTGAAAAACAAAGAAGGCATGGGCTGGGCTTATAGGATTATGTCTCTCTCTCATAATGACATCATTAGGACTATCAAGGGCATGGAAGATGTGGGTATTATTGATCATTATGGGGAATACCCCAATGTCCCACTTATAGGAACCAATGGAGGGATCACTTATAATCCGTGCTTGACCTTACGTCAGTTTGGGCGAGCTAGGAGGGAAGGACCTCATGAGTTGCTGATGCCGAACATTGTCTTTGATTTCCAAGGGGATAGTGACGAGCAACGCCGCAGGTTCATACGAGCTTGGGATAGAGTACACGGATCTGATCCGCACGAGCTGGGTGAGAAGACTTCTCTTTAAATGGAGCCATATCTCCGATGGGTTCGAATCCGTGCCCAAAAGCTGGGAATGTCGTATGAAGCCGTCTTGCCTATCATTGTTGAAGTTGCTGATGAAGAAGGGATTCCTCCTACCATTCTCCACCCGTACATGCCTACTGACATTGAGGCATTAAAGAGATCATGGATGCAGCTGAGAGAAGAGCGGGATACTTACCGAGAAAAGTATCACGAGTAAGAGTAGAAGATTCAGAAGTTGACAAGGCAGCTGGAGAACGAGCGAATCCTCAATGACTATGTCCGCACCGACAAGAAACGACCATGGGAGCACTGATTGTCTTTTGATTATTTCTAGTTTTGATTTACTTTTCAGTTTTTTCTTTCTTGTAAAGCCTTAAAGGCATATGTTGAACAATTGAATTTCAAGTTTATCTAATAAAAGTGTGTTTCATTGTGGTTTACAAATTTGAATCCCTAAAGTCTTTAAAATCATGTCATACACATATCATTCCCATGCACCTCATAACAGGTACCCTTACAAGTTTTCTCATCTTCTTCGCTGTTTATTTCAGCATCATGTCTTCTGAACCATCAATTGAACAAGTAATCAAGGCTCTGCAGGCTCAAAATGCCCAGTTCCAGGAATTGTTCATGAGTTTGGCTAAGGGTCAGCAAGATATGAAGACCCTTATCTTGAAAGAGAAGAAGAAGAAGAAGAAGAAGAAGAAGAAGAAGAAGAAGAAGACGGTCCTATTCAATATGGGTCGCAGATTCGAAAACGATTTGTGAGAAGAGGTTGATTTGACTCACTCATCTGGAAGGGGAGATAATCAGGAAGAAAGGAGGGCTTATAGCCTTGTAGTTTTAGGCAACGAGACTGACTTCGACGAAGACTAGTATCCTCCGGCTGAGGATAGATACAAACAACTGGAAGACCGGTTGAGTGCGATGGAAGTTCAGAAAGTGCCTGGTCTGGACTTTGGTGATCTGGGTCTGTCATCTGGGGTGATAATTCCCCACAAGTTTAAAGCACCAATCTTTGATAAATACGACGGGGTTTCTTGCCCAAAACTGCACCTCCATTTGTATGTAAGGAAGATTCAACCATACACCGCTGACAAGAACCTCTGGATCCACTTCTTTCAAGACAGTCTTTCAGGGACTCAGCTTGAATGGTTTTACCAGCTGGAAGGAACTAGTATCCGCAATTGGGAGGATTTGGTTGCTGCTTTCTACAAGCAGTACCAATACAATTCCGACCTCGCTCCCACGCGTACCCAACTCCAGGGTATGTCTATGGGTGCGGGTGAAGGTTTCAAAGATTATGCTCAGAAGTGGAGGGACCTTGCTGGAAGAGTGCAACCTCCCTTGGCCGATAGGGAGCTAGTGGATATGTTTCTGGGGACCTTGTCTGGTCTGTATTTCAACCATCTGATTGGAAGTTTTTCGTCCGGGTTTACAGAGCTGATTATGACCGGGGAAAGGATTGAGGCTGGTATAAAATCCGGTAAAATACAGAAGGGTGCTTCATTGAGCACCGAGAAGAAGCCTTTTAAGAAGGAGTCCAGTGATGTTTACAGTTTAAAAGGCCATAATAGACCTGAACGCCGCCAAGCTGTTAATGCAGTGGTTATATCAAGACCTGCTGGTGCTCCTCAGCGCAACAATCAATCAAAGGGCCGAAAGGCCACGAAGACAATTCACTCAGCTCAACATGACTTTATCCTAAATTCTGCCGCAATTATTGAAGACCAACCAGGTGACTCCGAGGGAGGCCCCAAAGATTCCAAACACAACATCACCGATGTACGATCCGAATGCCCGCTGTGCTTTTCACTCTGATAGCCCGGGGCATGATACAGATAACTGCTGGGTCATGAAGAACAAGGTACAAGACTTGATTTATGCTAAGGAGATTGAGTTCGAGGAACCTGAAAGACCTAATGTTGTGACAGCTCCTATGCCCAAGCATGGAGTGAATGCTATAGATGAAGACTCGTTTGTCATTTCTGTGAAAGACATTGTTACTCCCTTAATGACTGTGAAGAAGAACCTTCTGTTAGCCGGTTTATTTCTGGGCTGCGGTGAAGGTTGCCGTATGTGTTTCGTCCTACATACCGGTTGCCATCTTTTGAAGTCAGGTGTCCAACGCCTGATGGATAATAAAGAAATTCTGTTTGAGAAGACTGTTGTTCCTTTGGTTCCTACTGAAGAAGTTGCTATAATCACCATTTTCGGCAATTCTTCCAAGGCTTCCTCGAGAAAGCCTGTTAGAATTACATCTGTTCCAAGAATCGCACCATTGATCATCACTGTTCCTGGGCCTATCCCTTATACATCCGATAAAGTTATCCCGTGGAATTAAGGGGCTGACGTGTATTATCACGGAGTTAAACAAGATTTGACTACTGGTACTGACGTCAGCAATATTGTTGGATCTAGTAAAGTCACCCGCAGCGGAAGACTTTTCTCCCCTGAGATCTCTGCACCGACTGTCCAGAAGCCTATTGTTATTACGCCTGTCAGTACACCTGCTACTGTCCCTGTTCAAGTTCCAATTCTTACCCCTGTCACCGAGTCAGCTGGCACTCGAGGCAAAGGGACCACCAGTGAGCCTGCCCAGACGGAGGCACCAAAGACAATTACTGTTGAAGCCTCTAGACAAGAGATGGAGGAAATTTTAAAGATCATCAAAAAGAGCGACTACAATGTAGTCGAGCAGCTGGGGAAAACCCCGTCCAAAATCTCTATGTTGTCTCTGTTGCTATGCTCAGAAGCCCATGCCAAGGCTCTGATTGCTTTCCTAAAGACTGCACATGTACCTCAAGAAACATCAGCTGATCAGTTTAAAGATTGTGTGGCTAGTCTGACTGCTGATAATGGGTTGGGTTTCTCTGACGCCGACTTGACTGGTAAGGGGAAGAATCACAATGACGCCCTACATGTCTCCATTGAATGCAGGGGCACTACTCTAGCTCATGTGTTAGTGGATATTGGGTCTTCCTTGAATGTGTTACCTAAGAAAGCGCTAGACTGTTTAGACTGTGAAGGGTTGGAGCTGAAGCCGAGTAACATTGTAGTCAGGGCTTTTGATGGGTCCAAGAGAATGGTACACGGAGAAATGGATATTCTGGTTAAGGTTGGTTCTCAGGTTTTCGCATCTACATTCTATGTGATGGACATTCGGCCATATTATTCTTGTTTGCTGGGTCGCCCGTGGATCCACAAAGCTGGGGCAGTAACATCCACGCTTCACCAGATGCTGAAATACCCGGTCAAAGGGAAAATTGTTACGGTATGAGGAGAGGAGGAGTACATGGTGAGCCATCTCAACTCTTTCCGATATGTGGAGATGGACGGGGAGTTCATTGAAACCCCGTTCCAGCATTTTGAAGAGGTTCCCCAGACGCTGGCATCAACTGAAACTGTTGTTGAAGATCCTCCTATGAAGATGGCTTCCCTCAAGGATGCCCGGGCTGTCGTTGAGAAAGGTGGGTGTGCAAATTGGGGCCAACTCCCTAATTTTGCACATAAGACTAACAAGTTTGGTTTGGGTTTCACTGCAGAAGCTCAAAGGGCTGTTCGGAGTGCACGGATCGGAAGACCTCCCCTGTTCATCAGCAATTCAGGAGTGAATGCCATTGAAGACGATGTTAAAGAGTCTGAGTTTGACAGTTGGATCTATCTTACTAGTGATGGTGGACTAAGCAACTGGATAGCAAAAGACTTCATCCCAATTTCTTTTGTTACCCAGTAATGAGACTTTTGTTTTGAATTTGTAACAGACAATGTTTTAAACTTTACTGCTCGGTGTCTTACCCGAGGCACCGTGGCTTCATTTGTGAGGGTTTTATGTGTGTCATCTACATATATCATTAATAAAAGCATTGGACGTTTCTTGCATTTCAAATCTCACGCTCCTTGTTTTTCTTTTATATATTGCAAAACAGCTATTTTACACACTCACATATACAGGTCTACATCCACTATGGATCTCACTGGTAACGACTCTGCTACTGCCAGTTATGACTTCGAAAGTCCGATCAACTTAGCCGAAGACGAAGGTGAAGATGATTGCGAAGTTCCTGGTGAACTTGTTAGACTGCTACTTCAAGAAGAGAGGGTAATACAGCCGCATGAGGAGCCCGTGGAAACAGTAAATCTGGGTACAGAGGTAAACAAGAAAAAGGTCAAGATCGGTGCAAATCTGGAAGTGAGGGTTAAGCAACGGTTAATTCAGATGCTGCGAGACTATGTTGAGATCTTTGCCTGGTCTTACGAAGATATGCCTGGGTTGGATACCGATATTGTGGTTCACCGATTGCCTACCAAGGAAGATTGTCCTCCAGTAAAATAGAAGGTCCATCGAATGCGCCCGGGGATGTATGAGAAAATAAAGGCTGAGGTATTGAAACAGTTTGACGTCGGTTTTCTAGCAGTTACTTCTTACCCGCAGTGGGTTGCCAACATGGTTCCGGTGCCAAAGAAGGATGGTAAGGTTCGAATGTGTGTTGACTATAGGGATCTGAACAGGGCAAGTCCCAAGGATGATTTCCCTCTGCCTCATATCAATGTTCTGGTTGACAATACCGCTCAGCATAAGGTTTTCTCCTTCATGGATGGTTTCTCCGGTTATAATCAGATTAAAATGGCTCTTGAAGACATGGAGAAGACAACCTTTGTTACTCAATGGGGTACCTTTTGCTACAAAGTCATGCCTTTCGGATTGAAGAATGTTGGGGCAAAGTATCAGCGTGCCATGGTCGCTTTGTTCCACGACATGATCCATCATGAGATTGAGGTATACGTCGACGACATGATTGCAAGGTCCCAGACTGAAGAAGAACATCTGGACCACCTTCAGAAGCTGTTTGACAGGTTGAAGTTGTACAAACTAAGGTTAAACCCGAACAAGTGCACCTTCGGGGTGAGATCTGGTAAGCTGTTGGGTTTCGTTGTAAGCGATAAAGGTATTCAAGTGGATCCGGAAAAGGTGAAGGCTATACAGGAAATTCCAGCTCCCCGAATAGAAAAATAAGTCAGATGCTTTCTAGGACGTCTGAACTATATTGCCCGATTCATCTCGCACCTGACTGCTACTTGTGAGCCAATCTTCAAGTTACTGAAGAAAGATCAAGTGGTAAGATGGAATGATGAATGTCAGGCCGCTTTCAAAAGGATCAAAGAGTATCTCCAAGAGCCTCCTATTCTGATGCCTCCAGTTGAAGGGAGACCTCTGATCCTATACTTGACAGTACTCGACAACTCAATGGGGTGCGTGCTGGGGTAGCATGACGAGTCTGGCCGAAAAGAGCATGCTATTTATTACCTTAGCAAAAAGTTTACCTACTGTGAGACCCGATACTCGTTTCTCGAGAAAACTTGCTGCACTTTGGCATGGTCTGCTCGCCAGCTGAGACAGTATATGCTGACTCACACTACTCTATTGATATCAAAGATGGACCCAATCAAGTATATCTTCGAAAAGCCTGCCTTGTCCAGAAGAATAACAAGATGTCAGATGATCTTGACCAAGTATGACATCCAATATACGACCCAAAAAGCAATCAAGGGAAGTATGTTGGCAGACCATTTGGCCCATCAGGCAGTGGCTGATTACCAGTCTATGAACTTTGAATTCCCGGATGAGAATATCATGATAGTAACTGACTGCAAGATACCTGGACCGGATGAAGGACCTGAGGAAGGATCCCGATGGTCTATGTACTTTGATAGAGCTTCGAACGCTTTGGGTAATGGCATTGGCGCCGTGATCATATCTCCCAAAGGCTCTCATACTCCGTTCACCGCTCGACTATGTTTCAACTGGACCAACAACATGGCGGAGTATGAAGCATGCATCATGGGTCTTTGAGCAGCTATTGATCTAAGGATTAAGTTCTTAAGTGTTTTCGGAGATTCCGCTCTCGTGATCAGTCAGATCAAAGGCGAGTGGGATATGAAACACCCAAATCTTATTCCTTACAAGGAGTATGTATTGATGTTGCTTCCCCATTTCGAGGAGATAACCTTTGAACATTTCCCTAGAGAGGAGAATCAGTTAGCGGACGCGCTGGCTACGATGTCTTCTATGTTCAAAGTCAATTGGGACAACGAGGCTCCCCGGATTATCATTGAAATATTGGATGAACCTGCACATTGCTGTGACATTGATACTGAAGAGGTAACATAAAAACCATGGTTTCATAAGGTGAAGAGGTATCTTGAAACTCAGGAGTACCCCGAGGGTGCATCTGTTAATGACAAGAAGTTTCTGAGGAGGTTCGTGACGAAGTTCTTCATCAGCAATGGTATTCTTTACAAGCGTAACCATGATTCAACCTTACTGCGATGTGTGGATAAGAACGAGGCAGAAAGGATCATGGCAGATTTACATGAAGGTACTTTTAGAACTCATTCCAGTGGACATACCATGGCAAAGAAAATCCTTCGGGCAGGATATTTTTGGTCCACAATGGAAGCCGACTGTTATCAGCATTCTCGGACCTGTCACAAGTGCCAAGTCTATGCTGATAAGGTGCACATACCTCCGGTTCCGCTTTACATCTTGACGGCACCTTGGCCTTTTGCAATGCCGGGCATTGATATGATCGGCGAGATCAGACCTATGGCATCCAACGAGCATAGTTTCATCCTGGTAGTTATTGATTACTTTATGAAATGGGTTGAAGAAACTTCCTTTGCTACTATAACCACGAACGTCGTGGCACGGTTCATTCGGCACAATCTGATATGTCGATATGGTGTACCAGAGAGGATCATTACGAATAATGGTACAAATCTCAACAATAAAATGATCATTGAACTTTGCAAGCAGTTCAAGATACATCATCACAACTCTTCTCCTTACCGGCCGAAGATGAATGGGGCTGTTGAAGCGGCTAATAAGAACATTAAAAAGATTGTGCAGAAGATGACGGTGACGTACAAAGACTGGCACGAGATGTTACCATTTGCTCTTCATGGGTATTGTACCTCAGTGTGAACGTCAACAGGGGAAACCCCCTATTCCTTGGTATATGGCATGGAGGCCGTATTACCCATTGAAGTTCAAATACCCTCTCTTCGGATTATGAAGGATGCAGGTTTGAGCGAAGATGACTGGATTCAGACCTAGCTTGATCAGCTGAACTTAATCGACGAAAAGAGACTTACTGCTATTTTTCATGGTCAGACATACCAAAAACGGATGATCAAGGCATTTAACAAGAAAGTTAGACGACGAGAGTATCAAGTTGGGGATCTGGTGATCAAGCGCATCATACTACCTCAAGGTGATCCCAGGGGAAAATGGACCCCTACTTACGAAGGGCCATTTGTGGTTAAGAACATTTTCTCAGGAGGAGCTATGATTCTAACCACCATGGATGGTGACGACCTTCCTCACCCTGTCAATGCAGACATAGTGAAAAAATACTACGCATAATCAGCGACCTGCTAGGTCGACTGGCCTAGGCAAAAATAAGGGCTTCCCGGCGAACCAAAAGGGTTCGGGTAAAAATAAGGGATGAAAATGAAAAATCTATACACTCGGCAAGTCGAAAACCTGAAAAGGCGGCTTGGGCAAAAAAGGGTATCCCGGTGGACTGAAAACCCGAAAGGGCGGTCCAGGCAAAAATTAGGGATCAAAGCGTAACACTATGCCTCATTGGATCACCTTGCAACCAAACTTCGGTATCGACTATCAAGCTCGGACGACACTAATCAATCTGATGTATATTCAACCAAGTAGCAATGTGATGAGATGTTTGAGGACATAAAGGCAATAGCAGAGTTGGAACCCAGTGGGATGATTCACATAGCTGTTTTATTTAGTTTTTCACAAATCGTGTAAATTCTATTATTTGGCGGTGTTCTCTTACCAGGACGTCAGCCTCTTGTACAAAAGCGCCTATTTACAGGCCAAACTTCAAAATCAATACAATTCATTTTCAGGGAAAATTCAAACTATTTTTCCTTTTTCAGTTTTGTTTTGCAAAAAACATCCAATGTTCATTTTTGATATATGCATTTGACATTAATTGTTGCTCATAAAAATTTACATGCAAAACAAAAGACGATTACTTGTAATATCAGAAACAAGGGCAATAAGATTTGTCCAAGCTTTGCAGTTGCTTTATCCACCAGGTACATAGGTAGATTCAGCTAAAGAACATGGTCAATGTGTGTTCACTCCCCGCAGAATAAGACAGTAATGATAGCTCTCCCCAGCTAAGATTTACAACTGTAAATGAATCGGTAATATTATCCCTGTTGTACCCCAAAATTTGCCCTCCCATTTCATAAATATTCTCTCACCACAAGACCCTTGGAGCTCAAGATCAAGTTAGGGTTTGCTCTGCTCAAGACTCTTCCTTGCACTGTTGACCCAAATTAGGGTTTGAGTTTGCACAAAGATGTTTTGACCTGAAATTCCCAAAGTTACTTTCATGCTTCATGTTGGACTCACAAGTTTGTCCATACCAAGTTTCAAGCCTTGATTCCAATCTTTGCCCAATCAATTGGGGAAAAAGTCAACTGTGGTCAATTGACAATCAAACCTCATGAAATTTGACCCTCATCAACATTATGAACTCATATGAACCATTTGGTCAAGTTTGGATCACAACTCCACAAGAAATTTGATCAGATCACCAAAAGGGCAAAATGGTCATTTTTAGGGTTTTGACTGCACAAAGGCAATTTTTGACTGTTTGACCTAGCCAATGGCAAACCAAGCTCACATATGGACTCAAGGACTCAATGACATGGTCTTGACACATTCAACAAGTTCAAAAGATCCCAAATGCACAAGATTGACAGATGAATTTTCCAATCAACTGAGCAAAATTTGACTGTATACTGAAAAGTCAAACTTTGACTTTTTGGTCAAAATCAAGTGTCAAGATTCATTTTTCATCAAAACATGTCAAATTATGAAACTTGTCCATCAAGAAATCAAAAATCACAAATTAGGGTTTGAAATGAAGAAATTTCATAACTTAGAAATTTTCTAAGTTATGAAAATTCCTAATTTTTCCCTAACTTTGTCCCATTTTTTCATCAAGATACATTTGGATTCAAACAAAACTCAAAACATGAAAGTTATAGTCCATTGCAAAATCTACAACTTTGATTCACAAAGTTTCCTCAAAAGAAGCTTGTAGCTCAAGTTATGAATTTTGGAATAGGGGTGCAAAACATTCTTAACTTAGAAATTTTTTGACCTATTTTAGGCAGGATTTTTGCCCAACTTCATGGCCACTTTTCACATGCTTCCACTTAGAATTTCAACTTGCATTAAAAATATGGATTGTAGTACACATTCCAAGCTTTCCAAATTGTCAGGGAACTTCTCAAACACCCTTGTGGTTAGGGAGAATCGAATTTGTCAATATGGGCAAAAGTCACTTTGATTCATGGCCAAATGCATGTTCATAACCTGGGCATTTTTGAAATCAGCTTGCACAAGCTAGTTACAGGCCTCTAATATCATTTACACTCAATAATTAAATGCCAATCCATTGTGCCAAGGCATTATTTTGCTCATTTGGTCATTACATGGAAGTTTAATCCATATTTGGAAAAAGCAAGTTATCCATTCTTGTAAAGCACAACTTTATGTCAAACACAAATCAAAGAAGTACAATGTAAATCTTTGAGGCACAAGTTTATGAACTAATCCCACTGATCAAGGAGAGATTATGCAGCATGCTTGAGGGGCATGTGGTAGCCTATAACCCAACTTGGCATTTTTGACTTAAGATAGAAGAAACTTGGCACATTGAACACAAAACTCACATTCATGTCAACACAAGCCTAAGCAAACTTATTGAACACATTCAAAACATCAAACCTGACCTGAAACACGAGCCAACCACCTTCAATACCTCCTCAAACACAGAAATACCATCCTCTTGCAAAAATAGGGCACCTGCTGCAGATTGAGGTCCACAACTCAATCCACTCGTGCACTTTGGCTAATAACCTTGCAAACACACTCCCTACCATCCATTGAAGCTATCCCAAGCCCTAGCTAAAGACTGTAACACCTCTAACCAACTTCACCATTTTCATTTTTTCAGTTGTGCAGGTTAACTTCCATAGCTCGTTTCAGCTAGTTCCAAAGCAAGCTAGAGGTTGGAGAAGCATCCCTGGACCTCAAGCAAGCTATACAAGTCCTCACATTGCATTGAAAGTACCTCCATTGTCATACACGATTCAAGCTGAACAGGTAAGTTTTTGAACTTCTATCTCTCTATCCAAGCATATTTAGGCTTAAGTTTGTGAAGAAAGCATGTTCTAATCATAGCCCTGAAGCCATCCATATAGTTACTTTTCATGTATATTGTGTGTGCTAAGAGTATTTTGAACCTGAACATTAGGAAAAAGTTAGGTCAGGAATTGGGGGAGAAGAAATTCTCTCTCATTTCTGAGAGTTAGATCAACTTCTTTATATGTTTAGAATCGTGACATGATGCTCTATAACTTTGATGTTGTAAGTTTTTATTGAAAATCAAGGAATCAGAAGTTAGCAGGGAAGGAAGAAAACGCGCGTTTTTTCTATGTTCAAACAGTCTGGAGGTTGAAGACAACCCTTTTGGGCTGGACTTGGTTGTTTTTCTGTTTACACCCCTTTATTTCACATACACCCCCTTGACCCATTGTACTTTATTTTTATCATTTTTTATTTTTTATTTTTGTTTCTGACTTATTATTTTTTGTCAAAATATAAAAAATATTAAAAACATTTTTTCAACCATTTTTGCATTTTATTTGGATTTTTATTTGCTTTATTTGAATATGTACATATAAATAACATATATATCTTTTTATTTAAAATACTAAAAAAGAATACAAATATATTTTTATTTTATGATTTTATTTTATTTTATCTTTTGAAAAAATTTCCTAAAAAAATATACTTTTTTTTTAAATAAAAATATTTTTATTTTTGTACATATTTAATATATTTAGTAAATAATATAAATACTTATATGTTTATTAGAATATTTAGGATGAAAATACAAAATAATACATTTTTTTATTTTTATTAATATTTAACCTCAAAAATACCCTTTTTACAATATACTTCCTTTTTGTTTATTTTTTGTATATAATTAATAAATTTTGTATATAATAAACAATAAATATCTTTTATTTGCAAAATTAGGGTTTTTCCCTAAAATATGAAAAAATATCCAAAAATTAATCCTTTTTATTTTTGTTTATATTCACATGAAAAATACTTTTACATACATATAAAAAATCATTTTTTGCATCTTGCATATTTATTGTATTTTTATTCAATTATTGTACAATTAAATTAATTTGTATATTCAATTTCGATGTAATAGCTTAGATTTTAATTTCTTGCTAAATATCCCCATTTGAACATTTGTACCCCCCATCCCATAATTGTGTTGTAATAATTTAGGATTTTATTTTTCACATTTAAAAGCTTTCTAAATATGCCATGATAGACTTAGGGTTTTGTATGCAAAAATCAACCAAAAATAGTTTGACCTAAACAAAAGACAAAAAAGCATGAAAATGGACAACACCAATCACACTTGCACCCCTAGGGTTACTCCACTTGTTGCCTTCAATAATGGGCCATGTTGCATGTTGAGTTTCTTTGGCAAAACAAAACAATATCAATTGATCATAGTCCCTCGATGACGCTTTCGAAAGTTGCCTAAAAATGATCAAGTCCCTTAAAGGAAAAATTGCCCAAAGATACTTGGCACCATTGCAATCATGGTCTAAACGATGACCCGCGCCCGTCCCGTTCACATCCTAACACAAGATTGTCCACCAAATACAATGGTGGAACAAAATTGTTAAAAGGGTTAAAACATAGAAAAAAAACCTTTTAGTAAATTTAGGGGTAGACAAACTCTTAGTTACTTGATAAACTTGCAAAAACACTTGCCTACTTTTCAAAACACACATCACAACACACTTTCAAAACAACTTTCAAAAAACATTGAAAACTTTTCAAAAGATAGTATCCCTTTGTATACATCCCAACATAGATCATTACAAAGGTTGCCACCACATTGGCCTCTTTTTAAAACATTTTCAAACCCACACACAAAGCACCATTTCAAACAATTGAAAATCAAGGCAAGTTGATCTAAGAAAGTAACTAAGAGCCCGTGGATAACCATGGATAGAAAGGGTGCTAATACCTTCCCTTTCTATAATCTACTCCCCGAACCCAAGAAAACATCTCAAAGGTTTTTGCTGTGCTTTTTAACCTTTCCTTAGGATAAAATAAAAAGTCGGTGGCGACTCTTGCTCAACCGAAACATTTGCGAAAACAAACGCAAAACCCAAGTCAGTTCTCCCACCGTATCACACTCCCCAAGCAGAGTTTATTCACCATCAGCACTGAAAGGTCTTAATATTCCCCAATAGAGTATAAGAATATTCCCCGGCAGAATACCAAACATCCCCAGTGGAGTTTAAAATTTTTTCCCAGCGCGGTCTGAAAAAGCTTCCCCAGTGGAGTTTGGAGGATCATCCCCAGTAGACCTTGGAAGATTATCCCCAGCAAGTTCAAAGGATTATCCCCACAAGAGTCTAAAAGGTTGTCCCTAGTGAAGTCGCAACTGAACGATCATCCCCAACGGAGTTCTTTCCTTTCACAAACAGGAATTCCATCCCCAACAGGATTTAGAATCACCAGCAACGGTAATTCATCCCCAGCAGAATTTATCGATGGAATCCTCAACAGAGTATCTTTTCCCCACAGAGTTAATCTCCTCATCAGTTTATTCCCCAACGGAGTTATCCTCTCCTGCAGGTTTATTCTCACAATCATCTTCGTTCGCTATCCCCAACGGAAATGAAGAAGTCAACTCGTCTCTCCAGCAGCTACCCGAGATTTATTTTCCCCAGCTAAAAACATTACATTTCCATACATCATGATACATGCATATACGCATCATACAACACAATCTCATTTATTTTGAGAACATCATTGGTTGATATATATCATGCATTGCATACGACTGACCTTTACTTTTCAGGAAGGATGCAGTTAAGTTCTCAGCTATGAAGCTTTTACCCAAGTCGAAGTACTGACCGGTTCTTAAATTTCAACTGAATTACGCTCGGTTGAATTACAGATAAGGTTCTAAATCTCGACAATTTTCCTCCGTCGAAGTATGGACGAGTTCTTAAATCTCAACAGAATTATCCTCTGTTGAAGTACAAACAGTTCCTAGATCTCAATGAAGATGTTTCACCCAATCGAAGTACTGACCGATTCTTAAGTCTCAACTGAATTAGTCTCGGTTGAATTATAGATAAGGTTCTAAATCTCGGCAAAGTTCCTCCGTCGAAGTGTGGACGAGTTCTTAAATCTCAACAGAATTATCCTCCGTTGAAGTACAGACAGTTCCTAGATCTCGATGAAGATGTTTCCCTCATTCGAAGTACTGACCGGTTCTTAAATCTCAACTGAATTAGTCTCATTTGAATTACAGATAAGGTTCTAAATCTCGACAATTTTCCTTCGTCGAAGTGTGGACGAGTTCTTAAATCTCAACAGAATTATACTCCGTTGAAGTACAAACAGTTCCTAGATCTCGATGAAGATGTTTCCCTCAGTCGAAGTACTGACCGGTTCTTAAATCTCAATTGAATTAGTCTCAGTTGAATTACAGATAAGGTTCTAAATCTCGGCAAAGTTCCTCCGTCGAAGTGTGGACGAGTTCTTAAATCTCAACAGAATTATCCTCCGTTGAAGTACAAACAGTTCCTAGATCTCGATGAAGATGTTTCCCTCAGTCGAAGTACTGACCGGTTCTTAAATCTCAACTGAATTAGTCTCGGTTAAATTACAGATAAGGTTCTAAATCTCAACAATTTTCCTCCGTCGAAGTGTGGACGAGTTCTTAAATCTCAACAGAATTATCCTCCGTTGAAGTACAGACAGTTCCTAGATCTCGATGAAGATGTTTCCCTCAGTCGAAGTACTGACCGGTTCTTAAATCTCAACTGAATTAGTCTCGGTTGAATTACATATAAGGTTCTAAATCTCGACAAAATTTCCTCCGTCGAAGTGTGGACAAGTTCTTAAATCTCAACAGAATTATCCTCCATTGAAGTACAGACAGTCCTAGATCTAGATGAAGATGTTTCCCTCAGTTGAAGTGCTGACCGGTTCTTAAATTTCAACTGAATTAGTCTCGGTTGAATTATAGATTGAAGTAGTGAAAAACACAAGAAGGGGGGGGTTGAATTGTAAAACTGAAAATCAATGCAATGAACAAGATATTTTTATCCTGGTTCATTTGATCTCAAACTACTCCAGTCCACCCGTCAAGGTGATTTCGCCTCTCTCCAACGAGGTCTTAATCCACTATATTCAACTGAATATTACAGACTGCTTTAACAACTGCTAAAGCCTTCTTGATGCAAACCACAACCCGGTTTGTCAAGGAAACACTTTCTTACAAATAAGATAAATCTAAGTGTGTGAATGTTTTCTACAAAACTGTATCACAACTGTGATGTATACACAACTTAAAGCTTAGAAACTAGATTGCTAAACAATGATTGAATATGAGAATGTGTAGTGTTTAGCAAACTAAGAGAAGGAAGATTTTGATCAGCTTTTTATGCGTGTAAAGATTTGGAGAGCATTAGCCAATTCAATCTTCAAAGTCTTGTTTATATAGCACTGAGATGTTGAACGTTGGAGCAATATTCTTGATTCAATGCTATTAACAAACTTTCCTTATCGAGCAGATCTTGTCTGGAATGAGGCCGTTGGTATTAATTTGCTTTCAATGCACAGTACCGTTGCTTACTTAATGCAAGTTCTGGCTTGGCTCATTCTGACTCTGCTTAGCTGCTGATGAACTGTTGTGTTTCTTTATCAGAGTGTTGAGCGCAGTTCTGTTCATCAGACTTCAGCATATACGTGAATTGATCTTCTGATTCTGACATTCTGATATGGCAACTTCTGATGCTGATGTCAGGAACCAAAATTCTGATGCTGATTAGGTGTGATCTTGCTTATATCAATCAGAGTATCTGCAAATCAGAACGTAATAATTTAGGCAGCAGATAGTTCATACATGAATCACATAAATAATATATCTTTTCACTTTGTTATCATCAAAACTTAAATATAGGGTAGTAGATTCAAACTTTGTTCTAACAATCTCCCCCTTTTTGATGAGTACAAAAACTAGATATTTTTAAATGAAAATAACGTGAAAAGGTATCAGAGAGATGCATCAGAGTAAGAGGTTATCAAAGATAAGGGGTAAAAAGATATCAGAGTTGAGAGATACTCCCCCTGAGTTTATTACTTCCCTTTTTGATTACACGTGTTCTTCAGGATCAGTTTTTTTTTTGCCTTTCTTTGAACATCAGAGTATCAGAGTCTTTGACTATCAGAAGCTTTGGATCAGCATCTCAGAGCAGAGCTTCAGATCAGCGTATCAGAGCTTTTCTTGTCAGAGCTTTGCTTTGGATCAGAGTATCAGAGCGGATCAGAGCTTCATAGCTTTTAGTCTTCAGAGTGTCCAGGAGCTTCCTTGTACCTGTAGACTTTAAGCAAAACAAAAAAACTTTTTCAAGTACAATAGAGTTAGAATGTTTGAGAATTTCTGTCTTAGTAAACCGTTATTGTTTAAAATATCATTCTTGTTCTCCCCCTTTTTGTCAGCAATCAAAAAGTGTAGGTGAGTGCTAAAACAATTAAGATCAGAAAAACTTGTCATATTAAAAGGTTCAGAATCAAACAAAACATATTCAAATAGTACATCAGAGAATTAAAGAAAACATGAAAAAGACATGAATGAAGAAACTAAGGTTGGGGAGGAAAGCGTGTGAACAGGTTCTCCAGCATGGCTTTGATCTGATCAGCAGTCTCATTCTGCTTGTGCACCATGCTGACAACAGTGTCAATCTTGCTATCCTGTACATCCATTCTTTCTTTCATCTTCTGGTCGTTTTCATCCATCCTCTGCTGTAGACGCATGTCATTCAGCTTCAGTTCTTCCAGAGTCTGCCTGTCCAAGGCAGCTTGAGAAGCATCAGAAGCAGGAAGCTTTTGAGAGCTTTCTGCAACATCTTCTGCTTGACTTGCTTCAGCTTGAATGGTCTTGTCTTCTTCTGGTTGCACCTTTGAAGCTAGCTGTTTCTCAGACCAAGGTTCACTGTCCAGAGGGAGCACGTCTTCTTTCAGAAGTTGACTTCCAACTTCATTCAGAAGCTTGCTGAAATTCTGTTGTGCCTGCTCATAGTTGATATCCTGCAACTTGAGGGCTTCAGCACGTACCCAAAGTCTGAATTGTGACCAGAGCTGATCAGAAGCAGCTGGGTCAATCATTCCAGGACAGACTTGCTTCAAAGAAGCAATCCATTGCTGCACACCTGTTTCAAAATTCATAATACCAGAGCCAACATCTGGTTGTTTTGGTTTAGGGATGGCTATTTTATGTTTCATATCAGCAAGACGGTCAAGACTGGTTAAGTCTATGAAGGTCCTGCTGGGGTTTTCGGTGGTTTGCTTGGCAGCTGTTTGTTTTGGAGAAGGAGTGGGAGAATCAGAGATTATGATTGGACTGCTTGGTGTTTTGGGAGTATTTGGTGGTGTAGATTCTGGTGAGGATGGCAACTGTGCCAAGGTGATTGTTGTTCCACCTGGCAGCTGGATTGCCAGAGGTAATGGTTGTGGTGAATGAGGTTCAGATGGTTGAGGAGAAGGAGTTTCAGAGTGATGAAACTCAGGTTGAGGTGATGGTGGATGAATTTCTGGTTGAGGAGAGGGAGACGGAATTGCTGGTTGAGGATAAGTTGTTGGAATTTCTGGTTGTTCAGGGATAAGGGGTTCTTCTGGAATTGATGAGAGAGGTTGTTGTTGTTCAGGTTCTTCAGCAGATTGCTGTTGTTCTGGTTGTGGAGGAGGGACAATCTGTGGTTCAGAGTTTGGATTGGCGGAGTGATCAGAAGTGTGTTGATCAATGTCAGATAGCACTTTGTCAATTGCTGATGTTGTTGAGATTGTTTTGGGATGTTTGGTTCTGGGTCTTCTGAGTTTTAATGCCTCAGAAGGGTCATCTTCTGGTTCAGTTTCATCTATTGTAGGGATGGGGATTGAGATTCTATGAGAGGTTTGGAGAGGAATAGATGCTGGAATAGTAGAAGAATTTAAAACAGAAGCAGCAGATAAATTACCTCTTTTCTTGGGTGTCTGCTGGGATGATCCTTCTGAAGGTGCCTTCCTCTTCTTTGTCTTCTTCAGAGTCACTTCTTGTTGAGGTTGATGCAGAGCTTTGATAATCAGATTTGGATCTGTACCATCTACCTTGCACGCATATAAGTATCTGAGAACCACCTCTGGTTTGGATTCTATCTCAGAAAATAAAGGAAAGTCACTCAGTGGAACTCTTCTGCTGGTGATATCAGCAATAGGAGTAGCTCTGAGTTCCTTTTTGATATTCTCTATCAACTTCATTTTCTTCAAGTTCTTTGCGTTCAGAGGCTTCCCAACTGTTGGTTCAATGGTGCTTAACTCTTGAGCTTCTATCAGATGCTCTATCAGCCTATTCTCTGTCAGAATATCTGATATCAACCTTCCAAAGGGTATCCAATCCCTCTTTGTTCTTTCTTCTTCCCTGGTTTCCTTCACACTTGTTCTGAGGTGGTTGAACAGAAGATGAGCCAAGTTGATTTTTACCTTCTGATCAATAAAGTAGATCAGAAACTGCTGATCCACATTTATGTAATCAGGTGAACTAGTTGGCTTCCTATGGTTGAAGCACCCCAGAATTATCTTAGCCCAAACTCTGTGATGATCCTTCAGATCTTTGATCTTGCTGCTGGGCACCCCATGGGTGAAAATCCTTGCAACTATCACGCCCACATCAGCACATCTCTCAGCCATATCAACACAGCGGACGCCACCGCCACTGTAACCGATTAACCTTGCTATGTGATCCTCAGTGATCACAATCTTCTTCCCCATAACGAAGGAGGTGACTAGATGCGTTGAAGCCTTCGCATGAATCCAGAATTCCTTGACTAACATAGGGAATGTTGGTCCAACCAATCTGTCAAAATACCTTTCCCATTTCTGTGCCCTAACTTCTTCTGTTAGGTCAAAACCGTTCTCCTTCAAGCTTCCAAAATCAATGATCAATTCAGATAACACTTCAAGATTCTTCACAGGAGTGAGGAGTGTTCTGAATGGCACTTGATACTGTTCAGATGATGCTTTCTTCTGAGGACCTGCAGAAGCACTGCTGGAGGTTGCCATGTTCACACTTAAAAGATTTTGAGAAGAAACTGAGAAAAAGAGGTTTTGCAAGAGATGAACACAGAAATATGCAGAGAATGCTTGAGTATTAGTGAGAAACTGTAAAGAATTGGAATGAGAGGTTAATGTGTTTAAATAGAGTTTCAGAATATTTTGAAAAAATAAACGTTTTTAAGAAAGAGAAAAATCATGATTGCGTTTTAAAAGCATGATTACTTTTATTAAATGCTTGCTGATTTTGGGGGATTTGAGAAAGATACTTAAAAACGGTTACCAGACATGTGTCTCAATGCACCCAATCAGCGCTTTGCCTTCTCAGAAGCGTGCACGCGTTCTGCTTCAGAGATTTGCTGATGATTGGATGACACTTGTTTGATGTAGTGATCAGCACGTTTGTCTTTGAGCTTAGACTCTCATATCTTTAGACTTGCATCTGATACAATCTGCATGTTCTATCTTTCTGAAAGAAGATTGATCAGAAGTTCATAGTAAAGCAATTACATTCTGAAGGTAAATATATGGAATTAAAACATTTTCACTCTGGGCAGACTTTCATGCTGAGATGTTTCGGAATGAAATTAAACCTATCTTCTGAAAGGGGTTTAATAAATATATCAGCCCATTGATGGTCTGTATCTATAAATTTTAAGTTCAAAATTCCTTTCTGAATATAGTCCCTAATGAAGTGATGTTTTATTTCTATATGCTTAGCTCTAGAATGTAAAATGGGATTCTTACTTAAGCAAATAGCAGAAGTATTATCACAGAGTATAGGAATGTTACTCTCAAAAATCTGGAAGTCTTCAAGCTGACTTTTCATCCAGAGCATTTGTGTGCTACATCCTGCTGCTGCTATGTACTCAGCTTCTGCTGTTGATAGCGCAATTGTTGATTGCCTTTTGCTGGACCAAGAGATCAGATTTTCTCCCAGAAACTGGCAGCTTCCAGAAGTACTTTTACGTTCCACTCTGTCTCCAGCAAAATCAGCATCGCAGTAGCCTACTAAGCTGTAATCACTAGATTTTCTATAAAACAAACCCAGATTAGTAGTACCTTTCAGATACTTGAAAATTCGCTTAACAACTGTTAAGTGAGATTCTCTAGGATCTGATTGGAATCTAGCACAGATGCAAACACTGAATAATATGTCAGGTCTTGAAGACGTCAGATAGAGGAGAGAACCAATCATACCTCTGTAGACTTTCTGTTCTACATTTTTGCTTACCTCTTCTCTTTCCAGAATGCACGTGGGATGCATTGGAATCTTTGATGGCTTACATTTTGAGAGGTCAAATTTCTTCAGAAGATCTCTGATGTATTTGCTCTGATGAATGTAAGTTCCCTCTGGAGTTTGATTGATCTGAATTCCTAGAAAGAATTTCAGTTCCCCCATGAGGCTCATCTCAAATTCTGCCTGCATACACTTAGCAAATTTTCTTCCAAGAGAAGGATTAGTAGAACCAAAAATAATATCATCAACATAAATTTGACAAACTAAGATGTCATTCTTAACTGATTTACAGAATAGAGTAGTGTCCACTTTCCCTCTGGTGAATTCATTTTCTAATAGAAAGTTACTCAGCCTTTCATACCAAGCTCTGGGAGCTTGTTTCAGACCATATAGTGACTTCTTTAGTTTGAAAACATGTTCTAGATGTTTTGTATTTTCAAAACCAGGGGGTTGGTGTACATAGACTTCTTCTTCTATATAACCATTTAAGAATGCACTTTTGACATCCATCTGATACAGAGTGATGCCTCTATTAACAGCAAATGAAATTAAAAGTCTGATAGATTCTAACCTGGCGACTGGGGCAAAGGTTTCTGTATAGTCTATCCCCTCTTGCTGAATATAACCTTGTGCAACCAGTCGTGCCTTGTTTCTGATGACTTCACCTTGTTCATTTAGCTTGTTTCTGAACACCCATCTTGTTCCAATGACGTTGAATCCTTTTGGTCTGGGAACGAGATCCCATACGTCGTTTCTGGTGAATTGATTCAGCTCTTCTTGCATTGCCAGAATCCAGTCATTATCCAGAAGTGCTTCATCAATAGAAGAAGGTTCAATCAGAGACACAAGTCCCATGAGAGTTTCTTCAGAGTTTCTGAAGCTTGCTCTTGTTCTGATTGGATCTTCCTTTCTTCCTAAGATAGTCTCTTCTGGGTGATCCAAGCTGCTTCTGGGTAATCTCTTCTGAGGTTGATCAGCAGCTGTTGTAGGATTGCTAGCAGTGCTCCTTTCAGATGTTGAAGGAGTGTCTGTGTTGAGAGCTTCTGATGACTTGTCTTCAGAACCTGTAAATTCAATTTCTATACCTGCAAAATCTTCATTCTACTTTGACTTTTCAGAGTCCAGCTTATCATCAAAACGAACACTGATTGATTCTTCCACAATCTGTGTTTCTGTATTGTATACTCTATACCCTCTTGAGCGTTCAGAGTATCCTAACATAATACACTTCTGTGCTTTAGAGTCAAACTTGTTCAAATAATTCTTTGTATTTAATATAAAGCAAGTACATCCAAATGGATGAAAATATGAAATGTTGGGCTTTCTGTTCTTCCACAATTCATATGGAGTCTTTTCCAGAATAGGTCTTATTGAGATTCTATTCTGAATGTAGCACGCTGTGTTTATTGCCTCTGCCCAGAAGGTCTTAGCAATGTTTGTCTCATTGATCATGGTTCTGGCCATTTCTTGCAATGTTCTGTTCTTTCGTTCTACAACTCCATTTTGTTGGGGAGTTCTAGGACAATAGAAATCATGCAGAATGCCTCTGTCATTAAAGAATGACTCAAAATCTTTGTTTTCAAATTCTCCACCATGATCACTTCTGACTTTAACGATTCTAAGATCCTTTTCATTCTGAACTTGGTTACAGAAGGTAACAAACACAGAGTGTGACTCGTCCTTGTGTCTTAAGAACTTTACCCATGTCCATCTGCTATAGTCATCTACGATTACTAATCCATACTTCTTACCACTGACTGAAGCAGTTTTAACTGGTCCAAATAAGTCAATGTGCAGAAGTTCTAATGGCTTAGAGGTAGAAACAACATTTTTGGATTTAAAAGAAGGTTTTGCAAACTCTCCTTTCTGACAAGCTTCACACAGAGCATCTGAATTGAACTTCAAATTAGGAAGTCCTCTGACCAGATTGAGTTTGTTAATCTGAGATATTCTTCTCATACTAACATGCCCCAATCTTCTGTGCCAGATCCACTGCTCGTTGTTAACAGACAGAAGACATTTTACATTCTGACTCTTTAGTTCAGAAAGTTTGATTTTGTAGATGTTGTTTTTCCTCTTACCATTAAACAGGATAGTCCCATCTTTCTGACTAACAGCTTTACATGATTTTTGATTAAAGATTATATCATAACCATTATCACTTAATTGACTTATGGATAACAGATTATGCATCAATCCATCTACTAGCAGAACATTATTAATAGAGGGAAGATTTCCATTACCTACAGTTCCAGAGCCAATTATCTTTCCCCTCTGATTGCCTCCAAAACCAACGTGGCCTCCAGGCTTAAGTTCCAGGCTTTGGAACATATGCCTTCTTCCCGTCATGTGTCGCGAGCAGCCAGAGTCCAGGTACCATGACTGGTGTTTCTGACTTGCTGCTAAAGATATCTGCAACATGTATTATTTTATCCTTAGGTACCCAGATTTTCTTGGGTCCTGATTTGTTAGTTTTTCCAAAACTCTGGTTGAATTTTGGTTTCACAGAGTGCTTACTGCTAGTGTATTTAATATCATGTGTGTGACCATACACAAAATGTGAATTCAGAGGTGTGTGTTTAATGGTTAAGTCCATGACATTCTTTGGTGTAGGAACCTTACCTTGGTATCCTATTCCTTTCCTGCCGTTTCTGCTAACTCCATAGATCATTGAAGCCATTTTGCTTCTATCTATGCTTTTAGCGAGGAACTTCTGGAAACTGTGATCATACTCCTTGATGATCTCATCAGTGTTGCTGGGAGTTTCAGAAATTGGTTCCTTCTGAGGGTTTTGTAAAGTGTTTTCTAATTTTGAAATCTTATTTCTCAGCTCAGAATTCTCCAATTTGAGACTCTCAGTCTTATTAGAGTTAGATTCAAGATTCCTTTTCAGGTCTCTGAATTTAACTCTAATTTGCTGATACCGTTCCAGAATCTCATTAAGGCTTTCAGCAAGTTCAGCCTTTGTAAAGTTAACAGCAAAGTTAGGAAATACCTCTTTAGTATCTGATTCTGAGTCTGATTCAGAAGCTTCACTATCTTCTGAGATGTTAGCCATGAGAGCTATGTTTGCCCTCTCATCATCTGATTCTGAGTCAGCTTCAGACGAGTCAGAGTCATCCCATGTAGCCATGAGACTTTTCTTCTTCTCTCTTCCAAACTTCTTTTTGGGCTTTTCCCTCTGAAGCTTTGGGCAGTCACTCTTATAGTGTCCTTGCTCATTGCACTCATAACAGATGATGTCCTTGGTGTTTGGCTTTTTGCTACTGGAGGAGCCTTCAGATCTTCTGTATCCAGAGGAAGAATCTGTTCTTCTGTATTTGGAGGAAGACTCGTTCTGATCAGATCTTCTGGGATTCCTGAACTTCCTTTGTCTTTGCTTCCATAGTTGATTTACTCTTCTGGAGAGGAGGGAGAGTTCGTCTTCTTCTGATGAGGATCCATCAGATGTTTCTTCAACTGCCTGCAAAACTTTAGACTCAAATTTTTTGTTAGATTTTAATGCTAAAGGCTTACCTTGCTTCTGAGGCTCGTCAGCTTCTAGCTTTATCTCATGACTTCTGAGGGAGCTGATAAGTTCCTCCAGAGTGATTTTGTTGAGATCTTTAGCTAGCTTCAGAGCTGTAACCATTGGTCTCCACTGCTTGGGTAAACTTCTGATGATTTTCTTGACATGGTCAGCAGTAGAGTATCCTTTGTCCAGAACCATGAGACCAGCTACCAGAATCTAGAATCTTGAGAACATTGTTTCAATGGATTCAGATTCTTCCATTTTGAACGCCTCATACTTCTGAATGAGCGCCAGAGCTTTAGTCTCTTTGACCTGAACGTTTCCCTCATGCGTCATTCTGAGTGAGTCAAAAATATTCTTTGTTGTGTCTCTGTTGGAGATCTTTTCATATTCAGTATAGGAGATGGCGCTGAGGAGGATGGTTCTGGCCTTGTGGTGATTCTTGAAGTCACGCTTTTGTTGGTCAGACATTGTTTTTCTATCAATCTTATGACCGCTTGCATTCACAGGGTGCGTGTATCCGTCTGTCACCATATCCCACAGATCAGCATCATGTGCCAGAAAGAAGCTTTCAATTCTGTTTTTCCAGTAATCAAAGTTTTCTCCATCAAAGACTGGAGGTTAGCCGCTGAATCTGTCTCTGTCCTCATTATTGTCATTGCTGGTGTGAGAAACGTTTCCTGCCATTGTGTTTTTCTGACGCTGGATCTTGTACTGACACGGTTAAGTGTTTTAGCTCAGAACCAGGCGCTCTGATGCCAATTGAAGTAGTGAAAAACACAAGAAGGGGGGGTTGAATTGTAAAACTGAAAATCAATGCAATGAACAAGATATTTTTATCCTGGTTCATTTGATCTCAAACTACTCCAGTCCACCCGTCAAGGTGATTTCGCCTCTCTCCAACGAGGTCTTAATCCACTATATTCAACTGAATATTACAGACTGCTTTAACAACTGCTAAAGCCTTCTTGATGCAAACCACAACCCGGTTTGTCAAGGAAACACTTTCTTACAAATAAGATAAATCTAAGTGTGTGAATGTTTTCTACAAAACTGTATCACAACTGTGATGTATACACAACTTAAAGCTTAGAAACTAGATTGCTAAACAATGATTGAATATGAGAATGTGTAGTGTTTAGCAAACTAAGAGAAGGAAGATTTTGATCAGCTTTTTATGCGTGTAAAGATTTGGAGAGCATTAGCCAATTCAATCTTCAAAGTCTTGTTTATATAGCACTGAGATGTTGAACGTTGGAGCAATATTCTTGATTCAATGCTATTAACAAACTTTCCTTATCGAGCAGATCTTGTCTGGAATGAGGCCGTTGGTATTAATTTGCTTTCAATGCACAGTACCGTTGCTTACTTAATGCAAGTTCTGGCTTGGCTCATTCTGACTCTTCTTAGCTGCTGATGAACTGTTGTGTTTCTTTATCAGAGTGTTGAGCGCAGTTCTGTTCATCAGACTTCAGCATATACGTGAATTGATCTTCTGATTCTGACATTCTGATATGGCAACTTCTGATGCTGATGTCAGGAACCAAAATTCTGATGCTGATTAGGTGTGATCTTGCTTATATCAATCAGAGTATCTGCAAATCAGAACGTAATAATTTAGGCAGCAGATAGTTCATACATGAATCACATAAATAATATATCTTTTCACTTTGTTATCATCAAAACTTAAATATAGGGTAGTAGATTCAAACTTTGTTCTAACATAGATAAGGTTCTAAATCTCGGCAATCCTCCTCAGTCGAAGTACTGACCGGTTCTTAAATCTCAACTGAATTAGTCTCGGTTGAATTACAGATAAGGTTCTAAATCTCGACAGGTTTCCCCCCAGTTGAATTATGGACAAGTTCTTAAAACTCAGCAGAGATGTTCTCTCAGTTGAAGTACATGCAAGTTCCTAAATCTCAACAAAATTAGACTTCCCAAGCGGAATCTTCTACAACAACAGGTATACAAGTTCTCGCTAAGGAATATCTTATGCGATCGATACTCCTGCATATGTCATCTTTAAGCCCATCCTCCCGCCAGCAACCTCCAAATGGCATATGTAAGCCCATTCCCGACATTACAAGGTTGATACCACTTCATGCGAGTGCAAATTTCTGGGCACTCTAGTGTTCAATCCTCTTCCACCTTCGGATCACGAAAGGCACGAAAGCCAATCTACATCCTCAGGTTTAAGAAGATTGAACAGGGGCAGATGTTGTACCCCAAAATTTTCCCTCTCATATTCCTCAAGACATTGCAAGAAAAATCTCCAAGTTGCTCAAGTTTGTTCAAGAGTTGGTCAGACAAGCTATCTCCTAAGGCAGTCAACCCCAAATTAGGGTTTTGTGTTGTATCAAGATCCTTGAATCCAAATGACCTCAAGTTCTCCCCAATGTCCTAATATGTTCTCAAGATCATCCACGTCAAATTTCAAGCCTTGCAGAGGAAGTTTGCTCAGTCAATTGCTCAAAGGGCCCAAAAATCGACTGTGCTAGGGCAAAAGTCAATTGTGACCTATAAATAGTCAAACTTCAAGATTTTTTGTCAACATTCTCATTTTGAATGATATTTCATTATTTGATCAGGGGTTTATCATGATTCATTAAGGATTTCACAAAATTCATCAAGACTCAAAAGTTGCTAAATTAGGGTTTTGTAGGAAAAGTCAACTCAACTTTGACCAAGCATAAATTTCTCATACTTTATGATAAATGACCCATCCAAATATAATTTTAAAGAGGATTCAATTTCATACAATCCATCTTCATACCCCAAGATCAAAAAATGCACTCAGAAGAAGTTATAAATTTGGACATTATAGGTCATTTTTGAAAGTCAACAAAAACACTTTTATTTCCAAAGCTTATAACTTGAGCATGGAATATCCAAATGATATGAGACCAAAAGGGTTGGTTAGAGGACATCTCAATATTTCTAAAAAGTCCAAGAACACCTCCAAAAGTTCAAAATTGAAGAAGTTATGCATTGTTGAAGTTGGACTTTTTTGCAAAATTGCCAAAAGTCAACTATCCCCAAAACATCAAATTTTGTCAAATGGGCCCATCCTTTTCCACTTGATTTGAGTTTGCATCATTGTCTACGTGCCCTAGAATCAGCCATGTGTCCATATATTATTTTTATTATTTAATTTGATTTTTATTTGAATTTATTCATTTTAAATCAAATTAAATCATATAAAATATAAAAAAAATTGATAACCAAAGATTTTTTATTGATTGTAGGCTTCAATGGACAGCTAGCATATCTCCAAACTCATACCAAGGCAAATCATGTGCAAAAAGATTGAATCAAATCAAATTTGGCAAGTTTGTAAATGGGAATCAAATCATATTCATGTGCATTGATTTGGAGGGATTCAGTCCATGATTTCTACCCTAATGCAAAGCATGTTACATAAGCAAGCCAAATAGACGAGAATAAGGGTTGGAAAGTGCAGGCAGAGGCAGAACAAAAGTTGGAAAATTCATCAAAAAGCTTGAGATCAAAATCATAGCTAGAGGCATTTTCAGAAGCCAAGACTTGTCCCAATCGCTTCCTGGGCATTCACCCAAGCTACCTGGATCAAAACCAAACCTATTTAGACTCCATAACGCGCTGTAAGTGTCATGATAACTACCCCTGTTCTTGAAATCGATTTGGCTTATTCTTGCATTGTTTGAGAAAACTATTGGCATATTTGTAATCACCAGAACATTTCCAAGCCTTTTGCATTATTTAATTTCATTTATATAGTCTGCATTGCAAAACACCATAGCTAGGGTTCTTGGAGCTTTTTGGGGCGTTTTTATTTCAGGAATAATTGACCACCAAGAAGGGTATGGTTGTGACCGGGATGGTGAGACGAACACAACCATGCCCTTGGAATTCATTTTTGTGGCCTGAGAAGGATTTTGAGATGAACAACGTTGTAGCTATGGACTTTTGTCCGTTGGTATAGGTCTGTGCACTTTTGGCCACGGACGACAGGTTGAAGATGATGCATGGCGTCTCATCATTGGACCATTCAAACCACACACGCGTTTTTTTTTATTTTCTGGCAATGATTTTTGTTTTTTTATATAATATATGTTTTGCATTATAATAACAAAGACAACAAAGCGTCCCAGTGGTGGCCAAATAAGCGCTTAGAGACCCAAAGGCTAGAGGTCAGGGGTTCGATCCTTGCCTCCAGCAATTTGCATTTTTTCCAATTTCATGCAGGCAATCAGGTGCACACTTGAGTTTGAGAACTACCATGCTCCCTCAGGCATCCAAGAGATAGATGGCCAAAGGCCAGATCTGAGAGTCCAAGCTGAAGGTCCACCATAGGCATTGGTCTACGCATGCCCACCAGATCTCAAAAAGTCAATAAAGGCCATCATTTTTGGGCCTCAGGATTGCTTCTCATACTCCCATAAACAGGCCCAAACCCTTCTCTCTTTTATTTTATTTACTTGGTTTTATTAATTGTTTTTATTATTTTTATTTAATTCCTAACCAATCAAAATTCTTTTTCTTATTAAAATAAAATCACAAAAAATATTTTTATTCAATCAAATTTTAACTTTTGTTTAATAAATACTAATTAATTAATTTAGGTTTTAATTCTAGAATGATTTTAACTTATTTTGCAAATAATTAAAATTAATTAGATTTAATTAGGTTTTAACCATTAATTTAATTATTATTATTTCTTTCTTAAGATAACAAAAACCCAAAAATAATTTATTTTTATTAATTAATTTATTTAATTTAATTTAGTAATTAATTTAGGTTAATTTCTTTCTTAAAATAAAAAACAACAAAAAGACATTTTCTTTAATCAAAAGGGTCAAAACCCTAATCATGCGCTCGATTTAATTTCCCGCACGCGATTTACTTATTTTTATCCAATAATGTACTTGCTCCCGGATTGTAATAGTAAATAGGGCTTTTATTTATTGTTATCGCTTTATTTATTTTCAAAGGGTTTGTCTTTGGCGATGTAAATACCTGACGCCTTGTAATTTAAATTCCGCATTTTATTTTCCAAAAATTATAACTGTTAGATGTTTGATAATAGGGTTGCATGACAAGACTGAATGTTTTAACCTAAAATCAAAATAGATCACCCTTAACATGTACAAAGATAAAAATAACTGAAAACGACACACTCGCACATGCACACTCTTAGGGTACACCCCACTTGGTTGCCTTCGCACACGGTCATCAAGTATAGGTCGTTTTAGAGGTCGCCCTCTTGTCTAAAAGATCATAGTCGCCTCAAAATGGTTGTCTCGGAGATTGTTGCCTCAAACAAATGATCTAAGACATTAGGGTTACCGCTAAGGCGTCCTAAAATTGCTTTGGTGACCGTAAGTCCCGCATTCGAATTGACCCTTAAACTCCAACGACGGTGCTACCTACTCATCAACAGTAGGATAGCATTGTCTAAAGGACATTAGAATAGAACGATTCCTTTTTCGAGTAGGTAGATGGTTCTTAGATACTTTCTCTTTCAAAAAACAAAAAAAAACTATTCACACTTGCACTTTTCGAACAAAGTTTTTCAAAATACTTCATTACACTCTTGAGGACAGAAGCAAGAGTTAAATCGAAGTTTTTTCAAACAAAAGACTTTTTTCAAACCCACAAGCACAAAGAAAACAATTGAGCAAGTACCTAAGAGCCTGTGGATAACCACGGATAGAAAGGGTGCTAATACCTTCCCTTTCTATAATCTACCCCCTGAACCCGAGAAATATCTCGAAAAAGGAATTTTTCTGTGCTTTTTTCCTTTCCTTGTTGGATAAAATAAAAGTCGGTGGTGACTCTTGCTTACCGCGACATTTTGTGAAAACAAACACAAAATGAAAACCAGCATTCCAAAAACAGTCAATTCTTCCCACCGTATCACACAATCCATACCCACAATCGTAAACAAAATATATGGCATAAAAATGACTAAAACTAGCGATTAAAATTGACTAAAAAGTTAGTAAAAGGGGAAATAAATCTCTTGATTAATTCCTAAAAAAAAATCACCTAAATCTAAGTTTTTTATATATTTTATTAACAAGAATTATAAAATAATCTAAAAGAAAAGATGAAAGAAATTCTAAAAAAAAAAACTTAAAAGGGGGTATATTGTGTAAGCAGGGGGTGTGGACCAGCAAGAGGACTGGACACACCCTAGGAGGCGTTTAGGCTCAAGGAAGAGGCCCACATTTACTGTTTTTGTTGTAAGCATCAGGTTCCAAAAATGGTGTGTGACATGGGCTTCAGGGAGGTGCGTGTAGTAATTTGGTTCCAAGCCCAACACACTTTGGTCTAAGAATGACACTATTATGGTCTCTATTATTTTCCAAATGTTAGTAAAGAAAAGAAATGATAAAAAAAACTTAAAATTGAAACAGAAACTATGTGTTTGGTATGAATACATTCATAATGCGACTCTTCCATTTACAAGACCAAGCTTCTCTTGTCTCTCAATAGCTCCTCCGCGCCAGCCATCGCCTTCGGCGACGGTGGTCCTTTCGCCTTTATGCCTACATTGTTCACTCCGCCTTAACCTTCTTTGTCTATACCAGGCCTTAGTTTCTTCAGACTCTTACCCTAACTCCTCAAAATTGTACAACTCTGAAACCCTAGAAATCTCGAAATTCTAATTACATATAATGATGAATAATCGGGAGCCATAAACATGGGGGAACGAACCAGAGAGTTCCGTACCACACCCTGGAACTAAGAAAAGGATGAAGCGGCGACGAATCGCTTACCTCAACGACAACGAAGATGGTGTCATCGGTGAGGATCTATTTCAATATTCAGGTACTTTTTCTCGTCTTCGTCTTCTTTTGTTTCTTCCCTTAGCTTCCTTGAATACCTTTCTTCTTCTTCTGGTTCTTTTTTCCTTCTTCTTTTTGCTTCTGCAGTTTCTTTGTGTATGTGTTGTTGTTGTTGATTGCGTTGTATGTTCTTGCTTCTGAAATGAGAGTAGTGAAGGGTTAGCTCACACCAGTTGAAGCTCTGAGAATGAGCTTCAATGGATGCTATGAGTGAGCTTATGAGTGAGGGTTAGAGTGAGGAAGTTAAGTTTCGGAGGGAGAGAGTGAAGGAGATGATGAATTCAGAGGGAGAATTGGAGAAAATATGGAAAATGGTGCGTGTGAAATTGATGAAAAGAAATGAAAATGGTCGTGAGTGTTTAAACGAAGAAGATGTAGTTATATAGATTGATTAGGGAAGCCCTAAGCCACTGGATATTAGAATTCAGTTATGAGATGGAGGGTTGGATTGGGGTTTGGAAAATTCACTTAGAGCTAATTTTAATTTTGTTTGAGAGTTAGTTGTTAGTTTGTTAGCTGCTGAATTTAATTGAAGTTTAGTTAGAAGATTAGAATTCTGTTGCGACAATTAGTTAGGGAATTTCTGTTAGAAGTTTGCTGGTTTTGTTATGGGGGTGGTTAGTTAGTTATAGATTGGTTAGAAGTTGGAAACTGTTAAAAAACAGTTAGGGGTTTAGGTTGTTCATTTAGTTAGTTTTGGTTAGGAGATGTTAGGAAAAGCTGTTAGACGGTTAGAAGATTTTGAATTGGCAGTTAGGGAATTAGTGAAAATTCTGTTATGGTGGTTAAGAGGCTGGTTAGAAAATCCTATTATTAACAGTCAAGATAATTGGTTTGTTATCTGTTGAGAATTCTGCTATGCGGTTGGAGTTATATTTTTTTAGATTCTATTAAAGGTTGTTATAAGGTGTTTAGAAATTGTTAGAAATTATAAGAGGTTATGAACTGGTATAGGTTGTTAGTTTCTTTTTTCTACTAGGACAATTTGTATTGGTTTTGATTTCATCTTGGAAACTGGTTTTAGTATTGAATTGGTGTGTTGAAGCTTGTGTTTGGATGAGATTTTGTTTAGGTTTGGTTATTGGATTCTTTTAGAGGAGAAAAATTCCATTATGGTCTTTTGTAAGTTTGTTATGTTGGTTTTCGGTTAGAGAGAAGATTAGTGAGCCGGGTTCTGTTATGAATTGATTAAAAACGGTTAGGGGGTTGTGAATGATTGGAAATATTTATAGGTGGTTAGGTTAGTTGTTAATTTTGTTGGAAAGTTGGGAAGTTAGTTGGACTGTTTAGAAATTAGTAGTGAAACTATTAATGTTAGTTTGAAAATATGTTAGAATAGTTGATAAAGAGTCTGCTAGCAAAAAGGTTAGTCACAAGTATTTCTTGTGCTGTTTTTTCCGGTTAATTAGTTAAATGTTTGGAATCTGGTTATAGTTACTCCTGTTTGGAATTGGCTGGAGTTAGGGGAGTTAGGATAGTTAGTGAAGTTTTAGGGAAGTTAGCATCCTGATGAAAATCATCCCTTGGATCTATGCGAGTTGATTATGAGATGGAGGGCATGGATGGTTCAATTATATTTCTGTTATGCTGAGCTGTCAAATGTTGTCCAATCTTTTATATTTTACTCTTATAACCTGCTTCCCTTCTCTTTTGCGCTTCTGATTTTCAATTTTGTTTTCTGAGCTTAATTACCTGATTTAATTTATCCTCTGTGCCTTTTCCTTGCATTTTTCGGGTATGTGGTGTGTGTAACAATATGGTTTATGTGTTGGATCAATTATTCTATTTGTTGGATGCATAACAAACTGGTTTTGCTTATCAATTGATGCAGGGCTGTTTGAACTTTGGCTAATTGAGATTTGTTTTCTTAATGATGCGGGCTATGAATAGTTGAAGAATAATAGAAGGCTTAAAGAATTAACTTGGAGAAGAAGCATAGTGTAAGGTTAAGTGAAGACCTGACTCATGGCGTGAAAAGTGGGAAAAGGCTTGGTCATGGAACTTGGATTAATTTGTAACTTTGTAATATTTGGCGTATTTTCTTGTGTAAGTTTTTTCTATTTTGGAAAGTAGATGATTTGAAGTTGTAATGGTATGATTGAATGACGTAACATGACACATGGATTCTTTTGCTTTGTAAAGAAGTTTGCTTTCACTTTCACGATGAATAATCCAAAGAAATGGCTTTGAAACTTCTTTTAGTCAAAAGGATGTTATCCTTGCATCTTGAATTCACTTTATGACATATTAAATCGAATACCCACGTATGCCATAATTGAATAAAAATAGCCTCTAACCCAATGCTTGCACTTAGAGCTCTTGAATACCCGTCCTTATTTTGGTATAAGATCCATACCCAAAGCCCTGTGACCTAAATATCAGTTGAATCTTCTTAGACGAAGAAAACTCACTAGAGACTCTAGCTTGCAATGACTATACCAATGTCTCTGATAGCTTGCACTTCAAGTAATGATAGAAACCCTTTGAAATTTATTAATGAATAAATCCACACAGAACCCTTCTTCAAGCCTACACGATTAGGGAAGTAAACCCTAACTCTTTCCACCCTAAAGTAACTTGAAGAGATGACTTTATCTTTTGATGAAAATGTGTCTCTTGATAAAGGAGGAAATTACCAATGAACACAAACTCTAATCCCTTAAACCCTAACTGATGAAGAACCATGTTGGTCCAGGCTTGCATGAAGATGAGAGCTTAAAAGCACAAAGAAACCCTAATTCCTCAATATCCTCAATCCCATGCCAAAAAATTTACCAATGATGCATGACGTGCAAAATGACCTAACAAAAGTTATCTACATGAGGAAAGTGCAAGATGCATAAGCCAGATAAAAGTAAAAGAGTAGGAAAGATTTGGGGTATGACAGCTTCCCCTATTTAATTGTCTTAAACCTGAAAGTATGATTGGCGCGTGCCTTTCGGAAGTTCGAGGTAGAAGATGATTAAATATCAATGCCAAAAATTTATTCTGGGAGAAAGTGTGAGTATTTGTTTATTTTTGTGATATCTGTTAGGGGAAAGAATTTCTTTCGTTTATTCAGTGAAGAGACGAAGATTGGACTTGTAACGTGGCGTGATGCCAATACAAGACAAAGGTTGGTACAAAAGGACGACGAATGAGGTCTACGGGCGACCTACGGTCCTAAGGTGAAACATGAGAGTGATTTATCAGAGAACCTAGCCTATGGGCGATCTCAGGTTCTAAGATAAGATCTATAGGAAGAACCTAACCAACAGGAGATCTCAGGTTCTAAGGTGATCTAAGGAGGAACCTAGCCAACCGGAGATCTCAGGTTCTAAGATGATCTGAGGAAGAACCTAGCTTATAGGCGATCTCATGTTCTAAGTTGATCTAAGGAAGAACCTAGCCTACGAACGATTTCAGGTTCTAAGACGATCTAAGGAAGAACCTAGCCAATAAGCGATCTCAGGTTCTAAGATGATCTGAGTAAGAACCTAGCCTACAGGCGATCTCAGGTTCTAAGATGATCTAAGGAAGAACCTAGCCAACAGGCGATCTTGGGTTTTAAGATGATCTAAGGAAGAACCTAGCCAACGGGCGATCTCAGGTTCTAAGATGATCTGAGGAAGAACCTAGCCAACGGCGATCTCAGGTTCTAAGATGATATAAGGAAGAACCTAGCCAGTGGGAGATCTCAGGTTCTAAGATGATCTGAGGAAGAACCTAGCCTACGGGCGATCTCAGGTTCTAATATTATCTATAGGAAGAACCTAGCCAACGGGAGATCTCAGGTTCTAAGGCGAGACCTACGGACGATCTTCCAAAATTACTAGGCCTACGGGCGACCTACAAGGAAATTTAGATCTACGGTCGATCTAAGATCCTAAGGTAAGACCTACAAGTGGTCTACCAAAAACTAGGTCTACGGGCGACCTACAAGGGAATCTAGACAAGGTGTATTGATTTTGTTGGGCTTTGTGAAGGTGAAGGTCACCAGTTGGGGATTTTGGAAGTGATACCCTCTTGTGGGGATGTTGAAGAATTGAAAAACACAAGAAGGGGGGGTGAATTGGAATCTTAAAGATCAATGGAAATAACACGATGATTTTTATCCTGGTTCATTAGAACTCAAACTACTCCAGTCCACCCGCAAAGGTGATTTCGCCTCTCTCCAACGAGGTCTTAATTCACTAATCAATCTTGATTACAAATCTAATTTGACTACTGCCAAAGTCTTCTTGAGTATAACCACAACCAGGTTTTTCTCAAGGATTACACTAAATAAAATATGAATAAAGCAGTGTACAATATGTTTTCCTTACAAAAACAGTATCACAATCTTGTAATGTATTACACAGGTGAAAGAATAATATGAATGAGGAGTAGAAAGGATAGCAACATTGAAGTGTTGTAATTTTGTGTAAATCGTAAGTGATTTATCCTCATCCCTTGTTTAAATAGGCGCAACATAGTTGAGTATTTGGAAACTTGATAAATGACAGTTAATGCGCTTTCCTCAAATAAAGATCATTGTCTGTTTGTAGCCGTTGCATTTAATATAGCTTTAATGAATTGTAACGCTTCAGAACATTGAGGTATTCATATGCTGCTTGCTTCAGAACTTTGGAAGGTCAGAATCATAGGATCATGTTTGCTGCGTTAAACTTACTTTCACAGAGTTATGTAATAAGAGTTAAAACATCTTTCTCTTAGCGCAACTTCTGATCTTCATTCATCAGAACTTTCTGAGAAAAGTCTACATTCACAGCAGGAACAATCTTGTAGCTTATCTTTTGATCTACTTCCATCAGAACTTCTCTACAAAACAAATTATAATTTTAGAGTGCATAATTTTTCTTTGTGTTTGTTATCATCAAAACTCTTACGAGGGTTGTAGAATCAAAATATGTTCTAACAATCTCCCCCTTTTTTATGATGACAAAAACTAGGATATTTCAATTAAAAATGACAGAACATAAAGTATTAGAGAGTCTCCCCCTGAGTTGATTACTCAAATAGAGATGAATTACTTCCCTGACGTTCATTCTGATCAGAGCTTTTGATGCATCTCTTTCTGTCTTCATCAGAGTTTTGTTCCTATTTTGCTTTCAGAAGAAAAAAAACGAGAAGTTATGATATTTAAAATGTTTGAGACTTTGTCTCGATATACTGTTATTGGAAATATCTTACGTTCTCCCCATTTTTTCCAGGAAGCAAAAATCAATATAAACACTAATATTCAGAGTCAAAAAGATGAGTTATATTAAACTTGATTGCAATAACACTTTCAGAGCCAAATAAAACAAGATAAATGAATGCAGAAAACAAGTTATAAAATGAAACTAAGATTGAGGAGGGTAATTCATGTGAATAACGCTTCCAGCAAGCTCTTAATCTGAGTGCTCGATTCCTCTTGGTTTCCCAGCATTTCCTTGATTTCTTTACTCCTGTCTTCTTGCTTGTCCAATATTTCATTGATCACTGCATTCTCTTTCTTTAACTCTTCCAGAATTTGCATAACCAAAGATGAAGCTGGTGTATCCACAGAAGATGCAAGTTTCTCATAACACTCTGTAGCATTTTCTGATTCAGTGGCTTCTTCAGTTGCTTTGCCTTTGTCTTGAATAATAGCCAGAGGAAGATTATCAGAGCATGGTTCATCAACTTCTGAAGGTTGGTGCTCTTTCCAGGGAGCGTTGTCCAGCATAAGAATAGATTTCCTTTCCCAGTGACTCAAAACTTGATCCTTGAAAACCTTCAGTTGATCACAAAAGTTCTGTTGGGCCATTTCATAGCTTAATTCCTTGAGTTTCTGGGATTCTGAGTTGAACCATCTTCTGAACCGGTTCTAGTGAGAATCAGAACCAGCAGGATTTGAATTTTCTAAGCTTGCTTGCTTCAAAGAGTTAACCCATTCAATTATATATGTTTCAAAAATTAGTAAATTTCTGCCAACATCTGCCTTGGTGATAGTTGGTTTTGGTTTGGGAATGAAAATTTTGTGAGAGGTTGAGGCAAGGTGATCTAGCGCTTCTAAGTCTATTACTGTTCTAAGGTGATCTTCTGGAGGATTAATAGGAGAGGAGTAGGCGAATCAGAAATGATAATTGGTGATGAAGGTGTGTTTGGTGGAGTGGAATAGTAAGGTGATGGAATTTCTGGAATGTCTTGGATGGAGAGAGGTTGTCGAACCATGAGAGGTTCTGTTATTCCAGGAATTGGTGTGGTGGTATCAGAGTATGTATATGGATTTTCTGATTGGGAAGCGGTAGCGTTTGGATTTTTAGGGTGAGTGGTTTGGTAGTTTGGATTTTCTGTGTGAGGAGTTTGAAAATCTGGATCAAATTGATCAATATCAGAAAGAACTAGCAAGTTCTGGTTGATTTTGTTCAAGATGTGGATTGGGAGAGTGAGGTTCGTTTAGTATGTTTTCTAGAGTTATTAAGGGGTCAAACTCTATATCAAAATCTTCAAATGTTTGTGGTGAGGGATCTTCTATTGGTTTTGGAGAGGAGGGTGTTTCAGATGTTGGAAAAACCACTGATTCTACAACAGAAATAAAGAAGAATTACCTTTCTTCTTAGCAGCTTTAGGTGTCTTCCGAAAACATCCTTCTCCTGCAGCTTTTATTTTTCTGGACTTCTTTAGGACAACATTTGGATCTTGTTGATGCAGATCACGAATGTTTAACTCTGGAGCAGTTCCATCCTTCTTGCATGCTTCTAAATATCTGACAACTATTTCTGGTGAAGCATCAATTTCAGAAAATAGAGGAAAATCTTTCAGAGGGATTCTCCTTGATGTGATGACTTCTTTTATAGCAATGGTTGGATCCTTCTTAATGTTGTCAATAATCTTCATCTTTTTCAGGTTCTTGGCATTGAGAGGTTTTCCAACACATGCCTCCAGCGTGCTTATCTGCTGAGCTTCAGTCAGATGTTCTATTAACTTATTCTCAGTCAGAATATCTGAAATTAGCCTGCCCAGAGGTATCCAGTCCATCTTGGTTCTTTCGTCTTATCTTGTTTCCTTCACACTAGTTCTCAAATGGTTGAAAAGCAAGTGAGGAAGGTTTATTTTCGTCTTCTTCGCAATGAAGTATAGCTAAAATTGTTGGTCAATATTTATGTAGTCAGGAGAGCTTGTTGGCTTCCTGTGGTTGATACATCCCAAAATGATCTTTGCCCAGATTCTGAAGTAGTCCTTCAGATATTTAATATTGTTGGATGGCTGCCCAGAAGTGAAGATTACTCTTGAGATGGGTGTTAGTTCAGAACATTTATCATCCAAGTCGCTGCAACAGATTCCTCCGCCGTTATAACCAATAAGCTTTACAATCAGATCTTCAGTGATTGCAATTTTCTTCCCCATTACATAAGATGTTACTTGGTGATTAGAGGATGTTGCATGAATCCAGAATTTCTTTACCAAAATTGGGAACATTGGACCTAGAAAACGATCAAAATACCTGTTCCAACCTTGAATTGCTACATCTGCAGTAAGATCAAACCCATTCTCCTTCATGCTTTCAAAATCAATGATAAGCTCGCATAGAACCTCAAGAGAATCAATTGGAGTAAGTAAGGTTCTTGAGAGTTCTTCGTATTGTTCTACAGTTGATGAAGATGAACCAGTAGCACATTGAAGATTCTTAGCGCTTGAAGATGAAGCCATTGTTCACACTGACTGTTTTAGATTTCTGAAAAAGGATTTTTGCAAACGAAAACTAGAGAGGAAATAGAAGCGAGAAGAAGTGAGAGTGAGAGTGAATGTGTATTTATAATCAATTGAAAAACTTAATCAATACAAAAAAGAAAAATATTAATGATTACACGGCATTTATGAATCCTGAAAATAGGGGATGGCGTGAAGATATGAAATAGTTACCAATGACATGCGTCTCAATGCATCCAATCAAAGCTTTAGACCCTTCAGAATTTGAACATGTGTTCAGCCTTAGAAGGACGCTTGTGAGAGGATGACAAATGTTGATAATATGAATTGCACGCTTCTATCTTTGAAATTAACTGTTCATATCTTCTTAGATAGCTTGATGTAACTTTCCTTTTGACTTTTGAAGAATTGTTGATCAGATGTTCACAAAAAAACATAAAATTCTGAGGGTTAGTGAATATATAAGTAAAAATCTTATTCTGGACATAATTTCATGCTGAGATGTTTCAGAATGAAATTAAACCTATCTTTAGAAATTGGTTTAGTAAAGACATCAGCCCATTGATGGTCTGTGTCAATAAATTTTAAGGAAAGGATTCCTTTATGAATATAGTCCCTAATAAAGTGATGTTTTATTTCTATATGCTTAGCCCTAGAATGAAAAATAGGATTCCTAGATAAACAAATTGCAGAAGTGTTATCACAAAATATAGGAATGTTACTCTCAAATATATTGAAGTCTTCAAGCTGACTCTTCACCTAGAGCATCTGTGTGCTGCATCTAGCAGTTGCTATGTATTTAGCTTCAGCTGTTGACAAAGCAATTGTGGATTGCCTCTTGCTGGTCCATGAGATCATATTTTCTCCCAGAAACTGGCAGCTTCCAGAAGTGCTTTTTCTTTCTACTCTGTCTCTAGCGAAGTCAGCATCACAGTACCCTACTAAATTGTATTCACTGGTTTTTCTATAAAACAAACCAAGATTAGTAGTACCTTTCAGATACTTGAAAATTCTCTTAACATATGTTAAGTGAGATTCTCTAGGATCTGATTGGAATCTGGAACATAAATATACACTGTATAGAATGTCAGGTCTTGAAGCTATAAGGTATAAGAGAGAACCAATCATACCTCTATAGATCTTATGTTCTACCTTTTTACTTACCTCTTCCTTTTCTAGAATGCATGTGGGATGCATTGGAGTCTTAGATGGCTTACACTTTGATAAGTCAAATTTCTTCAAAAGTTCTTTGACGTATTTGCTCTGGTATATGTAGGTTCCTTCTGGAGTTTGATTGATCTGAATTCCCAAAAAGAATTTGAGTTCTCCCATCAAGCTCATTTCAAACTCTGCCTACATAGACTTAGTTTATTCTCTTTCCAGAGAAGCTTTAGTAGATCCAAAAATAATATCATCTACATAAATTTGACAAACTAAAATGTCATTCTTAAATGACTTACAGAATAAGGTTGTGTCCACTTTCCCTCTGGTGAATTCCTTTTCTAACAAAAAGCTACTTAGTCTTTCATACCAAGCTCTGGAAGCTTGTTTTAGACCATATAGTGATTTATTTAGTTTGAAAACATATTTTGGATGTTTGGAATTTTCAAAACCAGGGGGTTGCTTCACATAAACTTCTTCATCAATGTATCCATTTAAGAATGCACTTTTGACATCCATCTGATAGAGAGTGATGCCATTATTCACAGCGAAGGAAATTAAGAGTATGATAGATTCTAACCTGGCGACTGGAGCAAAGGTTTCTGTATAGTCTATCCCCTCTTCCTGACTATAACCTTGTGCAACCATCTGTGCTTTGTTTTTGATGACTTCTCCTTGTTCATTCAACTTGTTTTTTAATACCCATTTTGTTCTAATGACATTGAACCATTTTGGTTTGGGAACCAGATCCCATATATCATTTTTGGTGAATTGATTTAATTCCTCCTGAATAGCTAGTATCTAGTCATTATCCAGAAGAGCTTCATCAATGGAAGTTGGCTCAATCAGAGATACTAATCCCATGAGAGATTCTTCAGAATTTCTAAATGTGGATCTTGTTCTGATTGGATCTTCCTTCTTTCCTAGAATTTTGTCTTCAGGATGAGCTAGGTTGCTTCTGGATAGTCTTTTCTGGAGAAGTTCTTCAGATGTTGCTATAGTGTTTGTGATATTTCCTTTTGATGTTATTTGTAAGTCTTTGTTGGGAACTTCTAATGTATTAAATTCAGTACCTGTGAATTGAACTTTTATATCTGCAAGAGATTCATTTTGCTTTGACTTTTGAGAGTCAAGCTTGTCATCAAATCTAACACTGATCGACTCTTCTACAATCTGTGTTTCTGTGTTGTATACTCTATAGCCTCTTGAGCGTTCATAGTATCCTAACATAATACACTTCTATTCTTTAGAGTCAAACTTGTCCAGATGTTCTTTGGTGTTAAGCATAAAACAAATACATCCAAATGGATGGAAATACGAAATGTTGGGCTTTCTGTTCTTCCACACTTCATATGGAGTCTTATCCAGAATAGGTCTTATGGAGATTATATTCTGAATGTAACACACTGTGTTAATTGCTTCTTCCGAGAAGTTCTTAGCAATGTTAGTCTCGTTGATCATGGTTCTGGACATTTCTTGTAAAGTTCTGTTCTTTCGTTCTACAACTCCATTTTGTTGGGGAGTTCTAGGACAAGAGAAATCATGAGATATGCCATTCTCATTAAAAAAACATTTCAAATTTTTTGTTTTCAAATACTCCACCATGATCACTTCTTACTTTAACAATTCTAAGATCTTTCTCATTTTGGACTTGGTTACAGAAAGCAACAAACACATAGTGTGACTCGTCCTTGTGTTTTAAGAACTTTACCCATGTACATCTGCTATAGTCATCTACGATCACTAACCCATACTTCTTGCCACTAATGGATGCAGTTTTCACTAGTCCAAATAGATCTATGTGCAGAAGTTGTAATGGTCTAGAGGTAGAAACAACATTTTTTGCTTTAAAAAGGGGTTTTGCAAACTTGCCTTTCTGACATGCTTCACCCAGAGCATCTGAGCTGAACTTCATATTAGGAAGTCCTCTGACCAGATTGAGTTTTTAATCTGAGATATTCTTCTCATACTAACATGCCCCAATCTTCTGTGCCATACCCATTGCTCATTGTTAACAGACAATAGGCATTTTACGATCTGACTTTTTAGTTCAGAAAGTTTTATTTTGTAAATGTTGTTCTTTCTCTTTCCATTAAAGAGGATAGATCCATCTTTCTGACTAACAGCTTTACAGGAATTTTGATTAAAGATTATATCATAATTGTTATCACTTAATTGACTTATAGATAACAAGTTATGCATTAATCCATCTACTAACAGAACATTATTAATAGAAGGGAGGTTACCGTTACCAACAATTCCAGAGCCAATGATCTTCCCTTTCTGATTGCCTCCAAAACCTACGTAGCCTCCAGATTTATGTTCCAGACTTTGGAACATATGCTTTCTTCCCGTCATGTGTCGAGAGCATCCAGAGTCCAAGTACCATGATTGGTGTTTAAGTCTTGCTATCAAAGATATCTGCTACATATACAATTTTATCCTTAGATACCCATATCTTTTTGGGTCCTTATTTCTTAGTGTTACCAAAATTCTGTTTGAACTTTGGTTTAGCAGAGAAATCATTACTGGTATATTTGAAGTCATGTGTGTGCCCATAGGTAAAGTGAGATTTTAAAGGAGTGCGTTTAATAACTAAGTCCTTGACTTTCTTAGGTTGGGATACTTTACCTTTGTATCATATACCTTTTCTGCCATTTCTGCTAACTCCATAGATCATTGAAACCATCTTGCTTCTATCTATATTTTTAGCAAGGAACTTCTGAAAGCTATGATCATATTACTTTATGATCTTATCATATTTACTGGGAACCTCTGAGATAGGTTCCTTCTGAGTGTTTTGTAAATCGTTTTCAAGTTTTGAAATTTTTTCTTTCAACTCGGAATTTTCCAATCTCAGATCTCAGTTTCTTCAGAGTCAGAAACTAGATCCTTTTTCAGGTTTTTGAATTTGACTCGAAGCTGTTGATATCTTTCAAGATTTTCACTTAGACTTTCTCCTAATTCAGCTTTAGTAAAATTTACAGTAAAGTCAGGAAATACCTCTTCAGTGTCTGATTCTGATTCTGACACAGATGATTCAGTATCTTCTGACACGTTGGCCATAAGAGCAATTTTGGCTCTTTCATCTTCTGATTATGTGTATGCTTCAGAAGTATTTGAGTCATCCCATGTTGCCATGAGACTTTTCTTCTTCTACTTGAAGAACTTCTTTTTGGGTTTCTCCTTCTGAAGCCTTGGACATTCGCTTTTGTAGTGCCCTTGTTCATTGCACTCGTAGAAGACAATGTCCCTGTTGCTTGACTTTCTGTGTCCAGAAGATGATTCAGACTTTCTGTATCCAGAAGATGATTCATTCTGATTCCCTGTTCTTCTGGAATTTATGAATTTCCTTTACCTCTTCTTCCACAACTGATTGACTCTTCTGTAGAGAAGAGACAATTCGTCTTCTTCTAATGAGGATCCACCAGAGGTTTCTTCCATTGCCTGCAAAACTTTAGAATCATATTTTTTGTTGGATTTAAGGGCTAAAGGCTTACCTTGATTCTGGGGCTCATCATCTTCTAACTCTATCTCATGACTTCTGAGAGAGCTGACAAATTCTTCTAGAGATATCTTGTTAAGATCTTTTGCCAGTTTGAGAGCAGTGACCATGGGCCTCCATTGCTTTGGTAAACTTCCGATGATCTTATTTACATGATCAGCAGTTGAATACCCTTTGTCCAGAACTTTCAGCCCAGCTACCAGAATTTGGAATCTTGAGAACATTGCTTCAATGGTTTCACTTTCTTCCATTTTGAAAGCTTCATACTTCTGAATGAGCGCAAGGGCTTTGGTTTCTTTCACTTGCATGTTGCCTTCATGCGTCATTCTCAGAGAATCAAACATATTCTTTTTTGTCTCTCTGTTTATGATCTTCTCATACTCTGAATATGAGATGGCACTCAAGAGGATAGTTCTGGCCTTGTGATGATTTCTGAAGTCACGCTTTTGATGATCAGACATTCTTTTTCTATCAATCTTCTGACCACTTTCATCAATAGGATGCATGTACGCATCAATCACCATATCCCAGAGATCGGCATCATGAGCCAGAAAGAAGCTTTAAATTCTATCTTTCCAGTAATCAAAGTTCTCTCCATCAAAGATTTGAGGTTTGCCACTGATTCTTCCTTTCTCATCATGGTAGTCATTGCTGATGTTCTGACTTGGTCCCACCATAGTGTTTTTCTTAGCTTGGATTTTTTTCTGACATGATTAAGTGCTTGAACTCAAAACCAGGCGATCTGATGCCAATTGAAGAATTGAAAAACACAAGAAGGGGGGGGGGGGGGGGGGGGGGGTTGAATTGGAATCTTAAAGATCAATGGAAATAACACGATTATTTTTATCCTGGTTCGTTTGAACTCAAATTACTCCAGTCCACCCGCCAAGGTGATTTCGCCTCTCTCCAACGAGGTCTTAATTCACTAATCAATCTTGATTACAAATCTACTTTGACTACCGCCAAAGTCTTCATGAGTATAACCACAACCCGATTTTTCTCAAGGAATTACACTAAATAAAATATGAATAAAGCATTGCACAATATGTTTTCCTTACAAAAACAGTATCACAATCTTGTGATGTATTACACAAGTGAAAGAATAGTATGAATGGGGAGTAGAAAGGATAGCAGCGTTTAAGTGTTGTAAATTATTTTGTGTAAATCGTAAATGATTTATCCTCATCCCTTATTTAAATAGGCGCATCATAGTTGAGTATTTGGAAACTTGATTAATGACAATTATTGTGCTTTCCTCAAATAAAAGATCCTTGTCTGTTTGTAGCCGTTGCATTTGATATAGCTTTGATGAATTGCAACGCTTCAGAACATTGAGGTATCCATATGCTGATTGCTTCAGAACTTTGGAAGGTCAGAATCATAGAACCCTGTTTACTGCGTTAAAATTACTTTCACAGAGTTATGTAATCAGAGTTAAAACATATTTCTCTTAGCGCAACTTCTGATCTTCATTCATCATAACTTTTTGAGAATAGTCTATATTCACAACAGGAACAGTCTTGTAGCTTATCTTCTAATATACTTCCATCAGAACTTCTCTACAAAATAGAATATAATTTTAGAGTGCATAATTGTTCTTTGTGTTTGTTATCATCAAAACTCTTATGAGGGTCGTAGAATCAAACTATGTTCTAATAGATGTATTGTTGTCTTTGAATGATTCAGGTCTTTCGTGTAAGGTACCTGATCTAGCTTATGCTCCGTATGTATGTTTGAATTTCTTTTGACACAAAGATCCATTCTGATGGATTGACTATGCGCTTTTGAAGATGCAATGTTATGTAATGATAACTATATGCAATGTAAAGAAATAGACTCCATGGGATAAGCGAAGGCTTGTTTGAAGTTGTTGTCCATCATTGGGGATGCTAATACACATCGGCCCTGGAAGCCTATAGTACCAAGGATTTCTGGGGATATTGATAAGAATTTGCAATGGAGAGCTCGTGATATCGGAGATTGTTGACAACTCTGCTGAAGATTGAATTATCGAAATAACGAGTTTTCAGGTATGCCGTTGGATTCTGAATTGTATTGTTGGGGAAGAGATAATCTGGCTCGACTTTCCTACACCCTGAACCATTGATAGGATGTTAGAATTGAATATACCAAAGTACGAATACTGAACACCATATGGATCTCTTCAAATACATGCCCCAAGTTTACGCCATACCGGGGAATTACCTCTTAAATCACTAGGGGATAAGAGATGGGCATGGACACCTGCGAATGCCCCGGTTTAGCTCCACTGGGGATGCACTTGATTAATTCCACTACGGATGTCCTGATTCATCTCTGTGAATGCCCCGTTTAGATTTTGGAGGACGTACACTTGTGTGTGCCAAGTCAAACGACGGCTCTAGGTTTTCTGAATTCACCTAGGAAGTTAGGTTTGAAATTGTCTGCAACAGATGAAGGCAGCTTCGTGCGCTAGCTAGGTCAGGGTGACTGTTATAAATTGCTACCTGCAAAGAAAAACAACTCTTGGAATGCATACGAAACTCCCTCCTGGTTATATATTAACGTAAAGTCAAGTTTTATCTCAGCTTGAGAATTTTCATTCCCCATGTTTCTAATGCAGTGTTTAATAACAAATAAAACACATTCTACATACGAAAACATTTTATGATAGTAAAAGACAACTTTTTGATGAAAATAAACTTTATTGATCGTCTTGTGAATAGGCATTTGTACAAGGATGCAACTCCTATATGAGGTATTTGGGAAAAATAAACGAAAAATACAACAGGTATAAATGGCAATGAGAGATGCTCGAATTTCCATTAAAACCGGTATTGCTACAGTTCCTATATCCTCAGTAGTCTTAATGCCTTGCCTCTGAAGAGTAGCAGTTGGACCGATCTATTCACTGCCAATGTGCTATATATGTGCATGCATTATTCGTGAAAAAAATTCATACTATAGCCTCTCGCTTATGATCCATAACTTTTGCTTGGATCTCCCTTTCGGGTTTTCGATCCAACGGGATACCCCTTTTTTCCTAAGTTTCCCTTTCAGGTTTTTGAACTAGTGGGTCATTATCCTTTTCATTTTATCCCTAATTTTTTCCTGAACTTTTATGTCAATCGGGATGCCCATTTTTTCCTAAGTCCCCCTTTTGGGTTTTCGACTTAGCAGGTCTATTTATGCATAGTATTTCTTAACTGAGTATGAATTGACTGGGAGTGAAACGTATTCCCCATCCATGTCTGTCAGGATTAGAGAACCTCCTGAAAAGGCTCTCTTCACGATATACGGTTCCTCATAATTGGGGGTCCATTTGCCTCTTGGATAGGAATGGCTTTGCACGATAACCTTTCTCAAGACCAAATCACCAAGATAAAACTTCTGAGGACGGATCTTTTTGTCGAACGCTCTCTTTATCCTCTGTTGGTACAACTGGCCATGACAAATGGCTTCCAGACGCTTTTCGTCAATCAGATTGAGTTGGTCGAATCTTGTCTGAACCCACTCCGCCTCATCAAGCTTGGTTTCCATCAGAACTCTCAATGAAGGAATCTCTACCTCAACAGGAAGCACTACCTCCGTACCATAGACAAGAAAAATGGAGTTTACCCCGTGGAAGTAAGCACAGAAGTTCTGTAGCCATGCATAGAAAAATGCAACATTTCATGCCAATCTTGGTATGTTCTTACCATCTTCTGGATGATCTTCTTTATGTTCTTGTTAGCAGCTTCGACTGCACCATTCATCTTTGGTCGATACGGTGATGAATTGTGATGTTCAATTTTGAAATCTTCATATAACTCCTTCATCATGTTGTTGTTAAGATTAGAATAATTGTCAGTTATGATTCTGTGAGGGACTCTGTAACGACATATGATTTCCTTCCCGATGAAGTTGGTAACAACCTGTTTGGTTACATTCTTGTAAGAAGCTGCTTCCACCCATTTGGTGAAATAATCAATAGCCACTAGAATGAACCTATGACCATTTGAAGCACTTGGATCAATCCTTCCAATCATGTCAATTCCCCATATTGCAAACGGCCATGGGGAAGTCATAACATTCAAAGGAGTTGGAGGGACATGAATTCTGTCGGCACACACTTGGCATTTGTGGCATAACTTTGCATATACACAACATTCACTCTCCATCGTCGTCCAGAAATACCCTGTGCGCAGGATTTTCTTTGCCATAGAATGCCCGCTCGAATGAGTCCTGAAAGAACCCTCATGGATTTCCTTTATGATCGACTCTGCTTCGTGTCTATCCACACATTTGAGCAGAACTGAGTCATAATTTCTCTTATACATGACATCTCATAATAAGAGGAATTTGGATGCTAGCCTTCTAAGCATACGCTTATCACAAATTGTAGCATTTTTGGGGTACTCTTGCTTCTCGAGGTAATGTTTGATGTCGTAATACCATGACTTCTCATCAGACACATCGTCAGTTGAGAGACAATGAGCAGGAAAGACATGTGTTGGCTCTTTGTAACGGAGGATGTATATATTAGGTGCCTGATTCAGAAAGCTCACTGGGAACATTGATGCTAAAGTGGCTAAAGATCCGGCCAACTGGTTTTCATCTCTGGGAATATGTTCGAAAGTGATTTCATCAAAGACGGGTATCAGCTGCAAGATATAATCTCTGTAAGGAATCAAACTGGGGTGCTTCATTTCCCAATTGCCTAGTACCTGATGTATGACCAAAGCAGAGTCTCCAAAGACTTCAAGGATTTTGATTTTAAGGTCGATGGCTTCCTCTAGACCCATCACGCATGCTTTGTATTCTGCCATTTTATTTGTACAATCAAAACATAACCGGGTCGTAAACAGTGTATGAGTATTGCACGAAGAAGTCAGTATTGCCCCAATGCCATGACCTACAATGTTCGAGGCACCATCAAACGTAAGAGTCCATCGCTCTTCCGGGTCGAACCCATCATAATCATCAAGCTTCATAACATCTTCATCAGGGAAGTCAAATTTCATAGATTGGTACTCTTCCAACGACTGATGAGCGAGATGATCCGCAAGAATGCTACGCTTGATAGCCTTTTGTGTAACATACTGAATGTTATATTCAGATAAAAGCATCTGTTATCGTGAAATCCTTCCTGTGAGTGCTCGCTTTTCAAATATATATACTTTATCAGGTACATCTTTGATATTAGAAAAGTCGTGTATGTCAGCATATACTGCCTCAGACGTCGAGCTGCCCAATCAAGCGCATAATAAGTTTTTTCAAGCAAAGAATACCTAGATTCGCAATCGGTAAACTTTCTACTCAGATAATAAATGGCGTGCTCTTTACGTCCTGTTTCATCATGTTGTCCAAGCACACAACCCATAGATCCTTCCAGAATCGTCAAGTACATGTGAGTGGCCTCCCAGGAACTGAAGGAATGAGGATTTGTGGCTCTTGGAGATACTGTTTGATCTTTTCAAAGGCTTCTTGGCAATTATCATCCCATTGGACATCTTGAATCTTATGCAGTAATTTGAAGATGGGTTCACAGGTAGCTGTGAGATGAGAGATGAACCTGGCTATGTAGTTCAATCTCCCAAGGAACCCACTTACTTATTTTTCATTTTTCGGTGCCAGCATATTCTGTATTTCTTTTACTTTGTCGGGATCTACTTCAATTCCTCGTTGACTTACGATGAAACCGAGTAGTTTGCCAGATCTCACCCCGAAGGTGCACTTGTTTGGATTAAGCCTTAGCCTAAACTTTTGCAGACGCGCAAATAACTTTTGTAGATGGACCAAATGTTCCTCCTCGATTTGCAATTTTGCAATCATATCATCAACATATACTTCAATCTCTTTATGAATCATATCATGAAAGAGCGTCACCATAGCATGTTGATATGTTGCACCAGCATTTTTAAGGCCAAAAGGCATGACTTTATAACAGTAAGTACCCCATGGAGTAGTGAATGTTGTCTTTGTCATGTCTTCTGGGGCCATCTTTATCTGATTGTACCCCGAAAAACCATCCATGAAGGAGAAAACCGTGGACTGAGCTGTATTATCTACCAATACATTGATGTGAGGTAATGGGAAATCATCATTTGGGCTTGCTTTATTCAAATCTTGATAGTCCACACACATGCGAACCATCCCATATTTCTTAGGGACGGGTACGATGTTGGCAATCCAATCTGAGTATTCACATACCAACAAGAAGCATGCATTCAACTTCTTTTCAACCTCTTCTTTGATCTTAAGAGACATATCTGGATGAGTTCTTCACGGCTTTTGCTTCACCGGAGGATATTTTGGCTTGAGTGGCAAATGGTGCATGACTACTTCAGTATCCAAACCAGGCATGTCTTCGCACGACCAGGCGAATATGTCGGAATACTCTCTAAGAAGCTCAATCAACCCCTTCTTTACATCATCTTGCAAGGCAGCCCCTATCTTGACCTCTCTTTTTGTTGTGTCGATACCGAGATTGATGATCTCAATGGCTTCTTGGTGAGGCAGGATTGCTTTCTCTTCTTGTCTCAGTAGTCTTTCCAATTCCTCTGGAATTTCACAATCTTCCCCACTATCTTCATCGGCTTGGACATTCGGATTTCCAAGGATATTGGTGCAAGGAACTGTAACATCATAGTTTTTAATGGAATTCGAGGCAGACCTACATGATTGATGAAGCATGCCTCATTTTAGAATATGGATGCAAATTGTAAAATGATTAAAGAGTTAGAAGGACAAGCATTGCCATTTTTTTATTTACGAAAATAAGAAAAGACAGAGTAAAAATTGTATGCAAAAATGTGATTTTATTCAATTTTAAACAAACATAGAAACATGAGGGGGCCCTTTTCACAAGTTGCCAACACGCTTCAGGCAAAACATGTGACTTATTTAAAACAAGAACTTTACATGTCGAAGAAAACCACTTCGGGAATATCAGTAGCAGTCCAATTGTCGAGCTCTTGATCAGGTGCAATCTGGTAAATATACTGAGCCATATCCACACCGTCTTCATCATCACCATCCACTGCATGGATTTATCCTTGAACATTTGGACCAACACTAAAAAACACTTGTGAAAGCAGGGGGAACCTGTTTTTCTTTGAACACAGTTGGACTCGTACTAACGCGATCTGAAAAAGAGGACACGAACCCAAGTCCAGACTTGTCCAGCTTTTCGCGCACCTCGACCACTTTTCCCCAGTCTTTATTGGGAATTCCAGACTCTACAATGGCTTTGGCATCCCTCAAGGAGACATTGGAACTCCAGACTTCTTTGTAGTTTCCGGCATGGTGGGGACTCTGTCAATAGAAATGATTTCCAAGGCTTGGAAAGGGGTTTCATGTATTTCCCCGTCCACTTCAACATAACGAAAGGAAGTAACATTGTTAATCATGACATCTTCCTCCCCACCAATGACGATGACCATGTCTTGGATGATGAATTTCAAACGTTGGTGCAGAGTTGAGGTTACAGCTCATGCCATGTGTATCCATGGGCGCCCCGGCAGGCAGGTATAAGACAAATGAATATCCATCACATAAAATGACAGGTAGAACACGTGGGTACCAATCATGATGGGTAGGTTAACTTCCCCCTCTATATATCTTCTTGACCCATCAAAAGCTTTGACTGTCAGCGTGCTAGGTTTCATCATAACCCCGTCAATGTTCAACTTGAACAGAGTATGTTTAGGCATCACATTCAAAGAAGACCCAGTGTCTACCAGGACTCGAGACATCACAGTGTCTAAACATCTGATGGAGATATGCAACACTTTATTGTGAGCTCGACACTTAAGAGGAAGCTCGTCATCACTGAAACCCAGACAATTCCCCGCGGAAATATTTGTAACAACCCCTTCAAATTGGGCCATAGAAAGTTCAGGATTCACATGAGAACCTTGCAGAATTCTCATCAAGGCTGTTCGATGCACCTCAGAGTACAGAAGGAGGGATAAGATTGATATCTTTGCAGGCATCTGATTCAGCTGGTATACCACCTTGAAATCGCTTTTCTTGATCACCCTAATTAATTGCTCCACTTGTTGTTCAAAATGAGTCCCAGGAGAATCATTGACTACTTGCTTCCCCTTATCTTTCACAGGAATATCTTCTATAGCTTCTTCAAGAGGAGGTGGAGTAGGAGCAAAGACTCTTCGACTTCAGGTTATTCTGCTAGTTCTAGCAATGTTGGTTATGACCTTATTCTCAATCGAAGTACAAACAACTTTCTTTCCACAGATGTAAACAACACTATATTCCCATATCAATGTCCTGTTATCAGCTATCGGAACGGGAACTGGATTTGGAAGTGTCGATACTTGGGTTGGTAGGGGAGCAACTAGATTCTGACCTGGCACAGGGAGTGCTGGAACTTGTATAACCAATGGAACTATTGAAGTGTTTCTCTGAACATTATTCGGATAGTACAGAAACTCTAGAATAGAAACATCACCTTCAGGGATGACTTTCTCAACTCTAACAACCCCTTCGTCCATTAATCTCTGAATAGAGTTTTTCAAATCATCACACTCGTCTGGATTGGATGAGCATTTCAAAAAAAAGTCATGAAGCTCTTGTAGAACTTCTTACTGTAAAATATTTTCTCTTAAAACCGCCATTGACATCTGAACTTCATCAACCTGAGTCACTAAGTCTCGACCATCATCGAAACCGACTGCGTTGGCACCAGCCCCATGGTGGGGAGGCATATGATTATTTTGAACATTAGGGCCTATAGGAGCGAAGATTAACTCCTTGGAATCCAAAAGATATTGCACCTTGTACTTTAAAGCTTTGCAATTTTTGATCGAGTGGCCTGGAGCACCTGAATGAAACTCACAATGCACATTAACATCATACCCCCTTGGAAGTTCTCCTGGTGGGGGAGCTAACTCTTGAAGTTGTACCAACTGACCGGCTAGCAATTGTGGAATAAATTAGGCATACCTTTGCGGCCTTTGTTGTCCCCTTTGTCCTTGAGGCCTCTGACTTTGTTGATAGTTTCATGGCGGTACGTACTGTTGTCATAGAGCATCAGAAGGAGTTTGGTAATATGGAACCTGTACAACAACTCTCCCTCTATCAATAGAGGCATTACTCACCTCTCCTTCCTTTTTCTTGACAAAACCTCTAGAATACGGTTTCTTTCCACTACATGAGTTGTTGTTACCACTTGTGCCAGATGCACCTGTAATAGTCCCTACTTTAATAAACATTTCAACCCGCTCCCCGATGATAACCATATCCGAAAATGAATCAGAAGTATTGTCAAGCATATGTTGGAAATACGGACCTCAGAGGGTACTCATAAACAAATCTATCAGTTCCCGGTCTAGGAGAGGAGGCTGAACCCTTGCGGCCAAACTGCGCCACCTTTGGGCATACTCTTTGAAGGACTTGTTAGTCTTCTGAGCCATACTTTGTACTTATGCACGGCTAGGCGCCATGGCGGTATTGTAATGGTAATGTTTCAGGAAAGCATCGACAAGCTCACCCCTAGTACTAACATGAGTTTGCTCCAACTGCATGTACCATTCTAATGGAGCTTCAGCCAGACTCTCCTGAAAGAAATGCATAAGCAACAACTCTTTGCTAGCATAAGCGGCCATCTTTCTGCAGTAAGATCGAAGGTGAGTCTCTGGGCATGTAACCCCCTTATACTTGTCGAAATATGGTACCTTGAACTTTGGTGGAATCACAACTCCCAGAACCAAACACATAGAAGCAACACTGAATCCTGGCTTTTTGGAGGTCTCCATGGCCTTCATACGTTCTTCCAAAGCTTTGTACATTTTAGCTGTTTTAGACAAATCAGTTGTAGAATCCTTGGGAGGGTCATCGAGATAGATAACATCATGGTGGTCATCCACAATCAACTATGGGTTCTCTTTATGAATTCCCCCATTGTCATTCCTGGGTCCACCATTCTCGGACGTAGAGGCACTGTCAACCAACTTAGTAACACTCTATGATACGGTTGAAAAACCGACTGTTTAATATTGGTTTGTGTTTTGCGTTTTTTGTTTGCAAAATGTCGCGGTAAGCAAGAGTCACCATCAACTTTTATTTCATCCAATCGGAAAGGAAAAAAATACAAAAAAAAAATTCCTTTTTCGAGATATTCTGAGTACGGGGGGTAGATTATAGAAAGGGAAGGTGTTAGCACCCTTTCTATCCATAGTTATCTACGGGCTCTTAGGTACTTGCTCATTCTTTAAATTGCTTGTGTTTGTGTGCTTTGTTTTGAAAACTGTTTTACTTCGTGATAACCCTTGTATCAGTCCTCAAAGGTGTGACAAAGTTGTTGTTGAAAACTATTTTGAAAGTGTTCGTGTAAAAAGTTTTGATTTTAGCAAGTACCTACTAACATCTACCTGCTCGAAAAAAGATCGTTTCTATTCTTGTTTCCTTTAGACAGTGCTATCCTACTATTGAGGAATAGGTAGCATCGTCGTTGGAGTTTTTAAGGGTCAATTCGAAAGAGACGTACGATCATTAAAGCAATATTAGGATACCTTAGTAATAACCCTAGAGTCTTAAGATCATATTCAAGGCAACATTTCCGAGGAAACATTTGAATGGGACATTTGATCTTTTTTAGACAGGAGGGCAGCCACTAAGACACCCTATGCTTAATGATCGTTTATCGAAGGAAACCAAAGTGAGAGTATACCCTAAGAGTGATATGTGCGAGTGATTTGTTTCAGTTATTTATCTTTGCACATTAGGTTTTTCTAATTGTATTAATTTTGTCATGCATTCTTGCCATACAATCCTATTAGCATACATCTAGACAGTTAAATATTTGCAGGAATTAAAAATGCGAGAAAATAAACCTACGTTATTACAAGGCTTCGGGGGGGGGGGGGGGGGGGATAAATTACATAGCCAAAAAAAATTGTGGATTTAAACAGTAAATAAAAAAAACCCTAAATTAACTATTACAAATCGGTGAGCAGTTACAAAAATATTGGCAAAATAATTAACAAGCGTGCGGCGAATTAAATGCGAGGCGATTAAGGTTTTGACCCTTTAACTAATCCTATTTGCGATTGATTAAAGAAAAAAATGTATTTTTTTGTCATGTTTTGTTGTTTGAGAAAATAGTGAACAATTACATTAAAAAAGAAAATCCTAAGTTCTAATTAATGTTAATTTTTTGAAAATTAATTAATTAATTCTAAACAAACTATTTTTTTTATATTTATTTGAGAAAAAAGAAAAGAATTAAATCAAGAACTTAACCTAATTTTCTATTTGATTTTAATTGCAAAAAATAAGTTAAAATTTCCCTAAATTAAATTAAACTAATTAAATTAAACTTGATAAAAAAAACTAATTCAAATTTTTGTGAATTCTTGATTTTATGATTTTGTAAAAAAAAGTGATTAATTTTGTTAATTAAAATAATTAAAAGAAAATAGTAAAAGAATTTTAAAAAATAAAAATAAAAAAGTGAAGAGATGGGCCTATGGTGAATAGCACGATGGGGGGTGCAAATATGATTTTCTTGGCCCAAATACTCCAAGGCCTGTTTGACCACGCTTGACTTTGTGTGGGGGTTGACTTGAGGACTATGGTGGACCTCTCATGGTTGGCACGTTGGATCTGGCTAGGGGCACACCAGATGGCTGAATGTTGATGGAGCATGGTGGACATTTGAGATTGTAGTGCAGTTGATCACATGAAAAAAAATAATATGAAGCAAATGTTGGGACCTGGGGATCGAACCCAGGTCCTTGTACTCAAATCCAATGACACGCTGCCAGCTGAGCTAGGAGGATTAGTTGTAATTATAACAATAATACAATATAATATGAGAAAAGTAAAAGATCTGATTTCAAAACGTGTGAAATTCAAACGGACGAGTCACACGCTGCCACGCAAGTGTCTTCTTCCTGGCAACAGTCGTTTTAGAAGAAGAGGCTTTTACCTGCGGACATTTGTGTGTCACTACAGACCTGTAACATTCCAAAATCCCGTACAAGCAATATAAATGAAAGGTAAGGGTACCTATCAACTCGTCTCATCCTCACGAGCATCATGGTACCAGAATCAAGGCCTAATTTTGCCTATACTGAAAACCCCTAAAACGAGCAAAGAAACCCTAGAAATGGCATATCGTGATTCCTGCACTGCAAATGCAATTAAGTGGTACCAATAGCTTGCAAACACAATGATGAACAAGAATATATAATTAAAACATGCTTATGATGAGTAAATCAGTGAAATCGAAATCAAGTTTTTAGGCAAAGCATGGTGCCTGTAGGGTGAGATTATGGGCGTTTCAAGACCTGGGAGTGATTGGAATATCTTCCTGGGATGTCTAGCAAGCGATTGGGATCACTAGGATGGCTTGAGATGGCCTGTAGAATGAAAACCGATTCACACTTTTGTCAATTTTTTTCAGTTTTGTTCCAAGCTTCTCATGACCTCTAACCCTTTTTTTTGATCTGGAAAGCTTCATTATATAACCTAGAATGAATTAGGTTAACAAACTTGGATCCAATCTTGAGAATTCATGGATGGAATATTTGATTTTTAAGCCATATGATATCTTTCTATTTTCATGCCAATCATGCTCTTTTTGTACCAATTACCCTTGATTCGATTTGATCATGTAAGCTCAGCATATCTTAATTGCCAATCTGTAAAAAAAAACAAATCAAATCATATCTTTGATAATTTTCATCATTTATTTGATTTAATTCACTTTTTAATTAATAAAAAATCAAAAATAAATTGAAAAATGAATCACAATATGGGTGAGTGAACATTTGAGTCGTGGACCACATTATAATTGATGTGCAAGCATAAAAAGTTGGGCCCATTTAGCAAAAAATGCAAATTTGAGCACATTTGACTTTTGGCAATTTTACAAAAATGGTTAACTTGGCCAATGCATAACTATCTCAATTTTGACCCTAGAGAGGTGTTCTTGGACTTTTTAGAAATCTTAGTATGTCTTCTAAGAAACCCTTTTGTTATCATCTCAATTGAGTATTCCTTGTTCATGTATGAAGCTTTAACCCAAAAGGTGTTTTTGTTGACTTTTCAAAAGGACCTATAATGTCAAAATTCATATCTTTTTGTGAGTGCATATTCTGAACTTGGGAGCTAAATATGAATTGTGTGGAATTTCATCCTCTTAAAAATTAGCTTTGGATGGGTCATTTCTGATAAAGTATGAGAAAGTTATGCTTGGTCAAAGTTGAGTTGACTTTTCTTGTAAAACCCTAATTTAGCAACTTTTGGGTTTTGATGAATTGTGAGAAATCCTTGAGGAATCATGATCAACCCTTGATAAAATGATGAATAATACTTCAAAATGAGGATGTTGACCAAAAATATTGAATTTTTAATGTATGTGGGCCACCGTTGACTTTTGACCTAGTATAGTTGATTTTCAGGCATTTGAGCAATTGACTGAGCAAACTTCTTCTGCAAGGCTTGAAACTTGACATGGATGATCTTGGGAACATATTAGGACCTTGTAAGGCATTTGGGATCCTTTGGACTCAAGAATATTGATGAAAAATGAAACCCTAATTTGAGATATACTGCCTTAGGAGAGAGTTTGTCTGGTTAACTCTTGGGCTTCCTTGAGCAACTTGGGGATCTCCTTTGCCATGTGTTGAGAAATATGGGAGGGAAAATTTTGGGGTACAACGACTGCCCCTGTTCAATCTTCTTAAACCTGAAGGTGTAGATTGGCTCGTCTGTCTTTCGTGATCTGAAGGTGGAAGATGATTGAACACTAGAGTGCCCAGAAATTTGCACTCGCATGAAGTGATACTTGATTTGTGATATCAGGAATGGGCTTATAGATTCCATTTGGAATTTACTAGAGAATCGTCGGAGATGGGATTAAAGATGCCATCCAAAGAAGTGTCGATCGTATAAGAGATTCCTTTGCGAGAACTCATATACCTGTTGTTGAGGAGGACCTCACTGGGGAATGTTGGTCTCTTGGGAGAAATAGAGTTTTAGGAGCTTCAGTTGTCCGTTACTCTACTGGGGAATAACTCCGGTTTGGGGAAGAAGAAATGAACTGCGTATCTAGTCAGGGTATATGCTGCACCGTGACTTTCTAGGGAAATGTGAAATCAATTATGTTTGATCGGGTCCCGATCTTACAGTGTTGGGACTGCTGTATGGGGATAAGAGAGGCAGAACCCGGATAGTAAGGTTATGAGAAGGAACCTGGATAGTAGGGCTGTGAGAAGGAACCTAGATGGTAGGGTTACTTCGATATGAAAGCCTGGATAGTAGGGCTGTGAGAAGGAACCTGGATAGCAGGGTTACTTCGATATGAAAGTCTGGATAGTAGGGTTGTGAGAAGGAACCTGGATGGTAGGGTTACTTCGATATGAAAGCCTGGATAGTAGGACTATGAGAAGGAACCTGGATGCTAGGGTTACTTCGATATGAAGGCCTGGATAGTAGGGCTGTGAGAAGGAACCTGGATAGTAGGGTTATTTCGATATGAAAGCTGGGATAGTAGGGATGTGAGAAGGAACCTGGATGGTAGGGTTATTTCGATATGAAAGCCTGAATAGTTGGGCTGTGAGAAGGAACCTGGATGGTAGGGTTACTTCGATATGAAATCCTGGATAGTAGGGTTGTGAGAAGGAACCTGGATAGTAGGGTTACTTTGATGTGAAATCCTGGATAGTAGGGCTGTGAGAAGGAACCTGGATGGTAGGGTTGCTTCAATATGAAAGCCTGGGTAGTAGGTTTGTGAGAAGGAACCTGGATAGTAGGGTTTCTTAGATATGAAAGCTTGGGTAGTAAGGCTGTGAGAAGGAACCTGGACAATAGGGTTACTTCGATATGAAAGCCTGGATAGTAGGGTTGTGAGAAGGAACCTGGATAGTAGGGTTACTTTGAAATGAGTTTGGGTAAAACTGCAGAGGGAACCTGGGTAAGGTTGTTCTTGTTGCACCGATGATTGCTCTATTTAACTTCGAGTGTTGATCATGGACCTACTGGACATTGTTGATAATAACTGTCTTTCCTGAAAGAAATACAATGTTAGTTATGTGTGATGCATGAGATGTAATGTGATGAGGTTCTCAAAATAACTGAGATTATGTTATATGTAATGTATGCACATGTCATGATGTATGAACATGAAATGCTGACGTAATAATCTGAGTCTGGGAAAATAAATCCCTGACTGCTGTTTGGAGAGTATGAGAAATGGTATTATTGACTGTTGTAAAAAACCATAGTTCCTCTATTTTTGTTGGGGATGGTGAACAAAGATGATTATGCTGGGGATTTTCCCCTCGTTTACAGATATTCTGCCGAGGAGAGACTCTATTTGAGAACAACTCTGTGGGAGAATAACTCTGTTGGAGAAGAGATACTCTGTTGATAGATTTGCTGATTTGGAGAAATGAACTCCACCGGGGATGAATTTCCGTTGCTGGTGATAATGAATTTTATTGGAGATTGAATTTCTGCTTGTGAGAGAAATAAACTCTGCTTGGGGAAAAATTTACTGATTCACTCGCGATTGTGAACCTTAGCTGAGGAGAGTTGTGTCCTGTTCGGGAAAGCTAACATCACTTTCTTTGGATACTTTTTACTCTGTGGGGAGTGTATGTACCACTACTCATGTTCTCAAGCTGGCTCTATCCTGATACATGATGGGCAGAGTAACTGTAAGGTTTGGGCACTTCTTATTTTCCCTGTTTTAGCATTACGAGTAATCGTCTTTTGTTTCTTATGTAAACATTTATGAGCAGCAATCATTTTCAAATGCATACATCAAAAATAAATCATTGGACGTTCTTGCAAAACAAAACAGAAAAAGAAAAAGAAACAAATTTTTATGAAAATGAATTTTATTGATTTTTGAAGTTGGCCTGCAATAGGCGTTTTGTAGAAGGAGGCTGACGTCCCAGTAAGAGAACGCCGCCGAAAGATAGAAATTACAATTTGTGTTAAAGAAAGAAAAACAGATATGTGAAACAACCCCATTGGATTCCAACTCTGCTATTGCCTTTATATCTTCAAGCGTCTCATCACTTTGCTACTTGGCCGAAGGTGGATCAGATTGATTGGCGCCGCCTGAGCTTGATAGTCGATACCGAAGTCTGGTTGCGAGATGATCCAATGAGACATAGTGTTACGCTTTGATCCCTAATTTTTTCCTGGACCGCCTTTTCGGGTTTTCAGTCCACCGGGATACCCTTTTTTGCCCAAGTCCCCTTTTCAGGTTTTCGACTTGTCAGGTGTACAATTTTTTCATTTTCATCCCTTATTTTTGCCTGAACCCTTTTGGTTCGCCGGGAAGCCCTTATTTTTGCCTAGGCCAGTCAATCTAGCGGGTCTTTGATTATGCGTAGTATCTTTTCACTATGTCTGCATTGACGGGGTGAGGAAGGTCGTCACCATCCATGGTGGTTAGAATCATAGCTCCTCCCGAGAAAATGTTTTTAACCACAAATGGCCCTTCGTATGTGGGGGTCCATTTGCCCCTGGGATCACCTTGCGGTAGTATGATGCATTTGATCACTAGATCCCCGACTTGATATTCTTGGCGTCTGACTTTCTTGTTAAAAGCCTTGATCATTCGCTTTTGATACGTCTGACCATGACAGATAGCAGTAAGTCTCTTTTCATCGATTAGATTCAGCTGATCAAGTCGGGTTTGGATCCAGTCGTCTTTGTTCAAACTCGCATCCTTCATAATCCTGAGAGAGGGTATCTAGACTTCGATGGGTAGGACTGCCTCCATGCCATACACCAAAGAGTAGGGTGTTGCCCCTATCGACGTGTGTGCTGAGGTAAGGTACCCATGAAGAGCGAATGGTAACATCTTGTGCCAGTCTTTGTATGTCACTGTCATCTTCTGTACAATCTTTTTGATGTTCTTGTTAGCCGCTTCAACAACGCCATTCATCTTTGGCCGGTAGGGAGAAGAGTTATGATGCTGAATCTTGAACTGTTTGCAGAGCTCGGTGATTATTGTGTTGTTGAGATTTGTACCATTGTCAGTAACAATCCTCTCTGGTACACCATATCGATATATCAGATTGTGTCGGATGAACCGCGCCACAACGTTCTTGGTTACTGTAGTAAAAGAAGATGCCTCAACCCACTTGGTGAAATAATCAATTGCTACCAGAATGAAGCGATGTCCATTAGACACAGTAGGTCTGATCTCGCCGATCATTTCGATGCCCCACATTGCAAAGGGCCAAGGAGCTGTCAATACATTCAGAGGGACAGGAGGCACATGCACCTTATCAGCATAGACTTGGCACTTATGACAGGTTCAAGAGTGCTGATAACAATCGGCTTCCATAGTGGACCAGTAATATCCTTCCCGTAGGATTTTCTTCGCCATGGTATGTCCACTGGAATGAGTTCTGAAGGTACCTTAATGTAATTCTGCCATGATCCTTTCTGCCTCGTTCTTGTCCACACACCGCAATAAGGTTGAATCATGGTTACGCTTATAGAAGATTCCATTATTGAGGAAGAACTTCGCAGCGAACCTTCTCAGAAAATTCTTTTCATTAACAAATGCCCCCTCGGGGTATTCTTGAGCCTCAAGATACCTTTTTACTTCGTGAAACCAGGGTTTATCTGCTACCTCTTCAGTCTCAATGTAACAGCAATGTGCGGGTTCGTCCAACCTTTCAATTGTAATCTGGGGAGCTTCATTGTCCCACCTGACTTTGAACATAGAAGACATAGTAGCTAGCACGTCCGCCAACTGGTTCTCTTCTCGTGGGAAATGTTCAAAGGTTATCTCCTCAAAGTGTGGGAGCAATGTCAGTACATACTCTTTGTATGTGTTGTACCCCAAAATTTGCCCTCCCATATTCTTCAAGAAATTGCCAAGCCAAGTCACAAAATTCCCCAAGGGTTGTGCAGCTCAACTGTCTCCTATACAGTCAAAACTAGGGTTTGGGTTCTGATCAAGAATTGAAAGTTTTCAAAGGCCCAATCAAGTCTCATATGCTCACAAAGATGGTCAAGTATCCTCATATCAAGTTTCAAGGCATTCAGCTCAAAATTGCACAGTCAAAACCCTAGATTGCACTACAGTCAACTGTAGGGGCAAAATGGTCATTTGACAGTCAAAAGTTCAAATTTTTGGTCAACATATCATTTTGAAGCCACAAACATCATTTGATCAATGCTTGATCATGATTCTCAAAATTTGGCTCAGAAATCATCAAAGATACAAAAGTTGCTATATTTGGACAGCTGAAAAAGTCAACTGAAATTGACCAGGGCATAACTTTCACATGGATTATCAGAAAAATTCCATCCAAAGCTCATTTTGAAGAGAAAGACATTTCCTACAACTCATCTTCATATTCCAAGTCCAAGAAATGCTCTCACAAAAAGTTATCAATTTCAACATTATAGGTCATTTTCAAAAGTCAACAAAAAGGGACTTTAAGTCAAAGGCCATAACTTGAGATTGGTAAATAAAAATGACATGGGACCAAAGGCATTGGTTAAAGGACTCAAAGACATTTCCAAAATGTCCAAGAACATGTGAAAAGCTTAAAAATTGAGCAAGTTATGCCTTGTGGAAGTTGGGAAATTTTTGGGAATTTTGGAAAGTCAACATTGATGCAAATGATCCAAAAATGCTAATGGGCCCATTTTTCTTCCAAGTTTCTTCATGCCAAGCCTATGCACGACCATTAAGCCCAAGGGGAAGTATTTTCTCATTTTTTAATTATTTATTTGAATTTATATTAATATTAATTCATTTAAATTATTTAAATATGTAGAAAATATAAACTTGACCTAAAAAAATCTTTTTATGCACATTCTAGACTCAAGATTTCGTGCACATGCTAATTAGGAAAGAATTGGACTAATTGAGCTTAATTGATACAAAATACATGAGAAAAAGATTGAAAAAAGATCCTTAACAAATCAAATCTCCAATTCATAAAAGCAATGGATTTTGATCCAATTTTCTTAACCTAATTACTCACTACATATGCAGGATGAGAAACCTAATGGCATTGGACTGAAAAGCTGCGCAAGAAGCTCTCTACAAAACTTGAAGATTGCCATAAAACTCAAGAACTGAATTCAGTGTTCTAGGTCGATTCAAGCCTTGATTCCCATCCCAAAAGCTTCCTTGTGGTTCACTGATCGTATTCCAACTCATAACCCTCATCAAAAGGCAAGGAATCGGTGTACAGAACTCAAGATATTCCATGAAAATTCCAAAATCGTATTCTATATTCTATGCATTTTCATGACATTTCATTGATTGATTCTTATTCCTGATATGATTTCAAAGCTAACTGGTATGTTTAATTGAGTTTTTAGGTTATACACGCGATTTCACCATGCTTAAAAATTAGGGTTACAGGTTTTCAAAATTGGGGTTTTCTACCCAAGACAAAATTAAGGCTCCAGACCCACACCATTACATTCAACGCATCTGGACGAAGAGATGGATGTAGTCGCGATTAATTTATGATTCACATAGCGCTAATCGCTATTTTTCCATAGCCCACTTTCTGCAACGCGTTAAAAACCGTTGCTTAAAGTTTATGTTTCAGAAAAAAAAGAAAGAAGATGATGACGTGTGGGGCGAAGAGTGGAGGATTCAAACTTTCGCGCGCTTAGCCACTAACGCGTTTGTGTTTTCTTTTTGTTATTTATTTATCATAATATATTGATTAAAGCGTTGTAGCTCAGCTGGCAGGTGGACGTGTTTGTAACCCTCATGACCTGGGTTCAAGTCCCAGGTCTGGACAAATTCCATATTATTTTGCCATAATAATTCCCATGCAGGCATAATCCTAAGACTCACCATACACCTACAGATCAGACCACACACGCGTCTAGTTCCATCAATCAAAAGGCCAAGATTCAAGGAACACCATGTACCATAGTCAGACTTGTCATAGGCTTGCACAAAAGTCAACGAATCTGAATCTTAATGGGCCAGGCTTTACCATCAAAACCTCACTATTTGGGACTACCCCCCCCTGGTTTGCTTTCACTATTTTTTTTATTTTATTCTTGTTTTAATTGTTATTGCTATTTTAATTATTGCTTATTTAATTAATTATTTTTTTTACAAAAATATAAAAACATCACAAAAAATCAGAAAAAAGATAAAAACATGATAAAATATTTAATGTCCATATTTTCTTGTAAATAATTAACATGTAGATCAATTTAGTAAAATAGGTTATAATTTTAATCCTTTTAAATAAAAATATAAAAAATGTAGAATTTAGGTTTAATGGTTAATTCTTTTTAATTTCCCTTTTTTTCAATAATAATATTTAATTTATTTATTTTCTATAATTAAATTTTGCATGTAAATTAACTTAGATTTAAATTAGGTTAAAACTTAATATTTTCGCAATAAACTTAAAAAACCATTAGAACTAGGGTTTAGCATTTTATTTTAATAAATTCTTTTTCTTTTAAATCTTAAAAAATATAAAATATTAAAAACATTTTCTTTTAATCTTTAATCCTAATTCCACATTAATTCTAATTAATTAATTCATTAACTTCAATTGCAAAAAGGGTCCAATGCCCATGTTTTTAATTGTTTAATTTCGCGCATTTATTTTATGTCGTTTCTTTTAAGTCATTATGTACATATCCCAAAGCCTTGTAACAATTTAACTTTTCGCACTTTTACTTCGATTTATTTATTTTCCGTCAAATCGGGTCCGGTTTAATTTTGGCGATGTGGACCCGCGCCATTTGTAATAGTTGTAGATTTATTTTCCCGCAAACTTTATAACTGCTAAAAAGCATGCAAGAATGAATGTCTTAATTAAAATCAAGCGTAGATCACAACAAACATGACAAGACAAATAACTGAAACATGACACACAATTCGCACACACCACCCCTAGGGTACGCCTCACTGTTGCCTTTCGAAAGGTGGTCGTCGAGTAGAGGATGTCTTAGTAAGTCCTCATGATCCGGGAACCTGGCATAAGGGTAGCTCCTAAGGTGTCTTCCCATTGCTCTGGTGATCACCACGTCCCTAAAACTCGAATTGACCCGAACACCTCCAACGGTGGTGCTACCTACCTCTCAATGGTGGGATGGCACTACTTTTAAGGACATTTACACAGATGAATTCCTTAGGGTAGGTAGGTTCTCAAGGATACTTGCTCTAATTTCAAACAAATCAAAATCTTTTCACACCAACACATTTTCAAAAGCTTTCAAAGCAAATTTTTCAAACACTCTGACATACGAGTCGATCTGAAATTTTTCAAAGAAACTTTCTTTTTTAAAACCCACGCTGAAAAGCAAACAAACCATTTTTGAAAACACAAATGAGCAAGTATCTAAGAGCCCATGGATAACCATGGATAGAAAGGGTGCTAACACCTTCCCTTTCTATAACCTACCTCCCGAACCGAGAGCAATCTCTATAAGGAATTTTTCTGTGCTTTTGTCCTTTCCATTTGGAGAAAATAAAAGACGGTGGCGACTCTTGCTTCCACGACATTTCGCGAACCAGCGTTAAACAGTCAGTTCCAGATCCACCGATCACAGAACTGGCGACTCTGCTGGGGATACTACTTAAAGTGAGGTGTACCTTAGGGCTAGCTCATAACTATGTTTTCAATTGTCTTCTTTGCTTGCTTTATTATTGTGGGTTGCTTGGGAGTTCTATAGATCCTAACCCGGATCTGGGGGATACCTTCTTAGAAAGTAGCAACAAGGCTGTGAGGGAACTGTGCGGGGTATACCGACATGGTTGAAACAGTCTGCTACGTTGATGTGGCACTTTGGTGTGTACCGGTAACCCTTGAGTTCAGTCAAGGAGAGTACGGGGCCTCCGCGTGGTGTCATGAAGCATCAACAGACCTTAGGAACCTTAATTGAACTATCTTGGCCTCTTTAGGGTAGTGAGATAACTGACTTTGGTGCAGTCCGAGGTTGGTTGATACTCGATACTACACTCAATTGAGGGTTGCTTTCCTGGAATATTTCGGTCGCCAGTTCAGTGGCTAAATCGAAACGATGAACAATGAAAGCAGTCCCGTGATATTGGGAACCTTAGAACCCGGTTACTTTGATTAGGACAGGTTGAACCCACCAACTTCAAGAGGGTACTACCCAGACCCCATGCTGGCCTAAACCCTAAGGGTTTCTCTTGTGTGACTTGTGTGCCTTTGTACTTGCCTACTCGCATGCTTGTTAGCTGACACGTGAACTTCTTGCAGGTCTTGTTTATAGTCCTTAACTAGGACTCATGACAGGGTTTGCCAAATTTCTTGCAGGTTTTGTTTATAGTCCTTAACTAGGACTCATAACAAGGTTTACCAAATTTCTTGCAGGTTTTGTTTATAGTCCTTAACTAGGACTCATGACAGGGTTTACCAAATTGCTTGCAGGTTTTGTTTATAGTCCTTAATAGGGACTCATAACAAAGTATACTGAATTTCTTGCAGGGTTTGTTTATAGTCCTTAATTGGGACTCATAACATGGTTTACCTGCACGACCCCATGCATAGCATGACATCATACCATTGCATACATCCTAACCCATTTCAAGGATCTCAAGGGCTTGTGATGCAGGTCATGGTGAATCAACTATCCCAGCAAGGGGCAAAGAGGATTTATTTTCCTCTAGCCAAGGATGTCAGGGGCTATGACCCACTGGATATGGTGAGCCTTTGACCCTTGAAGAAGGGCTCTCTACAGCAGGAAGTTCCTTCAATCACGTTGCCAGTTTCCAACTCTAACAAGTTTCTCTGTTTACCCTGCGAGGTCCTTGAAAACATTACATGCATGTCATACATCTCATTGCATTGCAGGTATCCCTTTGACAGGTTGCTTACCCTTCTCCGCTGTTTATTTCAGCCGATCATCATGAATCCTGAATCATCAGCCGAGCAGACTATCAAGGACCTCCAGGCTCAGAACGCCCAGTTCCAAAAGCTGATCATGAATTTGACCCAGGGGCAACAAGATCTGAAGGCTCTGCTCTTGAAGAAGGAAAAGAAGAAGAAGAGGACTGTTTTGTTCAGCCCTAGACGCAGATCTGGGAATACACCGCAAATTGAAACTGAGAGGACAACCCCATCTGTGGGAAAAAGCAGTCATCAAGAGGAAAGGGTGCCCAGTCCAGAGGTCTCTGACAATGAAACAGATTTCGACGATGAACAGTACCCTCCGGCTGAGGACAAGTACAAACAACTGGAGGACAGGTTGAAGGCTATGGAGGTGCAACAGGCACCTGGGCTGGATCTGGGAGATTTGGGTTTGTCAACTGGTGTGGTTATCCCTCGGAAGTTCAAAGCACCATCCTTCACTAAGTATGACGGGGCGTCTTGCCCCAAGCTGCATCTAAGGTCCTATGTTCGGAAGATTCAGCCATATACGGTGGACAAGAATTTATGGATCCACTTCTTCCAGGAGAGTCTTTCAGGGACTCATCTCGAATGGTTCTATCAGCTGGATGGGACCAAAGTTCGTAACTGGGAGGAGTTGGCTACTGCTTTCTATAAGCAGTATCAATATAATGCCGACCTTGCTCCTACGCGTACCCAACTCCAGGGTATGTCGTTAGGGTCAAGTGAAGGTTTTAAAGAATATGCGCAGAAATGGAGGGATCTTGCTGGAAGGGTACAACCACCTCTGACTGATCGGGAACTTGTGGATATGTTCTTAGGGACCTTGTCTGGTCCATTTTATAACCACCTGATTGGGAATTCGTCTGCTGGATTCACAGATCTTATCTTGACTGGAGAGCGAATTGAAGCTGGTATCCGGTCTGGGAAAATTCAAGAGGCTGCACCTTCTGATAGAAAGCCTCATCATGGAAAGAAAGAATCCAATGCTGTGCACGGTAAAAAGAGCCGCCATGAGGCAGGGGCAATCCAGATATCCAATCCTGGACCTGCTCAACAAGGACAGGGGCAGCATCGCAAGGAGAAACGGCAGTACACCAAACTCAACATGTCGTTGGATCAAGCACTGCAACAAATGTTGAAGGCGGGGCTGATCACCTTAAGGGCTCCTCTCCGGAATCCGAACACTTCTGCACCCAACTATCATCCCAACGATAGGTGCGCATATCATTCAGATAGCCCGGGGCATACTACAGACAACTGCTGGCCTCTCAAGAACAAGATCCAAGATATGATCGACGCTGGAGAGATTCAGTTTGAAGTGCCAGAGACTCCCAACGTGATCACTGCTCCGTTGCCCAATCATTGAAGCCTTTTGTTTATTTGAATTTTTGAGTTGTACTTTTCTTTGCTTATACAAACAATTAATGTCATAGCAAACTCTTTTATTCTATTAATGCATTGCATATGTCTGTTTTGGAAATTAATACAATTATTTTCATTATGTTCAAATATCTTTTCATATTTTTTCTGATGTCAACTCTGGATCTAAAATTCTAAGCCTCTTGAGGGAGGATGACGAAAACGATACCACGATCTTTACAGTATGCTTTTGAACGGACCCCGCTGATGAGGTACAGGCGTTGTTTCAAATCCTAAACACTGGAGTTATAAGGAAGATAATCCCTCGTCAACCCCATCTGAGCCAAAGAAGTAGGAGTTTTTATTTTCGAAAATTAAAACCCTTTATCATAACCCGGGGCAGGGTAGTCTTCTCAGTTGATCCAAGTGCACGACGAATGGCACCAAAGAGATCCTTACTAAAAAACAGTGATGGTTCAGAACAATCATAAGGACAGGCAGTCATTATCAAAAAAATTTTCATAAATGAAAAGCCCAAAAAGTCTAAACCTACAAAGGGGACTTATGAAACTGGGGCATCCCGCTGACTGTAATTCCAAAAAAGGAAATAGTTCAGGCAAAAAAGAAAGGGATAACAAAATCAAGAAAGAGGTCTCACAAACCCTCAACCAAAACAAAAATGACTGCCCATTCAAAATAAGTTATCAACATCTGAACCATTATTGGAACATCAAAGCAAAGACTCAAGCAAGGTCTAACGCACGGTCAACTGAGTTTAGGTTTGGAGAACATCACGAAGAGCGGGTGGGTACAAATACTTTGAGCCTTTATCCTTTGTTTCTTAAAACCGTGAACCAGGCCACGTTATAACCCTTAAAAGTCCTAGCTGAAGCATGGGTTAGTTCGAAAGCATACTGTCACGAAAGGTATCCTGACTCCTGAAGGCCTACGGTAAATACGGAGTTTGACATCATGTTTTACAAACATTCACTTGTTCTATGAAAAAGAATGCATTTTCAAAAATCTTCAAGACAGACATAAGCTTTGCATTTTTAACATAACTTTGTTTGCATATGACTTTTGTTTGAACAGCAGGGAAATTCGCACGATGAATACCTAGTGAACAAAAGCACTCCCAATCAAGGGGCAAACATGATCAGGGTCCATCATCTGGGGCAATCCAGTCAAGATTCGAAGAATCTCTCAAAGGCTAAATAGCCTGGGGCAAATCTCCGCCTGAGTCATTTGGGGCACTCCAACAACAAATCTTACCTGATCAAACACCTTCTGGTGGCATGACAAAACACTTCTAACAGGGGCAACTCCCTACATTCTGAGAGCATGGATATAGTCGGAAAAATACTACGCAAAATCAAAGACCCGCTAGGTTGACATACCTAGGCAAAAATAAGGGCTTCACGGCGAACCAAAAGGGTTCGGGCAAAATGAAGGGATGAAAAAATCTGTACACCCGGCAAGTCGAAAACCTGAAAAGGCGGCTTGGGCAAAAATGGGTATCCCGGTGGACTGAAAACCCGAAAGGGCGGTCCAGGCAAAAGTTAGGGATCAAAGCGTACGACTATGTCCTGTCATCTTGTCATCTGTCTACCAGAAGAAGGTTTGCCCATCAACAACTATCAGCATCCCACAAGTGCCTCCCCCATAGAAACAGGGGCAATAAAGAATGGTCTAAGCAATCTGATTGTTCTGTCCTCCAAGGTATCAGGGTAAGCTCCGTTGAAGAACATAGCCAACGCAGTTCAAAACTTCCCCAGGAGAGTCCAATCCAGTTCCCCAGGAAGGCTGGAATTCACATCCCCAAGCAGTAAGCCTGCCCCCAGTAGATTCTGGAAGCTTACCCTTGCAGAGCACAAACGCGTCGTCCGGCTTGATTTAAAGAGTTATTTCCTTAACAAGATATAACTGGGTTATCCTCAGCCAAAAGCCGCGGAAAGATCGTCGTCGACAGAATCTTCTTACCCCAGTGAAATCCATCAATACTTCCAATACAACAAGGGTATCCCCAGCAAGTTATTATCAACTCAGCAAAGCATCCCTCTATCCCCACAGAGTGTCACTCCCCAGCATGGTCGCTAGAGTATCTTTCTCCCCGCAGAATCTGTCATTTGCCAAGTTTATTCCCCAACGGAGTTATCTTCTCCTACCGGTATACTTGCAGTCGTCATCCCCAGTGGAAGCAAAATCTATTCCTCAACATCAGCCCAGGATACGACTTCCCGGCACCCGTCAAGGATTTATTTTCTTAGACAAATATATATTCATAAACATCACATACATTATAGCATGCATATGCATCATGCTACACGAATCTCATCAATTTTGAAGACATACAGTTCATGCCTCATGATTTTGCATACAATTATGTTTTACCTTTTCAGAAAAAAGATCAATACAAAAATGACTACTATCAACTATCGCAATTCATTCTTGATATAGTTTCAGATGTGAACCAGATATGGTGACGTTCTGATGCTGCTTCCAGATTTCCTTCTAGATATAGTTTCAGAAATGATCCAGATATGGTGACGTTCTGATGCTGCTTCCAGATTTCCTTCTAGATATAGTTTCAGATATGATCCAGATATGGTGACGTTCTGATGCTGCTTCCAGAATTCCTTCTCGATATAGTTTCAGATATGACCCAGATATGGTGACGTTCTGATGCTGCTTCCAGAATTCCTTCTAGATATAGTTTCGGATATGATCCAGAGATGGTGACGTTCTGATGCTGCTTCCAGATTTCCTTCTAGATATAGTTTCAGATATGATCCAGACATGGTGACGTTCTGATGCTGCTTCCAGATTTCCTTCCAGATATAGTTTCAGATGTAAACCAGATATGGTGACGTTCTGATACTGCTTCCAGAAGTCCTTTTTAGATGTTTCCCTCTCCGACGATGAGTGTGAGGTGATATTCTCCTATGGTTCCCTCTCCGACGGCGTGTGAGGTAGTAATTCCTTTTTAGATGTTTCCCTCTCCGACGATGAGTGTGAGGTGATATTCTCCTATGGTTCCCTCTCCAACGGTGTGTGAGGTAGTAATCCCTTTTCTAGATGTTTCCCTCTCCGACGATGAGTGTGAGGTGATATTCTCCTATGGTTCCCTCTCCGACGGCGTGTGAGGTAGTAATTCCTTTTTAGATGTTTCCCTCTCCGACGATGAGTGTGAGGTGATATTCTCCTATGGTTCCCTCTCCGACGGCGTGTGAGGTAGTAATTCCTTTTTCAAGATGTTTCCCTCTCCGACGATGAGTGTGAGGTGATAATTCCTTTCAGATTATAATTGTCTATTGGTTCTCTTCCTGATGCTGCAAAGATGGTAATTCCCGCCAAGATTTTTCTCAACGAGCGTTGTTGAAGTTAAAATCAACCAAGGTTCTCTTACCATTCATGCTAAGGCAGTAACCATCCCTGGTTCATTCATCAGCGTTTGAAGCTCCAGACCCAGCTCCTGTAACCAGTCAGGACATATCTATACCAAGCATCTAAAATCAGCTCCTGCAGCGTGTCAGGTACTCATTTGTTTCTTTTGCAGGTATGCAGGTTCTCACTAAGGAATCTCCTACGCGATCAACATCCAGATGGCATCTATAAGCCCATCACCCTATCCAGCAACCTCTAAATGGCATCTACAAGCCCATTCCCCCATCATCACTGCTACTATGTGAGCGCAAATTTCTGGGCACTCTAGTGTCCAATCATCTTCTACCCTCGGATTACGAAAGGCACGCCAGCCAATCTGCATCCTCAGGTCCAAGAAGATTGAACAGGGGCAACTGTTGTACCCCAAAATTTGCCCTCCCATATTCTTCAAGAAATTGCCAAGCCAAGTCACAAAATTCCCCAAGGGTTGTGCAGCTCAACTGTCTCCTATACAGTCAAAACTAGGGTTTGGGTTCTGATCAAGAATTGAAAGTTTTCAAAGGCCAAATCAAGTCTCATATGCTCACAAAGATGGTCAAGTATCCTCATATCAAGTTTCAAGGCATTCAGCTCAAAATTGCACAGTCAAAACCCTAGATTGCACTACAGTCAACTGTAGGGGCAAAATGGTCATTTGACAGTCAAAAGTTCAAATTTTTGGTCAACATATCATTTTGAAGCCACAAACATCATTTGATCAATGCTTGATCATGATTCTCAAAATTTGGCTCAGAAATCATCAAAGATACAAAAGTTGCTATATTTGGACAGCTGAAAAAGTCAACTGAAATTGACCAGGGCATAACTTTCACATGGATTATCAGAAAAATTCCATCCAAAGCTCATTTTGAAGAGAAAGACATTTCCTACAACTCATCTTCATATTCCAAGTCCAAGAAATGCTCTCACAAAAAGTTATCAATTTCAACATTATAGGTCATTTTCAAAAGTCAACAAAAAGGGACTTTAAGTCAAAGGCCATAACTTGAGATTGGTAAATAAAAATGACATGGGACCAAAGGCATTGGTTAAAGGACTCAAAGACATTTCCAAAATGTCCAAGAACATGTGAAAAGCTTAAAAATTGAGCAAGTTATGCCTTGTGGAAGTTGGGAAATTTTTGGGAATTTTGGAAAGTCAACATTGATGCAAATGATCCAAAAATGCTAATGGGCCCATTTTTCTTCCAAGTTTCTTCATGCCAAGCCTATGCACGACCATTAAGCCCAAGGGGAAGTATTTTCTCATTTTTTAATTATTTATTTGAATTTATATTAATATTAATTCATTTAAATTATTTAAATATGTAGAAAATATAAACTTGACCTAAAAAAATCTTTTTATGCACATTCTAGACTCAAGATTTCGTGCACATGCTAATTAGGAAAGAATTGGACTAATTGAGCTTAATTGATACAAAATACATGAGAAAAAGATTGAAAAAAGATCCTTAACAAATCAAATCTCCAATTCATAAAAGCAATGGATTTTGATCCAATTTTCTTAACCTAATTACTCACTACATATGCAGGATGAGAAACCTAATGGCATTGGACTGAAAAGCTGCGCAAGAAGCTCTCTACAAAACTTGAAGATTGCCATAAAACTCAAGAACTGAATTCAGTGTTCTAGGTCGATTCAAGCCTTGATTCCCATCCCAAAAGCTTCCTTGTGGTTCACTGATCGTATTCCAACTCATAACCCTCATCAAAAGGCAAGGAATCGGTGTACAGAACTCAAGATATTCCATGAAAATTCCAAAATCGTATTCTATATTCTATGCATTTTCATGACATTTCATTGATTGATTCTTATTCCTGATATGATTTCAAAGCTAACTGGTATGTTTAATTGAGTTTTTAGGTTATACACGCGATTTCACCATGCTTAAAAATTAGGGTTACAGGTTTTCAAAATTGGGGTTTTCTACCCAAGACAAAATTAAGGCTCCAGACCCACACCATTACATTCAACGCATCTGGACGAAGAGATGGATGTAGTCGCGATTAATTTATGATTCACATAGCGCTAATCACTATTTTTCCATAGCCCACTTTCTGCAACGCGTTAAAAACCGTTGCTTAAAGTTTATGTTTCAGAAAAAAAAGAAAGAAGATGATGACGTGTGGGGCGAAGAGTGGAGGATTCAAACTTTCGCGCGCTTAGCCACTAACGCGTTTGTGTTTTCTTTTTGTTATTTATTTATCATAATATATTGATTAAAGCGTTGTAGCTCAGCTGGCAGGTGGACGTGTTTGTAACCCTCATGACCTGGGTTCAAGTCCCAGGTCTGGACAAATTCCATATTATTTTGCCATAATAATTCCCATGCAGGCATAATCCTAAGACTCACCATACACCTCCAGATCAGACCACACACGCGTCTAGTTCCATCAATCAAAAGGCCAAGATTCAAGGAACACCATGTACCATAGTCAGACTTGTCATAGGCTTGCACAAAAGTCAACGAATCTGAATCTTAATGGGCCAGGCTTTACCATCAAAACCTCACTATTTGGGACTACCCCCCCTGGTTTGCTTTCACTATTTTTTTTATTTTATTCTTGTTTTAATTGTTATTGCTATTTTAATTATTGCTTATTTAATTAATTATTTTTTTTACAAAAATATAAAAACATCACAAAAAATCAGAAAAAAGATAAAAAACATGATAAAATATTTAATGTCCATATTTTCTTGTAAATAATTAACATGTAGATCAATTTAGTAAAATAGGTTATAATTTTAATCCTTTTAAATAAAAATATAAAAAATGTAGAATTTAGGTTTAATGGTTAATTCTTTTTAATTTCCCTTTTTTTCAATAATAATATTTAATTTATTTATTTTCTATAATTAAATTTTGCATGTAAATTAACTTAGATTTAAATTAGGTTAAAACTTAATATTTTCGCAATAAACTTAAAAAACCATTAGAACTAGGGTTTAGCATTTTATTTTAATAAATTCTTTTTCTTTTAAATCTTAAAAAATATAAAATATTAAAAACATTTTCTTTTAATCTTTAATCCTAATTCCACATTAATTCTAATTAATTAATTCATTAACTTCAATTGCAAAAAGGGTCCAATGCCCATGTTTTTAATTGTTTAATTTCGCGCATTTATTTTATGTCGTTTCTTTTAAGTCATTATGTACATATCCCAAAGCCTTGTAACAATTTAACTTTTCGCACTTTTACTTCGATTTATTTATTTTCCGTCAAATCGGGTCCGGTTTAATTTTGGCGATGTGGACCCGCGCCATTTGTAATAGTTGTAGATTTATTTTCCCGCAAACTTTATAACTGCTAAAAAGCATGCAAGAATGAATGTCTTAATTAAAATCAAGCGTAGATCACAACAAACATGACAAGACAAATAACTGAAACATGACACACAATTCGCACACACCACCCCTAGGGTACGCCTCACTGTTGCCTTTCGAAAGGTGGTCGTCGAGTAGAGGATGTCTTAGTAAGTCCTCATGATCCGGGAACCTGGCATAAGGGTAGCTCCTAAGGTGTCTTCCCATTGCTCTGGTGATCACCACGTCCCTAAAACTCGAATTGACCCGAACACCTCCAACGGTGGTGCTACCTACCTCTCAATGGTGGGATGGCACTACTTTTAAGGACATTTACACAGACGAATTCCTTAGGGTAGGTAGGTTCTCAAGGATACTTGCTCTAATTTCAAACAAATCAAAATCTTTTCACACCAACACATTTTCAAAAGCTTTCAAAGCAAATTTTTCAAACACTCTGACGTACGAGTCGATCTGAAATTTTTCAAAGAAACTTTCTTTTTTAAAACCCACGCTGAAAAGCAAACAAACCATTTTTGAAAACACAAATGAGCAAGTATCTAAGAGCCCATGGATAACCATGGATAGAAAGGGTGCTAACACCTTCCCTTTCTATAACCTACCTCCCGAACCGAGAGCAATCTCTATAAGGAATTTTTCTGTGCTTTTGTCCTTTCCATTTGGAGAAAATAAAAGACGGTGGCGACTCTTGCTTCCGCGACATTTCGCGAACCAGCGTTAAACAGTCAGTTCCAGATCCACCGATCACAGTATGGAATAAGATTCGGGTGCTTCGTATCCCATTCGCCTTTGATCTGACTTATTACCAGAGCGGAATCTCTGAATACACTTAAGAACTTAATCCTTAGGTCAATAGCAGCTTGAAGACCCATGATACACGCTTCATACTCCGACATATTGTTGGTGCAGTTAAAACATAATCAGGCGGTGAACATAGTATGACAACCCTCAGGAGATACAATTACAGCACCGATGCTATTACCCAATGCGTTGGAGGCTCCATCAAAATACATAGACCATCGAGATCCCTCCTCAGGTCCTTCATCCGGTCCAGGTTCTTCGCAGTCGGTTACCAACATGATATTCTCATCCGGGAACACAAAAATCATGGACTGGTAGTCATCCACGGCCTGATGCGCCAAATGATCCGCGAATACACTCCCCGTGATTGCCTTTTGGGTTGTGTATTGGATGTCGTACTCGGTTAAGATCATCTGCCATCTTGCTATTCTTCCGGATAAGGCGGGCTTCTCAAAAATATACTTGATCGGATCCATTTTTGATATCAACAAGGTAGTGTGAGTCAGCATATAATGTCTCAGTTGGCGAGAAGCCCATGCCAAAGCGCAACAAGTTTTCTCGAGCAATGAGTATCGGGTCTCACAGTCGGTAAACTTTTTGCTAAGGTATTAAATTGCATGCTCTTTTCGACCAGACTCGTCATGCTTCCCCAACACACACCCCATTGAACTGTCTAGCACTGTCAAGTAAAATATCAAAGGTCTTCCTTAAACTGGAGGCATCAAAATTGGTGGTTCTTGAAGGTATTCCTTGATTCTTTCGAAAGCGGTATGGCATTCATCATTCCACTTTACCACTTGATCTTTCTTCAGCAGCTTGAAGATTGGCTCACAAGTAGCAGTCAGATATGAAATGAACCTGGCGATGTAATTCAGACGTCCCAAGAAACCTCTAGCTTCCTTCTCTGTGTGGGGGACCGGCATCTCTTGTATGGCCTTTACCTTTGCAGGGTCCACCTGAATACCCTTATCACTGACGACGAAACCCAGAAGTTTACCAGATCTTACCCCGAAGGTGCACTTGTTTGAATTCAACCTCAGCTTGTACGTCTTCAACCTGTCAAACAGTTTCTGGAGATGATCAAGGTGCTCTTCCTCAGTATGGGACCTGGCTATCATGTCATCAACATAAACCTCGATCTCGTGGTGAATGATATCGTGGAACAAAGCGACCATGGTGCGCTGATAAGTTTCCCCAACATTCTTCAATCCAAAAGGCATTACCTTGTAACAGAAGATGCCCCACTGTGTAATGAAGGTTGTCTTCTCCATGTCCTCAGGAGCCATCTTGATCTGGTTGTAGCCAGAAAAACTATCCATGAAGGAGAAGATCTTGTGTTGTGCGGTGTTGTCGACTAGAACATCAATGTGAGGAAGTGGGAAGTCGTCCTTGGGGCTTGCCCATTTTAGATCTCTATAGTCCAACACATCTGTAACTTACCGTCCTTCTTAGGTACCGGAACGACGTTGGTAACCCACTGCGGATAAGAAGTGACAGCTAAGAATCCTGCGTCAAACTGTTTCATGACCTCTGCCTTGATTTTCTCTGACATTTTAGGGCGCATAGAGCGGACCTTTTGCTTTACCGGTGGGAAGTCTTCTTTAGTCGGCATGCGATGTACCACAATATCAGTGTCCAAACCCGGCATGTCTTCATAGGACCAGGCGAAGATCTCAACATAGTCGTGTAGCATCTGTATTAACCGTTGTTTGACACTAGGCTCCAGATTCGCACCTATTTTAACCTCTTTCCTATCTTCTTCTGTAACCAGATTCACTTACTCAATTGGCTCTTCATGAGGTTGTATGGCCCTTTCTTCCTGCTGTAATAGTCTAGCAAGTTCTCCAGACACCTCACAAGCATCCTCACCTTTGTTCTCGGCTTGGTTGATCGGATTTTTGAAGTCATAACTGGCAGTAGCATAGCTGTTATCAATGGGATCCATAGTGGATATGGATCTGCAGTATGATACGTGAGTGTTTGTAAGAGAATAGTTGTTTTGATAAAGTGAGAGACAAAAAATAAAAACAAGGAGCACAAAATTTGTATGCAAGAAACGTCCAATGCTTTATTAATGATATATGAAATGACAAATAATATCCCTCACAAGAAAAGCCAAGGTGCCTCGGGCAAGGCACCGGGCCGTAAAGTTTCAAATTGTTTATTACAAATCTTAAAACAAATGAGTCAATTACTGCGGAATAAAAGAAACAGGTATGAAGTCCCTAGCCGTCCAGTTATTTGGTCCACCGTTGGTTGTTGGGTAGATCCAGCTGTCGATGTCTGAATCCTCTTCACTGTCTTCAATTGCACTGATTCCCCGATTGCTGATGCGTAGAGGAGGTCTTCCAGCTCGAGCGCACCTAACAGCCCTTTGAGCCCCTGTAGTAAAGCCCAAACCAAATTTGTCAGTTTTATGAGTGAGATCGGGGAGCTGACCCCAATTGGTACACCCACCTTCTTCAACCACAGCCCTGGCGTCCTTGAGAGAAGCCATCTTCAACGGAGGTTTGTTGGTTAGTAATTTCGGTTGATGCCGAGATCGAAGGGACCTCTTCGAAATTCTGACAACGAGTTTCTATGAATTCCCCGTCCATCTCTACGTAGCGGAAGGAATTGAGGTGACTCACCATATATTCTTCTTCACCCCGCACTGTGACAATCTTTCCCCTCACCGGATACTTCAGCATTTGGTGGAGTGTGGAAGTAACTGCCCTAGCCTCATGGATCCAAGAACGACCCAGCAAACAAGAATACGATGGCCTGATATCCATTACGTAGAAGGTGGACCCAAAAGTCTGAGAACCCACTTTGACAGGGATGTCCACCTCCCCGTGCACCATTCTCTTAGATCCGTCAATAGCCCTTACCACAATGTTACTAGGCTTTAGATTCAAACCCTCACAATCCAAGCGGTCCAATGCTTTTTTCGGCAGAACATTCATCGAAGACCCGATATCAACCAGCACATGAGCCATAGTGGTGCCCCTGTACTCGATCGAGACATGCAGATCATCATTATGCTTTCTTCCTTTCGGTGTCAGATCCTCATCTGAGAAACCAGGCCCATTGTTAGAAGTCAGGCTGGCCACACAATCTTTGAACTGATCTGCTGAAGTTTCCTGCGGCACATGCGCAGTCTTGAGAAATGAAATTAAGGCCTTCGCATGGGCTTCAGAACATAACAGCAGAGACAACATGGATATCTTTGATGGGGTCTGCCCCAGCTGCTCGACCACATTATAGTCGCTCTTCTTAATAATTTTCAGTATTTCCTCCATCTCTTGTTTAGAGGCTTCCACAACGATTTTCTTAGGTGCCTCCGCCCGGGCAGGCTCACCTATAATTTCCTTTCCCCGAGTCCCAGATGGCTCAGCAGCAGGGGTAATAACTGGAGTAGGAACAAGAGAAATGTTAGGAGTGCTGGTTGGAGCAGCAATTGGAATAACAGTAGGCTTGATGATCTTCGGAGCAATCTCAGGAGAGAAAACCCTTACTAGTCCCGACAATATTACTGACATCAGTATCAGCTTCTTCATTCTTCAAATCTTTCTTAATGCCGTGATAGTACACATCAGCACCTTAATGCCATGGGACAACCTTGTCTGAGGTGTACGGGATGGGACCAGGAATTGTGATTATTAGCGGAGCAATTCTTTGAACATGTGTAATCCTAACAGGTCTTCTCGAGGAAACCTTGGAAGGATTGGCGGAAATGGTTATAATGGCAATGTCTTCAATGGGAACAATAGGGATCACAATATTCTAAAACAGAATCTCTTTATTATCCATCAGGCGCTGAATACCTGACTTCAACAAACGACAACCAGAAGGTAGAATCGAACACATGTGGCAACCTTCACCATAACCCGGAAATAAACCGGCCAACAACAAATTCTTCTTAACAGTCATAAGAGGAGTAGAAATTTCTTCAATAGAGGTCACAAACAAATCAGTGTCAACATCATTAACTCCACGACCATGTTTGGGCATGGGAGCAGTTATAACATTCGGCTTTTCTAGAGCATCAAACTTTATCTCCTTGGCTTCGAGCAAGTCTTGTACTTTGTTTCTTAGAGCCCAGCAATCATTTGTATCGTGGCCAGAACTCTCAGAATGGTAGGTGCACCGTGCGTTGGGATTTTATCTAGGAGAAGTAGTATTTGGATTCTTGGGAGCCTCTCTCAAGGTTGCCAAGTTAGATTTTAACAGATGGGGCAGAACTTCATCCAAAGTCATGCTGATGCGGGTAAATTGTCGTTGTGGTCTTTCCACCCTTTGTTGATTGTTGCATTGTAGAGCAACTGCGGGTCTTGGTATTACTACAAAATTTACCGTTTAATGGTGTTCAGATCTGCTTTGGCCCCTTGGGCTGTAGATGGCACTGGCTTCCTTCTTACCAGTGAAAGGCTTCTTTGTTGAACTTGAGGAGGCATCCTTCTGTATTTTACCACTCTGAATTCCATCTTCTACTCTTTCTCCAGTTAAAATCAGCTCGGTGAAACCAGATGACGAGCTGCCGATTAAGTGATTGAAAAATGGACCAGACAGCGTCCCCAGAAACATATCAACTAACTCCCTATCAAACAAAGAGGGTTGAACTCTCCCAGCCACGTCTCTCCATTTTTGAGCATAATCTTTAAAACCTTCTCCTGCACCCATGGACATACTCTGGAGTTGAGTACGAATGGGAGCAAGGTCGGCATTATACTGATACTGCTTATAGAAAGTAGCAGCAAGATCTTCCCAATTTCGGACACTGGCTCCCTCCAACTGGTAGAACCATTCAAGCTGAGTCCCTGGCAGACTATCTTGAAATAAGTGCACCCACAAATTTCTATCAGCGGTGTGGGGTTGGATTTTTCTGACATAAGAGCGGAGATGGAGCTTTGGGCAGGACACTCCATCATACTTGGAAAAAACCGGAGCTTTGAAATTCTGAGGGATGACCACTCCCGATACCAGTCCCAATTCTTCAAAATCCAACCCAAGTATCCTCTGAACTTCCATGGAACTCAGACGGTCTTCTAACTGCTTGTATTTATCCTTGGCAGGAGGATATTGCTCGTCATCATAATCAGTATCATTGTCAAAAACTGTAGGACTAGGGTCCTTTTCCCCTTCTTGGTTCTCCCCTTCCTTGGATGAAGAGATCAGATCAATTTGATGCTCCAACCTTTCTCCAAATCTTCTACCCATATTAAGAATACCAGTCTTCTTCTTCTTCTTCTTCTCTTTCAGAATGAGGGCTTTCAGATCCTCTTGCCCCTTAGCCAGAATTATGAACATCTGTTGGAACTGGGCGTTCTGTGCCTGAAGATCCTTGATGTCTTGATCGGAAGACATTTCTGCTGCTGAAATAAACAGCGAAGAAGATGAGACACCTATAGTGGTACCTGTAATGATGTGTATGATAATGGGATGCGCATGTAATGATTTCAAAGACTTTGGGAAATTTAAATTTGCAAACCAAAATAAAGAAAACTTTATTAGCTTAACTTTGAAGGTTCAAAATTCCTTTAAGGCATTACAAAATAAGTAAATAAGACAAATCTAAGACTAGAAAAGAAAAATCAAAAGTCCCATGGACGCTTCCTCTTTGTGCTGATATAATCATTGAGCACTCTTTCTTCCTGGAACTGCCTGGTGAGCTTTAAAACCTTCCTCTCTTGATCATGGAATTGTTCCCTGTAAGTATCTCGCTCATTCCTAAGCTGAATCCAAGACCTCTGTAACTCCCAAAGATCAGTGGGCATGTAAGGATAGAGAACCGTGTAAGGAATGCCTTCTTCAGTAGTGGGCTCCACAATCACTGGTAATACGGCCACATAAGGCATCATAAGCTTCTGGGCACGAGCTTGTACCCATTAGAGGTAAGGCTGTATAGGAATGGAAGTCTTTGGTCCCAAATCTTTGGGGTCAGATCTGTTTACCATGCCCCAAGCTCGTATGAACCTCCGACGATACTCCTTAACATCATCCTCGTAGTTGAATACAATGCTCCCAATAAGTAACTCATAGGGACAATCCCTTCGAGCATGACCAAATTGTCGCAAAGATAGACAAGGATTGTAAATTATGCCCCCTCTGATACCAAGTAATGGGACGTTAGGGTACTCCCCACAGTGATCAATAATAGCAATGTCTTCCATAGCCCGGGAACACCAAAGAATATCCGTATGAGCGAGTGACATTATTCTCTGCGACCAACCCAAACCTTCTTTATTCTTCAGTACAGACTTAGAGAGTTGAGAAATAAACCACCTCGACAGCATCGACATACAGCACATGAGAGTCCCTCTTCTCTTCATGGTACGAGTATGGAGAGCATGCAAAATATCTCCAAGCAAGGTAGGAATATGGTTGCGAGAAAGGAAAATCTTGATAGCATTCACATCTACAAAGGATTCCGGATTAGGGAAGAGAACCAAACCATAGATAAGAAGAGCCAGGACATCCTCAAAAGCCTGAAAATCCAAATTATCCCAAAATAGCTGAGCTTTGTCTATCAGAAATTTGGTTAGAAAACCCTCGACTCCGCTTTAAGTTTCCCAATTGGATACCACATCGGCCCGTTTCAAATGCAAAGCTGAGGCAATGACTTCTGGCTTAGAAACTTCTTCCATACCTGTGAAGGGTACCTGTTCAAGAATGGATATGCCCAATAGCTGAGAGAATTCTTCCAAGGTGGGTACCAACTGATAATCTGGAAAGGTGAAGCAGTGATTCTTGGCATCGAAGAACTGAAAAAGTACGCTCATCATCCGTTCATCAAGGTTTGAAGTAACCAGCCTAAGAAGTTGACCGTGTCTCTTAATGAAAGTAGAAGTTTCAGAAACTCTTGATGCTAGCTCTTTAAGTTGGGAAGGTATCTGCAAAAAGCTGATTCGGATAGTATTTCTATGCACGGAAGCCATGATCTGCAAAACAGAACAAATATAAATTCCCTTGGTCTTTTAAATCGTTAGTGTAATGAAGCATGAATGCCATTTTATGATGCATGATGTCATGATAAACCACAGGTATTGCAAACACAGTTAAATCACACAAAACCCTTAAGTTTAAGGCTTGCATGAGGTCAAAGGTAATACCCTCTTGAAGTTAAGTTGGTTTCAAACTTATCCTAGAAAAGTAACCGGGTTCTAGAGGATCTCAATATCACCGACCATCCTTTATCGATCATGGTTTCAGCTCACACAATATTTTCTTGCGGCCAAAATATTCCGAAATTTTGGTCTCAATGAGTGTAGCATCGAGTATCAACCAGTTCTCAGCTCTACATCGAGGCCGGCTATCTCGCTACTTTCTAATGGCCAAGTTGGGCAATTAAAGGTTTTAAGGTCATTTGATGCTTTACGACACCATGCAACGGTCCCGTATTCTCCTCGTTTCTCCACAAGGGATACCGGTACCAACCAAAGTGCCACATCAACGTAGCTACTGCTTCAACCGTATCGGTCTATGCTGTACAGTTCCCTCACAGTCTATTGCTACTTACCTAAAAGGTGTTCCCCAGATCCGGGTGTAGGATCTATAGTAACTCCGAACAAATCCCTCAAAAGTAAAGCAAACAAAGCAATCAAGAGAAGAAATTTAAATGACCTAGATCCTAAGGTATACCCCACTTATTTCTCCCCAGCAGAGTCGCCAGTTCTGTGATACGGTGGCAGAACCGACCGTTTAATACTGGTTTGCGTTTTGCGTTTTTTGTTTGCAAAATGTCGCGGTAAGCAAGAGTCGCCACCGACTTTTATTTCATCCAATTGGAAAGGAAAAAAGTACAGAAAAAAAATCCTTTTTCGAGATATTCTGAGTACGGGGGGTAGATTATAGAAAGGGAAGGTGTTAGCACCCTTTCTATCCGTAGTTATCTACGGGCTCTTAGGTACTTGCTCATTCTTTAAATTGCTTGTGTTTGTGTGCTTTGTTTTGAAAAATGTTTTACTTCGTGATAACCCTTGTATCAGTCCTTAAAGGTGTGACAAAGTTGTTGTTGAAAACTATTTTGAAAGTGTTTGTGTAAAAAGTTTTGATTTGAGCAAGTACCTACTAACATCTACCTACTCGAAAAAAAATCGTTTCTATTCTTGTTTCCTTTAGACAGTGCTATCCTACTATTGAGGAATAGGTAGCACCGCCGTTGGAGTTTGTAAGGTTCAATTCGAAAGGGACGTACGATCACTAAAGCAATATTAGGATACCTTAGTAATAAACCTAGAGTCTTAAGATCATATTCGAGGCGACATTTTCGAGGCAACATTTCCGAGGCAACATTCGAATGGGACATTTGATCTTTTTTAGACAGGAGGGCAACCACTAAGACACCCTATGCTTAATGATCGTTTACCGAAGGCAACCGAAATGAGAGTATACCCTAAGAGTGATATGTGCGAGTGATTTGTTTCAGTTGTTTATCTTTGCACATTAGGGTTTTCTAACTGTATTAATTGTGTCATGCTTTCTTGCCATACAATCCTATTAGCATACATCTAGACAGTTAAATATTTGCAGGAATTAAAAATGCGAGAAAATAAACCTACGTTATTACAAGGCTTCGGGGAGGTGGATTAATTACATAGCTAAAAAAATCGGGGATTTAAAAAGTAAATAAAAAAACCTTAAATTAACTATTACAAACCGGTGAGCAGTTATAAAAATATTGGAAACATATTAACAAACGCGCGGCGAATTAAATGCGAGGCGATTAGGGTTTTGACCCTTTGACTAATCCTATTTGCGATTGATTAAAGAAAAAAATGTTTTTTTTGGTCATGTTTTGTTGTTTGAGAAAATAATGAACAATTACATTAAAAAAGAAAATCCTAAGTTCTAATTAATGTTAATTTTTTGAAAATAAATTAAATAATTCTAAACAACCTATTTTTGTATTTTTATTTATTTGAGAAAAAAGAAAAGAATTAAATCAAGAACTTAACCTAATTTTCTATTTGATTTTAATTGCAAAAAACAAGTTAAAATTTCTCTAAATTAAATTAAACTAATTAAATTAAACTTGATAAAAAAACTAATTCAAATTTTTGTAAATTCTTGATTTTATGATTTTGTAAAAAAAAAAGTGACTAATTTTGTTAATTAAAATAATTAAAATAAAATACTAAAAGAATTTAAAAAAAAAAGAAGAAGAAATAAAAAGTGAAAAGATGGGCCTTTGGTGAATAACACGATGGGGGGTGCAAATATGATTTTCTTGGCCCAAATACTCCAAGGCCTGTTTGACCACGCTTGACTTGGGGTGGGGGTTGACTTGAGGACTATGGTGGACCTCTCATGGTTGGCACGTTGGATCTGGCTAGGGGCACACCAGATGGCTGGATGTTGATGGAGCATGGTGGACATTTGAGATTGTAGTGCACCTGATCACATGAAGAAAAATAATATGAAAGCAAATGTTGGGACATGGGGATCGAACCCAGGTCCTTGTACTCAAATCCAATGCCACGCTGCCAGCTGAGCTAGGACGATTAGTTGTAATTATAACAATAATACAATATAATATGAGAAAAGTAAAAGATCTGATTTCAAAATGCGCGAAATTCAAACGGACAAGTCACACGCTGCCGTGCAAGCGTCTTCTTCCTGGCAACCATTGTTTTAGAAGAAGAGGCTTTTACCTACGTACATTTGTGTCTCACTACAGACCTGTAACATTCCAAAATCTTGTACAAGCAATATAAATGAAAGGTAAGGGTACCAATCAACTCGTCTCATCCTCACGAGCATCATGGTACCATAATCAAGGCCTACTTTTGCCTATACTGAAAACCCCTAAAACGGGCAAAGAAACCTTAGCAATGGCATATCGTGATTCCTGCACTGCAAATGCAATTAAGTGGTACCAATAGCTTGCAAACACAATGATGAACAAGAATATATAATAAAAACATGCTTATGATGAGTAAACCAATGAAATCAAAATCAAGTTTTTAGGAAAACCGTGGTGCCTGTAAGGTGCGATTCTGGGCGTTTCAAGACCTGGGAGTGATTGGAATAGCTTCCTGGGATGTCTAGCAAGCGATTGGGATCACTAGGATGGCTTGAGATGGCATGTAGAATGAAAATCGATTCACACTTTTGCCAACTTTTTTCAGTTTTGTTCCAAGCTTCTCATGACCTCTAACCCTTTTTTTTATCTGGAAACCTTCATTATATAACCTAGAATGAATTAGGTTAACAAACTTGGATTCAATCTTGCGAATTCATGGATGAAATATTTGATTTTTAAGCCATATGATATCTTTCTATTTTCATGCCAATCATGCACTTTTTGTACCAATTTCCCTTGATTCGATTTGATCATGTAAGCTCGGCATATCTTGATTTCCAATCTGTAAAAAAACAAATCAAATCATATCTTTGATAATTTTCATCATTTATTTGATTTAATTCACTTTTTAATTAATAAAAAATCAAAATAAATTGAAAAATGAAGCATAATATGGGTGAGTGAACATTTGAGTCGTGGACCACATTATAATTGATATGCAAGCATAAAAAGTTGGGCCCATTTAGCAAAAAATGCAAATTTGAGCACATTTGACTTTTGGCAATTTTGCAAAAATGGTTAACTTGGCCAATGCATAACTATCTCAATTTTGACCCTAGAGAGGTGTTCTTTGACTTTTTAGAAAGCTTAGGATGTCTTCTAAGAAACTCTTTTGTTATCATCTCAATTGAGTATTCCATGTTCATGTATGAAGCTTTGATCCAAAAGGTGTTTTTGTTGACTTTTCAAAAGGACCTATAATGTCAAAATTCATATCTTTTTGTGAGTGCATATTCTGAACTTGGGAGCTGAATATGAATTGTAGGGAATTTCATCCTCTTCAAAATGAGCTTTGGATGGGTCATTTCTGATAAAGTATGAGAAAGTTATGTTTGGTCAAAGTTGAGTTGACTTTTCCTATAAAACCCTAATTTAACAACTTTTGGGTTTTGATGAATTATGAGCAATCCTTGAGGAATCATGATCAACCCTTGATAAAATGATGAATAATACTTCAAAATGAGGATTTTGACCAAAAATATTGATGTTTGACTGTATGTAGGCCACAATTGACTTTTGACCTAGTATAGTTAATTTTCAGGCATTTGAGCAATTGACTGAGCAAACTTTTTCCGCAAGGCTTAAAAATTGACATGGATGATCTTGGGAACATATTAGGACCTTGGAAGGAATTTGGGATCCTTTGGACTCAAGCATCTTGATGAAAAATGAAACCCTAATTTGAGGTATACTGCCTTAGGAGAGAGTTTGTCTGGTCAACTCTTGGGCTTCCTTGAGCAACTTGGGGATCTCCTTTTCCATGTGTTGAGAAATATGAGAGGGAAAATTTTGGGGTACAAAACACTCAGTCTAAGTTCTTCCCGCCATTGGATGACGACATGAAGAGATTCCATGAGTTGATTCATCTGATCGCCCATGGTGTCCATGTCTTTGTGGAGAGCAGCCTGGTTCTGCTCAATCTGCTCCATGATCATCAACTTGTTGGCTCGAGTGTGATCAGGATTCAAGGAAGTTGTTTTGTAGATTCTGATAATAAGAGGCAAAACCATCAGATAAGAATTCTTGCCAGAAATCCTATAATTCATGAAATGCATGATATGTGTGATGTATGAAATGATTGTCCATTCCGGTTTTTCACAACTCAATCGATGTCAGTAATAATCGAGCAACATGATAATAAGAATGACCACATAAAGAAAATATCCAGAAATAGGAGAAATTCCTTCGGAATTCAATACAAGAAAGTTGCGAGAGTACAAGGTAAGCGATTCCGTCCAACAAGCCTGGCGGTAATCGAGATAATAATATAATAATCAGTTTGAAGGTAGGCTACCATTATCTCTCCATCTCTACCTTACATCACTAAGGCCCAAATAAAGTGCCTTAGCAATAGATTCAAAGTCGGGCTCGCTTAGAATATCAACAAGTATATGCTCGGTAATCTTGAACGAATGAGAGTAATCTTTCGAAGTTGGAGTGATCTGATGGTCTTGGAAGGTGAAACAGCGTAACTCATATTCGTATAACTGAAATAGAGTCAAAGTGCAACCATGTCCTTCACTTGAAGGCCTCTACATTATGACGGACTAAACAGTCTTTTAAACTCTTCAAAGAAGGCTAAGAACTTGAGCAGAAAACTTGAGCGGAATTGGTAAGTATAATTGTCTCTTCTGGTCCTCTAGAGAACATCACTGTTGCTAGACGTTACTGACGAAAACTATAACTTTGTGAGGTGCCCTGGAATGGACATGCACATGTAAGGTTAGTATATAGTTTCATTTTTCTGACATTTCTTTTTGAAAAATAAACATGCTATGATGTAAGTGCAAGTGATCATGGGGTTACTACTTCCATGATACTGGTTTCTGTTGTACTGTCTCTGCATAGTCTGTAAGTACCAGGGTCACGGGTTTGGAACATAAACGGAAGAACCTCATGAACATCAGATTCGATACTTAGAAAATAAATCTGAGAACCTCATAATCACTGACAGAAATCCATAACATAATCATTAGAACAAATAATCACCATCTGAACATGAATAACCATATGAACATAGTCACCATCCGTACTTGTGATAATAATTCCCTCCCCACTCACGGGTGAAGACTAGGTCAAGGTAAGTCAAGGGTAACTCGAAAATCACGGGTTCGCTTGAAAGTAATATCATCTCAACACAGACGTGCATGATGAAAATACCTCCAATTGAACCTCATCCGAGGGTGGTATGTGACATGATTGCACTAGTTGGACCACGTCCTATAGCAGTCATGCCCCCACTTTATTCCTAGTGTCCTAGTGCACTCTGGCCTGGATACTGGGACTTTTACCTCAATAGTAACATCCCAACCCAATCAAGAAGTACAACAATAGTATATGGAAAACAATAAAATGCAATGCATACGTATGCTCAGGTATATAGAAATGAATAAGCCATAAAACATATAAATAAACACCCAAAGAGAAGAAGACAAGAGCTAGGAGAGACTCCGGGATGGACCAGCATTTGATCGACTTGTCCCTAGTGAAGTCGCCAGCTGAAGCAATCGGCTGAAACTCATCAATCAATAAAGTCACCATCGAACGTCTTTTATCCCACATGGAGGGAAAGGTAAACATTGATAAAACTTGAGAAGGGAGAAGTCACGGTCTTACGACTGAGAGATCGGGTAAGGGAGTCTGTTACGCGAGGGGAAGGTATTAACACCCCACACGCCCGTAGTACTCTATGATATCCACTCTTGTTATCTATCTTATGGGTGTGTTTAATCTATGCTTACTATTTACTACTGAGAAAGGGAGAATACATGCAAAATAAAGGAGAAAATAATGTAGGGAAAATAAATTTGTACTCACTTGGGCCCTACCCCAATGCCTACATATCCTTTTTGAGGAATCAGAGCTATCGTAGTTTGGCTGACATGTTTTGTTTGTTTTGTGTTTTCTATGGACAATGTTGATTTCTCCTTCTGCCGTAGCTCGACTTTGGAGACTCACGCGTTGGCATAGAAGTAAATTAATCATGTCCTTACTGATAAAGGTTTTAGAGAAAGTATGCTTGAGTGCCCAAAAAAGTTTGAGTTAGTTTGTATTTTGTTGCAGATAATGACTAGTTGACCTCAAGAGAGAGATATTAACCACTTTTCTACTTATCCATGAAAGGAGTCTTTGAGACTTAAACCATACATAGGCTTGAGATGGAACAACAATAAGATCGAGAAGAGACCCGCTTATCATTTCCCATACTCAACAAAAGTATGATTCTCATCAGTAAATTTTTAAAGTATTTTGAAGTTTGAAAGGAAAAAGAAGTTTTTGTTTTAACGCAAATGCAAAAGGAGAAAGAAAAGTCAAATGGAGACTAGCCTATTTCTAAACCTAATGTTATTATGCATCATGGATCTAAAGTTAGAATTTTGAGGGAATTCTACCTAATGTTTGCATGCTTGGATTTAAAAGCCTAATGTCTAATTTTAGTTCAATTAAATCGAAGATTAAATTTGAACCAAAATCTCCTAAGGAATCATGAAAGAATATACAAACAAGTAAAATTAGGCAGCAAGTTCCAAAGTATTGCATACAATCCATACCCACAATCGCAAACGAAATATATGGCATAAAAATGACTAAAACTAGCGATTAAAATTGAATAAAAAGTTAGTAAAAGGGGAAATAAATCTCTTGATTAATTCTTTAAAAAACATCATCTAAATCTAAGATTTTATATTTTTTATTAACAAGAATTATACAATAATCTAAGAAAAGATGAAAGAAATTCTAAAACAAACAAACTTAAAAGGGGGTATACCATGTAAGAAGGGGGTGTGGACCAGCAGGAGATCTGGACACACCCTAGGAGGCGTCTGGGCTCAAGGCAGAGGGACACAATGACTATTTTTGTTGTAAGCATCAGGCTCCAAAAATGGTGTGCGACATGGGCTTCAGGGAGGTGCGTGTAGTAATTCGGTTCCAAGCCCAACACACTTTGGTCCAAGAACAACACTAATATGGTCTCTATTATTTTCTGGATATTAGTAAAGAAAAGAAATAATAAAAAAACATAAAATTGAAACAGTAACACTGCGTTTGGTATGAATACATTAAAAATGTGACTCTTCCATTTACAAGACCAAGCTTCTCTTGTCTCTCAATAGATCTGTCGCGCCAGCCATCGCCTTCGGCAGCGGCGGTCCTTTCGACCTTATGCCTACATTATTTTCTCCGCCTTAACCTTCTCCGTCTATACCAGGCCTTAGTTTCTTCAGACTCTTACCCTAACTCCTCAAATATGTACAACTCTAAAACCCTAGAAATTTTGAAATTCTAATTACATACGATGACGAAGAATCGGGAGCCATAAACATGGGGGAAAACCTCAGAGAGTTATAAGCCATGCCTTGGAACCAAGAAAACAATGAAGCGGTGATGGATCACTTACCTCAACGACGACGAAGACGGCGGCTCCGGTCAGGATCTATTTCGATGTTCATGTACTTTCTCTCGTCTTCGTCTTCTTCTGTTTCTTCCCTTAACTTCCTTGAATATCTTTCTTCTTCTTCTGGTTCTTTTTTCCTTCGTCTTTTTGCTTCTGCAGTTTCTTTATGTATACATTTCTGTTGTTGATTGCGTTGTGTGTTCTTGCTTCTAAAATGAGAGTAGAGAAGGCTTAGCTCACACTAGTTGAAGCTCTAAGAATGAGCTTCAATGGCTGCTATGAGTGAGCTTATGAGTGAGGGTTAGAGTGATGAAGTTAAGTTTCAGAGGGAGGGAGTGAAAGAGATGATGAATTTAGAGGGAGAATTGGAAAAAATATGGAAAAATGGTGCGTGTGAAATTGATGAAAAGAAATGAAAATGGCTGTGAGTGTTTGAACGAAGAAGATGCAGTTACATAGATTGATTAGGGAAGCCCTGAGCCACTGGATCTCAGAATTCATTTATGAGATGGAGGGTTGGATTGGTGTTTGGAAAATTCACTTAGAGCTAATTTTAATTCTGTTTGAGAGTTAGTTGTTAGTTTGTTAGCTGCTGAATTTAATTGAAGTTTAGTTAGAAGATTAGAATTATGTTGCGACAATTAGTTAGGGAATTTCTGTTAGAAGTTTGCTGGTTCTGTTATGGTGGTGGTTAGTTAGTTAGAAATTGGTTATAGGTTGGTTAGAAGTTGGAAACTGTTAAAAAAACAGTTAGGGGTTTAGGTTGTTCATTTAGTTAGTTTTTGTTAGGAGATGTTAGGAAAAGCTGTTATATGGTTAGAAGATTTTGAATTGGTAGTTAAGGAATTAGTGAAAATTCTGTTATGGTAGTTAAGAGGCTGGTTAGAAAATCCTATTTTTGACAATTAAGGGAATTGGTTTGTTATCTGTTGAGAATCCTGCTATGCGGTTGGAGTTATATTTTTTTGGATTCTATTAAAGGTTGTTATAAGGCGTTTAGAAACTTTTAGAAATTATAAGAGGTTATGAACTGGTATAGGTTGTTAGTTTCTTTTTTTCTGCTAGGACAATTTGTATTGGTTTTGATTTCATCTTGGAAACCAGTTTTGGTATTAAGTTGGCATGTTGCATCTTGTGTTTGGATGATATTTTGTTTAGGTTTGGTTATTGGATTCTTTTAGAGGAACAAAATTATGTTTTGGTCTTTTGTGAGTTTGTTATGTTGGTTTTCGGTTAGAGGGAAGGTTAGTGAGTTGGGTTCTGTTATGAATTGATTAAAAATGGTTAGGGAGTTTTGAATGATCTGAAACAGTTATAGGTGGTTAGGTTAGTTGTTAATTTTGTTGGAAAGTTGGGAAGTTAGTTGGACTGTTTAGAAATTAGTAGTGAAACTATTAATGTTAGTTTGAAAATCTGTTAGAATAGTTGGTAAAGAATCTTCTAGTAAAAAGGTTAGTCACAAGCATTTCTTGTGCTGTTTTTTCTGGTTAATTAGTTAAATGTTTGGAATCTGGTTACGGTTAGTCCTGTTTGGAATTGGATGGAGTTAGGGGAGTTAGGATGGTTAGTGAAGTTTTAGGGAAGTTAGCAGCCTGATTAAAATCAGCCCTTTGATCTGTGCTAGTTGGTTATGAGATGGAGGGCATGGATGGTTCAGTTATATTTATGTTATGCTGAGCTGTCAAATGTTGTCCAATCTTTCATACTTTCCTCTTATAACTTTCTTTCCTTCTGTTTTGCGCTTCTGATTTTCAATTTTATTTTCTGAGCTTAATTACCTGATTTAATTTATCCTCTTTTCCTTTTCCTTTTCCTTGCATTTTCCTGGCATGTGGTGTGTGTAACAGTATGGTTTATGTTTTGGATCAATTCTTCTGTTTGTTGGATGCATAGAGAACTGGTTTTGCTTATCAATTGATGCAGGGTTGTTTGAACTTTGGCTAAGAATAGTTGAAGAATAACATAAGGCTTAAAGTATTAACTTGGAGAAGAAGCATAGTGTAAGGTTAAATGAAGACCTGGCTCATGGCATGAAAAGTGAGAAAAGGCTTGGTCATGGAACTTGGATTAATTTGTAACTTTGTAATATTCGGCGTATTTTCTTGTGTTAATTTTTCTATTTTAAAAAGTAGATGATTTGAAGTTGTAATGGTATGATTGAATGACGTAACATGACACATGGACTCTTGCTTTGTAAAGAAGTTTTCTCTCAATTTCATGATGAATAATCCAAAGAAATGGCTTTGAAACTTCTTTTAGTCAAAAGGATGTTATCCTTGCATCTTGAATTCACTTTATGACATATTAAATCGAATATCCACGTATGCCATGGTTGGATACAAATAGCCTATAACCCAATGCTTGCACTTAGAGCTCTTGAATACCCGTCCTTATTTTGGTATAAGATCCAAACCCAAAGCCTTGTGACCCAAATATCAGTTGAATCTTCTAAGGCGAATGAAACTCACTAGAGACTCTAGCTTGCAATGGACTCACTAGTGGCTCCTCAATGTCCACCTAAATCTTATCCTGGCTGGAATTTTCTACCTTAGTATCTCGCACAATTTTCACATCTGATTGTTTCTATATCGACTACTCATAAAATATAACATCTCTTCTAATAACCACCTTCCACTTAATCGGATCCTACAACTTGTACCCCTTCACACTTTTATCGTAGGCAATAAAGATGCACTATTTTGACTTTGGGTCAAGTTTAGACCGATCCTCACTGGAAATATGCACATATGTTGAACATCTAAAAATACTCAAATTACTTAGATTAATGGGATTACCTATCCACACCTCGTTTTCAAAATTTCCATCCAATGAAGCCTATGGTGATCTATTGACTAGATAGCATGCCATATTTAGTGTTGCTGCCCAAAAACCTTTTGAAAGACCAGTATTCAACCAAAGGCACCTTGCCTTCACCGTCATAGTCTTGTTCATCTTCTCTATAACACCAGTCTGTTGTGGCGTCTTCCTCATAAAAAATTTCCTCTAGATTCCATTAGCCTCACATAAATGCATGAACTTCTTGACAGTGTATTCGGTTCCATTATCAGACCACATATCCTTTATTTTTCTCCCTGTCTGGTTCTTAACCTTTGCCTTCCATAATTTAAACTTTGCAAAGACCTCAGATTTATATCTCCTAAAACAAACCCATACCTTACGAGAAAAATCATCATTGAATCTCACAAAGTACCTGAAACCTCCAACTGAAAGCTCTTTTATAGGCTCCCAGACATCAGAATGGACATAGTCTAATAGTTTTGTTATTAAATTAGTTTTTATATATTTTTGGTATAATGGTTAAAAAGTTTAAAAAAAGGTGTATTGATGTCATAGGGGTTTATTGCTTCTTCTTTTTTCAAGAATGACCCATTATGGTTTTTGGGGCCTATTTAATATAAAAAAGGGGGTGAATTATTTTAAAGGGCCATCAAAATCTGACGGTCCATTAAAGTATTTTTGAGACTCATTAGAGGAGGGGTGTGTGCCTAATAAGGCTTCAAATGGCCCATCTATAATCTGATGGCCCATTACAGTTTTTGTTGAGTCTGTGCAAAGGGTGCATTTTCGTTGAATTCATCTGCCCCATTAAATTTTTTTTATAGGCCCATATCGGTTTATTTTCGAAGCCCATCATGTTAGGTTTTTGTTGACTGAAGTTAACATTCATTTAAATTATTTTTTATTTTAATTATTATTATTAATCTTCTTATTGTTATTACTATTAAACATAGTAATTATTATTTTTACACTAAATATATTTATTATCATTATTTAATGTTAATATTATTATTATTTTTATCAGTATTATTATTTTATTTTTTATTAAAAAAAACAAGTTTGACCAAAACTTCAAGTAGGGTTAGAACCCTTTGTACCCAACGGCGCCGCTGCTACCCCTGTTCTTCTTCATCCCAACCCAAGCCCAGAATGCAGAAAGGAAGCATGAATCAAAAGAAAACAAATCAATGAATAAAATAAAATTACACAAATATAATCAAATCTTATTGAATCAAAATCGTATCTCACGGATTGAATGTTATACAAAATCATCCAAAATTACAATAAATCTGAAGCAAAATCAATTACAATCAATCAATCTCTAATTCTAACGACAAATCAAATGAAATTTCCTAAAATACTTAACCCTAAGAAACTATAAATATCCCTAAAATCTAAGACCTAAGGGGGACGAAAAAAACTATTACAGTAGGAGCAAAAGAAGGAATAGAATAAGAGAGATCTGAGTTTCAATTTCTAAAACCCAAGATCTGTGGTGCCGTCATCGTCACCTTCAAGCCTTCATCCGCTATGCCTCCGCTTCCACCATCATCTTCGATTGTACCTTCAAACGAAAGAGAAGAGGGATCAAAAATGAATCAGACCGAAAATTAGAAAAACACAGAGATTCACCACGATAGAGATATCCCCGATTGCACTTAGCTTGATTTGTTTGATTTTCTTGGTGAGATTTAGGGTTAGGGTTGAGGGTTAGGTCGCCAACATCGGATTTTGGTTTAGGGTTGTTGTTGTTTCACTCTGTGAGGAAGAGAGAAAGATGAGAGAAGAGAGAACGAGAGTAGAGGAAGAGAGAGAGAGAGAGAGAGAGAGAGAGAGAGAGAGAGAGAGAGAGAGAGAGAGAGAGAGAGAGAGAGAGAGAGAGAGAGAGAGAGAGAGAGAAGACAAAGTGAAATGAAATGAAATATTAATGAAGAATGAAAATATAATATCTCCACAATCCCATGCGTTTCACTTACCATGTGCCTTCAGATCCTTGTCCTCTGATCTTGATCAAACTTTTTATAACTGCACATCCTCACCATCTCTTACGTGCCCTTCTCACACGATCTAAACAGATCCCTCCACCAATCTGTTTCTGGGCTCAAACCCAATTCTTAACCGCACCCCATCTTTTCCCTTTTACTCTTTCCTAACCATAAAACGTACCCCCAGACGTTAGTGTACTTAAAACATATGTTGGGCTCATGCCCGTTACTATATACACACCCCTGTTTTACTTCCAAATTAAACATACACCCCCTGCTTAACTTGGGCCCATACTATTTAGACCTCCCAAATTTACTACACAGTTACAATCTGCACCCCTTGTATGTATATGGTTCTAGTTCAATATCTGAACTTGAGCCCTTACTTGTTAAACCCCCCATATTGCTTGTCAGTTGCAGGATACACCCCCGATCAATTTGGGCTCGAATTTTCTTTTGAACCTAGACTAATTTCTCATATACTACCCAACTTTAATATTTGCACCCCCTTTAGCTTAAGAAAATAATTTTATAGTTATTTTAATTAATTTACTTTAGTTAATTTATTTAATTCATATCATTTTTTAACATTTACATAAATTTTTTTTTGTATAATTAGTAAATAATTGTTTTTTTATTTATTTAAAAACATTTAATATATGTTTTTTATGCTAACTATAAAATAGTCATTTATTAGTCAAATTATTTTTTCTAAAATATTAACCCATTTTTCTTAAATTGCATCAAATATTTACGCATTTATTCTAACTTATCTTTGCATATTGAATCACACATTTAAAATAGCTAACCAATCAAATACTAACTGTTTTTTACTAACATAACTCAAGTTTATATTTATTTTCAAAAAAGGATTGTGGAAACTTCTTTTATCGACTGCGAACTACGTTTACAATTCTGTTATTCACAAACTAAGACTTGGTTTAAGGAGAATTCGAGATATTTCCACAATCCATAAAAAAACTAACCAAATAACTACGAACTACGAATTGGGACTCTGATTCCTCGTAAGAGGATAGGTAGGCATACGACTTAAAAACCGTGACGAGTCCCCTAATTAAATATTAAAACCCTATTCCTAAACTTTAACCTAAACCCTAGTAACCTTGTGAACAAGGTAGATGAAGGTTTCCTAACACCTTCCTTTCGTCTAAAGTGAGTCAAGACTTAGAATCTCTATATCATCAATTAGGATTATTTCGTTATATTCCCATCTCAGGATAATAATGGTGGTGACTCTATATTTTTTTCCGATTACGACATCCCTTTCTAGTAATGGTACAAGTTTTATCATCGCCTAAATATACAAAACCAAAATCATGTGCTTTAAAAGAGTTGAACCACTCCTAGTGCAACTTCATATGGTAGGAGCATCCAGAATCAAGAATCCATGTATCAATGCACTTTGTAGATGAAACACAAAATAAATCCTCTTCATTGCAAGAACCACCAGACTGAACTACATTTGATGCACTACTATTTCCTTACTTGTTTGGACAGTCCCTCTTCCAATGGCCAATTTTCTTGCAACCATAACATCATGTTGTCTTTCTCTCCTTGGACTTGAATCTATTTTTCTTTCTTGAACTCCCTGCCTCACCCTTGCCTCTACCACGATCTTTACCTCCCTTCACAAACAAACCTTCACCTGAAATTCCTTCACCTTCCTTAACACTTTGGCGATGTTATGCGTGTTTCAAGAGAGTAGAAGAAATAGAATCCGACGTGATTGTTTCCTTCCTGTATGTGAGAGTGGTCACCAAGTGATCATAAGAGCTTGGTAAAGAGCACAACAAAATAATGGTTTTATCCTAACCGTCAACCTTCACACTAAGCCATGTCAAATTAACTAGGATGTTGTTGAAAGTGTTGACATGAGCATGTAAGTTGCCTCCTTCCTACATCTTTAGGCTATAGAGAAGCTGTTTCGCAAACAATTTATTCGTGAGTGTCCTGGATATGCACTGATTTTCCAATTTATTCCAAACATCCTTCAGGGTTGTGAGGTATGGGATATGATTTATCAAGTCATAAGAAACATAAAGTCTTATTAAAAATGGTCTTCTCCTTCATCTCATTAAAATCAACGGGCTGTGATGTTCGTTGGTTTCTCATCACAAAGCGCCTTCTGTAAACCTTATTAAGCCAACAAATTCTTAACCCTTCTTTGCCATAAACTGAAATTGCTCATTTCGTCGAACCGAGTCACTTTTAATTTTTCAACTCTATGATTAAGCATCACCTGATACCAATTGTTAGAACAGAAACAAGAATACATATCATAATAGAGAGAGAAACACACAAAATCTTTGTTCACGCAGTTCAACCAAATTGCCAACATATGTGATTATAGAGTAACAATTGTTCCATTTATATATTTCTTTTGAATTACACATAGATTACAGTGTTACAAGTCATATATAATACAAGGTTTTAGTTTATATAAAATCATAGTCCTTAGTTTCCCTCAACAAACAATTATCTATACTCACAACTATCTTAACAATATGAGTTATTCTCTCAACAACCTATAGTTATTTCAACAACTCATAATCATCTCAACAATATGAGTTATACTCTCAACAAACCATAATTATCTCAACAACCCATAATTATCTCAACAATATAAGTCATATTCAACAAATTGTATGTCACATTATATAAATTTAATTCTTGTATTTATATATGCCTTTTTAAGTAGTAATTGCGTAACGCTAGTTAAGAAATTCATTCACTTTAGCGAGTTGCTTCCCAGATGGTGTGTTGCTTCGTTCATATATTACTATTATATTTCTAAATATAAGTGTCACAAAAAATTCAAATCATTGATAATTGTGTTGATGCCTTTGATATCTGTTGATATAATTTGGTGATGCCAGATAGAACTATAAATTTGTGGCTACGTGCCAACCTTATATGTTGAACTCTAATTATCTAAAGTTTTTTTGTTTCCTTATTTCCACCATAAAACAGGATTCATAATTTGGACATGTATATATGATGAATATTGATAGGCTCTTATGTTGTGTTAGTACCAATTAACATTGCTTATAATATATTTTTTAGATGTATATTATATAGGATGTTACAATTGACTTCCCGATATCATATTGAGATGGACTAGGGAAGCCACTGCGTCTAACAGAACTAGAAAAGATCTCTCAAGGATGCCACTGAAAAGTAATTTAACATGAAACTGTCAAGAAGCAAAAAGTTACCTTTTTTTGTCTTCTCTAACTTCACGTGATAATGGTAAATTCACTACTCCGCGGGGGTGAGTTATGAAATCTTTGCAAGGAAGCTTTTATTGTTGCACAAATCTAGATCTTGTTGACAGAGCCATAGAGTCACGAGCATTTCTCTATACATGATGTTGCATGAACTACCATTGTCTACAATAAGGCCAACTATGACGTGATTCACTGGTTGCTACGATCAAAGGTAGCACAACTTATGATTTTGTCCACTATCTCGTGATATCAAAATCTTAGCATTGGTCTATCTCCCCTTCATAAGTTGGTACTAGTCGTCACTTAGAAGAGGTATTGTAATAGAGGATCTTCGTCACACCATGCTTTTCAATGGATCTAATCAGTAACGATGGTTTAAAGCGGCCTAAGATTAGGAGATTCTACGAAGTTCCTTAGTGTGATGTCTGAAGATAATTTATCCATCTCAATGCGATATCATAGTGACTTGACTTTAGGATTGAGTAGCCTATAAAAAATCGAGATCATAATGAATTATTAAAAAAACAATTTGAAAATAGTTTATTTAATTTTAACATTAAAATTGTAGGTTGAAAGATGAATTCAACTTATTAAAATATAAATAGATTGGATAATAAATTAGATCAAATTTATTTCAATTTAATTTGTGTATACCTCTATTTAAATATATCCTAAGAGCATTTTTAGTGAGATGAATTATAAGGAATTAAAATGAATAACAAACTTATCTTTTGTGGGATTAAATTATCAAATAGGATTTAAAGAATTTACAATTGATTTTTTTTTTACTTTAATAGTAGTTGTTTATAAATAACTTAAAAGTGACCTCATACATATATATATATATATATATATATATATATATATATATATATATATATATATATATATATATATATATATATATATATATATATATATATATATATATATATATATATATATATATATATATATATATATATATATATATATAATTCAACTATAACAATTGATTCTCGTTTTCAATAATATAAAATTATTATTTTATGACAAATAAAGTTTAGTTGTCCTTACTTCTATAGTGCATCCAATATTATAAATGATACCATGTCATTGTTTTACAATGTTGGTTGTTTATAAACAATTTAAGTTATAATAAAATTGTCTTAATTTACATGCATTAAAGATGCTCTAACATCACAAGAGAAGTTGAACTCACGAGTCATGATCTTTTAATATCTTTTAATATTTGAGTCAACTCTTTAAAACTCAGATAATATTCTTTAGTTTTATTTGTGTGAATTTATTACTATGTTAATAATAAAATAAAAATTAAAACCTTAGTTTCATTTTTAATTAAACTAAACACAAAACACCAACACAAATTTTATCTTAAAAATTGGGTTCAACTTTTAAAACTTTTTTTCAAAAGACTCTCTTTAAAAGTCTTGATAACTATCTTTAAATATTTAGTTTTGTGAAAAAAATAAAATAGAAGTCAATCTAAGCAAGACTTGAGATGAAGGAGGATAGGATATCTTAGCCTAGAAATACAAGTGGTAATGTATAAGTACTTTCCTTAACTTTTTACATTACTTGCAAGAAAAATCTTCTTGTAAGGGACCCATTACATGTTGCTAAGTCCAACTTGCTTGCCAAATATCCCTCATAATCTTCATCAGTAATTTGCTAAGAAACTTTCAACAGCCTCGAATAATTAGCTAAATTACAAAAAAGATCGCTGTTGAGGTCTACCATAAGCCTATTTTAACTTCTCCTTTAAGAAACTTTTTTTTGTTTGAAAAATGACATAAGTTGTGATGAATTTATAACGTATAAACTCATGTAAAGTTATTTGAAATCCATATCTTTCTCGAATCAAAGTATTAAATATTTTTATTTGCACCTTATGCTTTAAATATATTTTGTTTTGTGAACCATATCTTTGATACGATCAATCAGTGGATAAGCACTTATCGCGCTTTTATACAATTTAAAAACTTAAATTAGGTTTAGAAGGACATTGTATCGTGTCATTATTTGATGTTGGTGTTACGTAAGAATTAAGATGAAATATAAAATAAAATAAAAAGAATGAGTTTAATGGATATACATAGAGTGTAATGGTTTAATAGAAAATTATCAAAAAAATTTTTTTGGTTTTTATCATTACGGATATAGTCTGGTATAGAAATCAGTTCTAAAATTAAATTGTTTCAACTCTCTCGATTAAAATTGCGGAAATCGAATCGTAGTCTTCTCTATTAAATTCAGCACCAATCACCACTAGAGCAACTAACGATTGATAGAAAATTATTGTTAGACGACGGCGCCTTATCTAAAGGGGGTGAATAGATCACCAAGCCAAAATTTCAAATAGAAATTTGGTTTTTAAAAGTAATTGAAAAGAGGTTAAACGACGGTTAAACAACATTGGAGATATCAATGATCCACAATTCCTCACGTATGTTGAAAAAAGGTCCGGTTGCAAGAGGTTTTGTGAAAATATCGGCAAGTTGATTTTTACTATCAACATGCTCAAATACAACATTCTCTTTTTCAACATGATCGCGAAGGAAGTGGTGACATATCTCAATATGTTTAGTGCGATAATGTAGCACTGGATTCTCGGTTAGATTAATTGCACTAGTGTTGTCGCACATGATAAGAATACATGAAAGTTTAATGTCAAAATCAAGTAATCGTTGCTTAAGCCACAAGATTTGGGCATAATAACTATCGACAGCCACGTATTCCGCTTCGGCCGTTGACAAAACTACGAAAACTTGCTTTTTACTATGCCAACTAACCAAGGATTTTGAAAACATGTGACAAGTTCCACTAGTACTTTTCATATCTGATTTGCAATCGAAAAATCAGAGTTGGAGTAGCCAACCAAGCTACAATTCCTTCCCTTGGAATACCAAAGACCAAACTTAGAGGTACCAATAAGGTATCTAAGATTACGCTTAACCGCTTTTAAGTACGACTCTTTTGGAACCGATTAATAGCGTACACACATACAAACGCTAAACATAATATAGGGCCTAGGTGATATAAGATATAGAAAAGATCCAATGATACCTCTATATTTCTTGACCTCAACATCCTTATTATTTTCATCTTTATCCAAATTACCACTTGTTGCCATAGGTGTGTCAATTTCTTTCGCACCATCCATTCCGAATCGTTTCAGTAATTTGAGACAATACTTGGTTTGACATACAAGTGTTACTTCCTCGAGTTGCATAATTTGAAGTCCGATAAAGTAGTTCAACTCCCCTATTAGACTCATTTCAAACTCTCCTTGCATAAGCTTAGAGAACTCCTTGACAAGATGCATGTTAGTTTATCCAAAAATGATATCATGTACATCCCGGAATAAAAATGTCAGGTCGGGACCTATAGTCGACTTAAGAAGGATGGCGAGAAGGCAAGAAAGTGTGGATACGTGTGTACTGTTGCACCCCAAAATTTTTGCTCCTAATTGTACTTTTATTTGGCTTAGGCTTAGCGTCGCATTCGCATCTTTCTATTAGGTTACTAACATAACATTGCATTCAATAAAGTACCTGAGATTCGAAGTTCCGTGGTAGTGTAATATTAGGGTTTTACTGTGGTTAAGGTGCACACATCAAATAAAGTCTGATTCTTCTGATTCTTTAAGCAGTGAAGTTCTGGAAATTAGGGTTTGGATTCGAGATCTCTTTTTATCAAGTTACAGGGATTATTCTTCTCCAAATTCATAAAGGTCTTAAATCAGAGTTTATTTCTCTGTACTTCTCAGAAGAACGAGGTTTTATTTTTTTGTGATTCAGTTTTGGTTAAGACATCCACCTGAGTTTGAGTGGAATTAGGGTTGATTTGTTAATTAATCCTAGGGTTTCCGTCAATACTTCAGAGGAGAATCTTTTGAGATATGGTTCATCCTCAAGTTCTCAAACTATCTTCTTCAAGGTTTTCTTCATGGCGTTTATCTTAATATTATTGGTTACCAAGTTGAGTTGCCTTTTAGGGTTAAATTACAAAAGCATGAAGCATGATATGAGATATAAGGGGTCATTATGATCAAAGCTTAGTTGTTCTCAATTGTTTGTTAGTTTCAAATACAAGTTGGTTTGGAATTTGAGTTTAAGGTTTCATTGAGAATTAAAGTAAGAATCATTCATTCAAAGAATCATTTTATTGAGGTTTTAAGCATGCTAAGATTGGAAGGAAGATTCATGCAGATTTCTTAAAATGCAAGTTTCTTAGAATTTAAGGCACCATTATTATTTCAAATAATGGTAAAGCAAGTCAATTGTGTTTGGAGCATTCGAAGTTGAGAGTTTCATTGGGTTAAATAGGATTCGAAGGTGCATCTAGAAATGTCATTGAGTAAAATTGAGTTCAGGTCGTTATTCGAGTTACGGGGATAAATCATTCAAGTCATCATTCAAAGTCATTTCAATTTCATCCAAAAGGTTTCATAACCACACAAATCTCATCCATGTTTCTCTTCAAAATTACAAATTGCAAGTCATATTACCATTACATTTTGAGGAATTACAAAAAAAAGAGTTTATATATTTATCCTAAGCCTAAGTGTTCCTTAATCTGAGCCAGAAAATGTCTACTGAAAGAAGTATCAGAATAAATATTTGGTTGACTTAACCTGAGCCAGAAAATGTCTATGTCTGTCTTTAACGTGAAGAAGTATCAGACTAAATCTTTGGTCAATTTAATCTGAGCCAGAAAAGGTCTACTGGAAGAAGTATCAGAACAAAATCTTTGGTCGATTTAATCTGAGCCAGAAAATATCTACGTCTGTATTTAATTGGAAGAAGTATCAGAATAAATATTTGGTCGATTTAATCTGAGCCAGAAAAGGTCTATTGGAAGAAGTATCAGAATAAATCTTTGGTCGATTTAATCTGAGCCAGAAAATGTCTACTGGAAGAAGTGTCAGAATAAATCTTTGGTTGATTTAATTTGAGCCAGAAGATGTCTGCGTCCATCTTTAACTGGGAGAAGTATCAGAATAAATATTTGGTCGATTTAATATGTGCCAAAAAAGGTCTACTGGGAGAAGTATCAGAATAAATCTTTGGTCGATTTAATCTGAGTCAGAAGATGCCTGCGTCCGTATTTAACTGGGAGAATTATCAGAATAAATCTTTGGTCAATTTAATCTGAGCCAGAAAAGGTCTACTGGAAGAAGCATAAGAATAAATCTTGGTTCAATTTAATCTGAGCCAAAATATGTCTGAAGGAAGTATTCATCATGTAGATATTCGCCACGTCTTGTTTCTGGAATTAATCTTGGACCTATTGGTGATGATATTCGTCTGTTGATTGATCTTTCCTAAAAAGATAAAGAGTTATTTGTATATAATATCATGATGTATGAAATACATTGCATAATGATGTTCTCAAAATAAATGAGACTGTGCTATATGTGTTTCGTATGCATGTGCTATGATGTATGAATGTGAAATATTGTGAAGTGTATTTGTAAGCTCGTGCTATATTTTGTCTGGGAAAATAAATCTCTGATCATTGCTGGGGATGAAAAGTATATGTATCTTCTATCTGGTCTAGAATTCTTCCATTGGGATTCCTGCTTGTTATTTTAGGAAACTCCGCCGGGGAATGTTGACTTCTGCTTTGGGGAGAAGAGTTTAGGAACCTTGGTCATTTGTCACTCTACTGGGGGATTTAATTCTTATATACCCTGACTGGGGATAAAAGAGATGGATAACCTTCTGACTCCTCTGGGGGGAATAAAGTTGACTGATACCTGGTCTGGTTCTCGGTTTCGTAGAAACTTTCTGGGGACAATGGTTATTTCTCTAGGGAGATGAATTTTTCCGGTGATTTGTAGTAGTCTGGGGAATTGACTCAAGCTGAGGAGACTGTAATCTATTGGGGGAAATAAACCATGTTTAATAGAGAAATACTTTGCTGAGGAAACAAGCTCTCCCAGGGAAATTTAATTTGTAGGGTTTTTACAGTTTTATAAAACTCAGTTGGGGAAGAGAATTTCCATGAATTATATTGATTAGAACTCCGTAGTTTGGGGAAATTGCGGGGAATGTATCCTTATTTGGGAGGAATTTGTGAATATTACTCTGTGGGGATAATCTCATAGAAGTGGCTCTGTGGAGATTTATGGACATCTTGAACGTCATCACAACTCCTAGAATCTTGAGTAAATGCTTATTCCTGTTCTTATGCATATATTTGTTAACAGTTAATCATATTCATATGCATATGTTCATTCAATTTTAGTCATTGTACGTTTTTGTAAACAAAATAGAAAAACAAAAAGTTGAACTTTAAGGTGTATTTGTATTGATAATTTGCCTATAAACAAGTGTTTTTTGTACAAAGAGACATAAATCCTATTAAGAGGAAATTCTCGTGAAATGAAAAGAATACAAAGTGAAAACAAAACAATAGCTATGTGGAAATGATCCTGTTGGGTTCCAACTCCGTTATTGCTCATATGTCTTCAAATATCTCGTCTCTTGCTGTCGGAAGAAGTTGATCGAACTTGTACCATTTGAACTTTTGACTTTGGTAATAAAGCTTGCAGTAAGTGATCCAACGGGACATAGTCGTACGCTTTAAATCCCTAATTTTTGCTTGGACCTCCCTTTTGGGTTTTCAGTCCACCGGGATACCCTTTCTTACCCAAGTCGCCTTTTCAAGTTTTCAACTTGCTGGGTGTACAATCTTTTATATATATCCCTAAATTTTGCGCGAACCTGTTTGGTTCACCGGGATGCCCTTATTTTTTCCTAGGTCGGTCAACCTAGCAGGTTGTTTTCATGCGTAGTATCTTTTTACTATGTCCGCATTCATAGGGTGCAGGAAATATTCACCGTCCATGGTGGTTAGTATCATGGCTCCACCCAAGAATATTCCTTGATAACAAATGGCCCTTTGTATGTGGGACTCCATTTGCCCCTGAGTTCATCTTGTGGTATAATGATGCGCTTTATTACCAAGTCACCAGCCGGATATACCCGATGGTTGATCTTTTTGTTGAATGCCTTAATCATATGTTTCTGATACATCTGACTGTGACAGACAGTCGCAAGCCTCTTTTTGTCAACTAGATTCAACTGGTCTAGCCTGGTCTGGATTCACTCATCTTCATCTAAGTCTGTATCTTTCATAATCCTCAGAGAAGGAATTTGAATTTCGACATGTAGGACAACTTCCATGCCATAGACCAAAGAGAATGGGGTTGCCTCAGTTAATGTTTGTGCCGAAGTGTGACAGCCTTGGATAGAAAACAGTAGCATCTCGTGCCAATCTTTGTAGGTCACAACCATCTTTTGCACAATCTTCTTTATGTTTTTGTTGGCAGCTTCCACTGTGTCATTCATCTTTGGTATGTATGGAGAAGAGTTGTGGTGCTTGATCTTAAATTGTATGCAGAGTTTGGTGATCATAGTGTTATTAAGGTTGGTACTGCTGTTTGTGATGATTCTCTCACAGATTCCATACTGGCAGATAAGGTTATGCTTGATGAAACGAGCCATAACACTCTTGGTAATAGAGGCGAACAAAGCTGCTTCAACCCAATATATGAAGTAGTCAATGGCGATGAGAATGAAGCGATGTCCATTAGAAGCAGTAGGTTTGATTTCTCCGATCATATCAATGCCCCACATTGCGAATGGCCAAGGAGCAGTTATGCTATTTAAAGGAATCAGAGGTACATGAACTTTATCGGCATAGATCTGGAACTTATGACAAGTTCTCGAGTGGTGATGACAATTGATTTCCATGGTCAACCAATAGTAACCCGCTCTCAAGATTTTCTTAGCCATAGTATGTCCACTGGAATGAGTACCAAAGATGACTTCGTTCATATCCTCCATAATTTTCCCTGCTTCCTTCTTGTCCATACAACGAAGTAGGGTTGAATCATGATTACGCTTGTACAAAATTCCGTTTCTCAAGAAGAACTTAGCTGAGAACCTCCGTAGGAATTTCTTGTCATTGATTGATGCCCCTTCAGGGTATTCTTGAGCTTCAAGGTACCTTTTCACTTCATGAAACCAAGGCTTCTCTTCCGCTCCATCAGTATCAATTTCGTAGCAGTTTGTCCGTTCGTTGAACCTTTCAATGGTAATTCTGGGAGCCTTATTGTCCCATCTAAGCTTGAACATGGATGACACGGTAGCTAAGGCGTCCTCCAACTAATTTTCTTCCCTTGGGATGTGCTCAAAGGTAATCCTTTCGAAGTATGAATCAAGGTTAACACATGTTCTCGGTAAGGGATAAGATTTGGATGCTTCGTATCCCAATCTCCCTTGACTTGACTGATTACCAAGGCTGAATCCCCATATTCGCTCAGGAATTTTATTATTAGGTCAATAGCAGCCTCAATACCCAGGATGCACGCTTCGTACTCATCCATATTGTTGGTGCAGTCAAAGCAAAGTCTGGCAGTGAAGGGTGTGTGGTAACCTTGAGTAGAGATGATTACAGCACCAATTTCATTTCCAAGTGCGTTAGAAGCTCCATCAAAAACCATAGTCCATTGGGATCCTAGTCCAGGTCCTTCATACGGTTCAGGTTCTTCACCATCTATAATTAGCATAATGTTCTCATTTGGGAATTCGAAGTGCATAGACTGATAGTCGTCTACAGCTTGACGCGTCAAATGATTTGTCAGTACATTTCCTTTGATTTCCTTTTGAGTGGTGTACTGAATGTCGTATTCTGTTAAGATCATTTTCCATCAGGCTATTCTTCCAGAGAGAGCTGGCTTCTCGAATATGTACTTGATGGGATCCATTTTATAGATCAACAAGGTAGTATGGGTCAACATATACTGTCTTAGTCGACGAGAAACCCATGCCAAAGTGCACCAAGTTTTCTCGAGCAGTGAATATCTTGTTTCATGGTTGGTAAAATTTTTGCTAAGGTAGTATATTGCATGCTCTTTTTGAGCAGACTCGTCATGCTGCCCCAGCACACACCCCATTGAGTTCTCTAGCATTGTTAGGTACATGATTAGAGGTCTCCCTTCAACTGGTGTCATCATAATCAGAGGTTCTTGTAAGTACTCCTTGATTTTATCAAAAGCCATTTGAGAGTCATCATTCACCTTGACTACTTGATCTGTCTTCAGCAGTTTGAAGACTGTCCCACAAGGAGCAGTCAAATGAGAAATGAATTGGGAAATGTAGTTTAGTCATCCTAAGAAACCTCTGACTTCCTTCTCGATACAGGGAGCCGACATTTCTTGAATAACTTTAACTTTTGCAGGATCAACTTTAATACCTTTACCACTAACGATGAAACCTAGGAGTTTTCCAGACCTCACCCTAAAGGTGCATTTGTTTGGATTCAGCCTTAGTTTGCACTTCTTCAGCCTTTCAAATAACTTGTGCAGATGATCAAGATGTTCTTCCGCAGTGTGTGATATGGCTATCATGTTGTCAATGTAGACTTCTATCTCATGGTGAATCATGTCATGAAATAAAGCTACCATGGCATGTTGATATGTTGCCCCTGTGTTCTTCAACGCCAAAGGCATGACCTTGTAACAGAATGTGCCCCGCTTTATGACGAAGGTAGTTTTATCCATGTCCTCAGGAGCCATCTTGATCTGATTATAACCCTAAAAACCATCCATGAAGGAGAATACCTTATGTTGAGTGACGTTGTCGACCAAAACATCAATATGTGGAAGTGGGAAATCATCTTTTGGGCTTACCCTATTTAGATCCATGTAATCTACGCACATACGTACCTTGCCATCTTTCTTTGGTACCAGAATAACATTAGCAACCAATTGAGGATATGACGTCACTGCTAGGGAATCTGCATCGAAATGTTTCATAACCTCGACCTTGATCTTTTCTGACATCTCGGGACGCATACGACAAACCTTCTGCTTAATCGGAGAGCAACCTACTTTCATTGGCAGATAGTGAACCATAATATATGTATTGAACCCTGGCATGTCCTCGTATGACTAAGCAAATACCTCAACAAGTCGTGCAACATTTAAATCAATAAGCTCTTGACATTATCCTCCAGGTTGGCGCCAATCTTGACTTCCTTCCTATCTGTCTCAGAACCCAAGTTTACCACCTCGACTGGTTCTTCATGTGGTTGGATAGCCTTTTCTTCTTGTATTAAGAGTCTGGCAATTTCTCCAGGTATTTCACAATCTTTCTCACCTTTGTTCTCGACTTGGTAGATCGGATTTTCAAAGTCATAAGTGGCAATAGCATGATCGTTATCAACGAGATCCATAATGGATGGAGATCTACAATATAGTGTATGGGTGTGTGTAAGAAAACATAGCTATTTGAAAGTGCTAATAAAGAAAAATAAGGACAGAGAGCACAAAATTTGAATGCAAAACGTCCAATGTTTTCATTAAATGAAAATATGACATACGAGATGACAACCCTTAACAAATGGACCATTGTGCCCCGGGAAAGACACAAGGTTTAAAGTCATTTTTTTAAAAGAAATTACATAACCAAACTTCTTAAAGCAATAAAAACAGAAATAGTTATTACTCCTAATTGAAGGAGATATATACAAAGTCTTTATCCTTCCAGTTGTTGAGTCTATCGCCAACGGTAGGGAATATCCAATTGTCCAGGCCACTGTCATTATCAGCGTCTTCTATTGCATTAACTCCATTGTTGCTGATACGGAATGGAGGTCTTCCAGCTCGAGCGCGACGAATAGCCCTTTGACCCTCTGCAGTAAAGCCCATACCAAACTTGTCAAATTTGTAGGGGATATTAGGAAGCTGACCCCAAACAGTACAACCGCCTTCTTCTATCACAACCCTAGCATCCTTCAGAGAAGCCATTCTTGGTGTGTCCTTGGTAATCTTGGGAGTAGCTGGAGTAGCTTTAGAAACAACAATCGTCGGAGGGATCACATTAAATGTCTGGCAGGGAGTTTCAATGAATTCACCATCCATTTCAACATATTTGAAAGAATTCAAATTGTTGACCATATATTCTTCTTCTCCACAGACTTTAATGATCTTCCCTTTCACCTAATACTTCAATTTTTGATGTAGGGTAGAGGTAACAGTGCCTGCCCTATGAATCCAGGGGCGTCCTAGAAAACAAGAATAAGCCGAGTGAATATCTATTACAAAAAAAAATGGAGTTGAAAACCTGAGATCCCACTTTGATCGAAAGATCAAATTCTCCGTGCACCATTCTTTTTGACCTATAAAAGGCTCTTACCACAATATCACATTCCAATCTATCCAGAGCACCTTTTCGTAATACATTCAGAGAGGAACCTATATCAACTAATACATGCTCCAAAGTAGTGCCCTTACACTCAATAGAGTGAAAGGCCTTGTTATGATTCCTTCATGTCGAAGTTAAGTCGACATCAGAAAAGCCTAAACCATTATCAGCTGTTAGGCTTATAACACAATTCTCAAACTGATCAGAAGAGGTCTCTTGTGGTACATAGGCATTCTTCAGAAATTTCAACAATGCTTGAGCATGGGATTCAGAGCATAATAACAAGGACACCATGGATGTTTTGGAGGGTGTATGCCCTAGTTGTTCAACTATTTTATAGTCACTTTTAGGATTGATCTTCAGTATTTCTTCCATATCTTGTTTAGAGGAGTCTTCAATTGTAACATCTTTTGAGGGTGCCTCTGTCTGGGCAGGCTCAGTCACTTTCTCTTTGCCCCAGGCGTCAGCAGTTGACCCAGTAGCAGGAATATGAATAGGTGTTGTGATAGTTTTTGGAAGAGAGATCTCCGGGGAGAAGATCCTTCCTGTTCGGGTAACTTTACTAGTTCTGACAATATTTTTGACATTGAGATTGGTAACTTCAGAATCTTCATCTTCGGTAGTCCATGGCTCTTTCCTAACACGATGATAATAAACTTCTACCCCATAGTTCCAGGGAACAACCTTGTCAGAGGAATAGAGGACTGGCCCCGGTGCAGTGATGATCAGGGGAGCCACCCTCGGCTCAGCAGGAATCTTTATAGCACCTCTAGAGGTGATCCTTACAGGAGCATTAGAAATTGTGATTATAGAAACATCTTCAAGTCTCAGTTCTTGAAATATACTTTCATGCAAACTTTTCATGGACAGAGTTTTCTCGAACATAATTTCATGGCTATCAATCAAGCGTTGAATACCCTTCCTCAACCACATACAACCATTAGTTTGGGAAGCACAATGGTAATAATTTTCAGGACAACCTGGAAATAAACCGACTCATAACAGATTCTTCTTAACGGTCATAAAGGGAGTGGTCAAGTCACTTATGGTGAAGACATAGGAAACATCGTCGATAGCATTAACACCTTTACCATGACTGGGCATGGGTGAATTAATCACATTGGGGTCTCGGGAGGATCAAATTTAATTTCCTTTTCATCAATCATGTCTTGGATTTTGCTCTTTAGGACCTAGCAATCGGTGTCGTGCCCAGGACTATTGGAATGGTATGCACATCTTGCATTAGGGTTATACTTTGGAGAGGATGTGTTAGGATTATGAGATGGATCCCGCAGTCTTATCAATTGTGTTTTCAAGAGATGTTGTAATGCTTGAGCCAATGGCATATTAATCCTCGTGAAATTCCTCCTTGGAGCATCTAACCTACGTTAATTGCCCAGTTGTTATGGTCGAACAGGTGTTAGATTAGAGATTAGCAATGCCCCTACAGATTGATGATGATGATTCTTACTACGGCTCCTCTGGCCATAGACAATGTTGGTTTCTTTATTTCCAATGAATGGTTTCTTCACAGTACTAGAGGATGCAACCATCTAAATCTTCCCGATCTTGATACCACTTTCAACTTGTTCTACAGTCAAAATCAGCTCAATAAACTCTCATGAAGAACTCCCAATCAACAAATTAAATAATGGACCCGTCAGAGTTCCCATGAACATGTCTACCTATTCCTGGTCAGTCAGAGGAGGTTGCACCCTTCCAGCCAAATCTCTCCACTTCTGGGCATACTCCTTAACGCCTTCGTTTAAGCCTATAGTCATACTCTGTAAATGCACGCAAGTTGGTGCAAGGTCAGCATTGTATTGGTATTGTTTGTAGAAGGGGGCAACCAAGTCCTCCCATGTGCGAATATTGGTTCCTTCCAACTGGTAAATCCATTCGAGTTGAGTACCGGTCAAAATTTCTTGAAATAAGTGGACCCAGAGTTTCTAGTCAATAGTATAGGGTTGAATCTTTCAGACATACGACCTCAAATGGAGTTTGGGACAAGAGACCTCATCATATTTAGCAAAGACAGGGACCTTGAACTTATGGGGGATGAATACCCCTGGGATCAAACCTAAGTCCCCAAAGTCCAATCCGGACACTTTTTGAATTTCTGCGGCTTTGAGTCGGTCTTCTAACTGCTTGTATTTGTCATCCGCATGAGGGTATTACTCGTCAGAGTAGTCTTCATCCTCATAAATCTATTTATTTCCACCCTAACCCTAGTGCTTCTAACATCCTCTACTTGATTGTCGTCTTCCTCATAGGAAACATCTTCTACTTGAGCCAGTCGGATGGGACCTTTGAACCTTCTCCCCATGTTGAGGATAACAGCCTGCTTCTTAGTCTTCTTTTTTGTGACGAGGAGCGCCATCATCTCTTGTTTCCCTTTGGCTAGGTTCAGAGAGGCTCTTGAAACTGTGCATGTTGAGTTTGCAAATCTTTGACGGTTTGCTCGAAAGCCATCTTATACTAAAATAAACAGTAAATAGATGAGGAAACCTTTATTGGGAAACCTGCTTATGAAATGATGCATGATATGTGGATGCAATGTTTTCAAGGACTTAAGAGACTTTAAATTTGCTAGCCAAAAAGGAAACAGAAACAAAGATTGCATTAATAAGTTCAAAAATTATAATTTCCCCTTGGGCTTACAATGAAAAACAAAAGGGTCTCAAAGAGACAACAAAATGAACTCCTAAACCTAAGACTCAAGTCTCCCATAGACGCTTCCTCTTCATATCAATGTATGCATTAAGCCTTTGTTCCTCGTGAAGTTTCTTTGTGAGCTCCAACACTTTCTTCTCGCTTGCGTAGAATTGAGCTTCAAAGGTTTCTCGTTCTCCCTTGAGTTGAATCCAGGACTTCTACAATTCTTCGAGGTTAGTAGGCATGTATGGATAGAGAATTACATAAGGAATATCCCCGTCGGCAACAAGCTCCACAATTAACGGTAAAACAACAAGATATGGCATCATAAGGTTTTGATCACGAGATCGTACCCACTTGCGATATGGCTCCAAAGGGATAGAATTCTTATGTTCTAAAGTCTTGCTATCAACTTTTTTACCATGCCCCAAACGCGTAAAAACCTTCGATGATAACCTTGAAAATTATTCTCGTAGTCAAACATAATACCCTGGATAAGCGCATCATGAGGATCATCTCTTCGAGCATAACCAAATTGTCGTAGAGCCAGAGAAGGGTTGTAAGTAATACTTCCCCTAATGCCAAGAAATGGAACATTAGGTAATTAGCAACAACGGTCAATGATAGTAATATCCTCATGAGATCAGGAACACTAATAAATATCTGAGTGAGATAGCGACATCATCCTTTGAGACCACCTCAAACCTTATTCATTCTTCAATACTGATCGGGGAAGGTACGAAATAAACCACCTTGATAGTAAAGGTATGCAACACATAAGAGACCCTCGCTTCCTCATGGTACGAGTGTGAAGAGAATGCAAAATATATCTGAGCAAAGTAGGCACGGGATTACGAGAAAGAAATATTTTGATGGTGTTCACATCTATGAGTTGGTTTGAATTAGGAAATAGTACCAAACCATAGATCAGAAGAGCCAAAACTTCTTCGAAAGCTTGAAAATTCATAGCATCCAAAAATAGTCGAGCTTTCTCTAAAAGAAATTTAGTTAGGAAACCCTTGACTCTGCTCCTTGTTTCCCAATTAGCTGCAATGTCGGACCACTTCAAATGTAAGGCTGACGCAATTTATTCAGGTTGTGGCTCTTTCTCTAAACCGGTAAAGGGTATTTGATTGAGAACAGGCACTCCTAGTAATTGAGAAAACTCCTCCATTGTGGGCACCAACTGATAATCGGGAAAAGTGAAGCAGTGATGCACATGGTCAAAAAGCTGGAATAGAACGCTCATCATGTCTTCTTTAAAACCCGAGGTAACCAAACTGAGTAGTCGACCATTCCTCTTGATGAATGGAGAATCTTTGGGAACCCTTGAGACTAACTCCTTAAGTTGAGAAGGTATCCTCACAAAACTGATTCAGATAGTGTTTCTGCGAGCGGAGGCCATAACATACAAAACAGAACAAAGATAAATCCCTAGGTCCTTGAAATGGTCAGTGAAAATGATATGGCATGATGACGTGATGTTTATGATGTAATGTTCGAATAATTAATCATACACAAACAAAACACACAAGGACTTAGGTTTAAGCTTGAATGAAGTTCATAGGTAAGTACCCTCTTGAAGTTTTAGTTGGCTCAACATGTCCTAGAAGAAGTAATCGGGTTCTAGGAATCTGAATGTCATTGATCTTTCTCGTAGGCATTGTTTCAGCACAAGCATTTAAATTGCGACCAAAATATCCCAATAGTCAAATCTCAATGAGTGTAGTATCGAATATTAACCAACTTCAGTCTGCACCAAAGCTAGCTATCTCACTACTTTCTAATGGCTAAGTTGTTTAACTAAGGTTCTACGGTCAGTTAGTGCTTTATGACACCACACAGTGGCCTCGTATTTTCCTTGATTTAACTCAAGGGACACCAGTACCAACAAATGTGTCACACTAACGTATCCATAGTTTCAACCATATTGATCTACGACGTACAATTTTCACGATCTATTGCTACTTACCTAAAATACCCCAGATCCAGGTATAGGATCTATACAAGAAATACAATCAATCATATCCCAAAATATAAAGAAAACAAGGCAAATAAGTAAAGCAGTTGAGGTGATCTAGCTCTTAAGGTAACCCCACTTTTAATTTATCTTTCCCCAGCAGAGTCGCCAGTTCTGTAACACAGTGGGAGAACTAAGTTTTGGTTTTGCGTTTTATCATAAATGTTACGGATAGCAAGAGTCGCCACCGACTTTTCTTTTATCTAATAAAGGAAAGGGTGAAAAGAACAGGAAAGACCTTTGAGAATTTTCTTGAGTTCGGGGGGTAGGTTATGAAAAGAGAAAGTGTTAGCACCCTTTTTCATCCGTAGTTATCTACGGGCTCTTAATCGCTAGTTCACTTTGAAAATGCTTTGTGTTTGTGTATGTTTGCAAATATTTTGAAAATTCCTAAGTTCGGAAATTTTGTAATGATTCTTGTATCGTTGAGAATGTATACAAAATGTTTGTTTTGAAAATATTTGTTGAAAAAAAGTGTTTTTTTGTGGAAAGATGTTTTGAAAGTGACAATGTAAGGCAATTTGCTTTATAATAACCCTTGTATCAGTCCTCAAGAGTGTTTATAAAGAATTTTGAAAGTAGTTGTTTTGAAAGTATGAAGTGTGGAAATTGTTTTTTTTTATGAAAAAACGATTACGAGCGATCTACCTTCTCAAAAGAAATTCTTTATTCTTTTCCTCCTCCTTTATAGCGCTATCATACTGTAATACGGTGGGAGAACTAACTTGGGTGTTTTGTGTTTTATCGCAATTGTTGCGGATAGCAAGAGTCTCCACCGACTTTTCTTTTATCCAATAAAGGAAAGGATGAAAAGAACAGGAAAGATCTTTTGAGATATTTTCTTGAGTTCGGGGGGTAGGTTATGAAAAGGGAAGGTGTTAGCACCCTTTTTATTCGTAGTTATCTACGGGCTCTTAGTCGCTTGATCACTTTGAAATGCTTTGTTTGAGATGTGTTTGTGATTGGTGCAAGTTTAAAAATATTTTGAAAACGCCTTTGTTTCGGAAAACTTTGTAATGATTCTTATCTCTATAAGAATGTATACAAAGTGTTGGTTTTGAAAATAGTTCAAAGAGATGTTTGTTTTTGAAGATGTTTTGAAAGTGTAAGTATGGAAATGGTTTTAGTTTGTGAGCAAGCAACTACGAGCGTCCTACCTACTCAAAAGGTCTTTTTTCTTTTCCTCCTCCTTTAGATGTTGCTATCATACCATCGATTTTGTAACAATTCCTATCGTTGGATGTGAAAGGACATGTGCGGGTCAATCGTACAGTCACAGAAGGCAACTTGTGAAACGCTTTAGCAATTTTCGTAAGGGACTAGATCGTTTACTGAAGGCAACATCGAGGGACATCGAGGGACTATGATCTTTTTTATCGAAGGGTCTTTGCTAAAGCGTCCCACATTCGAGGGACATGACTGTTTTTCCGAGGCAACAAGCGAGTTTACCCTAGAGGTACGTGTGTGAAAAGTGTGTTTGATTCAAGTTAATTTGTCTTTGATTAGGGTTGTCTAGCGATTGATTTTGGTCTTGCCATACACGCCTAATTACTATATAGTATAAAGAAAAATAGTAAATTGCATAAATTAAAATTCTACGCTATTACAGAGATTTTAGGAATGGGGAATACAAATTTACAAATGGGGATGGATCGGATCGATAATACGTTTAAAAGTTTAATAAACAAGAAATACAACTCAATCGAATTTGAAATGAACAGTTAATTAAATTAAAACAAACTATTAAAGTAAAATTAATTGGAAAAATAATAATTTTGGTATTTTGTTTATGGGAGAAATTAATAAGAAAATAAAGAATCTACTCTATTATTTTTATTTAGATTTCATAATATAGAAACTAAATAATCTAAAAGAAAGTTTACTAAACTATAGAAAATGTTAACAAAATTATTCACAAAGTCTTAAACTAATTGACTAATTTTGAAATTATATATTTTATTTAATTGAGTTTAAAAATTAATACTAAAGATTAATAAAATTAAATCTAGATTAAAATCATTAAAAGAAAATTCTAAACTAACTTAATGTTCTAAGATTATAAAAATTGTTCCAAGATTATTAAATTAGATCTAAACCAAATGGAAAATTTTAAGATTAGTAAATAAAATCTAAATAGAAATTCTAAATTTATTAAATCTCTAAAATTTACTAAATTATATCTAAAACTAATTCAAATGTAAACTAAGTTAAAATTCTATAATTACTAAGTTAAATCTAAACTAAATTTAAATTCTAAAGTTTATTAACTAGATTAAAATTACTACAATAATTCTAAATTTAAACTAATTAGTTCTAATTAAATTTTTTTGTAACTTTATATGATTAAACTAATCAACCTAATATTGAATCTAATCAACTATATATTTTTAAAGTTATTAGATGAAAACTAAATCAAATAAAAGAATAAGGGGTTGTGTTTAAAACAAAAAATAGAGGGGGTGTAAAAAAGGGTCGTACTTCAGGATTAGAGCCCAAAGGGAATCATAGAAAATGTAAAAAGAAAGAAAAAAAGAACAAGAAAATTGGGCTTAACTGGACCGGGTCGGGCCAGACCTGGATCCAGCCCCTTTCACAATCAACCGGGTTCAATAAAGAACCCTAAAAAAATTGCCTTAATTTTGAACACAAGTTATGCAAACTCTCTCTTTCTCACTCATTTCAACTTCTCTGTTCTTAACGCCAACCTTGCTTCTATCTTCCATGGCTTACGAACAGTCTCACAGAAAAATACCCTAAGCCCTTTTTCAAACCCCAATCCACAAAATATTTCGCTATATTTAAAAAAAAATTACAAATACAAGTATATATTCACACTGAAAGAAAATTGAAATGATACAAAGTAAAAATCGAAAACCAAAAGCAGCAGTGATGACACAAGATTGGTGGCGATTTCAGGTACCTCTTCTCTGTTTTTTGCTTCTATTTTTTACTCTGGATCTGAACTCTATTGTTTGTAATTTGTTGATGTGGTTTGGTCGTTAGGGATATAAGTTACCTATTCAAGTAGGTGTGAGCTTGGTGGTTAGGTGTTAGAGCGGTTGTGAGTATGTGAAGATGAAGAAATGGGTGGATATGGTAGTAGTGGTGGAGGTGAAGTTTTGGCTTGTTTGAGGTGTTGAGGGTATGCGTGAGTATATGGAGATTGCTGCAGTTAAGGTTTTTGTTAATCTGTGAATGGAGGGTTGGAGGTTTAAGGATGCAATATTAAGGTGAGGGTGAATTTGTTTTTAGTACATGGCCGCGGATTTGTCTATTTTGTTGTAACGGGGAGGTTGTATGTAGGTTGGTTATGGAGATATATTACAAGTCTTGTGTATTGTTCTCACTGTCCCCTTTTGTATACAGGGTTGCCCGGTTATATCAAATAACAGTGGGTTTTTTAGGGGGAAAATTGATAATTTTGAACATTCTTGTATGCTGACTCAATGCTTTTTTGTATAGCTCTTTTTTTGTCCAAGTTAGGGGCAGGTTTAGATTGTTATATGCATGGAAGAATACAGGTTTTGTGACAGGTTTTTGGTGTAGCATAGCAGGCTATTATGGGTTGTTTTGGTTTAGGTGATATCTCTCTAAACCCGTCTCTTTTCCTCTTTGTATTTCTGTGATGTAAAGCCACTTTGGTTTTTTTACACAATTTCTGAAGGGTTTGCAATATTTAGGAAAATGATGATAAATAGGGCTATGTGAGCTAGTGCTAGCTTGCACTGTTGTTTTGTGTTTTGGCTATTTTGTTGTTGAGCTTGCAGCTGCTGTTTTGTGTTGTTTTTTTGTCATTTTAGCAGCCTGCTGCTAAGCTTGCAGTCGCTGCTGCTGTTTGTTTCTTGTTGTTTCCTGTTGTTTTGGTTTGTGCTGTTGTTTTTGGGCTTGTAACTTTGTTGCATTGTTGTTGTTGCTTGCAGCTTCACTATCTTGGCAGTCTTGGCTGTTTTGCTTGTTTTATATATGCTTTGATTTGGTTTGGAAGCTTTGACTTGCAGCTGCTTTTGTGTATTTGCTTTCTTGTTTTCCTAGCTGCCGTGCTTACCAATTGGGACTGTTTTGATGCTCCTTTTGCAATGAAATTTTTCCAAATTTCTTTTCTTTTTTTGTGAACCAAAACCTAGACTTTTATGATTTGCAAAATAGGAGAAGATAGCCTATGATTGAAAACCCCTTTTTAATTTTTGATTCCAAATGCAAACCCTAATGATGAAATGCAAATTTCCTTTAACAATTAATTCTTGCTTGGAATTTTTCACATGTTGATGTTTCCTAACTTTTTCCTCTTTTTCTTGTTTCATGAGCATGAGGATTGGACGGTCAAAGCAAGGTTGAAAGATGGAGAAAAGTCACAGCGGGAAAGGAGGACGAGTTACTTGAAGACAAAGCAAAGAGACTTGAAGAAGGAACACCATTTATTTCTTTGTAAACAAAACAATTGAAACTTGTATTTCACTTGTAATCCGTTTTGCAAATTTCCCCAAAAAATGTAACTTGAATACAAAACTCGAGTGAATTTTATGAATGATGAATTTGTTGTTTGGAAACCAAACAATTCTTGAATCTTGATTGAAAATGGAAATTTCCACTTGAATTTGGAAAATAATTGATTGATACTTGAATGTATTTGTTGAATGATGAATGAACAATAATGCAAGCCTTAAGACTTCAATCTTGCATTTGTATTAGAGATCCAAATAAATTTCATGAATTGATCTTCAAAATTGAGCAAATTTGCATCATGAGAAATTAGTTCATTTGTATATCTTGAATCCAAAAGCAAATTCATATGAATGAATTGTGCCTTTCACACTTGAACCGATATGAAATCAAAAAGAATTATTCGAATTGTTTCTCAAATCTTCTTCTTTAAAACTCACATCGTCATAACTTGCAATATGAGCCAATAATACAAATCAAAACTTTAAGAGATTTAATCAACAATCCACCTTAATCCAATGATCGCTAATGTTCACTTGCAAATGACTTGAAGTAAGCGACAAGCAATCAATGAATAATTGAACTAGAACTCTAGTTTCATGAATTATCTCAACATAAGAATCAAATGTCCTTTAAGAAACGTCTGTGACATAAATTAAACCAAGCATAATTTGACCTTGATCTTTGAAGTAATCTCATAGACAACGTTATTCATGATACTTTGCAAAATTAATTGCCTCAGGACGTTGAGAATTAAAGAAGTTATGAACCTAGAAAATTGGATAAGAGTTTCTTGTAGTTATGTCAAATTTGCAAAATGACCTCTAAAGTATTCGAATTTACTGATGATCTTCCACATATAATCAGCTCTTGACTTGTAAGGAGAAATTGGAGATGACGTCAAGGATAATCACACACAAAAAGAAACGCACAAAAATATCGAATAATGAGGAAGTTACAATCGTTTGAACTTTATCTTGAAAAGGTCAATTTTGGGGTCAATGCAGTTCATTTTCAGTCATCTGAACCATTGACTTAGCAAACTTACGATACAAAGCTTGAAAACTGACACGTACATCTTTGAGAATACATGAAGAACCATGAAGACCATTTGAAACTTTGGAAACTCGATTTTTCTTGAAAAATACCAAACCCTATTTGCTGACTCAATGCTTGGGAGGAGAATCTGTTTTGATCAAATCCTTAGTCATTTTGTATATTTGAGAAACCCTAGAAGAATATCTTGAATAAAAACAGGGAGGGAAAATTTTGGGGTACAACACATACCATTAGTTAGTAGGAATTCCTATCATTGGATGTGAGGGACAGGCGTGGGTCATCGTACATTCATAGAAAGCAACTTGTAAGACGCTTTTGCAATTGTCGTAAGGGACTAAGATCGTTTACCGAAGGCAACATCGAAGGGTCATCGAGGGACTACGATCTTTTAACCGAGGGTCTTTGCTAAAGCATCTCACATTCGAGGGATATAACTGTTTTTATCTGAGGCAACAAGTGAGATTATCCTAGAGGTGTAAGTGTGCAAAGTGTGTTTGATTCAATTATTTTATCTTGAATTTATGGTTGTCTAATGTTTGATTTTAAATCTTGCCATACAATCCTATTAAACTAACAATAATAAGGAAAGCGTTAAATTGCGTAATTTTAAATATTCTATGCTATGACAATGCTTCAGGAATGGGGGGTACAAATTTGTGAATGGGGGAGGAGAGCAATAAACCCTAATTATCTATTACAAACCATAAGCAATTACAAATATTATAAAAAATATTAAAGGCGAAAGATAAAGTGCACCAGGATGTTGAAAAGGGAAAAATGTTTAAAACCCTAAAAAGATTCTAATATTTTTGGTGTTTGAAACAAATATATGCATCATAATTATTTTTGAAAGGTGTGGAGTGTACCTTTTGATTTTTTGTACATATTTCATATTTTAATGTGAATTTTGTATGAGAAAAGTTTTTTTAAGAAAAAATTTAAATTATTATGAAATTTTTATTCAAGTGTCTAGATATTCGATGAGAATCAAAGCCTATCATTGTAAAAAATAAACTTTGTGAGCAAAAGATAAATATTTGATTAAAAGATCAACAAAAATCCTCTTAAAAAGCCTAAAAAGTAATGTCTTTGATTTAATTAAAAAATGGTGAAATAAAAAACATTTTTGTGATATTTTTTAATATTAATAAAATAGAGATGATAAATTAATAGTGTGCAAAAAATCAGCTTTAAAAAGTTAAGTTTGAGCGCAAAAAGAATTGATTGAAAATGGTGAAAAATAAGTAAGAAAATGAAATAGAAAATGTTAAAAATAATCAAAAGGGTACCACTGGGGCTCGACCCAGGTCCCTATAATATGCACACGCTTCCTTTACCAGTGGGGTGGCTGTTTCATCCGGTCATTATACCACCTACACTAAATATAAAATAAACCAAGTCCTGAAAATTTGAAAATGCCAGCAAACATCTTCTTCCTCCCTGTGCGCGCTAACAGTAACAATGACAAAATAATTTCTCCATTTTTTATTTTGTAAAATGGTCATTTCTCAACCAAATTAAAAGTTGTAAAAACCAAACTTGCTTGATTTTTAACAAGGAATCCAACCATGTAATTTTTAAAAGCTATAAATCAAAGGTTAGGACGAATTTAACTTGGTACCAAACTGAAACCCTAACACCTCAAAAAATCCAGTTTCAAAATTCTCATCAGGTGATCAATTAAAATGAAAACTAAGGACATGGTTAGCTTCATAGGCATGATATCTACATTTTATCTTTTAAAAGTAAGTGCAAATTATGCTTGTATCAAGATTTCAAAGTTGGAAAAACTTATCTCTTGATGCAAAAATTCAATGTCTTCTACACGACTTCCATAAGTAATGTGATGCTTGCTTTAGCTTCCTTGGACCTTGGTGAGTATATTGCAACTCTTACTTTTCCTTGAAAGTGTCTGGATTGGTCTACTCAAGTCAAGTTGAAATGGTCGATTTTGAAAATGGTGGATGATGAAAATGATTTTACAGTGAGGAGACAGGGGTATGGATAGATTCTATATGATATATATGAAGTGTTTGGATGGTTGGTTTGGACAAAAGTGGTAAGGGTGATGAGTTTCAGAGTTAAGTTTTCAAAAGCTCAAAAGTGGAGGTTTTTGGAAAATTCTGACTTGAGTGAGATTGAGGGGGTTAGAGGGATTATATATCCACGTGTTGTCTTGCAAATGACATCTCTGTTTATAGAGAAAAGGTTTTAGAGGGTGAGAGGGCTTGGTTTACAAGATCACATGTTATGATTTTTGTTGTAACTTGTGATTTTTTGAAAACACCAAGTCTCAATGCATAACATCGTTCCTTCTAGAGTGGTTGAACATGTTGCTTATGACTTTGTAGGTTGAGTGTATGCAGAAGAAACAAGTTAGAGGCTCAAGGAGTGGACTTTTGCCAAAAGCTTGCTTTACAAGAATGGAAACGGTGCCTTTCTTCCCAAAATGGAGAAATGATTTGGATAACAGCTCAAACACTTGGGTAATGGTTTAAAAGTTTGTGTAAACTTTTAATTATTGTAAGATTTGTAAGTTAGAATCCTGCAAAGCAAGATTTATGCAGCATGGCTTGAAGATTTGATCTCATGTTCATCACAAAATGACTTGTATTTCAAGAATGGATGCCCAACTTCATCTCTTCGAATCTCCTTGCTAAAGCATGATAAAATTGTGTTCTTGGACATTTTGGAAAACTTGAAACATTGTCTACAACTTTCATGCTGACCACTTTGGCTAAATAAAATTGGAACTTGGTGAAAATTTTCCAAGAAGCTGGGATAAAAATCTGACCAAACTTGTTAAAAATTTTACTAAGTGTTAGATAAAAATGTCACGACTTCATGGGCCTATATCTCCTAATCCAAGAATATTTTGGACATCAACCCTAAAGGACAAAGTTGTAGAATTAATCAAGCCCTACAACTTTCATGTTGAAAGTTTCCCTTGAATCAATTTTCATCTTAGTGAAAAATGGTCATGAAGTAGTGAATTTATTAAGGACAAAACACTTAGAATTTTTTCTAAGTGTTGGAAATTTTGACTTTTTGTTGACTTTTCTTGACTTTGTTGATTATTGCTAATCAAGCTTGATAATTTTGAATGTCTTGATGATTCTTGATCTTTGAAGTTCAATGTTGACCAAAAAGTCAAAGTTTGACTTTTTGTGTGCCTGTTGACTTTTTATCAATTGATTCATATCTCAACTATCAACCATTTGATCTTTAGAAATGTTTTGAACCATGTAATTAGGTAAAGAAATTATATTTGAGCCCTTGAGATCATGCTTCAAGTCATTAGGTCATGTACTAGGTCAAAAGTCATTGATCAGTGATTCTCAGTCAAAACCCTAATTTTGACACTTTTGCCCCTTTGGTGATCTGAGGGATTCTCTTGAGTAATTATGATCAACCCTTGATCAAATTATGAATATAACTTCAAAATATTTATGTTGACCAAAAATCTTGAAGTTTGACTGTATGTTGACAACAGTTGACTTTTTACCCAATGCAGCTTATTTTTAGTCATCTGAGCAATTGACTGAGCAAATTTGTGATGCAAAACTTGAAACTTGTTGTGAGCATTCTTGGAGACCTATGATGAACCATGAAAGCCACTTGATGCATTAGAAGTCCAATTTTCCCTGAGAAAACCAAAACCCTAGTTGTGGACCCAGTGCTTAGGAGGTGAGCTTGTTTGATGAACTCTTGAGAATCCTTGAGCATTTGAGAACTTTTGTAAGAAATGCCTTGAGAAAAAGGGAGGGTAAATTTTTTGGTACAACACCATATTTGGATGGTTTCATTTGTTAGGAGTCCCCTTCAGATGGTATTTTTTCTTTGTAAGTTCGTCTTCGATCGGCGTTCTATTCAGAGTCAATATTCATTTGTATCCCCAGTAAGTCTACCTTCGATTGGAGTTCCTTCGTTAGAGCCTTCTTCAGTCGGTTTATTTCTTGTATATGTCTAACTCTAGCCTGACATATATCTCCATATTTGTTAAAAGTCTACCTTTGGCTAGTCTTCCTTTCATTGTGAAGTTCGCCTTTGACCGGCGTTAATTTCTTAGGAGTCTACCTTCGGCTTAGCCTCTTTGTTGATTCGCCTTTGTGCAGGAATCCTTTGTTAAGGGTCTACTTCGGTCAGTATATTTCTTATATGTGTTTAATTCTTACCAGACACGTATATTTTATCCCCAGTTCTCCTTCAATCGGTGTTCTTTCTCCAGGAGTCTATCTGCAGTTAGCATTCCTTCTTTGATATCTTTGGTTGAAATTGTTGTGTTAGATTTCTTCCCTCCTTGATATCTGGTCGAGATCGCCTTGTTAGATCTCTTCCATCTTTGATATTTGGTCGAGATCGCGTTGTTAGATCTCTTCCATCTTCGATATCCTTGGTTGAAATCAATGTGTTAGATTTCTTCCTTCCTTGATATATTTGGTCGAGGTCACTTTGTTAGATCTCTTCCATCCTTGATATCTTCGGTCGAGTCTGTTGTGTTAGGTATCTTCCTTCTTTGATATCTTTGGTTGAAATCGCTGTGTTAGATTTCTTCCTCTATTGATATCTTTGGTCGAGTCCACTGTGTTAGGTCTCTTCCTTCTTTGATATATTTGGTTGAAATCGTTGTGTTAGATTTATTCCTTCCTTGATATATCTGGTCGAGATCGCTTTGTTAGATCTCTTCCATCCCTTGATATCTTTGGTCGAGTCCGCTGTGTTAGGTCTCTTCCTTCTTTGGTCTTTGGTTGAAATTATTGTGTTAAATTTCTTCTTCCGTATTTCTGGCCAAGGTCGCTTTGTTAGATCTCTTCCCTCTTCAATGTCTTCAATTGAGTCCACTTTGTTAGGTATCTTTTTTGTCTTTTTTACCTTTGGTCGAAATTGATGTTTTAGATTTCTTCCCTACTTATCTTTAGTAGAAATCTTTGTGTTAGATTTCCTCCCTCCTCGATATCTGGTGGAGATCGCTTTGTTAGTTCCCTTCCATTTATGATAGTTTCATTTGAGATCGCTTTGTTAGGTCTCATCCATCTCAGTTGTCTTTGGGTGAAATCACTGTGAGATCTCATCTTTTCCCGACATCTTTGATTGAGTCCACTTTATTTGGTCTCTTTCTTGTTAAATATCTCCGTTAGAGTCTACCGTAGTGGATCTTTTTCTTGAGTATCTAATATTTTCCTTGTATGTCTAACTGTGACCGACATCCAAGATATTTACCTAGATAACCACTGTAACCCAAGAAAAGCAAAAAATAAAAAATACAGAAAGCTAAAAAATATAATAATACCTAATTGGATTCGGAATGCATATTTTTGGGTTCTTTTAGTATTTAATCTTCTTCCACCTTGAAAGTTCGAAAGGTTGGTGCCAATCTCACCTTCAGGTTTAAGACGATTAAATAGGGGCAGTTGTTGCACCCCGAAATTTTTCCTCCTAATTGTACTTTTATTTGTCTTAGGCTTAGCGTCAAATTCACATCTTTTCATTAGGTTACTAACATAATGTGATACGGTGGGAGAATTGACTTGAGGGTTTTGCGTTTGATCGCAAATGTTGCAGTTAGCAAGAGCTGCCACCGACTTTTCTTTTATCCAAAAGGAAAGGTGAAAAAGCACAGGAAAGACCTTTGAGATTGTTTCTTGAGTTCTGGGGGTAGATTATGAAAAGGGAAGGTATTAGTACCCTTTTCATCCATGTTTTTCCATGGGCTCTTAGTTACTTGCTAGATCACTTGCTTTTGTTTTGAAATTGTGCTTTGTGTGGTTTTGAAAGTATTTTGTAAAAGAGGCCATTGTTTAGGCAATCTTTGTAATGATTCTCGTTCGTAAGAATGTATACAAAGATGTTTGTCTTTTTTAAAATGTTTTCAATATTTGTAAGATGTTTGAAAATGTGTATGTTTGTTTTGGAAATAGCAAGGATAATTGTTTTGAAATAGAGCAAGTAACAAGAAGTAATCTACCTACTTAAATGTATTTCTTGTTCATTTTCTTTTCATTTGACATTGTTGTTTTACCATTGATTTGGTAAGAAAACCTATCTTTGGATGTTAACGGGACAAGTGCGGGTCATCATATAACCATGATTAGCAATGTTGCAAAGTATCTTAGCATTTTTTGAGGGACCAAGATCATTTTGTAAGGCAACTTTGGATAGCGTCATCAAGGGACTATGATCTTATACTTGTTTGTTTTGCTAAGATACTTCGCATGCGTAATATGGCCATTTTTGTATAAGGAAACCAAGTGGAGTAACCCTAGGGGTGCTTGTGTGCGAGTGTATCATTTTCATGCTTGATTTTGTCTTGCATTAGGGTTTTCTATTTGATTTGTTTTCATCTTTTCATACAAACCCTAATTACTAGCATGGTATATAAAAGCGGTAAATTGCAAAATTTAAAGATAACTATGCTATTACAACATTTTATGGGAGGGGGGTATACAAATTGTGAATGAGGATTTGCAATAATGTAAACCTAATTTAAACTATCACAACCAAGTCGAATTTGTACAAATATTTGAATAAACAATATATAATATAATTTAAATATGCAATGTTATGTATATGCAAGGAAAAGAAATTGTTTTATTTTTCATATGCAAAAAAATTTTGATCTAATCCTAGTATCTTAAGAAAAAGAAATTAATTCTTGAAAAATGGTTAACCCTAATTTCTAATTTAAAAGAAAATAAAGTTCCTTAAGTATTATTTTTTGTGTATTTATTGTATTAAAAATAACAGATAATATTTTGTGAGATACTTAGTCTTTTTGTATATCAAAATAAATATTTACAAGTATGAAAGAAAAGGAATAAAATATACTTAAATTTACTTTATTTTACAAGTTTGTTTAAGAAAAAGTAATTACTATATAGTTAAAATAAAATATGTTTTTTAGGTGAAAATAAAATAAAATAAATCAAAATGCAATATTTATCATATTTATATTTTTCATGATTTTTATGTGTTAAAGAAAATATTTAATAAAACAAAAATGAAAGTAAAAACAAATAAATAAAATATATGGGCCAGGGGGTATCTTGAGTAAACAGGATGTAAGCATCAGGAAAAAAAGTGAAGCCCAATAGTTGAGCCCATGCTGCAAAAATGAAAGAAATGGCCAAAAAATGAGAAAATATACAAAAAGGCATGCACCAAGGCTCAAACCCATGACCTTGGCATTCTCAGCGCGCTGCCTTGCCACTAGGGTGGCTATACATCCGTTAGTTCATATGAAAACAAAAATACATAACATGAACCCCTTCCTTGCCCTGTACTTCGTCTTCTTCCTCAAGCTAGCCAAAACTCCTGTATCTTTCTTATTTATCCATGAAAATGGAACTTCAAACATGAAAATGGTAGTACTCTTTCCCACGACTTCAACCATGTAACTCATATAAGCTAATAATCAAAGATCAAAACTAATTTTAAAGGCCCTAATTTTAAATCTAATTTTTAAAGAAATTTGAACTCCAAAATTCTCTATACATAATGTACAGAAATGAAATATATGCACATGGTTGGCTTCAGTACTATAATATCTACATTTTCCTTTCACAAATTGTGGCCAATGGATGCCTGTATGAAGAGATAAAAGTTGGAGTTCTTACCTTTCGGCTGAGACCGTGAATGGAGTTTGAGTGAGATTTAGGAAGGCCTGGAGGTTCCTTTAGCTTGCTTGAACCTCCCTGAGTGTGTTCTAATCCTTACCTTGCTTTGAAAGTGCCTGAATCTCTCTATCCAAGTCAACCTGCAAGCTTGAAAAACAAAAATGGAAGATCGAGAAGGAGGTGTTACAGTGAAGGGGTGATGGTCTGGAACACTTAGACATGAGGTAGGTAAAGTGTTTGAATGATTAGAACTTGAAACGCACGAGTAAATTTCTAGATATCTATGCTTGGTTTACAACTGCAAGTTTTTGACAGGTTTTTGGTGATAGGGAGTTTTGGATTCTTTTAGGCCTTGAGAAATCGTCTTCCAAGTTGTAATGTGTTTGTGTATAAGTATAAAGAAGGTTTCTCATCCACTCCACAACAGATTTCTCAGTTGTAGTCTTTTTGCACTCTTGCTTGCTTTTTAAGAAAGGTGAAGAGACCATTCCCTACATGCTTGTACAAGCCTGCTTGGAGTTGGTACAAGTTCTAGACAACTTGATTTTGGTTTATAGGACTTGTGTGTGCAGAGAAAATAGGTCCAATGCTCAAGAAGTGAAAAGTGGCAAAAGTTATGCTTTTCCAGAATGGAAATGGCAACTTTGTGCCATTTATGGAATTAAAGCTTCGACAAAGACTCTTGTGCTTGGATTAAGGATTTATCAACTGTGTAAGCATTAAATTATGAAGTGAGAAACAAGTTTGAGACATGTAAATCAAAGATTAGGTGGCATAGGTTCATATTTGAATTTTGTTCTTCATGAAATGGCTTGAAATCAAAGTGAGAAATCACCAACTTCATCTCTTTGATTCTCCCTACTAAAAAATGATCTCAAGGAGTTCTTGGACATTTTGGAAATCTTGCAATGTACTCATTAACTAATCTTTGAAATGAATTTCAAGATTCCTCTTGGAACTAGGTGAAAAATTGCCATGAAGTTAGGTCAAAAACCTGCCTAAATTAGGGCAAAATTTCACTAAGTTATTTTAGTTCATGAGCATGTAATCACAAAATTATATCTTGAGATCCAAGCATATTTATGGAAAAATGTGTGAAGCAAAGTTGTATATTTCATGGAAGTCTACAACTTTCATGTTGGGAACTTTCTTTGAATCATCTTGCATCATGGTGGAAATTTGGCTTAAAGTTGAGAAAAATAAGAAATTTTCTATACTTAGAAAAATTTCTAAGTTAAGAAAATTTCAAATTTTAAAACCAAATCTTCAATCTTTGATTTCTTAATGAACAAGTTTCACATTTTGACATGTTTTGATGAATTGTGATCCTTGGCACTTGATTTTGACCAAAAAGTCAAAGTTTGACTTTTCAGTATACAATTGACTTTTGATCAATTGACTGCAAATTTTATCTGTCAATCCAATGAAAATGCAATTTTTTGAACCATGCCATTAGGTCAAGATGATACAAATGAACCCTTGAAATCATGATTTAAACCAATTGGTCATTTGTTAGGTCAAAAATCAGAAATTGCCCTTTCTTAGTCAAAACCCTAATTTTGACCATTTTGCCCTTTTGATGATTTGATCAAATTTCTTGAGGAATTTTGGTCCAAACTTGATCAAATGATACATATGAGTCTAAAATGTTTATGTGGATAAAAAATTATGAAGTTTGACTGTAAATTGGCCATGGTTGACTTTTTCCCCAATAAAGCTGATTTTTAGGTCAACTGTCCAATTGACTGATCAAAAATGCGATTCAAGGCTTGAAACTTGACATGAGTAATCTTAGGGGTCCATGATGATACTTTAAAGTCATATGAAGAACTGATAGTCCAAAAATCCTTGTGCAATTTCAAACCCTAATTTTAGGTTATCAGTGCATGATGAGATGTCTTGAACAGGTCAAACCCTAATCCAGTCTTGAGTCAAAGAGATCTTGTGATAAAATCTTGATAAATAAGAGGGTAAATTTTGGGGTACAACAGCTGCCCCTGTTCAATCTTCTTAAACCTGAAGAGTTAGATTGGCGAATTTTGTCATTCGTGACTCGAAGGTGAAAGAATGATTGGACACTAGAGTGCCTAGAAATTTGCACTCGACGATGCGCGGTTGAGGGAATGGGCTTAAAGATGCCATTTAGAGAGGTGATAGAATCTTGTTAGATATGGGATTGTAGATGCCATCCAAGAATGTTTGTTGCATTGAAATTTGTAAGCCGAAAGAATGAGTGTCAGAATAGCGTCCGCATCTTGGAGCGTATCCGTACTGTATCAATAAAGTTAAATTTGAATGAGTGTCAGAATGGCATCCGTTTCTGGAGTGTATCTGAACTATATTTGTAAGTTGTATCTAAATGAGCATCAGAACGGCATCTGTGTCTGGAGCGTATCTGAACTGTATCTGTAAGTTGTATCTGAATGAGTATCAGAATGGCATCCGTGTCTGGAGCGCATATGAACTGAATTGTATCTGTAAGTTGTATCTAAATGAGTATTAGAATGGCATCCGTGTCGGAGCGTATATGAACTGTATCTGTATGTTGTATCTGAATGAGCATCAGAATGGCATCCGTGTCTGGAGCGTATCTGAACTGCATCTGTAAGTTGTATATGAATTAGCATCAGAATGGCATCTGTGTCTAGAGCGTATCTGAACTGTATCTGTAAGTTGTATCTGAATGAGTATCAGAATGGCATCCGTGTCTAGAGCGTATCTGAACTATATCATGATTGCATATTTTCAATGGTAACTGTTAATCTTATCCTGAAAAGGGTAAAATGTTAGCTAAATTACAAAGTCATGTTGCATGAAATGTATGATGCAATGTATTGGCTTTATTAATGTTTATGATATATGGGTGCAATGTATGCGTATGTGAGCTGATTTGTTGTATTGTTGTCTTCTTGAGGAAAATAAATCCCTAAATGCCGCTGAGGATATGTTGAATTTTTATGTCTTGAAGTTGAAGTACTGATGAACTTTCGTTGAGCGAAAAAGTTTTGTTGTGAGGGAAATGCCATGTACTACTTGTAAGATCTTCTTGGGGAATCTTGAGAATTTTGACGACTTCTACTGGGGATTAATAATTTGAAACTTTGCTTCGCTGGGGATTTAAATGACGTACTGTAGGGGATTTCTTATGGAATAGCCTAGAGACATTTCCCTACTCTTTCAACCTATCAGTAATTATATTTCTCATTTTGTTTATTTGTAAACAGTAATCATGTTCAAATGCATATGTTCATTAATGAATCATTTGACGTTTTTGTAAACAAAGCACAAGTGTAAAGAAAAAGATAAATAGTTTTTTGCACTTTCAAAGGGGCATCTTTGTATTGACTTTGAATAAATATTTTGTACAAAGGAGACAAACATTCTAGTAAGAGAATTCCGTTGCAAACAAGAAAAATTTAATACAAAGAAAGACAGTTATGTGTAATAATCCCATGGGGTTCCCATTCTGCTATAACCTTCGTATCTCCGAGTATCTTGTCTATTTGCCTTGTCCGAAGATGATTGAATTGATCAGAAACTTTGAGTTTGTCAGCGGAAGCCAAAGGTTGTTCGTCAAATGATCCGACGGGACATAGTCATACGCTTTTATTCCCTAACTTTTTCCTGGACCTCCCTTTCAGGTTTTCAGTCCACCGGGAAACCCTTTTTTTTCCCAAGTCGCCCTTTCGGGTTTTCAACTTGTCGGGTGTACAGATTTTTTTTCTTCATTTTATCCCTAATTTTTGCCCGAACCTTTTGGTTCGCCGGGATGCCCCTTGTTTTGCCTAGGTGTGTCAACCTAGCGGGTTTCTTATGCATAGTATATTTTGACTATGTCCGCGTTCGCAGGGTATGGCAGGTCGTCGCCATCTATGGTGGTCAAGATCATTGCTCCACCAGAGAATATATTTTTGATTACAAATGGTCCTTCATAGGTTGAAGTCCATTTTCCTCTGGGATCACTTTGCGGAAAGATGATACATTTGATCACTAAATCCCCAACTTTATATACTTGGCGTTTGACTTTTTTGTTGAAAGCCTTGATCATCCGTTTTTGATACATCTGACCATGGTAAACAGCAGTAAGTCTCTTTTCATCAATCAAATTCAGTTGATCAAGTCTAGTCTGGATCCAATCGTCTTCATTCAACCCTGCATCTTTCATAATCCTCAAAGAGGGGATCTGAACCTCAATAGGCAAGACAACCTCCATGCCGTAAACCAAAGAATAGGGTTATGCCCCAGTTGATGTGCGAGCCGTGGTACGGTCCCCATGGAGAGCGAATGGTAACATCTCATGCCAGCCTTTGTATGTGACTGTAATTTTCTCTATGATCTTCTTAATGTTTTTATTTGCAGCTTCGACATCACCATTCATCTTTGGCCGATAGGGAGAAGAATTATGATACTGGATCTTGAATTGCTCGCATAATGCGGTGATCATAGTGTTATTGAGATTTTTACCATTGTCAGTGATGATCCTTTTCGGGATACCGTACCGGTAAATAAGGTTTTGCTTGATGAAGCGGGCAACAACATTTATGGTAACGGAAGCGAAGGAAGCTGCTTCAACCCACTTGGTGAAATAGTCAATGGCCACTAGAATGAAGCGGTGCCCATTGGAGGCTATAGGCTTGATTTCTCTAATCGTATAAATTCCCCACATAGCAAATGGCCAAGGAGCCGTCAAGACATTCGGAGGAACCAGAGGTACATACACCTTGTCAGCATAAATTTGACACTTATGACAGGTCCGAGAGTGTTGATAGCAATCTGCTTCCATGGTAGACCAGTAATAGCCTGCCTGTAGGATTTTCTTTGCCATCGTATGCCCGCTGGAGTGGGTGCCAAAAGTACCTTCATGTAATTCAGCCATGATCTTTTCAGCTTCAACCTTATCCACACACAGAAGCAAAATGGAGTCATGATTGTGTTTGTACAGGATGTCATTACTAAGGAAGAATTTAGCAGAGAATCTCCTTAAGAACTTCTTATCATTGATTGAAGCTCCTTCTGGATATTCTTGAACCTCGAGATACCTCTTCATTTCATGAAACCAAGGTTGGTCTACTACTTCTTCAGTATTAATCTTGTGACAGTGTGCTGGTTCGTCCATTCGTTTGATGGCGATCTGGGGAGCCTCGTTATCCCAATTAAGTTTAAACATAGATGACATTGTGGCTAGAGCATCTGCTAGCTGATTTTCTTCTCGCGGGAAATGCTCAAAGGTAATCTTCTCAAAATGTGGCAGCAATGTCAAAACATGTTCTTTGTAAGGGATAAGGTTTGGGTGCTTAGTGTCCACTCCCCTTTGATCTGACTGATGACCAAAGCTGAATCTCCAAACACATCTAAAGATTTGATTCCCAAGTCTATGGCAGATCTGAGACCGAAGATGCATGCTTCATACTCCGCCATGTTGTTTGTACAGTTGAAGCAAAGTCTGGCAGTAAAGGGAGTATGACAACCTTCTGGAGATATGAGTACGGCGCTGATACCATTACCGAGTGCATTGGAGGCTCCATCAAAGAACAGGGTCCATTGGGATCCTTGTTCAAGTCCTTCATATGGTCTGATTTCTTCACAGTTGTCTAATGTCATGATGTCTTCATCCGGGAATTCAAACTTCACGGACTGATAGTCTTCTACAGCTTGGTGAGCAAGATGATCAGCCAATACACTGCCCTTTATAGCTTTTTGGGTAGTATATTGTATGTCGTACTCCGTTAGGATCATCTGCCATCTAGTTATTCTCCCAGAAAGAGCAGGCTTCTCGAAGATATATGTTATCAGATCCATCTTAGATACCAGTAAGGTAGTATGAGTCAGCATATACTATCTTAGCCGGCAAGCAGCCCATGCTAGAGCGCATCAAATTTTCTCGAGTAGTGAATATCTGGTTTCACAGTCGGTAAACTTTTTGCTCAGGTAATAAATAGCGTGCTCTTTTCATCCAGACTCGTCATGCTGCCCCAATACACACCCCCATTGAGTTTTCTAAAACAGTCAGATACATGATCAATGGTCTTCCCTCGACTGGTAGCATCAACACATGAGGTTCTTGTAAGTATTCTTTGATTTTGTCAAAAGCAACTTGGCGTTCATCATTCCATTTGACTACTTGATCTTTCTTTAATAGTTTGAAGATTGGCTCACAAGTAGTTGTTAGATGAGAAATGAATCTGGAAATATAGTTCAAGCATCCCAAGAATCCTCTGACTTCCTTCTCAGTACGAGGAGCAGGCATCTCTTGTATTGCTTTAACTTTGGCAGGATCGACCTCAATACCTTTGTTACTGACGAAAAAGCCTAGGAGTTTACCGGACCGTACTCCAAATGTGCACTTGTTTGGATTCAACCTCAGCTTATACTTCTTCAATCTCTCAAACAGTTTTGGTAAGTGATCAAGGTGTTCTTCTTCCGTTTGTGATCTGGATATCATATCGTCTACGTAGACTTCTATTTCATGATGTATCATATCGTGAAATAAAGCTACCATGGTGTGCTGATAGGTTGCCCCAGCATTCTTTAATCCGAATGGCATCACCTTGTAGCAGAATGTGCCCCACTGTGTGACAAATGTAGTTTTCTCCATGTCCTCAGGTGCCATTTTGATTTGGTTATAACCTGAGAATCCGTCCATGAAGGAAAACACTTTGTGTTGTGCGGTATTGTCAACCAGGATATCAATGTGGGGGAGTGGAAAATCATCTTTAGGGCTCGCCCTATTCAAATCTCTATAATCCACACACATTTGTACTTTGCCATCTTTTTTAGGTATGGGAACAATGTTGGCAACCCATTGAGGATAGGAAGTGATAGCCAAGAATCCAGCATTGAATTGCTTCATGACCTCCGCTTTAATCTTTTCTGACATATCAGGTCTCATGCGGCGAACCTTTTGTTTTACTGGCGGGCAGTCTTCTCTAGTAGGCAGACGATGTACCACGATGTTCGTATCAAGTCCTGGCATGTCTTCATATGACCAGGCAAAGATCTCAACATAGTCATGTAACAGCTGAATCAAGTGCTCTTTGACACTGGGTTCCAGATTGGCACCCACCTTGACCTCTTTTTTATTCTCTTTGGTACCCAGGTTGATTGTATCCACAGGTTCCTCGTGAGGCTGAATGACTCTTTCCTATTATTGTAGTAGTCTGGCAAGTTCCCCTGGTACTTCACAATCTTCCTCACCTTCGTCTTTGGCTTGGTAGATTAGATTCTCAGAGTCACAAAAGGCCATAGCAGTATCGTTACCCATGGGATCCAGAGTGGATGGGTACCTACATTTGTGAGTATGGGTGTGCGTAAGGGTATAACCATCTTTAAAAGAAAATAAAATGTAAAAGAAAAACAATGAGCACAAAAGTTTGTATGCAAAAAACGTCCATGATTCATTAAATGTCATATGAAGATGAAATAACAACCCTTACAAATGGACCATTTTGCCTCGGGCAAGACACAAGGTTTTAAGAGTGCAAATTGTTTGTGAATATTACAGATCCAACAACAAAAAGTAAACATAAATTACTGAGAGATGAAAGTTATTGGGACAAAGTCTCTGGCCTCCCAATTGCAGAGTCCTCCATTGATAGTCGGAAAGATCCAATCCTCCAAGTTGCAATCCTTTTCACCATCTTCTACCGCGTTGACCTCTCGGTTGCTAATCTTCAAGGGTGGCCCTCCAACACGGGCACGACGTACAGCCTTTTGAGCACTTGAAGTGAAACCTAAGCCAAACTTGTCAGACTTATACGGGATATCTGGAAGTTGCCCCTAGATGGAGCATCCACCTTCCTCTACTACTGCTTTGGCGTCCTTCAGAGATGACATCCGGAGGTGAGGTCTTGTAATCTTGGGAATCTGGGACACAGTCTTGGTCACTGCTATCTCTTGGGGGACCTCTTCTAAGTGTTGAAAAGGAGTTTCAATGAACTCGCCGTCTAATTCCACATACCGGAAGGAATTGAGATGGTTAATCATGTATTCTTCCTCTCCGTGGACAGTTATAATCTTTCCTTGAACCAGATATTTCAACATCTGGTGCAATGTAGAGGTTACAACGCCAGCATTATGGATCCATGGCCATCCTAGCAGACAGGAGTAGGAGGGGAGGATGTCCATTACATAGAAGGTTGAATTGAAAGTTTGAGTCCCAACCTTTATGGGGATATCTACCTCCCCGTGTACCATCCTCTTCGAGCCATCAAATACCCTTACCACAATGTTGCTCGGCTTTAACGTCAGTCCTTCATAGTCAAGTCTGTCAAGAGCTTTTCTTCAGCAAAACATTCAAAGATGAGCCAGTATCCACCAAGACATGGGCCAAAGTTGTGCCCCTACAATCCACAGATACATGTAACGCCTCGTTGTGCTTTCTTCCCCTTGGTGTAAAATCAGCATCTGAGAAGCCTAAACCGTTATCCGCTGTCAGACTGGCCATGCAATCTTGAAATTGGTCAGTAGACGTCTCTTGAGGCACATGTGCTATTTTAAGGAACTTCACCAAGGCTTTCGCATGTGCCTCAGAACACAGTAGTAATGCTAGCATGGAGATTTTGGAGGGAGTTTTCCCCAACTGTTCGACTACGTCGTAGTCGCTCCTCTTTATAATTTTTAAGATCTCCTCCATTTCTTTCTTGGAAGCCTCGGGAATAGTCAATGATGGAGCCTTCGTCCGGACAAGCTCTACTTGAATACTTTTTCCTCGGGTTTCAGCAGCAGGAGTGTTGGTAGGAATGACAATAGGGGTTGTAACGGCTTCATTAATAGGAGCACTGGCAGAGATGATTATGGGTACGAAAGTAACCTTTGGAGCAGCCACGGGTCCAAAAACTGCCTTTGGGGGGCAATCTCTGGAGAAAATATTCTCCCGCTTCGGGTAATTTTACTAGTTCCGACAATATTTCTGATGTCGGAATCTTCTTCTTCGGAGTTTATCTCTTCGGCGGCCAGCCCATCTTGTTTGATGCCATGGTAGTAAATGTCCCCACCGTAATTCCACGACACAGTCTTTTCTGATTTATATGGGACTGCCCCAGGCATTATGAGTATTAGAGGAGTCGCTTTCGGAACCGATGTAATTCTAACGGGTTTTTTGGAAACCCTGGAAGAATTGGCGGATATGGTAATGATTGAAACATCTTTAACAGGAACAGGTGAAACAGGAATACTTTCAAACAAAATCTCTTTGTTGTCTATCAAGCGTTGAATGCCTATTTTCAATAAAGGGCAATCAGTTGGTTAGGATAAGCAGAGGTGGCAGTCTTTATTACAACCCGGGAACACATCGGCTTTCAACAAATTTATCTTAATGATTGGAAGTGGAGTCACGAGTTCATCAACTGTGGTAACAAACAAATATTTTTCAATATCATTTGTGTTATGACCATGTTTGGGAATGGGAGCAGAGATAACATTTGGCTTCTCGGGCGCATCAAACTCAATTTCTTTTGCTTCAATGAGATCTTGTATTTTGTTTTTCAAGGCCCAACAGTTATTAGTATTATGCCCAGGACTTTCGGAGTGATATGCGTAACGGGCATTGGGGTGATAATGAGGGGATGTTGTATTGGGGTTTTTCGGAGCTTCTTTCAGGGTTACCAAATTGGACCTTAAAAGATGCGGTAATACTTGAGACTGAGTCATGTTGATTCTGGTGAATTGTCGGACCGGCCTCTCCACCCTTGGTTGATTACTTCTTTGTTTATCAGATGTAGGCTTTGGAATCATAACAGCCCCTACCATTGGTCGGTGTTTGGTTATCTCTTGGTTTCTTTATGGATAAACAACAGATACCTCTTTCTTACCAATAAAAGGCTTCCTCACAGCTGTAGAAGAAGATGAATCCTTCTGAATCTTTCCACTTCTTATGCCAGCTTCCACCCTCTCTCTGGTCAGTATTAACTCAGTAAATCCTGCAGATGAGCTTCCAATTAAATGGTTGAAGAAAGGACCCGACAAAGTGCCTAAGAACATGTCCACCAATTCCCTTTCCGACAGAGGGGGTTGGACTCTCCCAGCCAAATCTCTCCACTTCTGTGCGTAATCCTTGAAACCTTCATTGGAAGCCATAGCCATACTCTGAAGTTGAGTACGGGTAGGCGCCAAATCGGCATTGTATTGATATTGCTTATAGAAAGCTGCGGCGAGATCTTCCCAATTATGGATGTTGGCTCTTTCTAGTTGGTAAAACCAGTCGAGTTGTGTTCCAGATAGACTATCCTGGAAAAAGTGCACCCACAAGTCTTTATTAGCGGAGTGTGGTTGGATCTTTCTCACATATGATCGGAGGTGCATCTTAAGGCATGACACTCCATCATATTTTGAAAACAAAGGTACTTTGAACTTCAGAGGAATCACAATCCCCAATACTAGTCCCAAGTCTTCAAAATCTAAGCCCGGTACCCTTTGTATTTCCATTGCGTTCAAACGCTCTTCGAGATGTCTGTACTTATCATCAGCTGGAGGATACTGTTCCTCAGAGTAGGCTTCTTCTTCTTCCTCCTCTTCAGATTCTGACGGGACCTCTGTTTCCTTGCCTTTCCCTTCTCGTTCACCGGATGTTGTTGCAAAATTCAAAGTCCTTCTTGTCTATTCATGAAATCTTCTCCCCATATTCAAGACTCCATTTACTTTCTTGGTTTTCTTTTTCTTCTCTTCAGCTAGCAGAGTCTTCAGTTCTTCTTGCCCCTTGGCCAGGGTCGTGAGCAACTGTTGAAACTATGTGTTCTGAGTTTGGAGGTCTTTGACTGTTTGTTCGAGATCTATCTTACTGAAATAAACAGCAGAGAGATGAGGAAACTTGTTGCAAAAGACCTGTTTATGTTATGATGAATAATATGTGCATATGCAATATTTTCAAGGATTTCAAAGATTCAAGTTCGTTTTAGACAAAAAGAAACACATGTTATATTAATAAGATAAAGTTTGAGTACATCAATGCCCCTTGGGCAAAATAATACAAAACTTTAAGATAAAAAAGTAGTGCGTATCCTTTTTGGTGCGATGTAGGCTTTTAGAGTTCGCTCCTCATGAAGTAGCCTAGTGAGTTCCAAAACCTTCTTCTCACTCGCGTAGAATTGGGCTTCGAAAGTATCTCGCTCTCCTTTGAGCTGTATCCAATCCCTTTGTAGGTCTTCAAGAGATGTGGGCATGTCAAGATGTAGGATAGTGTATGGAACATCTCCCTCCATGACAGGCTCAATGATTACCGGAAGGATGGAAGAATAAGGCATCATAAGACTTTGAGCACGGGTTCATACCCATTTGAGGTAAGGCTCAAGAGGGATGGAATTCTTGTGCCCCAAAGTCTTGCTATCCACCTTGTTTATCATCCTCCAAGCTCGGATGAATCTCTGGCAAAGACCTTGATGGTCGTTGTCATAGTCGAATACCAAACCTTGAATTAGCATCTCGCGCGGGCCATCCCTTCGGGTATAACCAAACTGTATTAAAGCTAAGCATGGGTTGTAGGTGATGCCTCCCCTAATGCCAAGTAGAGGGACATTAGGGAATTCTCCATAATGGTCAACAATGATAACATTTTCTTTGGATCGGGAGCACCAATGAATGTCTGAATGTTTGAACGTCATTAACCTTTGTGACCACCTTAAACCTTGCTCATTCTTTAAGACTGATTTGGGAAGATGAGAAATAAACCATCTTGCCAGGAGAGGAGTGCAACACATAAGGACACCTCTTTTCCTCATTGTGCGAGTGTGAAAAGAGTGTAGGATATCTCCAAGCAATGTAGGCACCGGGTTGCATGACATGAGGATTTTGACGGTGCTCACATCTATGAGTTGGTCAGGATTGGGGAACAAGACCATCCCATAGATAATAAGAACCAAAATTTCCTCAAAGGCTTGCAAGTCTAAGGAATTCCAACAGCTTTGGGCTTTCTCAAACAGGAAATTTACTAAGAAGCCTTTGACACCACTCCTAGTTTCCCAATGAGTTGTGACATCAGATGAGTGCAAGTGCAGAGCTTGAGAAATCTCTTCTGGCTTTGGGTCTCTTTCCGTACCTTTGAAAGGTAGTTGATTGAGAATGGGAATCCTCAAGAGTTGAGAGAATTCTTCCAAAGTAGGCACAAGCTGATAGTCGGGAAATGTGAAGCAATGGTGCAAAGGATCAAAGAACTGAAAGAGCACTTTCATCATATCCTCATCTGTTTTGGAGGTGACCAAGTTGAGTAGACGGCCTTGTCTCTCGGTGAATAGAGAGTTCTCAGGGATCCTTGAAGCTATCTCCTTAAGTTGTGGAGGAATTCTTACAAGGTTGACTTGGATAGTTTTCCTGCGAAGTGAATCCATATCCTATAAAACAAGTACAAAGATAAATCTCCAAAATCCTTGAAATGGTTAGTGGATGCATATGATGTTAATGATGTCCATGATGTTATGTACAAGTATGCATATACAAGAAAATCAATCAAGTTCTTAGTTTAGGCTTGCATGGGGTTTTATAGGTAAGTACCCTCTTAAAGTTTAGTTGGCTTAAACCTGTCCTAGTAATAGTAACCGGGTTCTAAGGAGCTCAATATCACTGGATTGTTTCCTTGGTCATTGTTTCAGCTCAAGCCTCTTTAATGGCGATCAAAATATCCCAAGAAACCAAACCTCAATGAGTGTAGTATCGAGTATCTACCAACTTCGGATTGCACCAAAGTCGGTCATCTCACTACATCCTAAAGGCCAAGTTGGTCAAGTAAAGGTTCTAAAAGTTCATTAGTGCTTCATGACATCACTCAGCAGCCCCGTATTCTCTTTGATTAACTCAAAGGCTACCGGTACCCACAAATATGTCACACTAACATAGCTATTGCTTAGACCATGTCGGTATACCCCGCACAGTTTCCATAACGTATTGCTATTTACCTATAATGTATCCCAAATCCAGGTAGAGGATTTCAAACCCAAACAAATAACCATAATATAAAGAAAACAAGTCAAACAATATAAGAAAATAAATATGATCTAACCCTAAGGTAACCCCACTTTTAAAATTGTCCCCAGTAGAGTCGCCAGTTCTGTGATACGGTGGGAGAACTTACTTGAGGGTTTTGCGTTTTATCGTAAATGTTACGGTTAGTAAGAGTTGCCACCGACTTTTCTTTTATCCAAAAGGAAAGGTGAAAAAGCACAGGAAAGACCTTTGAGATTTTTTTTTGAGTTCGGGGAGTAGATTATGAAAAGGGAAGGTATTAGCACCCTTTTCATCCATGGTTTTCCATGGGCTCTTAGTTACTTGCTAGATCACTTGCTTTTGTTTTGAAATTGTGCTTTGTGTGGTTTTGAAAGTATTTTGTAAAAGAGGTCATTGTTTAGGCAATCTTTGTAATGATTCTCGTTCATAAGAATGTATACAAAGATGTTTGTCTTTTTGAAAATGTTTTCAATATTTGTAAGATGTTTGAAAATGTGTGTGTTTGTTTTGGAAATAGCAAGGATAATTGTTTTGAAATAGAGCAAGTAACTAGAAGTAATCTACCTACTTAAATGTCTTTCTTGTTCATTTTCTTTTCATTTGACATTGTTGTCTTACCATTGATTTGGTAAGCAAAACTATCTTTGGATGTTAACGGGACAGGCGCGGGTCATTGTATAACCATGATTAGCAATGTTGCAATGTATATTAGCATTTTTTGAGGGACCAAGATCATTTTTTAAAGCAACTTTGGATAGCGTCATCGAGGGACTATGATCTTATACTTGTTTGTTTTGCTAAGATACTTCGCATGCGTAATATGTCCATTTTTGTATAAGGCAGCCAAGTGGAGTAACACTAGAGGTGCTTGTGTGCGAGTGTATCATTTTCATGCTTGATTTTGTCTTGCATTAGGGTTTTCTATTTGATTTGTTTTCATCTTACCATACAAACCCTAATTACTAGCATGGTATATAAAAGCGGTAAATTGCATAATTTAAAGATAACTACGCTATTACAATATTTTATGGGAGGGGGTATACAAATTGTGAATGGGGATTTGCAATAATGTAAACCTAATTTAAACTATTACAACCAAATCGAATTTGTACAAATATTTGAATAAATAATATACAATATAATTTAAATATGCAATGTTATGTATATGCAAGGAAAAGAAATTGTTTTATTTTTCATATGCAAAATAATTTTGACCTAATCCTAGTATCTTAAGAAAAAGAAATTAATTCTTGAAAAATGGTTAACCCTAATTTCTAATTTAAAAGAAAATAAAGTTCCTTAAGAATTATTTTTTGTGTATTTTTTGTATTAAAAATAATAGATAATATTTTGTGAGATACTTAGTCTTTTTGTATATCAAAATAAATATTTACAAGTATGAAAGAAAAGGAATAAAATATACTTAAATTTACTTTATTTTTACAAGTTTGTTTAATAAAAAGTAATTAGTATATAGTTAAAATAAAATATATTTTTTATGTGAAAATAAAATAAAATAAATCAAAATGCAATATTTATCATATTTATATTTTTCATGATTTTTATGTGTTAAAGAAAATATTTAATAAAACAAAAATGAAAATAAAAACAAATAAATAAAATATATGGGCCAGGGGGTATCCCGAGTAAACAGGATGTAAGCATCAGAAAAAAGTGAAGCCCGATAGTTGAGCCCATGCTGCAAAAATGAAAGAAATGGCTAAAAAATGAGAAAATATGCAAAAAGGCAAGCACCAAGGCTCGAACCCATGACCTTGGCATTCTCAGCGCGCTGCCTTGCCACTAGGGTGGCTGTACATCCGTTAGTTCATATGAAAACAAAAATACATAACATGAACCCCTTCCTTGCCCTGTACTTCGTCTTCTTCCTCAAGCTGGCCAGAACTCCTGTATCTTTCTCATTTCTCAATGAAAATGGAAACTTCAAACATGAAAATGGTAGTACTCTTTCCCACGATTTCAACCATGTAACTCATGTAAGCTAATAATCAAAGATCAAAACGAATTTTAAAGACCCTAATTTTAAATCTAATTTTTACAGAAATTTGAACTCCAAAATTCTCTATACATAATGAACAGAAATGAAATCTATGCACATGGTTGGCTTCAGCACTATAATATCTACATTTTCCTTTCACAAATCGGGGCCAATTGATGCCTATATGAAGAGATAAAAGTTGGAGTTCTTACCTCTTTCAGCTGAGATTGTGAATGGAGTTTGAGTGAGATTTAGGAAGGCCTGAAGGATCCTTTAGCTTGCTTGAACTTCCCTGAGTGTGTTCCAATCCTTACCTTGATTTGAAAGTGCCTGAATCTCTCTGTCCAAGTCAACCTGCAAGCTTGAAAAACAAAAATGGCAGATGGAGAAGGAGGTGTTATAGTGAAGGGGTGATGGTCTGGAACACTTAGATATGAGGTAGGTAAAGTGTTTGAATGATTAGAACTTGAAACGCACGAGTAAATTTATGGATTGCTATGTTTGGTTTACAATTGCAAGTTTTTGACAGGTTTTTGGTGATAGGGAGTTTTGGAGTGTTTTAGGCCTTGATCAATCGTCTTACAAGTTGTAATGTGTTTATGTATAAGTATAGAGAAGGTTTCTCATCCACCCCACAACAGATTTCTCAGTTGTAGCCTTTTTTCACTCTTGCTTGCTTTTTAAGAAAGGTGAAGAGACCATTCCCTACATGATTGTACAGGCCTGCTTGGAGTTGGTACAAGTTCTAGACAACTTGATTTTGGTTTATAGGACTTGTGTGTGCAGAGAAAAAAGGTCCAATGCTCAAGAAGTGAAAAGTGGCAAAAGTTATGCTTTTCCAAAATGGAAATGGCAACTTTGTGCCATTTATGGAATTAAAGCTTGGACAAAGACTCTTGTGCTTGGATTAAGGCTTTATCAACTGTGTAAGCATTAAATTATGAAGTGAGAAACAAGTTTGAGACCTGTAAAGCAAAGATTAGGCAGCATAGGTTCAGATTTGAATTTTGTTCTTCATGAAATGGCTTGAAATCAAAGTGAGAAATCGCCAACTTCATCTCTTCGATTATCCATACTCAAAAATAATCTCAAGGAGTTATTACACATTTTGGAAAGCTTGAAATGTGCTCTATAACTCATATTTGAAATTAATTTCAATATTCCTCTTGGAACTAGGTGAAAAATTGCCATGAAGTTAGGTCAAAAACCTGCCTAAATTAGGGCAAAATTTCACTAAGTTATTTTAGCTCATGAGCATGTAATCACAAAATTATATCTTGAGATCCAAGAATCTTTAGGGAAAATGTGTGAAGCAAAGTTGTATATTTCATAGAGGTCTACAACTTTCATGCTGGGAACTTTCTTTGAATCATCTTGCATCATGGTGGAAATGTGGCTTAAAGTTGAGAAAAATAAGAAATTTTCTATACTTAGAAAAATTTCTAAGAAAATTTCAAATTTTAAAACCAAATCTTCAATCTTTTATTTCTTGATGAACAAGTTTCACATTTTGACATGTTTTGATGAATTGTGATCCTTGGCACTTGATTTTGACCAAAAAGTCAAAGTTTGACTTTTCAGTATACAGTTGACTTTTGATCAATTGACTGTAAATTTTATCTGTCAATCCAATGAAAATGCAATGTTTTGAACCATGTAATTAGGTAAAGATGATACAAATGAACCCTTAAATCATGCTTCAAACCAATTGGTCATTTGTTAGGTCAAAAATCAGAAATTTCCCTTTCTCAATCAAAACCCTAATTTTGACCATTTTGCCCTTTTGATGATTTGATCAAATTTCTTGAGGAATTATGGTCCAAACTTGATAAAATGATACATATGAGTCTAAAATGTTGATGTGGATCTAAAATTATGAATTTTGACTGTAAATTGGCCATGGTTGACTTTTTCCCCAATACAGCTGATTTTTAGGTCAAATGTCCAATTGACTCATCAAAAATGTGATTCAAGGCTTGAAACTTGACATGAGTAATCTTAGGGGTCCATGATGATACTTTAAAGTCATATGAAGCATTGATAGTCCAAAAATCCTTGTGCAATCCCAAACCCTAATTTTAGGTTATCAGTGCATGATGATGAGATGTCTTGAGTAGGTCAAACCTTAATCCAGTCTTGAGTCAAAGAGATCTTGTGAGAAAATATTGATAAATGAGAGGGAAAATTTTGGGGTACAACACATAACATTTAATTCAATAAAGTACATGAGGTTCGAAGTTCAGTGGTGGTGCAATATTAGGGTTTTACAGTGGTTAAGGCGCACACATCAAATAAAGTCTGATTCTTATAATTCTTCAAGTAGTGAAGTTGTGGAAATTAGGGTTTTGATTCAGGATCTCTTTTCATCAAATTACATAATTTATTCTTCTCCAAATTCACAAATGTCTTAAATCAGAGTCTATTTCTCTGTCTTTCTCAGAAGAGCGAAGTTTTAATTTCTTGTGATTTGGTTTTGGTTAAGACATTCAGCTGAGTTTGAGTGGAATTAGGGTTGATTTTTTAATTAAATTTAGGGTTTCCGTCAAATACTTCAGTGGAGAATATTTTGAGATATGGTTCATCCTCAAGTTCTCAAACTATCTTCTTCAAGGTTTTCTTCATATCGTTTGTCTTAATATCATTAGTTACCAAGTTGAGTTACCTTTTAGGGTTAAATTACAAAAGCGTGAAGCATGATACGAGATATAAAGCAAGGGGTCATTATGATCAAAGCTTGGTTGTTCTCAATTGTTTGTTAGTTGCAAATACAAGTTGGTTTAGAATTTGAGTCTAGGTTCCATTGAGAATTGAAGTAAGAATCATTCATTTAAAGAATCATTTTATTGATGTTTTAAGCATGCTAAGTTTGGAATGAAGATTCATGCAGATTTCTTGAAATGCAAGTTTCTTGGAATTTAAGGCACCATTATCATTTCAAATAATTGTAAAGCAAGTCACTGTGTTTAGAGCATTTGAAGTTGAGAGTTTCATTTAGTTAAAGAGGACAAATCATTCAAGTCATCATTCAAGTCATCATTCAAAGTCATTTCAAGTTCATCCAAAAGTTTTCATAACCATACAAATATCATCCATGTTTCTCTTCAAAATTACAAATTGCAAGTTGTATTACCATTACATTTTGAGGAATTACAAAAAAAGAGAGTTTATATATCTATCATAAGCCTAAGTGTTCCTTAAGATGCTACAACTTCTCAAAAGACCGACTGCTAAAACAGTTCCAAACTTGTTCCAGACTTGTAGCCAAAATTCTATGAAATCTTGCTCTTCCTTCTCGCATAATTCGACCTGCAATAGTGCAAAAGCCCCTGCAATTTTCAGGAATAAATTCAACACCAAACAGACATTATCTTGAACGTGTTTGCATAACATTCTTTAATTTTTCAAAACTATGGCATTACTATCAAAATAAACCAGAAAAACAGTTCACTAAATAAACTTGATGCCCTATCCAGTTTAGTACATAACTGCAGCCCTGCATTAATAAAATCAAAAAAAATGTTTTCAAACCAAAACAGAAAGTGCAGAGAAAAGTTTCAAAATCAGTTCACACAAAAAATTTGTCCCCTACACTTACAACCAAACCAGTCCGCAAGAAAGACCAATAAACAAACTCCAGTCCTGCATTTTGTTCATACCAGGAAAAATCAGAAAGTCAGGGAAGCAGAAAAGAAAAACGAGGAGAAATAGAATTTCCAGCTCATTCAAATACCAGATTCAACCAACTCTCTAAAAGAGTTTTCTAATTGAAAACCATGGAAAATCAAAACAGAGCTTTAACAATTATAACAGAAATTCACCTTTCATCTAAACAGATCCTCACCATTCAATTTCTCTAACCAAAACTCAAAATCAACAGCTCAGATTTACCTAACTCTAACTAACTTTCCTAACAAACTATTACAAGTGTAAAAAAGAATTTACATCTTTCGATCTTCATTCTTCAGCATTCGGAAGAATCATCACAAAAATTCACAAGAAAACTCTCTCGTCTCTTGGCTTCTCCTCTATGAATTCTCGTGGAGTTTCTCTTCAATCTTCCCTCTACAATCACCATTTTTATTATTAACAAGAGATGGACTATGCGGTCTAAAATGACGTGAATTTCCACATTCATAGGACATACCTCTTGTCTTATCCTTTTTGTTGTCTTCATCTTTGGAGGATGTAGATCGTCTTCTAAATTTCACAAGATTTTTGTCAGAGTGTTTGACACCATTCTTCTGAATGTATCGATTGTATCTCCTCACAAATAATCCCACTTGTTCATCATACAAATATTTTTCATCACAAGAATCACTATCACTAGTTTTCTCATCCTTTGAGGATATTGAACTTGAAGCACTAAGAGCTTTAGACTTCAATTCTTCCTCCTTATCAGTGTCTTTCTCCTTTTTCTTCTTTTTTCTCAAGCTTATTTTCATGTTTATCCAAGCAAGTGAGTTCTTGCTCATGTTCTTCCAACTTTCCAAACAAAATGGTGAGATCAAGTGTTGCAAGATCATTATCTTCCTTGATCATCGTGACCTTTGATTTCCAATTCCTAGTTCTCAAGCTTATTTTCATGTTTATCCAAGCAAGTGACTTCTTGCTCGTGTTCTTCCAACTTTCCAAACAAAGTGGTGAGATCAAGTGCTGCAAGACCACTGGCTTCCTTGATCGCCGTGACCTTTGATTGCCAATTCCTAGTAAGACATCTCAAAACCTTGTTAATAGAAATAACATTGGAAATAATATTACCTAGAAAATCTAAACAATTAATAAGATGCGAGAACTGCTTTTGCATTTGAGCAATGGTTTCACCTTGCTTTATACAAAAGAGTTCAAACTCTTGATTAAGTGTATTAATTCCATCTTGTTTGACCTCATTAGTTCCCTCATAGGTAACTTGTAGGGTATCTCACAGAGACTTAACGGTCTAACAATGGGAAATGTGATCAAACTCATCAACACCAAGAGCGGATATGATAAAAAAAATTTATTTCTAATCATATGCCCACTTCTTATTATCTTCCTTATTCCATAGTGCTTCCGGCTTGGGTGCGACAACACCTTTAACCTCATATTTTACATGTGTTGGACCATTTTGAATGGCTTCCCACACACCTTTATCATATGAGTTGACATGAATTTGCATACGAGCTTTCCAATAACTATAGTTTTCTCCCGATAAAATTATGTCTTTATTATAATCCCCTTTAGGTTCTTACTCAATTTTCTAATACGTTTCAAAGCACGGAACTAACCAGAGCTCTTGGTAACACTTGTTAGATGATGGAACTATATCTAGATTGGGGTAAATATATCACTAAGCCAAAATTCCAAATAGAAATTTGGTTTTTAAAAGTAATTGAGAAAAGTGCACGCGGAAGGTTTTGATATAGATCGAAAATGTTGTCTATATGAACCAAGCTATTGAAACTCAGATATGCAAAAGAAAGTGCCTTATAGAATGAATAACATAATAATCAAATGTATAAACTTGAATCAAATAACACAATATTAATCATTTATATAAAGTTACTAGTAAAACCATTTCCAATGGTAACTAGCAAAAATAACGAACTATGCAATTTGTCAAATACTTGGTGTGCAACCGAATTTTTAGAATTTTTCTTTGAGTTGTGTGTGAGTGCAGCTTCTTTATTAGATGTTTTACATGATGTTAAAACTCAGAAAGCTAGTATTTCAGTATGGTGAATGATATCCTTATGTCTTGTGGCACTCCCTTGCATTAGAGGTCTTAGGAATAATTTAAAACAACTTTAAAATCGGTCCCAATCATGAAAAATCAGTTTTTGCACAAAATTAACACTTATGTGTCGACCTGAAATTTGTATGAGTCCACACATAAGTACTGCATTTCTGCATTTTCTTAAAAGCTTCAGTATGTGTCGACACATAAATTTTTGAGGTCGACACATGTACCGCAATATTAAAGCTTTCATTATTTCTGCTTTAAAACACAGACACATATGTTTACACATACGATTTACAGGACGACACATGTACTATATTTTTAAAGCCTGTAGCTATTGTTTTGCATGTGTCAACACATAACTTTTTCAGGTCGACACATACTGTTTTGTGGGTCATTTTTTCATTATTTTTTCATTCCGAAACTACCCTCTTTTACCTAAAAGGAACCCAACTATAAATATATAATTCATGCATCATTCCAATTTGATGATACCATAAAATTAACCTAAATTTCTTCTTCTTCCTCAACCTTCCAATCTATACATACACACCAATATTACATTGTGATGATGTTCCATCGGGGTGCCATCTAGATGAAGAATTGTGGATTTCCAATTGGTTTGGATTGAGAATTGTATGGGACTTCATCCGGGAAAATTGATCGGGTTGCTTCTCCAAAATCATTTATTGAATTAAGGGTTATCGTCTAAGAAGGAATCGTCTATGTGAAAAATTCCTTGGAGTGTTTGAAATCTTTTCAAGGAACCTTAGAGTGTTTGAAATATTTTTAGGGAAGTATCAAGAATTGGATGATAGAATCAGTGATCTTGTGTTGATATTGTGCAATCGGATTTACTCGAGTGAAAAATCCCTTGGAGTGTTTGAAATATTTTCAAGGAACCTTGGAGTGTTTGAAATCTTTTTAAGGAAGTAGTTTAAGTGGCGAATAGGTTGCATCTATCGGTCTTGGTCTTGTTGAAGATTAAAATAAGAGAAGGGGTTGAATCAATATCAAATGGTAATGGTTTGTAGTATTGCTCTTGAACACTTATCTTGTAACCATACTTTTGCAAAGTAAGAACTATCCTGATTCCATTGGAATTAGGCGCATACGTACCCATATGCAAGGAGAAAGTGGGAACTGTATAGACAAATCCTTATGTCTCTTTTCTTTTATCGTGTTTACATGCTTTAATATTATTCAATAAATTTGTCAAATAGCATTGTGTTATCAATTGAATTGTAAGTAATTTTCCAATCTGTTTTTGATTTACATCAAGTGTTGATATTGCTTATAATCACTTTTGATTATAAGTTCTTTTGTGTATTAACATAACTTAAAGGAAAATTTTGAAAATTCGCTTGCACACCAAGTGTTTAACAAATTTTTTAGCTTGTTCAACTTAAAGGAAAATTGCAATGTTCTATCACTTACTCTCATTTACTATATATGCGTAATTCGTTGAATGTGTTGTTTGATTGATCAATTCGTATAAAAAAATTTCTTTGATTGTTAAAGTTTAAATTTCTTTGTTGATTAGGTTATAATCACTTTGATTGTAAGTGCTTTTTCATATCAACTAAGCTCAAAGAAAATTCTGAAAATTGATTGCGCTCGACATGTTCGATAAAGTGTCGAGTTATGTTTTTAATATGATTTCATTGGAAATAGAAAACCATTGTATTGCATATTAAATGGTTAATTTATATATTATTATGTTGATTAATTTTATCATTATGTTAATTCTACATGGCTCGTGCATATCCAAGTTTCCAATAACAAGGTTCGTTTAGACTACTATATTTGATCTAGGCCAAAAACCTTACGCTCAACATTATTTTTCAAATAAGTTTTAAATAATCATTTTGAAAGGTAGTTTTTATTTGGGGATCTATTCACAACCTCTAGATCTGGTTTCGTGGTCTAACAAGTGGTATCAGAGCTCCGTTTTATTTCGTGCTTCGAAACTCTTATTATAAAATGGCATACGAACCTAAAAGGGATTACAAAACCATCTAAATTTTTTTGGATGAAAATTATAGTTATTGCAAATATTGTATGCATATTCATCTTAATTCATATGACCGAGATATGTATGACGCTATTACTCAAAACAATGCTAATGACATTGTCACATCTAAGCCGAAAGCACTATGGAATAATGATGATAAGAAAAATTCATCAAATCTCATTAATTGTTTGAACGCATTTGGTATGCCTATTTCCAATGCAATTGCTACTAACAAAGTTTTGAGATGTATTATTAGGAATTACCAACCGAAGGCCCTTGCGATCAAGGAAGCTAATGATCTTACAACACTTGTTCTCATTATATTTATTAGTAAGTTTGAAGAACATGAGCAAGAAATTACTTGCTTAGACATGCATGAGAAAAAGCTTGAGAAGAAGAAGAAAAAGGATAAAGACACAGATAAGGAGGTAATAACAAATCCTAAAGCTCTTAAGGCGTCAAGTTCTAGTCCTCAAATTATGAGCACATATACAATAGTGATTTTAGTGATGATGAAAATTTAAATTGCCAATATGGTTGTATGATTCCCCAAATGCAACTAATTTTTTCACTAACCCCAAGGACTAAATATAGATTGAGTACCTAGCTTGTATTGTTTTTGTAGGAACATTGTTTTGACTCTATAAAGAGAATATGGGTTCTCATTTATGGTGATTCAAGATATATGAACATATTCTAATTCTATTGTATATGGGGAAAGATGATGGATTATGTGATCTAGAAAGCAATAACAAGTTTTTGTTTTATTAGTAAAATATGTGTAAGTTACTTTTGATGTTGTATCCGAGAATACTCAGAAAAGGTATTTCATTTCATGATGTAGGTTTATCTTAAAGAGACATACTCAATGACGCCGAAAAAGAAATTGATCAATCTGAATCGGTGAAACATGAGGAGGAGAAAGATAAAAGATGAAAGTTAAATCAAAATGAATGTTCATCAAATCAATGACCTTCTTGGATTTATCACAAGGTATACTTTTTGGTACTTTGTCAAAGTGAAAATTGGTAAATCGTGTTGTTCTAAAACATTTGTGACACACTTTGCATTTGGTGCAACTTTCTTTCGAGAGTTCCATGTGAAATGTTAGTGCATCTTACGTCATTTTATATGATGAGGTATTATCGATTTAACTTTCGCTCTGTTAGTAAGTTCTCTGTTTTACTTATTTATTTCTCTAAATACATGACATACTTGGTGTATGGTATATATGTTATGAGTAATCATTTGCAAAATAATTCTTAATTGATAATGATAGTGACTTATCAATTTATATACTTGAAATTAACCTCATCATATTATATTTACATGTATTTCTTATAAACAATTATGTGTACATAACCATGTTTAGCTTCATTAAACATCAATCATAAAACATTTGAAATTCTATCATATTTGATTCTACTAACATGTAACTTGTCAAAGAGTTCTCTAAGTTTATACAAGGAGTGTTTGAAATTAGTCTTATGGGAATTTGAATTACTTTCCCGAACTCCAAATATAGTAGCTCAAATAAGGAAAATATGTGTGGGGAATTACCTTCGCGATCATGTTGAAAATTAGGGATTATTAATGTCTCCAATGTTGCTTTCTTTATTATGATGCTTTCACTTTTAAACTATTTTCTCTAACAATTTGTTTGAGTATTTTACATTATTTGAATGCAACTTCCATTCCATCAAGAGTGAAGTAATATTGTTCCAAATCTCTCCTTGAAAGTAAGAAGTTTCTTCGTACATGTTTTAGTTGATGAAAAATGCTTGTTATTTTCTCAAATGATGAAAACCATGAATGTTCATTTCCAAAAATTTTGATTGATAATCATTGCGTGTTCTCAATGTATAAGCTTATAATGACTTCATGTATTAATTCTTTCACATTTGTATAAGTTTGTTCTTGTATGTACGCGTATCTGTTTCTATTATTATTTCTTACATTTTTGCATGAGTTAAATGTAAGCATGTTAATTGTATGTACGGTTTATGTTGTAGTTGAGTCACATTTTATGGAAACATTTTCATTTTGGATTGAGTTGTGACATGTTCTTGTCACTATGCTAGGCACATGTGTGTGTGGCATCGGGAGTTCTATTATGTTGTGTTACGTAATCATGACGCTATTGAAGCAACTTAACTAACTTGCTCTTGCATCACAATCATTATTATTCATGCAATTGCATTACATATTTTGTAATTTTTTATGCTTGTTATCTCTTAATTTATGCATCATTACATATATATATATAGAGATATGTAATTGTATGCTCTTCTTTGCAAAAATGCCTTTGTGTGATATATTAGTATTGGTATTGGAATATGATACTTCTCACGATTTTCCTTCTTTCTTTTTGATGTTATCAAAGGGGGAGAATAATATGTGAGAAGAAGATGGGAAGCACAAAGCCAAGGGGAGCCTTCGATAACTACATGAAATGCATCGTCGTAAGGTTTGCCATCATCAAAAAGGGGGAGTTTGTGAGTGCAACTTCAGTATTAGATATTTTACATGATGTCAAAACTCGGAAAGCTAGCATTTCAGTATGGTGGACGGTATCCTTATGTCTTGTGGCACTCCCTTAAATTATAGGTCTTAGAAATCATTTAAAATAACTTAAAAATTGGTCGCAATCATGAAAAATCAGTTTTTGCACAAAATCAACACTTATGTGTCAACCTGAAATTTGTATGAGTCGACACATAAATTCCGCATTTCTGCATTTTCTTAGAAGCTTCAGTATGTGTCGACACATAACTTTTTCAGGTCGACACATGTACTACAATATTAAAGCTTTCTGCATTTCTGCTTTAAAACACAAGAACATGTATTGACACATACGATTTCGAGTTGATACATGTACTGCATTTTTAAATCTTGTAGCTATTGTTTTACATGTGTCGACATATAAATTTTTTAGGTCGACACATACTATTTTGTGGGTCATTTTTTCATTATTTTTTCATTCTGAAACTACCCTTTTTTACTTAAAAAGAATCCAACTATAAATATATCATTCATGCATCATTCCAATTTGATGATACCATAAAATTAACCTACACTTATTCTTCTTCCTCAACCTTCCAATCTATGCATACACACCAACATTACATTGTGATGATGTTCCGTCAGGTTGCCATCTAGACCAAAAATTATGGATTTCCAATTGGTTTGGGTTTAGAATTTTAGAGGTCTTCATCCAGAAAAAACCATCAGGTTTCTCCTCCAAAATCATTTGTTGAATTGGGGGTTTTCTTGCAAGATAGTGCGAGAAGGAATCGTCCATGTGAAAAATACCTTGGAGTGTTTGAAATCTTTTCAAAGAACCTTAGAGTGTTTGAAATCTTTTTAAGGAAGTAGCAATAATTAGATGATAAAATCGGTGATCTTGTGTTGATAGTGTACAATCGGATTTACTCAAGTGAAAAATACCTTGGAGTGTTTGAAATATTTATAAGGAACCTTGGAGTGTTTAAAATCTTTTCAAGGAAATAGCTTATGCGGAGAATAGGTTGCATCTATCGGTCTTGGTTTTGTTGAAGATCAAAAGAAGAGAAGGGGTTGAATCAACATCAAACGGTTAGGGTTTGTAGTATTTCTCTTGAACACTTCTCTTGTACCCATACTTTTGCAAAGTAATAACTATCATAATTCCATTAGAATTAGGCGCAGATGTACCCATATGTGAGGACGAAAGTGGGAAACTGTGTAGACAAATCGTTGTGTCTCTTTTATTTTATCACTTTTACACGCTTTAATATTCTTCAATAAATTTGTCAAATAGCATTGTGTTATCTATTGAATTGTAAGTAATTTTCTGAGTTTTTTTTTTGTATTTACATCAAGTGTTTATATTGCTTATAATCACTTTTGATTATAAGTGATTTTGTGTATTAATACAACTTAATGGAAAATTCTAAAAATTCACTTGCACACTAAGTGTTTGAAAAATTGTTTAGCTTATTCAACTCAAGAGAAAATTGCAATATTCTATCACTTACTCTCATTTACTCTCTATGTGCAATTTGTTGAATGTGTTGTTTGATTGATCAATTCGTATATTTTTGTTATTGTTAAAGTTTTAATTGCTTTGTTGATTAGCTTATAATCACTTTGATTGTAAGTGTTTTTTCATATCAACTAAGCTCAAAGAAAATTATGAAAAATTGATTGCGCTCGACATGTTCGATAAAGTGTCGAGTTATGTTTTTAATATGATTTCGTTGGAAATAGAAAACCTTTATCTTGCATATTAAATGTTTAATTGAGATATTATTATGTTGATTGATGTTATCATTATGTTAATTCCATATGACTCGTGCACAAACGAGTTTCCAATAACTAGGTTCATTTAGACTACTATATTTGATCTAGGCCAAAATCCTTTCGCTCAACATTGTTTTTTTAATAAGTTTTAAATAATCATTTTGAAAGGTAATTTTTATTTGGAGATCTATTCACCCCCTCTAGATATGGTGCCATAGTCTAACATTGTGTTGATATAAAAAAGAACTTATAATGAAAATTGATTATAAGCTAATCAACATTCAATTCAAAACAAAACAACCACGAAAAAATTCTTACGAGTAGATCGTTTAATCAATGTTATTTGACAAATTGCTTAATGAAAAATAAATAAAGTAAAGAGGTAAGAAAAAGAGACACGGGGATTTGTTTAGGAAGTTCCCCAATCATCCTCGCTATGGCTACATCTCCCCCCAATTCCAATTTTAAAATTAGGATAATTTCTTACAATGCAAAAATTCGTTACAAGAGAAGTATTCCAAGAGAAACCCTATAAACCCTAACCATTCGTTGTTGATTCAACCTATTCTATTTTTTTTAGGCAAAATACTCATTTTGGTCCCTTAACTATACCCTTGGGTTCACATTGGTCCCTTAACTTTTTTTCGTGTCATTTTGGTCCCTTAACTTTCAAAAAGTTTCATTTTATTCCTTTTTTGTCTAATTAGTGACGGAAAAACTTTGAAATACGTCGCTAAATATGTCGCTAATTAGACAAAAAGGACTAAAATGAAACATTTTGAAAGTTAAGGGACCAAAATGACCCGAAAAAAAATTAAGGGACCAATGTGAACCCAAGGGTATAGTTAAGGGACCAAAATGAGTATTTTGCCTTTTTTTTATATTGAGAAAGACCAAGACACAATAGCATACCAATTGATTTATCAAATATTGCTTCTTCTTTGGGTACCAAACTCTAAAGCTCTTACGCGCACGATCAATTGTACCTATTACACACAAGTCACTTCAATTTGATTCATCGTTCTTGCCTTAATTCCTTGGGCACAAAACTCCGAAGGCTTTTCACTAGACCGCAATCCTCTCTAGAGTGTCTTTCACGAAAACCCCCAAATCTACCAAAGATCTTGGAGGACAAATCTGCGGTTTTTTCAAATGAAACCCCCTGCAAATCTCAATCCAATATTCTCGGCTACATAAGAACTTAATTGGATGTTATCAAACCTCACCTAGATGGCACCCTGACAAAAGATAATTATGTGTGATTTACCATTGTGTATGCATAGGTTGGAGGTTGAAGGTGAATAAGAAATTCAATAAGTGTTTATAGTTTCATCAAGTTGGAATGATGCATGAATGATGTATATATAGTTGTGAAAGTTTAGATGCAAAGAGGTAATTTTCGAAATTAAAAAGAATTGAAAAATTGACTCAATAAAAAAAATGTGCCGATCTGAAATACCTTTGTGCCGACACATAAGTCAAAAATCAAGTGTATGTGTCGGCTCAAAAAGGAAGATGTGTCGGCCTATGCAAGGCAATAACTTTTGGCATCAATACTATAATACATGTATTAGTTTGAAAATTATATGTGTTGGCACTTAAAATAGAAAAACTAAAAGTTACAGTATGTGTCGGTCGGTAAGGATGCATGTGTCTGCCTATGACCCCCCAGAAGCTACAAGTTTCAATATTGAGTTGTATGTGTCGGCCTGAAACACATATGTGTCGGCGCATGCAAGAAAAGTTTATGCAATTTTTTTTCAAGATTTTGGTCAATTTCAAAATGATTTTTAATGATTCCTAAGACCTTTAATACAAGGAGTGCCCACATGACATAGAGATATCGTTCAATATACAGAAATGCTAAGTTTTTCTAGTTTTGACATCATGCAAAATACCTTATTCTGAAGTTGCACTCACAATTATCACTTTGCTATGTCTTTTATGTTAGAAAAAATAAATTGCATAGAGAAAAACATGAACATAATAATAAGTAACAATATCAGAATTTAATGTGAAAACTCTAAAATCGAGGAAAAAACAACCACCGTTGTCAAATGATAACTAGAGAATAAAACTATGATAAAAATTGTTATAATACAAAGATTAGTTTTAACCACCACAAATCAATATGTCCATAGTCTCTCTCTCTCTCTCTCTCTCTCTCTCTCTCTCTCTCTCTCTCTCTCTCTCTCTCTCTCTCTCTCTCTCTCTCTCTCTCTCTCTCTCTAAGTGGAGGTCTCTATAATCTTGTTTCTGATGGTAAGAGTGAATGTATGTTAGGTCCTAGAGGCATCATCATACATAGTTATGTCCTATTTAAAGATGATATCGTGGTCTTTTGCATAAAAAAATCTAAAATATGTGAGAGTTATCAATCACTTTAGGATGCTTATTGCAATGCTTCAAGTCAAATAATTATTCGCTACTACGAAAAATCCATTTAACAACGGTTGAGGAACAAATATAATCACGCGGGTCTAGGCGTTGTTGTGTACAGTATAGTTGTATATGCGACACTTACAATCGCGATTTAGTGACTATTATGGTAAAATGTCTATCACAACAGTTGACGTAAACAATCGTTGTAATAATTATAGTGGCACGAGTTTGATACCCGCTACAATCAAAATTAAAATGCATAAAAATAGCATTTCACCATGGTTAAATGTTTTAACCGTTGTAGTATACGTAAGAGTTTATTATAAAATATGAGATTACTTGTTTTCCTTGTCCCTCACTAACCATATACAACCATCAAAATAGATTTTTGAGACAATAATAAAAAAAATTAAGTTATTATTGGAAAACAACTTAAAATATCCAATATTTTTCGAATTGCAAGCATCCTGTAAATCATGATTTCCTCTTTTAGCCTATAGGATTTGATTCAATTCCAACTTCTTCAAAGTAATGTTGATAAATGGCTGTCATTCTGAGTCTTTCACATAAAATGTGATTTCCTCTTCTTTTCTACTTTATTTTTCAAACATCAAATTTTGTATGAAAGACTCAGAATGACACCGATTTATCAACATTGTTTTGAAGAATTTGTTACATTGAATGAAATTCTATATGCTAAAGAGGGAGTTATGATTTATAAGATGTATGTAATTCGAAAAACATTGGATCGTCTAAGTTGATTTTCAAGAATAACTTAATTTTTTAAATTATTATCTTAAAAATCTTTTTAAATGAGTGCAAGTTCAATGAGGGGTTAGTGAAACAAGTAATCTCATATGATATAACAAACTCTCTAACAACATTTATCAACAAAAACATCAAATTAATTTACATGGATTGGGAGAACTGAATAACTAACTATTTCTTGAAGCTTTAAGTGAGAATATTTATCAACTCATATGGTACGCTTACTACCACCATCATCATCACCATATGAGGTTCATCTATTTTGTGAAGCCATGAAGAAGAACAAATACTAGTAACACAAAAAAAACACATTATAGCAACAAAATACTAACAACATACAATATCACAAAATATATTAAGTTGTTTATAGAATACACCTCTTATTAAAAATAACCGTGGAACTATGAAGTTCATCTAGTTTGTGAAGTAATGAGCAAGAAATACAAGGTGTATGAAGTTTACACAATGACTTCATACTTCTTGTATTTTTCTCTATTGTTACGCAAACTATATGTACCTTATCAACTCATATTATACGTTTGCTACCACCATCATTATCACCATATGAGGTTCAACTAGTTTCTGAAGCCTTGAGAAAGAAATATAAGATGGATGAAGTTTACACAATAGCTTCATACTTCTTATATGTCTTCTCATAGATTCTCAAACTAGAAAAAGTTTGTTGTTGTTGTTGTTTCTAAAGTCCTACAAACACCATGAATATTATCAACATGTGAAACTGCTAGCTTATTTCTCAACAACACAACATGAAACAACAACATAGAACACCATACAACCATAAAAGAAGCATAAACTATATAACAAGAAGAAAATTATAGGAAAACCATGTGAAACATAACAACAACATACACGAAAACGAGACAATAAGGAAAAAGAAGAATACATTTATGTAAGAAGAATAAGATTGACGGCTATACTGTAGAATAAGAATGATAATGATGAAGAAGAAGAAAAAAATGGATTCTACGGTTTTGCTGTGAAAGATAAAACGCTACTATTAAAGAGCGAGAATTAATTCACTTATATATAAATATACTCACAACGGTTTACAATAACAACCATGATAATATATATATGTGTCACATTGGTGAAACATATCAACCGAAGTCATAACCATTTAAGTTTTTTATTTAAAAATGAATTAAAAAGAAAAGACGCCATTTAACATTAAAATAATTATATATATGAGCGCTGAGGTTCGAATCCATAAAAATTTGATAGTATCACCACACTTGACTCTTCAACCGTTATTATATATATATATATATAATTTTTAATAAAAAAACAAAATTAATATAATAGCGTCTTAGTTTAGAGATGTCACCATGATGTAGAGAAAAATCGTAATAACTATGACGTTTTGTAATAGTGACATTACTAAATACAAGTTGTATGTTTGTAATATCCCTTTCTATAGACTTCATAATATTACCAAAATCTCCGGTTTCACTATAAGTTGTCTCCCTTTTAATTATTTTAGTGTCTCGATTTTTAAAAGTAAAACGAAGTGTATCCACCTACAATCTCTATGGGTGATAAATAAAAACCATGTTACCTAGTTATAAAGGAAACCTCCTTTCCATGATGATATAACTCGGGTTGTAAAATATATATTATCTAAGTCACACTCATTCATAGTTTTAAATTTACCATTGGCCTAATAAGCCTATTAAGGAAATCGACACATGGATAACTTTTTTATCTAAGTTGTATCAAAACTAGATAATTTGTCACCATATCTTGGAACAAATTGTGTGCTTTTATAAAATAAAGTGAGTTGAGATTACTACAAACATTCTAAGATAAATGAAGTTTTACAAAATTATGTTGGGACATGCTTTTATCTGATCAATGATAGACTTGTACTCTTAAATCTAGATTTCTTAAAGGAAATAAGCCTATTAATGGCTACACTTCTTCTTATTTATGGCTCAGATTGAAAAGATCTTTTAATCATATTCAAGATGGCTATTCTTAAAAAATAGGAGATGATAGATCTATATCTTTTTGAAACGAGAATTGGAATAATAATGTGATTGTTGATTACTTGAGCTCTCTTGATTATGTGTGAGCTATCTTGACTACCAAGGTTTTGATTTCATTCACAATAGTTATCAGTCTCTTTCGGATTGGTTAATCACTTTTTAACCTGCTCACATTTGAGAATAACCATCTATTTTGTAATTATTCTATCTTTAGTGTTGTGTTTCAATTTTTTGTCTCTAAAATTTCTCTATCATATCATATCAACTCAATCACAACAAGATCATACTAGGATTGGTTCTTCTCTTTATCTTTAGTTTTGCGCATGGAAAATCACCAAACACCTTGACTTGTATTTTGTGATCATCTATATTTTGTATTGATTAACTTTTAACTAATAAATACAATGAATGTTTGCCCTAATTGTTGATATTATAGGTGAAAGTACAACACATTCCATCAAGTTAATCTACATGTTCATGAGTTTATTTCCATGTCTTCTTCAACAAAGCTTTATTGAGATTCAAGCTTCATTATTGAAGGTGCTTTGAAGTAATATCATGACAAGGTCTATTATGATTCATCATACCTCAAGTTGCCAAAGATAGTTCAAAGATGTAAGGGTTGATTGAAGAAGTTTGACCTAATTGGATAAGTCTTTGATTTCTTGATCACAAGTACATATCTCCTTCAATTCTCAATATTTGGAAGTGGTTATGATTGCTATGGTTTCTCATTATCATCCTCAACAACTTCTTTTTACATGACAAAAGTATTTGTGCAATAAGGTTTGTCAAAATTAAAAAGAGTTTCCAAGGCATTTTGTTGCTCTATGAGCTAGGGTCTTGAACTTCAAAGGGCTATATTTTGCTCATCTTTTGATATTTTTGAGTGATTCAAAAAACATTCTTCTCTTCAAAGGGTTATCAACAAATAGCTTCAAAAGTTTCAATAAAATTTTGTGTGGAAGATATTTAATGATGAAAAAAGATTACAATCTTGTAGACAGGCCATCAAATTCCCTTATGTGACTTCAAAAAATCATAACTTGGTCAATTTTTATCTCTTTGATACCATTCTTTTTCCATAATAATCCTAAGGATGTGAACTTCAACTATTCTTTCATGTGCAAAGCTTGAAAATGGATGGAAGATGTCCTAAGGATGCAAAAGATTATAGGTCATCTCATGAATTTTCACCAACTTCACCAAGTAATAACTTTCTAATTTTTTGGATACTTTAAATGGTTCAAATCTCAAAATGTCATTCAAGAGATATACTTCATGCCATATTTTTAGGTCGAGAGCAAATTTCAAATGGAATGTCATGTTTGGGTGCAAGACATCATAGGCCACTTTTGAGGGAAAAACGTAGAAATTTTCTAAGTACAAAAGTCAACCTCTTTTTCTCAACTATGACTCATCACAACTCTTAGATCAAACATCCATTAATTCTAATTCTTTTTACATTGTAAAGCTTGTGATCTCATCTTTATAAAACTTTAAAAATCATGCCCTAAGACTCCTTGAGTTGTGAATGCCATTGATTCAAAAATGGCACCTTGAAACTGAAGTTTCACTTCAAGACAGAATTTGAAATTCATGTTGTGGTTTCTAAACATCAAATTAGCACGCGTTTTTTGTCTAAACATGTTTAGCCAACTTGCCAAAGTGGATTAGAGCCTTGAAACTTAAGGATTGAGTGAGTTTTGATGCTAAACAGAACACACAATCCTCATGTATCAGGTTCACACGATTTCCCTACAAACTTCATTATTTCACATGCTTGAGCATCCCACTTATTTCCCTATAAATAGAGGACCACACCTTATTCATTTTCTCAAGCTTAGAGAGCCAGAATCACCCTGTCAAACTTCCTCTTGAACCCCCTTTTCTGTAACTTCGAATTTGCTTTTACAGCTTTCCTCAATCTGTTTTCTTTGTCAATTCATCATCCTTGAACCTCACTGAAGCTAACAAAAGAGGAACCAAGCTCTAAGAATTCCTAAATCGTGCTAGTTATGTCAAGTTTCAGAGCTCTGCATTTGAACTTCAATAGGTAATTCTCTCAAACTTTTATACTGTTATGAAGCTCTCATCATACTGATTCTAGTCGCAACATTGATTTTCAATTGGAAGTGAGTTTTGGCCATGAAATTTCAAATCCCTTTTCAAATATTTCCATCCAAAACGACTGAGCTACACCTTACACAAGTTTTTCGCGAGGGTACCGTTGGAATCGTCTTGAAGAGACTAAGCGAATGGTACCGGTATCGAGCTCTAATTTTACCATTTCAGGGACCTGTAATTCGTGCGGCTGGAGGTTGAAGATGACCTACGTGTCATCTCTCAACCAATGATAGCGTGCCACATATTTTTTTCAAATCTGATTTAATTAATGATTCAGTGTTTTATTCACTAAGGACCATAATATGCATAATGCGTGTGATCCATTGGATTAGCTTACTAACGCGTTTTGACTCTCATCCATTGGTCTAAATTTTTTTGACTTTATTTTTTATTTCTGATCTTATATTTTATTTGTTTTAAACTTCAATAATTCATAAAAAAATTATTTTAACTTCAAAAAATCCAAAAACATTCTTAAAAATACTTTTGATTTTTCTCTTTCTGATTATTGTTTTTTCACAATTTTATTTTGTGTTTTGATATTTTTTTTATAATTTTTCACTTTATTTGAGTTGTTTTAAATGTTTAAAAATACTTTTGAACATTTTTAAATTTTGAAAAAAAAGTCATCAATAACATTTCTCTTATTTCTGACCTTCTGATTTTTTTTTAGAATTTTATTCTGACTTCTACTATTTTTGATCTTTTTTTCACTTATGTGAGTAATTTTAATTATTTTAAAAATATTTCTGACTTTAAAAAATTACCAAAAAATTTATAAAAATATTTGAGCTTATTTCTGATTTTTCTATGGTTTCATTTAATTTTTCTTGGATGTTTTGAATATAGTTGTTATTTTACCCTTTTATTTTCATTTAAAAAACCATTTTAAAAATCTTTTTTCTTTATTTTTTATACAATTTTATTTTGTATATATTCTGGTTGATCTTGGACTATGAGATTTTGATCACGAGCTTTATTAACATCATTGGATCCATGGTGTTGAGTTTAACTCCACAAAAAATGGATGAATGGTTTTAATAATAACTTGATTAAATTTTTGGTTCAAATGTGGTTTGATTCTTACCCCATACCTCTTCATCTTATCCTATTCTTACTTGTACTAAATGTTATTGGAGAATGATTTACACGTCATTTTTCTAAACATATGGTACATAGATTGCTATTGACCGGCCTCAAAATAGGTGCGACTTCTATATAAGTCCACTTACGATTGCTTAACATAGCGCTAAATTTTGTCCCGATTCAAGAAATGATCATTCGTGGCCCAAACCCATGTTTGTAAGCCCAAGTATGTTAATTTGAATCCTTTGATCCAATAACTTTGAGATTCGTTGTTAGGAGGCTTTGGTCTTATCAATTCTCTAATGAATCTTCATAAGCTTTGGTCAAAGTGAATCACTTAAACATCGTCGATCATTTATGGTTTCCTTGAGAATTTTAAATAAATGATATACTTGACAAAAAGCAAATGAAACTTGTTGTTGAGAGACTTTGATCTAATCAATCTTCTAATGAGTTTCAAATGCAAGTTTCAAGATGGTCATTTATCTAACCTCTAATTTCTAACAATTGACTTTATTTTGTGCCTTTACTTTATGCTCTCTACTTTTAGCACATTTATTTTAGCATTTACATTTCATGCTATTTTCATCTTTACTCACTTGAGCATTTACTTTTGTGTCATTTTTATTTTTGCTCAATTAAGTTGTTTCATTTCTTTTTGAAGATACTTAATAATCAACTCGAACCATAAAAAAAACTTTAATGTTACTTGGACTACTTGGTTACCATCCTTGACATTATGGAGTGATGGACTTCTTGGACTTAGGATTAGAGAATTTGACCTACCTTGAGACCTTGTGACCTCAACTATTATTTTGTATGGAGCTCTTAGGGTTTACCCTAAGACATTGATTTGTTTGTTTGCTTTGTGTGCAGGTTACTGTGATTACATGCTTTGTCTGTAATCGGGAATTCATCTGTATACAGCCGTTACTCTGCCCAATTTTTGTGAAGATTTAATGCAATTGAAGAGTGGTTTTCTTAAGAGGTTTATTATCTTTGCTTGTTTGGTTTCAAATACAAATGATGGGAATTCTACATTGACTCATTGTGTCAAGTGTTGGCTCCTTGTTGGTTAGATGGTTCTTTTTCCTAAATTTTACCTTATGCTTTAGGATAGTCCCTTCATCTCCTCCCATCTTCTTTAATTTCAAAAATCTTTTCCCTCCTTTTGAAAATTCTTCTTGTTTTTAAACTTGATCCACTTTCACAATAAACTTGGACTTAGGTCCATGTCTTTTCAAGATATTTTCTTAATCAAATTTTAACTAATTTAATAATACTTTGACATTATTGTGAGAGGACTAAAATTCAATCAATCTCATTCAAACCATTTTACCACTTTGGCCTTTTACCTTAAAACTTTTCTCAAAAGATTACACTCTTGTCAATCTTTGTAGTGATGCGAGCTACTATACTTCTACGATATGTAGTGAAGTGAGATATTTTCCACTTGGATGTTGAGAGAGGCTTTTGTTGATTTTAAAATTCAATCCATATCCTCCACTTTGAGATGGCGCAAATTCTCTTTTCTCATAATCTTGGATAGTAAGTATGTTTTCCACTCAGATACGACAATGATGTCTTATCTCTTAAAATTGACCAACACACTTGAGTTTTAAAAATTTTAAAGGTGAACTACGGGTACCCTGATTCCCTATTGCACAGAAGGTGGTACGTAGACACTAAAGGTTCGCAACCGCGGAGGGTGCAAAAATTGTAAAATATACTTCTTTTCTCATCTCCATAATCTATTTCTATACAAACATTTTATAACCAAAATACACAAATTTTCAAAGAGGTTTCTGCGGAGTACCGTAGATGTTTAGGGTGCTAATACCTTCCCTTTTCATAACCAATCCCCGAACTTAGATTCTCTCCCCATCTTTTTTGGGTTATTCTCTATTTTCCCATTCCTTTAGAAACAATAAAGCGCGGTGGCGGTTTTTATTTTGATCTGTGCAAGTTAAGTCAATACAATGGCTTAGTCTCAATATTTCTACGGCTATAGAAAAATGGCGACTTCACTGGGGAAAGATCGACCTATTGTTGGTTCATCCCTAAGTAGGTTGAGCCTATCTTTGTTTATTTGTATATGTGTTATTATTTGTTGTATATTATGTGTTGTATATATGTTTGTCTGGATTTTCCTGGTTTTCAGGGTGCTTGGTGATTTTTCATAAGTCCTATACCTGGACTTGGGCAAACTTAAGATATGACGGGTGGTATAGTCATGTTAACTTTGAGCGAGTAATCCAAAAAAAAGGAGACATGAGATCCCCCACTCAGTGGAGGCCCCTTTGACTGTAATGTTGTTTACCGAGTAATCAGGAAGATGTGTTACTTTCGACCTGGAAGTCTGCTGAAACTGAGGACCGAAGAACCTTTAACCCATCTTGGCCTTTTAGGTGTAGTGCGAAAGCTATGACGGAGTAATCCGGAAGTGGTTGTCATATGATACTATGCTCAGACGAGTTTTTCTTGAGAATATTACTAATTACCGAGTGTTGTACCCCAAAATTTTCCCTCTCATTTTACTCAATACATACTCCTAGAGATCCTCAATTTGCTCAAGTTTGCCCAAGAGTTGACCAGACAAACTCTCTCCTAAGGCAGTGTGTCTCAAATTAGGGTTTCCATTTTCATCAAGATAGGTAAACTCCAAAGACCTCATATTCCCTACATGGTCCTAATATGTTCTCAAGATCCTCCATGTCAAATTTCAAGCACTGCACAAGAAGTTTGCTCAGTCAACTGCTCAGATGCTTGAGAATCGATTGTATTAGGTCAAAAGTCAACTATGGCCCACATACAGTCAAACTTCAATATTTTTGGTCAACATCCACATTTTTAAGTGAATTTCATCATTTGATCAAGGTTTGATCATTATTCTTCAAGGAATGCCCCAAATTCATCAAAACCCAAATGTTGCTAAATTAGGGTTTCTCAAGAAAAGTCAACCAAACTTTGATCAAGCATAACTTCCACATACTTTGTCAGAAATTTTCCATCGAAGGCTCATTTTGAAGAGGACGCAATTCCCTACAATTCAACTTCAGCCCTCAACTTCAAAATATGCACTCATAAAAAGATATGAATTTCTACATTATAGGTCCTTTTGAAAAGTCAACAAAAAACACCTTTTAGGTCAAAGCTTCTTACATGAACATGGAAGACCCAATTAAAATGAGACCAAAAGGGTTGCTTAGGGGACATCCTAAGCTTTCTAAAAAGACCAAGAACCACTCTCTAGGGTTAAAATTGGAGGAGATATGCCTTGTCAAAGTTGACCTTTTTTGCAAAATTGCCAAAAGTCAAATATACTCAAAAGTGCATTTTTTACTAAATGGGCTTAGCATTTCATGATTGCATCTCACTTGCAGCATGGTCCACGACCCAAATATCCACCCTCATGTTATTTTATTCATTTTCCATTTTATTCTGATTTTTTATTAATTAAAAATTGAATAAAATCAAATAATTGGTAAATAATATCAAAGATATGTTTGATATGATTTTTTGACAGGATCTCAATCAAAATATGCTGAGATATCAAGACCAAAATGAATCAAGCATGATTGGTACAAAAATGGGATAATTTGGCTCAATTTGGAAAGTTTTCATATGGCTAAAGAATCAAATCAAATCTCATCAAAACTTCAAGATCCAATCGGTTTTGCAACCCTAATTCATTGAGGGATATATAATGAACAAGTACAAGGCAAAAGAAAGGGGTTGGCAGTCGTGAATGAGAAAGAACAAAATCCAAAATTTCAAAGAAAAGTGTGGATCGAATTTCAAGCTGCAGGCCAATTCAAGCCATTATAATATTGCCAATCCCTTCCTGGACATTCTCTGAAGCGATTACAAACATCGCCCAGCCTCCACAAGCCCGGAAACACGTTGTATGAACATCACGGTTTGCCCTGTTTTTCTAAATCCAGTTACCATGATTCTTGCATCATAAACATGTTTTAATGTTATATTTGTGTTTGTTATCATGTTTGCAACGTGTTGGTTAGGTTTAATTAATGTTTTACCACATGTACTGACAATTGCCATTGATAGGGTTTTCATGTTCGTTTTAGGGTTTTTGTCCACAGGTAAAATTAGGCCACGAATAAGGTACTATGATGATCGTGACATCATGACCAGTTGAACCCTGGTCTTCAATTTCATTTATCTTGCGTTTTGTGAGTTTTTGAGTTGTACAGGGTTGTAGCTACAAACATTGTCCGTAGGTAAAAGTGCAGGGACCTAATACGACGGAGGAGGAAGAAGATGGTGGCGGGGCAGCCAACCATTGAACAATTCAAAATTTGCGTGCATTTTTGGTTCATTTATTTTGTTTGATATATTATATTTTGACCTTATTATATTGACAACTAAACAACGCAGCGCAGCTGGCAAAGGCATATGGTGGTAAGCGTGAGGACCTGGGTTCGATCCCAGATCCCAGCATTTTCCTTATTTTAATTCTCCCACGCAGGATCCTGTGTATCTCCCACTCAAGCGTCTTCCATACACTTCCAACATCCAACCAATGGATCAATGCTTATCCAGATCCAACGATCAGATCAAGGGATGACAATAAGCACCATCAGGAGAGCATCCCAGGGAATCAAGCGCGTTGACTGGGCTAAGCACTATTGGGCCTAATAATTCAACATGCACCTCCCTCATTCAGCAATACAGGCCCACTCTTTTTCCTTTTTCTATTTTTATTATTCTTATTATTCTTAATTATTTTCCCTTTTTACAAATAATCCTAAAATCATTTTTATTTATTTAATCAAAATCACAAAAACATCAAAAATATTTTTTATTTCTTAATTAATTTAGGGAAATTTAATTCTTTTTATAATTAAAAATAGTTAGAATTAGGGTTTTAATTTGTACATAACCTAATTAATTTTTTCTCAAATAATAACCTAAATATTTTCTCAATTAGATTTTTAGGGTTTCCAATTATTCCCGCATTCAATTCGCCGCGTGCATTTTAATTCTTTTTATTATTATTGTAACTGCTCCAAGTTTGTAATAGTAATTAGGGTTTTACATTTCCGCATTTTTATTTTCAATCCAGATAATTATGTAACTGCCAAAGCCCTGTAATAGCTAGGACCTTTAAACTTTCCTCACTTTTAATTCCTGCAAATATTTAACTGTAAGATGCATGGTTAATAGGATTGTATGGAAAGATGCTTGAAAATTAAAATGATAGATCACCTAATGTGCAAAGACTAATTAATTGAAAAATAACACATGCACATATTCACTCCTAGGGTTTGCCTCACTTCGGTTACCTTCGGTAAACAGTCCTTAAGCTTAGGAGATTTTAGTGGTCGCCCTTCTGTCTAAAAGATCAAATGTTCCATTTGAATTTTGCCTCGGAAATGTTGCCTCGGAAAGATCTTAAGACTCTAGGGTTACTACTAAGGTTTCCTACTCGTTGCTCCGGTGACTGTACTTGTCCCTTTCGAACGTCCCTTACAAACTCCAACGACGGGGCTATCTACTCCTTAATAGTAGGATGGCGTTGTCTAAAGGAAACGAGAACAAATAACCCTTTTTCGAGTAGGTGGAATCTTAAGTACTTGCTCAATAAAACTTTTCAAACAAACAACTTGCAAAACAATTTTCAAAAACAAACTTCGTCACACCCTTGAGGACTGATACAAGGTTTATCACGAAGTAAAACTTTTTTTTCAAAACAAGCACACACAAGAAATTTTAAAAAGATGAGCAAGTACCTAAGAGCCCATGGAAAACCATGGATAGAAAGGGTGCTAACACCTTCCCTTTCTATAATCTACCCCCCCCCCCTTCCCCCCCGTACTCAGAAATCTCGAAAAAGGTTTTTTCTGTTCTTTTTCCTTTTCCGTGATTGGATGAAATAAAAGTCGGTGGCGACTCTTGCTTACCGCGACATTTTGTGAACGAAAAACACAAAACACAAACCAATAAAAACAATCGGTTCTGCCACCATATCATAGAACTGGAGACTCTGCTGGGGATACTAAATAAAGTGGGGTATAGCTTAGGATCTAGGTCATTTCAAATTGCTTCCTTGTTTGTTTGCTTTATTCTTAAATGGTTTTTGCTTGGGTTACTATAGATCCTTCACCAGGATCTGGGGGCACTTATTAGGTAAACAGCAATAGATCATGGAGACTGTACGGTATAGACCAATATGGTTTAAGCGATGGTTGTGTTGGTGCGACACTTTGGCTGGTCGGTATCCTTCATGGGGAAACGAGGAGAATACGGGGCCGCCGTGTAGTGTCGTAAAGCACTAACGGACCTTAGAACCTTAGTTGAACAAACTTGGCTAGTAGAAAGTAGTGAGATAGTCGGCCTCGGTATAAAGCTGAGGATTGGTTGATACTCGATGCTACACTCATTGAGATCAGACTTTCGAGATATTTCGGCCGCAAGAAAAGATTGCCTGAGCTGAAACAATGCCCGATAAAGGATGATCAGTGATATTGAGAATCCTTAGAACCCAGTTACTTTTTTAAGATAGGTTTGAAACCAACTAAACTTCAAGAGGGTACTTACCTATCGAATCCATGCAAGCCTAAACCTAAGGCTACTTGTGTGACTTGTTTGCTTTCTGTTCCTAACAATTTTAACTCATTGTAGGGTTTTGTTTGTATTCCTTGCATGACCTTGTTTGTTTAAATCCAATAAATTGGTTTCTTCCCTTGCATTTTCGCTTAACACATAGCATACACATCATAGCATCATAACATGACATATCATACTAACCATTTCAAGGATCTCGAGGGGCTGTGATGCAGGTATGATGAAGCAGACGTCTAGCAAGGGGCAAGGGGATTTATTTTCCTCTAGCCAATGTCGTCAAAAGATCAAAACATAATAACTTGAGTCAGGGGCTATGACCCACTTGATATGGTGGGCTGGACTCTTATAGAAGGACATTTGACGATAAGAAATTCTTCAATCAAAGCTGCAAATCTCAACTTCTGACATTTTCTTGTTTACCCCGCGAGATCCTTGAAGACATTGCATACATATATCATACATATCATTGCATAAGCAGGTTTCAAAGCAGGTCTCTCATGTTCTCGCTGTTTATTTCAGCAATGTCTCTCAAACGAGACAACGGGGATCTCCAAACTCGAGAGGCTCAGTTCATGGAAATGTTCCTAAACCTATCCAAGGGGCAGGAAGAGTTGAAAGCACTCCTCACCATGAACCTGGCCAAGAAAAGTCCTGAAGACAATAAGGACGAACGGTTGGAACAACTGCAAGCTGAGGTAGATGCAATGAGAACCCAGATGCTGGGGCAGATGGCTCTTATCCAAGGCCTAGCCTGGGGACAAGAAGAGCTGAGAGCCATCATCAACCAACTTCATCAAGACAGATACAATAGTATGAAGCAAATAGTCGAGGTCGGGGACCAAGTCATTGATCATCCTCCAAGAAGACAAAAGGTTGGTTTGGTGAAGAGTGGACCTTTCCAAATTTCTACCACGTCACAGATCCAACAACAACCTCGCCAAAAACAATGGGTTAATTAGAGTAATCTGGATATACCTAAAAGGCAGTTTACCAAACTCAATATGTCACTGTCTCAAGCTTTGCAACACCTATTGAGGATGAATCTGATTACATTGATAGGACCTTATCCAAATCCCAATACTTCTTCCCCTAACTAAAATCCTGATGCAAGATGTGCATACCACTCCAACAGCCCGGGGCATGATACTGACTACTGTTGGAGGTTGAAATATAAAATTCAAGACCTGATTGATGAAGGAGCATTGGAATTCACACAAGATGGTCAACTGGAATGTTTCTGTCATTCCTCCAAGGCCCACCATTTGAAGTGACAAGTTTTGACAAGAGGGCTTTTCATTCATCAGAATTTTCAATTTGTAATTTTCTTTTGATTGTTCGAACATTTATTCATGTCAAACTTTGTTACTTTACCAATGTATTGCATATGTATATTTTGAATCAATTCATTCATATTCACTATATTTAAACTCCTTTCCTTTTTGTGATATTCAACTCTCGATCAAAAGCTCTGAGCCTTTAGAGGGGGGATGACGAAAATGATACCATAATCTATACAGTATGCTTTTGAACAGACCTTGCTGACGATGTACAGGCGTTGTTTCAAATCATAAACAGTGGAGTAATAAGGAAGATAATCCATAGTCAACCCCTTTGAGCCTAAGAAGTAGGAGTTTTTCTTCTCACATAAATTAAAAGCCTTAATCTTAACCTGGGGTAGGGTATTTTTCTCAGTTAATTCAGATGCGCATTCAGTCGCAATATTCTACTTCATACATAATGAATGGCATCGAAGATGTCCTTCCAAATCAGAATATGGTGATGGTTCCACATAATCATTAAGAACATGCAGTCATTATTGTTTAAAAGAAAAGCCCGCTAAGTCAAAACCTATGAAGGAGACTTAAGGAAAAAACTGGGGCATCCCGCTGACTGTAACCATAAAAAGAAACAGTTCAGGCAAAAGACAAGGATATTAAAGAAAGAGGTCCTACAAATCCTAGACAAAAAAGATGACTTCCTATTAAAAATAAACTGTCAGTATCTGAACCCTCACCGGAACATCAAGGAAAATATTCTAGAACTCAATTGGGATTCTAAACACGCAATTAACTGAGCATAGGACTAAAGAACATCACGAAGAGCGGGTGGGTACAAATAAATTTTGAGCCTTTATCTTTTGTTTCTTGAACCGTGAACCAGGTCACGTTATAACCCTTAAAAGTCCTAGCTGAAGCATGGGTTAGTTCGAAAGCATACTATTAAAAAAGGTATCCTGACTCCTATAAGGTTTGCTATAAATCTTGAGTTGACATCACACTTTTACAAAAAAAAATTGTTTTACTAAAAAATGAATTTTCAAACTTCAAGACAAACATAAGCTTTGCATTCTTAAAATAACATTGTTTGCATATGACTATTTGTTCAACAGCAGAGAAATTCGTATGACGAATATCTAGTGAACAAAAACCTTCTCAATAAAAAGGATCACCTCAAGTGGAAAAACACTTCCAACCAAGGGGCACAGCATGATCATTGTCCATTATCTGGGGCAGTCAAGTAAAGATTCAAGGAATCTCTCAAAGATGCCAAATAGCCAGGGGCAGATCTACATCTGAATCACTTGGGGCATTGGGTATGAATTCCAGCAACGAATCATGTACGGTCAAACAAACATCTTCTAGTAGTATGGCAACACTTACTACTATGGACAGTGTCAATTCTCCGTACCCAGTGAACGTGGACATAGTCGGAAAATACTATGCATGAACAAAGACCCGCTAGGTTGACTGGCCTAGGCAAAAATAAGGGCATCCCGGCGAACCAAAAGGGTTCGGGCAAAAATTAGGAATAAAAACAAAAAAGATATGTACACCCGGCAAGTCAAAAACCTAAAAAGGCGGCTTGAGCAAAAAAGGGTATCCCGGTGGACTGAAAATCTGAAAAGACAGTCCAGGAAAAAGTTAGGGATTAAAGCGTACGACTATGTCCCGTCATCTTGTCACGGGTCTATCAGTAGAAGACTTATCATTCTGATCGGCAGTTACCAAGCACCTCATAAGTTGGGATAACACTCAATCCACAAGGTCTTTGCAGGAACTTTCTCCGGCAGGTACAGGGGCAGAAAAGTCTTGATACGAAGTCATTGTCGTATCCTCAGCATGCATCCCAGTAACATCTACACTCCCCACAGAGTAGAGGCAACCAAAGTTTTGATCTCTGCCTCCCCAAACAGGATTTACTTTCCCCAGCCAAGCTCTTTCGGAGAGCCTGCGTCTATATTCCCCAGCCGAATTTTGTAATCCCAAGCCGTTCATATAGTTTTCTCCCGAGCAGAGTTTATTTCTCTGAATGCGGAAGCTCATCCCCAACAGAGTTATCTCCTGTAGAGTTATTCTCAAATAGAGTCTCTCCCCCGGAAGAGTTGCTGTAAACAAGGAGCAAATCTCCATCATAGTCATCTCCATTCACCGTCCCCAGCGGAAGTAGAAGAACCACAGTTTCTACAATGACCAGGAATGTAATTTCCAGTACTCTCCAATAGCAGTCAGGGATTTATTTTCCCAAACTCGAACGTGCCACAATAGCATTTTCATGTTCATATACCATGACATACGCATACATATTTCATACAACATAATCTTATTTATTTTGAGAACGTCACCAGACAATGCATTCCATGCATCATATATGATTAATCATGTACCTTTTCAGGAAAGATGGTTATCATCAACAATTTCCAGCAGGTCCAAGATTATCTCCTGAAACTAAACAGAGTAATTATCTGCACGATCGAATGCAGATTTACACGGGTTCGTCACGAAACAATCTTAAACGAGTTTCTCCTAAATGCATCTTCACACGGGTTTATCCTAAAAAATCTTACACGAGTCCTTTCTTATACATTTCCTCCTGAAGTTTTACATGAACTTATCACAAAGTAACCTTACCCAGGTTCCTCCTGAAGTTTTACACGAACTTATCACAAAGTAACCTTACACAGGTTCCTCTTGAAGTTTTACACAGACTTAGCCCAAAGTAACCTTACCCAGGTTCCTGCCGAAGTTTTACACGGACTTATCCCGAAGTAACCCTACCCAGGTTCCTCCTAAAGCCCTACACAGACCCATCACGAGCAACCTTACCTAGGTTCCTTCTGAAGTTTTACACGAACTTATCCCAAAGTAACCTTACCCAGGTGTTGTACCCCAAAATTTTCCCTCCCATTTTACTCAACAAATGTCAATTGAGGTCCCCAAGTTGCTCAAGGAAGTCCAAGAGTTGACCAGACAAACTCTCTCCTAAGGCAGTATACCTCAAATTAGGGTTTCCCTTTTCATCAAGATGTGTGAACCACAAAGGACTCAAATGCTTCCCAAGGTCCTAATATGTTCCCAATATCATCCATGTCAAGTTTCAGGCCTTACACAAAGAAGTTTGCTCAGTCAACTGCTCAAATGCTTGAGAATCGACTATATTAGGTCAAAAGTCAATTGCGGCCCACATATAGTCAAACCTCAATATTTTTGGTCAACATCAACATTTTGAAGTGACTTACATCATTTGATCAAGGGTTTATCATGATTCCTCAAGGAATGCTCCAAATTTATCAAAACTCAAAGTTGCTAAATTAGGGTTTTACAGGAAAAGTCAACCCAACTTTGACCAAGCATAACTTCTTCATACTTTATCAGAAATTTTCCATCCAAGGCTCATTTTGAAGAGGATGCAATTACCTACAATTAATCTTCATCCCACAAGTTCAAAATATGCACTCATAAAAAGATATGAATTTTTACATTATAGGTCCTTTTGAAAAGTCAACAAAAACACATTTTAGGTCAAAGCTTCTTACATGAACATGGAAGATCCAATTGAGATGAAACCAAAAGGGTTGTTTAGGGGACATCCTAATATTTCTAAAAATTCCAAGAACACCATCCTAGGGTCAAAATTGAGAGAGTTGTGCATTGTCAAAGTTGGCAATTTTTGGAAAATTATCAAAAGTCAACATTGATCAAATTTGCATTTTTTTCCAAAGGGGCCCATGTTTTCTTGTTTGAAACATTTTTCTAATAGGACCCACGACCCTGAGCTTTTCCACCTATTATTTTATTATTTTTATCATTTATTTTGATTTTTTATTCATTTAAATCAAAATAAATCAAATTAAATGGTAAAATAATAAAAGCAAATCAAATCTTGGGATTTTTGTGCACATTTGGAGTCTATGTATAGATAGCATGATGATCAATTCGTGCAATACTCATTAGGATTGGAAAAGATTGGATTGAAGCTTGTTTTGGAAAGATATCATACATGAATCAAATCAAATCACATTTTCATAATTCTCAAAGATATGATGCAATTTTATTGACCTAATATGCTCTACTATATGTATACAACAATTCCAAATCATAAACACAAGGTTTGTAGCCGTGAAAAGCCAGGAAGAAAACTCAAAAATTTGGACAAAAGTGTGAATCGGTTTTCAATCTACAAGGCATTTCAAGACCACCAATCCCTTCCTTGACGTTCCCAGAAGCTATTCCCATCATCTCCAAGGCATGAAACATTCAAAATCGTAAGCTATAAGACTCATTTTGTCCCACTGTTTTTGGTTTTTGATTTCATATATGCATGCATTTTCAGTGAGAATTAACCCTACATTCTTGTTTGTCATAAGGATTTGAAGCCCTCTGTGTCATTTAATTGAACTTTAAGTGCAGGAAAGGCAAGATTCCATGATTAGGGTTTCAAGTTTAGTTTTTGGGTTTCTTAGTACAGGCCAAATTAGGAACAAATATGGGTACCATGATGATCATGGCTTCAAGCCTAGTTGATTCGTGGCCTCCAATGAAATTTATATCGCGTTTGCTGCATTTTTGAAGGTGACAGGGTTTTAGCTATGGAATCATGTTTGTAGGTAAAAGTATTCATCCTAATACGACGGATAGGGAAGAAGATGATGCATTGTAAAGCACCACTGGCTGGTCTAAATTTACGCGCGTGTTCTGGCAATTGATGTTGTTTTTCAATATATTTTATTTTTGTTATTGATATTAACAAATGAAACAATGGCCCGGTGGTACAAGGTGACGTTTCCCAGGCGCGTGTGCAGGAGGTCAGGGGTTCGAGCCCTGCCTCCTGCATTTTGTTTATTTCTTACAATTCTCTTGCAGATCTTGTGCGCATCACTGTACAGCGTCTACCATGCGCCTCCAATAATCAACTAGTAGATCCATCATGCAGCCAGATGTACGCTCAACCTTGAGAGACCATGGTGCGCCTTCAAGTGAATGCCACACCTAATCCAGCATGGTCAACCCGGGCTTAGCTTGTTGGGCCTAAAAATTTTAGATTCTCACCCCCTTTCAGCAAGTCAACACAGGCCCATTTGGTTACTTTTTTTTAATTTCTTTTCTCTAGTTACTTGCTTTTTCTCTTTTAATCAACACAAAAATTATTTTTTATTAAATTAACAAATCAAAATTATAAAAATCTTTTTTTAATTAATATTTTTAATTAATTTAGGGTAATTTAATTTTTTTTATATAATTAAAAATAATTAGACTTAGGATTTTATTTGTACATAACTTAGCTAATTTTCCTCAAAAATACACCAAAATCATTTTTCTCATAAATATTTATTTCTTTAATTTAATTAGTAAATTAGGTTAATTTAATTTCTTTCATAATTAAAGATAGTTAGAAATTAGGGCTTAATTAATTCGTAATTAAATTGTGTTCTTCTCAAATAAATCCATATAAAATCTTTTCTCCCTCAATTAGGGTTTTAGGTTATCTATCCACGTATTTAATTCTCCGTGTGTTTAATTATTTCTTTTTCATTATTATGTAACTGCTTATTGGTTTGTAATAGTTAAAACTAGGGTTTTTATTTATCGCTTTTCCTTGATTTTTGGTTATGTAATTAATCCCCCTCCCCGAAGCCTTGTAATAGTTAGGTTTATTTTTCTCGTACTTTTAATTTCCGCAATCTTTAACTGTTAGATGTATGATAATAGGATTGTATGGAAAGATGCTTAAAAAAAATTAAAACGGTAGATAACCCTAATTGTGCAAAGATAACATTAACTAAAATCGAACACTTGCACATACTCATTCCTAGGGTTTGCCTCACTTCGGTCGCCTTCGGTAACCAGTCATTAAGCATAGGAAATTTTAGTGGTCGCCCTCCTATCTAAAAGATCATCTGTCCCGTTTGAATGTTGCCTCGGAAATGTTGCCTCAAAAGGATCTTTAAGACTATAGGGTTACTACTAAAGGTTCCAAATTGTTGCTTTAATGATTGTACATGTCCCTTTCGAATATCCCTTACAAACCCCAATGACGGGGCTACCTACTTCTTAATAGTAGGATAACGATGTCTAAAGGAAATGAGAACAAATAATCTTTTTTCGAGTAGGTAGAATCTTAAGTACTTTCTCAATAAAAAACTTTTCACACAAACACCTTTCAAAACAAATTTTCAAAACAACTTCGTCACATCCTTAAGGACTGATACAAGGGTTATCACGAAGTAAAACATTTTCAAAACAAACACACACAAGCAATTTGAAAAAATGAGCAAGTAACTAAGAGCCCATGGAAAACCATGGATAGAAAGGGTGCTAACACCTTCCCTTTCTATAATCTACCCCCCGTAATCAGAAATCTCGAAAAAAGGTTTTTTCTGTTCTTTTTCATTTTCCATGATTGGATGAAATAAAAGTCGGTGGCGACTCTAGCTTACCGCGACATTTTGCGAACAAAAAATGCAAAAGGAAAACCAGGTAAAACAGTTGGTTCTACCACCGTATCACAGAACTGGCGACTCTGCTGGGGAACTTAAATAAGTGGGGTATACCTTAGGATCTAGGTCATTAAATTGCTTCTCTTGATTGCTTTACTTTTTAGGGTTTTGTTTGGGGTTACTATAGATCTTACACCCGGATCTGGGGGCACTTATTAGGTAAACAACAATAGATCGTGGAGACTGTACGACATAGACCGATATGGTTTAAGCGATGGTTATGTTGGTGTGGCACTTTGGTTGGTATCGGTATCCTTCATGGGGAAACGAGGAGAATACGGGGCCGCCGTGTGGTGTCGTGAAGCACTAACGGACCTTAGAACCTTAGTTGAACAAACTTGGCCATTAGAAAGTGGAGAGATAGTCGGCCTCGGTGTAGAGCTGAGGATTGGTTGATACTTGATGCTACACTCATTGAGATCAGACTTTCGGGATATTTCGGATGCAAGAAAAGATTGCTTGAGTTGAGACAATGCCGATAAAGGATGGTTAGTGATATTGAGATCCTCTAGAACCCGGTTACTTTTTAAGACATGTTTGAAACCAACTAAAGTTCAAGAGGATACTACCTTTAACCTCATACAAGCCTTAAACCTAAGGACTTTGTGTGATTTGACTGTGTTTGCTATACCTGTGTTTTCTCATGACATCATGCATCATAACATAGCATCCATTCTTATTGCACTAACCATTTCAAAGACCAAGGGAATTTATCTTTGTTTTGTTTTGCATATCATGGCTTTCGTTCGTAGAAACACTATCTGAATCAACTTTGTGAAGATACCTTCACAACTCAAAGAACTAGCATCAAGGGTTTCTGAAAATTCTATGTTCACTAAGAGACATGGTCTACTTCTCAACCTAGTTATTTCAAACTTTTATGAGAAGATGATGAGTGTACTCTTTCAGTTCTTTGATCCCAAGCACCACTACTTCACCTTTCCAGACTATCAGTTGGTACCTACCTTGGAAGAATTCTCTCAGCTGTTGAATATACCCATTCTTGAGCAGTTACCCGTCACATGTTTAGAAGAAGCTCCTAAGCCAAAAGTCATTGCCTCGGCTTTGCTCCTGAAACGGGCCGACGTGGTATCCAATTGGGAAACAAGAAGCTGACTCAAGGGTATTCTAGCTAAGTTTCTGATAGACAAAGCCCAGCTGTTTTGGGATGATATGGATTTTCAAGCTTTCGAGGAGGTCTTATCTCTTCTAATCTATGGGTTAGTCCTATTCCCTAATTCGGGCTCATTCATAGATGTGAATGCTATCAAGATCTTTCTCTCTTACAACCCGGTGCCTACTTTTCTCAGAGATATTTTGCACACTCTCCATACTTGTACCATGAAGAGAAGAGGGATTCTTATGTGTTGTATGCCATTGTTGTCGAGGTGGTTTATTTCTCACCTCCCTAAGTCCATACTGAAGAATGAAGAAGGTTTAGGTTGGTCGCAAAGGATAATGTCACTCGCTCATACGAATATTCTTTGGTGTTCTCGAGCTATGGAAAACACTGCTATTATTGACCGCTGCGGAGCGTACCCAAATGTCTCGCTACTTGGCATCAGAGGGGGTATAACCTACAATCCTTGTCTAGCTCTACGATAATTTGGTTATGCTCGAAGGGATGGTCCCCATGAGTTGCTTATCGAGGGTATTGTATTCAACTATGAGGATGATGTTAAAAAGTATTGCCGGAGGTTTATACGAGCCTAGGGCATGGTAAACAGATCTGGTGCCAAGGCTTTGGGGCTAAAGACTTCCATTCCTATGGAACCTTACCTACAATGGTTACAAGCTTGTGCCTAGAAGCTTATGATGCCCTATGTGGCCGTTTTACCAGTGATTGTGGAACCCACTACGGAGGAGGGTATTCCTTATACAGTTCTCTATCCTTATATGCCCACTGATCTTGGGGAATTACAGAGGTCTTGGATTCAGTTGATGAAGGAGCAGGATACTTACAGGGATCAGTTCCATGCTCAGAAGAGAAAGGTTTTAGAGCTCACAAAGCAACTGCATGAAGAAAGAGGACTCAATGACTATATCGGCACAAAGAGGAAGCATCCATGGGAATTTTGATGTCTTTTATAGTTTCAAATTTATTTTTAATTGTAGCGCCTAAAAGGCATTTGAACTTCAAATTCAACTAATAAAGTTTTTGTTTATTTTTTATTTGCAAATTTAAATTTCCCGAAGTCTTTGAAATCATTGCATGCGCATACCATTATCATGCACATCATTACAGGTACCATTACAGGTTTCTTATCTTCTTTGTTGTTTATTTAAGCAAGAAATGTCTTCCGAGCAAACCATCAAGGACCTTCAGGCACAGAACGCCCAGTTCCAACAAATGTTTATAAGTCTGGCAAAAGGGAAGGAGGATCTGAAAGCCCTCATTTTGAAAGAAAAGAAGAAAAAGAAGAAGGTTGTCGGTATTATGAATATGGGCAGAAGGTTTGGAGAGCGGTTGAAGCGACAAACTGATCTGACCTCTTCATCCAAGGAAGGGGAGAATCAAGAAGAAGAGAAGGACCCCAGTTCTGCAGTTTCTGACAATGATACCGATTATAATAATGAGCAATATCCTCCTGCTGAGGATAGATACAAGCAGTTAGAAGATCGTCTGAGTGCCATGGAAGTTCAGAGGATACTTGGACTAGATTTCGAAGAATTGGGATTGGTGTCGGGAGTGGTCATCCCGCAGAAGTTCAAAGCTCTAGTTTTTGCTAAGTATGATGGGGTGTCCTGCCCAAAACTCCATCTCTGTTCTTATGTCAGAAAGATCCAACCCCACACCGCTGATAGAAATTTGTGGGTTCATTTCTTTCAAGATAGTCTGTCAGGGACTTAGCTTGAATGGTTCTACCAGCTGGAGGGAGCCAATATCTAAAACTAGAAAGATCTGGCTGCTGCTTTCTACAAGCAATATCAGTATAATGCCGACCTTGCTCCCACTCGTACTCAACTCGAGAATATGTCCATGGGTGCAGGTGAAGGTTTTAAAGATTATGCATAAAAATGGAGAGACTTTGCTGGGAGAGTTCAACCCCCGTTGTCTGATAGGGAGTTGGTTGATATGTTTCTAGGGACGCTATCTGGTCCATTTTTCAATCATTTGATCGGCAGCTCATCAGTTGGTTTCACTGAGCTGATCCTAACTGGGGAAAGAGTAGAAGTTGGGATTCGAAGTGGCAAAATACAGAAGGATGCCTCTTCAAGTTCAGTAAAGAAGCCTTTTGCTGGTAAGAAGGAAGCCAGTTCCATATACAGCCCGAGGGGCCAAAACAGGGCTGAACATCGTCAGACAGTAAGTGTCGTGATGATACCTAGACCTGCAGTTGATCCACAATGCAACAATCAACAAAGGGTGGAAATACCGCAATGGCAGTTTACCCGTATCAACATGACATTGGCTGAAGTTCTACCTCATCTGCTGAGATCCAACTTGGCAACCTTGAGAGAGGCCCCCAAGAATCCAAATACTACATCTCCCCGATATAATCCAAATGTCTGGTGTGCCTATCATTCTGAGAGTCTTGGCCACGAAACAAATGACTGTTGGGCTCTGAGAAACAAAATACAAGACTTGATTGAAGCTAAGGAAATAGATTTTGATGCTCCGGAGAAGCCAAATGTCATAACTTCTCCCATGCCTAAGCACGGTCGTGGAGTTAATGATATTGATACTAATTTGTTTGTTACCTCTGTCGATGAAGTGTCTACTCCTCTCATGACTGTCAAGAAGAATTTGTTGTTGGCCGGTTTATTTCCGGGTTGTGGTGAAGGTTGCCACATGTGTTCGTTTCTACCTTCTGGTTGCCGTTTGCTGAAGTTAGGTGTCAAACGCCTGATAGATAGCAAAGAAATTCTGTTTGAGAAAACTTTGGTTCCTGTTGTTCCATCTGAAGATGTTGCTATTATAACCATTTTTGCCAATCCTTCTAAGGTTTCCTCGAGAAGACTTGTTAGGATTACATCTACTCTAAGAATTTCTCCACTGACAATCATTATTCCTGGTCATGTCCCATATGTCTCGGACAAAGTTGTCCCCTGGCATTATGGTGCTGATGTGTACTATCATGGCATCAAACAAGATTTGAAAGATGAAGAGGCTGATCTTGATATTGGTAACATTGTCGGAACCAGAAAAGTTACCCGAAGTGGAAGGATCTTCTCCCCCGAGATTTCCCCTAAGACTGTCAACAAGCCTATTATTATTCCATCTGCTATTCCTGCTAGTACATCTGCTACTGTTCCTGTTCTTACTCCAGTTATTACCCCTGTCGGTGAATCGTCTGATACCCGCGACAAAGAAGTTATAGGTGAGCCTGCCTGGACGGAGGTGCCTAGAAAAATTGTTGTGGAAGCCTCTAAGAAAGAAATGGAGGAAATATTGAAAATCATTAAGAAGAGCGACTACAATATGGTCGAGCAGCTGGGGCAGACCCCGTCGAAGATATCCATGTTGTCTTTGTTGTTGTGCTCTGAGGCCCATGCAAAGGCTTTGATCGCATTCCTCAAAACTGCGCATGTGCCACAAGAGACTTCAGCTGATCAGTTCAAAGATTGTGTGGCCAGCCTGACTGCTGATAATGGGCTGGGTTTTTCAGATGCAGATTTGACACCGAAAGGAAGGAAGCATAATGATACTCTGCATGTCTCGATTGAATGCAGGGGCACCACCATGGCTCATGTGCTGGTAGATATTGGGTCTTCACTGAATGTTTTGCCAAAGAAGGCATTAGACCGGTTGGATTATGAGGGTTTAACTCTAAAGCCTAGTAACATTGTGGTAAGGGCTTTTTACAGATCAAAGAGAATGGTGCACGGGGAGGTGGACATCCCTGTCAAATTAGGTTCTCAGACTTTTAAGTCCACATTCTATGTGATGGATATCAGGCCATCATATTCTTCTTTGTTGGGTCGTCCTTGGATCCACGAGGCTGGGGCAGTCACCTCCATACTCCACCAAATGTTGAAGTATTCTGTGAAAGGAAAGATTGTCACAGTGCGGGGTGAAGAAGAATATATGGTGAGTCACCTCAACTCCTTCTGCTACGTAGAGATGGACGGGGAATTCATCGAAACTCCTTGTCAGAATTTTGAAGAGGTCCCTCAAATCTTGGCATCAACTAAAACTACTAGCAACAAACCTCCTTTGAGGATGGCTTCTCTCAAGGACGCCAGGGCTGCGATTGAAGAAGGTGGGTGTGCCAATTGGGGTCAGCTCCCTTATTTCACTCATAAAACTGATAAATTTGGTTTGGGCTTTACTACAGGGGGCTTAAAGGGTTGTTAGACGCGCTCGGGATGGAGGACCTCCCCTACGCATTAGCAATCGGGGGATTAACGCCATTGAAGACAGTGAAGAGGAATTATACATTGACAGCTAGATCTACCCAACTACCAACGGTGGACCAAGTAACTGGACGGCTAGGGACTTTATACCCGTTTCTTTTATTCTGCAGTAATTGTCTTACCGGTTTAAGATTTGTAACAAACAATTTGAAACTTTACGGCCTGGTGCCTTGCCCGAGGCACCTTGGCTTTGCTTGTGAGGGCTATTATTTGTCATTTCATAATCATTAATAAAGCATTGGACGTCTCTTTCATACAAATTTTGCGCTCTCTGTTTTTCTTTTCTATTTTCCACTCTATCAAAACAGCTATTCTCTTACACACACTCACGTATCATAATGCAGATCCATATTCATTCTGGATCCCATTGATAACAGCTCTTCTATTTCCAGTTATGACTTCAAAAATCCGATCAACCAAGCCGAAGACGAAGGTGAGGATGATTGTGAGGTGCCTGGAGAACTTTCTAGACTACTACAGCAGGAAGAAAGGGCCATACAACCCCATGAAGAGTCGGTTGGGACAGTGAACTTGGGTACTGAGGAAGACAGAAAAGAGGTTAAAATAGGTGAAAATCTGGAGCTTAGCATCAAACAGAGGTTGATACAGATGTTGCACGACTATGTTGAGATCTTCGCTTGGTCCTACGAAGACATGCCTGGTTTAGACACTGATATTATGGTACATCGCCTGCCGACTAAAGAAGACTGTCCTCCGGTTAAACAGAAGGTTTGTCGTATGTGCCCTGAAATGTCAGAGAAGATCAAGGCAGTGGTCATGAAACAATTCGATGCAGGATTCTTAGTTGTCACTTCCTATCCACAGTGGGTTTCCAACATCGTCCCGGTACCTAAGAAGGACGGTAACATACGGATGTGCGTAGATTACAGAGATCTGAACAGGACAAGCCCCAAGAATGACTTCCCACTTCCTCACATTGATGTTCTGGTCGACAACACCGCGCATCACAAAATCTTCTCCTTCATGGATGGTTTCTCTGGCTACAACCAGATCAAGATGGCTCCTGAAGACATGGAGAAGACAACCTTCTGTTAGAACATAGTTTGATTCTATAACCCTCAGTTAGAGTTTTGATGATAACAAAATACAAGATTAAATGAATTATGAGATTTATATATGACATAGATGCTACCTAAAAATATGTTGTGTATTTACAGGAAACTCTGATGGAATCAGCAGCAGAATATCAGAATATCAACATCAGCATCAGAAGATATGTCACATCAGAAGATTAGTACATGTGCTTACGCTGAAGCCTGATGAACAAGATCTGCGCTCAACATACTCTGATCTGATCAAGATCCTAACTATGTCATCAACACTCAGAAGCGCCAGAATAAGCTAAAAATAAGAACACTCTGATCCTCATCAAACAGAACATTCTGAAGTGTTAACGTTACTGCATTCAAGGCAAATTAATTACCAACGGCTTTATTCCAAGACAAAGATCTTCTCAAAATGGAAAGAACGTAATGAGCATTGAAATGGAATTATTGGCATCAACGTATCTTTTCCAAGAAGTATTTAAACAAATCAGTGAGAAGTGAAATGGCTAATGCTCTACAATACTCTACACGCCTAAAGTCAATCATCACTAAACTCGTTCTCACTTTTTCTAAAAGCTTTCAACCACTTTCTCTATAGCTCTAGCAATCTAGTGTCACTTAAGCTTCATTTTGTGTATTATCACAGTTGTGATATATAGTTTTTGTAGAAAACATCAAACACACATAATAGTTCATTTATCTGTAAGAAAGAATTTCCTTGAGAAACCAGACTGTGGTTTAGACTCAAGAAGGCTTTAGCAGTTGTTAAAGCAGTTTTATATTCAGTTGAATATAGTGGATTAAGACCTCGTTGGAGAGAGGCGAAATCACCTTGACGGGTGGACTGGAGTAGTTTGAGATCAAACGAACCAGGATAAAAATAACGTGTTGTCTGCATTTAATTTCAAGTTTCAACAATTTAACCCCCCCTTCTTGTGTTTTTCACTTCTTCAATTGGCATCAGAGCGCCTGGTTCTGAGTTCATAACACTTAACCGTGTCAGTACAAGATCCAGCGTTGAAAAACACTATGGCAGGACAACATCAAAACATCAGCAATGACCACAATGAAGAAAGAGACAGATTCAGTGGCAAACCTCCGGTCTTTGATGGAGACAACTTTGATTACTGGAAAGACAGAATTGAAAGCTTCTTTCTAGCCCATGATGCTGATCTGTGGGATATGGTGACAGATGGATACACGCACCCAGTGAATGCAAATGATCAGAAGATTGACAGGAAAGCAATGTCTGATCAACAAAAGCGTGATTTCAAAAACCATCACAAGGCCGGAACTATTCTTCTCAGTGCTATCTCTTACTCTGAATATGAAAAGATATCAAACAGAGACACTGCAAAGAACATGTTTGACTCTCTCAAAATGACGCATGAAGGCAACCTTCAAGTCAAAGAAACTAAAGCTCTTGCGCTCATTCAGAAGTATGAGGCATTCAAGATGGAAGAAAGTGAATCTATTGAAACAATGTTCTCAAGATTTCAGATTCTGGTTGTTGGTCTCAAAGTTATGGACAAAGGGTATTCTACTGCTGATCATGTCAAGAAGATCATCAGAAGCTTGCCAAAACAGTGGAGGCCAATGGTCACAGCGCTGAAGCTAGCTAAGGATCTCAACACAATCTCTCTGGAGGAACTTGTCAGCTCCCTCAGAAGTCACGAGATAGAGCTAGAAGCTGATGAACCTCAAAAACAAGGTAAGCCATTAGCTTTAAAATCTAACAGAAAATCTGACTCCAAGGTTTTGCAGGCTGTTGAAGAAACCTCTGATGGGTCCTCATCATAAGAAGATGAATTGTCTCTCCTCTCCAGAAGGGTGAACCAACTGTGGAAGCAGAGGCAAAGAAAGTTCAGGAATCCCAGAAGATCTGAGAACCAGAACGAACCCTCCTCCAGATACAGAAGGTCAGAATCCTCCTCTGGACACAGAAGATCTGAAGGCTCTTCAGGAAGCAGAAAGCCAAACAACAAGGACATCATCTGCTATGAATGCAACGAGCAAGGACACTACAAGAGTGACTGCCCAAAGCTTCAGAAGGAAAAGCCCAGAAGAAAGTTTGGCAAGGAAAAGAAGAAAAGTCTCATGGCTACATGGGATGACTCTGACACATCTGAAGCTGACTCAGAATCAGATGATGAGAGAGCAAACATAGCTCTCATGGGAAACATATCAGAAGACAGTGAAGCTTCTGAATCAGACTCTGAATCAGACACAGAAGAGGTATTTCCTGACTTTGCTATTAATTTTACTAAGGTTGAACTAGCTGAAAGCCTTAATGAGATTCTGGAAAGATATCAGCAGATCAGAGTCAAGTTCAGAAACCTGTAAAGGGATATTGCTTCTGACTCTGATAAAACTGAGAGTCTCAAGTTGGAAAATTCTGAGTTGAAAAATAAAGTTTCAAAATTAGAAAATATATTGCAAAACTCTCAGAAGGAAACAATTCTTGAAACTCCCAGTAGTGCTGATGAGATCATCAAGGAGTATGATCACAGCTTTCAGAAGTTTCTTGCTAAAAGCATAGATAGAAGCAAAATGGCTTCAATGATCTATGGAGTTAGCAGAAATGGCAGAAAGGGAATAGGATACCAAGGTAAGGTACCTACACCAAAGAATGCCATGGATTTAGTTATTAAACGAACTCCTCTTAATTCACACTTTATATATGGGCACGCACATGACATCAAATACACTAGTAGCAATTATTCTGTCAAACCAAAATTCAACCAGAGTTTTGGTAAAACTAACAAATCAGGACCCAAGAAAATATGGGTACCTAAGGATAAAATAATACATGTTGTAGATATCTTTAGCAGCAAAGCAGAAACACCAGTCATGGTACCTGGACTCTGGCTGCTCACGGCACATGACAGGAAGAAGGCATATGTTCCAAAGCCTGGAACTTAAGCCTGGAGGCCATGTAGGCTTTGGAGGCAATCGGAGGGGAAAGATCATTGGCTCTGGAACAGTAGGTACTGGAAATCTTCCCTCTATCAGTAATGTTTTATTAGTAGATGGATTAATGCATAACCTGTTATCCATAAGTCAATTAAGTGATAACGGTTATGATATAATCTTTAATCAAAATTCATGCAAAGCTGTTAGTCAGAAAGATGGGACTATCCTGTTTAATGGAAAGAGGAGAAACAACATTTATAAAATCAAAATTTCTGAACTGAAAAGTCAGAATGTAAAGTGTTTTCTGTCTGTTAACAACGAGTAATGGATCTGGCACAGAAGATTGGGGCATTTTAGTATGAGAAGAATATCTCAGATTAACAAACTCAATCTGGTCAGAGGACTTCCTAACCTGAAGTTCAATTCAGATGCTCTGTGTGAAGCATGTCAGAAAGGCAAGTTTGCAAAACCTGCTTTTAAATCTAAAAACGTTGTTTCCACCTCTAAGCCATTAGAACTTCTGCACATTGACTTATTTGGACCAGTTAAAACTGCTTCAGTCAGTGGCAAGAAGTATGGGTTAGTAATCGTAGATGACTATAGCAGATGGACATGGGTAAAGTTCTTAAGACACAAGGACGAGTCACACTCTGTGTTTGTTACCTTCTGTAACCAAGTTCAGAATGAAAAGGATCTTAGAATCGTCAAAGTCAGAAGTGATCATGGTGGAGAGTTTGAAAACAAAGATTTTGAATCTTTTTTTAATGACAAAGGCATTCTGCATGATTTCTCTTGTCCTAGAACTCCCCAGCAAAATGGAGTTGTAGAACGAAAGAACAGAACATTGCAAGAAATGGCCAGAACCATGATCAATGAGACTAACGTTGCTAAGATCTTCTGGGCAGAGGCGATAAACACAGCGTGCTACATTCAGAATAGAATCTCCATAAGACCTATTCTGGAAAAGACTCCATATGAATTGAGGAAGAACAAAAAGCCCAACATTTCATATTTTCATCCATTTGGATGTACTTGCTTTATTTTGAATACTAAAAATTATTTGAACAAGTTTGACTCTAAAGCACAGAAGTGTATTATGTTAAGATACTCTGAACGCTCAAGAGGGTACAGAGAATACAATACAGAAACACAGTTTATGGAAGAATCAATCAGTGTTCGTTTTGATGATAAGCTTGACTCTCAAAAGTCAAAGCAAAATGAAGTATTTGCAGGTATGGAAGTTGAATTCACAGGTACTGAAGACAAGTCATCAGAAGCTCTTAACAGAGACACTCCCTCAACATCAGAAAGAGGCACTACAAGAAATCCAGCATCTTCTGTTGATCAACCTTAGAAAAGACCATCCAGAAGCAGCATGGATCATCCAGAAGAAACTATCTTAGGAAGAAAGGAAGATCCAATCAGAACAAGAGCCATATTCAGAAACTTTGAAGAATCCCTCGTGGGACTTGTTTATCTGATTGAACCATCTTCAATTGATGAAGCACTTCTGGACAATGACTGGATTCTAGCAATGCAAGAGGAGCTGAATCAATTCACAAGGAATGACGTGTGGGATTTAGTTCCTAAGCCAAAAGGATTCAACGTCATTGGAACAAAATGGGTGTTCAGAAACAAGTTGAATGAGCAAGGTGAAGTCATCAGAAACAAGGCACGATTGGTAGCACAAGGTTATAGTCAGCAAGAGGGGATAGACTATACAGAAACCTTTGCTCCAGTCGCCAGGTTAGAATCTATCAGACTTTTAATTTCTTTTGTTGTTAATAAAGGCATCACTCTGTATCAGATGGATGTTAAGAGTGCATTCTTAAATGGATATATAGAAGAAGAGGTATATGTGCACCAACCCCATGGTTTTGAAAGTTCAAAAAACCCAGAATACATTTTCAAACTAAAGAAGTCACTGTATGGTCTGAAACAAGCTCCCAGAGCTTGGTATGAAAGACTAAGTAACTTCCTGTTAGAAAAGGAATTCACCAGAGGGAAGGTGGACACAACCTTATTCTGTAAGACAGTTAAGAATGACATTCTAGTCTGCCAAATTTATGTTGATGATATAATATTTGGATCTACTAATCCCTCTCTGGGAAGAAAATTTGCTAAGTGTATGCAGGCAGAATTTGAGATGAGCCTGATGGGGGAACTGAAATTCTTTCTGGGAATTCAGATCAACCAAACCCCAGAAGGAACTTACATTCATCAGAGAAAATATGTCAGAGAACTTCTGAAGAAATTTGATCTCTCAGAATGTAAGCCATCAAAGATTCCAATGTATCCCACGTGCATTTTGGAAAGAGAAGAGGTAAGCAAAAAGGTAGAACAGAAGGTCTACAGAGGTATGATTGGTTCTCTTCTTTATCTGACAGCCTCAAGACCTGATATTTTATTCAGTGTATGCATTTGTGCATGATTCCAATCAGATCCTAAAGAATCTCACTTAACCGTTGTTAAGCGAATTTTCAAGTATCTGAAAGGTACTACTAATCTGGGTTTGTTTTATAGAAAATCTAGTGATTACAACTTAGTAGGCTACTGTGATGTTGACTTTGCTGGAGACAGAGTTGAACGTAAAAGCACTTCTGGAAGCTGCCAGTTTCTGGGAGAAAATCTGATCTCGTGGTCCAGCAAAAGACAATCCACCATTGCTCTATCAACAGCAGAAGTTGAATACATAGCAATAGCTGGATGCAGCACACAAATGCTCTGGATGAAAAGTTAACTTGAGGACTTCCAGATTTATGAGAGTAACATTCCTATCCTCTGTGATAACACCTCTGCTATTTGCTTAAGTAGAAATCCAATTTTGCATTCTAGGGCTAAGCATATAGAAAGAAAACATCATTTTATTAGGGACTATATTCATAAAGGAATCTTAAACTTAAAATTTATTGATACAGGCCATCAATGGGCTGATATCTTCAGAAAACCACTTTCTGAAGATAGGTTCAACTTCATTCTGAATCATCTAAGCATGAAGCTCTGTCCAAAATAAAACTGTTTTAATTTTATATATTAACCTTCAGAATTATGTTTATTTCTCTGTGAACTTCTGATCAATCCTCTTTCAGAACTTTTAGAAATGCAGATTGTATCAGAATCTATCCATGAAGCTCTGAGCTCTTCAGTTCAAGGATAGAAGTGATGTTCACTCAAAGCAAACAAGTGTCATCCAGTCATCAGCTGTTTCCTGAGGCTGAACACGCGTTCACGCTTCTGAAAAGGCAAAGTGCTGATTGGTTGCATTGAGACACATGTCACTAGTAACCGTTTAAGTATCTTTCTGAAATCCCCTAAAATCAGCCATCATTAAATGCTATTAATCATGATTTATTTCTCTCTCTTAAGCGTTTATGTTTTCAAAAACTTTTTCGAAATCTATTTAAACACCATTCACACCATTCACAACGTTTACCCTAACATTCGTTTTCAATCAATTTTTCTGATATCTGTGTTTGTGTTCTTCTTTCTCAAGAACTCCCCTAAACCTGTTTCAAAAAAATCCTTGTGTGAACATGGCTTCTAGCAGCAATCTCTCTTCAGGTTCCCAGAAAGATGCACCAGCTGAGCAATATGAAGTTCCTCTCAGAATGCTACTCACTCCAGTCAAGAATCTTGAAGTTCTGTCAGAGATTATAGTGGATTTCAACAGTTTGAAGGAAAATGGTTTTGACTTATCAGAAGAGATTCAAGCTCAAGGATGGGAGAAATACTTTGACAGGTTGGTGGGTCCAACTTTTCCTATCTTGGTTAAGGAATTTTGGATTCACGCCTCTTCCTCAAATCACCAAGTCACTTCTTACATAATGGGGAAAAAATTGTGATTAATGAAGACCTAATTGCAAAACTGATTGGATACAATGGCGGTGGTATTCGCTGTATAGACATGGCTGAAAGGTGCTCAGATGTTGCTGTTGTAGCAAGGGAAATTTTCACGCCGGGGCTTCCCTCCAGCAAGATAAGGGATCTGAAAGATAAGCACATAATTTGGGCAAAGATTATTCTGGGCTGTTTCAACCACAGGAAGCCTACAAGCTCTCCTGATTACATAAACATAGATCAGCAGTTTCTGATCTATTTTATTTCTCAGAGGGTAAAGATTAATCTAGCTCATCTTCTGTTCAACCATCTGAGAACAAGCATCAAGGAGACAAGAGAAGATGAACGCACTAAAAGGGATTGGATACCCTTGGGCAGATTGATATCAGATATTCTGACTGAGAATAGGCTGATTGAACACTTAACAGAGGCACAAGAAATCAGCACCCTGGAACCTTCTGTTGGCAAGCAGCTAAATGCCAAGAATCTAAAGAAGATGAAGCTGATAGAGAACATTAAGAAGGAGCCCAGTGTCACTCCTTTTGCTGACATCTCCAGCAGAAGAGTCCCTCTGGACAACTTTCCTATGTTCTCAGAGATTGACTCTAAGCCTCAGATCATTCTAAGATACTTGGATGCTTGTAAAGCTGATGGGACAACACCTAATCTAAACATTCAAGATCTTCAGCAGAAAGCACCAGAGGTTGTTCTGAAGAAGACTAAGAAGAGAAAAGTTGCTCCAGAAGAATCATCACAACAGACTCCAAAGAAAAGAGGTAATCTTGTTTCTGTATCTGTTTTAAATTCAACTGTTGTTTCCATATCTATCCCTACTCCCATTCCAACACCAGCTGATATCCCAACACCACAAACCTTTGAAGATTTTGACATTGACTTTGACCCTTCTGAGTCATTAACTCTCAGAAGATCCCGCTCCAAACCAAAATCCAAACACTGCAACCATACCAGAACCAGAACTTGCACAAGCTCTGTCTGACATAGACCAACATACTTCCGCTCCCCAATTAGAAAATACAGAAAACCACAGCAAGACAGTCATTGACCTAACAATCCTTGAACGCCTTGCTGCAATAAACCAGAAAAATGCCATCCCTAAACCAAAACAACTAGATGTTGGTTCCAGCATTTTGAACTTTGAAACAGATATGCAGAAGTGGATCACCTCTTTGAAACAAGCAAGTCTGGAAGTGGTTGATCCTGCTGTATTAGATCATCTCTGGACTCAATTCAGAAGATGGGTATGCGCTGAAACCTTCAAGCTGCAAGACCAGAGCTATGGACAGGCTCAACAGAACTTCAGCAATCTGCTGAAGGAAATGGAAGGTCCAGTTCTGAGCAAGCTGCTGAAGAAAGAAGTTCTCCATATGGACAGTGAGCCTTGGTCTGAGAAGCGTCCAGCATCTACAGTTCAACCTGCAGAAGAACAGGTTATTCAAGCTAAAGACTTGGGTCAAGCAGAAGAAACTACAGAAAGCTCTGAAAAGCAGCCTGTATCCGAAGATCCTCAAAGTTCCTCTCTTGACAGGCAGGCTCTGGAGGATTTGAAGAGATCAGACATGCTGATGAATGAACGGATGGACAAGCAGGATATCAAGATTGATTCTATAGCAAACATGGTAGCTAAGTAAAACGAAACCAGCGAACAAATCAAGAGCATGTTGGAAGCTCTGTTCACACGACTTCCTCCTTCTTCTTAGATTTTTCTTATGTTTTCCTTGTTTTCTTTACATGTTTGTCTGTAATATTTCTACTTGTTCTAAACTATCATTGCTTCTGTTTTAATACAAACGTGTTTTGTTCTAATCTTTTTGACTATGATTATATATGCTTTTTGATCGCTGACAAAAAGGGGGAGAAAGAATGATATTTTTCAATAACGGTTTACTGAGACAAAAGTCTCAAACATTCTAACATCCTTATATACTTGTTGTTCTGAAAAGCTTACAGGTACAAGAATCTGAAGAACTCTGATAAAGCAAAATTTTGATGCACAAAGAAAGGTTCAATAAAGTTCTGATACTCAAGGAATTAAAGGGAAATAATCAACTCAGGGGGAGTTTTTCTCATCACTACTCTGATATTTTTATTCCTTATCCTCTTAGCTCTAATACTTTTATTCTTTATCTGACTATCTCTGATACTATTTCCTCTTTATCCTTAAACTCTGATACTTTCATAATTTTATTTTAATTGAAAAAATCTAGTTTTTGTCATCATCAAAAAGGGGGAGATTGTTAGAACATAGTTTGATTCTACAACCCTCAGTTAGAGTTTTGATGATAACAAAATACAAGATTAAATGAATTATGAGATTTATATATGACATAGATGCTACCTAAAAATATGTTGTGTATTTACAGGAAACTCTGATGGAATCAGCAGCAGAATATCAGAATATCAACATCAGCATCAGAAGATATGTCACATCAGAAGATCAGTACATGTGCTTACGCTGAAGCCTGATGAACAAGATCTGAGCTCAACATACTCTGATCTGATCAAGATCCTAACTATGTCATCAGCACTCAGAAGCGCCAGAATAAGCTAAAAATAAGAACACTCTGATCCTCATCAAACAGAACATTCTGAAGTGTTAACGTTACTGCATTCAAGGCAGATTAATTACCAACGGCTTTATTCCAAGACATAGATCTTCTCAAAATGGAAAGAACGTAATGAGCATTGAAATTGAATTATTGGCATCAACGTATCTTTTCCAAGAAGTTTTTAAACAAATCAGTGAGAAGTGAAATGGCTAATACTCTACAATACTCTACACGCCTAAAGTCAATCATCACTAAACTCGTTCTCACTTTTGCTAAAAGCTTTCAACCGCTTACTCTATAGCTCTAGCAATCTAGTGTCACTTAAGCTTCATTTTGTGTATTATCACAGTTGTGATATATAGTTTTTGTAGAAAACATCAAACACACATAATAGTTCATTTATCTGTAAGAAAGAATTTCCTTGAGAAACCGGTCTGTGGTTTAGACTCAAGAAGGCTTTAGCAGTTGTTAAAGCAGTTTTGTATTCAGTTGAATATAGTGGATTAAGACCTCGTTGGAGATAGGCGAAATCACCTTGATAGGTGGACTGGAGTAGTTTGAGATCAAACGAACCAGGATAAAAATAATGTGTTGTCTGCATTTGATTTCAAGTTTCAACAATTAAACCCCCATTCTCGTGTTTTTCACTTCTTCACCTTCATCACACAGTAGGGCACCTTTTGCTACAAGGTGATGCCTTTTGGGTTGAAGAATGCTGGGTCAACCTATCAGTGCACCATGGTCGCTTTGTTTCACGATATGATTCCCCATGAGATTGAAGTGTATGTTGATGACATGATAGCCAGGTGTCAAACTGAGGAAGAGCACCTTGATCATCTCTAAAAGCTGTTCGACAGATTGAAGACATACCAGCTGAGGTTGAATCTGAACAAGTGTACCTTCGGGGTAAGATCTGGTAAGCTTCTGGGTTTTATCGCCAGTGACAAGGGTATTCAGGTAGACCCTGAGAAGGTAAAGGCCATACAAGAAATGTCGGCTCCCCGTACAGAGAAGGAAGTTAGAGGTTTCTTGGGACGCCTGAATTATATCCCCAGGTTCATTTCACATATGACTGCTACTTGTGAGCCAATCTTCAAGCTACTGAAGAAAGATCAAGTGGTAAAGTGGAATGATGAATGCCAGACCGCTTTCGAAAGAATTAAAGAATACCTTCAAGAACCGCCAATTCTGATGCCTCCAGTTGAAGGAAGACCTTTGATATTATACTTGACAGTGCTAGACAATTCAATGGGGTGTGTACTGGGGAAGCATGACGAGTCTGGTCGAAAAGAGCACGCCATATACTACCTTAGCAAAAAGTTTACCGACTGTGAGACACGATACTCATTGCTCGAGAAAACTTGCTGCGCTTTGGCATGGGATGCTCACCGACTGAGACAGTATATGCTGACTCACACTACTTTGTTGATATCAAAGATGGATCTAATCAAGTATATTTTCGAGAAGCCCGCTCTCTCCAGAAGGATAGCAAGGTGGAAAATGATCTTAACCGAATACGACATACAATATACGACCCAAAAGGAATTAAGGGAAGTGTATTGGCTAATCATATGGCCCATCAGGCCGTGGATGATTACCAGTCCATGAATTTTGATTTCCTGGATGAGAATATCATGTTAGTGACTGACTACGAAGAACCTGGATCGAACGAAGGACCTGAGGAAGGATCCCGATGGTCTATGTATTTTGATGGAGCCTCAAACGCACTAGGTAACGGCATTGGCGCTATAATCATATCTCTCGAGGGCTGTCATACTCCATTCAATGCCCGATTATGTTTCAACTTCACCAATAACATGGCGGAGTATGAAGCATGTATTATGGGTCTTCGAGCTGCTATTGACCTGAGGATTATGTTCTTAAGTGTATTCGTGGATTCCGCTTTGGTGATAAGTCAGATCAAAGACGAGTGGGATACGAAGCACCCGAATCTCATTCCTTACAGAGAGTATGTACTGACATTGCTCCCACACTTTGAGGAGGTGACCTTTGAACATTTCCCACGAGAAGAGAACCAGTTGGCGGACGCGCTAGCTACCATGTCTTCTATGTTCAAAGTTAGGTGGGACAATGAAGCTCCCCAAATTACCATTGAGAGGTTGGATGAACCATCACACTACAGTGAGATCGACACCGAAGAAGTGGCAGACAAACCCTGGTTTCACGAAGTCAAAAGGTATCTCGAGGTTCGGGAGTATCCTGAAGGGGCATCTATCAATGATAAGAAGTTTCTGAGAAGGTTCGCTGCAAAGTTCTTCCTTAGTAATGGGATCCTCTATAAACGCAACCATGACTCCACACTACTACGGTGTGTAGACAAGAGCGAAGCAGAGAGGATCATGACAGATCTACATGAAGGCACCTTTGGAACCCATTCTAGTGGATATACCATGGCTAAGAAGATCCTATGGGCAGGATATTACTGGTCCACTATGGAAGCCGATTGCTATCAGCACTCTCAAACTTGTCATAAGTGCCAAGTCTACGCTGATAAGGTGCATGTGCCTCCATTTAATTTGAACGTCCTGACAACTCCTTGGCCCTTTGCGATGTGGGGCATCAACACGATAGGTGAGATCAGACCTACTGCGTCTAATGGGCATCATTTCATCTTAGTATCCATTGATTACTTCATGAAGTGGGTTGAGGCATCCTCTTTTGCTACTGTGACCAAGAACGTCGTGGCACGGTTTATTCGACATAATCTGATCTGTCGATATGGTGTGCCAGAGAGAACTATTACTGACAATGGTACGAATCTCAACAACACAATGATCACCGAGCTCTACAAATAGTTCAAGATACAACACCATAATTCTTCTCCTTACTGGCCGAAGATGAATGGCGTTGTTGAAGCAGCTAACAAGAACATCAAGAAGATTGTACAGAAGATGACGGTGACATACAAAGACTGGCATGAGATGTTACCATTTGCTCTTCACGGGTACCATACCTCAGCACGGACGTCGACAGGGGAAACCCATACTCTCTGGTATATGGCATGGAGGCAGTCCTACCCATAGAAGTCTAGATACCCTCTCTCAGGATTATGAAGGATGCAGGTTTGAACGAAGACGACTGGATCCAAACCCGGCTTGATCAGTTAAATCTAATCAATGAAAAGAGACTTACTGCTATCTGCCATGGTGTGATCGGTGGATCTGGAACTGACTGTTTAACGCTGGTTCGCGAAATGTCGCGGAAGCAAGAGTCGCCACCGTCTTTTATTTTCTCCAAATGGAAAGGACAAAAGCACAGAAAAATTCCTTATAGAGATTGCTCTCGGTTCGGGAGGTAGATTATAGAAAGGGAAGGTGTTAGCACCCTTTCTATCCATGGTTATCCATGGGCTCTTAGATACTTGCTCATTGTGTTTTCAAAAAATGGTTTGTTTGCTTTTCAATTGTGGGTTTTAAAAAGTTTCTTTGAAAATTCCAGTTCGACTCTTGTATCAGTCCTCAAGAGTGTTTGAAAAATTGCTTTCGAAAGCTTTTTGAAAATGTTGGTGTTAAAAGATTTTTGTTTGTTTTTGAAGAGAGCAAGTACCTACGAGAATCTACTTACCCTAAGGAATTCGTCTGTGTAAATGTCCTTTAAAGTAGTGCCATCCCACCATTGAGAGGTAGGTAGCACCACCGTGGGAGGTGTTCGGGTCAATTCGAGTTTTAGGGACGTGGTGATCACCGGAGCAATGGGAAGACACCTTGGAAGCTACCCTCATGCCAGGTTCCCGGATCATGAGGACTTACTAAGACATCCTCTACTCGACGATCACCTTTCGAAGGCAAGGCAACAGTGAGGCGTACCCTAGGGGTGGTGTGTGCGAATTGTGTGTTATTTTCATTGATATTTGTCTTTTCATGTCATTGTGATCTACGCTTGATTTTAATTAGGGCCATTCATTCTTGCATGCTTATTTAACAGTTAATATTTGCGAGGAAAGTAAATTCTACAACTATTACAAATGGCGCGGGTCCACATCGCCAAAATTAAACCGGACCCGATTTGACTGAAAAATAAATAAAGCGAATAAAAGTGCGAAAAGTTAAATTGTTACAATGCTTCGGGAGAGGTACATAATTAATTAAACGACATAAAATAAAATACGCGAAATTACAGAAACGAGGGCGTTGGACCCTTTTTTGCAAAAAAAATCAAAGTTAACGAATTAATTAATTAGAATTAATGTGGAATTAAAAATTAAAGTCAAATGTTTTTGGTATTTTGTATTTTTTTATGATTTAATGGAAAAAGAATTAATAAAAACTAAAATTGAACGTTAAACCTAGTTCTAATTATTTTTTAAGTTATTAAGAAAATATTAAAATTTAACCTAAATTAAACCTAAGTTTGTTATATACAATTAATTATGAAAATCAATAAATAATAATATTATGATCAAAAGGAAAAATTAAAAGGAATGAAAATTGTCAATTAACCTAATTCTACCTTTTTTATATTTAATATGAAAAGAATTAAAGTTGCAAAAATCCTAATTAAAACTAAATTCATTATATGTTAATTTATTTACAAGAAAATAATTATAATAAAAATATTTATTATTTTTGGTCTTTTCTGATTTTTTTGATGTTTTTTATATTTTGTAAAAAAATAATAATTAAATTAAAACATCAAAACAAGTAAAATAATAATTAAAAAAGATAAGAAAAATAAATAAAACTTGCAAACCAGGGTGGGGGTGTAGTCCCAAATTGGAGGTTTTGATGGTAAAGCCTGGCCCATTAAGATTCAGATTCGTTGACTTTTGTGCAAGCATATGACGCGTCTGACTATGGTACATGGTGTTCCTTGGATCTGGGCCATTGATCTGATGCCCTTGGACGCGTGGAAGGCTTGGTTCTGAAGGTGTATGGTGTACTTCAAGGTTGAACCTGCATAGGAATTAATATAGAAAAACAATATTGAATTTGTTCAGACCTGGGATTCGAACCCAGGTCACTAATGTCATCAACCAACGCTTGTACCACTAAACCACGTTAACGCATCTGATATATAATTAACAAATAAATAATATAAGAGGAAAAAGAGTTAGTGGATGGGAACGCGCGAAAGTTCAAATCAGCTAATCATATGTTGCCAACGCATCGTCCTCTTCGCGTGCTTTTTTTCTTTTTTCTGAAACATGAACGTAGGGCAACGGTTTTCCACGCGTTGCAGAAAATGGCTTTAGGAAAAATAGCGACTAGCGCTATATGATTCATAAATTGATCGCGAGTAATGTTTCCCATTCGTCCAGATGCGTCAAATTCAATGGTGCTGGTCTGGAGTCCTAATTTTACTCCGTTTCAAAAGCCCCAATTCAAAATGCTGAAAACCCTAAAAGCCACGCATGGTGAAATTTGATATACAGGATAATAACGCAATTAAACATGATGGTTAGCTCACAAACTTCATCAGGAACATGAATATATAAACAAAATTCACAAATAACGCATATAATAGAATGTATGATTATGCAATTTGTTTGATACAGTTGCGGTTCTAGGTACCAATTCCTTGCGTTTGGATGGGTGAGATTGATTGGCACACGTTCAGAGAACCACAATGAAGCTATTGAGACAAGAATGGAGGCTTGAATCGACCTAGAACCTGCTTTTCAGTTTTGCACTTTTTGCCAAAAATTCCAAGTTTGTTCAATGGTTTTCTGCGCAGCTTTCAGTCTAATGCCATTAGGTTTGTGATTCTGAATATGTAGTAAAGCTTTTAGGTCAACAAAATTGAACAATATCCATGACATTCAATGATTTGCATATTTGATTTCCTTAAGATCTTTTCCATATCTTTTCATGTGCATTTGGTGTCAATTAGCTCAAATCCAACCAAAACTTGCCTAATTATGATGTGCACGTGATATTGAGAGTAAAACATGCATGAAAAGATTTTTTAGGTCAAGTTTGATATTTTTCACATATTTAAATAATTTAAATGAATTAACATTAATATAAATTCAAATAAATAAATAAAAATTGAGAAAATACTTCCCTTTGGGCCAAGTGGTCGTGCATAGGCTTGGAATGATGAATCATGGAAGAAAAATGGGCCCATTAGCAAATTTAGGTCATTTGAACCATTGTTGACTTTTCAAAATTCCCAAAAATTTCCCAACTTCCACAAGGCATAACTTGCTCAATTTTTAAGCTTTTCACATGTTCTTGGACATTTTGGAAAGGTCTTTGAGTCCTTTAACCAATTCCTTTGGTCCCATGTCATTTTGATTTACCAATCTCAAGTTATGGTCTTTGACTTAAAGTCCCTTTTTGTTGACTTTTGAAAATGACCTATAATGTTGAAATTGATAACTTTTTGTGAGAGCATTTCTTGGACTTGAAATATGAAGATGAATTGTAGGAAATGTCTTTCTATTCAAAATGAGCTTTGGATGGAATTTTTCTGATAATCCATGTGAAAGTTATGCCCTGGTCAATTTCAGTTGACTTTTTCAGCTGTCCAAATATAGTAACTTTTGCATCTTTGATGATTTCTGAGCCAAATTTTGAGAATCATGATCAAGCATTGATCAAATGATGTTTGTGGCTTCAAAATGATATGTTGACCAAAAATTTGAACTTTTGACTGTCCAATGACCATTTTGCCCCTACAGTTGACTGTAGTGCAATTAGGGTTTTTGACTGTGCAATTTTGAGCTGAATGCCTTGAAACTTGATATGAGGATACTTGACCATATTTGGAAGCATGTGAGACTTGATTGGGTCTTTGAAAACTTCCTTTTCTTGATCAAAACCCAAACCCTAGTTTTGACTGTATATGGGACCTTTGCACTGCACAACCCTTGGGGAATTTTGTGACTTGACTTGGCAATTTCTTGGAGAATATGGGAGGGCAAATTTTGGGGTGCAACAGTTGCCCCTGTTCAATCTTCTTAGACCTGAGGATGCAGATTGGCTGACGTGCCTTTCGTAATCCGAGGGTAGAAGATGATTGGACACTAGAGTGCCCAGAAATTTGCGCTCACATGTTAGCAGTGATGGTGGAATGGGCTTATAGATGCCATTTGGAGATTGCTGGATAGGATGATGGGCTTATAGATGCCATCTGGATGTTGATCGCGTAGGAGATTCCTTAGCGAGAACCTACATACCTGCAAAAGAAAATGAGTACCTGACACGTTGCAGGAGCTGATTTTTAGATGCTTGGCATAGATGCGTCCTGACTGGTTACAGGAGCTGAGTCTGGAGCTTCAAACGCTGATGAATGAACCAGGTATGGTTACTGCTTTAGCATGAATGGTAAGAGAACCTTGGGTGATTTTAACCTTCAACAACGCTCGTTGAGAAAAATCTTAGCGGGAATTACCATCTTTGCAGTATCAGGAAGAGAACCAATAGACCATTATAATCTGAAGGGAAATCACCTCACTCGCCGTTGGAGAGGGAATCATAGGAAAAGGAATTGTCATCTCACACACCGTCGGAGAGAGAAACATAAGAGACTATTACCTCACACTCATCGTCGGAGAGGGAAACATCTGAAAAAGGAATTACCACCTCACGCACTTGCCGGAGAGGGGACCATAGGAGACTATCACCTCACACTCATCGTCGGAGAGGGAAACATCTGAAAAAGGAATTACCACCTCACGCACTTGTCGGAGAGGGAACCATAAGACTATCACCTCACACTCATCGTCGGAGAGGGAAACATCTGAAAAAGGAATTACCACCTCACGCACTTGTCGGAGAGGGAACCATAAGACTATCACCTCACACTCATCGTCAGAGAGGGAAACATCTGAAAAAGGAATTACCACCTCACGCACTTGTCGGAGAGGGGACCATAGGTTCTGCTGAGTCTTTATCAGAAAAATCTGTTAGGAGTCGATTTAGCTGGACTAGAGAAGGCTTTGAAGTATGTCTGAACACTTTAACTGCGTCTTTCCTGAAAGGTAAAGGTCAGTCATATGCAATGCATGATATGAATCAAGCAATGATGTTCTCAACATAAATGAGACTTGTATGATATGATGCGTCTATGCATGCTATAATGATGTATGTGATGTTTTATGAATGTTTTTCGTCTAGGAAAGTAAATCCTTGACGGGTGTCGGGAAGTCGTATCCTGGGCTGATGTTGAAGAATAAGCTTCTGCTTCCGCTAGGGATGATAGTTGCAAGTATACCGGTAGGAGAAGATGACTCCGTTGCGGAATAAACTTGGCACATGGAAGATTTTGCAGGGAGAAAAGATACTCGGACGACCATGCTGGGAAACAATACTCTGTGGGAATAGAGATGCTTTGCTGAATTGTTGATAACTTGCTGAAGATACCCTTGTTGTAGGAAGTATTGAACAGACTTCGCTGTGGATAAGAAAGAACTACGTTGACGACGATCTTTCCATGGCTTTTGGCTGAGGATAACCCAGTTATATCCTGTTAAGGAAATAAGTCTTTGAATAAAGCCGGGAGACGCGTTCGTGCTCTGCGAGGATAAGCTTCCAGGACCTACTGGGGATGAGCTTAACTGCTTGGGGATATGGATTCCATCTTCCTGGGGAATCAGATTAGACTCTCCTGGGGAATTCTTGATCTACTGGGGAAGTGATCCCTTTGGATATTGAGATACCGCCGGGGAACAATCTTTAGACCAAGACTGCCGGGGATGCTTGTTTAAGAATATATGCTGCTGGGGGAAGTATTGAGATCTACGGGAGGATAATCAACTTCCTTGAGATTTGCTGATTTTCTTGGAGAGGAATGTACTGTTTTGTTGAACCACTCTCTGGGGAATTAATATATACTGGCCGTGTTCTTTAGCTGAACCTACCTTGGTACCTTGGAGGATAGAACAATTGGATTGTTCAGACAACTCTTTTATTGCCCCTGTTTCTAGTGTCACCTGCAATTAATTCCTTTGTTTCGTATGCAAATATTTATGAGTTAGCAAATTATTGTCAATGCATATATCACAAATTGAACCTTGGACGTTCTTCGCAAAACAAAACAGAAAAAGGAAAAATACTTGGCACATTTTAACTGAAAATATATTTGTATTGATTTTGAATGGCCTGTGAATAGGCGTTTTGTGTACAAGAGGCTGACGTCCTAGTAAGAGGTACGTCGCCGAGCAAAAGAGTTTATACAAGTTTGTACAAAAGAAAATAAACAGCTGTGTGAAATATGAATGATCCACTGGGTTTCAGCTCTGCTATCGCCTTTATAACTCTGAGCGTCTCATCACTTGATGACCTTGGTTGAAGGCGAAGCTGACTGATCGATGCCGTCTGAACTTGATGTAGATACCGGATTCTGGATGCAAAGTGATCAATGAGACATAGTATTACGCTTTTATCCCTAATTTTTGCCTGGACCGCCCTTTCGGGTTTTCAGTCCACCGGGATACCCATTTTTGCCCAAGCCGCCTTTTCAGGTTTTCGACTTGCCGGGTGTACAGATTTTTTTCATTTTCATCCCTTCATTTTGCCCGAACCCTTTTGGTTCGACGGGAAGCCCTAATTTTTGCCTAGGCATGTCAGCCTAGCGGGTCTTTTTTCATGCGTAGTATTTTTTAACTATGTCTGCATTGGCGGGGTGAGGAAGGTCGTCACCATCCATGTTGGTTAATATCATTGCTCCTCCTGAGAACACATGCTTAACCACAAATGGCCCTTCATACATAGGGGTCCATTTGCCCCTTGGATCACTCTGAGGAAGGATAATTCTCTTGATCACCAGATCCCCGACTTGATATTCCTGTGGTCTGACCTTTTTGTTAAATGCCCTGATCATCCGTTTCTGATACGTCTGACCATGACAGATAGCAGCAAGTCTCTTTTTGTCAATGAGGTTGAGCTGATCAAGTCGTGTCTGGATCCAATCATCTTCGTTCAGATTTGCATCCTTCATTATCCGGAGAGAGGGAATTTGCACTTCGATCGGCAAGACTGCCTCCATGCCATAAACCAGGGAGAAGGGAGTTGCCCCGGTTGACGTCCTGGCTGAGGTACGGTACCCATGCAGAGCGAACGGTAACATCTCGTGCCAATCTTTATAAGTCACTGTCATCTTTTGCACGATTTTCTTGATGTTCTTATTTGCTGCTTCTACAGCCCCATTCATCTTTGGTCTGTAAGGAGAAGAATTGTGGTGCTGTATCTTGAACTGTTCGCAGAGCTCAGCGATCATCTTATTGTTTAGATTGGTACTGTTGTCCGTAATAATCCGCTCAGGGACGCCGTACCGACAGATTAGATTGTGTCGAATGAACCGTGCCACAACAGTCTTGGTTACCGTAGCATAAGATGCTGCCTCAACCCACTTCGTAAAATAATCGATCGCCACTAGGATGAAGCGATGTCCGTTGGATGCCGTAGGTTTGATCTCGCCAATCATATCTATGCCCCACATTGCAAACGGCCAAGGCGCAGTCAGAACATTCAGGGGAACCGGAGGAACATGCACCTTATCTGCATAGATCTGGCACTTGTGGCATGTCCTGGAGTGTTGGTAGCAATCGGCTTCCATGGTGGACCAGTAATATCCTGCCCGTAGGATCTTATTAGCCATAGTGTGCCCACTGGAATGCGTACCAAAGGTCCCTTCATGTAGCTCTTCCATGATTCTTTCCGCTTCAGTCTTGTCCACACAACGCAGTAAGGTTGAATCATGGTTTCGCTTGTACAAGATGCCGTTGCTTAGGAAGAACTTGGCTGCGAACCTCCTCAGGAATTTCTTATCGTTGATGGATGCACCTTCCGGGTATTCCTGAGCTTCCAGATATCTCTTCACTTCGTGGTACCAAGGCTTCTCAGTTACCAATTCAGTTTCGAGATCACAACAGTATGCCGGTTCGTCCAGTTTCCAGATGATGATCCGGGGAGCCTCATTATCCCATTTAACCTTGAACATTGAAGACATTGTAGCTAACGCATCCGCTAACTGATTCTCTTCTCTCGGAAAGTGCTCAAAGGTTATCTCTGTGAAGTGGGGAATCAGGGTCAACACACATTCTCTGTAAGGAATCAAGTTTGGATGTTTCGTATCCCACTCTCCTTTGATCTGATTGATCACAAGAGCGGAATCTCCGAAGACACTTAGAAATTTGATCCTTAGATCAATCGCAGCTTGAAGACCCATGATACATGCCTCATACTCTGCCATGTTGTTAGTACAGTTGAAACACAGCCGGGCAGTGAGTGGAGTATGAGTACCTTGTGGAGATATGATTATAGCGCCGATACCATTTCCCAAAGCATTGGAGGCTCCGTCAAAGTGCATAGACCATCGGGATCCTGGTTCAGGTCCTTCATCCGGTCCAGGTACTTCACAATCAGTCACTATCATGATGCTTTCATCCGGAAACTCGAAGTTCATTGATTGGTAGTCATCTACAGCTTGATGAGCTAAGTGGTCTGCCAATACACTCCCCTTGATGGCTTTCTGGGTTGTGTACTGAATGTCGTATTCCGTCAAGATCATTTGCCATCTTGCAATTCTCCCAGACAGAGCAGGCTTCTCGAATATGTACTTTATCGGATCCATTTTTGAGATCAACAAGGTAGTGTGAGTCAGCATATACTGTCTCAGCCGGCGAGCAGCCCATACCAAAGCGCAGCAAGTTTTCTCAAGCAGTGAGTATCGGGTCTCACAGTCGGTAAACTTTTTGCTAAGGTAATAAATGGCGTGCTCTTTTCGGCCAGACTCGTCATGCTGCCCCAGCACACACCCCATTGAGTTGTCAAGCACTGTCAGATATAGGATTAGAGGTCTTCCTTCAACCGGTGGCATAAGGATAGGTGGTTCTTGGAGATACTCTTTGATTCTGTCGAAGGCAGCCTGACATTCATCATTCCAACGTACTACCTGATCTTTCTTCAGCAGCTTGAAGATTGGCTCACAGGTAGCAGTCAGATGAGATATGAATCGAGCAATGTAGTTCAGGCGTCCTAAAAAGCCTCTGACTTCCTTCTTTGTCTTAGGAACTGGCATCTCTTGAATAGCTTTGACCTTAGCAGGGTCCACTTGAATACCTTTATCACTGACCACGATGCCTAGCAACTTCCCGGATCTTACCCCGAAGGTGCACTTGTTCGGGTTCAATCTTAGCTTGTACAGTTTCAAACGGTCAAACAACTTCTGTAGATGATCTAGATGCTCTTCCTCAGTCTGGGACCTAGCGATCATGTCGTCCACATACACTTCTATCTCATGATGGATCATGTCATGAAATAAGGCAACCATGGCACGTTGGTAGGTTGCCCCATCATTCTTTAATCCGAACGGCATGACCTTGTAACAGAAGGTGCCCCACTGAGTGATAAACGTAGTCTTTTCCATGTCTTCAGGTGCCATCTTGATCTGATTGTAACCTGAAAAGCCATCCATGAAAGAGAATACCTTGTGCTGAGCTGTACTATCAACGAGGACATCAATGTGAGGTAAGGGAAAGTCATCCTTGGGGCTGGCCCTGTTCAGATCCCTGTAGTCGACACACATTCTGACCTTTCCATCCTTTTTAGGCACCGGCACCACGTTAGCAACCCACTGAGGGTAAGAAGTCACTGCAAGAAATCCGGCATCAAACTGCTTCATAACCTCGGCTTTAATCTTCTCAGACATCTCTGGACGCATCCGACGGACCTTTTGCTTAACTGGAGGGCAGTCTTCCTTAGTCGGCAAATGATGGACCACAATATCGGTATCCAACCCGGGCATGTCTTCATAGGACCAGGCAAAGATCTCCATATAGTCATGTAACATCTTGGTTAACCGTTGCTTCACGCTGAGCTCTAGGTTGGCACCAATCTTTACCTCTCTCCTGTCTGCCTCAGTACCCAAGTTTATTGTTTCCACTGGCTCTTCGTGAGGTTGAATTGCCCTCTCTTCCTGAAGCAACAGTCTAGCAAGCTCGCCAGGCACTTCGCAATCATCCTCACCTTCGTCTTCGGCTAAGTTGATCGGATTTTCGAAGTCATAATTGGCAGTAGCAGAGTTGTTATCAGTAAGATCCAGAGTGGATTGGAACCTGTATGAGTGAGTGTGTGTGTAAATACAGCTGTTTTTTGAAAATTATGTAAAGGAAAAGAAAGACAGAAAAGGAACACAATATTTGCAATGCGAAAAATACGTCCAAGATTTTCATTTATGATATATGAAATGACAGTTTGTATGCCCTCACAAATAGAACCACAGTGCCTCGGGTAAGACACCGGGCCATAGAGTTTATCATTGTTTTATTACAAAATAACGAGACAAGGAAATTTATTACTTAGTAACAAAAGAAACAGGGAGATTGTCCTTTGCGCTCCAATTGTTAAGTCCTTCGTCAGTTGCCGGGTAGATCCAGCTATCAAACTCAGCTTCATCAACTTCCTCTTCGTCCCCAATAGCATTAACTCCATGAGCAGGCAGGGGAGCTGTCACCACATTAGGCTTGTCAGATGCCTCAAATTGTACCTCCTTAGCGTCAATGAGGTCCTGCAGCTTGTTCTTTAGTGCCCAACAGTCATCGGTAGAGTGCCCCGGGCTTTCTGAATGGTAAGCACAACGAGCATTCGGGTTGTACTTGGGAGATGTTGTATTGGGGAACTTCGGGGCTTCCCTGACAGTCACTAAGTTGGTGGCTAGCAACTGTGGCAGAATCTGTGATAGGGTCATGCTTAACCGGGTAAACTCCCTCCGGGGTCTTTCAGCCCTTTGAGAATTGTTTGGCCGAGGAGCGGCAGCAGGCTTAGCAATCATCACCGTGCTGACAGATTGGCGGTGCTCAGGTCTCTCTGATTTCCTAGAACCATACACGGCACTAGACTCCTTCTTGAAAGGTTTCTTTTCCGAACTAGCTGATGCACCCTTTGCAATCTTCCCAGACTTCAGCCCAGCTTCAATCCTCTCTCCAGTCAAGATCAAATCGGTGAACCCAGCAGAAGAATTCCCAATGAGATGGTTGAAGAATGGCCCAGATAGGGTCCCCAAGAACATGTCAACCAGCTCTCGGTCAGTCAATGGTGGCTGCACCCTGCCAGCCAGGTCTCTCCACTTCTGAGCGTACTCTTTAAAACATTCGCTTACGCCTAACGACATACCCTGGAGTTGGGTACGCGTGGGGGCAAGGTCGGCATTATACTGATACTGCTTGTAGAAAGCAGTAGCCAGCTCCTCCCAGTTACGAACTTTGGTCCCATCTAGCTGATAGAACCATTCGAGATGAGTCCCTGAAAGACTCTCCTGGAAGAAGTGGATCCATAAATTCTTATCCGCAGAGTACGGCTGAATTTTCCGAACATAGGACCTCAAGTGCAGCTTGGGACAAGACGCCCCGTCATATTTGGAGAAGGATGGTGCTTTGAATTTATGCGGGATAATCACACCAGTCGACAAACCCAGATCTCCGAAATCCAGCCCAGGTGCCTGTTGCACCTCCATAGCCTTCAACCTGTCCTCTAGTTGCTTATATCTGTCATCTGCAGGAGGGTACTGCTCTTCATCAAAATCTGTCTCGTTGTCGGAGACGACCGGACTAGGAACCTTTACTTCTGCCTGAGAAGGACTCTTGCCAACAGAAGAACCAGCCTCTTCATGTTGCAGAGTATTGCCAAACCTTCGGCCCGAGTTGAACAGGACAGTTCTTCTCTTCTTCTTCTTCTCCTTCTTCAGGAGCATAGCCTTTAATTCTTCTTGGCCTTTAGCCAGACCCTTGATTAGTTCTTGAAACTGTGCATTCTGCACCTGAAGAGCCTTGATTGATGTCTCGGTTGATGCAGATTCGGGATTCATGATGCTGAAATAAACAGCGAAGAACTGTAAGCAACCTGAAAAGTGGAAAAACCTGCTTATGCACATGATGTATGAAATGCGTATGGATTATGTTTTCAAAGACAATCGGGAATCAACTTCGTAAACAAAAAGAGAACACACTTCATTAGATTCAACTTTGTAACTGAAATTATTCAACAAGTTGCCCGTAGGCGTTACATGAAAGGAAATACTGGAAAGGAAATAAAAGCTGTAAAGGCACATTCAGAGCTCCTTATTGATCCCATGGTCTCCTCTTCTCAGTGCGGATGTAGGCATTCAGAGCTCTCTCATTCTCCAACTGCTTGGTCAGCTTCTGGATCTTTGATTCCTGCTCGTTGAACTTTTCCCGGTAAGAATCCCGTTCTTCTTGCAGTTGCGACCAAGATCTCTTCAATGTCTCATAATCAGTGGGTATCTGAGGAGGAAGAACAGTTGGAGGAACACCATCTTTGTCAGGACACTCGAGAATGACGGGTCTGACAGCTTCATACGGCATACCTAACTTCTGAGCACGGATGCGAACCCATTTGTAGTAGGCTTCCATAGGTAAATAAGTCTTTGGCCCTAGCTCTTGTGGGTCAGCTTTATGAACCTTGTCCCAAGCCTTGATGAACCTACGACGCAGCTCGTCACTATCCACCTGAAATTCAAAACTGGTGTGAGGCACTAACATCTCATGGGGACCTGCTCTTCTTGCTCTTCCAAACTGACGGAGTGCTAGACATGGATTGTACGAGATCCCTCCTTGAGTACCAATCAGAGGAACATTAGGATACTCCCCGCATCGGTCAATAATAGCTATCTCATCCAAACCTCTGCAAGTCCAAATGATGTCTTTATCGGTGAGAGACATTAACCTGTGGGCCCAACCTCTTCCTTCCTGGTTCTTCAGTACGACCTTAGGGAGGTGCGAAATAAACCACCTCACCAACAAAGGGATACAACACCATAGGGTTCCTCGTCTTCGGGTAGTACGGGCATGAAGTTGTTGCAAGATGTCACCCAATAGAGTGGGCACAGGGTTCTGAGACATAAAGATCCTAATGGAAGTGACATTGATGAAGTTGTCGGGATTAGGAAACAGGACTAACCCATAGATTAGGAGAGCCAAGATGTCTTCATATGCCCTAAAGTCCAGGTCATTCCATAAATTATTAGCCTTACCAATCAGAAACTTGGCCAAGAAACCCTTAACTCCGCTTCTAGTTACCCAGTTGTCTGTTACCTCTTGATGGGTCAAAGGAAGAGCTGCAGCCACATCCTCAAGCCTGAGGGTCTTTTCCCAACCAGTAAAGGGAGTCTGATCCAAGATAGGGATACCAAGCAGATTAGAGAACTCTTCCAGGGTAGGGACCAGCTGGAAGTCTTGAAAGGTGAAGCACTGGTACTGAGGGTCATAGAACTGGGTCAGAACACTCATCAACTGTTGATCCCGCTTTGCAGTGACTAAACTGAGAAGAGAGCCATGCCTCTGAATGAAGGAAGTGGTGTTTGGAATTCTGCTAACCAATTCATCAAGCAACTCAGGTGAACGAACAAAGTTGAACCGGATAGTATTCCTTCGCACAGGCATCATAATGTCCTACAAAACAGAGCAAAGATGAAACCCTCTTGTCTTTGAAATGGTCAGTTCTTATGCAGGATGCATGCAATGCTCATGATGCTATGATGTTATGATAAAGCACACCACATACAGATACAAAGGCAAACATGGTAAGGCACACAAGTCACACAAGGCAAGCCCCTAAAGTTTAGGCCAGCATGAAGTCTAGGTACTACCCTCTTTCAGTTTGTTGGTTCATACCTGTCCTAATCAAAAGTAACCGGGTTCTTAGAGGATCCCAATATCATTGACTACCCTCAATCGGTCATAACTCCAGCATCGCAATCTTTTCTTGCGGCCAGAACCATCACGAGAGTTTAGCCTCAATGAGCGTAGCATACTGCTACTGTTCTAAAGGCCAAGTTGTGTCAATTAAGGTTCTAAGGTTGTTGGTGCTTAATGACTCCTCAGAAGACCCATATTCTCCTCGTTGCGACACAAGGGATATCGGTACAGACCAAGGTGCCGCACCAACGTAGCCACTGCTTCACCTGTGTCGGTCTACGCCGGACAGGTCCCTCACAGCTTATGCTACCTAAACAGGGTATCCCCAGATCCGGGTTAGGATCTATGTAACTCCGATGCAACCCACAATAGTAAAGCAAGCAAATCAATACAAGTGAAAACACAGTTATGACCTAGCCCTAAGGTACACCTCACTTTATAAGATATCCCCAGCAGAGTCGCCAGTTCTGTGATCGGTGGATCTGGAACAGACTGTTTAACGCTGGTTCGCGAAATGTCGCGGAAGCAAGAGTCGCCACCGTCTTTTATTTTCTCCAAATGGAAAGGACAAAAGCACAGAAAAATTCCTTATAGAGATTGCTCTCGGTTCGGGAGGTAGATTATAGAAAGGGAAGGTGTTAGCACCCTTTCTATCCATGGTTATCCATGGGCTCTTAGATACTTGCTCATTGTGTTTTCAAAAAATGGTTTGTTTGCTTTTCAATTGTGGGTTTTAAAAAGTTTCTTTGAAAATTCCAGTTCGACTCTTGTATCAGTCCTCAAGAGTGTTTGAAAAATTGCTTTCGAAAGCTTTTTGAAAATGTTGGTGTGAAAAGATTTTTGTTTGTTTTTGAAGAGAGCAAGTACCAACGAGAACCTACTTACCCTAAGGAATTCGTCTGTGTAAATGTCCTTTAAAGTAGTGCCATCCCACCATTGAGAGGTAGGTAGCACCACCGTGGGAGGTGTTCGGGTCAATTCGAGTTTTAGGGACGTGGTGATCACCGGAGCAATGGGAAGACACCTTAGAAGCTACCCTCATGCCAGGTTCCCGGATCATGAGGACTTACTAAGACATCCTCTACTCGACGATCACCTTTCGAAGGCAAGGCAACAGTGAGGCGTACCCTAGGGGTGGTGTGTGCGAATTGTGTGTTATTTTCATTGATATTTGTCTTGTCATGTCATTGTGATTTACGCTTGATTTTAATTAGGGCCATTCATTCTTGCATGCTTATTTAACAGTTAATATTTGCGAGGAAAGTAAATTCTACAACTATTACAAATGGCGCGGGTCCACATCGCCAAAATTAAACCGGACCCGATTTGACTGAAAAATAAATAAAGCGAATAAAAGTGCGAAAAGTTAAATTGTTACAATGCTTCGGGAGAGGTACATAATTAATTAAACGACATAAAATAAAATACGCGAAATTACAGAAACGAGGGCGTTGGACCCTTTTTTGCAAAAAAAATCAAAGTTAACGAATTAATTAATTAGAATTAATGTGGAATTAAAAATTAAAGTCAAATGTTTTTGGTATTTTGTATTTTTTTATGATTTAATGGAAAAAGAATTAATAAAAACTAAAATTGAACGTTAAACCTAGTTCTAATTATTTTTTAAGTTATTAAGAAAATATTAAAATTTAACCTAAATTAAACCTAAGTTTGTTATATACAATTAATTATGAAAATCAATAAATAATAATATTATGATCAAAAGGAAAAATTAAAAGGAATGAAAATTGTCAATTAACCTAATTCTACCTTTTTTATATTTAATATGAAAAGAATTAAAGTTGCAAAAATCCTAATTAAAACTAAATTCATTATATGTTAATTTATTTACAAGAAAATAATTATAATAAAAATATTTATTATTTTTGGTCTTTTCTGATTTTTTTGATGTTTTTTATATTTTGTAAAAAAATAATAATTAAATTAAAACAGCAAAACAAGTAAAATAATAATTAAAAAAGATAAGAAAAATAAATAAAACTTGCAAACCAGGGTGGGGGTGTAGTCCCAAATTGGAGGTTTTGATGGTAAAGCCTGGCCCATTAAGATTCAGATTCGTTGACTTTTGTGCAAGCATATGACGCGTCTGACTATGGTACATGGTGTTCCTTGGATCTGGGCCATTGATCTGATGCCCTTGGACGCGTGGAAGGCTTGGTTCTGAAGGTGTATGGTGTACTTCAAGGTTGAACCTGCATAGGAATTAATATAGAAAAACAATATTGAATTTGTTCAGACCTGGGATTCGAACCCAGGTCACTAATGTCATCAACCAACGCTTGTACCACTAAACCACGTTAACGCATCTGATATATAATTAACAAATAAATAATATAAGAGGAAAAAGAGTTAGTGGATGGGAACGCGCGAAAGTTCAAATCAGCTAATCATATGTTGCCAACGCATCGTCCTCTTCGCGTGCTTTTTTTCTTTTTTCTGAAACATGAACGTAGGGCAACGGTTTTCCACGCGTTGCAGAAAATGGCTTTAGGAAAAATAGCGACTAGCGCTATATGATTCATAAATTGATCGCGAGTGATGTTTCCCATTCGTCCAGATGCGTCAAATTCAATGGTGCTGGTCTGGAGTCCTAATTTTACTCCGTTTCAAAAGCCCCAATTCAAAATGCTGAAAACCCTAAAAGCCACGCATGGTGAAATTTGATATACAGGATAATAACGCAATTAAACATGATGGTTAGCTCACAAACTTCATCAGGAACATGAATATATAAACAAAATTCACAAATAACGCATATAATAGAATGTATGATTATGCAATTTGTTTGATACAGTTGCGGTTCTAGGTACCAATTCCTTGCGTTTGGATGGGTGAGATTGATTGGCACACGTTCAGAGAACCACAATGAAGCTATTGAGACAAGAATGGAGGCTTGAATCGACCTAGAACCTGCTTTTCAGTTTTGCACTTTTTGCCAAAAATTCCAAGTTTGTTCAATGGTTTTCTGCGCAGCTTTCAGTCTAATGCCATTAGGTTTGTGATTCTGAATATGTAGTAAAGCTTTTAGGTCAACAAAATTGAACAATATCCATGGCATTCAATGATTTGCATATTTGATTTCCTTAAGATCTTTTCCATATCTTTTCATGTGCATTTGGTGTCAATTAGCTCAAATCCAACCAAAACTTGCCTAATTAGGATGTGCACGTGATATTGAGAGTAAAACATGCATGAAAAGATTTTTTAGGTCAAGTTTGATATTTTTCACATATTTAAATAATTTAAATGAATTAACATTAATATAAATTCAAATAAATAAATAAAAATTGAGAAAATACTTCCCTTTGGGCCAAGTGGTCGTGCATAGGCTTGGAATGATGAATCATGGAAGAAAAATGGGCCCATTAGCAAATTTAGGTCATTTGAACCATTGTTGACTTTTCAAAATTCCCAAAAATTTCCCAACTTCCACAAGGCATAACTTGCTCAATTTTTAAGCTTTTCACATGTTCTTGGACATTTTGGAAAGGTCTTTGAGTCCTTTAACCAATTCCTTTGGTCCCATGTCATTTTGATTTACCAATATCAAGTTATGGTCTTTGACTTAAAGTCCCTTTTTGTTGACTTTTGAAAATGACCTATAATGTTGAAATTGATAACTTTTTGTGAGAGCATTTCTTGGACTTGAAATATGAAGATGAATTGTAGGAAATGTCTTTCTCTTCAAAATGAGCTTTGGATGGAATTTTTCTGATAATCCATGTGAAAGTTATGCCCTGGTCAATTTCAGTTGACTTTTTCAACTGTCCAAATATAGTAACTTTTGCATCTTTGATGATTTCTGAGCCAAATTTTGAGAATCATGATCAAGCATTGATCAAATGATGTTTGTGGCTTCAAAATGATATGTTGACCAAAAATTTGAACTTTTGACTGTCCAATGACCATTTTGCCCCTACAGTTGACTGTAGTGCAATTAGGGTTTTTGACTGTGCAATTTTGAGCTGAATGCCTTGAAACTTGATATGAGGATACTTGACCATATTTGGAAGCATGTGAGACTTGATTGGGTCTTTGAAAACTTCATTTTCTTGATCAAAACCCAAACCCTAGTTTTGACTGTATATGGGACCTTTGCACTGCACAACCCTTGGGGAATTTTGTGACTTGACTTGGCAATTTCTTGGAGAATATGGGAGGGCAAATTTTGGGGTGCAACACATGGTCAGACATATCAAAAGCGAATAATCAAGGATTTTAACAAGTCAGGCGTCAAGAATATCAAGTCGGGGATCAGGTGATCAAATGCATCATACTGCCGCAAGGTGATCCCAAGGGCAAATGGACTCCCACGTACGAAGGGCCATTTGTGGTTAAGAACATTTTCTCGGGAGGAGCTATGATTCTAACCACCATGGATGGTGACGACCTTCCTTACCCTGTCAATGCAGACATAGTGAAAAGATACTACGCATAATCAAAGACCCGCTAGGTCGACTGGCCTAGGAAAAAATAAGGGCTTCCCGGTGAACCAAAAGGATTCGGGTAAAAGTAAGAGATGAAAATGAAAAAATCTGTACACCCGGCAAGTCGAAAACCCGAAAGGGAGGCTTTGGAAAAAAAGGGTATCCCGGTGGATTGAAAACCCGAAAGGGCAATCCAGGAAAAAGTTAGGTGTGATACGATGGCCAGAACCGGGACTGTTTTTTAGTAATGCTGGTTTGCATTTTGCGTAGGTGTTCGCAAAATATCGCGGTAAGCAAGAGTCGCCACCGAATTTTATTTTATCCAACAAGGAAAGGAAAAAAGCATAGAAAAATTCCTTTTTCAAGATTTTCTGAGTACGGGGGGTAGATTATAGAAAGGGAAGGTATTACCACCCTTTCTATCCGTAGTTATCTACGGGCTCTTAGGTACTTGCTCATCATTTTAAAAATTGCTTCTTTATGTGTTTGCGTGATTTGAAAAGTTTTATTTTGACTTCGATTTAACTCATGCTTCTGTCTTCAAGAGTGTTACAAAGTGTTTTTAGAAAACTTTGTTGGAAAAGGAGTGTAAGTGTGAAAAAGTTTTTTTGGATTGAGCAAGTACTTAAGAACTAATCTACCTACTCGAAAAAAGAATTGTTCTATGTTTATTTCCTTTAGACAGTGTTATCCCACTATTAGTGAGTAGGTAGTGTTGTACCCCAAAATTTTCCCTCCCTTTTTCACAAGAAATCACAACTTCAGGGTTTTCCCTGATCTTTCAAGATTAGCCCAAGAATCGGTCAAACAGACTTTTCTTTATCAGCAAGTCTAGAATTAGGGTTTGCATTGATTGGGTTAAGATTGGCCCAAGAATCGGTCAAGCAGACTTTTCTTTGACAGTAAATCCAGAATTAGGGTTTCCATTGATTTTGTTGAGTTTGGCTCAGGAATTGATCGAGCAGACTTTTCTTTGACGACAAATCTGGAATTAGGGTTTTTTTACTCGTTTTTCTCAGAAGAAATTGAATCCACAATAATTCAATTGACTGTTACATTATTTTTACGCTTGTTACAGATTGCTGCCTGTTTCTCAAAACCTAAACACCTGGGATAGGAGCTGAGGCTTTTGATTGAAACTTTGGGGCATTAGGTTTGATCAGTGAAGTGAAAGGTGTGGAATGTTGGTTTGTTTAACTGTACAAAGCCTATGATTAATTGGAGTGCCAGGCGTATTGTGATTAATGCGAGATTGCGAGACGACAAAGTTTGTTGGTTATTTATTTCATCTGGATTAAAGTTATTGGGATACATTTCCAGTTTATTTTTATTCAAGAGATTTAAATAATTAAATAGACAGTGCAAAAGAAAGAATGAAATATTTGACAGTAAAGAATTCTTAGTTGACAAAAACTTTTTATTTATTTCAAATATTGTTACAAATGTTATTCGAATATTGTAAATTTATTTACAGTGTTTACAATAATATTTATTACAATAAATGAAAAGAAAATCTAAAGCCTAAGTCTCTTGAAATCTTTTATCTTCTACTGCTTCTTCCATTATCCAACTGGTATTTACCTGCAAAGACAGAAAAGAAATCAGTTCAGTTAAATTGAAAAGCATTTTCAAGCAGATAAATATAAAGTCATCATTAAAGCTTGTTGGCCGGAATCAGATTGTTTTTTTTTTGTTTCATCATGTTTTACTCGTCCTCTTTGCAAATCACAAGAAGATTTCTCTTCTTGGTTCACAAAGAGGAAAGTAAAATAATTTGCAAAGCATATTCTCAATTAAGTGCAAAGATACAAGGCACAAGGCTGCACACAAAGAAGGCACAAGGCTGCACAATGTCAAACTGAACAACAAATTGCATTAGTCAACCAAAAGCAAACCAAGTTGCACAAAAGCAAACTAAGTACAGAAAGTTGTCCAAGCCAAGTACACAAGCTGTCAAAACAGAAAAACTGTACACAAGCTATCAAAAAGAACAATGCAGGAAATCTGGAAGAAAGTACAGAATGCAGGAGAAGAACCAAGATACAAGCAAGCAGGCTTGTCAAAACATCTCATCATGTTCTGGCCAACAAAACTTTTCAGAATAAAGATATAATAAGCAATTTTAAAAGTGCTTTTGGTGGAGAGAGAAAGAGAGAGTGAAGTAGGTTTTGCAGTTTGGCAGGCTATAAAAAAGCAATGAGAAAGAAAATAAAGAGGACAGTTTTAACAGTTCAGAGGGAGGGAGCACAAAAAGACCAGAAGCATAAACCTGCTGCGAGAACCAGAAACTGCAAGTTATCATAACCTGAAAAACTGTTTGTAACAGAAGCACAACCAGGCACAACAAACCTTCAAGCAAGCCTGCCTTACCAAACAAGCCTTCAAACCTGTTAGACTGCATAACCTTCCTAAAACCATTCAAACAGGCCTCACAAAAAATAGCAAACCTGCAAAAGCAAGACAGCCTGCCTTACCAAAACACCAAACATGTGGCCTGCATAACTGCAAGTTATCAGACTTGCAAAACTGCCTAAACACAAACCTATTCAAACCTGCAAAACTGCAAGTTTAAGAATAACCCAAGCATGTTACCTTCCCAAAACTCAAAACACAGTCTGCCTCCAAAATCATAAACATAAATTACAAACTTGAAAACCTGTTTCAAAAACATCCAAAACTGCCTAAAACCCACTCAAACACTAAAACCATCAAAAACCACAAATCACATGAGCCTGTCATGCAAGAACAACAAGCCTGCCTAAAGTTCATCAAATTGCCAAATCACAAACTTACAGCCTGCATATCAAACTCAAATCCAAGCTAATAATAGCCCTTTTTCAGTTCAAGTTCATTATCACAAAAGATCCAAACACCAAATCGACAACAACAAATAAGTTTCAGAATGCGTATGTTCATCACCAACAAATCATAAGCCAAATCAACAACAATAGCAACATCTCAAGATATCCAACATTCAAAGAAGAGAAGAGTCAGAAGCGAATGATATAGGGTTTTCAGAATACAAGTTCATCATCAAGCAATATTTCAGAATACACATGTCCATCATCAAATAAACAGGGTATTCAAAGAGGAAGAGGAAATCAGAAACAGATATTCAGGCGTTTTCAGAAATAGGGTTCACCATCAAACGATTCAAGAGGAACCAAAAGATACGAAGTACTAGACAAGCGTTGACCTCATCTCCTCCACCTCCGACCACCGAGAGCACCTCCGTTCCACCGTCCACTCTCCAGAAACGAAACCCCAAAGGTATTATTTTCCTTTCCCTCTTTCTTTTTCTACATCTCACACCAAAACATCAAAGATTTAAACTTTGCAAAAACAACAAAATGTACCAGATTAAACATGCAAACTGTAAAAGAGAGCGCGTTTAGAACAAAGAAACGTAGCTTTTCAAACCACTGTCTTGTACTGTCGTGGAGAGGAGATGGCTGGAGGTAGCGTTCTGGCGGCGGGAGGTTGAAGGATTAGTCAGTTATCCACATTTGAGAACGAGGAAGAGAGAGCGTAGAAGAAAGGAACGGCGCCGCTGTACAAAGATACGAACCCTAATTCCCAATTATGAACGAACCCTAAACAAAGTTGTTCCAACAATGCAACTGGGCCTTCGCCCCAACAATAAAACTGCTAGGCCCATCACTCTTTTTTTAATTTCCAAAATAATACTCTTTTCTTCGTTAATTAATTTACTTTCTTTTAAAAAAAATAATACTTTTCTTTTGTTTCTTATTCTAAAAAGTTTTTTTTATTTTGTTAATAATAAAGAGAACTAATAATGAATTTTGTTTTGATATATTTTCTGTAATATTTGTATATTTAATTAAATACTTTGTTTAATTAATCTTTTTATATAAGTTTCTAAAAACATTAACCAAAATACAATAAATAATCAACACTTAATCTTTAATTAGGTTAAATTTTTATTTGTTCATTTGTAAATAAATACCTGCATCTCATATTTCTTTGATTTTCATTATCTCATACTTTGTTATATTTTTACATTGAAAATGCGACAGTTCGATTTGGTTGTAATGTATACTTGGACATTATTATTCTGATAATACTCATCCCCATTTGTAAACATTTGTACCCCCATCCCAGGATACTTATTTGTAATAATTTAGACTTTAAATTCCCGCAATTTATCGCTTTCAATATACGGTATAGTAATTAGGGTTTGTATGCGAAGATTCAAAATCAATCGCTAGTTGACCTAATACAAGATAAATGCATAAAAATCAATACACAATTCACACTTGCACCTCTAGGGTAACCTCGCATGTTGCCTCAGAAAATGAAATCATGTCCCTCGAGTATGAGACACTCTAGCAAATGCCCCTTTGGTAAACAAAGATCGTAGTCCCTCGATGACCCTCGATATTGCCTTCGATAAAATGATCTCGTCCCTTACAAAATTGCTAGAGCGTCTCACAAGTTACCTTCAATGATTGTATACGATGACCCGTGCCTGTCCCGTTTAACATCCTAACGCAAGGTTGTTCATCAAACACAATGGTGAAATAACACTGTTAAAAGGGTTAAAAACATAAGAAAAATCTTTGAGTAAAATAGGGTAGACAACTCTTAGTTACTTGATCAAAAATCTTGCAAAAACATCCTTGCCATTTTTTTAAACACACTTCACAACACAACTTCAAAATAATTTCAAAACAACTTTCAAAACATTGAATTATCTTTTCAAAAAGACACACACCTTTGTATATATTCAAACAAGAATCATTACAAAGGTTGCCTAGACAAGGCATCTTTTTCAAGACATTTTCAAAACCACACACACAAAGCACCATTTCAAATAATTGAAAAGCAAAGGCAAGTGATCTAAAACAAGTAACTAAGAGACCATGGATAACCATGGATGAAAAGGGTGCTAGCACCTTCCCTTTTCATAATCTACCCCCCGAACCCAAGAAAACATCTCAAAGGTCTTTCCTGTGCTTTTTGACCTTTCCTTAGGATAAAATAAAAAGTCGGTGGCGACTCTTGCTAAACCGAACAAGTGCGAAAACAAACGCAAAATCCCAAGTCAGTTCTCCCACCGTGTCACAGAACTGGCGACTCTGCTGAGGATATATAAAAAAAGTGGGGTTACCTTAGGGTTTTAGATCACCTTTACATGCTTATCTTATTTGACTTGTATGCTTTACTTTTTGGGTTCCTTGTTTGGGTTTGTTTTAAATCCTACACCCGGATTTGGGGGCACCTTTTAGGTAAGTAGCAATAAACTGTGAGGGAACTGTGTGGGGTATACCGACATGGTTGAAGCAGTAGCTACGTTAGTGTGACATATTTGTGGGTACCGGTAGCCTTTGAGTTAATCAAAGAGAATACGGGGCCGCTGAGTGATGTCATGAAGCACTAACGAACTCTTAGAACCTTACTTGACCATCTTGGCCTTTTTTAGGGGTAGTGAGATGACCGACTTTGGTGCAGTCCGAAGTTGGTAGATACTCGATACTACACTCATTGAGGATTGTTTTCTTGGAATATTTTGGTCGCCAGTTAAGTGGCTAAACCAAAACAATGAACACAGAAAATAATCCAGTGATATTGAGCTCCTTAGAACCCGGTTTCTATTTTAGGACAGGTTTGAGCCAACTAGCTTCAAGAGGGTACTTACCTACCAACCCCATGCAAGCCCAAACCTAAGGACTTGTTTGCTCTGTGTGAATATGATTACCTGTATATACACTTGCTTATTTTTGCATACATGTACATAACATCATAACATCATACCATAGAATTTTCAATAACCATTTCAAGAATCTCGAGGGTTTTGTGATGCAGGGTCACGTTGAACCAGACGTCTACCAAAGGGCAAGAGGATTCATCTGCCTCTAAACAAACGCCGTCAAATATCAAGTGCAACAACTTGAATCGGGGGCTATGACCCACTTGACATGGTGAGCTTGATTCTCGTGGAGAGACATCCACCGATACAAAGCTCTCCAATCAAAGATGTTGATCAAAGTTCAATCTCTAACATTTCTCTTGTGTTTACCCCGAGAGATTCTTGAAAACATGCATCCACATATCAGGCATTGTATCATAACAGGTTTTCCTTTTCAGGTTTCCTTATTCTCCTACTGTTTATTTCAGTAGAGATGGCTCTAGAGAGGATTGTCAAAGATATCCAGGATCAAAATGCTCAACTTTAAGAAATGTTCTTGAACCTGTCCCAGGGGCAAGAAGAAATGAAAGCTCTCCTCACAAGGGGCATGGTCCTAGGGAATTCAGGCAGTGTCAGGAATGATCAGTTGGAAGAGCTGCAGATTGAGCTGGAAACAATGAAGATCCAGATGATGGGACAACTGGTGGGCCAGATGGCTCAAAGACAAGAGGAGCTCAGGGTTCTCGCCAACAAACTGCTTCGAGATAACCAAGTGTGGCAAACAACTAGGGTTGAAGACCAAGTCATCATTCAACCTCCTTTGAGACAAGAAGACAAGGGAAAGGCTCCCCAACTTGCTTCAGGGTCACAAGCCCAGCAACAACCTCGTCAGCTTCAATAGGGTAATCGGCGTAAGAAAAATACGTCTGGAAGACATTTCTCTGAGACTGACATACCATCATCTCTAATACTGAAACGTTTGTTGGAGGTCAATCTGCTTGCTTTAAAGGATCCTATTCGGAGGCCCAATACCTCTACTCCTAGCTATCACCCCGACGCATTTTGTGTATACCACTCCCATAGTCCTGGACATGACACCGATGACTGTTGGGCTTTGAAAAACAAGATCCAAGACTTGATTGACGAAGGAGTACTGGAATTCATGCCGGATGGCGAGATGAAAATCTTCCGCTAAGGGTTCTCCACCTGAAATGACAAAGCTCGAACTGAGAGACTTTTGTTCCATTTGAATTTTCAAGTTTTAATTTCTTTTGTTATTCAAACACTTATCTGTTGATGTCAAACTATGTTTCATTAATGCATTGCATATGTTTGTCTTGAATTCATCCATTCGTTTTCACTATTCTTAAATTATGCTTTCTACTTTTTTTATGACATTTAACTCTTTCAAAAAAGCTACAAGCCTTTAGAGGGAGGATGACGAAACAATACCATAATCTCATACAATATGCTTTTGAACAGGCCTTGCTGACGATGTACATGTGTTTCTTTCAAATCCTAAACAATGGAGTTATAAGGAAGATAATCCTTAGTCAACCCCTTCGAGCCAAAGAAGTAGGAGTTTTCTGTTTTAAACACAAATTGAAACCTTTGATTTAAACCTGGGGCAGGGTAGTCTCTCAGTTAATTCAAAAGATTGTGCATTGAAGTCGCAAACTCTCAGTTCATAATACAACGAATGACATCAAAAAAATTTCCTTTGGAACCAAAAGACAGTGATGGTTCCTTATCTTATAGGCAGTCAATCTCTCAAAATAGAAAAGCCCACTAAGCCAAAACCTATAAAGGAGGCTTAAGAAAGCTGGGGCATCCCGCTGACTGTAATCTCGAAAACAAGAACAGTCGGGCAAAAATTAGGGATAATAAATAAAAAAAAGGGGTCGTTATAAATCCTCAAAAACATGAAAAATGTTGCCAAAAAATGATGACTGCCTTCCATAAAATTCAACTTGTGGGGACCATCACCAAAATGTCGTTCCAAACTCGAATAGAGTTCGACGCACAATTAACTGAGTTTAGGATTGAAGAACATCACGAAGAGCGGGTGAGTACAAATATATTTTGAGCCTTTATCCTTTGTTTCTTAAATCGTGAACCAAGCCACGTTACAACCCTTTGAAAGTCCTAATTGAAGCATGGGTTAGTTCGGAAGCATACTGTTACAAAAGGTATCCTGACTCCTGTAAGGCTTTGCCCTAAATCTTATGTTGAATTTGTCTTATAAAAAGTTTTCTGCTAAAAAACGCATTTTTCAAAACTTTGAGACAAGCATAAACTTTGCATTATTTGAATATCATTTGTTCGCACATGTTTATTTGTTTGACAGCAAAGAAAATCACAACAGTGAATGTTCGGAGGAACGAAAACTCTCTCGGTGAATAAAATCATTTCAAGTGGGATGACACTCCCGTTACAAAAATCTCCTATCAACAAAAGGGGATTTGATATGGTATTGTTCAGTTAACCTGGGGCAGTCCAGTCAAGATTTCAACAAATCTTTCAAAGTTCAGTGAACATAGGGCAGTCCAGTCAAGATTTCAAGAAATCTCTTAATTACAGGTTAACTTGGGGCAAATCTCCATCACCATCACTTGGGGCATTTAAACGTCAATCTCATCGAAGGGTTACGAACAGTCCAAGTTTCCTGACAATGCCACAAGCATCTGATACTAGGGGAGGTGATGAATCTCTCCGAAATCTTTCTGAAAAGAAATTCAAGCGTCCTCGAGAAGTTCGTCACCTCTCTAGCAGACCAGCAGTCATGGGTTTATTTCCCCAACACTTGTCAAGGATTTATTCTCCAAAACAAATTACATTTCAAGTTACGATCATCATCAAAAATTTCCTTCATCACCTGTTGGAAATTACAGCCACCAACAGAATAACGGACAACTGAAGCTCCTAAAAATTTGTTCCTCTCGAGAATGAAGATTCTCATCCTTGAAACCTCAGAAGATTGGTATACTCCCAGCCTCCTGACCCTTAACAGAATGAAGATTCTCATCCTTGAAACCTCAGAAGATTGGTATACTCCCAACCTCCTGACTCTTAACAGAATGAAGATTCTCATCCTTGAAACCTCAGAAAATTGGTATACTCCCAACCTCCTGACCCTTAACAGAATGAAGATTCTCATCCTTGAAACCTTAGAGATTGGTATACTCCCAACCTCCTGACCCTTAACAGAATGAAGATTCTCATCCTTGAAACCTCAGAAGATTGATATACTCCCAACCTCCTGACTCTTAATAGAATGAAGATTCTCATCCTTAAAACCTCAGAGATTGGTATACTCCCAACCTCTTGACCCTATACAGAATGAAGATTCTCATCCTTGAAACCTCAGAAGATTGGTATACTCCCAACCTCCTGACTCTTAACAGAATGAAGATTCTCATCCTTAAAACCTCAGAGATTGGTATACTCTCAACCTCCTGACCCTTAACAGAATGAAGATTCTCATCCTTGAAACCTCAGAAGATTGGTATACTCCCAACCTCCTGACTCTTAACAGAATGAAGATTCTCATCCTTAAAACCTAAGAGATTGGTATACTCCCAACCTCCTGACCCTTAACAGAATGAAGATTCTCATCCTTGAAACCTCAGAAGATTGGTATACTCCAAACCTCCTGACCCTTAATAGAATGGAGATTCTCATCCTTAAAACCTCAAGAGATTGGCATACACCCAATCTTTTGACCCAAGACCTGAATGAAGATTCTCATTTTGGCTTCCCCAGTAGATTGGCATACACCCAACCTCCTGATATTCCCGACAGAATGAAGATTCTCATTTCTCAAAGTGGTATAACATCTGAATTTTTGGTATTCCCGACAGAGTGAAGATTCTCATTCTTAAAGTGGCATACCACCTAAACCTGAACTTCTTCCAGACAGGAATAAGCTTTTTCCAGAGTCCTGAGTTTTACTCTCCAACAGGATAGCTACTTTTCAACAGTATGGCTATTCCCCGCAGAATTCTTATTCCCCAAGCAGAACGAAGACTCTCATTCTCAGTACCTCACAAAGTATTCAGATATTCCCCAGTGAAGATCTCCTCAGAACAGGAATCCCCTATATATTGGCATACAACCCAAACTCCTGATTCCCCAACAGTGGTCCCAGGACTTCTCATTTTCAACGATCAAAGGATTTTCAATCCCCAACAGCAGTCAAGGATTTACTTTACCTGGCAGCAGTCAGAGATCTTCAGTTATCAAGGATTTATTTTCCTTAGCAAGACAGCTACTCAGCTTACATGCGCGTCCATTACATTCATATCATAAACATTGATGAAGTACAATTCACTGCATCATACATATCATGCAACATGACTTTATGTTTTAGCTAACATTCTACCCTTTTCAGGATAAGATTAAAAGGCTATCGTTAACAATTATTCAGATACAGTACAGATACACCCCAGACACGGCAGTCATTCTAATACTCATTCAGACTTCAGCAACCCGATACAGATTAGATACGCTCCAGATGCGGCGACCATTCTACCTCTCATTCAGATTCAACTATCAACCACAAGTTCAGATACGCTCCAGACACGGATGCCATTCTGTCCCTTACACCAGCAACTTGATTCTCCCCAGTGCAATTGCCACGGAAGTCATTCTGTCACTTATTCTGATCCCAGTTACAGTCTCAGATACACTCCAAACACGGAAGTCATTCTGCTACTCATACAGACTTCAACTTTTGAAAACAGTTTACATATGCTTCCAAACACGGATGCTGATCTATTGCTTATTCAACTTCAACTTCTGAAAATAGTTTACGGATTCTCCAAACACGGATGTTAATCTATCGCTTGTTCAGATTCAACTTCTGAAAATAGTTTACGGATTATCCAAACATGGATGTCAATCTATTGCTTATTCAGACCCCCAATTCAGAGGTGTTCCAAACATGGATACCTTTCTGATACTCACCCACTCACCTACAACAAACATTCTTGGATGGCATCTTTTAAGCCCATCTCCAGTAAGATTCTGTCACATCTCCAGATGGCATCTTTAAGCCCATCCCCGACAAGATTCTGTCACATCTCTAGATGGCATCTTTAAGCCCATCTCCGACAAGATTCTGTCACATATCCAAATGGCATCTTTAAGCCCATTCCCTCAACTACGCTTTGACGAGTGCAAATTTTTTGGGCACTCTAGTGTCCAATCATTCTTTTACCTTCCAGTCGCGAATGGCAAAATTTCCAATCTAACTCTCCAGGTTCAAGAAGATTGAACAGGGGCAACTGTTGTACCCCAAAATTTTCCCTCCCTTTTTCACAAGAAATCACAACTTCAGGGTTTTCCCTGATCTTTCAAGATTGGCCCAAGAATCGGTCAAACAGACTTTTCTTTATCAGCAAGTCCAGAATTAGGGTTTGCATTGATTGGGTTAAGATTGGCCCAAGAATCGGTCAAGCAGACTTTTCTTTGACAGTAAATCCAGAATTAGGGTTTCCATTGATTTTGTTGAGTTTGCCTCAGGAATTGATCGAGCAGACTTTTCTTTGACGATAAATCTGGAATTAGGTTTTTTTTTACTCGTTTTTCTCAGAAGAAATTGAATCCACAATAATTCAATTGACCGTTACAATATTTTTACGCTTGTTACAGATTGCTGCCTGTTTCTCAAAACCTAATAACCTGGGATAGGAGCTGAGGCTTTTGATTGAAACTTTGGGGCATTAGGTTTGATCAGTGAAGTGAAAGGTGTGTGGAATGTTGGTTTGTTTAATTGTACAAAGCCTATGATTAATTGGAGTTCCAGGCGTATTGTGATTAATGCGAGATTGCGAGACGACAAAGTTTGTTGGTTATTTATTTCATCTGGATTAAAGTTATTGGGATACATTTCTAGTTTATTTTAATTCAAGAGATTTAAATAATTAAATAGACAGTGCAAAAGAAAGAATGAAATATTTGACAGTAAAGAATTCTTAGTTGACAAAAACTTTTTATTTATTTCAAATATTGTTACAAATGTTATTCGAATATTGTAAATTTATTTACAGTGTTTACAATAATATTTATTACAATAAATGAAAAGAAAATCTAAAGCCTAAGTCTCTTGAAATCTTTTATCTTCTACTGCTTCTTCCATTATCCAATTGGTATTTACCTGCAAAGACAGAAAAGAAATCAATGCAGTTAAATTGAAAAGCATTTTCAAGCAGATAAATATAAAGTCATCATTAAAGCTTGTTGGCTGGAATCAGATTGTTTTTTTTGGTTTCATCATGTTTTACTCGTCCTCTTTGCAAATCACAAGAAGATTTCTCTTCTTGGTTCACAAAGAGGAAAGTAAAATAATTTGCAAAGCATACAATCAATTAAGTGCAAAGATACAAGGCACAAGGCTGCACATAAAGAAGGCACGAGGCTGCACAATGTCAAACTGAACAACAAATTGCATTAGTCAACCAAAAGCAAACCAAGTTGCACAAAAGCAAACTAAGTACACAAAGTTGTCCAAGCCAAGTACACAAGCTGTCAAAACAGAAAAACTGTACACAAGCTATCAAAAAGAACAATGCAGGAAATCTGGAAGAAAGTACAGAATGCAGGAGAAGAACCAAGATACAAGCAAGCAAGCTTGTCAAAACATCTCATCATGTTCTGGCCAACAAAACTTTTCAGAATAAAGATATAATAAGCAATTTAAAAGTGCTTTTGGTGGAGAGAGAAAGAGAGAGTGAAGTAGGTTTTGCAGTTTGGCAGGTGTTGTACCCCAAAATTTGCCCTCCCATATTCTTCAAGGTTTGTCAAGGATCATCTTCAAATGGTTCAAGATTCCTCAAGGATTGCATAGTTCAAATGCCTCCTAAGCCAGTCAAAATTAGGGTTTTGGTTCTCTCAAAGAATTTGAGGTTTGCAATGGCTCAATCAAGTCTCATAGGCCTACACATATCCTCAAGCACCTACATGCCAAGTCTCAAGACTCACAGGGTCAATTTGCACAGTCAAAAGCTTCGTTTGACCTACAATCAACTGCAGGGGCAAAATGGTCATTTTACAGTCAAAAGTCATAATTTTTGGTCAACATCTTATTTTGAGTCCACAATCATCATTTGATCAAGTCTTGATCATGATTCCACAAGCATGGCTCAAAAATCATCAAGGTGTAGAAAAGTCAACTGTATCTTGACCAAGGCATAACTTTTTCATGGTTCATCAGAAAAATCCCATCCAATGCTCATTTTGAAGGGGATGACATTTCCTACAACTCATCTTCACATTCCAAGTCCAAGAAATGCTCTCACAAAAAGTTATCAATTTCTACATTATAGGTCAATTTCAAAAGTCAACAAAAATGCACTTTAAGTCAAAGACCATAACTTGAGATTGGTAAATCCAAATGACATGTGACTAAAGGAATTGGTTAGAGGACTTCAAGACCTTTCCAAAATGTCCAAGAACATGTTCATATGATCAAAATTGAGCAAGATATGCATTGGAGAAGTTGGGAAATTTTTGTGAATTTGCAAAAGTCAACTTTGCTCAAAACACTTTGTTTTTGCTAATGGGCCTCAAATTTCTTCTTGAAACATTATCCATGGCTTATGCACGACCCATCAAGCCTATTTGAATTTATTTTCTTATTTTTATTAAATATTTGGATTTTTAATTGATTTTAATTCATTTAATTAATTTAAATTGTAGGAAATTCAAAGATATGGTTTTTCAATCTTTTTTTGAAGCAAGAATGACCTAATCAAGCTGGCAAATTCGTGTGCAAATCAAAGGGACAAAAATCTCCAAGTTTGGCAAGTTTCTTCAATCAAAAAGATTCAAAAAGATGTGATTGCAAATCAAATATTCAAACCATCATGCAATGGATTTTTTGTGCAAGATTTAACCTAATTCTCTTCTACTATATATACACAAGCAAAACCTAATGCCATGGACGTGAATTTGCTGTAGAAAAAGCCATAATCACATTGAAAAAATTCCAAGAAAACTCAAAACTGTTTTCAACATTCTAGGGCGAATTAAGGACATTTGTTGATTTCAATACATTGCAGGAGGTTCCCAGAACGATTGGCAATCAATTTCCAGCTTCACAGCTCAAAGAATCGCTAGTTACAGAGTCACGGTTTGCGTTTTTTTTCCAAGAATCGAATTGCTTATTTCATGCATAATTGACATGCTTTATTCATTGTTTTGTATTGCTTGAGTTCATATAAAGCTAATGGTATTAATTAATTGGATTATAATACACAGAATCGAAAAACACCATTGATGAATTCTAGGGTTTTGGAGCTCTCAAATTGGGGCTTTACAATATAGGAAAAATTGAGACCCCTAATGCATATGGTTGGAATCGTCAAGGCCAGACGAACATAAGGCTACCATTGCGAAATATTTATATAGCCTGTAGGGCTATTCGCTATTTTTCCTCATGATGTTTTGTGGGGGTTAAAAACCCCCGCTATCTATTTGTTATTTACAGGCACCAGCGAAGGAGATGAAGACGTGTAAGCGTGTGGTTGGAGCATTCAAAAAAGGGCGCGCGTGTTTTGTTTTACAGCACATGCATTGATTTTGTAATATTATATTTCCTTATTATCATAATAACAAATGCAGGCACATGGTGTGGTGGTAGATGCGCTGGCTGGTATCCATTGGGACCTGGGTTCGAATCCCAGGTCCCCCAAATACTTGTTTCTATTTTTTCCCTTGAGTTCACATGCAGGTTGCCAAAAAGTGTCTACCATGTACCTCACGCCCCAGCATGCCAAGTGGCCACAGTCACAGATCTGAAGGCCAAGCGTGAGTGATCACCATACTCCTGGTCAACCCACGCATAGACAAGTAAAAAGGTCAAACGGACTGGCAAGCAAATGGGCCTGGAAATTGCTTCAACACCTCCTAATGGCCCAGCACCCCCTGGTTTCTTTTTCTTTTACATTTTAATTTCTATTTAATTGTTTTACTAATTATTATTATTAATTAATATTATTATTATTTAATTAACTCACAAATAAATTATTTTCATAATAACTTCAGAAAATTAAAAAATGTAAATATTTTTATTATTATTATTATTTATTAATTTCACCTTATTATTTTTGTAAATAAATATAATTAATTAATTTAGTCCTTTTTTTAATTAGGTCAACTTTAACTTTTTCTCAATAACTTAAAATAAATTAGACTTAGGGTTTTTTACTAACTTTTGACCATTTTTATTTTATTTTCATTAAGACATTAAAAAACTAAAAAAAATACTTTTTTCTTTTAATTATTTAATTAATTAGAATTAGGTTTAATTAATTGCAAAAAAGACCAAAATTCCATTCTTTTCTCAAAAAGGGTCAAAACCCTAAAGACGTCCCCGATTTAATTTCTTTTCGCGTATATTAATTTTTGACCATATTTATGTAACTGTTCCGAGAATGTAATAGATAATTAGGATCTTTTATCGCTTTTTTATTTTCTCGCATTTATTTTTCAAGGGTTATGTTTTTGGCAATGTAAATACCCGACGCCTTGTAATAGCGTAGATTTACTTTCCGCAATTTACTTTCCGCATAACTATTAACTGTTAATTATGCATGACAAGACTAGCTTGAAATTAAAATCAACCCGTAGCTCACCATAATACTTGTGCAAAGATAATCTTAAACTGAATCCTGACACACGAGTACATGCCACTCCTAGGGTACGCCTCACTTGGTTACCTCGACGTGGTCATTGAGTATAGGATGTTTTAGAGATCGCCCTCCTGTCTAAAGATCCAGTTGCCTCAAAACGGTTGCCTCGGATAAAAAAGGATCTAGGACATTAGGGTTACCGCTAAGGCGTCCTACTATTGCTTTGGTGACCGCATGTCCCTATAATCGAATTGACCTGAATAACTCCAACGACGGTGCTACCTACTTCTCAATAGTGGGATAGTACTGTCTAAAGGACATTTACACAGCTTAATTCCTTAGAGTAGGTAGATTTCTCCTGGGTACTTGCTCTTTCAAAACAAAAAAATAAATTTTCGCACCTACACTTTCAAAAAGTTTTCAAACAAACACTTCATACACTCTTGAGGACTGATACAAGAGTTACCTAGAAGTTTTTCCAAACAAACTTTTTCAAAACCCACAAACACAAGAAAAGCAAACAATTTTTGAAAACATAATGAGCAAGTACCTAAGAGCCCGTGGATAACCACGGATAGAAAGGGTGCTAACACCTTCCCTTTCTATAATCTACCTCTCGAACCAAGAAACATCTCGAAAAGGAATTTTGCTGTGCTTTTGTCCTTTCCTTGTTAGAGAAAATAAAAGACGGTGGCGACTATTGCTTACCGCGACATTTTGCGAACCAGCATTCCAAGACAGTCAGTTCTATTTCCACCGATCACAGAACTGGCGATTCTGCTGGGGATATTATAAGTGAGGTGTACCTTAGGATTAGACCACTCTTATGTTTTCAATTGTATGCCTTGTTTGCTTTAATATTGTGGGCTTGCATCAGAGTTTTATAGATCCTAACCCGGATCTGGGGGATACCCTTTAGAAGTAGCAACAAACTGTGAGGGAACTGTGCGGGGTATACCGACACGGTTGAAGCAGTTGCTACGTTGATGTGGCACTTTGGTGAGTACCGGTAACCCTTGAGTCAAGTCAAGGAGAGTACGGGGCCGCCGCGTGGTGTCGTGGAGCATCAACTGACCTTAGGAACCTTACTTTACCATCCTTGCCTCTTTAGGGGTGGTGAGATGACCGACTTTGGTGCAGTCCGAAGTTGGTAGATACTCGATACTACACTCATTGAGGGTTGTTTTCTTGGAATATTTTGATCGTCAGTTCAGTGGCTAAATCAAAATAATGAACATAGAAAACAATCCAATGATATTAAGCTCCTTAGAACCCGGTCACTTTTGATAGGACAGGTTTTGAGCAAACTAACTTCAAGAGGGTAGTACCTAAACTTCATGCTGGCCTAAACTCTAAGGGTTGTCTTGTGTGACTTGTGTGCCTTATCATGTTTTCCTTTTGTGAATACTTGTGGTGTGTCTTTATCATAACATCATAACATCATAAAGCATCATATGTATTTACTAACCACTTCAAGGGTTCGAACCTTCATCTTTGTTCTTGTTTTGTAGGACATGGAGACTATCCGCAGGAAAATAATTCAGGTCAACCTTGTAAGGATCCCTCCTCAGCTTAAAGAGCTTACATCCAGGATTCCCAAGAACTCTTCCTTCAGTGAAAGACATGGTAGACTACTCAGCTTGGTCAACACCAACATTGAAGAAGATATGATAAAAGTTCTCTTCCAGTTCTTTGACCCCTTGCACCACTGTTTTACTTTCCCGGATTATCAATTGGTGCCTACTTTGGAAGAGTTTTCTCAACTTCTGAAAATTCCTATCCTTAGTCAACTACCCTACAACGGTATAGAAAAGGAACCAAAACTTGAAGAGGTTGCTCAAGCACTACGTCTGCAACCATCAGATATCAAGGGGCATTGGGAAATCAGAAGTGGTATCAAAGGATTCTTGGCTAAGTTCCTGTTTGAGAAGACACAAGAATGTTGGAATTCTCTCGATCTACAAGCCTTTGAAGAAGTTGTGGCACTCCTTGTCTATGGGTTGGTCTTGTTCCCAAATCCTGATCAACTTATAGATATAAATGCTGTCAAGATTTTTATGTCCAGGAATCCCATACCGACATTGCTTGGGGACATCCTCCACTCATTTTACACTCGAACAATGAGAAAAAGAGGTGTTCTCATGTGCTGCACTCCTCTCCTGGAAAAGTGGTTTATTTCGCACCTTCCACAATCAGTTTTGAAGAACGAGCGGGGTTTGAGATGGTCACAACGATTAATGACTCTTACACATTCTGATATACATTGGTGTTCTCGGTCCATAGAAAATATCATTATCATTGACTGTTGCGGAGAATTTCCTAATGTTCCTTTACTTGGAATTAGAGGAGGCATTACTTACAACCCATGTCTGGATTTAAGGCAATTTGGATATGCTCGGAGGGATGGCCCTCATGACATGTTGATTCCTGACATAGTTTTTGACTTCGACAACGATGCACAAGGACTCCGCCAGAGATTCATCAGAGCTTGGAGGATTCCTAACAGGGTAGATAGTAAGACACTGGGGCACAAGAATTCCATCCCCCTGAAGCCTTACCTCAAGTGGGTATGAGCCCTCTCCCAGAAACTTATGATGCCATATCCTCATATTCTCCCCGTGATCAAAGAGCCTGTTTTAGAAGGAGAAGTGTCGTACACCATTCTACATCCTGACATGTCAACATCATGGGAGGAAATGAAAAAGAGCTGGATCCAACTCAAGGAAGAATGGAATTCTCTTGAAGCCAATCTACATGCCAGTGAGAAGAAGGTCTTGGAGCTCACCCGCCTACTTCACGAGGAAAAGACCCTCAACACTTACATCGCTCCAAAGAGGATGCGCAGTGTCTTTTGGTATTAAGTTTTGTAATGTTTTGCCCATGAGGCCCTGATGTATTGAACAGATTATTTATTAATATAACGTGTGTTCCTTTTTGTCTACAACGAATTTGAACTTTCGAACCCTTGAATGCATTGCATAAATAGCATACCATGCATCATATGCATAACAGGTACCCTCTTTTTACAGGTCACTCATCTTCTTCGCTGTTTATTTCAACAATCATCATGACTTCTAAACCTACTACTGAACAAGCTAACAAGGCCCTCCAGGCCCAGAACGCCCAGTTCCAAGAATTGGTCATGAGCTTAGCCCAGGGTCAACAGGAGTTGAAGACTCTGATTCTGAAGAAGAAGAAGAAGAGGACTGTGTTGTTTAACGCTGGACGCAGATTTGGGAATGGACTACAAAATGAGGCTGATCTGGCTACTTCCTCTGTAGGGAAGGATAGTCCCCAAGAGAGAAGGGTTCCTAGTCCTGTGGTCTCCGACAACGAGACGGATTACAATGATGAACAGTACCCTCCTGTTGAGGATAGGTACAAACAGATGGAGGACCGTTTAAATGCTATGGAGATCCAACATGTGCCCGGGTTGGACTTTGGAGACCTAGGCTTATCCTCTGGGGTGGTGATTCCCCACAAGTTCAAGGCATCTGCCTTTGCAAAGTACGACGGAGCTTCCTGTCCTAAGCTGCACCTCCGATCGTATGTAAGGAAGATCCAACCTTACACAGCCGACAAGAATTTGTGGATCCATTTCTTCCAGGATAGTCTTTCAGGGACTCAACTCGAATGGTTCTATCAGCTAGATGGAGCCAGCATTCGTAACTGGGAGGACTTGGCTACTGCGTTTTATAAGCAGTATCAGTATAATTCCGACCTTGCTCCTACGCGTACCCAACTCTAGGGTATGTCACTAGGGACGGATGAAGGATTTAAGGAGTATGCGCAAAAGTGGAGAGACCTGGCTGGAAGGGTGCAGCCACCTTTGACTGACTGTGAGCTTGTTGACATGTTCTTGGGGACCCTGTCTGGTCCGTTCTTCAACCATCTGATTGGGAATTCTTCTGCTGGGTTTACAGATCTGATCTTGACTGGTGAGAGGATAGAAGCTGGTATCAAGTCTGGGAAGATACAGAAAGGTGCCTCCTCGAGCTCTAAAAAGAAACCCTTCAAGAAAGAATCTAGTGTTGTTTATGGTTCAAGGAGACAAAATAAATCGGAACGCCGCCAAGCTGTCAACACGATGGTTATTTCTAAGCCTGCTGCTGCTCCTCAGCAATATAACCAACCAAGGAGTGAGAGACCTAAAAGGCAGTTCACTCGACTCAGTATGACCCTATCTCAAATATTGCCACAACTACTGTCAACTAATCTAGTAACTGTCAAAGAAGCTCCGAAGGTAGTGAACACCACATCCCCAAAGTACAACCCCAACGCCCGCTGCGCTTATCACTCTGACAGCCCGGGGTGTGATCGGTGGGAATAGAACTGACTGTTTTGAAATGCTGGTTCGCGAAATGTCGCGGTAAGCAAGAGTCGCCACCGTCTCTTATGTTCTCCAACATGGAAAGGACAAAAGCACAGCAAAATTCCTTTTCGAGATGTTTCTCGGTTCGGGAGGTAGATTTATAGAAAGGGAAGGTGTTAGCACCCTTTCGATCCGTGGTTATCCACGGGCTCTTTGGTACTTGCTCACTATGTTTTCAAAAATTGTTTGCTTTTCTTGTGTATGTGGGTTTGAAAAAGTTTAGTTTGAAAAAACTTCTAGGTAACTCTTGTATCAGTCCTCAAGAGTGTATGAAGTATTTGTTTGAAAACTTTTTGAAAGTGTAGGTGCGAAAAGTTGTTTTTGTTTTTGAAAAGAGCAAGTACCCAGGAGAAATCTACCTACTCTAAGGAATTAGGCTATGTAAGAGTCCTTTAGATAGTACAATCCCACTATTGAGAAGTAGGTAGCACCGTCGTTGGAGTTATTCGGGTCAATTCGATTATAGGGACATGTGTGGTCACCAAAGCAATAGTAGGACGCCTTAGCGGTAACCCTAATGTCTTAGATCCTTTTTTATCCGAGGCAACCGTTTCGAGGCAACTGGATCTTTAGACAGGAGGGCGACCTCTAAAACACCCTATACTTGACGACCACGTCGAGGCGACCAAGTGAGGCGTACCCTAGGAGTGGCATGTGCACGTGTGTCAGGTTTCATGTTAAATTGTCTTTGCATATTTCATTGTTAGCTACGGGTTGATTTTATTTTTCATACAAGTCTTGTCATGCATAATTAACAGTTAATAATTTGCGGAAAATAAATTGCGGAAAATTGAATCTACGCTATTACAAGGCGTCGGGTATTTACATCGCCAAAAACATAACCCTTGAAAATAAAATGCGAGAAAATAAATGAAAGCGATAAAGCCCTAATTATCTATTACATCCTTGGAGCAGATACATAAATATGATCAAATAAATAATAAAAATTAAAAATAAATATGCGCGCAAAGAAATTGAATCGGGACATCCTAGGGTTTTGACCCTTTTTGAGAAAAGAAATAAATTTTGTCCTTTTTGTAATTAATTAAATATTAAACCTAATACTAATTAATTAATTAATTACAAGAAAAAAGTATTTTTATGTTTTTTAATGTTTTAATGAAAATAGAAATAAAATAAAATAAAGTCAAAAGTTAGTAAAACCTAATTCTAATTTATTTATTTATTATGAAAAATAGTCAAAATTAAACCTAATTATACTAAATTAATTTGTTAGCATTTTATTTACAAAATAATGAATTAAGGTGAAATTAATAATTAATAATAATAAAAAAAATATTTACATTTTAATGGTCTGAATTTATTATGAAAATTAATTAATTTGTGAGTTAAATAATAATAATGGTAATTAATAAAAGAAATTAAAAGGAAAAAGAAAATAAAAAGAAATAGTAAACCAGCGGGGTGTTGTGCCATGTTAGGAGTTTGTTAGCAATTCCAAGCCATTTGTTGGCCAGTCCGTTTGACCTTTCTGCTTGTCTATGCGTGGGTTGACCAGGAGCATGGTAGTCTGCACCTCATGGCCATCAAATCTGTGAGAGTGGCCACTTGGCGCGCTTGGATGTGAGGTACATGGTGAAACACATTGGAAAGCTTGCATGGGAACCTGTAAAGAAAAATAATAGAACATTTGGGTGGACCTGGGAATCGAACCCAGGTCCCAATGGTTACCAACCACATCACCTTCCACTTCGCCATTACGTTGCATCTGTTAGTATAATGACAATTAATTATAATATAGCAAAATTAATTCATATGCTATCAAAACAAAAAAAACGCGCGTCTCATTCAAACCAGCCAATCACGTGTAAACACACAATCGTCTTCTTCATTAAACCTGCAAAATAACAAATAGATAGCGGGGGTTTTTAACCCCCACTAAACAGGACGACAAAAAATAACGAATAGGCCCCTGATGCACATAAATGTTTCGCGAGCATGGTGTTTGATTCGTCTGGCCTTGACGAATTCAACCATAGGTCTCTTGAGGTCTAATTTTTTCTGTGCTGGAAATCCCTAATTCGAAGGTTTATGAACCCTAGAATTTGAACATGGCAACTCATGATTCTGTACACCATAATGCAATCCACCTATACCATTAGCTTCAGAGAGGTTCTAGCAATGTAAAGCACACAAAAAATCACGTTAATGATGCATGAATAACGAGTTACGATTATAGAAAAAATCACCAAACCGTGAGTCTGTTCTGGGCGATTCCTATAGCTTTAGCACGTGGTTTTGATTCCAAAAGGTTTCTGAGAGGTCCAGCAATGTGTTTGAATCCTTAAATTGCTTTGAAAGGGCCTGTGGGTGAGAAAACAGTTTTGAGTTTTCTTAATTTTTTTTCAATATGGTAATGGCCTTGTGCAGCAATTCTCACGTGTGTGGCATTAGGTTTTGTTTGTGCATATATAGTAGAATGGATTTAGGTTAAATCTTTGACCAAAGATCCATGGAATTATGGTTTGTATATTTGATTTTCAATCATATCTTTTTGCATATTTTTGATTGAAAAATCTTACCAAATTGAGAGATCCTTGTCCCCTTGATGTGTACACGAAATCTCCAGCACATGTAGGTCATATTTGCTTCATGAAAAGATTGCAAAACCATATCTTGATATTTTCCTACAATTAAATGAATTAAATGAATTAATATTGATTAAAAATTCAATTAATTAATAAAAAATAAGAAAATAATTCCATTTAATCTCAATGGGTCGTGCATAGGCTTTGGACAAAGTTTCAAGAAGGGATTTGAGGCCCATTAGCAAAAATGATGTATTTTGAGCAAAGTTGACTTTTGCAAATTCACAAACATTTCGCAACTTCTCCAATGCATATCTTGCTCAATTTTGATCATATGAACATGTTCTTGGACATTTTGGAAAGGTCTTGAAGTCCTCTAACCAATGCCTTTTGTCCCATGTCATTTGGATTTACCAATCTCAAGTTATGGTCTTTGACTTAAAGTGCCTTTTTGTTGACTTTTGAAATTGACCTATAATGTAGAAATTGATAACTTTTTGTGAGAGCATTTATTGGACTTGGAATGTGAAGATGAGTTGTAGGAAATGTCATCCCCTTCAAAATGAGCATTGGATGGGATTTTTCTGATGAACCATGAAAAAGTTATGCCCTGGTCAAGATACAGTTGACTTTTCTACTGTCCAAAAATAGCAACTTTTGGCATCTTGATGATTTTTGAGCCATGCTTGAGGAATCATGATCAAGACTTGATCAAATGATGATTGTGGACTCAAAATAAGATGTTGACTAAAATTTTTGACTTTTGACTGTGAAATGACCATTTTACCCCTGCAATTGATTGTGAACCAAATAGGGCTTTTGACTGTGGAATTTGACCCTGTGAGTCTTGAAACTTGACATGTAGATGCTTGACAATGTGTATAAGCCTATGGGACTTGATTGAGCCATTGAAAACCTCAAATTCCTTGAAGGAAACAAAACCCTAAATTTGACTGGCTTAGGAGGCAGTTGGACTGTGCAATCCTTGAGAAATCTTGAACCATTTGAAGATGACTCTTGACAAACTTTGAAGAATATGGGAGGGAAAATTTTGGGGTACAACACGGGGCATGCTACGGATGATTGTTGGGCTCTGAGGAATAAGGTTCAGGACCTAATTGATGCTAAAGAGGTTGAGTTCGAGGCACCCGAGAGGCCCAATGTGGTAACAGCTCTCATGCCTAACCATGGAGTAAATGCTATTAGGGATGAGGACGACGTGGAGGAATCTGAATTCGACAGCTGGATCTACCCAACGACCAACGGTGGACCAAGCAACTGGACTGCGAAAGACTTCACACCTATTACTTTTGTCACTCAGTAATGAACTCCTTTGTTTTTAATTTGTAACAGACAATAAATTTGAAACTTTATGGCCCGATGTCTTACCCGGGGCACCGGGGCTTCATTTGCGAGGGCTTTTGTGTGTCATTTTCATATATCATTAATAAAAGCATTGGACGTTTTTTCATTTCAAATCTTGCTCTCCTTGTATTTCTTTATTATATATTGCAAAACAGCTATATTTACACACACTCACATATACAGGTTCCAATCCACTCTGGATCTCACTGGTAACGACTCTGCTACTGCCAGTTATGACTTCGAAAGTCCGATCAACTTAGCCGAAGACGAAGGTGAAGATGATTGTAAGGTGCCTGGTGAGCTTGTAAGACTGTTACTCCAGGAAGAGAGGGCCATTCAGCCACATGAAGAGCTAGTGGAAACGGTAAATCTGGGTACTGAGACAGACAGAAAGGAAGTCAAGATTGGTTCCAATCTGGAGTCTAGTGTGAAACAACGGTTGATTCAGATGCTGCATGACTGCGTGGAAATCTTTGCCTGGTCTTACGAAGACATGCCTGGGTTGGATATCGACATTGTGGTTCATCACCTGCCTACCAAGGAAGACTGTCCTCCGGTAAAACAGAAGGTTCGCCGTATGCGTCCTAAGATGTCCGAGAAAATCAAAGCTGAAGTTATGAAACAATTTGACGCCGGTTTTCTAGCAGTGACTTCTTACCCTCAGTGGGTTGCCAATGTGGTTCCGGTACCGAAGAAGGATGGTAAGGTCCGAATGTGTGTTGACTACAGGGATTTGAACAGGGCGAGCCCTAAGGATGACTTCCCTCTGCCTCACATCGACGTTCTGGTTGACAACACTGCTCAGCATAAGGTATTCTCCTTCATGGACGGTTTCTCCGGTTATAATCAAATCAAGATGGCTCCTGAAGACATGGAGAAGACCACTTTTGTTACTCAGTGGGGCACCTTTTGCTACAAGGTCATGCCTTTTGGGTTGAAGAATGCCGGGGCAACCTATCAACGTGCCATGGTTGCTTTGTTTCATGACATGATCCATCATGAGATCGAAGTATATGTCGACGATATGATTGCAAGGTCCCAAACGGAGGAGGAACACCTTGACCATCTGCAGAAGCTGTTTGACCGGTTGAAGTTGTACAAGCTGAGGTTGAACCTAAACAAGTGCACCTTCGGGGTAAGATCTGGAAAATTGCTAGGCTTCGTCGTAAGTGACAAAGGTATTCAAGTGGACCCTGCCAAAGTGAAAGCCATACAAGAGATGCCAGTTCCCAAGACAGAGAAAGAAGTCATGCTTTCTAGGACGACTGAACTACATTGCCCGATTCATCTCGCACCTAACTGCTACTTGTGAACCAATCTTCAAGCTACTGAAGAAAGATCAAGTGGTACATTGGAACGATGAATGTCAGGCTGCTTTCGAAAGAATCAAAGAGTATCTCCAAGAGCCACCCATTCTTATGCCACCAGTTGAAGGGAGACCTCTAATCTTATACTTGACAGTACTTGACAGCTCAATGGGATGTGTGCTGGGGCAGCATGACGAGTCTGGCCGAAAAGAGCATGCTATTTATTACCTTAGCAAAAAGTTTACCAACTGTGAGACCCGATACTCACTGCTCGAGAAAACTTGTTGCGCTTTGGTATGGGCTGCTCGTCGGCTGAGGCAGTACATGTTAACTCACACTACTCTGTTGATTTCAAAAATGGATCCAATCAAGTACATATTCGAAAAGCCTGCCTTGTCCGGAAGAATAGCAAGATGGCAGATGATCTTGACGGAATACGACATCCAGTACACGACTCAAAAAGCAATCAAGGGAAGTGTGCTGGCAGACCATTTGGCACACCAGGCAGTGGATGACTACCAATCTATGAACTTTGAATTTCCAGACGAGAATATCATGGTAGTGACTGATTGTGAAGTACCTGGACCGGATGAAGGACCTGAGGAAGGATCCCGATGGTCTATGCACTTTGACGGAGCCTTGAACGCTTTGGGTAATGGTATTGGCGTTGTGATCATATCTCCTAAAGGCACTCATACTCCACTTACCGCCCGGCTATGTTTCAATTGCACCAACAACATGGCGGAGTATGAAGCATGCATCATGGGTCTTCGAGCTGCAATTGACCTAAGGATCAAGTTTCTGAGTGTCTTCAGAGATTCCGCTCCCGTGATCAGTCATATAAAAGGCGAGTGGGATACGAAACACCCAAATCTTATTCCTTACAAGGAGTATGTATTGACGTTGCTTCCCCATTTCGAGCAGATAACCTTTGAGCACTTCCCAAGAGAGGAGAATCAGTTAGCGGACGCGCTGGCTACGATGTCTTATATGTTCAAAGTCAAATGGGACAACAAGGCTCCCCGGATCATTATTTGGAAATTGGACGAACCCGCACATTGCTGTGATCTTGAGGCTGAAGAGGTAACTGAAAAACCTTGGTATCATGAAGTGAAGAGGTACCTTGAAGCTTAAGAATACCCCGAGGGTGCATCCATTAATGACAAGAAGTTTCTGAGAAGGTTCGCGGCAAAGTTCTTCCTCAGCAATGACATTCTCTACAAGCGAAACCATGATTCAACCTTACTGCGTTGTGTGGATAAGACTGAAGCAGAAAGGATCATGGCAGAGCTGCATGAAGGTACCTTCAGAACGCATTCCAGTGGACATACCATGACAAAGAAAATCCTTCGGGCAGGATATTACTGGTCCACAATGGAAGCTGACTGTTACCAACATTCTCGGACATGTCACAAATGCCAGATCTATGCAGATAAGGTGCACGTTCCTCCAGTTCCTCTGAACATATTGACAGCACCTTGTCCTTTTGCAATGTGGGGCATTGATATGATCGGTGAGATCAGACCTACGGCATCCAACGGGCATCGCTTGATCCTGGTAGCGATTGATTACTTTACGAAGTGGGTTGAAGCAGCTTCCTATGCTACCGTAACCAAGAACGTTGTGGCACGGTTCATTCGACATAACCTGATCTGTCGATACGGTGTACCGGAGAGGATCATTACGGACAATGGTACCAATCTTAACAACAAGATGATCACTGAGCTCTGCGAGCAATTCAAGATACAACACCACAACTCTTCTCCCTACCGGTCGAAGATGAATGGGGATGTAGAAGCAGCTAACAAGAACATTAAGAAGATTGTGCAGAAGATGACAGTGTCCTACAAATATTGGCACGAGATGTTACCGTTTGCTCTTCATGGGTACCGTACCTCAGCACGGACATCAACAGGGGCAACTCCCTTTTCCTTGGTCTATGGCATGGAGGCAGTCTTGCCTATTGAAGTCCAGATACCCTCTCTCCGGATAATGAAGGATGCAGGTTTGAGCGAAGATGACTGGATCCAGACCCGGCTTGATCAATTAAACCTAATCGACGAAAAGAGACTCACTGCTATTTATCATGGTCAGACGTACCAAAAACGGATGATCAAGGCATTTAACAAGAAAGTCAGACGACAAGAGTATCAAGTTGGGGACCTGGTAATCAAGTGCATCATTCTACCTCAAGGTGATCCCAGGGGCAAATGGACCCCCACGTACGAAGGGTCATTTGTGGTTAAAAACATCTTCTCAGGAGGAGCAATGATACTAACCACCATGGATGGTGACGACCTTCCTCACCCCGCCAATGCAGACATAGTAAAAAGATACTACGCATGATTAAAGACCCGCTAGGTTGACATATCTAGGCAAAAATAAGGGCTTCCCGACGAACCAAAAGGGTTCGGGCAAAAATAAGGGATGAAAAATAAAAAAAATTGTACACCCGGTAAGTCGAAAACCTGAAAAGGCGGCTTGGGCAAAAATGGGTATCCCGATGGACTGAAAACCCGAAAGGGCGGTCCAGGCAAAATTTAGGGATTAAAGCATAATACTATGTCTCATTGGATCACCTTGCATCCAGACTTCAGTATCAACTGTCAGGCTCAGACGGTATCAATCAATCAGCTTCATCTTCAACTAAACAGCAAAGTGATGAGACGCTTGAAGACATAAAGGCGATAGCAGAGTTGGAACCCAGTGGGATTATTTTTTCACATAGTTGTTTTGTTTTCTTTTCACAAAATTGTATAAACTCTATGTTGTTCGGCGGCGTTCTCTTACTAGAATGTCAGCCTCTTGTACAAACGCCTATTTACAGGCAAATTTCAAAATCAATACAAACTCACTTTTCAGACAAATTGCCAATTGTTTTTCCTTTATCTGTTTTGTTTTGCAAAGAACGTCCAATGTTCATTTTTGATATATGCATTTGATATTAATTGCTACTCATAAATATTTGCATGCGAAACAAAGGACTAATTACGGGTGACATCAGAAACAGGGGCAATAAGAATTGTCTAAGTGATCTAGTTGCTCTGTCCACCAAGGTACCAAGGTAGGTTCAGCTGAAGAATGCGACCAAGTTACCTTCACTCCTCGCAGAGTAAGAAAAGTCAGCAATACTCTCCCCCGAGCAGAGTTGGTCTCCCATTAGCACTAAAAAGGCACAGTATCCCTAGCAAGTCAGCAACACCCTCCCCAAGCAGAGTTAGGCTACTGTCAGCCCTAAGGAAGTCAGGATATCCCCAGAAGATCTCAATATTCTCCAGCAGAGTATACAGATGTTCCTCAACAAGCATCCCTGGCTGTCTTAATATAAGATTGTTCCTCGGCGGAATACCAGACACCCTAGTGGAGCCATTTCCCCAATACAGTCCAAAAAGTTTCCTCAGGAGAGTTGAACCATCTCCCCAGTAGATTCTAGAAGCTTGTCCCCTGCAGAGTACAAATATCTCTCCCAGCCATATTCAGAGGTTATTCCCCACCAGAGCCTAACTGGGTTATCCTCAGCAAATTACAACGGAAAGATCGTCCTCAGCGAAGTTCTTCCTATCCCCAGCAGAGTTCATCAAATCCCCCAACAGAGCTTATCAACAGAATCCCCAGCGGAGTTATCATTAAAATCTCAGCGAAGCATCTCTTCCCACAGAGTAATTCCCCACAGAGTAATCTCTCCACCAGGTTTATTCCCCAACGGAGTCATCTTCTCCTACCGGTTTATTCTTGCAATCATCTTTGTTCATCATCCCCAGCGGAAACGAAGGACTCTACTCTTCAATATCAGCCCAGGATATGACAAGCTCCCGGCATTCGTCAAGGATTTATTTTTCCCAGACGAAAATACATTCATAAACATATCACATCTCATACCTCCTATTCATATACATGATAAAATTCATACGACACAATCTCGTTTATTCCTGAGAACATCATGACATCATGCATTTCATACATCATGACATTGCATACAACTAATGTTTTGCCTTTTCAGGAAGAGGTCAATCAAAAGATATTACCATCAACTTTTGAAGTTCCAGATTCGATACCTGTATCTAGCCAGGGCATATCTGTGAGCGATTGATTGTAGATCTATACCTGTATCTAGCCAGGAAAGTTATCTGCATGAAGAGTTTGAAGATCAACACCTGTAACAGGCCAGGAAATTATCTTTCATTCTCAGGTCAGAGGTCTACACCTGTATCCAGCCAGGCTTTCATATCAAAGTAACCCTACTATCCAGGTTCCTTCTCACAACCCTACTATCTAGGCTTTCATATAAAAGTAACCCTACTATCCAGGTTCCTTCTCACAACCCTACTATCCAGGCTTTCATATCAAAGTAACCCTATTATCCAGGTTCCTTCTCACAACCCTACTATCCAGGCTTTTCATATTGAAGTAACCCTACTATCCAGGTTCCTTCTCATAACCTTACTATCCAGGTTTCTTTTCTCTTATCTCCAGATAGCAGTCCACAACACTGTAAGACTTGGACCTGATCAAACCCGATTGATTTCGCATTTCCCCAGTAAGTTACGGTGCAGCCTATACACTGACCAGATATGCAGTTCACCTCCGGAGTTAATTCCCCAGTAGAGTAACGGACAACTGAAGCTCCTAAAATTCTATATCTCCCAAGAAAGATACCAACATTCCTCAGCAGATTCCTCCTCAACAACAACAACAGGGACTCTCGTCAAAGGAATATCTCAGGAAATCCACATTCTCTAGATGGCATCTTTAAGCCCATCTCCGGCAATTCTCCGTCGCATCCAGGATGGCATCTTTAAGCCCATCTCCAGCAATCTTCCATTATCGACCTCCAAATGGCATCTGTAAGCCCATTCCCAATATCACAAATCAAGTTCCACTTCATGCGAGTGCAAATTTCTGGGCACTCTAGTGTTCAATCATCTTCCACCTTCAAATCACGAAAGGCAGGCTAGCCAATATACATCCTCATGTTTAAGAGTATTGAACAGGGTCAGTTGTTGTACCCCAAAATTTTCCCTCCCATTTTACTCAACAAATGTCAATTGAGGTCCCCAAGTTGCTCAAGGAAGTCCAAGAGTTGACCAGACAAACTCTCTCCTAAGGCAGTATACCTCAAAATAGGGTTTCCCTTTTCATCAAGATGTGTGAACCACAAAGGACTCAAATGTTTCCCAAGGTCCTAATATGTTCCCAAGATCATCCATGTCAAGTTTCATGCCTTGCACAAAGAAGTTTGCTCAGTCAACTGCTCAAATGCTTGAGAATCGACTGTATTAGGTCAAAAGTCAACTGTGGCCCACATACAGTCAAACCTCAAGATTTTTGATCAACATCAACATTTTGAAGTGACTTCCATCATTTTATAAAGGGTTGATCATGATTCCTCAAGGAATGCTCCAAATTCATCAAAACCCAAAGTTGCTAAATTAGGGTTTTGTAGGAAAAGTCAACCCAACTTTGACCAAGCATAACTTCTTCATACTTTATCAGAAATTTTCCATCCAAGGCTCATTTTCAAGAGGATGAAATTACCTACAATTCATATTCATCCCACAAGTTCAAAATATGCACTCATCAAAAGATATGAATTTTTACATTATAGGTCCTTTTGAAAAGTCAACAAAAACACCTTTTGGGTCAAAGCTTCTTACATGAACATGGAAGATTCAATTGAGATGAAACCAAAAGGGTTGTTTAGGGGACATCCTAAGATTTCTAAAAAATTAAAGAACACCCTCCTAGGGTAAAAATTGAGAGAGTTGTGCATTGTTAAAGTTGGCAATTTTTGGAAAATTGTCAAAAGACAACATTGATCAAATTTACATTTTTTCCAAAGGGGCCCATGTTTTCTTGTTTGAAACATATTTCTAATAGGACCCACGGCCCCTGAGCTTTTCCACCTATTATTTTATTATTTTTATCATTTGTTTTGATTATTTATTCATTTAAATCAAAATAAATCATATTAAATGGTAAAATAATAAAAGCAAATCAAATCTTGGGATTTTTGTGCACATTTGGAGTCTATGTACAGCTAGCATGATGATGAATTCGTGCAAGACTCATTGGAATTGGAAAAGATTAGATTGAAGCTTGTTTTGGAAAGATATCATACATGAATCAAATCAAACCACATTTTCATAATTCTCAAAGATATGATGCAATTTTATTGACCTAATATGCTCTACTATATGTATACAACAATTCCAAATCATAAACACAAGGTTTGCAGCCGTGAAAAGCCAGGAAGAAAACTCTAAATTTTGGACAAAAGTGTGAATCAGTTTTCAATCTAAAAGGCGTTTCAAAGCATTTCAAGACCACCAATCCCTTCCTTGACGTTCCCAGAAGCTATTCCCATCATCTCCAAGGCCTGAAACATTCAAAATCGTAAGCTATAAGACCCATTTTATCCCACTGTTTTTGGTTTTTGATTTCATATATGCATGCGTTTTCAGTGATAATTAACCATACATTCTTGTTTGTCATAAGAATTTGAAGCCCTCAGTGTCATTTAATTAAATTTTAAGTGCAGGAAAGGCAAGATTCCATGATTAGGGTTCCAAGCTTAGTTTTGGGGTTTCTTAGTACAGGCCAAATTAGGAACAGATATGGGTACCATGATGATCAGGGCTTCAAGCCCAGTTGATTCATGGCCTCCAATGAAATTTATATCGTGTTTGCTGCATTTTTGAAGGTGACAGGGTTTTAGCTATGGAGTCCTGTCCGTAGGTAAACGTATTCAGCCTAATACGACGGACAGGGAAGAAGATGATATGTGGCAAAGCACCACTGGCTGGTTTGAATTTTCGCGCGTGTTCTGGCAATTGATGTTGTTTTTCAATATATTTTATTTTTGTTATTGATATTAACAAATGAAACAATGTACCAGTGGTACAAGGTGACGTTTCCCAGGCGCGTGTGCAACAGGTCAGGGGTTCGAGCCCTGCCTCCTGCATTTTGTTTATTTCTTACAATTCTCTTGCAGATCTTGTGCGCATCACTGTCCAACGTCTACCATGCGCCTCCAATAATCAACCAGTAGATCCATCATGCAGCAGATGCACGCTCAACCTTGAGAGACCATGGTGCGCCTTCAAGTCAATGCCACACCTAATCAAGCATGGTCAACCGGCTTAGCTTGTTGGGCCTAAAAAATTCAGATTCTCACCCCCTTTCAGCAAGTCAACACAGGCCCATTTGGTTACTTTTTTTTTAATTTCTTTTCTCTAGTTACTTTCTTTTTCTCTTTTAATCAACACAAAAATTATTTTTTATTAAATTAACAAATCAAAATCACAAAAATATTCTTTTAATAAATATTTTTAATTAATTAGTTTAATTAATTTAGAGTAATTTAATATTTTTTTATATAATTAAAAATAATTAGACTTAGGATTTTATTTGTACATAACTTAGCTAATTTTCCTCAAAAATACACCAAAATCATTTTTCTCATAAATATTTATTTCTTTAATTTAATTAGTAAATTAGGTTAATTTAATTTCTTTCATAATTAAAGATAGTTAGAAATTAGGGTTTAATTAATTAGTAATTAAATTGTGTTCTTCTCAAATAAATCCATAAAAAATATTTTCTCCCTCAATTAGGATTTTAGGTTATCTATCCACGTATTTAATTTTCCACGCGTTTAATTATTTCTTTTTCATTATTATGTAACTGCTTATTGGTTTGTAATAGTTAAAACTAGGGTTTTTATTTATCGCTTTTCCCTGATTTTTGGTTATGTAATTAATCCCCCTCCCCGAAGCCTTGTAATAGTTAGGTTTATTTTTCTCGTACTTTTAATTTCCACAATCTTTAACTGTTAGATGTATGATAATAGAATTGTATGGAAAGATGCTTGAAAAAAATTAAAACGGTAGATAACCCTAATTATGCAAAGATAACATTAACTGAAATCAAACACTTGCACATACTCACTCCTAGGGTTTGCCTCACTTCGGTCGCCTTCGGTAAATAGTCATTAAGCATAGGAAATTGTAGTGGTCGCCCACCTGTCTAAAAGATCAACTATCTCGTTCAAATTTTGCCTCGGAAATATTGCCTCGAAAGGATCTTTAAGACTTTAGGGTTACTACTAAAGGTTCCAAATTATTGCTTTAATGATTGTACAGGTCCCTTTCAAATGTCCCTTACGAACTCCAACGATGGGGCTACCTACTCCTTAATAGTAGGATAGCGTTGTCTAAAGGAAATGAGAACAAATAATCTTTTTTCGAGTAGGTAGAATCTTAAGTACTTGCTCAATAAAAAACTTTTCACACAAACACCTTTCAAAACAAATTTTCAAAACAACTTCGTCACATCCTTGAGGACGGATACAAGGGTTATCACGAAGTAAAACATTTTCAAAACAAACACACACAAGCAATTTGAAAAAATGAGCAAGTACCTAAGAGCCCATGGAAAACCATGGATAGAAAGGGTGCTAACACCTTCCCTTTTATAATCTACCCCCCGTACTCAAAAATCTCGAAAAAAGGTTTTTTCTGTTATTTTTCCTTTTCCATGATTGGATGAAATAAAAGTCGGTGGTGACTCTAGCTTACCGCGACATTTTGCGAACAAAAAATGCAAAACGTAAACCAGTAAAAACAGTCGGTTCTGCCACCGTATCACACCAGGTTCCTTCTGAAGTTTTACACGAACTTATCACAAAGTAACTTTACCCATGTTCCTTCTGAAGTTTTACATAGACTTAGCCCAAAGTAACCTTACCCAGGTTCCTGCCAAAGTTTTACACGGACTTATCCCGAAGTAACCCTACCCAGGTTCCTCCTAAAGCCCTATACAGACTCATCACGAGCAACCTTACCCAGGTTCCTTCTGAAGTTTCACTCAGACTTATCCTGAAGCAACCTTACCCAGGTTCCTTCTCAGTTCAGATACAGTTTTACCCAAACTCCTCACAAATCAACCTTACCCAGGTTCCTTCTCGGTTCAGATGCAGTTTTACCCAAACTCCTCACAAAGAAACCTTACCTAGGTTCCTTCTCGGTTCAGATGCAGTTTTACCCAAACTCCTCACGAAGCAACCTTACGACCCAGGTTCCTTCTCACAGCCCTACTATCCAGGCTTTCATATCGAAGAAACCCTACGACCCAGGTTCCTTCTCACAGCCCTACTATCCAGGCTTTCATATCAAAGTAACCCTACTATCCAGGTTCCTTCTCACAGCCCTACTATCCAGGCTTTCATTTCGAAGTAACCCTACTATCCAGGTTCCTTCTCACAGCCCTACTATCCAGGTTCCTTCTCACAGCCCTATTATCCAGGCTTTCATTTCGAAGTAACCCTACTATCCAGGTTCCTTTTCACAGCTCTACTATCCAGGCTTTCATTTCGAAGAAACCCTACTATCCAAGTTCCTTCTCACAACCCTACTATCCAGGCTTTCATTTCGAAGAAACCCTACGACCCAGGTTCCTTCTCACAGCCCTACTATCCAGGCTTTCATTTCGAAGTAACCCTACGACCCAGGTTCCTTCTCACAACCCTACTATCCAGACTTTCATATCGAAGTAACCCTACGACCCAGGTTCCTTCTCACAGCCCTACTATCCAGGCTTTCATTTCGAAGTAACCCTACTATCCAGGTTCTTTCTCATAAGCTTACCATCCAGGTTTCTTTTCTCTTACCTCCAGACGACAGTTTACAATACGGTAAAACCTGGATCTGACCAGTTTCACCTTTCCCCAGTAAGTCACGATGTAGCCTGTACACTGACCAAATATGCAGTTCACCTCTGGAGTTAATTCCCCAGTAGAATAACGGACAACTGAAGCTCCTAAAATTCTATTTCTCCCGAGATAGACACCAACATTCCTCAGCAGATTCCTCCTCAATGATAGGAACAGGGACTCTCATCAAAAAGAATATATCAGGAAATCAACATCCTCTAGATGGCATCTTCAAGCCCATCTCCGACGATACTCCGTCACATCTTGGATGGTATCTTTGATCCCATCTTCGATAATTCTCTAGAAACTTCCAAATGGCATCTATAAGCCCATTCCCGATATCACAAATCAAGTATCACTTCATGCGAGTGTAAATTTTTGGGCACTCTAGTGTTCAATCATCTTCCACCTTCAGATCACGAAAGGCAGACGAGCCAATCTACATCCTCAGGTTTAAGAAGATTGAACAGTGGAAGATGTTGTACCCCAAAATTTGCCCTCTCATTTTACTCAATACATACTCCTAGAGATCCTCAATTTGCTCAAGTTTGCCCAAGAGTTTATTAGAAAAACTCTCTCCTAAGGCAGTGTGTCTCAAATTAGGGTTTCCATTTTCATCAAGATAGGTGAACTCCAAAGACCTCATATGCCCTCCATGTTCCTAATATGTTCTCAAGACCCTCCATGTCAAATTTCAAGCACTGCACAAGAAGTTTGCTCACTCAACTGCTCAGATGCTTGAGAATTGACTGTATTAGGTCAAAAGTCAACTATGGCCCACATACAGTCAAAATTCAAGATTTTTGGTCAACATCCACATTTTGAAGTGACTTTCATCATTTGATCAAGGGTTGATCATTATTTTTCAAGGAATGCCCCAAATTCATCAAAACCCAAAAGTTGCTAAATTATGGTTTCTTAGGAAAAGTTAACCAAACTTTGACCAAGCATAACTTCCACATACTTTGTCAGAAATTTTCCATCCAAGGCTCATTTGGAAAAGGATGCAATTCCCTACAATTCATCTTCAGCCCTCAAGTTAAAAATATGCACTCATAAAAAGATATGAATGTCTACATTATAGGTCCTTTTGAAAAGTCAACAAAAAATACCTTTTGGGTCAAAGCTTCTTACATGAACATGGAAGACCCAATTGAAATGAGACCAAAAGGGTTGCTTAGGGGACATCCTAAGCTTTCTAAAAAGTCCAATAACCCCTCTCTATGGTTAAAATTGGAGGAGATATGCCTTGTCAAAGTTGACCTTTTTTGCAAAATTGCCGAAAGTCAAATATACTCAAAAGTGCATTTTTTTACTAAATGGGCTTAGCATTTCATGATTGCACCTCACTTGCAGCATGGTCCACGACCCAAATATCCACCCTCATGTTATTTGCTTCATTTTCCATTTTATTCTGATTTTTTATTAATTAAAAATTGAATAAAATCAAATAATTGGTAAATAATATCAAAGATATATTTGATATGATTTTTTGACAGGATCTCAATCAAAATATGCTGAGATATCAAGACCAAAACGAATCAAGCATGATTGGTACAAAAATGGGATAATTTGGCTCAATTTGGAAAGTTTGCATATGGCTAAAGAATTAAATCAAATCTCATCAAAACTTCAAGATCCAATCTGTTTTGCAACACTAATTCATTAAGGGGTATATAATGAACAAGTACAAGGCAAAAGAAAGGGGTTGGCAGTCGTGAATGAGAAAGAACAAACTCCAAAATTTCAAAGAAAAGTGTGGATCAGATTTCAAGCTGCAGGCTAATTCAAGCCATTCTAACATTGCCAATCCCTTCCTGGACATTCTCTGAAGCGATTGCAAGCATCACCCAGCCTCCACAAGCCCGGAAACACGTTGTATGAACATCACGATTTTCCATGTTTTTCCAAATTCAATTACCATGATTCTTGTATCATAAACATGTTTTAATGGTATATTTGTGTTTGTTATCATGTTTGCAACGTGTTGGTTAGGTTTAATTGATGTTTTAGCGCATGTACTGACAATTTCCATTGCTAGGGTTTTCATGTTCGTTTTAGGGTTTTTGTCCACAGGTAAAATTAGGCCATGAATAAGGTACCATGATGATCATGACATCATGACCAGTTGAACCCTGGTATTCAATTTCATTTATCTTGCGTTTTGTGAGTTTTTAAGTTGTACAGGGTTGTAGCTACAAACATTGTCTGTAGGTAAAAGTGCAAGGACCTAATACGATGGAGGAGGAAGAAGATGGTGGCGTGGCAGCCAACCATTGAACAATTCAAAATTCACGCGCGTTTTTGATTCATTTATTTTGTTTGATATATTATATTATGGCCTTATTATATTGACAACTAAACAACGCAGCGCAGCTGGCAAAGGCGTATGGTGGTAAGCGTGAGGACCTGGGTTCGATCCCAGGTCCCATCATTTTCCTTATTTTAATTCTCCAACGCAGGATCATGTGTATCTCCTACTCAAGCGTCTTCTATACACTTCCAACATCCAACCAATGGATCAATGCTTATCCAGATCCAACGATCAGATTAAGGGATGACCATAATGCACCATCAGGAGAGCATCCCAGGGAATCAAGCGCGTTGACTGGGCTCAGCACTATTGGGCCTAATAATTCAACATGCACCTCCCTCATTCAGCAATATAGGCCCACTCTTTTTCCCTTTTCTATTTTTATTATTCTTATTATTCTTAATTATTTTCCCTTTTTACAAATAATCCTAAAATCATTTTTTTTATTTAATCAAAATCACAAAAACATCAAAAATCTTTTTTTAATAACAAATATTTTTTATTTCTTAATTAATTTAGTTTAATTAATTTAGGGCAATTTAATTCTTTTTATAATTAAAAATAGTTAGAATTAGGGTTTTAATTTTGTACATAACCTAATTAATTTTTCCTCAAATAATAACCTAAATATTTTCTTAGTTAGATTTTTAGGGTTTCCAATTATTCCCGCATTCAATTCGCCTCGCGCATTTTAATTCTTTTTATTATTATTGTAATTGCTCCAAGTTTGTAATAGTAATTAGGGTTTTACATTTCCGCATTTTTATTTTCAATCCAGATAATTATGTAACTGCCAAAGCCCTGTAATAGCTAGGACCTTTAAACTTTCCGCACTTTTAATTCCTGCAAATATTTAACTATTAGATGCATGGTTAATAGGATTGCATGGAAAGATGCTTGAAAATTAAAATGGTAGATCACCTAATGTGCAAAGACTAATTAATTTAAAAATAACACATGCACATATTCACTCCTAGGGTTTGCCTCACTTCGGTTGCCTTCGGTAAACAGTCCTTAAGCTTAGGAGATTTTAGTGGTCGCCCTCCTGTATAAAAGATCAAATGTCCCATTCGAATGTTGCCTCGAAAATGTTGCCTCAGAAAGATCTTAAGACTCTAGTGTTACTACTAAGGTTTCCTACTCGTTGCTCCGGTGATTGTACTTGTCCCTTTCGAACGTCCCTTACAAACTCCAACGACGGGGCTTTCTACTCCTTAATAGTAGGATGGTGCTGTCTAAAGGAAACGAGAACAAACAACCCTTTTTCGAGTAGGTAGAATCTTAAGTACTTGCTCAACAAAAATTTTCAAACAAACACCTTACAAAACAATTTTCAAAAACAAACTTCATCACACCCTTGAGGACTGATACAAGGGTTATCACGAAGTAAAATTTTTTTCTCAAAACAAGCACACACAAGCAATTTTAAAAAGATGAGCAAGTACCTAAGAGCCCATGGAAAACCATGGATAGAAAGGGTGCTAACACCTTCCCTTTCTATAATCTACCCCATGTACTCAGAAATCTCGAAAAAGGTTTTTTCTATTCTTTTTCCTTTTCCATGATTGGATGAAATAAAAGTCAGTGGCGACTCTTGCTTAGCACGACATTTTGCGAACAAAAAACGCAAATCAGTAAAAATAGTTGGTTTTGTCATCGTATCACACCGAGTCAATCGGGACGTTGGTAATATCTGAAAGAAGGATGCAGACTCTGGGAACCTCTTAGAACCTTATTCAGCAGGTGATAAACTATTAGACCATACCTTATGGGTAGTACCTTTGACGTCATGCTCGTGACGTCGAACCTATGAACCCCCCATTTTTGTGATCTTGTGTGTGATTGTTGCATCATGTATTCATGCACCCATGAGCATCTTTTAAGACATTATGGTTCAAGGGACTTAAAGTTGACTCTTTATGAATATCTCAGGTACTTTTGACCATGGATTCTGGAAAAATAAAGACTAAGAAGTACATTTTCAAAGATCCCAAGATAGATGAGTTGATGAGTTTGATTCCTGAGATCGAGAGTTCTACAGATTTTCGGAGGAAGTATGGATCCATCATTTCTCTTATGAAGCTCAGGATGAAGGAGGGTATTCTCTCGACTTTGGTCCAATTCTATGATCCAATGTAACAATGCTTTACTTTCCCCGATTATCAGTTGATGCCTACATTGGAAGAGTATTCTTATCTACTGGATTTACCTATTACTGATCGTGTTCCTTTTACTGGTTTGGAGGGGGAGCCAAAATCTCATGAGATTGCTGCTTTGATCCATTTGGGAAAGTTTGAGGTTGAAGCCCACATGACTACCAAAGGAGGGTTTAGAGGACTACCCGCTCAGTTCTTATTGGAGAAAGCTTGCTACTTTTATAGGATGAAGAGCACGGTTGCTTTTGAGGCCATCTTTATGCTACTTGCTTACAGGTTGTTCTTATTTCCCAATGTCGACAATTTTGTGGATATCAATGCCATCAGGATCTTTATGATTGGGAACCCAGTCCCTACATAATTGGGTGATTCCTATTACTCTATTCATCTTCAAGATTCTTACCATGGATGGATGATCATTTGCTGCATGTCTTTGTTGTATCAGTGGTTTATTTCTCACTTACTTAGGTCTGATGCTTTCTGGGATGTCGGGAAGGAACCTCGTTGGGCTCCGAAGATTATGGCCCTCACTCATTCAGATATCATTTGGTACCATCAGGCTTACCATGATGTAGGAATTGTTGACAGTTGTGGTAGTTTCCCCAATGTACCTCTTCTTGGTACAAAGGGAGGAATAAACTACAATCCCATTCTCGCACGACGATAGCTTAGATATCCGATGAGGGATAAGCCAAATAATATTCATCTGAGTGGTTTCTTCCTTAAAGATAGAGATAATCATAAGGAATCTAAGGAGCAGATTATAAAGGATTGGCGTCATATTCACAGGAAAAGTAGAAAGGACTTGGTACCTAGAGGGGTTGTTTCTTTGGAGCCTTATCTTTAGTGGTACAAGCAAGAGTTATTCAGTTGAAGATGCCATATTCCCGTGAAGCACCTATGCCTGATATGTTTGTGAAGACCACTCCTCCCTTTTGGATGATGTGGAAGAGCTTCAGTTTTCCCTAGTTAGGATCCAGCAGGAGAACGAAGCTTGGAAGAATAAGTGTCAAACTTTAGAGGTGTCCTACCAAGCAGACTTGAAGGAGAAGGATGATCTGATTGAGATTCTTGAGAGTCGTATTGTAGAGATAATGGAGAGGCAAAAGGATTTATTTTCCTCTAAAGCTCAGTTAGGACCTAGTTGCTCACTTCCTAACTCTAGTAATTGGAAAGAGGTCATCGACAGGTATGCAAAAGAGAACAAGCGGTTGAAGGCTCAGATTGTAAGACTCACAGGGAAACGTCGGTGTGTGGAGTGATCTTCATCAGCTTTGCTTTTTTAGGATCTTAGATTTTCATCTTATCTTGTACTTGGGATTATTGGAACTTGTACTAAAAGTTGTAACCCGTTTTAAAGTTATTATAATGAGATTTTCAGTATTTCAAATGTGTTAGTACTTTAATATTTGCAAATTGTCTATAAATATTTGAGTTCCTTGAAATATTAATAATAAAATAAATCATGTGCATTGCATATCATGCATCATATTGTACATACTTATTGCATTTCTGTTCATACCCAGGTGTCTTACTATGCTTCTTTACTTCATTCAGCAAGTTGTCTCACCAGTACAATACTCGGGCTAATTTCAGAAGGAAGATGGATAATCTGGAACAAGAGAATCGCGAGTTGCACGAAGAAGTTACTACCTTGAATGGAGGTATGTCCAATCTCACTGATTTGATGGAATCGTTGATGGCTTCTCAGAATCAGCCACCACTTGCTCAACCTCAACAGACAACAGTTACTTCCGAAGCTCCGACAACTCTTGTTTCTGTTACTCCAGTTACTGTTGTTCAGAATCATATGCCTCAGGGTTATCCGCGGGGAATGCCAGAAAACTTCATGCCATAAGGTTATAATCTTGATACTCAAGCTTCTCCAGTCGTGTAAGCTTCTTCTACTCCTGCACCTCATGTGGTGCATATTACTTCTGCTGTGAAAAATGAGATTCACTATGATGCACCTCCTTTTGTGAATGTTGTACCATTTACTAATGATGAAGTTTATCTCCCTATTCCTCCACAAAGTGAAATCTTGGGTGTCTATGATCGAATGGACGATTTTCAGGATCAGTTTGATAAGATGCAAAAAGAGTTGAAGGCCCTTAGAGGAAAATAATTGTTTGGGCAGAATGTGAATGATCTGTATTGGGTTCCAAATGTGAAAATACCTGCGAAGTTCAAATTACCGGAATTCGAAAAGTACAAGGGAAATACTTGTCCTCGTGCTCACCTAGTGATGTATATGAGAAGGATGTCTACTCACACCGATGATCAACACTTATTGATTCACTTTTTCCAAGATAGTTTGACAGGTGCGACATTGAAATGGTACATGAGCTTGGATAGTGCCAATGTTCATACTTTCAATGACCCGGGTGAAGCGTTTATTAGACAATACAAATATAATATGGACATGGCACCTGACCGTGATCAGCTCAGGGCGATGGTATAGAAGGATAAAGAGTAATTTAAGGAATACTCACAGAGATGGCGTGAAGTAGCCGCCCAAGTGATCCCTCTAATGGAAGAAAAATAGATGACGAAGATTTTTCTGAAGACTCTAGGTGATTTCTATTATGAAATAATGGTGGCGAGTGTGCCGAGTGATTTTACCGAGATGGTGGGCATGCGTGTCCGTTTGGAAGAAGCTGTAAGAGAGGGTCGCTTGACAAGGAGTGAAAATTCTGGAAGTACGAAGAAGCCATCATACGAATTTGATAAAAAGAAAGAATAAGAGACAAATGTTGTTATTCAAGAGAGAAGGGTTAATCCTCCTAGAAGAAATCATCAGCGCCACCAACAGGTTGCTTCGGTAACTCCAGTTGTTAATACGGCTCCGACCATAATGGCTTATCAAAGACCATCCCCTCAAGGAAATCAAGGGCAGAATCAGAGGAGAGAGCCTTTTGAATATATCCCCATGAGCTATGCAGAGCTACTCCCAGTGTTGATTTAGAAAAAGTTGGTCCAAACAAGTCCACCCCCCGCAATACCATCACCTTTGCCTTGGTATTATAAGGCAGATCAGACGTGCGCTTTTCATCAGGGTGCACCAGGGCATAATGTGGAAAACTATTATCCTCTGAAATTGGAGGTACAAAAAATGGTAAGATAATACTTTTCCAAAACATGGAGGAGAAAATGCTATCAACATGGTTGTTGGTTGTCCAGTGGATTTCTAGATCTTTTATATCAACTTGGTTAGAGGAGATTTGGTAAAGATGCATGCCAACCTTTACGAGTTTAGTTATTATACGCATGACCATGCTGGTTGTGGTATCTTTAATACTGATATACAAGGGTGTGATAAGATAAAGGCCGATTTGCAGGAAATGATGGATCAAGGCCTCATTCATATAATCAGGCCTAGGGCAGAATATGAGGTAGAAGTGAACATGGTCTTCGGATGTCCTGGAGAATTCCGGATCTTTAACGTGAACCATATGAATGATGATTTGGTGCAGTTGCATGCTACCTTCTGCCACATGGATGGTCAAGTAGAACATCATTATGGATCTTGTCGGGTTTGCTGCAGACATTCTCAAGGTTGTTCCCTTGTGAAAAAAGGTATTCATTTGTTATTGGATAATGTTACCATCAAGGTTTCAAGCCATAGAGATGATTACCACGTGATTAATGTGATTGACGATTGCATGGCTGAGATTGAGTCGGATGATAAATATGCTTCTGCGGATGAATTCTTTTCCTCAGAAAAAGATATGTTCTCCAGTAATGATTATGCGGTGAACAAATATTTTGAAGAAGGGGTGAACATAATTGTGCCTTGTTTCAATGATTCCACCCCTGTCAAGATTGAATGTTGTAGCAAGCCAGTTGTTGGTCCAGTAGTGATTTGCTTTCCGGGCCCTGTTCCTTACGAATAAGACAAAGCCATACCGCACAAGTACAATGCTACAATTCTAGAGGATGGTGTGGAAGTACCCATCCATCCTTTGTCTGATGTTGAGAATATTTCTGAAACCAGTAGAGTGACCCACAGTGGTCGTGTGTTTGCACTGGTTATTCAAGGGAATGTTAGTATCGATAAAAAGGTTGTTGAAAGTGCTGAACCTAAGAAAGCAGTAGGGGAATTTAGTGGTACTACACTAGAAAAAGACGTGGATGATATATTTAAGATTATCAAGATGAGCTACTACGGGATCATGGATCAATTGTTACAGACACCATAAAAGATATCTATTCTAGCCTTGCTAATGAACTCTTCTTCCTACAGAGAATATTTGATGAGAGTATGGGATCAAGCTTTCTTGGAAAGTGATATGTCGTTGGACCAATTTAGCAGTGTGGTAGGGAATATTACATCCTATAATAACCTAAGTTTCTGTGATGACGAATTTCCCGAACGAAGGAAGGAATCATAATCTAGATCTCTATATCTCCATGAAATGTAAGAACGATTCATTATCAAATGTGCTGATTGATAATGGGACCGCTTTAAATGTCATACCGAGGAACACGCTATTGAAGTTGAAGTATCAGGGAGCTCACATGTGCCCAAGTGGCATAATTTAAAAGCTTTCGATGGATCAAGGAAGTCTGTTATTGGGGAAGTGGGTTTGCATATTCACATAGGCCTACACTTGTTTTAGATTACTTTCCAAGTTATGGATATTGTGCCCGCTTACAGTTGTTTACTGGGACGACCATGGATACACGAGGCTGGGGCTGTCACTTCAACTTTGTACCAAAAGCTGAAGTTCGTGCGTGAAGGAAAGGTGGTCATCATAAATGGTGAACAAGCATTGTTAATATCTCATTATCCTCTTTCAGTGTTGTGGAAGCAGGTGAAGTTGCTGTTAGAACTTAGTTCCAAGCTTTATCCATTGATAATATAAGAGGAAATGAAAATTCTATAGCTTCATTCAAAGATGCTCAGCAGGTTGTATGTAATGGCCCTAATAAGGTATGGGGGCAGATTGTTGACCCGTCGGTGAACAAGAATAGGTCTGGTTTGGGATTCTCTGCGAAGAATGATAAGGTGAGAACATGAAGCCGAAGTCTTCTTTGGGCAAATATCAAGATATCTTTCATAGCAGAGGTTATCTTTATCCAACTGTTCCTGGGATCAATGTCATTGTGGAAGACGAAGAAGAGCAGGAAATGCCAAATTTTATGACACATGGAGTCAGAGTCCACAATTGGGTTACTATTGATGTTCCCTCTTACATCCATGTCTCAAAGTAATTTGTTTTTTGTTTAATCTTTGCAAAAAGCTTTCACTCTGCCCAAGGTGAAAGTTAATTTTTCATGGCCTTATCTGTTTGCTTTGATCATTAAAATCATTAATAAAAGTCGTCTTTGATTCTCAAAATTGTGTTTTTATTTTCTACATTTTCTTGGAAAAATGGTAATCAGAAAAAACCCCTTTGGAATAAATAATGACTGTAAATAAATATGCATACGTGCATATTAATTAAAAAACATGTTGAATACAATGACCCTGCACCCTCTCCCAACTTTGAATTATCCTGTGTATATGGCAGAAGAAGAATAAGAATACGATGAAATTTTAGAAGAGGTTTCATGGTTGCTCGAGCGTGAGGAAAATGCCATTCAGCCGTATAAAGAGTCGTTGGAGACAATCAATTTGGGTTTAGAGGAAGATCCTAAGGAAGTCAAGATTGGAGCATTGATGCATCCCAATATAAAGAGAAGGTTAATTTAATTGTTGAAGGAGTAAGAGGACATCTTTGCTCGGTCATACCAAGACATGCCTGGTTTGGATACTGATATTGTGGAGCATCATTTACCGCTAAAGCCAGAGTGCCCGCTAGTCAAGCAGAAATTGCAAAGAACTCACCCCGATATTGCAATGAAAATTAAAGAAGAAGTTTTAAAGCAGATTAATATCGGTTTTCTTGTGACATCAGTGTACCCTCAGTGGATTGCCAATATTGTTCCAGTACCAAAGAAAGACGGAAAAGTTCGCATGTGCGTTGATTATAGATATTTAAATAAAGCTAGTCCAAAAGATGATTTTCCATTACCACGTATTGATATGTTGGTTGATAGTACAGAAAAATTCAAAGCATTCTCGTTCATGGACGAATTTTCCAGATATAATCAAATCAGAATGGCTCCTGAGGACATGGAAAAAACAATATTTATCACACCCTGGGGAACATTCTATTACAGAGTGATGCCATTCATATTGAAGAACGCTGGTGCAACGTACCAGAGGGCTATGACAACCTTACTCCATGATCTAATGCACAATGAAATTAGGGTGTATATTAATGATATGATTGCTAAATCCCAGACTGAAGAAAGGCATATAGAAGATTTATTGAAATTGTTTGAATGTTTGAGGAAGTATCATCTCTGCTTGAATCCAAATAAATGCACCTTCATTGTCCGATCATGGAAATTGTTAGGTTTCATTGTCAGCCAAAAAGGAATTGAAGTTGACCCTGATAAAGTCAAAGCAATTCAAGAAATGTCTGCACCAAGGACTGAAAAGCAAGTTAGAGGCTTCTATGGGCTGTATTTTGGGACAACAAGATGAAACAGGGAAGAAATAATATGTCATTTATTATCTCAGCAAGAAGTTTACTGACTATGAGTCACGGTATTCTATGCTGGAAAAGACATGTTGTGCTCTAGCCTGGGCGGCAAAGCAGTTGCGGAAATATATGTTGAATCATACTACTTGGTTGATTTCCAATTAAGTATATCTTTGAAAATCCTGCTCTTACTGGAAGAATTGCCCGCTGGCAGATGTTGCTGTTTGAATATGATATTGAATACCATACTCAGAAGGCTATAAAAAGCAGTGTGTTTGGCAGATCATCTTGCTCACCAAGCGGTGGATGATTATCAGTCTATTAAATATGATTTCCCTGATGAAGATGTTATGTTTCTTAAAGGGAAAGATTGTGATAAACCTTTTCCTGGGGAAGGTCCTAATCCTGAATCCCGGTGAGGTATGGTATTTGATGGAGCTGTGAATGCTTATGGGAAAGGAATTGGTGTTGTGATTATCACTCCTCATGTATCACACATTCCTTTTACGATAAGGCTGACAGTTGATTGTAGCAATAATATGGAAGAGTATGAGGCTTGTATCGTGGTTCTTGAGGAAGCCATTGATCTCATAATCAAAGTTCTAGATGTATACGACAATTCAGCTTTGGTAGTAAATCAGATTAAAGGAGAATGGGATATTCGTCACCCTGGCTTGATCCCATACAAAGACTATGCTAGAATATTATTACTATTATTTAATAAAGTTGAATTCCATCATATTCCTAAAGATGAAAATCAAATGGCGGATGCTTTGGCAACTCTGGCTTCTATGTATGAAGTGAATACTTGGAATAATGTGCCTCCTATTACGGTGCAAAGTTTGGATAGACCGGCTCATGTGTTTGCAGAAGAGGAAACGTCAGATGAGAAACCTTGGTATTATGATATCAAGCATTTTCTCTAAACTCAAAAATACTCGGCCGGTGCATCAAATAAAGATATAAAGACATTGAAAATGTTGGTAGGTATCTTTTTCCTCAATGAAGATGTGCTATACAAAAGAAATTCTGACATGGTCTTGCTCAGATGCGTGGATAGACACGAAGTAGACATGTTGATGCATGAAATCCCTGAAGGTTCCTTTGGTACCCATGCCAACAGATATTCGATGGAAAAGAAGATGCTTAGGGCAGGTTATTATTGGCTGACAATGGAATCTAACTCTTATAAATTTGCAAAGAAGTGCTACAAATGCCAGATCTATGCTGACAAAATTCATGTGCCTCCGATGATTCTAATTGTTATTTCTTCCCCATGGCCTTTCTCTATGTGGGGTATTGACATGATCGGAATGATTGAACCAAAGGCTTCGAATGGACATCATTTCATTTTAGTGGCAATTGACTACTTCACCAAATGGCTGGAAGCAGATTCATATGCTAATGTTACTAAGAAGGTGGTAGTACGCTTTATCAAGAACAACCTCATATGTTGGTATGGTGTTCCAAGCAGGATTATCACTGACAACGACTCAAATTTGAATAACAAGATGATGACAGAGCTTTGTGAAGAATTCAAGATTGTCCACCATAATTCATCTCCCTACAGGCCAAAGATGAATGAGGCTGTTGAAGCTGCTAATAAGAACATCAAGAAGATCATCCAGAAAATGGTTGTTACTTATAAAGATTGGCAGGAGATGCTCCCTTTTGCTTTGCATGGGTACCTAACATCTGTCCACACTTCAACAGGGGAAACCTCGTTCTCTCTTGTATATGGAATGGAAGCAGTGTTCCTCGTTGAGGTTGAGATTCCCTTTTTATGCATGATATTAGAAACCAAGTTGGCAGAGGCTGAATGGGTCCATAACAGGTTTGACTAGTTGAATTTGATTGAAGAGAAGAGAATAACGGCCTTGTGTCAGGGTCAGTTATACCAGAAGAGGATGAAGAAAGCTTTTGATAAAAAGGTCAAACCTCGTGAGTTCAGAGAAGGTAACCTCGTGCTCAGGAAGATCATGTCGTTTAACGCTGATTCTAGGGGCAAGTGAACTCCCAATTTTGAGGGCCCATATGTTGTCAAGAAAGCCTTCTCTAGTGGTGCATTGATTCTTGAAACTATGGATAGCGAGGAGTTCCCACGTCCCATGAATGCTGATGCAGTCAAGAAATGCTTCGCCTAATGAAAATAAAAGAATAGCTCGCTAAGTCGAAAACCCGAAAGGGCGGCTTAGGCAAAAAAGGAGCATCTCGGTAGGCTGAAAACCCGACATGGCGGCCTAGGCAAAAATTAAAGACATAAACAGAATAAATTTTCCTGGTAGGTTGAAAACCCACAAGGACAATGTAGGCAAAAGTTAGGGATTTCTTGGCAAGTAACTACATCAGACAAGACTTGATCATTGAAGCAACAATCTTTTTGGATTCTCACCACTCTTCAACCGAAGTCGCTGCTCAAGAATTCAAAGTTGTTAGGGAGAATAGTGGTCATTGTATTTCAATGTATCTTTTCCAATATATTACCATTTTCTAAACATTGTGATCATCTATGGAGTCTCGCCATTTGCAGACTACCATTCTATTAATAAAGTTTGAGCTTTTATTCAATTATTTGCAATTCTATTTTATTCAACTTACAAAGACTTCATTTATATTGATAGTAATTTTCAAAGAAAAAAAAAGATTAAATAACAAAAATTATTCTTTTGAAAATAATTTACAAATTACTTCTTGCTTTAGATTTTGTGACTCAAGGAGAACAAAAATAGTGACTCCAAGGATGGACGAACTCTGAAGTTTTGGAAGTATGTGTTCCAAAGAAAGGCTCTCTCAGGTCACTTTTGTTGGAATAAGTATGATTTTCTTATGCTTCTCAGATGATTAAAGATGATACCATTGGTTGTATGGTGTAATGTTGGGTTTGTGATCCAATTTTCCCCAGTCAAGTCTTGGTTCATTTTGGTTCCGAGTTTGCATGGTATGAAGTCTCTGTCCCAGATTACCCAGTAAGGTCTTTGCTCACGTGACGAAAGTCTCTTCCCTTTTGAGTTCTGAGTTAGAATCCTTTGCAAAACATCGCCCTTTGTAGTGCTACCTTTTTTGCTTTTGTTTGTTTCCCAGGCAACCAGACATGGGCAATGTCTTTTCTAAGGAGTGTTTAAGCAGTTGTCCACTTTTTGGGTTTTCTCCCGCCAAGTGCTGGGTTTGATTTAAAATCCCCATAAGCTTGATTTCTTGCTATAAGGTTTGACTTCTTAAATCCCCAAGAAAGGCTGAGATAATGTGTCTCTCTGGAAATTGTTATCCCCATAAGGTTTCATAATTTCTTCACAGAGAAGTTGGTGCAATACTCAGTCTCAATATTGAAGATTGTATTTTGGTTTCCCCTTAATGATGTGGTGTTTCCCTCCCCGATGAAGTCGGTACGAAATCTTCAGCTGATATCTCGATGATGTGGATTTCATCTACCCTATTAAAATCAGTAGTGAAATCCCTAGTAGAAATACAGACCTAGAAACATTTGTTTTCCCCATTGAAGTCTGTGTGATATTCCCTGGTGAAGCCTGAAGGAGGATGTTATATCCCTGTATCTATACTAATTTATTGTTATGATTTGATTATTTTCGGATTATGTTCCTTCCCAATGGATTTAAGCCGTGATACAGGAATCTGTTTCCTCGATTGGTGCTTACTTTCTTGAGAAAATTTCATCTTGGATGTGATTTAGATGAGTTTTGACTTTACCCAAGTTGGTTTTGTCTGGTTATCCACACTGTTATATGTCTGTTTTGTCAACATATACAAGATAACATTCATACATTCATACATTCATACATTCATACATTCATACATACATCATGCATAGTTGAATTTAGCAATTCATTGCTCATTTGCATTCATTATTATTTTGTTGGCATATTACCCTATTTGCATAGTTATGTTATCTTCTCTCCAATAGAATGTTAACCTTAAGCAGAAGGTGTATATTCTTTCAATTTACCCACTGAGTTATCCCTTGTGGAAGATTTTTGATTTAGCCTTCCTGTACAGCTCTTTGTCTGGATAGAAAGTGGTTCCCTCTTGAATTTATTTCTCATGAGGTGTTATTTTGGTTGACTGATTCATTCCGGTTTATTTCTGGATTGAATTTATGGTCCCCAACAATTTTATTATTTTGGTTTCTGCAAGCTTTGAGCCCTGTGAAATTCTGGCAACAGATACTTAATGTCACAGTGAATGTTATGACACCGTATCTGACAAATTGTACACAAACCAAACAGTAATTTAAAAGACAGTAAAGAACATGATCAATTGTTAACCCAGTTCAGTGTGTAACAAAACCTACATCTGGGGGCTACCAAGCCAGGGAGGAAATTCACTATAAGAGGTATTAATTTAGGAATAAACCAACCAGTTTATCTCCTTCACTTAAGACCTACCCAATGCAACTTCAATCTAAGTCCTACTTAAACCCGAGTTCCTACTCACTCCCCCTCAATCACAGCAGTGATACTAATCTATTGATTAATAAGATTATGAAGACATTCTTCAATACACACGCTTGATTTTGCTTCAAAGCTTTAATCAAGAGACACAACACTCGTGCTTCAAAGCTTTGAGTGATAAACAACCCTTACAACCAAATCCTACTCCAAGTCACTTATCAAGTGATAATTGCTTGGCTCACAGTAGTTACTAAAACTATCACAACTATACAATGCCTTATTGATCTTATCTCCAAGCGCTACACACCATTAGGCTCCGTGAGAAATATATATGCAGTCTATTCTTCATTTTGGGCTTCCATAAAAATAGCTAGGGTTAACCAAAGTTAACCTAAAGACTTGGTCTTGGGCTTTCATCATAACAGATTAGGGTTAAGCAAGGTTAACCTAAATATCCACGTGAGCATCTGATCTAGTCAATATACTTCAACTCAGAATAGCACACCAGATTCCTGAAAACTCTCTGGAACAATAAATCTGCACAACAACTTGATCAGTACAGGATGTCTTAACATTGGTTATGACATCATGTATCCTGCTCACTGATTTTGGTAGAATTCAGTATATATGATCATAGCTTAATCATCATGATATTCACTCATACTGAGTTGTTCCTGTAGAACATTCCTTCTGCAGAATTTGACTTTATCCCAGAATGTTATGACATCAGTCATGACATTCACAAATCTGGTTTTACCAAAAATTAATGCCAACAAGCAAACACTTACACCCTGGTTTGAGAATGTGCATTTATTTTGGCACGTAAAGACTTTATTCCCTCAGCATGAATGTTTTGACATTCCCCCAGGAAGTCCTATTACTTCCCCAGGAAATCATTATTGCAATTCCTACTCATAACAGCAAGTGGCAGATATCTTTATTTGAGCAACCTGTACTCCCCCAATAAGTCTGTCAGTTCCCAGAGAAGAGTCGAATTTGTTACTCTAATGAATGGTAGCCTTATCATTATGGAAGGTAGTTCGTTGTTGAGATTTGTTACTCCAATGAACGGTAGCCTTGTCATTATGGAAGGTAGTTTGTTGTTGAGATTTGTTACTCCAATGAATGGTAGCCTTGTCATTATGGAAGGTAGTTCGTTGTTGAGATTTTTTACTCCAATGAATGGTAGCCTTGTCATTATGGAAGATAGTTTGTTGTTGAGAGTTTTTACTCTAATGAATGGTAGCCTTGTCATTATAGAAGGTAGTTCATTGTTGAGATTTGTTACTCCAATGAATGGTAGCCTTGTCATTATGGAAGGTAGTTCATTATTGAGATTTATCACTCCAATGAATGGTAGCCTTGTCATTATGGAAGGTAGTTCATTGCTGATATTTGTTACTCCAATGAATGGTAGCCTTGTCATTATGGAAAGTAGTTCGTTGTTGAAATCTTTTTCCGATGGATGATAGTCTCGACATTATGGGAGATAGTTCGTCGTTGAGATTTGCATTACTCTGAAGAAGTTCATTTGTTCACGATCGTAAGTATTAATGCTAATCATTTATTACCTACCCTAATATTGGTATTTACCGTTATTATCTTACCACTTCTTTCCATGGTAGGTCGATGTTACTTTTTTGTTATCTCCTAAGTGAGTTGATAGTTCGCAGTCATCTGTCGATCACTGTTATCATTTACTTTCTCTCCTCAATCTTTGAGTTGATGACACCTTATCTCCTCTTTGGGATTTACCCCAATAGAGTCGGGTCTCTTGTTCACCATTGATTTATTTTTCTGGTCGGGTTTTTCTTTTGATCCTTGTTTTTATTTGCTACATTCCCAGTAGTGTCTTGTGTCATTTCTATATTTTTTTTCATTTGCATTCATAATCATAAACACTGCATGGAATCTTAGGATAAAAAATAGGGCTCGTTTTATATTTAAGTATCTTCAATCACGTCGACACGAAGATTTTAACCTTCGCATCTCTAGATAGAAGACACTTAAATATAAGCAGCTGTTGTACCCCAATTTTTTGCCCCTAAGATTCCTCTATCTTATCATATCAACTCAATCACAACAAGATCACACTAGGGTTGGTTCTTCTCCTTATCTTTAGCTTTGCTCATGGGGAAACACCAAGCATATTGACTTGTATTTTGTAATCATCTATGTTTTTTATTGATTAACTTTTAACTAATAAACACAATGAATGTTTTCCCTAATTGTTGATATTATAGGTGAAAGCACAACACATTCCATCAAATTGATCTACATGTTCATGAGTTTAATTCCATGTCTTATTCAACAAAGTTTCATTGAGATTCAAGCTTCATCATTGAAGGTGATCTGAAGTAATATCATGACAAGTTCTATTATGATTCATCATAACTCAAGTTGCCAAAGATAGTTCAAATATGTAAGGGTTGATTGAAGAAGTTTGACCTAATTGGATAAGTCCTTGATTTCTTGATCACAAGTGCATATCTCCCTCAATTCTCAATATTTGTAAGTGGTTATGGTTGCTATGGTTTCTCATTATTATCCTCAACAACTTCTATTTACATGACAAAAGTATTTGTGCAAGAAGGCTTGTCAAAATTGAAAAGACTTTCCAAGGTATTTTGTTACTCTAGGAGCTAGGGTTTTGAACTTCAAAGGGCTATATCTTACTCATCTTTTGGTATTTTTGAGTGATTCTAAAAACATGCTTCTCTTCAAAGGGTTATCAACAAATTAATTCAAAAGTTTCAAGAAAATTTTGTGTGGAAGATATCTAATGATGAAGAAAGATTACAAATCCTCTAGATAGGCCATCAAATCCCCTAATGTGACTTCAAAAAATCATAAATTGGTCAATTTTTATATCTTTGAGACCATTATTTTTACACAATAACCCTAAGGATGTGAACTTCAACTCTTCTTTTATGTGAAAATCTTGAAAATGGATGGAAGATGTCTTAAGGATGCAAAAGATTATAGGTCATCTCATAAATTTTCACAAACTTCACCAAGTCATAACTTTCTCATTTTTTAGAGATTTTAAATGGTTCAAGTCTCAAAATGTCATTCAAGAGATCTACTTCATGCCATATTTTTTGTTCAAGATAAAATTTTAAATGGAAGTCAATTTTTAGATGAAAGACATTATAGGTCACTTTTGAGGGAAAAACTTACAAATTTTCTAAGTACAAAAGTCAACCACTTTTTCTTAACTTTGACTCATCACAACTCTTATCTCAAACATCCATTAATTCTCATTCTTTTCACAATGTAAAGCTTGTGACCTCATATTTCTAAATCTTCAAGAATCATGCCCTAAGACTCCTTGAGCTGTGAATGCCATTGATTCAAAAGTGGTACCTTGAAACTGAAGTTTCACTTCAAGACAGAATTTGAAATTCATGCCGTGGTTTCTAAACATCAAATTAGCATGTGTTTTTGGTCTAAATATGTTTAGCCAACTTACCAAAGTGGATTAGAGCCTTGAAACGTAAGGATTGAGTGAGTTTTGATGCTAAAGAAATCACACAATCCTCATGTATTAGGTTCACACGATTTCCCTCCAAACTTCATCATTTCACATGCTTGAGCATCCCGCTTGTTTCACATATTTCAAGGTTAGTTTCTTAATATTATCTTTTATCTAGTAATTCCTTGTTAAAATTGTTTAATGTTAGTTGTAGTTGTATCAAGTAAAATGTTTATTATTGTTGTTGTAGAAATTTAGTATTTAACGATTTTATTGATTTTGTTTATTTGTCATTGTTGTTGATGTTGTTGGATATAATGTTTAAAGATTCCATGTATTTGTTGTTGTTGTTGTTACTTTTGTTGTTGATATTTAAAGTTTAAGTATTCCATTGATTTTGTGTATTTGTTGTTGTTGTTGTTGTTATTGTTGTTGTTGTTGAGATTTAATATTTAAAGATTTCATAAATTTTGTTGTTGTTTTTGTTTTTGTTGTTATTGTTCTTGTTGTTGTTGTTTTTGTTGTGAGATTTAATGTTTAAGAATTCTATTGATTTTGTTTTTGTTGTTATTATAGGTGTTGTTGTTGTTGATGATGAGGAAGATTTAGAATTTGTCAAAAAAATTAGTGGCAGATTAAAACGTAAAAAAAATCAGGTTAAAATTAAAATTTTGTAAACAGAACTTTACCCCTCAGTTATTGTAAAAACTGAGGTAAAAAGTAGCGCAATTTTGAAAATCCAAATAATGTAGTTGTTAGGGATCGAACACGTGATCAATGCCACTTTTCCCCTCGATTTTTAAATCACTGAGGTGTTAAGTGGAGACTTTTTATGACAACTTTATTTACCTCGCCTAAATAGCCGAGGTAAAATGCATTTCGTGTCCGACGTTACAAGTGTTATTTGTAGTAGTGTATAATCTTCTATTTTGATTCTTGTCACTAATTTGTGAGTGGTTTTATCACTGAGGTGATTGTGGGAAGTGAGAGGGGGATCTCATATCTAAAAGGGTTTTAGGTAGAAGTTGCACAAGATATGGATTAGGTGATAAGTTGTAAATTAGAGTTGTTTAGCTTTGAACTATTACTATCATAGTGAATTTGCTTTCTAACTTGATAGCTCATAGAGTAAATGAGTTGTTCCGAACTGAATTAACAATTGATTGTGTTTTTTACTTTCTACAATTTAATTTTGCATAATTTATTATTTTAGTAAAAATTTTCTATCAACAAATGATGTCATAATATTTGTTTTGACATTATATTTTAGTGTTAAAACATCAATCTTAATATCTATTTTAAAGTGCAAGAATTTCAATAAATAATGAGTTAAATGCATCATTATAGTGTTTTTAGAGGATCCCCAAATCTCTTCATTAGTGATGATATTTATAGAGATTTTAGAGCTCATTTATGAAAATTTTTGCTAATGTGTCTAACTTTCTTTACGTGGAACTGACATTGATATTGATATTGCTAACACCACTTTTGGTTTCGATGATTTTATTTAGTGAAATAATTTATGAAATTATATTGGACACTAACTTTCTTGAAATATTTTGGTTTTTTTATATGTACTATACTCTTTTTTTCTTTATCAGATCTTATGAACACGTTTTTAACAACTATTGTTTCTTCTTTTTTTGAATTTTAGAACCAAGATACTTGTCTTACTTTTTAATTTTTATATGTACTATACTCTTTTTTTCTTTATCAGATCTTATGAACACGTTTTTAACAACTATTGTTTCTTCTTTTTTTGAATTTTAGAACCAAGATACTTGTCTTACTTTTTAATTTTTAATATTAATGGCCAATTATTTAAAAAAAATATACTACATGTCAACGAATTATTATAAAAATGCAACGTTTTGTCTTTCTATAAAAAGAACTTTATTTAAGAAACTAATGCACTATTCTATTGTTGGATTGGCTTTGATATTTTCCACATTTTATGTTAGCCTTATCCAATTCAATTGTAATTATGGTGCAAGTCTTGAAATTTCCGAAATAAAAGTAGTGACAAGACAAATTGATGCACGTTGTAAAAAAAACTAAGTCGACAATAAAATATCTCACTTTCTAAAAGAGAAAAAAAATGAATAGGTGATTAATAGTGACATCATTGATCACCCAAAGAAAAAAAAAGTAATTATACAATGTAGTGTATTTATTCTATGAGCAACTCATTTTTGAGAATATAGTAAATGGAAATGTAAGGAAATAATCTTACATTGAATATGAATGTGGTGACTTGAGTATTGATAACTGATAGAACTCATTTATTTATCACTTTAAAGTTTTAGATAGACAAATAGTATATCTTCCACAAAGGTGTGTTGCTTAAACGGAAAGTCTCGAAAATAAGAATGTTCATCGTTCGATCCTCCCCCAATTGTTGCGATAACAATGGTATCATGAGTCTTTGGTTCGAGAAAGAAATTAACTTGCTTGTACCGAAAGTATCTCCACATGATCGTGGGTAAGAGTCTCGCGTGTGAGTAGAGTGTCCTGTTGAAGAGTGTCCAACGGTGGTACAAGTGTGTGGAAGAAAGAAGCTTTCACTTGAGGGGGAGCATTGTGAATTCACTTTTGAAGGAGAGTGTTGAGAATATAGCAAGTGTGAGTGTGAGAAAACAGTCTCACATTCGATAGAAATGTGGTGACTTAAGCATTTATAAGTGAGAGAGTTCACTCATCTATCACCTTAAGGTTTTAGATGGACAAGTGATGTATTTCCCACAAAAGTGTGTTGCTCAAACCCTCCCCTGATTGTTGCGCCAACACTCATTACTATTATATACTCTCTCTATTTTTTATAAATAAATTTTAATTTTTTAGATTCATTAAATAATTAATGTATTTAAATTATATATAGTTTAGATGCATAATTTATTTAATGATCATAAAAAATTAAAATTTAATTATAAAAAATAACGGAAAAAGTATTTATCAATGATATTAACTACAAGTTTATTAGATGTTTAGAATAAGTCAAATGCTTTCTATAGCTTTTGTAATCGTTTTGAGCAAACAACTTATTTGGAAAAACACTTCTAGAAATCTGGAATTTGAAAGTTTCGAAGAGGAAACCAGTTTCTCAGTTTGAGAAAACCAATTTTTGTTGCGATATCCAGTTCTGGGATTTTCCATTCAGTTGGGGAAATCGGTTTCCAGGTTTTGGGAAACCGGTTCCTGGCGCGATTTTGTGTTTTTTTAAAATTCTGTGAGACAACTTGTTTTGTTGTTTGATTTTAAGTTGTATCCTATAAATACCCTCATGTAATATGTGTTTAAGTTGATTAATGCCAATAAGATTTTTCTCCTCAATTACTCTCTCTCTCTCTCTCTCTCTCATAATCTCTATCTTTCACTCTCAACTTCATCTTATCCAATTAACCAATTTTCACCATCAATTCACCAACTTCATTTTTGTGTATAGTTCAACATTTGGCCTCAAGAGTCTTGGTTCTGATCCATTCTACTGCAAATTATGTCTACCGTTTTCACTGATCGAATCCCTACAACCTTCTAATTCTTGATTCCAAGAACTATGACAAATTGTGCAAACAAATGAAAGTTTTATTTGGGTATCAAGAAGTTCTCGAAGTCGTTAACGATGGCATTACACCTCTTGGGGAAGAAGCTACAACTGCACAGGAAACTACATTCAAGGAAGAAAAGAAGAAAGACTACAAAACACTCTTCTTGGTACATTTTTGCGTCGACGATGATAACTTTAAAAAAGTTGGAGATTGCACGTCAGAAAGAAGCTTGGGAGATTTTGAAGAAAGCTTATGAAGGGTCCGATAGAGCGAAGTTTGTGAGGTTACAGACTTACAAGATGCAGTTCGAATTAGTGCAAATGAAAGAGAAGGAGTCGGTAAACGATTACATTACGCGTATAACGCGTTTAGTGAATCAAATGAAGTTTTACGGTGAAACTATGATGGTGCAAAATGTAGTAGCAAAGATCTTGCATTCTTTAATGCCAAGATTTGACAATATAGTGGTTGCAATAGAAGAATCAAAAGATCTTATAACAATGAGAAAGGAAGAGCTTCAAAGCTCATTAGAGGCTCATGAACAAAGGATGAATCAAGGGATTTTTGCATAAAGCTCATTAGAGGCGAAATTGTCAAGCATAAAGCTCGACTAGTTGCAAAGCGATTTTTGTAAAGAGAAGGTATAGACTATGATGAGGTATTTGCTCTGGTTGCTAGATTGGAGACTATACGGTTGGTTGTTAGTGTTGTGAATAGCAATAATTGGTCAATGTATCAAATGAATGTAAAATCAACATTTTTGAATGGTCCACTTGAGGAGAAAGTCTATGTAGAGCATCTCCCTGGTTTTATGGTGAAGAATCAAGAGGGAAGAGTCTACAAATGGAAGAAGGCACTCTATGGTTTGAAACAAGCACCTAGAGCTTGAAACAAACACATAGATGTGTTTCTAGTTGAGGTTGACTTCAAGAAGTGTGTATCCGAACATGGTGTTTATGTGAAAACGAATGCAAACAAAGAAGTGATTATATTTTTCTTATATGTGACGACTTGTTGGTTATGGGAAACAATGAAGTGCAGATTTCTAAGTTCAAGAGTGAGCTTTTGGAATAATTTGAGATGAGTGACCTTGGCTTGATGATTTACTTTCTTGGCATAGAGTTACATAAGTCAAAATTGGGGTTGCTTATGCATCAAAGGAAGTATGCTCTTGAGATTTTAAAAAAGTGTGATATGGAGCATTGTAAGGCTGCCATATCACCAGTTGAAGCATGGTTGCAGCTTTCCAAAAGTGAGGATGAGAAAGATGTGGATCCAACTCAATATAGGAGGTTGACTGGATCATTACGTTATTTGTGTAATACACGGCTAAATTTGGCATTTGGTGTTGGTATTGCAAGTAGAATCATGGAGAGACCGAAAGTTTCTCATTTGGAAGCAGTTAAGAGGATCCTAAAATACATCAAATGTACTCTTGGCTGTGGAATCCTCTTTCCCGCAACTGATGCGGGCAGCAAATGTGAGTTACTCGGTTATACGGACTCCTATTGGTGCGAGATAAAGATGATCAAAAGTCTACGGATGGTTGTGTCTTTATGTTCGGCGGAGCTCCAATCTCTTGGTACTCTAAAAAGGAACATGTGGTTGCACTATCTTCTTGTGAGACCGAGTATATCGTTGCATTGATGTGTGCGTGTCAGACTGTGTGACTTATGAATCTGCTAAGGGAGCTGGGCAATAATGAAGAAAAAGTTGTTACGCTCTTGGTTGACAATATTTCAGCTATTAACCTTGCAAAGAATCTCATTGCACATGGGAGTAGCAAGCATATAGTGATGAGATTTTATTACTTGAGGGAGTTGGTATGTGAAAGCCAGTTGAAGTTAGGATATTGTCGAAGCGAAGAATAACTTGTGGATTTGTTGACGAAAGGTGTGACAAATGATGTGTTCAAGAAGTCTGTGAGGAGTTTCAGTATGAGGAATGTTGAGCACTTGACTTATGGTGGTGTATTGGATGTTTAAAATAAGTCAAATACTTTATTATAGCTTCTGGAATCGTTTCGAGCAAACAACTTATCTGGAAAAGCACTTCTGGAAATCTGAAATTTAGAAGTTTTGAAGAGGAAACCGGTTTCTCAGTTTAAGGAAACCGATTTCTGTTGCGATATTCAATTCTGGAATTTGCCATTAAGTTGGGGAAATTGGTTTCCATGTTTTGGGAAAACGGTTTCATGCGTGATTTTTTTTTTGGGTTATTTTGTTGTTCTATGAGACAGCTTGTTTTGTTGTTTGATTTTAAGTTGTGTCATATAAATATCCTCATGTAATATGTGTTTGAGTTGATTAATACCAATAAGAATTTTCTCCTCAATTACTCTCTCTCTCTCTCTCTCTCTCTCATAATTTCTATCTTTCACTCTCAACTTCATCTTCTCCAATTAATTAATTTTCACCATTAATTCACCAACTTCATTTTTATGTATATTCCAGTAAAATTCAATAATGAAAATGTTATTTCCATCATTTCAAAATATATAGTACTATCTATTTTTTTAACATAAAATTTATGTTACTAGAATCTTCAAAATTTAAAATATAAATTTATAAAAATACTTACAAATTGCTTATCTATTAAAAAATTCTGAAATCTCTATGATTTCTTGATTTGTAAATCAACTCTTTATTAACCGAATCAATTGACCAAAATATTTGTCATTATAGTAAAAAAAATTATTTTAGTTTATTTATTTTAACTTTAACCCTAATTAATTTATTTGTTTCAATATACACTAATGAAAAGAAGCCTAGTTTAAAAATAATTAATTTATTGAGTGAGTAAAATAAATCAGTGGAAGAAGTGGTGACGTTTCATTTCATATATGGGCAGATAAAAAAGAAGCCTAGTTCCCCAAGACCTCAAAATCTTGTTCATTTTCAAAGAGCACACCAGCATAGACCGTTAGACCAAATTTCAACTTCCTTTGGCATGTGTTCGTTGACTACAAACTTCTTCCTCACGCGGTTGACCTGATCCCACCATGAAGATTTTTTTTTATTAATGTACCAACTTTATTAGAAAACGTATTCTAATATATGATGTAGATGTACACTAAATATCAAAATATCATATTTTCAAAAAAAGAAAAATATAGGATAAGAATCTCTATTCATTGAATGAATGAACCATCTTGAAATTATAAAGTTTTTGTCCATTAAAAACTCGGGATAGTGTTTTTTTCATTTTTTTAGAATAAAAAAATTTATATTATACTCTTTCGCTCTTTCGGAAACTCTTTAACAAAAACATTTTTTTTTTAAAAAGATGATATTTTGGTACTATTACTCAAAAGTATGATAAAATAATATTTTATATAGAAAAGAATGGTTGAAAAGTGCAAAATTCCACCATTAACACCATGTGGTTTCGATTTCCCATCATGCGTCTATTTATTTACTACGTACTTTTTTTAAACAATTTTTTTCGTAGGCGTTTCAGAGTATTTTCACCGTCACAAATCGTAGGAGTATCATAGTATTTTTACCGTCACAAATTAGATTTTTCTTTCTAGTTTTTGATAATTTTTAAATAATAGTTAAATGTTTTAATTTAAAAAATGACTTTTTTTTATATTTTAAAAATGAATTTTATAAAACTCTCTTTCAAAATATTATTAGTTTCTTATATTCGTTTTTTCTAAATTAAAAAACAAATTTTAATATTTTATAACATAAATATACATTATTAAAGATTAAAATATAGTAGAAATTACAATATTTTTTTTTTAAATTGTATTTTAAAAATAATTTTTATAACAAATTATTTTAAAATTAAGTGATTTTTAAAATTTTAATATCCAAAAAAAATTTAATAAAATGACAAATATCTAAAATAACATTTTAAAAAAAATTATTCAAATTAAATTTTTTTAATAAGATGATAAAATATCTAAAAAAAAAAAAATAGAAAGTAATATTTTATTGTTTGGAAGCAACACATGCTACTTATTTTCTCTTTGTTATTCTTATTGATGGACTAAACCAACATATGTTCGTAGAGTATATACTAACTTTAAATATTGGCTTATAATTTCCTTATTTTTTGTTGATGAAATTTGTCTAGTTTACCGCAAGACGTGCTTTGATATATAAGAGGAACACGACTTAGTTAAGATGTCTTATTTGATATATTTTGATGAGTCAAAGTATCTATAAAGAAAGAGACATTTGTAAAAAAATTTACTGACTCACATGAGGAGAGGTTTTAAGCCAACAAATATTCTAGTGTACAAGTGAGTAGAAGAGAAACATGCATGCATATACTTGACTGAGATATCCCTACTAATAAGACGAATGATTTGAGGTTTCATCGTGAGACAGACAAAATTCAAAGCGCTTCAAATAAAGTGGCTAAGCATGAAAAAATATATTTCGACAATCAACATACTTTCATATCATTTATCTTTGACCCTTTTATTTTTTTAACATCAGAAATAATAAATCTTATATAGATAATATAAAGATTCATGTGTAGCAATATTGTGTATATATATATATATATATATATATATATATATATATATATATATATATATATATATATATATATATATATATATATATATATATATATATATATATATATATATATATATATATATAATTTTTTTATTATGATTTGTTATGAGCAGACCCGCTATTATGAGTAGATCCCATATAAAGCGATTCAAATTGAATTCACATTCCTAATTTAATCTAACAAAAGGGATGTATACAGAATTGAATAATAAATAATTTTATGTATATAATGTGTTGCATTAAAACTTAAATCTTTGTCAAGTAGTGCAATGATTAGGTGTTATAGTTTTGAACAAGAGGTCGAGTGTTCGATCCTCTTTAAAATCAATTTTTATAATTAAAATGTATTATTTTGAATAAGTGCCAAAATGATGAATGGTGGACTTAAACACACATGTTGTAGAGTCATTACAAACATAGATAAACTAAGAAGTTTATAATATTTATTGAAATCATAAATCCATAAGCTAATATCAAACATTTAGAAATACAAAGTTATGTGATGAGTTGCACATGAGTCTGCAAATCATGGTTGAGATTCCAGATCTTTGTTGAACTTGAAGCACATTCTGATGAGCTAAGAGTGCAATTTATTGAGTGAAATTGTTATTTTGGCCTTGTTGTTGCACATAAGCTTTATTAGTTCCAATTGAAGTGGATGCTTGTGCACGAGTCTTACTTGGTGCGACTACAAAGTACTCGTCAAATCTATGCCAACATTCCATGACTATATGCCTATATTTGTTGCATAGCTGACATATAGACTTATTTCTTGTAGTGTAACTTTGTCTGACTCAACCCATGCCTCTGAAGCCATGTGCTCAACCCTATGTTGCTGAAAGGCACCTGATCCACATGCATTTATGGCTGATAAATTGTTAGGGTCGTCTTAAGTTATGTTAGTTGTTATACTTTTTTGGGCTCTTGTCTGTACTTCTCCATTTGAGCTTCTTGTATTTCATAGATGTTTGTAGGTTCTATTTTACCATAAATCATCATGATGAAGGGGTTATATTCTTTTGGTAAACCCTGAAGTATGACATCAAGTTGATCTTTCTTAGAGATTTAATCTCGAATTACAAGTAATGAATCTGCAATAGCTCTAATGCGAAAAACATATTCTAAAACCGGCTTACTACCTTTCTTGATAGTTTTCAACTCAACTCTTAGTTGATAAACTCTTGCCTTCATTTATGTGTGAAAGGGTTTGAACATTTTGTCCCATACTTCATACACATGCTTACATTATATAATTTTTGATAGTACTGATTTCGAAGTGGTAGAGACTAATCATATGAATAGAACTTGATCTTAGACATTTCAAGATTCATACTCTTCAGAAACAATGTTCGATATTCTTTCACTATATGTTATGAACATGGATGGAATATGTGGGCTTACCATAACTTTGTGAAGTTTGTGTGATAAAATCACACCTTCAATCTGCTGATTCCATTATTTTCTTGGAGCACTACAAGAATAAGGTGAATCAGCTTGGGGCAAATGGCTAGAGGTTAAGCCCCTAGCTAAATTTCACATTAGCTTGGGGTTATCCCCTCGCTAAATAAATTACAATTTTTTTTCTTCAAATTTGGAGCTCCCCATAGCTAAATTTTTGGAGGGAGTTTGAAAATACAACTGTTGGCCATTTGCGAGGGGTGAGCACGTGGCTAAAAGAAAAACCATTTAGCGAGGGGCTAACACCTCGCCATTTGCGAGGGACTAACACCTCGCCAACAAATAAGATTATTTGCGAGGGGCTATCCCCAAGCCAATTTTAACACCATTGCAACTCTCTGCACCATCTCTGAGCAGCTTGCGTGTGGCAGGAAAAATAATAATTAGTGTCATGTAGGGAGGAGCTATCCCCTGGCAAAATTTTAGCCGTTTGACACTTAGCGAGGGGTTATCCCGAAGCAAAATTTTATACGTTTTTCAGCCTATATCTTCCTCTTCCTCTTCCATTTGTTTCATATCGTTTCATACCATCAATTCCAGTTTTTTGCAACTCTCATCCTCTGCAACTCTCAACAAGCTTTAAGGTATATAATTTATTTTATTTTTTTATTGAAATTTTTCTGAATTATATGTTATATTTAGGTAAATTAAATTGGTTTAGATATATATTAGATTTAGTTGATATAATTATATATATTAGAGTTAATTGTTAATATTCTGAAAATATAATATATATTGTATTTTTTTTATTTCAAAAACATATTAAAACAGTTTATATTTTTTTTTATTTCAAAAATTTAAAATAGAAAATATATTTATTATATTAAATAGTATATTAAAACAGTTTATATGTTATATATTTTTTTATTCCGAAAATATATTATATATTATATATTTTATTATATTAAATAGATTATTAAAACAGTTTATATATATTAAATTTTTATTCCAAAATATATTATATATTATATATTTTATTGTATTAAAACAGTTTATATATTTAATTATATTAAATAGTTTATATATTATATATTATATATCATAAAAACAGTTTATATAAAAACATATATTTAATTTATATAAAAAACAGTTTATTTAGATTATAAATAGTATATTTAGTTTATATAAAATATAATAAATATTTAATTAATTTAAAAAATAGTATATTTAGTTTATAGAAAAAACAGTATATATTTAATTTATATGTAACTTAAATAATTAGTATATTTAGTAAATATTTAGTTTAAATAAAACATAATATATTTAATTTATATAAAAATACAGTATATTTAATTAATAAATAGTTTACTTAGTTATTTTGGAAAACAATATATATTTAGTTTATATAAAAAAGATATATTTAATTTATATAAAATATGCGAAATATATAGTTAATCTATATAATATTAGTATATTTAATTTATAGAAAAAACAATATATTTAGTTTATATATAATTTAAATATTTAGTATAAATAAAACATAATATATTTAATTTTTATAAAAAAAATAGTATACTCATTTAAAAAAATAATATACTTACTTATTTAGTATATAAAAAAAGTATATTTAATATAAATAAAATATAATATATTTAATTTATATAAAAAAATAGTATACTTACTTATTTGAAAAAATAGTATACTTACTTATTTAATATGTAAAAATAGTATATTTAATATAAATAAAACATAATATATTTAATTTATATAAAAAAATAATATACTTACTTATTTAAAAAAATAGTATACTTACCTATTTAATATATAAAAATAATATATTTAATATAAATAAAATATAATATATTTAATTTATATAAAAAAATAGTATGCTTACTTATTTAAAAAAATAGTATACTTACTTATTTAGTATATAAAAATATTATATTTAATATAAATAAAATATAATATATTTAATTTATATAAAAAAAATAGTATACTTACTTATTTAAAAAAATAGTATACTTACTTATTTAGTATATAAAAATAGTATATTTAATATAAATAAAACATAATATATTTAATTTATATAAAAAAATAGTATACTTACTTATTTAGTATACTATATTATTAATAAAAATAGTATACTTACTTATTTGTTGATATATTATTACTCTCCCTTTTGTCTAATAAATTTAATTATAAATAATGTTATAAATGTGCAGTATGGAATATTATCAATTCTATCGTAGTTGGATGTATGATAGAATGTTTCCGGGAAGACATGGGCTTAAACCACAATTTAAGGAAGGACTTGATATGTTTCTCACATATGCGTTTACTCACGAATGGTGTCGTAGAGATGGAGGGGTAAGATGTCCATGCTTAAAGTGTGGTTGTAGAAATATAATCAGTGACCGTAGTGAAGTGAAACAACACTTGGAGAGAGTGGGGTTTAGGCCAAATTATTGGGTTTGGACATCTAATGGAGAAAAATTGCCAGAGATGAATAGGGAAGCTTATAGCAATCAAACACATGTTGGATCAGACAAAAATATAGATGGTTCGAGTAGTCAAGCACAAATGCAATACCAGGAGCAATTTAATCTAGTAGAGGATATGGTAAGTGACACATTTGGAGTCAATGTGGCTTACGATGAACCTGAAGACTTTGATGCGGAAGAGCTTCCAAATGAGAATGCACAAAAGTTTTATCAGTTGTTGAAAGAGATAAATATACCATTGTTTTAGGGATCTTCTGACTCTAGGCTCTCAATGTGTGTGAGACTCTTGGCTGCAAAGTCAAATTGGAACGTTCCAGATCAGTGTTTGGAGTTCTTTGCAAAAATGATGTTGGATGCGACTCCTGTGAAAGAAAACATGCCTACAAGTTACTATGATGCAAAGAGGATGGTGTCGAAGTTGGGATTAGAAGTAAAAAAGATTGATTGTTGCATTGGAGGTTGTATGCTATTCTATGACAATGAGTTTGGCACAAATGATGGGGCTTTGGAGGAATGTAAATTTTGTAAGAGTCTGAGGTATTTAGTTCGCAGTAAAGGCGTTGATCGAAAGCAAAAATGATTTGCAGTGAAGTCGATGTTCTATCTGCCAATAATACCTAGGTTGCAAAGGATGTTTGCATCAATGCATAGTGCAAGCCAAATGACATGGCATCATACGAACATAACAAGTTCGGGCATGATGCGACATCCATCTGATGGGGAGGCATGAAAACACTTTAATAGAGTAAATCCAGATTTTGCAGCTGAACCCAGAAATGTCAGGCTTGGATTATGCTCGAATGGTTTTACTCCTTATATCCAATCGTCAGCAATTGCCTATTCTTGTTGGCCAGTTATTGTTAACCCATACAATCTCCCTCCTGAGATGTGTATGACCAAACCGTACATGTTTTTGACATGCATCATTCCAGGACCGTCGAGTCCAAAGGCAGGAATAGATGTATATTTACAACCTTTAATTGATGATTTGAAGAGGTTGTGGAAAGGAGAATGGACTTATGATGTGTCGCGCAAACAAAACTTTAATATGCGAGCTGCTTTGATGTGGACAATTAACGACTTTCCTGCATATGGCATGCTGTCTAGTTGGGGTACGCATGGCAAAATGGGATGTCCACATTGCATGGGACACACAAAAGCATTTACTTTGGAAAGTGGTGGGAAAAGTTCGTGGTTTGACTGTCACCGTAGGTTTTTACCTAGAAACCATGAATTTAGAAGAAATAAGAATACTTTTAAAAAAGGAAAAAAAGAAACAGATCTCCCCCCCCCCCCCCCCCCCCCCTCGGTTGTCATCAATTGATGTATGGAATAATGTTTATGACCTTCCAAAATTCCAAGATCATGGTAAAGCATGCAAGATTTCAGGATACGGGAACACACACAATTGGACAAAAAGAAGTATTTTTTGGGACCTACCATATTGGAAGGAGAATTTGTTGCGTCATAATCTTGATGTTATGCATATTGAGAAGAATTTTTTTGATAATGTATTTAACACGGTGATGGATGTTCAAGGCAAGACAAAAGATAATGAGAAAGCTAGAAATGATTTGAAACTTTTGTGTAATCGAAAAGAGTTAGAGTTGAAACCTCAACCAAATGGAAAATTGTTAAAACCCAAGGCTTGTTACACTCTTACTCCCCAAGAAGCAAAAACAGTTTGTCGGTGGTTAAATGAGTTGAAAATGCCTGATGGTTAATCTTCAAACCTGGCAAGATGTGCTGACGCAAAAACTTGAAAGTTACATAGAATGAAAAGTCATGATTGTCATGTTTTCATGGAACGATTACTTCCAATTGCATTCAGTTCACTTCCCTGTCACGTGCTTAATCCACTAACTGAGATCAGTCAATTTTTCAAAGACATATGTGCGTCATCTTTAAGAGTAGACGACATAATCAAATTGGACCAAAATATTCCTATTATTCTCTGCAAATTGGAGCAAATATTTCCGCCAGGTTTCTTTGATTCTATGGAGCATCTCCATGTGCATCTCGCTTATGAAGCTTACCTCGGTGGACCTGTTCAATACAGATGGATGTATCCATTTGAACGTTTCATGGGTGATTCAAAGCGATCAGTGAAAAACAAGGCAAGAGTTGAGGGATCAATATGTGCACATTACTTGCATCGCGAAACATCAAATTTTTGCTCCCATTATTTCAATCACATGATGTTGACTCCAAGAATCATAAGGAACGAAGTTCACTTTATTGAAAGAAGTCAATTCACCTTATCTGTTTTTGGTCGTCCTGGCCGTTCAGCCGGAAAGACAAGTGATCATTGGTTGTTTGAAAAAGAAATGCAATTTTCTCATGTTCATGTGTTGATTAATTGCCATGAAGTCAAACCATATCTTGAGTAAGTATATAAATTAAATAACGTATATATTTATTACCTTTGAAATATCTTATTCTCTAACCTATTATTCATTTTGAAATAGGGCATTTAGTACCAACTATTTCCAAAGCACAGGCGAACAACCATCGACTGGTTACACTCATGCCAATTTTCCTGCATGGTTCAAACAACAACTATCACTCATTGTTGCACCAAGTCCTGAAATAATCCATTTGAAGAGTTTATCTGAAGGCCCTCATCAACGTGCAAACCAATGGCATACATACTTTGTAAATGGATATAAATTCCACACTAAATCATGGACAGAAGGGAAGAAAACAATAAATAGTGGTGTAGTTGTAAAAGGAATTACAGAAGATGGTGAGGATGACTTCTATGGTGTTATCACACATATTTATGAGTTGGTATATAATTATATGGACTCGGAAAATAGAGTTGTCTTGTTTTATTGTGACTGCTATGGTCTATCTTCTAGAGGAATGAAAATAAACAAAAAATACAACATTGTTGAGATTCGAATGGACAGGAAGTACAAAGAGTATGACCCTTTCATAATGGCATATAATGTTAGGCAAGTTTATTACGTACCTTATCCTTCCATTCAACCACGAAAACGAGGATGGTGTGTTGCAATCAAGTCTAACCCAATAGGTCATATTGAAACTTGAGATGTTATAGAGGATGTTGCATTCCAAGATGATGATATTTCACCTGTCAATAGGGACATTGAAATTGAGGAGATTGCAACCTTGTGTGATACTACAGTTGAGGGTCAACAAGTTGACTCCACTATTTTATTGACGCATGTGGAAGAGGAGCATGAAGAGTCAGGAGAGTCTGAAGACTATAATAACATATCTGATGAAGATAGTGAAGATGAGCATGAATGATGATTAATTTGTGTAATATTAATTTGTTTAATATAATTTGTGTAATATTATTTTATTCATGTCTAACAACTCTTGGGTAATAATATTATTCTTGCCTGAATTATTATATATTATTCTTATAAGTTTGATGTATCAATTACTTTATGTTTATCTTTCAAAACAGGAAAAAAATGCCACCCCGACGTGAAGATAAGGGTAAGACTCCAGTAGATAAGTCTCGCCGCAGTCGATCGAGGTATATTATAGAAGAGGTTCCTGACACGGCTAACCTTATTTCTATGCCACAATCGAGTCAACAACCACATCGTCCTCTTATGAATCCCACTCCACCATTAATGCATCCTACTCTACCACATATGCATCCCACTCCACCATCTATGCGTCCCACTCCACCATCGATGCATCCCACTCTACCACATATGCATCCCACTCCACCATCTATGCGTCCCACACCACCATCTATGCATCCTTCTCCTTCTACATTCACAGACCTACTATCCACACCTTATTCTACATTTCCTGACATTTCCCCCTCATCTTTTCTTAGTCCTCCTGGACATACATCTTATATGCCTCAGGATGGACCTAGCACCTCCATACCTACTATAGATCCAGCATTTACGCAGTATAGGGATCCAGGTGGTGGATCTAGCACGTCACATTCATCACCCATGCATTCTCTGCATGAGGAGCAGGGTGATGATGATGACCATGCAGAGTAGGTTGTTCAGGACGAGACTGACCAAGAGCATAGGAATGCACGCATTTTGAGAAATATGCCACAAGTGATTAGGAAGAGGAATGGACGATTTGTCATTCAGCCAGAGGGATCATCGTAAGTGTTTATGTTTAAATTTAAAATTTTAGTTGTTCGTTTATAATTAATACTAACTCATATTTTGGTTGTTTAGATTTTATCCATCACATCAGGCAGCAGCTTGCATAACTGAGATCATTAAAGAAAAGTATAACAAATTTTGGCCTACGTATGGTGTAGTTGATGGCGATGAGAGGGAGGTTTGGTTTAGGTTATTTCAGGTATAATCAACTTTGTTTAATCTTTTTTTAATCTTTTTTACCTTTATTAAAGTAATTTACTCAATCACGATTATAACTTTATTTCATATTTTTTGAAGGAGAAATGTTGTTGGGACCCTAGAGATGATATCCAAATAAGAGATAATTTTAACATTAAATGTGCTCAACGATTTTTTGACACGATGAGGCGTGTTAGAATTACTTGGGAAAATAAACGCTTGCGTCCCCGTTTGATAAGTCCAGATGTATTTGAGCAGCTTATTGCCCATTGGAATTCTGATTCCTTTAAGAGTACATCTGAAAAGGCCAAGAAAAATAGAGCCTCTGAAGTTGGCGGCTGCAACTACGCCTATGGTAGTATTAGTATTGTTGATGTTGCACGGAGAATGGTAAATTTAATTATTTTGCAATTAACTAAACAATTTTAGATTATATTATAACTATTTTTTTATGTCATCTACTTAGCGTGATGAGTTGGGCAGAACTCCGCTTCTTAATGAGCTCCATAAGGAGACTCATCTCAAGAAAAATGGGGAGTTTGTTGATGAGCGCTCAAGAAAAACTTAAGTAAGTTTTCCTTAAACTTAGTCATTTTATTTATTTCTTTTGTGTCTAGCATAATTTAAATTGCAATAACACTTACTCTTTTTAATAGGAGGAGTATGAAAAACAGCTTGCTCTAAGATTATCACAGCATCCAGAATATACACCACCTCCGCCGGGATTTCCCACTGATCCTAGTCTGAGTTTTTAGACTTGGTATGATGTATCTCGTGGGAAGAGAAAAAATGGGAGAGTGTATGGTGCTGGAGGTCTCGCCAAAACAATCCGGCAGCGTGATAGGAGTTTCAGAATGCAAATTGCTGATGGTGGAGGACCATCGACTCAACCATCACTTACCCCAGACATGATGGAAACTGTGAGATCATTAGCGCACTATGAGGCTGCCCGTGAAGTGGAAGCGAGAAATGCTCAAATAGAAGAATTGAAGAAGAGACAAAGAGAAATGGAGGAAGAAATGAGAAGAAAAACTAGAGAATATGAGGAATCTATGCGTACTTTTCAACAGTTTATGCAACAATTTGGCGGGCGTGATAATCAAGGGCAAAATGACAATGAAGACAGTAACACCGATGAAGAAAATTAATTTTTATCGATAACACTTTTTATTTATAATTATAAACAATATTCTTGTAATATTTTAATTTTAATTCAATATTTTATTAATATAATATTAATTATATATTATATTATATATTATATTTAAAAATATATTACTAATATTATTAATATTTAATTTTTTATTTTATTAAATTATAATTATGAAATTAATTGATTATAAATATAATAATAATAAATAAATAAAATAATTACGTTTATAATTTAAAAAATAGATTATGGTTTTTAGCTTGGGGTAAACCCCCTAGCTAATATTACATATACTATGCACGCTTCCCCTGCACACTCCCTGCGTTCACTGAGCGTCTGCTGCAAAAGCAGGGTGGTATTTAGCTAGGGGTAAAGCCCCTAGCCAATGGCCAATCATATTTTGCCTTTAGCGAGGGGTTTAGCCCCAAGCTAATTGGCTAGGTGCTTAGCCCCTCGCCCCTAATTTGCGACCAGTGATTAGCTAGGGGTTATGTCCCATCGTAAATGTTAACTTTGTGAGATATTTTTTGCCTTAGTGAGGAGTTAAACCCCTAACTAAATGGCTTTTTTCTTGTAGTGGAGCTTGATGAAGAATTTTGGTGCAAATGTGTTGTCCGAACTTAAGTGCACCATTGTAGATGATGTTGCTTGGGAAGACTTGAGCACATCTTATGTATATTACATCATACTTTCTTGATTCGTCATTAAAGCTTCTCTAAAGCTTGTTTTTGAAATTGATTATGCAAGAACACTCAACACCTCGAAGCTAGATCTAAAGAAATAATAAATTTGCGAGTGGAAGAAGGCTTTTAGGCGATCGATACCATATTAAAAATGAACTTGTATCATTGAGAGAGAATTATATCATTGAGAGAGAATGAGAATTCACAAACCATGCTTGAGATATTGTTGATTGTTTATTAGGTTGTATAATGCATAAGGCTTGATATTATAGATTACCCAATCTCTCATTATTACTTACACTGAGTAGGAGTTAATTAGATCTTTTCCTATAACTACCTCAACTATCCTTTACTTGTTACCTCCATAACATGCACTCTATTACTCTAACTACAAATTTTTTAAATAACTTCTACTAAAAAAAGGAAATATATCTTATAGTCACTATTATAAATAAATTTTAAACGTTTAGATTTATTATATAATTGATAGATTCAATTTATATATAAATCACTAAAATCAATAATTAAACAAATGAACTTTTATTAATATTAATGATAGAAGGATGTATTTGTTAGGTTGAACAACAAAAACCAATTTGAATTGAAAACTAATCTAAGATCGTCATCATCAAAGACTAACATTAACAAATTAAGATGACGAGACATTACACAAAATGTGATCTAAACACGTATTCAATTTATATTACCAAATAATCCAAAGCTACATGACAAATTGAACTGCTTGCATGTCTCTTAGCACACTTGAAAAGATGAAAACGACGTATAACATTTATTAAAATTGAAGTATTTTCGCAATCAATATCAATAACTTATTTTATACACTAATAGCTGCAAGTTGCAGCCGGAAAAGATGAATGATTGAATTAAAATTATTGAGATACATACAATACAATAATAATTATAATCATAGGCAAGTTACATGCTTCATTTTTAGCATATAATTATTAAATTTTACTATTATGGCATTGTAGTTATGTGATTACAAATACCCTATAAAATAAAAATCCATAAAGATAGTAAAACCAAGTGATGGGTCAATATGTGTGTGAATCACACTTTGGATAACTATGATGACCATTATTGACTAGTGGCACAAAAGCTATTTAAGTTAAATGAATATAAAAATAAAATATATTAATTAAGAAAACTAGTTTAATTGTATATATATATATAGAAATTGTACCTGTAGATAAAACATGTGTGAAGGTGACAGATACATTTGTATGGAGGAAATATTTAATTGTAGTAACATATTTTCTTTGTCATAATGTCACATAATTTTTATGTGATGTAATAATTATTATGCTTGCATTTTGAATAATTCAGAGAATGTAGATAGATTGTATAGTGGTAGTTGTGACATAGGTTTCAATAGGAATGGGTTTACTGGGTAGGTAGGACCATTCAAGTTGCAAAGACTTTAAGGTATGAAGAAAAAGCTAGTGGAAATGACTTTGAATTTTGTTTCTTCAATTATTTATTTATTTTAAATATATATATATATAGTTTTGGTCTTTGCAATTTTAATATGTATTTTTGTTTTAGATTATGGATTAAAAATGTTTAGATTTGGTCTCTGAAAATTCAGAAACTTGCTTTTGATTTTTGATATTATATATGGTATTGTTGCCACAATCTCCCATGGATCACATGTTGTACAACCTAGCTTTGTGTTCTTTCGTACAACAAAACAAGAACAATCGATTAAGATTAAATGCTGAACCATTTAGCTCAAAGCGTTTGTATATAGCCTCAAAGTTTACTCTTTTGGATGGTTTCTTTGCGAGTTTTTGAGTTAACTTAACTATCATTGCAGAGCAAAAAATGATGAAAGTGTAATTTTTTTTATCGAAGCAGCGTGTTGTTCGATATAAGGTGTATTGAATTAGTTTAGTCAAAGAGAATTGAGTTGTATTGTTGTCGAAATGTTGTAAGTAGATTGCTACACACAATATTTCGACCTAGATCTAAAATAGGTATTTTGAGTTTTTCTAGTTTTAGACTTTTTAGCTTAGAGAGCAAGCTAGCTCATTATAAATAGTGGGAGAAACTCCTATTTTATAATATAGATTGAATATTCACAGAATTTGCAGTTGCAGATAAATAAGAAAGTTTTCTACCGTTTGTGGGCAGAGAGAAACTCTGCAGAAACCCTAAATCTCTTTTCTTCTTTATTTTTCTATTCTTTTCATTGTCATTGTGTGGTGATAAGAATCTTGTTCATCAATATTGATAGAAATTCATCATGTGTTTTGGTGGATTTCCAACATCTAGTATCAGAGTCTGGTTGAGTGATCAAGGGAAGAAGAAGAAAATCACAATGGCAGTGAATTATGTAAATGGAAATTTTCTAGCAAGTCTTCAAATTCTGAAAGATGATAACTATGAGCATTGGTGCAAACAGGTTAAGGTTATATTATGTTATCAAGTTTTTGGGATCTTGTGAAAGAAGGATTAGAACCGATTGTAGAAAAGGCAAAAGACGAAGAAAAGACAACACACAAAGAATTGGAGAAGAAGAATTATAAAGCTCTATTTATAATTCACCAATGCGTTAGTCTAGATAATTTTGAAAAGGTTAGTGATATAGAATCAACAAAAGAAGCTTGAGAGATTCTTGAGAAATCTTTTGGAGGTGCAGAAAAGGTGAAACATGTGAAGTTATAAACTCACAAAAGAACATATGAATTGCTTCATATGGAAGGTAACGAGAGCATGTCTGATTTCTTCACTAGAATTACGAAACTAGTGAATCAAATCAAAGTTTGATTCAAAATATTAACAACAAGAGCCGTTGTTTCAAAGATCTTGAGATCTTTGGCTCCGTAGTTTGACTATGTGGTAGTTTCCATAGAAGAGTCGGAGGACATGTCAACTTTGTTGAAGGAAGATTTTCAAGGGATGATTAAATCTCATGAATAAAGAATGGATGAAAGAGCTACAGGAAAGTCGAAGAGTAATTTTGCTTTGTAGGCACATTCAACAAAAGAAAGTAAAGGCAAAGGAAAGTGGTTCGACAAAAGTAGAGGTGGCTATAATAATTTTATTGGTAGAGGAAACCAGCAGGAAGGAGTTATGTCGAATCAGAGAATACCCCAATACCAAGGCAACCAAAGAGGTGGTGTTGGAGGTAGAGGAAGAGCTGGTGGTCGAAAACCTGACAAGAGTCACATTTAGTGTTTCAATTGTCAGAAGTATGGTCACTATTCTAATGATTGTCCAAAAAAGCGAAAGAATCAAGAAAGTGATGCAAATTTCACAAAGTATGAAGAAGAAGAGATATTGTTAATGGTTACAACAAGAGATGAAGAAAAATTCAAGGATCAGTGGTACATGGATTCAGGATGCTCATCACACATGTCTAGAAAGATAGATTAATTTGTCAACCTAAAACTCTCAATGAAGAACATGGTAATATTTGAAAATGACAATACTCTAGCAGCTGAAGGTATTTGAGATGTTCTAATTATGAGGAAAGATGGAAAAAAGTCAGTAATTTCCAACGTGTTGTACATACCAGACATGAAGAACAACTTGATCAGCATATGGAAGTTTGTCGAAAAGAATTACAAAGTGTTGGTTGAAGACAAGATGATGAGAGTCCTTGACGAAAATGGAAGGTTAATCCTGAAGGCTTTCATGTCTCAAAATAGAAACTTCAAGATTGAACTTAGTGTGATGGAGCACAAGTGTCTTTCGACTGCAACTAGCATGGATGAATGAATATGGCACTATCGACTAGGCCATCTCAACTTCAGGGACATCAAATATTTGAAGAGAAGAAATGTGGTTTCAGGATTACCAGAAATCGACATTCCAAATGAGGTGTGTGAGGAATGTGTGCATGTGAAACAACACAAGAACAATTTCTGTAAGGATGCAAGAAGCAAGTCGAAGGCTATTCTTGAAACCATATACTGTGATGTATGTGGACCAATCCAAGTGAATTTAAATGGAGATAACAAATACTTTGTCACATTCATAGATGATTTCAATCGAAAATTGTTGCTTTACCTGATCAAGAAGAAAAGTGAAGTGATCGAGGTATTTGCCAAGTTTAAATCTATGACCAAAAGACTTCGACAAGTTATGTGAAAAAGAAGGAATTGTGCATGAGGTGGTGCCCCCTACACCCAAAAAAATGGAACTTCAAATATAAAGAATTGAACCATCACGAATATGGTGAGAAGTATGTTGAAAGGAAAATAGTTACCTAAAGAGTTTGGGGGTGAAACTGTGTCAACAACAACATACATTTTGAACAGATGTCTGACAATGAAGTTAGAAGGAATTACTCCAGAAGGAAATTGGTATGATGTGAAGCCTAGCTTGAGTCATCTAAAGGTATTTGAATCTATTGTATATAGACATGTGCCAGATTAGTTAAGAAGAAAATTTGATGACAAGTCAAGTCAGATGATCCTAGTAGGATATCATTCGACACGAGGTTATAAGTTGTTCGACCCAGTGAACAAGAAGATTGTGATCAACAAGGACGTGATCATAGATGAGCTTAAAGAATTGGATTGGAATGAAAATGTAAAGAAATATTCAGTGAGAATCTTATTCGAAGAACCAGAAACTTAATTCAAAAGAGAAGTTCGACAAGAGGAAGTTAGAGGTCAACCAAGTACAATCAGACCTTAGAAAACAAGATACATGCCTGCAAAGTTGTAAGATTGTGTGATTATATTAGATGATATGGTCAATAATGAAGGTGGGCTGGTACGTTATGCTTTCTATGCAGTTGCCGAACAAGTCAACGCAACTGAAACATTGAAGGATTCGAAGTGGGTGAAAGCAATGGATGAAGAAGTGAAGTCCATCGAAGACAACAATACATGGTCACTTATCGAATTGCCAAGGCAAGAAGTCAATCGATGTAAAGTGGGTATACAAGGTGAAGTTGAATTCTAAAGGGGAAGTTACTCGACACAAAGCAAGGCTTATGGTGAAAGTATTTCTTCAAAAAGAAGGAATCGACTTCAATGAGGTTTTTGCACCTGTTGCTAGAATCGAAACAACCTGATTAGTTACTGGTCTAGCATAAATGAACTGTTGGCACATATGTCAGATGGACTTGAAGTGTGCGTTCCTGAATGGATCCTTAGATGAAGAAGTTTATATTGCATAACCAGTTGGGTTTGTGAAACATGGGAAAGACAGAAAGGTGTACAAGCTGTATAAAGCCCTATATGGATTGAAACAAGCTCCAAGAGCTTGGAATAAGAAGATAGATAGTTTTCTAAGGGAGAAGGAATTTGTGAAGTATACAACTAAATATGAAGTATATGTAAGAAGAAGCAAGAGTGAATTGCTTATACTATGTATCTATGTCGATGATTTGTTAATAACAGGTAGCTACAAGAAGAAGATCGAGGACTTCAAAGGTGGTCTCAGCAAGGAATTTAAAATGTCAGATCTGGGTGACATTTTATATTTTATTGGCATCAAATTCAACATGAGTAGTAGAGAATTGATGATGCATCAAAGAAGATATACAAGAGAAATTCTAAAAAGATTTGAAATAGAAGAATGCAACTCGACTTCAACACCCGCGAAACCAAGACTACAAATGTCGAAAGATGTAGATAAAGATGATGTCGACCCAACCCAATACAAAGACATATTGGGTCATTAAGATACCTTTATAACATGAGGCGTGACTTAGCATGTAGTGTAGGTATCATAAGTAGATTCACGCAGAAGCCAAATGTATCACACCTAGCAGTGATGAAGATGATACTAAGGTATCTGAAAGGAACTCTTGACTATGGCATTTTTTTTCTCGTAACTGATAAAGGAAAATAATGCAAATTAGTGGAATACACTGATTCAAGTTGGTGTAGTGATGCTAAGGATCGAAAATCCACAACAAGATATGTGTTTATGTTAGGTGGTACACCTGTTGCTTGGAGTTAGAGAAAATAAACAATAGTGACTTTATCATCGTGTGAAGCATAGTACATAATTGCTTCTCTTTGTGTATGACAAGCAACATGGATGGTGAACTTGGTCAAAGAAATTACAGGAAAAGATCATGGAGCAATTATCATGAAGATCGACAATATGTCATATATCAATCTGGCGAAGAACCCGACAGCATATGGTCGAAGAAAACACATCCAGATGAGGTTCCACTATCTTTGGGAGTAGGTAGCGGGTAAGAAGATGAACTTAGAACACTGCATAACTGAGAATCAGATTGCAGACACCGTGATAAATGGTGTGCAGGTCGAAGTGTTCAGAAGACTAAGAGATATGATGAATATAGATATTTTAGACACAATGAATTAGGTGGTGTATTGAAAGTGTAATTCCTTATGTCAAAGAAGCATGTTTCTCGACACAAGGTGTGTCAAATTAGCTTAGTCAAAGAGAGTCGAGTTGTATTGATGTTGAAATATTGTAAGTAGGTTGTTACACACATAATTTCGACCTGGATCTAAAATAGGTATTTTGAGATTTTTTTTAATGTTGGCCTTTTAGCTGAGGGAGAAAGCTAACTCATTATAAATAGTGGGATAAGACCCTATTTTGTAATATAGATTGAATATTCACAAAATTTGCAGTTGCAAGTGAATAAGAAAATTTTCCACAGTTTGTGGGCAGAGAGAAACTCTGCAGCCTAAATCTCTTTTTTTCTTTAATTTTTTTTATTTTCTTTGTCATTGTATGGTGATAACAATCTTGTTCATCAAGATTGATAAAAATTCATCATAGATTTTGGTGGATTTTCAACAAAAAAATCCCATTGTGACACAATCTAAAGTAATTTTTTTAATCTACCACACTTTGTATCCTTTTTTTTAATTAAAAAAGAGTACCCGCCAATGGAATGATTCTGGCATTTTATTACATGTATGACTTTTTGATTTTTTTTTTGTTTTTAATTTGTTTATATTATTTTAATATAATAATTATTAAAATTTGTTTTTTTTTTAATTTTTAAAACATTAAATTAATTAGTGATAAAATTTTAATAAATGAATTGTAATTTTAATAGGTGTTGAAAAAAATGAAGTTAAAGTATAATAAAAATATAATATTAAATATTACAATGTGAAATTGAAAAATTAAATTAATTTCAACTTCTTCCTCACTAAATCAACTTTCGATTCTACACTAACTACCGATTGACATCTGGAAATCACGACCACATTGTTGTATTGTAGTAGGCGGAGGAGGGACTGAAGTTGTAGGTTGATCGAATGATGTATTAAAAATCTGGAATTGGTTTAACGCAAATGTAAATGCATCAAAACTCTCAAAATCAGAATTTTGTATCAAATTTAGTAGGAGGATGTGTGTATGCGTTTTGGTTGGTCCTTTCTACATATGGGACATAACCTTCTGGTTTGTTGGAGGTTGATGGATTTTAAAGGTATGATGTGGTTTGGTAATTTTATTGGCGGTTGGAATAATCTAAGCTTTGATGAGAAAATGGTGTGTAGTCTAGGGATAGATGAAAAAATGGTTGTTATTTGGGGTGTTTGATTAATGTAATGTGTTTTTTTTTTAAGTGTTTAATATGCGAAATTTGTTTGTATTGTTGTTGTGTTTGATATGAGTTGTTAATTTGTTGGGATAAGGTGTATATTGTTCGTCGTTGAAAATGGTAGGAGTATTAAGATTGTTGTTATGTGGATTGGTTATATCGATATGATTGTGGGTTATTGTTGAATGTTGATGGTTGTGTATATTGTTGGTTGTAAGTGCTTTGGATTATGTTGTTTGAGTATGTTAGTCGTAATGAACTTGACATGTTTGAGGTAGAACCATGAAAACAAGGAGTCACTAAAAAGTTGATTGTTTGAGGCATATGTATATAGAGGTGATCTAAACCAAGCCATATACTCTCGACTTGGATTCACTTCTCCATCAAATGCATTTCTCCTCAAGCAATATTAGTGTTGGTGTCTTCACTCGTGTTGCTTGCGTTTGTAAATCGATATTTGGATATTCTCATGATTTTCTATATAGTCGTGTTATGATGTTCTATGAGGTATCTAGGGGGTTGGGTATATCTTGTTGGTATCCAAATTGTAGTTTCACACTATGCAACTGGTGTATTTCAACAATATAGAAACATATGAGAGACATTGTTGCACTGAAAACCACATTATCCTCATAGTCTTATGGTGGAAAATGAAGATATATCCTCCATATAAATTGTTACAGTATGTATAATATATGTTAGTATAACAAAATTGATTTTAAGAATTTTGATGGAGAAATAGTAAATTAAGATATATTATACCATTTGTCTCCACGTGATCTATGTTATTTTGATAGCACATATTTCTGCAACATCATTTGTAATAAATTGAAAATAAAAATAATGTAAGCATTTTTTTAAAACAAAAATTTATATGATTTAGTCAAAATAATAAATTGGAATTTACCTTGAAACATAAGAATGTGTTGGTATTATTGGACTGATTGGGGTTATAAATGACATTCGTGTAAATCCTCAAGCTTGAAGCAACAAAACACATTCTTTCATTTCTTCCACATGAACTTCAATACCTTTACACATATCTCTAAATAGGTTTGTCAAAACAACTGATCCCTAACTATACATTTCACATTCGTTAAATCTTGAATGAGTTATATCCATAAAGCGTATAAAATATTATTGGACTTGTCGACCATTAATAATAGGCCGAGGAAGAGTAGGATGTAAGTCCTAACATGAAAGAGTATATCATCTAAGATAAGATTGATGTTTTTGTTAATGAATTATCTTTTAATATATTCTTAAGCCATGTTGTCCTTACACTTTTACCCTTTGGTTAATCTGATGGTGGTTGTATCCCCAAATTACTCATCCAAACATCATTACCCATTTCAGATCAACTGGTTATAACTTTACCATTAATACAATACCCAAAAGTATACTAACATCTTTCAACACGATAGTTACACTCACTTATTGAAAATGAAATATACGTGTTTATGGCTTCCATTGCTCTAATAATGCCACAACAAAGCTTGAATCAATTGTAATAAAATTAAGTGTGGCTACATGTGAAAAATCAGATGTTTCTAAATAAGGTAAAATAATTAAACGTATTAAAATATAAATACACAATAATAATCATGAAAATTAATAAAAATTTTAATAAAACAAATTTAACAAATAAAAAATGATATACAAATTACACATTTAATAATTAAACTTACTAATGCAATGATAATTTACGTTGTTCTTCTATAACTATTACTCATAAAAAAAGACATTATATATATATATATATATATAAATATATATATATATATATATATATATATATATATATATATATATATATATATATATATATATATATATATATATATATATATATATATATATATATATATATATATATATATATATATATATATATATATAGAGAGAGAGAGAGAGAGAGAGAGAGAGAGAGAGAGATAGGTAGATAAATATATAAATAGATAGAAAGATAGATAGATAAATATATAAATAGATAGAAAGATAGATAGAGATATATATAAATAAATAGAAAGATAGATAGATAGATAGATAGATAGATAGATAGATAGATAAATAGAGATATGAAAAGTGATTATATGTGTATTTATAATAAAATTTGGTTGTTTGGATGATAATAAAAGTTGATTAGTGGTAATAAAAATTGGTGAAATAGAAATAGTTTACTGTATTATTTATGAATTTTACTCAAAGATAAGATTTCATTGACTGATACATATTATTTTAATAAAAAATAATAAAATATGTGTCATTTGGGTATTATTTTTTAGAGTGTGACATTTTAGAAAAAAAAATTATAAAATTGTGGCATGTTGATGGTGATGGTTGTTGTTTTACAATTTTAAAGAAATTATCAAGCCGAGTCATAGACTATGCTGTTTTCATTAAGTGTTTTGGGACACTCTCAAAATTGTAAAAGACAAACAATGACTCACAATGTTTCTAGGATAATTCAACTTAATTTATAATATATAATTACTATTTGTTCAATAGTTAATCGGTCTAAAAATATACTTTATATAGTATAAAAATTATTCTAAATGATTTTTTTAGTAAAAGAGAAATTTAAATAATACTTTAAAGAGAATTTAATAATGATCGTTTGATCAATAAAATTAATTTTTTAAATAAGAATAAATTCAAATAATTATCTAAAAAAATTTAATAATAATCATTTGACAATTCCAAATAATTTAACAAGTAGAAAGAAAAAAAGAAGAAGTTGACGTTTTGATAATTTAAAAACAAAAATATAATAAGAGAGTGAAGAAGAAAACCTCAAAAATAATTTTTGATGTATTTTAGAATGAAATATACATCTAATATAAGTCATATGTAACTTAGAATTTTCTCAATTAATTAACACAAACCACTTAGTTTTTAACATCTAACATGCGAGATGTTAATGATGTTTTCTTCTATTTTATCTTTTTTTTTATCATTAGAGTGATCTATGCTATGACCTCAATCTCATTTTCCCTTCAAGCCAAATTCGAGTCCCCTCAAGAGTCTCAACATGATTTACCCTAACTCATTAGAAACCTTTTTAAATAACACACATCCTAAGAAACATTAACATACACTTTTTTTGATAAACCTTTCACTCTCCTAATCTGGGTATTAACTTAAGTCTTTGAGTGTTTGTACACTATCCGATTCAACTACTATTCTCCACCATACGTTTATATACTTCAATCATTAGCTCCAATCCAATCTGCATAAAGCATCATAACCAAGTTGTTAAACTTGCAATAGATAAAGTTTAATATGATTTTTTAATATTAAACACTAATAGAAAGAAAAAAAACTTAATTATGTGTCTAGAGTAATCTTATGAAAGATGGTACTACAAATGCTTAAGAAATACAAGTAGAAAATATGAATAAGATACAAGTAACAAGTACCATTCATGTGAGTGTTACTCTCCATCAATTTCCAACAACAATTCAAGAAATTCCATATTTTCTTTATTGCTATGCTAGTACTAGTTATTGCATGTGAACATATCTTATACTATTAAAAACATCATTTTTTCCAATGTCTTATTTTTTCCCCTTCTGCTATATCAATTTTAGTCTAGTCCTTCATCATTACATTTCTTTTTCAACCATGCTCGTTTTTTTAAGGGTAGTTGGAATAGACAAAACTTCATAAAGGAGCTTTGTAGTATTTTTTGTTTGATTTTATCACATGACTTCGTCTTTGAGTAGTACTATAATACAAATTAATACTGTTTAGGAGTACTATATAGTAACAATTTCCAATATTGGTAATTAGGTGTTTGTCATACTTTAATCATTACAACAGAAGAAATTAAAGAAAACCGTATTTTGATGAAATATAGCAATACTCAAGAAATGTGCATCTTGGTTGAAAATGTTAAGGTTAAAAATTCTCCAATCACCTAATTTTATAAAAGTAGAAGAAATCTAATGCTATATAATAGATTGAAATTTTTTATTATAAAATGTATTAATTAAAAACACTTTAAATTTGTAATATGGTTTTTTTAAAATATTTTTTCTTATACTCTTGTATTAGTGTATTGTGAGAGATAATTAAATACTTCATCTGTTTTAAAATATAAGAAAAAATATATATTTTTCTTGTTCTAAAATATAAGAGAGAAAAAAATTAATTTTTATCTTTTTCAAAATAAAATTAAATGCAAATTGCATTCAATTTACATTCTCTCTCATATTTCCTATAACCAACTACCAATAAAAAATATTTTTACATCTTCCTTAATAACTTATTTCAAGAAAATCACAAATTAAATTATTATATTTTTACTTTTCTTAATAAATGTGATTTTTGTTTTTTTTCTTATATTTTAGGACGAAGAGAGTACTTATATTAGAAACTGAAAGTGTATTGAGATTATAATGCAGTTCATAGTAGTATATATGTTAGTTGAGAAAAAAAATTATTGAAGAAAATATTTTAATTGCAATGTCAAGTTATTCAAGTGCAGCGAAACTTATTTTAGAAAAATTTGATGGAAGAATCAATTTTGATTTGTAGTAAATTTAATTTAAAGATGTGTTGATATAATTAAGATTACAAAAGGAGTTGAAAGAAAATATTGTAAACATGGACAACAAGAAATATGAGAACTAAATTTGAGAGCTTCGAGTATAAACTATGTATGTGTCTTTGGCTAAGAATATTCTCGCGAATATTCTTGATATGTCGTCAATCAAAGAGTTTTGAGAAAAATTTAAAGGGCTATCAAGAAAAAGGTGTTTCAAATATGTTGTTGTTCAAGGACTTACATTTCTATAACTTGTGTATGGATGAAAATACGAAAGCGTTTAATCATCCAAGTGTTTTTAAAGGTATTATTTTTGAATTAGAAACTATTAGAGTCAAGATTGATGATAAAGATAAAGTTTTGAGACTCATGTGATGTATTTCATCTTTCTATGAATATTAATCATGTTTCAATATATGGGACAAAAACTTTGAGTTATGAAGAAATTGTTGGAATATTTTGTTGATATTATTTTAATATTTCAGTAATTATGTCGGCATATATTTTAATTATATTAACTATTTTATTAAAATAAGTGTCTTAAATAATTAAGTAATCAAATAAAGTTAAATATGAGTGGATGTCAGGGTGACCGATTTCAAAATAATATGAACCTTAATTGGTCATCACTCTATAAATAGGTTATGATCCATATTGTACCGTACATAAACTGTTTATCTCTTCTCCCAATATGAAGAGTATTTAAGACATTAGGAGTAGGGGTGGCAAAATGGGTCGTGGTTCGTCGGGCCGGACCGTGCACCCGCCAAAAAATAGCGAGTTGGGTTGAGATTTTGAATCCGCGCCCACCAAAACCCGCCCCACTAAAGACCGACATTCGCCAACGCCTGCCCCGCCAAAACTCGCTGTCTGCCAAAGCCCTCCGTACCTATTCCTTTAGTTTGTCCCACCTTAAGTCCGTCTTTTTTTAGTTAACTACAGTAATTACATTTTTTGGTGGTTTTATTTTATACATTAATTTATGAATATATGCAAGTAAAATTTGTTAATAAGATACTTTATAGAAAATTATTCTAAAATATAAGTGATAAATCTAATTATAATTAAAAAAAACTATTAATCTATTAAAAAAGTAAATAAAGAATAAATAGAAAAATAGGCGGGCAAGACTGCCTCCTGCCAACCCGCTACCTTGGCGGGACGAGGTAGATTTTTATGCCAATTTTCACTTGACGGGCTTAAGGCGTGGTGGGGTGGACGTCCTGTTTTGGCACCCCTAATTAGGAGTATCATTTGAGGAAGAATCACACAAGTCATCATGTATTCTTTGTTCATCTCTTAACCTTCAAGATTACCACCAACATAAACTTTCTCAATGGATCTTGATATTTATAAAATTAATTGTAGGTCTTTTAATTGTATACATGTTTGTATAACTATTTGGTTTCCGCACTATTTGTTAGAATTAAATTGATTAATGGTTAATTGAATATACATACCCATAAAGTACAACATAGAATTGTGCAAAAACAGATAATTATATATACATGCATGTATATAATTAAAGGGCCTACAAATTAATTATAAGAATATTTGGATCCATTGAAAAAAAATTTGTTAGTGGTAATCCTAAAGGTTAAGAGACGAACAAAGAATACCTGATGATTTGTATGGTTCTTCTTCAACTGATACTTCTAATGCTTTGAATACTCTTCAGATGGAAGAAGAAGTAAACTACTTGTGCATAATATATTGGAGACCATTGTTTATTTATAGAATTATGGCCAATTAGGATTTCCATTATAGAGTAAGTTGTTTGTGCATAGTATATTGGAGACTATAGTCTATTTATAGAATGATGACTAATTAGAGTTCCCATTATTTCAAAATAGGTCATTCTGACATCCACTCATATTTGAGTTCATATTCAATTAATTAATTAATTAATTAATTAATTTCTAAATGAAATATAATTAACTTTTTAGTTTTATTTGGTCATTTAATTTTTTAAGACACTTAATTTGATAAAATAGATAATATAAATAACGTATATATGTTCAAATAATAATTATTGAAATATTAAAATAATATATAAAAAATTCTAAAAGAAATTTTAGTAAAATTATTTTTGAAGAAAAAGATTGAGAGATAATGATAATACTTCATCAAACTAAGTGTTAGTTGTTAGAGAAAGATCTTATGTAAAAAAAAATATAGAAATGAGTTTGAGATGTTGAAAATGTGGAAGAAGTGGACATGTAAAAAATAAGCGTTGGAAAAGGGCTAGCAATTTCTCCATCGCTATGAGAGATTATGATCTTTTCTAAATATTATAAAGTATTTATATTGTCACTAAAAAGGATGAGATATTTTTAGCGGATTAACACATGAACATTGATACATAGTGTATTGTCCAATTATAAAGGTGTTGAAGAGTTTCCTGCAACCATGAAAGTTATACCATAAGTTTTCAATCTGATTTTTTACACATAAAAATTCTTGAATTAGTTCAACTTCAAGTGAAATATACTCTTCTCTGAGTGGAGTATGATATTTTTTGAATTATAATTGTCGGCTTAAACAATGTAAATTTTTTTAAAGTGATATAACTTCAAATGACTATACTAATTATGATAGTTGTTTTGATCTATGATTGTGAGTGAAGACAATAAAAATCAATGTATTGTTTTAAGTTAAAGTGGAGATTGTTAGTGTTGTTTGAAAATATATATGTTGAAGAAGTCTCACATTGTTTAATTTTAAGTTAAAACTTTAACTTTGTATTTCACTATAAAAAAAGCTCTTCCCAACGACGTTAGTTTGTGACGTGATTATCATGTGACAAAAAATAGACAATTGCGATGTGATAATCACGTCACTAATATTTTTAGTATTAAAATAATGAACATAACGTTAACATGGTGGGAGTCATAGTTTTTATAAAAAAAAATATTTGTGACGTGAGAATCACGTCTCAACTTTAAAATTAAGATAAAAAATTAAAAAAGTTGTAACGTTGACATGGGGGAAGTTTGAAATTTTCAAAATTTTAGTTGTGAGGAGGGAATCACGTCGCAACCTTTTAAGAGGAAAAATGATCTGATTTGAAATTGATTGGATGCAGGTTTGTGAAGGCTGAGAGAATAAAATTTTGATCATTGGTGTTTTATGACGTGAATATCACATGACAAGGTTGTAACGTGATATTCACATCACTACATGGCTTATATAAATTCCCTTTTCGCTTCCCAGAACCACTAGTTCTATTTCTTCTCTTCTCTTCTCTTCTCTTCTTTTTATTCATCTTCTCTCTTCTCTTTCTTTACTGTATATCTTCTTCCCTCCTATCTTAATTTCTATTTCATAATTTTGCATAATTGCCTTATACAGGTAAATGTGTTACATAATTTATTTTCAATTTATTTTTATAATTTTGTTTAATATTTATTAGGTTTTTTGATATAAATTTATGTTTAATTTGTTTAGTCAAGATATTGACGAGAAAAAGATTGAAGAATATTGAAGAGCTTAAGAAAAAGATTGAAGAAGATTAATTGAAGGAGATTGAAGAAGAGGTATTTATCCTATTTTGATTTTTTTTTTATTTAATTTTATATATAAATTGAGTTGTTTGGTTGTGTTTAAATATTATCTTTATCTTTTTGTAAAAATTGTTATTATGTTAATATTATAAAAAAATAAAATAAAAATTTATTTAATATATTTATTTAAAACGAAATTATATATATATATATATATATATATATATATATATATATATATATATATATATATATATATATATATATATATATATATATATATATATATATATATATATATATATATATATATATATATATATATATATATATATATATATTGTTAGACTACGACACCAGATCTAGAGTGAGGTGAATAGATCCCAAAATAAAAACTACCTTTCAAAATGGTTATTTAAAACTTATTTGAAAAATAATGTTGAGCGGAAGGATTTTGGTCTAGATCAATATAATAGTCTAAACGAACCTAGTTATGGGAACCTCGGATATGCACGAGCTATATGGAATTAATCATAATGATAAAATCAATCAACATAATAATATCTCAATTAACCGTTTAATATTCAATACAATGATTTTCTATTTCCAATAAAATCATATAAAAATCATAATATGACAATTTATTGAACATGTGACGCGCAATCAATTTTTTCAGAATTTTCTTTGAGATTTATTGATTTGCAAAAGCACTTACAATCAAAGTGTTTTTAAGCTAATCAACAAAGTAATTTAATTTTTAATAATCAAAGAGAAATTCTATACAAATCAATCGATCAAACAACGCATTCAACACATTGCATATAGAGAGTAAATGAAAGTAAGAGATAGAACATTGCAATTTTTCTTTGAGTTAAACAAGTTAAACAATTTGTCAAATACTTGGTGTGTAATTAAAGTTTCAGAATTTTTTTGGTATTGTGTTGATATGAAAAAACACTTATAATCAAAAGTGATTATAAGCAACTCAACACACAATTCAAAATAAAAACAGTTTCGGAAAATTTCTACGCATCGATAAATTACTCAATGCTATTTGACAAATCGATGTATGAAGATTAAAGCAAGTAAAACAATAAAAGAAAAGAGACACAAGAATTTGTTTAGGAAGTTCACTAATCGTCCTCTCTATGTCTACATCTCCCCCCAATTCCAAATTTGGAATTAGGATAATTTCATACTTTGCAAAAGTATAGTTACAAGAAAAGTGTTCAAGAGCAATACTACAAACCATAATCGTTTGATGTTGATTCAACTCCTTATCTTCTTTTAATCTTCAACAAGACCAAGACCCATAGATGCAACCTATTCGCCGCTTAAGCTACTTCCTTAAAAGGATTTCAAACACCCAAAGGTTCCTTACAAAGATTTCAAACGCTACAAGATATTTTTCACTCGAGTAAATCCGATTACAAACTATCAACACAAGATCACTGATTCTATCATCCAATTCTTGCTACTTCCTTAAAAATATTTCAACCACTCTAAGGTTCCTCGAAAAGATTTCAAACACTCCAAGAGATTTTTCACATGGACGATCCTTTGTACGATTTTGCACGATAATCACCAATTCAACTAATGATGTTGGAGGACAAACCGATGGTTTTTCTTGATGAACATCCCTACAAGAACTCAATTCAAACCAATTGGAAATCCACAATATTTCGTCTAGATGGCACCCCGACAAAACATAATCACAATGTAATGTTGGTGTGTGTGCATAGATTGGAAGGTTGAAGATGAATAGAAAAAGTAGTTTAATTTTCTGGTATCATCAAGTTGGAATGATGTGTGAATGGTATATTTATAGTTAGACTCTTTTTAGGTAAAAGAGGGTACTTTCGGAATTAAAAAATGACCCACAAAACAGTATGTGTCGACATATGAAAAACAATGATGAAAAGCTTTAATAATTAAGTACATGTGCTGACACATAAATCGTATGTGTTGATGCATATGTTGTATGTGTCAACCTGAAAATCATATGTGCCGACACATACTGAAGCTTTTAAGAAAATGCATAAATGTATAATTTATATGTCAACACATGAAATTTTTAGGTTGATACATAAGTGTTATTTTTGTGTAAAAAGTCATTTTTCATGATTGGGATAAATTTTAAAGTTGTTTTAAATGATTTCTAAGACCTCTAATGCAAAGGGGTGACACAAGACATAAGGGTACCATCCACCATACTAAAATTCTAATTTTCCAAGTTTTGACATCATGTAAAACAACTAATAGTGAAGTTGCACTCACAAACTCCCCCTTTTCGATGATGGAAAAACTTGCGACAATGCATTTTATGTAGTTATTGAAGGCTCCCCCTGACTTTGTGCTTCCCATCTTTATTTTGCATATTCTTCTCCCCCGTTGACAACATCAAAAATAAATAAGACAACTTGTGAGAAGTAACATATTCCAATACCAATACTAATATATCACACAGAGACATTTTTGCAAAGAAGAGCATACAATTACATATCCTCATATATGCAATGATGAAAAAAATAGATAACAAGCATAAAACATTACCAAACATGTGATGCAATTGCATAAATAAAAATGAATGTAACGCAAGATAAAGCTAGTTAAGTTGCTTCTATAGCATCATGTTTTGAAATACAACACAATGAAACTCCTGATGCCGCACACGCATGTGCCTAGCATAGTGACAAGAACATGTCACTAATCATTCCAAAATGAAAATGTTGCCATAAATTGTGACTCAACTACAACATGAACCATACATGCAATTAACATGCTTACATTCAAGTCATGTTCAAATGCAAGAAATAATAGAAACACATACTTGTACATATAAGAACAACTTATACAAATGTGAAAGAATTAATACATGAAGTCATTATAAGCATATACATTGAGAACACACAATGGTTAACAATAAAAAAAAATTGGAAATAAACATTCATGGTTTTCATCATTTGAGAATATAGCAAGCATTTTTCATCAACTAAAACATGTACTAAGAAACTTATTACTTTCAAGGAGAGGTTTGGAACAATATTACACCACTCTTGATGGAATAGAAGTTGCACTCTCATTAGTGTAAAATACTCAAACTAATTGGTAGATAAAAATTATAAAAGTGCAAGAATTATAATAAATAAAGCAACATTTGAGACATTAATAATTCCCAATTTTCAACATGATCGCGAAGGTAAATCGCACTCATGTGTTCCTTCCTTGAGCTACTTTATTTGGATTCCAGGAAAGTAATTCAACTTCCCATAAGGCTCATTTCAAATACTCCATGCATAAGTTTAGAGAACTCTTTGACAAGTCACATGTTAGTAGAATCATATATGATAAAATGTCAAATGTGTTATGCTTGATGTTTAATGAAGCTAAACATGTTTATGTACACATAAGTGTTTATAAGAGATACATGAGAATATAATGTGATGAGATTATTTCAAGTATATCAATTGATAGATCACTATGATTATCAATTAAGAAACATGTTGCAAATGAACATTCATAATATGTATACCATACACCAAGTGTGTCATGTATTTAGAGAAATAAACAAGTAAAGGGGAGAACTTACAAACAAAGCGAAAGTTAAATTGATACTATCTCACTGTATAATATAACGAAGTATGCACTTGAAATTCACACGGGACTCTCGAAATAAATTTACACCAAATATAAAGTATGCCGTAAAGGTTTTAGAACAAATCGATCTTACCACTTTTCACATTGACAAAGTACCCAAAGGTATACCTTGTGATGAATCCAAGAAGGTTATTGATTGGATGAAAATTTATTTTGATTAAACTCTCATCTTTATCCTTTTCATATTAGTTATCATTATCCTCCTCATGTTTCACCGATTTGGGTTGATCAATTCCTTCTTCAACGTCATTGACTATGTCTCTTGAAGATAAACCTACATCGTGAAATGAAATACTTTTTTCTAATATTCTCGGATATAACATCAAATGTAACTTACACATCTTTTACAAATAAAACAAAACTTATTGTTGCTTTCTAGATCACATAATCCATCATATTTCCCCATATCAATAGAATTAGAATATGTTTATATACCTTGAACCACCATAAATGAGAATACCTATTCTCTTTATAGAGTCAAGACAATGCACCTACAAAACAACAAGACAATCTAGGTACCTAATCTTTATTAGGTCCTTAGGGGTTAGTGAAATAATTAGTTGTATTTGGGCAATACAACCATAGTGGTAATTTAAATCTTCACCATCACTAAAATCACTATCATATTACGTGTTCAATTTGAGGACCTTGAACTTGGAGCCTTAAGAGTTTTAGACTTTGTTTTTTCCTCCTTATCTGTGTCTTTCTCCTTTTTCTTCTTCTTCTCAAGCCTTTTCCTATGATTGTTCAAGAAGTGAGTTCTTATTCATGATCTTCTAACTTACCAAACAATGTTGTGAGATCAAGTGTTGTAATATCATTAGCTTCCCTAGTAAGACATATCAAAAACTTTGTTAGTAGTAATTGCATTGGAAATAGGCATACTAAGTGTGTTCAAACAATATGAGATTTGATGAATTTTTCTTATCATCATAATTCCATAAAGCTTCCAGCTTAGATGTGACAACGACATTAGCATTTTTTTGAGTAATAGCATCACACATATCTTTGTCATATGAATTAACATAAATATGCATACAAGCTTTCCAATAACTATAGTTTTCTTCCACACAAAAATTTAGGGTTGTTTTAAAATCTCTTTTAGGTTCGTACACCATTATCTGATAAGAGTTTCGAAGCACAGAATTAATCGGAGCTCTGATACCACTTGTTAGACTACGACACTGGATCTAGAGGGGGGTGAATAGATCCCCAAATAAAAACTACCTTTCAAAATGATTATTTAAAACTTATTTTAAAAACAATGTTGAGCGGAAGAATTTTAGCTTTGATCAATATAGTAGTTTAAATGAACCTAGTTAATGGAACCTCGATTATGCACGAGCCATATGAAATTAATCATAAGGATCAAATCAATAAACATAATAATATCTCAATTAACCATTTAATATCCAACACAACGGTTTCCTATTTCCAATGAAATCATATTAAAATCATAATATGACAATTTATCGAACATGTGGCACGCAATCAATTTTTTCAGAATTTTCTTTGAGATTTATTGATATGCAAAAGCACTTACAATCAAAGTGATTATAAGATAATCGACAAAGAAATTTAATCTTTAATAATCAAAGAGAAATTCTATATGAATCAATCGATCAAACAACACATTCAACACATTGCATATAGAGAATAAATGAAATTAAGAGATAGAACATTGCAATTTTCCTTTGAGTTAAAAAAGCTAAACAATTTGTCAAACACTTGGAATGCAATCAAAGTTTCAGAATTTTCCTTTGTGTTGTGTTGATATGAAAAGCACTTATAATTAAAAGTGATTATAAGCAACTCAACACACAATTCAAAACAAAAGCAGTTTCAGAAAATTCCTACGCATCGATAAATTACTCAATGCTATTTGAAAAATTGATGTATGAAGATTAAAGCAAGTAAAGAAATAAAAGAAAAGAGACACAAGAATTTGTTTAGGAAGTTCACCAATCTTCCTCGCTATATCTGCATCTCCCCCCAATTCCAAATTTGGACTTAGGATAATTTCTTACTTTGCAAAAGTATAGTTACAAGAAAAGTGTTCAAGAGCAATACTACAAACCATAATCGTTTGATGTTGATTCAACCCCTTCTCTTCTTTTGATCTTTAACAAGACCAAGACTGATATATTCAACCTATTCGCCGCTTAAGCTACTTCCTTAAAAGAATTTCAAACACCCCAAGGTTCCTTGCAAAGATTTCAAACACTACAAGAGATTTTTCACTCGAGTAAATCCAATTGCATACTATCAACACAAGATCACCGATTCTATCATCCAATTATTACCACTTCCTTAAAAAAGATTTCAACCACTCTGAGGTTCCTTGAAAAGATTTCAAACACTCCAAGAGATTTTTCACATGGACGGTCCTTCACACCATCTTGCATAAAAATCTTACATTCAATAAATAATGTTGGAGGACAAACCCGATGGTTTTTTAGGATGAAGATTCCTACAAGAACTCAACCCGAACCAATTGGAAATCCATAATTTTTCGTCTAGATGGAACCCTGGTAGAACATCATCACAAATTAATGTTGGTGTGTATGCATAAATTGGACGGTTGAAGATTGTTGTACCCCAAAATTTGCCCTCTCTTTTTCACAAGAAATCACAGCTTCGGGCTTTTCCTGATTTTTCAGATTGGCTCAAGAATCGGTCAATCAGACTTTTCTTATCAGTCAAGCAAAATTAGGGTTTCTTTTGATTTGTTTGAGCTTGGCTCAGGGTTTGATCAAGCGGACGTTTCTTCGACAATAAATCCAGAATTAGGGTTTGCACGAGCATTCTCAGAAGATTTTGAATCCACAACATTTCATTTGACTGTCACATGGTTTTGACGCTTGTTCAAGATTCATGTTTGTTTCTCAAAGTCTAAACATCTGGGATAGAAGCTGAGGCTTCTGATTGAGAGTTTGAAGTGTTGGTTTAATCAGTGAAGTGAAAGGCGTATGGACGTTTGTTTGTTTAACTGTGCAATACTTTTGGTTATTTGGAACGCCAGACGTTTGTTGATTATTTATAATTTCTAAGTTAAAATTATTGGGATAATTTCCAATTATTATAATTCAAGAAATTTAAGTAATTAAATAAACAAGTGCAGAAGAAATCAAGAATTATCTGACAAAAAAAGATTTTTATTTATTTTCAATTGTTTGTTACAAATATTATTTGAATACTGTAAATTTATTTACAGTGTTTACAATAATGTTATTACAATGATTAAAAATAAATTAAATCTACATCCTAAGTTTCTTAAAATCTTCATCTTCTACTACTGCTTCCCTTGCCCCAATTGATATTTATCTGCAAAGCCAGAAAAAGAAAAGTCAATAACAGATGAATTGGAAAAGTATTTTTCAGACAGATAAGCAAAAACTCATCATTAAAGGTTGTTGGCCGGAATCAGTTTGTTCGTCCTCTCTGCAAATCGCAAGAAGATGTCTCTTCTTGGTTCACAAAGAGGGAAAGAAAAATTGTTTGCAAGCATGGAATTAATTAAATACAAGGCTGCATAAGAAATTCACAAATTGCAAAGTGCAAACTGAAATGCCAAACAATGCTGCACAAGAGCAAAACTGCCTTCAAACCAAACAGCCAAGTTACAGTTTCAAACTAAGCAAACTAAATCACAAATTCAAAACTGTCCAAAGAAGCTGTCAAAACTGTCCAAAGAAGCTATCAAACTAGCAATGCAGAAAATCTGGAAAAGAAGAAAGTACAAGAGGCAGAGCAAAACCAAAATGCAAGCAATATTTCAAATTTTCATCATTTCCCAGCCAAAACCTTTTCAGAATAAAAAGGACAGATAAACAATAAAATATGCTTTTTTTGTGGAGAGAGAAAGAGAGAGAGAAGTAGAGGCTTACAATTTTGCAGGCTTAGAGGACAATAAATATAACAAGATATCCAACACTGTAAAGGAGGGGCGGGAACACAAAGAAAAAATAGAGGAAATCACAAAAACTGTAAACACCAAGCCTGTGCCTTTAAACCTGTCAAAAAACTGCCTTCCTCACCAAAAACTGAACAACTCAGTTGCCTGCATAAAACACAAGCCTCAGTAGCCTGCATAAAACACAAGCCTCAGTAGCCTGCATAAAACACAAACCCTAGCCTGCTTGAACAAGAAGCCTAAAAGCTTGTTCATTTTCAAGCCTGCTCCAAACTACCTCAAGCAAGAAAAACATAAGCCTGCCTTCATAAAATATCCAAACAAACTGTAAACAAAAAAAACAGAACCTGCATAAAACATTGAAGCCTATACCAGTTGAAAAACTTACAAAAAACAAGCTTGAACCAGAAAACCTGTGTTCAAACTCAACAAGCCTGCCTCAAGCCTGCTTCAAACTGCCTCAAGCCTGATTCAAACTTGTGAACAACAAAAGCATAAGCCTGCTAAAGCATTCAACCTGCCTTCAATCCAAACCATTTCAAAATCAAAACACCAACAAAACGCCTTAGAACATGTTCATCATAGGCTAAACAAATCCAAGCATCTCAGATTTAAAATCATCATTGAAACACAAATCAAGCCAAAGAGAGATTTAAAGTTCATCAACATAGCCTAATCAGAACGACAACAAGGCAAGCAATCAGAAGCAGAAAAGAAGATGTATAAGTGAAGTATCCTAGGGTTTTCAGAGACACTTTCATCATAAAACAAAAGCTAAAAGATACAAGTACCAGGAAGCCAGCATCATTGCCACGTGTCTCCCGCCTCCGGCCACCGGAGAACACCTCCTGTCCAAATCCTCCGCCTCCTCCCAAAGCAAAAACCCTAAGGTATCAATTCCTCTTCCCTTTTTCTCTACATCTCATAATCCGAACACAAATAACACAAAGATTAATAGCATGCAAGAGTAAAAAATCTGAAAACCCTAAAACGCGATAGAACGATGATACCTTGTTGAAACATCACATTGTACGAACGCGGGAAGGGAAGATGGATGGTGGCGTCTGGTAGCTTGAGGCGGTTGGATGAGACATCAGTTGGCCATGTTTGAGAAAGGATGAAGAGGACGATAAAGAAGATAGGGAGCGGCGCCGTTCAACTGAAACCCTATTCTGAAGCAAAACATCACTAACCCTAACAAAAAACTTCTCAAAACGCGTTTGGGCCTGCCCCACTGAACCGCCTAAGCCCAATCATAAAACTGGCGCCTGCACCCCCCTTTGTGAATCTGTTTCATTTTGTTCTTTGGGCCAAACATCTCCTAAGGCCCATTTAACTCTTTTTTTTAATTATATTTACAAATCAATCCTTTTTTTATTTATCATATTATTTCCCTTTCTTTTTATATAACTTATTTTGTTAAGAAAAACAATATATTATTTTTTTGTACAAAACTTTTCTTAATGTTTATTACATTTTACAAAAATATGTAAATATTAGATTTATTAGGTTAATAGATTTTTGTCTTAAAACTTTTTTTGTTTAATAAATCTTTGTATATATAAAAAAATTAACTAAAATACATAAACAATAGTTTTCTTTAAACTTCAAACATTTTTATTTTTTTTCTTTAAAATTCTTGTCTATATAATTAACAAAAAAACACAAAAATAATAATAAAATACTTAATACATTAGGTTAACATTTTTACTCATTTGTAAATAATCATATGCATGTCACAATACTTTTGTTTCTCTTTTATTCTTATACCTTGCTATATTTTATATTGAGAATGCGACGATTCGATTTGGTTATAAATAATATTTGGACACTACTATTCTGATAAAGACTCATCCCCATTTGTAAACATTTGTACCCCCATCCCCGGATACTTATTTGTAATAGCTTAGACTTTAAATTCCCGCAATTTATCGCTTTCTATATACTGTATAGTAATTAGGGTTTGTATGCGAAGATTCAAAATCAACCGCTAGATAACCTAATACAAGACAAAAGCATGAAAATCAATACATAATTCACACTTTCACCTCTAGGGTAACCTTGCTTGTTGCCTCGGAAAAATGCAATCATGTCCCTCGAGTATGAGACACTCTAGCAAACGTCCCTTCGATAAACAAAGATCGTAGTCCCTCGATGACCCTCGATGTTGCCTTCGATAAAACGATCTCGTCTCTTACAAAATTGCTAGAGCGTCTCACAAGTTGCCTTCAATGATTGTATACGATGACCCGCACCCGTCCCATTAACATCCTAACACAAGGTTGTTCACCAAATACAATGGTGAAACAACATTGTTAAAAGGGTTAAAACATAAGAAAGATCTTTGAGAAATTTAGGGTAGATAGCTCTTGGTTACTTGATCAATCTTGCAAAACAATCCTTGCCATTTCTCAAAACACACATCACAACACAACTTCAAAACAAACTTTCAAAAAACATTGAAACATCTTTTCAGAAAGACAAACACCTTTGTAAAACATTCGAGTAAAGAACTGTTACAATGGTTGCCTAGACAAGGCATCTTTTTCAAAACATTTTCAAAATCACACACACAAAGCACCATTTCAAACAATTGAAAAGCAAAGGCAAGTGATCTAAAACAAGTAACTAAGAGCCCATGGATAACCATGGATAGAAAGGGTGCTAATACCTTCCCTTTCTATAATCTACTCCCCGAACCCAAGAAAACATCTCAAAGGTTTTTCCTGTGCTTTTTAACCTTTCCTTAGGATAAAATAAAAAGTCGGTGGCGACTCTTGCTAAACCGAACATTTGCAAACACAAATGCAAAACCTCAAGTCAGTTCTCCCACCGTATCACAAAGATGAAGAGAAAAAGTAGGCTAATTTTATAGTATCGTCAAGTTGGAATGATGCATGAATGATATACTTATAGTTTGACTCTTTTTATGTAAAAGAAGGTACTTTAGGAATGAAAAAATGACCCATAAAATAGTAAGTGTCGACCTGAAAAATTTATGTCTCGACACATGAGAAATAATGATTAAAATGTTTAATAATGAAGTACATGTGCTGACACATAAATCGTATATGTCGATACATAGGTTGTATGTGTCAACCTAAAATCATATGTGTCGACACATACTAAAGATTTTAAGAAAATGCATAAATGCAAAATTTATGTGTCAACACATAGAAATTTCAGATCGACACATAAGTGTTGTTTTTGTGCAAAAAGTAATTTTTCTGATTGTGATCAATTTTAAAGTTGCTTTAAATTATTTCTAAGATCTATAATGCAAAGGGGATATCAAAATTCTAGCTTTCCGAGTTTTGACATCATGTAAAACCACTAATAGTGAAGTTGCACACACAAACTCCCCCTTTTTTATGATGGCAAAACTTGCGACGATGCATTTCATGTAGTTATCGAAGGCTCCCACATACTTTGTGCTTCCCATCTTCATCTTTCATATTCTTCTCCCCTTTTGTCAACATCAAAAATAAAGAAGGCAAATTGTGAGAAGTATCATATTCCAATACCAATACTAATATATCACACAGAGGCATTTTTGCAAAGAAGAACATACAATTACATATCCCCATATATATATATATATATATATATATATATATATATATATATATATATATATATATATATATATATATATATAATGATGCAAAAAAATAGATAACAAGCATAAAACAGTACCAAAGGTAAATAGCACCTTTTAGGTAAATAGCAATAAACTGTGAGGGAACTGTGCGGGGTATACCGACATGGTTGAAGCAGTAGCTATGTTAGTGTGACATATTTGTGAGTACCGGTAGCCCTTGAGTAGTCAAGGAGAATACGGGGCCGCTGAGTGATGTCATGAAGCACTAACGAACTCTTAGAACCTTACTTGACCATCTTGGCCTTTTTAGGGGTAGTGAGATGACCGACTTTGGTGCAGTCCGAAGTTGGTAGATACTCGATACTACACTCATTGAGGATTGTTTTCTTGGAATATTTTGGTCGCCAGTTAAGTGGCTAAACCAAAACAATGAACACATAAAATAATCCAGTGATATTGAGCTCCTTAGAACCCGGTTTCTATTTTAGGACAGGATGAGCCAACTAACTTCAAGAGGGTACTTACCTACGAACCCCATGCAAGCCTAAACCTAAGGACTTGTTTGCTTTGTGTGAATATGATTACCTGTATATACATTTACTTGCTTTTGCATACATGTACATAACATCATAACATCATACCATAGCATTTACAATAACCGTTTCAAGGATCTCGAGGGTCTTTTGGTGCAGGGTCACCTTGAACCAGACGTCTACCAAAGGGCAAGAGGGTTTTCCTCTAAACAAATGACATCAAAGATCGAGTGCAACAACTTGAATCAGGGGCTATGACCCACTTGACATGGTGAGCTTGATTCTCGTGGAAAGACATCCACCGTTACAAGGTTCTCCAATCAAAGATGTTGATCGAGGTTCAGCCTCTAACATTTTCTTGTGTTTACCCCGAGAGATTCTTGAAAACATTGCATATGTCATACATATCATTGCATAACAGGTTTCTCCCATACAGGTCTCCTTATCTTCCTACTGTTTATTTCAGTAAGATGGATATGGAACAAATGGTGAAAGATCTCCAAGCTCAAAACGCTCAATTCCAACAAATGTTTCTGGCTATGGGTAAAGGGCAAGAGGATCTGAAAGCTCTCCTTCTCAAAGACAAGAAGAAGAAGTCCAAGAAGTAAGCGAGCATCATGAACTTGAGAAGAAGGCCTAAAACCCTAGACCTTTCAACTCCATCCAACATAGGGGATAGTCTGGAAGAAGACCACAATTTAGAGATTGATGAAGTTGAAGCTGACTACTCCGAGGAACAATATCCTCCCGCTGATGACAAGTACAAACAGTTGGAGGATCGCCTCAATGCTATGGAGATTCAACAAATACCTGGCTTGGATTTAGGAGACATGGGTTTAGTTTCTGGATTGGTCATCCCGCCAAAGTTCAAGGTCCCTACCTTTGCCATATACGATGGAGTCTCTTGCCCTAAGATGCACTTAAAATCTTATGGCCGCAAGATTCAACCATACACAACTGATCCAAAGCTTTGGATCCATTTCTTCCAAGAAAGCCTGGTAGGGGCTCAACTCGAGTGGTTCTATCAATTGGAGAGTTCTCGCATCCACACCTGGGAAGATTTAGCTGTTGCTTTTTACAAACAGTATCAATACAATGCTGATCTTGCACCAACTCGTGTACAATTACAGAATATGACCATGGGTTCCAACGAGAGCTTCAAAGGATACGCTCAAAAATGGAGAGATCTAGATGGTAGGGTACAACCTCCTTTAACTGACAGAGAGCTGATTGACATCTTCATGGGAACTTTGACAGGGCCTTTCTTCAATCACTTAATTGGAAGCTCCTCAGCCGGGTTCACCGAGCTAATACTGACCGACGAAAGGGTCGAAGCTGGCATCAAAAGTGGGAAGATTCAAGAAGCTACACCTTCTGACGCTCATAAAAATCCCTACAATGGGAAGAAAGAGTCCAATGTTGTGTATGGTCAAAAGAGTCTTCATGACCAACACGTAGGAGCAATCTTGATCTCTAATCCTACGCCTGCTCAACAAAGACAGGGGCATCAGCGTAAAGAGGTAGCACCTAAAAGACAATTCACCAAGATCAACATGTCACTGGGTCAAGCGTTACAATGCATGTTGCAGGCAGAGCTGATTACATTGAAGGCTCCCCTCCGGAACCCAAATACTTCTGCTCCTACCTATCATCCCAATGAAAGGTGTGCATACCACTTTGACAGTCCGGGACATGACACAAACAACTGTTGGGCTCTGAAGAACAAGGTCCAAGACATGATTGATGCCAAGGAGGTCGAGTTTGACCCTCCGGAGACTCCAAACATGATCACTGCTCCTATGCCAAATCATTGAGAATGTCTTTGTTTCATTTGAATTTTCAAGTTGTAATCTCTTTGTTATTCAAACAATTATCCATTAATGTTAAACTCTGTTTCATTAATGCATTGCATATGTTTGTCTTGAATTCATCCATTCATTTTCACTATTCTTAAACTATGCTTTCTACTTTCTTTATGACATTTAACTTTTGCTAAAAGTTACAAGCCTTTAGAGGGAGGATGACGAAATAATACCATAATCTCAACCAGTATGCTTTTGAACAGACCTTGCTGACGATGTACAGGCATTCTTTCAAATCCTAAACACTGGAGTTATAAGGAAGATAATCCCTAGTCAACCCCTTCGAGCCAAAGAAGTAGGAGTTTTCTGTTTTAAACACAAAATTGAAACCTTTGATTTAAACCTGGGGCAGGGTAGTCTCTCAGTTAATCAAAAAAAAATATGCGCATTGAAGTCGCAAACTCTCAGTTCGTAATACAACGAACGACATCAAAAAAGAAAAGCATTCCTATGGAATCAAAAGACAGTGATGGTTCCTTACCTCATAGGCAGTCAATCTCTCAAAAGAAAAAAGCCCACTGAGCCAAAACCTATAAAGGAGGCTTAAGAAAGCTGGGGCATCCCGCTGACTGTAATCTTGAAAACAGGAACAGTCAGGCAAAAGTTAGGGATAACAAGTCAAAAGAACGAAGTCATTATAAATCCTCAACAACATGAAAAATGTTGCAAAAAAAATGATGACTGCCTTCCAAAATCCAACTTGTGTGAACCATCACCAGAACGTCGTTCCAGACTCATTTGGAGTTCAAACGCACAATTAACTGAGTTTAGGATTGAAGAACATCACGAAGAGCGGGTGGGTACAAATATACTTTGAGCCTTTATCCTTTGTTTCTTAAACTGTGAACCAAGCCACGTTACAACCCTTCAAAAGTCCTAATTGAAGCATGGGTTAGTTCGAAAACATACTGTTACAAAAGGTATCCTGACTCCTGTAAGGCTTTGCTCTAAATCTTGTGTTGAATTTGTCTTATAAAAAGTTTTCTGCTAAAAAACACATTTTTCAAAACTTCAAGACAAGCATAAACGTTGCATTACTTGAATATCATTGTTTGCATATGGCTATTTGTTTGACAGCAGAGAAATTCACACAATGAATATCTGATGAACGAAAGCTCTCTCAGTGAGCAAAATCACTTTAAAAAGGATGACACTTCCATTGACAAATCTCCTATCAACAAGGGGGCATGACATGTCACTATCCAGCACACCTGGGGCAGTCCAGTCAAGATTTCAGCAGATCTTTCAAAGTTCAGTTAACCTGGGGCAGCCCAGTCAAGATTTCAACAAATCTCTCAATTGCAGAGTAACCAGGGGCAAGTCTCCCTCACCATCACTTGGGGCATTTAAACGTCAATCTCATCAAAGGGTTACGTGCAGTCCAAGTGTCTTGACAATATCACAAACATCTGATACTAGGGGCAATGACAAGTCTCCCCAAATTCCTTCTCATGGGATGACTCCTCAGCAAGGGTTTAATCTCTAAACACCAGGATTCCCCGGCTGAATCAACCTCTAGAATCCTCGAGGACTTCCCCCAACAAAGATGTCACCTCTCTAGCGGACTGACGACAGGGTTTATTTCCCCAACAACACCAGGATTCCCCAGCTTGAGTTTGCCTCTCCGACTACTACAAATCAAAGGACCACAACTCCTCTTCTCCAGTAGACTACTCTACAATCCCCAACAAGTTACTGCGAAACCTGGACCCGACCAGATATCAGTTCAACTTCAACTCCCCAGTGGAGCAACGGACGATTAAGACTCTTAAACTCCTTTTCCCAAAGCAGAAATAAGCATACTCCCCACAGATGTTTTACTCCCCAACAAAATCAAGATCATCATCTTCCGAGATTTCCTTCTAGAGACAGTTCAAATGTGACCCAGATATGGCGACATTCTGATACTTATTCCAGATTTTCTTCTAGAGACAGTTCAAATGTGACCCAGATATGGCGACACTCTGATACTTATTCCAGATTTCCTTCTAGAGACAGTTCAGATGTGACCCAGATATGGCGACATTCTGATACTTATTCCAGATTTCCTTCTAGAGACAGTTCAGATGTGACCCAGATATGGCGACATTCTGATACTTATTCCAGATTTCCTTCTAGAGACAGTTCAGATGTGACCCAGATATGGCGACATTCTGATACTTATTCCAGATTTCCTTCTAGAGACAGTTCAGATGTGACCCAAATATGGCGACATTCTGATACTTATTCCAGATTTCCTTCTAGAGACAGTTCAGATGTGACCCAGATATGGTGACATTCTGATACTTATTCCAGATTTCCTTCTAGAGACAGTTCAGATGTGACCCAGATATGGCGACATTCTGATACTTATTCCAGATTTCCTTCTAGAGACAGTTCAGATGTGACCCAGATATGGCGACATTCTGATACTTATTCCAGATTTCCTTCTAGAGACAGTTCAGATGTGACCCAGATATGGCGACATTCTGATACTTATTCCAGATTTCCTTCTAGAGACAGTTCAGATGTAACCCAGATATGGCGACATTCTGATACTTATTCCAGATTTCCTTCTAGAGACAGTTCAGATGTGACCCAGATATGGAGACATTCTGATACTTATTCCAGATTTCCTTCTAGAGACAGTTCAGATGTGACCCAGATATGGCGACATTCTGATACTTATTCCAGATTTCCTTCTAGAGACAGTTCAGATGTGACCCAGATATGGCGACATTCTGATACTTATTCCAGATTTCCTTCTAGAGACAGTTCAGATGTGACCCAGATATGGCGACATTCTGATACTTATTCCAGATTTCCTTCTAGAGACAGTTCAGATGTGACCCAGATATGGCGACATTCTGATACTTATTCCAGATTTCCTTCTAGAGACAGTTCAGATGTGACCCAGATATGGCGACATTCTGATACTTATTCCAGATTTCCTTCCAGTTACAGTTTCAGATACACTCCAGACACAGAAGTTATGCTGCTACTTATACAGATCTCAATCCCATTTACAGTTTTAGATACACTCCAAACACGAAAGTCATCCTGCTACTCATACAGATCTCAAATTCCAAGATACATTCCAGATATGCTCCAAACACGGTTGCCATTCTGTCACTCATTTAGAATTTATCCTCAACCCAGAGATGCTCCAAAGGCAGATACCTTCCTGCTTCTCAACATACAATTCAACTTCCTGATGTTCCCGACAGAATGAAGATTCTCATTCTCAAAGTGGCATACAACCTAAAACTCTTGAACTTCTTCCAGACAAGAATAAACTTTATCCAGAATCCTGAGTTTTACTCTCCGACAGGATAGCTACTTTTCAACAGTATGGCTATTCCCTACAGAATTCTTAATTCTCCAAGCAGAATGAAGACTCTCATTCTCAGTTCCTCACATGATATTCAGATATTCCCCAGTGAAGATCTCCTCAAGACAGGAATCCCCAGTAGATTGACATACAACCCAAGCTCCTGATTCCCCAACAATGGTTCCAGGACTTCTCATTTCAAACAATCCCCTGCAGCAGTCAAGGATTTACTTTCCCCAGCAGCAGTCAAAGATTTCATTATCCAGGATTCGTCTTCCTCAGCAAGACAGCTACTCATCTTACATGTGCATCCATCACAATCATATCATAAACATTGATGAAGTACAATTCATTGCATCATACATATCATGCAACATAACTTTGTATTTAGCTAACATTTTATCCTTTTCAGGATAAGAATAAAAGGCTATCATTAACAATTCCAAGGTACAGTCTAGATATGCTCCAAACACGGTTGCCATTATGTCGCTTATTCAGATCCCAGTTATAGTTTCAGATACACTCCAAACACGGAAGTCATCCTGCTACTCATACAGATCTCAATTCAGATGCTGTTTTACACGGGCTCATCATCAGGCAACCCTACACCGGTTCCTTCTCAATTCCAGATTCAACTTCTGAAAACAGTTTACGGATGATTCCAAACATAGATGTCAATTCATTGCTTATTCAGATCCCCAGTTCAGAGATGTTCCAAACATGGATACCTTTCTGATACTCACCCACTCACCAACGACATACAGTTCAACAAACATTCTTGGATGGCATCTACAAGCCCATCTCTAACAAGATACAATCACCTTCAGATGGAATCTATAAGCCCATCCTTCTACCAACAATTTCCAGATGGCATCTCTAATCCCATCCCCCGACAAGATTCTGTCACATCTCCAGATGGCATCTTTAAGCCCATCTCCAAATGGCATCTTTAAGCCCATCTCCAAATGGCATCTTTAAGCCCATTCCCTCAAACTACGCTTTGACGAGTGCAAATTTTTTGGGCACTCTAGTGTCCAATCCTCTTTTACCCTCGAGTCGCGAAAGGAAAACCTGCTAATCTAACTCTTCAGGTTCAAGAAGATTGAACAGGGGCAACTGTTGTACCCCAAAATTTGCCCTCTCTTTTTCACAAGAAATCACAGCTTCGGGCTTTTCCTAATTTTTCAGATTGGCTCAAGAATCGGTCAATCAGACTTTTCTTATCAGTCAAGCAAAATTAGGGTTTCTTTTGATTTGTTTGAGTTTGGCTCAGGGTTTGATCAAGCGGACGTTTCTTCGACAATAAATCCAGAATTAGGGTTTGCACGAGCATTCTCAGAAGATTTTGTATCCACAACATTTCATTTGACTGTCACATGGTTTTGACGCTTGTTCAAGATTCATGTTTGTTTCTCAAAGTCTAAACATCTGGGATAGAAGTTGAGGCTTCTGATTGAGAGTTTGAAGTGTTGGTTTAATCAGTGAAGTGAAAGGCGTATGGACGTTTGTTTGTTTAACTGTGCAATGCTTTTGGTTATTTGGAACGCCGGACGTTTGTTGATTATTTATAATTTCTAAGTTAAAATTATTGGGATAATTTCCAATTATTATAATTCAAGAAATTTAAGTAATTAAATAAACAAGTGCAGAAGAAATCAAGAATTATCTGACAAAAAAAAGATTTTTATTCATTTTCAATTGTTTGTTACAAATATTATTTGAATACTGTAAATTTATTTATAGTGTTTACAATAATGTTATTACAATGATTAAAAATAAATTAAATCTACATCCTAAGTTTCTTAAAATCTTCATCTTCTACTACCGCTTCCCTTGCCCCAATTGATATTTATCTGCAAAGCCAGAAAAAGAAAAGTCAATAACAGATGAATTGGAAAAGTATTTTTTAGACAGATAAGCAAAAACTCATCATTAAAGGTTGTTGGTCGGAATCAGTTTGTTCGTCCTCTCTACAAATCGCAAGAAGATGTCTCTTCTTGGTTCACAAAGAGGGAAAGAAAAATTGTTTGCAAGCATGGAATTAATTAAATACAAGGCTGCATAAGAAATTCACAAATTGCAAAGTGCAAACTGAAATGCCAAACAAAGCTGCACAAGAGCAAAACTGCCTTCAAACCAAACAGCCAAGTTACAGTTTCAAACTAAGCAAACTAAATCACAAATTCAAAACTGTCCAAAGAAGCTGTCAAAACTGTCCAAAGAAGCTATCAAACTAGCAATGCAGAAAATCTGGAAAAGAAGAAAGTACAAGAGGCAGAGCAAAACCAAAATGCAAGCAATATTTCAAATTTTCATCATTTCCCAGCCAAAACCTTTTCAGAATAAAAAGGACAGTTAAGCAATAAAATATGTTTTTTCTGTGGAGAGAGAAAGAGAGAGAGAAGTAGAGGCTTACAGTTTTGCAGGATTAGAGGATAATAAATATAACAAGATATCCAACACTGTAAAGTGGGGGCAGGAACACAAAGAAAAAACAGAGGAAATCACAAAAATTGTAAACACCAAGCCTGTGCCTTTAAACCTGTCAAAAAACTGCCTTCCTCACCAAAAACTGAACAACTCAGTTGCCTGCATAAAACACAAGCCTCAGTAGCCTGCATAAAACACAAGCCTCAGTAGCTTGCATAAAACACAAGCCTCAGTAGCCTGCATAAAACACAAACCCCAGCCTGCTTGAACAAGAAGCCTAAAAGCTTGTTCATTTTCAAGCCTGCTCCAAACTACCTCAAGCAAGCAAAACATAAGCCTGCCTTCATAAAATATCCAAACAAACTGTAAACAAAAAAAACAGAACCTGCATAAAACATTGAAGCCTATACCAGTTGAAATACTTACAAAAAACAAGCCTGAACCAGAAAACATGTGTTCAAACTCAACAAGCCTGCCTCAAGCCTGCTTCAAACTGCCTCAAGCCTGATTCAAACTTGTGAACAACAAAAGCATAAGCCTGCTAAAGCATTCAACCTGCCTTCAATCCAAACCATTTCAAAATCAAAACACCAACAAAACGCCTCAGAACATGTTCATCATAGGCTAAACAAATCCAAGCATCTCAGATTTAAAATCATCATTGAAACACAAATCAAGCCAAAGAGAGATTTAAAGTTCATCAACATAGCCTAATCAGAACGACAACAAGGCAAGCAATCAGAAGCAGAAAAGAAGATGCATAAGTGAAGTATCCTAGGGTTTTCAGAGACACTTTCATCACAAAACAAAAGCTAAAAGATACAAGTACCAGGAAAGAGTTTTAAAGAAAAGAAAAGAAAAATGTTTTAAGTTTTAAAGATACAAGTACCACGAAAGAGTATTTGTAAATAATCATATGCATGTCACAATACTTTTGTTTCTCTTTTATTCTTATACCTTGCTATATTTTATATTGAGAATGCGACGATTTGATTTGGTTGTAAATAATATTTGGACACTACTATTCTGATAAAGACTCATCCCCATTTGTAAACATTTGTACCCCCATCCCCGGATACTTATTTGTAATAGCTTAGACTTTAAATTCCCGCAATTTATCGCTTTCTATATACTGTATAGTAATTAGGGTTTGTATGTGAAGATTCAAAATCAACCGCTAGATAACCTAATACAAGACAAAAGCATGAAAATCAATACACAATTCACACTTGCACCTCTAGGGTAACCTTGCTTGTTGCCTCGGAAAAATGCAATCTTGTCCCTCGAGTATGAGACACTCTAGCAAACGTCCCTTCGATAAACAAATATCGTAGTCCCTCGATGACCCTCGATGTTGCCTTCGATAAAACGACCTCGTCTCTTACAAAATTGCTAGAGTGTCTCACAAGTTGCCTTCAATGATTGTATACGATGACCCACACCCGTCCCGTTAACATCCTAACACAAGGTTGTTCACCAAATACAATGGTGAAACAACACTGTTAAAAGGATTAAAACATAAGAAAGATCTTTGAGAAATTTAGGGTAGATAGCTCTTGGTTACTTGATCAATCTTGCAAAACAATCCTTGCCATTTTTCAAAACACACATCACAACACAACTTCAAAACAAACTTTCAAAAAACATTGAAACATCTTTTCAAAAAGACAAACACCTTTGTAAAACATTCGAGTAAAGAATTGTTACAATGGTTGCCTAGACAAGACATCTTTTTCAAAACATTTTCAAAATCACACACATAAAGCACCATTTCAAACAATTGAAAAGCAAAGGCAAGTGATCTAAAACAAGTAACTAAGAGCCCATGGATAACCATGGATAGAAAGGGTGCTAATACCTTCCCTTTCTATAATCTACTCCCCGAACCCAAGAAAACATCTCAAAGGTTTTTCCTGTGCTTTTTAACCTTTCCTTAGGATAAAATAAAAAGTCGGTGGCGACTCTTGCTAAACCGAACATTTGCGAACACAAACGCAAAACCTCAAGTCAGTTCTCCCACCGTATCACAAAGATGAAGAGAAAAAGTAGGCTAATTTTATAGTATCGTCAAGTTGGAATGATGCATGAATGATATATTTATAGTTGGACTCTTTTTATGTAAAAGAAGGTACTTTAGGAATGAAAAAATGACCCATAAAATAGTAAGTGTCGACCTGAAAAATTTATGTCTCGACACATGAGAAATAATGATTAAAATGTTTAATAATGAAGTACATGTGCTGACTCATAAATCGTATGAGTCGATGCATAGGTTGTATGTGTCAACCTAAAATCATATGTGTCAACACATACTAAAGATTTTAAGAAAATGCATAAATGCAAAATTTATGTGTCAACACATAGAAATTTCAGATCGACACATAAGTGTTGTTTTTGTGCAAAAAGTAATTTTTCTGATTGTGATCAATTTTAAAGTTGCTTTAAATTATTTCTAAGATCTCTAATGCAAAGGGGGTGCCACAAGACATAAGGATACCGTCCACCATATCAAAATTCTAGCTTTCCGAGTTTTGACATCATGTAAAACCACTAATAGTGAAGTTGCACACACAAACTCCCCCTTTTTTATGATGGCAAAACTTGCGACGATGCATTTCATGTAGTTATCGAAGGCTCCCACATACTTTGTGCTTCCCATCTTCATCTTTCATATTCTTCTCCCCTTTTGACAACATCAAAAATAAAGAAGGCAAATTGTGAGAAGTATCATATTCCAATACCAATACTAATATATCACACAGAGGCATTTTTGCAAAGAAGAACATACAATTACATATCCCCATATATATATATATATATATATATATATATATATATATATATATATATATATATATATATATATATATATATATATATATATATATATATATATATATATATATATATATATATATATATATATATATATATATATATATATATATATAATGATGCAAAAAAATAGATAACAAGCATAAAACATTACCAAACATGTGATACAATTGCATGAAAAAAAACGAATGTGATGCAAGAGCAAACTAGTTAAGTTGTTTTTATAACGTCATAATTTTGTAACACAACATAATGGAACTCCTGATGTCGTACACGCATGTGCCTAACATAGTGACAAGAACCTGTCACTACTCAATCCAAAATGAAAATGTTGCCATAAATTGTGACTCAACTACAACATGAACCGTACATGCAATTAACATGGTTACATTCAACTCATGCACAAATGCAAGAAATAATAATAAAAGCACATACTTGTACATACAAGAATAACTTATACAAATGTAAAAGAATTAATATATGAAGTCATTATAAGCATATAAATTGAGAACACACAATAGTTATCAATAAAAAAATTTGGAAATGAACATTCATGGTTTCCATCATTTGAGAACAAAGCAAGAATTTTTCATCAACTAAAACATGTACTAAGAAACTTATTACTTTCAAGGAGAGATTTGGAACAATATTACACCACTCTTGATGGAACAGAAGTTGCACTCTCAGTAGTGTAAAATACTCAAACTAATTGTTAGATAAAAATTATAAAAGTGCAAGAATCATAATAAATAAAGTAACATTTGAGACATTAATAATTCCCAATTTTCAAAATGATCGCGAAGGTAAATCGCACTCATGTGTTCCTTCTTTGAGCTACTTTATTTAGAGTCTGAGAAAGTAATTCAATTTCCCATAAGGCTCATTTCAAATACTTCTTGCATAAGCTTAAAGAACTCTTTGACGAGTCATATGTTAGTAGAATCAAATATGATGTGATGTCAAATGTGTTATGCTTGACATTTAATTAAGCTAAACATGTTTATGTACACATGAGTGTTTATAAAAAATACATGAGAATATAATATGATGATATCATTTTAAGTATATCAATTGATAGCTCACTATGATTATCAATTAAGAATTATGTTGCAAATGAACACTCATAATATGTATACCATACACCATGTGTGCCATGTATTTAGAGAAATAAACAAGTAAAAGAGAGAACTTACGAACAAAGCAAAAGTTAAATCGATACTACCTTACCGTATAATATAACGGAGGATACACTTGAATTTCACACGAGATTCTCGAAAGAAAGTTTCACCAAATGCAAAGTATGCCACAAAGGTTTTAGAACAAATTGATATTACACTTTTCACCTTGACAAAGTATCCAAAGGTATACCTTGTGATGAATCCAATAAGGTTATTGATTGGATGAAAATTTATTTTGATTAAACTCTCATCTTTATCCTTTTAATGTTAGTTATCTTTCTCCTCCTCATGTTTCACTGATTTAGGTTGATCAATTCCTTATTCGGTGTCATTGAGTATGTCTCTTGAATATAAACCTACATCATGGAATGAAATACCTTTTTCGAATATTCTCGGATATAACATCAAAAGTAACTTACAGATCTTTTACAAATAAAACAAAACTTGTTGTTGCTTTCTAGATCACATAATCCATCATCTTGTCCCGTATCAATGTAATTAGAATATGTTCATATTCCTTGAACCACCATAAATGAGAACATATATTCTCTTTATAGAGTCAAGACAATACACCTACAAAACCACAAGACAAGCTAGGTACCTAACATTTATTAGGTCCTTATGGGTTAGTGAAACAATTAGTTGTATTTGGATAATACAACCATAATGACAATTTAAATCTTCACCATCACTAAAATCACTATCATATTACGTGCTCAATTTGAGGACCTTGAACTTGATGCCCTAAGAGATTTAGACTTTGTTCTTTCCTCCTTATATGTGTCTTTCTCCTTTTTCTTCTTCTTCTCAAGCCTTTTCCTATGCTTTTTCAACAAGTGAGTTCTTATTCATAGTCTTCAAAATTACCAAACAATATAGTGAGATAAAGTGATGTAAGATCATTAACTTCCTTGATCATGGTGACCTTCAGATGTTAGTTCCCTAGTAAGACATCTCAAAAACTTTGTTAGTATCAAATTGCTTTGGGAATAGGAAAACCAAGTGTGTTTAAACAATATGAGATTTGATGAATTTTTCTTATCATCATAATCCCATAGTGCTTCCGGCTTAGATGTGACAACGACATTAGCATTTTTTGAGTAATAGCGTCACACATTTCCTTGTCATATAATTTAACATAAATGTGCATACAAGCTTTCCAATAACTATAGTTTTCTTCCACACAAAAATTTGGGGTTGTTTTAAAATCCCTTTTAAGTTTGTACGCCATTATCTAATAAGAGTTTTGAAGCACGAAATTAACCGGAGCTCTGATACCACTTGTTAGACTACGACATTGGATCTAGAGGGGGGGTGAATAGATCCATAAATAAAAACTACCTTTTAAAATGATTATTTAAAACTTATTTGAAAAATAATGTTGAGCGGAAGAATTTTGGCCTAGATCAATGTAGTAGTCTAAACAAACCTAGCTATTGGAACCTCGATTATGCACGAGCCATATGGAATTAATTATAATGATAAAATCAATCGACATAATAATATCTCAATTAAACGTTTAATATTCAACACAACAATTTTCTATTTCCAATGAAATCATATTAAAATCATAATATGACCATTTATCGAACATGTGGCGCGCAATCAAATTTTTTAGAATTTTCTTTGAGATTTATTTATATGGAAAAGCACTTACAATCAAATTGATTATAAGCTAATCGACGAAGCAATTTAATCTTTAATAATCAAAGAGAGATTCTATGCGAATCAATCGAACAAACAACACATTTAACATATTGCATATAGAGAGTAAATGAAAGTAAGAGATAAAACACTGCAATTTTCCTTTGAGTTAAACAAGCTAAACAATTTGTCAAACATCTGGCGTGCAATCAAAGTTTCAGAATTTTCCTTTGTGTTATGTTGATATGAAAAAGCACTTATAATCAAAAGTGATTATAAGCAAATCAACACACAATTCAAAACAAAAACAGTTTTGAAAAATTCCTACGCATCGATAAATTACTCAATTTTATTTGACAAATCGATGTATGAAGATTAAAGCAAGTAAACAATAAAGGAAATAGACACAATAATTTGTTTAGGAAGTTTACCAATCATCCTCTCTATGGATACATCCCCCCCCCCCCCCCCCCCCCCCCAATTCTGAATTTGGAATTAGGATAATTTCTTACTTTGCAAAAGTATAGTTACAAGAGAAGTGTTCAAGAGAAATACTATAAACCATAACCGTTTAATTTTGATTCAACCCCTTCTCTTCTTTTGGTCGTCAACAAGACCAAGACTGATAGATGCAACCTATTCTCCACTTAAGCTACTTCCTTAAAAGGATTTCAAGCATCCCAAGGTTCCTTGCAAAAATACCAAACACTCTAAGGGATATTTCACTCGAGTAAATTTAATTGTAAACTATCAACACAAGATCGCCGATTCTATCATCCAATTCTTTCTACTTCCTTAAAAATATTTCAACCACTCTAAGGTTTCTTGAAAATGTTTCAAACACTCCAACGAATTTTTCCTATGGACGATTCTTCGCACACGAAAACCCCCAATTCAACAAATGATATTGGAGGACAAATCAGATGGTTTTTCTGGATGAAGACCCCTACAAGAACTCAGCCCAAACCAATTGGAAATCCGCAATTCTTTGTTTATATGGAACCCCGATGTAACATCATCACAATGTAGTATTGGTGTATATGTGTAATACGGCGGGGGAACTGACTTTTTGGTTTTATCCAAATATGCGGATAGCAAGAGTCGCCACCGACTTTTCTTTTATCCAATAAGGAAAGGGTGAAAAGAACATGAAATACCTTGATAGATTTTGAGTTCGAGGGGTATACTATGAAAAGGGAAGGTGTTAGCACCCTTTTCATTCATAGTTATCTACAGGCTCTTAATCGCTTAGCTTACTTTGGAAATTTTCTTTTTTTGTGTGTTTGAAAAATATTTTGAAAATTTTTCAGTGTAAGGCGAAACTTTGTAATGATTCTTGTATCGGTTCTCAAGAATACGTACAAAGTGTTTGTTTGAAAATGTTTTGAAAGTGTTTGTGTGAAATGTTTTATTTTGAAGAGCTTTGTAAGCAAGCGATTAAGATCTACCCTATTTAAGGCCGTTCTTGTATTTCCCCCTCCTTTAGATAGTGCTATCTGTACCATTAGTTAGTAGAAAGCCTTATCGTTGGATGTGAAGGGACAGGAAAGGGTCATCGTACGGTCATCGAAGGCAACTCTCAAGGACGCTTTAGCAATTTTCGTAAAGGACTGTCCTCATTTTATTCGTAGGCAACTCGAGGGACTAGATCATTTCTTAAAGGCAACATCGAAAGGGTCATCGAGTGACTATGATCTTTTTGTATGATGACTTAATCGAGGGTCTTTCCTAAGGCGTCCCTATGTTCGAGGGACATGACCATTTTCCGAAGGCAACAAGGGAGGTTACCCTAAAGGTGTAGGTGTGCAAGTGATTTGTATTCAGTTATTTTATCTTGCAGTTTAGGTTATCTAATGACTCACTTTTAGTCTTTTCATACAATCCTAGTTACTAACAGCAATATAGTAAAATAGTAGCAGGAAAAAGTAAAGTGCGAAAAATGAAGGCAGAAAATAAACCATAACCTATTACATCGCTTCGAGACAGTTACAAAATAGAAAAAATGGAAATTAAAACTAACAACTATTACATCCCTGAGAACAATTACATAATCAAGGAAAATGCGATAAGAATAAGCTACACAAAAAATGTAAGAATAAGAAAAAGGATAACGGAAATGTTTTTGGTGATTTTTGATGAAAAAGGTTTTTTGACGATTAATTAAATAAACCTAAAAAATTCTAATTAATTTTAATTAAAAAAAAGATTGATTAATTAAAACCTAAAATCTAATTTGATTAGGGTTTATAAAAAAAGGGTTTTGAAAAAATTAGGTTTGTTAACAAAGGTTTATGGTTTTATGAATTTAGGGTTTTCAAGGGAAAAGAGAAACAAAGTAAGAAAAATAGGAAAAAATCCACAAAATGCCAGGGGTGGGTGTTGAACCCACGCCCTTAGCTCTTTTACCCAACATGTTCACCACTGCGCTAACGTTGCATTTGTGATTGAGAATGGTTAGCACTCAATATATGTTAACTTTGCACTTTGCCCTGAAAAATAAAGAAAAATTTGCACAAGGACATCGCTCTTACCACTGGGACATCATTTGTTTCGTGTCAATTACACAACATTCAAGTAATATATAATAAACATGAAGGAGTCAAACCACCACCCCTGGTGGTCAACTTCGTCTTCTCCGACGAGGATATTTTGAAAACCTGTGAAATCAAGGAAAAGTGAAAAAGAAAGGCATCCCTGTCCATTAATTGAGACCTCAAGAATCTGATGGTGATGTTAGTTTTGATTGAAACGGCCTGTAGCTAGGCTTTTGAAGATTTACAAGCTCGGTGCTCTAATAATGGCAAATCCTTACTCATGCGCTAAAGCTTGCAAGCGACGAGTCTAAACAAGTCCAAACATCATTATAAAAAGGAATATATGTATAAAATCAATTAATAATACATGAATTATGAGTTTGGGTTCAAGGAAGTTCATCAAATCGACGACACTTGGTTGTGACGATATGGAATGCTACGATCTTCAAGGATGATTTGGAATGACTCCTAGAGGTATCAACAAGCTGATGAAATGCTCAAAATTGGTTGAAGCTTCTTGGAGAGGAGGGTTTGACTGTGCCCTAGTTTTGGAAAGTTTGTGAACTTTTAGGGTTGCTTAAGGAGGATAGCACGCATGTTTTTCTAGGTCTGAATGTGTTGAGTATATATAGAGGAAGGAATTAGGTTAACAAACATGGAAAATATCTTGTATAATCATGGTGAAGAGATTTGATTTGAATCTTGCATGAAAAGTTTCTATTTTAGGACAAATCATATCTTTATGATCTCACACGAGTTTGCTAGATGTCCATGAGCTCTTTAGGCTTCAAATCTGATCTAAAATCAAAGCCATGCGCCTAAATCCATTTAGTTAAAATTTTATTTGATTTACTTTGAATTTAAATGAATAAAATCAAAATAAAAAGAAATAAAAATCACAAAATTCATGAATGGATTTAGAGGTCCATAAACATGTCACAAGCACGTTTGAACCTCAAAAGTTAGGCCCATTAGTCAAAATTCAAGTTTGCTCAATTTGAACTTCGTGTATTTGCTCAAAATTTCTCAACTTGTACCAATCATAACTCTCTCAATTTTTATCATTTGAATGTGATCTCTGACTTTTTGGAAATCCCAAGATATCCTTTACAATCCTTATTTTGATAATTTTTTTCATTTGAAGAATTTATCTTGATGTAAGTTGCCTTGACAAAAAGTGTCTTTTTGTTGACTTTTGAAATTACCTATAATGTATTGACCCATATCTCTCAAATAAAGCATTTTTTAGACTTGAGCTTAGAGAGACAAAGTCGTAGATAATAGAATTTCCTTCAAAATGGGCTTTGGTTGAGGACAATCTGATGAAGCATGTGAAATTTATGCTTGGTCAAAGTTCACTTTACTTCTCCTTAAGAAAACCCTAATTTGATAATTTTTGACTTTTGATGAATTGAGAGTTTTCTTGATGAATCATGATCAATCCTTGATCAAATGATGAATGTGACTTCAAAATATTGATGTTGACCAAAAATCTTGAAGTTTGATTGTATGTTGACCATAGTTGAATTTTTGTCCAATATAGTTGATTTTCAATCATCTGAGCAATTGACTGAGCAAACTTGTGATGCAAGGCTTGAAACTTGGCATGAGCACTCTTGGATACATATGAGAAACCATGAAATCCACTTGAGGCATTATAAGCTCAAATTTCCTTGAAAAAAGTAAAACCCTAGTTGTGGATCCATTGCTTAGGAGGAGAATTTGTCCGATAAGTTCTTGAGGAACCTTGAGCAAATGAAAACCCTAGGAGAATGTCTAGGGGAAAATGGGAGTGAAAATTTGGGGTACAACAGTATGCATAGATTGGAAGGTTGAAGATGAAGAGAAAAGTAGGCTAATTTTATGGTATCATCAAGTTGGAATGATGCATGGATGATATATTTATAGTTGGACTCTTTTTAGGTAAAATAAGGTACTTTAGAAATGAAAAAATAAAAAAAGACCCACAAAACAGTATGTGTCGACCTGAAAAATTTATGTGCCGACACATGAGAAACAGTAACTAAAAGCTTTAATAATGTAGTACATGTGCTGACACATAAATAATATGTCGACGCATAAGTTGTACATGTCAACCTAAAAATTGTATGTGTCGACACATACTGAAGCTTTTAAGAAAATGCAGAAATGCAGAATTTGAGTCGACACATAGAAATTTCAGGTCGACACATAATTGATGTTTTTGTGCAAAAAGTGATTTTTCACTATTGTGATCAATTTTAGAGTAGTTTTAAATGATTCCTACGACCTCTAATGCAAAGGGATGCCATAAGACATAAGGATATCGTCCACTATACTGAAATACTAGCTTTCCAAGTTTTTACATCATGCAAAACATCTAATAGTGAAGTTGCACTCACAAACTCCCCTTTTTTGATGATGGCAAAACATGTGACGATGCATTTCATGTAGTTATCGAAGACTCCACTAACTTTGTTCTCCCCCTTTGACAACATAAAAAAAAAGAAGGCAAATCGTGAGAAGTGTCATATTCCAATATCAATACTAATATATCACACAGATGCATTTTTGCAAAGAAGAGCATACAATTACATATCCCCATATATATGTATTGATTCACAAAAAAATAGATAACAAGCATAAAACATTACCAAACATGTAATTCAATTACATGAATAAAAATGAACGTGATGCAAGAGCAAGCTAATTAAGTTGCTTCTATAGTGTCACAATTTTGTAACACGATATAATAGAACTCTTGATGATGCACACGCATAGGCTTAGCATAGTGACAAGAACATGTCACTACTCAATCCAAAATGAAAATGTTGCCATAAATTGTTACTCAACTACGACATGAATCGTACATGCAATTAACATGCTTACATTCAACTCATGCACAAATGCAAGAAATAATAATATAACACATACTTGTACATACAAGAACAACTTATATAAATGTGAAAGAATTAATACATGAAGTCATTATAAGCATATACATTTAGAACACACAATGGTTATCAATCAAATTTTTTAGAAATGAGCATTCATTGTTTTCATCATTTAAGAGCATAACAAACATTTTTCATCAACTAAAACATGTACTAAGAAATTTCTACTTTCAAGGGGAGATTTAGAACAATATTACCTCACTCTTGATGGAATAGAAATTGTACTCACATGATGTAAAATACTCAAACGAATTGTTAGAGAAAATATATATATATATATATATATATATATATATATATATATATATATATATATATATATATATATATATATATATATATATATATATATATATATATATATATATATATATATATATATATATATATATATATATATATATATATATATATATATATATATATATATATATATATATATATATATATATATATATATATATATATATATATATATATATATATATATATATATATATATATATATATATATATATATATATATATATATATATATATATATATATATATATATATATATTATAAAGTTGTATTGAATATTTATATTTTAGTATATTTAATTTATTAATTTAATTTATTAATTTATATTTTATTTCAAAAATTATTATTATTTTAAATATATATTAGCAACGTGATTTCTATGTCACAAATTTGTGACATGTAAATCACGTCGCAATCTCCTAGTTGAAGATGCAAATTAGTGATATGATTTTTACGTCATAAATTAATAATGTGAAAATCACGTCACAATAAAATTAATTTTTCTGACAAACAGTCTGATATGTTTGCTCCTGCTATAATATTGGGAATATCTGTGCAAAAAGTTACGACGTAATTTTCACGTCACAACTTTGTGTGAAAATCATGTCACAACTAAGTTGCCATATATTCTACTGCTTCGTAATTAGTCACGTCGCAAAAAATATTTTTTAACGTGATTTTAAAGATTGTAACGTGATAATTACGTTGTAAATAAATTTACTTTTGTAGTGTTTAATTTTTTATATTCTGTATTAAAGAGTTGTGAGGGGGGTAATTTAATATATGGATAAAGATTATGAATGTATTGAAACTTTGGTGTACACTAAAAAATATACAACAATATATTTTTGATAAAAATCACAAGAGATTAAATATATGATCACATTATTTATATTGTGGATTCACACTTTGAATTCCATCAATTTTTTCTTAAATATGAATAATCTAATGGTGAATCTAAAATCTAATGGTGGATCTAATATCTTAGTCCAAGAGTGGCAACAATATAAATTAAGGAACTCTTGAATTTATCGTGCAAAAGAAATTCCAAGACTTTAAAAATGCAAAATATATAGGATATATATGTATTTTGTTTAAGTTCACCAAATTCAATTGACTAAACTCAAAGAAACAAATTTGTCCAAAGTAATTTAAGTCACTAAACTCAACCCATATTAAAATTTCACTTTAGGTCACCCACCAAATCTAACAATAAAAAAAATAGAAAATGGCACTACGCATTGCGCGAATGTACTTAATTTATTTTTTATATAATTAAAATAATTAAAATAATATATTTCTTACAATAAGATTAAAATATCGTAATGAATTGAATTTCGAATATATATATATATATATATATATATATATATATATATATATATATATATATATATATATATATATATATATATATATATATATATATATTTTGATCGTATCTGGTCAGAATTGAATCGTCACAGTTGGTTTCGAATTGAATTTGAAGGAGATGGGGGGTACCTGCAAGACACTCTGATGACAAAGTGAGAGACGAAATGAACAGGCAAGCAAGTATATTGGTGTGTATGAAATGAATATCTGACCCTCTCGAAATAGAGAGTATTTATAGCTCCCAGCGCTGGGCCAAGGTCCCTTTATTGGGCTGACCAAACATGCCCAACAAAGGGACTGCCAGGTTCTACGTGTGTAGTGGGTACTTGCACGTGGTCCCCTACCTGGATGATGCTCTCCGCAGAATAGGGAGGGTGAAGACGCGATCTTCCCGGGACCCTGAGGACTCCGAGATATTCGGAGTGGTTGAGAGTCTGCCCTACGAGGAGGGTGCTCGAGCAGGGCTTGGATTAGGATGTGCCTCGTCTGGGACGTCCCTCGTCGGGGATGCTCTTCGCGGTCACCGGCGGGCACAATTGTATTCGACCAGTCGCCCATGATCGGGGTGTACCGGGGAGTCTAATGCTCAGCATGGTATGTTGTAAAGCTTGGATTGGGCCTCGCTGGTGATTGGGCCACGGGCAGACCCAGTCTAGAACAGGAGCCCCCAAGTCGTTGCTCCTGGTACGGGAGTTATGACTTGACACAAATTCGCTCTTTCGCGAGACTCGCTTGCGCGACGCAGGGGCTTTCAACCGGGGAGAAAAGGCATCGCCCGATTTGTGATTTTCCCCGTGCAGCGATCGAGGAGTGTTAGAGGAACTTTTGAGGGAGGTGGTGATGCGTCAGTTAGACACGTGGTGCGGCTCTTGGAAACCACAATGCCGACCTAGGAAATAGGGCCATCATTGTCTATGCGAGTAGCCGTCGAGGAAGGGGGCGGTTTGTGGTTCCCCGTCGCGATGTTTCATATTCCACGTCATCTCTATAAATAGGGTTCCAGGGCCCATAGTTTGTTCTCACTTCTTCCCGCTTCTCATATTTTCTCTGTTCTCAATCTCGTGAATTTTCCTACCGTCGCTGAGACCGCCGTGCCGTTAGCCATCTGATCATCTCCACCACCATCGTTCTTCATTCCTCTCTCAAGTAAGTGTTTTCTCTTTTGATATCTCGTGTTGTAGATAGATTTGATGACATTTTAGTGGTAGAATCTCGTGTTTGGGGATAGTGCCCCATAAATTTAAGCGCGGTGGGAGCCTGATGCATGGTTGTCCCCGAGATATTCATAAGTTTAGGCATACGGTTTATGATCGTGCCCGCGATACTCATGCGTTTGGCTAGTAGATTTATGAACCTGGTCGGGAGATTCATCCCTTGGTTAGTATGTAGGCTTGTTTTCCCCGTAGTATCCTTGTACCGGGCCAGAAAATATTATGAACTTGGTCGCGGGATTCATCCTTCGCTTGTGATATTTATGTTGTGCTCGCGTCGTTCATGATTGCCACCCGTCCGTCGCTGAGGTCGGTGTTTTGTTGAGGTCCACTTGTTTCCCATTTTTCGTGCGAATGACCGTAGACTTGGTCTGAGTGTTGCTTACTTCTCCCTGTCTTTGTGGCAGACAAGCAGATTTGCTATCGAATTCACCGGTTTCCTATACTTTGCAGGTAAATGGACGACATTCCTGAGTCCTCGGGGCGTAACGACGTCGAGGAAACAAGCACAGCGGAGGAAACTATCACCCTGGTCGACACTGTCGATGACCCTACTCTGGATTGGGTCGGTGTAGAGCCCCGGGGGATAGCTTCGATCTACAGCCTTTCCAATAGACAAGCTTACACCGTCTTCGAGTATGGCGGCGGTCAATAGGGATTTCAAAGGAACTTCAGGATTATAAGGTCGTCGAGGGATGCCCGTATCTGTTCGGAGTTCACACAGGATGCATTTCCCATGTACGAGATCGTATTCAGAGATCTCGGGCTCCGGTTTCCCTTCAATGACTTCCAGGTCGGAGTGTTCAACCATCTGAACCTGGCCCCTTCCCAAATTCATCCCAATGCGATTGCCTTTCTCCGGGCATTTGAACTCACATGTCGCTTCCTGAGGATTGGGGCGACAATCCCCCTGTTCTTCAAGGTTTTCCACTTACAACGGCAGTCCCGAGGAGGGAAGCACAACTGGGTGTCCCTTAAGCAGTCGAAGAGACTGTTTAGGATGTACATGGATTCTGTGCGAGATTTTAAGGACAAGTGGTATATTTTGCAACCGTCTACCCCGACAGCCATAGATTCATTGTTCGAACCGGTCACTGTGGTAGACGAGGATGGGGAGGCATGTTTGGATGCTAAGGGTACACCCGAGATTGGGAGAGTCTCTAGGTTTCCCATTCACTGGTGTTCGGGCCATTACGACCATGGTCCTGGATACTACCACACTCCTGCTGGGAGTATGAGTGTTGAGGATGAGGAAGCTTATGGCGTCCTAAACAAGTTTGTCGACGGCTTCTTTCCTGCTCGGTGGGTTACGCGGGAAGGTGACGATGTTCTCGGTGAGGATGGCTATCTGACATTCGAGGCGCGCCTGATCAATACTAAGGCGCTCGTCGAGTGACAATATTACGGGCAAGTCGTAGACCTCTTTGGTTTCTTGCTTTGCTCTATTGAAATTCCTCTTTATTTGCTTTCTTTAATGTACGTAGCTAACCCAAGTACGCTTCCTTTACAGGTCAAATGGAGGAGCGTCGCGAAAGATTGTTGAAGTTAACCCAAGACAAGAAAATCAACAAGAGATTGGTGAGGCCGCAACAAGCCACGCGGATGGCCCCGCCTCCTGACTCGGGCAACGAAGGATCTAGCGGGTCCTCGGGTTCCCCGGAAGCCGAGCGCCAATCTGTTATGATCAGCAAGAAGCGGAGCTGACCAGATGATGGGGTCGAAGTGACTGACGGAGGTGCGAGCGCCTGAGCCTTCGGGTTGCCACCCTTCTTCGTGGAGAAGGATTTATTCGAGGGGTTTCCCTTATCCGTGTCCGACAATGAGGCCAACATCATCAGGAGGCTTGACAAGGAAGGTCGAAGGAAACACCTCGCTGCCAGTATGGTCGGGGTGGTAAAAATGGCCGAGATGGCGGTTGTCCTTGCGGGGGAAGGATCAGACTCCATGGACTAGGTCAGAGAGCTGGAGTCGGAGAAGGCGGCTCTCACAGAAAAGTCCTGCAAACTGAAGGCTGCCCTCGAACGCTCCGAGGAGATGTTTTGCGAGTAGTCTGATGTGTTGAAGGGGGAGAAGGAAAGGTCCGACTGGGCTCTCGAGGAAAGGGATTATCTTCAGCTAGATAAGGAACGGTTGGAGAGCGACAACCAACGGATGTCGAGAGAGGTCGAGGACCTGAAAGCCGTTATGCTTCCCACTGAGGATGAACCAGAGAGGATGGATAACTTGCGTACGCGCTCTGATTTTATTGCTCGCATTCAACTCCTAGAGTCGGACTGCATTGGCGCTTTGGCCGATGGGTTTGAGGCTGCGGTGAGTCAGCTGTCCGTGCTAAATCCGGGTTTGAACACCAACGGGGCTGGAGTTCTATCCCAGATCGTTGATGGCCGGGTTGTGCCTCCCCCCGAATCTCCTGAAGTTGACGTCAGCACTCCAGGGACTGATTGATACTTTGTTGGTGTTTGGGTCTGCGCGCCCGTTTATTATTTTTTGGGGCACGCGTGCCCGTGTTTGTTTTTTGGGCCTGCGTGCCTGTATTATTCTTAGTTTTTTGGCCGTCGTGCATGGACTGTAACCTCGGACATCGTCGGCCCTTGTGGTCGGTATATTATTAATCCTTGTTTATGATTGCTTGTTCGAAGGATGCTTTGTTTGCAATTACCCGATAGTATTTTAGGTATATGCTCGACTGTTATTTTGACAATGAATTCTTTGGCGAAGTTCGTATTTTAATGGAGATACCCGTTCGACCCCTGTGACGGTTCGACGCACTTCGAAATGTGTCGAATGCACGGAGTGGAATCCGCGTGTCAGGCGTATGACTGCGATTAGGGTCCTATGCCCGTGGCGTGAACTGCCCATCGCGAGCTGGGTGTTCTGCCATGTGGGGTACTTCAACAGTGGAGCTCGATCGAGGTATCCCTGTCAGGCATGTTCGTTCGGCTCATCAAAGTGAAAACAGTATGCTCTCGTTGGTAGGTCGGGTTCGTACCTCGACTCGCCTACGTGGTCGAGACTTTTCCCTTTGTCAATTAAAGGTGAATGTTCGACGGTGAACGTCCTCAGTTGATGAGGGCTTTAACTATAGTATTGTTTCAGCTTTGCAGCATTCCAGGGTCGTGGTAATGGTTCTCCGTTTAGTTGCTCGAGATGATATACTCTGGTGCCCGTAGCGCCCTGGACACGATAAGGTCCCTCCCAGTTTGCGGCCAATTTTCCTTCGCGGGAATCTTTCTGGTTCCTTCGTAAGACTAGGCTGCCGACTTGGAATTCGTGTCAAATGACCTTGTCATCGTGGCGTAGGGCTACTCGTTGTTTCAAAGTGGTCTCGCGCAGGGCTGCTCCCGATCGGATTTCCTCTACTAGGTTGAGCTCATCCCTCAGGGCCTCGTCGTTCATTTCCTCGTCAAGGGGCATCTCTGTTCGTCTAGATGGCTCCATGATATCTACGGGGATGACCGCCTCGGTGCCATAGGTTAGTCGGAATGGAGTTTCACCTGTCGTCGAATGGGGGGTGGTGCGGTAAGCCCACAGGATGCTATGTAGTTCCTCGACCCACCCCCTTTTTTCTTCGCCCAATCTGCGCTTGAGTCCTCGTAGGATGACCCTGTTGGCGGCCTCGGCTTTCCCGTTGGTTTGGGGATGCTCGACTGAGGTAAAATGTTGTTTGGTGCCGAGTTTGGCGACGAATCTTCAGAAGCCTTGGTCGGTGAATTGGGTGTTGTTATCTGTGATTAGCGCCTGCGGGATTCTAAATCGGGCGAGGACGTTTCGTTTGTAAAAGCAAAAGATGTTATGGGAGGTGATTTTCGCAAGGGCCTCGGCCTCTATCCAATTTGTAAAGTAATCCACTGCCACAATGAGGAACTTATTTTGGTACGTTCCTTGCACGAACGGTCCGAGGATGTCCATCCCCCACCAGGCAAATGGCCACGGGGATGGCAATATATTCAGCTCATGTGGAGGGGCGAGATGCATGTCGGCGTGCCTTTGGCATTTGTCGCATCTCTTGACGTGGTCTTTGGCGTCTTGTTGCATTTTCGGCCAGTAGTACTCCGCTCGTAGAGCCTTCCTTGCTAGGGATTTTCCGCCCATGTGTTGGGCGTTAATACCTCGTGTATTTCCCGTAATATCTCGGGGACTGTGGATTCGTCGACGCACTTCAAGAGTGGGATGGAAAATCCCCTGCGATATAGTTTGTGCTCGATCACCATGTAGGAGCATGCTCGCTGTTTGGTCGCGGCTGCTTCTGTTCGGTCCGAGGGGAGTTCCCCCTCGTTAGGAAATTGAATATTGGGGTCATCCAGCATGAGCTGTCCCCGATGGCATTTACCTCGGGTGGAGTCTAGGTTTTTTCGATGCTCGGGCGATATAGGGATTCTTGTATGACGGACTTGTTTCCGCCTTTCTTCCTCGTGCTTGCGAGCTTCGAAAGTATATCGGCCCTTGTGTTTGCTCGCGCGGTGTTTACCTTGGTATTTGGTAAACAACCGCTGATCTTCCAAATGGTTACTTATTTGGTTACTCGCAGGATCGATCAGATTGATCCTAGGACATAGGTTGATTTTGAAGTTTGATTAAATTGGATATTGGTTAAATGACAATAAAATAAAGAGGCTTTAAGTAAATTGCATGAAGAAAGGACTTGGTAAAATAAATAAGGCTTTAAATGAAAGGCTTCGACAGGAAAGTAGAGAAGAAAGCAAGTAAATTTCTGGGAAAGTAAATGACTTTGATTAATAAAGTTGGTGTTTCACACATACATTTCTCAACAATTCTTTCTCACACGCTGGGTACTCGAATCTATATGAGTGACTTTGTATAGAATTGTGAACACACGCGAGAAACTACATGACTACTACTATTTATACTAAAACATCCCAAGTAACCGTCGGGCAGTTACACTGCTTCGAGATGATTCCACTTGGCACGTTCTCAACGTTCGACGCTCCAGATCTTCGCACGTCGCACTTGGTAACCGCTGGAAACCGTTTTCCCTCCAAACGCTTGAATTTCAAACTGCTCCACTCTGAACCATCGAACACCTTCGTTGAGAAGCATCTTCGACGAGAAACTCCCTCGACGTCGAAGGCAACCAACTTCTCCCTTGGAAGAAATCTTTTAAGTACCTTGCCATCTTTCGATGGGCATTTCGACGGACCTAGCTAAATCGAAAACATCCTTCAGCTTTAATGGCTGACATTAATAAAACAAAGGTGTCGAATTTAAGAGCCAACAAATTGCCCCCCAAGAATGCCTTATTTCGACTCTGAAAGAAAAAGGCATTCTTTGAAACGCCATTCGACACCTGTCTTTTCACGCTTAGTCACAAATTAAATTGTGCACTTTTTGTTGTCTTCTACCAACCACTGGCAATCCCAAGAAAACCATCATTTATCCGTACCTAAGACGTCACTTCAGTATGGCGTGCAGTGCCAAACGTCATTTCAGAATTTGTCATTATGACAATTCCCAAAAACGAGGACGCACGCTGCGTCCCTCTATTTCTGCAGAACGGCTAAAACAACAGGGGGATGCCACGTGTCCCACTATCTCCTGCAACATTAAATGGCATTTAATGTCCTCGGTTTTGGGGATTTTCCCCACTACTATAAATAGCAGTAAGTACCCCATTGTGGGACTTTTTACGCCATCTAGCCTTCAGACTTCTCTATTTTCATACACACTTGTCATCTTTGCAAAACCCTTTCTTTCTTCACTTCGTCTTCAACCTCACCATTAACAATGGCATCTGGTTCCAATGCTCCTAGCGCTACCGTACCATCTGGAAATGTCAAACCTAAGGTTTTCGTCACCGCTCTAGTAGTAACTTCTACAGGCCAACGAAGGGTCCCTGAACCCTTGGACATCGCCGTATGTGATGCTTACTCACACCACCTTATGATCCCGGTTGGATATTCCAACCAGATCTTTGCTATGTCTGGCCCCTTGTATCCAAGTATTGATGAGGCCATGAAGATCAAGAGTTATTTTCCGGTAGTTGAGAAACTCAAACCGGTTGCATGCGCCAAGAAAGATGCAGAGGATAATGAAGAGCCTGCTAAAGAGAAAATCGACCTTCGTTTCTTCAACAAAGGTGTTAGGGCTTTCAGGTCTGGCCCTAGCCTTACTCCTGATTACGTTGCTTGGCTGGAAAAGATGGAGAAATGCCAAGCTTCGATCTGGAAAGATATGGGGATTTTCGACCTGGTGATGCTGTCGAAGACAGGTTTGAACTATTCTTCGGAGATGTTGATAGCTTCTCTACTTTTCTGGGACTACTCCCACTTTACTTTCCATCTTCCCTGTGGGATGCTGACTCCTACACTCTTCGATGTGGCCGCTATCACTGGCCTTCGACCCACCGGGGACTACTTCGATCCGGAGGAGATGTCGGAGGATCAAATTGGATTCTCTGACACCAAACCAACCCATACCACCTTCATCAATCACTACCACGACAGGTCGACAGATGATGTGTCGGATGTCGAACACATAGCGTTTCTAGCCTTATGGCTGACTCGCTTTGTATTTTGCTCGAAGTCCTTACAGGTGACCAAGAAGATGGTCACTCTCGCCACTCAACTCCATCATGGCCAAAATATCTGTTTGGCAGAATTGATTTTGGCTAGCCTCTATGATTCGATTAGTAATGGGGCAACTCTTCTAAAAATTATCGAGAACAGGGCCAGTTTGCTACTTGCTGGGCCTTTTTGGCTGCTCCAACTGTGGCTCAATGCCACCTTCGAATCTTTCTTGCCTAAGAAGGTTCAAATAAATGAGCAGGCTCCAGAGATAGCGAACAGACGCGTCGAAGGAACCAGATTGGCTCTGTTGACGCCTATGGAAGATGGACTGGAGTTTCAGCAAACTTTCACCAACTTCGTTCTGATGTTTGCTCGAAGGAAAGAGTTTGTTTCGACTATGGCTCCGTTTGCTCGACGGAAGGTAGGCCCAGCATGGTTCACAAGGCCACATCCAAGGACGTCGAGTGGTCCTCAAGTTGACGAACATACAATAATGTGGGAGGCGTTCCTCACACCAAGGATCATGCCTCTTCGATTCAGGAGCTCTAAGACTCACTTGAGTCTGATTGCATACCAACCAAACCTGGTATCTCGCCAGTTTGGTATTATTCAAACCCTACCTTCTCCAATTTTTCCAAGAGAGAAGTCTATGTTGTACTTCTGCAATGATTACACCGAAGAAGCTGCCACTAAACATATCGGAAGATATGCTGGTCGAACAGTTCTCTCGTTGTTTGACTACCAACTCAACTTTCTTTGCTCACCATCCTTCGAGGAGTGGTGGAAAAGTTATTACGCTGAGGAGTTTTTCGACGAGAAGGACTTCGTGGATGAGCTTCAGAAATCTTTTGTCCTTGTGTTGGACAAAATAAAGAAATGTAAGTTCATCCTTTCACATTACTTTGTCTTTCTCTTTCGACTGCTAGCCTGTTAACTATTTATTTGATTTCAGTTGTTCGAAAGCCTGTAGCCAAGAAGGCTGCAGAGAGCCAACAGGGAGGAGGCCCCTCAACAAAACCTCGACCGCCGGCGAATACTACAGCGTCGGCGAAGACCACAACCAACCAACAGGGGGAAGGCCCTTCGAAGAAGCCTTCTGTATCGGTAACCAGACTTTCATTATTTTCTTCTGGCTTTCGATTTTTGACTTTCGATGCAATTGCTAAATCGAATTCCCATTGGTTTTTTAGGCACCTTCGCCCAAGAAACGGCCAGCACTGGTGGTCGAATCTGGGAGCGATGAAGAAGGTGACTCTCCCCCTGCTCCTCTAAAAAGGCGAAAGCTAACGAAGGACGCTCCTGCTCCTGCTCCTGAGGGTCGAACAATTAGAATAAAGGTTGCTGGGAGAAAGCCCAGGCCACCTCCAGTGATCATTGAGGAGCCAACGGAGGAGGAACTAAACGTTCTTCTCAATAAGCCTGTCGAAAGCGACAATTCCAGCCCTGGGGCTGAAGCTAATTTACAGGTAATCTCTTAGATCCTTTTTGTAACTTAGGTGTAGATACCTACATTCGACTATGTCTCTTTCGATTTCTAAAGATTCTTCTTCTTTCCTTTCTCAGGACACCACTGAAAGCTCACCGCCAAGGACCTCTGAAACACTGGAGTCTGCTGAACTCAGCAGGCCACAAGAAAAAGGCTTGGAAAATGACGAAGCCCATACTGAAATAAATGAGGCCAATGTTGAGACGGTAGAAAAACCAGCAGAGGATCCTCAAACGGAAGAACAACAGCCGAAAGAGGTTCAGGTGGTGGATCTGTCGGAAGAGAATCGTGACGAAGGGGACCATGGTAATGCTGGCGAAGAAAACCAAGGTGCCGCTGGCGAAGAGAACCAAGGTGACACTGGCGAAGGGCACCAAGGTAACGCTGGTACTTCCCCAGTCCGAGTCGAAGGGAAACAAGTCGAGACACCTAACACTCAACAGCCTCAAACCCAAGACAATGCTGTTGCAAGGACTGTTACCTCAACGAAGCACAGGTCGAAAGAGGACTTAGAACTCTTGAAACAAACTGACCCTGTTAGCTATCTCAACGCAATCATCGAGAGCAAGAGTTCGTCTGATGCTAGTCAGGAGGTTCCTACCCTGTCGGGGAAGTCGACTGAAACCTCTCCTCTTGATGAAGCTTTAGCGAAGGTTAAGGCCCAGTTTTTCAAGAAGGACTTGATGAAGGCTTTGGAGGGGGACCCCACTGCTCCATCATACTTGAGGGATGTTTTGAATGCTGTCGACTTGTTAGCTGTAGCTCCAGAAGTTTCAGGCTTGATCATGGAGTTACACTCCATGATTGATCAAGTCTCAGCAGATTATAGGCGTCAAAGGGGCTTTAATAGTCAGCTTGAGGTGTTATATGGAAAAAGTTATTCTGCATAGACTGCTGTTTCGGAGACGACTTCTCGAATTGCGGAGTTGTCGAAGCAAAAAGCATCTACGCAGGAAGAAGTCGATGCCATCGATCGAGAGAATGCTTCCTTCAGGGCACAAATCGAAGAAATAGAGGCTAAGATAAATGCCAACACTAAACGCAAGGAGGAACTTCTTTCGACCATCTCAGACACCGAGAGTCAAACTGAAATCAAACAAGGCCTGGAATTTGCTGAGAAGTCCCAAGGCTTCGACGCTCAGATTGCCAAGCTTGTGCAGGAGAACGCCTGGTGTAAGAAAATATTGGAGCTGCAGCAAGTCAAATACCTTCGACTCAAGGACTCTGTTCCCTTCTGATTGATTCAGCTTTTGTAACCATATTTTGTAATCTATATTCGACAACATTGCCATCTTGGCTAAAATTATATAAAAAATTTCCATTTGGCTTTTTATGGTTAATTTAGTCTTGTTATTTTATTATTTTATTTTTATCTCTTGGAGTGTAGGTTTGTATTTTTTCAAATATTTACCATTTACTCTCAAGAGCCTTTTATCTTCACCTAACTCTTCGACTTCATAGGCTCCACCAGAAAAAGTTTGGATAACTCTGAATGGTCCTTCTCATTTGGGTGACCATTTCCCCATGCTTCGATCCCTTCGATCCATGGGAAGAATTACCTTCCAAACTAGTTCTTCAGGCAAAAATACCTTAGGTTTTACCTTTTTATTATAAGAGTCTTCTACTCTTTTCTTCTGAAGCCTGAGTAGGTCAAGAGCGCGCAATCTCTCTTCGTCTAAATCCACCAGTTCGTCTAACATCATGTTCCAATAAACTTCAGAGGGAATATCATAATGCCTCTGAACCCTTGCAGATTGAAGACAAATTTCTGCTGGCAACACTGCATCATGGCCAAAAGTTAGCCTATATGGTGTTGTACCAGTGGCTTCTTTTGGGGACGTTCGACAAGCCCACAGAATCTGGTCTAACGTCTTATGCCAATTCTTTGGTCTCTTCCCAACATGCTTTTTTATCAAGCCAATCACTACTTTGTTTGCTGCTTCGACTTGACCATTTGCCTGTGCATAATAAGGCGTTGATGTTAGGAGTTTGAAACCTGTTTCCTGAGCAAATTCCTGCATCTTTCGACCAGTGAAAACTGATCCTTGATCAGTTGTTATCGTCTCAGGGATTCCATACCTAAAGATAATGTTCTTTTGAATAAATTCAATGACATTTTCTTGGTCTACATTGACTAAAGGGATAGCTTCGATCCACTTAGTAAAGTAATCAATGCCTACCAGTATGTATTTCTGACTCTTTGATGATGCTGGTCGAATCTCTCCAATGAGGTCCAACGCCCATCCTCTAAAGGGCCAAGGCTTCACTATCAAGTGAAGTTCGCTTGCTGGTACATGTTTGATGCCTGTATGGACTTGACACTCTTGACAACCTTTGGCGAACTCAACACAATCTTTCAGCATAGTGGGCCAATATAGTCCTTGTCGAAACAACAACCATTTCATCTTATGGCCTGCTTGGTGAGCCTCACATGCTCCAGCGTGCGTAGTCGAAAGGGCTATGTATGCCTCAGTTTCACTTAAGCATTTTAGCAATACCCCTTCAGGCGTTTTTTTGAATAACTCATTACCCATGAGTATATAACTCAACGCCCTGTACTTTGTTTTTCGTTCTGTTAAAGCTCCTGGATTTTGAAGATAGTCCACAATGGGTTTCCTCCAATCTTGCTCTGATAAATTATCTATGAACGAAATTTCAAAGTTACTTTGATCAGCATATCCTAGTCTCGTCGATTCCAAGTCTGTTGGTGATAGACAAGTTGCTTTTATCTTTTCTCGAACTTCGATTGCTCTTTGCAATCTCGTTTTTGAAATCTTATACCCAGATGCAATCTGTGCCAAGTCGTTGGCTATTTGATTTTCGACTCTGGGTATGTGTCGAATGTTGATCGTTTCAAATTTTTTCAATAAACGATTTGCTATCACAAAGTACATAATGAGATTCTCTCTTATGCATTTATATTCCTTTGTGACTTGCTTAATGACTAACTCTGAGTCTCCCATTATTTCGACTCGAGTTGCCCCCAATTCCAACAATATCTCAAGGCCGGTAATTAGAGCTTCATACTCAGCCTCATTGTTCGAACAAGAACCTGATATTTTGTACTTGAATGTTGTTGGAATTTTATCTGGAGAAATAATCAAGACTCCTACCCCTGTTCCATCTTTATGGCTGGAACCATCGAAGTAGAATTTCCAAGGCTCTATCTCCACATAATTAATATCCTCAACTTGAATTGAGTGGTCGACTATGAAGTCTGCAACCACTTGTCCTTTTACTGCCTTAAGAGGCATAAAGGTCAAGGAGTATTCAGTTAATGCTAATGCCCACTTGCCAATTCGACTGTGCAAGATAGGTTTCGACAACATATACTTGAAAACATCAAAATGAGACGAAACATACACATCAACTGGTTTTATATATTGCTTGAGTTTTGTACAAGAGAAATACAGACATAGACACAATTTTTCAACTTCACTATATCTAGTTTCTGCATCGTTCAAAACTCTACTGAGATAGTAAATGGGTCTTTTGACTCCATTCTCATCCTCTTGGGCTAACATGCTTCCCAAAGTTTTGTCGGATGCAGCTATGTACAATCTCATACTCCTATTGCTACAAGGAGGCACCAAAATAGTGTTTACCTTGGTATTTGGTAAACAACCGCTGATCCTCCAAATGGTTACTTATTTGGTTACTCGCAGGATCGATCAGATTGATCCTAGGACATAGGTTGATTTTGAAGTTTTGATTAAATTGGATAAGGCTTTAAATAAAGAAGCTTTAAATGAAATAAAGAGGTTTCAAGTAAATTGCATGAAGAAAGGACTTGGTAGAATAAACAAGGCTTAAAGTAAAAGGGTTCGACAGGAATGTAAAGAGGAAAGCAAGTAAATTTCTGGAAAAGTAAATGACTTTGATTAATAAAATTGGTGTTTCACACATACATTTCTCAACAATTCTTTCTCACACGCTGGGTACTCGAATCTATATGAGTGACTTTGTATAGAATTGTGAACACACGCGAGAACTTACATGACTACTACTATTTATACTAAAACATCCCAAGTAACCGTCGGGCAGTTACACTGCTTCGAGATGATTCCACTTGGCACGTTCTCAACGTTCGACGCTCCAGATCTTTGCACGCTACACGTGGTAACTGCTGGAAACCGTTTTCCCTCCAAAAGCTTGAATTTCAAACTGCTCCACTCTGAACCATCGAACATTTTCGTCGAGAGACATCTTCGACGAGAAACTCCTTCGACGTCGAAGGCAACCAACTTCTCCCTTGGAAGAAATCTTCTAAGTACTTTGCCATCTTTCGACGGGCATTTCGACAGACTTAGCCAGTCGAAAACATCCTTCAGCTTTAATGGCTGACATCAACAAAACAAAGGTGTCGAATTTAGGAGCCAACAAATTGCCCCCCAAGAATGCCTTATTTCGACTCTGAAAGAAAAAGGCATTCTTTGAAACGCCATTCGACACCTGTCTTTTCACGCTTAGTCACAAATTAACTTGTGCACTTTTTGTTGTTTTCTACCAACTATTGGCAATCCCAAGAAAACCATCATTTATCCGTACCTAGGACGTCACTTTCAGTACGGCGTGCAGTACCAAACGTCATTTCAGAATTTGTCATTATGACAATTCCCAAAAACGAGGACGCACGCTGCGTCCCTCTATTTCTGCAGAACGGCTAAAACAACAGGGGGCTGCCACGCGTCCCACTAGCTCCTGCAATAATTAAATGGCATTTAATGTCCTCGGTTTTGGGGATTTTCCCCCACTACTATAAATAGCAGTAAGTACCCCATTGTGGGACTTTTTACGCCATCTAGCTTTCAAACTTCTCTGTTTTCATACAACTTGTCATCTTTGCAAAAACAGTTCCTTCTTCACTTCGTCTTCAACCTCAACACTAACAATGGCATCTGCTTCCAACGCTCCTGGCGCTACTGTACCATCTGAAAACGCTAAACCTAAGGCTTTCGTCACTGCTCCAGTAGTAACTTCTACAGGCAAACGAAGGGTTCCTGAACCCTTGGACATCGCCGTTCGCGATGCCTACTCACGCCACCTTATGATCCCGGTTGGATACTCCAACCAGATCTTTGCTATGTCTGGCCCCATGTATCCAAGTATCTCTGAGGCTATGAAGATCAAGAGCTATTTCCCGGTAGTTGAGAAACTCAAACCGGTTGCATGCGCCAAGAAAGACGCAGAAGACAATGAAGACCCTGCACATGAAAAAATCGACCTCCGCTTCTTCAACAGAGGTGTTAGGGCCTTCAGGTCTGGCCCTAGCCTTACCCCTGATTACGTTGCTTGGCTAGAAAAGATGGAGAAGCACCAAACTTCAATCTGGAAGGATATGGGGATTTTCGACCTGGTGATGCTGTCGAAGACAGGTTTGAACTATTCTCCGGAGATGCTGATAGCTTCTCTGCTGTTCTGGGACTACTCCCACTTTACTTTCCATCTTCCCTGTGGGATGCTAACCCCCACACTCTTCGATGTGGCCGCTATTACTGGCCTTCGACCCACCGGGGACTACTTCGATCCGGAGGAGATGTCGGAAGATCAAATTGGCTTCTCTGACACCAAACCAACATACACCACTTTCATCAACCACTATCACGACAGGTCGACAGATGCTGTGTCGGATGTCGAACACATAGCGTTTCTAGCCCTATGGCTGACTCGCTTTGTATTTTGCTCGAAGTCTTTACAGGTGACCAAAAAGATGGTCACTCTCGCTACTCAACTGCATCATCGCCAAAATATCTGTTTGGCAGAACTGATTCTGGCTAGCCTCTATGATTCGATCAGCAATGGGGCAACTCTTCTAAAAATTATCGAGAACAGGGCCAGTTTGCTACTTGCTGGGCCTTTTTGGCTGCTCCAACTGTGGCTCAATGCCACTTTCGAATCTTTCTTGCCTAAGAAGGTTCAGATAAATGAGCAGGCTCCAGAGATAGCGAACAGACGCGTCGAAGGAACCAGGCTGGCTATGTTGACACCTATGGAAGATGGACTGGAGTTTCAGCAAACCTTCACCAACTTCGTTCTGATGTTTGCTCGAAGGAAAGAGTTTGTTTCAACTATGGCTCCATTTTCTCGACGGCAGGTAGGCCCAGCATGGTTCACAAGGCCACATCCAAGGACGTCGAGTGGTCCTAATGTTGACGAACATACAATACTGTGGGAGGCGTTCCTCACACCAAGGATCATGCCTCTTCGATTCAGGAGCTCTAAGACTCACTTGAGTCTGATTGCATACCAACCAAACATGGTATCTCGCCAGTTTGGTATTATCCAAACGCTACCTTCTCCGATTTTTCCACGAGAGAAGTCAATGTTGTACTTCTGCAATGATTACACCGAAGAAGCTGCCATCAAGCATATCGGAAGATATGCTGGTCGAACAGTTCTCTCGTTGTTTGACTACCAGCTCAATTTTCTTTGCTCACCATCCTTCGAGGAGTGGTGGAAAAGCTATTATGCTGAGGAGTTCTTCGACGAGAAGGACTTCATGGATGAGCTTCAGAAATCTTTTGTCCTTGTGTTGGACAAAATAAAGAAATGTAAGTTCATCCTTTTACATTACTTTGTCTTTTTTTTTTTTTGACTGCTAGCCTGTTAACTTTTTTATTTGCTTTCAGTTGTTCGAAAGCCTGTAGCCAAGAAGGCTACAGAAGGCCAACAGGGAGGAGGCCCTTCAACAAAACCTCTGCCGCCGGCGAAGACTACAGCGCCGGCGAAGACCACAAACAACCAACAGGGGGAAGGCTCTTCGAAGAAGCCTTCTATATCGGTAACCAGACTTTCATTATTTCCTCCTGGCTTTCGATTTTTGACTTTCGATGCAATTATTAAATCGAATTCCCATTGGTTTTCTAGGCACCTTCGCCCAAGAAACGGCCAGCACTGGTGGTCGAATCTGGGAGCGATGAAGAAAGTGATTCTCCTCATGCCCCTCTAAAAAGGCGAAAGTTGACGAAGGATGCTACTGTTCCTGCTCCTGCTCCTGAAGGTCGAACCATCAGAATAAAGGTTGCTGGGAGAAAGCCTAGGCCACCTCCAGTGATCATTGAGGAGCCAACGGAGGAGGAACTAAACGTTCTTCTTAACAAGCCTGTCGAAAGCGACAATTCCAGCCCTGGGGCTGAAGCTAATTTACAGGTAATCACTTAGACCCTTTTATAACTTAGGTATAGATACCCATATTCGATTGTGTCTCTTTCGATCTCTGAAGATTTGTCTTCTTTCCTTTTTCAGGACACCACTGAAAGTTCTCCGCCAAGGACCTCTGAAACGCTGGAATCTGCTGAACTCAGCAGGCCACAAGAAAAAGGCTTGGGAAATGACGAAGCCCATACTGAAAATGAGGCCAATGCTGAAACGGTAGAAAAACCAGCAGAGGAACTTCAAACGGAGGAACAACAGCCAGAAGCGGTTCAGGCGGTGGATCTGTCAGAAGAGAATCATGAAGAAAGGGACCAAGGCAATGCTGGCGAAGAAAATCAAGGTGCTGCTGACGAAGAGAACCAAGGTGACACTGGCGAAGGGCACCAGCGTGACGCTAGCGAAGAGCACCAAGGTGACGCTGGCGAAGGGCACCAGGGTGATGCTAGCGAAGAGCACCAAGGTGACGCTGGCGAAGAGCACCAAGGTGACGCTGGTACTGCCCCAGTCCGAGTCGAAGAGCAACAAGTCGAGGCACCTAACACTCAACAGCCTCAAACCCAAGACAATGTTGTTGCAAGGGTTACCTCAACGAAGCACAGGTCAAAAGAGGACTTAGAACTCTTGAAACAAACTGACCCTGTTAGCTATCTCAACGCAATCATCGAGAGCAAGAGTTCGTCTGATGCTAGTCAGGAGATTCCTACCCTGTCGGGGAAGTCTACTGAAACCTCTCCTCTCGATGAAGCTTTGGCGAAGGTTAAGGCCCAGTTCTTCAAGAAGGACTTGATGAAGGCTTTAGAGGGGGACCCCACTGCTCTATCATACTTGAAGGATGTCTTGAATGCTGTCGACTTATTAGCTGTAGCCCCAGAAGTTTCAGGCTTGATCATGGAGTTACACTCTATGATTGATCAAGTCTCAGCAGATTACAGGCGCCAAAGGGGGTTTAACAGTCAGCTTGAGGTGTTGTATGGCAAAAGCTCCTCTGCGTGGACTGCTGTCTCGGATACGACTTCTCGAATTGCGGAGTTGTCGAAGCAAAAAGCATCTACGCAGGAAGAAGTCGATGCCATCGATCGAGAGAATGCTTCCTTCCGGGCACAAATCGAAGAAATAGAGGCGAAGATAAATGCCAACACTATACGCAAGGAGGAACTTCTTTCGACCATCTCAGACACCGAGAGCCAAACTGAAATCAAACAAGGTCTGGAATTCGCTGAGAAGGCCCAAGGCTTCGACGCTCAGATTGCCAAACTAGTGCAGGAGAACGCCTGGTGCAAGAAAAGGTTGGAGCTGCAGCAAGCCAAGTACCTTCGACTCAAGGACTCTATTCCCTTTTGATTGATTCTCTTTTGTAACCATATTTTGTAATCTATATTCGACAACATTGCCATCTTGGCTGAAATTTATAAAATTTCCATTTTGGCATTTTTATGGTTAATTTAGTCTTGTTCTTTTATTATTTTATTTTTATCTCTTGAAGTGTAGGTTTGTATTTTTTCAAATATTTACCATTTACTCTCAAGAGCCTTTTATCTCCACCTAACTCTTCGACTTCATAGGCTCCACCAGAAAAAGTTTGGATAACTCTGAAGGGTCCTTCCCATTTGGGTGACCATTTCCCCATGCTTCGATCCCTTCGATCCATGGGAAGAATTACCTTCCAAACTAGTTCTTCAGGCAAAAATACCTTAGGTTTTACCTTTTTATTATAAGAGTCTTCTACTCTTTTCTTCTGAAGCCTGAGTAGGTCGAGAGCGCGTAATCTCTCTTCGTCTAAATCCACCAGTTCGTCTAACATCATGTTCCAATAGACTTCAGAAGGAATATCATAATGCCTCTGAACCCTTGCAGATTGAAGACAAATTTCTGCTGGCAACACTGCATCATGGCCAAAAGTTAGCCTATACGGTGTTGTACCAGTGGCTTCTTTTGGGGACGTTCGACAAGCCCACAGAATCTGGTCTAACGTCTTATGCCAATTCTTTGGTTTCTTCCCAACATGTTTCTTTATCAAGCCAATCACCACTTTGTTAGCTGCTTCGACTTGACCATTCTCCTGTGCATAATAAGGCGTGGATGTTAGGAGTTTGAAACCTGTTTCCTGAGCAAATTCTTGCATCTTTCGACCAGTAAAAACTGATCCTTGATCAGTTGTTATTGTCTCAGGGATTCCATACCTAAAGATAATGTTCTTTTGAATAAATTCAATGACATTTTCCTGGTCTACATTGACTAAAGGGATAGCTTCGATCCAATTAGTAAAGTAATCAATGCCTACCAGTATGTATTTCTGACTCTTTGATGATGCTGGTCGAATCTCTCCAATGAGGTCCAACGCCCATCCTCTAAAAGGCCAAGGCTTCACTATCGAGTGAAGTTCGCTTGCTGGTACATGTTGGATGCCTGTATGGACTTGACACTCTTGACAACCCTTGGCGAACTCAACACAATCTTTCAGCATAGTGGGCCAATATAGTCCTTGTCGAAACAACAACCATTTCATCTTATGGCCTGCTTGGTGAGCCCCACATGCCCCAGCATGCGTAGTCGAAAGGGCTACGTATGCCTCAGTTTCACTTAAGCATTTTAGCAATACCCCTTCAGGCGTTTTCTTGAATAACTCATTACCCATGAGTGCATAACTCAACGCCCTGTACTTTGTTTTTCGTTCTGTCGAAGCTCCTGGATTTTGAAGATAGTCCACAATGGGTTTCCTCCTATCTTGCTCTGACAAATTATCAATGAACGAAATCTCGAAGTTACTGTGATCAGCATATCCTAGTCTCGTCGATTCCAAGTCTGATGGTGATAGACAAGTTGCTTTTATCTTTTCTCGAACTTCGATTGCTCTTTGTAATCTCGTTTTTGAAATCTTATACCCAGATGCAATTTGTGCCAAGTCATTGGCTATTTGATTTTCGACTCTGGGTATGTGTCGAATATTGATCGTTTCAAATTTTTTCAATAAACGATTTGCTATCACAAAGTACATAATGAGATTCTCTCTTATGCATTTATATTCCTTTGTGACTTGCTTAATGACTAACTCTGAGTCTCCCATGATTTCGACTCGAGTTGCCCCCAATTCCAACAATATCTCAAGGCCAGTAATTAGAGCTTCATACTCAGCCTCATTGTTCGAACAAGAACCTGATATTTTGTACTTGAATGTTGTTGGAATTTTATCTGGAGAAATAATCAAGACTCCTACCCCTGTTCCATCTTTATGGCTGGAACCATCGAAGTAGAATTTCCAAGGCTCTATCTCCACATAATTAATATCCTCGACTTGAATTGAGTGGTCGACTATGAAGTCTGCAACCACTTGTCCTTTTACTGCCTTAAGAGGCATAAAGGTCAAGGAGTATTCAGTTAATGCTAATGCCCACTTGCCAATTCGACTGTGCAAGATAGGTTTCGACAACATATACTTGAAAACATCAAAATGAGACGAAACATACACATCAACTAGTTTTATATACTGCTTGAGTTTTGTACAAGAGAAATACAGACATAGACACAATTTTTCAACTTCACTATATCTAGTTTCTGCATCGTTCAAAACTCTACTGAGATAATAAATGGGTCTTTCGACTCCATTCTCATCCTCTTGGGCTAACATGCTTCCCAGAGTTTTGTCGGATGCAGTTATGTACAATCTCATACTCCTATTGCTACAAGGAGGCACCAGAATAGGTGGCTTAGTGAGGTACCCTTTGATTTTGTCGAAGGCGTCTTGTTGCTCTTGCCCCCATTCGAACCCCTCTTTATTCAGTCGCAGTAAGGGTGAAAAGGCCTGAGCTTTCCCACTTAGATTAGATATAAACCTCCTTAAAAAATTTATCTTGCCTAAGAGAGATTGCAGTTCCTTCTTATTCGACGGCGCTTTCGCTTCCAAAATTGCCTTCGTCTTGTTCTGGTTGATTTCGATTCCTTTCTTGTGGACAACGAAGCCCAAGAAATCTCCAGCTTTCACACAGAACGCACACTTCAAAGGGTTCATCTTCAGACCATGTTCTCTCATTCTTTCGAATGATTGTCGAAGGTGGTCAATATGATTCTTCCTGGAAACAGATTTTATAACAATGTCATCAATATATACTTGCATAAAAGTGTTAATAAAATCATGGAAGATAGTATTCATTGCTCGCTGGTACGTTGCCCCAGCGTTTTTTAGGCCAAAAGGCATCACTACCCATTCGTAAGTGCCTAAGGCCTCAGGGCATCGAAAAGCTGTTTTCGACACATCCTCTTCAGCAATGAATATTTGATTATATCCTGAATAACCATCGAGCATACTCAGGTATTCATAGCCAGCGGCAGAATCGACTAGCATTTCCGCCACAGGCATAGGATATTCATCTTTGGGTGTAGCAGCATTCAAATCTCTGAAATCTATGCATACCCTTAACGTACCATTTTTCTTGATTACTGGCACAATGTTTGCAATCCATTCGACATACCTTGTAACACGGATGAATTTGCATTTCAGAAGTCTTTCGACCTCCGTTTTGATCTTCGACAGTATTTCTGGAGCGAAGCGCCTTGGATTTTGCTTGATTGGCTTCTTCCCAGGTTTGATTGGCAACTGAAGTTCTACCAATCCTCTGTCGAGACCAGGCATTTCGTCATAATCCCATGCAAAACAGTCTTTAAACTCTTTCAGCAATTGGATTACTTCCAACCTAAGTTCTGGATCGATTTTGGCGCTGATGTAAGTTGGCCTTTTCTCTGATCCTTCGCCTAAGTTGATTTCTTCTAAAGGGTCTTGCGCTAACATTTTAATGTTGTTCGCCAAGGGGTCCTTTTCGAAGCCCAAATGCTCATCGTCATAGATGGCGTCGAGCCTCTGTTCCTGCATTTCTTCTGGCATGATATCAGGAGGTTTTGGATCGAAATCCTTTCCTGGGCCTACAGCAAATAATTGTTGATCATTGGCCTGTGTGGCCATGTACTTTACTTCGGCTTCGAGAGCCGTTATCATCTTGGTTTCGGCTATATAAGCCGAAATTCGCTTCAAAGATTGCGACTCAGTCATTATCACTGAATTCGCTTCCCCAACCAGTTGGTTGGATATCAGTTAACCCACTGAAGTCTATGTGGGACAAGTCTTCTCTGTCCCATTGGAAACCATGCTCAGGATGCAGGTATAGGGAACAAAAAGTGTTTGGCGCTGGCGCCATGTCGAAGTCAGGTGTTGGACATGGCCCTATGTGAGCCAAGTTCTTGTCGAAATCTGCCAAACCCAGGTGATTCACTTCGCCAAGGTAATAGCTTTGATCTGCCTCTATGTTTTCGACCATCTCATCTGGACGCTATAGCAGCAGCCTTTGGTGCATTGATGAAGGCACAGCGCCAACACCATGAATCCATTCACGGCCCAACAAAAGATTGTAGTTAGGTTTGGCCGATATGACCATAAACATCGTTGGTCGAAGGATCGACCCTACTTTGATATCTAGCTGGATCACACCCATAGTGGTCCCTATGCCGCCCTCATAGTTCGACAGGACCATGTTGTGAGGCTTAATGTCCTCATCCCTTTTGCCAATTTTCCTTAGCATAGAGTGAGGAATAATGTTGATGGTTGCCCCACAATCCACCAATATTTTATTCACAGTAGTTTCTTCGAGTTTAGCCCTTATGAATAAAGGCTTGAGGTGATTTTTCATCGCCTTTGTAGGTGGCTCGAAGAAACCATTTTGTTCCTCAGTAGTGCCATTGTCCATGACAAAATAGCACACTGGCCTATGTTTGGCCATTTCTTGCTCCACTTCCCAGTCACTTGCTTCGACTTATACCTGTCGATTGAATTCTCTGGGCAACACTGAAACTATATTCACCATTATGTCCAAAGTATCATCAGACTCAGCATCGTCTTCGTCTTCGACTTCACTTTGGTTAGGCCAAACTAGCCTGTTGGTTACTGGCTCTCTTTCTAGAGGTTTCCTTTGCTTCCTTTGAGGAACGTTCGAACTGGTTTCTGCCTTTGGTTCGTTGGCAGCCTCCCTTTCAGCTTTTCGTCTCCTTTGATATCTCCTCCATTGAGATCGAGACATGGGATTTTTACCTTTGTAGTTGCTGGACACTTGTGCAACCTTAGGTGCAGCAACTTGAGGCTCTTTCTTTTGAGTCAAAGAGGAACCTCTTGGCACATCGAAAGAATGCCATTTCTCCTCACTTGGCCTTTTCCGACCAGAGGTCTTGTACCAAGTATCTACTGGCACATTTGTTAGAGGCCTAAAAGTCAATGGCCTCTTTTCTTGGTTAGAACCTCTTTGGGAGGCTCTTCTGGGATCGTGTCGAAGGTCAACATTCTCCCTTCTCTTATTCGTTGCTCTTACGCCTTGAATGTGCTCAGCAGCTTTTTTATCAAAGATCGAACTGCATCTTGGACACAGCATCACCTCTGATTTCTTTTTCTGGCATCTTTGTAGAAAATCTGCCAAGTTTTCATTTTCCCGAGGGAAAGCAGTCTTATTAGCTTGTTCTTGCCTCATGGCCTCTTCTGATGCTTTTGGGTCAGAAAGTTCGACCATGTTGATATTCATTGTATCTTTGTTAGCAAGAGTTAACTGCTTCATTTGTATCTCCAGATTCTCCGTCTGGCCTTGAATGGTGGCCAAGTGGGAACTGGGTTTTGATCCAGTTTTTTGTGCTTCAGCGGTCTCCGACTTCGGGTTTTCGACCGCTTTCTGGACAGCTTCAATTGTCTTCCTGGATAAATTTCCAGAAAAACTGCCAAAGATTGGCATGTTGATGTGGTCCTTTGAGACTTCGACCATGGTAATTCCTGGCTTCTTCGACTGGATGCTGGTTGCCTCTATCACGTTCACCTCAGAGGGTTCAGCATAGTGGGCTTCAGCCTGCAATGGATTTGAATCGACAGCCATGGGGGATTTGTCAGCAAACTTCAATCTCCCTTCTTCGATAGCGTCTTGCACGAGATTCCTGAAAAGAAAACATTGAGACGTTTTATGGCCCAAAAATTATGATATTTGCAAAAACCTCTCTTCTTTCTTTGATCAAGAGGAGGCACTTTTACCCCTGGGGGTACTATCATTTGGCCATCTTTAACCAGCAAGTCGAATATTTCATCACATTTTGTGATGTCAAAACTATAAGTCTTTTTTGGGAACCTATCGTTGGTCCTTTTTGGACCAATGGGATTTTTCCCATTTGAGGGGACTAACAGTTTACAAGAGTATGGTGGCCCTTGTTTCAGTTCTGCTAAATCGACTTCTCCTTCTTCGACAGTTAAAGTATCATCGAAGGATTCTAGATCTTCGTCATCCATCTCAACGTACGCTATCCTCTCTCTCTTGTGAGTTTTTGTTGCCTTAGCTTTTTCAGCTTTGAGGCGTTCTACCTGTCGAACTCTATCGGCCAGTTGGGCCATGTCTCTTAGGTACTGGGTGTCTAGCTTCTTCCTAATGGAATAATCTAAACCGCCTGCGGCTATTTCGACCAACTCATGTTCTGGCACTTGTGTAAAACATCTCGCCTTGAGCAACCTAAACCTATTTAGATATTCGTCTATAGGTTCAGTGAAACGTCTCTTCACACTGGCCAGTTCTTTCAGGCTTATCTTGGTTTGCCCCATGTAGAATTGTTCATGGAACAATCTTTCCAACTGGGTCCAATGATGGATCGAATTGGGGGGGAGAGTTGTAAACCAAGTAAAAGCGTTCTTTGTTAAAGAACTTGGGAAGTACTTGATCCTTAGGTTTTCGTTATTCGAAATGTCACCCGCTTCGATCAAATATCTCGCCACATGCTCGACAGTAGATTCTGTGGTGTCCCCAGAGAACTTAGTAAATTTGGGGACTTTGCATCTAGGAGGTAAGTCCGTTTGTAACACGTATTCTGACAATGGAGATGTAAAGTTGGGCCTTCGAAAGCCCATGTTCATCCCATTCTGAGTCATGATCCTTTCAATCATGGTTGCCAGATTGTTTTCCAAACCCATGTTTTGGTATTGGATATGCTGAACCACTTCGTCAGCATTTTGGTTTCTGTTAACTAACCTTACCTCTGGGGTTATTACCCTAGGTTCCTCGACAGGTTGTTCCAATCGTGCCCTAAGGTTTTCTTCGACAGGCTGTTGAGCCTGGTTAATGGTGGTTTCTTCCTCTAAAAATATCCCCTGGTTTCCCCTTATTTGCGCCCTTTGGGGCTGTCGAATCGGTTGGGGTACTCCAAAGAAATCAGCCAAGCGCGCCATTTGCGCTGTCATTTGCTGATTCGATTGAGTAGTGTTTTGTATTAGAGGGTTTAGCACTGTACTCAAAGTTTGTGCCAATATTTGCACCATATCATGGTTGCTTTCGTCCATTTGTTGCCTCAAGACTGCTGTCGAGGCATTTGTAAGGCCATGGGCTACTTGGGACGTTCCTCCTAAGAGTTGGGTCCTATTTCTATTCGCCATGCCTACTCCAGAGCCTTGGAGTGGCGAAGAGGCACTCACTAAAGGGTCTGAAAAAGTGGACGCAGCATTCGTCAGGCTTGCCACTTCAGAAGTTGGCATACCATAGAATGGAATAAATCCTGGGGGAACCAAAGGCCTTGTGCCTAAATTTCCCCTTGGTGGGGGAGTTCCCAAAGGCATCCTGGGGCCTGTTAACGAAGGTATTGGCCCCGTGGTTGTGACCGATACTGCTGGTGTCGAACCAACATTTGTCGCTTCACTTACGGTCGTACTAACCGTTGCTCCCACATTCGTTTGTGGGATTTCGTTATTGTTTGGCGGATTCGCCATCTCTTCCCTTCTTCTGGCAGTATTGTTATCGTTAGTGTATATTCTACCACTTCTCAATAACATACAACTCGAAAAGATGAGATTATTTTCAACAATCAACACACGGTCCCACCGGGTGTGCCAATTTATTTACCTTGGTATTTGGTAAACAACCGCTGATCCTCCAAATGGTTACTTATTTGGTTACTCGCAGGATCGATCAGATTGATCCTAGGACATAGGTTGATTTTGAAGTTTTGATTAAATTGGATAAGGCTTTAAATAAAGAAGCTTTAAATGAAATAAAGAGGTTTCAAGTAAATTGCATGAAGAAAGGACTTGGTAGAATAAACAAGGCTTAAAGTAAAAGGGTTCGACAGGAATGTAAAGAGGAAAGCAAGTAAATTTCTGGAAAAGTAAATGACTTTGATTAATAAAATTGGTGTTTCACACATACATTTCTCAACAATTCTTTCTCACACGCTGGGTACTCGAATCTATATGAGTGACTTTGTATAGAATTGTGAACACACGCGAGAACTTACATGACTACTACTATTTATACTAAAACATCCCAAGTAACCGTCGGGCAGTTACACTGCTTCGAGATGATTCCACTTGGCACGTTCTCAACGTTCGACGCTCCAGATCTTTGCACGCTACACGTGGTAACTGCTGGAAACCGTTTTCCCTCCAAAAGCTTGAATTTCAAACTGCTCCACTTTGAACCATCGAACACTTTCGTCGAGAGACATCTTCGACGAGAAACTCCTTCGACGTCGAAGGCAACCAACTTCTCCCTTGGAAGAAATCTTCTAAGTACTTTGCCATCTTTCGACGGGCATTTCGACAGACTTAGCCAGTCGAAAACATCCTTCAGCTTTAATGGCTGACATCAACAAAACAAAGGTGTCGAATTTAGGAGCCAACAAATAGGTGGCTTAGTGAGGTACCCTTTGATTTTGTCGAAGGCTTCTTGTTGCTCTTGCCCCCATTCGAACTCTTCTTTATTCAGTCGAAGTAAGGGTGAAAAGGCCTGAGCTTTCCCACTTAGATTAGATACGAATCTCCTTAAGAAATTTATCTTGCCTAATAGAGATTGCAGTTCCTTCTTATTCGATGGCGCTTTCGCTTCTAGAATTGCCTTCGTCTTGTTCTGGTTGATTTCGATTCCTTTCTTGTGGACAACGAAGCCCAAGAAATCTCCAGCTTTCACACAGAATGCACACTTCAAAGGGTTCATCTTCAGACCATGTTCTCTCATTCTTTCGAATGATTGTCGAAGGTGGTCAATATGATTCTTCCTGGAAACAGACTTTATAACAATGTCATCAATATATACTTGCATAAAAGTGTTAATAAAATCATGGAAGATAGTATTCATTGCTCGCTGGTACGTTGCCCCAGCGTTCTTTAGGCCAAAAGGCATCACTACCCATTCGTAAGTGCCTAAGGCCCCAGGGCATCGAAAAGCTGTTTTCGACACATCCTCTTCAGCAATGAATATTTGATTATATCCTGAATAACCATCGAGCATACTCAGGTATTCATAGCCAGCGGCAGAATCGACTAGCATTTCCGCCACAGGCATAGGATATTCATCTTTGGGTGTAGCAGCATTCAAATCTCTGAAATCTATGCACACCCTTAACGTACCATTTTTCTTAATTACTGGCACAATGTTTGCAATCCATTCGACATACCTTGTAACACGTATGAATTTGCATTTCAGCAGTCTTTCGACTTCCGTCTTGATCTTCGACAGTATTTCTGGAGCGAAGCGCCTTGGATTTTGCTTGATTGGCTTCTTCCCAGATTTGATTGGCAACTGAAGTTCTACCAATCCTCTGTCGAGACCAGGCATTTCGTCATAATCCCATGCAAAACAGTCTTTGAACTCTTTCAGCAATTGGATTACTTCCAACCTAAGTTCTGGATCAATTTTGGCGCTGATGTAAGTTGGCCTTTTCTCTGACCCTTCGCCTAAGTTGATTTCTTCTAAAGGATCTTGCGCTAACATTTTAATGTTGTTCGCCAAGGGGTCCTTTTCGAAGCCCAAGGGCTCATCGTCATAGATGGCGTCGAGCCTCTGTTCCTGCATTTCTTCTGGCATGATATCAGGGGGTCTTGGATCGAAATCCTTTCCTGGACCTGCAGCAGATAACTGTTGATCATTGGCCTGTGTGGCCATGTACTTCACTTCGGCTTCGAGAGCCGTTATCATCTTAGTTTCGGCTACATAAGCCGAAATTCGCTTCAAAGATTGTGACTCAGTCATTATCACTGAATTCACTTCCCCAACCAGTTGGTTGGATATCAGTTAACCCACTGAAGTCTATGTGGGACAAGTCTTCTCTGTCCCATTGGAAACCATGCTCAGGATGCAGGTATAGGGAACAAAAAGTGTTTGGCGCTGGCGCCATGTCGAAGTCAGGTGTTGGACATGGCCCTATGTGAGCCAAGTTCTTGTCGAAATCTGCCAAACCCAGGTGATTCACTTCGCCCAGGTAGTAGCTTTGATCTGCCTCTATGTTTTCGACCATCCCATCTGGACGCCATAGGAGCAGCCTCTGGTGCATTGATGATGGCACAGCTCCAACACCATGAATCCATTCACGGCCCAACAAAAGATTGTAGTTAGGTTTGGCCGATATGACCATAAACATCGTTGGTCGAAGGATAGATCCTACTTTGATATCTAGCTGGATCACTCCCATAGTGGTCCCTATGCCGCCCTCATAGTTCGACAGGACCATGTTATGAGGCTTAATGTCCTCATCCCTTTTGCCAATTTTCCTTAGCATAGAGTGAGGAATAATGTTGATGGTCGCCCCGCAATCCACCAAAATTTTATTCACAGTAGTTTCTTCGAGTTTAGCCCTTATAAATAAAGGCTTGAGGTGATTTTTCATCCCCTCTGTAGGTGGCTCGAAGAACCCATTTTGTTCCTCAGTGGTGCCATTGTCCATGACGAAATAGCACACTGGCCTGTGTTTGGCCATTTCTTGTTCCACTTCCCAGTCACTTACTTCGACCTCCACCTGTCGGTTGAATTCTCTGGGCAGCACTGAGACTATATTCACCATTATGTCCAAAGTATCATCAGACTCAGAATCGTCTTCGTCTTCGACTTCACTTTGGTTAGGCCAAACTAGCATGTTGGTTACTGGCTCTCTTTCTAGAGGTTTCCTTTGCTTCCTTTGAGGAACGTTCGAACTGGTTTCTGCCTTTGGTTCGTTGGCAGCCTCCCTTTCAGCTTTTCGTCTCCTTTGGTATCTCCTCCATTGAGATCGAGACATGGGATTTTTACCTTTGTAGTTGCTTGACACTTGTGCAACTTTAGGTGCAGCAACCTGAGGCTCTTTCTTTTGAGTCAAAGAGGAACCCCTTGGCACGTCGAAAGAGTGCCATTTCTCCTCACTTGGCCTTTTTCGACCAGAGGTTTTGTACCAAGTATCTACAGGCACATTTGTGGGAGGCCTAAAAGTCAATGGCCTCTTTTCTTGGTTTGAACCTCTTTGGGAGGCTCTTCTGGGATCATGTCGAAGATCAACATTTTCCTTTCTCTTATTCGCTGCTCTTACGCCTTGAATGTGCTCAGCAGCTTTTTTGTCAAAGATCGAACTGCATCTTGGACACAGCATCACCTCTGATTTCTTTTTCTGGCATCTTTGTAGAAAATCTGCCAAATTTTCATTTTCCTGAGGGAAAGCAGTCTTATTAGCTTGTTCTTGCCTCATGGCCTCTTCTGATGCTTTTGGGTCAGAAAGTTCGACCATGTTGATATTCATTGTATCTTTGTTAGCAAGAGTTAACTGCTTCATTTGTATCTCCAGATTCTCCGTCTGGCCTTGAACTGTGGCCAAGTGGGAACTGGGTTTTGGTCCAGTTTTTTGTGCTTCAGCGGGCTCTAACTTCGGGCTTTCGACCGCTTTCTGAACTGCTTCAATTGTCTTCCTGGATAAATTTCCAGAAAAACTGCCAAAGATTGGCATGTTGATGTGGTCCTTTGAGACTTCGACCATTGTAATTCCTGGCTTCTTCGACTGGCTCCTGGTTGCCTCTATCACGTTCACCTCAGAGGGCTCAGCATAGTGGGCTTCAGCCTGCAATGGATTTGAGTCGACAGCCATGGGGGTTTTGTCAGCAAACTTCAACCTCCCTTCTTCGATAGCGTCTTGCACAAGATTCCTGAAAAGAAAACATTGAGAAGTTTTATGGCCCAAAAAATTATGATATTTGCAAAAACCTCTCTTCTTTCTTTGATCAAGAGGAGGCACTTTTACCCCTGGGGGTACTATCATTTGGCCATCTTTAACAAGCAAGTCAAATATTTCATCACATTTTGTGATGTCAAAACTATAAGTCTTTTTTGGGAACCTATCGCTGGTCCTTTCTGGACCAATGGGATTTTTCCCACTTGAGGGGACTAACAATTTACAAGAGTATGGTGGCCCTTGTTTCAATTCCGCTAAATCGACTTCTCCTTCTTCGACAGTTATAGTATCGTCGAAGGATTCTGGATCTTCGTCATCCATATCAACATACGCTATCCTCTCTCTCTTGTGAGTTTTCGTTGCCTTTGCTTTTTCAGCTTTGAGGCGTTCTACCTGTCGAACTCTATCGGCCAGTTGGGCCATGTCTCTCAGGTATTGGGTGTCTAACTTCTTCCTAATGGAATAATCTAAACCGCCTGCGGCCATTTCGACTAACTCATGTTCTGGCACTTGTGTAAAACATCTCGCCTTGAGCAACCTAAACCTATTTAGATATTCGTCTATAGGTTCAGTGAAACGTCTCTTCACACTGGCCAATTCTTTCAGGCTTATCTTGGTTTGCCCCATGTAGAATTGTTCATGGAACAATCTTTCCAACTGGGTCCAATGATGGATCGAATTGGGGGGAAGCGTTGTAAACCAAGTAAAAGCGTTCTTTGTTAAAGAACTTGGGAAGTACTTGATCCTCAGGTTTTCGTTATTCTAAATGTCACCTGCTTCGATCAAATATCTCGCCACATGCTCGACAGTAGATTCTGTCGTGTCCCCAGAGAACTTAGTAAATTTGGGGACTTTGCATCTAGGAGGTAAGTCTGTCTGTAACACGTACTCTGACAATGGAGATGTAAAGTTGGGCCTTCGAAAGCCCATGTTCATCCCATTTTGAGTCATGATCCTTTCGATCATGGTTGCCAGATTATTTTCCAAACCCGTATTCTGGTATTGGATATGCTGGACTACTTCGTCAGCATTTTGGTTTCTGTTAATTAACCTTACCTCTGGGGTTATTACCCTAGGTTCCTCGACGGGTTGCTCCAATCGTGCCCTAAGGTTTTCTTCGACAGGCTGTTGAGCCTGGTTGATGGTGGTTTCTTCCTCTAAGAATATCCCCTGGTTTCCCCTTATTTGCGCCCTTTGGGGCTGTCGAACAGGTTGGGGTACTCCAAAGAAATCAGTCAAACGCGTCATTTGCGCTGTCACTTGCTGATTCGATTGAGTAGTGTTTTGTATTAGAGGGTTTAGCATTGTACTCAAAGTTTGTGCCAACATTTGCACCATATCATGGTTGCTTTCGTCCATTTGTTGCCTCAAGACTGCTGTCGAGGCATTTGTAAGACCATGGGCTACTTGGGACGTTCCTCCTAAGAGTTGGGTCCTATTTCTATTCGCCATGCCTACTCCAGAACCTTGGAGTGGCGAAGAGGCACTCACTAAAGGGTCTGAAAAAGTGGACGCAGCATTCGTCAGGCTAGCCAATTCAGAAGTTGGCATACCATAGAGTGGCATAAATCCTGGTGGCGCAAAAGGCCTTGTGCCTAAATTTCCCCTTGGTGGGGGAGTTCCCAAAGGCATCCTGGGGCCTGTGAACGAAAGTAATGGCCCCGTTGCTGTGACCGTTACAGCTGGTGTCGAACCAACAGTTGTCGCTTCACTTACGGTCGTACTAACCGTTGCTCCCACATTCGTTTGTGGGATTTCGTTATTGTTTGGCGGATTCGCCATCTCTTCCCTTCTTCTGGCAGTATTGTTACCGTTAGTATATATTCTACCACTTCTCAATAACATACAACACTCCTCGAAAAGATGAGATTATTTTCAACAATCAACACACAGTCCCACCAGGTGTGCCAATTTGTTTACCTTGGTATTTGGTAAACAACCGCTGATCTTCCAAATGGTTACTTATTTGGTTACTCGCAGGATCGATCAGATTGATCCTAGGACATAGGTTGATTTTGAAGTTTGATTAAATTGGATATTGGTTAAATGACAATAAAATAAAGAGGCTTTAAGTAAATTGCATGAAGAAAGGACTTGGTAAAATAAATAAGGCTTTAAATGAAAGGCTTCGACAGGAAAGTAGAGAAGAAAGCAAGTAAATTTCTGGGAAAGTAAATGACTTTGATTAATAAAGTTGGTGTTTCACACATACATTTCTCAACAATTCTTTCTCACACGCTGGGTACTCGAATCTATATGAGTGACTTTGTATAGAATTGTGAACACACGCGAGAAACTACATGACTACTACTATTTATACTAAAACATCCCAAGTAACCGTCGGGCAGTTACACTGCTTCGAGATGATTCCACTTGGCACGTTCTCAACGTTCGACGCTCCAGATCTTTGCACGTCGCACTTGGTAACCGCTGGAAACCGTTTTCCCTCCAAAAGCTTGAATTTCAAACTGCTCCACTCTGAACCATCGAACACCTTCGTCGAGAAGCATCTTCGACGAGAAACTCCCTCGACGTCGAAGGCAACCAACTTCTCCCTTGGAAGAAATCTTTTAAGTACCTTGCCATCTTTCGATGGGCATTTCGACGGACCTAGCTAAATCGAAAACATCCTTCAGCTTTAATGGCTGACATTAATAAAACAAAGGTGTCGAATTTAAGAGCCAACACGCGGTACGTGTGAAATTTCTGCTCGGTCGAACTTTTTCATGTACTCTTTGACTAAGTTCAGGTATTCGATGAGGTTGTTGTTTTTAGCCTGGTATCCTCCTTGGACTTGGGACGCGATGAGTTGAGATTCGGTGAAGATTTGTACCTCACGGGTGCCTAGGTCCTCGGCTAGTCTTAGTCCCGCGAGCAGGGCCTCATATTCCGCTTGGTTGTTTGAGGTCAGAAAAGAGAGGGTGAGCGAATGCTCAACCACCACACATTCCTTGTTCTCTAGGAGGATCTCGGCGCCGCTATTGGATGAGCTTGATGCTCCATCGACGAAGATGGTCTATTTGTGCTCTTTTCCTGCGGGGGGGGAGGGGGTGTGAGCGGTCCTCTCTGCGACGAAATCGGCCAAAGCTTGTGCCTTTAGGGCTTTCCTGCTTTCATACTAGATGTCAAACTTAAAGAGTTCCAAGGACCACTTCAGCATTCGACCCGCCATGTCTGGGTGACCCAGGAGCTGTTTCACGGGCTGATATGTTCGTACTATGATCGTGTGCGCGAGGAAATAGTGTCTGAGCCTTCTCGCCGCATTGACGAGGGCCAGAGATACTTTCTCTATCTGTTGTTATCTAACCTCGGTCCCTTGAAGCGCTTTGCTCGTGAAATAGACGGGTTTTTGCCCGTCGGGTGTCTCGCGAATGAGGGATGCGCTGACAGCTTCGACCGAGATGGCCAGGTACAGAAACAAAGGTTCCCCGTCGACTGGTCGTGATAACACGGGTGGTTGAGATAGACTTTGTTTAAGATGGAGAAGCGCCTGCTCGCATTCTTCGGTCCATTCGAAGGTTGCTTCCTTGCGAAGAAGCTTGAAGAAAGGGAGTGTGTGTTGAGCGGATTTTGCAACAAAGCGAAATAACAAGGTGAGCATGCCATTCAGGACTTGTATGGATTTCTTAGATGTAGGTGTGGGGAGGTCGGAGAAAGCCTGTTATTTGTCGGGGTTGGCTTCGATTCCTCGTTCAGTCAAGTAGAAGCCGAGGAATTTGCCCACCTTGACCCCGAACATGCACTTCTCGGGGTTAAATCTCATTTTGTATTGCCTCGCTTGAGCAAATACTTCCCTGAGATGAGCGGCATGGTCGGTGTCTACTCGGGACTTGACGATCATGTCGTCCATATATACCTCGAGCATATCCCCTATTTGGTTGCGAAAGACTTTATTCATCATCCGTTGATACGTTGCTCCTACATTTTTCAGACCAAAGGGCATTACGTTGTAGTAATAGTTGTCCGAGCTGGTCATGAAAGCAGTGCAATGCTTGTTGCTTATTACCATCGGAATTTGGTTATAGCCTGAATAGGCATCCATAAATGATAGTATTTTATAACCGGCCGAGTTGTCGACCAGCATATCAATATTCGGTAAAGGAAAAGCATCTTTCGGGCATGCCCAGTTAAGATCGGTATAATCAACGCACATTCGCCATTTTCCATTATTTTTCTTGACAAGTACAACATTTGACAGCCAGGTTGAATACCGGGCTTCAGAAATAAAATTTGCCTCTATGAGATCTTTTACAGCTTTTTCAGCAGCCTCCGTTTTTTCTGGAGACTGCCTATGTCTATGTTGCACTACTGCCCTAGCGGCTGGATCGATGGCGAGTTGGTGACAGGCGACCTCAGGGTCGAGTCCGGGCATCTCCGCAACGCTCTACGCGAACAGGTCTGTGTTCTCGCGCAATCAAGCTTTGATTTGCTTCCTCGCCAAGTCGGGGAGTCCGGTGCCAATCTTTACTCCTCTGCTTGGGTCTTCACCGAGGGGGATGAGTTCAAAGTCCCCATCCGGAATTGGTCGAAGGGGGACTCGCTCGCCGCTAGGAGGCTCATCCTGGTCGAAACGGGTGTCCAGGGATATTGAGTTGACCTCTGGAGGGGCTCTCTGCTCTTTCGCTTTGACGGGCTCTGACCTCCGAGGTTCTGGTCGTGTTGTTGTAGCTCTTTTAGCGGGCCTTGTACCGATGTCGATCGTATCGCGTCCCTTGGAAGCCGCGTTAAAACACCTTTGAGCAGCTGCTAGGTCCCCTTTGATGGTGGAGACCCGTTCCCTCTTTGTGTAAAACTTCATTTTTAGATGAACGGTGGATGGTACTGCAGTCAGCTCCGCCAGTGTCGGCCTTCCTAGAATGCAGTTGTAGAGGGAAGGGCAATCAATGACAAGGAAGCGCACCTTGACTTGTCTTGTTGTCGTATCCTCGCTGAATGTGACCATGTGCTCGAAGTATCCCCAAGGTTTGGAAGTTGAGACATTAAAGCCCTGCAGGTTCGACCCCACGTAAGGCGAGAGGTGAGAGTCGTCGAGCTACAGGGTTCGGAACAGTTGGATGTACATCACATCGACAGAGCTTCCTTCGTCGACGAGGACGCGATGTACGTCGAAGTTGGCCATCCTCGCTCTTATCAGCAGGTGGATGGCCGAATTGGGGGCCCTGTCGAGGAGCTCCTTGAGATAGAAAGTGATTGGCTGCGACCTGCCCCTCACTTTTTCAAAGGTCACCGTTTGAGGGGGGCCGTGTCGACCAATTCGTCCAGCTTCCTCTTATCTAAATTTATGGTCAGATCGTTAAACCCTCCACCATTGATGACCATGGAGGAGGGGAAGTGTTCCCACTTGTTATGCATCGACAGCGGTTCTTGCATGTGATCGGGGACATAGAAGTCCTCGGGTCTTGTAACGGAGAACGCGGTTTGGATGGGAACCGACTCGTCAGATGGTCGGGTATCCTCTTCTGCTTCCCTCGTCTCGCGAGCGTCCCGAAGTGGAGCGTCGTTTCGCCGATAATGTGCGAGTCTCCCCCCTTTTATGAGGGTCTCGATGGCGTCCTTGAGGTGGACGCAGTCTTTGGTCAGATGCCCGTGGCTCCGGTAATACTGACAGTATTTGCTCTGGTCCATCCCGAGTTTGGCAGGCGCCGGTCGGGGACACTTGTCGCCGCCATCTTTAAAGTCTGTACTCGCACACTTCGCTAAGATGCGCTCGCGGGAAGCCGTGAGCAGAGTGTATTCTGTGAACCGTCCTGAGGGCCCCCTCTGCTCCCGGGCGTCCCAGGGTTTATTGTCCTTTCTTTTTTCCCCGGTTCGTCGAGGAGGGGCGGTATCTTGTCGCGGATTGCTGCTGGATCCGCGATTCCTGGGGTCTCAGGATCTGTTGGCCGCTTCTCTCTCCTCGTAGTCCATGTAGGCTCTGGCTTTCTCGAGGAGGGCGTCGAACATTCGGGGTGGTTCGATGCCCACAGCTTTCCTGAATTCAGTATCGGGGAGGAGCCCCCTCTCCAGCAGGTATCTCTTCATATGGTCCATGCAAGGGACCTGGATGGCTTCCCGGTTGAAGCGGTTAATGAATTCCCTCAACGTCTCATCGTGCTTCTAGACGATGGCCTCGAGTGCCGCTTCGGTCTTCGGATGTTGCTGCGACGCAGTGAACGAGCTGATGAATTGGTTTTTCAAGTTTAGCCACGAGGTAATTGACCCCGGGGTGAGACCCTTGTACCAGTCCATAGTTGCTTTCCTCAGAGTCGTGGGGAACAACCGGCATCTGATTGGTCCCCCAATGTTATGGTAGTGCAGCATGGCCTCGAACCCGTCTATGTGGTCGATCGGGTCAGTGACGCTGTTATATTCTTTTAAGTGGGGAGGCTTCTCCATGCCCGGGGGAATGGGCGCCTCCATGATAGCTTGTGGCAAGGGACCGCAGGGGTCGTCCTCGTCACTCCGTTCTGGGGAGCGGGACGAGGATCCGATGTATTGTCGGTCACGATGGCCCTGGTCGTGCGGGACGTTCCTCGAGCAATGTGACCGTTGATAGATTCCTCCGCGTCTGTCCCTGGGAGGTCTTCGTTCTTTTCGTGAGGGACCATGGTCGAGCCTTTCTGCTTCAATGATTGGTTCCCTCTCCAAGTGAGGTCGCTGCCTGATTGGTCGGGGCGACGGGCTTCGAGAGAAGTCCCGATCCTGTCTCCGCGGGGGAGATCGGGTACGTTCCTCTGTTTTTCGAGGATGAGTGGATTGAGGCCTCATGTGCCTTCTAGGGGGCCTTTGGTCGTCTTCAAGTGCTCTCAATCTTTCCCCCTGTGTAAAGATGAGATAGTTGGTCTGGTTAATTGCCGTGAACAGTGTCCTGGTCGTGGCGTCTGCCCCGGCGGGGACAAAGACCTCGTGGAATTGGACGGTTGGATTCTCTTAAAGCCGAGGAGGGACTGATGAAGATGAAGCCGTGGATCCGTCCCGGTAGTTAGAGGGCCCAGGGACGATGCCTCTGGGGAGTATGTTATGGTCGGTGATGCCGGCGTTGTCGGGGCCGCCATTTTTGTCGGCGATGTTGTTGTTAGCTTCAATGACGCGGACATTCTGGTTGTCCTGAGTCTGGTCAGCCATGACAGTCGAGGATAGTTTTATCTTTTGTCTTTTTAAGTGAGTAAGACGGGGAAGCTTAGTTTCCCACAGACGGCGCCACTGATCGTACCTGATCAGAATTGGACCGTGACAACTGGCTTCGAATTGAATTTGAAGGAGATAGATGGATACCTGCAAGACACTCTGATGACAAAGTGAGAGACAGAATGAGCAGGCAATCAAGTATATTGGTGTGTATGAAATGAATATATGACCCTCTCGAAATAGAGAGTATTTATAGCCCCTAGCGCTGGGTCAAGGTCCCTTTATTGGGCTGACCAAACAGGCCCAACAAAGGGACTTCCAGGTTCTACGTGTGTAGTGGGGACTTGCACGTGGTCCCTTACCTGGATGATGCTCTCCGTAGAATAGGAAGGGTGAAGACGCGATCTTCCCGGGATCCTGAGGACTCTGAGATATTCAGAGAGGTTGAGAGTCTGTCCTACGAGGAGGGTGCTCGAGCAGGGCTTGGATTGAGATGTTCCTCGTCTGGGACGCTCTTCGCGGTCACCGGCGGGCACAATTGTATTCAACCAGTCGCCCATGATCGGAGTGTACCGGGGAGTCTAATGCTCAACATGATATATTGTAAAGCTTGGATTGAGCCTCACTAGTGATTGGGCCACGGACAGGCCCAGTCCAGAGAAAAAAAAAAACACACACACACACATATATATATATATATATATATATATATATATATATATATATATATATATATATATATATATATATATATATATATATATATATATATATATATATATATATATATATATATATATATATATATATATATATATATATATATATATATATATATATATATATATATATATATATATATATATATATATATATAATTGAGATGAAAATAACCATTTACACTTTAATTAAAATAATATTTAAACAATGTTAACTCATGTCATTATAGCACAAATAAAAAATAAAAAGTAATTTTTTTCTAAATTATTAAAGTTAAATTTTCTATTTCTTTTAACAATTTTTTTATTTTTAAATTTTTTAACATGTATCCTTATCTCCGGATAACGTTAATGTACTCTATTCATGTTACTGTAGCCATATAAATTTGCAGAATTGGTGTCAATCTACTGGAATGCTAGCAATAACACAACAATTCAAGAAATTAACTTCTGGATGAAAAATTATTTTATAATACAGGTAAATTATTATCAGAAGTTAACCTTTACATGCTTCATTAAAAAAAAGAGAAGTTAATTTTTAGATAGAAACTTTTGAAGAGAAAAAGAATAAAATATGAAGGTTTTCTGGAGCAATTGTTAGTAAAGTTAGGGTGTAAGTAACACTGTACTATATTTAGTTAAACAAATGAGGTTGGTTAGCATTTAGCCCAATTTCTACTGCCAAGGTTAGGTTTCTAGGTCCATGGATCGAAGCCTTCTCTTCATCTCGGGCTTTCCATTCTTATTATTGGAGAATTTGTCCTGACACTCTTTTTATTTAACCTGACACTCCTTCAATATTTGGTAATATAGAAAATACTCCCTTCTTTTATTTCATTAACAATTACGCGCCCAAAATTTTATAGTCCAATAAAAATTCTGGTATAAAATCAAACAAATTCGGTAGACTAATTAAGAGATCTAGTATGATTTTTATTGAGTTTTTCAAAAAAATTGGTGTGTGTCAAAATTTATCGGAATTTTTTAAAAGCATAAGAGGTTATTGGGTTTTTCTATTATCCAGGAAAATTCGGGTGTGAAAAGTTATCAATTTTTTCAAAATACTTATGAGGTTATCGGTTTTTTCTTTTCAAAAGACACCGATGATTACCAATTTTTTTCCATAATTATAAAAATCAGCCATTGTTATTTTTTAACGATTGAGATTTTGCTGAAACTTTTGTAAAACTGTGATTGCACCGACAATTTTATGTGACTCATAATGATTTCAAACTTGTATAAATATGTATCATATGTGTTAAAAAAATCTCATAGTGTCTCAATATTGGTATATCGCTTTTGTGTACTTCAACAACATAAAACTCCTAGTTGGTTTTAGGCTCAATATGACACCCCCTCTTTCTGTTTTGAAATCTAATTTGGATAATCCATTGCACCACATTGACAACAGAAAAGGGGTTAAAATTGAGTATTGTTAACCATCGATTGACAATGAATGGAACATTAGGGTTCAATAAGTTTGAGCTAAAGACGAACGAAAATTTAAAAGTCATATGGAGCACATATCACCGATATATCGACAATATTATCAAGATGTTGGAACGTCTTGAATCATCTAGTAATTCAATTTGTATTCATATTACTTTCTTGTTAGGTTATGTTAAAAAATATTTGTGTGAATTAATGTATTGCTAATTTTCGTCTAATGAAACTGTTAATATAAATTGTCAATAATATACAAATAATGTCAGCAACATAAAAGAAATAAGCAAACTAATAAAATCTACTCAGATCCACAATGGACAACGGGAAATGTGTGCTGCATGAGATAACCCATGATAGATCTAACCATTTGGGTTTGCCAAAACCATTATCTGAATGAAATGATATCCTCTATAATCACTGCTGATTAGTTATACCAGGTAGGGGCGGTAGCACGTCAACTAAAGGTCCAGCGTCATCAGTAGGCTAAGCAGGTGGATTGATGCGAGAGTGTGATACTGTAAAGTACCACTCTATGTAACCATCCTAACGCTGCCAAGGGAATTGCACATCCACTGCATTATGTCTAATAGTAATGACACTACTAACAATGTTAGACACAAACCATCTATCAATGCCTTTAGATGGAACAATAGAGTCTGGTCGAGGGATGCCCTAAACATGCCCATACTAGCGCATACACCTCTCAGGTAAATATCTAGCCATTGAACACTTCCATCACAGATAACCCAAAAATAGAGCATTATCATTAAAGACTCGATGCACTCTATGCTCTACATAGGGTATTCATATGACGTCGCCTAAGGTTAGCACATCAATTCTCCACCTGTACTCCTAAAGACCTCATGGATGTGAATGTTTAGCCTTCCATCTGGTGGCCCGTGGGGATTCATCAGTGATAGGACCATGAACACGCCTGTCACAAATGGACGAGCAATACTCGTATATCAAATAATACACAAAAAGAAAAGAAAAAATTACATATACAAAATGTCTTTGATAAATAAGTATTAAATCGATAAAACATAATAAATATCCATACTGAAATTGACTCATATATTCGACAAGCTGCCTCGTCTCAAAGATAATCTCCTTTCTAAGTGTAGTGTATAGTATCTTGAAATCAACACACCCTCATACCCAATAGACATGCTCAATCTCTAAAATAAAAGGGATGTATCTTGCATTCAAGTAGACATGATACTTATCCACCAGGATATTATATCCTACAATATGTAACATGTATATATTAGCGGTCGTCACATACATAGAGTGCTCCACCTGTGTATGTTACGTATCTTAGAGCCAAGATAAGCGAAAGTAATAACCTCTATAAGCCCTTAACTTCTCCATGATTATGGCCTTAGTCACCCCTAAGTATTGTTTAACCATAATACATGCAAGTTCCCTGTTAATAAGAGAAGCAGTGAAGACATTACCTACAATAAGGACAAGGGAGAGGCATGAGACATTATCCATGGTAATCTTCATCTCATCAAATGAAATATGAAAGGAAGATGCCGCTTTATGCCAACGCTCAACAAAAGTGGACAACGGTGGAGCGCCGAGCATGGTCAGCAAATAATCCCCCAATAGAAGAAGACTTGCATCAATGATAATCTGCCTGACCTCATAAGGCATCTAAACATCTACGAATTTATTCAACTTCTCCCCATATGTGGGCAACTTTAATAGGGTGAGGTAATGTAAAAATTAAAGTATAAATAATTAGTTATTTTCAATTAATCAATAATAAATAAATAAATAAATAAATAAAGAATATTTATACCTTTCCCTTCCATAATCTAAATTCCACATGACCGGCTTACGCGGTGACCAAGGTACGATCATTAGGACCTCTAAGGAAACCTTAATCTATGTGTACAAACGACTCCATATTAGGCTAAATTGTCACCTATGTGTCAGTCTGAGCCTCCACCTCTCTGTCAGTATGAGCAGCACCACCTCTGTGTCAGCCTGAGCCTTTATATCCTTATGAGTCATTGCCTCTACATGGTCAACAATATTAGCATCGTGCTTTGCATCAAGATTGTTGTCTCGTCTAGCTCTACCTCCTTTATGATGGAGAGTACAGGGTGCACATGACTACTCAATCCTCTTCCTATGAGAACTAATGGGGACTACTCTACTTGCTCGGATATGCAAATCATGTTTATCATCTGTCCTTGCACAATATCTCTCTACAATTGTCCTTTTTGCTCTGTAAGTCTATCTAGAAGCAATGGCGTCGTCTCTTCCATTGGTCCTTTATCCAATAAAAAACAAAAATACATAAACTACCTAATTTTAAAAATAAACTGAAAATGACCATATATTTACCAAATTTTTTGAAAAACACGGTAACATATATACTTTATTTACCGAAAGTTTTAAAATATCTAGTACACGTGTATGCATTTTTATTGAACATTTAAAAAATATAGGTGAAAATGCATGTTAGTTATCAAATATTTCAAAAAATTATGATATAAATACATGTAAAATATTAAAATTTACAAGACATTTTGAAAATATCGATAAAAGTATGAATCTAAAATGTCAAATAAAAAAGCATAATTTTAGTTTTTTCTAACACTTCGAAAGAAATATAAGATATTTTAAGATAATATAATATATAAATATTAGTGAGAGATTATAATCCATTAATAGTTAAATACTTTTAAATATGAGTCTCTTTGTTATAAAGTAAAAAATAAGAGAATTTGTCCTTGCATCCATTCAATTTAATCTGACACCCCCCTACACATACATTTTTACCATAATATCTTTCGTCTTAAGAAAATAAAATCCACATTTCATTTGTCATTTTTTTAACATTTTACAATACTTGTGCTAAAATCATTTTTTTTAAGTCATCTATCAGATATTTAAAGTAAACCATTTATAAAGATTTAATAAAAATATACAAGTAAAAGGATAAAAACAAGAAACATGAGATGCACTTGCATTTTTACAGTAATTCACAAAGTGTTTCTATCTCTAACCCTCACTTTAGAAAAGATTGTTCTTTCTAACCCTTCAAAACTTATTTTACTAAACTAAGTATTATTTACTTTTCCTCTCTTAACTACAATAGTATTGTTTTTTTATGGCTTTGAGTGAATACTATAATTCATTTAGTCATCAATAACATCTGACAGTTGTCTTGTTGAAGAATCAAATTTACCTATCTCTTAATACTTTTTCTAAATTCGATCTAATTAATTGGGAGGAATATAAAGTGTGAGTTCATATCTAATTTGATATGAAGTCAATACATAAGAAGTTAATCCTTATTGAAAGTATGTTACAATTTGTAATGAGGTAATTTTGTTGTGCGCGAGAGGAGATAATTTAGAGGAAAACAAGACAAGTAAGACACACCAGTGTTGAAAGAGTACAAAACTAGTACCATATGGCGCTTAAGGTTGGGTTTCTATTCACCCCTCGACCGCAACAATCGTATCCTTGAGCTTGGGTCAGACCCTAACTCATCCATTTATAAAACATGGGGAGTGACGTGTCCTTATGCATAAACGGTATGAAAAGCTTGGTAAAAGAGAAAAGTCACATTCTCCAGAATAATAGAGGAATAACGGTTTCCACGTTCCACGCTCTTGAGAGTGGAGCATAATAACCACTCATTGGATCAAAAGATCTAGACCCATTAGACCTTTATAAATACCTCATTCACAAAGTTGAGAGATGAGGTCATTCTATTCACCTAAAATTCTCAGATACGAAGCTTTTCACCACTTTGCGTGAACTTGTTGTTGTAAGTTTTAGATGCAATCTAAGAGGGAGGAGGTGAATTAGGTAATGTTGAATTTTTCTCGCTTAAGTGCTAATTTGTTAATTTTTTGGAAGAAACAATATGATTACTTAACCCATTTAGAGATGTTAATGAATAAAGTGCTAAAAAATAAATGTGTAGAAAGTAAATGACTCAAGAGAACTATCATGGTTCACCTTCTCCAAACGAAGGCTAGTCCAATCTCTTTATTTCCTTAACGAATTTTCATTATTTTTAGAATTCTGTCTACAAGTCTCACACCAAAACCTCTCTTACAATATTCTAACACATACACACAATAAAGAACACTACTTTCTTAATACAACTACCTTTCACCACACAACTTGATGAAAAAGTAATACATACACTTTGTAGATAATTGTTGAAGAATTTGTTGATGGCTTGTTTTCCAAATTGACACTTGAAATATGAATTCTATTTCTAATATCACAATTCAAAATAACAACACTTGAATGCTCAAATTATGTTTTGAAACTTTTATGATGTTTGAAAAGTTTTCAAAACTTTTGAATAAGGATCAACACTTTAAAAACTATTTGAATTGAGTAGAAAATGATTTGAAAGAGGTGAATTTCATTTTCTACTGTAAAGTGCCTTATATACACTCATAGACACATTTTCGAATGGATACAATACCATAAAAAGGTTCCATGAAACATTGTTATTCATTACAATGATGTTGTTTAGAGGAAAAATGCACTTTACATATGATAATCGATTACCACGGGGGTGTAATCAATTACCACCAACTAACATATAAAAATTTGAATTTTTTTAACTAGTAATCGATTACCATGACATTGTAATGGATTACCACTATCCTTTTTGTTTAAAATGCAACGTTTGGCAGTTTTTCTTCCATGGTTTTAATGTACTGCCTCTAAGAATATTTAAGATGAAAATTGAATGAAATTTCTAAGCTTTCAAAGTGATATATATAGTGAATTGTGACACGCACCTTTAAGATAATGATCATGCAATTTGTTTTCTGTAGATCATTCTTCATGACATCTTTATATTTTTCTTCTTTGATATTTAATTGTCTTCATCAAAAAATCAAGTCAACCTAGAAAAGACTTTCTTCACAATTTCCCTCTTTTTGATGATGGAAAATAATTTATTATATGTTTTTGATAAAGATTGAAAAGTTCCCCCTTAATTATATGACTCCCTCTCAATTAATTAATGTTGTAGTCTTTTCCATCTTAGGAACCTGCAAGTTTGATTTAAAAAAAAAACACAACACAAACCAACCTTTCTCCCCCTTTTGAAATTATCAAGAAGAAGAAAAATGGAGCAAAAAGTAGAAACATATAGATAACCATACAAACATACATTCAACAAGTAATATACATAAAAACCATATGTAGAACAAGTAAAATAAAAACATAAAAGTATGAACATACATAAAACTAGTAGTGAAAGCAACAAAGTAAAATCCTGAAAGTTCTAAAGCAAATGAAAAAAACTAATGCTAAGGAACAACACATGGTAATTTGATCTTTTCCTCAAAATCCTCTCCAAGTCCTTCAAGTTTCTCCAACCTGTAGGAGATACCTTCCAATTGATTTTGAAAATCATCAAAGCTTGTAGTCATGTAGCTTCGTATATCCAAAAGTTGATCCATAATAATCTGGTTGGTGATGGTGGTTAGAGGTTCAGGGACATGACCAGAAGAGCCAACATGTATAAATGGAACAACTAATGGTGGTATGAAATAAATTTTATGATTGGAGGTTTTATTTTCTTCATCCCTAAACATTCCAATTTTCCCAAAATACCTTTATAAATCAGATTCTCAAATTTACCCATTTCCAATTTTACTTCTCCTCCCAAATCAATATTGCAAAATGCAAGAAGCTTACTGATCTCCTGAGCATAAGGCAACCTAAAATTTTTCCCTCTATATATGAACATGTTAGTCTTCACAATAATGAAGCAATCTATCAAACAAAAGCATTTTACCGACAAAAATGTTATTTTTATTACTAGAGTCACCATGGTTCAAACTCCATTTATTTATCATAATTTCTTCCTTAGATAAACGAAACATAGATGATTAAACATATTTCTTGTTAAGAACATTCCATTCACAGTTTGTGTCGGGGTGAATTATGCATATTCACTAGGAAGATCAAGAAAGATACCTATTTGACTAGTAGGCATATCAATAGAAACCCCATTGATCCAAGAGCATATGTTATTTTCCTTTTTTTTCTTCATATTTCAGTAAAAGGACCTAACTAGGTCAACATAATATTCTCCATAAAATTAGACAAAATAATTTAGCCCATGAGACCTAAGCAGAGCATGAAAGGAAAAAACATAGAATTTAGAGAGTTTACCAAATTTTGGACTAATCAACTTTCTGTCATGAAATTTGACTTTGAACTGATCCATTTTATTTGGGGTAGCCAATAATCTTGCTAACTCTAAAGTGTTAGTTCCTGTCCTTTTTCTTTGAACTCTTTCAGAGGAGGGATTCTTGGTTCTTATGTTTTTTGAGGAATCATGATGGTTTTTAGGAGAGTGGGGTTTTACAGTTTTTGAAATTTGGATTTTATGGAAATGGAACAATGTTGAGAGAGATAATTGTGAGGTATGAAATGAAGAAATGGTGCTAGTGTTAATGTTCTTGACTTGAGAGATGAAGATTTAGAGCTTGTGAACTTAGGGTGAAGAGAGACTTTGAGGGAGTATTCGGTTTCTAAGGGTGTGAGAAGATGAAAATGAGAAAAAAAATGAGGATAAAAAGCTTAAATAGTTGCAAAAATCATGCTAGTAATCTATTACATAATGGATCTAATCTATTATCATTTGGGGCTGGAAACTTTGTCCTGAGTTTTTGTTATTGATTTTTTTGCACTGGTAATCGATTACCATCATGGTGTAATTGATTACCGCTCTTATTATTTTTTTACCATATTTTTTGTCAATATTAACACATTAAACCATAATTTAACATATTTTAAGATCACATATCACATATTAATATACATATAATCATGTTTGTATGCATAAACTCTTTAATACATGTGATTGTCAAGACCAAAATATGTTAAGATACATGTATTATAAGAAAATACAAGTCATGTATTAAGGGCAATAATATCCAACATAAGTGAAGTGTATATTTTTCTCATCCAAGATCCACAACACTCTTTTAATTTTGTATAATTGGTCTTTGGTCAGAGGGTTTTGTTAGATATTTTCTAGTTGGCCATGATTTTCAACAAAAGTAATTTCAACATCCTCCTTAAGTACATGGTCTCTTAAGAAGTGATTTCTGATGTCTATGTTTTTTTTCCCTAGAATGCATGAATGGATTTTAGTCAAATTTATGGCACTAGTGTTATCACACTTTAAAGGAATTCATCCTAAATTTAAGCCATAATCACACAATTTTTGCTTTAACTGGGGTACTTATGTATAATAACTTCGAGCAACTATATACTCTGAGTTTGCAGTGCTTAAAGAAACACATGCTTTCTTTTTTTAAGGCCAATATACTAATGCATTTTCTAAAATGTGACATGTTCTACTTGTGCTTTTCTATCAAGTTTACATCTTGCACAATCAGAGTCTGAATAACCAAGTGAATAATATAGACATCCTTCATGGTACCATAACCCCACATTGGGGGTTCTTTTAAGATATTTTATGATTCTTTTCACAAATGATAGATGAGATTCTTTAGGGAGTATTGATATCGAGTACATAAGCACACACTAAACATGATCAGGTATACTAGTAGTTAAATAAAGTAAAGAGATAATCATAACTCGATACTTTGTTATGTCAGTTGATATTCTTGATTCATCTTGATCGACATGTGTACTCGAACTCATAGGAATTGATATTAGTTTATAGTTATCCATGTCAAATATCTTTAGAAGTTCTTTGCAATAATTTAATTGATTCATGAATATGTCACTCTTTGTTTGTTTGATTTGCAATCTAAGGAAGTAATTCAATTTCCCCATTATGGACATCTCAAACTCTCCTTGCATCATACTTGAGAATTCTTAATATAAGGATTAATTTATGGAGCCAAATATTATAACATTAACATAAATTTGCACCAATAATGTATGGTTATCAATCTTCTTGATAAATAATATTGTGTCCACTTTTTCCTTTGTGAAACCTCTTTCACAAAGAAAGTTACTTAGTTTTTCATACCATGCCCTTGGTGTTTGCTTCAAACTATAAATATATTTCTTTTATTTGTACATATGAGAGGTATTCTTGAAATATTTAAAGCACGGGAGTTGACTTACATATATTTCTTCAAGTATGTATCCATTTAAGAAGACATTTTTGACATCCACCTGGTATAACTAAAAATTCAAAGAACATAAAGATTCCAACAATAATCTAATAGCCTCCAATCTTGCTACAAGTGTAAAAGTTTCATCAAAATCTATCATTTTTCTTATTATAGCCTTGTGCTACGAATCTAGCCTTATTTCTAATTATGATACATTTTCATCTAGTTTGGTTTTAAAGACCCATTTTGTGACAATAATGTGCTTATCTTTTGGCCTAGGGAATAAATACCAAACTTTATTTATTTCAAATTGATTTAGTTCTTCTTGCATAATTCAAATTCTATATCAGTTTAATCGTATGAAAAAATCTTGATTGATTTACAGTATAATTTATGAATCTCAACATAGATGATATCTTTAAAACCTTTATCATGAGTTATTAGTATTTTCTAAATATTTATCATGAGCTCTAATGTCAAACAATTCCTCCACAAGGTTTGGAGGCTAAGCACCCGTATATACCACCTCCCTTCATGCCGACCACCTTATTTTCTGAAGTTCTCATAGTGGATGCTGATGATACTATCTTTAAGTTCATTAAATCATTTCTCAAAGGGATGTCATATGGTAGGGATGGTTTACGTGCTTAATATATATTAGAGGCATTGTATGGAGAAGGTTCTGATGTGGCACAAGATCTTTTATATGCAATCACTCTAGTTGTTAACTTATGTTTAGGGGGAAGATGTCTCATGAGTTTGGTAGAGTTTGTTGCCTCTGCACCCCTGTGGTTGTTATTAAAGCCTGATGGTGGGATATGACCAGTTATTGTTATTTCTATTTGGACGCGGTTAGTATCCAAGTTTACTATGAAAGGGGTCAGTAAAGTGTGTCACATTGTCTCAATGACTTTCAGTTTGGGGTTACAGTATCCGATGGTGCTAAGGCCATTTTGCACAGTGCCAACATGGTGTTAAGAAAGTGACACAAAAATGGTTGTTTGGATATGCTCACAATATATTACTTGAATGCTTTTAACATGGTAGATTGATCAACCATATTGCCTGTGAGGGTGATATACCCATCTATTTCTTTGTGGGTTAAGTTTCTTTATGGTAAAGCAGCAAAGTTGTACTTGGGGATGAACATATTATGTCAGGTTACACCCACTCATTCATCAGGTTAGAGACAATGTAAGCTTCTTCTTCATGTCTGGTGTCTTGATGATGATATTATTATTTGGGATTCACAAGAGGTGGATAAATCTCTTGACATCATCTGGGAGATAGGTCCAAGATTAGGTCTCGAATTGAATATTAGTAAAACTGGGATCTTTTGGCCTTCATGTAATGGTAGTAAAGTTTGTGAGGATTTGTTCCCGTTGGAGATTGAGAGGTCGACGTTGGGGAAAATTTGCTTCGAGGGGATGTCAGTTGAAATGAAGGCTTTATCAAAGGGTTGTCCATGAAGAAAGATTTCATGGCTATTGAGCTAATGCATCTTGTACCACAACTAAGGGATCCTTAAAGTGATCTTATTGTACTTTGATCATGCATGGGTATTTCCAAATTGTTTTTTGGCATAAGAACATGCCAACCTAATAATATGGAGGAAGTATTTATATGGTTTGATAAAGAGTTTCAAAAGGCGGATGAAGAGACCATGGTTTGTGGAGGTACTTTCTTAGGGGGCCTTCAATGAGGGGTGTCTCTGTTACCCATTAGAGTTAGGGGATTGAGTTTGTACACGACAATAAAGGCTGGCTCATATGCTTTTGTGGCTTCTAAGTTTCAATCTTAGGAGTTACATGATCATATATTGAGAGACAATGGAGTATATGGTATGACTCTGATTTCGACAGAGCCTTGGATGGTCTTAGGGTTGTGATTCCAAATTTTGGCCTTAACAATTTTACTAGCAAGGACATCGCCCTTCCTACAACACAACATGTTTTGGCAATTGTACTTTTTAGTGAAACTATTAGACTTTGTTTGGGAGTTTAGAGGGGAGGGGAAGGAAACACTTTCGAAAACAAAATTTTAAAAAAATTAGTGAGATACTTATGCGTTCGCACGGATAGTGGTGTGGTACGTACACTTTTATTTTCAAAATATAATAAAAATGTTAATAAGAAAAACACAATATTTTACCAAAATAGTTTATTATTTTTAAAAGAAAAATATATTTTTTAAATAAAAACGTAATTGTTTTACCAAAATTGTTTTATATCAATAATATATATTTCAATTTTCATATATTATCTATAAAAAAATTATATCTTAAATTAAAAATAATTTCATACATAAATAATTAAAAAATAACATATTTTTCTCGTGTTTCGATTAATACATTAGTTTTACTTTTATTTTACTTAGTTGTACAAAAAATATAATAACCTGTGTGTTTACACGATGCTGATGTGTTACCTGTGCGTTCGCACGTGTACTGGTGTCGTACGCATGCTTTTGTTTTTAAAATATAATAAAAAATAAATAATTAAAAAACAAAACATTTATATTGTGTTTGGATTAATACATTATTTTTACTTTTATTTTCTTTAATTGTACAAAAAAATAATAATCTGTGCATTTGCATGAATTTTGGTATGATTATCCGTGCCCTCACACGGTACGGGTGTATTATCCGTATGTTTGCACAGGTACTGGTGTGATACACACGCTTTTGTTTTCAAATTATAATAAAAATGTTAATAACAAAAAAATTATTTTAACAAAATAATTTATTATTGTTAAAAGAAAGATATATTTTTAAAATAAAAACAAAACTATTTTACCAAAGTTATTTTACATCAATAATATATATTTCAATTTTCCATATAGTATCTTAAAAAATATTGTATCTTAAATTAAAAATAATTTCAAAATAAAAATATTATTAATATAAATAATTAAAAAACAAAACATCTTTATCGTATTTGGATTAAGATATTATTTTTATTTTTATTTTTTAATTGTAGAAAAAGTATAATAATCCGTGCGTTCGCACGAATTTTGATATGGTTACCCGTGCATTCACACGATACTAGTGTGTTATTCGTGCGTTCGCACAGACACTGGTGTGATACGCATACTTTTATTTTCAAAATATAATAAAAATGAAATAATAGAAAGAGAAAACTGTTTTACCAAAAAATATTATTTTTAAACGAAAGACATGTTTTGATTTATATATGAATAATAAATATATTTATTCCAAATAAAAAAAAAATATTTGGAGGAGCGGTATATTTGCAATATAATTTTTAGTATGTAATATTATATTTATTTTGAGATTATTTATAAAAATATTTGGATAAAAGAAGTTGCTCTCATTAAAAAAAAAAAGAGGAGATTCACTCATTTAAAAATTTGGTTCTCCAATGTACACGTTTGGGAAGAATACATATTATCCTATTAGTCATTAGCTATTAACCCATTAGTCATTAACGACAATCATTCCTGCAATCCTGCAAGACATGTTAGACATATCCGTAAAGATCACATAATTTTCTTTTCAAATTCAAATCACTTGTGAATACAAGTCATTCAAAGATACGTTATGTGAATCTTGTGGTTTGTTGGTTATCAATTGTGCCAACAATTGCATCAAGTTGGGTAGGACCTGAATTTGGTGTAGCAAAAATAACAAAATAACAAAACAACTTTTAGAAAGAGATAGAACATTAACTCCATGATAAATTTGCATATCAAAAGCTTCTATGATATCATCGTAACACAATGCATATAAAGACTCGATGATATGTATTGCAAGCTTTAAGCTGAAGTCTTTATATTCTTCTGTGACTTGCTTCAGTAGTAAAGTAAAAATATTATTGTAGTTTTCTCTATTCTATAAATACGCTACAAAAAGTATTTCATGAATGATAAATGAATATACCTGGTCTCCATCATCATATACTTGTGAAATTTAGACATGAAAGTAAGAAAGCAACCTCCCTACAAAAAAATAAGAAAGCAACCAACATGTGCATGATTAAGATTTGGCTCAATGTGCTTCCTAATCACAAGTCCAGCTTTGAACATGTTTCCCAAATCAACTAAAATAAAATTGTGATGTAAAGAAAATGCACAAGCCAGTAACTCAATGTTTAACAATGACTTAATGTTCCTAAGGAGGCATCTCACGTATTTATGCTTTGCCACCAAAATGTCTGATCTACATCTTTTGTTATCTTTGCATCTTTTGCAGGCCATCAACATCAGAGAACAACTCGAATTCCAGATTAGTAGGATTGGAGGCTAATGCTTCTTCTAGGATGCCAACTTCAAAAATCCGTGATAATAATCAATCCAAATGAATATAAATTCACATAGAAAACATAAACGTGATAAATAAAAAAGAATTAATCAGAAAAATAAATTCACATGCAAAAGTACAGACATCAGTACTATATTATATATGATATAGGCACCTTGCTTATGCATTTTAACCTTATAGATTGACTCTCTAAATAATGACACAAAGATGTTATTAATTCTAATATGACAAAACACAAATAAGGGCAGAGTTGCAACTTGCCTGAAACATCACATAAATCAGAAACGAAGCTGAGAAATTGGAAACAATATGTCTTACGAAGCGGAGACATTGGAAAAATATGTCTTACGACGACGTCACCTCTTTCTGTCCATAAGGGAAGAAACTTTCCCACCATCAAGATTCATATTTACGATACGGAGCCACCCATTTTACAGGCTTCTCCAATTCCAGATTAGTAGTATTGGAGGCTAATGCTTCTTCTAAGATGTTAGCTTCAAAACTCAATGATAAAACTCAATCCAGTCTTAACCTCATGAATCTACCAAAACACAAATAAGAGCAGAGTTATAACTTGTCTGAAACATCACATAAATAAAAAACAAAGCAGAGACACTGAAAACAACGATAAAATTAGGGATTAGGGTTTATCAACTTCATCTCTATAAACTGAAAGGGCAATTAACCATACCTAAACAATTTCCTTCTTTGTCAACGTCAATGAAAACTTCATTTTTCATTAAAATCACCATTACCCATCAACTTAACATTGTTGTTACCATTCTTCAACGACGACGCCACATTAGCTTAACATATATAAATCAAGAAAGAGGGTATTCTTCTATAGAGGAAACACCTATATGGTTTGATAAAGATTTTTGAAAAGCAGTTGAAGACATCATGGTTTGTGGAGGTACTTTCTTCGAGGGCCTTCAATGAGGGGTGTCTTTGTTACCCATTAGAGTTAGGGGATTGAGTTTGTACTCGGCAGCAGAGGCTGCCTCATACGCTTTTGTGACTTCTAGGGTTCAATCTTAGGAGTTACATGATCATATATTGAGAGGCAATGGGGTATATGGTATGACTTTAATTTTGATAGAGCCTTGGATGGTCTTAGAGTTGTGATTCCAGATTTTGACCTTAGCAATTTTATTAGCAAGGACACCGTCCCTCCTAAAGCACAATATGTTTTGGCGAGTGCATTTCTTAGTAAAACTGTTAGGCTTTGTTTTGTAGTTCGGAGGGGAGGGGAAGGGAACACTTCCGAAATCAAAATTTAAAAAAAAGAGGAAAATATTTGACATTTTTTGAAAGAATGATTTTGTATATAATGATAAAAGTGAGTTAATCATTACTATATTTTTAATTTTTATAATACTATAAATATTTAAATATATTTGGAAAATTTATGTAAGCCCTCCAAAACCCTTCAAAACCCTCATTCAATAAAAAATTTGACTTCCCCCAAATTAGGGTTTTTTTGGTGTCATGAATAAAAGAAAACCCTCTAAAACTCTCCCAACAAAAATTATTCAATTATTTTCACTCAATCCTTCCCTTTATCATAGCCCCCTCCCTTTCCCTCTAAACTCCCAAATAGGTCCATAAGGAAATAGGTGTAAAGTTTGACATGACCACAAGACAAAAAGCAAATTTTAGTTGTTTGAAAGTCACACATGCTCATAACTTTCTCCTTGTTATTCTTATTGATGGGTTAAGCCAATATATGTCATTGTTAGAGTACCATACTATCCTAATATATCTCCTTATGATTTCTTTTTTTCCTATTGACGAGGTTTGCCCTATTTGTCATAAGGAGTGTTTGGATATATTTGGAGAATACACAGTTGATTATAGGGATCTTTAAGGCTTCAAATTCTAACTTGAACTTATTAAGGATGTCATGTTTCATATATTTTAACTAGACGAAGTATCTGTGAAGAAAAAGGCACATTTGAATTTCTTGACTGATCTATATGAGGGAACATTGATACTTAGGCTAATAGGTGTTATGGTGTATGGGTGAGTAGGAGGAAGATATACTTGTGTGGACTTGAATGGAGTTTCTCCACTGGTAGAACTATGAACAAGCGAGTTTACTATAGGATAACAAGCTCTCAAAGAGGCTTTAAGTAAAGTGGTCAAACATGAGAAAGTGTATTGCAATAATTAATATGTTTTCATACCATTTGCTTTTGACATTTTTGGTTTCTTAACACCAGAAGCAGTTGATCTTTTATAGACAGTCCAAGGACTTATGAATAACAATGTTGTATCTCTCAGGCCTATCAATGTAGTTTTTAAGAGCATTGATTTTACTATTAAAAAAGGAACAACGACGTATCTTGTTGCTCATTTTGAAAATGCATATCCCTACGGGGAGACTGAATTTGCATGTCCCTACCACATTCATGGGGAGAACCCTCAATACATTTACTTTGTTACTTTACTTTTAGCTTTCATTTATTGAGTCTCCTTCAATATTGCTCATCTTTGAATTAAGTTTGAATCGATTCATTTTAGAATGCATAAATCAATAGTTATATTTGAGTTTAATCATAATGATTTCAGCCAATTGCATGATTCCGTGGAATAAGAACCATGTGTGTTATTGAGTCAAGTTAGGTTGAAATAAAAATCTCAAAGTATTTTGAAAATTATGCAAAGTTGAGATTTTGTGTGCATGATTTGAGTCAAGCACATATCCTGACTCAAATTAAATTAAATAGAGATAAACCAAAATTTTCAAACATCTTGATTCAAATCAAAAATTTCACTTGATTTGAATCAGGCAGTCTTGGGTCACCTCTGCTTGATTTGATTCGAATCAGACTTTACACCTGATTTGAATTAGACAATTTTTCCACATTTCTCTTTTGGCTCCGTTTGAATTTATTCGAATCATTATTTATGCTTGATTCAAATCACGAGCGTTATGTTTCAATTCAAACTTTACACTTGATTTGAATCAGATAAGAAATGGGTCAAATTCTTTTTTATTTCTTATTACATAAGGTTAGGTTTCCTTGGAATTTATATATAATCGAGCTTTAGTAGTGTTTAAATTCTGAGAAACTATTAAGGTTAGAATTCATTAAAATTAAATTGTTGTATAAACACACCTTGTGAAATATACAATTGAATCAATTGATTACCTTTATCTATCATCATTAAACCATCTTTGGTATTTGTGAAGTGATTACATGTTAATATGATCATGTTTCAAAAAAAGTATAATTCTCATATTTTTACGCTAAACCTTGTGTGCGCATTTTTGAAAAACCTCTGATAATTCATTTTAGAAAATCAGTCGGAAATACATTTTTTTGTCTATTCATCCCCTCTAAACTATTTTCTGACTCCATATTCTAAGCCAACACGTTTAGCTTCTATTTTTGTATAAACTTTATGGGTTTTGCTAATATACACCCACTATAAATTTAAGAGGTTTTTAACCCCCGCTTTTTCAAAATTTAATGTACCGTAATTATTATTGTAGCTATTAAAAACCCCCACTAAGATAACCCCCTTAAATTATTAAAATATAATTAAAAATAATAATAACAAACAAATAGCGGGGGTTTTAAATCCCTCTCAAATGACAGAAATTTGGAAAAAAAAATTGGTGAGTCCTTATTCTAAAAGACACAAAGGTGTATTATGCTAATACACACTTATGAGGGTATGTATTAGCATTACCCAAACTCTATTATATTGAAATAAGATGACCTTATTCATTTATATCCTTATTTTCCTCCATGCTCTCTTTTCCATGGATATTCATTGAAACTATCTCACGGTGAGAAATGCCAAATGTTTTTTTTCTTGGGATGGTCATTGGGGAGTTTTTCTATGAAAATTTAGAAAAATTATGGGTGTGTTTGAATTTGCGGGGGGACATAATTAATTCTAGTGTAAAAATTACTCAGGATCAGTTCTGGAGGCAGAAGCTATAAATTTTAACTTCAAGTAGAATGAATTTTGGAGGCAGAATAATTTATACTTTTGAAAAACTAAATACCTCAAAATCATTAAGAATCGATTCTACATCTCTAAAATTGATTCAGAGTCTTTCAAAAGTGGAATCAGACATACACTTCAAATGATATTTTGTGTTTTATTTGAATCCATGACATTGACTAAAGTGGCACTGACAACTGCAATTAAATAAACTCTTGTTAAACCAACAACAAATTCATTATTCAAAATAAAGTTTATTTTATATAAATTTGAATATATTTGTTATCATTATAGATACTTCTATATTATATGGATATGATTCCCTAACTTCAACATCCTAACTAAGATTGAAAGATGCTTAGGATCTCTCTAATCAACATCTTAACTAAGAGTGAAAGATGCTTAAGATCTCTCTAATCTACCCTTTCTTTTGTTTACACTTTACAATACAAAATTACCTTATTGGTAATTTACTAATTGATTGTCAATGAACTAATCACACTGTTCCTTTTAGACATGTGGCACGATTATTCCAATTTGACAATACTATGCTTTTCAAATATGCTTCCTCTCTCTTTCCCGGTTTCGAGAAACCCGGTTTCTCTTTCTCTTTCTTTCCACAATTCCTCCATTTTATCTCCACCTCTTTCTCTTTTCCCTTCAAACCCTACCGGGTTCGTCACTATAATTGGTGCCTCATGATGCTGCACGGCCATCTCCACCGTGAATTCATTTGATATGTTAAGAATTTGTTCGCCGATTATGGTAAATTCGTATCCTTTCTCTTTTGAATATGTTTGAATTAGTTTTCATTTTTATTTTCTTTTGCATTTTTGTAATCCTTATCTGAATCCGATTTAGAGTTTGGGAAAATATTTATTTTGTTTTACTTGTTGTTTTGACAATTTCTGGTCTTGACGGTGAATGATTTCGTTGATGATTGCAGTGGCGGCCGGAACAGAAAGCATTTGTAGTTTAACGTTTCCAATACATATATTTTTAATGTTGTACTTATGTTTTATTTTTTCAATGTTTTATTTCATTTTTAAAGGATCTCTGGTTTCGTAGACATTCTCTTTTCCTTATGATTCTTTGTTTTTTATTAGGGATAGATGCATTTTGTAGCGGTGAAAATCGGAGATCAAGCTATTTAATTAACTTGACTTGCAAAAGCAAGAGTTGCCACTGCGCTTTATTATTTCCAAGGGAAAAGGGAAAAGTGTGAAATAAAACCTATAAATATGTGTTGTACCCCAAAATTTTCCCTCTCATTTATCAAGAATTTGCTCACAAGATCTCCTTTGGCTTAAGACTGCACTAGGATTGATCAGCTCAAGACACCTCCTTAAGCACTGATGACCAAAATTAGGGTTTGAGATTGCACATGGATATTTGAACTTCCAATGACCCATATGACTTTCATGGAACATTATGGACCCTCAAGATTACTCATGTCAAGTTTCAAGCTTTGGATCACACTTCTGCTCAGTCAATTGAACAGTTGACCTAAAAATCAACTGTATTGGGGAAAAAGTCAATTATGGCCAATTTACAGTCAAAATTCATAATTTTTTATCCACATCAACATTTCAAACTCATATGTATCATTTGATCAAGTTTGGATCATAATTCCTCAAGAAATTTGATTAAATCTTCAAAAGGGCAAAATGGTCAAAAATTAGGGTTTTGACTAGGAAAGGGCAATTTCTGATTTTTGACCTAGAAAATGATCAATTGGTTTAAGGCATGATCTCAATATTCCAATTGCATCATTTTGACCTAATGACATGGCTCAAAACATTTCTCAAGCCCAATGGATTGACAGATGAATTTTCAGTCAACTGATCAAAAGTCAATTAAATACTGAAAAGTCAAACTTTGACTTTTTGGTCAAAATCAAATGTCAAAGATCACAATTAATCAAAGCATGTCAAAATATGAAACTTATTCATCAAGAAATCAAAAATTCAAGATTTCATTTTGAAAAGTTAAAATTTCTAAACTTAGAAATTTTTCTAAGTGTTGGAAATTTCTTAATTTTTCACAACTTTGAGCAAAATTTTCACCATGATGCAAGATGATTCAAAAGAAACTTTCAACATTAAAGTTGTAGATATCCATTAAATATACAACATTTATTTACACAACTCCTTCCAAAAGGGCTTGGATCTCAAGTTATAATTTTAAGAACACATGGTCATGAAACAAAACACTTAGTAAAATTTTGCCCTAATTTGGTCAGGATTTTGATCTAATTTCATGGAACTTTTTCATATAGTTCCAAGGTGAATGTTAAAAATTTATTCAAATAGGGGTTGTATATCAAATTACAAGCTTTCTAAAATGTCCAAGAACTCCTTGATATCATTTTTGAGTAGGCAGAATCGAAGAGATGAAGTTAGGATTTTCACACTTGAATTACAAGTCATTTTGTGATGAACAAGATTCAAAATTAAAACTTATGTTGCATAACCTATACTTTTCAGGCCTCAAACTTGTTATGAACTCCATAATTAATTGCTTGCACAACTTTTAGAGGTCTCAATTCAAGCATCCAATGCAAGGCCATGCTTTATATCCATTTTGGAAAGAAAGTGCACAATGCCATTTTGATAAAGTAGCTTTTTGCACAAAACTTGTTCTTGAGCCTTTAAATTGCTTTCTTCTGATCATAAAAGTCCCATAACTTAAGATAATCTTGTCTAGACACTTAGAATCACTCAACCCATACTTGTACTTCCTCTTGAAACTTGTTTTCCCACTTTTCTTGAAAATTAAATAACATAGCAATTAACTTATAACTTGTACTTCTGACTATCCAAAGCACTCAAGACCTTTTGCTTATACATACATAAGTCATTTGCCACAAATCACGCGCATGCTTGAGCCCCGAAAACACTAAGAACACAGAATCACCAAAAACACCTCAAAACTTGCCATTTCTGAGTTTTAAATCCAATCTCCAAATTTGCTCGTGTGTTTCTTGGCCTTTTACTTTCAAAAGCTTCTAAATAACATATACAAACAATTCCAACACATGCAACATCACTGTAACACCTCCATCATCATCCACCATTTTTAAAAACAACACCTTGCACCTTGACTTCTCCAGAACTCCTCAGGCACTTTCAGCTCAAGCTAAGCATCACATTAGCTTTCTGGGAACTTGAGGAAGCTAATCCAATCATTGGAACTCACTAAAAGCTACTCAAATTCAAAACACGATACCCTCTTGCAAGGTGAGTTTTCTGACTTTTGAACTCTTCATACAAGCATCATTAATGGTTTATTTGTGAATGAAAAATGTAGGTATCATTGCTCCAAAGCTAACCATGTCCATAGTTTTCATTTATATTGCTTGAGCTTAGAGAATTTTATGATTGAAGTTTCTGAAATTTTTAGGGTTTAGATTAGGGCCATTAAAATTCATGCTTGTCTTAGATCTATAATTTTATTGCTTTGCATTTCTGAAATCGTGAGAAAATTTGCTACAAGCTTCCTGTTTACATTTTTCATTTTAGTTGAGAATTGAACAAGATATAGAGTTTCAGGTTGGGCGTGAGGTTGAAGATGAAGTTGGCTTCAGGAACGTGTTTACCATATGTATTTATTGTTTGATATTAATAAACAGATGTATAGCCACCCCAGTGATAGAAGCACGCGCCCATGACTATAGGGACCTGAGTTCGAGTCCCAGTGGTACCCTTTTGGATTTTTTTCCATATTTTTCATATTCTGACTCTTTCTTTTTTGGCAGTGCTGGGCCTCATCCTTGGGTCTTATGTTTTTTTTCACTTCTGACCCCCTTGCTGGTTATTCACACCCTAGCTCATTTTATTTTGTTTTTTATTTTTATTTATTTTGTTTTCTTAAATATTTTATCTAAATACTAAAAAAAATCAGAAAAAATATAAAAACATTAGATTTATATTTTGATATAGTTTATTTATTTTTTACACAAAAAAATTATTATTTTATTTGATCATACTTTATTTATTTCACTAATTGATTTGTAAATTTAATCAGAAACTAGTTTTTTTTAGTTATTTTCTTTTACACAATTTAAATATATTATTTTAATATATAAAAAGACCAAAAATATTTTATAATACTATAAATTATTTTTAAGACAAAAATACCAAAAACATTCTTCTTATAAACTTATTTTCTTTTTTAATCAATTAATAGATTAGGGTTTTATTTAAATTCTTTTCCTAGTAAATTTAGGTTTTACTTTTTGCTAATTTACTTAATTATTTTTCTTTTAGTTAATTAGGTTAAAAGAAAACCCCTTTTCCCTAAAAAATCCAAACAAAACATCCATTTTCTTTACATTTACATTCTTGTATATTTATTCATTTTGTACATTATTTATTCAATTCTTGTACAAATTCAATATGGTTGTAATAGATAATTAGGTTTATTTTCTAGCAATCCCCATTTGTAATTTGTACACCCCCTCCCACAAGTATTGTAATAGCATAGTAATTTTAAATTCCACAATTTATCACTTTATATGCAAATGCTAGTAATTAGGGTTTGTATGGAAAGACTAAAACCAATCAATTAGAAAACCATAATAAAAGACAAAACCAAGCATGAAAAATAATACACTTTCACACAAGCACCCTTAGGGTAAAATCCACTTGGTTTCCTTACAAAATGACCATATTATGCATGTAAGGTATCTTAGCAAAAAAAAAGCAAAAAATAAGATCATAGTCCCTCGATGACGCTATCTATGTTGCCTTTCAAATGATCTTAGTCCCTAAAAGAGAATGCTAAGATACCTTGCAACATTGCTAATCATGGTTATACGATGACCCACGCCCGTCCCGCTTACATCCAAAGATAGGGTTACTTATCAAATCAATGATAAGATAACAATGTCAAAGGAAAGGGGAAATGAACATGAAATACTTTTGAGTAGGTAGAATGCTCGTAATTACTTGCTCCATTTCAAAACAAAACATCTTTTCTATTTTCAAAACACCAACACTTTCAAAACACCTTTCAAACTTGAAAACATTTTCAAAAGATCAACGCCTTTGTATACATTCTTACGAACAAGAATCATTATAAAGTTTGCCTAAACAATGACCTCTTTACAAAATACTTTCAAAAAACCACAAAAAAGCACAATTTCAAACAAAAGCAAGTGATCTAGCAAGTAACTAAGAGCCCATGGAAAACCATGGATGAAAAGGGTGCTAATACCTTCCCTTTTCATAATCTACCCCCTGAACTGAAGAAACAATCTCAAAGGTCTTTCCTGTGCTTTTTCACCTTTCCTTTTGGATAAAAGAAAATTCGGTGGCAACTCTTGATAACCACAACATTTATGATCAAACACAAAACACCCAAGTCAGTTCTCCCACCGTATCACAGAACTGGCGACTCTGCTAGGGAAAATTCTAAAAATGGGGTTACCTTAGGGTTAGATCATATTTACTTCATTTCTTTGTTTGACTTGTATGCTTTAAATTATGGTTTTTTGTTTGGGTTTAAATCCTCTACCTGGATTTGGGATACCTTATAGGTAAGTAGCAATACATCGTGGAAACTGTGTGGGGTATACCGATATGGTCTAAGCAATAGCTACGTTAGTGCAACATATTTATGGGTACCGGTATCCCTTGAGTAATCAAGGAGAATACGGGGCCGCTGAGTGATGTCATGAAGCACTAATGAACTTTTAGAACCTTTAACTTGGCCATTAGGACGTAGTGAGATGACCGGCTTTGGTGCAGTCCAAAGTTGGTAGATACTCGATACTACACTCATTGAGGTTTGTTTTTTTGGGATATTTCGGTCGCCATTAAAGAGGACTATGCTGAAACAATGACCAAGGAAACAAACCAGTGATATTGAGCTCCTTAGAACCCGATTACTATTGCTAGGACATGTTTTAAGCCAACTAAACTTCAAGAGGGTACTTGCCTATAATACTCCATGCAAGCCTAAACCTAAGGATTTATTTGCTTCATTTGTATATATTTACTTGTACATAACATCATGAACATCATAACATCATACTCATACTCACTAACCATTTCAAGGATCTTGGGATTTATCTTTGTTCCGTTTTGTAGGACATGGATTCTATTCGCAGGAAAACCATTCAAGTCAATCTTGTTAGGATCCCTCCACAACTTAAAGAGCTAGCTTCAAGGATTCCTGAAAATTCTCCGTTCACTGAAAGACATGGTCGTCTCCTAAACTTGGTCACCTCCAACACTGATGAAGACATGGTGAAGGTTCTCTTTCATTTCTTTGATCCTTTACACCATTGCTTCATATTTCCCGATTATCAACTTGTGCCCACTTTGGAAGAATTCTCCAAACTCTTTAGGATTCCCATTCTCAATCAACTACCTTTCAAAGGTACGAAAAGAGATCCAAAGCCAGAAGATATTGCTCAAGCTCTATATTTTCAACCATCTGATGTCACAACCAATTGGGAAACAAGGAGTGATGTCAAGGAATTCCTAGAAAAGTTCTTGTTTGAGAAAGCCCAAAGTTGTTGGAACTCTTTGGATCTGCAAGCTTTTGAGGAAATTGTGGCTCTCCTCATCTATGGGATGGTTTTATTTTCAAATCCTGACCAACTCATAGATGTGAACGCCGTAAAAATCTTCATGTCCCGCAACCCGATGCCTACTTTGCTAGGGGACATCCTACATTCCTTTCACACTCGCACTATGAGGAAAAGAGGTATCCTTATGTGTTGTACTCCTCTTTTGGAAAGATGGTTTATTTCGCATCTTCCCCAATATGTATTAAAGAACGAGCAAGGTTCAAGGTGGTCACAAAGGTTGATGACGCTCAAACATTCATACATCCATTGGTGTTCCCGATCTATAGAGAATGTTATCAACGTCGACCGTTGTGGAGAATTCCATAATGTCCCTTTACTTGGCATTAGGGAAGGTATCACCTACAACCCCTGCCTAGCTTTAAGACAGTTTGGTTATGCCCGAAGGGATGGTCCACATGAGATGTTGATTCAAGGTTTGGTATTTGACTACGAGAATGACAATTAAGGTCATCGCCAGAGATTTATCCGAGCTTGGAGGATGTTGAACAAGGTAGATAGCAAGACATTGGGGCATAAGAATTCCATACCTCTTGAGTCTTACCTCAAATGGGTACAAACTCGAGCTCAGAGTCTTATGATGCCTTATCCCTCCATTCTCCCGATAATCATTGATCCTGTTATGGAAGGAGATGTTCCATACATTATCTTGCATCCTGACATGCCCACCTCTCTTGAAGACTTACAAAGAGATTGGATAAAACTCAAGTGGGAGCGAGACACTTTCGAATCCCAACTCTACGCTAGCGAGAAGAAGGTTTTGTAACTCACTAAGAAACTTCATGAGGAGCGGATCCTGAATGCCTACATCGCTCCAAAAAGGATACGTACAACCTTTTTATCTTAGAGTTTTTGTATTGTTTTGCCCAAAGAGGCATTGATGTACTCAAACTTTAATTTATTAATATAACGTGTGTTTCCTTTTTGTCTAAAACAAATTTGAATCTTTAAAATCCTTGAAATCATTGCATATGCATCTACAATTCATCATGACATAAGCAGGTTTCTTGCAACAAGTCTCCTCATCTTTCTACTGTTTATTTCAGTAAGATGGATCTCGAGCAAACAGTGAAAGACCTCCAAGCACAAAATGCTCAGTTTCAACATATGTTCTTAACTCTAGCCAAAGGACAAGAAGAGTTGAAGACCTTTCTAGTTGAAGAGAAAAAGAAGAAAACAAAGAAAATAACCGGAGTTCTAAATATGGGAAGAAGATTCCAAGGACAAGCAAGAAGGACCCCCGATTTTGCAACGTCATCTGGTGAGAAAGACAATCAAGATGGGAAAGGCAAGGAAGCAGTTGCCCAGCCAGATTCAGAAGAGGAAGAGGAAGAAGAAGATTATTCTGAAGAACAATATCCCCCGGCCGATGACAAGTATAAGCATCTGGAAGAACGGTTAAGTGCAATGGAAATTCAAAAAGTGTCTGGACTGGACTTTGAGGAGTTGGGGTTAGTATTTGGGATTGTCATTCCTCTAAAATTCAAGGCACCGGTGTTTGCGAAGTACGATGGAGTTTCGTGTCCCAAAATGCATCTCCGGTCCTATGTGTGACCGGTGGGAAAGAACTGACTGTTTTGGAATGCTGGTTTGCGTTTGCGTTTGTTTTCGCAAAATGTCGCGGTAAGCAAGAGTCGCCGCCGTCTTTTATTTTATCCAACAAGGAAAGGACAGAAGCATAGAAAAATTCCTTTTTGAGATATTTCTCGAGTTCAGGAGGTAGATTATAGAAAGGGAAGGTGTTAGAACCCTTTCTATTTGTGGTTATCCACGGGCTCTTAGGTACTTGCTCATTATGTTTTCAAAAGTTTGCTTTTCTTTGTGTTTGTGGGTTTGAAAAGAGTTTTTGTTTTGAAGAGAGTGTAAGTGCGAAAAGTTTTGTTTTGTTTTAAAAGGAGCAAGTACTTAAGAACCATCTACCTACTCGAAAAAGGAATTAAAGTGTGCTAATGTCCTTTAGACAATGTTATCCCACTATTGAGGAGTAGGTAGCATCATCGTTGGAGTTTTCGGGTCAATTCGATTAAGGGACGTGTGGTCACTAAAGCAATGTTAGGACGCCTTAGTGGTAACCCTAATGTCTTAGATCATTTTTTCTGAGGCAACCGTTTCGAGGCAACTTATGATCCTTGGACAAGAGGGCGACCTCTAAAACTTCCTATACTCAATGACCACGTTCGAGGCAACCAAGTGAGGTGTACCCTAAGAGTGCGCATGGGAGAGTGTATTGTTTTTCAGTTATTTTTATATGTACATGTCATGGGTGAGCTATGTTGATTTTAAGTTCATACATTGGATCTTGTCATGCATTCCCTATTTATCAAACATCTAACAGTTAATAGTTGCGGAACTTAAATTGCGGAAATTAAATCTAAACTATTACAAGGCGTCGGGTATTTACATCGCCAAAAACAAACCCTTTAATTTAAATTGCGGAAAGTAAAAATAAAGCGGTAAATAAATAAAGTCCTAATTAAAAGCTATTACATTCCGGAAGCAATTACAATATTGGAAATAAATGGATCGCGTGCAAGAAATTAAAACGACGCATTTTTTAGGGTTTTGACCCTTTTTGAAAAGAAAGCATGTTTTTGTTATTTTTGATTTTTATGGAATTAAATTAAACGAACAATTAAATTAAATTAAATAATGAACATATTTTTGGATTTTTGTTTTTAAGGAAATAAAATAAAAATGGTTAAAAGTTATTAAAAACCTAATTCTACATTAATTTTAATTTATTGCAAAAATATTAAATGTTAAACCTATTTAAGACTAAGTTAATTAATTAATATTTATTTACAAAAATAAAATGGTGAAATTTATAAAAAAATAATATTTTGTATTTTCTGATTTTTTATGAGGAAAAGTTATTGGTTAGTAATAATAATAATAATTAATTAAATAAAGCAAATAAATAAAAGAGAAAATATAAAGAAATAACCCATGGGGGGGGGGGTATTGGGCCCAATTTGGAGGTGAATCTGGCAATTCCAAGCCCAAAACGTCCAAGCCTGCTTTGACTTTTCCAACTCCCTGTGCGCTGGTTGACTAGAGTTCATGGTAGGCGCTCAATCTTGGCCCTTGGATTTGATCTGAAGCCATTTGGCAACCATCTGGATGGAGGCTTATGGTAGGCTACGCTCCTGATGCTGCATGGAATTGCCTGAAAATAAAACGCAACAAAGTTTTAGGGGACCTGGGATTCGAACCCAGGTCCCATTGCTCATATGCTAACGCACCAACCACTCCACCAACGCTTAATAGTTGTTAGGATAATAAACAAACAAAAATATATGTGAAACAACCACTTATGACTGAAATAAAAAAAAATATGGCGCGAGTTTTGAATGGACCAATGGGAAGAAGACACGCCTTCGTCTTCCCCATAAATCTCTGGTTTGTTTCCTGCGGATTTAAATCCATAGCAAAATCCCTAGCTGCCTTCCAAAATCATCTATAGGCCATGGAAATGAGTTTTAAGAGCATCATCATACTCGTCTCCTTCCACTGATTCCATTTATGCCCATGATTTGTTCTAATTTTCCCTGAAATCAAAATGCCTAAAAAACAAGAATCAAAACCCTAGCTTCGGGCATGGCTGTACAGGCTATAAAAATGCAATTAAATTATGCCAAAAGCTTCATAATGCAACGCAAAGCATGAATATACAATTATTTAGGCAAAAAGATGCAAGAATCCAAGGTTGTGAATTCGTGCACAGGGTTGTGTTCAGGATGACTTACATCGTGATTTAGGAGGTCTCAAGGCTTGGTTTTGATCGCTTTGGCTTGAATGAACGTCAGGCAAGGAAGCTATGTGGAGATTTTGCTTTGAAAACGCCTCCAATATGGATTTCGATCTCCAACTTTTCAAGGTCTTTTTTCAGTTTTGGTTTGGCCGTTTTTGCAGCTCTTAGGTCATGTTCTTGATGTGTCTAGCTCGTGTGAGTAATAAGGAATGCATTTAGGTTAAACTTTGGGCTTGAATCCATGTGCATTGAAGAATTGAGATATGATTTGATTCCTCCATTAAAGGCTTTCAAATTATTTCCAAATCCAAGATTTTGTGCATGATTTTCCTTGGTACTAATTTGATTATGTGTATCATGATAATGAAGACCTCTAATGATCAAAAAATCTTATTCCATCAATTTTTGGATTTTATTTGAATTAATATTGATTTAAAATGAATTAAATCAATAAAAATTAAATAAAATAGAAAAATTAATAATTGGTCATGAAATTGAAGATAGAACACGTGTGTGGTGTGACAAGATCATATCAAGTGGAAAAAAGTGGGCCTTTTTGTCAAAAATTGGAGTTTTGAGGATAGTTGACTTTTGCCAATTTTGGAAAAATGCCCAACTTCAACAATGCATAACTTCTTCAATTTTGAACTTTTGGAAGTGTTCTGGGACTTTTTAGAAACCTTGAGATGTCCTCTAACCAACCATTTTGGTCTCATCTCATTTTGATATCCCATGCTCAAGTTATATGCTTTGGCAAAAAAAAAGGTGTTTTTGTTGACTTTCAAAAATGACCTATAATGTCCAAATTTGTAACTTTTTGTGAGAGCATTTCTTGATCTTGGGGTGTGAATTTGGATTGTAGGAAATTTCGTCCTCTTCAAAATGCGCTTTGGATGGGTCATTTCTCATAAAGTATGAGAAAGTTATGCTTGGTCAAAGTTGAGTTGACTTTTCCTACAAAACCCTAATTTAGCAACTTTTGAATCTTGATGAATCTTGAGAAATCCTTGATGAATCATGATAAACCCTTGATCAAATGATGAATTATCTTTAAAAATGATAATGTTGGCAAAAAATCTTGAGGTTTGACTGTATTTGGGTCACAGTTGACTTTTGCCTTAGCACAGTCGATTTTTGGGCTTCTTGAGCAATTGGCTGACCAAACTTCCTCTGCAAGGCTTGAAATTTGACATGGATGAACTTGAGAACATATTAAGGCATTGGGGAGAATTTGAGACCATTTGGATGTAAGGACCTTGATGCAACACAAAACCCTAATTTTGAATTGACTGTCTTAGGAGGTGATTTGACTGTCCAACTCTTGAGCCATCTTGAACAACTTGGAGATGATTCTTGACATGTCTTGAGAAATATGGGGGGGGGGGAATTTTGGTGTACAACAGTTGCCCCTGTTTAATCTTCTTAAACCGGAGGATATAGATTGGCGTTCGGGCCTTTCGTGATCCGAAGGTGGAAGATGATTGAACACTAGAGTGCCCAGAAATTTGCACTCGCATGAAGTAGCTTCAGCATTGTGATGTCGGGAATGGGCTTACAGATGCCATTTGGAGATTGTTGGTAGGTGGTTTTGTCTTTGCTGACGGGTCGTCTCTTTTGACGGGGTGTCTCCTTTGACGGGTGGTCTCCATTGACAGGTTGTCTCTATTGATGGGTTGTCTCCATTGACGGGTTGTCTCCATTGCTAGGTTGTCTCCATTGACAGGTTGTCTCCATTGACGGGTTGTCTCCATTGATGGGTTGTCTCCATTGACGGGTTGTCTCCATTGACGGATTGTCTCTATTGACGGGTTGTCTCCATTGACGGGTTGTCTCCATTGACGGGTTGCCTCCATTGACGGGTTGTCTCCATTGACGGGTTGTCTCCATTGACAGGTTGTCTCCATTGACAGGTTGTCTCTATTGACGGGTTGTCTCCATTGAAGGGTTGTCTCCATTGACAGGTTGTCTTTATTGATGGGTTGTCTCCATTGAAGGGTTGTCTCTATTGACGGGTTGTCTCCATTGACGGGTTATCTCCATTGACAGGTTATCTCTATTAACGGGTTGTCTCCATTGACCAGTTGTCTCTATTGACAGGTTGTCTCCATTGACGGGTTGTCTCCATTGACAGGTTGTCTCTATTGACAGGTTGAGAGTTTAACTGCATCCTTCCTGAAAGGTAAAGGTCAGTCATATGCAATGCATGATATGGATCAAGCAATGATGTTCTCAACATAAATGAGATTGTATGGTATGATGCGTATATGCATGTATCATGATGTATGGACATGTAATGTTTTAGCTGGGGATTTTAATGATAAATTCCGCTGGGGATTCCACTGATGAACTCCACTGGGGATGGATTACTGTTGCTGGTGACACTGAATCTGTTGAGGATTGAACTCCTTCTTGGGGAAAGGAAAGAACTTCGCTGGGGATGATTTTATGCTTGCTGGGGAATATCTTTATACTCCGCTGAGGAATATTAAGACCTTCTGGGGATACCAAACCTTTTTAGCGCTGATGTTGGATGAACTCTGCTTGGGGAGAGTATTGCTGATTTGTTCATAGCTGCAAGTCTCAACTGGGAGAGCTTCCATTACTGCCTTATTCTGCAGGGAGTGAAGGTATCTTTAGCCATATTCTTCAGCTGAATGTACCTTGGTACCTGGTGGACAGAGCAACTTGTACAGTTCGGACAATTCTTATTTGCCCCTGTTTCTATTATTACCAGTAACTCATCTTTCATTTCGCATGTAAATATTTATGATCAGCAATTAATGTCAAATGCATACATCAAAAATGAACATTGGACGTTCTTTGCAAAACAAAACAGATAAAGGAAAAACAACTTGAAATTTCTGAAAATGAATTTGTATTGACTTTGAAGTTTGGCCTGAAAATAGGCGTTTTTGTACAAGAGGTTGACGTCCTAGTAAGAGAACGCCTCCGAACAAATAGAATTGATACAATTTGTGAAAAGGAAACAAAACAGCTATGTGGATAATCCCACTGGGTTCCAACTCTGCTATTGCCTTTATATCTTCAAGCATCTCATCACTTTGCTGCTTAGTTGAAGATGAATCTGATTGATTAATGTCATCCGAGCTTGATAGTCGATACCGAAGTCTGGATGCGAGGTGATCCAATGAGACATAGTGTTACGCTTTGATCCCTAACTTTTTCCTGGACTGCCCTTTCGGGTTTTCAGTCCATCGGGATACCCATTTTTGCCCAAGCCGCCTTTTCAGGTTTTCGACTTGCCGGGTGTACAAATTTTTTATTTTCCCCTTATTTTTGCCCGAACCCTTTTGGTTCGCCGGGAAGCCCTTATTTTTGCCTAGGCCAGTCAACCTAGCGGGTCTTTGATTATGCGTAGTATCTTTTTACTATGTCTGCATTGACGGGGTGAGGAAGGTCGTCACCATCCATGGTGGTTAGAATCATAGCTCCTCCTGAGAAAATGTTCTTAACCACAAATGGCCCTTCATAAGTAGGGGTCCATTTGCCCCTGGGATCCCCTTGAGGTAGGATAATGCGCTTGATTACCAGATCCCCAACTTGATACTCTTGTCGTCTAACTTTCTTGTTAAATGCCTTGATCATCCGTTTTTGATACGTCTGACCATGACAAATAGCAGTAAGTCTCTTTTCGTCAATTAGGTTCAGCTGATCAAGCCGGGTCTGAATCCAGTCGTCTTTGCTTAAACCTGCATCCTTCATGATCCGAAGAGAGGGTATCTGAACTTCAATAGGCAAGACTGCCTCCATGCCATAAACCAAGGAATAAGGTGTTGCCCCTGTTGACGTCCGTGCTGAGGTACGGTACCCATGAAGAGCAAATGGTAACATATCGTTCCAGTCTTTGTATGTCATTGTCATCTTCTGCACAATCTTCTTAATATTCTTATTTGCTGCTTCGACAACCCCATTCATCTTCGGCTGGTAGGGAGAAGAGTTATGATGCTGTATCTTGAATTGCTCGCAGAGCTCAGTGATCATCTTGTTGTTGAGATTGGTGCCATTGTCCGTAATGATCCTCTCTGGTACACCGTATCGACAGATCAGATTGTGCCGAATGAACTGTGCCACGATGTTCTTGGTTACGGTAGCAAAGGAAGCTGCTTCAACCCACTTCGTAAAGTAATCAATTGCTACCAGGATGAAACGATGCCCATTGGATGCTGTAGGTCTGATCTCGCCGATCATATCAATGCCCCATATTGCAAAATGCCAAGGCGCTGTCAAAACATTCAGAGGGACTGGAGGTATGTGCACCTTATGAGCATAGACCTGGCACTTGTGACATGTCCGAGAATGCTGATAACAGTCGGCTTCCATTGTGGACCAGTAATATCCTTCCCGGAGGATTTTCTTTGCCATGGTATGCCCACTGGAATGAGTTCCGAAAGTACCTTCATGCAGCTCTGCCATGATCCTTTCTGCTTCAATCTTATCCACACAACGCAGTAAGGTCGAATCATAGTTATGCTTGTAAAGAATTCCATTGCTGATGAAGAACTTCGCCGCGAACCTCCTTAGAAACTTCTTGTCATTAGCAGATGCACCCTCGGGGTATTCTTAAGCTTCAAGGTACCTCTTCACCTTATGATACCAGGGCTTTCCTGTTACTTCTTCAGTCTCAAGATCACAACAATGTGCAGGTTCGTCCAATCTTTTGATGATAATCCGGGGAGCCTCGTTGTCCCAATTGACTTTGAACATAAAAGACATCGTACCCAGCGCGTTCGCCAACTGATTCTCCTCTCTAGGGAAATGTTCAAAGGTTATCTCCTTGAAATGGGGAAGCAATGTCAACATGTACTCCTTGTAAGGAATAAGATTTGGGTGTTTCGTATCCCACTCACCTTTGATCTGACTGATCACGAGAGAGGAATCTCCGAAGACACTTAGAAACTTAATCCTTAGGTTAATTGCTGCTCGAAGACCCATAATGCATGCTTCATACTCCGCCATGTTGTTGGTGCAGTTAAAACATAGTCGAGCGGTGAATGGAGTATGAGAGCCTTTGGTAGATATGATCACGGCGCCAATGCCATTACCCAAAGCGTTTGAAGCTCCATCAAAGTACATAGACCATCGGGATCCTTCCTCAGGTCCTTCATCTGGTCCAAGTGTCTCATAATTAGTTATCAACATAATATTCTCGTCCGGAAATTCAAAGTTCATAGATTGGTAATCATCCACTGCCTGATGTGCCAAATGGTCTGCCAATACACTTCCCTTAATTGCCTTTTGGGTCATATATTGGATGTCATACTCAGTCAATATCATATGCCATCTTGCTATTCTTCCGGACAAGGCAGGCTTTTCGAAGATATACTTGATTGGATGCATCTTTGATATCAACAGAGTGGTGTGAGTCAGCATATACTGTCTCAGCCGGCGAGCAGCCCATGCCAAAGCGTAGCAAGTTTTATCGAGCAGTGAGTATCAGGTCTCACAGTCGGTAAACTTTTTGCTAAGGTAATAAATAGCATGCTCTTTTCGGCCAGACTCGTCATGCTGCCCCAGCACACACCCCATTGAGTTGTTGAGTACTGTCAAGTATAAAATCAGAGGACTCCCTTCAACTGGTGGCATTAGGATAGGTGGCTCTTGGAGATACTCTTTGATTCTTTCGAAAGCGGTCTGACATTCATCGTTCCAACGTACCACTTGATCTTTCTTCAGCAGCTTGAAGATTGGCTCACAAGTAGCAGTTAGGTGCGAGATGAATCAGGCAATGTAATTCAGACGTCCCAGAAAGCCTCTGACTTCTTTCTCTGTTCTGGGAGCTGGCATCTCCTGTATAGCTTTCACTTTTGCAGGATCCACTTAAATACCTTTGTCGCTTACGACGAAACCCAGTAATTTACCAGATCTCACCCCGAAGGTGCACTTATTCGGGTTTAACCTCATCTTGTACAACTTCAACCTGTCAAACAGCTTCTGCAGATGATCAAAGTGTTCCTCCTCAGTTTGGGACCTTGCAATCATATCGTCGACATATACTTCAATCTCATGATGGATCATGTCATGAAACAAAGCAACCATGGCACGCTGATATGTTGCCCCAACGTTCTTCAACCCAAAAGGCATGACCTTGTAGCAAAAGGTACCCCACTGAGTAACAAAGGTGATCTTCTCCATGTCTTCGGGAGCCATTTTGATCTGATTATAACTGGAGAACCCGTCCATAAAGGAGAATACCTTATGCTGAGCGCTGTTGTCAACCAAAACATCGATGTGAGGTAGAGGGAAGTCATCCTTAGGGCTCGCCCTGTTCAAATCCTTGTAGTCAACACACATTCGGACCTTACCATCTTTCTTCGGTACAGGAACCACATTGGCAACCCACTGAGGGTAAGAAGTAACTGCTAGAAAACCAGCGTCAAACTGTTTCATAACTTCGGCCTTGATTTTCTCAGACATCTCTGGGCGCATACGACGAACCTTCTGTTTTATTAGAGGGCAGTCTTCCTTGGTAGGCAGGCGATGGACCACAATATCGGTATCCAACCCCGACATATCTTTGTAAGACCAGGCGAAGATCTCAACGTAGTCACGCAGCATCCGAATCAACCGTTGTTTCACACTAGCTTCCAGATTTGCACCAATCTTGACCTCCTTCTTGTCTGTCTCGGTACCCAGATTCATTGTTTATACTGGCTCTTCATGTGGCTGAATGGCCCTCTCTTCTTGGAGCAACAGTCTTGCAAGTTCACCAGGCACTCCGCAATCATCTTCACCTTCGCCTTCGACTAAGTTGATCGGATTTTCAAAGTCATAACTGGCAGTAGCAGAGTCGTTACCAGTGAGATCCAGAGTGGATGTGGACCTGTATATGTGAGTGTGTGCAAAATAGCTGTTTTGCAATATATAATAAAGAAAGACAAGGAGCGCAAATTTTTGAAATGCAAGAAACGTCCAATGCTTTTATTAATGATATATGAAAATGACACACATAAAGCCCTCACAAATGAAGCCACGGTGCCCCGGGTAAGACACCGGGCCATAAAGTTTAAAACATTGTCTGTTACAAATTGAAAACAAAAAGTTTCATTACTGGATGATAACTGAAACGGGCATAGAATCCTTCGCTGTCTAGTTGCTTAATCCACTGTTGGCAGTCGGGTAGATCCAACTGTCGATATCAAACTCTTCATCATCGTCATCCCTGATAGCATTCACCCCTGCATCTTGTTTAGGCTTCTCTGGTTCTACGAACTCGATCTCCTTAGCATCGATCAAGTCCTGTACCTTATTTTTCAGACTCCAACAATCATTTGTATTATGCCCCGGGCTATCAGAGTGATAAGCACAGCGGGCGTTAGGGTTATACCTTGGTGACGTTGTATTTGAATTCTTTGGGGCTTCCCTTAGAGTCACCAGATTAGTCTTCAGCAACTGTGGCAGAATCTGAGATAAGTTCATGCTAAGACGAGTGAATTGCCTCTTAGGTCTCTCGTCCTTTTGTTGATTGTTGTACTGAGGAGCACCAACAGGTTTTGAAATAACAACCGCATTGACAGCTTGGCGGTGTTCAGGTCTATTATGTCTTCTTGCACTGTAGACAACACTGGACTCTTTCTTAAGCGGCTTCTTCTCGGTGCTTGATGAAGCACCCTTCTGTATCTTCCCAGCCTTAATACCAGCTTCGATCCTCTCACCAGTCAAAATAAGATCTGTAAACCCAGATAAAGAGCTTCCAATCAAGTGGTTGAAAAATGGACCAAACAGGGTCCCCAGAAACATATCAATAAGTTCTCGATCAGCTAAGGGTGGTTGTACCCTTCCGGCGAGGTCCCTCCACTTCTGAGCATAATCTTTAAATCCTTCACCCGTTCCGATTGACATACCCTAGAGTTGGGTGTGCTTAGGAGCGAGGTCGGAGTTGTACTGATACTGCCTGTAGAATGTAGTAGCCAAATCTTCCCAACTGCGGATACTGGCTCCGTCCAACTGATAGAACCACTCAAGCTAAGTCCCTGAGAGACTGTCTTGAAAGAAATGGATCCATAAGTTCTTGTTAGCAGTGTAAGGCTGGATCTTCCTCACATATGACCGGAGGTGCAGCTTCGGACAGGAAACTCTGTCATACTTGGCAAAGGCTGGTGCCTTGAATTTATGGGGAATCACCACCCCAGATGATAGACCTAGATCTCCGAAGTCCAGACCGGGCACCTTCTAAATTTCCATAGTGCTCAACTGGTCTTCCAGTTGCTTGTATCTATCCTCAGCTAGAGGATATTGTTCTTCATCGTAGTCTGTCTCGTTATCGGAGACCACAGGGCTAGGAGCCCTCCTTTCTTGTGGACTATCTTTCCCTCCAGATGAGGTGGTCAGATCAACTTCATTCTGCAGCCTGTTTCCAAACCTGTTCCCTGTGTTGAACAGGATGGTCCTCTTCTTCTTCTTCTTCTTCTCTTTCAGAATCAAGGTCTTCAGGTCCTGCTGACCCTTGGCTAGATTCATGAACAGCTCTTGAAATTGGGAATTCTGGGCCTGGAGGGCCTTGATAGCTTGCTCAGTTGAAGGTTCAATTGACATGATGATCGCTGAAATAAACAGCAAAGAAGATAGGAGACCTGTAAGGGGTACCTGTTTATGAAGTGCATGGGATGAAATGCGTATGCTTTATGATTTCAAAGACAATCGGGATTCAAATTTGTAAACAAGAAAGGAAACACACTTTATTAGATTTAAAACTTCAAAATTTAAATTGTTCAACAAATTGCCCTTAAGGCGTTACAAGAATGGAAATACTGAAAAGTAAACAAAAAACTGGAAAGGAAATCATCAAAGGTCCATCAATGCTCTCATGGTCTCTTCTTATCAGTGCACACATAGTCGTTGAGAATCCGCTCATTCTCTAACTGCCTAGTCAACCTCTGGATCATCTGCTCTTGTTCATTGAACTTCTCTCGGTAAGAATCCCGTTCCTCCCGCAGTTGCATCAAAGATCTCTTCAGTGCCCCAATGTCAGTGGGCATGTAAGGATGGAGAATGGTTGGAAGAACCCCTTCTTCATTAGCAACTTCAAGAGTGACCGGCCGGACAGCTTCATATGGCATACCTAGCTTCTGGGCATGGATGCAGACCCATCTGAGATATGGCTCCATTGGCAGAGAAGTCTTTGGGCCTAGCTCATGTGGATCAGATTGGTGAACTCTATCCCAAGCCCTTATGAATCTACGACACTGCTTGTCGCTATCCCCTTGAAAATCAAAGATGATATGAGGCATTAACATCTCATGAGGTCCTTCTCTTCTGGCTCTTCCAAACTGACGGAGAGCTAAGCATGGGTTTTAAGAAATTCCTCCATGGGTTCCTAGCAATGGAACATTAGGATACTCTCCACAGTGATCAATGATAGTCACCTCATCCATACCCTTGAGAGTCCAGATAATGTCGTTATGAGAGAGAGACATCACCTTATAAGCCCAACCCATTCCTTCTTTATTCTTCAGTACTGACTTAGGGAGGTGAAAAATAAACCACCTCGACAATAAAGGAGCACAGCACATCAAGGTTCCCCGCTTTCGGGTAGTACGAGCATAGAGTTGATGAAGAATGTCACCCAAGAGAGTGGGCACAGGGTTCTGAGAGATGAAGATCTTTATCGCATTCACATCAACAAAAGTGTCAGGATTCGGAAATAATACCAAGCCATAAATCAGAAGAGCCAGAATATCCTCGAAGGCCTTAAAGTCTAGGCTATCCCAGAAGTAGTTAGCCTTTCCAACCAAGAACTTAGTCAGAAATCCTTTTGCTCCACTCCTAGTCTCCCAATTAGCCATTACCTCCTCTTTAGTCAAATGAAGGGCTGCAGCAATTTCTCCGGGCCTAAGGGTCTTCTCCCAACCAGTAAACGGTATCTTCTCCAGAACAGAGATACCGAGCAGCTCAGAGAACTCTTCTAGGGTAGGAACCAGCTGGAAGTCCTGGAAAGTAAAACAATGGTACAACGGATCATAGAACTGGACTAGGACACTCATCATCTGCTCGTCCAATTTTGAGGTGACCAAACTGAGAAGAGAACCATGCTTCCTGATGAAGGAAGTAGTGTCAGGCATCTTGGTAACCAACTCTTTAAGCAAGGTAGGGACTTGGACAAAGTTGATCTGAATAGTATTCTTACGCACGGGCATCATGATGACCTACAAAACAGAGCAAAGATGAATCCCTTCTGTCTTTGAAATAGGTTAGTCCAATGCAAGATGTATGTAATGTTATGATGACATGATGTCATGATAGTAAGCACACCACAAGTATCCACAAAAAGCAAACATGGTAAAGGCACACAAGTCATACTGAGAGCCCTTAGATTTCAGGCTGGCATGGAGCTTAGGTACTACCCTCTTTCAGTTCAGTTGGTTTAAACCTGTCCTTAAAATAGTAATCGGGTTCTAGAGGATCTCAATATCACTGACTACCCTCAATCGGTCATAATTCCAGTTTAGCAACCTTTTCTTGCAGCCAGAATCATCGCTAGAGTTTAGTCTCAATGAGTGTAGCATACTGCTACTGTTCTATGGCCAAATTGGTCAATTTAAAGTTCTAAGGTCAGTTGGTGCTTAATGAACCCTTAGAAGACCCATATTCTCCTCGTTCCAACACAAGGGATATCGGTACAGACTAAAGTGTCACACCAATATAGCTACTGCTTCAACCATGTCGGTCTATGCTGGACAGTTCCCTGATAGTTTATTGCTACTTACCTAAAGGGTATCCCCAGATCCGGGTTAGGATCTATAGAACTCCGATACAAGCCCACAAATATAAATCATACAAAGCATACAATTGAAAACACAATGATATAATCCTAAGGTACACCTCACTTATAAAGAATCCCCAACAGAGTCGCCAATTCTGTGATCAGTGGGAAAGAACTGACTGTTTTGGAATGCTGGTTCGCGTTTGCGTTTGTTTTCGCAAAATGTTGTAGTAAGCAAGAGTCGCCACCGTCTTTTATTTTATCCAACAAGGAAAGGACAAAAGCACAGACAAATTCCTTTTTGAGATATTTCTCGAGTTCAGGAGGTAGATTATAGAAAGGGAAGGTGTTAGCACCCTTTCTATCTGTGGTTATCCACGGGCTTTTAGGTACTTGCTCATTGTGTTTTCAAAAGTTCGCTTTTCTTTGTGTTTGTGGGTTTGAAAAGAGTTTTTGTTTTGAAGAGAGTGTAAGTGCGAAAAGTTTTGTTTTGTTTTAAAAGGAGCAAGTACTTAAGAACCATCTACCTACTCGAAAAAGGAATTAAACTGTACTAATATCCTTTAGACAATGCTATCCCACTATTGAGGAGTAGGTAGCATCGTCGTTGGAGTTTTTGGGTCAATTCGATTAAGGGACGTGTGGTCACTAAAGCAATATTAAGACACCTTAGTGGTAACCCTAATGTCTTAGATAATTTTTTCCGAGGCAACTGTTTCGAGGTAACTTATGATCTTTGGACAAGAGGGAGACCTCTAAAACTTCCTATACTCAATGACCACGTTTGAGGCAACCAAGTGAGGTGTACCCTAAGAGTGCGCATGTGCGAGTGTATTGTTTTTCAATTATTTTTATCTGTACATGTCATGGGTGAGCTATGTTGATTTTAAGTTCATACATTGGATCTTGTCATGCATTCCCTATTTATCAAACATCTAACAGTTAATAGTTGCGGAACTTAAATTGCGGAAATTAAAAGAGAAAATATAAAGAAATAACCCATGGGGGGGGGGGGGTATTGGGCCCAATTGGGAGGTGAATCTGGCAATTCCAAGCCCAAAACGTTCAAGCCTGCTTTGACTTTTCCAACTCCCTATGCGCTGGTTGACTAGAGTTCATGGTAGGCGCTCAATCTTGGCCCTTGGATTTGATCTGAAGCCATTTGGCAACCATCTGGATGGAGGCTTATGGTAGGCTACGCTCCTGGTGCTGCATGGAATTGCCTAGAAATAAAATGCAACAAAGTTTTGGGGGACCTGGGATTCGAACCCAGGTCCCATTGCTCATTGGCCAACGCACCAACCACTCCACCAACGCTTAATAGTTGTTAGGATAATAAACAAACAAAAATATATGTGAAACAACCACTTATGCCTGAAATAAAAAAAATATGGCGCGAGTTTTGAATGGACCAATGGGAAGAAGACACGCCTTCATCTTCCCCATAAATCTCTGGTTTGTTTCCTGTGGATTTAAATCCGTAGCAAAATCCCTAACTGCCTTCCAAAATCATCTATAGGCCATGGAAACGAGTTTTAAGAACATCATCATACTCGTCTCCTTCCACTGATTCCATTTATGCCCATGATTTGTTCTAATTTCCCCTGAAATCAAAACACCTAAAAAACAAGAACCAAAAACCCTAGCTACGGGCATGGCTGTACAAGCTATAAAAATGCAATTAAATTATGCCAAAAGCTTCATAATGCAACACAAAGCATGAATATACAATTATTTAGGCAAAAAGATGCAAGAATCCAAGGTTGTGAATTTCTGCACAGGGTTGTGTTCAGGATGACTTACAACGTGATTTAGGAGGTCTCAAGGCTTGGTTTTGATCACTTTGGCTTCAATGAACGTCAAGAAAGGAAGCTATGTGGAGATTTTGCTTTGAAAATGCCTCCAATATGGATTTCGATCTCCAACTTTTCAAGGTTTTTTTTTCCAGTTTTGGTTTGGCCGTTTTTACAGCTCTTAGGTCATGTTCTTGATGTGTCTAGCTCGTGTGAGTAATAAGGAATGCATTTAGGTTAAACTTTGGGCTTGAATCCATGTGCATTGAAGAATTGAGATATGATTTAATTCCTCCATTAAAGGCTTTCAAATTCTTTCCAGATCCAAGATTTTGTGCATGATTTGCCTTAGCACGAATTTGATTATGTGTATCATGATAATGAAGACCTGTAATGATCAAAAAATCTTATTCCATCAATTTTTGGATTTTATTTGAATTAATATTGATTTAAAATAAATTAAATCAATAAAAATTAAATAAAATAGAAAAATTAATAATTGGTCATGGAGTTGAAGATAGGACACGTGTGTGGTGTGACAAGATCATATCAAGTGGAAAAAAGTGGCCCCTTTTGTCAAAAATTGGAGTTTTGAGGATAGTTGACTTTTGGCAATTTTGGAAAAATGCCCAACTTCAACAATGCATAACTTCTTCAATTTTGAACTTTTGGAAGTGTTCTGGGACTTTTTAGAAACCTTGAGATGTCCTATAACCAACATTTTTGGTCTAATCGCATTTTGATATCCCATGATCAAGTTATAAGCTTTGGCAAAAAAGGTGTTTTTGTTGACTTTCAAAAATGACCTATAATGTCCAAATTTGTAACTTTTTGTGAGAGCATTTCTTGATCTCGTGGTGTGAATATGGATTGTATTAAATTGCATCCTCTTCAAAATGATCTTTGGATGGGTCATTTCTCATAAAGTATGAGAAAGTTATGCTTGGTCAAAGTTGAGTTGACTTTTCCTACAAAATCCTAATTTAGCAACTTTTGAATCTTGATGAATCTTGAGCAATCCTTGATGAATCATGATAAAACCTTGATCAAATGATGAATTATCTTTCAAAATGAGAATGTTGGTAAAAAATCTTGAGGTTTGACTGTATTTAGGTCACAGTTGACTTTTGCCTTAGCACAGTCGATTTTTGGGCTTCTTGAGCAATTGGCTGACCGAACTTCCTCTGCAAGGCTTGAAATTTGATATGGATGAACTTGAGAACATATTAAGGCATTGGGGAGAATTTTATACCATTTGGATGTAAGGACCTTGATGCAACACAAAACCCTAATTTTGAATTGATTGTCTTAGGAGGTGATTTGACTGTCCAACTCTTGAGCCATCTTGAACAACTTGGAGATGATTCTTGACATGTCTTGAGAAATATGGGAGGGCAAATTTTGGGGTACAACACTATGTGAGAAAAATACAGCCTCATACTGCTGACAAGGATTTATGGGTACACTTCTTTCAAGACAGTCTATCCGGAACTCAACTTGATTGGTTTTATTAGCTAGAAAGAGCCAATGTTCATAATTGGGAAGATATGGCCGCTTCCTTTTACAAACAATACCAATACAATGCAGACCTTGCTCCCACCCGTACTCAACTTAAGAGTATGTCCATGGTTTCAAGTGAAGGCTTCAAATACTACGCGCAAAAATGGAGGGACTTAGCAGGAAGAGTCCAGCCTTCCCTATCTGAAAGAGAGTTAGTAGACATGTTTTTTGGCACCCTGTCTAGACCTTTCTTTAATCACTTGATTGGGAATTCCTCTGCAGGTTTTACCAAACTGATATTGACCAGAGAAAAAGTGGAAGCCAGGATAAATAATGGGAAGATTCAAAAAGATGCATCCTCTGTTGCTGTAAGAAAACCATTCATTGGAAAAATTTTTTTGCTGTATATCCTCAGAGAAATCAAGATAGGACTGAATGCCATCCAATGGTGGGGGCTGTCATGATTCCTAAACCCGCACCTTCTCAGTAAAGAAGCAACCAGCCAAGAACGGAAAGACTAGTCAGACAGTTCACCCGAATTAATATGACACTATCTCAAGTATTGCCGCATTTGTTAAGATCCAATCTAGCGACTTTGAAAGAAGCTCCAAAGAATCCTAACACAACCTTTCCTCATTATCATCCTAATGCCCGCTGTGCATACCATTCTGAGAGTCCCGACCATGACACTAACAATTGTTGGGCTCTGAAAAACAAAGTACAAGACCTTCTTGAAGCCAAAGAGATTAAATTCGACGCGCCAAAAATTCCCAATGTTATCACTGGCCCTATGCCCAAGCACGACCGTGATGTCAACGTTGTTGAGGAATATATGTTTGTTACTTTAGTTGATGAACTTGTGACCCCACTCCCGACTATCAAAAAGAACTTGTTGAATGCCGGTGTATTCCCAGGCTATGATGAAAGCTGTCATTTTTGTTTATCCTCACCAACCAGCTATCATTTGTTAAAAGCAGGCGTTCAATGCCTAATAGATAACAAGGAGATTTTGTTCAAGAAGACTTCTACTCCAACTGTTTCTTATAATGATGTTTCCATAGTGACCATTTCCGACAATTCTTCCAGGGTCTCCACCAAAAGACCCGTTAGGATTACATCAGTTCCTAACGTAGCTCCGTTGATAATTACAATTCCTGGACCAGTCCTGTATTCGTTATATAAAACCGTCGCATGGAATTATGGAGGTGATGTATACTATCACAATATCAAGCAAGATTGGCCAGCTGCTGAAAATTCAAGCTCTGAGAAAGTTGACTATGATATCATTAATATCGCAGGGACTAGCAAGATAACCCGAAGTGGAAGGGTATTCTCTCCATAAATTGCTCCTCCAAAAGCTATTTCTGGACTTGTAATCATTCCTGTTGTTGTTGCTCCTCCAAAGGCTATTCCCAGTCCTGTAATCATCTATGTTAATACTCCTATTGATAAAACTGTTGCGGTCCTTGTTATCACCCCTACTAACATTCCTACTACCGAGTCAACAGAGACTCGAGGCAAAGGTATTCTGGTTGAGCATGTCTGGACGAAGGCACAATTAGTAGCTATCCCTAAGACCTCCCGAAAAGAGATGGAGGAAATTATAAAGATTATAAAAAGAAGCGACTACAACATAGTCGAACAAATGGGGCAAACTCCATCAAAAATTTCCATGCTGGCTTTATTGTTATGTTCTGAGGCTCATGCAAAGGCCTTGGTAAAATTCCTTAAAACCGCCCATGTACCCCAAGAAACATCTGTCGATCAGTTCCAAGACTGCATAGCCAGCTTGACCGCAGATAATGGTTTAGGTTTTTCGGATGCTGATTTAACGCCAAGGGGGAGGAAGCATAACGAGGCATTGCATGTCTTAGTCGAATGTAGGGGAACAACTTTGGCTCATGTCTTGGTTGATACCGGTTCGTCTCTAAATGTGTTGCCTAAAAAGGCTCTTGATAGGCTTGACTGTGAAGGATTGACCTTGAAACCTAGCAACATAGTGGAGAGGGCCTTTGACGGCTCAAAAAGGATGGTGCATGGGGAAGTGGACATCCCTATAAAAGTTGGAACCCAAACATTTGATTCAACTTTTTATGTAATGGATATTTGCCTTTCGTATTCCTGCTTATTAGGCCGACTGTGGATTCACAATGCTGGTGTCGTTACCTCTACGTTGCATCAAATGCTGAAATATCCAATTCAAGGGAAAATCATCACTGTTCATGGAGAAGAAGAGTATATGGTCAGTCATCTAAATTCCTTCAGATATGTGGAATTAGATGGTGAATTTATTGAAACTCCATTCCAGCACTTTGAAGAAGTCCCACAAACTGTGGCAGTAACCAAGGTTGTTTCTCAAGTCCCAAAGATTACAAGGCCTCCGCTCAAGATGTCGTCTTTGAAATGTGCAAGGACGGTGATAGAAGAAGGTGGGTGAACTATTTGGGGCCAAATCCCAGATATCCCATACAAACTTGACAAATTTGGTTTGTGTTTCACTTCAGGAGCCCAGAAAGCTATACACCGTACTCGTGCCTGAGGACCACCCTTGAAGATCAGCAACCACGAAGTCAACATAGTGGAGGATAATGAAGACAGCTATGACCTGGAGGATTGGATTTTTCCAACTGTCAATGGAGGGCTCAGCAACCAGGAAGCTAAAGATTTTGTCCAGATCACTTTTATCCAACAGTAATTTGTCTTTAAATTTTGTCAGACCTGTAATATTAAACAATTCAGACTCTTAAAACCTTGTGTCTTACCCGAGGCACAATGGTCCGTTTGTAAGGGTTATTATCTCATTTCCATATGACATCAATGAATCATGGACATTTTTGCATACAAACTTTGTGCTCATTGTTTTTCTTTTTTACATTTTCATTTCTTTCAAAGATAGCTATACTCTTACACACACTCACATTCAAATTGCAGATCTACATCCATTCGGGATCCCTTGGATAACAATTATGCTATGGCCTTTTGTGACTCTGAAAATCTAATCTACCAAGCCGAAGACGAAGGTGAGGAAGATTGTGAAGTTCCAGGGGAACTCGCCAGGTTACTACAACAGGAAGAGAGGACCATACATCCCACGAGGAACCAGTGGACACAATTAAGCTAGGTACCGAAGAAGACAAGAGAGAAGTCAAGGTGGGTACTAATCTGGAACCCAGTATCAAAGAGTGTCTGATTCAGTTGCTACATGATTATGTTGAGGTCTTTTCTTGGTTGTACGAAGACATGCCAGGACTTGATGCAGACATCGTGGTACATAGTCTACCAACAAAAGATGACTGCCCACCAGTAAAACAAAAGGTCTGTCGCATGCGACCAGACATGTCAGAGAAGATCAAAGCGGAAGTCATGAAACAATTCAACGCAAGATTCTTGGCCGTTACTTCCTATCCACAATGGGTCGCCAATGTTGTTCCCGTGCCTAAAAAGGACAGAAAAGTATGAATGTGCATGGACTACAGAGATTTGAATAGGGCAAGCCCTAAGGATGATTTCCCACTTCCCCACATTGATATTCTAGTTGACAATACGGTGCAATATAATGTGTTTTCCTTCATGGACAGTTTCTCAGGCTACAACCAAATCAAAGTGGCGCCTGAGGACATGAAGAAAACAACCTTTGTCACACAGTGGGGCACATTCTTCTACAAGGTTATGCCATTCAGGTTGAAGAATGCTGGGGTAACCTATCAGCGTGCCATGGTAGCCCTATTTCACGACATGATACATCACGAAATAGAGGTCTATTTGGACGACATGATAGCCAGATCTCAAACAGAAGAAGAGCATCTTGACCATTTACAGAAACTCTTTGAGAGACTAAAGAAATACAAGCTGAGGTTAAACCCAAATAAATGCACATTTGGGGCGAGGTCCGGTAAACTCCTAGGCTTTGTTGTCAGCAATAAAGGTATCAAAGTGGATCCCGCCAAGGAGAAAGTGATACAAGAAATGCCTGCTCCTCGTACTGAGAAGGAAGTCAGAGGATTCTTGGGACGGTTAAAATACATTGCCAGATTCATTTCTCACCTGACAGCTGCTTGTGAACCAATCTTCAAATTACTGAAGAAAGATTAAGTAGTCAAATGGAATGATGAGTGTCAAACTTCCTTCGTCAAGATCAAAGAGTACCTGCAAGAGCCTCCGGTTTTGATGCCACCAATCGAGGGAAAACCCTTGATCATGTATCTAACTGTTTTGGAAAATTCAATGGGGTGTGTGTTGGGGCAGCATGACGAGTCTGGCCGAAAAGAGCATGCTATTTATTACCTGAGCAAAACGTTTACCGACTGTGAAACAAGATATTCACTGCTCGAGAAAACTTGTTGCGCTCTGGCATGGGCTGCTCGCCGGCTAAGACAGTATATGCTGACCCATACTACCTTATTAATATCTAAAATTGATCCAATAAAATACATCTTCGAGAAACCTGCCCTCTTTGGGAGAATAGCGAGATGGAAGATGATCCTGGCAGAATATGACATACAATATACTACCCAAAAAGCAATAAAGGGGAGTGTACTAGCTGATCACCTGGCTCACCAAGATGTGGAGGAATACTAGTCCATGAAGTTCGAATTCCCAGATGAAGACATCATGATGGTAAACAACTGTGAAGAATTCAGACCATATGACGGACCTGAACAAGGATCCTGATGGACCATAGTTTTTGATGGGGCATCCAACGCACTCGGCAATGGTATAGGTGTTGTAATCATATCTTCTGAAGGATGTCATAATCCCTTTACTGCAAGACTCTGCTTCAATTGTATAAATAACATGGCAGAATACGAAGCGTGCATTTTTTATCTCAAAGCTGCCATAGATTTGGGGATTGATCAGTGAATTTTGATGCACATCCTTTCACGATTGTACTAATGCATTTCTTTAGTTTATTGTGTTTATTTTTATATTTTAATATGTTTTGCTAATTTATTTTATTTTTGCATTTAATTAATTTTCGTATTTTATTTTCAACAACTGAAGCTTTTGTGGAAAAATTCATAACTAATTCTACAAAAATCGGATCGAGGCGTTTGACCATGCGTTGAAAATCTAAGAAAATGGCCTACAACTTTCTAGTTTTGGCCAGAAGCTGATTCGAAGTGCAGAAAGGTTGAAAAAGTCGTTGAGGTTGCAGCTTTAGACTTTTAAGTTTTGGCTTAGTAGTTTTGGGCCTGGGTTATGTTTTCAACCCAGTTGGTTTGTAAACCGAATGGATTGTTCCTCTTTAACCGGGGGACAGCCTCATAACGGGGGATTGATCATGTTTTTACTATAGACAAAGGGAGAAAACAATTTGGTACGAATGGGAATGGAGAACTAATCTGTTAGAGTTGATCTGCTGTAACTTGGTTTCCAAAACTTGAGGTTAATATAATTTACAATTCAATTTCTATTCATATCAATTTTGCCTTTTATATTCGTTTTCTTAATTCGAATTATCTTAGAGTAATCTTGTTGGTTTGATTGAATTATGTTTCCCAATTATAATTGCGTTATATCGTATGCTTAATTCATTAATCCGTTTGTTGATTAAGCGTTTGCTTAAATCGGTGAAAAGGGAACATAATTCTTATTTTTTCCATTCTTGCTTGTTGGATGAAATTGTAATCGAATTTGAATAGGAACCCGCTTAGGGAAGTTAAATTGTATTAATCGATGATAGTAGGAACCCGAAACAGTAGATCGACTTATTTCATAATCACTTATTTTAAGCGCTTATTTTCTGCTTTTTTTATAAATCTTCCTTAAAACCAAACCCCCCAATTCAATTTCTGTTGTTTAATAAAATAAAGAATCCTTGTGAGAACGATATCCGAGTTACAGTTGTCGCTATATTACCGTTTCGCAAAAACACTCGTTTTGATCCGCGCGCAATAACAAATCAAATTGGCGCCGTTGCCAGGGATTCTTGTTTTTATTAAACTGATATTATAGTCATAGGTTTAGTGTTCTTGTTATTTTTTTTCTTGGTTTTTTTGTTTTTTTGTTGTGTTTGTTGATTTTCAGGGTTGCAATTTCGGTTGCAGTATAGTTTTTCAGTCTACCAGGTAAGGTTGAAATCTACTGTTTCGATTTGCTCCGAATTTTTTCATGAAGTTCCGAAAAAAATCGAAGAAAAGTACTCCTTTAGAATAAAATTCTAAAAGATTTTGGCCCTCAAAATCGCAAATTCATCTTTTTTTCTATTTTTAACGAATTTTTTACTGTTTTCATAGAGTCGAAAAAAATCGAAAAAATTCTCAAAATTGTTATTTTTCCTAATTAGATTAAATCTGGTGTTATTTTATTTTTCTTAATTTTATTTAATTTATTTCCTTCATTGTGTTTGTTTTTAATTATTAGGGACATTGTTGGCATTTTGAACATTGTTGCTGCATTGTTGTGTATTAGTCTTGGCCACTAAGTCTTGTTGTTCTGAATTTGTTGCTTTTGATCCTGAAGTAGAGAAAACCTTGCACACACGGCGTAGAAAAGTCCAGGCTACCACTAGTTCACCACCCACAATTGAGTCTGATTCTGAGTCTAACTATTTGCATAACTTGTTTACTTCGAATTCTGAATTTGTTTTTGATATGGCTGACCAAAGAACCTTAAGGAAATTGGCTTCCCCTGATGTGAATTATAATAACATGTGTATTGAATATGATAATGTTGTTGTTCCTTTTGAATTAAAATTGGGTTTAATACACTTGTTGCCCAAGTTTAGTGGTCTTGCAGGTGAGGATCCACACAAACATTTGAAAGAATTTCAGGTCGTGTGTTCTACACCATTGAAGCCTGAAGGGAACACTGAAGAACACATCAAACTTCGAGCTTTTCCTTTTTCATTACAGGGTGCGGCAAAGGATTGGATATACTATCTTGAGCCAAATTCAATCGCAAGCTGGAATGCTCTGAAAAAAGTGTTCTTGGAGAGATATTTTCCTGCCTCTAGAGCTGCCTCAATAAGAAAGGAGATTTGTGGTATTAGACAAGGCAATGAGTTGTTGACTGAGTATTGGGAGAGATTCAAACACTTGGTATCTAGCTTCCCTCAACACCAGATTACCGAGCAACTACTTATCCAGTACTTTTATGAAGGTTTGTTACCGATGGATAGGAACATTCTTGATGCTGCTAGTGGTGGAGCACTTGTCGATAAAACTCCAGCTGCTGCCGAAGCCCTTATTGAAAATATGTCTCTTAATTCTCAACAGTTTACCACTAGAGACAATTATGTTCAAAGCAAAGGCGTGGATCAAATTCAGGTTTCTTCCAACAAAGCTTTAGAGACCAGAATTAACGAGCTCATTGCCTTAGTCAAACAGCTGGCAGTAGCAAAATTTCAAACAACAAATGTGTGTGGTATTCGTACTTCTCATGAGCATTCGACCGATACTTATCCTATTATGAGAGAAGAGTCCATTGCTGAGCTGCCTCAAGCTTATGCGGCCAACCTTTACAATTAAAACAGGTACGACAACACTCCTGACCTGTCCACCAACAAATACCATCCCAATTGGAGGAACCATCCCAACCTTCGATATGGAAATCCACAAACTAGCCAACAACAGAACCCACCCCAAGTGGTTGTCCCTGCACCTTCAGGACCATCCTTAGAGGATCTTGTCAAACAAATGGCTGTCAATAACCTTCAGTTCCAACAAATGACCGATTCTAGCATTCAGACCTTGCACACACAGATGGGACGGCTTGCTACTCAAATAAACACCATGCAATCCCAAGGGTCAAACCAACTTCCAGCCCAAACAGTTGTCAATCCGAATGGTCCTAATGCTAATGACAGTGCAATTTCTTTGAGATTTGGAAAGGTTATAGAACCAGCCCCTGAAAAAAATAAAAAATTTATTGAGGGAACATCTGAACCTTCTCCTTCTGAATCTGTTTCACCTGAACTTTCCTCACCTTCTTCTGTTGCGGTGGAAACTGAAAAAATTAAAGAAAAGGAGTATGTTCCACCAGTTCCCTTCCCACATAGAGTTATGAAAAATAAAAGAATTGAGGAGGGAGAGAAAGAAAGAGAGATATTGGATGTTTTTCGAAAAGTCGCGGTAAACATTCCGCTTCTTGATGTAATTACGCAGGTTCCTAAGTATGCTAAGTTTCTGAAGGATTTGTGTACCAACAAGAGGAGGATTAAGGGAAGTAAAAGAGTCAACTTAGGAAGAAATATTTCTACTTTTATTCAGCCCAAACCTTCATCCAAAAAGGTTGTAGGCGAGCAAAATGTTTTATCCCTCACTACTCAGGTTCTCCCACAAAAGCAGAAGGATCCAGGAACATTTACTATTCCTTGCACCATCGGGAACAGTAAATTTGAGAATTGCATACTTGATTTGGGAGCGGGCATTAATGTGATGCCTACTTCTGTTTATAATAACCTTTGTCTTGGTCCTTTGCAGCATACAGGTTTAATCATTCAATTGGCGAACAGGAGCAATACTCGCCCCGCCGGCGTAGTCGAAGATGTCCTTGTTCAAGTTAAAGATTTGATTTTTCCTGCTGATTTTTATATTCTAGACATGGAAGGAGAAATAAAATCTAGCAGAGCTCCCATCATTTTAGGAAGACCGTTCATGAAAATGGCAAAAACAAAAATTGATGTTGACGATGGAACCATGTCCATGGAATTTGGTGACATTATCGAAAAATTCAACATTTTTGATGCCATGAAACATCCCCCGGAGGAGAATTCCATTTTTCACATTGAGTTGATCTCTAGATTGGCTGATGACACTTATTCTGAATTATTTTCCATTGATTTTCCGTCTTTATCTGGATTTGATGATGTTTACGTGTGTTCTGATTATATTGACAATAACTTGTGTGTTGTATGTGCTGAGATTGATGTTGCCTTGCAAGCTGATGTGTTTCCTACAGGTGAAGTTGTTATTGATGAATCTGTTTTTGCAGTTGATGCCCTTGACATCCTTGCTGCCCCAGACACTCCACCCATAGAGCAGCCCCCGTCCTTAGAGCTGAAACAACTCCCTGAAAACCTGAAATACACTTATTTCATTTTGAAGAAGCATAAGAAAGGAATTGGATGGGCCTTAGATGATATTTATGATATTAGTCTGTCCATGTGCATGCATAGGATCTCACTTGAAGATGTAGCAAAAGCAGTGAGGCAATCCCATAACCTTTTGATCCTTGACATTGTGAAAGATGAGATCATGATCACGTGCCTGTTCAACACTTTTACTTATCAAAGATTCTTCTTTGATCCTGGAATAAAAGACGAAGGCACTAAGAAAAATTTCCAGTTCAATGGACATTACCCAAAACTACTCTATGAGAGCCCCACTTTGGAAGAAGAGAATGTAGAAGATCTCTCGTTGGGAAAGGCTGCTTATGTGATCATCTATCCGCCTTGACTCCCCGGGTGTGTTCTTTCCTCTCTCTCCTCTCCCTTATTTTATGCTTGTTTCTTTCATTGAGGATAATACTTGCTTTAAGTGTGGGGGAGGGAATCCTTTGTTTTCTTTGCTTTTGTTCGTTGTTTTATTTTCAGTTATAAAAAAAATAAAAAATATGCATCTTTTTGAAAGTTTTGGGTTATAGATTAATATGAGGTTAGTTGTGGAGACTTGGGAAAAGTTCACAAGATCGGTATCGTCTTAACACTAAGTCTCATGCATATGGAAGTTAATTTGAATTTTTATTATGACGTAGCCTTGAATTCTCATCTTTTAATAGCTCTTGAGTAGTTTATTTCAGCAGTCAACACCATCTCACACGCACTCTACGCAGGGAAGCCGATGAAAATAAGTGAGTGATTCAAGTTTTATTTGGAAAAAAAGGAAATAAAAAGGAATGCGCCTTCTAAGTTTGGTGACCCTCACCCGGTCACTTAACCCAACGGTCATAGAACCTAAAAAAAAGTTGATAATAAGACTCGTTGTTAGTTGGTTCAGCGGTTTCTGGTGCTGAACTTGGTAGGGCGGATTACAGTCCGATCCCCCGCAACTACAACTGAGTAAGCAAAGGGTTATGCCACGTAAGTACCAGAACCCCATGCAAAAAAAGATCAAATTCACTAACCGGTCGCCTTGCTATGAGTGTGTGGAGATAACGGGCTTAATGTGATTGCGCCTGAATGAAAAAGAGCAAAAAGGAGGATGAGTAAGTTAGGCTTTGGCATAATAATATGATTCTAATTTGTTTGTATATTCAAGAGACAAGATTAGTGTTCCTACGATATTCTTAGTGTGCAATATTAGTATCTATTGATACAATCTTAACCGAAGAAGAGTTTGTAGCCTAGAATGAGTAGCTGATGATGCTGTTGTGTTTCTTTTGATTTTATTTTGCTCGGAGTGCAAAAGTTCAAGTGTGGGGGAATTTGATCAGTGCATTTTGATGCGCATTCTTCCACGATTATACTAATGCATTTCTTTAGTTTATTGTGTTTATTTTTATGTTTTAATATGTTTTGCTAATTTATTTTATTTTTGCATTTAATTAATTTTCGTATTTTATTTTCAGCAACTTAAGCTTTCGCGGAAAAATTCATAACTAATTCTACAAAAATTGGATCGAGGCGTTTGACCATGCGTTGGAAAGCTAAGAAAATGGCCTACAACATTCTAGTTTTGGCCAGAAGATGATTCGAAGTGCAGAAAGTTTGAAAAAGTCGTTGAGGTTGCATCTTTAGACTTTTAAGTTTTGGGTTAGTAGTTTTGGGCCTGGGTTATGTTTTCAACCCAGTTGGTTTGTAAACCGAATGGATTGTTCCTCTTTAACCGGGGGGCAGCCGTATAACGGGGGATTGATCATGTTTTTACTGTAGACAAAGGGAGAAAACAATTTGGTACGAATGGGAATGGAGAACTAATCCGTTAGAGTTGATCTGCTGTAACTTGGTTTCCAAAACTTGAGGTTAATATAATTTACAATTCAATTTCTATTCATATCAATTTTGCCTTTTATATTCGTTTTCTTAATTCGAATTATCTTAGAGTAATCTTGTTGGTTCGATTGAATTATGTTTCCCAATTATAATTGCGTTATATCGTATGCTTAATTCGTTATTCCGTTTGTTGATTAACCGTTTGCTTAATTCGGTGAAAAGGGAACATAATTCTTATTTTTTTCCATTCTCGCTTGTTGGATGAAATTGTAATCGAATTTGAATAGGAATCCGCTTAGGGAAGTTAAATTGTATTAATCGATGATAGTAGGAACCCGAAACAGTAGATCAACTTATTTCATAATCACTTATTTTAAGCGCTTATTTTCTGCTTTTTTTTATTTATAAATCTTCCTTAAAACCAAACCCCCCAATTCGATTTCTGTTGTTTAATAAAATCAAGAATCCTTGTGAGAACGATATCCGAGTTACAGTTGTCTCTATATTACCGTTTCGCAAAAACACTCGTTTTGATCCGCGCGCGACAACATATCAGGGATAAAATCCTTAAATGTATTCGGAGTTCCAGCTTTGGTCATCAGCCAGATCAAAGGGGAATGGGACACCAAACACCCTAACCTTATCCCTTACAAAGAATATGTGTTGACATTGATCCCACACTTTGAGAAGATTACCTTTGAGCATTTCCCGTGAGAAGAAAATCAGCTAGCAGACGCACTAGCCACAATGTCATCCATGTTTAAACTTAAATGGGATAACGAGGCTCCCCAGATCACCATTGAACGAATGGATGAACCAGATCACTGTCACGAGATTAATACTGAAGAAGTAGTGGACCAACCTTGGTTTCACGAAGTCAAGAGGTATCTCGAGGCTCAAGAATATCCAGGAGGAGCTTCAGCCAATGATAAGAAGTTCTTAAGGAGATTCTCTGCTAAATTCTTCCTTAGTAATGACATTCTATACAAACGCAACCATGACTCTGTTTTGCTCCGTTGTGTAGACAAGGTTGAGGCAGAAAAGGTCATGGCTGATCTACATGAAGGCACTTTTAGCACCCATTCTAGTGGGCATACGATGGCAAAGAAAATCCTACGGGAAGGTTATTACTGGTCTACCATGGAAGCAGATTGCTATCAACACTCTCGAACCTGCCACAAGTGTCAGATTTATGCTGAAAAGGTGCACGTACCTCCGGTTCCTTTGAATGTCTTGACGGCTCCTTGGCCTTTCGCTTTGTGGGGCATCGATATAATTGGGGAAATCAAACCAACAACCTCTAATGGACACCGCTTCATCTTAGTGGCCAGTGACTATTTTACAAAGTGGGTTGAGACAACCTCTTTTGCTTACGTCACCAAGAATGTTATAGCCTGATTCATTAAACAGAATCTCATCTGTCGGTACAGTATCCCAGAGAGGATCATCACAGACAATGGTATGAATCTTAACAATACTATGATCACTGCCCTGTGCGAGCAATTCAAGATCCAACATCAGAATTCTTCCCCTTACCGTCCAAAGATGAATGGTGTTGTCGAAGTCGCAAATAAGAACATCAAAAAGATCATACAGAAAATGGAATTTACATACAAAGATTGGCCTGAGATGCTACCATTCGCTCTCCATGGTTATCGTACCACAACACGGACATCAACTGGGGAAACACCTTACTCTTTGGTATATGGCATGGAAGTTGTCTTGCCTATTGAGGTCCAGATCCCCTCTCTGAGAATCATGAAGGATGCGGGTCTGAACAAAGACGATTGGATCTAGACTCGACTTGATCAACTGAACTTGATTGATGAGAAAAGGCTTACTGCTATCTGTCATGGTCAAATGTATCAAAAACGGATGACCAAAGCTTTCAACAAAAAGGTCAGACGCTAAGTGTATCAAGTCGAGGATCTGGTGATCAAACGTATCATACTACTGCAGGGTGATCCCAGGGGAAAATGGATTCCTACATACGAAGGGTCATTTGTGATAAAAAACATATTCTCTGGTGGAGCAATGAACTTGACCACCATGGATGGTGACGACCTGCCGCACCCTGTGAACACGGACATAGTCAAAAGATACTACGCATAAGAGACCCGCTAGGTTGACACACCTAGGCAAAACAAGGGCATCCAGGTGAACCAAAAAGGTTCACCCAAAAATTAGGGATAAAACAAAAAAATATGTACACCCGACAAGCTGAAAACTCGAAAGGGCGGATTGGGCAAAAAAAGGGTATTCCGGTGGACTGAAAACCCGAAAGGGCGGTCCAGGAAAAAGTTAGGGAATAAAAGAGTATGACTATATCCCCGTTAGATCACCTTGCAGACAATCTGAACACTCGACGGTTCTGATCAATTCAATCAGCCTCAGACAAGGCAACAAATAGATAAGATGCTCAGAGACACGAAGGCTATAGCAGAATGGGAACCCCATGGGATTATTTCACATAACTATCTTTCCTTTATATCAAATTTTCCTTTTTTATGACGACATTCTCTTACTAGAATGTTTGTCTCATTGTACAAAAATACTTACTCAAAGTCAATACAAAGATGTCCCTTTGAAAGTGAAAAACTATCTGTTTTTATTTACTCTTGTGTTTTGTTTACGGAAACGTCCAATGATTTATTTTTGAACATATGCATTTGAACGTAACTACTGTTTAAAAATGAAAAAAATAGAAAGACAATCACTAATGGCTTTAAGAGATAGGGAAATCTCTCTAAGCTATTTCCATAATATCCCCCGCAGTATGCAGTTTAATCTCCAGCAGAACAAAACTTCCAATTATCACTCCCCGTTAAAAGTCGCCAAATTTCTCAGGATTCCCCAACAGGATTTTACAAGCAGTACACGGCATTTCCCTTACAACAAGGTTTATTTATCTAAGTAGAAATTCATCAACACTTAAAAGCATGAAGACTTGCATTCCGTATCCTCAATAGCAGTCGGGGATTTATTTTCCCCAAATCCAACAAGCAGTGCAGCAGATTAGCTCACATACGCATACATCACATCCATATATCATAAACATCGATAACACGAATGCATGTATCATAATCTCATTACACCATGCATTTTATACAATATGACATTGCATATTAGCTAACATTTTACCCTTTTCAGGATAAGGTTAATCAATAGCAACCATTAACAATGTTCAAAGTATTTTCAGATACAATTCAGATACGCTCCAGACACGGATGCCATCTTCATACTCATTCAGATTCAACTCTCAGATACAGTTCAGATATGCTCCAGACACGGATGCCATCCTGATACTCATTCAAATTCATCTCTCAGATACAGTTCAGATACGCTCCAGACATGGATGTCATCCTAATACTCATTCAGATTTAATCTTCAGATACAGTTCAAATACACTCCAGATACGGATGCCATCCTGATACTCATTCGAATTCAACTTTCAGATACAGTTCAGATACGCTCCAGACACAGATGTCATCCTGATACTCATTCAAATTCAACTTTCAGATACAGTTCAGATACGCTCCAGATACAGATTCCATCCTTATACTCTTTCAGATTCAACTCTCAGATAGAGTTCAGATACGCTCCAGACACGGATGCCATCCTGATACTCATTCAGATTCAACTTTCAGATACAGTTCAGATACGCTCCAGACACGTACGCCATTCTGATATTCATTCAGTTTCAGCTTACAGATACGGTTCAACAATCATTTCTGGATGGCATCTACAAGCCCATCTCAAACAAATTTCCATTAACCCTCCAAATGGCATCTTTAAGCCCATTCCCTATACCATCAACCATCACATCATCGAGTGCAAATTTCTGGGCACTCTAATGTCCAATCATCTTCCACCTTCGAGTCACGAATGGCAAAACTCGTCAATATAACTTTTCAGGCTTAAGAAGATTGAACAGGGGAAGATGTTGTACTCCAAAATTTTCCCTCTCATTTATCAAGAATTTTCTCACAAGATCTCCTTTAGCTCAAGACTGCACTATGGTTGATCAACTCAAGACACCTCCTTAAGCACTGATGACCAAAATTAGGGTTTGAGATTTCACAGGGATATTTGAACTTCCAAAGTCCCATATGACTTTCATGGACCATTATGGACCCTCAAGATTACTCATGTCAAGTTTCAAGCTTTGGATCACACTTTTGCTCAGTCAATTAAGCAGTTGACCTAAAAATCAACTGTATTGGGAAAAAAGTCAACGGTGGCCAATTTACAGTCAAACTTCATAATTTTTGATCCACATCAACATTTTAAACTCATATGTATCATTTGATCAAGTTTGGGTCACAATTCCTCAAGAAATTTGATCAAATCTTCAAAAGGGGAAAATGGTCAAAATTAGGGTTTTGACTGGGAAAGGGCAATTTCTGATTTTTGACCTAGAAAATGATCAATTGGTTTAAGGAATGATCTCAAGATTCCAATTGCATCATTTTGACCTAATGAAATGGCTCAAAACATTGCTCAAGCCCAATGGATTGACAGATGAATTTTCAGTCAATTGATCAAAAGTTAACTGTATACTGAAAAGTCAAACTTTGACTTTTTGGTCAAAATCAAATGTCAAAGATCAAAATTCATCAAAACATGTCAAAATATGAAAATTATTCATCAAGAAATGAAAAATTCAAGATTTCATTTTGAAAAGTTAAAATTTCTAAACTTAGAAATTTTTCCAAGTGTTGGAAATTTCTTATTTTTTCACAACTTTGAGCAACATTTTCACCATGATGCAAGATGATTCAAAAGAAACTTTCAACATGAAAGTTGTAGATTTCCATGAAATCTAAAACACTTCTTTACACAACTCCTTCTAAAATGGCTTGGATCTCAAGTTATAATTTTAAGAACACATGGTCATGAAACAAAACACTTAGTGAAATTTTGTCCTAATTTGGTCAGGATTTTGACCTAACTTCATGACACTTTTTCATATAGTTACAAGGGGAATTTTCAAAAGTGATTAAAATAGTGGTTGTAGAGAACATTACAATCTTTCCAAAATGTCCTAGAACTCCTTGAGATCATTTTTGAGTAGGGAGAATCGAAGAGATGAAGTTAGGGTTTTCACACTTGAATTACAAGTCATTTTGTGATGAACAAGATTCAAAATTCAAACTTATGCTGCATAATCTCTACTTTGCAGGCCTCAAACTTGTTAGGAACTCCATAAATAATTGCTTGCACAGCTGTTAGAGGTCTCAATTCAAGCATTCAATGTAAGGCCATGTTTTATATCTATTTTAGGAAGAAAGTGCACAATGCCATTTTGATAAAGTAGCTTTTTGCACAAAACTTGTTCTTGAGCCTTGAAATTGCTTTCTTCTGATCATACAAGTCCCATAACTCAAGATAAGCTTGTATAGACACTTAAAATCACTCAACCCATGCTTGTACTTTCTCTTGAAACTTATTTTCCCATTTTTCTTGAAAATCAAGTAACATAGCAATTAGATTGTAACTTGTACTTCTGACTATCCAAAGCACTCAAGACCTTTTGCTTATACATACACAAGTCATTTGCCACAAATCACACGCATGCTTGAGCCCTGAAAACACCAAGAACATATAATCACCAAAAACACCTCAAAACTTATCATTTATGAGTTTTGAATCCAATCTCCAAATTTGTTCGTGCGTTTCTTGGCCTTTTACTTTCAAAAGCTTCTAAATAACATATACAAACAATTACAACACCTGCAACACCACTGCAACACCTCTATCATCATCCACCATTTTCAAAAACAGTACTTTGCACCTTGACTTATCCAGAACTCCTCAAGCACTTTCAGCTCAAGCTAAACATCACATTAGCTTCCTGGGAACTTGAGGAAGCTAATCCAATCATTGGAACTCACTAAAAGCTACTCAAACTCAAAACATAATACCCTCTTGCAAGGTGAGTTTTCTGACTTTTGAACTCTTCATACAAGCATCATTAATGTTTTATTTGTGAATGAAAAATGTAGGTATCACTGCTCCAACGCTAACCATGTCCATAGTTTTCATTTATATCGCTTGAGCTTTGAGAATTTTAAGATTGAAGTTTCTAAAATTTTTACGGTTCAGATTAGGGCTATTAAAATTCATGCTTGTCTTTGATCTATAATTTTATTGCTTTGCATTTATGAAATCGTGAGGAAATTTGCTACAAGTTTCCTGTTTACATTTTTCATTTTTGTTGAGAATTGAATAAGATACAGAGGTTCAGGTTGGGCGTGAGGTTGAAGATGAAGTTGGGAATTGCTATATGTATTTATGGTTTGATATTAATAAACGGATGTATAGCCACCCCAGTGATAGAAGCGCACGCCTGTGACTATAGGGACCTGGGTTCGAGTCCCAGTAGTACCCTTTTGGTTTTTTTTCCATATTTTTCATATTCTGACTCTTTCTTTTTTGGCAGCGCTGGGCCTCATCCTTGGGCCTTATGTTTTTTTTCACTTCTGACCCCCTTGCTGGCTATTCACACCCTGGCCCATTTTATTTTATTTTTTATTTTTATTTATTTTGTTTTCTCAAATATTTTATCTAAATACTAAAAAAAATCAGAAAAAATATAAAAACATTAGATTTATATTTTGATATAGTTTATTTATTTTTTGCACACAAAAAATTATTATTTTATTTAATCATACTTTATTTATTTTACTAGTTGATTTGTAAATTTAATTAGAAACTAAATTTTTTTAGTTATTTTCTTTTACACAATTTAAATATATTATTTTAATATATAAAAAGACCAAAAATATTTTATAATACTATAAATTATTTTTAAGACAAAAATACCAAAAATATTCTTCTTATAAACTTATTTTCTTTTTTAATCAATTAATAGATTAGAGTTTTATTTAAATTCCTTTCCTAGTAAATTTAGGTTTTACTTTTTACTAATTTACTTAATTATTTTTATTTTAGTTAATTAGGTTTAAACAAAACCCCTTTTCCCTAAAAAATCCAAACAAAACATCCATTTTATTTACATTTACATTCTTGTATATTTATTCATTTTGTACATTATTTATTCAATTCTTGTACAAATTCAATATGGTTGTAATAGATAATTAGGTTTATTTTCTAGCAATCCCCATTTGTAATTTGTACACCCCTCCCACAAGTATTGTAATAGCGTGGTAATTTTAAATTCAACAATTTATCGCTTTATATGCAAATGCTAGTAATTAGGGTTTGTATGAAAAGACTAAAACCAATCAATTAGAAAACCCTAATCAAAGACAAAACCAAGCATGAAAAACAATGCACTTGCACACAAGCACCCTTAGGGTAAAATCCACTTGGCTGCCTTACAAAATGGCCATATTACACATGTACGGTATCTTAGCAAAAACAAGCAAAATATAAGATCATAGTCCCTCGATAATGCTATCTATGTTGCCTTTCAAATGATCTTAGCCCCTAAAAGAGAATGCTAAGATACCTTGCAACATTGCTAATCATGGTTATACGATGACCCACGCCCATCCCGCTTACATCCAAAGATAGAGTTACTTACCAAATCAATGATAAGATAACAATGTCAAAGGAAAGGGGAAATGAACATGAAAGACTTTTGAGTAGGTAGAATGCTCCTAATTACTTGCTCCATTTCAAAACAAAAGATCTTTGCTATTTTCAAAACACCAACACTTTCAAAACACCTTTCAAACTTGAAAACATTTTCAAAAGATCAACTCCTTTGTATACATTCTTACGAACAAGAATCATTACAAAGTTTGCCTAAACAATGGCCTCTTTACAGAATACTTTCAAAAAACCACACAAAAGCAAAATTTCAAACAAAAGCAAGTGATCTAGAAAGTAACTAAGAGCCCATGGGAAACCATGGATGAAAAGGGTGCTAATACCTTCCCTTTTCATAATATACCCCCCGAACTCAAGAAACAATCTCAAAGGTCTTTCCTGTGCTTTTTCACCTTTCCTTTTGGATAAAAGAAAAGTCGGTGACGACTCTTGCTAACCGCAACATTTGCGATCAAACGCAAAACACCCAAGTCAGTTCTCCCACCGTATCACAATATGCAAAGTAAGAATAATACTAAAAGTAAAGAAAAATACAATGCATTTGAACGGGATTGAAGGTTTGGGGGTTGATTATACAAAGGGAAGGTACTGGCACCCTATGTATCTATAATATTCTATATGAACCTTTTGAAATATCTGTTTTTTGATTAAAACTGGTTTGCTTGCTAAACGAGTGTAGGGATGAAATTTTGAAGATGCGACGACCTAATTTCCAAGTTTTAGCTTAAATGAGTGTAAGTTTAAAAGTTGAGTTTTTCAGGAGATTTAACTTAATATTAACAAAACTAAAATGTACGAAAGAGGTTTCGCATAATCATATTAGATATATTCGATGACATGAAGTCAACAAATTAATCCTTTCCCTTGGATTAGGCACAAACAAAATATAAAAATCAAATAATCAGAAAGAACTTAAATAAATAGCACTTAAATCATTTAAATAGTTAACAACCAAAATTTAATTAAAATAAAGAATGACAAATCAAATCAAAATTATCACAAAATCAGTTAAGGAATATCATGAGGAAATCAATCCAAACAAATAAGAAACAACAAGGTCAAGATAATCAATGAGAGACTAATTTAGAGAGACAAAAAAAATCAAGCGAGAAAAGGTAACTGAATGAAATAACTAAAAATATTAATTAAACTAAAATACTATTAAAAGTCACAAGTTTTACTAAATTTATTTTAAAAGCTAAACTAATTAATTTGAAATTATCCAATTATCTAATTAACTAAAGTTATAAAGAAAACCTAACCAAAGTAAAAATAATAAAAGAATTTATCAACTCTTAACTTAAACAACTAAAATTGAAAGAAAAAGGGTGCAAGGTTAGATCATAGGGGGTGTTCATGAGCAATTCAAATGGGCTTGTGGGAGTAATTTAAAAAAAAAAAATTAGGTCCCAAGATATATAAAAAAATAAATAAGATTAAACCACACAAAAAATAAATAAAAAAGTATAAAAAAGGCCGTTGGGCCAGACCGAGTCATAGAGGTCTGGATCCATCTCCACTCAAACAAAAAACAAAAATTTAACAGAGCAATTACAAACCACACATAGCTATACACACAACATGAAAAAACATAGAGAATATGGTGATTACCGGTGAGTGGTAACGCGACGGAGTAGCGCGGTCGGAGCGTCGGAGGAAATCGCGGTGGAATTGGATGGTGGCTGGTATTTATGATCGGTAGCTGTGGAGTTGCGGTCGGTACGACATCAGTTATGTTGGTTGGAGGTGGCGCACATAGAGATTCGTCAGTTTCCGCTCTTTCTCGGGACAGAGAGCAGATGTGATAGTGGTGGATCGAAAAGTTGTTGGAGGTTCTCGGCACGGATTCGATATTTCTCATATCTTTTGCAAATTCCTTATGTTATACCGACTGCCCTATGATGTTGTGGTAACCGTGATGATAGAAGCTATGGAATGGATTTGTGATGTTACTGCTGTTTTTCTTTAATTACAGGCTGTAGGTGAGTTTAGAGGTGAGATTTGAAAATAAGACTTGGGAGAAAAACTATGAAAAATTTTACATCAGGTTTTTGATCTTTCTGTTATTGTGTTGGTGTCTGAGTTACTTAGTGATGGATGTTGAAGTTTTGATGAAATAGTGGTTATTGTTGTGTCCTGAGTTATTGCGGATTTGTTATATTGATGAAAATGATGAGATGCAGCGAGGATGAAAATGTAGGTAAGCTGTTATTCAGGTATGGTGCTTTGTTGCTGAAGCTTGGGGGGTATGAAGATGATGCCGAGAAAATTTGGTGAGCTTTTTGAGTCTTCTGCAGAATCATGGTGAGGTTTACAGGATTGAAATGTTGTTGTTGAACAAAAGTTAAATGACTGTTGTTGAGTGTTTGTATCGATGAGGTTTGGTGAGTATGGTTGAAACTGGTTTTCAGAAGTAGTGTAAAGGGTGAGCATACCGTGGTGTTTGGTTGTGGTGATGGAGATTTGGACAGAAGCTTTGTGCAAGGTTCCTTATGTTTTATGAAACTTTTCTGTGTGCTTTTTTTCTCTAATTTCTTATCTATGTCTTGTGTATGTTGATTTTCTAACACTTTCTTCTCTCTTTTATGAGTGACTTGAGGCTGAATTTATAGGTGAGAAAGATGAGATTTGAGGGAAAAATGAATGGTATTTGAACACTTTGTGATACATTGTTTTAACACATTTTGCTGCATATTGGTTTTGGCTATTTTGATGTATTTTTTAAATGGTTTTGACAGGTTTTGGACCGGTATATGCAGTGGACGGCAAGAGGGTTTTTGTTGTCTTATGCAGGATTGAGACAAGGCATTTGGAAGCAGGTTTGTGGCATCTTGTGAGCAGTATGGGGCAGCAACAGGTTCTGTTTTTGAGCTGAAATAGGCTCTTTGATAAATTTTCATGTAATCTCTTTATATCCATCTTATAAATGTATCTTGTAAATTAAATGGAAATTGAAGTTTTGAATTATTCTTGAATGATGAATATTTTTTGTATCCTTGAGACCTTGAATGATTTAGCAATCGAAGCTTGAACCATTCTTAAATAAACTTAAAATAACACACCAAATTAAACCTTGCATTTGGATGAATGGATCATGGTAAATGCCTTGCAATCTCGAAATAATTATGATACATGTCTCAAATTCATCCCCATGAATGAAGTTTTGAACTTAAAAACGGACAATTGAATCATGGCTAGCTTGAAAACCTTGAAAAAGGATGAATGTCTTTGAAACCTTGAATTAAATTTAATTTAATGATATTTCATGTGCGAATCTTCAATTCATGGTAACTCACAAGACAATCCAGTAGCGCTTGAAAGAACAATAATGCCTTGAGAAATCTACTTTCATTCAATGATCACTAAATTCTCAGACACAAGTGATTCAAATTGCGAATAATAAAAATGATCAATGAATATTCAAACTCCACTTCTTGTTTTCATGAATAATCTCCACGTAAGAATCAAATGTCTTGAAAAAAATAATTATGACATGAATTGAACCTAGGAGTTAAGAACATTCTAAGTCAAGAAATGACCTATGATAGTTCAATAACTTTCAAGGTATTATGAGCATAATTTGTCCTTGATCTTTGAAGAAAAGTCGTAGACGACATCATCTATGACAGTGTGCAAAAAGAATCGTCCAAAAATCTTGAAAATTGAAAGAGTTACGATCCTTGAAAGTTGGGTGACAATTACTTGAGATTATGTCAAATCTGCAAAATGACCTCTAAGATATTCGAATATTTGATGATCCTCCACACATAATTAGATCTTAATCGGTAAAAAGGAGTTGGAGATCACGTCATTGAGAGTTATACGCAAAAATAACCATTAAAAAATATTTAATAATGAAGAAGTTATGATCGTTTGAACTTGATCTTGAAAATATTGACTTTTGGTCAAAGTGCTTTAAATAAACTTAGAAATTTGATCCTTCCTTGCATTCCAAGACATATTGATGCCCATGTGAATCAGTGATGATGAAATATTGATTGTGCTTTTAAGATTATAGGCAAAGCTTTGATGAAATAGCCTCTGAGAATCGGTGATTCACCATACTTGAACACTTGAGGGATCCAAAACTCTAATTGAGGTGCAACACCTTACGCTCTTGATTTAGACATGTCTCTGCACATGAAATCAAAGAAACACAAATATACACATTTGTATGGGATTAGAAGTTAGTGACACATAAAATAAAAGGTTCACAACAATTGATAATATCTGCATAAGCAATGCGAGCTCGCAGGTGAGCGGATTAAAAAACCAATTGTATCTCGTGACCTTGATGCTTTATGAAAATGTAAATGAAGGTGGGATCTTAAGTCAAAAATTTGGGTCAAAAATTTGGGTATGACACATTTTATGTGTAGTTTTTTTCTGATCTAAAAATTATAGGGGAAAAGCAAGAAAAACAAAAGTGACAGGAAAATAAAGATTGCAATTTGATAGTCTATGGTTTCAGGTTTTCAAACGTTTATGCTTTTATTTTTAGTCTTATTTTTCTATCAATATATCAAGATCTGTTGCTTTGATCTGTTGATATCAAAATCTTTGTTTGATAAAGTTTTGGGTGATGATTTTTTCAAATACATTGGTGTTAAATGAAAGAGACAAAAACAACGTGACTCATAGTGCTTAATTTGTTAATTGCATGTTGCTTTTTTTTCCTATCAAATTAGGAGGGTGATGGTCACTGGTCATATTGACATGGTTTATGTTCTGCTTCAATATGGAAAGCATTTTATTTGTTGGAAGATATAGCTTCATTTCCTTCATGCATTTTCTTTATCAAATTTTGATGATGTATTTTTTTGCTTTCTTGGATTCTTTCAGGCTTGGGGTTGGCAAGACCAATGTTACGATTTTGCAGATGAATTTCATAAAATAATGGTAAATTTATTTTGCATCATCTCACTGACCTGGTTTGTTTTGATTTTCATATTGTTGTCCCAATGATCTTTAATGTTTATTTCTCCCTCTTAAAAAGTTGAGCTCTCTAGCTTCATTGAGTCATTTATCAGGCAATCATTCTTGAATGTTAACTTTAGTTGTGTTGATTTTATGTCGCCAAATTCAAAATGTTGTTTACTTCAAGATCAAAAATCCTTCACTTATTTATTACGATTTATACATGCTATTTCATTGGCGAGTTTAATAATTCTATGTAGAACATTATTTGGTCCGTGCTCTCTCATATGTTAATGGCTTTTGTGTTTTGCTTTTTTTAATGTTCATGTTAATGGCTTTTGTGTTTTGCTTTTGTAGTGTTTATTTTTCTTCCAAATTGTTTCATATTGACCTACTCATTTATGTTCCTTCTCATGTTGCATATATTTGGAGTTTTGTCCCTGTTGGCATCTGGCCCAACCGGGACCCAAATTGCATGTTCGATGAAAACACCTTTAACCCTTGAATCTTGATTTTCTTAATTACTATGTAAAAATGCATAGTTATCCATTATACTTATTATTAATACATAGATCTATTGTCCGGACTAGATGAGATAAAAGATAAGGTGTGGTTGCTAGGTCAAGGAAAACATGTAGGTAGCCAGCTGGTTACCAACCCTGATCAAATATACAAAGCCTAAACTAGGTTATATGATCAGAGGATCATCTCATTGAACGTGGGGGAAGATGAAGAGGTAGCAGTCAATCTCATACCTCAGATCCAGAGGTCACCCCGTGTTCGGACTTAATGGAACCGTTACGCAATGGCCGACCCATTAAGGGCGTACGCTCATCATTATACGACGATACACATTATGATAATAGCCATCATTAGTGACATCCAACATTATTTTCCTTAAAGACAACCCGTTATGTAATATGAAAATTCACGACAGTTACAAGCAGTGATCATTGAGGTCCAGGCACCTCTATAAAAACGGATCCCGACTGAGGGGTAAGCAAGACACATTGCTTGGAGCTCACGCACACTTGTGTAAGCCTCAAAATCCCTTAACATAATATACAAAGCAACTCCGTTCATTAGAGACCTTCCCTGAAGTCCTTGAGTTCGTAGGAAATTCGTCCTTGGTGTTCAGCAAGAATATTTGGCGCTCACCATGGGGCCCCGGTAAAACACTCTTGGGCCACACTATCCAAGCATTATGCGAATAATATCCTCTGACGAAGATCCACCCCCGGAAATGGCTCAATTACTGGCCATGATCGACGACCTTCGTAAGCAAAATGACACGCTCCAGGACATCGTCCATATCCTGCAGACAAAGAGCCAGGACGATGACGACCAGGGAATGGAGCTTCTGGAGCCTCATCCATTATCCCAGGCTATCTGAGACGATCAGGTTCCAGAGAACTTCAAACCTCCGACGTGCTTGCCATACGATGGGAAATCTGATCCCCACGAACATATCATTGCTATAAAAAACATGATGGCAATCATCTGGGCTAATGATTCCTTGAAGTGAAATCTCATGGCTAGCACCCTCAAGGAGTCGGATTTAAGGTGGTATATGGGCCTTCTGAGATGCTCTATCACCAGTTACCAAGATTTTACCAAAAAGATGGTCCAATAGTTTTCTACAAGCCGACACAGGAAGGTGTCCACAACGACACTGTTCAATGTCCCTCAACTCCAACCGGAACCCTTGAGGGATTACATGGAACGGTTCAACGAAGAAATTATAAAGGTTTCTCAATCCAATCAGGAGATCTTTGTAGGGGCTTTCCAGCATGGTCTCCGGGCCGGTCAATTCAACGAATCACTGGCCCAGAAGCCGGCCACCAGCATGGACGAAATCATCACCCGTGCAGAATGTTATGTAAAAGGAGAAGAAAGTAACATGGGAAAAAGAACCCGAGACTGAAATAATCGGTCGAACCGTCATCTGATATTAAATCAATAAAGTCGCCATCGAACGTATTTTATCCCACCGAAAGGGAAAGGTAAACATCGAGAAAATCTGAAGGAATGAAATCACGGTTTTGTGACCGTATAGATTGAGTAAGGGAGTCTGTTACACGAGGAGAAGGTATTAACACCCCACACACCTGTAGTACTCTATGGTATCCACTTTTATTGTTCTAATCTAATGGGTGTGGTCAAAATCTATGTCTAAGCTTAAGAGCTAAAAGAAAATGCAAAGAGGGAATGCATACAAAAGAAAAGAGAAAATAATGTAGGGAAAATAAAGTTGTGCTCGTTCGGGCCCTAACCCGATGCATACGTATCCCATTTAAGGAATCAGAGCAGCCGTAGTTCGGCACATATATTTTGGTTGGTTTGTGTTTTTTTAGTTAAAAAGACAAAAGCAACAATCAAGATGGCAAAAGATTAAATAAAACTACAAAACATTAACGACGATGATAAAAAAAAAAGGGAACAACAATACATCACATGGCAACACAAACTCAGATAATATGATAAGACGTCAGCATGATAACAAAATATCAAACAAGATGACAAAATATTACACCTAACAATGATATCAAAACCCAAAGTAGGATGACAAACATACGCAATGGCGAAACATCGACAACAAACATATGCAATGTCGAAACATCGACAAAAAATAGCAAGATAGCATGACAAAGATGATGAGACATAAACAATCCAGATGATAAAACATCACACCTAAAAATGATATTGAGAATCAAGGTAGGATAACAAACATACGCGATGGCGAAACATCGACAACAAACATATGCGATGGCGAAATATCGGCTAAAAGATGGAAAGATGACATGACAAAGATGGCGAAACATCACAATTCAGATGATAAAACATCACACCTAACAATGATATGAGAATCAAAGTAGGATAACAAACATATGCAATGGTGAAACATCGGCTAAAAGATGGCAAGGTAACATGGAAAAGATGGCGAGGTATCATAATTCGGATGATAAAACATCACACCTAACAATGATATTGAGAATCAAAGTAGGATAACAAACATGTGTGATGGCAAAACATCTGCGAAAAGATAATAAAATATCATGGCAAGGATGACAAAACATCAATTTGACAAGGTTTAAAATAAAGTCAAAAGGCGCATAAACAATTAAGATTGGTTTGTATTTTTTACTTTGAAGAAGGATTTAAGTTCATTAGAGACAATTTTATGATTTGCCAAGAAGAAGTTTTAGTTTTAAGATGCAATATACAAATAAAGGAAAAATAACTAAGGGAGACTAGCCTAGCACTACCCCTAATGTTATCATACAATGATTGACCCTAAGGCTGAGGATGAAAGAGGGAAGTTTCTACCCTATGTTAGCATGCATGGGTAAATATCATAATGTCTAGCTCGAGGACTAACCCTACACGAGCAATCCTAAGGGATTATGGTAAATACCAAACAAGTGAGCAAACAAGTGCTTTGGCAAAAGCACACAATTGAGGTATACTGACTCAGAGGATGAGGGTATGAAGAGAAAATGCTTTAGCTAAGGGGAGCGGATCACTCGAAGCAAACAAGCGAGAGACATATGAAATAAAAAAATATGTGACGTCCAAAGCGACTGAACATATAACCAAGATATAGCAGATCAAGGTAAGCGACAAAAGACAATATGAACGATCACGGAGTGTCAGCATCAGCCAATGCGAACTCCTGACAGAGTGTAGGGGTTTGATTTTAAAACCCTTCCCCACTTGATGGACTCGATGTACAAGATCGACACAACTCCAAAGCATCGACGTACCACGTGAGCTAAGGATGACACGGACTAGAATGTTCAGGGGTGATTATGGACCCTCCCCGCTCGCCTCCTTTTGAGGACTTATCACCTGTAATATAATGCGGGCACAAATATAAACACGTACATAATACCTACTTCCAAGGTAGGATTTTAAACAAACACAATTAGCATACTAAAAACGGTGCCTGCTACAGGACTTTAAACAACGACTTCGAACTCACGCTCTTTATTTCCTACTCCCTACTTCACATGATTTCTAGAAAGCAATAAACGTCCCTACTATACTTGATCTCTAGAAAGTGGTAAAATGAAGTATTTATAATATTTACAACAATATTGATCTGAATGTGTAACATATGGATAAAACAAATTCGTATACAATAAAATCTACAACAAATATCCGAAATCTTCAGCAAAAGCTCCAAAATCTAGCATCGACAAGAGAGAATGTCAGAAATGTGACACCAATGCAAGCAAAGCGCATCCGTTACCAAATTGGTCAATATTCGAATTTGCTTCTCAAGATATGCATAACTCATCAATTTTTTTAACAAATAACAACAACATTGAAATGCAAATTGTAAGTAAGCAACAAGAATCAAAAGTAAACATGGTTATGTATAATACAAAATGAGCAAGATACTTGAACATAGTATGTCATTTCCAGACAACATTGTATTAGTATCGGAAAGAGTACCAAAATTAGCATAGAAGCGGAAGAAATGAGATCAGATATAAGTATGAATATGAATGGTAAAATGGTAAAAATTGAACCATGTTTAGACGCTAATAGAAATACTCCGGACAACCACGCCATATTCAAGTAATTAAACTCAAAAAAGTGGTAAAAATGCATATGTACAAGTTAACGGTATCAATAAAACGCGGTATTTACATAAAGTGGAAATCTCTTGAATGTCAACATCAAATGTACAAGCTACCAAGTTAGTTGGTATGCTACAAGTTAGTATATTTACAAACTAGGAGGGAATGGTATCACAAACCGAAATTAGTGCAAAGAAGTATTTTTCAAGTAACAGTGTAATATGTACATAAACCGAAAAGCGCATCCGAAACGAACGGTAATGTCTTGAAAATTATTTGGAATGAATTGTAAAAATTAATGAGACTTATATTCATGCAAACGGATCACAAAAATGCAAACGATTCAGCCAAGTTTCACCCGGAAACATGATTTTCGCAACAAGTCAGCAACAGTAAAAGTCAGGTGAAAAGTGTCTGAATCGAAAAACTAATTGCATGGAGAGCTTCAGATGGCTTGAGAAACTCAGTTTTCAATAAAAAAAGTCGGAAAAACTCAAAGCAAATCAAAAGTTAGAGCAAAAACAACAATTATATCAAGAATTTGTCAATGTAAGTGTTGAGGTATTTTCCACCAAACTCAATTAAACTTATTTCCAATGTGTTTTATGATGTCATTTGAGTCTATTGAAATTTATCTCAACACATGTAAATGACAAACAACAAGTCTCAATCAACAAATTGGCAAAAAGTAGTTTATGTCAAAAATCAAACAACTTGAAATTATATACCAAAAATGCATTTCGACTGCACAAAAAAATACAATGACCAACAACCAAATGGTTAGAAACAATTGATATTATTGATATCAAGACATTAAAGAAAACTCTCAACATCAATTTCTAACTCATGAGATAATTCAACAACATTTTTCAATCAAGTTGTAAACTCCAGAATTTACACATAATCTCATGAGTTATCAATCAATGTCAAGCTTATTTAACATTTCGATTTCAATAATTTTGAGCAATCAAAGAATTAGGCTTAAACTAGGCTAATGTTAGCAAACAAACAAATGCTACAAGTAATGGATAGTAATGAATAAAGACAAAAAAGTCACATTTAGGCCAAGAATCACAATTATGGACAAGTTGAAAAAGTGAACTGATACACAAGGCACAAGCTTAAAAATCATCCGGAATGATTTATCAAAATTATCGGAAGCTATACACACACAGACGATCTCAAAATACGGACGAGTTGGTCAAATTTTATTCAAAAATGCGATTTTCACACACAAGTCAGCAGCTCGCATATTTGACTGAAACTTATCCGAATCGAGAAACCGTTTGCATAGTGAGCCTCGGATGGCTCGAGAAAGTTGATTTTTATTAAAGAAAGTTGAAAAAACTCAAAACGGATCAAAAGTTTGACTAAAAACACCAATTATATCAAACTTTGTCAATTTACTAAATATTGAGATATTTTCTATCAAACTCAATAAAACTTGTTTCAAATATGTTTTGAAATGATATTTAAATCCACTAGAAATTATCTCAACTTATTGAAATAGCAAGCAACAAATAATCAATCAACAATTGGCAAAAAGATTAATTTATGTCAAGAATTAGTAACTTGAGATCATATACAAAAATGCATTTCAAATGCACAAAAATATCAATGATCATCAACAAAAAATAATTGAAAATATGTATTAAAGCTTGAAAATCAAAGATTAAGCCTAAACTAAACTAATTGTTAGTTTATGTTACAACACCTAAATCAAAGTTATTGTTTGAATCTACCTAACCTAAACTATTAACAAATTCTACGTCAAGAATTAGGAACTAGTGTTAATCTAATCAAGAGTTTAAAATCTCAAACTAGTGTTAGTACTAAATAGTTTTATATAACTAATTTAACCTAAACACTAGTGTAACTATACCTAGGGCTAAAAATCAACACAACAACACTATGTCAATTTCAAGTTACAACCAAAATCAACCTCTCAAGTTCAATTAATCACTTATTTCAATAACCAATTCAACAAAATGGTATGAAATCCTTAATTCAAATGAATTCTCAATAATTAAGCATCAATTATACAATTAAAACCTCAATCAACAATAAAACCAAGAAAAACACTTATTCAAGAAAATCACTTATTTCAAAAAGCGCTTAATTCAAGAAAATTCACCAATAGAAGTGAAGAGGAGGCTTAGGTATAAAGATCGTAACAAATAGATCAACGATCAGAGAAGAATTATTCTTAATCTTGACTTTTGGATCTTGATGAAGTTGTTATTGTGTTCTTGATGAAAAAGGTGTAGAACCTTGATTTGATCTTTGAGAGAATTGAGAGAAAAATTTAGATTGATTGTGGAGATTTGTAAGGTATGAGAGAAATTGGAGTAAAAAAATATATAGTATGGGCTTATGTGAGTGGATTTGGTTAATGGGTCTCAAATATCCATAAATATTAATCCAAAATTTTAATTCACTTGAGTGCGACACGTTCAGGGCAAATTCGTAGGAATCTCGGTGCAAGTTTTGAAGTTGAAATATGAAACCAAAATGTAGCCGACATTGTGAACGAACTCCTCTCTGAAAATGGATTCAATTGGATAGTGTTGATTTAGTTATGAATTTTTGAAATTTCGCCTCAAACAACTTTAATTCCCAGCTTCAGAATTTTTAATGAGTTGCACATGTTTCGGGCCAAAAACGGAAGCCTTCAGGGTACCGTTTGCTCTTGAAAATGGAAATCAAAATTTAGCTAATTTAATTTGCGAGACAATGCCACCAGAGTGAGATTAATACGATAAAAAATGGACTGAGTTATGATATTTTGGATGTGGTGCAGATAAACATTTGTCACAATTTTCCTGTGCCGAAATACTTGATAAATCCACATTTTCGGGGCCTTTCTGAGCAGAATTAGCTTCCAGCCGTGAGAGATAAAAATGCAGATGACGTCGAGACAGAATTTTGGCCATCGGAGCAGGTTCAAAATGAGCCACAGGCTTCAAGTTATGAATTTTTAGTACACGCAAAACACGGTTCAACCAACTGTTTATCAGTATTTTCCACTATTCAGCTTTGTCTGATTTGCGAATCCGGAGACCTTCCTTCAAGAATTAGCTTTAGGCCCGAACACGAAAGTTGAAGAAGATATTGAGGCTGACTTAACAATGGATAAATCACCTCGAGAAGGTATATGAGATCGGAGTTAGAAATTTTTGAATGCCCGAAACACCGTTGATCGGTAACCTGAAAACTCAGTAATAAAATTATTTGACCGCCTTTTGCACATAATTTGCTCCCGGATCGAACATGAAAAGTGAAGATAATATCAACACGGACTTGGTGATCAAAATTCAGCCTAAAAAATTACTCTGTCTCACAGTTATAAAATTATGAAATTGACACACCAAAATAGATTTTTAACCCGAACTGTTCTGAATCAGATCAAAATCTGGTCCCCTTATATTGCCCAAGATATGAGAAAATACACGGGAATATAACATGGTGATAACTCGTTCCTCATCTGATTGAATTTCCTACACAAAGCCTTTTACGCTTCTGATAAATAGTCGATGCTTTAATGGTATACATTGATCTTATAGCAACAAAACCAATGTATGTGTATGCATAGGCATATGAAATATAAGCCCAAATAAAAATTCTAAAATCAAGAGGGTAAATTTTGGGTGTAACAGCTGCCCCTATTCAATTATATTTAACATAATAAGTGAGAAAAGTGACAACTTTCGAGCGTTCAGAATTGAAGATGATTGAATACAAAAGAACCCGAAAATTTATACTCTTGAAAAAGAGATGCAAAACCTGCCAAAGACAAAGAATACCAGCATGCGTGGGATTAAGAAGATACCAAACAAAATTGGATTTAGAAAACAAAGGGTTTAATGAAAATTGGACCTCCCAAGACATGCGTCAGAATGAAGCTATAACGTTGATTTTAACAAAGTTGAGACAAAACTCAAACTTAGAAGAATAGATGAAACTAAACTTCAGAATAAATGTGTCAGGATAAAACCGGACCACAAAAGGGGTGTGATAAGACTCAAACCCCAGAGAACAGGCGTAACTAAACTCTGGCAAAGTACGCGGGGCAGAGTGGCTAGAGTGCGTGATTCTAGGAGCATCTGCTAGTCTCAACCAAGGGAATACAGTGAGATGAAACTGAAATATTCCAAAAGTTATAAAAGAGACAAGTTTCAACCTATGATAGACAGTATGAAGGAACTGAAATAATCCCAGGAGTAAGAAACAAAACGAGACGAATTTGACTAATTATGACTAGTTAGACAAAACTAAACTAGATGAGTACCAGGACGAAAACTGGATTTCACACACGGGTAACGAGGAAAAACTCAACTCATAGCAAAGTGGTGAGAGTGCATGTTTCTCAGAGCACTTGCTAGTCTCAAATCAATGGATAAACAATAACGAAAACTGATAGAAGAATCCAAGGAACAAAGGAGACTGAATTCAACCAGGGATGCAGTTACAAATACTACAAAGAGATTCCGTAAACGAAAACCGATAAAAAATTCAATAATCAAACACTGATAGAAGTCCAAGGTATGAAAATGAAATGAGACGACACTCGACTCATCATAACTAGTTAGACAACACTAAACTAGATGAGTACCAAAACGAAAACTGGATTTCATACGCGGGTGAGGAGACGAAACTCAAAACTCGACCCAAAGCAAGGTGATTAGGGCGTACTACTAAAAACCTGCTGAAAGCAATTATCAGGACAAAACTGGTATTTAAAAGGTACATCAATAGACATTGGAATGAACCGACGAGGGTAGTGAAGACTAAACCCGAGAAAACTGCGCCAGGGAAAAACTGAACTACAATCAAGAGTAAACACTCAATATTCAAATGATTAACATCAACTGTATATTTGTATAGAGTGAAACTGGGATACTGAGGATGAAGACCTTGTTGGGGATATAATCCAAAGTTTTAGCATATTCATTGGGGAAAACAGAAACGGCAATGGCTTATGTTCTGATGCATGTTTGAATAATCTTTTATAGCATAATGCTCCATATAATGGAAATGCTATGCGTTTTAGTAGACGCAATATAATGATGCATGTTTAAATGCTTCACTGGGGAATGTCCAATCGAGAAGCCAACAACCAAGAAGTCAAAGTCTGACAAGACTTGTAAAAATAAAATGCAAAATCTGCTAGAGAAGAGAAGATAGAAGGAACTGCTGGAAAGAAACCCTTGAGGAGATGAAACTCTATCGAGATTAAGAACTGATAAATTGATAAAAATAGGCTACAAATACTGAGAGAAGTTGCAAAAATAAATTGTGAACTCTGCTGGAGAAGATCAGGTCAAAATTGTAGTCTATGAAAAGAGGTGCCAATGAAGATTGGACGTTGCCAAAGAAGATCAGGGCAAGACTGTAACTTCTGAAGGAGAATGCCAAATAGAAATCGGCTATTACTGGATAAGATCAGGGCAAGAATGTAGTCTCTAGAAAAGACAACGTGCAACTGTGTTGAGGATGATACCAAGATAACAAACCAGGCGTGAGAAGCGAAACCCTCGTTGGGGAAACTTTTATTGAGAAATCCTTTACCGCTTTCCGAAGATTAACAAAATCTCAATTAATTAACCAGCAACGACTACATTGGGGATAAGGAAAGATCCTTAAATAAGGATGCCCCAAGCAACAAATTAGCTGGGAAATGAGAGATCAGGACGAGGAATCTCTAATTGGCAACTCCGCTAGTGAATTGAACTTCTTCAGATTGTTAATTCTCATCTAAGCAACTCCACTGGGGACATGAGACGTCTTCAAACTTGAAGCCTCAGAATGAAGCCTTTCTCTTGAAAAAGATTTATGATCAACAAAACTCTGTTGAGGAAAAAAAATCCGCTGAGGATACAAAACTCTGTCGGGGAGTATTTTGCTGGAGATTTAAGAACCTTTGGTATGCAACCAAAAAATAGATCATGAAGATAGTCAAATAGTATCGACTTTACTGGGGATATGAAAATCTCAGCTAACATCAACCCTACTGAGGATGATAAAATATTCTTTGGATAATGAAATTCCCCAAGTCATGACTTAGATGGGAACATGAGAACTTATGAATGCAAACTTCAATGATAATTCAAATTGGAAGGTAAACTCCACTGGGAATAGTCTTTATTAAGAAATGAGATAATGCTCATCCAGATTTGTTTGGGGAATGAAGGTATCCAAAAACCTTATCAGCCTCAAGAATCCCTCACATGAAAATGCTGAGGAGAAACAACTCTACGGGGAATTCCTTATTCCAAAGTTCAAAAGTTAGAGGTAACACTCTTGCATGGGTGCTGACAAGCTGCAACTTACAGACCAAACGACAGTTCCTGTGAACAAAATCACAACATGAATGCTCCAAGTACGGTATGACAACCTTTGAGAGATTGATCCTCAACTTGACGTCCCCAGATTGGTGAAACGAAAAGACCAATAACCACAGGCCGAACCCTGATAAGACTTTGCAAAAATAAATTTCAAATTTCGCTAGAGAAGATCAGATTAAAACTGTAACATCTGCGAGGAAACACCAAATGGATACTTGACGTTGCTGGAGAGAGCATTAATAAAATGGGGTATGTGGGAAATCACAATTCACCTGACTTTTGTTTCATAACTTGTCAATTTCTCACTGGGGATAACTTATTGGGGAGAATACTGCCAAAACAAAATTGCAGCACAAAAGAAATCTTGACCTATGTTCCACCTCTTAACCTTCTAGGGAAAAGATCCAATATCTCTTTCCACGGATAAAGAGAACATTGCTGGGAGCTGGGACCTTCTGATGTAAGTCTTTAATGAAAGCGATTTCGACTGGGGAAACATGGAAATTTTTAAACAAAAGAATTCTAACCAGACCAACCCGGGGATACTATCGCTGGCGAGTAACAATCTTTACTCGGGGAAGAGGAAGGTATCTTTGAACCATAAGCTTGAGGTTCATAACTCGCCTGAAGAAATATTCCAGCCATACTCTACCACTAGGGATAAAGAGTCCTTATATTGCCAAGGATATGAAGATCCATGTTGGGGTAAGCGACCTTACAAAAAGAACTCTTGTCAGGAATGAGATATTCTTTGTATGAGAAACTCAACAAAATACGATACTGCTGGAAATACAAGAATCTTCGGCTCCACTAGGAAATAAGGATGTGCTTTAATCAAAATGAAATCCTACTATGTGAAACAACCGACTGAAAATCATCGACACAATGAAGTCGCCATCGAATGTCTTTTATCCCACATGTAGGGAAAGGTAAACATCGAGAAAACCTGAGAAGGGAGAAGTCACGGTCTTGCGACCGAGAGATCGGGTAAGGGAGTCTGTTACGCGAGGGGAAGGTATTAGCATCCCACACGCCCGTAGTACTCTACGGTATCCACTCTTGTTATATATCTTATGTGTGTGTTCAATCTATGCTTACTGTTTACTATACTGCTGAGGGGAGAATGCATGCTAAAGAAAGGGGGAAAGAATGTAGGGAAAATAAAATTATGCTCGCTTGGGCCCTACCCCAATGCCTACGTATCCTTTTTGAGGAATCAGAGCTACCGTAGTTCGGCTCATATGTTTTTGTTTGTTTGTGTTTTTTTTTATGGACAAAGTTAATTCCACCTTCTGCCACAACTCGACCTTTGGAGACTTATGCGTTGGCACAAAAGTAAATTAATCATGTCCTTACCTGAAAAGGATTTTTAAAGAAAGGTGCTCGAGCGCACAAATGGTTTGAGTTGGTTTGTATTTTATTGCAGATAATGACTAGTCGACCTCAAGAGAGAGATATTAGTCGCTTTTCTACTTAGTCATGAAAGGAGTCTTTGAGAATTGAACCACACCTAGGCTTGAGATGAAGAACAATAAGATCGAGAAGAGACCCGCTTATCATTTCCCATACTAAGCAAAAGCATGATTCTCATCAGTAGTTTTAAAGTATTTTGAATTTTGAAAAGAAGTTTTAGTTTTAGTTTTTAGACGCATATGCAAAAAAGGAAAGAAAAGTTAAAGGGGACTAGTCTATTTCTAAACCTAATGTTATTATGCATTGTTAGACCTAACGTTAGAATTTTGAGGGATTCTTCCTAATGTCTGCATGCTTGGATTGCAGTAAAGCCCTGCTTCCCATGATTTCTAGAAAGCAGTAAAGAAACGTGATAAAGTGCGGAAATGAGGGATAAATTAAGGCCACGATGATACCGAACGGAGAAGGTCCATTGCCTCTTCATAATCACACAAGCAATAAGAAAACTCTACGGAAGCCTCCTTGAATTCCTTGAGGAGGATCACACACTTAATTCACTTCGACACTCCTAATGAAAAAGGTTTGCTGCCTCTTCATAACCACACAAGCAATAAGAAAAATCTTCTAAAAAGCTCCCTCGAATTCCCTTGATGAAAATTATGATCTTAGATAGCTTTAAAACTTCATGAAACTCCTCACTCAAGTCTCTTTTGTTTAACAATATCATAAAAAATCAATCGCAACAATTAATCAAAAATGAAATTGAAACAAGCATAAAAATGAAGCTTCGGGAGGTGCAAGCTGAATTCATGATGCTGCAAAGCAAAAGTTGGCGTAGAGGCCCATTCCAGCTAGATCCACAAGCGGTTTTTTTGTTCTAGCATCAAAGCTATTCCAAAAATGATATGAGTTCAAATTTTTTGGCCCAGCCCAACACAACATCACAAATAGAGATTTTATTATCATAATATTAATTTACAAAAAATAAATTAAAAGAAAAAAATGGAATATACAAGAAAAGGATATGGTATCGTTAGCATGTTTTAGGGTTGGATTGAGTGACACTCCTGATTCTCGAAATTGAGTTATCTTCCTCGTTCATCAACAGTGTCGTAAGCCAATTCTATTCTGAATCCGCTTCATCCATCATCCTATGTATCATTCAGTTTCCCTTGCAGATTCCTCCTCTTCTACGAAGACTCATTCTCGTATATAACCGGTGCGGAAGATCTCTATGCCTCACCTCCATTCGTCTGCCGCAATCATTATTGATACGCCTTCCACGACAATCGCAAAAAGAAAGCCGAAGAAAAACCCATTTAGGTTCGGTCTCCTCTTCTTTTAATCTGTTTCTTCTTCAATTTTTGAATTGTTGTTGTTGATTCGTGGATTCATCCTTCTATGATATTGATGTGTTGTTATTTGAAGAATGGATAATGAGGTTGCTGATGTTCGTGGCTCTGTGATAAAGATTAAGAAGATTAAGTTGCAGTGACGATTATCACGATTGAAGAATAGTGAAGATTGAAGCAGATGAAAGTTGCAGAAGATTGAAGATCGAAGTTGTTGCTCTAAATTTGTTGAAGCGGTTTGCAGATAAATTGAAGAATTGATGCGAATAAGGTGGTGAAAGTCACGAATCAGGTTGAAGAATGATTGAAGAAGATGCAAAGAATTTCATAGAGAGAGAGGTTGGTGATTGAGGAATCGTGAAGAGAGATTACAGAATGAAGAGAACGATGGAGATTGAGAGTTTTTCTGGTGAGATCCCTCCCTATCTCAATCTGTTATACTTTCTGTTATTTTTCTCCTCTTCTTTTATTCTGTTATGCATATGCTGTTAGATCTGTTGATGTGAATTTCTTGTGTATTGTTGTTGATATTTGTAGTATCGGTTTTTGTGAAATGGTCGTTGTTTCGATGTTAAACCGCTGCAGATTGATGAAATTGTTAAGAGCAGAAGAGGATTAAATGTGTGGATTACTGAAGATGATCAAATAATATGCAGAAGATTGATGAAGCGTGATAAAGTGCAGAACTGAGGGTTATGACGGGGAGAGAAATTGAGAATCCACTGAATCAAGGTGAGCCAGTTTTTTATATCCTGTTAGTTATGTGGAAGTTGGTTGCAAATATGCTATGAGTTAGTTATGGAATTAGTTGGAAGTTTGAGAGTTTGTTATAGATTGTTAGGATTAGTTAGGAACTAGCTGGGAATTCTGTTAGCTTTGTTAGTTAGGGGATTAAGTTCTGAACAATTCTGTTATTTTCGATTGGTTGGTGAGGTTATAGAATTCTGTTAGAGAATTCTGTTTGACAGTTGGTTTTATTCTGCTATGCTTCTGTTAAGAAATCTATTGGGAAGTTTGTTAGGAGTTTGTTATGGTTGGTTTTCTGTTACAATTCTATTAGTTTGGATCTGCCCTTTCTACTAAGCAGTCAGGAGGTTATATGTAAACTGGACTGGAAGTTTAGAATTTTTGTTTTGTGATTTTGATGTTTTTTGCAGGGCTGTTATGAGGATGGTTTTAAAAATGGTTAAGAATCCTGTTAGGCTAGGAGTTTATCATTCACTTTGGGGATGAGGAAATTATTTAGGAGGAGTTTAGAGTTTGTTATGAAATTGGTTAGGTGGTTAGGAGGTAGTTATGATGGTTGGGGTCTTTGTGAAAATTCTGTTACAGGCTATGTTGCTGTAACTTTTTATGTGCAGGGCTGTGGTTTATGAATGGAATATGTTTGTTTTTTTTTGAAATCTGTTTGATATTGGTTTGACGTTGCAAGTTTGTGTACTAGCGATAGTGTAATCGGTTTATGCTTATGACAGTTTATTCAATATTTTTGTAGGTTTCGTTTATATCATAGCAGCTTGGACACATGAGGCATAACTGGAATTTGAAGAATGACCCAAAAATGGAGCCACAAAAGCTTGTGAGATGAAGCGAGGCTTGAAGATTTAGGATAGCTTTAGCATAGGGTATAATTTGTAACTCTTAGTAGTTTCTATGTAGCTTATGTAAAGGAGATGGAAATATGTAATGGTATTGATCTTGTATTGGTTTAAGGGATTTGGAATATGATTACATTCTTTTGAAATATTGATGTATTAGATGTAATCAGAATGTTGATAAGACTAAACTTCTCGTAGTGAAAAGAACTTGAAGTCATAATGAACAAGGTGCTGTATTTTGTAAAAGAAGCATACTTTACAAACCCTTGAATCCAAATGATACATTCTTCAAAATATTAAAAGTGATATCCCTTTCAGATTTATCGTGAATTCCTAATGCCTTCTCTTATAATTGAATGCCTTCTCTTATAATTGCACTTGAATAGAAGATTATGTATTTCCACGCCTTGACTTTTCAACAATGGAATGAATCACCGCCTTGAATGGGCTTGACTATTTCTAGGGCTTTTAATCTAAAACTATGATATTTCACAAGACAATACTAGGTTTTAATCTCAAAGCACTCGAAATGGAGCCTCAAGGAAAGTTTAGGCCATAAGTAAACTCAAGTGTTCATATGAGATCATATCTCACATTGATGTCCACAAACCCTAAATTATGAATAAAACCCAAGTGAAACTATCTTTCCATCTTCTTGTATGAACGCCCTAGCCATACGCTCTATGATTCAATACCAATAAGAAAACCTCCCTTAATAAAAACCAATAGAAGACCTAGATTCCAATGGATAAGAATTCTTAAATGATAACTTCCTCGTGTTGTATACTGAAGAAAAACTTTAAGATGCCATGAATACACCAAGATCTCTTCCGTAATCTCATACCTTAAGCACTAATGGAAACTCTTTAATAATGAGATGAACTGATGAACAAACTTCATGGATCCCTCCTGGATTCCACGTGATTAGAAAAGTAACTCTAATCCCTATGGAGATGATGAGCACATGAAGATGACCTTCGACGCTCTTGTTTGTAGCCCTTGAGTCTTTAGTTAAGATAAGGTTGCAAAGAGATGAAACACTGATGCCTGAGTGAAACCCTAATTCTCTGGAATCTTTGATCACATGCGACATTTTATTGATTAATGAATGAGCGGTGTTGTCAAATGACCTAATGGGAGTTATGTATATGAGAAAAATGCGAGACGCGTAAGCCAGATAAAAGAACAAGGGGTAGGACAAATTTGGGGTATTACAGCTGCCCCTATTTAATCATCTTATACTTGAAAGTATGATCGGCGCATGCCTTTCGGGAGTTCAAGGTAGAATATGATTAAATATCAATGCCAAAAATTTGTCCTGGGAGAGAGAGTAAGTGTTTTTTTATTCATTTATGTGTTATCCGCTGGGGGGAAGATTTTTTTTTTTGTTTTTCTCCAGTGAAGAGACGGAGATTGGACTTGTAACGTGGCGTGATGCCAATACAAGACAAAGGTTGGTACGAAAAGATAGCGGACAAGGTCTACGGGCGACCTACGATCCTAAGGCGAAACATGAGAGTGATTTGACAGAGAACCTAGCCTAAGGGCAATCTTAGGTTCTAAGATAAAATATATGGAAAGAACCTAGCCAAGAGGCGATCTCAGGTTCGATGATGATCTATGGGAAGAACCTAGCCTACGGGCGATCTCAGGTTCGACGACGATCTATGGGAAGAACCTAGCCTATGGGCAATCTCAGGTTCGACGAAGGAAACATGGGTTACAACATAATGATTGTTTAGATAAGCGACACGGACGAGCATCAAGAAAGGTTAAACACGGATGAGTGTTTGAATCAATACAGACGAGTATTGAAAGAAGATACAGGCGAGTGTCAAAGGTTAAACACAGACGAGTGTTTGAATCAATACGGACGAGTATTGAAAGAAGACACAGACGAGTATCAGAGGTTAAACCTGGACGAGTGCTTGAATCAATACGGACGAGTATTGAAAGAAGATACAAGCGAGTATCAAAAGTTTAAACACAGACGAGTGTTTGATTCAATACGGACGAGTATTGAAAGAGGATACGAGCGAGTATCAAAGGTTAAACACGAATGAGTGTTTGAATCAATACAAACGAGTATTGAAAGAAGATATGGACGAGTTTCAAAAAGTTTAAACACGGATGAGTGTTTGATTTAATATGGACGAGTATTGAAAGAAGATACAGACGAGTATCAAAGGGTTAAACACAGACGAGTGTTTGAATCAATATGGACGAGTATTGAAAGAAGATACGGACGAGTATCAAAGGGCTAAACACAGACGAGTGTTTGAATCAATACGGACGAGTATTGAAAGAAGATACGGACGGGTATCAAAAGGTTAAACACGGACGAGTGTTTGAATCAATACGGACGAGTATTTAAAGAAGATACAGACGAGTATCAAAAGGAAGACACGAACAAATGTTTGGATAACTGACCCGGATGGGTGTTTAGGAAACTGACACAGACGAGTGTTTAGGAATGGACACGGGCAAGTGTTTAGGGAACTGACTACCAGACAAGAACTGGGTTTAGAATGACAAAGTGTATTGATTTTGTTGGGTATCGAAAAGGTGAAGGTCATCGACTGGGGATTTTGGGCATGATACCCTCTTGTAGGGATGTATTGTTATCCTTGAATAATTCAGGTCTTTCATGTAAGGTACCTGATCTGGCTTATGCTTCGTATGCATGTTTGAATTTCTTTTGCCGCAAAGATCAATTCTGATGGATCGGCTACGCGCTTTTGAGGATGTAATGTTATGCAGTGATAACTATATGCAATGCAAAGAAATAAACTTCATGGGGATAAGAGAAGGCTTGTTGGGAACCATTGCTCATCACTGGGGATGTCAATATATATCGATGTTGGAAGCCTGCAGTATCAAAGGTTGTTGGGGATACTGATAAAAACTTGCACTGGGGAGCTCTTGAAGACCAAAGATCGTTGTTGATTCTGCTGAGGATTGAATTGCTGACGAAGCGATTCTTCAGGTACGATGCTGGATTCTGAATCATACCGTTGGGGAAGAGATAATCTGGCCAGACTCCCATACATCCTGAACTGTTGAGAGGATGATAGAACTAAATATGCCGAAGAATAGATACTGAACACCATGTGGATCCCTTTGAATACATGCCCCACGTTTATGCACATTGGGGAATTATCTCTTGAATCACTTGGGGATAAGAGATGGGCATGGGCACTTACGAGTGCCCCGATTGAGCTATGCGAATGCCCCGGTTTAGCTCTGCGAATGCCCCAGTTTAGCTTTGTGAATGCCCCGGTTTAGATTCACTGGGGGCGTTCTTCATTAACTCCATCAGGGATGTACTTGCGCGTGCCGAGTCAAAAGGTGATTCTGGATCTTCTGATTTCACTTGGGGGATCAAATTTGAAATTGTCCGTAGAAGATGAAGGTAGCTTCGTGTGCTGGCTAAGTCAGGGTGACTATTATGATGCTTTTAGCTGATTGTAGTGGCCTCGTGCAACATAATTGGCTTGAGCAATTTTGCAAGTACGGATGAGGAATGCCCCTGTTTGGGGGATCTCTGAGAAGATCTACACTGAATAGAAGACCAAACTATTCGTGCCACTATACGATATGAGATGGCCTGCCCCAATGTCTTGAGTCACGAAATAAACTGCTCTTGATTACAGCTTTCTTTGAGAGATTTGTCGAATATCGACGTAACTGCCCCAGGTTGAATGAATTCTGAATAGATTCCTCGATGCGATAGCCCCTGATTGATCGAGCTTTAGAGATGTTTATCGATGTGATAACCTCTGATTGACAGCTTGAAAAGATTAACCGACATGATAACCTCTGATTGATAACTTTGAGGGAATGCCCCAGATTTGGTTGAACTTAGAGAGATCGACTCTCGACTTGATTACCCCAAATTGGCAGGCTCTGCTAACTTCATCCCTGAATGGTACTCAGACTGTGACGAACCAAGATACTGTCTCTTGACATAAACACTGGTTAACATGCCTCTAGATTAGTCATTTCTCTTGTGGCAGCTGACCCTTGCTTCAACAGGGTATTCAAGCCTTTCTTATCCGATAAGATTGAGCTCTTTACCGATTGTTTATTGCATAAACTTACTTGATGTCAATCAGTTGTTTTGTATGTAGAATAATGTTTATTATGAAAATGATAATTCTAATGCAACACATATGTAAGTCTTGAAGTTTGAAAAAACTTTGAGTGAAATGACGTCATAACTCTGTTGTGAACGAGTCACTAGCTAGAGAGAAACATTTGCAAATTATTTTTTATGAAAGATAATGCAAGCATATGATGCCAAAACAGATATTGGAACGTACCTCTTAGGAGTCATTTAAACGCTATCTCGTTGTAGCACGCTTTCGAATTGACCCATGCTTCAGTTAGGACTTTTATGGGTTGTAACGTGGCCTGGTTCACGGTTTTTTTAGAAAAAAGGATTTAAGGCTCAAAATTTATTTGGTGCCCACCTATTCTCCATGATGTTCTCCATTCCTATGTTCAGTTGACCCGATACAAGCGTTCACCTCTCGAGAAGAGTTTGCGATGGTTGAGGAACCACTGTGGTTTCTTGGACACGACAGTCGCTAACTTCTGATTTTGGTGTCTGATCAAATGACTTTGTTCTTTGATGAGAACTTTCATTGGTAATCCTTTTCTTGCCTTCTAGGATTTTCAATTTCCTTCGTGCTTTTGCCTGAATTTTGCCTGGACAAATTCTTTTGAATTTTGATTTGGAAGTCCAGCGGGATGCCCCAATTTTTGCCTAAGCGACTTATTTTCAAGCTTCGACTTAGCGGGGATTTTTGTTTCTTTCTTATTCGTATTTTCGATTTTGAACAAGTCATTGATCTTTGCGTTGTCTTTGATTTGTCAGAAGTGATCGTGATTGTCCGAGTTTTTAGTAAATGATGGATAGCCATTATGGTATCGTCATTTGTTAACCTCCTGATGTGCGAGAGATACCCATTGGGATATAGTCAATAGACGCATGTTGTTGTTAGATGAGGGTTAACCATTATGGTTTTGACTTTTCCCAACCTTTTGATGGATAACCATTGTTGTATCCTTGGATGCACACTCTTGATGAGTTCTGAATGCTTGATCAGATTAGCTGAACACTACCCGCCCCAGGGTTAAAATGAGGGTTTTTTTCTGAACAGAAAAGAAACTCCTACTTCGAAGGCTCGGAGGGGTTGACGAGGGTCTATCTCCCTTATATCTCCGGTGTTTTAGGGATTGAAATAAGGCCTGTACATCATCAGCAGGGTCTTACTCAAAAGCGTATCAACCAGAGATTTTGTGTTTTCATATTGTCATCATCCTCCTTTGAATCTCTACCTAAGCATAAATTTGGCATCAATATGCAAGTAAAATATTTAAAGAGTGATAATGAATGGATGAGTAAAAATGAAATGAACACTTCAAGACAAGCATATTTATTGCATTAAGATTTTCGTTCAAAAATAGACAGGTTTCTATATACAGGCAATGTTTAAACAAACAAGCAAGAATGCAAATGAAAATGCAGTAAAGAAACCAATGATTTCCATTGTTGAGGAGACTTGACTCTGTATAGACTTGTTGATTCTGACGACTTTCTATAGTCTTGATGCTCGAGTGTGCGAGAGAATTCCCCTTCAGATCTGATGTGAACACAGTAGTCTCTAGATTGAGCCTATCTTGGACATTGTCTTTGGATGACATACCTTTTTCAATCGATTGGCAAGGTTCCCCAGTATAATAAGCATATCATGTCTCAAAGAAATAATACAGTTCGTCCTCTATCAGAACAAAGGAGACATCCAACTCGTGGGAAAGATCCTGGAAGTTGGCCCAAATAGGAATTGGACCTTTGGAAGAGACGCTAGACAGGTGCTGGGCTTTATACTTCAACCCCTTTACAGTTTTTGATATCAAACCGGGTGCCTCAGAATAGGGGATACATCTAGCACGTGTATCGCAATCAGAAGAGATGTTGAAAGAAAGAGGACCCCAAAGATCGGAGTTGGAAAGAATAGGATGTAATGCATTGGGATCGCATCAATATGCTCATCAGGCTTCTTCTGTCTTTGCAATTCCCAAAAGATGAGGAGAAGAGGAGGCCCGCTGCAGTAGTAGGTGCAAGATTGTTGACATCATTATCAGAGTTTTCAAGACCTGGCTCATCTGAGTCTTCAATCAAATATCTTCATGCTTGAAGGATTTTCTGACTATGGGCCAAAGCTTGTATGTATATCGCTCAGACTTATCCCATAACCGACCTCTGGTGACAGTAAGAATCAAGTAGAACTTCTGAAGAAAGCCCCCCAGGTATGAATAAGAATCCCCAATCTTCGGGTACCTGTTATGAATGCATGAATATGCACGGGGTGCATGAATGGATGCCATGTCATGTTCTGTCATTTCCAAGGAATTTTCGTGCTTTGATTTTGATTTTGCGCAAGTAAGGGATGGAAGAATTTAGCACAAGGCTTGCGAATTTGATTCCTTGGAAATGATAGAACATGTATGTTAAGTATGTGGTTAGCCATGTTATGTATGCAAAGGCATGAGATCAAAGAGGATCAAGGTTCCATCATTTCTGAATATGATTGTTGCACTGTTTTGAACCATATGAGTATCATTAGATCAATGGTCCGGCATAGCTTCCGCACATATAAGAACCAAGTACCATGTAGATCTCCCATTGTACGAGATTAATGCTTTCAGAACATCAGATACTATTGAGCATTTTCTGAATATGCTGGGAATACCAAGATCGAAGGACCGAATGAATCTCTAAGTAAACAAGTCAGGAACTCAGAAAATAAATCTGAGAATCATACGGTCACCAACAGAATATAGCCTCTGCATAAAGTCACCAACAGAAATCCAGAACATAACCATTAGAACCAATAGTCACTGTCTGAGCATAGTCTCCATCTGAGCATGAGTAACCCTTTGAACATAGTCACCAACTGTACCTGTAATAAGAATTCCCTCCCTGCTCATGGGTGAAGACTAGGTCAGGGTAAGGCAATGGTAACTCGAAAATCACGGGTCCGCCTGAAAGTGCTATGGGCTTACCCACATACGTGGGTGCCGATAGTAATTCATTTGAACCTCATCCGAGCATGGTATATGACATGACTGCACTAATCGGACCACGTCCTATAGCCTTCATGCCCCCACTCTATTCCTAGTGTCCTAGTACACTCTGGCTTGGGTACTGGGCCTCTTACCTCAATAGTAACACACACCCAAACAAGAAGCAGATCCTGTACATCAGTAGTATATGGAAGACATGAAAATGCAATGCATACATATGCCCAAGTATATATAAAATGAGTGAATAAACTGAAAGCATAAAGATAAACACCCAAAGAAAATAAAGAAGAGCTAGGAGCGACTCCGGGATGGACCAACATTTGGTCGACCTAGTCCCCAGTGAAGTCGCCGGCTGAAACAACCGGCTGAAAATCATCGAAACAATGAAGTCGCCACCGAACGTATTTTATCCCACATGTAGGGAAAGGTAAACATCGAGAAAACCTGAGAAGGCAGAAGTCACGGTCTTGCGACCGAGAGATCGGGTAAGGGAGTCTGTTACGCGAGGGGAAGGTATTAGCACCCCACACGCCCGTAGTACTCTACGGTATCCACTCTTGTTATCTATCTTATGGGTGTGTTCAATCTATGCTTACTGTTTACTATACTGCTGAGGGGAGAATGCATGCTAAAGAAAGGGGGAAAGAATGTAGGGAAAATAAAATTGTGCTCGCTTGGGCCCTACCCCAATGCCTACGTATCCGTTTTGAGGAATCAGAGCTACCGTAGTTTGGCTCATATGTTTTTGTTTGTTTATGTTTTTTTATGGACGAAGTTAATTCCGCCTTCTGCCGCAGCTCGACCTTTGGAGACTTATGCGTTGGCACAGAAGTAAATTAATCATGTCCTTACCTGAAAAGGATTTTTAAAGAAAGGTGCTCGAGCGCACAAATGGTTTGAGTTGGTTTGTATTTTATTGCAGATAATGACTAGTCGACCTCAAGAGAGAGATATTAGTCGCTTTTCTACTTAGTCATGAAAGGAGTCTTTGAGAATTGAACCACACCTAGGCTTGAGATGAAGAAAAATAAGATCGAGAAGAGACCCGCTTATCATTTCCCATACTAAGCAAAAGCATGATTCTCATCACTAATTTTAAAGTATTTTGAATTTTGAAAAGAAGTTTTAGTTTTAGTTTTTAGACGCATATGCAAAAAAGGAAAGAAAAGTTAAAGGGGACTAGCCTATTTCTAAACCTAATGTTATCATGCCTTGTTAGACCTAACGTAAGAATTTTGAGGGATTCTTCCTAATGTCTGCATGCTTGGATTGCAGTAAAGCCCTGCTTCCCATGATTTCTAGAAAGCAGTAAAGAAACGCGATAAAGTGCGGAAATGAGGGATAAATTAAGGCCACGATGATACCGAATGGAGAAGGTCCGTTGCCTCTTCATAATCACACAAGCAATAAGAAAACTCTACGGAAGCCTCCTTGAATTCCTTGAGGAGGATCACACACTTAATTCACTTCGAAACTCCTAACGAAGAAGGTTTGTTGCCTCTTCATAACCACGCAAGCAATAAGAAAACTCTACTAAAAAGCTTCCTCGAATTCCCTTGATGAAAACTATGATCTTAGATAGCTTTGAAATTTCATGAAACTCCTCACTCAAGTCTCTTTTGTTTAACAATATCATAAAAAATCAATCGCAATAATTAATCAAAAATGAAATTGAAACAAGCATAAAAATGAAGCTTCGGGAGGTGCAAGCTGAATTCATGATGCTGCAAAGCAAAAGTTGGCGTAGAGGCCCATTCCAGCTAGATCCACAAGCGGTTTTTTTTGTTCTAAGCATCAAAGCTATTCCAAAAATGATATGAGTTCAAATTTTTTGGCCCAGCCCAACACAACATCACAAATAGAGATTTTATTATCATAATATTAATTTACAAAAATGAAATTAAAAGAAAAAAATGGAATATACAAGAAAAGGATATGGTATCGTTAGCATGTTTTAAGGTTGGATTGAGTGACACTCCCGATTCTCGAAATTGAGTTGTCTTCCTCGTTCATCAACAGCATCGCAAGCCAATTCTATTCTGAATCCGCTTCATCCATCATCCTATGTATCATTCAGTTTCCCTGGCAGATTCCTCCTCTTCTACGAAGACTCATTCTCGTATATAACCAAGCACGGAAGATCTCTACGCCTCACCTCCATTCGTCTTCCACAATCATTATTGATACACATTCCATGCCAATCACAAAAAGAAAGCCGAAGAAAAACCCATTCAGGTTCGGTCTCCTCTTATTTTAATCTGTTTCTTCTTTAATTTTTGAATTGTTGTTGTTGATTCGTGGATTCATCCTTCTGTGATATTGATGTGTTGTTGTTTGAAGAATGGATAATGAGGTTGCTGATGTTCGTGGCTCTGTGATAAAGATTAAGAAGATTAAGTTGCAGTGATGATTATCACGATTGAAGAATCGTGAAGATTGAAGCAGATGAAAGTTGCAGAAGATTGAAGATCGAAGTTGTTGCTCTAAATTTGTTGAAGCGGTTTGCAGATAAATTAAAGAATTGATGCGAATAAGGTGGTGAAAGTCACGAATCAGGTTGAAGAATGATTGAAGAAGATGCAAAGAATTTCATAGAGAGAGAGGTTGGTGATTGAGGAATCGTGAAGAGAGATTACAGAATGAAGAGAATGATGGAGATTGAGAGTTTTTCTGGTGAGATCCCTCCCTATCTCAATCTGTTATACTTTCTATTATTTTTCTCCTCTTCTTTTATTCTGTTATGCATATGCTGTTAGATCTGTTGATGTGAATTTGTTGTGTATTATTGTTGATATTTGCAGTAGCAGTTTTTGTGAAATGGTCGCTGTTTCGATGTTAAACGCTGCAGATTGATGAAATTGTTAAGAGCAGAAGAGGATTGAATGTGTGGATTACTGAAGATGATCAAATAATATGCAGAAGATTGATGAAGCATGATAAAGTGCAGAACTGAGGGTTATGATGGGGAGAGAAATCGAGAATCCACTGAATCAAGGTGAGCCAGTTTTTTATATCCTGTTAGTTATGTGGAAGTTGGTTGCAAATATGCTATGAGTTAGTTATGGAATTAGTTGGAAGTTTGAGAGTTTATTATAGATTGTTAGGATTAGTTAGGAACTAGCTGGGAATTCTGTTAGCTTTGTTAGTTAGGGGATTAAGTTCTGAACAATTCTGTTATTTTCGGTTGGTTGGTGAGGTTATAGAATTCTGTTAGAGAATTCTGTTTGACAGTTGGTTTTATTCTGCTATGCTTCTGTTAAGAAATAAATTGGGAAGTTTGTTAGGAGTTTGTTATGGTTGGTTTTCTGTTACAATTCTGTTAGTTTGGATCTGCCCTTTCTACTAAGCAGTCAGGAGGTTATAGGTAGACTGGACTGGAAGTTTAGAATTTTTGTTTTTTGATTTTGAAGTTTTTTGCAGGGCTGTTATAAGGATGGTTTTAAAAATGGTTAAGAATCCTGTTAGGCTAGGAGTTTGTCATTCAGTTTGTGGATGAGGAAATTATTTAGGAGGAGTTTAGAGTTTGTTATGAAATTGGTTAGGTGGTTAGGAGGTAGTTATGATGGTTGGGGTCTTTGCGAAAATTCTGTTATAGGCTATGTTGCTGTAACTTTTTATGTGCAGGGCTGTGGTTTATGAATGGAATATGTTTGGTTTTTTTTTAAATCTGTTTGATATTGGTTTGACGTTGCAAGTTTGTGTACTAGCGATAGTGTAATCGGTTTATGCTTATGACAATTTATTCAATATTTTGCAGGTTTCGTTTATATCATAGTAGCTTGGACACATGAGGCATAACTGGAATTTGAAGAATGACCCAAAAATGGAGCCACGGAAGCTTGTGAGATGAAGCGAGGCTTGAAGATTTAGGATACCTTTAGCATAGGGTATAATTTGTAGCTCTTAGTAGTTTCTATGTAGCTTATGTAAAGGAGATGGAAATATGTAATGGTATTGATCTTGTATTGGTTTAAGGGATTTGGAATATGATTACATTCTTTTGAAATATTGATGTATGAGATGTAATCGGAATGTTGATCAGACTAAACTTCTCGTAGTGAAAAGAACTTGAAGTCATAATGAACAAGGTGCTGTATTTTGTAAAAGAAGCATACTTTACAAACCCTTGAATCCAAATGATACATTCTTCAAAATATTAAAAGTGATATCCCTTTCAGATTTATCGTGAATTCCTAATGCCTTCTCTTATAATTGAATGCCTTCTCTTATAATTGCACTTGAATAGACGATTATGTATTTCCACGCCTTGACTTTTCAACAATGGAATGAATCACCGCCTTTAAGTATCCTTAAGTACCCCGATGCCTACGTATCCCTTTTAAGGAATCAGAGCAGCCGTAGTTCGGCTCATATATTTTGGTTGGTTTGTGTTTTTTTAGTTAAAAAGACAAAAGCAACAACCATGATGGAAAAACATCAAATAAAACGACAAAACATCAATGAAAATGATAAAACAACAAAAGGGAACGACAATACATACATGGCAGTACTGTCGTACCCAAAAATTTTCCCTCTCATTTTCTCAAGATTTCTCTCGCATGTGTGATTACAAAAACCTATTTAAAGAAATAAAGGAAATGTAAAATTTTGAAGATGTTAATATACCTTTCGATTAGGTCAAAAAATAAACAAGTTGGCTTCGATTTAGCAAAGTTCGATTGGGAAATGTAGTCTCCCTTCAATCACAAGCTTCAATTTAGGCATTGTCTTCCTTCGAAGTAACCCCCTTCGATTCACAAACTGGGAATATGGCTTCCTTCAAAGTGATCCCCTTCGATCCACAAACTGGGCATATGGCTTCCTTCGAAGTGACCCCCTTCGATACACAAACTGGGCATATGGCTTTCTTCGAAGTGACCACCTTCGATCCACAAGCTGGGCATGTGGCTTCCTTCGAAGTGACCCCCTTCGATCCACAAGCTGGGCATGTGATTTCACTCAAGGTAACCTCCTTTGATCCACAAGTTGGGAAATTAAACCTTTCGAAGCAACGTACTTAGATTACACCTCTAAACTCTTCAACACAATGGATCATACTTGGTGGATTCGAAGGACATAAAATGGGTCCATTCGCAGACATTGTTGGAAACGAACGTTGTTGTCTGGTGATGAGTCTGGTCAAAGTGATCAAAACAAAAGGATGAAGTATTTAAGATGTTTGTTGACCAAAGTCCTATATACTGCCAAGCCCAAGCTAGTTGTACTGCTATGTAACAGTCCTGCACCAAGCTGCCACAACACTCCAAAATAATGTTGAGCCTGCATTATCTCAGTTCCATACTTACACAAAAAAGGGTACATAAGAGCTGCATCGAAGAAAACAAGGGAACAATATACCCAAACATTTCAAATGTTATTTGCTTTTCCCCCCAAAACCACAACAAAGCTCCTCTATAAATAAACTATTCTTCACAATATTAAGGGGGGTTGGAGACGCTGAGAGGAGAGAAAATAGAGTTGGGAAACAAAACAAAAACCTTTGTAATTTTTGCTCACTCAAAAATCAACTCTACTTTCACATACAAACACAAAATCATAATCCATTATCTCATCTTTCTAACTCTTATAAATCAACTATCCAGAACACCCCACACATAGAAGTTTGTTCAAACTCAAGGAAAACCTTATGTGACAACTCTTCAAACCAAAAGCAAACCCCCTGTGACAACTCTTCGAATTCCAGAACCGCCCAGGCAGCAGTTCAAGTTCGAAACCCACACACCAGCTTTGAGGTAAGTCTTTTCGACTTTAACTCTTTCATTTCAAGCATCTTTGTTGATTCATCTTCGAGGCCAACTTGTAATAACCATGACCTTCGATGATAATCTTTTGTGTTTTCCTTTAAGAATTAATCTATACAAACCCTAAAAATGTTGGAGTAAAAAAATATGCATACTTCGATACAAAGCCTTTAGGCTTCGATAGGCTCAAACAAAAAGAAAAAGAATATGTGTTTCGGCTCACACCTGTTCATTACACACACATGCTTCGATACACACTTGCTTCGAACATACTGACTTGCAGGAAATAGAAGGGATGTATGAATTGAAGGACCTACGCTTCGAATCACACTGGTTTTGATTTGTAGAAACAGGGTCGAAGGAGAGCATGTTTCGACGCAAACATGCATGATTTGAAATATGCCTCAACACTGGAAATCGAAGGATTTGTTTTCCTTTATTTTTATGATATTCTTTTCATATGTTTTCATATTTTTTGCTTCATAGCTTATTTCGATATGGTTGTAATATTTAGACATCAGCTCCATCCCACTTGTGAATTGTACCCCTACTCCTCTACTAATGTAATATCGTACGATTTAATTTTTTCCGCAAACTTACCGCTTTTCATTGCTAGTAAAATAGGGTGTGGCAAGATAAAAACAAATCTTAGACAACTCTAACCAAAGACTAAATGCATTCAATTCAAACACACTATTCATACATGCACCCCTAGGGTAATCTCACTTGTTGCCTCAAAAAATAGTCATGTCCCTCGAGTATGGGACGCTTTAGCAAAGACCCTTCGATAAAAAGATCTTAGTCCCTCGATGACCCTTCGATGTTGCCTTCGATAAAATGATGTCGTCCCTTACAAAAATTGCTAAAGTGTCACATAAGTTGCCTTCTATGACTACCACGCCCGCCCCTTCACATCCAATGACGGGGCTTCTTACCAAACCAATGGTAAGATAGAAACATCTAAAGGAGGTGGAAAAGAATATTAGACCTTTTGAGTAGGTATGATGCTCCTAGTTGCTCGCTTGCTCACAACAAAAACCTTTTATACACCCACACTTTCATTTGAACATTTTCAAAAAGTTAAAACACTTTGTACGCGTTCTTATAGAAAAGAGAACAATTACAAAGATAGTTTTCAAAATCACTTTCAAAAACACACCCCACAAACACCTCTATGAACTATTTTTAAAATAACACTTTGTACGCGTTCTTATAGAAACGAAAACCATTACAAAGACGCTTTTCAAAATACCTTCAAAACTCACACCACAAGCACATTTTCAAACAAAAGCAAGTGATCTAGCAAGCAACTAAGAGCCCGTAGATAACTACGGATGAAAATGGTGCTAATACCTTCACTTTTCATAACCTACCCCCCGTATTCAAGAAATAATCTCGAAAGTCTTTCCTGTTCTTTTCAACCTTTCCTTATTGGATAAAAGAAAAGTTGGTGGAGACACTTGCTATCCGCAACAAATGCAATCAAACACAAAACACCCAAGTCAATTCTCCCACCGTGTTACAGAACTGGCGACTCTCCTGGGGAATATACATAAAAGTGGGGTTACCTTAGGGCTAGATCACCTTTACTTGCTTTCCTTGTTTGACTTGCTTGCTTTACATTATGGTTCCTTGTTTGGGCTTGTTTTGATCCTCTACCCGGATATGGGGCACCTTTTAGGTAAGTAGCAATAAGTTGTGGAAACTGTGCGGGGTATACCGACACTGTCAAAGAAATAGCTACGTTAGCGTGATACTTTGTCTTGTACTAATGTTCCTCGAGTCAGTCAAGGATAACATTAGGCTTCCTTAGTGTCTCTAAGCGCTAACTGACATTTAGAACCTTTAAATTGACTCATCCTTGGCTATTAGGAAGTAGTGAGATAGTCGAATTTGGTTTTGACCTAAGATTGGTTGATACTCGATACTACACTCATTGAGATTTGACCCCCGAGCTGTGTTTAGTGGCAAGTCAGTTGTCGATCGGAACGAAACTTGTAGGAAAGGTCAGTGATATTGAGATCCCTTAGAACCAGATTACTTTCTAGGACAGGTTAAGCCAACTAAACTTCAAGAGGGTACTTACCTACAAACTCCATTCAAGCCTAAACCCAAGGACTTGTCTGCTTTGTATGCATATAACAACTTACTTACTTTGCATACTTGTACATAACATCATGACATCATACCATAGCATTTTCAATAGTCATTTCAAGGATCTCAAGGGCCTATGATGAAGGGTCACGTTGAACCAGATGTCTATCAAGGGGCAAGAGGATTTATTTTCCTCTAACCAAACACCGCCAAAGATCAAAGTACAACAACTTGAGTCAGGGGCTATGACCCACTTGACATGGTGAGCTTAATTCTCAGGGAAGGACATCCAATAATACAAAGTTCTCCAATCAAAGCTGTAAGTAACTTCTAATATCTTCTTGTGTTTACCCCGCAAGATCCTTGAAAACATGCATCCACATATCATGCATCATATCATGACAGGTTTCTCCCATACAGGTCTCCTTATCTTCCTACTGTTTATTTTAGTAAGATGGATATGGAACAAATGGTGAAGGATCTCCAAGCACAAAATGCCCACTTCCAACAAATGTTCCTGGCTATGGCTAAGGGGCAAGAGGACCCGAAGACTCTTCTTCTCAAAGACAAGAAGAAAAATTCAAAGAAGTCAGTAGGCGTTCTGAATTTGGGAAGAAGACTTGGAGGACCAGTCAAGAGAGCTCTAGATCTCTCAACTCCATCAAATGAGGGGAATAATCATGAAGAAGATAACATTCTGGGGATTTATGAAGTTGAAGCTAACTACTCTGGGGAACAATATCCTCCCGCTAATGATAAATATAAACAGTTGGAGGATCTCCTCAATGCTATGAAGATTCAGCAAATACTTGGCTTGGACTTTGAAGAGTTAGGGTTGGTTTTCGGAGTGGTCATCCCACCAAAGTTCAAAATCCCTACCTTTTCCACATATGATGGGATCTCTTGTCCTAAGATGCATCTGAGATCACATGTCCGCAAGATTCAGCCTCACACTGTTGACCGGAAGCTATGGGTCCATTTCTTCCAAGAAAGTTTGGATGGCACTCAACTAGAGTGGTTCTATCAGTTAGAAGGAACCAACATTCATACCTAGGAGGACTTGGTTGCTGCTTTATACAAGCAGTACCAATACAATGCTGATCTTGCACCAACTCGTGTGCAATTGCAAAATATGACCATGCGTCCCAACGAGGGCTTCAAAGAATACGCTCAAAAATGGAGAGACCTGGATGGAAGGGTGCAACCACCCTTAACTGACAGGGATCTGATTGACATCTTTATGAGAACTTTGACGAGACCTTTCTTCAATCACCTAATCGGAAGATCCTCGGCCGGGTTCACTGAGCTAATACTGACTGGCAAAAGAGTCGAAGCTGGCATCAAAAGTGGAAAGATCTGAGGAGCTACATCCTCAGATACTCAGAAAAAGCCATACATTGGGAAGAAAGAGTCAAATGTTGTTTACAGCCAAAAGGGTCATAACAAGAGCAACCACGACCAACATGTAGGGGCGGTCATGATCTTTGGTCCTGCATCACGTGACAACAACAAAGGGGAAATCAACGAAGGCAAGACGAGCCCAAAAGACAATTTACCAACATCAACATGTTGTTGTCTCAAGCACTACAACCCTTGTTGAAGATGAATTTGATTATGTTGATAATACCTCATCCAAACCCCAAAACTTCTTCTCCTGACTACAATCCTGATGCAATATGTGCATATCATTACGGAAGTCCTGGGCATGATACTAACGATTGTTGGGTGCTAAAATACAAGATTCAAAACATGATTGATGCCAAGGAGATCGAGTTTGACCCTCCAGAGACTCCCAACATGATCACCACTCCCATGCCAAATCATTGAGATTCCAGTTCATTTTGAATTTTCAATTGTAATTTCTTTTATTGTTCAAACACTTATCTATTAATATCAAAATTTGTTTCATTAATGCATTACATATGTTTGTCTTGAATTTATCCATTTGTTTTCACTATATTTAAGCTATGCTTTTTACTCTCTTTATGACATTCAACTCTTGCTAAAAGTTACAAGCATTTAGAGGGAGGATGGTGAAAACAATGACATAATCTCATATAATATGCTTTTGGATACACCTTGATAACGATGTATAGGCGTTCTTTCAATTCCTAAACACTGGAGTTATAAGGAGGATAATCCCTAGTCAACCCTTTCGAGCCAAAGAAGTAGAATTTTTCTTTTTTACACAAATTTAAACCTTTAATCAAAACATGGGGCAGGGTAGTCTCTTAGTTAATTCAAAGTGCGCGTTCAGTCGCAAACTTTCACTTTGTACACAACGAATGACATCAAAAACATTCCTTCTAAACCAAAAGATGGTGATGGTTCCCTATCAAATAGGCAACCATTATCTCTCAAGAGAAAAGCCCACTAAGTCAAAACCTACGAAGGAGGCTTAAGAAAAACCGGGGCATCCTGCTGACTGTAATCTCAAAAATAAGAACAGTTAGGCAAAATCAGGGATAATAAAAGAGGTCACTACAAATCCTCAACAACATGAAAAATGTTGCAAAAATGACTGCCTTTCGACAAACTTAACTTGTTTGAACCATCACCAAAATGTCATTCCATACTCAATTGGAGTTCAAACATACAATTAACTGAGTTTAGGAGTGAAGAGTATCACGAAGAATGGGCGGGTACAATTACACTTTGAGCCTTATCCTTTATTTCTTAAACCGTGAACCTAGACTACCATACAACCTTTCAAAGTCCTAATTAAAGCATGGGTTAGATCAAAAGCATACTATTACAAAAGGTATCCTGACTCCTGTAAGGATTACTCTAAATCCTGATTTGAATTCATATTCTTACAAAATTCTTTTATTATGCTAAAATGCATTTTCAAAACGTCAAGACAAGCATAAACTTTGCATTATCTGAATACCGTTGTTTGCATATAGATATTTGTTTGACAACAGAGAAATTCACACAACGAATATCCAACAAACGGAAGTTCTCTCGGTGGACAACATCACTTCAAATGGGATGGCACTTCCAACGACAAATCTCGTATTAAGAAAGGGTGCATGACATGATCATTGTTTAGCACATCTGGGGCAGTCAAGTCAAGATTCCAAGAAATCTCTCAAGAAGTGCTGAATAACCAGAGGCAAATTTGCATCCGAGTCACTTGGGGCATTAAATATGAACTCCAACAAAAGGGTTGTATACAATCAAGCAAACACTTCCTAGTAATACTAGAAACAATTTCTACTAGGGGCAGTGACAAATCTCCCACAAAGTCCTTTTCATAGGATGATCCCCAGCCAGAGTTTCAATCTCTGAAAACTTCTCCCCAACTGAGTTGATCTCAAGAATCTTCGAAAAGTTCTACCAAAATAAAACACCTCTCCAACAGATTGACAATAGGGTTTATTTCCCTCAAACTAAGTCAAACATTCCCCAGTTGAATCCTTCTCAAACAACAAATACAGGAATCCCCAGCGAAAACATTCTAAAAAAAGGTTTGGAAATGTGTGCATACTCTTCATCCCCAACGGCCATCCGGGGTTCAGCTTCCCAAAACTCCCCAACATTTGTCAAGGATTTATTTTCCAAGACAAAAAAAATTACATCCAGCAACATTTTGTATTACATGCATGATAAATGCATACATCATAATCTCATTTATTTTGAGAAACATCATTACGCCATGCATTTCATACATCATGACATTGCATACAACTGACTCTTTACCTTTTCAGGAAAGATCAAACAACAGATGACTATCATCAACAATTTTCAACAGTTCCAGATTAATACCTGTAACAAGACATAACAATTATCTGTGGACGACCGATTGTAGATTAATACCTGAAACAAGCCATGGAAACTATCTACACGACCATCATGAAGTAACCTTACCCAGGTTTGTTCTCAGACATTGCCAGATTAATATTAACACGGACTCATCCTGAAGCAACCCTACCCAGGTTCCTTCTCATTCCAGATGAAGTTTAACATGGAATCATCCTGAAGCAACCCTACCCAGGTTCCTTCTCATTCCTAGATGCAGTTTTACCCAGACTCATCATGAAGCAACCCTACCCGGGTTCCTTCTCATTCCTAGATGCAATTTTACCCCGACTCATCATAAAGCAACCCTACCCAGGTTCCTTCTCATTCCTAGATGCATTTTTACCTGGACTCATCATGAAGCAACCTTACCCAGGTTCCTTCTCATTCCTAGATGCAGTTTTACCCAGACTCATCATGAAGCAACCCTACCCAGGTTCCTTCTCATTCCTAGATGCAGTTTACCCGGACTCATCATGAAGCAACCCTACCCAGGTTCCTCCTCATTTCCAGATGCAGTTTTACCCATACTCATCATGAAGGAAACCTACCCAGGTTCCTTCTCATTTCTAGATGCAGTTTTACCCAAACTCATCATCAAGCAACCCTACCCAGGTTGCTTCTCATTTCTAGATGCAGTTTTACCCAGACTCATCATGAAGCAACCCTAACCAGGTTCCTTCTCATTTCCAGATGCAGTTTTACCCGGACTCATCGTGAAACAACCCTACCCAGGTTCGTCCTTATTTCCGATGCAGTTTTACACGGACTCATCATGAAGCAACCCTACCCAGGTTCCTTCTCATTCCTAGATGCAGTTTTACCCAGACACATCATGAAGCAACCCTACCCAGGTTCCTTCTCATTTCCAGATGCAGTTTTACCCTGACTCATCATGAAGTAACCCTACTCAAGTTCCTTCTCATTCCTAGATGCAGTTTTACTCTAACTCATCCTGAAGTAACCATACCCAGGTTCCTTTTCTTAAATTCTAGATGAAATTTCACATGGATTCATCCTGAAGCAGCCCTACCCAGGTTTCCCTCTCATATGTCTCCTATATCACCCCTACATAGGCCCATCATAAATTAAAGAATTTTAAGACTTCTGCTGGTTCAATTTAAATCGAGCAATGGTTTATCCTGATTACTTCCTGATAGACACTTTCTCTGGTTCAGATAAATCGCTCCAAGATTTATTCTGATTCTTTTCCAGTTAAAGTAAAACTTAGACTTAGTCTAATTGCTGTCAACAATCATCTTTGGATGGCATCTATAAGCCCATCTCCAACCACTATCCATCATCTCTCAAAATGACATCTTTAAGGCCATTCCCTACACAATCAACTAACACATCATCAAGTGCAAATTTATGGGTACTTTAGTGTTCAATCATCTTCCACCTTCAAGCTACAAACGACAATGAGCCATTCTCACTTTCCAGGTTCAAGAAGATTGAACAGGGGCAACTGTCGTACCCCAAAATTTGCCCTCTCATTTTCTCAAGATTTCTCTCGCAATTGTGATTACAAAAACCCGTTTAAAGAAATAAAGGAAATGTAAAATTTCGAAGATGTTAATGTTCCTTTCGATTAGGTTAAAAAAGAAACAAGTTGGCTTCTATTTAGCAAAGTTCGATTAGGCAATGTAGCCTCCCTTCAGTCACAAGCTTCGATTTGGGCATTGGCTTCCTTCCAAGTAACCCCCTTCGATTCATAAACTGGGCATATGGCTTCCTTCGAAGTGATCCCCTTCGATCCATAAACTGGGCATATGGCTTCCTTCGAAGTGACCCCTTTCGATCCACAAACTGGGCATATGGCTTCGTTCGAAGTGACCCCCTTCGATCCACAAGATGGGCATATGGCTTCCTTTGAAGTGACCTCCTTCAATCCACAAACTGGGCATATGGCTTCCTTCGAAGTGACCCCTTTCGATCTACAAGCTGGGCATGTGGCTTCCTTGGAAGTGACCCCCTTGGATCCATAAGCTGGGCATGTGATTTCCTTCAAGGTAACCTCATTCGATCCATAAGTTGGGCAATTAAACCTTTCGAAACAATGTACTTAGATTACACCTTTAAACTCTTCAACACTATGGATCATAATTGGTGGATTCGAAGGACATATAATGGCTCCATTCGAAGAACACACATTGTTGGAAATGAACGTTGATGTCTGGTGATGAGTCTGGTCAAATTGATCAAAACGAAAGGGTGAAGTATTTAAGATGTTTGTTGACCAAAGTACTATATACTGCCAAGCCCAAGCTAGCTGTACTGCTATGCAACAGTCCTGCACCAAGCTGCCACAACACTCCAAAATACTGCTGAACATGCATTGTCTCAGTCCCATACTTACACAAAAAAGGGTACATAAGAGCTGCATCGAAGAAAACAAGGGGAAAGTATACCCAAACATTTCAAATGTTATTTGCTTTTCCCACCAAAACCACAACAAAGCTCCTCTATAAGTAAACTATTCTTCACAACATCAAGGGGGGCTGGAGATGCTGAGAGGAGATAAAAGAGAGTTGGGAAACAAAACAAAAACCTTTGTAATTTTTTCTCACTCCAAAATCAACTATACTTTCACATACAAACACAAAATCAAAATCCATTATCTCATCTTTCCAACTCTTATAAGTCAACTATCCAGAACACCCCATACATAGAAGTTTGTTCAAACTCAAGGACAACCTTCTGCGACAACTCTTCGAACCAAAAGCAACCCCCTGTGACAACTCTTCGAATTCCAGAACCGTCCAAGAAGCAATTCAAGTTAGAAACCCACACACCAACTTTGAGGTAAGTATTTATGACTTTAACTCTTTCATTTCAAGCATCTTTATTGATTCATCTTCGAGGCTAACATGTAATAACCATGGCCTTCGATGTTAATCTTTTGTGTTTTCCTTTAAGAACTAATCTATACAGACCCTAAAAATGTTTGAGTAAAAAATATGCATACTTCGATACAAAGCCTTTAGGCTTTGATAGGCTCAAGCAAAAAGAAAAAAAATATGTGTTTCGACACACACCTGTTCGTTGCACATACATGCTTCGATACACACTTGCTTCGAACACACTGACTTGCAGGAAAGCAGAAGGGATGTATGAATCGAAGGACCTACGCTTCGAATCACACTGGTTTCAATGAGTAGAAACAAGGTCGAAGGAGAGCATGTTTCGACGCACACATGCATGATTCAAAATATGCCTTAACACAGGAAATCGAAGGATTTGTTTTCCTTTATTTTTGCGCTATTCTTTTCACATGTTTTCATATTTTTTCGCTTCATAGCTTATTTTAATATGGTTGTAATATATAGGCATCCGCTCCATCCCACTTGTGAATTGTACCCCCACTCCCCTACTAATGTAATAGCGTAGGATTTAATTTTTTCTGCAAACTTACCGCTTTTCATTGCTAGTAAAATAGGGTGTGGCAAGATAAAAACAAATCTTAGACAACTCTAACCAAAGATTAAATGCATGCAATTCAAACACACTATTCACACATGCACCCCTAGAGTAATCTCGCTTGTTGCCTCGGAAAATAATTATGTCCATCGAATATGGGACGTGTGATACGGTGGGAGAACTGACTTGAGTTTTTGCGTTTGTGTTCGCAAATGTTTCAATTTAGCAAGAGTCACCACCGACTTTTTATTTTATCCAAAGGAAAGGTCAAAAAGCACAGGAAAGATCTTTGAGATGTTTTCTTGGGTTCGGGGGGTTGATTATGAAAAGGGAAGGTGCAAGCACCCTTTTCATCCATGGTTTTCCATGGGCTCTTAGTTACTTGTTTAGATCACTTGCTTTTGCTTTTCAATTGTTTGAAATGGTGTTTTGTGTGTGGTTTTGAAAATGTTTTGAAAAGAGGCCATCGTTGTGGCAACCTTTGTAATGATTCTTGTTTGAATATATACAAAGGTGTTTGTCTTTTGAAAAGATGTTTCAATGTTTGAAAGTTTGTTTTGGGAAATGTTTTGAATTTGTGTTGTGATGTGTGTTTGAAAATAGCAAGGATGTTTTTGCAAGTTTTGATCAAGTAACTAAGACTTGTCTACCCTATTTACTCAAAGATCTTTCCTACACATTTTTAACCCTTTTGACAGTGTTGTTTTACCATTGCATTTGGTAAACAACTTGTATTTGGATGTTAAATGGGACATGCGCGGGTCATCGTATTGACCATGATAGAAATTGTGCTAAGTATCTTTAGCAAATTTTTGAGGGACTAGATCATTTTGTATAGGCAACCAAGATAGCGTCATCGAGGGACTATGATCTTTTGTTTTGCCAAGATACTCAACATGCATAACATGGCCATTTTAAAGGCAACAGGTGGATGAAACCCTAGGGGTGCATGTGTGCATTGTGTTGTCAATTTACATGCTTTTATGTCTTGTATTAGGTCTAACTATTTGTTTTGATTTTGGATATTGCATACAAACCCTAATCTCTATCATGGCATATTTGAAAGCTATAAATGCGTAAAATAAATCTACGACTGTTACAACATTGATATGGGGAGGGGGATACAATTTTGAATGGGGAGTATTTGCAAGAAAATAAAACCCTAAGATTTACTATTACATCCAAATTGAATTCTTTGCATCAAATAATAAATAAGCAATATTTAAATAAGCAATTTAAATATAAATATGCAAAATATTATAAATATGTAAAAAATGTTTTTGTTTATTTTTATGTATGTAAAAATAAAATATTTAATGCATTAAAAATAATAAAATAAAAGATTATTTTTATTAAAGGTGAAAACCCTAATTTTCTTTAAGTATATATATATATTAATTATATTATTTATGTACAATAAAATAAAATAATAACATATATACAAATGTCAAAAAATAAAAATATATTAGAAAAAATATTATTTAAGTATGTAAATAATAAAAATAAAGGTATAATATTTTTATGTATTACTTTCAAGTTTTTATTAAAGAAAATAAAAGTATGTTATTTAATAATTATTTTTATGTTAGAAAAAATAATAAAAAATACAAAATAAAATGTGAAAATTTATGAAAATGTTTTTGGTAATTTTTTATGTTTAGAAAAAATAAAATAAAATCAGAAATGAAAAAGAAATAGAAAAATATAAAAATATGAAACAATGGGCCAAGGGGGGTGCAATCAGCAAGTTGGGGGCGCCAAAAGCAAGGAGAAACCAAGCCCAACCCACTTGCTTCGTCTTCAACCTCTGATTCAAACAAAACGCGCGTTTCCTGTACAAATGTCCAACTCCTGCATACGTGCTCTAAAGCAAAAACTCATAACACAAAAGTTATAGCATTTTTCAAGACGATTCCAACCATGTAGAGAACTTAATCTAACTCTCAAAGACCAGAGAGAATTTCTCTGGCCCTAATTTCTAACCTAACTTTTTCAGGAAGTTCATCAATCAAATTCTCTCAGCACACTTAACTTAAATGAAATCTATGCATATGTACAGCTTAAGGGCTATGAGTACTACATTTTTTATTCACAAACCTAAGCCTAATGATTCCTAAATAGAGAGATAGAAAGTTGGAGAATACATGTTTCAGTTGAACTCGAATATGGCAATGCTGAGGTTTTCAGTGAGGCCTGAGATGTTCGTGAGCTTGCCTGAACTTCCTCTGACCTTCCCCAATGCTTTTTTTGCTTTGAGCTTGCTTGAATAAGCCTGTAGAAGTCAACCTGCACAAGCTGAAATCAAAAATGGTGAAGCTTGAAAATGGAGTTACAGTCAATGGCCAATGGATGGGATAGCTTAGGTGGGTTATATGGAATGTATTTGAACAGGTTTGGGGCAAAACGCACGAGTAGTTTTTGTTATGGAACTCAAAGTGCAGAAACTGCCCTGTTTTGCAAGAAGAAGGTGTTTTTGTGTTTTAGAAGGCTTGAGGGTTGGATAGCTCGTGTTTCTGGCTCAAGGTAATGTGCAAAACTTGTTTCAAATTCTTACAAGAGTTGGTTATAACAAATACTCAATTTGTCTAGACTTTTGCACATTTCTTGGTTTTGAACAAAAGGTGAGAAGTGACAAAGGGCAGGCCTGTACAGGCTATCTCTAATCCTGCATACATTTGGTGAGCTTGGCCCCAAGTTTGTGGATTTTGTTTACTGTCCAAGATTTGGTTCAAGGCTCAAGGGATGCAATTTGACATAAAGCAAGTTTTGACAAAAATGGCAATGTTGCCTTTTTGCTATTTTTGGATTAATCCCTTGTGTAAACCTCTAATGATCAGAACAAAGCTTAAATCCATTGAGTTTGCATTTAATTCTTGAGTGTGGAAGGTGTTAGAGACCTGTAAGCAAGCATAAACAATGCTGGATGGAAATTGCAACTTGTAGCAACATGAAACATGCCATGGATCAAAGTGAGTTTTTGCCAAATTCAAACCTTCGATTCTCCCTAACCATAAATGATTTTGGAGATTTATTGGACATTTTGGAAAGCTTGTAACATTATCTACAATCCATATTTGAAATGAATTTTGATATTACAAGTGAAACTAGGTGAAAAATTTCCATGAAGATAGGTCAAAATCCTGCCTAAACTAGGGCAAAATTTCACTAAGTTAAAAGTTTCATGGACCCTTGTTCCAAAAATCATAACTTGTGATACAAGCTTCTTTTGAGAAAACTTTGTGAATCAAAGTTGTATATTTTGTGGAGGACTACAACTTTCATGTTGTAAGTTTTGTTTGAATCCAATTTCATCATGGTGAAAAAGTTGGGCAAAGTTGGGAAAAAATAAGAAAATTTCATAACTTAGAAAAATTCTAAGTTATGAAAATTTTCAATCTTAAACCCTAATTTGAAAAATTAGGTTTCTTGATGAACAAGTTTCATGTTTTGACACATCTTGATGAAAAATTACCCTTGGCATTTGATTTTGACCAAAAAGTCAAAGTTTGACTTTTCAGTGTACAATTGATTTTTGATCAGTTGACTGGAAAATTCATCTGTCAATCCAATGCAATTGAGATCTTTTGAACCTTGTGAATAGGTCAAGATGATGCCATTTAGTCCTTGAATACATTCTTGAACCCAATTTGCCATTGGCTAGGTGAAAAGTCAGAAATTTCCCTTCTGTAGTCAAAACCCTAAAAATGACCATTTTGACCTTTTGATGATCTGATCAAATTTCTTGAGGAGTTGTGGTCCAAACTTGATAAAATGGTTCATATGAGCTTATAATGTTGATATGGATCAAAATTTATGAGGTTTGACTATAAATTGGCCACAATTGACTTTTTCCCCAATACAATTGATTTTTAGGTCAACTGTCCAATTGACTGGGCAAAAAATTGATTCAAGGCTTGAAACTTGGTATGAGAAATCTTATAAGTCCAAAATGAAGCATGAAAGTCACATTGAGCATTATAAGTCCAAAATTCCTTGTGCAAACTCAAACCCTAATTTAGGTCAATAGTGCCAGGAGATGTCTTGAGCAGAGCAAACCCTAGCTTGGTCTTGAGTTCAAAGAGTCTTGTGAGGAGAAATCTTGATAAAATGAGAGGGAAAATTTTGGGGTACAATAGCTGCCCCTGTTCAATCTTCTTGAACCTGAAGAGTTAGATTGGCGAGTTTGCCTTTCGTAACTCGAAGGTAAAAGAGGATTGGACACTAGAGTGCCCGTAAATTTGCGCTCATCAGAGTATAGTTGAGGGAATGAGCTTAAAGACGCCATTTGGAAGATGTGACAGAATCTTGTCGGAGATGGGCTTAAAGATGCCATCCATGAAAATTGATCTCATAAGAGATTCCTTTGTGAGAGCCCGTATACCCGTTGTTGAGGAGGACTACGCTGGGGAATGTTGGTCTCTGTCTTGGGAGAAATATAATTTTAGGAGCTTCGGTCGTCCGTTATTCTACTGGGGAGTCATCTCTTGGTTGAAGAGGTGAAAATGAACTGCTATCTGGTCATGCTCTAGGCTTTAGAAGGAATTAAATTGTTATCCGGTCACCTCCGGGCTTTAAAGTAATTGGCCGAGTAAACTGTTATTTGGTCAAAATCCAAGCTTCACAGTGTACCTTACTGTTATTTGGTCAAAATCCAGGCTTCGCAGTCTTGTATTGCTATCTGGTAAACATCCAGGCTTCACGATACCTTCCTATCTGGTCAACGTCCAGTCTTCAGAAGGAAATCAAATGGTTATCCGGTCGCCTCCAGTTTTCCCTTTGATTTTGGGGACTACTAATATCCGGTTGGATTCGGGCTTCAAAGTAATTGGCCGAGTAAACTGTTATTTGGTCAACACCCAAGTTTCACAGTATACCTTACTATTATCTGGTCAACGTCCAGGCTTCACAGTCTTGTATTGCTATTTGGTCAACATCCAGGCTTCACGATATCTTACTTCCTATCTGGTCAACATCCAGTCTTCAGAAGGAAATCAAATGGTTATCCAGTTGCCTCCAGTTTTCCCTTTGAGTTTGGGGCCTACTAATATCCGGTTGGATCCGGGCTTCAAAGTAATTGGCCGAGTAAACTGTTATTTGGTCAACATCCAAGCTTCACAGTATACCTTACTGTTATCTGGTTAACATCCAGGCTTCACAGTCTTGTATTGCTATCTGGTCAACATCCAGGCTTCACAAAAAAAACTTGCAGGGGATTCAACTATTTTCTGATCGATCTCCGGGCTTCAGTATAATCAAGATAAAATCTGGTCGAATCCAGGCTTCATAATTGGAACATGAATCTTGCATATTGATTTGAATAAGTGGATAGGAAAGCATCCGGGTCTGGAGCATCTCTAAGCCGTTTTCTGAGCTTTGAATATCTATTTTAGGTGGATATTAATTTCATCCTGAAAAGGGTAGAATGTTAGCTGAAACACAAAGTTATGTTGCATGAAATGTATGATGCAATATATGTGTTTTATCAATGTTCATGATTTATGAATGTAATATATGTGCATGTAAGCTGATTAGCTGTTTTGCTGAGGAAAATAAATCCTGGATAGCTGGAGATAATAAAATCTTTGACTGCTGTCGGGGAAAATAAATCCATGACCACTGTTGGAGATTCAAGATCTTTTGACAACCTATGTGGGGAGAAGCTATACTGCTGGGGAGATCAGGAGTTTGGGTTGTATGCCAATCTACTGGGGACTTCAAGAATGAGAATCTCCGTTCTGTTGGGGGTATCAGGGGAAAACTGAATGGTTTCCGCTCGGGATTGGTAGCACAAAGTTTCCTCTCTGCAGGGGATCTTAATGACGTGCTGATTTGATCGTGTATGGAAACTTGACTCCGTTGAGGAAGAAGGTTTTAAAATAACTCTCTGGGGAATTATCTAGTTTTAAAGCGACTCTCCGAGGAAATTGGAGGAAACTGGATGGTCTCCAATGATGTTCAAAGGTTGAAGGTTTGACTCCGTTGAGGAAGAAAGTTTCATCTTCACCGAGGGTTTGTAGTTCAAAGTTTTGCTCCGCTGGGGATTAGGAGTTTGAAAACTCAACTCTGATGGGGATTTTTGAAACTTAACTCCGCTGGGGATATGTATTTCAAGGCTTTAGTTCCGTCGAGGATCCGGATGATGTACTGCAGGGGATTTCTCCTGGAATAGCCTAAAGACGTTTTCCTATACTTTCAACCTATCAGTAATTATTCTTTCTCATTTCGTTTCATTTGTAAGCAGTGATTATATTCAAATGTATATGCTCATTTAATAAATCATTGGATATTTTCAAATAAAACACAAGTGTAAAAAAGAAAGAAAAGGCAAACAAATTTTTGCACTTTGAAGTATCTTTGTATTAACTTTGTGTAAGTATTTTTACAAAGGAGACAAACATCCTAGTAAGAGAATGTTGTCATAAAATTGAGAAAAATTTATACAAAGAAAGATGGCTATGTGTAACATTTCCATGGGGTTCTCATTATGTTATAGCCTTCGTAACTATGAGTATCTTGTCCATTCGTTGCTTCATCCGCAGATGATTGGATTGATCGGAAGCTTGGAGTTTGTTCGTGAAGAGAGTGTCCTTAAAGTGATCTGACGAGACATAGTCATACGCTTTAATTCCCTAACTTTTGCCTGGATCACCCTTTCGGGTTTTCGATCCACCAGGAAACCCCTTTTTGCCCAAGTCGCCCTTTCAGGTTTTCAACTTGCCGGGTGTACAAATTTTTTTTGTTTTATCCCTAATTTTTACCTGAACTGCCCTTTCGGGTTTTCGATTCACCGGGATGCCCATTTTTGCCCAAGTTGCCCTTTCGGGTTTTCAACTTGTCGGGTCGTTTATGCGTAGTATCTTTTGACTATGTCTGCATTTGCAGGATGCGACAGGTCGTCACCGTCCATGGTGGCTAATATCATTGCCCCACCAGAAAAGATGTTTTTGATCACAAATGGTCCTTCATAAGTAGGAGCCCATTTGACCCTGGGATCACTTTGCGGTAAGATGATCCGCTTGATTACAAGGTCTCCGACTTGATATACCTGGCGCCTGACTTTCTTGTTGAAAGCCTTGATCATCCGTTTTTGATACGTCTGACCATGACAAACAGCAGTAAATCGCTTTTCATCAATCAAGTTAAGTTGATCAAGCCGGGTCTGAATCCAATCGTCTTCACTCAAACCAGCATCCTTCATAATTCTCAAGGAAGGAATCTGAACCTCCATATGTAAAACAACTTCCATGCCATATACCAAAGAAAAGGGGGTTTCCCCAGTCGAAGTACGCGCCGTGGTACAGTACCCGTGCAGAGCAAACAGTAACATCTCATGCCAGTCCTTGTAGGTGACTGTCATCTTTTGAATGATCTTCTTGATATTTTTGTTCGCAGCTTCGACAACACCTTTCATCTTTGGCCGATAGGGATATGAATTGTGATGTTGAATCTTGAACTGCTTGCACAGAGTGGTGATCATAGTCTTGTTCAGGTTTGTACCGTTGTCCGTGATGATCCAGTCAGGGATACCATACCGGCATATGAGGTTCTTCTTGATGAAGCGGGCAACCACATTCTTTGTAACGAAGGCGAAAGAAGCTGCTTCAACCCACTTGGTAAAGTAATCAATGGCCACCAGGATGAAGCTGTGTCCATTGGATGTTGTAGGCTTGATCTCTCCAATCATGTCGATACCCCACATTGCGAATGGCCAAGGAGCTATTAGGACATTGAGAGGAACTGGAGGAATATGTACCTTGTCCGCATAGATTTGGCATTTTTGACAAGTACGGGAATATTGATGACAGTCAACTTCCATGGTAGACCAGTAGTAGCCTGCCCGTAGAATCTTCGTAGCCATCATATGTCCGCTCAAGTGGGTGCCAAATTTACCATTATGCAGTTCAGCCATGATTTTCTCAGCTTCAACCTTGTCCACACTACGAAGCAGAACGCAATCATGATTGCGCTTGTATAGGATACCATTGCTCAGGAAGAACTTGGCAGAAAATCTCCTTAAGAACTTTTTGTCGTTGATTGAAGCTCCTTCAGGGCATTCTTGAGTCTCGAGATACCTTTTGACTTCGTGGAACCAGGGTTGGTCCACTACTTCTTCGGTATTAATCTCGTGACAATGTACAGGTTCGTCCATCCGCTCAATGGTAATTCGGGGATCCTCATTATCCCAGTTAAGTTTAAACATGGAGGACATTGTAGCTAGAGTATCCGCTAGGTGATTTTCTTCTCGCGGGAAGTGCTCGAAGGTAATCTACTCGAAATGAGGTAACAATGTCAAGACATGTTCTTTGTATGGGATGAGATTATGATGTTTAGTGTCCCACTCTCCCTTTGATTTGACTGATAACCAAAGCTGAGTCCCCAAACACAACCAAAGATTTGATTCCCAAGTCAATAGCAGCCTTGAGTCCAAAGATGCAAGCTTCATACCCGGCCATGTTGTTGGTGCAGCTGAAGCAGAGTCTAGCGGTGAAAGGTGTATGGCAACCTTCTGGAGAGATAAGTACTGCGCTGATACCATTGCCAAGTGCATTTGAAGCTCCATCAAAGTACAGGGTCCACCGGGATCCTTGTTCAGGTCCATCATACGGTCCGTTACCTTCAATGTTGTCCAATGTCATAATGTCTTCGTCGGGGAAGTCAAACTTCATGGATTGGTAATCTTCGACAGCTTGATGAGCTAGATGGTCAGCTAGTACACTCCCCTTTATATCTTTTTGGGTTGTGTACTGGATATCATACTCAGTCAGGATCATTTTCCATCTAGCTATTCTTCCAGATAAAGCAGGCTTTTCGAAGATGTACTTGATCAGATCCATTTTAGAAATTAGCAAAGTGGTATGTGTCAACATATACTGCCTTAGCCGGCGAGCAGCCCATACTAAAGCGCATCAAGTTTTCTTGAGCAATGAGTAGCGAGTCTCACAGTCGGTAAAATTTTTGCTAAGGTAATAAATGGCATGCTCTTTTCGACCAGACTCGTCATGTTAGCCCAGTACGCACCCCATTGAATTATCCAAAACAGTCAAATACATGATTAGCGACCTTCCTTCGACGGGTGGCATCAAGATATGAGGTTCTACCAAATACTCCTTGATTTTATCGAAAGCAACTTGACGATCATCATTCCATTCAACCAGTTGATCTTTCTTCAACAGCTTGAAGATTGGTTCACAGGTAGATGTTAGGTGAGAAATGAACCTTGCAATGTAGTTTAGGCGTCCCAAGAAACCTCTGACCTCCTTCTCAGTGTGAGGGGCGGGCATTTCTTGTATGGATTTGACTTTGGCAGGATCAACCTCGATGCCTTTGTTGCTGACGATGAATCCCAAGAGTTTATCAGACCTGACTCCGAAAGTGCACTTGCTAGGGTTCAGTCTGAGCTTATATTCCTTTAACCTGACAAACAACTTTTGCAGATGGTCGAGGTGTTCCTCTTCTGTTTGCGAACGGGCTATCATGTCATCTACGTAGACTTCAATCTCATGATGTATCATGTCATGAAACAAAGCTACCATGGCTCGTTGATAGGTTGCCCCGGCATTCTTCAGTCCGAATGGCATCACTTTATAGCATAAGGTACCCCACTGCGTAACAAAAGTAGTCTTCTCCATCTCTTCGGGGGCCATTTTGATCTGGCTGTACCCTGAAAATCCATCCATGAAGGAAAATACCTTATGCTGAGCTATATTGTCAACCAAGATGTCAATGTGCGATAGTGGAAAGTCATCTTTAGGGCTAGCCCTGTTTAAGTCTCTGTAATCCACACACATTCTCACTTTTCCATCCTTTTTAGGCACGGGCACAATGTTGGCAACCCGCTGTGGGTAGGAAGTAACAGCAAGAAAACCGACATTGAACTGCTTCATTACTTCGGCTTTGATCTTTTCAGACATATAGGGCCTCATTCGGCGAACTTTCTATTTAATTGGTGGACAGTATTCTCTTGTAGGGAGGCGGTGAACCACAATATCTGTATTGAGTCCCGACATGTCTTCATAGGACCAGGCGAAGATCTCAACATATTCATTCAACAGCTGAACTAAGCGCTCTTTGACATTTGGCTTTAGGTTGGCACCCACTTTAACCTCTTTTCTATCTTCGGCAGTACCCAAGTTGATAGTCTCTAACAGCTCTTCATGGGGCAGAATAGCCCTTTCTTCTTGTTGTAGAAGTCTAGCCAACTCTTCAGGCACTTCACAGTCTTCATCACCTTCGTATTTGGCATGATTGACCAGATCTTCAGAGTCACTGAAGGCCATAGCAGAATTGTTACCCATGGAATCCGGAATGGAAGGGTACCTGCATTTTGTGAGTGTGGGTGTGTGTAAGGGATAGCCACCTTTAAACAAATAAAATGTAAAAAAGAAAGAAAATGAACACAAAAGTTTATATATGAAAACTTTCATGATTCATTAAAAATGGCATATGAAGATGAAAAATCAAGCCCTTACAAATGGACCTATGTGCCCCGGGTAAGGCACAAGGCAAAAAGAGTGTACGAATTGTTTAATAATTATTACAGACCAACAAAAATATTTGAAAGATAAATTACTGATTTATGAAAGTAATGGGAACGAAGTCTTTCGCCTCCCAGTTGTTCAGTCCTCCTTCAATAGTCGGGAAAATCCAATCTTCAAAGTTGCTCTCATCTTCACCATCTTCCAAAGCATGAACTCCATGATGAGTGATCTTTAATGGTGGCCCTCCAGCCCGGGAGCGGCGCACAACCTTTTGAGCAGAAGTGGTGAAACCCAAGCCGAACTTATCTGTCTTGAAAGGAAAATCTAGTAGCTGACCCCATACTGTACTTCCTCATTCCTCGATCACAGCCTTCGCATATTTAAGGGATGACATCCGGGACACAGGCTTGGTAATGATTGGTACAGAAGTCATTGTCTTGGCTGCCGCAACTTCAGGAGAAACCTCTTCAAAGTGTTGGAAAGGGGTTTCTATGAATTCGCCATCTAACTCCACATAGCGGAAATAATTAAGATGGCTTATCATATACTCCTCCTCGCCATGAACCGTTATGATTTTCCCCTGGACTGGGTATTTGAGCATTTGGTGTAGAGAAGAAGTGACTGCCCCAGCATTGTGGATCCAGGGTCTTTCCAACAAGCAAGAATACGAAGGACGAATGTCCATCACATAAAATGTAAAGTTGAAAATTTACGTTCCCACTTTAATTGGGATGTCCACCTCCCCGTGGACCATCCTCTTAGAACCGTCAAAGGCTCTAACAATGATTTTTCTGGGCTTTAGGGTCAATCCTTCATAGTCCAATTTGTCCAATGCTTTCTTTGGCAGGACATTTAAAGACGACCCGGTATCAACCAGAACGTGAGCAAGAGTAGTCCCTCTGCATTCCACCGAGACATGCAGCGCGTCATTATGCTTTCTCCCCTTAGATGTTAGATCGGCATCGGAGAAGCCAAGACCATTGTCGGCGGTTATGCTGGCTACACACTCCTGGAACTGGTCCGCGGAGGTTTCTTGAGGCACGTGGGCCGTCTTTAGGACTTTGATCAAGGCTTTGGCATGAGCCTCAAAACAGAGCAATAGGGTCAGCATAGAGATTTTTGAAGGGGTTTGCCCCAGTTGTTCTACGACATCATAGTCGCTTTTCTTAATTATTTTTAAAATCTCCTCCATTTCCTTTTGAGTGATCTCGGGGATGACCAAAGGCTGATCCCTCGTCCTGACGGGCACTTCCTGGATCCCCTTACCTTTATCAGCAGCAACAGCAGAGGGTACAACTACGGGAGTAACAATTTCTTCATTAACTGGAGTTCGCACAGAGATGTTAACCGGCCCAGGAGTAACCTTAGGAGCATTCAAGGGTCCGAAGATTTCCCTTGGAGGAGCAATCTCCGGAGAGAAAATTCTTCCGCTACGAGTGATCTTACTCGTCCCCGCAATATTTCCTATGTCAGGAGTCTCTTCATCGGAATTTTCTTCCACTGATTCAATCTTCTTAACACTGGTAAAAGATCTCTCCTCCATAATTCCACGGTATTGTCTTGTTGGACTTGTATGGGATAGGCCCCGACATAGTTATCTTCGGAGGTACAAACTTTTGATCAGGTGTAATCTTAACAGGTCTTTTGGAGACATTGGAAAGACTGGCGGAAATGGTAATTATATTAACATCGTTGATAGGAGTTGGAGTAACAGGAGTAACAGGAGTTTTCTCAAAGAGGATTTATTGATTATCCATTAGGCGTTGGATGCCTAACTTCAATAACAGACAGTCGGATTGTAGGGACGAACAAAGGTAAAAATCTTTTTCACAGCCTGGAAAAATACTGGCTTTCAATAGATTCATCTTGATTATTGGTAAAGGGTTCATTAAGTCATCAACAACAACAACATACAGATCCTCTTCGATAGCATGGGTATTGTGACCATGCTTTGGCATTGGGGCGGAGATCACATTCGGCTTTTCGGGCGCGTCGAATTCCACCTCCTTGGCATCTATTAAATCTTGGATCTTGTTTTTGAGGGCCCAACAATTGTTGGTGTCGTGCCCTATTCCATCTGAATGATAAGCACATTTAGCGTTGGCATGGTAAAAAGGAGAAGTTGTATTCGGATTTTGTGGTGGCTCTCTCAAGGTTTTAAGGTTTAACTTCAAGAGATGGGGGAGAACCTGGGCAGGCGTCATGTTTATTTTGGTGAATTGCCTAGTAGGCCTTCCCCCCTTTGTTGGTTGGTTCTGGGTTGATCGTTTCTAGGCTAATCAACTGCAGTCTTTTGAATCATTACGGCCCCCACCGCTGGCCGGCGCTCCACTCTTCCTCGACCTCTTTGAGAGTAAACAGCTGACACCTCTTTCTTGGCTGGAAAAGGTTTTTAATGGCAGCGGAAACAAATGTATCTTTTTTAATTTTACCGCTCTTGATGCCAGCTTCGACTCTTTCACCAGTCAGAATTAATTCGGTGAACCCCGCCGATGAACTCCCTATCAGGTGATTAAAGAATGGTCCTGACAGTGTCCCTAAAAACATATCAACAAGCTCTCTTTCAGACAATGGTGGTTGCACCCTTCCAGCCAAGTCCCTCCACTTCTGGGCATACTCCTTAAAGCCTTCATTAGAGACCATAACCATACTCTGTAGTTGAGTACGAGTAGGTGCTAATTCTGCATTATATTGATATTGTCTGTAGAAGGCAGCAACCAAATCCTCCCTGTGATCGGTGGATCTGGAACTGACTGTTTAACGCTGGTTCGCGAAATGTCGCGGAAGCAAGAGTCGCCACCGTCTTTTATTTTCTCCAAATGGAAAGGACAAAAGCACAGAAAAATTCCTTAAAGAGATTGCTCTCGGTTCGGGAGGTAGATTATAGAAAGGGAAGGTATTAGCACCCTTTCTATCCATGGTTATCCATGGGCTCTTAGATACTTGCTCACTTGTGTTTTCAAAAATGGTTTGCTTGCTTTTTAATGTGGGTTTTAAAAAGTTTCTTTGAAAATTCCAGTTCGACTCTTGTATCGGTCCTCAAGAGTGTTTGAAAAATTGCTTTCGAAAGCTTTTTGAAAATGTGTTGGTGTGAAAAGTATTTTTGACTTGTTTTGAAATTAGAGCAAGTATCTAGAGTCGTCTACCTACCCTAAGGAATTCGTCTGTGTAAATGTCCTTAAAGTAGTGTCATCCCACTATTGAGAGGTAAGTAGCACCACCGTTGGAGGTGTTCGGGTCAATTCGAGGTTCGGGACATGGTGATCACCAGAGCAATGGGAAGACACCTTAGAAGCTACCCTCATGCCAGGTTCCCGGATCATGAGGACTTACTAAGACATCCTCTACTCGACGATCACCTTTCGAGGCAAGGCAACAGTGAGGCGTACCCTAGGGGTGGTGTGTGATTTGTGTGTCAGATTCGTTTATTTTTGTCTTGTTCATGTCAAAGTGATATATGCGTTTGTTTTTATTTTAGGTCATTCATTCTTGCATGCATTTGTTAACAGTTAAAAATTGCGAGAAAGATAAAATTCTAAACTATTACAAAAGGCGCGGGTCCACATCGCCAAAATTTCCAGAACCCGATTTGACAGAAAATAGAGAAATAAAGTGCGAAAAATATATTACACGGCTTTGGGAGAGGTACATAAATATTAAAAGGAAAAAGAAATAAATATGCGAATTGAAATAAAATTAGAAACGAGGGCGTTGGACCCTTTTTTGATGAAATTAAATTATTAGCAAATTAATTAAATTAAAGAAAAAGAAATTATTTTTTTGGTTTTTTTGTATTTTACGAGAATTTAATGAAATTAATTGAAATTAAAATGCTAACCCTAATTCTAATTGTTTTTTTTTAGTTTATTAAGAAAGTATTAAAGTTAAACCTAAATTAACCTAATTATTTACATGCAATTTTAATTTAAAAAAATAATGGGAAATATTTAATTATTATGAAAGAAAAGAAAAAAGGATAAAAATTATTACCAACCCTAATTCTACCAAATTTTAAGTTTATTGAAAAATGTTAAGATTAAGTCCTAAATTAAAAAAACTAAGTTAATTAATGAATTTTATTTATAAAAAATATTAATTAAAGAAATATATTTTAATTTTGTCCTTTCTGATTTTTATATTGTTTTGGTGCTTTTCATGAAAATATTAAATTAATGAATTAATTAAAATAAGGAATAATGAAAATAAAATAAAATAGGAATAGAATAAAAAACAAAACCTTGGGGGGTTTCTGTCCCCCAATTGGAGGTGTACTCAGCAATCAGGCCCACTTATTGCAAGGCCCTGTTTGACTTCTTATGCTAGCGCGTGAGTGCATTGACTGGAGTCTATCCTGTTCTTCAGATTATGTTCCTTGGATTGATAGTGGTAAACACGTGGAGGGCCTGGATATTGAGTGCATGGTGGAACCCAGGGTTGAATCTGCATAGGAATATATTTAAAGGAAAAATATAAGGAAAGGGAGGGGGACCTGGGATCGAACCCAGGTCCTATTGATTACCAAACGCTTTCCCCACCGCTAGGCCGTTCACACGCTTTTGTTTATATAATAACCAACAATCAATATAAAAGAAAACATGAGTTAGTGCTCTTTTCGCGCGAAAAATTTGAATCAACCAATTGCTGATGGCCACCTCGTCTTCTTCTTCCTTGGCTTGTTTATTTCCTGAAAATAGAAAGTGGTTAGCGGGGGTTTTGAACCCCCCCAAAACATGCCATATCTGAAAATAACGATTAGGCCGTCCGACCATATAAATTTGGCGCGAGGGTCGTGTTCTCTTCGTCCAAGCACGCTGAATCCAGTTATGGTACTGTGAGGTCCTAATTTTACAGCGTTTAAAAACGCCCAATTCAAAGCTTCCAAAACCCTAGAATATAACAATGGCAGATTTGTATATGGCACATAAAAACTCAATCAAATAATGTGGTTAGCTTTAGGATTAAGCAATGAATATAAATCAAATGTTAAAAATTACTAAAAGCGTATGATTCATGATGCAAGAACATGGAAATTTTTCTGCACAGGGTGAGATCGTTCTCACGTTTCTGGGTGTGGAAGTTTGTGGTTTTGATCCAAATTCTTTCCCTGAAGCCTCAACAAGCCAATGGAATAAGTATCGTGGCTTGAATCACCTTGTATCCCTGTTTTCAGTTTTCAATTTTCAAGCAAAAAACTCAAGTGTGGTTTTCTATGTATGGCGCAGCTTCCAGTCCAAAGGCACGAGGGTTAGCATTAGTATGTATAGAAGAATGATTAGGTCAAAGAATTTGAGCCAAAGAATCAAGGAATTGATGAAACAATATTTGATTTTCCATGCATTATGTTTTCAATCTTTTTCATGCAAATTTAGTCCAAATCATGTTCAATCACCAAGATACTTTCCAAATCTGATTATACACAAAATCTTGAGATTATTTTATGCACAAAAAGATTCAAAAGATTAGGTTTAGTATTTTTCACCTATTTAATTTAATTAAATGAATTATTAATAATTAAAAATCCAAATAAATAAATAAAAATGATAAAAACTTCCCTTTGGGCCAAATGGTCGTGCACATGCCTTGGATGATGAATTGTGGAAGAAAAAGAGGCCCATTAGCAATTTTAGGTCATTTGAAGCAATGTTGACTTTTCAAAATATCCAAAAATTTCCCAACTTCCACAAGGCATAACTTGCTCAATTTTTAAGCTTTGCTCATGTTCTTGGACATTTTGGAAAGGTATTTGAGTCCTATAACCAATGTCTTTGGTCCCATGTCATTTTGATTTACCAATCTCAAGTTATGGCCTTTGACTTAAAGTCCCTTTTTGTTGACTTTTGAAAATGACCTATAATGTTGAAATTGATAACTTTTTGTGAGAGCATTTCTTGGACTTGAAGTATGAATAGGAGTTGTAGGAAATGTCTTTCTCTTCAAAATGAGCTTTGGATGGAATTTTTCTGATAATCCATGTGAAAGTTATGCCCTGGTCAATTTACAGTTGACTTTTTCAACTGTCCAAATATGGAAACTTTTGCATCTTGATGATTTTTGAGCCAAGCTTTGAGAATCATGATCAAGAATTGATCAAATAATGTTTGTGGCTTCAAAATGAGATGTTGACCAAAAATTTGAACTTTTGACTGTCAAATGACCATTTTGCCCCTACAGTTGACTGTAGTGCAATTAGGGTTTTTGACTGTGCAATTTTGTGCTGAAAGTCTTGAAACTTGGTATGAGGATGCTTGACCATATTTGTAGGCATGTGGGACTTGATTGGACCCTTGGAAACTTCATTTTCTTGATCAGAACCAAAACCCTAATTTTGACTATTTAGGAGGCCCTTGAACTGTGCAACCCTTGGGGAGATTTTGAAGCATTGACTTGGCAAATCCTTGAAGAATATGGGAGGGCAAATTTTGGGGTACAACAGTTGCCCCTGTTCAATCTTCTTAGACCTGAGGATGCAGATTGGCTGACGTGCCTTTCGTAATCCGAGGGTGGAAGATGATTGAACACTAGAGTGCCCAGAAATTTACGCTCACATAGTAGCAGTGTGATGGTGAATGGGCTTATAGCTGCCATTTGGAGATTGATGGATAGGGTGATGGGCTTATAGATGCCATCTGGATGTCAATCGCATAAGAGATTCCTTAGCGAGAACTTGCGTACCTGCAAGAGAAAAATGAGTACCTGACATGTTGCAGGATCTGGTCTTCAGATGCTTTGTATAGATGTGTCCTGACTGGTTACAGGAGCTGAATCTGGAGCTTCAAACGATGATGAATGAACCAGGGATGGTTACTACCTCAACAGGAACGGTGAGAGAACCTTGGATGACTTTAACCTCAACAGCAATCATTGAGATAATCTTGGGATTACCACCTCCGCAGTATCGGGGAGAGAACCATAGGCGATTACCACCTCAACAACAAACATTGAGAGAACCTTGGATAAATTCAACTTCAACAGCAATCGTTGAGCGAAATCTGGGATTACCACCTCCGCAGTATCGGGGAGAGAACCATAGGCGATTACCATCTCAACAGCAAACATTGAGAGAACCTTGGATAACTTCAACTTCAACAGTAATCGTTGAGTGAAATCTGGGATTACCACCTCCACAGTATCGGGGAGAGAACCATAGGCGATTACCACCTCAACAGCAAACATTGAGAGAACCTTGGATAACTTCAACTTCAACAGCAATCGTTGAGCGAAATCTGGGATTACCACCTCCGCAGTATCGGGGAGAGAACCATAGGCGATTACCACCTCAACAGCAAACATTGAGAGAACCTTGGATAATTTCAACTTCAACAGCAATCATTGAGCGAAATCTGGGATTACCACCTCCGCAGTATCGGGGAGAGAACCATAGGCGATTACCACCTCAACAGCAAACATTGAGAAAACCTTGGATAATTTCAACCTCAACAGCAATCATTGAGCGAAATCTGGGATTACCACCTCCGCAGTATCGGGGAGAGAACCATAGGCGACTACAACCTCAATAGCAATCATTGAGAGAATCTTGGATAACTTCTACTGAGTCTTTATCAGGAAAATCTGTTTGGGGTCGATTTAGCTGGACTAGAGAAGGCCTTGGACTGGATAAGAAGTAGAGAAATCTTTGGAGTCGATTAACTGAACCGGTCTAGGTCTTGGAGTCTTCAACTGAGTCTTCAAAAGAAAAACCTTTAGGAGTTGGTTTAACTAGACCAGAGAAGGCCTTTGACTGGATAATAACCAGGAAAATCTTTGGAGTCGATTTAACTGAACCAGACAAGGTCTTGGAGTCTTTAACTGAGTCTTCAAAAGAAAAACCTTTAGGAGTCGGTCTAACTAGACCAGAGAAGGCCTTTGACTGGATAATAACCAGGAAAATCTTTGGAGTCGATTTAACTGAACCAGACAAGGTCTTGGAGTCTTCAACTGAGTCTTCAAAAGAAAAACCTTTAGGAATCGGTTTAACTAGACCAGAGAAGGCCTTTGACTGGATAATAACCAGGAAAATCTTTGGAGTCGATTTAACTGAACCAGACAAGGTCTTGGAGTCTTCAACTGAGTCTTCAAAAGAAAAACCTTTAGGAATTGGTTTAACTAGACCAGAGAAGGCCTTTGACTGGATAATAACCAGGAAAATCTTTGGAGTCGATTTAACTGAACCAGACAAGGTCTTGGAGTCTTCAACTGAGTCTTCAAAAGAAAAACCTTTAGGAGTCGGTTTAACTAGACCAGAGAAGGCCTTTGACTGGATAATAACCAGGAAAATCTTTGGAGTCGATTTAACTGAACCGGTCTAGGTCTTGGACATAGCTGAGCACTTAACTGACTCTTTCCTGAAAGGTAAAAGTTAGTCCTATGCAATGCATGATATGGATCAAGCAATGATGTTCTCAACATGAATGAGATTCGTAAGATATGATGCGTATATGCATGATGTAATGATGTATGTGATGTTTAGGAATGTATGTTTTTCGTCTAGGAAAGTAAATCCTTGACGGGTGCCGGGAAGTCACTCCTGGGCTGATGTTGAAGAATGGATTTTGCTTCCGCTGGGGATGTTGGTTGCAAGAATACCGGTAGGAGAAGATAACTCCGTTGGGGAATAAACTTGGGGAATGGGTAACTCTGCGGGGAGAAAAGTACTCTAGCGATCTTGCTGGGAAGCAGAACTCTGTGGGGAGAGAGATACTCTACTGAGTCTTTGATAATAACTTGCTGGGGATACCCTTGTTGTGTTGGAAGTGCTAATAGACTTCGCTGGGGATAAGAAGACTCCGTCGAGGACGCTCTTTCCGTGGCTTTTGGCTGAGGATAACCCAGTTATATCCTGGTAAGGAAATAACTCTTTGAATAAAGCCGGGGGACGCGTTCGTGCTCTGCGAGGATAAGCTTCCAGAATCTACTGGGGATAAGCTTACTGCTTGGAGAGATGGATTCCAACTTTCCTGGGGAAACTGGATTGGACTCTCTGGGGGGGAGTTTTGAGATGTATTGGAAGCAACTCCACTGAATGTTTGATATACCGCCGGGGAACAATCTTTAGGTCAAGACTGTCGGGGACGCTTGTTTAAGAATATACATGCTGCCGGGGAATGTTGAGATCTGCTGGAGGATACCCAACTTCCTTAAGGTTGATAATAGCTTTGCTTGGGGAGAGTGTACTAAGTTGCTGGCTCACTCTCTGGGGCATTAAGATGCATTGGTTATGTCCTACCTTGTATCTTGTGGACAGATCAATTAGATCGTTTGGACAACTCATCATTGCCCCTATTTCTGAGGTGGGAGAGGAAGACCTGTGAGGTGCTGATAGTTGTTGATGGAAAAACCTTCTTCTGGTAGGCAAGTGACAAGATGACAAGACATAGTCGTACGCTTTGATCCCTAACTTTTGCCTGGACCGCCCTTTCGGGTTTTCAGTCCACCGGGATACCCATTTTTGCCCAAGCCGCCTTTTCAGGTTTTCGACTTGCCGGGTGTACAGATTTTTCATTTCATCCCTTCATTTTTGCCCGAACCCTTTTGGTTCGCCGGGAAACCCTTATTTTTGCCTAGGTATGTCAACCTAGCGGGTCTTTGATTTTGCGTAGTATTCTTTTCGACTATGTCCATGTTCAGGGAATGTGGGGAGTTGCCCCTGTTGGAAGTATTTTGTCATGCCACCAGAAGGTATTTGATCAGGCAAGATTCGTTGCTGGAGTGCCCCAAGTGACTCAGGCGGAGATTTGCCCCAGGCTGGTTGGCCTTTTGAGAGATTCTCCAAATCTTGACTTAACTGCCCCAGATGATGGACAATGATCATGTCGTGCCCCTTGATTGGAAGTGCTTCTGTTCATTAGGCATTCATCGTGCGAATTTCTCTGCTGTTCAAACAAAAAGTCATATACAAACAAGGTTATGTTAAAAATGCAACGCTTATGTCTGTCTCGAAGATTTTGAAAATGCATTCTTTTTCATAAAACAAGTGATTGTTTGTAAAACGTGATGTCAACTCCGTATTTACCGTAAGCCTTAAGGAGTCAGGATACCTTTCGTAACAGTATGCTTTCGAACTAACCCATGCCTCAGCTAGGACTTTTAAGGGTTATAACGTGGCCTGGTTCACGGTTTAAGAAACAAAGGATAAAGGCTCGAATTTTATTTGTACCCACCCGCTCTTCGTGATGTTCTCCAAACCTAAACTCAGTTGATCATACGTTAGACCTTGTTTGAGTCTTTGCTCTGATTTTCCGGTGATGATTCGGATATTGAATGTTTATTTGAATAGGCAGTCATCTCCTTTTTTCTGAGGGTTTGTAGGACCTCTTTCTTTTTTTTTTGATTTTTTTGTTATCCCTTTCTTTTTTGCCCGAACTGTTTCCTTTTTTGGAATTACAGTCAGCGGGATGCCCCAGTTTTGTAAGTCTCCTTCATGGGTTTTGACTTAATGGGTTTTTTATTTTTGAGATATGATGACTGCCTGTCTGTATGATTGTTCGGAACCATCACTGTCTTTCTTTGTTTTGTAAGGACCTCTTTGGTGCCATTCGTTATGCACTTGGATCAACTGAGAGACTACCCTGCCCCAGGTTATGATTAAGGATTTTAATTTTCGAAAAGAAAACTCCTACTTCTTTGGCTCAGAGGGGTTGACGAGGGATTATCATCCTTATAACTCCAGTGTTTAGGAATTGAAACAATGCCTGTACCTCATCAGCAGGGTTTGTTCAAAAGCATACTGTAGATTATGGTATCGTTTTCGTCATCCTCCCTCAAGAGGCTTAGAATTATTAATTGAGAGTTGATCATCAGAAAAAATATGAAAATAATTTGCATAGAGTGAATAAGAATATATTGATTCAAAATAGACATAAGCGATGCATTAATGGAATAACAATGTTTAACATGAATAAATGTCTAAACAATCAAAGAACAACACAACTTGAACATTCGAATGAACAAAAGTCTTTCTAATCCCAGTGCTTGTCACTTCAAATGGTGAGCCTTGGAGGGATGGTAGAAAAATTCAGCCTGACCATCTTGTGTGAACTCCAATGCCCCTTCACCAATCAGGTCCTGGATCTTGTTCTTCAAAGCCCAACACTCGTTTGTATCATGTCCTGGACAGGCAGAGTGGTAGGCACACCTTTTATTGGGATCATAGACAGTAGATGCTGTGTTCTGGTTCCGGGGATGAGCCCTTAATGTGATCAGGTTCAATCTTAACAGGCGTTGTAAAGCTTGGAACAACGACATGTTGAGCTGGGTGAATTGCCTCCTGGGCTTGTCTGGCTGAAGCTGGTGAGGTTGATGCTGACTTTGTGGCGCTGAAGCCATTTGAGGAGCTCTCCCCTTATCTCCTTGTCTCAAGGATGATTGAACAATGACTGGCTTTTTACCCTTAGACGTTTTCCCCAGTTGGTTACCCTGAAGCAGTTGGTTGATGAGCGCTCCTAGCTCTTCTTGTCTTTGAGCTAACCCTTGAATGGCAGTCCCCTGCCCCAGCATCTGGATTTTCAATGCATCCACCTCAGCTTGCAGGTGTTTCAGCCTTTCATCCTCAGCACTGTTCTTGACAAAGGTCCCCATGAGAAGTGTCCTTAGCTCCTCCTGCCCCTTGGATAGATTCAGGAGGATTTCCCCAAACTGAGTCTCTTGAGCCAGAAGGTCCTGGTTATCTTGTTGGGAAGCCATTGCTGAAATAAGCAGCGAGAAGGGTAAGTGACCTGCAACAAGGATACCTGCTATGCAATGATATGTATGATATGCATGCAATGTTTTCAAGGACCTCGCGGGGTAAACAAGAAAATTTTTTAGAATTTGGGTCCGGTAGCTTGATTGAAGGAAACCCATGTTATTGAGAATTCTTCTTCAAGGGTCAAAGGCTCACTATATCCAGTGGGTCATAGCCCCTGACATCCTTGGCTAGGGCAATCTTCTTCCAGTGTCAAAGCTCACCATATCAAGTGGGTCATAGCCCCTGACATCCTTGGCTAGGGAAATCTTCTTCCAGTGTCAAAGCTCACCATATCAAGTGGGTCATAGCCCCTGACAACCTTGGCTAGAGGAAAATAAATCCCCTTTTGCCCCTTGCTAGACAGTTGGTTCATCCTGACCTGCATCACAGACCCTTGAGATCCTTGAAATTGGTTAGGATGTATGCAATGGTATGATGTTATGGTGTGCATGGGGTAATGTAAGTAACCCTGTTATGAGTCCCCATCAAGGACTATAAATAAAACCTGCAAGAAACTAGTCTGCAAGAAACTCAGTACACTCTGTTATGAGTCCTAATTGAGGACTATAAACAAAACCTGCAAGAAACTTAGTAAGCCCTGTCATGGGTCCCAATTAAGGACTAAAACAAAACCTGCAAGAAACTTAGTAAGCCCTGTCATGGGTCCCAATTAAGGACTAAAACAAAACCTGCAAGTAGTTCATGTGTCAGATAAAGCATGCAAGTAGTCAAGTACGAAGGCACACAAGTCACACAAGAGAAGGCCCTTAGAGTTTAGGCCAGCATGGGGTCTGGGTATTACCCTCTTGAAGTTGGTGGGTTCAACCTGTCCTATTAGAAGTAACCGGGTTCTAAGGGTCCCAATATCACGGGATTGCTTTCATTGTTCATCGTTTCGATTTAGCCACTGAACTGGCGACCGAAATATTCCAGGAAAGCAACCCTCAATTGAGTGTAGTATCGAGTATCAACCAACCTCGGACTGCACCAAAGTCAGTTATCTCACTACCCTAAAGAGGACAAGATAGTTCAATTAAGGTTCCTAAGGTCTGTTGATGCTTTATGACACCACGCGGAGGCCCCATACTCTCCTTGATTGAACTCAAGGGTTACCGGTACACACCAAAGTGCCACATCAACATAGCAGACTGTTTCAACCATGTCGGTATACCCCGCACAGTTCCCTCACAGCCTTGTTGCTACTATCTAAGAAGGTATCCCCAGATCCGAGTTAGGATCTATAGAACTCCCAAGACAGTCCCACAATAATAAATCAAGCAATTCAGACAATTGAAAACACAAGTGATCTTAGTCCTAAGGTACACCTCACTTTAAAATAATTCCCCAGCAGAGTCGCCAGTTCTGTGATCGGTGGATCTGGAACTGACTGTTTAACGCTGGTTCGCGAAATGTCGCGGAAGCAAGAGTCGCCACCGTCTTTTATTTTCTCCAAATGGAAAGAACAAAAGCACAGAAAAATTCCTTGAAGAGATTGCTCTCGGTTCGGGAGGTAGATTATAGAAAGGGAAGGTGTTAGCACCCTTTCTATCCATGGTTATCCATGGGCTCTTAGATACTTGCTCACTGTGTTTTCAAAAATGGTTTGTTTGCTTTTCAACTGTGGGTTTAAAAAGTTTCTTTGAAAATTCCAGTTCGACTCTTGTATCAGTCCTCAAGAGTGTTTGAAAAATTGCTTTCGAAAGCTTTTTGAAAATGTGTTGGTGTGAAAAGTATTTTGTTTTGTTTTGAAATTTAGAGCAAGTATCTAGAGTCGTCTACCTACCCTAAGGAATTCGTCTGTGTAAATGTCCTTTAAAGTAGTGCCATCCCACCATTGAGAGGTAGGTAGCACCACCGTTGGAGGTGTTCGGGTCAATTCGAGTTTGTAGGGACATGGTGATCACCGGAGCAATAGGAAGACACCTTAGAAGCTACCCTCATGCCAGGTTCTCGGATCATGAGGACTTACTAAGACATCCTCTACTCGACGATCACCTTTCGAGGCAAGGCAACAGCGAGGCGTACCCTAGGGATGGTGTGTGATTTGTGTGTCGTTTTCATTTGCATTTATCTTGTCATGTTATTGGTGTTCTACACTTGTTCTTTATTTTGTCCATACATTCTTTCATGCTTTTGATTAACAGTTTAAAGGTTGCGAGGAAAGTAAAATTCCTAAGCTATTACAAAGGCGCGGGTCCACATCGCCAAAATTATCCAGGACCCGATTTGACAGAAAAAATAAAGAAAGCAAAAAGAAAAGAATTAAAAGTGCGAGAAGTAATTTACATGGCTTCGAGAGAGGTACATAAGTATTATAATGAAATAAACTAGATACGCGAATTAATGAGAGATTAAGAACGAAACGAGGGCGTTGGACCCTTTTGCAAAAATTGAATTAACGATGAACTAATTAATTAAAATTAAAAAGAAAGCAAGAATTGGTTTTTTTTGGTATTTTATGTTTTTTAGGACTTAATAGAAAAAATTAATTGCAATTAAACGCTAACCCTAATTCTATTTTACTTTAACTTATTAAGAAGACGTTAGAATTTAACCTAAATTAACCCTAATTTTTATATGCAATTTTAATTCTTTTAATAAAAAATATAAAAAAAAAACATAGAATTAGGTTTAATTAATGTTTTATTCCTTTTTAATTTTTCTTTTTTATAATAATATTATTTATTTTATTTATTTTCATAATTAAATTTGTATATAAAAATTAGGGTTAATTTAGGTTAAATTCTAACGTCTTCTTAATAAGTTAAAGTAAAATAGAATTAGGGTTAGCGTTTAATTGCAATTAATTTTTTCTATTAAGTCCTAAAAAACATAAAATACCAAAAAAAACCAATTCTTGATTTCTTTTTAATTTTAATTAATTAGTTCATCGTTAATTCAATTTTTGCAAAAGGGTCCAACGCCCTCGTTTCGTTCTTAATCTCTCATTAATTCGCGTATCTAGTTTATTTCATTATAATACTTATGTACCTCTCCCGAAGCCATGTAAATTACTTCTCGCACTTTTAATTCTTTTCTTTTTGCTTTCTTTATTTTTTCTGTCAAATCGGGTCCTGGATAATTTTGGCGATGTGGACCCGCGCCTTTGTAATAGCTTAGGAATTTTACTTTCCTCGCAACCTTTAAACTGTTAATCAAAAGCATGAAAGAATGTATGGACAAAATAAAGAACAAGCGTAGAACACCAATAACATGACAAGATAAATGCAAATGAAAACGACACACAAATCACACACCACCCCTAGGGTACGCCTCGCTGTTGCCTTGCCTCGAAAGGTGATCGTCGAGTAGAGGATGTCTTAGTAAGTCCTCATGATCCGGGAACCTGGCATGAGGGTAGCTTCTAAGGTGTCTTCCTATTGCTCTGGTGATCACCATGTCCCTACAAACTCGAATTGACCCGAACACCTCCAACGGTGGTGCTACCTACCTCTCAATGGTGGGATGGCACTACTTTAAAGGACATTTACACAGACGAATTCCTTAGGGTAGGTAGACGACTCTAGATACTTGCTCTAAATTTCAAAACAAAACAAAATACTTTTCACACCAACACATTTTCAAAAAGCTTTCGAAAGCAATTTTTCAAACACTCTTGAGGACTGATACAAGAGTCGAACTGGAATTTTCAAAGAAACTTTTTAAACCCACAGTTTAAAAGCAAACAAACCATTTTTGAAAACACAGTGAGCAAGTATCTAAGAGCCCATGGATAACCATGGATAGAAAGGGTGCTAACACCTTCCCTTTCTATAATCTACCTCCCGAACCGAGAGCAATCTCTTCAAGGAATTTTTCTGTGCTTTTGTCCTTTCCATTTGGAGAAAATAAAAGACGGTGGCGACTCTTGCTTCCGCGACATTTCGCGAACCAGCGTTAAACAGTCAGTTCCAGATCCACCGATCAAGGATTCTGGGACATGGTGATCACCAGAGCAATGGGAAGACACCTTAGAAGCTACCCTCATGCCAGGTTCCCGGATCATGAGGACTTACTAAGACATCCTCTACTCGACGATCACCTTTCGAGGCAAGGCAACAGTGAGGCGTACCCTAGGGGTGGTGTGTGATTTGTGTGTCAGATTCGTTTATTTTTGTCTTGTTCATGTCAAAGTGATATATGCGTTTGTTTTTATTTTAGGTCATTCATTCTTGCATGCATTTGTTAACAGTTAAAAATTGCGAGAAAGATAAAATTCTAAACTATTACAAAAGGCGCGGGTCCACATCGCCAAAATTTCCAGAACCCGATTTGACAGAAAATAGAGAAATAAAGTGCGAAAAATATATTACACGGCTTTGGGAGAGGTACATAAATATTAAAAGGAAAAAGAAATAAATATGCGAATTGAAATAAAATTAGAAACGAGGGCGTTGGACCCTTTTTTGATGAAATTAAATTATTAGCAAATTAATTAAATTAAAGAAAAAGAAATTATTTTTTTGGTTTTTTTGTATTTTATGAGAATTTAATGAAATCAATTGAAATTAAAATGCTAACCCTAATTCTAATTGTTTTTTTTTAGTTTATTAAGAAAGTATTAAAGTTAAACCTAAATTAACCTAATTATTTACATGCAATTTTAATTTAAAAAATAAATGGGAAATATTTAATTATTATGAAAGAAAAGAAAAAAGGATAAAAATTATTACCAACCCTAATTCTACCAAATTTTAAGTTTATTGAAAAATGTTAAGATTAAGTCCTAAATTAAAAAAACTAAGTTAATTAATAAATTTTATTTATAAAAAATATTAATTAAAGAAATATATTTTAATTTTGTCCTTTCTGATTTTTATATTGTTTTTGTGCTTTTCATGAAAATATTAAATTAATGAATTAATTAAAATAAGGAATAATGAAAATAAAATAAAATAGGAATAGAATAAAAAACAAAACCTTGGGGGGTTTCTGTCCCCCAATTGGAGGTGTACTCAGCAATCAGGCCCACTTATTGCAAGGCCCGGTTTGACTTCTTATGCTAGCGCGTGAGTGCATTGACTGGAGTCTATCCTGTTCTTCAGATTATGTTCCTTGGATTGATAGTGGTAAACACGTGGAGGGCCTGGATATTGAGTGCATGGTGGAACCCAGGGTTGAATCTGCATAGGAATATATTTAAAGGAAAAATATAAGGAAAGGGAGGGGGACCTGGGATCGAACCCAGGTCCTATTGATTACCAAACGCTTTCCCCACCGCTAGGCCGTTCACACGCTTTTGTTTATATAATAACCAACAATCAATATAAAAGAAAACATGAGTTAGTGCTCTTTTCGCGCGAAAAATTTGAATCAACCAATTGCTGATGGCCACCTCGTCTTCTTCTTCCTTGGCTTGTTTATTTCCTGAAAATAGAAAGTGGTTAGCGGGGGTTTTGAACCCCCCCAAAACATGCCATATCTGAAAATAACGATTAGGCCGTCCGGCCATATAAATTGGGCGCGAGGGTCGTGTTCTCTTCGTCCAAGCACGCTGAATCCAGTTATGGTACTGTGAGGTCCTAATTTTACAGCGTTTAAAAACGCCCAATTCAAAGCTTGCAAAACCCTAGAATATAACAATGGCAGATTTGTATATGGCACATAAAAACTCAATCAAATAATGTGGTTAGCTTTAGGATTAAGCAATGAATATAAATCAAATGTTAAAAATTACTAAAAGCGTATGATTCATGATGCAAGAACATGGAAATTTTTCTGTACAGGGTGAGATCGTTCTCACGTTTCTGGGTGTGGAAGTTTGTGGTTTTGATCCAAATTCTTTCCCTGAAGCCTCAACAAGCCAATGGAATAAGTATCGTGGCTTGAATCACCTTGTATCCCTGTTTTCAGTTTTCAATTTTCAAGCAAAAAACTCAAGTGTGGTTTTCTATGTATGGCGCAGCTTCCAGTCCAAAGGCACGAGGGTTAGCATTAGTATGTGTAGAAGAATGATTAGGTCAAAGAATTTGAGCCAAAGAATCAAGGAATTGATGAAACAATATTTGATTTTCCATGCATTATGTTTTCAATCTTTTTCATGCAAATTTAGTCCAAATCATGTTCAATCACCAAGATACTTTCCAAATCTGATTATACACAAAATCTTGAGATTATTTTATGCACAAAAAGATTCAAAAGATTAGGTTTAGTATTTTTCACCTATTTAATTTAATTAAATGAATTATTAATAATTAAAAATCCAAATAAATAAATAAAAATGATAAAAACTTCCCTTTGGGCCAAATGGTCGTGCACATGCCTTGGATGATGAATTGTGGAAGAAAAAGAGGCCCATTAGCAATTTTAGGTCATTTGAAGCAATGTTGACTTTTCAAAATATCCAAAAATTTCCCAACTTACACAAGGCATAACTTGCTCAATTTTTAAGCTTTGCTCATGTTCTTGGACATTTTGGAAAGGTCTTTGAGTCCTCTAACCAATGTCTTTGGTCCCATGTCATTTTGATTTACGAATATCAAGTTATGGCCTTTGACTTAAAGTCCCTTTTTGTTGACTTTTGAAAATGACCTATAATGTTGAAATTGATAACTTTTTGTGAGAGAATTTCTTGGACTTGAAGTATGAAGAGGAGTTGTAGGAAATGTCTTTCTCTTCAAAATGAGCTTTGGATGGAATTTTTATGATAATCCATGTGAAAGTTATGCCCTGGTCAATTTACAGTTGACTTTTTCAATTGTCCAAATATGGAAACTTTTGCATCTTGATGATTTTTGAGCCAAGCTTTGAGAATCATGATCAAGAATTGATCAAATAATGTTTGTGGCTTCAAAATGAGATGTTGACCAAAAATTTGAACTTTTGACTGTCAAATGACCATTTTGCCCCTACAGTTGACTGTAGTGCAATTAGGGTTTTTGACTGTGCAATTTTGTGCTGAAAGTCTTGAAACTTGGTATGAGGATGCTTGACCATATTTGTAGGCATGTGGGACTTGATTGGACCCTTGGAAACTTCATTTTCTTGATCAGAACCAAAACCCTAATTTTGACTATTTAGGAGGCCCTTGAACTGTGCAACCCTTGGGGAGATTTTGAAGCATTGACTTGGAAAATCCTTGAAGAATATGGGAGGGAAAATTTTGGGGTACAACACTCCCAATTGTGTACATCAGATCTCTCAAGCTGGTAGAACCAATCTAATTGCGTCCCCGAAAGACTATCTTGAAAAAAGTGGACCCACATATCCTTATCAGAAGAATAAGGTTGGATCTTTCTGACGTAAGACCGTAGGTGCATCTTCGGACAAGACAAACCATCGTATTTAGCAAATGTAGGCACCTTGAATTTAGGGGGAATCACAATCCCAGCAACCAACCCTAGCTCTTCGAAATCCAGCCTAGGCACCCTTTGTACCTCCATAGCTGCCAGACGCTCTTCCAGATTCTTGTACTTGTCGTCTGCAGGAGGGTACTGCTGCTCAGAATAGTCTTCATCCTCCACTTCTTCTTCAGCCTCAAACTCAGATGGCACCGCAGCTCTCTTTCCTTTACCTATCCCTTCATCAGATGTTGAGGGGAAATCCAGGACCCTTCTAGCTTAGTTCTCAAATCTTCTACCCAGAGTAGCCACACCAACTCTTTTCTTTTTCTTTTTATCTTTTTCCTTTTCCTTCTCTAACAGTGCTTTAAGATCCTCCTGACCCTTTGCCAAGGTCATGAGGAGTTGTTGGAACTGTGAATTCTGCGCTTGTAGGTCTTTGACCGTCTGCTCTATATCCATCTTGCTGAAATAAACAACAGAGAGATAAGGAAACCTGGTGTGAAGACCTGTTTATGCATATGATGAATGATATGTATTCATGTAATGCATTCAAGGATTCAGAAATTCAAAGTTGTTGCAAACAAAAAGAACACACGTCATATTAATAAGATAGAATTTGTTAGTACATAAATTCCCCATGGGAAAAAATAATACAAAATTATAATGTAAAAAGACGTTGCGCATCCTCTTTGGTGCAATGTAGGTGTTGAGAGCCTGCTCTTCATGGAGTCGACAAGTAAGTTATAAAACCTTCTTCTCACTGGCATAGAAGCTGGCTTCAAAAGTATTTCGTTCTTCCTTGAGCTGTATCCAACTCTTTTGCAAATCTTCTAATGATGTTGGCATGTCAGGATGTAGGAGAGTCTATGGAACCTCTCCTTCTATAACAGGCTCTTTGATCATAGGCAGAATGTAGGGGTAAGGCATCATAAGACTCTGGGCGCAGGTTCGTACCCACTTGAGGTAAGGCTCAAGGGGGATGGAATTCTTGTGTCCCAGTATCTTACTGTCCACTTTGTTGGGCATCTTCCAAGCTCGGATAAACCTTTGTCGAAGTCCTTGAGCATCATTGTCGAAGTCAAAAACCAAATCCGAAATCAGCATGTCATGAGGGCCATCCCTTCGGGCATACCCAAATTGTCTCAGATCCAAACAGGGGTTGTAGGTAATGCCTCCCCTAATGCCAAGTAGTGGGACATTCGGGAATTCCCCATAACGATCAATGATGATGACATTTTCTCTGGACCGAGAACACTAATGAACATCAGAATGTGTAAGAGTCATCAATCATTGTGACCACCTCAAACCTTGTTCATTCTTCAAGACTGACTGGGGAAGGTGAGAAATAAACCACCTTTCTAGAAGAGGAGTACAACACATGAGAACACCTCTTTTCCTCATTGTTCGTGTGTAAAATGAGTGGAGGATGTCCCCAAGCAATGTAGGCACAAGATTCCGAGATATGAAAATCTTGACAACATTCACATCTATAAGCTGATCAGGGTTTGTGAACAAGACCAACCCATAGATGAGAAGTGCTACAATCTCCTCAAAAGCTTGCAGATCTAGAGAATTCCAGCATTCTTGTGCCATCTCAAACAGAAACTTTGCCAAGAAACCCTTGACACCACTTATGGTTTCCCAATGACCTTCGATATCAGATGGTTGCAAGTGTAAGGCTTGAGCAACATCTTCAGGCTTTGGCTCTCTTTCCGTATCGTTGTAGGGTAGTTGATGGAGAATAGGAATCCTCAGGAGTTGAGAAAATTCCTCCAAAGTAGGCACTAGTTGGTAATCAGGAAATATAAAGCAATGGTGTAGGGGGTCAAAGAACTGGAAGAGAACTTTCACCATATCTTCTTCAATGTTGGAGTTGACCAAGTTGAGAAGTCTACCATGTCTTTCACTGAAGGGAGAATTCTCTGGAATCTTGGAAGCAAGCTCCTTGAGTAGAGGAGGGATTCTCACAAGGTTGACCTGAATAGTTTTCCTGCGAAGTGATTCCATTACCTACAAAACAGGAACAAAGATGAAGATCCAAACCCATGAACTAGTTAGTGGATGCATATGATGCTTCATGATGTTCATGATGTATGCACAAGTATATGTACAAGCAAGTCACACAAGATCCTAGTTTCAGGCTTGCATGGGGTTTCATAGGTAAGTACCCTCTTGAAGTTAGTTGGCTCAACCTGTCCTATAAATAGTAACTGGGTTCTAAGGAGCTCAATATCATTGGATTATTTTCTGTGTTCATTGTTTCAGTTTAGCCACTTTACTGGCGACCGAAATATTCCAAGAAAACAACCCTCAATGAGTATAGTATCGAGTATCTACCAACTTCGGACTGCACCAAAGACGGTCATCTCACTACCCCTAATAAGGCCAAGATGGTCAAGTAAAGGTTCTAAAAGTCCATTAGTGCTTCATGACATCACTCAGTGGCCCCGTATTCTCTTTGATTGACTCAAAGGCTACCGGTACCCACAAATATGTCACACTAATATAGATATTGCTTCAACTATGTCGGTATACCCTGCACAGTTTCCACAACGTATTGCTATTTACCTATGAATGTTTCCCAAATCCGGGTAGAGGATTTCAAACCCAAGCAATAGAACCAAATGTAAATTAAACAAATCAAACAAAGTAATCATGTAAAGGTGATCTAAAACCCTAAGGTAACCCCACTTTTAGATTTTTTCCCCAGCAGAGTCGCCAGTTTTGTGATACGGTGGGAGAACTGACTTGAGGTTTTGCATTTGTGTTCGCAAATGTTTCGGTTTAGCAAGAGTCGCCACCGACTTTTTATTTTATCCAAAGGAAAGGTCAAAAAGCACAAGAAAGACCTTTGAGATGTTTTCTTGGGTTCGGGGGGTAGATTATGAAAAGGAAAGGTGCAAGCACCCTTTTCATCCATGGTTTTCCATGGGCTCTTAGTTACTTGTTTAGATCACTTGCTTTTGCTTTTCAATTGTTTGAAATGGTGCTTTGTGTGTGGTTTTGAAAATGTTTTGAAAAGAGGCCATCGTTGTGGCAACCTTTGTAATGATTCTTGTTTGAATATATACAAAGGTGTTTATCTTTTGAAAAGATGTTTCAATGTTTGAAAGTTTGTTTTGGGAAATGTTTTGAATTTGTGTTGTGATGTGTGTTTGAAAATAGCAAGGATGTTTTTGCAAGTTTTGATCAAGTAACTAAGACTTGTCTACCCTATTTACTCAAAGATCTTTCCTACACATTTTTAACCCTTTTGACAATGTTGTTTTACCATTGCATTTGGTAAACAACCTTGTATTTGGATGTTAAACGGGACAGGCGCGGGTCATCATATTGACCATGATAGCAATTGTGCTAAGTATCTTTAGCAAATTTTTGAGGGACTAGATCATTTTGTATAGGCAACCAAGATAGCGTCATCGAGGGACTATGATATTTTGTTTTGTTTTTGTTTTGCCAAGATACTCAACATGCATAACATGGCCATTTTAAAGGCAACAAGTGGATGAAACCCTAGGGGTGCATGTGTGCATTGTGTTGTCAATTTACATGCTTTTATGTCTTGTATTAGGTCTAACTATTTGTTTTGATTTTGGATATTGCATACAAACCCTAATCTCTATCATGGCATATTTGAAAGCTATAAATGCGTAAAATAAATCTACGACTATTACAACATTGATATGGGGAGGGGGATACAATTTTGAATGGGGAGTATTTGCAAGAAAATAAAACCCTAAGATTTACTATTACATCCAAATTGAATTCTTTGCATCAAATAATAAATAAGCAATATTTAAATAAGCAATTTAAATATAAATATGAAAAATATTATAAATATGTAAAAAATGTTTTTGTTTATTTTTATGTATGTAAAAATAAAATATTTAATGCATTAAAAATAATAAAATAAAAGATTATTTTTATTAAAGGTGAAAACCCTAATTTTCTTTAAGAAAGTATATATATATATATATATATATATATATATATATATATATATATATATATATATATATATATATATATATATATATATATATATATATATATATATATATATATATATATATATATATATATATATATATATATATATATATATATATATATATATATATATATATATATATATATATATATATATATATATATATATATATTGTGATCGGTGGAAATAGAACTGACTGTTTTGGAACGATGGTTCGCGAAATGTCGCGGTAAGCAAGAGTCGCCACCGTCTTTTATTTTCTCCAAACAAGGAAAGGACAAAAGCACAACAAAATTCCTTTTCGAGATGTTTCTCGGTTCGGGAGGTAGATTATAGAAAGGGAAGGTGTTAGCACCCTTTCTATCTGTGGTTATCCACGGGCTCTTAGGTACTTGCTCACTAAGTTTTCAAAAATTGTTTGCTTTTCTTGTGTTTGTGGGTTTTGAAAAAGTTTCGTTTTGAAAACTTCTAGGTAACTCTTGTATCTGTCCTCAAGAGTGTATGAAGTATTTGTTTGAAAACTTTTTGAAAGTGTAAGTGTGAAAAGTTGTTTTTGTTTTTTTGAAAGAGCAAGTACCCAGGAGAAATCTACCTACTCAAAGGAATTAAGCTGTGTAAATGTCCTTTAGACAATACTATCCCACTATTGAGAAGTAGGTAGCACCGTCGTTGGAGTTATTCTGGTCAATTCGATTATAGGGACATGTGGTCACCAAAGCAATAGTAGGACGCCTTAGCGGTAACCCTAATGTCCTAGATCCTTTTTATCCGAGGCAACCGTTTCGAGGCAACTGGATCTTTAGACAGGAGGGCGACCTCTAAAACACCCTATACTTAATGACCACCTCGAGGCAACCAAGTGAGGCGTACCCTAGGAGTGGCATGTGCGAGTGTGTCAGGATCCAGTTAAGTTATCTTTGCACATGTTATGGTGAGCTACGTTTTGATTTTATTTGTCAGTCAAGTCTTGTCATGCATAATTAACAGTTAATGATTATGCGGAAAATAAATTGTGGAAAGTGAATCTACGCTATTATAAGGCGTCAGGTATTTACATCGCCAAAAACATAACCCTTGAAAATAAATTACGAGAAAATAAAGAAAGCGATAAAAGTCCTAATTACGCTATTACGTTCCCGGAGCAAATACATAAATATAATAAAAAATAATGAATCAAAAATAGATATGCGCGCGAAAGAATTAAATCGGGGGCGTCCTTAGGGTTTTGACCCTTTTTGAGAAAAGAATGAAATTTAGTCCTTTTTGCAATTAATTAATATTAAACCTAATTTACTAATTAATTAAATAATTACAAGAAAAAAGTATTTTTTAGTTTTTTATGTCTTTAATGAAAATAAAATAAAAGGGAATTAAAAAGTTATCAAAAGAAAAACCCTAATTCTAAATTGATTTTATTTATTAAGAAAAAAAAAGGTCAAAGTTAACCTAATTAACTAAATTAATTATATTTAGAATTTATTTACAAAATAATAATTAAAGGTGAAATTAATAAATAATAATAAAAATATTTACATTTTTTGATTTTTATTGTGAAAATAAGTAATTTGTTAATTAAATACTAATAATAACAATAATTAAAAGATTAAATGGAAATTAAAAAAGGAAGAGAATAAAATAAAGAAACCAGGGGGGGTGATGGGCCAGCAAGGAGGTTTGTTTGGCAATCTGAGGCCCATTAAGCTACGAAGCCACGTTTGACTTTCTGGATCAGATGCACGTTCATTGACTGGGAGTACCATGAATACTCACGCTTGGCCTTCAGATCTACTTTGCCATCCACTTGGCTTTTGGATGAGTGGAGGCATATGGTGAACCTGCCTTTGGAACCTGCACATGATTAGGTGAAGAAAAATAACAAATAATGGTTTTGAGTGGACCTGGGAATCGAACCCAGGTCCCAATGATCAACGTCCAGCGCACCAACCACCAGACCACTTGCTTGCTTTTGTTATAATAATAAGAGGTGAATATAATATATCAAAAATAACAATTATGTCGGACCCAACAAAAATATGCGCGCTATTTGAATTGGCTAATCATGGATCAGCACGTCATCGTCTTCCTCATATTTCTTGTAAAAGCAAAGTTAGATAGCGGGGGTTTTTAACCCCCACAAACTGCAACCACAAAAAATAGCGAATAGCTCTGTGTTGAACATAAATATTTCGCGAGTATATCACTGTGTTCGTCTGGCCTTGACGATTCCAACCATAGGTCTTATGAAGCTTAATTTTTCCTGGGCTGTAAAGCCCCAATTCGAGACCTCAAGAACCCTAAAATCCTTCAATGGTAACATATGATTCTGCGTGTTATAATGCAATTAACCTATGCCAAAAGCTTTATATGAATTCAAGCAACACCAAACAATGATTAAATCATGTTAATTATGCATAAAATATGAGTTACGAATATGGACATGAGAAGCAAACCGTGGTTCTGAAACTAGTGATTCTTGGAGCTATGAAACTGGAAATTGATTTCAAATCGTCCTGGGGACCTCCTGCAATGGATTGAAATCAACAAAGGTCCTTAATTCGCCCTAGAACACAGAAAACAGTTTTGAGTTTTCTTTGATTTTTTTCAATATGCTTATGGCTTTTCTGCAGCAATTTTCACGTCTAATGCATTGGGGTTAGGTTGTGTATTTATAATGGAAGGGAATTAGGTTACAATCTTGCACAAAAGATCCATGGAATGATGATTCAATATTTGATTGAAAATCAAATATTTTTGAATCTTTTTGATTGAAGAAAGTTGCTAAATTGGGAGATTCTTGTCCCTTTGATTGGCACACGAAATTCTCAGCATATCTTGAGCTTGTTTGCTTCACCAAAAGATTGAAAACTCAAATCTTTGTATTTCCTACATTTTAAATTAATTAAATGAATTAAAATCAATTAAAAATCCAATTAATTAATAAAAATAAGAAAATAAATTCAAATAATCTCAATGGGTCGTGCATAGGCCTTGGATAAAGTTTCAAGAAGCAATTTAAGGCCCATTAGCAAAAACAAGGTGTTTTGAGCAAAGTTGACTTTTGCAAATTCACAAACATTTCCCGACTTCTCCAATGCATATCTTGCTCAATCTTGATCATATGAACATGTTCTTGGACATTTTGGAAAGGTCTTGAAGTCCTCTAACCAATGCATTTGGTCCCATGTCATTTGGATTTACCAATATCAAGTTATGGCCTTTGACTTAAAGTGCATTTTTGTTGACTTTTGAAATTGACCTATAATGTAGAAATTGATAACTTTTTGTGAGAGAATTTCTTGGACTTGGAATGTGAAGATGAGTTGTAGGAAATGTCATCCCCTTAAAAATGAGCATTGGATGGGATTTTTCGGATGAACCATGAAAAAGTTATGCCCTGGTTAAGATACAATTGACTTTTCTACTGTCCAAAAATAATAACTTTTTGCATCTTGATGATTTTTGAGCCATGCTTGTGGAATCATGATCAAGACTTGATCAAATGATGACTGTGACCTCAAAATAAGATGTTGACCAAAAATTCTGACTTTTGACTGCAAAATGACCATTTTACCCCTGTAGTTGATTGTGAACCAAATAGGGCTTTTGACTGTGCAAATTGCCACTGTGAGTCTTGAGACTTGACATGTATATGCTTGACAATGTATATAGGCCCATGTGACTTGATTGAGCCATTGAAAATCTCAACTTCCTGGGAAGAAACAAAACCCTAATTTTGACTGGCTTAGGAGGCATTTGGACTGTGCAACCCTTGAGTGGTCTTGAACCAATTGAAGATGATTCTTGACAAACTTTGAAGAATATGGGAGGGTAAATTTTGGGGTACAACAGTTGCCCCTGTTCAATCTTCTTAGACCTGAGGATGTAGATTGGCTTGCGTGCCTTTCGTGATCCGAAGGTGGAAGATGATTGAACACTAGAGTGCCCAGAAATTTGCACTCGCATAGTGGAGTATCAGCAATGTGATGTCGAGAATGGGCTTACAGATGCCATTTGGAGATATGATGGATAGGAGGATGGGCTTATAAATGCCATCTGGAAATGCAATGGATAGTTGTGGAGATGGGCTTAAAGATGCCATCTGGAGATGGTTTGTTGAACTGTAATTTTGTAAGTTGAAAGAGGGAACCTGTGTAGGATTGCCTGATGGCGAGCTTGTGTAAAACTTCATTTTGGAAGGAAGTAAACCTGTGTAGGATTGAATGATGATGAGCCTGTGTGAAACTGCATCTTTGAAGGAAGGAAACCTGTGTAGGGTTGATGATGAGTCCGTGTGAAACTGCATCTGAAATGGAGAAGGAACCTGTGTGGGGTTACTTTGATGATGAGCCCGTGTAAAAATGCATCTGGAAAGAGAAAGGGAACCGGTGTAGGGTCGCCTCATGATGAGTCCGTGTAAAACTGCATCCTGGAAGAATGAAAACCTGTGTAGGGTTGACTGATGATGAGTCCGTGTAAAACTGCATCTTCGGAAAGAGAGAACCTGTGTAGGGTTTCTTGGTGACGAGTCCGTGTAAAACTTCATCTTTGGAAAGAGAGAACCTGTGTAGGGTTTCTCGATGACGAGTCCGTGTAAAACAGCATCTTTGGAAACAGAGAACCTGTGTAGGGTTTCTTGATGACGAGTCCGTGTAAAACTACGTCTGGAGTTGAGAAGAAACCAGTGTAAGGTTACTTCGGGATAAGTTCGTGTAAAACTTCTGGATGAACCGGGGTAAGGTTATTTTGAGATAAGTTCGTGTAAAACTTCTGGATGAACCGGGGTAAGGTTATTTTGAGATAAGTTCGTGTAAAACTTCTGGATGAACCGGGGTAAGGTTCGTGTGAAACTTCAGGAGGAACCGGGGTAAGGTTACTTTGGGTTAAGTTCGTGTAAAACTTCTGGATGAACCGGGGTAAGGTTCGTGTGAAACTTCAGGAGGAACCGGGGTAAGGTTACTGTGAGATAAGTTCGTGTAAAACTTCGTCTTGGAACTGAGGAGGAACCGGTGTAGGGTTGCCTGAGGACGAGTCCGTGTAAGACTGCATCTTGGAAGGAGGAGGAACCGGTGTAGGGTCGCCTGAGGATGAGTCCATGTAAAACTTCATCTTGGAATTGAGAAGGAACCGGTGTAGGGTTGCCTGACGATGAGTCCGTGTAAAACTTCATCTGAATTTGAGAAGGAACCGGTGTAGGGTTTCCTGGTGATGAGTCCGTGTAAAACTTCATCTGAATTTGAGAAGGAACCGGTGTAGGGTTTCCTGGTGATGAGTCCGTGTAAAACTTCATCTGAATTTGAGAAGGAACCGGTGTAGGGTTTCCTGGTGATGAGTCCGTGTAAAACTACATCTGATGTTGAGAAGGAACCGGTGTAAGGTTGCCTCATGATGATCAAGTAGATAACAGTCCTGTCTAGTTTCAGGTAACCCACGATCAGTCGTCCATAGAATTTTCCTGGCTTGTTACAGGTATTGATCTGGAACTGCAAAGGTAGATGGTAATCATCTTTTGATTGACCTTTTCCTGAAAAGGCAAAAACATTAGTTGTATGCAATGTCATGGTGTATGAAATGCATGATGTCATGATGTTCTCAAAAATAAATGGGATTGTGTCGTATGCCCTTTATCAGGTATGTAAGCAAGAGGTATGAAATGTGAAATGTTTATGAATGTATTTCCGTCTAGGAAAATAAATCCTTGACGAATGCCGGGAAATTCGTTAAATCCTGAGCTGATGTTGGAGAGTAGAGTTCTTCGTTTCCGCTGGGTATGATGAACAAAGATGACTGCAAGAATAAACCCGTAGGAGAAGATGACTCCGTTGGGGAATAAACTTGTTGGAGAGATTACTTTGCGGTGGATTACTCTGTGGGAAGAGATACTTTGCTGAGAATAAAACGATAACTCCACTGGGGATACCATTGATAAGCTCTGTTGGGGAATTTGATGAACTCCGCTGGGGATAGGAAGAACTTTGCCGAGGACGATCTTTCCGTTGTAATTTGCTGAGGATAACCCAGTTAGACTCTGGTGGGGAATAACCTCTAAATATGGCTGGGGAGAGATATTCGTACTCTGCAGGAGACAAGCTTCCAGGATCTACTGGGGAGATGATTCAACTCTCCTGGGGCAACTTTTTGGACTGCACTGGGGAAATGGCTCCACTGGATGTCTGTATTCCGCTGGGGAACAATCTTATACTTCTGTCGAGGAATATTAAGACTTCCAGGGATGCTTGCTGAGGAATATTTATACTCCGCTGGAGAATATTGAGATTTTCTGGGGATACCCAACTTCCTTAAGGTTGGCAGTAGGCTAACTCTGCTTGGGGAGAGTACCGCTGGCAGTAGGTTAAAAACCCCCGCTATTTGATTTGTTTTTTGCAGGTATACAGGAAGAAGATGAAGACGTGTTGGCTTTTGGTTGGGCTATTCAAAAAATAGGCGCGCATGTTTCTTGTTTTCCAGCATTTTGATTGTTTCTTAATAAAATAATTGTCACTTGTTTTACTAACGAATAACGCGCGCAGATGGAGTGGTTAAGGCATTGGTGTATGATCATTGGGACCTGGGTTCGATTCCCAGGTCCACCCAATATTTGTTTCTATTTTTCATAACGTGATCATATGCAGGATTCCCAGTATGGTCAACCATAAACCTCACGCTTCAGCATGCCATGTGTCTTCACATTTCAATCCAGTGGCCAAAAGATGATGAACACCATGTTCCCTAGTCAACCAATGCCTGGACAATTCAAGAAAGTCAACAAGGCTTGATGTCAATGGGCCACCAATTTACAGAACAAACCTCCATCTGGGCCCAACACCCCCTTGGTTTCTCTATTATTTTCTTTTTTAATTTCCCTTTTTCTTTTATTAATTATTATTATTATTAGTTAATTAACTCACAAATTATTATTTTCACAATAAATTCAAAAACCTAAAATATTGTTTATTTTTATTAATTTCACTATTAATTATTTTTTGTAAATAAATTCTAAATGTAACTAGTTTAGTTTAATTAGGTTTAATTTTGACTTTTTTCATAATAAATAAAATAAATTTAGAATTAGGGTTTTCTTGATTTTTAATTTCTTTTTATTTTATTTTCATTAAAGACCTAAAAAACTAAAAATACTTTTTTCTTGTAATTATTTAATTAATTAGTAAGTTAGGGTTAATATTAATTAATTGCAAAAAGGACCAAATTCCATTCTTTTCTCAAAAAGGGTCAGAACCCTAAGGACGTCCCCGAGTTAATTTATTTCGCGCATTATTATTATTTTGATCATATTTATGTATCTGCTCCGAGAATGTAATAGATAATTAGGACTTTTATCGCTTTCTTTTATTTTCTCGCATTTATTTTCAAGGGTTATGTTTTTGGCGATGTAAATACCCGACGCCTTGTAATAGCGTAGATTTACTTCCCGCAATTTATTTTCCGCACAATTATTAACTGTTAACTATGCATGACAAGACTTGCCTAAAAAATAAAATCAACTCGTAGCTCACCATGATAAATGTGTAAAGACAATTTAACATGAAATCTGACACACTCACACATGCCACTCCTAGGGTATGCCTCACTTGGTTGCCTCGACGTGGTCATTGAGTATAGGGTGTTTTAGAGGTCGCCCTCCTGTCTAAAGATCCAGTTGCCTCGAAACGGTTGCCTCAGATAAAAAAGGATCTAGGACATTAAGGTTACCGCTAAGGCGTCCTACTATTGCTTTGGTGACCACACATGTCCCTATAATCGAATTGACCCGAATAACTCCAACGACGGTGCTACCTACTTCTCAATAGTGGGATAGTACTGTCTAAAGGACATTTACACAGCTTAATTCCTTAGAGTAGGTAGATTTCTCCTGGGTACTTGCTCTTTCAAAAAACAAAAACAACTTTTCGCACCTACACTTTCAAAAAGTTTTCAAACAAATACTTCATACATTCTTGAGGACTGATACAAGAGTTACCTAGAAGTTTTTCAAACAAACTTTTTCAAAACCCACATACACAAGAAAAGCAAACAATTTTTGAAAACATAGTGAGCAAGTACCTAAGAGCCCGTGGATAACCACGGATAGAAAGGGTGCTAACACCTTCCCTTTCTATAAATCTACCTCCCGAACCGAGAAACATCTCGAAAAGGAATTTTGTTGTGCTTTTGTCCTTTCCTTGTTGGAGAAAATAAAAGACGGTGGCGACTCTTGCTTACCGCGACATTTCGCGAACCAGCATTTCAAAAACAGTCAGTTCTATTTCCACCGATCACAGAACTGGCTGCAGAAAAGCCATAGCAATATTGAAAAAAATCAAAGAAACTTGAAAACTGTTTTCCTAGTTCCAGGCTAATTCAGAGCTTTTTATTAATTCTAACACATTGCAGGGGTCCCCAGGAAGGTGTAGGAACCAAAACCAAGTCTTTAATCTCAAGAAATCACCAAGAACAACTTCACAGTTTGCTGGTTATTTTGAAAATCGAATTGCTTATTTCATGCATCATTAATACGATTTATTGTTTGTTTTGCATTATTTGAGTCCATAGGAAGCTAATGGTACAGGTTAATTGGATTATGATGCACAGAATCAAGAACCACCATTGATGAATTCTAGGGTTCATAAACCTTGAATTTGGGGATTCAGTAACCAGGCAAAATTGGAGCCTTTAAGACCCATGGTTGAAACCGTTGCATCCAGACGAATCTAAGGAGACCATCGCGAAATATTTTTGTTGCTCATAGGCCTAATCGCTATTATTCGTGCTTGCAGGTTGTGGGGGTTAAAAACCCCCGCTATCCATTTGTTATTTTTGCAGGCATAAGGAAGAAGACGAATACATGTTATCACATGATTAGCCAATTCAAAACTACGCGCGTATTTTGTTGCTTCCAGCATGATTATTATTTTCTATATATTATATTTGTTCCTTATTATAATAACCAAAGCAAGCAAACGATGGAGTGGTGGATGCGCTGTCTATTAATCATTGGGACCTGGGTTCGATTCCCAGGTCCACCCAAATGTTTCTATTATTTTTCTTTACAGGTTCCCATGCAGGCTTTCCAACGTATTCCACCATACACCTCCAGTGATCAACATGCCATGTGTCTTCAAGCAGCAATCCAATGGTCAAAAGATGAAGTTCATGGTACTCCCAGTCAATGAACGTGCACCTGATCCAGAAAGTCAAACGTGGCCTGGTAGCTTAATGGGCCAGAATTGCTAATTTACCTCCTATTGGGCCATCACCCCCCCTGGTTTATTATTCTTTTTATTTTCTTTTCCTTTTATTTTCTTTTACTAATTATTATTATTAATTATTATTATTAGTATTTAATTAACAAATTAATATTTTTCATAATAAATTTAGATAACTAAAAATGTAAATATTATTTATTATTATTATTATTATTATTAATTTCACCTTAATTTAATTATTTTGTAAATAAATACTAATATAACTAATTTAGTTTAATTAGGCTAACTTTGACCTTTTTCATAATAAATAAAATCAATCTAGAATTAGGGTTTTTTTTCTTGTGACAATTTTAATCCTTTTTATTTTATTTTCATTAAAGACCTAAAAACTAAAAAATACTTTTTCTTGTAATTATTTAATTAATTAGTAAATTAGGTTTAATATTAATTAAGTGCAAAAAAGGACCAAATCTCATTCTTTCTCAAAAAGGGTCAAAACCCTAAGGACGTCCCGATTCAATTTCTTTTCGCGCATAATATTTTGATTATATTTATGTATCTGCTCCGAGAATGTAATAGCGTAATTAGGACTTTTATCGCTTTCTTTTATTTTCTCGCAATTTATCTTTTCAAGGGTTATGTTTTTGGCGATGTAAATACCCGACGCCTTGTAATAGCGTAGATTTACTTTCCGCACAATTATTAACTGTTAACTATGCATGACAAGACTTGCCTGAAAATAAAATTAACTCGTAGCTCACCATAAAAATGTGCAAAGACAATTTAATATGAAACCTAACACACTCGCACATGCCACTCCTAGGGTACACCTCACTTGGTTGCCTCGAGGTGATCATCGAGTATAGGGTGTTTTAGAGGTCGCCCTCCTGTCTAAAGATCCAGTTGCCTCGAAACAGTTGCCTCGGATAAAAAGGATCTAGGACATTAGGGTTACCGCTAAGGCGTCCTACTATTGCTTTGGTGACCACACATGTCCCTATAATCGAATTGACCCGAATAACTGTAACGACGGTGCTACCTGCTTCTCAATAGTGGGATAGTACTGTCTAAAGGACATTTACACAGCTTAATTCCTTAGAGTAGGTAGATTTCTCCTGGGTACTTGCTCTTTCAAAAACAAAAACAACTTTTCGCACTTACACTTTCAAACAAAAGTTTTCAAACAATTACTTCATACACTCTTGAGGACAGATACAAGAGTTACCTAGAAGTTTTCAAACTAAACTTTTTCAAAACCCACAAACACAAGAAAAGCAAACATTTTTGAAAACATAGTGAGCAAGTACCTAAGAGCCCGTGGATAACCACGGATAGAAAGGGTGCTAACACATTCCCTTTCTATAAATCTACCTCCCAAACCGAGAAACATCTCGAAAAGGAATTTTGCCGTGCTTTTGTCCTTTCCTTGTTGGATAAAATAAAAGACGGTGGCGACTCTTGCTTACCGCGACATTTCGCGAACCAGCATTTCAAAACAGTCAGTTCTATTTCCACCGATCACAGAACTGACTGTTTTGAAATGCTGGGGATACTGTGCCTTTTTGGGGCTGATGGGAGACCAACTCTGCTTGGGGAGAGTATTGCTGAATCTTGCCTGACTCTGTGGGGAGTGAAGGTATCTTGGTCATATTCTTCAGCTGAACTTATCTTGGTACCTTGAGGACAGCGCAACTTGTACAGTTTGGATGATTCTTATTGCCCCAGTTTCTGTGGGAGAAGGTGCCTGTGAGGTGCTTGATAACTGCCGATTGACAAATCTTCTTCTGGTAGGCAAGTGACGAGATTACGGGACATAGTCGTACGCTTTGATCCCTAATTTTTTCCTGGACCGCCCTTTCGGGTTTTCAGTCCACCGGGATACCCAGTTTTGCCCAAGCCTCCTTTTCAGGTTTTCGACTTGCCGGGTGTACAAATTTTTAATTTTCATCCCTTATTTTTGCCCGAACCCTTTTGGTTTGCCGGGAAGCCCTTATTTTTGCCTAGGCCAGTCGACCTAGCGGGTCTTTGATTATGCATAGTATTTTTCCGACTATGTCCACGTTCTTAGAGTGCAGGGAGTTGTCACCGTCAGTAGTATTGTGTTTCCATACCACCAGAAGATCTTCGTTTGATCATGCAAGGTTCGTTGCGGGAATTCATGTCCAATGTCCCAAGTGACTCAGGCGGAGATTTGCCCCTGGCTATTTGGCATCTTGAGAGATTCCTTGAATCTTGACTTGACTGCCCCAGATGATGGACAATGCTCATGTCGTGCCCCTTGATTGGAAGTGTTTTTCCACTTGGTGTGATCCTTTTTATTGAGAAGTTTCTTTTTTGTTCACTGGATATTCGTCGTGCGAATTTTTCTGCTGTTTAAACAAATAGTCATATGCAAATAATGTTATTTTAAGGATGCAAAACTTATGTCTGTCTTGAAGTTTTTGAAAATGCATTTTTCAGTAAAACCAGTGAATTTTTGTAAAATGTGATGTCAACTCAGGATTTTACAGCAAGCCCTACAGGAGTCAGGATACCTTTTGTAATAGTATGCTTTCGAACTAACCCATGCTTCAGCTAGGACTTTTAAGGGTTATAACGTGGCCTGGTTCACAGTTTATGAACAAAGGATAAAGGCTCAAAATTTATTTGTACCCACCCACTCTTCGTGATGTTCTTTGATCCTAAACTCAGCTAATCATGCATTAGATACCGTTTGAGTCTTTGCTTTGATATTCCAGTGATGGTTCGAATACTGACAATTTATTTTGAGCAGGCGGTCATTTTGTTGAGAGTTTGTAGGATCTCTTTCCTTTTGGTTTTTATTATCCCTGTTTTTTGCATGAACTATTTCTTTTTTGTGATTACAGTCAGCGGGATGCCCCGGTTTTTCTTAAGTCTCCTTCATAGGTTTTGACTTATTGGGCTTTTATTTTGAGAGATAATGACTGCTTGTCCTTACGATTATACGGAACCAACATCGTCTTTTGTTTCGGAAGGACTTCTTTGATTCCATTCATTGTGCACCTGGATCAACTGAGAAAACTACCCTGTCCCAGGTTATAATTAAGGGTTTTAATTTGTGAAAAGAAAAACTCCAACTTCTTTGGCTCAAAGGGGTTGACTAGGGATTATCTTCCTTATAACTCCACTGTTTAGGATTTGAAACAATGCCTGTACCTCGTCAGCGGGGTCTGTTCAAAAGCATACTGTAGAGATTTTGATATCATTTTCGTCATCCTCCCTCTAAAGGCTTAGAATTTTTTAATCAAGAGTTGATCATCACAAAAAATGAAAGCAATTTGAATATAGTGAAATACAAATGGATTAATTCAAAACAGACATATGCAATGCATTGATAAAGTAATAAAGTTTGACATGACCATAATTGTTTGAATAAGCAAAGAAAAATACAACTTGAAAATTCAAATAAAACAAAAGCCTTCAATGATTTGGCATAGGAGCAGTGATTATGTTTGGAGTCTCTGGAGGGTCAAACTGGATTTCTTTGGCATCAATCATGTCTTGAACCTTATTCTTCAGGGCCCAACAGTTGTTTGTGTCATGTCCCGGACTGTCAGAGTGGTATGCACACCTTTCATTGGGATAATAGGTAGGAGCGGAAGTGTTTGGATTCTGGAGAGGACCCCTTAATGTAATCAGCCCTGCCTTCAACATTTGTTGTAGCGCTTGAGTCAGTGACATGTTGATCTTGGTAAATTGCCTCCTAGGCATGTTTGGCTTAGTCTGATCAACCTGTTGTTTTTGGTGAGGTTGTTGTTGGACACTTGATGTAGTAGCAACTTGGAGAGGTCTATTATTCACCATACCAAACTCTTGTCTTCTTGAAGGCTGATTACTGGTTTGATCCCCAGCCTTGACCGTTTGCTTCCTACTATTGTATCTGTCTTGATGAAGCTGGTTGATCATGGCTCGCAACTCTTCTTGTTTCCGAGCTAAGCCTTAGATAAGAGCCATATGCCCCAGCATTTGGGTTCTCATTGTATCTACCTCAGCTTGCAGACGTTTCAGCCGTTCGTCCTTATTGTCTTCAGGACTTTTCTTGACCAAGTTCCCCATGAGGAGTTTTCTCAACTCTTCCTGCCCCTTGGATAGGTTTAGGAAGATTTCCCTGAACTGAGTCTCTTGAGTATGAAGATCTTGTTGGAGAGCCATTGCTGAAATAAACAGCGAGAACGTGAGATACCTGTATCAGATGACCTGTTATGCAATGATATGTATGATGTATGCAATGTTTTCAAGGATCTCGCGGGGTAAAGAAGGAAACTTGTTAGAATTTGAATTCGGTGGCTTGGTTGAAGGAACTTCATGTTGCTGAGAGTCCTTCTTCAAGAGTCAAAGCTCACCATATCGAGTGGGTCATAGCCCTTGACTCCCATTATCATGTTTGGATTTCTGGACAACCTTGGTTAGAGGAAAATAAATCCCCTTTGCCCCTTGCTAGACATTTGGTCCATCATGACCTGCATCACAAACCCTTGAGATCCTTGAAATGGTTAAGGGAATGCTATGGTATGATGTTATGATGTGTATGCTATGCGTGAAGTGATGTAAGTAAGCCTTGTTATAAGTCTAGATTAAGGACTGTAAACAAAACCTGCAAGGAACCCATGTTGTCAAATAACAAGAATATGCAAGTAGTTCAAGTTTGAAGGCACACAAGTCATACAAGACAACCCTTAGAGTTTAGGCCAGCATGAAGTTTAGGTACTACCCTCTTTCAATTTCAGTTGGTTAAGACCTGTCCTAAAAATAGTAACCGGGTTCTAGAGGATCTCAATATCATTGACTATCCTCAATTGGTCATAACTCCAGCTTCACAGCCCTTTCTTGCGGCAGGAACCATCGCGAGAGTTTAGTCTCAATGAGTGTAGCATACTGCTACTGTTCTATGGCCAAGTCGGGTCAATTTAAGGTTCTAAGGTCAGTTGGTGCTTAATGACTCCTCAGAAGACCCATATTCTCCTTGTTCCAACACAAGGGATATCGGTACAGACAAGGTGTCACACTAACGTAGCTACTGCTTCACCCGTGTCGGTCTATGCAGGACATGTCCCTCACAGTTTATTGCTACCTAAAGGGTATTCCCCAGATCTGGGTTAAGATCTATGAAACTCCAATACAAGCCCAAGAAATTTAAAGCATACAGAGTAATACAATTGAAAACACGGTGATCTAATCCTAAGGTACACCTCACTTATTAAAGATTCTCCAGCAGAGTCGCCAGTTCTGTGATCGGTGGAAATAGACCTGACTGTTTTGGAATGCTGGTTCGCGAAATGTCGCGGTAAGCAAGAGTCGCCACCGTCTTTTATTTTCTCCAACAAGGAAAGGACAAAAGCACAAAAAAAATTCCTTTTGGAGATGTTTCTCGGTTCGGGAGGTAGATTATAGAAAGGGAAGGTGTTAGCACCCTTTCTATCCGTGGTTATCTACGGGCTCTTAGGTACTTGCTCACTATGTTTTCAAAAATTGTTTGCTTTTCTTGTGTTTGTGGGTTTTGAAAAAGTTTCATTTTGAAAACTTCTAGGTAACTCTTGTATCTGTCCTCAAGAGTGTATGAAGTATTTGTTTGAAAACTTTTTGAAAGTGTAAGTGTGAAAAGTTGTTTTTGTTTTTTTGAAAGAGCAAGTACCCAGGAGAAATCTACCTACTCAAAGGAATTAAGCTGTGTAAATATCCTTTAGACAATACTATCCCACTATTGAGAAGTAGGTAGCACCGTCGCTGGAGTTATTCGGGTCAATTCGATTATAGGGACATGTGGTCACCAAAGCAATAGTAGGACGCCTTAGCGGTAACCCTAATGTCCTAGATCCTTTTTATCTGAGGCAACTGTTTCGAGGCAACTGGATCTTTAGACAGGAGGGCGACCTCTAAAACACCCTATACTTAATGACCACCTCGAGGCAACCAAGTGAGGCGTACCCTAGGAGTGGCATGTGCGAGTGTGTCAGGATTCAGTTAAGTTATCTTTGCACATGTTATGGTGAGCTACGTTTTGATTTTATTTGTCAGGCAAGTCTTGTCATGCATAATTAACAGTTAATGATTGTGCGGAAAATAAATTGCGGAAAGTGAATCTACGCTATTACAAGGCGTCGGGTATTTACATCGCCAAAAACATAACCCTTGAAAATAAATTGCGAGAAAATAAAGAAAGCGATAAAAGTCCTAATTACGCTATTACATTCCCGGAGCAAATACATAAATATAATAAAAAATAATGAATCAAAAATAGATATGCGCGCGAAAGAATTAAATCGGGGACGTCCTTAGGGTTTTGACCCTTTTTGAGAAAAGAATGAAATTTAGTCCTTTTTGCAATTAATTAATATTAAACCTAATTTACTAATTAATTAAAAAATTACAAGAAAAAAGTATTTTTTAGTTTTTTATGTCTTTAATGAAAATAAAATAAAAGGGAATTAAAAAGTTATCAAAAGAAAAACCCTAATTCTAAATTGATTTTATTTATTAAGAAAAAAAAGTCAAAGTTAACCTAATTAACTAAATTAATTATATTTAGAATTTATTTACAAAATAATAATTAAAGGTGAAATTAATAAATAATGATAAAAATATTTACATTTTTTGATTTTTATTGTGAAAATAAGTAATTTGTTAATTAAATACTAATAATAACAATAATTAAAAGATTAAATGGAAATTAAAAAAGGAAGAGAATAAAATAAAGAAACCAGGGGGGTGATGGGCCAGCAAGGAGGTTTGTTTGGCAACCTGAGGCCCATTAAGCTACCAAGCCACGTTTGACTTTCTGGATCAGATGCACGTTCATTGACTGGGAGTACCATGAATACTCACGCTTGGCCTTCAGATCTGCTTTGCCATCCACTTGGCTTTTGGATGAGTGGAGGCATATGGTGAACCTGTCTTTGGAACCTGCACATGATTAGGTGAAGAAAAATAACAAATAATGGTTTTGAGTGGACCTGGGAATCGAACCCAGGTCCCAATGATCAACGTCCAGCGCACCAACCACCAGACCACTTGATTGCTTTTGTTATAATAATAAGAGGTGAATATAATATATCAAAAATAACAATTATGCCGGACCCAACAAAAATATACACGCTATTTGAATTGGCTAATCATGGATCAGCACGTCATCGTCTTCCTCATATTTCTTGTAAAAGAAAAGTTAGATAGCGGGGGTTTTTAACCCCCACAAACTGCAACCACAAAAAATAGCGAATAGCTCTGTGTTGAACATAAATATTTCGCGAGTATATCACTGTGTTCATCTGGCCTTGACGATTCCAACCATAGGTCTTATGAAGCTTAATTTTTCCTGGGCTGTAAAGCCCCAATTCGAGACCTCAAGAACCCTAAAATCCTTCAATGGTAACTTATGATTCTGCGTGTTATAATGCAATTAACCTATGCCAAAAGCTTTATATGAATTCAAGCAACACCAAACAATGATTAAATCATGTTAATTATGCATAAAATATAAGTTACGATTATGGACATGAGAAGCAAACCGTGGTTCTGAAACTAGTGAATCTTGGAGCTATGAAACTGGAAATTGATTTCAAATCGTCCTGGGGACCTCCTGCAATGGATTGAAATCAACAAAGGTCCTTAATTCGCCCTATAACACAGAAAACAGTTTTGAGTTTTCTTTGATTTTTTTCAATATGCTTATGGCTTTTCTGCAGCAATTTTCACGTCTAATGCATTAGGGTTAGGTTGTGTATTTATAATGGAAGGGAATTAGGTTACAATCTTGCACAAAAGATCCATGGAATGATGATTCAATATTTGATTGAAAATCAAATATTTTTGAATCTTTTTGATTGAAGAAAGTTGCTAAATTGGGAGATTCTTGTCCCTTTGATTGGCACACGAAATTCTTAGCATATCTTGAGCTTGTTTGCTTTACCAAAAGATTGAAAACTCAAATATTTGTATTTCCTACATTTTAAATTAATTAAATGAATTAAAATCAATTAAAAATCCAATTAATTAATAAAAATAAGAAAATAAATTCAAATAATCTCAATGGGTCGTTCATAGGCCTTGGATAAAGTTTCAAAAGCAATTTGAGGCCCATTAGCAAAAACAAGGTGTTTTGAGCAAAGTTGACTTTTGCAAATTCACAAAAATTTCCCAACTTATCCAATGCATATCTTCCTCAATTTTGATCATATGAACATGTTCTTGGATATTTTGGAAAGGTCTTGAAGTCCTCTAACCAATGCCTTTGGTCCCATGTCATTTGGATTTACCAATCTCAAGTTATGGCCTTTGACTTAAAGTGCATTTTTGTAGACTTTTGAAATTGACCTATGATGTAGAAATTAATAACTTTTTGTGAGAGCATTTCTTGGACTTGGAATGTGAATATGAGTTGTAGGAAATGTCATCCCCTTAAAAATGAGCATAGGATGATATTTTTCTGATGAACCATGAAAAAGTTATGCCCTGGTCAAGATACAGTTGACTTTTCTACTGTCCAAAAATAGTAACTTTTTGCATCTTGATGATTTTTGAGCCATGCTTGTGGAATCATAATCAAGACTTGATCAAATGATGATTGTGACCTCAAAATAAGATGTTGACCAAAAATTCTGACTTTTGACTGCAAAATGACAATTTTACCCCTGTAGTTGATTGTGAACCAAATAGGGCTTTTGACTGTGCAAATTGCCACTGTGAGTCTTGAGACTTGACATGTATATGCTTGACAATGTATATAGGCCCATGTGACTTGATTGAGCCATTGAAAACCTCAACTTCCTGGGAAGAAACAAAACCCTAATTTTGACTGGCTTAGGAGGCATTTGGACTGTGCAACCCTTGAGTGGTCTTGAACCAATTGAAGATGATTCTTGACAAACTTTGAAGAATATGAGAGGGTAAATTTTGGGGTACAACATATATATATATATATATATATATATATATATATATATATATATATATATATATATATATATATATATATATATATATATATATATATATATATATATATATATATATATATATATATATATATATATATATATATATATATATATATATATATATATATATATATATATATATATATATATATATATATATATATATATATATATATATATATATATAAATCATATTATTTATGTACAATAAAATAAAATAATAACGTATATACAAATGTCAAAAAATAAAAATATATTAGAAAAAATATTATTTAAGTATGTAAATAATAAAAATAAAGGTATAATATTTTTATGTATTATTTTCAAGTTTTTATTAAAGAAAATAAAAGTATGTTATTTAATAATTATTTTTATGTTAGAAAAAATAATATAAAATACAAAATAAAATGTGAAAATTTATGAAAATGTTTTTGGTAATTTTTTATGTTTAGAAAAAATAAAATAAAATCAGAAATGAAAAAGAAATAGAAAAATATAAAAATATGAAACAATGGGCCAAGGGGGGTGCAATCAGCAAGCTGGGGGGCGCCAAAAGCAAGGAGAAACCAAGCCCAACCCACTTGCTTCGTCTTCAACCTCTGATTCAAATAAAACGCGCGTTACCTGTACAAATGTCCAACTCCTGCATACGTACTCTAAAGCAAAAACTCATAACACAAAAGTTATAGCATTTTTCAAGACGATTCCAACCATGTAAAGAACTTAATCTAACTCTCAAAGACCAGAGAGAATTTATCTGACCCTAATTTCTAACCTAACTTTTTCAGGAAGTTCATCAATCAAATTCTCTCAGCACACTTAACTTAAATGAAATCTATGCATATGTACAACTTAAGGGCTATGAGTACTACATTTTTTATTCACAAACCTAAGCCTAATGATTCCTAAATAGAGAGATAGAAAGTTGGAAAATACCTGTTTCAGTTGAACTCGAATATGGCAATGCTGAGGTTTTCAGTGAGGCCTGAGATGTTCGTGAGCTTGCCTGGACTTCCTCTGACCTTCCCCAATGATTGTTTGCTTTGAGCTTGCTTGAATAAGCCTGTAGAAGTCAACCTGCACAAGCTGAAATTAGAAATGGTGAAGCTTGCAAATGGAGTTACAGTCAATGGCCAATGGTTGGGATAACTTAGGTGGGTTATATGGAATGTATTTGAACAGGTTCGGGGCAAAACGCACGAGTAGTTTTTGTTATGGAACTCAAAGTGCAGAAACTGCCCTGTTTTGCAAGAAGAAGGTGTTTTTGTGTTTTGGAAGGCTTGAGGGTTTGATAGCTCGTGTTTCTGGCTCAAGGCAATGTGCAAAACTTGTTTCAAATGATTACAAGAGTTGGTTATAACAGATACTCAAGTTGTCTAGACTTTTGCACATTTCTTGGTTTTGAAGCAAAAGGTGAGAAGTGACAAAGGGCAGGCCTCTACAGGCTAGCTCTAATCCTGCATAAATTTGGTGAGCTTGGCCCCAAGTTTGTGGATTTTTTTTGCTGTCCAAGATTTGGTTCAAGGCTCAAGGGATGCAATTTGACATAAAGCAAGTTTTGACAAAAATGGCAATGTTGCCTTTTTGCTATTTTTGGATTAATCCCTTGTGTAAACCTCTAATGATCAGAACAAAGCTTCAATCCATTGAGTTTGCATTTAATTCTTGAGTGTGGAAGGGTTTAGAGACCTGTAAGTAAGCATAAACAATGCTGGATGGAAATTGCAACTTGTAGCAACATGAAACATGCCATGGATCAAAGTGAGTTTTTTCCAAATTCAAACCTTTGATTCTCCATAACAATAAATGATTTTAGAGAGTTCTTGGACATTTTGGAAAGCTTGTAACATGCTCTACAATCCATCTTTGAAATTAATTTTGAGATTCCAAGTGGAACTAGGTGAAACATTTCCATGAAGATAGGTCAAAATCCTGCCTAAACTAGGGCAAAATTTCACTAAGTTAAAAGTTTCATGGACCCTTGTTCCAAAAATCATAACTTGATATCCAAGCTTCTTTTGAGAAAACTTTGTGAATCAAAGTTGTAGATTTTGTGGAGGACTACAACTTTCATGTTGTAAGTTTTGTTTGAATCCAATTGAATCATGGTGAAAAAGTTGGGCAAAGTTGGAAAAAAATAAGGAAATTTCATAACTTAGAAAAATTCTAAGTTATGAAAATTTTCAATCTTAAACCCTAATTTGCAAAATTAGGTTTCTTGATGAACAAGTTTCATGTTTTGACACATCTTGATGAAAAATGACCCTTGGCACTTGATTTTGACCAAAAAGTCAAAGTTTGACTTTTCAGTGTACCGTTGATTTTTGATCAGTTGACTAGAAAATTCATTTGTCAATCCAATGCAATTGAGATCTTTTGAACCTTGTGAATAGGTCAAGATGATGACATTGAGTCCTTGAATCCATTCTTGAACCCAATTAGCCATTGGCTAGGTGAAAAGTCAGAAATTGCCCTTCTGCAGTCAAAACCCTAAAAATGACCATTTTGCCCTTTTGATGATCTGATCAAATTTCTTGAGGAGTTGTGGTCCAAACTTGATCAAATGGTTCATATGAGCTTATAATGTTGATATGGATCAGAATTTATGAGGTTTGATTGTAAATTGGCCACAATTGACTTTTTCCCTAATACAGTTGACATTTAGGTCAACTGTCCAATTAATTGGGCAAAAATATGATTCAAGGCTTGAAACTTGGTATGAGCAATATTATAAGTCCAACATGAAGCATGAAAGTCACATTGAGCATTAGAATTCCAAAATTCCTTGTGCAAACTCAAACCCTAATTTAGGTCAACAGTGCTAGGAGATATCTTGAGCAGAGCAAACCCTAGCTTGGTCTTGAGTTCAAAGAGTCTTGTGAGGAGAAATCTTGATAAAATGAGAGGGAAAATTTTGGGGTACAACCGGACGCTTTAGCAAAGTCCCTTCGATAAAAAGATCGTAGTCCCTCGATGACCCTTCGATGTTTCCTTTGATAAAATGATCTTGTCCCTTACGAAAAGTGCTAAAGTGTCATATAAGTTGCCTTCTATGACTATACAAACGTCCCACACCTGTACCTTCACATTCAATGATGGGACTTTTTATCAAACCAATGGTAAGATAGCAACATCTAAAGGAGGAGGAAAAGAACATTATACCTTTTGAGTAGGTAGAATGCTCCTAGTTGCTCGCTTGCTCGCAACAAAAACCTTTTATACACCCACACTTTCATTTGAAACATTTTCAAAAAGTTAAAACACTTTGTACGCGTTCTTAAAGAAACGAGAAGCATTACAAAGACACATTTTCAAAATCACTTTAAAAAACACACTCCACAAACACCTCTATAAACTATTTTCAAAACAACAATTTGTATGCGTTCTTATAGAAACGAGAACCATTACAAAGACGCTTTTCAAAATACCTTCAAAACTCACACCACAAGCACATTTTCAAACAAAAGCAAGTGATCTAGAAAGCAACTAAGAGCCCGTAGATAACTACGGATGAAAAGGGTGCAAATACCTTTCCTTTTCATAACCTACCCCCCGAACTCAAGAAATAATCTTGAAAGGTCTTTCCTGTTCTTTTCAACCTTTCCTTATTGGATAAAAGAAAAGTCGATGGCGACTCTTGCTATCCGCAATAAATTCAATCAAACGCAAAACACCTAAGTCAGTTCTCCCACCGTGTTACAAGCATAAACTCAGATAATATGATAAGACTTCAAAATGATAACAAAATATCAGACAAGACGACAAAACATTACACCTAACAATGATATCGAAAATCAAAGTAGGATGACAAATATACGCGATGGCGAAACGTTGGCAACAAACATATGCAATGGTGAAACATTGACAAATAGATAGCAAGATAGCATGGCAAATAAGAAGTTTTAGTTTTAAGATGCAATATGCAAATAAAGGAAAAATAACTAAGGGAGACTAGCCTAGCACTACCCCTAATGTTATCATACAATGATTGACCCTAAGGTTGAGGATGAAAGAGGGAAGTTTCTACCCTATGTTAGCATGTATGGGTAAATATCCTAATGTCTAACTCGAGGACTAATCCTACATGAGCAATCCTAAGGGAGCATGGTAAATACCAAACAAGGATTTAAGTTCATTAGAGACATTTTTATGATTTGCCAAGAAGAAGTTTTAGTTTTAAGATGCAATATGCAAAGAAAGGAAAAATAACTATGGGGAGACTAGCCTAACACTACCCTTAATATTATCATACAATGATTGACTCTAAGGTTGAGGATGAAAAATGGAAGTTTCTACCCTATGTTAGCATGTATAGGTAAATATCCTAATTCTAGCTCGAGGACTAACCCTACACGAGCAATTATAAGGGAGCATGGTAAATACCAAACAAGTGAGCAAACAAGTGCTTTGGAAAAAGCACACAATCGAGGTATACTGACTCAGGGGATGAGGGTATGAAGAGAAAATGCTTTAGCTAAGGGGAGCGGATCACTCGAAGCAAACAAGCGAGAGACAGATGAAATAAAAAAATATGTGACGTCCAAAGCGACTAAACACCTAACCAAGATATAGAAGATCGAGGTAAGCGACATAAGACAATATGAATGATCACAGAGTTTCAACACCGGCCAATGCGAACTTCTGACAGAGCGTGGTGGTTTGATTGCAAAACCCTTCCCCACTTGACGGACTCTATGTACAAGATCGACACAACTCCAAAGCATCAACGTACCACTTGATCTAAGGATGACACATACTAGAATGTGCGGGGGTCGATTACGGACCTTCCCTGCTCGCCTCCTTTTGAGGACTTATCACCTGTAATATAATACGGGCACAAATATAAACACACGTACATAATACCTACTTCCAAGGTAGGATTTTAAACAAACACAATTAACATACAGAAAACGGTGCCTGCTACAGGACTTTAAACAACGACTTCGAGTGCACGCTCTTTATTTCCTGCTCCCTACTTCACATGATTTCTAGAAAGCAATAAATGTCCCTACTATACATGATCTCTAGAAAGTGGTAAAATGAAGTATTTACAATATTTACAATAATAATGATCTGAATGTGTACCAAACGGATAAAACAAATCCATATATAGTAAACTCTACAACAAATATCCGAAATCTTCCGTAAAAGCTCCAAAAGCTAGTATCGACAAGAGAGAATGTCAGAAATGTGACACCAGTGCAAGCAATTCGCATCCGTTACCAAAGCAGTCAATGTCCGAATTTATTTCTCAAGACATGCACAACTCATCAAAATTGTTAGCAAATAACAATAACATTAAAATGCAAATTGTAAGTAAGAAACAAGAATCAAAAGTAAACATGGTTATGTATGATACAAAATGAGCAAGATACTTGAACATAGTATTGTATTTTTGGACAACATTGTATTAGTATCGGAAAGAGTACCAAAATTAACATCGAAGCGGAAGAAATGAGATCAGATATAAGTATGAATATGAATGGTCAAATGGTAAAAAGTGAACTATGTTTAGACGCTAATAGCAATACTCCGGACAACCACGCCATATCAAAGTAATTAAACTCAAAAAAGTGGTAAAAACGTATATGTATAAGTTAACGGTATCAACAAAACACGGTATTTATATAAAGTGGTAATCTCTTGAATATCAACATCAAATGTACAAGCTACCAAGTTAGTTGGTATGCTACAAGTTAGTATATTTACAAACTAGGAGGAAATGGTATCACAAATCGAAATTAGTGCAAAACAATATTTAAGTAACGGTGTAATATGTACATAAACCGAAAAGCGCATCTGAAACAAACGGTAACCTCTTGAAAATTGTTTGTAATGAATTGTAAAAATTAATGAGACTTATATTCATGCAAACAGATCACAAAAATGCAATCGATTCAGCCAAATTTCACCCGTATATGATTTTCGCAACAAGTCAGCAACAGTAAAAGTCGGGTGAAAATTGTCCGAATCGAAAAACTAATTGCGTAGGGAGCTTCAGATGGCTTGAGAAACTCAGTTTTCAGTAAAGAAAGTCAGAAAAACTCAAAGCGAATCAAAAGTTAGAGCAAAAACAATAATTATGTCAAGAATTTGTCAATGTTCAAGTGTTGAGGTATTTTCTATCAAACTCGGTCAAACTTATTTTAAATGTGTTTTATAATGTCATTTCAATCTATTAGAATTTATCTCAACACATGTAAATGACAAACAACAAGTGCCAATCAACAAATTGGCAAAAAGTAGTTTATGTCAAAAATCAAACAACTTGAAATTATATACTAAAAATGCATTTCAAATGCACAAAAATCACAATGATCAACAACCAAATGGTTAGAAACAATTGATACTATTAATATCAAGTAATTAAATAAAACTCTTAACATCAATTTCCAACTCATGAGATTATTCAACAACATTTTTCAATCAAGTTGTAAAATCCACAATTTACACATAATCTCATGAATTATCAACCAATGTCAAGCTTCTTTAACATTTCGATTTCAATAATTTTGAGCAATCAAATAATTAGGTCTAAACTAGGCTAATGTTAGAAAACAAACAAATGCTCCAAGTATCACATAATTGGCACAATCACAAACTATGAAAAGTAATGAATAAAGACAAAAAAAATCACATTTAGCCTAGAATCACGCAGACAGTCTCAAAATGCGGACGATTCGTTCAAAAATGCGATTTTCGCACACAAGTCAGAAGCTCTCAGATTTGACCGAAATGTATCCGAATTGAGAAACCGTTCGTGTAAGAGCCTCATATGGCTCGAGAAAGTCGCTTTTCATTAAAGAAAGTTGAAAAAAAACTCAAAATGGATCAAAAGTTAGAGCAAAAACACCAATTATGTCAAAGTTTGCCAAATTACTAAATATTGAGATATTTTCTATCAAACTCAATCAAACTTGTTTCAAATGTGTTTTGCAATGATATTTGAGTCAACTAGAAATTATCTCAACTCATTGAAATAGCAAGCAACAAACAATCAATCAACAATTGGCAAAAATATTAGTTTATGTCAATAATTGGTAACTTGAGATCATATGTAAAAATGCATTTCAAATGCACAAAAATATCAATGATCATCAACCAAAAATAATTGAAAATATGTAATAAAGCTTGAAAATCAAAGATTAAGCCTAAACTAAACTAATTGTTAGTTTATGTTACAACACCTAAATCAAAGTTAGTGTTTAAATCTACTTAACCTAAACTATTAACAAATTCTACATCAAGAATTAGGAAATAGTGTTAATCTAATCAAGAGTTCAAAATCTTAAACTAGTGTTAGTGCTAACTAGTTTTCTATAGCTAATTCATCCTAAACACTAGTGTAACTACACCCAGGGCTAAAAATCAACACAACAACACTATGTCAATTTCAAGTTACAACTAAAATCAACTTCTCAAGTTCAATTAATCACTTATTTCAATAAGCAATTCAACAAAATGATATTAAATCCTTAATTCAAATTAATTCTCAATAATTAAGCCTCAATTATACAATTAAAACCTCAATCAACAATAAAACCAAGAAAAAACACTTATTAAAAAAATCACTTATTTCAAAAAGCGCTTAATTCAAGAAAACTCACTGATAGAAGTGAAGAGGAGGCTTAGGTATAAATATCGCAATGAACAGATCAACAACCAGAGAAGAATTGCTCTTAATCTTGACTTTTGGATCTTGATCAAGTTGTTGTTGTGTTCTTGATGAAAAAAGTGTAAAATCTTGATTTGATCTTTGAGAGAATTGAGAGAAAAGTTTAGATTATTTGTGGAGATTGGTGAGGTATGAGAGAAATTGGAGTAAAAATAATATATAGTATGAGCTTATGTGTGTGAATTTGATTAGTGGGTCTCAAATATCCATAAATACTAATGCAGAATTTTAATTTACTTGAGTGCGACACGTTCAAGGTAAATTCGTAGGAATCTCAGTACGAGTTTTGAAGTTGAAATGTGAAACCAAAATGTAGCCGAAATTATGAACGAACTCCTGTCCGAAAATAGGTTCGATCGGATAAACGGTGACTTAGTTATGAATTTTTGAAATTTTGCCTCAAACAACTTTAATTCCCAGCTTCAGAATTTTCAGTGAGTTGCACACGTTTCGGGCCAAAAACGGAAGCCTTTCAGGGTACCATTTGCTCTTGAAAATGGAAACCAAAATTTAGCTAACTCAATTTTTGAGACAATTCCACAAGAGCGGGCTCGATACGAAAAAAATCGACCGAGTTATGATTTTTTAGATGTGGTGCAGATAAACATTTGCCGCAATTTTCTTGTGTAAAAATACTTGATAAATCCATATTTTCGGGTCCTTTATGAGCACAATTAGATTCCGGCCGTGATAGATGAAAATGTATATGACGTTGAGACGTAATTTTGGCCACCGGAACAGGTTCAAAATGAGCCACATGCTTCGAGTTATAAATTTTTTAGTGCGCGCAAAACACGGTTCAGCTAACTGTTTATCAGTATTTTCCACTATTCAACTTTGTCTGATTTGCAAATTCGGAGACCTTCCTTCGAGAATTAGCTTTAGACCTGAACATGAAAGTTGGAGAGGATATCGAGGCGAATTTAAAAATGGAAAATCACCCCGAGAAGGTATACAACATCGGAGTTAGATATTTCTGAATGCCCGAAACACCGTTGATCGGTAACCTGAAAACTCAGTAATAAAATTATTTGACCGCCTTTTGAACATAATTGGCTCCCGGCTTGAACAAAAAAAGTGAGATAATATCAACATAGACTTGGTGATAAAATTTCAGCCAGAAACAATACTCTGGATCCTAGTTACAAAATTATGAAGTTGACGCACCGAAACAGATTTTTAACCTGAACTGTTCTGAATCAGATCAAAACCTCTGGTTCCCTTATATTGCCTGAGACATGAGAAAATACATGAGAATAGAACATGGTGATAACCCGTTCCTCAACTGATTGAATTGCCTGCATAAAGCCTTTGACACTTCTGATAAATAGCCAATGCTTTACTGGCATACCTTGATCTTATAGCAACAAAACCAATGTATGTATGCATATGCAGATGAAATATAAGCCCAAATAAAAATTTTGAAATCAAGAGGGTAAATTTTGGGGTGCAACAGAGACGCTAAATAAAGAGGAGGACCCCGAGACGAAACTCCAAGGCAGAAGAAAGAGAAGAACCGGCCTCGTGACCAATCACCACCCCGAAAAAGGCTCTCTTACCGGTCATCCCGACGACCCTTAGTTCCTGACAAAACCTTCACCCCTTTGAATTCCATAAGGGAAGATATTTGGAAGGACGTGAATCACCTCAATCTACTACCCCGACCTTGGCGTCCCCTGGGCATCCACGTAATCCTAGGGAATGACACCGATGCGTGGTGCGCATATCATCAGATTCGTGGATATCACACCGATGACTGCCAACAACTAAAGAGAGAAGTTGAGAGACACATTCAAAGGGGAAAGCTATCGTCCTATGTGAAAGGAAATGCTAAAAACTCCAGAAAGAAAAGCCGCTCCAGAGGCAAAGGCGACCCGGCGATCCCTTCAAAGAAAAAGGGAAAGCAAAAGAAGAAGTCTGAGAAGCACGACTAACCCGACATACCCTTAACACTATATCAGAGGGATTTGCCGGAGGAGGCTCCACCAGTTTGGCGAGAAAGAGATATGCCCGAAACACAATTCTCGTAGCCCAAGTAGAATGGACGGACAAGAACCAAGATCCTGGTACTGTTACATTCTCCTGAGAAGACGTAGAAGGAATACTTCCTCATGAAAATGATCCCATGTTCGTCAAAGTCCAAATCAGAGACTGGAGTGTCAAGCGAGTACTGATAGACCCAGGAAGCTCGACCGACGTCATGTACTGGGAAGCCTTCAAAGGAATGGACTTCGACTTGAAAGAACTATTACCATTCAACGAGACACTAGTCGAGTTCTCAGGAGTACAGGTACAGGTCCTCAGACACCTCTTGGATCTAACAGTGTTTGGGACGAAAGAGAATGCCAAAGAAGTCAGAGTATGATATCTTATCGTTAAAGCATCATCTCCTTACAACATCATAATCGGGAGACCGTTATTCAACGCGCTTGAGGCAAATTTATCAACCCTATAACTTACTATGAAGTATCCCCTTGGCGAGGGATGAGTAGGAATGGTACGCGGAGACCAGGGGCTGCCGTGCAAGTGTTATAAAGACAGCTTGAAATTAAAGAGGAGACTGTGGTTATGGAAGAAGAAAGCGACCACAAAGTCAACGTGATCGATATGGATCCAAGGGAAGATCCTAGGGAGGAAAATCTAACCCCCCGGGAAGAGAAGAAGGAGGTCAAGATTAGATCCCAACTCTTAGAGATCACCCACCTAGGAACCAATCTTTCACTAGAGGAAGAATCAGAGATAGTGGATATCTAGAAGAAAAACATTGATCTATTCGCCTGGAAACCACCCGATATGCCCCACATAGATCCCAACATTATGTGTCATCACTTGGCAATTGACCCCGGGGTAAGGCCGATAGCCCAATATAAAAGGAAGGGTGGCGAGGAGAAAAGAAAAGCCATAATCGAAGAGGTAGACAAGATGATGAAAGCAGAATTCATAGGAGAGGTCATGTATCCTACTTGGCTATCCAATGTTGTGATGGTTAAGAAGAAAATTAGGAAGTGGAGAATGTTGTAGATTTCTCCGACCTCAACAAATCATGTCCAAAAGATCCTTACCCACTGCCCCATATTGATCGACTAATCGATGGGGGCTCCGGATTCAGATTGCTGATCTTCATGGATACTTACTTCGGGCATAATCAAATTCACATGAACCCGCTAGACTCACACAAGACCGTGTTCATGACTAACCGGAGCAATTGTTACTATGAATTTATGCCTTTAGGTCTCAAAAATGTCGGGGCTACTTATTAGAGGTTGATGAACATGGTCTTTGCTCCACAGGTCGGGAGAAATATAGAGGTGTATGTTGACGACATGGTGGTCAAGACCACATAGGAGAAAATACAAGTGAAGGACCAGGAGGAAACTTTTGCAGCGATACAAAGCTACAACGTGCGCTTAAACCCATACAAATCTGCATTTGGGGTGCAAGCTGGGAAATTCCTAGGGTTCATGCTCACAAATCGGGGAATAGAATCCAACCCGGACAAATGCCAAACAATTATCGACATGAGAAGTCCGACATCCATCCGTGAAGTCCAACAACTAACCGGTCGTTTGGCCGCATTATCTTGTTTTTTTATCTTATGCAGGGGACAAGTAAATCATTTCTTTGCAGGAATAAAAAAGAAGGCAGACTTTGAATGGAACGACGACTGCGAAAAGGCTTTCCTCGAAGTGAAGAAGTTCCTATCGACTCGCCTATACTAGTTCAACCCAAGGAAATTACACCTCTGTTACTTTACCTGGCCGTGTTAAACAAAGCTATCAGCTCAATCCTAGTACAAGATAGGGAGACCGATGAGAGGCCGGTTTATTTTGTCAGTAAGGTATTATGAGGAGCAGAACTCAGATATCAAAAGACTGAACTTTGGCTCTGACATTAGTAACGAAAAAAAGGAAACTCAGGAATTACTTCCAAGACCATCCCATCCTAGTAAGAACCAATTTTCCTATCAAACAAATTCTAAAGAAGTCGGGTCTGGCCGGGCGCATGGTGGCATGGGCGGTGGAACTCTCAGAATGACATAGAGTTCACCCCATACACCAACATAAAATCTCAAGTCTTGGCCGATTTCGTGATCAAATTAAGCGCCCCGGCAAATGAAGAATTATCCACAAGACGAGTCCTATCAGTGGATGAGTCATCCAACCTGAGAGGTAGTGGATCTAGCATCGTACTAGAAGGATCCGAGGACTTGGTCCTAGAGTATTCATTGTGCTTCAATTTCAAAACCAGCAACAATCAAGCTGAATACGAGGCCTTGACCGCTGGGATGAAGCTAGCAAACGAAGTCGACATCACTCACTTATTGGTTAGGACTGACTCCCAACTAGTGGTCGGACAGGTACGAGGCGAATTCCAGACTAGAGATCCCGTCCTACAAAAATACCTACAACAAACTATTCATCTATCAAAAGAGTTTCAAGAATTCTAGATATGCCATGTGCCCAAGGAAGAAAACCTTGGGCTGACTTGTTATCTCGTTTGGATAGCATGAAAGGCTCGAGTTTGAACAAGACGATGATCCAAAAAACATTGGAATTACCAAGTATAAATAAGGAATAAGTTCTCACAATCGAAGAAGGAAAAAGGTGGATAACTCTTATAATCAAGTATTTACTACAAGATCAACTACCACCAGATAAAGAGAAAGCAAAATGCTTAAAGAAGATTTCAACAAGGTATCTTATGGTGAGAGACAAGTTGTATAAAAGGGAAGGACATCCCCCATGTTACGTTGTGTTCCAGAAGAAGACGTGAAGTTAATAATCAAGGATATACACGAAGGTATATGCGGTAGCTACATAGGTGGTCGGGCTTTATCCGACAGAATATTGAGGGCTGGATTCTATTGGTCGACCATGCTCCAAGACTATGTTAGCTTTGAAATACGGTGCATAAAATGAAAAACACATGCACCATTTATCCATACCCCGTCTGAATTTCTCCATTTGGTGATATCCTCATGGACTTTTAATCAATGGGGAGCAGACATACTGGGATCTTTTCTGGTAGCACCAGGACAACTCAAATTCTTGATCATAGTTGTGGATTATTTCACCAAATGGATAGAGGCATAGGCCGTATCGAGAATCACAACTAAAAGGGTAAGAAGGTTTTACTGGAGAAATAACATTTGCAGGTTCGGAGTACCATGGGTCATCGTCTCCGACAATGGCACCCAATTCGCCAGCACAACCGTAACAGAGTTTTGTAAGGAGCTCAACATCATCAATCACTTCATCTCAGTAGAGCACCCTCAAGCAAACGGACAGGAAGAATCATCTAACAAAGTGATCCTAAGCGGAATGAAGAAAGAGTTAGACGAAGCAAATGGACTGTGGATCGATTACCTCCATGAGATCTTATGGTCCTACCATACCACAACTCACTCTACAACCAACAAGACATCATTTAGGATGGTATATGGGGCCGACACCATGATCCCAGTATAAGTTAATACCCCAACATGAAGGAGAATGAGCTCTGAAGAAAACACCAATAAGGAACATCTGGATAATAAATCTGATCTGCATGTTGAAATCAGAGACAGTGTGCATATCTGAGAAGTAGAGGTCCAACAAAGGATACCCCGACGATTCAAAATGAAAGTCAAGCAAAGTTTTTTTTAAAGGGGATCTGGTCCTAAAGACACTGATTCAACGAAGAGGGGAAAACTTTTACCAAATTGGGAGGTACCTCTCCGAGTAGCAGAGAAACTCAACAACGAGGCTTACAAGTTAGAGACACTAGAGGGCATAGAAATTCCTAGGACCTAGCATGTAACTAGTCTTATGATTTATTTCAGCTAAAAAATATAAGCCTATGTAATGAATAAAATGGGTGCACTCTTTTCCCTGGAAAGGGCATGGGTTTCTAACGAGGCAACCCATAAATGAACAAATAAATCGTCAACTGAAGATCACCTACAGACTCTACACCTCAGTTCCATCCGGGACCATCTCAGGTGTAACCCCCATCGGCGAAGAACCTTAATTGGATTCTGTCCGAGTCTGCCTGAGGGAATTCTCTAAGGCTCTACACCTTGGTTCTGATCTTGAATCACTCGAGGGTAACCTTCTGGGTTGAAATTCCTTGCCTAGTGGTAACTCCCCTCGTGGTACTCCCGTGCAGAAAAATATTTTCGGGCTCTACACCTTGGTTCTCTCTAGGACCATCTTAGATGTAACCCCATAAGCGAAGAACCTTAAATGGATTACGTCCGAGTCTACCTGAGGGAATTCTCTAAGGCTCTACACCTCGGTTCTGATCTTGATCCACTCGAGGGTAACCTTCCGGGTTGAAATTCCCTGCCTATTGGTTACTCCCCTCTTGGTACTCCCGTGCAGAAAAATATTTCCAGGCTCTACACCTTGGTTCCCTCCAGGACCATCTCAGGTGTAACCCCCATTGACGAAGAACCTTAATTGGATTCCGTCCGGGTCTGCCTGGGGGCATTCTCTAAGGCTCTACACCTCGGTTCTGATCTTTAACCACTCGAAGGAAACCTTCTGGGTTGAAATTCCCTGCCTAGTGGTCACTCCCCCCGTGAAGAAAAATATTTTCGGGCTCTACACCTCGGTTCCCTTCGGGACCATCTCCGGTGTAACTCCCATCAGCGAAGAACCTTAATTGGATTCTGCCTTGGTCTTCCTGGGGGCATTCTCTAAGGCTCTACACCTCGATTCTGATCTTGAACCACTCGAGGGTAACCTTCCGGGTTGAAATTCCATGCCTAGTGGTCACTCCTCTTATGGTACTCCCGTGCAGAAAAATATTTTCAGGCTTTACACCTCGGTTCCCTCTGGGACCATCTCAGGTGTAACCTCCATCGACGAAAAACCTTAATTATATTTTTACCAGAGATACATGAGAGCATCCTGGAATCAATGTACAACCTCTATTCATATTTGAACAGGGGCTAACATCCAATAAATCTGAAAGACATTTCCGGGCTACTATAGGCTCATACAAAACAGATTAACAACGTCAGGGAGGATTAAGGTCTCTCTTATGGACTAATCACCATGGTTCTTTCTAGAGCCACGTGAACATGGAGCTACCATACATCCATAATCCTCCCACAAACACGCAAGACGGAAACAACATGCAAAATAAAGCAAAAATGAAACCAATGGCTTAGAGACTTAAAACCCATAGGGCGATTGTCTGGACAGGTAAAATATTTAAGGACATTACAAAATGCACCCACTTTAAAAGGGTGACTAACAAATTGTTCAAAACAAATAAAATGGAGCCTGGAATCACTTAGTCACTTTGGCCGGAGAAGCGTCATTCCCATCTAGACCATCAGTGACCGGGGACCCATCAACGACGATGACATCCACCAGCTTGCCATCCATGATATTCTTAAAGAAATCCACAGAAGAAATATCCAAGGTCGGATAAAGACACATCCCCTGATCTTTTTCCCAGTCAAAAGCCACATCCACGACATTAAGCGCATCTATAAGAGACCTCTCCAAGGATAGTTGCAGGTCAGCACAAGACTTCTTTGCCATGTCCAACTCCTTGGAGAGCTTGGATTCAGAAGCCTGAAGATCTTCACGGCTTTGGGTGAGGGTCTTAGTCTTTGAAACTTTAGTAGCTAGACTTTTCTCCAAAATAAGAAATTTTATCAACATAGGACTTCTCACTGCCCGTCAATCAATCGACTTCCTTCTGTAGATTGACACACCGATCCTCCAATTCATCCCCAAATTCAAATAGTCTCCGGGCCAGCACAACACAATGCATCAAGTAAGAACTAAAATTCCGAGTATTCTTCTGGCGCCCGATACTCTTCACCTTGTTAACATCCTCGGTGGCGTTGAGGTGGTCGTAAAGAAACTTCAGCCCAACAAAAATATTAGACCATAATTTATTCTCACTTGAAGGATGGGTGGAACCGTAGCCGGGCTCCTGCATCAACAGCGAGATCTCCTGATCCGCCCTATAAACCTCATCCGCCATCATCATCTTCAGCTTTTTCTGGGGCTGCTCAATAGCATCCTCAATGGTCGGGGCAACTTTGGCCGGTGACTAGGGCTCACTGATCACAACACCCGGCCTCGACACTGTCCCTTTTTTCTTCTTCAACGCCCTGAGCTCCATACCAGAAAGATCAACCTTAATCTCCGAAAGGCCCCCAACTCCTTGCCGAGAGGCGCAAAGTGAGGCCATGAGTTTCTAATGCTCCCTAACAGAAAGATTAGTAATCTTATTTGCAAAAATACATTAAAAGGAAGAATGAGAAAAGAAGAAAAAGGTCCATGACCGGTGACCAACTAAAAAGAAGCTTACCCAAGAAATCCGGAACCTCTTCAACAGACAAAGGTAACAGGTCCTTAACCTTGAACAAACGGAAAAAATCTAGCAATTGCAAAGAATGAACCTCGAGATCACTCAACTTATCGTAGCTAAACCCGAATATGGGTAGAGGGTTTCCAGTCTAATATAGTGGAAATTTGGGATGACCGTCATCGGCATAGAGGACCCAGGGACACCTCGGGCCGCAACCAATATATAGGAACCGGTCCTTAAAATCCTTATAATTCGTGTTGTAAGCTTGAAGGGAGATCCTACGAAGAACACCACTGATGGCGACCCAACTCCCAGATTCTACATTCTTGACTTTAAAATAAGAAGAAAACTGACCAATGATAGGGGTCACATCCAACGCTTCATAAATCATCTCAAAAGTCTTGATAAAGCCCCAATTGTTAGGGAGAAGTTAAGAAGGGCTATATTCACCGTCCTCATCATATCCACTTTGAAATCAGTGAAAGGAATACGAATAAACATATCTTCTAACACCCCTACATAGAAATAAAATCACTCGTTTTATACTCCCTTTGGTCGGGACATACAGACTCGTTCGCCAGAGATACATGCCTCCAGAACCACATCGTCCTCATTCCCAGTCGAGGACACCTTTCTCAGAGAGCGGAGATTCTCTATCTCCACCATATTCGTGGAGCTTTGATCATAACCCACTGCCTCTTCACTAAAAGAGCTGGAAATTTCCATCAGGACCTCCACGGAACCTGAAGAATTAGGGTCAAAATCACTTTCAGAAGTAAAAATTTCACTACAAACTTTGTTTATAACCCGTGCGTACTCATTTATACATAAAGCAACTCTCATCTCTTGCATGCACTCCTTCCATAGGACTCTCTGTTGCTCATCACTGATGTGTCTTTTATTTTCAAAATTATCACACTCTCTGATGATAACCATTCCTAAAGAAATAAAATATGCAGAAAAATAAGGTAAAAGGGAGAGAAGAAATACCTGGTAACAGTGATCGATTGAAATATTTTGAAAGAAACGGACGAGAATGCCTGCAAATGGAAGTGGGAGAATCTTTCGAAAACGGAAAAAGAAAGAGTTTTATAAATGAAAAGTTATGGGAAATGAAACGCTCAAAAAAGAGGAAGCGTGTATAAACATTCAAATTTGGTCTCAGCAATGATTGCGCCTAGAGGACTAGGGGACTGTTGAGATGATTAGGGCACGGGTAACACGCACGCCGAGGTATCATCGTCCAATTTTGAGACATCAGCCCGGAGCATAGATCCATTTCCACATTGACCAACCATAAAGCTTCAGATAATTCGTGGGGCTTATGTTCGTACATAGATATATTGACCGAGCTAGATGAGATAAAAGACAAGGTGTGGTTGTTAGGTCAAGGGAAACATGTAGGCAACCAGTCGGTTACCAATCCAGATCGAATCCACAAAGCCTAAATCGGGTTGTATGATAGGAGGATCATGTCATCGGACGTGGGAGAAGATGAAGAGGTAGCAGTCAGGCTCATACCCCAAATTCAGAGGTCACCCCGTGTTCGGCCTTAATGGAATCGTTATGAAATGGCCGACCAATTAAGGGTATAACCGCTCATCATTATACGACGGCTCACGTTATGATAATAGCCATCATTGGCGACGACAAACGTTACTTGCCTTAAAGACAATCCAATTACGTAATGTGGAAAGTCACGACAGTTACAGAAAATGATCATTGAGGTCCAGATACCTCTATAAATAGGACTCCCGACTGAGGAGTAAGCAAAACTCGTCGCTTGAAGCTCACGCACACTTGTGTAAACCTCCAAATCCCTTAACATAATATACAAAGCAACTTCGTTCATTAGAGACCTTCCCTAAAGTCCTTGAGTTTGTATGGAAGTCGTCCTTGGTGTTCAACAAAAACACTTATGATTATGAGTTCTATGATTATCTTGAGGTTTGGACAAATTCAATTTTTCAACAAGTAAGAAATTTTCTGAAAAATATGATTATGAATGTATGAGCGTTCCTAAAGATTTTAATTTAAAAATTTATTCTGCTTAATGTAGGTGAAGGTTGTGTTTCGGGTTGATGTTTATCCCAGTCCACCATATGATAAAGTTGCAGCCATATTAGGTGAGTGATCATTGATATTGTCATATTACTTTTCTGTTCTTTATTAGTGTTAGCAAAAGCAAAGTGTAATATTTATAGTTTACTTTTTATGGGCTTAATTTTCTGTTATTCAGTTCTATGTCACCTCCCGTCTATTGGTAGTAGTGTTAGCAAAAGTAAAGTGTAATATTTTATAGTTTACATATCTATAGATATATTGTTAAATTATATCTGCGACAGTACATATCTATTTGTTGAGTTGTATTCAAAGAAATCACTTAAAGCTCCATCTTAAGAAGAATCATCTAATGGTATCGAAATAGAAAGACACTCACCATCATTTCAGTACCCAAGGAAAATTGTATTTGGGTGTGTTCACTTCGATTTGACTAAGTTCAGACTAAATGAAATAAAGAGAGTGAATATATGTTTAGCTTGATTTTTGCCTTCATAGAAATTGGATGGCCATTATTTATTATGTGTTGTTCTAACTTTCCTCTTTTAAATGTAAAGGAAAGAGCTCCATATGAAGCCATGGCTGCAAAAAGGAAAGTTGAATATGAAGAACTTATGATGCTTATAATAACAAAGTAAAAATATATCATGCTTTTAGTTTTCCTGATTCTGTTTTATGATTGTATTGTCTATGCACTTATTATTTAAACTTTGTTCTTTGACTTTTTTTTCATTTTGAAAATAAAAAAAGTCAACGCATTGTTGTTCCTAGAAAGAGCAACAATGAAGTTGTTTTGAAAGTTACTCTCCATGCACCAAGTCTTGTATTTTTCTTCAATCAACCTTCCATTGTAAGATAATATTTCATTATCCATTGTATTTTTCTTCAATCAATCTTCCATTGTAAGATATATATACACACACGAATTCTTTGCCATGTGCAAAATAAAATTCAAAACTTCAAATACCAAATATATAAAATATATTTTTCATCTTTGTTTAAGTAAAGAGCTTCAATTGATTGTTTCTCTTGGTCACTCACATTATTATACTATAGCCATACTAGAACTTCAATTCCAATCTACTATCAAACCCAACTATTATTATATAATTATGATATAATTTGTGGGTGAGATAAAAGGAGATTTTTTTTATAAGCGACATTGTATTATGAGAAGTATAAGGGATATTCAACTCTTAACATAAAGAGGAAATTCAAAGAAAAAGGAGTCCAAAAAAATCAGCAAATCAACTAAGAAATACATCTAGGTGGATCAACCAATCAACCCTCCCACTCAAAAGAGGAGATTTTCTTTAAAAAAAACTTGAAACCACTTCCAACTAGATCTTTGATATTATCCAAACAATTCCAAACAACCATCTCCTCCTCCGCAACCAAATAACACTAGACTAGAACAAACACAATGTTTATTGTAGACTTTTTTCAAATTGACAGAAAGTTTCAAAGTGATTTATCAAGTTAGCAACCATATCGAACGAGTCAATTATGAGCCAGCAACATTGAAAGAACACAAACAGTAAGGTAATGCTAATATACACCTATGTAGGTGTGTATTAGCATAATATACATTTGTGTATTTTAGAATAGGGACCCACCAAGTTTACTTACATTCTGAAACATGGATATTGGCCCATAATGTGTTAGGATAGCTCTCCATCAAGTTTGGATAATCATTCCAGTCTATCACATGTGCCTTATTTAATATTTCCGAAAATTTCTCATTACACTCTTACATCTTCTTCTAGACTCTATGCAAAACGTCTGAAATGCCCTTTATTTTCAGAGATACATCTTCGAACGTACCAAATTCTATTTTTTTCTAAATAAAATTCAGAGATGCACAACCAAAGCTTTTTTAAGAATGTGTTCGGAGATATATCTCCGAACATAAATTAGTTCCAGAAAAACTAAAAAAAAAAAAAACATGACAAAAAGAATGAAAATAAAAAACAAACCGACACCAACATAAATATTTTATTAGATAAAAAAATTTATTATATAGATAGTCATGAAAATAAATTTAATATTACACAACCATTTCATCGGGACGTTGCAACATAATGATTATATCCTCAATAGATCTTTGAATCTTCACATTCACTTCAATCAGACCCTTTGATTCATAACAGAGAAAAATACTCCATATAACCTTTAAATCTTCATCCGTCTTCAGTTCAATGTTGGTGAAATAGACCATCTCTTCATTGTCAAATGAGGGTGACCGATACTCAAGCTTGACTACTCATCGATTTTATGGAAAGCGCAGGAGAGTATTCAATTTGGATATTAGATTTGTGAGGGATGTTTCCTCGGTGACACTAAACGAAAGTGGCAGCTTCTCGCCATTGAAATACACAATTGTAAGATAGGAATATAAGCTCATTATTTGGTTTTAGTGTGTTATGTAACAAATAATGGTTGAGACACACCCTACTTATACAAGTATTAGGTCACTTTGAACCTCAAAAACCTTATCGTGTATCAGATAACATTTTGGAAATACATCTCCAAATAAATAACACCTTTTATTTGAAAAGGGTAACTTCAGAGATACAAATCCAAAAATTGAATGAAGTAAATTCGAATGTATATATCTGAAAATTACCTAAACCAAATAAAAAAACATAAACTTTGTAAACATGCAAAGCAATGTTAACCAAAAGCAAATCATAAAATTAATGTGTATTAAATCATATCAAGATTACACTCTTGGCAATAATAGATACAAAAAGTGTATCAATTACAATCTAAAATGCATCAAAAGATCCAATACCGCATATATCTATAGTCGGTTCCGCCTTCAATACTTCCTGATTTGATTCTCTTTCAAGCTTCATCAATTTGCTTGACTCTATTATCCTCTCCATAAATTGATCCGGCCAAGTTTCTGCCTCATTTGTTGAATGTGTCGTCCACTCCACCGATGTAGTTGGTATTGGACACCCCGGTTTCAAATTGAAATTATGGTTATCATATCCTGGATATCCTAAGAAATGTCGAGACACCGGATCCGACTTCAACATACAACAACATGATATACACACACAACGAACAGTGCTAAAGGTAAATAACACACAAATATGTTTACCCAAATCGGTGACAACAACACCTAATTTGGGGGATACCAAGCCATGGACCAAATTAACTATATAGTATCAATTTGTAGACCATACAACAAACATACCAATTTACAATCTACGCACTTAATCAATACCCTTTGCTTAACTTATACCTAAGACACGCCTAGGTATGAGGCCCTCCTCAAATCCCTCTTCAATCACATTCAGCGATTAGAGAAACTTTGAACACAGTAGAGAACAAAACAGGAAGTCACTCTTCCAAGACACACAATCATCAATTCTTAAAAGTTTATGAGAAATGACACACAAATACTCAATGCTTAAAAGCTTATGAGCATCTGACACACAAACATCCAATGCTTAAAATCTTATGGATGCTTGACAGAACTTACAACCCAAAACAGTCCTACTCTTCTATCAAGATGATATTAGAGAGGCTCGCAAATAAGGATTCTAAAACCCTAAAAAAAATACGCACTCACACACGTAAGTTCCACCTAAAACTAGGTATATACCAGTATATATATATATATATATATATATATATATATATATATATATATATATATATATATATATATATATATATATATATATATATATATATATATATATATATATATATATATATATATATATATAACATTATTCTGGACTGGGTTAGGCTTCAAACTTGCAGCAGTGAGGCTGCATATAGTCTGAAAAATCTTCTCCAAGAAAATAGGTCTTCAATCATTAGTTTCCTAAAATGTCTTCATATTTAGAAACTTTGTATATCTTCGAAAACCAACATAGAATCTCTGATTTGTCAATCTTGGATGCCACATAAGCTAACTAAATATTCCCTGAATATTCAGTAACTAACATATCAGCTGAAACATAATTGCCAGTTGTTGCGAACACGATGTCCTATCCTCCTGGCTGGGACATCTTATTCGACATGTTGAAAACTGCAATTTAGAACATCTTGTTCAACATGTTGCTACCAAGTTGGTTTAACCAAAATGTATGTCAATTATAATTTCAGATAAATAACAATCTCCCCTTTGACACATATTGGCTAAAGCAACCAATAACCCTTGCACAAGAAAACACCAAAAAAAAATATGTTTGAAAATAAATCAAACACACACATCAGAAGCACAACAGTGAAAAACACATTAGCAAGGTTAAGAGCAACAAAAAATTAGAGATACAGTTAGTAGTTAGTTAATTTACTAACACATGTGCAACCAATGGAGAACCTAAGTTCTCAACACCATGATGTCAAGACATCATGTTTGACATCTCTTCAGAGCATCCAGTCCAGAGCAGGGACTGCCCCTCAGTAAGTACCAACACCAGCACCCTCAATATCATACTACTCCCCATTTTTAGTCATAATATGACAAAGGTAAGTAGACAATATTAGCAAATTTAAGCACCTAAAGTTTTAAGAGATCCTAAAAACATCCTGGGCATTTAACCCTTACAAAATCATAAACTAAGATAACAAAAGAAAACAAGGAAAATAAAAGACAAAGCATTCTTCATGTATCAGCAACACCATCACCATCTGAACCAGATTCCTCACTTTCTTCATCAGCTTCACCACTTGCAGAAGTATCACCATCGGATGTATCATTATCGGATGCATCATTTTCAGATGCACTGTTTCTTCAGAACCACCATCAACATATTTATCACCTTCAGCAGAACTGTTGTCATTAGGTTCATGATCCGCGAACTCAACACCTTTATCTGGTTCCTCCATCATAGATTTAATCAATTATTTAAGCTTATTTTTTCTAGCAATGTCATTCCTGATAGAGTCCTCCAACTCCCTGCAAGTCTCTTTCAATTGATAAATTATTTCTCCTCTTGAAGTTTTAGGAACAAGTGCCTCTAAAGATGTTACAACAATGTCTTGAACATGTGTTCCACTGAACAATTTCTGATGCAATGACAAAGGGGATGCCCTTTTCTTCACACTGCCATTAGGTAACAAGATCCTAGGGTGTTATTTCAACACAATTACACATATGATTAAGGGAAAGCAGATGGGCATCTTCACATCAGTAGATGCAGCTTGCTTCATGATTTGATCAAAGATGTATCTTCCATAATCAAAAGTCCTTTAAGTACCAACAACAAAAATGAACTTCCCAAGGCCAATGGAAATAGTGGAGGTATGTTGAGTGGAAACCCAATTAGAAGTAGCAATCCTATTAAGAATGGAATACTTCACAATAAGTCTACCAGATTATTGTTTCCATCATTAGGCCAGCGCCTTACTTGTCCACCAGTGATTTCCTTACAAATTTGATCATCTGAATCCTCTAGCTCAGTTTGAGGTTCTTCAGTCCTACCAATAAATTTGTTGATCACCATAGGAGAAAAAGTCATAACTTTCCCTCTGACTACAACCTTTCCATAGTCTTTACTTTCCTCATCATTGCATCCATCAGGAACACTCAAAACAAATTCCTTGACCAATTTTTCATAGCAATGACCAAAATCTGTGACAATCTTCATCACACCAGCATCCTTTATGAGCTTCACAATATCGGGACATTTATTAAAGTTCTTTCCTAATTCTCTTTCCAAAGCTACCCTTCTCTGATCAACATACTTCAGTTTTCAGCATGTTTTTTAGACTAGAAGGATTCTTTGTTCACTAAAGAGCTCTTATGAACAGCAGAACAAGTCTTCTTAAGAGCAGATCTCTTGTAAGGGATGATGTCCTAGACATCTTCTTCAACATCATACTTAGAGTCACTGGAAGAGACAACCTTCCTCTTCTTAGTAGGGACAACAACCTTACTATGTGGCTTTGGAGGATCAATAGGAGTTTTCCTCCTGAAACTCTTTGGAGGATTGCTTCTTATTTCACCAGCCTTTCCTTGACCCTCCTTAGAAGGAGGAATGTCAACCATCACAAACTCTCCTTTCCTAATCTTAAGTCTTTTGAATATTCCAGGATCCAAATTCTTGATGATAGGTTCCTTATCAAATGTTAGGTCGTCAACATCAACCACAACATCAACCTTTTTCTTACTGCGTTTCTCACAAACAACTTTCCCAGGAGTAAATTCCTCAGTCCTTGCTCTAAATGTATCAACAATACTAGTCACTTTTTCCAAAGATGTTAGATCATATGAAAAAACATCTACACATGCTCCTTTCAAAAGTTTGGTCACAAACCTCCTACATCTCTTATCAAGGTTACTATTATCATCTTCAGACAGACTTTCATCAACAATAATAGGCCCAATAGGATTTTTCTTCTCAGATTCTTTCTCTAAGTTAACATTGACCCTATTTTTACCAGTATTAGCAGAAGACGACTTACCAGTAGACCTGACATCTTTTGAAGTTGATGGTCTTGCTTCCTCTTGAGTAAAGTCTGGAACAATGGATAATGGAACAACATCCAAAACTAGGTTAGACAGATTAATCATTCGACTTGTATCATCAACCCTAGAACTTGATTGAGATGATCCATGGTCTTTAAATGAGGCATGTATGAAATCAGATGAATGATGTTGAGACATTGTTGATTTTTGTTTAACCAAATTAGCAATTGAGACAAGGAAATACAAACACACTCACAATTTTTTTTAAATAAATGCAAAAAATTTGAGAGAGCAGTTGGTTAGGTATAAATAATGTGTCCAAATGATAATGCCTTGGAGAAATCGGCTTAGGAAGACGTGGGAGTCATGAAATTTGAAAATTTGATTGGCCCATATAAATACCAGTAATTGTTGTAATTCCCTATACTTATGCACTTTTAATTTTTTAATGTTTTCACATTTAAAAATTAAGTCCTTCCTTTTGACTTGTTCTTTCACATGATGTTACTTGATATTTGTGAGCTTAGTCCTACTTTGCTGAATAAGATGTTTGATCAGTTGTTTTTATACAGGTATTTAACATTTATTTTAGTTATCGTTTCTTTTAATTGACGAGTATTTTATTTCATTTTACTGCATTTTATGCTTTGGTTGCATGTTTTAGTGTTTTCAGATTCAGAGGGATAAAACATAAGTGAAAAAATTCGGAGTTTCAGAGAAAGTAAAAAATCCACCTACAGGAGGCCCGACACGGCCACCCGTGTTGCCCAACACGGGCTGTGTCAGGATGTGGGAGTGAAGAAAGAGGGAAGTCAGGGGTGTAACACGGGAGGTCGTGTTGCCCAACACGGGCGGTGTTGCAACCCCTGGGAGTTAAAGTTGATACTTAAAAATCCAGAAGGCCAACATGGGCGGCCGTGTTGCCCAACACAGGTCGTGTTGGCCCATGACACTGATTTCTAATTTTTTTTCTCTCTATTTTGCTCATCTGTTAAGCTGTGGGGGCGTTTTGAGTACTTCCAACCTACCTAAATGAGTTTTGTTATTTAGAGGATTTTCCACCATGAATGGAGGAACTTTTTTACTGGAGAAGATGAGGAACAATAAAGATTGGTGCTTTCAAGAGATTTGGAGATGGAGATTCCTTCATGAGAAATAACAATTGAAGATCGAAGAATCCTCACCTTTTGTAATGTATAATTTTATTATTGCTTTTCTTTTGAATACTATGAGAGGCTAAACCCCCCAATGCTAGGGGTGTCCCTCATTTGATTTTTTAATAACTTTGAATTTCTGATTTCATCAATTACATGGTTTTTATTATTCGATTTAATTGTACAAGGTTTTTCACGCTTTCTTTATCAGACAAATAAAGATTGTTCTACGGTTAACAATTAGTTGGACCGTAATTGTTAAGGTTTTTATACAATTAGACTATAGTAGATATCACCTAGGACTAGGGATACCCTATAGCTACCAGATTTAACCCTTGATAAAATAATGGCTTGACTCCATCAGATATCTCTAAGGACTTAGGATTTAGGATGGGTGGTTAAAGGTTTTCTCACTAAGGACTTAGGGGGAAATAATCTAAAGGGTCGGTAGTTGAAGGTAATGAACTTGTTGAAGAGGTCAAGAGTAAAGGTTAGTACAAGGTTAGATCACACACCTACCCCTAGCATGCTCCTCATATCAATAAAAGCCACTTTATATTCCTGCTATTTGTTAAGTGAATTTCACAACTAAAACCCCAAATCAAGTTTTGTCTAATTGAACCACAAATTGGACTCAATACTGGTTCGCAGTCCTTGAGATCGACATTCGTGGAATTTCCCTATTATTACAAGAGACAAAAATAGTACACTTTCTATTTTTCCTATCTAGTTTTTGGCACCGTTGTCGGGGACTACCGAGTTATTATGTGTAATTTGAGTTCAATTAGAATTTTGTTGCTCTGCAACTAAAATTTCTTTTCTGTAATTTTTATATTTTTGTTATTACTGATTTTTTTACTAACCTTTGCATGCGAGGAAAACCCTCAGCTTAATTTCCTTTTGATATACAGACTCAGGTTAGGAATCAAAACCCGAAACTATGGGTGAAAACCCACCACCATCGGGGAGACTTCTTGGGGACTATAGAGGAACAAATACTCCAACGGGTCGGTTGACTATCATGAATCAACTGGTCACTGTTGCAAATTTTCAACTACGTCCTTCAACCATCCTCCACCTCGAGAAAAAATCTTTCACCGGAAAGATCAATGAAGATGCCCATAAGCATTTGCAGATATTTCTCACCATGAGTACTACTTTGAAGATTGAGAGACACTCTGAAGAAGCCAAGAAATTAAGGATGTTCCCGTTCACGCTTTCTGAAGATGTTGAAGAGTGGTTTACTTATTACCTGTTGGGAGTATTACTACTTTGGAACATATGGAGAAAACTTTTCTTGATGAGTACTTTCCTGCTTCTGTTTATATTCGTAAAAGATATGATATTGTAAATTTTAAGTAGAAGGAAGGAGAGTCACTAGGTGATGCTTACAAGAGGTTATTGGTAGCTTTCCTCATCCACATGATTGATCAAACTGAACAAATGTAGATGTTTGTGAATGGCCTCTGAATGAAGACAAAACAACTTATTGATACAGCAGTCGGTGGCTCATCCAACTTTACAACAGCCACTGGTGTGAAGAAAATTATTGAAGCCATTGTTGCAAATGAGCATCTGGAGCTATATGACAGAGTTGTAAGCAAACCAGAGGGAGTGATTAATTTGAAGTTGGAAGTGAATAAGCAACTAAAAATTGAAGAGAGTATTGCTGCAGAAGTGGAGAAAAAGCTGAAAGCAATGAACATGGGTACTCAACAGGTAGCTCAGGTTCAACAGGCACACAAGGAAGGTTGTGAAATTTATAGTGGACCACACCTTACAGTGCAATGTCTTGCAACTCCACAACAAATTGAGGAGATAAATTTTTTGAGGCAAAATAACCCATATTCTAACACCTATAGTCTTGGGTGGAAGAATCATTCTAACTTTTCCTGGAAAGATCAGCAGTAACAAGCTCTTCAAAAGGCAGAGTGGGAGGTGGCTATTGAAAAGATAGTTGCACACGCCTCTCAATTTCAAGAATAGACAAGGAGTAATCACAGGAATAACATAGCTGCAATAAAAAATTTGGAAGTTCAAATGGGACAGATTGCACAACAGGTAGAGCTGCGAGCACAAGAAAATCAGAAAATCATGAGAATGTTAATGCTGTCACAACAAGGAATTATAAAGTTGTCGAAGAGAAGAAAGATGAGGTAGAATCTGATGATAGTATCATAGAAGTAGAGTTGGAAGTGAGAGAGAATAGGAAAAAATAGTAAGAAGTGGTACCACCTGTGAAGCCAATTAAAGAGAAGACTAAACCAGTGATCAAATTACCATATCCACCTCGAGTGGCAAAGAAGGACACAAAAGAGAAAGAGTTTGATAAATTTGTCCAGTTGTTCAAAAAAGATAGAGATCAATATACCATTCTTTAAAGCACTCGAGGAAATGCCTTTGTAGCATAAATTCATGAAGGAGGAATTATTAAAGAATAGATCAACGGGAGAGGGATCAGTGCCCTGTGATGAGAAAGTGTGTGTAATTGCACCCGAGAGGAAAATACCTATCAAGTAGAAGGATCTGGGGTCAGTTGCAATACCATGCACCATGAAAGACAGAACTTTCAAGAGTGTTCTGGTTGATTCTGGATCTAGTGTGAGTTTAATGCCATTATCAATTTTCAAGAAGCTTGGTATTGAGAAGATAAGCGGGTGCGGGAAAAAATTGAAATTTGTAGATCACACCATCAAGCAGTCATATGGGATAGCTGAAGATGTATTAGTGGAAATTGACAATTTCGTTTTCCCAGTTGATTTTCAGATCATGGACATACTTGAAGATGAAGAGACTTATATCATTCTTGGTCGACCATTTATGCTGACTAGTCGATGCAATTTTGATATTGAGACAAGTAATCTTACACTGAAATCATTTGATAAGGAGATAACTTTGAAGGTGTTAGAAATCAAGAAGCAAGGTGTAGATGGAAAGAATAAATCTCCAGTCAGAATGATCAAAGTAGAAGGATAAAGCAACAATTCAAAATCACTCCCATAAGAAGTCTTAGGAAAAATCTCTCAGGTGGCATCAATAAAAATTCCTAAGCTCAGTCAAGAAGGAAAGAAGATAAAGAAGAATGAACACCAAGCTGAGAAGATGGAAGTTTGAAGTGGATGAAAGCACAAATGGGTTGATACTTTTGATCTAAATGAGTTCTGGATTACGGAAGAGACAACCAACAAGGTGTGGAAGAGGAAGTACCCCCATAAGGGGATGAACCTTCGAGCCATGCGACGTTAAACGAAGCGCTTCGTGGGAGACAATCCACGCTTTTAAATAACTTAGTTTCTTTTTATATTTGTTTCGTTTTGTCTACAGGTAATAAAAAGGGAGCCTTACTGGTGAAATCTATGAGGCAGCAGCATGTGTTGCATTACCCTCTGTTAGTCACCTTCTCGAGCTTGTTCTGAAATATTAGGGTCAATGTTTAGTTCAAGTTTGGGGGAGGGGGTATTGCTTTTATTCTTTTTGAATTATTTGTTAGTTCTATGCGAATTTCTATGTAAATCCACGAGTTGAAGTCCTCCAAATTTGGCCAAAATTTTTTGTTTTGATGAAGAATTTAGTTCTATAGAGTTTGGGAATAGTATATAGAGACAAAGGGATGGTTGTCCGAGGGTAGAAAGTTCGAAATAACGTGACAGGGATACGAGTCTAACATGTAGATTTGTACCATAGTACTTTAATCCTGAGAAGTATTCCTTGAATAGTTTATCTTGATAGTCTAGCATAAGATAGATTCACATGCATGTATGACTGGTTGAGAAATAAACAAAATTGTCACCAAATGATGAAAAGGCGGTAAAAGGCAACTGGCTCGCTAAGTTGGGTAGCCCTCACCAGGTTATTCAGCCCAAGGGGGGTTGATCCCCAAACGTTTTCCATAAAGGACAATATATAAATTGAAGAGTTTCATCTGAAATTAAAAAGGAGCAAAAGCTCTTATTTGGTGCTTGAACAAAAAAACTTTCTTGATCAATCTTGTGCGTGTGACGATCATCAAAAACTCTCACAACCTTAATTTGATTGTCCGAATGAAAAAGAGGAAAATCGAAAAAAGACTTAAGTACAAAACATAGTTAGAGAGGTATCTGAAGAGGAGGCTCGAGATTTAAAGGTTCTTACACAAACTCTTTGTGTCATGTGAACATCAGATGGACTGCTTTTTGATCAATTGGAACAGATGTCTCACGTATGAGTATCAGTCTGCTGTGATTTTAATGAGTTCTTGTAATGGTCGCTTGAGGTCAAGCAACAGTTTAAGTTTGGGGAAGTTTGATCAGTTGTTTTTACACAAGTATTTAACATTTATTTTAGTTATTGTTTCTTTTGATTGACGAGTATTTTATTTCATTTTACTGCATTTTATGCTTTGGTTGCATGTTTTAGTGTTTTCAGAGTCAGAGGGATAAAACATGATAATTCAAGGCGAAAAAGTGTAAAAATTCAGAGTTTCGGAGAAAGTAAAAAATCCACCTACATGAGGCCTGACACGGCCACCCGTGTTGCCCAACACGGGCCGTGTCAGGATGTGCAAGTGAAGAAAGAGGGAAGTCAGGGGTGCAACGTGGGTGGCCGTGTTTCAACTCCTAGGAGTTAAAGTTGATACTTAAAAATCCAAAAGGCCAACACGGGCCGTGTTGGCCTGTGATGCTGATTTCTGATTAGTTTTTTCTTCTCTATTTTGCCCATCTATTAAGCCGTGGGAGCGTTTTAGGTACTTCAAGTCGACCTAAATGAGTTCTTGCTATTTAGAGAACTTTCCACAATGAATGGAGGAACTTTTTGACTGGAGAAGATGAGGAACGATAAAGATAGGTGCTTTTAAGAGATTTGGAGATGGAGATTCCTTCATGAGTAACAACAATTGAAGATCGAAGAATCCTCACCTTTTGTAATGTCTAATTTTATTATTGCTTTTCTTTTGAATACTATGAGAGACTAAACCCCCCAACGCTAGGGGGTGTCCCTCATTTGATTCTGTAATAACTTTGAATTTCCGATTTCATCAATTACATGGTTTTTATTATCCGATTTAATTGTACAAGGTTTTTCATGCTTTCTTTATCGGACAAATAAGGATTATTCTACGGTTAACAATTAGTTGGACCGCAATTGTTAAGTTTTTTGTACAATTAGACTATAGTAGATATCACCTAGGACTAGGGATACCATATAGTTACCGGATTTAACCCTTGATAAAATAAAGGCTTGAATCCATCAAATATCTCTAAGGACTTAGGATTTAAGATGAGTGGTTAAAGTTTTTCTCACTAAGGACTTAGTGGAAAATAATCTAAAGGGTCGATAGTCGAAGTTAATGAACTTGTTGAAGAGATCAAGAGTAAAGGTTAGTATAGGGTCAGATCACACACCTACCCCTAGCATGCTCCTCATATAAGTAAAAGCCACTTTATATTCCTGCTATTTGTTAAGTGAAAAAATCACAACCAAAACCTCAAATCAAGTTTTGTCTAATTGAACCACAAATTAGACTCAATATTGATACGCAGTCCTTGAGATCGATATTCGGGAATTTCCCTATTATTACAAGAGGAAAAAAATAGTACACTTGTTATTTTTCCTATCAACGTTCATCACCTTTTATTACTCTCAAGTTATTACAGTATAATGTCCTGACATCTTGTGTGACTTTATAAGCAAACACCATTTCTTTTGGCTTAATACTTCTTCCAACACCTATCTTGGCCCTCAGACATGTTGTAGAGCACTTTGTTTCTTCAGGACTCTACAGATAGAAATTATCTTTTGATCTATTTCCGTACATGATAACCTCATCCTTCTCATTTGTTACCGGACATTCATTATTAGTAAAGTTAGCTCTGAGACCTTGATCACATAGTTGACTTATACTTATCAGGTTAGCATATAATCCTTCAACTAACATCACACCATCAAGACTAGGTTGTCCCACATACTCTAGCTTTTCAACACCCATTACTTTACCTTTTGATCCATCTCCATAAGTTAAAGTTTCAGTGGAAGATGTTTTGATTCCCACTAAGAATTTCTTGACACTTGTCATGTGTCTAGAACAATTGTTGCACCCCATAATTTATCCTCCTAATCGATACTTTTATCTGGATTAGACTTTGCATTCATTTACATATATTCTACTAGGTCATTAACATGCATATTATATTCAATAAAGTACCATGAGGTTCAATGTTCAGTGGTTGTGCAATATTAGAGTTTCACAGTGGTTAAGGTGTTTGTATCCAATAAAAGCTTATTTCTTCTGAGTATTATGTTTCTTCTTCAAGCAGCAAAGTATGGATTTATGGATGTGATCCATGATTGTTGTGGATCCTTTATTCACCAGGTTACAAGGGCTTTTCTTCTCCAATATTCACCCAAGTCTTAAATCAAAGTTTATTTCTTTGTATTTCTCAAGAGGATCAAGGTTTCTACTCATTGTGCTTAAGCATTGGCAATGGTTCTTCAACGAAGGATCATTTGATTGAGAATTTTAAGCATGCTAAATTAGGAAGGAAGATTTATGTGGACTTCTTGAAATGAAAGTTCTCGAAATTTAAGGCATTGTTATTTTTTCAAATAGTTGCAAAGCAGGTTACTTGTGTTGGGAGCATTTGAAGTCGGGAGTTTCGTTGAGTTAAAGATGGTTTGAAGGAGCATCCAAAAATATCATGAAGTTCAAATTGGTATTCTAGTTAGGAGAACATATCATTCAAGGAAAAAATCATTCATCATTTAAAGTCCCCATTGATTCAAGTTTCTTTCCAGAATTGGTTTCAAGGCTCTTAAACTTTGTTTTGATCATGGTGTCAAGAAACTGATTCGAGCAAGATTGGAAGATTTGTGACAGATTTCGTGGATTCAAGGATTATCTGAGTTCATTCAAATTTCATTCATGATTTGGTTTGGAATTTCATTCAAATGTTCTTCATCCATATATTCAAATGTTCTTCATCCATATATTCATTTAAGTTCCAGTTCAATTATCAAACATCAAGGTTCATCATAAATTATTCAAAACTATCATTACCATGTTTCATACAAGTCTATAAAGGCATGTTTCCATTAAAAAAACATTATCATAAATCTCATGTTACAAATTTCCAAAACATTACATCATACAAAAAATAATACACAAATAAGTCACATTCCATGAATCAATTGTTAAGTCTAAACTCTACACCCAAACCTCTCACACCATCTTCTCAATTTTCCTTGACTTGATACAAACCATGATCACAATTGGGACAGTCTGGCCTAAACAAAGAAAATCCACCAATTAATGTCACTCCAATTCTCTAAACCCGCAACATGAAATATTCCCATAAACCATAAGTAAATAGCCCTGCATACCATGATATGGGAATTAGAAAACAGAAGGAAATTATCGCATCAGGAAGAAAATCATGAGAAGTGAATCCCAGCCCTGTTCAAGGAGGGAAATATCAGGAAAATCATGTGGAGAAAGCTTCCTATGGATACTCATTTTTTAGCTTGTTATACATAACATAAATGCATCAGGAAAATACAAAAAAAAAAAAACAGAAAAATCAAAAGCAAGTTCACTAACAAAATGACAGTTCAGCAGAAATATCAAAATAGAATTTGAAAGAGTTCTAACCAATTCAATCTGAGATTCAATCCCAGCCATCAAAATCTCAAACCGATTTTCATATTCAACGGCTCAGATTCGTGTAGATCTAACAAACTTTCTAAGTTCTAACAGAAATATATAACTGAAAACTCACCTTGCATCGACCATTCTTCAAATCTTTGAAGAATCTCTATCAAACTCTCTCAACTTTCTCTACTTCAAGCATCTTCAACCTTCAACAAGGGCTTCACTTCATCTCGATTTTCTAATCAATCTTCAAGTGCATAGCACCATTTTCCACAACCGCAACTGCTGGATTATTCATCATCACCATCGATCCGTGAATATCTTCATCCTCATCACCTTCCATTTGTTATGCAAAGCCTCATCATCCTCGATCCATCATGTGAATCACATCGCAGCAAGCACAATATTTCTGCAAGAACGGAAAAGAAGTCGCGGCATCAAAATTCACTGAGAATCGAAATGAAGACGCGAATAGAAACACAAGCAGAAAGTAGAAGAGAAAAGAAGAGAAGAAGAGGAAGAATCGATAGCGAATCACATACCCGAGCCGCTGTTCTCTGGATCTCTCGTCGTATTCGTCAAGCTTGAAGACGCGCTGGATGAGCTCCGGCTGATAAGTCACATTTCCTCTTCTCTTTTCTGGTTTTGATTTGAGGTCTGAATTGTTTGGATCAGAACAATTGTGGTAGTAAGTTGAAATCACCGCCATTAAAAAGAGATAGTCACCGCGGGCTGCGTCTTTGAGAGAGACAAAGAGAATCGTTGAAAACGAGTGAAGGTGATGATCCTTAAGGCAAATCAGAGATGTTGAACAGCGTACTACTTCTCTATCGCGGAGTCGAACAAGAGAGAGTTCGCGAAAATGATGAGCAATGATGAAACAGTATCAGAGTTATGAAGCACAACTTACCGCGTGAGGCCGATCAGAATGAGACGGTGGCGGTAGTTTGTTATCACGGCACCGTTTAGAAGAGAGAAAGAGAATGATTTTTTTGAAACTCCAAGCGTCACAAACTCTTTTCAATCCTATCCAAACAAAACGCTGCCATTTCTCCTTTATCTCATTTATTTTTTTGTTATTTTTCTTTTTTTATTATAAGAACTGAATAAAATCTAAATATATTTGGACCTGGTATTTTCGTTGGACTCTGCTTGGCCCGTTGCTCTTTTTGGAAGCATATTACCTTACACCAAAAAACTTTGATCTGGGCTCAATCAAAGAGATTCTTGATTATTATAATGGGCCTTTCACCTAGAGCAATTGACTGCACCATAGCCTCAGTTTCAGGCTCGCACCCCTTGATCTTTCTATTTTCTTGTTAGATTTAGGACTTTCTCTTAATTTTTTCTATATCTTTTTATGATAAAAAACTGCAAAATTAATAAAAATTTGTTAGATTTTCTTATTTGATTTTAGGAATTAATTCTTGATTATTCGATTAAAATGTTTCTCATTACATGAGGTTTGTGATTCTCTTTTGTTTGTCGAGATTTGTGTCTTATGCAGTTGTATTGTTCGATATTCGGATGTCGATTATGATTTATTTTCATATCGATGATGCTTCGACACTTATTCTGAGCATCTGATTTCTGACTATGTGCTTTATTGGTGAAGCTTGCACGAAGTTTTCCGGGTATCTTTGCTTTGCTTGCTTGTTACGAACTCTTGTTCGTTTGGTATTGATCTGATTTTGGTTTATATTCTGCATTGTATTTTCTTTTTTCCTTGCCATGAGAAGTAGGAATAGAGATGCATGATTAGGAGTCCCTACTTTAGGTGGGAAAATTTGTTTAACGTCCTCAAAGGAGGCAATGCTTGTGCTTGTTTAAAGTCATCAAAAGAGGCAATGTTTGTGTTTGTTTAAAGACCTCAAAAAGATGCAATTTTGCAAAAGTCCTCAAAGAAGGCAATTCCCCCTTTTACTTTGTGCTTTCTATTAAGTCAATAAGTGGAGAAAAGGACTCGCAATCGGCCCTCACACATTCTAGTTCGTGTCGTTCTTAGCTCACGTTATACACTGATGCTTTGAACCGTGCTTATTCTTCCATTGAGTCAAATAAAGTGGAAATGGTTTGTAACCAACCCCCACACGTTGTCATTTGTTTCTAAGATGTTAGCTCACGTTTGTTTAAATGTTGATGCTTCGAGTTATTACTCGAGTTATTACTCCCACTTTGAAATCCATTGGATTCTTTGTTTGTTGCTAGCTCGCACTTGATCTTTGTTTTGGTTTTGGTTTAAATTCTTTTGATTGCACTTGTGTTTGTACTTTTCTTTAGATCTATGCACACTCCCCTAGGATTGCTTGTTTCATTTTCAATTCAATTTGGACATTAGGTTGTGATCTTTGCATGTTCTCTTAGGATTTCTTGTTTCCTTTTCAATTCAAGTTGGATATTAGGTTGTAACCTTTGCATGTTCCCTTAGGATTTCTTTTTTCGTTTTCGACTCAAGTTGGACATTAGGTTGTAACTTAGGTAGAGATTTCTCTTTGTTACCCAAATCTTAGGGCCATCATTGTATGATAACATTAGGGGTAGAGATAGGTAGTCTCCCTTAGAATTTTTTTCATTTCCCTTTTTTCATGCTTAAAACTAAAACTTTCTTTTTCTTTGTTCAAACTTTAAAACACTCTAATATTAGTAAACCTTTTTCAACGTAAAAAACACCAACCAATGCAAACCTTTTTGTCTTTGAACTTTTTATTTTAAAACCTTTTTAAAAAAGGACATGCTTCGATAGCATCGTTCATAAAAAATATGCAACCAACCAAAACTTTTGAGGTGAACTACGAGTTCCTTGATCCCCATTGCACAAACGGTGGTACGTGGGCACAAAAGTTCACAACTGAGGCAGGCACGACTAATAAAACCTTTTCTTTTGTACATAATACTTTGCATACATGCATTTTACCCTTAGCTCATAAGCTTTAGATTTAAACACACCCTTTAGATTAGAATAACAAGAGTGGATCCCATGGAGTACCATGGATGTGAGGGATGTTAATACCTTCCCCTTTCATAATCGACTCCCTTATCTCTTCTCTTTGTCGCAAGACCTTGATTTCTCCCTCTTCAGGTTTTCTTTGATGATTTCCTTTCCCTTCTTGTGGGATAAATAAATGTATGATAGTGACTTCATTGTTTGTTTGAGAGGTTTATTTTCTCAGGTTGCTTAAACAACAACTATCAAAATACCATGCTTCTCCATCTGATGCTTTGAGAGTTATGTGAGTTACTTCCTTATACGTACCATTTTTAGGAATCCACCCTTTTTCTTTATTCACACTCTGTCTTCTTCTAGATTGTGGTGAAAATTTGGGATAGCCATATAGCTTGTTGTAGTAATGTTTTAAGTGACTAACCTTTGTGCAATAAGAACATTTCCATATCTGATTCCTGCCTCCCTTATAACTTTTTTAATGTCTATGCTAATGTTGGGGCATGAGATCTAACATCTTTTGCTCTTGATCCTTCATTGAGAGAACAAACTTTACTTCGGGCTTTACTTCTTTGTTCTTCACACCTTGACTCTCATAACCAATACCTCTAACATTACCAACATTCCTACCAACTTCAAGAGTCTCATCCAAAGCATCAGAACCATTATTTAACATTCTTACAGATTTAGTCATATTATCCAGTTTTGAATTTAGCAATACAACTTCCTCCTTCAGATCAGAAATCATGGATAAATGTTTTACTTCCTCAGCCTGTAGTTGAGCAATGACTCTTTTTTGCTCTTCTCCTTTTTGACATACTTCTTCATTTTTGATACACAACTCCATGTACGAGGCAACGAGTTCCTCAAAATTAAGTTCTTCGTCATAATCATAAACTCCAGTCAATGCATTCACTTGTTTGATTGATTCCTCTTCATGATCGCTTTCAGAGTCTTCCTCTGGCCATGACTCAAATAGACCTTTCTTCTGCTTCTTGAGGTAAGTGGCACACTCAGATTTTATGTGTCCAAATCCCTCACATTCATAGCACTGAACCCCTTTTCCCTGATTTGGATTTTCTTCAATCTTGAACTTTCCTCCATGGTCATAATTTTTATTGATTTCAAATGACATGTTCTTGGCATTTGACCTAGACTTCCTCAACACTTTGTTGAACTATCTTCCTAGTAACACAAGATCCTCAGATACTCCTGCTAAGTTCAAATCACCATTATCCTTCGAGTCTTTAATACTAGAAGCAAATGCTATACTCTTCTTTTTTTAGACCTTCCATTGATAGAAGATTCAAAGGTCGTAAGAGAGCTTTCAAGTTCATCCACATTCATATTGCTTATATCATGGGATTGTTCAATGGAAATCACCTTCATGTCAAACCTTTTTGGAAGAGATCTGAGCATCTCCTGATCAACTTATCCTCTAATATCTTCTCTCCTAAGTCTTCTGAGTCATTAGCAATGTCTAGAATAGTCATGTGAAAGTCCTGAATACTTTCATCCTTCTTCATCTTCAAGTTCTCAAATTTTGTCGAGAGAAGTTGAAGTTTTCCATCTTTACCTTATAATTTCCTTCATGGACCTTCCTTAAGGTCTCCCAAGTGGCTTTAGCATGCTTACAATTCTTTATCAGCTTGAAAATATTTTTATCAACTCCATTGAGTATGACATTTAATGCTTTGGAGTTTTCTTGGGCTGATAACTCATTAGCATCATTCCAATCTTCTTCAGGCTTCAGCATATCAATAACCTTACCATCTGCATCCACGACCTTTGGTGGTTCCCATCATTTGACAACATTTTCCAAGTCTTGTTGCCCAAGGATTTTATGAACATTTCCATATGAGGTTTCCAACTGTCATAGTTGGTACCATCCAGAATAGGTATTTTAACCATAACTCCATCATGCTTTTCCATTGCACCAGAAAGTCACTTCCCTGAATCTCACCCAGAGTCAAAGCAGGATGCTTGCTCTGATACCAATTGAAATTCTGGCTGTCAAATCTCGGATGTCCTAAGAGATATCGAGGCACCAGATCTGAATTCAACATGTAACAATAGGATATACACACAAACAAACAGTGTTGAAGGTAAATAACACAAAAATATGTTTACCCAATTCGGTGACAATAATACCTACTCTGGAGGCTACCAAGACATGGACAAAATTAATTAGATAGTATCAATTTGTAGACCATACATCAAACATACCAGTTTACAATCTACACACTTAATCACTACCCTCTGCTTAACTTCTACCTAAGACACACCTAGGTATGAGGCCCTCATGAAATCCCTCTTCAATCACACTCAACGATTGAAGCAACTCTAAACACAGTAGAGAAAAAAAATAGGAAGTCACTCTTCCAAGACACATAATCCTCAATGCTTAAAAGCTTATGAGAACTTACACATATATACACAATGCTTAAAAGCTTATGAGCATCTGACACACAAACATCCAATGCTTAAAAGCTTATGGATGCTTGACAGAACTTACAACCCAAAACAGTCATACTCTTCTATCAAGATGACATTAGAGAGTGTTGTACCCCAAAATTTTCTCTCTCATTTTCTTCAAGACATTCTTCTAAGATTCTCAAATACTCAAGGTTTCTCAAGAGTTGATCAGACAAACTCACCTCCTAAACAATGGATCAACAACTAGTGTTTCATCTTGTTCAAAGAAGATTGGATTGAAAGAGTCTCAAATGACTTTCATGGTTCATCATAGGTCCTCAATAATGCTTATGTCAAGTTTCAAGTCTTGCATCACAAGTTTGCTCAGTCAATGACTCAGATGACTGAAAATCAACTACGTTGGGTAAAAAGTCAACTATGGTCAATATACAATCAAACTTCAAGATTTTTTGTCAACATAAATATTTTGAGGTGATATTAATCATTTGATAAAGGGTAGATCATGATTCCTCAAGGAGAGCCCTAAAATCCTCAATGGTCAAAAAATTGTCAAATTAGGGTTTTGACTGAAGATGACTGATCATTCACCGTTGACCTAATGCATGACCTAATATCTTGAAGCATGATCTTAAGGACTAAAATACAACATCTTGACCTAATTACATGGCTCAAGACATTTCCAAAGATGCAAGTGATTGATAGTTGAAAATTTGAACAAAATGAATGGAAAGTCAACAGTCACTCAAAAGTCAAACTTTGACTTTTTGGTCAACATTGGAATTCAAAAGTCAAGAATCATCAAGATATTCAAAACTATCAAACTTGATCATCGAGGATCAAAAAGTCAACAAAATTCAAATTTGGAGAATTTTCTAACACTTAGAAAAATTCTAAGTGTTTTTGTTCTTAACAAAAATCCTAACTTCATAGCCATTTTTCACTAAGATCCAAGTTGATTCAAAGAAAAATTTCAACATGAAAGTTGTAGGGTTTGATGAATTCTACAACTTTGTCAATGAGGGTTTATTTCCAAAAAGTGCTTGGATTAAGAGATATGAGCCCATGAAGTTGTGATATTTTTTATCCAACACTTAGAAAATTTTCCAACAAGTTTTGGTCAATTTTTCATCTCAACTTCTTGGCCAATTTTCACCAAGTTCCCATTTGATTTAGCCAAAACTCACAACATGAAAGTTATAGACAATGTTTCAAGCTTTCCAAAATGTCCAAGAACACAATTTTATCATGCTTGAGATAGAAGTTTCGAAGAGATGAAGTTGGGTATCTAAGGTTGCATTATAGGTAATTTTTGTGACAAGTTCATAACCAAATGTTCAAGCCATGCTGCATAATCTTACTTTGCGAGCATTTAACCTCCAAATATTGCTATAATCAGAAGATTACACAAGCATTTGAGCTATGATCCAAGTGATTAAAGCTTTGTCCAAGCTTACTTGCCATTTAAGGGAGAAAGGTCACATTGCCATTTTGATAAAGTGACTTTATACACAATGTCAACTCTCCTTGAGCCCATATATTGTTTCTTCTGACTTCAAAACATCCCAGATCCAAGAAGCAACCATCTACATCATATCAACCACCATACATTGCCTTGGAACCATGACTTTGCAAGTTACTTCAAAATCAAGCTTCAAAACCATAACTTGTTATCCCAAGATTCTGGTTACTTCAAGATGTCAAACCTTTTCTCTATAAATAGAAAGTTCATTTGCAAGCTAACAAACGGATTCACAAGCCCTCTAACCCTCTCAAACTCTCCCAAATCAGATTGGCCTCAAAAACTCCATTTTTGAGCTTTGAAGTCAAAATATTTGAATCTCCCAAACCTTGCAACTTTTGTCCAAACCAATCATCCAAACACTTCATATACATCATGTATAGTTAATCCAAACACATGTTTCGTCACTGTAACATCATCTTCACCATCCACCATTTTCAAATTCCAACCTTGCAACTTGACTTGAGTATACTGTTCCACCCACTCTCAAACAAAGTGAGGATTGCAATACACTCCTCAAGGTTCCACCAAGCTAAAACAATCATCATCTTGCTTCTAGAAGTGCTTGAAGAAGCGTTGGACTTTCTCCAACTTGGTACATTTTTCAAACTTTGAACTCCTTATTTAAGAATCCTTTGTGCATACATTTTAAAGATAAAATGTAGATATCATGTCTATGAAGCTAACCATATCTTTAGTTTTTCTTTTAGTGGACTATGTGATGAGAATTTTGGAATTGAGTTTTCTAAAGTTTTAGGGTTCAGTTTAGTACCAAACAAAATTCATCCTAACCATTGATCTATAGCTTTTGAAATTTATATGGTTGGATTCGTGGTAAAAAATCAAGCAAGCTTGATGTTTACATCTTTCAATTGGGTTTAGAAAGGAAGCTTTTACAAAAATTTGAAAATTATGTTGTTGTCGTTGTTGTAAACGCGCGGGAGGAAGAAGATGAAGTCTAATTTTGAAAACAAGTTTACTTTATATTATTGCAACATATTTTATCACTAGATGTAACAGCCACTCCAATGGTAAGCAGCGCGCGTTTCATGTCACTTTTGCATTAGGGACCTGGGTTCGAGCCCCAGTGGTACCCTTTTGTTTTTTTACATTTTATTCTTGCAGATTCGGCACACCAAGCCCACACAAGTCCATCACGTGCCCTCACCTCATCACCATTTGATCTCATCCAAGGCAGATCCAACGCTCCAAATGCGTGCCCCATGATGTACCCTCAGAAAGCCATCCTCCCTGAATCATACAACGCTTGGGCTTAAGATGTTTAGGCCTTTTTTATTTTTGCTTCTTGTCACCCCCCAATTCTGCTTACAACTCAGGCACTTTTTTTTTTGTTTTAATTAACTTTATTTTCTAAAAATATTTTTATTTAATTAGAAAAAATCATAAAAATGATTAAAAAAATTAGATTAGGTTTTTTATTAATTAATTTAATTTTTGACAAATAAAAATTAATTTAATTTTATTTAATTAGAATTAGGTTTTATAATTCAAATATCTTTTTTAAATAAAACCCCAAAAATATTTTCTAAATACTAAGAATTATTTAGGTTTAAATTAATTAATTTAATTTTCATAAATAAAAATAATTAATTTAATTACACTTTGTTTTATTTTTAAATAATTAAATTGTAAATTAAATTAGAATTAGGTCTAATTTCTTTTATTTCACATTTCAAATATTTTCTAATCAAAGAAACCACAAAATATTTTCTTAAAATAATTAGAATTTTTAGGGTTTTTGCATCTTTCCCCTTTCTATCTCCGCGCATTTGTTTATTTTTCGCATTAAAAAATTATGTAACTGTCAAAAACTTGTAATAGATAATTAGGGTTTATTGCTTTCCTCCCGCATTCATAAACTTGTACCCCCATTCCCGAAGCATTGTAATAGCATAGGACATTTAATTTCCATAATTTATTGCTTTCCTTATTATTGTTAGTAATTAGGGTTTGTATGGAAAGATTAAAATTCAATCATTAGAAAACTTAATCTCAAAGATAAATACTTGAAATCAAAACACTTCATAGACACACACCTCTAGGGTGGCCCTTACTTGTTGCTTTGGATTTAAACAGTCACGTTCCTCGAATGTGAGATGCTTTAGCAAAGGCCCTTAGTTAAAAGATCATAGTCCCTCGATGACCCTTCAATGTTGCCTTTGGTAAACGATCTCAGTCCCTTACGAAAATTGCTAAAGCACCCTACAAGTTACCTTTTATGACTGTGCGATGACCCACACTTGTCCCTCACATCCAATGATAGGGCTTTCTACTAATTAATGGTAGGATAACACTGTCTAAAGGAGGAGGAAAAGAACAAATACTTTTTGAGTAAGTAGATTGCTCATAATCGCTTGCTCACAAATTAAAACAATTTCCACACCTCACACTTTCAAAACAATTACTTTCAAAGCGCTTTATAAACACTCTTGAGGACTGATACAAGGGTTATTATAAAGCAAACTTTCTTACATTGGAATTTTCAAAACACTTTACAAAACAAACACTTTCATCCAATAAATATTTTCAAAACAAACATTTCTATATACATTCTCAACGATACGAGAATCATTACAAAATTGTTGTACTTAGGCGTTTTCAAAATATTTTCTAACATACACAAACACAAAGCATTTCAAAGTGAGCTAGCAATTAAGAGCCCATAGATAACTACAGATGAAAAGGGTTCTAACACCTTCCCTTTTTATAACCTACCCCCCGAACTCAAAAAATTCTCAAAGGTTTTTCCTGTTCTTTTCACCCTTTCCTTTATTGGATAAAAGAAAAGTCGGCGGCGACTCTTACTATTCACAACATTTGCGATAAAACACAAAACCAAAATTCAGTTCTCCCACTGTATTACAGAATTGGCAACTTTGTTAGGGAATATAAAACTAAAAGTGGGGTTACCTTAAGAGCTAGATCACATTTATTGCTTTGCTTGTTTGCCTTGTATGCTTTATATTTCGGGATATGCTTGGGTATATTTCTTGTATAGTTCCTATACCCAGATCTAGGGGCATTTTAGGTAAGTAGCAATAGATTATGAAAACTATACGGCGTAGACCGATATGGTTGAAACGATGGCTACATTAGTGCGACACATTAGTTTATACTGGTGTCCCTTGAGTAAGTCAAGGAGAATGTTGGGCTACTGTGTGGTGTCATAAGCACTAACTGACCTTAGAACCTTAGTTGACACAACTTAGCCATTAGAAAGTAGTGAGATGGCTGGCTTTGGTGCAGACTGAAGTTGTTTGATACTCGATGTTACACTCATTGAGATTAGACACTTAGGATATTTCGGTCGCAATTTAGATGCTTGTTCTGAAATAATGCCTGAGAGAAAGATCAGTGATATTGAGGCTCATAGAACTCGGTTATTTCTTTTAGGATAGGTTAAGCTAACTAAAACATCAAGAGGGTACTTACCTACAAACTCCATGCAAGCTTAAACCTAAGGTCTTGTGTGTTTTGTTTGTGTTTGATTAATTATTCAAACATGACATCATAACATCATGACATCATTATACATATCATTTTCACTAACCATTTCAAGGACCTAGGGATTTATCTTTTTTCTGTTTTGTAGGTTATGGCTTTCGCTCACAGAAACACTCTCCGGATTAGTTTTATGAGGATACCTTCTCAACTTAAGGAGTTAGTGTCAAGGATTCCCGAAAGTTCTCCATTCATCAAAAGTCACAGTCGACTACTCAGTTTGGTTACCTTGGGTTTTGAAGAAGACATGATGAGTGTTCTATTCCAGTACTTTGACCTCGTACATCACTGCTTCACCTTTCCTGATTATCAGTTGATTCCCATAATGGAGAAGTTTTCTCAATTAATGGGATACCATTTCTCAATCAAATACCTTTCACCAGTTTAGAGAAAGATCCATGACCTGAGGAGATTGCAGCAACCTTACATTTGAAGCGGTCTGACATTGTACCAAATTGGGAAACAAGGAGTGGAGTCAAGGGTTTTCTATCTAAATTTCTATTAGAGAAGGCTTGACTATTTTTGGATTCTATGAGTTTTCAAGCTTTCGAAGAAATCTTGGCCTTTTTGATCTATGGTTTGGTGTTATTCCCAAATCCAGACCAACTCATAGATGTGAATGCCATCAAAATATTTCTTTCTCTTAACCCCGTGTCTACCTTGATCGGAGACATTTTGCATTCTCTTCACACTCATACTATGAGGAAACGAGGGACTCTTATATGTTGCATACCTTTTCTATCTAGGTGTTTATTTCTCACCTTCCCCGATCAATAATGAATAATGAACAAGGTTTAAGGTGGTCTCAAAGGATGATGCCACTCTCTCATTCAAATATCTTTTAGTGTTCCCGATCTCTAGAAGATGTTACTATTATTAACCGCTGCGAGGAATTCCCTAATGTTCCGTTCCTTGGCATTAGGGGAGGTGTTACTTACAACGCTTCTTTGGCTCTACGATAATTTGGTCATACTCGAAGAGATGGTCATCATGACGCACTTATCCAAGGTATTATGTTCGACTACGAGAACAATTTTCAAGGTTATCGTTAAAGGTTTATACGTGCTTGGGGCATGGTAAACAAGGTTGATAACAAAACTTTAGGACAAAAGAATTTTATCCCTTTGGAGCCCTTTCTCAAATGGGTACGATCTCGTGCTCAAAATCTTATGATGACATATCCCGCTGTCTTACCAGTAATAGTGGAGCCTGTTGTTGAAGTGGATATTCGTTATATCATTCTTCATCCAAACATGCCCACTGACCTCGAAGAATTGCAGAAGTCCTGGATTCAACTCAAGGAAGAACGAGACACCTTTGAAGCTCAATTCTATGCAAGTGAAAAGAAAGTTTTGGAGCTGACGAAGTAACTTCATAAAGAGCGGAGCCTTAATGCATACATCAACATGAAGAGGAAACGTCCGTGGGAGACTTGAGTCTTAGCTTTTATGAGTTTATATTTGTTGTCTCCTTGAGAACCTTTTGCTTTTCATTATAAGCCTAGAAGGCAGTTGTAAATTTGAACTTATTAATGAAATCTTTGTCTCTGTTTCCTTTTGGATAGCAAATTTAAATCTCCTAAGGTCCTTGAAAACATTGCATCCACATATCATGCATCATTTCATAAGCAGGTTTTCCAATACAGGTTTCCTCATCTATTTACTGTTTATTTCAATATAAGATGGCTCTTGAACAAACTGTTAAGGATCTCCAAACTCAGCATGCATAATTTCAAGAGACTCTTCTAAATTTGGCCAACGGGCAACAAGAGATGATGGAACTCCTCACCACAAAAAATAATACTAAGAAGCAGCATGTTTTTCTCAACATGTGGAGAAGATTCAAAGGCCCTGCTTAACCAGTTCGATTGAATGATATTTCCTCTGAGGAAGACGACAACCAAGAAGAGGATGGCAGAAATGCCAGGGACGAAGATAGAAATAATCAGGCTTCTGAGGATAAAGACTACTCCGACGAATAATATCCTCCTGCAGATGACAAGTATAAGCAGTTGGAAGACCGACTCAAAGTTGTGGAAATCCAGAAAGTACCTAGATTAGATTTTGGAGAGCTAGGTCTGACCCCGGGGGTGGTCATCCCTCACAAATTCAAGGTCCCTATATTTTCTAAATATGATGGGGTCTCTTGTCCCAAACTTCATCTGAGGTCGTATCTTCGAAAAATCTGTTAGAACAAGATTGGTTATGATCATATCTCAGAGTTTTGATGATAACAATAAAATATATTTTATATAATTGATACTCTGATGAGCATATTTATTTGTTTCAGATAATGTTATGACTGAAGTATTTTCCTATATGAAAATCATTTTGACGTGCTGAGCGGAAAATAAATGAAGAAGTTCTTTGATGAAAGAACTATTTGTTTTAGCGCAAGTTCTGATGCTGACTCTGATAAGAAACTATTTTATGCATCTTCTAAAGCTTAGCAAGTTTCCATGTAAACTATGTTCAGAAGTACTTTGAAAGCAAGCACTGATAAGAAGTTATTTGCAAGCATATTCTGAAGCAAGATGTGAAGCTAGTTCTGATAGAATAAAGAAGCTAACAAGTCTTGTCAAGTTTCAGGAAACATGCTCTGACAAGTTTCATTTGTTCATTTAATGCAAAGACGACTACATGCACTCAAGTGTGTACGCTAGTTCATTGGAAAATACAATACTGTAAGCAAACACGCAAACATTAATTGCTCTCCACTTTTGAAGGCAGCAACGGTCATTTTATTCATGCTATAAATAGAAGATCATTTATTGCAAGCCAACTACCCAACTACGTGAAAATATTATGCTGCTCACAAATTATTTTACAAACACTTTGTGCAAAACTAATATTAGTGAAAAATCACAGTTTGTGATATAGCTTTTTAAGAAGCAATTTGTTTCACTATCTGTAAAGATTTAATTCTTGTATTTGTTCCTTGAGAGACCAAGCTTGGTCATATTTCTCAAGAAGGCTAGGACTAGTTTGAGTCTTAGTAGTGTTAGTCACTTATAAGTTTACTTGTGCTTTGAATTGTTAGTCACAATAGTTTGGTTGTGTGATTGTAATCTATTTGATTATAGTGAATTAAATCCTTGTTGAGAAAGGCAAAACCACCTTGGCGGGTGGACTGGAGTAGTTTGAGTTTAAAGAACCAGGATAAAAATAACTGTGTCTTTTCATTATTGTTGAGCCTTTAAGAAAAATAAAAAGAGAAACTTAACCAACCCCCCCCCCCCCTCTTTTAAGTGTTTTCTCACCCTTCAAAATCCAACCTCATACTGCTGACCAGAAATTATGGATCCATTTCTTCCAAGAAAGTTTGGCTGGCACTTAACTTGAATGGTTCTAACAGCGGGAAGGAACCAACATTCTCAGATGGGAAGACCTGGCTACTACTTTCTACAAGCAGTATCAATATAATGTTGACCTGGCGCCGACTCGTGTGCATTTGCAAAACATGTCCATGGGCTCAAATGAAGGGTTCAAGGAGTATGAAAAAAAATGGAGAGATGTAGCTAGAAGGGTGCAACCTCCTTTGACTAACCAGGAATTTGTGGATATGTTCATGGGCACTCTGATGGGTCCATTCTTTAATTTGCTGATTGGGAGTTCTTCATCATGGTTTACTGAGCTGATTCTGACTGGCGAACAAGTTGAAAGTGGTATCAAGAGCGGGAAGATTCCAATGGCTACATCTTCTAATGCTGTGAAGAAGCCATTCAGTGGTAAGAAAGAAACCAATGATGTCTATGGAAAGAAAGGTCGTAGTAAAAGTAACTGCTATCAGTCTATGGGAGCGGTGTTGATCTCTAATCTGGCGCTTCTTCAAGAACAACAACAAGGAAACCAACGTAGGTCAGACGCTCCAAGGAGGCAGTTTACCAAGTGTGATCGGTGGATCTGGAACTGACTGTTTAACGCTGGTTCGCGAAATTTCGCGGAAGCAAGAGTCGCCACCGTCTTTTATTTTCTCCAAATGGAAAGGACAAAAGCACAGAAAAATTCCTTAAAGAGATTGCTCTCGGTTCGGGAGGTAGATTATAGAAAGGGAAGGTGTTAGCACCCTTTCTATCCATGGTTATCCATGGGCTCTTAGATACTTGCTCATTTGTGTTTTCAAAAGGTTTGTTTGCTTTTCAACTGTGGGTTTTAAAAAGTTTCTTTGAAAATTCCAGTTCGACTCTTGTATCGGTCCTCAAGAGTGTTTGAAAAATTGCTTTCGAAAGCTTTTGAAAAGGTGTCGGTGTGAAAAGTATTTTTGATTTGTTTTGAAATTTAGAGCAAGTATCTAGAGAACCTACCTACCCTAAGGAATTCGTCTGTGTAAATGTCCTTTAAAGTAGTTCCATCCCACCATTGAGAGGTAGGTAGCACCACCGTTGGAGGTGTTCGGGTCAATTCGAGTTTGTAGGGACATGGTGATCACCAGAGCAATGGGAAGACACCTTAGAAGCTACCCTCATGCCAGGTTCCCGGATCATGAGGACTTACTAAGACATCCTCTACTCGACGATCACCTTTCGAGGCAAGGCAACAGTGAGGCGTACCCTAGGGGTGGTGTGTGATTTGTGTGTCATGTTCAGTTATTTTGTCTTATTCATGTCAAGGTGATCTATGCGTTTGTTTTTATTTTATCATTCATTCTTGCATGCATTTATTTAACAGTTAAAAAAGATGCGGAAATTGAAAGTTCTAAACTATTACAAAGGTGCGGGTCCACATCGCCAAAATTAAAATCCATGATCCGATTTTGACGGAAAGTAAATAAAGAAATAAAATAAAGTGCGAGAAATTAAGTTTACAAGGCTTTGGGAGAGTTACATAAATATTTAAAAGAAGGAAATAAATAAAAATGCGCGAATAGGAATTAAAATTGGAAGCGAGGGCGTTGGACCCTTTTTAATGAAATTAAATTAAATGATTAAACTAATGAAATTAAATTAAATGATTAAACTAATGAAATTAAAGAGAAAAAAGAAATTATTATTTTTTTTTTGAGTTTTTGGTATTTATGTTTTTTATGTATTTTTATGAGAAAGATTAAATGAAATTAAAATATTAACCCTAATTCTAATTTTTTTTATTTATTAAGAAAAACATGTTAAAATTAAACCTAAAATTAATCTAATTATTTACATGCAATTTTGATTTATAAAAATAAATAATTAATTATTAGTGAAATTTATTTACAAAAAATATTAATTAAATAAATATATTTTGATTTTTATGACTTTTCTGTTTTTTACTATTTTTTATATTTTATGAAAATAAGTTAAATTAAAGGAACTAATTAAAAAAAAGAAATAATTGAAATAAATAAAATAAGGAAAAGAAAGAAAATACAATACCTTGGGGGGTTTCTGTCCCCTTTTTGGAGGTGAATTGGAGTGGTTTGGCCATTTGTGTTCTGGCCTCATCATGCATAAGTTGTTCTACTTTGGCCATTTGGCTTTTGGCTTTTGGCCATTTGGCTTTTGGCCTCAACGTTCCTTAATGAACCTGGGATCCTGTCTAAATCTGCAGTTGAATCTCACGAACACATTAAATAAAATCATAAAATGCAAACAAAGCCAATATATGAAGAAATTTAATGTTTAGGCATAATATGGTATGTATGAATGATTATACCCTTTTGATCATGGAGATCAAGTCAATCTTACCCTTACTGGAAAATCAGTTGCCTGAATGCTTTTATGCCTTACTGGAAAATTAGGATCATGGAGATCAAGCCAGCCTTACCCTTACTGAAGAAGTAATAAGATGTTGGTTTGTAACTGAGATGACTTGTTTGTAGTGAGAGAGGGATTTGTAATAAGGATTTCAAGGTTTTAAGGTTCTTGAAAGAATTTGATATTCTAACAGTGTTGTGGCAAGATTTTTTCTCTCTTTTCCTCCTCTTTCTCCTCTGGTTTGTGTGAAAAGAAGGTGATTATATAATGGAAATTAGGGTAAAGCAAATGGGCTTTGAATGTGCAATTGGGCCTCCAATATTCACTTGAATTCGTCACTTTCCAGGCTAAATCGCAGGGACTTAAGTGCATTTTTTGAAGTTGAAATGTGAAAACAAAATGTAGCTGACATCGATAACTAACTCCTGTCCGAAAATCGGCTCAATCGGATAAACGGTGAATTAGTTATGAATTTTTGAAGTTTCAGCTCAGACAAACTTATTTTGGGCTCCAGTGTCGACTCTGACACGTTCTTCAATAAAAAACTGGTATTGATCGGAGCATAATCTAGTCTCGACTTTTGAAGCAAAGTTGTAGATCTACGAGTCAGGGACCTTGTGTAAAAATATGAGCCCAATCCGATAAAAATTGACCGAGTTATGAATTTTCGAAGTTTCGGCTCAGATGAAATAATATTCAGCATTCAGGATTTTCGGCGTGTCACGCACTCTGAGCAAAAAATGAAGGCCTTTTGAATACCGTTTGAACTCAATACCTTCTGTGAAAATGTAGTAAACTCAATTTGTGAAATTTTGGCGCTGGAACCAGCTCGATACGATGAAAATCGACCAAGTTATGATTTTTTGAACATGACGCAAATAAACTTCTGTCACAAATTTTCTGCACGAAAATACTTGATAAATCCACATTTTTGAAGACCTTCTGATCGAAATTGGCTTCCAGCCGTGAGAGATGAAAACATAGATAATGTCAAGACGAAATTTTGGCCACCGGAACGGGTTCAAAACGAGTCACGATCTTCAAGTTATGAATTTTTTAGCGCGTAAAAACTGCACTTTCAGCACACTTTTTCACTATATTTCTTCAAGAAAACTCACACATTCGGATACCTTCTTTAAAGAATTGACTCTTGAGCCGAATCTGAAATTGAGAATATGTTATCAGAGATATCTTGGCGAAAGAACACCTGAATATAACGCGCCGGGTTGGACTTGTGAATTTTCTTGAAATGTTTTGAGAAATATGGGAGGGCAAATTTTGGGGTACAACAGTTGCCCCTGTTCAATCTTCTTAAACCTGAGGATGTAGATTGGCTGACGTGCCTTTCGTAATCCGAAGGTGGAAGATGATTGGACACTAGAGTGCCCAGAAATTTGCGCTCACATAGTAGTGTGATGGTGGGAATGGGCTTATAGATGCCATTTGGAGATTGATGGATAAGATGATGGGCTTATAGATGCCATGCTAGGAGATGATGGATGGTGGATGGGCTTATAGATGCCATGATGAGAGATAATGGATAAGTGGATGGGCTTATAGATGCCATGCTGGGTGTCGATCGCGTAAGAGATTCCTTAGCGAGAACTTGCGTGCCTGCAAAAAAAAGAAAAATGAGTACCTGGCCTGTTACAGGAGCTGGTCTTCGGATAGATGTGCAGGTGTGTCCTGACTGGTTACAGGAGCTGAATCTGGAGCTTCAAATGGTGATGAATGAACCAGGGATGGTTACTACCTCAACAGGAACGGTGAGAGAACCTTGGATGACTTTAACCTCAACAGCAAACATTGAGAGAATCTTGGTGGGAATTACCATCTCCGCAGTATCGGGGAGAGAACCATAGGCGATTACCACCTCAACAGCAAACATTGAGAGAACCTTGGATAACTTCAACTTCAACAGCAATCGTTGAGAGAAGCCTGGGATTACCAACTCCACAGGATCGGGGAGAGAACCATAGGCGATTACCACCTCAACAGCAAACATTGAGAGAACCTTGGATAACTTCAACTTCAACAGCAATCATTGAGAGAAGCCTGGGATTACCAACTCCGCAGGATCGGGGAGAGAACCATAGGTGATTACCACCTCAACAGCAAACATTGAGAGAACCTTGGATAACTTCTACTGAGTCTTTATCAGGAAAATCTGTTTGGGGTCGATTTAGCTGGACTAGAGAAGGCCTTGGACTGGATAAGAAATCTTTGGAGTCGATTAACTGAACCGGTCTAGGTCTTGGAATGTCTTCAACTGGGTTTTCAAAAGAAAAACCTTTAGGAGTTGGTTTAACTAGACCAGAGAACGCCTTTGACTGGATAATAACCAGGAAAAATCTTTGGAGTTGATTTAACTGAACCAGACAAGGTCTTTGGAGTCTTCAACTGAGTCTTCAAAAAGAAAAACCTTTAGGAGTTGGTTTAACTAGACCAGAGAACTCCTTTGACTGGATAATAACCAGGAAAATCTTTGGAGTTGATTTAACTGAACCAGACAAGGTCTTGAAATATGCTTGAGAACTTAACTGGATATTTCCTGAAAGGTAAAGGTCAGTCATATGCAATGCGTGATATGGATCAAGCAATGATGTTCTCAACATAAATGAGACTTGTAAGATATGATGCGTCTATGCATGCTATAATGATGTATGGAAGTGCGATGTTTATGAATGTATTTTTCGTCTAGGCAAGTAAATCCTTGACGGGTGCCGGGAAGTCACTCCTGGACTGATGTTGGAGAATAGATTTTGCTTCCGCTGGGGATGATAATTGCAAGAATACCGGTAGGAGAAGATGACTCCGTTAGGGAATAAACTTGGCGAATGGATTACTCTGCGGGGAGAAAAGTACTATAACGATCTTGCTGGGAAGCAATACTCTGTGGGGAGAGAGATACTTTGTTGAGTTAATGGTAACTTGCTGGGGATACCATTGTTGTGCTGGAAGTGTTAATAGACTTCGCTGGGGATAAGAAGGCTCCGTCGAGGACGCTCTTTCCGTGGTTTTTGGCTGAGGGTAACCCAGTTATATCCTGTTAAGGAAATAACTCTTTGAATAAAGCCGGGGGACGCGTTCGTGCTTTGCGAGGATAAGCTTCCAGAATCTACCGGGGATAAGCTTACTGCTTGGGGAGATGGATTCCAACTTTCCTGGGGAAACCTGATTGGACTCTCTTGGGGAAGTTTTGAATTGTACTGGGGAAGTGACTCCGCTGAATGTTTGATATACCGCCGGGGAACAATCTTTAGACCAAGACTGCTGGGGATGCCTGTTAAGAATGCATATATGCTGCTGGGGAATATTGAGATCTGCTGGAGGATACTCAACTTCCTTAAGGTTTGATAATATAGCTTTGCTTGAGGAGAGTATACTGCTTGCTGACGCACTCTCTGGGGAATTAGAATATTTGGTTGTGTTCTTTAGCTGAACCTGTCTTGGTACCTTGGTGGACAGAACAATTAGATTGCTTAGACCGCCCATTATTGCCCCTGTTTCTAAGGTGGGAGAGGAAGGCCTATGAGGTGCTGATAGTTGTTGACGGGAAAACCTTCTTCTGGTAGGCAGATGACATAGTCGTACGCTTTGATCCCTAACTTTTGCCTGGACCGCCCTTTCGGGTTTTCAGTCCACCGGGATATCCATTTTTGCCCAAGCCGCCTTTTCAGGTTTTCGACTTGCCGGGTGTACAAATTTTTTCATTTCATCCCTTATTTTTGCCCGAACCCTTTTGGTTCGCCGGGAAGCCCTTATTTTTGCCTTGGTGTGTCAACCTAGCGGGTCTTTGATTATGCGTAGTATTTTTTCCGACTATGTCCACGTTCTCAGAAAGTAGGGAGTTGCCCCTGTTAGAAGTATTTTGTCATGCCCCCACAAGGTATTTGATCAGGCAAGATTCGTTGTTGGAATGCCCCAAGTGACTTAGGAGGAGATTTGCCCCAGGCTATTTGGCCTTTTGAGAGATTCTCTGAATCTTGACTTAACTGCCCCAGATGATGGACAATAGTCATGCCATGCCCCTTGATTGGAAGTACTTCTGTTCATTAGGCATTCGTCGTGCGAATTTCCCTGCTGTTCAAACAAATAGTCATATGCAAACAAAGTTATGTTAAAAATGCAAAGCCTATGTCTGTCTTGAAGATTTTGAAAATGCATTCTTTTTTCATAAAACAAGTGAATGTTTGTAAAACGTGATGTCAACTCTGTATTTACCGTAAGCCTTAAGGAGTCAGGATACCTTTCGTAACAGTATGCTTTCGAACTAACCCATGCTTCAGCTAGGACTTTTGAGGGTTATAACGTGGCTTGGTTCACGGTTTAAGAAACAAAGGATAAAGGCTCAAATTATTTGTACCCACCCGTTCTTCGTGATGCTCTTCCAACCTAAACTCAGCTAATCGTGCGTTAGACCTTATTGAGTCTTTGCTTTGATATAGTGATGGTTTGGATACTGACAGTTTATTTTGACCAGGCAGTCATTTCTTTGTTGAGGGTTTGTGGGACCTCTTTCTTTTTGACTTTGTTATCCCTATTTTTTTTGCCTGTACTGTTTCTTTTATGGAATTACAGTCAGCGGGATGCCCCAGTTTTGCAAGTCTCCTTCATAGGTTTTGACTTGATGGGTGTTTATTTTGAGGGGTAATGACTGCCTGTCTTTATGATTATTCGGAACCATCACTGTCTTTTGTTTTGTGAGGACGTCTTTGGTGCTATTCGTTGTGCACTTGGATCAACTGAGAGACTACCCTGCCCCAGGTTATGATTAAGGGTTTTAATTTTCGAAAAGAAAAACTCCTACTTCTTTGGCTCGAAGGGGTTGACGAGGGATTATCTTCCTTATAACTCCAGTGTTTAGGAATTGAAACAATGCCTGTACCTCATCAGCGGGGTTTGTTCAAAAGCATACTGTAGATTGCGGTATCGTTTTCGTCATCCTCCCTCAAGAGGCTTAGAATTATTGAGAGTTGATCATCAGAAAAAATATGAAAATAATTTGCATATAGTGAATATGAATATATTACTTCAAAACAGACATATGCGACGCATTAATAACATAACAATGTTTAACATGAGTAAATGTTTGAACAAAAGAAAATTGCAACTTGAACATTCGAATGAACAAAAATTTCTCAATCCTAGCCATAATTTGGCAAGGGAGCAGTGATTATGTTCGGAGTCTCAGGTACTTCAAACTGAATCTCTCCAGCGTCGATCATGTCTTGAATCTTGTTTTTGAGGGGCCAGCAGTTGTCCGTAGTATGCCCGGGGCTATCAGAATGGTATGCGCACCTATCGTTGGGATGATAGTTAGGAGCATAAGTGTTTGGATTCCGGAGAGGAGCCCTTAAGGTGATCAGCCCTGCCTCCAACATTTATTGTAGTGCTTGATCCAGCGACATGTTGATCTTGGTGAACTGCCTTTTAGGCTTGTCTGGTTTGCTCTGATCAGCCCGTTGTTCTGGGCGAGGTCGTTGTTGGACCTGTGAAGTAATAGCAGCTTGGAGAGGCCCAAACCTTTGACTTCTTGGAAGTTGATTAATGACTGGGTCCCTGACTTGGGCTGGTTGCTTCATGTCTTGATGAAGCTGACTGATCATGGCCCTCAGCTCTCCTTGCTCCTGAGCTAAACCTTGAATGAGGGCTCTTCGGGTTGTTGAGAGTCCTTCTTCCAGGGTCAAAGGCTCACCATATCTAGTGGGTCATAGCCCCTGACTTTAGTCATCATGTCTGGTTTTGATTTCCAAACAACCTTGGTTAGGAGAACCTTCTCCAGGAGTCAAAGCTCACCATATCAAGTGGGTCATAGCCCCTGACAACCTTGGCTAGAGGAAAATAAATCCTCTTTGCCCCTTGCTGGGATAGTTGATTCACCATGACCTGCATCACAAGCCCTTGAGATCCTTGAAATGGGTTAAGATGTATGCAATGGTATGATGTCATGGTATGCATGGGGAATGTAGGTAACCCTGTTATGAGTCCCAATTAAGGACTGCAAACCAAAACCTGCAAGAAACTTAGTACACTCTGTTAGGAGTCCCAATTAAGGACTATAAACGAAACCTGCAAGAAACTTAGTAAACCCTGTTATGAGTCCCAATTAAGGACTATAAACAAAACCTGCAAGAAACTCAAGTGTCAGACAACAAGCATGCAAATAGTCAAGTTGGAAGGCACACAAGTCACACAAGAGAAGCCCTTAGAGTTTAGGCCAGCATGAGGTCTAGGTATTACCCTCTTGAAGTTGGTGGGCTCAACCTGTCCTATCAAAGTAACCGGGTTCTTAGAGGATCCCAATATCATTGACTACCCTCAATCGGTCATAACTCCAGCATCGCAATCTTTTCTTGCGGCCAGAACCATCATGAGAGTTTAGCCTCAATGGGCGTAGCATACTGCTACTGTTCTAATGGCCAAGTTGTGTCATTTAAGGTTCTAAGGTTGTTGGTGCTTAATGACTCCTTAGAAGACCCATATTCTCCTCGTTGCAACACAAGGGATATCGGTACAGACCAAGGTGCCACACCAACGTAGCCACTACTTCACCCGTGTCGGTCTACGCCGGACAGGTCCCTCACAACTTATGCTACCTAAACAGGGTATCCCCAGATCCGGGTTAGGATCTATGTAACTCCCATGCAACCCACAATAGTAAAGCAAGCAAGTCAATACAATTGAAAACACAGTTATGAACTACCCTAAGGTACACCTCACTTTAAGTAAAGTCCCCAGCAGAGTCGCCAGTTCTGTGATCGGTGGATCTGGAACTGACTGTTTAACGCTGGTTCGCGAAATGTCGCGGAAGCAAGAGTCGCCACCGTCTTTTATTTTCTCCAAATGGAAAGGACAAAAGCACAGAAAAATTCCTTAAAGAGATTGCTCTCGGTTCGGGAGGTAGATTATAGAAAGGGAAGGTGTTAGCACCCTTTCTATCCATGGTTATCCATGGGCTCTTAGATACTTGCTCATTTGTGTTTTCAAAAGGTTTGTTTGCTTTTCAACTGTGGGTTTTAAAAAGTTTCTTTGAAAATTCCAGTTCGACTCTTGTATCGGTCCTCAAGAGTGTTTGAAAAATTGCTTTCGAAAGCTTTTGAAAAGGTGTCGGTGTGAAAAGTATTTTTGATTTGTTTTGAAATTTAGAGCAAGTATCTAGAGAACCTACCTACCCTAAGGAATTCGTCTGTGTAAATGTCCTTTAAAGTAGTGCCATCCCACCATTGAGAGGTAGGTAGCACCACCGTTGGAGGTGTTCGGGTCAATTCGAGTTTGTAGGGACATGGTGATCACCAGAGCAATGGGAAGACACCTTAGAAGCTACCCTCATGCCAGGTTCCCGGATCATGAGGACTTACTAAGACATCCTCTACTCGACGATCACCTTTCGAGGCAAGGCAACAATGAGGCGTACCCTAGGGGTGGTGTGTGATTTGTGTGTCATGTTCAGTTATTTTGTCTTATTCATGTCAAGGTGATCTATGCGTTTGTTTTTATTTTATCATTCATTCTTGCATGCATTTATTTAACAGTTAAAAAAGATGCGGAAATTGAAAGTTCTAAACTATTACAAAGGTGCGGGTCCACATCGCCAAAATTAAAATCCATGATCCGATTTGACGGAAAGTAAATAAAGAAATAAAATAAAGTGCGAGAAATTAAGTTTACAAGGCTTTGGGAGAGTTACATAAATATTTAAAAGAAGGAAATAAATAAAAATGCGCAAATAGGAATTAAAATTGGAAGCGAGGGCGTTGGACCCTTTTTAATGAAATTAAATTAAATGATTAAACTAATGAAATTAAAGAGAAAAAAGAAATTATTTTTTTTTTTGAGTTTTTGGTATTTATGTTTTTTATGTATTTTTATGAGAAAGATTAAATGAAATTAAAATATTAACCCTAATTCTAATTTTTTTTATTTATTAAGAAAAACATGTTAAAATTAAACCTAAAATTAATCTAATTATTTACATGCAATTTTGATTTATAAAAATAAATAATTAATTATTAGTGAAATTTATTTACAAAAAATATTAATTAAATAAATATATTTTGATTTTTATGACTTTTCTGTTTTTTACTATTTTTTATATTTTATGAAAATAAGTTAAATTAAAGGAACTAATTAAAAAAAAGAAATAATTGAAATAAATAAAATAAGGAAAAGAAAGAAAATACAATACCTTGGGGGGTTTCTGTCCCCTTTTTGGAGGTGAATTGGAGTGGTTTGGCCATTTGTGTTCTGGCCTCATCATGCATAAGTTGTTCTACTTTGGCCATTTGGCTTTTGGCTTTTGGCCATTTGGCTTTTGGCCTCAACGTTCCTTAATGAACCTGGGATCCTGTCTAAATCTGCAGTTGAATCTCACGAACACATTAAATAAAATCATAAAATGCAAACAAAGCCAATATATGAAGAAATTTAATGTTTAGGCACAATATGGTATGTATGAATGATTATACCCTTTTGATCATGGAGATCAAGTCAATCTTACCCTTACTGGAAAATCAGTTGCCTGAATGCTTTTATGCCTTACTGGAAAATTAGGATCATGGAGATCAAGCCAGCCTTACCCTTACTGAAGAAGTAATAAGATGTTGGTTTGTAACTGAGATGACTTGTTTGTAGTGAGAGAGAGATTTGTAATAAGGATTTCAAGGTTTTAAGGTTCTTGAAAGAATTTGATATTCTAACAGTGTTGTGGCAAGATTTTTTCTCTCTTTTCCTCCTCTTTCTCCTCTGGTTTGTGTGAAAAGAAGGTGATTATATAATGGAAATTAGGGTAAAGCAAATGGGCTTTGAATGTGCAATTGGGCCTCCAATATTCACTTGAATTCGTCACTTTCCAGGCTAAATCGCAGGGACTTAAGTGCATTTTTTGAAGTTGAAATGTGAAAACAAAATGTAGCTGACATCGATAACTAACTCCTGTCTGAAAATCGGCTCAATCGGATAAACGGTGAATTAGTTATGAATTTTTGAAGTTTCAGCTCAGACAAACTTATTTTGGGCTCCAGTGTCGACTCTGACACGTTCTTCAATAAAAAACTGGTATTGATCGGAGCATAATCTGGTCTCGACTTTTGAAGCAAAGTTGTAGATCTACGAGTCAGGGACCTTGTGTAAAAATATGAGCCCAATCCGATAAAAATTGACCGAGTTATGAATTTTCGAAGTTTCGGCCCAGATGAAATAATATTCAGCATTCAGGATTTTCGGCGTGTCACGCACTCTGAGCAAAAAATGAAGGCCTTTTGAATACCGTTTGAACTCAATACCTTCTGTGAAAATGTAGTAAACTCAATTTGTGAAATTTTGGCGCTGGAACCAGCTCGATACGATGAAAATCGACCAAGTTATGATTTTTTGAACATGACGCAAATAAACTTCTGTCACAAATTTTCTGCACGAAAATACTTGATAAATCCACATTTTTGAAGACCTTCTGATCGAAATTGGCTTCCAGCCGTGAGAGATGAAAACGTAGATAATGTCAAGACGAAATTTTGGCCACCGGAACGGGTTCAAAACGAGTCACGATCTTCAAGTTATGAATTTTTTAGCGCGTAAAAACTGTACTTTCAGCACACTTTTTCACTATATTTCTTCAAGAAAACTCACACATTCGGATACCTTCTTTAAAGAATTGACTCTTGAGCCGAACCTGAAATTGAGAATATGTTATCAGAGATATCTTGGCGAAAGAACACCTGAATATAACGCGCCGGGTTGGACTTGTGAATTTTCTTGAAATGTTTTGAGAAATATGGGAGGACAAATTTTGGGGTACAACACCAAGATTAGTATGCCATTATGTAATACAGTGGCAGGACCGACTGTTATACTAGTTTTGCGTTTGTGTTTGCAAATGTTGCGGTAAGAAAGAGTTACCATCGACTTTTCTTTTATCCAAAAAAGGAAAGGGTGAAAAGAAAAGAAAAAGACCTTTCAGGATTATTTCTGAGTTAGGGGGGTAGATTATGGAAAGGGAAGGTGTTAGCACCCTTTCCATCCGTAGTTATCTATGGGCTCTTAGATGCTTAGCTCACTTTGAAATACCTTGTGCTTTGTGTGTTTTTGAAAAGTATTGAAATGCCAAATAGCAAGGCAATTTACTTTATGATAACTCTTGTATCAGTCCCCAAGAGTGCTGATAAAGCGTTTTGAAATGTTTTTTTGAAAGTGTGTTGTGTATGTGTATGTGATACGGTGGGAAGAACTGACTTTTTTTTTTGGAATGCTGGTTTGCGTTTTGCGTTCGTGTTCGCAAAATGTCGCGGTAAGCAAGAGTCGCCACTGACTTTTATTTTATCCAACAAGGAAAGGAAAGAAGCACAGAAAAATTCCTTTCTTAGAGATATTTCTCGGGTTCGTGGGGTAGATTATAGAAAGGGGAGGTGTTAGCACCCTTTCTATCCGTGGTTATCCACGGGCTCTTATGTACTTGCTCAATTGTTTTCAAAATTGTTTTCTTTGTGCTTGTGAGGTTGAAAAAGTTTTTTGTTTAAAACTTCAATTTAACTTTTGCTTCTGTCCTCAAGAGTGTAATGAAGTGTTTTGAAAACTTTGTTCGAAAAGGAGTGTAAGTGTGAAAAGTTTTTGTTTTTTGAAAGAGGAAGTATCTAAGAACCATCTACCTACTCGAAAAAGGAATCGTTCTATGCTATTTTCCTTTAGACAATGCTATCCCACTATTAATGAGTAGGTAGCACCATCGTTGGAGTTTGAGGGTCAATTTGAATTAGGGACTTACGGTCACCAAAGCAATGTTAGGACACCTTAGCGGTAACCCTAATGTCTTAGATCATTTGTTTGAGGCAACAATATCCGAGGCAACCATTTCGAGATGACTATGATCTTTTAGACAAGAGGGCTACCTCTAAAACGACCTATACTTAATGACCGTGCACGAAGGCAACCAAGTGGGGGTACCCTAAGAGTGCGCATGTGTGAGTGTGTTGTTTTTAGTTACTTTTTATCTTTATACATGTTAAGGGTGATCTAATTTGATTTTAAGATTAACATTCAGTCATGTCATGCAAACCCTATTATCAAACATCTAGCAGTTATAATTTGCGGAAATAAAATGCGGAATTTAAATTACAAGGCGTCGGGTATTTACATCGCCAAAGACAAACCCTTTGAAAAATAAAATAAAGCGATAAAAATAATCAAATGGTCCTAATTAACTATTACAATCCGAAAGCAGGTACATTAATATGATAAAATAAATACAACGCGCGGGAAATTAGATCGAGTGTGAAATTTAGGGTTTTGACCCTTTTGGTTAAAGAAAATGCCATCTTTTTGTTATTTTTTATTTGAGAAAAGAAATTAATTCCTAAATAATTACTAAATTAATTATAAAATAAATTAATTAATGAAGAAAATAAATTAATGATATATTTTTGGATTTTTGTTATTTTAAGAAAGAAAATAAAAATTATTGAATTAGTGGTTAAAACCTAATTAAATCTAATCAATTTTAATTATTTACAAAATAGGTTAAAGTTTACTAGAATTAAAAACCTAACTAATTAATTAGTGTTTATTAAGAAAAAATAAAAATTTAAAGTTTGATTGAATAAAAAATATTTTTTGTGATTTTATTTAATAAAAACGAATTTTGATTGGTTAGAAAAAAAAATAGAACAATTAATCAAGACAAAATAAATAAAGAGAGAGGAGTGTTGGGCCTGTTTTTGAGGTGTTAAAAGCAAATCTGAAGGCCCATTAGCAACTGGCTTCTTTGACTTTTGTGATCCAGTGTGGACGCATGGACTTGGCTCATGGTGGACCTCCAGCCTTTTGACCACCAGATTTGGCCTTTGGCCATCTGGCGCTTGAGTGGATGAAGGACTATGGTGGGTTGCAAGCTCAAGCGCGCTGAGGAATACCTGAAAAATAATGACATTGAGAAAGAGGGGGACCTGGGATTCGAACCCAGGTCCTGAAGGGGTTTGCACTACTCACTTTGCCACTACACCATATTGCCTTGCTTGTTATATTAACATAAATCAATAATAATATAATAAAACAAGAATTATTGGTCAGAAAAAAAATAAAACACGCGCTATGTTTGAACCGGCCAATGGATGGATGCCGCGCATCATCCCTGACCTCCCAACCGTGGCCAAAAGTCTCACCTCCTATACCAACGGACAGGAGTCCGTAGCTACAAGCTTGCTCGTCTCAAAAATCCTTCTCAGGCCATAAAAATGAATTCTAGGACCATGGTTAGATTCGTGACAAACTCCTGATCACAACCATGTCCTTCATGTGCTTCAATTCTTCCTGAAATAAAAAACCCTAAAAACTGAAACGAAACCCTAGCCATGGCGTTTCATGATACAGAGCGCATAAATGAAATTGGCTATTACCATTAGCTTACAAATGATATGAGGGTTACAAATATGCAATTAGTTCATGGAAAAGATGCCTAATTCCAGAGTTACGAAATCAAGAACAGGGGTCGTTTTCGTGAGACTTACAGCGCGTGTAGAGGCCTGAAAATGCTTGGTTTTGATCCAGGTAGCTTGTGTGAATGCTCAGGAAGCGATTGGAACAAGTCTCGTGTCCTGAAACTTCCTCTAACCTTGATTTTGATCTCTCACTTTTTTATGATTTTTTCAATTCTTGTTCCGCCTCTTCCAACACTTGCCAACCCTTATTTTGTATCCTTTAGCTTCCTTATGTAATGTATATTGCATTAGGGTAAGAAACACGGATCAAATCTCTTCATATCAATGTACATGAATTGGATTTGATTCCCCTTTACAAACTTGCCAAATTTGCCTAATTCCAATCTTTTTGCCCATGATTTGATTTGATACAAATTTGATGATGATAATAACTGTAATCAAAGCCTTAAATAGCCACAAGATCATGTGTTATCAAAGTTTTAGATTTTATATGATTTTATTTGATTTAAAATAAGTTAATTCAAATAAAAATCAAATTAAATAATAAAAGGTGATGTGGACACATGGCTGAATTTAGAGCACGTGGGAAATGATGCAAACTCAAATCAAGTGGAAAATAATGGGCCCATTTGACAAAATTTGAAGTTTTGGGGATAGTTGACTTTTGGCAATTTTGCAAAAAAGTCCAACTTCAACAATGAATAACTTCTTCAATTTTGAACTTTTGGAGTTTTTCTTGGACTTTTTATAAATCTTGAGATGTCCTCTAATCAACCCTTTTGGTCTCATCTCATTTTGATATTCCATGCTCAAGTTATAAGCTTTGGCAAAAACGGTGTTTATGTTGACTTTAAAAAATGACCTATAATGTCCAAATTCATAACTTCTTGTGAGTGCATTTTTTGATCTTGGGGTATGAAGATGGATTGTAGGAAATTGCATCCTCTTCAAAATCATATTTGGATGGGTCATTTCTCATAAAGTATGAGAAAGTTATGCTTGGTCAAAGTTGGGTTGACTTTTCCTACAAAACCCTAATTTAGCAACTTTTGAATCTTGATGAATCTTGAGCAATCCTTGATGAATCATGATCAACCCTTGATCAAATGATGAAATATCCTTCAAAATGAGAATGTTGACAAAAAATCTTGAAGTTTGACTGTTTATAGGTCACAGTTGACTTTTGCCCTAGCATAGTCGATTTTTGGACCTTTGAGCAATTGACTGAGCAAACTTCCTCTGCAAGGCTTGAAGGTTGACATGGATGATCTTGAGAACATATTAGGACATTGGGGAGCAATTGAGGTCATTTGGATTCAAGGATCTTGATGCAACACAAAACCCTAATTTGGGGTAGACTGCCTTAGGAGATAGCTTGCATGACCAACTCTTGAGCAACCTTGAGCCACTTGAAGATTTTTCTTGCAATGTTTTGAGAAATATGGGAGGGAAAATTTTGGGATACAACAGCTGCCCCTGTTCAGTCTTCTTAAACCTGAGGATGTAGATTGGCTTTCATGCCTTTCGTGATCCGAAGGTGGAAGATGATTGAACACTAGAGTGCCCAAAAATTTGCACTCACATAAAGTGATACTGGCCTTGTGATGTCGGGAATGGGCTTACAGATGCCATTTTGGAGATTGCTGGCGGGAGGATGGGCTTAAAGATGCCATCTGTAGGAGTGTCGATCGCATAATAGATTCCTTAGCGAGAACTTGCATACCTGTTGTTGTGGAAGATTCCGCTGGGGAAGTCTAATTTTTGTTGAGATTTAGGAACTTGCTTGTACTTCAACTGAGAGAACATCTCTGCTGAGTTTTAAGAACTTGTATGTACTTCAACTGAAGGGGAAACATCTTCGTCAAGATTTAAGAACTCGTTCGTAATTCAACTGAAGGGGAAACATCTTCGTCAAGATTTAAGAACTCGTCCGTAATTCAACTGAGAAAAACTCTGTTGAGATTTAGGAACTCGTCTGTAATTCAACGAAGGAGAATTGTCGAGATTTAGAACCTTATCTGTAATTCAACCGAGGATAATTTTGTTGAGATTTAAGAAATGGTCAGTAGTTCGACTGAGGGAAACATCTTCATCGAGATTTAGGACTTGTCTGTAATTCAACGGAGGATAATTCTGTTGAGATTTAGAACTTGTCTGTAATTCAACTGAGGATAATTCGGTTGAGATTTAAGAACTGGTCAGTAGTTCGACTGAGGGAAAACATCTTCATCGAGATTTAAGAACTTACCCGTAATTCAACTGAGAAAACTCTGCTGAGATTTAGGAACTCGTCTGTAATTCAACGGAGGAACTTTGTCGAGATTTAGAACCTTGTCTGTAATTCAACCGAGGATAATTTTGTTGAGATTTAAGAATTGGTCAATAATTCTACTGAGAGAAAAAAATCTTCATCGAGATTTAAGAACTCGCCCGTAATTCAACTGAGAAAACTCTGCTGAGATTTAGGAACTCGTCTGTAATTCGATGGAGGAACTTTGTCGAGATTTAGAACCTTGTCTGTAATTCAACCGAGGATAATTTCGTTGAGATTTAAGAACTGGTCAGTAATTCGACTGAGGGAAAACATCTTCATCGAGATTTAAGAACTCGCCCATAATTCAACTGAGAAAACTCTGCTGAGATTTAGGAACTCGTCTGTAAATCGAAGGAGGAACTTTGTCGAGATTTAGAACTTGTCTGTAATTTAACTGAGGATAATTCTGTTGAGATTTAAGAACTGTCAGTAATTCGACGGAGGAACTTTGTCAAAATTTAGGACCTTATCTGTAATTCAACTGAGGATAATTCGGTTGAGATTTAAGAACTGGTCAGTAGTTCGACTGAGGGAAACATCTTCATCAAGATTTAAGAACTCGCCCGTAATTCAACTGAGAAAACTCTTCTGAGATTTAGGAACTGTCTGTAATTCGACGGAGGAACTTGTCGAGATTTAGAACCATATCTGTAATTCAACTGAGGATAATTCGGTTGAGATTTAAGAATTGGTCAGTAATTCGATTGGAGTAAAAACTTCATAGCTTTGAATTTTATGAGAATTTAACCGCATCCTTCCTGAAAGGTAAAGGTTAGTTGTATGTAATGCATGATATGTATCAGGCAATGATGTTCTCAAAATAAATGAGATTGTATTGTATGATGCGTATATACATGTGTCATGATGTATGGAAATGTAATACTTTTAGCTGGGGAAAATAAATCCCGGATAGCTGCTGGAGAAAAGAGTTGAATACTTCGTTTCCGCCGGGGATGGAGAATGAAGATGATTACGAGAATAAACCTGCAGGAGAGGATAACTCCGTTGGGGAATAAAATGATGAGGAGATTACTCTATGGGGAAGAGACACTCTGCTGAGGATTCCACCGATAAATTCCACTGGGGATGAATTACCGTTGCTGGTGATACTGAATCCTATTGGAGATTGAATTCTTGTTTGTGAAAGGAAAGAACTCCGCTGGGGACGATCTTTCAGTTGCGACTTCACTGGGGATAACCTTTTAGACTCTAATGGGGATAATCCTTTGAGCTCTGCTGGGGATGATTCTCCACACTCCACTAGGGAAGCTTTTTCAGACTGCGCTGGGAAAAATTCAAACTCTACTGGGGGTATTTTGTATCCTGCCGAGAAATATTCTTATACTCCGTTGGGGAATATTAAGACCTTTTAGTGCTGATGGTAAACAAACTCTGCTTGGGGATAATATTACTAATTCATTCACAGTTGCAAGTCTCAGCTGGGGAGATTTAATATTACTGTCCTTTTCTTACTTTGCGGGGAGTGAAAGTACCTCGGTCATATTCTTTAGCTGAATCTACCTTTGTACCTGGTGGATAGTGCAACTGTGAAGCTTGGACAAATCTTATTTTCCCCTGTTTCTGATATTACAAGTAATCGTCTTTTGTTTCACGTGTACATATTCGTGAGCAACAATTAATGTCAAATGCATATATCAAAAATGAACATTGGACGTTTTTTGCAAAACAAAACAGAAAAAGGAAAAACAGTTTGAAATTTCTCTGAAAATGAATTGTATTGATTTTGAAGTTTGGCCTGTAAATAGGCATTTTTTATATAAGAGGTTGACGTCCTAGTAAGAGAACACCACCGAATAATAGAATTTACACAATTTGTGAAAAACTAAACAAAACAGCTATGTGAATAATCCCACTGGGTTCCAACTCTACTATTGCCTTTATGTCCTTGAGCATCTTATCACTTTGCTACTTGGATGAAGGTAAATCAGATTGATTAGTGTCGTCTGAGCTTGATAGTCGATACCGAAGTCTGGTTGTAAGGTGATCCAATGAGACATAGTGTTACGCTTTAATCCCTAATTTTGCTTGGACTGCCCTTTCAGGTTTTCAGTCCACCGGGATACCCTTTTTTGCCCAAGCCGCCTTTTCAGGTTTTCGACTTGCCGGGTGTACATATTTTTTCATTTTCATCCCTTATTTTTCCCGAACCCTTTTGGTTCGTCGAGAAGCCCTTATTTTTTCCTAGGCCAGTCAACCTAGCGGGTCTTTGATTATGCATAGTATCTTTTCACTTTGTCTGCATTGACGGGATGAGGAGGGTCGTCACAATCCATGGTAGTTAGAATCATCGCTCCTCTTGAGAAAATGTTCTTAACCACAAATGGCCCTTCGTAAGTGGGGGTCCATTTTCCCCTGGGATCACCTTGAGGTAGTATGATGCGCTTGATAACCAGGTCCCCAACTTGATACTCTTGTCTTCTGACTTTCTTGTTAAATGCCTTGATCATCCGTTTTTGGTATGTCTGACCATGACAAATAGAAGTAAGTCTCTTTTCGTTGATTAAGTTCAGTTGATCAAGTCGGGTCTGAATCCAGTCATCTTCGCTCAAACCTGCATCCTTCATAATCCGAAGAGAGGGTATCTGAACTTCAATGGGAAAGACTGCCTCCATGCCATAAACCAAGGAATAGGGTGTTGCCCCTGTTGACGTCCGTGCTGAGGTACGATACCCATGAAGAGCAAATGGTAACATCTCGTGCCAATCTTTGTATGTCACCGTCATTTTCTGCACAATCTTCTTAATGTTCTTATTAGTCGCTTCTACAACCCCATTCATCTTCGGCCGGTAAGGAGAAGAGTTATGATGTTGTATCTTGAACTGCTTACAGAGTTCGGTGATCATCTTATTGTTGAGATTTGTACCATTGTCCATAATGATCCTTTCTGGTACACCATATCGACAGATCAAATTATGCCGAATGAATCGTGCCACGACGTTCTTGGTCACTGTAGCAAAGGAAGCTGCTTTAACCCACTTCGTAAAGTAATCAATTGTTACCAGGATGAAATGATGCCCGTTGGATGCCGTAGGTCTGATCTCGCCGATCATATCAATGCCCCACGTTGCAAAAGGTCACAGAGTTGTCAAAACATTCAGAGGTACTGGAGGTATGTGCACCTTATCAACATAGACTTGGCACTTGTGACAGGTCCGAGAATGCTGATAATAGTCGGGTTCCATTGTAGACCAATAATATCCTGCCCGAAGGATTTTCTTTTCCATGGTATGTCCACTAGAATGAGTCCCGAAAGTACCTTCATACAATTCTACCATGATCCTTTCTGCCTCGTTCTTATCCACACATCGCAGTAAGGTTGAATCATGGTTACGCTTATAAAGAATGCCATTGCTGATGAAGAACTTCGCTGCGAACCACCTCAGAAACATCTTGTCATTAATAGATGCACCCTCGGGGTATTCTTGAGCTTCAAGATACCTCTTCACCTCGTGGAACCAGGGTTTATCTGTTACCTCTTCAGTCTCAATGTCACAATAATGTGCAGGTTCGTTCAACCTCTCAATGGTAATCTGGGGAGCTTCGTTGTCCCAATTGACTTTGAACATATAAGACATCATAGCCAACGCGTCTGCTAACTGATTCTCCTCTCCAGGGAAGTGTTCAAAAGTTATCTCCTCGAAATGTGGAAGCAACGTCAACACATACTCCTTGTAAGGAATAAGGTTTGGGTGTTTCGTATTCCATTTGCCTTTGATCTGACTGATCACGAGAGCGGAATCTCCGAATACACTTAAGAACTTAATCCTTAGGTTAATAGCTTCTCAAAGACCCATAATGCACGCTTCATACTCTGCCATATTGTTGGTGCAGTTAAAACATAGTCGGGCGATGAACGGAGTATGAGAGCCTTTAGGAGATATGATCACAGCGCCAATTCCATTACCCAAAGCGTTCGAAGCTCCATCAAAGTACATAGACCATCGGGATCCTTCCTCGGGTCCTTCATCCGGTCCAGGTGTTTCACAGTCGGTTACCAACATGATATTCTCATCCAGAAATTCAAAGTTCATAGACTGGTAATCGTCCACTACCTGATGTGCCAAATGATCTGCCAACACACTTCCCTTGATTGCTTTCTGGGTCGTGTATTAAATGTCATACTCAGTCAAGATCATCTGCCATCTTTCTATTCTTCCGGACAAAGCAGGCTTCTCGAAGATATACTTGATTGGATCCATCTTTGATATCAATAGAGTAGTGTGAGTCAACATATACTGTCTCAGCCAGCGAGCAGCCCATGCCAAAGCGTAACAAGTTTTCTCAAGCAACGAGTATCGGGTCTCGCAGTCGGTAAACTTTTTGCTAAGGTAATAAATAGCATGCTCTTTTCGGCCAGACTCGTCATGATGCCCCAGCACGCACCCCATTGAGTTGTCGAGTACTGTCAAGTATAAGATCAAAGGTCTCCCTTCAACTGGAGGCATCAGAATAGGTGGCTCTTGGAGATACTCCTTGATCCTCTCGAAAGCGGCCTGACATTCATCGTTCCATCTTACCACTTGATCTTTCTTCAGTAACTTGAAAATTGGCTCACAAGTAGCAGTTAGGTGTGAGATGAATCGGGCAATATAGTTCAAACGTTCCAAAAAGCCCCTGACTTCTTTTTCTGTTCGAGGAGCTGGCATTTCCTGTATAGCCTTCACCTTTGCAGGATCCACTTGGATACCTTTATCACTTACGACGAAACCCAGCAGCTTACCAGATCTCACCCCGAAGGTGCACTTGTTCGGGTTTAACCTCAACTTGTACAACTTTAACCTGTCAAATAGCTTCTGAAGGTGGTCAAGATGTTCTTCCTCAATCTGGGATCTTGCAATCATGTCATCGACGTATACCTCAATCTTATGATGGAACAGAGCGACCATGGCACACTGATACGTTGCCCCAGCATTCTTCAATCCGAAAGGCATGACTTTGTAGCAAAAGGTACCCCATTGAGTAACAAAGGTTGTCTTCTCCATATCCCCGGGAGCCATTTTAATCTGATTATAACCGGAGAAACCATCCATAAAGGAGAAGACCTTATGTTGAGCGGTGTTGTCAACCAGAACATCGATATGAGGTAGAGGGAAATCATCCTTGGGACTTGCCATGTTCAGATCCCTATAGTCAACACACATCCGAACCTTACCATCCTTCTTCGGCACAGGAACCACGTTTGCCATCCACTGTGGGTATGAAGTAACTGCTAGGAAACCGGCATCGAACTGTTTCATCACTTCAGCCTTGATTTTCTCAAACATCTCTGGGCGCATTCGGAGGACCTTCTGTTTCACTAGAGGACAATCTTCCTTGGTAGTTAATCGGTGAACCACAATATCGGTATCCAACCCAGGCATATCTTCATAAGACCAGGCAAAGATCTCAACATAGTCATGCAGCATCTGAATCAACCGTTGCTTAACACTAGCTTCCAGATTTGCATCGATCTTGACCTCTTTCTTGTCTACCTCTGTACCCAGATTTACTGTTTCCACTGGCTCTTCATGCGGCTGTATGGCCCTTTCTTCTTGAAGTAACATTCTAGAAAGTTCACCAGGCACTTCGCAATCATCTTCACCTTCGTCTTCGACTAAGTTGATCGGACTTTCGAAGTCATAACTGGAAGTAGCAGAGTCGTTACCAGTGGGATCCAGAGTGGATGTAGACCTGTATATGTGAGTGTGTGTAAAATAGTTGGTTTGCAATATATAATAAAATAAAAACAAAGAGCGCAAAATTTGAAATGCAAGAAATGTCCAATGCTTTTATTAATAATATATGTAGATGACACACATAAAGCCCTCACAAACAGAGCCACGGTGTCTCAGGTAAGGCACCGGGCCGTAAAGTTTAAAAATTGTTTGTTACAAATTCAAAACAAAAGTCTCATTACTGGGTAATATAAGAAACTAGAATGGAATCCTTCACTGTCCAATTGCTCAGGCCATCATCGGTAGTTGGGTTAATCCAGCTATCAATATCAAACTCTTCATCATCATCCCCAATAGCATTCACTCTCGCGTTATGTTCAGGCATAGGTGCCGTTATGACATTAGGTTTTTTGGGCGCTTCAAACTCGATCTCCTTAGCTTCAATCAAATCCTGTATCTTATTCTTCAAGACCCAGCAGTCATTCGTATCATGCCCCGGGCTATCAGAGTGAAAAGCACAGCGGGCATTAGGATTGTACATGGGTGATATTGTGTTAGGATTCATTGGGGCCTCCTTCGGAATCACCAAGTTGGTCTTCAATAACTGCGGCAGAATATGGGATAAAGTCATGTTGAGCTGAGTGAATTGTCTTCGCGACCTCTCGGCCCTTGGCTGATTGTTGCGTTGTGCGGCAACAGTTGGTCTAGAAATAACAACCGCATTAATAGCTTGGAGGTGTTCAGGTCTATTATGGCTTTTTAAGCTGTAAACAACACTGGACTCCTTCTTAAAAGGCTTCTTCTAGGTGCCTGACGAAGCACTCTTCTATATTTTACCGCTCTTGATACCAGCCTCAATTCTTTCCCCGGTCATAATCAGCTCTATAAACCCAGATGATGAACTTCCAATCAGATGGTTGAAATACGGAACGAACAAGGTCCCCAAAAACATATCCACTAACTCCCTGTCAGCCAGCGGGGATTATACTCTTCCAGCAAGGTCCCTCCACTTCTGAGTGTAGTCTTTGAAACCTTCGCCCGCACCCATAGACATACCTTGGAGTTGGGTACGCGTGGGAGCGAGGTCGGAATTGTATTGGTACTACTTGTAGAAAGCAGTAGCCAAGTCCTCCCAATTATGGATACTAGCTCCTTCTAGTTGGTAAAACCATTCAAGTTGAGTCCCTGAGAGACTGTCTTGAAAGAAGTGGATCCAGAGGTTCTTATCAGCAGTGTACGGTTGGATCTTTCTAACATACGACAAAAGGTGCAGCTTCGGACAAGAAACTCCGTCATATTTAGCAAAGGATGGTGATTTAAACTTGTGGGGAATAACCACCCCAGATGACAAACCTAGATCACCAAAGTCCAATCCAGGGACCTTCTGAATCTCCATCGCACTTAACAGGTCTTCAAGCTGTTTATATATATCCTCAGCAGGAGGATACTGGTCTTCGTCAAAGTCAGTCTCGTGGTCAGATACCACAGGGCTAGGCACCCTCCTTTCTTCTTGGTTTTCTCCCCCTCCAGATGAGTGGGATAGATTGACTTCACCTCGCAGCCTGTTTCCAAACCTGTGACCCATGTTCAGGAGGACCGTCTTCTTCTTCATCTTCTTCTTCTTCTTATCTTTCAGGATAAGAGTCTTCAAGTCTTGCTGACTGTGATCGGTGGATTTAGAACTGATTGTTTAACGCTGGTTCGCGAAATGTCGCGGAAGCAAGAGTCGCCACCGTCTTTTATTTTCTCCAACATGGACAGGACAAAAGCATAGCAAAATTCCTTATGAGAACGTTTCTCGGTTCGGGAGGTAGATTTATAGAAAGGGAAGGTGTTAGCACCCTTTCTATCCGTGGTTATCCACGGGCTCTTAGATACTTGCTCTTATGTTTTCAAAGTGTTTGCTTTTCAAATGTGAGTGGGTTTGAAAAAGTTTCATTGAAAGATTTCTGAATAACTCTTGTATCTATCCTCAAGAGTGTTTGAAAAATTGTTTTGAAAGATTTTGAAAGTGTCAGTGTGAAAAGATTTTTATTTTGTTTTTTAGAGAGCAAGTATCTATGAGTCATCTACCTACCCTAAGGAATTAGGCTGTGTAAATGTCCTTAAGGTAGTGCCATCCCACCATTGAGAGGTAGGTAGCACCACCGTTGAAGGTGTTCGGGTCAATTCGAGTTTAGGGACAGTGTGGTCACCGAAGCAACAGTGGGACACCTTAGAAGCTACCCTTATGTCCTTGATCCTTTTTAATCCGAGGCAACCATTTCGAGGCAACTATTCCGAGGCAACTGTTTCGAGGCAACTGTTTCGAGGCAACTGGATCATGGACATAAGGACTTACTAAAACGTCCTATACTTGACGACCACGTTTCGAAGGCAACGAGTGAGGCGTACCCTAGAAGTGGTGTGTGTATTTGTGTGTTGTTTTCAGTTTAACAGTTATCTTTGATCATGGCATTGTGAGCTACGCTTGTTTTTAATTAACATACGTTCTTTCATGCAAAGTTAGAATTTAAGAGTACGGAAAATTAAAAAGCAGAAAGATAAAAGCTACGCTTTTACAAGGCGCGGGTCTATACATCGCCAAATTACAAAGACCCGTTTTTGATAAAAGTGCGGAAAGTAAATAAATTCCTAATTACTATTACATCCGGAAAGCAGTTACATAATATTCAAAAGAAAATAATGCGCGAAATAGAAATTAAAATTGAACGTCCGAGGGTTTTGACCCTTTGCTTGAAATTAAATTAAATTAGAGACCTAATTAATTATTTAATTATTTACAAGATGTGTTTATTATGTTTTTGGTATTTATGAAAAAAAGAAAATTGAAATTAAATGGAAACCCTAATTCTAAATTATTTTTGATTATTAATGAAAATGTTAAAGTTAACCTAATTTACTAGTTAATTAAATTACATGTTTATTTACAAAATAATAACAATAATAAATAATGAGGAAAATAGTTAATTAAAAAAAGTAAAAATATCAAAACCTAATTCTATGTATTTTATTTATTATGGAAAGTGTCAAAATTAAAACCTAATTTACCTAAGTTAGTTATTGAAATTTATTTACAAAAAAAATAGGTTAAATTAATAAACAATTAAACATATTTTTGTATTTTGATTTTCTGATTTTATTATGAAAAGATTAATTTTAATGACTTAATAATAATTATAAAAAAAATAATTGAAAGAAATCAAAAGAAAGAAAAAAAAATTGAATTGCAAACCAAGGGGGTATCAGGCCCAGAATGGAGGTTTGTTGGAGTAATCTGGCCCATCAGCATAGAGCTCGTTTGACCTTCCAGGATTGAGTGCCCGTGGTTGACTGCAGTGCATCATGGAGTTCATTCTGAGGCCATTGGATGAGTGATCAAGGCCACTTGGCAGGCTAACATGTGAGGATGCATGATGGAGCCTTGAACGCTTGCTGCACTAGAATACATCAAGACAAAAATTATGAATTATATGGGGGGACCTGGGAATCGAACCCAAGTCCCAGTGCCTGCAGTACACGTCCTCAACCACCAGGCCATTTGCGTTTGTTTGTATACAATATAACAAAGAATTATAATATATGAAAAAAGGCAATTATGCTGAAACAAAGAAAAAACGTGCTAATATTTGAATCTCCCAGTAACGTGATGACACGCATGCTTCGTCTTCGTTCTTCCTGCAAATAGAAAACAAGTAGCGGGGGTTTTAAACCCCCACTAAATGGAACAGTGAATAATAGCGAATAAGAGAGGAGTTAATATAAAAAAGGCGCGAGTATCTCAATGAGTCAAGCTTGCTGCAACAAGTTCGTCCATGTAGGTTTGGTGATCCAATTTTACAGTATATGGAAACCCCTAATATTGAAACTCTGAAACCCTAATGTCCTTCAATGGAGAATTTTGTTTTAGGCAACATTAACACAATTCAGTTATACCAAAAGCTTCAGGGAGATGTCAGTAGTGTAAATCAATGAATAAAACATATGAATGATGCATAGAAATCATGTTTCGATTATCAACATATTCGTTCAAACCATAACCATATTTTACCGTTTCTTTGGGTATGAGGACCTGTTCTTGATGCCAATAGCTTCCTAGCAATGTTAGCAAGGTGTTGGAATAGACTTTAGGCCTTGAATGATCCTGCCACTATGATTTCAGTTTTCAAGTTTTTATGAAAATTTTGCAAAGTGGTTATGGCTTCCTAGCAGCTTTTTCGTGTCTTGTGTAATAGGGTTTCACTCAGCCTTTGTATGTGAAGCAAATTAGGTCAAGAAAGAGCCCATGAATCCATTGAATTAATGTCTTGGATATTTGATTTTCCATTATGTAAATTTCAATCTTTTGCCATGAAACTTTTGCCAATTAGGGAATATTTTCCTTTTTTGAATGTGAAACGACTTGGCCAGCTTGCCCTAGTATGATTTGCTGCACAAAAAGATTTGAAAAAGCATTATTTGATTTTTTTCTACAATTAAAACTAATTAAATGAATTAATAAGAATAAAAATTCAATTAATTAATTAAAAATAAGAAAATAAATCCTTTTAAGCTCAATGGGTCGTGCATAGGCTTTGGGTAATGATTCAAGGAAGAATTTGAGGCCCATTAGCAAATTTGAAGTGTTTTAGGCAAAGTTGACTTTTCAAAATTCCCAAAAATTTCCCAACTTTTCCAATGCATATCTTGCTCAATTTTGAAGCTATGATCATGTTCTTGGACATTTTGGAAAGGTCTTGAAGTCCTCTAACCAATGCCTTTGGTCCCATGTCATTTTGATTTACCAATCTCAAGTTATGGTCTTTGACTTAAAGTGCCTTTTTGTTGACTTTTGAAAATGACCTATAATGTTGAAATTGATAACTTTTTGTGAGAGCATTTCTTGGACTTGGAGTGTGAAGATGAGTTTTAGGAAATGTCATCCCATTCAAAATGAGCATTGGATGGGATTTTTCTGATAAACCATGAAAAAGTTACGCCTTGGTCAATTTGCAGTTGACTTTTTCAATTGTCCAAAAATAGAAACTTTTGCATCTTGAGACTTTTTGAGCCATGCTTATGGAATCATGATCAAGAATTGATCAAATGATGATTGTGGCTTCAAAATAAGATGTTGACAAAAATTTTTGACTTTTGACTGTCAAATGACCATTTTACCCATGCAGTTGACTGTGGAGCAATTAGGGTTTTTGACTGTGCAATTTGATGCTGTGAGTCTTGAAACTTGACATATGGATGCTTGACAATGTTTATAGGCATATGGGACTTGATTGGACCCTTGGAAACCTCAATTTCTTTGCCAGAACCAAAACCCTAACTTTGACTGTGTTAGGAGGCAATTGGACTGTGCAACCCTTGAGAGATTATGAAGCTTGATCTTGCCAAATCTTGAAGAATATGTGAGGGCAAATTTTGGGGTACAACAGTTGCCCCTGTTCAATCTTCTTAGACCTGAGGATGTAGATTGGCTGGCGTGCCTTTCGTAATCCGAAGGTGGAAGATGATTGAACACTAGAGTGCCCAAAAATTTGCACTCACATAGTAGAGTATCAGCAGTATGATAGAGGGAATGGGCTTACAGATGCCATTTGGAAGGAAGATGGATAGGAGGATGGGCTTATAGATGCCATCTGGAGATGTGACAGGTTCTTTGTCGGGAATGGGCTTATAGATGCCATCTAGGTGTCGATCGCGTAAGAGATTCCTTAGCGAGAACTTGCGTACCTGAGAAAGAGAGATAATTACCTGGCCTGTTACAGGGGTTGATCTTCAAACTCTTTTTGTAGATGTGCCCTGGCTGGATATAGGAATCGAATCTTTAAACTCTTCAAATGTGCCCTGGCAAGATACAGGAATCGAGTCCGGAGAATAGTCGTCGACAGATACACCCTAGCAAGATACAAGAATCAGATCTTCAAACTCTTCAGACGTGCCCTGGCAGGATACAGGAGTCGAGTCTGGAATTAGTCGTCAACAGATACACCCTGGCAAGATACAGGAATCAGATATTCAAACTCTTCAGACGTGCCCTGGCATGATACAGGAATCGAGTCTGGAATTAGTCGTCAACAAATACACCCTGGCAAGATACAGGAATCGGATCTTCGAACACTTCAGACGTGCCCTGGCAGGATACATGAATCGAGTCTGGAATTAGTCGTCAACAGATACACCCTGGCAAGATACAGGAATCGGGTCTTCGAACTCTTCAGACGTGCCCTGGCAGGATACAGGAATCGAGTCTGGAATTAGTCGTCAACAGATACACCATGGCAAGATACAGGAATCGGATCTTCGAACTCTTCAGACGTGCCCTGGCAGGATACAGGAATCGAGTCTGGAATTAGTCGTCAACAGATACACCCTGGCAAGATACAGGAATCGGATCTTCGAACTCTTCAGACGTGCCCTGGCAGGATACAGGAATCGAGTCTGGAATTAGTCGTCAACAGATACACCCTGGCGAGATACAGGAATCGGATCCGGAATCACGACATTTGATAGTAATCATCTTTGTATTGACCTTTGTCCTGAAAAGACAAAACGTTAGTTGTATGCGATGTCATGATGTATGACATGCGTGATGTTCTCAAAATAAATGAGATTGTATGTTCGTGATGCGTATGTGCATGCTATAATGTATGAAGATATGATGTTCATGAATGTATTTTTGTCTAGGAAAGTAAATCCTTGACGGGTGTCGGGAAGTTAACTCCTGGGCTGATGTTGAGGGGTAGTATTCTTTGTTTCCGCTGGGGATGATGGTTGCAAGAATACCAGTAGGAGAAGATGACTCCATTGGGGAATAAACTTGGCGAATAGATTACTCTGCGGGGAATTACTCTGTGGGAAAAGCTACTTCGCTGAGGATTTGATGATAACTCCGTCGGGGATTTCATTGATAAGTTATGTTGGGAGATTTGGTGAACTCCGCTGGGGATAGGAAGACTTCTCCGGGGAAGATCTTTCCGTGGCAAATGGCTGAGGATAACCCAGTTATATCCTGGTGGGGAAATAACCTTTGAATAAAGTCGGGGGAGCGTTCGTGTTCTGCAGGGGATAAGCTTTCCAGAATCTACTGGGGATAAGCTTCCTGAATCCACTGGGGAGATTGATTGAACTATCCTGGGGAGACTTTTCAGATTGGACTGGGGAATGGCTCCACTGGATGTCTGGTATTCCGCCGGGGAACAATCTTAGATCAAGATTGCCGGGGATGCTTGCTAGGAATGTTTGTATACTCTGTAGGGGAATGTTGAGATCTTATGGGGATACCCAACTTCCTTAAGGCTGACAGTGGTCTAGCTCTGCTTGGGGGAGAGGGTTACTGACTTGCTGGAGGTATTGTTCCTTTGTTAGGGTTGATGGGAGACCAACTGCTTGGGAGAGAATTGTTGATTCTTGTCTTACTCGGAGGGGAGTGAAGGTATCTGGGTTACATTCTTCAGCCGAACTTTCCTTGGTACCTTGGTGGACAGAGCAATTAGATTGCTTAGACAACTCATTATTGCCCCTGTTTCTGATGTTACCTGTAATTAATCCTTTGTTTCGTATGCAAATATTTATGAATTAGCAATTAGTGTCAAATGCATATATCACAAATTGAACATTGGACGTTCTTTACAAGACAAAACAAAAAAAGGAAAAAAAAACAATTGGCAATTGATCTGAAAAGTGAATTTTGTATTGATTTTTGAATTTGCCTGTAAATAGGCGTTCATGTACAAGAGGCTGACGTCCTAGTAAGAGAACGCCGCCGAACAACAGAGTTTATACAATTTTGTTAAAAAGGAAAACAAAACAGCTATGTGAAGAAAGATAATCCCACTGGGTTCCAACTCTGCTATCGCCTTTATATCTTCGAGCGTCTCATCACTTGGCTTCCTGGTTGAAGATGAAGCTGATTGATCGATGCCGTCTGAACTTGATGGTGATACTGGATTCTGGATGCGAGGTGATCCAATGAGACATAGTATTACGCTTTAATCCCTAACTTTTTCCTGGACCGCCCTTTCGGGTTTTCAGTCCACCGGGATACCCATTTTTACCCAAGCCGACTTTTCAGGTTTTCGACTTGCCGGGTGTACAGATTTTTTCATTTCATCCCTCATTTTGCCCGAACCCTTTTGGTTCGCCGGGAAGCCCTTATTTTTGCCTAGGTATGTCAACCTAGCGGGTCTTTTATTATGCGTAGTATCTTTTTACTATGTCTGCATTGGCGGGGTGAGGAAGGTCGTCACCATCCATGGTGGTTAGAATCATGGCTCCTCCTGAGAACACATGTTTAACCACAAATGGCCCTTCGTACGTAGGGGTCCATTTGCCCCTGGGATCACTTTGAGGAAGAATGATGCGCTTGATTACCAGGTCCCCAACTTGATACTCTTGTGGTCTGACTTTCTTGTTAAATGCCCTGATCATCCGTTTTTGATACGTTTGACCATGACAAATAGCGGTGAGTCTCTTTTCGTTAATTAGATTTAATTGATCAAGTCGAGTCTGGATCCAGTCATCTTCGCTCAAATCTGCATCCTTCATTATCCAGAGAGAGGGTATCTGGACTTCAATCGGTAAGACTGCCTCCATGCCGTAGACCAAGGAAAAGGGAGTTGCCCCGGTTGACGTCCTTGCTGAGGTACGGTACCCATGAAGAGCAAATGGTAACATCTCGTGCCAATCTTTATAGGTCACTTCCATCTTCTGCACAATCTTTTTGATATTCTTATTTTCCGCTTCTACAGCCCCATTCATCTTCGGCCGATAAGGAGAAGAGTTGTGGTGCTGTATCTTGAACTGCTCGCAGAGCTCAGTGATCATCTTGTTGTTAAGATTGGTACCATTATCTGTAATGATCCTTTCTGGGACGCCATATCGACAGATCAGGTTATGCCAAATGAACCGTGCCACGACATTCTTGGTTACCGTAGCATAGGAAGCTGCTTCAACCCACTTTGTAAAGTAATCAATCGCTACCAGGATGAAGCGATGCCCGTTGGATGCCGTAGGTTTAATCTCGCCGATCATATCAATGCCCCACATTGCAAAAGGCCAAGGTGCCGTCAAGACATTCAGAGGAACTGGAGGAACGTGCACCTTATCTGCATATATCTGGCACTTATGACATGTCCGAGAATGTTGGTAACAGTCAGCTTCCATTGTGGACCAGAAATATCCTGCCCAAAGGATTTTCTTTGCCATGGTGTGTCCACTGGAATGTGTTCCAAAGGTACCTTCATGTAGCTCTGCCATGATCCTTTCTGCTTCAGTCTTATCCACACAACACAGTAGGGTTGAATCATGGTTTCGCTTGTACAGAATGTCGTTGCTGAGGAAGAATTTTGCAGCGAATCTTCTCAGGAACTTCTTGTCATTGATGGATGCACCTTCAGGGTATTCTTGAGCTTCCAGATACCTCTTCACCTCATGATACCAGGGTTTTTCAGTTACTGTCTCAGCCTCAAGATCACAATAATATTCCGGTTTGTCCAACTTCCAGATAATGATCCGGGGAGCCTCATTGTCCCATTTGACTTTGAACATAGAAGACATCGTGGCCAAGGCGTCCGCCAACTGATTCTCCTCTCTTGGGAAGTGTTCAAAAGTTATCTCTGTGAAATGGGGGATCAATGTCAACACACATTCTTTGTAAGGAATAAGGTTCGGATGTTTCGTATCCCACTCGCTTTTAATCTGATTGATCACGAGAGCGGAATCTCCGAAGACACTCAGAAACTTGATCCTTAAGTCAATCGCAGCTTGAAGACCCATGATGCATGCCTCATACTCCGCCATGTTGTTGGTGCAATTGAAACATAGCCGGACAGTAAGTGGAGTATGAGTGCCTTGAGGGGATATGATCACAGTGCCGATACCATTACCCAAAGCGTTTGAAGCTCCGTCAAAGTGCATAGACCATCGGGATCCTTCCTCAGGTCCTTCATCCGGTCCAGGTACTTCACAATCAGTCACTACCATGATGTTCTCGTCAGGAAATTCAAAGTTCATTGACTGGTAGTCATCTACTGCCCGGTGTACCAAATGGTCTGCCAATACACTTCCCTTGATAGCTTTCTGAGTTGTATACTGGATGTCATATTCCGTCAAGATCATCTGCTATCTTGCTATTCTTCCAGACAGAGCAGGCTTTTCGAATATGTACTTTATTGGATCCATTTTTGAAATCAACAGAGTAGTGTGAGTCAGCATATACTGTCTCAGCCGGCGAGCAGCCCATACCAAAGCGCATCAAGTTTTCTCGAGCAGTGAGTATCGGGTCTCACAGTCGGTAAACTTTTTGCTAAGGTAATAAATGGCATGCTCTTTTCGGCCAGACTCGTCATGCTGCCCCAGCACACACCCCATTGAGCTGTCAAGTACTGTCAAGTATAGTATTAGAGGTCTCCCTTCAACCGGTGGCATAAGAATGGGTGGTTCTTGGAGATACTCTTTGATTCTGTCAAAAGCGGACTGACATTCATCATTCCAACGTACTACTTGATCTTTCTTCAGTAGCTTGAAGATTGGTTCACAGGTAGCAGTTAGATGCGAGATGAATCGGGCAATATAATTCAGACGTCCTAGAAAGCCTCTGACTTCTTTCTCTCTTTTGGGAACTGGAATCTCTTGTATAGCTTTCACCTTGGCAGGGTCCACTTGAATACCTTTGTCACTTACGACGAAGCCTAGCAACTTTCCAGATCTCACCCCAAAGGTGCACTTGTTTGGGTTCAACCTCAGCTTGTACAACTTTAACCGGCCAAACAGCTTTTGCAGATGGTCAAGGTGTTCCTCCTCAGTTTGAGACCTTGCAATCATATCATCGATGTATACTTCAATCTCATGATGGATCATGTCATGAAATAAAGCAACCATGGCACGTTGGTAGGTTGCCCCAGCATTTTTCAGTCCAAAAGGCATGACCTTGTAGCAGAAGGTGCCCCACTGAGTAACAAAGGTAGTATTTTCCATATCTTCAGGAGCCATCTTGATTTGATTATAACCTGAAAAACCATCCATGAAGGAGAACACCTTGTGCTGAGCAGTATTGTCAACAAGAACGTCGATGTGAGGCAGAGGGAAATCATCCTTAGGGATGGCCCTGTTCAAATCCCTGTAGTCAACACACATTCTGACCTTACCATCTTTCTTCGGCACCGGAACCACGTTGGCAACCCACTGAGGGTAATAAGTCACTGCTAGAAACCTGACATCGAATTGTTTCATAACCTCAACCTTGATCTTCTCGGACATCTCTGGACGCATACGGCGGACCTTCTGTTTAACCGGAGGACAGTCTTCCTTGCTAGGCAAGTGATGGACCACAATGTCGGTATCCAACCCAGGCATGTCTTCGTAAGACCAGGCGAAGATTTCCACATAATCATGCAACATCTTAATCAACCGTTGTTTCACGCTGAGCTCTAGATTGGCACCAATCTTAACTTCCTTTCTGTCCGTCTCAGTACACAGATTTACCGTTTCCACTGGCTCTTCATGTGGCTGAATGGCCCTCTCTTCCTGGAGTAACAGTCTTGCAAGCTCACCAGGCACTTCACATTCATCTTCACCTTCGTCTTCGGCTAAGTTGATCGGATTTTCGAAGTCATAACTGGCAGTAGCAGAGTCGTTACTAGTGAGATCCAGAGTGGATTGAAACCTGTATGAGTGAGTGTGTGTAAATATAGCTGTTTTGCAATATATAAAGAAGGAAAGAAAGGGAGCACAAGATTTGAAATGCAAAAAATGTCCAATGTCTTTATTCATGATATATGGAAATGACAAGTAATAAGCCCTCACAAATGAAGCCACGGTGCCCCGGGTAAGACACCGGGCCATAAAGTTTCAATTTATTGTTCATTAGAAATTAAAAAAAAAACAAAGGAATTCATTACCGCGTAACAAAAGTAACAGGTATGTAGTCTTTTGCAGTCCAATTGTTCAGTCCACCAACGGTCGTCGGGTAGATCCAACTATCAAACTCTGATTCCTCCGCATCGCCTTCAATAGCATTCACTCCCGGGTTGGTGATGAACACGGGAGGTCTTCCGATCTTTGCTTTGCATACAGCCCTCTGAGCCTCTGCAGTAAAACCCAGCCCAAACTTGTCAGTCTTAGGAGTAAAATCAGGGAGCCTGCCCCAGTTAGCACATTCACCTTTCTCAATTACAGCCCGGGCATCCTTCAAGGAAGCCATCTTCAAAGGAAAGTCTTCTTCAATCACTGTCTCTGCTGACGCCAATGTTGGAGGTACATCTTCAAAATGTTGAAAGGGGGTTTCAATAAACTCCCCGTCCATCTCTATATACCGGAACGAGTTCAGATGACTAACCATGTATTCTTCCTCCCCCTGCACTGTAACAATCTTCCCTCTGACAGGGTATTTGAGCTTCTGGTGTTGAGTGGAGGTCACATCCCCAGCCTTGTGAATCCAGGGACGACCCAGCAAACAGGAATAGGATGGACGAATATCCATCACATAGAACGTTGAATCAAAGACTTAAGAACCAACACGAATCGGAATATCCACTTCACCGTGTACCATCCTCTTTGACCCGTCAAAGGCTCGGACAACGATGTTACTAGGCTTCAACTCCAGACCCTCACAATCTAACCTGTCTAAGGCCTTCTTGGGCAATACATTCAGTGATGAACTGGTGTGTACCAACGCGTGTGCCAGAGTAGTGCCCCTGCATTTAATGGAGACATGCAGGGCATCATTGTGGTTCTTTCCCTTAGCAGTCAGATCAACATCCAAGAAACCCAGACCATTGTCAGCGGTTAAATTGGCCACACAATCAGTAAATTGATCGGCATACGTCTCTTGTGGCACATGAGCCGTATTTAGAAAGGAAATCAGGGCCTTGGCATGGGCCTCTGAGCACAACAACAATGATAGCATAGAGATCTTGGAGGGGGTATGCCCCAGCTACTCAACGACGTTGAAGTCACTTTTCTTGATGATCTTAAGGATTTCCTCCATCTCTTGCTGGGAGGCTTCAACATTGACAGTCTTCGGTTCCTCCATCCGGGCAGGCACATCAGCAATCCCTTTGCCCCGAGTGTCAGATGACTCGGCAGCAGGGGTAGAAACTTGATCAGTAAGGGAAACAGGCGCACTTGTAGGCGTGATGATAAGAGGTCTTCGGATGACTGGTGGCGCAATGTCAGGCGAGAAGAGCCTGCCACTGCGAGTAACTTTAGCGGGACCGGTGATGTTACTGATACCGGTACTAGTGTTGAACTCCTGCTTCACTCCAAGTACATACACATCTGCCCCATAGTGCCATGGGACAGCCTTGTCAGATTTATAGGGGAGGGGCCCCGGAACAGTAATGATAATAGGTGCAACAGACATGATTTTGACGGGCTTCCTCAGGGGAGCCTTGGTAGGATTATTAAAGATGGTGACAACGGACACTTCTGCAGTGGGAACAATAGGAACAACGGTCTTCTTGAATAAGATCTCTTTGCTATCTATCAGGCTTTGGATGCCTGACTTCAGCAACAGACAACCAGCAGGGGAAACAGCACATAGAAGGCAACCCTTACTACAACCCGGAAATAAACCGGCTAGCAACAGGTTCCTCTTAACAGTCAATAAAGGGGTAGCAACATCATCCACAGAAACGGCATACAGGTCTTCCTCAATAGCATTTACTCCATGCTGGGGCATAGGAGCAGTCACAACGTTGGGCCTTCTGGGCGCCTCAAATTGTACTTCCTTGGCATCGATAAGGTCCTGAACCTTATTTCTTAGGGCCCAGCAATCATCAGTAGAATGCCCCGGGCTATCAGAGTGATAAGCACAGCGGGCATTTGGATTATACTTCGGAGAGGTTGTGTTTACCACCTTCGGAGCTTCTCTGACGGTTACTAATTTAGTCGATAGCAGTTGCGGCAAGATCTGCGACAAGGTCATACTAAGCCGAGTATATTCTCTTCTGGGTCTCTCACCCCTTGGTTGGTTAGGTTGCCGAGGAGCGGCAACAGGCTTTGCAATTACCACCGCGTTGACAGCTTGGCGGCGTTCTGGTTTATTCTGCCTTCTAGGCCCATACACAGCACTAGCTTCCTTTTTGAAAGGCTTTTTCTCAGAACTTGAGGACGCACCTTTCTGTATCTTCCCTGATTTCATTCCAGCTTCTATCCTTTCCCCAGTCAGAATGAGGTCTGTAAACCCTGCAGACGAATTGCCAATGAGATGATTGAAGAATGGCCCGGATAGGGTCCCTAAGAACATGTCCACTAGTTCACGGTCGGTTAATGGTGGCTGCACCCTGCCAGCCAGGTCCCTCCACTTCTGTGCATACTCTTTAAAACCTTCTCCCGATCCTAGCGACATACCCTGGAGTTGGGTACGTGTAGGAGCGAGGTCGGAATTATACTGATTCTGCTTGTAAAAAGCAGTAGCCAAGTCCTCCCAGTTACGAACCTTGGTTCCATCCAGCTGATAGAACCATTCGGGATGAGTCCCTGAAAGACTCTCCTGGAAGAAATGGATCCATAAGTTCTTGTCCACAGTATACGGCTGGATCTTCCGCACATAAGATCTGAGATGTAGCTTAGGGCAGGACGCCCCGTCATACTTTGCGAAAGATGGTGCTTTGAACTTGTGTGGGATCACCACACCAGAAGATAGACCCAGGTCTCCAAAATCCAACCCAGGCACTTGTTGAATTTCCATGGCGTTCAGGCGATCCTCTAACTGCTTATACTTGTCTTCAGCTGGAGGGTACTGCTCTTCATTGAAATCAGTCTCGTTGTCAGAGACCACCGGACTAGGAACCCTTCCCCCCTGGGGACTGCCTTTCCCTACAGAAGAACCAGCTTGATCAACCTTATTTTGCAGTGTATTGCCAAACCTCCGGCCAGTGTTGAATAATACAGTTCTCTTCTTCTTCTTCTTGACCAGCAGAGCCTTCAATTCTTCTTGACCTTGGGCTAAACTCATGACCAGCTCTTGGAACTGGGCGTTCTGAGCCTGGAGAGCCTTGATGGATTGCTCAGTAGATGATTCAGGATTCATGATGCTGAAATAAACAGCGAAGAACATTAAGCAACCTGAAAAGAAGAGTACCTGTGATGCATATGATGAATGGAATGCATATGATTTATGTTTTCAAAGACAATAGGGATTCAACTTTGTAAACAAAAAAAGGAACGCACTTTATTAGATTCAACTTTGAAATTTAGATTGTTCAACAGATTTCCCTTAGGCGTTACATAAAATGGAAATACTGAAACGGGAAATAAAAACTGTAAAAGAACACCCAAAGCTCATCAGTGATCCCAGGGTCTCCTCTTCTCAGCATGGATGTAGTCATTCAAGGCCCGCTCGTTCTCTAACTGCTTTGTCAGCTTCTGGATCTTCAATTCCTTCTCGTTGAACTTTTCCTGATAAGAATCCCGTTCTTCTTGTAGTTGCGCCCAAGACCTCTTTAGTGTATCAACGTCAGTAGGTATCTGAGGAGGGAGAACAGTTGGAGGAGCCCCATCTCTATCAGGATATTCAAAAATGATGGGTCTGACAGCTTCGTATGGCATACCTAAATTCTGAGCACGGATGCGGACCCATCTGTAGTAGGGTTCCATAGGTAGAGAAGTCTTCGGTCCCAACTCATGTGGGTCAGCTTTGTGAATTCTGTCCCAAGCCTTGATGAACCTACGACGCAGCTCGCCACTATCTACCTGAAACTCAAAACTGATGTGAGGCACCAACATCTCATGAGGTCCTGCTCTTCTGGCTCTTCCGAACTGACAGAGAGCTAGACATGGATTATAAGAGATTCCTCCTTGGGTACCAATCAGAGGAACATTAGGATATTCTCCGCAACAATCAATAACAGCTACCTCATCCAAACCCCTGAAAGTCCAAATGATGTCATTATCAGTGAGGGACATTAACCTATGAGCCCAACCTCTTCCTTCTTTGTTCTTCAGCACGAACTTAGGGAGGTGCGAAATAAACCACCTCACTAACAAGGGAATACAACACCAAAGATTTCCTCGTCTTCGGGCAGTACGAGCATAGAGTTGTTGCAGGATATCGCCCAAGAGAGTGGGCACAGGGTTCCGAGACATGAAGATCCTTATGGCAGTGATGTTAATGAAGTTATCAGGATTAGGAAACAAAACTAGACCATAGATTAAGAGAGCCAGAATGTCTTCATACGCCCTGAAGTCTAGGTCATTCCAGAAACTGTTAGCTTTACCGATCAGAAACTTGGCCAAGAAACCCTTAACTCTGCTTCTAGTCACCCAGTTGTCCATTACCTCTTTGTGGGTCAAGGGAAGGGCTGCAGCAATCTCCTCAAGCCTGAGAGTCTTTTCCCAACCAGTGAAGGGAGTCTGATCCAAGATAGGGATACCAAGCAAATCAGATAACTCTTCCAGGGTAGGGACCAGCTGGAAGTCTTGAAAGGTGAAGCAATTATACAAGGGATCATAAAACTGGGTCAGAACACTCATCAGTTGTTGGTCCCACTTTGCAGTGACTAAACCGAGAAGAGAACCATGCCTCTGGATGAAGGAAGTAGTGTTTGGAATTCTGCTAACCAATTCTTCAAGCAACTCAGGTGGGTGAACAAAGTTGAACCGAATAGTGTTCCTTTGCACAGGCATCATGATTTCCTACAAAACAGAGCAAAGGTGAAACCCTTTTGTCTTTGAAATGGTCAGTCCTTATGCAGGATGCATGCAATGTCTGTGATGGTATGATGTCATGATAAAGCATACCACAAATATTCACAAAGGCAAACATGATAAGGCACACAAGTCACACAAGACAGCCCTTAGGGTTTAGGCCAGCATGAAGTTCAGGTACTACCCTCTTTCAGTTTGTTGGTTAAGACCTGTCCTATCAAAAGTAACCGGGTTATAGAGGATCCCAATATCACTGACTACCCTCAATCGGTCATAACTCCAGCATCGCAATCTTTTCTTGCGGCCAGAACCATCGCGAGAGTTTAGCCTCAATGGGTGTAGCATACTGCTACTGTTCTATTGGCCAAGTTGGGTCATTTAAGGTTCTAAGGTCGGTTGGTGCTTAATGACTTCTCAGAAGACCCATATTCTCCTCGTTGCGACACAAGGGATATCGGTACAGACCAAGGTGCCACACCAACGTAGCCACTGCTTCACCCGTGTCGGTCTACGCCGGACAGGTCCCTCACAGCTTATGCTACCTAAAAGGGTATCCCCAGATCCGGGTTAGGATCTATGAAACTCCAAGATAATGCCCACAATAATGAAGCAAACAAAACATTCAATTGAAAACATAAGTATGAGCTATCCTAAGGTACACCTCACTTTATAAAGCATCCCCAACAGAGTCGCCAGTTCTGTGATCGGTGGATTTAGAAATTACTGTTTAACGCTGGTTCGCAAAATGTCGCGGAAGCAAGAGTCGCCACCGTCTTTTATTTTCTCCAACATGGACAGGACAAAAGCACAACAAAATTCCTTATGAGAACGTTTCTCGGTTTGGGAGGTAGATTTATAGAAAGGGAAGGTGTTAGCACCCTTTCTATCCGTGGTTATCCACGGGCTCTTAGATACTTGCTCTTATGTTTTCAAAGTGTTTGCTTTTCAAATGTGAGTGGGTTTGAAAAAGTTTCATTGAAAGATTTCTGAATAACTCTTGTATCTGTCCTCAAGAGTGTTTGAAAAATTGTTTTGAAAGATTTTGAAAGTGTCAGCGTGAAAAGATTTTTATTTTGTTTTTTAGAGAGCAAGTGTCTATGAGTCATCTACCTACCCTAAGGAATTAGGCTGTGTAAATGTCCTTAAGGTAGTGCCATCCCACCATTGAGAGGTAGGTAGCACCACCGTTGGAGGTGTTCGGGTCAATTCGAGTTTAGGGACAGTGTGGTCACCGAAGCAACAGTGGGACACCTTAGAAGCTACCCTTATGTCCTTGATCCTTTTTAATCCGAGGCAACCATTTCGAGGCAACTATTCCGAGGCAACTGTTTTGAGGCAACTGTTTCGAGGCAACTGGATCATGGACATAAGGACTTACTAAAACGTCCTATACTTGACGACCACGTTTCGAAGGCAACGAGTGAGGCGTACCCTAGAAGTGGTGTGTGTATTTGTGTGTTGTTTTCAGTTTAACAGTTATCTTTGATCATGGCATTGTGAGCTACGCTTGTTTTTAATTAACATATGTTCTTTCATGCAAAGTTAGAATTTAAGAGTGCGGAAAATTAAAAAGCAGAAAGATAAAAGCTACGCTATTACAAGGCGCGGGTCTATACATCGCCAAATTACAAAGACCCGTTTTTGATAAAAGTGCGGAAAGTAAATAAATTCCTAATTACTATTACATCCGGAAATCAGTTACATAATATTCAAAAGAAAATAATGCGCGAAATAGAAATTAAAATTGAACGTCCGAGGGTTTTGACCCTTTGCTTAAAATTAAATTAAATTAGAGACCTAATTAATTATTTAATTATTTACAAGAAGTGTTTATTATTTTTTTGGTATTTATGAAAATAAAGAAAATTGAAATTAAATGGAAACCCTAATTCTAAATTATTTTTTATTATTAATGAAAATGTTAAAGTTAACCTAATTTACTAGTTAATTAAATTACATGTTTATTTACAAAATAATAACAATAATAAATAATGAGGAAAATAGTTAATTAAAAAAAGTAAAAATATCAAAACCTAATTCTATGTATTTTATTTATTAAGGAAAGTGTCAAAATTAAAACCTAATTTACCTAAGTTAGTTATTGAAATTTATTTACAAAAAAAATAGGTTAAATTAATAAACAATTAAACATATTTTTGTATTTTGATTTTCTGATTTTATTATGAAAAGATTAATTTTAATGACTTAATAATAATTATAAAAAAATAATTGAAAGAAATTAAAAGAAAGAAAAAAAATTGAATTGCAAACCAAGGGGGTATCAGGCCCAGAATGGAGGTTTGTTGGAGTAATCTGGCCCATCAGCATAGAGCTCGTTTGACCTTCCAGGATTGAGTGCACGTGGTTGACTGGAGTGCATCATGGAGTTCATTCTGAGGCCATTGGATGAGTGATCAAGGCCACTTGGCAGGCTAACATGTGAGGATGCACGATGGAGCCTTGAACGCTTGCTGCACTAGAATACATCAAGACAAAAATTATGAATTATATGGGGGGACCTGGGAATCGAACCCAGGTCCCAGTGCCTGCAGTACACGTCCTCAACCACCAGGCCATTTGCGTTTGTTTGTATACAATATAACAAAGAATTATAATATATGAAAAAAAGGCAATTATGCTGAAACAAAGAAAAAACGCGCTAATATTTGAATCTCCCAGTAACGTGATGACACACATGCTTCGTCTTCGTTCTTCCTGCAAATAGAAAACAAGTAGCGGGGGTTTTAAACCCCCACTAAATGGAACAGTGAATAATAGCGAATAGGAGAGGAGTTAATATAAAAAAGGCGCGAGTATCTCAATGAGTCAGGCTTGCTGCAACGAGTTCGTCCATGTAGGTTTGGTGATCCAATTTTAAAGTATATGGAAACCCCTAATATTGAAACTCTGAAACCCTAATGTCCTTCAATGGTGAATTTCGTTTTAGGCAACATTAACACAATTCAGTTATACCAAAAGCTCCAGGGAGATGTCAGTAGTGTAAATCAATGAATAAAACATATGAATGATGCATAGAAATCATGTTTCGATTATCAACATATTTGTTCAAACCATAACCATATTTTACCGTTTCTTTGGGTATGAGGACCTGTTCTTGATGCCAATAGCTTCCTAGCAATGTCAGCAAGGTGTTGGAATAGACTTTAGGCCTTGAATGATCCTGCCACTATGATTTCAGTTTTCAAGTTTTTATGAAAATTTTGCAAAGTGGTTATGGCTTCCTAGCAGCTTTTTCGTGTCTTGTGTAATAGGGTTTCACTCAGCCTTTGTATGTTAAGCAAATTAGGTCAAGAAAGAGCCCATGAATCCATTGAATTAATGTCTTGGATATTTGATTTTCCATTATGTAAATTTCAATCTTTTGCCATGAAACTTTTGCCAATTAGGGAAGATTTTCCTTTTTTGAATGTGAAACGACTTGGCCAGTTTGCCCTAGTATGATTTGCTGCACAAAAAGATTTGAAAAAGCATTATTTGATTTTTTTTCTACAATTAAAACTAATTAAATGAATTAATAAGAATACAAATTCAATTAATTAATTAAAAATAAGAAAATAAATCCTTTTAAGCTCAATGGGTCGTGCATAGGCTTTGGGTAATGATTCAAGGAAGAATTTGAGGCCCATTAGCAAATTTGAAGTGTTTTAGGCAAAGTTGACTTTTCAAAATTCCCAAAAATTTCCCAACTTTTCCAATGCATATCTTGCTCAATTTTGAAGCTATGATCATGTTCTTGGACATTTTGGAAAGGTCTTGAAGTCCTCTAACCAATGCCTTTGGTCCCATGTCATTTTGATTTACCAATCTCAAGTTATGGTCTTTGACTTAAAGTGCCTTTTTGTTGACTTTTGAAAATGACCTATAATGTTGAAATTGATAACTTTTTGTGAGAGCATTTATTGGACTTGGAGTGTGAAGATGAGTTGTAGGAAATGTCATCCCCTTCAAAATGAGCATTGGATGGGATTTTTCTGATAAACCATGAAAAAGTTATGCCTTGGTCAATTTGTAGTTGACTTTTTCAGTTGTCCAAAAATAGAAACTTTTGCATCTTGAGACTTTTTGAGCCATGCTTATGGAATCATGATCAAGAATTGATCAAATGATGATTGTGGCTTCAAAATAAGATGTTGACCAAAAATTTTGACTTTTGACTGTCAAATGACCATTTTGCCCCTGCAGTTGACTGTGGAGCAATTAGGGTTTTTGACTGTGCAATTTGATGCTGTGAGTCTTGAAACTTGACATATGGATGCTTGACAATGTTTATAGGCATATGGGACTTGATTGGACCCTTGGAAACCTCAATTTCTTTGCCATAACCAAAACCCTAACTTTGATTGTGTTAGGAGGCAATTGGACTGTGCAACCCTTGAGAGATTTTGAAGCTTGATCTTGCCAAATATTGAAGAATATGGGAGGGAAAATTTTGGGGTACAACACTGACCCTTAGCCAAATTCATGAACATTTCCTGGAATTGAGCGTTTTGAGCTTGTAGAGCCTTGATAGCTTAATCAGTTGATGTTTCAGCAGACATGATGTGCTGAAATAAACAGCGAAGAAGATGAGAAAACCTGTAAAGGTACCTGTTATGAGGTGCATGGGAATGAAATGTGTATGATATGATTTCAAAGACTTTAGAGATTCAAATTCGTAAACCAAAATGAAACACACGTTTATTAGATAAAATTTGAATTCAAATGTTCAACAGATGCCTTTAAGGCGTTACAAAAAAAGGAAATACTGAAAGATAAATCAAGACTAGAAATAATCAAAAGACATCAGCGCTCCCATGGTCGTTTGCCTTTGGTGCTGACATAGTCGTTGAGGATCTGCTCATTCTCCAATTGTCTTGTCAACTTCAGGATCTTTCGCTCTTGCTCGTGATACTTTTCTCTATAAGTATCCCGCTCTTCCCTTAGCTGCATCCAGGACCTCTTTAATGCCCTAATGTCGGTAGGCATGTAAGGGTGGAGGATGGTAGGAGGTACCCCTTCTTCATCAGCAAGCTCAACAATCACAGGTAAGACAGCTTCGTACGGTATTCCCAGCTTTTGGGCACGTGTACGAACCCATCGGAGATATGGTTCCATTGGAAGAGAAGTCTTCGCACCCAACTCATGCGGATCAGACCTGTGCACCCTATCCCAGGCTCGTATGAACCTGCGGCGTTTCTCGTCACTATCCCCTTGGAAATCAAAGACAATACTTGGCATTAGAAACTCATGAGGTCCTTCCCTCCTAGCTCGCCCAAACTGACGTAAGGCCAAACACGGATTATAGGTGATCCCCCCATTGATTCCTAGCAGTGGAACATTGGGGTATTCCCCACAGCGATCAATAATAGTTACGTCTTCCATATCCTTATTAGTCCAAATGATGTTCATGTGAGAAAGAGACATAATCCTATGGGCCTAACCCATGCCTTCCTTGTTCTTCAAAACTGATTTGGGGAGGTAAGAAATAAACCACCTCGCCAGCAATGGTGCACAACACATAAGGGTTCCCCGTTTACGAGCAGTACGGGCATAAAGAGAGTGCAGAATGTCACCCAAGAGAGTGGGTACCTGATTACGAGAAATGAAGATCTTCACCGCATTCACGTCAACAAAGGAATCTGAGTTATGAAACAGAATCAAACCATATATGAGAAGAGCCAAAATGTCTTCAAATGTCTGGAAGTATAGACTGTCCCATAACTGATTAGCCCGATCAACCAAGAATTTATCCAAGAAGCCTTTTGTCCCACTTCTAGTCTCCCAGTTTGACATTACCTCAGCCTTTGTCAGATGGAGGGCTAAAGCAATTTCTTCCGGCCTAATGACTTTCTCCCAACCTGTAAATGGGGTCTGCTCCAGAATAGAGATACCAAGTAGATCAAAGAACTCTTCCAAGGTGGGGACCAAATGGTAGTCCGGAAAAGTAAAGCAATGGTACAGTGGGTCAAAGAACTGGACTAAGACACTCATCATCTGTTCATCCATCTTGGAGGTGACCAAACCAAGAAGGTGCCCATGTCTTCTGATAAAGGAAGAAGTATCTGGCATCTTTGCAACCAATTCCTTGAGCTGAGTGGGAATCTGGACAAAGTTGATCCGAATAGTGTTTCTACCCATGGGTGCCATGACCTGCAAAACAGAATAAAGATGAATCCCCTCTGCCTTTGAAATGGGTTAGTCCAATGCAAGATGCATGCAATGTCATGATGTCATGATAGAAAATACACCACAAGTATCTACAAATAGAAAACATGGTAAGGGCACACAAGTGACACAAATAGCCCTTAGATTTCAGGCTGGCAAGGAGTTTAGGTATTACCCTCTTTCAGTTTAGTTGGTTCAAACCTATCCTAGAATAGTAACCGGGTTCTAGAGGATCTCAATATCACTAACCACCCTCGATCGGTCATATTTCCAGTTTAGCAACCTTTTCTTGCGGCCGGAATCATCGCGAGAGTTTGGTCTCCATGAGCGTAGCATACTGCTACTGTTCTATGGCCAAGTTGGTCAATTACAAGTGCTAAGGTCAGTTGGTGCTTAATGACCCCTTAGAAGACCCATATTCTCCTCGTTGCGCCACAAGGGATATCAGTACAAACTAAAGTGCCCAACCAACGTAGCTACTGCTTCAACCGTATCGGTCTATGCTGTACAGTTCCCTTACAGTTTATTGCTACTTACCTAAAGGGTATCCCCCAGATCCGGGTTAGGATCTATAGTAACTTCGATTCAAACCCATAAAGATAAAGCATACAAGTCAAGCAATTGAAAACATCATGAACTATTCCTAAGGTACACCCCAATTATTAGATCCCCAGCAGAGTCGCCAATTCTGTGATACGGTGGAAAGAATTGACTGTTTTTTTTGGAATGTTGGTTTGCATTTTGCGTTCGTGTTTGCAAAATGTCGCGGTAAGCAAGAGTCGCCACCGACTTTTATTTTATCCAACAAGGAAAGGAAAAAAGCACAGAAAAATTCCTTTTTTCGAGATATTTCTCGGGTTCAGGGGGTAGATTATAGAAATGGAAGGTGTTAGCACCCTTTCTATCCGTGGTTATCCACGGGCTCTTAGGTACTTGCTCAATTGTTTTCAAAATTGTTTTCTTTGTGCTTGTGGGTTTGAAAAAGTTTTTTGTTTAAAACTTCGATTTAACTCTTGCTTCTATCCTCAAGAGTGTAATGAAGTGTTTTGAAAACTTTGTTCGAAAAGGAGTGTAAGTGTGAAAAGTTTTTGTTTTTTGAAAGAGTAAGTATCTAAGAATCATCTACCTACTCAAAAAAGGAATCGTTCTATGCTATTTTCCTTTAGACAATGCTATCCCACTATTAATGAGTAGGTAGCACCGTCGTTGGAGTTTGAGGGTCAATTCGAATTAGGGACTTACGGTCACCAAAGCAATGTTAGGACACCTTAGCGGTAACCCTAATGTCTTAGATCATTTTTTTGAGGCAACAATATCCGAGGCAACCATTTCGAGGCGACTATGATCTTTTAAACAAGAGGGCGACCTCTAAAACGACATATACTTAATGATCATGCGCGAAGGCAACCAAGTGGGGGTACCCTAAGAATGCGCATGTGCGAGTGTGTTGTTTTCAGTTAGTTTTTTTTAATCTTTATACATGTTAAGGGTGATCTAATTTGATTTTAAGATTAACATTCAGTCTTGTCATGCAAATCCTATTATCAAACATCTAGCAGTTATAATTTGCGGAAATAAAATGCGGAATTTAAATTACAAGGCGTCGGGTATTTACATCACCAAAGACAAACCCTTTGAAAAATAAAATAAAGCGATAGAAATAATCAAATGGTCCTAATTAACTATTACAATCCGGAAGCAGGTACATTAATATGATAAAATCAATACAACGCGCGGGAAATTAGATCGAGTGTGAAATTTAGGGTTTTGACCCTTTTGGTTAAAGAAAATGCCATCTTTTTGTTGTTTTTTATTTGAGAAAAGAAAGTAATTCCTAAATTAATTACTAAATTAATTATAAAATAAATTAATTAATGAAGAAAATAAATTAATGATATATTTTTGGATTTTTGTTATTTTAAGAAAGAAAATAAAAATTATTGAATTAGTGGTTAAAACCTAATTAAATCTAATCAATTTTAATTATTTACAAAATAGGTTAAAGTTTACTAGAATTAAAAACCTAACTAATTAATTAGTGTTTATTAAGAAAAAATAAAAATTTAAAGTTTGATTAAATAAAAAATATTTTTTGTGATTTTATTTAATAAAAACGAATTTTGATTGGTTAGAAAAAAAAATAGAACAATTAATCAAGACAAAATAAATAAAGAGAGAGGAGTGTTGGGCCTGTTTTTGAGGTGTTAAAAGCAAATCTGAAGGCCCATTAGCAACTGGCCTCTTTGACTTTTGTGATCCAGTGTGGACGCATGAACTTGGCTCATGGTGGACCTCCAGCTTTTTGACCATCAGATATGGCCTTTGGCCATTTGGCGCTTGAGTGGATAAAGGACTATGGTGGGTTGCAAGCTCAAGCGCGCATAGGAATACCTGAAAAATAATGACATTGAGAAAGAGGGGGACCTGGGATTCGAACCCAGGTCTTGAAGGGGTTTGCACTACTCACTTTGCCACTACACCACATTTCCTTGCTTGTTATATTAACACAAATCAATAATAATATAATAAAACAAGAATTATTGGTCAGAAAAAAAATAAAAGGCACGCTATGTTTGAATCGACCAATGGATGGATGCCACACATCATCCCTGACCTCCTAACTGTGGCCAAAAGTATCATCACCTATACCAACGGACAAGAGTCCGTAGCTACAAGCTTGCCCGTCTCAAAAATCCTTCTCAGGCCACAAAAATGAATTCTAGGACCATGGTTGGATTCGTGACAAACTCCTGATCACAACCATGTCCTTCATGTGCTTTAATTCTTCCTGAAATAAAAAACCCTAAAAACAGAAACGAAACCCTAGACATGGTGTTTCATGATACAGAGCGCATAAATGAAATTGGTTATTACCATTAGCTTACAAATGATATGAGGGTTACAAATATGCAATTAGTTCATGGAAAAGATTCCTAATTCCAGAGTTACGAAATCAAGAACAGGGGTCATGTTCGTGAGACTTACAGCACGTGCAAAGGCCTGAAAATGCTTGGTTTTGATCCAGGTAGCTTGTGTGAATGCTCAGGAAGCGATTGGAACAAGTCTCGTGTCCTGAAACTGCCTATAACCCTGATTTTGATCTCTCACTTTTTATGATTTTTTCAATTCTTGTTCTGCCTCTTCCAACACTTGCCATCCCTTATTTCGTATCCTTTAGCTTCCTTATGTAATGTATACTGCATTAGGGTAAGAAAAATGGATCAAATCTCTTCATATCAATGTACATGAATTGGATTTGATTCCCCTTTTGAAACTTGCCAAATTTGCGTAATTCCAATCTTTTTGCCCATGATTTGATTTGATACGAATTTGATGATGATAATAACTGTAATCAAAGCCTGAAATAGCCACAAGATCACGTGTTATCAAAGTTTTAGATTTTATATGATTTTATTTGATTTAAAATAAGTTAATTCAAATAAAAATCAAATTAAATAATAAAAGGTGATGTGGACACATGGCTGAAGTTAGAGCATGTGGGCAATGATGCAAACTCAAATCAAGTGGAAAAGAATGGGCCCATTTGACAAAATTTGAAGTTTGGGGGATAGTTGACTTTTGGCAATTTTGCAAAAAAGTCCAACTTCAACAATGCATAACTTCTTCAATTTTGAACTTTTAGGGGCGTTCTTTGAATTTTTAGAAAGCTTGATATGTCCTCTAATCAATACTTTTGGTCTCATATAATTTTGATATTCCATGCTCAAGTTATAAGCTTTGGAAAAAGAGGTGTTTTTGTTGATTTTCAAAAATGACCTATAATGTCCAAATTCATAACTTCTTGTGAGTTCATCTTTTTATCTTGGGGTATGAAGTGGATTGTAGGAAATTGAATCCTCTTCAAAATGAGCTTTGGATGGGTCATTTCTCATAAAGTATGAGAAAGATATGCTTGGTCAAAGTTGGGTTGACTTTTCCTGCAAAATCCTAATTTAGCAACTTTTGAATCTTGATGAATCTTGAGTAATCCTTGACGAATCATGATCAACCCTTGATCAAATGATGAAATATCCTTCAAAATTAGAATTTTGACAAAAAATCTTGAAGTTTGACTGTTTATAGGTCACAGTTGACTTTTTCCCTAACACAATCGATTTTTGGACCTTTGAGCAATTGACTGAGCAAACTTCCTCTGCAAGGCTTGAAACTTGACATGGATGATCTTGAGAACATATTAGGACATTGGGGAGAACTTTAGGTCATTTGGATTCAAGGATATTGATGCAACACAAAACCCTAATTTGGGGTAGACTGTCTTAGGAGATAGCTTGCCTGACCAACTCTTGAGCAACCTTGAGCCACTTGAAGATTTTTCTTGCAATGTTTTGAGAAATATGGGAGGGAAAAATTTTGGGATACAACAGTGTAAAAGTTTGTTTTGTTTTGAGCAAGCATCTAAGAACTATCTACTTTTACTCGAAAGGGTTATTCTTTTCCTCTTTTCCTTTAGACAGTGTTATCCTACTATTAGTGAGTAGGTAGCCCTAACCATTGGATGTTTGAGGGACATTCGAAGGGACATTTATACAGTCACAAAGGCAACCAAGCAAGAAATCTCAGTAACTACCCTAGGGTTTTAAGATCATTTTTACCGAGGAAACATCGAGAGGGTCATCGAGGGACATATGATCTTTAAACCGGAGGGTAGCCACTAAAATCTCTCACATTTTGAGAGTTGTGACTGTTTTTTCCGAAGGCAACCAAAGTGGGATACCCTAGAGGTGTACATGTGCAATTGTGTTGTATTCAGTTATTTATCTTTGCATTTAGGTTTGCTAGTGTTTGCTTTTAGTCTTATCATGCAATCCTATTAAGCATACATCTAACAGTTAATATATGTACATGAATTTAAAAATGCAGAAATGTAAATCCTAAACTATTACAAGGCTTCGGGGAGGGGGATTAATTACATGTCCAAAACTAGGAGGGAAATAAAGAAAACGGTAAATGTAAAGTCCTAATTAATTCTATTACATCCAGTAGGCAGTTACAAAAATATGAAAATAAAATACGAAAGATAATTAACGTCCGCGAATTAAAAATACGTCTAAAAATCCTAAGGTATAAGAAAAAATCTTTTTGTTGTTTTTTCGTTTTAATTAATAAATGAAATTAATCCTAAGTCTACTTAATTTTTTTAAAAAATGTTAAAGTTATTAGTTAATTAATTTACCAAAATTAAAATTTAATTAAGAAAAATCCTAAATTTATTTTTATGTGATTTTTATATTTGTTTATTGATTAAAATAAAAAGGAAGGAATTAAAAGAAATAAATAAAATGAATAAAACGAGAAAATAAAGATGGGCCTAGTAGCAAGAGTAAACAAGGGGTGTGGTTTTGATTTTTATAAAGCCTAACCAGGGAGAAGCCCAGACTGGCATTGGATTTAATGAGGGAGCTCTTTGAAGGTTCATGGTGAGGCACACGTCTGAGGCCTTCAGATCTGGATCAGATGGGGATTCATTGGTTATGATCATGTGGTGTATGGTGTACGCGTGGAATCTGCAAGCATTTGGATCTGCAAGAAAATTGTTAGAAAAAAAATGAAACGAACGCCATGTGTATCGAACCCAAGTCTCTTCCATTTGATTCGAACCTCCCCCTAATTCGAACCCCTTGAGTCCGAATATGGGTTGTTTTGCCTTAAAACTTCCTGTATCATGAGCTTCGAAGGAAAATTCAGATCGTTCCCTAACGATGGCACGATTTTATTCCTGCATGTTATCTTACATGTGATATGTTCATACAAACACAAACAACATTAGCAGCACAAATATGCAAGCAAGATGTATTTAAATGGCCTGGAAATATAGTTTTGATTTTGTAAATCCTTACCAATCGAAGATGCTTCAATCTGTAACCCTGGGCGTGAAACTGCTCGTGTAAGGTCCTGGGTGGCTTCCTGGGAGTCTCAGGATAATGATTTGGGTGTTAGCAACAATTGGGAAGCCTGCAAAGCTGGTTTTGAATTTTGATAACTTATGAGATTTTTGAGAGTTTTTCTGAGGCAGTGTTTTCGTGTGACTCTTTTAGGCCAATTTTTTTTCTGTGTCTTGCTTCTGATTTAGTCTTGTACTTATAGGGGTGTGGTGGTGAACAAATATGGAATGAATCAGCCATTAACCATGGCTTTGAAAGCAAAATCAAAAGATTTGAAAAGTTTCTATTTTGAGATATTTCATGCCATTTTGAACTTTGAGTAAACCTGGACAGGTTTCATCCCATTAGGTGTTCGTTTCGACTTGCATCTCCATTTCACATCAATTGATTCTTTCGACCAGCTCCCAAGCTTTGTTCTTTTTAATGGCCCTGAGGTCCAATTCGAATTGCTCAAGTCTTCATCATTATGGCTTCTTCAATTAAGTCACCATCTACATCGATTGCTTGATCTGGAAACATCAGCCTAATCGAACAGTTCTTGTTCCTTTCGATCTCATTTCCTTCAATTCAACCAATCGAAGTATCACTTCTTCCTTTGGTTTGGTCGAAGCTTCTTCCTATTCATCTTCTTCGAACAAAGTTGTGCAGGTGTCTGATTCTTGTTGAACTGAACTTCGACTCCAATACCACCTTTTGCTTTCATCTTTAAGCCCATCTTTACTGATCACCAATTTATCTTTGATTGGTGAATACAACTTGTATTCACTAATCAAATGATAACTTATGAGCACCAAGACTTCACTTCAACCATCCAACTTCTTCCTTGCCTATTCAGATATATGCTTGAAACACATTGATCCAAAGACTCTAAGAGGACTTATATGTGGCTGATTCAACCCTAACAATCCTTCTATGAAATCACGCCATGTTCGAAGCTTGCATGTCCTTCGAACCATTAGAATTCCACGTGTTTATTCAAAGCTTTTGAATTCAAAATCTTCTTCCTTTCGAAGCGCCAATTCAAATCAACATGACAGTCAAAATACCTTCCATTGTAATGCCTCGAATAGCTTTAATTTCAATAGTTCAAAGACGAAACCTTCGAAGATCTTTACTATCCCTTCATCAATCAAAGACTTTATAAAAGCCTCCTCACATTTTCTTTCGAACTGTCCTTTTTTCGATCATAGTGTCCATTATTCAAAACTTGTGTAATCGAAATCCCATCTAACACTACTTCGTTAGGCATCTATTCAGAATGTATATTGTTTTCGAAGTTGCTTAGACCCAAAATCTCTTAGGCATATTTTTAGCTTTCAACTTGCACCTCGTCACATTCTGTATACTTATTTTCTTTATTTCAGCCATGCCATTATGCTGAGGCGTATTGGATGCCATGGAAATCATTTGAAGCTTCTTGAGTAATTGAGGACTTTAATGAGCATGCCTTGAATAAAATGGGAGGGAAAATTTTGGGGTACAATAGCTGCCTGGTTTATCTGGCCATAAGCAACACCGACCTCTTTCTTCCCAGTGAAGGATTTCTTCATTGTGCTTGAAGATGCATCCCTTTGAATCTTATCGCTCTTAATACCGACTTCTACTCTTTCACCAGTCAATATCAGCTCAATGAACCCAACTTAAGAGCTTCCGATCAAATGGTTGAAAAATGGACCAGACAAAGTGCCCAAGAACATATCTACCAGCTCTCTATCAAATAGAGGAGGCTGGACTCTTTCTGCAAGATCTCTCCATTTCTGGGCATAATATTTGAAGCCCTCACTAGAACCCATAGACATGTTTTGAAGTTGTGTATGGGTTGGAGCGAGGTCAGTATATTATTGGTACTGCCTGTAGAAAGCAGCGGCCAAATCCTCCCAGTTGCGGATGTTGGTTCCCTCCAGCTGATAGAACCACTCCAATTGAGTCCCTGATAGAATTTCCTGGAAGAAATGCACCCACAAATTCCTATCAGCAGTGTGAGGTTGAATCTTCCTGACATAGGATCTTAGATGCAACTTAGGACATGAAACCCTATCATATTTAGCAAACGTGGGAAGCTTGAACTTTGGTGGGATGACCACTCCAGAAACCAGCCCTAATTCTTCAAAATCCAGACCAGGTACCCTCTGAATTTCCATGGCGTTGAGACGATCCTCCAGCTACTTGTATTTGTCATCAACAGGAGGATACTTCTCCTCAGAGTAGTCAGCTTCATCCTCCTCAAACCCCGGATGGTTGCCTTCTTCCTTGGTCTTCTTGTTATCTTCATCTTGAGTGTCTCCCTCCTTAGATGGAGTAGCGAAATCTAGAGCTCGCTTAGCAGGTCCTCTGAATCTTCTCCCCAGGTTCAAGACACCAGCCTGCTTCTTAGTCTTCTTCTTCTTGTCTTTCAAGATGAGAGTCTTCAGATCCTCTTGCCCTTTAGCTAGAGCCAAGAACATCAGCTGGAACTGAGCATTCTGTGCCTGAAGATTATTGAAGTTTTGTTCGAGTGCCATTTCTTCTTGTTGAAATAAACATCAAAGGGATAAGAAACCTACCTTGAAACCTGTAATGATATGTATGCCATGTTTATGCGATGTTTTCAAGGATCTTACGGGGTAAACACAAGAAAATGTTAGAACCCAACTGCAGCTTTGATTGAAGAACTTTGTGTTGTTGAATGTCCTTCTACGAGAATCAATCTCACCATGTCGAGTGGGTCATAGCCTCTGACTCAAGTTATCGCTCTTTGTTCTTTTGACGACATTGGCTAGAGGAAAACAAATCCCCTTGCCCCTTGCTAGACATCTGGTTCATCATAGGCTGCATCACAGACCCTTGAGATCCTTGAAATGGTTAAGGAAATGCTACGGCATGATGTCATGATGTGTATGATATGAACCAAGAAAAAATGTAAGGTGATGAAGACAAGCGAGTCTTGCAAGAAGTCCAGGTTATTGGATAATGACTACGAACAAGTCCTGCAAGGAACTCACATCATTAGATAATAAACAAAATCCTGCAAGGAGTTCAAGTTGTTAGATATTGAAAGCAAATAGGTCACATAAGTAGCCTTAGGTTCAAAGGCTTGCATAAGGTTTAAAGGTAAGTACTCTCTTGAAGTTTAGTTGGTTCAACCTGTCTTAGGAAAGTAACCGGGTTCTAAGGAGTCTCAATATCACTGATCTTTCTTTATCAGGCATTGTTTCAACTCAGGAAATCTTATCTCGCGGCCAAAATATTTTGAAAGTCTTATCTCAATGAGTGTAGCATCGAGTATCAACCAATCCTCAGCTTTATACCGAGGCCGACTATCTCACTACTTTCTAATGGCCATGTTTTTTCAACTAAGGTTCTAAGGTCCATTAGTGCTTTATGACACCACACAACGGCCCCGTATTCTCCTCGATTTAACACAAGGGATACCAGTACCAAAAAATGTGTCACACCAATGTAGCTATAGCCTCAACCATATCGGTCTATGCCGTACAGTATCCATGATCTATTGCTGCTTACCTAAAATGGTGCCCCAGATCCGGGTGTAGGATATTTTAGTAACAACCCAAACAAGCCCTAAAAGATTAAGCATACAAAAAACACAATGTAAAGCAAATGAAGAATGAACTAAACTCTAAGGTAACCCTACTTTTTGATAAGTCCCCAGTAGAGTCGCCAGTTCTATAATACGGTGGCAAAACCGACTGTTATACTAGTTTTGCGTTTGTGTTTGCAAATGTTACAGTAAGCAAGAGTCGTCACTGACTTTTCATTTATCCAACAAAGGAAAGGGTGAAAAGAACAAAAAAAGACCTTTCGAGAATATTTCTGAGTAAGGGGGTAGATTATGGAAAGGGAAGGTGTTATCACTCTTTCCATCCGTAGTTATCTACGGGCTCTTAGATGCTTAGCTCATTTTGAAATACCTTGTGCTTTGTGTGTTTTTGAAAAGTATTGAAATGCCAAATAGCAAGGCAGTTTACTTTATGATAACTCTTGTATCAGTCCTCAAGAGTGTTGATAAAGCGTTTTGAAAATGTTTTTTTTTGAAAGTGTTTTGTGTATGTGTAAAAGTTTGTTTTATTTTGAGAAAGCATCTAAAAACTATCTACTTTTACTCGAAAGGATTATTCTTTTCCTCTTTTCCTTTAGACAGTGTTATCCTACTATTAGTGAGTAGGTAGCCCTAGACGTTGGATGTTTGAGGGACATTCAAAGGGACATTTATACATTCACAAAGGCAATTAGGCAAGAAATCTCAGTAACTACCCTAGGGTTTTAAGATCATTTTTACCGAGGCAACATCGAGAGAGTCATCGAGGGACATATGATCTTTAAACCGGAGGGTAGCCACTAAAATCTCTCACGTTTCGAGAGTTGTGACTGTTTTTTCTGAAGGCAACCAAAGTGGGATACATTAGAGGTGTACATGTTCAATTGTGTTGTATTAAGTTATTTATCTTTGCATTTAGGTTTCCTAGCATTTGCTTTTAGTCTTATCATGCAATCCTATTAAGCATACATCTAACAGTTAATATATGTACAAGAATTTAAAAGTGCGGAAATGTAAATCCTAAATTATTACAAGGCTTTGGAGAGGGGGATTAATTACATGTCCAAAACTAGGAGGGAAATAAAGAAAACGGTAAATGTAAAGTCCTAATTAATTCTTTTACATCCAGTAGGCAGTTACAAAAATATGAAAATAAAATATGAAAGATAATTAACATGCATGAATTGAAAACATGTCTAAAAATCCTAAGGTATAAGAAAATTTTTTTTGTTGTTTTTTCGTTTTAATTAAGAAATGAAATTAATCCTAAGTCTATTTAATTTATAAAAAAAATGTTAAAGTGATTAGTTAATTAATTACCAAAATTAAAATTTAATTAAGAAAAATCCCAAATATATTTTTATGTGATTTTTATATTTGTTTATTGATTAAAATAAAAAGAAAGGAATTAAAAGAATAAATAAAATGAATAAAACGAGAAAATAAAGATGGGCCTAGTAGCAAGAGTAAACAGGGGGTGTGGTTTGGATTTTTGTAAAGCCCAACCAGAGAGAAGCCTAGACTGGCGTTGGATTCAATGAGGGAGCTCTTTGAAGGTTCATGGTGAGGCACACGTCTGAGGCCTTCATATCTGGGTCAGATGAGGATTCATTGGTTATGATCATGTGGTGTATGGTGTACGCGTGGAATCTGTAGGCATTGGATCTGCAAGACAATTATTAGGAAAAAAACGAAACGAACACCCTGTCCATTGAACCCAGGTCTCTTTCCTTTGATTCAAACCTCCCCCTAACTTGAACCCCTTGAGTCTGAATTTGGGTTATTTTGGCTTAAAACTGCCTGAATCATGAGCTTCGATGGCAAATTCAGACCGTGCCCTAACGATGGCACAATTTTATTCTTGCATGTTATCTTACATGTAATATGTTCATAAAAACACAAACAACATTAGCAGCGTAAATATGTAAGCAAGATGTATTTAAATAGCCTGGAAATACAGTTTTGATTTTGTAAATCCTTACCAATCGGAGATGCTTCGATATGTAACCCTGGGCATGGAACTACTCGTGTAAGGGCCTGGGTGGCTTCCTGGAAGTCTTAGGAGAATGATTTTGGCGTTAGCAACAATTGGGAAGCCTGCGAAGTTGGTTTTGAATTTTGATAACTTATGAGATTTTTGACAGTTTTTCTGAGGCAGTGTTTTCGTGTGACTCTTTTAGGCCAATTTTTTCCTGTGTCTTGCTTATGATTTAGTCTTGTACTTATAGGGGTGTGGTGGTGAACAAATATGACATGAATTAGCCATTAACCATGGCTTTGAAAGCAAAATCGAAAGATTTGAAAAGTTTCCATTTTGAGATATTTCATGCCATTTTGAACTTTGAGTGAATCTGGACAAGTTTCATCTCATTAGGTGTTCGTTTTGACTTGCATCTCCATTTCACATCAATTGATTCTTTCTACCAGCTCCCAAGCTTTTTTCTCTTAGATGGCTATGAGGTCCAATTTGAATTGCTCAAGGCTTCATCATCATGGCTTCTTCGATTAAGTCACCATCTACATCAATTGCTTGATCTGGAAACATCAGTCTAATCGAATAGTTCTTGTTCCTTTCGATCTCCTTTCCTTCAATTCGACCAATCGAAGTATCACCTCTTCCTTTGGTCTGGTCAAAGCTTCATCATGTTCATCTTCTTCGAACAAAGTTGTGTAGGTGTCTGATTCTTGTCGAACTGAACTTCGACTCCAATACCACCTTTTGCTTTCGTCTTCAAGCCCATCTTTACTGATCACCAGTTTATCTTTGATTGGTGAATACAACTTGTATGCACCAATCAAATGATAACTTATGAGCACCAAGACTTCACTTCAACCATCCAACTTCTTCCTTGCCTGTTCAGGTACATGCCTGAAACACATTGATCCAAAGACTCTAATTGGACTTATATGTGGCTGATTCAACCTTAACCGTCCTTCTATTAAATCACGCCATGTTCGAAGGTTGCATGTCCTTCGAACCATTATACTTCCACGTGTTTCTTCAAAGCTTTTGAATTCAAAATCTTCTTCCTTTCGAAGCACCAATTCAAATCAACATGACAGTCGAAATACCTTCCCTTGTAATGCTTTGAATAGCCTATATTTCAATAGTTCGAAGATGAACCCTTCGAAGCTCTTTACTAGACCTTCATCAATCAAATACTTCATAAAAGCCTCCTCACATTTTCTTTCGAACTATCCTTTTTTCGATCATAGTGTCCATTATTCAAAACTTATGTAATCGAAATCCCAGCTAACGCTGCTTCGTTGGGCATCTATTCAGAATATATATTGCTGTCGAAGCTGTTTCGACCCAAAATCTCTTAGGCATATTTTTAGCTTTCAACTTGCACCTCTTCATGTTCCATACAATTCTTTTCTTTCTTTCAGCTATGCCATTATGCTGAGGCGTATAGGGTGCCATGGAAATCATTTGAAGCTTCTTGAGCAATTGAGTACTTTAATGAGCATGCCTTGAATAAAATGGGAGGGAAAATTTTGGGGTACAACATATTGTAAGAATTGCAACATTTGTTAAAGGCTGATCTCATAACACTCTGGGATCCTCCTCCTAATACCAACACATACTCTCCGAAGTACAATTCAAATAAAAGATGTGCCTATCATTCGAACAGTTCTGGGCACAACACCAACAATTGCTGGGGCCTAAAAAACAAAATTCAAGACATGATTGATAATAAGGAAATTGAGTTTGAACCTCCTGGGACTCCGAATGTGATTACTGCTCCTATTCCGAAGCATGACTAAGGCATAAGTGCTATTGAAGATGTTTTGTATGTTACCTTCGTAAGTGATGTGGTTACTCCTCTCTCAATATTCAAGAAGAATTTGCTACAAGCCGGTTTATTTTAGGGTTATGTTAAAGAATGTTATTGTTGTGCAGTTCAACCCAATGGATGTGGGTTACAGAAGGAAGACATTCAACGCCTAATGGATGAACATGTAATTTTGATTGAAAAAGTTTTGTATGCTAAAAACTTGTGCCGAGATTTATTTGTCATATCTGGTACTCCTTTCAAGATCACTTCCAAGGGTCCTATAAGGATTACTGACAATAAAAAATATGCTCCCTTAATCATTACAAAACCTAGGCCCACCCCATATTCTTCAGAGAAGGCTATTCCATGGAATTATGGGTCTGACGTCTATTACCATGGCATTAAACAAGAACTGTCTGACGAAGATGATGAAGAGGTCGATCCCAACATTCACAATATTGCAGGGACCAGCAAAATTACTAGAAGTGGAAGGATTTTATCTCCTGAAATCTCTCCACTAGTCCAAGTTACAGTTACCAAGACAACTTCCGAAGCTCGAGGTAAAGAGCCATTGACAAAGCCTTCCCAGACGGAGGCGCCAAAAGAAGCTACAATTGAGCATACCTCTAGACAAGAAATGGAAGAGGTTTTGAAGATCATTCGTAGAAGCAATTACCAAATTGTTGAACAGCTGGGGCGTACCCTGTCCAAAATCTCCATGCTATCTTTACTACTGTTTTCTGAATCCCATGCACAAGCTTTAATGAAATTTTTGAAGACTGCTCATGTACCACAAGAGATTTGCCGATCAATTTGGAAGTTATGTTACTAGCTTAACGAATGACAATGGATTAGGTTTCTCTGATGCTGACCTGACTCCAGAGGGGAGAAATCATAATAGGGCCATGTATGTCTCCATTGAATGTAGGGGAACTTCATTGGCTCATGTGTTAGTTGATACTGGCTCTTCTCTGAATGTTCTACCAAAGGGCACTCTTGACAGACTGGATTGTGAAGGGGTCGTGCTAAAACCCAGTGACATCATAGTTCAAGCCTTTTACGCATAAAAAATAATGGTACATGGAGAAATGGACCTCCCGATCAAAGTAGGTTCACAGATCTTTGAATCCACCTTTTATGTAACGGACATCCGGCCAGCTTATTCTTGTCTATTGGGACTCCCCTCGATCCATGGGGCAGGCGCTGTTACCTCCACCTTACACCAGAAATTAAAGTATCATGTAAAAGGAAAGGTTGTTATTGTCTATGGAGAATAAGAGTACATGGTCAACCATCTAAATTCATTCCGATATGTGGAGATGGACAGAGAATTTATCGAGACCCCATGTCAAACCTTTGAAGTGATTTTCCCTACTGCTATAAAAGATGTTTCTGCCATTCCAAAGACTACCAGGGTTCCGCATAAGATGGCTTCCTTAAAAGATTCCAAAGCAACTATAGAAGAAGGTGGTTGCACAATTTGGGGTCAGCTTCCTGATATCCCCTACAAATCTGATAATTTTGGTCTGGGCTTTACTGCAGAAAGTCAAAGAGCTGTTCGTCGCGCTCGGGCTGGAAGACATCCGTTCCGTATCAGCAACAATGGAGTCAATGCTATATAAGATACTGACAGTGATTATGATTTCGACAACTGGATATTCCCTACCATTGGTGATGGACTCGTCAATTGGAAAGCAGAATGCATTTTCCCTATCTCATTTAGTCAGGAGTAATAACTATTTTTGTTTTATCGCTTTAAGAAGTTTGGTTTTGTAATTTCTTTTAAAACAATGAATTTAAACCTTGTGTGTTTCCCAGGGCACAACGGTCCATTTGTTAAGGGTTGTCATTTCGTATGTCATATTTTCATTTAATGAAAGCATTGGACGTTTTACATTCAAATTTTACGCTCTTTGTCTTTCTCTTACTTTTCTGTACTTTCAAATAGCTACGTGTTCTTACACACACCCACACACTACATTGTAGATCCCCATCCACTATGGATCTCGTTGATAACGATTCTGCTATTGCCGCTTATGACTTTGAAAATCCAATATACCAAGGCGAGGACGAAGGTGAGGAAGATTGTGAAATACCCGAGAACTTGCCAGACTCTTAATACAAGAAGAAATGGCTATCTAACAACATGAAGATCTAGTCGAAGTTGTGAATTTAGGTACCGAGACAGACAAAAAAGAGGTCAAGATAGGCGCCAACTTAGAGGACATTATCAAGAACAAATTGATTCAGATGTTGCACGACTATGTTGAGGTATTTTCTTGGTCATACGAAGACATTCCAGAGCTTGATACTAATATTGTGGTTCATCGCCTGCCAATGAAAGAGGGTTGTTCTCCGATTAAGCAGAAGGTTCATTGTATGCATCCCGAGATGTCAGAGAAGATCAAGGCCGAGGTTATGAAACAATTCAATGCAGAGTTCTTAGCAGTGATATCATATCCTCAATGGGTTGCTAATGTTGTTCTGGTACCAAAGAAAGATGGCAAGGTACGTATGTGTGTAGATTACAGGGATCTGAACAGGGCAGGCCCCAAGGATGACTTCCCACTTCCACATATTAATGTTCTGGTCGATAACACCGCTCAGCACAAGGTATTCTCCTTGATGGATGGTATCTCAGGTTATAATCAGATTAAGATGGCGCCTGAAGACATGGAGAAAACCACATTCATCACACATTGGGGCACTTTCTGTTACAAGGTCGTGCCTTTTGGGTTGAAGAACGCTGGGGCAACTTATCAGCGAGCCATGGTAGCCTTTTGCACGACATGATTCATCATGAGATAGAATTCTACATCGATGACATGATAGCAAGATCACAAACTGAAGAAGAACAACTCGATCATCTGCAAAATTTATTTGAAAGGCTGAAGAAGTACAAACCGATGCTAAATCCAAACAAATGCACCTTTGGAGTGAGGTCTAGAAAACTCCTAGGTTTCATCTTCAATGGTAAAGGTATTAAAGTTGACCCCACAAAAGTTAAATCTATTCAAGAAATGTTAGCTCCCCGTACCAAGAAGGAAGTCAGAGGTTTCTTAGGACGACTAAACTATATTTCCCGATTCATTTCTCATTTGACTGCTACCTGTGAGCCAATCTTCAAGCTGCTGAAGAAAGATCAAGTAGTAAAGTGGAATGACGACTGTCAAATAGCCTTTGATAAAATCAAGGAGTACTTACAAGAACCTCCGATTTTGATGCCACTAGTTAAAGGAAGACCTTTAATCATGTACCTAACAGTGATATAGAATTCAATGGGGTGTGTATTGGGGCAACATGACGAGTTTGGTTGAAAAGAGAATGCAATATACTACTGTGATACGTTGGGAAAGAACTGACTGTTTTTGGAATGATGGTTTGCATTTTGCGTTTGTGTTTGCAAAATGTCGCGGTAAGCAAGAGTCGCCACTGACTTTTATTTTATCCAACAAGGAAAGGAAAAAAAGCACAGAAAAATTCCTTTTTCGAGATATTTCTCGGGTTCAGGGGGTAGATTATAGAAAGGGAAGGTGTTAGCACCCTTTCTATCCGTGGTTATCCACGGGCTCTTAGGTGCTTGCTCAAATGTTTTCAAAATTGCTTTCTTTGTGCTTGTGGGTTTGAAAAAAAGTTTTTGTTTTGAAAACTTTGATAACTCTTGCTTCTATCCTCAAGAGCGTATGAAGTGTTTTTGAAAACTTTGTTCGAAAAGTGTAAGTGTGAAAAGTTTTTGTTTTTAAAAGAGCAAGTATCTAAGAACCATCTACCTACTCGAAAAAGGAATCGTTCTATACTATCTTCCTTTAGACAATGCTATCCCACTATTGATGAGTAGGTAGCGTCATCGTTGGAGTTTGAGGGTCAATTAGAATTAGGGACTTACGGTCACCAAAGCAATGTTAGGATGCCTTAGCGGTAACCCTAATGTCTTAGATCATTTGTTTTGAGGCAACAATATCCGAGGCAACTGTTTCGAGGCGACTATGATCTTTGGACAAGAGGGCGACCTCTAAAGTGACCTATACTTAATGACCGTTTACGAAGGCAACCAAGTGGGGTGTACCCTAAGAGTGCGCATGTGCGAGTGTGTCGTTTTAATTTAATTTTTGTCTTTGTACATGTTAGTGGTGATCTAAGTTGATTTTAGGTTAAAACATTCAGTCTTGTCATGCATCCCTATTATCAAACATCTAACAGTTATAAATTGCGGAAAATAAATTGCGGAAATTAAATTACAAGGCGTCAGGTATTTACATCGCCAAAAGCAACCCTTTGAAATTTAAATGCGGAAAAATAAATAAAGCGATAAAAATAATTAAATGGTCCTAATTATCTATTACATTTCGGGAACAAATACAATATTGAATAAATAGATCGCGCGCGGGAAATTAAATCGAGCGCAAAGTCCTAGGGTTTTGACCCATTTTTATTAAAGAAATGATTTTTTGTTGTTTTTACTTTAAGAAAGAAACTATCCTAAATTAATTATTAAATTAATAAATAAATTAATTAATTAATGAAAATAAATATTTTTGGTCTTTTGGTATTTTAAGAAAGAAAATAAAAATTAATCAATGTTAGTAAAACCTAATTAAGTCTAATTGATTTTAATTATTTACAAAAAATATATTAAAGTTATTTCTAATTAATGGCCTAAATTAATTAATAGATTTGTTAATAAAAAAATAAAATACTAAAATTTAATTTGATAAAGAAAATATTTTTTTTGTGGTTTTAATTTTATAAAGAAAAAAAAATTGATTGATTAGTTGATTAAATAAAAATAATTAAAACAAATAAACAAAAATAAATGAAATAGAGAGAGATAGGGGGTATGGGCCTAATTGGAGTGTTTGGAAAGCAAATTCTTAGGCCCATTTGAATATGGCCTCGTTTGACTTCTGAGATTCCCTGTGCGCACTTGGACTTGGATCCATGGTGGACCATCATCCCTTGGCCACCAGATCTGGCCTATGGCCATCTGGCCATCAGATGCTTAAGGGTGTATGATGTGCTTCGCGTTTGGATTTGTATGTGATAACCTGAAGCACTAAAACAAAGAGAAATTTAGAGGACCTGGGATTTGAACCCAGGTCCTGTTGGATGTTTCCAGCGCTCGCTTGCCACTAGGCTATTGTGTTTCAACTGTCAATATATTAAACAACAATCATAATAAAAGAAAATGCCTCATATGCCAGAAAAGACAAAACCAAAGCGCGCCATGTTTGAATGGTCGAATCATGCTTCGCCATGCATCATCTTCAACCCCCATCTGTAGCTAAAAACCTGTAAAAACTATAGCTACAGACACAAGTCGTCGCTACAAGTCGCGCCTCCTCCCAAATCTGTTGTAGGCCATGGAAATAAGTTCTAAGGGCAGGGTTGTGCTCGTCTCATCATCCCGGTCACAACCATGCCCTTCTCGACAACCAATTTTTCCTGCAAGAGAAATACCCAAAAACAAGCCACAAAACCCTAGCTATGGTACCTCATAGCATAGGCCACATAAACAAAATTGGATAATGCAGAATGCTTAGAAACTTGATGAGGATTATGAATATGCAAATAATTTGTACAAAAGATGCAGGAATAATGATTTGTGAATTCAAGAAAGGAGCGGATTTTTGTGACACTTACAGTTCTTTGTGATGTGCGTGGAGGCTTGCTTGGGATTGGTTCTGCTTCAGTGATCGTCAAGGAATCGATAGAGATCGTTCTTGGCTTCTGAAAACACCTCTAGACACGATTTTGATTTCAAACTTTTTACCACTTTTTCCAAGTTTTGTTTTGGTTATTCTCACAGCCTCTAACCTATATTTTGTGTCCTTTGGCTTCTATATGTATCATGGAATGCATTAGGTCAAGAATCATGAATCCAATCTCTCTAAATCAATGCACCCATATTTGATTTGATTCACTTTTGAAAACTTGCCAAATTTGTCAAAAAACCATCTTTTTGCACATGATCTTGTGTGATACGAATTTGATGATGATATTGATGAGAATCCAATCCTGAAAATAGCAAAAAATCTCATGTAATCGAAGTTTGGGATTTTATTTGATTTAATTTGATTTAAAATGAAATAATTTAATAAAAAATCAAATAAAATAATAAAATTAATAAATGGACACATGGATGAAGCTAGGACACGTGGACAATGATGCAAGCTGAAATCAAGTGGAAAAGAATGGGCCCATTTGACAAAATTTGAAGTTTTGGGGATAGTTGACTTTTGGCAATTTTGCAAAAATGCCCAACTTCATCAATGCACAACTTCTTCAATTTTGCATTTTTGGAGGTGTTCTTGGACTTTATAGAAATCTTGAGATGTCCTATAACCAACCCTTTTGGTCTCATCTCATTTTGATATTCCATGCTCAAGTTATAAGCTTTGACAAAAAAGGTGTTTTTGTTGACTTTCAAAAATGACCTATAATGTCCAAATTTATAACTTCTTGTGAGTGCATTTTATGATCTTGGGGTATGAAGATGGATTATAGGAAATTGCATCCTCTTCAAAATGAGATTTGGATGGGTCATTTCTCATAAAGTATGAGAAAGTTATGCTTGGTCAAAGTTGAGTTGACTTTTCCTACAAAACCCTAATTTAACAACTTTTGAGTCTTGATGATTTTTGAGCAATCCTTGATGAATCATGGTCAACCCTTGATCAAATAATGAAATAATCTTCAAAATGAGAATGTTGGAAAAAAAATCTTGAAGTTTTACTATTTATAGGTCACAGTTGACTTTTGCCCTAGCACAGTCGATTTTTGGACCTTTGAGCAATTGACTGGCCAAACTTCCTCAGCAAGGATTGAAATTTGACATGGATGACCTTGAGAACATATTAGGACATTGGGGATCACTTGAGGTCATTTGTATTCAAGGATCTTGATGCAACACAAGAACCTAATTTGAGGTTGACTGCCTTAGGAGATGACTTGACTGTCCAACTCTTGAGCAATCTTGAGCCACTTGGAGATTTTTCTTGCAATGTTTGGAGAAATATGAGAGGGCAAATTTTGGGGTACAACAACTGCCCCTGTTCAATCTTCTTAAACCCGAGGATGTAGATTGGCTTTCTTGCCTTTCGTGATCCGAAGGTGGAAGATGATTGAACACTAGAGTGCCCAGAAATTTGCACTCGCATGAAGTGGTATCAGCCTGGTGATGTCGGGAATGGGCTTACAAATGCCATTTGGAGATTGCTGGCGGGAGGATGGGCTTAAAGATGCCATTTGCATGAGTGTCAATCGCATAAGAGATTCCTTAGCAAGAACTTGCATACCTGTTATTGTAGAAGATTTCGCTGGGGAAGTCTAACTTTTGTTGAGATTTAGGAACTTGCCTGTACCTCAATTGAGAGAACACCTCTGCTGAGTTTTAAGAACTTGTCCGTAATTCAACTGGGGGAAACATTTTCATCAAGATCTAGGAACTGTCTGGTCTTCAACGTAGTATACCATTGATATTGTAGAACTCGTCTACACTTTGACGGAGGAAAATTGTCGAGATTGAGAACCTTATTTGAAATTCAACCGAGGATAAATCAGTTGAGGTTTTAAGAACCGGTCAGGTCTTCGACTGAGGGAAACATCTTCATCAAGATCTAGGAACTGTCTGGTCTTCAATGTAGTATACCGTTGAGATTGTAGAACTCGTCCACACTATGACGGAGGAAAACATCTTCATCAAGATCTAGGAACTGTCTGGTCTTCAACGTAGTATTCCGTTGAGATTGTAGAACTCGTCCACACTATGACGGAGGGAAACATCTTCATCAAGATCTAGGAATTGTCTGGTCTTCAATGTAGTATACCGTTTAGATTGTAGAACTCGTCCACACTATGACGGAGGAAAATATCTTCATCAAGATCTAGGAACTGTCTGGTCTTCAACGTAGTATACCGTTGAGATTGTAGAACTCGTCCACACTATGACGAAGGAAAACATCTTCATCAAGATCTAGGAACTGTCTGGTCTTCAACGTAGTATACCGTTGAGATTGTAGAACTCGTCCACACTATGACGGAGAAAAATTATCGAGATTGAGAACCTTATTTGAAATTCAACCAAGGATAATTCAGTTGAGATTTAAGAACCGGTCAGGTCTTCGACTGCTGAGAACTTAACTGCATCCTTCCTGAAAGGTAAAGGTCAGTCATATGAAATGCATGATATGGATCAAGCAATAATGTTCTCAAAATAAATGAGATCGTGTTGTATGATGCGTATATGCATGTATTATGATGTATGGAAATGTAATATTTTAGCTGGGGAAAATAAATCCTGGATAGCTGCTGGAGAAGAGAGTTAAATTGTTCGTTTCTGCTGGGGATGGCGAACGAAGATGATTGATGAGAATAAACCTGCAGGAGAGTATAACTCCGTTGGAGGATAAACGGATGAGGAGATTACTCTATGGGGAAGAGATGTTCTGCTGAGGATTCCACTGACAAATTCCGTTGGGATGAATTATCATTGTTGGTGATATTGAATTCTGTTGGGGATTGAATTCCTATTTGTGAAAGGAAAGAATTCCGCTGGGGACGATCTTCAGTTGCGACTTCACTGGGGATAACCTTTTTAGACTCTAATGGGGATAATCCTTTGAGCTTTGCTGGGTACAATCTTCCTTTGAACGCGGCTGGGGACGAACTTCCAGAGTCTACTGGGGATGATTCTGCAACTCCACTGGGAAGCTTTTTCAGACTGCGCTGGGGAAAATTTTAAATCCACCGGGGATATCTTGTATTCTGCTGGGGAATATTAAGCCTTTTCAGTGCTGATGGTAGATAAACTCTGCTTGGGGGAGAATATTACTGATTCATTCACTCATAGTTGTAAGTCTCAGCTGGGGAGAACTATCATTACTGTCTTACTCTGCGGGGAGTGAAAGTATCTTAGCCATATTCTTCAGCTGAATTTACCGTTATACCTGGTGGATAGAGCAACTGTACAGTTTGGACAATTTTATTGCCCCTGTTTCTGATATTACCAGTAATCATCTTTTTGTTTCGTATGCAAATATTTATGAGCAGCAATTAATGTCAAGTGCATATATCAAAAATGAACATTGGATGTTCTTCGCAAAACAAAACAGATAAAGGAAAAATAGCTTGAAATTTCTTTGAAAATGAATTGTATTAATTTTGAAATTTGGCCTGTAATTAGGCACTTTTATACAAGAGGCTGAAACAAAACAGCTTAAACAAAACAGCTATGTGAACAATCCCACTGGGTTCCAACTCTGCTATTGCCTTTATGCCCTCGAGCATCTCATCATTTTGCTGCTTGGTTGAAGGTAGATTTGATTGATTAGTGCCATCTGAGCTTGATAGTTGATACCGAAGTCTGGCTGCAAGGTGATCCAATGAGACATAGTGTATGCTTTGATCCCTAATTTTTTCCTGGACCTCCCTTTCGGGTTTTCAATCCACCGGGGTACCCTTTTTTGCCCAAGCCGCCTTTTCAGGTTTTCGACTTGCCGGGTGTACAGATTTTTTCATTTTCATCCCTTATTTTTCCCGAACCCTTTTGGTTCGCCGGGAAGCCCTTATTTTTGCCTAGGCCATTCGACCTAGCGGGTCTTTGATTATACGTAGTATCTTTTCACTATGTCTGCATTGACGGGGTGAGGAAGGTCATCACCATCCATGGTGGTTAGACCATAGCTCCTCCTGAGAAAATGTTCTTAACCATAAATGGCCCTTCGTAAGTAGGGGTCCACTTGCGCTTGGGATCACCTTGAGGTAGTATGATGCGCTTGATAACCAGGTTCCTAACTTGATACTCTTGTTGTCTAACTTTCTTATTAAATTCCTTGATCATCTGTTTTCTATACGTCTGACCATGACAAATAGCAGTGAGTCTCTTTTCGTCTATTAAATTCAGCTGATCAAGCCGGGTCTGGATCCAGTCATCTTCGCTCAAACCTGCATCTTTCATAATCCGAAGAGAGGGTATCTGAACTTCAATGGGCAGTATAGCCTCCATGCCATATACTAAGGAATATGCTGTTGCCCCTGTTGACGTCCATGCTGAGGTACGGTACCCATGAAGAGCAAAAGGTAATATCTCATGCCAATCTTTGTATGTCACTCTCATTTTCTGCACAATCTTCTTAATGTTCTTATTAGCCGCTTCAACAACCCCATTCATCTTCGGCCGGTAGGGAGAAGAGTTGTGATGCTGTATCTTGAACTGCTTGTAGAGCTCAGTGATCATCTTGTTATTGAGATTTGTACCATTATCCGTAATGATCCTCTCTAGTACACCGTATCGACATATCAGATTGTGCCGAATGAACCATGCTACGACGTTCTTGGTTACTGTAGCAAAGGAAGCCGCTTCAACCCACTTTGTAAAGTAATCAATTGCTACCAGGATGAAACGATGCCCATTGGATGCTGTAGGTCTGATCTCGCCGATCATATCAATGCCCCACATTGTAAAAGTCCAAGGTTCCGTCAAGACGTTCAGAGGAACTGGAGGTATGTGCACCTTATCAGCATAGACCTGGAACTTGTGACATGTCCGAGAATGCTGATAACAGTCGGCTTCCATAGTGGACCAGTAGTATCCTGCTCGAAGGATTTTCTTTGCCATGGTGTGTCCACTGGAATGAGTTCCGAAAGTACCTTCATGTAGGTCTTCCATGATCCTTTATGCCTCGTTCTTATCCACACATCGCAGTAAGGTTGAATCATGGTTACGCTTGTAAAGAATGCCATTGCTGATGAAGAACTTTGCCGCGAACCTCCTCATAAACTTCTTATCATTAACAGATGCACCCTCGGGGTATTCCTGAGCCTCAAGGTATCTCTTCACCTCATGAAACCAGGGTTTATCTGCTGCCTCTTCAGTCTCAATGTCACAATAATGTGCAGGTTCGTCCAATCTTTCAATGATAATTTAGGGAGCTTCGTTGTCCCAATTGACTTTAAACATAGAAGACATCGTAGCTAGCGCATCCGCCAACTGATTCTCCTCTCTAGGGAAGTGCTCAAAGGTTATCTCCTCGAAATGTGGAAGCAATGTCAACACGTATTCCTTGTAAGGAATAAGATTTGGGTGTTTCGTATCCCACTCGCCTTTGATCTGACTGATCACGAGAGCGGAATCTCCGAAGACACTCAAGAACTTAATCCTTAGGTTAATTGCTGCTCGAAGACCTATGATGCATACTCCATACTCCGCCATGTTGTTGGTGCAGTTGAAACATAGTCGGGCGGTGAACGGAGTATGAGAGCCTTTAGGAGATATGATCACGGCGCCAATGCCATTTCCCAAAGCGTTCGAAGCTCCATCAAAGTACATAGACCATCATGATCCTTCCTCAGGTCCTTCATCTGGTCCAGGTTCTTCACAGTCGGTTACTAACATGATACTCTCGTCCGAAAATTCAAATTTCATAGACTGGTAATCATCCACTGCCTGATGAGCCAAATGGTATGCCAACATACTTCCCTTGATTTCCTTTTGGGTCGTATATTGGATGTCATACTCAGTCAAGATCATCTGCCATCTTGCTATTCTTCCGGATAAGGCAGGCTTCTCGAAGATATACTTGATTGGATCCATCTTCGATATCAATAGAGTAGTGTGAGTCAACACATACTGTCTCAGCTGGCGAGAAGCCCATGCCAAAGCGCAACAAGTTTTCTCAAGCAACGAGTATCGGGTCTCGCAGTCGGTAAACTTTTTTCTAAGGTAATAAATAGCATGCTCTTTTCGGTCAGACTCGTCATGCTGACCCAACACACACCCCATTGAATTGTCGAGTACTGTCAAGTATAAGATCAAAGGTCTACCCTCAACTGGCGGCATCAGAATAGGTGGCTCTTGGAGATACTCTTTGATCCTTTCGAAAGCGGCCTGACATTCATTGTTCCATCTTACCACTTGATCTTTCTTCAGCAGCTTGAAGATTGGCTCACAAGTAGCGGTCAGGTGTGAGATGAATCGGGAAATGTAATTCAAACGTCCCAGAAAGCCTCTGACTTCTTTTTCTGTTTGGGGTGCTGGCATTTCCTGTATAGCTTTCACCTTTGCAGGATCCACCTGAATACCTCTATCGCTTACAACGAAACCCAACAGTTTACCAGATCTCACCCCGAAGGTGCACTTTTATTCGGGTTTAACCTCAGCTTGTACAACTTCAACCTGTCAAATAGCTTCTGAAGGTGGTCCAGATGTTCTTCTTCAGTTTGGGACCTTGCAATCATGTCGTCAACGTATACCTCAATCTCATGATGGATCATGTCATGGAACAAAGCGACCATGGCACGCTGATACGTTGCCCCAACATTCTTCAATCCAAAAGGCATGACCTTGTAGAAAAAGGTACCCCATTGAGTAACAAAGGTTGTCTTCTCCATATCTTCAGGAGCCATTTTAATTTGATTATAACCGGAGAAACCATCCATAAAGGAGAATACCTTATGATGCGCGGTGTTGTCAACCAGAACGTCGATATGAGGTAGAGGGAAATCATCCTTGGGGCTCGCCCTGTTCAGATCCCTGTAGTCAACACACATTCGAACCTTACCATCCTTCTTCGGCACAGGAACCACATTGGCAACCCACTGCGGGTAAGAAGTAACTGGTAGAAAACTGGCGTCAAACTGTTTCATAACTTTAGCCTTGATTTTCTCAGACATATCCGGGCGCATTCGGCGGACTTTCTGTTTTACTGGAGGACATTCTTCCTTGGTAGGCAATCGGTGAACCACAATATCGGTATCCAACCCAGCCATATCTTCATAAGACCAGGCAAAGATCTCAACATAGTCACGCAACATCTGAATTAACCGTTGCTTCACACTAAGCTCCAGATTTTCCCCGATCTTGACCTCTTTCTTGTCCTCTTCTGTACCCAGATTTACCGTTTCCACCGGCTCTTCATGCGGCTGTATAGCCCTCTCTTCTTGAAGTAACGGTCTAGAAAGTTCACCAGGCACTTCGCAATCATCTTCACCTTCGTCTTTGGCTAAGTTGATCGGACTTTCGAAGTTATAAATGGCAGTAGCAGAGTCATTACCAGTGAGATCCAGAGTGGACGTAGACCTGTATATGTGAGTGTGTGTAAAATAGTTGTTTCGCAATGTATAATAAAATAAAAACAAGGAGCCCAAGATTTGAAATGCAAGAAATGTCAAATGCTTTTATTAATGATATATGAAAATGACACACATAAAGCCCTCACAAATGAAGCCACAATGCCCCGTGTAAGACACCAGGCCGTAAAGTTTAAAACATTATCTGTTACAAGTTTAAAACAAAAGGTCTCATTACTGGGTAACAAAAGAAATTGGGATGAAGTCCTTTGCTGTCCAGTTGCTTAGTCCATCGTTGGTCGTTGGGTAGATCCAACTGTCGAACTTAAACTCTTCAACGTCATCTTCAATGGCATTCACTCCTGAATTGCTGATGAACAGGGGAGGTCTTCCGATCCATGCATTCCGAATAACCTTTTGAGCTTTTGCAGTGAAACCCAAACCAAACTTGTTAGTCTTCTATGCAAAATCAGGGAGTTGTCCCCAATTTGCACACCCACCTTTCTTGACAACATCCTGGGCGTCCTTGAAGGAAGCCATCTTCATAGGAGGATCCTCAACAACAGTCTCAATTGACGCCAGTGTCTGGGGAACCTCTTCAAAATGTTGGAATGAGGTCTCAATGAACTCCCCATCCATCTCTACATATCAGAAAGAGTTGAGGTGGCTCACCATGTACTCCTCCTCTCCTTGTACTATCACAATCTTCCCTTTCACCGGGTAATTTAGCTTCTGGTGGAGCGTAGACATCACTGCCCCAGCTTTGTGGATCCATGGACGACCCAACAAACATGAATAAGATGGTCAAATGTCCATCACATAGAATGTAGATGCAAAAACCTGAGAACCAACCTTGATCGGAATATCCACTTCACCGTGTACCATTCTTTTGGACCCATCAAAGGCCCTGACGACAATGTTGCTTGGTTTCAGCTCCAACCCTTACAGTCTAACCGGTCTAGAGCTTTCTTAGGCAAAACATTCAATGAGGAACCAGCATCCACTAATACATGAGCAAGAGTGGTTCCCCTGCATTCAATGGAGACATTCAACTCATCGTTGTGATTCTTCCCTTTAGCAGTTAAGTCAGCGTCAGAGAAACCCAACCCATTATCAGTAGTCAGACTAGCCACGCAATCTTTAAACTGATCAGCTGATGTTTCTTGAGGTACGTGTGCAGTCTTCAGGAAAGCAATCAGAGCCTTGGCATGGGCCTCTGAGCATAGCAACAGTGATAACATGGAGATTTTGGATGGGGTTTTCCCCAACTTCTCGACTACATTATAGTCGCTCTTTTTGATGATCTTCAAAATTTCCTCCATCTCTTGTCTAGAGGCTTCAACAGTAATTGTCTTCGGAGCCTCCGTTCGAGCAGGCTCATCAGTGGTCTCTTTGCCTCGAGCATCAGAGGACTCGGCAACAGGGGTGAGATTGGGAACTTGAATAGGAATAGTAGCAGGTACACTGGCAGGTGTGATAACAACAGGTTTCTGAATAGTTGGTGGAGAGATATCAGGGGAGAAAAGTCTTCCGTTGCGGGTGACTTTAGCAGGTCCAACAATATTGCTGACGTCAGTATCAACATCCAAATCTTGTTTAACTCCGTGATAATAAACATCAGCCCCGTAGTGCCAAGGGATAGCTTTATCAGATGTATAGGGGATATGCCCTGGAATAGTGATGATCAACAACGCGATTCTTAGAACAGATGTGATTCTAACAGGCTTTCTCGAGGAAGCCTTGGAAGAATCGTCGAAAATGGTGATGATAGCAACTTCTTCAGTAGGGATCAAAGGAACAAGAGTCTTCTCAAACAGAATTTCTTTATTATCCATCAGGCGTTGGACACCTGACTTCAAAAGATGGCACCCGGTAGGTAGGACAAAACACATACGACAACCTTCGTCACAGCCCGGAAATAAACCGGCTAACAAAAGGTTCTTCTTCACAGTCATCAAAGGGGTAACAATTTCGTTTACAGAAACCACAAACGAGTCTTCATCTATAGCATTTACTCCATGCTTGGGCATGGGAGCAGTCACAACATTAGGTCTTTTAGGCGCCTCGAACTCAATCTCCTTAGCATCAATCAAGTCCTGTATTTTGTTCTTCAAAACCCAACAATCATCCGTATCATGCCCCGGGCTATCAGAGTGAAAAGCACAGTGGGCATTAGGGTTGTACTTTGGTGATGTAGTGTTGGGATTCTGCGGGGCCTCCCTTGGAATCACTAGGTTGGTTTTCAATAATTGTGGCAGAATTTGAGATAAAGTCATGTTGAGCTGAGTGAATTGCCTTCGCGGTCTCTCGGCCTTTGGCTGATTAATGCGCTGAAGAGAACCAACAGGTCTTGAAATAACAACCGCATTAACAACTTGGCGGTGTTCAGGTCTATTATGGCTTTTTGAACTGTAAACAACGCTAGACTCCTTCTTAAAAGGCTTCTTCTCGGTGCTTGATGAAGCACCTTTCTATATCTTACCGGACTTGATACCAACCCCAATCCTTTCCTCGGTCATAATCAACTCCGTAAACCCGGACGAAGAACTTCCAATCAGATGGTTGAAATACGGACCAGACAAGGTCCCCAGAAATATATATATATAATAGCTCCCTATCAGCCAAGGGTGGTTGCACTCTTCTAGAAAGGTCCCTCCACTTCTGAGCATAATCTTTGAAACCTTCACCCGCAACCATAGACATACCCTGGAGTTGGGTACGCGTGGGAGCGAGGTCGGCATTGTATTGGTACTGGTTGTAGAAAGCAACAGCCAAATCTTCCCAACTACGGATATTGGCTCCTTCTAGTTGGTAAAACCATTCAAGCTGAGTCCCGGAGATACTGTCTTGAAAGAAGTGGATCCATAGGTTCTTGTCAGCGGTGTACGGCTGAATCTTCCTAACATACGAACGGAGGTGCAGTTTCGGACAAGAAACCCCGTCGTACTTAGCAAAAGCTGGTGCTTTGAACTTGTGGGGAATCACCACCCCAGATGACAGACCTAAATCACCAAAGTCCAGACCAGGAACTTTCTGTACTTCCATCGCACTCAACCGGTCTTCCAGTTGCTTGTGTCTATCCTAAGCTGGAGGATACTAGTCTTCATCGAAGTCCGTCTCGTTGTCTGAAACCACATGGCTAGGAGCCCTCCTTTATTCCTGACTATCTTTCCCTCCAGATGAGGTGGTCAAATCAACTTCATCTCGTAGCCTGTTTCCAAACCTGTGGCCCATGTTAAATAGGATCGTCTTCTTCTTCTTCTTCTTCTTCTTCTTCTTCTTCTCTTTCAGGATAAGGGCCTTCAGATCTTGCTGGCCCTTAGCCAAATTCATGAACAATTCCTGAAACTGTGCGTTTTGAACCTGCAGAGCTTTGATTGCTTGCTCAGTTGATGGTTCAGAAGACATGATGCTGAAATAAACAGCGAAGAAGATGAGAAAACCTGTAAGGGTACCTGTTATGAGGTGAATGGAATGAAATGCGTATGATATGATTTCAAAGACATCGAGAGATTCAAATTCGTAAACAAGAAATGAAACACACTTGTATTAGATAAACTTGAAATTCAAATTGTTCAACAAATTCCCTTAAGGCGTTACAAGAAAGGAAATACTGAAAAGTAAATAAAAACTGGAAATAATCAAAGGACATCAGCGCTCCCATGGTCGTTTGCCTTTAGTGCTGACATAGTCGTTGATGATCTGCTCATTCTCCAACTGCCTTGTCAACTTCTAGATCTGTCGCTCTTGTTCGTGATACTTTTCTCTATAAGTATCCCGCTCTTCCCTTAGCTGCATCCAGGACCTCTTCAATGCCCTAATGTCAGTAGGCATGTAAGGGTGAAAGATAGTAGGAGGAACCCCTTCCTCATCAGCAACTTCAACAATAATAGGCAAGACGGCTTCATAGGGCATTCCCAGACTTTGGGCACGTATGCGAACCCATCGGAGATATGGTTCCATTGGTAGAGAAGTCTTCGCACCCAACTCATGTGGATCAGATCTGTGTACTCTATCCCAAATCCTTATGAATCTGCGGTGTTTCTCGTCACTATCCCCTTGGAAATCAAAGATTATACTAGGAATTAGCAGCTTATGAGGTCCTTCCCTTCTGGCTTGCCCAAACTGACGTAAGGCCAAGCATGGATTGTAAGTAATTCCTCCATTGGTTTCTATCAATGGAACATTGGGGTATTCCCCACAACGATCAAAAATAGCCACCTCGTCCATACCCTTAATCGTCCAAATGATGTCATTGAGAGAGAGAGACATAACCCTATAAGCCCAGCCCATGCCTTCTTTGTTCTTCATAACTGACTTGGGGAGGTGAGAAATAAACCACCTCGCTAATAATGGAGCACATCACATCAAGGTTCCCCATTTCCGAGCAGTACAGGCATAAAGCTGATGAAGAATGTCACCCAAGAGAGTGGGTACATGATTACCAGAGATGAAGATTTTTACCACATTCACATCAACAAAGGAGTTAGAGTTAGGAAACAATACCAAGCCATATATCAGAAGATCCAGAATATCTTCGAATGCCTGGAAGTCTAGACTATCCCAAAAATGATTAGCCTTACCAACCAAAAACTTAGTCAAAAAGCCCTTTGCTCCACTACGAGTTTCCCAATTAGCCATTACCTTAGCCTTTGTCAGATGAACGGCTGAAGCAATCTCTTCCGGCCTAAGGATCTTCTCCCAACCTGTAAACAGGGTCTGCTCCAGAATAGAGATACCGAGCAGATCAGAGAACTCTTCCAAGGTAGGGACCAACTGGTAGTCCTGAAAACTAAAGCAATGGTACAGTGGATCAAAGAACTGGACTAGGACACTCATCATCTGCTCGTCCAATTTGGAAGTGACCAAACCAAGAAGATGCCCATGTCTTCTGATGAAGGAGGTAGTATCAGACATCTTTGCAACCAATTCTTTAAGCATAGTGGGAACCTGGACAAAGTTGATCCGGATGGTGTTCATACGCATAGGTGCCATGACCTACAAAACAGAACAAAGATGAATCCCTCCTGTCTTTGAAATAGGTTAGTCCAATGCAAGATGTATGCAATGGTATGATGTCATGATGTCATGATAGAAAGCACACCACAAGTATCCACAAATAGCAAACATGGTAAAGGCACAAAAGTCACACAGAGAGCCCTTAGATTTCAGGCTGGCAAGGAGTCTAGGTACTACCCTCTTTTAGTTCAGTTGGTTTAAACCTGTCCTAAAAATAGTAATCGGGTTCTAGAGGATCTCAATATAACTGACTACCCTCGATCGGTCATAATTCCAGTTTAGCAACCTTTTCTTGCGGCCGGAATCATCACGAGAGTTTAGTCTCAATGAGTGTAGCATACTGCTACTGTTCGATGGCCAAGTTGGTCAATTTAAAGGTTCTAAGGTTAGTTGGTGCTTAATGACCCCTTAGCAGACCTATATTCTCCTTGTTGCGCCACAAGGGATATCGGTACATACTAAAGTTCCACACCAACGTAGCTACTGCTTCAACCGTATCGGTCTATGCTGTACAGTTCCCTCACAGTTTAATGCTACTTACCTAAAGGGTACCCCCAGATCCGGGTTAGGATCTATAGTAACTCCGATACAAGCCCATAAAAGTAAAGCATACAAGTCAATCAATTGAAAACATTATGAACTATTCCTAAGGTACACCCCACTTATTAAGCGTCCCCAGCAGAGTCGCCAGTTCTGTGATACGGTGGGAAAGAACTGATTGTTTTTGGAATGCTGGTTTGCGTTTTGCGTTTGTGTTTGCAAAATGTCGTGGTAAGTAAGAGTCGCCACCGACTTTATTTTATCCAACAAGGAAAAGGAAAAAGCACAGAAAAATTCCTTTTTCGAGATATTTCTCGGGTTCGGGGGGTAGATTATAGAAAGGGAAGGTGTTAGCACCCTTTCTATCCATGGTTATCCACGGGCTCTTAGGTACTTGCTCAAATGTTTTCAAAATTGCTTTCTTTGTGCTTGTGGGTTTGAAAAAAAGTTTTTGTTTTGAAAACTTCGATAACTCTTGCTTCTATTCTCAAGAGCGTATGAAGTGTTTTTGAAAACTTTGTTCGAAAAGTGTAAGTGTGAAAAGTTTTTGTTTTTAAAAGAGCAAGTATCTAAGAACCATCTACCTACTCGAAAAAGGAATCGTTCTATGCTATCTTCCTTTAGACAATGCTATCCCACTATTAATGAGTAGGTAACGTCATCGTTGGAGTTTGAGGGTCAATTCGAATTAGGGACTTACGGTCACCAAAGCAATGTTAGGACGCCTTAGCGGTAACCCTAATGTCTTAGATCATTTGTTTTGAGGCAACAATATCTGAGGCAACCGTTTCGAGGAGACTATGATATTTGGACAAGAGGGCGACCTCTAAAGTGACCTATACTCAATGACCGTTTACGAAGGCAACCAAGTGGGTTGTACCCTAAGAGTGCACATGTGCGAGTGTGTCGTTTTCAGTTAATTTTTGTCTTTGTACATGTTAGTGGTGATCTAAGTTGATTTTAGGTTAAAACATTCAGTCTTGTCATGCATCCTTATTATCAAACATCTAACAGTTATAAATTGCGAAAAATAAATTGCGGAAAATAAATTGCGGAAATTAAATTACAAGACGTCAGGTATTTACATCGCCAAAAGCAACCCTTTGAAATTTAAATGCGGAAAAATAAATAAAGCGATAAAAATAATTAAATGGTCCTAATTATCTATTACATTCCGGGAACAAATACAATATTGAATAAATAGATCGCGTGCGGGAAATTAAATCGAGCGCAAAGTCCTAGGGTTTTGACCCTTTTTTATTAAAGAAATGATTTTTTGTTGTTTTTATTTTAAGAAATAAAAAAAATTGATTGATTAGTTGATTAAATAAAAATAATTAAAACAAATAAACAAAAATAAATGAAATAGAGAGAGATAGGGGGTATGGGCCTGATTGGAGTGTTTGGGAAGCAAATTCTTAGGCCCATTTGAATCTGGCCTCGTTTGACTTCTGAGATTCCCTGTGCGCACTTGGACTTGGCTCCATGGTGGACCATCATCCCTTGGCCACCAGATCTGGCCTATGGCCATCTGGCCATCAGATGCTTGAGGGTGTATGATGTTCTTCGCGTTTGGATTTGTATGTGATAACCTGAAGCACTAAAACAAAGAGAAATTTGGAGGACCTGGGATTCGAACCCAGGTCCTGTTAAATGTTGCCAGCGCTCGCTTGCCACTAGGCTATTGTGTTTCAACTGTCAATATATTAAACAATAATCATAATAAAAGAAAATGCCTCATATGCTAGAAAAGACAAAACCAAAGCGCACCATGTTTGAATGGGCGAATCATGCTTCGCCATGCATCATCTTCAACCCCTATCCGTAGCTAAAAACCTGTAAAAACCTATAGCTACGGACGAAAGCCGTCGCTACAAGTCGCGCCTCCTCCCAAATCTGCTGTAGGCCATGGAAATAAGTTCTAAGGGCAGGGTTGTGCTCGTCTCATCATCCCGGTCACAACCATGCCCTCCTCGACAACCAATTTTTCCTGCAAGAGAAATACCCAAAAACAAGCCACAAAACCCTAGCTATGGTACCTCACAACATAGGCCACATAAACAAAATTGGATAATGCAGAATGCTTAGAAACTTGATGAGGATTATGAATATGCAAATAATTTGTACAAAAGATGCAGGAATAATGACTTGCGAATTCAAGAAAGGAGCGGACTTTTATGGCACTTACAGTGCTTTGTGATGTGCGTGGAGGCTTGCTTGGGATTGGTTCTGCTTCAGTGATCGTCAAGGAATCGATAAAGATCGTTCTTGGCTTCTGAAAACACCTCTAGACATGATTTTGATTTCAAACTTTTTACCACTTTTTCCAAGTTTTGTTTTGCTTATTCTTATAGCCTCTAACCCATATTTCGCATCCTTTGGCTTCTATATGTATCATGGAATGCATTAGGTCAAGAGTCATGAATCCAATCTCTTTAAATCAATGCACCCATATTTAATTTGATTCACTTTTGAAAACTTGCAAAATTTGTCAAAAAATCATCTTTTTGCACATGATCTTGTGTGATACGAATTTGATGATGATATTGATGAGAATCCAATCCTGAAAATAGCAAAAAATCTCATGTAATCAAAGTTTGGGATTTTATTTGATTTAATTTGATTTAAAATGAAATAATTCAATAAAAAATCAAATCAAATAATAAAATTGATAAATGGACACATGGATGAAGCTAAGACACATGGACAATGATGAAAGCTCAAATCAAGTGGAAAAGAATGGGCCCATTTGACAAAATTTGAAGTTTTGGGGATAGTTGACTTTTGGCAATTTTGCAAAAATGCCCAACTTCATCAATGCATAACTTCTTCAATTTTTCACTTTTTGAGGTGTTCTTGGACTTTATAGAAAGCTTGAGATATCCTCTAACCAACCCTTTTGGTATCATCTCATTTATATATTCCATGATCAAGTTATAATCTTTGACAAAAAAGGTATTTTTGTTGACTTTCAAAAATGACCTATAATATCCAAATTTATAACTTCTTGTGAGTGCATTTTCTGATCTTGGGGTATGAAGATGGATTGTAGGAAATTTAATCCTCTTCAAAATGATATTTGGATGGGTCATTTCTCATAAATTATGAGAAAGTTATGCTTGGTCAAAGTTGAGTTGACTTTTCCTACAAAACCCTAATTTAGCAACTTTTGAGTCTTGATGATTTTTGAGCAATCCTTGATGAATCATGATCAACCCTTGATAAAACGATGAAATAACCTTCAAAATGAGAAGTTTGGCAAAAAAATCTTGAAGTTTGACTATTTGTAGGTCATAGTTGACTTTTGCCCTAGCACAGTCGATTTTTGGACCCTTTGAGCAATTGACTGGCCAAACTTCCTCTACAAGGCTTGAAATTTGACATGGATGACCTTGAGAACATATTAGGACATTGGGGAGCACTTAAGGTCATTTGTATTCAAGGATATTTATGCAACACAAAACCCTAATTTGAGGTTGACTGTCTTAGGAGATGACTTGACTTTCCAACTCTTGAGCAATCTTGAGCCACTTGGAGATTTTTATTGCAATGTTTGGAGAAATACGAGAGGGAAAATTTTGGGGTACAACAACTAACTTAGCAAAAAGTTTACCAACTATGAAACAAGATATTCACTGCTCGAGAAAATTTGCTGTGCTTTGGCATGGGATGCTCACCGACTAAGACATTATATGTTGACCCATACTACTTTATTGATATCTAAATTGGATCCTATTAAGTACATATTCGAGAAGCCAACTCTCTCCGGAAGAATAGACCGATGGCAAATGATATTAACAGAATACGACATCCAATACACCACTCAAAAAGCAATCAAAGGAAGTGTACTGGCTTATTATTTGGTGCATCAAGCTGTAGACGACTACCAATCTATGAACTTTGAATTCCTGGATGAGAACATCATGCTAATTACAGATTGTGAAGAACTTGTACCGTATGAAGGATTTGAGCTAGGATCCCGATGGACTATGGTTTTTGATGGAGCTTCTAACGCACTTGGAAATAAAATTGGTGCTATAATTATCTCTCCTCAAGGTTGCCATACACCCTTCACTGCCAAACTTTACTTTGAATGCACCAACAATATGGCTGAATATAAAGTGTGCATCCTGGGAATTAAAGCTGCTATTGATCTGAGAATTAAATTCCTAAGCATATATGGGGATTCAGCTTTGGTAATCAGTAAAGTCAAGGGAGAATGAGATACGAAGCATCTGAATCTCATCCCTTACATAGAACATGTGCTAACCTTGATTTCGTACTTCAAAGAGATCACTTTTGAGCATATCCCAAGAGAAGATAATCAGTTGGCAGACGCATTAGCTACCATGTCATCCTTGTTCAAGATCAGATGGGATAATGAGGTTCCCAGAATTACCATTGAAAGATTCGATGAACCGTCACATTGCTATGAAATTGATACTGATGAAGTAGAAGAAAAACCTTAGTTTCATGAAGTGAAAAGATACCTTGAAGCTCAAGAATACCCTAAAGGGGCATCGATCAATGACAAGAAATTCCTACAGAGATTCTCAGCTAAATTCTTCTTCAGCAATGGAATTTTGCACAAGCGTAATCATGATTCAACTCTGCTTTGTTGTGTAGAAAAGAAGGAAGCATAAAAGATTATGGAGGATATGCACGAAGGCATCTTTGGTACTCACTCTAGTGGGTATACTATGGCCAAGAAGATTTTGAGAGTAGGTTACTATTGGTTGACTATGGAAACCGACTGTCACCACCACTCGAGAACTTGTCATAAGTTCCAGATCTATGCTAATAAGGTTCATGTGCCTCCGGTTCCTCTAAATGTTATGATTGCTCCTTGGCCATTCGCAATGTGGGGAATTGATATGATCGGAGAAATCAAGCCTACTGCTTCTAACAGACATTGCTTCATTCTCGTCACCATTGACTACTTCACAAAATGGGTTGAAGCAGACTCGTTCGCCTCTATAACTAAGAATTTAGTAGCTCGATTCATTAAGCGTAACCTCATTTATTGGTGTGGCATCCCCGAGAGAATCATCACGGACAATGGTACTAACCTCAATAACACTATGATCACTGAACTCTACATGCAGTTCAAGATCAAGCACCACAACTCTTCTTCGTATCGACCAAAGATGAATGGCGCAGTGGAAGCCAACAACAAGAATATTAAGAAGATCATACAAAAGATGGTTGTGACTTATAAATACTGGCATGAGATGTTACCATTTGCTCTTCATGGCTATCACACTTCAGCACAGACATCAACTGGGGCAACCCCATTCTCTCTGGTCTACGGTATGGAAGTTGTCCTACCTGTCGAAGTTCAGATTCCTTCTTTGAGGATTATGAAAGATGAAGACTTAGACGAAGATGAGTGGATTCAGACCAAGCTAGACCAGTTGAATTTGATTGATGAAAAGAGGCATGCGGCTGTCTGTCATGGTCAGATGTATCAGAAACATATGATCAAGGAATTTAACAAGAAATTCAAGCATAGGGTATATCAAGCTGGTGATTTGGTAATAAAGTGCATCATTCTACCACAAGGTGATCCCAGGGGAAAATGGACTCCCACCTACGAAGTGCCGTTTATGATTAAAAAAGTAATTTCGGGCGGTGCTATGATACTGATTACCATGGACGATGAAGATTTCCCGCACCATGTGAACATGGACATAATCAAAAGATACTACACATGAAAATGACCCGCTAGGTTGACTGGCCTAGGAAAAAAAATAAGGGCATCCCAGCGAACCAAAATGGTTCGGGCAAAAATTAGGGATATATACAAAATATTGTACACCTGGAAAGTCAAAAATCTGAAAAGGTGGCTTGGGCAAGAAAGGGTATCCCGGTGGATTGAAAAACCGAAAGGGCAGTCCAGGAAAAAGTTAAGGATTGAAAGCGTATGACTATGTCCCATTGGATCACTTACTCCAAGCTTTATCACCAAAGTCGAAAGTTCAAATGGTACAAAATATTTCAGTCAACTTCTTTCGACAACAAGGGATGATATGTTCGAAGACATAGGGGCAATAGCAGAGTTGGAACCCAACGAGATCATTTCCACATAGCTATATGTTCTGTTTTCACTTTTTACTCTTTTCATTTCATGAAAATTTCCTCCTACTAGGATTTATGTCTCTTTATAAAAAATCACATGTTTATAGGCAAATTATCAATGCAAATACATCATAAAATTCAAACTTTTTGATTTTTAACTTTTCTGTTTTGTTTGCAAAAACGTCCAATGACTAAAATTGAATGAACACAATTAACTATTAACAAATATATGCATAAGAGCATGAATAAGCATTTACTCAAGACTCTAGGAGTTGGGATGACATTCAGGCTATCCACAAATCCCCACAGAGCCACTTCTATGAGATTATCCCCACAAAATAATCTTCACAAATCCATCTTCAATAAAGACACATTCCCCGCAATTTTCCCGGCAGATCGCTCTAACGAATAAAAGAATATGATCTTTTTCCTGGCAATATCACTCACCTACAGAGTTCCAATCAGTATAATTCTGGGAAGTTCTCTTCCCAAGCCGACTTCATTCCTCCAAAATTGTAAAACTCCCTGCATATTTCTTCTCTTCGGCATAACTTATTTCCTCAACAGAGTATTTCTCCATCAATAGGGTTTATTTCCCCAATATGGTTTATTTCCCCAACAGATTACAGTCTCCCCAGCTTGAGTCTATTTCTCAGATGGCTACAAATCACCAGAAAAATTCCTCTCCCCAGTCAGGGTATATAAGAATTATCCTCCCCAGATGAGTCAGAAGGTTATCCATCTCTTTTATCTCCAGTCAGGGTATCTAAGAATTAAACTCCCCAAAAAGATTTAGAATGTTATCCATCTCTTTTATCCCCAGTCAGGGTATATAAGAATTAAACTCCCCAAAATGACTCGGAAGATTATCCATCTCTTTTATCCCCAGTCAGGGTATATAAGAATTAAACTCCTCAGTAGAGCGATGAACGACTAATGTTCCTAAACTCTTCTCTCCAAACAGAAGTCAACATTCCCCAGCAGAGTTTCCTTAAACAAAAATTAGGAATCCCCAGCGGAATCATTCTATACAAAATCGAAAATTACACATGTTCTTCATCCCCATCATCAGTCAGGAATTCATCTTCCCCAGCAAAGATGTCATACGGAACTATTGATACACTTCCAACAAAATTTCACATTCATACATCCCCCAATCAATATCATAGCATATGCATATGAAACACATATAGCACAATCTCATTTATTTTGAGAACATCATTACGCAATGCATTCCATACATCACGAAATTGCATACAACTAACTCTTTACCTTTTCAAGAAAGATCAATCAAAAGACAAGCATCATCAACTACTTATATGACCCAACAATCTTCTCAAAGGCTACATCTGATAAAGAGCTATTTCAGCAATTTCCTCAAAGGGTCATTTTCAAAGACATCTTTTGGCTCATATTAAATCAACCGTAGATTTATTCTAATACTTCTTCCAGTAGAATTTTTCTGGCTCAAATTAAATCAACCATAGATTTATTCTGATACTTCTTCGAGTAGACTTTTCTGGCTCACATTAAATTAACCATAGATTTATTCTGCTATGTCTCCCAGTTAAAGACGAACAAAGACCTCTTCTGGCTCAGATTAAATCAACCATGGATTTACTCTGATACTTCTTCCAGTAGACTTTTCCTAGCTCATATTAAATCAACCATAGATTTATTCTGATACTTCTTCCAGTTAAAAACAAAAAGACCTCTTCTGGCTCAGATTAAATCAACCATAGATTTATTCTGATACTTCTTCCAGTAGACTTTTCTGGCTCAGATTAAATCAATCATAGATTTATTCTGGTACTTCTCCCAGTTAAAGGCGGACTCAGACATCTTCTGGCTCAAATTAAATCGACCATAGATTTATTTTGATACTTCTTCCAATATACTTTTCTGGCTCAGATTAAATCAACCATAGATTTATTCTGATACTTCTCCCAGTTAAAGATGGACACAAACATCTTCTGGCTCAAATTAAATCAAGTGTAGATTTATTCTGATACTTCTTCCAATAGAAATTTTTTGGCTTAGACTAAATCGACCATAGATTAATTATGATACTTCTTCCAGTTAAAGACAAAAAGACCTCTTCTGGCTCCGTTCAAATCAAGTGTAGATTTATTCTGATACTTCTTCCAGTTGAAGACGAGCATAAACTTAGTCTAATTTCAATCAATAGTTACTTTGGATGTAATCTATAAGTCCATCTCCAAAAACTCTGCATCACCTCTCCAAATGACATCTTTAAGCCCATTTACAATATTACATCAACCAACAACATTACTTTGGGCACATGCGAGTGCAAATTTCTGGGCACTTAAGTGTTCAATCATCTTCTACCTTCAAGTCCCGAATGGCGGACATGCCAATCTAACTCTTCAGATTTAAGAAGATTGAACAGGGGCAGCTGTTGTACCCCAGAATTTTCCCTCCCATTTTCTTCAAGACATTCTTCTAAGATTCTCAAATACTCAAGGTTTCTCAAGAGTTGATCAGACAAACTCACCTCCTAAACAATGGATCAACAACCAGGGTTTCATCTTGTTAAAGGAAGATTTGGTTGCAATGGTCTCAAATGACTTTAATGGTTCATCATAGGTCCTTAATAATGCTTATGTTAAGTTTCAAGTCTTGCATCACAAGTTTTCTCAATCAATGCTCAAATGACTGAAAATCAACTACATTGGGTGAAAAGTCAATTGTGGTCAATATACAGTCAAAATTCAAGATTTTTTGTCAACATAAAGATTTTGAGGTGATATTCATCATTTTATCAAGGCTTGATCATGATTCCTCAAGGAGAGGCCTCAAATCCTCAAAGGTAAAGAAATTGTTAAATTAGGGTTTTGACTAAAGATGACTGATCATTGACTGTTGACCTAATGCATGACCTAATAGCTTAAAGCATGATATTAAGGACCAAAATACAACATCTTGACCTAATTACATGGCTTAAGAAATTTCTAAAGATGCAAGTGATTGATAGTTGAAAATTTGAACCAATTGAATGAAAAGTCAACAGTCACTCAAAGGTCAAACTTTGACTTTTTGGTCAATATTGGAATTCAAAAGTCAAGAATCATCAAGATATTAAAAACTATCAAAATTGATCATCAAGGATAATAAAGTTAACAAAAGTAAAATTTGGAAAATTTTCTAACACTTAGAAAAATTCTAAGTGTTTTTGTTCTTAACAAAAGTCCTAACTTCATAGCCATTTTTCACTAAGATCCAAGTTGATTCAAAGAAAACTTTCAACATGAAAGTTGTAGGGATTGATGAATTTTACAAATTTATCAATGAGGGTTGATTTCCAAAAAATTCTTGGATTAAGAGATACGAGCCCATGAAGTTGTAATATTTTTTATCCAACACTTAGAAAATTTTCCAACAAGTTTTGGTCAGTTCTTCATCTCAACTTCTTGGCCAATTTTCACCAAGTTCCCATTTGATTTATCCAAAACTCACAACATGAAAGTTATAGACAATTTTTCAAGCTTTCCAAAATGTCTAAGAACACAATTTTATCATGCTTGAGCTATAAGTTTCAAAGAGATGAAGTTTGGTATCTAAGGTTGCATTATATGTCATTTTTGTGACAAGTTCATAACCAAATCTTTAAGCCATGCTACATAATCTCACTTTGCAGGCCTTTAACCTCCAAATCTTGCTATAATCATAAGATTACACAAGCTTTTGAGCTATGAACCAAGTGATTAAAGCTTTGTCCAAGCTTACTTGCCATTTAAGGGAGAAAGGTCACATTGCCATTTTGATAAAGTGACTTTATACATAATGTCAACTCTCCTTGAGCCAATACATTGTTGCTTATGACTTCAAAACATCCCAGCACCAAGAAGCAACCATCTACATCCTATTAACCACCCTACATTTCCTTGGAACTATGACTTTGCAAGTTACTTCAAAACCAAGCTTCAAAACCATAACTTGTTATCCCAAGATTCTGGTTACTTCAAGATGTCAAACCTTTTCTCTATAAATAGAAAGTTCATTTGCAAGCTAACAAGTGAATTCATAAGCCCTCTAACCCTCTCAAACTCTCCCAAATCAAAATTGGCCTCAAAAACTCCATTTTTGAGCTTTGAAGTCCAAATCTCTGAATCTCACAAACCTTGCAACTTTTGTCCAAACCAAACATCCAAACACTTAATATGCATCATGTATAGTTAATCCAAACACCTGTTTCATCACTGTAACATCATCTTCATAATCCACCATTTTCAAATTCTAACCTTGCAACTTGACTTGAGTAGATCGTTCCAGCCACTCTCAAACAAAGTGAGGATTGGAATACACTCCTCAAGGTCCCAGCAAGCTAAAACAATCATCATCTTACTTCTGGAAGTGCTTGAAGAAGCGTTGGACTTTCTCCAACTTGGTACATTGTTCAAACTTTTAACTCCTTATTTAAGCATCCTTTGTGCATACATTCTAAATATAAAATGTAAATATCATGTCTATGAAGCTAACCATATCTTTAGTTTTCGTTTTAGTGGACTATGTGAGGAGATTTTTGGAACTGAGTTTTCTAAAGTTTTAGGGTTCAGTTTGGTACCAAACAAAATTCATCCTAACCATTGATCTATAGCTTTTGAAATTTATATGGTTGGATTCATGGTAAAAAATCAAGCAAGTTTGATGTTTACATCTTTCAATTTGGTTGAGAAATGAAGCTTTTACAAAAATTTGAAAATATTGTTGTTGTTGCTGTAAACGCGCGTGAGGAAGAAGATGAAGTCCAATTTTGAAACCAAGTTTACTTTATATTTATTGCAACATATTTTATCACCGGATGTAACAACCACCCCAGTGGCAAGCAATGTGAGTTTCATGTCACTTTGGCCTTAGGGACATGGGTTCGAGCCCCAGTAGTACCCTTTTATTTTTTTACATTTTATTCTTGCAGATTCAGCACACCAAGCCCATGCAAGTCCATCATGTGCCCTCACCTCATCACCATTTGATCTCATACAAGGCAGATCCAGCACCCCAAACGCGTTCCCCATGATGCACCCTCAGAAAGCCATCCCCACTGAATCATACAACGCCTGGGCTTAAGATGTTTGGGCCTTTTTTATTTTTGCTTCTTCTCACCCCCCAATTCTGCTTACAATTCAGGCCCATTTTTATTTTTATTTTTTTAAATTTTATTTTAATTAACTTTCTTTTCTAAAAATCATTTATATTTAATCATAAAAAATCATAAAAATGATTTAAAAAAATTAGATTTAGGTTTTTTATTAATTAATTTAATTTTTGTCAAATAAAAATTAATTTAATTTAATTTATATAGAATTAGGTTTTATACTTCAAATATCTTTTTTAAATAAAACCCCAAAAATATTTTCTAAATACTTAGAACTCTTTAGGTTTTAATTAATTAATTTAATTTTCATAAATAAAATTAATTAATTTAATTACACTTTGTTTTATTTTTAAATAATTCAATTGTAAATTAAATTAGAATTAGGTCTAATTTCTTTTATTTCACATTTCAAATATTTTCTAAACAAAGAAACAACAAAATATTTTCTTAAAATACTTAGAATTTTTAGGGTTTTTGCATCTTTCCCCTTTCTATCTCCGTGCATTTGTTTATTTTTCGCATTAAAATAATTATATAACTGTCAAAAGTTTGTAATAGATACTTAGGGTTTATTGCTTTCCTCCCCCATTCATAAACTTGTACCCCCATTCCCGAAGTATTGTAATAACATATGACATTTAATTTCCGCAATTTACTGCTTTCCTTATTATTGTTAGTAATTAGGGTTTGTATGGCAAGATTAAAATCAATCATTAGAAAACCTAATCTCAAAGATAAATAGTTGAAATTAAAACACTTCGCACAAACGCACCTCTAGGGTGACCCTCACTTGTTGCTTCAGATTTAAATAGTCACGTCCCTCGAGTGTGAGATGCTTTAGCAAAGACCCTCAGTTAAAAGATCTTAGTCCCTCAATGACCCTTTGATGTTGCCTTTTGTAAATGATCTTAGTCCCTTACGAGAATTGCTAAAGCACCCTACAAGTTACCTTCTATGACTGTACGATGACCCATGCTTGTCCCTCACATCCAATGACATGGCTTTCTACTAACTAATGGTAGGATAGCATTTTCTAAAGGAGGAGGAAAAGATCAAAGACTTTTTGATTAGGTAGATCGCTCACAATCACTTGCTCACAAATTAAAACAATTTTCACACCTCACACTTTCAAAATAACTACTTTCAAAGGACTTTGTAAACATTCTTGAGGACTGATACAAGGATTATTATAATGCAAACCGCCTTACATTGGCATGTTTAAAACACTTTCCAAAACAAACACTTTCATCCAATAAATATTTTCAAAACAAATAATTTTGTATACATTCTCAATGATACGAGAATCATTACAAAATTGTCGTACTTAGGCATTTTCAAAATATTTTCAAACATACACAAACACAAAGCATTTCAAAGTGATCTAGAAATTAAGAGCCCGTAGATAACTACGGATGAAAAGAGCACTAACACCTTCCATTTTTATAACCTACCCCCCGAACTCAAAAAATTCTCAAAGGTCTTTCCTATTATTTTCACCCTTTCCTTTATTGGATAAAAGAAAAGTCGATGGCGACTCTTGCTATCCACAACATTTGGGATAAAACACAAAACCAAAAGTCAGTTATCCCACCACATTATAGAGAGGATCATAAATAAGGATTCTAAAACCCTAACAAAACACACACGTAAGTTCCACCTAAAACTAGGTATACACCAATATATATATATATAACATTATTTTGGACTGGGTTGGGCTTCAAACTCGCAGCAGTGAGTCTGCACAAAGTCTGCAAAATCTTCTCCAAGAAAATAGGTCTTAAATCACTAGTTTCCTAAAATGTCTCCATATTTAGAAACTTTGTATATCTTCTAAAACCAACATAGAATCTTTGATTTGTCAATCTTAGACGCCACATAAGCTAACTAAATATTCCCTGATTATTCAGTACCTAACATATCAGCTGAAACATAATAGTTTTCATCCAAAAGTTTCAAAATTTGTTGCATTTCGGATCTTGGACCCCTTATGGCCATATTGTTTCGATGATGTTGATTGTATACCTGCTTGATATTTGAAACACTTTCTGGGATTTTCTTTTTCAAATCTAGAAGCATGTTTTTCGGTGCCATTTTTATTTAAAGACATGTTCGAAACAATTTCCTTCTCCTTCGATTTAAGACGGCATACCATCCACTCTGCAATATCTTCACAGTTTAAATGGACAACCACACTTTCTTGTTACAGTGTCATCATATTTCAACTTCCAAATCGAGGGAACATACGTGCCCCTTCTCTTGCATTTCATGGTTACAAATGTTTGTCTTCTATTTGAGCCATTGTCAGACCTTTTCAATAACAATGATAAATTCCAAATTAATGGCTACCATGCAGACCCATTAAAGCATATGTTTGTGAGCAGTATACAATTGTTCATTTATAAAACATCGACCGATATGTATCTCTATCAGTTTAACATCATCCTTCACTTTTTTTGGTTTAACATCATGCTTAACTTCAACAGGATTAACATTATCCTTCACTTCATCATGTTTTACATGATTACGTACAAAAGGTTTGGGAAACATTTTCAAGAGAACCATATCTAATAAGAAACAAAACAGGAAAATGCTTAAAAACTAGTAACAAATAAATTCAGATATACATATCCAAAATAATGTAGTTGAGTTCGGATATGTATATCCGAACAAGGCAAACATTTTTCAGCATAAAATCAAGATTAATGTTAGCAATGGGGGATGAAATTAGGTAACTTTACTTTAAATTGCATCTTATTATGCTCCCTTTGATGTGATAAAATGAAATAAATCTGGTTTGGAATCGAAAAGTTTATTGATAATCATAATTTTTAAAGGGTTTTATGGTTATGGAGGAGTTTGAAGAGTGGGGAAGATGATCATGCAAAGTGTAACACCCTGAAACTTAGAATTACTTATTTAATTAATTATTTGTGAGTATCTGTGTGATGTATAATGATAGGTGGTGGGACATTAGTGAGAGATAGAGATAATTGGAATTATGTAGATTTAATAAAATAGTTTATATTATTTAGATTTATATTAATAATTAAAATAAGATATTAAGGTGAAAAAGGAGAATAAGGGTCTGATGGTAATAGTATGATGATAAGCGAGGGCATAAGGGGAATAACATAGAAAGGGTCTAAGGGGTAACAAATAAAAATAGAAAATAAGAGAGATAGAGATCATTCTGTACGATCATGAAAATTAGGAGAAACTGTGAAGTGAGAGCTAGGGCATAGATAACTAAGAGGAGAACTCCATAGAACGCAAAGGAAGGGATCAATTGTTAATAATTCAAGGTAAGGGGTGTAATATCAGTTATTATGATTGATAGGGGGTTAAGACAAATGTAGGTCTTGTTTGTATGAAGATTTTTATGAAAAACATGATGATTTCTATGATGATTTTGTGTGTTAATGATGTTAAAATGCCATGATTCAAATGAGATGTGTATATGATAATGTATTGTTATTGAATTGTGATAATTGGATGATTATTATGTGTTTTAGACTGAGTTTGGTACTGAGATTGAAATTGGAATGGGGATGAGTAGTGCAGAAATCACAAGTGAGAAATTTCTAAATCGCACGCGTCGTCAGGTGAGCCAACGGAGAGAAAGGGGCGAGCCAATCACCCCGGCATCATCGGGCGAGCCATCTGGCGAGCACCATGGTGGAAAAGGAAGCTTCTAGAAAATGTATGGGGAGAGGCTGGTCGTCCCAGCATCACCGGGCGAGCGAGACAGCGATGCTCCCAATCACGCCTTTCACTGAGAGAACACCAGGCGAGAGGGAGGCTAGTAGAGCACTCCCGGGGTCGCCAGGCGAGGCTTAAGCGAGCAAGCTTGGCAGTAACTTCAAAGTGTCCTAAGTTGAGTTTCTAGACTCTGTTTGATGCTCCGTTCGAAGTATTGAAAAGCTAACATGCAGAACTATATTATGAAAAAATTATATGAGTAATTTGATGAATTACTCTAGTACCTATGTGTTTATGAGATTGGACTATTATATGTTTGATATTTTAACATGTTCTATTTTAATGAAGAGTTTGATGACGCTGTGAAGTTGTTATAATGTTATTGTCGTGATGTAATTGATGTTATCTATGATGATTTTTTAATGACATGCATGTTTAATGTTTATACGTGCTATGTGATGATTATCATTTGAATTATGATGCAATTGGCTATCAGTGGTCAAACTATATGTGACGTTGTTGTGCATCATTCATTCATAGCATTTTTGGATGGTGGTCCGCTTGTGACGAGCCTCAATCCTACTGTGTGGATTAAGTGAATTTGTGATGTGCTCCAGTTTCAAGAGGGAACCGATCTTATGGTGGGGATCATGGAGGGTGATGAAATAAGTGTTCATGAATTTTGTTACCACATGCATTGTGTCGGTATTTGTTGCATTAACATTCTATGTGACATTTCATGAGTTTTGTTGATGAGTTGTGATATGATGTTAATTGTGAACTATATGATTATATGATGAAAGATGCCTAAGTGTTATTATGATGCATCAGTGAGTGTGGAGTATTGATGAATGAGACGTGTTGTAATATGATGATGTTGTTTATAACTACTAATATTCTCCTTATATCTTTTATTTTGTTTGGAGTATTTTATTTAATTTTACATTAATTAGAAGGTGTCTTGCTCTGATATGTAACATCGGGTTGGGAACACTTGAATTTGATGTTATGTTCCTTTTTGTTGACATACTTCATGAGATTTTTGGATGTTAAGTTGATTTTTAATTCCAACTTTTGATGAGATATAGATACTATGAGTTTTTCTTTATGAAGAAGCATATTTATGACGATGAATCTGCTGTGATGTTAATAATTTAAATGATGTGTTGAATTATAAAGATATTGATGTTAATGATGTAACCCGCATTATGAAGCAAAATTTTTATTATGATGTTTTCTATGAAGTTTGACACCCTTGAGCGGGGATGTTAATTGAATTATTCTTAAATTATTCGTGATTTATTTGTGGGGGTTTAGAAGGGTGTTACACTAGTGGTATCAGAGCAGGTCGGTCTTGAAGGTAGAGAAAAACATAAGACAGGGAGGTTTGAATTGGGTTTTAAGAAAATTATCCCCTTTAGAAATTTATTTGATTAAACTATGAAAGAATATAAAATGCACTAAATATAAAGAGACACATTCAGATATTCTGGTTCACCGTTAACTAAGCTACTCCTGTCCACCCTCCTCGAGTGATTTCACCTTCAACAAGGACTTAATCCACTATAACCAAATTGATTACAAACGCACGGGCTACCCGCCGATGACTAACAATCAACCAATGATCAGCAACCACTAACCCCTTAAGAAATCTGACCTACCCAGTCTTTCTTAACAGGACTTCAAAATGACCTGCAACCATTATCATGTCGAGTCTTTTGACTAACACTAGTCACTTAAGGAACAATGCAATGATACATTCAATGATCTCCACGAGATAAAACAATCATTGACCCTATCAGAAATCTAATCAACTTGATCTTTCTATGAGGTATTTCTCATAATAACCCTTGGCCAGTGATCTCTTAAGAATTTTGACCTTCGTGGTCCCCTAAGAGATAAAGCGATCATTGACCCTATAAGATTTCATACCAAACTGGTTCCTTAGAATAGGATTTCATCTATGATAATCGTAGCCAACGTCTTCTCAAGTCTTCTAATCTTCACTCGATCACTTGAGGAACCAACCAATTCTAAACATAATTGTTATTCTGGAGATTATATGAGTGCTTCTTATCAAGCAGGTTTCTCCTAGTTTAAGTACATATTATTTTACACAATTCCGAGCAACAACTCTTGTGTACAAACAATTTACATGAAGATTCTTAAGAAATAACATAATCTGAGCAACGACTCTTGTGTTTTACATTGCTTCTACGAAGATGAATATAATCTAAATTGAGTGCATCATCTTGTAGTCTTCTTGTTTTCATCTTCTTTGTTAAGCAAGCTTTGAGCAACAACTCCTTGCTTCTTCATAATTCTGCCAAGATATATATGATTAAAGTTTGAATGACATCTTGTATAATTCTTCTTCTTCATCTCCTTTCTTCATTAATCAAGATATGAGAAATAACTCCCTAATTTTTCATTTCATCTCTTCAACGTTGTAGATATTTGCTATTAAGAACAATAATGTTGTTTGGACTTAGATATAGTCTTTTTTCCAATATCTTCGTCACTTTGAATTTGAAGCTTTAGTATTTTTATATAGACTTCATATGAAAAGAGTCACTGTAAGGATAAATAAGTATTTTCTCCTTCCAATGTTGAATCCCAACGGATATATTCAAGAGATGTTTTGGAATAGTATGAAACATCACTTTCCTAGATATGTTGCTCGCAGTAGATAGTGTACGTCATTGGGAAAACAACTTCTTTGAATAGTAATATCATTGTACTATTTTTTTACTAAGTTTCTTGGCCTTTATCTTCTTATTATGTACTTCTAATTCTGAAGTATTAAGCTTGGAAGAGATTAATCACTTGTCTTCGTTCTTCTGATGACTGACTGATGAGCAGTTCAGAAACTACTTTGTTGTTGTAGCATAGGAAATGATAGACTCCTTAATATGATTGAAGATAATATTAGTAAGATTAATCGGGATACAATTAAGTAAATAGAAGATCAGAATCTTATCATTATTGGTAAAGAATTTTGTGTTAACAACACGAGGACAAATATTTGTCATGATAAAGCGAAACCAATCTTTGTAAATAGGATTAAGATTCTCAGGGTTTGTAGAATCAAACTCAGAAGATGTGTTAAAGATGGAGATCATATTTTAATAAGGGATGTTGCTAAGAGAGGCACGGCTAATAGTGATACCCATTCGAGGACAGTTTATTGCTTCAGCAATGCATCCAGCAGTGAAGGAAACATCCCAACCATAGATACTAAAGAGATTGAGATACCTCTGAGATAGACATAAGCATTTTTCCAAATTTGTTTTACAAGATTTAGATAGATGGGTCCTTTTAGTATGGAAAGATAGTGATTCAAATTTTGAAAGTGAATGGTAAGGTGGAAATCCTGACCAGCGCCAAAATGTTTTGGATGGTTTTCATTGATAATTTCCAAAAGATCATCATCTCCATGAAAGGTTCTTGGGTTTAAGGTGAGAGACATTTTGATAAAGGATTTTAGAAGGTTATGGTGTGAGATGAATGGAAGATAAAAACAATAAGGGTATAAATAGGAAAAGAGAAAACGTGAACAACAGGAGAAATGATTTCCTTATATAAGGTAGTCATACTAGAAAGACATTACAATAAATGACCGAGGGAAGACAGAGAGACAACTTTAGTTCATATGATTCTTAAGGAGAGAGAAAGATATAATGAAAAATGACAGAAAAGACATGAAAAAGGATGAAATGTGCTTATCAAGGCCTCTTATCAACTAAAGATATTTCAGTATTTATCTTGATTAATAATCAAAACCAAATTTTTTTTGGAGGCATATGAATTTATTGAGAATAATTTTAGATCCAAATGTTGCGATTATTTAAAAAAAACTTCATGAGAAGGATCATTCAGATAGTTATATGTAATATTCTATATTATAATGGAAACAATACACTTTTCATAACATTAAAACAGAGAATACAATTATTGTGCAAAAACTAAATGACTAATAACACAACACAGTTGGCAGACATAACTAGTACTTAATCAAACCCTAAGGACTTCACATCTATATTATTCAAGAGCATCTTCAGAACCAACATGACGAACTACTTCAACAACCCCAGCCTTGGAGAAGAGAGTAAAGAGAACTCTTCCAAAATAAATAAAGGAATGATGATGAATTCTAGAAGCAACAATTGAATCCCTTAGATAGTTGAAGATGGTTTGAGGCAGGTTGATTTTGACATTATTCACAAGTAAGTAGATTAGAACTATATCTTCATAGGCTAAGGAATCTAGGTTTACTCCTATAGGATGAAGGTTGGTTAACAAGAGCCGAAACCCAAACAGTGGCGATAGAAGTAAGTTTTTCAGGATTGTTTGGTTTGTATCTCTCAGAAGTATCCTGAATGGTGTTGAGTCTTTCCATGAAGGTGTAAGTATTTTGAAAAAACTCAACAGTGGTTCCATCTTGAGTGCACCCAATTGCAGTGCAATAGATGTTGGAGTGATGGTGATGGTATTACCGAAAACAGTAGAGGAAATGGATAAATCATCAACAAAAGCATATAACCAAAAGGGCAAAATGGGCAAAATTAGGGTTTTGGCTGAAAATGACCGAACTTTGATTTTTGAACTAATACATGACTTATTGGTTGGAAGCATAATCTCAAGGATACGAGCGCGTCATTTTGACCTAATGGAATATTTTAATTCATCTCCTAAGGTCAGTTGATCGATAGATAAAATTCGGTCAACTGGTGGAAAAAGTCAATTGTGCACTAAAAAGTCAAACTTTGACTTTTTAACCAAAATTGAGTCCCAAAAATCACATTTCATCAAGACATCCAAAATATGAAATTTGATCATAAAAAATCAAGAGAGTCAAAAATCCAACTTTGCAAGACTTGGAAATTTTTCTATGTATTTTCTATACTTGATAATTTCATTGCTTCATGACATCTTTTCACTACAATTCAAAATAATTCAAGATGTCAAAAATAATTCAAGATGTCACAAATAATTCAAGATGTCAAAAATAATTCAAGATGTTACAAATAATTCAAGCTATTACAAGGTGGAATTTTTGCAAGAGTACAAATCCTAGGTTTGGTCTTGTTTGAACTCTTCCTCTTTGACTCAAACCTTGCCACTATGCTGCCCACAAGCATGCTTTGTCTTTGATAAAATCTGCATAAATTGGTCCACAAACCAGATTTTGTATTATGTTACAAACAATGTTATCCAAGCCTACTGTACTGCCCACATAACAGCCCAAAACCATGTCAAAAAACAGCCTTGTTATGCCATCTCTAAACATTGCCACAACACTCCAAAACAGATGCAAAACAACCATGCTTTGCTGCTCTAATCCCAGTCCAAGCCTGCATTATCTCAGCCCCATATTTGTACCAAATTAGCACATAAGAGCTGCATCAAAAAAGCTATGAAGAAAACATACCTAAACCGTTTAAATTATTATTTGTTTCCCTTCCAAAATCCCAGCAAAACTCATCTATAAAATGATTGTTTTCACAACACACAAGGGGTTGGTTTTTAGAGAGAGAATAAAGAGTTTTGAGCAGAAAAAAAATATTCTTTGCAACCTTTGCTCATTCAAAAAACCAGCTCTACTTTCATTCAAAACAAAAACCCTCAATCCATTATTCCATCTTATAAACTCTCGCATAAACCAAACACCTTATCACATAGAGGTTGTTCAAACACAAGAACAGTTTCTATAGTGCCATTATCTTCACCCTCAAAACACAAAAACAGTACTGTAGAACTTGAATGAGTTAGTCTAATTCAATAGTTTGAGACAACTTCCTGGAGATTCATTAGAGCCATCACAGCAGCTGGAAAAGTATTCAGACTTAAAACACCAATTGCAGTGCCAAGGCAAGTCTTCTTAACTTTGAGCTTTTCATTTTTTTATGCATGATTCATTTTCAAAGATAAAAATGTAATAATCATTGCCCCTTTGAGCTAACCATTTGCTTGCTGTTTATGTTTATCAACCATATGTTGTAAACTGACCGGCACAGACAATAAAACAATATTTAAGGAAAAAATCTGCAGCATGATTCGACACATGCGCACATGCATCAACTCATTCTAGTGAAAAAACAGGGTATAAGTCGACGCATAGCCTTATGCATCGACTCATACTGTTATCCAGACCCCAAAACAAAAGGATGAAAGGTGCATGAGTCAACATAAAACGCGTATGTGTTGACACAAACAGGTGCATGAGTCGACACATCCCTTTATGCATCGACTTATACTGAGTTGGTTTGGTTTGGCAGGGGCAAGGAAAGCTATGTGTCGATGCATAACAGCATGTCTCGATACATAGTAGTTCAAAATACATTTTTTCTCTTATTTTACATTATTTTTACATTGTCTTCATCATCATTCGATATGGTTGTAATACTTAAGTTTCTACTTCATCCCCATTTGTAAATTGTACCCCTACTCCCCTATTGATGTAATAGCTTAGCATTTTAATTTCCACAATTTACCGCTTTAATATAAATTGTTAGTAATTAGGGTGTTTATGGAAAGATAAAATCAACCATTAGAGAACCTTAATTTCGAAGACAAAAATGCATGAAATCAAACACACTATTCATACGTGCACCTCTAGGTTAACCTCACTTTGTTGCCTTGGAAAATAGTCATCTCCCTCGAATATGGGCATTTTAGTAAAGACCCTCCATAAAAAAAGATCGTAGTCCCTCAATGTCCCTCGATGTTGCCTTCGGTAAATGATCTAGTCCCTTGCGAAAATTGCTAAAACATCTCATAAGTTACCTTCTATGACTATACGATTGACCCACGCCCGTCCCTTCACATCCATTGATGAGGCTTCTTACCAATCAATGGAAAGATAGCAATATCTAAAGGAGGAGGAAAAGAACAAAGATCTTTTGAGTTGGTAGGACGCTCATAGTTGCTTGCTCACAAACTAAAACCATTTCCACACTCACACTTTCAAAACACCTTCAAAAAACAAACATCTCTTTGAACTATTTTTAAAACCAACACTTTGTATACATTCTTATAGAGACGAGAATCATTACAAAGTTTGCCGAAACAAAGGCGTTTTCAAAATACTTCCAAAAACCCCCGCCACAAACACATTTCAAAAAAAGCATTTCAAAAGTGATCTAGCAAGAAACTAAGAGCCCGTAGATAACTACAGATGAAAAGGGTGCTAACACCTTCCCTTTTCATAATCTACCCCCCGAACTCAAGTAAAATTCTTGAAAGGCCTTTCCCATTATTTTCACCCTTTCCTTTATTCGATAAAAGAAAAGTCGATGGCAACTCTTGCTATCCGCAACATTTGTGATAAAACGTAAAACACCTGAGTTTGTTCTCCCGCCGTATGACAGTGAGAAACTTACTACAAAATATAGTGAGAGAATATTCCTGTTGTGTGGTTAATCTGAATATGAGTCCTTGTGAGATCCTCTTGTGAGAATGGGGAGTTTGTTAAAGGGCATGGATGGAAATAAGTCCCTTGGGTGATGTTTCTAGAACCAAAGCAGATAAGCTCCATGGTAATGTTGCTGATGTCTCAAATGATGTTGGAACATTATTTTTAATGATAGTCTATTAAAGATACTTGGAACTATGAATCTCAATATTCAAACTCCACACTCATTAGTGAGAGTTATATCTATGGTGTTGAATAAGGAGATTCTGATTGAAGGAGAAGTATACTCAAGTAATGTATAACTACTATCTTGGTTTGAAGGCCTTACTAGTGTCAGCAAATACTAGTAATTTGCAGAAGGAGGATTCAATCAGCACATTGGTTAAGGAGTATTCCTTCTGTTGGAGAGTCTGAATCTTAGTAAAGCTTTTAAGCACACTAAGAAATGGTTGGAAGTTGGTTTCAGACTATGGTTGCATGTCATCTTAACCATCCAAAGAGTCATGAAAATATGTGTGGAGGTGCAAGGGCATGAATCAGGTGTCCTTATACTTAGAGTTATTCCCAATGAACTAGTGGGTGCTTAGTGTTGTGTTCTCCATAATGAAAATTTTGATTGCCCATGATAGGAGGAGTCAGTGGACTAATTGGTTTGTTTGGAGCTTGTGATGTTCAAGTGTATAGAGTTATTTCCCTTATAAGAGGATGATGGATAACATGCTGAGACATGTTACTACAAAATGTAGTTTTTTATGCTCTTATGAGTCTCCGAAGACTCTAGCCAGATGTTTCTAGAGTATACCATCCTTCTTCAACAGGATGTGCTGGTTCTGCGAGAATTTATTTTTCTCTGTAGTAGTGAATGGGATAAAGAAGACTATCCTGCTGGTTGTTAGAAGATGTTGACTCTGGTTATGATGTAGAGGATGATGCCCAGGACATCTCTCCTTTGAAGAAGTCTGCAAGCAAGAAGCTTTCTGTCAGGGTTCCTGATGCTCCTCTTGACAACATTTCCTTCCATTCTATTGGAAATGCTGAAAAGTGGAAATATGTGTCTCAAAGAAGATTTTCCCTCGAAAGATAATTGGGAGCAGGTGCACTAGAGTACAAAGAGATTATGGAGCTGGTTTCTTTTGCTGGCTTGTGCTGATCACAGAAGTAAGGAATATAGGAAGGTGTTTGTGTTGAATTTTCCCTTGATGTTATCAATAGTTATCTAGGCAGGTCTGAAGATGATTACTGTGAGTTGGATGTGACTGATAATCATGTGTGCAAAGCCATTACTGCAAACCAGAGTATAGAACATGCAGGAACCTATACACTGACTGTGTGTTCTAATGGGAGCTTCTTAAAGGATCTCTATGCATAATGAACTCTTTAAATGATTGAGAACCAGTTTGATTAGGTTCTGTATTATGAACTTGATATACCACATAATGTTTTAACATCATGACTGTTGATGGTTGTTTTGTTTAATGCTTGGGACTGTTCATGTGAAGTTGGATGCTTAAGCATTATTGTGAGAAGTGGCATTTCTGACTATGTGGATTAGAATATGGAGAGCCTAATCTTGTCTACAGTAGCATGATTGATGAATGCATGACTATTTTATTGAAGACTCCACTAGTATCAGCAACTACTAGTGGATATAAAGGTAGAAGGCTGCTAACAGATACTTAAGGGGTATTTTTTTGCTGCAAATCACTACAGAAAAAGGTCGGTGATGTGGAGAAACTAAGAGTTTTTGTAGTTTGTGAGTGAATTCACACCTAGTATGCATGATATCTTACCTATTCAAAATGTCATGATACAGAGTGTGGTTATGATAAGACAATGATCAAATGTATCCTTGTGTTGTGAAGAAGTCAGGGTTCCTGGAAGTATTCTCAAGGAGTGAAAATATCTGACTCTGCTATGACTCTACTGAGGGAGTCAAGGTTCAGAATATGCAGGAAGTGCTGAAGTTTCTCATCTAGCCTTCGTCTTCAGCTGGAGCATTAGTTACTCATGATAAAGGGAGTCATGTGGATATCTGTAAATTGTTGCTGCAATGACACATGTATTATCAAGCCAGAATACTGTTCACTTTTGTAAAGGTTCTATGAGGAAATGATGTCGAAACAACTTGTTGTGACATTATGAAGTAATGGATAAACTTCACAAGACATGGTTGTTGTGATGCGGTGGGAGAACTGACTTGAGGTTTTGTGTTTGTATTCACAAATGTTGCGGTTTAGCAAGAGTCGCCACCGGCTTTTATTTTATCCAAAAGGAAAGGTAAAAAAGCATAGGAAAGACCTTTGAGATTGTTTTTGGGTTCGGGGGGTAGATTATGAAAAGGGAAGGTGCTAACACCCTTTTCATCCATGGTTTTCCATGGGCTCTTAGTTACTTGTTTTAGATCACTTGCTTTGCTTTTTCAATTGTTTGAAATGGTGATTTGTATGGTTTTAAAAGTATTTTGAAAAGAGGCCTTTGTTTAGGAAATCTTTGTAATGATTCTTGTTTGTAAGAATGTATACAAAGATGTTTGTCTTTTGAAAAATGTTACAATGTTTGAAAGTTGTTTGGAAATTGTTTTGAAATGTGTGTTTGAAAATAGAAAGGATTGTTTTGCAAATTGATCAAGTAACTAGAAGCTTATCTACCTACTCATAAGTCTTTCCTACACATTTTTATTCCTTTGATGTTGTTGACCTACCATTGTTTTGGTAGATAACCCTATCTTTGGATGATTAAACGGGACGGGCGTGGGTCATCGTATGACCATGATAGAAATGGTGCCAAGTATCTTAGCAAGTTTTAGGGACTAAGATCATTTGTTTTTAGGCAACCTTGTCTAGCGTCATCGAGGGACTATGATCTTTTTGTTTTGTTTTGTTTTGCCAAGATACCTAGCATGCATACCATGGCCATGTTTTAAGGCAACCAAGTGGGTGAAACCCTAGAGGTGCTTGTGTGCAATGTGTTGTCATTTTCATGCATTTTTGTCTTGTGTTAGGTCTTGCTATTTGTTTTGATTTTGTCTTATCATACAAACTCTAATTTACTAAACATGTATACAATGCGATAAATTGCGTAAAGTAAATCTAAACTATTACAACAATATTATGGGAGGGGGGATACAAATTTTGAATGGGGGATATTTGCACAAAATAAAACCCTAATTTACTATTACAACCCAATTGAATTTATTGTACAATAAATAAATAAACAAGTATTTAAATATGCAATAAAATGTATATATGCAAAAATGTTTTTGTATTTATTTTTTATGTATGTAAAAAATAAATTATTTAAGTCTAAAATAAGAAAAAAATATTATGATTATTTTTGAAAGGGTGAAAAAACCCTAATTTTTGTTTAAAAGAAAATATATTCAATATTATTCATTTTTGTTCAAGAAAAATAATAAAAATATATACAAAATGTTAAAAAATTAAAATATGCATGAAAATAATATTTTAAGTGTATGAATAATAAAAATAAAAATATATGATATTTTTAAATTATTTACAAGTTTATTTAAGAAAATAAAGTATATTAACCTAATAACTTATTTTTATGCCAAAAAAAAAAATTAAAATGCAGAAAAAATAAAGAAAATATTTTTGAGATTTTTAATGTTCAGAAGAAAAAATAATAAAGTCAAAAATCACAAAAGAAATAAAAAATGTGCAAAATATAAAAAATGGGCCAAGGGGGTGCAAAAAGGAAACAAGGGGGTGCAAAAAGTAGGACAAACAGGCCCAAGGCGCGCCAGGCCCAGGACCTGTCGTCCCTGTCCTCCAGCTAAACAATGCGCGCGCTTCTGTGTTCAAATCCTGTTCTTGCTCATGCTTGCAAAAAATCAAAAACTCATAACATAAAAAGTGTAGCTTGTTAACTCACGATTCTAATGATATAAAGAACATGACCTAACTCTAAAAGACCAAGGAGAATTTTAATGGCCCTAATTTCTGACCTAGTTTTTTCAGCATGTTCAACATCCAAATACTCTTAGCTCAGTTAATATAAATGGAAACTATGCATATGTACAACTTAAGCAAGTTAAGGACTACATTTTTGCTTCACAAATCGTGACCTAAGGATGTCTAAATAGAGAGATAGAAAGTTGACAAATACCTTGTTCAGTTGAGTTTGGATATGGCAATGTGGGAACTTTGAGTGAGGCCTGAAGTTCTTGTGAGCTTCCTTGAAGTTCTCTCAAGCTTCTCCAATGCTCAGCTTGCCTTGTAGATGCCTGAATCTTACTGCACGAGTCAACCTGCAAACCTTCAAAATGAAAATGGTGAAGCTTGAAACAGGGCACACAATTGCAAGACAAGGGCCTGGATAGTTTAGGTAGGAGGTATGGAATGTGTTTGAAGTGTTTCTAAGTAAAACACACGAGCCAATATTGATTTGGCCAAGGTTCTGCAGAAGATGCCCTGTTTGGGCAGAAAAATGGGATTTTTATGTTTTAGGGTGTTTGAGAAGTTATGAATTTGTGTTTTAGGCTTGTTACAATGTTCTGAGCTTGTTTGAAATGAAGCCAAGGCTTGCCTTTATCAGATACACAAGTTGTATTGACTTTTGCAAGTTTGCTTGCTTTTGAAGAAAAGGTGAAGTGACAAAGCCAAAGGCCTGTACAGGCTTGCTTGTTAGCTGCATAGGGTTGGTGTAATTTGCCTGATGTTTGTGGATCTTGTTTGCAACAAAAGATCAGGTCCATGGCTCAAGATTTGCAAAGTTGCAAAAAGCAAGCTTTATCAAAATGGTATTATGAACTTTATGCCATAAATGGATTAATTCATTGTGCAAAGCTCCATAGGTCAGAATAAAGCCAATATCCAATATATTAGCATTCAATTATGGAGTGTAGAAGGGATTAAGACCTGTAATACCAAGTACAAGCATGTTTGAAATTGATTTGCAACTTGTAACATTGTGAAAATGCCTTGAACAAAAGTGATAAATTGCCATTTTCCTTTCTTCGATTCTCCCTAACCATAAATGATCTTGGAGAGTTATTGGACATTTTGGAAATATTGTAACATTCTCTACAATACATATTTTAAATGTAACTTGAGATACCTCTTGGAACTAGGTGAAAAGTTTCCATGAAGTTAGGTCAAAAATCTGCCTAAACTAGGGCAAATTTTCACTAAGTTAAAAAGTTTATGGACCCCTATTCACAAAATCATAACATGAGATACAAGCATCTTATGGGAAAACTTTATGAATCAAAGTTGTATATTTCATGGATGATTACAACTTTCATGTTGGAAGTTTTCTTTGAATCCAATTGCATCATGGTGAAAAAGTTGTGGAAAGTTGGGAAAATATAAGAAATTTCCATAACTTAGAAAATTTCTAAGTTATGAAAAATTTTCAAATTAAACCCTAATTTGCAAAATTAGGTTTCTTGATCAACAAGTTTCACATTTTGACATATCTTGATGAATTATGACCCTTGGCACTTTATTTGACCAAAAAGTCAAAGTTTGACTTTTCAGTGTACAATTGACTTTTAATCAATCGACTGCAAAATTCATCTGTCAATCCTATGCATTTGAGATCTTTTGAACTATGTGATTAGGTCAAGATGATGCCATTGAGTCCTTGAAATCATGCTTGAACCCAATTGGTCATTGGCTAGGTTAAAAATCAGAAATTGCCCCTTCTCAGTCAAAAACCCTAATTTTGACCATTTTGCCCTTTTGATGATTTGATCAAATTTCTTGAGGAGTTGTGATCCAAACTTGATAAAATGGTACATAGGAGCCTAGAATGTTGTTGTGGATTAAAAGTTATGAAGTTTGACTATAAATTGGGCATGGTTGACGTTTTCCTTAATACAGCTGATTTTTAGGTCAATTGTCCAATTGCTTGGAGAATCCAGAGAATTTTGATGACTTCTACTGGGGATTACACAACGGGGATCCATACTCGGCTGGGGAATAAGGAAAGCTCTAGTGATTTCTGCGGGGAACTAAGAATGAGAATCTTCATTCTGTTGAGGAGTAATGAAAACTTTGGCGATTTCACTGGGGAAATGAGAATGAGAATCTTAAATCTGCAGGGGGATAAAAACTCTGACAAATTCATGCTAGGGAGTAATGAAGACTCTGGAAACTTCATCGAGGAATCAAGAATGAGAATCTTCATTATGTTGGGGATTAAAAATCCTATGGGGAAGAAGACTTACTGTTGGAGAGTAAGTTCAGGTGTTTTCGGTCGTCTGCCACTCTACTGGGAAGTCATCCTAGGTTGGGGAGAGACCATGGTTAACTGTTATCCGGGTGATTTCCAGGTTTTAAGATAACTTGATGGGGAAATTGGATGGTTTCCGCTGGGGATTAGAAGTCTTGACTCGACTGGGGATGGAGGTTTTAGCTCCGCTGGGGATCTGTAACTCAAAGTTTTAGCTCCGTTGGGGATCGGGAGCTTGAAGTTTAGCTCTGATGGGAATTAAAGGTTTGAAATTTAGCTCCGCTGGGGATATGTATTTCAAGATTTTGGCTCCGCTGGGGATCTAGATGGTGTACTGTAGGGATTGTTCATGGAATAGTCTAAAGACGTTTTCTTATCCTTTCAGTCTGTCAATAATTGTTCTTTTCCATCCTGTTTATTTGTAAACAGTAATTATGTTCAAAGGCATATGTTCATCAATGAATCATTGGACGCTTTTGCAAATAAAAACACAGGTGTAAAAGAAAAGGACAAGTAGTTTTTATGTACTTTGAAAGAGATATCTTTGTATTTACTTTGAGTAAGTGTTTTGTACAAAGGAGACAGACATCCTAGTAAGAGGATGGTGTCATAAAAGTAAGAAAAATTTATACAAAGAAAGATAGCTATGTGTGTAAAAATCCCATGGGGTTCCTATTCTGCTATAGCCTTCGTATCTCTGAATATCTTGTTCATCCGTTGCTTCGTCCGAAGATGATTGGATTGATCAGAATCTTAAAGTTTGTCTGTGAAGGGATTGTCCTTAAAGTTATCCGATGAGACATAGTCATACGCTTTAATTCCCTAACTTTTTCCTGGACCGCCCTTTCGGGTTTTCAGTCCACCGGGAAACCCTTTTTTGCCCAAGTCGCCCTTTCGGGTTTTCAACTTGCCGGGTGTACAAATATTTTTGTTTATCCCTAATTTTTTCCTGAACCCACCCTTTCGGGTTTTCGGTTCACCGGGATGCCCTTTTTTGCCTAGGTGTGTCAACCTAGCGGGTCATTTATGTGTAGTATCTTTTGACTATATCTGCATTCGCAGGGTGCGGCAAGTCGTTACTATCCATGGTGGTTAAGATCATTGCCCCACCAGAAAAGATGTTTTTGATCACAAATGGTCCTTCGTAGGTAGGGGTCCATTTTCCCCTGGGATCACTTTGCGGTAAAATGATGCGCTTGATTACTAGATCCCCGACTTGATATGTCTGGCGTCTGACTTTCTTGTTGAAAGCCTTGATCATCCGTTTTTGATACGTCTGACCATGACAAACAGCAGTAAGTCTCTTTTTGTCAATCAAGTTAAGTTGATCAAGCCGGGTTTGGATCCAATCGTCTTCACTCAAACCAGCATCTTTCATGATTCTCAAGGAGGGAATCTGAACCTCGATAGGTAAAACAGCTTCCATGCCATATACCAAGGAATAGGGTGTTGCCCAGTTGATATGCGTGTCGTGGTATGGTACCCGTGAAGAGAAAACGGTAACATTTCATGCCAGTCCTTTTAGGTGACTGTCATCTTTTGTATGATCTTCTTGATATTTTTGTTCGCAGCTTCGATAACACCGTTCATCTTTGGCCGGTAGGGAGATGAATTGTGATGTTGAATCTTGAACTGTTCGCACAAAGCGGTGATCATGTATTGTTAAGGTTTGTACCGTTGTCAGTGATGATCCTTTCGGGGATACCGTACCGGAAAATAAGGTTCTGTTTGATGAAGCGGGCAACCACATGTAATGAATGTGAAGGAAGCTGCTTTGACCCACTTGGTGAAATAGTCAATGGCCACCAGGATGAAGCAGTGTCCATTGGATGTTGTAGGCTTGATCTCTCCAATCATGTTGATTCCCCACATAGCGAACGACCAAGGAGCTATTAAGACATTTAGAGGAATAGGAGGCACGTGCACCTTGTCTGCATAGATTTGACATTTATGGCAAGTGCGAGAGTGTTGATAGCAGTCAGCTTCCATGGTAGACCAGTAATAGCCTGCCCGTAGAATCTTCTTAGCCATCGTATGCCTGCTAGAGTGAGTGCCGAAGGTACCTTCATGCAATTCAACAATAATTCTTTCAACTTCAGCTTTGTCCACACAACGGAGCAGAATAGAATCATGATTGCGCTTGTATAGGATGCCATTACTCAAGAAGAACTTTGTCGAGAATCTCCTTAAGAACTTTTTGCCATTGACTGAAGCTCCTTCAAGGTATTCCTGAGCCTCGAGATACCTTTTGACTTCATGAAACCATGGATGGTCCACTACTTCTTCGGTATTAATCTCGTGATAATGTGTCGGTTCGTCCATCCGTTCAATGGTGATTTGGGGAGCCTCATTATCCCAGTTAAGTTTAAACATGGATGACATAGTAGCTAGAGCATCTGCTAGCTGATTCTCTTCTCGCGGAAAGTGCTCGAAGGTATTCTGCTCGAAATGTGGTAACAATGCCAAGACATGTTCTTTGTAAGGGATGAGGTTTGGATGTTTAGTATCCCACTCTCCTTTGATCTGACTGATGACCAAAGCTGAGTCCCCAAACACAATCAAAGATTTGATTCCCAAGTCTATGGCAGCCTTGAGTCCAAAGATGCAAGCTTCATACTCTGCCATGTTGTTCGTACAGTTGAAGCAAAGTCTGGCTGTGAAAGGAGTATGGCAACCTTCTGGGGAGATGAGTACTACACTGATTCCGTTTCCAAGTGCATTGGAGGCCCCATCAAAGTACAGGGTCCATCGGGATCCTTGTTCAGGTCTGTCATATAGTTTGAAACCTTCAACATTGTCCAATTTCATGATATCTTCGTCGGGGAAGTCGAACCTCATGGATTGGTAATCTTCGACAGCTTGATGAGCCAGATGATCAACTAGAACACTCCCCTTTATAGCTTTTTGGGTTGTGTACTGTATGTCGTACTCCGTTAGGATCATCTTCCATCTAGCTATTCTTCCAGACAAAGCAGGCTTTTCAAAGATGTACTTGATCGGATCCATCTTAGATATTAGCAGAGTGGTATGAGTCAACATATACTGCCTTAGCCGGCGAGCAGCCCATACCAAAGCACAACAAGTTTTCTCGAGCAGTGAGTATCGGGTCTCACAGTCGGTAAACTTTTTGCTAAGGTAATAAATGGCATGCTCTTTTCGGCCAGACTCGTCATGTTGGCCCCGTACGCACCCCATTGAATTCTCTAGGACGGTCAGATACATGATTAGCGGTCTTCCTTCGACGGGTGGCATCAAGATAGGAGGTTCTAGCAAATACTCCTTGATTTTATCGAAAGCAATTTGACAGTCATCATTCCATTTAACTACCTGATCTTTCTTCAATAGCTTGAATATTGGCTCACAGGTAGATGTTAGGTGAGAAATGAACCTTGCAATGTAGTTTAGGCATCCCAAGAAACCTCTAACCTCCTTCTCAGTGTGAGGAGCAGGAATTTCTTGTATAGCTTTTACTTTGGCAGGATCAACCTCGATGCCTTTGTTGCTGACAATTAAACCTAAGAGTTTACTGTACCGGACTCCGAATGTACACTTGTTTGGATTCAGTCTGAGCTTGTACTCCTTCAACCTGACAAACAGCTTTTGCAAGTGATCCAGGTGTTCTTCTTCAGTTTTTGAATGGGCTATCATGTCGTCTACGTAGACTTCAATCTCATGATGTATCATATCATGAAACAAAGCTACCATGGTGCGTTGATAGGTTGCCCCGGCATTCTTCAGTCTGAATGGCATCACTTTGTAGCAGAACGTACCCCACTGTGTAACCAAAGTAGTTTTCTCCATGTCCTCGGGTGCCATTTTGATCTGGTTATAGCCCGAGAATCTGTCCATGAAAGAAAATACTTTGTGCTGAGCTGTGTTGTCGACTAGGATGTCGATGTGCGGAAGTGGAAAGTCATCTTTAGGGCTGGCCCTATTTAAATCTCTATAATCCACGCACATTCTCACTTTTCCGTCCTTCTTAGGCACAGGCACAATATTAGCAACCCATTGTGGATAGGAAGTAACAGCCAGAAATCCAGCATTGAACTGCTTCATAACTTCTGCTTTGATCTTTTCAGACATGTCAGGTCTCATGCGGCAGACATTCTATTTCACTGGTGGACATTCTTCTCTTGTGGGGAGACGGTGTACCACAATGTCTGTATCGAGTCCCGGCATGTCTTCGTATGACCAGGAAAAGATTTCAACATAATCATACAGTAGATGAGTTAGGCACTCCTTAACACTTGGCTCTAGGTTGGCACCTATCTTGATTTCCTTTTTATCATCCTTAGTACCCAAGTTGATCGTATCCAACTGTTCCTCATGAGGCTGAATTGCTCTTTCCTCTTGCCGTAGAAGTCTGGCCAATTCCCCTGGCACCTCACAATCTTCCTCACCTTCGTATTCGGCTTGGTTGATCAGATCTTCAGAGTCACTGAAGGCTATAGCAGTATCGTTACCCATGGGTTCCGGAATAGAAGGGTACCTGTATTTGCGAGTGTGGGTGTGTGTAAGGGCATAGCCATCTTAAAACAACAAAATGTAAAAGAAAGACAATGAGCATAAAAGGTTTAAATATGAAAAGCGTCCATGATTCATTAAAATGACATATGAAATGAAGATAAAGACCCTTACAAATGGACCTATGTGCCTCGGGTAAGACACAAGGTTGAAAAAGTACGAATTGTTTGTGAATTATTACAGTCCAACATAAATGGAAAAGATAAATTACTGATTTATGAAAGTAATCGGAACAAAGTATTTTGCTTCCCAATTGCATAGTCCTCCGCCAACAGTAGGGAAATTCCAGTCTTCCGAGTTGCCCTCTTCTTCACTGTCCTCTAGTGCATTAACCCCTCGGTGGCTGATCTTCACAGGTGGCCCTCCGGCATGGGAGCGGCGCACGGCCTTCTGACCAGTTGAAGTGAATCCCAAGCCGAAATTGTCTGCTTTGAAAGGAAAATCGGGAAGCTGCCCCCAAATTGTGGATCCTCCTTCTTCCACCACTGCCCTTGCATCCTTGAGAGAAGACGTCTGAGGCGGAGGTCTTGTGATCACAGGAGTTGAGGACACTGCTTTGGTCTCTGGTATCTCTTCAGAAACCTCTTCAAAGTGTTGGAAAGGGGTCTCTATGAATTCGCCATCTAATTCCACATAACAGAAAGAATTAAGATGACTGATCATGTATTCCTCTTCGCCATGAACAATTATGATTTTCCCCTGGACAAGGTACTTGAACTTTTGATGCAGAGTAGAAGTGACAGCTCCAACATGGTGGATCCAAGGTCTTCCCAACAGGCAAGAATAGCAAGGACGGATGTTCATCACGTAAAATGTTGAATTTAATGCTTGGGTACCCACCTTGATCGAGATGTCCACCTCTCCATGGACCATCCTCTTAGAACCATCAAAGGATCTGACAATTATATTGCTGGGTTTCAGGGTTAGGCCTTCATAATCCAACCTATCCAAGGCTTTCTTCGGCAAGACATTTAAAGACGACCCAGTATCAACCAAGACATGAGCTAGGGTGGTTCCCCTACACTCCACCGAGACATGTAGTGCATCATTATGTTTTCTCCCTTTGAAGGTCAAGTCTGCATCGGAGAATCCCAGGCCATTGTCAGCTGTTAAACTAGCCACACATTCCTGGAATTGATCAGCGGAGGTTTCTTGTGGCACGTGGGCCGTCTTCAAAAACTTGATCAAATCTTTAGCATGTGCCTCAGAGCACAACAACAAGGCTAACATATATATTTTGGAGGGGGTCTTCCCCAGTTGTTCAACAACATTATAATCCCTTTTCTTAATAATCCTCAAAATCTCTTCCACCTCTTTCTAGGATGTTTCAGGAATGACTAATGACTGAGCCTTCGTCAAGACAGGCTCCTCTTGAACATTCTTTCCTTTTTTCTCAGCATCGGAAACAGGGATGGGAATTGCATTGTCATTGTTGGCGGGTACACTTGCAGGTACAGTTACTGGGATAGGTGTAATCTTCGAGATGGCCGCGGGTCCAAAGACTGTTGTTGGAGGAGCAATCTCTGGAGAAAATATTCTCCCACTACGAGTAATTTTGCTTGTTCCGGCAATGTTACTGATGTCGGGGTTATCTTCCTCAGAGCTTTCTTCTTCAATGGTATGTTCAATCTGTTTGACACTATGGTAGTAGATTTCTCCACCATAGTTCCAAGGTACCATTTTATCAGTTTTGTAAGGGGTTGGCCCTGGCATTGTTATCTTCAAAGGAGTAGTCATAGGAGCAAATGTAATCCTAACGGGTTTTTTAGGAACCCTAGAAGGATTGGCGTATATGGTTATTATTGAAACTTCTGGAACTGGAATGGGTGAGACGGGAGCTTTCTCAAACAAAATTTCCTTGTTATCAATCAATTGTTGGATTCTTTTCTTCAAAAGAGGACAGTCAAATGGGGAGGACAGGCAAGTATGGCAATCTTGGTCACATCCAGGGAACACCCCAGCCTTCAACAAATTCAACTTGATGGTTAGGAGAGGAGTTGGCAGTTCATCCACAGTAGAAACAAACAGATCTTCTTCCACAGCATTGGCATTGTGCCCATGCCTAGGCATCGATGTGGAGATTACATTCGGCTTTTCAGGAGCTTCAAATTCAACTTCCTTTGCGTCAATCAGATCTTGAATCTTATTTTTTAGGGCCCAACAGTTGTTAGTGTCGTGCCCCGGGCTTTCTGAGTGGTACGTGCATCTGGCGTTGCGATGGTAGTATGGAGATGAAGTATTAGGATTTTTAGGGGCCTCCTTTAGCATGACCAGGTTCAACTTCAAGAGATGTGGTAAGACTTGAGCAGGAGTCATGTTTATCTTGGTGAATTGCCTTACAGGCCTTTCCACCCTTTGCTGGTTATTCCTTGGCTGATTTTTTCTCGGTTGGTCTGATGCAGACTTTTGAATCATCACGGCCCCCACAGTTGTTCGTCTTTCAATTCTTCCCTGATTTCTCTGGGCATATACAGCAGACACTTCTTTCTTTCCCGTGAAGGTATTTTTTGCAGAAGTTAAGGCAGACGCGTCTTTCTGAATTTTCCCGCTTCTAATACCGGCTTCCACCCTTTCGCTAGTTAGAATCAACTCAGTGAAACCTGCAGAGGAGCTTCCAATCAGGTGATTAAAGAAAGGACCTGACAGAGTCCCCAAGAACATGTCCACTATCTCTCTTTCAGATAAAGGTGGTTGCACCCTTCCGGCCAAATCCCTCCATTTCTGGGCATAGTCTTTGAAACCCTCATTGGTAGCCATGGCCATACTCTGTAGCTGAGTGCGGGTTGGCGCCAAGTCGGCGTTGTATTTATACTGTTTATAGAATGCGGACGCTAAGTCTTCCTAATTATGGACAATTGCTCTCTCCAATTGCTAGAACCAATCAAGCTGTGTACCTGACAGACTGTCCTAGAAAAAGTGAACCCACAGGTCTTTGTCAGAAGAATGTGGTTGAATTTTCCTGACATAAGATCGTAGGTGCATCTTGGGACAAGACACCCCATCGTACTTAGCAAACAGTGGCACTTTAAATTTAGGAGGGATTACAATTCCAGATATCAGCCCTAACTCTTCAAAGTCCAGCCCTGGTACTCTTTGTATCTCCATGGCAGCTAGACGTTTTTCCAAGTTCTTGTATTTGTCATCGGACGGAGGGTACTGCTGTTCAGAATAGTCCTCATCCTCTTCTTCTTCTTCTTCTTCTTCTTCCTCATAATCATATGGTACTACCGTTTCTTTTCCCTTTCTTACCCCTTCATCAGATGTTGAGGGGAATTCCAAAGTCCGTTTGGCTTATCCTTTAAACCTTCTGCCCAAGATAGCCACACTAGCTCTCTTCTTCTTCTTTTTCTCTTTTTCCTTCTCTAGAAAGGTCTTGAGCTCCTCCTGCCCCTTGGCCAAGGTCAGAAGTAGCTGTTGAAATTGCGAATTCTGAGCTTGCAAATCTTTGACCGTTTGTTCAATATCCATCTTGCTGAAATAAACAGCAGAGAGATGAGGAAACTTGGTGTGAAGACCTGCTTATGCATATGATGAATGATATGTATTCATGTAATGCATTCAAGGATTCAGAAATTCAAATTTGTTTTAAACAAAAAAGGAACACACGTCATATTAATAAGATAAAATTTGTTAGTACATCAATGCCCCATGGGCAAAATAATACAAAATTCTAAGGTAAAAAGACATTGCGCATCCTCTTTGGTGCAATGTAGGTGTTGAGAGTCTGCTCTTCGTGAAGTTGACGAGTGAGTTCCAAAACCTTCTTCTTGCTTGTGTATAATTGGGCTTCGAAAGTATCGCGCTCTCCCTTGAGCTGTATCCAACTCCTTTGTAAATCTTCGAGTGATGTTGGCATGTCAGGATGTAGGATGGTGTATGGAACCTCTCCTTCCATAACAGGCTCTATAATCAGAGAGAATGGAGGGGTAAGGCATCATAAGAATTTGGGCGCGGGTTCGTATCCACTTGAGGTAAGGCTCAAGGGGGATTGAATTCTTGTATCCCAAGGTCTTACTGTCCACCTTGTTGGGCATCCTCCTGTTAGAACAAAGTTTGAATCTACTACCCTAAGTTAAAGTTTTGATGATAACAAAATGCAAGATTAAATAAATTGTATAATTCATATGAGACATATATGCTACCTAAAAATTATACTATGCATTTACAGAAACTCTGATGGATATCAGCATAAGAATGTCAACATCAGCCTCAAAAGATGAAATATCATATGCCAGCATCAAAAGATGAAATATCATATACCAGCATCAGAAGATCAAAGCATGTGCTTACGCTGAAGCTTGATAAACAGATCTGCGTTAAACATACTCTAAACTCTGATCAAGACCAAAACAATATCATCAGCACTTAGAAGCGTCAGAATAAGCCAAAGCCAATAACACGCTGAATTGACAACGGTACTGTGCATTCAAGACACTTTATTACCAACGACCTTATTCCAAGACAAAGATCTTCTCAATATGGAAAGAACGTAATGGGCATTGAAATGGAATAATTGACTACAATGTATCTTTTCCAAGGCTATATAAACAAGTCAGTGAGAAATGAATTGGCTAATGCTCTACAACTCTTTACACGCCTAAAGCAAATCATCTTCATCCTCACTCATACAACTTGCTATATCTCTCAAATTGCTTACTCTATAGTTATAGCATCCTAGTTTCACATAAGCTTAATTTGTGTATTATCACAGTTGTGATATAAATTTTTTGTAGAAAACATTCAACACACATAGTATTCATTTATCTGTAAGAAAGAATTTCCTTGAGAAACCGGTCAGTGGTTTAGACTCAAGAAGGCTTTAGCATTTGTTAAAGCAGTTGTAATATTCAGTTGGATATAGTGGATTAAGACCTCGTTGGAGAGAGGAGAAATCACCTTGACGGGTGGACTAGAGTAGTTTGAGATCAAACGAACCAGGATAAAAATAACGTGTTGTCTGCATTTGATTTAAAGTTTTACAATTCAACCCCCCTTCTTGTGTTTTTCACTTCTTCAATTGGCATCAGAGCGCCTGGTTCTGAGCTAAAACACTTAACCGTGTCAGTACAAGATCCAGCGTCAGAAAAGCACAATGGCAGGAACATATCAACACACCAGCAATGACAACAATGAAGATAGAGACAGATTCAGCGACAAATCTCCTGTCTTTGATGGAGAGAATTTTGACTACTAGAAAGACAAAATTGAAAGCTTCTTTCTGGCACATGATGCTGATCTGTGGGACATGGTGACAGATGGATACACGCACCCAGTGAATGCAAGTGGTCAGAAGATTGACAGGAAGGCAATGTCTGATCAACAAAAGCGTGACTTCAAAAATCACCACAAGGCCAGAACTATTCTTCTCAGCGCCATCTCTTACGCTGAATATGAAAAGATATCTAACAGAGACACTGCAAAGAGTATGTTTGACTCTCTCAGAATGACGCATGAAGGCAACATTCAGGTCAAAGAAACTAAAGCTCTTGCACTCATTCAGAAGTATGAGGCAATCAAAATGGAAGAAAGTGGATCAATTGAAACGATGTTCTCAAGATTTCAAATTCTGATGGCTGGTCTCAAAGTTCTGGACAAAGGGTATTCTACTGCTGATCATGTCAAGAAGATCATCAGAAGCTTGCCAAAATAGTGGAGGCCAATGGTTACAGCGCTGAAGCTAGCTAAAGATCTCAACAAAATCTCTCTGGAGGAACTTATCAGCTCCCTCAGAAGTCACGAGATAGAGCTAGAAGCTGATGAACCTCAGAAGCAAGGTAAGCCTTTAGCTTTAAAGTCTAACAGAAAATCTGACTCCAAAGTTTTGCAGGCTGTTGAAGAAACCTCTGATGGGTCCTCGTCAGAAGAAGACAAACTTTCCCTCCTCTCCAAAAGAGTGAACCAACTATGGAAGCAGAGGCAAAGAAAGTTCAGGAATACCAGAAGATCTGATCAGAATGAGTCCTCCTCCAGATACAGAAGGTCAGACTCCTCCTCTGGATACAGAAGATATGAAGGCTCTTCAGGAAGCAGAAAGCCAAACATCAAGGACATCATCTGCTATGAATGCAATGAGCAAGGACACTACAAAAGTGACTGTCCAAAGCTTCAGAGGGAAAAGCCCAAAAAGAAGTTTGGAAGGGAAAAGAAGAAGAGTCTCATGGCTACATGGGATGACTCTGACTCGTCTGAAGCTGACTCAGAATTAGATGATGAGAGAGCAAACATAGCTCTCATGGCTAACATATCAGAAGACAGTGAAGCTTCTGAATCAGACTCTGAATCAGACACCGAAGAGGTATTCCCTGAATTTGCAATTAATTTTACTAAGGCTGAACTTGCTGAAAGCCTTAATGAAATTCTGGAAAGATATCAGCAGATCAGAGTTAAATTCAGAAACCGGAAAAGGAATCTTGATTCTGACTCTGATAAAACTGAGAATCTCAAATTGGAAAATTCTGAGTTGAAAAATAAAATTTCAAAATTAGAAAATCTTTTACAAAACTCTCAGAAGGAAACAATTTCTAAAACTCCCAGCAGCGCTGATGAGATCATCAAGGAGTATGATCATAGCTTTCAGAAGTTCCTTACTAAAAGCATAGATAGAAGCAAAATGGCTTCAATGATCTATGGAGTTAGCAGAAACGGCAGAAAAGGAATAGGATACCAAGGTAAGGTACCTACACCAAAGAATGCCATGGATCTAATTATTAAACGCACTCCTCTGAATTCACACTTTGTGTATGGTCACACACATGACATTAAATATACTAGTAGTAATTATTCTGTGAAACCAAAACTCAACCAGAGTTTTGGTAAAGCTAACAAATCAGGACCCAAGAAAATATGGGTACCTAAGGATAAAATAATACATGTTGCAGATATCTTTAGCAGCAAATCAGAAACACCAGTCATGGTACCTGGACTCTGGCTGCTCACGACACATAACAGGAAGAAGGCATATGTTCCAAAGCCTGGAACTTAAGCCTGGAGGCCACGTAGGCTTTGGAGGCAATCAGAGGGGAAAGATCATTGGCTCTGGAACAGTAGGTAATGGAAATCTTCCCTCTATAAATAATGTTCTGTTAGTAGATGGATTAATGCATAATCTGTTATCCATAAGTCAATTAAGTGATAATGGTTATGATATAATCTTCAATCAAAAATCATGTAAAGCTGTTAGTCAGAAAGATGGGACTATCCTATTTAATGGAAAGAGGAAAAACAACATTTATAAAATCAAACTTTCTGAACTGAAAAGTCAGAATGTAAAGTGTCTTCTGTCTGTTAACAACGAGCAATGGATATGGCACAGAAGATTGGGGCATGTTAGTATGAGAAGAATATCTCAGATTAACAAACTCAATCTGGTCAGAGGACTTCCTAATCTGAAGTTCAATTCAGATGCTCTGTGTGAAGCATGTCAGAAAGGCAAGTTTGTAAAACCTGCTTTCAAATCTAAAAACGTTGTTTCCACCTCTAAGCCATTAGAACTTCTGCACATTGACTTATTTGGACCAGTTAAAACTGCTTCAGTCAGTGGTGAGAAGTACGGGTTAGTAATCGTAGATGACTATAGCAGATGGACATGGGTAAAGTTCTTAAGACACAAGGACGAGTCACACTTTGTGTTTGTCACCTTCTGTAACCAAGTTCAGAATGAAAAGGATCTTAGAATCGTTAAAGTCAGAAGTGATCATGGTGGAGAATTTGAAAACAAAGATTTTGAGTCATTCTTTAATGACAGAGGCATTCTGCATGATTTCTCTTGTACTAGAACTCCCCAGCAAAATGGAGTTGTAGAACGAAAGAACAGAACATTGCAAGAAATGGCCAGAACCATGATCAATGAGACAAACGTTGCTAAGATCTTCTGGGCAGAGGCAATAAACACAGCGTGCTACATTCAGAATAGAATCTCCATAAGACCTATTCTGGAAAAGACTCCATATGAATTGTGGAAGAACAGAAAGCCCAACATTTCATATTTTCATCCATTTGGATGTACTTGTTTTATGTTAAATACAAAAAATTATTTGAACAAGTTTGACTCTAAAGCACAGAAGTGTATTATGTTAGGATACTCTGAACGCTCAAGAGGGTACAAAGTATACAATACAGAAACACAGATTGTGGAAGAATCAATCAGTGTTCGTTTTGATGATAAGCTTGACTCTGAAAAGTCAAAGCAGAATGAAGTCTTTGCAGGTATGGAAGTTGAATTCACAGGTTCTGAAGACAAGTCATCAGAAGCTCTCAACAAAGACACTCCTTCAATATCAGAAAGAGGAACTGCAAGCAATCCAGCAACATCTGCTGATCAACCTCAGAAAAGACTACCCAGAAGCAGCATGGATCACCCAGAAGAAACAATCTTAGGAAGAAAGGAAGATCCAATCAGAACAAGAGCCAGCTTCAGAAACTCTAAAGAATCCCTCATGGGACTTGTTTCTCTGATTGAACCTTCTTCAATTGATGAAGCACTTCTGGACAACGACTGGATTCTAGCAATGCAAGAAGAGCTGAATCAATTCACCAGAAATGACGTGTGGGATCTAGTTCCCAGACCAAAAGGATTCAACGTCATTGGAACAAAATGGGTGTTCAGAAACAAACTGAACGAACAAGGTGAAGTCATCAGAAACAAAGCACGACTGGTAGCACAAGGTTATAGTCAGCAAGAGGGGATAGACTATACAGAAACCTTTGCTCCAGTCGCCAGGTTAGAATCTATCAGATTGTTAATTTCTTTTGCTGTTAATAAAGGCATCACTCTATATCAGATGGATGTCAAGAGTGCATTCTTAAATGGCTATATAGAAGAAGAGGTTTATGTGCACCAACCCCCTGGTTTTGAAAGTACAAAAAATCCAGAGTATGTTTTCAAACTAAAGAAGTCACTGTATGGTCTGAAACAAGCTCCCAGAGCTTGGTATGAAAGACTAAGTAACTTTCTGTTAGAAAAAGAATTCACCAGAGGGAAAGTGGACACAACCTTATTCTTTAAGACAGTTAAGAATGACATCTTAGTGTGTCAGATTTATGTTGACGATATTATATTTGGATCTACTAATCCTTCTCTTGGAAGAAAATTTGCTAAGTGTATGCAGGCAGAATTTGAGATGAGCCTCTTGGGGGAACTGAAATTCTTTCTGGGAATTCAGATCAATCAAACTCCAGAGGGAACTTACATTCATCAGAGAAAATATGTCAGAGAACTTCTGAAGAAATTTGATCTCTCAGAATGTAAGTCATCAAAGATTCCAATGCATCCCACGTGCATTCTGGAAAGAGAAGAGGTAAGCAAAAAGGTAGAACAGAAGGTCTACAGAGGTATGATTGGTTCTCTTCTCTATCTGACGGCTTCAAGGCCTGATATTTTATTCAGTGTATGTATTTGTGCAAGATTCCAATCAGATCCTATAGAATCTCACTTAACAGCTGTTAAGCGAATTTTCAAGTATCTGAAAGGTACTACTAATCTGGGTTTATTTTATAGAAAAACTAGTGATTACAGCTTAGTAGGTTACTGTGATGCTGACTTTGCTGGAGACAGAGTAGAGCGTAAAAGTACTTCTGGAAGCTGCCAGTTTCTGGGAGAAAATCTGATCTCTTGGTCCAGCAAAAGGCAATCCACAATTGCGCTATCAATAGCAGAAGCTGAATACATAGCAGCAACAGGATGCAGCATACAAATGCTCTGGATGAAAAGTCAGCTTGAAGACTTCCACATATTTGAGAGTAACATTCTTATACTCTGTGACAACACTTCTGCCATTTGCTTAAGTAAAAATCCAATTTTGCATTCTAGGGCTAAGCATATAGAAATAAAACATCATTTCATTAGGGACTATATTCAGAAAGGCATTTTAAACTTAAAATTTATTGATACAGACCATCAATGGGCTGATATTTTCACAAAACCACTTTCTGAAGATAGGTTCAACTTCATTCTGAAACATCTCAGCATGAAGCTCTGCCCAGAGTGAAAATGTTTTAATTTTATATATTAACCTTCAGAATTTGTTTCATTTTACTGTGAACTTCTGATCAATCTTCTTTCAGAAATTTAGACATGCAGATTGTATCAGATTCTATCCACAAAGATCTGAGCGTTTCATTTTAAGGATAAATGTGCTGTTCACTAAATCAAACAAGTGTCATCCAGTCATCAGCTAATTCCTGAGGCAGAACACGCGTGCACGCTTCTGAGAAGGCGAAGCGCTGATTGGATGCATTGAGACACATGTCATGGGTAATCGTTCCAAATGTCTTTCTAAATCCCCTAAAATCAGCCAACATTAAATGCGAGTAATCATGATTTAATTCTCTCTCTTAAAACGTTTATGTTTTCAAAACATTTTTTGAAACCTATTTAAATGCCTCAACATCATTCATTCACTTTTTACTGTCACTTACAATCTTCAAAATATTTCTGTGTTCTTACTGTGTGTTCATCCTTTTTCTCAAAGAAACCCTTTTCAAGTTTTTTTTCAAAAAACCCTTGTGTGAACATGGCATCCTCTAGCACTCCATCTGCAGGTTCCCAGCAAGATGCTTCTTCTGAACAATATCAGATTCCTTTCAGAGCGCTCCTCACTCCGGTCAAGAACTTGGAAGTTCTGTCAGAATTGATAGTAGATTTCAACAGTTTGAAGGAAAATGGCTTTGATTTGTCTGAAGAAATTAAGGCACAAGGTTGGGAAAAGTACTTTGATAGGTTGGTGGGTCCAACGTTCCCCATTTTGGTTAAAGAATTCTGGATAGATACGTCTTCCTCAAGTCATCAGGTTACTTCGTATATCATGGGAAAGAAGATTGTGATTACTGAAGATCACATTGCAAGGCTGATTGGATACAATGGTGGTGGTATCCGCTGTATTGAAATGGCAGATAGATGTGAAAACTCTACCCTAGTTGCAAGAGAGATTTTCACACATGGGGTTCCCTCCAGCAAAATAAGAGATTTGAAAGATCAGCACAGAATTTGGGCAAAGATTATTCTGGGTTGCTTCAACCACAGGAAGCCTACAAGCTCTCCCAACTATATAAACATAGATCAACAATATCTGATTTATTTTATTGCAAAGAAGTCCAAGATCAACCTAGCTCATCTTTTGTTCAATCATCTGAAGACAAGCGTCAAGGAAACGAGAGAAGAAGAAAGGACTAAAAGGGATTGGATACCCTTCGACAGATTGATATCAGATATTCTAATGGAGAATAGGCTGATTGAACACTTGACAGAGGCACAGGAAATAAGCTCTCTAGAACCGTTTGTTGGCAAGCAGCTGAATGCCAAGAATCTGAAGAAGATGAAGCTGATAGAGAACATAAGGAAGGAGCCCAACATCACTCCTCATGCTGAAATTACCAGCAGAAGAGTCCCTCTGGATAACTTTCCTATATTCTCTGAGATTGACTCTAAACCAGTCATTGTTCTCAGATACTTAGATGCTTGTAAAGCTGATGGCACAGATCCTGATCTGAACATTAAAGATCTGCACCAGCAAACACCAGAGGTTACTCTGAAGAAGACTAAGAAGAGAAAAGCTTTATTAGAAGGATCGTCTCAGCAGACCCCAAAGAAGAGAGGTAATCTGTCTTTTGTTAATGTTTTAAATTCATCTGCTGTTCCAACATTTATTCTAACCCCAGCTTCATTTGAAATCCCAATTCCCATTCCAACCCTTGATGATACTGAACCTGAGTTTGACCCTTCTGAGTCATTAACCCTCAGAAGATCCCGCGCCAAACGTCATAATCCAAAACCTACAACCTCAACAGAACCAGAACTTGAAAAAGTTCTTTCTGAAATAGATCAACACTCTTCCGCTCCCCATACAGAAAATCCAAATCCTCAACCAGAAACTCCCCATTCACCACAACCAGAAACTACACACTCATCAGAACCAGAAATTTCACAACCTCCATCTCCATAACCAGAACTTAATCCACCTTCACCTCAACACGAATCATCTCCACAACCTGAGTTTCAACACTCTGAGGCTTAAACCCCTGAACCTCAATCATCTGAATCCTCTGAACCACAACCCTTAGCCATGCAATTTCCTGGTGGTACCACTGTTAATATCCCTCAACTACCATCCTCACCAGAAATTACTCCACCTAATACCCCATCCAGTCCAATAATCATTCCTGATTCTCATACTTCCTCACCCAAGCAAAATCCAGATGACCACAACAAGACCTTCATTGATCTAACAGTCCTTGGACGCCTTGCTACCATTAGCAATAAAACTGCCATTCCCAAACCCAAACAACCAGATGTTGGTTCTAGCATCTTGAATTTTGAAACAGATATGCAGAAGTGGATTTCTTCTCTAAAACATGCTAGTCTGGAAGTGATTGATCCCGCTGTTTCAGACCACCTCTGGACACTCTTCAGAAGATGGGTATGCGCTGAAACCTTTAAGCTGCAGGACCAAAGCTATAGACAGGCTCAACAGAACTTCAGCAATCTGCTGAAAGAAATTGAAGGTCCAGTTTTGAGTCAGCTGCTGAAGGATGAAGTTCTTCATCTAGACAGTGAGCCTTGGTCTGAAAAGCGTCAAGCTTCAACAATTCAACCAGCAGAAGAACAGACGATTCCAACTGAAGATTTTAGTCAAGAAGAAGTTATTACAGAAAGCTCTCAGAAGCATCCTGATTCTGACACCTCTCAAGCTGCATTGGACAGGCAGACTCTTGAAGAGCTGAAGCAAAATGATCTTCGACTGTAGGAGAGAATGGATGAGAATGATCAACGAATGAAGGAAAGGATGGATGTTCAGGATAGTAAGATTGACTCAGTCGCCAGCATGGTGCATCAGCAGAAGGAAACCACTGATCAGATTAAGAACATGCTAGAAGCTCTGTTCACACGCCTTCCACCCCATCCCAAGATTTCATTGTTTTCATTGTTTTTATTTACATGTTATCTGTAATATTTTCTGAGCTCTGAACTGAATACAATCGTTTTTCTGCACTGATCGTTTTTAACGTCGATTATTTGCACTTTTTGATTGCTGACAAAAAGGGGGAGAAAGAATGATATTTTTCAATAACAGATTACTGAGACAAAAGTCTCAAACATTCTAACACTCTGATATACTTGAATGTCTCTTTGTTCACATCAGCTTACAGGTACAATAATCTGATGAACTCTAATACACTGAAGCTCTGCTCTGGAAAAGGAAAGATTTGATGCTCAAAGAAAGTTCTATAAAGATCTGATGCTAAAGGACTCATGGAATTAAAGGGAAGTAATAAACTCAGGGGGATTTTTTCTGATCATAACTCTGATACCTTTTTATTCCCTATCTTCTTATCTTTGATACCTTTCTGTTTATCTCTGATACAATTTATTGTTTGGTTATCTCTGATACTTTTTTTCTTTAAATTTCAATTGAAAAAAATCCGGTTTTTGTCATCATCAAAAAGGGGGAGATTGTTAGAACAAAGTTTGAATCTACTACCCTAAGTTAAAGTTTTGATGATAACAAAATGCAAGATTAAATAAATTGTATAATTCATATGAGATATATATGCTACCTAAAAATTATACTATGCATTTACAGAAACTCTGATGGATATCAGCATAAGAATGTCAACATCAGCATCAGAAGATGAAATATCATATGCCAGCATCAGAAGATGAAATATCATATACCAACATCAGAAGATCAAAGCATGTGCTTACGCTGAAGCTTGATGAACAGATCTGCGCTAAACATACTCTAAACTCTGATCAAGACCAAAACAATATCATCAGCACTTAGAAGCGTCAGAATAAGCTAAAGCCAATATCACGCTGAATTGACAATGGTACTGTGCATTCAAGACACTTTATTACCAACGACCTTATTCCAAGACAAAGATCTTCTCAATATGGAAAGAACGTAATGGGAATTGAAATGGAATAATTGACTACAATGTATCTTTTCCAAGGCTATATAAACAAGTCAGTGAGAAATGAATTGGCTAATGCTCTACAACTCTTTACACGCCTAAAGAAAATCATCTTCATCCTCACTCATACAGCTTGCTATATCTCTCAAATTGCTTACTCTATAGTTATAACATCCTAGTTTCACATAAGCTTAATTTGTGTATTATCACAGTTGTGATATAAAGTTTTTGTAGAAAACATTTAACACACATAGTATTCATTTATCTGTAAGAAAGAATTTCCTTGAGAAACCGGTCTGTGGTTTAGACTCAAGAAGGCTTTAGCAGTTGTTAAAGCAGTTGTAATATTCAGTTGAATATAGTGGATTAAGACCTCGTTGGAGAGAGGCGAAATCACCTTGACGGGTGGACTGGAGTAGTTTGAGATCAAACGAACCAGGATAAAAATAACGTGATGTCTGCATTTGATTTCAAGTTTTACAATTCAACCCCCCTTCTTGTGTTTTTCACTTCTTCACCTCTAAGCTCGGATGAACCTTTGTCGGAGTCCTTGGTTGTCGTTGTCAAAGTCGAAAACCAATCCTTAAATCAGCATGTCATGTAGGTCATCCCTTCGGGCATACCCAAACTGTCTCAGAGCCAAGCAGGGGTTTTAGGTGATGCCTCCCCTAATGCCAAGTAGAGGGACATTAGGGAATTCTCCACAACGGTCAATGATAATGGCATTCTCTCTGGATCGAGAACACCAATGAATATCTGAATGTGTAAGAGTAGTTAATCATTGTGACCACCTCAAACCTTGCTCATTCTTCAAGACTGATTGGGGAAGATGAGAAATAAACCATCTTGCCAGTAGAGGAGTACAACACATGAGAACATCTCTTTTCCTCATTGTACGAGTGTGAAAAGAGTGGAGGATATCCCCAAGCAATGTAGGCACCGGGTTGCGAGTCATGAAGATTTTGACAGCACTTACATCTATGAGTTGATCAGGGTTAGGGAACAAGACCATCCCATAGATGAGAAGAGCTACAATCTCCTCAAAAGCTTGTAAGTCCAAGGAATTCCAGCAGCTTTGGGCCTTCTCAAACAGAAACTTTAACAAGAAGCCTTTGACACCACTTCTGGTTTCCCAATGTGTTGTGACATCAGAGGAGTGCAAGTGTAAGGCTTGAGCAATCTCTTCTGGCTTTGGATCTCTTTTCGTACCGTTGAAGGGTAGTTGATTGAGAATAGGAATCCTCAGGAGTTGAGAAAATTCCTCCAAAGTAGGCACAAGTTGGTAGTCAGGAAATGTAAAGCAATGATGCAAAGGGTCAAAGAGCTGGAAGAGAACTTTCAGCATATCCTCCTCAGTGTTGGTGGTGACCAAGTTGAGTAGACGACCATGTCTCTCGGTGAATGGAGAATTCTCAGGAATCCTTGAAGCTAGCTCCTTGAGTTGTGGAGGAATTCTTACAAGGTTGACTTGGACAGTTTTCCTGCGAAGTGAATCTATAACCTACAAAACAGGAACAAAGATGAAAAATCCAAGATCCTTGAAATAATTAGTGGATGCATATGATGCTTCATGATGTCCATGATGTTATGCACAAGTATATATGTACAAGAAAATCACACAAGTTCCTAGTTTAGGCTTGCATGGGGTTTCATAGGTAAGTACCCTCTTGAAGTTTAGTTGGCTCAACATGTCCTAGAAATAGTAATCGGGTTCTAAGGAGCTCAATATCACTGGATTGTTTCCTTGTTCATTGTTTCAATTCAGCCTCTTTACTGGCGACGGAAATATTCCCAAGAACCAACCCTCAATGAGTGTAGTATCGAGTATCTACCAACTTCGAACTGCACCAAAGCCGGTCATCTCACTACATTCTAAAAGTCCAAGTTGGTCAAGTAAAGGTTCTAAAAGTCCATTAGTGCCTCAAGACATCACTCAGCGGCCCCGTATTCTCTTTGATTGACTCAAAGGCTACCGGTACTCACAAATATTTCGCACTAATATAGCTATTGCTTAGACCATGTCGGTATACCCCACAGAGTTTCCACAACGTATAGCTATTTACCTATGAATGTTTCCCAAATCCAGGTAGAGGATTCAAACCCAAACAATAGAACCAAAGTGTAAAGCAAACAAGTCAAGCAAGATAAGCATGTAAAGGTGATCTAAAACCCTAAGGTAACCCCACTTTTACTCATGTCCCCAGCAGAGTCGCCAGTTCTGTGATGCGATGGGAGAACTGACTTGAGGTTTTGCGATTGTGTTTGCAAATGTTGCGGTTTAGCAAGATTCGCCACCGACTTTTATTTTATCCAAAAGGAAAGGTAAAAAAGCACAGGAAATACCTTTGAGATTGTTTTTGAGTTCGGGGGGTATATTATGAAAAGGGAAGGTGCTAGCACCCTTTTCATCCATGGTTTTTCATGGGCTCTTAGTTACTTGTTTTAGATCACTTTCTTTGCTTTTTCATTTGTTTGAAATGGTGCTTTGTGTGGTTTTGAAAGTATTTTGAAAAGAGGCCTTTGTTTAGGAAATCTTTGTAATGATTCTTGTTTGTAAGAATGTATACAAAGATGTTTGTCTTTTGAAAAATGTTTCAATGTTTGAAAGTTGTTTGGAAATTGTTTTGAAATGTGTGTGTTTGTATTAGAATTCAATTATGGAGTGTAGAAGGGATTAAGACCTGTAATACCAAGTACAAGCATGTTTGAAACTGATTTGCAACTTGTAACATTGTGAAAATGCCTTGAACAAAAGTGATAAATTGCCATTTTCCTTTCTTCGATTCTCCCTAACCATAAATGATCTTGGAGAGTTCTTGGACATTTTGGAAATATTGTAACATGCTATACAATCCATCTTTGAAATGAAACTTGAGATACCTCTTGGAACTAGGTGAAAAGTTTCCATGAAGTTAGGTCAAAAATCTGCCTAAACTAGGGCAAATTTTCACTAAGTTAAAAAGTTTATGGACCCCTATTCACAAAATCATAAATTGAGACCCAAGCATCTTTTGGGAAAACTTTGTGAATCAAAGTTGTATATTTCATGGTGGACTACAACTTTCATGTTGGAAGTTTTCTTTGAATCTAATTGCATCATGGTGAAAAAGTTGTGGAAAGTTGGGAAAAAATAAGAAATTTCCATAACTTAGAAAATTTCTAAGTTATGAAAATTTTTCAAATTAAACCCTATTTTGACCAACAAGTTTCCCATTTTGACATATCTTGATGAATTATGACCCTTGGCACTTGATTTTGACCAAAAAGTCAAAGTTTGACTTTTCAGTGTACAGTTGACTGCAAAATTTATCTGTCAATCCTATGCATTGGAGATCTTTTGAACTATGTGATTAGGTCAAGATGATGCCATTGAGTCCTTGAAATCATGATTGAACCCAATTGGTCATTGGCTAGGTTAAAAATCAGAAATTGCCCCTTCTCAGTCAAAAACCCTAATTTTGACCATTTTGCCCTTTTGATGATTTAATCAAATTTCTTGAGGAGTTGTGATCCAAACTTAATCAAATGGTACATAGGAGCCTAGAATGTTGTTTTGGATAAAAAATTATGAAGTTTGACTGTAAATTGGCCATGGTTGACTTTTTCCCCAATACAGCTGATTTTTAGGTCAACTGTCCAAATGACTGGGCAAAAATGTGATTCAAGGCTTGAAACTTGGTATGAACAATCTTAGGGGTCCAAGATGGTGTATGAAAGTCACATGAAGCATTTATAGTCCAAAAATCCTTGTGCAAACTCAAACCCTAATTTCAGGTCATCAATGCAAGGAGATGTCTTGAGCTGAGCAAACCCTAATCCGGTCTGGAGTCCAAGAGGTCTTGTAAGGAAACATCTTGATAATATGAAAGGGCAAATTTTGGGGTACAACAGTTGTTTCTATCTATGAGAAGCTTGGTGAAGATCAAAAGTTCACATTTCTCTTAGAAGTTTAATAGGAAGTTTGGGAGAATTTATTTTTCTCTATAGATTTCAAAAAGACTCCCCAAGGGTCTATATTATGAAGAGGTGTCGCAAATGTGATATTTTGATATCTTAGTATATGTCACTAAGTTTAAGTGAAAGAAGAACACTTAGAATCTAGTATAAAGAGGTGGATAATTTGGTGAAGCATCCCTGATTGGTGGGGGAAGATGTGTTGATCACTGAAATAAGAAGACAATGTCTGACTAAGTGTCAGGACATTATACAGGACATGTTCCTGCATGGTCAATAAAGGGTGGAGTGGCCTAGGTGTTCAAAAACGTGGCTGTAAATAGTGGGAGAAAAATTTGTTTGACTATGCATGTGTTACAGGAAGTATCTATAGCATTCAAAGCCATTATGGACGATGCACATTGATACTTGAAGTTTTCTCCTCAAATATCATTTCCTTTTGACCAAGATTGGTGATACAATCTAGGATCGTTATTTTCCATGTAAAAATCCTAGTTATTTATAGAGAGTTCTCCATATCTCTGTAACCCCGTGAGCTTCTTGAGTCCATAATTCTTATGGCTTTTATTCGAGTTTGGGTAAGTTGTGCTTGGGTCAGGTATTATGAAAGTCTCCTTTGCCAATTTTTGGCTATAAAGGGGGAGAAAGGTGAATTAGCTCAGATGTTGCTGCTTCCACAAGTGGTTATTATTAATGTTCACAGATGTCAAAATAAGATGTCAAGTGGTTATTCTTTCTGTGACATATGTTTGTGACATGTGATATGAGTTATGTACACAATTGTGACATGTGTTCTGAGTTATCAGGGGCGGTGGTTGATTTTGTCTTAAGGAGTTATTGAGAGTTCTCTTATTCCACCATTGGTCTTCTATGTTTATAATATATTCCTGCATTAAGGGGAGTACAGGTTGTCCTCTGCTATCTTCTTCCTCGTGTGCATCAACCAAACTTCAGGACTTTCCTTCCTTTTATCCTGAAGCTGATGTTCATTGGTGTTGATGCAATTGTGTTCTTCAGAGTGCTGCAAAGAAGATGTCGAACAAGATGTTGAGACATTATTTTCAACTGAAAATCTATTCTTGTATGTAGTAGATTCTGAACACTACTGTTGAGGGTTATATTTATGTATTGTTGTAATCTCCTAGATTGTAATTGTTTTAGATTACTTGTTTTAGCCAAAATTTCCCAAAGGGGGAGATTGTTAGTTCTCTTGTTTAAGATTGGCTTAATTTTTGTAAAACTAATAATTGCAGCAATAATGTAATTTAGAATAGGATGCATAAACTTGCTAATAAGAACAAGTACAACAAGAAGTCCTATTACAATGTCAGAACATGTTATGTTGAACTTCTTCAACAATTAGAGCAACATGTCGAAGAAGATGTCTTGACATCGCGCCTGCTGAGCTGGATTAATGAGATTCAATTTGTTCTTAACATAAGCATAATATTCAGGAGAATATTATGCATCCTATGTGGCGCATATTTAAAGGTCTAAAAAATTCAATCATAAATCAAGGAGAATGAAGACCTTCTAAATAAGGAGATTATTTAGGAAAGAAAAGATTGAAGACCTTTCTTGGGGAAAAAGTTTATGCAGTTTGTTATAGCTGATTTGCTATGATTGAAGGCCCAAAACCAGTTGGGTAACAAGTTATAAATAGAAGGGTTTATAACCTGGAAAAGATACTGCTCAAGATGTAGAAGTCTAGGGTTTGTCAAGGTAAACCTCCCGGGTTGTAGGAAGGTTACCAAGTTAACCTCAAAGCCTGTAGGTAAGAGGTGTATTGTTCTGGGAGGAAGCTTTGAAGCAACTCCAGGATGTGTTCTTAGTTAGGAGAAGAGCTAACAAACAATGGAGTTTGGCTTGGAGACTTATCTAAGTTGTCATGGAAGTGTGTTTTCTAAACTGTCTATGTGTGTGATCAGAATTTTGGTGCAGGGTTGTCAATGCAGTGATTGAGGTGTTGACTGCTAGACATCATTGCGATGATTGGAAGTGGGGTGGGGATATTCCATATCTAGGGAGGACCTAGGTAGAAGGTTCATTGGGTAGTGATTAAGTGTGTAGATCGTCAACGGGTGTGTTGGCTGTAGAGTCTGCAAATTGATACTACTGATAGTGGACTTCATTCCTGGCTTGGTAGCCCCCAGAGTAGGTGTTGTTATACACTGAACTGGGTAAACAATTCTGGTGTGTTCTTTATCTTTTCAATACTGTTTTATCTTGCCTGTGTGTTTATGTCAGATCAGATGTCTTGACATCCTTGTAGGACATTTGAGTCTGCTGTACCGAAATTTCAAAACTCTCTTGGGGAAATTAAATTTATAGTTCTCAAACTCAATTGGGGAAGAGAACTTTCATGAAGTGTACTGATTGAAACTCTGTAAGGAAATTGTGGGGAATGTATCCTTATTGGGGATGAATTTGTGAAGATTACTCCGTGTGGATAATCTCATAGAAGTAGCTCTGTGGGGTTTTATGGACAACTTGAGTGTCATTCCAGTTCCTAGAATCTTGAGTAAATGCTTATTCCTATTCTTATGCATATATTTGTTAATAGTTAATCATGTTCATATGCATATGTTCATTCAATTTAGTCATTGGACATTCTGATACGGTGGGTGAACTGACTTGGGTGTTTTGCGTTTTATCGCAATTGTTGCAGATAGCAAGAGTCGCCACTGACTTTTCTTTTATCTAATAAAGGAAAGGGTGAAAAGAATAGGAAAGACCTTTTGAGAATTTTCTTGAGTTCGGGGGGTAAGTTATGAAAAGGGAAGGTGTTAGCACCCTTTTCATCTTTATTTATCTACGGGCTCTTAGTTACTTGATCACTTTGAAATGCTTTGTTTGAAATACTTTGTTTTTGTCCTCCTCGGACGACTCTTCAGCCACTTGTACTTGACGGACAGGGCCTTTAAACCTTTTCCCCATGTCGATCAGGGCCTTCTTCTTATTATTTTTCTTGGAAACTAGAAGTGACATCAGTTCTTGTTGTCCCTTGGCCAAAGTGATCAAGGTTTCTTGAAATTAAGAATTATGTATCTACAAGTCTTTCACGGTCTGCTCAATATCCATCTTACTGAAATAAACAGTAGAAAGATGAGGAAACCTTTGTCGTGAAACCTGATTATGTTATGATGCATGAAATGCGTATGCAAATGATTTCAAGTACTTTTAAGATTTAAATTTGTTTAGACAAATAAGGAACAAACACTAATTGTATTAATAAGTTCAAACAGTTTACAAAAATGCCTCTTGGGCTTAGAATGGAAGAAGAAAAAATAATACAAAATAAACTCCTAAAACAAAAAGGACTCAAGCTTCCCATGAGCATATCCTCTTCGGTGCAATGTAGGCATTCAAACTCCGCTCTTCATGAAGTTGTCTTGTGAGTTCCAAAACCTTCTTCTCGCTTGCATAGAGTTGGGTTTCAAAGGTATCTCGCTCCCCTTTGAGTTGAATCCAAGATCTTTGAAACTCCTTAAGAGAAGTAGGCATGTCAGGATGAAAAATAGTTTAGGGAACACCTCCCTCGACAATAGGCTCCATGATGATAGGTAGAATGGCCTCATAAGGCATCATGAGGTTTTGAGCGTGAGCTCGCACCCAAATGAGATATGGCTCCAAAGGAATGAAGTTATTATGCCCCAATGTCTTGCTACCAACTTTGTTCACCATGCCCCAAGCTCGTACGAATCTTGGATGATAACCTTGGACGTCGTTCTCATAGTCAAATGCAATTCCTTGGATAAGTGCATCATGAAGACCATCCCTCCTAGCATACCCAAATTGTTGTAGAGCCAAGAAAGGATTATAAGTGATACCTCCCCTAATGCCAAGGAGAGGGACATTAGGGAATTCCCCACAGTGATTAATAATGGTAACATCCTCCAAAGACCGAGAACACTAATGAATATCCAAATGCGTGGGTGACATCAACCTATTAGACCATCTCATGCCTTGCTCATTCTTCAAAACAGATCGAGGTAGGTGCGAAATAAACCACCTAGCCAACAAAGGAGTGTAACACATAAGAATTCCACTTCTCTTCATGGTGCGAGTGTGACGAGAATGTAAGATATCTTCGAGTAAGGTAGGCACCGAGTTACGAGATAAAAATACTTTGACCGCATTCACATCTATGAGTTGGTCTGGGTTAGGAAATAGTACCATCCCATAGATGAGAAGAGCCAACACCTCTTTAAAGGCTTGTAAGTCCAAAGCATCCCAAAATTGTTAAGCCTTCTCAAACAGAAACTTGGCTAGAAAACCCTTAACACCACTTCTTTTTCTCAATTTGCAACAATGTCAGATCCTTGCAAATGTAAAGCTAAAGCAATTTCCTCAGGTCTTGGGTCTTTCTCAACACCGGTGAAAGGTAGTTGATTAAGAACAGGTAATCCCAAGAGTTGATAAAATTCCTCCATGGTGGGCACTAGTTGGTAATCAGGAAATGTAAAGCAATGGTGTAAATGGTCAAAGAACTAAAAGAGCACTTTCATCATGTCTTCTTCAAGGCTTGAGGTAACCAAATTGAGAAGTCGACCATGTCTTTTGGTGAACGGAGAATTCTCAGTAACCCTTGATGCTAACTCTTTGAGTTGAGGAGGCACTCTTACGAGGTTGATTTGGATAGTATTCCTTCGTGTGGAAGCCATGTCCTATAAAACAAAACAAAGATAAATCTTTAGGTCCTTGAAATGGTTAGTGAAAATCATATGGTATGATCTCATGATGTTATATACAAATAAACATATACAAGCAAAGCAAACAAATCCTTAGGCTTAGGCTTGCATGGAGTTTATAGGTAAGTACCCTATTGAAGTTTAGTTGGTTTAACCTGTCCTAGAAAGTAAACGGGTTCTAGAGAATCTCAATATCATTTATCTTTCTTCATCAGACATTGTTTCAGCGCAAGCCTCTTTATTGGCGATCAAAATATCCCGAAAGTCCGATCTCAATAAGCGTAGCATCGAGTATCAACCAACTTCAGACTGCACCAAAGCCGACTATCTCACTACTTCCTAATGGCCAAGTTGTTCAATTAAAGGTTCTACGGTTAGTTAGTGCTTCATGACACCACACAACGGCCCCGTATTCTTCTTGAATGGACTCAAGGGCTAGCGATACCAATAAATGTGTCACACTAATGTAGCCATCGCTTCAACCATGTCGGTATACCCCGCACAGTCTCTACGATCTATTGCTACTTACCTAATAATGTTCACTGATCCGGGTAGAGGATCAATACAAAACCCAAACAAGGACCCAAAATGTAAAGCAAACAAGTCAAACAAATGAAAGCATTTTAAAAGTGATATAGTCTCTAAGGTAACCCCACTTTTAACAATGTCCCCAGCAGAGTTGCCAGTTCTGTGATACAGTGGGTGAACTGACTTGGGTGTTTTGCATTTTATTGCAATTGTTGTGGATAGCAAGATTCACCATCGACTTATCTTTTATCCAATAAAGGAAAGGGTGAAAAGAACATGAAAGACCTTTTGAGAATTTTCTTGAGTTCGGGGGGTAGGTTATGAAAAGGGAAGGTGTTAGCACCCTTTTCATCCGTAGTTATCTACGGGCTCTTAGTTTCTTGATCACTTTGAAATTCTTTGTTTGAAATGTGTTTGTGATTGTTTTTGAAAGTATTTTTGAAAAGTGCCTTCATTTAGGTGAACTTTGTAATGATTCTCGTCTCTATAAGAATGCATACAAAGTGTTGACTTTTAAAAATATTTCATTTGAAAAGTGTTGGTTTGTTTGAAATGATGTTGTTTTGAAAATGGTTGTGAGCAAGCAATTGCGAGCGTACTACCTACTCAAAAAGTCTTAGCTCTTTTCCTCCTCCTTTAGATATTTCTATCTTACAATTGATTGGTAAGAAGCCCTATCATTGGATGTGAAGGGACGGGCGTGGGTCATTGTATAGTCATAGAAGGCAACATTGTAGGACACCTTAGCAATTTGTCTTAAGGGTCTAAGATCGTTTTACAAAGGGAACATCGAAGGATCATCGAGGGACTACGATCTTGTTTTCGAGGGTCATTTCTAAAGTATCCCACGCTCGAGGGAGATGACTATTTTTTATCCGAGGAAACAAGTCTGGATTACTCTAGAGGTGCGCGTGTGAAAAGTGTTTGATTGTATGCATTTTTGTCTTTGAGATTAGGGTTTTCTAACGGTTGATTTTATCTTGTCACACACACCCTAATTACTAGCATTTATATTTGAAAGCGATAAATTGTGAAATATAAAGATTCTACGCTATTACATCATTTGAGGATGGGGGTACAAATTTACAAATGGGGGGATGAAAGCAAATAAGTTCTAATTTACTATTACAACCATATTGAATTGAACGATAATGTACAAGAAAATGTAAATATAATGTACAAAGAATTGAAACAACCGGCTGAAAATCATCAAATAATAAAGTCGCCATCGAACATCTTTTATCCCACATGAAGGGAAAGGTAAATATCGAGAAAACCAAAGAAAGGAGAAGTCACGGTCTTGGGGATGATAGATCGGGTAAGGGAGTCTGTTACGCGAGGGGAAGGTATTAGCACCCCACACACCTGTAGTACTCTATGGTATCCACTCTCGTTATCTATCTTATGGGTGTGTTTAATCTATACTTACTCTTTATTGCCGAGGAAATAATGCATGCAAAAGAAAGGAAAAAAATAATGTAGGGAAAATAAAATTCTACTCGCTTGGGCCCTACCCCAATGCCTACATATCCTTTTTGAGGAATCAGAGCTACCGTATTTCGGCTCGCATGTTTTTGTTTGTTTAGTGTTTTTTATAGACAATGTTAATTCTGCCTTCTGCCGCAGCTAGACCTTTGGAGACTTAGGCATTGGCACAAAAGTAAATTAATCATGTCCTTACCTAAAAAGGGTTTTAGAGAAAAGGTGCTTGGACGCACAAAAGGTTTGAGTTGGTTTGTATTTTGTTACCTTGAAAAGGGGCTTAAATGTAATTAGCATGTTTTGTGATTTGCTAAGAAAAGAAGTTTTATTTTTAAATGCATGTGCAAAAGGAGAAAAAATATTCTAAGGGAGACTAGCCTATTTCTAAACCTAATGTTATCATACAATGGTGGTCATAAGGTTTGGATTAACAAAAGGGAAACATATACCTAATGTTAGCATGCATGGTTTACAACCTAAGGTCTAACTTGCATCCGAACGGAGCAAACGCATCCTAAGGGAACATGGCATGTACAAGGATAAAGAAAACAAGCTTTAAGAAGCACACACATAAAAGAATAAGGAAAAGAAGAGAAACACTTTATCCAAGGGGAGCGTATCACCCAAGACAAACAAGTGGGAGTGATATGTAAAACAAAAAGTGATGTCCAAAGAGACTGAACACCTAACCAAGATATAGGAGATCGAGGTAGCGGAAGAAGGTAATATGAACAATCACGGAGTATCAGCATCAGCCAATGCAAACTCCTGACAAAGCATGGGGGTTCGATTATGGAACCCTTCCCCACTTGACGACTCGATACACAAGAGCAGGCATAACTCCGAAGCTTCGTGGTGCGCCACGAGCTAAGGATGACACGGAAGAAAATGCGGGGGTTGATTGCTAACCCTCTCAACTTGCCTCCTTTTGAGGACTTCAATAAGGGATGGGGAATTATGCAGGCACAAATATAAACACACCTGCAGAATACCTACACAAAGGTAGGATTTTAAACAAACCACACGCAAGTAGCAAACAGAATGCACACAATGCAGAATTTCCCTAAACGGGTCTTTAATTAAACCAGAGGGGTTCCTGACATGACCAGCAACGGAGACCCCTGTCATACATATCTATTCCTACTTCTCATGGCATCAGAAAGCTGTAAAGACCTACTTCTCATGATATCTAGAAAAGAGGTAAAGAAATGTAGTAAAGTGCAAAGAAGTATGAAAGTAGTAGCAGCGACTACCAAAGCGAGATGATCGTCGAGAGCAGACGGAAGCAATGGAGAAACAAGGAGTACGCGTCGTGCAAGCTTCACCGAGAAACAAACAAAGTTAGAAACAATATCCAACTAATATAAAGCAAACGCATGTTGTGAATGCAACGCGTAATCAGAAGTTCCTGCATAAAGTATCACAAAATATCACATGTATCAGGACAACATATAATATAATATGAACTTCTCAATACGATGAGAACTAAGGCATTTCGCATCAGAAGCGAGCATAATCCATATGCTTCAATCACATAACAACTTGTTATGTTACATGATCGAAAGCGAAAAGTACCTTGCACAACGAACAAACGCGTTAAAAATAACATGGCAAAGCGGCATGATCATACAGATGGAAACAAGAAAGAAAAAACATTTTTATTATTAGTTTTTTAGAAACTAAAAGGAAAATTATTTTTATTATTAGTTTTTATGTAAGGAAATTCTAAAAAAACTAAAGAATTAATTCCTAAAAATTTCTATTATATTCTACTATCTTTTTTTTAATGTTTTTGCATTGTTTTCATCATGCATTTTATTGGCAAAAATTAACAAAAAAAGGTCCTAATTCTAATGGAGAATTATTGAATTCAGGGGGTGTCAATTTGAGTCCAGGGACTATCTCCAGCATTAATAATGAAGAATTAAGCCCAATAACAAATGCCCAAAATTCCGTTTTTTGTACCAATAACCTTTAGTAAAAAAAAATGCATTAGGCTTCAGAGGGAATGCAGTACTGCCAGACACATGGGCCCATCATCAATCAACCAGCTTTTTGTTTCACTTCAGTTCATCAAAAAACCAATCATGGACCTAATGGACTTTCGGTCCAGTTCAACAAAAAAAATCCATTCTGTTTTATTTTTTTGGTTCAATTGAAAAAAGAATTAAGGTAAAGTGTTGTGACAATATATCTTCTTCACGCGGATCGCCGCCTCCCACTCTCATCTCTATATTCGCCGGAAATCGCTCCGCCATGCTGGAGGCGATAAAGCTTCAACCATCACTGCAACTCTTACATCTTATTCTTCTCCACTTCCTCGTGAATCCTAATCTCCCACTCTCTTTCTCTGATTCTTGTTCTATATATACCGAAAATAGCTCTAAAACCCTAAAATCTTCAAAAACTTAATCAAGTGCTCCAATCGAAGCTTCAACACAAGATTCCACAAAGATTTAACTCGCAAGGCTCTTCTCTACGCGATAATGTCAAGATCGAAGAAAAAAGAGGGAGAAATGAGCGACTTACTTACCTGAGCAGTTCCGGTAACTATTCAACAGCTTTAGTGTCGCAAGAAATCCAGAAGCAATAGTACGCTTCCTTATAGCTGCTTGAGAGTAATTTCTACTACTTCTTCTTCCTTTATTTCCTTCGTTCTTTCTTCTTTGAATTCATTATTATGATGTTGTTGTTCGTTGTGGTTGTTGCGTGTGAGGTTGAATGAAGATGAAGAACTTTGCAGCGATGGAGCATAGAGAGAAGAGCGTTACAGGATTGAAGTGAAGAGATTATCGTTATTGTTGTCGTGAAGAGGTTGTGAAGAAGATAAAAGTTACTGAAGAACGCAAATGAAGATGATGTGTTGAAGAAGATGCCGTAAAGGAACAAAGAAGATGATGAAGAAGGCGAGAGAATTTTAGAGGCTTGTGGAGGATGAATCCCTGATTAAAGCTGCAGAAGTGAGAGAGGTCTAGAAGTGGATGAAGATTGGAGATAAAGAATCTGGTGAGTTTCTTGTAACTTATTTTCCTTTTCCTTTTTTCCTGGTGAATTTTATGAATGCTGTAGAAGAGTGAATCATGAATTCCTTTTTCTCTTTTTGACTTTCTTATCTCTTTCTATTTTGAACTTTTTGTTGAAGCCGTTATGGAATTGGTTAAGGAATTATGTTAGGAGTTTGTTACAGCCTGTTTTTGGTTATGATAGTTAGAAAATTAGTTAATTCGGTTAGGAGAGCGAGAGTTATGGTTTTTCCTATTATGGTTAGTTTTGCTACTGTAAGTTTCTGTTAGGATTTATTAAACAGTTGGGTGAAGTTTTTTTTGTAGGATTGGTCAGAAGGTTTGTTAGATATAAGCTGTTAGGAGAAGTTAGAGGTTGTTGGTTGAATGGGTTGGGAGTTAGAGAATTCTGTTTTTGGATAATTACACGAGATGGCCATTTCTGACTTAACCCCCCTGATTTTTCCCTTTTATTTTCTACATATTGCTGACTTAATTCTACAGGTTGTTTGTACTGTGACTGAGGCCAGATTTTGTTTACGCGATATGCAGGGCTGGCTCAATTGCAAGTTCTTTTGATATAACTGATCTATTGTAGTTTTACAAGGTAATGATGTGGTTTATGTGACATGGTTTGGTTATTTTTGCTAACTAATTGTATGGTTTTAGGCTAATACAATGTGGTGGCAAGAGGATGAAGGGCCTGAGCTTCAAAGCTGGAAATTTAATATGCAAGGTGATGATACTTGTGATACAGTGGGAAGAACTGACTGTTTTTTGGAATGCTGGTTTGCGTTTTGCATTTGTTTTTGCAAAATGTTGCGGTAAGCAAGAGTCGCCGACGAATTTTATTTTATCCAACAAGGAAAGGAAAAAAGCACAGAAAAATTCCTTTTTTTTAGATATTTCTGAGTACGGGGGGTAGATTATAGAAAGAGAAGGTATTAGCACCCTTTCTATCCGTAGTTATCTACGGGCTCTTAGGTACTTGCTCATCATTTTCAAAATGTTTTCTTTGTGCTTGTGGGTTTTGAAAAGTTTTGTTTTAACTTCGATTTAACTCTTGCGTCTGTCTTCAAGAGTGTAATGAAGTGTTTTTGAAAACTTGTTTGTAAAAGAGTGTAAGTGTGAAAAAGTTTTGTTTTGGATGAGCAAGTATCTAAGAACTAATCTACCTACTCGAAAAAGGAATCATTCTATGCTAATTTCCTTTAGACAATGCTATCCTACTATTAGTGAGTAGGTAGCACCGTTGTTGGAGTTTGAGGGTCGATTCAAAAGAGGGACATACAATCACTAAAGCAATGTTAGGATATCTTAGTGGTAACCCTAATGTCTTAGATCATTTATCCGAGGCAACGATATCCGAGGCAACCTTTCCGAGGCAACTTATGATCTTTTGGACAGGAGGGCGACCTCTAAAACAACCTATACTCAATGACCATTTACAAAGGCAACCAAGTGGGGTGTACCTAGGAGTGCGCATGTGCGGGTGTGTTGATTTCAGTTATTTTTATCTTTGCACATGTTTAGGGTGATCTAACTGTTTTAAATTAGACATTCATTCTTGTCATGCAAACCATATTATCAAACATCTAGCAGTTGAATATTTGCAAAAATTAAAGGTGCGGAAATTAAACTAAATTATTACAAGGCGTCGTGTATTTACATCGCCAAAGATAAACCCTTTGAAATTTAAAAGCGGTGAAATAAATAAATGTCCTAATTAATTATTATAAACCGAGAGCAGATACAATAATTGAATAAAAAAATAACGCGCGCGAGAAAATTGAATCGAATGCGAGACTAGGGTTTTGACCCTCCTAATTAAAAGAAAATATTTTTGTTGTTTTTATTTTTTTAAGAAAAAGAAATTAAATCCTAAAGTTAAATGCTAAATCAATTAGTTATTAATTAATTAACGAAAAATAATTAAGTGACATATTTTTGGAGTTTTGTTAATTTAGGAAAGAAATTAAATAATTAAATTAGGGTTAAAACCTATTGATTCTAATTAATTATAAATATTTACAAAATAAATGAAAGTTATCTAAAATTAATAACCTAATTAATTTAATTAATATTTATTAATGAAAAATAAAATTCTGAAATTTAATTGGACATAAAATATTTTTGTGATTTTTTGATAAAAAGAAAATAATTTTTTGGTTAGTAATTAAATAAAATTAAATAAAATAATTAAATGAAATATAGAAAAGAAAATATAAAGAAAGAGATTGGGCCTGATTTTTAAGGGTGTGCATAGCAATTATTCTGGCCCATTTGTGAGGTTCGTTTGACTTTTTGCAATCCAGTGCATGTGCATTGACTGACACTTTGGTGCACCCTCAATGGTAGCCACCAGATCTGGCCATCTGGCGTGTTGATGTTGAAGGCATATGGTCGACATTAGGCTTGAGCGTGTACTGGATCACCTGAAATATTTAAGAAAAATAACAAATGCTGGAGGCAGGGATCGAACCCCTGACCTCCAGCCTCTAATGCCTTAAGACCTGTGTGGCAACCACTAGGCTGTGTTGTTTTGATTGTTAATGTAATACAAAATAATAATAATATAAGAAAATAAATATTAATGGATAATTGTAACAAAAAGCGCGGCAGATTTGAATAGGCCTATGGGGAAGTGACACTTCATCGCTCCTTCCTCTGCACCGTGGCTAAAAATCCAAAGGGCTATACCCACGGACGTTGTCCGTCACTACAAACCAAGCATTCTTAAAATCTCCTACAGGCCACATAAATGGAATCTAGTACCATGGTTGAGTTCGTCTCCTTCTTCTGAATGCAGTGGTATCCATTACTAAGGCTAATTGTACCTAAAAACGAAAACCCTAAAAGCAAACTCGAAACCCTAACAATGGTGAATTTCGATTGAGTCCATATAAATGAAATTGGCTATTGTAAAAAGTTTGAAAACATCATGGTGATCAAGAATATGCAATTATTTTACATTATAGATGCAAGAATGAAGCTTTTCGAATTCAAGAATAGGGTGATACCGTGAGCGACTTACAGTGCGTGAGAGGGCTTGAGAACGCCTACTTTTGATTGCTTTAGGTTATGGAGAATACCAAGAAGCGATTGGTGTCAATAGCAAGTTGGAGAATGCCTCTAATGGTGATTTCGAACTCACACTTTACTTTGATTTTTTCAGTTTTTGTTTTCTCTATAGCGCCTGTCTCCAACCCCTATTTTGATCTGCACACAACCCTTATGTAACAAAGAATGAATCCAAGTCCATAATTGATCCAAATCTCCCTCCTTTAATCCTTTTTGATTTGATTTGACTTGCTTCTTTAAAACTTTCCAAAATTGGTCCAAATCCAATCTCTTTGTACACATATGGCTTGATGCGAATTCGATGATGGCTAGCTGTGTTTTAAGACCTGAAATCATCACAAAATCTATTGTTACCAATGTTTTGGATTTTTATTTGATTTATTTTGATTTAAATCAAATTAATTCAAATAAAAATCAAAATAATTAATAAAAATATGATATGGACAAGTGGAAAGGGCTAGAGCACGTGGGCTATGATGCCAACTCAAAACAAGTGAAAAAGAAGGGCTCATTTGGCAAAATTTGAAGTTTTGGGGATAGTTGACTTTTGGCAATTTTGCAAAAAAGGTCAACTTCACCAATGCGTAACTTCCTCAATTTTGAACCTTTGGAGTTGTTCTTAGACTTTTTAGAAAGCTTGATATGTCCTCTAAGAAACCCTTTTGGTCTCATATATTTTTGATATTCCATTCTCATGTATGAAGCTTTGACAAAAAAGGTGTTTTTGTTGACTTTTCAAAATGACCTATAATGTCCAAATTCATAACTTCTTGTGAGTGAATATTTTGGTCTTGGGATTTGAAGATGGATTGTAGGGAATTGCATCCTCTTCAAAATGAGCTTTGGATGGGTCATTTATCATAAAGTATGAGAAAGTTATGCTTGGTCAAAGTTGAGTCGACTTTTCATGCAAAACCCTAATTTAGCAACTTTTGAATCTTGATGAATTATGAGCAATCCTTGATGAATCATGATCAAACCTTGATAAAATGATGGAATATACTTCGAAATGAGGATGTTGATCAAAAATCTTGAAGGTTGACTGTATGTGGGTCACAATTGACTTTTGCCCTAGCATAGTCGATTTTTGGACCTTTGAGTAATTGACTGAGCAAAATTCCTCTGCAAGACTTGAAACTTGACATGGATGATCTTGAGAACATATTAGGACATTAGTGAGCACTTGGGACCACTTGGACTCAAGTATCTTGATGCAACATGAAACCCTAATTTGGGGTAGACTGCCTTAGGAGAGAGCTTGTCTGACCAACCCTTGGACTTCCTTGAGCAATTTGGAGATATTTCTTGAAACGTTTTGAGAAATATGGGAGGGAAAATTTTGGGGTACAACAGCTTCCCCTGTTCAATCTTCTTAAACTTGAGGATGTAGATTGGCTTTCGTGCCTTTCGTGATTCGAAGGTGGAAGATGATTGAACACTAGAGTGCCCATAAATTTGCACTCGCATGAAGTGGTATCCATATTGCGATGTTGGGAATGGGATTACAGATGCCATTGCTGATGAGGGGATGGGCTTAAAGATGCCATCTGGAGGAGTGTCGGTCGCATAAGAGATTCCTTAGCGAGAGCTGGTATACCTGTTGTTGAGGAAGATTCTGCTGGGGAAGCCTGATCTTTGTTGAGGGAAGTAGAATTTTAGGAACTTTGTCGTCCGTTATTCTGCTGGTGAGTCGTCTCTGTCGATATTTAGGAACTTTGGTCGTCCGTACTCAATTGAGGAAACAACTTTTGCTGAGATTTAGAAGCTCGTTCGTAATTCAACCGGGGAAACATCTCTGCTGAGATTTAGGAACATGTCCGTAATTCAACTGAGGAAATAACTTCACTGAGATTTAGGAGCTCGTCCGTAATTCAACTGAGGCAACATCTCTGCTGAGATTTAGGAACTCGTCCGTAATTCAACTGGAGAAACATCTCTGCTGAGATTTAGGAACTTGTCCGTAATTCAACTGAGGAAACATCTATGTTGAGATTTAGGAACTTGTCCGTAATTCAACTGTGGAAATATTTATGCTGAGATTTAGGAGCTTGTCCGTAATTCAACTAAGAAATTATCTCTGCTGAGATTTAGGAACTCGTCCGTAATTCAATTGAGGAAATATTTATGATGAGATTTAGGAGCTCGTCCGTAATTCAACTGAGGAAAATATCTGTCGAGATTTAGGAGCTTGTCCGTAATTCAACAACTTCGCTGAGATTTAGGAACTTGTCCGTAATTCAACTGAGAAAACGTCTCTGTCGGGATTTAGGAACTCGTCCGTAATTCAACCGAGAAAATATCTGTCGAGATTTAGGAACTCGTTCGTAATTCGACTGAGGAAGCATCTCTGCTGAGATTTAGGAACATCTTCCGTAATTCAACCGAGGTAAACATATTTGTCGAGATTTAGGAGCTCGTCCGTAATTTGACTGAGGTAAAAGCTTCATAGCCTGAACTTTGTGAGAATCTTTCCTAAAAGGTAAAGGTTAGTTGTATGTAATGCATGATGTGTATTAAGCAATGATGTTCTCAAAATAAATGAGATTGTGTTGTATGATGCGTATGCATGTCATGATGTATGAAAATGCGATGTTTTTAGCTGGGGAAAATAAATCCCAGATTGCTGTTGGAGAAAAGAATTGAATTCTTGGTTTCTGCCGGAGATGGTGGATGAAGATGATTGTGAGAATAAACCTGCAGAAGGGGATAACTCCGCTAGGGGAATAAACCGACGAGAGAATGACTCTGTGGGGAAGAGATATTCTGTTGAGGATTCCGTTGATAAATTAAGTTGGGGATGAATTACCGTAGCTGATGATAATGAAACCTGTCGGGGATTGAACTTCTGCTTTGTGAAAGGAAAGAACTCCGCTGGGGATGACTTTCCAATAGCGACCTTACTGGGGATAGCCCTTTTTATACTTTACTGGGGATGATCTTCCAGAGTCTACTGGGGACAATTCTTTCAACTCCACTGGGGATATTTTATATTCCGCTGGGGGTGATAAGACTTTTCAGTGCTGATGGTAGATAAACTCTACTATGGGAGAATATTACCGATTCATTCACAGTTGCGAGTCTCAACTGGGGAGAGCTAACACTACTATCTTTCTCTTACTCTGCGGGGAATTAATGCACTTTCAATCATTTCCTCCAGCTAGGTCTATCCCTATACCTGGTGGACAGAGCAACTGTACGGTTTAGACACTTCTCGTTTGCCCCTGTTTCTGATATTACAAGTAATCACCTTTTGTTTTGCATGCAAATATTTATGAGCAGCAATTAATTTCAAATGCATATATTATAAATTGAACATTGGACGTTCTTTGCAAAACAAAACAGAAAAAAGAAAAATTTATTTGTGAAAATGAATTGTATTGATTTTGAAGTTTGGCCTGTAAATAGGCGTTTTTGTACAAGAGGCTGACGTCCTAGTAAGAGAACGCCGTCGAACAAACAGAATCTATACAATTTGTGAAAAACAAAGAAAAACAGCCATGTGAATAATCCCACTAGGTTCCAACTCTGCTATTGCCTTTATGTCCCCGAGCATCTCATCACTTTGCTACTTGGCTGAAGGTAGATCAGATTGTTTGGTGTCGTATGAGCTTGGTAGTCGATACTGAAGTCTGATCGCAAGGTGATCCAATGAGACATAGTGTTACACTTTGATCCCTAATTTTTGCCCGGACTGCCCTTTCGGGTTTTCAGTCCACCGGGATACCCTTTTTTGCCCAAGCCGCCTTTTCAGGTTTTCGACTTGCCGGGTGTACAGATTTTTTCATTTTCATCCCTTATTTTTGCCCGAACCTTTTTGGTTCACCGGGAAGCCCTTATTTTTGCCTAGGCCAGTCAACCTAGCGGGTCTTTGATTATGCATGGTATTTTTTCACTATGTCTGCATTGACGGGGTGAGGAAAGTCATCACCATCCATGGTGGTTAGAATCATAGCTCCTCTTGAGAAAATGTTCTTAACCACAAATGGCCCTTCGTAATTAGGGGTCCATTTTCCCCTGGGATCACCTTGAGGTAATATGATGCGCTTGATCACCATATCCCCGACTTGATACTATTGTCATCTGACTTTCTTGTTAAATGCCTTGATCATCGGTTTTTGATACGTTTGGCCATGACAAATAGCAGTAAGTCTCTTTTTGTCGATTAAGTTCAACTGATCAAGCCGGGTCTGGATCTAGTCATCTTCTCTCAAACATGCATCCTTCATAATCCGAAGAGAGGGTATATGAACTTCAATGGGCAAGACGGCCTCCATACCATAAACCAAGGAATAGGGTGTTGCCCATGTTGACGTCTGCGCTGAGGTACGGTACCCATGAAGAGCCAATGGTAACATCTCGTGCCAATCTTTGTATGTCACCGTCATCTTCTGCACAATCTTCTTAATGTTTTTATTAGCCGCTTCTACAGCCCCATTCATCTTCGGCCGGTAAGGAGAAGAGTTGTGATGTTGTATCTTGAACTGTTTGCAGAGTTCAGTGATCATCTTATTATTGAGATTTGTACCATTGTCCGTATTGATCCTCTCGGCTACACCATACCGACATATCAGATTGTGCCGAATAAACCGTGCCACGACGTTCTTGGTTACGGTAGCAAAGGAAGCTGCTTCAACTCACTTTGTAAAGTAATCGATAGCTAGCAAGATAAAGCGATGCTCATTGGATGCAGTAGGTCTGATCTCGCCGATCATGTCGATGCCCCACATTGCAAAAGGCCAAGGTGTTGTCAAAAAATTCAGAGGTACTGGAGGTATGTGCACCTTATCAACATAGACTTGGCACTTATGACAGGTCCGAGAATGCTGATAACAGTCGGACTCCATTGTAGACCAATAATATCTTGCCCGTAGGATTTTCTTTGCCATGATGTGTCCACTAGAATGGGTCCCGAAAGTAACTTCATGTAACTCTACCATAATTCTTTCTGCTTTACTCTTATCCACACATCGTAGTAAGGTTGAATCATGATTATGCTTGTAAAGAATGCTATTGCTGATGAAGAATTTCTCTGCGAACCTCCTCAAAAACTTCTTATCATTAACAGATGCACCCTCGGGGTACTCCTGAGCTTCAAGATACCTCTTTACCTCATGAAACCAGGGTTTATCCATTGCCTCTTCAGTCTCAATATCACATCAATGTGCTAGTTCATCCAGCCTCTCAATGGTAATCTGGGGAGCCTCATTGTCCCATCTGACCTTGAACATAAAAGACATCATAGCTAGCGTGTCTGCTAACTGATTCTCCTCTCTAGGGAAGTGTTCAAAGGTTATCTCCTCGAAATGCAGAAGCAACATCAACACATACTCTTTGTAAGGAATAAGATTAGGGTGTTTCGTATCCCACTCGCCTTTGATCTGACTGATCACGAGAGAAGAATCTCGGAATACACTTAAGAACTTAATCCTTAGGTCAATAGCTGCTCGAAGACCCATAATGCATGCCTCATACTCCGCCATGTTGTTGGTGCAGTTAAAACATAGTCGGGCGGTGAATGGAGTATGAGAGCCTTCAGGAGATATGATCACGGCGTCGATGCCATTACCCAAAGCTTTTGAAGCTTCGTCAAAGTACATAGACCATCGGGATCCCTCCTTAGGTCATTCATCCGGTCCTGGTGTCTCACAGTCAGTTACCAACATGATGTTCTCATCCGGGAATTCGAAGTTCATAGACTGGTAATCATCCACTGCCTGATGTGCCAGATGATCTGCTAACACACTTCCCTTGATTGCCTTTTGGGTCGTGTATTAGATGTCATACTCAGTCAAGATCATCTTCCATCTTGCTATTCTTTTGGACAAGGCATGCTTTTCGAAGATATACTTGATTGGATCCATCTTTGATATCAATAGATTAGTGTGAGTCAGCATATACTGTCTCAACCGGCGAGCAGCCCATGCCAAAGCGCAACAAGTTTTCTCAAGAAACGAGTATCGGGTCTCGTAGTCGGTAAACTTTTTACTAAGGTAACAAATAGCATGCTCTTTTCGGCCAGACTCGTCATGCTGCCCCAGCACGCACCCCATTGAATTATCGAGTACTGTCAAGTATAAGATCAAAGGTCTCCATTCAACTGGAGGCATTAGAATAGGTGGCTCTTGGAGATATTCCTTTATCCTTTCGAAAGTGGCCTGACATTCATCGCTCCATCTTACCACCTGATCTTTCTTCAGTAGCTTGAAGATTGGCTCACAAGTAGCAATCAGGTGTGAGATGAATTGGGCAATATAGTTCAGACGTCCCAAAAATCCTCTGACTTCTTTTTCGGTTCGGGGAGCCGGCATTTCCTGTATAGCCTTCAACTTTGCAGGATCCACTTGAATACCTTTGTCACTTACAACGAAACCCAGCAGCTTACCAGATCTCACCCCGAAGGTGCACTTGTTCGGGTTTAACCTCAGCTTGTACAACTTCAACCTGTCAAATAGCTTCTGAAGATGGTCTAGGTGTTCTTCCTCAGTCTGGGACCTTGCAATCATGTCGTCAACGTATACCTCAATCTCATGATAGATCATGTCATGGAACAAAGCGACCATGGCGTGCTGATACGTTTCCCCAGCATTCTTCAATCCAAAAGGCATGACTTTGTATAAAAAGGTACCCCATTAAGTAACAAAGGTTGTCTTCTCCATATCCTCGGGAGCCATCTTAATCTGATTATAACCGGAGAAACCATCCATAAAGAAGAAGACCTTATGATGTGCGGTGTTGTCAACCAGAACGTCAATATGAGGCAGAGGGAAATCATCCTTGGGGCTTGCCCGGTTCAGATCCCTATAGTCAACATACATTCGAACCTTACCATCCTTCTTCGTCACCGGAACCACATTGGCCACCCATTGTGGGTAAGAAGTAACTGCTAGAAAATCAGCGTCAAACTGTTTCATAACTTCAGCCTTCATTTTCTCAGACATCTCTGGGCGCATCCGGTGAACTTTTTGTTTCACTGGAGGACAATCTTCCTTGGTAGGCAAGCAGTGAACCACGATATCAGTATCCAACCCAGGCATATCTTCATAAGACCAGGCAAAGATCTCAACATAGTCACGCAACATCTGAATCAACCATTGCTTAACACTAGACTCCAAATTTGCACCGATCTTGACCTCTTTCTTGTCTACCTTTATACCCAGATTTACCGTTTCCACTGGCTCTTCATGCGGCTGTATGGCCCTCTCTTACTGAAGTAACAATTTAGCAAGTTCATCAGGAACTTCGCAATCATCCTCACCTTCGTCCTCGGCTTGGTTGGTCGGACTTTTGAAGTCATAATTGGCAGTAGCAGAGTCGTTATCAGTGGGATCCAGAGTGGATGTAGACCTGTATATGTGAGTGTGTGTAAAATAGTTGTTTTGCAATATAAAGAAGAAAAACAAGGAGCGCAAATTTTGTAATGCAAGAAAACATCCAATGCTTTTATTAATGATATATGGAAATGACACATAATAAGCCCTCAAATAAAGCCACAGTGTCTCGGGTAAGGTACCGGGCCATAAAGTTTTAAATTGTCTATTACAAATTCAAAACAAAAGTCTATTACTGTGTGATAAAAGAAATTGGCACGAAGTCCTTTGCCGTCCAATTGCTTAGTCCGCCGTTGGTAGTCGGGTAAATCCAGCTGTCGAACTCAGACTCTTCATCATCGTCTTCAATCATATTCACTTCAGGATTAGTAATACGCAGGGGAGGTCATCCAATCCGCGCGCGCCAAACGGCCCTTTGAGCTTCTGCAGTGACACCCAAACCAAACTTGTCAGTCTTATGTGTAAAACCAGGGAGTTGGCCCCAATTCGCACACCCACCTTTCTCAATAACAGCCCAGGCATCCTTGAGGGAAGCCATCTTCATTGGAGGATCTTCAGTAACAGTTTCAGTTGATGCTAGCGTCTGGGGGACTTCTTCAAAATGTTGACACGGGGTTTCAATGAACTCCCCGTCCATCTCCACATATCGGAAAGAGTTGAGGTGGCTCACCATGTACTCCTCTTCTCCTCGTATCGTAACAATTTTCCCCTTCATTGGGTATTTCGGCATCTGGTGTAGCATAGAAGTTACTGCCCCAGCTTTGTGAATCCATGGGCGACCCAGCAAACAAGAATAAGATGGTAGAATGTCCATCACATAGAATGTAGACGCGAAAATCTGAGAACCAACCTTAACTGGAATATCCACCTCTCCATGTACCATCCTCTTGGACCCGTCAAAGGCCTTAACCACAATGTTACTCGGCTTCAGCACCAGCCCTTGACAGTCCAACTGGTCTAACGCTTTCTTGGATAAAACATTCAACGAGGACCCAATATCCACCAAAACATGAGCTAAGGTAGTGCCCCTGCACTCTATTGAAACATGCAGAGCGTCATTGTGATTCTTCCCCTTGGCAGTCAAATCTGCATCAGAGGAACCTAACCCATTATCTGCTGTCAAACTAACCACACAATCTTTGAACTGGTCAGCAGATGTCTCTTGCGGCACATGCACAGTTTTCAGGAAAGCAATCAGAGCCTTAGCATGGGCCTCTGAACACAACAATAAAGACAACATAAGGATTTTTGACGGGGTTTGCCCCAGCTGTTCGACTACATTGTAGTTGCTTTTCTTGATGATCTTTAAAATTTCCTCTATCTCCTGTCTAGAGGCTTCAATAGTAATCTTCTTCGGTGCCTCCGTCCGGGCAGGCTCACCAGTGATCCCTTTGCCCCGAGTGTCAGATGACTCAACGATAGGGGTAAGGATTAGAACATGAACAGGAACAGTAGCAGGCGTACTGGAAGGTGTAATAACAACAGGCTTCCGAACAGTTGGTGGAGAGATCTTAGGGGAGAAAAGTCTTCCGCTTCGGGTGACTTTACTAGATCCAACAATATTGCTGACATCAGTATCAGCCTCTTCGTCCTTTAAGTCTTGTTTAACCCCGTGATAATACACATCAGCCCCATAGTGCCACGGGACAACCTTATCCGACGTGTAAGGGATAGGTCCAGGAACAATAATGATCAAAGGAGTAATTCTCGGAACAGATGTAATTCTAACAGGCTTTCTCGAGGAAGCCTTGGAAGAATTGGCGGAAATGGTGATTATGGAAACTTCTTCAACAAGAACCAAAGGAACAAAAGTTTTCTCGAACAAGATTTCTTTGTTATCCATCAGGCGTTGGACACCTGACTTCAATAGATGGCAACCAGTAGGTAGGACGAAACACATATGGCAACCTTCTCTACAGCCCGAAAATAAACCGGCTAACAGAAGGTTCTTCTTTACAGTCAACAACGGGGTAGAAATGTCTTCCACAGAGGTTACAAACATATCATCATCCACAGCATTTACTCCATGATTTGGAATAGGAGCAGTCATGACATTAGGCTTTTCAGGCACTTCAAACTCAATCTCCTTAGCATCAATCAGATCCTGCACTTTATTCTTCAAAGCCCAGCAGTTATTGGTATCATGCCCTGAGATATCAAAGTGATAAGCACAACTGGCGTTCGGATTATACAACGACGATGTGGTGTTGGGATTCTTTGGGGCCTTCCTCGGAATCACCAAATTGGTCTTCAATAACTGTGGCATAATTTGAGATAGGGTCATACTGAGCCGAGTAAATTGTATTTGAGGCCTCTCTGCTCTTTGCTGATTGTTGCGCTGTGGGGCAACAGTTGGTCTTGAAATAACTACCGCATTAACTGCTTGGCAGCGCTCGTGTCGACTTTGGTTCCTAGAGCTGTAAAATGAACTAGACTCCTTCTTGAAGGGCTTCTTCTTGGTACTTGATAAAGCACCTTTCTGTAACTTGCCGCTCTTCATACCGGCCTCAACTCTCTCCCCAGTCATAATCAATTCGGTGAAACCAGACGGTGAACTTCCGATTAAATGATTGAAATACGGACCAGACAAGGTCCCCAGAAACATATCCACCAACTCCCTGTCAGCCAGAGGGGGTTAGACTCTACCAGCAAGGTCTCTCCACTTCTGAGCGTAGTCCTTAAAACCTTCGCTCGCACTCATAGACATACCCTGAAGTTTGGCACGTGTAGGAGCAAGGTCGGCATTGTATTGGTACTGCTTGTAAAAAGCAGCAGCAAGGTCCTCCCAATTATGGACGTTAGCTCCTTCTAGCTGATAGAACCACTCAAGTTGAGTCCCTGAAAGACTATCTTGAAAGAAATGAATCCATAGATTCCTGTCAGCAGTATATGGTTGGATCTTCCTGACATACGATCGAAGGTGTAGCTTTGGGCAAGAAACCCCGTCGTACTTAGCAAATACAGAAGCTTTGAACTTGTGGGGAATTACCACCCCAAATGACAAACCCAACTCTCCAAAATCCAGCCCAGGTATCTTCTGGATCTCCATCGCGCTTAACCGGTCTTCAAGTTGCTTATACCTGTTGTGATCGGTGGATCTGGAACTGACTGTTTAACGCTGGTTCGCGAAATGTCACGGTAAGCAAGAGTCGCCACCGTCTTTTATTTTCTCCAAATGGAAAGGACAAAAGCACAGAAAAATTCCTTAAAGAGATTGCTCTCGGTTCGGGAGGTAGATTATAGAAAGGGAAGGTATTAGCACCCTTTCTATCCATGGTTATCCATGGGCTCTTAGATACTTGCTCATTGTGTTTTCAAAAATGGTTTGTTTGCTTTTCAATGTGGGTTTTAAAAAAGTTTCTTTGAAAATTCCAGTTCGACTCTTGTATCGGTCCTCAAGAGTGTTTGAAAAATTGTTTTCGAAAGCTTTTTGAAAAGGTGTCGGTGTGAAAAGTATTTTTGAATTTGTTTTGAAATTTAGAGCAAGTATCTAGAGTCGTCTACCTACCCTAAGGAATTCGTCTGTGTAAATGTCCTTTAAAGTAGTGCCATCCCACCATTGAGAGGTAGGTAGCACCACCGTTGGAGGTGTTCGGGTCAATTCGAGGTTCGAGACATGGTGATCACCAGAGCAATGGGAAGACACCTTAGAAGCTACCCTCATGCCAGGTTCCCGGATCATGAGGACTTACTAAGACATCCTCTACTCGACGATCACCTTTCGAGGCAAGGCAACAGTGAGGCGTACCCTAGGGGTGGTGTGTGATTCGTGTGTCAGATTCATTTATTTTTGTCTTATTCATGTCATGGGTGATCTATGCGTTTGTTTTTATTTTAGGCCATTCATTCTTGCATGCATTTATTTAACAGTTAAAAAGTTGTGGAAATTAAAAGTTTCTAAATTATTACAAAGGCGCGGGTCCACATCGCCAAAATTTCCAAGACCCGATTTGACAGAAAAATAAAGAATTAAAATAAAGTGCGAGAAATTAATATTTACATGGCTTTGGGAGAGGTACATAAATAATCAAAAGAAAAAGAAATAAACACGTGAATTGAATTAAAATTAGAAACAAGGGCGTTGGACCCTTTTTAATGAAATTAAATTATTAGCAAATTAATTAAATTAAAGAAAAAGAAATTATTTTTTTTTTGGTTTTTTGTAGTTATGAGAATTTAACGAAATTAAAACCTAATTCTACAATTTTTTATTTATTAAGAAAATATGACAATTATCTAAAATTAAACCTAATTAATTAATTGCAACTTGATTTATAAAAATAACTAATTAAGAATTAATAATTAATATAGTAAAATAAAAAAAAGGATGAAAAATGCTTGAAACCCTAATTCTACCAATTTTAGGTTTTATTGAAAAAAACATTAAGATTTAAACCTAATTTAACACTAAAATCAATTAATGATGTTTATTAAAAAAAAATAACATTAAATAAAAATATTTATTTTTGTCTCTTTTCTGATTTTATATTGTTTTTTATGTTTTTTATGAAAATAATTAAATTAAGGAAATTAATTAAAAAAAACAATAATTAAATCAAATAAATAAAAAAGAATAATGAAAAGAATATTGCAAACCTAGGGGGGTCTGTCCCCAAATAGGAGGTTTTTATTAGCATTTTAGGCCCATTAAGCTTCTGACCTTGTTGACCTTTTGACTAGCATGCATGTGTGTTGACCAACGATCATGGTGCTCCTCTGATCAGAGCCAATGGATCAATCTCAGTGGGCGCGTGGCATAGCTGGATCAAGGGTTGTATGGTGTTCCTTAGCGTTGAAACTGCATAGAATCATTAATAGAAAAATAACATTGGAAAGGGGTGGGGACCTGGGATCGAACCCAGGTCCTGAAGGTCACCATACACATGCCTAACCAATTGAACCAAACGCGCGTTTCTGTATATTAAATAACAAACAATTATTATAAAATAGAACAACGCACTAGTGCCTTTTTCACGCGAATTTTCAAATAATCCAATCACCGGTGGCCACCTAATCATCTCCTTCCTTGGCTTGTTTTTTTCCTGAAAATAAAAAGGGGTTAGCGGGGGTTTTGAACCCCCCCAAAACAAGCTTGTTTTCAAAATAGCGAATAGGCCGTGTGGGTATATAAATTAGGCGCTAGGGTTGATTCTGAACCGTCCAACCGCGCTGAATATGGTCATGGCATTGAGAGCTTCCAATTTTACAGTATGAAGAAACGCCTAATTCAAAGCTTGGAAAACCCTAAAAAATAACAATGGCAGATTCGTGTATGGCATATAAAAACTCAATCAAATAACGTGGTTAGCTTTAGAATTACATAATGAACACAAATCAAACATCCAAAATTGCTAAAGATGCATGAATCGAGATTCAAGAATGTCAAATATTTTCTGTACATGTCACCATCGTTCTCACGTTTCTTGATGTTAGGATGGATGGTTTTGATTTGAAAACCTTCCTTGAAGCCTCAGGAAGGTGATGGAACAAGTTTCTTTGCTTGAATCGACCTAGAACTTGGTTTTCAGTATTGGACTTTTCTTGAAAAATTTCAAGTTTGCTTAGGGATTTCTGGCGCAGCCTGGACCTCTTGGGCACGAGGGTTTGCATCCATATATGTATGTGAGTGATTAGGTCAAAGAATTTGATCAGAAAATCCATGAATTGATGAAAAGGATATTTGATTTTCAAGCCATAATTTTTCCAATCTTTTTCAAGCATTTTTGGTCTCAATCATATCCAATCACCATAATTCCTTCCATATTTGATTGTACACGAAATCTTAAGCCTATTCTATGCACAAAAAGATTTAGAAAATTAGGTTTAGTATTTTTCACCTATTTATTTTAATTAAATGAATTATTGATAATTAAAAATCCAAATAAATAAAATAAAAATGATAAAAACTTCCCTTTGGGCCAAATGGTCGTGCACATGCCTTGGATGATGAATTGTGGAAGAAAAAGAGGCCCATTAGCATTTTTAGGTCATTTGAATCAATGTTGACTTTTCAAAATATCCAAAAATTTCCCAACTTCCATAAGGCATAACTTGCTCAATTTTTAAGCTTTGCTCATGTTCTTGGACATTTTGGAAAGTTCTTTGAGTCCTCTAACCAATTTCTTTTGATCCCATGTCATTTTGATTTACCAATCTCAAGTTATGGCCTTTGACTTAAAGTCCCTTTTTGTTGACTTTTGAAAATGACCTATAATGTTGAAATTGATAACTTTTTGTGAGAGCATTTATTGGACTTGAAGTATGAAGAGGAGTTGTAGGAAATGTATTTCTCTTAAAAATGAGCTTTGGATGGAATTTTTCTGATAATCCATGTGGAAGTTATGCCCTGGTCAATTTACAGTTGACTTTTTTCAACTGTCCAAATATGGAAACTTTTGCATCTTGATGATTTTTGAGCCAAGCTTTGAGAATCATGATCAAGCATTGATCAAATGATGTTTGTGGCTTCAAAATGATATGTTGACCAAAAATTTGAACTTTTGACTGTCAAATGACCATTTTGCCCCTACAGTTGACTGTAGTGCAATTAGGGTTTTTGACTGTGCAATTTTGTGCTGTAAGTCTTGAAACTTGGTATGAGGATGTTTGACCATGTTTATAAGCATATGGGACTTGATTGGACCCTTGGAAACTTCATTTTCTTTGTCAGAACAAAAACCCTAATTTTGACTGTTAGGAGGCCCTTGAACTGTGCAACCCTTGGGGAGATGTTTGAAGCTTTGACTTGGCAAATTTTGAAGAATATGGGAGGGAAAATTTTGGGGTACAACAGTTGCCCCTGTTCAATCTTCTTAGACCTGAGGATGCAGATTGGCTGACGTGCCTTTCGTAATCCGAAGGTGGAAGATGATTGAACACTAGAGTGCCCAGAAATTTGCACTCACATAGTAGCAGTGTGATGGTGGAATGGGCTTATAGATGCCATTTGGAGATTAATGGATAGGATGATGGGCTTATGGATGCCATGCTAAGAGATGATGGAAGGTGGATGGGCTTGTAGATGCCATCTGGATGTTGATCGTGTAAGAGTTTCCTTAGCGAGAACTTGCATACCTGCAAAAAAGAAAAATGATCACCTGACCTGTTACGTGAGCTGGTCTTCAAATTCTTTGTGTAGATGTGTCCTGACTGGTTACAGGAGCTGGATCTGGAGCTTCAAACGGTGATGAATGAACCAGGGATGGTTACTACCTCAACAGGAACGGTGAGAGAACCTTGGATGACTTTAACCTCAACAGCAATCGTTGAGAAAATCTTGGGATGATTACTACCTCCGCAGTATCGGGGAGAGAACCTTGGGATGATTACTACCTCCGCAGTATCGGGGAGAGAACCACAGGCGACTACAACCTCAATAGCAATCATTGAGAGAATCTTGGATAACTTCAACTTCAACAGCAATCGTTGAGCGAATCTTGGGATTACCACCTCCGCAGTATCGGGGAGAGAACCACAGGCGACTACAACCTCAATAGCAATCATTGAGAGAATCTTGGATAACTTCAACTTCAACAGCAATCGTTGAGTGAATCTTGGGATTACCACCTCCGCAGTATCGGGGAGAGAACCATAGGCGACTACAACCTCAATAGCAATCATTGAGAGAATCTCGGGGGAATTACCATCTCCGCAGGATCGGGGAGAGAACCACAGGCGACTACAACCTCAATAGCAATCATTGAGAGAATCTCGGGGGAATTACCATCTCCACAGGATCGGGGAGAGAACCATAGGCGACTACAACCTCAATAGCAATCATTGAGAGAGTCTTGGATAACTTCAACTGAGTCTTTATCAGAAAAATCTGTTTGGGGTCGATTTAGCTGGACTAGAGAAGGCCTTGGACTGGATAAGAAACAAAAAATCTTAGGGTCGATTAACTGAACCGGTCTAGGTCTTGAAATGTCTTCAACTGGATAAGAAACAGGGAGATCTTAGGGTCGATCTGACTGAACCAGAGAAGGCCTTTGACTGGATAAGAAACAGAGAAATCTTTGGAGTTGATTTAACTGAACCGGTCTAGGTCTTGAATATAGCTGGGAACTTGACTGGATCTTTCCTGAAAGGTAAAGGTCAGTCATATGCAATGCATGATATGGATCAAGCAATGATGTTCTCAACATAAATGAGATTTGTAAGATATGATGCGTATATGCATGCTATAATGATGTATGTGATGTTTAGGAATGTATGTTTCCGTCTAGGAAAGTAAATCCTTGACGGGTGCCGGGAAGTCACTCCTGGGATGATGTTGGCAAGTAGATCTTTGCTTCCGCTGGGGATGATAGTTGCAAGAATACCAGTAGGAGGAGATAACTCCGTTGGGGAATATACTTGGCGAATGGATAACTCTGCGGGGAGAAAAGTACTCTAGTGATCTTGCTGGGGAGCAATACTCTGTGGGGAGCGAGGTACTTTGTTGAATTGTTGATAATAACTTGCTGGGGATACCCTTGTTGTATTGGAAGTGTTACTAGACTTCGCTGGGGATAAGAAGACTTTGTCGACGACGATCTTTCCATGGCTTTTGGCTGAGGATAACCCAGTTATATCCTGGTAAGGAAATAACTCTTTGAATAAAGCCGGGAGACGCGTTCGTGCTCTGCGAGAATAAGCTTCCAGAATCTACTGGGGATAAGCTTACTACTTGGGGAGATGGATTCCAACTTTCCTGGGGAAACTGGGCTGGACTCTCCTGGGGAAGTATTGAACTGTATTGGTTATGTTCTTCAATGGAACCTACCTTGATACCTTGGAGGACCGAACAATCAGGTTGTTTAGACAACCCTTTATTGCCCCTGTTTCTGATGTGGGAGAGAAAGATACCTGTGGAGGTGCTTGATGACTGCCGATTTGATCAATCTTCTTCTGGTAGGCAAGTGACGAGATGACAGGACATAGTCGTACGCTCTGATCCCTAACTTTTGCCTGGACCGCCCTTTCGGGTTTTCAGTCCACCGGGATACCCATTTTTTCCCAAGCCGCCTTTTCAGGTTTTCGACTTGTCGGGTGTACAGGTTTTTTTTCATTTCATCCCTTCATTTTGCCCGAACCCTTTTAGTTCGTCGGGAAGCCCTTATTTTTGCCTAGGTATGTCAACCTAGCGGGTCTTTGATTATGTGCAGTATATATTTTTTTTTTGACTATGTCCATGCTCTCAGAATGTGGGGAGTTGCCCCTGTTGTTGTGTTTGGTCATGCCACCAGAAGGTGTTTGATCAGGCAAAATTTGTTGTTGGAATGCCCCAGGTGACTCCGGCGGAGATTCGCCCCCAGGCTATTTGGCCTTTTGAGAGATTCTCTGAATCTTGACTTAATTGCCCCAGATGATGGACAATAATCACGTCTGCCCCTTGATTGGAAGTGCTTTTGTTCACTAGGTATTCATCGTGCAAATTTCCCTGTTGTTCAAACAAATAGTCATATGCAAACAATGTTATATCAAAAATGCAAAGCTTATGTCTGTCTTGAAGATTTTGAAAATGCATTCTTTTTCATAAAACAAGTGAATGTTTGTAAAACGTGATGTCAACTCCGTACTTACCGTAGGCCTTAAGGAGTCAGGATACCTTTGTAACAGTATGCTTTCGAACTAACCCATGCTTCAGCTAGGACTTTTAAGGGTTATAACGTGGCCTGGTTCATGGTTTAAGAAACAAAGGATAAAGGCTCAAATTATTTGTACCCACCCGCTCTTCGTGATGTTCTTCAAACCTAAGCTCAGTTGATCGTGCGTTAGACCTCGTTTGAGTCTTTGCTTTGATGCTCCAGTGACGGTCCAGATATTGATGATTTATTTTGAACAGGCAGTCATTTTTTGTCGAGGGTTTGTAAGACCTTTTTCTTTTTCGATTTTGTTATCCCTTTTTTTTGCCTGAACTGTTTCTTTTGTGATTACAGTCAGCGGGATGCCCCAGTCTTGTAAGTCTCCTTCACAGGTTTTGACTTATTGGGTTTTTATTTTTTGAGATAATGACTACCTTTCTTTATTGATTATTCGGAACCATCACTGTCTTTCTTTGTTTTGTAAGGACCTCTTTGGTGCCATTCGTTATGCACTTGGATCAACTGAGAGACTACCCTGCCCCAGGTTATGATTAAGGGTTTTAAATTTCGAAAAGAAAAAAAAACTCCTACTTCTTTGGCTCAGAGGGGTTGACAAGGGATTATCATCCTTATAACTCCAGTGTTTAGGGATTGAAACAATGCCTGTACCTCATCAGCGGGGTCTGTTCAAAAGCATACTGTAGATTATGGTATCGTTTTCGTCATCCTCCCTCAAGAGGCTTAGAATTATTAATTGAGAGTTGACATCAAAAAAAATATGAAAATAATTTGCATATAGTGAATACGAATATATTATTTCAGAATAGACATATGCGATGCATTAATGAAATAACAACGTTTAACATGAGTAAATGTTTGAACAAAAGAAAATTACAACTTGAACATTCGAATGAACAAAAGTTTTCTAGTCTCAGGGCTTGTCACTTCAAACTGTGAGCCTTGGACGGATGGTAGAAAAACTCAGCCTGTCCATCTTGTGTGAACTCCAATGCTCCTTCATCAATCAGGTCCTGGATCTTGTTCTTCAGAGCCCAACACTCATTTGTATCATGTCCTGGACTGGCAGAGTGGTAGGCACACCTTTTATTGGGATCATAGATAGGAGATGCTGTGTTGGGGTTCCGGGGATGAGCCCTTAATGTGATCAGATTCAACCTCAACAGGCGTTGTAAAGCTTGGAACAGCGACATGTTGAGCTGGGTGAATTGCCTCCTGGGCTTGTTTGGATGAAGCTGGTGAGGTTGATGCTGAATTTGTGACACTGGAGCCATTTGAGGAGCTCTCCCCTTATCTCCTTGTCTCAAAGATGGTTGAATGATGACTGGCCCTTCAACCTTAGATGTTTGCCCCAGTTGGTTACCCCGAAGCAGTTGGTTGACGAGAACCCCGAGCTCGTCTTGTCTTTGAGCTAAGTCTTGGATGACAGTCCCCTGCCCCAGCATTTGGGCTTTCATTGCATCCATTTCAGCTTGCAAGTGTTTCAGCCATTCGTCCTCAGCACTGTTCCTGACCAAAGTCTCCATGAGAAGTGTCCTCAACTCCTCCTGCCCCTTGGATAGATTCGGGAGGATTTCCCCGAACCGAGTCTCTTGAGCAAGAAGGTCATGGTTATCTTGTTGGGAAGCCATTGCTGAAATAAACAGCGGAGAAGGTAAGTGACCTGTATAGAGGGTACCTGTATGCAATGATGTGCATGTATGCATGCAATGTTTTCAAGGACCTCGCGGGATAAACAAGAAAATATTGTTAGAACTTGGTAGCTTGATTGAAGGAACTGCATATTATTGAGAGTCCTTCTTCAAAGGGTCAAAGGCTCACCATATCCAGTGGGTCATAGCCCCTGACAACCTTGGCTAGAGGAAAATAAATCCCCTTTGCCCCTTGCTAGACATTTTGTTCATCATGACCTGCATCACAACCCCTTGAGATCCTTGAAATGGGTTATGGTATGCATGGGGTAATGTAAGTAACCCTGTTATGAGTCCCAATCAAGGACTGCAAACCAAAACCTGCAAGAAACTTGGTAAACTTTATTATGAGTCCTAATTAAGGACTGCAAACCAAAACCTGCAAGAAACTTAGTAAACCCTGTTATGAGTCCCAATTAAGGACTATAAACAAAACCTGCAAATAGCTCATGGGTCAGGTGACAAGCATGCAAGTAGTCAAGTACGAAGGCACACAAGTCACACAAGAGAACCCCTTAGAGTTTAGGCCAGCATGGGGTCTGGGTATTACCCTCTTGAAGTTGGTGGGTTCAACCTGTCCTATTAGAAGTAACTGGGTTCTAAGGGTCCCAATATCACGGGATTGCTTTCATTGTTCATCGTTTCGATTTAGCCACTGAACTGGCGACCGAAATATTCCAGGAAAGCAACCCTCAATTGAGTGTAGTATCGAGTATCAACCAACCTCGGACTGCACCAAAGTCAGTTATATCACTACCCTAAAGAGGCCAAGATAGTTCAATTAAGGTTCCTAAGGTCTGTTGATGCTTCATGACACCAAGCGGAGGCCCCGTACTCTCCTTGACTGAACTCAAGGGTTACCGGTACACACCAAAGTGCCACATCAACGTAGCAGACTGTTTCAACCATGTCGGTATACCCCACACAGTTCCCTCACAGCCTTGTTGCTACTTTCTAAGAAGGTATCCCCAGATCCGCGTTAAGATCTATAGAACTTCCAAGACAGTCCCACAATTTAAAGCAAGCAGATCAATACAATTGAAAACACAATTATGAACTAACCCTAAGGTACACCTCACTTTATTAGTATTATCCCCAGCAGAGTCGCCAGTTCTGTGATCGGTGGATCTGAAACTGACTGTTTAACGCTGGTTCGCGAAATGTCGCGGTAAGCAAGAGTCGCCACCGTCTTTTATTTTCTCCAAATGGAAAGGACAAAAGCACAGAAAAATTCCTTAAAGAGATTGCTCTCGGTTCGGGAGGTAGATTATAGAAAGGGAAGGTATTATCACCCTTTCTATCCATGGTTATCCATGGGCTCTTAGATACTTGCTCATTGTGTTTTCAAAAATGGTTTGTTTGCTTTTCAATGTGGGTTTTAAAAAAGTTTCTTTGAAAATTCCAGTTCGACTCTTGTATCGGTCCTCAAGAGTGTTTGAAAAATTGCTTTCGAAAGCTTTTTGAAAAGTTGTCGGTGTGAAAAGTACTTTTGAATTTGTTTTGAAATTTAGAGCAAGTATCTAGAGTCGTCTACCTACCCTAAGGAATTCGTCTGTGTAAATGTCCTTTAAAGTAGTGCCATCCCACCATTGAGAGGTAGGTAGCACCACCGTTGGATGTGTTTGGGTCAATTCGAGGTTCGGGACATGGTGATCACCAGAGCAATGGGAAGACACCTTAGAAGCTATCCTCATGCCAGGTTCCCGGATCATGAGGACTTACTAAGACATCCTCTACTCGACGATCACCTTTCGAGGCAAGGCAACAGTGAGGCGTACCCTAGGGGTGGTGTGTGATTCGTGTGTCAGATTCATTTATTTTTGTCTTATTCATGTCATGGGTGATCTATGCGTTTGTTTTTATTTTAGGCCATTCATTCTTGCATGCATTTATTTAATAGTTAAAAAGTTGCGGAAATTAAAAGTTTCTAAACTATTACAAAGGCGCGGGTCCACATCGCCAAAATTTCCAGGACCCGATTTGACAGAAAAATAAAGAATTAAAATAAAGTGCGAGAAATTAATATTTACATGGCTTTGGGAGAGGTACATAAATAATCAAAAGAAAAAGAAATAAACACGCGAATTGAATTAAAATTAGAAACAAGGGCGTTGGACCCTTTTTAATGAAATTAAATTATTAGCAAATTAATTAAATTAAAGAAAAAGAAATTATTTTTTTTTGGTTTTTTGTAGTTATGAGAATTTAACGAAATTAAAACCTAATTCTACAATTTTTTATTTATTAAGAAAATATGACAATTATCTAAAATTAAACCTAATTAATTAATTGCAACTTGATTTATAAAAATAACTAATTAAGAATTAATAATTAATATAGTAAAATAAAAAAAAGGATGAAAAATGCTTGAAACCCTAATTCTACCAATTTTAGGTTTTATTGAAAAAACATTAAGATTTAAACCTAATTTAACACTAAAATCAATTAATGATGTTTATTATAAAAAAATAACATTAAATAAAAATATTTATTTTTTGTCTCTTTTCTGATTTTATATTGTTTTTTATGTTTTTTATGAAAATAATTAAATTAAGGAAATTAATTAAAAAAAACAATAATTGAATCAAATAAATAAAAAAGAATAATGAAAAGAATATTGCAAACCTAGGGGGGTCTGTCCCCAAATAGGAGGTTTTTATTAGCATTTTAGGCCCATTAAGCTTCTGACCTTGTTGACCTTTTGACTAGCATGCATGTGTGTTGACCAACGATCATGGTGCTCCTCTGATCAGAGCCAATGGATCAATCTCAGTGGGCGCGTGGCATAGCTGGATCAAGGGTTGTATGGTGTTCCTTAGCGTTGAAACTGCATAGAATCATTAATAGAAAAATAACATTGGAAAGGGGTGGGGACCTGGGATCGAACCCAGGTCCTGAAGGTCACCACACACATGCCTAACCAATTGAACCAAACGCGCGTTTCTGTATATTAAATAACAAACAATTATTATAAAATAGAACAACGCGCTAGTGCCTTTTTCGCGCGAATTTTCAAATAATCCAATCACCGGTGGCCACCTAATCATCTCCTTCCTTGGCTTGTTTTTTTCCTGAAAATAAAAAGGGGTTAGCGGGGGTTTTGAACCCCCCCAAAACAAACTTGTTTTCAAAATAGCGAATAGGCCGTGTGGGTATATAAATTAGGCGTGAGGGTTGATTCTGAACCGTCCAAGCGCACTGAATATGGTCATGGCATTGAGAGCTTCCAATTTTACAGTATGAAGAAACGCCTAATTCAAAGCTTGGAAAACCCTAAAAAATAACAATGGCAGATTCGTGTATGGCATATAAAAACTCAATCAAATAACGTGGTTAGCTTTAGAATTACATAATGAACACAAATCAAACATCCAAAATTGCTAAAGATGCATGAATCGAGATGCAAGAATGTCAAATATTTTCTGTACAGGTCACCATCGTTCTCACGTTTCTTGATGTTAGGATGAATGGTTTTGATTTGAAAACCTTCCTTGAAGCCTCAGGAAGGTGATGGAACACGTTTCTTTGCTTGAATCGACCTAGAACTTGGTTTTCAGTATTGGACTTTTCTTGAAAAATTTCAAGTTTGCTTAGGGATTTCTGGCGCAGCCTGGACCTCTTGGGCACGAGGGTTTGCATCCATATATGTATGTGAGTGATTAGGTCAAAGAATTTGATCAGAAAATCCATGAATTGATGAAAAGGATATTTGATTTTCAAGCCATAATTTTTCCATTCTTTTTCAAGCATTTTTGGTCTCAATCATATCCAATCACCATAATTCCTTCCATATTTGATTGTACACGAAATCTTAAGCCTATTCTATGCACAAAAAGATTTAGAAAATTAGGTTTAGTATTTTTCACCTATTTATTTTAATTAAATGAATTATTGATAATTAAAAATCCAAATAAATAAAATAAAAATGATAAAAACTTCCCTTTGGGCCAAATGGTCGTGCACATGCCTTGGATGATGAATTGTGGAAGAAAAAGAGGCCCATTAGCATTTTTAGGTCATTTGAATCAATGTTGACTTTTCAAAATATCCAAAAATTTCCCAACTTCCACAAGGCATAACTTGCTCAATTTTTAAGCTTTGCTCATGTTCTTGGACATTTTGGAAAGGTCTTTGAGTCCTCTAACCAATGTCTTTTGATCCCGTGTCATTTTGATTTACCAATCTCAAGTTATGGCCTTTGACTCAAAGTCCCTTTTTGTTGACTTTTGAAAATGACCTATAATGTTGAAATTGATAACTTTTTGTGAGAGCATTTCTTGGACTTGAAGTATGAAGAGGAGTTGTAGGAAATGTCTTTCTCTTCAAAATGAGCTTTGAATGGAATTTTTCTGATAATCCATGTGGAAGTTATGCCCTGGTCAATTTACAGTTGACTTTTTTCAACTGTCCAAATATGGAAACTTTTGCATCTTGATGATTTTTGAGCCAAGCTTTGAGAATCATGATCAAGCATTGATCAAATGATGTTTGTGGCTTCAAAATGAGATGTTGACCAAAAATTTGAACTTTTGACTGTCAAATGACCATTTTGCCCCTACAGTTGACTATAGTGCAATTAGGGTTTTTGACTGTGCAATTTTGTGTTGTAAGTCTTGAAACTTGGTATGAGGATGTTTGACCATGTTTATAAGCATATGGGACTTGATTGGACCCTTGGAAACTTCATTTTCTTTGTCAGAACAAAAACCCTAATTTTGACTGTTAGGAGGCCCTTGAACTGTGCAACCCTTGGGGAGATGTTTGAAGCTTTGAGTTGGCAAATTTTGAAGAATATGGGAGGGCAAATTTTGGGGTACAACACTTGTCCTCAGCCGGAGGATACTGGTCTTCGTCAAAGTCAGTCTCATTGTCAGAAACCACAGGGCTAGGAGCCCTCCTTTCTTCTTGATTCTCTCCCCCTCCAGATGAGTGAGATAAATCAACTTCTTCCCATAGTCTGTTTCCAAACCTGTGACCCATGTTCAGGAGGACCGTCTTCTTCTTCTTTTTATCCTTCAAGATAAGAGTCTTCAGATCTTTCTGCCCCTTGGCCAGGTTCATGAACACTTCCTGGAACTGAGCGTTTTGAGCTTGAAGATCCTTAATAGCTTGATCAGTGGATGTTTCAGCAGACATGATTGCTGAAATAAACAACGAAGAAGATAAGATACCTGTAAGGGTACCTGTGATGAGGTGCATGGTAATGGAATGCATATGATATGATTTCAAAGACGTCGGGAGATTCAAATTCATAAACCAAAATGAAACATACTTTTATTAGATTAAAAACTTGAAACAATGTTTGACAAATGCCTTTAAGGCGTTACAAAAAGAAAAACTGAAAAAGTAAATCAAAACTAGAAAATAGAAAAATACATCAGCGCTCCCATGGTCGTTTTCCTCCTGTGCTGACATAGTTGTTGAGGACCTTCTCATTTTCCAGCTGCCTTGTAAGATTTAGGATCTTCCGCTCCTGCTCATGATAATTTTCTCTGTAAGTATCTCGCTCTTCTCTCAACTATATCCAAGACCTCTTTAATGCCCCAATGCCAATAGGAATGTATGGATGGAGGACAGTATGAGAAACCCCTTCTTCATCAGCACTCTCAACAATTACTGGTAAGACAACTTCGTATGGCATCCCTAGTTTTTAAGCACGGGCTCAAACCCACCGGAGATATGGTTCCATCAGAAGAGAAGTCTTCACTCCTAGCTCATGCGGATCAGACCTGTTAACTCTATTCCAAGCTCGTATGAACCTGCGAAGATGTCCCTCACTATCCCCTTGGAAGTCAAAGACAATGCTTAGAATCAGTAACTCATGAGGACCGTCCTTTCGGGCTCTCCCAAACTGTCGCAAGGCCAGACAAGGATTATAGGTTATTCCTCCCCTAATTCCAAGCAAAGGAACATTGGGGTATTCTCTGCACCGGTCAATAACAGCTACTTCTTCCATGTCTTTAGTGCTCCAGATGATGTCCGTATGAGAAAGGGAAATAATTCTGTAGGCCCATCCCATACCTTCCTTGTTCTTCAAAATATATTTGGGGAGGTGAGAAATAAACCACCTCGCCAGCAATGGTGCACAACACATAAGGGTTCCCCGTTTCCGAGCTGTACGGGTATAAAGAGCATGTAGAATATCCCCTAAGAGAGTGAGCACAAGATTATGGGACATAAAGATCTTCACTGCGTTCATGTCGACGAAAGAATCTGAATTAGGAAACAGAACCAGGCCATAGATGAGAAGTGCCAGGATATCTTCAAATGCTTGAAAGTCCAAACTGTCCCAAAACTGTTGAGCCTGATCAATCAAGAACTTAGCCAGGAAGCCTTTTACCCCACTCTGAGTCTCCCAATTAGACATTACCTCAGCCTTTGTCAGATGTAGGGCTGTAGCAACATCCTCTGGCCTAAGAGCTATCTCCCAACCTGTAAATGGCGTCTGCTCTAGAATAGAAATACCAAGTAAATCAGAGAACTCCTCCAAAGTAGGGACCAACTGATAGTCCGAGAAGGTAAAACAATGATGTAGCGGGTCGAAGAAATGGAACAAGACGCTCATTATTTGCTCATCCATCTTAGAAGTGACCAAACCAAGGAGGTGACCATGTCTTCTGATAAAGGAGGAAGTATTTGGAACCTTTGCAACCAAATCTCTAAGCTGAACAGGGATTTGTACGAAGTTGATCCGAATAGTATTTCTGCGCATAGATGTCATGACCTACAAAACAGAACAAAGATGAATCCCCTCGGTCTTTGAAATGGGTTAGTCTGATGAAATATGCATGCAATATCATGATGCATGATGTTATGATAGAAACACACTAAAAGTATTCACAGATAGCAAACATGGTAAGGGAAAACAAGTCACACAGTAGCCCTTAAATTTTAGACTGGCATGGAGTTTAGGTACTACCCTCTTTCAGTTTAGTTGGTTCAACCTGTACTAGTAATAGTAACCGAGTTCTAGAGGATCTCAATATCACCGACCACCCTCGATCGGTCATAATTCCAGTTTAGCAACCTTTTCTTGCGGCCGGAATCATTGCGAGAGTTTGGTCTCAATGAGTGTAGCATACTGCTACTTTTCTATGGCCAAGTTGGTCAATTATAGGTTCTAAGGTCAGTTGATGCTTAATGAACCCTTAGCTGCCCCATATTCTCCTTGTTCCACCACAAGGGATATCGGTACAAACTAAAGTGCCACACCAACGTAGCTACTGCTTCAACCGTATCGGACTACGCCGTACAATTCCCTCACATTCTATTGCTACTTACCTAAAAGGTATCCTCAGATCCGGGTTAGGATCTATAGTAACTCCGATTTAAACCCACAAAGATAAAGCATACAAATCAAGCAATTGAAAACATTATGATGAACTATTCCTAAGGTATACCCCACTTATTAAATCCCCAGCAGAGTCGCCAGTTCTGTGATACGGTGGGAAGAACTGACTGTTTTTTGGAATGCTGGTTTGCGTTTTGCGTTTGTTTTCGCAAAATATCGCGGTAAGCAAGAGTCGTCACCGAATTTTATTTTATCCAACAAGGAAAGGTAAAAAGCACAAAAAAATTCCTTTTTTTGAGATATTTCTGAGTACGGGGGATAGATTATAGAAAGGGAAGGTATTACCACCCTTTCTATCCATAGTTATCTACGGGCTCTTAAGTACTTGCTCATCATTTTCAAAATGTTTTCTTTGTGCTTGTGGGTTTTGAAAAGTTTTGTTTTAACTTCGATTTAACTCTTGCGTCTGTCTTCAAGAGTGTAATGAAGTGTTTTTGAAAACTTGTAAGAACTAATCTACCTACTCAAAAAAGGAATCGTTCTATGCTAATTTCCTTTAGACAATGCTATCCTACTATTAGTGAGTAGGTAGCACCGTCGTTGGAGTTTGAGGGTCGATTCGAAAGAGGGACATACAGTCACTAAAGCAATGTTAGGATATCTTAGTGGTAACCCTAATGTATTAGATCATTTATCCGAGGCAACGATATCCGAGGCAACCTTTCCGAGGCAACTTATGATCTTTTAGACAAGAGGGCAACCTCTAAAACAACCTATACTCAATGACCATTTACGAAGGCAACCAAGTGGGGTGTACCCTAGGAGTGCGCATGTGCGGGTGTGTTAATTTCAGTTATTTTTATCTTTGCACATGTTTAGGGTGATCTAACTGTTTTAAATTAGACATTCATTCTTGTCATGCAAACCCTATTATCAAACATCTAGCAGTTGAATATTTGCAAAAATTAAAGGTGCGGAAATTAAACTAAATTATTACAAGGCGTCGGGTATTTACATCGCCAAAGACAAACCCTTTGAAATTTAAAAGCGGTGAAATAAATAAATGTCCTAATTAATTATTATAAACCGGGAGCAGATACAATAATTGAATAAAAAATAACGCGCGCGAGAAAATTGAATCGAATGCGAGACTAGGGTTTTGACCCTCCTAATTAAAAGAAAATATTTTTGTTGTTTTTATTTTTTTAAGAAAAAGAAATTAAATCCTAAAGTTAAATGCTAAATCAATTAGTTATTAATTAATTAATGAAAAATAATTAGGTGACATATTTTTGGAGTTTTGTTAATTTAGGAAAGAAATTAAATAATTAAATTAGGGTTAAAACCTATTGATTCTAATTAATTTTAAATATTTACAAAATAAATGAAAGTTATCTAAAATTAATAACCTAAATAATTTAATTAATATTTATTAATGAAAAATAAAATTCTGAAATTTAATTGGACATAAAATATTTTTGTGATTTTTTGATAAAAAGAAAATAATTTTTTGGTTAGTAATTAAATTAAATAAAATAAAATAATTAAATGAAATATAGAAAAGAAAATATAAAGAAAGAGATTGGGCCTGATTTTTAAGGGTGTGTGTTGTACCCCAAAATTTGCCCTCCCATTTCCTCAACATTTTCTCATCACCAGACCTTTGAAGATCAAGATCCAATTAGGGTTTCCCCTGCTCAAGATTTCTCCTTGCACTGGTGGACCCAAATTAGGGTTTGCGTTTGCACAAAGATGTTTTGACCTAAAATGCCTAAGATGACTTTCATGCTTCATATTTTACTCCCAAGTTTATCCATACCAAGTTTCAAGTCTTGATTCCAGGTTTTGACCAGTCAATTGGACAGTTGACCTAGAAATCAGCTGTATTGGGGAAAAAGTCAACAGTGGTCAATTGACAGTCAAACCTCGTGATTTTTGACCCACATCAACATTATGAACTCACATGGACCATTTGATCAAGTTTGGATCACAATTCCACAAGAAATTTGATCAGATCACCAAAAGGGCAAAATGGTCATTTTTAGGGTTTTGACTGCACAAAGGCAATTTTTGACTGTTTGACCTAGCCAATGGCAAACCTAGATCACATATGGACTCAAGGACCCCATGGAATTGTCTTGACATGCTCAACAAACTCAAAAGATCCTAAGTACACAAGATTGACAGTTGAATTTCCCAGTCAATTGATCAATTTTGACTGTACACTGAAAAGTCAAACTTTGACTTTTTTTGGTCAAAATCAAGAGTCAAGATTCATTTTTCATCAAAACATGCCAAATCATGAAACTTGTTCACCAAGAAACCAAGAAATGCAAATTAGGGTTTGAAATGGAATTTTTCATAACTTAGAATTTTTTCTAAGTTATGGAAAACCCTAATTTTTTCCCAACTTTGCCCCACTTTTTCACCAAGATCCATTTGGATTCAAACAAAAGTCAAAACATGAAAGTTGTAGCTTGTTGCATCATCTACAACTTTGATTCACAAAGTTTTCTCATTTGAAGCTTGTATCTCAAGTTACAAATTTTTGAATAAGGGCACTAAACCATTCTTAACTTGGTGAATTTTTGACCTATTTTGACAAGGTTTTCTACCCCACTTCAAGGCCATTTTCCATACACTTCCACTTGGAATTTCAATTTGCATTTCAAATATGGATTGTAGTACACATTCCAAGCTTTCCAAAATGTCCAAGAACTTCTCAAACAACCTCATGGTTAGGGAGAATCGAATTTCACAATATGGCAAAAACTCACTTTGTTCATGACCAAGTTACATGTCCATAACCTTGCAATATTGAACTCAGCATGCTTTGGGCTAGATTACAGGTCCTTAAACCAAGTTACACTCAATAATTTAATGCATATTCTTTGTGCCAAGACCATGTTTTTTGAGCTAAAGCATTGTATGAAGGTTTAATCCATTTTTAGATAAAGCAAAATAGCCATTTTTGAAAAGTCACACTTTATGTCAAATTGAAAATCCAACAAGTACATTGCAAATCTGATTGGCACAAGATTATGAGCATAACACACTGATCAAGAGAAGCTTTGCAGCAGGATTAGGGGTCCTCTACTGACCTAGAAACACAAGTTGCCTTTGTTTGCTTAAGAGTGAAGAAACATACCATAACACACACCAACTTCCATATCAACAAGAGAACACAAAAACAAAGTTATCAAACACATTTCACACAACACAACCAAGCTAATACACGAGTCCTTAGCCTTCAAAACACCCTCCATCTCAGAATCACTCTCAAACTGCAAAAAACAGGGCAGACCCTGCAGTTTGAGTGCTATCTCTCATTTCTCTCGAGCTCTCTTGCCCAAATCAGTTCACACACCTTCCATACCATCTATGCAAGCTAACCAAAAGCAAAAGCACGACCTGTAATCACTCTAACCACTTTCACCATTTTCACATTTCTGACTTGCAGGTGAAGTTCTCTAGCTCGATTCAGAAGCTTTCAAAACAAAGTAAACATTGGAATAGCATCCCTGGACCTCAAGGAAGCTTTTCCAATCATCACCTTGCACTGAAAGTTCCTACATTTCCAGATAGAACTTCAGCTGAACAGGTATCTTGGTGAACTCATATCTCTCTTATTATGCATCATTAGCTTTAAGTTTGTGAATAAACAAGGTTCTACTCATGCCACTGAACATGTGCATGTTTTTACTTTTCATTTCTTTTGCTTGAGCTGTGAGAATTTGAGGTTTGAAAATGGCAAAAAATCTAGGTTAGGATTTGGGGGAGGAGAAATTCTCCCTCATCTTAGAGAGTTAGATCAAGTTATGCATATGGTTAGAATCGTCTCTTCATGCTGAACATCTTTTATGTTATGAGTTTGCATTGAAAAGCCAGGAATCAAGAGTTGGAAGATGAGGAACAGGGCGCGCGTATTTTCAAACATTGTTTGCTGGAGGTTGAAGACAGTTCTTCTGGGCTGGGCCTGGAACATTTTTCTTATTTGTACCACATAATTGCTTTTACACCCCCAAGGCCCATTTGCTTATTTCTTTGACTTTTTGACGTTTTTCTTTGTTGATTGACTTTGTTTATTTTTTCTCATGACATAAAAAATATAAAAATATTTTTTCTCACCATTTTTTAATTTATTAGGTATTTAAATGATTTTCTTTTGATTAATACTTAGATAAATAAATATATACATTTCATTAAAATATTGAGAAATAGGTAAAAATACTTTTATTTTCATTTTTTATTTTATTATACCCTCTGAAAATATTTTACATAAAAAATACCTTTTTTGCAAACATTAAAAAATTATTATTTATATATATAACACATATTTAAAATAATACAAATATACATATATTTATTAATATATTTAGGATAAATACAAAATATATACCCTTTTATTTTTATTATTAATATTTAATATAAAAATACATTTTTAAATACTTCACTTTATTTTATTTTATTAATACTTTGATTTTTGTTTCCTTTATACATAAAAATACTTTTTTTTTTCATACATATAAAAACATCTTTTGCATCTTGCATATTTATTTTATTTATCTTATTTAATTTGTATATTAAATATCTTGTAAATTCTAAATTTGATGTAATAGTCTAGGTTTAAATTCCTTGTCAAAATACCCCCATTTGAACATTTGTACCCCCTCCCTATATTATTGTGTTGTAATAGCGTAGGAGTTTAAATTTTGCACTTTATCGCCTTCTAAATTTGCAATGCTAGAATTAGGGTTTATATGTGAATAAAATAAATAAAATAGTTATGACCTAATCTCAAGACAAACAAGCATGAAAATGGACACACAAATCACACTTGCACCCCCTAGGGTATTCCACTTGTTGCCTTTCAAAATTGGGCCATATTGCATGTTAGGTCTCTTTGGGCAAAACAAACAAATTGAATGATCATAGTCCCTCGATAACACTTTTCAAAATATTTCCAAACAAATGATCAAGTCCCTTAAAGAAAATGCCCAAAGATACTTGGCACCATTGCAATTATGGTCTAAACGATGACCCGCGCCCGTCCCTTTCACATCCTAACATGAGATTGTCCACCAAATACAATGGTGGAACAAACTTATTAAAAGGGTTAAAACATAGCAATAAACTTTGAGAAATTTAGGAGTAGATAACCTCTTAGTTACTTGAATCAAACTTGCAAAAACAAAACACTTGCCTATTTTCTAAAGCACACCTCACAACACTTTCAAAAACAACTTTCAAAAACAAATGAAACCCTTTTCAAAAGACATACACCTTTGTATACATCCCAACATGGATCATTACAAAGGTTGCCACCACATTGGCCTCTTTTCAAAACATTTTTTCAAGCCCACACACACAAGCACCATTTAAAACAATTGGAAACAAAAGGCAAGTGATCTAAGCAAGTAACTAAGAGCCCATGGATAACCATGGATAGAAAGGGTGCTAATACCTTCCCTTTCTATAATCTACTCCCCGAACTCAAGAAAACATCTCAAAAGGTTTTTGCTGTGCTTTTTAACCTTTCCTTAGGATAAAATAAAAAGTCGGTGGCGACTCTTGCTCAACCGAAACATTTGCGAAAACAAACGCAAAACCTCAAGTCAGTTCTCCCACCGTATCACAGAACTGGCGACTCTGCTGGGGAATATTTTAAAAGTGGAGTAACCTTAGGGCTTAGATCACCCTCTTGCATGACTAATTGTTTGATTTGCTTGCTTTATACTTTGGCTCTACTGTTTGGGTTTACAATCCTCCACCCGGATTTTGGGAAACATTCATAGATAGCAATACATTGTGGAAACTGTGCGGGGTATACCGACACGGTCTAAGCAATAGCTATATTAGTGCGACATATTTGTGAGTATCGGTAACCCTTGAGTTCAATCAAGGAGAGTACGGGGCCGCTGAGTGATGTCACTAAGCACTAATGACCTAGAACCTTACTTGACCATCTTGGCCTTTTATTAGGGGTAGTGAGATGATCGGCTTTGGTGCAGTCCGAAGTTGATAGATACTCGATACTACACTCATTGAGGGTTGTTTTCTTGGAATATTTTGGTCGCTAGTTAAGTGGCTAAACCAAAACAATGAACATTGAAAACAATCCAAGGATATTGAGATCCTTAGAACCCCGTTACTATTTATAGGACAGGTTTTTAAGCCAACTACACTCAAGAGGGTACTTACCTATGAAACCCCATGCAAGCCTGAAATTAGGGTTTGGTGTGATTTGCTTGTACATATGTTTTGTGCATACATCATAAACATCATAAAACATCATATGCATTCACTAACCATTTCAAGGGTTTTGGATCTTCATCTTTGTTCTTGTTTTGTAGGACATGGAAATTCCTCGCAGAAATACCATTCAAGTCAACCTTGTGAGAATCTCTCCTCAACTCAAGGAGATCACCTCAAGAATTCCGGAAAACTCATCCTTCAGTGAAAGACATGGTAGACTGCTCAGCCTAGTCAACACCAACATTGAAGAAGACATGATGAAAGTGCTATTCCAGTTCTTTGACCCTCTTCACCACTGTTTCACTTTCCCTGATTATCAGTTGGTACCCACTTTGGAGGAGTTTTCCCAACTCCTGAGAATTCCAATCCTTAATCAACTACCCTTCAACGGTACGGAAAAGGAACCAAAGCCGGAAGATGTTGCTCGAGCATTACATCTACAACCATCTGACATCAAGGGGCATTGGGAAACCAGAAGCGACGTCAAAGGATTCTTAGCAAAATTCTTGTTTGAGAAGGCACAAGAATGTTGGAACTCATTGGACCTACAAGCCTTTGAAGAGATTGTGGCACTCCTTATCTATGGGTTAGTCTTGTTCCCAAATCCTGACCAATTGGTAGATGTCAACGCTGTCAAAATCTTCTTGTCCAGAAATCCAATACCAACATTGCTTGGGGACATCCTTCACTCATTTTACACACGAACAATGAGAAAGAGGGGTGTTCTCATGTGCTGTACTCCTATCCTTGCAAGGTGGTTTATTTCGCACCTTCCACAATCTGTCTTGAAGAATGACCAAGGTACGAGGTGGTCCCAACGGTTGATGACTCTTACTCATTCTGATGTGCATTGGTGTTCTCGGTCCAGAGAAAATGTCATCATTGTCGATCGTTGCGGAGAATTCCCTAATGTTCCTTTACTTGGAATTAGAGGGGGTATCACCTACAACCCTTGCCTAGCATTGAGGCAATTTGGATATGCACGGAGGGATGGACCTCATGATATGTTGATTCCTGACCTAGTTTTTGACTTCGACAACGATGCGCAAGGACTTCGCCAAAGATTCATCAGAGCTTGGGGAAAACTCAACAAGATTGATAGCAAGACTCTGGGACACAAGAACTCCATCCCTCTTGAGCCCTATCTCAAGTGGGTACGAGCCAGAGCCCAAAGCCTAATGATGCCTTATCCTCATGTACTCCCAGTGATTAAAGAGCCCGTCAATGAAGGAGAGGTTCCCTACACCATCCTACATCCAGACATGCCTACATCGTGGGAGGAAATGTAGAAAAGTTGGATTCAGCTCAAGGAGGAACGGAATACTTTTGAAGCTAGCTTCTACGCCAGTGAGAAGAAGGTTCTAGAGCTTACCCGCCGACTCCACGAGCAAGAGGCCCTCAATACCTACATCGCACCAAAAAGGATGCGCAATGTCTTTTTGCCTTAAGAAGTTTATTTTGTAATATTTGGCCCATGGGGCATTTATGTACTGACAAATTTCTTCTTATTAATATGACGTGCGTTCTTCTTTGTCTAAAACAATTTTGAATGTCCTAAATCCTTGAATGCATTGCATACATAAGCATACCATTCATCATGTGCATAAGCAGGTCTCACTCCAGGTTTCCTTATCTGTCTGCTGTTTATTTCAGTAGGATGGATCTCGAGCAAACAGTCAAAGACCTACAAGCTCAGAATGCACAGTTCTAGCAACTCCTGACAACCTTGGCTAAAGGTCAGGAGGATCTCAAGACCTTGCTGGGGAATAAGGACCCAGTGAAGAAGAAGAAAAAGAGACTCGGAGTGGCTACTTTGGGGAGAAGATTTGACGGAGAAGCTCGGAGAGTGCTTGAATTTCCTCCTACTTCTGATGAAGGAACCAGTAAAGGAGGTGGACCGGCGGTACCTTCCGAGTCTGATGCGGAAGAAGAAGAGGTCGAAGAGGATGAAGATTATACTGATCAGCAATACCCTCCAGCTGATGATAAATACAAAGGTTTAGAAGACAGATTGGCTGCCATGGAGCTACAAAGAGTACCGGGTTTGGATTTTGAAGACTTGGGCTTGGTTGTCGGGATTGTGATTCCCCCAAAATTCAAAGTGCCAGTGTTTGTAAGGTATGATGGGATGTCCTGCCCCAAAATGCATCTCAGGTCCTACGTGAGAAAGATCCAGCCCTATACGGCAGATAAAAACCTCTGGATTCATTTCTTTCAAGACAGCCTTTCTGGAGCTCAGTTGGAGTGGTTTTATCAGCTAGAAGGAACCAGTGTCCGGAATTGGGAAGATTTGGCCACCGCTTTCTACAAACAATACCAATACAATTCTGACCTTGCCCCTACTCGTACCCAACTTCAGGGTATGTCGATAGGAACAGGCGAAGGATTCAAAGAATACACACAAAAATGGAGGGATTTGGCTGGCAGGGTGCAACCTCCTTTAACCGATCGTGAGCTTGTTGATATGTTTCTAGGGACCCTATCTGGGCCATTTTTCAATCATCTGATTGGTAACTCTTCCGCAGGGTTTACCGATTTGATCTTAACGGGCAAAAGAATAGAAGCTGGCATCAAGTCAGGAAAGATTCAAAAGGGTGTTGCTACAAGTACTGAGAAGAGGCCTTTTAAGAAAGAAGCAAGTGCCGTCTATGGTCCTAGAAGACAAGTCAAGCCCGAAAGTCGCCAAGCCATCAATGCTTTGGTCATTTCAAAACCTGCTGCTGCTCCTCAGCAGTACAATCAACAAAGAAGTGAAAGGCCCAAGAGGCAGTATACTCGGTTGAGTATGACCTTATCTCAAATTTTACCTCAACTGCTATTGACCAATTTGGTGACCACCAAAGAAGCCCCTAAGGTCGTCAATACTGCGTCTCCTAAGTATAACCCAAATGCCCGGTGTGCTTATCATTCTGATAGTTCCGGGCACACTACTGATGATTGCTGGGCCTTGAGAAACAAAGTGCAAGATCTTATCTACGCAAAGGAAATTCAGTTTGAAGCGCCTGAGAGGCCGAATGTTGTAACTGCTCCTATGCCCCAGCATAGAGTAAATGCTATTGAGGAAGAATTGTATGCTGTTTCGGTGAATGAAGTTGTCACCCCTCTTTTGACTGTTAAGAGGAACTTACTACTAGCCGGTTTATTTCCGGGTTGTAGCAAAGGTTGCCTCCTGTGTGTTGTTATCCCTACCGGTTGTCCGCTGTTGAAATCAGGCATCCAAAGCCTGATGGATAGCAAAGAAATTATGTTCAAGAAAACTGCTGTCCCGTTTGTTCCCATTGAAGAAGTATCTGTCGTCATAATTTTCAATCCTGCCAAAGCTCCCGTAAAGAAACCAGTCCAAATTATGTCTGTTGCACCCATCACTATTACTGTCCCGGGGCCTCTCCCATATGAGTCTGATAAAGCTGTTTTGTGGCATTATGGAGCCGATGTGTATGTGCTTGGGGTGAAGCAGGAGTTCAACACCAATACCAGTATCAGTAACATCACTGGTCCCGCCAAGATTACCCGCAGTGGCAGGCTCTTCTCGCCTGACATTGCACCGCCAGTTATCCGAAAACCTCTCACCATCACACCCGCAAGTGTGCATGTTCCAATTCAAGTTCCTGTGTCTACTACTGCCGCCGAGTCCTCTGATACTCGGGGCAAAGAAGTTGCTACCGATTCGCCTGCCAGGACGAAGGCACCAAAGAAGACTGCTGTGGAAGCCTCCCAACAAGAAATGGAGGAAATTCTTAAAATTATCAAAAAGGGTGACTTTAATGTTGTTGAACAATTGGGGCATACTCCCTCCAAAATATCTATGTTATCATTGCTGCTATGCTCAGAGGCCCATGCAAAAGCCCTGATTTCATTTTTGAAAACGGCCCATGTGCCGCAAGAGACCTCTGCGGATCAATTCACCGACTGTGTGGCTAATTTGACGGCTGACAATGGCTTGGGGTTCTCAGATGCTGACCTTACCGCCAAAGGGAAAAATCACAATGATGCCCTGCACGTCTCAATAGAGTGCAGGGGCACTACTCTCGCACACGTGTTGGTAGATACCGGTTCTTCCCTGAATGTTTTACCCAAGAAGGCATTGGATCGCTTAGATTGTGAGGGTTTGGAGCTGAAACCTAGTAACATCATTGTTAGAGCCTTCGACGGTTCTAAGAGGATGGTGCACGGTGAGGTAGACATCCCTATTCGTGTGGGTTCCCAAGTCTTCGACTCAACGTTCTATGTAATGGATATTTGTCCATCTTATTCTTGTCTGTTGGGTCGACCCTGGATTCACAAGGCTGGGGCAGTAACATCCACTCTACACCAGAAGCTCAAATACCCTGTCAAAGGGAAGATTGTTACTGTGCAGGGTGAGGAGGAATACATGGTGAGTCACTTGAATTCATTCCGATATATCGAGATGGACGGGGAGTTTATTGAAACCCCTTTTTAGCATTTTGAGGAAGTACCTCCAATGTTGGCATCGGCTGAGGCGGTGGTTGAAGAAGGTTTTCCGTTGAAGATGGCGTCCTTGAAGGATGCCCGGGCTATAATCGAGAAAGGCAATTGTGCGAACTGGGGTCAGCTTCCTGACTTCACTCAAAAGAATGACAAGTTTGGGCTGGGCTTTACTGCAGAGGCTCAGAGGGCTATGCGCAAGGAAAGGATCAGAAAGGCTCCGGTGTTTATCTCCAACCCAAGGGTGAATGCTATTGAGGAGGATGTAGAGGAAGCAGAGTTTGACAGTTGGATCTACCCGACTACCAGCAACGGACCAAGCAACTGGACGACAAAGGATTTTACGCCTATCACATTTGTCACGCAATAATTAATTTCTTTTGATTTCCAATTTGTAACAAACAATGTGTTAAAACTTTTATTGGCTCGGTGTCCTACCCGGGGCATCGTAGCTCCATTTGTGAGGGCTTTTTGTATGACATTTTCATATATCATCAATCAAAACATTGGACGTTTGTTGCATTTCAAATCTTATGCTCCTTTTTCTTTCTGTGTTATATATATTGCAAAACATCTATATTTACACACACTCACTTATACAGGTTTGAATCCACTCTGGATCTCACTGGTAACAGCTCTGCTACCGCCAGTTATGACTTCGAGAATCCGATCAACTTGGCCGAGGACGAAGGTGAAGATGATTGCGAAGTGCCTGGTGAGCTCGCAAGACTGCTACTCCAGGAAGAGAGGGTTATTCAACCACATGAAGAGCCGGTGGAAACAATTAACCTGGGTACTGAGACAGATAGGAAAGAGGTCAAGATTGGTGCCAATCTAGAGCTCAGCGTGAAGCAACGATTGATCCAGATGCTACAGGATTACATGGAGATATTTGCTTGGTCCTATGAAGATATGCCTGGTTTGGATGCCGACATTGTAGTTCATCACCTGCCAACTAAGGAAGACTGCCCTCCGGTAAAGCAAAAGGTCCGCCGTATGCGCCCAGAGATGTCTGAAAAGATCAAGGCTGAAGTTATGAAGCAATTCGACGCCGGATTTCTAGCAGTAACTTCTTACCCTCAGTGGGTTACCAATGTGGTGCCAGTACCGAAAAAGGACGGTAAAGTCAGGATGTGTGTCGACTACAGAGACTTGAACAGGGCAAGCCCCAAGGATGACTTCCCCTTACCTCACATCGACGTTCTTGTCGACAATACTGCTCAACACAAGGTTTTCTCCTTCATGGATGGTTTTTCAGGGTATAATCAGATCAAGATGGCTCCGGAAGATATGGAAAAGACCACCTTTGTGACTCAGTGGGGCACCTTCTGTTACAAGGTCATGCCATTCGGATTGAAAAATGCTGGGGCAACCTACCAACGCGCCATGGTTGCTTTATTTCATGATATGATCCATCATGAGATTGAGATATATGTTGATGACATGATTGCAAGGTCTCAAACTGAGGAGGAGCATCTTGGCCATCTGAGAAAGCTGTTTGACCGACTCAAGTTATACAAGCTGAGGTTGAATCCCAATAAATGCACCTTTGGGGTAAGGTCCGGAAAATTGCTAGGCTTCATTGTAAGTGATAAGGGTATTCAAGTGGACCCTGCCAAGGTTAAAGCCATTCAAGAGATGCCAGTCCCTAAGACAGAGAAAGAAGTCAGAGGCTTCCTGGGACGACTGAATTACATTGCCCGATTCATCTCACATCTGACTGCTACTTGTGAGCCAATCTTCAAATTACTGAAGAAAGATCAAGTAGTACGCTGGAACGATGAATGCCAGGTTGCCTTTGAAAGGATAAAGGAATATCTCCAAGAGCCACCAATTCTTATGCCACCAGTGGAGGGAAGACCTCTAATATTATACTTGACAATACTTGATAATTCAATGGGGTGTGTGCTGGGGCAGCATGACGAGTCTGGCCGAAAAGAGCACGCTATTTATTACTTGAGCAAAAAGTTTACCGACTGTGAGTCTCGTTACTCACTGCTTGAGAAAACTTGTTGTGCTCTAGTATGGGCTGCTCGCCGGCTGAGACAGTATATGCTGACTCACACTACTTTATTAATTTCAAAGATGGATCCCATCAAGTACATATTTGAAAAGCCTGCTCTGTCTGGAAGGATAGCGAGATGGCAAATGATCTTGACAGAATATGACATCCAGTATACAACTCAGAAAGCTATTAAGGGAAGTGTACTGGCAGATCATTTGGCACACCAACCTGTGGACGATTACCAATCATTGAATTTTGATTTTCCGGACGAAGACATCATGGTGGTAACTGACTGTGAAGTACCTGGACCGGATGAAGGACCTGAGGAAGGATCCCGATGGTCTATGCATTTTGACGGAGCCTCCAATGCTCTGGGTAACGGCGTTGGCGCTGTAATCATATCTCCCAAAGGAACTCATACTCCACTCACCGCCCGATTGTGTTTCAACTGCACCAACAACATGGCAGAATATGAGGCATGTATCATGGGTTTACAAGCTGCAATCGACTTAAGGATCAAGTTTCTGAGTGTCTTCGGAGATTCTGCTCTCATGATCAATCAGATCAAGGGCGAGTGGGATACGAAACACCCAAATCTTATTCCTTACAAGGAGTATGTATCAACCTTGCTTCCCCACTTTGAAGAAATAACTTTTGAGCACTTCCCAAGAGAGGAGAATCAGCTAGCGGACGCACTGGCTACGATGTCTTCAGTGTTCAAAGTCAAATGGGACAATGAGGCTCCCCGGATCATTATCTGGAAGTTGGATGAACCAGCATACTGCTGCGAGCTTGAGGCTGAAAAGGTGACTGAAAAACCCTGGTATCATGAGGTGAAGAGGTACTTGGAAGCTCAAGAATACCCTGAAGGTGCATCTGTCAATGACAAGAAGTTCATGAGAAGGTTTGCGGCGAAATTCTTCCTCAGCAACGACATTCTCTACAAACGGAATCATGATTCAACTCTACTACGTTGTGTGGATAAGGCTGAAGCAGAGAAGATCATGTTAGAACTGCATGAAGGTACATTTGGAACACATTCCAGTGGACACACCATGGCAAAGAAAATACTCCGGGCAGGATATTTCTGGTCCACAATGGAAGCCGATTGTTACCAACACTCTCGAACTTGTCACAAATGCCAGATCTATGCTGACAAGGTGCATATTCCTCCAGTTCCTCTGAACATCCTGACGGCACCTTTGCCTTTTGCAATGTGGGGGATTGATATGATCGGTGAGATCCGACCGACGGCATCCAATGGGCATCGCTTCATCTTAGTGGCGATCGATTATTTCACGAAGTGGGTTGAGGCAGCTTCCTACGCCACGGTAACCAAGAGCGTCGTGGCATGTTTTATCCGGCATAATCTGATCTGTCGGTACGGCGTCCCGGAAAGAATCATTACGGACAATGGTACCAATCTCAACAACAAGATGATCACTGAACTCTGTGAACAATTCAAGATACAGCACCACAATTCTTCTCCCTACCGGCCGAAGATGAATGGGGCTGTAGAGGCAGCCAATAAGAATATCAAGAAAATTGTGCAGAAGATGACAGTGACCTATAAAGATTGGCACGAGATGTTATCGTTCGCTCTTCATGGGTACCGTACCTCAGCAAAGACGTCAACCGAGGCAACTCCTTTCTCCTTGGTCTATGGCATGGAGGCAGTCTTGCCAATTGAAGTCCAGATACCCTCTCTCCGAATAATGAAGGATGCAGACTTGAATGAAGATGACTGGATCCAGACTCGACTTGATCAATTAAACCTGATTGACGAAAAGAGACTCACCGCTATCTGTCATGGTCAGACGTATCAAAAACGGATGATCAGGGCATTTAACAAGAAAGTCAGACCACAAGAGTATCAAGTTGGGGACCTGGTAATCAAACGCATCATCCTTCCTCAAAGTGATCCCCGGGGCAAATGGACCCCTACATACGAAGGGCCATTTGTGGTTAAACATGTGTTCTCAGGAGGAGCCATGATCCTAACCACCATGGATGGTGACGACCTTCCTCACCCCGGCAATGCAGACATAGTGAAAAGATACTACGCATGAATAAAAGACCCGCTAGGTTGACATACCTAGGCAAAAATTAGGGCTTCCCGGTGAACCAAAAGGGTTCGGGCAAAAATAAGGGATGAAATAAAAAAAAAATTTACACCCGGCAAGTCGAAAACCTGAAAAGGCGGCTTGGGCAAAAATGGGTATCCCGGTGGACTGAAAACCCGAAAGGGCGGTCCAGGCAAAAGTTAGGGATAAAGTGTAACACTATGTCTCATTGGATCACTTCGCATCCGGAATTCGGCATCAACTATCTGGCTCAGATTTCGGCATCGACCAATCAGCTTCATCTTCAACTAGGCAGCAAAGCGATGAGACGCTTGAAGACATAAAGACGATAGCAGAGTTGGAACCCAGTGGGATTGTTCACATAGCTGTTTTGTTTTCTTTTCAAAATTATCAATTCTGTGATTGTTCGGCGGCATTCTCTTACTAAGATGTCAGCCTCTTGTACAAAAAACGCCTATTCACAGGCAAAATTCAAATCAATACGAATTCACTTATCCATACAAATTGCCATTGTTTTTCCTTTTTCTGTTTTGTCTTGCGAAGAACGTCCAACGTTCATTTTTGATATATGCATTTGACATTAAATTGCTGATTCATAAATATTTGCATATGAAACGAAAGATTAATTACAGGTGACATCAAAAACAGGGGCAATGTGAAGTTGCCTGATGCAGTCTGTTTGCTTTGTCTGCCAAGGTACCAAGGTAGATTCGACTGAAGAATGTGACCAAATGATCTCAGTTCCCCGCAGAGTAAGGCAAGATTCAGCAATACTTCCCCCAGTGAAGTCGCCAACTTTCCCCGGCAGGTTTAAAAGCTTATCCCCAGTAGATTCTGGAAGCTTGTTCCCTGCAGAATACGGACGTCTCTCCCGAGCTTTATTCAGAGTTATTCCTCACAAGGGCTTATAACTGGGTTATCCTCAGCTAATTGCCATGGAAGATCGCCCTCGCCAAGGTTCTTTCAGTCCCCGGCAGGAGTTTGTCTTTGGTGTTCCCCAACGGAGTTTGTCATCATTATCCCCAGCGGAATCCACCATTAAAGTCCTCAGCAGGCCTCTCATCAAAACTTCCGCAAAGTATCTCTGCCACAGAGCGATTCCCTGGCCAGTCGTCAAGGATTTATTTTCCTAAGACGAAGTTACACTCATAAACATTTCACATTTCATACATCTTGCTTACATACATGATAAAGTGCATACGACACTATCTCATGTTGAACATCATGACATCATGCATATCATACATCATGACATTGCATACAACTTATGTTTTTTCCTTTTCAGGGAAGAAGACAATCCTAAAGACAACTACCTTCAACTATCACAAATTCCAGATTCGATACCTGTATCTAGCCAGGGCACATCTGAGAGTGATCAGTTTCCAGACTCGATTCCTGTATCCAGCCAGGGCACGTCTGAAGAGTTCGAAGATTCGATTCCTGTATCCAGCCAGGGCATATCTGTTGATAACTATTTCCGGATTCGATTCCTGTATCCAGCCAGGGCATATCTGTTGATAACTATTTCCGGATTCGATTCCTGTATCCAGCCAGGGCATATCTGTTGATAACTATTTCCGGATTCGATTCCTGTATCCAGCCAGGGCATATCTGTTGACCACATTTCCAGACCCGATTCCTGTATCTAGCCAGGGCACGTTTGAAGAGTTCGAAGATTCGATTCCTGTATCCAGCCAGGGCATATCTGTTGATAACTATTTCTGGATTCGATTCTTGTATCCAGCCAGGGCACATCTGTGAGCAACTATTTGTAGACTCGACACATGTATCTAGCCAGGGCATATCTGCATAAAGAGATGGAAGATCAAACACCTGTAACAAGCCAGGAAAACATCTGTCTTTCTCAAATACACAAGTTCTCGCTAAGGAATCTCTTATGCGATCAACACTTCCAAATGGCATCTATAAGCCCATTCCCGACAAGGTTCTGTCACATCTTCAGATGGCATCTATAAGCCCATCTCCCTATCCACCATCTCTCCAAATGACATCTGTAAGCCCATTCCCGACATCATATTGTTGAGACTCTAACATGCGAGTGCAAATTTCCGGGCACTCTAGTGTCCAATCTCCTTTTACCCTCGAGTCACGAAAGGCAAACTTGCCAATCTAACTCTTCAGGTCCAAGAAGATTGAACAGGGGCAACTGTTGTACCCCAAAATTTGCCCTCCCATTTCCTCAACATTTTCTCATCACCAGACCTTTGAAGATCAAGATCCAATTAGGGTTTCCCCTGCTCAAGATTTCTCCTTGCACTGGTGGACCCAAATTAGGGTTTGTGTTTGCACAAAGATGTTTTGACCTAAAATGCCTAAGATGACTTTCATGCTTCATATTGGACTCCCAAGTTTATCCATACCAAGTTTCAAGTCTTGATTCCAGGTTTTGACCAGTCAATTGGACAGTTGACCTAGAAATCAGTTGTATTGGGGAAAAAGTCAACAGTGGTCAATTGACAGTCAAACCTCATGATTTTTGACCCACATCAACATTATGAACTCACATGGACCATTTGATCAAGTTTGGATCACAATTCCACAAAAAATTTGATCAGATCACCAAAAGGGCAAAATGGTCATTTTTAGGGTTTTGACTGCACAAAGGCAATTTTTGACTGTTTGACCTAGCCAATGGCAAACCTAGATCACATATGGACTCAAAGACCCCATGGAATTGTCTTGACATACTCAACAAACTCAAAAGATCCCAAGTACACAAGATTGACAGTTGAATTTCCCAGTCAATTGATCAATTTTGACTGTACACTGAAAAGTCAAACTTTGACTTTTTTTGGTCAAAATCAAGAGTCAAGATTCATTTTTCATCAAAACATGCCAAATCATGAAACTTGTTCACCAAGAAACCAAGAAATACAAATTAGGGTTTGAAATGGAATTTTTCATAACTTAGAATTTTTTCTAAGTTATGGAAAACCCTAATTTTTTCCCAACTTTGCCCCACTTTTTCACCAAGATCCATTTGGATTCAAACAAAAGTCAAAACATGAAAGTTGTAGCTTGTTGCATCATCTACAACTTTGATTCACAAAGTTTTCTCATTTGAAGCTTGTATCTCAAGTTACAAATTTTTGAATAAGGGCACTAAACCATTCTTAACTTAGTGAATTTTTGACCTATTTTGACAAGGTTTTCTACCCCACTTCAAGGCCATTTTCCATACACTTCCACTTGGAATTTAAATTTGCATTTCAAAGATGGATTGTAGTACACATTCCAAGCTTTCCAAAATGTCCAAGAAATTCTCAAACAACCTCATGGTTAGGGAGAATCGAATTTCACAATATGGCAAAAACTCACTTTGTTCATGACCAAGTTACATGTCCATAACCTTGCAATATTGAACTCAGCATGCTTTGGGCTAGATTACAGGTCCTTAAACCAAGTTACACTCAATAATTTAATGCATATTCTTTGTGCCAAGACCATGTTTTTTGAGCTAAAGCATTGTATGAAGGTTTAATCCATTTTTAGATAAAGCAAAATAGCCATTTTTGAAAAGTCACACTTTATGTCAAATTGAAAATCCAACAAGTACATTGCAAATCTGATTGGCACAAGATTATGAGCATAACACACTGATCAAGAGAAGCTTTGCAGCAGGATTAGGGGTCCTCTACTGACCTAGAAACACAAGTTGCCTTTGTTTGCTTAAGAGTGAAGAAACATACCATAACACACACCAACTTCCATATCAGCAAGAGAACACAAAAACAAAGTTATCAAACACATTTCACACAACACAACCAAGCTAATACACGAGTCCTTAGCCTTCAAAACACCCTCCATCTCAGAATCACTCTCAAACTGCAAAAAACAGGGCAGACCCTGCAGTTTGAGTGCTATCTCTCATTTCTCTCGAGCTCTCTTGCCCAAATCAGTTCACACACCTTCCATACCATCTATGCAAGCTAACCAAAAGCAAAAGCACGACCTGTAATCACTCTAACCACTTTCACCATTTTCACATTTCTGACTTGCAGGTGAAGTTCTCTAGCTCGATTCAGAAGCTTTCAAAACAAAGTAAACATTGGAATAGCATCCCTGGACCTCAAGGAAGCTTTTCCAATCATCACCTTGCACTGAAAGTTCCTACATTTCCAGATAGAACTTCAGCTAAACAGGTATCTTGGTGAACTCGTATCTCTCTTATTATGCATCATTAGCTTTAAGTTTGTGAATAAACAAGGTTCTACTCATGCCACTGAACATGTGCATGTTTTTACTTTTCATTTCTTTTGCTTGAGCTGTGAGAATTTGAGGTTTGAAAATGGCAGAAAATCGAGGTTAGCATTTGGGGGAGGAGAAATTCTCCCTCATCTTAGAGAGTTAGATCAAGTTATGCATATGGTTAGAATCGTCTCTTCATGCTGAATATCTTTTATGTTATGAGTTTGCATTGAAAAGCCAGGAATCAAGAGTTGGAAGATGAGGAACAGGGCGCGCGTATTTTCAAACATTGTTTGCTGGAGGTTGAAGACAGGTCTTCTGGGCTGGGCCTGGAACATTTTTCTTATTTGCACCACATAATTGCTTTTACACCCCCAAGGCCCATTTGCTTATTTCTTTGACTTTTTGACTTTTTTCTTTGTTGATTGACTTTGTTTATTTTTTCTCATGACATAAAAAATATAAAAATATTTTTTCTCACCATTTTTTAATTTATTAGGTATTTAAATGATTTTCTTTTGATTAATACTTAGATAAATAAATATATACATTTCATTAAAATATTGAGAAATAGGTAAAAATACTTTTATTTTCATTTTTTATTTTATTATACCCTCTGAAAATATTTTACATAAAAATTACCTTTTTTGCAAACATTAAAAAATTATTATTTATATATATAACACATATTTAAAATAATACAAATATACATATATTTATTAATATATTTAGGATAAATACAAAATATATACCCTTTTATTTTTATTATTAATATTTAATATAAAAATACATTTTTAAATACTTCACTTTATTTTATTTTGTGCATAATAAATAAATACTTGCACATATTAAATAATTAATGCATTTCATTTAATAAAATTAGGGTTTTGCCCTAAATTCAAAAAACTCCAAAAAATTAATACTTTCATTTTTGTTTCCTTTATACATAAAAACACTTTTTTTTTTCATACATATAAAAACATCTTTTGCATCTTGCATATTTATTTTATTTATCTTATTTAATTTGTATATTAAATATCTTGTAAATTCTAAATTTGATGTAATAGTCTAGGTTTAAATTCCTTGTCAAAATACCCCCATTTGAACATTTGTACCCCCTCCCTATATTATTGTGTTGTAATAGCGTAGGAGTTTAAATTTCGCACTTTATCGCCTTCTAAATATACAATGCTAGAATTAGGGTTTATATGCGAATAAAATAAATAAAATAGTTATGACCTAATCTCAAGACAAACAAGCATGAAAATGGACACACAAATCACACTTGCACCCCCTAGGGTATTCCACTTGTTGCCTTTCAAAATTGGGCCATATTGCATGTTAGGTCTCTTTGGGCAAAACAAACAAATTGAATGATCATAGTCCCTCGATAACACTTTTCAAAATATTGCCAAACAAATGATCAAGTCCCTTAAAGAAAATGCCCAAAGATACTTGGCACCATTGCAATTATGGTCTAAACGATGACCCGCGCCCGTCCCTTTCACATCCTAACATGAGATTGTCCACCAAATACAATGGTGGAACAAACTTATTAAAAGGGTTAAAACATAGCAATAAACTTTGAGAAATTTAGGAGTAGATAACCTCTTAGTTACTTGAATCAAACTTGCAAAAACAAAACACTTGCCTATTTTCTAAAGCACACCTCACAACACTTTCAAAAACAACTTTCAAAAACAAATGAAACCCTTTTCAAAAGACATACACCTTTGTATACATCCCAACATGGATCATTACAAAGGTTGCCACCACATTGGCCTCTTTTCAAAACATTTTTTCAAGCCCACACACACAAGCACCATTTAAAATAATTGGAAACAAAAGGCAAGTGATCTAAGCAAGTAACTAAGAGCCCATGGATAACCATGGATAGAAAGGGTGCTAATACCTTCCCTTTCTATAATCTACTCCCCGAACTCAAGAAAACATCTCAAAAGGTTTTTGCTGTGCTTTTTAACCTTTCCTTAGGATAAAATAAAAAGTCGGTGGCGACTCTTGCTCAACCGAAACATTTGCGAAAACAAACGCAAAACCTCAAGTCAGTTCTCCCACCGTATCACAGTGTGCATAGCAATTATTCTGGCCCATTTGTGAGGTCCGTTTGACAATTTGCAATCCAATGCATGTGCATTGACTGACCCTTTGGTGCACCCTCAGTGGTAGCCACCAGATCTAGCCATCTGGTGTGTTGATGCTGAAGGCATATGGTGGACATTAGGCTTAAGCGTGTATTGGATCACCTGAAATATTTAAGAAAAATAACAAATGCTGGAGGCAGGGATCGAACCCCTGACCTCCAGCCTCTAATTCCTTAAGACCTGCGTGGCAACCACTAGGCTGTGTTGTTTTAATTGTTAATGTAATACAAAATAATAATAATATAAGAAAATAAATATTAATGGATAATTGTAACAAAAAGCGCGCCATATTTGAATAGGCCTATGGGGAAGTGACACTTCATCGTCTCCTTCCTCTGCACCGTGGCTAAAAATCCAAAGGGCTATACCCACGGACGTTGTTCGTCACTACAAACCAAGCATTCTTAAAATCTCCTACAGGCCACATAAAGGGAATCTAGTATCATGGTTGAGTTTATCTCCTTCTTCTGAACGCAGTGGTATCCATTACTAAGGCTAATTGTACTTGAAAATGAAAACCCTAAAAGCAAACTCAAAACCCTAACAAAGGTGTATTTCGATTCAGTCCATATAAATGAAATTGGCTATTGTAAAAAGTTTGCAAACATCATGGTGATCAAGAATATGCAATTATTTTACATTATAGATGCAAGAATGAAGCTTTTCAAATTCAAGAATAGGGTGATACCATGAGCGACTTACAGTGTGTGAGAGGGCTTGAAAGCGCCTGCTTTTGATTGGTTTAGGTTGTCGAGAATACCATAAAGTGATTGGTGTCAATAGCAATCTTTGAGAATGTCTCTAATGGTGATTTTTAAGTCACACTTTTCTTTGATTTTTTCATATTTTGTTTGCTCTATAGTGCCTGTCTCCAACCCCTATTTTGATCTGCACACAACCCTTATGTAACAAAGAATGAATCAAAGTCCATAATTGATCCAAATCTCCCTCCTTTAATCCTTTTTTATTTGATTTGATTTGCTTCTTTAAAACTTTCCAAAATTGGTACAAATCCAATCTCTTTGTACACATATGGCTTGATGCAAATTTGATGATGGCTAGCTGTGTTTTAAGACTTGAAATCATCACAAAATCTCTTATCAATGTTTTGGATTTTTATTTGATTTATTTTGATTTAAATCAAATTAATTCAAATAGAAATCAAAATAATTAATAAAAATATGATATGGACAAGTGGCAAGGGCTAGAGCACGTGGGCTATGATGCCAACTCAAAACAAGTGAAAAAGAATGGGCCCATTTGGCAAAATTTGAAGTTTTGGGGATAGTTGACTTTTGGCAATTTTGCAAAAAAGGTCAACTTCACCAATGCATAACTTCCTCAATTTTGAACCTTTGGAGGTGTTCTTGGACTTTTTAGAAATCATGAGATGTCCTCTAAGCAACTCTTTTGGTCTCATCTCATTTTGATATTCCATGCGCATGTATGAAGCTTTGACAAAAAAGGTGTTTTTGTTGACTTTTCAAAATGACCTATAATGTCCAAATTCATAACTTCTTGTTAGTGCATATTTTGTTCTTGGTATTTGAAGATGGATTGTAGGGAATTGCATCCTATTCAAAATTAGCTTTGTATGTGTCCTTTCTCATAAAGTATGAGAAAGTTATGCTTGGTCAAAGTTGAGTTGACTTTTCCTGCAAAACCCTAATTTAGCAACTTTTGAATCTTGATGAATTATGAGCAATCCTTTATGAATCATGATCAACCCTTGATAAAATGATGGAATATACTTCAAAATGAGGATTTTGATCAAAAATATTGAAGTTTGACTGTATGTGGGTCACAATTGGCTTTTGCCCTAGCACAATCGATTTTTGGACCTTTGAGCAATTGACTGAGCAAAATTCCTCTGCAAGGCTTGAAACTTAACATGGATAATCTTGAGAACATATTAGGACATTGGTGAGCACTTGGGACCACTTGGACTCAAGTATCTTGATGCAACATGAAACCCTAATTGGGGGTAGACTGCCTTAGGAGAGAGCTTGTCTGACCAACCCTTGGACTTCCTTGAGCAATTTGGAGATCTTTCTTGAAATGTTTTGAGAAATATGGGAGGGAAAATTTTGGGGTACAAAAATACAAAATAGGATTTATGAAATCCCATGTAACGACTTCGATTGGTTTATTACTGGATTGGTATTTATAGGCCTGATATAGGCAATTTATGCTGGGTAATTCTTGGTTGCTTTCTCGATTGGAGATTTACTTTGGTTCTGTATTAAAGTGCAGGGATGCGAATTGAATGAAAGCTCGAGCAAGCTTGGAAAGGCATGACATTGAAGGAAGAATCATGGAGTTAAGGCAATGATTTTAAATCCATGATGCATCTTAGAATTAGGAACAACATGCTTAGGCATTGTATAGATTTTGGTAGAAAGTGTAGGCCTTTTGTGTGAATTTATTTGGAATTGGAATGTATCTTGATGTAATGTAATGAAATATTTAAACTTCCTTGTTGGACACTTGACTTTACATCAACCTTTGACAAATTGTGATCTTAAAACTTTCTTGATGCCATTTGAACAAATTAGGAACCTTTGGCGAATGGATGTTGTTGAAGGAAGCTTGAATGAATTTACTTTCAATTGCGGATTTTGCCAATTCATTTGAATCTTGAATAAAATCCATAAATGGAATCCTTGAATGGATGCTGAATGAACTTGTGAGCTTTCTCGTATTGAAATGGTCTTGATCACTTGAATTTGGAAATTTGTATGAAACCAATGCTTGAATATAATTCTTACACAAAATCAACTTGCATTATCAATGAATCCTTTATTCATTTCCATCTTCTAATTCGTACTAAACTTGTACATTAAGCAACAAGTATTTGAAATAATGATGCCCTGAGCACAATGGACCTTCAAACTCAACACCTTGTATCATGGTTCAACAGTGGTCTTAACAATCAACAAAGCCTTGAGGAAATCTGGAGAATGAATATGGGAATATGGAAGATAGCCTTGACTTGAAAATCCAATGATCCTTAGTTGAATATTAACAGACGAAAACCCTAATTCTTAAGCCTTGAAGAAATATTGCAACTTGATGTTGGGAAGAAAGAATACTCTTGTAGTTTGATGATAAAGCAGTCCAGGAAATAAAACCCTAGATTCAAACAAATGATTGATGGAGAAATCAACCTAAACAAGCTTGTGCGAAGATGAGAACCTTAAAGCCATACAACAATCCAAATTCCTCGAAATCCATGATCCCATGCCATAAATTTATTGATTAACGATGCATGACATGCCAAATGACCTAATGAGAGGTATGTACATGAAACGAGAAGTGCAAAATGCATAAGCCAGATAAAAGTAAAAGAGTAGGACAAATTTTAGGTATTACAGCTGCCCCTATTTAATCTTCTTAAACCTGAAAGTACGATTGGCGCATGCCTTTCAGAAGTTTGTGGTAGAAGATGATTAAATATCAATGCCAGAAATTTGTCCTAAAAGATAGTGTAAGTGTTTTTATTTATTTTTGTGATATCTGTTGGGGAAAGAATTCTTTTAGTTTTTCAGTGAGGAGATGGAGATTGGACTTATAACATGGCGTGATGTCTGTACAAGACAAAGGTTTGTATAAAAAGACAGCGGATAAGGTCAACGAGCGACCTACGATCCTAAGGTGAAACAGGAGAGTAATTTGTCGAAGAACCTAGCCTATGGACGATATCAGGTTCTAAAACGAGACCTACGGACAATCTTCTAGGGGAGACCTACGGGTGGTCTATAATGAAATCTAAATCTACGGTCAATCTAAGATCCGAAGGTAAGACCTACAGTCGGTCTACCAAAACTAGGTCTACGGTCGGCCTACAAGGAAATCTGGATCTACGGGTCGATCTAAAATCCTAAGGTAAGACCAACGGTTGGGCTACCAAAACTAGGTCTATGATCGACCTACAAGGGAATCTAGATCTATGGTCGATCTAAGATCCTAAGGCAAGAACTATAGTCGGTCTACCAAAACTAGGTCTACAGACGACCTACAAGGGAATCTAGATCTATGGTCGATCTAAGATCCTAAGGTAAGACCTACGGCCGGTCTACCAAAACTAGGTCTACGATCGACCTATAAGGGAATCTAGATCTACGGTCAATCTAAGATCCTAAGGTAAGTCTTACGGTCGGTCTACCAAAAACTAGTTCCGTGGTCGACCTACAGGGGAATCTAGATCTACGATCGATCTAAAATCCTAAGGTAAGACCTATGGTCGGTCTACCAAAAACTAGGCCTATGGTCGACCTATAATGGAATCTAGATCTACGGTCGATCTAAAATCCTAAGGTAAGACCTACGATCGGTCTACCAAAAACTAGGTCTATGGTCGACCTACAAGGGAATCTAGATCTACGGTCGATCTAAGATCCTAAGGTAAGACCTATGGTCGGTCAACCAAAAACTAGGTCTACGGTCGACCTAGAACGAAATCTAGATCTACGATTGATCTAAAATCCTAAGGTAAGACTCACGGTCGGTCTACCAAAAACTAGGTCTACGGTCGACCTACAAGGGAATCTAGATCTACGGTCAGTCTAAAATCCTAAGGTAAAACCTACGGTTGGTCTACCAAAAACTAGGTGTACGGGCGACCTACAAGGGAATCTAGATCTATGGTCGATCTAAAATCCTAAGGTAAGACCTACGGTTGGTCTACCAAAAACTAGGTCTATGGTCGACCTACAAGGGAATATAGATCTACGGTCGATCTAAAATATTAAGGTAAGACCTACGGTCGGTCTACCAAAAACTAGGTCTACGGTCAACCTACAAATTATAAGAAGGTGGGAGTATCAGTCACGATGCAATAATTGGAGATGTGGGAATGACCAAGTTTATTTAATTGAATTTGTTGGGAATTATGAAAGACAGATAGACACAGACGAGTGTTTGGATAACTGACACGAATGAGTGTTTAGGAAACTGACACATACGAGTGTTTGGATCAATACGGACGGGTATTGAGAAAATATACGGACGAGTATCAAGGAAATATTTAACACAGATGAGTGTTTGGATCAATACAGACGGGTATTGAAATAATACACAGATGAGTATCAAGGAAAGTTTAAACACAGACGAGTGTTTGGGAGACTGACATGGATGAGTGTTTATGAGTTGACACATACGAGTGACTAGAAACCGTATTATGTGTCACGCAGGGACTGACTACCAGACCAAAACTGGGTTTGGATTGATAAGATGTATTTATTTTATTGGGAATCGAGAAGGTGAAGGCCATCGACTGGGGATGTATTATTGTCCTTGAATGATTCATGTCTTTTGTGTAAGGAACCCAATTTTTCTTATGCTTCATATGCATGTTTGAATTTCTTTTTCCGCAAAGATCCATTCTGATGGATCAGCTACGCGCTTTTGAGGATGCAATGTTATACAATGATAACTATATGCAAATGCAAAGAAATATACTTCATGGGGATAAGAGAAGGCCCATTTGGAACTGTTGCTCATCACTGGAGATGCCAATACATATCGGTGCTGGAAACCCGCAGTATCAAAGATTTCTAGGGATACTAGTAAGGATTTACACTGGGAGCTCATGACACCAAAGATTGTTGATGACTCTGCCAAAGATTGAATTGCCTACCAAGCGAGTATTTAGGTACGCCACTGGATTTTGAAACGCACTATTGGGGAAGAGATAATCTGGAACAACTTCCCTGAATCCTGAACAGTTGAGAGGATGGTAGGACTAAATATACCGAGGAATGGGTATTGAACACCATGTGGATATCTTCGAATACATGGCCCAAGTTTATGCCAAACTGGGGATTTACCTCTTGAATCACTTGGGGATAAAAGATGGGCATGGACACCTGCGAATGCCCTAGTTTAGCTCTACGAATGCCCCAGTTTAGCTCTGCGAATGCCCCAGTTTAGCTCCACTGGGGATGCACTTGATTAAATCCACTGTGGATGCCCTTGTTTAGCTCTTGGGGGATGTGTACTTGCACATTCCAGTCAAACAGCGACTCTGAATTTTCTAAGTTTACTTGGGGAATCAAGTTTGAAATTGTCTGTAGCAGATGAAGGAGACTTTGTGCGCTGGCGAGGCCAGGGTGACCGTTATAAATTGCTACCTGCAAAGAAAAACAACACTTGGAATGCATACGACACTCCCCCATGGTTATATATCAATGTAAAGTCAAGTTTTATTTCAGCTTAAGAATTTCTATTCCCCATGTTTCTAATGTAGTGTTTAATAGTAGATAAAACACATTATGCATACGAAAAATATTTTATGACGGTAAAGGACAACTTTTTGATGAAAGCAAACTTCATTGATTGGCCTGTGAATAGGCATTCGTAAAAGGATGCAACTCCTATATGAGGTAGTTGCAAAAAAGAAACGAAAAATACAACAGGTATAAATGGCAATGAGATATACTCGAATTTCCATTAAAACTGGTATTGCTACAATTCCCATATCCTTAGTAGTCTCAGTGCCTCACCTCTGAAGAGTAGTAGTTGGACCGATCAATTCACTGCCAAGGTGCTACAGATGTGCATGTGTCATTCATGAACATAATTCAGACTACAACCTCTCGTTTAAGATCTCTAACTTTTGCTTGGATCGCCGTTTCGGGTTTTTGATCCAATGGGATACCCATTTTTGCCTAAGTCGCTCTTTCAGGTTTTCAACTTAGCGGGTTATTATTATTTATTTATTTTATCCCTAATTTTTTCCTGGACTTTCATGTCCACTGGGATGCCAATTTTTTCCTAAGTCGCCCTTCCAGGTTTTCGACTTAGCGAGTCTCTTTATGCGTAGTATTTTTTTACTGACTCTGAATTGACTGGGAGTGGAAAGTCTTCCCCATCCATGTCCGTCAGGATTATAACACCTCCTGAAAAGGCTCTCTTCGCGATATATGGTCCCTCGTAATTGGGAGTCCATTTTCCCCTTGGATCAGAATGCTTTGCACGATGACCTTTCTCAAGACCAAATCACCAGGATAAAACTTCTGAGGATGGATCTTTTTGTCGAATGCTCTTTTCATCCCCTGTTTGTACAACTGACCATGACAAATGGCTGCCAGGCGCTTTTCGTCAATCAGGTTGAGTTGGTCGAATCTTGTCTGAACCCACTCCACCTCATCAAGCTTGGTTTTCATCAGAACCCTCAACGAAGGAATCTCTACTTCGATAGGAATCACTGCATCTGTACCATAGACAAGAGAAAATGGAGTTTCCCCTGTTAAAGTACGCGCAGACGTTATGTATCCATGCATAGAAAAAGGCAACATTTCATGCCAATCTTTGTATGTTCTGACCATCTTTTGGACGATCTTAGTTGTGTTCTTGTTAGCAGCTTCGACTGCACCGTTCATCTTTGGTCGATATGATGATGAATTGTGATGTTCAATTTTGAAATCTTCGCACAACTCCTTCATCATGTTGTTGTTATGATTAGAACCCTTGTCAATGATGATTATGTGAGAAATTCTGTAACGGTAAACAATTTCTTTCCTGATGAAGTTGGTAATGACTTGTTTGGTTACATTCTTATAAGAAGCTGCTTCCACCAATTTAGTGAAATAGTCAATAGCCACTAGAATGAACCTATGACCATTCGAATCACTTGGTTTAATCCTTCCAATCATGTCAATCCCCCACATTGCAAACGACCATGGGGAAGTCATAACATTCAAAGGAGTTGGAGGAACATGAATTCTGTCTACATACACTTGGCATTTGTGGCACAACTTTGCATATACATAACAATCACTCTCCATTGTCATCCAGAAATATCTCGCATGTAGGATTTTCTTTGCCATAGAATGCCCGCTCGAATGAGTCCCTAAAGAACCCTCATGGATTTCCTTTATGATCGACTCTGCTTCGTGTTTATCCACGCATTTGAGCAGAACCGAGTCATAATTTCTCTTATACAGGACGTCTCCTGATAAAAGAAACTTGGACGCTAACCTTTTAAGCATACGCTTATCACAAATTATAGCATTTTCGAGATACTCTTGCTTCTCAAGGTACCGTTTGATGTTGTAATACCACGACTTCTCATCAGACACATCCTCGGTCGAGAGACAATGAGTAGGAAAAACATGTGCCGGCTCTTTGTAACGAAGGATGCGTATATTAGGCGCCTAATTTGGAAATCTCACCGAGAACATTGATTCTAAGGTAGCTAAAGCATCGGCCAGCTGGTTTTCGTCCCTGGGAATATGTTCAAAGTTGATTTCATCAAAAGCAGGTATTAGCTGCAAGATGTAGTCTCTGTACGGAATCAAACTGGGGTGCTTCGTCTCCCAATCACCTCGTACTTGATGTATGACCAAAGCGAGTCTCCAAAGACTTCAAGGGTTCTGATTTTAAGGTCGATGGCTGCCTCTAGACCCATCACACATGCTTCGTATTCTGCCACATTGTTTGTACAATCAAAGCATAACCTGGACGTAAACGGTGTATGAGTATTACATGGAGAAGTCAATATTTCCCCAATGCCATGACCTGCAATGTTCGAGGCACCATCAAACGTAAGAGTCCATCGCTCTTCCGGATCGACCCCATCATAATCATCAAGCTTCATAACATCTTCATCATGGAAGTCAAATTTCATTGATTAGTACTCTTCCAACGGCAGATGAGCGAGATAATCCGCAAGAATGCTACCCTTGATAACCTTTTGTGTAACATACTGAATGTCATATTCAGATAAAAGCCTCTTCCATCGAGAAACCATGCCTGTGAGTGCTAGTTTTTCAAAGATATACTTTATCAGGTCCGTCTTTGATATTAGAAAAGTCGTGTATGTCAGCATATACGGCCTCAGACGTCGAGCTGCCCAAGCAAGCGCACAATAAGTTTTTTCAAGCAAAGAATACCTGGATTCACAATCGGTAAACTTTTTATTCAGATAGTAAATGGCGTGCTCTTTACGTCCTATTTCATCCTGATGTCCAAGCATATGATCCATAGACCCTTCCAGCACCGTCAAGTACATGATAAGTGGCCTCCCAGGCACTGGAGGAATAAGGATTGGTGGATCTTGGAGATACTGTTTGATCTTTTCAAAGGCTTCCTGGAAATTATCATCCCATTTGACATCTTGATTCTTGCGCAACAATTTAAAGATGGGTTCACAAGTAGCTGTGAGATGAACCTGGCTATGTAGTTTAATCTCCCAAGGAACCCTCTTACTTCTTTTTCATTTTTTGGCGCTGGCATATTCTGTATTGCTTTTACTTTGTCGGGATCTACTTCAATTCCTCACTGACTCACGATAAAACCAAGTAGTTTTCCAGATTGCACTCTGAAGGTACACTTATTCTGATTAAACCTTAGCCTAAACTTTTGCAGACGTGCAAATAACTTTTGTAGATGGACCAAGTGTTCCTCCTCGGTTTGTGATTTTGCAATCATATCATCAACATATACTTTGATTTCCTTATGAATCATATCATGGAAGAGCGTCACCATGGCATGTTGATATGTTGCACCAGCATTTTTGAGGCCAAAAAGGAATGACCTTATAACAGTAAGTACCCCATGGAGTAGTGAATGTCGTCTTTTCCATGTCTTTCGGGGCCATCTTTATCTGATTGTATCCCGAAAAACCATCCATGAAGGAGAAAACCAAGGACTGAGCCGTATTATCAACCAATACGTCGATGTGAGGTAATGGGAATTCATCCTTTGAGCTTGCTTTATTCAAATCCTGATAGTCCACACACATGCGCACATTTCCATATTTCTTAGGGACGGGTACGATATTGGAAATCCAATCTGAGTATTCACATACCAACAAGAAGCATGTGTTCAACTGCTTTTCAACCTCTTCTTTGATTTTGAGAGACATATCTGGACGAGTTCTCCGTAGCTTTTTCTTCACCGGAGGACATTCTGGCTTGAGTGGTAAATGGTGCCTGACTATATCCGTATCCAAACCAGACATGTCTTCATACGACCAAGAGAAGATGTCAGAGTACTCTCTGAGAAGCTCAATCAACCCCTTCTTTACACCGACTTGCAAAGCGGCCCCTATCTTGACCTCTCTCTTCACTGTGTCGGTACCGAGATTGACGATCTCAATGGCTTCTTAATGAGGCAGGATCATTTTCTCTTCTTTCCTCAACAATTTTTCCAATTCCTATAGAATTTCACAATCTTCCCCACTATCTTCGTCAGCTTGGTAATTTGGATTTCCAAGGATATTGGTGCAAGGAACTGTAGCATCATCATTTTTAATAGAATTCGAGGCGGACCTGCATGATTGATGAATCATGCCTCATTTTAGAATATGGATGCGAATTGGAAAATGGTTAAAGAGTTAGAAGGAAAAGCATTGCCATTTTTTATTTTATGAAATAAGAAAAGACATGGAGTAAAAATTATATGCAAAAATGCAATTTTATTCAACTTTAAACAAACATAGAAACATGAGGGGGCCCTTTTCACAAGCTGTCAACATGCTTCGGGCAACACATGCAACTTATTTAAAATAATAACATTACATGTCAAAGAAAACCACTTCAGGAATATCAGTAGCAGTCCAATTGCCGAGTTCTTGATCAGGTGCAATATGGTAGATATACTGAGCCATATCCGCACCGTCTTCATCATCACCTTCCACTACGTGGATTTGTCCTTGAACACTTGGACCAACACTAACAAACACTTCTAAAAGCAGAGGGATGTGCTTCCCCTTGAGCATAGTTGGACCCGTACCAACATGATCTGAAAAAGAGGATCCGAACCCAAGTCCAGACTTGTCCTGCTTTTCACGCACCTCGATCACTTTTCCCCAGTCTTCATTGGGAACTCCAGACTCCACAATGGCTTTGGAATCTCTCAAGGAAACCATTGGAACTCTAGAATTTTTTGTAGTTTCCAGCATGGTGGGGACTCTGTCAACATAAATGATTTCCAAGGCCTGGAAAGGGGTTTCATGTACTTCCCCGTCCACTTCGACATAACGGAAGGAAGTAACATTGTTGATCACGAAATCTTCTTCACCACCAACGATGATGACCTTGTCTTGGATGATGAATTTCAAACGTTGGTGCAAAGTTGAGGTTACAGCTCCTGCCATATGTATCCACGGACTCCCCAACAGGAAAGTATAAGACGGATGAATATCCATGACATAAAATGACAGGTAGAACACATGGGGACCAATATTGATGGATATATGAACTTCCCCTTCTATAGATCTTCTTGACCCATCAAAAGATTTGACTGCCAGTGTGATAGGTTTCATCATAACCCCTTCCATGTTCAGCTTGAACAGAGTATGTTTATGAATCACATTCAAAGAAGACCCAGTGTCTACCAGGACTCGAGATATCAGTGTCTATACATCTGATGGAAATATGCAACGCTTTATTGTGAGCTTGACCCTCAAGAGGAAGCTTGTCATCACTGAAACCCAGACAGTTCCATGCAGAAATATTTGTAACAACCCCTTCAAATTGGGCCACAGAAATTTCAGGATTCACATGAGAACCGTGCAGAATTCTCATCAAGGCGGTTCGATGAACTTTGGAGTACATAAAGAGGGATAAGATTGATATCTTTGCGAGCGTCTGATTCAGTTGGTCAACCACCTTGTAATCACTCTTCTTGATCACCCTGATTAAATGCTCTACTTGTTGTTCAAAAGACATCCCAGGAGGATCATAGACTACTTGTTTCCCCTTATCTTTCATGAGAAACTCTTCAATAACTTCTTTGGGAGGTGACGGACTAGGAGCAAAGACTCTCCCGCTTCGGGTTATTCTGCTAGTTCCAGCAACGTTGGTTATGTCCTTATTTTCAATCTGCGGATAGACAACTTTCTTTCCGTGGATGTAAACAACATTGTATTCCCGTGGCACTGCCCTTTTATCAGCTATCAGAATGGGAACTGAATTTGGAAGTGTCGGTGCTTGGATCATCAGGGGAGCAACCAGATTCTAATCTGGCGCAGGGAGCGCTGGAACTTGTATAACCAACGAAACTCTTGAAGTGTTCCTCTGAACATTGGCCAGATAATATGGAATCTCTAGAATAGCAACATCACCTTCGGGGATGACTTTCTCAACTCTAACAACCCCTTCGTCCATCAATCTATGAATGGAATTTTTCAAATCATCACACTCGTCTGGGTTGGATGAGCATTTCAAACAAAATTCATGAAGCTCTTGTAGAACTTCCTACTGAAAAAGATGCTCTCTTAAAACTGCCATTGACATCTGAACCTCATCAACCTGAGTCACTAAGTCATGACCATCGTCGGACTCGATTGCATTGGCAACAGCCCCATGATGGGGAGGCATATGATTGTTTTGAACATTATGGCATATAGGAGTGAAGATTAACTCCTTGGCATCCAAAAGATATTGCACCTTGTGCTTTAAAGCTTTGTAGTTTTCAATCGAATGGCCTGGAGCGCCTAACTTAAACTCACAATGCGCATTAACGTCATAACCCTTTACAAGTTCTGCCGGTGGGGGAGCTAACTCTCGGAGCTGTACCAACTGACCAACTAATAGTTGTTGAAGAAATTGGGCATACGAAATCTGGATTGGATCTAATTTCCTATCGGGATACCTTTTCGGCCTTTGTAGACCCCTTTGTCCTTGGGGCCTCTGATTCTGTTGATAGTTTCGCGGCGATGCATACTGTTGTTGCTGAGAAGCAACAAAAGTTTGGTAACATGAAACCTATACAACAAATTTCCCCTTACCAACAGAGGCATTTCTCACCTCTCCTTCCTTTTTCTTGACAAAACCGCTGGAATACAATTTCTTTCCACTACCTGAGTTGTTGTTACCATTCGTGCTAGACGCACCTGTGATAGTCCCTACTTTAATGCACATTTCAACCCGCTCCCCGATAATAACCATATCTGAAAATGAATCAGAAGTACTGCCAATAATATGTTGCAAATACGGACCTCATAGGGTACTCATAAACAAATCTACCAGTTCCCGGTCCAAGAGAGGAGGTTGAACCCCCGCGGCCAAACTGCGCCACCTCTGAGCGTACTCTTTGAAAGACTCACTAGTCTTCTGAGACATACTCTGCAACTGTGCATGGCTAGGCGCCATGGCAGTGTTGTAATGAAAATGGTTTAGGAAAGCATCGACAAGCTCACCCCAAGTACTAACATGAGTTTTCTCCAACTGCATGTAACACTCTAATGGAGCTTCTGCCAGACTGTCCTGAAAGAAATGCATAAGCAACATCTCGTTGCTATCATAAGTAGCCATCTTTCTAAAATAAGATCGGAGATGAGTCTCTGGGCATGTAACCCCTTTATACTTGTCGAAATCAGGTACCTTAAACTTTGATGGAATCACAACCCCTGGAACTAAACACACAGCAGCAACACTAAATCCCGGTTTCTTGGAAGTCTCCATAGCCTTCAGGCGTTCTTCCAAAACCTTGTACTTCTTAGCAGTTTCATATAAATCAGCTGTAGAATCCTTTGGAGGGTCATCGAGATCGATGACATCATGATGGTCATCCATAATCAGTCATGGGTTCTCTTTAGGAATTCCCCCATTATCATTTCTAGGTCCACCATTCTCGGATGTAGAGGCACTATCAACCAGCTTAGTAACACTCAGTCTGAGCTCTTCCTTCCCTTGGATGACGACATGAAGAGTTTCCATGAGCTGATTCATCTGATCGTCCATGGTGTCCATGACTTTGCGAAGAGCGGCCTGCTTCTGCTCAATATGTTCCATAATCCTCAACTTATTGGCTCGAGTATGATAAGGATGTAAGGAAATCGTCTTGTAGATTATGATAATAAGAGGCAAAAACCATCAGATAAAAATTCCCGCCAAAAAACATGCAATTCATGAAATGCATGATATGTATGATGTATGAAATAATTGTCCATTCCAGTTTTCCTCAACTCAATTAACGTCAGTAATAATCGAGCAACATGGCTATAAGGACGACCATATAAAGAAAATATCTAGAAATAGGAGAAATTCCCATGGAATTTAATACAAGAGAGTTGCGAGAATACAAGATAAGCGATTTCTTCCAACAAGCCTGGCGGTAATCAAGACGATAATATAATAATCAGTATGAAGGTAGGCTACCATTATTTCTATATCTCTATCTCACATTACTAAGGCCCAAATAAAGTTCCTTAGCAATAGCTTCAAAATCATGCTCGCTCAGAATAACAACAAGTATGTGCTCGATAGTCTTGAACAAATGAGAGTATTCTTTCGGAGTTGGAACGATCTGATAGTCTTGGAAGGTAAAACAACATAACTTATAGTCGTAAAACTGAAATAGAGTCAAAGTGCTACCATGTCTCTCACTAAAAACCTCTGCATCAGGACAGACTAAAAGGTTTTTTTAACTCTTCAAAGAAGGCCCAGAACTTGAGCGGAAAACTTGAGCAGCACTGATAAGTACAATTGTCTCTTCTGGTCCTCTTGAGAACATCACTGTTGCTAGACGTTACTGACGAAAACTATAACTTCGTGAGATAACCAGGAATGGACATGCACATGCAAGGTTAGTATATAGTTTTATTTTTTCTGACATTTCTTTTAAAACATAAATATGATATGATGTAAGTGAAAATGATCACGGGGTTACTACTTCCATGATACTAATTTCTGTTGTACTGTCTCTGCATATTCTGTAAGTACCAGGATCACAGGTCCAAAATATAAACCAAAGAACCTCATGAATAGATTCGGAAATCAGAAAATAAATCTGAGAACCTCATAGTCACTGATAGAAATCCAGAACATAACCATTAGAACCAATAGTCACCGTCTGTGAGTAACCATCTGAACATAGTCACCATCTGAGCATAGTCACCATTTGTACAGTGATAAATTATTCCCTCCTCACTCACGGGTGAAAACTAGGTCAACATAAAGTCGGGTAACTCAAAATCACTGGTTCGCTTGAGAGTACTATCATCGTACACGTACGTGATAATGATAGCACCACATTAAAACCTCATCTGAGCATGGACGACACAACCGTCTAGGGTAATCTACATCCCATATCCGTTGTGTTCCACTCTATTCCTAGGATTCCTGTGGTTATTACTTGGCCTGGGTATTGGGCCTTTTACCTCTTGTAACACCCACCCAACAAGAAACAGATCCAATACAGTAGTAGCGTATGGAAAATAGTAAAATGCAATGCATAAATATGCTCAGGTATATACAAAATGGATGAATAAATAGAAAACATAAAAAATAAAACACCCAAAGAAAAAGAAACAAGAGCTAGGAGCGACTCCAGGATGGACCAACATTTGGTCGACCTTTCCCCAGTGAAGTCGCCAGATGAAACAACCGGCTGAAAATCATCAAACAATGAAGTCACCATGGAACGTATTTTATTCCACATGAAGGGAAAGGTAAACATCGAGAAAACCTGTGAAGGGAGAAGTGACGGTCTTGCGACTGAGAGATCGGGTAAGGGAGTCTGTTATGCGAGGGTAAGGTATTAGCACCCCATAAGCTCGTAGTACTCTATGATATCCACTCTCGTTATCTATCTTATGGGTGTGTTTAATTTATGCTTAGTGTTTATTACTGAGGAAAGAATGCATGCAAAATAAAGGAAAAAATAATGTAGGGAAAATAAAATTCTACTCGCCTGGGCCCTACCCCAATGCCTATGTATCCTTTTTGAGGAATCAGAGCTACCGTAGTTTAACTCACATGTTTTTGTTTGTTTTTTTTTTTTTATGGACAATGCTAATTCCGCTTTCTACCGCAGCTCGACCTTTGGAGACTTAGGCGTTGTCACAGAAGTAAATTAATCATGTCCTTACCTGAAAAGGGTTTTAGAGAAAAGGTGCTTGGACACACAAAAGGTTTGAGTTGGTTTGTATTTTGTTACCTTGAAAAAGGGCTTAAGTGTAATAAGGATGTTTTATGATTTGCTAAGAAAAGAAGTTTTAGTTTTAAATGCATGTGCAAAAGGGGGAAAAAGAGTATAAGGGAGACTAGCCTATTTCTAAACCTAATGTTATCATATAATGGTGGTCCTAAGGTTTGGATTAACAAAAGGGAAACGTCTACCTAATGTTAGCATGCATGGTTTACAACTAAGGTCTAACTTGCATCCGAATGGAGCAAGCGCATCCTAAGGGAACATGGTATGTACAAGGAAAAGCAAACAAGCTTGAAGAAGCACACACATAAAAGAATAAGGTAAAGAAGAGAAATGCTTTAGCCAAGGGGAGCGTATCACCCGAGACAAACAAGCAGGAGTGAGATGTAAAACAAAAAGTGATGTCCAAAGTGACTGAACACCTAACCAAGATATATGAGATCGAGGTAAGCGGCCTAAGACAATATAAACAATCATGGAGTATCAACATCGGCCAATGGGAAATCCTGACAAAGCATGAGGGTTTGACTGTGGAACCCTTCCCCACTTGACGACTCGATACACAAGAGCAGGCACAACTCCGAAGCTTCGTGGTGCGTCACGAGCTAAGGATGTCACGAACGAAAATGTGGGGGTTGATTGATAACCCTCTCCGCTCGCCTCCTTTTGATAACTTCAATAAGGGATGGGGAATTATGCAGGCACAAATATAAACACACCTGCAGAATACCTACACAAAGGTAGGATTTTAAACAAACCACACGCAAGTAGCAAACAGAATGCATACAATGCGGAATTGCCCTAAACGAGTCTTTAAATAAACCAGAGGGGTTCCTGACATGATCAGCAACCGTCATACATATATATTCCTACTTCTCATAGCATTAGAAAGCGGTAAAGACCTACTTCTCATGATATCTAGAAAAACGGTAAAGAAATGTAGTAAAGTGCGAAGAAGTACGAAAGTAGTAGCAGCGACTACCAAAGCGAGCAGATCATAGAGAGTAGACAAAAGCAATGGAGAAGCAAGGAGTACGCGTCGAGCAAGCTTCACCAAGAAACAAACAAAGTCAGAAACAATATCCAACTAAGATAAAGCAAACGCTTATTGCGAATGCAACGCGTAATCAAAAGTTCCTGCATAAAGTATCACAAAATATCACATGTATCAGGACGACATATAATATGAAATGAATTTCTCAAGACGATGAGATCTAAGGTGTGTTGCATCAGAAGCAAGCATAATCCATATGCTCCAATCACACAATAACTTGTCACGTTACATAATCGAAAGCGAAAAGTACCTTGCACAACGAACAAACGTGTTAAAAATAACATGGCAAAGTGGCATGATCATACGGATGGAAACAAGAAAGAAAAAGCATTTTTATTATTAGTTTTTTAGAAACTAAAAGGAAAAGTATTTTTATTATTAGTTTTTATGTAAGGAAAATTCTAAAAAAACTAAAGAATTAATTCCTAAAAATTTCTATTATATTATACTATTTTTTAAAATGTTTTTGCATTGTTTTTATCATGCATTTTATTGTCAAAAATTAACAACAAAAAAAAGTCCTAATTCTAATGGAGAATTAGTGAATTCAGGGGGTGCCAATTTGAGTCCAGGGACTATCTCCAACATTAATAATGAAGAATTAAGTCCAATAACAGATGCCCAAAATGCTTTTTTTATACCAATAACCTTTAGTAAAATAAACATGTTGGGCTTCAGAGGGAATGCAGTACTGCCAGACGCATGGGCCCATCATCAATCAACCAGCTTTTTGTTTCACTTCAGTTCATCAAAAACCCAATCATGGACCTAATGGACTTTCGGTCCGGTTCAACAAAAAAAATCCATTCCGTTTTATTTTTTTAGGTTCAATTGAAAAAGGAATTAGGGTAAAGTGCTGTAACGATGTATCTTCTTCACGCGGATCCGCTCCTCTCACTCTCACCTCTGTATTCTCCAGAAATCGCTCCACCATGCCGGAGGCGGCAGAGCTTCAACCATCACTGCAACTCTTACATCTTATTCTTTGCCACTTCCCCGTGAATCCTAATCTCCCACTCCCCTTCTCTGATTCTTGTTCTATATCTACCGAAAAGAACTCTAAAACCCTAAAATCTTCAAAAACTTAATCAAGTGCTCCAATCGAAGCTTCAACACACGATTCCACAGAGATTTAACTCGCAAGGCTCTTCTCTATGCAACAATGTCAAGATAAAAGAAAAAATAGGGAGAAATGAATGACTTACTTACTGAAGTAGTTATGGTGACTCTTCAATATCATTGGTGTCGCAATAAATCCAGAAGCAATAGTATGCTTCCTTATAGCTGCTTGAGAGTAATTTCTACTTCTTCTTCTTCCTTTATTTCATTCGTTCTTTATTCTTTGAATTCATTGTTGTGATGCTGTTATTCATTATGGTTGTTGCGTGTGAGGTTGAATGAAGATGAAGAACGTTGCAGCGATGGAGCATAGAGAGAAGAGCGTTACAGGATTGAAGTGAAGAGATTATCGTTATTGTTGTTGTGAAGAGGTTGTAAAGCAGATAGAAGTTGCTGAAGAATGTAGATGAAGATGATGCATTAAATAAGATGACACAGAGGAATGAAGAAGATGACGAAGAAGGCGAGAGAATTTTAGATGCTTATGGAGGATGAATCACTGATTGAAGCTGCAGAAGTGAGAGAGGTTTAGAAGTGGATGAAGATTGGAGATGAAGAATCTGGTGAGTTTCTTGTAACTGATTTTCCTTTTCCTTTTTTCCTGGTGAATTTTCTGAATGCTGTAGAAGAGTGAACCGTGAATTCCTTTTTCTATTTTTTCCTTTCTTATCTCTTTCTATTATGAAATTTCTTTTGAAGCCGTTATGGAATTGGTTGAGGAATTATGTTAGGAGTTTGTTACGAACTGTTTTTGGTTATGAAAGTTGGACAATTAGTGAATTCGGTTAGGAGAGCAAGAGTTATGGTTATTTCTGTTATGGTTAGCTTTGCTATTGTAAGTTTCTGTTAGGATTTATTAAACCGTTGGGTGAAGTTTTTTTTGTAGGATTGGTGAGAAGGTTGGTTAGATATAAGCTATTAGGAGAACTTAGAAGCTGTTGGTTGAATGAGTTGGGAGTTAGAGAATTTTGTTTTCGGATAATTACACGAGCTGGCCATTTCTGACTTAACCCCCCTGATCTTTCCCTTTTATTTTCTACATGTTGATGACTTAATTCTGCAGGTTGTTTGTACTGTGACTGAGTCCATATTTTGTTTATGCGATATGTAGGGCTGGCTCAATTGCTAGTTCTTTTGATGGATAATCGATCTATTGTAGTTTTACAAGGTCATGACATGGTTTATGTGACGTGGTTTAGTTATTTTTGCTAACTAATTGTATGGTTTTAGGCTAATACAGTGTGGTGGCAAGAGGATGAAGGGCCTGAGCTTCAAAGCTGGAAATTTAATATGCAAGGTGATGATACTAAATAGGCCTTATGAAATCCCATGGAATGACTTTGATTGGTTTATTGTTGGATTAGCATATACAGGCCTGATATAGGCAATTGATGCAGGGTATTCTTGGTTGCTTTCTCGATTATGGATTTACTTTGGTTCTGTATTAATGTGCAGGGCTGAAAATTGTATGAAGGCTCGAGCAAGCTTGGCAAAGGCATGACATTGAAGGCAGAATCATGGAGTTAGGGCAATAATTTTAAAGCCATGATGTAGCTTAGAATTAGGAATAACATGATTAGGCATTGTATAGATTTTGGTAGAAAGTATAGGCCTTTTGTATGAATTTCTTTGGAATTAGAATGTATCTTGATGTAATGTAATGAAATATTTGAACTTCCTTGTTAGACACTTTACTTTAAATCAACCTTTGACAAATTGTGACCTTAAAACTTTCTTGATGCCAGTTGAACAAATTAGGAACCTTGGGCGAATGGATGTTGTTGAAGGAAGCTTGAATGAATATACTTTCAATTGTGGATTTTTCCATTTCATTTGAATCTTGAATAAAGTCCATAAACGGAATCCTTGAATGGATGATGAATGAACTTGTGAGCTTGCTCGTATTGAAATGGTCTTGATCATCTGAATTTGGAAATTTGTATGAAACCAATGCTTGAATCTAATTCTTACACAAAATCAACTTGAATTTTCAATGAATCCTTAATTCATTTCCATCTTCTAATCCATACTAAACTTGTATGTTAAGCAACAAGTATTTGAAATAATGATGCCCTGAGCATAATGGACCTTCAAAGTCAACACCCTGTATCACGGTTCAACAGTGGTCTTAACAATCAACAAAGCCTTGAGGAAATCTAGAGAATGAATATGGGAATATGGAAGATAGCCTTGACTTGAAAATCCAATGATCCTCAGTTGAATATTAACAGACGAAAACCCTAATTCTTAAGCCTTGAAGAAATATTGCAACTTGATGTTGGGAAGAAAGAATACCCTTGTAGTTTGACGATAAAGCAGTCCAGGAAATAAAACCCTAGCTTCAAACAAATTATTGATGGAGAAATCAACCGAAACAAGCTTGTGCGAAGATGAGAACCTTAAAGCCATACAACAATCCTAATTCCTCGAAATCCATGATCCCATGCCATAAATTTATTGATTAACGATGCATGACATGCCAAATGACCTAACGAGAGGTATGTACATGAAACGAGAAGTGAAAAATGCATAAGCCAGATACAAGTAAAAGAGTAGGACAATTTTGGGGAATTACAAGAATAAAATGATATGAAAAGAAACCAAAATGTTTTTGTTATGGAGAAAGGGTTTTTACCTAATTAACTAAAAGAAAATAAATTAATTAGACTAAGAAAATTAAACTTAAGTTAATTAAGAAAATTAATTTGATTAAAGAAACAAGTTTAGGATTTTTATGAAAATGTTTTAATTAAATTAAATTAGTATATATAAAAAAAATTAATTAATTAAAATCCCCAAGTTCTAAATTAATTTTAAAGAAAAGATAAATGTAAGTTTAAATATTAAATTAATTTTAAGAAAAGAAATTGATTTTAATTAAAAAAATGTTTTTTTTTTGGCTTTTGGTTTATGAAGAAATAACAATAGGAATATATTAAAGTTATAAATGATAAATAAAACATTTTGGAAAATCAAAACCAAACTCAGCATGTATTGATACATAACGGCCTGCATTGGTTCATTTTCCCGTTTTGCATCGACACATATCAGTTTTGCATCAACACATGTCATTTTCTTGCTCCTGGAAGTCAAAAACAGTTCAGTATGAGTCGACACATAAGGGTTTGTATCGACTCATTTCCATTTCGTATCGACACATGCGCATTTTGTGTCGACTCATAACCTATTTTGTACATAACATGTGTCGACTCATAGTGTTTCGTATCGACTCATACTGCTGTTTTTTTTACTTCTATCATTGTTCTGCTACATGTAAAAGTCAGTTCTCAACACATGGTTAATGAAAATGAAAAGCAAGCATATGGTTAGCTTCAAGGGAATGATATCTACATTTTATCTTCACAAATTAATCATTAATGATGCTTTATATGAATAGTTCAAAGTCAAGAAAACTTACCTTGAAACTGAAATTTGTGTTTTGACTTAGAGTTGGAGAAACCAAGTTGCAGGTTGCTGTTTTTTGGTAAATGGTGATGATGATGTAACAAAAGTTGTTCTTGTGTTTGAACAACTTCTATATGAGGTAAACGAAGTATGTTGATGGTTTATTTGGACAGAACTTGCAAGGTACGATAGGTTCAAAGATTTGGACTTCAAAGCTCAGGAGTGGAGGTTCTGTGGACAACTATGGATTTTTTAGAGTATGAGATTTTGAGGGCTTGTCTACACAACAAAAACTTCTGCCCTTAGCTTTCAAATGGTTTCTCTATTTATAGAGGAGGTTTGAGAGAATGATAGAGTTTGTTTTACAAGCTGTCAAAATTCTGGTTTAGTTTAGATGAAACAACCAAGTTATTATGAAAATTGGTGTTCTAATGCATGGTACAAGCATGGTCTAAAGTTGCTAGAGGATTTTAGGCATGTTGCTTCTTTCTTTGACATTGTGTATGTGCAGAGAAAATAATTGAGAGGCTCAAGGAGTTGACAATTGCACAAAGCATGCTTTATGTGAATGGAAATGGTGCCTTTGTACCATAAATGGAATGATGCAATGGATAATACTTAAATCACTTGGATAATTGTTCAATCAGTTGTATAAACATATGATTATGGATAGATTTGCAAGTCACAAGGACTTAAAAGTAAGATTATGCAGCACATCATGCAAATTAGATTATTTGTTCTTCAACAAAATGCCTTGTAATTCAAGAATGGATGCCAAACATCAGGCCCTTGAATCTCCTAGCTCAAGTATGATAAATTCATGCTCTTGGATGTTTTGGAAAGCTTGAAACATCCTATATAACTTTCATGTTGTCCATTTTTACAATTCATCTTAGAACTATGTGAAAAAATTCCATGAAGTTGGGATAAAATCCTGACCAAAATCTGTTGGAAATTTCTTTAAGTGTTAGATGAAAATGTCATGACTTCATGGGCTTATATCTTCAAATCTAAGTGTTTTTTGGACATCAACCCTCTAATACAAAGTTTTAGAATTCATCAATATCTACAACTTTTATGTTGAAAGTTTCCTTTGAATCATCATGCATCTTTGTGAAAAATTGGCCTGAAGTAGTGAAATTATCATGTACAAAACAGTTAGAAAAATTTCTAAGTCTTGAAAAGTTTGACTTTTCAAATTGACTTTTGACTTTCTTGACTTCTTGATGATCAATATTGATATTCTTGAATATGTTGATGAATTTTGATCTTTGAAACTTAATGTTGACCAAAAAGTTAAAGTTTAACTTTTGGTGTATCAATTAACTTTTCATCAATTGACTGAATTTCAGCTATCAATCAATTGATCTTGAGAAATGAATTGATATATGCAATTAGGTCAAAATTATTAATTTGAATCCTTGATACCATGTTTCAAACCAATAGATTGCGTATTAGGTCAAAAGTCAGTGATCAGTCGTTCTCAGTCAAAACCCAAATTTGTGGTCTCAATGTTTCGAAGGTGATTTTGTTTGATCAATTCCTTGAGAATCCTTGAGAATTGGAGATCCTTTGTGAAATATATTGAGAAAAGAGAGGGAAAATTTTAGGGTACAACAAACATTTTTGCAAACAAAACAGAAAAACCGAGAGTTTGAACTTTAAGATGTATTTGTATTGATAATTTGCCTCCAAACAGGCGATTTTGTACAAAGAGACAGACATCCTAGTAAGAGGAAATCATCGTGAAATGAAAAGAGTACAAAGTGAAAATAAAATGTATAGCCACGTGGAAGTGATCTCATTGGGTTCCAAACTCTGCTATTTCCCCTATGTCTTTGAACATCTCGTCCCTTGCCATCGGAAGAAGTTGATTGAACCATTTAAACTTTCGACTTTGGTAATAAAGCTTGCATGTAAGTGATCCAACGGGACATAGTCGTACGCTTTTAATCCCTAATTTTTTCCTGGACCACCCTTTCAGGTTTTCAGTCCACCAGGATACCCTTTTTTGCCCAAGCCGTCTTTTCAAGTTTTCAACTTTCCAGGTGTACAATCTTTTGTATATATCCCTAATTTTTTCCCGAACCATTTTGGTTCACCGGGATGCCCTTATTTTTTCCTAGGTATGTAAACCTAGAGGGTCATTCTTATGCTTAGTATTTTTTTTACTATGTTCGCATTCACAGGGTGGGGGAAATCTTCACTGTCCATAGTGGTTAGCATCATAGCACTGCCCGAGAATACTTTCCTGACAATAAATGGCCCTTCGTAGGTGGGAGTCCATTTACCCCTAGGATCACCTTGTGGTAGAAGAATGCACTTTATTACCAAGTCACCAGCCTGATACGCCTGATGCTTGATCTTCTTATTGAAAGATTTGATCATATGTTTTTGATACATATGACCATGACAGACAGCCGCCAGCCTCTTTTCGTCAATCAAATTCAAATGATCCAACCTATTTTGAATCCACTCATCTTCGTATAAGTATGCTTCTTTCATAATCCTTAGAGAAGGGATTTGAACTTCGACAGGCAGGACAACTTCCATACCATAGACTAGAGAGAATGGGGTTGCCCCAGTTAATGTTCGCGCTGAGGTACGATAGCCATGAAGAGAAAATGGTAACATCTCACGCCAGTATTTGGAGGTCACCACCATCTTTTGCACAATCTTATTTACATTCTTGTTAGCGGCTTTCACTGCACTGTTCATCTTAGGTCTTTATGGAGAAGAGTTGCGATGCTTGATCTTGAAATGCGTGCAGAGTTAAATGATCATGGAGTTGTTGAGGTTGGTACTGTTGTTAGTGATAATTCTCTTAGGGATACAATACCGACAGATAAGGTTATGTTTGATGAACCGGGCTACAACATTTTTGGTAATCGAGGCAAATGAATATGCTTCAACCAACTTTGTAAAGTAGTCAATGGCGACAAGAATGAAACGATGTCCATTAGAGGAAGTAGGCTTGAGTTCTCCGATCATATCAATGTCCCACATTGAAAATGGACAAGGAGAAGTCATGACATTCAAAGGAACTGGAGGTACATGAACTTTATCGGCATAGATCTGGCACTTATAGAATGTCCTCGAGTGGTAATGATAGTCGGTTTCCATGGTCGACCAATAGTAACCAGCTCTTAGAATCTTCTTGGCCATGGTATGTCCACTTGAATGAGTACTAAAGATACCTTCACGCATATCCTCCATAATTTTCCCTGCTTCCTTCTTGTCCATACAATGAAGCAGAGTTGAATCATGGTTGCGCCTATACAAAATCCCATTACTTAGAAAGAACTTCTTAGAGAACCTCCGTAGGAATTTCTTGTCGTTGATTGACGCCCCTTCAGGATATTCTTGAGCTTCAAGATACCTTTTCACTTTGTGAAACCAAGGCTTCTCCTCTACTCTATCAGTGTCAATCTCATAGCAGTGCACTGGTTTGTCAAATCTTTAGACAGTAATTCTGGAAGCTTCATTGTCCCATCTGAACTTGAACATAGATGACATGGTAGCTAAAGCATCTACCAACTGATTTTATTCCCTTGGGATATGTTCAAAGTTAATTTCTTTAAAGTACGGGATCAAGGTTAACATATGTTCTTTATAAGGGATAAGATTTGGATGTTTTGTATCCCACTCTCCTTTAACTTGACTGAACACCAAGGCTGATTCTCCAAATACGCTTAAGAATTTGATTCTTAGGTCAATAGAAGCTTTCGGACCCAAGATGCATACTTTGTACTCAACCATGTTATTGGTACAATCAACGCAAAGTTTGGCAGTGAAAGGCATATGGAAACCTTCGGGGGAAATGATCACAACACCAATTTTGTTACCCGGTGCGTTGGAAGCTCCATCAAAAACCATAGTCCATCGGGATCCTTGCTTAGGTCCTTCATACAGCCTAGGCTTTTCAAAATCTGTAATCAGCATGATATTCTCACCCGGGAATTCGAAGTGTATAGACTGATAGTCATCTACAACTTGATGTGCCAAATTATCCTCTATTACACTTCCTTTGATTGCTTTTTGAGTAGTGTACTAGATATCATATTTAGTTAAGATCATTTGCCATTGGGCTATTCTTCCGGAGAGAGCTGGTTTCTCGAAGAGGTACTTGATGGGATCCATTTTAGAAATCAATAGAGTAGTATGGGTCAGCATATATTTTCTTAGTCGGTGAGCAGCCCATGCCAAAGCGTAACAAGTTTTCTCGAGCAGTGAATATCTTGTTTCACAGTCGGTAAACTTTTTGCTAAGGTAGCATATTGCATGCTATTTTCGACCAAACTCATCATGCTGCCCCAACACATACCCCATTGAATTCTCTAACACGGTTAAGTACATGATCATAGGTCTTCCTTCAACTGGTGGCATCAGGATTGGAGGTTCTTGTAAGTACTCCTCGATTTTATCAAAAGCCATTTGATAATCGTCGTTCCATGTGACCACTTAATCTTTCTTCAACAGCTTGAAGATTGGCTCACAAGTAGCAGTTAAATGAGAGATGAATCGGGCAATATAGTTGAGTCGTCCTAATAAACCTTTGACCTCTTTCTCAGTACGGGGAGCTGACATTTCTTGGATAGCTTTGACTTTTGCGGGATCAACCTGAATACCTTTACCATTGATGACGAAGCCTAGGTCAGAAAAAAGGAAAATGATTAATGAATGAGATCAAAAGGAAAATGATTAATGATTAAAGAGTGAGATCAAATGAATGCTTAATCCAGAAGTTGTGATGAGTCAAAGTTGAGAAAAAGATGCTGACTTTTGTACTTAGAAAAATTCTAAGTTTTTTCTTCAAAAGTGACCTATAATGTTTTGATTCCAAAAAGGATCTTCCTCCAAAATTGAGCTTTGATCAATGATGCTAGATTAAAGTAGACTTCCCAAATATAATTGTGAAACTTGAATCACTAAAAAATACCAAGTATTGAAAAATTTATGGCCTTGTAAAATTGGTAAAAATTCATGAGGTGACCCATAATCTTTTGGGTTCTTAGGGAATCTTCCACTCATTTTCAAGCTTTGCATATAAAATAAGAGTTGAAGTTAACATCCTAAAGATAATTGTGGAAAAATAATAGGCTCAAGGATATAAAAATTGACCAAGTTATGAACTTTTTTAAATTACATAAGGAAATTTCATGGCTTATCTAGAAGACTTGTAATCTTTCTTCATCATTAGACATCTTCCACACCAAATTTTCTTGAAACTATTCAAGTGATTAGTTGATAAAATTTAAATGGAAGCATGTATTTAGAATTATTCAAAAATCTCAAAATATGAGCAAGATATAGCCCTTAGTAGTTCAAAACCCTAGCTCTTCAAGCACCAAAATGACTTGGAAACCCTTTTCAATTTTGACAAATTTTCTTGCACAATAACTTTTTCCATGTGAAAAGAGGTTGTTGTGTATGATAATAAGAACCCATAGCAAAAATAAACACCTCCAAATATTAAATATTGAGAGAGTTATGTACTTGTGATCAAAGAATCAAGAATTTGTCCAATTAGGACAAACTTCTTCAATCAATCCTTGCATCTTTTGACTTTCTTTGATAAATTGAGGGATGATGAATCACAGTAGACATTTTCATGATATTAATTTAAAGCATCTCCAATGATGAAGCTTGAATATCAATGAAGCTTTGATGGAGAAGGCATGGACATAAACTCATGAACCTATGAATCAACTTGATGAAATGTGTTGTGCCCTCACCTATAATATCATCAATTAGAGAAAACATTCATTGTATTTATTAGTTAAAAGTTAATAAATAAAAAATATGGATGATCATAATATACAAATCAAGGTGCTTGGTGATTCCTCATGAGCAAACCTAGAGATAGAGAGAAGAACCAAACCCTAGTGCGATCTTGTTGTGATTGAGTTGATATGAGATGATAGAGGAATCTTAGGGGGGGAAATTGGGGCGCAACATCTTGATTATGAAGTCCTTGCATATGTCGATGCTTATGGTGCGCGAGTTAGATTTGATCGAACAATTTAGAGATATGAGCTTATTGTGTAAAGAAACTCCTAACAGCGTGAATTTGGGGATGCTGAAGTTTACTAGTGGTATTCTTGAAGAGATTAGAGAAAGTCAAAAACATGATCCGAGTTTGGTTGACCAATTATTATTGATTAACCAATGTAATAGATCTGAATTTCGAATTGATGAAAATGGTGTAATGAGGTTCGGTGATATGATGTGTGTTCTAAATGTGCTAGAGCTTAAGAAAAGTATTCTAGAGGAAGGACATCGAAGTGGTATGAGTATTCATCTCGGTGCTACGAAGATGTATCAAGACCTGAAGAAATTATTTTGGTGGCCCGGTATGAAAAAGGAAGTTGCTGAATTCGTTTATGCTTGTTTGACTTGTCAGAAGTCAAAGATTGAGCATCAGAAGCCTTTGGGTCTAATGTAGTTGTTGAATATTCCGAAGTGGAAATGGGATAGCATTTCCATGGGTTTTGTGTCAGGTTTGCCAAAGAATACTAAGGGAAATGACTCAATGTGGGTGATAGTAGATAGATTGACTAAATCAGCTTATTTCTTACTGATGAAGATCAATCATCACATGCAGAAGTTAGCTTAGATGTATATCGAAGATATTATGAGATTACATGGTATTCCTTCAAGTATTGTGTCAGATAGAGATCTGAGGTTTACGTCAATGTTTTGGAATGGTTTGCAGAATGATTTTGGTACTAAATTGAGATTAAGTTCTATATATCATCCGCAGATGGATGGTCAGACAGAGAGGACTATCCAGTCTCTAGAAGATTTTTTGAGGGCTTGTGTGTTGGAACAAGGAGGTGCTTGGGACAACCACTTACCTTTGATTGAGTTTACTTATAATAACAATTTCCATTATAGTATTGGGATGGAACCATATGAAGCATTGTACTGTATAAGGTGTAGGACTTTGTTGTGTTAGTATGAGTCAGGCGAGAGGGTTGTGCTCGTACCTGAGATTGTGTAGGAGACAAATGAGAAGATAAAGATGATCCAAGAAAGGATGAAATCTTCGTAGAGTCGTTAGAAAAGTTATCATGATAAGATGAGGAAAGCGCTTGAGTTCTAGAAGGGAGATCACATGTTTTTGAGAGTTACTCCGGTAACTGGTGTTGGTAGAGCTCTGAAGTCGCAAAAGCTTACGCCGATTTTTTCCCTTATTATATTTTCGAGAAGATAGGTGAGGTGGCCTATCAGATTAATTTATAATCATCGGTTGAGAATCTTCATGACGTGTTTCATGTGTCTCAATTGAGGAAATACATTATGGATCCTTCACATGTGATCCAAATGTATGATGTACAAGTGAGAGATAACGTAATTGTGGTAGCATCACCTGTGCGGATAGAAGGTTCGTAAGTGAAGCAGTTGCAGGGTAAAAAAAATTGCCTTAGTGAAGGTACTATGGGGTGGACCAGCTGGTGGATGTTTAACTTAAGAGAGTGAATATCAGATGAGAGAATCATATCCGATTCTATTTTCCTCGGATAATTTTCGGGGATGAAAATTCTTTAAGTGAGTGAGAGTTGTGACACTCTAAAACTTAGAATTACTTATTTAATTAATTATTTATTAATATATGTGTGATGTATGACGATAAGTGGTGAGACATTAGTGAGAGATAAACGATAATTGAAATTATTTAGATTTAATAATATAGTTTATGTCATTTAGATTTATATTAATAATTTAAATATGATATTAAGGTGAAAAGGAGAATAAGTGCGTGATGGTAATAGTATATTGATAAGTGATGGCATAAGGGGAATAACATAGAAAGGGTCCAAGGGGTAATAAAAAGAGAAAATAAGAGAGGTAGAGATCTATTAGGTCTATAATTTTATGGTTGACAATAATTTTGATAAAACAAATAGGTGACCACAATTCTATCAACATGTTTTGTTTGGGAAGAACATGTATTGCAGCCTAATATTGAGCAAGATATCATAACATCTTGACTTGTTGGTACAATAGTGTATGCAGGTGCTTATTTGACAAATGTTCTATAAGATATTGTAACATGTTGCAATAGAACATCATATCAATACAACTGGATTTTTATCCTTGAAGATTTGATTGAAAAATATGAGATTCTGAAGGTTTCTAGTACTTATAATAAGCGCAGCCAATCAAGGATTATTAGGAATAATTGCAGATTTGATTTATTTCGTAAAAAAGATCTTTGAGACTTTTTAGGAAATATTTGAAAGATTTGTTTTTGTTTCTATTTTTGTGAAGAATATTCTACACGGATTTAGAGTTGAAGATTATATTTGATTGAAGAGTCCAAGCCCAGCTGCAGAAGTCTTTATATGGAGTCGTCCAAGACCTAGTTTTTAAGCATAGTTTTTATTGTAAAACCTTGTGAAAAATAAGGGTTTAAGGTTTGATAGTTCCTTAGGTTCTTTATGTGTTTCTTTGTATGTCCTCATGTATCTCAGATACATTTGAGTTAACTGGTTATTACTTACTTGTTAAGTTATTATGCTCACTCAAAGCCTATAGGCATAAGTTGAGTATTGTTCTTAGTGAAGCTTTTAAGCAAACTAAGTATTTGTAATTTGGAAGTGTATTCTTCCTTGTTGGTTTCTTGAGATTATCATTAGGATTGAGGCAGTTTTTTTTTATCACTGCGGTGATTGGAAGTGAGATGGTGATTTCTCATATCTAGGAGGTGCCTAGGTAGAAGTTGACTGGGTATGGATTAGGAAAGAAGTTGTAAACGGGGGATTTTAGCTTTGAACTAGTACTATTGATAGTGAATTTCCTTCCTTGATTGGTAGCCCCCAGAGTAGGTATATTTTCACCGAACTGAGTTGACAATTATGTGTGTTTCTTTACTTTCTGCAAGTTATAATTCTACATTGTTGTTATTGTTTGTTATTCTGTCAGTAGATGTCATAACATTTGTTGTTACATTGTATGTTGTTGAGACATCAGTCTTGACTTCTGATATAGTATGCGTGCTAGAATTTCAAGATTATTTTGTACGATCGTGGAAATTAGGAGAAACCATGAAGTGAGAGCTAGGACAGTGAGAACCAAGATGAGAACTCTGTAGAACACAAATTAGGAGATCATTTGTTAGGAATTCTATGTAAGGGGTGTAATCTCGGTTATTATGATTGATAGGGGGTTAAGGAAAATGTGGGTCTTGTTTGTATGATAATTTTGATGAAAAGCATGATAATTCCTATGATGAATTTGTGTGTTGATGACATTAATATGCCATGATTTAAATGAGATATGTGTATGATAACGTATTGTTGTTGAATCATGATAATATGATGATTACTATGTGTTTTAGACTGAGTTTGGTACTGAGATCAGAATTGGAATAGGGATGGACAATGCAGAAATCACAAATGAGAAGTTGTTGAATCGCACGCGTCTCCAGAAGAGCCAGCGACGAGCCTATCGCCCCAGCATCGCCAGGCGAGCCAGCCGGAGAGCATAATGGTAGAAAAGGAAGCTCTTGGAAAATGTATGAAGTGTCGTAAGGTGTGCAAGACAACAATCATCCCAATCATCCCAATCACTCCTTTCACCGCGCAAGCACCGGGCTAGAGGGAGGCAAGCAGAGAATTCCCAGGGTCGTTGGGCGAGGCATAGGCGAGCAGACTTGACAGTAACTTCAAAGTGTCGTAACTTGAGTTTCTGGACTCCATTTAACACGTTGTTTGAAGCGTTTGGAAGCTAACACACAAAACTATATTATTATAGAGTTATATGAGTAATTTAATGCATGATTCTAATACATATGTGTTTATGAGATTAAACTATTATATGTTTGATATTTTAACATGTTCTATTTTAATGATGAGTTTGATGACGTTGTGAAGTTGCTATGATGTTCTTGTGGTTATGTAATTGATATTATCCGTGATGATGTTTTAATGATGTGCATATTTAATGTCTATACCTGTTATGTGATGATGATTATATTAATGATGATGCAATTGAGTAGCTGTGGTAGAACATTATGTGACGTTGTTGTGCATCATACATTCATAGCATTTTTGGATGGTGGTCCGCTTGTGACAAGCCTCAATTCTATGGTGTGGATTGAGTGCATTTGTGATGTGCTCCAGTTCCAAGAGGAAATCGATACTATGGTGGGGACCATGAAGGGTGATGAACCAAGTGTTCAAGAATTTTGGTACGACATGCATTGAGTCAGTATTTGTTGCATTAACATCCTATGTGACATTTCATGAATTTTGTTGATGAGTTGTTATGTGATGTTAATTGTGAACTATATGATTATATGATGAAATATGCCTAAGTGTTATTATGATGCATCAATGAGTGTGGAGTATTGATGAATTAGATGTGTTGTAATATGATGATGTTGTTTAAAACTACTAATATTTTCCTTATATCTTTTATAATGAATTTTGATTACTCACTCTTTCTATTTGAATGTTGCCTCCACGTGGATTACACATATATACTTAGGAGTAGCTTGCTGAAGTATCGAGGATAGATATTTGGATTATTTTATTTATTTGTTCGTTAATTAGAAGGTGTCTTGCTTTGATACGTAACATCGGGTTGGGAACACTTGGATTTGATGTTATGTTCCTTTTTATTGACATACTTCATGAGATCTTTGGATACTAAGTTGATTTTTTAATTCCAACTTTTGATGAGATTAAGATACTATGAGTTTTTCTTTATGAAGAAGCTTATTTATGACGATGAATCTGCTATGATGTTAACAATTTAAATGATGTGTTGAATTATAAAGATATTAATGTTAATGATGTAACCCGTGTTACAGAACATGATTGTTGTTATGATGTTTTCTATGAAGTGTGACACCCTTGAGCGGTGATGTTAATTGAATTATTCTTAAATTATTAGAGGTTTAATTGTGGGGTTTATAAGGGTGTTACACGAGATGCTCATATATTCAAGTTCCCGTTGGATATTTTCGGATATGCATCTGCGAATTTAACCTTAGGTGTATTCGGAGATACATCTCCAAACTAAATTTTTCCAAAAAATGGTATTTGTTGCATTCAGATATGTATCTCCGAATTCATCGAATGACATTTTCGATTTTTTAGAGGTGTTCCTCATAGTGAAAGGGTGTAATGAGAAATTTCCATATTTCTTGAGTGAAAAGGTTAACTGAGATCTAACACACTAAAGCTTTGAGATTCTCGGGCTATTTAATCCAATTACCAGTAACATATCTCAAAGTCAACATTTTTTTCTTTCTCTTATTCTAAGATTGTTTTGGAATGATAATAAATCATGTCGGTGGTTCTAAGATAATTCTACATTGAAAATAATGTTGGAACATGCAATCATACAATTTATGAACAATCGAGGTTAGAGCATGTGGATAATAAGATAGTGAAAGAGAATAGTGAATTAGAGAGAGAGAGAGAGAGAGAGAGAGAGAGAGAGAGAGAGAGAGAGAGAGAGAGAGAGAGAGAGAGAGAGAGAGAGAGAGAGAGAGGTAGAGAGAGAGAGAGAGGTAGAGAGAGAGAGAGAGAGAGAGAGAGAGAGAGAGTAATTGAGGGTGAGGATGCCTCCAAGGAATTTATACAAGTGTTACACCATAATTGGGACCTAAAACAAATCATTAAACAATAAGAAAAAGCTAAAACACGGGCTCATAACCGGTTAGCACAAACTATTAACCGGTTATAGAGACAAAACTTTAAAACTAAAGTGTCAGGTGTAACCAATTAATGTGTTTCATTAACCGGTTACAACAACTCAAAAACCAGCTTTTCTTACTCCAAAAGTGCTTTTTCCTTCAGTTGTAACCGGTTATAACCTCGTGTTAATCAGTTACAACACTTGAATTACCATGATTTCATCCAACACACCATATTAATCAATTGCTCTAAGTCCTTCATGCCCATACTCATCTTTAACCTTTTGAATACATCATTTATGACTCCCTTAGCTAAGAAACCAACAACTTGGTATTCACTTCTACAATATCCCAATCTTAACTTGCCTTCACTAACAAGCTCTCTCAAGGAGTGAAACCTCATCTCAATGTGGTTGCTCTTACCATGTGAAATTGGGTTCTTAGCAAAACTAACAAATGAAACATTATCAACTAAGAGTGTGACAAATTCACCCTCATTGCTGCCCAGCTCTTTCAATAGATTTATTAACCACACGTCTTGGAACGCATATAAAGAAGCAACAATATACTCGGCCTTATAAGACGAGAGTGCAACTATCGGTTCTTTATTCGACACCATGAGATTGGTGATCCACCAGACATTAAGATGTACCCAACTGTAGACTTATGATCATCTTTATCTTTGTACCAATTGGAATCGGTAAAACCAAGAAAATTTCATTTTCTGCCCATATCCGCTACGAGAAAGATAATTTCACAATCAATAGACCCCTCTACATATTGTAGTATTCTCTTGACTTCTGTTAAGTGAAACACCTTTGGTCTCTCCATGAATCTACTCACAATACCGACATTAAACGCTAAATCTGCCGTGTGTTGCATAAGTAATGTAATGATCCAATCGATCTTCTATATTGAGTAGGGTCTATGTTATGCTCCTCTTCATTCTTCGGCAGCTGCAAACTTGCTTCAGCTGGTGTAATGGTAGCACATTACAATGCTCCATATCACACCTCTTTAATATCTTAATAGCATATCTCCTTTGATACATAAGCAGTCTTATTTTGGACTTGTGGAACTCTATGCCAAGGAAGTAAGTCATGATACCAAGTTTGCTCATATCGAATTCTTTCATAAGCTTACTCTTGAACTTATAAATACTTTTCTTGTTGCTATCCGTGATAAAAAAAATCTTCCATGTACAGACAAAGAATGATCACACCTTCACTTGTATACGTCTTCACATAAACTCCATGATCAAACACACATTTCTTGAAGCCAACCTCAGCTAGGAAACTGTCTATCCTTTTATTCTAATCTCTCGGAGCTTACTTCAAACCATGTAATTCTTCTCTCAACTTGTAGAATCTTCCCTCTTGATTTTTCACAAAAAAACAGAGGATTATTCTACATACACCTCTTCTTCAAGTGGACCATTAAAAAATGAGGACTTCACATCTATTTGATAAATAAACCAACTGTTTTTATTCACAATACCAACAACTATCCTTATGGTTTCAATCCTAGAAATCAATGCAAATACCTCATCAAAGTCTATACCTTCTATTTGCAAAAAATCCCTTTGCAACTAATTGAGCCTTAAGATTTATTATTTCATCCTTGGGATTTGCCTTCCTAAGTACTATTTTTCTCAATCGATTCCAACTCCTCTTTCATTGCACAAACCCATTTTGGACCACTCAAGGCCTCTTCCGTCTTAATGGGTTCAAATTCGGTCATAAGTTCAAAATGGATAAAATCACCACCATCATTGATCTTGTTATCCCAAAGTATCTCACAATCTTGGAGTCTTTGAGGAAAACCTCTTTTCTAAGTTGGGCGTCTCACATTTTCACCAGTTTTGGCTTTGACGTGCGGCTGCTCTGCAGTTATAGATTCTCCAGAATCCAAAAAATTATGTGTATAACCAGTTAATGATTTCTTATAATCGGTTAACATCTGCATGCAATCGGTTAATTCATGAGTGTAACCAGTTACATGTTGCTCAACTTGCTTTAATTCATCAATTACAACGTCCCAATTGATTACAATCCTCCTATTTTCAACATCAAATAGCTTGTAACCTCCAGTAGGGTGATACCTAACAAGTATCATAAATCTTCAATTTAATATCTAACATCTTTTTATGTTGACCCGAAACACATCAATACGCCATGGAACTGAAAACTCTCAAGTGGTTTATATTCAGGTTAAATCCATACGAGGCTTCTTTCGATGTTATCTTCTCAAGCTTCTTTATAGGACACCTATTCAACAAATAGGTAGTTGTTGTATCCCAAAATTTGCCCTCTCATTTCTAAAAGGATCATCCTGGACACTTAAGTTTGCTTCCATCCAATTTCAAGCCTTGAATTATAAACTTTCAAAGAAAGTCATTCACAAGGGCAAAATGGTCATTTGCATATTGAAAAGTCAAACTTTGACTTTTGATCAAAATCAAGTTTCAATAATCATATTTAATCAAGACATGTTGAAATATGAAGTTTGTTTCATCAAGAAATTCAAAAGTCAAATTTCTAAATACTTAGAATTTTTCTAAGTGTTTAAGAAATATGACAAGCTCAAAACTTTTGATTAGATTATCACCATGATGCAAGCTGATTCGGGAAGAACTTCTAACTCAAGAGTTTTAGATCTCAATGAGGCCTAAAACAGTGCAGAACAAAACTTCTTTTAGAAATGCTGGGATTTCAAGTTATACATCCTCAAAGGCACGTCTCTGAAGCTTAGGCATTTAGCAAATTCTGAGCATTTTCAAGTCAGAAGTTGTCTACAACTTCTAGGCCAGTTTTCATGTAGGTTCAGTCAGAAGTTGCAAGAGTAATTCAAAGAGGGTTTACAAAGCGTGTCATAATCTTTCTGGAAAGTCTGAGAACTCGCCCAGAACATGTTGAAGCAAAGGGATTCAGGGATCAGAAGTTGGATGTTTGTTCTAAGTTGCGCTGATGATAAACTTTTGACCCAGAATTAAGCTATGATGCACAATCTCATAGATCGGGATTTCTGGTTCGATAAATCTCATCATCATTTAATGCTCACAACCACTTTTGAGTTTTTATCCAAAGGATTTTCTCACGTGTGAGATAGAAGTACCTTTGCTGTCCTTGAAAAACAAACTTTTGTATAAGGTTATGCTAGGCCCATGCTTTGCTTTTGCCTCTGAGGGTACTTTTCCTTAATTCATGCTTACAAATCCAGCATTAAGCGCGGCTAAAAGCTGCTAACCACCATACTTGCTTCAAGAACAAGGCAACACCCTAGCATATGAAGGCTATGTTCAACGCTTCCGTCAGAACATCACCAATTCCCAAAACTTCGTTTAAACAACCTACTACACTGCTACAACAGAATCCTATATTTGCACCAAACTAGCATACAGAAACTGTGTTTAAAAAGAAATGGAACAGTATGTCAAAAGGGTTTTTTAAAAATCCCATTTGTTTTCCCCCCAAAACCATAACAAACCCGTCTATAAATAAGTTGCTCCATCACACATTCAAGGGGCTGGATTTTGGGGAGAGAGAGAATTGTCAAAAGTGAGAAAAGAAAACTGTGAAACCTTCATAAAAAATCCAAAATTCCCAAACAGAAAACAAAACTTTTGTTCTTCCCTTTGAGTCAAAGAACTTGGCATTTTCTCTTCCGTTGCTCTTGCTGACTCTAGAACATCTGAAGGCAGCAGTTCAAGTTCCAAGCACACGCTCCAGATTCAAGGTAAGTCTTTCTGACTTTTCATATTTTCATTTAGAACATCCTTAAATATGTAAATATCATAGTATTGATGCTGGCCATATCACTGCATAAGTAGAAGAAACTATGGATCAGAACTTCTTGATTAAGGCTAGGCTCAGAATTTGGATTAAAACTTCTATAAACTGTTGTGCTTTTATCCTTCTAATTTGTTGTTTATTAAGAACTGAATAAATTGCTGATGTGCTGATTAATATGAAGAAAGAGTTGAAATGCAACATAAAACTTTTGAGTTCTCTTCATTGTTTTAACACACATAACTCCTATGATTTTCTCACTGTTCAAACACACTGAATATATGATGTTCACTCACTATTAACACACACTGAACTTATGATGTTCACTCACTGTCTTAGCACATACTGAACTTCTGAGTTCTCTTCACTGTTTTAATACACAGAACTTCTAAGACTTTCTCATTGTTCTAACACTCAGAAGTTCAACATATAGCAACCAAGAATTTATGTATCTTTCCTCTAACGTTTCTTGCAGGACCTCAGAGTGTACCAATCCAGAACTTCTGACGCTTCTTTCTGAACCACAGCGCGTACGGCATCAGAACTTCTGATCCCCTTTGTTTTGCTTTCAGCAGCATGCTAATTCTATCTCTCCTTATTTCCCTTTTTTATCATTTTCAATATTAATACCCTTTTTATTAATATAAAAAAGACATAAAAATATTTTCTTTTATTAATTAATTTATTTCTTTTTCTTAATTCATTAAGACAAAAACCCTTTTCTAAACAAGTCCTTTTTCTTTCTTGCATTGTACATTTCAATATGTTTGTAATAGTTAAATAGGATTTAAATTCTTGCAACCCCCCATTTATAAATATGTACCCCCATCCCTAAATATTGTAATAGCGTAGGACTTTATATTTTCGCAATTGATCGCTTTTCAAATGTAAATGCTAGTAATTAGGGTGTGTATGGCAAGACATGAAATCAACAAATAGATAACCCTAATCAAGACTAAATGCATGTAAATAAAACACACTTGCACACTAGCACCCTTAGGGTATCCCACTTTGTTTTCTTTAGGAAAATAGTCATGTCCCTCGAGTATGGGTGTTTTAGCAAAGACCCTCGATAAAATATTGTAGTCCCTCGACGTTGCCTTCGGTAAACGATCTAGTCCCTAAACGACATTGCTAAAACGTCCCATAAGTTGCCTTCTATGACTATACAAAACGTCTCATGCCCATCCCTTCACAACCAACGATGGGGCTTCTTACTAAAAGAATGGTAAGATAGCAACATCTAAAGGAGGAGGAAAAGATCATTTAAGACCTTCGAGTAGGTAGATTCTCTCCTAGTTGCTCGCTTGCTCACAACAAAAACATTTTATACACCAACACACTCATTTGAAACATTTTCAAAAGACAAACACTTTATATGCATTCTTATAGAAACGAGAGCCATTACAAAGAAGACACCTTTTCAAAATCTTTTTCAAAAACACATTCCACAAACACCTCTTTGAACTATTTTCGAAACAACACTTTGTATGCGTTCTTATAGAAACGAGAACCATTACAAATACCTTTTCAAAATACTTTCAAAAACCACACAAAGCGCATTTTCAAACAAAAGCAAGTGATCTAGCAAGAAACTAAGAGCCCATGGAAAACCATGGATGAAAAGGGTGCTAATACCTTCCCTTTTCATAATCTACCCCCCGAAATCAAGAAAACATCTCAAAGGTCTTTCCTGTTCTTTTCAGCCTTTCCTTTCGGATAAAAGAAAAGTCGGTGCCGACTCTTGCTAAACGTAACATTTTGCGATCAAACATAAACGACCAAGTCAGTTCTCCCACTGTATTACAGAACTGGCGACTCTACTGGGGATAAAACTTAAAAGTGGGGTTACCTTAGGGCTAGATCATGTTTAATTTTTTTTCTTTTTTGACTTGCATGCTTTACATTATGGTTCCTTGCTTGGGATTGATTTGATCCTACACCCAGATTTGGGGCACCTTTTTAGGTAAGTAGCAATAAACTGTGAGGGAACTGTGCAGGGTATACCAACACGGTTGAAACAGTAGCTACGTTAGTGTGACCCATTTTTTGGTACCGGTATCCCTTGTGTTGTAATGAGGAGAATACGACGCTGCTGAGCAGCGTCATGAAGCACTAACTGACCTTAGAACCCTAATTGACCAACTTGGCTTTTAGAACATGGTGAGATAGCCGTCTTTGGTGTAAACCCAAAGTCGGTTGATACTCGATGCTACACTCATTGAGGTTTGACCTTTGAGTTTTGTTTGGTGGCAAGTCAATTGTCTATCGGAATGATATTTGGGGGAAAGACCGGTGATATTGAGATCCCTTAGAACCCAATTACTATATTTAGGACAGGTTGAACCAACCCAACTTCAAGAGGGTATCACCTTAAAATCCATGCAAGGCTTAAACCTAAAGTCTCTATGATTTTCTTGTGCTGGCCATATCTACTATATCTGAACATAATCATGACATCGTAACATAGCATGTCATACTAACCATTTCAAGGATTCTTAGGGTTTATTTTTGTCTTGTTTTATAGGACATGGCTCTCGCCCACGGATTCACTATCCAAGTCAGTATGGTAAAAGTACCTCCTCATCTTAAGGATTTGGTATCGAGGGTTCCCGAAAGCTCTCCATTCGTTGAAAGACATGGTAGACTTCTCAACTTGGTCACTTTAAACCTTGTTGAAGAAATGTTAAAAGCGCTCTTTCAGTTCTTTGACCCTCTGCATCACTGTTTCACCTTTCCGGATTACCAGTTAGTGCCTACTATAGAGGAGTTTTCTCTGCTGTTGGGGGTGCCTATCCTTAATGAAGAACCTTTCAATGGTATGGAAAGGGACCCTAAACCTGAAGATATTGCCAAAACTCTGTCCTTACAATGGTCTGACATAGTAGCAAATTGGGAAACCAGGAGAGGTGTCAAAGGTTTTTTGGCTAAGTTCTTGTTCGAGAAAGCTCACCATTTCTGGGATACCTTGGACTTACAGGATTTTGAAGAGTTATTAGCCTTTCTCATCTATGGTTTGATACTGTTTCCTAATTCGGACCAGCTCATAGACGTGAATACGGTTAAGATTTTCCTGTCACGTAACCCGGTACCTACTCTGCTTGGAGATATGCTACATTCGTTGCACACTCGCACTATAAAAATAAGAGGAACCCTTCTGTGTTGCACACCTTTTTTGGCTAAGTGGTTTATTTCACACCTACCCCGATCCGTCTTGAAGAATGAACAAGGCTTAAGATGGTCTCAAAGGCTGATGACTCTTACACATTCAGGCATTCATTGGTGTCCCTGATTCTCGGATAATGTTACCATCATTGATCGATGTGGAGAATTCCCTAATGTCCCACTCTTAGGAATTAGGGGACGAGTCACTTACAATCCTTGTTTGGCTACGAGAATGATACTCAGGATTACTGCAAAAGGTTCATACAAGCTTGGGGCATGGTACATAGAGTTGATAGCAAGACACTGGGCACATGAATTCCATCCCTCTTGAGCCTTACCTCAAATGGGTATGAGCTCGTGCTCAAAGTCTTATGACGCCTTACCTCTCTATTGTCCCAGTTATCATAGAGCCTGTTGTGGAAGGAGATGTCCTATACACTATCCTTCATCCTAACATGCCCACCTCTCTCGAAGACTTGCAAAAGGATTGGATTCAGCTTAAAGGGGAGCAAGACACCTTTGAGGCCCAATTCTACACCAGCGAGAAGAAGGTTATGGAACTCACCAGGCAGCTTCATGAGGAGAGGAGTTTGAACACCTACATCGCACCAAAGAGGATGTGTTCAACCTTTTTATCTTAGAGTTTTTGTATTTCTTTATAAGCCCAAAGAGGCACGATGTATTCAAACTTTGATTTATTAATGTGTGTTCTTTGTTGTCTAAAGCAAATTTAAATCTCTAAATTCATTGAAATCATTTGCATATGCATCATCGTGCATCATATCATGACAGGTTTCTCCTATACAGGTCTCCTTATCTTCCTACTGTTTATTTCAGTAGAGATGGCCCTAGAACAAACCATCAAGACCGTCCAGGCTCAAAACGATCAACTTCAAGAGATGTTCTTGACCTATATAGGGGACAAGAAGATGTTAAGGTGCTCCTCACCAGGGGCATGATCATGGGAAATCATGGGGACGACAGAGATGACCAATTGGAGCAGATACAAACTGAGATAGCCGTAATGAAAGTCCAGATGGTGGGACAACTGGTGGGCCAGATGGCTCTTATCTAAAATTTGGACCAAGGACAAGAAGAGCTGAGAGTCCTCATCAATAAGCTTCATCAAGACGGATGTAACCAAATGGGGAAAACATCTAGAATTGGGGATCAAGTCATCATTCAGCCTCCCATGAGACAAGAAGCCGGTTTAAGGGAGATAAGACCTTCCCAATTTGCTTCCACGCCACGAGCTCAACAATGACTTTGTCAACATTAACCAGAAAATCAGCAAAGGCAAAGCAAGCCCAAAAGACAGTTTACCAACATCATCATACCACTGTCTCAAGCTTTGTAACACATGCTGAGGATGAATTTGATTACACCAATAAGACCTCATCCAAATCCCAAAACTTTTTCTCCCAGCTACAATCCCGATGCCAGGTGTGTCTATCATTCTGATAGTCTTGGGCATGATACGAACGATTGTTGGGCGCTGAAATACAAGATTCAAAACCTGATTGACGAAGGAATGCTGGAGTTCACACAAGATGGTCAGACTGAATTCTTCCGCCGTCCCTCAATGGCTCACCACCTAAAGGTACAAGTTCAGACAAAGAGGCTTCTGTTTATTTGAATTTCAATTGTAATCTCTTTTGTTATTCAAACAATTATCTATTAATGTCAAACTTTGTTTCATTAATGCATTACATATGTTTGTCTTGAATTCATCCATTCATTTTATCTATATTTAAACTATGATTTTTACTCTCAACTCTTGCTAAAAGTTACAAGCCTTTAGAGGGAGGATGACGAAAACAATGCCATAATCTCATACAGTATGCTTTTGGATAGACCTTGCTGACGATGTACAGGCGTTCTTTCAAAATCCTAAACACTGGAGTTATAAGGAAGATAATCCCTAGTTAACCCCTTCGAGCCAAAGAAGTAGGAGTTTCCTTTTTTTACACAAAATGAAACCTTTAATCATAACCTGGGGCCGGGTAGTCTCTCAGTTGATTCAAACGCGCGTTTAGCCGCAAACTCTCATCTAGTAATATGACTAATGAAATCAAAAACATTCCTCTGGAATCAAAAGACAATGATGGTTCCCTAGCACATAGGCAGTCATTATCTCTCAAGAGAAAAGCCCACTAAGTCAAAACATACGTAGGAGACTTAAAAAAAAAGGGGGCATCCCGCTGACTGTAATCTCAAAACAAGAAAAGTCAGGCAAAAATTAGGGATAACACATCAAAAGAAAGAGGTCACTACAAATCCTCAACAACATGAAAAATGTTGCAAAAATGGCTGCCTTCCGCTAAACTAAACTTGTCCGAACCATCACCAAAACATCGTTCCAGACTCAATTGGAGTTCGAACACACAATTAACTGAGTTTAGGACTGAAGAACATCACGAAGAGCGGGTGGGTGCAAATACACTTTGAGCCTTTATCCTTTGTTTCTTAAACCGTGAACCAAGCCACGCTACAACCCTTCAAAAGTCCTAACTGAAGCATGGGTTAGTTCGAAAGTATACTGTTACAAAAGGTATCTTGACTCCTGTAAAGGTTTACTTAAAATCTTGAGTTGATTTTTTCTTACAAAAACTTCTTTACTTGCTAAAACGCATTTTCAAAATTTCAAGACAAGCATAAGCTTTGCATTATTTGAATATCGTTGTTTGCACATGGCTATTTGTTTGACAGCGGAGAAATTCACACAACGAATATCCAGTGAACGAAAGCTCTCTCAGTGAACAAAATCACTTCAAGTGGGATGACACTTCCATTGAAAAATATCCTATCAACAAGGGGGCATGACATGTCACTATCCAGCACACCTGGGGCAGTCCAATCAAGACTCCAAGAAATAACTCAAGTGCAGAATAACCAGGGGTAGGTCTTCATCTCCATTACTTGGGGCATTCAACGCCAATCTCAGCAAAGGGTTACGTACAGTCAAACATTTCCTGGCAGTGCCACAAACACTCGCTACTAGGGGAAGTGACAAATCTCCCTAAAATCCTTCTCGTAGGATGATTCCCCAGCCAGATTTTCAATCTCTAAAAACCTCTTCCCAACTGAGTCGACTTCAAGAATCCTCGAGGATTTCTGCCAGTGCAGTTGTCGCCTCTCCAACAGACTGAGCCACATGGTTTATTTCCCCAAACAAATGGCAGGATTCCCCAGCTTGAGTTTTCCTCTCCTACTACTACAAATCGGAGGACCATAACTCCTCTTCCCCAATAGACTACTCTATATTCCACAGCAAAAACACTATGAAGCCTGGATTTTGACCAGATAACAGTATAAGGTGCTGCGAAGCCTGGATTTCGACCAAATAGTAGTTCACTTCCTCAAAAAACACTGTGAAGCTTAGATTTCAACCAGATAAAAGTATGAGGTGCTGCGAAGCCTGGATTTCGACCAGATAGTAGTCCGCTTCTTCAAAAAAACACTATGAAGCCTGGATTTCGACCAGATAATAGTATAAGGTGTTGCGAAGCCTGAATTTCGACCAGATAGTAGTTCACTTCTTCAAAAACACTGGGAAGCCTGGATTTCGACCAGATAATAGTATGAGGTGCTGCGAAGCCTTGATTTCGACCAGATAGTAGTCCACTTCTTCAAAAAAACATTGTGAAACCTGGATTTCAACCAGATAACAGTATGAGGTGCTGTGAAGCCTGGATTTCGACCAGATAATAGTCCACTTCTTCAAAAAACATTGTGAATCCTGGATCTCAACCAGATAATAGTATAAGGTGCTACGAAGCCTGGACCTGACCAGATAACAACTTAATCACCAAAGTTCAGATACGCTCCAGATACGGATGCCATTCTGATACCCATTCAAATTCAGCTTTCGGATACAGTTCAAATATGCTCTAGATACGAATTCCATTCTGATACTCATTCAGATTCAGCTTTCTGATACAGTTTAGATACGCTCCAGATACGGGTGCTATTCTGATACTCATTCAGATTCAGCTTTCAGATACAGTTCAGATATGCTCTAGATACGGATGCTATTCTGATACTCATTCAGATTCAGCTTTCAGATACATTTCAGATAGGCTTCAGATACAAATTCCATTCTAATACTCATTCAGATTCAGCTTTCGGATACAGTTCAGATACGCTCCAGATACGGATGCCATTTTGATACTCATTCAGATTCAGCTTTCAGATACAATTCAAATACGCTCCAGATATAAATGCCATTCTGATACTCATTCAGATTCAGCTTTTAGATACAGTTCAGATACGCTCCAGATATGGATGCCATTCTGATACTCATTAAGATTCAGCTTTCGGATACAGTTCAGATACGTTCCAAATACGGATGCCATTCTAATACTCATTCAGATTCAGATTTCAGATACGCTCCAGATACAGATTCCATTCTGATACTCATTCAGATTCAGCTTTCGAATACAGTTTAGATATGCTCCAGATACGGATTCCATTATGATACTAATTCAGATTCAACTTTCAAATACAGTTCAGATATGCTCCAGATACGGATGTCATTCTGATACTCATTCAAATTCAGCTTTCGGATACAGTTCAGATACGCTCCAGATACGGATGTCATTCTGATACTCATTCAGATTCAGCTTTCAGATATAGTTCAGATACGCTCCAGATACGGATGCCATTCTGATACTCATTCAGATTCATCTTTTAGATAAAGTTCAAATACGCTTCAGATACGGATTACATTCTGATACTCATTCAGATTCAGCTTTCAGATACAGTTCAGATACACTCCAGCTGCGGATTCCATTCTAATACTCATTCAGTTCATTTTTCCATTCAAAAACAATCATAACATAGATTCATTCTGACACTCCCTCACACAGATTCCAGATACATACGACACAATCTAACTTATTTTGAGAACATCATTGTACCATACATTTCATACATCATGACATTGCATACAACTAACCTTTCACCTTTTCAGGAAAGATCAATCAACAGAAAATTATCGACAAAATTTTCAGCAAGTCAAATACAGATAAATTCCCAAGAAAGGATTGGTCAACCATCTACGTAGCATACGATTTCTCTAGTTCAGATAAATCTCTCAATGATTTATTTTGATTCTTCTCCAGATCCTTGTCGGTTTAGTCTAAATCTCTCAAAAGTTTATCCTGATTCTTTCCCACAGACAGTCTCTCTGGTTCATATAAGTTGTTCCAAGATTTATTCTGATTCTTTTCCAGTTGAAATCAAGTTCAGACTTAGTCCATCCTCTGTCAACAGTCACCCTTGGATGGCATCTACAAGCCCATCTCCGCAGATCTCCAACATTCCTCCAAATGGCATCTATAAGCCCATTCTCATCTCATCTTCGAGTGCAAATTTCTGGGCACTCTAGTGTTCAATCATCTTCCACCTTCAAGTCACGAATGTCAGATTCGCCAATCTAACTCTTCAAGCGTAAGAAGATTGAACAGGGGCAGCTGTTGTACCCTAAAATATGCCCTCTTATTTCTCAAAGGATCATCATGGACCCTCAGGTTTGCTTACATCCAATTTCAAGCCTTGAATTACAAACTTTCCAAGAAAGTCATTCACAAGGGGAAAATGGTCATTTGCATACTGAAAAGTCAAACTTTGACTTTTGATCAAAATCAAGTTTCAAGAATCATATTTAATCAAGAAATGTTGAAATATGAAGTTTGTTTCATCAAGAAATTCAATAGTCAAATTTCTAAATACTTAGAATTTTTCTAAGTGTTTAACAAATATGACAAGCTCAGAACTTCTGATCAGATTATAACCATGATGCAAGCTGATTCTGGAAGAACTTCTAACTCAAGAATTTTAGATCTCAATGAGGCCTAAAACAGCGCAAATCAAAACTTCTTTTAGAAATGTTGGGATTTCAAGTTATACATCCTCAAAGGCACGTCTCTGAAGCTTAGGCATTTAGAAAATTCTGAGCATTTTCAAGTCAGAAGTTTCCTACAACTTCTGGGCCAGTTTTCACGTAGGTTAAGTCAGAAGTTGCAAGAGTAATTCAAACATGGTTTACAAAGCGTGTCACAAGCATTCTGGAAAGTCTGAGAACTCATTCAGAACATGCTGGAGCAAAGGGATTCAGGGATCAAAAGTTGGATGTTTGTTCTAAGTTGCGCTGATACTGAACTTATGACCCAGAGTTAAGCTATGATGCACAATCTCATAGCTCAGGATTTATGGTTTTATAAATCTCATCATCATTTAATGCTCACAACCACTTTTGAGTTTTTATCCAATGGATTTCCCCACGTGTGAGATAGAAGTACCTCTGATGTCCTTGAAAAACAAACTTTTGTACAAGGTTATGCTAGGCCCATGCTTTGCTTTTGCCTCTGAGGGTACTTTTCCTTAATTCATGCTTACAAATCCAGCATTAGGCGTGGCTAAAAGCTGCTAACCACCATACTTGCTTCAGGAACAAGGAAACACCCTAGCATATGAAGGCTATGTTCAACGCTTCGGTCAGAACATCACCAAATCCCAAAACCTCGTTTAAACAACCTACTACACTGCTACAACATAGTCCTATAACCAACAGCTAATCCAGTCCACGCGTGCATTTTCCCAAATCCCATATTTGCACCAAACTAGCATACGAAATTGTGTTTAAAAAGAAATGGAACAGTATGCCAAAAGGGTTTTTTAAAATTCCAATTTGTTTTTCCCCCCAAAACCACAAAAAATTCGTCTATAAATAAGTTGCTCCATCATACGTTCGAGGGGTTGGCTTTTGGAGAGAGAGAATTGTCAAAAGAGAGAAAAGAAAACTGTGAAACCTTCCTAAGAATCCAGAATTCCCAAACAGAAAACAAAACCTTTGTTCTTCCCTTTGAGTCAAAGAACTTGACATTTTCTCTTTCGTTGCTCTTGCTGACTCCAGAACATCTGAAGGCAACAGTTCAAGTTCTAAGCACACGCTCCAGATTCAAGGTAAGTCTTTCTGACTTTGCATATTTTCATTTAGAACATTCTTAAATATGTAAATATCATAGTATTGATGCTGGCCATATCACTGCATAAGTAGAAAAACTATGGATCATAACTTCTTGATTAAGGCTAGGCTCAGAATTAGGATTAGAACTTCTATAAACTGTTGTGCTTTTATCCTTCTAATTTGTTGTTTGTTAAGAACTGAATAAATTGTTGATGTGCTGATTAATTTGAAGAAAGAGTTGAAATGTAACACAAAACTTCTGAGTTCTCTTCACTGTTTTAACATACAGAACTCCTATGATTTTCTCACTGTTCAAACACGCTGAATTTATGATGTTCACTCGCTGTTAACACACACTGAACTTCTGATGTTCACTCACTGTCTTAGCACATACTGAACTTCTGAGTTCTCTTCACTGTTTTAATACACAGAATTTCTAAGACTTTCTCACTGTTCTAACACTCAGAAGTTCAGCACATAGCAACCCATAACTTCTATATCTTTCCTCTAACATTTCTTGTAGGACCTCAGAGTGTATCAATCTAGAACTTCTGACGCTTCTTTCTGAACCACATCGCGCCCGGCATCAGAACTTCTGATCCCCTTTGTTTTGCTTTCAGCAGCATGCTAATTCTATCTCTCATTATTTCCCTTTTTTTATCATTTTCAATATTAATACACTTTTTATTAATATAAAAAAGACATAAAAATATTTTCTTTTATTAATTTATTTATTTGTTTTTCTTAATTCTTTAAGACAAAAAAACCATTTTCTAAACAAGTGCTTTTTCTTTCTTGCATTGTACATTTCAATATAGTTGTAATAGTTAAATAGGATTTAAATTCTTTCAAACCCCCATTTATAAATATGTACCCCCATCCCTAAATATTGTAATAATGTAGGACTTTATATTTCCTCAATTTATCACTTTTCAAATGTAAATGCTAGTAATTAGGGTGTGTATGTCAAGACATGAAATCAACAAATAGATAATCCTAATCAAGACTAAATGCATGTAAATAAAACACACTTGCACACTAGCACCATTAGGGTAATCCCAATTTGTTTCCTTTCGGAAAATAGTCATGTCCCTCGAGTAAGGGTGTTTTAGCAAAGACCCTCGATAAAAGATTGTAGTCCCTCGATGACCCTCGACGTTGCCTCCGATAAACGATCTAGTCCCTAAACAAAATTGCTAAAATGTCCCATAAGTTTCCTTTTATGACTATACAAAACGTCCAGTGCCCATCCCTTCACATCCAACGATGGGGCTTCTTACCAAAACAATGGTAAGATAGCAACATCTAAAGGAGGATGAAAATATCATTTAATACCTTTGAGTAGGTAGATTCACTCCTAGTTGTTCGCTTGCTCATAACAAAAACATTTTATACACCAACACACTCATTTGAAACATTTTCAAAAGATAAACACTTTGTATGCGTTCTTATAGAAACGAGAGCCATTACAAATAAGACACCTTTTCAAAATCTCTTTCAAAAACACATTCCACAAAAACCTCTTTCAACTATTTTCCAAATAACACTTTGTATGCGTTCTTATAGAAACGAGAACCATTACAAAGACCTTTTCAAAATACTTTCAAAAACCACACAAAGCACATTTTCAAACAAAAGCAAGTGATCTAGTAACCAACTAAGAGCCCATGGAAAACCATGGATGAAAAGGGTGCTAATATCTTCCCTTTTCATAATCTACCCCCCGAACTCAAGAAAACATCTCAAAGGTCTTTCCTGTTCTTTTCGGCCTTTCCTTTCAGATAAAGGAAAAGCCGGTGGCGAATCTTGCTAACCGCAACATTTTGCAATCAAACGCAAACGAACAAGTCAGTTCTCCCACAGTGTTACAATATTTATAAATACCTCTTTTCCCCACAACTCTTTCAAAAAGTTCTTCCCCTTTAACATGCTTCTTACCATTTCCACAATTGATTAAGTTTTCCTCTCAGAAATGTTGTTTTTCTGCAGTGTATAGGGTGGTACTACCTCATGCACTATCCTCTCTTCATCATAAATTTTCCCTAAGTCATTTGAGACATACTCGCCTTTACCATCCATTTGAGAAATTGGAGCTTGTGACCACTTTACCGCTCAACTATGGAATTAAGCATATTGAAAACTTCAAATATCTCATCCTTTCTCTTGATTAGGTGTGTGCATAGCTTTCTACTAAAATCATCGACAAAATATATAAAGTACCTATTGCCATAACATGAATAAACTTGCACCAGACCACAAACATTAGAATACACCACCTTAAGGTGATCCTTGGTTCTATAACCTGCATCCTTGATGAATTTAACCTTGTGTTGCTTTGATTGCAGACACTTTTCATAAATCTCAGCTGGAATGTTGATGGATGGAAACTCGGTTACCATTCTAATCCTTTGCAATGCATTGAGATCTCGGAAATTGAGATGCCCAAGACGGTAGTGCCATAACCACTCTTCTAGAATTGCTATTGTAGCAAGACACCTATGCTCTATCACCTTCAACTCAATCTTTAAAGTTCTATTGGCAGTCATAGGAGCTTTAAGGACCAAAACCATGTTTCCATCCATAACGTGCAAAGTCTTGTCTTTCATGTGAATATTGTAACCCTTCTCAAGCAATTGGCTAATAATTATAAGGTTACATTTGATTCTAGGAATGTACAATACATCTTTGAGCAAGGAATCTCCACCATCCATTCTCATGATCAAAATAACATCGATCCCATCGGCTGCTAAAGTGGTGTCATCAGCGAATTTCTCTTTATTCTTTGTGGCTAGATTGATTTTGACAAACCAATCCTTCCTACCCATCATATACGTATAAAAACCAAAATCTAAGTACCATTATTCTCTGCATTTGACTCTTTCTCTCACAAGCACCATAATGTTTTCTTCCGTAAATGTTTTTGTAGCATTCTCAGAACTGTTGTTGCTGATGCATTTGCCTTCCGTGATCATGACCAAGATTGTATTCTCATCATACACCTCTTATCTAGAAACATCAGCTTTATCTCCTTAAGATTCCCTCTGTTCTGCATTTCATTCTCTTGCAAAATAACCAAGCTTTGGACAAATAAATCATTGTACCTTACTCTTGTCAAACTTCTTGATTTCACCTCTAAAGTTGCCTTAACCAACATTTTTGTTGCAACTCCTCTCACCTCTTTGACAAGTCAAACTCTTTTAATTTTGGGACTCTTTTCCACGAAAATTATGAAAATTCCCTTTACTCTTCATGGGCCATTTTGCTTTTGACTTCTTATTCTTCTCATTGAATCATGATTGTAAAGCGATGTTAGCCTTTGCCTTGTTGTTACTCCTCTCATCCATCATTTGCTCATGAGCCTCAAGAGAGCTTTGTAGCTTATCTTTAATCAACGTTGAAAGATCCTTTGACCCTTATATCTCTATTATGATGTTTTTAAATATGTAATAACAAGATTCGGATCTGTGTTTAATCTATGAGTTTTGATGATAAAAAGCATATGTTTTATGAAGAACAATTTTAGTTATAATGGTTTCATTGAGTGTGTAGATACATTATTAGAATTCTGGATAGTCTTAATCAAGATATCATTAGAATCACTTTATCACTCATAAGAAGAACCATTGAGTTTTGTTTCTAATGTAACATCAGTAGTTCCATGGAATGCTTAATTTTCGACAAGAAAAGAATCTCAATGAGTTTTCAAGAAGAAAGAGTTTATGATAAGTTGTTGCTTCAAGATCAGAAATCAAGACTGCACAAGAAACAAGCTTTCAACGCAGAAGATCAGAAGTGAAGATTCGTTCATTAAAAGATTTGATGCTTGGATTCTAAAGATGAAGTCAAGATTCTTAACACATAAGGAGAAAGATTCTACTCCAAGATCAGAAGTCAAGATTTGTTCATCAGAAGAGTTGATGCTCATATTTCTGGAGAAAAAGTCAAGATTCTGAAGACTTTGAGAGTTCATGGAATACACACCTTCATTAAACATAATAAGTATTCCATAAGAAGAAAGGATGCAAAGAAATAAATATCTTGTGGACTCATATCTAATCAATATCTCAAAGTCCATCAGAAGACAAGATCAAAGGATGACATCTTCTCAAGCCAATCTACTTAACATAAGTAATATTCGTAAGAAGATAAATATCACCTGAAAGACCACTGCAATCAATAGAAGAAATATTGTGTCCATTTCTACAGAAGCATCAAAAGTTCTAAGGAATGCTGAATGTTCATCAAAAGGGAACCAATCCAAAGATTAAGAGATCATGATCAGACAACAAGGTGTAGCTGACATAAGTTGTTGATTTCAGCTCAATCTAAAGATCATATTTCTAAAGATCATAAAGAAGGAATTCAACGTCAAAATCAGATGTACTGATATAAGTTGTTACTTCAGAAATCAGACATCAGATATGCAGCTTAGAAAAACTGATTATCAAGAGATCAAAACAAGGTAAATCAGAAGAGCTTTCACTCAAATAAGTTGTTCATCAGATAAGTTGTTGCTTGTATATCTGAAGACAACGTTTAAACATATGAAAGACCATTAATCTACAACAAAGAATAATATCCTGGATCATTATCACTCCTCAGTCATAATCAATCCAACAAGAAGAAAAAAATCAAAGCTCAAGATTCAAAGACTTGAGAATCATATAGGCTGTTGTCATAATATCTAATTTCAAAGTCCATCATCATACAATATTTTTATATCTTCATTGTTGTACCCTAAAATTTGCCCTCCCATTTTATTCAACATATGTTCATTGAGATCCTCAACTTGCTCAAGGATGCCCAAGAGTTGACCAGACAAACTCTCTCCTGAAACAATGAACCTCCAACTAGGGTTTCCATTTTCATCAAGATGGGTGAGCTCCAAAGGCCTCATATGCTCTACATAGTCCTAATATGTTCTCAGGACCCTCAATGTCAAGTTTCAAGCCTTGCACAAGAAGTTTGCTCAGTCAACTGCTCAGATGCCTTAAAATCAACTATACTAGGTTAAAAGTCAACTGTGACCGACATAGAGTCAAACTTCAAGATTTTTGGTCAACATTAACATTTTGAAGTGATATCCATCATTTTATCAAGGGTTGATCATTATTCCCCAAGGAATGCTCCTAATTCATCAAAACTCAAAAGTTGCTAAATTAGGGTTTCTTAGGAAAAGTCAAACAAACTTTGACCAGGCATAACTTCCTCCTACTTTCTTAGAATGTTCTCATCCAAGGCTCGTTTTGAAGAGAATCCAATTCTCTACAACTCATATTCATCCCTCAAGTTCAAGAAATGCACTCATCAAAAGATATGGATTCAGACATTATAGGTCATTCCAAAAAGTCAACAAAAACACCTTGTGGGTCAAAGCTCCTTACATGAGCATAGAAGATCCAATTGAGATGAAACCAAAGAGGTTGCTTAGGGGACATCCTAAGATTTCTAAAAAGTCAAAGGACACCCTCTTAAGGTCAAAATTGAGATAGATATGCATTGTCAAAGTTGGCCTTTTTTGGAAATTTGCATAAAGTCAACAATGCCCAAAATTGCATTTTTTCCCACATGGGCCCATCTTTTCAAGATTGAATCTCAGTCCTAGAATAGTCCACGACCTATGGGACCCTCCATGATTTATTTATTTTCTTATTTAATTTATTTTTATTTTTATTCATTTAAAAATCAAATAAAATCAAATAAATCCAAATAAATCATTTAATTTGTTTTAGGAAAGATTTTTGTATTAAATAGAGATCTTATATGTTGTCCATAGCCAAGAGAAACATGCAAGATTGAAAAGAGAAGAAATCTCTTTGTTTGGAAAGATTGGATGCAAGAATGGAAATCCATTATTCTTTGGATTCTTGCCAAAATTATTAACCTAATTGGATTCAATACATATACTAAAGTTTGTTGAACCCTTAGGGAGAGATTGGTCATGCGCAATCTGCCTCAAAAGCAAGAAAGAAAACTCAAATTTTTTATCAAAAAGTAGAGACCGGATCTTCCTCCATAGGCCAGTTCAGAGCATTCTAAGGATCAAACCACATTCCTGGAAACCTCCTGAAGCTAATAGCATCACTTGCACGTGTCAACACCTTCAGAATGCACCATAACAGTATCACAGTTTATCCTCCATTCTTGAGTTTGATTTTTGATATTTACGCGTGATAAATGATTTCAAAACATCCATTCATGTTTATATTTTCATTTAGAAGTTGTCTGTATAATTAATTTTGAGTTTGGATGCATATAGAGGCGTATGCCATTGCTAGGGTTTGAGGTCGTATTTTAGGGGTTTGTGATACAGGTAAAATTGGAGCAAAAGAAGGACGATATCACGCTCGTGAGATCAAAATAAGTTGATCTATATGCTTAAAATGGATTTATCATTCTTGATATTAATTTTTTAGATTTACAGGGATGTAGCTACAACCATGAAACCGTAGGTAAAGGTTTCTTCCTAAAACGACAATACCAGGGAAGAAGAAGAACCCGTGGCAACGTCCTGTTAGACCATTTGAAAATTCGCGCATTTCTTAGACCAAGCAATTTATTTATATTATATTCATTTTATTTTATTATGTATATGACTAACGAGCTAGCGCAGATGGCAAGGGGAGAAGGCATGTGAGAGGGAGGACCTGGGTGCGATCCCAGATCCAGACCTTTTTCATTTTCTGAAACAACAATTCCCAAATCCAGTACACGTCATGTTCTGAAGACCACCACACACTCTCTGATCTCATCCCTTGGATTAATCTCCATCATAGATCCAACGTGCAATGTATGTTGGTCCACCGTGAACCTTCAAAAGTTGGTCCCACTGGACCAGACGCCAGACTCTGGGTCAGCTTTGGGCCTAACAAGAAATTTGGCAGCACACCCCCTTATTCCTTCCAGCAACAGGCCCAAGTTTCAATTCTCTTTTAATTTCTTATTTCTTTATTTGTTTTAATTATTTTACAAAATCATTTGTTTTAATTATTTTACAATAAAAATCTTTTTTAATTAAATCAGAAAATCAGAAAATTACAAAAATACTAGATTTAGTTAATTATTTTCATAAACTATTTATTTGCATTTAATTAATTAGTTTAATTAGGTTAACTTAAACATTTTTTTGTAATTAAAATTTAATAGAAATTAGGACTAACTCGCAAATTTTAAAATTTATGTTATTTTCTCAATAAAAAAATACAAAAAAACATTTTTTAAATTAATTAAATTTTTACTACTTTTTGACTTATTCCCGTCTTAGTTCTTCGCGCGTTTATTTCTTGTCGTACCATTATTTTTTCAATTAATGTAACTGTTGATGGTTTGTAATAGTTTCAAATTAGGGTTTTACTTACTACTTATTCCCCGGTTTTTTATTATGTAATCCCCTCCCCAAAGTCTTGTAATAGTTAGGATTTTAATTTCTCGCTTTTAATTTCTAAAACTATTTAACTGTTAGATGTATGGACAATAGGCTTGCATGTAAAAGTTAAATGATTAATACAGTAGAAAACCCTAATTGTGCAAAGATAATTAACTAAAAAAAACACACTTGCACATGTTCACTCCTAGGGTTTTCCTCACTCGGTTGCCTCGGAAATAATGGTTGTGTCCTTCGAATGTAGGGATACCTTAGCAATGACCCGCGATTCAAAATCGTCATAAAGATCATAGTCCCTACTTGTCCCTGGAGTTGCCTACAAATTGATCTTATAACGATAGTCCCTTCGAAACGCTAAGGTATCTTTACTTGTTGCCTTCAGAGACCATTTCGTCCCTTCGAACGTCTCTTTATAAATCCAACGACGAAGATACCTACTCCTTAATAGTAGGATAGCACTGTCTAAAGGAAACGAAAATGAACATACTTTTTTTCGAGTACATAGAAATCTTAAGTACTTGCTCAAAATAAAAACTTTTTCACACAAACACTTTTCAAAACAGTTTTCAAAACAACTTCGTCACACTCTTGAGGACTGATACAAGGGTTATCACAAAGTAAATAAAACTTTTTCAAAACAAGCACACACAAGCAATTTAAAAATGAGCAAGTACTTGAGAACCCGTAGAAAACCACGGATAGAAAGGGTGCTAACACCTTCCATTTCTATAATCTACCCCCCGTACTCAAAAATATCTCGAAAAAAAGTTTTTTCTGTTATTTTTCCTTTTCCTTTGTTGGATGGAATAAAAGTCGGTGGCGACTCTTACTTACCGCGACATTTGAAAACAAAAAACGCAAACCAATATAACAGTCGGTTCTGCCACCGTATCATAGAACTGGCGACTCTGCTGGGGAGAATTATAAAGTGGGGTTTACCTTAGGATCTAGGTCATTTTTAAAAATTGCTTTCTTGTTTGTTTTGCCTGCTTTATCTTTAAAGGTTTTTGGCTTGGGTATTGTTGAAGATTCTACACCCGGATCTGGGGACACTTTTTAGGTAAAAAATAATAGATCATGGAGACTATACGGGGTAGACCGATATGGTTTAAGCGATGTCTGTGTTTGTGTGACACTTTGGTTGGTACCGGTATCCTTCATGTGGAAACGAGGAGAATACGGGGCCGATGCGTGGTGTAGCGAAGCACTAACGGACCTTAGAACCTTAGTTGAACAAACTTAGCCATTAGAAAGTAGTGAGATAGCCGTCCTCGGTATAAAGCTGAGGATTGGTTGATACTCGATGCTACAATCATTGAGATCAGACTTTCCGGATATTTCGGCCGCAAGAAAAGATTGCCTGAGCTGAAATAATGCCCGATAAAGGATGATCAGTTATATTGAGAATCTTTAGAACCCGGTTACTTTTCTAAGACAGGTTTGAAACCAACTAAACTTCAAGAGGGTACTTACATTTAACCTCAAGCAAGCCTTTGAACCTAAGGTCTATTGTGTGTTTTGGCCTGTGTGTGATTTATTCTGTTTGAACATAACATCATGCATCATAACATAGCATCCATTCTTATCACACTAATCATTTCAAGGACCAAGGGAATTTATCTTTGTCCTGCTTTGTAGATCATGGCTTCCGATCGTATAAAACACTATCCGAATCAACTTTGTGAGAATACCTCCCCAACTCAAGGAGCTAGTGTCGAGGGTTCCTGAAACTTATATGTTCACTAAGAGACATGGTCGACTTCTCAACCTGGTTACTTCAAACTTTGATGAAAAAATGATGGGTGTACTCTTTCAGTTCTTTGATCCCAAGCAAAATTGCTTCACCTTCCCAGACTATCAGTTGGTGCCTACCATGGAAGAATTCTCTCAGTTATTAGATGTACCCATTCTTGAACAGTTGCCTTTCACAGGTTTGGAAGAATTTCCTAATCCAAAAGTCATTGCCTCAGCCTTGCATCTGAAACGGGCCGGCGTGGTATCCAATTGGGAAACAAGAAGCGGAGTCAAGGTTTTTCTGGCCAAATTCCTAATAGACAAGGCCCAACTGTTTTGGGATGATATGGTCTTTCAGGCTTTTGAGGAGGTCTTGGCCCTTCTAATCTATGGGTTAGTACTCTTCCCTAATCCAGACTTACTCTTAGATGTGAATGCTATCAAGATCTTTCTCTCTTGCGGCCATGTGCCTACCTTGCTCAGAGATATCTTGCACGCTCTCCATACTCGTACCATGAAGAGAAGAGGGGTTCTTATGTGTTGCATGCCATTGCTGTTGAGGTGGTTTATTTCTCACCTCCCTAAGTCCGTATTGAAGAATGAAGAAGGTTTGGGTTGGTAGCAAAGGATAATGTCACTCACTCACATGGATATTCTCTATTATTCCCAAGCTATGGGAGATACTGCTATTATTGACCGCTGCGGGGAGTACCCTAATGTCCCATTACTTGGCATTAGAGGAGGCATAACTTACAATCCTTGTTTAGCTCTGCAACAATTTGGTTACGCTCGAAGGGATGGTCCCCAGGAGTTACTTATCGAGGGAATTATATTTAACTATGAGGATGATGTTCAAGGGTATCGCCAGAGGTTCATACGAGCTTGGAGCATGGTAAACAGATTTGGCGCCAAGGCTTTGGGGCCGAAGACTTCCATTCCTATGGAACCTTATCTCCAATGGGTACGAGCTTGCGCCCAGAAACTTATGATGCCCTACATGGAAGTTTTACCAATGATTGTGGAACCCACTACTGAAGGGAGTATTCCTTACACGGTTCTCCATCCCGATATGCCTACTGGTCTTGAAGAACTATAGATGTATTAGATTCAGCTGAAGAAAGAGCGGGATACTTATAGGGATCAGTTCTATGCCCAAGAGAGGAAGGTGTGATACGGTGGCAGAACCGACTATTTAATATTGGTTTGTGTTTTGCGTTTTGTGTCTGCAAAATGTCGTGGTAAGCAAGAGTCGCCACCGACTTTTATTTCATCCAACCGGAAAGGAAAAAAGTACATAAAAATCCTTTTTCGAGATATTCTGAGTACGGGGGGTAGATTATAGAAAGGGAAGGTGTTAGCACCTTTTCTATCCATGGTTTTCCATGGGCTCTTAGGTACTTGCTCATTTTAAATTGCTTGTGTTTATGTGCTTTGTTTTGAAAAGTTTTACTTCGCGATAACCCTTGTATCAGTCCTCAAGAGTGTGACGAAGTTGTTTTGAAAATTGTTTTGAAAATTGTTTTGAAAAAGTGTAAGTGTGAAAAAGTTTTGATTTGAGCAAGTACCTACTAGCATCTACCTACTCGAAAAAAGATCGTTTCTATTCTTATTTCCTTTAGACAGCGCTATCCTACTATTGAGAAATAGGTAGCACTGTCGTTGGAATTGTAAGGGTCAATTCGAAAGGGACGTACAATCACTAAAGCAATATTAGGACACCTTAGTAATAACCCTAGAGTCTTAAGATCATATTCGAGGAAACATTTCCGAGGCAACATTTCAGAGGCAACATTCGAATGGAACGTTTTATCTTTTTTATACAGGAGGGCAACCACTAAGACACCCTATGCTTAATGATCGTTTACCGAAGGCAACCGAAGTGAGAGTATACCCTAAGAGTGATATGTGCGAGTGATTTGTTTCAGTTATTTATCTTTGCACATTAGGGTTTTCTAACCGTATTAATTTGTCATGCATTCTTGCCATACAATCCTATTAGCATACATCTAAACAGTTAAATATTTGCAGGAATTAAAAATGCGAGAAAATAAATCTACGCTATTAAAAGGATTCAAGGAGGGGGATTAATTACATAGCCAAAAACCCGGGAATTTAAACAGTAAATAAAACCCTAAATTAACTATTACAAACCATGAGCAGTTACAAAAATATTGGCAAAATAATAATAAGCGCGCGGCAGATTAAATACGAAACGACTAGGGTTTTGACCCTTGACTAAACCTATTCGCGATTGATTAAAAAAAGATGTTTTTGTCATGTTTTGTTATTCTAAAAACCTATTTTGTATTTTTTATTTATTCAAAAAAAGAAAAGAATTAAATCAAGAACTTAACCTAATTTTCTATTTTGATTTTAATTGCAAAAACAAGTTAAAATTTCCCTAAATTGAATTAAACTAATTAATTAAAAAAACATTTATTAAGAAAATAAATATTTTTTTGGTGTTTTTTGATTGGTTAATTTAATAAAATAATTTTTGTGTTGATTTAAAAAAAACAAAAAAATTAAAGAAAAAGAATTAAAGAAAAATAGTAGAAATAACCAAATGAGCCTGCTGTCAACAGATCTGGCTGGAGACGGATCAAGAAGATGATGACCCTCAGAAGGTGAGGTGCGTTGGATTTGGTTCTGGCTGATGGATCCATAAGATGATGACCCTCAAAAGGTGAGGTGCGCTGGATCTGGTTCTGGCTGATGGATCTAGAAGATGATGACCCTCAGAAGGTGTAGGTGCGCTGGATCTGGTTCTGGCTGATGGATCCAGAAGATGATTACCCTCAAAAGGTGTAGGTACTGGATATGGTGAAAACAATGGAGAAAATGCCAAAAGCTCACGCCTGGGATCGAACCCAGGATGAGCTTCTGATTTCCTTCCTCTGACCAACTGCGTTGGATGTTAACTTGTTAATATAATAAAAACAAATAATATATTGGAAAACAAGTTAGTGGCCAGAATAACGCGCCCAAATTTAAACCATCCAGTCAGGTTGTGACACGCTGTTGTCTTCTTCCCTGGAACCGTCGTTTTAGGCTCTGAACCTTTACCTACAGACGCAGGTTTGTTGCTGAAACCTGTGTCATTCAAAAATCAAGCACACGCAATATAAATTTAATTGGGGGCCATGGATCAACTGGGTTTGAAACTCTGATCATCATGGTACCCATTATCAGGCCTAATTTTGCTTAAATCATGAAACCCCAAATTGGAGCACGAAACCCTAACAATGGCAAAAGCTTATTCCTGCACTGTAACTTAAATCAAACTATCCAGAAACATTACAAACATGATGATGAACACAAATATGTAACTTAGACATGCTAAAGATGCAAGAATTACAATAATCGAATTTGAATAATTTTGCAAACTGTGAGAGCGATAGGGAATGATTCTGGATGTTCTGACGCCTGAAAATAATTGGGAATGCTTCCTGAGATGCCAAGGAATTGATTTCTAGCTTTGAAACTCCTTGAGGATGGCTCTAAGATGGCTTTCGATGTCTCACTTTTTGTCCAAAGTTTCAGTTTTTCTTCTGACCGTCTCACTTTAAACTCATTGATTTGATTTTCAATTTGCATGATATCCTTCCAAATTTGGCCTAATCATGCCAATCTCGTACCAATAAGCCTTGATATGATCTCATTCTGATATGCCAGCATGATGAGCTTATGATTCTGTCCAAAAACCCAATCAAAACAAATCCTTGCTATTATTTACCAATTATTTGATTTAATTTAATTTTTAATAAATAAAAAATCAAAATAAAATAAATAATGAATAAAATAACATGTGAGTGAGCATTTGGGTCTTGGACCATGTTATAAGTGAGGTGAAAGCATAAAAAGTTAGGCCCATTTAGCAACAAATGCAAATTTGAGCATATTTGACTTTTGGCAATTTTGCAAAACTGGTCAACTTGGCCAATGCATAACTCTCTCAATTTTGACCATAGAGAGGTTTTCTTGGACTTTTTAGAAAGCTTAGGTTGTCCTATAAGCAACCCTTTTGGTCTCATCTCAATTGAGTCTTCCAAGTTCATGTATGAAGCTTTGACCCAAAAGGTGTTTTTGTTGACTTTCCAAAAGGACCTATAATGTCAAAATTCATATATTTTTGTGAGTGCATATTCTGAACGTGGGAGATGAATATTAGTTATAGAGAATTTCATCCTCTTCAAAATGAGCTTTGGATGGGTCATTTATGATAAAGTATGAGAAAGTTATGCTTGGTCAAAGTTGAGTTGACTTTTCCTACAAAACCCTAATTTAGCAACTTTTGAGTTTTGATGAATTATGAGCAATCCTTGAGGAATCATGATCAACCCTTGATCAAATGATGAATAATACTTCAAAATGAGGATTTTTATCAAAAATCTTGAAGTTTGACCGTATGTGGGCCACAATTGACTTTTGACCTAGCACAGTTGATTTTCAGATATTTGAGCAACTGACTGAGCAAACTTCTTCTGCAAGGCTTGAAACTTGACATGGATGATCTTGAGAATATATTAGGACAATGGTTAGCATTTGAGTCCTTTGTGGTTCACATATTTTGATTAAAATAGAAACCCTAATTAGAGATAGACTGCCTTAGGAGAGAGTTTGTCTGGTCAACTCTTGAACTTCCTTGAGCAATTTGAAGACTTCACTTGACATGTGTTGAGAAATATGGGAGGGAAAATTTTGGGGTACAACAGAAGGTTTTAGAGCTCACAAAGCAGCTTCATGAGGAAATAAGCCTTAATGTCTATCTTGGCACGAAGAGGAAGCATCCATGGGAAATTTGATTTTTTCTAGTTTTTTAGAATTGTTTTTAATTGTAACGCCTAAAAGGTGATTGAACTTTGAATTCTACTAATAAAATATTTGTTTCATTTTGGTTCGCAAATTTAAATTTCCCAAAGTCTTTGAAATCATTACATATGCATCCCATCCATAAACACTGCATATACAGGTACCATTACAGGCTTTTCATCTTCTTCGTTGTTTATTTTAGCAGAAATGTCTTCTGAAAAAAGCATCAAATATCTTCAGGCACAAAATTCCCAATTCCAACAGATGTTTATAACTTTGGCGAAAGGGAAGGAGGATCTGAAAGCCCTCATCCTGAAGGAGAAGAAGAAAAAGAAGAAGGTCTCTGGTATTCTGAATATGGGCAGAAGGTTCAGGGGGCATTAAAGCAAACAGTCGATCTAACCTCCTCATCCAAGGAAGGGGGGAATCAAGAGAGGGAGACAAGGGAAAAGGACCCCAGTCTGGAAGTTTCTGACAATGATAAAAACTACAATGATGAGCAGTATCCTCCCACTGAGGATAAATACAAGTAATTGGAAGATCATTTGAGTTCTACGGAAGTCCAGAGGATACCTGGGTTATATTTCGAAGAACTGGGATTGGTGTCGGAAGTGGTCATCCCACAGAAATTTAAGGCTCCAATTTTCGCAAAGTACGATGGGGTGTCTTACCCAAAGCTCCATCTCCGTTCCTATGTACGGAAGATCCAACCCCACACTGTTGATATAAACTTGTGGGTTCACTTCTTTCAAGACAGCCTGTCAAGGACTCAGCTTGAATGGTTCTACCAACTAGAGAGAACCAATGTCTGAAACTGGGAGGATTTGGCCGCTACTTTTTATAAGCAGTATCAATACAACGCCGACCTTGCCCCCACTCGTACTCAACTCCAGAGTATGACCATGGGTGAAGGTGAAGGTTTTAAGGACTATGCGCAAAAGTGGAGAGACTTGGATGGAAGAGTACAACCCCCTTTATCTGACAGGGAGTTGGTTGATATGTTTCTTGGGATGTCGTCAGGTCCTTTCTTTAAACATTTGATTGGTAGCTCATCGGCTGGATTCACCGAGCTGATATTAACAGGAGAAAGGGTAGAAGCTGGGATTTGGAGTGGTAAGATACATAAAGACACCTCTTCGAGTTAGGTAAAGAAGCCTTTCACCGGTAAGAAGGAAGACAATGCCATCTATAGCCCGAGAGGCCAAAGTAGAGTTGAACAACATCAGACAGTAAGTGCTGTAATGATACCTAGACCTGCGGCTGCTCCACAATGCAACAATCAACAAAGGTTGGAAAGACCACAAAGGCAGTTTACCCGGATTAACATGACGTTGACTGAAGTTCTACCACATATACTGAGATCCAACTTGGAAACCTTGAAAGAGGCTCCCAAGAATCCAAATACTACCTCTCCTCGGTACAATCCAAATGCTCGGTGTGCCTATCATTCTGATAGTTCTGGCCACGATACAAATGATTGTTGGGCTCTAAGAAATAAGGTACAAGACCTGATTGAAGCTAAAGAGATTGAGTTCGATGCTCCAGAGAAGCCCAACGTCATAACTGCTCCCATGCCTAAGCACAATCGTGGAGTTAATGTTGTTGATACCGATCTATTTCTGACCTCAGTTGAGGAAGTTTCTACTCCTCTTGTGACTGTCAAGAAGAATTTGTTGTTGGCCAGTTTATTTCCGGGTTATGGTGAAGGTTGCCACATGTGTTCATCTCTGCCTTCTGGTTGCCATTTGCTGAAGACAGGTGTTCGGCGCCTGATCAACATCAGAGAAATTTTGTTCGAGAAAACATTGATTCCAACTGTTCCATGTGAAGATATTGCAATTATAACCATTTCCGCCAATCCTTCCAAGGTCTCCTTGAGAAGACCTGTTAGGATTACATCTATTCCAAGAGTCGCTCCGATAATAATCACCCTTCCTGGTCCTGTCTCATACGCCTCGGACATGGCTGTCCCTTGGCATTATGGTGCCGATGTCTACTATCATGGCGTTAGACAAGACCTAAAGAATGAAGAGGTTAATTCCGATATCAATAACATTGTCGGGACCAGTAAGATCACCAGAAGTGGAAGGGTTTTCTACCCTGAGATTTCCCTAAAAACTGTCAATAAGCCTGTCGTTATTTCGCCTTCTATTCCTGTTGGTACTTCAACTAATACTCTTGTTCTTACTCCAATTGTCACTCCTGCCGTCGAGTCATTTGGGACCCAAGGCAAAGAAGCTATAGGTGAGCCTTCCCGGACGGAGGTACCTAGAAAAATTGTCGTAGAAGCCTCTAAGCAAGAGATAGAGGAAATATTAAAAATAATTAAGAAGAACGACTACAATATGGTCGAGCAGCTGGGGCAGACCCCCCTCAAAGATATCCATGTTGTCTCTGCTTTTATGCTCTGAGGCCTGTGCGAAGGCTTTGATCGTATTCCTCAAGACTACGCACGTGCCACAGGAGACCTCGGCTGATCAATTCAAAGACTGTGTGGGCAGCCTGACTGCTGACAATGGTTTGGGTTTTTCAGATGTTGATTTGACATCGAAACGGAGGAAGCATAATGATGCCTGACATGTCTCGATCGAATGCAAGGGCACCACTACGGCTCATGTGCTGGTAGATACTGGGTCTTCACTGAATGTCCTGCCGAAGAAGACTCTCAACCGACTAGATTGTGAGGGCTTGACCTTAAAGCCTAGTAATATTGTGGTAAGGGTTTTTGACGGGTCAAAGAGAGTGGTGCATGGGGAGGTGGACATCCCTATCAAGGTAGGTTCTCAGACCTTTGAGTCCAATTTCTATGTAATGGACATCCAGTCGTTATACTCTTGTTTGTTGGGTCGTCCTTGGATCCATGGAGCTAGGGCTGTTACTTCTACACTGCACCAAATTCTGAAGTATCCAGTAAAGGGGAAGATTGTCACTTTACGTGGCGAATAGGAGTATATGGTGAGCCACCTCAACTCCTTCAGGTACATAGATATGGACGGGGAATTCATAATAACTCCTTGCCAGAACTTTGAAGAGGTTCCCCAGATCTTGGCATCGACTGAGACCACTACCGGCACCAAACCTCCTCTAAAGATGGCTTCTCTCAAAGACGCCAGAGCAGTTGTTGAAGAAGGTAGGTATACCAATTAGGGACAACTCCCTGATTTTACTCATAAACATGATAAGTTTGGTTTGGGCTTTACTTCAGGAGCTCAAAGGGTTGTTCGACACGCTCGAGCTGGAGGACCTCCCCTACGCATCAACAATTGGGGAATTAATGCCATTGAAGACAGTGAGGAAGACTCTGACATTGACAGTTGGATCTACCCAACTACCAACGGTGGACCGAGTAACTGGACGGCTAGGGATTTTATACCAGTTTCTTTTATTCCACGGTAATTGTCTTACTTGTTTTTAAGATTGTAATAAACAATTTAAACTCTACAGCCTTGTGTCTTTCCCGAGGCACCTTGGTTTTGTTTGTGAGGGCTATTATGTGTCATTTCATATATCATCAATAAAACATTGGACGTTCCTTGCATACAAATTTTACGCTCTTTATTTTTTCTTTTCTGCTTTCACTTTATCAAAATAGTTATACTCTTACACACACTCACATCTCATACTAAAGATCCATATCCACTATGGATTCCATTAAAAACAGTTATGCTACTGCCGGTTATGAATTTGAAAATCGGATCAACCAAACCAAGAACGAAGGTGAGGAAGATTGTAAGGTGCCGGGAGAACTTGCTAGACTATTACAGCAAGAGGAGGGGGTTGTACAGCCCCATGAAGAGCCAGTTGAGACGATAAATTTGGGCACGGAAGTGGACAGAAAAGAAGTCAAGATCGGCACAAATCTGGAAGCTAAGACCAAACAACGGTTGATACAGATGTTGCACGACTATGTTGAGATCTTCGCCTGGTCATATGAAGACATGCCTTGTTTAGACACTGACATTGTGGTACATCGTCTGCCGAACAAAGAATAATGTCCTCCAGTTAAATATAAGGTCCTCCGTATGCACCCTTAAATGTCAGAGAAGATCAAGGCAGAGGTCATGAAACAGTTCGACACAGGGTTCTTAGTTGTCACCTCCTATCCATAGTGGGTTGCTAACGTCATTTTGGTACCTAAGAATGACAGAAAGGTACGAATGTGTATGGATTACAGATATCTAAACAGGGTAAGCCCCAAGGATGACTTCCCGCTTCCTCACATTGATGTTCTGGTTGACAATACCGCATAGCACAAAATCTTCTCCTTCATGGAAGGTTTCTTTGGCTACAACCAGATCAAGATGGCTCCTGAAGACATGGAGAAGACAACCTTCGTCACACAGTGGGGCAGCTTCTATTACAAGGTGATGCCTTTTGGGTTGAAAAATGCTGGGGAAACCTATCAGCGAGCCATGGTCGCTTTGTTCCATGATATGATTCACCACGAGATTGAGGTTTATGCTGATGACATGATAGCCAGGTCTCAAGCTGAAGAGGAACACCTGGATCATCTACAAAAGTTGTTCGACAGGTTGAAGACGTACAAGCTAAGGTTGAATCCGAGCAAATTCACCTTCGGGGGTAAGGCCTGGCAAACTTATGGGTTTCATTGTCAGTGACAAAGGTATTTATGTGGACCCCGCAAAAGTAAAGGCAATACAAGAGATTTCGGCTCCCCGTACAGAGAAGGAAGTTAGAGGTGTTTTGGGACGTTTAAATTATATTGCCAGGTTCATTTTACATTTGACTGCTACTTGTGGACCCCTCTTCAAGCTTCTGAAGAAAGATCAAGTGGTAAAATGGAATGACGAGTTCCAGGCAGCTTTCGAAATCAAAGAATATCTCCAAGAACCGCCAATTCGGATGCCTCCGGTTGAAGGAAGACCTTTGATACTATACTTAACAGTGCTAGACAATTGAATGGGGTGTGTGCCGGGGCAGCATGACGAGTCTGGTCGAAAAGAGCATGCAATATACTACCTTAGCAAAAAGTTTATCGACTATGAGACACGATACTCACTACTTGAGAAAACTTGATGCGCTTTGGCATGGGCTGCTCGCTGACTAAGACAGTACATATTGATCCACACTACTTTGTTGATATCTAAGATGGATCCAATCAAATACATCTTCGAAAAGCCCTCTCTCTCCGGAAGAATATCAAGATGGCATATGATCTTAAGTGAATACGATATACAATATACAACCTAGAAAGCAATCAAGGGGAGTTTATTGGCTGGTCATTTGGCTCATCATAGATGACTACCAGTCCAAGAATTTTGAGTTCCCGAATGAGAATATTATGCTGGTGACTAACTACGAAGAACCTGGATCGGATGAAGGACCCGAGGAAGGATCCCGATGGACTATGGTTTTTGACGGAGCTTCGAACCCACTCGGTAACGGCATTGGCGCAGTAATCATATCTCTTGAGGGTTGTCATACTCCTTTCACTGCTCGACTATGTTTCAACTACACTAACAACATGGCAGAGTATCAAGCCTGCATCATGGGTCTCAAAGCTGCTATTGACCTTAGTATCAAGTTCTTAAATGTCTTTGGGGATTCAGCTTTGGTGATAATTCAGATCAAAGGCGAATGGGATACGAAGCATCCGAATCTCATCCTATACAAAGAGCACGTACTGATGTTGCTCCCACACTTTGAGGAGGTGACCTTTGAATAATTTCCACGAGAGGAGAATCAGTTAGAGGATGCGCTAGCTACAATGTCTTCCATATTCAAAGTCAAATGGGACAATGAAGCTCCCCAAATCACCATTGAGAGGTTGGATGAACCAGCACATTGTTGTGAGATTGATACTAAAGAGGTGGCAGACAGACCTTGGTTTCATGAAGTGAAGAAGCACCTTGAGGCTCAGGAGTATCCCGAAGTGGCATCTATCAATGATAAGAAGTTTCTAAGAAGGTTCGCCGTGAAATTATTCCTCAGTAATGGAATCCTCTACAAGCGCAATCATAACTCTACCTTACTGCGGTGTGTAGACAAGAGCGAAGCAGAGAGGATTATGACGGATCTACATGAAGGTATCTTCGGAACCCATTCAAGTGGACATACCATGACTAAGAAGATCCTACCGGCATGTGATACGGTGGGAGAACTGACTTGAGGTTTTGCGTTTGTGTTCGCAAATGTTTCGGTTTAGCAAGAGTCGCCACCGACTTTTTATTTTATCCTAAGGAAAGGTTAAAAAGCACAGGAAAAACCTTTGAGATGTTTTCTTGGGTTTGGGGAGTAGATTATAGAAAGGGAAGGTATTAGCACCCTTTCTATCCATGGTTATCCATGGGCTCTTAGTTACTTGCTTAGATCACTTGCCTTTTCTTTTCAATTGTTTGAAATGGTGCTTTGTGTGTGTGGTTTTGAAAATGTTTTGAAAAAGATGCCTTGTCTAGGCAACCATTGTAACAATTCTTTACTCGAATGTTTTACAAAGGTGTTTGTCTTTTTGAAAAGATGTTTCAATGTTTTTGAAAGTTGTTTTGAAGTTGTGTTGTGATGTGTGTTTTGAAAAATGGCAAGGATTGTTTTGCAAGATTGATCAAGTAACCAAGAGCTATCTACCCTAAATTTCTCAAAGATCTTTCTTATGTTTTAACCCTTTTAACAGTGTTGTTTCACCATTGTATTTGGTGAACAACCTTGTGTTAGGATTTTAACGGGACGGGCGCGGGTCATCGTTTAGACCATGAATGCAATAGTGTCAAGTATTTTGGCAATTTTCTTGAGGGACTATGATCATTTTGCTTAGGCAACAAGATAGCGTCATCGAGGGACTATGATTTTTTTGTTTGTTTTTGTTTTGTTTTGTTTTTCCAAAGTACTTGACATGCAAACATGGACCATTTTTGAAGGCAACAAGTGGAGTAACCCTAAGGGTACAAGTGTGCATTCTGTTTGTTTTTTCATGCATATTTATCTTGAATTAGGTCAAGCTATTTGTTGATTTGATTTGCATACAAACCCTAAGTCTAAGCATGCCATAATTGAAAGCTTTTAAATGCGAAAATTTAAATGCTAAGCTATTACAACATGATATAGGGAGGGGGGTACAAATTTGGATTTGGGGGATATTTGACAAGGAAATAAAATCTAAATTATTACAACCATATCGAATATACAAATATTTAACATTTAAACAAATACAATTTAAATAAATATCAAAATGCAATGTATTATGCAAAAAAGGATTTTTTATGTATGTAAAAAAAAAGGTTTTCATGTTTGATGTATAAACAAAATAAAAAAGTTATATTTTTGATTATTTTTGTTGTTTAGGGCAAAACCCTAATTTTGAATAAATAGTATTATTTATTAAGTGTATACAATATATATTAATTTTATACAAAAAATAAAAAGTATATTGTAAAAAAGAAAGTATTTTTAGAGTCATGTGTTAATAAAAATAAAAATGTATTATTTCTATATTTTTATCCTAAGTATTCTAATAAATATAATATACAAGTATTTATATATATATTTACTAAACCTATTAAATATAAAAGATAAAATTAATTATTTATGTATATGAAAAAAATGTACATTTAAGAAAATATTTTCAAGGTGTAAATAAAAATAATAACTGAAAATAAATATAATTTTTATATTATTTTTTAGGGTTTTAGTAAAAAGTATTTATATTATTTACATATGTATACTAAAAAAATGAAACAAATGCCAAATAAATATAAAAAAATGTGGAAAAATATTTTTAGGATTTTTTATGTTTGAACAAAAAAAAATTAAGTCAGAATCAAAAAGAAAAATGCAAAAATAACAAATATTTCACATAATGGGCCAGGGGGTGTAAATGGAAAAAAGGGGTGCAAAGAGAAAAACAGACTCAGGCCCAGCCCAAGCCAACCTTCTTCAACCTCCATCTCTGTTTGAATCAAAAAATGCGCGTTTCCCTTGCTTCATACAAACTCCTGATTCTTTGATTTTTAGCCAAAACTCATAACACAAACAATGTAGAGCATCAAACCACGATTCCAAATATATAAAAAACTTGTCCTAACTCTAAGAAACCAGGGAGAATTTATTCACCCCCAATTTCTGACCTAGTTTTTTTTCAATGTTCATGGCTAAAATTCTCACAGCATGCTTAATATAAATGAAAAGTGACCACATGTATGGCTTCAGGGCTATGAGTAGAGCATGTTTCATTCACAAACCTAAGCTTAATCATGCTTGGATAGAGAGATAAGAGTCCATGGATTACCTGTCTCAACTTGAATCGTGCAGAGCAATGTGGCCAACTTCAATGGAGTTTGAGCTTTTGAGTAGCTTGCCTGAGGTCCAAGGAAGCTTTTCCCAAACCTAGCTTGCTTTGAATCACTCTGTATCGTGCTAGGGAAGTTCACCTGCAAAACTGAAAAATGAAAATGGCAACTGAGGTTAGGGGAGTTACAGCTTGTGTTTAGGGCTTGGAATAGTTCAGGTGGATGGAATGGAATGTGTTTGAACTTGTTTTGGCCAAAACGCACGAGCAAACTGAGTTGTGCAACTCAATCTGCAGGGATGCCCTGTTTTTGCAGCAAAATGGTGTTTTGGGGTATTAGGAGGTATGAGGGATCAATGAATAGTGCCTTAGGTCTGTTTTTGTGTATGGAAAATGTTCACAAAGTTTGTTTTGGCTCTGGTTTGCAGGAAGTGAAAGTTGGATCTCTTTTGCAAACTTGCTTGTTTTTGAAGTAAAGAAACTCAAGTTGACAATGCAGGCCTGTGAACCCTATCCTCTATGCTGCAGCATTTGCTCTTGATAAATGGGATTTGTGTACAAAGCTTTGCCTCAAAGATATGGCATGTACCTCAAGGATTTGGAACTTGACATAAAGTGTTACTTTTCAAAAATGGCAATTTTGCTTTTTCTAATTAAGGATTAATTCTATGTGTAATGCCCAAATGGATGAAATAATGCCTTAACATAATGGTTAAGCATTAAATTAAGGAGTGTAAACTTGGTTTTGAGGCCTGCAAGCTAGCAATACACACACTGATTTGAAGATGCAAGTGTTATGAACAAGCCTTGGCCATGAACAAAAGTGAGTTTTGGCCAACTTTGCAAATTCGATTCTCTCTAACCACAAGGGTGTTTGAGAAGTTCTTGGACAATTTGGAAAGCTTGGAATATGTACTATAATCCATCTTTGTAATGCAAATTGAAACTCCAACTGGAACCATGTGAAAAATGGCCAAGAAGTTGGACAAAAATCCTGCCTAGAATAGGGCAAAATTTCTCTAAGTTAAAAATGTTTTGCACCCTTGTTCCAAAAATCATAACTTGAGATAAAAGCTTCCTTTGAGAAAACTTTGTGAATCAAAGTTGTATATTTTGCAATGGACTACAACTTTCATGTTTCAAGTTTTGTTTGAATCCATTTGCATATTGGTGAAAAAATGGTACAAAGTTAGGAAAAAATAAGAAAATTTCATAACTTAGAAAATTTCTAAGTTATGAAATTTCTTCATTTTAAACCCTAATTTGCAATTTTGGGTTTCTTGATGAAAAAGTTTCATAATTTGACATGTCTTGATGAAAAATGAACCTTGGCACTTGATTTTGACCAAAAAGTCAAAGTTTGACTTTTCAGTATACAGTCAAATTTTGATCAGTTGACTGAAAAATTCATCTGTCAATCCTATGCATTTGAGATCTTTTGAACTTGTTGAATGGGTCAAGACAATTCCATTGAGTCCTTGAGCCCATATGTGAGCTTGGTTTGCCATTGGTTAGGTCAAACAGTCAAAAATAGCCTTTGTGCAGTCAAAACCCTAAAAATGACCATTTTGCCCTTTTGGTGATCTGACCAAATTTCTTATGGAATTGTGATCCAAAGTTGACCAAATGGTTCATATGAGTTCATAATGTTGATATGGGTCAAATTTCATGAAGTTTGACTGTCAATTGGCCACAGTTGACTTTTTCCCCAATACAGTTGATTTCTAGGTCAACTGTCCAATTGATTGGGCAAAGATTGGAATCAAGGCTTGAAACTTAGTATGGATAAACTTGTAAGTCCAACATGAAGCATGAAAGTGAATTTGGGAATTTTAGGTCAAAACATCCTTGTGCAAACTCAAACCCTAATTTGGGTCAACAGTGCAAGGAGGGGTCTTGAGCAGAGCAAACCCTAACTTGATCTTGAGTTCTAAGAGTCTTGTGATGAGAAAATGTTGATGAAAAGGGAGGGCAAATTTTGGGGTACAACAGTTTCCCCTGTTCAATCTTCTTGAACCTGAAGAGTTAGATTGGCAAGTTTACCTTTCGCGACTCGAGGGTAAAAGGAGATTGGACACTAGAGTGCCCAAAAAATTTGCACTCGTCCAAGCGTAGTTGAGGGAATGGGCTTAAAGATGCCATTTAGAGATGAGCTTAAAGATGCCATCTGCAGATGTGACAAAATCTTGTCAGGGGATGGGCTTAAAGATGCCATCTGGAATGTATGTTGTAGGTGAAAGAAATGAGTATCAGGAAGGTATCCCTGTTTTGGAACATCTCTGAACTGAGGGTCTGAATAAGCAATAGATTGTCATCTATGTTTGGAGAATCCGTAAACTATTTTCATAAGTCTTGGATCTTGAACAAGCAATAGATCAGCATCCACGTTGGGAAGCGTCCGTAAACTGTTTTCAGAAGTCGAAGCTTATTAATCTTATCCTGAAAAGGGTAGAATATTAGCTGAAACACAAAATTATGTTGCATGAAATGTATGATGCAATATATATGTTATATCAATGTTTATGATATATGAATGTAATGAATACGCATGTAAGCTGAGTAGCTGTCTTGCTGAGGATAGATGAATCCTGGATAATGAAATCTTTGACTGCTGCCGAGGAAAGTAAATCCTTGACTGCTGCAGGGGATCGTAAATCCTTTGATCGTTGAAAAAGAGAAGTCTTGGGACCGCTGTTGGGGAATCAGGAGTTTGGGTTGTATGCCAACCTACTGGGGATTCCTGCCTTGAGGGGATCTTCACTTGGAGAATATCTGAATACTCTGTGAGGAACTGAGAATGAGAGTCTTCATTCTGCTTGGGGAATAAGAACTCTGTGGGGAATAGCCATACTGTTGAAAAGTAGTTATCTTATTGAAGAGTAAAACTCAGGATTCTGGAAAAAAGCTTATTCCTGTCTGGAAGAAGTTCAGGTTTAGGTTGTATGCCACTTTGAGAATGAGAATCTTCATTCTGTTGGGAAGTATCAGGAACTCAGGTTATCTGCCACTTTGAGAATGAGAATCTTCATTCTGTTGGGGATATCAGGAATTCAGGTTGTCTGCCGCTTTGAGAATGAAAATCTTCATTCTGTTGGGAATATCAGGGGGTTGGGTGTATGCCAATCTACTGGGGAAGCCAAAATGAGAATCTTCCTTCAGGTCTTGGGTCATAATATTGGGTGCATGCCAATCTCTTGGGGTTTTAAGGATGAGAGTCTTCATTCTGTTAAGGGTCAGAAATTGGAAGTATACCAATCTTCTGAGGTTTTAAGGATGAGAGTCTTCATTCTGTTAAGGGTCAGAAATTGGGAGTATACCAATCTTCTGAGGTTTTAAGGATGAGAGTCTTCATTCTGTTAAGGGTCAGAAATTGGGAGTATACCAATCTTCTGAGGTTTTAAGGATGAGAGTCTTCATTCTGTTAAGGATCAGAAATTGGGAGTATACCAATCTTCTGAGGTTTTAAGGATGAGAGTCTTCATTCTGTTAAGGGTCAGAAATTGGGAGTATACCAATATTCTGAGGTTTTAAGGATGCGAGTCTTCATTCTGTTAAGGGTCGGAAATTGGGAGTATACCAATCTTCTGAGGTTTTAAGGATGAGAGTCTTCATTCTGTTAAGGGTCGGAAATTAGGAGTATACCAATCTTCTAAGGTTTTAAGGATGAGAGTCTTCATTCTGTTAAGGGTCAAAAATTGGGAGTATACCAATCTTCTGAGGTTTTAAGGATGAGAGTCTTCATTCTGTTAAGGGTCAGAAATTGGGAGTATACCAATCTTCTGAGGTTTTAAGGATGAGAGTCTTCATTCTGTTAAGGGTCAGAAATTGGGAGTATACCAATCTTCTGAGGTTTTAAGGATGAGAGTCTTCATTCTGTTAAGGGTCAGAAATTGGGAGTATACCAATCTTCTGAGGTTTTAAGGATGAGAGTCTTCATTCTGTTAAGGGTCAGAAATTGGGAGTATACCAATCTTCTGAGGTTTTAAGGATGAAAGTCTTCATTCTTGAGAGAAACAGATTTTTAGGAGCTTCAGTTGTCCATTATTCTGTCGGTGGTTGTAACTTCCAGCAGGTGATGAAGGAAATTTTGAACGACCTTGGATTCCAGCAGGTGATGAAGGAATTTTTGATGATGATCGTAACTTCCAGCAGGCGATGAAGGAAATTTTGAACGACCTTTCAACTTGAAATGTAATTTTTCTTTGGAGAATAAATCCTTGACAAATGTTGAGGAAATAAACCCATAACCGAAGCTGGGGATTGAAAATCCTTTGATTACTGGGGGTGAGAAATCCTTGCTGACTGCCGATTGCTTGGGGAGCAAGATTTTCAGTTGTTGAGGGATTTTAGGACCACTGCTGGGGATTGAAAATCCTTGGTGACTTGTGGGGAATGAGAATTCTGACGATCTCTACTGGGGAGTCCAGAACCTGGTAGACTTATGCTGGAGAAGTAAGACTGAGAATCTTCAATCTGATGGGAAGTATCTCTGTGGGGAGAATGTTCACTAATCTGGTTCCGCTTGGGGATTAATAGTTGGAAGTTTTAGCTCCGCTGGGGATTAACAGTTTTGGCTCCACTGGGAATCTCGAAACTTAACTCTGAGAGGAATTAGGTTCTGGAAGGCTCTCTGGCTGGGGAAATCAGCTTTGAGAAAGCTTTTGTTCTGCTGAGGATCCTGAAGTTTAACTCTGTTTGGGGAATTAAGTTCTGGATTTTAACTTTGTTGAGGAATTTGGAGTCTAATTCCGCTGGGGATTTCTTCTGAAAGGGCATCAAGATATATATATGTACCTTCAACCTATCAGCAATCATCTTTCTTGATTTGTAAGAAAATGATTATGTTCAAATGCATATGCCTATTTAACAAAACATTGGATGTTTCTCAAATAAAACATAAGTGTAAAAAGCAACAGGAAGACAAAGCAAATTTCTGTATTTGGAAAAGTGTTTGTATTAACTTTTTATGAGTATCTTTGTACAAAGGAGACAGACATCCTAGTAAGAGGATGTTGTCGTAAACATTGAAAAATTTATACAAAAGGAAAGATGGCTATGTGTAACAATTCCATGGGATTCCCATTCTGTTACAGCCTTCACAACTCTGAATATCTTGTCCATTCACTACTTCGTCCGCTGATGATTGGATTGACCAGAAGCTCGGAGCTTGTTGATGAAGAGATTGTTCTTTAAAGTGATCCGACGAGACATAGTCATACGCTTTAATTCCCTAACTTTTGCCTGAATCGCCCTTTCGGGTTTTCGATCCACCGGGAAACCCTTTTTTGCCCAAGTCGCCCTTTCGGGTTTTCAACTTGCCAGGTGTACAGATTTTTTTTTGTTTTTTCCCCTAATTTTTGCCTGAACCGCCCTTTCGGGTTTTCGGTTCAATGGGATACCCATTTTTGCCCAAATCGCCCTTTTGGGTTTTCGACTTGTCGGGTTGTTTCATGCGTAGTATCTTTTGACTATGTCGGCGTTCGCAGAGTGTGGCAAATCATCGCCGTCCATAGTGGTCAGAATCATTGCACCACCAGAAAAGATGCTCTTGATTACAAATGGTCCTTCGTAAGTAGGAGTCTATTTGCCCCTGGGATCACTTTGCGGAAAGATGATCCGCTTGATCACAAGATCTCCGACTTGATATACTTGACGTCTGACTTTCTTTAATTTTGGGGTATCAGTGCAAGATGAGATGTCTTGAGCTGACCAAACCCTAATCCTGTCTTGAGTTCAAGAAGTCTTGTGAGGAAAATATTTGATAAATGAGAGGGAAAATTTTGGGGTACAACAAAAACGTTTTCAAAAATGTAAAAAAAAATCAATACAAACATTGTTCGCGGTGGCGCCGCTGTACCGGTCGACGGTCACCACCGTGAACCACCGCCTCCCTCCACCTTCTTTATATCTTTCCGTCCTGCTCTCTCTCTCTCTCACTTTTTTTCTTCTTTTTTTCACTTCTGTTTTAATAAATAAATGAGGTGATGATGTTGTCTTTAAAGAACAAAATATAACGATGATAGTGTATAGAAAAGAGAGAAAGGAATACATAAAAAATGAATAATGAATAATGTTGTTGAAAACGTAAACCACTTTGGTTTACTGATTTTTTTGTTGTCTTTTCCTCTCCATGCATAGATATTTCTGCCAGCCAGCTAGTGGTGGACAAGTGGCCACTGATGCCACTCGTCATCACCGGAGAAGAGGATGTTGGAAACGGATTCTCCGTATGCCATACCATAGTATTACCATGTGCCTTAAATTTGTACCTCTTGATGCAACTACTTCACCTGAGTTGACCAGATCTAAAGGCTAACAGTGTTTCTGTTTAAATTTCTTTACTATTTTTATTTTTTATTCGTTTTTTACTTCTAAAATTCATTTTTAATTCAATTTTCACCCAAAAAATCGTTAAAAATTCACAAAATTCATTTATTTCATTTCTGGCTTTTATATGGCCTGTTTTAATTTTCCTTTGATATTTTGAATATAGTTTGTTGTTTTACCTTTTATTTTCATTAAAAAAACAATTAAAAAAATCAATTTTCTCATTCTATTTTGATTGATAAATGCAATTTTATTGTTGTATATATTCCGGCTGATCTTGGACTATGAGAAATTTTAATTATGAGCTTTATTAACATCATTGAATCTAGGGTGTTGAGTTTGACTCCACAAAAATGGATGAATGATTTTAATGATAGCTCGATTAAATTCTTTGATTCAAATATGGAATTTAATTTTTGTTCATCTTCATCTTATCCTCTTCTTACATTGTACTATATGTTGTTAGAGGATGATCTACATATCATCTCTCTAAACATATGGTACATAGATTTCTATTGACCGGCCTTAAAAATAGGTGTGACTTATATATAAGTCCACTTACGATTGCTTAACACAGCGTTAAATTTTGTCTCGATTCGAGAAATGATCATTCTTGGTCCAAACCCATGTTTGCAAGCCCATGTATGTTTAATTGGAAACCTTTGATCCAATAACCTTGAGGTTCATTGTTAGGAGGCTTTGGTCTTATCAATCCTCTAATGAACTTTCATAAATTTTGGTCTAAGTGAATCATTTCAACATCATTGATCATTTATTGTCACCTCGAGAATTCAAAGTGAATGATATACTTGACAAAAAAGAAATTGAAACTTATTATTGAGAGGCTTTGATTTTATCAATCTTCTAATGAGTTTTCAAATGCAAGTTTCAAGATGGTCATTCAACTAACCTCTAATCTCTAACTCATTAACAGTTGACTTTTTTTGTTATGCTTTTACTTTACGCCTTTACTTTTATGCACCATTTATTTTAGCATTTACATTTCATGTTACTTTCATCTTTGCTCACTTGAGCTTTCATTTTCTTTTTGAAGATACCTAATAACCAACTTGAACTATAAAATCTTTAATTTCACTTGGACTACTTGGTTACTATCCTTGGCATTTTGGAGATTGTGGACCTTGCAGAACTTAGGAGTAGAGATATTGACCTACCTTGAGACCTTGTAACTTCTATTATTATTTTGTCTGGAGTTCTTGGGGTTTACCCTGAGACATTTGTTTGTTTGTTTTCTTTGTGCGCAGGTTATTCTGATTATATTCTTTGTATGTGATTGGGAATTCAAATGTATACAGCCGTTACTCTGCCCAATTTTTGTGAAGACTTAATGCATTTGAAGCTTGATTTTCTTAAGAGGTTTATTATCTTTGTTTGTTTGGTTTCAATCCAATGGATAGGAATTCTACATTGATTCATTATGTCAAATGTTGGCTTTTTATTGGTTAGACGGTTCTTTTCCCTAGCTTTTACCTTATGCTTTAGGATAGTCCCTTCATCTCCTCTCATCTTCTTTAATTTCAAAAATCTTCTCCCTCCTTTCGAAAACTCTTCTGGTTTTCTAATTTGAACCGATTTCGCAACAAACTTGGATTTAGGTCCATGCATTTTCAAAAAACACTTTCTTAATCAAACTTTAAACAACTTAATCATGCTTTGACATTTTTGTGAGAAGACTAAAAGTCAATCAATCTCATTCAAACCATTTTGCCACTTTGGCTTTTTACTTTAAAACTTTTTTATCAAAAGATTAGACTCTGGTCAATTCTTATAGTGATGCGAGCTACTATACTTCTATGATATGTAGTGAAGTGAGATATTTTCCACTTGGGTATTGAGCGAAGCTTTATTGATTTTAAAATCCAAGCTATCTCATCCACTTTAAGATGACACAGATTCTTCTTTCTGATAGTCGTGGGCAGTAAGTATGTTCTTTCACTCGGATACAACAATGATGTATTGTCTCTTAAAATTAACCAACATACTTGTGTTTTAAATTTTTTTAAGGTGAACTACGAGTACCCTGATCCCCTACTGCACGGAAGGTGGTACATAGGCATTAAAGGTTCGCAACTGCGGCGGGTGAAAAAATTGTAAAAAAAAATTTCTCTTTTCACCTTCACCATCTATTTTTGTATACAACATTTATAGCCAAAATAAACAAATTTTCAAAGAGGTTCCTGTGGAGTACCGTAGATGTTTAAGGTGCTAATACCTTCCCTTTGCATAACCAACCCTCGAACTTAGATTCTCTCCCCCTCTTTTTTGGGTTATTCGCTCTTTTCCATTCCTCTGGAAACAATAAAGCGCGGTGGTGAATTTTATTTGATTTGGGTGAGTCAAGTCAATCCAATGGCTTAGTCTCAACATTTCTATTGCTACATGCTCGCAGAGCTTTTTTGGTGAGGGATCTTCCGCCCAGATGTTGGTTGTTTATGCCTTTATGGATCTCGAGCAGGATGCGATCCGCTTCTCTTTGTTCAACACATTTAAGAAGGGGGTGGAAAACCCTCTCCTGTAAAGCTTGCCTTCGACTAAGACATAGGAACAATCTATTCACTTGACCACTGCCGCTTCCTTCGAGTTGACAGGAAGCTCTCCTCTTGTTAGGTATTTGTCTACAGGGGTCGTTCAGCGTTCGTTGTCTACTATGGAGAATACTCCCAAAGTTGAGGGGGGGCTCTGGGTGCTCGGTCAAGGAAGAATTTCCTATATCAACAACTTGTTCCCCCTTTTTCTCTTTGTGCTCGATAGTTTGGACAGGATGTCTTCCCAGACGCTATGTCCGCGGGGAACATGTTGTACGTCCATGGATTTGAATTTATTTTTTTCTTTCTTGGACCAGGATCCAATACTCAGCGAGGTGATCTTTCTCACATGATATTCTCCTCGGACCTGGGATTCAACGAGTTGAGAGTCGATGAAGATTTTCACCTCTTCAGCTCCCAGGTCTTCAGCCAGACATAAACCTGCTAGGAACGCCTCATATTCAGCCTGGTTGTTTTAGGTCAGGAAGGATAATGAAACGGAGACCTCGATTAGGGTTCCTTATTTGTTTTCCAACATAATGCATGCGCCGCTTCCTGTCGAGCTGGAGGCACCATCGATGAAAATTGTCCATCAGCATGCCCCGTCCAGGGGTGTGAGAGAGATCATTTTGGCCACAAATTCGGCCAGTGCTTGAGCTTTGAAGTCTTTCCTTCCTTTATACTAGATGTCAAACTCGGAGAGTTCTAACGACCATTTCAATATTCTTCCCGCTATGTAAGGCTTACCGAGCAGCTGCTTTATTAGTTGATATGTTCGAATGTCTATGGTATGCACCAAGAAATAGTGATTGGGTTTCCTGGCCGTGTTGATGAGGGCTAGGGTCACCTTTTCAATTTGTTGATATCTTACTTTGGGGCCCTGCAGGGCCTTTCTCGTAAAGTATATAGGCCTCTGCTCTTCTGGGGTTTCTCTGATTAGTGTTGCGCTTATTGCCTCGGGGGTGTCGACCAAATACAGATAGAGGATTTCATCCTTCTCTAGTCGAGAAAGGACAGGTGGTTGCGATAGTTCTTTCTTCAAGTGGGTGAGAGCTTTCTCGCATTTGGCCGTCCATTTAAAGGCAACTTCCTTGTAGAGGAGTTTGAAGAGGGGAGGCGTGTGCTGGGCAGGTTTTGCAATGAATCGAGAGAGATAAGTGAGCATGCCGTTCAGGATTTGAATGGAATTTTTTGAAGTGGGCGCTAGAAACTCAGAAAATGCTCGGCATTTGTCGGGGTTTACCTCAATCCCTCGTTATGTAAGGTAGAATCCAAGGAATTTTCCTGTCCCGTACGCCAAATGTGCATTGTTTTAGGTTAAATTGCATCTGACACTTTATGGCCTGCTCGAAAACTTTCTTCAAGTGAAGGGTGTGGTTGATTTCTTCCGTTGATTTGACAATCATGTTGTCCATGTAGACTTCGAGCATGTCGCCTATTTCATTATGGAAGACTTTGTTCATCATGCACTGATATGTAGCGCCCGTATTTTTCAGGTCGAAGGATATTACTTTGTAGTAATAGTTGCCCAACTCGGTCATGAAAGAGGTATATTTTTTGTCTGCTTTCGCCATTGGAATCTGGTTGTATCCAGAATATGCGTCCATAAAAGATAATAATTTGCAACTGGCAAAGTTGTCGACCAGTTTGTCAATATTGGGGAGAGGGTAAGCATCTTTCGGGCAAGCCTGATTGAGGTCGCTATAATCAATTCACATGCGCCATTTTCCATTAGATTTATTTACAAGAACTACATTCGAGAGATAGGTTGTGTACTGGGCTTCAAAAATAAGTATGCCTCTAGGAGGTCTTTTACAGCTAGTTTTCCAGCCTCTGTTTTTTCGGGGGACTACTTTCTTCATCGCTGGGTGACCGCCTTGAGGGAAGGGTCTATGGCCAGGTGATGGCATGCAATATCTGGGTCCAACCCGAGCATCTAAGTTGCGCTCCAGGCGAATAGATCAACATTCTCCCTCAAGCAAGCTTTAAGTTGCCTCTTCGCCAAGTCAGGGAGGTCAGATCTGATATTTACTCCTCTATTGGGGTCGTTCTCGAGGGGGGTGATCTCAAAGACTCTATCTAGAATAAGTCGTACGCGATCTGAGACTTCCTCGCTACTTGCAGTTAGGGATTAACCTTCGCCTTCTACCATGGGCTATTTCCCTTTCTTCCTCTACTCTGCGCGATCCTCTATGGAAAAGCGGCTATCAAGGTTGATGGCGTTGAACCTTGGTAGTGGCTTGGCCTCCTCGGAGTTGGTGGGTAGGGAGGCCCAAGTGGTCGTTCGGGGTTGAGCGTTGATGGAACTCAGGCCCCTGGCCGAGGCTTCAAAACATTTTCTTACTGCCTGGATGTCCTCGTGGAGGGTGGCGACCAAACCCTTTGTAGTGTAGTATTTCATTTTGAGGTGTACAGTGGAGGGCACCCCAATCAGTTAAGCATGAGTGGGCCTCCCGAAGATACATTGATAGAGAGACCGACAATCCACTACCAGAAACTGAGTCTTGATGGCTCTGGAAATCACCCATCTTCCGAAGGTAACAATCAGCTCGACATACCCCCAGGGTTTGGTACTGGCCATGTTGAAGCCCTGGAGGTCTGAGCCCATGTATGGGGTCAGGTGGCTTTCGTTTAGCTGTAGGGTAGCAAATAAATGGGTGTGCATGATGTCCACTGAGCTCCCTTGATCGACCATTATGCGCCAAACATCAAAGTTTTCCATGCGAGCCTGCACGAGCAGTGGGATAATCGAGTTGGAGGCTCCACCCGATAATTCCTCCCTATAGAAAGCGAGAGTATGAGAGCCTCCTAGGAACTTATTCAGTGTGGCATCCATGTTAGAAATGGATTCGATAAGTTTCTCGAACCTTCTTTTTAAGGACCCCACTGTATGCTTGTTGAATCCCCCGCCGAAGATGACCATCGTAGCGGGGAATGACTCCCAGGGACTGTGAGAGGAGAACTATAATGGGACGTTCTCCATGTCTGGGAAGTAGAAATCTTCTGGTTGAGATACTCATGGTGACCGGTATTATGCTGATGTCGAGGCACTCCTCCCCCTCTTCAACACTCTTGGTTTATGGATCCTCCTCGCGGGCACCCTCTTTCTTCTTGTACTGCTTGAGGTGCCCGTCTCAGATTAGTATCTCAATCGCATCCTTGATATGGATGCAATCGTCGATGTTGTGACCATGGCTTTTGTGGAACCTACATTACTTGCTCTTATTGGTTCTGGGATTGGAGGGTGCCTGGTGAGGAAAGCGTACCCCAGCCTGTTTAAATTCAGAGTTGGCGCATTCGGAAAGAATACGTTCTCTTGAGGTGGTCAGAGGGATGTAGTCATGGAACCGACCAGCAGGCCCTTGTAATATTTGGAGTCTTGGGATTTGTCTTCCCGGTTTCTCTCTTCCTCCCGACGGGATGTCAAGGGTTTGTCGCTTCTCGAGGGTTGGCACTCTCTTGGTGCCTTAAATCCATGGCATTGTTGGCCGCTTCTTTCTCCTCATACTGAATGTACGCTTGAGCCTTGAAGAGGAAGGATTCGACTGTGGCTGGAGTTACGATGCCCACAACCTTCGTGAAGTCACTGCGAGAACAGATCCCTCGTTCAAGAAGGTACTTCTTCATGGCATCGGTCGTCCAGACCTGTACGGTTTCTTTGTTGAAGCACTCGATATATGCACGTAGATATTCATCTCTTCCCTGGATAATCGCTTCGAGTGAAGCCTCTGATTTTGGATGCCAAAGGTAGGCGGTGAAGTGACTCGAAAATATCTTTCCTAGTTGTTTCCAAGAAGTGATAGATTCAGGGGGGAGGCTTTTGTACCAAGCCACAACACCTTTTCTCGAAGTGGTCGGGAACAACCAGCATTTTATTGCGCCCTTCACGCCTCGGTAATCAAGTATGGCATCGATGTCTTCTAAAGAGGTGACTTCTCGAGCCCGACCAGGAGTCATGCCTCCATAATTTCTCTCGATAACGGGTTGTGGGGCTTGTTGTCATCGGTCTCTTCTGGAAATGATGAGGGGGAGTGATGGTTTCTTCCTCGCTGGGCTTCGTCATCTCGTCGAGGGGAAGGGCTCGCCCTCGACGCCTCAGTCTGGGTGATAGTACTTGCTGCGGTTGTCTTTGCAGATGCTCTTTGTCTTCTTGGAAATCAGAGAGTCTTTATCCTTCTTGGGATATGCTCGATCACGTTTCTTGCGGAAAGAAACGTTGAGCCTTTCCTTTCGTGGAGGACACCTTTCTCGGGGAGGTGATATATTGGAGGAGTTACGTCGTTGGTGTCTCCGAGGGACAGACCTTGACTGTTTCCGCTCTAGAGCCCCCATCCTTTTGCTCTGCAAGAGGATGAGGGAGTTGGTTTGGTTAAGGGAAGCAATCAGTGCTGCTATGGCTGGGTCTACATTCTGTGAAACTGGGACCGGTTGTAGAATCTTTGGCTGGTCTTCGACAGGTTTCTTAGGAAATTGTTCGTCCAAGAATAGAGTGTTATCGTAATCAGCATTGATGGGATCTGGGGACGCAGTATGTCCATAACAGGCGCGAAGTTATCCTCGATGTGAGGATGTTCTTGTCTTCCGTCGGTCTTGCGCGTCGGATAGAGCACAGTCTTTCCAGATAGGTGGTGATCACTGTGATCGGCCATAATTGATGAATGGAGAGGATCTTTGGTCTTCAGATTCTGGGAATATAAAACAGGGAATATAGTTTCCCACAGACGGCGCCATTGATCTTACCCGTTGATCAGAACCTGCAAGGTTGTCGTATGATAATCTTCAGACGAGCTAGAAAGTCGAGGAGGAAAAAGGGGGTTATACTTGCAAGGCACTATGACGATCAAGTAAGTGTGGGAGAAAAAAGAGATACAAGCAAAGTATTAGAGGTTTTGTGATGAATAATCAATATTCTATACCTGGCCCCCACATAAGTGAGAGTTTATATAGTGCCACTGGTGCTTGGCCATTGGTCCCTATTTTTGGGCCTAGATGCGGATCCACAACAATAGGTAACTTCCAGAACTTGGTCAAACCGGGAATGTGTGCTTATAACTATCTGTTAGTTTTGAGGATGAGGTAGGTTACGGGCAGTGGTCTGGCTGGTTCCTGGTTGTGTGGCTGACTTGAGGTCGGACAGACAAAGAGGCGCTTGTCGATTGTCGTAGGTCAGTGCTGGTCCTGGAGGGCAAACATTCGATGGTGCCCAGCGAAGGGCGGGGGAGCCCGGGCCGTGGTCACATGGGTTGTGCTGAAGGAGGAGGTTAGACTGGGCCCACTCTAGCCATTGAGCCAGTCTAGAACACTTACTAATTCAGTTAAGGTGTATTCTTAGCTTTATTGCTATTTGCATAACTTTATCTATTTTAGTTGTGTCTTTGTAGGCAAAATAACCCAAACAAAAGGTGGCAAGGAAGTTGGAGTTGAGGAGGAGTTATAGAACAAGAGTACTCAAATGTAAAAAGCTCAAGCGAGAAGGAAGAATTCTGACACAATCATGGAAATTATAGACATTGGAATTGATTTAACTTATGTTTTTTTGCACAACATTACTGCAATTGTATGCTTCAGCTTAAGACTTGTTGTTTTCTATTATGTATTTTGATTACAATAATTATGTATTTTGTATTATGGCTTTAGCCTTGGAGATTGAACCTTTATATTTTGGATACAACCATGTAATGTGGCTTAAGCCTTTATGTTAAGGACACAATGTGTATTTTGGATACATTATCAAGTTTGTTTTATGCATAATTGTTGTGGCCTTTTACCAATTTGGCTTTTATACATATTATCAAGTTTGGTCTATGCACAATTCAAAACACGATGAACAATATAATTTCATACATATATTATCCAAAATCAAAACATTTTTTCATTCATCATATGGTCAGGGACCATTTTCAAAATACATTAATGTTATAAGGACTTAATTTTAAAAAAAAACAACAACAAATAGACACATTCCCTTCCATTTATACACTAACTCGGTAGCAAATCTGCAAAATAAGTTGTAAACTACAAACCTGTCAACAAATCAAAACAAATGAAATCAAACTAACTCGGTTGAAATGATAATAGTTTAATAGTCAAATAAAAGTCATTAAAGTTTTGTGATGATGAACCTACAAATTGAAAAATCTGAACAAAATCGAAACCATATAAACATACAAATTACATCCGACATTTTACCTCGGATTATTACGGCGTTGGAATAACAATAAAATACCACCAAGAATGGTGTGCTTAATTCTCCCGACTCACAAAAAGGAGTATTATGAGGATCACGGCTTCCGCATCAACGCCGTCACCACATATCCGAGGTCAAAAACATACCAATGATGCAACTAGATTCTTTCGCTTTTTATTCTTACATCCGCAACGTGAATGGTAGCAGAGGAGTATGTTTAAAGAGAAGAAAGATAACACTTACATGTCTTTGTATGAAAGGATGTGTGTCTGTGAGAGAGAGGGACGTGGGAGACTTCCAAACCCATCCAATATGACATGAAAGATTCAACTTACATTTATCCCAAATAAAAATTCATAAAATAAAGTGGTTTATGGTTTGATATGAAGTGGACTTTTTGAGATACCAAATAAAAAATAAATAGTATTAAGGGGAGGTGGCCATGGATTGTCATGTTCGACTTGACCCATTTATGTTGATCTAGCTTAATTTTATTATATGGGTGTTGGCTCCTAAATTCGACACCCTTGTTTGTTATCAATATAGACCATTAATTATGAGTCAGAAGAGTTTCCTACATAAGAAGGCTTCGACCAGCTGATCATGTCGAAGGCTCATCAAAGAATGACAAGATACTTGGAGAAATTCTTTTAAGTGGGAATCTTGTTGTCTTCGACGTCGAAGGAACCTCTCGACAAAGGTACCTGACGCCCAAGGTCGAACGGTTTGAGATTTGAACTGTTGGAGGGAAAACGGTTCCCAGTAGTTACCAAGTGCAACGTGCTGAGAACAGAAGCTTCGAAGGCTGTGAGCGTGCCATGTGGCGTCATATCGAAGCATCGTAACTGCCCAGCGGTTACTTAGGATTTGTTTTAGTATAAATACTAGTCGTTCACGTAGTTTTCGCGTGTGTTCATCATCTTATACAAGTCACTCATTTAGATTCAAGTACCCAGCGTGAGCGAAAGAATCATTGAGAATGTATGTGTGAAACACCATTTAAATTAATCAAAGTCTTTTATATTTAAGCAATTTATCGCTTTTCATTCACTTATCTTCGCCGAAGCCTTTTACTCAACGCTTTTATTTATTCTATCAAGCTTTTCTTCATGCAATTTACTTAAAAGTGTCTTTACTTTACTGGCATTAATCACCATTAGGATTAGTCAAACTCCAGAAAATCAACCATGTCTTAGGATCAATCTGATCGATACTGCTAGTCACCAAATAAGTAACCTTTTGGAAGATCAGCGGTTGTTTACCAATTTCCACGGTAAACAAATTGGCACACCTGGTGGGACCTTGTGTTGATTTTTACGATTAAACATTTTATATAAAATATCCTCCTTTTACGAGAGTATTGCATGTTATTGAGAAGTGGTAGAATATACACCAACGAAACCAATACTAGGAGAAGAAGTGAAGAGATGGAGAATCCGCCAAACAATGGAGAAATCCCACAAACAAACATGGGAGCAACGGTTATCCCAATCGTAAGTGAAGTGGTAACCGCTGGTTCAACACCAGCAGTAACGGTTACACAAACGGGGCCATTACCTCCATTTACTGGCCCCAGAATGCCTCTGGGAACTCCCCCACCAAGGGGAAACCAAGGAACTAGGCCATATGTTCCCCCAGGTTTTTCGACAGTCGGTTTAAATCGAGAACCACTCTATGGCATGCCAACTTCTGAATTGCCTAGCCTGACGAATGTTGCGTCCACTTTTTCAGACCCTTTAGTGAGCGCCTCTTCGCCACTCCAAGGCTCTGGGGTTGGTATGGCGAACAGGGGTAGGACCCAACTCTTAGGAGGAACGTTCCAAGTAATGCATGGCCTTACGAATGCCTCGACAGCAGTCTTGCGGCAGCAAATGGACGAAAGGAACCACGATATGGTTCAAATGTTGGCACAAACTTTAAGCACAGTGCTAAATCCTCTAATACAAAATACCACCCAGCCGAATCAGCAAATGACAATGCAAATGGCGCGTCTGGCTGATTTTTTTGGGGTACCCCAACCTATTCGACAACCCCAAAGGGCACAAATAAGGGGAAACCAAGGTATACTTCTAGAGGAAGAAACCACTATTAACCAAGTCCAGCAGCCTGTCGAAGAAAACCTTAGGGTACGAATGGAACAACCCGGGGCCGAAGAGCCTAGAGTCATAGCCCCGGAAGTAAGGATGGTTAATAGAAACCAAAACACTGACGAAGTAGTTCAGCAGATCCAATACCAGAATATTGGTTTGGAAAATAACTTGACAGCCATGATTGAAAGAATCATGATGCAAAATGGGATGAATACGGGCTTCCGTAGGCCCAACTTTACATCCCCACTGTCAGAATATGTGTTACAAACGGACTTGCCTCCTAGATGCAAAGTCCCTAAGTTCACTAAATTTTCAGGGGACACGACAGAATCCACTGTCGAACATGTGGCAAGATACTTGATCGAAGCAGGAGAGATTTCAAACAATGAGAACCTGAGTATTAAGTATTTCCCAAGTTCCCTAACAAAGAATACGTTTACTTGGTTCACAACTCTTCCCCCCAATTCGATCCACAATTGGACCCAGTTGGAGAGACTATTCCATGAGCAATTCTACATGGGACAAACCAAGATAAGCCTGAAAGAGTTGCCCAGTGTGAAGAGGCGATTCACTGAACCTATAGACGAATATCTAAATAGGTTTAGGTTGCTCAGGGCAAGATACTTTACGCAAGTGCCAGAACATGAGTTAGTCGAAATAGCCGTAGGAGGTCTAGATTACTCCATTAGGAAGAAATTAGACACTCAATACCTGAGAGACATGGCCCAATTGGCCGATAGGGTTCGACAGGTAGAACGCCTTAAAGCTGAAAAAGCCAGGGCGACAAAGACTCATAAAAGAGAAAGGATAGCGTATGTCGAAATGGACGATGAAGATCCAGAAACATTCGACGAACCTATAACCGTCGAAGAAAGTGAGGTCGATTTAGCTGAGTTAAAAAAAGGGCCACCATACTCTTGCAAACTACTAGTCCCCTCAAATGGAAAAAACCCCACTGGTCCTGAAAGGGCCAATGATAGGTTCCCTAAAAAGACTTACAGTTTTGATATTACAAAATGTGATGAAATTTTCGACTTACTTGTAAAAGATAGCCAAATGATAATACCCCCAGGGGTAAAAGTGTCTCCTCTTGATCAAAGAAAGAAAAGAGGCTTTTGTAAATATCATAATTTTCTGGGCCATAAAACATCTCAATGTTTTCTTTTCAGGGATCTCATACAAAATGCTATCGAAGAAGGGAGGTTGAAGTTCGCTGATAAGACCCCCATGATTGTGGATTCTAATCCTTTGCAGGCTAAAGCCCACTATGTTGAGCCTTCAGAGGTGAATGTGATCGAGGCTTCTAGGAGTCAGGTGAAAAGGCCAGGAATAACTATGGTCGAAGTCACCAAAGATCATATCAACATGCCAATCTTTGGCAGTTTTTCTGGGAATCTTTCTAGAAAGACAATCGAAGCAGTCAAAAAAGCTGCTGAAGGCCCAAACCTGGAGACAGGTGGAGCCTCAAAATCTGGAGCTAAACCCATTTCCTACTTAGCTGCAGCGCAAGGCCAGACAGAAGACCTGGAGGCCCAAATGAAGCAGATGACTCTTGCTACTAAAGACAACATGAATGTCAACATGGTCGAAATCTCTCAATCGAAAGTTTCAGAGGAGGCCATGAGGCAAGAGCAAGAAAACAGAACGGCTTTCCCTCGGGAAAATGAAAATCTGGTAGATTTCCTGCAACGATGCCAGAAGAAGAAGTCAGAAGTAATGCTGTGTCCTCGATGCAGCTCTATTTTTGACAAGAAAGCTGCTAAACACATCGAAGGTGTGAGAGCAGCAAATAAAAGAAGGGAAGGTGTTGATGTTCGACATGACCCCAGAAGAACCTACCAAAAGGGTTCAAATCAAGAAAAGAGGCCACTAACTTTTAGGCCTCCAGCCAATGTGCCAGTTGATACGTGGCTCAAAACATCGAGTCGAAAGAGACCGAGCGAATAAAGGTGGCATTCCTTCGAAGTTCCAAGAGGTTCGTCTTTGACACTCAAGAAAGAACCTCATGTCGCTGCCTCCAAAGTGACCCAGGTATCAAGTAACTACAAGGGAAAGAATCCAATGTCTCGATCCCAGTGGAGAAGATACCAAAGACGGCGTAAGGCTGAGAGGGAAGCTGTCAACGAACCAAAGCCGGAGTCAAGTTCAAATGTCCCCCAACAAAGGAAAAGAAAGCCTTAGGAGAGGGAACCAGTGACCATTAGGCTGGTATGGCCTAACCAAGGCGAAGTTGGTGACAAAGATGGCTCTGAATCTGATGACACCTTGGATATCATGGTGAATATAGTCTCAGTTTTGCCAAGAGAGTTCAACCGCTAGATGGAGGTTGAATCGAACGACTGGGAAGTTGAATAGGAAATGGCCAAGCATAGGCCAGTGTGCTACTTTGTCATGGATAATGGTTGTACTGAAGAGCAAAATGGTTTCTTCGAACCACCTACTGAGGCGATGAAAAGTCACCTCAAGCCTTTATTCATAAGGGCAAAACTCGAAGAAGCCACTGTAAACAAGATCTTGGTGGACTGTGGGGCAACCATCAACATAATCCCCCACTTCATGCTAAGAAAAATAGGCAAGAGTGATGAAAACATTAAGCCTCATAACATGGTCCTGTCGAATTACGAAGGAGGAATAGGGACCACTATGGGTGTGATCCAACTAGACCTCAAAGTAGGATCCATCCTTCGACCAACTATATTTATGGTCATATCGGCTAAACCAAATTATAATCTATTGTTGGGCCGAGAATGGATACATGGTGTTGGAGCAATACCATCATCAATGCACCAAAGGTTAATATTATGGAGTCCTGATGGAATTGTCGAGAATATAGAAGCAGATCAGAGCTACTACTTGGGCGAAGTAAATCACCTAGGGAGAGCTGACTTCGACAAAAAATTGGCTCACATTGGGCCATGCCCAGCACCTAACTTCGACATGGCGCCAGCGCCAAATGCTTTTTGTTCCTTGTACCTGCACCCTGATCATGTTTTTCAATGGGACAAAGAAGACTTATCCCACATTGATTTCAGTAAGCTAACTGACATCCAGCCAACTGGTTGGGGAAGTGAATTCAGTGATAATGGCTGAGTCACAATCACTACAACGAATTTCGGCTTACGTAGCCGAAATAAGGATGATAGCGGCTCTCGAAGCCGAAGTAAAATATATGGCCACCCAGGCCAACGACCAAGAGCTACCTTCTGCAGGTCCGGGAAAAGATTTCGACCCAGAACCTCCTGATATCATGACAGAAGGAATGCAGGGTCAAAGGCTCGACGCCATTTATGACGATGAGCCTTTGGGATTCGAAAAGGACCCCCTGGCGAACAACATCAAAATGTTAGCACAGGATCCTTTAGAAGAAATTAACTTCGGCGAAGGGTTAGAGAAAAGGCCAACTTACATCAGCGCCAAAATAGACCCAGAGCTCAGGGTTGAAGTGATCCAATTGTTGAAGGAGTTCAAGGACTGTTTTGCATGGGATTACGACGAGATGCCTGGTCTCGACAGAGGATTGGTAGAACTTCAGTTGCCAATCAAACCTGGGAAAAAGCCAGTCAAGCAAAGTCCAAGACGCTTCGCTCCAGAAATACTGTCGAAGATCAAAATGGAAGTCGAAAGACTGCTGAAGTGCAAATTCATACGAGCTACGAGGTATGTCGAGTGGATTGCAAACATTGTGCCAGTAATTAAGAAAAATGGTACGTTGAGGGTATGTATAGATTTCAGAGATTTGAATGTTGCAACACCCAAAGATGAATATCCTATGCCGGTGGCGGAAATGCTAGTCGATTCTGCTGCTGGCCATGAGTACCTGAGCATGCTCGATGGTTACTCAGGATACAATCAAATTTTCATTGCTGAAGAAGATGTGTCGAAAATAGCTTTTCGATGCCCCGGGGCTTTAGGCACTTACGAATGGGTAGTGATGCCTTTTGGCCTAAAAAAAGCTGGGGCAACATATCAGCGAGCGATGAACTCTATCTTCCATGATTTTATTAACACTTTTATGCAAGTATATATTGATGATATTGTTGTAAAATCTGTTTCCAGGAAGAACCATATAGACCACCTTCGACAATCATTTGAAAGAATGAGAGAACATGGTCTAAAGATGAACCCTTTGAAGTGTGTGTTCTGTGTAAAAGCTGGAGATTTCTTGGGCTTCGTCGTCCACAAGAAAAGAATCGAAATCAACCAGAACAAGACAAAGGCAATCTTGGAAGCGAAAGCGCCAACGAACAAGAAGGAACTGCAATCTCTGCTGGGCAAGATAAATTTCTTGAGGAGATTTATATCTAACCTAAGTGGAAAAGCTCAAGCCTTCTCACCCTTACTTCGACTGAATAAGGAAGGATTCGAGTGGGGGAAAGAGCAACAGGAAGCCTTCGACAAGATCAAAGGGTACCTCACCAAGCCGCCTATTTTGGTGCCTCCTTGTAGCAATAGGAGTATGAGATTGTACATAGCTGCATCCGACAAAACTTTGGGAAGCATGTTAGCCCAGGAAGATGAAAATGGAGTCGAAAGACCCATTTACTATCTTAGCAGAGTTTTGAGCGATGCAGAAACTAGATATAGCGAAGTTGAAAAATTATGTCTATGTCTTTATTTCTCTTGTACAAAGCTCAAACAATATATAAAACCAGTTAATGTGTATGTTTCTTCTCATTTTGATGTTTTTAAATACATGTTGTCGAAACCCATCTTGCACAGTCGAATTGGCAAGTGGGCGCTAGCATTAACTGAGTATTCATTGACCTTTATGCCTCTTAAGGCAGTAAAAGGGCAAGTGGTAGCAGACTTTATATTCGACCACTCAATTCAGGTTAAAAATATAAATTACGTGGAGATAGAACCCTGGAAGTTCTACTTCGATGGATCCAGTCATAAAGACGGAACAGGAGTAGGGGTCTTAATTATTTCTCCAGAAAAAATTCCAACAACATTCAAGTACAAGATAGAAGGTACTTGTTCGAACAATGAGGATGAGTACGAATCTCTAATTACTGGCCTTGAGATATTGTTGGAATTGGGGGCAACTCGAGTCGAAATAATGGGAGACTCAGAGTTAGTCATCAAGCAAGTCACAAAAGAGTATAAATGCATAAGAGAAAATCTTATTATGTACTTTGTGATAGCAAATCGTTTATTGAAAAAATTAGAAGTGGTTAACATTCGACACATACCTAGATTGGAAAATCAAGTAGCCAATGATTTGGCATAGATTGCATCTGGGTACAAAATTTCAAAAACGAGATTACAAAGAGCAATCGAAGTTCGAGAAAAAATAAAAGCAACCAGCCTGTCTCCAACAGATTTGGAATCGACAAGACTAGGGTATGCTGATCAAAGGAACTTTGAAATTTCGTTCATAGATAATTTGTCGGAGCAGGATTGGAGGAAACCCATTGTAGATTATCTACAAAATCCAGCAGCTTTGACAGAACGAAAAATAAAATATAGGGCGTTGAGTTACGTACTCATGGGTAATGAGTTGTTCAAAAAGACGCCTGAAGGGGTATTGCTAAAGTGCTTAAGCGAAACTGAAGCATACATAGCCCTTTCGACTACGCATGCTGGAGCATGTGGGGCTCACCAAGTAGGCCATAAGATGAAATGGTTGTTGTTTCGACAAGGACTATACTGGCCCACTATCTTGAAAGATTGTGTTGAGTTCGCGAAGGGTTTCCAGGAATGTCAAGTCCATACAGGCATCCAACATGTACCAGCAAGCGAACTTCACTCAATAGTGAAACCTTGGCCTTTTAGAGGATGGGCGTTGGATCTTATTGGAGAGATTCGACCAGCATCATCAAAGAGCCCGAAGTATATACTGGTAGGCATTGATTATTTCACCAAATGGATCGAAGCTATCCCTTTAGTCAATGCAGACCAAGAAAATGTCATTGAATTTATTCAAAAGAACATTATATACAGATTTGGAATCCATGAGACTATAACAACTGATCAAGGGTCAGTGTTTACTGGTCGAAAGATGCATGTATTCGCTCAAGAAACAGGCTTTAGACTCCTAACATCAACGCCTTATTATGCACAGGCAAATGGTCAAGTCGAAGCAGCGAATAAAATAGTGATTGGCCTGATAAAAAAGCATGTAGGAAAGAAGCCAAAAAATTGGCATAAAACGTTAGACCAGATTTTGTGGGCCTGTCGAACGTCCCCAAAAGAAGCCACAGGTACAACACCATATCGGCTAACTTTCGGTCATGACGCAGTACTGCCATCAGAAATTTGTCTTCAATCAGCGAGGGTTCAGAGACATCAAGATATTCCCTCTGAAGTTTATTAGGATATGATGTTAGACGAACTAGTAGGTTTAGACGAGGAAAGACTACGAGCTCTCGACCTACTGAGAATTCAGAAGAAAAGAGTGGAAGAGTCTTACAATAAGAAAGTAAAACCTAAGGCATTCTTGCCTGGAGAATTAGTTTGGAAGGTGATTCTCCCCATGGATCGAAGAGATCGAAGCATGGGAAAATGGTCACCCAAGTGGGAAGGACCATTCAGAATTATTCAAATTGTTTCTGGTGGAGCTTATGAGGTCGAAGAGTTAAGCGAAGATAAAAGACTCTTGAGGGTAAACGGAAAATATTTAAAAAAGTATAAACCTATGCTCCAAGAGATCAAAATAAATAACAATTAATGACTAAGTTAACCATAAAGAGCCAAAATGGAAAATGATATATTGATTAACCAAAATGGCTACATTGTATTACAAAAATTACAGTACATGGTCAATGAGGTGCTGAGAAAATTAGAAAGGGATGGAAGCTTTAAGTCGAAGATATTTGGCTCGCTGCAACTCCAGCCGTTTGTTACACAAGGCATTCGCCTGAGAAAGTCTGGCAATCTGGTCATCTAGGGCTTGGGCCCTTTCAGCGAACTCTAGGCCTCGAGTAACTTCATCTTGGCTCTCTGCGTCTGAAACAGTCGAAAGGAGTTCCTCTTTGCGCTTAGTGTTAGCGTTTAATCTAGCCTCCAACTCCTCGATCTGCGCCCTTATAGAGGCGTTATCTTGATATATGGCTTCGATTTCCTGCTGCTTGGACGTCTTCTATTTTGACAATTCTGCAATTCGAGAAGTCGATTCAGCTACTTCAGTCCAAGCAGAAGAACTCTTGCCATGCAGTGTTTCGAGTTGGTTGTTGAACCCCCTTCGACGATTATAGTCCGCAGAGACTTGGTCAATGATGGAGTATAACTCCAAGATGAAGCTGGAAATTTCTGGAGAAACAGCAAGCAAATCAACTGCACCCAAGACAGCTCCCAAACAAGACTGGGCAGTAGGATCCCCCTCCAAAGCCTTCATCAGATCCTTCTTGAAGAACTGAGCTTTGACTTTCTTCAAGACCTCATCGAGAGGAGAAGTCGAAGTAGACTTCCCTGATGCAGTAGAAGCATCATGGCTAGGGTCAAATGAATTCTCCCTGCTCTCAATGATGGCATTCAGATAGCCCATTGGATCATTTTGCTTCAAAAGGGCCAAGTCTTCTTTAGACCTGGGCTTTGTCGAGGTGATCGTTTCTGCAGCAGTGGTGGCTTGGGGCTGAGTTTGTTCAGCAGCATCAACATCAACATGACCCTCTTCATCATGTTTCTCCTCTGTCTCATCGACCACTTGAGCTTCCTCCTGGTGGTGTTCCTCTGTTTCAGCAAGAACTTCATCATCCACCAGTTCCCTCTCTCGTTGTCTGCTATGGTCAACAGAGTCTTGTGGCTCTGAAGTTTGATTTACTTCGTTAGCATAACCGACGAAAGAAGAAGGATGGTGGATGGGTTCCCCAGCGCTGTTTACAAAGGAATCAGAACCTTCGACAGGATGCCCAGTTGGTGCCGAAGTTCCAGCTGTCTCCTGAAAATAGAGAGGAAAAAATATTCTGATTAGGGAGATACACAATCGAAGGTGATCATCGACACCTAAGTTAAAAGTGGTCGAAGGCACTACCTGTAAAGGAACTTCGGCCCCAGGGCTAGAGTTGTCACTCTCAACGGGTTTGCTGTGTAAGATGTTTAGCTCCTCCTCCGTGGGCTCTTCGATGATCACAGGAGGTGGCCTGGGTTTATTCCCTGCGACCTTGATTCTTATCGTAGGTCGAGGCTCAGAAGCAGGGGCAGTCTTCTTCACCTTTCTCCGTTTGAGAGGAACAGGGGGAGATTCGTCCTCGTCGCCACTCGAAGATTCGACCATTAATGCAGGTCGCTTCTTAGGCGCAGGACTCTAAAAGCCCCAAATGGAGTTGGTTTAGAACGCAGCATTGAAAACCAGGATGTTTAAAACCAGCAGGAAACAAGAAAATTTTGTTACCTGTGTTGGAGGTTTTGTAGAGGGACCTCCACCCTGATGGCTGTCTGTGGCCTTCTTTGCCACAGGTTTTCGAACAACTGAAAGAAGACACGTTCATAAGTTATAATTGACAGTTATAGGTCGAAATGGAAAGACAAATATAATTTGAAGAGGGAGCGTACATTTCTTTATTTTGTCGAGAACCAAGACGAAGGACTTCTGGAGTTCGTTTGCAAAATCCTTTTCGTTGAAGAACTCTTCGACATAATATCTCTTCCACCAGTCTTCAAAAGATGGTGAATAGAGGAAGTTGAGTTGGTAGTCAAACAATGATAGTACGGTCCGACCAACGTACCTACCAATATGCTTGGTAGCAGCATCCTCAGAGTAGTCATTACAAAAGTATAACACTGATTTCTCCCTAGGGTAAATGGGAGAGGGAAGCGATTGGATAATGCCAAACTGTCGAGAGACAAGATTTGGATGGTAAGCAATCAGGCTCAGATGATTCTTTGAACTCTTGAAGCGCAATGGAATTATCCTGGGAGTGAGAAACGCTTCCCACAGTGTTGTGTGCTCTTCGAGGTGAGGATCCTCTAATGACTTGGGATGGGGCCTGGTGAACCACCCTGGACCAAACTTTCGATTGGCGAAAGGAGCCATGGTCGAGGTAAATTCCTTCCTCCCTGCAAACATCTGAACGAAGTTTGCAAAGGTCTTTTGGAGTTCCAGCCCATCCTCAATGGGAGTCAATAAGGCAGGCCTGGTGCATTCGACACGCCTTCTGGCTATCTCAGGAACCTTTTCGTTTATTTGAGCCTTATGGGGTAGAAAAGACTCAAAAGTGGCGTTTAGCCATAGTTGTAGTAGCCAGAAGGGTCCAGCAAGCAGCAAGCTGGCTCTATTTTCTATTATTTTTAATTGAGTCGCTCCACTGCTTATTGACTCATATAGGTTCGCCAGTATTAATTCGGCCAAACAGATGTTTTGACCGTGATGAAGCTGAGTAGCAAGGGTGACCATTTTCTTCGTCACCTGTAGGGATTTCGTGCAGAACACGAAGCGTGACAGCCAAAGGGCTAGAAACGCAATGTGCTCCACATCCGTCACTACAACCGTCGATTTGTCATGGTAGTGGTTAGTGAAGGTGGTATAAGTGGGTTTGGTAGCTGAAAACCCAATCTGGTCTTCAGACATTTCCTCTGGGTCGAAGTAATTCCCAGTTGGTCGAAGACCAGTAATAGCAGCCACGTCGAAGAGAGTGGGTGTTACCATTCCACAAGGCAGGTGGAAGGTAAAGTGAGTATAGTCCCAAAATAGCAAAAAAGCTACCAGCATTTCAGGACAATAGTTGAGACCAGTTTTGGACAACATGACTAGGTCATAAATCCCCATGCCCTTCCAAATCGAAGCCTGAAACTTCTCCATCTTGTCGAGCCAAGCGTTGTATTCTGGTGTAAGGTTAGGGCTAGACCTAAAAGCCCTAACCCCCCTGTTAAAGAACCGAAGATCTATTTTTTCTTTTGCAGGATCTTCGGTATCGTCTGTCGCCTTCTTGGAGCACCCAATGGGCTTGAGTGCCTCATGCACAGGGAAGAAATCCTCGATTTTCATTGGGTCAGCAATGCATGCAGATAGAGGACCGGACATGGAGAAAACCTGGTTGGAGTATCCAACAGGAATCAGCAGTTGAGAAGAATAAGTTTCACGCTCAACATCTCCCATGGGTTCGGGAACCCTTCACATTCCCATGGAGTTTACTATTGGAGCAGTTGAAAAGATTGCCGGTTGAGCAGTTTTAGAGGGAGTGCTAGATCTGGGGACATTGGAAGAACGAGAACGTGAAGCCATTTCTTGGTTTGAGATAAAGATGGATGAAGAACAAAGGTTTCTGGGTTTGGAGAGGAAGAAGCAAAGGTTTGATTGCAGGAATTTTTGTTCGACTTAAGGCTTGGATGAAGGAAAGCGTAAAGAGTCCAACAAGGGGCACTTAGCGCTATTTATAGTGATTGGAAAATCACAAGACTCGAGGTCATTTAATATCTCAGACAAGAGTGGGGCAGGTGGCGCTCATTTGGTGATGTAGCCGTTCTGAAGAACGGAAACGCTGCAGTGTGCGTCCTCGATTTCGGAAAATAGTCATGATGACAATATGTGAAGGGACATCGGGCGTGCCAAACGCCTTACTGAAGTGACGTCTTGGGAGCAGGTGAAATGATGACTTTTTGAGATTGTCAGTTGGTTGGTAGGAGACGAAAAGTGCACAAACTAATTTGTGGCTGAGGGTGAAGGACAGGTGTCAAATGGAATATCGAAGAATGCCTTTTTCTTTTTAGCGTCGAAATAAGACATTCTTGGGGGGCAATTTGTTGGCTCCTAAATTCGACACCCTTGTTTGTTATCAATATAGATCATTAATTATGAGTCAGAAGAGTTTCCTACATAAGAAGGCTTCGATCAGCTGATCATGTCGAAGGCTCATCAAAGAATGACAAGATACTTGGAGAAATTCTTTTAAGTGGGAATCTTGTTGTCTTCGACGTCGAAGGAACCTCTCGACAAAGGTACCTGACGCCCAAGATCGAACGGTTTGAGATTTGAACTGTTGGAGGGAAAACAGTTCCCAACAGTTACCAAGTGCAACGTGCTGAGAACAGAAGCGTCGAAGGCTGTGAGCGTGCCATGTGGCGTCATCTCGAAGCAGCGTAACTGCCCAGCAGTTAGTTAGGATTTGTTTTAGTATAAATACCAGTTGTTCACGTAGTTTTCGCGTGTGTTCATCATCTTATACAAGTCACTCATTTAGATTCAAGTACCCAGCGTGAGCGAAAGAATCATTGAGAATGTATGTGTGAAACACCATTTAAATTAATCAAAGTCTTTTATATTCAAGCAATTTAACGCTTTTCATTTACTTATCTCCGTCGAAGCCTTTTACTCAACGCTTTTATTTATTCTATCAAGCTTTAATTTCTTCATGCAATTTACTTAAAAGTGTCTTTACTTTACTGGCATTAATCACCATTAGGATTAGTCAAACTCCAGAAAATCAACCATGTCTTAGGATCAATCTGATCGATTCTGCTAGTCACCAAATAAGTAACCTTTTGGAAGATCAGCGGTTGTTTACCAATTTTCACGGTAAACAATGGGATACTTTGAAATTAGGATGAACTCTTCTGAATCTAAACTCGAATTTAGATCTAATTATTGAGTTTGCACACAGCCTTCTCAAACATAAAGTTTATAAGAGCGAAGAACCTCATGTGAAAGACCGAATTTGACACAATTTCTCAAGCATAAAATCTATAAAAACAAGATTTATATGAAAGATCGGATGGTATATAACTCAAGATATAAAAGTTAACCATTTAATTTTAGCGAAGAAAGACTAATTCTACTAAAGCATGATAATGTAATGCATTAAACCGTCTACCATTAGCGTCCTTTTGAAAAGACACCCCAACAAAACATCAAACAAAATCCTTGTCAAAATCGGCACAAGCTAAAGTTTTCATGAAAAATTGACAATCACTATGTGGGGGCATGAATTTATTCAAGCATGTTCCATTTATAAATATAAATTAATTAGTATTATAAGTACAATTAAGATAGTAAAAAACGACTGGGACATTAGAGATATTTGTATTATGAAATAGTTGATAAATATTGACTATTTGGTATCTTAATATTATAATACTTGTATTTGTCAAAAAAATTATGCAAGTTCAACAGTCATTGTACGACTAGATGAGCTAACGAAATTTTGTCAAAGATGTTACTGCTTCCCACCTTTGTTTTCTGTTATCTTTGCACGTGGCATTGTCAACATGACATTTAGAAACTCCACAACTCAATGGATTTGACCATTTTGAAGATGCTTGTAGTACATTCTCTCGTACTTTAAATTTGTCTATTATTTATTTTTATGATTAAAAATGTTTTTAATATTGATTTTATAATATTTTTTTATTTTTATAAATATTTGTTTCCAAACTTATTTTAAAATATAATAATTTATTTTATAAAAGAAAAGAAAATTAATAAAAAAACTAAAATAATACATCATAACATGTTCAAGTCTATGACTTCTTACTTGCAACATTCATTCTTTATCAATCGTGCTATGTTACTCATTTATAAATAAATCCAATTGAAAGTATATATATATATATATATCTTTCATATACTTTCAATTGGATTTATTTATAAATGAGTAACATAGCACAATTGATAAATAATGAATGTTGCGAGTAAGAAGTCATAGATTTGAACATCTTGTGATTCATTATTTTAGTTTTTTTATTAATTTTCTTTTCTTTTATATATATATATATATATATATATATATATATATATATATATATATATATATATATATATATATATATATATATATATATATATATATATATATATATATATATATATATATATATATATATATATATATATATATATATATATATATATATATATATATATATATATATATATATATATACTTTCAATTGGATTTATTTACAAATGAGTAATATAGCACAATTGATAAAGAATAAATGTTGCAAGTAAGAAGTCATAGATTTGAACATCTTGTGATGCATTATTTTAGGAAGGAGAAAGAAAGAGTATTTGGGAAATCCGCGTATCTCTTAGCTAAGTAAGTTTTTATTTATTACTTTTTTCATTGCCTAACCTGTACAGTCATGCTTTAACAAGTTTATGTTTTGATGATTACAAACATCATGATCAAGGTAAAAGGCATTATCAAAAAGAAGAAGAAAAAGTATCTACTCAAAATGGACTTTTGGCTTGCATTCTAAGTTACTCCTAAAGAAGACTTTGGTATTTGATCTTCATTATGGTATAAGACTCTGAATCAATGTAGTATGTTACTATATTACTCAAAATATCTCTAACATTATGCATACATGTTTCATGACTTTTAATATAACTAGCATTGCATTTCCAAGTTATTAAAAAGTTTATTTCACTTTTTCATATAGTGGTAACCGGTTACAGGTTTCTGGTAACCGGTTACAGGCTTCAGCATTTCAAAAATTTTAACGTTGCATGCATGGGTAACTGGTTACTGCATTCTGGTAACAGGTTACCGCTGAAATGAATTTGAAAAATAAGACAGTTTTGAATGTTGTTTGTTTGTTGCATTTGTCCATGAACCATTGCACTTCTACATCCATTTAGAACCTTTTGAAAGGGTGCAATACATGTATATAATTTAAATATTTCTGAAGTAGAAACACAAAAAAAAATTAACAACAATCACAACATACAATTCAACATTTTGTTTCTCATGTTCAAACAAGTGCATGGATTAATATTTTGATCTTGCATGAAACTTTTACTCTTACATTTTTAAATACATCATTAGAAAATTTTCATCATATGCATTGAGCACTTGTGTAATGTAACACCCCGTTTTTGATTAAATGTTAATTCGGTTATTTGAAATAAAAATATTCATAATGATAAAATACTATTTTGAGTAATATTAATTTGGTGTGTAGTAATATTTGGCTTTGTTTGATTAATTGGCATGATTAGGTTTATATAGAATAAATATTATTTAATGTAATATTGTTTAATAGGGTTATATATTATAATTTGAATTAAATAATTGTTGGGGCCAAATTGTAATTTTAGAAAGATAGAGGGAGGAAAGTTAGTAGTAGAAGGAGAGTTTATAAAATAGAAAAGGAGAGTTAGTAAGAGAGAAAAAAGAAAGGAGGAGAAAGAAGAAAGAAAAGAGGAGAAAGAAGGAAGAAAAGAGAAGAAGAGGAGAAAGAGAGCTAGGCTTGGAGTTGCAACATCTCCATCATCTTGTTTCAAGAAAACCCACACCAAGGTAAGGGGTTTGATTCTCCATCTCATATTGTTAGGTTTTGTATGATACATTTTGGATTTAGGGGTAAAATTGATAATTGATTTTTTAGGGTTTTGTTGGTTGATTGTTAGAATGGTTTAGAAAAGTTGGATTAGGAGTATGGTTTGTGGGTGTATTAGGTGCTAACTTGTAGAAATCAAGAGTATTGAAATGGGAAAGAAAACCATGGTAGTTGAATGAGAAAAACTCAAAAGAGTGGAGTTTTCACGCAGGCCTCACAACACGGGCCGTGTTGCAGCACACGGGTGCCCGTGTTGCTGTTCTGACTTGGCATTTTCTTGGCTCGTTCTGGTGGCCTCACAACACGGGCCGTGTTGCAGCACACGGGTGCCCGTGTTGTTGTTCTATAGCCACCAAAATTCTAATTTTCGCACTTCCTTTAGAACCCATTTGTGTTCCGATTTCGGTAGATTCGTCGACGGAGCAAGTTGCTCTGAATCCAAAGAAAATTGACGTGCTAGTGTAATCCGACGTGTAGCTTGACATAGTGAAGTTCGTCTTGCGCAATTTCGACTTTTAAGAATCGACCCGATTTTAGTGCGAATGAAATAAGTTGAGTTTAATCCCGAATCTAACCGTTCGAGTTACATTCCGGTGACTCGATCGCGATGAGAACATTGAGAATAATGCCGGTTCATTGATAATGACTTTATGTTGAAATATACTTTCCGATTTGGAATTGTTGATAGTTGATGGTTTATGTTTTGGTTGAGTAAGTAATCTTGTTTGTATACATTTTACTTGACGTTGAGATTTATAAATTATATATATGCATGCATGTACAATAGTTGATGTTCCATTGGTTGGATTTGATGGCATGTGTATGTTAAGATCATTGTGAGTCTTAATTGCATGCATTGGTTATATTGTACGTTGCATGGCATGGTGGTCTTGAAACAGAGACGGTGGAACTTTGGGTCCACATTATCTAGACGGTGACCCTATTATGGGAAAAGACGTAGTGACCTTGATCCGGAAGGGAAACATAGGTGGTGGAACATTGGGTCCACAATATCTAGACGGTGACCCTATTATGGGAAAAGACGTAGTGACCTTGATCCGGAAGGGAAACATAGGTGGTGGAACATTGGGTCCACAATATCTAGACGGTGACCCTATTGTGGGAAAAGACGTAGTGACCTTGATCCGGAATGGAAACATAGGTGGTGGAACCTTGGGTCCACGAGTCGGTACCGCATTTGCATACGTTGAGTCGTGTTGTGAGTCACATGTATAATTGTGCATGATATGTATGTGTGTTGATGTGTTTGATTATGTGCCAATATTGTTGTTGTTTGAATTATGGTTATGTGCCAAGGAGGTGAGTATTCGGATAATCGGTTTACATGGTTAATGTGTTGGAAATGGACTCCTTGAGTAAGGATGCTACAGGTGATAAAATAAATATGATCATTATGTATTGCTTTAATTATTGCCATTTCATTTACTTAAAATTATATGTTATATGATTATTGGAATTCTTACCCTTTTGTTTGCCAATGCTTTTGATGGCATTGTGCAGGTACCGAGGACGGTAGCGCGAGGCGCTAGCTAACGGATGCATTGGATTGCAATCTGTTTTATTTGATTAGAGTCGAGTCGATGCTCTGGTAGTAACACATGGGGGGGGGGGGGGGGGAATTTATTAGTGTCGAACTCGATTATTTTGTATTTGGATTATGATGTATATAATCCTTATTCGTGTATATGATGGCTTGTATATGTGAGACTTGATAACATATGCTTATGTGAATTATGATGGCTTGATGTCTTGAATTATGTTTTGATTCCTCCATAAATGGAGATGATGTGAAACTATGAAACTCCGTTGCGTTTGCACGAGAGAATGAAGTAAATATTTATAGTATGTTTGTTTTGTGTTGGAATGCTTATACTTTCAAACATACCCTGTCTGTTTTTCCTTGAAAACTTTGGAAAGTGATGAGTGTTGTGGCATCCCTTCCGTGCAATTTTATTTCTCTGATTTTAATCTTTACCTTTAATTTGGGTATTTAGAAGGGGTGTTACAATAGTGGTATCAGAGCAGGTCGGTCTATCGGCCAGGTTGTTTATGTGTTTAATCCCTTTTAGTACGCGACATGTGTGTGAAACACTGTCGGTACTTGTTTGTTTCCTTTTCATTGTCTGCAGAGGTACGTGTGAAATAAGTGGGGGAGAAGTTTCTTCTCTGAAGTTTTGTGCAAGAGGTTGGTTCAGTATACCGCCGATTGTGGGATGTAAGTATTGCCGAGCAGTTGATGCTTCAAGCATGGTTATGTTTAAATACCCTGAGGGGTAAGATTGAAGATGATGTGTGGTTTGGTAACGATGGTTAATGCCACCTCATGATTGTCGACTGTCCATTGACAAATTGAGGGACTAATCATCCTTAATCTCTTGTTGATAGTAGTCAAGAATTATGTTGTTTGGGATAGACTTGTCTTGCCAACTTAATAGTGTGTGAAGCAGATGAGTTGGCACAAGGCAGTGCATGGTTACGTGAGTTGTGGGCGAATTTGGATTTTGGTGAGAAATAAGATTTTTGGCAAGCGAGCTTCTTGTTGTGATTCTTCCGAAACCTTTTGTGGAAATGTGAGTGAATTACCGCGGTAGTGCGAGGTGAAGTTTTGAGGGATTTAGTTTCTGGAACTAGTTGGGATTCGAAGTATCCTTAAGGGATGTTTGTTTCTGAATTAGAGTTGAAGAGTCAACTTGAATATTGGTTTTAGTAGAGTTTGTTTGATCGAGTGGTTCGCCATGGAGTGCGCCGATTGTGTTGTTCGAGAAGAGCAAAGGTTACCTAAGTTGGTGTGTCGTTTGTAGTCAAGGAATGAAGCGGATGTTGAGGACGAGTGTCTGCTTCAGAGGATTGATATTTAAGTGAAGCAGTTATTTGGAGTTTATGTGTTTAGTGAGATCATTTTGAAGTCTGGCTGCCTATGGGCTAGTGTGAGGGTTGAAGATGTTCAGGTAATGCTTTTCAAGATAGTGTATGGTCCGGGCGAGTATAAGCTGATGTCATTAGTGTGACTAATGCGTCAGGTAAGATTTTGAAATGTTCCAACAGTACTCTTATGAGTAGCTGAAGAGTTGTTTCGTGTTCATGGATATTATTTGGTTTACATCAAGTTAAGGGATTGTGGCAAGCATCCGAGTGTTGCATTATCAGTAGTGGAGTTAGATTGGTGCATGTTGAGTCCTCTAAAGAAGGAGTTTTGGAACTGTTGGACGTGAGTGTCTTAAGTGAGCAACTTAGACGGCAATATTTTAGACAGTTCCGCGAAGATTTATTTTGTGTCTTGTCGAAGACTTTAAGGGGATAATTCATAGTTTAGAAGTTCTTTTGTTTTGTATGGTTAACTTTGTGAGTTCGACGGAAGATATTTTTATGAGTTGGTATTGATCGTGAGTATCTTGACCCGAAATGGTTGAGTCACTAATTGGACTTCGCCATGGGAAGCGAATTTGTTTTGACCGGTGAAAAGTTTAGCGACTGCCTTGATTTTGGTTTTGTTTTGTACTGAAGAACCTGGTGCGACGTGTTGTAATATTTTGTTTTGGACGTAAGATGTATTTCGACATAGAGTTGGAAAAGTGTATTACTACCTTGGAACGATTTGATTTTTCTTATGGAAAATTATCGGATGCGGGGGTTAGAGTTTGATGCAGTTATGCTCATTGGAACCTTATAGGTACAGATGTTAACGACAAGGAGATTGGAATTGTTGAAGACAATTCAAGTTGAGTATGATCTATAAAGAAACTTCGTTTGTTGTTGAGATTATTAAGTCGATACTGAGGATAACCCAAGAATATCTTATTTGAGATTTATTATTTTGAAAGAATTTTGCATGTTTGTTTTGAGACGCTTGTTGAGATTAAACTCAGAAGGTTATTAAGGATTCGTTCACTACTACCATATGGATTTCACCGGATACTAATGGTCGCGGTGGATTATTAGATTACGACTAAAATAAGTCTTGGCGGTAAGGAATTTGGTGATGGTTTGGTAACCACAGGTACTTAAAGATGATTGATGTTTTATAGAGGAAGATGCTCTGTTTGTGACTGAAGTCGGTCGCGACGGTGTTTATGTGGATTCCATAGAAATTGATGTTATGGTTCTAAGTCCAAACTATGTTGTAATTTCAGGAGTATGAGACGAAATTGATGAGTAGAGTTCTTGAGGGAGTGTTTTGGTTTGGATTACCACTTTAGAAGATTGAAAAATATGAGAAATGTTTCGAATAAGAAACCAGTGTATTAATCGTTGCGACGACGTGAGGATAGTGATTACGTAATTAAACTTTGGGAATTGAATTGTTATAAGGGGAGACTTCGTGGAAGTCAAGTGTATACATCGAAGTTTCACAAGTGAAATATTTGGACAGTATTTGAAGAGGTCAAACTATGTCGTGTATTTCAGAGGATCAACGGGCGTTGATCAATCGAGAATGAAAGAGTGATTCTTCGAGTTGATGAAGCTGATGTTGCAGGGTGTCTTGATGGGTGTACGCTTTGAACGTATCCATTTTGGGTGATTGGGAAGTTGAGGATTAACCAAGTTGTTTTACGGTTGGCATCTTATGCATAAAGTGACACAGCATGGTTTAGGTATCGAGCATTGAGTTTTAGCGAGTATGCGGGATTGTTGGATTTGGGCTAGTGAGTTATAGTCGCAAGTCGTCAGTATACGTCCTAGGATGAGTGGTGTGTCGCAGTTCGGTTATGTTTGGGTAACTTGGTATTGTTCAAGGGTGGTACGTTGGTAATCTACAAGGACGATGTGACCTTGTGATTTTCTGGAATGAGAGCGATAACTGCAAGTGTAATTCTTGAGTTCGTACTTATGCGTGAATGATGGCATATTTTCGTGTTTGCGTAGCACGCGTGGTTTTATCCTTTCTGATTGTTTCAGTTTTGGTTTGTATAACCATTTTGTTGTTTTTGTTTTAGCGATGGTGTCGGTGTTGTGTCGTAGGACTTTATGTTCCTACCTTTGGTGACTCGTTTCCGAGGCGTCGGTTCGAGTGTATGACTAATTCTATGGTTGAGACGTTAGGATGGTATCGATCTTGTTTGTTTAGTTCTCGAGCTAACCGGTGTGTCTGCGACTTGTTTAGTTGTTGGGTGTTAGTTGATTGTCGAGTGCATTGTATGGGCTTCGCATCTCGGCATGGTTGTTCTTGTCTAAACGTTATGGCTAGGGAGATGCCCTTGTGTTAGGTGTATTTTGTATGTTGTTTAATTAACGCGAGGATTGGGTGGACGAATGCGTAGGCATGTCCCGATTTGTTCATTTTGGTCAAAATTGTCGAGGCCGAAAATCTTTTAAGTGGGGGAGAGTTGTAACACCCCGTTTTTGATTAAATGTTAATTCAGTTATTTGAAATAAAAATATTCATAATGATAAAATACTATTTTGAGTAATATTAATTTGGTGTGTAGTAATATTTGGCTTTGTTTGATTAATTGGCATGATTAGGTTTATATAGAATAAATATTATTTAATGTAATATTGTTTAATAGGGTTATATATTATAATTTGAATTAAATAATTGTTGGGGCCAAATTGTGATTTTAGAAAGATAGAGGGAGGAAAGTTAGTAGTAGAAGGAGAGTTTATAAAATAGAAAAGGAGAGTTAGTAAGAGAGAAAAAAGAAAGGAGGAGAAAGAAGAAAGAAAAGAGGAGAAAGAAGGAAGAAAAGAGAAGAAGAGGAGAAAGAGAGCTAGGCTTGGAGTTGCAACATCTCCATCATCTTGTTTCAAGAAAACCCACACCAAGGTAAGGGGTTTGATTCTCCATCTCATATTGTTAGGTTTTGTATGATACATTTTGGATTTAGGGGTAAAATTGATAATTGATTTTTTAGGGTTTTGTTGGTTGATTGTTAGAATGGTTTAGAAAAGTTGGATTAGGAGTATGGTTTGTGGGTGTATTAGGTGCTAACTTGTAGAAATCAAGAGTATTGAAATGGGAAAGAAAACCATGGTAGTTGAATAAGAAAAACTCAAAAGAGTGGAGTTTTCACGCAGGCCTCACAACACGGGCCGTGTTGCAGCACACGGGTGCCCGTGTTGCTGTTCTGACTTGGCATTTTCTTGGCTCGTTCTGGTGGCCTCACAACACGGGCCGTGTTGCAGCACACGGGTGCCCGTGTTGTTGTTCTGTAGCCACCAAAATTCTAATTTTCGCACTTCCTTTAGAACCCGTTTGTGTTCCGATTTCGGTAGATTCGTCGACGGAGCAAGTTGCTCCGAATCTAAAGAAAATTGACGTGCTAGTGTAATCCGACGTGTAGCTTGACATAGTGAAGTTCGTCTTGCGCAATTTCGACTTTTAAGAATCGACCCGATTTTAGTACGAATGAAATAAGTTGAGTTTAATCCCGAATCTAACCGTTCGAGTTACATTCCGGTGACTCGATCGCGATGAGAACATTGAGAATAATGCCGGTTCATTGATAATGACTTTATGTTGAAATATACTTTCCTATTTGGAATTGTTGATAGTTGATGGTTTATGTTTTGGTTGAGTAAGTAATCTTGTTTGTATACATTTTACTTGACGTTGAGATTGATAAATTATATATATGCATGCATGTACAATAGTTGATGTTCCATTGGTTGGATTTGATGGCATGTGTATGTTAAGATCATTGTGAGTCTTAATTGCATGCATTGGTTATATTGTACGTTGCATGGCATGGTGGTCTTGAAACAGAGACGGTGGAACTTTGGGTCCACATTATCTAGACGGTGACCCTATTGTGGGAAAAGACGTAGTGACCTTGATCCGGAAGGGAAACATAGGTGGTGGAACATTGGGTCCACAATATCTAGACGGTGACCCTATTATGGGAAAAGACGTAGTGACCTTGATCCGGAAGGGAAACATAGGTGGTGGAACATTGGGTCCACAATATCTAGACGGTGACCCTATTGTGGGAAAAGACGTAGTGACCTTGATCCGGAATGGAAACATAGGTGGTGGAACCTTGGTTCCACGAGTCGGTACCGCATTTGCATACGTTGAGTCGTGTTGTGAGTCACATGTATAATTGTGCATGATATGTATGTGTGTTGATGTGTTTGATTATGTGCCAATATTGTTGTTGTTTGAATTATGGTTATGTGCCAAGGAGGTGAGTATTCGGATAATCGGTTTACATGGTTAATGTGTTGGAAATGGACTCCTTGAGTAAGGATGCTACAGGTGATAAAATGAATATGATCATTATGTATTGCTTTAATTATTGCCATTTCATTTACTTAAAATTATATGTTATATGATTATTGGAATTCTTACCCTTTTGTTTGCCAATGCTTTTGATGGCATTGTGCAGGTACCGAGGACGGTAGCGCGAGGCGCTAGCTAACGGATGCATTGGATTGCAATCTGTTTTATTTGATTAGAGTCGAGTCGATGCTCTGGTAGTAACACATGGGGGGGGGGGGAATTTATTAGTGTCGAACTCGATTATTTTGTATTTGGATTATGATGTATATAATCCTTATTCGTGTATATGATGGCTTGTATATGTGAGACTTGATAACATATGCTTATGTGAATTATGATGGCTTGATGTCTTGAATTATGTTTTGATTCCTCCATAAATGGAGATGATGTGAAACTATGAAACTCCGTTGCGTTTGCACGAGAGAATGAAGTAAATATTTATAGTATGTTTGTTTTGTGTGGGAATGCTTATACTTTCAAACATACCATGTCTGTTTTTCCTTGAAAACTTTGGAAAGTGATGAGTGTTGTGGCATCCCTTCCGTGCAATTTTATTTCTCTGATTTTAATCTTTACCTTTAATTTGGGTATTTAGAAGGGGTGTTACATGTAATATATTCATTGAATTGTTGTCTTGAAAGAGAAGAGATCAATACTTTGTATTGACATTGATTATTAACTTTCATATCTACTTCAAGAATTTGTTTCTAATCATTTTTCCAAAGTGATTGTGGTGTAACCTTGTTGTCCAAGATTGTTGGAAGCAAGAAAGTATTAAAGGAGGATTGTTCTCTTTTTACTTTGTATTGGTTACCTTGTTTTCAAGATTGTTGGAAACAAGTGTGTACATTGAAGAAGATTGTTATTCATGTACTTGGTTGGATATTAAAGGATAGTTAAAGCCTTTGATCTTCCCATAGGTTAGATAGTAAGCATCACATTTGGATGTGGATAGGTTGTACAATAATTCTAACTATAGTTAAATCTCTTACATGTTGGTAAGGAGACTGGAGTACTCTCTAAGTGTGAGGGGAACCAGTATAAATCTCTTGTGTTCTTTATTTTCTGTATTTACCGCTTTCATATTCATACATAAATAAGAAAATAATAACATCATCACATAAAAGAATGAAATTCTACAATCCACTTTATTCAGCCCCATCTTAGGCGCACTCAAAAACAAACATAACTATGTGTCGCAATTCTGTTGGTTGATGGAATGTTGAAAAGTCCAAATGGCTTACTAATTCTTAAGGAAAATGCATCAGGAATGTGAAAGGGTGGGGCGACCGTTCAACGCCACTTGTCTTCATTTTTTATTTTATTTATTTATTAAATAATTTTAGAATTAGGGTTATATGGTTTAGATTATGGGCCTTGGGCTCAAATTCTCCATCCTCTTACTAACTTCACACATTCTTTTAGTAACCAACCCCTATTTACTAATTAACATCTCCTCATTTTATTATAAATATTTTAATTAGGTTAATGATAATTAAGTTTAATTAATTTACTAATTCAATTAATTTAGGGATATTAAAAAATATCAAATATTTTCTTAAATAAAAGATTAATCAAACTTTCTTTTTCAATTTAATTAATTCAATAATTTACAAAGATATTAAAGCCCACACAACTCGCTAATTACTCCATCTGCGAGCGACACGTGGCTAATATCTGGCCACACAATGAGGAGACTTTATCAGAATCCCCCGCTCTATATCTTATCATACTCTTTAATCAAATAAAAATTCAAAACAGCTAACCAACAACATCAAATCATTTTCTACTAACATAATCAAAATCAAGATATTTTTGAAAAAGAATGAAGGAGAATTACTTTCAAAATTAACTGTAAATTGCGTCTACGATCACTCTTTTACAAAACCCAGACAAGGTTCAAGGATAAATTCGAAAGAAATTCTACGTAATCCTATAAAAAAACACCAACCAACACCGCGAACTACGAATTGGGACTCTGATTCCTCATAAGAGGAAACATAGGCATACGACTAAAATTGTGGTGAGTTCCCCTAATAAAGTTAAAACCCTATTTCCTAAGCCAAAATTCTAAATCCTAGTATCCTTATAAACAAGGTAGATGAGGGGTGCCTAACACCTTCCCTTCGTCTAAGAACGAGTCCAACAACTTAGAATCTCTGACTAAATTAGAGTTATCTTTTATATTCCCTTCCTACAGACAAAAATTAAGGGCGGTGACTCTAAATTTAAAACTATTTACAACACTTTGCTTTAACGTTTTATTACTATTAAAAGTTCGAACTTTGACTAATTCAATCGAGTGAAAAAACCTTGAAATTCTGGCTGCAGATACTCAATGTCACGTTCAATGTTATGACACCGTATCTGACTTACTATATGACAGTAAATACAAAAGCAATAAAGAACACAGTCAATTGTTTACCCAGTTCAGTGTGCAACAACACCTACTCTGGGGGCTACCAAGCCAGGGAGGAAATCCACTATAAGAGATTTTAATTCAGGAATAAACCAACCAGTTTATCTCCTTCACTTAAGACCTACCCAATGCAATTCCAATCTAAGTACAACTTAAACCTGAGTTCCTACTCACTCCCCCTCAATCACAGCAGTGATACATAAACCAATTTGACTTAAGAATTGATGAAGTCACTCTTCAAAAACAAACACTTGATTAAGCTTCACAGCTTTTTAATCAAGCAACACAATCACTCGTGCTTCACAACTTTGAGTGATGCACACAACTAACTTGACTCTGCTTCACAGCTTTAGTCAAGTAACATTCAAACACTCTTGCTTCAAAGCTTTGAGTGCTACACAACCCTTACAATTAGAAACCTATTCCAAGGCACTTATCACAATGATAATTGCTTGGAGTACAGAAATCAAATCTATACAGATTACAAATGATCTTCTAATCAATAATCAGCGATCCTTGAAAAACAGCAGCTCTGTTGAATATATAGCAGCTGCAACTTCAGTTAGGGTTTCCAAAAACCTAGGGTTAATTCCGTTTGACCTAAAGACCAGGTCACAAGACTTTATTAACCAGGTTAGGGTTGAGCTAGGTTACCCCTCAGAAAACGCAGGATTCTGTTCAGGAAGGACTGAGTTATTTCCTGAAAAAACTCAGACTTATCCAATCCTGCAATCCTGTTAGTTCAGAACAGGATGTCATAACATCTGTTATGACATCTGAGAAAACCTGTCTACTAATTTAGCAAAATGTGATCATTTTGCAAAATGCTCAGATACACACTTATAAACATCAGTATTTGAATTACAATATTTTTCTGCAAAGGTACCTAATGAGTCAGTACAAACTGAACTAGAATGTTATGACATCAGTCATGACATTCACACATACACTTGGGATTTACCAAAAATGCAAGCCAATACCTAAACACCTACAAACTCCCCCTTTGGCAGATTTTTGGCTAAAGACCCTAAACAATCAGAGATAGATAGCAGCAGAAATAAGTGACAGCAGAAAAATAGAATGGCTAAAGACCCTAAACAATCAGAGATAGATAGCAGCAGAAATAAGTGAAAGCAGAAAAATAGAATGTCAAGTACTAATTAAGTAAGTACCAAAATATTCTCCCCCTCTTTAGCCACAAATGGGCCAAAGATACATGTTCAAAAAATTATACAGTTATCCAAAGCAAAATAATAAGAGCAGCAGCAGAAAACAACTGAATACACTTCCAAACTCCACCAGATATCAGCAACCAACCTTCAAGCACTGTCATCAGATCCAGAGGATTCAGGCTTCTTTCTTTTCTTGTGAGCAATGTCAGCATTCTTCTCTTTGTTTGATGTCTCAACATTCTTAGAGACATCTAGATTTGTTTCAGCATTTGAGCTTTCTTGGTTCAGAGGAACAGAAATGCCAGGAACTGAGTGGTTCTCGTTCAGAATTCTTGAAACAATTTTTGCTATTGCTTGATTAACATAGGATGTCCCTTCCCTATTTGCAATTTCAGGGGGAACTGAAGAAGAAGGATGAGATGGATTACCAGAGGCAGAAGCTTGGGGCTTTCCTGCATGTCTTGTTCTCAACTCTTTGACCTTGGTGGGGTTAGTTCCCACTTTTCTATGAGAGGAGATCTCCAGAACGTCAGAGTCCAGACAAGGAGAGATTGTCCCAGAATCTTGATCAGAGGAAGAGGCTGAAATGGTCGCATTGGATGATGATGGTGTTTGAGACATTTTGACAGTTTTAGAGGACCAACAGCAACTGAGGAGAAATTTCTGATTGAGAGACTGGGTTTTGATGAGGAGACGAGAGAGGAAGGAAGCAAGGGAGTGTCTATTCAACTTCTTAAAGGAATTGTAGGAAATGAGAAAATACAATTTTAAACCAATCAGAACAGGCATAAGTCCTTTGATCCTTGTTTTAAGCAAAATTAATTGCTACAATTCCTCATATTGGCAAATACCCAGCTTACCCCTTAAGTTTTCAAATTGATTTGCATCCAGAGCCTTGGTAAAAATGTCAGCCAGCTGTAGCTCAGTGGCAACATGTTCCAATTTGATTGTCTTCTCTTCTACAAGGTCTCTGATAAAGTGATGTCGTATGTCAATATGTTTGGTCCTGCTATGCTGAATGGGATTCTTGGATATGTTGATTGTACTCAGATTGTCACAGTACAATGTCATAACATCTTGTGTGACATTATACTCAGTGAGCATCTATTTTATCCATATCATTTGAGAGCAGCTACTACCAGCTGCAATGTATTCAGCTTCAGCAGTGGAAAGAGACACACAATTCTGTTTCTTGCTGAACCAGGAAACCAGATTACTTCCCAAAAAGAAACATCCTCCAGAGGTGCTTTTTCTATCATCAACACTACCAGCCCAATCAGCATCACAGTAGCCAGTCAGAGCTGGTTCACAGCCATGAGTATACATCAATCCATAGTTGTAAGTACCACTTACATACTTCAAAATTCTCTTCACTTGATTGATATGACTGACTTTGGGATCAGCTTGGTATCTAGCACAAACTCCAACTGCAAAGGCAATATCAGGTCTGCTGGCAGTTAAGTACAACAAGCTTCCTATCATGCTTCTGTACAGACTTTGATCCACCTTAACCCCACTTGAATCTTTGGAAAGCTTTAGATGAGTAGGAGCAGGAGTCCTTTTGTGACTTGCATTCTCCATACCAAACTTTTTTACAATATTCTTAGCATACTTGCTTTGAGATAAGAAGATTGAGTCCTCCATCTGTGAGACTTGTAGTCCAAGAAAATAAGTTAGTTCTCCCATGAGACTCATTTCAAATTCAGCCTGCATCTGGTCAGCAAAGTGTTTAACCATATGTTCTGACATTCCTCCAAACACTATGTCATCAACATATATTTGGGCAACCATCAACTTCCCTCCTTCAGTTTTGACAAAGAGAGTTTTGTCCAAGCCTCCTTTTTTGTAGCCTTTGTCTGAGAGAAACTTTGTTAACCTGTCATACCATGCTCTAGGAGCTTGTTTCAGGCCATATAGAGCTTTTCTCAGTTTGTAGACATGATCAGGATGGGTTGGATCCACAAAACCTTTAGGTTGTTCCACATAAGCTTCCTCATTTAAGTACCCATTTAGAAAGGCACTTTTCACATCCATCTGAAATAACTTGAACTTCAGAAGACAAGCAATTGACAACAAGAGTCTGATTGATTCCAACCTGGCTACAGGTGCAAAGGTTTCATCAAAATCAACCCCTTCAACCTGGGTGTATCCTTGAGCAACAAGTCTTGCCTTATTTCTGGTGACAACTCCTTCAGCATCTGACTTGTTCTTGAATATCCATTTTGTCCCAATGATGTTAGTTCCTTCAGGTCTAGGAACCAGTTCCCAAACTTCATGTTGCTTGAATTGGTTCAGTTCATCTTGCATTGCACCAATCCAATATTCATCAGTTAAGGCTTCCTTGACATTTATTGGTTCCATTTTGGACACAAAACAAGAGTTTGAGATGATTTCTCTAGATCTTGTGATGACTCCACTATTGGGATCTCCTATGATGAGCTCTTTTGGATGATCCTTCTGAATTCTGATGGAAGGAATCTTGCTAGCTTCCTTTGATTCAGATTCTGTTGTGGTGGAGTTGGGTAGATCATCCTGTTGGGTTGAAGTCTCAAAGAATGTCTCAACAGTACAAGGAACATCTATTTCTTCATGATAGTCATCAATTATGACATTTATTGATTCCATCATGGTTTTGGTTCTGGAGTTGAATACTCTATAAGCTCTGCTGTTTGAGGAGTATCCTAGAAATATGCCTTCATCACTTTTGGGGTCCAGTTTTCTTCTTTGTTCACGATCAGACAGAATATAGCATTTGCTGCCAAACACATGGAAGTACTTCACAATTGGTTTTCTTCCTTTCCAGAGTTCATATATGGTGGATGAGGTTCCCTTTCTCAAGGTGACCCTGTTATGAACATAGCAAGTTGTATTCATAGCTTCAGCCCAAAAATACATAGGAAGTCTTTTGGCATGTAACATTGCTCTGGCAGATTCTTGTATGGTCCTGTTTTTTCTTTCCACAACTCCATTTTGCTGAGGTGTTATGGGAGAAGAAAACTCATGACTGATTCCTTCTGAAGCACAGAAGTCATCAAACTTGCTGTTTTCAAATTCCTTGCCATGATCACTTTTGATTCTGACAATACATCCTTCCTTCTCTCTTTGAATTCTCTTGCACAGTTCTCTAAAAACTTCAAATGCATTTGATTTTTCCCTAATGAAATTAATCCAGGTGAATCTGGAAAAATCATCCACAACCACATAGGCATATCTTTTACCACCAAGACTCTCTACTTGCATTGGTCCCATCAGATCCATATGGAGGAGTTCTAGAACCTTAGAGGTGGTCAGATGTCTTGACTTTGGATGTGACATCCTAGTCTGCTTACCAACCTGACATTCACCACAAACTCTTCCTTCATCAATTTGCAGTTTTGGAATCCCTCTGACTGCCTCCAAGGAGATAATCCTCTTCATACCCCTTAGATGAAGATGGCCAAGTTTTTGGTGCCACAGTTTCACCTCTTTTTCTTCTTTTGCAATGGAACACACAGATGAGAAATTAGTGTTCTCAGCCTCCCACAAGTAACAGTTGTCTTTGGATCTGACTCCTTTCATTACTATCTCTTGTTTGTCATTGATTACAAGGCATTCAGATTTTGAGAAATTGACCTTGAATCCTAGATCACACAGTTGACTGATACTAATGAGATTAGCGGTCAGTCCTTTCACCAGCAGTACTTCATTCAGACTTGGAACTCCAGGGCAGTTCAAATCACCAACTCCTTTGATTTCACCTTTAGCCCCATCTCCAAAGGTCACAAAACTGGTGGTGTGAGGCTTAACATTATTGAGGAGGTTCTTGATTCCAGTCATATGTCTGGAACATCCACTGTCAAAGTACCAGTCTTCCTTTGCAGAGACCCTCAGGGAAGTGTGAGCTATCAGTGCAGTAGCCTTTTTCTTCCATTGAGGAGCATGTGGTACCTTTTTAGACTTAGGTTTGACACCTGAGTTCTGATTAGGGTATCCATGTAATCTGAAGCAGAAGGGCTTTATGTGGCCATATCTACCACAATGATGACATTTCCATCTTTGGTACCTTTTCCTCATATGTTTCTGTTCCTGATGTCGAGAGTTGTGTTGAGACATCTGTTTTGACATTTGCTTACCAGAACCAGATTTCGTTGCTTCCATAAATCCTAGACCAGATTTATTTCCCACATTTTGTCCAACCTGTAGGATCTCTTCCAATTTGTCTGTTCCATTTGTCAACATCTTGACAGATTTGGTCATTTGATTCAGTTGTGAGTTCAGCAATTGAACTTCTCCTTCTAGATGACTTATAGTTTCAAGGTTTGCCCTTTTTTCTGCCTCCATCTTTATGATGAGTTTTGATTGTTTCTCATTCTGCACACAGACTTCAGTACTTCTGATACACAATTCCTTGTAAGTATCAGCCAGTTCTTCAAAAGTCACCTCTTCATCACTGATGTCACTTTCAGAGGTACAAACACCAGTTAAAGCAGTAACTCGTTTGGCAGTCTCTTCTTCAGAATTACTTTCTGAATCACAGTCAGACCAAGTAACTGTCATTCCTTTTTGTTTCTTAAGAAAGGTAGGACATTCAGCTCGAATATGCCCATATCCTTCACAACCATGCCATTGAATTCCTCTTCCTTGAACTCCCTTCTCTTCTGACCTTGGTCTTCTGCTGGAACTGTCAATGTTAGAGGGAATGTTATGAACATTAGACCTTGACTTTGGATCTATTCTTTTGATGAGTTTGTTGAACTGTCTTCCAAGCATGGCTACAGCTTCTGAAATGTTTTCTTCAACATCAGTGTTGGACATAAGTGCTATGCTCTTGTTCTTTTTGACACCATTATCAGTGATTCCCATCTCAAAAGTCTGAAGAGACCCAATAAGTTCATCCACTTTCAACTTGCTAATGTCCTGGGCTTCCTCTATGGCAGTTACCTTCATTGCAAATCTTTTAGGCAAGGATCTGAGAATCTTCCTCACCAGTTTTTCTTCTGACATTTTTTCTCCCAGTGCTCCTGAGGTGTTGGCAATCTCCAAGATGTTCATGTGAAACTCATGAATGGTTTCATCTTCCATCATTTTTAGATTCTCAAACTTAGTGGTCAACATCTGAAGCCTTGACATTTTTACTTTGGAAGTGCCCTCATGAGTAGTTCTGAGAGTGTCCCAAACTTCCTTGGCCAGTTCATATTGATGTACTAGTCTGAAAATGTTTCTATCAATTCCATTGAACAAGGCATTTAGAGCTTTTGAATTTCCCAGAGCTAACTCATCTTCTTCTTTACTCCAATCTTCCTCAGGCTTCAGACTGATTGTCCCATCTTTCTCAGTTATGGTGGGATGAATCCATCCTTTGTCAGCAGCTCTCCAAGCCTTTTTGTCCAGAGATTTTAGGAAGGCAATCATACGAGGTTTCCAGTAGTCATAATTAGTTCCATCCAGAATGGGTGGTCTATTTCCAAAAACTCCTTCTTTGTCCATAGTGCCAGAAAGTGATATCCCTAGATCTCACCCAGTAATACAAGCAGGGTGCCTGCTCTGATGCCAATTGAAATTCTGGCTGCAGATACTCAATGTCACGTTCAATGTTATGACACCGTATCTGACTTACTATATGACAGTAAATACAAAAGCAATAAAGAACACAGTCAATTGTTTACCCAGTTCAGTGTGCAACAACACCTACTCTGGGGGCTACCAAGCCAGGGAGGAAATCCACTATAAGAGATTTTAATTCAGGAATAAACCAACCAGTTTATCTCCTTCACTTAAGACCTACCCAATGCAATTCCAATCTAAGTACAACTTAAACCTGAGTTCCTACTCACTCCCCCTCAATCACAGCAGTGATACATAAACCAATTTGACTTAAGAATTGATGAAGACACTCTTCAAAAACAAACACTTGATTAAGCTTCACAGCTTTTTAATCAAGCAACACAATCACTCGTGCTTCACAGCTTTGAGTGATGCACACAACTAACTTGACTCTGCTTCACAGCTTTAGTCAAGGAACATTCAAACACTCTTGCTTCAAAGCTTTGAGTGCTACACAACCCTTACAATTAGAAACCTATTCCAAGGCACTTATCACAATGATAATTGCTTGGAGTACAAAAATCAAATCTATACAGATTACAAATGATCTTCTAATCAATAATCAGCGATCCTTGAAAAACAGCAGCTCTGTTGAATATATAGCAGCTGCAACTTCAGTTAGGGTTTCCAAAAACCTAGGGTTAATTTCGTTTGACCTAAAGACCAGGTCACGAGACTTTATTAACCAGGTTAGGGTTGAGCTAGGTTACCCCTCAGAAAACGCATGATTCTGTTCAGGAAGGACTGAGTTATTTCCTGAAAAAACTCAGACTTATCCAATCCTGCAATCTTGTTAGTTCAGAACAGGATGTCATAACATCTGTTATGACATCTGAGAAAACCTGTCTACTGATTTAGCAAAATGTGATCATTTTGCAAAATGCTCAGATACACACTTATAAACATCAGTATTTGAATTACAATATTTTTCTGCAAAGGTACCTAATGAGTCAGTACAAACTGAACTAGAATGTTATGACATCAGTCATGACATTCACACATACACTTGGGATTTACCAAAAATGCAAGCCAATACCTAAACACCTACAAACCTTATAAAAAACCAACACTCTTGACAAAATTATTTTCTTTACTCACAAGTTTGTTTGTGTTTGTTTTATGCAGCTCATAAGGCTCGGTAATAAACATTACAAGGTGTGAAAGTTTGAGGAACATGTACGACTTCACTCAAACATAGAGTACATGATTCCTACCTCATGTTAATTTTTATCATTATATTTTATAAGACAGTGATTCACACGAAACGTGGATTAAGCTAAAGTAGTTCTAACTATGTTATATTTTATAAATTACTGCACGCGGTAAGATCTAACTATTCTATTCGTTCTTACATTCAAACTAATTCTTATTTATTCGCTGATTTGAGCATTGGATGGCTAACTTTGCATCTCCATTCTGCTCCACTGTGTCATAAGCACACTCTAATGCACCTAAACTCTATCTCACTTCATCACCAACTATTTATAGTTCCTAAACATAATAGTGGAGCTGTATGTGAGAATCTAACATCTGATTCCCGTAAAATTCCATAGGAAATCACCATATCTTCTTTGTTATTTGCCAAAGTTCCAATCTTCTCTCTACACGAATCACCGATCAAACTTGTGAAAACTATGCAACATCGAAAAGCTACTCGATCATCTGCTTAATGCAATGTCTATGTTGTGGCCGCTACAATAGTCAATGTTCCCAATCTCACGAGGGAGACTCTACTTCTTTCTACAGTTAAGGACGTTCTTGTCCTAGTGACTTCTCCATCTACTCCTACATCATAAAATTAAGTCCCCTTACAATCGGCCAAGACACATTCCAAGTTTTCCTGATGTTCCATTCTTTTCAACAACCATTCCAAAGCCACACTTGGAAGCAAACTCCACCGCAATTGTTGATTCCTAGATAAGAGATGCTTTCGAGCCTCCAATACCTACAAGCCAATCTAGGTATGCAAGGGACTAACAATCTACTTAATAATGTGTATAACTTGGTGCAACAATAAAATTCATACTTTTTAGTTGAAAGAGTACCTAGATTCAAAGAAAATTTATAATATGTTGTTCTAAGGGATCACTTTGTAAGGAAGCCTCGTGCAACGATCAGAAAGTTGAACCAAAGCAAGTCTTTGTTGACACCCTTTTTCCCATGGAGAGCAGTCCATAGATCCCTAAATCGTACCCGGCGTCAAGAAGTTCATACCCGTTGAGTTAGTCTAGGGAAAGAGAAGAAACTCACACATAACCAAAAATCTATCGTCCCCACCACTCGCAGTCGCATTAGTCCTAAAGAAATAAAATGAACGGCATCGAAGCACTTGCTTCCTAGAGGAAGATAATCATGTTCTCTAGGTACACCCTTGGTAGAAAGATCCTGAAATCTCTTGAGAAGCCTGCCAAGATTGACAACTATGATAGATCAGGAGATCCAAACAAGCATATCTAGCATGTAGACACTAGACTCGACTACTTCCACGTTTGAGGGTCCATAAAATTAAAACTATTCGTGTTAACCCTCAAAGGAGCCATAAAGACACTGTTTAAAGTTCTCCTAGATAAAAGCATAAAATCATGGGGAGTATTCTTTGACTCTTTAGTCGCTTAATTCACAACCCAAAAGCAGTAATCCACTATGATATTCATGCTCAGTGGGACTCAGAAAAATAATAAGGATACTTTATGAGAGTGGATTGACCGGTTCACCAAAGTGGAAGTAGAAATAGGGAGAATTAACAACAAATTAAACTATTAGATATTTAAAAAGGGACTGAGACAGGACTGCATATTTTGTGAGAAGCTCAGGCTATAAGGGGCATGCATCTTAAACGATCTCTTAACTAGATCCTAACCCTACGCCTATTATGAAGAAGAACTCATGGTCGAAGAGGTAAAGAGATGTTAAGGAGTAGGAGGCCTACAAAATGTTCGAGGATCAAAGAGAGTCAACAACCATTGTCACGACAATGCATACATGGGACCTCAAGCTAGGTCCTCGTCTTATACTCCTCTAAACACCTCAGGGGGGAAATTATACAAGATTATACAAATATCGTCTTAAAAGAATCTGAGATAAGAAAACAATAATTCGATAAAGCAATCTTCCAGGACCGACAAAATAAGGCATTATTGTTTCCACAAGAGCCATGGTCACTATGGAACTATGTGCTTGCAGGTTTAATCGGGAAGTGATCAAAACTCATAGATAAGAAATATATGTTTATCCATAATGGCATCATGGTTTGGATGATGACAACACCTGAATATGCAACATCCCTTGAAGCATATTTTATAACAACATCAAGCATACGCTAAAGCTGGTTTAAGCGATCAAAGATGCACAAGAAAGATAATCAAGCCTTTCCTATGAATAAAGTAGAAGATTTAGGGTTTAATGATCACTATTGATATCCTCAAATAATGGAATCATATCTAAAGATATCTCAAGCCTCATCCTCAAAAATGTTCAATTTAAGTGCTCGTATGATTAGTATATCAGGCAAAAGGACTTGAAGCTTCAAAGTGTGAAAGAGAGGAAGTGTGAAAGCTCAGTTGTTCGTGTTTGCATGATTAGTAATTTGTAAAAAACATAAGGGAGTTATCATAAATTAGTATGGATAATTCACACACTCATTAAAAATACTTTTGAAGCCTCTATTATTCAAATAAAAACACCTAAAAATGTTTAGGAGCCTAACTAGATGAATTGGGAACTGTCAGATTGATTAGGGGAAATTTTTGAATTGCCTAATTGATTAAACCAAGTGGATAATATATTAGATAAGGGAAAAACAAGTCTATAATCTATTATGACAATGTCTTAATGAATGAAAACAAATCTCTATCAAAACCTTCCTAATTGGGCTTAAAAATCGATTATTTCTGGTACCTAATCAATTAGTCTTAGGGCCTAATCGATTAGGTGAGTTAATTTTCCCATTGATTATTTCATTTTTTGAACCATCATTTGGCCTATAAATAAAGGTCTTCTGGTCCATTTCATTTCATCTAGAAAACTTGAGATATCTCACTTTCCTCTCTCTTATTCTCTCTGAAATATTTTTCATTTTCTCACATATATTTAGTCATACCGCTTTGAGAAAAAGGAAGTTGTTGTGGAAGGGATATTATTGTAAATTAACCAAGAGTTATTTTTCATCTTAAGTGAATCTTTCTTACTTAGGAAATGGTTGTTAATGTTTGAGATAAACTTGTTAAAAGCTCGGTTTGGGGGATTAATGTTAATTCTTCATTTGGTTCGTGAGCTCCACCACTTAAGGAAAAGATCTCCTTCTGGGTTCCAGAAGAATAACCAATGAAAAATATTCACATCGATTCTTGAGATAAGCCTGGTATAAAAGCTTAGTGAGTTCAAAATCATCTCGGTATAAAACCTCGGTTCAGTTTGGAACATAACCATTTCAAAACTCCAGCATGGTTTGAGATAATTATGTACAAAATCTCAGTTTGGCTTAGAGACTAACTGCTCGAAGCTCTATTCATTATTTGGCGGGAAGAATAACCATTTCACTCCATTGTTCGTTGTTTGGTAAGAAGTCAACCTGAAACTTCAGTTTTCCTTGTATATGGGGGTTCATGGGCTTAACCTTCTAAATGCTCTAAATCATTTGTGGAAACTCTCAAGATTAGTTCTTAGAGAGAGGAGTAGGTGTAGCGATAAAAAATGTAGCGGGGTAAATTGGAGATCGAATTATTGGTTAATTCGTCTCACAAAAGCAAGAGTCGCCACCGCGCTTTATTATTTCCAAGAGAAAAGGGAAAAGAGCGAAATAAAACCCTAAAGTATGCAATGTAAAATAAGACTTTTAAAAGTAATGAAAATACAAGGCATTTTTGAAAAGAGATCTATGGTTCGGGGGTTGGTTATACAGTGGGAAGGTATTAGCACCCAATGTATCTATAGTACTCTATAGGAACCTTTTGAAATATCTGTTTATTAAAATGTTCGTTTGATTAAAAAATAAATTGTTTTGGCCGAAAAGGGGTACGGACGGTTTTTTGAAGGTACGACGACCTAATGTCGAAGTTTTGGCTTAAAAGGTATAAGTTTTGAAAGGATTGAATATTTGGGGAAAAATTGTCTTAAGTTTTAATGAAGTGAAAACATTCGCGTGATTGGGTTTGAGGACATGAAGTCAACAAATTTAATCATTTTTTCTCTTGGACTTAGACGTAAACAGAATAATCAAATAAAGATGAAATAATCAAACAGAAAATTAGATAGATAAATGATATACAACCATAACAATTAAATAACAGACTAAATGGCGTGAACACGCATTTTTGTATTTTTGTTTAATATTAATTAAAGCGAGGGAATTAATAAAATGTTTTTTAAGTTTTTATTTTTTATACGTATTTTTTGTATTAATATAAAGTATTATTTTGAGAATTATTAAATAAATCTAAACTAAATTAAAACTTTAAAAGCTACTAACTTAAGTCTAATTAAAAAAGGAATACTAAAATTACCAAATTAATCCTAAAGTTAATAAAAATTGATCACCTTATTAAAATTTGTTTTAATTAAATTACACCTCCATTTAAATAAACTTACTAATTATCTAAATTAATAATATTCTAAAAAAAACTAAAGGGAAGTAAATAGAAAAAGGGTATTAAGAGAAAAAAGGGTAGATAATGAATAAATGTATGGGCCAAAGGGTTTCAAGGGGCTTAATCAGGGGTAATCAGAAAAAGGGATGGGGGGTGTTCTAAGGAATTTCGCTGGGGCTTTGGCTAAGGGAAAACGGGTTGAGCCCAATTCTCACAACTTGTTTAAGGGTTAAACAACTTTGTTTTAATTTGGGAAAAGAGATTAGGGTTAAGGTTTTGACAGAGGCGCCGCTTGTTCATCGCTCACTTCTTCTTCTTCGCCTTTGCCTTCTTTGCTGCTCTCATGCCCGTTTCTGAACTCTCCCTTGTCCATGGCCACCGGTATCTCCAAGCTTCTTCTTCCCTCCAACAAAATGTTAGGGCGACAGACTCAAGGTACCAATTTTCATTTTTTCGTTAGGGTTTCATTACTGCATGTTATGATCTTTGATTCTGACTTCAAACTATTAATGGTTATTTGAGGTATACAAAAGAAAGAGAGGGAGAAATCGTTACCTTTGGAGACGGAGGAAGGAAGGTTGGGGGTGTGCGTAGGAGGCCAAGGCGAGGGGATGGCGCGTGACGCGCGCTAGCTTGCTTTGACTGGAACCTGGTACTCTGTCTTTTTCCTCTTCTTGCTAGCTTGCTGTATGCTTATTGTCTGATGATCTTGACGCCTTGAAACGCTTCTTTATCTTCTTCTCTGATTCTTTGGCTTACTTTCTGTATACTTGATGCTTGAATACTTTTCCTCTCTTCTTCTTTGTCGCGCTTCAGTTGCTTTATTATTTGCCTATGATGGGATAACTCTGAGGCTTGCCGGTTTGGACATTGTTTTTCAAAGTTTGTGTTGTTGTGGTATTCTGATTTTTGGCTTTTTGGGCGTGTATGGTTGGTACCAATTTTGGCCTTGGACGTTGGTTGGTATGAGGGTTTTAGGCCTGGAAACAGGTTGAACAGGTTATGGTTTTGGTTTCATGGTTTATGTTGTTGGTCATGGCTTGTGTTTACTGGTTTTTTGTGAGGCTTCAGGCAGGTTGGGCGTGTATGGCTGGTTTATGCAGGTTATGGCATTAGAAGATTCATAGGTTTTATGGTTTAGGCCATATTGGTTGTGATTGCTAGATGAGGCCTTACTGGTTTTCTGGTTGTTGTTTGAAAACAAGTTGAACAGGTTTTATGGTTTTAGGCCATATTGGTTTTACTGGTTTATGCAGGTTATGGCCTTGACATGGTTTTGGTTTGGTCTTGAGACAGCAGGTTTTGCTTTGAGACCTTGGTTATTGGTTTGGTCTTGAGACAGCAGGTTTTGCTTTGAGACCTTGAGAATTCGTTTTGTATTTTTTGACAGCTTTGAGTTTCTTGAAGGTTTGAAAACAGGTTCTTCAACTCTCTCTACTTTTTTGAAGGGGTTTGTTGTTGTTATAACAGTTTGCTGGCTTCCTATTCTTGAGGGCTCAGGTTTTGAATATTTTTACTATATTTTCTTTGATATCTCTGCCCTCTCTACTGCTTCATTCAGTTTGTCCATATTCTTTTTCCATGCTTTCCTTTTCTTATTGTGTTACTGCTGATTTGTTTTGTATTCCTTTTTCTGCCTAAGGCCAAAACCTGTAAACCCACACTCTTTCTCTCTTCTCTCTCCTTAGTACAGTTTGACATTAAAATGATGTTATGTACTTTTAAGTTCTGAAAAAGCAAAGCTGGAAAATGATGTAAAATAGGAATATATTGCTTGCATATTTGGTTTTAAACTGCACATGTTTCTCTTTGTCATCTGCATGTACATCATGGAGCCTTGTGTTTTGACTTCTTCCCACACTTTGGGTAGTTTACGTTGGACTTGGCTTGCAATGTAACTTGACTTGGAATTTGTATATGCTGTTGAACTATGCATTTTATTTGAAATATGCAGTTGGCTTTTGAAAATGTGCAATTGATTTGAACTATGCAGTTGGCTTTTGAAAATGTGCAATGGATTTTGGCAAAAATGAATTTATGCATATTTTTAACTTGTGCATTCATTTTTATCAATAAAAAATTCATCCCTTTTTGTGAACCGGGAGAAATCCCGTGATTTGCGAAGAGGGTAAAAACTGATTCCAGCCGTTTGCTTTTAATGATGAACGCTAAATTAATTTTTTTGCTTTTAATTATACATTCATTTCTGACTTTTCTTTTAATTTTTTGCAGGTAAAATCAAATGAGCATCAAAGAAGTATTGGATAGAAGATGAAGATTTAGAACTTAGGAAAAAAATTAGGATAGCTTTTATTTCATTTTAAACATTGTAAAAATTATCATTGTAAACACGTTGTAAATAAATACGATATTTAAACAACAATTGTAACAATTAGAATAAAATGAATAAAACTCCAATATTTTATCAATTAATTCTTTTCTTCTTTGCAATTATTTATTTTATTATTTATAATTCTTTAAATTATATAATAACTGAAAATCAATTCCAATTATTTAAATTTAGAATGATAAATAATTAAATAACTATCATTGATCAATTAACTTCTCTTCAATTATTTACTTCATTATTTATAATTCTTCTAAATTATAATAACTGAAAATAAAATTTCAATTATTTAAACTTAGAATAATAAATAATTAAATAAACATTGTTTGATCAATTAATAACCTTCTTTTCAAATATTTACTTTACTATTTATAATTCCTTAATTTATATAATAACTGAAAAATAAGTTCCAATTATTTAAATTCAGAATAATAAATAATTAAATAAACATTGTTTTAGCATTGATCGATTAATAAATTTAGCGTTCAAAAAATAAACAGCTCTCGACTTGAAAAAGCTATGAATTTAAAAAACTGCTTTGAAAGTTGATAAAAATAGGTCAAAACCCTTGCAATGTAATGATGCAGATGAGAGATGGTATCTTAGGTCAAAATTTGGGGTACAACAGTAGGTCACTTATTTATATCCAACCTCTATAAATTCCTAGTTTCATTCTCTCTTCCTTTAACTCTTTTAATATCCACTTATCTTGATTTTTTGCTGCATATCCAATCGTTTTTTAGAAAATATTTTTAAACTCTAATTTAGAAAATAATTTTGTTTTAAAACATAGTTTTAAAATCCCCCAAAATTCATGCCCATATTATGTATGAAGTCACATTTTAATAAGTTGCATCATATCCTAACTCTTGTTTAAAGCCTAATCATCTCAAGAGGAATATGACTTCCAACACTAGTTTTAACAAGTAGACTTTCCTAATCACACCTCCACCATTTAATGGTGATTGGTTTGAACTATGGAAATCTAGATTTTAAATTTTCATTCAAAGTCTTGATCATGAATTGTGGGAAACTATAGTTAATGGTTCGTTTATCCTCACTCACCAAATATTTGGAGAAGTTGTAGATAAACCAAATTTACTTTAGACCATAGAGGAAAAGAGAAATTTTAAAGTTTATTGCAAAACAAAGAATTTCTTAGTTATGTATTTAGATGATAATAAATTTTATATGTTCATAATTGTGAATTTTCCAAGGAAATGTAGGACACTTTTGAAATTATATATGAAGTCTCTTTGTGTGTCAAACAAGAGCGAAGGAACATACAAGGCAACGAACATGAATGTTTTATTCATAAGTGCTTCTCCAAATTCCAAAAGATTGGAATTTGTGTAGAACCTTCGTTAATAACAAATATCTAAGAAATAAGATTTGGAATAAAAAATCTGATCCAATTCTTAAATCAAGATATATAAATGTTTATGACTTTCAGGAAAAATCCAAGAAGGAATATATCATCGAAAAGTTGAACAAAGTAATTCAACTACTAAAGGATGAATGATGAGGTCAAGTCTAGAATAATTTTCAGCAACTTCATCAACAAAATCCTATGAAAGCAAGTCAACTCCAATAATCTCTTTTGAATTAATAGTTTCATTAGTTGAACAATCCTTAGAGGATTCTACATCAAATAAAGAAATTTCATCTAAAAGAGGATGTAAAGAATAAGCTTCATCTAGTGGGATCTTTGAGAGAAGAAAAGAGAAGAAAACCTTTACAAATAACATAGATTCAACATCAAGTAGGAACCTTAAAGAGTAAACCTTAGGTAGAAGCTTTGAAGATTCTTCATCCAAGGGAATGAAGTTTGCTTGAAAGTATATCACAAAGAAGATAACCATGAGGTAACAAAGTTGTCTTACAAGCATCTGTTTAAATTAAGTGCTAAGTTAATCTAGGGAAATGATAATATTAAAAAGCACAACTTATACTTAAGGATTATCTTGATTTTCTGGAAAAGAGCAATGAGACGCTTTAGCACAAAATAACTAATATTAGAAACCTAGTTTTAACATATGTGAGACTTGTGTCTCGATGAAAAAGGAAGTAAAAAAATTTCATGAAACCCTAAGTAAATTTAGTAAGTGGAAATAAAATCTTCACTTGATTCTATCAATTTAAAAGTCTTCCTTAAATAAAAATGTAGTTGACGTTAAGTCCAATAGAACACATATTAAAGCATTATATAGGAAGAAAGTGAATCAACCTATTTATAAATGTTTTTACTATAATAGATTTGACTATTTAGATCCGTTTTATTTTTATAAATTAAGGAGGTATAAAGGTAGTAACCTTAGACCTCTTATAACTACTAACACACCAGAACCCAAGAAAATTTTGGTACCAAAGGCGAAACCCTAGTATGTTTTTGCAAAGATGCTTTGTAGATTTTATGGAGCCTTAACATATATTAAATGAAGATCTGCAAATCAAAGTGTATACCTTAGAGTATACAACATTATTTTTTTTCAAGCTTGTGATCCAAGAATGCTCGTTGATGGTGTATGTCAATGATTGTGATAAAAGCAAATGCTCGTTGAGGATAGGCTCAACATTTTAATTAGTGGATGTCTTAGTAGGCTGAAAAGAAAAGTCCTAAATAGACATATCTATATTTAATTTTAACCAAATCTCATATCCAAGGATTTGTAGAGAATGATGTATGATATTAAATAGTCGGTCCCTCGAAAGGGGGAATTTTTGTCAAGGTAGTACACTATTTAAAGGTTGAAAATTGAAAAGGTTTGATTAACCCTTTAAATAAGTTCTTTGAATAATTGGTCATCCTTTAAAAATTATTATACTAACAAATAAATGTATTTCTTAGTTTTGGTATGAAATGGTTGCAAATAGAATGAACATGAGTGCAAAAAGTATGAGAGCCAATCCAATCCAAAGCCCCAAAAGTCCAAAAATGCTAAAAATGCCACAAATAATCAATCAGTCTCATGACCTAATCAATTAGATAATTTCAAATTCAAAATTCAAATCTGGCACACCAAATTATCGAATAGGGACATGAACTAATCAATTAGAACATTGAAACTCAGTGCAACAACTAGTTCCAACGTCCACCTTTCTAGATTGAATGCTCCTAATCAATTAGAACCCTCATATAATCGATTAGGTAGTGTGTATAAATAGAGGTATGGTTTATCTTATTTCTCATCCCATCTCTTCATATCTTTTGTGAATTGCATTAGTGTTATTAGAGCTTTTTCATCTCTTCATCATCACCAAATGGTACCCAAAATGGCTCGTACCTCCCAAGCAGCTTCTTCCTATCTACTCAACTCAAGAGCAAGAAACCAATTTTAATATGTATTATGCCAATAGAGATATTTTTGTATCACACTAATTGGATGAGCAACTCTTTAAAGAGTGCAATTTTATTAAAGCTTTCTCTGCTATCGACTTGAGGAACTTTGTATCTGAAGTGTCCCAACTGAGATTTACTCACTTAGTGAGATTTCTCTTCGCCAACTTCATGTACTCAAATGTTTTTCTTAGCTCAGAGGTTAATTGGCATCCAATTTGTTGTACCCTAAAATTTTCCCTCCCATTTACTTCAAGATATCTTCTCATGCTTCTATGGTTTTTATTTTCTCAAGGTTACTCAAAAATTGATTAGACAAATTCTCATCCTAAGCAATGGGTCTACAACTATGGTTTTGTGTTTCTCAAGGAAATTTGGACCTCGAATGCCTCAAGTGGATTTCATGGTTTCTCATATGTCTCCAAGAATGCTCATGACAATTTTCAAGCCTTGCATCACAAGTTTGTTCAGTCAATTGTTCAGATGACTGAAAATCAATTGTATTAGACAAAAAGTCAAATGTGGTCAACATACAGTCAAACTTCAATATTTTGGTCAACATCAAGATTTCAAAGTCATATTTATCATTTTATCAAGGGTTGATCATGATTCATCAAGAAAACTCAAGATTCATCAAAAGTCAAAAGTTACCAAATTAGGGTTTTCTTAAGAAGTCAACTGAACTTTGACCAAGCATAACTTTCACTTGCTTCATCATATTTTTCTCATGCGAAGCTCATTTTTAAGGAAATTCAATTCTCTACAACTTTTCCTCCCTAAGCTCAAGTCCAAAAAATGCTTCATTTGAGAGATGTGGGCCAAAATATTATAGGTCATTTCAAAAGTCAACAAAAATAAACTTTTTTCAAGGCAATTAACATCAAGATAAATTCTTCAAATGTAAAAATGATTAACATAGAGATTATATAGTACATCTTGAGCTTCCCGGAAAGTCCAAGATCACCTTAATATGATAAAAATTGAGAGAGTTGTGATTGGTGCAAGTTGGGAAATTTTGAGAAAATACATGAAACCAAAAGTGATCAAACTTGAATATTTTGGGCTAATGGGCTAATATTTCAAGATCCATGCGTGTTATAGGCCTCATTGTGAATCTCTATATCACTTTATTCACCCCCTTGGGTTTTTATTTTTTTTATTTGATTAAAATTCAAAATTAAATAAGATAAAGTCAAGCCTTTCTTACAAGGTCCAAGCCCATAATCTTTTGACCTAATTCAAGAATTATATATCCTTTTCATTTAGACATAACAAGACATGAACCCTTGCAAGAAGAAGCCATTACAAAATTCCAAAATTCTAAAAAATTAGGGCAAATCGAAACCTTTTCTTGCAGCCACTTTCAAAGCATAATAACCTTACCAAACAACTTATGAAGAGTTGTAGGGTAAGAATGGATCAACCTTGAAAATCCAAAGGGCCGGAAACCCTTTTATATGTTTCGCTGGTTTCTAACATTGCATGAATTTGTGTTTTTGTTTTTCTTTGTGTTTTAATGCATACTAACATTGCTAATATGTTTATGAGGTATCAACGTGTAGGAAAAACCCATCGCATGGTCCACATGATGATCGAACCATGAACTACCATGTTTACACTGGTTTAGGTTGTTTACATCGTATCTCACAATCCAGCATGAATTAGCCCAAAATAATGCTTACATTGGAATCACAATGCCTGAATTAGGGAGCTAGGGTGTTTTTAAACCATTGACATTCCTTGTATTGCAGATACAAGAAAACATAGTCACCAGAGAAGACGATCGAAGCTAGGGCTCCGGCGCTTCTTCGGTCCAGTTAATTGAGTTGATTATATATTTAATTTGTTTCACTTATGTTACCGGATGTATAGCCACCCTAGTGGTAGAAGCGCACGCGATAAGACTTTGATGTACAAGGGTGTGGGTTCGGTCCCTTCCTTTTGTCACTTTTCATGTTTTTTCTATTTTTCATGTTTTCCCAGCGCGTGTCCTCACAGCATCCACCATGCACCCCATCGCTTCTCACCATCAGATCTTTACACATCTGATCCAACGCTTCTAGAATTGCACGCCCACGACGCACCCTCTTAGCTGCTCATATTGGATCCAGCGCTGGAAGTTGGGCCTGGACCTCTTTGCTATTCAGCACCCCCTCTTTTGCTAATTCAAGCCCAATTGCTTTTCTTCATGTTTTCTTTTTTTCTCTTATATTTTTATTATTTGTTTCATTTAATTAAAATACAAAAAAAAATTAGTTTTAGGTTTTCTTAATTAAAATAAATTAGGGTTTAGTTTTTAATTAATCTTTTAATAATTTAATTAATTAATTATTTTTTAATTAAAATTAATCATATTTAATAGGTTTTAATTAATCATCATAAATCATTATTTTCATAAAAAATCATCAAAAACATTTTCCTTTTCTATTTTTATCTTACTTTTATATTTCTTAGATCGACTGTATAAGTTTCGCGAATGTAATAGTCTAGATTTTATTTTTCTCTTTTTTTTATCATTATGTAACTGTTTACGGGATGTAATAGTCTAGGTCTAAATTTCTGTAATTTACTTTCTCGTATCATTCTTATGTAACTGTCCTGAAGCCCTGTAATAACATAGGAACTTTACTTTCCGCATTTTACTTTTCTATATTTACTATACTACTACTTAGTAATTAGGGTTGTATGACAAGATAAAAACCTGACGATAGAAAACCCTAATTTCAAGATAAATAATTGAAAACAACACATTTACACACTTGCACCTCTAGGGTAGCCTCTCTTGTTGTCTTTCGATTAAACAGTCATGTCCCTTGAAATTGGAGACGCTTTAGAAAACGTCCCTCGAATAAAAGATCATAGTCCATCGATGACCCTTCGACGTTGCCTTTCGATAAACGATCTAGTCCCTTATGAAATTTCTAAAGCGTCCTTACCAGTTACCTTCAATGACTGTACGACAACCCTACGCATGTCCCTTCACATTCAACGATAGGGCTTCCTACTAACTAATGGTACAGATAGAACTATCTAAAGTAGAAGGAAAAGTACAAGTACGACCTTGAGTGGGTAGAACTATTAATCGCTTGCTCACAAATCTTTCAAAATAAAACATTTCACAAAAAATTTCAAAGATAATTTTCAAAACACTTTGTACGCATTCTTGAGGACCGATACAAGAATCATTACAAAGTTTCGCCTTACATTGGCAAATTTCAAAATATTTTTCAAACACACAAAAAAAAGCAAATTTTCAAAGTGAGCTAAGCGATTAAGAGCCCGTAGATAACTACGGATGAAAAGGGTGCTAACACCATCCCTTTTCATAACTTACTCCCCGAACTCAAAATTTAAGGGTCTTTCTTGTTCTTTTCACCCTTTCCTTATTGGATAAACAAAAAGTCGGTGGTGACTCTTGCTATCCGCAATATTTGTGATAAAATACAAAACAAGTCAGTTCTCCCACTGTATTACAGAACTGACGACTTTGTTGGGGAATACTTAAAAAGGAGGGGTTACCTTAGAGTCTTAGGTCACTTTTACTTGCTTTTACTTGGCGGCTTTTTTTGCTTTAAAATTGATGGTTGCTTGGGTTTTAATATCTTGCAAAGATCCTACACCCGGATCTAGGGTACCCTAGGTAAGTAGTAATAGATCATGGAAACTGTACAGCGTAGACCCATATGGTTGAAGTGATGGCTACGTTAGTGTGATAATTTGGTTTGTACCGATGTTTCTTGAGTCAGTCGAGGATAACATCGGGCTGCCGCATGGTTTCATAAGCACGAACTGACTTTTAGAACCTTAATTGACCCATCTTGTCCATTAGTGAGATATTCAGCTTTGGTGCGATGTAGAGTTGGTTGATACTCGATGTTATACTTATTGAGATTTGACTTGCAAGATGTTTTGGTGGGAAATCAGTTGCTGCACTAAAATAAAACCTTCGAGAAAGATTTGTGATATGAGATCCCTAGAACACGGTTACCATTTTATAGGACAGGTTGAGCCAACTTAACTTCTATAGAAAGGGTACTTACCTACGAACCTCATGCAAGGCTTTAAACCTAAGGTCCTTGTGTGCTTTGTTTGTGTTTGCTATCTGTTCAAACATGACATCATGACATCATAACATTGCATTTTCAAGATAAATTGAAGTGAACCATCATACAACCATCTCAAGACCTTGTTCCGTGTTTTCAAGCCAAGCTTAGTGTCTCACTTTTCAAGCTTCCAATGCCATGCCTTTCTTACCCAAAAACTATCCAAAAACATTGATAAAATCTACATCAGCTCAAAACCCACAAACAATTCAACATTAAAACCCGAACAAATAACATATTGTTCTTAATTTAGCTCAATATTCTATACATTCAGTCACTCATAATCAGCTCCAAACGCATTTAAGATTCATACTAACTATCTATAAGCATGTGAATTCTAATTCTCTTAGAAGCCTTACACTAACAGGAAAATCAAAAAGAGAAGTTGTAAAAGAATATTTCAAATGGTACAATATTGATGCAACAGTATTCCTCAAGACCTGGCCATGACAACATCATATCGAGCTCATAGAACAATGCAAGATCATCGCAATTCCTGCAATTTAGCTATGCATTCAAGACATTACATATAGTTTTGCCCCTGTCATCGCCATGCTCAATGCAAGAAGAAATATGATAGTGTAAATTGGAGGCTATCCTAACCTGTCAGTTCATAAAAGAGACAACTTTTAAGAGCCATAAGGGCTAGATGAGGAGTATTTAACTCAGGACAGAAAATTGAAATAAAAAGTTAGTGTTGAAGTAATATGAATCCAAAACCAATTCATGATGCTCAGTCTAAATCTACATATCATAGAGCATATATAAATAAAACCCATTAAAAAATTATGGCCCTGCATATTAAAAACAAAAAACCAAATTCGTTCAATTTCTCACTAACTGAACTCAGAAATCACAGTTTTATAACTAACTTTTATTCGATTAAAATCTTAGCTCATATAACTAACTGCGAAACAACAGTATTAACCAAATAACAAACTTCTAACTAACTCTCTCTAATCCTCATCTCACCATTAATTTGCAACAAACTCTATAACTGAAAATCTCAGATCAATGGCTGAGATCTTTTCAAGCTCTAACTAATTCTCCTAGCCTTGCATATATATAAACTCATCTTCTCCCTTAATCCAATCCTCTCCACCATTTTTTCCTCTCATTTTCAATCATATCTTCCATGCACCATTTTCTTCATTTCACTCTCATCTTCACCAATCTCTCACCTTCATTCACCATATCTTCTTCATTCCATTCTGTCACCCTCCTCCTCCTATGAATCTCTATTTTTCAATCCTCACTCCAACATTTTCTTCACTCTCTCCTTCTTCTAACACTTGTTTGTTTTCTTTTCATTTGGGTGTTTATCTTTATGCATTACTTGCTATGTTTATTTTTATGCTTTAGTTATTGCTCATTTATTACATGCATTGTATTTTATTTCTTTCCCTATGCTGGATTGTGTTGGTTGCTAGATTTTCTATTTTTCAGGTCGGGTAGTGTAACACAATGGGAGAACTGACTTTTTGGTTTTATCCAAATGTGCGGATAGCTAAGTCGTCACTGACTTTTCTTTTATCCAATATTTAGTAAATGGTGAAAAGAACGGGAAAGACCTTGATATATTTTAAGTTCGGGGGGTAAGTTATGAAAAGGAAAGGTGTTAGCACCTTTTTCATCTGTAGTTATCTACGGGCTCTTAATTGCTAGCTCACTTTTGAAATTTTCTTTGTGTGTGTGATTTGAAAATATTTTGAAAAGGCAATGTAAGGCTAACTTTGTAATGATTCTTGTATCAGTCTTCAAGAATGCGTACAAAGTGTTTTAGAAAATATTTCGTTTGAAAATGTGATGTGTAAAAAATGTCTTTTAGAAAAGATTGTGAGCAAGCGATTAAGAGTTCCTTACCAACTAAAGGTCATTCTTATTCTTTTTCTTCTCCTTTAGAGATAGTATTATCCGTACCATTAGTTGGTAGGTAATCCTATCAATTGGATGTGAAGGGACGTGCGTAGGGTCATCGAATGACCATCGAAGGCAACATGTAAGGATGCTTTAGCAATTTGTACCAGAGGGACTAGATCATTTTTGTAGGAAACTTCGAAGGGTCATTGAGGGACTATGATCTTTGTTCGTAAGGGTCTTTTGCTAAAGAATCCCTACTTTCGAGGGATGTAACGCCTCGATAATTTAATTAATTATTTAATTAAAATTATTAGTTGGAGTTGAGCAATATTTTGAATTATTGTTGAGTTGCTATGTGACATTATTTGATTAAATAGTGGTTTAATAATATTAAATATATTGGAGCATTATAAGATTATTTGTTGGGCTTATTTAAGTGATGTCATGTAGTAAATATGAGAGTGTGGTATTGGCCCAATAAGAATTACTAGAATTACAAGGTTAAGTGGATATAAAAGGAATTAGGTTAATTGAGAAAAAGTGAGAGAATAGATGGGAGAAACGCATTCCCGTTTTTTATTGCAGCAGTCTCACTAAATAGACAATCCCCGATTCGTTAACCATTGGATCATGCTCAAATTTTGAGGGTAGGTTCGCACCACCTACATATAACTTTTGACCGTTGGGATCTTAAAAATAAGGTCTGAGTTGGGAGATATCATCATCGCACTGTAGCTGCATATTTGGGAACATTTTCAGCTTTGATTCTGATCTAGAGAGAAAAAAATATTGGGAGATTTTGGTACAAGAGAAGTTGCAGAGAAGAGAAAAATAAGGGTTTTGAGGAGAAGAAGAGGGATACATGGAAGTTACACCAAGCGGCCAAGAGAAGATTAAATCGGAGACCCTTAGAGTTACCTTCAATCTAAACCAAGTAAGGGTGGGGTTCAATCTCTATAATCGGGTATATGATAAACCGTATATGGGGCTGGGTTGTATAAATTTGTGCCTTGAATTGTTACCGATTCGATTATATTGTGATTCTGTGAATATTATTAGTCCTGCAATTTTAGTTGTCAGTGAATGTTCATAATGTACTGATGAAGTTGTTCTGCAATTTATTTAAATCGTATTTCTATTATGATGTTGTTATGGCTATTATTGAGTTGTTGTCCTGAGATGAGACTCGAAAGAACATATAGGCGTGGTGAAAAGACTATGTCATATCTTATATTATTAATAAGTTAATATAATTAGTAAAATAATTTAGTATCGTATTGGATTAAAGAAGTTGTAGGAATAAATTGTAATGCTTTAGTCAAATGAATAGTAGGATGTATATGTAAGAGTAGCAGAAATAATAGTGTATGGACTAATTTAGCTGAGCATTGTTAGGAAGTATCAGTAGAAGTAGAAATTGAAAATTATCATATAGAAAATATAACGGAGAATTTCAGTAACAGGAGGAATAAGTTGAAATTGATTTTGATTTATAACTAATATTTGTCACTGACAGGAAGTTGTAGTAATAAAAGTTATAGATAGCAAACAAATAGTTTTGGCGGAGACCAATAATAGCAGTAAGATAAATAACAGAGGTAGTGTAATTTAGTAGAATAAATTGATTAGTAGCAGTATAAATAAATAGTAGTAATAACAGTATATAAAACAGTATCGATTAGCCGAATTTGTAGATTTAGGCGGTAAAAGTAGTTAACCAGAATTAGTTGAAATTGTCGGAGTGAGTCGAATATACATATGGATATTTTTAGTTGGTTTGTTTTGTTAGAATCATGTAGAATAAAGTTGATTTGCAGGTGAATTCGAATTAGGTTAAATGGTTCCAGTTTATGGAATTGTGTTGTATACCTTGCTGAAAAATATGAAATTGCAGGTGATGATGAATTTGGTTGAATTGCCTCTATTTATGGGCAATATTATGTTGTAGGCCTATGGCCAATGTTGAGATGTTGTGTTGTTGTGATTGTCTCTGTGAATTCTTTTTGATAATGTGAAGTTGCAGAGATTTTAGATGATGAAGAATTACCTCTATTTACTGGTAATAATGGTGATATGGGCTTATGCCTTGCGATGAATGATGATTGTTGTTAGTATGTGATGGTGCATTCATTGAGTCACATACATTTGCATACTCTGTGATGGCCTGTATTAGCGGATTTTGTGAAGGCCTGTATTGGCAAACTGCGAAGAAGGCTTATGCCTTGTTGATGCCTCTATTAATTGACAATTTTTAAGTTGGGAGTTCTGCTCCGATGGTACCACATGCATGTGCATTGTGATTGAGTCGCATTTGATGTTGCATCTTGAGTTATGGTGAAGATAGATTTGTTGTTGCTTTATGTTGTTGACTTGTTGTGACAAGTATTATCTAAAAGTTACGAATTTAGTGGTTATGTCGTGTTGATGTCTTATTGTGATTAAAGTTGTTTGTAAGTTATGAAGTGGTGATTTTATATGATCTGATTTAATATATTATTTATCATATGACTAATTATATAGTTTGATATCTCACCCCTTCTGTTTGAATATCGTCCTCTGTTGGTAACGTGCAGGTAATTAAGAAAGATAGTTATTATCTTGTTAGTTCGAGTCAGTGTTGTCTCTCTGATATGTAGCACTCAGGAGGATGAACGTTTGATGTTTAATTGTTGATTATTATTTCAGTTGCTGAATTTTTAAGTTGATTACATGAAATAATTGTTGTCTTGAGGTTGTTTTAGTTGAATAAAAGATGTTAAGTGAATTGAAGTTGAGTATGTATATTTCATTGCTTATTAATAAAAAGTTGTTTGATTTTGAAGAATAAATCAGATTATTATCGGTTCATCTGAGTTAAGTGTTATGTATCTGTTTGTATGCGATTAAATGAAAATTGATTTTTAGTTGAAAATGTAGCATCCTATTTATGTTGAACTCTAATTTTCTTATTATCTGCCGGGTAGAAATGGGGTGTTACATTAGTGGTATCAGAGCAGGTCGATCCGTCTGACCAAGTTGTCTAATGTTGTTTGTTCCTTAGCGCGCGACAAGTGTGTGAAACACTGTTGATACTTGTTTGCCTTAATTACAGGAAGTTGGTTGAAGATAAGTGGGGGAGAAGATTTGCTTCTCGGATATGTTCAATTGAAAGGTGTTGGTTCGGTGTGCTGCCGACGATGACAATGCAAGAATTGTTGAAGTCTTGTTGTTCCTGAATTTGAAGGTGACTTGGATTCAAGGTCTTGTTATTAGTCGAGTTAGAGCGCCTTGAGAGAAATTGATCAGACATTGTTGGTGCTTACTTCTCGAAGAATGAAGAGCGATGTAATATTTGTTGATTTACGAAGCAAGTGTAAGATGTCGATGTTTGAACAATGATGGAGTAATAAAGTTGCTGTAAATTTTGTGTTGGGATCACATAAGTGATTGTCGGAAGTAGTTGATGTTGATAAGTAGTTGTGAATCACGAGTGTGAGTCAAAACTTGAAGAAGTGAGTAGCTTTGTGAAAAAAATTGTTGCCCTGGTGTTTTGGAACTTGAAATTTGGCGAAGAAATGCATCTCTCGAGTTATAAGAAGTTTGGGAGCATAAGATATGTTAAGATTTGTTTGGAATATGTCTAAGTTGAATACAAATTAGTTTCATAGTGGAATTTCCGTAAGCGAATCGCAGGAAACTGCAGAATTGTTGTGGGACTTCGAAAATTCATAACTAGAGTTACGGGCATCCGATTTGAGTTCCGTTTGAAGCGTTGAAAAGCTAACAAAATGAGCTTCATTTTAAAAATTGTTCTAGTAGCCGTAATAGATTCATTTATCACGTGATGATATTGGAAGTAAGTGCAATTTGTTGTTAAGCTTGTCTTGGGACTAGACTTGTTCTTCAGTATTATTCGGGACGTCAACGTTTGAGTTGGGTGAATTAAAGGAGCAATTGGAAGATTTATTTAAAGTAATTTGTGAAATCATAGGTATCATTTGGAAATCTTTGATTTTATTAATTAGAACGAAAGACGATAGTGCAAAGTTGTGTGGAATTTACGGTGTCGAAAAGGAGGAAGATTTATGCTAAGTTGTCAGGATGTATGTTATAGTTTTGAGAGAAGAGTTCTCTTGAGTAATTTTATTTCCAAGTGAAAGTGTATGTAGATCCATTCAAGGTGGATGAAGTTCTAAGTTGGAGAACGACGAAGTTTGTTATAGAGGTTAGTAGCTTGTTGAGCTTAGATGATTACTATCGTAGTTGTTTGAGGTGTAGATATATATGAAATGTTGTTAGATAAGATGATAATATTGAGAGTGTGATTGGAATGAGTTTGAGAGGTGGAGATACATGTATTTTTGATGTTGTGAAATTCAGAAGAGGATTAAGAGTTTAAGAATGTTGTTAGAATCCTTTATGTAGATAAAGACTCAGACTAGAGTGGAAGGATTTCTAATGTATTGATATGCCAACAAAACTCGAGTTAGAAAATGATTAATCATCGTGGGATGATGGGTGAATGAGGATTAGACATATTGTGTTTTAGAAAACTTGAATACGAGTTTTAAAGAAACATTATTATAGTTTGGTACGACGATTCATACTACCTTATGGTTGTCGAATACTAATTGACGAATTGAGAAATTGATCACTCTCAATCCATTATTAATAGTAGACGAGATTATGTTGGATGTTATAGATTTGTCTTGCTATCTTAATGGTGTGAAAAAGTATGAATGTTATATCGCGTGAATAATCGCTCACCAGTTTGTGTGAAATTAGTAGAGGAGTCGTTGAGTGAGAGTTAAGACGTAATGAATAATTCCGAGTAGTGGGTTTGTATGCGTGCTAACATTACAAAGTGAAAGATTGATAATATCAAGTGAACAACGATTTTATGATAGATTTTAAAGAAAGCTTTGGATTATATTGAAACTTGTAAACCATATAATCAATAAAAATTTAATGAGGATGATGACTTAAGATGGATGATCAGAGTTGCGCAGCTGAAGTGTGACGTGGCGCAATTGTTATGCATGTACGACTCATTAGAAGTTAAGGATTAAAAGATCAGAAGCCCATGGGAATGATGTGTCTTAATTTACATGCTTGATGTGGTGGATAGTTGATATAGAGATGTTGTGCCAGCGTACTATGTTTACTAGTAAATATTTGTGGATTTTATAAGAAGATTGTTGTGGATTATTGGTTGATGGTGAGCAATGGGTATGTTTGCTGAGTTATACAGTTAAGTTGATATTGTAATTATTTTGTTATCATTATTGAGATGTTATTATTGGTTACCGTAAGTGAGGAATAATATCCTATAATATGACAAAGTTAATTTTGTTGATTATGTTGATGTCACTATAATGGTTAATAGAGTTGTTGATATTTTATTGATAGTTGACATACATATACGTATGAGAATAAAGTTGTATATGCGCTTTGGTGTTGGGAAAGTTGTTAAGAGGTGACGTGGTATATCCAAGTATAAGTGAGTTATGGTTGTTACATTTCTACTGTGGGATTTTTTATGTCAGAGTGTTGCCGAAAAGGTTGGTAAGTTATTGACGGGTATGTCTTGAGGGTGTTGGGTGATTAGCATGCATGTAGTAGATTTACATCATGATTGAGTTGTTACTATGTCAAGAAGTAGTGACAGAAGTGTTGGTAAACGCAGAGTTTGAGGATTAGAGAGTTGGATACGAGGTTCGCGTTAAGGATGGAAGTATCGAGTAGATTTTCGAGGATGAAAATATCCTAAGTGGGAGAGAGTTGTAACGCCCTGATAATTTAATTAATTATTTAATTAAAATTATTAGTTGGAGTTGAACAATATTGTGAATTATTGTTAAGTTGCTCTGTGACATTATTTGATTAAATAGTGGTTTAATAATATTAAATATATTGGAGCATTATAAGATTATTTGTTGGGCTTATTTAAGTGATGTCATGTAGTAAATATGAGAGTGTGGATATTGGTAAAATAAGAATTACTAAAATTACAAGATTAAGTGTATATAAAAGGAATTAGGTTAATTGAGAAAAAATGAGAGAATATATGGGATTTAATTAAAATGAATTGGACCAAAAATCTTGAAGTTTGATTGTAAATTGGTCAAAGTTGACTTTTTGTCTAATACAGTTGATTTTCAATCATCTGGCTAATTGACTGAGAAAACTTATGCTGCAAGGCTTGAAATTTGGTATGAGGATACTTTGAAGCATATGGGAAACCATGAAGTCCACTTGAGGCATTAGAAGTCCAATTTTCCTTAGGAAAAACAAAACCTTAGTTGTAGGTCAATGCTTAGGATGAGGGTTTGTTTGGTCAACTCTTGAGTAGTCTTGAGTGTTTAGGACCTTCATATGCATAAGGAAGTATCTTGAATTAATTTTTCTTGAAAACTGGGAGGGAAAATTTTGGGGTACAATAGGTGGGATGTTACATTGAGGTAAAAGGCCCATTACCCATTCCAATGTACATATAGGTTTAGAGTGGATACTCATGTTAAATCCTGTGTTACTTTGACACGTGTGAGGAGGCATGAGACACCACACACAAACGAGGTTCTTTTAAAGATGCCTTTTTCTTGCACCCTTTGTGCAAAGACGAGGTGTTTGAATAGGGGGCTCTCGACTCTGGTTGTCATTAGGATTCCCTATTCTGTACAAGACTAGAACCCACATGTGAGATAGGGAGGGGACAGGAAAACATGCCTTCAACCTACCTGGTTTTCTCATTATTCCGAAATGTTCCGGACCTTTGATTATATGATATTCAGACCTAGTTTCTGTATATTCTGAAATGGTGCCAAACATTTGATCCCGTGATATTCAGACCATACAGTATTTATTCATAGGATTGTATAATGGTTACCCAGATTCTGTGGAGCCTTTATCCCTTGTCGTTGAATACCATAACATCATATCATCTTGTACATGCATCCCATTTCTAGGGAATTCAAAATACGAGTCTCCTTTGTTGAGCTTTTCAAAAAATGAATACTATTACTGTTTTACCCCTTATTTAAGTTTCTTCTATATGGAGATACGAAGGTTAAAAATCTTCGTGTCGACGTGATCAAAGATACTTAAATATAAAACAAACCCTATTTTTGGCGCTAAGATGCCATGCAATGCTTATGGATATGAATGCACATGAACAACTTCAAAGGGACGCAAAACACCACTGAGGATGTAGCAAAGGAAATAAGGATCAAAAGAGAAACACGACCAGGAAAATAGGTCACTGGTGGATCAACAGACCCGACTCATAGAGGATGGTAAAAAGGTCAAAGGATACACCAACTTTTACTGGAGGTGAAAACTACCAAAATTCACTGACGATAGAAAGAGAAAAGAAATAACAACACTGACGTTCATGACGGTGAGCTACCAACGTTTACTGAAGTTAGAGAAAGAATCATTGACGTTCTCTGACTATGAACTACCAACTTTCACTGAAGGTAGAGAGAAAATATATCATAACATTACCGTTCACTGATGATGAACTACCAACTTTGACTGAGGGTAGCAAAAATATAACAATCACCAACTTTCACTGATGGTGATCTACCAACTTTCACTGAAGGTAGAAGGAATATATCATAGCATCTTCGTTCATTGACGATAAACTACCAGTGTTCACTGAGGGTAGAAAAAAGATAACAATCACCAACTTTCACTGATGGTGAACTACCAACTTCAACTGAAGGTAGTAAGATAAAATATCATAGCATCACCGTTCACAGACGATGAACTACCAATGTTCACTGAGGGTAGCAAAAAGATAAAAATCACCAACTTTCACTGATGGTGAACTACCAACTTTCACTGAAGGTAGTAAGAGAAAATATCATAGCATCTCCGTTCACTGACGATGAACTACCAATGTTCACTGAGGGTAGCAAAAAGATAACAATCACCAACTTTCACTGATGGTGAACTACCAACTCTCACTGAAGGTAGTAAGAGAAAATATCATAGCATCGCTGTTCACTAACGATGAACTACCAACATTCACTGAGGGTAGCAAAAAGATAACAATCACCAACTTTCACTGATGGTGAACTAATGTTGTACCCCAAAATTTGCCCTCCCATTTCTCAATGATTTCTCATCACAAAACCTTTGAAGCCCAAGATCCAGTTAGGGTTTCATCTGCTCAAGACTTCTCCTTGCACTGTTGACCCAAATTAGGGTTTGTGTTTGCACCAAGATGTTTTGACCTAAAGTGCCTAAGATGACTTTCATGCTTCATATTGGACTCCTAAGTTTATCCACATCAAGTTTCAAGCCTTGATTCCAAGTTTTGCCCAGTCAATTGGACAGTTGACCTAGAAATCAACTATATTGGGGAAAAAGTCAACTGTGGCCAATTGACAGTCAAACCTCATGGAAATTGACCCACATCAACAATATGAACTCATATGAACCATTTGATCAAGTTTGGATCACAATTCCACAAGAAATTTGATCAAATCACCAAAAGGGCAAAATGGTCATTTTTAGGGTTTTGACTGCACAAAGGCAATTTTTGACTGTTTGACCTAGCCAATGGCAAACCAAGCTCACATATGGACTCAAAGACCCCATGGAATTATCTTGACATGCTCAACAAACTCAAAAGATCCCAAGTACACAAGATTGACAGTTGAATTCCCCAGTCAATTGATCAATTTTGACTGTACACTAAAAAGTCAAACTTTGACTTTTTGGTCAAAATCAAGAGTCAAGATTCATTTTTCATCAAAACATGCCAAATCATGAAACTTGTTCACCAAGAAATCACAAAATGCAAATTAGGGTTAGAAATTAGAATTTTTCATAACTTAGAATTTTTCTAAGTTATAAAAAACCCTAATTTTTTCCCAACTTTGCCCCACCTTTTCACCAAGATCCATTTGGATTCAAACAAAAGTCAAAACATGAAAGTTGTAGCTTGTTGCATAATCTACAACTTTGATTCACAAAGTTTTCCCATTTGAGGTTTGTATCTCAAGTTACAAATTTTTGAATAAGGGCACTAAACCATTCTTAACTTAGTGAAATTTTAACCTATTTTGACAAGGTTTTCTACCCAACTTCAAGGCCATTTTCCATACACTTCCACTTGGAATTTCAATTTGCATTTCAAAGAAGGATTGTAGTACACATTCCAAGATTTCCAAAATGTCCAAGAACTTCTCAAACAACCTCATAACTTGAGAGAATCGAATTTCACAATTTGGCAAAAACTCACTTTTGAATTGATCATGAACATGTTCATAACTTAAGCCATTTTCAAGTCAGCATAGTTTGTGCTAAATTACAGGTCCTAAAACCCTTTGACACTCAATAATTCAATGCAAAACCTTTGTGCCAAGGCCTTGTTTCATGAGTTCAAGCATTTCCTAAAGGATTAATCCATTTATAGATAAAGCATTTCTTCCATTTTTGCAAAAGGTAACTTTATGTCCAATTGAAAATCCAAGCAGTACAAATGAGATCTAATGGGCACAAGATTATGAGCAAAACACTCTGATCAAGGAGGGATTATGCAGCTCATTAGGGGGCCTCTACTGACCTAGAACACAACTTGGGCATTTGTTGCTTAAAGTGTAAGTAACTTGGCATATTGTAACACAACTCTCATATCAACTTGCAAACACTTAAGTGAACTTGTGAAACACACTCAAGACATCCCAACCAAGCTAGTGCACGACTCTAACATCTCTCATACACTCCCAATCTCAGAATCACCATCAAACTGCAAAAACAGGGCCAGGCCTGCAGTTTGAGTGCCATCTTCCATTTCCCTCAAGCTCTCTTGCCCAAACCAGTTCACACACATTCCCTAGCATCTATGCAAGCTAACCATGACTTGAAACACGACCTGTAATCCCTCTAATCAGTTCCACCATTTTCAGTTTCTTGTTTTGCAGGTGATGTGCTCTAGCACGATTCAAAAGCATTCAAGGCAAAGTAAATATTGGAATAACATCTCTGGACCTCAAGGAAGCTTTACCAATCATCACCTTGCATTGAAAGCTTCCCCATTGCCAGATAGAACTTCAACTGAACAGGTATTTTGGTGAACTTCTATCTCTCTTATTAGGCATCTTTAGCTCTAAGTTTGTGAATAAACAATGTTCTACTCATGCCACTGAACACGTACATGTTTTTACTTTTCATTTCTTTTGCTTGAGCTGTGAGAATTTAAGGTTTGAAAATGGCAGAAAATCTAGGTTAGGATTTGGGGGAGAAGAAATTCTCCCTCATCTTAGAGAGTTAGATCAAGTTCTGCATATGGTTGGATTCGTCTCTTGATGCTGAACATTTTTTATGTTATGAGTTTTCATTAATAAGCCAGGAATCAGGAGTTAGAAGTTTGAGAAGAAGGGCGCGCGTTTTGAACTGGTTTTGTCTGAAGGTTGAAGACAACGTCTTCTTGGGCTGGGCCTGAGTTATTTTCTTATTCACACCACCTTTTTGGTTTTACACCCCCTGAGCCCATTTGCTTTATTTTTAATGTTTTTTGACTTTTTCTTTTTTTAATTGACTCATTTATTTTTTCTCAGCATATTAAAAATATAAAAATATTTTTTCTCATCATTTTTGAATTTATTAGGTATTTATTTGATTTTTTCTTTTAGTTTGTACATAAATAAATAAATATATACTTTTTGTTTAAAATACTAAAATAGCACAAGTATATTTTATACACTTTTACCTTATTTTTACTTCCTGAAAATATTTTATAGAAAAATACTTTTTTATTTTAATATTAAATATTATTAATTAATATATATATATAATACATATCTTGTAAATAATATAAATATACATATATATATATATTAATATATTTAGGGTAAAAATATCAAAAATATACATATTTTTATTTTTTAATATTTAATACTAAAAAGACATTTTTATAAATATACTATATTTTATTTTATTTTTGTATGTAAATAGTAAATATTATATGAATTAATTGATTAATATCCCTTTTTGATTAAAAATTAGGGTTTTGCCCTAAATATGAAAATACTCCAAAAATAATACCTTTTTATTTCTCTTTTTATTTCACATAAATAATATTCTTTTTTTCATACACATAAAAATCCTTTTTACATTTTGCATATTTATTTCAATTTCTATTTAATTATACAATTATTTGTCTTGTAAATATTCAAAGAAAATGATGTAATAGTTAGGTTTAAATTCTTGTCTAAATAATCCTCATTTGAAACATTTGTACCCCCTTCCCCATATCATTGTGTTGTAATAGTGTAGGAATTTAATTTTCGCACTTTATCGCTTTCTAAATATACTATGCTAGAGTTAGGGTTTGCATGCGAATAAAACGAACAAAAAGTAGTTTGACCTAATACAAGACAAAAAAAAGCATGAAAAGTGGACAACACATTCCACACTTGCACCCCTAGGGTATTCCACTTTGTTGCCTTCAAATAATTGGGCCATGTTACATGTTAGATTTCTTTGGGTAAAACAAACAATCAAATGATCATAGTCCCTCAAAATGTTGCCTAAATGAATGATCAAGTCCCTTTTTAAAGAAAAAATTGCCCAAAGACATTTAACACTATTGCAATTATGGTCTAAACGATGACCCGCGCCCGTCCCTTTCACCTCCTAAGACAAGATTGTCCACCAAATGCAATGGTGGAACAAAATTGTCAAAAGGTTTAAAACATAACAAAAATCCTTGAGAAAATTTTAGGGTAGATAACTCTTAAGTACTTGCCAATTTACAAAGAAAACACTTGCCTAATTTCAAACTACACTTCACCAACACTTTCAAAACAAACTTTCAAAAAACCTTGAAACATCTTTTCAAAAGACAAAACACCTTTTGTAAAACATTCGAGTAAAGAATTGTTACAAGGGTAGCCTATACAAGGCATCTTTTCAAAACATTTTCAAAATCACACACCAAGCACCATTTCAAACAATTGAAAACCAAGGCAAGTTGATCTAAGCAAGTACCTAAGAGCCCATGGATAACCATGGATAGAAAGGGTGCTAATACCTTCCCTTTCTATAATCTACTCCCCGAACCCAAGAAAAATCTCAAAGGTTTTTGCTGTGCTTTTTAAACCTTTCCTTAGGATAAAATAAAAAGTCGGTGGCGACTCTTGCTCAACCGAAACATTTGCGAAAACAAATGCAAAAACCCTAGTCAGTTCTCCCACCGTATCACAACTACCAACTTTCACTGAAGGTAGTAAGAGAAAATATCATAGCATCACCGTTAACTGACGATGAACTACCAACATTCACTGAGGGTAGCAAAAATATAACAATCACCAACTTCCATTGATGGTGATCTACCAACTTTCACTGAAGGTAGAAGGAATATATCATAGCATCGCCGTTCACTAATGATGAACTACCAACGTTCACTGAGGGTAGCAAAAAAATAACAAGTTTTCCCAAAATTCTGGCGTTTCACCTAGAACGGGTCTCAACTTCTTCTTTAACCAAGGCATTCCTTCTGGAAAGGGTAATACATAAGCTGTCTCAAATAAAGAGACTACCACTTGTAAAGATTTCATAATGAACTGTCTCTGCCATATTGAAAGACTTGCCATCCACTGGAGTAATTTGACAACGAACTGCAAACTATCAACTCATAGAGAAGATAGAAAAAAAGGTAACGTCAAAATTTACAGGGAAGTATAAGTTTATCAAATAAAGAGACCTGCTACTTGTTGTTATAGGAAGGATTGTAAAAATGACTTTCTGGGGAAAACAATATGGCTTCCTGGGGAATGAATCATGACTTCCTGGGGAGATGCCAATATATTCCTGCTGAGGAGATAAAGGTTTTCTTTTACCAAAATAAATGCACATTCTCAAACCAATGCTTGAAGCTTGCAGAAATCCAAAGTAATAATATTGCTGGGAACCAAAGATTCAAACCAGAAATAAACTGGAGTAAAACGGTCAACCAAAATTCATCCCTTAAGAAATAATCTCAAGAGGGAAACCCAATTTATCCAGACAAAGAGTTGTACAAGAAGGCTAAAGAAAAAATCTTCCACGAGGGATAACTCAGTGGGGAAATTGAAAGAATATACACTTTCTGCTTAAGGCTGGCACTCTATTGGAGAGAGGACAACACAACTCTGCAAAATAGGGTAATATGTCAACAAAATATTAACGAATGTGAATGAGTAATGATTTGTTAAATTTAACTATGCATGATGTATGTATGGATGTATGAGTGTGATCATGTATATGCTAACAAAACAAACATATAACACTGGGAGTAACCTGGAAAAACCAACTCGGGCACAACCAATACTCGGCTAAATCACATCCAAGATGAACATTCCATAAAAAGTAAGCACCAAATGAGGAACAAAATCCTATTTCGTGGCTTAACTTCACTGGGAAAGAACATAATCTAGAAGTAAACAAATCAAAGCGACAAAACAGTATAGATACATGGATATAACATCCTTTTCCTGACTTCACCGGGGAATAGCCCTCAGACTTCAATGGGGGAAACAAATGTTTCACAGTCCATACTTATAATGGGGATTACAATACTGATTTCAAATAAGGCAGATGGAAACCATATCGGCAAAACATCAATTGAGGATTTCGAGCTGACTTCATTGGGAAAATATCATACAGACTTCACTAGAGGAGATAATGCCTCATCATCGAGACATCAACTGGGGACCTCGTGCTGAATTTATTGGGGTGGCTAACACCACATCGAAGAGGGGAAACCAAGATACGTTCTTCAATATTGAGGGTAAGTATTGCACCAAATTCTCTGGGGAAAAAGTATGAAACATCATGAGGATAACAACTTGGAGAGTTAAGAAGTCAAACATTACAGCAAGGAATCAATCTTATGGGGATTTTAAATCGAACCCAACACTTGGCAGGTGAAAACCCAAAAAAACCCAAATGCCTCAACACTTCTTAAATAAAACATCGCGCTTTCCTGATTATCGGGCAATCAAATAAAATGCAAGTACTGCTGAAAGGGAGATGCTTCATAAATGAGTCAAATCTCAGCATACACGGGGAGAAAAAACTTCTATCAAATAGAAAATCCTTCACTGGGGAATATTGGATTGAGTCTTTATATCATGTAAAATTATTCCAACAAAATATGCCCTGGGATAGCCTTCCTGGGGAATCAAGAGGTCGACATTATAGAAAGAGGTCAAACTCATGGGATTTTAAATCAAACCCATAACTTGACGGGTGAAAACCCAAAGGGTTGACAACTGTCTCAACACTTCTTAGAAAATATACTGCCCTGGTCTAGTTGTCTGGGAAATAAATATCAATAATAATGCCAATACTGCAGAAAGAGCGACATTTTGCAAATAGTTTCATCTCAGCACACAAAGGGAACAAGAACTTTCATCATATGAGAGGAGACTTCGCTGGGGAATCCAAAATAGAGACCTCATACCAAGAAAACCCAAAAATCAGAAAATGAACCAACACTTGACTGGGGACACTGGGATCACAAACCCGATATTGCACCTTATGCCAATTGGTATTGTCTTCAATATACAATAAACACACGCATGCCATCAAAAACAACCTGAGAAAACCTTCCTGGAGAAAATAAAGCTTCTCAAAATTACGGGAGTTCGTCCATTCCTGGGATCACCATCTTTGTTTTCCTCTTGAATCACAAAATCTAAAGTAAAAGTAAGTTGTAAATTCTTTTTGAAAAACAATTTTTTTATTTAATCTTTTCGCTTTGAAAATTATTATCAATAATAAATGGAGTCTTTGTAAGCTGAATAAAATAAGAAATAGAAAGAATTGGGTAAAAGCTCAAATTTTATTGATAGAATGGTAGTCTGCGAATGGCGAGACTCCATGGATAATTACAAAGTTTGGAAAATGGTAATATATAATAAAAATATACATTGAGATACAATGACCACTATTCCCTCTAACAACTTTGAAATCCTTAGCAGCAGCCCCTGTTGAAATATGGTGAAGACCCAAGAAGATTATTGCTTCAATGATCAAGTCTTGTCTGATGCAGTTACTTGCCAAGAAAGTCCCTAATTTTTGCCTAAGCTGCCCTTGCGGGTTTTCAACTTAGTGGGAAATTTTATTCTGTTTATGTCTCTAATTTTTGCCTAGACCTCCCTTTCGGGTTTTCGGCCTACCGAGATGCTCTGATTTTTGCCTAAGCCGCCCTTTAGGGTTTTCAACTTAGCGAGCTGTTCTTTTATTTCTTTAGGCGAAGTATTTCTTGACTGCATCAACATTCATGGGACGTGGGAACTCCTTGCCATCCATAGTTTCAAGAATTAATGCACCGCCAGAGAAGGCCTTCTTGACAACATATGGGCCTTCAAAATTGGGAGTCCACTTGCCCCTAGAATCAGCGTTAAAAAACATGATCTTCCTGAGCACGAGGTCGCCTTCTCTAAATTCACGAGGTTTAACTTTCTTATCAAAAGCTTTCTTCATTCTCTTCTGATATAACTGCCCATGACACAAAGCCGTCATTCTCTTCTCTTCTATCAGATTCAATTGGTAAAACCTGTTCTGGACCCATTCATCCTCTGACAACTTGGTTTCATTATCACATGTAAAGAGGGAATCTCAACCTCGATTGGGAGCACTGCTTCCATTCCATACACAAGGGAGAACGGGATTGCTCCTGTTAAAGTGCGGACAAATGTCTGATATCTATGTAAAGTAAAAGGAAGAATTTCATGCCAATCTTTATAACTAAAAACCATCTTCTGGATGATCTTCTTGATATTCTTATTAGCATCTTCAACAGCCCCATTCATCTTTGGTCTGTACGGAGATGAGTTATGATGGACAATCTTGAATTCTTCACAAAGTTTTGCCATCATCTTATTGTTCAGATTCGAGCCATTGTCAGTGATGATTCTTCTAGGCACACCATATCGACATATAAGATTATTCTTAATGAAGCGCACGACCACCTGCTTAGTAACATTGGCATATGAAGCATCTTCCACCCATTTGGTGAAGTAATAAATTGCTACCAAGATAAAACAGTGTCCATTCAAAGCTTTGAGTTCTATCATCCCGATCATGTCAATACCCCACACAGAGAAATGTCACGGGGAAGAAATAACATTTAGAAGTGTAGGAGGCACATGAATCTTGTCCGCATAAATTTGGCATTTATGGCACTTCTTTGTAAATCTGTAACAGTCAGATTCCATTGTCACCCAATAGTAACATGCCCTTAGCATCTTTTTAGCCATCGAATGTCCATTGGCATGAGTGCCAAATGAACCTTCATGAATCTCATGCATCAACATGTCTTCTTCGTGTCTATCCACGCATCTGAGCAAGACCATGTCATAATTTCTCTTATACAACACATTTTCACTGAGGAAGAAACTGCCAGCCAATCTTCTCAATATCTTTCTATCTTTATTCGAAGCATCAATCGAGTATTCCTGAGTCTGAAGGAAATGCTTGATATCATAATACCAAGGTTTCTCATCTGCTACCTCTGCTGTTGTAAACACATGAGCAGGCCTATCCAGTCGCCAAACTATAATGCGAGGTGTGATACAGTGGGAGAACTGACTTGGGTGTTTTACATTTGATCGCGAATATTGCGGTTAGTAAGAGTCGCCACCGACTTTTCTTTTATCCAAAAGGAAAGGTGAAAAAGCACAGGAAAGACCTTTGAGATTTTTTCTTGAGTTCTGGGGGTAGATTATGAAAAGGGAAGGTATTAGCACCATTTTCATCCATGGTTTTCCATGGGCTCTTAGTTACTTGCTAAATCACTTTCTTTTGTTTGAAAATGTGTTTTTTGTGTTTTTTTGAAAGTATTTTTGAAAAGAGGCCATTGTTTAGGCAAACTTTGTAATGATTCTTGTTCGTAAGAATGTATACAAAGGTGTTGATCTTTTGAAAATGTTTTCAAATTTTGAAAGATGTTTTGAAAGTGTAGGTGTTTGTTTTTGAAAATAGAAAGGATGTTTTGTTTTGAATTTGAGCAAGTAACTAGGAACTTTCTACCTACTCAAAAAGTCTTTCATGTTCATTTCCTTTTTCCTTTGACATTGTTATCTTACCATTGATTTGGTAAGTAACTCTATCTTTGGATGTAAAAGGGACGGCCGTGGGTCATCGTATAACCATGATTAGCAATGTTGCAAGATATCTTAGCATTTTCTTTAGGGACTAAGATCATTTTTGAAAGGCAACTATGATAGCGTCATCGAGGGACTATGATCTTGTATTTTGTTTGTTTTTGCTAAGATACCCCACATGCATAATATGGCCATTTTTGTAAGGCAACCAAGTGGATTTACCCTAGGGGTGTTTGTGTGCAAGTGTATTGCTTTTCATGCTTGATTTGTCTTTGATTAAGGTTTGCTATTTATTGGTTTTAGTCTTTCCATACCAAACCCTAATTACTAGCATTTGTATATAAAGCGATAAATTGCGAAATTTAAAATTACTACGCTATTACATCATTTAGGGGAAGGGGTATACAAATTACAAATGGGGAATATTGCAAGAAATTAAATCTAAATAATATTACAACCATATTGAATTTTGAATAAGTGTACAAAAATAAAGATAATAATGCAATAATGTAAATGTAAAGAAATATGACTTTTGTTGTTTTATGAAAGGGTTTAGTCTTGACCTAATTAAAATAAAATAATTAACTAAAATAAAAAATTAAGATTAAGTTAGTAGAATAAATTAAATTAAAAAAGCAAGTTTTTTAGGGTTTTTATTTATGAAAAGGTTTTGAACTTAGTAAGAAAAATGGATATTAACTAAAAAAAAATCTAAGTTCTAAGTTGATTTTAAAAGAAAATGATATAATAAATAAACCTAAGTCTAAATATTTATTAATTAAAAAAAGAAATTAATTTATTTAAGAAAATGTTTTTAGTCTTTTTGTTTTTATAAGAAAATAAAATAAATGAGTGTAAATAATAAATAAAATATTTTTGGATTTTTTATATTAATAAAAATAATAATAATGATAATAATAGTAATAATAAAAAAAATATATTAAAGAAAAAAAGAATAAAACAAAAATAAGAAAAAGAAAATAATAAAAGAAATTGGGCCAGGGGTGCACAAGTAAGTCAGGGTTAGTAAAAGAAGAAAAAAACAATAGGCCCAATTTGGAGGCCCTACCTGTTCAAACAAACACAAGGAAAACAGAAAAATATGTAAAAAAAAAGAAGTAAAAATGAACGCTGGGGCTCGAACCCAGGTCCAAGGGGTGACAGGCGTGCGATTTAACCACTGGGGTGGTGATACATCAGTTAACTTGTATGAAATGATAAATATATAACATAAATCTTGCCCTAAATATACTTCATCTTCAACCTCCAGCCAGAAGCCATTCAACTTGCTCATTTCTCAACAAAAATGAAAGATGCAAACATGAAAGTTGCTCCATTTTTCCACACGAATCCAACCATATAAATATCATAAGCTATAAATCAAAGATGAATGAGAATTTCTAAAAGTACCAAATTCTGACCTAAATATTTCAGAAAGTTCAAACTCAAAATTCTCCTAGCTCAATCAAAATAAATGAAATCTATGGACATGTATAGTTTCAGGGAAATGATGTCTACATTTTATTTTCACAAATGCAAGCCTAACAATGCATAAATATGAAGATAGAAGTTCAAGAAAATACCTTAAAACTAGAAATCGTGAAATACAAATGGGCTTGATTCAAGGTGCTGCAATGATCAGGTTAGCTTCCTCAAGTTCCCAGGAAGCTAATGCAATGATTAGCTTGAGCAATGGGTGCCTGAAATGGTCTAGAGAAGTCAACTTGCACAGCTCTGTTTTTGGTTATGGAGGTTGATGAAGATGGAGTTATAGTTATGTAACAGGGTCATGGATAGTTTGTATTTGATGTATGGAAGCTTTAGGAATGAATTTGAGGGAAAACGCACGAGGGAAATGAGAGATACAAGTTTAAGGTCAGAATTGTGTATCAATGGAGTTTTTTGTGCAATTTCTGGCTAAAGGGAGTTTGGGAGTGTTTTAGGGTGCTTGAGCTCGTGTCCTAGCTCACAAATAGTGACTCTATTTATAAGCAACAAGTTTGGAGACTTGTTGTTGATCATAATTCAAAATCACAAGTTTATGCATAACATGTCATTTTTGAGAAATTCAAGTTTCAAAGCCTTGTGTACTTGCTAAGATAAAGTGCTTATGCTTTAAACATACTTGCTTCTGACTTTGTGGATGGAGTGTGATCAGAGGGAACAAGTTATAGGCTCAAGAATGGACTTTATGCAAAAAGCTTACTTTACAAGAATGGCAATGTTAACTTTGTGCCATTAATGGAAATGCAACTTGGATAATAGCTCAATTTCTTGGATCAAAGTTCTAACAGCTGTGTAAACATTTAATTATGGAGTGACAAACAAGTTTGAGGCCTACAAACAAAGATTATGCAGCCTAGCATGGATTTGGTTCATGTGTTCATCAAAAATGACTTGTAATTCAAGTTTGAAAACCCTAACTTCCTCTCTTCGATTCTCCCTGTTTAAGAATGATCTCAAGGATTTCTTGGACATTTTCGAAAGCTTGTAATATTCTCTACAACCCTTATTTGAATCACTTTTAAAAATTCCCCTTGGAACTATATGAAAAAGTGCCATAAAGTTAGGTCAAAATCCTGCCTAGACTATGGCAAAATTTCACTAAGTGTTTAGTTTCAAGACTATGACTTCATGAATTAATAACTTGAGATCCAAGCACTTTTAGAAGAAGTTGTGTAAATAAATGTTATATATCTCATGGAGATCTACAACTTTCATGTTGAATGTTTCTTCGGAATCATCTTGCATCATGGTGAAAAATTTGCTCAAAGTTGTGAAAAACATGAAGTTTTAAACACTTAGAAAAATTTCTAAGTTAGAAAACTTTGACTTTTCAAAATGAAATCTTTAATTTTTGATTTATTGATGAATAAGTTTCATATTTTGACATGTTTTAATGAATTGTGATCTTTGACACTTGATCTTGACCAAAAAGTCAAAGTTTGACTTTTCAGTGTTCAATTGACTTTTTGGTCAATTGACTAAAAATTCACTATCAATCCAATTGATCTTGAGCAATGTTTTGGGTCATGCCATTAGGTCAAAATTATGTAATTGAACTCTTGATATCATGACTCAAAGCAATTGTTGTACCCCAAAATTTTCCCTCCCATATTTCTCAATACATTTCAAGTGAGGTCTTCAAATTGTTCAAGGAAGTCCAAGAGTTGATCAGACAAATCCTCTCCTAAGGCAGTCTACCTCAAATTAGGGTTTCATGTTGCATCAATATACTTGAGTCCAAGGGATCCCAAATGCTCACCATTGTCCTAATATGTCCTCAAGATCATCCATGTCAAGTTTCAAGCCTTGCAGAGGAAATTTGCTCAATCAATTGCTCAAAGGCCTGAAAATCGACTGTGCTAGGGCAAAAGTCAATTGCGGCCCACATACAGTCAAACTTCAAGATTTTTGGTAAACATCCTCATTTTTAAGTATTATCCATCATTTTATGAAGGGTTGATCATGATTCATCAAGGATTGCTCACAACTCATCAAAACCCAAAAGTTGTTAAATTAGGGTTTTGTAGGAAAAGTCAACTCAACTTTGACCAAGCATAACTTTCTCATATTTTATGAGAAATGACCCATCCAAACCTCATTTAGAAGAGGATGCAATTACCTACAATTAATATTAATCTCCCAAGTTCAAAATATGCCCTCACAAGAAGTTATGAATTTGGACATTATAGGTCATTTTGAAAAGTCAACAAAAAGACATTTTTTGTCAAAGCTTCATACTTGAACATGGAAGACTCAATTGATATGAGACCAAAAGGGTTGCTTATAGGACATCTCAAGCTTTCTAAAAAGCCCAAGAACACCTTCAAAGAGTCAAAATTGAAGGATTTATGCATTGGTGAAGTTGACCCGTTTTTGCAAAATTGCCAAAAGTCAAAAGTGCCTCAAATTGCAATTTTTGTCAAATGGGCCTAACTTTTTGCACTTGTTTTGAGTTTGTAGCATGGTCCACGAGCCCTAAATCTTTCCACTTGCCTTTATATTATTTTTACCATTTATTTTGATTTTTTATTTCAATTAAATCAAAATAAATCATGGAAATATCAAAAGCATTTAAGTCTTAAGATTTGATGCATGTTTCAGGTCCCTTATACATCTAGCAAGTGAATCAAATCGTGTAAGGCATGGTTGTGCATAAAAATATTGGTTTTGGCCTATTTTTATAAAGATTTTCATGAAGATCAAATCATGATCAAAGATCATAATTACCAAAGATTGAGAACACATTTGCAACCCTAATTCGTTCCTTGGTATATAGTGGACAAAGGCAGATCAAAAGCACAAGGTTTTGGAGGCGTGTAAGGGAAGAACAAAACTTAAAAAAGCTCAAGAAAAGTGGTAAATTGATTTCATACTTCCAAGCAGTTCCAAGACTCCCAAGCCATCCCTTTCGTTTCCTGGGCACTCAAGGAAGCCACAACAATCAAAAGCAGGCCTTCTCGTGCGCTAGAACTCACTGTAAGTGGTTTACAGATTGGACATATTCTTGAAATCGAATATCTTTGTTTAAGCATTTGTGGCATGAACCATTTACATATCTTGAATCTTTGAAGCATTTGTAAGCTAATGGTAACCATTAATTGCATTTTCACTAACTGTATAGAAATCCAGCATTGTTAGGGTTTCGTGTTGTGTTTTGGGTTTTTCTTGTACATGTAAAATTGGCCTACAAGAAAGGTGCCATAATGTCCAAAGGCCAAGATGAATTGGTCTACATCATTAGATTTCATTTATCGTGCCTGGGTGAGATTTTGAAACGTGCAGGGGTTATAGCGACTGACATTTGTCCGTAGGTAAAAGTTCATAACTTTTACCAACGGAGAGGGGAAGAAGAAGGTGGCGTGGCACCACCCCATTAGCCCATTTGAAAATTCGCGCGCTGGGAGTTAACATATTATGCTTTTTTAATATAATTTTTGTTTTATCTATTTTATACAACAAACGCGCTTGGTACTGTTGGCAACAAGGTGATGGTTTGAAGCCTGGGGACCTGGGTTCGATCCCAGGCCCCAGCACAAATGCTATTTTCTTGTTTTCTTATTACAGATCCAGTACACCTTTGGTCCAAGCGTCCACCATACACCTTCAATGCTTAGCTAGCCAGATGTCCATGCGCTGGATCCAAAGGTCATCATCTGAAGGTCTACCAAGGTCCCTAGTCAAAGTGCAGCGCTGGATCCAGGAAGTCAACATGGGTCAATGGGTTCTTGGGCCCAGAAATTTATAATAACACCCCTCCAAATTGCTAGCAAACAGGCGCATTTTCCTTTTCTTTTCTTTTATATTTTCTTTATTTAATTTATTTAATTATTTTCCTAACACAAAAATTAATTCTTTTTTATCAAAAATCATAAAATCAATTTCTCATCAAATTAGATTTAGGTTTTTTAATAAAAAATTAATTTAGTTAGTTAATTTAATTTATTAGGTAACTTTAATTCTTTTTATAAATAAATTAAAATCAATTAGAAAAATTAGGGTTTTGCTTAATCTAATTTCTATTTTCTTTTCTTTAAAAAATAACCAAAAACACAAAATTAGGTAAAATGTAATTAATTTTTTTAATTTAAATTAATTAGTAATTAGGTTTGTACATACTTAATCTTAAAAACCTTATTTTCTTAAGATAATCAAAAAACAACCAAAAATAATCTTTTCTTTTATTTAGGGTTAGGCGAGATCAAAACCCTAATTTTTCTCTCGTTCTCATTCCATCGCTTGCGTTTATTTATTTTTACAATATTGATCCCTGAAGCCTTGCAATAGCGTAGCTTTATTTTCCGCATTTTTAATTTCCGCAAATATTAACTTTTAGATGTATAATAATAGGATTGCATGACAAGACTGTATGTAAATTTTAAAACAGTTAGCAAACCCTAAATGTGAAAATATAATAACTTGAAATTGAATCACTCGTACATGCGCACTCCTAGGGTATACACTTACTTCGGTTGCCTTCGGTAAACGATCATTAAGTATAGGGTATTTCAGTGGTCGCTCTCTTGTCTAAACAAAGATCAAAAGTCCCGTTCGGAAATGTTGCCTCGGAAATGTTACCTCGGAAATGTTGCCTCAAATATGTTCTTAAGACATTAGGGTTATTACTAAGACGTCCTAACATTGCTTTAGTGATCGTACGTCCCTTTTCGAATTGACCCTTACAACTCCAACGACGGTGCTACCTACTCACTAATAGTGAGATAGCGTTGTTTAAAGGAAACAACGACGAAAACATTCTTTTTTTCGAGTAGGTAGATGCTAGTAGGTACTTGCTCAAAATTAAACTTTTCCACAGTTACACTCTTTTCAAACAAAGTTTTCAAAACAACTTCGTAACACTCTGGAAGACAGAAGCAAGGGTTAAATCGAAGTAAAACAAAAACTTTTCAAATCACACAAACACAGAAGCAATTTTTAAAAATGATGAGCAAGTACCTAAGAGCCCGTGGAAAACCACAAATAGAAAGGGTGTTAATACCTTCCCTTTCTATAATCTACCCCCCGTACTCAAAATCTCGAAAAAAGAATTTTTCTATGCTTTTGTCCTTTCCAGTTGGATAAAATAAAAGTCGGTGGCGACTCTTGCTTACCGCGACATTTTGCAAACACAAACACAAAACACAAAACACAAACCAGTATTTTCCTAAAATAGTTCCGGTTCTGCCAGCGTATCACACCAATTAACCATTTGCTAGGTCAAAAATCAAAAATTGTCTTTCCTCAGTCAAAACCCTAATTTTGACCATTTTGCCCTTTTGATGATTTGATCAAATTTCTTGAGGAATTATGGTCCAAACTTGATCAAATGATACATATGAGTTTACAATGTTGCTATGGATAAAAAATTATGAAGTTTGACAGTAAATTTTCCACAATTGACTTTTTCCTTGATACAACTGATTTTTAGGTCAACTGCTCAATTGACTGAGCAAAAGTGTGATCCAAGGCTTGAAACTTGACATGAGTAATATTGGGGGTCCATAATGATCCATGAAAGTCATATGAGGCATTGGAAGTTTAATTATCCTTATGCAATCTCAAACCCTAATTTTAGTCATCAGTGCTCAAAGAGGTGTCTTGAGTTGATCAACCCTAGTGCAGTCTTGAACCAAGAGAGATCTTTGTGAGAAAAATTAGATAAGTGAGAGGGCAAATTTTGGGGTACAACAGCTTCCCCTGTTCAATATTCTTAAACCTGAAGAGTTAGATTGGCGGATTTGCCATTCGTGACTTGAAGGTGGAAGATGATGGGACACTAGAGTGCCCAGAAATTTGCACTTGAGGACGTGATGGTTGATGGTGTAGAGAATGGGCTTAAAAGATGCCATTTGGAGAGATGATGGAAAGTTTTTGGAGATGGGCTTACAGATGCCATCCAAAGATGATTGTTGATGGGAAGGGAAGAAGTGCCAGAATAAATCTCTGTTTGATTTATACTGAAGTACTAGATGTGTGGGGTTGAGTACCAGAATAATATCCATAAACGAATTGTATTTGAATCGTTTCTAAAAGTTGAATTTGAATGAGTAACAGAATGACATCCGAATTTGGATCATATCTAAACTGTATTTGAAAGCCGAACTTGAATGAGTATCAGAATGGCGTCCATGTCTGGAGCGTATCTGAAAGCAGAATCTGAATGAGTATCAGAATGGAGTTCGTGTATGGAGCGTATCTGCAATGTATCTGAAAGCTGAATTTGAATGAGTATCAGAATGGAATCTGTGTCTGGAGCGTATCTGAACTGTATCTGAAAGCTGAATCTGAATGAGTATCAGAATGGCATCTGTGTCTAGAACGTATCTAAACTGTATCTGAAAGCTGAATCTAAATGAGTATCAGGATGGTATCCGTGTCTGGAGCGTATTTGCACTGTATCTGAAAGCTGAATCTGAATGAGTATCAGAATGGCATCAGTGTCTGGAGCGTATATGAACTGTATCTGAAAGCTGAATATGAATGAGCATCAAAATGGCGTCCATGTCTGGAGCATATCTGAATTGTATCTGAAAGTTGAATCTGAATGAGTATCAGGATGGCATCCGTGTATGGAGTGTATCTGAGCTGTATCTGAATGTTCAATTGGTCGTGTAGATAATTGTCCCGACTTGTTTCAGGTATCAATCTCTGACCTTTTTGTAAATTGTTGATGGTAGCCATTGGCTGACTTATCTTTCCTGAAGAGATGAAAGATTAGTTATATGCAATGTCATGATCTATGAAATGCATTGTACAATGATGTTCTCAATAATAATGAATGAGATTATGTTGTATGTGTTCATGTTGTCAATTTCATGACGTATGGATGCGATGTTTGGGCATGTAAGCTATGCTGCTGTAATACTGTTGGATTAGGGAAAATAAATCCATTACTGCTGTTGGGGACGTGGAGCGTAAGTCTTTATGTTTTGAAGTGCTGACGAGTTGATGAGATTTTATTTTTTTAGAGAAGTAAACTCTGTTGTAAGGGAAACATCACGTATGGCTTGTGAAACCTTGTTGGAGAATCCTGAGAAATTTGGCGACGTCTACCGGGGAGTGATAACTGGAACTTTTGTTCCGTTGGGGATTAAGTTGTACGTTGTGGGGGATTTTATGGAATAGTCTAAATATATTATCCTATTTCTTAAAGCCATTAATGATTGTCTTTCTATTTTATGTTCCTTTTTGTTCATTTGTAAACAGTAGTTACGTTCTAATGCATATGTTCAAAAATAAATCATTGGACGTTTTTGTAAACAAAACACAGGAATAAAGAAAAATCAGATAGTTTTGCACTTTCAAAGGAGTATCTTTGTATTAACTTTAACAAGTATTTTTGTACAATGAGACGAACATTCTAGTAAGAGAATTTCGTCGTAAAAAATTTGATACAAAGAAAAGATAGTTATGTGCAATAATCCCATGGGGTTCCTATTCTGCTATAGCCTTCGTGTCTCTGAGCGTCTTGTCCACTTGCTGCCTTGTCCGAAGTAGATTGGATTCATCAGAGTCGCTGAGCTTGTCAGTTGAAGCCAAAGGTTGTCTGTAAGGTGATCCAATGGGACATAGTTGTACGCCTTAATTCCCTAACTTTTTCCTGGACCGCCCTTTTGGGTTTTCAGTCCACCAGGATACCCCTTTTTTTCCCAAGTCGCCCTTTCAGGTTTTCAACTTGTCGGATGTACAAAGATTTTTTGTTTTATCCCTAATTTTTGCCCGAACCTTTTTGGTTCGCTGGGATTCCCTTGTTTTTCCTAGGTGTGTCAACCTAGCGGGTCTCTTATGCGTAGTATCTTTTGACTATGTCTGCGTTTATAGGGTGCGGCAGGTCGTTACCATCCATAGTGGTTAAGATTATTTCTCCACCAGAGAATATGCTTTTGATCACAGACGGTCATTCGTATGTAGGAGTCTATTTTCCCCTGGGATCACCTTGCGGCAGTATGATGCGCTTGATCACCAAATCCCAGACTTGATACACTTGGCATTTGACCTTTTTGTTGAAAGCCTTGATCATCCGTTTTTGATACATTTGACCATGACAGACAGCAGTAAGCCTTTTCTCGTCAATAAAGTTTAGTTGATCAAGTCGAGTTTGGATCTAATCATCTTCATTCAACCCTGCATCCTTCATGATTCTCAAAGAAGGGATATGGACCTCAATAGGCAAGACAACCTCCTTGCCGTATACCAGAGAGTAAGGTGTTTCCCCGGTTGATGTGTGCGTTGTGGTACGGTAACCGTGGAGGGCGAATGGTAGCATCTCATGCCAGTCCTTGTAGGTTACTGTCATTTTCCGTATGATCTTTTTGATGTTCTTATTTGCAGCTTCAACAACACCATTCATCTTTGGCCGGTAAGGAGAAGAATTATGGGGTTGGATCTTGAATTGCGCGCATAGCACGGCGATCATAGTATTATTGAGATTTGTACCATTGTCGGTGATGATCCTCTTCGGGATACCGTACCGACAGTTGAGATTCTGTTTGATGAACCGGGCTACAACATTCTTGGTAACGGAAGCGAAAGAAGCCGCCTCTACCCACTTCGTGAAATAGTCAATGTCCACCAAAATGAAGTGGTGCCCATTAGAGGTTGTGGGCTTGATTTCTCAAATCATATCAATGCCCCACATAGCAAACGGCCAAGGAGTCATCAGGACATTCAGAGGAACTAAAGGTACATGCACCTTGTCAGCATAGATCTAACACTTGTGGCAGGTTCGAGAGTGTTGATATCAATCTGCTTCCATGTTAGACCAGTAATAACCTGCCCGTATGATCTTCTTTGCCATCGTATGCCCACTGGAATGGGTGCTAAAAGTGCCTTCATGTAGATCAGCCATGATCTTCTCTGCCTCAACCTTGTCTATGCAACGACGCAAAACAGAGTCATGGTTGCGTTTGTATAGAATGCCATTACTATGGAAGAACTTAGCAGAGAATTTCCTTAAGAACTTCTTATCATTGACTGAAGCTCCTTTCGGATATTATTGAGCCTCGAGATACCTCTTGACTTCGTGGAACCAAGGCCGGTCCACTACTTCTTCAGTATTGATCTCGTGACAGTGAGCTGGACCATCCATTCATTCAATGGTGATCTGGGGAGCCTCGTTATCCCATTTGAGTTTAAACTTGGATGACATTGTGGCTAGCGCATCTGCTAGCTGATTTTCTTCTCACGGGAAATGCTCGAAGGTAATCTTCTTGAAATGTGGGATTAATGTCAACACATGTTCTTTGTAGGGGATGAGGTTAGGGTGTTTAGTGTCTCGTTCTCCTTTGATCTAACCGATGACCAAGGCTTAATCTCTAAACACACTTAAAGACTTGATTCCTAAATCTATAGCCGCTTTGAGACCAAAAATGCACGCTTCGTATTCTGCCATGTTATTTGTACAGTTAAAACAAAGTCTTGCAGTGAAGGGAGTGTGACATCCTTCAGGGGATATGAGTAAAAAACCTATACCATTGCCGAGTGCGTTGGATGCCCCGTCAAAAACTAGGGTCCATCGGGATCCTTGTTCAGGTTCGTCATATGGTATGAATTCTTCACAGTTGTATACCATCATGATGTCTTAATCTGGGAATTCGAACTTCATGGACTGGTAGTCATCCATAGCTTGATGAGCAAGGTGATCGGCTAGCACACTGCCCTTTATTGCTTTCTGGGTAGTGTACTGGATGTCATATTCCGTCAGGATCATCTGCCATCTCGATATTCTCCCAGAGAGGGCAGGTTTCTCGAATATGTATTTTATTGGATCCATCTTGGATATTAATAAGGTAGTATGGGTCAGCATATACTCTCTTAGCCGACGAGAAGCCCATGCCACATCGTAGTAAGTTTTCTCGAGCAGTGAATATCTTGTTTCACAGTCGGTAAACTTTTTGCTCAGGTAATAAATAACATGCTTTTTTCGGTCAGACTTGTCATGCTGCCCTAACACACACCCCATTGAATTTTCCAAAACAGTTAGATACATGATCAAGGGTCTTCCCTCGACTGGTGGCATCAAAACAGGAGGCTCTTACAGGTACTCTTTGATCTTTTCGAAGGCTGTTTGGCACTCATCATTCCATTTGACTACTTGATCTTTCTTCAATGATTTGAAGATTGGTTCACAAGTAGCTGTCAGGTGAGAAATGAATCTGGAAATGTAGTTTAAACGTCCCAAGAATCCTCTGACTTCCTTCTCGGTACGAGGAGCAGGTATTTCTTGTATCGCTTTCACCTTGGTAGGGTCCACTTCGATACCTTTACCACTGACGACAAATTCTAGGAGTTTACCGAACCTCACCCCAAATGTGCATTTATTCAGGTTCAACCTCAGCTTGTATTTCTTTAGTCTCTCAAAGAATTTCTGTAAATGGTTAAGATGTTCCTATTCAGTTTGAGATCTATCTATCATGTCGTCCATATAGACCTCTATTTCGTGATGTATCATGTCGTGAAATAAAGCTACCATGGCACGCTGATAGGTTGACCCATCGTTCTTCAACCCGAATGGCATAACCTTGTAACAGAAAGGGCCCCGTTGTGTGACAAAGGTTGTTTTCTCCATGTCCCCAGGCGCCATTTGATTTGATTATAGCCTGAGAAACCATCCATGAAGGAAAACACTTTATGTTGTGCTGTATTGTCAACCAGAATATCGATGTGGGGAAGTTGGAAATCATCCTTAGGGCTTGCCCTATTCAAATCTTTGTAGTCCACTTACATTCGTACCTTACCGTCCTTTTTAGGCACGGGAACAACATTGGAGACCCATTGCGGGTAGGAGGTGACGGCCAAGAATCCGATGTTGAATTGTTTCATGACTTCCTCTTTGATCTTCTCTGACATGTTTGGTCGCATGCGACAGACCTTTTGTTTTACAGGAGGCAAATCTTCTTTTGTTGGTAGATGATGTACCACAATATCCGCATCCAATCCCGGCATGTCTTCATATGACCAGGCAAAGACCTCGACATAATCATGTAGCAACTGAGTCAGACGCTTCTTGACACTGGGTTCCAGATTGGCACTCACCTTGACTTCTTTCTTGTCCTCTTTGGTACCTAGGTTAACTGTGTCCACTAGTTCTTCATGGGGCTATATGGTCCTCTCTTCTTATTGTCGTAACCTGGCTAGTTCCCCTGGAACTTCACAATCTTCCTCACCTTCGTCTCCGGCTTGGTAGATTAGATTTTCAGAGTCACAAAAGGCCATAGCAGAATCGTTACCCGTGGGATCCCGAATGGATGTAGGTCTGCATTTTGAATGTGAGTGTGTGTAAGAGTATAACTATCCTTGAAAGAAAATAAAGGCAAAGAGCACAAATTTTGTATGCAAAAACATCCATGATTGATTCATGACATATGAAAATGAGGTAACAACCCTTATAAATGGACCATTGTGCCTAGGGTAAGACACAAGGTTTTAAAAGTCTGAATTGTTTAATTATTACAGGTCTGGAAAAATTTAAAGACAATTACTGTTGGATAAAAGTAATTAGGACAAAATATTTAGCTTCCCAGTTGTTGAGTCCTCCATTGACAGTTGGGAAAATCCATTCCTCCAGATCGTAGTTGTCCTCATCATCCTTCACTGTGTTGACTCCGTGGTTGCTGAACTTCAAGGGTGGTCCCCCGGCACGAGCACGACGTACAGCTTTCTGGACTCCTGAAGTGAAACCCAAACCAAATTTGTCAGATTTGTATGGGATATCTGGGAGTTGGCCCCAAATAGTGCACCCACCTTCTTCGATCACTGCTGTGGCATCTTTCAGAGAAGACATCTTTAGCGGGGGTTTTGTAATATTTGGGACTTGGGAAACAACCTTGGTTGCAGCCACGATTTGCGGGACTTCCTTTAAATGATGAAATGGATTTTCAATGAATTCACCCTTCAATTCCACGTATCTGAAGGAGTTTAAGTGACTGATCATATATTCCTCTTCTCCATAGACAGTAATGATTTTCCCCTCGGTCGGATATTTCAGCATTTGATGTAATGTAGAGGTAACGACACTAGCTTTGTGAATCTATGGTTAACCCAATAAGCAGGAATAGGAAGGGTGAATTTCCATCACGTAAAAAGTTGAGTCAAAGGTTTGAGTTCCCACTTTTATGGGGATGTCCACCTCCCCATGCACCATTCTCTTTGAACCGTTGAAGGCCCTTACCACTATGTTGCTGGGTTTTAAGGTCAAACCTTCACAGTCGAGTCTATCAAGAGCCTTCTTAGGCAGCACATTCAAATACGAACTGGTATCAACTAAGACATGGGCCAAAGTTATGCCCCTGTATTCGATAGAGACATGCAATGCCTCGTTGTGCTTCCTCCCTCTAGGTGTCAAGTCAGCATCAGAAAAGCCTAAACCATTATCCACGGTCAAGATGGACACACAGTCTTGGAACTGATCAGCAGAGATTTCTTGTGGTACATGGGCAGTTTTAAGGAATTTCACCAAGGCCTTTGCATGAGCCTCTGAGCATAACAATAAAGTTAGCATGGAAATCTTTAATGGAGTCTGCCCTAGCTGTTCGACTATGTTGTAGTCGCTTCTCTTTATAATTTTCAGAATTTCTTCCATCTCCTTTTGGGAGGCCTCAGGGATAGATGTTGATTGCGCCTTCATCCTGACAGGTTCAACCAGAACACCTTTGCCCCGAGTCTTGGTCAACTCGGTGGTAGGAGTATCAGCAGGTGTAACTATAAGAATTGTAGTAGTAGTGTCAACAGGAACATAAATAGTGATGATCACAGGACCGATAACAGTCTTTGGAGGAGAAATCTTTGGGGAGAATACTCTGCCACTTAGGGTTATCTTGCTGGTTCCCACAATGTTACTGATGTCGGGGTCAGCCTTCTAAAGAATTGAGTCCTCAACAGCCGGCCAATCCTGCTTGACGTCGTGATAGTAGACATTGCCCCCATAATTCCATGGGACAGTCTTATCTGATGAGTACAGGTTTGGTCCAGGAATATTAATTATCAGTGGAGCTACTTTAGGAACTGATGTAATCCTAACGGGTCTTTTGGTGGAGACCCTGGAAGGATTGGCGGAAATGGTTACTATTGAAACATCATTGTAAGAAATGGTTGGAACGAGAGTCTTCTCAAACAAAATCTCTTTGTTTTCCATTAGGCATTGAAGACTTGCTTTCAATAAATGACAACCAGTTGGTAGGGATAAGCAGAGGTGGCAGCTTTTGTCACAGCCCGAAAATAAACCAGCCCTTAATAGATTCTTCTTGACAGTCAGGAGAGGAGTAACAAGTTCATTAACAGCAGTAACAAACATATCATCTTCTACAGTGTTAACACCACGACCATGCTTGGGCATAGGAGCGGTGATAACATTTGGGATCTCAGGAGCATCAAACTTAATTTATTTTGCTTCAAGAAAGTCTTGCACCTTGTTTTTCAAAGACCAACAGTTGTTGGTATCATGGCCTGGGCTTTTTGAATGGTAAGAACAGCAAGCATTAGGATGGTAGTGAGGAGAGGTTGTGTTAGGATTCTTTGGAGCTTCTTTCAAAGTTACCAGATTAGATCTCAACAAATGTGGCATGACTTGAGATAATGTCATATTAATTCGGGTAAATTGTCTTACTGGTCTTGCTGTTCTAGGATGATCGTTCCTTTGTTGAGTAGGTGCAGGCTTAGGGATCATGACAACCCCCACCATTGGACGACATTCAGTTCTATCTTGATTTCTTTGAGGATACACAACACCAACTTCTTTCTTCCCAATAAATGGTTTTCTTATAGAAGCAAAGGATGCGTCTTTTTGAATCTTCCCACTCTTAATCCCAGCTTCCACTCTTTCTCCGGTCAAGATTAATTCAGTGAAGCCTGCTGAGGAGCTTCCAATTAAATGATTAAAGAAAGGACCGGACAGGGTACCCAGAAACATTTCTACTAGCTCTCTTTCAGAAAGGGGATGTTGGACTCTTCCTGCTAAGTCCCTCCATTTCTGAGCGTAGTCTTTGAAACCTTCACTTGAAACCATAGCCATACTCTGGAGTCGAGTGCGGGTGGGAGAAAGATCTGCATTGTATTGATACTGTTTATAAAAGGCAGCGACAAGGTCTTCCCAATTACGGATATTGGCCCTTTCCAGTTGATATAACCAATCAAGTTGAGTTCCGGATAGACTGTCTTGAAAGAAGTGCACCCACAAATCTCTGTCAGCAGTGTAAGGCTGTATCTTCCTCACATAGGATCGGAGATGCATCTTGGGACACGAAACTCCGCCGTACTTAGCAAATATTGGTGCCTTGAATTTTGGTGGAATGACAATCCCAGACACCAAACCCAGCTCTTCAAAGTCTAGCCCAAGCACTTTTTGAATTTCCATTTGACTTAGACGTTCTTCCAGATGCTTGTATTTGTCGTTGGCCGGGGGATACTGCTCTTTAGAGTAATCTTCTTCTTCTTCCTCTTCGGATTCTAGCTGGATAACCGCTTCCTTGCCTTTCACTTCTTGATTATCCTTTTCACCAGATGATGTTGTAAAGTCTAGGGTCCGTCTGGCTTGTCCTTGGAACTTTCTTCCTATATTCAGAACTCTGGTTACTTTCATTACTTTCTTCTTCTTTTCTTCAACCAACAAGGTTTTCAAATCTTCTTGTCCTTTGGCTAGAGTCAAGAACATCTATTATAACTTATCATTCTGCACCTGGAGGTCTTTTACTGTCTGCTCGAGATCTATCTTACTGAAATAAACAGTAGAAAGATGAGGAGACTTGTTGTAAGAAACCTACTTATGTTATGATGAATGAAAATGCATATGCAATGATTTCAAGGAAATTAGAGATTTAAATTTGCTTTAAACCAAAAAGGGAACACACGTTATATTAATAAGTCAAAGTTTGAGTACATCATGCCTCTTTTGGGCTTACAAAGAAATACAAAAACTCTAAGATAAAAAAGTTGTACGCATCCTCTTTGGTGCGATGTAGGCGTTTAGGATCCGCTCCTCATGAAGTTGCCTAGTGAGTTCCAACACCTTCTTCTCACTGGTGTAGAATTGGGCCTCGAAAGTGTCTCGTTCCCCTTTAAGTTGTATCCATTCCCTTTGTAAGTCTTCAAAAGAGGTGGGCATGTTAGGATGCAGGATAGTGTATGGAACATCTCCTTCCACAACAGGCTCTATGATTATTGGGAGAATGGAGGGGTAAGGCATTATAAGACTTTGAGCACGAGCTCATACCCACTTAAGGTAAGGCTCAAGAGGGATGGAATTCTTATTCCCTAATGTCTTTCTATCTACCTTGTTCAACATCCTCTAAGCTCGAATAAATCTTTGGTGGTGACCTTGATCGTTGTTCTCGTAGTCAAATACCAAACCTTCAATGAGCATCTCATGTGGGCCATCCCTTCAGGCGTAACCAAACTGTCTTAAGGCTAAACAGGGGTTGTAGGTGATACCTCCCCTAATGCCAAGTAAGGGGACATTAGGGAATTCTCCATAACAGTTGACAATAGTAACATTCTCTATAGATCGGGAACACCAATGAATTTCTGAATGTTTGAGTGTTATCAACCTATGTGACCACCTTGAACCTTGCTCGTTCTTCAATACAGATTGGGGAAGATGCGAAATAAACCATCTTGCCAAAAGAGGAGTACAACACATAAGGATACCTCTTTTCCTCATAGTGCGAGTGTGAAAAGAATGTAGGATGTCCCCTAGGAAAGTAGGCATCGGGTTACGAGACATGAAGATTTTGACGGTGTTCACATCTATGAGTTGGTCAGGATTTGGAAACAAAACCATCCCATAGACGAGGAGAGCCACAATTTCCTCAAAATCTTGCAAATCCAAAGAGTTCCAATAGTTTTGGGCTTTCTCAAACAAGAAATTTGCTAGGAAACCTTTGACGCCACTCCTTGTTTCCCAATTAGTTGTGATATCAGATGATTGAAAGTGTAGGGCTTGAGCAATATCTTCTGGCTTTGGATCTCTTTTTGTACCGTTGAAGGGTAGTTGATTGAGAATAGGAATCCTCAAGATTCGAGAGAATTCTTCCAAAGTTGGCACAAGTTGATAATCGGGAAATGTGAAGCAATGGTGTAGAGGATCAAAGAACTGGAAGAGCACCTTCATCATGTCCTCGTCAGTATTAGAGGTGACCAAGTTTAGTAAGCGACCATATCTTTCGGTAAATGGAGAGTTTTCAGGAATTCTTGATGCTAGCTCTTTAAGTTGAGGAGGGATCCTTACAAGATTGACTTGAATGTTTTTCCTGTGAATAGAATCCATGTCCTGCAAAACAGAACAAAGGTAAATCCCAAGATCCTTGAAATGGTTAGTGAATATTAGTATAATGTCATGATGTTTATGATGTTATGTCTAAGTATATATATACAAACAAAGCAAACAAGTCCTTAGGTTTAGGCTTTCACTGAGTCTCATTGGTAAGTACCCTCTTGAAGTTTAGTTGGCTCAAACTTGTCCTAGTAATAGTAACCGGGTTCTAAGGAGCTCAATATCACTGGTTTGTTTCCTTGGCCATTGTTTCAGCGTAAGCCTCTTTAATGGCGACCGAAATATCCCAAATAACCAAACCTCAGTGAGTGTAGTATCGAGTATCTACCAACTTCGAACTGCACCAAGGTCGGTCATCTCACTACGTCCCAAAGGCCAAGTTGGTCAAGTAAAGGTTCTAAAAGTTCATTAGTGCTTCATGACATCACTCAGTGGCCCTATATTCTCCTTGACTACTCAAGGGCTACCGGTACCCACAAATATGTCACACTAACATAGATATTGCTTAGACCATGTCGGTATACCCCGCACAGTTTCCACAACGTATTGCTACTTACCTATAAGGTATCCCAAATCCGGGTAGAGGATTCAATCCCAAACAAAGAACCATAATGTAAAGCATAAAATTCAAACAATGAAATCAAGTAAATGTGATCTAACCCTAAGGTAACCCCACTTTTAGTATTCTCCCCAGCAGAGTCGCCAATTCTGTGATACGGTGGTAGAACTGACTTGGGTGTTTTGCGTTTGATCGCAAATGTTGCAGTTAGCAAGAGTCGCCACCGACTTTTCTTTTATCCAAAAGGAAAGGTGAAAAGGCACAGGAAAGACCTTTGAGATTGTTTCTTGAGTTCGGGGGGTAGATTATAAAAAGGGAAGGTATTAGCACCCTTTTCATCTAAGGTTTTCCATGGGCTCTTAGTTACTTGCTAGATCACTTGCTTTTGTTTGAAAATGCATTTTGTGTGGTTTTTTGAAAGTATTTTTGAAAAGAGGCCATTGTTTAGGCAAACTTTGTAATGATTCTCGTTCGTGAGAATGTATAAAAAGGTGTTGATCTTTTGAAAATGTTTTCAAATTTTGAAAGATGTTTTGAAAGTGTAGATGTTTATTTTTGAAAATAGCAAGGATGTTTTGTTTTGAATTTGAGAAAGTAACTAGGAACTTTCTACCTACTCAAAAAGTCTTTCATGTTCATTTCCTTTTTTCTTTGACATTGTTATCTTACCATTGATTTGGTAAGTAACCCTAACTTTGGATGTAAAAGTGACGGGCGTGGATCATCGTATAACCATGATTAGCAATGTTGCAAGATATCTTAGCATTTTCTTTAGGGACTAAGATCATTTTTGAAAGGCAACTATGATAGCGTCATCGAGGGACTATGATCTTGTATTTTATTTGTTTTTGCTAAGATACCCTACATGCATAATATGACAAATTTTGTAAGGCAACCAATTGGATTTACCCTAGGGGTGTTTGTGTGCAAGTGTATTGATTTTCATGCTTGATTTTTCTTTGATTAGGGTTTGCTATTTGTTGGTTTTAGTCTTTCCATACTAAACCCTAATTACTTGAATTTGTATATAAAGCGATAAATTGCGGAATTTAAAATTACTACACTATTACATCATTTAGGGGAAGGGGTATACAAATTACAAATGGGGAATATTGCAAGAAATTAAATCTAAATAATATTACAACCATATTAAATTTTGAATAAGTGTACAAAAATAAAGATAAGAATGCAAGAATGTAAATGTAAAGAAATGTGACTTTTGTTGTTTTATGAAAGGGTTTAGTCTTGACCTAATTAAAATAAAATAATTAACTAAAAATAAGAAAATTAAGATTAAGTTAGTAGAATAAATTAATTTAAAGAAAGCAAGTTTTTTAGGGTTTTTATTTATGAAAAGGAATATTTATTTAAGAAAATGTTTTTAGTCTTTTTGTTTTTATAAGAAAATAAAATAAACGAGTGTAAATAATAAATAAAATATTTTTGTATTTTTTATATTAATAAAAATATTAATAATGATAGTAATAGTAATAATAATAAAAAAATATTAAATAAAAAAAGAAATAAAACAAAAATAAGAAAAAGAAAATAATAAAAGAAATTGGGCCAGGGGTGCACAAGTAAGTCAGGGTTAGTAAAAGAAAAAAAACAATAGGCCCAATTTGGAGGCCCCACCTGTTCAAACAAACACAAGGAAAACAGAAAAATATGTAAAAAAAAAAGTAAAAACGGACGCTGGGGCTCAAACCCAGGTCCAAGGGGTGACAGGCGCGCGCTTTAACCACTGGGGTGGTGATACATCTGTTAACTTGTATGAAATGATAAATATATAACATAAATCTTGCCCTAAATATACTTCATCTTCAACCTCCAGCCAGAAGCCCTGCAACTTGCTCATTTCTCAACAAAAATGAAAGATGCAAACATGATTGTTGCTCCATTTTTCCACACGAATCCAACAATATAAATATCATAAGCTATAAATCAAAGATGATAGATAATTTCTAAAAGTACCAAATCTTGACCTAAATATTTAAGAAAGTTCAAACTCAAAATTCTCCTAGCTCAATCAAAATAAATGAAATCTATGGACATGTATAGTTTCAGGGCAATGATGTCTACATTTTATCTTCACAAATGCAAGCCTAACAATGCCTAAATATGAAGATAGAAGTTCAATAAAAATACCTCAAAACTGGAAATCGTGAAATTCAAATGGGCTTGATTCAAGGTGCTGCAATGATCAGGTTAGCTTCCTCAAGTTCCCAGGAAGCTAATGTAATGATTAGCTTGAGCAATGGCTGGCTGAAATGGTCTGGAGAAGTCAACTTGCAGAGCTCTGTTTTTGGTTATGGAGGTTGATGAAGATGGAGTTATATTTATGAAACAGGAACAAGGATGGTCTGTATTTGATGTAAGGAAGCTTTAGGAATGAATTTGAGGGAAAACGCACGAGGGAAATGAGAGATACAAGTTTAAGGTTAGAACTCTGTATCAATGGAGTTTTTTGTGCAATTTCTGGCTAGAGGGAGTTTGAGAGTGTTTCATGGTGCTTGAGCTCGCGTCCTAGATCACAAATAGTGACTCTTTTTATAAGCAACAAGTTTGGAGACTTGTTGTTGATCAGAATTCATAATCACAAGTTTATGCATAACATGTGATTTTTGAGAAATTTACGTTTCAAAGCCTTGTGTACTTGCTAAGATAGAGTGGTTATGCTTTAAACATACTTGATTCTGACTTTGTGGATAGAGTGTGATAAGAGGGAATAAGTTAGAGGCTCAAGAATGGACTTTATGCAAAAAGCTTGCTTTACAAGAATGGCAATGTTAACTTTGTGCCATTAATGGAAATGCAACTTGGATAATAGCTCAAGTGCTTGGATCAAAGTTCTAACAGATGTGTAAACATTTAATTATGGAGTGAAAAACAAGTTTGAGGCCTGCAAAGAAAAGATTATGCATCCTAGCATGGATTTGGTTCATGTGTTCATAAAAAATGACTTGTAATTCAAGTTTGAAAACCCTAACTTCCTCTCTTCAATTCTCCCTGCTCAAGAATGATCTCAAGGAGTTCTTTGAGATTTCGGAAAGCTTGTAATGTGATCTACAATCCTTCTTTGAATCACTTTTGAAAATTCCCCTTGGAACTATATGATAAAGTTCCATGAAGTTAGGTCAAAATCCTGCCTAAACTAGGGCAAAATTTCACTAAGTGTTTAGTTTCAAGACTATGACTTCATGAATTAATAACTTGAGATCAAAGAACTTTTAGAAGAAGTTCTGTAAAGCAATGTTGTATATCTCATGGAGATCTACAACTTTCATGTTGAAAGTTTCTTCTGAATCATCTTGCATCATGGTGAAAAATTTGCTCAAAGTTGTGAAAAAACATGAAGTTTTAAACACTTTGAAAAAATTCTAAGTTAGAAAACTTTGACTTTTCAAAATGAAATCTTGAATTTTTTATTTATTAATGAATAAGTTTCATATTTTAACATGTTTTGATGAATTATGATCTTTGACACTTGATCTTGACCAAAAAGTCAAAGTTTGACTTTTCAGTGTTCAATTGACTTTTTGATCAGTTGACTGAAAATTCACTATCAATCCAATTGATCTTGAGCAATGTTTTGGGTAATGAAATTAGGTCAAAATGATGCAATTGAACTCTTGAGATCATTCCTCAAACCACTTAACCATTTGTTAGGTCAAAAATTAGAAATTGCCTTTTCTCAGTCAAAACCCTAATTTTGACCATTTTGCCCTTTTGATGATTTGATCAAATTTCTTGAGGAATTATGGTCCAAACTTGATAAAATGATACATGTGAGTTTATAATGTTGCTATGGATAAAAAATTATGAAGTTTGACTGTAAATTGACCACAGTTGACTTTTTCCTTGATATAGCTTATTTTTAGGTCAACTGCTCGATTGACTGAGCAAAAGTGTGATCCAAGGCTTGAAAATTGACATGAGTAATCTTGGGGGTACATAATGATCCATGAAAGTCATATGAGGCATTGGATGTTCAATTATCCTTGTGCAATCTCAAACCCTAATTTTAGTCATCAATGCTCAAAGAGGTGTCTTGAGTTGATCAACCCTAGTGCAGCTTGAACCAAGAGAGATCTTTGTGAGAAAATATTAGATAAGTGAGAGGGCAAATTTTGGGGTACAACACGAGGTATATCATTCCAAGTATTCACTTGATACATAGAAGCCATAGTTGCCAGAGCATCTGCCATTTTATTTTCATCTTTAGGGATATGATGGAATTCAACTTTATTAAAGAAGGGTAACAATATTCTAGCATAATCTTTTTAAGGGATCAAGTCGGGGTGACGAGTATCCCACTCTCCTTTAATCTGATTTATTACTAAAGCTGAATCGCCATACACATCTAGAATTTTAATTCTGAGATCAATAGCTTCCTCGAGACCCATGATGCAAGCCTCACATTCTGCCATATTATTAGTACAATCAAATGTCAACCTTGCAGTAAAAGGAATATGTGATCCATGTGGAGTGACAATCACAGCACCAATTCCTTTACCATAAGCATTCACAGCTCCATCAAATATCATGCCCCAGCGAGATTCAGGACTACGAACTTCCTCAGGCAATGGTTCATCACAATCTTTCACTCTCAGAAACATCACATCCTCATTAGGGAAATCATACTTCACAGGCTGATAATCATCAACTGGTTGGTGAGAAAGATAATATGACAACACGCTACTTTTAATAGCTTTTTGAGTGTGGTACTCGATGTCATATTCAGATAACAACATCTGCCAGTGGGAAATTCTCCCAGTAAGAGCAGGCTTTTCAAAAATGTACTTGATTGGATCCATTTTGGAGATCAACCAAGTGGTGTGATTCAACATATACTGCCACAAATGTTTTGCTGCCCAGGCTAGAGCATAACATATCTTTTCCAGCATGGAATACTGCAACTCACAATCAGTAAACTTCTTACTGAGATAATAAATGTTGTACTCTTTCTTCCCTATTTCATCTTGTTGTCCCAGAATACAACCCATGGAATTATCTAACACTATCAGATACATAATCAATGGTCTTCCTTCAACGGGAGGGATCAAGATAGGAGGTTCCAGCAGATATTCTTTAATACTTTCAAATGCTCTTTGGCAGTCATCTGTCCACACACAACCTTGATCTTTCTTTAACAACTTAAAGATCGGTTCACACGTTGTCGTCATGTGGGAAATGAATATGGAAATATAATTCAAACGCCCGAGAAACCCTCAAACTTGATTTTAAGTTCTCGGCGCTGGAATTTCTTGAATTTCTTTGACTTTATCAGGGTCAACTTCAATCCCTTTTTGGCTAACAATGAAACCCAACAATTTCCCTGACCGAACACCGAAGGTACATTTATTTAGATTCAAGCGGAGATGATACTTACTCAAATGCTAAAACAACTTCAACAAATCTTCTACATGCCCTTCTTCAGTCTGGGATTTAGCAATCATGTCATCAACATATACCTCAATTTCCTTGTGCATCAGATCATGGAATAAGATTGTCATAGCCCTATGGTACGTTGCACCAATGTTCTTCAACCCGAAGGGCATCACTTTGTAACAAAATGTTCCCCAGGGTGTGATAAAGGTTATTTTTCCATGTCCTCAGGCGCCATCCTTATTTGATTATACCTGGAAAATCCGTCCATGAACGAGAAAACTTTGAATTTTGTTGTGCTATCCACTAACATATCGATGTGTCGTAATGGAAAATCATCTTTTAGACTAGCTTTATTTAGATCTCTGTAATCTACGCACATGCGAACTTTCCATCTTTCTTCTGTACTGGGACAATATTGGCGATCCACTGAGGGTACACTAATGTCACAAGAAAACCGACATTAATCTGCTTTAGAACTTCTTCTTTGATCTTCACTGCCATATTTGGGTGAGTTCTTCGCAATTTCTGTTTGATTGGCGGCCACTCTGGCTTCAGCGGCAAACACTGCTCTACTATATCTGTATCTAAACCAGACATATCTTGGTAAGACCAAGCAAAAATATCCACATACTCTTTCAACATCTCAATCAACCTACTCTTCACATCAGGATGCAACAATGCTCCAATCTTGGCTTCTTTCGGGTCTTCTTCTGAATCCAAATTGATTACTTCCAATGGCTCTTTATATGGCTGAATGGCCTTTTCCTTGCGCTCAAGAAACCGTGAGACCTCTTCTGGAATCTCATCACAATCTTTTTCTTCGGCCCCATACACAGGACATTCAAAGTTGGGTGAGGGTGCAGGGTCATTGTATTCAACAGGTTTTTTAATTAATTTGCACATATGATTTATGATTGCTTTTAGAAATTGACACATATAACAGGTGATCATGCAGATTTAATTTCAGTTATTATTTATTTTGAAAGGTTTTTTCTGATTACCATTTTCCAAGAAAAAGCAGAAAATAAAGACACAATTTGGGAAACAAAGACAACTTTTATTATTGATTTTAAAAATCACAGCAAACAGATAAGCCCATACAATATTAATACTTTTCACCTTAGGCAGAGTGAAAGCTTTTCAAAAATATTAACAAAAACAAATTACTTTGAAACATGTATGCAAGAGGGAACATCAATGGTGATCCAGTTTTGAACCCTAACTCCGTGCGTCACATAATTTGGCATTTATGGCTCGGCTTCATATTCCACAATGGCATTCATCCCGGAAACAGTTGGGTGAAGATAACCTCTTCTATGAAAGATGTCTTGATACTTGCCTGCAGTAGACTTCGGCTTCATTATCTTGCCTTTATCATTCTTCACAGAGAACCCCAAGCCAACTTTATTCTTGTTTACAGGTGGATCAACAATTTGTCCCCATACATTGATATGGCCATTACGCACAACCTGTTGCGCATTCGTAAATGAAGCCATAGAGTTCTCACTTCCTATTATGTTATCAATGGATAAAGCTTGGAACTGGGTTCCAACGGCAGCTTCATCCACCTCCACAACGCTGAAAGAAGACAAATGAGATATCAATAATGCTTGTTCTCCATTTATAATTACTACTTTTCCCTCACGCAGAAACTTTAACTTCTGGTGTGTGATACAGTGGTAGAACCGACTGTTTAATACTGGTTTGTGTTTTGCGTTTTGTATTTGCAAAATGTCGCGATAAGCAAGAGTCTCTACCGACTTTTATTTCATCCAACCGGAAAGGAAAAAAGTACAAAAAAAATCCTTTTTTGAGATTTTGAGTACAAGGGGTAGACTATAGAAAGAGAAGGTGTTAGCACCATTTCTATCTGTATTTATCTACGGGCTCTTAGGTACTTGCTCATTTTCAAATTGCTTGTGTGTGTGCTTTGCTTTTGGAAAATGTTTTACTTCGTGATAACCCTTGTATCAGTCCTCAAGGATGTGACGAAGTTGTTTTGAAAATTTGTTTGAAAAGTGTAAGTGTGAAAAGTTTTGATTTGAGCAAGTACCTACTAGCATCTACCTACTCGAAAAAAGATCATTTCTATTCTTGTTTTATTTAGACAACACTATCCTACTATTGAGAAATAGGTAGAACCTTCGTTGGAGTTGTAAGGGTCAATTCGAAAGGGACGTACGGTCACTAAAGCAATATTAGGACACCTTAGTAGTAACCCTAGAGTCTTAAGATCGTATTCGAGGCAACATTTCTGGGGCAACATTTCCGAGGCAACATTCGAATGGGACATTTGATCTTTTTTAGATAGGAGGGCAACCACTAAGACACCTTATGCTTAATGATCGTTTACCGGAGGCAACCGAAGCGAGAGTATACCCTAAGAGTGAATATGTGTGAGTGATTTGTTTTCAGTTTATTATCTTTGCACATTAGGGTTTTCTAACCATTTTAATTTTGTCATGCATTCTTGCCATACAATCCTATTAGCATACATCTAGATAGTTAAATATTTGCAAGAATTAAAAATGCGAGAAAATAAACCTAGCTATTACAAGGCTTCGGGGAGGGGGATTAATTACATAACCAAAAATCGGGGATTTAAACAGTAAATAAAAACCATAAGTTAACTATTACAAACCATGAACAGTTACAAAATAATTGCGAAATAATTAATAAGCGCGCGGCGAATTAAATATGAGACGATTAGTGTTTTGACCCTTTAACTAATCCTATTTGCGATTGATTAAAGAAAAATGTTTTTTGTCATGTTTTGTTATTTAAGAAAAATAATGGAGAATTAAATTAAAAGAAAATCCTAAGTTCTAATTAATGTTAATTAAGAAGAATAATTAAGTTAACCTATTTTTGTGTTTTTGTTTGAAAAAAGAAAATAATTAAATCAAGAACTTAAACCTAATTTTCTAATTGATTTTAATTATAGAAAAAACAAATTAAAGTTACCCTAAATTAAATTAACTTAATTAAATTAAATTTGATAAAAAAAACCTAATTCTAATTTTTTGTGAATTCTTGATTTTATGATTTTATAAAAAAATTGATTTTAAAATAAAATAAATAAAGAATTAAGAATAAAGTAAAAGTAAAATAAAAAGAAAAAAATGAGGAATAGGCCTGATAGTGTTAGCAATTCTGGGGGTGTAGATCTGAATTCTTTTGGCCCAAATACTTCCAGCCTGGTTGATCACTCTTGATCTGATGTGGGTGTTGACTTGAGGAGCATGGTAGACCTTCATTGGAGAGGCGTGGGATCTGGCTAGCTGGGCATCAAACGGATGAATGTTGATGATGTATGGTGGTCACCAAGAAGAGCAATGCGCTGGATCAACTGGCTGAAAATAATACAAATGAAAACGCTGGGACCTGGGGATCGAACCCAGGTCCTTATGCTCAAATCCAATGCTTGCTTGCCAGCTGCGCTAATATGTTCTTTTGTTCATATAATAAAAACAAAACAATATAAGCACAATACACAATAGTTTCAGAAAATGCGTGCAAAATTTAAACCAACCATTCACGGGCTTCCACGCCTCATCTTCTTCCCTGACCCGTGGCTTTAGGCCACCGACTTTTACCAACGGAAATTTCCCATCACTATAAGCTATATCGACGGATTTGGTTTGTAGCTAAAAACCTGCGTCATTCAAATATGTGATATAGGCAATATAAATTGAAAACAAAGCTAGGGATCAATCAGGAATTAAGCCCTGAGTCTAATGGTATCCAAAATTCCTCTCAATTTGCCCTGAAAGAGAAAGCCCCAATTTTGAGCTTTCGAACCCTAGTAATGGTAAATAGTTATTCCTGCATCAAAGCTTAAATCCAGGCTGTCAAAAAGCTTCCTAGCATGATCATAAACATGTATATGCAAAGAAATTGGACTGAAAACGCATAAAACTAGAAGAACAAGTTTGAGTTTAGAGGATGCAAACCGTGATGTGTAGCTTGCATTTCTGATGGTTTGAGGACTTGGGAATGATTGGAATCACTTCAGTGCATGCCCAGGAAAAGATTGCTAGCCTTAGATTGCTTTGAATCGTCCCCTAACCTGAAAACCGAATCACACTTTTTGCCAACTTTTTTCAATTTTTTATATGCCTCTGACGACCTCTAACCCTTGTTTTTTGATATGGAATTCTTCATTATATAACCTAGAATGAATTAGGTTAACAAACTTGGACCAAATCTTTGCATTTATCCAAGATTTGATTTGATTTGGAAGCCATGTGATATGTTCGTATTTGAGCCAAAACATGCCTTTCTTGTATCAATTGCCCTTGATTCGATTTTCTCTTGTTTACTCAGCATATCTTGATTGCTAATTTGTCAAAAAAACAAATCAAATCATATCTTTATTAATTTTCATCATTTATTTGATTTAATTCACTTTTTAATTAATGAAAAATCAAAATAAATTGAAAAATGAAGCACACAATGGGTGAGTGAACATTTGAGTCGTGTACCACATTATAATTAAGGTTCAAGCATAAAAAATTGGGCCCATTTAGCAAAAAATGCAAATTTGAGCACATTTGACTTTTGACAATTTTGCAAAAATGGTTAACTTGGCCAATGCATAACTCTCTCAATTTGGACCCTAGAGAGGTGTTCTTGGACTTTTTAGAAAGCTTAGTATGTCTTATAAACAACCCTTTTGGTCTCATCTCAATTGAGTCTTCCATGTTCATGTATGAAGCTTTGACCCAAAAGGTGTTTTTGTTGACTTTTCAAAAGGACCTATAATGTCAAAATTCATATCTTTTTGTGAGTGCATATTCTGAACTTGGGAGCTGGAGATGAATTGTAGGGAATTGCATCCCTTTCAAAATGAGATTTGGATGGGTCATTTTTGATAAAGTATGAGAAAGTTATTCTTGGTCAAAATTGAGTTGACTTTTCCTACAAAACCCTAATTTAGCAACTTTTGGGTTTTGATGAATTGTGAGCAATCCTTGAGGAATCATGATCAACCCTTGATAAAATGATGGATAATACTTTAAAATGAGGATGTGGACCACAAATCTTGACGTTTGACTGTACGTGGGCCACAATTGACTTTTGACCTAGTACAATTGATTTTCAAGCATTTGAGCAATTGACTGAGCACACTTCTTCTGCAAGGCTTAAAACTTGACATGGATGATCTTGAGAACATATTAGGACAATGGTGAGCATTTGAGCCTTTTGTGGTTCACACATCTTGATGAAGATGGAAACCCTAATTCGAGGTAGACTGCCTTAGGAGAGAGTTTGTCTGGTCAACTCTTGAACTTCCTTGAGCAATTTGGGGACCTCACTTGCCATGTGTTGAGAAATATGGGAGGGAAAATTTTGGGGTACAACAGTTGCCCCTGTTCAATCTTATTAAACCTGAGGATGTATATTGGTTGTTCTGCCTTTCGTGATCTGAAGGTGGAAGATGATTGAACACTAGAGTGCCCAGAAATTTGCACTCGCATGAACTGACACTTGATTTATGATATCGGGAATGGGCTTACAGATGCCATTCAGAGGTCAATGATGGAAGATTTTCGGGGATGGGATTAAAGATTCCATCCGAAGAGGTTTCAATCGCATAAGAGATTCCTTTGCGAGAACCCGTATATCTGTTGTTGAGGAGGACTTCGCTGGGGAATGTTGGTCTCTGTCTTGGGAGAAATAGAGTTTTAGGAGCTTCAGTTGTCTGTTACTCTACTGGGGAATAACTTCGGTTTGATGAAGAAGAAGTGAACTGCGTGTCTGGTCGGGGTATATGTTGCACCACGACTTACTAGAGAGATGTGAAACCAATCGTGTTTGATCGGGTCCCGATCTTACAGTGTTGTGGACTGCATTCTAGAAATAAGAGGGGAATAACCCGGATAGTAAGGTTATGAGAAGGAACTTGGGTAGTAGGGTTACTTCGATATGAAAGCCTGGATAGTAGGGCTGTGAGAAGGAACCTGGATAGTAGGGTTACTTCAATATGAAAGCCTGGATAGTAGGGCTGTGAGAAGGAACCTGGATAGTAGGGTTACTTCGATATGAAAGCCTGGATAGTAGGGCTGTGAGAAGGAACCTGGATAGTAGGGTTACTTCGATATGAAATCCTGAATAGTAGGGTTGTGAGAAGGAACCTGGATAGTAGGGTTACTTCGATATGAAAGCCTGGATAGTAGGGTTGTGAGAAGGAACCTGGATAGCAGGGTTGCTTAGATATGAAAGCCTGGATAGTAGGTGTGATACGGTGGGAGAGAACTGACTATTTTTGGAATGATGGTTCGCGTTTTGCGTTTGTTTTCGCAAAATATCGCGGTAAGCAAGAGTCGCCACCGTCTTTTATTTTATCTAACAAGGAAAGGAAAAAAGCACAGAAAAATTCCTTTTTCGAGATGTTTCTCGGGTCCGGGGGGTAGATTATAGAAATGGAAGGTATTAACACCCTTTCTATCTGTGGTTATCCATGGGCTCTTAGGTACTTGCTCAAAGTGTTTTAAAAATTTTCTTTTCTTTGTGTTTGTGGGTTTGAAAAGATTTTTTTGTTTGAAAAGGAGTGTAAGTATGAAAAGTTTTTGTTTTTTTGAAAGAGCAAGTATCTAAGAACCATTTACCTACTCGAAAAAGGAATCAATCTGTGCTAATATCCTTTAGACAATGCTATCCCACTATGAATGAGTAGGTAGCATCGTCGTTGGAGTTTAAGGGTCAATTCGATTAAGGGACGTGCGGTCACTAAAGCAAGGTTAGGACGCCTTAGTGGTAACCCTAATGTCTTTGATCATTTTTCTGAGGCAACCGTTTCGAGGCAACTATGATCTTTGAACAAGAGGGCGACCTCTAAAACTTCCTATACTCAATGGCCGCGTTCGAAGGCAACCAAGTGAGGTGTACCCTAAGAGTGCGCATGTGTGAGTGTGTTATTTTCAGTTTATTTTATCTTTGTACATGTTAGTGGTTATCTATGTTGATTTTAGGTCTAAACATTCGATCTTGTCATGCATTCCCTATTATCAAACATCTAACAGTTTATAAGTTGCGGAAATTAAATTGGCGAAATTAAACTAACTATTATAAGGCGTCGGGTATTTTACATCGCCAAAAGCAACCCTTGAAATTAAAATGCGAAAAATAAATAAAGCGATAAAAATATTAAAGTCCTAATTATCTATTACATTCCGGAAACAGATAGAATATTGAAATAAAATGGATCGCGTGCGGGAAATTAAATCGGGCGCAAGTTTTTAGGGTTTTGACCCTTTAATTGTTAAAGAAAGGATTTTTGGTTATTTTTTAATTAAAGAAAGACATTAAACTAGGTTAATTATTAAATTAATAAATTAATTAATTAATAAAAGTATTTTTGGGTTTTTTGTATTTAAAGAAATAAGAATAATTTAATCAATGTTAATAAAACCTAATTGTCTAAATTAATTTTAATTATTGCAAAATATATTAAAAGTTATTCCTAATTAAAACTAAATTAATTAAATTAATATTTATTAACAAAAATAAAATGCTGAATTTTAATTTAATAAACAAAATATATTTTTTGGTTTTTAATTTTTATGAAGAAAAATATTTAGTTGGTTAGTAAAAAAAATAATGAGAATAATTAAATAAAAACAAGAATAAAAATAAATATAGAAGAGAGTGTTTGGGCCTGATTTTTGGAGGTTTTGATAGCAATTTGATGGCCCAACTGAATTGGCCCTTTGTTGACTTTGCTGATTCACTATGGCACTTTGACTTGGGAGTATGATGCACGTTTCATCTGGACCACCAGATCTGGCCTGGGGCCATCAGGCAGGTGATTGAATGAGGGAGTATGATGCATCACGCGCTTGGTTTTATATTGGATCACCTGAAGAGAAAAAATATAAAGCAATATGGGGGACTTGGGATTCGAACCCAGGTCTTGTTGATCATTGGATACACGCCCTTGCCACTCAACCATTATGCGTTAGTTGTAAATGTAATGGAAAATAATAATAATAATAAGAAAAACACATATTATGCCAGAACAAAAAAATAAAATGCGCCAAGTTTGAATAGGGCAATCAGATGGGGACACGTTGTCGTCCATGTCCTCAAGTTTGCACAGAATTTACCTGCGGATTTATATTCGCAGCTAAAGGCGTAGGTCAATTCAAAAATCCATCTCAGGTCATATAAACTCCATCCAAGGCCATGGTTGTGCTTGTCTTTCTCCTCCGGTCATGTCCATGACCATTAATAGGTCCAATTTTTCCTGTAACAAAAACCCCTAAAAAAACCTAGGAAACCCTACAATGGCGTTTTGCATTATATAACATATAAACACAATCAAATAATATGGAAAGCTTGGAAATTGTCTAGTGATTGCAAATATACTATTGGTTTCTTGTAATGATGCATAGATTTGGAAACACGAAATCAAATTCAGAGGGAGGCCGCGTATCACTTACAGTGCGTTTGAGAGCGTGTGAGAGCTTGCTTTTGATTGCAGGAGGTTCAGTGATTGTCCAACAATGGATTCGTGTTGAGATTTGTCCTTGAAAATGCCTCTAAGAACGATTTCAGTTTCACACTTTTTCACCTTTTTTCAAGTTTGGTTTTTGATGTTCTTGCAGCCTTTAGCTCTCAAATTCGTGTGCTTTCACTTGTATATGTATGCTGCAATGTATTAGGTCAACAAATTGGTCTGAATCCTTGTACATTAATGTCTTGAGATTGGATTTGATCCTCCATTGAAAACTTGCTTAATTTGCCAAAAATCCAATCTTTTTGCACATGGAATGATTGATACGAATTTGATCATGACATTGATGATGATTAGGTCCTGAAAATAGAAAAAATCTCATGTAATCAAGTTTTGGGATTTTATTTGATTTAAATTGATTTAAAATGAAATAATTCAACAAAAAATCAAATAAAATAGAAAAATTGATAAATGGACACAAGGTTGAAGGTAGGATACATGTGTAGTGTGACAAGATCAAATCAAGTGGAAACGAATGGGCCCATTTGACAAAATTTGAAGTTTTGGGGATAGTTGACTTTTGGCAATTTTGCAAAAATTCCCAACTTCAACAATGCATAACTTCTTCAATTTTGAACTTTTGGAGGTGCTCTTGGACTTTTTAGAAAGCTTGAGATGTCCTCTAACCAACCCTTTTTGTCTCATATCATTTTGATATTCCATGATCAAGTTATAAGCTTTGGAAAAAAAAGGTGTCCAAATGACCTATAATGTCCAAATTTGTAACTTTTTGTGAGTGCATTTTATGGTCTTGGGGTATTGTGATCGGTGGGAATGAGAACTGACTGTTTTGGAATGCTGGTTTGCGTTTTGCGTTTGTTTTCGCAAAATGTCGCGGTGAGCAAGAGTCGCCACCGTCTTTTATTTTATCCAACAAGGAAAGGACAAAAGTACAGAAAAATTCCTTTTTGAGATATTTCTCGGGTTCGGGAGGTAGATTATAGAAAGGGAAGGTGTTAGCACCCTTTCTATCTGTGGTTATCCACGGGCTCTTAGGTACTTTCTCATTATGTTTTCAAAAGTTTGCTTTTCTTTGTGTTTGTGGATTTGAGAAGAGTTTTTGTTTTGAAAGGGGTGTAAGTGCGAAAAGTTTTGTTTTGTTTTTAAAAGGAGAAAGTACTTAAGAACCATCTACCTACTCAAAAAGGAATTAAACTGTACAAGTGTCCTTTAGACAATGCTATCCCATTATTGAGGAGTAGGTAGCACCGTCGTTGGAGTTTTCAGGTCAATTCGATTAAGGGGCATGTGGTCACTAAAGCAACGTTAGGACGCCTTTGCGGTAACCCTAATGTCTTAGATCATTTCAACCGAGGCAACCGTTTCGAGGCAACTTATGATCTTTGGACAAGAGGGCGACCTCTAAAACTTCCTATACTAAATGACCACGCTCGAGGCAACCAAGTGAGGTGTACCCTAAGAGTGCGCATGTATGAGTGTATTGTTTTTCAGTTATTTATCTTCGTACATGTCATGGTGAGCTACTGTTGATTTTAAATTGAAATTGATCTTGTCATGCATCACCTATTTATCAAAGATCTAACAGTTAATGGTTGCGGAAATTAAATTGTGGAAAAATAAATCTAAGCTATTACAAGGCGTCGGGTATTTACATCGCCAAAGACAAACCCTTAAAAATTAAATTGCGAAAAGTAAAGAAAAGCGATAAATAAATCCTAATTTAAAAAAGCTGTTACATTCCCGAAGCAGTTATAATATTGACATATGGATCAAAAATTATTCGCGCGCGAGAAAATTAAATCGGAATGTCTTAGTGTTTTGACCCCTTTTTTATTAAATAAAGCATATTTTTGTTATTTTTGAATTAAAAATTAGCCTAAATTAATAATTGAATTAATTAATTAAATGAAAATATTTTTGGGTTTTATTTTAATTAAGGAAATAAAATAAGAATGATTAAAAATATTAAAAAACCTAATTCTAAATTAATTTTAATTTATTGCAAAAGATATTAATGTTAAACCTATTTAAACTAAATAAAATTAATTAATTGTTATTTACAAAAATAAATAATAAACTAATGGAATTAAAAAAAAATTATTTTGTTGTTTTCTGATTTTATGAAATAAAAGTTAATTGGTTAATTTTTTAATTAAGATAATAATAATAATAAAATGAATAAATAAGAAAAAAGAAATAAAATGTAAAGAAATACTCAGGGGGGTGTGGGCCTGAAGAGGGAGTATGATGAGCAATTTCCAGGCCCAATTGTGAGCAGCCTCGTTGACCCTTTCAGATTGCCTATGCGCTTGTTGACCAGAGTGTATGGTGGATATCCAGCCTGAGCCATTGGATTTTGGCCTGAAACCACTTGGCATTTGATGGGATGAGAAACATGGTGGTCCATGCTTTGGGCGCTACACCTAAGTACCTGAAGAAAAATTATAACAAAGTTTTGAGGGACCTGGGATTCGAACCCAGGTCCCAAGGGACTTTGCAACAATACGCTTTCCATCTGAGCCAATGTGCTTGTTTGTTAATATAATAGACAAATAATATTATAAAAGAAACGTAAGCCATATACTGAAAAATAAAAAATGCGCGCAATTGATTTAAACAGGCCAATGAGAGGAAGACACCTAATCGTCTTCTTCACTAAAACCTGGTTTATTTCCTGCGGATTTGAGTCCGTAGGAAAATTCGCAGGGGCCATCCAAACATGAGTTATAGACCATGTAAATGCAAATGGAGAACATCAATGTGTTCGTCTCTCTTTCCTGAACACAACCATGTCTATGGTTGGTCTTGATTTTGCTTGTATAAAAAATACCTAAAAAGCAAGAACACGAACCCTAGCTTTGGGTACAGGGTTATAAGCCACAAGAATGAAATCAAACAATGCAGAATGCTGGGAAATTATGCAAGGATCACAAATATATCAATATTTTGGCAAGAAAACGCAAGAATCCATGGTTACAAATTAGTGCACAGGGATATGTTCAGGATGACTTACAGCGCGTTTCAACTGGTCTCAAGGCCTGGTTTTGATTGCTTTAGCTCCACTGGATGTCAGGCAAGGGAGTAGCGTTGAGATCTTGGGTTGAATCGTGCTCTAACCAAGATTTTGATCTCACACTTTTGCCAGCTTTTTTCAATTCTTGTCTGGCCATTTCTACAGAGCTTTTGTGCGTGTTCTAGGTCTGCCTCACTTGTGTGTATATAATGGAATGTGTTTAGGTCAAAATTTGGGCCATAATCCTTATGCATTGAAGATGGAATATTTGATATGATCACCATTGATAAGCTTTCCACAATTGCATCAAATCTGAGATTTTGTGCTTGTTTTGACTTGGCACGAATTTGATTGAGTGTTATATGATATTTGCAAGCTGGAATGACCACAAGAATCTTATTACATCAATTTTTAGATTTTATTTGATTTAATATTGATTAATAATGAATTAAATCAATAAAAATGAAATAAAATAGAAAAATAGATGAATGTCCATGAATTTAAAGATGGAACACGTGTGTGGCATGACAAGACTATATCAAGTAGAAAAAAGTGGGCCATTTTGTCAAAATTGGAGTTTTGAGGATAGTTGACTTTTGGCAATTTTGGAAAAATGCCCAATTTCAACAATGCATAACTTCTTCAATTTTGAACTTTTGGAAGTGTTCTTGGACTTTTTAGAAACCTTGAGATGTCTTATAATCAACCCTTTTGGTCTCATCTCATTTTGATGTTTCATGCTCAAGTTATAAGCTTTGGCAAAAAAAGGTGTTTTTGTTGACTTTCAAAAATGACCTATAATGTCCAAATTTGTAACTTTTTGTGAGTGAATTTATTTATCTTGGGGTGTGAATATGGATTGTATTAAATTTCATTCTCTTCAAAATGAGATTTGGATGGGTCATTTCTCATAAAGTATGAGAAAGTTATGCTTGGTCAAAGTTGAGTTGACTTTTCCTACAAAACCCTAATTTAGCAACTTTTGAATCTTGATGAATCTTGAGCAATCCTTGATGAATCATGATCAAACCTTGATAAAATGATTAATTATCCTTAAAAATGAGAATGTTGACAAAAAATCTTGAGGTTTGACTGTATTTGGGACACATTTGACTTTTGCCCTAGCACAGTCGATTTTTGGGCCTCTTGAGCAATTGACTGACCAAACTTCCTCTGCAAGGCTTGAAATTTGACATGGATGAACTTAATAACATATTAGGACATTGGGAATCACTTGAGGCCATTTGGATGTTAGGACCTTAATGCCACACAAAACCCTAATTTTGACTTGATTGCCTTAGGAGGTGATTTGACTGTGCAACTCTTGAGCCAACTTGGGCAACTTGAAGATTATTCTTGACATGTCTTGAGGAATATGGGAGGGCAAATTTTTGGGTACAACAGTTTCCCCTGTTCAATTTTCTTAAACCTGAGGATGTAGATTGGCTTTCGAGCCTTTCGTGATCCGAAGGTGGAAGATAATTGAACACTAGAGTGCCCAAAAATTTGCACTCGCATGGTGTAGCATCAACATTTGGGATGTCGGGAATGGGCTTACATATTCCATTTGGAGATTGCTGGTAGGAGGATGGGCTTACAGATTCCATATGTAGGAGTGTCGATCGCGTAAGGGATTCCTTAGCGAGAACTTGCATACTTGTTGTTGTAAAAGATTCTGCTGGGGAAGTCTAACTTTTGTTGAGATTGAGGAACTTGCTTGTACTTCAACTGAGAGAATGCTTCAGCTGAGTTTTAAGAACCTGTCCATAATTCAATTGGGGGGAAACATCTTCATCAATATCTAGGAATTGTCTCGTGCTCAATGGAGTATACCGTTGAGGTTATAGAACTCGTCCACACTATGACGGAGGAAAACATCAAGATCTAGGAACTGACTCATGCTCAATGGAGTATACCGTTGAGGTTATAGTACTCGTCCACACTATGACATAGGGAAACATCTTCATCAAGATCTAGGAACTGTCTCGTGCTCAATGGAGTATACCGCTGAGGTTATAGAACTTGTCCACACTATGACGGAGGAAAACATCAAGATCTAGGAACTGACTCGTGCTCAATGGAGTATACCGTTGAGGTTATAGTACTCGTCCACACTATGACGTAGGGAAATATCTTCATCAAGATCTAGGAACTGTCTCGTGCTCAATGGAGTATACCGTTGAGGTTATAGAACTTGTCCACACTATGACGGAGGAAAACATAAAGATCTAGGAACTAACTCGTGCTCAATGGAGTATACCGTTGAGGTTATAGTACTCGTCCACACTATGACATAAGGAAACATCTTCATCAAGATCTAGGAACTGTCTCGTGCTCAATGGAGTATACCGTTGAGGTTATAGAACTTGTCCATACTATAACCGAGGAAAACATCAAGATCTAGGAACTGACTCGTGCTCAATGGAGTATACCGTTGAGGTTATAGTACTCGTCCACACTATGACGTAGGGAAACATCTTCATCAAGATCTAGGAACTGTCTCGTGATCAATGGAGTATATCGTTGAGGTTATAGAACTTGTCCACACTATGACGGAGGAAAACATCAAGATCTAGGAACTGACTCGTGCTCAATGGAGTATACCGTTGAGGTTATAGTACTCATCCACACTATGACATAGGGAAACATCTTCATCAAGATCTAGGAACTGTCTCGTGCTCAATGGAGTATACCGCTGAGGTTATAGAACTTGTGCACACTATGACGGAGGAAAACATCAAGATCTAGGAACTGACTTTTGCTCAATGGAGTATACCGTTGAGGTTATAGTACTCGTCCACACTATGACGTAGGGAAACTGTCGGGATTGAGAACCTTATCTGAAATTTAACCGAGGATAATTCAATTGAGATTTAAGAACCGGTCAGGTCTTCGACGTAGTTGAGAACTTTAACTGTATCTTTCCTGAAAGGTAAAGGTCAGTCATATGCAATGCATGATATGGATCAGGCAATGATGTTCTCAAAATAAATGAGATTGTATTCGTATGATGCGTATATGCATGTATCATGATGTATGGGGATATAATCTTTTAGCTGGGGAAAATAAATCTCAGAGGTGCTGGAGAATAGAGCTGAGTTCTTCGTTTCCGCTGGGGATGATGAACGAAGATGATAAACCTGTAGGAGAGAAAAAAACTCCGTTGGGGGAATAAACTGATGAAGATATTACTCCAAGGGGAATTACTTTGTGGGGGAGAGATGTTATGTTGAAGATTTTAACGATAACTCCGCTGGGGATTCTGTTGATAAGCTCTGTTGGGGATTTTAATGATGAACTCCGCTGGGGATAGAAAGAACTTCGCTGGGGATGATCTTTCAGTTGCAATTTGCTGAAGATAACCCAGTTAGACTCTTGCGAGGATAACCTTCTGAATTTGGCTGGGGAGATTTATTTGTGCTCTGTAGGGGATAAGCTTCCTGAATCTACTGGGTAAGATGATTCAACTCTGGCGGGGAAGCCTTTTTTAGACCGCGTTGGGGAAATGACTCCACTGGGGTATCTTGTATTCCGCCAGAGAACATTCTTATACTCTGTTGAGGAATGTTAAGACTGCCGGGGATGCTCCTATACTTGCTGGAGGATATCTTTATACTCCGCTAGGGAAGATTAAGACCTTCTGGGGATACCCAACCTTTTTAGGGCTGATGGTAGATTAACTCTGCTTGGGGAGAGCATTGCTGATTCATTCATAGTTGCAACTCTCAGTGGGGAGAACTACCATTACTGTTTTACTCTGTGGGGAGTGACAGTATCTTGGTCATATTCTTCAGCTGAACCTCCCTTGGTACCTTAGTGGACAGAGCAACTAGACAGCTCGGACAATTCTTATTGCCCCTATTGTACCCCAAAATTTGCCCTCCCATTTCCTCAACATTTTCTCATCACAAGACCTTTGGAGCTCAAGATCAAGTTAGGGTTTGCTCTGCTCAAGACTCCTCCTTGCACTGTTGACCCAAATTAGGGTTTGTGTTTGCACAAAGATGTTTTGACCCAAAAGGCCCAAAGTGACTTTCATGCTTCATGTTGGACTCACAAGTTTGTCCATACCAAGTTTCAAGCCTTGATTCCAATTTTTGCCCAGTCAATTGGACAGTTGACCTAGAAATCAACTGTATTGGAAAAAAAAGTCAACTGTGGTCAATTGACAGTCAAACCTCATAATTTTTGACCCATATCAACATTATGAACTCATATGGACTATTTGATCAAGTTTGGATCACAATTCCCCAAGAAATTTGATCAGATCACCAAAAGGGCAAAATGGTCATTTTTAGGGTTTTGACTGCACAAAGGCAATTTTTGACTGTTTGACCTAGCCAATGGCAAACCAAGCTCACATATAGACCCAAGGACTCAATGGCATTGTCTTGACATGTTCAACAAATTCAAAAGATCCCAAATGCACAAGATTGACAGATGAATTTTCCAGTCAACTGAGCCAAATTTGACTGTATACTGAAAAGTCAAACTTTGACTTTTTGGTCAAAATCAAGTGTCAAGATTCATTTTTCATCAAGACATGTCAAATTATGAAACTTGTTCCTCAAGAAATCAAAAATTGCAAATTAGGGTTTGAAATGAAGTATTTTCATAACTTAGAATTTTTCTAAGTTATGAAAATCCCTAATTTTTTCCTAACTTTGTCCCATTTTTTCATCAAGATATATTTGGATTCAAGGAAAACTCAAAACATGAAAGTTATAGTACATTGCAAAATCTACAACTTTGATTCACAAAGTTTCCTCAAAAGAAGCTTGTAGCTCAAGTTATGATTTTTGGAACAAGGGTGCAAAACATTCTTAACTTAGAAATTTTTTGACCTATTATAGGCAGGATTTTTGCCTAACTTCATGGCCATTTTTAACATGCTTCCACTTGGAATTTCAACTTGCATTACAAAGATGGATTGTAGTACACATTCCAAGCTTTCCAAAATGTCCAAGAACTTCTCAAACACCCTTGTGGTTAGGGAGAATCGAATTTGGCAATATGGGCAAAAGTCACTTTGATTCATGGCCAAAGGCATGTTCATAACTTGTGCATTTTCAAACTCAGCATGGTTCAAGCTAGTTACAGGCCTCTAATCTCATTTACACTCAATAATTAAATGACAATCCATTGTGCCAAGGCATTATTTTGTGCATTTGGACATTACATGAAGAATTAAGCCTTAATTAGAAAAAACACATTATCCATTCTTGTAAAGTGGCATTTTATGTCAAGTTTGAAATCCAAGAGGTACAATGCATATCTTCTAGGCACAAGTTATTGAACATATCCCACTGATCAAGAGCCAATTTTGCAGCATATTGGGGGGCCTGTAATAGGACTTGGCATTTTTGACTTAAGATAGAAGTAACTTTGCAAATAGAACAACAACTCACATTTCTGTCAACACAAGCCTAAGAAAACTTGTTGAACACATTCAAAACATCATAACTGAGCTAAAACACGAGCCAACCACCTCCAATACCTCCTAAAACACAGAAACACCATCTTGCTGCACAAAAACAGGGCATTCTGCACTTTGACTTGGCCAGCTCATTTCCATCGTGCATTTTCATCCAAACCACTTCATACACCTTCCATAACATCCATACAAGCTATTCCAAGCATTGAACTGGAACTGTAACACCTCTAACCAGTTTTTCCATTTTCACTTTTCTCTCTTGCAGGTTGACTTCATTAGCTTGATACAGCAAGATTCAAAGCACACTAAGCATTGGAGAAGCATCCCTGAACTTCAAGCAAGCTGTACAAGTCTTCACCTTGCCTTGAAAGTACCTCCATTGTCATACATGATCCAAGCTGAACAGGTAAGTTCATGGACTTCTATCTCTCAATCTAGGAAGATTTAGGTTTAGGTTTATGAATGAAAAAAGCTCTACTCATGGCCCTGAAGCTACACATATAATTACTTTGCATTTATGTTATGTGTGCTGAGAGAATTTGGAACCTGAATATTAGAAAAAACTTAGGTCAGGAATTAGGGATGAAGAAATTCTCTTTCGTTTCTTAGAGTTAAGTTAAGTTCTTTATATGTCTGGATTCGTCTCTTGATGCTCTACATTTTTGGTGTTATGAGTTTTGCTTGAAAGTCCAGGAATCAGGAGTTAGGAAACGGGTGTTGTTGTTGTTTAAACCAGTCTGGAGGTTGAAGACAACTCCTCTTGAGCTGGGCCTGAGTTTGACTTTCTTTTTGCACCACTGTTTCACACATACACCCCCCTGGCCCATTTTGAGATATATTTGTCATTTTTTATTTTTTTCCTTTTGATTTTGATTTTATATTTTTATCCAAACATGAAAAAACATTAAAAATATTTTTCTCACATTTTTTGCATTTTATTTGGTATTTATTTGGTTTCATTTAGTTTAGATGTAAATAAATATATAAATACTTTTATTTAAAATACTAGAAATAATACTAATACATTTTTATCTTCTGATTTTATTTTATTTTATCTTTTGAAAACATTTTCTAAAAAATATACTTTTTTTGTAAATATTAAATATTTTATTTTTGTACATATTTAATATATTTAGTAAATATTATAAATACTTATATATTTATTAGAATATTTAGGATAAAAACATAAAAATAATACATTTTTATTTTTATTAATATTTAACCTCAAAAATACTTTTTTTACAATATACTTCCTTTTTTGTTTATTTTTTGTACATAATTAATAAATATTGCATATAATATATAATAAATACCTTTTTATTTATAAAATTAGGGTTTTGCCCTAAACATGAAAAATACCCAAAATTATTCATTTTTATTTTTGTTTATTTGTCACATGAAAAATACCTTTTTACATACATATGGAAATCATTTTTGCATCTTGCATATTTATTTTATTTTATTCAATTATTGTGCAATTAAATAATTTGAGTATTCAATTTGGATGTAATAGCTTAGGTTTTAATTTCTTGCTAAAATATCCCCATTTGAACATTTGTACCCCCCATCCCATAATTGTGTTGTAATAATTTAGGACCTTTAAATTCCGCATTTAAAAGCTTTCTAAATATGCCATGATAGACATAGGGTTTGTATGCAAAAATCAACCAAACAAGTAGCTTGACCTAATTCAAAGATAACAAAGCATGAAAATGGACAACACCAATCACACTTGCACCCCCTTAGGGTTACTCCACTTGTTGCCTTCAATAATGGGCCATATTACATGTTGGGTATCTTTGGCAAAAACAAAACAAATCAAATGATCATAGTCCCTCGATGACGCTTTCGAAAGTTGCCTAAAAATGATCAAGTCCCTCAAGAAAATGCCAAAGACACTTGGCACCATTGCAATCATGGTCTAAACGATGACCCGCGCCCGTCCCGTTCACATCCTAACACAAGATTGTCCACCAAATGCAATGGTGGAACAAAATTGTTAAAAGGGTTAAAACATAGAGAAAACCTTTGAGAAATTTAGGGGTAGACAAAGCTCTTACTTGCCAATTTGCAAAAACACTTGCCTATTTTTCAAAACCACACATCACAACACACTTTCAAAACAAACTTTCAAAAAAAAAACATTGAAAACTTTTCAAAAGACATACACCTTTGTATACATCCCAACATGGATCATTACAAAGGTTGCCACCACATTGGCCTCTTTTCAAAACATTTCCAAACCCACACACAAAGCACCATTTCAAACAATTGAAAGTACCATTTCAAACAATTGAAAATCAAGGCAAGTTGATCTAAGCAAGTAACTAAGAGCCCATGGATAACCATGGATAGAAAGGGTGCTAATACCTTCCATTTCTATAATCTACTCCCCGAACCCAAGAAAACATCTCAAAGGTTTTTGCTATGCTTTTTAACCTTTCCTTAGGATAAAATAAAAAGTCGGTGGCGACTCTTGCTCAACCGAAACATTTGCGAAAACAAACGCAAAACCTCAAGTCAGTTCTCCCACCGTATCACAGAACTGGAGACTCTACTGGGGAGAATTTTAAAGTGGAGTAACCTTAGGGCTTAGATCACCCTCTTGCATGACTAAATTGTTTGCTTTCATTGCTTTACATCTTGGCTCTATTGTTTGGGTTTGAAATCCTACACCCGTATTTAGGGAAACATTCATAGATAACAATACGTTGTGGAAACTGTGCGGGGTATACCGACACGGTTGAAGAAATAGCTATATTAGTGCGACATATTTGTGAGTACCGGTATCCCTTGAGTTCAATCAAGGAGAGTACGGGGCCGCTGAGTGATGTCACTAAGCACTAATGACCTAGAACCTTACTTGACCATCTTGGCCTTTCATTAGGGGTAGTGAGATGACCGGCTTTGGTGCAGTCTGAAGTTGGTGGATACTCGATACTACACTCATTGAGGGTTGTTTTCTTGGAATATTTTGGTCGCTAGTTAAGTGGCTAAACCAAAACAATGAACACGGAAAACAATCCAATGATATTGAGCTCCTTAGAACCCGGTTACTATTTATAGGACAGGTTTTTAAGCCAACTACACTCAAGAGGGTACTTACCTATGAGACCTCATGCAAGCCTAAAACTAGGGTTTGGTGTGAATTGCTTGTACATATGTTTGTGCATACATCATGAACATCATAAAGCATCATATGCATACACTAACCATTTCAAGGGTTTGGATCTTCATCTTTGTTCTTGTTTTGTAGGTCATGGAAATTCTTCGCAGGAAAACTATCCAAGTCAACCTTGTGAGAATCCCTCCTCAACTCAAGGAGCTCACATCCAGGATTCCAGAAAGCTCCCCCTTCAGTGAAAGACATGGTAGACTGCTCAGCTTAGTCAACACCAGCATTGAAGAGGACATGGTAAAGGTGTTGTTCCAGTTCTTTGACCCCTTTCACCACTGTTTCACTTTCCCCGACTATCAATTGGTGCCCACTTTGGAGGAATTTTCTCAACTTCTGAGGATTCCTATTCTTAATCAACTACCCTACAACGGTACGGAAAAAGAACCAAAGCCTGAAGATGTTGCTCAAGCACTACACTTGCAACCATCTGACATCAAGGGGCATTGGGAAACTAGAAGCAGTGTCAAAGGCTTCTTAGCAAAATTCTTGTTTGAGAAGGCACAAGAGTGTTGGAATTCATTGGACCTACAAGCCTTTGAAGAAATTGTGGCACTCCTCATTTATGGGTTGGTCTTGTTCCCAAATCCTGACCAGCTTATAGATGTCAACGCCGTCAAAATATTCTTATCCAGAAATCCAATACCAACATTGCTTGGGGACATTCTTCACTCATTTTACACACGAACAATGAGAAAGAGGGGTGTTCTCATGTGTTGTACTCCTCTCCTTGCAAGGTGGTTTATTTCGCACCTTCCACAATTTGTCTTGAAGAATGACCAAGGTTTAAGGTGGTCACAACGGTTGATGACCCTCACTCACTCTGATGTACATTGGTGTTCTCGATCCAGCAAAAATGTCATCATCGTCGATCGTTGTGGAGAGTTCCCTAATGTTCCATTACTTGGCATTAGAGGAGTCATTACCTACAACCCTTGTCTAGCTTTAAGACAATTTGGATATGCACGGAGGGATGGCCCTCACGACATGTTGATTCCTGACCTAGTTTTTGACTTCGACAACGATGCGCAAGGACTTCGCCAAAGATTCATCAGAGCTTGGAGGAGGCCTAACAAGATAGACAGCAAGACACTGGGGCACAAGAACTCCATCCCTCTTGAGCCTTATCTCAAGTGGGTATGAGCCCGAGCCCAGAGTCTAATGATTCCTTACCCTCATGTTCTCCCTGTGATTAAAGAGCCCGTTAAGGAAGGAGAGGTTCCCTACACCATCCTATATCCTGACATGCCTACATCGTGGGAGGAGATGCAGAAGAGTTAGATCCAACTCAAGGAGGAACGGAATACTTTTGAAGCCAGCTTCTACGCCAGTGAGAAGAAGGTTTTGGAGCTTACCCGCCGACTCCACGAGGAAGAGACCCTCAACACCTACATCGCACCAAAGAGGATGCGCAACGTCTTTTTACCTTGAGAAGTTTTTTGTAATATTTGGCCCATGGGGCATTTATGTACTGACAAATTTCTTCTTATTAATATGACGTGCGTTCTTTTTGTTTGCAACAAATTTGAATTTGCTAAATCCTTGAATGCATTGCATACATAAGCATATCATTCATCATACATATAAGCAGGTCTCCACACCAGGTTTCCTTATCTTTCTGTTGTTTATTTCAGTAAGATGGATCTCGAACAGACGGTCAAGGACTTGCAGTCTCAGAATTCACAGTTTCAACAACTCCTGATGACCTTGGCTAAGGGTCAGGAAGATCTGAAAGCCCTGCTGGGGAACAAAGAGCAAGTGAAAAAGAAGAAGAAAAGAATCGGGGTGGCTACCCTAGGAAGAAGGTTTGAGGGTGAAGCCAGAAGAGTGCTTGAATTTACCACTACATCTGAAGAAGGAACCAGTAAAGGGAATGCGGCTGCGGTACCTTCCGAATACGTAGTTGAAGAAGAGGAGGCTGAAGAGGACGAAGACTACTCTGATCAACAATACCCGCCCGCCAATGATAAGTACAAAGGCTTGGAAGACAGGTTGGCAGCTATGGAGCTGCAGAGAGTTCCCGGCTTAGATTATAAAGATTTGGGATTAGTTGCTGGAACTGTGATCCCCCCGAAGTTCAAAGTGCCAGTTTTCGCAAGATATGACGGGTTGTCCTGCCCGAAGATGCATCTCAGATCATATGTAAGGAAGATCCAACCTTACACTCCAGACAAGAACCTGTGGATCCATTTCTTTTAGGATAGCCTTTCAGGGGCTCAACTCGAATGGTTCTATCAGCTGGATGGAGCCAGTATCCAAAACTGGGAGGACTTGGCTACTGCATTTTATAAACAGTATCAGTACAATTCTGACCTTGCTCCCACGCATACCCAACTTCAGGGTATGTCACTGGGGACGGGCGAAGGATTCAAGGAGTATGCTCAAAAGTGGAGAGAATTGGCTGGCAGGGTGCAACCACCTTTGACTGATCGTGAACTTGTTGACATGTTCCTAGGGACCCTGTCTGGTCCGTTCTTCAACCACCTGATTGGTAATTCTTCAGCTGGGTATACAGACCTGATCTTAACCGGTGAGAGGATAGAAGCTGGTATCAAGTCAGGGAAGATACAAAAAAGTGCCTCCGCGAGTACTGAAAAGAAGCCTTTCAAGAAAGAAGCCAGTGCTGTTTATGGTCCCAGAAGACAAATTAAGCCGGAACGCCGCCAAGCTGTCAATGCATTGGTAATCTCAAAGCCTGTTGTTGCTCCTCAGTAGTTCAACCAACCAAGGGGTGAGAGGCCCAAAAGGCAGTACACCCGACTTAGCATGACCCTGTCTCAGATTTTGCCGCAACTACTGTCAACCAATCTGGTAACTGTCAAAGAAGCTCTGAAGGTAGTGAACACAGCTTCTCCGAAGTACAACCCCAACGCCCGTTGCGCTTATCACTCTGATAGCCCGGGGCATACTACGGACGATTGTTGGGCTCTGAGGAATAAGGTTCAAGACCTTATTGACGCTAAAGAAATACAGTTTGAGGCGCCCGAAAGACCCAATGTTGTGACTGCTCCCATGCCCCAGCATGGAGTGAACGCTGTGGAAGAAGACCGGTATGTGGCCTCCGTGGAAGAGATTGTTACTCCGTTGATGACCGTCAAGAGGAACCTGTTGCTAGCCGGTTTATTTCCGGGATGTGGTAAAGGTTGCCTTCTATGTGTTGTTTACCCTGTTGGTTGTCCCTTGCTGAAGTCAGGTATCCAAAGCCTGATGGATAGCAAAGAAATCTTGTTCGAGAAGATTGCTGTTCCTGCTACCCCTACTGAAGAAGTTTCTATTGTCACTATTTTCAATAAACCTCCTAAGGATCCCACAAAGAAACCTGTCCAAATCATATCCACTCAGAAGTTTGCTCCTATCATCATCACTGTTCCGGGGCCCCTCCCCTATACATCCGACAAGGCTGTCCCATGGCATTATGGGGCAGATGTTTATGTGCTTGGAGTTAAGCAAGAGTTTGATACTAGTACCGGCGTCAGTAACATCATCGTGCCTGCCAAAATTACTCGCAGTGGTAGGTTATTCTCACTAGATATTGCGCCACCAGCTATTCAGAAACCTCTTATCATCACACCTGCAAGTGTGCCTGTTCCCCTTCCTAATCAAGTTCCTGTTTCTACCCCTGCTGCCGGGTCCTCTGATGCTCGGGGCAAAGGGATTGCTACTGATTTGCCTGCCCTGACGGAGGCACCAAAGACAACCACTGTTGAAGCCTCCCAGCAAGAGATGGAGGAGATTCTCAAGATTATCAAGAAAAGTGATTTCAACGTAGTTGAGCAGTTGGGACACACCCCATCAAAGATTTCTATGCTATCACTGTTGTTGTGTTCAGAGGCCCATGCCAAGGCCCTGATCTCCTTCCTGAAGACGGCCCATGTGCCACAAGAAACATCTGCTGATCAATTTACTGATTGTGTGGCCAACTTGACTGCTGATAATGGTTTGGGCTTCTCTGATGCCGATCTGACTGCCAAAGGGAAGAACCATAACGACGCCCTGCATGTCTCCATTGAATGCAGAGGCACTACTCTTGCCCATGTGTTGATAGACACCGGTTCTTCATTGAACGTATTGCCCAAGAAGGCCCTAGACAGGTTGGATTGTGAGGGTTTGGAGCTCAAGCCTAGTAATATTGTTGTCCGAGCCTTTGACGGTTCGAAAAGGATGGTACATGGTGAAGTTGACATTCCAATCAGGGTTGGTTCTCAAGTTTTTGATTCTACTTTCTATGTGATGGATATCCGACCATCCTATTCCTGTTTGCTGGGTCGTCCATGGATCCACAAGGCTGGAGCTGTGACCTCCACACTACATCAGAAGCTTAAGTACCCGGTTAGGGGGAAGATCGTGACAGTGCAGGGGGAAGAAGAATATATGGTCATCCACCTTAACTCATTCCGGTACATAGAGATGGATGGGGAATTCATTGAGACCCCCTTTCAACACTTTGAAGAGGTGCCTCCGACACTGGCATCAGCTGAAACTGTGATCGAAGACCCTCCTTTGAAGATGGCTTCCTTAAAGGATGCCCGGGCTGTTATTGAGAAGGGTGAATGTGCAAACTGGGGCTGACTTCCTGACTTCACTCCAAAGACCGACAAGTTTGGTCTGGGATTCACTGCAGAGGCTCAGAGGGCTATTTGTAAGGCAAAGATTGGAAGACCTCCTGTATTCATCACCAACCCGGGAGTGAATGCTATTGAAGACGACATGGAGGAATCTGAATTCGACAGTTGGATCTACCCAACAACCGACGATGGACCAAGCAACTGGACTGCCAAAGACTTCACACCTATTACTTTTGTCACTCAGTAATGAACTCTTTTGTTTTCAATTTGTAACAAACAATATGTTGAAACTTTTATGGCTCGGTGTCCTACCTGGGGCACCGTGGCTTCATTTGTGAGGGCTTTTGTATGTCATTTTCATATATCATTAATCAAAACATTGGACGTTTGTTGCATTTAAAAATCTTGCTCTCCTTTTCTTTCTTTATTATATATTGCAAAACAGCTATATTTACACACACTCACTTATACAGGTTCCAATCCACTCTGGATCTCACTGGTAACGACTCTGCTACTGCCAGTTATGACTTCGAAAATCCGATCAACTTAGCCGAAGACAGAGGTGAAGATGATTGCGAAGTGCCTGGTGAACTTGCAAGACTGCTACTCCAGGAAGAGAGGGCCATTCAGCCACATGAAGAGCCAGTGGAAACGGTAAACCTGGGTACTGAGACAGATAGAAAGGAAGTCAAGATTGGTGCCAATCTAGAGTTCAGTGTGAAACAACGCTTGATTCAGATGCTTCATGACTATGTGGAAATCTTTGCCTGGTCTTACGAAGACATGCCTGGGTTGGATACCGACATCGTGGTTCATCACCTGCCTACCAAGGAAGACTGCCCTCCGGTAAAACAGAAGGTCCTCCGTATGCGTCCAGAAATGTCCGAGAAAATCAAAGCTGAGGTTACGAAACAATTTGATGTCGGGTTTCTAGCAGTGACTTCTTACCCTCAGTGGATTGCCAACGTGGTTCCAGTGCCGAAAAAGGATGGTAAGGTCCGAATGTGTGTTGATTACAGGGATTTGAACAGGGCAAGCCCTAAGGATGATTTCCCTCTGCCTCATATCAACGTTCTGGTTGATAATACTGCTCAGCATAAAGTTTTCTCCTTCATGGACGGCTTCTCCGGTTATAACCAGATCAAGATGGCTCCTGAAGACATGGAGAAGACCACTTTTGTCACTCAGTGGGGCACCTTTTGCTACAAGGTCATGCCTTTTGGGTTGAAAAATGCTGGGGCAACCTACCAACGTGCCATGGTTGCTTTATTTCATGACATGAACCACCATGAGATAGAAGTATATGTCGACGATATGATTGCAAGGTCCCAAACTGAGGAGGAACACCTTGACCACCTACGGAAGCTGTTTGACCGTCTGAAGTTGTACAAGCTGAGGTTGAACCCAAACAAATGCACCTTTGGGGTGAGATCTGGAAAATTTCTAGGCTTCATCGTAAGCGACAAAGGCATTCAAGTGGACCCTGCCAAAGTGAAAGCCATACAAGAGATGCCAACTCCCAAGACAGAGAAAGAAGTCATAGGCTTTCTGGGACGGTTGAACTACATTACCCGATTCATCTCACATCTAACTGCTACCTGTGAACCAATCTTCAAGTTACTGAAGAAAGATCAAGTAGTACGTTGGAACGATGAATGTCAGGCCGCTTTTGAAAAGATCAAAGAGTATCTCCAAGAACCACCCATTCTTATGCCACCGGTTGAAGGGAGACCTCTAATCTTATACTTGACAGTACTTGACAACTCAATGGGGTGTGTGCTAGGACAGCATGACGAGTCTGGCCGCAAAGAGCACGCTATTTATTACCTTAGCAAAAAGTTTACCGACTGTGAGACTCGGTACTCACTGCTCGAGAAAACTTGCTGCGCTCTGGTATGGGCTGCTCGCCAGCTGAGACAGTATATGTTGACTCACACTACTCTGTTGATTTCAAAAATGGATCCAATCAAGTACATATTCGAAAAGCCTGCGTTGTCTGGAAGAATAGTAATATGGCAAATGATCTTGACAGAATATGACATCCAGTACACGACTCAAAAAGCAATCAAGGGAAGTGTATTAGCAGACCATTTGGCACACCAGGCAGTGGACGATTACCAGTCGATGAACTTGAATTTCCAGATGAGGATATCATGGTAGTGACTGATTGTGAAGTACCTGGACCGGATGAAGGACCTGAGGAAGGATCCCAATGGTCTATGCACTTTGACGGAGCCTCGAACGCTTTGGGTAATGGTATCGGCGCTGTGATCATATCCCCTAAAGGCACTCATACTCCACTCACTGCCCGACTATGTTTCAACTGCACCAACAACATGGCAGAGTATGAGGCATGTATCATGGGTCTTCAAGCTGCAATCAACCTAAGGATCAAATTTTTGAGTGTCTTCGAAGATTCCGCTCTCGTGATCAATCAGGTCAAACGCGAGTGGGATACGAAACACCCAAATCTTATTCCTTACAAGGAGTATGTGCTGACGTTGCTTCCCCACTTCGAAGAGATAACTTTTGAACACTTCCCAAGAGAGGAGAATCAGTTAGCGGATGCACTAGCTACGATGTCTTCTATGTTCAAAGTCAAATGGGATAACGAGGCTCCCCGGATCATTATCTGGAAATTGGACGAACCTGCATATTGCTGTGATCTTGAGGCTGAAGAGGTAACTGAAAAACCCTGGTATCATGAAGTGAAGAGGTACCTTGAAGCTCAAGAATACCCCGAAGGCGCATCTGTTAATGACAAGAAGTTCCTGAGAAGGTTTGCGGCAAAGTTCTTCCTCAGCAATGGCATTCTCTACAAGCGAAACCATGATTCAACCTTACTGCGTTGTGTGGATAAGACTGAAGCAGAAAGGATCATGGCAGAACTACATGAAGGTACCTTCGGAACACATTCCAGTGGACACACCATGGCAAAGAAAATCCTTCGGGCAGGATATTTCTGGTCCACAATGGAAGCCGACTGTTATCAGCATTTTCGAACTTGTCATAAATGCCAGATCTATGCTGATAAGGTGCACATTCCTCCAGTTCCTCTGAACGTCTTGACAGCACCTTGGCCTTTTGCAATGTGGGGCATTGATATGATCAGCGAAATCAGACCTACGACATCCAACGGGCACCGCTTCATCTTGGTAGCGATTGATTACTTCACAAAATGGGTTGAAGCAGCTTCCTACGCCACCGTAACAAAGAGCGTCGTGGCACGGTTCATTCGGCACAACCTGATCTGTCGATACGGTGTACCTGAGAGGATCATTACGGACAATGGTACCAATCTTAACAACAAGATGATCACTGAGCTCTGCGAGCAATTCAAGATACAACACCACAACTCTTCTCCTTACCGGCCGAAGATGAATGGGGTTGTAGAAGCAGCGAATAAGATCATCAAGAAGATTGTGCAGAAGATGACAGTGACCTACAAAGATTGGCATGAAATGCTACCGTTTGCTCTTCATGGGTACCGTACCTCAGCACGGACGTCAACAGGGGCAACTCCCTTCTCCTTGGTCTATGGCATGGAGGCAGTCTTGCCTATTGAAGTCCAGATACCCTCTCTCCGGATAATGAAGGATGCAGATTTGAGCGAAGATGACTGGATCCAGACTCGGCTTGATCAATTAAACCTAATTGACGAAAAGAGACTCACTGCTATTTGTCATGGTCAGACGTACCAAAAGCGGATGATCAGGTCATTTAACAAGAAAGTCAGACGACAAGAGTATCAAGTCGGAGACCTGGTAATCAAGCGCATCATTCTTCCTCAAGGTGATCCCAGGGGAAAATGGACCCATACGTACGAAGGGCCATTTGTGGTTAAACATATCTTTTCAGGAGGGTCCATGATTCTAACCACCATGGATGGTGACGACCTTCCTCGTCCCGCCAATGCAGACATAGTAAAAAGATACTACGCATGAATTAAAGACCCGCTAGGTTGACACACCTAGGCAAAAATAAGGGCTTCCCGGCAAACCTAAAGGGTTCAGGCAAAAATAAGGGATGAAATGAAAATCTGTACACCCGGCAAGTCGAAAACCTGAAAAGGCGGCTTGGGCAAAAATGGATATCCCGTTGGACTGAAAACCTGAAAGGGCGGTCCAGACAAAAGTTAGGGATAAAAGCGTAATACTATGTCTCTTTGGATCACCTTGCATCCAGAATTCGGCATCAACTATCGGGCTCAGACGGCATCGACCAATCAGCTTCAACTTCAACTGAGCAGCAAAGTGATGAGACGCTTGAAGACATAAAGGCGATAGCCGAGTTGGAACCCAGTGGGTTTATTTTTCACATAGATGTTTTGTTTCCTTTTCAAATTTGTATAAACTCTATAATGTTCGGCGGAGTTCTCTTACTAGGACGTCAGCCTCCTGTACATAAAACGCCTATTTACAGGCAAATTTCAAAATCAATACAAGTCCAATTTTTCAGACAAATTATCCATTTGTTTTTCCTTTTTTCTGTTTTGTTTTGCGAAGAACGTCCAATGTTCATTTTTGATATATGCATTTGACATTAATTGCTAATCATGAATAGTTGCACGCGAAACAAAGGATTAATTACAGATGACATCATAAACAGGGGCAATTTAGAATTGTCTAAGCGATCTAGTTGCTATGTCCACCAAGGTACCAAGGTAAGTTCAGCTGAAGAACGTGACCAAGTTACCTCAACTCCCCACAGAGTAAGACCAGATTCAGCAATACTCTCCTCAAGTAGAGTTGGTTTCCCATCAGCCCTAAAAAGGCACAATATTCCCCTAGCAAGTCAGCAAGACTCTCCCCAAGCAGAGTTAGTCTACTGTCAGCCTTAAGGAATTGGGTATCCCTAGAAGATCTCAACATTCCCCAGCAGAATACAAACATTCCTCAGCAAGCATCCCCAGCAGTCTTAATATAAGATTGTTCCCCTGCGGAATACCGACATCCAGTGGAACCATTCCCCAATATAGTTCAAAAGTGTCCCCGGGAGAGTGGAATCCACATCCCCAATATAGTCCAAAGTTTCCCCAGGAAAGTGGAATCCATATCTCCAGCAGATTCTGAAGCTTATCCCCAGTAGATGCTGGAAGCTTATCACCTGCAGAGTACGTACGTATCTCCCCGGCTTTATTTAAAGTTTATTTCCCCACTAGGGTATAACTGGGTTATCCTCAGCTAATTACCACGGAAAGATCGTCCTCGGCGAAGTTCTTCCTATCCCCCAGCGGAGTTCATCAAAATTCCTCAACAAACTTATCAACGGAATCCCCAGCGGAGTTATCATCAAAACCTCAGTGAAGTATCTCTTCCCAGAGAGTAATTCCCCGCAGAATAATCTCTCCAACAAGTTTATTCCCCAACGGAGTCATCTTCTCCTACCGGTTTATTCTTGCGACCATCATCCCCAGCGGAAACGAAGAACTCCACTCTTCAACATCAGCCCAGGATTCCACAAACTCCCGACACTCGTCAAGGATTTATTTTCCTAGACGCAAATACATTCATAGACATTTCACATTTCATACATGATAAAGTGCATACAACAATCTCTCGTTTTGAGCATCATGACATTATGCAGCTCATACATCATGACATTGCATACAATTGATGTTTTGCCTTTTCAGGAAAAGTTCAATCTAAAGATGATTACTATCAACTATCGCAATTCCAGATTCAATTCCTGTATCTAGCCAGGGCATATCTGTGAGCGATTGATTGTAGATTCGATACCTGTATCTAGCCAGGGCATATCTACATGAAGAGTTTGAAGATCAACCCATGTAACAGGCCAGTAAATTATCTTTCATTCTCAGGTCAGAGGTTTACACCTGTATCCAGCCAGGAAAGCTATTTCTACCAACCTTTTACAAATTCCAAATTCGACACCTGTATCCAGCCAGGGCATATCTGAAGACGCCAATTCCAGATTCGATTCCTGTATCTAGCCAGGGCATATCTGTGAACGTTTGATTGTGGATTCGATACCTGTATCTAGCCAGGGCACGTCTACATGAACAGTTTAGAGATTCAATACCTGTATCTAGCCAGGGCACGTCTACATGAACAGTTTAGAGATTCAATACCTGTATCCATCCAGGGCATATCTGAAGACGCCAATTCCAGATTCGATACCTGTATCCAGCCAGGGCATATCTGAAGACGACAAATTCCAGGTTCGATTCCTGTATCCAGCCAGGGCATATCTGTAGACGACCAATTCCAGATTCGATTCCTGTATCTAGCCAGGGCATATCTGTGAGCGTTTGATTGTGGATTCGATACATGTATCTAGCCAGGGCACGTCTATATGAACAGTTTAGAGATTCAATACCTGTATCCAGCCAGGGCACGTCTGTAAACAACCTTTTAAAGTTCCAGATTTGATTCTTGTATCTAGCCAGGGCACATCTGTGAGCAACTAATTGTGGATTCGACTCCTGTATCTAGCCAGGGCATATCTGCATGAAGAGTATGAAGATCAACACCTGTAACAGGCCAGGAAACATCTTCCTTTCTCAAAGTACGCAAGTTCTCGCTAAGGAATCTCTTACGCGATCCACACTTCCAAATGGCATCTATAATCCCATTCCCGACAAGGTTTTGTCACGTCTCCAGATGGCATCTATAAGCACATCCCCCTATCTCCAAATGGCATCTATAAGCCCATTCCCGACATCACATTGCTGATACTCCAACATGCGAGTGCAAATTTCCGGGCACTCTAGTGTCCAATCTCCTTTTACCCTCGAGTCGCGAAAGGCAAACTTGCCAATCTAACTCTTCAGGTCTAAGAAGATTGAACAGGGGAAACTGTTGTACCCCAAAATTTTCCCTCCCATTTCCTCAACATTTTCTCATCACAAGACCTTTGGAGCTCAAGATCAAGTTAGGGTTTGCTCTGCTCAAGACTCCTCCTTGCACTATTGACCCAAATTAGGGTTTGTGTTTGCACAAAGATGTTTTGACCCAAAAGGCCCAAAGTTACTTTCATGCTTCATGTTGGACTCACAAGTTTATCCATACCAAGTTTCAAGCCTTGATTCCAATCTTTGCCCAGTCAATTGGACAGTTGACCTAGAAATCAGCTGTATTAGAAAAAAAAGTCAACTGTGGTCAATTGACAGTCAAACCTCATGATTTTTGACCCATATCAACATTATGAACTCATATGGACTATTTGATCAAGTTTGGATCACAATTCCCCAAGAAATTTGATCAGATCACCAAAAGGGCAAAATGGTCATTTTTAGGGTTTTGACTGCACAAAGGCAATTTTTGACTGTTTGACCTAGCCAATGGAAAACCAAGCTCACATATAGACCCAAGGACTCAATAGAATTGTCTTGACATGTTCAACAAATTCAAAAGATCCCAAATGCACAAGATTGACAGATGAATTTTCCAGTCAACTGAGCCAAATTTGACTGTATACTGAAAAGTCAAACTTTGACTTTTTGGTCAAAATCAAGTGTCAAGATTCATTTTTCATCAAGACATGTCAAATATGAAACTTGTTCCTCAAGAAATCAAAAATTGCAAATTAGGGTTTGAAATGAAGAATTTCCATAACTTAGAATTTTTCTAAGTTATGAAAATCCCTAATTTTTTCCTAACTTTGTCCCATTTTTTCATCAAGATATATTTGGATTCAAGGAAAACTCAAAACATGAAAGTTATAGTCCATTGCAAAATCTATAACTTTGATTCACAAAGTTTCCTCAAAAGAAGCTTGTAGCTCAAGTTATGATTTTTGGAACAAGGGTGCAAAACATTCTTAACTTAGAAAATTTTTGACCTATTCTAGGCAGGATTTTTGCCTAACTTCATGGCCACTTTTCACATGCTTCCACTTGTAATTTCAACTTGCATTACGAAGATGGATTGTAGTACACACTCCAAGCTTTCCAAAATGTCCAAGAACTTCTCAATCACCCTTGTGGTTAGGGAGAATCAAATCTGGCAATATGGGCAAAAGTCACTTTGATTCATGGCCAAAGGCATGTTCATAACTTGTGCATTTTCAAACTCAGCATGGTTCAAGCTAGTTACAGGCCTCTAATCTCATTTACACTCAATAATTAAATTCCAATCCATTGTGCCAAGGCATTATTTTGTGCATTTGGACATTACATGAAGAATTAAGCCTTAATTAGAAAAAGCACATTATCCATTCTTGTAAAGTGGCACTTTATGTCAAGTTTGCAATCCAAGAGGTACAATGCATATCTTCTAGGCACAAGTTATTGAACATATCCCACTGATCAAGAGCCAATTTTGCAGCATATTGGAGGGGCCTAGAGGAGCCTGTAACAGGACTTGGCATTTTTGACTTAAGATAGAAGCAACTTTGCAAATAGAACAACAACTCACATTTCTGTCAACACAAGCCTAAGCAAACTTGTTGAACACATTCAAAACATCATAACTGAGCTAAAACACGAGCCAACCACCTCCAATACCTCCTAAAACACAGAAACACCATCTTGCTGCACAAAAACAGGGCATTCTGCACTTTGACTTGGCCAGCTCATTTCCATCGTGCATTTTCATCCAAACCACTTCATACACCTTCCATAACATCCATACAAGCTATTCCAAGCATTGAACTGGAACTGTAACACCTCTAACCAGTTTTGCCATTTTCACTTTTCTCTCTTGCAGGTTGACTTCTGTAGCTTGATACAACAAGATTCAAAGCACACTAAGCATTGGAGAAGCATCCCTGAACTTCAAGCAAGTTGTACAAGTCTTCACCTTGCCTTGAAAGTACCTCCATTGTCATACACGATCCAAGCTGAACAGGTAAGTTCATGGACTTCTATCTCTCAATCTAGGAAGAGTTAGGTTTAGGTTTATGAATGAAAAATGCTCTACTCATGGCCCTGAAGCTACACATATAATTACTTTGCATTTATGTTATGTGTGCTGAGAGAATTTGGAACCTGAATATTAGAAAAAACTTAGGTCAGGAATTAGGGATGAAGAAATTCTCTTTCGTTTCTTAGAGTTAAGTTAAGTTCTTTATATGTCTGGATTCGTCTCTTGATGCTCTACATTTTTGGTGTTATGAGTTTTGCTTGAAAGTCCAGGAATCAGGAGTTAGGAAACGCGTGTTGTTGTTATTCAAACCAGTCTGGAGGTTGAAGACAACTCCTCTTGGGCTGGGCCTGAGTTTGACTTTCTTTTTGCACCACTGTTTCACACATACACCCCCCTGGCCCATTTTGAGATATATTTGTCATTTTTGATTTTTTTCCTTTTGATTTTGATTTTATATTTTTATCCAAACATGAAAAAACATTAAAAATATTTTTCTCACATTTTTTGCATTTTATTTGGTATTTATTTGGTTTCATTTAGTTTAGATGTAAATAAATATATAAATACTTTTATTTAAAATACTAGAAATAATACTAATACATTTTTATCTTCTGATTTTATTTTATTTTATCTTTTGAAAACATTTTCTAAAAAATATACTTTTTTTGTAAATATTAAATATTTTATTTTTGTACATATTTAATATATTTAGTAAATATTATAAATACTTATATATTTATTAGAATATTTAGGATAAAAACATAAAAATAATACATTTTTATTTTTATTAATATTTAACCTCAAAAATACTTTTTTTACAATATACTTCCTTTTTGGTTTATTTTTTGTACATAATTAATAAATATTGCATATAATATATAATAAATACCTTTTTATTTATAAAATTAGGGTTTTGCCCTAAACATGAAAAATACCCAAAATTATTCATTTTTATTTTTGTCTTTTTGTCACATGAAAAATACCTTTTTACATACATATGGAAATCATTTTTGCATCTTGCATATTTATTTTATTTTATTCAATTATTGTGCAATTAAATAATTTGAGTATTCAATTTGGATGTAATAGCTTAGGTTTTAATTTCTTGCTAAAATATCCCCATTTGAACATTTGTACCCCCCATCCCATAATTGTGTTGTAATAATTTAGGACCTTTAAATTCCGCATTTAAAAGCTTTCTAAATATGCCATGATAGACTTAGGATTTGTATGCAAAAATCAACCAAACAAGTAGCTTGACCTAATTCAAAGATAACAAAGCATGAAAATGGACAACACCAATCACACTTGCACCCCCTTAGGGTTACTCCACTTGTTGCCTTCAATAATGGGCCATATTTCATGTTGGGTATCTTTGACAAAAACAAAACAAATTCAAATGATCATAGTCCCTCGATGACGCTTTCGAAAGTTGCCTAAAAATGATCAAGTCCCTCAAGAAAATGCCAAAGACACTTGGCACCATTGCAATCATGGTCTAAACGATGACCCGCGCCCGTCCCGTTCACATCCTAACACAAGATTGTCCACCAAATACAATGGTGGAACAAAATTGTTAAAAGGGTTAAAACATAGAGAAAACCTTTGAGAAATTTAGGGGTAGACAAAGCTCTTACTTGCCAACTTGCAAAAACACTTGCCTATTTTTCAAAACCACACATCACAACACACTTTCAAAACAAACTTTCAAAAAAAAAACATTGAAAACTTTTCAAAAGACATACACCTTTGTATACATCCCAACATGGATCATTACAAAGGTTGCCACCACATTGGCCTCTTTTCAAAACATTTTCAAACCCACACACAAAGCACCATTTCAAACAATTGAAAGTACCATTTCAAACAATTGAAAATCAAGGCAAGTTGATCTAAGCAAGTAACTAAGAGCCCATGGATAACCATGGATAGAAAGGGTGCTAATACCTTCCCTTTCTATAATCTACTCCCCGAACCCAAGAAAACATCTCAAAGGTTTTTGCTGTGCTTTTTAACCTTTCCTTAGGATAAAATAAAAAGTCGGTGGCGACTCTTGCTCAACCGAAACATTTTCGAAAACAAACGCAAAACCTCAAGGCAGTTCTCCCACCGTATCACAACCCCTGTTTCTGATATTACCAGTAATTTGCCTTCTGTTTCACATGTAAATATTTATGAGCAGCAATTAATGTCAAATGCATATATCAAAAATGAACATTGGACGTTCCTTGCAAAACAAAACAGATAAAGGAAAAACGATTCGAAATTTGTCTGAAAATGAATTTGTATTGATTTTGAAGTTTGTACAAGAGGCTGGCGTCCTAGTAAGAGAACGCCGCCGAACAAATAGAATTTATACAATTTTGTGAAAAGAAAACAAAACAGCTATGTGAATAATCCCACTGGGTTCCCACTCTGCTATTGCCTTTATATCTTCAAGCATCTCATCACTTTGCTGCTTAGTTGAAGATGAATCTTATTGGTTAGTTTCGTCCGAGCTTGATAGTTGATACCGAAGTCTGTATGCGAGGTGATCCAATGAGACATAGTGTTATGCTTTAATCCTTAATTTTTGCCTGGACCGCCCTTTCGGGTTTTCAGTCCACCGGGATACCCATTTTTGCCCAAGCCGCCTTTTTAGGTTTTCGACTTGTCGGGTGTACAGATTTTTCATTTTCATCCCTTATTTTTGCCCGAACCCTTTTGGTTCGCCGGGAAGCCCTTATTTTTGCCTAGGCCAGTCAACCTAGCGGGTCTTTGATTATGTGTAGTATCTTTTCACTATGTCTGCATTGACGGGGTGAGGAAGGTCGTCACCATCCATGGTGGTTAGAATCATAGCTCCTCCTGAGAAGATGTTCTTAACCACAAATGGCCCTTCGTAAGTAGGGGTCCATTTGCCCCTGGGATCACCTTGAGGTAGAATAATGCACTTGATTACCATATCCCCAACTTGATACTCTTGTCGTCTGACTTTCTTGTTAAATGCCTTGATCATCCGTTTTTGGTACATCTGACCATGACAAACAGCGGTAAGTCTTTTCTCGTCGATTAGATTCAGTTGATTGAGTCGGGTCTGAATCTAGTCATCTTCGCTCAAACCTGTATCCTTGATGATCCGAAGAGAGGGTATCTGAACTTCGATCGTCAAGACTGCCTCCATGCCATATACCAAGGAATAGGGTGTTGCCCCTGTTGACGTCAGTGCTGAGGTACGATACCCATGAGGAGCAAATGGTAACATCTCATGCCAGTCTTTGTATGTCACTGTCATCTTCTGCACAATCTTCTTAATGTTCTTATTTGCCGCTTCGATAGCCCCATTCATATTCGGCCGGTAGGGAGAAGAGTTATGATGTTGTATCTTGAATTGCTCGCAGAGCTCAGTGATCATTTTGTTATTAAGATTGGTACCATTGTCCGTAATAATTCTCTCTGGTACACCGTATCGACAGATCAGGTTATGCTGAATGAATCGTGCCACGACGTTCTTGGTTACCGTAGCAAAGGAAGCTGCTTCAACCCACTTTGTAAAGTAATCAATCGCTACCAGGATGAAACGATGCCCGTTGGACGCTGTAGGTCTGATCTTGCCAATCATATCAATACCCCATATTGCAAAAGGCCAAGGTGTTGTCAGAACATTCAGAGGAACTGGAGGAATGTGCACCTTATCAGCATAGACCTGACACTTGTGACATGTCCGAGAATGCTGATAACAGTCAGCTTCCATTGTGGACCAGTAATACCCTGCCCGAAGGATTTTCTTTGCCATGGTATGTCCACTGGAATGAGTTCCGAAAGTACCTTCATGCAGCTATGTCATGATCCTTTCTGCTTCAATCTTATCCACACAACATAGTAAGGTCGAATCATGGTTACGTTTGTAAAGAATGCCATTGCTGATGAAGAACTTGGCTGCAAACCTCCTCAGAAACTTCTTGTCATTAACAGATGCACCCGCGGGGTATTCCTGAGCTTCAAGGTACCTCTTCACCTCATGATACCAGGGCTTTTCTGTTACCTCTTCAGTCTCAAGATCACAGCAATGTGAAGGTTCGTCCAATCTTTCAATAATGATCAGGGGAGCCTCGTTGTCCCATTTGACTTTGAACATAGAAGACATCGTAGCTAGCGCATCCGCCAACTGATTCTCCTCTCTTGGGAAGTGTTTAAAGGTTGTCTCCTAAAAATGGGGAAGCAATGTCAATACATACTCCTTGTAAGGAATAATATTAGGGTGTTTCGTATCCCACTCGCCTTTGATCTGACTGATCACCAGAGCGGAATCTCCGAAGACACTTAGAAACTTAATCCTTAGGTCAATTGCAGCTCGAAGACCCATGATGCATGCTTCATACTCCGCCATATTGTTGGTGCAGTTGAAACATAGTCGGGCGGTAAACGGAGTATGAGAGCCTTTAGGAGATATGATCACAGCGCCAATTCCATTACCCAAAGTGTTCGAAGTTCCATCAAAGTACATAGACCATCGGGATCCTTCCTCAGGTCCTTCATCCGGTCTAGGTGTCTCACAATCAGTCACTACCATGATATTCTCATCCGGAAATTCAAAGTTCATAGACTGGTAATCATCCACTGCCTGATGTGCCAAATGGTCTGCCAATACACTTCCCTTGATTGCTTTTTGAGTCATGTACTGGATGTCATACTCAGTCAAGATCATCTGCCATCTTGCTATTCTTCCGGACAAGGCAGGCTTTTTGAAGATATACTTGATTGGATCCATTTTTGAAATCAACAGAGTAGTGTGAGTCAGCATATACTGTCTCAGCCGGTGAGCAGCCCATGCCAAAGCACAGCAAGTTTTCTCGAGCAGTGAGTATCGGGTCTCACAGTCGGTAAACTTTTTGTTAAGGTAATAAATAGCATGCCCTTTTCGGCCAGACTCGTCATGCTGGCCCAGCACACACCCCATTGAGTTATCAAGTACTGTCAAGTATAAGATCAGAGGTATCCCTTCAACTGGTGGCATTAGAATAGGTGGCTCCTGGAGATACTCTTTGATCCTTTCGAAAGCAGCCTGGCATTCATCGTTCCAGCGTACCACTTGATCTTTCTTCAGCAGCTTGAAGATTGGCTCACAAGTGGCAGTTAGGTGCAAGATGAATCGAGAAATGTAGTTCAGTCGTCCTAGAAAGCCTCTGACCTCTTTCTCTGTCTTGGGAGCTGGCATCTCTTGTATGGCTTTCACTTTGGAAGTGTCCACTTGAATACCTTTGTCGCTTACAACGAAACCCAACAGCTTACCAGACCTCACCCCAAAGGTGCACTTGTTCGGGTTTAACCTTAGCTTGTACAACTTCAGCCTGTCAAACAGCTTCTGCAGATGGTCAAGGTGTTCCTCCTCAGTCTGGGACCTCGCAATCATGTCTTCGACGTAAACTTCAATCTCATGGTGGATCATGTCATGAAACAAAGCAACCATGGCACGCTGATATGTTGCCCCAGCATTTTTCAACCCAAAAGGCATGACCTTGTAACAAAAGGTACCCCACTGAGTGACAAAAGTGGTCTTCTCCATGTCTTCGGGAGCCATCTTTATCTGATTATAACCGGAGAAACCGTCCATAAAGGAGAATACCTTGTGCTGAGCAGTATTGTCAACCAGAACGTCGATGTGAGGTAGAGGGAAGTCATCCTTGGGGCTTGCCCTGTTCAAATCCCTGTAGTCAACACACATTCGGACCTTACCATCCTTCTTTGGTACTGGAACCACATTGGCGACCCACTGAGGGTAAGAAGTCACTGCTAGAAAACCGGCGTCAAATTGTTTCATAACTTCAGCCTTGATTTTCTCAGACATCTCTGGGCGCATACGGCGAACCTTCTGTTTTACTGGGGGACAGTCTTCCTTGGTAGGCAGGCGATGAACCACAATGTCAGTATCCAACCCTGGCATATCTTCGTAAGACCAGGCAAAGATCTCAACATAGTCATGCAGCATCTGAATCAACCGCTGTTTCACACTAAGCTCCAAGTTTGCACCGATCTTGACTTCTTTCTTGTCTGTCTCAGTACCCAGATTCACCGTTTCCACTGGCTCTTCATGTGGCTGAACGGCCCTCTCTTCCTGGAGTAACAGTCTTGCAAGTTCACCCGGCACTTCGAAATCATCTTCTCCTTCGTCTTCGGCTAAGTTGATCAGATTTTTGAAGTCATAACTGGAAGTAGGAGAGTCGTTACCAGTGAGATCCAGAGTGGATTGGGACCTGTATATGTGAGTGTGTGTAAAATAGCTGTTTTGCAATGTATAATAAAGAAAAACAAGGAGCGCAAAATTTGAAATGCAAGAAACGTCCAATGCTTTTATTAATGATATATGAAAATGGCACACAAAATCCCTCACAAATGAAGCCATGGTGCCCCGGGTAAGACATCGGGCCATAAAGTTTCACAACAATGTCTGTTACAAATTCAAAACAAAGAGTTCATTACTGGGTAACAAATGTAATAGGGATGAAGTCCTTTACCGTCCAGTTGCTTGGTCCACCGTTGGTCGTAGGATAGATCCAGCTGTCGAATTCAGACTCTTCCACATCATCCTCAATGGCATTCACTCCTGAGTTGCTGATGAACACGGGAGGTCTTCCAATCCTTGCACTTCGAACAACCCTTTGAGCTTCTGTAGTGAAACCCAAACCAAACTTGTTAGTCTTCTGAGTAAAATCAGGGAGTCGGCCCCAATTTGCACATTCACCCTTCTCAATAACAGCACGGGCATCCCTTAAGGAAGCCATCTTCAAAGGAGAATCTTCAACCACAGTCTCAGCTGATGCCAGTGTCTGAGGAACCTCTTCAAAATGCTGAAATGGGGTCTCAATGAACTCCCCATCCATCTCCACGTATCTGAATGAGTTGAGGTGGCTGACCATGTACTCCTCCTCCCCTTGAACTGTGACAATCTTCCCTCTGACCGGGTACTTCAACCTTTGATGGAGTGTTGAGGTTACAGCTCCAGCTTTGTGGATCCATGGACGACCCAACAAACAAGAATAGGATGGCTGAATGTCCATCACGTAGAATATAGAATTGAAGACCTGAGAACCAACTTTAATTGGAATATCAACCTTACCATGCACCATCCTTTTAGACCCGTCAAAGGCCTTGACAATGATGTTACTTGGCTTTAGCTCCAACCCTTCGCAATCCAACCGGTCTAGAGCTTTCTTGGGCAAGACGTTCAATGAGGAACCAATGTCAACCAATACATGTGTAAGAGTAGTGCCCCTGCATTCAATGGAGACATGCAGGGCATCATTATGATTCTTCCCTTTAGCAGTCAAATCAGCGTCGGAGAAGCCGAAACCATTATCCGCGGTTAAATTGGCCATGCAATCTGTAAACTGATCAGCCGATGTCTCTTGTGGCACGTGGGCAGTCTTCAGGAAGGTAATTAGAGCCTTGGCGTGGGCCTCTGAACACAACAGCAGTGACAACATAGAAATATTGGATGGGGTTTTCCCCAGCTGCTCAACTACGTTATAATCACTCTTCTTAATAATCTTCAAAATCTCTTCCATCTCATGTTTGGAAGCTTCAACAGTAATGGTCTTCGGTGCCTCCGTCTGGGCAGGCACATCAGTGGTGATCCCTTTTCCCCGAGCGTTAGATGACTCGGCGACAGGGGTAGGACTAAGAACTTGATCAGGAATGGCATTAGGCACACTTGCAGGTGTAATGACAACAGGTCTTCGGGCAGCTGGTGGAGCAATATCAGGTGAGAAAAGTCTACCGCTGCAGGTGACTTTAGCAGTCCCAATAATGTTGCTGACGCGGGTATCAGCATCCAACTCTTGCTTAACTGCAAGAACATAAACATCTGCCCCATAGTGCCAGGGGACAGCTTTGTCAGAGGTGTAAGGGATGGGCCCCGGAACATTGATGATTACAGGCGCGATCTTCGGAACAGATGTAATTCTGACAGGCTTCCTCGAGGGAGCCTTGGAAGAATTGTTGAAAATGGTAATGATGGCAACTTCTTCAGTAGGAATGGAAGAAACAACAATCTTCTCAAACAGGATCTCTTTATTATCCATCAGGTTTTGGATACCTGACTTCAGAAATGGACAACCAGTAGGTAAAACAGAACACATATGGCAACCTTCGCCACAGCCCGGAAATAAACCGGCTAGCAACAGGTTCTTCTTGGCAGTCATCAGAGGGGTAACAATATCATCCACGGAAACTACAAACAAGTCTTCCTCTACAGCATTTACTCCATGTTTGGGCATGGGAGCAGTCACAACATTAGGCCTCTCGGGCGCCTCAAACTCAATCTCCTTTGCATCAATTAGGTCTTGCACCCTGTTCCTCAAAACCCAACAATCATCTGTATTATGCCCAAGGCTATCTGAGTGAAAAGCGCAGCGGGCATTAGGGTTGTACTTTGGTGATGTGGTACTTGGATTCTTCGGAGCTTCTTTTAGAGTCACCAGATTGGTCTTCAGCAACTGTGGCAGAATCTGAGACAAAGTCATGCTGAGACGAGTGATTTGCCTTCGAGGTATCTCGTCCTTTTGTCGATTGTGATGCTGAGGAGCACCAACAGGTTTTGAAATAACAACCGCATTGATAGCTTGGCGGTGTTCAGGTATATTATGTCTTCTTGAACTGTAGACAGCACTGGACTCTTTCTTAAACGGCTTATTCGCAGTGCTCGAAGAGGCACCCTTCTGTATCTTTCCAGCCTTAATACCAGCTTCAATCCTCTCACCAGTCAAAATAAGATCTGTAAACCCAGCTGAAGAGCTTCCAATTAGATGGTTAAAGAATGGACCAGACAGGGTCCCCAAAAACATGTCAACAAGCTCACGATCAGCCAAAGGTGGTTGCACCATTCCGGCAAGGTCTCTCCATTTCTGAGCATACTCTTTAAATCCTTCACCCGTTCCTATTGACATACCCTAGAGTTGGGTACGCGTAGGAGCGAGGTCGGAGTTGTACTGATACAGCCTGTAAAATGCAGTAGCCAAATCCTCCCAGCTGTGGATATTGGCTCCGTCCAACTGATAGAACCACTCAAGCTGAGTCCCTGAGAGACTGTCTTGAAAGAAATGGATCCACAAGTTCTTATCAGCAGTGTAAGGCTGGATCTTCCTTACATATGACCGGAGGTGCAGCTTCGGACAGAAGACTCTGTCATACTTGGCAAAGGCAGGTGCCTTGAACTTATTGGGAATCACCACCCCAGAGGATAGACCTAGATCCCCGAAGTCCAGACCGGGAACCTTCTGTATTTCCATAGCGCTTAAACGATCTTCCAGTTGTTTGTACTTATCCTCAGCAGGAGGATACTGTTCTTCATCATAGTCAGTCTCGTTGTCGGAGACCATAGGGCTAGGAGCCCTCCTTTCTTTGGACTATCTTTCCCTCCATATGAGGTGGTCAGATCAACTTCATTTTGTAGACCATTTCCAAACCTGCGTCCAGTGTTGAACAGGATGGTCCTCTTCTTCTTCTTCTTCTTCTTCTCTTTCATAATCAAGGTCTTCAGGTCCTGCTGACCCTTAGCTAGATTCATGAACAGCTCTTGAAATTGGGCATTCTAGGCCTGGAGGGCCTTGATAGCTTGCTCAGTTGAAGGTTCAGCAGACATAGTGATTGCTGAAATAAACAGCGAAGAAGATAAGAGACCTGTAATGGGGTACCTGTTTATGGAGTGCATGGGATGAAATGCGTATGATTTATGATTTCAAAGACAATCGAGATTCAAATTTTTAAACAAGAAAGGAAACACACTTTATTAGATTTAAACTTCAAAATTTAAATTGTTCAACAAACTTCCCTTAGGTGTTACAAGAGTGGAAATACTGAAAAGTAAATGAAAAGTGTAAAAGAAATCCTCAAAGGTCCATCAATGCTCCCATGGTCTCTTCTTCTCAGTGCGGACATAATCATTCAGGATCCGCTCGTTCTCCAACTGTCTGGTCAGCTTCTGGATCTTCTGCTCTTGTTTATTGAACCTCTCTCGGTAGGAATCCCGTTCATCCCTCAACTGCATCCAAGATCTCTTCAGTGTCCCAATATTAGTGGGCATATAAGGGTGAAGAATAGTTGGGGGAACCCCCTCCTCATTAGCAACTTCAAGAGTAATAGGCCTGACAGCTTCATATGGCATACCTAACCTCTGGGCACGGATGCGGACCCATCTGAGATATGGCTCCATTGGCAGAGAAGTCTTTGGATCCAATTCATGTGGATCAGATTGGTGAACTCTGTCCCAAGCCCTTATGAATCTACGACGCAGCTCGTCCCTATCTCCTTGAAAATCAAAGATGATATGAGGCATCAACATCTCATGAGGTCCTTCTCTTCTGGCTCTTCCAAACTGACGGAGAGCTAAGCATGGGTTGTAAGAGATCCCTCCATGGGTCCCGATCAATGGAACATTAGGATATTCTCCATAGAGATCAATGACAGTCACCTCATCCATACCTTTGAGAGTCCAGATAATGTCATTATTAGAAAGAGACATCACCCTATACGCCCAGCCCATTCCTTCTTTGTTCTTCAGTACGGACTTAGGGAGGTGTGAAATAAACCACCTCTACAATAAAGGAGCACAACACATCAAAGTTCCCCGCTTTCGGGCAGTACGAGCATAGAGCTGATGAAGGATATCACCCAAGAGAGTGGGTACCGGATTCTGAGAGATGAAGATCTTGATGGCATTAATATCAACAAAAGTGTCAGGATTCAGAAACAATACCAGACTATAAATCAAGAGATCCAGAATGTCCTCGTACGCCTTGAAGTCTAAGCTGTCCCAGAAGTAATTATCTTTGTCAACCAAAAACTTAGCCAGAAAACCCTTAGCTCCACTTCTAGTCTCCCAGTTAGCCATTACCTCCTCCTTGGTCAAGTGAAGGGCTGCAGTAATTTATTCGGGCTTAAGAGTCTTTTCCCAACTAGTAAATGAAGTCTGTTCCAGGATGGAGATACCGAGCAGCTCAGAGAACTCTTATAGGGTAGGAACCAGCTGGAAGTCCTGGAAAGTAAAACAATGGTACAACGGATCATAGAATTGGACCAGAACACTCATCATTTGTTCGTCCAGGTTTGAAGTGACCAAACTGAGAAGAGAACCATGCCTTCTGATGAAGGAAGTAGTGTCTGGAATCCTGACAACCAAATCTTTAAGCAGGGTAGGTACTTGGACAAAGTTGATTCGGATAGTATTCCTACGCATGGACATCATTATGACCTACAAAACAGAGCAAAGATGAAACCCTCTTGTCTTTGAAATAGGTTAGTCCTTATGCAATATGTATGCAATGTTATGATGTCATGATGTCATGGTAAAGGCACACCACAAGTATCCACAAAAGGCAAACATGGTAAAGGCACACAAGTCACACAAGAGAGCCCTTAGAGTTCAGTTGGTTAAGACTTGTCCTAAAAATAGTAATCGGGTTCTAGAGGATCTCAATATCACTGACTACCCTCAATCGGTCATAATTCTAGTTTAGCAACCTTTTCTTGCAGCCGGAATCATCGCGAGAGTTTAGTCTCAATGAGTGTAGCATACTGCTACTGTTCTATGGCCAAGTTGGTCAATTTAAGGTTCTAAGGTCAGTTGGTGCTTAATGACTCCTTAGAAGACCCATATTCTCCTTATTCCAACACAAGGGATATCGGTACAGACCAAGGTGTCACACCACTGTAGCTACTGCTTCATCCGTGTCGGTCTACGCCGGACAGATCCCTCACAGTTTATTGCTACTTCCCTAAAGGGTATCCCCAGATCCAGGTTAGGATCTATAAAACTCCGATACAAGCCCACAAAATTAAAGCATACAAAGCATACAATTTAAAACATAGTGATCTAATCCTAAGGTACACCTCACTTATATATCCCCAGCAGAGTCGCCAGTTCTGTGATTGGTGGGAATGAGAACTGACTGTTTTGGAATGTTGGTTCGCATTTTGCGTTTGTTTTTGCAAAATGTCGCGGTGAGCAAGAGTCGCCACCGTCTTTTATTTTATCCAACAAGAAAAGGACAAAAGCACAGAAAAATTCCTTTTTGAGATATTTCTCGGGTTCAGGAGGTAGATTATAGAAAGGGAAGGTGTTAGCACCCTTTCTATCTGTGGTTATCCACGGGCTCTTAGGTACTTGCTCATTATGTTTTCAAAAGTTTGCTTTTCTTTGTGTTTGTGGATTTGAGAAGAGTTTTTATTTTGAAAGGGGTGTAAGTGCGAAAAGTTTTGTTTTGTTTTTAAAAGGAGCAAGTACTTAAGAACCATCTACCTACTCAAAAAGGAATTAAACTGTACAAGTGTCCTTTAGACAATGCTATCCCACTATTGAGGAGTAGGTAGCACCTTCGTTGGAGTTTTCGGGTCAATTCGATTAAGGGACATGTGGTCACTAAAGCAACGTTAGGACGCCTTAGCGGTAACCCTAATGTCTTAGATCATTTCAACCGAGGCAACCGTTTCGAGGCAACTTATGATCTTTGGACAGGAGGGAGACCTCTAAAACTTCCTATACTCAATGACCACGCTCGAGGCAACCAAGTGAGGTGTACCCTAAGAGTGCGCATGTGCGAGTGTATTGTTTTTCAGTTATTTATCTTTGTACATGTCATGGTGAGCTACTGTTGATTTTAAATTGAAATTGATCTTGTCATGCATCGCCTATTTATCAAAGATCTAACAGTTAATGGTTGCGGAAATTAAATTGCGGAAAAATAAATCTAAGCTATTACAAGGCGTCGGGTATTTACATCGCCAAAGACAAACCCTTAAAAATTAAATTGCGAAAAGTAAAGAAAAGCGATAAATAAATCCTAATTTAAAAAACTATTACATTCCCGGAGCAGTTACAATATTGACATATGGATCAAAAATTATTCGCGCGCGAGAAAATTAAATCGGAATGTCTTAGGGTTTTGACCCCTGTTTTATTAAATAAAGCATATTTTTGTTATTTTTGAATTAAAAATTAGCCTAAATTAATAATTGAATTAATTAATTAAATGAAAATATTTTTGGGTTTTATTTTAATTAAGGAAATAAAATAAGAATGATTAAAAATATTAAAAAACCTAATTCTAAATTAATTTTTATTTATTGCAAAAGATATTAATGTTAAACCTATTTAAACTAAATAAAATTAATTAATTGTTATTTACAAAAATAAATAATAAAATTAATGGAATTAAAAAAAATTATTTTGTTGTTTTCTGATTTTATGAAATAAAAGTTAATTGGTTAATTTTTTAATTAAGATAATAATAATAATAAAATGAATAAATAAGAAAAAAGAAATAAAATGTAAAGAAATACTCAGGGGGTGTGGGCCTGAAGAGGGAGTATGATGAGCAATTTCCAGGCCCAATTGTGAGCAGCCTCGTTGACCCTTTCAGATTGCTTATGCGCTTGTTGACTAGAGTGTATGGTGGATATCCAGCCTGAGCCATTGGATTTTGGCCTGAAACCATTTGGCATTTGATGGGATGAGAAACATGGTGGTCCACGCTTTGGGCGCTACACCTAAGTACCTGAAGAAAAATTATAACAAAGTTTTGGGAGACCTGGGATTCGAACCCAGGTCCCAAGGGACTTTGCAACAATACGCTTGCCATCTAAGCCAATGTGCTTGTTTGTTAATATAATAGACAAATAATATTATAAAATAAACGCAAGCCATATACGGAAAAATAAAAAATGCGCGCAATTGATTTGAACTGGCCATTGAGAGAAAGACACCTAATCATCTTCTTCACTAAAACCTGGTTTATTTCCCGCGGATTTGAGTCCGTAGCAAAATTCGCAGGGGCCATCCAAACATGAGTTATAGGCCATGTAAATGCAAATGGAGAACATCAATATGTTCGTCTCTCTTTCCTGAACACAACCATGTCCATGGTTGGTATTGATTTTGCCTGTATAAAAAATACCTAAAAAGCAAGAACACGAACCCTAGCTTTGGATACAGGGTTATAAGCCACAAGAATGAAATCAAACAATGCAGAATGCTGGGAAATTATGCAAGGATCACAAATATATCAATATTTTGGCAAGAAAATGCAAGAATCCATGGTTACAAATTCGTGCACAAGGCTATGTTCAGGATGACTTACAGCGCGTTTCAAGTGGTCTCAAGGCCTGGTTTTGATTGCTTTATCTCCACTGAATGTCAGGAAAGGGAGTAGCGTTGAGATCTTAGGTTGAATCGTGCTCTAACCAAGATTTTGATCTCACACTTTTGCCAGCTTTTTTCAATTCTTGTCTGGCCGTTTCTACAGAGCTTTTGTGCGTGTTCTAGGTCTGCCTCACTTGTGTGCATATAATGGAATGTGTTTAGGTCAAAATTTGGGCCATAATCCTTATGCATTGAAGATGGAATATTTGATATGATCACCATTGATAAGCTTTCCATAATTGCATCAAATCTGAGATTTTGTGCTTGTTTTGACTTGGCACGAATTTGATTGAGTGTTATATGATATTTGCAAGCTGTAATGACCACAAGAATCTTATTACATCAATTTTTAGATTTTATTTGATTTAATATTGATTAATAATGAATTAAATCAATAAAAATGAAATAAAATAGAAAAATAGATGAATTTCCATGAATTTAAAGATGGAACATGTGTGTGGCATGACAAGACTATATCAAGTGGGAAAAAGTGGGCCCTTTTGTCAAAAATTAGAGTTTTGAGGATAGTTGACTTTTGGCAATTTTAGAAAAATGCCTAATTTCAACAATGCATAACTTCTTCAATTTTGAACTTTTGGAAGTTTTCTTGGACTTTTTAGAAACCTTGAGATATATTATAATCAACCCTTTTAGTCTCATCTCATTTTGATGTTCCATGCTCAAGTTATAAGCTTTAGAAAAAAAAGGTGTTTTTGTTGACTTTAAAAAATGACCTATAATGACCAAATTTGTAACTTTTTTTGAGTGCATTTCTTGATCTTTGGGTGTGAAGATGGATTGTAGGAAATTTCATTCTATTCAAAATGAGATTTGGATGGGTCATTTCTAATAAAGTATGATAAAGTTATGCTTGGTCAAAGTTGAGTTGACTTTTCCTACAAAACCCTAATTTAGCAACTTTTAAATCTTGATGAATCTTGAGCAATCCTTGATGAATCATGATCAACCCTTGATAAAATGATGAATTATCCTTAAAAATGAGAATGTTGACAAAAAATATTGAGGTTTGACTGTATTTGGGACACAATTGACTTTTGCCCAAGCATAGTCAATTTTTGGGCCTGTTGAGCAATTGACTGACCAAACTTCCTATGCAAGGCTTGAAATTTGACATGGATGAACTTAAGAAAATATTAGGACATTAGGAAGCACTTGAGGCCATTTGGATGTAAGGACCTTAATGTCACACAAAATCCTAATTTTGACTTGACTGCCTTAGGAGGTGATTTGACTGTCCAACTGTTGAGCCAACTTGAAGATTATTCTTGACATGTCTTGAGGAATATGGGAGGGAAAATTTTGGGGTACAACAGGTATGAAGATGGATTGTAGTAAATTTCATCCTCTTCAAAATGAGCTTTGGATGGGTCATTTCTCATAAAGTATGAGAAAGTTATGCTTGGTCAAAGTTGAGTTGACTTTTCCTACAAAACCCCAATTTAGCAACTTTTGAGTCTTGATGAATTTTGAGTAATCCTTGATGAATCATGATAAAAACTTGATCAAATGATGAAATATCCTTCAAAATGAGAATGTTGACAAAAAATCTTGAAGTTTGGCTGTTTATAGGTCACAGTTGACTTTTGCCCTAGCACAGTCGATTTTTGGACCCTTTGAGCAATTGACTGAGCAAACTTCCTCTGCAAGGCTTGACATTTGACATGGATGATCTTGAGAACATATTAGGACATTGGGGAGAACTTGAGGTCATTTGTATTCAAGGATCTTGATGCAATACAAAACCCTAATTTGAGGTTGACTGCCTTAGGAGATTGAGCAATCTTGAGCCACTTGGAGATTTTTCTTGCCATGTTTTGAGAAATATGGGAGGGCAAATTTTGGGGTACAACAGTAGGGCTGAGAGAAGGAACCTGGATAGTAGGGTTACTTCGATATGAAAGCCTGGATAGTAGGGCTAAGAGAAGGAACCTGGATAGTAGGGTAACTTCGATATGAAAGCCTGGATAATAGGGCCGAGAGAAGGAACCTGGATAGTAGGGTTACTTCGATATGAAAGCCTGGATAATAGGGCTGAGAGAAGGAACCTAGATAGTAGGGTTACTTTGATATGAAAGCCTGGATAGTAGGGCTGAGAGAAGGAACCTGGATAGCAGGGTTACTTCGATATGAAAGCCTGGATAATAGGGTTGAGAGAAGGAACCTGGATAGTAGGGTTACTTCAATATGAAAGCCTGGATAGTATGGCTGAGAGAAGGAACTTGGATAGTAGGGTTACTTCGAAATGAGTTTGGGTAAAACTACAGAGGGAATCTGAATAAGGTTGCTTTGTGATGAATCTGTGTAAGACCTCATAATGAACCGGGGTAAGGTTATTAGTTTGTGTAAAACTTCAGGATAAACCAGGGTAAGGTTGCTTTTGTCACACCGATGATTACTCTTGTTTAGCTTTGAGTGTTGATCATGGACCTGCTGGAAATTGTTGATAATAATTGTCTTTCCTGAAAGAAATATAGGGTTAGTTATGTGTGATGCATGAGATGCTTTGTGACGAGGTTCTCAAAATAACTGAGATTATGTTATATGCAATGTATGCACATGTCATGATGTATGAACATGAAATGCTGACATAATAATCTGAGTCCGGGAAAATAAATCACTGACTGCTGTTTGGAGAGTATGAGAAATGGTATTCTTGACTGCTGTAAAAACCATAGTTCCTCTATTTCTGTTGGGGATGGTGAACAAAGATGACTATGCTGGGGATTTGCCCCTTGTTTACGGATATTCTGCCGAGGAGAGACTCTGCTTGAGAATAACTATGTGGGGAATAACTTTGTTGGAGAGAAGATACTCTGTTGATAGATCTGCTAAACTCAGTTGGGGATGAATTTCAGTTGCTGGTGATAATGAATTATGTTGGAGATTGAATTTCTGCTTGTGAGAGAAATAAACTCTGCTTGGGGAAAATTACCGACTCACTTGCGATTGTGAACCTCAGCTGGGGAGAGTTATGTCCTGTTCGGGAAAGCTAACATCACCGTCTTTGGCTACTTTTTACTCTGTGGGGAGTATAGGTACCACTACTCATGTTCTCAAGCTGGCTCTATCCCGGTACCTGATGGGTAGAGTAACTGTAAGGTTTGGGCACTTCTTATTTTTTTCCCTGTTCCTGGAATTACGAGCAATTGTCTTTGTTTCTCATGTAAATATTTGTGAGCAGCAATCATTTTCAAATGCATATATCAAAAATGAATCATTGGACGTTCTTGCAAAACAAAACAAAAAAAGAAAAAACAATTTGAAGTGTCTTATGAAAATGACTTGTATTGATTTTTGAAATTGGCCCGTAATAGGCATTTTTGTACAAAGAGGTTGACTTCCTAGTAAGAGAATGCCGTTGAAAGTCAGAAATTATACAATTTGTGTAAAAGAAATAAAAACAGCTATGTGAAATGACCCCATCGGGTTCCAACTCTGCTATTGCCTTTATATCTTCAAGCGTCTCATCACCTTGCTACTTGGCCGAAGGTTGATCAGATTGATTGGCGTTGTCCAAGCTTAATAGTTGATACCGAAGTCTGGTTGCGAGATGATCCAATGAGACATAGTGTTATGCTTTGATCCCTAATTTTTTCCTGGACCGCCCTTTCGGGTTTTCAGCCCATCGGGATACCATTTTTTGCCCAAGCCACCTTTTCAGGTTTTCGACTTGCCGGGTGTACAGTTTTTTCATTTTCATCCCATACTTTTTCCCGAACCCTTTTGGTTCGCCGGGAAGCCATTATTTTTGCCTAGGCCAGTCAACCTAGCGGGTCTTTGATTATGCGTAGTATCTTTTCACTATGTCTGCATTAACGGGGTGAGGAAGGTCGTCACCATCCATGGTGGTTAGAATCATAGCTCCTCCCGAGAAAATTTTCTTAACCATAAATGGCCCTTCATATGTGGGGGTACATTTTCCCCTGGGATCACCTTGCGGTAGTATGATGCGTTTGATCACTAGATCCCCGACTTGATATTCTTGACGTTTGACTTTCTTGTTAAAAGCCTTGATCATTCTCTTTTGATACGTCTGACCATGACAGATAGCAGTAAGTCTCTTTTCATCGATTAGATTCAGCTGATCAAGTCGGGTTTGGATCCAGTCGTCTTTGTTCAAATCCGCATCCTTCATAATCCTGAGAGAGGGTATCTGGACTTCGATGGGTAGGACTGCCTCCATACCATACACCAAAGAGTAGGGTGTTGCCCCTGTCGATGTTTGTGCTGAGGTACGGTACCCATGAAGAGAGAATGGTAACATCTCGTGCCAGTCTTTATATGTCACCGTCATATTCTGCACAATTTTCTTGATGTTCTTGTTAGCTGCTTCAACAACCCCATTCATCTTCAGCCGGTAGGGAGAAGAGTTATGATGCTGAATCTTAAATTGTTTGCAGAGCTCAGTGATCATTGTGTTATTGATATGTGTACCATTGTCAGTGATAATTCTCTCTGGTACACCCTATCGACAGATCAGCTTATGTGGGATAAACCGCGCCACGATATTCTTAGTAACCGTAGCAAAGGAAGTTGCCCCAACCCACTTCGTGAAGTAATCAATTGCTACCAGAATGAAGCGATGCCCGTTAGACGTAGTAGGTCTGATCTCGCCGATCATGTCGATTCCCCACATTACAAAGGGCCAAGGAGCCGTCAAAACATTCAGGGGAACTGGAGGTACATACACCTTATCAGCATAGACTTGACACTTATAACAGGTTCGAGAGTGCTGATAACAATCGGCTTCCATAGTGGACCAGTAATATCCTGCCCGTAGGATTTTCTTTGCCATGGTATGTCCACTGGAATGAGTTCCAAAGGTACCTTCATGTAACTCGGCCATGATCCTTTCTGCCTCGCTCTTGTCTATGCACCGTAGTAAGGTCGAATCTGTTAGAACATAGTTTGATTCTACAACCCTTGTTAGAGTTTTGATGATAAAAAATACAAAGAATAAATAAATACAAAGAAAAAATATGCACCCTAAAAATTATGTTCTATGAATGCAGAAGTTCTGACCATATCAGCATCAGAAGATAAGCCATAAGAGCTCCACGTTGAAGAAATCAGAACATGCGTTAAAGATTGATGACCATAACCTGAGCTTAATCAAAGTAAACTATGACTCTGAACAAGAACATGTTAATCCAAGTCATGAATATTCTGAAGCGTCATCAGCAAGTAAGGAGATAAGGTTCTGAAGCGTTACTGATCATTCAAGACAACATCAATTCCAACGGCTTCTTTAAGACAGGATCTTCTCCAAATGGAAAGTGTGTTAATGACATTAAACATACTTTATGATCAACGTCATTCCACTGCCTATATAAACAAAGTCAGCATTCAAAATCAATAACGAATTTTCTACATAACCACTCACGCATATTCAAAGCTGTAAGTAATATTCTTTACATTTCCACGCTATAATCTTGTGTAAACTATCACAGTTGTGATAAACAGTTTTTGTAAGAAAAACAACAACACACATCTTGTATAATTGTATTGAAACAATGTTCCTTGAGATTAACCGGATTGTGGTTGTACTCAAGAAGACTTTAACAATTGTTAAAGTAGCGATTGTAATCTTGTTGAGATTAGTGAATTAAGACCTCATTGGAGAGAGGCGAAATCACCTTGACGGGTGGACTGGAGTAGTTTGAGATCAAATGAACCAAGATAAAAATATTGTGTCATTGAGCTTTTAATTTCAAGTTTTCAATTCACCCCCCCCCCCCCCTCCCCCATTCTTGTGTTTTTCACATCTTCAATTGGCATGAGAGCGCCTGGTTCTGAGCTTAAACACTTAACCGTGTCAGTACAAGATCCAAGCTTCGGAAAAACACTATGGTGGGAACAAGCCAAAACATCAGCAATGGCAACCATGAAGACAAGGACAGATTCAGTGGCAAACCTCCAGTCTTTGACGGAGAAAACTTTGACTACTGGAAAGACATAATTGAGAGTTTCTTTATGGCTCATGATGCTGATCTGTGGGACATGGTGATTGATGGATACACGCACCCAGTGGATGGACGTGGTCAGAAGATAGACAGAAAAATGATGTCTGATCAGCAAAAGCGTGAATTCAGAAACCACCACAAGGCCAGAATAATACTTCTCAGCGCTATCTCATACTCAGAATATGAGAAAATATCAAACAGAGAGACGGCCAAGAACATGTTTGACTCTCTGAGAATGATGCATGAAGGCAACATTCAAGTCAAAGAGACCAAGGCCCTTGCACTCATTCAGAAGTATGAGGCATTCAAGATGGAAGATAGTGAATCAATAGAAACTATGTTTTCAAGATTCCAAATCCTTGTTGCTGGACTGAAGGTTCTTGACAAAGGGTATTCTACTGCTGATCACGTTAAGAAGATCATTAGAAGCTTGCCCAAGCAATGGAGGCCAATGGTCATAGCACTTAAGCTAGCCAAAGATCTCAACAAAATATCTCTGGAGGAACTTGTTAGCTCCCTCAAAAGTCACGAGATAGAGCTGGAAGAAGATGAGCCTCAAAAGCAAGGTAAGCCATTAGCTTTAAAATCTAACAGAAAATCTGACTCTAAGGTTTTGCAGGCTGTGGAAGAAACTTCTGATGGATCCTCATCAGAAGAAGATGAATTGTCTCTCCTCTCCAGAAGGGTGAACCAACTGTGGAAGCAGAGACAAAGGAAGTTCAGAAATCCCAGAAGATCAGAGAATCAGAATGAATCCTCCTCCAGATATAGAAAGTCCGAGTCTTCCTCTGGACACAGAAGATCTAAAGGTTCTTTAGGATATAGAAAGCCAAATAACAAGGACATCATCTGCTATGAATGTAACGAGCAAGGGAACTACAAAAGTGAATGCCCAAAGCTTCAAAAGGAAAAGCCCAAAAAGAAGTTCTTCAAGGAAAAGAAGAAAAGCCTCATGGCTACATGGGATGATTCTGACACATCTGAAGCTGACTCAGAATCAGATGATGAAAGAGAAAACATAGCTCTCATGGAAAACGTATTAGAAGACAATGAAGCTTCTGGTTCAGACTCAGAATCAGACACTAGAGAGGTATTTCCTGATTTTACCATAAATTTTACTAAGGTTGAACTTGCAGAAAGCCTAAATGAAATTTTGGAAAGGTATCAGCAAATCAGAGTCAAATTCAGAAACTTGAAAAGGAATCTTGCCTCTGACTCTGAAAAGACTGAGAGTCTCAGATTAGAGAATTTTGAGTTAAAAGAAAAAATTTCAAAATTAGAAAATGATTTGAAAAACTCTCAGAAGGAAACAATCTCTGAAACTCCTAGTAATGCTGATGAGATCATCAAAGAGTATGATCACAGCTTTCAGAAGTTTCTAGCTAAAAACATAGGCAGAAGCAAGATGGCTTCAATGATCCATGGAGTTAGCAGTAATGGCAGAAAAGGGATAGGATCTCAAGGTAAGGTATCTACACCAAAAAATGCCATGGACTTAGTTATAAAACTCACACCACTCAATTCACATTTTATATATGGGCACACACATGACATAAAATACACAAGTAGTAATTATTCTGTCAAACCAAAATTCAATCAGAATTTTGGTAAAACTAACAAATCAGGACCCAGGAAAATGTGGGTACCTAAGGATAAAATTATACATGTAGCAGATATCTTTAGGAGCAAGGCTAAGACACTAATCATGGTACCTGGACTCTGGCTGCTCGCGACATATGACGGGAAAAAGGCATATGTTCCAAAGCCTAGAACTTAAGCCTGGAGGCTACGTGGGCTTTGGAGGTAATCAGGGAGGAAAGATCATTGGCTCTGGAACAGTAGGTAATGGAAATCTTCCCTCTATAAATAATATATTATTAGTTGATGGATTAATGCATAACCTGTTATCCATAAGTCAATTAAGTGATAATGGTTATGATATAATCTTCAATCAAAATTCATGCAAAGCTGTTAGTCAGAAAGATGGGACTATCCTATTTAATGGAAAGAGGAAAAACAACATTTATAAAATAAAATTTCTGAACTAAAGAGTCAGAAGGTAAAATGCCTACTTTCTATTAACAACGAGCAATGGGTCTGGCACAGAAGATTAGAGCATGTTAGTATTAGAAGAATATCTCAGATTAAAAAACTCAATCTGGTCAGAGGACTTCCTAATTTGAAGTTCAACTCAGATGCTCTGTGTGAAGCATGTCAGAAAGGCAAATTTGCAAAACCTGCTTTCAAATCCAAAAATGTTGTTTTCACCTCTAAGCCATTAGAACTTCTGCACATTGACTTATTTGGACCAGTAAAATATGCTTCAGTCAGTGGCAAGAAGTATGGGTTAGTAATCATAGATAACTATAGAAGATGGACATGGGTAAAGTTCTTAAGACACAAGGACGAGTCACACTCTGTGTTTGTTACCTTCTGCAACCAAGTTCAGAATGAAAAGGATCTTAGAATTGTCAAAGTCAGAAGTGATCATGGTGGAGAATTTGAAAATAAAAATTTTGAATTATTTTTTAATGAAAAAGGCATTTTGCATAACTTCTCTTGTCCTAGAACTCCCCAGCAAAATAGAGTTGTAGAACAAAAGAACAGAACATTGCAAGATCTTCTAGGCAGAGGCAATTAACACAACGTGTTACATTCAGAATAGAATCTCCATAAGACATATTCTAGAAAAGAATCCATATGAATTGTGGAAGAACAGAAAGCCCAACATTTCTTATTTTCATCCATTTGGATGCACCTGCTTTATTCTGAATACAAAAAATTATCTGAACAAGTTTGACTCTAAAGCACAAAAGTGTATTATGTTAGGAAACTCTGAACGCTCAAGAGGGTATAGAGTATACAATACAGAAACACAGATTTTTGAAGAGTCAATCAGTGTTAGGTTTGATGATAAGCTTGACTCTCAAAAGTCAAAGCAGAACAAATTCCTTGCAGGTATGGAAGTTGAACTCACAGGTACTGAAGACAACTCATCAAAATTTCTCAACAGAGACACTCCCTCAACATCAGAAAGAGTTAATGCAATCAATCCAGCACTTTCTATTGATCAACTCCAGAAAAGACTATCCAAAAGCAGCATTGATCACCCAGAAGATACAATACTGGGAAACAAAGATGATCCAATCAAAACCAGATCAACATTCAGAAACTCTGAAGAATCCCTCATGGGACTGGTCTCTCTGATTGAACCAACAACAATTGATGAAGCACTTCTAGACAATGACTGGATTCTGGCAATGCAGGAGGAACTAAATCAATTCACCAGAAATGATGTATGGGATCTGGTTCCCAAACCAAAAGGATTCAACGTCATTGGTACAAAGTGGGTGTTCAGAAACAAACTGAACGAGCAAGGTGAAGTCATCAGAAACAAAGCAAGGCTGGTAGCACAAGGTTTTAGTCAGCAAGAGGGGATAGACTATACAGAAACCTTTGCGCCAGTCGCTGGGTTAGAATCTATCAGACTCTTAATATCATTTGCTGTAAATAAAGGCATCACTCTGTATCAGATGGCTGTCAAAAGTGCATTCTTAAATGGATATATAGATGAAGAGGTATATGTGCACCAACCTCATGGTTTTGAGAATTCCAAAAATCCAGAATATGTTTTCAAACTAAAGAAGTCACTCTATGGTCTGAAACAAGCTCCTAGAGCTTGGTATGAAAGACTAAGTAACTTCCTGTTAGAAAAGGAATTCACTAGAGGGAAAGTGGACACAACCTAATTCTGTAAGACAGTTAAGAATGACATGTTAGTATGTCAGATTTATTTTGATGATATTATATTTGGATCTACTAAACCCTCTCTGGGAAGAGAGTTTGCTAAATGTATGCAGGCAGAGTTTGAGATGAGCTTAATGGGGGAACTCAAATTCTTTCTGGGCATTCAGATAAAACAAACTTCAGAAGGAACTTACATTCATCAGAGCAAATATGTCAGAGAACTTCTGAAGAAATTTGATCTCTCAGAATGTAATCCCTCAAAAATTCCAATGCATCCCACGTGCATTCTGGAAAAGGAAGAGGTGAGTAAAAAGGTAGAACAGAAGGTCTACAGAGGTATGATTGGTTCTCTCCTCTATCTGACTGCTTCAAGGACTGACATTTTATTTAGTGTTTGCTTATGTGCTAGATTCCAATCAGATCCTAGAGAATCTCACTTAACAGCAGTTAAGCGAATTTTCAAGTATCTGAAAGGTACTGCTAATTTGGGTTTGTTTTATAGAAAATCAAATGATTACAGCTTAGTAGGATATTGTGATACTGACTTCGTTGGAGACAGAGTAGAACATAAAAGCACTTCTGGAAGCTTCCAGTTTTTGGGATAAAATTTGATCTCATGGTCCAGCAAGAGACAGTCCACAATAGCACTATCAACAGTAGAAGCTGAATACCTAGCAGTTGTTGGATGTAGCACGCAAATGCTCTAGATGAAAAGTCAACTTGAAGACTTCAACATATTTGAGAGTAACATTCATATCCTCTGTGACAATACTTCTGCTATTTGTCTAAGCAAGAATCCAATTTTGCATTCTAGGGCTAAGCATATAGAAATAAAACATCCTTTTATTAGGGACTATATTCAGAAAGGGATTCTTAACTTAAAATTCATTGACACAGACCATCATTGGGCTGATGTCTTTACAAAACCTCTTTCTGAAGATAGGTTTAACTTCATTCTGATACATCTCAGTTGGAAGCTATGCCCGGAATAAAATATTTTATTTGCATATCTTAACCTTCAGAACTTTGTTATCTTCTGTGAACTACTGATCAACCTGTCTTCAGAGTTTTAAAAGTACAGATTGCATCAGAATCTATCCATAAAGATCTGAATGTTTCATTTCAAGGATAGAAGCTTGTTGTTCATATAATCAAACATTTGTCATCCATTCACCATCTACTTTCTGAGGCTGAACACGCGTTCACTTTTCTGAAAGGTCAAAAGCGCTGATTGGGTGCATTGAGACACATGTCATGGGTAACCGTTCCAGTATCTTTCTGAATCCCCTAATTTCAACTGTCATTAATGCTTATAATCATGACTAATTACTTCTCTCTCTCTCTTACTGTTTACACTTTCAAGAAAAACTATTTAAACTCAAATCTCACTTTTTACATTCACTTCTTTTTACTCTCTAAATACTTTCAATCGTTTCAAGTTCATATTTTCAAAAAAAAAACTTTCATCTTCCTCAAATCTTGTGTGAACAATGGCTTCTTCAAGCATCCAAAACATCAGTACTCAGGAATCTGCTTCAATGGAATAGTACGAAGAACCTTACAGAATGCTACTCACTCCCATTGATAATCTGGAAGTTCTTTTAGAACTGATTATTGACTTTGAAAGCTTGCAAGAAAACAGCTTCAATCTGTATGAAGACGTTAATGCTCAAGGTTGGAACAAATACTTTGACCGTCTTCTGGGGCCAACATTTCCAATTCTTGTCAAAGAATTCTGGATACATGCTTCTTCTTCAAATCATCAAGTTACCTCTTATGTCACGGGGAAGAAAATTGTCATTACAGAAGACCTAATTTTAAAGCTCATTGGTTACAATTGTGGAGGTGTCAGATGCATTGACATTACTGAGAGATGCTCGGACGTAGGCTCTATTGCAAGGGAAATATTTACTCTTGGACTTCCCTCCAACAAAATCAGAGATCTGAAGGATCACCACAAAATTTGGGCTAAAATTATTTTGGGTTGTATCAACCACAGGAAGCCAACTAGATCTCCTGATTATATCAACATTGATCAGCAGTTTCTGATCTATTTCATTGCCAAGAGGACTAAGGTAAACCTCCCACACTTGTTGTTTAATCATCTTAGAACTAGTGTAAAGGAAACAAGAGAAGATGAACGAACCAAAAGGGGATGGATACTCTTAGGAAGACTCATATTAGATATTCTGACAAAGAATAGGCTGATAGAGCATTTGACTGAAGCTCAGGAAATCAACACTTTGGAAGCAACCGCTGGGAAGCCCCTGAACGCAAAAAATCTGAAGAAGATGAAAATCATTGAGAATATCAAAAAGGAACCTACTATTACTTCTCATGCAACCATCACTTTAATAAGGATACCTCTAGATTATTTTCCTCTATTTTCTGACATTGACTCAAGGCCAGAAATAATAGTCAGATATCTAGATACTTGCAAGGAAAATGGTACTGCATCAGAAATCAATATCCAGGACTTACATAAGACTACTCTAGAAGTTGCTTTAAAGAAGACCAAGAAGAGGAAAGCTGCAACAGAAGGACCATCTCAGAGGACTCCAAAAGCTGCCAAAAAGAAAGGTAATCCTTCCTCTGTCTATGTTACAGAATCAATGAATGTACCAACATCTGAAGCCATGCCTACTCAACCAGAACATCCAACTCCACAAACATTTGAAGACTTTAACATAGGGTTTGATCCATTAGAAACTCTAGGTCTGAATGAAACTCACTCCCTTTCTCATAATCCAAATCCTGAACAAACCAAACCAGAACTTGCCAAAGTTCTGTCTAATATTGATTCATTTGACCAAGACTTTTCAGCTCCCGTACCATAAAATCCAAACTCTCAACTCCCTAAAAATCCAAACTCTGATACCACACCATAAATTCTGTAACCTCACTCTCCACAATCACCTCAACCTGAAATACAACAACCAGAAGCTCAACCTTCTGAGAATAAATCTTCTGATATCCATGAACTAGAACCTCACCATGTTTCAACAAACCAATCTGAAGAATCTCATTCAGATTTTGATACAATCCCAATACCTAGAATCACAGAACCACTTGTTATTCGCATGCCTCTCACCATCCATGACATTCCAGAAATTCCTTCTTCTCTAGAATCCACACCACCAAACTCCCCTACCAGTCCAATCATCATACCTGACTCTCCCACTCCTTCACCCACTAACAGTCCAGCTGACAACGTAAGACTTGTCATTGATCCAATTGCGCTGGAAAGACTAGCTTCTATCTCTCACAAAACTGCCATTCCCAAACCTAAACCAACTGAAACCACATCAGATGTTGGCACAAGTTTGTTGATTTTTGAAACAGGAATAAAGGAATGGATAAATTCTTTGAAGTATGCTAGTCAAGAGATGACTAATCCTGCTGCTTCTGATTATATATGGACAAAATTTAGAAACTGGCTTAGTTCTGAAACACTGAAGCTGAAGGAACAAAGTTATGAACAGGTTCAGCAGAACTTTAGTGCTAAGCTAAAGGCTTTTGAAGACCAAGTTCTGAGCCATCTGCTCAAGAAATATATTCTCTCTCTGGATAATGCTCCCTGGACAGAGCATCATCCCTCAGATGAAGTTCAACCATAATCAGAAAGTCTCTCCCTGACTGCTGCTCCAGAAGACATGATCACAACAGAAGAAATGGTTCACTCTGAACAAGCTGCAGAATGCTCTGAGAATCGTCCAACTCCTGAAGAAATTCCAGCATCTTCCTTAGTCATGCAAACTCTGGAAGAGTTGAAGAAAGAAAATGCTCTAATCCATGCAAGGTTGGATAAGCAGGAGGACACGAGTAAAGAGATTAAAAGCATTTTGGGCAAGTAAGAAGAGTCTAATACTCAGATCAAGAGCTTGCTGGAAGCTTTGCTCATATGTCTTCCTCCTCCTTCTTAGATTTTTTGTTTTAAATCTGTTTATCTGTAACGCTTAACTTTTTTTACCTCTTCTGTTCTGGAACTTATCATTGCATCATGTTTTTTAATATAATTCAACTATTTTGGCTCTGATTATATTTCCTTTTTGATAACTGACAAAAAGGGGGGGAAAGTAATCTATTTTCAATAATGGTTTACCGAGACAGAAGTCTCAAACATTCTGAATTACTTAACCTCTATCTTCTGAAAAGTTTGAACAGGTACAAATTCTGATGAAAGATGCAGCTAAACTCTGATGCTCAAGGAACTTAAGGGAAGTAATCAACTTAGGGGGAGTTTCTCTTAAACCTTTTATTCTTTATTTTTAATTGAAAAATCTAGTTTTGTCATCATCAAAAAGGGGGAGATTGTTAGAACATAGTTTGATTCTACAACCCTTAGTTAGAGTTTTGATGATAACAAATACAAAGAATAAATAAATACAAAGAACAAATATGCACCCTAAAAATTACGTTCTATGAATGCAGAAGTTCTGACCATATCAACATCAGAAGATAAGCCATAAGGGCTACACGCTGAAGAAATCAGAATATGCGCTGAAGATTGATGACCAGAACCTGCGCTTAATCAAAGTAAACTCTGACTCTGAACAAGAACATGTTAATCCAAGTCATCAATATTCTGAAGCGTCATCAGCAAGTAAGGAGATTAGATTTTGAAGCGTTACTGATCATTCAAGACAGCATCAATTCCAATGACTTCTTTTAGACAGGATCTTCTCCAAATGGAAAGTGTGTTAATGACATTAAACATTGTGATACGGTGGGAGAACTGACTTGGGATTTTGCGTTTGTATTTGCACTTGTTCGGTTTAGCAAGAGTCGCCATCGAATTTTTATTTTATCCAAAGGAAAGGTCAAAAAGCATAGGAAAGACCTTTCAGATGTTTTCTCGGGTTCGAGGGGTAGATTATGAAAAGGGAAGGTGCTAGCACTCTTTTCATCCATGGTTATCCATGGGCTCTTAGTTACTTGTTTTAGATCACTTGCCTTTGCTTTTCAACTGTTTGAAATGGTGCTTTGTGTGTGTGGTTTTGAAAATGTTTTGAAAAAGATGCCTTGTCTAGGCAACCTTTGTGATGATTCTTGTTTGAATATATACAAAGGTGTGTGTCTTTTTGAAAAGATAATTCAATGTTTTGAAAGTTATTTGGAAATTGTGTTGTGAGGTGTGTTTGAAAAACGGCAAGGATGTTTTGCAAGTTTTTGATCAAGTAACTAAGAGTTGTCTACCCTATTCTACTCAAAGATCTTATGTTTTTAACCCTTTTTAACAGTGTTGTTTCACCATTGTATTTGGTGAACAACCTTGCATTAGGATGTTAAACGGGACAGACGCGGGTCATCGTATACAATCATTGAAAGCAACTTGTGAGACGCTCTAGCAATTTTGTAAGGGACGAGATCGTTTTATCGAAGGCAATGTCGAGGGTCATCGAGGGACTACGATCTTTGTTTATCGAAGGGGCATTTGCTAGAGTGTCTCGTATTCGAGGGACATGATTGCATTTTCCGAGGAAACAAGCGAGGTTACCCTAGAGGTGCAAGTGTGAATTGTGTATTGATTTTCATGCATTTGTTCTTGTATTAGGTTATCTAGCGATTGATTTTAGATCTTCGCATACAAACCCTAATTACTATACAGTATATTGAAAGCGGTAAATTACGGGAATTTAAAGTCTAAATCATTACAAAACAGTATCTGGGGATGGGGGTACAAATATTTACAAATGGGGATGAGTCTTATCAGAATAATAATGTCCAAGTATTATGTGTTACAACCAAATTGAATTGTCGCAATTCAATGTAAAAGATTATAACGAATTATGAAAAAAAATCAGTAACTATGAAATGCATACATTTATTTACAAAAGGACAGATAAAATTTAACCTAATAAAGATTAAAGTATCAGTATTATTTCATGTATTTTTATGAATTATGGAAAGAAAAGCTTTAAAGAAAGAAAAAATTATTTAAATTAAAATTCTATTATTTACGTATTTTAAAGAAAATGAAAATAAAATCTCTATCATTATTGTATTCTATTAAATGTAATAATTATTATAAATAAAAAAAAGAAAACCATGTTAAGAAAATTAAAACAAAATTTTATTATTTAACAAAAGAGAAAAAGAATTATATTATGAAAATAAAATGATAAAGAAAAATATTAGTTCAACCAAAATGGAATTAAAAAGGATGATGGGCCTTAGAAATGTTGTTAAGGAGCAGGCCCATTTGGAAGAAGAACAAAAAGGGCCAGAAGGAGCAAAAGGGGTGGGGCGCGCTTAGTAGAAGCGCTGTGGGCTTAAGGAAATTTGTTTGGGCAAAGGCCCTGAGTCCAATTGGCATAACTTTGTTAGGATTCCACTCAGTTTAGGGTTTGTACATTTTTTGGCCATAACGGCGCCGCTCCTGCTCTTCTTCTCCATTTCTCTTCTTCTCTCTCAGGCGATGGTTCTGACACTCCTTTCATGCCTTAGCCATCGGAGCGCCACCCCATCTCACTTCCTGCTTTCTTCACGGTGGTCCAGAATCTTGAACGAACGGTACGAATTGCTTCATTTTGCGTTTTAAGGGTTTTTTACAGTTATGTTTTCGTTTCGCTTGATTGTTTATATGCATGTTCTAATCCATGGTTTTGATGTTTGATGTGTAGTAAAAAGGTTGAGAATAAACTTACCTTGAACGTTTCGCTTCTAAAAAGTGAGAGAGGGAGGGTGAGCTGGCCGGTGGCGCTTCTTGGTGGCTAGGCGGAGGAGGAGCGTGATGGTTGCTTGCTTGCTTTACTGGTATCTCTGTATTTGACTTCTTTTTGAACGTTTTGATGATGAGTTTGTTTTGAGAACTATTGTTGCCTCTGAAACCCCTTTGAATAGCTTCTGACTTTCTCTTCCTCTTTCTTCTGGGTTATTTGATATCAATGATGATGATGTTATGAGATTTGTCTCTTTGTTTGTTGTTTTGATTTGGGTTGATGATGAAAATGTATTCGGAACTTTATCTACTTCTGAATCTTTTCCTTTCTCGTTGCTGAATGTTACTAATTTTGAATGCTCTTCCTCTCTCCTTGTGGGTTATTTGATTTTTTGATGATGAAGATACATTCTGAAAAACTAGCTATTGTTGTTGTTGCCTTTTGTTGATGATGAAGGTGCTTCTGAAACTAGCTTATGTTTGAACTGTTCTGTTTTTTTTGGATGATGAAGCTAGACTGTGTTTGCAGTTTATGCAGCCTTTGGCCCAAACAGGTTTGGGAGTTTGGTTTGTGGTTGAATCTATAGTTTTGTTATTTGTTATGCAGATCTGAGTTTGTTTTTTGAGTGAGCAGGTTGTTGGTGTTGAGATGCAGTTTTGGGTAAGTTTTCTGTAGTTTTGGAAACAGGCTTGTAGGCTTGGAGATTTGGAGGTAGGCTTGTTGTTTGAGTCTTTGCAAGCAGATTTGAACTGTTTGTTTTTGGGATTTGGAAGCAGGCTTGCTTCTTGTGTTTGGCCTGTGTGTTTAGGCTGATGCAGGTTTGCTTGGCTTACAGTTTTTTGACTGTAGGTTATAGTTTACAGGTTTTGAGCTTGTAATGCTTTTGCTAGCAGGTTATGCAGTTTAAACATGTTTGCTTGTGTTTGTTGAGCAGGCTATGCAGTTTAAGCAGGTTTTTGAAACAGGCCTGTAAGTTTTGTTGTTTACAGGTTTTTGGTTTTGACAGCAGTTTGAGTTTTTTGTACAGGCAGGTTTGGAGTTGAATTTGTTTGTGGGTAAACTTGGCTTGTAGTTTGGAGGTTATGAAATATTTCTCTCCTTCCTCTTCTGCTGGACTGTTAGACTGTTATATATTTTCTTTTTGCTTTCTTGTACTGTCTTGAAAACAGCCTGCCAAAACTGCAAACTCTCACTTCACTAGGTCTTCTCTTTCTCTCTCCCTCCCAAAAGCACTTTTAATTGCTTATTATATTATAATTCTGAAAAGCTTGTTGGGCCATAAAATGATGATGAAATTGACAAGTCCCTTTGGCTTGTAACTTTGGTTTATCTCTGCATTGTGTACTTGTTTCCATATTTCCTGCATTGTATACTTTCTTTGACAGCTTTGCAACTTTCTGCTTTGTGTACTTGGTTGCTTCTATGCTTCTGCATTGTACTTTGCCTTGACACCTTTGCAGCTTAGTTTGACATTCAGTTTGCATTTGTAGTTAGATTGCCATGCTTGCTCATGCTGACTTGGTTGACTAATGCGGTTTGAAACTCTGTTTGCAGTACCCTTTGCTTTTCCTTGCAACTTTTTGACTACTGCAGTTTGGTTTTGTTTGCAATGCAGCTTTTTACCTTTGTATTTGAACCATGTGCATGCTTGCAATTTATTTTTTTTACTTTTCTCTTTGTGAACCAAGAAGAGAAATCTTCTTGTGATTTTCAAAGAGAAAAAGTAAAACATGATGAATCCAATAGCATTCTGATTCCGGCCAACAAGTTTTAATGATGATTTTTCTTTCTTCCTTTTCTGCTTGAAAATTCTTATACTAATTTCTTTTTCTCTGTCTTTTGCAGGTAAGTACCAGTTGGATGATAGAGGAAGCAGTAGAAGTCAAAGACCTTAGGAGATTAGGCTTAGATTTACTTTTCATTTATTGTAAACAAATATTATTTTAAATATTATAAGTTGTAATCTTACAATATTCGAATAAAATTTGTAACAACACTTGAAATAAATAAAAGTCTTTATCCAAAAATAATTTTCTACTGTCGAATATTCCTAACTTTCCTTGCATTGTCTATTTAATTATTTAAGACTCTTAAATCAAAATAATTGAAATTGTGTCTCAATTATTCTAATCTAGATGAAATAAATAATCAACAAACTTTGCAGTCTCGCAACCTTACATCAATCACAATACACGTGGTATTCCAATTAACATATGTGTTGTACAGTTAAACAAACAAACATTCCATAAACCTTTCACTTCACTGATCAAAAAAATTCCTTAAAGTTCCAAACAAAAGTCTCAGCTCTTATCCCAGATAATTAGGTTTTTGAGAAACAACCAGTAATCTTGAACAATCGTAAAAATAATGTAACGGTTAACTGAATTTCTGAGGATTCAATTTCTTCTGAAAAATGCGAGTGCAAACCCTAATCCTGGATTACTGACAAAGAAAGATCTGTCTGATCATTTCTGAGCCAATCTCAACAAAATCAGTGGAAACCCTAATTCTGGATTAACTGATAAAGAAGAGTCTGTTTGACCGATTCTCAAGTCGATCTTAAAAATCAGAGAAAAACCCTGGGGTTGTGATTTCTTGTGAAAAAGGGAGGGTAAATTTTGGGGTACAACAGTTGCCCCTGTTCAATCTTCTTGAACCTGAAGAGTTAGATTGGCAAGTTTGTCGTTCGCGACTCGAAGGTAAAAGATGATTGGACGCTAGAGTGCCCAAAAATTTGCACTCGTCAAAGCATACTTGAGGGAATGGGCTTAAAGATTCCATTTGGAGATGTGACAGAATCTTGTCGGAGATGGGCTTAAAGATGCCATCCAAGAATGTTTGTTGAACTTGTATATTGTGGGTGAAAGGGTGAGTATCAGAAAGGTATCCATGTTTGGAACATCTCCGAGCTGGGGGTCTGAATAAGCAATAGATTAGCATCCGTGTCGGGAGGCATCCGTGAACTATTTTCAGAAATCCTTGAAGCTTGAAATTTGCTAAACTTATCCTGCGACGGGTAAAATATTAGCTAAAACACAAAGTTATGATGTATGATGCAATTTATGTGTTATATCAATGTTTATGATATGTGAATGTAATGAATGCGCATGTAAGCTGATTAGGCGTCTTGCTGAGGAAGATAAATCCTGGATATCTGGAGATAATAAAATCTTTGACCTCCGTCGGGGAAAGTAAATCCTTGACTGTTGTCGGGGATTGAAAATCCTTTGATCATTGAAAATGAGAAGTCCTGGGACCACTGTTGGGGAAATCAGGAGTTTGGGTTGTATGCCAATCTACTGGGGATTCCTGTTTTGAGGAGATCTTCACCGAGGAATATCTGAAAACTCTGAGGAATTGAGAATGAGAGTCTTCATTCTGCTTGGGGAATTGGCGTTGAGGAGTCAAGAACGAGAATCTTCGATCTGCATGGGATTTGAAATTCTGACAGATTCATGCTGAGAGTAAAGAATACTCCGGAGAATTAAGAATAAGAATCTTGATTTTGTTGGGGAGTAAGAACTCTGTGGGGAATAGCCATACCGTTGAAAAGTAGCTATCCTGTTGGAGGGGCTTATTCCACTTTGAGAATGAGAATCTTCACTCTGTCGGGGAAAATCAGAAGGTTGGGTGTATGCCAATCTACTGGGGAAGCCAAAATGAGAATCTTCATTCAGGTCTTGGGTCAGAAGGTTGGGTGTATGCCAATCTACTGGGGAAGCCAAAATGAGAATCTTCATTCTGTTAACGGTATCAGGAGCTTGGGAGTATGCCAATCTTCTGAGGTTTTAAGGATGAGAATCTTCATTCTGTTAAGGGTCAGGAGGTTGGGAGTATACCAATCTTCTGAGGTTTCAAGGATGAGAATCTTCATTCTGTTAACGGTATCAGGAGCTTAGGAGTATACCAATCTCTGAGATTTCAAGGATGAGAATCTTCATTCTGTTAACGGTATCATGAGCTTGGGAGTATGCCAATCTTCTGAGGTTTTAAGGATGAGAATCTTCATTCTGTTAAGGGTCAGGAGGTTGGGAGTATACCAATCTCTGAGGTTTCAAGGATGAGAATCTTCATTCTGTTAACGGTATCAGGAGCTTGGGAGTATGCCAATCTTCTGAGGTTTTAAGGATGAGAATCTTCATTCTGTTAACGGTATCAGGAGCTTGGGAGTATGCCAATCTTCTGAGGTTTTAAGGATGAGAATCTTCATTCTGTTAGGGGTCAGGAGGTTGGGAGTATACCAATCTTCTGAGGTTTCAAGGATGAGAATCTTCATTCTGTTAATGGTATCAGGAGCTTGGGAGTATACCAATCTCTGAGGTTTCAAGGATGAGAATCTTCATTCTGTTAACGGTATCAGGAGCTTGGAAGTATACCAATCTTCTGAGGTTTCAAGGACGAGAGTCTTCATTCTTGAGAGAAAACAGAATTTTAGGAGCTTCATTTGTCCATTATTCTGCTGGTGGGTTGCTTCCGTTGAGATTTTAGGAACTTGTCCGTAATTCAACTGGAGAAAAGCTTTGTCGCTTGGATTTGATTGTACCTTTCTTGAAAGGTAAAGGTTAGTGGCATATATCAAACAATGATGTTCTCAAAATAAATGAGATTGCGTTGCATGATGTCCTGATGCACGAAGGCGTAATGTTTTTCAAGATGACCTTTTGTTGGGGAAAATAAATCCCGAGCTGGTGAAGGAGAAAGGAGTTGGATTCTTCATCTCTGATAGTGAAGAGATCAGAATAAATTACTGAGAGATTTATCTGAAATATCAAAAACCCGAAAGGTCTTACATTGGCATAAGAATCAGGGAGATCTTAGTGTCGATCTGACCAAAACAAAGAGGGTCCTGGATTAATTTTGACTCAACCGGATGATGGAGGAATCTTTGACGACCGTAACTTCCAACAGGTGATGAAGGAATCTTGATGACTGTAACTTCCGACAGGTGATGAAGGAATTTTTGACGACCGTGTCTGAGTATGTTATGAAGGTTATTGAAATGTAATTTGTTTCAGAGAATAAATCCTTGACAAATGTTGGGGAAATAAACCCATGACTGCTAGTCTGCTAGAGAGGTGATATGCTTCTCGAGGACGCTTGAATTCCTTTTCAGAAGGACTTTGGAGAGATTCGTCACTGCCCCTAGTATCATATGTTTGTAGTATTTCCAGGAAACTTGGACTGCACGTAACCCTTTTGATAAGATTGACGTTTTAAATGCCCCAAGTGATGGTGTGGGAGACTTGCCCCAAGTTAATCTGCAATTGAGAAATTTCTTGAAATCTTGACTGGATTGCCCCAGGTTTACTGAACTTGAGTGATTTGTTAGAATCTTGACCGGACTATCCCAGGTTTGCTGGACAATATTATATCAGGCCCCCTTTTGATGATTGGAGATTTTTGCAACGGGAGTGTCATCCCACTTGAAGTGATTTTATTCACTGAGAGAGCTTCCGTTCCTCCGAACATTCACTGTATGAATTTCTTTGCTGTCAAACAAATAAACATGTTCAAACAACGATATTCAAATAATGCAAAGTTTATGCTTGTCTTGGAATTTTGAAAAATGCGTTTTTTAGCAGAAAACTTTTATAAGACAAATTCATCTCAAGATTTAGAGCAAAGCCTTACAGGAGTCAGGATACCTTTTGTAACAGTATGCTTTCAAACTAACCCATGCTTCAATTAGGACTTTTGAAGGGTTGTAACTTGGCTTGGTTCATGGTTTAAGAAACAAAGGATAAAGACTCAAAATATATTTGTACCCACCCGCTCTTCATGATGTTCTTCAATCCTAAACTCAGTTAATTGTACGTTGAACTCTATTCGAGTTTGGCACGACGTTTTGGTGATGGTTCACACAAGTTGAATTTTATGGGAAGGCAATCGTCATTTTTTTAAAACATTTTTCATGTTATTGAGGATTTGTAATGACCTCTTTCTTTTGATTCATTATCCCTAACTTTTGCCTGACTGTTCCTGTTTTCGAGATTACAGTCAGCGGGATGCCCCAGCTTTCTTAAGCCTCTCTTGGTAGGTTTTTGGCTCAGTGGGCTTTTCTTCTTCTTCTTTTTTGAGAGATAATGACTGCCTATGAGATAAAGGACCATCACTGACTTTTGGTTCCAAAGGAATGTTTTTGATGTCATTCGTTGCATTACGAACTGAGAGTTTGTGGCTTCAATGCGCATCTTTTGAATTAACTGAGAGACTACCCTGCCCCCGGTTTGATTAAAGGTTTCAATTTTTGTTTAAAACAGAAAACTTCTACTTCTTTGGCTCGAAGGGGTTGACTAGGGATTATCTTCCTTATAACTCCAGTGTTTAGGGTTTGAAAGAAACGCATGTACATCGTCAGCAAGGTCTGTTCAAAATCATACTGTTATGAGATTATGGCATTGTTTTCGTCATCCTCCCTCTAAAGGCTTGTAACTTTTATCAAGAGTTAAATATCATAAAGAAAGTAGGAAGCATAATTCAAGAATAGTGAAAACGAATGGATGAATTCAAGACAAACATATGCAATGCATTAATGAAACAGAGTTTGACATCAACAGATAATTGTTTGAATAACAAAAGAAATTACAACTTAAAAATTCAAATGAAACAAAAGTCTCTTAGTTCGAACTTTGTCATTTCAGGTGGAGAAACCTCAGCGGAAAATTTTCATCTCGCCATCTGGCATGAATTTCAGCACTCCATTGTCAATCAAATCTTGAATTTTGTTTTTCAAAGCCCAACAGTCGTCGGTGTCATGTCCAGGACTTACGGAGTGGTATACACAAAACACATCGGGGTGATAGCTAGGAGCAGAGGTATTGGGCTTCCGAATAGAATCCTTTAAAGTAGTCAGATTGACCTCCAACAAGCGTTCCAGTATTAGAGATGATGGTATGCCGATCTTAGTGAACTGTCTTCCAGACGTATTTTGCTTACGCTGATTACCCCGTTGATGCTGGCGAGGTTGTTGCTGGGCTTGTGACCCTGAAGAAAGTTGAGGAGCTTTTTCCTTGTCTTCTTGTCTCAAAGGAGGTTGAATGATGACTTGATCTTCAACCCTAGTTGTTTGCCCCCACTTGGTTATCTTGAAGCATTTTGTTGACGAGGACCCTGAGCTCCTCTTGTCTTTGAGCCAGGTCTTGAATGAGATCCATTTGGCCCACCAGTTGTCCCATCATCTAGATCTTCATTGTTGCCAGCTCAATTTGTAGCTCTTCCAACTGATCATTCCTGATGCCACCTGGATTCCCTAGGACCATGCCCCTTGTGAGGAGAGCTTTCACTTCTTCTTGCCCCTGGGACAGGTTCAAGAACATTTCTTGAAGTTGAGCGTTCTGAGCCTGGATGTCTTCGACGGTCCTTTCTAGAGCCATCTCTACTGAAATAAACAGTAGGAGAATAAGGAAACCTGAAAGGGAAAACCTGTCATGATGCAATGCATGATATGTAGATGCATGTTTTCAAGAATCTCTTGAGGTAAACACAAGAAAAATGTTAGAGGTTAAACTTTGATCAACATCTTTGACTGGAGAACTTTGTATCGGTGGATGTCTTTCCACGAGAATCAAGCTCACCATGTCAAGTGGGTCATAGCCCTCGATTCAAGTTGTTGCACTTGATCTTTGACGGTGTTTGTTTAGAGGAAAATGAATCCTCTTGCTTTTTGGTAGACGTCTAGTTCAACGTGATCCTGCATCAAAAGACCCTCGATGTCCTTGAAATGGTTATTGAAAATGCTATGGTATGATGTTATGATGTTATGTACAGGTATGCAAAAAGTAAGCAAGTGTATATACAGGTAATCATATTCACACAAAGCTGAAAAGTCCTTAGGTTTAGGCTTGCATGGGGTTTGTAGGTAAGTACCCTCTTGAAGTTAGTTGGCTCAACCTGTCTTATAAATAGTAACCGGGTTCTAAGGAGCTCAATATCACTGGATTATTACCTGTGTTCATTGTTTTGGTTTAGCCACTTAACTGGCGACCAAAATATTCCAAGAAAACAACCCTCAATGAGTGTAGTATCGAGTATCTACCAACTTCGGACTGCACCAAAGTCGGTCATCTCACTACCCCTAAAAAAGGCCAAGATGGTCAAGTAAGGTTCTAAGAGTTCGTTAGTGCTTCATGACATCACTCAGCGGCCCCGTATTCTCTTTGATTAACTCAAAGGCTACCGTTACCCACAAATACGTCGCACTAACGTAGCCACTGCTTCAACCATGTCGGTATACCCTGCACGGTTCCCTCACAATTTATTGCTACTTACCTAAAAGGTGTCCCCAAATCCGGGTGTAGGATTTAAAACAAACCCAAACAAGGAACCTAAAAAGTAAAGCAATCAAAGCAATCAAGGTAAGCATGTAAAGGTGATCTAAAACCCTAAGGTAACCCCACTTTTAGAAAAATCCCCAGCAGAGTCGCCAGTTCTGTTATACGGTGGGAGAACTGACTTGGGATTTTGTGTTTGTATTCGCACTTATTCGGTTTAGCAAGAGTCGCCACCGACTATTTATTTTATCCAAAGGAAAGGTCAAAAAGCACAGGAAATACCTTTGAGATGTTTTCTCGGGTTCGGGGGGTAGATTATGAAAAGGGCAGGTGCTAGCACCCTTTTCATCCATGGTTATCCATGGGCTCTTAGTTACTTGTTTTGGATCACTTGCCTTTGCTTTTCAACTGTTTGAAATGGTGCTTTGTGTGTGTGGTTTTGAAAATGTTTTGAAAAAGATGCCTTGTCTAGGCAACCTTTGTGATGATTCTTGTTTGAATATATACAAAGGTGTGTGTCTTTTTGAAAAGATAATTCAATGTTTTGAAAGTTATTTGGAAATTATGTTGTGAGGTGTGTTTGAAAAACGGAAAGGATGTTTTGCAAGTTTTTGATCAAGTAACTAAGAGTTGTCTACCCTATTCTACTCAAAGTTCTTTCTTATGTTTTTAACCCTTTTTAACAGTGTTGTTTCACCATTGTATTTGGTGAACAACCTTGCGTTAGGATGTTAAACGGGACATGCGTGGGTCATCGTATACAATCATTGAAAGCAACTTGTGAGACGCTCTAGCAATTTTGTAAGGGACGAGATCGTTTTATCGAAGGCAATATCGAGGGTCATCGAGGGACTACGATCTTTGTTTATCGAAGGGGCATTTGCTAGAGTGTCTCGTATTCGAGGGACATGATTGCATTTTCCGAGGCAACAAGCGAGGTTACCCTAGAGGTGCAAGTGTGAATTGTGTATTGATTTTCATGCATTTGTTCTTGTATTAGGTTATCTAGCGATTGATTTTAGATCTTCGCATACAAACCCTAATTACTATACAGTATATTAAAAGCGGTAAATTGCGGGAATTTAAAGTCTAAATTATTACAAAACAGTATCCGGGGATGGGGGTACAAATATTTACAAATGGGGATGAGTCTTATCAGAATAATAATGTCCAAGTATTATGTGTTACAACCAAATTGAACTGTCGCAATTCAATGTAAAAGATTATAACGAATTATGAAAAAAAATCAGTAACTATGAAATGCATACATTTATTTACAAAAGGACATATAAAATTTAACCTAATAAAGATTAAAGTATCATTATTATTTCATGTATTTTTATGAATTATGGAAAGAAAAGCTTTAAAGAAAGAAAAAATTATTTAAATTAAAATTCTATTATTTACGTATTTTTAAAGAAAATGAAAATAAAATCTCTATCATTATTGTATTCTATTAAATGTAATAATTATTATAAAAAATATATTAAAAAAAACCATGTTAAGAAAATTAAAACAAAATTTTATTATTTAACAAAAGAGAAAAAGAATTAGATTATGAAAATAAAATGATAAAGAAAAATATTAGTTCAACCAAAATGGAATTAAAAAGGATGATGGGCCTTAGAAATGTTGTTAAGGAGCAGGCCCATTTGGAAGATGAACAAAAAGGGCCAGAAGGAGCAAAAGGGGTGGGGCGCGCTTAGTAGAAGCGCTGTGGGCTTAAGGCAATTTGTTTGGGCAAAGGCCCAGAGTCCAATTGGCATAATTTTGTTAGGGTTTCACTCAGTTTAGGGTTTGTACATTTTTTGGCCATAACGGCGCTGCTCCTTCTCTTCTTCTCCATTTCTCTTCTTCTCTCTCAAGCGATGGTTCTGAAAAACCTTTCATGCCTTAGCCATCGGAGCGCCACCCCATCTCACTTCCTGCTTTCTTCACGGTGGTCCAGAATCTTTAACGAACTGTACGAATTGCTTCATTTTGCGTTTTAAGGGTTTTTTACAGTTATGTTTTCGTTCCGCTTGATTGTTTATATGCATGTTCTAATCCATGGTTTTGATGTTTGATGTGTAGTAAAAAGGTTAAGAACAAACTTACCTTGAACGTTTCGCTTCTGAAAAGTGAGAGAGGGAGGGTGAGCTGGCCGGTGGCGCTTCTTGGTGGCTAGGCGGAGGAGGAGCGTGATGGTTGCTTGCTTGCTTTACTGGTATCTCTGTATTTGACTTCTTTTTGAACTTTTTGATGATGAGTTTGTTCTGAGAACTATTGTTGCCTCTGAAACCCCTTTGAATAGCTTCTGATTTTCTCTTCCTCTTTCTTCTGGGTTATTTGATATCAATGATGATGATGTTATGAGATTTGTCTCTTTGTTTGTTGTTTTGATTTGGGTTGATGATGAAAATGTATTTTGAACTTTATCTACTTCTGAATCTTTTCCTTTCTCGTTGCTGAATGTTACTGATTTTGAATGCTCTTCCTCTCCTTGTGGGTTATTTGATTTTTTGATGATGAAGATACATTCTGAAAAACTAGCTATTGTTGTTGTTGCCTTTTGTTGATGATGAAGGTGCTTCTGAAACTAGCTTATGTTTGAATTGTTCTGTTTTTTTTTGTTGATGAAGCTAGACTGTGTTTGCAGTTTATGCAGCCTTTGGCCCAAACAGGTTTGGGAGTTTGGTTTGTGGTTGAATATGTAGTTTTGTTATTTGTTATGCAGATCTGAGTTTGTTTTTTGAGTGAGCAGGTTGTTGGTGTTAAGATGCAGTTTTGGGTAAGTTTTCTGCAATTTTGGAAACAGGCTTGTAGGCTTGGAGTTTTGGAGGCAGGCTTGTTGTTTGAGTCTTTGCAAGCATATTTGAACTGTTTGTTTTTGGGATTTGGAAGCAGGCTTGCTTCTGGTGTTTGGCCTGTGTGTTTAGGCTTATGCAGGTTTGCTTGGCTTATAGTTTTTTAACTGTAGGTTATGGTTTACAGGTTTTGAGCTTGTAATGTTTTTGCTAGCAGGTTATGAAGTTTAAACAGGTTTGCTTGTGTTTGTTAAGAAGGCTATGCAGTTTAAGCAGGTTTTTGAAACAGGCTTGTAAGTTTTGTTGTTTACAGGTTTTTGGTTTTGACGGCAGTTTGAGTTTTTTGTACAGGCAGGTTTGGAGTTGAATTTGTTTTTGGGTAAACTTGGCTTGTAGTTTGGAGGTTATGCAATATTTCTCTCCTTCCTCTTCTGCTGGACTGTTAGACTGTTATATATTTTTTTTTTGCTTTCTTGTACTGTCTTGAAAATAGCCTGCCAAAACTGTAAACTCTCACTTCACTAGGTCTTCTCTTTCTCTCTCCCTCCCAAAAGCACTTTTAATTGCTTATTATATTATAATTCTGAAAAGCTTGTTGGGCCAGAAAATGATGATGAAATTGACAAGTCCCTTTGGCTTGTAACTTTGGTTTATCTCTGCATTGTGTACTTGTTTCCATATTTCCTGCATTGTATACTTTCTTTGACAGCTTTGCAACTTTCTGCTTTGTGTACTTGGTTGCTTGTATGCTTTTGCATTGTACTTTGCCTTGACAGCTTTGAAACTTAGTTTGACATTCAATTTGCATTTGTAGTTAGCTTGCCATGCTTGCTCATGCTGACTTGGTTGACTAATGCAGTTTGAAACTCAGTTTGCAGTACCCTTTGCTTTGCCTTGCAACTTTTTGACTACTGCAGTTTGGTTTTGTTTGCAATGCAACCTTTTACCTTTGTATTTGAACCATGTGCATGCTTGCAATTTATTTTTTTTACTTTTCTCTTTGTGAACCAAGAATAGAAATCTTCTTGTGATTTGCAAAGAGAAAAAGTAAAACATGATGAATCCAATAGCATTTTGATTCCGGCCAACAAGTTTTAATGATGATTTTTCTTTCTTCCTTTTCTGCTTGAAAATTCTTATACTAATTTCTTTTTCTCTGTCTTTTGCAGGTAAGTACCAGTTGGATGATAGCGGAAGCAGTAGAAGTCAAAGACCTTAGGAGATTAGGCTTAGATTTATTTTTCATTTATTGTAAATAAATATTATTTTAAATAGTATAAGTTGTAATCTTACAATATTCGAATAAAATTTGTAACAACACTTGAAATAAATAAAAGTCTTTATCCAAAAAGAATTTTCTACTGTCAAATATTCCAAACTTTCCTTGCATTGTCTATTTAATTATTTAAGACTCTTAAATCAAAATGATTGAAATTGTGTCTCAATTACATCAATCACAATACGCGTGGTATTCCAATTAACATATGTGTTGTACAGTTAAACAAACAAACATTCCATAAACCTTTCACTCCACTGATCAAGCAAATGCCTTAAGGTTCCAAACAAAAGTCTAAGCTCTTATCCCAGATAATTAGGTTTTTGAGAAACAACCAGTAATCTTGAACAAGCGTAAAAATAATGTAACAGTTAACTGAATTTCTGAGGATTCAGTTTCTTCTGAAAAATGCGAGCACGAACCCTAATCTTGGATTACTACCAAAGAAAGATCTGTCTGATCAATTCCTGAGCCAATCTCAACAAAATCAGTGGAAACCCTAGTTCTGGATTAAATGATAAAGAAGAGTCTGTTTGACCGATTCTCAAGCCGATCTTAAAAATCAGAGAAAAACCCTGGGGTTGTGATTTCTTGTGAAAAAGGGAGGGCAAATTTTGGGGTACAACAAACATACTTTATGATCAACGTCATTCCACTGCCTATATAAACAAAGTCAGCATTCAAAATCAATAACGATTTTGCTACATAACCACTCACGCATATTCAAAGCTGCAAGCAATATTCTTTACATTTCCATGCTATAATCTTGTGCAAACTATCACAGTTGTGATAAACAGTTTTTGTAAGAAAAACAACAATGCACATCTTGTATAATTGTATTGAAACAGTGTTCCTTGAGATTAACCGGATTGTGGTTGTACTCAAGAAGACTTTAACAGTTGTTAAAATAGCGATCGTAATCTTGTTGAGATTAGTGAACTAAGACCTCGTTGGAGAGAGGCGAAATCATCTTGACGGGTGGACTGGAGTAGTTTGAGATCAAACGAACCAGGATAAAAATACTGTGTCATTGAGCTTTTAATTTCAAGTTTTCAATTCAACCCCCCCCCCCCCCCCCCCCCTTCTTGTGTTTTTCACATCTTCAGAATCATGGTTACGCTTATAGAGGATTCCATTACTGATGAAGAACTTCGCAGCGAACCTTATCTTTAACAGATGCCCCTTCGGGATACTCCTGAACCTCGAGATACCTTTTGACTTCGTGAAACCAGGGTTTGTCTGCCACTTTTTTAGTATCAATCTCACAGCAGTGTGTGGGTTCATCCAACCTCTCAATGGTAATCTGGAGAGCTTCATTGTCCCATATAACCTTGAACATAGAAGACATGGTAGCTAGCACATCCGCTAACTGGTTCTCCTCTCGTGGGAAATGTTCGAAGGTTACCTCCTCAAAGTGTGGGAGCAATGTCAGTACATACTCTTTATAAGGAATAAGATTTGGGTGCTTCGTATCCCAATTGCCTTTGATCTGACTTATCACCAGAGCGGAATCCTCTAATACACTCAAGAACTTAATCCTCAGGTCAATCGCAGCTCAAAGACCCATTATACACGCTTCATACTCCGCCATATTGTTGGTGCAGTTGAAACATAATCGGACGGTGAACGGAGTATGACAGACCTCATGAGATATAATTATGGTGCCAATGCCATTACCCAATGCGTTCGAGGCTCCATCAAAATACATAGACCCTCGGGATCCCTCCTCGGGTCCTTCATCCGGTCCAGGTTCTTCGCAGTCGATTACCAACATGATATTCTCATCCAGGAACTCGAAATTCATGGACTGGTAGTCATCCACGGCCTGATGCGCCAAATGATCTGCCAATACTCTCCCCTTGATTTCTTTTTAGGTTGTGTATTGGATGTCGTACTCGGTTAAGATCATCTGCCATCTTGCTATTCTTCCGGATAAGGCGGGCTTCTCAAAAGTATATTTGATCGGATCCATATTTGATATCAACAAGGTAGTGTGAGTCAGCATATACTATCTCAGTCAGCGAGCAGCCCATGCCAAAGCACAACAAGTTTTCTCGATCAATGAGTATCGGGTCTCACAATCGGTAAACTTTTTGCTAAGGTAGTAAATGACATGCTCTTTTCGACCAGGCTCGTCATGCTGCCCCAGCATACACCCCATTGAATTGTCTAGCATTGTCAAGTATAATATCAAAGGTCTTCCTTCAACTGGAGGCATCAAAATTAGTGGTTCTTGAAGGTATTCCTTGATTATTTCGAAAGCGATCTGGCATTCATCATTCCACTTTATCACTTGATCTTTCTTCAGCAGCTTGAAGATTGGCTCACAAGTAGTAGTCAGATGTGAAATGAACCTGGCGATGTAATTCAGACGTCCCAAGAAACCTCTAACTTCTTTTTCTGTGAGGGGAGCCATCATCTCTTGTATGGCCTTTACCTTTGCAGGGTATACCTAAATACCCTTATCACTGACGACGAAACCCAAAAGCTTACCAGATCTTACCCCGAAGGTGCACTTGTTCGGATTCAACCTCAGCTTGTACGTCTTCAACCTGTAAAACAGTTTCTGGAGATGATCAAGGTGCTCTTCCTCAGTCTGGGACCTGGCTATAATGTCATCAACATAAACCTCTATCTCATGGTGAATCATATCGTGGAACAAAGCGACCATGGCGAGCTGATAAGTTGCCCCAGCATTCTTCAATCCAAAAGGCATTACCTTGTAACAGAAGGTGCCCCACTGTGTAACAAAGGTTGTCTTCTCCATGTCCTCAAGAGCCATCTTGATCTGGTTGTAGCCAGAAAAAACATCCATGAAGGAGAAAATCTTGTGTTGCACGGTGTTGTCGACTAGAACATCAATGTGAGGAAGTGGGAAGTCATCTTTGGGGCTTGCCATGTTCAGATCTATGTAGTCCACACACATCTGTACCTTACCGTCCTTCTTAGGTACCAGAACAACGTTGGCAACCCACTGCAGATAAGAAGTGACAGCTAAGAATCCTGCGTCGAACTGTTTCATGACCTCCGCCTTGATTTTCTCTGACAATTCAGGGCGTATACGACAGACCTTCTGTTTTACCGGAGGGTAGTCTTCTTTAGTCGGCAAGCGATGTACCAAAATATCAGTGTCCAGACCAGGCATGTCTTCATAGGACCAGGCGAAGATCTTAACATAGTCGTGTAGCATCTATATTAACTGTTGTTTGACACTAGGCTCCAGATTCGCACCTATTTTAACCTCTTTCCTGTCTTCTTCTGTACCCAAATTCACTGACTCAACTGGCTCTTCATGAGGTTGTATGGCCCTTTCTTCCTGCTGTAGTAGTCTAGCAAGTTCTCCTGGCACCTCACAATCATTCTCACCTTCGTCCTCGGCTTGGTTGATCAGATTTTTGAAGTCATAATTGGCAGTAGAAGAGTTGTTATCAATGGGATCCATAGTGGATATGGATCTGCAGTATGATACGTGAGTGTGTGTAAGAGAATAGCTGTTTTAATAAAGTGAGACAGAAAAGAAAAACAAGGAGCGCAAAATTTGTATGCAAGAAACGTCCAATGCTTTATTAATGATATATGAAATGACAAATAATATCCCTCACAAGCAAAGCCAAAGTGCCTCGGGCAAGGCATCGGGTCGTAAAGCTTCAAATTGTTTATTACAAATCTTAAAGCAAATGAGTCAATTACTGTGGAATAAAAGAAACAGGTATGAAGTCCCTAGTCGTCCAGTTATTCGGTCCACTGTTGGTTGTTGGGTAGATCCAGTTGTCGATGTCTGAATCCTCTTCATTGTCTTCAATTGCATTAATTACCTGATTGCTGATGTGTAGAGGAGGTCTTCCAGCCCAAGCGTGCCTAACATCCCTCTGAGCCCTCTGAGCCCCTGTAGTAAAGCCCAAACCAAATTTGTCAGTTTTGTGAGTGAAATCAGGGAGCTTACCCCAATTGGTACACCCACCTTCTTCAACCACCACCCTGGCGTCCTTGAGAGAAGCCATCTTCAACGGAGGTTTGCCGGTAGTAACTTCAGTTGATGCCAAGATCTGAGGAACCTCTTCGAAATTCTGACAAGGAGTTTCTATGAATTCCCCGTCCATATCTATGTAGAGGAAGGAATTAAGGTGACTCACCATATATTCTTCTTCACCTCGCACTGTGACAATCTTTCCCTTCACCGGATACTTCAGCATTTGATGGAGTGTTGAAGTAACTGCCCCAACCTCATGGATCCAAGGACGACCCAACAAGCAAGAATACAACGGTCTGATATCCATTACGTAGAAGGTGGACCCAAAAGTCTGAGAACCCACTTTGACAGGGATGTCCACCTCCCCATGCACCATTCTCTTCGATCCGTCAAAAGCCCTTACCACAATGTTACTAGGATTTAGAGTCAAACCCTCACAATCAAAACGATCCAACGCTTTCTTCGGCAGAACATTCAGTGAAGACCCGGTATCTACCAGCACATGAGCCATAGTGGTGCCTCTGCACTCAATCGAGACATGCAGAGCATCATTATGATTCCTTCCTTTTGGTGTCAGATCTGCATCTGAAAAACCCAGCCCATTGTCAGCAGTCAGGCTAGCCACACAATCTTTGAACTGATCTGCTGAAGTTTCCTGCGGCACATGCGCAATCCTGAGAAATGCAATCAAAGCCTTCACATGGGCTTCAAAACACAACAACAGAGACAACATGGATATCTTTGATGGGGTCTGCTCCAGCTGTTCGACCATATTGTAGTCGCTCTTCTTAATGATTTTCAATATTTACTCTATTTCTTGTTTAGAGGCTTCCACAACTATTTTCTTATGTGCCTCCGTCCGGGCAGACTCGCCTATAATTTCCTTGCCCCGAGTCCCAGATGGCTCAGCAGTATGGGTAATAACTGGAGTAGGAACAGGATAAATGTCAAGAGTTCTAGTTGGAGCGGCAATTGAAATAACAGTAGGCTTGATGATCTTCGGAGCAATCTCAAGAGAGAAAACCCTTTCACTTCGGGTAACCTTACTAATCCCGACAATATTACTGACATCAGTATCAGCTTCTTCATTCTTCAGATCTTGCTTAATGCCATGATAGTACACATAAGCACCATAATGCCATGGGACAGCTTTATCTGAGGTGTACGAGATGGGACCAGGAACGGTGATTATCAGCGGAGCAATTCTTTGAACAGGTGTAATCCTAACAGGTCTTCTCGAGGAAACCTTGGAAGGATTGGCGGAAATGGTTATAATAGCGACGTCTTCAATGGGAACAACAGGGATCACGATCTTCTCGAACAAAATCTCTTATTATCCATCAGGCGCTGAACACCTGACTTCAACAAACGGCAACCATAAGGTAGAATCGAACACATGTGGCAACCTTCACCATAACCCGGAAATAAACCGGCCAACAAAAATTCTTCTTAACAGTCATAAGAGGAGTAGAAATTTCTTCAACAGAGGTCACAAACAAATCAGTGTTAACAACATTAACTCCACGACCATGTTTGGGCATGAGAGCAGTTATAACATTCGGCTTTTTGGAGCATCGAAATCTATCTTCTTGGCTTCAAGCAAGTCTTGTACTTTGTTTCTCAGAGCCCAACAATCGTTTGTATCGTGGCCAGGACTCTCAGAATGGTAGGCGCATCGCGCGTTGGGATTGTATCTGGGAGAAGTAGTGTTTGGATTCTTGGGGGACTCTCTCAAGGTTGCCAAGTTGGATTTTAATAAATAAGGTGGAACTTAAACCAAAGTCATGTTGATGCGGGTAAACTGTCGTTGTGGTCTTTCCACCCTTTGTTGATTGTTGCATTGTGGAGCAACTGCGGGTATTGGTATCACTATAGCATTTACCGTTTGACAGTGTTCAGATCTGCATTGGCCCCTCGGGCTATAGACCGCACTGGCCTCCTTCTTACCAGCAAAAGGCTTCTTAGTTGAACTCGAGGAGGCATCCTTCTGTATTTTACCACTCCGAATTCCAGCTTCTACTCTTTCTCCAGTTAAAATCAGCTCAGTGAAACCAGATGATGAGCTGCCGATTAAGTGATTGAAAAATGGACCTGATAGTGTCCCTAGAAACATATCAACCAACTCCCTATCAGACAAAGCGGGTTGAACTCTCCCAGCCAAGTCTCTCCATTTTTTAGCATAATCTTTAAAACCTTCACCTGCACCCATGGACATACTCTGGAGTTGAGTACGAGTGGGAGCAAGGTCGGCATTATACTGATACTACTTGTAGAAAGCAGCAGCAAGATCTTCCCAGTTTCGGACACTGGCTCCCTCCAACTGGTAGAACCATTCAAGCTAAGTCCCTGACAGACGATCTTGAAATAAGTGCACCCACAAATTCCTATCAGCGGTGTGGGGTTGGATTTTCCTGACATAAGAGCGGAGGTGGAGTTTTGGGCAGGACACTCTATCATACTTGGCAAAAACCGGAGCTTTAAACTTCTGAGGGATGACCACTCCCGATACCAGTCCAAATTCTCTGAAATCCAAACCAGGTATCCTCTGAACTTCCATGGCACTCAGACGATCCTCTAACTGTTTGTATCTATCCTCCACAGGAGGATATTTCTCATCGTTGTAATCCGTATCATCGTCAGAAACTGCAGGACTAGGGTCCTTTTCTCCTTCTTGGTTTTCCCCTTCCTTGGATGAGAAGGTCATATCAGTTTGTTGCTTCAACCTTTCTCCAAACCTTCTGCCCATATTCAGAATACCGACAACCTTCTTCTTCTTCTTCTTCTCTTTCAGAATGAGGGCTTTCAGATCCTCTTGCCCTTTAGCCAGACTGATGAACGTCTGTTGGAATTGAGCGTTCTATGCCTGAAGATCTTTGATGACTTGATCGGAAGATATTTTTGCTGAAATAAACAGCGAAGAAGATGAGAAACCTGTAGTGGCACCTGTAATGATGTGTATGATAATGGGATGCACATGTAATGATTTCAAATACTTCGAGAAATTTAAATTTACAAACCAAAAATAAACAAAAACTTTATTAGCTTAAATTTGAAGGTTTAAAATGCCTTTAAGGCGTTATAAATAAGTAAATAAAACAAATCTAAAATTAGAAAAGAAAAATAAAAAGTCCCATGGACGCTTTCTCTTTGTGCTGATATAATCATTGAGCACTCTTTCTTCCTGGAGCTGTCTGGTGAGCTTTAAAACCTTCCTCTCTTGCTCATGGAATTGTTCCCTGTAAGTATCCCTCTCATTCTTCAGTTGAATCTAAGACCTCTGTAACTCCCCAAGATTAGTAGGCATGTAAGGATAAAGAACCGTGTAAGGAATGCCTTCTTCAGTAGTGGGCTCCACAATCACTGGTAATACGGCCACATAAGGCATCATGAGCTTCTGGGCCCGAGCTCGTACCCATTGGAGGTAAGGCTCCAAACGAATGGAAATCTTTGGTCCCAACTCTTTGGGGTCAGATCTGTTTACCATGCCCCAAGCTCGTATGAACCTCTAGCGATACTCATTAACATCATCCTCATAGTTGAATACAATGCCCTCAATAAGTAACTCATGGGGACCATCCCTTAGAGCATGACCAAATTGCCGCAAAGCTAGACAAGGATTGTAAGTTATACCCCCTCTGATACTAAGTAATGGGACATTAGGGTACTCCCCACATCGGTCAATAATAACAATGTCTTTCATAGCTCGGGAACACCAAAGAATATCCGTATGAGCGAGTGACATTATCCTGTGTGACCAACCCAAACCTTCTTCGTTCTTCAGTACAGACTTAGGGAGGTGAGAAATAAACCACCTCGACAGCAACGACATACAGCACATAAGCGTCCCTCTTATCTTCATGGTACGAGTATGGAGAGTGTGCAAAATATCTCCAAGCAAGGTAGGCACAGGGTTGCGAGAAAGGAAAATCTTGATAGCATTCACATCTGCGAAGGAGTCCAGATTAGGGAAGAGAACTAAACCATAGATAAGAAAAGCCAAGACCTCCTCAAAAGCCTGAAAATCCAAATCATCCCAAAATAGTTGAGCCTTGTATCAGAAATTTGGCTAGAAAACCCCCAACTCTGTTTCGAGTTTCCCAATTGGATACCACGTCGGCCCGTTTCAAATGCAGAGCTGAGGCAATGACTTCCGACTTAGGAATTTCTTCTATACCTGTGAAGGGTAACTGTTCAAGAATGGGTATGCCCAATAGCTGAGAGAATTCTTCCAAGGTGGGTACCAACTGATAATCTGGAAAGGTGAAGCAGTGATGCTTGGGATTGAAGAACTGAAAAAGTACGCTCATCATCTGTTTATCAAGTTTTGAAGTAACCAGGCTAAGAAGTTGACCGTGTCTCTTAATGAAATTAGAAGTTTCAAAGACTCTTGATACTAGCTCTTTGAGTTGGGAAGATATATGCACAAAGCTGATTCAGATAGTATTTCTATGCACGGAAGCCATGATATGCAAAACAGAACAAAGATAAATTCCCTTGGTCTTTGAAATGGTTAGTGTAATGAAGCATGAAGGCCATGTTATAATGTATGATGTCATGATAAACCACAAGTATAGCAAGGTATTACAAACACAGTCAAATCACACAAAGCCCTTAGGTTTAAGGCTTGCATGAGGTCAAAGGTAATACCCTCTCGAAGTTAAGTTGGTTTCAAACCTGTCCTAGAAAAAGTAATCAGGTTCTATAGGATCTCAATATCACTGACCATCTTTTACCGGTTATGGTTTCAGCTCACACAATCTTTTCTTGCATCCAAAATATCCCAAAAGTCTGGTCTCAATGAGTGTAGCATCGAGTATCAACCAGTTCTCAGCTTTACACCGAGGTCGGCTATCTCGCTAATTTCTAATGGCCAAGTTGTTCAACTAAGGTTCTAAGGTCCCTTGGTGCTTCGCGACACCACGCAGCGGCCTCGTATTCTCCTCGTTTCACCATAAGGGATACCGGTACCAACCAAAGTGCCACACCAATGTAGCTACTACTTCAACCATATCGGTCCACGCCATACAGTTCCCTCACAGTCTATTGCTACTTACCTAAAAGGTGTTCCCCAGATCCGGGTGTAGGATCTATAGTAACCCCAAACAGAGCCCTCAAAAATAAAGCAAACAAAGCAATCAAGAGAAGCAATTTTAATGACCTAGATCCTAAGGTATACCCCACTTATAAGTCCGCAGCAGAGTCGCCAGTTCTGTCATATGGTGGCAGAACCGACTGTTTAACACTGGTTTGCATTTTGCATTTTGTATTCGCAAAATGTCGCGGTAAGCAAGAGTCGCCACCGACTTTTATTTCATCCAACCGGAAAGGAAAAAAGTACAGAAAAAATCCTTTTTAGAGATTTTGAGTACGGGGGGTAGATTATAGAAAGGGAAGGTGTTAGCACCCTTTATATCCGTAGTTATCTACGGGCTCTTAGGTACTTGCTCATTTTCAAATTGCTTGTGTGTGTGCTTTTCTTTTGGATAATGTTTTACTTCGTGATAACCCTTGTATTAGTCCTCAAGGATGTGACGAAGTTGTTTTGAAAATTTGTTTGAAAAGTGTAAGTGTGAAAAATTTTGATTTGAGCAAGTACCTACTAGCATCTACCTACTCGAAAAAAGATCGTTTCTATTCTTGTTTCCTTTAGACAGCGTTATCCTACTATTGAGAAATATGTAGCACCGTCGTTGGAGTTGTAAGGGTCAATTCGAAAGGGACGTACGGTCATTAAAGCAATATTAGGACACCTTAGTAGTAACCCTAGAGTCTTAAGATCGTATTTGAGGCAACATTCGAATGGGACATTTGATCTTTTTTAGACAGGAGGGCAACCACTAAGACACCCTATGCTTAATGATCATTTACCGAAGGCAACCGAAGTGAGAGTATACCCTAAGAATGAATATGTGCGAGTGATTTGTTTTCAGTTTATTATCTTTGCATATTAGGGTTTTCTAACCATTTTAATTTTGTCATGCATTCTTGCCATACAATCCTATAAGCATACATCTAGACAGTTAAATATTTGCGGGAATTAAAAATGCGAGAAAATAAACCTAGCTATTACAAGGCTTCGGGGAGGGGGATTATTTACATAACAAAAAATCGGGGATTTAAACAATAAATAAAAACCCTAAGTTAACTATTACAAACCCTGAACAGTTACAAAATAATGGCAAAATAATTAACAAGCGCGCGGCGAATTAAATGTGAGACGATTAGGGTTTTGACCCTTTGACTAATCCTATTTGCGATTGATTAAAGAAAAATGTTTTTTTGTCATGTTTTGTTATTTAAGAAAAATAATGGAGAATTAAATTAAAAGAAAGTCATAAGTTCTAATTAATGTTAATTAAGAATAACAATTAAGTTAACCTATTTTTGTGTTTTTGTTTGAAAAAAGAAAAGAATTAAATCAAGAACTTAAACCTAACTTTCTAATTGATTTTAATTATAGAAAAAACAAATTAAAGTTACCCTAAATTAAATTAACTTAATTAAATTAAATTTGATAAAAAAACCTAATTCTAATTTTTTGTGAATTCTTGATTTTATGATTTTATAAAAAAATTGATTTTAAAATAAAATAAATAAAGAATTAAGAATAAAGTAAAAATAAAATAAAAAGAAAAAAATGAGGAATAGGCCTGATAGTGTTAGCAATTCTGGGGGTGTAGATCTGAATTCTTTTGGCCCAAATACTCCCAGCCTGGTTGACCACGCTTGATCTGATGTGGGTGTTGACTTGAGGAGCATGGTAGACCTTCATTGGAGAGGCGTGGGATCTGGCTAGCTGGGCATCAAACAGATGAATGTTAATGATGTATGGTGGTCACCAAGAAGAGCAATGCGCTGGATCAACTGACTGAAAATAATACAAATGAAAACGCTGAGACCTGGGGATTGAACCCAAGTCCTTATGCTCAAATCCAATGCTTGCTTTCCAGCTGCGCTACTATGTTCTTTTGTTCATATAATAAAAACAAAACAATATAAGCACAATACACAATAGATTCAGAAAATGCACGCTAAATTTAAACCAGCCATTCATGGGCTGCCACGCCTCATCTTCTTCCCTAACCCGTGGCTTTAGGCCACAGACTTTTACCAACGGCAATTTCCCGTCACTATAAGCTATAGCGACGGATTTGGTTTGTAGCTAAAAACCTGCGTGATTCAAATATGTGATATAGGCAATATAAATTGAAAACAAAGCTAGGGATCAATAAGGAATTAAGCCCTGAGTCTAATGGTATCCAGAATTCCTCTCAATTTGCCCTGAAAGAGAAAGCCCTAATTTTGAGTTTTCGAACCCTAGTAATGGCAAATAGTTATTCATGCATCAAAGCTTAAATCTAGGCTATCAAAAAGCTTCCTAGCATGATCATAAACATGTATATGCAAACAAATTAGACTGAAAATGCATAAAACTAGAAGAACAAGTTTGAGTTTAGAGGATGCAAACCGTGATGTGTAGCTTGCATTTCTGATGGTTTGAGGAGTTGGGAATGATTGGAATCGCTTCAGTGCGCGCCCAGGAAGAGATTGCTGGCCTTAGATTGCTTTGAATCGTCCCCTAACCTGAAAACCAAATCACACTTTTTGCCAACTTTTTTCAGTCTTTTCTATGCCTCTCACGACCTTTAACCCTTGTTTTTTGATCTGGAATTCTTCATTATATAACCTAGAATGAATTAGGTTAACAAACTTGGACCAAATCTTTGCATTTATCCAAGATTTGATTTTATTTGCAAGCCATATGATATGTTCCTAGTTTGAGCCAAAACATGCCTTTCTTGTATCAATTGCCCTTGATTCGATTTGCTCTTGTTTACTCAGTATTTCTTGATTGCTAATCTGTCAAAAAAACAAATCAAATCATATCTTTATTAATTTTCATCATTTATTTGATTTAATTCACTTTTTAATTAATGAAAAATCAAAATAAATTGAAAAATGAAGCACATAATGGGTGAGTGAACATTTGAGTCGTGGACCACATTATAATTGAGGTGCAAGCATAAAAAGTTGGGCCCATTTAGCAAAAAATGCAAATTTGAGCACATTTGACTTTTGGCAATTTTGCAAAAATGGTCAACTTGGTCAATGCGTAACTCTCTCAATTTTGACCCTAGAGAGGTGTTCATGGACTTTTTAGAAAGCTTAGGATGTCTTCTAAACAACCCTTTCGTATAATCTCAATTGAGTCTTCCATGTTCATGTATGAAGCTTTGACCCAAAAGGTGTTTTTGTTGACTTTTCAAAAGGACCTATAATGTCAAAATTCATATCTTTTTGTGAGTGCATATTCTAAACTTGGGAGATGAATATGAATTGTTGGTAATTTCATCCCCTTAAAAATGAGCTTTGGATGGGAAATTTCTGATAAAGTATGAGAAAGTTATGCTTGGTCAATGTTGAGTTGACTTTTCCTACAAAACCCTAATTTAGCAACTTTTGGGTTTTGATGAATTGTGAGCAAGCCTTGAGTAATCATGATAAACCCTTGATCAAATGATGGATAATACTTAAAAATGATGATGTGGACCATAAATATTGAAGTTTGACTATGTGTGGGCCACAATTGACTTTTGACCTAGTACAGTTGATTTTCAGGCATTTGAGCAATTGACTGGGCACACTTCTTCTGCAAGGCTTGAAACTTGACATGGATGATCTTGAGAACATATTAGGACAATGGTGAGAATTTTAGCTTTTTGTGGTTCACGCATCTTGATGAAGATGGAAACCCTAATTTGAGGTAGACTTCCTTAGGAGAGAGTTTGTCTGGTAAACTCTTGAACTTCCTTGAGCAATTTGGGGACCTCACTTGCCATGTGTTGAGAAATATGGGAGGTCAAATTTTGGGGTACAACATGGTGTAAAGTCGAAGTGATAACCCCTGCCTCATGTATCCACAACCGTCCCAGTAAGCAGCTATAAGCGGGTACAATATCCATGACCTGGAAAATAATCTTAAACAAATGTGGGCCTATATGAATAGGCAAGTCCACTTCACCAATAACAAATTTCCTTGATCCATCAAACGCTTTCACAATAATTCCACTTGGGCACATGGGCGTTCCTCGATATTTCAATTTCATAAGCATGCTCCTTGGTATAATGCTCAATGTAGATCCATTATCAATCAGCATATTGGATAATGAATCATTCTTGCAGTTCATAGAGATGTGGAGGGCCATATTGTGATTCCTTCCTTCATCGGGCAGTTCATCATCGCAGAAACTCAGGTTATTACATGATGTAATGTTCCCTACTACACTTCTAAATTAGTCTACAGGCATATCACTTTCCATGAAATCTTGGTCTAATACTCTCATCAAAGATTCTCTGTGAGCAAAGGAGTTCATCAATAAAGCCAAGATATATATTTTTGAAGGAGTCTGCAGTAGCTGATCTACAATTCTGTATCCTCTCATCTTGATTATATTCAAAATATCATCCACCTCTTTTTCTAGCGTATCTCCACTAGATTCACCCACTGCCTTCTTGGGTTCAAGATTTTCAACGATTTTCTTTCCAGTACTAACATCTCCATGAACAACTGGTGCAAATACACGACCATTGCGGGTCACTCTACTAGTCTCAACAATATTTCCAATATTAGGAATTGGCTAGATGAGAACTTCCACACCATCCTCTAAGATTGTAGCATTATATTTGTAGGGTACAGCCTTGTCTGACTTGTAGGGGACAAAACCCGACAAACTAATCACCAATAGAGTAATAGCTGGCTTGCCATGATATTCAACTTCAAAATGGGTGGGTGAACCAAAACAAGGAACAATAACATTTACTCCCTCTTCAACACATTCATTCATTACAGAGTCATCCTTGGAAAACAAATCTTCATCCGAGGAGAAAAACTCATATGCAGAGGCATACTCATCATCTGACTCTTCTTCAGCCAAACAAACCTCAATCACATCTACTTCATGGTAATCATCCCTTTGACCTGTAACCTTAGTAGTTCCATTATCCAACAACAACTGAACACCTTTCTTTACAATTGAACATCCTCGGGAGTCCCGGCAGCAAATTCGGCAAGATCCATACTGATGTTCTACCTGACCAGCCATGTGGCAGAAAGTAGCATGCAGTTGTACAAGATCCTCATTCATATATTCCACATCAAAGATTCTGAACTCTCCATGACATCCAGAAACCATGTTTACTTCCTCTTCATACTCTGTCCTAGGCCTGATTATGTGGATGAGGCCCTCATCCATCATGTCTTGTAAATCAACCTTTATCTTGTCACAACCCTGTATATCCGTACTGCAAATAGCACAACTGACATGGTCATGCGTATAGTAGCTAAATTCACAGAGGTCTACATGTATTTTCACCAAATTTCCTCTAACCAATTTAATATCAAAAACCCAGAAGTCGCCTGAACAATCGGCCACCATGTTCACGGCATTTGCTCCTCCATGCTTCGATAGAGGATTATCTTTCACATTAGGGCCAACATCCTTGAAAGATAAGATACCAGACTTCACCAATTTTTGTACTTCGGTCTTCAAAGGATAGCAGTTCTCAACATTGTGCCTTGGTGCTCCCTGATGAAAAGCACATGTTTGGTCTGCCTTATAATACCAAGGCAACAGGGACGGTACATCGGGAGATGGTCGGGTCTGAACCAACTTCTTCTAAATTAACGCCGGGAGTAATTCTGTATAGCTCATAGGAATAGAGTCATAACTCCCCCTTCTCTGATTATATCCTTGACTCCCCTTATGGGATGGTCTCTGATAAGCAACGGTAGTTAGATCTACACCAACGACTGGAGTCACTGAGGCAACCTGTGGATGACGTTGATAATTTCTTCTAGGAGAATTAACCCTCCTTTCTTGTATGAGATTGTTTATTTCTCCTTCCTTCTTTTTGGAAAACCCATAGGATGACTTCTTCGCACTTCCAGAACTTTCACTTTTTATTAGACGACCCTCTCTTATAGCCTCTTCTAATCGGATACCCATGCCTACCATTTCACTAAAGTCACTTGGAGCACTCTCTACCATCCTCTCATAGTAGAAAGCACCCAGAGTCTTCAAGAAAATCTTATTCATCTCCTTCTCTTCCATGGGAGGAATCACTTGGGCGGCTGCCTCACGGCATCTCTGTGCATATTCTTTGAATGATTCCCTGTCCTTCTGGACCATGGCCCTGAGTTGATCACGGTCAGGTGCCATGTCCATGTTGTATTTGTATTGTCTGATAAATTCTTCTCCCAAGTCATTGAAAGTATGGATATATACGCTATCCAAAACTATATACCACTTCAGCGCAGCACCAGTCAAACTATCCTGAAAAAAGTGAATCAGCAGACGCTGATCATCAGTGTGGGTAGACATTCTTCTTACATACATCACAAGATGAGCACGAGGAAAAGTATTGCCCTTGTACTTCTCGAATTCCGGGACTTTAAACTTCGCAGGTATCTTGACATTCGGTACTGTGATACAGTGGGAGAACTGACTTGAAGGTTTTGTGTTTTATCGCAAAATGTTGCGGTTAGCAAGAGTCGCCACCGACTTTTCTTTTATCCAAAAGGAAAGGTGAAAAATCACAGGAAAGACCTTTGAGATTGTTTCTTGAGTTCGGGGGGTAGATTATGAAAAGGGAAGGTATTAGCACCCTTTTCATCCATGGTTTTCCATGGGCTCTTAGTTACTTGCTAGATCACTTGCTTTTGTTTGAAATTGTGCTTTGTGTGGTTTTGAAAGTATTTTGTAAAATAGGCCATTGTTTAGGCAATCTTTGTAATGATTCTCGTTCGTAAGAATGTATACAAAGATGTTTGTCTTTTTGAAAATGTTTTCAAGTTTGTAAGATGTTTTGAAATATGTGTGTTTGTTTTGATAATAGCAAGGATATTTGTTTTAAATGGAGCAAGTAACCAAAAGTAATCGACCTACTCAAATTTCTTTCTTGTTCATTTTCTTTTCCTTTGATATTGTTGTCTTACCATTGATTTGGTAAGCAACCCTATCCTTGGATGTAAACGGGACGGGCGTGGGTCATCGTATAACCATGATTAGCAATGTTGCGAAGTATCTTAGCATTTTGAGGGACTAAGATCATTTTTGTAAGGCAACTTTGAATAGCGTCATTGAGGGACTATGATCTTGTTTTTTTGTTTGTTTTGCTAAGATACCTTACATGCGTAACATGGCCATTTTGTTCAAGGCAACCAAGTGGAGTAACCCTAGGGGTGTTTGTGTGCAAGTGTGTCATTTCCATGCTTGATTTTGTCTTGAATTAGGGTTTTCTATTTGATTGGTTTTATCTTGCCATACAAACCCTAATTATTAACAGGTTATATATAAAGCGATAAATTACGGAAAGTAAATATCCTACGCTATTACAATCATTTAGGGATAGGGTGCACAAATTTACAAATGGAGATTGCAAGAAATTAAAATCCTAATTATCTATTACAACCATATTAAATAGCCATGAAGAAAATATATGAAGCATGTAAAAATAAAGAAAAAAATGAAAGGAAAAGAAAACATTTTGGATCATTATTTGTCGACACATGCCGTAAAATCAAGCTTCTCGAATGCACTTTTGTTTTGATGAAGACAAATCATGATTGATAAAGAAGGCACAAATTATTGATCAAGCTAAAAGCCTCTTTGGATGAAGTCTTTGGTTCAAGCCCTTAGCAAATTTCAAGGTATAATGATAATACCTACCTTGAACTTAAGATATATATGCTCAATGGTAAAAAAGAAAACATTTTATATTGTCCAACTCTTTATTCAAGTTTTTTCAAAGCAAAAATTTATTTTTTATTTGAGTGAAATCGATTTGCATGTTAGTGCAATCGATTACATGCTTCATTTTTTCAAAACATTGGCTATTGACTTCCAGTGCAATCGATTTGCATGGTTGTGCAATCGATTGCACACTCAAAACTTTTGGAAATCTGGCTACTAGAACCCTGTGCAATCGATTTGCATGGTTGTGCAATCGATTGCACACTCAAAATATTTGGAAATCTGGCTACTGGAACCCCGTGCAATTGATTTGCATGGTTGTGAAATCGATTTCCTGCTGTATGGTTTTGAAAAACAGCTGCCTTACACCTGCCTGTTCATGATACTATTTCATGGAAAAACTTTTCACTCAATCTTGGGAATTGTTCATGATTTTTTGTAAACCTTTTCTTCAAAGATCACTACATTTTAGCCTCAAAAATAAACCAAATGATGATGATTGAAATGAAGAGTTTAAAGTTAAGGAGACTTACCTTACAGCTAGAATTTATGTTTTGAACTTGAGGTGTTGCCTTGTGGACTGTTATGACCTTTTTCAGTTATGAGATTTTGAGAGTTTGTCAATAAAACTTCCGGTTTTATTTCTCTCTTTTCCTTCTTCTCTCTCTCCTCTTTTTTTTTCTCTTGCAATTGGCCTCTCTATTTATAGATAAGGTTTGAGACTTCAAACAACTCATATTTTGAAAATCACATGTTATAGTTATCTTGCTTGTTTTTGAAGCAAACATGAAGGACATGTTTCTAATGCTTGTACCAAGCTATGTAAAGTGGTTGATCACTTTAAATATGTTTGTTCTGACTTGTAGAAGTTGAGTGTGATTAGAACAACAAGTTAGAGGCTCAAGAAATTGACTTTATGATTAAAGTGAACTTTGCAAGAATGGCAATGGTGCCTTTGTGCCAAAAATGGAAAGATGCAATGGACAATACTTGAACCACTTGGATAATGGTTCAATCAATTGTGTAAACATCTTATTATGGGTAGATTTGCAAGTCAAGAGGCCTGCAAAGTTAATATTGTGCAGCATGACTAGGATTTTTGTTCCTTGTTCATCACAAATCTGCCTTGTAAATCAAGAATGAATATCCAACTTCAGATCCTTGTATCTTCTAACTCAAATATGATAAATTCATGCTCTTGGATGTTTTGGAAAGCTTGAAACATCCTCTATAACTTTCATGTTTACCACTTTAGTTAAATCAAACTAGAAATTGATGGAAATTGGCCAAGAAGTTAGGATAAAAACCTGTCCAAACCTGCTGAAAAATTCTCTAAGTGTTTATTCAAAAATGCCATGACTTCATGAATTTATAACTCAAAATCCAAACATTTCTAGAAAAAGTCCTGCTCTACAATGTTTTAGATATCATTGATATCTACAACTTTTATGTTGGAGGTTTTCCTTGAATCATCTTGCATCATGGCAAAAAATTGGCATGAAACGGTGAAATTATCATGTGTAAAAACACTTAGAAAATTTCTAAGTCTTGGAAATCTTGACTTTTCAAGTTGACTTTTGACTTTCTTAACTTCTTGATCTTCAAGCTTGATATTTTTTAATGTCTTGATGAATTTTGTTATTTGAAACTTAATGTTGACCAAAAAGTCAAAGTTTGACTTTTGGTGCTACAATTGACTTTTTCACCAATACGGATGATTTTAGGTCATCTGATCAATTGACTGAGAAAAAATGTGATCCAAGACCTTAAACTTGACATGAGCAATCTTGAAAGTCCAAAATGATCCATGAAAGTCAAATGGGGCATTAAAAGTCCATTTGTCCTTGTGCAAACTCAAACCTTAATTTTCAGTCATCAGTGCTTGAGGAGGTGTCTTAAGCTTGATCAACCTTAGTGCAGTCTTGAACCAAAGGAGATCTTGTGAGATATTAATTGAGAAATGAGAGGGAAAATTTTGGGGTACAACAGCTGTCCTTGTTCAATCTTCTTAAGCCTGAAGAGTTAGATTGGTGAGTTTTGCCATTCGTGATCTGAAGGTGGAAGATGATTGGACACTAGAGTGCCCAGAAATTTGCACTTGATCATGTTGTGGTTGATTGTATAGGGAATGGGCTTAAAGATTCCATTTGGAGAGATGATGGATAGTTACTGGAGATGGGCTTGTAGATGCCATCTAGAGGTGATTGTTGAACTGTATTTAAGAGGGAATCTGAATGAGTATCAGAATGGCATCTGTGTCTGGTGCGTGTCCGTACTGTATCTGAAAGAGGTTTTGATTAAGTATCAGAATGGAATCCGTGCCTGGATCATATCTGAACTGTATCTGAATGTTGAATTTGAATGAGTATCAGGATGGCATTCGTATCTGGTGCGTATCTGAACTGTATCTGAAAGCTGAATCTGAATGAGTATCAGGATGGCATCCGTATCTGGTGTGTGTCTGAATTGTATCTGAAAGATGAATCTGAATGAGTATCAGGATGGCATCCGTATCTGGTGCATATTTGAACTGTATTTGAAAGTTGAATCTGAATGAGTATCAGGATGGCATCCGTATATGGTGCGTATCTGAATTGTATCTGAAAGTTGAATTTGAATGAGTATCAGGATGGCATCCGTATCTGGTGTGTATTTGAAAGATGTATTTAAATGAGTATCGGGATGGCATTCGTATCTGGTACGTATCTGAACTGCATCTGAAAGCTGAATCTGAATGAGTATCAGGATGGCATCCGTATCTAGTGTGTATCTGAACTGTATCTGAAAGCTGAATCTGAATGAGTATCAGGATGGCATTCGTATCTGGTGCGTATCTGAACTGTATTTGAAAGATAAATCTGAATGAGTATCAGGATGGCATCTGTATAAGGTGCGTATCTGAACTGTATATGAAAGCTGAATCTGAATGAGTATCAGGATGGCATCCGTATCTGGTGCATATCTAAACTGTATCTGAAAGCTGAATCTAAATGAGTATCAGGATGGCATCCGTATCTGGTGCATATCTGAACTGTATTTGAAAGTTGAATCTGAATGATTATTAAGATGGCATCCGTATCTGGTGCGTATCTGAACTGTATCTGAAAGCTGAATCTGAATGAGTATCAGGATGGCATCCGTATCTAGTGCGTATCTGAACTGTATTTGAAAGCTGAATCTGAATGAGTATCAGGATGGCATCAGTATCTGGTGTGTATCATCATTAGCAAATGGAACCATACTCATTGAAAGAGATGCAGCAAGAGCAGCATGCACCACAGGAGGTGCAGGAGTAACAATAGTCTGAACAACTGGAGTATCTTGAGGACCAAGATTGAAACCTTCAGGCACAAAGTTCTCTGGCATTCCCCATGGACAACCTTGAGGCATGTGATTCTGAACAACAACTGGAGTAGCAGAAACAGGAACTGTCGGAGCTTCAGTAGTAACCCCTGTTGGTTGAGGTTGAATACTCGGTGGCTGATTCTGAGCAACCACCAGAGATTCAATCAGAGCAGTAAGATTGGCCATGCCAGCCTTCAAAGCAGAAACTTCCCCGCACAGCTCGCGATTCTCTTGTTCTAAGTTGTCCATCTTCCTTCTGAAATTAGCTCGAGCATTGTAGTGGTGAGACAGCTTGCTGAACAAAGTAAATAAGCTTGGTAAGACACCTGGATATGCATAACAAATGCAAGAAATATGTGCAATATGATGCATGATATGCAATGCACATGATTTATTTTATTATTAATATTTCAAGGGACTTAAAGATTTATAGACATATTGTAAATATCAAAGTAATAACACATTTGAAATACTGAAAATTTTTATTATAATAACTTCAAAATGGATTACAAGTTTCAATAATCCCAAGTATAAGATGAAAATAAAGTCTAAAACCCTAAGAATTAAAGCTGACAGAGATCACTCTATACGTTGGCGCTTCCATATAAGCCTGGCAATCTGAGCCTTCAACCTTTGATTTTCTTCTGCATACCTGGTGGAAATCTCCTTCCAATCACTTGAATCAGGAAGTGAGCAACTAGAAATTGACTGAATCTTATGATAAAATAAATCCCCTTGCCTAGCCATGGTCTCTACTGCCTGACTCTCAAGAATCTCAATCAAGTCATATTTCTCCTTCAAGTCTGCTCTATAGGAAATCTCTAAAGTTTGGAACTTATTCTTCCAAGCATCCTTTTCCTGCTGCATTCTGACCAAAGAAAGTTGTAGCTCTTCTCTATCATCCAATAATAGAGGATTGGCCTTCACAAACAAATCAGGCATAGATGCTTCTAGGGAATACGACATCTTCAACTGAATAGCTCTCGCTTGGACCCACTGAAGATATGGCTCCAAAGAAACAACACCCCTAGGTCCCAAGTCTTTCCTACTCTTTCTATGAATGTGACTCTAGGGCTTCACAATCTGCTCCCTAGCTTCCTTATGGTTTTCTTCCTCCTTCAAGAAGAAACTACTCAAATGTATACTATTTGGTTTATCCCTCATCGGATAACCAAGTTGTCGTCGTGCAAGAACATGGTTATAGTTAATTCCTCCCTTTGTACCAAGAAGGGGTACATTGGGGAAACTACCACAATTATTGACAATCTCTACATCCTGATAAGCTCGATGATACCAATAAATATCCGAGTGAGTAAGTGCCATAATCTTAGGAGCCCAACGGGGTTCCTTCCTGACATCCTAGAAAGCATCAGACTGAGGCATATGAGAAATAAACCACCGGTACAACAGAGGCGTACAACAGACAATCATCCCCCCATGATAAGAATTACAGAGATGAATAGAGTAATAAGAATCACCCAACAATGTAGGAGCTGGGTTTCCAATCATGAAGATCCTGATAGCATTAATGTCAACAAATCTATCCACATTAGGAAATAAAAACAAACCGTAAGCAAGTAGAGCAAAGATGGCCTCAAAAGCGACTGTACTCTTCATCTTGGCAAAGTAATGAGCTTTCTCCAATAAGAACTGAGCTGGTAATCCTCTAATCCCTCCTTTAGTATTCATATGGTCTTCACCCTCAGACTTCCCCATATGGATCAAGGCAGCAATCTCATGTGGTTTTGGCTCACCCTCCAAACCAGTAAAAGGAACACGATCAGTAACAGGTAAATCTAACAGATAAGAATACTCCTCTAGTGTAGGCATCAACTGATAGTCGGGGAAAGTAAAGCAATGATACATCGGATCATAGAACTGGACTAAGGTCGAGATAATGCCCTCCTTCATCCTAAGCTTTATGAGAGGAATTATGGATCCGTACTTCTTCCGAAAATCTGCAGAATACTCGATCTTGGGAATTAGAATGATCAACTCATCTATCTTGGGATCTTTGAAACTGTATTTTCCAGTCTTTCTTTTTCCAGAATCCATGGTCAAAAGGTACCTGAGATATTCACAAATGGTCAACTTTCAAGTCCCTTGAAATGAGATTTTTTCAAAAGATGCTTATGAGTGCATGGATGCATGATGCAACAATCACACACAAGATCACACGCATAGGGTTCATAGGTTCAACGTCACGAGCATGAGGTCGAAGGTACTACCCATAAGGTATGGTATAAAAGTTATCACCTGCCGAACAAGCTTCTAGAGGTTCCCAGAGTCTATATCCTTCCTTCGAATATTACCAACTTCCTAATTAACTTGGTAATTAGCAATATTCTCAAGAAAAACTCGTCCGAGCATAGTATCGCGTGACAACTATTTCTGGATTACTCTGCCATAGCTTCCGCACTACACCTAAAAGGCCAATATGGGTTAGGTAATCTATGGTCCTCAGCTTCAAAAGGCTGTCGAAAGTAGTATGCCTTCCCAATTACTCGGTAAACGACACTACAGTCAAAGGGACCTCCACTGAGTGGGGGGTCTCATGCCTCCTTTTTTGGGATTACTCCCTCAAAGTTAACATGATTATACCGCTCGTCCTATCTTAAAGTTTTCCCAAGTCTGAGTATAGGACTTATAATTAATCACCAAGCACCCTGAAAACCAGGAAATGTCGGTGGGAGAATTGACTATTTTTACTGGTTTGTGTTTTTTGTTCGCAAATTTCACGGTAAGTAAGAGTCGTTGCCGACTTTTATTTCATCTGACAAAGGAAAAGGGAAAAGAGCAGAAAAAAATCCTATTTCGAGATGTTTGAGTATGGGGGATAGATTATAGAAAGGGAAGGTATTAACACCCTTTCTATCCATGGTTTTCCATGGGCTCTTAGGTACTTGCTCATTCTTAAATTGCTTTTGTGCTTGAAAAGTTTTGAAATTTTCCTTAGTGCAGTGTTTCACTTTATGGTAACTCTTGTATCAGTCCTCAAGGGTGTGATAAAATGTTTTTGAAAACTTTAGTTTGAAAAGCTTGTTTGAAAGTGTATGTGTAAAAATTGGTTGTTTTGAGCAAGTACCTAAAAGTTTCTACCTATTCGAAAAAAGTCTGTTCATTTTCTTATTTCCTTTAGACAGCGCTATCCTACTATTTAGGAGTAGGTAGCTCCATCGTTGGAGTTCAAGGGACAATTGTAAGAGACGAAAGCGACAATTACGATCACCAAAGCAATGGTTTGGAAACCTTAGTAGTTACCCTAGAGTCCTAAAGATCTTTCCGAGGCAACATTCAAATGAGTCATTTTTTTGATCTTTTGGGACTACAGGACAACCACTAAGACTCCCTATACTTCATGATCGTTTACCGGAGGCTACCGAAGCGGGGCAAACCCTAGGAGTGAGCATGTGCAAGTGTTTATTTTTCAGTTTATTTATCTTTGCACAATTAGGGTTTTCTATGTTCATTTAATCATTATCTTTTGCATACAAGCCTACTATCCATACATCTAGACAGTTTATAGTTGCAGAAAATTAAAAGTGGAAAAGTAAATCTATGTTATTACAAGGCTTCGGGGAGGGGAATTACATAATCAAAAACCGGGGGAAAATAGTAAATGCAAATAGTAAACCTAAGTTAAACTATTACAAGCTCGAAGCAATTACATTAGTCGGAGAATAGATAAATGTGCGATGAAATTAAATACGAAATTAAAATTAGATTCAAAGATATTTAATTTAATAGATAAAAATATTTTTTGGATTTTGAGAAAAAAATAATTAATTTTACAAATTAACCTAACTTCTAATTGTTTTTTAATTATGAAAACAAAGGAATTTAAGTTATTCTAATTACTAATTAGTTAATAAAAAAATATCTTATGAAAACTCTAATTCTCATGTTTTTTTGTGATTTCTTGATTTAATTAAAAAAATGATTTTTCTTTGTAAAAAATAATTAAACAAATAAATAAAACAAATAAAAGAAATTTAAAAGAAAAAATAGATTGGGCCTGGTGTAAAAGTATTTCTGGGGGTGTGAACTGGAATTTCTCTAGGCCTAGGATAGCTGGAGTTTGATCTAGTGCCCTTGAATCTGGGACGCCCACCATGCACCACACCTACTGCGTGTTGGATCTTGGAGGGAGATGAATCTGACGATCATATTCTGAGTTGCCTGATGGACATGCTGAGTAGTAGCGCATTAGATCCTGCATATGAATGTTAGAAAAAAATGCAAAATTGGATTTCTAGGATCGAACCCAGGTCTTTGACGTTACATGCTTGTTCCCTGGCCATCTGCGCTAGTTAATTCATTCGTTGATATAACAACATAAAAAGAATATAAGGAAAAAAAGTTCCAGTGTTGAGTCAAACTAGACACGTAGGCATTGTGGGGCCCTGGTGATTCAAAGAGCCAATTAGACTTGGAGAGAGGAACCCCATTATTGGATCCAGCCAATGGGATGCTTGGAAACAGCCACGCATGCTTGGACCACCGCTTGCAAAAGTCAAGCCACCGGCCACGGTGGTCCAGGTCACCTTCTCCGGTGACCCAAGAATTTGGAACCTACGAAATATGTCATATCAAGGCATAAAAAGGACCCTACCCCCCTTATAATTTCCCAAGGAATCCAATGGGGGTGTCTGTTTTGACTGAAACGGCCTCTAAGTCAAGATACGAAGGAGATGGACCTTCGTGCCCTAACAATGGCACTTCTCCGTTTTCACGTCCAAACTTCTGTACGATGGTTCTAAACACTTACAAGCATGATATTAAACACAAATATATGCAAAGATATTATTTATATGCCATGAATAAAAAGTTTGAACCATGAGAAGTTGGAAAACCGTGATTTGTTGGAGAGGGAGTTCTTGTGTGCTTTAGCCTTCAAAGAGGGTTGGGTTGGCTTGCTGAGAGTCTCAGGAACATGAATGGATGAATGTAAGTGCTTGAAACCGGTTGGAGAAGAAGATCTTGAGTTACACCACTTTGAATAATTTTGAAACTTTTCTAGGGCTTTCTGTAGCAGCTGCGCGTGTCCATTAGGGCTGGAAGGTTTGTGACTATATAATATATCACATTAGGTCAACAAAAGTAGAGGAAAATCCAAGCTTTCATGAGAAAATATTTTCTTTCAATTATGTGATTTTTTTACTTTTTTTAGACCAAATTCAATCTTCTCTTCTCTCCACGAATTTTCCTTGATATGCCAGCACATTTTGCCCTTTATTTGATGAGAAAAATATTTGAAATCAAATCTTATATTATTTCTATTATTTATTTATTTTATTTTGCATTTTAATGAATAAAATATCAAAATAAATAGCATAAATAATAAAATAACGCATGGGTGGGCTTGGAGGTCGTGGACCATGTTAGAAACATGTTTCAAACATAAAAGGATGGGCCCATTTGGAAAAATTCAAGTTTGGCCAATATTGACTTCATGCACTTTTTCAAAAATTGGTCAACTTTAGCAATGTATATCTCTTTCAATTTTAACCCTAAGATGGTGTACTTGGACTTTTTATAAAGCTTAGGATGTCCTCTAAGTAACCTCTTTGGTTTCATCTCAATTGAATCTTCCATATTCATATAAGAAGCTTTGACCCAAAAGGTGTTTTTGTTGACTTTTTGAAATGACCTATAATGTCTGAATCTATATCTTTTCATGAGTGCATTTTTTAAAATTGAGGTCTGAAGATGAGTTGGGAATTTAATTCTCTTCAAAATGAGCCTTGGATGATAAATTTATGATAAAGTATGATAAAGTCATGCCTAGTCAAAGTTTGGTTGACTTTTCCTATAGAAACCCTAATTTAGCAACTTTTGAGTTTTGATGAATTAGGAACATTCCTTGAGGAATCATGATCAACCCTTGATCAAGTGATGGATATCACTTAAAAATGTTGATGGTGACCAAAAATATTGAAGTTTGACTGTATGTGGGCCATAGTTGACTTTTGACCTAGTACAATTGATTTTCAGGCATTTGAGCAGTTGACTGAGCAAACTTCTTGTACAAGGCATGAAATTTGGCATGGATGATCTTGAGAACATATTAGGGCAATGTAAATCATTTAGGACCCTTGGAACTCAGACATCTTCATGAGGAGTGAAACCCTAGTTTGAGGCTCATTGTCTTAGGAGGAGGATTTGTCTGGTCAATCCTTAGTCCACTTGAGCAATTGAGAACCTCTAGGAATATGTTTTTGAGTAAAAATGGGAGGGAAAATTTTGGGGTACAACAGCTGCCCCTGTTCAATCTTCTTAAACCTGAGGATGTAAATTGGTCGGTCTTCCTTTCGTGATCTAAAGGTGGAAGATGATTGAACATTAGAGTGCCCAGAAATTTGCACTCGCATGACGTGATACCGATTAGTGATATCAGGAATGGGCTTACAGATTCCATTTGGAAGGCGGCGGAGAATCGTCAGAGATGGGCTTAAAGATGCCATCCAGAAAAGATATCGGTTGCATGAGAGATTCCTTTGCGAGAATTCCTGTACCTGCCGTTGAGGAGGACTTCACCGAGGAATGTTGATTTATGTCCTGGGAGATGGAGTCTAGGAGATTCGGTTGTCCATCACTCTACTGGGGAACTAACTCTTGATTGAAAACTGCTTATCCAGTCAGGGTCCAGGCTGTACATCGACTTATTGGAGAAACATGAAATCGACCGTATCCGGTCGGGTCCAGGTCTTACAGTGTTGTAAACTTCCATCTGAAGATAAAAGAGAAGGAACCTGGATAGTAGGGTTAATTCGAAATGAAAGGCTGGATAGTAGGGCTATGAGAAGGAACCTGGGTTGTAGGGTTACTTCGAGATGAAAGCCTGGATAGTAGGGCTATGAGAAGGAACCTGGATAGTATGGTTACTTTGAGATGAAAGCCTGGATAGTAGGGCTATGAGAAGGAACCTGGATAGTAGGGTTACTTCAAAATGAAATCCTGGATAATAGGGTTATGAGAAGGAACCTGGATAATAGGGTTACTTCGAAATGAAAGCCTGGATAGTAGGGCGATGAGAAGGAACCTAGATAGTAGGGTTACTTCGAAATGAAATCCTGGATAATAGGGTTATGAGAAGGAACCTGGGTCGTAGGGTTACTTCGAAATGAAAGCCTGGATAGTAAGGCTATGAGAAGGAACTTGGATAGTAGGGTTACTTCGAAATGAAAGCCTGGATAGTAGGGCTATGAGAAGGAACCTGGGTCGTAGGGTTACTTCAAAATGAAATCCTGGATAGTAGGGCTATGAGAAGGAACCTGGATAGTAGGGTTACTTCGAAATGAAAGCCTGAATAGTAGGGCTATGAGAAGGAACCTGGATAGTAGGGTTACTTCGAAATGAAAGCCTGGATAATAGGGTTATGAGAAGGAACCTAGATAGTAGGGTTACTTTGAAATGAAAGCCTGGATAGTTGGGCTATGAGAAGGAACCTGGGTCGTAGGATTACTTTGAAATGAAAGCCTGGATAGTAGGGTTATGAGAAGGAACCTGGATAGTAGGGTTACTTCAAAATGAAAGCCTGGATAGTACGTCTATGAGAAGGAACCTGGATAGTAGGGTTACTTCGAGGTGAAAGCCTGGATAGTAGGGCTATGAGAAGGAACCTGGATAGTAGGGTTACTTCGAGGTGAAAGCTTGGATAGTCGAGATATGAGAAGGAACCTGGATAGTAGGGTTACTTTGAAATGAAAGCCTGGATAGTAGGGCTGTGAGAAGGAACCTGGGTAGTAGGGTTACTTCGAAATAAAAGTCTGGATAGTAGGGCTGTGAGAAGGAACCTGGATAGTAGGGTTACTTCAAAATGAAAGCCTGGATAGTAGGGCTATGAGAAGGAACTTGGATAGTAGGGTTACTTCGAAATGAAATCCTGGATAGTAGGGCTATGAGAAGGAACTTAGATAGTAGGGTTACTTCGAAATGAAAGCCTGGGTAGTAGGGCTGCTTCATTTGATCACGTAGATTTGTTGACCCGTTTGGTTTCAGGAACTGATTTTCCATTAGTTATCTGCAGATGTGACGTGTATAACTTCATGGATTTAATCCTGAATTGTTGGAATTATTGATGATAACCATCTTTCCTAAAAAGGCAGAGGGTTAATTGTATGTGATGCATGAAATGTATTGTGTGATGATGTTCTCAAAATAAATGAGATTATGTTGTATGCAATATGTATGCGCACGTCATGATGTGTGAACATGAAATGCTATTGTGACATATCCGAGTCTGGGAAAATAAATCCCTGACTGCTGCTGGAGAGTACTGGAAATTGAATTCCTGACCGTTGTAGAAAAAGTGGTTCTTCTACTTCCGTTAGGGATGGTGAATCGGAGATGACTATGTTGGGGATTTGCTCCTTGTTTACGGATATTCTGCCAGGGAGAGACTCTGCTTGAGAATAATTCTGCGGGGGAATAACTCTATTGGGAGGTGAACTTCCGTAGATGAAGTAATAAACTTTGTTGGGGGTGAGCTTCTGTATTCAGAGAAATAAACTCTGCTTAGGAGACAACTTTATGAATCACTTGTGATTATAAAATTTGGCTGGGGACTATAGATATCAGCTTTCTGAAGGAACTTCGCTGGGGAAAGTAACTCATGTTTGGGGAAGCCTATATCAAAGCTTTAGTTGCCTCTACTTCGTGGGGAGTGTAGACGTCACGGGGTCGTACGTAATGGTGATATTGTTTCAAAACCGTCTCTGCCCCTGCACCTACTGAACAGAGTAACTGTCGGGCTTGACATGATTTTTTTTGTTTTTGCGCATGTTTCTTAAGTTACGAGCAACTGTCTTTCCGTTTCTTATGCGAATATTTATGAATAGCAATTATACTCAAGTGCATATGTCAAGAATGAACCATTGGACATTTTTGCGAAACAAAATAGAAAAATTAAAACAAATGGTTTTGTAAAAATGACTTGCATTAATTTTTTGAAGTTGGCCTATAACAGGCGCTTTTGTACAAGGAAGTTGACGCTCTAGTAAGAGAATACCGTCGTGAAAATGAAATCTATACAATATTATGTACAAAGAAAAGAAAACAGTTATGTGTGATAATCCCATTGAGTTTCAATTCTACTATTGTCGCTATGTCTTCGAGCGTCTCATCACTTTGTTGATTGTCCGAAGCTGACTAGATTGTTGGTGTCGTTCGAGCTTGATAGTTGATACTAAGGTATGGTCGCAAGGTGATCCAATGGGACATAGTGATACGCTTTAAATCCCTAACTTTTGCCTTGACCACCCTATCGGGTTTTCAGTCCACCGGGATACCCTTTTTTTCCCAAGCCGCCTTTTCAGGTTTTCGACTTACCGGGTCTACAGATTTTTTCGTTTTCAACCCTAATTTTTGCCCGAACCCTTTTGGTTCACCGGCAAGCCCTTATTTTTTCCTAGGCCAATCAATCTAGCGGGTCTTTAATCATGCGTAGTATCTTTTCACTATGTCCGCATTGACAGGGTAAGGCAGGTCATCATCGTCCATGGTGGTCAGAATCATGGCTCCACCCGAGAAAATGTTTTTGATCACAAATGGCCCTTCATATGTGGGAGTCCATTTTCCCCTGGGATCACCTTGGGAAGTATGATGAGCTTGATCACTAGATCCCCAACTTGATATTCTTGGCGTCTGAATTTTTTGTTGAAAGCCTTAACCATCCGTTTTTGATACATTTGACCATGACAGACAGCAATAAGTCTCTTCTCATCGATCAAATTCAGTTTATCAAGTCGAGTCTGGATCTAGTCGTCTTTGTTCAAACCCGCATCCTTCATGATCCTTAAAGAATGGATCTGGACCTCAATAGGTAGGACTGCTTCAATGCCATATACCAGAGAATAGGGTGTTGCCCCTGTTGACATCTGTGCTGAGGTGCGGTATCCATGAAGAGAAAATGGTAACATCTCATGCCAGTCTTTGTATGTCACCATCATCTTCTGTATGATCTTCTTGATATTCTTGTTAGTCGCTTCAACAACGCCATTCATCTTCAGTCGGTAGGGAGAAGAGTTATGATGCTGTATCTTGAACTGCTTACAGAGTTTGATGATCATCGTGTTGTTGAGATTCGTACCATTGTCCATGATGATTCTTTCGGGGACACCGTACCGACAAATCAGGTTATGCTTGATAAACTGTGCCACAACATTCTTGGTAACGGTGGAAAAGGAGGCAGCTTCAACCCACTTCGTGAAGTAATCAATGGCCACCAGGATGAAGCGATGTCCATTGGAAGCGGTAGGTCTAATCTCTCCGATCAAGTCAATGCCCCACATTAAAAAGGGCCAAGGATACTTCAAGATGTCATGCACCTTATCAGCATAGATTTGGCATTTATGACAAGTTCGGGAATGCTGATAGCAGTCTGCTTCCATAGTGGACCAATAGTATCATGCCCGTAGGATCTTCTTAGCCATGGTATGTCCACTTGAATGGGTTCTGAAGGTACCTTCATGTAAATCTTCCATAATCCTCTATGCTTCGCTCTTTTCTACACACCGCAGTAAGGTAGAGTCATGGTTGCGCTTGTAGAGGATTCCATTACTGAGGAATAATTTCGCGGAGGACCTTCTCATAAACTTTTTGTCGTTGATAGATGCTCCTTCGGGATACTCTTGAGCCTCGAGATACCTTTTTACTTCATGAAACCAAGGTTTGTTTGCTACCTCTTCAATATCAATCTCACAGTTGTATGCTGGTTCATTCAACCTTTCAATGGTGATTCGGGGAGCTTATTTGTCCCACTTGACCTTGAACATAGATGACATAGTAGCTAGCGTATCCGCTAACTGATTCTCCTTGCGTGGGAAATGTTCAAAGGTTACCTCCTCAAAGTGTGGGAGCAAATTCAGCATGTCCTCTTTATATAGGATGAGGTTCGGGTGTTTCGTATCCCACTCTTCTTTGATCTGACTTATCACCAAGGCTGAATGCCCGAGAACATTTAAGAACTTGATCCTCAGGTCGATATCAGCTTTGAGACCCATGATGCAGGCTTCATACTCTGCCATGTTGTTGGTACAGTTGAAGCATAGTCGGACAATGAAAGGAGTATGACAGCCCTCGGGAGATATGATTACAACACCAATGCCATTACTGAGTGTATTCGAAGCTCCATCAAAAACTATATTCCATCGGGATCCTTCTCCAGGTCCTTCATCCGGTCCAGGTTCTTCATAATCAGTCACTAGCATAATATTCTCGTTCGGGAATTTAAAATTTATTGACTAGTAGTCATCCACGGCCTGATGAGCCAAATAATCAACTAATACACTCCCCTTGATTTCTTTATGGGTTGTATATTAGATATCGTATTCGGTTAAGATCATTTTCCATCTTGCTATTCTTCCGGAGAGAACGGGTTTCTCGAAGATGTACTTAATTAGATCCATCTTAGATATCAACAAAGTAGTGTAGGTCAGCATATGTTGTTTTAGTCGGCGAGTAGCCTATGCCAAAGTGCAGCAAGTTTTCTCGAGCAGTGAGTATCTTGTCTCACAGTCGGTAAACTTTTTGCTAAGGTAGTATATTGCATGCTTTTTTCGACCAGACTCGTCATGCTTCCCCAGCACACACCCCATTGAATTGTATAGCACCGTTAAATACAATATCAAAGGTCTTCCTTCAATCAGAGGCATCAGAATTGGTGGTTCTTGAAGGTATTCCTTGATTCTTTTGAAATCGGCCTGGCATTCGTCATTCCACTTTACCACTTGATCTTTCTTCAGGAGCTTGAAGATTGGCTCACAAGTAGAAGTCAGGTGTGAAATGAACTTGGCGATATAATTTAGGCATCCCAAGAAACCTCTGACCTCCTTCTCAGTACGGGGATCCAGCATCTCTTGTATGGCCTTTACCTTTGTAGGGTCTACCTGAATGCCTTTGTCACTGACGACGAACCCCAGAAGCTTATCAGACCTTACCCCGAAGGTGCACTTGTTCGGGTTCAACCTCAGCTTGTATGTCTTCAGCCTGACAAATAGCTTTTGTAGATGATCCATGTGTTTTTCCTCGGTTTGAGACCTGGCTATCATGTCATCAACATAAACCTCTATCTCATGGTGAATCATATCATGGAACAAAGCTACCATGGCTCGCTGATAAGTTTCCCCAGCATTCTTTAACCCAAAAGGCATCACCTTGTAACAGAAAGTGCCCCACTGTGTGACGAAGGTTGTCTTCTCCATGTCTTCGGGTTCCATCTTAATCTGGTTGTAGCCAGAGAAACCATCCATGAAGGAAAAGATCTTGTGTTGTGCGGTGTTGTCAACTAGAACATCAATGTGAGGAAGCGGGAAGTCAGCCTTTGGGCTTGACCTGTTCAGGTCTTTGTAGTCCACACATATCTGTACCTTGCCGTCCTTCTTAGGTACCGGAACGAAGTTAGCAACCCACTACGGATAGGAGGTGACAACTAAGAACCCAACATTAAATTGTTTCATAACCTTCACTTTAATCTTCTCTGACATTTCAGGGCGCATACGAAGGACTTTTTGCTTAACCAGAGGACAATCTTCTTTAGTTGGCAGACGATGCACCACAATATCAGTGTCTAAACCAGGCATGTCTTCATATGACCAGGAGAAGATCTCAACATAGTCGTGAAACATCTGTATCAAGCGCTGTTTGGCATTAATCTCCAGATTTGTGTCGATCTTGACTTCTTTTCTGTCTACCTTTGTGCCCAAGTTTATTGTCTCAACTGGCTCTTCATGGGGCTGTATAGCCCTCTCTTCCTGCTGTAACAGTCTAGCAAGTTCTCCCGGTACCTCACAATCTTTCTCACCTTCGTCCTCGGATTGGTTGATCGTACTTTCAAAGTTATAACTGGCAATAGCAGAACTGTTATCAATAGGATCTAGAGTGGATATGGACCTATAGTTCGATATGTGAGTGTGTGTAAGAGCATAGTTGTACTGATAGAATGAAAAGAAGAAAAGAAAAACAGAGAGCGCAAAATTTGTATGCAAGAAACATTCAATGTTTTATTGATGACATATGAAAATGACATATAATAACCCTCACAAACAAACCATTGTGCCTCGGTAAGACACAAGGCCATAGAGTTTATATTATTTATTACAAATTCGAAAAACAAGTAAGACAATTACTGCTGAACAAAAGAAATCGGCATAAAATCTTTGGTCGTCCAATTACTAGGTCCACCATTGGTAGTAGGGTAGATCCAGCTGTCGATATCAGAATCCTCATCATTGTCTTCTATAGCGTTAACCCCATGATTGTTGATGCGTAGGGGGGTCCTCCAGCCCGAGCACGTCGAACAACCCTTTGAGCTCCTAAAGTAAAGCCCAAACCAAATTTGTCAATTTTATGAGGAAAATCAGGGAGCTGTCCCCAAATGGTACACCCACCTTCTTCAACTACTGCTCTGGCGTCCTTGAGAGAAGCCATCTTCAAAGGAGGTTTGATGCTGGTGGTGGTCTCGGTTGATGCCATGATTTAGGGAACCTCTTCAGACTTTTGACAAGGGGTCTCTATGAATTCCCCATCCATCTCCATATACCTGAAAGAGTTCAGGTGGCTTACCATATACTCTTCTTCACCATGCATAGTGACAATCTTCCCCTTCACTAGATACTTCAGCATTTGGTGCAGTGTAGAAGTAACGGCCCCAGCTTCATGGATCCAAGGACGACCCAACAAACAAGAGTATGATGGCCTGATATCCATCATGTAGATGGTGGATTCAAAAGTCAGGGAACCCACTTTGACGGGGATGTTCACCTCCCCGTGCACCATTCTTTTTGACCCGTCAAAAGCCCTCACCAAAATGTTAGTGGGCTTTAAGGTCAAGCTTTCACAATCTAGCCTATCAAGAGCCTTCTTAGGCAGAACATTCAGTGACGATTTGGTGTCCACTAGCACATGAGTCATAGTAGTGTCCCTGCATTCGATTGAGACATGCAGAGCATCATTATGATTTCTCCTCTTTGGTGTCAAATCGACATCTGAAAAACCCAACCCATTGTCAGCAGACAAACTGGCCACATAGTCTTTGAATTGGTCAGCGGAGGTTTCTTGCGGCACATGCGCAGTCTTAAGAAATGCAATCAAAGCCTTTGCATGGGCTTCGTAACACAATAGTAGAGAAAACATTGATATCTTTAAAGGGGTCTGCCCCAGCTGCTCGACCACATTGTAATCGCTCTTCTTGATTATTTTTAAAATTTCCTCCATTTCTTGCTTAGAGGATTCCAGAACAACTTTTCTAGGTGCCTCTGTCCGGGCAGGCTCACCTATAGCTTCTTTGCCCCGAGTCCTGGATGACTCACCGGCAGGGGTAACAATTGGAGTAAGAATGGGAGTAGTAGCAGAAGTACTAGCAGGAACAGCAGATGGAATAACAACAAGCTTAGTGACAGTCTTCGGGGAGATCTAGGGGAGAAAACCCTTCCACTTCGGGTAACTTTGCTGGTCCCGACAATGTTACTGACATCAGGATCAGCCTCTTCAGTCTTCAAATCCTGCTTGACGCCATGGTAATAAACTTCGGCACCATAATTCCAAGGAACAACTTTGTCCGAGGAGTACGGTACAAGGCCAGGAAAAGTGATTATCAATGGAGAAATTCTTGGAGCAGGTGTAATCCTAACAGGTCTTTTAGAGGAGACCATGGAAGGATTGGTGGAAATGGTTATGATAGCTACATCTTCATGTAAAACAGTTGGAATCAGAGTCTTTTCAAACAAAATCTCTATGCTATCCATCAGGCGTTGAACACCTGCTTTCAGAAAATAACAACCAAAAGGTAGAGATAAACACATGTGTCACTTCATCAGTATCAACAGAGTGGAAACTTCATCAATAGAGGTAACAAATAGATCAGTATCAACGGCATTAACACCATGGTTGTGCTTGGGCATGGGAGCAGTTATGACATTAGGCTTCTACGGAGCATCAAACTCAATCTCCTTGGCTTCGATCAGATCCTATATCTTATTTCTCAGAGCCCAACAATCATTTGTATCATGGCCTGGACTCTCAGAATGGTAATCACACCGAGCATTTGGATTATAATGAGGAGATGAGGTGTTAGGATTCTTGGAATCCTCCTTTAAGGTTGCCAAGTTTGATCTTAAATGATGGGGGTAAAACCTCAGTTAATGTCATATTAATCTGGGTGAACTGCCTTGGCGGTCTGTCTACCTTTTGTTGACTGTTTCGTTGTTGAGTAGCCGCAGGCCTAGGTATCATCACAGCCCCTACCATTGGATAGTGCTCAGCTCTGCTCTGAACTCTTGAGTTATAAATGGCACTGGCCTCCTTCTTACCCGTGAGTGGCTTTTTCACTATACTTGATGAGGTGTCTTTCTAGATCTTGCCACTTTGGATCCTAGATTCTACCCTTTCTCCAGTCAATATCAGCTCGGTGAAACCAGCTGAGGAGCTACCAATCGAGTGATTGAAGAACGGACCAGATAGCGTACCAAGAAACATATCCACCAACTCCCTATCAGACAAAGGGGGTTGGACTCTCCCTTCCAGATCTCTCCACTTCTACGCATAGTCCTTGAAACCTTTGCTTGCACCCATGGACACACTTTGGAGTTGAGTACGGGTAGGGGAAAGGTTAGGATTATATTGACACTGCTTGTAAAAAGCAACATCCAGATCTTCCCAGTTGCGGACATTGGTTCCCTCCAGTTGATAGAACCACTCAAGTTGAGTCCCGAACAAACTGTCTTGAAATAAATGGACCCACGAGTTCCTATCAGCAGTGGGAGGCTAAATCTTCCTCACATAGGAATGGAGATGAAGCTTAGGACAAGACACCCCATCATACTTCACAAATACCAGAGCCTTGAACTTCTGCAGGATGACTACCCCAGATACCAAACCCAGCTCTTCAAAATCCAGCCCTGGTATTCTTTGGATCTCTATTGCGCTCAGACGATCCTCTAACTGTTTGTATCTATCCTCAACAGGAGGATATTGTTCCTCGTTGTAATCCGTGTCATTATCATAAACCTCAGGACTAAGGTCCTCCTCCCTTGTCTCTCCTCCTTGACCCTCCCCTTCTTTAGACGAGGAGGTCAGATCAACCGATTGCTTCAACGGTCCCTTAAATCTTCTGCCCAGATTCAGGACACCAGCGGTGTTCTTCTTCTTCTTCTCTTTCAGAATAAGGGCCTTCAGATCTTCCTGCATCTTAGCCAAGGCTATGAACATCTGCTGAAATTGGGCATTTTGTGCCTGGAGGTCCTTGATACTTTGATCAGAAGACATTTTTGCTAAAATAAACAACGAAGAAGATGAGAAACCTGTTACGATACATGTTTATGCATTGATATGTATGGCATGTGTATGCAATGATTTCAAGGACTTTGGGAAATTTAAATTTGCGAACCAAAATGAAACAAAGATTTTATTAGTATAATTCAAAATACAATTTCCTTTTAGGCGTTACAATTGAAAATTCTAAAAAACTAAAAGAAATCAAGTTTCTCATGGATGCTTCCTCTTCGTGCCGAGATAGACATTAAGGCTTCTTTCCTAATGAAGCTGCTTTGTGAGCTCTAAAACTTTCTTCTCCTGGGCATAGAACTGGTACCTATAAGTATCACGCTCCTTCTTCAATTGAATCCAGGACCTCTGTAGTTCTTCAAGATCGGTGGGCATACCAGGATGAAGAACCATGCAGGGAATATCCCCTTCAGTAATGGGCTCCACAATCACTGGTAAGACGGCTACGTAGGGCATCATAAGTTTCTGAGCACGAGCTCGTACCCATTGGAGATAAGGTTCCATAGGAATGGAATTCTTTGGCCCCAAAGTCTTGGCGTCAGATCTGTTTACCATGCCCCAAGCTCGTATGAACCTCTGGAAATACCCTTAAACATCATCCTCATAGTTAAACACAATGCCCTGGATAAGCATCTCATGAGAACCATCCCTTTGAGCGTAACCAAATTATCGCAGAGCCAACTAAGGATTGTAAGTTGTGCCTCCCCTAATGCCAAGTAGTGGGACATTAGGGAACTCCCCGCAACAGTCAATAATAGAAATATCTCCCATAGATCGGGAATACCATAGAATATCCGCGTGAGAAAGTGACATTATCCTTTGCGACCAACCCAAACCTTCTTCATTCGCCAGTACTGACTTAGGGAGGTGAGAAATAAACCACCTCGATAGTAATGGCATGCAGCACATAAGAACCCCTCTTCTCTTCATGGTACGAGTATGAAGAACATGCAAGATATCTCTGAGCAAAGTAGGCACAGGGTTGTGAGAGAGGAAGATCTTGATAGCATTCACATCTATGAGTAAGTATGGATTAAGGAACAGTACTAACCCATAAACTAGAAGAGCCAAAACCTCCTCAAAAGCCTGAAAGTCCAAATCATTCCAAAACAGCTGGGCCTTCTCTATTAGGAACTTGGCTAGAAAACCCTTGACTCCTCTTCTTGTTTCCCAATTTGGATACCACGTCGGCCCATTTCAGATTCAAAGCTGAGGAAATGACTTCTAGCTTAGGAACCTTTTCTAAACCTGTGAAAGGCATCTGGTCAAGAATAGGTAGATCCAATAATTGAGAGAACTCTTCCATGTTAGGCACCAACTGATAGTCTGGAAAGGTGAAGCAGTGGTGCTTGGGATCAAAGAACTGAAAGAGTACACCCATTATCTTTTCATCAAAGCTCGATGTAACCAGGTTGAGAAGTCGACCATGTCTCTTAGTGAACTAAGAAGTTTCAGGAACCCTTGATACTAGCTCCTTAAGTTAGAGAGGTATTCTCACAAAGCTGGTTCGGGTAGTGTTTCTATGGGCGGAAGCCATGATCTGCAAAACAGAACAAAGATAAATTCTCTCGGTCCTTAAAATGGTTAGTGTAATAAGAATGGATGCTATGTTATGATACATGATGGCATGTTCAAACAGAGTAAATCACACACAAGCAAAGCACACAAACATGCCTTAAGTTCAAAGGCTTGCATGAGGTCAAAGGTAAGTACCCTCTTGAAGTTTAGTTGGTTTCAAACATGTCTTAGAAAAGTAACAGGGTTCTAAGGATTCTCAGTATCACTGATCATCCTTTATCGGGCATTGTTTCAGCTCAGGCAATCTTTTCTTGCGGCCGAAATATCCCGAAATTCTGATCTCAATGAGTGTAGCATCGAGTATCAACCAATCCTCAACTTTATACCGAGGCCGGCTATCTCACTACTTTCTAATGGCCAAGTTTGTTCAACTCAGGTTCTAAGGTCCGTTAGTGCTTAACGATACCACGTAGCGGCCCCGTATTCTCCTCGTTTCAACATGAAGGATACCGGTGCCAACCAAATTGTCACACCAACACAGCCATCACTTAAACCATATCGTTCTACGCCATACAGTCTCCATGATCTATTATTGATTACCTAAAAAGTGTCCCCAGATCTGGGTGTAGGATCTTCAACAATACCCAAGCAAAAACCCTTAAAGATAAAGCAGGCAAAACAAACAAGAAAGCAATTTAAAAATGACCTAGATCCTAAGGTAAACCCCACTTTATAATTCTCCCCAGCAGAGTCGCCAGTTTTGTGATACGGTGGGATAATTGACTGTTTTTACTGGTTTGCATTTTTTGTTTGCAAATGTCGCGGTAAGCAAGAGTTGCCACCAACTTTTATTTCATCCAACAAAGGAAAATGGAAAAGAACAGAAAAAACCTTTTTCGAGATGTTTCTGAGTACAAGGGGTAGATTATAGAAAGGGAAGGTATTATCACCCTTTCTATCCATGGTTTTCCATGGGCTCTTAGGTACTTGCTCATTCTTAAATTGCTTTTGTGCTTGTGCTTTTGAAAAGTTTTGAAATTTACCTTAGTGCGGCGTTTCACTTTATGGTAACCCTTGTATCAGTTCTCAAGGGTGTGATAAATTTTTTTTGAAAACTTTAGTTTGAAAAGCTTGTTTGAAAGTGTATGTGTAAAAATTGGTTGTTTTGAGCAAGTACCTAAAAGTTTCTACCTACTCGAAAAAAGTCTGTTCATTTTCTTATTTCCTTTAGACAGCGCTATCCTACTATTAAGGAGTAGGTAGCTCCATCGTTGGAGTTCAAGGGACAATTGTATGAGACGAAAGGGACGATTACAATCACCAAAGCAATGGTTTGGAAACCTTAGTAGTTACCCTAGAGTCCTAAAGATCTTTCTGAGGCAACATTCGAATCGGTCATTTTTTTGATCTTTTGGGACTAGAGGACAACCACTAAGACTCCCTATACTTCATGATCGTTTACCGGAGGCTACCGAAGTGGGCAAAACCCTAGGAGTGAGCATGTGCAAGTGTTTATTTTTCAGTTTACTTATCTTTGCACAATTAGGGTTTTCTATGTTCATTTAATCGTTATCTTTTGCATACAAGCCTACTATCTATACATCTAAACAGTTTATAGTTGCAGAAAATTAAAAGCGGAGAAGTAAATCTACGTTATTACAAGGCTTCAGGGAGGGGAATTACATAATCAAAAACCGGGGGAAAATAGTAAATGCAAATAGTAAACCTAAGTTAAACTATTACAAGCTCGGAGCAATTACATTAATCGGAGAATAGATAAATGCGCGATGAAATTAAATACGGAATTAAAATTAGATTCAAAGATATTTAATTTAATAGATAAAAATATTTTTTGGATTTTGAGAAAAAATAATTAATTTTACAAATTAAACTAACTTCTAATTGTTTTTTAATTATTAAAAAAAAGGAATTTAAGTTATTCTAACTACTAATTAATTAATAAAAAATATCTTATGAAAAATCTAATTCTCATGTTTTTTTGTGATTTCTTGATTTAATTAAAAAATGATTTTTCTTTGTAAAAAATAATTAAACAAATAAATAAAACAAATAAAAGAAATTAAAAAGAAAAAATAGATTGGGCCTGGTGTGAAAGTATTTCTGGGGGTGTGAACTTGAATTTCTCTAGGCCCAGGATAGCTGGCGTTTGATCCAGTGCCCTTGAATCTGGGACGCCCACCATGCACCATACCTACTGCGCGTTGGATCTTGGAGGGAGATGAATCTGACAGTCAGATTCTGAGTTGCCTGATGGGCACGCTGAGTAGTAGCGCATTAGATCCTGCATATGAATGTTAGAAAAAAATGCAAAATTGGATTTCTGGGATCGAACCCAGGTCTTTGATGTTACATGCTTGTTCCCTGGCCATCTACACTAGTTAATTCATTCGTTGATATAACAACAAAAAAAGAATATAAGGAAAAAAGTTCCAGTGTTGAGTCAAACTGAACACGTAGGAATTGTGGGGCCCTGGTGATTCAAAGAGCCAATTAGACGTGGAGAGAGGAACTTCATTATTGGATCCAGCCAATGGGATGCCTGGAAACAGCCATGCATGCTTAGACCACCGCCTACAAAAGTCAAGCCACCGGCCACAGTGGTCCCGGTCACCTTCTCCGGTGACCCAAGAATTTGGAACCTGCGAAATACGTCATATCAAGGCATAAAAGGACCCTACCCCCCTTAGAATTTCCCCAGGAATCCAATGGTGGTGTCCGGTTTGACTGAAACGGCTTGTAAGTCAAGATACGAAGGAGATGGACCTTCGTTCCCTAACAATGGCACTTCTCTGTTTTCACGTCCAAACTTTTATACGATGGTTCTAAACATTTACAAACATGATATTAAACACAAATATATGCAAAGATATTATTTATATGCCATGAATAAAAAGTTTGAACCATGAGAAGTTGGGAAACCGTGATTCGTTGGAGAGGGAGTTCCTGTGTGCTTTGGCCTTCAAGAAGGGATGGGTTGGCTTGCGGAGAGTCTCAGGAACGTGAATGGATGGATGTAAGTACTTGAAATCGGCTGGAGAAGAAGATCTTGAGTTACACCACTTTGAATAATTTTGAAACTTTTTTAGGGCTTTCTGTAGCAGTTGTGCATGTCCATTAGGGCTGGAAGGTTTGTGACTATATAGTATAACACATTAGGTCAACAAAAGTAGAGGAAAATCCAAGCTTTCATGAGAAAATATTTTCTTTCAATTATGTGATTTTTTAAAACTTTTTTTAGACCAAATCCAATCTTCTCTTCTCTCCACGAATTTTCCTTGATATGCCAGCACATTTTGCCCATTATTTGATGAGAAAAAGATTTGAAATCAAATCTTATATTATTTATATTATTTATTTATTTAATTTTGCATTTTAATGAATAAAATATCAAAATAAATAGCATAAATAATATAATAATGCATGGGTGGGCTTGGAGGTCGTGGACCATGTTAGAAACAAGTTTTAAACATAAAAGGATGGGCCCATTTGGAAAAATTCAAGTTTGGCCAATATTGACTTCATGCACTTTTCCAAAAATTGGTCAACTTAAGCAATGCATATCTCTTTCAATTTTAACCCTAAGAGGGTGTTCTTGGACTTTTTAGAAAGCTTAAGATATCCTATAAGTAACCTATTTGGTTTCATCTCAAATTAATCTTCCATATTCATGTAAGAAGCTTTGACCCAAAAGGTGTTTTTGTTGACTTTTTGAAATGACCTATAATGTTTGAATCTATATCTTTTCATGAGTGCATTTTTTGAACTTGAGGTATGAAGATGAGTTGTAGGGAATTGAATTCTCTTCAAAATTAGCCTTGAATGAGAAATTTATGGTAAAGTATGAGAAAGTTATGCCTGGTCAAAGTTTGGTTGACTTTTCCTATAGAAACCCTAATTTAGCAACTTTTTAGTTTTGATGAATTAGGAACATTCCTTGAGGAATCATGATTAACCCTTGATCAAATGATGGATATCACTTCAAAATGTTGATGGTGACCAAAAATCTTAAAGTTTGACTGTATGTGGGCCACAATTGACTTTTGACTTAATACAGTTGATTTTCAGGCATTTGAGCAGTTGACTGAGCAAACTTCTTGTGCAAGGCATGAAATTTGGCATGGGTGATCTTGAGAACATATTAGGGCAATGGAAATCATTTAGGACCCTTGGAACTCAGACATCTTGATGAGGAGTGAAACCCTAGTTTGAGGCTCATTGTCTTAGGAGGAGGATTTGTCTGGTCAATCCTTAGTCCACTTGAGCAATTGAGAACCTCTAGGAATATGTTTTTGAGTAAAAATGGAAGGGAAAATTTTGGGGTACAACAGTTATTAGATCAAAGAGATCAAATTAACATACTTGGGCTTGCAAACATAGGTTTGGGCCACGAATGATCATTTATTCGGATCAGGATAAAATTTAGCGCTATGTTAAGCAATCGTAAGTGGACTTATATAGAAGTCGCACCTATTTTGAGGCCGGTCAATAGAAATATATGCATCATTTGTTTTGATCATGATATAGAGCTCATGCTCCAATAATACTTAGAGCAATAACAAAGGGACAAGATGAAGAGGGGTGGGAAAGAATATAAACCACATTTGAATTAAAATTTAATCAAACTATTATTAAAATCATTCATCCATTTTTATGGAGTTAGACTCAACACCATGGATCCAATGATATTAATAAAGTTCATGATAAAAAATTTAACCCAAGATCAGCCAGATAATAATCACAAAATAATATTGCATTTAATATATACATTAAAAAGGGTTTTAAAATGTTTTAAAATTGAAATAAGAAAGAGAAATACCAACTATGTTCAAATTAATCAAGAAATAAAAAATAAGACCATAGAAAAATCAGAAAAAGACTCAAATATTTTTATAAAAATTTTGGTAATTTTTTTAAAGTCAGAAACTATTTTAAAAATTAAAATAAATGAGTAAAATAAACCAAAAATAATAAAAAATAACAAAGTCATAAATAAAAAATAAATGAGGTCACTAATATTTGTCACAATATCATTGGATCATTCCATATTTTTTTCAGAATTTAAAAATGCATAAAAGTATTTTTAAACATTTAAAACAATTCAAATAAAGTGAAAATTTATAAAAATATCAAAACACAAAAATAAAATTGTGAAAAATAAAAATCAGAAAGAGAAAAAATAAAAAATATTTTTCATAATTTTTTCAGATTTTTTGGACTAAAAATGAATTTTCTATGATTTTTTGAAGTTTAAAACAATTAAATATAAAAATCAGAAAATAAAATAAAAACCAAAAAGATGTGGACCAATGGATGAGAGTCAAAACACGTTAGTAATCAAATCCAAGCTATCTGGCACGCTGTGGATATCATGATCATTAGTGAATAAAGCATAGAATCAAATATAAATCAAATTTTCACAACAAAAAACAAGTGGCAAGCCATCATTGGTTGGAAGATGACACATTGGTCATCTTCAACCTCCAGCCAACGTGAATTGCAGGTCTCTCAGACTGTAAAATTAGAAGCTCTGACTTATGCCATTCGCTTTGTCTTTTCAAGATGAAGACAACCACGCCCTCGCGACAAATTTATATGAACCGTAGCTCAAGCAAATTGGAAAGAAAGTTTTGAAAAGGGATTTGAATTTTCATGGTCAAAACGTGTTTCCAGATAAAAGCAAGTGTTGCGACTAGAACCAGGGCAATGAGAGCTTCACAATGATATCAATGTTTTGAAGAATTGGTGGAGAAATCTACCTATTGAAGTTGAGTTGCAGAGCTCTAAAACTAGACTTCTATGGATCAATATAGGGCACGATTCTTGAAGGTAATTGTATGGTTAGCTTCAGGGAATATCAAGGAAGGTGAATTGATAGAGAAATTGGATTGAAAAAGGCTTGAACACTGATTTTGAAGTTATAGAAAAATGAGTTGTGGAGCAAGTTTGGCAGGGTGATTCTGGTTGTTCAAGCTTGAGGAAATGAATTAGGGATGACCCTTTATTTATAGGGAATCAAATGGAATGTTCAAGCGTGTGAAATGATGAAGTTTTGAGGGAAATCGTGTGAACCTGATACACGAGTAAGGTGTGATCCGTTTTGCATTAAAACTCATCCAATCCTTGCGTTTTAAGGCTTTAATCAACTTTGGTAACTTGGTTAAACATGTTTAGATCACAAGCCCGTGCTAATTTGATGTTTAGAAGCCAAAATATGAATTTCAAATTCTAACTTATGAAGAAACTTCAGTTTCAAGTTACCAAGTTCAATCCAATGGCATTCTCAGCTCAAGGGGTCTTAAGGCATGATTCTTGCTGCTTTAAAAAGATGAGATTACAAGCTTTGCAATGGGAAAAGAATGGAATCAAATGGATGCTTGAGTTGAAAGTTGCAATGAGTCAAAGTTGGGGAGAAAGGTTGACTTTCCATACTTAGAAATATTTCAAATTTTCTTCAAAAGTGACCTATAATGTTTTGCATCCAAACATGGACTTCCACTTGAAATTTGCTATTGACCAAAAAAATGGCATGAAATATACCTCTTGACATTTTGAGACTTGAAACATTCAAAATCTCTAAAAATTGAGAGAGTTATGAATTGTTGAAGTTGGCAAAAAAAATCATGAAATGACCTATAATCATTTGTATCCTTAAGGAATCTTCCATCCATTTTCTCACTTTGCACATGAAAGAAGGGATAAAGCTCACATCCTCAAGATCATTATGGAAAAAGAGTAGGCTCAAGGTGATAAAAATTGACCAAGTTATGATCATTTTAAGTCACACATGGGAAATTGGGGATTCATCTAGAGGACTTGTAATCTTTCTTCATCATCAAGCTTCTTCCACATGAAAACTCCTTGAAACTTTTGAAGTTATTTGTTAATAACCCTTTGAAGAGAATGATTTATTTGGAATCACTCAAAAATACCAAAATATGAGCAAGATATACTTCTTTGAAGTTCAAAACCCTAGCTCCTAGATCAAGAAAATGCTTTGAGGAACTTTGACAATTCTGAACAACCTTCTTGTACCAACATTTTTGCTTTGTAAATAGAAGTTGTTGAGGATGATAATGAGAACTCATAGACACCAAAAACACTTCCATATCTTGAGAATTGAGATAAATATGCACTTGTGACCAATGGGAACAAAGCCTTGTCCAAACATGACAATTTCTTCAATCAAACCCCTTGTACCTTTGAATCAATCTTGATAACTTTGAAATGTGGTGAACCAAAATAAACCTTTCCATGCCATTTCTTCCAACATAACTTCAATGGTGAGGTTTGTACTTCTCAAGATTTATTGACTAGGGCATGGAAATAAACTCATGAACCCATCGATCAAATTGCTAAGCCACATTGCCTTTACCTACATTATTAACATGTAAGACAAACCAACATTGCATTTTATTAGTTAAAAGTAAAGTCAAAACAAAACATGAATGATCACAAAAGAAAAACAAGTCAAGGTGCTTGGTGATTCCTCAAAGAGCAAAGCTAAAGATAGGGAGGAGAACCAAGATCCATAATGTGACCTTGTTGTGATTGAATCAATATGGTATTATGAAGGGATCTTGGGAGTAAAAATTGGGGTACAACCATTACCAAAAGAATGCTTATGAATAGACAAGTCTTTGAGTTTCCATGGAAATGAGAGATGAAGCATGCATTAATAATACCATGCATTTAATTATTCATAATAGAGCTTATTGGGGCCCTTCTTTTCATTCAGAATTCAGAATCAATGATAACGACTTCCCTACATATGTATCGTACCAAAAGTAATCAGCGAAGATTCATGGATCTCTTTGAGAAAAATCATAATGCTCTCTGTCGGGACATGGACACCATGGGGGGTAAAATGAATCAACATTTTGAGACTCTTCAAGCTGTTATTAAAGGTAAAGAAGAGATTCGTCAGAGTCTTACCAAGATTACATAGGCTTTTCCTTCCACCTCTAATGGGTTTCCTAATCCTCCTAATGGAATTCCCAAAGCTGCTACTATTGGGATTACTCCTGATAATCTGGTGCCTCATAAGAAGGTGTTTAACGACTACGACAATGTCATTAATCTTAATGGACCACCAGGTGATCTTATTTTTGATCTTGTTCAAACTACTAAAATGTATCATGTTATTGAGGAGCATCTTGATGCCATGGAAACTTCTAAAGTTTCTGGTTTTAATACTGCTGCCATATGCCTAGTACATGAGATTGTTATCCCTTCATAGTTCAAGGTTCCTAATTTTGATAAGTACAATGGCACTAGTTGTCCAGAAGCTCGTCTTTGTCACTACTGTAGCAAGATGGGAGCTCATGCTAAAAATGAACCGTTACTCACGCACTTCTTTCAAGACAGCCTAACTGGGGAGTCGATGGAATGGTATAGGCAGTTAGAAAGAACTCATGTTGGTACTTGGGGAGCGCTTACTAATGCTTTCTTGAAACATTACCACCATAACACTACTATAGCTCTTAGCAATGCTCAACTTCAGAATATGGTGTAGAAATCTGAAGAGTCTTTCAAAGGTTACGCCCAAAGGTGTCGTGAATTAGTTGCAAGGGTTCCACCCCCTCTCTTGGACCATGATTTGGTTAATTTGTTCATGTACACCCTATAAGACCCATACCTCTAGTACATGCTTGGGAGTACTTCGACTTCCTTTTCTGACTTGGTTACCAATGGGGAACGTATTAAAGGTTGCCTCAAGTCAGGCAAAGTTCAGGGTGCATCTAGCACTATCAATGGGTTTCTTTGACCCTCCCAAAAATAATGAAGGAGAGACTAGTGCTACTGTTGAAAAGGGGAAGGTCCCGACCTATCCTCAAGTCCAAGCTCTGTACCGTCAAACATCAATTGTTAGTTCTAATGAGTATGTTACTCGAGAATATGCTACAACTTCAGTTCAATAACCTTGGGAGGACAGACATCAGCCAATCCCTCATCAACAACAATACATACTAAGATAATCGTATGCTCAGCAAGCAAATTATTCATCTCTTCAGCTGAATCAACGACCCCATGGGCAACGAGGACAAAAGAGGAAGAGAGGTCCTGAAAGAAGGATAAATCCTATACCTACGCCTTATGCTTAACTCATCCCCCATATATTAAAAAGGCCAGTTAGTCCAGCTAAGAGAGCTTAGTCCTTCTCCCAATTCTATCCCTCGGGGTTATGATGCCAATGCTTATTGTAAATTTCACTCAGGGGCCCCATGCCACACAGTCGAGAGTTGCAAGGCATTGAAACACAACGTACATGACCTCCTTGATGCCAAAGCTATCATATTCACTCCAAATGGTCCAAATATGGATTGAATATTCTTGCTCAGACATGTTTCAAGACTACAATGAGCATCCCCTCAAATAAGTCAAGCCTGAAGAAGTCTCCTCAGCATTGGCAATCATTAGATCATTTCTGCATTTTCATTTGTAATTTTCCTTACGTGTTAAATGCTGCTTATTTGTAAAAAAACTCGTTTGTTTTTTAATGATAATAATATTACATTGCATATGTTTGTTTCGAATCAATTCATTTGTGTTCACTCATTTATCTTCCTGTTTATCGATATCAAACTCTTGTTTAAAGCAAAAATCAAAAGGAGAATGATGAAAACAAAATACACAAAATCATTGAATGTATGCTTTTGAATAAGATCTTGTTGACGATGTAAGGCATTGTTTCAAATTCCCAAACACTAGATATATAAGGGAGTGAAACCCTTGTCAACCCCTTTGAGCCTTGAAGTAGGAGTTTATTTTCTTTACAAAAAACCCTCAATCTTAACCCGGGGCTGGGTAGTCTTCAGTTAATTTCACTGTGTCTTCAAATTTCAAAAGAAAATGGAGTGTCCTATCTGAGGATCAACCACGTCTTATCCCTCACACATCAAGAGGTCAAAACTGCAAAACCAATATGGTTATCCCTCATCAATCAAGCAATGAGGCAGCACAACCCTTTCAGCAAGTCAAAACCAACCAAGGTCATACGATTTGTTAAAAAGAATCAAAATGAAAAAGAAAGAAAGCCCGCTAAGTAGAAAACTTGAAAACAAGTGATTTAGGAAAAAACTAGGGCATCCCGCTGGACTTCAAAATCAAAAAGTCAGTCTAGGGAAAAGTTAGGGAAAACAAAAGCAAAAAGAACAAAAGAACGAAAAATGAAAAGGATTACAAAATAAAAATCCTCAAATAAGAACAAATTCGTGTGACCACAAAAAGCGAAAAACAAAAAAGGGTGACTGTAACTTTAAAAACCTCGTTACTTCCTCAACCATCACTTAAACTTCTAAACCCTTTTGAAAGGTGAACACTCGTGTCAAAATAAATGAACGTAGGACCGAAGAAAATCATGGAGAATGGGTGGGTTAGGTTAGACTTTGAGCCTTAAATCTTTTTTATGAAACTGTGAACCAGGCCACATTACAACCCTTAAAAGACCTAATTGAAGCGAGGTTTATTTTGAAAGCATACTACAGAAAATTGTGTAAAGCTGACTCCTAGAAATTTGCTTATCATTTCTGTGGATATCGATATGACAAGTAATTCGAACACTGAATGTCACAACATCGTTTCAATAACGTTGATTTTGAAGCTAACATGAGCATTACATTAGGACTATCATCCTAAAAACAAGCATCTCTTACTCGCGAGTAAACACTTAACATCAAGGAAGATAAAACGATGATCAACTGCTAAAAACTTTATCACTTCCAAGAGCCAGTTGTTTTAAAGAATGGCCACTATAAAAGGGCAAAATATGAAGACTCTATCAAACCAGGGTCATCCATCAAAGTTGAACTCAATCAGGGGAAATCACGTCGATAAATCACTTCAAACTATGACCAATCAGGAGTAATCACGTCGAGAAATCTATTCAGAATTCATTTAACCCAGGGAAATCACGTCGAGATTCGACGAATCTCTCCAAGAAATTTGTAATCAGAGACAATTTATTTTGTGACTCAAGACATTAGGATAGGCCACCTCATATATATTGTGGCACGAGTATTACAGTCTTCTATTCAAGGCTAATTATTTCAAAGATCCTGTAGACAGAGGCATTCCTCATCCATACTCACAAACCTGCTTAAACAAATTATGTCCTATAAGACAACTGTTAAAGAAATCAAGCTAAAAGCGTCATGACAGTCACCTTGACCCAGCCAACATTCAAAAGTTGTCCTAATCCCGTGTAGATGTTCAAAGTGTACTCCCTAGTAGTGGAGTAAACTTGGGGAATTCAAGAAGTTCTATATGTGGTTCAACACGTAATCCCCACAGAGGACCGTCACTAATCTCCAGCAGAGAAGCAATATCGGGGCATTCAAAGAGATCTATGTCCATCTTCTAATCCCTAAGCAGTTCAAGGTGTATTTCCCCAACATGAAGCAGACTCGGGGCATTCGAAGAGATCCAAGTGATATTATGTATACAATCCCCAACATGTCCATCCCCAAGAAATCTATGATGTAGAGAAAGTTAAACCGAGTCACTTCCTCCCCAACAAATCTACAACACAATCCCCAGAAAGGTGCCAATAATCTTTGGTATTGCAGGCTTCCAATGCCAATCTGTATTATTACCTCGGGATAGCGAGCAATGGTTCCTAATGAGCATGTTCTTTACCCCACAGAGTTTATCTCTTTACACTTTGCATATAGTAATCGTCACTGTATCACATTGCATCCTCAAAATGTGTAGCACATCCATTAAAATGGATCATTACGCTATACAAAATTTAAATATGCATACGAAGCATAAGCCAGATTTGGTATCCTTTCACAAAAGACCCGAATCAATCAAAACAACATCTCCAAAGAGAATGTATCCCCATAATTTCCAATTAATATTCCCCGTGAACTTCCTTTTGAAATACGCACCAGGTTGCAAACCCATTTCCAAGGCCCAGTTCTAGTCTGGTAACCCCTTTTCAAAGCATAGTTTCTGTCTAGCAACCCAACAGAAGATCCAAAATCTAATCCTCGTCTGGTAGTCAGTTCCCATCTGATGGTTAATCAAGTTCAATTCCCGTTTGATAGTTAACCAAGTTCAGTTCTCGTTTGATAGTTAATCAAGTTCAGTTCCCGTCTGATAGTTATTTAAGTCTAGTTCTCGTCTGGTAGTCATTTCTTGTCTGACAGTTAATTCAAAGTCTAGTTCTCGTCTGGTAGATAATATTTAAGAGCCACAAGGGCTAGATGAGGAGTATACAACTCAGGACAAAAAATTGAAAGAAAAAGTCAGTGTTGAAATAATATGAATCCAAAACTAATTCACGATGCTCAGTTTAAATCTGCACATCATATAGTATATTTAAATAAAACCCATTACAAAAAATATGGCCCTGCATATCAAAAACAAAAAACCAGATTCATTTAATTTCTCACTAACTGAACTCAGAAATCACAGTTTCATAACTAACTTAATTTATATTAAAATATTAGCTCATATAACTAACTGTGACACAACAGTAATAACCAAATAACAAATTTTTAACTAACTCTCTCTAATCCTCATCTCACCATTAATTTGAAACAAACTCTATAACTGAATATCTCAGATCAATAGTTGAGATCTTTTCAAGCTCTAATTGATTCTCCTAGCCTTACATCTATATAAACTCAAATTCTCCCTTAATCCAATCCTCTCCCCCATTTTTCCTCTCATTTTAAATCATCTCTTTCATGCACCATTTTCTTCATTTCACTCTCATCTTCACCAATCTCTCACCTTCATTCACCATCATCTTCTACGTTCCATTCTGACACCCTCCTCCTCCTCCTCCCCCGAGTCTCCATTTTATAATCCACGCTCCACCATTTTCTTCCATCTCTCCTTCTTCAACTACACACTTCCCCTTCACCCATCGAACAACCTCAAACTCTTCTCAATCCTCTCTGTTTCTCCTCTCTGCAACACCAACAACACATCCATCTTCATCATCATCATCATCGCAGTTTCAACGCTCACCATCATAACACTGCCATAATCAAGAACAACAAATTCTCACAATCGGAGAAATGCACAGAAATGAGAAAAGGAAGAAGAAATCAGAAGCAGTTCAGAAACATGAATTGAAGCATGAATGGAAAACATACTGAAGACTAATTGATGTATAGTATTACATGCAATTTCCTCTGGATTTCTTTCAAACCATGTCACCGTTGAAGAGCCGTTGAAGCGTCTCCGAAGGTAAGCATCATAAAATTCAATCTTTAATCTCCTTCGTCTTCTCTGTATGGATTGAAGTGCGAGAAGCCAAATCGTGAATCTGTGGTATATGGTATGTTCGTTTTGTTCTTTGATTTTGGTAAAGTAGTTTGGATGAAGGAAAACAAGGTTGAATCGGAGACGCGTAGGAGGCGAGCGGAAACGGGTGGAATCTGAACAGAGATGTAGAAAACGTAAGATGAGAACGGGTTCATTTTTAGTTCAATTTTAATCCCTTGATTAAATTGAATTAATTAGACCTTAGGCCATTAAACCAAGCATGACAAGAATTAAGTAGAATTCCCCATTTCAATCTCAACTTTAGATCCACATTGCATGTTAACATTAGGACCCTAGTCTTCCTTTGACTTTTTTCATTCCCCTTTTGCATCTTTAAAACTAAAACTCTTTTTCTCAATCAAATTCATAAAAAACTTAATCGTGTTTAAACACTTTCCACAAAAACAAAACATAAACCAGTTAACCGTGGCATCTTGCCTTGAGGGCGTAACTCAAAATCATTTCAAAAGGATTCGTCACCCATAAAAAACACATAACAAACCAAATTTTTTTAGTTGAACTACGAGTGCCCTAATCCTCTATTGCACGAAGGGAGTACGTAGGCACCAAGGTGCACAACCGCGGATGGCACAACTAATAAAATCTTTTATTTTTCCCTTAAGTAATTCACACATACATTCCCTTAGCAAGTAAGCAATAAATATAACACACTCTTTGATTAGAACAACAAGAGTGAATCCTTTGGAGTATCACAGACGTGAGGGGTGTTAATACCTTCTCCTCGCGTAATCGACTTTCGTACCCTTTCTCTTGGTTGCAAGACCATCTTCTCCTTCCTTTTGGGGTTTACTCGATATTTTTCCTTCCTTCGGGATAAATAAAGTTCGGTGGCGACTCTGTATTTTTTCGCGGTGCAACAATCGCATTACATTTATTTTATCGTCTCTTTATTTAATCATATGTTCTTCTTCTACTTTTATTCCAATTGCATGTTCAAAGCTTTAATCATTATGTCTATTATGCTTTATTTCAAAAACGAATTAATTGTTTTATCGCACATTACAATCATGTCTAGCTAAATTATAATTGTTGGAATGTGAGGACCGTCGATTCGACGATACTCTAAATTGTTGTTCTTCGAGAAATACTTGTTAGGACTGTTTTAATTTTATAACAACTTTTCTAAACTTAATTTGTTCAGTTGCTACGAAAGTAGAACCATTTATATGTCGGGTAAGATCGAAAGTTGTCTGGTACAAAAGATTAAGGTTATTTAGTTTTGAATTAATAAATACCGCAAAAGCTCTTTGGTTGTTAATTAGGAAAGCTAGTATTTTTTAGAAAGTGTTTTTAAACCCATTTTCGGACGCATTTATGTGCTTAAGGTACAGTTGGCTAAGCGAACGTCGAGAACCCATTAAAGTCTAATTTTCCGGTTAAATCTACTTTTCATCTGAGTAAAAGAAACTTATTTCTAAAAAAAGGTACTTACTTCTTTAAAGTAAAACGCGTCGGACACGCGACAACAAGCGGTATAAATTAAAGAGTAAAATCTGGTTTCGATTACACGACATCGACAATTTCCTCCTTAATTAGTTCTTTTCAAAGGAGAAAACAATGTCCCATAGGTAGTTCGATTTAGGAACAATAAGAGTATCAACGAATTGACGAGATCCACATTCCAACATTGCATTTCTGAATTAATTTAAGTTTATTATTTTATCCTGCTTCACAATTCAAACACGTATTTTTATTCGCCTTAGATAAACACCGTAGCAATAGATAATAATAGCTTGACTATTAGGTCTCTGTAGATTCAATACTCTTTATATTATTCTAATATTTTTCGTGCACCTGTGAAATATCCATCAAAATACGATTTCAATTTATAGGTGGGAGACAAAACTTTTTTTCCCCTTTTATGGATACAATTTCCAGCTCCATCCTATTTAATAGGATTCTGGAAAATTAGGTACTATTAATAAATTTTTATTTTAATGTTTAATATAATTAATAAAATAATAAAATAAACAAAACATAACATAACATATTAAAAATTATATTATTCATCTTACATCTGACACATAAGTAACATATTTATTATATCATTAAAAATACTGTAAGATTAAAAGAGGACTATATTCCTTAAAAAAAAAAATAATGGAATTGTATAAACTGATTTTTGAAATAAGAGAGCTAAAATTGGAAAAAATGCATAATATAGAAATTAAAGTTGTATTTAAACCAAAAAAATATGGACAAATTATTTACCTTGAAGTTTGGAAATCACATCACTTGTTCTGATAATTGATCCTAAAATAATACCATACTATCTTGCAAAATCGTCCTTAAGATGGTGTAAGATGTGTTACTACTCAAGGGTCAAAAGTTATCACAATTAAACATATAAATATTACCTTATAAAATGGTTGTTAAAATTCAATCATGACATATCTCTATTTATTTTATATACTTAACTAAAATAAATATGTCAAGACTTATAGTTTTTACGTAGATTCTAACTTTTATATATATTTTTTAAATTTGAATTAGATAACATTTATTTAAATTTATAGATCATATCATTTGCTCTAATAATTAGTCCGTGTATTTTTATTAAAATAATATTATATTTTATCTTTGAAAATGTATAAAATATACTGTACATAGATTAAAAATTACAACGATGAAATATTAACCGAATGATCTTATAAAATAGTTGTCACGATTAAATCATAAATAAAATTTATGTTTGTTTTATATATTTAGCTAATAATAAATATGTCAAGTCCTATAGTTTTTAAATAGATTCTAACTTTCTATATTTTTTTTTATTTTTTATTTTTGAATAAGATAACATTTATTTAAAGTTACATTTCAATAATTTTTATTGTATCCATCATTAAGTAATTGTATCCATTATTAAGTAATAATCTTGTTGGGAGCGGGTCCATTTCCTCTATTGTTGAGTTGCTTAGAAGTCCCATTCCAGATGTGAAAACGCGCTCGATGTGTCTGCTACTCTCCATTAGAAATCGTCAACAGACAACAACTCCCAACAATCACATTCACCTTTTTTTTTATAGTACTACTTCTTTTAAAACACACAGCACAACAATAAATAAAATTTTATCAAAAAAAGTAACCAATGGTTTTCTCGTTATTATTTTCCCCTCGAACCGTTACCCAAAACGCCGTGTTTTGATTTCGCTCAACCCAACAGTCACTAACCTCCATTAAGTAACCATGGTTAAACTTCCATTAATAGTATTAACCATGGTTAACTCCACTCTCTTCTTTTATAAATTATAATCCTCACCCACTTAGCGAAAACGAGAGAAACAAGAAAATTTTACCAGAAAAACAGAGGAAAGATAACGGAGAGAAAAAACTGAAACCGAAAGAAAATGGCGTTGTATCTGGATGAAGAAGAGATATGGAAATGTCTAAAACACCCTTCGAAACGAAGGAAGATTGGAATTTGTCCAATCTGCCTCCGTGAACGGCTCGCATCTCTCTGTCCTGACTGCGCTAAAGTGCGCCCGTGTTCTTGTTACGCTTCAACTTCTTCTTCGTCTTCGTCGGCATCTTCATCGTTCTCTCGATTTTCTACCACCGGTGACTGTGTCGGTGTGGTTGGTAAAGTTCACAATCTCATCGACCGTGAGTCTTCGCTACGTAGGTCACGCTCGATGGCTATACCGTTTCTCCGGTCGAGATCGAGATTCTCCGGCGGGATTAAAGAGATGGATCATGATAACAGGGATTCGCCGGTGATCAATGGAAGCAGTTCGGCGAGGTCGTTTTGGTCAATGTTTAAGACGAATAGGAGTAACAGAGGAAGCGTATCGGAGCGAGATTGGGAGGCGAAGAAGGTATTGACGGCGGAATGTGAGAACGATGTGAGTCGAACAGCGGTGATGGCTAGGTCAAGGTCTGTGGCGGTTTCGTCGGTTTCCGGTGAGGGAGAATTGAAGCCTCGCTCGAAGGGAAAGGGATGGTCGTTTCCGAGTCCGATGAAGGTTTTCCGGCAGTCGAAGGCTTCTAAAGTTGTTCAGGAACGTTCTCCTTTGTATAGAGGTTGAAAATTTTGTAGATTATCAGTAATGAATACAACAACTTAATATTGACCCAAATGATTCTAATATTTTATGTTTTGACTGAAAAATGTTGAATTTACTGTACAAATATAAACAGTAACAAAAACGGTTATGGTTAATTGAGTTGTTATGCTATTGCTATCTATTTGCAATTATTTTAATAATATAGTAATTAGAGTAAGCACCAACTGTTATTAGGGGCATGATTAGGCTGTACTGTGCTATTTGGTTTGGTTGTGAAATGATAACTGCATTATAATTGGTGCTAATGATAGTTTTTTGATATGTATGACCCCACTTAACATGTGGCTCTAGTCTTATGAATCATAGAATGATAATATCTATATTTTTTTCTTTCGCATATTAAGGAGGATTGTTATACATATATTGGTCACACGACCCTACTCTGTTTGGATTATCAGTAAATATAACACTGGTTTTTTGTTATTATGATAATTTTACTGGTAATTCAAATTCTTAATGTTGATTTATGTATGATGTAATGTACTAACAATAGAGGTTTTAATGGCATAGCAAATCAGTTTGTTTCTTCTATCAATTATTCATAATGTGATAAGACAGGTACGTTAATGTTTCACCAAAATAGATGAACTGGTTGGTTGGTTGTACTTGTACTTGAGTACATGAGAATGTGGAGGAATATTGTACTAATGATTGGTGGTATTGAACCGTGTATGTTTATTTTCAGAATCAGAATATGCTAATTGGGTTATTGTTTGCAACCATATGAGTAATATTGAATTATGTCTCACTGGAACAGAGATAAAATAATTTGAATCTTAATGGAAAATTAGAAAACTATTCTCAAACTAATGACTCCGTTTTTTTCATAGATATCAAGAGCTAATGGGTGAAAGATGCTACCCGATTTCCCAGACAATACACATTTAACCTTGAAAAAGCAAAATTGTAAAGACAGTCAAAGTACTAGTACTGTGTTTTACAATCAAGACTTTCACTCAGAAGAGACATGTTTAAAGTAGTGGAGTAATATAAGTATTAGCTTAAACTTTATCATGAATTATTTAAATTGAAATGCTATTTTATTTAAGATTGAAATGCTATTTTATTTAAGATTAAATATGTTTTGGTCCTCTTAAATATTTATATTTATTTTTAGTTTTTTTTAAAATTTCTTTTAAAGATTGGTATTTTAAAAGTTTTAATTTTAATTTTTGATTTCATTCTAAAACCGTCATTAATTCAATCACAAAATAAAATTTTCGTTTTGCTGAAATCATTGTTAAATTGTAATAAATATCATTAAACTGTAGGAGGAATAAAAAATTTAAATTTAAATTTTTAAAAGGAATATTTTTTTAAATTTTTTTGAAAAAATTAAAAATTAAAAATTAAATATAAGATATTTAAGAGGACAAAAAAAATTTAATCCTTTTATTTAAGTACATCAATTGACAACAATATTTAAAGTAATATATTAGCTTAAAAATACGTTTTCCTTTTAATATTTAATTTTGACTGTGACTCTATTGAATAAGAGGGACACGATCAAACTATCATACTCATTAACTACATTTAAGGTCTTCTAAATATTTGTCTAAGAGGTTACTAGTATGAAATAATGCAAAACTTCAGTTTTTTCCTTTAATTACTTTTATTGAGTTTTATGTATTTAAATAATTTATTGGAGTATTTGATATGATTTATTGGGGTCATTTGGAGTTGGGTAGAATTTATATAATTTATCACTATTTTCATTAATTAAAAATGATAGAAATTGGATAAAACGTGAAATAGTGAGATATGAGATGAAGATAGAATAGTAAAATAATTAGTGGTAAGGAGTGAAAGAGTCAAAGAGTTGAGGGAGATTTTATTAAATTAGGTTACTTGTAAACAGAAAAATAAATTTGAGGTAAGGGGGGAGAATCACTCATCTATGAGTGTAAATTATATGAATGGTAGAGATAGATCCTCATCCTCTTTTTTATTTCTATTATGTTTTCTTTATTGTTGAGTTTTATATGTTTTGGAAACGGTTTGTGTAAAACCTATCTTATTTGTTTTAGTTTATGCGAAACTCGTGCCCTAAATCATACTGAAATTCATGCATAATTTGAATGTATAAATTTGGATGTTGTTGTTCATGTTAATATGTTTTGGGTATGATGAACATGTTGATGAAATTATGACAAATTGATGAATTAAGTGATTAACCTGTGAGTAATTTATGTAATAAATATAGTAAAAATTATATTTGCTGAATTTTATGCGATTTGGTTGGTTTGGGGTTGAAATCAAATGGAAGTACTCAAATCGTGAAAAATACAGTTCTACATTTTGCACAGTGATGACTGGCCGTCCTTCACTATGCACGGTCGTCAGGCTATTGATAGACCGACCGTCATGGTCTCCAGAGCAAACGACCTTGTTGGATGTCACCAGGGTGATGGGTATGTGTGAGAAGGGGTGACATACACATCATGACGACCATCATGATGGGGGTTGACTGTCATGACCATGTTGACCAAATTTGGGTCGCCAACTCGATTTTTTGAGTTGTTTCCGATTCCAACGTTTGTTGGTTGTTGTTTTGTTGTGTTTTTGACGAGTTGGTAAATAACATTGATATGTTTTAAGAGTTATTTGAATACTTTATGGATGTATAAGTGTATGTTGTTGAATACTTGTATGATTTCGTATTGGTGAGTTATAATCATACTTGTTATGTTGGGATGGTGACTTTATAAAGGGCGGTGGTTAAGGTTCGAAGAGGAATCAGTGGTGAGTATTGCACATGTATGTTGTTGTATGTCATGCATCATGTGTATCAGTGATATATGTACATACTTTAGTCCAGTGATGAGCCACTGATTCATAAGGGAAGATCAACGATGAGTGAGGTTCGAAGGGGAACCATTGGTGAGTGGACGAAATCAATAACATAACTCTGATGTCTGAAATTGGTACCACATGTATTAGTCGAGGTATTGATCTTATTGTGCGCATATTTGCATTATGAATTGATTTTTGCGGTTGTGAATAATTCACACATTAATGATTGTTATGAACAATGCTACCCTTACTATCTTTTGCACCGCTAACATGATTTGAGCGTATTCTTACTCCCATTTTTGCGGTGTTATGTACTCTCTTGAAGTACATATAATCAGGTAGAGGAGTAGTTGTTGTTTGAGCTAGAGGATGAAGTTGAGACCTCTTCATTTATTTAATATTTTTCGTGTTATTTAATTTCGTTGAAGCTATGATCTGTAACACTGGGACAAGATACTTGTTATTGTTATTGTTTTGTGTTTTCGAAGTTTGAGTTATTTAATTATGTGAAGTACTTTACTTTATTGAGAGAATTAAAGTATGACTAATCATTGAATTTCGCTGCAATTTCTTATTATGATGTTATCGAAGATGTATGTTAAGCAATGTGTAACACCTATGTATGAGAGATTATCTATTTATCTTTTATAAATAAGAAGTATGGCTTTTAGGGTGTTACAAATAACACATTATATTAGGTGATTAATGAGTTAATCGTGTGGACAAATTAACTTTGACATAAGTATTTTATGAAAGCTTGTCACATATTTGATCGGCGGTGTATGGCTAAAATAGGAGGCAAAAAGCTATGGTGTGAGTGTGGTGTTGCAATATCGGTAAATCCTTGTAATACCTACGTAATCTTTTGTGTTTAAGCATAAAAGTAAAATACATGTAATTTTTTCAATTTTAATTCGAGGCATCGATTACTCCCAAAATGTGGAAGTGGTAATGTTATGCATTTAGACATGATCAACACAAATGAAAACCGTAAAAGAAAGTATTGCAAATGTTCTAATTTGTTTGTTGTTGATGTACTTAGGGTTTCATGGACAAATTGATGAATTTTGAGACAAGGATATCTAAGAATACTAAGTGGATTGTGGTGATATTGCCATGGATCCTTAAATTAAGACATATATTGAGTATGGCTCATATTAAGATAAAGAAGTATATAATATGTGAAAACTCTAAACGTGTCTTAGACTCAACTGTTTGGTGTGAGTATGTGACTAGGGGGTATGGAGGCATTAGCCTTGAAATATGGTTCAAAAGTATTATATATATTCTTTGTAAAATGGTAACCCTAATTAATCACATAAATAAAAATAAACTATAGTCACTCTATAGTCGTAGAGGTTGCATCATTGGTCGAACCGCGTTAATAAATATCGATTGTGGTCATTGTCTTTTACTTATATTTCTCTTTAATCTTCTATATTGGTTATTGTTCTAACAATTGATATCAGATGAAAATTAAGCTTGGTAAAAAATTCGAGGTAACAAGGTTCGATGGGATGAGTAATTTTGGATTATGGAAAAGGAGGGTTAAAGATCTATAGGCTCATTAATGTTTATAGAAGGTGATGAGTGAGACGAAACTGACCAACATGCAAGATACTGAATGGGCAGAGATAAAGGAAAAGGTAGTGAAATTGATTATCATATGTTTCCGACATGGTGATGTATCATATCCTAGACCTAACGATGGCGAATGAGGTTTCTGACAAATTGGAGAGACAATATATGTCAACGAAGCTGATGAACAAATTGTTTGCAAAGCAATGAGTATATAGTATGAAGATTCGGGAAAAATGTGATTTGAAACAACATGTCAATGTCTTCAACAACACAATCACCGATATGATAAGGCTTGGGTGAAGATTAATGATGAAGGTAATGAAATTATTTTGATATGCTCGTTACTAGGTTCTTATGAGCACTTAGTGACTACTCTTATTTATAGAAAATATACTATTAGTCTTGATGTGATTACTGCTACAATTTTGTCTCATTCTTAAAGGAGATAAAGTGTATTCGAAGGAACTCAAGGCAACAATTTGTATGTGAAGGGTCAAGATCATTGGCAGAACAAAGGTAAAACACATTCTGGAAAAAAGATGTCTAAATTTAAGAATTGAAAAACAATTGAGTGTTATAGTTACAAATAGACTAGACATTGAAAGAAATATTCTACGAATAAAAAGCATGGTTCATTTAATTCTGCAAATATGGTTCAAACCAATGATTCTGAAAGTGATGCAAATATATTATGTGTTTCATTTAGAAAGTGCGCTGATGCATGGATTCTTGACACTGGTTATTCTTACCATATGATGTCACACCGAGAATGGTTCATTATATTCATGTAAGGTTATTTTGATTTTTTTCCCTAGGTGATGATAAATCATGTACTATTAGTAGAGTGAGACAAAATAAAATTTTCATGGACAATGGTGGTATGAAAACATTGAAGCATGTCAGATATATTACATAATTAAGGAAGAACTTGATTTTTTAGGTACTCTACAGGAAAATGGTTTCTCCTACAAGTATGGTGGCTATAAGAATGTTTTGAAGGTTAGCAATGATACATTGATTATGACGAAAGCAAGGAAGATTGTAGGTAGCATTTATTCATGATCAACACAAATGAAAACCGTAAAAGAAAGTATTGAAAATGTTCCAATTTGTTTGTTGTTGATGTACTTAGGGTTTCATGGAAAAATTGATGAATTTTGACACAAGGATATCTAAGACTACTAAGTGGATGGTGGTGATATTGCCATGGGTCCTTAAATTTAAGACATATATTGAGTATGGCTCATATTAAGATAAATAAGTATATAATATGTGAAAACTCTAAACGTGTCTTAGACTCAACTGTTTGGTGTGAGTATGTGACTAGGGGGTATGGAGGCATTAGCCTTGCAATATGGTTCAAAATTATTATATATATTCTTTGTAAAACGATAACCCTAATTAATCACATAAATAAAAAGAAACTATAGTCACTCTATAGTAGTAGAGGTTGCATCATTGGTCGAACTGCGTTAATAAATATCGATTGTGGTCATTGTCTTTTACTTATATTTCTCTTTAACCTTTTGTATTGTTATTGTTCTAACAATTGATATCAGATGACGGTTAAGCTTGGTAAAAAATCTGAGGTAACAAGGTTCGATGGGATGAGTAATTTTGGATTATGGAAAAAGAGGGTTAAGGATCTATTGACTCGTTAATGTTTATGGAAGGTGATGAGTGAGACGAAATTGACCAACATGCAAGATACTAAATGGGCAGAGATGAAGAAAAATGTAGTGGAATTGATTACCATATGTTTCCGACAAGGTGATGTATCATGTCCTAGACCTAACAATGGTGAATGAGGTTTCTAACAAATTGGAGAGAAAATATATGTCAACGACATCAACAAACAAATTGTTTGCAAAGCAACGAGTATATAGTATGAAGATTCGAGAAAAATTCGATTTGAAACAACATGTCAATGTCTTCAACAACACAATCACCGATATGATAAGGCTTGGGTGAAGATTAATGATGAAGGTAAAGAAATTATTTAAATATGCTCATTACCAGGTTCTTATGACCACTTAGTGACTACTCTTATTTATAGAAAATATACCATTAGTCTTGATGTGATTACTGCTACAATTTTGTCTCATTCCCAAAGTAGATAAAGTTTATTCTGAGGAACTCAAGGAGACAATTTGTATGTGAAGGTGGGTCAAGATCATTGGCAGAACAAAGGTAAAACACGTTCTGGAAAAAAGATGTGTAAATTCAAGAATTGAAAAACAATTGAGTGTTATAGTTGCAAATAGACTAGACATTGAAAGAAAGATTCTACAAATAAAAAGCATGGTTCATTCAATTATGCAAATATGGTTCAAACCAATGATTCTGAAAGTGAAGCAAATATATTATGTGTTTCATTTAGAAAGTGCATTGATGCATGGATTCTTGACACTGGTTATTCTTACCATATGATGTCACACCGAGAATGGTTCATTATATTCATGTAAGGTAATTTTGATTTTTTTCTCTAGGTGATGATAAATCATGTACTATTAATAAAGTGAAACAAAATAAAATATCCATGGACAATGGTGGTATGAAAACATTGAAGGATGTCAGATATATTACATAATTAAGGAAGAACTTGATTTCTTAGGTACTCTACAGGAAAATGGTTTCTCCTACAAGTATCATGGCTATAATAATGTTTTGAAGGTTAGCAATGATACCTTGATTATGATGAAAGCAAGAAATATTATAGGTAGCATTTATTCATGATCAACACAAATGAAAATCGTAAAAGAAAGTATTGCAAATGTTCCAATTTGTTTGTTCTTGATGTACTTAGGGTTTCATGGACAAATTGATGAATTTTAAGACAAGGATATCTAAGACTACTAAGTGGATGGTGGTGATATTGCCATGGATCCTTAAATTCAAGACATATATTGAGTATGGCTCATATTAAGATAAATAAGTATATAGTATGTCAAAACTCTAAACGTGTCTTAGACTCAACTGTTTGGTGTGAGTATGTGACTAAGGGGTACGGAGGCATTAGCCTTGCAATATGGTTCAAAAGTATTATATATATTCTTTGTAAAACGGTAACCCTAATTAATCACATAAATAAAAAGAAACTATAATCACTCTATAGTCGTAGAGGTTACATCATTGGTCGAACTGCGTTAATAAATATCGATTGTGGTCATTCTCATTTACTTCTATTTCTCTTTAATATTTTATATTGGTTATTGTTCTAACAATTGATATCAGATGACATTTAAGCTTGGTAAAAAATCCGAGGTAACAAGGTTCAATGGGATGTGTAATTTTGGATTATGGAAAAGGAGGTTAAAGATCTATAGGCTCATTAATGTTTATAGAAGGTGATGAGTGAGATGAAACTGACCAACATGCAAGATACTAAATGGGCAGAGATGAAGGAAAAGGTAGTGAAATTGATTACCATTTGTTTCTGACCAGGTGATGTATCATATCCTAGACCTAACAATGGCGAATGAGGTTTATGATAAAATTGGAGAGACAATATATGTCAACGACGCTGATGAACAAATTGTTTGCAAAGCAGCGAGTATATAGTATGAAGATTTAGGAAAAATGCGATTTGAAACAACATGTCAATGTCTTCAACAACACAATCACCGATATGATACGGCTTGGGTGAAGATTAATGATGAAGGTAAAGAAATTATTTTGATATGCTCGTTACCAGGTTCTTATGACCACTTTGTAACTACTCTTATTTATAGAAAATATACTATTAGTCTTGATGTGATTACTGCTACAATTTTGTCTCATTCTCAAAGGAGATAAAGTGTATTCGATGGAACTCATGGCAACAATTTGTATGTGAAAATGGGTCAAGATCATTGGCAGAACAAAGGTAAAACACGTTCTGGAAAAAAGATGTCTAAATTCAAGAATTGAAAAACAATTGAGTGTTATAGTTACAAATAGACTAGACATTGAAAGAAAGATTCTACAAATAAAAAGCATAGTTAATTCAATTATGCAAATATGGTTTAAACCAATGATTCTGAAAGTGAAGCAAATATATTATGTGTTTCATTTAAAAAGTGCACTGGTGCATGGATTCTTGACACTGGTTATTCTTACCATATGATGTCACACATAGAATGGTTCATTATATTCATGTAAGGTAATTTTGATTTTTTTTCTCTAGGTGATGATAAATCATGTACTATTAATAGAGTGAGACAAAATAAAATTTCCATGAACAATGGTGGTATGAAAACATTGAAGGATGTCAGATATATTACACAATTAAGGAAGAACTTGATTTCTTAGGTACTCCACAGGAAAATGGTTTCTCCTACAAGTATGATGGCTATAAGAACGTTTTTAAGGTTAGCAATGATACCTTGATTATGATGAAAGCAAGAAAGATTATAGGTAGCATATAAAAATTGTTAGGGAACACTATTATAGGTGATGTTACATTAATTAAGTCTGATAATGATGCAATCAAACTCTGACATATGTGTTCGGGTCATCTCAATGAGTGTGAGATGATGGAAATTCATAAGAGAAATCTATTGAAGGGTGTTTGTTGTTGTAAGATGGGATTGTTCAAGTATTGTGTAATTGGGAAATAGTTTTGTGTGGGGGCTTACCAAAGAGGTTTCCATGGGTGGTTCCAAGTTTTGCAACTTTCACAAATGATTTTTCTAGCAAGGTTTGGGAGTATTTCTTGAAGAAAAAACATGTAGCTTTTACCAAATTCAAGTTGAGAAAGGCAGAGGTAGAGAATCAAACATGCAAGAAAATTAAGTATTTGTAATCAGATAATGAGACATAGCATATTGACTCCAATTTCAAAAGATTATGTAAAGAGCACAATATTCAAATGCATTTCTCAATTTGTAAGACATCTCAACAAAATTGTGTGGCAGAAAGGATGAATAAGTCTCTAACATGGTGTTTTATCTCATAAATAAGTGACCACCTACTTCATTGTAGGGGAATGTTGTATAGGAGATATGGACATGTACTCTTATTGATCTTAACAATGTAAGAATTTTTTGGGTGTCCAAATAATGTGCATATATCCAGTGAAGAATGATCCAAACTTAATCCAAAGTCAAAGAATTGTAACTTTGTCGATTACACAAAAGGTGTGAAAGGATTCGAGTTATTAGATCCGATTAGAAAGAAGATAGTAATCAACAAAGATGTTGTTTTTCATGAGAACTTATTGTTAAAGAAACAAGTTACAATAGATGTGTCAACATCTGAAGGAGAAACTTTCAATAAATAAGTGGTTTAGGTAAATGTTGATTTGTCACCACTAAACAATAGATATGTAGTGCCTGAACCACAAGAGGAACCATACTGTGGTATTGAAATTGACCATGAACCGAAAGTTTTAGGTGGTGTACAAGATTATATTCTTGTATGTTATAGAGAGCGTCGTTCAACCAAACCACTAAAAAGATTTAGGTATGAAAACTTGACAACATATACACTTCTTACTAGTTCTGGAGACCCTTCCACCTTTTGAGAGGCTATAGCTAGCTAGGATAAAGATAAGTCGATGAGTGCAATGGTGGAGAAGATGGAGTCCTTGAAAAAAATTAGACATGAGAGCTTGTTCATCTTCCTAAGTGGGGAAGGGTCATTTGTTGTAAGTGGGCGTTCAAGAGAAAAACAAAAATAATAGAAAAATAAGGGGAAAAGTTCAAGGTTCGTATTATAAGAAAAGGGGAACTCACAATAGAAGGGGTTTGTCTATGATAATATTTTCTCCTAGTTCGTCAAATGCAAGTCTATCAGGATAGTGTTAGCCTTAGTAGTCAATTGAGACATGCATTTAGAGAAGATAGATGTGAAGACAATATTTCTTCATACTATTCTATATGAAAAAATTTACATGGAATAATCTAAGGGGTTCAATAACACTGGATACGACATACTAGTTTATAAATTTAAGAGGTCTTTGTATGATCTAAAACAACATCCAAGACAATGATACCAGCACTTTGATTCATACATACTTCAAATTGGCTACATAAGGTTTGAGAAATGAGAATGACTATTGTGTTTATGTTATGAGCATTGATGGTGACTCTTTTATTTTTATTATTATTGTACGTTAATGTTATGTTGATTGTTTCTAATCATTTACATGACGTAAATGAACTGAAAATTATATTAGGGATGAAGTTTGACATGAAAAATTTAGATGCTACCAAGAGGATTCTTGGTATGGAAATCATAAGGATATAAGTTCTAGAAAGTTACAACTCTCATAGAAAATATATGTTAAAAAAGGGCTAGACAAGCTTGATATGAGTAATTTGAAGGCTGTGAACACTCTACTGGTGAATCACTTTAAGCTCTCATTAGATCAGTATCCAAAGGCACATGCAAAATATGTAAAATGTTCCTTACGCTAGTGTTCTTGATATTTAATGTATTATATGGTCTGCACTAGACCTTATTTGACACACGTTGTAAGTCAAGTTTGTAAGTTTATGTCTAATTTGGGGGAGCGTCATTGGAAAAAGACAAGTAAATTTTCAGGTGCTTCAAGCGTACAACTAATCATGGTATCATGTTTAGAAACGAACATTAGCGATTCTTTAGTTGTATGATATGTTGATTCAGACTATACTGGTGATATGGACGTGTTTAGTCTAAAATTTGGTAAATAACTGCTGGTCTCTTTTCTAAAGTTTACTTGCAGGATCGACTAGTGAATCCTAGAACATATGTGCATAAATTCTTCTAAGTTGTGTATAATTTTGTGAGAAAGTGAAGGATTTTGACGTAGCCGAAATCTTAATACTAAAATAAGATAAAAGTTAAAGTTGCTGGAAAAGTAAAGGATTTTGATAGTGGTCGAAATCTTGATAAACTGAAAAGAAATAAATTGAATTGCAAAGAAGATAAATTTAAAGTAAAATACTTTATATTAAATGAGTTTGGTGTTTGGAATCATACATTGCACTCACTTAACTCATTTTTTACTTTGCCTGGGTACTTTGAGTTTATGAATTTTTGTAGTAAATTCAACACACTTGATCATAACGCTAGAACATAAATTTATACTAACACATAAATAACTGCTACAAACGGTCTTTTCTTTGAGGATTGACACGTCTTCGCTGCATGTACCTCGCTTTCAAACTTGCTTCCACGCGTCCCTCCAATACAGATAATGTCAAAAAGTAGTTATTCGATCACGATGTACATTTCATCTGTCTCCATCGAAATGCTTCTATTTGTTATCTTGAAAAACACTAAGTCCCATATCTCGTTACCAGCATAGGAACTTCGACGCTTTTCACTTGCATGGTCATGTCGAACTATCCTCAACGGTTCTGTCGAAACACTTGTAAAACAACATACTTTCACTAAGTATTTATTTAAATTTTTATTAATATGCTGAAATTTGAGGATGTCGAAAATTCCAACTAACATGATGATAAGAGGTCTACAATATGGTATGCATTTACTTTAGCAAAATAACCTTATTTATTAGAAATCATCTGTTCAATCCATAATGGTTATGCCGACGACCGAAAGCGGTCGGTGAAGTTGTAAAAAAAAAAGAATCTCATGACCTACATGATTTATGATAGAATTGGATTTTAAGCAAGATGGAGTTCGCTTGTTATAGTCATAATAATCTAGATTCTTCACAATGACAACTATTTGGATCATGGCCATACGAACTCAGTGATGGAAGATTGCAAAATGTCTAGAAATCAATTTCATTTTGTAATATTTGCCATATATATGAATAATATGATATAGAAAAATAACATATCATTTAATTTCTGCGTTAGAAAAATAATGTAGAAGGCTTCATCAATTTAGTTACTACAATAGCAATCATTTTGTTCTCATTGTTTCCTTCTCCAAGCTAGATATAGTGGATCCCATTATCAACATTGACAAAATGCTACCAATCATTCTTAAGGAATACTATAAAGCACTCATGCATTCAAGACAGAGTACATGCTATAATTTCTCAATTGTAAAAGAAGTCATCTCCTCAATTATTTCCCTTAGCAAACTCTCTTGTCCAAGTTATCTTCACCAAACAAAACCGTACCCACAACATTTACCTTTTTCTCCCTTAAGCAAGACCACAAAATATCTAGGAGAATGGAAAAATTCAACAATAACAAAAAAACATCCTAATTCAATTGCATTATTTTGGTGACACAAATATATTTATGCAAGATCTTAGAATCTAAAGGGGGAAAGTACACAGACCTTTAGCAGCGAATGGTAACTTTCCATCATTAAATCCGCCGAAACAAACAAGGGAAAGTGAATAGAGCAAGATTGTTTATAGGGACACCACGCCAAAAGGAATGAGGAAGGGTTTTGTTTTTTTCTTCTTTCTTTCTATTTAAATAAATGGCCACATGAAATTTAAAAAGAAATGCATAAAGTTACAAGAACTTAATTATTTTTATGATAATTCAAATGGTTGAGTTGAAACTTACTTAAAACAACAAAAAGAAAATTATATAAGGAGTTTGTTTTGGATGTAAAGTTATTAGAAAAAGTTTTTACTGTATTTATCTTCACTGTGAAGAGAATATCTCTAAATTGTTGTCTTGTTATCTCTCAAACATTGAAAGATACTCTTTATAAGGTGGTTGCTGATCCGAGATCAGTAGATGCATGGGCGGTTGTTACTTATTCCTCGTTGTACATTATAGGCGGTTAAGCCTCAGAGTGGCGGGATCGTAGATCTGGAAATCAGAAGTCTTTGCAGCAACACCATATTTTGGAGTGTTTAGCTACTTGGAGAGACGCAGATGGTATTGCCAAGTTAGTTGATATTGTTTTGGGAAGCTCGAAGCAAGCTAACTCGGGTGGTGGGTGAAGCAACTGGACAAATCATCAAAGTAAACAATGAAGTCGCCATCGAACGTTTTTTATCCCGTCGAAGGAAAAGGTAAACATTGAGTAAACCTACAGGGTAAAATCACAGTCAAACAACCGAGAGATCGGGTAAGGGAGTCTGTTATGCGAGGGGAAGGTATTAGCATCCTGCACGCCCGTAGTACTCTATGGTATCCACTACTGTTGTTCTAATCAAATGGGTGTGTTCAAGTCTAATGCTTACGGGCTAAAAGAAAAATGCAAAGGGGGAATGCATGCAAAAGAAAACACGGGGAAAAGAAGGAAATATTTCAAAAGTTTCGCTCGACCGAGCCCCGTGACCAGATGCATACGTATCCTTTTTAGGAAATCAGTGCATCGTAGTTCGACTCACATGTTTCGGTTTGTTTTGTGTTTTCTATTGAATAATGTTAAGTTTCGCATTCTATCTGCATCTCGACCTTTGGAGACTCACGCATCTGGAGTAAAAAGGAACTAACATGCTCTACCTAACCAGGTATTTTCAAAAGAAAAGTGTCAGAAGGTGGACAATGCTATATTTCGAACTTCCAGCAAGTAGACATGATGCAACCCGACCTTTGGGGAATTATGTGTCGTATTGCATGAAGCGGAATTAACACATCCATTTGAGAAATTCGATGAAAGGCCTGAAGGCAAAAAGAGTTTGGATTGGTTTGGTTGATTTTATCTTGAAAAAGATTTTTTTCTTAGTTTTAGAGTGTTTTGAAGTTTGAAAAGAAAAAAGAGAAAGTTTTTGTTTTAATGCATATGCGAAAGAGAAAGAAGATGCTATGGGTAACTAACTAGTTTCTAACCCTAATGTTAACATGCGATGTTGATCCTAAGGTTGAGGATGAAAGGTAAATCCTAACTATGTTAGCATACCAAAACATAAGGGCGAGGATAATTATCCTATATGGAACATGCAATGAGACCGAAGTCGTTATCTCAATTCTAATTGAGTGACATCATCGATCATTAAGAAAGGAAAATAATAAAATCCTAAGGGGAGCATACAAAGACTGAAGTCATTTTCTCAATTCTAATTGAGTGACATCATCGATCATTAACAAAAGGAAACGATAAAATCCTATGAGAAACATACAAAGATCGAAGTCGTTTTCTCAATTCTAATTGAGTGGCATCATCGATCGTCAACAGATGAAGGCAAACATAAGCACAAAAACAAATAGAAAAAAAGTGTGGAATGCCTGATACAAGACTTTAAACAACAACTTTGAGCGCACGCTTTTTATTTCCTACTTCTCATGATAACTAGAAAGCGGTAAAAAAGTACGAAAATAAAGCAGATAAGAATTATACCGAACGAATATCAATCTGTAAATACTAAGCAATAACATTAGAAACCCGAGAATTTCACGAGCAACTGGAATCAATCAACAAATTAATCAAAGTATGCGTCAAAGCATCAATAAGTAAGATCCGAATGTGTGTCAGATACATCCTAATATCAATCAGCGCACCTGCATAAGATAACCATCTGAGCAAGCAATAACATTATACAAGATGTATAATATGGAATGTGTGTCGATACACATATGGATACCAAGCAGAGTACCTGCACCAGATATCAATCCAAGCAAGTAAACAAAACGGAATATGTATCAAACACATCCAAGTAACAAACAGAACACCTGCACGAGATATCAATCCAGACAAGTGATACGGAAAAACAATATAACACAGAATGTGTGTCAGATACATATGTATAACAAAACAGTGTACCTGCATAATACAATTTATGCAAAATATCGCCTACAAGATAATACAGAGTGTGTCAAACATATCCGTATAACAAAACAGAGTACCTGCACAAAATACAGTTCATGCAAGTAATATGAATCACACAATTACACGGAATGTGTGTCAGACACATTTGTATAATAACAGAGTACCTACACAAAATACAATTCATGCAAGTAACGAACAAAAATCAAAGAAAAGAGAATTCATTATGCATATCAAACGCAAGTGTGCACCACAAATTGGTAACACAAGCATGTTTTTTCGATTGCATAATCAAACGGTACTTACATGATCGAAAACCATCACAAAGTACCTTGCACAAGTGAACAAAAGTGTTAGAAATAACAAGGAAGAGCTATTGGAAGAAAACATTACTATCAAAATTCAAAACAAGGCTAAATCATGAGAGAATGAATATCAAATGCACATTGGAAGTACAAGAAAGAAAATCGGGCAGCCACATAGTTAAAACATAAATCAAACCGACAAATGTTGCGGAAATGAACAAAATCGACCACAATCATCCACAAATGAACATTAAAGTATATACATGCATCAAGTCTCAAAGTTCATGTTACTAACAGTTAAAAAGCGTTATACCCAAAAATTAGGCGCGAAAATCATCGGAACAAAATCAACTCAAAATCCCATGGTTGCATCTAAACATGCCAATGGATTCAAAAAAGTAGGTCTCATGAATTAGTTCTAAATGGAAGTGATACTTTCATGCACGGGGAAGCAACACCGTAAAAACGTAAACTTGTAGGAATTTCGATCTGGAACCATGGAAACTTGTCACAAACGCTATCCAAACGTCAAATCCAATTGCCTTGAGTCTTAACCATTAAGCATGTATAGCCTTATGCTCAAAAAGTGTCTGAAACAGTGAAAATGAACTAAAATTTAAGTGTTGATTTAATTTCCAAATTCGATGTGTTCACATTCGAAAATGAGAGTTTATTCATCAAAGGAATTGAAAATTATATATCAACACAAAATGTACAATAATATTTTCACAAATAATTCCAAAATTGTATCTGAACTTATAATTCGGTTTTTTAGATTTTAACATTTTTTTACTGAATCAAAATCGAAGTTCACATCAATTATGAAATTATCTATCCAATGCCTCTTTTTAACATCTCCACAAGAATCAACAATTAAATTGCTTATGGAATGTAATGTAAAGTCAAAAAAATCTCATGAAACAAAGTATGTAATAATCCAAGTAAGCTTCACAAATTCAATACATGAATTTACACATTCAAGAATCAAAATTTATACCAATTTCACATGTTAATCAAGAATTAAACTCAAATTTCCAACAAACATAAATACTTTAAAACTTGAATAAGAACTTTTCATGAAAATAAATTAACCAAATAAGTACTTATTCCAATTATCTAATTTCGGATTTCAACAATATTATCTTAATTCAACTCACAATCAACAATTGAATTCAATTTCTTATTCAAGGCCTCAATCGAAGCTCAATTCAAGAATCAATACAAAAGCACTTATTTAAGACAAAGTGATAATGTAAAACAATTAATCAAGAGAAGTTACCAAGAATTGAAGAGGATATTGATGAAAATGATGATCGGGGCACCGTGAGGTGAAAGGAGTGAAGTCGCGCGATCACACGAAGAGGTAGAAGAAGGAATCATCGCGGTCGCGACGGTCTCCAGAGAGAGATGAGAGCGGCTGGTCGGTCGTCCGACTATGAGGATGTCCGATCACGGAGGGAGGAGAAAGTGAGGGTGCACCGTAGAGAAGAGAGAGAGAGAGAGAGAGAGAGAGAGAGAGAGAGAGAGAGAGAGAGAGAGAGAGAGAGAGAGAGAGAGAGAGAGAGAGAGAGAGAGAGAGAGAGAGAGAGAGAGAGAGAGAGAAGTGGAGGGAAATTGAGCTTTCAAATTTTTTCAAATGAAGTTGTTATGTGTTCTTGATGATTTTGTGATAAAACCTCACTTTGATCCTTGAGCAATTTGAGAGAAAAGTTTTTGGTGTTTGTGAGAGTATGTCAATTATGAGAGAAAATATCAGATTTGAAAATATATAGTGTGGGTAAATTGGGCATTGGAAGCATAATTGGATTGGGCCTCATTTTGACAGTGTTAACAAATGTGAGAACAAAATGCCACATCATTAATGGTGTGAAATCTCGACTCAATCCAAACATGAAAAATGAAGATAATAAAATTTGTGACACGTTGCCAAAAGAACAGTCTCAACCGGATAAACAATGAGAAAGTTATGAATTTTTAAAGTTGCGTAGGCACTGACTCAGACACAATTCTTTTTCAGTGCAATATTTTTTACACTCTCACTTGCGAAGCAGACCATAAACGGAAGCCTTTGGAGTACCGTTTGAACTTGAGGTATGAAGCAAAGTTGAAGCTAACAAAATTTGTGATCCAATGATTCAAGAACTAGCTCTATACAATAAAAATTGAGGGATTTATGAATTTCTGAACACCAATAAAATAAAGAACTGTCAATCTTTTTCTATTGTAAAATTCTCTGGTAATTTGCACTTTCGGTGACTTTCTGAACAAATTTGTCTCCCGGCCCGAACATACAAAAATGTAGGAGACATCAAGAGGGAATTTATGGCGAAATAACGGCTCTAAAAAAATTAAACCGGATGAATGTTATGAATTTTTGAACGTGTGAAAAACAACGGTTCAACACACTTTTTCACTGTACTTTTAACTATACATCTTCAACGGATTCACACATTCAGAGATCCTCTTCAAATAATTAACTCTCAGTCTGAACACGTGAATTAGAGAAGATATCAAGACAAATTTTATGGCGAAAAAGCCACTCAGAGATGTTGACCCAGCCAGAAGATACGAATTTTCGAACATCCAAAACACAGTGGACCAGCAAAACCAAAACTCTTGTTATTAAAATATTCGGAGGCCCTCCTCACAAAATTAGCTTTCGGTCCGAACAGACAAAATGTAGAAAATACCAATATTGACCCAATTTCCAAAGAACCACTAAAAATCCTTTTCTGACCAGAACTTACGAATTTCTGAAGTCTATCATAAAATACTGATTTTCTGCTTAAACTGTTCTGCATCGACCGAAACACTTGATTTCCTCTGCCGTTCAAGGAGTGTTGAAATACACGACATCTTGTCATGAAGAGAATTTATATGTTCACTGATAAGCAGCATGGAGAATTCTCTGAGCATGTCTACTAACAAAATAAACGTCTTCAATAACCTAACGAGGCTTGAGAGAAATACCTTGATCCCATAACCGTAGAACCAATGATATGTATGCATATGATGATGAAATATAAGCCACTCGAAATGAAATGGGTAAATTTTGGGGTAAAACAACTTCCCCTATTTAATCTTCTTAAACCTAAAGCGAGATTGGAACCAACCTTTCGAGCGTTAAGGTGAAAGGGGATTGAATACAAAAATGAACTAAAAAATTTGCGCTCTGAATTAAGATGAGGTGTATCAACACTCAATACTGTTTTTGGAAGCTTCACTGTATCGAACTAGAGAAACAAATTTAAAAATGGAGGAGGATAGGGAACTCTAAACTCAACCTAAGACGACTAGTGTCTACTAGATGTAAGAGACGAGATCAATAACCACGGAACTCGATCTAAGAAGACTATTATCTACTAGACTTGAAAAGAATACCAGTATCAACTGATATCGACCAAACTTGAACAATGCATTTCTGAACCAAAACCATTAGAACGTTATCCAAATGTTAGGGGATCGAGAGAAGGTAACGAGTGTCTACTCGACCTTAAGAGTACTACAGAAAATGTGTCAAGCAAGAAATGGATCACAAACTAAGCAAAGAGTATCGACTCAGCTTAAAAGGGAACTAGTGTCTACTAGACCTAAAAGTACTAAATATGATACCAATATCTATTGGATCTAAAATTAGGCGAACACCTGATAGCGTTAAACCTGGAGAAACCAATATCAACTGAACCTAACCAAGGAATTAGAGAGACAAAAGAGACAAGTACCTATTTGACTAATAAGAAACTAGTGACCAACTAGACTCTAAAGAATACCATAACCCTGCATTCAAAATCAGGTGACAAGTATCAGACTTTATCTCGGTAGGAACTAGTGTCTACCAACCCTACAATGTTGCGCCAGGACATAACTAGTCAGCAAAAAGGAAAACGAATGACTACTCGACAAGAAAAAACTAGTATCTACTAGACTCTGCAGAATACCAAAACATTGCATTCTGACAAAAGGTAACAAGTATCAAACTTGATCTTAAAGAGGACTGATGACTACTATACCAAAAACGTTACGCCAGGAAAGAACTGGATCGTAACAAGACAAAGAGTGAACACTCGCTGAAAGAGAAATATGAATAATGCGATATAGGGAAGATAAGAAACAATCATAAACACTCGCCACATGAGGACTATAAACGTCTAGACCTAGGAAAAAAATGTCAGATAAAAGCTGGACTCGAATGGTACATCAATAACTATTGGACACGAGCCACGAGGACTTACACAAGGGCAGGAATATCCCTTATGCGGGAGGCAAGAAGGGGACCGACTTACAAGAAGTAAGGGGAGGGTTTGGTATTTTCAAGAAAAAGGACTACATTATCCCTCAGGCCAAAGGCGGGGTGTAGCTCTTCAATAGTGGTAATTATATGAACTACCGAACACCAAGTAATGCTTTTCAAATAATTGAAACAAAAGAAAGGTTGTACACCGACTCTTTCTCGCACTATAAATTCTAAGTAAATGCGGGTAATAACCGAGAACAAAGGAAAATCACAGAGACTTTAAACAACACAGAGACTCATCGAGGATATCATAAGATATTTACTGGGTTTAAGAAATCATCGGGTATATTAGGGAAAGTCACTGGGGAACAAGGTGATGCGATTGGCTTATAATTTGATGCATGTTTGAATTTTCTTTTATGGAGTAATGTTCCAACATAAATGGAGACACTACACATTTGGGTGATGCAATGCTAATGATGCATGTTTAAATGTTTCACTGGAGATCAACGATTTTGAATAACCGGTAACCACACAGGCCGTATTATGATAAAACTTGCAAAAATAAATTACCAACTTCCACCGAGGAGAAATAATCACATTGTGGACTTCGAAAGAGGATACAACTGGGGATTAAACGCTATCGGGGTACCAATAACCAGTGGATTTATAGAAATAAACTCGTCAACCTCTTTTCTAGGAGCAGGAAAACTTCAGAACAAAAGTGCATCCATGCGCTTCTGTCAATCCGAAAACAAAACTCCACTGGGGGAAGGAGAAGATGTCTTACAAGGAAGACCCTACTAAGGAGAAATAACTTCCAACATGACTTGACTGGATAAACGAGAAAAATCTACTACTAAAGAAGACTTCTGCTCAGTGAATAACCACCCACTGATAAACTCATCCTTGCGAACATTCATAGGGGATTTATAAATCTCTATCAGGCTTCACCTAACCATTCACTTAGGAGAAGAAAACTTCACTGAGGAATAAATTTTCATTTGATTGTCGTAGGTGACTTAATGTAAAATCTTCGATCAATAGGGGAGTAAGCGAATTCTCAACAGAAGACCTATCAATGTAAATTGTGATGGAGAAGCATACCTCACAAGGTATTCACTGACAACACTGGGTAAAAGGAAATTCTTGAAAGCCGGACAGGTGCAAACTTCATGGTGAATAAGGAATTTATGCACAATTAATTAGGGACACACCACCATTTTAAGGAGATGAACTCAAGGAAAATTCCTGGGTGTTGTACCCCAATTTTCCCCCTAAGATCCCTTCATCATACCATGTTAGTTTATTCACAACAAGATTACACTAGGATTCTTGGTTCCCCTCCCTACTTTGAGTTTTGCTCCTTTTGAGGGATTACCAAGCACCTTGACTTATGTTCCTTTTGTGATCATGAATATTGTTTTTATTTCTTCATTTAACTAATAAAATGCAATCTTGACTTGTCTTGCTTGTTATCCATGTAGGTAAGGGCAATGAGATTTAACAAGTTACTCCATGGGTTCATGAGTTTATTTCCATGCCCTAGCCAATAAAGCTTGAGAATTTCAAACCTCACCATTGGATTGGTTTTGGAAGGATTGGAATGGCAAGGTTTCTTTGGTTAATCACATTTCAAGGTTATTAGATTTGACTCAAAAGTACAAGGGGTTTTGATTGGAGAAGTTGTCATGTTTGGACAAGGTCTTGTCCCCATTGGTCACAAGAGCATAATTATCTCAAATTTCAATATATGGAAGTGGTTTTGGTAGATATGAATCCTCATTATCATCCTCAACAACTTCTATTCACAAAGCAAGAATATTGGTACAAGAAGTTTGTTCAAGCTTGTCAAAGTTCTTCAAAGCATTTTCTTGATCTAGGAGCTAGGGTTTTGAACTTCAAAGGAGCATATCTTGCTTACCTTTTGGTATTTTTTAATGATTCCAAATACATAATTCTCTTAAAAGGATTATTAACAAATCACTTCAAAAGTTACAAATAGTTTTCACATGGAAGAAACTTGGTGAAGAAGAAAGATTACAAGTCCTCCAGATGAATCCCAAATTTTCCATGTGTGACTTCAAATGATCATAACTTGGTCAATTTTTATCACCTTGAGCCCATTATTTTTCCAAAATGATCTTGAGGATTTGAAACTTATGCCTTATTTTATGTGCAAAGTGGGAAAATGAATGGAAGTTTCCTCAAAGATGCAAAATATTATAGGTCATTTCATGAAATTTTGCCCACTTCAACAAGTCATAACTTGCTCAAATTTTGGAGATTTTGAATGATTCAAGTTTCAAAATGTCATTCAAGAGATCTACTTCATGCCATATTTTTTGATCAAGAGCAAATTCCAAGTTGAAGGCCATGTTTGGATGCAAGACATTATAGGACATTTTTGATGAAGAATTTGAAATATTTCTAAGTATGGAAAGTCAACCCTTTTTCTTCAACTTTGACTCAATATAAATTTCAGCTCAAGCATCCATTTAAATCCATTCTTTTTCCATTGCAAAGCTTGTAACCTCATCTTTCTAAAGCATCACGAATCATGCCTTAAGACCCCTTGAGCTGAGAATGCCATAGTTTTAAAAATGGTAACTTGGAATTGAAGTTTCCTTGCAAGTAAGAATTTGAATTTCATGTTACAACCTCTAAACCTCAAATTAACACGCGTTTTGGGTCTAAACATGATTAGCCAACTTTCCCAAGTGGACTAGTGCATTAAAACGCAAGAATTGGATGAGTTTTGGTGAAGTTTGGATCACACTTCACTTGTGCATCAGGTTTGCACGAATTCCCTCCAAAACACATCATTCACTCTTCCTTTTGATCCCATTCGCTTCTCCTATAAATACATGAACTATCCCATTCATTTTCCCAAGCTTGGATAGCCAGAATCACCCTGCCAAACTTGCTCCATAACTCAATTTTCTGTAACTACAAAATCCATTCTCGAGCCTTTTTCAATCCAATTTTCCCATTAGTTCACCATCCTTGATCTTCCCTGAAGCTAGCCACATAATTACATTCAAGAATCGTGTCCTATACTGTTCCATAGAAGTCCAGATTCAGAGCTCTGCAACTCAACTTCAATAGGTAGATTCCTTCATCAATTCTTCAAAACTCTGATATCATTGTGTTGGTCTCATTGCCTTGGTTCTAGTTGCAACACTTACCTTTTACTGGAAACACGTTTTGACCATGAAATTTCAAATCCCTTTTCAAAACTTTCCTTCTAAATTGCTTGAGCTACAGTTTATATAAATTTGGTGCGAGGGTGTGGTTGTCTTCGTCTTGAAGAGACGAAGCGAATGGCATAGGTCTGAGCTTCTGATTATACAGTTTGAGAGACCTGCAATTCGTGATGGCTGGAGGTTGAAGATGACCAACGTGTCATCTTCCAACCAATGAAGGCGCGCCATCTGTATTTTTCCAATCATGATTTAATTAATGATTATGTACAATATTCACTAATGAACATGATATGCACAGCGCGCCAGATCCCTTGGATTTGATTACTAACGCATTTTGACTCTCATCCAATGGTCCACACATTTTACTTTTATTTTCTTTTTCTGATTTTTATATTTTAATTGTTTTAAATTTCAAAAAATCATAGAAAAATCATTTTTAGTCCAAAAAATCCGAAACAATTATGAAAAATATTTTTGATTATTCTCTTTCTGATTTTTAATTTTTCACAATTTAATTTTGTGTTTTGGTATTTTTTTATAAATTTTACACTTATTTTATTTGTTTTAAATGTTTAAAAATAATTTTATACATTTTAAAATTCTGAAAAAATTATGGAGTGATCCAATGATATTGTGACAAATATTAGTGACCTTATGTATTTTTGTTTCTGACTTTACTATTTTTTTACCATTTTTTGTTTATTTTACCCATTTATTTTAATTTTAAAAATAGTTTCTGACTTTAAAAAATTACCAAAAAATTTGTAAAACTATTTGAGCCTTTTTATGATTTTTCTATGGTCTTACTTTTTATTTCTTGATTAATCTGAACATAGTTGATATTTTTCTCTTTATTTTCTATTTTTAAGCATTATTTTTAAACCCTTTTATGTATATTAAAATGTGATATTATTTTGTGACTATTTTCTGGCTGATCTTGGGTTAGATTTTGGATCATGAACTTTATTAACATCATTGGATCCATGGTGTTGAGTTTAACTCCACAAAAATGGATGAATGATTTTAATAATAGTTTGATTAAAATTTAATTCAAATGTGGTTTGTATATTTTTTCTCCATCCCTCTTCATCTCATCCCCTTCTAATTGCACTAGATGTTGTTGTAGCATGATCTCTATATCATGTCTCAAAACAAATGGCACATAGATTGCTATTGATCGGCCTCAAAATAGGTGTGACTTCTATATAAGTCCACTTACGATTGCTTAAAATAGCGCTAAATTTTGTCCCGATTCGAATAAATGATCATTCGTGGCCCAAACTTATGATTGCAAGCCCAAGTATATTAATTTGATCTCTTTGATCCAATAACCTTGAGATTCATTTTGTGGAGGCTTTCGTTCTACCATACAACACCTTTGGTCAACGCATATCACTTAAACATTGTTGATCATTAAATGGTACTTATGAGAATTCTAAATGGATGATATACTTGACAAAAAGCAAATGCAACTTGTTGTGTGGAGGCTTTGGTTCTACCAATCCTCTAATGAGTTCCAAATGCAAGCTTCAAGATGGTAATCCAACTAACCACTAATTATTGACTTGTTTTACCTTATGCTTTCATTCTTTTTTATGCTTTATGTACCATTTACTTTTAGCACTTACATTTCACGCCATTTTCATCTTTTCTCATTTGAGCATTTACTTTCTTGCCATTTTTACTTTGCTCACTTGAGCTTTTCTTTTCCTTTCTTAAGATACTTAATAATCAACATAAACCCTAAAAAATCTTTAATGGTACTTGGACTATTTGGTTACTATCATTGGCATTATGGAGCATGGGACTTTTCATGGACTTGGAATTAGAAACCTTGGCCTTTCTTGGAGAATTTGTAATCTTATCTGATTATTTTGTCTTGAGTTCTTGAGGTTCACCTCAAAACATTGGGTTGCTTGTTTGTTTTTGTGTGCAGGTTTTTGTGATTACACCCTCTGTTTGTAATATGAAATTCACCCGTATACAACCGTTACTCTGCCCAATTTCTGGGAATTCTATCTTGGATCATAATGTCAAGTATTGGCTTCTTGTTGGTTAGATGGTTCTTATCCCTAGATTTTATTTTATGCTTTAGGATAGTCCCTTATTCTCCTCCCATCTTCTTCAATTTCAAAAATCTTCTTCCTCCTTTTTTTTTGAAAAAAACTCTTCTTGATTTTGAACTTGAACCACTTTTATAATAAACTTGGACTTATGTCCATGTATTTTAAAAACATTTTCATAAATAAACCCCAATCAACTTAATGATACCTTGACATTTTTTGTGAGAAGACTACAATCAATCTCATTTCAAACCATCTTGCCATTTTGGCTTTTTATCTTTAAATTTTTTTCAAAAGATTAGACTCTTGTCGATCCTTGTAGTGATGCAAACAACTATACTTCTACAATATATAGTGAAGAGAGATATTTTCCACTTGGGTGTTGAGTGAGGCATTGTTGATTTTAAAATCCAAGCCATATCCTCCACTTTGAGATGATGCAAATTCTCCTTTCTCATGGTTGTGGGTAGTAGGTATGTTTTCCACACGGACAATGACGATGATGTTTTATCTCATAAAATTAACCAACGCATTTGTGTTTCAAATTTTTAAAAGAGGAACTACGTGTACCCTGAACCCCTATTGCACGAAAGGTGGTACGTAGGCACTAAAGGTTCGCCACCGCGGAGGGTGCAAAAATTATAAAATAAATATGCTTCTTTCCTCACCTCCACCATCCACTTTTTATATACAACATTTTTTATAGCCAAAATATACAGATTTTACAAAGAGACTCCTGCGGAGTACCGTAGATGTTTAGGATGCTAATACCTTTCCTTTGCATAACCAACCCCCTTACCTTGAATCTTTCCCCCTCTTTTTGGTTTTTCGCTCTTTTCCCATTCCTTTGGAAACAATAAAACGCGGGTGGCGATTTTGATTTTAATTTGTATAAATCTAGTCAATCCAATGGCTTAGTCTTAAACATTTCTACCGCTACAGAAAAATGGAGACTTCACTGGGGAAAGATTGACCTCTTGCTGGTCCATCCCTAAGTGGGTTAAGCCTATCTTTGTTTATATATGTATATGTGTTATTACTGTTTTTATGTTATATGTTGTATATATGTTTTGTCTGGATTTTCCTGGTTTTCAGGGTGCTTGGTGATTAGTCATAAGTCCTATACACGGACTTGGGCAAACTTTAAGATAGGACAGGTGGTATAGTCATGTTAACTTTGAGGGAGTAATCCTAAAAAAGGAGGCATGAGATCCCCCACTCAGTGGAATACCAAACTCATCTTGACCTTTTAGGTGTAGTGCGTAATCTATAACGGATTAATCCGGAAATGGTTGTCACGCGATACTACGCTTGGACGAGTATTTCTTGAGAATATTACTAATTATCGAGTTAATTGGGAAGTTGGTAATATCCGAAGGAAGGATGTAGACTCTGGGAATCTCTAGAACCTTGTTCGGCAGGTGATAACTTTTAGACCAATACCTTATGGGTAGTACATTCGACCTCATGCTCATGACGTTGGACCTATGAACCCTATATATATGATCTTGTGTGTGATTGCTGCATCATGCATCCATGCACTCATAAGCATCTTTTGGAGAAATCTTATTTCAAGGGATTTTAAAGGTTGACTATTTGTGAATATCTCAGGTACTTTTAACCATGGATTCTAGAAAGAGAAAGACCAGGAAATACAATTTCAAGGATTCCAAGATAGATGAGTTAATTAGTCTAATCCCCGAGATCGAGTGTTCTGTAGACTTTTGGAAGAAGTATGGGTCCATTATTTCTCTCATGAAGCTGAAGATGAAGGAGGGTATTCTCTCAACCGTGGTCCAGTTCTATAATCCGATGTATCATTGCTTTACTTTTCCCGACTATCAGTTGATGCCTACATTGGAGGAGTATTCTTATCTGTTAGATTTACCCGTTACCGATCGTGTTCCTTTTACTGGTTTGGAGGGTGAGCCAAAACTACATGAGATTGCTGCCTTGATTCACCTGGGGAAGTATGAGGTGGAAGCCCATATGACTTCTAAAGGGGGGATTAGAGGATTACCAACTCATTTCTTATTGGAGAAAGCTCGTTACTTTTCCAGAATGAAGAGTACAGTTTCTTTTGAGGCCATTTTTGCTCTACTTGCTTACGGGTTGTTCTTATTGCCTAATGTGGATAAGTTTGTTGACATTAACGCTATCAGGATTGTTGTACCCCAAAATTTTCCCTCTCATTTTTCAGAAAAAAATTACCCTGGATTCTCAAAAGTTTTCTCTTGAATGAATCCAAGCCTTAAAATATCATTTCTTTCCAAGCAAGCCATCTACAAAGGAAAAATGGTCATTTGCAAGCTAAAAAAGTCAAACTTTGGTTTTTGGATCAAAATCAAAACACAAAAATCACATTTCATCAAAACATGCTGGAATATGAAGTTTGTTTCATCAAGAAGCTCAAAAGTCAAAATTTACCTTGGAAAAGCTAAATCCTAAATACTTAGAAATTTTCTAAAGTATTTAAGAAAAATGACATTTCAGAACTTCTGAGCCAGCCTCCAGGCAGGTGCATTCAGAAGTTGTAAACATGCTTCAGCACATAGTCTGCAGTCAGAATATGGCTCTTCAACATCTATGCAAGTTCAGTCATAATTTGCTAGGGTAATGTAAAGAACGTATTAAAGCGTAATATGAAGCCTGAAGGCTCCTTCAGAACATGCTAGAGCCAGAAGGTAAGAGGATCAGAAGATTGGATGCTACGCTGAAGCATAACTTCTAATCCAGAGTTTTCAAAGATAAACCAAAGAAGGTTACTGGAAAGCCTAGGGAATCCTTCAGAACATGCTGAGGCAACAAGGTACAAAGATCAGAAGTTGGATGTTTGTCCTAGTTAGAACTTCTGATCCAGAATTAAGCAATGATGCAAAATCTTAAATTATAGGATTTTTGATTTTGACAAATCTCATCATCATTTAATGCTCATTAATGCTCACAACCACTTTTGAGTCTTTGTCCAAAGGACCTATCCACGTGTGGCATAGAAATACCCTTGTTATCATTAAAAGCAAACTTTTATACAGAAATATGGGAGGGTCCATGCGTTACTTCCTGATTATGGGTTTACTTTTCCTTAATCCCTGCTTGCTAATCCAGTCTAGGCTAAAATAAACTGTCAACTATCACACCTTTTTTTGAACTTGATTCAGGAACAAGTCAGCATCTAGCGTATGAGGTTGGTGCTACTTGATCTCTCCAAAACTATAAAAAATATTTGCCTATAAATAGAATACTTTTAACCATTGAAAATAGGTCGAAAATTTGAGAAAAAAAAGCCTTGAACCCCTGCCAAAATCCCAGGAGCTCCAAGAGCTGTAAACACACCACATAAAACCTTGTTAACTTTTGATCCCTTACATCCAAAACTCCACCTGTTCTCAAATATTTCCTGACTAAGAAAAAAACCTTTCACACAGTTTCTGATCTACACGTTGGAAACTACCTAAACTTCTGTATTCATACTACCTCATATTCTCCATCCATCTACTCAAAGAAATCAGAACATCACCTCTTTGCTGTTCCAGAAGTTGAGAACCTCCATCCTGCTGAGCACGTGAAGAAGTTACTTAGAACCTCACTAGAATTCAGGATCAATCTTGGTCCCATAAAATCTTTTCAGCTGTAAGGTAAGCTTCTGCTGACTCTTATCACGTTACTCAAAGCATTACCAGATTTACAGGCTCAAAAATACAATGCAGATATCATGTTTCTAATGTTGTATATATTCTGAGATTTCATGCACCTGCCTGTTTAAGTAGAGAATAAATCAGTTCAGAACTTCTTGAGGAAATTAGAACTCAGACTTAGGATTAGAAAACTCATACGTGCCTCTGATTTGTAGTTTTGATATTTCCTATTTCTGAAATGCTATGACACCTGCTATAATTGTTTTATGCACGTCTTCTATTTTTTGTGGAGAAATAACCAAATTACAGATCTTCTGACTAGCATAGAAAGAGAGACCAAATTCTGCCAAGCGGTTTCAGAACTTCTAAAGTCTGTCTAGTTACCAGTGGTGTCAGAACTTCTGAAAACTACTGTGTACCCAGTAGGTTCAGAACTTCTGACCCTACACATTTTCACTAACCAGTTTCTATTTTGCAGCGTGCCAGAGTCAGAACTCCTGACTTCATTTTATAAGCAACACGCTGATTCTTTCTTTTTCTTTCTTTTCCATTATTTTTGCTATCACTTTTCATTCCTTTAATCATCAAATAGCAAAAATATTTCCTTCACACCTTATTTTTGGTTTCTTAAAAAAAAAACAAAAGATCAAAAACATCTTCTTAAAACAAAAAAGTTTATTTCACATATTCCTTGTACATTATTATGCATTTCAATATGGTTGTAATAGTAATTTAGGACTTATTTTTACTTACAAATCCCCATTCAAATTTGTATTCCCCTCTCCCATAAAATTGTTGTAATAGCTTAGTAATATTTACATTACGCAATTTATCGCTTTACATGCCATGATTAGTAATTAGGGTTTGTATGATAAGATTAAAACAAAGAAAACTAGAGCACCCTAAAATACAAGACAAAATCAAAGCATGAAAATGATACACTTTCACACAAGCATCCTTAGGGTTTCTCCACTTGGTTGCCTTATATAAAAATAGCCATATTACGCATACGAAGTATCTTGGCAAAACAAACAAATATAAGATCATAGTCCCTCGATGAGCTATTCAAGGTTTCCTTACAAAATGATCTTGGTCCCTCAAAAAATACCAAGATACTTTGCAAACATTGCTAATCATGGTTATACGATGACCCACACCCGTCCCGTTTACATCCAAAGATAGGGTTGCTTACCAAATCAATGGTAAGACAACAATGTCAAAGGAATAGAAAATACATAAGAATAACATTTGAGTAGGTAGATAACTTCTAGTTACTTGCTCTATTTCAAAACAAACAATCCTTTCTATCTTCCCAAACAAACACACACACATTTCAAAAACATCTTACAAACATTGAAAACATTTTCAAAAAGACAAACATCTTTGTATATATTCTTACGAACGAGAATCATTACAAAGATTGCCTAAACGAATGGCCTCTTTTACAAAATACTTTCAAAACCACACCAAACACAATTTCAATTAAACAAAAGCAAGTGATCTAAGCAAGTAACTAAGAGCCCATGGAAAACCATGGATGAAAAGGGTGCTAACACCTTCCCTTTTCATAATCTACCCCCCGAACTCAAGAAACAATCTCAAAGGTCTTTCCTGTGCTTTTTCACCTTTCCTTTTGGATAAAAGAAAAGTCGGTGGCGACTCTTGCTAACCCAACATTTGCTAACACAAAATGCAAAACTTCAAGTCAGTTCTCCCACCGTATCACAGAACTGGCGACTCTGCTGGGGATTAATTTTATAAAAGTGGGGTTACCTTAGGGTTTAGATCACATTTATTTGCTTACCTTGCTTGACTTGTTTTCTTTACATTATGGCTCCTTGTTTGGGTTTGAATCCTCTACCCGGATTTGGGAAACATTATAGGTAAATAGCAATACGTTGTGGAAACTGTGCGGGGTATACCGACATGGTCTCAACAATAACTATGTTAGTGTGACATATTTGTGGGTACCGGTAGCCTTTGAGTTAATCAAAGAGAATACGGGGCCGCTGAGTGATGTCATGAAGCACTAATGAACTTCTAGAACCCTTTATTTGACCAACTTGGCCTTTAGGATGTAGTGAGATGACCGACTTTGGTGCAGTTTGAAGTTGGTAGATACTCGATACTACACTCATTGAGGGTTGGTTTCTTGGGATATTTCTTCGCCATTAAAGAGGCTTGAGCTGAAACAATGGCCAAGGAAACAATCCAATGATATTGAGCTCCTTAGAACCCAGTTACTATTATTAAGACAAGTTAAGCCAACTAAACTTCAAGAGGGTACTTACCTATAAAACCCCATGCAAGCCTAAACTAAGAACTTGTTTGATTTGCTTGTATATGCATACTTGTGCATAACATCATGGGCATCATGAACATCATATGAATCCACTAACCATTTCAAGGATTTTGGAGATTCATCTTTGTTCTTTTTTTGTAGGATATGGATTCACTTCGCAGAAAAACTATCCAAATCAACCTTGTAAGAATTCCTCCACAACTCAAGGAGCTAGCTTCAAGGATCCCTGAGAACTCTCCATTCACCGAGAGGCATGGTCGTCTACTCAACTTAGTCACCACCAACACAGAGGAGGATATGATGAAGGTACTCTTCCAGTTCTTTGACCCTTTGCATCATTGCTTCACATTTCCTGACTATCAGCTTGTGCCTACTTTGGAAGAATTCTCTAAACTCTTGAGGATTCCTATTCTCAATCAACTTCCTTTCAACGGTACGAAAAGAGATCCAAAGCCAGAAGATATTGCTCAAGCCCTGTACTTGCACTCATCTGATGTCACAACTCATTGGGAAACTAGAAGTGGTGTTAAAGGCTTCCTGGAAAAGTTCCTGTTTGAGAAAGCCCAAAGCTGTTGGAATTCCCTAGACTTGCAAGCTTTTTAGGAGATTGTGGCTCTTCTTATCTATGGGATGGTCTTGTTCCCTAATCCTGACCAACTTATAGATGTGAGCGCCGTCAAAATCTTCATGTCACGCAATCTGGTGCCTACATTACTAGGAGATATCCTGCACTCTTTTCACACTCGTACAATGAGGAAAAAATGGGTCCTTATGTGTTGCACTCCCCTCCTGGAAAGATGGTTTATTTCTCATCTTCCCCAATCAGTCTTAAATAATGAGCAAGGATTAAGGTGGTCACAAAGGTTAATAACGCTTAAACATTCAGATATTCATTGGTGCTCTCGATCCAAAGAGAATGTTATCATTGTTGACCGTTGTGGGGAATTCCATAATGTCCCTCTACTTGGAATTAGGGGAGGCATCACCTACAACCCGTGCTTAGCTCTAAGACAGTTTGGTTATGCCCGAAGGGATGGCCCACATGATATGCTGATTCAAGGCTTGGTATTCGACTACAACAACAACGATCAAGGTCTTCGCCAAAGATTCATCCGAGCTTGGAGGATGCTAAAGAAGGTGGATAGCAAGACTTTGGGACACAATAATTCCATCCCTCTTGAGCCTTACCTCAAGTGGGTACGAACCCATGCTCAAAGTCTTATGATGCCTTATCCTTCCATTCTCCCGGTGATCATTGAGCCTGTTAAGGAAGGAAAAGTTCCATACACTATCCTACATCCTGACATGCCCACATCACTCGAAGGTCTACAAGGGATTGGATACAACTCTAAGGAGAGCGAGATAATTTTGAAGCCCAATTCTACGCAAACGAGAAGAAGGTTTTGGAACTCACTAGGCTACTTCAAGAGGAGCATACTCTAAATACCTACATAGCACCAAAGAGGATGAGCAATACTTTTTTATCTTAGAGTTTTGTATTATTTTGCCCAAGGGGCATTGATGTACTCAAAATTCTATCTTATTAATATAACGTATGTGATACGGTGGGAGAACTGACTTGATGTTTTGTGTTTTTATCGCAAATGTTGCGGTTAGCAAGAGTCACCACCGACTTTTCTTTTATCCAAAAAGGAAAGGTGAAAAAGCACAGGAAAGACCTTTAGAGATGTTTTATTGAGTTCGGGGGGTAGATTATGAAAAGGGAAGGTATTAGCACCCTTTTCATCCATGGTTTTCCATGGTCTCTTAGTTACTTGCTTATATCACTTGCTTTGTTTTGTTTGAAATGGTGTTTGATGTGTTTTTGAAAGTATTTTGTAAAAGAGGCCATTCGTTTAGGCAATCTTTGTAATGATTCTCGTTCGTAAGAATGTATACAAAGATGTTTGTCTTTTGAAAATGTTTTCAATGTTTTGTAAGATGTTTTGAAATGTGTGTTTGTTTGTTTTTGAAAATAGCAAGGATTGTTTGAAATGGAGCAAGTAACTTAGAAGCTATCTACCTACTCAAATGTCTTTCTTGTGCATTTTCTATTCCTTTGACATTATTGACTTGCCATTGATTTTGGTAAGCAAACCTATCTTTGGATGTAAACGGGATGGGTGTGGGTCATCGTATAACCATGATAGCAATGTTACCAAGTATCTTAGCATTTTTGAGGGACCAAGATCATTTTGTTTAGGCAACTTTTGAATAGAGTTATCGAGGGACTATGATCTTATATTTGCTTTGTTTTGCCAAGATACTTTGCATGTGTAACATGGCCATTTTATTTTAGTCAACCAAGTGGGAGAAACCCTAAGGGTGCTTGTGTGCAAGGTGTATCATTTTCATGCTTTTGATTTTGTCTTGTATTTAGGGTTTTCTATTTTGCTTTGTTTTGTTCTTGTCATGCAAACCCTAATTACTAACCATGGTATATAAAGCGATAAATTGCGTAATGTAAATGTACTAAGCTATTACAACAATTTTTATGGGAGGGGGGAATACAAGTTTGAATGGGGATTTGCACAAATATAAAGCTAAATATATTATTACAACCAAATCGAGTTTGTGCGAATTAAATAAATATAATATAAATATTTAAAATGCAATGCAATGTTCATGTTAGAAAAAATGTTTTATGTCTTGTTTTTGTGTAAAAGAATATTTAACTTAAACCTAAAAATAAGGAAAAAATAATTAATTCTTTTTGAAAGTGATTAAACCCTAGTCTTCATTTAAAAGAAAATAATGTTCTACATTATTATTTTGTTTATTTTTTTGTATAAAAAATAATAAATAATATTGTATATGAATATTAAAAATTAAATATGTGCAAATATTGGTATTTGTAAGTATAAAAATATAAAATAGAAAATATATAGTATATTTAATTAATTATGAGTTTGTTAAGAAAATAAAATCTATTCTATCAAAATAAATTAATTTTTTACGTGAGAAATAATAAAAAATAAAATAAAAGTGTGAAAATAAATAAATCATTTTTTAGTATTTTTTATCATTAAGAAAAATAACTAAATTTATTAAAATATGAAAATATGAAAAAACATAAAAAATATAAAATAGTTAGCCAGAGGGGTGCAATAGCAAGTCAGTGGTGGTGTTTAGCAAAAACAAAAAAAGGCCCAAGCAACAAAAAGCCCAGAAGCCATCGTCCCTGTCCTTCGTTCATCTTCTTCACGCTTTTGCTAGTCAATCTGTAACTTCCTCATGCTTGCATAAACATGAAAACTCATAACATGAAAAATGTGGCATTTGAGCTCACGATTCCAACCATATAAATTATGTAATCTAACTATCAAAGATCAAAGAGAATTTTGGAATCCCTAAATCGTGACCTAATTTTTTCAGAGATTTCAAGCTTCAAATTCTCTTAGCACAAGTAATATAAATGCAAAGTAAGGATATGTACAACTTCGTTATGATGAGAACTACATTTTTCCTTCACAAATCGTGGCTTGAGGTTGCCTGTATAAAGAGATAGAGTTTAAGAAAATACCTCCTTCAGTTGGAATCATGTATGGCAATGTAGGGACTTTAATGGAGGCCTGATGATTGTTTGAGCTTCCTTGAGCTTCCCTGAACCTATTCTAATTCTTATCTTGCTCTAAAGATGGCTGAAACTCCCTGACCAAGTCCAACTGCAAGCTTCCAAGTTGAAAATGGCAGATGGTGAAACAGAGGTTACAGAACCAGGGTGATGGCTTGGATTGACTAGGTATCAAGTGTATAAGATGTTTGAATCAGTTAAACACAAAACGCACGATCCAAATGAGAGTTGGCTGAGCTTTTGCAGAAACTGTATGCTTTGGAAGATTTTTGGTGTTTTTCAGTTTTAGAGAGTTCTAGGTTTAAGCCAAGCGTGTAATGTCTTGTGCAATGTTTGCATATTAGTATAGAAGTGATACAAAGTCAGCTCTCCACTAGCTGTGCAAGCCTTAGCCCTTTTGCAACTTTTCTTGTACTTGAAGTAAAGTTGACAAGACCAATCCCACATGGTTGTACCAGCTTGCTTTAGGGTTGGTATAAGTTTGTACCAATTTCTTGAGACCTGTATAGTTTTCTTGTATCAAGGGGACAGGTCCATTGCTCCAAGTTGGCAAAGTTGCAAAAGTGCATCTTTATGAAAATGGCAATGAAGCCTTTTTGCCCAAAATGGAAATAAAACTTGTGTAAAGTTTCAAAAGCAAGGATAAAGGCTTTGTCAACTGAGTATGCATTTAATTAAGAAGTGTGTAGAAAGTTTAGGACCTGTAAGGCAAGAAATATCCAGCATAGGTTTGGTTTGCAACTTGTTTCTTCATGGAATTGGCTTGAACAAAAAGTGAGAAAATGCCAACTTCCTCTCTTCGATTCTCCCTACTCAAAAATGATCTTGGAGAGTTCTTGGACATTTTGGAAAGCTTGAAATGTGCTCTATAATCCATATTTGAAATGAATTTTGATATAACTCTAGGAACTAGGTGAAAAGTTTCCATGAAGTTGGGTCCAAAACCTGCCTAAATTAGGGCAAAATTTCACTAAGTTATTTAGTTCATGAGCATGAATTCAAAAATTCATAACTTGAGATCCAAGAATCTTTAGGGAAAGGTTTGTGAAGCAAAGTTGTATATTTCATGGGGATCTACAACTTTCATGTTGGGAGTTTTCTTTGAATCAAAATGCATCATGGTGAAAAAGTGGTGCAAAGTTGAGAAAAAATAAGAAAATTTTTATACTTAGAAAAATTCTAAGTTATGAAAATTTTCAAATTAAAACTCTAATTTTCAAATTTAGTTTTCTTGGTCAAAAAGTTTCAAATTTTGACATATCTTGATGAATTATGACCCTTGGCACTTGATTTTGACCAAAAAGTCAAAGTTTGACTTTTCAGTGTATAGTTGACTGCAAATTTCATCTGTCAATCCAATGAACTTGAGATCTTTTAAACCATGTAATTAGGTCAAGATGGTGCCATTGAATCTTTGAAATCATGCTTGAACTCAATTTGTCATTGTCTAGGTTAAAAATCAGAAATTGCCCTTTCTCAGTCAAAACCCTAATTTTGACCATTTTGCCCTTTTGATGATTTGATCAAATTTCTTGAGGAGTTGTGATCCAAACTTGATCAAATGGTACATATGAGTCTAAAATGTTGATGTGGATCAAAAATTATGAAGTTTGACTATAAATTGGCCATGGTTGACTTTTTCCCCAATACAGCTGATTTTTAGGTCAACCGTCCAATTGACTGATCCAAAATATGGTTCAAGGCTTGAAACTTATCATGAGCAATCTTAGGGGTCCAAAATGATGTATGAAAGTCAAATGAAGCATTGGTGGTCCAAAAATCCTTGTGCAAACTCAAACCCTAATTTTGGGTTATCAGTGCAAGATGAGATGTCTTGAGTTGACCAAACCCTAATCTTGTCTTGAGTCAAAGAAGTCTTGTGAGAAATTTTTTGATAAATGAGAGGGAAAATTTTGGGGTACAACAGATGCCCTTATTCAATCTTCTTGAACCTGAAGAGTTAGATTAGAGAGCTTTGTCGTTCGTGACTCGAAGGTAAAAGATGATTGGACACTAGAGTGCCCATAAATTTGCGCTCGACAAAGTGTAGTTGAGGGAATGGGCTTAAGATGCCATTTGGAGAGGTGATAGAATCTTGTTGGAGATGGGATTGTAGATGCCATCCAAGAATGCTTGTTGAATTGTAAGTTGTAAGTCAAAAGAATAAGTATCAGAATGGTGTCCGTATCTGGAACGTATCTGAACTATATCTGGAGACTGAATCTGAATAAGTGACATAAGGGCCACCGTGTCTAGAGCGTATCCGAGCTGTATCTGAACTTGAAATCTGAATAAGGGCCAAAATGGCATCCGTGTCTGGAGCGTATCTGAATTTGAAATCTGAATGAGTATCAGGATGACATCCGTGTCCAGAGCGTATCTAAACTGTATCTGAAAGCTGAATCTGAATGAGTAATAGAATGGCTTCCGTGTCTGGAGCGTATCTAAATTGTATCCGAATGATGAATCTGAATGAGTAATAAAATGGCTTTCGTGTCTGGAGCATATCTGAACTGTATCATGACCTTGAAAATTGAATAAGTGTCAGGATGGCATCCGTGTCTGGAGCGTATCTGAACTTGAAATCTGAATGAGTATCAGGATGGCATCTGTGTCCGGAGCGTATCTGAACTATATCTGAAAGCTGAATCTGAATGAGTAATAGAATGGCTTCCGTGTCTGAAGCGTATCTGAACTGTATCTGAATTTGAAAACTGAATGAGTATCAGAATGTCATCCGTATCTGGAGCGTATCTGAACTGTATCAAAAGGTTGAATCTGAATGAGTAACAGAATAGCTTCCGCGTCTAGAGCGTATCCGTACTGTATCATGATTGCACATTGTTTAACGGTAGCTATTAATCTTATCCTGAAAAGGGTAAAATGTTAGTTGGAACATAGAATTATGTTGCATGAAATGTATGATGCAATATATGTGTTTTATCAATGTTTATGATATGTGGATGTAATGTATGCGTGAAGGAAAATTGCGATCAAAAGTGCAGCAGAATTTAAAATTTTCCTTTAGCGATCCTTACGAATGAGCATGGTCAGTGATAGAAATATTTACCTCTTGTGGCGATTCAGACCTTTGATGTTGTGATCACGAGCGTTGATGAAGAACAACGCCTCTACTCAGTCCACACGAACATATCGCTTCCGGTCACAGTGCTAGCTGATCACGAACGGAAACCTTGAGTGAGAGAGAAAATCAAAAACGAAATTGCATCAAGTGAAATTGCTTCATCACAAGGGATCTATTTATAGAATCACTCGTGTGGGCTACAAGCTAAAATCCCAATTAAGGCTATAAGCTAAAAGCCCAATTAAGCTTATGGACATCATACCTTATTATGTACCATATATCACTTATCCACGTGGTACCTTACCACTTTCCGTATTACACTTAAGTGCACCGTACCTTACGGTGTTCCTTATTTATTCTATCTCTCATCAACCTGTCCTTATGTGTGTGACCCTGTAGGTTTTCGCGACATTGGCAATTATATTAAATCACACATTTAATATAATAAACAGTGAGCGGTATCTAGCAACACATCACTGTTACCCAAGTCACGAAAATGTCATGTGATCTGACCAAACCTTTTCCGTGATAATATTTGTGTTGTACAATTACCCTTTTGCCCTCATGTCTATATTGAACACAAGGCATACACTGTGTCACCCTTGTCCAGTTCAATATTGGGCCCTTAGACATTTATCCTGTTATGCAGGATGAGAAAATTCCATCTAGGTCACCCATGTCCCTTAGCATGCTTTGTGAAGTACCCATCAACCGTCTTTATAGTCATCCAGTTACGGATGACGTTTGATCAGCAATAAAGTACTTGACTCTATATCTAGGGTCCATAGTGGTTTCAGGTTGAAGGGTGGTATACACCATTATCATCATGAGAATAACTTATGACACTTTGCATAACATTCTATGTAGTATTCTCATAGCGGGTCAATCCAGTATAAATATTACTCCTAATATTCATACTTATGTCAAGACTTGATAACTCCTTATCTATGATCCATGAGATGTGATCATCAATCTATCTTCATAATAATCTTAATGCTTTAACGTTATCCCACTTCACATTAAAGCTTTACTACGGATACTTTAAGAATAGTGTCTTATGTTTAATGGGATCTCATGATTAAGTCACACTTAACATTTCATTAAACAAACAAACCATTCTAGGGACTTTATTATTTTGGAAAGAAAATATAATAAAGAAATGCCTTTTATTATTAATAAATAATTCGATACAAGTACCAAAAGTATTGGCCTCTAGGGCTTACACCAACAATCTCCCACTAGCACTAGAGCCAATCAGGCATACCCCTAATACCCATAGATCTAGTATGTCCATCATGCTTCAGCTGCGCAAGAGGCTTTGTTAATGGGTCAACAACATTGTCAAGTGTAGGTACTCTGCATATTTTCACATCTCCCCGATCGATTATTTCTCGAATGAGATGATAACGCCTAAGTATGTGTTTGGATCGTTGGTGAGATCTAGGCTCCTTAGCTTGTGCGATAGCACCATTGTTATCACAATAGAGATCAATGGGATCCACAATGCTATGGACTATGCCAAGTTCACTAATGAACTTCTTGATCTGAACAGATTCCTTTGTTGCAGTTGAGGCAGCAATATACTCAGCCTCAGTTGTAGAATCATCAACTGTATCTTGCTTTGAACTTTTCCAGCTCACAGTGCCACCATTTAAACAAAACACATACCTTTTTTTTCAGCTTCTTTCCATTACTGACCATCAGAATGGACTTCCCTTTTGTCTTCATATTCTGCTCAGCAGTTTTCAACATGCTTAGCAATTCTGGAAGACTCTTATCCATGTCATTCATGTTGAAATTCATGACAAACTGATTAAAGCTATCTGGCAACGATTGCAAGATAAAATCAGTTGCAAGTTCCTTTCCAAGCGGAAACCCTAACCTTTCAAGGTTCTCCACATACCCAATCATTTTGAGTACATGGGGACCTACAGGGTTTCCCTCAGATAACTTGCTGTTAAAAAGGGCCTTTGAAACCTGAAACCTCTCATTTCTTGCCTGCTCTTGATATAGCATTTTCAGATGTCCGATCATATCGAACGCTGACATGTTCTCGTGTTGCTTTTGCAACTCCGAGTTCATAGTAGCTAGCATGAGACAAGCGGCTTCGTTAGCATCATCAAAATGCTTCTTATAAGCATATCTTTCTGCCTTAGGTGCCGAACTAGGCGGTTCCTCTTCAGGAACAGGTGTCTCCAAGACATACAGCTTCTTATCGTGCTTGAGGACAATCCTCAGATTTTGGTGCCAATCCAAAAAATTTGTCCCAAACAATTTTTCCTTATCTAGGATTGATCGCAAAATATGGTTGTTTGTTGTCATGGTAATCTAAAAAAAATTGAAAATATAAATATCATTAAAACAACATATTTAATTAGGCCTTTAATAAAATATGCTCCCACTATTTTACTCAAACCAAATGACCCTCATCATTTGATTAGGAAAATCCCGTTGGAAGACTTTCTAGTGGGTCGAGATCCACATTTCACTTTGTTCTAAGTCAGTGTTAGGCTGATTACACAAAACTAGGTTATTTAGGTAGGAACTCCTTCCAATTGTATCTCATACAACTCTCGAATATTTTCAGTTGGGTGAATAACTCCTTATTCTAATTCATCATATGAATCATTCCCAACTCTTTCTTCTAAACATGTATAATCTTATTATAATGTGTTTAGTTAAGTTTGACCCATTGTTTTAGCAGTTGGATATTACAATTATCCCATCGCACCTTACTAATATAGAACATGCACCTCGCGTAGGCGAAACCTACATTGTTCGATACTAGTCTTGATGAGTGCTAAAACTTGGAAAGCATGAACTTAATATTTAACTTGAGGGATTTTGTTATTAGTTTGATCTCACCGGCTTAACATGCAATTCATCTCTCTCATGCATCAACATACAAACACATGCATCAATATACATAAAAGGATACAGTTATGGCCCCTAGCGCAATTGTTCTCCCAAGCCAATGAGAGAACCTAAGCTAACCTAATAACGATCTAAACTTCTCCAAGCAAGATCTCCAAGGTTATCCTCCTTTGATATTGTATTCTTCTCTTTCTTCATAACATTACATTACACAAAAGAAACTCGTTTTACATACGAGGGAGTGAGATGAGAAAAGAAGTTACATCAAGAATTTTAGAGAGAGGCACGACACGCAGGCCGTATTTTACAATCCCAAAACAAAATAAAGGAAAAAAAAACTAAGGCCATAACTGATCACCACAAGACAATAATAATAATAAACACACTTTTATTATTAGTTTAAATTTTGTTAATTAAAAAAAGGAAAATTAAATTTCGACGATTGATCACACTACGCAGAGTTAGCCGGGGGTTCCGCTGCCCGGTCAGCGGATGGTGGTTCCGCTGACCGTTCAGCGGACGGGGGTCAAGGGGGCAGCGCCCCTTTGCGGGGTTGTTAGGGGCAGCGCCCCGATGCAAAATTTTAATGAACAATTCATTTGAAATCGATGTCATTTTCGCACAACTCTTGTGCATTCACAACCCTAATCGCATAACTCTGCAACAACACAACCCTTGTGCCATCATGAACCCTAATGCAACAGTTTCATGCTGTCAAACACATTTCGATTGATAATTTAGTATGATTAATCACATGCCATTGCTTCACCATACTAATGTCGGATTCCAAAGCATATGAACAGTGATCGGTCAAAGGAATAACAATCATCAAGTATTTGAATGAACGAAACAGAAACAATATATCCCATATACCATCGTTGCATCAGATTTACTTATATCATATATAAAAGTGATCGATCTTATTTGTGTAACCTATGGACAATCGATGTATCGCTTCTTCACCATACTAATGTCGGATTCCGAAGCATAGTCAACATCAATCATCCAAATCATACACAACAGATGCCAAATTTAATTACTCGTTTATTATTCAATTCATTCTCTTGTTTTAATTGAATCAAAACAGAAAATATAGAACATAAACAACTATCAGATCCATGGTTTCGTAAGTGGCTCTGATACCACTGAAGGAAAATTGCGATCAAAAGCGCAGCGAAATTTAAAATTTTCCTTTAGCGATCCTTACGAATGAGCATGGTCAGTGATAGAAATTTTTACCTCTTGTGGCGATTCAGACCTTTGATGTTGTGATCACGAGCGTTGATGAAGAACAACGCCTCTACTCAGTCCACACGAACATATCGCTTCCGGTCACAGTGCTAGCTGATCACGAACGGAAACCTTGAGTGAGAGAGAAAATCAAAAATGAAATTGCATCAAGTGAAATTGCTTCATCACAAGGGATCTATTTATAGAATCACTCGTGTGGGCTACAAGCTTAAAGCCCAATTAAGGCTATAAGCTAAAATCCCAATTAAGCTTATGGACATCATACCTTATGATGTACCATATATCACTTATCCACGTGGTACCTTACCACTTTCCGTATTACACTTAAGTGCACCGTACCTTACGGTGTTCCTTATTTATTCTATCTCTCATCAACCTGTCCTTATGTGTGTGACCCTGTAGGTTTTCGCGACATTGGCAATTATATTAAATCACACATTTAATATAATAAACAGTGAGCGGTATCTAGCAACACATCACTGTTACCCAAGTCACGAAAATGTCATGTGATCTGACCAAACCTTTTCCGTGATAATATTTGTGTTGTACAATTACCCTTTTGCCCTCATGTCTATATTGAACACAAGGCATACACTGTGTCACCCTTGTCCAGTTCAATATTGGGCCCTTAGACATTTATCCTGTTATGCAGGATGAGCAAATTCCATCTAGGTCACTCATGTCCCTTAGCATGCTTTGTGAAGTACCCATCAACCGTCTTTATAGTCACCCAGTTACGGATGACGTTTGATCAGCAATAAAGTACTTGACTCTACATCTAGGGTCCATAGTGGTTTCAAGTCGAAGGGTGGTATATACCATTATCATCATGAGAATAACTTATGACACTTTGTATAACATTCTATGTAGTATTCTCATAGCGGGTCAATCCAATATAAATATTACTTCTAATATTCATACCTATGTCAAGACTTGATAACTCCTTATCTATGATCCATGAGATGTGATCATCAATCTATCTTCATAATAATCTTAATGCTTTAATGTTATCTCACTTCACATTAAAGCTTGACTACGGATACTTTAAGAATAATGTCTAATGTTTAATGGGATCTCATGATTAAGTCACACTTAACATTTCATTAAACAAATAAACCATTCTAGGGACTTTATTATTTTGGAAAGCAAACATAATAAAGAAATGCCTTTTATTATTAATAAATAATTCGATACAAGTACCAAAAGTATTGGCCTCTAGGGCTTACACCATCAATGCGCATGTAAGCTGATTTGCTGTATTGCTGAGGAAAATAAATCCTTAACTGCTGCTGAGGATATGTGGATTCTTCATGTATTGAAGTTGGAGTATTGACAAAAAATTCCGTTGCGAGAGTAATGTCATGTACTGCTTGAGGAATCTGCTTGGAGAATACAGGGAATTTTAATGACTTCTACTGGGGAATTATTCTAGGTTAGGGGGAAACAGAAATTAGCCGTTATCTGGTTGATTTTTAGGGTTCAAGATAACCTGCTGGGGAACTTGGAGAAACATATGGTTTCCACCGGTGATTAACAGTTTGATGTTTCAGCTCCGCTGGAGATCTTAATGACGCACTGTAGGGATTGCTCATGGAATAACCTAAAGACGTTTTCCCATTCTTTCAACCTATCAGTAATTGTTCTTTTTCATTTTGCTTATTTGTAAACAGTAATTATGTTCAAATGCATATGTTCATTAGTGAATCATTGGACGTTTTTGCAAATAAAAACACAAGTGTAAAGAAAAAGGCAAATAGTTTTCTATACTTTCAAAGAGATATCTTTGTATTTACTTTGAATAAGTATTTTGTACAAAAGAGACAGACATCCTAGTAAGAGGTTGGTGTCATAAAAATAAGAAAAAATTATACAAAGATAGCTATATGTGATAATCCCATGGGGTTCCCATCTGCTATAGCCTCCGTATCTCTGAATATCTTGTCTATCTGTTGCTTCGTTCGAAGATGATTGAATCGATCAGAACTCCGAGTTTGTCAGAGAATAGGTTGAAGTGGTCCTCAAAGTGATCCGATGAGACATAGTCATACGCTTTAATTCCATAAATTTTGCCTGGACCGCCCTTTCGGGTTTTCAGTCCACCGGGAAACCCTTTTTTGCCCAAGTCGCCTTTTCAGGTTTTCAACTTGCCAGGTGTACAAATTTTTTATTTTATCCCTAATTTTTGCCCAAACCTTTTGGTTCGCCGAGACGCCCTTGTTTTGCCTAGGTGTGTCAACCTAGCGGGTCTCTTATGTGTAGTATCTTTTGACTATGTCTCCGTTCGCAGGGTGTGGCAGGTTGTCGCCGTCCATGGTGGTTAAGATCATTGCCCCATCGGAAAAGATGTTCTTGATTACAAATGGTCCTTCATAGGTAGGAGTCCATTTTCCCCTGGGATCACTTTGTGGCAAGATGATGCGCTTGATCACCAAATCTCCAACTTGATATACTTGGCGTCTGACTTTCTTGTTGAAAGCTTTGATCATCCGTTTTTGATACATATGACCATGGCAAACAACAGTAAGTCTTTTTTCATCAATTAAGTTCAGTTGATCAAGCCGGGTCTGGATCCAATCGTCCTCACTCAAACCTGCATCTTTCATAATTCTCAAAGAGGGGATTTGAACCTCGATAGGCAAGACAACCTCCATGCCATAAACCAAAGAATAGGGTGTTGCCCCAGTTGACGTGCGAGCCGTGGTACGGTATCCGTGGAGAGCAAACGGTAGCATCTCATGCCAGTCTTTGTAGGTGACTGTTATTTTTTGTATGATCTTTTTAATGTTTTTATTCGCAGTTTCGACGACACCATTCATCTTTGGCCGATAGGGGGATGAATTTTGATGTTGAATCTTGAACTGCTCACACAAGGCGGTGATCATAGTATTGTTAAGGTTCGTATCATTATCAGTGATGATCCTTTCTGGGATACCGTACCGACAAATAAGATTCTGCTTAATAAAGCGGGCAACAACATTCTTAGTAACGGATGCGAAGGAAGCTGCTTCGACCCACTTGGTGAAATAGTCAATGGCCACTAGAATCCATTGGAGGATGTAGGCTTGATCTCCCCAATCATATCGATTCCCCACATAGCGAAGGGCTAAGGAGCTGTTAATACATTTAGAGGAACCGAAGGCACGTGCACCTTGTCTGTATAGATTTGACACTTATGACAGGTCCGAGAGTGTTGATAGCAGTCTGCTTCCATGGTAGACCAATAGTAGCCTTCCTGCAGGATTTTCTTCGCCATCGTATGCCCACTAGAGTGAGTGCCAAAGGTACCTTCATGTAATTCAGCCATGATCCTTTCAGCTTCATTCTTATCCATACAACGGAGCAGAATAGAATCATGATTACGTTTGTACAGGACACCATTACTTAGTAAGAACTTAGCAGAGAATCTCCTTAAGAACTTTTTATCATTGATTGAAGCTCCTTCTGGATATTCTTGAGCCTCGAGAAACCTTTTGACTTCATGAAACCAAGGTTGGTCCACTACTTCTTAAGTATTAATCTCGTGACAATGTGCTGGTTCGTCCATTCGTTCAATGGTGATATGGGGAGCCTCTTTATCCCAATTAAGTTTAAACATATATGACATTGTGGCTAAAGCATCTGCTAGCTAATTTTCTTCTCGCGGGAAGTGCTCGAAGGTAATCTGCTCGAAATGTGGTAGCAATGTCAAAACATGTTCTTTGTAAGGGATAAGGTTTGGGTGCTTAGTGTCCCACTCTCCTTTGATCTGACTGATGACCAAAGCTGAATCTCCAAACACATCTAAAGATTTGATTCCCAAGTCTATGACAGCCTTGAGACCAAAGATGCATGCTTCGTATTCTGCCATGTTGTTCGTATAGTTGAAGCAAAGTATGGCAGTAAAGGGAGTATGACACTCTTCCGGAGATATGAGTACAACGCCGATACCATTACCAAGTGCATTGGATGCCCCATCAAAGAACAGGGTCCATTGGGATCCTTGTCTAGGTCCGTCATATGGTCTGATCTCCTCACAATTGTCTAATGTCATGATGTCTTCGTCCGGGAATTCAAACTTCATGGACTGATAATCCTCTACAGCTTGATGAGCCAGATGATCAGCTACCACACTACCTTTTATAGCTTTTTAGGTAGTGTATTGTATGTCATATTCTATTAGGATCATCTGCCATATAGCTATCCTCCTAGACAGAGCAGGCTTCTCAAAGATGTACTTTATCGGATCCATCTTAGATATCAACAAAGTGGTATGAGTCAACATATACTGTCTTAGCCGGCGAGCAACCCATACCAAAGCCAACAAGTTTTATCGAGCAGTGAATATCTGATTTCACAGTAGGTAAACTTTTTGCTTAGGTAATAAATAGCGTGCTCTTTTCGGCCAGACTCGTCATGCTGCCCCAATACGCACCCTATTGAGTTCTCTAAAATGGTCAGATACATGATCTGCGGTCTTCCCTCGACTGGTGGCATTAAGACATGAGGCTCTTGTAAATACTCTTTGATCTTATCGAAAGCAATCTGACATTCATCATTCCATCTGACTACTTGATCTTTCTTCAATAGTTTGAAGATTGGTTCACAAGTAGATGTTAGGTGAGAAATGAATCTGGCAATATAGTTCAGACGTCCCAAGAATCCTCTGACTTCCTTCTCAGTGCGAGGAGCAGGCATTTCTTGTATTGCTTTAACCTTGGCAGGATCAACCTCGATGCCTTTGTTGCTGACAATGAAACCTAAAAGTTTACCGGACCGGACTCCGAATGTGCATTTGTTTGGGTTTAACCTTAGTTTGTACTCCTTGAATCTCACAAACATATTTTGCAAGTGATCAAGGTGTTCTTCTTCAGTTTGTGATCTGGCTATCATGTCATCTACGTAGACCTCTATCTCATGATGTATCATATCATGAAACAAAGCTACCATGGTGCGTTGATAGGTTGCCCTGACATTCTTCAATCCGAATGACATCACTTTGTAGAAGAACATACCCCACTGTGTGACAAATGTAGTTTTCTCCATGTCCTTAGGCGCCACTTTGATCTGGTTATAGCCTGAGAATCCGTCCATGAAAGAAAATACTTTGTGTTGGGCTGTATTGTCGACCAGGATGTCAATGTGTGGAAGTGGAAAATCATCTTTAGGGCTGGCCCTGTTTAAATCTCTATAATCCACGCACATTCTCACTTTGCCGTCCTTTTTAGGCACGAGAACAATGTTGGCCACCCATTGAGGATAAGAAGTAACAGCCAGAAATCCAACATCGAACTGTTTCATAACTTCTACTTTGATCTTCTTTGACATGTCAGGTCTCATGCGGCGGAATTTTTGCTTCATTGCTGGACAGTCTTCTCTTGTGGGTAGACGGTGTACCACAATGTCTGTATCGAGTCCCGACATGTCTTCGTATGACCAGGCAAAGATCTCAACATAATCATGCAACAACTGGATTAGGCGCTCCTTGACACTCGGCTCTAGATTGGCACCCACTTTGATTTCCTTTTTATCCTCCTCGGTACCCAAGTTGATTGTATCCAACAACTCCTCATGAGGCTGAATAGCTCTTTCCTCTTGTTGTAGTAGTCTGGCCAATTCCCCCGGCACTTCACAATCTTCCTCACCTTCGTATTCGGCTTGGTAGATCAGATCTTCAGAGTCACTGAAGGCTATAGCAGTATCGTTACCCATGGGATCCGGAATGGAAGGGTACCTGCATTTGTGAGTGTGGGTGTGTGTAAGGGTATAGCCATCTTAAAACAATAAAATGTAAAAGAAAGACAATGAGCACAAAAGGTTTATATATGAAAAAGCGTCCATTATTCATTGAATGTCATATGAAGATGAAATAAAAACCCTTACAAATGGACCATTGTGCCTCGGGTAAGACACAAGGTTTTTAAAGTGCGAATTGTTCGTGAATATTACAAATCCAACAGAAATGTAAAAGATAAATTACTGAGAGATGAAAGTTATTGGGACAAAGTCTCTGGCTTCCCAATTGCGAAGTCCTCCGCTGATAGTAGGAAATATCCAATCTTCCAAGCTGCCATCCTCTTCATTGTTCTCTACTGCATTGACCCCTTGGTTGCTAATCTTCACAGGTGGCCCCCCAGCACGGGCACGGTGCACAGTCTTCTGAGCAGTTGAAGTAAACCCCAAGCCAAACTTGTCTGATTTGTACGGAATGTCTGGAAGCTGCCCCCAAATGGTGCATCCACCCTCTTCCACGACTACCTTTTCATCCTTTAGAGATGACATCCAAAGTGGATGTCTTGTGATCTTAGGAATCGAGGATACCGCCTTGGTCGCCGCTACTTCTTGAGAGACTTCTTCAAAATGTTGGAAAGGGGTTTCAATGAACTCACCATCTAACTCCATATATCGGAAATAATTCAGATGACTAATCATATACTCCTCCTCCCCATGGACAGTTATGATCTTTCCTTGGACCGGGTGTTTCAGCATCTGAGGCAATGTGGAGGTGACAGCACCGACATTGTGGATCCAGGGGCGTCCTAACAGACATGAATAAGAAGGACGGATGTCCATCACATAGAAGGTTGAGTTGAAAATCTGAGTTCCCACCTTTATTGGGATGTCCACCTCCCCGTGGACCATCCTCTTCGAACCCTCAAATGCTCTCACCACTATGTTACTGGGTTTTAAAGTTATCCCCTCGCAATCCAATCTGTCAAGGGCTTTTTTCGGTAAGACGTTCAAAGATGATCCTGTGTCCACCAAGACATGGGCTAGGGTTGTTCCTCTATACTCTACAGAGACATGTAATGCCTCGTTGTGTTTTCTCCCTCTGGGTGTCAAATCAGCATCGGAGAAACCCAAGCCATTATCAGCTGTCAAACTGGCCACACAGTCTTGGAACTGGTCAGCAGACGTCTCTTGTGGCACATGAGCTGTCTTCAGAAATTTTACCAGAGCTTTCGCACGTGCTTCAGAGCATAGCAGCAGAGCTAGCATATAGATCTTGGAAGGGGTTTGCCCCAACTGTTCAACCACATCATAATCACTCTTTTTTATTATCCTCAGGATTTCTTCCATTTCCTTCTTGGATGTTTCAGGGATAGCTAGTGATTGAGCCTTCGTTCGGACAGGCTCTTCTTGAACGCTTTTTCCTTTATTCTCAGTAGTGGAAGTATTGGTAGGGATAGGGATTGTGTCTTCTTTGTCGGTAGGTACACTTGCGGGTACAATCACTGGTGCAGAGGTAATCTTTGGAACGACCACGGGTCCAAAGACTGCCTTTGGAGGGGCAATCTCTGGAGAGAAGATTCTACCACTGTGGGTAATCTTGATAGTTCCAACAATATTGCTAATGTCGGAATTGTCCTCTTCGGAGTTCTCTTCTTCGGCAGTTAGTTCATCCTGTTTAATACCATGGTAGTAGATTTCTCCACCGTATTTCCATGGTACTGTTTTATCTGATTTGTACGGGACTGGCCTGGGCATTGTAATCTTAAGTGGAGTAGTCTTTGGAGCAGGTGTAATCCTAACGGGTCTTTTAGGGGCCCTGGAAGGATTGGCGTAGATGGTTATAATTGAAACTTCTTTAACTGGAACGGGTAAAATAGGAGCATTCTCAAACATAATTTCTTGGTCATCCATCAGTCGTTGGATACCTTTTTTCAACAGAGGGCAGCCAAATGACGAGGATAGGCAAACATGGCAGTCTTTGTCACAACCTAGGAATATACCAATTTTCAACAAATTCATCTTAATGACCGGGAGCGGAGTCAATAGTTCATCCACGGTAGCAACAAACAAATCTTCTTCGATAGCGTTGGCATTGTGACCATGCCTAAGCATCGGAGCGGAAATAACATTTGGTTTCTCAGGCGCATCAAACTCAACTTCCTTCGCATCTATTAGGTTTTGAATTTTGTTCTTCAGAGCCCAACAATTATTAGTGTCGTGCCCTGGACTTTCAGAATGGTATGCGCACCTCGCATTCGGATGGTAATGAGGAGACGCAATATTGGGATTCTCTGGGGCCTCATTTAAAGTCGCCAGATTCAACTTCAGAAGATGAATTGCCGGACTGGCCTTTCTACCCTTTGCTGGTTATTTCTTGGCTGGTCTGATGCAGGCTTTGCAATCATAACGGCCCCCACTGTTGGTCGATGTTCAGTCCTTCCCAGATTCCTCTGTGAATAAACAGCAGATACTTCCTTCCTCCCAGTGAAGGGTTTTTTCACAGCTTTAGAGGCAGACGCATCCTTCTAAATCTTCCCACTTCTTATACCAGCTTCCACCCTCTCGCCGATTAAAATTAATTCGGTAAACCCTGCAGAGGAGCTCCCAATCAAATGATTGAAGAAAGGGCCCGATATAGTTCCCAAGAACATGTCCACCAACTCCCTTTCAGACAGAGGGGGTTGTACTCTTCCGGCTAGATCTCTCCACTTCTGAGCATAATCTTTGAAGCCCTCATTGGAAACCATAGCCATACTCTAAAGTTGAGTACGGGTAGGCGCCAAATTGGCGTTATATTGGTATTATTTATAGAAATCTGCGGCCAGGTCTTTCCAATTGTGGATGTCGGCCCTTTCTAATTGGTAAAACCAATCAAGTTGCATTCCTGATAAACTGTCTTGGAAAAAGTGGACCCATAAGTCTTTGTCGGCAGAGTGTGGTTGAATCTTCCTAACATACGATCGGAGGTGAATTTTAGGACAAGACACCCCATCATACTTGGCAAATAGTGGCACTTTAAACTTTGGTGGGATCAAAATTCCTGACACCAGCCCCAACTCTTCAAAATCTAGCCTCTGTACTCTCTGTATTTCCATAGCGCTTAAACACTCTTCAAGGTGTTTGTACTTGTCATCAGCCGGAGGGTATTGTTGTTCAGAGTAGTCCTCCTCTTCCTATTCTTCTTCAGAATCTGATGGTACTGTCGTTTGTTTTTCTTTTCTTTCCCCTTCATCAGATGTTGTTGGAAAATCTAAGGTCCTTCTAGCTTGTCCCTGAAACCTTATGCTCATGATTACCACACCAGCTGGCTTCTTCTTCTTTTTCTCTTTCTATTTTTCTAGCAGAGTCTTCAGCTCCTCTTTCCCCTTGGCTAAGGTCATGAGTAATTGTTGAAATTGTGTGTTTTAAGCTTGAAGGTCTTTGACCGTCTGTTCGAGATCCATCTTACTGAAATAAACAGTAGAGAGATGAGGAAACTTGTTGCAAAGACCTGTTTATGTTTATGATGAATGATATGTATTCATGCAATGCTTTCAAGGATTTAGAAATTCAAATTTGTTTCAAACAAAAAAGAAACACACGTCATATTAATAAGATAAAATTTGAGTACATCAATGCCCCTTGGGAAAAATAATACAAAATTCTAAGGTAAAAAGACATTGCGTATCCTCTTTGGTGCAATGTAGGTATTTAGAGTCTGCTCTTCATGAAGTAGCCGAGTAAGTTCCAAAACCTTCTTCTTGCTTGCGTAGAATTGGGCTTTGAAAGTATCACGCTCTCCTTTGATCTGTATCCAATCCCTTTGTAGGTCTTCGAGTGATGTAGGCATGTCAGGATGTAGGATAGTGTATGGAACTTCTCCCTCCTTAACAGGCTCAATAATCACTGGGAGAATGGAAGGATAAGGAATCATAAGACTTTGAGAGCAAGTTCGTACCCACTTGAGGTAAGGCTCAAGAGGGATGGAATTCTTGTGTCCCAAAGTCTTGCTATCCACCTTGTTTAGCATCCTCCAAGCTCAGATGAATCTCTGGTGAAGCCCTTGATCGTCGTTGTCGTAGTCGAATACCATGCCTTAAATCAGCATATCATGTGGGTCATCCCTTCGGGCATAACCAAACTGTCTTAGAGCTAAGCACGGGTTGTAGGTGATACCTCCCCTAATGTCAAGTAGAGGGACATTATGGAATTCCCCATAACGGTCAACAATGAAAACATTCTCTTTGGATCGAGAGCACCAATGAATATTCGAATGTTTGAGCATCATTAACCTTTGTGACCACCTCAAACCCTGCTTATTCTTTAAGACTGATTGGGGAAGATGAGAAATAAACCATCTTTCCAGGAGAGGAGTGCAACACATAAGAACACCTCTTTTCCTCATTGTACGAGTGTGAAAAGAGTGTAGGATATCCCCAAGCAATGTAGGTACCGGGTTGCGAGACATGAAGATTTTGACAGCGCTTAAATCTATGAGTTGTCAGGATTAGGGAACAAGACGATCCCATAGATGAGAAGAGATACAATCTCCTCAAAATCTTGCAAGTATAGGGAATTCCAACAGTTTTGGGCCTTCTCAAACAGAAACTTTGCTAAGAAGCCTTTGACACCACTTCTAGTTTCCCAATGTGTTGCGACATCAGATTAGTGCAAGTGCAGGGCTTGAGAAAACTCTTCTGGCTTTGGATCTCTTTCCGTACTGTTGAAGGGTAGTTGATTGAGAATAGGAATCCTCAGAAGTTGAGATAATTCTTCCAAAGTGGGCACAAGTTGATAGTCAGGAAATGTGAAGCAATGATGCAAAGGGTCAAAGAACTGGAAGAGAACCTTCAGCATATCCTCCTCTGTGTTGGAGGTGACCAAGTTGAGTAGACGACCATGTCTCTCGGTGAACGGAGAGTTCTCAGGGATCCTTGAAGCTAGCTCCTTGAGTTGTGGAGGAATTCTTACAAGGTTAATTTGGATAGTTTTTCTGCGAAGTGAATCCATAACCTACAAAACAAGAACAAAGATGAATCTCCAAAATCCTTGAAATGGTTAGTGAATGCATATGATGTTCATGATGTCCATTATGTTTATGTACAAGCATAAATATACAAACAAATCAAACAAGTTCTTAGTTTAGGCTTGCATGGGGTTTCATAGGTAATTACCCTCTTGAAGTTTAGTTGGCTCAACCTGTCCTAACAATAGTAACCGGGTTCTAAGGAGCTCAATATCACTGGATTGTTTCCTTGGTCATTGTTTCAGCTCAAGCCTCTTTAATGGAGACCGAAATATCCCAAGAAACCAACTCTCAATGAGTGTAGTATCGAGTATCTACCAACTTCGGACTGCACCAAAGCCAGTCATCTCACTACATCCTAAAAAGTCCAAGTTGGTCAAGTAAAGGGTTCTAGAAGTTCATTAGTGCTTCATGACATCAATCATCGGCCCCGTATTCTTTTTGATTGACTCAAAGGCTACCGATACCCACAAATATGTCACACTAATATAGCTATTGCTTAGACCATGTCGGTATACCCCACACAGTTTCCATAATGTATTGCTATTTACCTATAATGTTTCCCAAATCCGGGTGGAGGATTTAAACCCAAACGAAGAACCATAATTGTAAAGCAAACAAGTCAAACAATGTAAGCAAATAAATGTGATCTAAACCCTAAGGTAACCCCACTTTTAAATTATTCCCCAGCAGAGTCGCCAGTTCTGTGATACGGTGGGAGAACTGACTTGATGTTTTGCGTTTTTATCGCAAATGTTGCGGTAAGCAAGAGTCGCCACCGACTTTTCTTTTATCCAAAAAGGAAAGGTGAAAAAGCACAGGAAAGACCTTTAGAGATTTTTTCTTGAGTTCGGGGGGTAGATTATGAAAAGGGAAGGTATTAACACCCTTTTCATCCATGGTTTTCCATGGGCTCTTAGTTACTTGCTTAGATCACTTACTTTATTTTGTTTGAAATGGTGTTTGATGTGTTTTTGAAAGTATTTTGTAAAAGAGGCCATTCGTTTAGGCAATCTTTGTAATGATTCTCGTTCGTAAGAATGTATACAAATATGTTTGTCTTTTGAAAATGTTTTCAATGTTTTGTAAGATGTTTTGAAATGTGTGTGTGTGTTTGTTTTTAAAAATAGCAAGGATTGCTTGAAATGGAGCAAGTAACTTAGAAGCTATCTACCTACTCAAATGTCTTTCTTGTGCATTTTCTATTCCTTGACATTATTGACTTGCCATTGATTTTGGTAAGCAACCCTATCTTTGGATGTAAACGGGACGGGCGTGGGTCATCGTATAACCATGATAACAATGTTGCCAAGTATCTTAGCATTTTTGAGGGACCAAGATCATTTTGTTTAGGCAACTTTTGAATAGCGTCATCGAGGGACTATGATCTTATATTTGCTTTGTTTTACCAAGATACTTTGCACGCGTAACATGGCCATTTTATTTTAGGCAACCAAGTGGGAGAAACCCTAAGGGTGCTTGTGTGCAAGGTGTATCATTTTCATGCTTTTGATTTTGTCTTGTATTTAGGGTTTTCTATTTTGCTTTGTTTTGTTCTTGTCATGCAAACCCTAATTACTAATCATGGTATATAAAGCGATAAATTGCGTAATGTAAATGTACTAAGCTATTACAACAATTTTTATAGGAGGGGGGAATACAAGTTTGAATGGGGATTTGCACAAATATAAAGCTAAATATATTATTACAACCAAATCGAATTTGCGCGAATTAAATAAATATAATATAAATATTTAAAATGCAATGCAATGTTCATGTTAGAAAAAATGTTTTATGTCTTGTTTTTGTGTAAAAGAATATTTAACTTAAACCTAAAAATAAGGGAAAAATAATTAATTCTTTTTGAAAGTGATTAAACCCTAGTCTTCATTTAAAAGAAAATAATGTTCTATATTATTATTTTGTGTATTTTTTTGTATAAAAAATAATAAATAATATTGTATATGAATATTAAAAATTAAATATGTGCAAATATTGGTATTTGTAAGTATAAAAATATAAAATATAAAATATATAGTATATTTAATTAATTATGAGTTTGTTAAGAAAATAAAATCTATTATATCAAAATAAATTAATTTTTTATGTGAGAAATAATAAAAAATAAAATAAAAGTGTGAAAATAAATAAATCATTTTTTAGTATTTTTTATCATTAAGAAAAATAACTAAATTTATTAAAATATGAAAATATGAAAAAAAACATAAAAAATATAAAATAGTTAGCCAGGGGGTGCAATAGCAAGTCAGTGGTGGTGTTTAGCAAAAACAAAAAAAGGCCCAAGCAACAAAAAGCCCAGAAGCCATTGTCCCTGTCCTTCGTTCATCTTCTTCATGCTTGCATAAAAATGAAAACTCATAACATGAAAAATGTGGCATTTGAGCTCACGATTCCAACCATATAAATTATGTAACCTAACTATCAAAGATCAAAGAGAATTTTGGAATCCCTAAATCGTGACCTCATTTTTTCAGAGATTTCAAGCTTCAAATTCTCTTAGCACAAGTAATATAAATGCAAAGTAAGGATATGTACAACTTCGTTATGATGAGAACTACATTTTCCGTTCACAAATCGTGGATTGAGGTTGCCTGTATAAAGAGATAGATTTTAAGAAAATACCTCCTTCAGTTGGAATCATGTATGGCAATGTAGGGACTTTAATGGAGGCCTGATGATTGTTTGAGCTTCCTTGAATCTATTACAATCCTTATCTTGCTCTAAAGATGGATGAAACTCCCTGACCAAGTCCAACTGCAAGCTTCCAAGTTGAAAATGGCAGATGGTAAAACAGAGGTTACAGAACCAGGGTGATGGCTTGGATTGACTAGGTATCAAGTGTATAAGATGTTTGAATCAGTTAAACACAAAACGCACGAGCCAAATGAGAGTTGGCTGAGCTTTTGTAGAAACTGTATGCTTAGGCAGATTTTTGGTGTTTTTCAGTTTGAGAGAGTTCTAGGTTCAAGCCAAGCGTGTAATGTCTTGTGCAATGTTTTCATATTAGTATAGAAGTGATACAAAGTCAGCTCTCCACTAGCTGTGCAAGCCTTAGCCCTTTTGTAACTTTTCTTGTACTTGAAGTAAAGTTGACAAGACCAATCCCACATGCTTGTACCAGCTTGCTTTAGGGTTGATATAAGTTTTTACCAATTTCTTGAGACCTGTATAGTTTGCTTGTATCAAGGGGACAGGTCCAATGCTCCAAGTTGGCAAAGTTGCAAAAGTGCATCTTTATGAAAATGGCAATGAAGCCTTTTTGCCCAAAATGGAAATACAACTTGTGTAAAGTTTAAAAAGCAAGGATAAAGGCTTTGTCAACTGAGTATGCATTTAATTAAGGAGTGTGTAGCAAGTTTAGGACCTGTAAAGTAAGAAATATCCAGCATAGGTTTGGTTTGCAACTTGTTTCTTCATGGAAATGGCTTGAACAAAAAGTGAGAAAATGCCAATTTCCTCTCTTCGATTCTCCCTACTCAAAAATGATCTTGGAGAGTTCTTGGACATTTTGGAAAGCTTGCGATGTGCTCTATAATCCATCTTTGAAATGAATTTCGAGATACCTCCTGGAACTAGGTTAAAAGTTTCCATGAAGTTGGGTCCAAAACCTGCCTAAATTAGGGTAAAATTTCACTAAGTTATTTAGTTCATGAGCATGTATTCACAAATTAATAACTTGAGATCCAAGCATCTTTAGGTAAAAGTTTGTGAAGAAAAGTTGTAGATTTCATGGGGATCTACAACTTTCATGTTGGGAGTTTTCTTTGAATCAAAATGCATCATGGTGAAAAAGTGGTGCAAAGTTGAGAAAAAATAAGAAAAGTTTTATACTTAGAAAAATTCTAAGTTATGAAAATTTTCAAATTAAAACCCTAATTTTCAAATTTAGTTTTCTTGGTCAACAAATTTCACATTTTGACATATCTTTATGAATTATGACCCTTGGCACTTGATTTTGACCAAAAAGTCAAAGTTTGACTTTTCAGTGTACAATTGACTTTTGATCAGTTGACTGCAAATTTCATCTGTCAATCCAATGAACTTGAGATCTTTTGAACCATGTAATTAGGTCAAGATGATGCCATTGAATCTTTGAAATAATTCTTGAACTCAATTGGTCATTGTCTAGGTTAAAAATCAGAAATTGCCCTTTCTTAGTCAAAACCCTAATTTTGACCATTTTGCCCTTTTGATGATTTGACCAAATTTCTTGAGGAGTTGTGATCCAAACTTGATCAAATGGTACATATGAGTCTAAAATGTTGATGTGGATCAAAAATTATGAAGTTTGACTGTAAATTGGCCATGGTTGACTTTTCCCCCAATACAACTGATTTTTAGGTCAACTGCCCAATTGACTGATCCAAAATGTGGTTCAAGGATTGAAACTTATCATGAGCAATCTTAGGGGTCCAAAATGATGTATAAAAGTCAAATGAAGCATTGGTGGTCCAAAAATCCTTGTGAAAACTCAAACCCTAATTTTGGGTTATCAGTGCAAGATGAGATGTCTTGAACTGACCAAACCCTAATCTTGTCTTGAGTCAAAGAAGTCTTGTGAGAAAAATTTTGATAAATGAGAGGGCAAATTTTGGGGTACAACAAAGTGTGTTTCTTTTTGGTTAAAACAAATTTGAATTTCTTTAAATCCTTGAAAGCATTGCATGAATACATATCATTCATCATGACATAAACAAGTCTTTTGCAACGAGTTTCCTCATCTCTCTACTGTTTATTTCAGTAAGATGGATCTCGAACAGACGGTCAAAGATCTTCAAGCTCAAAACACGCAGTTTTAGCAGCTACTCATGACCCTAGCCAAGGGGCAAAAGGAGTTGAAGACTCTGTTAGCTGAAGAAAGAAAGAAGAAAACAAAGAAAGCCACTGGGTTTTGAATATGGGGAGAAGATTTCAGGGACAGACTAGAAGGACCCTGAATTTTGCAACCACTTCCGAGGAAGGAGAAGGGAAAGGAAAAGAAACAGCGGTTCCATCAGAATCTGAAGAGGAGGAAGAAGAGGAAGACTACTCCGAGGAACAATACCCTCCGGCTGATGATAAGTACAGACATCTTGAAGAGCGTTTAAGCGCTATGGAAATACAAAGAGTACCAGGTCTAGATTTTGAAGAATAGGGGCTAGTATCAGGAATTGTAATCCCGCCAAAGTTCAAAGTGGCATTGTTTGCAAAATACAATGGGGTGTGATGTCCTAAAATGAACCTCCGATCATACGTGAGAAAGGGCCGACGTCCACAACTGGGAAGACCTTGCCGCAACTTTCTATAAACAGTACCAGTACAATGCAGATTTGGCGCCTACCCGTACTCAACTTCAGAGTATGGCTATGGCTTCAAATGAGGGTTTCAAAGATTACGCGCAAAAATGGAGAGATCTAGTTGGGAGAGTGCAACCCCCTATGTCTTAAAGGGAGTTGGTGGATATGTTCTTAGGAACTCTATCGGGTCCTTTCTTCAACCATTTGATTGGGAGTTCATCTGCTAGATTTACTGAGTTAATATTAACCGGAGAGAGGGTGGAAGCAGGCACAAAAAGTGGAAAGATTCAGAAAGATTCATCTGCCTCTATAGTTGTGAGAAAGCCTTTCATTGGGAAGAAGGAGATATCTACTGTTTATCCATAAAAGAAACAAGGGAGAGCTGAGCGCCGACCAATGGTAGGAGTTGTTATGATCCCAAAGCCTACATCTGATCAACCAAGAAGTAACCAACCAAGAGTGGAAAGGCCAGTCCGGCAATTCACCAGAATTAATATGAATCTAGCTCAGGTTTTACCACTTCTGCTGAAATCTAATCTGGCAACTTTAAAAGAAGCTCCAAAGAATCCCAACAATGCGTCCCCTCATTATCACCCAAATGCCAGATGCGCATATCATTCCGAAAGTCCGGGTCACGACACTAACAATTGTTGGGCCTTGAAAAACCAAATTCGAGACCTGATAGATGCAAAAGAGATTGAGTTTGATGCACCCGAGAAGCCAAATGTCATTTCCACTCCTATGCCTAGATATGGTCACAACGCTAATGCTACCGAGGAAGACTTGTTTGTTACTACAGTAGATGAACTCTTGACTCCGCTCCCGATCATTAAGATGAACTTGTTAAAAGCTGGTATATTCCCAGGTTGTAATAAAGAATGCCATATTTGCTTATCCTCATCAGCTGATTGCCCTCTGTTGAAGACAAGTATCCAACGCCTGATTGACAACCAAGAAATTCTGTTTGAAAATGCTCCTGTTTCACCCATTCTTATTGAAGACGTTTCAATCATAACCATCTCCGCCAATCCTTCCAGGGTCCCCAAAAGACCCGTTAGGATTACATCAACTCAGAAGACTACTCTTCTCATAATTGCAATGCCCGGGCCGGTCCCATACGAATCAGACAAAACAGTATCTTGGAATTACGGTGGAGAAATCTACTACCATGGTATTAAACAAGATGGGTTGACCACCGAAGAAACGAGCTCCGAAGAAGAAGATTCCTACATTGGCAATATTACCAAAACTAGTAAGATTACCCGTAGCAGTAGAATCTTCTCTCCAGAAATTGCCCCCCCAAAGGCAGTTTTTGGACCCGTGGTCGTTCCAAAGATTACCTCTGTACCAATAATCATGAATGTAAGTGCACCTACTGACAAAAATGACACGACCCCTGCTGTTATCCCTACCAACACTTCTACTGCTGAAAATCGAGGAAAAAGCATTCAAGAAGAGCCTGTCCGGACGAAGGCTCAATCACTAGCTATCCCTGATACATCCAAGAAGGAAATGGAAGAGATCTTGGGGATAATAAAGAAGAGTGATTATGACGTGGTTGAATAGTTGGGGCAAACTCCCTCCAAGATCTCCATGTTAGCCTTGCTGCTGTGCTCTGAGGCACATACGAAAGCTCTGGTAAAATTTCTGAAGACAACCCATGTGCCACAAGAGATGTCTGTTAACCAGTTCCAAGACTGTGTGGCCAGTTTGACAGCTGATAATGGCCTAGGCTTCTCTGATGCTGATTTGACACCCAGAGGGAGAAAACACACCGAGGCATTACATGTCTCTGTGGAGTGTAGAGGAACGACTCTGGACCATGTCTTGGTAGACACGGTGTAGTACCCCAAAATTTTCCCTCCCATATTTCTCAAAATATATCAAGAAAAATCTCCAAGTTGCTCAAGATAGCCCAAGAGTTGGTCAGACAAACTCTCTCCTAAGGAAGTCTTCCCCAAACTAGGGTTTCACATTGCATCAAGATCCTTGAGTCCAAGTGACCCCAAGTTCTCACCAATGTCCTAATATGTTCTCAAGATCATCCATGTCAAGTTTCAAGCTTTGCAGAGGAATTTTGCTCAGTCAATTGCCCAAAGGTCCAAAAATCGACTGTGCTAGGGCAAAAGTCAACTATGACCTACAAACAGTCAAACTTCAAGATTTTTGGTCAACATTATCATTTTGAAGTATATTTCATCATTTTATCAAAGTTTGATCATGATTCATCAAGGATTGCTCACAATTCATCAAGATTCAAAAGTTGCTAAATTAGGGTTTTGTAGGAAAAGTCAACCCAAATTTGACCAAGCATAACATTCTCATACTTTATGATAAATGACCCATACAAAGATAATTTTGAAGAGGATGCAATTTACTACAATCCATATTCATATCACAAGATCAAAATATGCACTCACAAGATGTTGTGAATTTGGACATTATAGGTCATTTTGAAATGTCAACAAAAACACCTCTTTTGTCAAAGCTTCATACATGCGCATGAAATATCAAATTGAGATGAGACCAAAAGGGTTGGTTAGAGGACATCTCAAGATTTCTAAAAAGTCCAAGAACACCTCCAAAGGTTCAAAATTGAGGAAGTTATGCATTATTGAAGTTGGACTTTTTTGCAAAATTGTCAAAAGTCAACTATCCCCAAAACTTCAAATTTTGCCAAATGGGCCCATTCTTTTTCACTTGTTTTGAGTTGGAATTATTGCCCACGTTCTCTAGCCTTGGCCATGTGTCCATATCATATTTTTATTAATTATTTTGATTTTTATTTGAATTAATTTGATTTAAATCAAATAAAATCAAATAAAATCCAAAGCATTGATAACAATGGATATTTTGATTGTTTCAGGCTTTAATCATAGCTAACAAGGCATTGAAACTCGAATCAAGGCAAGTTGTGTACAAAAAGATTCAAATCAAGCCAAATTTGGAAGGTTTTAAAAGAAAATCAAATCAAATATCCAAGCATTGAAAGAGAGAGATTTGGACTGAGTTTGCAAACCTAATACATTGTGCAGTACATAAGGGCCGTGTGCAGACAAAAATCAGGGTTGGAGATTAGTTGTAGAGCAAGAACAAAGTTTGCAAAAATACCAAAAAAGTGTGATATCGAAACAGGGCTTAGGAGCAGTTTCAAGGCTTGGCAATTGTCTCAATCGCTTCCTGGTAGCTTCCACAACCTGAACCCATCAAAACCACGCGTTTCCAAGCCCTCCAGAGCACTGTAAGTCACTTACAAACTCACCCTTTTCTTGATTTCATATTTTTAAATTTAGGCATAGTTAGCATGAATTGATAGCATATTCTGAATCTACAAATCATTTGCAAGCTTTTGATATTATTCAATTGCATTTACATGACCTGTAATGAGATCCACCATTGTTAGGGTTTTCGTTTTTGTTTTTGGGGTTTTTCGTTTCAGGAACAATTAGCCCTGATGATGGACATGGTTGTGATCAGAAGAAGATGACGATTCAAACCATGGTCCTAGAACTCATTTATATTGCCTGGGGAAGAATTTAGAATAAAGTCACGACTTTAGCTGCGGATAAAATTCGCAGGTAAAAGTTGCAGTTTTTAGAGGACAGGGACGAAGGCGTGTCGCTTCCTCATTTGTCCATTCAAATGATACGCGCGCCTTTTTATATTTTTGTCCATTCATTTTTGTTTTATATATTATTATTAATTTGTATTATATGAACAAAACAAGTCAAGTGGCGTGGTGGCAAGCATAGCGTGGATATCCCTTCAGGACCTGGGTTCGAATCCCAGGTCCCCATGTTTTTCTCTATAATATTTTCCTTCAGGTAATCACATGCACGCAGGAGCTTGAGGTCTACAATATGCCTTCCTCATCAATGTGCCAGATGGCCAGATGGCCAGATCTGGTGGTCACCATCAAAGGAGCACCATAGGCCAGTCAAACGTACATGCACTAGATTGGAAAAAAGTCAAATGCAGCATTATTGGGCCAACAAATTTGCTTTTGACACCCTCAAAAACAGGCCCATCTCTCTACTTTGTTTATATTTTGCTTATTTCCATTTAATTATTTTATTTTATTCAATTAATTATTAACCAATAACATAATTTCTTTTTTATCAAAAAATCACCAAAAAATATTTTTATCCAATTAAATTTCAGAAATTCATTTTTTCATTAATAAATATTAATTAATTAGGTTACTAACTCTAGATAACTTTAATTGATTTTGTAAATATTTAAAATCAATTAGAATTAATAGGTTTTAATCATTAATTTAATTATTTTATTTTCTTTCCTAAAACATCAAAAACTCCAAAAATATGTCATTAATTATTTTTCATTAATTAATTTATTTAATAATTAATTTAGCATTTAATTTAGGATTCAATTTCTTTTCTTAAAAATAAAAACAAAAAAAACATTTTCTTTAATTAAAAGGGTCAAAACCCTAATTTCGTATTCGATTTAATTTCGCATCGCGCGCCTTATTTTTCCTTATTCAATTATTGATGTATCTGCTACCGACTTGTAATAGTTTTAATAGGACATTTATTTATTTTTCTGCTTTTTATTTTCAAAGGGTTATTTTTGGCGATGTAAATACCCGATGCCTTGTAATAATTTAGTTTAATTTCCACACCTTTAATTTCTGCAAATTATAACAGCTAGATGTTTGATAATTGGGCTTGCATGACAAGAATGAATGTTTAAATCTAAAATCAATTAGATCACCCTAAACATGTGCAAAGATAAAAATAACTGAAAACAATACACTCGCACACGCGCACTCTTAGGGTACACTACCACTTGGTTGCCATCGGTAAACGGTCATTGAGTATAGGATATTTTAGTGGTCGTCCTTTTGTCCAAAGATCATAGTTTCCTCAGAATGGTTGCCTCGGATATTGTTGCCTCGGATAAATGATCTAAGACTTTAGGGTTATTACTAAGACGTCCTAACATTGCTTTAGTGACCGTACGTCCCTTTCGAATTGACCCTTAAACTCCAACGACGGTGCTACCTACTCATTAATAGTGGGATAGCATTGTCTAAAGGAAGCAAGAATAAAAGCATTCTTTTTTCGAGTAGGTAGATTAGTTCTTAGATACTTGCTCATCCCAAACAAAATTTTCACACTTATACTCCTTTACAAACAAAGTTTTCAAAAACACTTAATTACACTCTTGAAGACAGAAGCAAGAGTTTAATCGAAGTTAAAACAAAAACTTTTCAAAACCCACAAACACAAAGAAAACATTTTTGAAAATGATGAGCAAGTACCTAAGAGCCCGTAGATAACTACAGATAGAAAGGGTGCTAATACCTTCCCTTTCTATAATCTACCCCGTACTCAGAAATATCTCGAAAAAGGAATTTTTCTGTGCTTTTTTCCTTTCCTTGTTGGATAAAATAAAAGACGGTGGCGACTCTTACTTACCGCGACATTTTACAAACACAAACGCAAAATGCCAACCAACATTCCAAAAACCGTCAGTTCTTCCCACCGTATCACGGAACTGGTGACTCTGCTGGGGAAATAATAAGTGGGGTGTACCTTAGGATTAGTTTATCATAATGTTTTAAATTGCTTGATTTGTATGCTTTATCTTTGTGGGTTTGAATCAGAGTTACTATAGATCCTAACCCAGATCTGGGGATACCTTTTAGGTAAGTAGCAATAGACTGTGAGGGAACTGTACGGCGTAGACCGATACGGTTGAAGCAGTAGCTACGTTGGTGTGACACTTTAGTTTGTACTGATATCCCTTGTCGACGAACAAGGAGAGTATGGGGCAGCTAATGGGTCATTAAGCACCAACTGACCTTAAAACCTATAATTGACCAACTTGGCCATAGAAAAGTAGCAGTATGCTACACTCATTGAGACCAAACTCTCACGATGATTCCGGCTGCAAGAAAAGGTTGCCAAACTGGAATTATGACCGATCGAGGGTGGTCAGTGATATTGAGATCCTCTAGAACCCGGTTACTATTACTAGGACAGGTTGAACCAACTAAACTGAAAGAGGGTAATACCTAAACTCCATGCCAGCCTGAAATCTAAGGGTTACTGTGTGACTTGTTTGCCCTTACCATGTTTGCTATCTGTGAATACTTGTGGTGTGTTTCTATCATAACATCATGCATCATGACATTGCATGCATCTTGCATCAGACTAACCCATTTCAAAGACAGAGGGGATTCATCTTTGTTCTGTTTTGTAGGTCATAGCCTCTATGCGTAGAAACACTATTCAGATCAGCTTTGTACAGATTCTTACTCAGCTTAGAGATTTGGTTTCCAAAGTTCCAGATACTTCTTCCTTTGTCAGAAGACATGGTCACCTCCTTGGGTTGGTCACTTCCAAGATGGATGAGCAAATGATGAGTGTCTTGTTCCAGTTCTTTGACCCATTGCACCACTGCTTCACCTTCCCGGACTATCAGTTGGTCCCTACTTTATAAGAGTTCTCTGATCTACTTGGTATTTCTATTCTAGAGCAGACGCCGTTTACGGGTTGGGAGAAAGCTCTTAGGCCAGAGGATGTTGCTACAGCCCTACATTTGACCAAGGCTGAGGTAATGTCTAACTGGGAGACTCGGAGTGGGACAAAATGCATCTTAGCTAAGTTCTTGGTTGATCAGGCTAATCAGTTTTGGGACAGTTTAGACTTTCAAGCATTCGAAGATATCCTGGCACTTCTCATTTATGGTTTGGTGTTGTTTCCTAATTCAGATTCTTTCGTCGACATGAACGCAATGAAGATCTTCATGTCCCGTAATCCTGTGCCCACTCTCTTAGGGGACATCCTGCATGCTCTTTATGCCCGTACTGCTCGGAAACGGGGAACCCTTATGTGTTGTGCACCATTGCTGGCGAGGTGGTTTATTTCTCACCTCCCCAAATCTGTTTTGAAGAACAAGGAAGGTATGGGATGGGCCTACAGAATTATGTCCCTGGCTCATACGGACCTCATCTGGAGCACTAAAGACATGGAAGAAGTAGCTGTTATTGACTGGTGCGGAGAATACCCCAATGTTCCTTTGCTTGGAATTAGGGGAGGGATCACCTATAATCCTTGTCTGGCCTTGTGACATTTTAGGAGAGCTAGAAAGGACGGTCCTCATGAGTTGCTGATTCTGAGTATTATCTTTGACTTCCAAGGGGATAGTGATGGACATCACCGCAGATTCATACGAGCTTGGAATAGGGTTAACAGGTCTGATCCGCATGAGCTAGGAGCGAAGACTTCTCTTCCAATGGAGCCATGTCTCCGATGGGTTCGGGCCCGTGCCCAAAAGCTAGGGATGCTGTACGATGCTGTCTTACTAGTAATTGTTGAGAGTACTGATGAAGAAGGGGTTCCTCATACTGTCCTCCATCCATACATGCCTACTGACATTGGGGAATTAAAGAGATCGTGGATCCCGTTAAGAGAAGAACGGGATACTTACAGAGAAAAGTATCATGAGAAGGAGCGGAAGATCCTAAAGCTTACAAGGCAGTTGGAGAATGAGAAGGTCCTCAATGATTATGTCAGCACCAACGGAAAACGACCATGGGAGCGCTGGTGTCTTTTGTTATTTCCAATTTTGATTTACTTTTCAGTTTTTTCCTTTGTAACGCCTTAAAGGCATTTAACAAACATTGTTTCAAGTTCATCTAATAAAAGTGTGTTTTTATTTTGGTTTATGAATTTGAATCTCTCGGCATCTTTGAAATCATGTCATACGCATTCCATTACCATGCACCTCATTACAGGTACCCTTACAGGTCTCTTTTCTTCTTCGATGTTTATTTAAGCATCATGTCTACTGAAACATCCACTGATCAAGCTATTAAGGCTCTTCAAGCTCAAAACGCCAAGTTCCAAGAAATGTTCATGAACCTGGCCAAGGGGCAGAAAGATCTGAAGACTCTTATCTTGAAGGATAAGAAGAAGAAGAAGAAGAAGGCGGTCTTCCTAAACATGGGTCATAGGTTTGGAAACATGTTGCGGGAAGAAGTTGATTTGTCTCACTCATCTGGAGGGGGAGAGAATCAGGAAGAAAGGAGGGCTCCTAGCCCTGTGGTTTCTGACAACGAGACTGACTTTGATGAAGACCAGTATCCTCCTGCCGGGGATAGATATAAACAGCTTGAAGACCGGTTAAGCGCGATGGAGATCCAGAAGATACCTGGACTGGATTTTGGAGAATTGGGTCTAGCATCTGGGGTGGTGATTCCCCACAAGTTTAAAGCTCCTATATTTTCTAAATAGGATGGGGTTTCCTGCCCAAAGCTGCACCTCTTATCGTATGTTAGAAAGATTCAGCCATATACTGCTGACAAGAACCTCTGGATCCACTTCTTTCAATGTAGTCTTTCAGGGACTCAAATTGAGTGGTTCTATCAGCTAGAAGGAGCTAACATCCGTAATTGGGAGGACCTCGCTGCTGCTTTTTACAAGCAGTACCAATACAATGCCGACCTCGCTCCTACGCGTACCCAACTTCATGGTATGTCTATGGGTGCAAGCGAAGGTTTCAAAGATTACGCTCAGAAGTGGAGGGATCTTGCTGGTAGAGTCCAACACCTGCTGGCTGACAGGGATTTGGTGGATATGTTTATGGGGACCTTGTCTGGTCCGTTTTTCAACCATTTGATCAAAAGTTCATTGTCAGGTTTCACTGAGTTAATCATGACTGGGGAGAGAATTGAAGCCGGTATCAAGAGCGGCAAGTTACAAAAAGGTGCTTCATCAAGTATCGAGAAGAAGCCTTTCAAGAAGGAGTCTAGTGCAGTTTACAGCTCTAGGAACCAAAGTCGACCAAAAAGCTGCCAATCAGTTAATGTGGTAGTTATTTCAAGACCAACTGTTGCCACACAACGCAACACTCAGCCAAGAGCAGAGTGGCCTCAGAGATAGTTCACTCGGCTCAGCATGTCTTTATCTCAAATACTGCTGCAGTTGTTAAAGACCAACTTGGTGATTCCGAGGGAAGCTCCGAAGAATCCCAACACCACCTCACCGCTGTACAATCCAAACGCCCGCTGTGCTTATCACTCTGATAGCTCGGGGCATGATACCAATAATTTCTGGGCCTTGAAGAATAAGGTACAAGATCTGATTGACACTAAGGAGATTGAGTTTGAGGCGCCTGAGAAGCCTAATGTCATAACGACTCCTATGCCAAAACATGACACGGGAGTAAATTCTATTGGGGATGATGATGTTGAAGAATATGAATTTGAAAGCTGGATTTATCCCACTACCAATGGTGGCTTGAACAATTGGACGACAAAGGATTCCATGCCAGTTTCTTTTACATAGTAATAGACTTTTGTTTCGAATTTGTAACAGACAATTTTTAAAACTATTCGGCCCGGTGCCTTACCCGAGACACCGTGGCTTTGTTTGTGAGGGCTTTATGTGTGTCATTTTCATATATCATTAATAAAAGCATTGGATGTTTCTTGCATTTCAAATTTTGCGCTCCTTGTTTTTCCTTTTCTATCTTGCAAAACAGCTATTTTACACACACTCACATATCGTGATCCACATCCACGTTGGATCCCATTGATAACGACTCTGCTACTGCCAGTTATGACTTCGAAAGTCCGATCAACCAAGCCAAGAACGAAGGTGAGGACGATTATGAAGTGCCTGAGGAGCTTGCTAGACTGTTACTACAGGAAGAAAGAGCCATACAACTTACAAAAGCCACCGATTCTGATGCCTCCAATTGAAGGGAGACCCTTAATCCTACACTCGATAATGGAATGGGGTGTGTGCTGGGGCAGCATGACAAGTCTGGCCTAAAAGAGCATGCTATTTACTACCTTAGCCAAAAGTTTACCGACTGTGAGATCCAATACTCACTGCTCGAGAGAACTTGCTACGCTTTGGCATGGGCTGTTTGCCGGCTAAGACAATATATGCTGACTCACACTACCCTATTGATGACAAAGATGTGAACGTCTTGACAACTCCTTGGCCTTTCGCAGTGTGGGGCATCGACATGATCGGCGAGATCATACCTACTGCGTCCAACGGGCATCGTTTCATCCTGGTAGTAATTGATTACTTTACGAAGTGGTTTGAAGCACCTTCCTTTGCTATAGTAACCAAGAACGTCGTGGCACTGTTCATTCGTCATAATCTGATCTGTCGATATGGTGTACCATAGAGGATCATTACGGATAATGGTACAAATCTCAATAATAAGATGATCACTGAGCTCTACAAGCAGTTCAAGATACATCATCACAACTCTTCTCCTTACCGGCCGAAGATGAATGGGGCTGTAGAAGCGGATAATAAGAACATTAAGAAGATTGTGCAGAAGATGACAATGACATACAAAGATTGGCACGAGATGTTAACTTTTGCTCTTCATGGGTACCGTACCTCAGCACGGACGTCAACAGGGGCAACACCTTATTCCTTGGTATATGGCATGGAGGCCATCTTGCCCATTGAAGTCCAAATACCCTCTCTTCAGATTATGAAGGATGTAGGTTTGAGCGAAGATGACTAGATTCATACCCGGCTTGATCAGCTGAACTTAATCGACAAAAAGAGACTTACTGCTATTTGTCATGGTCAAACGTATCAAAAGCGGATGATCAAGGCATTTAACAAGAAAGTTAGACGACAAGAGTATCAAGTTGGGGATCTAGTGATCAAGCGCATCATTCTACCTCAAGGTGATCACAGGGGAAAATGGACCCCTACTTACGAAGGGCCATTTGTGGTTAAGAACATTTTCTCAGGAGGAGCTATGATTCTGACCACTATGGATGGTGACGACCTTCCTCACCCCGTCAATGCAGACATAGTGAAAAAATACTACGCATGAACAAAGACCCGCTAGGTCGACTGGCCTAGGCCAAAATAAGGGCTTCCCGGCAAACCAAAAGGGTTCGGGCAAAAATAAGGGATGAAAATGAAAAACTGTACACCCGGCAAGTCGAAAACCTGAAAAGGCGGTTTGGGAAAAAAAGGGTATCCCGGTGGACTGAAAACCCGAAAGGGCGGTCCAGGAAAAAATTAGGGATTAAAGCGTAACACTATGTCTCATTGGATCACCTTGCGACCAAACTTCAGTATCGACTATCAAGCTCGGACGACACCAAACAATCTGATCTACCTTCAACCAAGTAGCAAAGTGATGAGATGCTCGAGGACATAAAGGCAATAGCAGAGTTGGAACCCAGTGGGATTATTCACATAACTGTTTTTCTTTGTTTTTCACCAATTGTATAAACTCTATTGATCACCGGCGTTCTCTTACTAGGACGTCAGCCTCTTGTACAAAAAACGCTTATTTACAGGCCAAACTTCAAAATCAATACAAGTCATTTTCACGAATAAATTTCAAACGGTTTTCCTTTGTCTATTTTGTTTTGCAAAGAACGTCCAATGTTCAGTTTTGATATATGCATTTGACATTGATTGTTGCTCATAAATATTTATATGCGAAACAAAAGATGATTACTTGTAATATCATAAACAGGGGCAAACAAAAAATGTCCAAACCGTACAGTTTCTCTATCCACCAGGTATGGGGATAGACCTAGATGGAGGAAACAATTGAAAGTACATTCATTCCCTGCAGAGTAAGAGAAAGACAGCGGTGTTAGCTTTCCCCAGCTGAGACTCACAACTGTAATTGAATCAGTAATATTCTCCCCAAGCAGAATTTATCTACCATCAGCACTAAGAGGTCTTGTCATCCCCAGCGGAGTATATAATATATATATATATATATCCCCAGTGGAGTTTGAAAAATATATATCCCCAGTAGACTCTGGAAGATTATCCCCAGTAGAATCTAAAAAGGCTATCCCCAGTGAAGTCGCAACTGGAAAATCATCCCCAGCAGAGTTCATTCCTTTCACAAATTAGAAATTCAATCCCCAACAAGTTCATTATCACCAGCTATGGTAATTTATCCCCAGTTGAATTTATCAACAGAATCCTCCGGCAGAGCATCTCTTCCCCACATAGTCATTCTCTCATCATTTTATTCCCTAGCGAGTTATCCTCTTCTGCAGGTTTATTCTCATAAATATTTTCATCCACTATCTCCAGCGGAAACGAAGAATTCCATCCTTTTCTCTAGCAGCAATTCAGGATTTATTTTTCCAAACTAAAAACATCACATTTTCATACATCATGACATGCATATGCATCATACAACACAATCTCATTTATTTTGAGAACATCATTGCTTGATACATATCATACATTACATATAGCTAATCTTTACCTTTCAGGAAAGATTTTCACAAAATTCAAGCTATGAAGCTTTTACATCAGTTGAATTACGGACGATGTTCCTAAATCTCAACGAAGTTGTTGAATTACGGACTAGCTCCTAAATCTCAGCAAAGCAGTCGAATTACGGACGAGTTCCTAAATCTCGACAGATATTACCTCAGTCGAATTACGGATGAGTTCCTAAATCTCAACAAAGTTGCGACAGTCGAATTACGGACGAGTTCCTAAATCTCGGCAGATACTACCTCAGTCAAATTACGAATGAGTTCCTAAATCTCGACAGATATTTCATAAGTTAAATTACGGGCGATGCTCCTAAATCTCAGCAAAGTAGTCGAATTACGGACGAATTCCTAAATCTCGACAGATGTTTTCTCAAGTTGAATTACGGACGAGCTCCTAAATCTCAGCGAAGTTGTTGAATTACAGACGATGCTCCTAAATATCAGCAAAGTAATCTAATTACGGACGAGCTCCTAAATCTTGACATATATTTCCCTAGTTGAATTACAGACGATGTTCCTAAATCTCAACAGAGATGTTTCTCCAAGTTGAATTACGGACAGGCTCCTAAATCTCAGTGGAGTTGTTGAATTACGGACAGGCTCCTAAATCTCAGCAAAGTTGTTGAATTACGGACAAGTTCCTAAATCTCAGCGGAGATGTTTCCTCAGTTGAATTACGGACGAGTTCCTAAATCTCAACAGATGGTTGTTTAGTTGAATTAAGGACAAGCTCCTAAATCTCGACGAAATCAGTTGAATTATAGATAAGCTCCTAAATCTTGACAAAATTAATTGAATTACAGACAAGCTCCTAAATCTCGACGAAATCAGTTGAATTGCGAACAAGCTCCTAAATCTCGAAAAAATCAGTTGAACTACGGACAAGCTCCTAAATCTCGACAATACCAGTTGAATTACGGACAGGCTCCTAAATCTCAGCAAAAATTGTTCCCTCAGTTGAGTACGGACGATTGAAGTTCCTAAATATCAACAGAGACACCTCACCAGCAGAATGACGGACGACGAAGCTCCTAAATTTCTATCTCTCTCCATGAAAGATCAGACTTCCTCAGCGGAATCTTCCTCAACAACAAGTATACAAGCTCTCGCTAAGGAATCTCTTATACGATCGACGCTCCTCCAAATGGCATCTGTAAGCCCATTCCCGACACCACAAAACAATTATCACTTCATGCGAGTGCAAATTTCTGGGCACTCTAGTGTTCAATCCACTTCTACCTTCGGATTAAGAAAGGCACGAAAGCCAATCTACATCCTCAGGTTTAATAAGATTGAACAGGGTCAGATGTTGTACCCCAAAATTTTCCCTCCCATATTTCTCAAAATATGTCAAGAAAAATCTCCAAGTTGCTCAAGATAGCCCAATAGTTGGTCAGACAAGCTCTCTCCTAAGGAAGTCTTCCCCAAACTAGGGTTTCACATTGCATCAAGATCCTTGAGTCCAAGTGACCCCAAGTGCTCACCAATTTCCTAATATGTTCTCAAGATCATCCATGTCAAGTTTCAAGCCTTGCAGAGGAATTTTGCTCAGTCAATTGCCCAAAGGTCCAAAAATCGACTATGCTAGGGCAAAACTCAACTGTGACCTACAACCAGTCAAACTTCAATATTTTTGGTCAACATTCTCATTTTGAAGTATATTTCGTCATTTGATCAAAGGTTAATCATGATTCATCAAGGATTGCTCACAATTCATCAAGATTCAAAAGTTGCTAAATTAGGGTTTTGTAGGAAAAGTCAACCCAACTTTGACCAAGCATAACTTTCTCATACTTTATGAGAAATGACCCATACAAAGCTCATTTTTAAGAGGATTAAATTTCCTACAATCCAGCTTCATATCCCAAGATAAAAATATGCACTCACAAGAAGTTATGAATTTGGACATTATAGGTCATTTTGAAAAGTCAACAAAAACACCTTTTTTGTCAAAGCTTCATACATGAGCATGGAATATCAAATTGAGATGAGACAAAAAGGGTGGGTTATAGGACATATCAAGCTTTCTAAAAAGTCCAAGAACACCTCTAAAGGTTCAAAATTGAGGAAGTTATGCATTGTTGAAGTTGGACTTTTTTGCAAAATTGCCAAAAGTCAACTATCCCCAAAACTTCAAAATTTTCCAAATGGGCCAATTCTTTTTCATTTTTTTTGAGTTGGCATTATTGCCCACGTGCTCTAGCCTTGGCCATGTGTCCATATCATATTTTTATTAATTATTTTGATTTTTATTTAAATTAATTTGATTTAAATCAAATAAAATCCAAAGCATTGATAACAATGGATCTTTTGAAATTTTCAGGATTTAATCATAACTAGCAAGGCATTGAAACTCGAATCAAGGCAAGTTGTGTACAAAAAGGTTCAAATCAAGCCAAATTTGGAAGGTTGTAAAAGAAAATCAAATCAAATATCCAAGCATTGAAAGAGAGAGATTTGGACTGAGTTTGCAAACCTAATACAATGTGCAAGTACATAAGGGTCATGTGAAGACAAAAATCAGGGTTGGAGATCAGTTGTAGAGCAAGAACAAAATTTGAAAAAATACCAAAAAAGTGTGAGATCGAAATAGGGCTTAGGAGCAGTTTCAAGGCTTGGAAATTGTCTCAATCGCTTCCTGGTAGCTTCCACAACCTGAACCCATCAAAACCACGCGTTTCCAAGCCCTCTAGAGCATTGTAAGTCACTCACGAACTCACCCTTTTCTTGATTTCGTATTTTAAATTTAGGCATAGTTAGCATGAATTGATAGCATATTCTGAATCTACAAATCATTTGCCAGCTTTTGGTATTATTCAATTGCATTTACATGACCTGTAACGAGATCCACCATTGTTAGGGTTTTTGTTTTTGTTTTTGGGGTTTTTTGTTTCAGGAACAATTAGCCCTGATGATGGACATGGTTGTGATCAAAAGAAGATGACGAATCAAACCATGGTCCTAGAACTCATTTATATTGCCTGGGGAAGAATTTAGAATGAAGCCACGACTTTAGCTGCGGATAAAATCCGCAGGTAAAAGTTGCAGTTTTTAGAGGACAGGGACGAAGGCGTGTCGCTTCCCCATTCGTCCGTTCAAATGATGCGTGCGCCTTTTTATATTTTTGTCCATTAATTTTTGTTTTATATATTATTATTGATTTGTATTATATGAACAAAACAAGGTAAGTGGCGTGGTGGCAAGCATAGCGTGGATATCCCTTCAGGACCTGGGTTCGAATCCCAGGTCCCCATGTTTTTCTCTATAATATTTTCCTTCAGGTAATCACATGCACGCAGGAGCTTGAGGTCTACAATATGCCTTCCTCATCAATGTGCCAGATGGCCAGATCTGGTGGTCAGCATCAAAGGAGCACCATAGGCCAGTTAAACGCACATGCATTGGATTGGAAAAAAGTCAAATGGACCAGCATTATTGGGCCAACAAATTTGCTTTTCACACCCTCAAAAATAGGCCCATCTCTCTACTTTGTTTATATTTTGCTTATTTCCATTTAATTATTTTATTTTATTCAATTAATTACTAACCAATAACATAATTTATTTTTTATCAAAAAGTCACCACAAAATATTTTTATCCAATTAAATTTCAGAAATTCATTTTTTCATTAATAAATATTAATTAGTTAATTAGGTTACTAATTCTAGATAACTTTAATTGATTTTGTAAATATTTAAAATCAATTATAATTAATAGGTTTTAATCATTAATTTAATTATTTTATTTTCTTTCCTAAAACATCAAAAACTCCAAAAATATGTCATTAATTATTTTTCATTAATTAATTAATTTAGCATTTAATTTAGGATTCAATTTCTTTTCTTAAAAATAAAAACAACAAAAACATTTTCTTTAATTAAAAGGGTCAAAACCCTAATTTTGTATTCTTTTTAATTTCGTATTCGATTTAATTTCGCATCGCGCGCCTTATTTTTCCTTATACAATTATTGATGTATCTGCTACCGACTTGTAATAGTTTTAATAGGACATTTATTTATTTTTCTGTTTTTATTTTCAAAGGGTTGTTTTTGGCTATGTAAATACCTGACGCCTTGTAATAATTTAGTTTAATTTCCGCACCTTTAATTTCTGCAAATTATAACTGCTAGATGTTTGATAATAGGGCTTGCATGACAAGAATGAATGTTTAAATCTAAAATCAATTAGATCACCCTAAACATGTGCAAAGATAAAAATAACTGAAAACAATACACTCGCACACACACACTCTTAGGGTACACTCCCACTTGGCTGCCTTCGGTAAATGGTCATTAAGTATAGGATATTTTAGTGGTCGTCCTTTTGTCCAAAGATCATAGTTGCCTCAGAATGGTTGCCTTGGATAAATGATCTAAGACATTAGGGTTATTACTAAGACGTCCTAACATTGCTTTAGTGACCGTACGTCCCTTTCGAATTGACCCTTAAACTCTAACGACGGTGCTACCTACTCATTAATAGTGGGATAACGTTGTCTAAAGGAAGCAAGAATAGAAACATTCTTTTTTCGAGTAGGTAGATTAGTTCTTAGATACTTGCTCATCCCAAACAAAATTTTCACACTTACACTCCTTTATAAACAAAGTTTTCAAAAACACTTCATTACACTCTTGAAGACAGAAGCAAGAGTTAAATCGAAGTTAAAACAAAAACTTTTCAAAACCCACAAACACAAAGAAAACTTTTTTGAAAATGATGAGCAAGTACCTAAGAGCCCGTAGATAACTACGGATAGAAATGGTGCTAATACCTTCCCTTTCTATAATCTACCCCCCGTACTCAGAAATATCTCGAAAAAGGAATTTTTCTGTGCTTTTTTCCTTTCCTTGTTGGATAAAATAAAAGACAGTGGCGAATCTTGCTTACCGCGACATTTTGCAAACACAAACGCAAAATGCGAACCAGCATTCCAAAAACAGTCAGTTCTTCCCACCGTATCACACACGGGTTCATCTTTGAACGTCTTACCAAAGAAAGCCCTTGACAGATTGGATTACGAAAGGCTTACTTTAAAACCCAATAACATAGTTATGAGAGCATTTGATGGTTCGAAGAGGATGGTCCACGGGGAGGTCGACATCCCGATAAAGGTGTGAACTCAGATTTTCAATTCAACCTTCTATGTGATGGACATCCGTCCCTCTTACTCCTGTCTGTTAGGACGCCCCTGGATCCATAATGCCGATGCTGTCACCTCCACACTACACCAGATGCTGAAGTAGCCAGTCCAAGGAAAGATCATAACTGTTCATGGCGAGGCGGAGTACATGAATAGTCATCTAAATTCCTTCCAATATGTGGAGTTGGATGACGAGTTCATTGAAACTCCTTTTCAACATTTCGAGGAGGTCTCCTAAGAAGTAGCCGTAACCAAGGTGGTATGCCCGATTCCCAAGATCAAAAGACCTCCGCTTCGGATGTAATCTCTAAAAGACACCAAGGCAGTAGTAGAAGAGGGTGGATGCACCATCTGGGGGCAGCTTCCGGACATCCCGTATAAATCAGACAAGTTTGGCTTAGGGTTTACTTCAACTGCTCAGAAGGCTGTGCGCCGTGGCCGTGCTGGAGGGCCACCTTTGAAAATTAGTAACCAGGAGGTCAACACAGTCGAAGATGTTGAAGAAGAAGGCAGCTTGGAAGATTGGATATTTCCTACTGTCAACGGAGGACCTCACAACTGGGAAGCCAGAGACTTTGTCCCAATAACTTTCATCTCTTAGTAATTTATCTTTTACATTTCTGTTGGACTTGTAATATTCACAAACAATTCGCACTTTAAAAACCTTGTGTCTTACACGAGGCACAATGGTCCATTTGTAAGGGTTTTTATTTCATCTTCATATGACATTCAATGAATCATGGACGCTTTTTCACATGCAAACCTTTTGTGCTCATTGTCTTTCTTTTAAATTTTATTGTTTAAAGATGGTTATACCGTTACACACACCCACACTCACAAATGCAGGTACCCCTCCATTCTGGATCCCATGGGTAACAATACTGCTATGGCCTTTAGTGACTCTGAAGATCCAGTCTATCAAGCCGAATACGAAGGTAAGGAAGATTATGAAGTGCCAGAGGAATTAGCCAGACTACTACAACAAGAGGAAAGAGCTATCCAGCCTCATAAAGAACCGTTAGATGCAATCAATTTGGGTACCGAGGAGGATAAAAAGGAAATCAAGGTGGGTGCCAACCTAGAGCCAAGTGTCAAGGAACGTCTAATTCAGCTATTACATGATTATATTGAGATCTTTTCCTGGTCATATGAAGACATGCCAGGACTTGATACAGACATTGTGGTACATCGTCTACCCATAAGAAGACTGTCCACCAGTGAAACAGAAAGTCCGCCGCATGAGACCTGACATGTCAGAGAAGATCAAATCGGAAGTCATGAAACAGTTAAATGCTGGATTTTTGGCTGTCACTTCCTATCCTCAATGGGTTACCAACATTGTTCCCATGCCTAAAAAGGATGGAAAAGTACGGATGTGCGTGGATTATAGAGATTTAAACAGGGCGAGCCCCAAAGATGATTTTCCACTTCCCCATATCGACATCCTGGTTGACAATACAGCCCGACACGAAGTGTTTTCCTTCATGGACGGATTCTCAGGCTATAATCAAATCAAAATGGCACCTAAGGACATGGAGAAAACTACATTTGTCATACAGTGGGGCACGTTCTGCTACAAGGTGATGCCATTCGGACTGAAGAATGCTGGGGCAACCTATCAACGCGCCATGGTAGCTTTGTTTCATGATATGATACATCATGAGATAGAGGTCTACGTAGACGACATGATAGCCCGATCACAAACTGAAGAGGAGCACCTGGATCACTTGCAAAAGTTGTTTGTAAGATTTAAGGAGTACAAGTTAAGACTGAATCCAAACAAGTGTACATTCAGAGTCTGTTCCGGTAAACTCTTAGGTTTCATTGCCAGCAACAAAGGCATCAAGGTTGATCCTGCCAAGGTTAAAGCGATACAAGAAATGCATGCTCCTCGCACTGAGAAGGAAGTCGGAGGATTCTTGGGACGCCTGAACTATATTGCCAGATTCATTTCTCACTTGACAGCTACTTATGAGCCAATCTTCAAATTATTGAAGAAAGATCAAGTAGTCAGATGGAACGATGAATGCCACATTGCTTTTGACAAGATCAAAGAGTACCTACAAGAGCCTCCTGTGTTGACGCCACCAGTCGAGGGGAGACCACTGATCATGTATCTGACTGTTTTAGAGAATTCAATGGGGTGTGTATTGGGGCAGCATGACGAGTCTGGCCGAAAAGAGCATGCTATTTACTACTTGAGCAAAAGGTTTATCGACTGTGAAACCAGATATTCACTGCTTGAGAAAACTTGTTACGCTCTGGCATGGGCTGCTCGCCGAGTAAGACAGTATATGTTGGCTCATACCACTTTGTTGATATCTAAGATGGATCCGATAAAGTACATCTTCAAAAAGCCTGCTCTGTCTGGAAGGATAGCTAGATGGAAGATGATCCTAACAGAATATGACATACAGTACACTACCCAGAAAGCTTTAAAGGGGAGTGTGCTAGCTGATCATCTTGCTCATCAAGCTGTAGAAGATTATCAGTCCATGAAGTTTGAATTCCCGGATGAGGACGTCATGACTTTAGACAACTGTAAAGAAATCAGACCTTGTGACGAACCTGAACAAGGATCCCGATGGACCCTATTCTTTGATGGGGCATCCGATGCGCTTGGTAATGGTATCGGCGCTGTACTCATATCTCTGGAAGGGCGTCATACTCCCTTTACTTCCAGGTTTTGTTTCAACTGTACGAACAACATGGCGGAATACGAAGCATGCATCTTTGGTCTCAAAGCTGCCCTAGACTTGGGAATCAAATCTTTAGATGTGTTTGGAGATTCAGCTTTGGTCATCAGTCAGATCAAAGGAGAGTGGGACACTAAGCATCCAAACCTTATCCCTTACAAAGAACATGTTTTGACATTGCTACCACATTTTGAGAAGATTAACTACGAGCATTTCCCGCGAGAAGAAAATCAGTTAGCAGATGCTCTAGCCACAAAGTCATCTATGTTTAAACTTAATTGGGATAACGAGGCTCCACAGATCACCATCGAACGAATGGATAAACCAGCGCACTGTCACGAGATTAATACTGAAGAAGTAGTGGACCAGCCTGGGTTTCATGAAGTCAAGAGGTATCTCGAGACTCAGGAATATCCAGAAGGAGCTTCAATCAATGATAAAAAGTTCCTAAGGAGATTCTCTACTAAGTTCTTCCTGAGTAATGGCATCCTATACAAGCGCAATCATGACTCTATTCTGCTCCGTTGTATGGATAAGCTTGAGGCTGAAAAGATCATGGCTGAATTACATGAAGGCACTTTTGGCACCCACTCCAGTGGGCATACAATGGCGAAGAAAATCCTGCAGACAGGCTATTATTGGTCTACCATGGAAGCTGACTGCTATCAACACTCTAGGACCTGTCATAAGTGCCAAATTTATGCAGACAAAGCGTACGTGCCTCCGGTTCCTTTGAATGTCTTAATGGCTCCTTGGCCCTTTGCTATGTGGGGAATCGATATGATTGGGGAGATCAAGCCTACAGCCTCCAATGGACACCGCTTCATTCTAGTGGCCATTGATTATTTTACAAAATGGGTCAAAGCAGCTTCCTTCGCATCCGTTACTAAGAATGTTATAGCCCGCTTCATCAAGAAGAATCTCATTTTCCGGTACGGTATCCTGGAAAGGATCATTACTGATAATGGTACAAACCTTAATAATGCTATAATCACCGCCTTGTGTGAGCAGTTCAAGATTCAATATCACAATTCATCCCCCTATCGGCCAAAGATGAATGGTGCAGTCGAAGCTGCTAATAAAAACATTAAAAAGATCATACAGAAAATGACAGTCACCTACAAGGACTGGCATGAGATGCTACCATTTGCTCTCCACGGGTATCGTACCACAACTCGCACATCAACTGGGGCAACACCCTATTCTTTGGTTTATGGCATGGAGGTTGTCTTGCCTATTAAGGTTCAGATCCCTTCTTTGAGAATTATGAAGGATGAAGGTTTGAATGAAGAAGATTGGATCCAGACTTGACTTGATCAACTGAACTTAATTGATGAAAAGAGACTCACCGCTGTTTGCCATGGTTAGATGTATCAAAAACGGATGATCAAGGCTTTCAACAAGAAAGTCAGACGCCAAGTATATCAAGTTGGAGATCTAGTGATCAAACGCATTATCTTGCCACAAAGTGATCCCAAGGGCAAATGGACTCCTACCTATGAAGGACCATTTGTAATCAAGAACATCTTCTCCGACGGGGCAATGATCTTAACCACCATGGACAGCGACGATTTGCCACACCCTGCGAACGCGGACATAGTCAAAAGATACTACGCATAAGAGACCCTCTAGGTTGACACACCTAGGCAAAAAGGGCATCCCGGCGAACCAAAAGGTTCGGGCAGAAATTAGGGATAAAAAAAAATGTACACCCGACAAGTTGAAAACCCGAAAGGGAGACTTGGGCAAAAAAGGGTTTTCCCGATGGACTGAAAACCCGAAAGGGCGGTCCAGGCAAAAGTTAGGGAATTAAAGCGTATGCCTATGTCTCGTCGGATCACTTTGAGGACAACCTTTTGACTTCCAATGACAAACTCGAAGTTTCTGATCAATTCAATCATCTTCGGACAAAGCAACAAATATCCAAGATATTCGGAGATACGAAGGCTATAGCAGAATGGGAACCCCATGGGATTATCACACGTAGCTATTTTTCTTTGTAAATTTTTTTCTTACTTTTATGGAACCATCCTCTTACTAGGATCTCTGTATACTTTATGCAAAATACTTATTCAAAGTAAATACAAAGATATCTCTTTCAAGTAGAGAAAACTATTTGTCCTTTTTCTTTACACTTGTGTTTTATTTGCAAAAACGTCCAATGATTCATTAATGAACATATGCATTTGAACATAATTACTGTTTACAAATAAACAAAATGGAAAAATACAATTACTGGCAGATTGAAAGAATAGGAAAACGTCTTTAGGCAATTCCATGAGCAATCCCCACAGTATGTCACTTAAATCCCCAGCGGAACTAAAACTTCAAACTATCAATCCCCAGTAGAAGTCATCCAAATTCTCCAAATTCCCCAGCAAGTTGTTTGAAGCCTGAAATCCATTCGGATAACAATTTACTTCTGTTATGCCTTAACGGAACCAAGACTCCCATCTATCCCCAGTAGAAGTCATCAAAATTCCCCAAGCAGATTCCTCGAGCCGTATACGGCATTGCTCTCACAACAAATTTTTTGTCAATACTCCAATTTCAAGATATGAAGGATCCACATTATCCTCAGCAACAGTCAAGGATTTATTTTCCTCAACCATACAGCAATACAACAAATCATCTTACATGCACATATATTACATCCACATATCATAAGCATTGATTAAACACATATGTTGCATCATACATTTCATGCAACATAATTTTATGCTTCAGCTAACATTTTACCCTTTTCAGAATAAGATTAACAAGCTACCATTAACAATATGCAATCATGATACAGTTCAGATACGCTCCAGACACAGATGCCATTCTGTTACTCATTCAGATTCAGTATCATGATACGGTTCAGATACGCTCCAGATACGGATGCCATTCTGATACTCATTCAGATTCAGATTTCAAATACGGTTCAGATACGCTCCAGATATGGATGTTATCCTGATATTCATTCGGATTCAACCTCCTGATACAGTTCAGATACGCTCCTGACACGGATGATATCCTGATACTTATTCATATTCAACTATCAGATACAGTTCAGGTACGCTCCAGACACGGATGCTACTCTGATACTTATTCATATTCAACTATCAGATACAGTTCAGATACGCTCCAGACACGGATGCTATCCTGATACTTATTCAGATTCAACTATCAGATACAGTTCAAATACGCTCCAGATACGAAAGCCATTCTGATACTCATTCAGATTTTAACACTCATGATACAATTCAGATACGCTCCATACACGAAAGCCATTATGATACTCATTCAGATTTTATCACTCCTGATACAATTCAGATACGCTCTAGACATGAAAGTCACTCTGATACTCATTCAGATTTTAACACTCCTGATACAATTCAGATACGCTCGAGACACGAAAGCCATTATGATACTCATTCAGATTTTAACACTCCTGATACAATTCAGATACGCTCCAGACACGAAAGCCATTCTGATACTCATTCAGATTTTAACACTCCTAATACAATTTAGATACGCTCCAGACCCAGAAGCCATTCTGATACTCACTCAAAGACGTCTTTAGATACGCTCCATCCACGGACGCCATTCTATTGTTCAAATATACAAGCTACATCTCAACAAGCATTCTTGGATGGCATCCACAAGCCCATCCCCAACAAGATCTTATTACCTCTCCAAATGGCATCTTTAAGCCCATTCCTCCTATTATCGCCGAGTGCAAATTTATGGGCACTCTAGTGTCCAATCATCTTCCACCTTCGAGTCGTAAATGGAAAATCTTGCCAATCTAACTCCTCAGGTTAAAGAAGATTGAACAGGGGCAGATGTTGTACCCCAAAATTTTCCCTCTCATTTTTTAGAAAAAAAATCACCCTGGATTCTCAAAAGTTTTCTCTTGAATGAATCCAAGCCTTAAAATATCATTTCTTTCCAAGCAAGCCATCTACAAGGGCAAAATGGTCATTTGCAAGCTAAAAAAATCAAACTTTGGTTTTTGGATCAAAATCTAAACACAAGAATCACATTTCATCAAAACATGCTGGAATATGAAGTTTGTTTCATCAAGAAGCTCAAAAGTCAAATTTTACCTTGGAAAAGCTAAATCCTAAATACTTAGATATTTTCTAAAGTATTTAAGAAAAATGACATTTCAGAACTTCTGAGCCAGCCTCCAGGCAGGTGCATTCAGAAGTTGTAAACATGCTTCAGCACATAGTCTGCAGTCAGAATATGGCTCTTCAGCATCTACGCAAGTTCAGTTAGAATTTGCTAGGGTAATGTAAAGAAGGTATTAAAGCGTAATATGAAGCCTGAAGGCTCCTTCAGAGCATGCTGGAGCCAGAAGTTAAGAGGATCAGAATATTGGATGCTACGCTGAAGCATAACTTCTAATCCAGAGTTTTCAAATATAAATCAAAGAAGGTTACTGGAAAGCCTAGGGAATCCTTTAGAACATGCCGAGGCAACAAGGTACAAAGATCAGAAGTTGGATGTTTGTCCTAGTTAGAACTTCTGATCCAGAATTAAGCAATGATGCAAAATCTTAAATTATAGGATTTCTGATTTTGACAAATCTCATCATCATTTAATGCTCATTAATGCTCATAACCACTTTTGAGTCTTTGTCCAAAGGACCTATCCACGCGTGGCATAGAAATACCCTTGTTATCCTTAAAAGCAAACTTTTATACAGAAATATGGGAGGGTCCATATGTTACTTCCTGCTTGTGGGTTTACTTTTCCTTAATCCCTGCTTGCTAATCCAGTCTAGGCTAAAAAAAAAACTGTCAACTATCACACCTTTTTTTGAACTTGCTTCAGGAACAAGTCAGCATCTAGCGTATGAGGTTGGCGCAACTTGATCTCTCCAAAACTACAAAAATATTTTCCTATAAATAGAACACTTTTGACCATTGAAAAGAGGTCAAAAATTTGAGAAAAAAGAGCCTTGAACCCCTGCCAAAATCCCAGGAGCTCCAAGAGCTGTTAACTTTGTTAACTTTTGATCCCTTACATTCAAAACTCCATCTGTTCTCAAATATTTCCTGACTAAGAAAAAAACCATTCACACAGTTTCTGATCTACATGTTGGAAACTGCCTAAACTTCTGTATTCATACTACCTCATATTCTCCATCCTTCTACTCAAAGAAATCAGAACATCACCTCTTTGCTGTTCCAGAAGTTGAGAACCTCCATCCTACTGAGCACGTGAAGAAGTTACTCAGAACCTCACCAAAATTCAGGATCAATCTTGGTCCCATAAAATCTTTTCAACTGTAAGGTAAGCTTTTGCTGACTCTTATCACGTTACTCAAAGCATTACCAGATTTACAGGCTCAAAAATACAATGTAGATATCATGTTTCTAATGTTGTATATATTCTGAGATTTCATGCACCTGCCTGTTTAAGTAGAGAACAAATCAGTTCAGAACTTCTTGAGGAAATTAGAACTCAGACTTAGGATTAGAAAATTCATACGTGCCTCTAATTTGTAGTTCTGATATTTCCTATTTCTGAAATTCTATGACACCTGCTATAATTATTTTATGCACGTCTTCTGTTTTTTGTGGAGAAATAACCAAATTAGAGATGTTCTAACTAGCATAGAAAGAGAGACCAAATTCTGCCAAGCGGTTTCAGAACTTCTAAAGTCCGTCTAGTTGCCAGTGGTGTCAGAACCTCTGAAAACTATTGTGTTCCCAGTAGGTTCAGAACTTCTGACCCTACACATTTTCACTAACCAGTTTCTGTTTTGCAGCGTGCCAGAGTCAGAACTTCTGACTTCATTTTATAAGCAACACGCTGATTCTTTCTTTTTCTTTCTTTTCCATTATTTTTGCTATCACTTTTCATTCCTTTAATCAGCAAACAACAAAAATATTTCCTTCACACCTTATTTTTGGTTTCTTAAAAAAAACAAAAGATCAAAAACATCTTCTTAAAACAAAACAAGTTTATTTCACATATTCCTTGTACATTATTATGCATTTCAATGTGGTTGTAATAGTAACTTAGGACTTATTTTTACTTGCAAATCCCCATTCAAATTTGTATTCCCCTCTCCCATAAAATTGTTGTAATAGCTTAGTAATATTTACATTACGCAATTTATCGCTTTACATGCCATGATTAGTAATTAGGGTTTGTATGATAAGAATAAAACAAAGCAAAATAGAGCACCCTAAAATACAAGACAAAATCAAGGCATGAAAATTATACACTTGCACACAAGCATCCTTAGGGTTTCTCCACTTGGTTGCCTTATATAAAAATAGCCATATTACGCATGCGAAGTATCTTGGCAAAACAAACAAATATAAGATCATAGTCCCTCGATGACGCTATTCAAGGTTGCCTTACAAAATGATCTTATTCCCTCAAAAAATGCCAAGATACTTTGCAAACATTGCTAATCATGGTTATACGATGACCCACGCCCGTCGCGTTTATAACCAAAGATAGGGTTGCTTACCAAATCAATGGTAAGACAACAATGTCAAAGGAATAGAAAATACATAAGAAAGACATTTGAGTAGGTAGATAGCTTCTAATACTTGCTCTATTTTAAAACAAACAATCTTTGCTATCTTCCAAAACAAACACACACACATTTCAAAAACATCTTACAAACATTGAAAACATTTTCAAAAAGACAAACATCTTTGTATATATTCTTACAAACGAGAATCATTACAAATATTTCCTAAACGAATGGCCTCTTTTACAAAATACTTTCAAAACCACACCAAACACAATTTCAAGCAAACAAAAGCAAGTAACTAAGAGCCCATGGAAAACCATGGATGAAAAGGGTGCTAACACCTTCCCTTTTCATAATCTACCCCCCAAACTCAAGAAACAATCTCAAAGGTCTTTCCTGTGCTTTTTCACCTTTCCTTTGGGATAAAAGAAAAGTCGGTGGCGACTCTTGCTAACCGCAACATTTGTGAACACAAAATGCAAAACTTCAAGTCAGTTCTCCCACCGTATCACAAGGATCTTCAAGATTGGAAACCCAATTCCTACACTGTTGGGTGATACTTATTACTCTATCCATCTTCGAAATTCTTATCATGGGGGGATGATTATCTGTTGCGCACCTCTGTTGTACCAGTGGTTTATCTCTCATATGCCTCAATCTGATGCTTTTTGGGATGTCAAGAAGGAACCCCGTTGGGCTCCTAAGATCATGGAACTTACTCACTTGGATATTGTTTGGTATCATCGAGTTTACTAGGATATATAGATTATTGACAGTTGTGGTAGTTTCCCCAATGTACCTCTTCTTGGTACAAAGGGAGCAATTAACTATAACCCTGTTCTTGCACGACGACAACTTGGTTATCCGATGAGGGATAAACTGAATAGTATTCATTTGAGTAGTTTCTTTCTGAAGGAAGGAGAAGACCATAGGGAAGCTAGGGAGCAGATTGCGAAGTCTTGGCGTCACATTCATAAGAAAAGTAGGAAGGATTTGGGACCTAGGGGTGCTATTTCTTTGGAGCCATATCTTCAATGGATCTGATCGAGAGCCATTCAGTTAAAGATGTCGTATACCCGAGAGACACCCATGCCTGATCTATTTGTGAAGACCACTCCTCCCTTATTATATGATCTGGAAGAGCTGCAACTTGCTTTGGTTAGGATGCAACAGGAAAGGGATGCTTGGAAGAACAATCTCCAAACTTTAGAGAGTTACTACAGAGCAGACCTGAAGGAGAAAGACGACTTGATTGAGATACTTGAGAGTTGAGCGGTAGAGTCTATGGAGAGGCAAGGGGATTTATTTTCTCCTGAGCCTCAATCAGGTGCTGATCACTCACTTCGTGATTCAGATGATTGGAAGGAGATTGCCATCAGATATACGGAAGAAAACCAGAGGTTGAAGGCTCATATTGCCAGGCTCACGGGGAAGCTCCAGCGTACAAATTGATCTCCATCAGTTATTTTTCTCAAGATTTTAGATTTTATTTTCATCTTGTACTTGGGATCATTTAAACTTGTAATCTAATTTGGAGTTATTATAATAAATTTTTTTAGTATTTCAAAAGCGCTATTACTTTGATGATTGCAATATGTCTATAAACTTTAAATCCCTCGAAATATTAAATAACAAAGTAAAAATAATCATATGCATTGCATATCATGCATCATATTGCACATATTTCTTGCATTTGCTATTCATATCCAGGTGTCTTACCAAGCATCTTTACTTCGTTCAACAAGCTGACTCATCACTACAACACAGGCTAATTTGAAAAAGAAGATGGACAACTTAGAACAAGAGAATCGCAAGTTGCACGAGGAAGTTTCTACTTTGAAGGCCAGCATGGCCAATATGACTACTCTGATGGAAGCTCTGGTGGTTGCTCAGAATCAGCCACCGAGTGTTCAACCCCAACCAACAAGGGCAAATACTGAAGCTCTAACTATTCTTGTATCTGCTACTCTGGTTGTTGTTCAAAACCGTATGCCTCATGGTTATCCATGGGGAATGCCAGAGAATTTTGAACCTGAAGGTTTCAATCTTGGGCCTCAAGATACTCTAGTGGTTCAGACTATTGTTACTCCAACACCTCCTGTGGTGCATGCTGTTCCTGTTGCGTCTCCTTCGGTGAATATGGTTCCGTTTGTTAATGATAATGTGTGTCGTGCTATCCCTCCACCAAGTGAAGACTTGGATCTTTATGATAGTAAGGATGATTTTCAAGAGTAGTTTGACAAGATGCAGAGAGAGATGAAGGCCCTCATGGGGAAAGATCTATTTGGGCAGAATGTGAATGAGCTATGCTTGGTCCCAAATGTTAAGATACCTGCTAAGTTTAAGGTCCCGGAGTTTGAGAAGTATAAGGGTAACACTTGCCCTCGTGCTCGTCTGTTGATGTACGTGAGGAGAATATCTACCCATACCGATGATCAGCGTCTGCTGATTCACTTTTTTCAGGATAGTTTGACTGGTGCGTTGAAGTGGTATATGAGTTTGGATAGAGCTAATATCCATACTTTTAATGATTTGGGAGAAGCATTCATCAAACAATATAAGTACAACATGGACATGGTGCCTGACCGTGATCAACTTAGGGCCATGGTTCAGAAAGACAGGGAATCGTTCAAAGAGTATGCGCAGAGATGGCGTGAGGTAGCCGCCCAAGTGATTCCTCCCATGGAAGAGAAGGAGATGACTAAGATTTTCTTAAAGATGCTGGGTGCTTTCTACTATGAAAGGATGGTAGCAAGCGCACCAAGTGACTTTATTGAGATGGTAGGAATGGGTATCCGTTTAGAAGAGGCTGTAAGAGAAGGCCGTTTGACGAAGAGTGAAGGATCTGGAGGTGCGAAGAAGCCATCTTATGGGTTTATCAAGAAGAAAGAATGGGATGCAAATGTTGTTATACAAGAGAGGAGGGTAAACGCTCCTAGAAGGAATTATCAGCGTCATCAGCAAGTCGCCTCAGTTACTCCTGTTATCAATACTGCTCCGACTACCATTGCTTATCAGAGACCGTACTAGCATGGGAATTAAGGGTATAATAAGATAAGGGAGAGTTATGACCCTATTTCCATGAGCTATAAAGAGTTACTACCGTCATTGATTCAGAAAAAGTTGGTCCAGACACGACTACCTCCGCCATACCGTCACCATTGCCTTGGTATTACAAGGGAGACCAAATATGTGCTTTTCATCAGGGAGCACCAGGGCATAATGTCTAGAATTGTTATCCTTTGAAGACTGAGGTACATAAATTGGTGAAGTCTGGTGTTCTATATTTCAAAGACGTGGGACCTAATGTGAAAGATAATCCTCTACCCAAGCATGGGGGAGTAAATGTTATGAATATGGTGGTCGGGTGTCCAGGCGACTTCCAAATTTTTGATATTAATATGGTTAGAAGAGATTTGGTGAAAATGCATTCAGACCTCTGTGAATTTAGCTACTACACGCATGACCATGTCGGTTGTGCTATTTGCAGTACAAACATACAGGGTTGTAAGATAAAGGCTGATTTACAGGAGATGATGGATGAGGGCCTCACCCACATAATCAGGCCTAGGGCATAGTATGAAGAGGAAGTGAACATGGTTTCTGGATGTCCTGGTGAGTTCAGAATTTTTGATGTGGAGTATATGAATGAGGACCTCGTGCAGTTGCATGCTACCTTCTGCCATACGGCTGGTCAGGTGGAACACCAATATGGATCTTGCATAGTTTGCTGTCGAGACCCCCGAGGATGTTCAATCATGAAAAGGGCAATCATTATAACTATTGATAGAAAATGCTCCATTATAACATGGTAATCATGTGTCTTTAAACTCTTTAACTTGAGTTCTTTCATAGACACGAGTCTTCTAATATCTGAAGAGTATCATTCTGGAACTTTAACTTCACTTAGAATGTTACACAATATCTTTTTCTCCTTTCTAGATAGAGTAAAAGCAACAAGTGGTAGATATGTTCGGCTTCCTTTCTTCATGGGTCCTAGTTCAGTACGTATTCCCATCTTTAACATGTCCTCCCTTGCTTTAAGGCCATCCTTAGATTTTCCATTAATATTGAGTAACGTACCAATAACACTTTCAAATACATTTTTTTTTCAATATGCATAACATCGAGAAAATGTCTCACATACAGAGACTTCCAATATGGAAATTCAAAAAAAAATCGATCTCTTCTTCCACCCACCTTTGACAACCGTATGCGCAAAAGGCTTGCAAAATTGAGTACACACATCTTTCACCTTTTCAAAAATTTAGTCACCTGACAATGCAGGTGGAGCTTTACGTTGTTCGGTGTCTCCATTGAATGCTTTTCTCCATGCATGGTAGTGATGTTTAGAATGTAAGAATCTACGATGATCGAGAAACACATTCTTTTGACAAAGTTTCAAACGCGTCGTATCAGTTCACTCTTCATAAACAGGACACGCACGCTGACCTTTAATGCTATACCCAAATAGATTCCCGTATGCTGGAAAATCATTAATTGTGCCAAATAACATCGCCCTCAAATTGAAACTTTGTTTCCTATATCCATCATAAACGTCCACCCCGTTCTCCCACAAAATCTTTAAATCTTCGATCAAAGGTGTCAAGTATACGTCTATGTCATTCCATGGTTGTTTAGGCCCATATATTAACAAAGATAACATCATGTACTTGTGCTTCATACATAGTCATGTAGGTAGGTTATAAATCATAAGAATCACAAGCCATGTGGTATGTGATATACTTTGAAGACCATGCGGGTTCATTCCATCAGTAGATAAAGCCAACCAAAAGTTTCTTGCTTCTTCTCCAAAATCAGGATAATCATTATCAATTTTTGACCACTGTGGTGAATTGCCGGATGTCGATACTTTCCATCAATAATTATTTCATCTACATGCCAAGTTAGGTGTCTTGCATCAGTTTCACTATGAAACATTCACCTAAATCTCGGAATTATAGGAAAATACCATAAGACTTTTGCTGGAGACGATTTTTTCTTATATCGAGACAAACTGCATTTAGGGCACTCATTTAACGAAGCATATTCGTTTTGAAACAAAATGCAATCGTTTGGACAAGCATGTATCTTATCATAGCTCGTGCCAATAGAGCACAACATTTTTTTGGCCTCATAGGTTCGATTAGGAAGAACATTATCCTCCAGAAGCATATCTCTCATAAGGGATAATAACTATGTGAAACTTTTATCTGACCATCCATTGCCCGCCTTTAAGTTGTACAACTTTAATATGGTAAACAATCTTGTGAATTTAGTGCACCCTTTATACAACGGTTTCTCTGCATTGCTTACCAATCTCTCAAACATTTTGGGACAATCCTGAAGATCTTCTTCAAGTGCATATGAAATCTCTTCGACTCGATCAAAATCGTATATATTTGTGTCCTTGTCGTCTGAAGCATAGGCGGTACTACTTTTCTCCCCCGGTTCAATGTTGTCGTTACTTTTTTCACTGTGAAATATCCAACACGTATAAGTTCTATCAATTCCATGCATTAGTAAATGCGATTTCAATCCATCTGCATTAACCCGACCCACATAACAACAACCCAAGCAAGGACACTTCATTCGACTGGGGTCTTTGGCGTGTTCAACAGCAAACTCAACGAATTACAATACCCCATTCTCGTACTCTTGTGACAATCGATCGGAAAATATCCATTTTTTATCCATTTTTTTCTACTTATTCAAGTAAACAAAAACACTATAAACGGATTATTCTCTTTTTGTTTGAATTAAACGAATTATTTTTAGAGATTTATTTCTAGAGTTAATAACATGGACTAAAAATAAATATATCTATATAAAAATAATTGTGTTTTTTAATTGATCGATACAGATAGAATTTGAACTTGACTTACCAAAGAAAGAAAAGGGGCTATTGGTGTCGACGGCGGATGATGCGGCTTTGATGTTCTTCGAATCGGTGATGGTCTTCACCTAACTACACCAATACAAAAGTATCATCAAAAACAAGTTGTATACGTATTTAGGTTTAAAATACTAGTAACAAAATACTATTTTATGGAAAATATAAACATGATAAACAATTCAGAAAACCAATTAAAATAACAAAAAAACCCATCATATATATCATCTTTTATATTCCAAAACATAGAACCAAGAATCCAAAAAATGCTAAAAATGCTAAATGCTAAAAATGTTGCTGTTATATATCAAGCCCTACCAAGAATCCAAAAATTAAAATGCATACATATAACCCAGTTTAGACATCAATATGAGATAAGCACATTTGGACATCAATGGATATTAACATATTTTCAAGGATGATAACTCAGTTTGGACATCAATGGAGTTAAACACATTTTCAATGAAGAACATACCTTGAGAACCGGCCGGTGTGGGTGGAGGAAAACGGAGCGAGACGGTGGAGGACGGTACGACGGCGAATGGTGGAGGACGATTTGAGACGGAGACGGAAATGGGTTTCACGAGGGAAAGGGTTTCTATTTTCGTGTGATAGTGATACTGTGAATACAAACATTCTTTTTTTTTAATTCTGACTTATAAGGGTTTAGACAATGCTTTCTAAAAGCGCTGACTAATATGGACCTTAGACAACGCTTTTGAAAAGCGCTGGCTAATAGTGACCTTTAGCAGCGCTTTTCTATTAATTTTTTAAAAAAATTTATGACTTTAGACAGCGCTTTCTTAAAGCGCTGTCTAAAGTGGCCCTTTACCAGCGCTTATGATAAAGCGCTTTCTAAAGCAATCCTTTAGCAGCACTTTTTAAAATCGCTGTCTAAGGTCATATGTTTAGCAGCGCTTTTAGTAATTATTATATACGTTTTTCGTGTTTTTTTAATTCACTTATAGCAGCGCTTTTGTACAAAAGCGCTGTCTAAGGTGCGCTGTTAAAACTTACCTTTGGCATAGTGCCCTCTTTTTGGGTTATTCGCTCTTTTCCCATTCCTTTGGAAACAATAAAGCGCGGTGACAATTTTTATTTTGATTTGTATAAAGTCTAGTCAATCCAATGGCTTAGTCTTAAACATTTCTACCGCTACACTGGGGATACAAGAATTCTTTCAAGAACTTCTCAAAAAACATGGGTCACTTTGGGGAGGTAAACTAATGTACCAGAGCCACCAACATGCACTTCACTTGGGAGCAAGAGAAATTGTAATAAGGAGACCGCACTAGGGAGATGATAAATCCTGAGCAAGAGGTCTCAATAGGCAACTTACTGGGGAAATGAGAGATCTTGAACAAGAGATCTCACACATACAACTTTAGCGCAGGTTCCGTAAAGGAGAAACCAGCTTGACACATGCTTCACCGGGGATAACATTATGCTTTAAACACCCTTAACAAATGAGCTTCGGTTGAGCAAGAATACAAACCACACTAGGGAAAAATATATGCTTTAGAAAACAACAACGTCCTATCAAGAACTTCACACGAGTAATAAACCCAAAAAAGCTTGTGTTATCCTACTAATATGCTACTTGCAACAAGCGGACGGCAATTCCTACAAAATAATAATCACAAAATGCCCTAGGTGTAGCATGAAAACTCTGTCTGCCAACCAGGTCATGCAAGCTTTGAATAATTGTCTGATTCATGTAGAGATTTGTCGAATCTCGACGTAACTGCTTTAGATTGAATGACCTTTGAAAATATTTGTCTTGAGAGGACTCCCTGAGGCCTGTGCTGAGGATAACAATCCTAACTTCAGTTGGAGATAAAGATCCTTAAATTTCGATGAAGGCACAAAAATACTTTGGACTTAAATCTCTAATGAGCTGAGGATAACAACCCTGGCTTCCCAACATGCTCTTCATATTCATAATTTATTTTATCCAGTGACTAAACTTAAACTGATAAGCTCTGAAATGGGGAATGCCCCTGCATCATGCCCTGTCTCAGTCTGTAGGGCTATTGAAGAAACTTGCCTCGAGAGGACTTCCTGAGATTTGTACCATCAATTTAACATGCCCCAATATCATTAACTTTGAACATTATCTCTCGCTAACCAAAGTTGGAGATGGTTTTAACCATGCTTGGGTGCATGCCTCTGATTACTCAGCACCTTGAGAGATTCTTCAAATCTTGACATAACTGCCCCAAATTGGCGGTACTTTGAAGAGATTTCTTGACTGGATTGCCTCGGATTGGCAGAATTCTCGATCTTCCCTCCCTTAGGATAAACAAATAGTGAAGCATCACACTACTCATACTCAACGGATTATTTAGGCAATCATGCCCCTTTATACTATCATCCTTTGGAATAACTAAATTTTTCTTCAACAGAGTATTCAAACCTCCCTTCTTTAACAAGATCAAGCTCTTCATTGATGCTCATTATGCAAGCTCACTTGATGTTTAAACACTTATTCATATGTAAAAGATGTTTTATTATGAGAATAATAATTCTAATGCAAATCATATGCTTATCTTGAAGTGGAAAAACTTTTATTGAAAACATGTTGAAACATCAAATGTTTTTTTTACAAAAGAAAGTAAAGAGATGGAGTGATACCAACTAAAAAAATTTAGCGATCCTCCTAGGAGTCAGATTACCGTACTCTCGTTATTGTTGTGCTTTAGAATTAATACATGCTTTAGTTAGGACTTTCAAGGTTTGTAACACTGTCCTTGTTCATGGTTTTAGAAAAAAAATTTAAGGCTCAAAATATTTGGTTCCCACCCATTCTCCATGATGTTCTCCAGTCCTGCGTTCAATTAAAATGATACAAGCCTTCATCTCTCAAGAGAAGTTTTAGATGGTTGAGGAACCACTGAGATTTCTTTTGGACACGACAACCACTCACATTTTTATTTCTTGGTGTCTGATCACGCGACTTTGTTCTTATAAGAATTTTTCTTGGGTAATCCTTTTTCGCTTTTCGCTTTTTCATTCTTTTTTGTTTCCCTAAATTTTGTCTGAACAAATTCTTTTGAATTTTAATTTTGAAGTCCAGCGGGATGCGCTGACTTTTGCCTAAGCCACATGTTTTTAGGTTTTTATTTTCTTTTGACTCAACATGATTTCTTTATTTTCTTTTTTCAATATATTTTTTCTTTTTGAACCTGTTGTTTGACCCTAAGTCTTTTGACATGTTGAAGAGGTGACTACCTTTTTATTTGGTTGACGAGGAATAGTTATTGTGGTATCGTCGTATTTTTACCTCATGATGGGTGAAGGATAACTGATGTGGTTGATCCTTATATGCACACTCTTGATGTGTGAAGGATAAGGTGTGATTCATCCTCGGATATTCACTTCTTTTTAAATTTGAATGCTTGATCAAATTATTTGAAATCTACCCTGCCCCAGGTTAAAAAATGAGAGTTTTTTTATGAACAGAAAAGAAACTCCTACTTCAAGGCTCAAAGGGGTTGAAGAGGGTCTATCTCCCTTATATATTTGGTGTTTAGGAATTTGAAACAATGTGTAATACAGTGGGAGAACTGACTTTTGGTTTTGCATTTTATTACAAATGTTGCGGATAGCAAGAGTCGCCACCGACTTTCTTTTATCCAATAAAGGAAAGGGTGAAAAGAACATGAAAGACCTTTCAAGAAATTTTCTGAGTAAGGGGGTAGGTTATGAAAAGGGAAGGTGTTAGAACCCTTTTCATCCGTAGTTATCTATGGGCTCTTAGTTGCTAGCTCATTTAAAAATGCTTTTTGTGTAAGTGTATTTGAAAATATTTTGAAAAGATGCCTTAGTGTGGCAAACTTTGTAATGATTCTCGTATCGGTTAGAATGCATACAAAGTGTTTGGTCTTTAGAAATATTTTAGAAAAGAGAGTGTATGTGTGAGAAATTGTTTGGTTTGTGGGCAAGCAACTACGAGCTATCTACCTACTCAAAAGGTCTTTGTTCTTTTCCTCTTTTCCTTTAGATAGTTCTAACCTACCATTAGTTAGTAGGTAACCCTATCATTGGATGTTTGAGGGACATGCGTGTGTCATTGACAATCATGAAGGAAACTTGTAGGACACTTTAGCAATTATCCTAAGGCACTAAGATCATTTACCGAGGCAGCATTGAAGGGTCATCAAGGGACTACGATCTTTTAAACCGATGATTTTTGCTAAAGCGTCCCTCGTTCGTGGGACATGACTGTGGTTTTTTGAAGGCAACAAGTGGGGGTCACCCTAGAGGTGCGCGTGTGCAAAGTGTGTTGTATTTCAGTTATGTTTATCTTGGATGTTAGGTTTTATAACGTTTGCTTTTAAGACTTCCCATGATCCTATTAAGCTAGCAGTTAAATATATACAAGCATTCATACAGTAGTGCAAAAAGTAAAAAATGCAGGAAAGTGAATCTACGCTATTACAGTGCTTCGGGGATGGGGAGTACAAAACCATAAATGGGGGGAAGAAAAATGTAAAGAGTCCTAATTTTAAACTATTACATCCCTTTGTCAATTTCATAATTCATGAAAATAAAAATGCGAAAATAGATAAGTGCGCGGAGATTGTGAAAAAAGGGAAGCAAGTTAAAACCTAAATTTTTTTCTAGGGGTTTAAGAAAATACTTTTTGTTGTTTTTGTTATAGAAAAATAATTGAAGTGATTAAACCTAGTTATAATTAATTTTTAATTAATAAAATAAAATCATAGTGATTAAATTAAATTAATTTTTATCAAAAATTAAATCAATTAAATAGAAACCTAAATCTAATTTATTTATGATTTTTGTTATTTTTCTGATTAAATAATAAATGATTAAAAAGAAATAATTAAATTAAAACAAAAAAAAAGTTTAATGGGCTTGCGTTGTAAAAGAAAATGGGGGGTGTTAGAAAGCAAAATTCCAGGCCTAATAGCAAGATAGCCAAGGCGTCTAGGAGATCCAGTGAGGACAATTCTTTGGGGTGCACCATGGGCCTGGTTTTCTAAAGCGCAACGCTGGATTTGAAATCCTGAGATCTTATGGTGTGGAATTGATGTACATTGTATGTGCACTGGATTGCATGGCATGGGATCTGTGAATGAAAACATGGAAAAATAAAAACGTCTCACGCCTGGATCGAACCCAGGACCATGCATATGAGAGAATTTAGTGCAAGTGTGCTTCCACTGGGGTGGCTTGTACATCCGATATGTTCATTAAACAAAAAATAATATAATTCAAACTGAAAGCTAATGTCAGACAAGCAAAACACACGCACTCAAGTAAACTCTGGAAATTTGAATGAACCAACCATAATGCTAAAAAATTCCACACGATTAATCAACGGTTCAAACCACCATGAAAAGTGTTTTCCACCTTCTTCTCTGGTGAGAAGAAATTTGAAAACCTGCGAGAAACGCAAAATCAAAACACACAAGGTACCCTACTCCCCTTAAATTTTCCCCCTGAATCTGAATCTGGGATCCATTTAGGCTAAAAGTCCTCGTAACATGAAATCTGAAGCTTAAGAAGCTCCTTGACTTAACTATTGCGTGATTTATTTCTGCATCCATACTTACATGTAAAACGTTAGAAAAATTCAGAAAATGCATATGAATGAAACAAGCATGTTTATAAGGATTTAAACCCCGATAATCTTGTGAAAATGAAACCTGCCAACTTACTAATCAGAATTGGTGTGAGGGCAGCTTCTGGGGTTGATTCACGAAGGATATCGATTGGTACTAACTCCTGGAAACCTCGAGAGGACGATGGAAGGCTTAGATCGGCTTGACGACTGTTGAGGAATAAGATTGATGCTAGCCCTAAACTTTTGAAATTTTGGAGAATTTTAGAGGTTTGTTTAAACTGTGATTTCGTGTCCCTTTGGATTTGTCTTGCTTGCATTAAATAGAGGAAGGAAAAGTTTCACTAAACATGGCAAGAATCAAGCCATCAATCCATGTTTTAAAACCAAGAATCAACATTTGAAAACTTGCCATTTTGAGTTATTTCTCTTGCCATTTTTAGGTTTCACGAATTTGGCATGTTGTAAACAGGCTGTCATGAGTTGCTGGGCTTATAGATGATTGGAACCAAAAGGCCCAAGCCCTTATACCATTGTTTCACATTTATTTGATTTTATTTATTTTTTAAATGAATAAAAATTCAAATAAAATAAATAAAAATAATGAAAAATATGTGAATGGAATTAGAGGTCCTCTAACATCTTATGAACATGTTTGAACATAAAAAAGTAGGCCCACAAGTTCAAAATCTCATGTTTGCTCATTTTGCATTTCATGAATTTCCTCAAAATTTCCCAACTTCTGCAACTCATAACTTGTTAAATTTTCATCTTTTGAAGGTGATCTTGGACATTTTTAAAATCTCAAGATGTCCTCTACAATTTCTCTTTTGATCATTTTTTCATTTGGAGACTTTATCTTGATGTAAGTTGCCTTGACAAAAAATGTCTTTTGTTGACTTTTGAAAATGACCTATAATGTATTAGCTCATATCTTTCAAATGAAGTATTTTTGGACTTGAGCATAAATACAAATTTTTAGAGAATTTAAACTCTTTCGAATGAGCATTGGTTGTGGAAAATTTGATGAAGCATGTGAAATTTATGCTTGGTCAAAGTTCAGTTGACTTCTTCTAAGGAAACCCTAATTTGGCAATCGTTGACTTTTGATGATTTGAGGGATTTAATTTAGGAATCATGATCAGCCCTTGATAAAATGATGAATATAAATTCAAAATTTTGATGTTGACCAAAAATCTTGAAGTTTGACTGTAGGTTGACCATAATTGACTTTATTAACCAATACAATTGATTTTCAATCATCTGAGTCATTGACTGAGCAAACGTGTGATGTAGGACTTAAAACTTGACATGTACCTTGTTGGAGGCCTATGGAGAATCATGGAAATCATTTGAGATATTTGTAACCCAAATTTCCTTGAGAAACTCAAAACCCTAGTTGTATACCTTTGGCTTGGGAGGAGCACTTGACTAGCCAACCCTTGAGAGTTTTGAGCATTTGAGAAGCCTTGAAAGAATGCCTTGAATAAAAATGGGAGGGAAAATTTTGGGGTACAACATCTGCCCCTGTTCAATCTTCTTAAACCTGAAGAGTTAGTTTGGCATGTCCATCATTTGTAACTTGAAGATAGAAGAGGATTGAACACTTAAGTGCCCATAAATTTGCACTCGCATGTGCTAGAAGTGACGCTATTGGTTGATTATACTGGGAATGGACTTATATATTCCATTTGGAGATGCGACGGAGAGCCGTCGGAGATGGTCTTATAGATGTCATCCAAATTAACTGTTGACTTCAACTGGAAGAAGTATCAGAATAAATCTATACTCGATTTAATCTAATCTAGAAGAGGTATATGATTGTCTTCAACTGGAAGAAGTATCAGAATAAATCTATGCTTGATTTAAATAATCTAGAAGATATCCATGCTTGTCTTTATCTGGAAGAATTATCAGAATAAATCTATGGTTGATTTAATCTGAGCCAAAAAGTGTTTTCGACTAGAGGAAGTATCAGAATAAATTTATGTTTGACTTAATCTGAGCCAGAAAATGTCTTCAACTGGGAGAAGTGTCAAAATAAATCTACGCTTGATTTAATCTGAGCCAGAAGATGCTTGTGCTCGTTTTTATGTGGAAGAAGTATCAGAATAAATCTAGCTTCATCTAAACTGAGCCAGAAGATACTTGTGCTCATTTTTATCTGGAAGAAGTATCAGAATAAATCTAGCTTCATCTAAACTAAGCCAGAAAATATCTGCTGGAAGAAGAATCAGAGTAAATACACGCTTGATTTAAACTGAGCCAGAAGATTTTTATGCTCGACTTTAACTAGAAGAAGTATCAAAATAAATATGTGGTCGACTTAAACTGAGCCAGAAAATGTCTACGACCGTCTTCAACTGGAAGAAGTATCATAATAATCTACGCTCGATCTAATCTGAGTCAGAAGATATCCACACTCGTCTTTATCTAGAAGAATATCAGAATAAATCTATTCTTGATTTACTCTGAGCCAGAAAATGCTTATGCTTGAATTTAACTGGAAGAAGTATCAGAATAAATCTATGGTTGATTTAAACTGAGGAAGAAAATGTCTACGGTCATCTTCGACTGGAAGACGTATCAGAAAAAATCTATGCTTGTTTTAATCTTAGCCAAATGATGTTTGTACTCTGAGAATAACCTTCTGAGGAAATTTCTTAAGTAGCCATTTGTCACATGTAGCCTTTGAGAAGACTGCCTCGTCATACAAGTAGTTGGCTTTGTCTGTTGATTGATCTTTCTTGAAAAGGTAAAGAGTTAGCTGTATGCAATGTCATGATGTATGAAATGCATTGCGTTATAATGTTCTCAAAATAAATGAGATTGTGCTATATGCATTCTATATGCATATGCTATGCAGTTCTTAAATGATGTATGAATGTGAAATGTTGTCGAAGTGTATTTGTAAACTTGAGCAGCATCGTTGTCTAGGAAAAATAAATCCCTGACTATCGTTGGGGATAAAGAACATGTGTATCTTCGATCTTCTGGGGATTATTTAAGCTGGGGTATAACTTTATAATCGTTGCGCGAGGCTTCCTTACAAAGTGATCCCTTGGAATAACATATTGTAAATTTTCTTTGATTCTAAGTACTCTTTCAACTAACAAGTATGAATTTTATTGTTGCACCAAGTTATACACACTATTAATCAGATTGTTAGTCCATTGCATACCTAAATTGGCTTGTAGGTAATGGAGGCTCAGAAGCATCTCTTATCTAGGAATAAATAATTGCGGTGGAGGTTGCTTCCAAGTGTGGCTTTGGGGTGGTTGTTGAAAAGAATGGAACATCGAGAAAACTTGGAATGTGTCTTGGCCGATTGTCGAGGGACTTAATTTTATGGTGTAGGAGTAGATGGAGAAGTCACTAGGACAAGACTGTCCTTAACTGTAGAAAGAAGCAAAGTCTCCCTCTTGAGATTGAGAACATTGACTATTATAGCGGCCACAACATAAAAATTGCATTGAGAAGTTGATCGAGTAGCTTTTCGATGTTGCATAGTTTTCACGAGTTTGATCGGTGATTCGTGTAGAGGGGAATTAGAACTTTGACAAATAATGGAGAAGAGATGTTGATTTCCTGTGGAGTTTTGCAGGAATCAGATGTTAGATTCTCACATACGGCTCCATTATTACGTTTAGGAACTAAAAATAGTTGGTGATGGAGTGAGATAGAGTTTAGGTGCATTAGAATGTGCTTATGACATGGTGGAGTAGAATGGAGATGCAAAGTTATCCATCCAACGCTCAAATCAGTGAATAAATAAGAAGTAGTTTGAATGTAAGAACGAATAGAAGAGTTAGATCTTGTCGTATGCAGTAATTTATAAAATATAACATAGTTAGAACTACTTTAGGTTAATCCGTATATCATGTGAATCACCGTCTTATAAAATATAATTATAAAAATTAACATGAGGTAGGAATCATGTACTCTATGTTTGAGTGAAGTCATACATGCTCCTCATACTTTCACACCTTGTAATGTTTATTATCGAGCCTTATGAGCTGCATTAAACAAACACAAACAAACTTATGAGTAATGAAAATAATTTTGTCAAGAGTGTTGGTTTTTTATAACCTTTTTTCACTCGATTGAATTAGTAAAAGTTTGAACTTTTTAATAGTAATAAAACGTTAAAGCAAAGTGTTGTAACCAGTTTTAAATTGAGAGTCTCCACCCTTAATTTTTATCTTTAGGAAGGGAATATAAAGGTTAATCCTAATTTAGTCAGAGATTCTAAGTTGTTGGACTCATTCTTAGACGAAGGGAAGGTGTTAGGCACCCCTCATCTACCTTGTTCACAAGGATACTAGGGTTTAGAATTTTGGCTTAGGAAATAGGGTTTTAACTTTATTAGGGGAACTCGCCACGGTTTTAGTCGTATGCCTACGTTTCCTCTTATGAGGAATCAAGTTCCCAATTCGTAGTTTGCGGTGTTGGTTGGTGGTTTTTATAGGATTACGTAAAATTGATTTTGAATTTATCCTTGAACCTTGTCTGGGTTTTGTAAAAGAGTGATCGTAGACGCAATTCACAATTAATTTTGAAAGTAATTCTCATTAATCATTTTTCGAAATATCTTGATTTTGATTATGTTAGTAGAAAATGATTTGATGTTGTTGGTTAGCTGTTTTGAATTTCTATTTGATTGAAGAGTATGATAAGATACCGAGTGAGGGAGTATGATAAAGTCTCCTTATCGCGTGGCTATTGGCCACGTGTTACTCGCAGATGGAGTAATTAGTGAGTTACGTGGGTTTTAATATCTTTGTAAATTATTGAATTAATTAAACTGAAAAAGAAAATCTTTTATTTAAAATATTTGATAATTTTGTAAGTGTTTGTTGGCAGCTATTTTGGTAAAACAATGTGCTGTTAATATTTTGCTAAATGTCTTGACATTTGTAGCAAACTGTTTAAAATGATGTCAAAGTAGATGTCTTGACATCTGCCTCCTAAACTGAACTCAACCAACATCAGTTTATGTTTTTTTGTTTCCTGATTTCTTGCGCACCATAATTCAGGATGTGTGACTCACAGGCTGCGGAAAATATGGAGGAATAATTTTCAATTTGCATGGATTTTATCTTGGCATGTTTTTATGGAAGTATTTAAAAGAATTGAATATTTTGTTTTAATCCCAAGCCCACAGCTGCGCATATATAAGGACTTGCTTCCTTATTCAAACTACTGCATCTTTTGAATAAGAATACTTTCTTTCTGTCTTAGAAGTCTAAGTCTTTTAATTTTCAAACACTCTAGTATTGATTTAATACTCGTGTTGTTATTTGGATTGTTAATTGTGTATCATTCATAATCTTTTAAGAATTGAATGATTGAAGTTTTTAAACTTATTATTTATGTTGTTTCTTCACCGTAAGTGATTGAAGGGATTTGAGGAGGGCCTCATACCTAGGCGAGTCTTAGATAGAAGTATAGTACGAGTAATGATTAAGTGATTAGATCATAAACTGGTTGTTTACTAAGGGTCTATGAATTGATACTATTTAGTGGACTTGTCCCTGGCTTGGTAGCCCCAGAGTAGGTGTTGTTCTACACTGAACTGGGTGAACAATCTCTTGTGTTTTTTACTGCTTTTATTATTACTGCTCTTTACATGTAAACAGATATTTGTGTCTTGACATCTCATTTGACATCACATATCTGATACTAGAATTTCAATTGGTATCAGAGCAGGCATCCTGCTCTTTATCTGAGTGAGATCCAGGGAAGATACTTTTTGGTACTATGGACAAGGAAGGAGGATTTGTGAACAAACCACCTATTATGGATGGAAGTAATTATGAATACTGGAAACCACGTATGGTGGCCTTTTTAAAGTATTTGGACAGTAGGGCTTGGAAAGTCATTTTAAAAGGATGTAAACATCCTGTCAAATTGGGAGAAAATGGAGAACCTACTTCTGAGCTAAAACCAGAAGAAGATTGTTCTAAAGAAGAAGATGAAATTGCTCTTGGAAATTCTAAAGCCTTGAATGCTATATTCAACGGAATTGACAAGAATATTTTTAGATTAGTGAGCACATGTTAAGTAGCTAAGGATGCATGGGGAATTCTTCAATCTACTCATGAAGGCACATCCGAAGTTAAGATGTCAAGACTTCAGTTGCTCACAACAAAATTTGAGAATTTGAGATGAAGGATGATGAAAGTATTAATGACTTTCATATGAACATTCTTAAAATTGCTAATTCATCCAGTGCATTAGGAGAGAAAATACCCGAATACAAATTGGTGAGAAAGATGCCCAGGTCTCTTCCCAAGAGATTTGATATGAAAGTGATTGCTATAGAAGAAGCTCAAGACATTGACAAAATTAAAGTGGATGAACTTGTTGGATCCCTCCTGACATTTGAATTAAGCATCAATGAAAGATCTGAAAAGAAGAACAAAAGCATAGCCTTTGTATCAAATACTAAAGATGAAGAGGAAGACTGTGATTTAGATACAGATGGAGGAATATAAAATGCCTTAGCTATGCTTAGAAGACAGTTTAACAAAGTGATAAAAATAATGGATAAAAACCAAAGATCAAATGTCAAGAACATCTCATCTGACATCCATAAGTCAAATGAGTTTGGAAGAAAAAGGGCTGAAGAAAAATCCACTCAAGGAAATGGAGTACAATGTCATGAATGTGAAGGCCTTGGTCACATTAGAGCTGAATGTCCTACATATCTTAAGAAACAAAAGAAGAATCTATTTGTTACTTGGTCTGAAGATGACTCAGAGAGTGATCTTGAAGAATCTGCCAAGTATGTTAAAGCATTAACAAGAAAATATGTATCTGATGAAAAGTCTAATTATGGGGAACTAATATTTGATGAGTTAGCTTCTTCATACAAATAATTATGTCTCAAGTGCATAAGTGTGTCTTGAAGGGGAGAAACAGAAAGCCCTCACAACTCAGCTGAAGGAGGAAAGGGAAGAGCATCTTAAAACTATTTCTGATCTGAAAAGTGAAGTGTCTTCTCTGAATTCAAATCTTGATAGAATGGTCAAATCTCTCAAGATGCTGAATAATGGGTCTGACACATTAAATGAAATTCTCGAAATAGGAAGAGTGATAAGAGACAAGAGTGGTATAGGTTTCAATGAGAAAAAGGAACCTAACTCAGAAGATATTTCATCTATTTCCACTCATGAAAAGTCTAAACCAAATATGTCGAATCAAATGTCTCAACATCTGGGAAAACATCATGGTAAGAAAGGACATCATGGAAAGAAAAAGTTTAATCAAACCAAGGAGAATCCCCAGCCCTGGAGATGTCATCACTATGGAATGGTTTGTCATATAAGGCCCTTCTGTTTCAAGTTTAATGGGTATCCTAAGACTCCTCCTCCTCCCAAGACTGATAAGATTCCATAAAATAGCAAAAAGAAGAAACAGTGGATTCCCAAGTCTAATGTTGCTAGTTTCATATCTCACAACCCCTTCAGAGTATCAACCAAATATGACTGGTACTTTGATAGTGGCTATTCTAGACACATGACAGGTGTCTAGAATCTGTTGGTGGATGTAAAATCTCATTCCACTAGTTATGTGACTTTTGGTGATGGAGAAAAAGGTGAAATCAAAGGTGTTAGTAAGCTTGATTGTTCAGGAGTCCTTAAATTTGATGATGTGTTACTTGTTAAAGGGTTAATAGCTAACCTGATAAGTATAAGCCAATTGTGTGATCAAGGATACAAAGTTAACTTCACCAAGGAAGAATGTCTTGTGTGCAATGAAAAGAATGGATTTATTATAAAAGGAATTAAATTTAAATAAATATGTTATCTATGGGTTCCTCAAGAGTTGAACCTCTCCTCAACATGTGTTTTAGCCAAAGAGAATGAAGTTAAACTATGGAATAAAAAATTGGGGCACTTGCATCCGAAAGGTATGAAAAGAATTATATCTGAAGAAGCAGTGAGGGGGATTCCTAAGCTCAAGATAAAAGAAGGTAGAATATGTGGTGACTTCCAGATTGGAAAGCAAACTAAGATGTCACATCATAAGATCCAACATCTCACTACATCAAAAGTTTTGGAACTTCTTCACATGGACTTGATGGGGCCTATGCAGGTTAAAAGTCTTGGTGGTAAGAAGTATGCCTATGTTGTTGTAGATGATTTTTTTAGATACACATGGATAAGCTTTATTAGAGAAAAATCAGAAACTTTTGAAGTATTTAAAGATCTCTATCAAAAACTTCAAATGGAAAAGGAAAGTCATGTCATAAGAATCAGAAGTGATCATGGAAAGGAATTTTAGAACAATAAATTTGCTGATTTTTGCTCCTCTGAAGGAATCAACCATGAATTCTCTTCTCCCATTACTCCTCAACAAAATGGGATTGTGGAACGCAAGAATAGAACTCTCCAAGAATCTTCCAGAGCCATGATTCATGCTAAGAAGCTACCCTACCATTTTTGGGCTGAAGCTGTGAATGATGCATGCTATATTCATAACAGGGTCACTCTAAGGAAAGGAACTTCAGCTACCTTGTATGAAATATGGAAGGTAATAAAACCAATTGTTAGATATTTTCATGTTTTTGGAAGTAAATGCTACATCTTAGCTGATCATGAACAAAGGAGGAAGATGGATCCCAAGAGTGATGAAGGAATATTCCTGGGTTACTCTACAAATAGCAGAGCTTACAAAGTGTTTAATTCCAGAACTAAATTTATGATGGAGTCAATAAATATTATTATTGATGATATAGGATGGAGTGCTGAAGAAGATGTCTCAGAAGATGTTGGAACATCTATGTATGATATTCCAACAGAATCAAATGACAGAAGTGTTGATTCTAATCCACCTCAAGAAGATCCTGAGCCTAGTCATCTCAATAAAGGACCTTCAATTAGAACCCATAGAGATTATTCTAAGGATTTTATCATAGGATATCTAAATAATGGAGTTACTACCAGATCAAGAGATGGGATTTCAAACTCTTGCTTTGTGTCAAAGGTTGAGCCTAAGAATGTCAAAGAGGCCCTAACTGGTTGTTGTACCCTAAAATTTGCCCTCTCATTTTATCAAGATTTCCCCTCACAAGACTCTTTGAACTCCAGACAGGATTAGGGTTTGCTCTGCTCAAGATATCTCCTTGCACTTATGACCTAAATTAGGGTTTGAGTTTACACAAGGATTTTTGGACTTTCAATGCTCAAAGTAACTTACATACTTCATGTTGGACTTATAAGATTTCCTCCACCAAGTTTCAAGCCTTGAATCAAATTTTTGCCCAGTCAATTGGACAGTTGACCTAGAAATCAGTTGTATTGGGGAAAAAGTCAATTGTGGCCAATTTACAGTCAAACCTCACAATTTTTGATCCACATCAACATTATAGGCTCATATGAACCATTTGATCAAGTTTTGACCACAACTCCTCAAGAAATTTGATCAGATCATCAAAAGGGCAAAATGGTCATTTTTAGGGATTTGACTGTATAAGGGCAATTTCTGATTTTTCACCTAGCCAATGACAAATTGGTTTCAAGGATGGATTCAAGGACTCAATGGCATCATCTTTACCTATTCACAAGGTTCAAAAGATCTCAAATGCATTGGATTGACAGATGAATTTTTCAGTCAACTGATCAAAATTTGACTGTACACTGAAAAGTCAAACTTTGACTTTTTGGTCAAAATCAAGTGCCAAGGGTCATTTTTCATCAAGATGTGTCAAAACATGAAACTTGTTCATCAAGAAACCTAATTTTGCAAATTAGGGTTTAAAATTGAAAATTTTCATAACTTAGAATTTTTCTAAGTTATGAAATTTTCTTATTTTTTCCCAATTTTGCCCAACATTTTCACCATGATGAAATTGGATTCAAACAAAACTTCCAACATTAAAGTTGTAGTCCTCCACAAATTCTACAACTTTGATACACAAACTTTTCCCAAAATAAGCATGGATTTCAAGTTATGATTTTTGGAATAAGGGTCCATGAAACTTTTAACTTAGTGAAATTTTGCCCTAGTTTAGGTAGGATTTTGACCTATCTTCATGACCATTTTTCACATAGTTCCACTTGGAATATCAAATTTCATTTCAAAGATGGATTGTATAGCATGTTTCAAGATTTCCAAAATGTCCAAGAACTCTACAAAATGATGTGTGGTTAGGGAGAATCGAAGGCTTGAATTTGGCAAAAACTCACTTTTGATCCATGGCATTTTCATGTTGATACAAGTTGCAACTTCCATCCAGCATTGTTTTTACTTGATTACAGGCCCCTAAACCCTTTCATACTCAATAATTAAATGCAAATCCATTGGTTTGAGGCTTTGTTCTGATCATGGGAAGATTACACAAGAGATTAATCCAAAAATAGCAAAAAGGCAACATTGCCATTTTTGTCAAAATCTTGCTTTATGTCAATTTGTATCCTTGAGCCTTGAACCAAATCTTGTACAGCAAACAATATCCACAAACTTGAGGGGAAAAGATCACAAAGTGCAAGCTGAGAGATAGCTTGTACAAGCCTGTCTTGTACCACTTGATACTTTTGCTTAAAATACAAGAAACTGGTCAAAATCACAAGAACTTGCATATCTGTTATAACCAACCCTTGCAAGCTTTTGAAATAAGTTTTGTACATTACCTTGAGCCAGAAACACGAGACATTGAACCCTTAAGCCTTCCAAAACACAAAATCACCTTCCTCTTGCAAAACAGGGCAGCTTCTGCACTTTGAGTTCTATCTCACAAACCACTCGTGCGTTTTTCCCCAAACCTGTTCAAAAACATTCCATATAAGCTATCCAAGCTATCCCAACCATTAAACAGTGACTGTAACTCCATTTGCAAGCTTCACCATTTCTGTTTTCAACTTGTGAAGGTTGAGTTCTACAAGCTTGTTCAAGCACATTCAAAGCAAACTAGGCATTGGGGAAGGTCAGAGGAAGTTCAAGCAAGCTCCCAAACATCTCAGGCCTCACTGAAAAGCTCCACATTGCCATACACGAGTTCAACTGAAACAGGTTTTTGTCAACTTCCTATCTCTCTATTTAGGAATCATTAGGATTAGGTTTGTGAATAAAAAATGTAGTACTCATGGCCATGAAGCTGTACATATGCTCAATTTTCATTTAAGTTAAACATGTTAAGAGAATTTAATTCATGAACTTTATGAAAAAGTTAGGTTAGAAATTAGGTCCAGAGAAATTCTCTCTGGTCTTTGAGAGTTAGATTAAGTTTCTTATATGGTTGAAATCATCTTGAAAAATGCTACAACTTTGATGTTATGAGTTTTTGCATTAGAGCACGTATACAGGATCTGGACATTTTGTACAGGCGCGCGTATTTTTGAACAAAAGTTGAAGATGAAGCTTGGAACTGGGCTGGGCCTTTGTTTCTTGTTTTTGGCACCCCCTGCATTGCTTACTGCACCCCCCTGGCCTATTTCTTTATTTGTTTATATTTTTCTATTTATTTTTCATTTCGGATTTTATTTTATATTTTCTAAACATAAAAAATACCAAAAATATTTTTATAGATTTTCACTTTTATTTTTATATTTTATTTTATTTTTCTAACATGAAAATAATTATTAATTAGTATATACTTTTATTTTCTTTAATAAAAACAAATAAATATTTTAGAGATATTATATTTTATTATTTTATTATTTATACATATAAAATAATATTTTTCCACATGTTTTTATTTCATAAATATCTTTGTATACATTTATGTTTATTTTCTTGTACATAAAATAAATAATATAGTATATATTATCTTAAAACAAAAACTAGGGTTTCCACCCTTATTAAAAATAATATGTTTCTAATATATTTTCATTTTTTGACATTTGTACATATTTCATTTATTTTTATTTTATTGTATATAATTAATATATATATATATATATATATATATATATATATATATATATATATATATATATATATATATATATATATATATATATATATATATATATATATATATATATATATATATATATATATATATATATATATATATATATATATATATATATATATATATATATATATATATATATATATATATATATATATATATATATATATATATATATATATATATATATATATATATATATATATATATATATATATATATATATATATATATATATATATATATATATATATATACTTTCTTAAAAGAAAATTAGGGTTTTTACCCTTAATAAAAATAATATTTTATTTTATTTTTTAATACATTAAAATATTTTATTTTTACACCCATAAAAATAAACAAAAACATTTTTACATATTTATGATATTTTGCATATTTATATTTAAATTGTTTAATTATTGCCAATTTATTTTTTTGTACCATTTATTCAATTTGGATGTAATAGTAAATCCTAGGGTTTTTATTTTCTTACAAATATTCCCCATTCAAAATTGTATCCCCCTCCCCATATCAATGTTGTAATAGCTTAGGTTTATTTTGCGCACTTTATGCTATCAAATATGCCATGATTAGAGATTAGGGTTTGTATGCAAAATCCAAAATCAAAACAAATAGCTTGACTAATACAAAGACAAAAAGCATAAGAATTGACAACATAATGCACACATGCACCCCTAGGGTTTCATCCACTTGTTGCCTTTAAAAATGGGCATGTTATGCATGTTGAGTATCTTGGCAAAACAAAAACAAAACAAAAGATCATAGTCCCTCGATGACACTATCTTGGTTGCCTATACAAAAATGATCTAGTCCCTCAAAATTTGCTAAATATACTTAGCACAATTGCTATCATGGTCAATACGATGACCCGCGTCTGTCCCGTTTAACATCCAAATACAAAGTTGTTTACCAAATGCAATGGTAAAACAACATTGTCAAAAGGGTTAAAAATGTGTAGGAAAGATCTTTGAGTAAAATAGGGTAGACAACTCTTAGTTACTTGATCAAAACTTGCACAAAAAAAAACATCCTTGCTATTTTCAAACACACCTCACAACACAATTTCAAAACATTTCCCAAAACAAACTTTCAAAACTTTCAAAAACATTGAAATATCTTCTCAAAAGACAAATACACCTCTGTATACATTCAAACAAGAATCATTACAAAGGTTGCCACAACGATGGCCTCTTTTCAAAATATTTTCAAAACCACACACAAAGCACCATTTCAAACAATTGAAAAGAAAAATCAAGTGATCTAAACAAGTAACTAAGAGCCCATGAATAACCATGGATGAAAAGTGTGCTTGCACCTTCCCTTTTCATAATCTACCCCCCGAACCCAAGAAAACATCGCAAAGGTCTTTCCTGTGCTTTTTGACCTTTCCTTTGGATAAAATAAAAAGTCGGTGGCGACTCTTGCTAAACCGAAACATTTGGGAACACAAACGCAAAATCCCAAGTCAGTTTTCCCACTGTATCACACTGGTGAGTTCTGGATTAATGCTATGCAGGAAGAGCTAGAACATTTCAGTAGAAATAAAGTTTGGGATCTGGTTCCAAGACCTGAAAGGACAAATGTAATTGGCACAAAATGGGTGTACAAGAATAAATATGATAAAACAGGAGTGGTCACTAGAAACAAGGCAAGGTTAGTAGCACAAGGTTATACTCAAATTGAAGGAGTTGACTTTGATGAAACTTTTTCCCCTGTGGCCAGACTTGAATCAATCAGACTACTCTTGGGAGTTGCATGTATACTGAAATTTAAATTGTTTCAAATGGATGTTAAAAGTGCCTTCTTAAATGGCTATCTGAATGAAGAAGTTTATATGGAACAACCAAAGGGATTTGTTGATCCAAGTTTTCCTAAACATGTGTACAAAATGAAGAAAGCTCTGTATGGATTAAAGCAAGCTCCAAGAGCTTGGTATGCGAGATTGACAAAATTTCTTGTTGAGAATGGATACAAGAAAGGTGGCATAGACAAAACTCTTTTTGTCAAGGAATAAGAAGGGAAGATCATGATTGCACAGATTTTTGCTGATGATATTGTGTTTGGTGGGATGTCAAATGAGATGGTTCAACATTTTGTCAAGCAAATGCAATCAGAATTTGAAATTAGTCTTGTTGGTGAATTAACCCATTTTCTTGGTCTACAAGTTAAACAAATGGAAGATTCCATATTTTCATCTCAGAGCAAGTATGCCAAGAATATAGTGAAGAAGTTTGGGATGGAAAATGCCAGTAAAAAAAGAACCTTTTCCATTCTTCATCCATTTGTTCAAAAATTCTCAAACATGTCTCAACATCATACATCATCTTCCTCAAAATCTATCAACCTCCCTGAAAATCTCTCCCTTGGCAGAGTACTCGATGCTACTCCTCTAATAACCATCCCACCTCTTGATAAAAAGGTCAAGAAACCCAAATCATCTCCTACAAAGAAATCCAAAAATGACAAAGGCAACTCTTCCACTGCTACTGATAATAGGACAGAAGAAGAGATTGTTAATGTTGATAGAATGATTAGAAGGCTTGTAGATAGAGTATTAAATGAAGGTTTTGCTGTGCCTTGGATTTCTACTCCCCTTGCTCGCATGCCTCCTCCGGATGAAAAAGGAAGTAACCCTAAAAGTGCTGCTGCTGAATCATCCACCTTCAAGAAAGATGCTGCTGAAGGAAAACTTGAGAAGCTTGATATCTCTGCTCCGAAGGAAGTGGAAAAGAAAATGTTGAACAAGATTTTGGAGAGATCTCTCTTATTAAGGAAGATGTTGCTGCCTCTAAGGATGGAAAAGGTCACAATGCTGAGAGTGTAGTCAATGTAGAAGAACTATCTAACAATGAGCTCATTACTAATGTGGTACCTGGTATTGCAAGAAGTCTAAAATCCAAGAAAGTAAAGGATGCAAGTGACACACCCTCTGCCAAGACAACCAAGAAGAAAATCATGTATGGACCCCCAAAGTCAGGAAGCAAAGTGGTTCCTCCCTCTAGAAAAAGAAAAGCTAGACATGTTAGATCCACAGATGATGATGATGAGGATGTTGTAAAAAGATCCAAGAGTAAGAAGAAAGTCGTAACATCTCTCCTTATGCAAGTAAGAAGATTTCTGTTAGGGTTCTTGATTCCCCACTTGATAACATCTCCTTCCATTCTGTTGGGAATGCTGAAAAGTAGAAGTATATGTATCAAAGAAGGATTGCCCTGGAGAGAGAACTGGGAAATGGTTCTTTGGAATGTAAAGAAATCATGGAGCTGATATCTTATGCTGGATTGATGAAAACAATTGCCAGGTTTGCCAATTGCTATGAAAATCTTATTAAGGAGTTTATTATTAAGATTCCCATTGACTGTGTTGACCATAAAATTAAGGAGTATAGAATGGTTTTTGTTAGAGGAAAGTGTGTATAATTTTCTCCTTCCATCATAAATATATTTCTAGATAGGTCTGAAGATGTCTGCTGTGAGTTGGAAGTTACAGATAATCAAGTGTGTAGAGCCATCACTGCTAATCAAGTAAGTGAGTGACCCATGAAAAATAAACTTCCTGTTAGCAAACTGAGTGTGAAATATGCTATTTTACATAAGATTGGAGCTACAAATTGGGTTCCCACTAATCCCACTTCAGCCATCTCCATTGGATTAGGGAAGTTCATTTATGCTATTGGAAATCAGAAACATTTTGATTATGGGACTTACATCTTTGATCAGACCATTAAACATGCAGGAACTTGTGCCATTAAAATGTCAATTTCTTTTCCTTCCCTCCTCTATGGAATTATACTTAACCAACATCCTGAAATCCTAAGTGGAAATGATGTAGTGTGCAAGAGGGAGTCTTCCTTAACCCTTCATTTTAAGTTCTTTTCAGGAAAACATGTCTCAGACATTGTTTTGACATTTGCATCTGCTAAAAAGACCTCCACAAAGGATGATATGATCAAAGAATTAAGAGAAGTCTCCAAGGAATCTGATTATGTGATCAGAGTTAGCTCAACAAGGAAGCTAACCTTTGAAAATATGATCAAAGACCTGCAAAAGGACAACAACCTTGATAATACAGTGAACTCTGAAGGTGAAGACTCTAGTGAGGAAGAAAGTTCTGGCTCAGACAAGTCAACTGGTCCTGATAGCAGTTAGACTAATTGATGTTTCTTTATATGACCCTTTTGTTTCTTTTTAGCATTTGCATGTGCTTGACATTTTATTTCTATGGTCTGTACCTAAATGTCTAATACACTCTTAAATGCATCAGTTTATTTGGCATATTATGACTAAAAAGGGGGAGAGAGAGTGACTGACTGACCACTGACCACTGACTAACATCTGATTGAGGGGGATCTTAATACTTGAGGGGGAGCCTCATGTCTCAGAAGATGTTTTGACATCTTCCTTTGCTAACAGCTAACTGAGTTTATGCTTTCTTTGCTTATGTTGCTAATCTGATTTTGCTCTGATAATATATTGCTCTAATATGATAATATACTCTGATAATGTTTTAGCCAAAATTTCCCAAAGGGGGAGTTTGTAAGTGTTTGTTGCAGTAATTTTGGTAAAACAATGTGTTGTTAATGTTTTGTTAAATTTCTTGACATTTGTAGCAAACTGTTTTGAATGATGTCAAAGCAGATGTCTTGACATCTGCCTCCTGAACTGATTTCAGCCAACATCATTATATGTTTTTCTGTTTCATGATTTCCAGCACTCCATAATTCAAGATTTGTGACTCACATGCAGCGAAAAATATGGAGGAATATTTTTCAAAATGCATGGATTTTATCTTGACCTATTTTTATGGAAATATTCAAAAGAATTGAATATTGGGGTTTAAAGCCCAAGCCCACAACTGCGCATATATAAGGACTTGCTTCCTTATTCAAACAGAGCAACTTTTGAAGAAGAATACTTTCTTTCTATTTTAAAAATCTAAGTAATTTAATTGTCAAAAACTCTAGTATTGATTGAATACTTGTGTTGTTATTTGGGTTGTTAATTGTGTATCATTCATAAGCTTTTAAGCATTGAATGATTGAAGTTTTTAAACTTATTATTTCAGTTGTTTCTTCATTGTAAGTGATTGAAGGGATTTGAGGAGGGCCTCATACCTAGGCGAGTCTTAGGTAGAAGTATAGCACAAGTAGTGATTAAGTGATTAGATCGTAAACTGGCTGTTTACTGAGGGTCTATGAATTGATACTATTTAATGGACTTGTCCCTGCTTTGGTAGCCCCCATAGTAGGTGTTGTTGTACACTGAACTGGGTGAACAATCTCTTGTGTTTTTACTGCTTTTGATTTTACTGGTCTTTACTTGTAAACAGATATTTATGTCGTGACATCTCATTCGACATCACATATATGATACCAGAATTTTATACCCTAAATAGGGATCAAAGAGATGAATATCCTTTGGAGGTGTTGTTTGACCGATTTTCTGATATGGATATCGACTCGTCTAGAGAGACTAAGTTTGAATGATATTTGATCCATTTTCAATTTCGGCAACAACTTTCTGGGGATAGCAACCTAGACTGTCCTTTATCAGAGATGGGAATCTCGCCAGTGATTTGTGGTAGAAGCAGACTTAAGGTGGGGAGAATGAAATTTGTTGTAGGAGTAAAATCTATTAGGGAAATAAACCCTGTTGGGGAAATAAACCCTTTTGACTGAGGAATACTCTGTTGAGGAAATGAGCTATGCTGGAGAGGAGATATTTACAGGGAGTTTACAATTTTGGAGGAATAAACTCAGTTGGGGAGGAGAATTTCCATAAACTGTAATGATTGGGGCTCTGTAGGCAAGTTCTATTACTGGGAAAAAGATCATACTCTTTTATCTGCTGGGGGATTTGCGGGTGAGTGTGATTAGATTACTCTGTGGGGATAATCCCATGAAAATGGCTCTGTGGGGATTTATGGATAGCTTGAACGTTATCCTAACTCCCAGAGTCTTGAGTAAATGCTTATTCCTGTTTTTACGCATATATTTGTTAATAGTTAATCGTATTCATATGCATATGCTCATTCAATTTTAGTCGTTGGAAGTTTTGCAAACAAAAAAGAAAAAAGAAAAACAAAAGGTTTGAATTGTGAATATTTGTATATCAATTAATTGTTTTGCCCATAAACAGTAGATTTTGTACAAAGAGATAGAGATCCGAATAAGTGGAAATTATTGTGAAATGAAAAGGGTACAAAGTGAAAATAAAGATAATAGCTATGTGGGAATAACTCGTCGGGTTCCAACTCTGCTATTGCCTTTATGTCTTCAAGCATCCCATACCTTTATCGGAAGAAGTTGATTGAATTGATCTGTACCGTTCGAACTTTGACTTTGGTAATAAAGCTTACTGTAAGTGATCCAATGGGACATAGTCATACACTTTAATCCCTAATTTTTTCCTGGACCTCCATTTTGGGTTTTCAGTCCACCGGGATACCCTTTTTTTCCCAAGTCGCCTTTTCAGCTTTTCGACTTATCGGGTGTACAATCTTTTATATATATCCCTAATATTTTCCCGAACACTTTTGGTTCGCTGGGATGTCCTTATTTTTGTCTAGGACAGTCAACCCAATGGGTTATTTTTATGCATAGCATCTTTTGACTATGTCCGCATTCACAGGATGCGGGAAAACTTCATCGTCCATGGTGGTTAATATCATAGCACCGCTAGAGAATATCTTCTTGACTACAAATGGCCCTTCATAGGTGGGATTCCATTTTCCCCCAGGATCACCTTGCGGTAGGATGATGCGCTTTATTACAAAGTCACCAGCCTGATATACCCGATGCTTGATCTTCATGTTAAATGCCTTGATCATGCGTTTCTGATACGTCTTACTGTGACTGACAGCCGCAAGCCTTTTCTCATCAATTAGATTTAACTGGTCTAGCCCAGTCGGAATCCATTCATCTTCATCTAAGTCTTCATCTTGCATAATTCTCAAATAGGGAATCTGAACTTCTACAGGTAAGACAACTTCAATGCCATAGACCAGAGAGAATGGGGTTGTCCCAGTTGATGTTCTAGCCGAAGTGAGGTAACTGTGGAGAGAAAACGGTAGAATCTCGTGCCAGTCTTTGTATGTCACAACCATTTTCTATACAATCTTATTTATGTTCTTATTGGCAGCTTCCATTGTGCCATTAATCTTTGGACGGGACAGAGAAGAGTTGTGGTGCTTGATCTTGAACTGCGTACAGAGCTCAGTGATTATTGTGTTGTTGAGATTGATACTGTTATCTGTGTTAATCCTCTCGGAGATGCCATAATAATAGATCAGGTAATGCTTGATGAACCGGGCGACCAAGTTCTTGGTAACAGAGGCGAACGAGGTTGCTTCAACCCACTTTTTAAAGTAATCAATGGTGACGAGGATGAAGCGATGTCCATTAGAGGTAGTAGGCTTAATTTCCCTGATCATATCAATTCCTCACATTGCAAATGGCCAAGGAGAAGTCATGACGTTCAAAGGTACTGGAGGCACATGAACTTTATCAGTGTAAATTTGGCACTTATGACAAGTTCTCGAGTGGTGGTGACAGTCAGTTTCTGTAGTCAACCAATAATAACCAGCTCTCAAATTTTTTTTAGCCATAGTATGCCCACTGGAGTGAGTACAGAAGACACCTTTGTGCATATCTTGCATAATTTCTTCCGCTTCCTTCTTGTCCATACAACGAAGCAAAGTTGAATCATGATTACACTTGTATAAATTCCCGTCGCTCAAGAAGAACTTAGCCGAGAACCTCCGTAGGAATTTCTTATCATTGATCGATTCCCCTTCAGGATATTCTCGAGTTTTAAGGTATCTTTTCACTTCATGAAACCAAGGCTTTTCTTCCGCTCTAGCAGTGTCAATTTCATAGCAGTATGTCGGTTCCTCAAAATTTTCAATGGTGATTCTGGGAGCCTCATTGTCCCATCTGACCTTGAACTTGGATGACATGGTAGCCAATGCTTCCGCCAAATGATTCTCTTCTCTTGGTATATGCTCGAAGGTAATCCCTTCGAAATACAGAATCAAGGTTAGAACATGTTCTCGATAAGGGATAAGATTCAGATGCTTTGTATCTCATTCTCCCTTGACCTGACTGATTACCAAGGCCGAGTCTCCAAATACTTTTAAGAACTTGATTCTCAGGTCAATAACAGCCTTAAGACCCATGATGCACGCTTCGTATTCAACCATATTATTGGTGCAGTCAAAGCAAAGTTTGGCAGTGAAGGGCGTATGACAACCTTGAGGAGATATAATTACAGCATCGATTTTGTTACCAAGTGTGTTGGAAGCTCCATCGAAAACCATAGTTCATCGGGATCCCGGCTCAAGTCCTTCATACAGTCCAGGTTCTTCATAATCTTTTACTAGCATAATGTTTTCGTCCGGGAATTCTAAATTCATAGACTAATAGTCATCTACAGCTTGATGCGCCAAATGGTTGACCAATATACTTCCTTTGATAGCTTTGTGAGTGGTGTACTGAATATCATATTCTATTAAGACCATTTTCCATCGGGCTATTCTTCCGGAGAGAGCCGGCTTCTCGAATATGTACTTGATATGATCCATTTTAGAGATCAACAAGGTAGTATGGGTCAACATATACTGTCTTAGTCGGCGAGAAGCCTAGGCCAAAGCGCAACAAGTTTTCTCGAGCAGTGAATATCTTGTTTCACAGTCGGTAAAGTTTTTGCTAAGGTAGTATACTACGTGCTCTTTTTGACCAGACTCCTCATGCTGCCCCAATACACACCCCATTGAGTTCTCTTGCACTGTTAGGTACATTATTAAAGGTCTTCCTTCGACTGGTGGCATCATAATCATAGGTTCTTTTAAGTGCCCCTTAATTTTATCAAAGGCTACTTGACAATCGTTGTTCCATTTTACTACCTGATCTTTCTTCAACAGCTTAAAGATTGGCTCACAAGTAGCAGTCAAATGAGAAATGAAACAAGCAATGTAATTTTGTCGTCCTAAGAAACCCCTTACTTCCTTCTCAGTATGAGGAGCTGACATTTCTTGAATAACTTTAACTTTTGCAAGATCGACCTCAATACCTTTACCGCTGACGACGAAACCCAGGAGTTTATTGGATCTCACCCCAAAGGTGAACTTGTTTGAGTTTAGCCTTAGCTCATACTTCCTTAGCCTTTCAAACAATTTATTCAGATGATCAAGGTTCTCTTCTTCATTTTATGACCTTGCTATCATGAAATAAGGCTACCATCGCACGCTGATAAGTTGCCCCAGTATTTTTCAACCCAAAAGGCATAACCTTGTAACAGAAAGTGCCCCACTGTGTGACGAAGGTAGTTTTCTCCATCTCTTCAGGCGCCATCTTAATTTGATTATAACCTGAGAAACCATCCATGAAAGATAATACCTTGTGCTGAGAGGTGTTGTCGACCAAAACATCAATATATGGTAGTGGGAAGTCATCTTTGGGGCTTGCCCATTTCAGATCTCTGTAGTCTATGCACATACGTACCTTGCTATCTTTCTTTGGCACCAGAACAACATTATCAATCCATTGAGGATATGACTTCACTTCTAAGAACCCTACGTCAAATTGCTTCATAACCTCGGCCTTGATCTTTTCTGACATTTCAGGACGCATATGATGAACATTCTGCTTAATCGGAGCATAACCCTCTTTCATCAGCAGACGGTGAACCACAATATCAGTATCGATTCCTGGCATGTCTTTGTATGACCAAGAAAAGATTTTAACATATTCATGCAACATCTTGATTAGTCGTCTCTTGACACTACTCTCTAAGTTGGCACCTATCTTGACCTCTTTTCTGTCTATCTCGATACCCAAGTTTACAACTTCGACCGACTCTTTATGTGATTGGATAGACATTTCCTCTTGTGTTAAGAGTCTGGAAAGTTCTCCTGGTATTTCACAATCTTCCTCACCTTCGTCCTCGGCTTGGTAAATCAGATTTTCGAAGTCATATGCGAAAATAGCATAATCCTCGTCGACGAGATCCAGAGTGGACGAGGATATGCAATGTAGTGTGGCTGTGTGTGTAAGAACACATAGCTATTTGAAAATGCAATAATATAAAAAGAAAGACAGGGATCACAAAATTGTATGCAAAACGTCCAATGTTTTTATTGGATGAGCAATGTTTATGAATTATCAACCCTTAACAAATGAACCATTGTGTCCCGAGTAAGACACAAGGTTTTAAAGTCATTGTTTATTACATAATGTTGTACCCCAAAATTTTCCCTCTCATTTTCCTCAAGACATTCTTTCAAGGCTCCTCAAATACTCAAGCTACTCAAGGGTTGACCAGTAAATTCTCCTCCTAAGCAATGGGTCTATAACTGGGGTTTCATATTGCACAAGGAAGAATTGGTTTCAAGGGTCTCAAGTGGTTTCCATGGTTCTCTACAGGTCTTCAACAATTTTCATGTCAAATTTCAAGTCTTGCATCACAAGTTTGCTCAGTCAATGGCTCAGATGATTGAAAATCAACTGTATTGGTCAAAAAGTCAACTATGGTCAATGTACAGTCAAACTTCAAGATTTTTGGTCAACATCAACATTCTGAAATGATATTTATCATTTGATCAAGGGTTGATCATGATTCCCCATGGAAAGCTCTCAAATCATCAAAAGTCAAGAATTGTCAAACTAGGGTTTCTTTAGGAGAAGTTAACTGAACTTTGACCAGGCATAACTTTCACATACTTCATAAACTTTTCTCCAACCAAAGCTCAATTTGAAGAAACTTCAATTCTCTACAACTTTATTTTAATTCTCAAGTCCAAAGAATGCTTCATTTGAAAGATATGAGTTAATACATTATAGGTCATTTTCAAAAGTCAACAAAAGACATTTTTTGTCAAGGCAACTTACATCAAGATAATTTCTCCAAATGCAAAAACGATTAAAAGAGAAATTGTAGGGGACATCTTGAGATTTTCAAAAAGTCCAAGATAATCTTAAAATGTTGAAAATTAAGAAATTTATGAGTTTCACAAGTTGGGAAATTTTGAGGAAGTTCATGAAATACAAAACATGCAAACTTTAAATTTTGAACTTATGGCCTAACTTTTTGAGCTTCATACATGCTCATGACCTTGTGAGAGACCCTTAAATTCACTCATACTTTTCCCTATACCTTCTTATTATTTTATTTATATTTTATTTTGTTTTTATTTAAATAAATTCAAAGTAAATTGAATAAAATTATAAAACTATGGGTTAGTGCGCATGAGCCTGGCTTTTGGTTAACAATGAGGCCCAAATATAAGCTATAAACATTCTGAATTCGTGAAAGGCTTCTAAGAGACAAGAATCATGCAAAGAAGGCAAGTTTTCAATGTGTTGGAATATTAATTTCATGGGCATGAATACCTTGTCCCTTTCCATACTTGTTGGCTCCTTACTCTCTCTATATAAAGTGCATCAAGCCACGAGCAAAAGGACACGGTTACACTTCATAACAAAACTCTCCAAAATTTTCCAAAGTTTCAAAAGAATAGGGTTAGTATCAATCTCATTCCTCAGTAGTTCTCAGGCTAATCTAAGCCCTCCATCGTTTTCCTGGACTTACCAGGAGCCAATACCAATCCTTAACCTTTGTGAATCAACCCCAGAAGTTGCCTTTATATCAAATCCGATTGGTAAGATTGGTAGGTTTCATTTTCTCAAAGTTTACATAGTTCAAATCCTTGTAAACATGCTTGTCTCATTCATATACATTGTATGAAGCTTTCTAATGTGCTACATGTAAGTTTAGATGCAAGGATGAGATTGTGCCATTGTTAGGGCAGGATCTCAAGAGAGCTTTGAATCTCTCAATTCGGCCACCTTCAGACCAAATGGACCTCACCATCAGATCCGAAAGGTCGAAATTGGTGGACTTGGATATATTGTTTTTATTATTTGAGCCTTTTTTGCAGGTTTGCGTTTTGGTGTAGCTGGAGAAGACAACCAGAAGGTTGACTCCGGCGTGCTGACTCCGTTAGCCCAGATGCCATCACCTAATTGGTCCATTCAAGTCCACCTGGGAGCGCACGTTTTAAAATGGAAAATATAATTGATTTTATATTATATTCATTTGTTTGTGTTACACTAACGGATGAATCACACCACCCCAGTGGCAACATACATGCACATAAGACACTCGCTCGCCTGGTCCTAGGTTCGATCCAGGCGTGAGGCGTTTTATTTTTTTTTCACATTTCACATTTCAGATCAGGTACAAGCGATGCCCAACGCTTACATTGTGTATATAACATCTGGGCCATCCAATCTCAAGAACTCCAGATCCCACATCTCAATATATCCAGCTCCATGGTGCACCCCAAGAAGCAGTCTCCACGGAATCTTCCAGGCGCCCGGGCCCTCTTTCTAATGGGCCTGGGATTTTTTTGAAACACACCCCCCTCGAATTTCTTTTCTGCGCTGGCCCATAATTTTTTTTTATTGTTTGTTTTAATCTAATTTTTTCTTTTAATTACCGTTCTTTTTAATAATAAAATCACAAAATCAAAAAAAGATTAGATTTAGGTTGCCTTGATTAATTACTTTTATTTTCACAATTTTAAATTTATTAATTTAATCACTTGATTTTTATTTTACTAATATAATTAGAATTAGGCTTTAATTATCACTCAATTATTTTTTCTAAACAAAAAAAAAACACCAAAAATATTTTCTTACTTAGAATTTATTAAGGTTTTAGATATTTTTCTCTTCCATCTCTCTGCATTTATTTTCGTATTATTTTCCATAATATTGTAACTGTCTGTAGTTTGTAATAGCTAATTAGGACCTTTACCTTTTTATCTCCAAATTTTTGGTTTGTACCCCCCGATCCCCGAAGCGATGTAATAGCGTAGTTTACTTCCCACACTTTCTATTTTCTGCCCTTATGTATATATCTAATTGCTAGAATAAATAGGCGTGCATGACAAGACTTAAAAGCAAACGGTAGAAAACCTAACATCCAAGATAAATAACTGCAAACACAACACACTTCGCACACACGCACCTCTAAGGTATCTCCACTCGTTGCCTACAGAAAACAAACAATTACATCTCTCGAACGTGGGAAATTTTAGCAAGGACCATTTGGTTAAAAGACCATAGTCCCTCGATGACCCTTCGATGCTGCCTCGGAAAATGATCTTGATACCTTAGGGTAATTGCTAAAATATCTTACGAGTTGCCTTCATGACTATATGATGACGCACGTATGTCCCTTAAACATCCAACGATAGGGCTTCCTACTAACTAATGGTAGGACATCACTATCTAAAGGAGGAGGAAAAGAACAAAGACTTTTGAGTAGGTAGATAGTTCTTGATTGCTCGCTCACAAAACAAAACAAATTTCCACACCTACACTCTCTTTTCTAAATATTTTCAAAGACACAACACTTTGTATGCCTTCTCAACGATACGAGAATCATTACAAAGTTTGCCGCACTAAGGCATCTTTTCAAAATATTTATAAAAAAAACACACTTGTACAAAAAGCATTTTTCCAAGTGAGCTAGCAACTAAGAGCCCGTAGATAACTACCGATGGAAAGGGTGCTAACATCTTCCCTTTCCATAACCTACCCCTCTTACTCAGAAAAATTCTCGAAAGGTCTTTCCTATTCTTTTCACCCTTTCCTTTATTGTATAAAAGAAAAGTCAATGGCGACTCTTACTAACTGCAACATTTGCGATAAAATGAAAAACTAGTAAAGTCAGTTCTCCCACCATATCACAGAACTGGAGACTCTTCTAAGGAGTGACTAAAAGTGGGGTTACCTTAGGGATATTTCATATTTAAATGCTTTCATTGTTTGACTTTCCTGATTTATGTTTAAGGGTGTTTGGGTTATTCTTGTATATATCCTATACCCAGATCTGGGGCATTTAGGTAAGTAGTAATAGATCATGAAAAATGTACGGTGTACACCGATACGGTTGAAGCATTGGATACATCAGTGCGACACATTGGTTGGTACTTGTGTCCCTTGAGTTAAGTCAAGGAGAATGTTGGGCTGTCGTGTGGTGTCATAAAGCACTAACTGACCTTAGAACCTTAGTTGACACAACTTAAGCCATTAGAAAGTAGCGAGATAGCCGACTTTGGTGCAGACTGAAGTTGGTTGATACTCGATGCTACACTCATTGAGGTCGGACTCTTGGGATATTTTGGTTGCAAAAACATATGCTTGAGCTTAAACAATTCCCGAGAGAAAGATCGGTGATATTGAGACTCCTAGAACCCGATTACTTTCTTCTAGGACAGGTTGAGCCAACTAAAAACTCTAAGAGGATACTTACCTACCATTCCATGCAAGCTTTAACCTAAGGCCTTGTGTGTTTTTCTTGTGTATTATTAAATTGTTTGAACATAACATCATGTATCATAACTGTTATACCCCAAAATTTGCCCTCCCATATTCCTCAAGAAATTGCCAAGCCAAGTCACAAAATTCCCCAAGGGTTGTGCAGGTCAACTGTCTCCTATACAGTCAAAACTAGGGTTTGTGTGCTGATCAAGAAAATGGAGTGTTCAAAGGCCCAATCAAGTCTCATATGCTTACAAACATGGTCAAGCATCCTCATATCAAGTTTCAAGGCATTCAGCTCAAAATTGCACAGTCAAAACCCTAAATTGCACTACAGTCAACTGTAGGGGCAAAATGGTCATTTGGCAGTCAAAAGTTCAAATTTTTGGTCAACATATCATTTTGAAGCCACAAACATCATTTGATCAATGCTTGATCATGATTCTCAAAATTTGGCTCAGAAATCATCAAAGATGCAAAAGTTGCTATATTTGGACAGCTGAAAAAGTCAACTGAAATTGACCAGGGCATAACTTTCACATGGATTATCAGAAAAATTCCATCCAAAGCTCATTTTGAAGAGAAAGACTTTTCCTACAACTCATCTTCATACTTCAAGTCCAAGAAATGCTCTCACAAAAAGTTATCAATTTCAACATTATAGGTCATTTTCAAAAGTCAACAAAAAGGGACTTTAAGTCAAAGACCATAACTTGAGATTGGTAAATCAAAATGACATGGGACCAAAGGCATTGGTTAGAGGACTCAAAGACCTTTCCAAAATGTCCAAGAACATGTGAAAAGCTTAAAAATTGAGCAAGTTATGCCTTGTAGAAGTTGGGAAATTTTTGTGAAATGGCAAAAGTCAACTATCCTTGAAACTCCAATTTTTGACAAAAGGGCCCATTTTCTTCCACTTGATTCATCCTTGTCATGCCACACACGTGTCCCATGATTAATTTCAAGACCAAATATTGATTCTTCTATTTTATTTAATTTTTGATAATTTAATTCATTTTAAATCTTTAAAAATTCAAATAAAATTCAAAAACCAATGGAATAGTGTCATTTGAATTTGGACAACTTCCATATATCATGGGCCAACTCAAAAACTCAGGCTAGGGTTAAATTGCACACTAAGTCTTGGTCTTGGCTTAAAAGAAGGAAAATTGGTTAATGGTGAAAACCCTAGGACTAGTTCTTTCATGAGCATGAATTAAGGCCAACTAACAAGCTAATTCTCTTCCATCATAAGCACTAAGTCAAACCCTAACCACAATATACCAAAGGCTGCGCTCAAAAGCTTATTGACAACTTGAAAAATTAGCCATATAAGTCAAATCTGAAATCAAGGTTGGAGAGAGTTTTAAGCCTTAATTCTTTTTCTAATAGCTTCCTGGACAAACTCTGAACGTGTGCCAATCCCTAACCTCAATCAAAACGCAAAGAAGTGGTAGCTACAACTCAAACTGTAAAGAAAAATTGTTGAAATCGTGCATCATTTTTTAAGCATCCTTTGCACTTTTTATTTGTTGATTCTTGTTCCTTATGAAGTTCTAAAGCTGACCATGGTATTTAATTGAATAATCATGCATCGTATGCGATTTTGCCATAACCAATTTCTAGGGTTGCAGGTTTTTTAAATTAGGGGTTTTCAAACCAAGAACAATTAGCCCATGAAAGTCACACCACTACATTCCACGCATCTGGACGAAGAGAGTGATATACTCGCGATTAATTTATGATTCACGTAGCGCTAATCGCTATTTTTCCAAAGACCCTCTAACACAACGCTACGAAAACTGTTGCCATAGTGTTTTGTTTTACAGGATGAGGAAGAAGATGGTTTCGTGTCCATCAGTCATTGGCCATTTTGAAATCGCGCGCGTTTTGGAGCACTAACTCTTGATTGTTCTTATTATATTTATTTGTTAATTATATATCAAATTGGCAAGGTGGCTCAGCTGGCACGCTATCAACGCATTGATGTCCCAAGACCTGGGTTCGAACCCCAGGTCTGAATAATTTCGCTATTATTTTTCCATACTCATTCCTATGCAGGCACAATGCTATGGTTCACCATGTACCATCACAATCCAAGCAGCCACGCGTCCTGGCAGGTCCATCAAAGGGCTCAGAGGTAGGGTGTACCATGAATCCAAGTCAACGCGCTAGCATGCAAACTGGCAAAGTCAATGGATCAAAGCTTTAATGGGCCAGAACCTTTGGATCAACACCTCCAATTTGGGGCTACCCCCCCTGGTTTGCTTTTCCTTTTTATATTTTTATTTTCTCAATTGCTATGTTATTTTATTTTTCTTATTTGTTTTCATTAATTAATTATTTTTACAAAAAAATATGAAAAACATCATAAATTCAGAAAAGGCAAAAAAGTATAATATTTATTTATGTTAATTATTTTTATGAATAAATGTATGTAAATAAATTTAGTTTAATTAGGATTTTGCAATTTTAATTCCTTTCATATTAAATAAAAATAATTAGAATTAGGTTAATTAATAATTTCCACTCCTTTTGATTTTTTTTTCCTTTTTTACCATAATATTATTATTATTTATTTTCATAAATTAAATCTTGCATGTAAATTAACTTAGATTTTAATTAGGTCAAAAATTCAATATTTTCACAATAAACTTAAAAAACATTAGAATTAGGGTTTAGTATTTCATTTTAATTTTAATTGATTTTTCTTTTTCTTTTAAATCTAAAAAACACAAAATACCAAAAACATTTATTTTTTTTAATTCCTTATTAAATTTAATCTTTTTGCAAGAAGGGTCCAACGCCCATTGTTGTTAATTATTTTGTTTCGCGTATTTTACTTTGTCGCTTATTATAATTATGTACATGTCCCAAAGCCTTGTAATAATTTTATTTCTCGCACTTTTATTCGCTTTATTTATTTTTCAGTCAAATCGGGTCCGGTTTAATTTTGGCGATGTGGACCCGCGCCATTTGTAATAGCCTTAGATTTATTTTCTCGCAAGTATATAACTGTTAACAAAAAGCATGAAAGAATGTATGGCCCTAAAAATAAAATCAAGCGTAGATCACAACAAACATGACAAGACAAAATAATTGAAACATGACACACGAACCGCACACACCACCCCTAGGGGACGCCTCACTGTTGCCTTTCGAAAGGTGATCGTCGAGTAGAGGACGTCTTAGTAAGTCCTCATGATCCGGGAACCTGGCATGAGGGTAGCTTCTAAGGTGTCTTCCCATTGCTCCGGTGATCACCATTGTCCCTAAAACTCGAATTGACCCGAACACCTCCAAGGGTGGTGCTACCTACCTCTCAATGGTGGGATGGCACTACTTTAAAGGACATTTACACAGACGAATTCCTTAGGGTAGGTAGACGACTCATGGATACTTGCTCTCTTCAAAACAAATCAAAATCTTTTCACACCGACACTTTTCAAAAGCTTTCAAAGCAAATTTTTCAAACACTCTGACGTACGAGTCGAACTGAAATTTTTCAAAGAAACTTTTTAAACCCACATTGAAAAGCAAACAAACAATTTTGAAAACACATTGAGCAAGTATCTAAGAGCCCATGGATAACCATGGATAGAAAGGGTGCTAACACCTTCCCTTTCTATAATCTACCTCCCGAACCGAGAGCAATCTCTTTAAAGGAATTTTTCTGTGCTTTTGTCCTTTCCATTTGGAGAAAATAAAAGACGGTGGCGACTCTTGCTTCCGCGACATTTTCGCGAACCAGCTTAAAACAGTCAGTTCCAGATCCACCGATCACAATAACATTCCATTTCTACTAACCATTTCAAGGACCAGGGAATTTATCTTTGTTCTATTTTACAGAATATGGCCTCCGCTCGCAGAAACACTATTTCGGTCAGCTTTGTAAGGGTACCCCCTCAACTTAAAGAATTAGTCTCAAGGGTTCCCAAAAGTTCTTCATTTATTAGAAGGAATGGTCGAATGCTCAGTTTGGTTACTCCAGGTTTTGATGAAGACATGATGAGGGTTCTCTTCCAGTTCTTTGACCCTGCACATCACTACTTCACCTTTCTTGATTATCAATATGTACCCACTATAGAAGAGTTCTCTCAACTACTGGGAGTTCCTCTTCTTAATCAAATTCCCTTCACCGATTTAGAGGAAGCTCCGAAGCCAGAAGTTAATACAACAGCCTTACATCTGAAGCGGTCCGACATTATATCCAACTGGGAAACAAGAAGCAAAATCAAAGGTTTTATGGCTAAACTTCTGTTGGAGAAAGCTCGACTATTCCTAGACGCTATGAGCTTCCAGGCCTTTGAGGATACCTTGGCTCTTCGAATCTGTGGGCTGGTACTATTCCCTAATCTATACCAACTCATTAATGTGAACGTCGTCAAGATTTTTCTCGCTCGTAATCCTGTGCCTACCTTGCTCAGAGATATTCTGCATTCCCTTCACACTCGTACTATGAGGAGGCGGGGAACTCTCATGTGTTGCATTCCTCTGCTATCCAGGTGGTTTATTTTGAACCTTCCTCGCTCAGTAATGAAGCATGGACAAGGTTTGAGGTGGTCGCAAAGATTAATGCCACTTTCTCATACAAATATTTACTGGTGTTCCTGATCCCATGAAGACATCACTATCATGGATCGTTGTGGGGAATTCCCTAATGTTCCACTCCTTGGCATTAGGGGAGGTATTACTTACAACCCTTTCTTGGCTCTATGTCAGTTTGGTTACGCTCGAAGAGATGGTCCTCATGACACAATTATCTAGGTTATTGTGTTCGATTATGAAAGTGATCTTTAAGGTTATCGTAAGAGGTTTATACGTGCTTGGGGCATGGTAAGCAAGATTGATAGTAGGACCTTAGGGTAAAAGAATTCTATCCCTTTGGAGCCTTACCTCAAATGGTTGCGAGCTCGCGCTCAAAACCTTATGATTCCATATCCAGCCATCTTGCCAGCGATCATAGAGCATGTTACCGACAGAGAAGTTTCTCGCACCATCCTCCAACCAGACATGCCTACTAACCTTGTGAAATTGCAGAAGTCTTAGATTCAACTGAAGGAAGAACGAGACACCTTTGAGACTTAATTCTATGCAAGTGATAAGAAAGTGTTAGAGCTCACTAGGCAACTTCAAGAGGAGCTGAGTCTCAATGCATACATCAGTACAAAGAGGAAGCGTCCATGTGAGACTTAATTCTTAGATTTTAGGAGTTCATTTTATTTTTGAGAGCTTTTGTTGTCATTGTAAGCCTAAAAGGTAGTTGTAATTTGAACTTTGCTAATAAAAGCTTCGCTTTTGTTTCCTCTTTGGTTAGCAAATTTGAATCTCCTGAAGTCCTTGAAATCATTTCATTTACATATCATGCATCATTTCATAACAAATTTGTCATACAAGTTTCTCATTTTCTCGTTGTTTATTTCAGCAGAAAAATGGCCCTCGAAAAGACTGTTAAGGATCTCCAGGCTCAACACGCCCAATTCCAAGAGACTCTCATGAATCTGTCACATAGACATAAAGAGATGTTGGCGCTCGTCACCAAGAAAAAGAAGACCAAGAAGCCAGTTGTTGTCCTCAATATGGGGAGAAGGCTCAAAGGACCTACTCAACCAGTCTAGGTGGAAGATGTCTCCTCTGAAGAAGATGACAACTAGGACGAAGAGGGTAGAAGTATCAGGAATGAAGGCAGGAAAAATTAGGGTTATGAGAATAATCTTGAAGATGAAGACTTTTCTAACGAACAATATCCTCCCGCGGATGACATATATAAGCAACTGGAGGACAGACACAAAGCAATGGAAATCCAAAAGGTGCCTGGACTGGATTTTGGTGAATTAGGCCTGGTTCCGGGGGTGGTCATCCCACCTAAGTTCAAAGTCCCTGTCTTTTCCAAGTATAATGGGGCCTTTTGTCCTAAACTCCATTTGAGGTCTTATGTTCGGAAGATACAACCTCATACTGCTGGTCGAAACTTATGGGTCCATTTCTTCCAAGAGATTTTGGGTGGCACTCAACTGGAATTGTTCTATCAGCTGGAGGGAACCAACATTCATACCTGGGAAGGCTTGGTTGCGGCTTTCTATAAGCAGTATCAATATAATGCTGACCTGGCACCAACTCGAGTTCAATTTCATAATATGTCCATGAGCTCTAATGAAGGGTTCAAGGAATATGCACAGAAATGGAGGGACTTGGCTGGAAGGGTGCAACCTCCCTTAACTGATCGAGAAATGGTGGATATGTTTATGGGCACTCTGACAGGCCCATTCTTAAATATATTGATCGAAAGCTCTTCGTCGGGTTTTACATAGATGATTTTGACAGGGGAGAGAATTGAAAGTGGTATCAAGAGTGGCAAGATCTCTATGGCTGCATCTTCTAGTACCGTGAAGAAGCCATTTGGAAGAAAAAAGGAAGTCAATGCTATCTATGGCCATAAGAGCCATAGTAAAAGTAACCTTCATCAGTTTGTGGGAGCGGTATTAATCTCCAATCCGGTGCATGTTCAACAACAACAACAGGTTAACCGACGAAGGCCAAACGATCTGTCGAGGCAGTTTACTAAAATTAGCATCCCTTTATCTCAGGCATTACAACATTTGTTGAAGGCTGAACTCATTTCACCGCAGGATCCTCCTCAGAATCCCAACACCTCCTCTCCAAAGTATAATCTAAACGTGAGGTTTGCTTATCATTCAAACAGTTCGGGTCATGACACTAACAATTGCTGGGCTCTGAAGAGCAATATTCAGGACATCATCGATAATAAAGAAATTAAGTTCGATCCTCCGGAGACCCCAAATGTGATTACTGCACCTATTCCCAATCATGACAAGGTCATAAGTGTTGTTGAAGATCTGTTGTATATTACCTTTGTCAATGATATGGTTACTCCCCTCTCTACAATTAAGAGAAATTTGTTACAAGCTAGTCTATTTCCAGGTTGTGCAGAAGAATGATATTGTTGTGCGGTTCAACCCAATGGTTGTGGGTTACTGAAGGAAGGCATTCAGCGCCTGATGGAAGAACATGTTATTCTCATTGAGAAGATTCCTAATTTGTTCCAAGATTTGTCTGTTATCTCCGGTACTCCTTTCAATATCCTTTCCAAAGGTCCTATAAGGATTGTCGGCAACCCGAAAGCTGCTCCTTTGGTTATTACAACACCCGGGCCTATCCCATATTCCTTGAACAAAGATATTCCATGGTATTATGGGTCTGACATTTATTACCATGGCGTTAAGCAAGAGTTGTCCGATGAAGATAATGAAGAGGGTGATCCTAGCATTGTCAACATTGCGGGGACTAGAAAAATTACAAGAAGCGGAAGGATTTTCTCCCTGGAAATCTCTCTGCCTATTAAAGTCACAACCACCAAGAAAACTACTGAGGCTCGGGGTAAAGAACCAGTAGCAGAGTCGGCCCAAACAGAGGCTTCAAAGGAAGATCCAGTCAAAGATGCCTCTGGACAGGATTTGGAAGAGGTCTTGAAGATCATTCGCCGAATTGATTATAAAATTGTTGAACAGCTGGGGAAGACCCCATCCAAAATATCTATGTTGTCACTACTGCTGTGTTCTGAGGCCCATGTGAAGGCTTTAGTGAAGTTCTTGAAGACTGCCCATGTGCCGCAAGGATTTCGGTTGATCAATTTAGGAGCTATGTGGCTAGTCTGACAATTGACAATGGTTTGGGTTTCTTCGATGCCGACTTGACTCCAAAGGGGAGAAATCACAATAGGGCCTGTATGTTCCATTGAATGCAGGGGCACTACATTGGCCCATGTATTGCATGACACGGGGTCTTCTCTGAATGTTCTGCCAAAGGGCACTCTTGATCGACTAGATTGCGAAGGGGTTATGCTGAAGCCCATCAATATCATAATTTGAGCGTTTGACGGATAAAAAAGAATGGTACATGGAGAGGTAGACCTCTTAATCAAGGTGGGTTCACACATATTTGATTCCACTTTCTATGTCATGGATATCCGGCAAACTTATTCTTGTTTATTGGGACGCCCTTGCATCCATGGGGCAGGTGTTGTCACCTCTACCTTATATCAGAAGCTAAAGTATCTGATAAAAGGGAAGGTTGTTACTGTCTGTGGAGAGGAGGAATATATGGTCGGTCACCTCAATTCATTCCGATACGTGGAGATGGACTGAGAGTTTATTGAAACACCCTGTCAAACCTTTGAAGTAATTTCCCCTATTGCTGTTGAAGACGTTTCTGCCATTCTGAAGATCACAAAAACTCTGCACAAGATGGCCTCCTTGAAAGATTCTAAGGCTGCTATTGAAGAAAGTGGTAATACTATTTGCGGCCAGCTTCCTGATATCCCTTATAAATCTAACAAGTTTGGTCTGGGCTTTACTACAGAAGGTCAGAAGGCTCTTCGTCACGCTCATGCTAGGAGACCTCCGTTCTGTCTCAGTAACAACGAGGTCAACATTATAGAGGATGCAAATAGTGATTCCGACTTCAACAGTTGGATATTCCCTACCATTGGTGATGGACTGGATTATTGGAAGGAAGAAGACATCTTTCTCATCTCCTTTAGTCAGGATTAATAGCTATATTCCTGTTTTATTGTTTTCAAAAGTTTTTGGCTATTTAATAAACAATGACTTTTAAACTTGTGTCTTACTCGGGGCATACGGGTTCATTTGTTAAAGGGTTGACAATTCATAAACATTTGTTCATTCAATAAAAACATTGGACGTTTTGTATGCAAATTTTATGATCTATGTTTTTCTTTTATTTTATTTCATTTTCAAAATAGCTATGTGTTCTTACACACACCCACACACTACATTGCAGATCCTCATCCACTCTGGATCTCGTTGATAACGATTCTACCATGGCCGCATATGACTTTGAAAATCTGATCTACCAAGCTGAGGAAGAAGGTGAAGAAGATTGTGAAATACCAGGAGAACTTGCCAGACTCTTAATACAAGAAGAAAAGGCTATTAAACCACATGAAGAGTCGGTCGAAGTTATAAACTAGGGTACCGAGACAGACAAGAAAGAGGTCAAGATCGGCGCCATCTTAGAGAGCAGTGTCAAGAGCATGTTAATCCATATGCTACATGAATATGTTGAAATCTTTGCTTGGTCATACGAAGACATGCTAGGGCTTGAAATCGATATTGTGGTTCACTGCCTGCCAATGAAAGAGGGTTGTGCTCTGATAAAACAAAAGGTTCGTCGCATGTGTCCTAAAATGTCAGAAAAGATCAAAGTCGAGGTTATGAAGCAATTCAACGCATGCTTCTTAGCAATGACTTCATATCCTCAATGGGTTTCTAATGTTGTTCTGGTACCAAAGAAAGACGACAAGGTATGTATGTGCTTAGATTACAGGGATCTGAACAGGGTAAGCCCTAAAGATGACTTCCCACTACCACATATCAATGTTTTGGTCGACAACACCACTCAGCACAAGGTATTCTATTTCATGGATGGTTTCTCAGGTTATAATCAAATCAAGGTGGCGCCTGAAGACATGGAGAAAACTACCTTCGTCACACAATGGGGAACCTTCTACTATAAAGTTATGCCTTTTAGGTTGAAGAACGTCGGGACAACTTACCAGCACACCATGGTGGCCTTATTTCATGACATGTTTCCCCATGGAATAGAGGTCTATGTTGACGACATGATAGCCAGGTCACAAACTGAAGAAGAGTACCTCAATCATGTGCATAAATTGTTTGAAATATTGAGGAAGTATAAGCTAAGGCTAAACCCAAACAAGTGCACCTTTGAGGTGAGATCTGGTAAACTCTTGGGTTTCATCGTTAGTGGTAAGGGTATTGAGGTGGATCCAACAAAAGTTAAGGCTCTTCAAGAAATGTCGACTCCCTGTACCGAGAAGGAAGTCTGAGGTTTCTTAGGAAGACTGCATTACATTACCCGTTTCATTTCTCATTTAACTGCTACTTATGAGGCAATCTTCAAGCTTGCGAAGAAAGATCAAGTAGTAAAATGGAACAACGACTGTCAAATAGCCTTTGATAAAATTAATGATTACCTACAAGAACCTTCTATTCTGATGCCACCAGTTGAAGGACGACCTCTAATCATGTACTTAAAAATGCTAGAGAACTCAATGGGGTGTGTACTGGGGCAGCATGACGAGTCTGGTCGAAAAGAGCATGCAATACACTACCTTAGCAACAGATTTACCGACTGTGAAAAAAGATATTCTCTACTCAAGAAAACTTGTTGCGCTTTGGCATGGGATGCTCGCCGATTAAGACGATATATGCTGACCCATACTACCTTGTTGATCTCTAAAATGGATCCCATCAAGTACATATTCGAGAAGCCAGCTCTCTCCGAAAAATAACTCGATGGCAGATGGTTTTAACAGAATATGATATCCAGTACACCACTCAAAAGGTAATCAAAGGAAGTGTATTGGCCGACCATTTGGCGCATCAGGCTGTAGATGACTATTAGTCTATGAACTTTGAATTCTCGGATGAAAACATTATGCAAATAACAGATTATGAAGAACTTGGGTCGTATGAAGGACCTGAGCCTGGATCCTGATGGACTATGGTTTTCAATGGAGCTTCCAATGCACTTGGAAACAGAATCGGTGCTATGATTATCTCCCCCGTGGGTTTCCATACACCCTTCACCCCTAGAATTTGATTTGACTACACCATTAATATGGCTGAATAAGAAGCGCGCATCATGGGTCTTAGGGATGCTATTGACCTAAGAATCAAGTTCTTAAATGTGTATGGAGACTTAGCCTTGGTGATCAGTCAGGTTAAGGGAGATTGGGATATGAAACACCCAAATCTCATTCCTTATAAAGAGCATGTGTTAACCTTGATTCCGTATTTCGAGGAGATTACCTTTGAACATATACCAAGAGAAGAGAATTAGTTGGCAGATGCTTTAGCTACCATGTCATCCATGTTCAAGGTCAGACGGGATAATGAGGCTCCCAGGATTACCATTGAAATATTTGACGAACTGACAAGCTGCTGTGAAATTAACATTGATGGAGTAGAGGAAAAACCTTGGTTTCATGAAGTGAAACGGTACCTTGAAACTCAAGAATACCCTGAAGGGGAATCCATCAATGACAAGAAGTTCCTATGGAGGTTCTCGATTAAAGTTCTTCCTGAGTAATGGAATTCTATACAAGCACAATCATGATTCGACCCTGCTTCGTTATATGGACAAGAAGGAAGTAGAAGAGATTATGCAGGATATACACAAAGGTGTCTTCGGTACCCACTCCAGTGGGCATACTATGGCTAAAAATATTTTGAGAGCTGGTTATTATTGGTCGACTATGGAAACTGACTATCACCACCACTCAAGAACTTATCATAAGTGCCAAATTCATGCTGATAAAGTTCATGTACCTCCAGTATCTTTAAATGTCATGACTGCTTCTTGGCCATTCGCGATGTGGGGTATTGATATGATCATAGAAATCAAGCCTACTGCCTCTAACGGACATCACTTCATCCTTGTCGCTGTTGATTACTTTACAAAATAGGTAGAAGCAGCTTTGTTCACCTGTTACCAAGAATGTGGTCGCCTGGTTCATCAAACATAATGTGATCTGTCGGTACGGCATCCCCGAGAGGATTATCACAGACAACAGTACCAATCTGAACAACACAATGATCACTGAGCTCTGTACGTATTTCAAGATCAAGCATCATAACTCTTCTCCGTATCGTCCAAAGATGAATGGCACAGTGGAAGCCCCAATAAGAATATAAAGAAGATCATATAGAATATGGTTGTGACATATAAAGATTGGCACGATATGTTATTGTTCTCTCTTCACGGCTACCGCACTTCGGCTAGAACATCAACTGGGGCAACCTCATTCTCTCTGGTATATGGTATGGAAGTTGTCCTGCCTGTTAAAGTCCAGATTCCTTCTCTAAGAATCATGAAAGATGCAGACTTGGATGAAGACAAGTGGATTCATACTAGGTTGGATCAGTTAAACCTTATCAAAGAGAAAAGGCTAACGGTTATTTGTCACAGTCAGGTGTATCAGAAACGCATGATCAAGGCATTTAACAAGAAGATCAATCATCGAGTATATCAGGCTGGTGACTTGGTAATAAAGCATATCATTCTACCGTAGGGTGATCCCATGGGAAAATGGACTCCCACTTATGAAGGGCCATTTGTAATCAAGAAAATATTTTCTGCGGAGCTATAATACTGACCACCATGGACGGTGAAGATTTCCTGCATCTTGTAAATGCGGACATAGTCAAAAGATACAGCGCATAAAAATGACCCGCTAGGTTGACTGGCCTAGGAAAAAATAAGGGCATCCCGACGAACCAAAATGGTTCGGGAAAAAATCAGGGATATATATGAAAATATTATACACTCGGCGAATCGAAAACCTGAAAAGGTGGCTTGGGCAAGAAAGGATATCCTGGTGGACTGAAGACCCAAAAGGGTAGTCCAGGCAAAAATTATGGATTAAAGCGTACGACTATGTCCCCATTGGATCACTTGTAACAAGCTTTATTACCAAAGTCAAAGTTCAAATGGTACAGATCAATTCGACCAGCTTCTTCCGACAGCAAGGGATGAGATGCTTGAAGACATATGGGGCAATAACAGAGTTGGAACTTGACGAGATCATTTCCACATAGCTATTATCTTGTTTACACTTTATATTCTTTTCATGACAATTTCCCCTTATTGGGATCTCTGTCTCTTTGTACAAAATCGCCCGTTTATGGGCAAACTATCAATAAAATTCAATTTCAAAACTCAAACTCTTTGCTTTACTTTTCTGTTTTGCTTGCAAGACGTCTAATGACTAAAGTTGAATGAGCATATGCATATGAATATAATTGATTGCTGACCAATATATTCACAAAAACAGGAATAAGTGTTTACTCAAGACTCTAGGAGTTGGGATAATGTTCGAGCCATCCACAAATCCCCACAGAGCCACTTTCATGAGATTATCCATATAAAATAATCTTCACAAGTTCATACATTCCCCGCAATTTCCCCGACTGATCATTCTGACAGATAAAGGAGTATAGCCTTCTTCCCAACAATATCACCCATCTACGGAATCCCAATCATTACAGTTTATGGAAATTCTTTTCCCCAGCTGAGTGTTCAAAACTACAAAATCCCCTGTGGACTACCTTCCCTCCAGCAAAGCTCATTGTCCTTTGCAAGGAGTCTCCCTCAATAGAGTATTCCTCCATCAACAGGGTTTACTTCCCCAACAGAGCTCAGATTTCCATCAAGAGGGTTTATTTCCCTAACAGGGTTTATTTCCCCAAAAAAGTTCAATCTCTCCAGCTTAGGTCTGCTTCTACCATAAATTACCGGCAAGATTCCTGCCTCCAGCAAAGGACAACCCAAATTGCTATCCCCAGATATTTGCTGTTATATCTGAAACCAAACAAGATTTCCTTTAACTTTATCCTCCCCAGACAGGTCAAAAGGTTATCCATCTCTTTTATCCCCAATCAGGGTATACAAGAATTATAACCCTCAGTGGAGCAAAGAACAACCAAAGTTTTGAACTCTTCTCTCCCAAATAGAAATCAACATTCCCCAGTGGAGACAATCCCTAGAAGATCGAAGATACACATACTCTTCATCTCCAGCAATAGTCATGGATCTATTTTCTCCAGACAAAAAAAATGTTGCTCGAGTTTACAAAACACTTCGACAACATTTCACATTCATACATCACTTATGAACAACATAGCATATGCATATAAAACGCATATAACACTGTCTCATTTATTTTAAGAACATCATTACGCAATGCATTTCATACATCATGACATTGCATACAGCTAAATCTTTACCTTTTCAGGAAAGATCAGACAAACAGACAAACATCATCAACTACTGGTATGACCAGACAGTCTTCTCAAAGACATCATCTTCTAGCTCTGTTTAAATCGAGCATAGATCTATTCTTATACTTCTCCCATTTGAAGACGAGCTTCGATATCTTCTGGCTCAGATTAAATCAACCATAGATTTATTCTGATACTTCTTCCAATTGAAGACGGCCGTAGAAATTTTCTGGCTCAGATTAAATAAAACATGGATTTATTCTGATACTATTTCCAGATTAAGTCAAGCATAAATATCTTTTGGCTCAGTTTAAATCAACCATAAGATTTATTCTGATACTTGTTCAAGTAGACACTCTTTTGGATCAGATTAAATCGACCAAAGATTTATTCCGACACTTCTTCCAGATAAAAATAAACACAAGCATCCTCTGGCTCAGATTAAATCGACCAAAGATTTATTCAAATACTTCTTCCAGCAAATCTTTTTTGGGCTCAGATTAAATCGACCAAAGATTTATTCTGATACTTCTTCCAATTAAAGAAAAGCAAAGAGACCTCCTCTAGCTTATAGTAAATCGACCAAAGATTTAGTCTGGTACTTCTTCCAGTCAAAGTCGGGCATAAACATCCTATGGCTCAGATTAAATCGACCAAAGATTTATTCTGATACTTCTTCCAGGGGACCTTTTTCTGGCTCAGATAAAATCGACTAAAGATTTGTTCTGATACTTCTTCCAGTTAAAGATAAATATTGTAACACCCCGATTCTTCCAGAATATATATATATAAATCAGAGTTATAAAAATTCCACAACTGAATCAGGATGCCACAAATTCAACTTAAAACAACGACATTCATTACAGATACATAACACATTAAACTTGGATGAACCAACAACAACATAATTCAATCCTAAAAAGAAACAACAACTTTCATAACTACGCAGCGGAGTCATAATATTCAACTTAATAGAATATAACAACTTTTTCCAACTAAGACAACTCCAAATAGCAATCATTTAATAAACAACAACTTAAAGTTTAATCAACTGAAATAATAACAACAAATAAACAGCAAGCGTTCATCCCCCTGAGTGTTATGTATCAGAGCAATGACACCGACTCAAACTACTGAAGGTAAACCTCTTTCACTCTAGATTACATGTACGTTACCAATATCGAGGTAACATTCAAACAGAAGGGGTGAGATATCAAACATTATAATAGAACGCATAATAAGTAAAACATTATAATCAATTCATATATATTCACCACTTCTCATATTTTTAACAACATAAACACAATTAAAAACAATCACACAACAACTCGAAATGCAACTCATCTTTATGCAAATGCATGTGGTACCAATGGAGAAGAACTCCCATCTTAAAAATCTGCAAATAAATAGAGGCATCAACAAGGCATAAGCCTTCTTCGCAGTTTGCCAATCCATGCCATCATAGAGTATGCAAATGTATATGAATCAATGAATGCATTATCACGTACTCACAGTAATCATTACCCATCGTAAGGCATACACCTACATCACTGTTATTACCAATAAATAGAGGTAATTAATCATCATTTAAAATTCCCTGCAACTTCGTATTATCAACAAGAATTCACAGCGACCATCACAACAACACAACAACTTAACATAATTCAACATTGACCATAAGCTACCATATCAATCAACAATTCAATCATTAGCATAATCAGACATAAACTTAGCAATAATTCACACAGCACGGGTAACGACCAAAACATGGCATGTACGGGCAAAAGGGATAGGGAACTACATGCCCCTCGACATGCATAGCAACTAGGACAACATAACAAATAATACATACTCCTCGACACACACAGGGAAAAACAGGATAACGACCCACTTATGCTCCTCGACATGTCCTGTAACCTAGTACTGCTCGACAAACCAACACATACCCCATGACACGCCTCGCAGCCTAATATGCATTTCGAAACCTAACACCATCAGCATCCTCTCGACCACTAGTTCGGCCAACAATACATACATGCTACAACGTCATAACGACCACACCACTACCATTCATAACTTCCGGCCAACCGCTTGGAATAACATAGCAACGAGCAACTATATTTCCTATAACATGTTCATCAAACATACAAAACAATCATGTTGAAACCTCCCGAAAACGACTACTTCAACAACTTACTACTTTTCCTACCAAACACTTGGAATAACCTAACGTCCTAACGACCATCACGACCAGTAGTCACAATCTGAACCTATCCATCGATTAACCGGCAGTCACACAAATACACCAAAACTTACACATCACACAACCAGGCAACTTCACATCACATGTTCATTAAACGGTCATACAATACTCCTCAACAGCCACAACATGAATAAACAGGCAACTTCACAAGCAGATCAGAAACATCAACACGCAACAATCATAAAACAATCAGTTCCCACGTAATACACATCATAAGTCCCATTATAAGGTCAGAACTCCATCCTTACCAGGATTGAAAGTCGCCCAACCAAACTTCCATCCGACAGCTTACTTTTCTTTGCTCGACATCGAGCAGCTTGCTCCTCTTCCGTGCGACTCTTCCGGTCAATGTATAGAGCTTCTTAAACACCAACTAAAACAAATCCTTGTGTCAGCTTGCCCTTATATATCAATCCTATTGGGCCTAACCTATACACCCCCACTTTACTACTTGCAACCAATAGCATAAATACAACATTATATATATATATATATATATATATATATATATATATATATATATATATATATATATATATATATATATATATATATATATATATATATATATATATATATATATATATATATATATAAATTCCCTTAATTCCAACATTATGATTATTATTAATCAAATAATTAATTAGTTAATAATAATCCAATAACTTATACCCATAATTCTTAACATCTCGCAACTTCACAAATAATCCAAAATAATAATTTAATTAAATAAATAATTAATTAAATCACGGGCGTTACAACTCTCTCCCACTTAGAATATTTTTATCCTCGAAAATTTACCTTATTCGAACAACTCATGATAGGAGTCCCGCATCTTGCTTTCCAACTCCCAAGTCATGCTTTCTCCGGTAGCTCCTAACCAGACTACTCTCACCAGATCAATCTCCTTGGCTCTTAAAGTCTTCATTTCACGATCCATGATTTGTACAGGCATCGTCTCCATAGTAAGAGTATCTAGTACTTGCACATCACCCATATGAATCACATGAGATGAATCTGAAATATACTCCCAGAGTTGTGACACATCAAACAAATCATGCAAATTTGAAAGATTAGGCGGTAAAGCCACTTTATAATCAACATTCCCAACTCTTTCTGAATTCTGATACAGACCAATAAAACAAGAAGCGAGCTTCTTAGATTTCAATGCTTGCCCAACACTAGTTACAGGTGTAACTTAAAAACACATGGTCACCTGCTTGAAATTCTAAGTCTTTCATTCGCTTGTCATGATAACTCTTCTGTCTACTTTGGGAAGCTTTCATCTTTTCTCGAATCAACTTCACCTTCTCAATAGTCTCACGAACAATTTCCGGTCCAAGCACTACACTTTCTCCAGATTCATGCCAACATAAAGGAGTTCCACATCTTCGACCATACAACTCTTCAAAAGGTTCAATCCCAATACTAGAATGGTAACTATTATTATAAGTGAACTATATTAATTAAAGATAAGTATCCCACGAACCTCCCTACTCAAGAACACATGCTCTCAACAAATCTTCTAACGAATGAATAGTCTTTTCTATGTGACCATCCGTCTGAGGATGATGCGCCAAACTCAACCTCAACTTAGAACCTAACGCTTCTTGTAAACTCTTCCAAAAATCTGAAGTAAACCTCAGATCTTAATCTGACACAATGCACAACGAAACACTATGCAGCTTCACAATTACACTAGTGTAAATCTCTGCCAACTTTGATACTGGAAAACTGATGTTAATAGGAATAAAATGAGCCAACTTCGTAATCCTATGGACAATCACCAAAATTGAATCATGTCCTCTTAGAGTATTAGGAAACCCCGTCACAAAGTCCATCGAAATGCTATCCCATTTCCATTCTGGAAGTTCTAACGGTTGCATCAACCGTGCACGCTTCTGATGTTCAACTTTCAACTTCTGACAGGTCAAACATGCATACATAAACTGAGCCACATCACTCTTCATCCCACCAAAACAAATTCTTCAAATCTTTATACATCTTTGTAGCTCCTGGATGAATACCCAACTTGCTTCTATGACTCTCATCAAGAATCACTTTCTTCATCTCTGCATCATCAGGAATACAAATCCGATTACAAAATCTTAACACAACTTTCGCATCTAATTTAAAATCACTATTCCCAGACTGATCGATCCCAACCATCGAATCTACCAGTTTTACATCTAACTTCTGAGCTTCTCTGATATTATCCAGAAATTCAATGTTAATCTTCAACATCCCTAACATAATGCTCTGCGGTGCCACTTCGCAAACTAATCTCATATATCTGAATTGCTCAATTAATTCCAACTCTTTAACCTTCATTGCTGACATATGTAAATTCTTTCGACTCAACGCATCAGCTACCACATTCGCTTTTCCTGGATGATAATTTAAACCGAAATCATAATCCTTTAACAACTCCAACCATCTTAGTTGTCTCATATTCAATTCCTTATGATCAAAGAGATACATTAAGCTCTTATGGTCACTAAACACTTCAAATCTAGAACCATAAAGATAATGCCTCCAAATTTTCAATACAAAAACAACTGCAGTAAGTTCTAAATCATGCGTAGGATAGTTCTTCTCATGAGTCCTCAACTGCCTTGATGCATAAGCAACTACCTTATCATTCTGCATAAGCACACCGCCTAAACCCATCTTAGAAGCATCACAATATACCACAAAAGGTTCTCCCGGATTAGGCAATGTCAAAATCGGAGCCAACATCAATCTCTTCTTTAATTCTGTAAAACTCTATTTGCACTGAACATCCCACACAAAAGCTCTACCTTTACAAGTCAATTTAGTCAACGGAAGTGTCAACTTAGAAAAACCTTTGATAAACCTTCTATAATAACCAGCTAATCCTAAAAAGCTTCTAATCTCGATATCCGACTTTGGAGTTTCCCATTGCAACACAGCATCCACCTTTGATAGACCTACAACAATGCCACTACCTGAGATCACATGACCAAGAAAACTAACCTCCTTTAACCAAAATTCACACTTAGACAACTTTGCATGCAACTTCTTCTCTTTCAAAATTTAAAATACTACTCTTAAATGTTTTGTATGCTCTCCTTCGGACTTAGAGTAAATCAAAATGTCATCTATGAACACCACTACAAACCGATCCAAATAAGTATGAAAGATACGGTTCATGTATTCCATGAATACTCCCGGCGCATTGGTAACACCGAAAGGCATCACAGAATACTCATAATGTCCATAACGCATTTTGAAAGTGGTCTTCTGGATATCTTCATCCTTCACTCTAATCTGATGATATCCCGACCTCAAATCAATCTTACTAAACACACAAGCACCCACCAATTGATCCATCAAGCCATATATTCTTGGAAGCGGATACTTGTTCTTAATCGTCACTTTATTCAATTGTCTATAATCCACACAAAGCCTCATACTTCCATCTTTATTCTTTACTAACAACACTAGGGCTCCCCACCGTGATACACTTGGCCTCACAAACCTTTTCTCAAGTAACTCTTCCATTTGCTTCTTTAATTCCGACAATTCAGACGCAAACATCCTGCATGGTGCCATAGAAATAGGTCTGGTACCAGGTACAAGATCAATAACAAATTTAACTTCTCTCTCTGGCGGTACATCAATAATTTCATCAGGTAAAACTTCAGGAAATTTACGCACCACCCACAATTACTCAATCATATCTTGATTCTCGACAAATAGCGACACCATCAACGAGAACATCTGAGCCTCTTCTTGCATCAACTTCCTTAACTTTCTAGCAGACATCAGACCAGCTTCCTCTTCCTCAGAAGTAGAAAACCTCAAAGACTTGTTATAACAGTTAATATAGACGTAGTTATGCTCTAACCAGTTCATACCCAGAATCACATCCATCCCTCTCAAAGACAAACAAACCAAATCAACAGTAACGTCTCTGTCGAAGATCGACAAAGTACACTTTAAACACACAAAAGAAGTAGTCACTGACCCCTTGGTTGGAGTGTCGACGACCATCTCTCCATTCAAAGAAGACAACATAAGACCCAATATTTCAACACAATCAACATAAGACCCACGATTTTGTTGGTGCTTACCCCTATTCTCACTAATAAACTTATAATGAGCATTATTATCCTCTTCATAAATTCTACAAATATCAATCAAATCAGAAAACACACAGATCTTCTAGTATCCAACTGCCTTCTTGATCTCTGGGCGTAACCCATTCTCAAACTTGATACACTTTTAAAACTCAGCATTTGCCTCGCTATAGTGCGGATAAAAGTTAGCCAACTCAACAAACTTTGCAGCATACTCAATAAACTTTGCAGCATACTCAACAAACCTTGCAGCATACTCACCAACTTTAAACAGAATCAATTCATACATATTCACCACTTCTCATATTTTTAACAACATAAACGCAATTAAGAACAATCACACAACAACTCAGAATGCAATACAGAATGCAACTCATCTTTATGCAAATGCATGTGGTACCAATGGAGCAGAACTCCCATCTTAAAAATCTGCCAATAAATAGAGGTATCAACAAGGCATAAACCTTCTTCGCAGTTGCCAATCCAGGCCATCACAGAGTATGAAAATGTGTATGACTCAATGAATGCACTATAACATACTCACAACAATCATCATTCATCATAAGGCATAAGCCTACATCACCATTATTACCAATAAATAGAGGTAATTCATCATCATTTTAAATTCCCTGCAACTTCACATTAACAACAAGAATACACAACGACAATCACAAAAACACAACAACTTAACTTAATTCAATATTGTCCATAAGCCTATCACATCAATCAACAATTCAATCATTAGCATAATCAGATAACAACTTAGCAATAATTCACACAACACGGGTAACGACCAAAACATGGCACGTACGGGAAAAAGGGATAGGAAACTACGTGCCTCTCGACATGCATAGTAACTTGGACGGCATAACAACTAATCCATACTCCTCGACATGCATAGGTAAAAAGAAGATAAAGACCCACTTATACTCCTCGACATGTCCTGCAACCTAGTACTAATCGACAATCCAACACATACCCCCTGACATGCCTCGCAGACTAATATACTGCTCAGTACCTAACACCATCAGCATCCTCCTCGACCACTAGTTCGGCCAACAACACAAACATGCTACTACGTCTTAACGACCACACCAATACCATTCATAACTTCTGGTCAACCGCTCGAAATAACACAACAACGGGCAACTATATTTCCTATAACATGTTTATCAAACATACAAAAAAGTCATGTTGAAACCTTCCTAAAATGACTACTTTAACAACTTACTACTTTTCCTACCAATGACTTGGAATAACCTAACATCCTAACGATCATCATGACCAGTAATCACAATCCTAACCTATCCGTCGATTAAACCGGCTATCACACAGATACATAAAACGTCCACAACATACAACCTGGCAACTTCATGTCACATGTTCATTAAACGGTCATACAATACTTCCAAATGGCCACAACATGAATAAACGAGAAACTTCACTAGCAGATCAGAAACATCAATGCGCAACAATCATAAAACGACCAATTCCCACGTAATACACATCATAAGTCCCATTATAATGTCAGAACCCCGCCCTTACCTAGATTGAAGGTTGCTCAACCAAACTTCCAGCCGACAGCTTGCTTTGCTCTGCTCGACACCGGGCAGCTTGCTCGTCTTCCACCCGACTCTTCCGGTCAACGTACAGAGCTTCTTAAACACTAACTAAAACAATTCCTTGTGTTAGCTTAGCCTTATATATCAATCCTATTGGGCCTAACCTATACACCCCCACTTTACTACTTGTAACCAATAGCATAAATCTAACATTATATATATATATATATATATATATATATATATATATATATATATATATATATATATATATATATATATATATATATATATATATATATATATATATATATATATATATATATATATATATATATATATATATATATATATATATATATATTCTCTTAATTCCAACATTATAATTATTATTAATCAACTAATTAATTAATTAATCATAATCCACCAACTCATACCCATAATTCTTAACATCTCGCAACTTCGCAAATAATCCAAAACAATAATTTAATTAAATAAATAATTAATTAAATTACGGGCGTTACAAATATAAACATTTTCAGACTCAGATTAAATCGTTCATAGACTTATTCTGATACTTCTCCCAGTTAAAGTCAAGCCAACATTTTTGGCTCAGTTTAGATCGACCACAAGTTTATTCTGATACCTCTTCCAAATAAATAATACCATGGATATCTTCTGGCTCAGATTAAATCAACCAGATATTTATTCTGATAATTCTCCCAGTTGAAAATAGGCCTATTCCTCTGCTGGCTCAGTTTGAATCAAGCATAGATTTATTCTGATACTTCCTCCAATTGAAGTCAATAGTTACTTTGGATGGCATCTATAAGCCCATCTTCGACGAATCTTCGTCACCTCTCCAAATGGCATCTATAATCCCATTCTCGGTACAATCAACCAACAACATTACTTCTTGCACAAGCGCGTGCAAATTTCTAGGCAGTTAAGTGTTCAATCCTCTTCCATCTTCAAGTCACGAAAGGAGAATAAGTCGATATAAATCTTCGGGTTTAAGAAGATTAAACAAGGGCAACTGTTGTACCCCAAAATCTTCCCTCCCATTTTCCTCAATACATTCTTTCAAGGCTCCTCAAATACTCAAGCTACTCAAGGGTTGACCAGTAAATTCTCCTCCTAGGTAATAGGTCCATAACTAGGGTTTCATCTTGCACAAGGAAGAATGGGTTTCAAGGGTCTCAAGTTGTTTCAATGGTTCTCCATAGGTCTTCAACAATGTTCATGTCAAATTTTAAGTCTTGCATCCCAAGTTTGCTCAGTCAATGGCTCAGATGATTGAAAATCAACTATATTGGTCAAAAAGTCAACTATGGTCAATGTACAATCAAACTTTAATATTTTTGGTCAACATCAACATTCTAAAACTATATTCATCATTTGATCAAAGGTTGATCATTATTCCCCAAGGAAAGCTCTCAAATCATTGAAAGTCAAGAATTTCCAAACTAGGGTTTCCTTAGGAGAAGTCAATTGAACTTTGACCATGCATAACTTTCACATACTTCATCAACTTTTCCCAAACCAAAGCTCATTTTGAAGAAAATTCAATTCTCTACAACTTTGTTTTTATGCTCAAGTCCAAAGAATGCTTCATTTGAAAGATATGAGTTAATACATTATAGTCCATTTTCAAAAGTCAACAAAAGACATTTTTTGTCAAGACAACTTACATCAAGATAATGTCTCCAAATGCAAAAATGATTAAAAGAGAAAGTGTAGAGGAAATATTGAGCTTTAAAAAAATTCCATGATCATCTTCAAAAGATGGAAATTAAGTAAGTTATTAGTTGCACAAGTTAGGAAATTTGGAGGAAGTTCATGAAATACAAAACATGCAAACTTGAAATTTTGAACTTATGGCCTAACTTTTTGAGCTTCATACATGCTCATGACCTTATGAGAGACCCATAAATCCACTCATACTTTGTCCTATACCTTATTATTATTTTATTTATATTTTATTTTGTTTTTATTTAAATAAATTCAAAATAAATTGAATAAAATTATAAAACTATGGGTTAGTGCGCATGGGCCTGGCTTTTGGTCAGCATTGAGGCCCAAATTCAAGCCAGCAACATTCCAAATTCGTGCAAGGCATCCAAGAGACAAGAATCATGAAAAGAATACAAGTTTTCAATGTGTTGGAATATTAATTTCATGGGAATGAATACCTTGTCCCTTTCCATACTTGTTGGCTCCTTACTCCCTCTATATAAAGTGCATCAAGCCACGAGAAAAAGGACACAATTACACTGCATAACAAAACTCTCCAAAATTTTCCAAAGTTTCAAAAGAATAGGGTTAGTATCAATCTCATTCCTCAGCAGTTCTGAAGCCAATCTAAGCCCTCCATCGTTTTCCTGGACTTACCAGGAGCCAATACCAATCCCTATCCTTTGCGAATCAACTCCAGAAGTTGCCTTTATATCAACTTCAATTGGTAAGATCGATATGTTTCATTTTCTCAAAGTTTACATAGTTTAAATCCTTGTAAACATGATTGTCTCATTCATATGCATTTTATGAAGCTTTCTAACGTGTTACATGTAACTTTAGATGAAGGAGTTAGATCATGCCATTGTTAGGGCAGGATCTTAAGAGAGCTTCAAATCTCTCAATCCGGCCACCTTCAGACTAAGTGCACCTCACCGTCAGATCTGCAAGGTCCAAATTAGTGTACCTGAATATTTTGTTTTTATTCTTTGAGCCATTTTTGTAGGTTTGCATTTTGGTGTAGCCCGAGAAGACAACCAGAAGGCTGACTCCAGCGTGCTGACTTTGTTAGCCCATATGCCATCACCTAATTGGTCCATTCAAGTCCACCTGGATGCGCACATTTTAAAATGGAAAATATAATTGATTTTATATTATATTCATTTGTTTGCGTTACACTAACATATGAATCACGCCCCCTAGTGGCAACACACATGCACATAAGACACTCACTCGTCTGGTCCTGGGTTCGATCCAGGTGCAAGGCGTTTTTTTTCTTCTTCATATTTATCATTTCAGAATAGGTATAAGCGGAGCCCAGAACGTGCATGGTGTATATAACATCTAGGCCATCCAATCTCAAGAACTCCAGATCCCACGCCTCAATACATCCAGCTCCATGGTGCACCCCAAGGAGCATTCTCCGCAGGATCTTCCGGGCGCCTGGGCCCTCTTGCTATTGGGTATGGGATTTTTTTGAAATGCACCCTCCCCCCCCCATTTCTTTGCAACGCTGGCCCATAATCTTTTTTTATTGTTTATTTTATTTTAATTTTTTCTTTTAATAACTTTTCTTTTTAATAATAAAATCATAAAATAAAAAAAAGATTAGATTTAAGCTGCCTTGATTAATTAATTTAATTTTCAAAATTTTAAATTAATTAATTTAATCACTTGATTTTTTTTTTACTAATATAATTAGAATTAGGCTTTAATTATCACTCAATTATTTTTTCTAAACAAAAAAAACACCAAAAATATTTTCTTACTTGAATTTTTTAGGGTTTTAGATATTTTTCCTCTTCAATCTCCTCGCATTTATTTTCGTATTTTTTTCCATAATATTGTAACTGTCCATAGTTTGTAATAACTAATTAGGACCTTGACCTTCTTATCCCAATATTTTTGGTTTGTACTCCCCCATCCCCGAAGCCATGTAATAGCATAGTTTACTTCCGACACTTTTTATTTTCCGCCCTTATGTATATATCTAATTGCTAGAATAAATAGGCGTGCATGGCAAGACTTAAAAGTAAATAGTAGAAAACCTAACATTTAAGATAAATAACTGCAAACATAACACACTTTGCACACACGCACCACTAAGGTACCTCCACATGTTGCCTTCAGAAAATAAATAGTCACATCTCTCGAGCGTGAGAAATTTTAGCAAAGACCCTTTGGTTAAAAGATCATAGTCACTCGATGACCCTTCAATGTTGCCTCAGTAAATGATCTTGATACCTTAGGGTAATTTCTAAAATATATTATGAGTTGCATTTGTGATTGTATGATGACCCACGCATGTCCCTTAATCATCCAACGATAGGGCTTCCTACTAACTAATGGTAGGACAACACTATTTAAAGGAGGAGGAAAAGAACAAAGACTTTTGAGTAGGTAGATAGTTCTTAATTGCTTGATCATAAAACAAAACAAATTTCCACACCTACACTCTCTTTTCTAAATATTTTAAGACACAACACTTTGTATGCATTCTCAATGATACGAGTATCATTACAAAGTTTGCCGCACTAAGGCATCTTTTTAAAATATTAAAAAAAACACACTTACACAAAAAGCATTTTTTCCATAACCTACCCCCTTACTCAGAAAAATTCTCCAAAGGTCTTTCTTGTTCTTTTCACCTTTTCCTTTATTGGATAAAAGAAAAGTCGGTGGCGACTCTTACTAACCGCAACATTTATGATTTAAAACGTAAAACCAGTAAAGTTATTTCTCCCACTGTAGCACACCTAACCAAAACTGTTAAAGCAAAAGGAAGGAATATAGCTATTACTCCTGACTAAAGGAGATAAGGAAGATGTCTTCTGCCTTCCAATTATCCAACCCATCACTAGTGGTAGGGAATATCCAACTGTTGAAGTCACAATCACTGTTTACATCCTCTATAACATTAACTCCATTGTTGCTAATACCGAACAAAGGTCTTCCAGCCTGAGCGCGACAAATATCCCTCTAAACTTTTGTAGTAAAGCCCAGACCAAACTTGTTAGATTTAAAAGGGATATCAGGTAGCTGATCCCAAATTATACTACCACCTTCTTCAATAGTAGCTTTGGCATCTTTTAAGGAATCCATCTTGTGCGGAGTTTTGGTGATCTTTGGAATGGCAGAAATATCTTCAACAGCAGCAAGGAAAATCACTTCAAAGGTCTGACAGGGTGTTTCAATAAATTCTCCGTCCATCTCCATGTATCAGAGTGAATTGTGGTGGCTGACAATATCCTCCTCTTCTCTATAGACAATAACAGTCTTTCCTTTTACCGGATACTTGATTTTCTGGGGCAAGGTGGAGGTGACAGTGCCTTCCCAATGGATTCAGGGGTGTCCCAATAGACAAGAATTGACCGGTAGAATGTTCATTACATAGAAAGTAGACTCAAAGATCTGTGAACCCACTTAAATGGGGAGGTCTACTTTTCCATGCATCATTCTTTTGGATCGATCGAAGGCCTGAGCTATGATATTACTGGGATTCAGCACAACTCCTTCACAATCTAGTTTGTCGAGAGCACCCTTCGGGAGAACATTCAGTGAAGAGCCAGTATCAATCAACACATGAGCCAACATAGTGCCCCTACATTCAATGGAGACGTATAGGGCCCTATTATGATTTCTCCCTTTCGGAGTCAAGTCAGCATCGGAGAAACCTAAACCATTATCAATTGTCAGACTAGCCACGTAGCTTCCAAATTGATCAACCAAAATTTCTTGCGGCACATGAGCGGTCTTTAAGAACTTTACTAAAGCATTTGCATGGGCTTCGGAACACAACAATAAAGAAAGTACGGAGATTTTAGACGGGGTTTATCCTAACTGTTCAACAATTTTTTAATCACTTCTACGAATGATCTTTAAAACCTCTTCCAAATCCCATCCAAAGGTATCCTTGACTGCAGCTTCTTTTGATGCCTCCGCATGGGTAGGCTCTTTCATTGGCTCTTTACCCCGAGCCACGACAGTTGTCTTGGTCATTGTGACTTGAACAGGTGGAGATATTTTCGGGAAGAAAATCCTTCTGCTTCTTGTAATTTTGTTGGTTCCTGCATAATTGTAAATGCTGGGATCAGCCTCTTCATTATCTTCGTCGGACAACTCTTATTTAATATCATGGAAATATACGTTAGACCCATAATTCCATGGAATAGACTTCTTCAAGAAATATGGGATGGAACCAGGTGTTGTAATAACCAAAGGAGCAGATTTCGGGTTGGCGGTAATCCTTACAGGACCCTTAGAAGTGATCCTGAAATGAGTACTGGAGATGACAGACAGATCTTGGTATAAGCCGTCAGCAAACAGAACTTTTTCAATCAGAATAATAAGTTCATTAATCAGGCGTTGAACACCTTCCTTCAGCAATCTGCAGCTGTTGGGTTGGACTGCACATTAATAACATCCTTAAGCATAACCCAGAAATAAACCGGCTTGTAACAAATTCTTCTTGATGGTAGAGAGAGGAATGCCCACATTACTTATAGAGATAATATACAACACATCTTCAATAGCACTTATGCCCTTGTCATGCTTGGGCATAGGTGCAGTAATCACATTTGGAGTCTTCGGAGGATCAAACTCAATTTCCTTATTATCGATCATATCCTGAATCTTACTCTTCAGGGGCCATCAATTATTGGTGTCGTGTCTAGGACTGTTCGAATGATAAGCACACCTCGCCTTCAGATTATACTTTAGAGAGGAGGTGTTGGGATTCTGAGGAGGATCCCGATGTGAAATGAGATCAGCTTTCAACAAATGTTGTAATGCCTGAGATAAATGCATGCCAATTTTGTTAAACTGCCTCGGTAGAGCATCTGGCCTTTGTCGATTACTCTATTATTGTTGTTGAACAGGCGCTGGATTAGAAATCAACACTTCTCCCACAGACTGATGGCGGTTATTTTTGCTACGACTCTTCTGGCCTTAGACAACATTGATTTCTTTTATACCTCCAAATGGATTCTTTGTAGCATTAGAAGATGTAGCCATTGGAATCTTCCCAATCTTGATACCCCTTTCAATTCTTTCTCCAATCAAAATAATATCCGTAAAACTAGATGACGAGCTTCCAATCAACAGATTAAAGAACGAGCCTGTCAGAGTGCCTATGAACATATCCACCATTTCCAGATCATTCAAGGGAGGTTGCACCCTTCCAGCCAAGTCCCTCCATTTCTGTGCATATTCCTTGAACCCTTCATTAGAGTCCATGGACATATTATGCAGTTGCACTCGATTTGGTGCCAGGTCAGCGTTAAATTGATACTTCTTATACAAAGTAGCAACCAAGTCTTCCCAGGTATGAATGTTGGTTCCCTCCAGCTGATAGAACCATTCCAGTTGAGTGCCAGCCAAACTTTCTTGGAAGAAATGGACCCATAATTTCCGGTCAGCAGCGTGAGGTTGATTCTTTCAGACGTACGACCTCAAATGGAGTTTAGGACAAGAGACCCCATCATATTTAGAAAACAAAAGAACCTTGAACTTAGGTGGGATGACCACCCCCCGAAACCAGACCTAATTTACCAAAATCCAATCTATTCACCTTCTGGATTTCCATAGCCTTGAGTATGTCTTCCAACTGCTTATACTTGTCATCTGCAGGAGGGTATTGTTCGTCAGAGTATTATTCATCTTCATGAGCATTCTCATAACCCTGGTTGTGCCTCCCTTTATTCTTGATGCTTCTACCATCTTCTTCTTGGTTGTCGTCTTCCTCAGAGGAGACATCATCCACTTGGACTGGTTGAGCAGCACCTTTGAACCCTCTCCCCATGTTGAGGACAACAGCTGGCTTCTTGGTCTTCTTTTTCTTTGCGACAAGCGCCAAGAGCTCTTTCTGCCCATGTGCCAGGTTCAGAAGAGTATCTTGAAATTGTGCATGTTGAGCCTGGAGATCCTTGACATTTTGTTCAAGGGCCATTTGAGGTAAGTGCACCATGAGGACCATCTCTTCGAGCGTAACCAAATTGACGTAGAGCCAGAGAAGGGTTGTAAGTAATACCTCCCCTAATTCCAAGGAGTGGAACATTAGGGAATTCCCCACAGTGATCAATGATAGTAATATCCTCATGAGATCGAGAACACCAGTAAATATCTGCATAAGAAAGTGACATTATTCTTTGCGACCACCTCAAACCTTGTTCATTATTCATTACGGATCAGGGAAGGTGCAAAATAAAAAACCTAGACACCAGAGGTATCCAACACATGAGAGTTCCTCGCCTCTTCATAGTACGAGTGTGAAGATAATGCAGAATGTCTCCGAGCAAGGTAGGCACAAGATTACGAGCAAGGAAAATCTTGACGGTGTTCACATCTATGAGTTGGTCTGGATTAGGGAATAGTACCAACCCATAGATTACAAAAGCCAAAATATCTCTGAAATCCTGGAAACTCATGGCATCCAGAAGTAGCTGAGCCTTCTCAATCATAAATTTAGCCAAAAAACCTTTGACTCCGCTTGTTGTTTCCCAGTAGGATATAATGCCAGACTGCTTCAGATGTAAGACTACTGCAATAACTTCTGATTTTGAAGCTTCCTCTAAATCGGTGAAGGGCATATGATCAAGAACAGACACTCCTTGTAATTGAGAGAACTCCTCCATAGTGGGTACCAACTGATAATTAGGAAAGGTGAAGTAGTAATGTGCAGGGTCAAAGAACTGGAAGAGAACACTCATCTTGTCTTCGTCAAAACTCTGGGTAACCAGACTGAGTAGTCGACCATGACTTTTGATAAATGGAGAATTGTCGGGAACCCTTGAGACTAACTCTTTAAGTTGAGGAGGCACCCTTCCAAAGTTGACCCGGATAGTGTTTCTGCGAGCGGAGGCCATAGTCTGCAAAACAGAACAAAGATAAATTCCTTAGTCCTTGAAATGGTTAGTGAAAATTACTATGGTATGAACGTTATGATGCATGATGTTATGTTCGAACAAATAATCATACACAAATAAAAACACACAAGGCCTTAGGTTTAAGCTTGCATGGAGTTTGGAGGTAAGTACCCTGTTGAAGTTTTAGTTGGCTCAACCTGTCCTAAAAGAAGTAATCGGGTTCTAGGAGTCTCAATATCACTGATCTTTCTCTCAGGCATTATTTTAGCATAAGCATCTGATTTGCGACGGAAATATCCCAAGAGTCTGACCTCAATGAGTGCAGCATCGAGTGTCAACCAACTTCACTCTGGACCAAAGCCGGCTACCTCGCTACTTTTTAATGAATAAGTTGTGCCAACTAAGGTTCTACGGTCAGTTAGTGCTTTATGACACCATACGGTAGCCCATCATTCTCCTTGACTTAACTCAAGGGACACTGGAACCAACCAATGTGTCGCACTAATGTAGCCATCGCTTCAACCATATCAGTATACGCTGTAAAATTTTCACGATCTATTGCTACTTATCTAAAATGCCCCAGATCCAGGTATAAGATCTATACAGGAATAACCCAAACAATCCTTAAACATAAATCAGGAAAATCAAACAATGAAAGCATTTAAATGTGAACTATCTCTAAGGTAACCCCACTTTTAGTCTTCCCCAGAAGAGTCGCCAGTTCTATAATATTGTGGCAGAACTGACTTTTGGTTTTGCGTTTTATCGCAAATGTTGTGGATAGCAAGAGTCGCCACCGAGTTTTCTTTTATCCAATAAAGGAAAGGGTGAAAAGAACAGAAAAGACCTTTCGATAATATTTCTGAGTAACGGGGGTAGGTTATGAAAAGGGAAGGTGTTAGCACCCTTTTAATTTGTAGTTATCTACGTGCTCTTAGTTGCTAGCTCACTTAGAAATGCTTTTTGTGTAAGTGTATTTGAAAATATTTTGAAAAGATGCCTTAGTGTGGCAAACTTTGTAATGATTCGCGTATCGTTGAGAATGCATACAAAGTATTTGGTCTTTAGAAATATTTTAGAAAAGAGAGTGTATGTGTGAGAAATTGTTTTGTTTGCGAGTAAGCAACTACGAGCTATCTACCTACACAAAAGGTCTTTCTTCTTTTTCTCTTTTCCTTTAGATAGTGCTATCCTAGCATTAGTTAGTAGGTAGCCCTATCATTAGATGTTTGAGGGATAGGCATGGATCATTGTACAATCACCAAGGCAACTCGTAGGACACTTTAGCAATTATCCTAAGGCACTAAGATCATTTACCGAGGTAGCATTGAAGGATCATCAAGGGACTACGATCTTTTAACCAGAGGATTTTTGCTAAAGCGTCCTATGTTCGAGGAACATGACTGTGGTTTTCCAAAGGTAAGAAGTGGGGGTCACCCTAGAGGTGCGCGTGTGCGAAGTGTGTTGTGTTTCAGTCATGTTGATCTTGGATGTTAGGTTTTCTAACGTTTACTTTTAAATATTACCATGCAATTCTATTAAGATAGCAGTTAAATATATACAAGCATTCATACAATAGTGCAAAAAGTAAAAAATGCGGGAAAGTGAATCTACGCTATTACAGTGCTTCGGGGATGGGGAGTAGAAAACCACAAATGTGGGGAAGAAAAATGTAAAGAGTGCTAATTTTAAACTATTACATCCCTTTGTCAATTAAATAATTCATGAAAATAAAAATGCAAAAATAGATAAGCGCGTGGAGATTGTGAAAACGGGAAGCAAGTTAAAAACCTAAAAAAATTTCTAAGGGTTTAAGAAAATACTTTTTGTTGTTTATGTTATGGAAAAATAATTGATGTGATTAAACCTTGTTCTAATTAATTTTTAATTAATAAAATAAAATCATAGTGATTAAATTAAATTAATTTTTATCAAAAATTAAATCAATTAAATAGAAACCTAACTCTATTTTTTTTATAATAATTTTATGATTTTTGTTATTTTTCTGATTAAATAATAAATGATTAAAAAGAAATAATTAAATTTAAAAAAAAAGTTTAATGGGCCTGCGCTATAAAAGAAAATGGGGGGGTGTTAGAAAGCAAAATTCCAGGCCCAATAACAAGAGATCCCAGACGCTTGGGAGATCCAGTGAGGACAGTTCTTTGGGGTGCACCATGGGTCTGGTTTTCTTAAGCGCTGGATCTGAAATCCTCAGATCTGATGGTGTGGAATTGAGCTACATCGTATGCGTGTTGTGCTGCATGGCATGGGATATGTGAATGAAAACATGGAAAAAGAAAAACTTCTCATGCATGGATCGAACCCAGGACCAGGCGTATGAGAGACTTAAGTGCAAGTCTTCTGCCACTGGGGTGGCTTGTACATCTGGTATGTTAATTAAACAAAAACAATATAATTCAAACTGAAAGTTAATTCCAGACAAGAAAAACACGCGCGCTCAAGTGGACCATGGAAATTTGAATGAACCAAACATAATGCTCCAAAATGCCATGCGGTTAGTCAACGGTTCAAACCACCGTGAAAGGTGTTTTCCACATTCTCCAACGAGAAGAAATTTGAAAACCTGCGAGAAACACAAAATCAAAACACACAAGGTACCCTACTCCCCTTAAAATTTCCCCCTGAATCCGAATCTTGGATCCGTTTGGGCTAAAAGTCCTTGTAACATGAAATCCGAAGCTTAAGAAGCTCCTTGCCCTAACTATGGCGTGATTAAATAAAATGCATATGAATGAAACAAGCATGTTTGTAAGGATTTAAACTGTGATAATATTGAGAAAATGAAACCTACCAATTTACTAATCGGAGTTGATGTGAAGGAAGCTTCTAGGGTTGATTCACAAAGGATAGTGATTGGTACTAACTCCTGGCAACCTCAGGAGGACGATGGAAGGCTTAGATTAGCTTGAGGACTGTTGAGGAATAAGATTAATGCTAGCCCTAAAATTTTTAAATTTTGGAGAATTTTAGAGGTTTGTTTAGACAGTGATTTCGTGTCCCTTTGGATCTGACTTGCTTGCATTATATAGAGGAAGGAAAAGCTTCACTAAACATGGAAAGAATCAAACCATCAAGCCATATTTTAAAACCAAGAATCAACATTTGAAAACTTGCCATTTTGAGTTATTTCTCTTGCCATTTTTAAGCTGCGCGAATTTGGAATGTTGTAAACAGGTTGTCACGAGTTGTTGGGCTTGTAGATGATTGGAACTAAAAGGCCCAAGCCCTTATACCATTGTTCCACATTTATTTGATTTTATTTATTTTTTAAATGAATAAAAATTCAAATAAAAAAATAAAATCATGAAAAATATGTGAATGGATTTATAGGTCCTCTAACATCCTATGAACATGTTTCAACATAAAAAATTAGGCCCATAAGTTCAAAATCTCAAGTTTTCTTAATTTGCATTTCATGAATTTCCTCAAAATTTCCCAACTTGTGCAACTCATAACTTGCTCAAGTTTCATATTTTGAAGGTGATCTTGGACTTTTAAAAATCTCAAGATGTCCTCTATAATTTCTCTTTTGATTATTTTTGCATTTGGAGACTTTATCTTGATGTAAGTTGCCTTGACAAAAAGTGTCTTTTGTTGAATTTTGAAAATGACTTGTAATGTATTAGCTCATATCTTTCAAATGAAGTATTTTTTGGACTTGAGTATAGATACAAAGTTGTAGAGAATTAAATTTCCTTCAGAATGAGCTTTTGTTGGGGAAAAGTTGATAAAGCATGTAAAAGTTATGCTTGGTCAAAGTTCAATTGACTTTTCCTAAGGAAATCCTAATTTGGCATTCCTTGACTTTTGATGATTTGAGGGCTTTCATTGAGGAATCATGATCAACAATTGATCAAATGATGAATATCAATTCAAAATTTTAATGTTGACCAAAAATCTTGAAGTTTAACTATAGGTTGACCATAGTTGACTTTTTAACCAATATAGTTAATTTTCAATCATCTGAGCCATTGACTGAGCAAACTTGTGATGTATGACTTGAAACTTGACATGTACCTTGTTGGAGACCTATGGAGAACCATGGAAATAATTTGAGAGCTTTGTAACCCAAATTTCCTTGAGAAACTCAAAACCCTAGTTGTAGACTTTTGGCTTGGGAGGAGCACTTGACTGGACAATCCTTGAGATTTTTGAGCATTTGAGAAGCCTTGAAAGAATTCCTTGAAGAAAAATGGGAGGTCAAATTTTAGAGTACAACATAATGCATGTACATCGTCAGTAAGGTTTTACTCAAAATCATATCGTATGAGGTTCTTGGTATATTTCTCTTCATCCTCCTTCCAGAGGTTTTACTTTATCAAACAAGAGTTGAGTACCAAAAAAGCATAAAGAACATAAATGAGTGAATATTAATAGATTAATTTAAGACAAACATATTCAATGCATTGTGATTTAATATTAAAAATAAACAGTTTTTCATATAAGAAAGTACTTAACAAAACAAGAAAGATTACAAATGAGAATGCAAATGAAACTAGAAATTTCCATATTGAGGAGGCATGACTCTATATGGACTTATCGCTTAGGATGACCTTTAGTAGTCTTGATGCTTACTCGGGCACAGGATTCCCATTCTTATCTGGTGTGAGAAGAATTTAATTTGAATCAATAAGGTATTGGACCTTGCTTTTGAATTGGTCACAATCTTCAATTGCATGGCTAGATGCCCTAGAGTGATATGCGCACATGACATTCACATTACATCCTTTAGGAATAGGTGATGGAGGAGGACCAAGATCCTTTAACTCGACCAACTAGAGATTAAGAAGATGATGAAGTAATTGATTGTAAGTCATAGGAACTAGGTTAAACTTCCTTGGTGGCCTCCTTGATCTTTGTTGGCCCGACAGGGCATGGGGACGGTATCTGTTAGGACCATACATTTGATTATTATGACTCAAAATAGACACTGAATGTCATAGAGGAATCATTAGGAGTGTAAATTGTGAATTAGGTGTCTTAGGATGTGAAGTAGAGCCTCGAGAACGAGAGGTAACCACCACTTTCTCTACTGCAAAAGGATTTATATGTATATTAGAACCATCTAGAGTGAACAGAAATGCCATGTCATTAAGCAAGTCACGAAAATTGTACTTCAATGCCACACATTCCTTTACATTGTGACCCACACCATGAGAATGGAATTCACAACAGGCGTTAGCATCATAGCTTGTGGGGAAATATTTAATAGACATGTTTCAGAGAATGACCAATTGAGACTGTAACAAGAGCTGGAGTAACTGTGAATACAACATTGATATGGGGTTGAACTAAGTCTCGGGCCTCTTCTGTTGTGGTTCATGAGTTACATGCCTCTGATTCTCTTGGTGAACCGGAAGTAACTTTTGGCGAAAAGATTTCGGTTCCCCGGGTTGTGAAGAAGATCCAAAAGGTACCCTGTGGCGCACTGCAAAACCTACAAAATGAGGAATGAAATTAACTCATGTGATATCAATAGGCGCGAGATCGTTTCTTTTCTTCAACATTCTCTTCAAAACTTCCATAACCAAACTCACTTGAGTCCTCAACTGACCGACCTCTTCATTGAGTAGATTTTGACCATGGGCCATAGCTTGGATGTCCACCATAAATAAACCCATATGAGCCCTCATTTCATCCCCCATCTCAGTTAAAACAGCTTGAAGTTGTTCCATGTTTGATCTCTAAACACGTAACAGTGGGGAGTCAAGATTTGTAGTTCTGAAAATAATACCAAGTTTGAATAAGAATCCCCCAATCTGAGTACCTATTATGAATGCATGAATATGCATGAGTAGATGCAATGCCATGTTTGATAATTTCTAAAGAACCCTCGTGCTTTGATTCTTTTGTAAATAAGAGATGGAAAAGCGTAACACAAGGCTCACAAGCACAATTCCTTGGAAATGGAAAGAACATGTGTGTTTAAAATGATGTTAACACATTATGTGTGCGCTAATATGGAATCAAGGTTACCATCACAAGGGATAAGTGTTGCACTGTTTATGAACTCTCTGAATATCACATGGTCAAAGGTCGGCACCAATATCAGAACTCAAGGAACCAAGTCTGAATATCATAGAATTAAAAGTTTGGCACCATTTAGGAACATAAGAACCAAGTGCCATGAATATCAACAACCGTATGGGATCAAATCCTCTGTAATGATGGATGATTGCTGAATTGCCAAAATAAATGGCTATCACAAGGTGAGAAGTCTAAAAAAACTGAGAGAACATATAGTCACCAACAAGAATAAAGTCACCAACAGTACCAAAAGTCACCACTAGGACCTATGATAATAATCCTTCCCCACTCATGGATAAAAACTAGGTCAGGGTAGGCAACGATGACTTGGAATCCTAAGTTCGCCTGAGAATACTACCGTCGTTACAACAAACGTGTGTGACAATAACAACTCATTTGAACCTCAACCAAGCACAAACCACATGATCATGCTAGTATGGAGCTGGGTCCAGTAGCAGTCATGATCCACTTTACTCCTAGTGTTCGTATTGTTCATCGCTCCGACCTAGGTATTAGGCCTTTTACCTCATGATAACACCAACCCAACAAGAAACACAGATCTGATACAACAAATAATAGTATATGGAAAGCAATAAAATGCGATGCATACATATGCTCAAATAATCATGTATAATAAATAGACTGAAATCATAAAAACAAACACCCAACGAAAATAAAACAAGAGCTAGGAGTGACTCCGGGATGGACCAACAATTGGTCAACTTATCCCCAGTGAAGTCGCCAGCTAAAGAAATTGGACAAATCATCTAAATAAACAATGAAGTCGCCATCGAACATTTTTTATCCCGCTAAAGGAAAAGGTAAACATTGAGTAAACCTGAAGGGTGAAATCATGATCAAAGGACTGAGATATCAGGTAAGGGATTCTGTTACATGAGGGGAAGGTATTAGCACCTCGCACACCCGTAGTACTCTATGGTATCCATTATTGTTGTTCTAATCAAAGGGTGTGTTCAAGTCTAATGCTTATGGGCTAAAAGAAAAATGCAAAGAGGGAATGCATGCAAAAGAAAACATGGGGAAAAGAAGGAAATATTTACAAAGTTTCACTCGGCTGAGCCCCATGACCAGATGGCTACGTATCCTTTTTAAGGAATCATAGTGTCATAGTTCGGCTCACATGTTTCGATTTGTTTTGTGTTTTTTATTAAGCAATGTTAAGTTTCACATTCTACCTACAACTCGACCTTTGGAGGCGGACAATGCTATATTCACAACTTCTAATAAGTAGACATGATGTAATCCGACCTTTGGGGAATTACGCATCATATTTCCTGAAGTAGAATTAACACATCCCTTTGAGAATTTTGGCTAAAAGACCAAAGGTGAAAAGAGTTTAGAATGGTTTGGTTGATTTTATCTTGAAAAAGATTTTCTTGTAGTTTTAGAGTGTTTTGAAGTTTAGAAAGAAAAAGAGAAGGTTTTTGTTTTAATGCATATGCAAAAGAGAAAGAAGATGCTAAGGGTAACTAACTAGTTTCTAACCCTAATGTTAACATGCGATGTTGATCCTAAGGTTGAGGATGAAAGGGAAATCCTAACTATGTTAGCATACAAAAACTTAAGGGCTAGGATAACTATCCTATAGGGAACATGCAATGAGACCAAAGTCGTTATCTCAATTCTAATTGAGTGACATCATCAATCATTAATAAAGTAAAACGACAAAATTATAAGGGGAGCATGCAAAGATCGAAGTCGTTTTCTCAATTCTTTTTGAGTGACATCATCAATCATCAACAAAAGTAAATGATAAAATCCTATGGGGAACATGCAAAGATCGAAGTTGTTTTCTCAATTCTAATTGAGTGACATCATTGATCATCAACAAACGAAGGCAAACATAAGCATAAACACAAATAGAAAATAAGTGTGAAATGCCTGCTACAGGACATTAAACAGTGACTTCAAGTGCACGCTTTTTATTTCCTACTTCTCATTATATCTAGAAAGCGGTAAAAGAGTGCGGAAATAAAACAGATAAGAAGTATACCAAACGGATACCAATCTGTAAATACTAAGCAATAGCAATAGAAACCCGAGAACTTCGCGAGCAACTAGCACCAATAAACAAAGTAATTAGAATATGCGTCAAACCATCAATAAGCAAGATCAGAATGTGTGTCGATACACATCCATATACCACCTGCACCAAATATTAATCCAAGCAAGTAAACAAAACATAATATGTATCGAACACATCTGAGTAACAAACAGAACACCTGTACAAGATATCAATCCAGACAAGTGATACAAAAAAACAATGTAACACAGAATATGTGTCAGACACATCCATATAACAAAACAATGTACCTGCATAAAATATAATTTATGCAAAATAATGCCTACAAGATAATACGGAATGTGTCAGACATATCTGTATAACAAAACAGGGTACCTGTATAAAATACAGTTCATGCAAGTAATATGAATCACATAATTACACAGAATGTGTGTTGGACACATTTGTATAATAACAGAGTATCTGCTCAAAATACAATTCATGCAAGTAACAAAAAAATCAAAGAAAAGAGAATTCACTATGCACACCAAACACAAGTGTTCATCGTAAATTGGTAACACAGGCATGTTTTTTCGATCGCATAATCAAGCGGTAATTACATGATCGAAAACTATCTAAAAGTACCTTGCGCAAATGAATAAAAGTGTTAGAAATAACAAGAAAGCGCTGTCGGAAGCAAACATTACTATCACAATTCAAAACAAGGCTAAATCATGAGAGAATGGGAATCAAATTCACATTGGAAGTACAAGAAAGAAAACCGGGAAGCCACACGGTTAAAATATAAATTGAATCGAAAAATATTATGGAATGAACAAACTCGACCATAATCATTCACAAATGAACATTAAAGCATATGCATGCATCAAGTGGAAGCAAAAAAACTCAAAGTTCACGTTTCTAACGGCTATAAAGCGTTATACCTGAAAATTAGGCGCGAAAATCATCGGAACGGAATCGGCTCAAAATCGCATGGTTGCATCCAAACATGTCAACGGATTAAAAAAGTAGGTCTCATGAATTAATTCTAAATGGAAGTGGTATTTTCATGCACGGGGTAACAACATTGTAAAAACGTAAACCTGTAGGAATTTCGATTTGGAACCATGAAAACTTGTCACAAACGCTATCCAAACGTCAAATCCAATTTCCTTGAGTCTTAACCATTAAGCCTGTGTAGCCTTATGCTCAAAAAGTGACTGAAACGGTGAAAATGAACCAAAATTCAAGTGTTGATTTAATTTCCAAATTCAATGTTTTCACATTAGGAAATGAGAGTTTATTCATGAAAGTAATTGGAAATTATATCAACACAATAAGTACAATGATATTTCCACAATTAATTCCAAAATTGTATGTGAACTTATAATTCGGTTTTTTAGATTTCAACATTTTTTTACCAAATCAAAATCGAAGTTCACATCAATTATGCAATTATCTATCCAATGCCTCTTTTTAACATATTCACAAGAATCAACAATTCAATTGCTTATAGAGTGTAATGTAAAGTCAAGAAAAGCTCATGAAATAAAGTATGTAATAATCCAAGTAAGCTTCACAAATTCAATACATGAATTTATACATTAAAGATTCAAATGTATACTAATTTAACATGTTAATCAAGAATTAAACTCAAATTTCCAACAAGCATCGACACTTTAAAACTTGAATAAGCACTTTTCATGAAAATCAATTAACTAAATAAGTGCTTATTCCAATTATCCAATTCTGGATTTCAACAATATTATCTTAATTTAACTCACAATCAAAAATTGAATTCAATTTCTAATTCAAGGCCTCAATCGAAGCTCAATTCAAGAATCAATACAAAAAAACTTATTCAAGACAAAGTGATTATGTAAAGCAATTAATAAAGAGAACTTACCAAGAATTAAAGAGGATATTGATGAAAATGATGATCGGAGCACCACGAGACGGAGGGAGTGAAGTTGTGTGATCGCGCAAAGAGGTAGAAGAAAGAAGTGTCGCAGTTGCAGAGGTCACCGGAGGGAGATGAGGGTGGCTGGTCGGTCGTCTGGCTATGAGGTTGTCTGATTACGGAGGGAGGAGAGAGTGAGGGTGCACCGCAGAGAAGAGAGAGAGAGAGAGAGAGAGAGAGAGAGAGAGAGAGAGAGAGAGAGAGAGAGAGAGAGAGAGAGAGAGAGAGAGAGAGAGAGAGAGAGAGAGAGAGAGAGAGAGAGAGAGAGAGAGAGAGAGAGAGAGAGAGAGAGGAGTGGACGGAAATTGAGCTTTCAAATTTTTTCAAATGAAGTCATTATGTGTTCTTGATGATTTTATGATAAAACCTCATTTTGATCCTTGAGCAATTTGAGAGAAAAGTTTTTGGTGTTTGTGAGAGTATGTCAATTATGAGAGAAAAAATCAGATTTAAAAATATATAGTGTGGGAAAATTGGGCCTTGAAAGTGTAATTGGATTGGGCCTCATTTTGACAATGTCAGCAAATGTGAGTACAAAATGCCACGTCACCAATGGTGTGAAATCTCAACTCGAGCTCAACTTGAAAAATGGAGATAATAAAGTTTGTGACGCGTTACCAAATGAACGGGCTCAATCGGATAAACAATGAGGTAGTTATGAATTTTTAAAGTTGCGCAGGCACTAACTCAGACACAATTCTTTTTCAGTGCAATATTTTTTACAGTCTAACTTACGAATCAGACCATAAACAGAATCCTTCAGAGTACCGTTTGAACTCGAGGTCTGAAGCAAAGTCGGAGCTAACAAAATTTGTGATCCAATGCTTCAAGAACCAGCTCGATATGATAAAAATTAAGGGAGTTATGAATTTTTGAACACCGAGAAAATAAAAAATTGTCAATCTTTTTCCATTGTAAAATTCTCTGGCAATGTGCACTTTCAGTGACTTTCTGAACAAATTTGGCTTCCGGCCCGAACATACAAAATGCAAGAGACATCAATATGGAATTTATGGTGAATTAACGGCTCCAAAACATTGAACAGGGTTAAAGTTATGAATTTTTGAATGTGTGAAAAACAACGGTTCAACACACTTTTCACTGTATTTTTTTGCTGTACATCTTCAACGAATTCACACATTCAGAGATCCTCTTCAAATAATTAACTCTCGGCCTGAACACGTGAATTAGAGAAGATATCAAGACAGATTTTATGGTGAAAGAGACACTCAGATGATGAGCCATCCAGAAGATATGAATTTTCGAACATCTGAAACATAGTGGACCAGCAAAACCAAAACTTTGGTTTTTAAAATATATAGAGGCCCTCCTCATAAAATTAACTTTCGGTCTGAACAGACAAAATGTAGAAAATACCAATATAGACCCAATTTCCAAAGAACCACTAAAAAATCCTTTTCAGACCAGAAGTTATGAGTTTCTGAAGTCCACTGTAAAATACTGATTCTCTGCTTAAATTGTTCTGCATCGACCGAAACACTTGATTTCCTCTGATGTTAAAGGCGTGTTGAAATACATGGCATCTTCTCATGAAGAGAATTTTTTTATTCACTGATAAGCATCATGTGGAATGCTTTGAGCACGTCTACTGATGAAATAAACGTCTTCAGTAACATGGTATATATGCATATGATGATGAAATATAAGCCAAATAAAAATAAAATGAAGAGGGTAAATTTTGGGGTACAACAGTGGGGGTGTTCATAATCAGGAGAAAGATAAGAAGATGAGCTCTAATGTCAAGCAATGCCTCCATAAGGCTGCATATGGCCATTTCATAGTGGTTATAAAAGTGTTAGGGTCATCCGATGTGGCCCTCTATAATAAACCTACAATGAAGGCTTTGGATGCTAAGAACCCATACATACCACCTCCCTCCATGCTGACCACCTTATTCCAGAATCTCCTCTAGTTAGTGATGCAGATACTATCTTCATGTGTATTAAATCCTTTCCCAAGGGGATGTCAAGTAGTAGAGATGGTTTACGTGCTCAACATATTTTAGATGCACCATATGGAGAAGGTTCTACTATGACGAAAGATCTCTTATACACAATCACTCTAGTTGTTAACTTATGGCTAGGAGGAAGATGTCCCATGAGTTTTGTGGAGTTTGTTTCCTCTGTACCATTGACACCGTTATTAAAGCCTGGTGGTGGAATAATTTCATACCCCAATTTTTGACCTAAGATCTCATCTTCATTTGCATTTTTTGTTTTATACATCAAGGTCATAAAATACGGTCGGTTTCAAATGTTTCACCTTCGAGCATTGTTTGTGCAGAGATTATCGAGTGTTGTGAACACTTTATCTTATGCATGACTAACTTCTAATCAATTACGAAGTGTATGTTTTTTTTCGTTTCTTTGATTTCATGTGCAGAAACGGGTCTGAATCAAGAGCATCAGGCGTCACGCCTCAATTAGGGTTTTGAGTCTCTCAAGCCAGAAGTACAGTTGATCATTGATTCTTGAAGACTGATTCATCAAGAGAATCGTGTGTTTATTTTCATGCTCTGTTCAACAAGTGGCCTCAAGCTCCTCTTAAATTCTTTAAAATAAAAGTCAAGGTTCCATGACCATTTGTTCACGTCTGTTTCACCTTGCCTTGAAATATAAGAAAAGATCAAGCTATGCAAGTCAATTCCAAACACTTTAACCAAAAGTCATATGCAAGTTTCTTTAAAAGTTGAATACGAATTATGTTTAGAAAGCCATGAGAGGACTTTATGGTATGTCTGTCATGCTTTAAGAGTTTCTAGATCTCTAAGTTCAGTTCATTGTGCCAGTTTCTAAATGTGATAACATTTCTCCACAAATCCCTCTTCTAGTGATCATTCGAAGCTTTTAACTATGGTTCAATTTCTTATGCTTATGTGACGCGGGGTGAATTTCGTTAGAAGTGGGGTGATTAAATTCAAGATCGCTTTGGAAGAATTTATTTAGAATACTTGGAATTTTCATCATGTGAATTCAAGTGTTAACTAAATAGAAGTTATCAAAAGGGCTCATTCAAGAATAATCGTTCATCACATTAATATTTATTCAAGATTATTTTTGTGTGATTACTTTGATGGATTCACACAATGGTCATTTGAATTCACATGAGGCATGTATTAAAGAAGATATTGGAAAAATAAATTTGATTCAAATTTGTCATTCATCACAAGAACAAATACACGATGGTTACAACTTCATTACAAGATCAATTCATGAAATTAATTTGGATCTCTAATACAAAATGCAAGATTGAAGTCTTAAGACTTGCATTATTGTTTATTCATCATTCAAAAATCCATTCAAGTATCAATAAATTATTTTCCAAATTCAAGTGGAAGACTTTGAATTTCATCAAAACATATAAAGATTTAAAGTGTTTACAATTATTGAGAAAGTTACACTCAAGACAAGTTCCATTCATGTTACAATTTTATTTGGAATTGTCACTACAAAGTTACAAGGGGAATTACAAGTTTGTACATAAAAATCAAACTATTAATTATAATGTCCTAAAGCTTCATGCTTCAAACATGCTGCCCATATATTCCATCCCTGTTTCAACACAAACCAGTCCAACTTTTGTGGCACTTTTGCTGTCCAAAACAACAACCTAAAACAGTCTAAATTCTGCCCAAAAAATGCTACAAACTAGTCCCCAAAAATAGCAACCTGCAATGGTCCAAATTCTGCCCAAAAAATGTTGTAAACCAGTCTATACAGCCTACTGCCCTGCATCATAACAACCAAAAATTGCATCCAAATGGCAACTTAAAATTGTATGAAAAAAGGCATCAAAACAGTTTGTCAAAACAGTTCAAATGTTCTACTACTTTTCCCCCCTAAATGTCTTGTTCTTTCACTATAAAAGCCATCTTCATGGATAGAAACACACAAGAAAAACTAAAGCAGAGGAAAGACAACCACTTTGAAGGAGAGAAAAACAGAAAAAGAGAGAAGTTTTTTCAAAGTTTTAACAGCAAGAATAAGAGTAAGAGAGGTTTGAACATCAACAAAAGAGGGAGGGAGAACTTACTGTTTTTGAAGCTCCATCGGAGAGACTCCAATAGGTATTTCTTCTTCCTATTATTTTCTGCATACATTAATACTTGTTGGATTCGTTTACATAGAGACATCATTCACATGTTTGAATCTCCTCTTTGCACCACTTATATTCCATGTGAATGCTTGCTTTATTATACTTTTTGGCTGTATTTTGAGTTGCTGCAATACACTGATATTTATAAATGTTTAGAAATCATAATAACAGTAATAAATCGCCGAATAAAATGTACAATAAATGACATGAGATTACACAAAAAACTAAAAAAAAACACTTCGAACTCACCGTTTTCAAACCTACTACCTTCAATCCATTACCCAAGCAGAACCCACTGTAATCTTCATCTAACCAAAACCACTCCTGATTTTGCTGATTTACGAGCTACTGTTGATTCTCTTAATAAGAAATTAGAGAAATAAAGGGTCTCACTTGAGAAAGCACGCGAGAAGTTAACTCTGAATTATTTGAAAATATCATCTCCAGAGGATGAGCTAAACGAAATAAGATTAAGACTTGAAGTTGCAAAAGGCGATGCTTCTGATAATACTTTATATGTTACAGTAGAGCTCCATAAATTACGTTCAGAGGCAGAGACTTGTATAAAAAACAGTAAGAGAAAATACAGAATAACAGAAAGATAAAATCCTTCACCATCTTTTCCTAGCTCACATCTTTCCTAATCCATAAACCTGTCTTCTCACATTCACCTGCAATGACACAAAAAGAAATAATAGAATTAAAATTTGAGAAATCGCGCTTACCACGCCATCCATCATCCTTTTTGAAACCACATGTCACCAAACTGAATCTCCCCTCTCAGTACTGTGACAATCTCTAACCGGTACACCCTTCCACTCTGTTGAGACCACTAAGCTCCATCCGATCATCATCTCAACAACAATATTCCTCACCTTTAACCCATTTCCACCATCTTCATCCAACTTCCTTGGTCCCTACTTACGGCCTCCGCACGCCGTCCTCGCGTAGCAGATACCACCTTCACGAACCTCCTTACCAACCATCTTCGTAACAACATGTGAAACCACTAAAACACCACTTCATCGTTATTTCCTCCGCTGCCTCTTCTCGATCCTGGCAGTATTTCCGTCTCATGGACGATCTTGAACACGTTCATCTCCCTTTATTCGTTCGAGCTCTTCCTCACGACAACCGCAACGAAAATGAGAACAACAATAACTACAACGATGGTGAGAGAGGGAAAAATCAGAGTGTTAGGTGAAAGAATATTCTTCACTAGAAAGTTGATGATGGTGGTGCGAAGGAGGAAGAGGAAGGAGGGATGGCAACGGAGTTGATGGCAGAGTTGATAAGTTTTGTAGAGAGGATAGTTCGATTGGAATATGAAGATGGAGATGATGAAGGAAACGAGGAAGTTGGATGGAACAAGGAGAGAAAGTATCCTAATTATTTTTGTTTCAATTTTCATCTTAATTAAGTTTTATTGGAATAATAATAATATGACTTTTTCCTTTCCCAAGACAACATACGGCGCCTCTATCATGTTTAGGGTTTTCAAACCCTTCTTTGTTCACTTCCCCAAATTGGGTCAGCCCAATGGGCCTATTGGCCCAATTACTATCATATTCACCTTATTTATTAATAAAAGCATAAATATAACAGATAAATAACATAGCTTAGTGGCAAAGCCTGTATTCTACAACCAAGGAGACCAGAATTCAACCCCTGCTGGGGTATTTTATTCTTTTTTACCATTATAAAATATAAAAACATGTTGTTCAATTAATCTTTTATTTAATTTTTGTTATTTAATTATTCAAAAAAACATGCTATTCACTTAGTCTTTTATTTGATTTTTTCTATTTATTTAATCTTTCAAATACATTATTAAATTAGTCTTTTATTCAATTCTTGCTATTTAATACATGATAGTTAAATTAATCTATTATTTAATTTTTGTTATTTAATTGTTTAAAAGTACATGCTTATAAATTAATCTCTTATTGATTTTTTATTATTATTCAATTATCGCTCTAATTAACTTTATTCTCGATCGTTTAATCTTTATATCTTTTGTTCGTCTCAATTTCAAGGGAAATGTTTTATCTTTGTTGACTTCATGTCATCAAATTATATCTTATACGATTGAGCGAATCCTTTCATTCATTTTTGTTTTACTATTTGGTTAATCTTAAGTTAGTTTTCCTGAAAGGCTCATTTTTATAACTCATACCTTTTAAGTAAAAGCTTTGACACTGGGTCGTCGCATTTTCAAAATCTCGTCCACACCCATTTTGACCAAACAAACCATTTTAACTAAACAAACCATTTTAACCAAAAAAAATAGATATTTCAAAAGGTTCTTGTGGAGTACCGCATATGCATTGGGTGCTAATACCTTCCCTTTGCATAACCAACCCCCGAACTTTATATCTCTTTCAAAAAATGCATTATATTTTCATTACTTTTTAAGTATCATTTTACATTGCATATTAAGGGTTTTATTTCCCTCTCTTCCCATTTCTCTTGGAAATAATAAAGCGCGGTGGCGACTCTTGGTTTTGTGAGTCGAGTTAATTAATAGCTCGATCTCTGATTTACACTGCTACATTTTTTATCGCTACAGAATTGGCGAATCTGTTTGGGACAGATTAACCTCTTGCTGGTCCATCCCTAAGTAGGTTAAGCATAATTTGTCATATTTTTTTTATTTGTTTGTTTGTTTGATTATATGTTATATATTATGGTTATTTAGGTGTTGATGATACTTACAAAGGACAAGTCCTATACCCGAACTAAGTTACACATAAGAATAGGACGGGCGGTATAGTCATGTTAACTTTGAGGGAGTAATCCCGAAGAAGGAGGCATGAAATCTACCACTCGGTGGAAGCCCCTTTGACTGTAGTATTCGTTTACCGAGTAATCGAGAAGATGTTACTACTTTCGACCTGGGAGCCAGAGAAGCTGAGAATCGTAGAACCCTTCACCCATCTTGGTCTCTTAGGTGTAGCGTGGAGACTATAATGAAGTAATCTGGAAGTAATTATCATGCGATGCTACGCTCAGACGAGTTTCTATTGAGAATAATGTGAATTACCAAGTAATCGAGACATTGGTAATATTCGATGGAGGATCGTAGACTCTGGGAACCTTTAGAACCTTGTTTTACAGGTGCGATTAAACCTTTAGTACATACCTTGGGATGGTCTTTACCTTTGACTCCATGCTCGTAGCGTTGAACCTTTGAACCCTCATGTTTGTGAACTAATGTGTAATTGTTGCATTATCATTCATTAATGCATCCATAAGCATTCTTAAAACATGTTTTTTCAAGTAACTTAACAATGATTTGTGCAGATATCTCAGGTACTTTTACTATGGATTTTGGAAAAAGGAACACTCGGAGTAATAATTTCAATGATCTTGAGATTGAAGAGTTGAAGAATTTGATTCCCAAGATTGAGAACCCTACGGATTTCTGAGAGATATGGATCTATTATTCCTCTCATAAAGCGCAAGATGAAGGAAGGTATCCTTACTATGTTGGTCTAGTTTTATGATCCGTTGTATCGATGCTTCACTTTTCCTAATTACCAGTTGATGCCCACTTTGGAATGGTATTATTATATACTTGGTTTGCCAATCACCGTATGTGTTCCTTTCTCTGGTTTAGAAGGGGAACCCAAGTCTCAGTAAATAGTAAGAGTTACCCACTTGAAGAAGTCTGAGATAGAAGAAAACATGACTACCAAGGGAGGAATCCGAGGCTTACTTGCACAGTTTTTGTTGAAGAAAGCTCGTTACTTCGCCGAGATAAAGGATAATGTCGCCTTTGAAGATGTATTTGCTTTGCTGGCTTATGGGTTGCTCTTGTTCCCTAACATAGATAAGTTCGTTAATAGCAACACCATTAGAATCTTTTTGATTGGAAATACAGTCCCTACGCTTCTAGGAGATACCTTCTATTCCATCCATATTCGGAATTCCTACCAAGGTGGAATGATTATCTGTTGTACACCATTGTTATACCAGTGGTATGTTTCCCATTTACCTGGGTCTGATGTTTTTTGGGATCTCAAGAAGGAGCTACGACAGGCGCCAAAAATTATGGCTCTTACTCATTCTGACATAGATTGGTATAATCAAGCTTACTATGATGTGAGGATCATTGATAGTTGTGGTATTTTTCCCAACGTTCCTCTTCTTGGTATAAGGGGAGGAATTAACTATAATCTTGTTCTTGCGTGTGGCCGGTTTGGATACCCAATAAAGGACAAGCCAAACAATATTCATCTAAGTGGTTTCATTATCCAAGATGGAAAAGATAACAAAGCAGCTAAGGAGGAGATTGAAAGGGCTTGGCGCCATGTCCATAGAAAGGGAAGGGACATGTTAGGAAAGAGAGGTGCTGTTTCTTTGGAGCCTTACCTTCAATGGTTCATGCTAGGGCTTGTGCTCTCTAGTTTCCTATTGTCCCGAGAAACCTTTATTCCCTATTTCTACATTGTCATCTACTGACATTCCTATTGAGAACATGAAAGAGTATCAGGAAAATCTGGCTATAATGGAGTCTGAAAGAGATGCTTGGAAGGAAAAGTATAGCATGTCTGAATACGAAAATAGGGTCCTGACTCGACAGCTGAAGGAAAAGGAGGATATGCTATTTATTCAAGATGGTTGGTTTATTGATCATGATGAGAAGCTTCATCAAAAAGATGCATTGCTCAAGAAATATGCTAAGGAAAAGAAGATAAAGAAGGAAGATTTGGTAGGTGTTACGCTTGTTCCTAATCCACGGAAGAAAGTTGTTGATCAACTGGTAGCCGAGAAGACATAGATGGAAGACTTTTATGAAAAGAAGATTAGGAAGCTCAAGTTACAAGTAGCATTTGGTCCTTCATCTGATGATGATTCTGAGTGATCATAGTCCCTAGCTTTTATTACTTATGTCATTTTGTAAAACTCTTTAAGAGGGCTTTTTTGTTCCAAAGTTGTAATTTTCTTCCTTTTATTAATGAAATGAGTTTTGTTGTTCCAAAGTTCTTTACCATTGATGTTTGCAAGTTATAAAAGTCTTAAAGTTCCTTGAAAAACTATCAAAATAAATAATCATTTGCATCGCATATCATGCATCATTCAACATTCAATAGACTATCAAGTTGTTTCACCAATATAATACTCGAGCCAATCGTCGAAAGAAAATGGAAGATCTAGAGCAAGAAAATCATGAGCTTCACGAGGAGGTTACTACTCTTCGTATTGGAATGTAAAAATTGACCGCTTTGGTGGAAAGCTTGATGGCGCTCAAAATTAGCCATCAACTTTGGCCACTAAAGCTCAAACTCAAACTATTGTGGTTTCCGAGGTCATCACTGCTCCAATCTCTTTGGCTCAGGTCAACCCTCGACAGCATCAAATACTGAAAGGTTTTCCATGGGGTATACCTTACAATTCCACGCCAGAAGGGTAGCAGTCTACTATGCAATCCATGATTCAACATATTGTATCATCTCCTCAACCTGAGATGAGTACTGTGCAACCTGTGATCCAGCCTATGGTATCTTTCCCTCAGCCTGTAATGACTATTGTTGCTCCCGTGGTTCACACTATTCCATATACAAATGAACTCATTTATCATGTTGAACCTACTGGAAGTCTAAGCATCTTCGATAGGATGAAGGAGTTCCAAGACCAATTCCAAGAAATGCAGAGGGAAATTAGAGCACTTAAAGGGAAAGATTTGTTCGGGAAAAATGCTCACGACTTGTGTTTGGTCCCAAACATGAAAATTCTAGCTAAGTTCAAAGTGCCGGACTTTGAAAAATACAAAGGTGACTCGTGTCCACAAAGTCACTTGACCATGTATGTGAGGAAGGTGTCCACCTACTCTGATGATCACAAGCTATTAATTCACTATTTCCAGGACAACTTAACTGGTGTCGCCCTGAAATGGTACATGCACTTAGATAGAACCCGAATCCGCAACTTCAATAACCTCAGTAAAGCTTTTGTTCGTAAATACAAGTATAATGTTGACATGGACCTAGACCGAGATCAACTTTGCTAAATCTGTCCTCCCCTCGAAGAAAAAGAAATGACGAATATTTTTCTGAAAACATTAAGTCTTTTCTACTATGAGAGAATGATCGTAAGTGCGCCTAGTGACTTCACTAAAATGGTGAACATGGGCATGCAACTTGAAGAAGGAATCCGTGAAGGGCGTCTAACCAAGGAAGGTGGTACATCTAGTGGTGTCAAGAAATTTGGGAGTGTCTTCCCCAAGAGGACAGAACAAGATGTTAGTGCAGTTTTTCCTGGAAGGCTGAGAAGAGGGTATTCACACGTTGCAGCCGTCACTCCTGCTATCCACCCAACAATGGTAACTCCAACCTATCAAGAATCTCCAACTCAACAACTACAGTTTCAGCAACAGCCTCGACAATAGGCTCCTCAATTTAACAATCAGAACCGTTCGCCGATAAAACCAAAGTTTGATTCAATCCCAATGACTTACACCGAGTTGTTCCCCGCTTTGATCCGGAAGAATCTCATAACAATGAAACCTCCTCCTATTGCACCAAATAATATTTCCCGTTGGTACAAGGCTGATCAATTCTGTGCATATCACCAAGGTTCTCCAGGACATAATATTGAAAATTTCTTTGCTTTGAAGGAAGATGTCCAGAACTTAATCAAGAGTGGTATTTTGTCTTTCAAAGATGTTAACCCAAATGTTCAAGCTAATCCATTGCCACAACATGGGGCAGCGTCGGTAAACATGGTGCACGGATGTCCTGGAAACTTTCGAGTATACCAAGTTGGGCATATAATGGACTCACTGATCATAATTCTTCAGATTTTAAGTAGGCTTTCCTTCTTCAAACATCGACATAATTATGATGTTTGCGAATTTTGCTCAGTAGAGGTTGATTTCCCTGTTATGAAAGAAGATATTCAGAAGTTGTTAGATCAAAGGGTTATTACCATCACATATGACAGAGATCCAAATGAGGAAGTGAATGTTATAGTGCCAAAGTTCAACATGCCTGAACCAGTGGAGATTTCTTATGATAGTCAGACTTCATCTGCTACACCTTTGATTATCTGCCCATCTGGTTCCATACCTTATAACTCAGATAAAGCCATACCATACAAATATAATTCCACAATGATTGAGAATGGAGTAGAAGTCCCCATACCACAATTGCCATCTTTTATTAATATTGTTGATGTGAGTAGAGTCACAAGGAGTGGGCGTATATTTGCAGCTGTACCATCGAAAAGGCCTGAAGTTCAAGTTGGAAGGCCTGTACCAGTGGAAGGTCCGATGATGAATGTTGAACCTAGGGTCGAGGAAGGTCGATCCAATGGGCCTAACCCACCTCATGATGATGATGAGATTTTGAAACTCATTAAGAGAAGTGAATACAAGATCGTGGACCAACTGTTGCAAACTCCTTCCAAGATTTATGTGCTTGCATTACTAAGTGATTTTGGTGCCCATAAGGAAGCTTTAATGAAGGTCTTGGACCAGGCGTTCATAGATCATGATGTGATGGTAGACCAATTTGATGGAATTGTGGGAAACATTACCTCATGTAATAATCTTGGTTTCAGCGATGAAGAACTTTCATAAGAGGGAAGGAACCATAATATGGCCTTGCATATCTCAATAAATTATGGAAATGATACTTTGTCAAGTGTGCTGATAGATACAAGTTCATCATTAAATGTACTTCCCAAAACTACATTATCTCGGATATCACATCAAGGTGCTCCTATGAGACCTAGTGGGGTAATTGTCAAAGTGTTTGATGGTTCTAGATAAACTGTCATCGGTGAAGTGGATCTCCCCATGACAATCGGTCCTCATACCTTTCAGATTACTTTCCAAGTAATGGATATTTATGTTGCCTGCGGTTTCCTATTGGGTTGCCCATGGATCCATGATGCAGGGGTAGTCATTTCCACGCTCCATCAATGATTGAAGTTTGTGAGGAATGGAAAGCTGGTAACAATTGGTGGAGAACAGGATATGGTAGTAAGCCACTTGTCATCTTTTTCCTATATTGAAGTTGATGAGGCTATTGGAACCCAATTCCAAGCTCTATCTGTCGCTAATAATGAAGTGAAGAAGCAAGGGGCATCTATTTTTTCTCTTGAAGATGCGTGACGAGTGGTTCGGCTGAAGGATGAGGCCAGGTGTTGACTTTTCCTAAGAACAACTTTGGAGAAGATCTTGGTTTTTATCTTGTGTATGCAAGAGCTAAGCAAGATACAGTTACCCGTCTGATACAAGAAGTTTTCCGAAGCATGGGTTTTATCCATCCGATTCTGCTCGAAGTTGATGCTATAATGGAAGATGATTCTGAAGAAGATTTACCTGACTTTGTAGCGCATGGAGTGGTTTTCCAGAACTAGATTGCTGTTGATATTACTTTTGTGATGCACATTTCTAAGTAATGCTTTGTTCTATTTTGAAAAACCTTTCGCTCTGCCTAAGGTGAGAGAGTATTTGTGTCGGGTTATGTTAAACATAAATCCTTTTGTTTTGCCCAAGGAAAAAGAGAAGATGTTTGGGATTTTGTTTCAAATATTGCCAATCATAAATAAAAATGTTGTTTTGTCCCTCATACTGTTTTTACTTTTCGCTTTTTCTAGAAAATGAAAACAAAAATAAAATAGTCATAATAAATAAATATAATAATCTTTTTATATATATGTACAAGATTCACATTAATTGAATTCTAAAATAAAGCATAAATCATATGTGAAGATTTATCCATGACTTAACCATTGAAAACAATGACCCTATGCGCCCTCCCAACTTTGATTTCCCTGTGTTCAGAGTCGAGGAAAAGGATATTGAAGAGATCCCTGATGAAATTTCCCGTTTACTTGAGCACGATGAAAAGATCATTCAACCGTTCAAAGAACCCGTGGAGATAATCAATTTGGGTAGTGAAGAAGACAGAAAGGAAGTTAAGATTGGAGCGTTGCTTATCCCAGAGGTCAAAGGAAGAATGTTGGAGCTTCTCAGAGAGTATGTAGATGTGTTTGTCTGGTCCTACCAAGACATGCCAGGATTAGATGACAATATTGTGGAGCATCGATTTCTGTTGAGACTTGAATGTCCACTGATTAAGCAGAAGTTGAGAAGGACTCATCCTGATATGGATGACAAGATCAAAGAAGAGGTCCAGAAACAAATCAACACAGGTTTCCTCATTACATCAGTTTATCCTTAGTGGTTAGCCAATATAGTGCTTGTTGCTAAGAAATATGGCAAGGTTCGAATGTGTGTGGACTACAAAGATCTGAATAGAGCCATCCCAAAGGATGATTTCCCTTTACCACACATTGACGTATTGGTCGACATCACCGCTAAGTTCAAAGTATTTTCTTTTATAGATGGTTTCTCTGGTTACAATCAAATTAAGATGGCACCTGAAGATATGGAGAAGACAACCTTCATTACACCTTAGGGAACATCTTGTTATCGAGTAATGTCATTTGGTTTAAAGAATGTTGGTGCCACGTATCATAGAGCTATGATCGCTCTATTCCATGATATGATACATAAATAGATATAATTTTATGTAGACGATATGATTTCCAAATCCCAGACTGAAGAAGATCATGTGGAGTATCTTTTGAAATTATTCCAGCGTTTGAGAAAGTATAAACTCCGTATGAATCCTAACAAGTGCACTTTTGGGGTTCGTTCTGGAAGGTTCTGGGTTTCATTGTCAGCCAATGAGGTATTAACGTAGATCTTGAGAAAGTTAAAGCTAATCGAGAGATGCCCACACCCAAAATGAAAAAGCAAGTAAGAGGATTCCTTGGAAGGTTGAACTATATTTCCAGACTTATATCTCATATGACTGCTACCTCTAGGTCGATTTTTAAGCTTCTTATAAAAAATCAAGGATGTGTGTTGATAGAAGATTGTTAGAGAGCTTTTGATAACATCAAAGAATATTTACTCGAGCCTCCCATACTGATTCCTCTAGTGGAAGGAAGACCTCTGATTATGTATTTGACCATATTGGAAGATTCCATGGGATGTGTGCTTGGTCAACAAGATGAGACTGGAAGAAAGGAACATGCCATATATCATCTGAGTAAGAAATTCACAGACTGTGAATCTCGATACTCAATGCTTGAGAAAACCTGTTGTGCTTTAGCTTGGGTTGCTCGCCGTCTGCACCAATATATGATTAACCATACTACTTCGTTGATCTCTAAAATGGGTCTGATCAAGTATATCTTTGAGAAGCCCGCCTTGTCTGGATGAATAGCTCATTGGAAGATGTTATTATTTGAGTATGAAATTAAGTATCACACTCAGAAAGCAATCAAAGGAAGTGTTCTAGCCGATCATTTGGCTCACCAGCCAATTGATGATTATCAATCCATCAAGTTTGACTTCCCTGATGAAGATGTTATGTACTTGAAGACCAAAGATTATGAGGAGCCATTACCTGGAAAAGGACCTGATCCTAAATCCCGTTGGGGTCTGATATTTGACGGGGTTGTAAATGCTTATGGCAATGGAATTGGGGCAATGATCATCAGTCCCCGAGGTACTCATATCCCGTTCACTATAAGGTTGAAGTTTGATTGTACAAACAACATGGTTGAGTATGAAGCATGTATTATGGGTCTCGAAGAAGCAGTGGATCTAATGATCAAGATTCTTGACATATACGAAGACCCGGCTTTAGTAATCAATCAAATCAAAGGATAATGGGAGACTCGTCATCCTGGTTTGATCCCTTACAGAGATTATGCTAGAAGATTGTTAACTTTATTCAACAAAGTAGAATTGCATCATATCCCTAGAGATGAGAACCAAATGGATGATGATTTAGCTACTTTGTCTTCTCTGTTCTAAGTGAATGATTGGAATGACATGCCTTCAATCAAAATTATGCGCCTTGATAGACCCGCTCATGTGTTCTCAACAGAAGAGGTCACTGACGATAGACCGTGGTTCTATGACATTAAACGTGTTCTTCAAACTCAAGAGTACCCACCTGGGGCATCCAATAAAGATAGGAAGGCGTTAAGGAGGTTGGCAAGTAGTTTCTTCCTTAATGAAGAAGTATTATATAAAAGGAATTATGACATGGTTTTGCTCAGATGCGTGGATAGACACAAAGCAGACATGTTGATGCAAGAAATACATGAAGGATCCTTTGGCACTCATGCCAATGGACATGCAATGGCTAAAACGATGTTGAGGGCTGGTTATTATTGGATGACAATGGAATCCGATTGTTTTAAATATGTGAAGAAATTCCATAAGTGCCAAATTTATGCGGACAAGATACATGTGCCACCGACGCTCCTCAATGTTATCTCTTCACCTTGGCCTTTCTCTATGTGGGGCATTGATATGATTGGAATAATTGAACCCAAGGCTTCAAATGGTCATCGTTGCATCTTAGTGGCCATTGACTACTTTACTAAATGGGTGGAAGCAACATCATATGCTAATGTAACCAAACAAGTGGTAGTCAGATTTATCAAGAATCAGATCATTTATCGATACGGCATCCCGAGCAAGATCATCACTGATAATGGTTCAAATTTGAATAAAAATGATGAGAGAGATTTGTGAAGAGTTTAAGATCTAACATCATAAGTCTTCTCCCTATAGACCAAAGATGAACAGGGTTGTTGAAGATGCAAATAAAAACATCAAGAAGATTATCTAGAAGTTGGTAGTGACTTATAATTATTGGCATGAGATTCCCCTGTTTTATCTACATGGCTACCGTACTTCAGTTCGAACTTCAACACATGCAACTCCATTTTCTCTAGTATATCGCATGGAAGCAGTACTCCCCATGGAGGTTGAGATCCCGTCTATGAGAGTTCTGATGGAAGATAAGCTTTCTGAGGCTGAATGGTGTCAAAGTAGATTTGATCAGTTGAATTTAATTGAAGAAAAGAGAATGATAGTGTTATGTCATAGCCAGTTATATCAGTAGAGAATGAAGAAGGCATTTGAGAAGAAGGTTCAGCCATGCGAATTCAGAGAAGGTGACCCTGTGCTCAAGAAGATATTGTCTTTCCAACCTGATTCTAGGGGCAAATGGGCTCCGAATTATGAAGGACGGTATGTTGTTAAGAAGGTTTTCGCTGGGGGCGCTGTGATTCTTACAAATATGGACGGTGAGGAGCTCCCGCACTCCGTAAATGTTGATTCAGTCAAGAAGTACTTTGCCTAATTTGAGATGGCGCCACGCTAAGTTGAAAACCTGAAGGGGCAGCTTAAGCAGGCTTTTGATCAGACCAGTCACGAGAAATTTTAGCACATCTTGGAATTCGAAGTTGCTATAGAGAATAGTGGTCCTTTTTTTCTTGTAACCTTTTCTTTCATGTACCATTTTCCAAATTTTAGTAAAACTTTGGAGTCGTGCCATTAGCGGACTACCATCCTATTAATGAAATTTGAGCATTTATCTTTTTTGCCTTTTTTTTCTATCGGGAAAAATCTCAGTTTTTATAGCAATATTTGAAACAAAATTAATTAGAGTATTCCTATCTTAAAGTGTGTCGTGAATACTGGAAGGAATATTGACAATTGCTCTGAGAAAGGTTAAGCCTTGAAATGCAAAACAACATAGTAATTCATCCTTATATGATGAACAGTGGTTTCTTCCTTCAAAATCATCATGGGGTGTTGGTTGTGTAATCTTGTGTTCCCAGTAGAGTATTAAGCTTGGTGACTCCCCAACAATCCCGGTTAAGCCTTGATTCAGTTATCTCTAGTTGAGCAAGATTTTTCTCCCTAACCGAAGTGAAGTACTTTTTGTTATCATGTCAGTGGTTTATTGATGTTAGAAGTTTGAATTTGGGTATGGTCCTCTTCAAAGAGACTTGAGCTTTGTAATATGATACGCTCTGATGATGCTTTTTGTTCTAGCTCCGATTATTTACCCATCTCTTTGAGACTGGCCGAGTGTCTGGTTGTTTTTTGTTGTCTTATCATCTTCAATATATCTCCTCTATATGTTTTGTCAGCATATACATGACATGCATTTACACTTGCATCATGCACACACATCCATATTTTTCGTTGTTATTGGGTTCGTATGCCTTGGGTACGTCTATCCAAACATCGTATTTTCTCTTTCCAAATAGAGTGTCAACTTAAGCAGAAAGTGTGCATCCTTTCTAATTCCCCAACTGAGCTAATCCTTGTGGAAGAATCATACTTTAGATTTCCTTTTCCATCACTAGATAGGATAAATCCCCAATTGAGTTGTTTCCTCATTGGGTGGAGTCTTGTTTGATTGTTTTCTCTCCGGTTTATTCCTAGATTGAGCTATGTCTCTTGCATATGCTACCCCGTGGTTTTCTCTAGGCTGTGAAACCTAAATGAAGAGTGCATTTGTTTTGCGCATTTAAAATACTTGGTATCCTCAGGAAGGACCTATTCATGGTTCCCATTGAAGAAGAACTTTATTCCCTAGAAGTGTTATCACAACATTCTTCTAGAATATCAATGTAACAATAAGTGGCGGTCTCTTCATGAGAAGCTTGTGTGTTATAGATATCTTTGGAAGACAACAAGCAGCGATCTCTTCTTGAGTAGCTTGTGTGTTATGGATATCTTTGGAAGACAGCAAGTGACAATCTCTTCATGAGCAGCTTGTGTGTTATAGATATCTTTGGAAACAACAAGTGGCGGTCTCTTCATGAGCAGCTTGTGTGTTATAGATATCTTTGGAAGACAACAAGTGGCGGTCTCTTTATGAGCATCTTGTGTGTTATTGACATCCTTGGAAAATGGCAAGTGGAGGCCTCTTTATTTGAGCAGCTTGTGTGATTATTAATATCCTTTGAAGACAGCAAGTGGCGATCTCTTTATTTGAGCATCTTGTGTGTTTATTAATATCCTTTAAAGACAGCAAGTGGAGGCCTCTTTATTTGAGAAACTTGTGTGTTTATTAATATCCTTTTTGAAGACAGCAAGTGGCGGCCTATTTATTTGAGTAGCTTGTATGTTTATTAATATCCTTTAAAGACAACAAGTGACGGCCTCTTTATTTGAGCAGCTTGTGTATCCACAATAATATGTTATTTCAGCAGCAAATGGTATATCTCTGGAAAAGTCCCGTAGAGAAGTTTGTTATGAAATCTCTACCTTCAGTAAAAATTGGTAGTTCACTATCATTAAGAGTTGGTGTATCTTTTTGTTTACCTTTGAGCCTGAGTTGTAAACTCATCATCTTCTTGGGTCAGTAGCCATCTATTCTTTGCGGCCTATGCAAGGCATTTTCTTTGTTAGATTCAGAAACTTGTTTTCTCTCAAAATTATTCCCCAATAAGAGTCTCTCATTCAAAGTCTGTGGCTCTGTTTCTCCAGTAGAGTTATAATCTCTTCCCATGTGGATTATTTTGCTTGGATTCTCCAGCATTAGTTTGTCTCATGCGGCATCATTCCACATAATATTCAAATATTACATTCATATCATATACAAAATGGCGGTATCTTAGGGCCAAAAATTGTGTATTATGTATTTAAGTCCCTTCAACCTCGTCTAGACGAAGACTCCAATCTTCATATCTCCTAATAGAAGAAACTTAAATAGGGGCAGTTGTCATACCCCAATTTTTTACCTAAGATCCCATCTTCATTTGCATTTTTTGTTTTATACATCAAGGTCATAAAATACGGTCAATTTTGAACGTTTCACCTTCAAGCATTGCCTGTGCAGAGATTATCGAGTGTTGTGAACATTTTATCTTATGCATGACTAACTTCTAATCAAACATAAAGTGTATGTTTTTTTCGTTTCTTTGATTTCATATGTAGAAATAGGTTTGAATCAAGAACATCAGGCGTCATGCCTCAATTAAGGTTTTGAGTCTCTCAAGCCAAAAGTACAGTTGATCATTGATTCTTGAAGACTAATTCATCAAGAGAATTGTGTGTTTATTTACACGCTCTGTTCAACAAGTGGCCTCAAGCTCCTCCGAAATTCTTCAAAAGAACATTTAAGGTTCCATGACCATTGGTTCACATGTGTTTCACCTTGCCTTGAAATATAAGAAAAGATCAGGCTATGCAAGTCAATTCCAAACACTTCGACCAAAAGGCATCTGCAAGTTTCTTTAAAAGTTGAAGATGAATTGTGTTTAGAAAGCCATGAGAGGAATATCTATCATGATTTAAGAGTTTCTGGATCTCTAAGTTCAGTTCACTGTGCCAATTTCTCAATGTGATAACATTTTGCCTCAAATCCCTCTTCTAGTGACCATTCGATGCTTTTAAGTATGGTTCGATTTCTTATGCTTACGTGGCGCGGGGTGAATTTCGTTAGAAGTGGGGTGATTAAATTCAAGATTGCTTTGGAAGAATTTATTTAGAATACTTGGAATTTTCATCATGTGAATTCAAGTGTTAACTAAATAGAAGTTATCAAAAGGGCTCATTCAAGAATAATAATTCATCACATTAATATTTATTCAAGATTATTTTTGTGTGATTACTTTGATGGATTCACACCACGGGCATTTGAATTCACATGAGGCATGTATTAAAGAAGATATTGGAAAAATAAATTTGATTCAAATTTATCATTCATCACAAGAATAAATATATGATGGTTACAACTTCATTACAAGATCAATTCATGAAATTTATTTGGATCTCTAATACAAAATGCAAGATTGAAGTCTTAAGGCTTGCATTATTGTTTATTCATCATTCAAAAATCCATTCAAGTATCAATCAATTATTTTCCAAATTCAAGTGTAAGATTTTGAATTTCATCAAAACATATAAAGATTCAAAGTGTTTACAATTATTGAGAATATTACATTCAAGACAAGTTATATTCATGTTACAATTTTATTTGGAATTGTCACTACAAAGTTACAAGGGGAATTACAAGTTTGTACATAAAAATCAAACTATTAATTCTAATGTCCTAAAGCTTCAAGCTTCAAACATGTTGCCCATATTTTCCATTCTTGTTTTAACACAAACCAGTCCAATTTTTGTGGCACTTTTGCTGTCCAAAACAACAACCTAAAATAGTCTAAATTCTTCCCAAAAAATGCTACAAAGCAGTCCAAAAAAATAGCAACTGCAATAGTCCAAATTCTGCCCAAAACTGTTGTAAACCAGTCTATATAGCCTGATGCCTTGCATTATAGACAAAAATTGCATCAAAATGGCAACTTAAAATTGTATGAAAAAAGGCATCAAAACAGTTTGTCAAAACAGTTCAAATGTTCTACTACTTTTCCCCCTAAATACCTTGTTCTTTCACTATAAAAGCCATCTTCATGGATAGAAACACACAAGAAAAACTGAAGGAGAGGAAAGAAGGCCACTTTAAAGGAGAGAAAAATAGAAAAAGAGAGGAGTTTGTTCAAAGTTTTAACAACGAGAATAAGTGTAATAGAGGTTTGAGCATCAACAAAAGAGGGAGGGAGAGCTTACTGCTTTTGAAACTCCACCGGAGAGACTCTGATAGGTATTTCTTCTCCCTATTATTTTATGCATACATCAATACTTGCTGGATTTATTTGCATAGCGACATCATTCACATGTTTGAATCTCCTCTTTGCACCACTTTTATGCCATGCGAATGCTTGCTTTATCATACTTTTTGGCTATATTTTGAGTTGCTGCAATACGCGGATATTTAGAAATGCTTAGAAATCATAATAATAGTAATAAATCACCGACTATAATGTACAGTAAATGACATAAGATTACACAGAAAAAATATTTCAAAAAAACACATCGAACTAATTGTTTCTGAACATGCTATCTTCAATCTGTTACCCAAGTAGAACCCACTATAATCTTCATCTAACCAAAACCACTCATGATTTTGCCGATGTACGAGCTACTGTTGATTTTCTTAATAAGAAATTAGACAAGGAAAGGATCTCACTGGAGAAATCCCGCGAGAAGTTAACTCAGAATTATTCGAAAATATCTTCTCTAGAGGATGAGCAAAACCAAATCAGATTAAGACTTGAAGTTGTAAAAGGCGATGCTTCTGATATTCCTTTAGATGTTACAGTAGAGCTCCATAAATTGCGTTCAGAGGCAGAGACTTGTATAAAAAACAGTAAGAGAAAATATAGAATAACAGAAAGATAAAATCCTCCACCATCTTCTCCTAGCTCACATCATTCCCAATCCACAAACATGCCTTCTCACATTCACCTGCAATGACACAAAAAGAAAAAACAGAATTAAAATTAGAGAAATCGCGCTTACCACGCTATCCATCATCCTTTTAGAAAACACCTGTCACCAAACCGAATCTCCCCTCTCTGTACTGTGACAATCTCCAACCGATACACCCTTCCTCTTTGCTGAGACCACCAAGCTCCATCCGATCATCATCTCAACAACAACATTCCTCACCTTCAACCTATTTCCACCATCTTCAGCCAACTTCCTTGGTCCCTACTTACGGCCTCCGCACACCATCCTCATGTAGCAGATACCACCTTCACGAACCTCCTCATCAACCATCTTCGTAACAACATGTGAAACCACTAAAACACCGCTTCACCGCCACTTACTTCGCTGCCTCTTCTCGATCCTGGAAATATTTATGCCTCATGGACGATATTGAACGTGGTCCTCTCCCTATCTCTATTTGAGATATTCCTCACGACAACCGCAACTAAAATGAGAATAACAATAACTATAACAATGGTGAGAGAGGGAAAAATCAGAGTATTAGGTCAAGGAATATTCTTCACCAGAAAGCCGATGATGGTGGTGCGAAGGAGGAAGAGGAAGGAGGAATGGCAACAAAGTTGACGACAGAGTTGAGAAGTTTTGTAGAGAGGATAGTTCGATTGGAATATGAAGATGGAGATGATTAAAGAAACGAGTAAGTTGGAACGAACATGGAGAGAGAGGATTGTAATTATTATTATTTCAATTTTCCTCTTAATTAAGTTTGACTGGAATAATAATAATCTGACTTTTTTTTCCTTTCCCAAGACAACATACGGCACCTCTATCATGTTTAGGGTTTTCAAACCCTTCTTTGTTCACTTCCCCAAACCGAGTCAGTCCAATGGGCCTGTTGACCCAATTACTATCATATTCACCTTATTTATTAATAAAAGCATAGATATAACAGATAAATAACATAGCTTAGTGGCAAGGCCTATATTCTGCAACCAAGGAGACCCGAGTTCAACCCCTGCTGGGGTATTTTATTTCATTTTTTTAAAGTTCTTTTAGTATTATCGCCCAATACTCTATTAAATATACAACATAATGTTAGTTTTAGTTTATTTTTTATATATAATCATTTCATTCCATTATAAAATATAAAAACATGTTGTTAAATTAATCTTTTATTTAATTTTTGTTATGTAATTATTAAAAAAAACATGCTATTTATGATACGGTGCCAGAACTGACTTGATGTTTTGTGTTTCGATCGCATTTGTGCGGATAGCAAGAGTCGCCACCGACTTTTCTTTTATCCAAAAGGAAAGGTAAAAAAGCACAGGAAAGACCTTTCGAGATTATTTCTCGGGTTCGGGGGGTAGATTATGAAAAGGGAAGGTATTAGCACCCTTTTCATCCATGGTTTTCCATGGGCTCTTAGTTACTCGTTTAGATCACTTGCTTTCATTTGATAGTGTGCTTGTGGTGTGGTCTTTGAAAGTATTTTGAAAAATCTCTTTGTAATGGTTCTCGTCTCTATAAGAACGCGTACACAGTTTTGTTTTGAAAAGTGCTTCAAAGATGTGTTTGTGAATCGTGTTTCAGAAAGTGTTTTGAAAAGAGGTTTTGCAATGGTTCTCGTCTCTATAAGAACGTATACAAAACATTTTGTCTTTTTGAAAATTTTTGAAATGAAAGTGTAGGTGTAAAAAGTTTTTATCATGAGCAAGCGAGTAACTAAGAGCGGATTTATCTACTCGAAAGGTCTTAAATTGTTCTTTTCTCCTTCCTTTTAATGGTGCTATCTTACCATTGATTTGGTAAGAAGCCCCACCGTTGGATGTGAAGGGACAGGCGCGGGTCAATCTTTACAATCATCGAAATCAATTTATGAGACATTTTAGCAATTTTTGGAAGGGACGAGATCGTTTTATCGAAGGCAACATCGAGGGTCATCGAGGGACTACAATCTTTTTTATCGAAGGGTCATTGCTAAAGCGTCCCATATTCGAGGGACATGATTGTATTTCCGAGGCAACGAGCGAGGTTACCCTAGAGGTGCGCGTGTGAAAAAGTGTGTTGGTTTCAAGTTATTTTATTCTTTGATTAGGTCATCTAGCGATTGATTTTTTGAATCTTGCCATACAAGCCTAATTACTATACAGTATATGGAAAACAGTAAATTACGGGAATTGAAATTCTACGCTATTACAAAATATTCGGGGATGGGGATATAATTTTTACAAATGGGGATGAATCAAATGAGATAGGAAAATCCAAATATCAAACAATACAACCAAATCGAATTTTATGCGATTTAATTAAAGCTATGATAATCCATGAAAATAAAATCAAAAAAATATGGAAATGAAATGTTAAGTATTTACTTGAAAAGGGAAAAGTAAAACCTATTCTAAAAGATAAAAATAATTGATTAAATCATATTCTTTATTTTTTGTATTTTTATTAATGTAAGTAAATTTAAAGAAAGAAAAACAAACTAAATTATTATTTTTGATGTTTTATTAAGTCAATTAAATCTAAAACAAAAATTTATTAAAAAAAGAAAATGATGAAAATTATTTATAAAAAAAAAACTTAAATCAAATTAATAAAAAATATATACTTTATGTTTTATTAGCAATTGTATAAAAGAAAATGGGAAGAAAACCAATTAAAAAAAGTATGGGCTTAAGTTGATTTGAGGAGAGGCCCAAAGAGAACAAAAAGCTTATGTGTTGTAACAAAAAAAACAAGCCAAGAGGGGGGGGTGAGACCAGCAAAGCGCGAATGGGCTTATGGTTTAACAACAATCAAGCCTAGATTTCATAAACTGTACTTAGTTTCTGATTAAGGGTTCAAAACAAAATTAGGGTTCTTGGAACCCTTGTAATTCATAGCGCCGCTCTTCATCTCTTTCGCTCATCCCTTCCATTTTTTTGTTGAAACCTCTGAATAAATTCACTACCCGTCCCTATTTCCTTTTGCGAACGAAATCACTCTCTTCATCTTTTGTCTCACCATGATTTGTATCTCTTTGAAAACCCTAGTTTCGGATCTAAACCTAACAAAAACAAAATTGATTCGTCCTTGACCTTCCCCTCACTCTCTGTTGCCGGAACATCGAATCTCTTGCCTCCCTAATCGAGTTTCTAAAGATTTCCTTGAAAAGGTGAGGTTCTGTTCTTTACAAATTTCGTTAATTGATTTTTTTATCTTGTCATTTCTTCTGTTTAATCAAGAAACTACTCTTTAAGATGCAGGAAAACGAATGCTTATGGAAGATTTGGGAAAGAGGGGGAAACCATACCTGTTGAAGTTCTTTCTGTGAAATAGAAAAGGGGGAGGCGAGATTGAGGATTTGTGTTCTGTGGTGGCCGAAGTTGCACGAGGGGAAGAGATGAGGATGAAGGCATGGGTTTTCTGACTTGTTGGTAACTTCTTCTTATCTCTTTGAATGATGGTGATGCTGGTTATTGTTTGATGAGGCTTTGTTATTGTGTTTTTGGTTGTTTGAGGCTTACTGATGTTTTCTGTTCTTTATGATGGTTAATGTTTTTTTGTGGGTTTTGCTGGCTCTGTAATAGGTTTTAGGTTTTGGGGCTTTTGATATTGTACTTCTGTTCTTGATGATGGTTAATGTTTTTTGGAGTTTTGGTATTGGGTACAGTGTTGAGATTTGGTTCAGGTTTTTTGAGTTTGAGACTTTGACAGGGTTTTTTGAGTTTGGTTATGGTGGCTTACTGGTTTTTTTGAGTTTGTGAAACTGGGCACAGGTTTGGAGTTTTTGAGGCTATGTTTTTGGTTTGCTGTTTTGGTTTTCAAGCTTGCTACAGGTTTGTGACTTGTTGCAGGTTTGAGATTTTTGTTGTTGGTTAACAGGTTTCAGGTTTTGGATTTTGGCTTGGTTACAGTGTTCAGGTTTTTCTTTCTACTGCTCTCCCCCCGTGTTATATTGGCCCTGCTTCTGTTATATCCCTATTCCAATGGTGGAAAACCAAAGAGTTTGAATATTTTAGTATATTGTTCTTATGGCCTTTTTGTTGCAGTTTGTTTTTTAGCAAATTTTATGCAACTTGTGACAGACAGGGAAGCAAGGCTATGCATTCCAATAACCTAGGTGACTTCTTTCCTCTCTTCTCTCTCATTGACAAAAAGAAATCAAATTGCTATTTTGCCCTTTTTTCCAATTTTGAAAGGTTTGCATGGAAAATGATGATTTATTGCTTCTCAAGCAAGTTTTGCTATTTGACTTAGCTATTTATGTTGCCATACTTCTGCCTCGTTTTTTTTTTATGTTGTTTGTTGTTTTGACAAAGTTGTTTGTTTGGTTTTGTTTGCAATATTTGTTTGGACAATTTTGCAGCATTTGTTTTATTCAGTTTTGCTGAATTTTGTTTGGACAGTTTTGTTGTTTGTTTGGACAGTTTTGCTGCATTTTGTTTGGACAGTTTTGCAACGTTTGCTTGTTTGGACAACTTTGTAGTATTTCTTTTCCTCTTTATTTTTGTGAACCAAGAAGGGTAACCTTCTTGTGATTTGCAAATAGGAAATAGATTGTGATGAAATAAAATGGCCTTCTGATTCCATTTTTGCAAACCTTAATGATGAATACTATTTTTTGGAAAAAAAATTTCATGCTCAAATAACTTGCACTAACCATTTTTTTCTTTTGTTTTCATGTGAGCAAAATGGAGATGACAAAGCAAGGAAGGCAAGAAATTTGTGGCAAGCATGGAAGTCTTGGAGATAAGCAAAGGAACTTCAGTCAAACTTTGGCATAGATTAATTCTCCTAGGCCAATCAAACATTTGGATTTCCTTTGTAATTTAGAAAAAATCATTCTTGCATTGTATCCAATAATTGTACCAATTCATCTTTAAATACAATAAGTTGTAAAACATAAAGTATTAAAGAATAAATTGTTTTGTACCAAATGTTTGAAATCGGAGAAAATCTTGAGTTGTAACATGAAATATTCTGATGTCAATTGAAATTCTTTATCAACAACAACTTGTAGTTTCTCTTCGCATCCTAATTGATTTTTGAAATTCCCAATCAAGATATTTGAAACAAAATACTCTAGTCTGGTAACTTAAATTCCAAGTAATCCCACTAATTTTGTAACTGCATTTCAAACAAACACGCACTGTATATTCCATTTCCTAACCAAACAAAATTTTTAAGGACGTAAGTCATCTGGTCAACCTGGATCAAAATCATGATCGTCCTAAATGACCGTCTTAATTTCTATCTCTTGTCCCAACAAATCATGCTCTGAGAACAAACATTATTTTTTCCAGTAAACTGTGTTTTATGAAAATTCAAAATCAATCAAATGCCTTGCGATGATTTGATAATTTTAAAGTTTTCCAAACTCAAATTTCTTCCGATTCTTTGAAGATAAACCCGTGAGCGACATCAAATCTGACCATGAACAGACAGAATCATCTCAAAATCTTGTAGCTTGAAGAAATCATAAGTATAACCTTGAGGAAGCATGAAGACCTGTGAAAGCCAATTGGATCTTTGAAAATTCATTTTCTTATGAGAATTGCAAAAAACCCTAATTGCTGGTTTACCGCCACAGAAGAGAATCTGTCTGATCGATTCCTGAGCCAACTTGAATATCTGAGAAACCCTAGGGTTGTGTCTTCTATGAAAAATGGGAGGGAAAATATTGGGGTACAACACTATTTAATTATTCTTTTATTTAATGTTTTCTATTTATTTAATCATTCAAATACATGATTAAATTTGTCTTTTATTCAATTCTTGCTATTTAATACATGCTAGTTAAATTAATCTTTTATTTTATTTTTGTTATTTAAATGTTTAAAAGTACATTCTTATAAATTAATCTCTTATTGAATTTTTGTTATTATTCAATTGTCGCTCTAATTATCTTTATTCTCGATGGTTTAGTCTTTATATCTTTTATCCGTCTCAATTCCAAGGGAAATATTTTAACTTTGTTGACTTCATGTCATCAAATACATCTTATGCAATTGAGCGAATCCCTTCATTCATTTTTGTTTTACTATTTTGTTAATCTTAAGTTAAGTTTCCTAAAAGACTCAATTTTAAAACTCACACTTTTTAAGTCAAAACTTCGACACTGGGTCGTCGTATTTTCAAAATCTTGTCCATACCCATTTTGACCAAACAAACCATTTTGACCAAACAAACCATTTTAACCAAACAAATAATTTTAACCAAAAAACAGATATTTCAAAAGGTTCTTGTGGAGTACTGCAGATGCATTGGATGCTAATACCTTTCCTTTGTATAACCAACCCCCGAACTTTAGATCTCTTTCAAAAAACACATTGTATTTTCATTACTTTTTAAGTATTATTTTACATTGCATATTTAAGGGTTTTATTTCGATCTTTTCCCTTTTCCCTTGTGTGATACGGTGGTAGAACTGACTTGAAGGTTTTACATTTTATCGCAAATATTCCGGCTAGCAAGAGTCGCCACCGACTTTTCTTTTATCCAAAAGGAAATGTAAAAAAGCACAGGAAAAACCTTTGAGATTATTTCTTGAGTTCGGGGGGTAGATTATGAAAAGGGAAGGTATTAGCACCCTTTTCATCCATGGTTATCCATGGGCTCTTAGTTACTTGCTAGATCACTTGCTTTTGTTTGAAAGTATGCTTTGTGTGGTTTTTGAAAGTATTTTGTAAAGAGGTCATTGTTTAGGAAATCTTTGTAATGAAATGGAGCAAGTAATTAGGAGCAATCTACCTACTTAAATGTCTTTCTTGTTCATTTTCTTTTCCTTTGAAATTGTTGTCTTACCATTTGTTGTACCCAAAAATTTTCCCTCCCATATTTCTCAAGACATGTCAAGAATAATCTCCAAGTGTTCAAGATTGCTCAAAGAGTTAGACAGTCAAATCACCTCCTAAGGCAGTCAATTCAAAATTAGGGTTTTGTGTTCCATCAAGGTCCTCATATAAAAATGACCTCAAGTGCTTCCCAATGTCCTAATATGTTCTTAAGTTCATCCATGTCAAATTTCAAGCCTTGTAGAGGAAGTTTGGTCAGTCAATTGCTCAAGAGGTCCAAAAATCAATTGTGCTAGGGCAAAAGTCAACTGTGACCTACAAACAGTCAAACCTCAATATTTTTTGTCAACATTCTCATTTTGAAGGATAATTAATCATTTGATCAAGGGTTTATCATGATTCATCAATGATTGCTCAAGATTCATCAAGATTCAAAAGTTACTAAATTAGGGTTTTGCAGGAAAAGTCAACCCAACTTTGAGCAAGCATAACTTTCTCATACTTTATGAGAAATGACCCATCCAAATCTCATTTTGAATAGGATGAAATTTCCTACAATCCATCTTCACACCCCAGGAGAAAGAAATGCACTCACAAAAAGTTACAAATTTGGACATTATAGGTCATTTTTGAAAGTCAACAAAAACACTTTTTTTTCCAAAACTTATAACTTGAGCATGGAAGTTCAAAATGCAATGAGATTAAAGAGTTGATTATAGGACATCTCGAGGTTTCTAAAAAGTCCAAGAACACTTCTAAAGGTTCAAAATTGAGGAAGTTATGCATTGTGGAAGTTGGGCATTTTTCCAAAATTGCCAAAAGTCAACCATCCCCAAAACTCCAATTTTTGACAAAAGGGCCCACTTTTTTCCACTTGATTTGGTCTTATCACACCACACACGTGTCCCATCTTCAATTTCATGACCAATCATTTATTTTTCTATTTTATTTAATTTTTTTTATTTAATTTATTTTAAATCAATATTAATTCAAATAAAATCCAAAAATTAATGGAATGAGATTCTTGTGATCATTACAGCTTGCAAATATCATGAGACACTCAGTCAAACTCGTGCCAAGTCAAAACATGCACAAAATCTTGGATTTGAGGCAAATATGGAAACTTGATAATGGTGATCAAATCAAATCTCCAATCTTCAATTCCTATGGATTCAAGCCCAAGTTTTGACCTAAATGCATTCCAATATACATACACAAGTGAGACCTATCAAGAATAGGACCTGAAACCGCAAGAAACGGCCAAACCAAAACTGAAAAAAGTGTGAAAAAGTGAGAGATCGAATTCTTGTTTGGAGGCATTTTCGGGACAAAATCTTCACATAGCTCTCTTGCTGGCAATCCCCTGAAGCGATTGGAACAAAAACCAGTCCTTCTTCTTCCCTGTAACGCACTGTAAGTACTCACGAATATGCCCCTAAACACGAAATCCAATTTGGAAATATTCAATTTCGTTTTCATGTCCTGTAACATAGCGCTCGAATCTAGGGTTCTTGTTTTTGTTTTTTAGGCATTTTGGATACAGGCAAAATCAAGGCAAATAAATGGTACAGGGATGCTCAGGGAGGAGAGACAAACACGTTGGTGTTCTTGGATTGCATTTCTATGGCCTAGGGTGAATTTTTGAAGCATCCCACGAATCTTCCTGCAGATAAAAATCCGCAGGTAAATAACCAGGGATTTACTGAAGAAGACGACCATGCGTCTTCTCCTTACTGGGCCATTTAAATTTCGCGCAATTTTTTTTATTTTTTCAGGCATAATGTTTTGTTTCACATATAATATTTGTTGCATATACTAATAACAAAGGAACAAGCTAGCTGGATTGGTGAGCACGCTATTGGAAAACCCCTTGGGACCTGGGTTCGAATCCCAGGTCCCCCAAATTGCTTATTATTATTTTGTGCTAGGTATTCAGGCGTGCTTCATCAAGCGTGATCCACCATGCGCTTGCAGAGATCAACGTGCCAAGTGGCTTCAGGCCAGATCCAAAGGAGAGAATTGAGTACTCACCATACATCCAGGTCAACATACGCGTGGACAATCTAAAAAGTCAAGCAGGCTGAACGTTAATGGGCCAAGAATTGCCAGATTCACCACCAATTTGGACCCAGCACCCCCCCATGAGTTTATTTCTTTTCCCCTTTTTATATTTCTTTCATTTAATTATTTTTTATAATTATTATTTATGTCACTAACAAATTAATATTTTTTTCATAATAAAATCAGAAAACCATAAAAATATTATTTTTTATTAATTTCATTATTTTTGTAAATAAATAATTTAATTGACTTAGTTTTTCTAATTAGGTATAATTTTAACATTTTTGCAATAAATTAAAATCAATTTAGAATATTAGGTTTTAACAAATTTAATCATTTTATTTTTTATTTCCTTAAAAGTAAAAAACCCAAAAATATTTTCATTTAATTATTTAATTCAATCATTAACTTAATTTAATTTCCATTTAATTCAAAAATAACAAAAAAATATGCTTTCTTTAATAAAAAGGGTCAAAACCCTAAAAATGCACCGATTTAATTTTCTTGCACGCGATTCACTTGATTCCAATTTTGTAATTGTTCCCGGTATGTAATAATTAATTAGGACATTATTTATTTATCGCTTTTATTTTTCCGCAATTTAAATTAAAGGGTTTGTCTTTGGCGATGTAAATACCCGACGCCTTGTAATAGCTTAGATTCAATTTCCCGCGATTTAATTCCCGCACAATATTAACTGTTAGGTGTTTGATAAATAGGCAATGCATGACAAGATGCAATGTATGAACTTAAAATAAACATAGCTCACCCATAACATGTACAGATAAAATTATCTGAAATAACACACTTGCACATGCCACTCCTAGGGTACACCTCACTTGGTTTCCTCGAACGTGGTCATTGAGTATAGGAAGTTTTAGAGGTCGCCCTCTTGTCCAATGATCATAGTTGCCTCGAAAAGGTTGCCTGGGAAAAATGATCTAGGATATTAGGGTTACCGCTAAGGCGTCCTAACATTGCTTTAGTGACCACACGTCCCTTAATCGAATTGACCCGAAAACTCCAACGATGGTGCTACCTACTCATTAATAGTGGGCTAGTATTGTCTAAAGGACATTTGTACAGATTAATTCCTTTTTAGAGTAGGTAGATGGTTCTTAAGTACTTGCTCCTTTTAAAACAAAACAAAACTTTTCGCACTTACACTCCTTTCAAACAAAAAACTCTTTCAAACGCACAAATACAAAGAAAATCAAAATTTTGAAAACACAATGAGCAAGTACCTAAGAGCCCATGGATAACCACGGATAGAAAGGGTGCTAACACCTTCCCTTTCTATAATCTACCTCCCGAACTCGAGAAATATCTCAAAAAGGAATTTTTCTGTGCTTTCGTCCTTTCCTTGTTGGATAAAATAAAAGACGGTGGCGACTCTTGCTTACCGCGACATTTTGCAAAAGCAAACGCGAACCAGCATTCCAAAACAGTCAGTTCTCATTCCCACCGATCACAGAACTGGCGACTCTGTTGGGGATAATATTTAAAGTGAGGTGTACCTTAGGATTAGATCATTGTGTTTTCAATTGTATGCTTTGTATGATTTATCTTTATGGGCTTGTATCGGAGTTTCTATAGATCCTAACCCGGATCTGGGGATACCCTTTAGGTAAGTAGCAATAAACTGTGAGGGATCTGTACGGCATAGACCGATACGGATGAAGCAGTAGCTACGTTGGTGTGACACTTTAGTCTGTACCGATATCCCTTGTGTTGGAACGAGGAGAATATGGGTCTTCTAAGGGGTCATTAAGCACCAACTGACCTTAGAACCTTAAATTGACCAACTTGGCCATAGAACAGTAGCAGTATGCTACACTCATTGAGACTAAACTCTCGCGATGATTCCGGCCGCAAGAAAAGGTTGTTAAACTAGAATTATGACCGATTGAGGGTAGTCAATGATATTGAGATCCTCTAGAACCCGGTTACTATTTTTAGAACAGGTTTAAACCAACTGAACTGAAAGAGGTTAGTACCTAAGCTCCATGCCATCCTGAAATCTAAGGGCTCTCAGTGTGACTTGTGTGCCTTTACCATGTTTGCTATTTGTGGATACTTGTGGTGTGCTTACTATCATGACATCATGACATCATAACATTGCATACATCTTGCATAAGGACTAACCTATTTCAAATACAAGAGGGTTTCATCTTTGCTCTATTTTGTAGGTCATCATGATGCCCATGCGTAAGAATACCATCCGGATCAACTTTGTCCAAGTCCCTACCTTGCTTAAAGAGTTGGTTGTCAGGATGCCAGACACTACTTCCTTCATCAAGAGGCATGGTTCTCTTCTCAGTTTGGTCACCTCTAAATTGGACGAGCAGATGATGAGTGTTCTGGTCCAGTTCTATGATCCGTTGTACCACTGTTTTACTTTTCAAGACTTCCAGCTGGTTCCTACCCTAGAAGAGTTCTCTGAGCTGCTCGGTATCTCTGTTCTGGAGCAGACTCCGTTTACTGGTTGGGAGAAGACTCTTAGGCCCGAAGAAATTGATGCAGCCCTTCATTTGACCAAAGAGGAGGTAATGGCTAATTGGGAGACTAGGAGTGGAGCTAAAGGATTTCTGACTAAGTTCTTGGTTGGCAAGGCTAACTACTTCTTGGATAGCCTAGACTTTAAGGCGTTCGAGGATATTCTGTCTCTTTTGATTTATGGCTTGGTACTGTTTCCGAATCCTGACACTTTTGTTGATGTGAATTCCATAAAGATCTTCATCTCTCAGAACCCTGTACCCACTCTCTTGGGTGACATTCTTCATCAGCTCTATGCTCGTACTACTCGAAAATGGGGAACCTTGATGTGATGTGCTCCTTTATTGTTGAGGTGCTTTATTTCGCACCTCCCTAAGTCAGTGCTAAAGAACAGAGAAGGAATGGGTTGGGCTTATAGGGTGATGTCTCTTTCTCATAATGACATTATTTGGACTCTCAAAGGTATGGATGAGGTGACTGTCATTGATCGCTGTGGGGAGTATCCAAATGTTCCATTGATATGAACCCATGGAGGAATTTCTTACAACCCATGCTTAGCTCTCCGTCAGTTTGGAAGATCCAGAAGAGAAGGGCCTCATGAGATGTTGATGCCTCATATCATCTTTGATTTTCAGAGAGATAGCGACGAGCTACATCGTAGATTCATAAGGGCTTGGGACAGAGTTCACCAATCAGATCCACATGAGTTGGGTCTAAAGACTTCACTCCCGATGGAGCCATATCTCAGATGGGTCCGTATCCGTGCCCAGAAGTTAGGTATGCCCTATGAAGCTGTCCGGCCTGTCACTCTTGAAGTTGCTAATGAAGAAGGGGTTCTTCCAACCATTCTCCATCCTTATATGCCCACTGACATTGGGGAACTGAAGAGATCTTGGATGCAACTGCGAGAAGAAAGAGATTCTTATCGGGAGAAGTTCAATCAACAAGAGCAGAAGATCTAGAAGCTGACTAGGCAACTGGAGAACGAGCGGATCCTGAATGATTATGTCTGCACTGAGAAGAAGAGACCATGGGAGCATTGATGGACCTTTGTTGATTTCCTTTCTAGTTTTTGTTACTTTTCAGTATTTCCATTCTTGTAATGCCTCAAGGGCAGTTTGTTGAACAATTGAAATTTTGAAGTTTAAATCTAATAAAGTGTGTTTCTTTTCTTGTTTATAAATTTTAATCCTGATTGTCTTTGAAATCATAAATCATACGCATTTCATCCCATGCACTTCATAAACAGGTACCCTTTTACAGGTCTCTTATCTTCTTCGTTGTTTATTTCAGCAATCATCATGTCTACTGAACCTTCAATTGAGAAAGCCATCAAGGCCCTCCAGGCCCAGAATGCCCAATTTCAAGAGTTGTTCATGAGCCTAGCTAAGGGTCAGCAGGACCTGAAGACCCTGATTCTGAAAGAGAAAAAGAAGAAGAAGAAGAGGACAGTCCTGTTCAACACTGGTCCTAGGTTCGGAAATAGGTTACGGGATGAAGTTGATTTGACCACCTCATCTGGAGGGAAAGATAGTCCACAAGAAAGGAGGGCTCCTAGCCCTGTGGTATCCGACAACAAGATGGACTACCATGAAGAACAGTATCCTCCTGCTGAGGATAAGTACAAACAAATGGAAGACTGTTTGAGCACTATGGAAATTCAGAAGGTGCCCGGTCTGGACTTCGGAGATCTAGGTCTATCATCTGGGGTGGTGATTCCCCATAAATTCAAGGCTCCAGCCTTTACCAAGTATGGCGGAGTTTCCTGTCCGAAGCTGCACCTCCGGTCATATGTGAGGAAGATCCAGCCTTACACTGCTGATAAGAACCTATGGATCCATTTCTTTCAAGACAGTCTCTCAGGGACTCAGCTTGAGTGGTTCTATCAGTTAGATGGAGCCAGTATCCGCAGCTGGGAAGATTTGGCTACTGCATTCTACAGGCAGTATCAGTACAACTCCGACCTTGCTCCTACGCGTACCCAACTCCAGGGTATGTCAATGAGAACGGGCGTAGGATTTAAAGATTATGCTCAAAAGTGGAGAGACCTTGCCGGAAGGGTGCAACCACCTTTGGCTGATCGTGAGCTTGTTGACATGTTTCTGGGGACCCTATCTGGTCCATTCTTTAACCATCTGATTGGAAGCTCTTCATCTGGGTTTACAGATCTTATTTTAACTGGTGAGAGGATTGAGGCTGGTATTAGGGTTGGGAAGATACAGAAGGGTGCCTCATCGAGCATCGAGAAGAAGCCGTTTAAGAAAGAGTCCAGTGTTGTCTACAGTGCAAGAAGACAGAGTAGACCTGAACACCGCCAAGCTGTCAATGCGGTTGCTATTTCAAAACCTGCTGGTGCTCCTCAGTATAATAATCAACAAAAGGACGAGAGACCTAAGAGGAAATTCACTCGTCTCAGCATGACCTTATCTCAGATTCTGCCACAGTTGCTGAAGACTAATCTGGTGACTCTTAGGGAAGCCCCAAAGAATTCAAATACAACGTCACCAAGGTATAACCCTAACGCCCACTGCGCTTATCACTCTGATAGCCCAGGGCATAATACAGATGATTGTTGGCCTTTGAAGAACAAGATACAAGACTTAATTGATGCAAAGGAGATTGAGTTCGAGGCGCCCGAGAGGCCTAATGTTGTGACTGCTCCCATGCCCAAACATGGAGTAAATGCTGTAGAGGAAGACTTGTTTGTAGTTTATATGGATGACATTGTTACCCCTCTGATGACTGTCAAGAAGAACCTATTGCTATCCGGTTTATTTCCGGGCTGTGACGAAGGTTGCCATATGTGTTCTGTTTTACCTACCGGTTGCCCATTCCTGAAGTCAGGTATCCAAAACCTGATGGATATTAAGGAGATCCTGTTTGAGAAGATTGTTTTTCCTTCCATTCCTACTGAAGAAGTCGCAATCATTACCATTTTCGACAATTCTTCCAAGGCTCCCTCGAGGAAGCCTGTTAGAATTACATCTGTTCCGAAAATCGCACCTGTGATTATCACTGTTCTGGGGCCCATCCCCTACATCTCTGATAAAGCTGTCCCTTGGCACTATGGGGATGATGTTTATGTTCATGGAGTTAAACAAGAGTTGGTTGTTGATACTGACATCAGCAACATTATTGGACCTACTAAAGTCACCGGCAACAGCAGACTTTTCTCACCTGATATTTCTCCACCAACTGTCCGAAGACATGTTGTCATTACACCTGCAAGTGTACCTACTGCCATTCCTGATCAAGTTCCTATTCTTACCCCTGTCGCTAAGTCATCTGACGCTCGGGGCAAAGGGATCACCACTGATGTGCCTGCCCAGACGGAGGCACCGAAGACAATTACTGTTGAAGCTTCCAAATAGGAGATGGAAGAGATTCTGAAGATTATTAAGAAGAGTGATTACAACGTAGTTGAGCAACTGGGGCAAACCCCATCCAAGATTTCTATGTTGTCACTATTACTATGCTCAGAGGCCCATGCCAAGGCTCTGATTACCTTCCTGAAGACTGCCCACGTGCCACAAGAGACATCAGTTGATCAGTTTACAAATTATGTGGCTAATTTGATAGCTGATAATGGATTGGGTTTCTCCGACGCCGATTTGACTGCCAAGGGGAAAAATCATAACGATGCCCTGCATGTCTCTATTGAATGCAGGGGCACTACTCTTGCACATGTATTGGTTGATACTGGCTCCTCATTGAACGTCTTGCCCAAGAAAGCTCTAGATCGGTTGGATTGCGAAGGGTTAGAGCTAAAACCAAGTAACATCGTTGCCAGGGCCTTTGACGGGTCTAAAAGGATGGTGCACGGTGAAGTTGATATTCCAATTAAAGTTGGTTCTTAGGTCTTCAATTCTACGTTCTATGTGATGGACATTCGGCCATCCTATTCTTGTTTACTGGGTCGTCCATGGATCCACAAAGCTGGAGCCGTAACCTCAACGCTCCACCAGAAGTTGAAGTACCCGATCAAAGGGAAGATTGTGACAGTACAAGGGGAGGAAGAGTACATGGCCAGCCACCTCAACTCGTTCCGATATGCAGAAATGGATGGGGAGTTCATTGAAACCCCATTTCAACACTTTGAAGAGGTTCCTCAGACACTGGCATCAGCTGAGACTGTGGTTGAAGATTCTCCTATGAAGATGGCTTCTTTAAAAGATGCTCGGGCTGTCATTGAGAAGGGTGAGTGTACAAATTGGGGCCGACTCCCTGATTTTACACAGAAGACTAACAAGTTTGGTTTGGGTTTCACTGTAGAAGCTCAAAGGGTTGTCTGAAGTGCAAGGATCGAAAGACCTCTTGTGTTCATTAGCAACTCGGGAGTGAATGCCATTGAAGATGATGTAGAAGAGTCTGAATTCGACAGCTGAATCTATCCTACGATCGACGGTGGACCAAGCAACTGGACAGTAAAGGACTTCATCCCTATTACTTTTGTTACCCAGTAATGAACTATTTATTTTGAATGTGTAATAGACAATGTTTTGGAACTTTATGGCCCGGTGTCTTACCCGGGGCATTGTGATTTCATTTGTGAGGGATTTTGTGTGTCATTTCCATATATTATTAATAAAAGCATTGGATGTTTTTTGGCATTTCAAATTTTGTGCTCCTTGTTTTTCTTTATTATATATTGCAAAGCAGCTATTTTACACACACTCACATATACTTGTCCACATCCACTCTGGATCTCACTGGTAACGACTCTGCTACTGCTGGTTATGACTTCGAAAATCTGATCAACTTAGCCGAAGACGAAGGTGAAGATGATTGCGAAGTTCCTGGTGAACTTACAAGACTGCTACTCCAGGAAGAGAGGGTTATTCAGCCATATGAAGAGCCAGTGGAAACAGTGAATCTGGGTACTGAGGCAGACAAGAAGGAAGTCAAGATTGGTGCCAATCTGGAGCCAAATGTGAAACAACGGTTGATTCAGATGCTACATGACTACGTTGATATCTTTGCTTGGTCTTACTAAGATATGCCTGGTTTGGATACCGACATTGTGGTTCATCGCCTGCCTACCAAGGAAGATTGTCCTCCAGTGAAACAGAATGTTCGCCGTATGCGCCCAGAGAAGTCTGAGAAAATCAAGGTTGAAGTTATGAAACAATTTGATGCCGGTTTTCTAGCAGTGACTTCTTACCCTCAGTGGGTTGCCAATGTGGTTCATGTACCGAAGAAAGATGGTAAGGTCCGAATGTGTGTTGACTATAGGGATTTGAACAGGGCAAGCCTCAAGGATGACTTCCCTCTACCTCATATCGATGTTCTGGTTGACAATACTGATCAGCACAAGGTCTTCTCCTTTATGGACGGTTTCTCCGGTTATAATCAGATAAAAATGGCTCCCGAGGACATGGAGAAGATGACCTTTGTTACTCAGTGGGGTACCTTTGTTACTCAGTGGGGTACCTTTTGCTACAAGGTCATGCCTTTTGGGTTGAAAAATGTTGGGGCAACGTGCCATGGTTGCTTTGTTTCATGACATGATCCATCATGAGATTGAAGTATACGTCGACGATATGATTGCAAGGTCCCAAACTGAGGAAGAATACCTTGGCCATCTACAGAAGCTGTTTGGCAGGTTGAAGTTGTACAAGCTGAAGTTGAACCCGAACAAGTGCACCTTCGGGGTGAGATCTGGCAAACTATTGGGTTTCATTGTAAGCGACAAAGGTATTCAAGTGGATCCTGCAAAAGTGAAAGCTATACAAGAGATGCCCGCTCCCAAGACAGAGAAAGAAGTCAGAGGCTTTCTGGGACGACTGATCTACATTTCCCGATTCATCTTACACCTAACTGCTACTTGTGAGCCAATCTTCAAGCTATTGAAGAAAGATCAAGTGGTACGTTGGAATGATGAATGCCAAGCCGCTTTCGAAAGAATCAAAGAGTATCTCCAAGAGCCACCCATCCTGATGCCACCGGTTGAAGGGAGACCTCTGATCTTATACTTGATTGTGCTCGATAACTCAATGGGGTGTGTACTGGGTCAACATGACGAGTCTGGCCGAAAAGAGCATGCAATTTACTACCTTAGCAAAAAGTTTACCGATTGTGAGACCCGATACTCACTGCTTGAGAAAACTTGTTGCGCTTTGGCATGGGCTGCTCACCGGGTGAGACAGTATATGCTGACTCACACTACCCTGTTGATTTCAAAGATGGATCCAATCAAGTATATCTTCGAGAAACCTGCCTTGTCCGGAAGAATAGCAAGATGGCGGATGATCTTGACTGAGTATGACATCCAATATACAACCCAAAAAGCTATCAAAGGAAGCGTATTGGCAGACCATTTGGCACATCAGGCAGTGGATGATTACCAGTCCATGAACTTTGAATTCCCGGATGAGAATATAATGTTGATAACTGATTGTGAGACACTTGGACCGGATGAAGGACCTGAGAAAGGATCCCGATGGTCTATATACTTTGATGGAGCTTCAAACGCTCTGGGTAATGGCATTGGAGCTGTGATCATATCTCCTAAAGGCTCTCATACTTCGTTTACCGCCCGACTATGTTTCAACTGCACCAACAACATGGCGGAGTATGAAGCGTGCATCATGGGTCTTCGAGCTGCAATTGACTTAAGGATTAAGTTTCTAAGTGTCTTCGGAAATTCCGCTCTCGTGATCAGTCAGATCAAAGGCGAGTGGGATACGAAACACCCGAATCTTATTCCTTATAAGGAGTATGTGTTGATATTGCTTCCCCATTTTGAGGAGATAACCTTTGAACACTTCCCTAGAGAGGAGAATCAGTTGGCGGACGCACTGGCTATGATGTCTTCTATGTTCAAAGTCAATTGGGACAACGAAGCTCCCCGGATAATTATTGAAAGATCGGACGAACCTACACATTGCTGTGATCTGGAGACTGAAGAAGTAACAGGAAAGCCCTAGTATCATGAGGTGAAGAGGTATCTTGAAGCTCAGGAGTACCCCGAGGGTGCATCTGTTAATGACAAGAAGTTTCTGAGGAGGTTCGCGGAGAAGTTCTTCATCAGCAATGACATCCTTTACAAGCGTAACCATGATTCAACCTTGTTGCGCTGTGTGGATAAGAATGAAGCAGAAAGGATCATGGCGGAGTTACATGAAGGTACTTTTGGAACTCACTCCAGTGGACATACCATGGCAAAGAAAATCCTCCGGGCAGGATATTACTGGTCCACAATGGAAGCCGACTGTTATCAGCATTCTCGGACATGTCACAAGTGCCAGGTCTATGCTGATAAGGTGCACATACCTCCAGTTCCTCTGAATGTTTTGACAGCGCCTTGGCCTTTTGCAATGTGGGGCATTGATATGATCGGCGAGATCAGACCTACGGCATCCAATGGGCATTGTTTCATCCTGGTAGCAATTGATTACTTTACGAAGTTGGTTGAAGCAGCTTCCTTTGCTACCGTAACCAAGAACGTCGTGGCACGGTTCATTCGGCACAACCTGATCTGTCGATACGGTGTACCAGAGAGGATCATTACGGACAATGGCACCAATCTCAAAAATAAGATAATCACTGAGCTCTGCGAGCAGTTCAAGATACAGCATCACAACTCTTCTCCTTACCAGTCGAAGATGAATGGGGTTGTCGAAGCGGCTAAAAAGAACATTAAGAAGATTGTGCAGAAGATGACAGTGACATACAAAGACTGGCACGAGATGTTACCATTTTCTCTTCATGGGTATCGTACCTCAGCACGGACGTCAACAGGGGCAACATCCTATTCTTTGGTATATGGCATGGAGGCAGTCTTGCCCATTGAAGTTCAGATACCATTTCTTCGAATCACGAAGGATGCAAATTTTAAGTGAAGATGACTAGATTCAGACCCGGCTTGATCAACTAAACCTAATCGACGAAAAGATACTTACTGCTATTTGTCATGGTCAGACGTACCAGAAACGGATTATCAAGGCATTTAACAAGAAAGTTAGACGACAAGAGTATCAAGTTAGGGATCTGGTAATCAAGTGCATTATCTTACCTCAAGGTGATCCCAGGGGCAAATGGACCCCTACTTACGAAGGGCCATTTGTGGTTAAGAACATTTTCTCAGGAGGAGCTATGATTCTAACTACCATGGATGGTGACGACCTTCCTCACCCCGTCAATACAGACATAGTGAAAAGATACTACGCATAATTAAAGACCCGCTAGGTTGACCGGCCTAGGAAAAAATAAGGGCTTCCCGGCAAACCAAAAGGGTTCGGGCAAAAATAAGGGATGAAAATGAAAAAATCTATAAACCCGGCAAGTCGAAAACCTGAAAAGGCGGCTTGGGAAAAAATGGGTATCCCGGTGGACTAAAAATCCGAAAGGGCGGTCCAGGAAAAAGTTAGGGACCAAAGCGTAACACTGTGTCTCATTGGATCACCTCACATCTAGACTTCGATATCAACTATCAAGTTCGGACGGCACTAATCAATCAGATTCATCTTCAACTAAGCAGCAAAGTGATGAGATGCTTGAAGATATAAAGGCAATAGCAGAATTGGAACCCAGTGGGATTATTCACATAGCTGTTTTGTTTCCTTTTCACAAATTGTAAATTCTATTTGTTCGGCGGCGTTCTCTTACTAGGACGTCAGCCTCTTGTACAAAAACGCCTATTTTCAGGCCAAACTTCAAAATCAATACAAATTCATTTCCAGAAATTCCAAGCTGTTTTTCCTTTATCTGTTTTGTTTTGCAAAGAACGTCCAAAGTTTCATTTTTGATATATGCATTTGATATTAATTGCTGATCATAAATATTTACATGCGAAACAAAATTCGATTACAGGTAACATCAGAAACAGGGGCAATAAGAAATGCCCAAGCTGTGTAGTTGCTTTGTCCACCAGGTACAAAGGTAGGTCCAGCTGAAGAATTGGCTAAGATATTGTCACTCCCCGCAGAGCAAAACAGTAGTGGTAGCTCTCCCAGCTGAGACTTGCAGTTAGATACAAATCAGCAATACTCTCCCCCCAAGCAGGGTTAGCCTACCATCAGCCCTAAAAAGGCTCGGTATCCCCAGAAGGTCTTAATCTTCCCCAGCGGAGTATAAAGATACTCCCCAACAAGTATAAGAGCATCCCCGGCAGTCTTAATATTCCTCAACGGAGTATAAGAATGTTCCCCGGTGGAATACAAGATACCCTCAGTGGAGCCATTTCCCTAGCGCAGTCTAAAAAAGCTTTCCTAACCGAGTTAAATCATCATCCCCAGTAGATTCTGGAAGCTTGTCCCCTGCAGAGCGCAAATAAATCGCCCCAGCCAAATTCAGAGGGTTATCCCCACAAGAGTCTAACTGGGTTATCCTCAGCAAGTTGCAACTGAAAGACCATCCCCAGCGAAGTTCTTTCTTTCCTCGAACAGGAATTCAATCTTCAACAGATCAAGTATCACCAGCAACGTTAATTCATCCCCAGCGAAGTTCATCATTGAAATCCCCAACAGAGCTTATCAACGGAATCTCCAGCAGAGTTTATCGTTAAAATCTTCAGCAGAATATCCTTTCCCCACAGAGTATTTCCCCTCAGAGTAATCTCTTTGTCAGTTTATCCCCCAACGGAGTTCTTTTCTCCCGCAGGTTCATTCTCACAATCATCTTCGTCCACCATCCCTGGCGGAAGCAAAGCATTCAACTTTATTCTCCCAGCAGCTCCGGGATTTATTTTCCCCAGCTAAGACGTTACTTGTCCATACATCATGATGCATGCATATACGCATCATACCATACAATCTCATTTATGTTGAGAACATCATTGCCTGATACATATCATGCATTACATACAGCTAACATTTACCTTTCAGGAAAGATACAATCAAAATTCAAGTTATGAAGCCCGGATTCGGCCGGATAGTATCTTGATTTCTACAGCATATCGTGAAGCCCGGATTGCGACCGGATAACAACATCAGACTACCGTGAAGCCTGGATTATGACCAGATAGTGACATCTCTCAAAAGCAAGCTATGAAGCCCGGAGAACGACCGGATAATAGTTTATTCCCAAGTGAGCCGTGAAGCCCGGATTACGACCGGATGACAGCTCAGTAAGCACCATGAAGCCTGGATTCGACCAGATAGTGGTATATCATAAACACAATTCGTGAAGCCCGGATCACGATCGGATAACAGCTTAGCAAGTTCTTGTGAAGCCTAGATTACGACCAGAAAGCAATACAAGACCATGAAGCCTGGATTACGACCAGATAATGGTAGAAGATGTTGTGAAGACTGGATTACGACCAGATAGCAACCAAGAGTACTACGAAGCCTGGATTTCGACCAGATAGTGGTATGATACATCGTGAAGCCTGTATTACGACCAGATAGCGTTAAGGGACACTGTGAAGCTTGGATTACGACCAAATAGCAGTTTACCCAGCCAGTTATTATGAAGCCCGGATTCGACCGGATACTAGTAAACCCAACAGTCAAAGGGAAGCCCGGATACAACCGGATAACCACTTGATTTGTTCTGAAGCCTGGATTTCGACCAGATAAGAAGTGAGGTATTGTGAAGATTGGACTCGACCAGATAGCAGTACGTGACACCATGAAGCCTGGATTTGACCAGATAATGGTATAACACATCGTGAAGCCTAGATTACGACCAGATAACGGTACAAGGCACTGTGAAGCTTGGATTCCGACCAAATAGAAGTTTACATTGATAGTTACTAAGAAGCCCGGAGTCGGCCAGATATTAGTGTGCCCTAAATTCAAGTTGAAGCCCGGAGGTGACCGGATAACCACTTGATTTGTTCTGAAGCCTGGATTTCGACCAGATAAGAAGCGAGGTATTGCAAATCCTGGATTACAACCGGATAGCAATTTTAATCTCATCTCCCCAGTAAGTCATTGTAAAGCCTGGATTACGACCAGATAGCAGTCGGTCTTATCACTATGAAGCCTGGGTTACGACCAGATAGTAGTTCACCCTCACCTCTTCAACAGAGATGATTCCTCAGTAGAATAACGACAACCGAAGCTCCTAAAATTCAACAGATATGATTCCCAAGTAGAATAACGGACGACCAAAGCTCCTAAAGTTCTATTTCTCCTAAGACGAAGAACAGCATTCCCCAGCAAAATCTCCCTCAACAACAGGTATACAAGCTCTCGCTAAGGAATCTCTTACGCGATCGACACTCCTTCGGATGGCATCATTAAGCACATCTCCCATCATCAATCTCTAGATGGCATCTATAAGCCCATTCCCGACATCACAAGACAAATACTACTTCATGCGAGTGCAAATTTCTGGGCACTCTAGTGTTCAATCATCTTCCACCTTCGGATCACGAAAGGCCCGAACGCCAATCTATATCCTCAGGTTTAAGAAGATTGAACAGGGGCAACTGTTGTACCCCAAAATTTTCCCTCCCATATTTCTCAAGACATGTCAAGAATAATCTCCAAGTGTTCAAGATTGCTCAAAGAGTTGGACAGTCAAATCACCTCCTAATGTAGTCAATTCAAAATTAGGGTTTTGTGTTGCATCAAGGTCCTCATATCCAAATGACCTCAAGTGCTTCCGAATGTCCTAATATGTTCTTAAGTTCATCCATGTCAAATTTCAAGCCTTGCAGAGGAAGTTTGGTCAATCAATTGCTCAAGAGGTCCAAAAATCGACTATGCAATGGCAAAAGTCAATTGTGACCTACAAACAGTCAAACCTCGAGATTTTTTTGTAAAAATTCTCATTTTGAAGGATAATTCATCATTTGATCAAGGGTTGATCATGATTCATCAAGGATTGCTCAAGATTCATCAAGATTCAAAAGTTGCTAAATTAGAGTTTTGTAGGAAAAGTCAACCCAACTTTGACCAAGCATAACTTTATCATACTTTATGCAAAATGACCCATCAAAAGCTCATTTTGAAGAGGATGCAATTTACTACAATCCATATTCACACCCCAGGAGCAAGAAATGCACTCACAAAAAGTTACAAATTTGGACATTATAGGTCATTTTTGAAAGTCAACAAAAACACCTTTTTTTCCAAAACTTATAACTTGAGCATGGAAGTTCAAAATGAAATTATACCGAAATTATTGATTAGAGGACATCTCAAGGTTTCTAAAACGTCCAAGAACACTTCCAAAAGTTCAAAATTGAGGAAGTTATGCATTGTGGAAGTTGGGCATTTTTCCAAAATTGCCAAAAGTCAATCATCCTCAAAACTCCAATTTTTGACAAAAGGGCCCACTTTTTTCCACTTGATTTGGTCTTATCACACCACACACGTGTCCCATCTTCAATTTCATGACCAATCATTTATTTTTCTATTTTATTTAATTTTTATTGATTTAATTCATTTTAAATCAATATTAATTCAAATAAAATCCAAAAATTAATGGAATGAGATTCTTGTGATCATTACAACTTGCAAATATCATGAGACACTCAGTCAAACTCGTGCCAAGTCAAAACATGCACAAAATCTTGGATTTGAGGCAAATATGGAAACTTGATAATGGTGATCAAATCAAATCTCCAATCTTCAATTCCTATGGATTCAAGCCCATGTTTTGACCTAAATGCATTCCAATATACATACACAAGTGAGACCTATCAAGAACAGGACCTGAAACCGCAAGAAACGGCCAAACCAAAACTGAAAAAAGTGTGAAAAAGTGAGAGATTGAATTCTTGTTGGAGGCGTTTTTAGGACAAAATCTTCACATAGCTCTCTTGCTGGTAATCCCCTGAAGCGATTGGAACAAAAACCAGGCCTTCTTCTTCCCTGTAACGAACTGTAAGTACTCACGAATATGCCCCTGAACACGAAATCCAAACCTCTGATTCTTGCATCATTTCATTGAAATCTTTGCATATTTGTGTTTGTCGTTTGATTTAGAACATTTTGGCAATATTCATATTGTTTTCATGGCCTGTAACATAGCGCTCGAATCTAGGGTTCTTGTTTTTGTTTTTTAGTCATTTTGGATACAGGCAAAATCAAGGCAAATAAATGGTACAGGGATGCTCAGGGAGGAGAGACGAACACGTTGGTGTTCTTGGATTGCATTTCTATGGCCTAGGGTGAATTTTTGAAGCATCCCACGAATCTTCCTGTGGATAAAAATCCGCAGGTAAATAACCAGGGATTTACTGAAGAAGACGACCACACATTTTCTCCTTACTGGGCCATTTAAATTTCGCGCAATTTTTTTATTTTTTCAGGCATAAGGTTTTGTTTCACATATAATATTTGTTGTATATACTAATAATAAAGGAACAAGCTAGCTGGATTGGTGAGCGCGCTATTGGAAAACCCCTTGGGACCTGGGTTCGAATCCCAGGTCCCCCAAATTGATTATTATTATTTTGTGCTAGGTATTCAGGCGTGCTTCATCAAGCGTGATCCACCATGCGCTTGCAGAGATCAACGTGCCAAATGGCTTCAGGCCAGATCTAAAGGAGAGAATTGAGTACTCACCATACATCCAGGTCAACATATGCGTGGACAATCTGAAAAGTCAAGCAGGTTGAATGTTAATTGGCCAAGAATTGCCAGATTCACCACCAATTTGGGCCCAGCACCCCCCTATGAGTTTATTTCTTTTCCCCTTTTTATATTTCTTTCATTTAATTATTTTTTATAATTATTATTTATGTCACTAACAAATTAATATTTTTTTCATAATAAAATCAGAAAACCATAAAAATATTATTTTTTATTAATTTCATTATTTTTGTAAATAAATAATTTAATTGACTTAGTTTTTTTAATTAGGTATAATTTTAACATTTTTGCAATAAATTAAAATCAATTTAGAATATTAGGTTTTAGCAAATTTTATCATTTTATTTTTTATTTCCTTAAATGTAAAAAACCCAAAAATATTTTCATTTAATTAATTAATTCAATCATAAACTTAATTTAATTTCCATTTAATTCAAAAATAACAAAACAATATACTTTCTTTAATAAAAAGGGTCAAAACCCTAAAAATGCGCCGATTTAATTTTCTTGCACGCGATTCACTTGATTCCAATTTTGTAATTGTTCCCGGTATGTAATAATTAATTAGGACGTTATTTATTTATCGCTTTTATTTTTCCACAATTTAAATTAAAGGGTTTGTCTTTGGCGATGTAAATACCCGACGCCTTGTAATAGCTTAGATTCAATTTCCCACAATTTAATTCCCGCACAATATTAACTGTTAGGTGTTTGATAAATAGGCAATGCATGACAATATCCAATGTATGAACCTAAAATCAACATAGCTCGCCCTAACATGTACAGATAAAATTAACCGAAATAACACACTTACACATGCCACTCCTAGGGTACACCTCACTTGGTTGCCTCGAACGTGGTCATTGAGTATAGGAATTTTTAGAGGTCGCCCTCTTGTCCAAAGATCATAGTTGCCTCGAAACAGTTGCCTCGGAAAAATGATCTAGGATATTAGGGTTACCGCTAAGGTGTCCTAATATTGCTTTAGTGACCACACGTCCCTTAATCGAATTGACCCGAAAACTCCAACGACGGTGCTACCTACTCATCAATAATGGGCTAGCATTGTCTAAAGGACATTTGTACAGATTAATTCCTTTTTAGAGTAGGTGGATGGTTCTTAAGTACTTACTCCTTTTAAAACAAAACAAAACTTTTCGCACTTACACTCCTTTCAAACAAAAAACTCTTTCAAACCCACAAATACAAAGAAAAGAAAAATTTTGAAAACACAATGAGTATGTACCTAAGAGCCCTTGGATAACCACGGATATAAAGGGTGCTAACACCTTCCCTTTCTATAATCTACCTCCCGAACCCGAGAAATATCTCATAAAGGAATTTTTCTGTGCTTTCGTCCTTTCCTTGTTGGATAAAATAAAATACGGTGCCGACTTTTGCTTACCGTGACATTTTGCAAAAACAAATGCAAACGCGAACCAGCATTCCAAAACAGTCAGTTCTCATTCCCACCGATCACACCGTTGATTTGGTAAGTAACCCTATCTTTGGATGTAAGCGGGGCGGGCGTGGGTCATCATATAACCATGATTAGCAATATTGCAAGGTATCTTAGCATTCTTTTTGAGGGACTAAGATCATTTATAAGGCAACTTAGATAGCGTCATCGAGGGACTATGATCTTGTATTTGCTTATTTTTGCTAAGATACCTTACACGAATAATATGGCCATTTTGTATAAGGAAACCAAGTGGAATAACCCTAGGGGTGCTTGTGTGCAAGTGTATTGTTTTCATGCTTGTTTTTGTCTTGAATTAGGATTTTCTAGATATTGGTTTTAGTCTTTCTATGCAAACCCTAATTACTAGCATGTTATATAAAAGCGATAAATTGTGAAATTTAAAGTTACTACGCTATTACAACATTTGTGGGGGGGGTGTACAATTTGTAAATGGGGATTACAAGAATTTAAACATAATTAGTCTATTACAATCATATTTAATTAGTATGAATATACAAGGAATTAAATAAATACAAAGTATAAAAATGAATAAATGTACAAGGATGCAAAAATGTAAAGAAAATGAATTTTGTTTGGTTTTCATGAAAAAAAGATTGTGTCTTAACCTAATTAAATAAAGAAAATAGTTAATTAAGTATGAATTTATTAAGAAAAGATTTTAAATGAAAACCTAGTTCTATTAATTAATCAAAAGAAAATAAGTTTAAGAAAAGTATTTTTCGTATTTTTTTATCTTGAAAATATTTATAGCATTATAAATTATTTTTAGTCCTTTTTTTATATAAAAAATAATGTATTTAAATTAGTATGAAAGGAAATAACTAATAACCTAAATTTATTTATATTTACAAGATAATAAGTAAAAAATAAATAAAGTATAATTAATAAAAATATTATTGTGAGAAAAATAAAATAAACTAAGTCAAAATATAAATATATCATTTTTTTTGTATTTTATGATTTTTTTTAATATTAGAAATAATTAAGAAAATAAATAAAATGAAAATAAGAAAAAGAAAATAAAATTGGGCCAGGGGTGTTAAAAATAGTCAGGAGGGTGGAAGGCCAGCAAAAATAACAAGGCCCAACTGTTGAGGCCCAGCGCATCTGTTGTGTGACAAAAACAAGAAAAATGTGAAAAAAATGAGGAAAAATGGCAGCGCTGGGGCTTGAACTCACGCCCTTAGCATGAAACATGCGTTGCCTTACCACTGGGGGGACTATACATCTGTTAACTTATCTGAAATAATAAATACATAATGCAAAACAAGTTCCAGAAATGAACTTCATCTTCAACCTCCAGTCATGGTTCCTGTAACTCACTCATCTCTCATCCATTCACAAAACTTCCAACATCAAACTTGTTAGAAATTTCCTCACGATTCTGAATATGTAAATAACTTAAGATAATTCTCAAAGATGAACATGAATTTTTAAAAGTGCCAAATTCTGACCTAAATATTTCAGCAAGTTCAAACTCAAAATTCTCACTACTCAAGCAATATAAATGAAATCTATGGACATGTATAGTTTCAGGGCAATAATGTCTACATTTTATCTTCACAAATGCAAGCCTAACAATACCTAAATGAAAGGATAGAAGTTCAGAAAACTCACCTTGCAGTTGGAGATCGTGTTTTGAGTTAGAGCTTGATTCAAGTTGTTGTGATGATCAGGTTAGCTTCCTCAAGTTCCCAGGAAGCTAATGCAATGATTAGCTTGAACAATGGATGACTGGAATGGCTTGGAGAAGTCAATGTGCAATGCTCTGTTATTGGTTATGGAGTTTGATACAAATGGTGTTACAGTCGTGTAAAAGGGACATGGACAAGTTATATTTAATGTATAGGAGCTTTATGAACTAAAAGGCCAAAGAACGCACGAGGGAAATAGAAGATACAAGTTCAAGGTCAGAACCTGCACAAAAATGGAGTTTGTGTGCAATTTCTGGCTAGAGGGAATTTGAGAGAGTTTCAGGCTTGCAAAAAAATCGTCCTAAGTTGCATAATAGTGTCTCAATTTATATGAAAAGGTTTTGAGAGCTTGGGTGATTAGAAGTACAAGTTCACATGTTATGGCTTTTTGGCTTGTTTTTTAAGCAAGCTTGACAAGCATTGTTCCAAGGCAAGGTACAAGGATATCTAAAGTGGTTAGGCACTTTAAACATGCTTATCTGATTTTGTATAGGATGCTTTTGCAGAAAGAACAAATGCAAAGCTCAAGAGAAGTTGACTTTGTGATTGAAGCCACTTTACTAGAATGGCAATGTTACTTTCTGCCATTAATGGAAATGCAACTTGGATAAAGCTTGAATCAAGTGGATAATAGCTTAAAAGAAAGTGTAATATTCTGATTATGGAGAGATCTTGAGGTTTATAGGCATGCAAAACAAGATTGTGCAACAAAGGTTTGAAATTGAATTCTTGTTCATCACAAAATGACTTGTAATTCAAGTGACAAAACCCTAACTTCATCTCTTCGATTCTCCCTCCTCAAGAATGATCTCAAGGAGTTCTTGGACATTTTGGAAAGCTTTAAATGTTATCTACAACCCATCAATTAATTTATTTTGAATATTCCCCTTGGAGCTATATGAAAAAGTGCCATGAAGTTAGGTCAAAATCCTGACCAAATTAGGGCAAAATTTCACTAAGTGTTTAGTTTCATGACCCTATGTTCATAAAATTATAACTTGAGATCCAGGCATTTTTGGAAGGGGTTGTGAAAAGAAAAGTTGTATATTTCATGGAGATCTACAACTTTCATGTTGGAAGTTTCTCTTGAATCATCTTGCATCATGGTGAAAATTTGGCTCATAATTTATGAAAAAACATGAAATTTCCAACACTTAGAAAAATTTCTAAGTTTAGAAATTTTGACTTTTCAAAATGAAATATAGACTTTTTGATTCTTGATGAATAAGTTTCATATTTTGACATGTTTTGATGAATTGTTATCTTTGGCACTTGAATTTTACCAAAAAGTCAAAGTTTGACTTTTCAGTATACAGTTGACTTTTGATCAGTTGACTGCAAAATTCATTTGTCAATCCAATGGACTTGCAATGTTTTGAACCATGTCATTAGGTCAAAATGATGCAATTGGACTCTTGAGATCACGCCTTAAACCAATTGACCATTTGCTAGGTCAAAAATCAGAAATTGCCCTTTCCTAGTCAAAACCCTAATTTTGACCATTTTGCCCTTTTGGAGATTTGATCAAATTTCTTGAGGAATTGTGATCTAAACTTGATCAAATGATACATATGAGTCTAAAATGTTGATGTGGATAAAAATTATGAAGTTTGACTGTAAATTTGCCATATTTGACTTTTTCCCTAGTACAATTGATTTTTAGGTCAACTGCTCAATTGATTGAGCAAAAATGTGATCCAAGACTTAAAACTTGACATGAGTGATCTTCGGGGTCCATAATGATCCATGAAAGCCATATGGGGTATTGGAAGTTCAAGTGTATTTATGCAAACTCAAACCCTAGTTTTGGGTCATTAGTGCATAAGGAGGTGTCTTGAGCTGATCAAACCCTAGTGCAGTCTTGAGCCCAAGGGGATTTTGTGAGCAAAAATCTTGATAAGTGAGAAGGCAAATTTTGGGGTACAACAGCTGCCCCTGATCAATCTTCTTAAACCTGAAGAGTTAGATTGGCTAGTTTTGCCATTCGTGACTCGAAGGTGGAAGATGATTGGACACTAGAGTGCCCAGAAATTTGCACTCAATGATGTGATGGTAGAGGGAATGGGCTTAAAGATGCCATTTTGAGAAGTGATAGAAAGTTGTTTGATATGGGCTTGTAGATGCCATCCAAGAGTGATTTTTGAATTGTAATTTGTAAGCTGAATGAGTATTAGAATGGCGTCCGTGTTTGGAGCGTATTTGTACTGTATCTGAGAGTTGAATTTGAATGAGTGTCAGGATGGAATCCATGTCTGGAGCGTATCTGAACTGTATCTGAGAGTTGAATCTGAATGAGTGTCAGGATGACATCCGTGTCTAGAGCGTATCTGAACTGTATCTAAAAAATTGAATCTGAATGAGTATCAGAATGGCATCCGTGTCTGGAGCATATCTGAACTGTATCTGAGAAGTCGAAACTGTATGAATATCAGAATGGAATCCATGTCTGGAGCATATCTGAACTGTATCTGAGAAGTCGAAACTGTATGAGTATCATGATAGCATCCATGTCTGGAGCGTATCTGAACTGTATCTGAGAAGTTGAATCTGAATGAGTATCAGAATGGCATCTGTCTCTGGAGCGTATCTGTATTGTATCTGAAAGATAAATTTTGAATGAGTATCAGAATGGCCGTGTCTCGGGCATATCTGGATTGTATCTGAAGACTTTGAACATTGTTAATGGTAGCTGTTTGATTAATCTTATCCTGAAAAAGATAAAATGTTAGCTAGCATGCAATGTTTATGTTGTATTAAATGCATAGTATAATGCATTCTTGTTATCAATGTTGATGATATATGGATGCAATGTATGCGTATGTGAGCTAGTTTGTTGCACTGCTGTTGGGTTGGGGAAAATAAATCTATGACTGCTGTTGAGGAATATGGAGTATAATTCTTCATGTTGTGGAGTTTAAGCGTTGATGAACTTCTGCTTGGAGAGATAAACTCTGTTGTAAGGGTAATGCCGTGTACTGCTTGAAAAAATCTTGTTTGGGGAATTGGGAGAAATTTGACGTCTTCTACTAGGGAATTGATAAAGTGGGTGCTCTGTTCCGCTGGGGATTGAACTGCACACTGCGGAGGATTATGGGAATAGATAGAGAGATTTCCCTACCTCTTAAAGCCATCAGTGATTGTCTTTCTATTTGTAAATGGTAATTATGTTCAAATGCATATGTTCAATAATGAATTATTGGACGTTTTTGTAAACAAAACACAAGCGTAAAGAAAAACAGATAGTTTTTTCACTTTCAAAGGGATATCTTTGTATTGACTTTGAGTAAGTATTTTTGTACAATGTGATAAACATTCTAGTAAGAGAATGCTGTCATAAAAAAATGAAAATTTTGATACAAAGAAAAGATAGCTATGTGCAATAATCCCATGGGGGTCCCATTCTGCTATAGCCTTTGTATATCTGAGCATCTTGTCTATTTGTTGCCTCGAACGAAGATGATTGAATTGATCAGAACCTCTGAGTTTGTCAGTTGAAGCCAAAGGTTATTCGTAAGGTGATCCAACGGGACATAGTCATACGCTTTAATTCCCTAACTTTTGCCTAGACCGCCCTTTCAGGTTTTCAGTCCACCGGGAAACCCTTTTTTTCCCAAGCCTCCCTTTTGGGTTTTCAACTTGTCCGGTGTATATTTTTTGTTTTATCCCTAATTTTTTCCCGAACCTTTTGGTTTGCCGGGATGCCCTTGTTTTGCCTAGGTGCGTTAACCAAGCAGGTCTCTTATGCGTAGTATCTTTTGACTATGTCTGCGTTTGGAGGGTGCGGCAGGTCGTCGCCATCCATGGTGGTCAAGATCATTGCTCCACCAGAGAATATGTTTTTTATTACAAATGGTCCTTCGTATGTAGGAGTCCATTTGCCTCTGGGATCACCTTGCGGTAATATGATACGTTTGATCACCAGATCCCCAACTTGATTCACTTGTCGTCTGACCTTTTTGTTGAAAGCCTTGATCATCATTTTTTATACATTTGACCATGACAGACAGCGGTAAGCCTTTTCGCATCAATCAAGTTTAGTTGAACAAGTCGAGTATGGATCCAATCCTCTTCATTCAACCCTGCATCTTTCATAATTCTCAAAGAGGGGATTTGAACCTCAATAGGCAAGACAGCCTCCATACCGTATACCAGAGAGTAAGGTGTTGCCCCGGTTGATGTGCAAGTTGTGGTACGATATCCGTGGAGAGCGAATGGTAGCATCTCATGCTAGTCTTTGTATATGACAGTCATTTTCTGTATGATCTTTTTAATGTTCTTTTTCGCGGCTTCAACAACACCATTCATCTTCGGCCAGTAAGGGGAAGAATTGTGATGCTGGATCTTGAATTGTTCGCACAAGGAGGTGATCATAATATTGGTCAAGTTTGTACCATTGTCTGTAATGATCCTCTCTGAGATACCGTAACGGCCGATGAGATTTTTCTTAATGAATCGGGCTACAACATTCTTAGTAACTGAAGCAAAAGAAGCTGCCTCCACCCACTTTGTAAAATAGTCAATGGCCACTAAGATGAAGCGGTGTCCATTAGAGGCTATTGGCTTGATTTCCCCAATCATATCAATTCCCCATATAGTAAAGGGCCAAGGAGCCGTCAAGACATTCAGAGGAACCGGAGGTACGTGCACCTTGTCAACATAGATCTGACACTTATGGTAGGTTCGAGAGTGTTGATAGCAATCTACTTCCATGGTAGACCAGTAATAGCCTGCCCGTAGGATTTTCTTTGCCATCGTGCCCACTAGAATGGGTGCCAAAAGTGCCTTCATGTAAATCAGCCATGATTCTTTCAGCTTCAACCTTGTCTACGCACCGAAGTAACATAGAGTCATGGTTGCGTTTGTAAAGAATGACATTACTAAGGAAGAATTTAGCAGAGAAACTCCTTTAGAACTTCTTATCGTTGACTGAAGCTCCTTTTGGATATTCTCAAATCTTGAGATACCTCTTGATTTCGTGAAACCAAGGCGGGTCCACTACTTCTTCAGTATTAATCTCGTGACAGTGTGTTGGTTCATCCCTTTGTTCAATGGTGATCTTGGGAGCCTCGTTATCCCACTTAAGTTTAAACATAGATGACATCGTGGCTAGTGCGTCTGCTAGCTGATTTTCTTCTCGCGGGAAATGCTTGAAGGTAATATTTTCAAAATGTGGGAGCAATGTCAAAACATGTTCTTTGTAAGGGATAAGGTTAGGGTGTTTGGTATCCCACTCCCCTTTTATTTGGATGATAACCAAAGCTGAATCTCTGAATACATTCAAAGATTTAATCCCCGAGTCTATGGCAGCTTTGAGGCCAAAGATGCACGCTTCGTATTCCGCCATGTTATTTGTACAATTGAAGTAGAGTCTTGCAGTAAAGGGAGTATCACACCCTTCAGGAGATGTGAGTACATAACCAATACCATTGCCGAGTGTGTTAGATGCCCCATCAAAAACCAGGGTCCATCGGGATCCTTGTTCAGGTCTGTCACATGGCTTGAATTCTTCATAGATGTTTACCATCATGATGTCTTCATCTGGGAATTCGAACTTCATGGACTGGTAGTCTTCTACAGCTTGGTGATCAAGGTGGTCATCTAGTACACTGCCCTTTATTGCCTTTTGGGTAGTATATTGTATGTCATATTCTGTCAGGATCATCTGCCATCTCGCTATTCTCCCAGAGAGAGCAGGTTTCTCGAAGATATATTTTATTGGATCCATTTTAGATATCAACAAGATAGTATGGGTCAGCATATACTGTCTTAGCCGGCGAGCAGTCCATGCCAGAGCGCAGAAATTTTTCTCGAGCAGTGAATATCTTGTTTCACAGTCAGTAAACTTTTTGCTCAGGTAATAAATGGCGTGCTCTTTTCGGCCAGACTCGTCATGTTGCCCCATCACACACCCCAATTGAAATTTCTGAAACAGTCAAATACATGATAAATGGTCTTCCCTCGACTGGTGGCATCAACACAGGAGGCTCTTGCAGGTACTCTTTGATCTTGTCGAAAGCAGTTTGGCATTCATCATTCCATTTGACTACTTGTCTTTCTTCAGTAGTTTGAAGATTGGTTCACAAGTAGCTGTCAGGTGAGAAATGAATCTGGCAATGTATTTTAAACGCCCCAAGAATCCTTTGACTTCCTTCTCAGTACGAGGAGCAGGCATCTCTTGTATCGCTTTCACTTTGGCAGGATCTACTTCAATACCCTTATTGCTGACGACAAAACCTAGGGGCTTACCAGACCTTACTCCAAACGTGCATTTATTTGGGTTCAACCTCAGCTTGTATTTCTTCAGCCTCTCAAACAGTTTCTGTAAATGATCAAGATGCCCTTCTTCTATTGGAGATCTAGCTATCATGTCATCCACGTAGACCTCTATTTCGTGATGTATCATGTCGTGAAATAGAGCGACCATGGCACGCTGATAAGTTACCCCAGCATTCTTCAGTCCGAATGACATCACCTTGTAGCAAAATGTGCCCCATTGTTTGACAAAGGTTGTCTTCTCCATGTCCTCCGGAGCCATTTTGATTTGGTTGTAGCCTGAGAAGCCGTCCATAAAGAAAAACACTTTGTGATGTGCTGTATTGTCAACTAGGATGTCAATATGGGGAAGTGGGAAATCATCCTTAGGGCTTGCCCTATTCAAATCTTTGTAGTCCATGCACATTCGTACCTTGCCGTCCTTTTTGGGCACGGGAACAACATTGGCAATCCATTGCGGATAGGGGGTGACGGCCAAGAATCCAGCATTGAATTGTTTCATGACTTCTGCTTTAATCTTCTCTGACATATTTGGTCGCATTCGACGAACCTTTTGTTTTACTGGTCGGCAATCCTCTTTTGTAGGTAGACGATGTACCACAATATCTACATCAAGTCCTGGAATGTCTTCATACGACCAGGCAAAGACCTCAACATACTCGTGTAGCAACTAAATCAGACGCTCCTTGACACTGGGTTCCAGATTGTCACCCACCTTGACTTCTCTTTTGTCCTCCTCGGTACCTAGGTTGATGGTGTCCACCGGTTCCTCGTGGGGCTAAATGGTTCTCTCTTCTTGTTACAGTAACCTGGCGAGTTCCCCTGGTACTTCACAATCTTCCTCACCTTCATCTTCGGCTTGGTAGATTAGATTTTCATAGTCATAGAAAGCCATAGCAGAATTGTTACCATGGGATCCTGAATGGATGTAGACCTGCATTGTGAGTGTGAGTGTGTGTAAGGGTATAACTATCTTTGACAAAAAATGAAAATGTAAAAAAGAAAAACAATAAGCACAAAGTTTGTATGCAAAACGTCCATGATTCATTGATGTCATATGGAAATGAGATAATAACCCTTACAAATGGACCATCGTGCCTCGGGTAAGACACAAGGTTTTAAGAGTTTGAATTGTTTTAATATTACAGATCCAACAAAATGTAAAGACAAATTACTGCGGGATAAAAGTGATCGAGACAAAATCTCTAGCCTCCCAATTGGTGAGCCCTACACTAACAGTTGGGAAGATCCAATCCTCCAGGTTGTAGCCATCTTCATCATCCTCTACCACATTGACCTCACGGTTGCTGATCTTCAAGGTTGGTCCTCCAGCACGAGCGCGGCGTACAGCCTTCCGAGCACCTAAAGTGAAACCCAGGCCAAACTTGTCAGACTTGTATGTGATATCCGGGAGTTTCCCCCAGATAGTGCACCCACCTTCTTCTATCAGTGCCTTTGCATCCTTCAAAGATGACATCCTGAGTGGAGGCCTTGTGATCTTGGGAACAGCCTTGATCACTGCCACATCTTGCGGGACTTCCTCAAAGTGTTGGAATTGAGTTTCAATAAATTCACCATCTAATTCCATATATCTGAAGGAATTGAGATGGTTGATCATATACTCTTCTTCTCCATGAACTATGATAATCTTCCCTTGAATTGGATACTTCAGCATTTGGTGTAACATAGAAGTAACAGCGCCAGCATTGTGAATCCATGGTCGTCCTAGCAATCAGGAATATGAAGGGCGAATATCCATTACATAAAAAGTTGAATCAAATGTTTGGGTTCCAACCTTTATGGGGATATCCACTTCCCCGTGCACCATCCTTTTTGATCCGTCAAAGGCCCTCACTACTATGTTACTTGGCTTCAATGTCAACCCCTCACAGTCAAGCCTATCAAGAGCCTTTTTAGGCAATACATTCAGAGATGAGCCAGTGTCCACCAAAACATGAGCCAAGGTTGTGCCCCTGCATTCCACTGAGACATGCAATGTATCATTATGCTTCCTTCCTCTTGGCGTCAAATCAGCATCCGAAAAACCTAGACCATTATCCGTAGTCAAGCTGGCTACGCAGTCTTGGAACTGATCGGCAGATGTTTCTTGGGGTACATGGGCAGTTTTCAGGAATTTTACCAAGGCCTTTGCACGCACCTCGGAACATAGTAGTAAAGCCAACATGGAAATTTTAGATGGAGTTTTCCCCAGTTGCTTGACTACATTGTAGTCGCTTCTTTTTATGATCTTTAGGATTTCCTCCATCTCTTTCTGGGAGGTCTCAGGGATAGCCAATGATTGTGTCTTCATCTTGACAGACTCAACCAGAATACCTTTTCCTCGAGTCTCGGTTAACTTGGCAGCGGGAGTGTCAGTAGGAGTGATAACAGGAGTCGTAACAGCTTTTTCAGTTGGAGTATTGTCAGAAATGATTGTAGGACTGGGAATAGCCTTCAGAGGAGCAGCAACAGCAGGAATGATTATGGGTCCAGAAACTGCTTTTGGGGGAACAATTTCTGGAGAGAATATCCTTCTGCTTAGGGTAATCTTGTTAGTCCCTGCAATATTAATGATATCAGAGTCAATCTTTTCAGAACCTGAATCTTCGGCAGCTGGAAAATCTTGCTTGATATTGTGGGAGTAGACATCCCCTCCATAATTCCATGGTACGGTTTTGTCTGAGAAATACGGGACTAGTCTTGGCATTGTAATTATCAAAGGAGCTATTTTTGGAACTGATGTAATTCTAACGGGTCCTTTGGTGGAGACCCTGGAAGAATTTTTGGAAATGGTCACAATGGAAACACCATAATAAGAAACAAGTGGAACAAAAGTCTTTTCGAACAAAATTACCTTGTTATCTATTAGGCATTTAACGTCTGATTTCAACAAAGGATAGATGGTTGGTGAGGACAAACAGAAATGACAGCTTTCATTACAGCCCGGGAAAACACTGGCATTCAATAAGTTCTTTTTGAAGGTCAGGAGTGGGGTTATAAGTTCATCAACTGAAGTAATAAACATATCATCTTCGATGTCATTGGCATTATGGCCATGTTTGGGCATAGGGGCAGAAATGACATTGGGATTTTCTGGCGCATCGAATTCAATCTCTTTGGCTTCAAAGAGGTCTTGTACTTTGTTCTTTAGAGCCCAACAGTTGTTAGTGTCATGGCTGGGACTCTCAGAGTGTTATGCACAGCAGGCATTAGGATGATAGTAAGGAGATGTTGTGTTAGGGTTCTTTGGAGCTTCTTTCAAGGTCACTAGGTTGGATCTTAGCAAGTGTGGCAATACTTGAGATAAGGTTGTGTTAATTCTGGTGAACTGTCTGACTGGTATTTCCATTATTGGCTGATTGTTTCTTTGCTGATCAGGCGCAAGTTTAGGAATCATAATGGCCCCCACCATTGGACGGCGTTCATCCCTATCTTGATTTCTCTGAGGATAAACATCAACCACTTCTTTCTTTCCGATAAATGGCTTTCTTACAGCAACAGAGGATGCATCTTTTTGAATCTTTCCACTCTTTATCCCGGCTTCTACCCTTTCCTCGGTCAATATTAGTTCAGTAAAACCTTCCGATGAACTCCCAATTAGGTGATTGAAGAAGGGACTAAACAAGGTGCCTAAAAACATGTCTACTAATTCTCTTTCAGATAGGGGAGGTTGAACTCTTCCAGCCAAGTCTCTCCATTTTTGCGCATAGTCTTTGAAGCCTTCACTTGAAACTATGGTCATACTCTAGAGTTGAGTACGGGTAGGCGCGAGATCAACATTGTATTGGTATTGTTTGTAAAAGGCTGCAGCAAGATCTTCCCAGTTGTGAACATTGGCTCTTTCTAACTGATAAAACCAATCAAGTTGAGTTCCAGACAGACTGTCTTGGAAGAAGTGTACCCATAAATCTTTGTCAGCGGTATGGGGCTGGATTTTCCTCACATAGGACCGAAGATGCATTTTAAGGAATGAAACTCCGTCATATTTGGCGAGGTGCTTTGAATTTTGGAGGAATGACAATCCCCGACACTAAACCCAATTCCTCAAAGTCTAAGGCATGCACTTTTTAGATTTCCATTGCGCTCAACCGCTCTTCTAGATGCTTATACTTGTCATCAGCTGGAGGGTATTATTCTTCAGAATAGTCTTCTTCTTCTTCTTCCTCTTCTGACTCTGACTGGACAACTGTTTCATTACCCTTCCCATTTTGGTTGTCTTTCTCACCGGATGTCGTTGCAAAGTCTAAGGCCCTTCTTGTCTACCCTTGGAATCTTCTTCCCATGTTCATAATTTCGGTTATTTTCATCGTCTTCTTTTTCTTCTCTTCCACCAGCAAGGTCTTCAACTTTTCTTGTCTTTTGGCCAGAGTTAAGAACAACTGTTGAAACTGTGCATTCTGAGCTTGGAGGTCTTTCACCGTTTGCTCGAGATCCATCTTACTGAAATAAACAGTAGAGAGATAAGGAGACTTGTTGCAAGAAACCTGCTTATGTTATGATTAATGGTAAATGCATATGCAATGATTTCAAGGATTTTAAGATTCAAATTTGTTTTAGACAAAAAGGAAACACACGTCATATTAATAGATTAAAGCTTGAGTACATCAGTGCCTTCTTGGGAAAAATAATACAAATACTCTAAGATAAAAAGGTGGTACGCATCCTCTTTGGTGCAATGTAGGAATTCAGAGTCTGCTCCTCATGAAGTAGCCTAGTGAGTTCCAAAACCTTCTTCTCGCTTGCGCAAAATTGGGCTTCGAAAGTATCTCGCTCCCCCTTGAGTTGTATCCAATCCATTTGTAAATCTTCAAGAGAGGTGGGCATGTCAGGATGTAGGATAGTGTATGGACATCTCCTTCCATGACAGGCTCAATAATTACCGGGAGAATGGAGGGTTAAGGTATCATAAGACTCTGAGAATGAGTTCGTACCCATTTGAGGTAAGGCTCAAGAGGGATGGAATTCTTGTGCCCAAAAGTCTTGCTATCTACCTTGTTTAACATCCTCCAAGCTCGGATAAATCTCTGGCGAAGACCTTGATCATCGTTGTCATAGTCAAATACAAATCCTTGAATCAGCATCTCGTGCGAGCCATCCCTTCGGGCATAACCAAACTGTCTTAAGGATAAGCGGGGATTGTAGGTGATACCTCCCCTAATGCCAAGTAAAGGGACATTGTGGAATTCTCAACAACGATCGACAATAGTAACATTCTCTATGGATCAGGAGCACCAATGAATGTCTGAATGTTTGAGCGTCATCAACCTTTGTGACCACCTTGAACCTTGCTCATTCTTTAATACAAATTAGGGAAGATGCGAAATAAACCATCTTTCCAAGAGAGGAGTGAAACACATAAGGACACCTTTTTTCCTCATTGTGCGAGTGTGAAAAGAGTGTAGGATATCCCCTAGAAATATAGGCACCGGGTTGCAGGATATGAAGATTTTGATAGCGTTCACATCTATGAGTTGGTCAGGATTTGGAAACAAAACCATCCCATAGATGAGGAGAGCCGCAATTTCCTCAAAGGCTTGCAAATCTAAGGAATTCCAACAGTTTTGGGCTTTCTCAAACAAGAACTTTGCTAGGAAACCCCTGACACCACTCCTTGTTTCCCAATTGGTTGTGACATCAGATGATTTCAAGTGTAGAGCTTGAGCAATCTCTTCTGGCTTTAGATCTCTTTCCGTACCGTTGAAAGGTAGTTGATTGAGAATGAGAATTCACAAGAGTCGGGAGAATTCTTCCAAAGTAGGCACAAGTTGATAGTCGGGAAATGTGAAGCAATGGTGCAAAGGTTTAAAGAACTAAAATAGCACATTTATCATGTCCTCATTTGCGTTGGAGGTGACCAAGTTGAGTAGGTGACCATGTCTCTCGGTGAATGGAGAGTTTTCAGGAATCCTTGAAGCTAGCCCCTTAAGTTGTGGAGGGATCCTTACAAGGTTGACTTGAATAGTTTTCCTGCAAAGAGAATCCATATCTATTGTACCCCAAAATTTTCCCTCTCACTTATCAAGAATTTTCTCACAAGATCTTCTTGGGCTCAAGACTGCACTAGGGTTTGATCAGCTCAAGACACCTCCTTAAGCACTAATGACCAAAATTAGGGTTTGAGTTTACACAAGGATTTTTGAACTTCCAATTCCCCTTACAACTTTCATGGATCATTATGTACCCCCAAGATTACTCATGTCAAATTTCAAGCCTTGGATTACACTTTTGCTCAGTCAATTGAACAGTTGACCTAAAAATCAACTGTATTGGGGAAAAAGTTAACCATGGCCAATTTACAGTCAAACTTCATAATTTTTTATCCACATCAACATTTTAAACTCATATGTATCATTTGATCAAGTTTGGACCACAATTCCTTAAAATATTTGACCAAATCTCCAAAAGGGAAAAATGGTCAAAATTAGGGTTTTGACTGAGAAAGGGCAATTCCTGATTTTTGACCTAACAAATGGTTAATTGGTTTAAGGCATGATCTCAAGAGTCCAATTGCATCATTTTTGACTAATTACATGCTTCAAAACATTACAAGTCCATTGGATTGACAGATGAATTTTGCAGTCAACTGATCAAAAGTCAACTGTATATTGAAAAGTCAAACTTTGACTTTTTGGTCAATTTCAAGTGCCAAAGATCATAATTCATCAAACCATGTCAAAATATGAAACTTATTCATCAAGAAATCAAAAAGTCAAGATTTCATTTTGAAAAGTCAAAGTTTTCGAACTTAGAAATTTTTCTAAGTGTTGAAAACTTCATGTTTTTTCACAACTTTGAGCCAATTTTTCACCATGATGCGAGATGATTCAAAAGAAACTTTCAACATGAAAGTTGTAGATATCCATGATATCTAACAAATGCTTTACATAACTTCTCCTAGAAATGCATGGATCTCAAGTTATTAATCCATGAAGTCTTGGTCATGAAACTAAAGCACTTAGTGAATTTTCAGAAATTTTTAATCAGGTTTTTGTCCAAACTTCTTGGCCAATTTTCATCAAGTTCCATCTTGATTTAACAAAATTGGATAACATGAAAGTTGTAGAGGAGGTTCCAATCTTTCCAAAAATTCCAAGAACTCTTTGAGATCATTCTTGAGCTGAGAGGATCGAAGAGATGAAGTTAGGGTTTCATTCTTGAATTACAAAGCAGAATTTGTGATGAACACTTGACTAAAATTCCAACCAAGGCTACAAGATCTCTCTTTTCAGGCTATGTTCTCTCCAAATATATACGTAATCAATAAATTACACAAATCCTAAGTGTATTACACAAGCATTTGAAGCTTTGTCCAAGTCTTGATACCACTTATGGTTATAAATGCAAAAACAACATTTCCATTTGCATAAAGCTTCACTTTTCCAACCACTCTCTTCTTTAAAAGCTTGATATTTGTTCCAAAGATCACAGAAAAATCTCTCAACATCAGAAACAATCTACAAGACCTGCAAAGCATGGCTAAGTTCCTTAATTCAGTCCTTTCTTCATCATGAAGCAACTTGTCTTTATGAATTTGAAAAAAGGCATAACATGTGATTTTCAAAAGTCTGAGTTTTTCAAGTCTCAAACCTTCTCTATAAATAGAAGAAGAATTTGCAAGACAAAGAGGTTAGAAAAAATAGAGAGAAAATCCAAAAGTTTTATTGGTAAACCCTCAAAATTTCATATTCACAAAAGCCATAACAGTCCACAAAACTTCCACTCTTGAGTTTTAAAGTCCAAACCTTTGAACCTCTCATACCTTGAAAATTATGTACAACCATCTAAACACTCCACATACATCATATAAAAGTTGTTCAAACACAAGAAAAACTTCTGTAACATCACTATCATCACTTCCCAAGCTCAACAACAGCCCATACAGCAGCTCAAACTCAAAGCACAAATTTCAGTTTCAAGGTAAGTTTTCTTGATTTTGAACTCTTCATACAAGCATCATTAATGGTTCATTTGTAAAGATAAAATGTAGATATCATTGCCTTAAAGCTAACCATATGCTTGCTTTTCATTTTCACTAACCATGTGTTGAGAATTGACTTTTACATGTAGCAAAATAGTGATAAAAACAAAAAACAGAAGTTATGCGTCGACACGAAATGCTATGAGTCGACACATATTATGTCCAAAACAGGTTATGAGACGATGCAAACTATTATGCGTCGATATGAAATGTTGCATGATTCGATATGAAATGTGAATGCATAGACTCATACTGAGTTAATTTTCATTTTTCAGCAGCAAGGAAGTTTTCGTATCAATACATAATGGCATGCGTCAATACATAAACTGTTTTCGTATCAATACATAATGGCATGCGTCAATACATAAATTGTTTTCGTATCAATACATAATGGCATGCGTCAATACATAAATTTTTTTCATATCAATACATAATGACACGCGTCAATACATAAAATATTTGTATCAATGCATAAGTATATGTGTCAATACATAAAAAAAATTCAAAAAAAACAATTTTCTTATTTATTTATTTATTTATTTATTTTTGTATATTATTTATTTATTCAATATGGTTGTAATAGTAAATTAGGATTTATTTGCTTTCATCCCCCATTTATAAATTTGTATCCCCATCCCTCAAATGATGTAATAGTGTAGGATTTCAATTTCCGCAACTTATCGCTTTAATATAATTGTTAGTAATTAGGGTGTGTATGGCAAGATAAAATCAACAAGTAGAAAACCCTAATACAAGACAAAACAAGAATGAAAATAAATACACTTGAACACAAGCACCCCTAGGGTAAAATCCACTTGGTTTCCTTATAAATGGCCATATTACGCATATGAGGTATCTTAACAAAAACAAGCAAAAATACAAGATCATAGTCCCTCGATGACGCTATCTAAGTTGCCTTTCAGAATGATCTTAGTCCCTAAAGAAAAATGCTAATATACCTTGCAACATTGCTTATCATGGTTATACGATGACCCACGCCCGTCCCGTTTACATCCAAAGATAGGTTTGCTTACCAAATCAATGGTAAGATAACAATGTCAAAGGAAAAAGGAAATGAACATGAAAGACTTTTGAGTAGGTAGATTGTTCCTAGTTACTTGCTCCATTTAAAAACAAAAACATCCTTGCTATTTTCAAAACAAACACCAACACTTTCAAAAACATCTTTCAAACTTGAAAACATTTTCAAAAGATCAAACACTTTGTATACATTCTTACGAACGAGAATCATTACAAAGCTTGCCCAAACGATGGCGCCTTTTCAAAATACTTTCAAAAACCACACAAAGCACATTTTCAAACAAAAGAAAGTGATCTAACAAGTAACTAAGACCCCATGAAAAACCATGGATGAAAAGGGTGCTAATACCTTCCCTTTTCATAATTTACCCCCCGAACTCAAGAAACAATATCAAAGGTCTTTCATGTGCTTTTTCACCTTTCCTTTTGGATAAAAGAAAAGTCGATGGCGACTCTTGCTAACCGCAACATTTACGATCAAACGCAAAACACCCAAGTCAGTTCTCCCACCGAATCACAGAACTGGCGACTTTGCTGGGGATATTCTAAAATTGGGGTTACCTTAGGGTTAGATCATATTTATTTGCTTTCATTGTTTTACTTGTATGCTTTACATCCTGGTTCTTTGTTTGGGTTTGAATCCTCTACCCGAATTTGGGATACCTTATAGGTAAGTAGCAATACGTTGTGGAAATTGTGCGGGGTATACCGACATGGTCTAAGTAATAGCTATGTTAGTACAACATATTTGTGGGTACCAGTAGCCCTTGAGTTAATCAAGGAGAATATGGGGCCGCTGAGTGATGTCATGAAGCACTAATGAACTTTTAAAACCTTTACTTGACCAACTTGGCCATTAGGACGTAGTGAGATGACCGGCTTTGGTGCAGTCCGAAGTTGGTAGATACTCGATACTACACTCATTGAGGTTTGGTTTTTTGGGATATTTCAGTCGCCATTAAAGACGCTTGCGCTGAAACAATGCCCGAGAAGACAAACTAGTGATATTGAGCTCCTTTAGAACCCGGTTACTATTTCTAGGACATGTTTGAGCCAACTAAAATTCAAGAGGGTACTTACCTATAAGACTCCATGAAGGCATAAACCTAAGGACTTGTTTGCTTTGTGTACATAACAACTTGCTTACTTGTACATAACAACATGACATTATACTATGGCATTTTCAATAACCATTTCAAGGGTCTCAAGAGCCTATGATGCAGGGTCACATTGAACCAGACGTCTATCAAGGGGCAAGAGGATTTATTTTCCTCTAACCAAACACTGTCAAGACCAAAGCACAGTAACTTGAGTCAAAGGATATGACCGACTTGACATGGTGAGCTTGATTCTCATGGAAGAACATCCACCGATACGAAGTTTTCCAATAAAAGTTGTGGATCAACTCTCAAATTCTAACATCTTCTCGTGTTTACCTCGCGAGATCCTTGAAAACATTGCATCCACATATCATGCATGTCATCATAACAGGTTTCTCCCATACAGGTCTCCTTATCTTCCTATTGTTTATTTCAATAAGATGGGTATGGAACAAACGGTGAAAGACATCCAGGCTCAAAATGCCCAACTTCAAGAGATGTTCTTGAATCTGTCCAAGGGACAAGAAGAGGTGAAAGCTCTCCTCACCAGGGGCATGATCATGGGAAATCCTGGGGACGACAAAGATGACCAGTTGGAGCGGATACAAACTGAGATAGCTATAATGAAGGTCCAAATGATGGGATAACTGGTGGGCCAGATGGCTCTTATCCAGAATATGGCTCAAGGACAAGAAGAGCTGAAAGTTCTTGTCAACCAACTTCGTCAAGACAGTTGCAACCATATGGGGCAAACAACCAGAATTGGAAATCAAGTCACTGCTCAGCCTCCCATGAGACAAGAAGACGGGAGACCTTTCCAAATTGCTTCCACATCACGAGCCCAACAATGACTTCGTCAATATCAACCGGAAAATCAGCAAAGGCAAAGCGAGCCCAAAAGACAGTTTACCAACATCAACATACCACTGTCTCAAGCTTTGCAACACATGCTGAAGATGAATCTGATTACACCAATAAGACCTCGTCCAAATCCCAAAACTTTTTCTCCCAACTACAATCTCGATGCCAGGTGTGCCTATCTTTCCAATAGTCATGGGCATGATACAAACGATTGTTGGGCGCTGAAGTACAAGATTCAAAACCTTATCAACAAAGGAATGTTGGAGTTGACACAAGATGGCCAGACTGAATTCTTTTGCCGTCCCTTAAAGGATCATCACCTAAAGTGACAAGTTCAGACAAAGAGGCTTCTTTTCATTTGAATTTTCAGTTGTAATTTCTTTTGCTTGTTCAAACACTTATCTATTAATGTTAAACTTTGTTTCATTAATGCATTGCATATGTTTGTCTTAAATTAATCCATTCGTTTTCATTATATTTAAACTATATAGTTTTTTACTTCCTTTATGACATTCAACTCTTGCTAAAAGTTACAAGCCTTTAGAGGGAGGATGACGAAAACAATGCCATAATCTCATATAGTATGCTTTTGAACAGACCTTGCTAACAATGTACAAGCGTTCTTTCAAATCCTAAACACTGGAGTTATAAGGAAGATAATCCTTAGTCAACCCCTTTGAGCCAAAGAAGTAGAAGTTTTCTATATTACACAAATTGAAACCTTTAATCAAAACCTGGGGCAGGGTAGTCTCTCAGTTAATTCAAATACGCATTTAGCCGCAAACTCTCATCTCGTAATACAACGAATAACATCAAAAACATTCCTTATGAACCAAAATATGGTGATTGGTTCCCTATCAAATAGGCAGCCATTATCTCTCAAAAGAAAAGCCCACTGAGTTAAAACCTACGAAGGAGACTTAAAGAAAACTGGGGCATCCCGCTGACTGTAATCTCAAAAACAAGAACAGTCAGACAAAAATCATGGATAATATATCAAAAGAAAGAGGTCACTACAAATCCTCAACAACATGAAAAATGTTGCAAAAATGACTGCCTTCCGACAAACTTAACTTGTTTGAACCATCACTAAAGCGCCATTCCAGACTCAATTGGAGTTCAAACACACAATTAACTGAGTTTAGGACTGAAGAACATCACGAAGAGCGGGTGGATACAAACACATTTTGAGCCTTTATCCTTTTTTTATTAAATCGTGAACCAAGATACGCTACAACCCTTCAAAAGTCCTAATTGAAGCATGGGTTAGTTCGAAAGCATACTGTTACAAAAGGTATGCTGACTCCTGTAAGGCTTTACGCTAAATCCTGAGTTTGAATTTTCTTACAAAACTTCTTTACTTGCTAAAACGCATTTTAAAAATTTCAATACAAGCATAAACTTTGCATTATTTGAATATCGTTGTTTGCATATGGCTATTTGTTTGACAGCGTAGAAATTCACACAGCGAATATCCAGTGAATGAAAGCTCTCTTAGTGAACAAAATCACTTCGATTGGAAAGACACTTCCAATGACAAATCTCTCATGATCAAAGGGGTGCGGCATGACCTTTATCCAACATATTTGGGGAAGTCAAGTCAAGACTCAAAGAATCTCTCAAAGAATTGCTAAATAACCAGGGGAAAATCTCCATGTGTATCACTCAAGGGGCAATGTTACGTTGATCATCAGTTTGAACAAAAATCCTCTTTGAAGACTTCTGGTACCATTAAGTTGCTTGTCTGTACCAATAGTATCAGATAGTTTCAGTATCAGATGGTGTCAGTATCATGTCTTCGAATCCTTCCATGATAGTTCTTAAGAAAATTCTGAGACTTGACCAAAGATCTTAGGTACCACTAATTTGTTCGTCTGTGCAAGTAGTATCAAACGGTGTCAATATCAGGTCTTTGGTTTCTTACACAACAGTCTTATTCAGGGCTACCAGAAATATGATCAAAATCTCAAGCGTCAAGGTGCACCAGATTAACTCTGAGGGTAAACAGGCTCCCACATAAAGGGTCATGTGCGACCAAGCAAACATTTTCTGGCATTACTATAACATTTACTACTAGGGGCAATGACAATTATCCCCAAGATCCTTCTCATAGGATGACTCCCAGCCAGAGTTTCAATCTCTAAAAACTTCTCACTAGCTGAGTTGACTTCAAGAATCCTCGAGGATTTTCCCCAGTGAAGAAGACACCTCTCCAACAGACCGACAATAGGGTTTATTTCCCCAACAAACTACAGATTCTCCAGTTTGAGTTTTCCTCTCTGACTACTACAAATCAAAGGACCACAACTCCTCTTCCCCAATAGACTACTCTACAATCCCCAGCAAGTTACTGTGAAGCCTGGACCCGACCAGATATCAGTTCAACTTTGACTCCCCGGTAGAGCAATGAACAACCGAGACTCTTGAACTCTTTTTCCCCAAGCAAGGATCAACACTCTCCACAGAGTTTTCAACATTCCTCAGCAGAGCTCTCCTCAAACAACAAAATAGAGATCCTCAGTGGAAACATTCTAAGCAAAGTTTGAAGACACACCTACTCTTCAACAGCAATCCGGGATTTAATAACTCCCCAACACTTGTCACGGATTTATTCTCCAAGACAAAATTACATTTCAACAATATTCATAGCATATGCATACAAAATACATATATCACAAATCTCATTTATTTTGAGAACATCATTACATAATGCATACATCATGACATTCCATACAACTAACTCTTTACCTTTTCAGGAAAGATCAATCAACAGATAAAGGTCATCATTCTGCTGAGGTAGTAATCATCCAGGATTCCTTTGTCATTCTGCTGAGGTAGTAATCGTCCAAGATTCCTTCATCATCCTGCTGAGGTAGTAATCGTCCAAGATTCCTTCATCATTCTGTTGAGGTAGTAATCATCCAATATTCCTCCATCATTCTGCTGAGGTAGTAATCGTCCAAGATTCCTTCATCATCCTTTTGAGGTAGTAATCATCCAAGATTCCTTCATCATTTTGTTGAGGTAGTAATCGTCCAAGATTCCTTCATCATTATGCTGAGGTAGTAATCGTCCAAGATTCTTTCATCATCTTGCTGAGGTAGTAATCATCTAAGATTCCTTCATCATCCTGCTGAGGTAGTAATCATCCAAGATTCCTTCATCATCCTACTGAGTTTTCAGATACGCTCCAGATACGGATGCCATCCTGATACTCATTCAGATTCAGCTTTCAGATACGCTCCAGATACGGATGTCATCCTGATACTCATTCAGATTCAGCTTTCAGATACAGTTCAGATATGCTCCAGATACGAATGCCATCCTGATACGCATTCAGATTCAGCTTTCAGATATAGTTCAGACATGCTCCAGATAAGGATGTCATCCTGATACTCATTCAGATTCAGCTTTCAGATAAAGTTCAGATACGCTCTAGACACGGATGCCATCCTAATACTCATTCAGATTCAGCTTTCAGATACAGTTCAAATACGCTCCAGATACGGATGCCATCCTGATACTCATTCAGATTCATCTTTCAGATACAGTTCAGATACGCTCCAGATACGGATGCCATCCTGATACTTATTCAGATTCAGCTTTCAGATACAGTTCAGATACGCTCCAGACACTGATGCCATCCTGATACTCATTCAGATTAAGCTTTCAGATACAGTTCAGATACACTCCAAATACGGATGCCATCCTGATACTCATTCAGATTAAGCTTTCAGATACAGTTCAGATACGCTCCAGACACGGATGCCATCCTAATACTCATTCAGATTCAGCTTTTAGATACATTTCAGATACGCTCCAGATACGGATGCCATTCTGATACTCATTCAGAGTCGGTTTTCAGATACATTTCGGATACGCTCCAAACACGGATGCCATTCTGATACTCATTCAGAGCCACTTTCAGATACAGTTCAGATACGCTCCAGACACGGATGCCACTCTGATACTCATTCAGAGTCAGTTTCCAGATACAGTTCAGATACGCTCCTGACACAGATGCCATTCTGATACTCATTCAACCTTCAGATACAGTACAGATACGCTCCAGACACTGATGCCTTTCGAATGCTTATTCATATTCTTCTTCAGATACAGTATAGATATGCTCTAGACATGGATACCATTCTAATACTCATTCAGAGTCGGTTTTCAGATACAGTTTGGATACGCTCCAGACACGGATGCCATTCTAATACTCATTCAGAGTTAGTTTTTAGATACAGTTCAGATACGCTTCAAACACGGATGCCATTATGATACTCATTCAGAGTCAGTTTTCAGATACAATTCGGATACGCCCCAGACACGGATTCCATTCTGATATTCATTCCTTCAGCTTACAAGTTACAATTCAACAACTATATCTGGATGGCATCTACAAGCCCATCTCCAACAACTTTCTATCACCTCTAGATGGCATCTACAAGCCCATCTCCAACAACTTTCTATCACCTCTCCAAATGGTATCTTTAATCCCATTCCCTCTACCATCACGTCATCGAGTGCAAATTTTTGGGCACTCTAGTGTCCAATCATCTTCCACCTTCGAGTCACAAATGGAAAAACTTGCCAATCTAACTTCTCAGGCTTAAGAAGATTGAACAGGGTCAGTTGTTGTACCCCAAAGTTTTCCCTCTCACTTATCAAGATTTTGCTCACAAGATCTTCTTGGGCTCAAGACTACACTAGGGTTTGATCAGCTCAAGACACCTCCTTAAGCACTGATGACCAAAATTAGGGTTTGAGTTTACACAATGATTTTTGAACTTCTAATTCCCCTTACAACTTTCACGGATCATTATCTACCCCCAATATTACTCATGTCAAATTTCAAGCCTTAGATCACACTTTTGCTCAGTCAATTGAGCAGTTGACCTAAAAATCAACAATATTGGGGAAAAAGTCAACCATGGCCAATTTACAGTCAAACTTAATAATTTTTTATCCACATCAACATTTTAAACTCATATGTATCATTTGATCAAGTTTGGACCATAATTCCTCAAGAAATTTGACCAAATCTCCATAAGGGCAAAATGGTCAAAATTAGGGTTTTGACTGAGAAAGGGCAATTCCTGATTTTTTACCTAACAAATGGTAAATTGGTTTAAGGAATGAACTTAAGAATCCAATTGCATCATTTTTGACCTAATGACATGCTTCAAAACATTGCAAGTCCATTGGACTGACAGATGAATTTTGCAGTCAACTGATCAAAAGTCAATTGTATACTAAAAAGTCAAACTTTGACTTTTTGGTCAAATTCAAGTGCCAAAGATCATAATTCATCAAAACATGTCAAAATATGAAACTTATTCATCAAGAAATAAAAAATTCAAGATTTCATTTTGAAAAGTCAAAGTTTTCGAACTTAGAAATTTTTCTGTGTTGAAAACTTCATGTTTTTTCACAACTTTGAGCCAATTTTTCACCATGATGCGAGATGATTCAATTTTTCTCCATGATATCTAACACATTGCTTTACATAACTTCTCCTAGAAATGCTTGGATCTCAAGTTAATAATCCATGAAGTCTTGGTCATGAAACTAAAGCACTTACTGAATTTTCAGCAATTTTTAATCAGGTTTTTGTCCCAAATTCTTGGCCAATTTTCATCAAGTTCCAGCTTGATTTAACAAAATTGGAAAACATGAAAGTTGTAGGGGAGGTTCCAATATTTCCAAAAATTCCAAGAACTTTTTGAGATCATTCTTGAGCTGAGAGGATCAAAGAGATGAAGTTAAGGTTTCATTCTTGAATTACAAAGCAGAATTTGTGATGAACACTTGACTAAAATTCCCACCAAGGCTACAAGATCTCTCTTTTCAGGCTATGTTATCTCCAAATATATGCATAATCAAGCAATTACACAAACCCTAAGTGTATTACACAATCATTTTAAGCTTTGTCCAGGTCTTGATACCACTTATGGTTAGAATGCAAAAGCAACATTTCCATTTACATAAAGCTTCACTTTCCTAACCACTCTCTTCTTTAAAAGCTTGAAATCTGTTCCAAAGATCACAGAAAAATATCTAAACATCAGAAGCAATCTACAAGACCTACAAAGCATGGCTAAGTTCCTTAATTCACTCCTTTCTTCATCATGAACCAACTTGTGTTTATGAATTTGAAAAAAGGCATAACATGTGATTTTTAAAAGTCTGAGTTTTTCAAGTCTCAAACCTTCTCTATAAATAGAAGAAGCATTTTCAAGACAAAGAGGTTAGAAAAAATAGAGATAAAAGCCAGAAGTTTTATTGGTAAACCCTTAAAATCTCATATTCACAAAAGCCATAACAATCCATAAAACTTCCACTCTTGAGTTTTAAAGTCCAAACCTTTGAACCTCTCATACATTGAAAATTTTGTCCAACCATCTAAACACTCCACATACATCATATAAAAGTTGTTCAAATATAATAAAAACTTCTGTAACATCATTATCATCACTTCCCAAGCTCAACAACAGCCCATACAGCAGCTCAAACTCAAAGCACAAATTTCAGTTTCAAGGTATGTTTTCTTGATTTTGAACTCTTCATACAAGCATCATTAATGGTTCATTTGTGAAGATAAAATGTAGATATAATTTCCTTAAAGCTAACCATATGCTTGCTTTTCATTTTCACTAACCATGTTATGTCCAAAACAGGTTATGATTTGATGTAAACTATTATGCGTCGATACGAAATGCAAATGCGTCGACTCATACTGAGTTAATTTTCATTTTTCAGCAGCAAGGAAGTTTTCGTATCAATACATAATGGTATGCGTCAATACATAATTTGTTTTTGCATCAATACATAATGGCACGCGTCAATACATAAACTGTTTTCGTATCAATACATAATGGCATGCGTCAATACATAAATTGTTTTCGTATCAATACATAACGACACGCGTCAATACATAAAATTTTCGTATCAATGCATAAGTATATGTGTCAATACATAAAAAAAATTCAAAAAAACAATTTTCTTATTTATTTATTTATTTATTTATTTTTATATATTATTTATTCATTCAATATGGTTGTAATAGTAAATTAGGATTTATTTTCTTTCATCCCCCCATTTGTAAATTTGTATCCCCATCCCCCAAATGATGTAATAGTGTAGGATTTCAATTTCCGCAACTTATCGCTTTAATATAATTGTTAGTAATTAGGGTGTGTATGGAAAGATAAAATAAACAAGTAGAAAACCCTAATACAAGACAAAACAAGCATGAAAATCAATACACTTGCACACAAGCACCCCTAGGGTAAAATCCAATTGGTTGCCTTATAAATTGCCATATTATGCATGTGAGGTATCTTAGAGAAAACAAGCAAAATTACAAGATCATAGTCCCTAGATGACGCTATCTAAGTTGCCTTTCAAAATAATCTTAGTCCCTAAAGAAAAATGCTAAGATACCTTGCAACATTTCTAATCATGGTTATATGATGATGTAGCGGTAGGATTGTTCAAGACTAAGCCATTGGATTGACTAGACTTTATACAAATCAAAATAAAAATCGCCACCGCGCTTTATTGTTTCCAAAGGAATGGGAAAAGAGCGAATAACCCAAAAAGAGGGGGAAAGATTCAAGGTAAGGGGTTTGGCTATGAAAAGGGAAGGTATTATCACCCTAAACATCTACGGTACTCCGCAGGAACCTCTTTGTAAAATCTGTATATTTTAGCTATAAAAATGTGTTGTATAGAAAATAGATGGTGGAGGTGAGAAGAGAAATATTTTTTATGATTTTTGCACCCGACGCGGTTGCGAACCTTTAGTGCCTACGTACCAGCTTTCATGCAATAGGGGATCAGGGTACACGTATTTCCTCTTTTAAAAATTTGAAACACAAGTGTGTTGGTTAATTTTATGAGATAAGACGTCATCGTCATTGTCCGTGTGGAAAACATACTTACCACCCACAATCATGAAAAAGGAGAATTTGCATCATCTCAAAGTGGAGGATATGGCTTGGATTTTAAAATCAACAATGCCTCACTCAACACCCAAGTGGAAAATATCTCACTTCACTAAATATTGTAGAAGTATAGTTGTTTGCATCACTACAAGGATTGTGAAGAGCCTAATCTTTTAAGAAAAGTTTAAAGGTAAAAGCCAAAGTGGAAAAATGATTTGAAATGAGATTGATTGACTTTTAGTCTTCTCACAAAAAAAGGTCAAGGTATTATTAAATTGATTAAAGTTTATTTATGAAAAGATTTTGAAAATGCATGGGCCTAGGTCCAAGTTTATTTTGAAAGTGGTTCAAGTTTAGAAACAAGAAGAGTTTTTAAAAGGAGGGAGAAGATTTTTGAAATTAAAGAAGATGGGAGGAGAAGAAGAGGCTATCCTAAAGCATAAGGTAAAAGCTAAGGATAAGGACCATCTAACCAACAAGAAGCAAAAACTTGACATTATGAGCCAAGATAGAATTCTCATTCTTTGGGGTGAAACCAAGAAAGCAAAGATACTAAACCTCTTCAAATGTATTAAGTCTTCATAAAAAATTGGGCAGAGTAACGGCTGTATGCAGGTGAATTCCAGATTACAAACAAAGAGTGTAATCGCAAAAAAACCTGCACACAAAAACAAACAAGCAACCCAATGTCTTGAGGTAAACCTCAAGAGCTCCAGACAAAATAATCAGATAAGATCACAAGGTATCCAAGATAGGCCAAGGTTTCTAATCCTAAGTCCAAGAAAAAGTCCATTGCTCCATCATGCCAAGGATAGTAACCAAATAGTCCAAGTACCATTAAGAGTTTTTTAGGGTTTAAGTTGGTTATTAAGTATCTTAGAAAAAGGAAAAAGAAAAGCTCAAGTGAGCAAAGTAAAAATGACAAGAAAATAAATGCTCAAATGAGCAAAGATGAAAATGGCATGAAATGTAAAAATGCTAGAAAATAAATAGTACATAAAGCATAAAAGAATAAAAGCATAAAATAAAACAAGTCAATAATTAGTGGTTAGTTGGATGACCATCTTGAAACTTGCATTTGGAACTCATTAGAGGATTGGTAGAACCAAAGCCTCCACACAACAAGTTGCATTTGCTTTTTGTCAAGTATATCATCCATTTGAAATTCTCATAAGTACCATTTAATGATCAACGATGTTTAAGTGATCCGTGTTGACCAAAGGTGTTGTAGATCTATTAGAGGATTGGTAGAACCAAAGCCTGCACACAATGAATCTCAAGGTTATTGGATCAAAGAGATCAAATTATTATACTTGGGCTTGCAATCATAAGTTTGGGCCACGAATGATCATTTATTCGAATCGGGACAAAATTTAGCGCTATGTTAAGTAATCGTAAGTGGACTTATATAGAAGTCACACCTATTTTGAGGTCGGTCGATAGCAATTTATGCACCATTTGTTTTGAGACATGATATAGAGATCATGCTCTAACAACATTTAGAGCAATGAGAAGGGGATGAGATGAAGAGGAATTAGGGTAAAAAGAAAGAAAACCACATTTGAATTAACATTTAATCAAACTATTATTAAAATCATTCATCCTTTTTTTTGTGGAGTTCAACTCAACACCATGGATCCAATGATGTTAATAAAGCCATGACCAAAAAATCAACCCAAGACAGCCAGAAAATATTCACAAAATAATAATATAATTAATATATACATTAAAGGGTTTAAAAATATAAAAAAGGGAAAATAATGAGGAAAATATCAATTATATTCAAATTAATCAAGAAATGAAAAATAAGACCATAGAAAAATTAGAAAAAAGGCCAAGTAATTTTACAAAAATTTTGGGGATTTTTAAAAGTCAGAAACTATTTTTAAAAATTAAAATAAATGGGTAAAATAAACAAGAATAGTAAAAAATAGTAAAGTCAGAAACAAAAATAAAATAAGGTCACCAATATTTTTCACAATATCATTGGATCATTCCATAATTTTTTCAGAATTTTAAAATGTGTAAAAGTATTTTTAAACATTTTTAAACAAATCAAATAAGTGTAAAATTCATTAAAAAAAAATACCAAAACACAAAATTAAATTGTGAAAAAATAAAAATCAGAAAGAGAATAATCAAAAATATTTTTCATAATTTTTTCAGATTTTTTGGACTAAAAATGAATTTTCTATGATTTTTCGAAATTTAAAACAATTAAAATATAAAAATCAGAAAAAGAAAATAAAAGAAAAAGATGTGGACCATTGGATGAGAGTCAAAACGCATTAGTAATCAAATCCAAGGGATCTGGCACGCTGTGCATATCATGATCTGTGATACGGTGGGAGACTTGACTTGGGTTTTGCGTTTGTATTCGCACTTGTTCGGTTTAGCAAGAGTCGCCACCGACTTTTTATTTTATCCTAAGGGAAAGGTTAAAAAAGCACAGGTAAAACCTTTTGAGATGTTTCGTGGGTTCGGGGGGTAGATTATGAAAAGGGAAGGTATTAGCACCCTTTTCATCCATGGTTATCCATGGGCTCTTAGTTACTTGGTTTTAGATCACTTGCCTTGATTTTTAATTGCTTGAAATGGTGTGTGTGTGTGTGTTTTGAAAATGTTTTGAAATAGACGCCTTTGTTTCGGCAACCGTTGTAATGACTCGTGTTTGATTATATACGAAGGTGTGTATCTTTTCGAAAAGATGTTTCAAATGTTTTTGAAAGTTTGTTTTGAAAGTGTTTGTGGAGTGTGGTTTGAAAAGTAGGCAAGTGTTTTTGCAAGTTGATCAAGTAACTAAGAGTTTTGTCTACCCCTAATGTACTCAAAGGTTTTTCTCATGTTTTAATCCTTTTTTAACAATTTTGTTCCACCAATGTATTTGGTGGACAATCTTGCGTTTAGGATGTTTAACGGGACGGGCGCGGGTCATCGTATGGACCATGAATGCAATGATGCCAAGTGTCTTTGGCAATTTTGCTTGAAGGGACTATGATCATTTTGATAGGCAACTTTCGAAAGCGTCATCGAGGGACTTATGATCATTTGAATTGTTTTGCCAAAGAAACTCGACGTGCAAGCATGGCCCATTTTGGAAGGCAACATGTGGGATTACCCTAGGGGTGCAAGTGTGATTGTGTATTGATTTCATGTATTTGTCTTGTATTAGGTTATCTAGCGTTTGATTTTATGTACATACAAACCCTAAGTCTAACCATGGTATATTTGAAAGCGGTAAATTGCGGGAATTTAAAGTCTACGCTATTACAAAATAGTATCTGGGAGTGGGGGTACAATTATTTACAAATGGGGGATGAGACTTATAGGAGGATAGTATCCAAATGATTACAACCAAATCGAATTGCGCAAATGTAAAATATAATGTATAGCATTGTATAAGAATAGCAAATGTATATGTGTAAAGCAAAGTAAATGTATCGGGTATTGTAAATGTGTAAGTGTATGTGTAAATGTATGAGGTTTATTTACAAGTTTGAGAAATGTTAACTTAATGAGAAAATTAAGTATTTGATTTAATTTTGTATTTTTGTACTTTACTTATGTATTGTTATCATGTTTTATATTTTTGCTAATATGTACAAATAAGAAAATTTAATTAAAAGAAAAGAAAATGTTTTAAGGTCTATTTTTTTATGTATTAAAAAATTAATGTATTTTAATTGATTATGTACAAAGTTTTAACTAAAAAATGTTTTTAAGAAAAAATTAATGTTTTGGTGTATTTTAAATAATGTATTATATATAGAATTATAATTATATTATATTTAAAAAGGTATTGTTAATTAGAAATTAATGTAAAGAAAACAAAATTAATGTATTAAGTAAATTATAAACAAAAAATGGTATATATTAGTTTGAATCATAAAAATAAATGATAAATAAAATGTTAGTTTATAAGTGTTTAAAATAAAAGTAAAGGAAAAATTTAATGGGCCAAAGAGGTTTAGGGCCCAAACAATAAACACTCAGAAGTGGGATGGGGGGGGTACGTTAGGCAAAAGGCAAATGGGCTTAGGCGCTTTAGAAAGGGGCAAGGCCCAGGTTCTGAACAATTGTTTCTAGGGTTAAATGATTTTGTTTGCATTTGGGAAGATTAGGGTTCGTCAACAACACAGAGGCGTTGTTCGTCCTCTTTGCTTCCTTTCCATCTTCTCATGCCCAGCTTCTGAATAATCGCCCGTCCAAGGCCACCGAGCGCCACCGTTCGTCCTCTTCCCTCCATTGGTCACTCAGCGACGTTCATACACAGGTAATGGCTTTTGTTCGTTTTTTGACAGTTTTTTAGGTTTTCAAATTGTTATGTGTACTTTCACGTTCTGATTTCATGTGTTGATATTGGTTTGTTATTGAGGTACTTTAAGGAAAAGAAAGGGTTTTGTATACCTTTTGGAGGAGATGGAGGAGGAATGAAGATGGAGGCGCTCAGGATGGCTGGACGGAGGCTTGATGACGCGCGAGCTTTGGAAGTTTCCCTGGTTTGTTTCTTTACCTTCTTTAGGGTTTGATGATGATCTTGAGAACCTTAGCTTTAATGTCTTTTCCTCTTCTGCTGTTTACTCGAGTGCTTTGCCCCTGAAACAAATTGCTTTTGGTAAACTTCTTTTTCTCTTCTTCCTCTTTGGCTTGCTGAGTATGCTTGATGCCTTGACGCCTTGTACGCTTGCCCTGGGATGAGGCTTCCTCTGAGGGCCTCTTTGCCTCGTATGCTTGCTTGATATGTTTGGTTGCCTTGGATGTTGAATATGGTTGCTTCTTTATCCTCTTCTTCTTGCTCGCCCTTTTGTCTCTGTTGCCTTGTATGTTTACCTATGATGAAAGTTTTCTGAGGCTTTTTGTGTTGGTTTGGAAGCTAGTTTGGGAAAGCTTTGATGATGTTGTTGTTGGCCCAGTGATGAAAGTTCTCTGAGGGCTCTGTGGCTTGGTTATGATGTTTGGATTTTTAGGCTTGACAGTTCAGATTTTGGCTTCAGTTTCAGTCTTGGCCTCTGCATATTCAGTTTGAAATGTTTGTTTATAGTGAAGGCATGTTAGGCTCAATACTTGAACTTCTGGTCCTTTGTTTAAGGCTCAAACAGGTTATGGCTATTGTTGGATAGTTTAGGCTTCTGGTTCATGGCTTGACAGGCAGCTTTGAGTGTTTTTGTTTTTTTGATAAGCTAGCAGGTGAAGGCTTTTTGAATCTTGGCTTCAGCAGTTTTTAGGCTTGGCTTTTGTTTTTTGCATTGAAACAGGTCAGGCTTGTAGAAAGGTCTTTTGAGGCTTATGCTTCTGTTAGGCTTTATGCAGGATGAGGCTTGGAAGTATGGCAGGTTTTATGTTTTGGATCTATGTGGCTTTTTCTTTTTACAGGTTGAAGTGTTGGGTGTTGGTGAGGTTTTGATATGCTGTTTTTGTTTGACCGTTCTGAGTTGTTTTTGGATAAAGGTTTTGAGGCTTGGGAATTGTCTTGGAGGCAGTTTTGCAATCTCTTTTATTTCTTCAGTTTTGTGGTATTCTGCTTTTGTAATATCTCTGCCTCTTATCCACTGTGTTATTAACAGTCTTTGTTTTTTATATTTTTTTTTGTCCTCATGCCTAAACCTGTAAGCCTATCTTCTCTTAATCTCTCTCTCTTCTCTCTTGATTTTAAGCATATTATATTGCTTAGATGTACTTATCCTGGAAAGGCACTGGCTTAGAAAATGATGAAATCGAAACTTCGCTTGCAATAGTTGTTTTATTCTGCATACTTTATCTCTTTCTCCAGCTTTCCTGCATTTTGTTGACAGTATTTTGTACTTTGATATCTTGAGATATCTTTTGGGCAGCTTGGACAGTTTTTGACAGCTCTTGTACCTTTTTTGGCAGCTTGTGGATAGTTTCAAATTGTAACTTTCAGTTTGCCTTTTGGGTTAGGCCTAGTTCAGTTTGCCTTTTGATTATGCAGTATGTTGACAAATTTGAATTTGTGCAATTAAAACTTTTGTGCATTTTAATACTTTTTGCGAGCATTTTTCATCCCTCTTTGTGAACCGAGAGAAATCTCGCGATTTGCAGAGAGGGCAAACTGATTCCAGCCAGTTGCCTTTAATGATGAATCTATTTTTTATCTGTCTGCTTTTAATTCTTTTATCTTCTTTGACTTTTCTTTCTTTTCTTTGTTTTGTAGATAAACAATCAAATGGAGCAAAAGAGGAGGCATTGGATAGAAGATGAAGATTTGAAGACTTAGGAATATTTAGGATAGTTTTATTTTACTTTGAATTATTGTAAAATTATTAATGTAAACCTCTGTAAATAAATTTACAGTGTACAAATAATAACTGTAACAAATAATTTAAAGATGAATAAAAATCCAAGTTTGTCAGATATATCTTTCGTCTCAGCTGTCTGTTTAATCATTTGAATTTCCTAAATTAAAACAATTGAACGTAAATCCAATTATTCTGACTTAGGAAAATAAATAATTAATAAACGTCCAGCGTTCCGAATAAAACATAGCACTGCACAGTCAAATCAACACATGCCCAAATGTCTTTTCCTTTTACTGATTAAATCCAAATACTGCAAACTTAAATCAAATGCCTCAGTCCATATCTCAGAATAATTTGAAAAACACTGTAGCATTAATTCTTTCTGAGAAATATGCGCACAAAACCCTGATTCTTGATTAAATGCCAAAGAAACGTCCGCCTGATCAAAACCTGAGCCAAAATCAACCAAACCCTAAGCAAACTGTGTGAACTGTTCCAAGGCCATGAAAACCCTTATTTTGTCTGACTGATAAGAAAAATCGGTCTGACTGATTCTTACGCCAATCTGAAAAATCAGGAAACGCCCGAGGCTGTGACTTCTTGTGGAAAAAATGCGAGGGCAAATTTTGGGGTACAAAAGTTGCCCCTGTTCAATCTTCTTGAACCTGAAGAGTTAGATTGGCAAGTTTGCCTTTCGCGACTCGAGGGTAAAAGGAGATTGGACACTAGAGTGCCCAGAAAATTTGCACTCGGTGATGTGATGGTAGAGGGAATGGGCTTAAAGATGCCATTTGGTGATGGGCTTAGAGATGCCATCTAGGGATGTGACAGAATCTTGTCGGGGGATGGGCTTAGAGATGCCATCTGGAAATTGTTGGTAGGAGGATGGGCTTAGAGATGCCATCTGGAAATTGTTGGTAGGAGGATGGGCTTAGAGATGCCATCTGAATGTGATTGTTGAACTGTATGTCATTGGTGAGTGGGTGAGTATCAGAAAGGTATCCATGTTTTGGAACATCTCTGAACTGGGGGTCTGAATAAGCAATAGATTGACATCCGTATCTGGAAGCATCTGTAAACTGTTTTCAAAAGTTGCATCTGAACAAGCGATATATTAACATCTGTTACTGGAGAATCCGTAAACTGTTTTCAAAAGTCTTGAAGTTGAATAAGCAATAGAGCAGCATCCGTTGTTGGGAAGCGTCCGTAAACTATTTTCAAAAGTTGAGTAGTGGAGAAGGAACCGGTGTAGGGTTTCTTGATGATGAGTCCATGTAAAACTGCATCTGGGTTTGAAGAGGAACCGATGTAGGGTTTCCCGATGATGAGTCCGTGTAAAACTGCATCTGGATGAATCTGGAATAAGTATCAGAATGTTTCCGTGTTTGATTCACATCTGAACTATCTCTGGGTGAAGTTGGAATAAGTATCAGAATGTCGCCATGTCTGGGTCACATCTGAACTATTTTTAGAGAGAATCTCGGAAGATGATGATTTTTGTCTGTTGACTGATCTTTTCCTGAAAAGGTAAAGAGTTAGTTGTATGCAATGTCATGATGCATGATGCAATGTATGTTACATCAATGTTGATGATATGAATGTGATGAATGCGCAGGTAAGCTGATGAGCTGTCTTGCTGAGGATAGATGAATCCTGGATGGTTGGAGATAAGAATCTTGACTGCTGCCGGGGAGAACAATTCCTTGGCTGCTGCTGTGGAGGGCAAAAATCTTCTGATTGTTGTAGATGAGAAGTCCTGGGACCACTGTTGGAGAATCAGGGGCTTGGGTTGTATGCAAATCTACTGGGGAATTCCTATCTCGAGGAGATCTTCACTGGGGGATATTCGAATATTCTGTGAGGAACTGAAAATGAGAGTCTCCACTCTGCTTTGGGATTGATAGTTGGAAGGTTTAGCTCCGCTGGGGATATTGAAACTTGATTCTGAGGGGAATTAGATTCTGGAAGGTTCTCTGACTGGGGATTCCAAGAATCTTTTGAGTTTGAGAAGGAACCGGCGTAGGGTTTCCTGATGATGAGTCCGTGTAAAACTGCACCTTGGATTTGAGAAGGAACCGGTGTAGGGCTGCTTCATGATGAGTTCGTGTAAAACTGCATCTGAGGTTTTGAGAAGGAACCGGTGTAGGGTTGCTTCATGATGAGTCCGTGTAAAACTACATCTTGGATGGAGAAGGAACCTGTGTAGGGTTGCTTCATGATGAGTTCGTGTAAAACTGCATCTGAGGTTTTGAGAAGGAACCGGTGTAGGGTTGCTTCATGATGAGTCCGTGTAAAACTGCATCTGAGGTTTTGAGAAGGAACTGGTGTAGGGTTGCTTCATGATGAGTCCGTGTAAAACTGCATCTTCCAACAGGTGACGAAGGAAATGTTGAACACCTTTGACATTCGAATGCCCCAAGTGATGGTGAGGGAGATTTGCCCCCGGTTAATCTGCAATTGAGAGATTTTATTGAAATCTTGACTGGACTGCCCCAGGTTAACTGAACTTTGGACGATCTATTGAAACCTTGACTAGACTGCCCCAGGTTAATCGGATGGTGTCTTATCATGCCCCTTGTTGATAGGAGACTTGTCGTTGGAAGTGTCATCCTTTTGGAAGTGATTTTAATCACTGAGAGAGTTTTCGTTCCTCCGAACATTCGCTATATGAATTTCTTCGCTGTCAAACAAATAGCCAAATGCAAACAGTGATATTCAAGCAATGCAAAGTTTATGTCTGTCTTGAAGTTTTGAAAAATGAGTTTTTTAGCAGAAAACTTTTCATAAGACAAATTCAACACAAGATTTAGAGCAAAGCCTTACAGGAGTCAGGATACCTTTGTAACAGTATGCTTTCGAACTAACCCATGCTTCAATTAGGACTTTTAAAGGGTTGTAACGTGGCCTGGTTCACGGCTTAAGAAACAAAGGATAAAAGCTCAAAGTGTATTTGTACCCACCCGTTCTTCGTGATGTTCTTCAATCCTAAGCTCAGTTAATTGTGCGTCGCACTCTGTTTGAGTTTGGAACGACTTTTGGGTGATGGTTCACCAGATGAATTTGGGAGACAGTCATCATCTCCTTTTTTCTTTTGCAACATTTTTCATGTTGTTGAGGGTTTGTAATGACCTCTCTATTTTGATTTTGATTTGTTATCCCTAACTTTTGCCTGACTGTTCCCATTTTCGAGATTACAGTCAGCGGGATGCCCCAGCTTTCTTAAGCCTCCTTTACAGGTTTTGGCTTGGTGAGCTTTTCTCTTTTGAGAGATTGACTGCTTATGTGATAGGGAACCACCCCTGTCTTTTGATTCCAAAGGAATTCTTTCTTTTGTTTTTGACGTCGTTCGTTGTGTTGCGAACTGAGAGTTTGCAACTTCAATGCGCATTTTCTTTTGGATTAACTGAGATACTACCCTGCCCCAGGTTTATATCAAACGTTTTGAATGTTTTAGAACAGAAAACTCCTACTTCTTTGGCTCGAAGGGGTTGACTATGGACTATCTTCCTTATAACTCCAGTGTTTGGGAATTGAAAGAAATGCCTGTACATCATCAGCAAGGTCTGTTCAAAAGCATATTGTATGAGATTATGGTATTGTTTCGTCATCCTCCCTCTAAAGGCTTGCAGCTTTTTATCAAGAGTCAAATATCATAAAGAAAGCATAAGAGTAGTGAAAACGAATGGATGAATTCAAGACAAACATATGCAATGCATTAATGAAACAGAGTTTTGACATTAAAAGATAATTGTTTGAATAACAAAAGATTACAACTTTGAAAATTCGAAATGAAACAAACACAATCTCAATGAGCTGCCATAGGAGCAGTGATCATGTTGGGGCCTCTGGAGGACCAAACTCAATCTCCTTGGCATCAATCAAATTCTGAATCTTGTACTTCAATGCCCAACAGTCATTAGTGTCATGCCCGGGACTGTCAGAATGATAAGCACAAGTTGCATTAGGATTGTAGTTAGGAGATGAAGTCTTGGGGTTTGGATGAGGCCCTATCAATGCAATCAGATTCATCCTCAACAAATGTTGCAGTGCTTGAGACAGCGGCATGTTGATGTTAGTGAACTGTCTCTTAGGCTTTTCTGGCCTTTGTTGACTTCCCTTTGGTTGTTGTCGGCGTGACGTAGAACCAGAGATCAGGACTGCCCCTGCATGTTGATCATGACGACCCTTTTGACTGTTCGCAGCATTGGACTCTTTCTTTCCGTTGTAGGGAATTATCTGAGTATCCGAGGATGTAGTTCCTTGGATCTTTCCACTATTGATGTCAGCTTCGACCCTCTCGCCGGTCAGTATTAGCTCGGTGAACCCGGCTGAGGAGCTTCCAATTAAGTGATTGAAGAAAGGCTCGGTCAAAGTTTCCATGAAGATGTCAATCAGCTCCCTATCAGTTAAAGGAGGTTGCACCTTACCAGCCAAATCTCTCCACTTTTGGGCATATCCCTTGAAGATCTCGTCAGAACCCATGGTCATGTTCTGCAACTGCACACGGGTTGGTGCAAGATCAGCATTGTACTGATACTGCTCATAGAAAGCAAAAGCTAAGTCCTTCCAGGTGTGGATGCGAGAACTCTCCAATTGATAGAACCACTCGAGTTGAGCTCCTACCAGGCTTTCTTGGAAGAAATGGATCCAAAGCCTTGGATCAGTTGTGTATGGTTGAATCTTGCGAACATAAGACTTTAGATGCATCTTAGGGCAAGAGACTCCATCGTACATGGCAAAGGTGGGGACCTTGAACTTTGGCGGGATGACCAATCCAGGAACTAAACCCATGTCTCCCAAATCCAAGCCAGGTATTTGTTGGACTTCCATGGCGTTGAGGCGATCCTCCAACTCTTTGTACTTGTTATCAGCGAGAGGGTATTGTTCCTCGGAGTAGTCAGCTTCCTCTTTAACAATCTCTGCACTGTGGTCTTCTTCAAGATTATCCCCTATGTTGGATGGAGTTGCAAGATCCTGGGTCTTAGGTCTTCTTCTCAAGTTCAGGATGCGGGCTGCCTTCTTGGACTTCTTCTTCTTGTCTTTGAGAAGAAGAGCTGTCAGATCCTCTTGCCCTTTACCCATAGCCAGCAGCATTTGTTGGAATTGAGCATTTTTAGCTTGGAGATCCTTCACCGTTTGTTCCATATCCATCTTACTGAAATAAACAGTAGGAAGATAAGGAGACCTGTATGGGAGAAACCTGTTATGAAATGATATGTATGATATATATGCAATGTTTTCAAGGATCTCTTGGGGTAAACACAAGAGAATGTTAGAGGTTGAACTTCGATCTTTGATTGAAGACCTCTGCACCGGTGGATATCTTTCCACAAGAATCAAGCTCACCATGTCGAGTGGGTCATAGCCCCTGATTCAAGTTGTTGTACTTGATCTTTGATGGCATCTGTTTAGAGGAGAAAACCTCTTACCCCTTGGTAGACTTCTGGTTCAACGTAACCCTGCATCAAAAGAACCCTCGAGATCCTTGAAAAGGTTATTGAAAATGCTATGGTATGATGTTATGATGTTATGTACATGTATGCAAAAGCAAATTAGTGTATATACAGGCAATCATATTCACACAAAGCAAAACCAGTCCTTAGGTTCAGGCTTGCATGGGGTTGTAGGTAAGTACCCTCTTGAAGTTAGTTGGCTCATCCTGTCCTAAAAATAGAAACCGGGTTCTAAGGAGCTCAATATCATTGGATTGTTTTCCGTGTTCATCGTTTTGGTTTATCCACTTAACTGGCGACCAAAATATTCCAAGAAAACAACCCTCAATGAGTGTAGTATCGAGTATCTACCAACTTCGGACTGCACCAAAGTCGATCATCTCACTACCCCTAAAAAGGCTAAGATGGTCAATTAATGTTCTAAGAGTTCGTTAGTGCTTCGCGACATCACTCAGCGGCCCCGTACTCTCCTTGATTGAACTCAAGGGTTACCGGTACTCACAAATATGTCACACTAACATAGCTTACGGCTTCAACCATGTCGGTATACCCTGCACAGTTCCCTCACAGTTTTATTGCTATTTACCTAAGAAGGTGCCCCAAATCCGGGTGTAGGATTTACAACAAACCCAAACAAGGACCCAAAAAGTAAAGCAATCAAGGCAATCAAAGCAAGTATGCAAAGGTGATCTAAACCCTAAGGTAACCCCACTTTTAGATTACTCCCCAGCAGAGTCTCCAGTTCTGTGATATGGTGGGAGAACTGACTTGGGTTTTGCGTTTGTATTCGCACTTATTCAGTTTAGCAAGAGTCGCCACCGACTTTTTATTTTATCCTAAGGGAAAGGTTAAAAAAGCATAGGAAAAACCTTTTGAGATGTTTCGTGGGTTCGGGGGGTAGATTATGAAAAGGGAAGGTATTAGCACCCTTTTCATCCATGGTTATCCATGGGCTCTTAGTTACTTGGTTTTAGATCACTTGCCTTGATTTTTAATTGCTTGAAATGGTGTGTGTGTGTGTGTTTTAAAAATGTTTTGAAATAGACGCCTTTGTTTCGGCAACCGTTGTAATGACTCGTGTTTGAGTATATACGAAGGTGTGTATCTTTTCGAAAAGATGTTTCAAATGTTTTTGAAAGTTTGTTTTGAAAGTGTTTGTGGAGTGTGGTTTGAAAAGTAGGCAAGTGTTTTTGCAAGTTGATCAAGTAACTAAGAGTTTTGTCTACCCCTAATGTACTCAAAGGTTTTTCTCATGTTTTAACCCTTTTTTAACAATTTTGTTCCACCATTGTATTTGGTGGACAATCTTGCGTTTAGGATGTTTAACGGGACGGGCGCGGGTCATCGTATGGACCATGAATGCAATGATGCCAAGTGTCTTTGGCAATTTTGCTTGAAGGGACTATGATCATTTTGATAGGCAACTTTCGAAAGCGTCATCGAGGGACTTATGATCATTTGAATTGTTTTGCCAAAGAAACTCGACGTGCAAGCATGGCCCATTTTGGAAGGCAACGTATGGGATTACCCTAGGGGTGCACGTGTGATTGTGTATTGATTTCATGTATTTGTCTTGTATTAGGTTATCTAGCGTTTGATTTTATGTATATACAAACCCTAGGTCTAACCATGGTATATTTGAAAGCGGTAAATTGCGGGAATTTAAAGTCTACGCTATTACAAAATAGTATCCGGGAGTGGGGGTACAATTATTTACAAATGGGGGATGAGACTTATAGGAGGATAGTATCCAAATAATTACAACCAAATCGAATTGCGCAAATGTAAAATATAATGTATAGCAATGTATAAGAATAGAAAATGTATATGTGTAAAGCAAAGTAAATGTATCGGGTATTGTAAATGTGTAAGTGTATGTGTAAATGTATGAGGTTTATTTACAAGTTTGAGAAATGTTAACTTAATGAGAAAATTAAGTATTTGATTTAATTTTGTATTTTTGTACTTTACTTATGTATTGTTATCATGTTTTATATTTTTGCTAATATGTACAAATAAGAAAATTTAATTAAAAGAAAAGAAAATGTTTTAAGGTCTATTTTTTTATGTATTAAAAAATTAATGTATTTTAAATGATTATGTATAAAGTTTTAACTAAAAAATGTTTTTAAGAAAAAATTAATGTTTTGGTGTATTTTAAATAATGTATTATATATAGAATTATAATTATATTGTATATAAAAAGGTATTGTTAATTAGAAATTAATGTAAAGAAAACAAAATTAATGTATTAAGTAAATTATAAACAAAAAATGGTATATATTAGTTTGAATCATAAAAATAAATGATAAATAAAATGTTAGTTTATAAGTGTTTAAAATAAAAGTAAAGGAAAAATTGAATGGGCCAAAGAGGTTTAGGGCCCAAACAATAAACACTCAGAAGTTGGATGGGAGGGGTACGTTTGGAAAAAGGCAAATGGGCTTAGGCGCTTTAGAAAGGGGCAAGGCCCAGGTTCTGAACAATTGTTTCTAGGGTTAAATGATTTTGTTTGCATTTGGGAAGATTAGGGTTTGTCAACAACACAGAGGCGCCGTTCGTCGTCTTTGCTTCCTTTCCATCTTCTCATGCCCAGCTTCTGAATAATCGTCCGTCCAAGGCCACCGAGCGCCACCGTTCGTCCTCTTCCCTCCATTGGTCACTCAGCGACGTTCATACACAGGTAATGGCTTTTGTTCGTTTTTTGATAGTTTTTTAGGTTTTCAAATTGTTATGTGTACTTTCACGTTCTGATTTCATGTGTTGATATTGGTTTATTATTGAGGTACTTTAAGGAAAAGAAAGGGTTTTGTATACCTTTTGGAGGAGATGGAGGAGGAATGAAGATGGAGGCGCTCAGGATGGCTGGACGGAGGCTTGATGACGCGCGAGCTTTGGAAGTTTCCCTGGTTTGTGTCTTTACCTTCTTTAGGGTTTGATGATGATCTTGAGAACCTTAGCTTTAATGTCTTTTCCTCTTATGCTGTTTACTCGAGTGCTTTGCCCCTGAAACAAATTGCTTTTGGTAAACTTATTTTTCTCTTCTTCCTCTTTGGCTTGCTGAGTATGCTTGATGCCTTGACGCCTTGTACGCTTGCCCTGGGATGAGGCTTCCTCTGAGGGCCTCTTTGCCTCGTATGCTTGCTTGATATGTTTGGTTGCCTTGGATGTTGAATATGGTTGCTTCTTTATCCTCTTCTTCTTGCTTTCCCTTTTGTCTCTGTTGCCTTGTATGTTTACCTATGATGAAAGTTTTCTGAGGCTTTTTGTGTTGGTTTGGAAGCTAGTTTGGGAAAGCTTTGATGATGTTGTTGTTGGCCCAGTGATGAAAGTTCTCTGAGGGCCCTGTGGCTTGGTTATGATGTTTGGATTTTTAGGCTTGACAGTTCAGATTTTGGCTTCAGTATCAGTCTTGGCCTCTGCATATTGGGTTTGAAATGTTTGTTTATAGTGAAGGCAGGTTAGGCTCAATACTTGAACTTCTGGTCCTTTGTTTAAGGCTCAAACAGGTTATGGCTATTGTTGGATAGTTTAGGCTTCTGGTTCATGGCTTGACAGGCAGCTTTGAGTGTTTTTGTTTTTTTGATAAGCTAGCAGGTGAAGGCTTTTTGAATCTTGGCTTCAGCAGTTTTTAGGCTTGGCTTTTATTTTTTGCATTGAAACAGGTCAGGTGTGATACGGTGGGAGAACTGACTTGAGGTTTTGCGTTTGTATTCGCACTTGTTCGATTTAGCAAGAGTCGCCACCGACTTTTAATTTTATCCTGAAGGAAAGGTTAAAAAAGCACAGGAAAAACCTTTTGAGATGTTTCGTGGGTTCGGGGGGTAGATTATGAAAAGGGAAGGTATTAGCACCCTTTTCATCCATGGTTATCCATGGGCTCTTAGTTACTATGTTTTAGATCACTTGCCTTGATTTTTGATTGCTTGAAATGGTGTGTGTATTTGTGTTTTGAAAATGTTTTGAAATAGACGCCTTTGTTTCGGCAACCGTTGTAATGACTCGTCTTTGAGTATATACGAAGGTGTGTATCTTTTCGAAAAGATGTTTCAAATGTTTTTGGAAGTTTGTTTTGAAAGTGTTTGTGGAGTGTGGTTTGAAAAAGTAGGCAAAGTGTTTTTGCAAGTTTGTCAAGTAACTAAGAGTTTTGTCTACCCCTAAATTTACTCAAAGGTTTTTTTCTTATGTTTTAACCCCTTTTTAACAATTTTGTTCCACCATTGTATTTGGTGGACAATCTTGCATTTAGGATGTTTTAACGGGACAGGCGCGACTCATCGTATGAACCATGAATGCAATTATGCCAAGTGTCTTTGTCAATTTTGCTTGAAGGGACTATGATCATTTTGATAGGCAACTTCCGAAAGCGTCATCGAGGGACTTATGATCATTTGAATTGTTTTTCCAAAGAAACTCGACGTGCAAGCATGGCCCATTTTGGAAGGCAACATGTGGGATTACCCTAGGGGTGCAAGTGTGATTGTGTATTGATTTCATGTATTTGTCTTGTATTAGGTTATCTAGCGTTTGGTTTTATTTACATACAACCCTAGGTCTAACCATGGTATAATTCAAAAGCGATAAATTGCGGGAATTTTAAAGTCCTAAACTATTACAAATGGTATCCGGGAGTGGGGGTACAAGTATACAAATGAGGGATGAGACTTATAGGAGAATAGTATCCAAATAATTACAACCAAATCGAATTGCGCACATGTAAAGTATAATGTATAGCAATGTATAACAAATGTATATGTGTAAATGTGTAAGTGTATGATTTATTTACAAGGATTATTATCTTTTGTTAATATGTACAAAATATAAAGATTTGATAAAAGAAAGGCAATTAACTTAAAGAAAATTATATATTGATGTTTTCATGTACAAAGTTTTAATTGAAGAAAAGGGAAAATATTTCAAGTTTAAGAAAATTATGTATTATTATTTTTATGTACAAATAAGAAAATTTAATAAAAGAAAAGAAAATATCTTAAGTTCTATTTTTTATGTATCAATATTAATGTATTTCAATTAGTGTTTTTTTTTATGTATAAAAAGGAAAACAAAAATATTTCAAATTTAAGAAAGAATTAATGTTTGTATATTTTCCAAAATTATCATGTTCATGTTTAGTTAGTATTCTATAAAAAAATTAATGTAAAGAAAACAAAATTAGTGTATTAATGTAAGTTATAAAAAGGATATTAGGGTGATAAAAGAAAAAATATATTTTTAGTTTAAAAAACAAGAATGGGCCTTAGAGGGTCTTGTGGCCCAAACATAATTTGAAACAGAAGCCAAAAAAGGGGGGGTGTCAATTGGAACGCATTTGGGCTTAGGCTGATTTTGTGGGACAAAGCCCAAGCGTGTTGGACAGTGTTTTAGGGTTTCAGTTTTTGTTTCGTTTGGGAATGAGGGTTTCAGGTGGAGGCTTCGTTCTTCACTTCTTTCTCCGTCTTCGTCTTCTCATGCCATAACCATCAGAACCACGTCCATCCTTGCCTAGGCCAACCAGCGCCATCTCCGTCTTCCTTCCTCCATGGATTAATTAGCGACATTTGCAAGGTTTGATCTTTAACGCGTTAGGGTTTTTACTAATTCCTCTTTTGTATGCTTAGTTTGAGTTCTGATTTTGTTTCTGATTTTATGTGGTTATTATTGTTCGTTATTGAGGTTGTGGAAAGAAGAAAAAAGGAGAAATACTACCTTGACGAAGGAAGAGGCGGACGTAGAGGCGCTCCGGAGGCCAAGGCGAGGGGATGGTGATGATGAGCGTTTGAGCTAGCTTGCTTTTTCCTGGTGTAGTTGTTTAGGTATTGGCATGCATTTTTTGTAAAAGCAGGTGTGTGAATGTCATGACTGATGTCATAACATTCTAGTTTATTAGGTACTGATTATGTAGGTACCTTTGCAGAAAAATATTGTCATACAGGTGTTGCTGCTTATAAGTGTGTATCTGAGCATTTTGCAAAAAGATCACATTTACCTAAATCAGTAGACAGGTTTTCAGATGTCATAACAAATGATAAGACATCTTGTTCTGAACTAACAGTTATGCAGTTTGGGTAATTCTGAGTTTTTTCAGGAAAATGACTCAGTCTTTCCAGAACAGAAAATATCGTGGACTTGGGGTTAACCTAGCTCAACCCTAACCTGGTTGATAAAGTCCTGTGACCTAGTCTTAAGGTCAAACGGAATTAACCCTAGCTTTTTGTGGAAACCCTAACTGAAGATGCAGCTGCTATATATTCAACAGAGCTGCCGTTTTGAATGCATCCCCTTTTGACAGAAGATCATTTAGAAGCTGTATAGTTTTAACTATTGTAATCCAAGCAATTATCATTGTGATAAGTGACTTGGAATAGGTTTTAATTGTAAGGGTTGTGTATCACTCAAAGCTTTGAAGCAAGAGTGTTTTTGTGTCTCTTGACTAAAGCTTTGAAGCAAAGTCAAGTTAGGTTTATGTATCACTCAAAGCTGTGAAGCAAGAGTGTTTGTGTTGCTTGATTAAAAAGCTGTGAAGCATAATCAAGTGTATGTTTTGAAGAGTGTCTTCATCAATTCATTAGTCAAATTGTTTTAAGTATCACTGCTGTGATTGAGGGGGAGTGAGTAGGAACTCAGGTTTAAGTTGTACTTAGATTGAAGTTGCATTGGGTAGGTCTTAAGTGAAGGAGATAAATTGGTTGGTTTATTCCTGAATTAATATCTCTTATAGTGGATTTCCTCCCTGGCTTAGTAGCCCCCAGAGTAGGTGTTGTTGCACACTGAACTGGGTAAACAATTGACTGTGTTCTTTACTGTTTTTGTATTTACTGTCTTATAGAAAGTCAGATACGGTGTCATAACATTGAACATGACATTGAGTATCTGCAGCCAGAATTTCAATTGGCATCAGAGCAGGCACCCTGCCTGTATTACTGGGTGAGATCTAGGGATATCACTTTCTGGCACTATGGACAAAGAAGGAGTTTTTGGAAATAGACCACCCATTCTGGATGGAACAAATTATGACTACTGGAAACCTCGTATGATAGCCTTCTTAAAATGTCTGGACAAAAAGGCTTGGAGAGCTGCTGACAAAGGATGGAACCATCCCACCATAACTGAGAAAGATGGGACAATCAGTCTGAAGCCTGAGGAAGATTGGAGTAAAGAAGAAGATGAGTTAGCCCTGGGAAATTCCAAAGCATTAAATGCCTTGTTCAATGGAATTGATAGAAACATTTTCAGACTAGTACATCAATATGAACTGGCCAAGGAAGTTTGGGACACTCTCAAAACTACTCATGAGGGCACTTCCAAAGTAAAAATGTCAAGGCTTCAGATGTTGACTACCAAGTTTGAGAATCTAAAAATGATGGAAGATGAAACCATTCATGAGTTTCACATGAACATCTTGGAGATTGCCAACACCTCAGGAGCACTGGGAGAAAAGATGTCAGAAGAAAAACTGGTGAGAAAGATTCTCAGATCCTTGCCTAAAAGATTTGCAATGAAGGTAACTGCCATAGAGGAAGCCCAGGACATCAGCAAGTTGAAAGTGGATGAACTTATTGGGTCTCTTCAGACTTTTGAGATGGGGATCACTGATAATGGTGACAAGAAGAACAAGAGCATAGCACTTGTATCCAACACTGATGTTGAAAACAAGGAGGATGAAGAAGAAAATATTTCAGAAGATATAGCCATGCTTGGAAGACAGTTTAACAAACTCATCAAAAGAATAGATCCAAAGTCAAGGTCTAATGTTCATAACATTCCCCCTGACATTGACAGTTCCAGCAGAAGACCAAGGTCAGAAGAGAAGGGAAATCAAGGCAGAGGAATTCAATGCCATGGCTGTGAAGGATATGGGCATATTCGAGCTGAATGTCCTACCTTTCTTAAGAAACAAAAGAAAGGAATGACTGTTACTTGGTCTGACTGTGATTCAGAAAGTAATTCTGAAGAAGAATCTGCCAAACTAGTTACTGCTCTAATTGGTGTTTGTACTTCTGAAAGTGACACTAGTGATGAAGAAGTGACATTTGAATAACTGGCCGATACTTACAAGAAATTATGTATCAGAAGTGCTGAAGTCTGTGTGCAGAATGAGAAACAATCAAAACTCATCATAAAGCTGGAGGCTGAAAAAAGGGCAAACCTTGAAACTATAAGTCATCTAGAAGGGGAAGTTCAATTACTGAACTCACAACTGAACCAAATGACCAAATCTGTCAAGATGCTGACTAATGGAACAGACAAATTGGAAGAGATTCTTCAGGTTGGACAAATTGTGGGTAACAAATCTGGACTAGGATTTGTGGAAGCAAAGAAATCTGGTACAGATAAGAAGATCAGGCCTGATATGCAAATGTCAAAACAGATGTCTCAATACAACTCTCAACATCAGGAATAGAGACATATGAAGAAAAGGTACCAAAGATGGAGATGTCATCATTGTGGGAGATATGGCCACATAAAGCCTTTCTGCTTCAGATTGCATGGATACCCTAATCAGAACTCAGGTGTCAAACCTAAGTCTAAAGAGGTTCCACATGCTCCCAAATGGAAGAAAAAGGCTACTGCCCTGATAGCCCACACTTCCCTGAGGGTCTCTGCAAAGGAAGACTGGTACTTTGACAGTGGGTGTTCCAGACACATGACTGGAATCAAGAACCTCCTCAATAATGTTAAACCTCACACCACCAGTTTTGTGACCTTTGGAGATGGTGCTAAAGGTGAAATCAAAGGAGTTGGTAATTTGGACTGCCCTGGAGTTCCAAGTCTGAGTGAAGTACTGCTGGTAAAAGGGCTGACTGCTAATCTTATTAGTATCAGTCAATTGTGTGATCTAGGATTCAAGGTCAATTTCTCAAAATCTGAATGTCTTGTAATTAATGAAAAACAAGAAATTGTAATGAAAGGAGTCAGATCTAAAGACAACTGTTACTTGTGGGAGCCTGAGAACACTAATTTCTCCTCTGTGTGTTCCATTGCAAAAGAAGAAAAAGAGGTGAAACTGTGGCACCAAAAACTTGGCCATCTTCATCTAAGAGGTATGAAAAGGATTATCTCCATGGAGGCAGTCAGAGGGATTCCAAGACTGCAAATTGATGAAGGAAGAGTTTGTGGTGAATGTCAGGTTGGTAAGCAGACTAGGATGTCACATCCAAAGTCAAGACATCTGAACACCTCTAAGGTTCTAGAACTTCTTCATATGGATCTGATGGGACCAATGCAAGTGGAGAGTCTTGGTGGAAAAAGATATGCCTATGTGGTTGTGGATGATTTTTCCAGATTCACCTGGATTAACTTCATTAGGGAAAAATCTGATGTATTTGAAGTTTTTAAAGAATTGTGCAAAAGAATTCAAAGAGAAAAGGAAGGGTGTATTGTCAGAATCAGAAGTGATCATGGCAAGGAATTTGAAAACAGCAAGTTTGATGATTTTTGTTCCTCAGAAGGAATTAGTCATGAATTTTCTTCTCCTATAACGCCTTAGCAAAATGGAGTTGTGGAAAGAAAAAACAGGACCATACAGGAATCTGCCAGAGCAATGATACATGCCAAAAGACTTCCTATGTATTTTTGGGCTGAAGCTATGAATACAGCCTGCTATGTCCATAACAGGGTCACCTTGAGAAAGGGGACCTCATCCACCATATATGAACTCTAGAAAGGAAGAAAACCAACTGTGAAGTACTTCCATGTGTTTGGAAGCAAATGCTATATTCTGGCAGATCGTGAACAAAGAAGAAAACTGGACCCTAAAAGTGATGAAGGCATATTTCTAGGATACTCCTCAAATAGCAGAGCTTATAGAGTATTCAATTCCAGGACCAAAGCCATGATGGAATCAATAAATGTTATAATTGATGATTATCATGAGGAAATAGATGTCCCTTGTAATGTTGAGACATTCTTTGAGACTTCAACCCAACAGATTGATCTACCCAACACCACCTCAACAGAATCTGAATCAAAGGAAGCTAGCAAGATCCCTTCCATCAGAATTCAGAAGGATCATCCAAAAGAGCTCATCATAGGAGATCCCAACAGTGGAGTCATTACAAGATCTAGAGAAATCATCTCAAACTCTTGTTTTGTGTCCAAAATGGAACCAAGAAATGTCAAAGAAGCTTTAACTGATGAATACTGGATTGGAGCAATGCAAGATGAACTGAACCAATTCAAGCAACATGAAGTTTGGGAACTGGTTCCTAGACCTGAAGGAACTAACATCATTGGCACAAAATGGATTTTCAAGAACAAATCAGATGCTGAAGGAGTTGTCACCAGGAATAAGGCAAGACTTGTTGCTCAAGGATACACTCAGGTTGAAGGGGTTGATTTTGATGAAACCTTTGCACCTGTAGCCAGGATGGAATCAATTAGACTCCTATTGTCAATTGCTTGTCTTCTGAAGTTCAAGTTATTTCAGATGGATGTGAAAAGTGCCTTTCTAAATGGGTACTTGAATGAGGAAGCTTATGTGGAACAGCCTAAAGGGTTTGTGGATCCAAATCACCCTGAGCATGTCTACAAATTGAGGAAAGCCCTATATGGCCTGAAACAAGCTCCTAGAGCATGGTATGACATGTTAACAAAGTTTCTCTCAAACAAAGGATACAGAAAAGGAGGCTTGGACAAAACGCTCTTTGTCAAAACTGAAGGAGGGAAGTTGATGGTTGCCCAAATATATGTTGATGACATAGTGTTTGGAGGAATGTCAGAACCTATGGTTAAACATTTTGCTGACCAGATGCAGGCTGAATTCGAAATGAGTCTCGTGGGAGAATTAACTTATTTTCTTGGACTACAAGTCTCTCAGATGGAGGACTCAATCTTCTTATCTCAAAGCAAGTATGCTAAGAACATTGTAAAGAAGTTTGGTATGGAGAATGCCAGTCACAAAAGGACTCCTGCTCCTACTCATTTAAAGCTTTCCAAAGATTCAAGTGGGGTTAAGGTGGATCAAAGTCTGTACAGAAGCATGATAGGAAGCTTGTTGTACTTAACAACCAGCAGACCTGACATTGCTTTTACAGTTGGAGTTTGTGTAAGATACCAAGCTGACCCTAAAGTCAATCACATCAATCAAGTGAAGAGAATTTTGAAGTATGTGAGTGGAACTTACAACTATGGGTTGCTATACTCTCATGGCTGTGAACCAACTCTGACTGGCTACTGTGATGCTGATTGGGCTGGTAGTGCTGATGATAGAAAGAGCACCTCTGGAGGATGTTTCTTCTTGGGAAATAATCTGGTTTCCCGGTTCAGCAAGAAACAGAATTGTGTGTCTCTCTCTACTGCTGAAGCTGAATACATTGCAGCTGGTAGTAGCTGTTCTCAAATGATCTGGATGAAACAGATGCTTACTGAGTATAATGTCACACAAGATGTTATGACATTATACTGTGACAATCTGAGTACAATCAACATTTCCAAGAATCCCATTCAGCACAGTAGGACCAAACATATTGACATAAGACATCACTTTATCAGAGACCTTGTAGAAGAGAAGACAATTAAATTGGAACATGTTGCCACTGAGCTACAGCTGGCTGACATTTTTACCAAGGCTCTTGATGCAAATCAATTTGAAAACTTGAGGGGTAAGTTGGGTATTTGCCAACATGAGGAATTGTAGCAATTAATTTTGCTTAAAACAAGGGTTAAAGGAGTTATGCTTGTTAAGTCTGTTCTGATTGGGTTAAACTTATATTTTCCCATTTCCCTCAATTCTTTTAAGAAGTTGAACAGACACTCCTCTTCTTCCTTCTTCTCTCGTCTCTGCATCAAAACCCAATCTCTCTATCAGAATTTTCTCTCCAGTTGCTATTGGTCTTCTAAGACTGTCAAAATGTCTCAAACACCATCATCATCCAATACGACTATTTCGACCTCTTCCTCTGATCAAGATTCTAGGGCAATCTCATCCTGCCTGGATTCTGAAGCCTTGGAGATCGCTCCTCTTAGAGAAGTGGAATCTAAACCCACCAAGGTCAAAGAGCTGAGAACAAGGCATGCAGGAAGGTCCCAAGCTACTGCCTCAGGTAATCCGTCTCATCCTTCTTCTTCTGTTCCATCTGAAATTACAAATAGGGAAGGGTCAGCCTATGTTCGTCAAGCAATAGCTAAAATTGTTACAAGAATTCTGAACGAGAACCACTTAGTTCCTGGCATTTATGTTCCTTTAAATCAAGAAAGTTCAAATACTGAAACAAATACAGATGTCTCTAAGGATGTTGAGACATCAGACAAAGAGAAGAATGCTGACATTGCTCACAAGAAAAGGAAGAAGCCCGAATCTTCTGAGTCTGATGACAGTGCTTAAAGGTTGGTGAAGTTGCTGGTTGGTGGTGTTGCTGGTCCCTGGTGGAGTTTGCAAAGTGTGTTCAGTTTTTTGTCTTGTTGTGTTACTTTTTCTGGATGACTGTATAATTTTTAAGAACATGTATCTTTGGCCCATTTGTGGCTAAAGAGGGGGAGATATATTTTGGTAGACTTTATTAGACATTCTATTTTTCTGCAGTCATATTTATTCTGCTGCTATCTATCTCTGATTGCTTAGGGGCTTTAGCCAAAAATCTGCCAAAGGGGGAGTTTGTAGTTGTTTAGGTATTTGCATGCATTTTTGGTAAAAGCAGGTGTGTGAATGTCATAACTGATGTCATAACATTCTAGTTTCTTAGGTACTGATTCTGTAGGTACCTTTGCAGAAAAATATTGCCATACAGGTGTTGCTGCTTATAAGTGTGTATCTGAGCATTTTGCAAAAAGATCACATTTACCTAAATCAGTAGACAGGTTTTCAGATGTCATAACAAATGATAAGACATCTTGTTCTGAACTAACAGTTATGCAGTTTGGGTAATTCTGAGTTTTTTCAGGAAAATGACTCAGTCTTTCCAGAACAGAAAATATCGTGGACTTGGGGTTAACCTAGCTCAACCCTAACCTGGTTGATAAAGTCCTGTGACCTAGTCTTAAGGTCAAACGGAATTAACCCTAGCTTTTTATGGAAACCCTAACTGAAGATGCAGCTGCTATATATTCAACAGAGCTGCCGTTTTGAATGCATCCCCTTTTGACAGAAGATCATTTAGAAGCTGTATAGTTTTAACTATTGTAATCCAAGCAATTATCATTGTGATAAGTGACTTGGAATAGGTTTTAATTGTAAGGGTTGTGTATCACTCAAAGCTTTGAAGCAAGAGTGTTTTTGTGTCTCTTGACTAAAGCTTTGAAGCAAAGTCAAGTTAGGTTTATGTATCACTCAAAGCTGTGAAGCAAGAGTGTTTGTGTTGCTTGATTAAAAAGTTGTGAAGCATAATCAAGTGTATGTTTTGAAGAGTGTCTTCATCAATTCATTAGTCAAATTGGTTTAAGTATCACTGCTGTGATTGAGGGGGAGTGAGTAGGAACTCAGGTTTAAGTTGTACTTAGATTGAAGTTGCATTGGGTAGGTCTTAAGTGAAGGAGATAAACTGGTTGGTTTATTCCTGAATTAATATCTCTTATAGTGGATTTCCTCCCTGGCTTGGTAGCCCCCAGAGTAGGTGTTGTTGCACACTGAACTGGGTAAACAATTGACTGTGTTCTTTACTGCTTTTGTATTTACTGTCTTATAGAAAGTCAGATACGGTGTCATAACATTGAACGTGACATTGAGTATCTACAGCCAGAATTTCACCTGGTATGTTTAATGCCTTTGTCTTTTTTAGGGTTCTATGATGACAAACTGAGAACCCTAGCACAATCTCTTCTTCTGTTTCTTGGCCTCGCTTCTGTTGCCTAACTTGCTTGTATGCTTGACCCTTTAATGCTTGTTATACTCAGTTTCCTTGTATGCTTTCTTTGCCCAGTGATGAATAAAATTCTGAGGGCTTGTGTTGCCTTACTTTGTATTGCCTTGAATGCGTGATATTTGGTATGCTTGCCCTGTTGCCTTGGAAAGTTTTGATGACGTTGTTGTTAGCCCAGTGATGAGGATGTTCTGAGGGCTCCTATTGCTTCAGTTGGTTATTTGAATGTTTTAGAGTTTGTATCAGTTTGAGGCCTTCTACTGTAAGCTTCAGGCTTGTGCTTGAGAACAGGTGAGGCTTTTGTTGGATAAATTTATGTTTACCAGTTGGCTTCAGAGTTTTTTGACAGGTTGGTGGCCTTTGGGCTTTCAGGCTTCAGGCTTGATGATAGCCTACAGGTTTCAGGTTTATGGAATGGTTTTGAGCTTTGGTTCAAGGTTTGACAGGTTTTAGGCTATTACAGGTTGGGTTTGAAGCTGGACAGTTCAGGTTTTTCTGGTGTTTTGGGAGCTTTGACGGCTTATGCTGTTTTTGGTTTTAAGCTTGACAGGGTTGGGCTTTATGTTTTTGCTGCAACAGGTTAAGGCTGAAGCTATTAAAGGCTTGGAATGCAGGTTGAAGGTATTTTGGGCAGGCTGGATATCAGTTTTGGCTTTGTGTGGATCTGTTTATGTTTTTATTGTTTGACAGGTTCAGGCTTGAGACCTTGAATGCAGGTTTCAGATTTTGATTGTTTTAAGTTGCTGGTTAAGGCTTGTATGTTTAAAGCTTGTTGAATGCAGGGTTTGGACAAGTGAAGGCTTTGAATGGTTTTTAGTTTTTGTGTGGAAGGCAGTTCTGGTTTGGAAGTAGGATGCTTGATGTTTTTCAAGTTTGGTGTTATCTTGGTTATGTATTTTCTGCCTCCCCCTTTTTACTATTTTATTGCAGTTTGTTTTATATCTTTTCTTGCCTAAAGCCTGAGCCCTGTAAGCCTCCTTCTTTCCCTCTCTCTTTTCTCTCTCTTGACAGTTTTTAAGCATTTTATATTGCTTATATTGTCCTTAGGTTCTGAAAAGGCACTGCTGGAAAATGATGATTTGAACATGCTTGCTTGCATATGTAGTTTAACTCTGCATACTTTATGTACTGCTTCCATATTTTTTGCTTCTTTGTGACAGTATTATGTACCTCTTTGATAGCTTTTCATCTTTTGGCAGCTTGTGGACAATTTTTGACAGCTTTTTGGCTTAGTTGCTTTGACATTTAGTTCAGTTTGGACTTTGGTTTGTTTGGCATGCTGTTTGTTTTGACCATTGGTTCGGACTTTTGGAATTATGCAATATGTAACTTTTGTGCATTTTCAAACTTAAATTGCAAGACATTCCATCCCTCTTTGTGAACCGAGAGAAATCCCGTGATTTGCAGAGAGGGCAAACTGATTCCGGTCAGTCGCCTTTAATGATGAGCCCAAATTAACTGTTTGCCTTTCAATTATTTTGAATGCATTTGACTTTTCCTTCTTTTCTTTGTTTTGCAGATAAAAATCAAATGGATAGGAGTATCAGTAGAAGCTGAAGATTTGAAGACTTAGGAATACTTAGGATAGTTTTATTTTACTTTGAATTATTGTAAAATTATTATTATGAATACTTTGTAAATAAATACCGTATCCAAATAACAATTGTAGCGAATAATTAAAGATGAATGAAAACCAATTTTTATCAATTAATTCCTCTTCTTCTTTTCAATTTTTTATTTTATTATTTATAATTCTCAAATTATAATAATTGAAAATAAATTCCAACCATTTTAACTCAGAATAATAAATAATCCATAAACGTCCGGCATCTTGAATAATCAAAGCAATGCACCGTCGAACCACACATGCCCAAATGTCTTTTCCTTTTACTGATTTTAAATCAAACACTGCAAACTCAAACCAAATGCCTCAGTCCATATATCGAAATAACTTGACGAGCACTGTAGAATTAAATCTTTCTGAGAAATCTGCGCACAAACCCTAGTTCTTGATTAAATTGCCAGAGAAGCGTCCGCCTGATCAAAACTTGAGCCAAAATCAACCAAACCTTAGCAATCTGCCTGAACCGCTTTAAAATTAATGAAAAACCCTAATTTTGTCTGACTGACGAGAAAAGTTTGTTTGACTGATTCTTATGCCCATCTGAAAAATCAGGAAACGTCTGAAACTGTGACTTCTTGTGGAAAAAATGCGAGGGAAAATTTTGGGGTACAACAGTTGCCCCTGTTCAATCTTCTTGAACCTGAAGAGTTAGATTGGCAAGTTTTCCTTTCGCGACTCGAGGGTAAAAGGAGATTGGACACTATAGTGCCCAGAAAATTTGCACTCGGTGATGTGATGGTAGAGGGAATGGGCTTACAGATGCCATTTGGTGATGGGCTTAAAGATGCCATCTGGAAATGGGCTTAAAGATGCCATTTGGAAGTGTCTGGAGGAGGATGGGCTTATAGATGCCATCTGAAGGTGATTGTTGAACTGTATGTCACTGGTGAGTGGACGAGTATTAGAAAGGCATCCATGCTTTGGAACATCTCTGAACTGGGGTTCTGAACAAGCAATAGATTGACATCCATGTTTTGGAGAATCCGTAAACTGTTTTCAGGAGTTGGAGTTGAATAAGCAATTGAGCAGCATCCGTTGTTGGGAAGCGTCCGTAAACTGTTTTCAAAAGTTGCATCTGAACAGGTGATAGATTAACATCCGGTGTTAGGAAGAATCCGTAAACTGTTTTCAGAAGTCTTGAAGTGGAGAAGGAACCAGTGTAGGGTTTCCTGATGATGAGTCCGTGTAAAACTGCATCTGAATGAATCCGGAATAAGTATCAGAATGTCGCCATGTCTGGGTCACATCTGAACTATCTCTGAGTGAATCTGGAATAAGTATCAGAATGTTGCCATGTTTGGGTCACATCTGAACTATTTCTAGAAAGAATCTCGGAAGATGATGATCTTTGTCTGTCGACTGATCTTACCTGAAAAAGTAAAGAGTTAGTTGTATGCAATGTCATGATGCGTGATGCAATGTATGTTATATCAATGTTTATGATATGAATGTGATGAATGCGCATGCAAGCTGATGAGCTGTCTTGCTGAGGATAGATAAATCCTGGATGGTTGGAGACAAAGAATCTTGACTGCTGCCGGGGAAAATAATTCCTTGGCTGCTGCTGGGGAGGGCAAGAATCTTTTGATCATTGAAGATGAGAAGTCCTGGGACCACTGTCGGGGAATCCGGAGCTTGGGTTGTATGCCAATCTACTAGGGATTTCCTGTCTCGAGGAGATCTTCACTGGGGAATATTCGAATATTCTGTGAGGAACTGAGAATGAGAGTCTTCACTCTGCTTGGGGACTGATAGTTGGAAGTTTTAGCTCCGCTGGGGATATTGAAACTTGACTCTGAGGGGAATTAGATTCTGTAAGGCTCTCTGGTTGGGGATTACAAGAATCTTTTGAGTTTCGAGAAGGAACCGGTGTAGGGTTTCCTGATGATGAGTCCGTGTAAAACTGCATCTGGGTTTGAAAAGGAACCGGTGTAGGGTTGCTTCATGATGAGTTCGTGTAAAACTGCATCTGAGGTTTTGAGAAAGAACCGGTGTAGGGTTGCTTCATGATGAGTCCGTGTAAAACTGCATCTGGAGTTGAGAAGGAACCGGTGTAGGGTTGCTTCATGATGAGTCCGTGTAAAACTGCATCCGAGGTTTTGAGAAGGAACCGGTGTAGGGTTGCTTCATGATTAGTCCGTGTCAAAATGCATCTGGGTTTGAAAAGGAACCGGTGTAAGGTTGCTTCATGATGAGTTCGTGTAAAACTGCATCTGAGGTTTTGAGAAGGAACCGGTGTAGGGTTGCTTCATGATGAGTCCGTGTAAAACTGCATCCGAGGTTTTGGAGAAGGAACCTGTGTAGGGTTGCTTCATGATGAGTTCGTGTAAAACTGCATCTGGAGTTGAGAAGGAACCGGTGTAGGGTTGCTTCATGATGAGTTCGTGTAAAACTACATCTGAGGTTTTGAGAAGGAACCGGTGTAGGGTTGCTTCATGATGAGTCCGTGTAAAACTGCATCTGGGTTTGAAAAGGAACCGGTGTAGGATTGCTTCATGATGAGTTCGTGTAAAACTGCATCTGAGGTTTTGAGAAGGAACCTGTGTAGGGTTGCTTCATGATGAGTCCGTGTAAAACTGCATCCGAGGTTTTGGAGAAGGAACCTGTGTAGGGTTGCTTCATGATGAGTTCGTGTAAAACTGCATCTGGAGTTGAGAAGGAACCTGTGTAGGGTTGCTTCATGATGAGTCCATGTAAAACTACATCTTCCAACAGGTGATGAAGGAAATGTCAAACACTTTTGACATTCGAATGCCCCAAGTGATGGTGAGGGAGTCTTGAATCAGATTACCCTGCGAGTTGAGAGATTTCTTGAAATCTCGACTGGACGGCCTCAGGTTAACTGAACTTTGAAAGATCTGTTGAAACCTTGACTGGAATGCCCCAGGTTAATCGGATGGTGACATGTCATGCCCCTTGTTGATATGAGACTTGTAATGGAAGTGTCGTCCTTTTGAAATGATTTTACTCGCTGAGAGAGTTTTCGTTCCTCCGAACATTCGCTGTATGAATTTCTTCGCTGTCAAACAAATAGCCAAATGCAAACAGTGATATTCAAGCAATGCAAAGTTTATGTTTGTCTCGAAGTTTTGAAAAATGCGTTTTTTCGCAGAAAACTTTTTATAAGACAAGTCAACACAAGATTTTAGAGCAAAGCCTTACAGGAGTCAGGATACCTTTGGTAACAGTATGCTTTCGAACTAACCCATGCTTCAATTAGGACTTTTGAAGGGTTGTAACGTGGCCTGGTTCACGGTTTAAGAAACAAAGGATAAAGGCTCAAAGTATATTTGTACCCACCCGCTCTTCGTGATGTTCTTCAACCCTAAGCTCAGTTAATTGCGCGTCGCACTCTGTTTGAGTTTGGAACGACTTTTGGGTGATGGTTCACCAAATGAATTTGGGAGACAATCATCATCTCCTTTTTCTTTTGCAAAATTTTTCATGTTGTTGAGGGTTTGTAATGACCTCTCTATTTTGATTTTGATTTGTTATCCCTAACTTTTGCCTGACTGTTCCTGTTTTTGAGATCACAGTTAGCGGGATGCCCCAGCTTTCCTAAGCCTCCTTTGCAGGTTTTGGCTCGGTGGGCTTTTTCTTTTTGAGAGATTGACTGCCTATATGATAGGGAACCATCACTGTCTTTTGATTCCAAGGGAATGCTTTTTTTTTGACGTCGTTCGTTGTGTTACGAACCGAGAGTTTGCAACTTCAATGCGCATTTTATTTTGAATCAACTGAGATACTACCCTGCCCCAGGTTTATATCAAAGGTTTTGATTGTTTAGAACAGAAAACTCCTACTTCTTTGGCTCGAAGGGGTTAACTAGGGATTATCTTCCTTATAACTCCAATGTTTGGGAATTGAAAGAAATGCCTGTACATCATCAGCAAGGTTTGTTCAAAAGCATACTGTATGAGATTATGGTATTGTTTCGTCATCCTCCCTCTAAAGGCTTGCAGCTTTTTATCAAGAGTTAAATATCATAAAGAAAGCATAAGAGTAGTGAAAACGAATGGATGAATTCAATACAAACATATGCAATGCATTAATGAAACAGAGTTCAACATCAACAGATAATTGTTTGAAAACAAAAGAAATTACAACTTTGAAAATTCAAAATGAAGCAAAAGTCTTTCAGCTTGAGCTTTGTCACTTCAGGTGGAGAACTCCTTAACGGAATATTTTCATCTCGTCGTCTGGCATGAACCTCAACACTCCAATGTCGATCAGATCTTGAATCTTGTTCTTCAAGGCCCAACAGTCGTCAGTGTCGTGTCCCGGGCTGTAGGACTGGTATACACAAAATGCATCGGGATGATAGTTAGGAGCAGAGGTATTTGGATTCCGGATAGGATCCCTCAAAGCAGTCAGATTGACCTCCAACAAGCGCTCCAGAATCAGAGATGACGGTATGTCAGTCTCCGTGAACTGTCTTCTCGACGTTTCTTGTTAACGCCGATTACCCCGTTGACGCTGGCGAGGTTGTTGCTGGGCTTGTGACCCTGAAGCAAGCAAAGGAGCCTTCCCTTTGTCTTCTTGAGTGGATGGGGGTTGAGCGGTGACTTGCTCTTCAACCTCAGATGTTTTCCCCAGTTGGTTGTTTTGAAGCAGTTGGTGGACGAGAACTCTGAGTTCCTCCTGCCTTTGAGACAAATCTTGGATGAGAGCCATCTGGCCCACCAACTGTCCCATCACTTGGATCCTCAATGTTGCCAAATCAAACTGCAGCTCCGCAAGCTGATCTCTCCTGGCATTGTTTGAATTCTCCTGGACCAAGCCCTTTGTGAGGAGAGCTTTCATTTCTTCTTGCCCCAGAGACAGGTTCAGGAACATTTCCTACAGCTGAGCAGTCTGGTCCTGGATATCCTTGACAGTCCTCTCTAGAGCCATCTCTTACTGAAATAAACAGTATGAGAGTAAGGAAACCTGAAAAAGGAAAAACTGTCAAGATGCAATGCATGATATGTGGATGCATGCTTTCAAGGATCTCTTGGGGTACACACAAGAGAATGTTAGAGGTTGAACTTCGATCTTTGACTGGAGATCTTTGCCCCAGTGGATGTCTTTCCACAAGAATCAAGCTCACCATGTCAAGTGGGTCATAGCCCCTGATTCAAGTTGTTGCACTTGATCTTTGATTAGAGAACTTTGGCCCGGTGGATGTCTTTCCACAAGAATCAAGCTCACCATGTCAAGTGGGGCATAGCCCCTGATTCAAGTTGTTGCACTTGATCTTTGATGGCATTTGTTAGAGGAGAAAACCTCTTGCCCTTTGGTAGACGTTTGGTTCAACGTAACCCTGCATCAAAAGAACCCTCGAGATCCCTGAAAAGGTTATTGAAAATGCCATGGTATGATGTTATGATGTTATGTACATGTATGCAAAAGCAAGTGAGTGTATATACAGGCAATCATATTCACACAAAGCAAAACAAGTCCTTAGGTTCAGGCTTGCATGGGGTTGTAGGTAAGTACCCTCTTGAAGTTAGTTGGTTCATCCTGTCTTAAAAATAGGAACCGGGTTCTAAGGAGCTCAATATCATTGGATTGTTTTCCGTGTTCATCGTTTTGGTTTAGCCACTTAACTGGCGACCAAAATATTCCAAGAAAACAACCCTCAATGAGTGTAGTATCGAGTATCTACCAACTTCGGACTGCACCAAAGTCGGTCATCTCACTACCCCTAAAAAGGCTAGGATGGTCAAGTAATGTTCTAAGAGTTCGTTAGTGCTTCACGACATCACTCAGCGGCCCCGTACTCTCCTTGATTGAACTCAAGGGTTACCGGTACTCACAAATATGTCACACTAACATAGCTTACTGCTTCAACCATGTAGGTATACCCCGCACAGTTCCCTCACAGTTTTATTGTTATTTACCTAAAAAGGTGCCCCCAATCCGGGTGAAGGATTTTCAACAAACCCAAACAAGGAACCAAAAAAGTAAAGCAATCAAGGCAATCAAAGCAAGAAAGTAAAGGTGATCTAAACCCTAAGGTAGCCCCACTTTAAAAGAAATCCCCAGCAGAGTCGCCAGTTCTGTGATACGGTGGGAGAACTGACTTGAGGTTTTGCGTTTGTATTCGCACTTGTTCGGTTTAGCAAGAGTCGCCACCGACTTTTTATTTTATCCTAAAGGAAAGGTTAAAAAAGCACAGGAAAAACCTTTTGAGATGTTTCATGGGTTCGGGGGGTAGATTATGAAAAGGGAAGGTATTAGCACCCTTTTCATCCATGGTTATCCATGGGCTCTTAGTTACTTGGTTTTAGATCACTTGCCTTGATTTTTGATTGCTTAAAATGGTGTGTGTATTTGTGTTTTGAAAATGTTTTGAAATAGACGCCTTTGTTTCGGAAACCGTTGTAATGACTCGTGTTTGAGTATATACGAAGGTGTGTATCTTTTCGAAAAGATGTTTCAAATGTTTTTGGAAGTTTGTTTTGAAAGTGTTTGTGGAGTGTGGTTTGAAAAAGTAGGCAAAGTGTTTTTGCAAGTTTGTCAAGTAACTAAGAGTTTTGTCTACCCCTAAATTTACTCAAAGGTTTTTTTCTTATGTTTTAACCCCTTTTTAACAATTTTGTTCCACCATTGTATTTGGTGGACAATCTTGCATTTAGGGTGTTTTAACGGGACAGGCGCGGGTCATCGTATGGACCATGAATGCAATGATGCCAAGTGTCTTTGGCAATTTTGCTTGAAGGGACTATGATCATTTTGATAGGCAACTTCCGAAAGCGTCATCGAGGGACTTATGATCATTTGAATTGTTTTTCCAAAGAAACTCGACGTGCAAGCATGGCCCATTTTGGAAGGCAACATGTGGGATTACCCTAGGGGTGCAAGTGTGATTGTGTATTGATTTCATGTATTTGTCTTGTATTAGGTTATCTAGCGTTTGGTTTTATTTACATACAACCCTAGGTCTAACCATGGTATAATTCAAAAGCGATAAATTGCGGGAATTTTAAAGTCCTAAACTATTACAAATGGTATCCGGGAGTGGGGGTACAAGTATACAAATGAGGGATGAGACTTATAGGAGAATAGTATCCAAATAATTACAACCAAATCGAATTGCGCAGATGTAAAGTATAATGTATAGCAATGTATAGCAAATGTATATGTGTAAATGTGTAAGTGTATGATTTATTTACAAGGATTATTATCTTTTGTTAATATGTACAAAATACAAAGATTTGATAAAAGAAAGGCAATTAACTTAAAGAAAATTATATATTGATGTTTTCATGTACAAAGTTTTAATTGAAGAAAAGGGAAAATATTTCAAGTTTAAGAAAATTATGTATTATTGTTTTTATGTACAAATAAGAAAATTTAATAAAAGAAAAGAAAATATCTTAAGTTCTATTTTTTATGTATCAATATTAATGTATTTCAATTAGTGTTTTTTTTTATGTATAAAAAGGAAAACAAAAATGTTTCAAATTTAAGAAAGAATTAATGTTTGTATATTTTCCAAAATTATCATGTTCATGTTTAGTTAATATTCTATAAAAAAATTAATGTAAAGAAAACAAAATTAGTGTATTAATGTAAGTTATAAAAAAGGATATTAGGGTGATAAAAGAAAAAATATATTTTTAGTTTAAAAAACAAGAATGGGCCTTAGAGGGTCTTGTGGCCCAAACATAATTTGCAACAGAAGCCAAAAAAGGGGGGTGTCAATTGGAACGCATTTGGGCTTAGGCTGATTTTGTGGGACAAAGCCCAAGCGTGTTGGACAGCGTTTTAGGGTTTCAGTTTTTGTTTCGTTTGGGAATGAGGGTTTCAGGTGGAGGCGCCGTTCTTCACTTCTTTCTCCGTCTTCGTCTTCTCACGCCATAACCATCAGAACCACGTCCTTCCTTGCCTAGGCCAACCAGCGCCATCTCCGTCTTCCTTCCTCCATGGATTAATCAGCGACGTTTGCAAGGTTTGATCTTTAACGCGTTAGGGTTTTTACTAATTCCTCTTTTGTATGCTTAGTTTGAGTTCTGATTTTGTTTCTGATTTTATGTGGTTATTATTGTTCGTTATTGAGGTTGTGGAAAGAAGAAAAAAGGAGAAATACTACCTTGACGGAGGAAGAGGCGGACGTGGAGGCGCTCCGGAGGCCAAGGCGAGGGGATGGTGATGATGAGCGTTTGAGCTAGCTTTCTTTTTCCTTGTATGTTTAATGCCTTTGTCTTTTTTAGGGTTCTATGATGACAAACTGAGAACCCTAGCACAGTCTCTTCTTCTGTTTCTTGGCCTCGCTTCTGTTGCCTAACTTGCTTGTTTGCTTGACCCTTGAATGATTGTTATACTCAGTTGCCTTGTATGCTTTCTTTGCCCAGTGATGAATAAAATTCTGAGGGCTTGTGTTGCCTTACTCTGTATTGCCTTGAATGCGTGATATTTGGTATGCTTGCCCTGTTGCCTTGAAAAGTTTTGATGATGTTATTGTTAGCCCAGTGATGAGGATGTTATGAGGGCTTCTATTGCTTCAGTTGGTTATTTGAATGTTTCAGAGTTTGTATCAGTTTGAGGCCTTCTACTGTAAGCTTCAGGCTTGTGCTTGAGAACAGGTGAGGCTTTTGTTGGATAAATTTGTGTTTACCAGTTGGCTTCAGAGTTTTTTGACAGGTTGATGGCCTTTGGGCTTTCAGGCTTCAGGCTTGATGATAGCCTACAGGTTTCAGGTTTATGGAATGGTTTTGAGCTTTGGTTCAAGGTTTGACAGGTTTTAGGCTATTACAGGTTGGGTTTGAAGCTGGACAGTTCAGGTTTTTCTGGTGTTTTAGGAGCTTTGATGGCTTATGCTGTTTTTGGTTTTAAGCTTGACAGGGTTGGGCTTTATGTTTTTGCTGCAACAGGTTAAGGATGAAGCTGTTAAAGGCTTGGAATGCAGGTTGAAGGTCTTTTGGGCAGGCTGGATATCAGTTTTGGCTTTGTGTGGATCTGTTTATGTTTTTATTGTTTGACAGGTTCAGGCTTGATACCTTGAATGCAGGTTTCGGATTTTGATTGTTTTAAGTTGCTGGTTAAGGCTTGTATGTTTAGAGCTTGTTGAATGCAGGGTTTGGACAAGTGAAGGCTTTGAATGGTTTTTAGTTTTTGTGTGGAAGGCAGTTCTGGTTTGGAAGTAGGATGCTTGATGTTTTTCAAGTTTGGTGTTATCTTGGTTATGTATTTTCTGCCTCCCCCTTTTTACTGTTTTATTGCAGTTTGTTTTATATCTTTTCTTGCCTAAAGCCTGAGCCTTGTAAGCCTCCTTCTTTCCCTCTCTCTTTTCTCTCTCTTGACAGTTTTTAAGCATTTTATATTGCTTATATTGTCCTTAGGTTCTGAAAAGGCACTGCTGGAAAATGATGATTTGAACATGCTTGCTTGCATATGTAGTTTAACTCTGCATACTTTATGTACTGCTTCCATATTTTCTGCTTCTTTGTGACAGTATTTTGTACCTCTTTGATAGCTTTTCATCTTTTGGCAGCTTGTGGACAATTTTTGACAGCTTTTTGGCTTAGTTGCTTTGACATTTAGTTCAGTTTGGACTTTGGTTTGTTTGGCATGTTGTTTGTTTTGACCATTGGTTAGGACTTTTGGAATTATGCAGTATGTAACTTTTGTGCATTTTCAAACTTAAATTGCAAGACATTCCATCCCTCTTTGTGAACCGGGAGAAATCCCGTGATTTGCAGAGAGGGCAAACTGATTCCGGTCAGTCGCCTTTAATGATGAGCCCAAATTAACTGTTTGCCTTTCAATTATTTTGACTGCATTTGACTTTTCCTTCTTTTCTTTGTTTTGCAGATAAAAATCAAATGGATAGGAGTATCAGTAGAAGCTGAAGATTTGAAGACTTAGGAATACTTAGGATAGTTTTATTTTACTTTGAATTTTTGTAAAATTATTATTATGAATACTTTGTAAATAAATACCGTATCCAAATAACAATTGTAGCGAATAATTAAAGATGAATGAAAACCAATTTTTATCAGTTAATTCATCTTCTTCTTTTTAATTGTTTATTTTATTATTTATAATTCTTAAATTATAATAATTGAAAATAAATTCCAACCATTTTAACTCAGAATAATAAATAATCCATAAACGTCCGGCATCTTGAATAATCAAAGCAATGCACCGTCGAACCGCACATGCCAAATGTCTTTTCCTTTTACTGATTTTAAATCAAACACTGCAAACTCAAACCAAATGCCTCAGTCCATATCTCGGAATAACTTGACGAGCACTGTAGAATTAAATCTTTCTGAGAAATCTGCGTACAAACCCTAGTTCTTGATTAAATTGCCAGAGAAGCGTCTGCCTGATCAAAACTTGAGCCAAAATCAACCAAACCTTAGCAATCTGCCTGAACCGCTTTAAAATCAATGAAAAACCCTAATTTTGTCTGATTGACGAGAAAAGTCTGTTTGACTGATTCTTATGCCCATCTGAAAAATTAGGAAACGTCAGAAACTGTGACTTCTTGTGGAAAAATGCGAGGGCAAATTTTGGGGTACAACATCAGGCTTGTAGAAAGGTCTTTTGAGGCTTATGCTTCTGTTAGGCTTTATGCAGGATGAGGCTTGGAAGTATGGCAGGTTTTATGTTTTGGATCTATGTGGCTTTTTCTTTTTACAGGTTGAAGTGTTGGGTGTTGGTGAGGTTTTGATATGCTGTTTTTGTTTGACCGTTCTGAGTTGTTTTTGGATACAGGTTTTGAGCCTTGGGAACTGTCTTGGAGGCAGTTTTGCAATCTCTTTTTTTTTCAGTTTTGTGGTATTCTACTTTTGTAATATCTCTGCCTCTTATCGATTGTGTTATTAGCAGTCTTTGTTTTTTATATTTTTTTTGTCCTCATGCCTAAACCTGTAAGCCTATCTTCTCTTAATCTCTCTCTTCTCTCTTGATTTTAAGCATATTATATTGCTTAGATGTACTTATCCTGAAAAGGCACTGGCTTAGAAAATGATGAAATCGAAACTTCGCTTGCAATAGTTGTTTTATTCTGCGTACTTTATCTCTTTCTCTAGCTTTCCTGCATCTTGTTGACAGTATTTTGTACTTTGATATCTTGAGACATCTTTTGGGCAGCTTGGACAGTTTTTGACAGCTCTTGTACCTTTTTTGGCAGCTTGTGGATAGTTTCAAATTGTAACTTTCAGTTTTCCTTTTGGGTTAGGCCTAGTTCAGTTTGCCTTTTGATTATGCAGTATGTTGACAAATTTGAATTTGTGCAATTAAAACTTTTGTGCATTTCAATACTTTTTGCGAGCATTTTTCATCCCTATTTGTGAACCGGGAGAAATCTCGCGATTTGCAGAGAGGGCAAACTGATTCCAGCCAGTTGCCTTTAATGATGAATCTATTTTTTATCTGTCTGCTTTTAATTCTTTTATCTGCTTTGACTTTTCTTTCTTTTCTTTGTTTTACAGATAAACAATCAAATGGAGAAAAAGAGGAGGCATTGGATAGAAGCTGAAGATTTGAAGACTTAGGAATATTTAGGATAGTTTTATTTTACTTTGAATTATTGTAAAATTATTAATGTAAACCACTGTAAATAAATTTACAGTGTACAAATAATAATTGTAACAAATAATTTAAAGATGAATAAAAATCCAAGTTTGTCAGATATATCTTTCGTCTCAGCTGTCTGTTTAATCATTTGAATTTCCTAAATTAAAACAATTGAACGTAAATCCAATTATTCTGACTTAGGAAAATAATTAAATTAATAAACGTCCAGCGTTCCGAATAAAACATAGCACTGCACAGTCAAATTAACACATGCCCAAATGTCTTTTCCTTTTACTGATTAAATCCAAATACTGCAAACTCAAATCAAATGCCTCAGTCCATATCTCAGAATAATTTGAAAAACACTGTAGAATTAATTCTTTTTGAGAAATATGCGCACAAAACCCTGATTCTTGATTAAATCCCAAAGAAACGTCTGCCTGATCAAAACCTGAGCCAAAATCAACCAAACCCTAAGCAAACTGTGTGAACTGTTCCAGGGCCATGAAAACCCTTATTTTGTCTGACTGATAAGAAAAATCGGTCTGACTGATTCTTACGCCAATCTGAAAAATCAGGAAACGCCCGAGGCTGTGACTTCTTGTGGAAAAAATGCGAGGGCAAATTTTGGGGTACAACATGGTCTTTAATGAATAATGTACAAAATCATTAAATAAATCAGAATTTGAAAATAACAAATGTCACGCTTTCATTGGTTAGAAGATGACATGTTGGTCATCTTCAACCTCCAGCCCTCACGAATTGCAGGTCCCTCAAACTATAAAATCAGAAGCTCATACCTATGCCATTCGCTTCATCTCTTCAAGACGAAGACAACCACACCCTTGCGACAAATTTATATAAACTGTAACTCAAGCAATTTGGAAAGAAAGTTTTGAAAAGGGATTTGAAAATTCATGGTCAGAACGTGCTTCCAGATAAAAGTAAGTGTTGCGACTAGAACCAGGGCGATGAGAGCAACACAATGATACCAAAGTTTTGAAGAATTGATGAAAGAATATACCTATTGAAGTTGAGTTGCAGAGCTCTGAAACTGGACTTCTATGGAGCAATGTAGGGCACGATTCTTGAATGTGATTATATGGTTAGCTTCAGGGAAGATCAAGGAAGGTGAATTGATGAAAAAAAGGATTGAAAAAGGCTTGAGAATAGGATTCGAAGTAGCTGAATTCTGAGTTGTGAAACAAGTTTGGCAGGGTGATTCTGGCTATCTAAGCTTGGGAAATTGAATGGGGGATGATCCTCTATTTATAGGGAATCAAATGGAATGCTCAAGCGTGTGGAATGATGCAAATTGGAGGGAAATCGTCTGAACCTGATGCACGAGAAAATTGTGATCTGAGTTACATCAAAACTCATCTAATCCTTGCGTTTCAATGCTCTAATCCACTTTGGCAACTTGGTTAAACATGTTTAGATCACAAACGCGTGCTAATTTGATGTTTAAAGGCCAAAACATGAATTTCAAATTCTGACTTATGGAGAAACTTCAGTTCCAAGTTACCAAGTTCAAACCAATGGCATTTCCACCTCAAGGAGTCTTAGGGAAAAATTCTTGATGCTTTGGAAAGATGAGGTAACAAGATTTGCAATGGAAAAAGAATGGAATCAAATGGATGCTTGAGCTGAAAGTTACATGGAGTCAAAGTTGAAGAAAAAGAGTTGACTTTCCATACTTAGAAATATTTCAAATTCTTCTTTAAAAATGACCTATAATCTCTTGCATTCAAACATGGCCTTCCACTTATAATTTGCTCTTGACCAAAAAATATGGAATGAAGTAGATCTCTTTAATGACATTTTTAAATTTGAACCACTCAAAATCTCCAAAAATTGAGCAAGTTATGACTTGTTGAAATTGGCCAAAAATCATGAAATGACCTATAATCTCTTGCATTCTTAAGGCAACTTCCATCCATTTTCTTACTTTTCACATAAAAGAAGGCATGAATTACACATCCTAAGGGTCATCATGAAAAAATAATGGGCTCAAGGTGATAAAAATTTACCAAGTTATGACCAATTGAAGTCACATATGGAAAAAGAGGGATTCATCTGGATGACTTGTAATCTTTCTTCTTCACCAAGTTCCTTCCACATGAAAACTCCTTGGAACTTTTGAAGTGATTTGTTGGTAACTCATTGAAGAGAAGAATGTATTTTGAATCACTCAAAAATACCAAAAGATGAGAAAGATACACTCCTTTGAAGTCCAAAACCCTAGCCTCTAAATCAAGAGAATGTTTGGCTGAACTTTGCCAAGTTTGAACAAACTTTTTGTGCCAATATTCTTCCTTTGTGAATAGAATTTGTTGGGGATGATGATGAGGACTCATGGCCACCAAAACCACTTCCATACCAACTTCTAAACAAACTTCAATGGTGAGGTTTGAATTTCTCAAGCTATTGACTAGGGCATGGAAATAAACTCATGAACCCATGAAGCAACTTGCTAAACCTCATTGCCTTTACCTACATTATTAACAAGAAATACAAACCAATATTGCATTTTGTTAATTTAGAGAGAAAATCAAAGAAAAATATCCATGATCACCAAAGAAAATAAGTCAAGGTACTTGGTAACTCCTCAAAGAGCAAGGCTAAAGATAGGGAGAAGAACCAAAAGCCCTAATGTGATTTTGTGGTGATTGAAACAATATGGTATGATGAATGGATCTTAGGGGGGAAAATTAGGGTACAACAGATGACTCACGCCCGTCCCGTTTACATCCAAAGATAGGGTTGCTTACCAAATCAATGGTAAGATAACAATGTCAAAGGAAAAATGAAATGAACATGAAAGACTTTTGAGTAGGTAGATTGTTCCTAGTTACTTGCTCCATTTAAAAACAAAATCATCCTTGCTATTTTCAAAACAAACACCAACACTTTCAAAAACATCTTTCAAACTTGAAAACATTTTTAAAAGATCAAACACTTTGTATACATTCTTACGAACGAGAATCATTACAAAGCTTGCCCAAACAATGGCGCCTTTTTAAAATACTTTCAAAAATCACACAAAGCACATTTTCAAACAAAAGCAAGTGATCTAGCAAGTAACTAAGATCCCATGGAAAACCATGGATGAAAAGGGTGTTAATACCTTCCCTTTTCATAATTTACCCCCCGAACTCAAGAAACAATCTCAAAGGTCTTTCTTGTGCTTTTTCACCTTTCCTTTTGGATAAAAGAAAAGTCGGTGGCGATTCTTTCTAACCGCAACATTTGCAATCAAACGCAAAACACCCAAGTCAGTTCTCCCACCGTATCACAATATCCTACAAAACAAGAACAAAAATGAATCCCAAAATTCTTGAAATGGTTAGTGAATGTGTATGATGTTATGATGTTCATGATGTTATGTACAAGTATGTATATACAAACAAAACAAACAAGTTCCTAGGTTTAGGCTTGCATGGATTTTGTAGGTAAGTACCCTCTTGAAGTTTAGTTGGCTCAACCTGTCCTAGTAATAGTAACCGGGTTCTAAGGAGCTCAATATCATTGGTTTGTTTCCTTGGTCATTCGTTCAGCACAAGCCTCTTCACTGACGACCGAAATATCCCAAGAAACCAAACCTCAATGAGTGTAGTATCGAGTATCTACCAACTTCGAACTGCACCAAATCCGGTCATCTCACTACATCCTAAAGGCCAAGTTGGTCAAGTAAAGGTTCTAGAAGTTCATTAGTGCTTTATGACATCACTCAGTGGCCCTGTGTTCTCTTTGATTAACTCAAAGGCTACCGGTACCCATAAATATGTCGCACTAACGTAGCTATTACTTAGACCATGTTGGTATACCCCGCACAGTTTCCACAATGTATTGCTACTTACCTATATTGTATCCCAAATCCGGGTAGAGGATTCAAACCTAAACAAAGAACCAAAATGTAAAGCATACAAGTCAAACTATGTAAGCAAGTAAATATGATCTAACCCTAAGGTAACCCCACTTTTAGAATATCCCCAGCAAAGTCGCCAGTTCTGTGATACAGTGGGAGAACTGACTTGAAGGTTTTGTGTTTTATCGCAAATGTTGTGGTTAGCAAGAGTCGCCACCGACTTTTCTTTTATCCAAAAGGAAATGTGAAAAAGCACAGGAAAGACCTTTGAGATTATTTCTTGAGTTCGGGGGGTAGATTATGAAAAGGGAAGGTATTAGCACCCTTTTCATCCATGGTTATCCATGGGCTCTTAGTTACTTGCTAGATCACTTGCTTTTGTTTGAAATTGTGCTTTGTGTGTTTTTTGAAAGTATTTTGTAAAGAGGCCATTATTTAGACAATCTTTGTAATGATTCTTGTTCGTAAGAATGTATACAAAGATGTTGATCTTTTGAAAATGTTTTCAAGTTTTGTAAGATGTTTTGAAAGTGTAGGTGATTATTTTTGAAAATAGCAAGGATGTTTATTTTGAAATGGAGCAAGTAATTAGGAGCAATCTACCTACTCAAATGTCTTTCTTGTTCATTTTCTTTTCCTTTGACATTGTTGTCTTACCATTGATTTGGTAAGCAACCCTATCTTTGGATGTAAACGGGACGGGCGTGGGTCATCGTATAACCATGATTAGCAATGTTACAAAGTATCTTAGCATTGTTTTTGAGGGACTAAGATCATTTATAAGGCAACTTAAATAGCGTCATCGAGGGACTATGATCTTGTATTTGCTTGTTTTTGCTAAGATACCTTACATGCGTAATATGACCATTTTGTATAAGGCAACCAAGTGGAATAACCCTAGGGGTGCTTGTGTGCAAGTTTATTGTTTTCATGCTTGTTTTTGTCTTGAATTAGGATTTTCTAGATATTGGTTTTAGTCTTTCCATGCAAACCCTAATTACTAGCATGTTATATAAAAGCGATAAATTACGAAATTTAAAGTTACTACGCTATTACAACATTTATGGGGAGGAGGTGTACAATTTGTAAATGGGGATTGCAAGAATTTAAACCTAATTACTCTATTACAACCATATTGAATTGGTATGAATATACAAGGAATTAAATAAATACAAAGTTTAAAAATGAATAAATGTACAAGGATGCAAAAATATAAAGAAAATGAATTTTGTTTGGTTTTCATGAAAAAAAGATTTTGTCTTAACCTAATTAAATAAAGAAAATAGTTAATTAAGTATGAATTTATTAAGAAAAGATTTTAAATGAAAACCTAGTTCTATTAATTAATCAAAAGAAAATAAGTTTAAGAAAAGTATTTTTGGTATTTTTTTATCTTGAAAATATTTATAGCATTATAAATTATTTTTAGTCCTTTTTTATATAAAAAATAATGCATTTAAATTAGTATGAAAGAAAATAACTAATAACCTAAATTTATTTATATTTACAAGATAATAAGTAAAAAAATAAATAAAGTATAATTAATAAAAATATTTTTGTGAGGAAAATAAAATAAACTAAGTCAAAATATAAATATATCATTTTTTTGTATTTTATGATTTTTTTTTAATATTAGAAATAATTAAGAAAATAAATAAAATGAAAATAAGAAAAAGAAAATAAAATTGGGCCAAGGGTGTTAAAAACAGTCAAGAGGGTGGAAGGCTAGCAAAAATAACAAGGCCCAACTGTTGAGGCCCAGTGCATCTGTTGTGTGACAAAAACAAGAAAAATGTGAAAAAATGAGGAAAATGGCAGCGCTGGGGCTTGAACCCACGCCCTTAGCATGAAATGCACGCTGCGCTGCCTTAGCATTGGGGTGGCTATACATCCGTTAACTTATCTGAAATAATAAATACATAATGCAAAACAAGTTCCAGAAATGAACTTCATCTTCAACCTCCAACCATGGTTCCTGTAACTCACTCATCTCTCATCCATTCACAAAACTTCCAACATCAAACTTGTTAGAAATTTCCTCACGGTTCTGAATATGTAAATAACTTAAGCTAATTCTCAAAGATGAACATGAATTTTTAAAAGTACCAAATTCTGACCTAAATATTTCAGCAAGTTCAAACTCAAAATTCTCACTACTCAAGCAATATAAATGAAATCTATGGACATGTATAGTGTCAGGGCAATGATGTCTACATTTTATCTTCACAAATGCAAGCCTAGAAATTCCTAAATGAAAAGATAGAAGTTCATAAAACTCACCTTGCAGTTGGAGATCGTGTTTTGTGTTAGAGCTTGATTCAAGTTATTGTGATGATCAGGTTAGCTTCCTTAAGTTCCCAGGAAGCTAATGCAATGATTAGCTTGAGCAATGGATGGCTGGAATAGCTTGGAGAAGTCAATGTGAAATGCTCTGTTTTTGGTTATGGAGTTTGATGCAAATGGTGTTACATTCGTGTAACAGGGGCAGGGACAAGTTATATTTGATGTATATGAGCTTTAGGAACTAAAAGGCTAAAGAACACACGAGGGAAATAGAAGATACAAGTTTAAGGTCAGAACCTGCACAAATATGGAGTTTGTGTGCAATTTCTGGATAGAGGCAATTTGAGAGAGTTTCAGGCTTGCAAAAAAATTGTCTTAAGTTGCATAATAGTGTCTCAATGTATAGGAAAAGTTTTTGAGAGCTTGGGTGATCAGAAGTACAAGTTCACATGTTATGGCTTTTTGGCTTGTTTTTGAAGCAAGCTTGACAAGCATTGTTCCAAGGCAAGGTACAAGGCTATCTAAAGTGGTTAGGCACTTTAAACATGCTTATATGATTGTGTATAGGATTCTTGTGCATAAATAACAAATGCAAAGCTCAAGAGAAGTTAACTTTGTGATTAAAGCCACTTTACTAGAATGGCAATGTTACTTTGTGCCATTAATGGAAATGCAACTTGGATAAAGCTTGAATCAAGTGGATAATAGCTCAAAAGCAAGTGTAATCTTATGATTATGGAGATATCTTGAGGTTTAGACACCTGCAAAACAAGATTGTGCAGCATAGGTTTGAAATTGAATTCTTGTTCATCACAAAATGCCTTGTAATTCAAGTGACAAAACCCTAACTTCATCTCTTCGATTCTCCCTCCTCAAGAATTATCTGAAGGATTTCTTGGACATTTTGGAAAGCTTGCAATGTGATATACAACCCATCTTTGAATTTATTTTGAATATTTCCCTTGGATCTATATGAAAAAGTGCCATGAAGTTAGGTCAAAATCCTGACCAAATTAGGGCAAAATTTCACCAAGTGTTTAGTTTCATGACCTTGTGTTCATAAAATCATAACTTGAGATACAGGCATTTTTGGAAGGAGTTGCGTAAAGCAAAGTTGTAGATTTCATGGATATATACAACTTTAATGTTGGAAGTTTCTCTTGAATCATCTTGCATCATGGTGAAAATTTGGCTCAAAGTAATGAAAAAACATGAAATTTCCAACACTTGGAAAAATTTCTAAGTTTAGAAATTTTGACTTTTCAAAATGAAATCTTGAATTTTTGATTTCTTGATGAATAAGTTTCATATTTTGACATGTTTTGATGAATTGTGATCTTTGGCACTTGAATTTGACCAAAAAGTCAAAGTTTAACTTTTCAGTATACAATTGACTTTTGATCAGTTGACGGCAAAATTCATTTGTCAATCCAATGGACTTGCAATGTTTTGAACCATGCCATTAGGTCAAAATGATGCAATTGGACTCTTGAGATCATTCCTTAAACCAATTTACCATTTGCTAGGTCAAAAATCAGAAATTTCCCTTTCTCAGTCAAAACCCTAATTTTGACCATTTTGCCCTTTTGGAGATTTGATCAAATTTCTTGAGGAATTGTGATACAAACTTGATAAAATGATACATATGAGTCTAAAATGTTGATGTGGATCAAAAATTAATAAGTTTGACTATAAATTGGCCATAGTTGACTTTTTCCCTAGTACAACTGATTTTTAGGTCAACTACTCAATTGACTGAGCAAAAATGTGATCCAAGGCTTGAAACTTGACATGAGTGATCTTGGGGGTCCATAATGATCCATGAAATCCATATGGGATATTGTAATTTCAAGTGTATTTGTGCAAACTCAAACCCTAGTTTTGGGTCATCAGTGCATAAGGAGGTGTCTTGAGCTGATCAAACCCTAGTGCAGCCTTGAGCCCAAGGGGATCTTGTGAGCAAAAATCTTGATAAGTGAGAGGGAAATTTTTGGGGTACAACACCTTGGAAATAATAAATCTCAGTGGCGACTCTTTCTTTTGCGAGTAAAGTTAATTAATAGCTCGATCTCCAATTTACATCGCTACAATTTTTATCGCTATAAATATGACCAGGAGGTGGCCAAAGCCCATGATATCATTCGGGAGACAGGTCCAGGATTAGGTCTTAAATTGAATATTTGTAAGACTAAGATCTTTTGGCCTTCATGTGATGGTATTAAACTTCATGAGGATCTGTTCCCGTCAAAAATTGGGAGGCCGCTATTAGGGGTGAAGTTGTTTGGAGGAGCTGTTAGTTGGGATGACAGTTTCATTAAGGATTTGTCCAATAAAATAGATTTCAAGGCTATTGATTTAATGTACCTTCTACCACAACTAAGGGATCCTCAGAGTGAGCTTTTTCTACTTCGATCCTGCATGGGTAGTGCCAAATTATTTTTTTACCTAAGAACGTGTTAATCTACTCATATGGAGGAATTAATTGTTTGGTTTGATAAAGAGTTACGGAAGGCAGTTGAAGACATAGTGGTTGGTGGATGCCCTATCTTTGGGGACCTACAATGGAGGGTGGCTTCATTAGCCATTAGAGTTAGGGGTTTGGGTTTGTACTCGGTTGTAGAGGCTGTCTCATACGCCTTTCTGGCTTCTAGGGATCAATCTTGGGTGTTGTAGGATCATAAATTGAGACAAAATGGGGTGTGTGGTATAGACTCTGATTTCAATAGAGTGTTGGATGGTCTTAATGTTGCGGTTCCAGATTTTTACCTTAGTAATTTTACTAGTACGGACCCCATCCCTCCTAAAGCATAACATGTTTTAGCGAGTGCCCTTTTTAGTAAAATTGTTAAGGATATGAATGTGAAGTTTGACATGACCACAAGGAAGAAGGCAGTTTTTGGTTGTTTGTAAGCCATTTATGCTCAGGACTTTCTCCTTACTATTCCTATTAATGGGCTAGGCCAGTATATGTCACAGGTGGAGTATCGTACTATCCCAAGATACCGCCTTATGATTCCTTTATTTCCTATTGATGAGGTTTGCCCTGTTTGTTGTAAGGCATGTTTGGATACATTTGGGGGAAACGTGATTTATTATAGGGAGCTCACAGGCTTCAAATACTGACATGACCTTGTTAGGGATGTCTTGCTTGATATATTTTGATGTGTCAGAGTATCTGTGGAGAAAAAGGAGCCTGTGAATTGTTTTACTGACCCACTTGAGGGGAGAACGACACTTAGGCCAACAGATGTTTTGGTGTACGGGTGGGTAGGAGGGAAACATGCTTGTGTGGATTTGACGGGAGTTTCTCCACTGGTGGATTTGAGGGATGGTTGTTTTACTGTGGGATAGACATCTCTGAAAGCTGCTTCTAGTAAAGTGGCCAAACATGAGATAACATGTTCTGAAAATCAACATGTTTTTATACCATTTGCCTTTGACACTTTTGGTTTTATAGCACCATAAGCAATTGATATTTTACAGACAGTTCAAAAGCTTATGAATAGAAATGTTGTATCTCTTAGATCTATAGATGTAGTTTTTAATAGGATTGATTTTGCAATCTGTTGCACCCCAAAATTTGCCCTCTCATGTTTTCCAAAGTCTTCCCCTACATGGTTGACCAGAAACCCTTGCCTAAGGAAAAAGAAATTTTTTGAGTGGTGCTTTAAGTACCTTTCGATTGGCATTCTGAAAGACCTTTCGATTGGCATTCTGAAAGACCCTTCGATTGGCATTCTGAAAGACCTTTCGATTGGCATTCTGAAAGACCCTTCGATTACCATTCTGAAAGACCCTTCGATTGGCATTCTGAAAGACCCTTTCGATTGGCATTCTGAAAGACCCTTCGATTGGCATTCTGAAAGACCCTTCGATTGGCATTCTGAAAGACCCTTCGATTGGCCTTCTGAAAGACCCTTCGATTGGCATTCTGAAAGACCCTTCGATTGGCATCCTGAAAGACCCTTCGATTGGCATTCTGAAAAACCCTTCGATTGGTATTCTGAAGGAGCCTTTCGATTGGCGTTATGGACAAGCACTTCGATTGGCATTATGTCAAGGCCTTCGATTGGCATTCTGAAAGAGGCCTTCGATTAGAATCCTGAAAGACCTTCTCGTTTGGCACCCTGGGCCAAGCCTTTCAATTGGCATGCCAAGGGATCCTTCCATTTAGCATTGTGTCAAGGCAGCTTCGACATGGCCATTTGAAGAACTCCTTCCAGGCCATTCGAAAGAGGCCATCAAGAGGGCACTCAAAAAAACATGTCCAGGACATATTCTTGCCTTTTATGTTCCTAAAGAGCTGATTCGACCAGAGTGATTCTGTTCAAATCAAGGCCAATCGAAGAGCAGGGCCTGAAGGCATTCGAAATTCAAAGTGTCCAGGTTCATTCAAGAGACACGAATATTTCAAAAAAGGAAATATTTTAATGTGTCTGATTCTTGTCTCATGGCTTTAATGGCCTGTTTAATTGGATGTCTCTTGTCGTTACTAGACCCCCACACTCCTATAAATACAAGGGCCTGTGGCACATTACAGAGGACGAAAAAACACAGAGCAGGGGAGAAAAAAACAGAAGAGAACAGAACGAAAAAGGAGAAACAGGGAGGATTTGGAGATACGCTGCCAAAGGTTATCAGCATTTTCATCCAAGCCAAAGCAGCCACCCAGAGCCACAGATCATACATCTTCAATTGGTAATGGTTTGCAAAACCAAAATTGCACCTTCATGACATTTAAATACACATTGCATATATTTTTGTTATTACTGATTGTGTAGCATGTAAGCTGAAGTGCAAAGGTGAGATTGTGCCATTACTTGGGCACGATTTGAGTTTCCCCTTCGAACCTCAGAATAAAACAAACCCAGACCCAGATTCAGCAGATTCACGTTGAGGAAGGATCAGAATTGTGAGGAGATTCTAATCAGGGGGTAAAATCCCCCTTGGACTTTTAACATTTGTTTCGTTTTGCAGGAAATATATTCTCAGAATCCTGTTCAGAGTTTCGAAGCTTAGCAGCTTAGCTTCGAACTGGATCCAGGATTTCCAGATCGAAGGATGACATATCCAGATCGAACACCCCTAAAGTGCAGCCCCTCATGCACCTTCGATCAAGCCTCTTCACTGGTTCGAAAGACAGCCCACACCTCTTTCGACCCAGGCCTCCAGAATTATGCTTTTTTTTATTTGCTGCATGTTTCCTTCGTTTTTTGTCCTTATTTTGACTATTTTATTCTTTTTCTTTAATCAACATAAAATCAAAAACACAAAAACATTAGGCTAGTTTTTCCTATTAAATTAATTTTGTTAATTAATCTTTTAATTATCTTAACGTTTTTTTTCAAAAAAACTAAAATTAAGTAGATTTAGATCATTTTCTCAAAATAAAATAAAACTAAAAAAATATTTTCTTTTTAATTAATTAATCATTAGTTAGTCTTAATTCTTAAATCAAAAATGACAAAAAAAAATATGCTTTATTTAATAAAAAAAGGGTCAAAACCCAAGGACACTCCGATTCAATTTTTTTTACGCGCGTTTATTTTATTGTAACTGCCTACTGGTTTGTAATAGCTTAACTAAGACCTTTTACACTTTACTGCTTTATTCCCCCAATTTTGGACATGTAAATAATCCCCCTCCCCGAAGCCTTGTAATAGCGTAGGATTTACAATTCCCGCACTTTAAATTCCTGTACATATATTAACTGTTTAGATGTATGCTAACTAGGCTATGCATGACAAGATTAACTCTTAACTTAAAATCAACAGTAGCTCACCATGACATGCAAAGATAATATAACTGAAAATTGACACACTTGCACATGCCACTCTTAGGGTACACCTCACTTGGTTGCCTCGAGCGTGGTCATTGAGTATAGGAAGTCTTAGAGGTCGCTCTCCTGTCCAAAGATCAAAGTTGCCTCGAAATGGTTGCCTCGATAAAAATGATCTAAGACATTAGGGTTACCGCTAAAGCATCCTAACATTGCTTTAGTGACCACACGTCCCTTAAATCGAATTGACCCGAAAACTCCAACGACGGTGCTACCTACTCCTCAATAGTGGGATAGCACTGTCTAAAGGAAATTTGCACATTTTAATTCCCTTTTGAGTAGGTAGAGGTTCTTAAGTACTTTCTCTTTTGAAAACAAAAACAAAACTTTTTGCACTTACACTCTCTTCAAAAACAAAACTCTTTTCAAAACCCACAATCACAAAGAAAAGCAAACTTTTGAAAACATAGTGAGCAAGTACCTAAGAGCCCGTGGATAACCACGGATAGAAAGGGTGCTAACACCTTCCCTTTCTATAATCTACCTCCCGAACCCGAGAAACATCTCGAAAAGGAATTTTTCTGTGCTTTTGTCCTTTCCTTGTTGGATAAAATAAAAGACGGTGGCGACTCTTGCTTACCACGACATTTTGCGAAAACAAACGCAAAACGCGAACCAGCATTCCAAAACAGTCAGTTCTATTCCCACCGATCACACAATCCAAAAAGGAGTAGCAACACAACTTATTGTCCGCTTGCCTTCTATTTATGTATTGTGTTAATTTTTCATATATATAATTTATTTTTGTAACCAAAAAAATAACTTAAATAAATTCAAAATTACTTAAAAACAAAATAAATCTCTTCTTTTATTGGATATGTTTAACTTGAGATAGAAATCTAAAGTTATAATTATATAGTTACTAATATTACACAATAACAACATTTTAGCTATAAAAGATAAAATGATTCAAACATCTAAAAAATTACTTATATCTCTCTCATTGTCACATAAGAATCATTTAAGAAGTTAATTATATACTTTAGGGCAATGGTTAAAAACTATTGGGCGAGTTACTAGGAGCATTGATATAAAATTGAGGATTATGAATCTTTGTGGGAGACACACCACTTATCCACCTAAAATCTTAATGTAATAGGTGAGTGAATTCTCCCACTTATATATGATCAAGTATCCATATTCTATCCAATTTGATATTATTTCTCCACTTACTTACACTTGTATTATTATTCTAACACTCCCCTTGTGGAACAAAATTTGGATATGTGTTTAAATCTCTATGTTTTGATGATAACAATGCATATATTTTATGTAGAAATTTTTTAGTTCTAATAAGTTTCTTGAGTGTGTAGATAAGAAACTCTAATTGATTCAGGACTGTTGTCTGGAGAATAAAAAATACACCAAGCACATCAGAAAGATTATTCATATCCACCTCTAAAGAAACATCATTAGTTCGGAAGAATATTGAATGTTCACCAGAAAGAGGACCACATGTGTACTTTTCAACAAGTTGTTGCATCAGAAGTCACAATTCACAAGAAGAAATAATTTCTGATAAGTTGTTGCTTCAAGACCAGAAATCAAGAGTACAAGAAACAAGCTCCCAACACAAAGATCAGAAGTCAAGATTTGCTCATTAGAAAAGTTGTTGCTTACAATTCTGAAGACAGTCAAGATTCTGAACAAATAAAGAGAAAGCTTCTACTTTTGAATCAGAAGTTAATACTTGTCCATCAAAAGAGTTAATGCTTATATCTCTTAAGACAAAGTCGAAGTTCTAAAGACTCAGATAGTTTATGGAATACGCGTGTATCCTCTCAACATCAGAAGTATTCCATCAGAAGGAAGGATCAGGGAACAAAGATCATCTGGACTCAATTCTAATCAACATCATAAAGTAAATTAGAAGACAAGATGTCACTGACATAAGTTGTTGCTTCCAGCTCAATCTAAAGATCAGAATTCAAGAGATCATCAAGATTTCAACGTCAAAATCAATTGTACTAATATAAGCTTCTGCTTCGGAAACCAGACATCATATATGCAGCTCAGGAAAGTTTATTATTAAGAGATCAAGATTAATTCAAGACATATATATTAGAAAAGCTTTCACTCAGAGACAAGACATTGTTCATCAAATAAGTTGTTGCTTATATATCTGAAGACAATACTCAACTATCTGAAAGACTCTGACTCTATAACAATGAAGCATCGTCTGGATCATTTTCATTCATCATATCAGAATCAATATAGCAAAGAGAAAAGGGACAGTGATCAGAAAGAGATATCTTCCAACACCACTACTTCAAGCCATAAGTAAAACATCGTAAGATAAGGTCCTAAGAAACTTTGAAGTGGTGAAAAACACAAGAAGGGGGGGTTGAATTGTAAAACTGAAATCTAATGCAATGAACAAGATATTTTTATCCTGGTTCGTTTGATCTCAAACTACTCTAGTCCACCCGTCAAGGTGATTTCGCCTCTCTCCAACGAGGTCTTAATCCACTATATTCAACTGAATATTACAGACTGCTTTAACAACTGCTAAAGCCTTCTTGATCCAAACCACAACCCGGTTTGTCAAGGAAACACTTTCTTACAAAGAGATAAAACTAAGTGTGTGAATGTTTTCTACAAAACTGTATCACAACTATGATGTATACACAAATTAAAGCTTAGAAACTAGATTGCTAAACAATGATAGAATATCAGAATGTGTGGTGTTTAGCAAAACTGAGAGAAGGAAGATTTTGATCAGCTTTTATGCGTGTAGATATTTGGAGAGCATTAGCCATTTCAATCTTCAAAGTCTTGTTTATATAGCACTGAGATGTTGAACGTTGGATGCAAATATTCTTGATTCAATGCTATTAACAAACTTTCCTTATCAAGCAGATCTTGTCTGGAATGAGGCCGTTGGTATTAATTTGCTTTCAATGCACAGTACGTTGCTTACTTAATGCAAGTTCTGGCTTGGCTCATTCTGACTCTGCTTAGCTACTGATGAACTGTTGTATTTCTTTATCAGAGTGTTGAGCGCAGTCTTGTTCATCAGGCTTCAGCATATACGTGAGTTGATCATCTGATTCTGACATTCTGATATGGCAACTTCTGATGCTGATGTCTGAAACCAAATTCTGATGCTGAATAGATGTGATCTTGCTTATATCAATCAGAGTATCTGCAAGTCAGAACATAGTAATTTTAGGCAGCAGATAGTTCATACATGAATCTTATAAATAATATATATTTTCACTTTGTTATCATCAAAACTTAAATATAGGGTAGTATATTCAAACTTTGTTCTAACAATCTCCCCCTTTTTGATGATGACAAAAACTAGATATTTTTAAATGAAAATAACGTGAAAAGGTATCAGAGATATGCATCAGAGTAAGAAGTAAAAAGGATAAGGAGTAAAAGGATATCAGAGTTGAGAGATACTCCCCCTGAGTTTATTACTTCCCTTTGATTACAGGTGTTCTTCAGGATCAGATCTTTTTGCCTTTCTTTGAACATCAGAGTATCAGAGTCTTTGACTATCAGAAGCTTTATGTCAGAGCAGAGCTTCAGAGCTTTCCTTGTCAGAGCTTTGCTTTGGATCAGAGTATCAGAGCGGATCAGAGCTTCATATTGATCAGAGCTTCTAGTCTTCAGAGTGTCCAGGAGCTTCCTTGTACCTGTAGACTTTAAGCAAAACAGAAAAACATTTTCAAGTAATAGAGTTAGAATGTTTGAGAATTTCTGTCTAGTTAGCCGTTATTGTTTAAAATATCATTCTTGTTCTCCCCCTTTTTGTCAGCAATCAAAAAGTGTAGGTGAGTGCTAAAACAATTTAAGATCAGAAAAACTAATCATATTAAAAGAGTTCAGAATCAAAACATGACAATAGTACAAAACATATTCAAACAGTACATCAGAAAATCAAAGAAAACATGAAAAGGACATGAATGAAAAAAGACTAAGGTTGAGGAGGCAAGCGTGTGAACAGGTTCTCCAGCATGGCTTGGATCTTTTCAGCAGACTCATTCTGCTTGTGCACCATGCTGACAACAGTGTCAATCTTGCTATCCTGCACATCCATTCTTTCTTTCATCTTCTGGTCGCTTTCATCCATCCGCTGCTGCAGACGCATGTCATTCAGCCTTAGTTCTTCCAGAGTCTGTCTGTCCAAGGCAGCTTGAGAAGCATCAGAAGCAGGAAGCTTCTGAGAGCTTTCAGCAACATCTTCTGCTTGACTTTCTTCAGCTTGAATGGTCTTGTCTTCTTCTGATTGCACCTTTGAAGCTTGCTGTTTCTCAGACCAAGGTTCACTATCCAGAGGGAGCACGTCTTCTTTCAGAAGCTGACTTCCAACTTCATTCAGAAGCTTGCTGAAATTCTGTTGTGCCTGCTCATAGTTGATATCCTGCAACTTGAGGGCTTCAGCACGTACCCAAAGTCTGAATTGTGACCAGAGCTGATCAGAAGCAGCTGGGTCAATCATTCCAGGACAGACTTGCTTCAAAGAAGCAATCCATTGCAGCACACCTATTTCAAAATTCATAATACCAGAGCCAACATCTGGTTGTTTTGGTTTTGGGATGGCAATTTTATGTTTCAGATCAGCAAGACGGTCAAGACTGGTTAAGTCTATGAAGGTCCTGCTGGGGTTTTCAGAGGTTTTCTTGGCAGGTGTTTGTTTTGGAGAGGGAGTTTCAGAATCAGAAATTATGATTGGACTGGGTGGTGTTTTGGGAGTATTTGGTGGTGTAGATTCTGATGAGGATGGCAATTGTGCTAAGGTGATTGTTGTTCCACCTGGCAGCTGGATTGCCAAAGGTGATGGTTGAGGTGAATGAGGTTCAGATGGTTGAGGAGAAGGAGTTTCAGAGTGATGAAACTCTGGTTGAGGTGATGGTGGATTAATTTCTGGTTGAGGAGAGGGAGACGGAATTGCTGGTTGAGGAGAAGGGACAATTTGTGGTTCAGAGTTTGGTTGATCAGAAGTGTGTTGATCAATGTCAGACAGCACTTGGTCAATTGCTGATGTTGTTGAGATTGTTGGTTGTTTGGGATGTTTGGTTCTGGGTCTTCTGAGTTTTAATGCCTCAGAAGGGTCCTCTTCTGGTACAGTTTCATCTATGGTAGGGATGGGGATTGAGATTCTATGAGAGGTTTGAGGAGGAACAGATGCTGGAATAGTAGAAGAATTTAAAACAGAAGCAGCAGATAAATTACCTCTTTTCTTGGGTGTCTGCTGGGATGATCCTTCTGAAGGTGCCTTCCTCTTCTTCGTCTTCTTCAGAGTCACTTCTTGCTGAGGTTGATGCAGAGCTTTGATAATCAGATTTGGATCTGTACCATCTGCCTTGCACGCATCCAAGTATCTGAGAACTACCTCTGGTTTAGATTCTATCTCAGAAAATAAAGGAAAGTCACTCAGAGGAACTCTTCTGCTGGTGATATCAGCAATATGAGTAGCTCTGGGTTCCTTCTGGATATTTTCTATCAGCTTCATCTTCTTCAAGTTCTTTGCATTCAGAGGTTTCCCAACTGTTGGTTCAATAGTGCTTAGCTCTTGAGCTTCTATCAGATGCTCTATCAGCCTATTCTCTGTCAGAATATCTGATATCAACCTTCCAAAAGGTATCCAATCCCTCTTGGTTCTTTCTTCTTCCCTGGTTTCCTTCACACTTGTTCTGAGGTGGTTGAACAGAAAATGAGCCAGATTGATTTTTACCTTCTGATCAATAAAGTAGATCAGAAACTGCTGATCCACATTTATGTAATCAGGTGAACTGGTTGGTTTCCTATGGTTGAAGCACCCCAGAATTATCTTAGCCCAAACTCTGTAGTGATCCTTCAGATCTTTGATCTTGCTGCTGGGCACCCCATGAGTGAAAATCCTTGCAGCTATCACACCCACATCAGCACATCTTTCAGCCATGTCCACACAACGGACGCCACCGCCACTGTAACCGATTAGCCTTGCAATGTGATCCTTTGTGATCACAATCTTCTTCCCCATAACAAAGGAGGTGACTAGATGTGTTGAAGCCTTGGCGTGAATCCAGAATTCCTTGACTAGCATAGGGAATGTTGGTCCAACCAACCTGTCAAAATACCTTTCCCACTTCTGTGCCCTAACTTCTTCAGTTAGGTCAAAACCGTTCTCCTTCAAGCTTCCAAAATCAATGATTAATTCAAAAAGCACTTCAAGATTCTTCACAGGAGTGAGGAGTGTTCTGAATGGCACTTGATATTGCTCAGATGATGCTTTCTTCTGAGGACCTGCAGAAGCACTGCTGGAGGTTGCCATGTTCACACTAAAAAGGTTTTGAGAATAAACTGAGGAAAAGGGTTTTGCAAGAGATGAACACGGAAATATGCAGAAAATGCTTGAGTATTAGTGAGAAAACGTAAAGAATGAGAATGAGAGATTAATGTGTTTAAATAGATTTTCAAAATATTTTGAAAATATAAACGTTTTTAAGAAAGAGAAAAATCATGATTGCATTTTAAAAGCATGATTACTTTTCATTAAATGCTTGCTGATTTTGGGGGATTTGAGAAAGATACTTAAAAACGGTTACCAAACATGTGTCTCAATGCACCCAATCAGCGCTTTGCCTTCTCAGAAGCGTGCACGCGTTCTGCTTCAGAGATATGCTGATGATTGGATGACACTTGTTTGATGTAGTGATCAGCACGTCTGTCTTTGAGCTTAGACTCCCAGATCTTTAGACTTGCATCTGATACAATCTGCATGTTCTATCTTTCTGAAAGAAGATTGATCAGAAGTTCACAGTAAAGCAATTACATTCTGAAGGTAAATATATGGAATTAAAACATTTTCACTCTGGACAAACTTTCATGCTGAGATGTTTCAGAATGAAATTAAACCTATCTTCTGAAAGGGGTTTAGTAAAGATATCACCCCATTGATGGTCTGTATCTATAAATTTTAAGTTCAAAATACCTTTCTGAATATAGTCCCTAATGAAGTGATGTTTTATTTCTATATGCTTAGCTCTAGAATGTAAAATGGGATTCTTACTTAAGCAAATAGCAGAGGTATTATCACAGAGTATAGGAATGTTACTCTCAAAAATCTGGAAGTCTTCAAGCTGACTTTTCATCCAGAGCATTTGTGTGCTACATCCTGCTGCTGCTATGTACTCAGCTTCTGCTGTTGATAGTGCAATTGTTGATTGCCTTTTGCTGGACCAAGAGATCAGATTTTCTCCCAGAAACTGGCAGCTTCCAGAAGTACTTTTACGTTCCACTCTGTCTCCAGCAAAATCAGCATCGCAGTAGCCTACTAAGCTGTAATCACTAGATTTTCTATAAAACAAACCCAGATTAGTAGTACCTTTCAGATACTTGAAAATTCGCTTAACAGCTGTTAAGTGAGATTCTCTAGGATCTGATTGGAATCTAGCACAGATACAAACACTGAATAATATGTCAGGTCTTGAAGCAGTTAGATAGAGGAGAGAACCAATCATACCTCTGTAGACTTTCTGTTCTACATTTTTTCTTACCTCTTCTCTTTCCAGAATGCACGTGGGATGCATTGGAATCTTTGATGGCTTACATTCTGAGAGGTCAAATTTCTTCAGAAGATCTCTGATGTATTTGCTCTGATGAATGTAAGTTCCCTCTGGAGTTTGATTGATCTGAATTCCTAGAAAGAATTTCAGTTCCCCCATGAGGCTCATCTCAAATTCTGCCTGTATACACTTAGCAAATTTTCTTCCAAGAGAAGGATTAGTAGAACCAAAAATAATATCATCAACATAAATTTGACAAACTAAGATGTCATTCTTAACTGATTTACAGAATAGAGTAGTGTCCAGTTTCCCTCTGGTGAATTCATTTTCTAACAGAAAGTTACTTAGCCTTTCATACCAAGCTCTGGGAGCTTGTTTCAGACCATACAGTGACTTCTTTAGTTTGAAAACATGTTCTGGATGTTTTGTATTTTCAAAACCAGGGGGTTGGTGTACATAAACTTCTTCTTCTATATAACCATTTAAGAATGCACTTTTGACATCCATCTGATACAGAGTGATGCCTCTATTAACAGCAAATGAAATTAAAAGTCTGATAGATTCTAACCTGGCGACTGGGGCAAAGGTTTCTGTATAGTCTATCCCCTCTTGCTGACTATAACCTTGTGCAACCAGTCGTGCCTTGATTCTGATGACTTCACCTTGTTCATTTAGCTTGTTTCTGAACACCCATCTTGTTCCAATGACGTTGAATCCTTTTGGTCTGGGAACGAGATCCCATACGTCGTTTCTGGTGAATTGATTCAGCTCTTCTTGCATTGCCAGAATCCAGTCATTATCCAGAAGTGCTTCATCAATAGAAGAAGGTTCAATCAGAGACACAAGTCCCATAAGAGTTTTTTCAGAGTTTCTGAAGCTTGCTCTTGTTCTGATTGGATCTTCCTTTCTTCCTAAGATAGTCTCTTCTGGGTGATCCAAGCTGCTTCTGGGTAATCTCTTCTGAGGTTGATCAGCAGCTGTTGTAGGATTGCTAGTAGTGCTCCTTTCAGACGTTGAAGGAATGTCTGTGTTGAGAGCTTCTGATGACTTGTCTTCAGAACCTGTAAATTCAATTTCTATACCTGCAAAAACTTCATTCTGCTTTGACTTTTCAGAGTCAAGCTTATCATCAAAACGAACACTGATTGATTCTTCCACAATCTGTGTTTCTGTATTGTATACTCTGTACCCTCTTGAGCGTTCAGAGTATCCTAACATAATACACTTCAGTGCTTTAGAGTCAAACTTGTTCAAATAATTCTTTGTATTTAATATAAAGCAAGTACATCCAAATGGATGAAAATATGAAATGTTGGGCTTTCTGTTCTTCCACAATTCATATGGAGTCTTTTCCAGAATAGGTCTTATTGAGATTCTATTCTGAATGTAGCACGCTGTGTTTATTGCCTCTGCCCAGAAGGTCTTAGCAACGTTTGTCTCATTGATCATGGTTCTGGCCATTTCTTGCAATGTTCTGTTCTTTTGTTCTACAACTTCATTTTGTTGGGGATTTCTAGGATAAGAGAAATCATGCAGAATGCCTCTGTCATTAAAGAATGACTCAAAATCTTTGTTTTCAAATTCTCCACCATGATCACTTCTGACTTTAACGATTCTAAGATCCTTTTCATTCTGAACTTGGTTACAGAAGGTAACAAACACAGAGTGTGACTCGTCCTTGTGTCTTAAGAACTTTACCCATGTCCATCTGCTATAGTCATCTACGATTACTAACCCATACTTCTTGCCACTGACTGAAGCAGTTTTAACTGGTCCAAATAAGTCAATGTGCAGAAGTTCTAATGGTTTAGAGGTAGAAACAACATTTTTGGATTTAAAAGAAGGTTTTGCAAATTTGCCTTTCTGACATGCTTCACACAGAGCATCTGAATTGAACTTCAAATTAGGAAGTCCTTTGACCAGATTGAGTTTGTTAATCTGAGATATTCTTCTCATACTAACATGCCCCAATCTTCTGTGCCAGATCCACTGCTCGTTGTTAACAGACAGAAGACATTTTACATTCTGACTCTTTAGTTCAGAAAGTTTGATTTTGTAAATGTTGTTTTTCCTCTTACCATTAAATAGGATAGTCCCATCTTTCTGACTAACAGCTTTACATGATTTTTTATTAAAGATTATATCATAACCGTTATCACTTAATTGACTTATGGATAACAGATTATGCATCAATCCATCTACTAGCAGAACATTATTAATAGAGGGAAGATTTCCATTACCTACAGTTCCAGAGCCAATTATCTTTCCCCTCTGATTGCCTCCAAAGCCAACGTGGCCTCCAGGCTTAAGTTCCAGGCTTTGGAACATATGCCTTCTTCCCGTCATGTGTCGTGAGCAGCCAGAGTCCAGGTACCATGACTGGTGTTTCTGACTTGCTGCTAAAGATATCTGCAACATGTATTATTTTATCCTTAGGTACCCAGATTTTCTTGGGTCCTGATTTGTTAGTTTTACCAAAACTCTGGTTGAATTTTGGTTTCACAGAGTGCTTACTGCTAGTGTATTTAATATCATGTGTGTGACCATACACAAAATGTGAATTTAGAGGAGTGTGTTTAATGGTTAAGTCCATGACATTCTTTGGTGTAGGAACCTTACCTTGGTATCCTATTCCTTTCCTGCCATTTCTGCTAACTCCATAGATCATTGAAGTCATTCTGCTTCTATCTATGCTTTTAGCTAGAAACTTCTGGAAACTGTGATCATACTCCTTGATGATCTCATCAGCGTTGCTGGGAGTTTCAGAAATTGGTTCCTTCTGAGAGTTTTGTAAAGTGTTTTCTAATTTTGAAATCTTATTTCTCAGCTCAGAATTTTCCAATTTGAGACTCTCAGTCTTATTAGAGTCAGATTCAAGATTCCTTTTCAGGTCTCTGAATTTAGCTCTAATTTGCTGATAACGTTCCAGAATCTCATTAAGGCTTTCAGCAAGTTCAGCCTTTGTAAAGTTAACAGCAAAGTTAGGAAATACCTCTTCAGTATCTGATTCTGAGTCTGATTCAGAAGCTTCACTATCTTCTGAGATGTTAGCCATGAGAGCTATGTTTGCCCTCTCATCATCTGATTCTGAGTCAGCTTCAGACGAGTCAGAGTCATCCCATGTAGCTATGAGACTTTTCTTCTTCTCTCTTCCAAACTTCTTTTTGGGCTTTTCCCTCTGAAGCTTTGGGCAGTCACTCTTATAGTGTCCTTTCTCATTACACTCATAGCAGATGATGTCCTTGGTGTTTGGCTTTTTGCTACTGGAGGAGCCTTCAGATCTTCTGTATCCAGAGGAAGAATCTGTCCTTCTGTATCTGGAAGAAGACTCGTTTTGATCAGATCTTCTGGGATTCCTGAACTTTCTTTGTCTTTGCTTCCACAGTTGATTTACTCTTCTGGAAAGGAGAGAGAGTTTGTCTTCTTCTGATGAGGATCCATCAGATGTTTCTTCAACTGCCTACAAAACTTTAGACTCAAATTTTTTGTTAGATTTTAATGCTAAAGGCTTACCTTGCTTCTGAGGCTCATCAGCTTCTAGCTCTATCTCATGACTTCTGAGGGAGCTGATAAGTTCCTCCAGAGTGATTTTGTTGAGATCTTTAGCTAGCTTCAGAGCTGTAACCATATGTCTCCACTGCTTGGGTAAACTTCTGATGATTTTCTTGACATGGTCAGCAGTAGAGTATCCTTTATCCAGAACTTTGAGACCAGCTACCAGAATCTGGAATCTAGAGAACATGGTTTCAATGGATTCAGATTCTTCCATTTTGAACGCCTCATACTTCTGAATGAGCGCCAGAGCTTTTGTTTCTTTGACCTGAACGTTGCCCTCATGCGTCATTCTGAGTGAGTCAAAAATATTCTTTGCTGTGTCTCTGTTGGAGATCTTTTCATACTCAGTATAGGAGATGGCGCTGAGGAGGATGGTTCTGGCCTTGTGGTGATTCTTGAAGTCACGCTTTTGTTGATCAGACATTGTTTTTCTATCAATCTTCTGACCGCTTGCATTCACAGGGTGCGTGTATCCATCTGTCACCATATCCCACAGATCAGCATCATGTGCCAGAAAGAAGCTTTCAATTCTGTCTTTCCAGTAATCAAAGTTTTCTCCATCAAAGACTGGAGGTTTTCCGCTGAATCTGTCTCTGTCCTCATTGTTGTCATTGCTGATGTGAGAATTGTTTCCTGCCATTGTGTTTTTCTGACGCTGGATCTTGTACTGACACGGTTAAGTGTTTTAGCTCAGAACCAGGCACTCTGATGCCAATTGAAGTGGTGAAAAACACAAGAAGGGGGGGTTGAATTGTAAAACTGAAATCTAATGCAATGAACAAGATATTTTTATCCTGGTTCGTTTGATCTCAAACTACTCCAGTCCACCCGTCAAGGTGATTTCGCCTCTCTCCAACGAGGTCTTAATCCACTATATTCAACTGAATATTACAGACTGCTTTAACAACTGCTAAAGCCTTCTTGATCCAAACCACAACCCGGTTTGTCAAGGAAACACTTTCTTACAAAGAGATAAAACTAAGTGTGTGAATGTTTTCTACAAAACTGTATCACAACTGTGATGTATACACAAATTAAAGCTTAGAAACTAGATTGCTAAACAATGATAGAATATCAGAATGTGTGGTGTTTAGCAAAACTGAGAGAAGGAAGATTTTGATCAGCTTTTATGCGTGTAGAGATTTGGAGATCATTAGCCATTTCAATCTTCAAAGTCTTGTTTATATAGCACTGAGATGTTGAACGTTGGATGCAAATATTCTTGATTCAATGCTATTAATAAACTTTCCTTATCAAGCAGATCTTGTCTGGAATGAGGCCGTTGGTATTAATTTGCTTTCAATGCACAGTACGTTGCTTACTTAATGCAAGTTCTGGCTTGGCTCATTCTGACTCTGCTTAGCTGCTGATGAACTGTTGTATTTCTTTATCAGAGTGTTGAGCACAGTCTTGTTCATCAGGCTTCAGCATATACGTGAGTTGATCATCTGATTCTGACATTCTGATATGGCAACTTCTGATGCTGATGTCTGAAACCAAATTCTGATGTTGAATAGATGTGATCTTGCTTATATCAATCTGAGTATCTGCAAGTCAGAACATAGTAATTTTAGGCAGCAGATAGTTCATACATGAATCTTATAAATAATATATATTTTCACTTTGTTATCATCAAAACTTAAATATAGGGTAGTATATTCAAACTTTGTTCTAACAAACTTCACCACGAAGAATATAGTACAGTCAATACGCTTCAAATTCCACTACATGCTTACAAATTGTACTATTTTGTCTTCCACGATGAAATATTACTGTTAATGTAGCTGGCAAGTGAAAATGATGTTTTCGTACTACCAATGGTTTATTTCTCAAAGTCTATATAAAGATACATCTGCAACATTTGAAGATTAACGAATCACTTTATAACATCAAGCTTAAATAAAATTGTTGAAACACTGAAAAATATCAAGAGAAAAAGAAGAATTAGTGTTCAAGTATTTATTCACAAATATTATTCTAGAGAAATATCAAGAACACAAGAGTTGTTGTTCATTATTGTGTTAAGATATTAGAGATTAAACACAAAGAGTTGTTTTTCTCACCCTTCAATTGGTATCAGTAGCTCCGAATCTTCATTGATTTTCAAATTAAGCACTTAACCGTGTAGAGAGATCTAGTTGAGAAAAACATCATATGGATGTGCCTGCAAAAACAAATGAAAGAGACAACTACTTCTCTAAGCCTACTATTACTGATGGAGAAATATTTGAATACTGGAAAGGTAGACTAAAGAGTTTCTTTCTCGGTTATAATGTAGATCTTTAGGATCTGATTTAGAAGTTTATAAGGAACCTATATTTGTGATTGGTATGCCAATCCTCGGAAGCTGAATGAGTGAAGATCAGAAATGTCGAAGCAAAAATCATCATAAATCTAGAACCATTCTCCTTGGTGCTATCTCATATAATGAATACGAGGAAATTACCAAAAGAGAATCAAATAAAGAGATTTTTGACTCCTTAAGAATGAAACATGAAGGTAATGCTCAAGTAAAGGAAACTAAAGTGTTACCTTTAGTCTAGAAATATTAAGTCTTCAAAATGGAAGAAGATGAAACTATTGAGACTATGTTCTAAAGATTTCAAACTTTAGTAGCAAGACTCAAGGTTCTGGACAAAAGTTATGCGATAGAAGATCATGCCGAGAAGATTATCAGAAGTCTTCCAAAGAAATGGAGACCAATGGTAACTTCACTAAAGCTCTTCAAAGATCTGAACAACATTAGTCTTGAAGAGTTATTTAGTTATCTCAAGAGTCATGAAATCAAGTTAGAGGAAGATGAACCTCAAATAAAGGCTAAATCTATTGCTCTAAGATTAAGAACAGAAAAGAGTAAATCACAAAAGTACAAGGCTCTCAAATATGAAGAAGAAGAAGAAGAAGAAGAAGAAGAAGATTCTGATGAAGATGCATCAGATGATGAAGAAGAATTATTACTCATTACCAAGAGTTTAGCAACTCTGGAGAAGACAAAATAACTTCAGAAGACTTAGAAGGGATCGCTCAGACTCATATTCAAGGGGTAACAAATAAATTACCTGCTATGAATGTAAAGAACCATAACACTACAAAAAATATTGTCCAAAGCTGAAGAGAGAGAGTTACATAAATGAAAGCTTCAAGAAAGACAAATTCGAGGGTGAAAATAAAGGTCTTATGGCAACATTGAATGATTCTGAAGCATCAGATTCTGACTCTGACGAGGAGCATGCTAATGTAGCATTCACATTTATCATGTCAGAAGGAAGTGCATCAGAAACTGAGTACAACTCAGAAGATGTGTTTTCTGACATCTCTCGTGCTAATATTGAAACAATTTTATCTAGCTATTTAAGTAAATATCATAAGCTTAAACAAAAATTCATGAATCTTGAAAAAGTTCATGAATATAAAGTTAAAATATATGAGAAGTTGAAATAAGAATTTTATGAACAGAAAGATGATCATTTTATCTTAGAAAGGGTAAATGATTTTCAGAGTAAAAAATGCTTAGAACTAGAAGAAACTCTTTCAAAAGCTCCACCGCCCTCTGATACTATTTTATACAAGCATGACAAAGCTTTTCAAAGATTTTTAGACAATAACCTGGATAGAAGCAAAATGGCTTCCATGATCTATGGTATTGGCCATAATGACAAAAAAAGGAATTGGTTATGATCCTTATGAGGATAAAATTTCACCTCAAGAAAAACTTTTTTCTCCATTTTCCTATCTGTATCCACCTGCACAAACACAAATAGTTAGCAATGCACAGAAACCCAAAGTTGTTAAATACTCTGGGAAAAATAGTTCTAGAGGACCCAAAATATTATGGGTACCAAAAGATAAAATAGTGTATGTTACAAATATGTTACACAACGTAGCTAAGAAACCAGTCATGGTACCTGGACTCAGGATCCTCGCAACACATGACGAGAAGCAAGCATATGTTCCAAATCCTGGAACTTAAAGATGCTGGTTACGTAGGGTTTGGAGGAGATCAAAAAGGAAAAATAAAAGGTTCTGGAACTATCAGTAATGGAACTCTTCCCTCTATTTCTAATGTACTCTATGTGTAAGGTCTAATGCATAATTTGTTGTCAATAAGTCAATTAAGTGACAACGTGTAATACGGTGGGAGAACTGGCTTGTTTTTGCGTTTTATCGTAAATGTTGCGGATAACTTGAGTCGCCACTAACTTTTCTTTTGTATAATAAAGGAAAGGTGAAAAGAACAGGAAAGACCTTGAGATTATTGAGTTCGGGGGGTAGGTTATGAAAAGGGAAGGCGTTAGCACCCTTTTCATCCGTAGTTAACTACGGACTCTTAATTACTTAGCTCACTTTGGAAAATTTGGTTTATGTGTGATTTGTTTGAAAATATTTTGAATTTTCAATCTAAGGCAGACTTTGTAATAATTCTTGTATTAGTCCTCAAGAATGTTTACAAAGTGTTTGAAAATATTTTGTTTGAAAATGTGATATGAGAAATGTTTTGGAAAACTTTTGTGAGCAAGTAATTAAGCGTATCCTACCCACTAAAGGTCGTTCTTATTCTTTTCCTTCTCCTTTAGAGATAGTGCTATGCGTAACATTAGTTGGTAGGTAGCCCTATATATTGATGTGAAGGGACAGGCGAGGGTCATCGTACAGTCATCAAAGGAAACTCGTTGGCGCGCTTTAGCAATTTCGTAAGGGACTAGATTGTTTACCGAAGGCAACATCAAAAGGATCATCGAGGGACTACGTTCTTTGTTTCCGAGAGACAGTGCTAAAGCGTCCCCATGTTCGAGGGACATGACTGTTTTATCGAAAGGCGTCAAGGGAGGTTACCCTAGAGGTGCATGTGTGCAAAGTGATTGTTTTCAGTTATGCTTATCTTTGAAATTAGGGTTAGCTACCGTTTTATTTTATCTTGCCATACATGACCTAATTACTAACAATGAAAATAACTAAAATAGGAAAACGATAAACGTGAGTAAAGTAAAAGCAGAAAATAAAACCCTAGACTATTACATGGCTTTGGGAGAAGTACAAAAATAATAACAGTGCGGGAAAGTAAACCTAATTATTATTACAAACTGTGAGCAATTACAATAATCGTAAAAACACGAGAATAATAAACTACGTGAGAATGTAAGATAGGAAAGCGAAAGGGTTTTTTGGTGATTTTTTGAAAAGAAGGTTTTAATGATTACTAACCCTAAAACCTAATTTATTTTAATTAAGAAAATAACTGATTGATTAAATTAAAAAAACCTAAAAAACCTAAATTGATTGATTAAATGAAAACCTAAAAAACTAATTGGGGTTTATGGAAAAAAGAAGGTTTTGTGAAGTTAAAGGAAAAAGGGGTGAAAAAGAGTGAGAAATATAGAAAATAATAGAGAAAAACCCAAAATTGCAAGGGGTGGGTGTTTAACCCACACCCTTAGCATTCCCATCTAGCATGCTCACCACTAGGCCAGGCGCACGCCTGTGTTAGGGAATGCAAGCCAGCGTGTTTTGTAATCTGCAAAACAAGGGAAATTATTTAAAAATATATCAAAATGCCAAAAGGCTAGGATCAAACCCACGCCTTGGCATAGTAATGTCTTATCATGCGCGCTTCAACCACTGGGATGGTAATACATTCGTTGTTTAAACTTAAACAATTAAAACAAATATTAAACAAAAACACATAGACCAGAGAGACGCTGGAACCCTAGCTTCGGTCATCTTCTCCAATAGCTCCCTTTCATTCAACCTATGAAATAAGAGATATTAGCAAACCAGGGGGATCCTACCACCCTAAATCAGGTCCTTTGAATCCAATGGAGTGGTTATTTTGGGCTAAAATAGACTGGTTTGAGAGTTATGACAAAAATACAAGGAATCGGTGCAATCATGGTGATGCACAATTCTGGTAGCATGAGACACCTGCGATGGTCCAGTCCTGCACTAATGAACCTCAAAAACGCATCAATAACGTTAGCTTCAATCAAAATAGTAAGAAAATTAAAATATGAATTTATGAAATAATGATATGACGATGATGTATGTAGGGGTGTTTTGAGCCCTTTAGATCGTTGCAAACGATCTCATCTTACCCTCTGATCTTCCTGGGAATGAATAGGATGGTTAATATGTATTGAAAATGGCTGCTAATAAATTTTACAAGTTGCCCTAGGTTTGAAAACTTTGTGATTTTTTGGAGGTTTCTTGGACAAGGTTTTTCGTGGATGCCTTTGATGTTTGGATGCATGCAATATATAGAAGAGAATTTATGTCAAAAGTTGGGCTTGGACTCTTGTGATAAGCCTCGTCTTATTATCTTATTTATTTTGGATTAATAATTAATGAAATCAAAATAATTAAAATAAAAATATCAAGGTGTGCATGGGCAAGATGTAAGGTGCATATAGAGTGTATAACACGTTTGGACTTTGAAACAATAGCCTAATAGCCCAAAAATTCAAGTTTTCTCAATTTGAACTTCATGCATTTGCTCAAAATTTCCCAACTTGCACTAGTCATAACTCTCTCAATTTTTGTCATTTGAAGATGATCTTGGACTTTTTGGAAAGCTCAAGATGTGCCCTAAAATCTCTATGTTAATCATTTTTATATTTGAAGAATTTATCTTGACATAAGTTGCCTTGTCAAAAAGTGTCTTTTTGTTGACTTTTGAAATGACCTATAATGTATTGGCTCATATCTCTCAAATGAAGCATTTTTTGGACTTGAGCTTTGGTTAAGGAAAATATGATGAAGCATGTGAAAGTTGTGTCTGGTCAAAGTTTAGTTGACTTTTCCTTAGGAAACCCTAATTTGGCAATCTTTGACTTTTGATGATTTGAGAGTTTTCCTTGATGAATCATGACCAACCCTTGATCAAATGATGAATATGACTTCAAATTTTTTATGTTGACCAAAACTCTTGAAGTTTGGTTATATGTTGACCATAGTTGACTTTTTGTCCAATACAATTGATTTTCAGTCATCTGAGCCATTGATTGATCAAACATGTGATGCAAGGCTTAAAACTTGATATGAGCATTCCTTGAGACATATAAGAGACCATGAAATACCTTTGAGGCCTTAGAAATCCAATATTCCTTGTGAGAAGTGAAATCCTAGGTGTGGATCCATTGCTTAGGAGGCGAATTTTGTCTGATAATTCTTGAGCCACCTTGAGCATTTGAGAACCCTAGGAGAGTGTCTTGAAGAAATGGGAGGGAAAACTTTGGGGTACAATACAACAATTATGGCATTATTTTTAATCAGAAGTCTTGTAATAATTTCAATCAGAAAGATGGCACTGATCTCTTCACTAGAAAGAGGAAAAACAACATTTACGAAGAAAAAAATGTCTGATCTTAAAAACCAAGATGTAAAATGCTTAATATCAGTTAACAATGAGAATTGTGTATGGTGTAAACGCTCGGGTCACATTAGCTTAAGAAGGATATCTCATCTAAAGAAACTTGAGTTAGTCAGAGACCAACCTAAGTTGAAGTTTACTTCAGATACTCTTTGTGAAGCATGTTAGAAAGGAAAGTTTTCTAAAACTTCTTTCAAAACTAAAAATATTGTTTCTACCTCCAGACCTTTGGAGATTATACATATTGACTTGTTTGGTCCTGTTAAGACAACATCAGTCAATGGTAAGAAGTATAGACTTGTCATCATAGATGATTATAGTCGTTGGACATGGGTAAAATTATAAGGCACAAGGATGAGTCTCATTCTGTATTCACTAGTTTTTATTCACAAGTGCGAAATGAATTTAATTCTAAAATTGTTAAAGTCAGAAGTGATCATGGAGAAGAATTTGAAAAACAAAATTTTTGAAGAATTATTTGACTCAAATGGCATATCCCATGATTTCTCCCGTCCTAGAAATCCACAGCAAAATGGAGTTGTAGAAAGGAAGAATATGACTTTACAAGAAATGGCCAGAACCATGATCAATGAAACAAATGTTGCTAAGCACTTTTGGGCAGAAGCTGTAAATACAACATATTATATTCAAAATAAAATTTCAATTAGACCTATTCTAGAAAAGACTCCGTATGATTTATGCAAAGGAAGAAAACCAAATATCTCTTGCTTTCTCCTTTTGGGTGCACATGTTTTATTCTAAGCACTAAAGAGAATCTAGACAAGTTTGATTCCAAAGCACAAAAATTTATTATGTTGGGATACTCAGAACTCTCTAAAGGCTATAGAGTATACAATACAAAAACATAGATTGTGGAAGAATCAATTCATGTTAGGTTCGATGGTAAGCTTGACTCAAAAAAGTCAAATTTATTTGAAAATTTTGCAAATCTAGAAATAATCCTTGCAGGTTCTGATGAAAATGCAAAGAGCTCCGAAGATGAAAATATGAGCAAAAAGGATCAAGATGATGATATATCAAAAACACAAGCACCAAAAATCACACATGTTCAGAAAAGGCAAAAGCAAAGATTAACAGTCCCTGAAGAACTGATTTTGGGAGATAAGACAGAACCTGTCAGAACATGATAGACATTCAAGAAAATGTAGGAATCACTTCTACGATTGGTGTCTCTGGTAGAACCAACATCCTGTGATGAAGCACTTAGGACAATGAATGGATTCTGGAAATGCAAGAAGAATTGGATCAATTTTCCAAAAATGATGTATGAGACTTGGTACCAAAGCCCAAAGGGACTCATGTGATTAGAACCAAGTGGGTATTCATAAACAAGCTCAATGAAAAAGAAGAATTCTTCAGAAACAAAGCCCAACTAGTTGCACAAGGTTACACTCAACAATAAGGTATTGACTATAACGAAACCTTTGCCCCAGTCGCCAGGTTAGATCTATTCGTCTTCTAATCTCTTTTGTTGTTCATAATAATATAATTTTATATCAAATGGTTGTCAAAAGTGAGTTTCTAAATGGATGTATTTCTGAAGAAGTATATGTACGCCAACCTCCTAGTTTTGAAATCACTGAACTACCAGAACATGTTTTTAAACTTAAAAAATCCCAATACAGTCTTAAACAGGCTCCTAAAGCTTGATATGAAAGACTTAGCTCTTTTCTGGTGGAAAATGGTTTCTCAAGAGGACAAACGGACACTTATCTCTTTTGTAAAAAATTTGGAAATGATCTGATGATATGTCAAATCTATGTAGATGATATAATTTTCGGTTATGCTAATCCCTCTAATTGCAAAGAATTTTGAGTTAATGCAGGCAAAATTTGAAATGAGCTTAATGCAAGAATTAAAGTATTTTCTGGGAATTCAAATTCATCAAACCTCAGAAGATACCTATATTCATCATAACAAATATACAAAAGAACTTTTGAAGAAGCTTAACATGTCATAATGTAAACCTGCTAAGACTCATATGCATCCCACATGTATTATTCAGAAAAAGACATAAGTTCAAAGGTTTTTCAGAAGCTCTATTGTGGTATGATAGGCTCTCTTCTCTATCTGACTACTTCTCGTCCAGATATTTTACTCAGTGTAGGTCTCTATGCTCGTTTTCAATCAGATCCAAGGGAAATTCATTTAACTATTGTTAAAAGAATCCTAAAATATCTGAATGGAACCTCTAACATTGGCTTGATGTATAAGAAAACATCAGAGTATAAGCTATCAGGGTTCTATGATGTAGATTATGTTGGTGACAGGATAGCACGTAAAATCACTTCTAGAAACTATCAGCTTCTGGGTAATAACCTCATCTACTGGTCTAGCAAAATGCAATAAACAATTGCTTTATCCACCGCAGAAGTAGAACATATTTTGGTATCATTTTACATCACTCAGATGCTCTAGATGAAGAATTAACTTGAGGACTTTCAGATATATGAGAATGGAATTCCCATCTACAGTGATAACACTATTGTTATTTGTCTTAGTAAGAATCCTATCCTAAACTCCAAAGCAAAACACATAGAAATTAAACATTATTTTTTACAGACTATGTTCAGAAAGAGACCCTCATTTTGAAATTTATAGATACAGACCATCAATAAGCTGACATATTTACAAAACCCTTAGCTGAAGATAGATTTATGTTCATTATGAAGAACTTAAACTTGGTACTTTGTCTAGAATGAATAATTTCTATTGTTTAACTTTGTTAAAAAATTTATTTCACTAATACTTCTACGAGTTAGAAGATGTCTGTGTCAGAAATATCTCAAATAAGAAAATTCCTTTTGAGATTCTTAAGATTGGTTTTCAACAGCCAATTAAAACTTGAAAATACACTTGTCAATTCGAGATATTAACTAAATAGTTGGATATACTTTGAGCAACGAAATATTTCCTGAGAATAAGTTAAAACTCTTCATGCTTTATCCCTATTTTGAATATGTCAAAATCTATTTTATTAAGCACACCATACCTATTATTGTGTCTTAATTTTCTTCTTATTTCATTTTTTTACACTTGTCTTGCAAATGACGGTATTCCCTGTCTTCTCTGAAGGAAATTTTCTTTGTCTGTCACATTTTCTCTCTTATATTCATTTTCATCCCTCATTTTTTTTCATCCATTATGTCTTCAAACACCTCACTTGCCAATAAGGAGAAATTAGAAAAAAATTTAACGTCCAAATTTTACTAGTCTCACCCTCTTTGTTTGTTTTATTCTATTTTCATTGTCATATCTTAATTATCAAATGAAAAGTTATTTCGTTTTTGTTTTTAAAAAAAATGCTTAGATTTTTGTAAATTTTTTATTATGACAAAAAGGGGGAGAAAGTAGTGATGATTTTGATACATACCTATATCTCTGAAATCACATTGCTTACATTCTAACAAGACAAAACTATATATGCAAAAAATTTAGAATGTCTTTTCAGGGACAATGTGCTCATCTTTAATAAATCAAGTTCTGGTACATAACTTCTATTGTTTCAAATGTTCTGAAAGAATTGAAAATCTGATAAGCTGAAAGGTTAAACCAAGTTTTTATAATCAGATTTAAAAAGGATAACAATGCCCTTTCGCTCTAAAAATTCATAAGCTTATGATTCAGGGGGGGGGGGGGGGATTGTTTATCCCAGAGGGAGTTTCCAAATCAGAGGGAGCTCACTCTAACTAGAAGAAGTTTTCTTCTTAACTTTGAATTCAATTATGATATTATTGTGTAAAATTTTTACATCAAAATACATGGTTTTGTCATCATAAAAAATGGGGAGATTGTTAGAACAAGATTTGGATCTGTATTTAAATCTCTATGTTTTGATGATAACAATAGATGTATTTTCTGTAGAACAATTTTAGTTCTAATGAGTTTCTTGAGTGTGTAGATAAGAAATTCTAATTGATTCAGGACTGTTGTCTAGAGAATAAAAAATATGCAAAGCACATCAGAAAGATTGTTCACATCCACCTTTGTAGAAATATCAGTAGTTTGGAAGAATGCTGAAAGTTTGCCAGAAAGAGAATCACATGTGTACTTCTCAATAAGTTGCTGCTTCATAAGTCATAAGTCACGAGAAGAATTTTTTTTTGATAAGTTGTTGCTTCAAGATCATAAATCATGAGTACAAGAAACAAGCTCCCAACGCAAAGATTAGAAGTCAAGATTTGCTCATCAGAAAAGTTGTTGCTTATATTTCTGAAGACAAAGTCAAGATTCTGAACACATAAAGAGAAAGCTTATACTTCCGAATTAGAAGTCAAGACTTGTTCATCAGATGAGTTGCTGCTCACATCTCTAAAGACAAAGTCGAAGTTTTAAATACTCGGATAATTTATGGAATACACGGATATCCTCTCAACATCAAAATTATTCCATCAGAAGGAAGGATCATGGAAAAAATATCTTCTAGACTCAATTCTAATCAACGTCATAAATTCCATCAGAAGACAAGATGTAGTTGACATAAGTTGTTGCTTCCAGATCAATCTAAAGATCAGAATTCAAGAGATTAGCAAGATTTCAACGTTAAAATCAAATGTACTGATATAAGCTTCTGCTTTAGAAATCCGAAAATCAGATATGCAGCTCAGAAAAACTGATTATCAAGAGATCATGATTAATTTAAGACAATAGATCATAAAATCTTTTGCTCAGAGACAAGACATTATTCATCAGATAAGTTTTTGTGTATACATATGTGAAGACAATATTCAACTATCTGAAAGACTCTGACTCTACAACAATGAAGCATCGTCTGGATAATTTTCATTCATCATATCAGAATCAATCCAGCAAAGAGAAAATGGACAATGATCAGAAAGAGATATCTTTCAAGCTCACTACTTCAGGCCAGAAGTAAAACATCAGAAGATAAGGTCCTAAGAAACTTAGCCACAAAGAATATAGTACGATTAATACGCTTCAAATTCCACTACATGCTTAAATATTATACTATTTTGTCTCCCACGATGAAATGCTACTATTATTGTAGCTGGAAAGTGAAAATGATGTCTTCGTACTACCAACGTTCTATTTATCAAAGTCTATATAAAGAGACCTTTGCATTATTTGAAGATTAACGAATCACTCTATAACATCAAGCTTCAATCAAATTGCTGAAACACTGAAAAATATCAAGAGAAAAAGAAGAATCACTACTCAAGTATTTATTCACAAATATTATTCTAGAGAAATATTAAGAACACAAGAGTTGTTGTTCATTATTGTGTTAAGATATTCAAGATTAAACACAAAGATTTGTTACTCATTATTTGTGTTTATCTTAGAGTCCTCAATACAAAGAGTTGTTGCTCATTATTTATATTAGAGATTTTATTCTTTATTGTTGTGTTAATCTGCTTTTTAGAAGCAAATATTGTAAACACAATTTATTGTAATTCTGCTTAGAATTGATTGTTGCATCAAGTGACTAGGTTGTTAGTCTGTAGACTTGAGATAGCTAAGGTGTCTGTTGAGACACTTAGACAGTTGTTGTTAGTCACCGGCGGGTAGCCAGTGTATTTGTAATTTGTTGAGATTAGTGGATTAAGTCCTTGTTGAAGGAAAAATTACCTTGGCGGATGGACAAGAGTAGCCTTGTTGAAGGTGAACTTGTATAAACCAAAAGAGTCATTTTATTATTTCCTTAGTCTTATTATTTCCTAGTTAGTTTGCGAAATATTTCAAAAAGAAAAAACTTGTTAGAAAATCCAATTCAAACCCCCATTTCTTGTGTTTTTCTAACCCTTCATCCCCTTCAACTGTGAGTCTATAATTCTCCCCTTCAATACACTTGTATCACCGTTGAAACCTTGTAACAGTATACTTCTTCTTGGGGATTTTGATACTAAGTCGGTCCCTTTTTCGAACTAAAGGCTTTTATAATATTTGTTGGGGGAGTTACTAGGAGTATTGATACAAAGTTGAGGATTATACATGTTTGTGAGAGACACGCCACTTGTCTACCTAAAACTTTTTGGGATTTGTTATGGATTTGTTGGGGGGTAGTTACTATGAGTATTGATACAAAGTTGAGGATTATACACGTTTGTGAGAGACACACCACTTGTCTACCTAAAACTTTTTGGTATTTGTTATGGATTTGTTGGGGGAGTTACTAGGAGCATTGATACAAAGTTGAAGTTTATGCACTTTTGTGAGAGAGACACCACTTATCCACTTAAAACCTTAAGGTAATAGGTGAGTGGGTTCTCCCACTTATATATGCTTAAGTATCCACATTCCTATCCAATGTGAGACTATTTTCCAACTTACTCACACTTGCATTATTATTCTAACAAAAACTGACTCGACCATCATTCTAATTTTTTACAAATTACATAATCAATGGATTGATAGTCGAACTAGAGAGTTATTGGTTTAATTAATAATTAACTCAAATAAAATTAAGGGTTAAATATGTTTTTGGTCCCTATAAATTTCTCAAATTTTATTTTTAGTCCTTATTAAAATAATGGCAAGTTTTAGTCCCTAAAAAAGTATTATGCACGTAGTTTTAGTCCATGTTATTAAACCAATGTGTATTTTTGAATGATTATTTTGTAGACATGTTTAGAACCTTATAAAAAGTTCCTTGAAAAAAAATAAATTCAAAATTTGATTTCTAAGTCGAGATTTTCATTATTTTTATCAATATCTTTTGAAATTAAAAAAAATCATATTTAATTCTTCTCATTTTAAAAAAATCTAAAATTTGATAAAGAAACATTTTATAGTATTCTAAACACGTGTGGAAAATATTATTCAAAAATTTAAAAGTTTAAGGGTAATTAAACATTTTTAAAAATTTTAGAAAATAGCAGGGACTAAAACTGGATGAACAAAAAAATTTTAGGGAACAAAATTTGTCATTTTTTTAATAGGGATTAAAAATGAAATTTGAGATATTTATAAGGATCAAAAACATATTTAACCCTAAAATTAAATAATTTGATCATATTCTCTCTATCCCAAATTATAAAATATTTTGGGCATTTCACATGTACTAAGAAAAATAATCATTGTTCTATGAGAAAGAGAAATTATGTATGACTTTACACTATTGTCCTTCATTAATTATAGAGGAAAAAAAGAAATTAAGAGAATTGATAAAAAAAATATAGAGTGTATTGAGAAAAATATTATTAATGTTGTATTGAAATTGTAAAATGACTTATTCTTCAGAATAATTTTTTTCTCCCAAATGTCTTATAATTTAAGACGGAGGAAGTATAACTTAAAAAAATGACTTTGATTTAAAAAAATCTGAAAATACCATAAAATGACTTTTATAAACATTATTTTTTAAAACTAAAATAAATATTTGATTGACAATTTTTTTATTAATTTAGAAATTTTTATTTTATGAAATCTATTTTTTATTTTAATGCTTTATTTTAATAAAACTATAAAATCACGTTATTTTGACTTTTAATAATATTGATCCATCAAATTTAAAGAAACCTCTATTTCATCGATTTTTTAGTTATGTTTGCTTTGTGCTAGTTCTCAGTATTTTAATTATATGACCGAACTTATTAGTTTTCACCGAATTAATTACAAGACCAACCCAATAGTTCATATTAGGGGGGCAAAACGGGTCGTCTGATTCGTCTCATCCCGCATTAAGTCCGCTAAAAAAAGAGCGGAGCAGGCAAATCTGCCAAGTGGAAATTGACATAAAAATCTAGTTCACTCTGTTAAGGTGGCGGGTTGGCTGATGGTGGTTTTTCTCGCTTACTTTTTTATTTTTTTTATTTTTTAATATATTAAAAGATTTTTTTTATTCTAATTAAATTTTTCACTTAATTTTTAGAACAATTTTTTATAAAATATCTTGTTAACAAAATCTATTTAAAAAAATATTGCATATATTCACAAATAAATGTATAAAATAAAACCATCAAGAATTAGACCTATTAGAATTAACTAAAAAATGTGGACTTATAGTGAGACAAGTTGAACGAATAGGTACAATGGGCTTTGGCGGGTGACGGATTTTAGAGGGGCGTGTTTTGACGGGCGACAGTCTTTAGCGGGACGGACTTTGGTGAGCGGCGGGTCCAAAATCCCAACTCAATATTTTTTGGCAGGTGCGCGGATCGATCTGGCAGACCATGGCAGACCATGACCGGTTTTACCACCTCTAATTCAAACCCATCATTCCTTTCGTTCTTGATTCGTACTGTTCAAACAATCAGTTCAAGCTTATTTTTAAAATATTGTTTTTAAATTACAATTTGATATTTTTGTTTACATCAATGTTATTCCTACACTATCTATTACACCTACATTGTGTTCACAATGACGTAAACAATAACCATAAACAATGCCATAACTGTAAATAATATCTAGGTGAGCAATACTAGTACATGAACATTAACTTTTTTAATAATAAATAGAAATTGGTTAATGAAATATAAAAAATTAGTTAATGAAATAATGAAAATGATTAATAAATATTCATATATTAAAAATAATTTTTAATAATAGAATAAAGTAGATTATTGAAATGTAAAAAATTAGTTAATAAAATAATGAAATTGATTTATAAAATATCTTGCTATTAAAAATAATTTTTAATAATAAAACAAAATTATTTAATAAAATATAAAAAGTTAGTTAATGAAGTGATGAAGTTGGTTAATAAATATTCAAATATTAAAAATAATTTTTAATAATAAAATAAAATTAACTAATAATATATAAAATATTAATTAACAAAGTTATGAAATTGATTAATGATACAATTTTATATTAGTATTCCTTAATCAAAAATAATAAAAAAGTCTACTTTTATGTATATTTTTTAAAATATTATATTATTAAAATATTATATTATTCGGTGAAAAGTGAAATACAGTATAATATGTAGATATGGTGTATCATTTCTGTTTTATTTATAATTCATATAAAATAATATTTTTAAGGTATAAATGCACTTGTGTTTTTCTATTTTAATGTTTTTTTTTTAAGTTTTAGTCTCTTCATTTTAAAAGTTAATTTTTTTTATCTTTAAATTTTATTTTATTTGAGATTTCATTGATTCTCCTCTATTTTATATATATGACACCTTTATAAATGACATGACACTGTTATAATAATTTTATATTAAATGAACACACATTGTAAAGAGTTACTGAAATTTTGTCATATCATTAATAAGGATGCCGCATATATAAAATTATAACGAACAATAAAATTTCAAATGAGATAAAGTTTAAAGACCAAAAAATTAATTTTTAAAATAAAAGACTAAAATTTAAAAAATCAAAAAATATATTTAAACTTATTTTTAATTAGAATTTATTTAGGATGAAAGAAGAGGGAGTGAAGCTTAATTAAGGTGAGCAATTAGGGGCCACACAAAAATAGAAAGAACATGCCATGTGCAAAGAGACCCATGTTGCATGTGAAAGTGTCTACGCTGGATTTGGTTCAACTTTCAATTGCTTACTCACACTGAACCTGGCTTTCGGATGTTAAAGAACATTCAATTTTGGATAATGTGTATATGGATCGTGGATATCTCTTGTTCTTCTAACTTTTCTCTTTTAAACGTGTTTTTGGGATAAAGATTCCATGCCACAGAAAGCTGACAGACATACGCACACGAGTGACCAAGATACACTTACCTTTTTCACTTTTTCTAAATTAACAAATATTATTTTAAACAACATATACTATTTTTATTATATATTTGAAATTAAAATAGCTGAATATGTGTGTTTCAGTTTTTGATGATTTCGTTTTTTTAATGAAATAAAACTGAATATGAGAATTTACGATTATTTTGATAAAAAAATTTGAAGATTTTTAAAAAAATTGTAGGATTGTAATAATTTATAGATTTAAAATAAAAAATTTTTTATAAGAAAAAATTAATTTGAATTTAAAAAAATTTATAACACAGATTTTTAAAACTTCAAAATAGTTTATAAATTTCTAATATTTGAAATATTTTAATATATTTTATTATAAAAAATAGTAAATAGAAAAGATAATAAAAAGTTATAAAACTAGTACAAGTATTAAATCTTTTAATAATAAAATATATTTTTAATTTTATATCGGAAACATACTTTCGATTTTATTTTTATCTTTTGAAAAGTAAAATTATGTTGACTTTTTTTTAAAGAATACGGTACAAATTAAAAATTAAAAATGTATTTCTAATTTTAGAAAGATATTTTTGAAATTGCATAAAGTTTTTGTTTTGGTTATGGATTGATTAAGAAATCTTCTATATATTAATGGTCATATCTAAATTAACATAGTATTATTTAAGCTCTTGCATTTGAACAACATGTTTATAAATAAAGTTTTTATGATTAACAATTATGCTGGAGAAAAAGTTAGAGGATGGACACTAGAGCAAACCTTACTAAAAATTTGGGGGATTGGAGTAATATTTTTGAACACTATGCCTAATTATAGGGGTGAACAAATTTGTACTGACCGATCAATCTATTATTTTTTTTATGAAAATAGATTGGATCGAATTGAATATCGAGTTGATCCAAGTATTTAATTTGAATTGTATATGATTGATTCTGTAGAGTTCAGATGATTATTTTGGATATGTCGGAATTGAATTCGATCGAACTTAATTAATATTTAATTTTATATAATTTTTATTATTATAAAATCGAAATATTATAAAAATGAGATTCATAATATTATTAATTTATTATCCTTTTTATAATTTAATAATCATATTGTATACTTAAAAAATTCAAGACATACCATATAAAATTTTGAGTGTTATTTAATTTATTGTTTAAAATATAATAAAAAATCAAATTAATATTAAATAACATTTGAAATGTTATAATGTGATAATATCGTTTTTTCAATAATAAAAAAATAATTTTTCTTTGAGTTAATCTAAAATTTTGATTTTTTTTTTTAAATTTAAAAGATGGATATTTGTGAATTTTATAGTTGATGAGTTATTTTTATAAATTTATCTCAATAAATATTAAACTAATCTAACCCATCTAATTTATCCGTCAAACCAACTAAATTGAATTTGTCAAAAACTGAAATTTTATTAGTTGAAATTAAACTTTAATAATAAAATGGTAGTTTACATCAAATTTAAAATTTTTAGTTCGATTTCGACCCAAACCAAACCGATTGTCCAGCTCTATCTAACTATATCTCGTGTTTCGGAATAACTGGACCTGAATAAATCTAACAAGATCATAAACTCTAGAATAAGGAGAGTTGAATGAGATGGACTCTGAATCAATGTTTAAGACTCAAAATGTCAAATTTATTCTTTCTTAAAATATACTTTGATGATGATGGTTTCCAAGAGAAGAAACTCATAAAGGATATCAATTTGATCTTCTAACAGAGGATTAAACATGTTGACTTTAAATATTAGAGTTGAGCAAAATAACTTTACAAAACTTGAGTACTTGACTTGGAGGATACTGTTGACAACTTGTACTAGCATGTATCAAAGCGAGTTTCCATGTCGCACAACTAGAATTTTAAGAGATTAAATCCTCCACATACAAATGATCATTTGTAGAATTTCTTTACTCTTTCAAATGAATGGATTACAATGAATCTTAAAAGCATTTCACACTTGTAAAAACATTTGACAATAAAAAATAAATAAATTGTGTTATCAATTAAATCAAAGTAAAGAGCATTGTTCTTCAATTACCTCTATTTGATATTGATAAAAATCATATTTTTATGAGCAATTTTATCTCTTAAATAGATGATAAAATATGACAGAGGATCCGACCAACAAACTCTCTTATAAAATTATGTTGATAAATTAAAATAAAATGCTATGTTAATGTAACTTTTTTAAACTTTTTTTTAGATAAGTATTCAACGTCAATCTCTTAAAAACAATTTTTCAAATATGGATAGTTAAAAACACTTTTAATAAATTATTTAGGGTGAATTATCTCCCTTTATCATCGAGTATTCTTCTCTTCTTTTTCTCATAAAGTAAAAAGTGTGTAAAAGAGACTTGAGAAAATTACTTAGATAGTTTACATCACGCAATTAACCACCTCCACTAAAGGATAAAAGTTGAAATTCTCACATTTCTCTCATTCTACTATCTCTCCCGTTTTCCTCCTCACACTCATTTACATTTTTTCCTCACACTCACTCCTACTATATAATTCACTATTCATAACATTTTCAAAAGAGGGGGGAAGTCACACGAAAAATTTCTTTTCACCACCATCATCACATTCCTCACAATTCTTCCCTTCACCCTTCATCACTCACCTCCTTCGTCCATCTTCAAACCGCCACATTTCACCATAACTTTTGTGTTCATCTTCAACACACCTCACCTTCATCTTCATCATTCAAACTACATCACTGATAAGTGCAAATTATAGTTATTTTTGTATATATTTTTTGTTGCACATATCGACTCTTGGTTGTTAATATCAGTTGAATAACCCAACTTTATATATAAATATGTTTAGTTTGTGTATAATGCGTTTTCGTGTATAAAGTGTATCATTTGATAGTTTTGTACTTATTTTGTAGGTATTTGAGCATTGTTAGAACAAGAGGAATAAAGCTCTAAGATGCATTTTTGATCAATGAAGAATAAGGCTAAAGATTAGAGCCAGTTGGAAGTTATGCAGGAAAGCAACAAAAGTTGTTGAAATGTCATGCATCACCGGGCGAAATTCCTTTCGTCGGGCGACAGTGGGCGAGAAGGTCATTTTTGATGATTGCCTCTACCTTGCTTCACTGCTTCGTTTCCAGGGGAGGAATAAAGATGTCGTCGGGTGAAGCTTTCTATCGTTGGACGATGGGGGTGTTTTTGAATTGTCGAGGACGTAGCTTATCCAGGGCCAAGTGAATAAGAGTCGTCGTTGGGCGAAGCTTTATGTCGCCGTGAAATTCTCACAGAACAACATTTCTTTATATTTCCTTTTCATTTCATTTTTGGGTGGTTGATTTTGGGGGTGATTTTTGTTCTCCCAATTCCATCCACCTCATTTTTGTAGTGGATTAGCTTAGATAACAACACTAGGGCTTTGCTTATGGATGATTGAAGGTGGATTTCTCATTGACAGGCTTTGACAAACCAGAAGATTTATGGTTTATCTCTTCTCCTCTCTATGTATTTCTCTTTTGTTGGATTTTGTGTGTATTTTACTTTGAACTTATGTATATTAAACTTGCTTTACAAATCTTTGTGGATTGTTGTCTTATATTTTTGCTTTGTGCTAAAAATTTGAGTTGTTATAGACATATACTGCTTAGATTCTTATCTAGGATGATTATATGTTAGCTTATGAACTCTAGAGATAGATTCAGAGTTGTCATCTACTTGGGTATCAGAGCTTAATGCTTTTATGTGGTTATGCTATACTGAGAGATCGTCAGTGCGATTACATAGTTGTCTTCTGTGTTGTTGAGGAGGTAGAGAGATCATTTATTTGGTGATATAGTCGGTCTCTCGATTTGAGTTAGAAATGAATTAGATTGTGAGTGATACGTAGTGACATTGATGAGTATTGTTAGGTTGAATGTAACTGGTCGGTAGATTTAAGTCTCAGATGAGTAGATTATATGCAGGCTTGATAAGTTCTTCCTTAGTTTTTACCTTTATATACATTTATTTTTTGTTGATACTTTTCTTTCCAAACATATTCAAATCCAAATCATTAACGAGAGATTTGTCAAACGAAAAATCAATAACCATACTCTGTGGAAACGATACGATATAACCTATATCACCCGGTAAATTAATAACTTACTTTTTGCTTGTCGCTTTACTGCTGCAACAATCACCAACTTTCTCCTTTCTTCTTCAATACAACATTATTAACAATCGCTAATATCAACACTCACCATTCCAACAACACACAAACATACACGCCATTTTCAACAATCATCACCACAACCATTTTACATCACCTACAAACATGTAAACAAAAGAAGAAGAAAAACAAATAAAAAGAAAAGGAGAATAAAATTTTACAACCATGAAGATCACTATGTTTCAAATCACTGAGAACAACAAACCACTCATAAAAAAACATTCACTTCGCCGCCTTAAATCATAACTTCCGTTTTAGGTTAAAATCACGACCACCACCTTTTTCCATTTTCGGAGACCCGCCACACACAAGACTTTCAACTACTGGCGTCAAAAGTCACTCAGTTCTAACCACTAACAAACCTTATTTCATGCTCGGATTGATCTTTGTCTTTATCCGCAACTGCGCCACCCTTTCAGAGACCACTTCCACGTCGTCACCCTCAAAATTAAATATTCATCCACGCGTGTAACACCCCAAATATTCTTTTATTTATTTTAATTAAGTTAAAATACTTTTATTATTTTATTTTGGTGCTTGAGTGGTTTATGTGATTTATTTGGCATTTATTGAAATTAATTATATTTTTACAATTAATTATTAAAGAAAATAGAATTACAAGACTTAGGAGGAAAAATATATTTTTATGAAATTGGTGGGGTAAGGAGAGAACTAACCAAATCTTAAGGGAGTCGTGGTGATAGTTAAATTAAATAGAAATATTAGGTTTTATTTTATTTAAATAGAAAAAGAAGGGATAGAAAGTGCAGTACGTGAGAATTGGAGAAAGTGAGAAGTTTGAAGGAGTGAGGCAACCCTAGCTAGAAGAACCCCCATTGTTGTAGAACTCAATGTCCTTGCTGTAAAAATTGAGGTAAGAGGGGATTACTCATCTATAGGTGTATATTAGATGAAGGGTAAAGAGGGATTCTCACCCTCTTCTTTGTTTTCCTATGTTTTTCTTCATTGTTGAGTTTTATGTGTTTTGGAGAAGGTTTGTGTAAAATCTATCTTATTTGTTGTAATCTATGGGAAATTTGTACTCTAAATTATACTTAAATTCATGCGTGATTTGAGTGTATAAACCTAGATGTTATTATTCATGTTTAAGTGTTTTGAGATGATGAACATGAACGCTGAATTGTTGTTAAACAAAATACTTGTAGTTATTCGTTAAATTTAGATTTGAATATTGAGCTGCATATGTGAGGGAATTGGACTTATGAGTGAGATTTATGTGCAAAATAACCTAAATTGGACTCTGGGCGTAATCGTAATCGATTACTAGCAATCGGGTAACTGGTTCCTTGCAAGAAAAAGGGGTTTCTGGGTTGTTTTTCGTGTCTATAACCGGTTACCACTATATTGGTGGGAAATTGTAGAAATAAAAGTGTTCATAGATGATATTTTGGTGTATTCTAAGTCAGATAAATAACATGTGGTACATTTGAGAGTTGTGTTATAGACCTTGCAAGAAGAGAAGTTGTATGCTAAGTTCTCCAAGTGTGAGTTTTGGTTGCGAGAAGTGGGTTTTCTTGGTCATGTGATTTCCAGTGGTGGTATAACAATTGATCTGTATAAGGTAGACGTGATGTTGCAGTGGGAGACTCTAAAGTTAGTTACTGAGATCAAAAGTTTTCTAGGTTTGGCTGGTTACTATAGAAGGTTTATAGAAGGATTTTCGAAGTTGGCTTTGCCTTTGACTCAGTTGAGTCGAAAATTTTCAAGAGCTAAAGAAGAGGTTGATGATGACACCAGTTTTTATCTTACCAAATGTGAAGGAAGTTTTTGTTGTGTATTATGATGTGTCTCGATTGGTTGAATAACAAGTGTACTATTTTCACCGATGTAGTAATAATAGGGGTTTATCCCCAATATCGATCTCGAGGACTGCGTAGGAAATACAAGTTCTTATAATGATTCAATTGAACAAAAGGTCATTGGGGTTTTGGATTTGTTTTGAAAGTTATAATTAACAATAAGAAAATAAGGCAGAATAATACAATTGACTTTTAATAGATATGAGAAATCATGCTAGGGAAAGGTGTATGAATTACCTTGCAACATCCTTTAATCCTTATTTATGAGATATGGCTTAAAATAAACTATTATCGGTTCTCAAGAGTATTTTTCCCTAATTCCTTAGCAGAAAAACCTTTGATCTTCTCCCTATACCCTAATTCCTCAATGGTTTAGGAAGAATATCAAGAATTATATTTTAACAAGAATATTACGATTACTACAGGGTATCTCCATTCCTAGGCAATACCTACTATAATATTATCATGCAAAAAGCGTTAAGTTGGTTTGTCTGACCTAAACCTTAACCATAAATCAAATTCCATTTGTCCGATAGAAAAAGCATTAAGCACTTCGCACAATAAAATAGATTAATAATAAGCACTTATCTCATAATGTAACAAAAATCAAGGTCATTAAAAAAGCAATTCAGGGACACCCCTAGAATTGGGGGGTTTAGCTACTCATAATATTCAAAGAAATTACAATAAGAAAGTTAGACATTACAAGATAATTTGGTTCCTTTATCTTCAATCTCGATTGCTCTTGAAAGTCTCTATTCTCCGAATCCCTTGAAAGAACTAATTTTCATCGTAAAATTCTTCCGTAATGTCAAAAAGTATTTCTCCCTTCCTAAAAACTAGTCTAAATAGTCATAGATCACATAACAGCACTAGCAAAATCCAAAAATACTCTCCGGAGTAACTTAACATGAATATCAAGAAAATTAAGAAAGTGTAGCGCCTTGGCCAACACGGGTCATGTTAGGCAACACATGCACCCGTGTTGGCCCTTTGGTCCCAGTATATGAAACTTCCAGTGCCAGACTTGCTGACAAAGGTCATGTCAGCTGACACGGGCACCCATGTCAGCCCCCTTGACTTCCTTCAAATCTTTAGCTTTTAATCCTTCCCTGACACGACCCGTGTCAGGACCACTTGTGATATGGTGGGAGAGCTGACTTGAGGGTTTGTGTTTGTGTTCACAAATGTTGCGGTTTAGCAAGAGTCGCCACCGAATTTTCTTTTATCCAATAAGGAAAGGTGAAAAAGCACAGGAAAGACCTTTAGAGATTGTTTCTTGAGTTCGGGGGGTAGATTATGAAAAGGGAAGGTATTAGCACCCTTTTCATCCATGGTTTTCCATGGGCTCTTAGTTATTCGCTAGATCACTTGCTTTTGTTTGAAATTGTGCTTTGTGTGGTTTTTGAAAATGTGACTTTGTAATGATTCTTGTTTCTATAAGAATGCATACAAAGTTTTGTTTTGAAAATAGTTCAAAGAGGTATTTGTGGGATGTGTTTTTGAAAGTGATTTTGAAAAGGGTTTTCTTTGTAATGGTTCTCATTTATATAAGAACGCGTACAAAGTGTTATCTTTTGAAAATGTTTTTGTTGATGAAGTTTGTTGACAATGGTTCTCATCTCTTCTTGTCCCCGGGCTAGGCCTTGGATAAGAGCCATCTTCCCTAGCATCTGGGTTCTCATTGCTTCAACCTCAACTTGCAGTTGTTCCAACATTTCGTCCTTATTGTCTTCAGGATTTTTCTTGGCCAGGTTCCCAGCGAGGAGTGCTTTCAACTCTTCCTGCCCCTTGTATAGGCTTAGGAGCATTTCCATGAACTGAGCGAATTTGGAGATCTCTGTTGTCTTGTTTGAGAGCCATTGCTGAAATAAACAGCAAAGACATGAGAGACCTACTTTGAAACATGTTTATGCAATGATATGTATGATATATGTATGCAATGTTTTCAAGGATTTCGTGGGGTAAACAAGAAAATGTCAGAAGTTGAGATTTACAGCTTTGATTGAAAAACTTTGTATCATCGAATGTCCTTCTACGAGATTCAAGCTCACCATATCAAGTGGGTCATAGCCCCTGACTCAAGTTATCGTGTTTTGATCTTTTGACGGCATTGGCTAGAGGAAAATAAATTCCCCTGCCCCTGGCTAGACTTTTGGTTTATCATAACCTGCACCACAGGCACTTGAGATCCTTGAAATGGTTAATGAAATGCTATGGTATGATGTTATGATGTGTATGCTACGCGTTTAAGCAAAGGTGTGAAGTGATGTAAGCAAGTAAACCCTGCAAGAAATCCAAGTTATTGGATAATGATTGTAAACAAAACCTGCAAGGAACTCACGTCGTCAGATAATAAAACCCTGCAAGTAGTTCAAGTTGAAAGCACACAAGTCACACAAACATCCTTAGGTTTAGGCTTGCATGGGTTTTAAGGTAGTACCCTCTTGAAGTTGGATTGGTTCAACTTGTCCTAGTAATAGTGATCGGGTTCTAAAGGATCTCAATATCACCGACCTTTCTCTTAGGCATTGTCTCAGCACAATCAATCTTTTCTTGCAGCCGAGATATCCCAAAAGTCCAGCCTCAATGAGTGTAGTATCGAGTATCAACCAATTTTCAGCTCTACACCAAAACCGGTCATCTCACTACGTCCTAATGGCCAAGTTTGTTCAATTAGGGTTCTAAGGTCAGTTAATGCTTCATGACGCTGCTCAGCAGCCCCGTATTCTCCTCGATTCACCACGAGGGATACCGGTACCCACAAATGCGTCACACTAACGTAGCCATTGCTTCAACCACATTGGTCTATGCCGTACAGTTTCCACAACCTATTGCTACTTACCTAAAAAGGTGTCCTATATCCGGGTAGAGGAGCAAAGCAAACCCAAGCAAGGAACCAATTATGTAAAGCAAGAAATTCAAACAAATGAAGGCAAGTAAATGTGATCTAACCCTAAGGTAACCCCACTTTTAAGTAACTCCCCAACAAAGTCGCCAGTTCTGTGATACGGTGGGAGAACTGACTTGAGGGTTTGCGTTTGTGTTTGCAAATATTGTGGTTTATCAAGAGTCGCCACCGACTTTTCTTTTATCCAATAAGGAAAGGTGAAAAAGCACAGGAAAGACCTTTAGAGATTGTTTCTTGAGTTTGGGGGGTAGATTATGAAAAGGGAAGGTATTATCACCCTTTTCATCTATGTTTTTCCATGGGCTCTTAGGTATTCGCTAGATCACTTGATTTTGTTTGAAATTGTGCTTTGTGTGGTTTTTGAAAATATTTTGAAAATGTGACTTTGTAATGATTCTCGTTTCTATAAGAATGCGTACAAAGTTTTGTTTTGAAAATAGTTCAAAGAGGTGTTTGTGGGATGTGTTTTTGAAAGTGATTTTGAAAAGGGTTTTCTTTGTAATGGTTCTCGTTTCTATAAGAACGCGTACAAAGTGTTATCTTTTGAAAATGTTTCAAGATGAAGCGTGAGTGTATAAAATGTTTTTGTTGTGAGCAAGCGAGCAACTAGGAGCGAATCTACCTACTCAAAAGGTCTTAGATGTTCTTTTCCTCCTCCTTTAGATGTTGCTATCTTACCATTGATTTGGTAAGAAGCCCCATCGTTGGATGTGAAGGGACGGGCGTTGGGTCATCGTATGACCATGATAGCAATATTGTGAGATGACCTAGCATTTTTTCTTTAGGGATTAAGATCATTTCGAAAGGCAACTTTGATAGCGTCATCGAGGGACTATGATCTTCTATTTTGATTTGTTTGTGCTAATACATCCCACATGCATAACATGGCCATTTTTCGTAAGGCAACAAGTGGAGTAACCCTAGGGGTGCTAGTGTGCAAGTGTGTTAGTTTGCATGCATTTTGTCTTGTTTAGGGTGATCTATTTGTCAATTTCATGTCTTGCCATACACACCCTAATTACTAGCATTTACATTTAAAAGCAATAAATTGCAGAAATGTAAAGTCCTACGCTATTACAATATTTTAGGGATGGGGGTACATATTTACGAATGGGGATTTCAAGTAAAAATAAGTCCTAAGTTACTATTACAACCATATTGAAATGTACAATATAAGAAATAATTGGACTTGTCTAGAAAATGTTTTTTGTCTTAAGGAAATAAAATAAAAGGAAAATATTTTTATGTTTTTTTATGTTAATAAAAAAAAGAGTTAATATTAAAAATGATGAAAAAGAAAATAGATGAAAGATAGAAACAGCGTGCTGCTGCAAGAAAAACAACAAGGATCATAAGTTCTGAAGCCAGGCGCGTTGTGACTCAGTAGGAAACGTCAGTGGGTATCAGAAGTTCTGAGTTGGTACACTCTGAGGTTCTGCAAGACACATTAGAGGAAAAACACAGAACTTCTGGATTGCTATGTGCTGAACTTCTGAATGTTAGAACAGTGAGAAAACCTCAGAAGCTCTGTACGTGTCAAATCAGTAGGAAGAACTCAGAAGTTCTGTATTATGCTAAGACAGTGAACGAACAATCAGCAGTTCAACATGTTATCAGCGCATGAAAATCAGAAGTTCGGTGTATTTGACATGTAAGGAGAACTCAGAAGTTCTGTGTTGTGTTAGAACAGTGAGTGAATCATAGAAATTCTGTGTGTGTTAACAGCGTATGAAAATCAGAAGTTCATTGTGTGTCAACAGTGAGAAAAATCATAGAAGTTATGTGTGTTAAAACAGTGAAGAGAACTCAGAAGTTATGCGTGCTTAAACAGTGAGAAAATCCTAGAAGTTCTATGTGTTAAAACAGTGAGTGAACAATCAACAGTTCAGCATGTTATCAGCGTATGGAAATCAGAAGTTCTATGCCATATTTCAACTCTTAATTAGCACATCAGCAATTTATTCAGTTCTTAATAAACAGCAAATCAGAAGGATAATAGCACAACAGTTTATAGAAGTTCTAATCCTAAATCTGAGTCTAGCCCTAACCAAGAAGTTCTGATCCACAGTTTTTTCTACTTATGCAATGATATGTACAACATTAATACTATGATATTTACATATTAATGATGTTCTGAATGAAAAAATGCAAAGTCAGAGAGACTTACCTTGAATCTGGAGCGTGCTTGGAGATTTGAGTTGCTGCCTTTGGATGTTCTAGAATCAGTGAGAGTGACAGAACAGTGGTTGTGTTCTTTGATTCAAAGGGGAGGAATAAAAGGTTTTGTTTTGGATTTGCGAAGGTTTTTCCTGTTTCCTCTTCTCTCTTTTGGCCAATCTCTCTCCAAAAGCCAGCCCCTTGAACGTGTGATGGAGCAAAGTATTTATAGGTGAATTTGTTGTGATTTTGGGGGGTAAACAAAAGGGATTCAAACCTTTTTGGTATACTGTTCCATTGCTTTTTAGTCACAGTTTTTGTATGCCAATTTGATGCAAATATGGGGTTTGAGAAAGTGCAGGCGTGGACTGGGTCAGCAGCAATTTGGAGCATTGTGGCAACTGGTTGCAGGACTGTGCCATAGCAGGGCAGCAGGTTACTTAAACGAGGTTTTGGGATTTGGTGATGTTCTGATCGTAGAAGATCAGAAGCGTAACCTCCAAATGCTGAAGGGGCATCTTCTAACCAGAGCGTTGAACATAGCCTCCATATGCTGAAGAATCATGTTCTGACTGAAGCATCATGTTCTGACCAAAGAGCATCGCTTCTGCATGTTCTGTTTGAAGCGTCATGTTCTGAATCGTGTTTGGAACTTCTGACTGCACTTGCATAGAGGCTGGCTCAGAAGTTCTGAAGTGTCATATTCTCTAGACACTTAGAAAATTTCCTAAATGTTTAGAAAATTTGATTTTCAAAGTAACTTCTGACTTTTGATTTTTGATGAAGCAATTTCATGCCTTAATGAAATATGATTCTTGGAACTTGATTTTTGATTCAAAAGGCATAGTTTGACTCCTTTGGTGTGTAAATGACCATTTTGCCCCTGTGAATGATTCTCTTGGAAAGTTTGTAATTTTAGATTTGCAATTGGATGGAAGAAAACTTGAGGGTCCAGGTTGATCCTTTGAGAAATGAGAGGGCAAATTTTGGGGTATAACGCCACTGTACTCTTCAAAAACTCTTCGAAAATCTTCGGCATGTCCATTTTCTCGTGCAAGTCCTTTGGGGATTTTACCTTGGATCTGAGAACATAAAAACTACCACAAAACGCATAAAATGCAACAAAATAACATAAACTAATAATAGTAACAATGTGATAAATAAATGCGAAAGGAAAAATTAACTTGAAAACAATAAAAAGATGAAACAAAGTGTTATCGATTTTGCGGCTTCATGCCAAATAAGTGACAAAAAAACTAGTAGAATTGGTGACTGATCACATCTAAGATGAGCTTATGAGGTGTGCTTATGTAGAATGGTCAGGTGGTAGTGTATGCTTCGAGACAACTCAAAACTCATTAGAGGAATTATCTTACCCATGACTTAGAGTTAGTAGTTGTGGTGTTTGTGCTAAAAGTGTGGAGGCATTATCTATATGGTTCAAGGTTTAAAGTGTTCAGCAATCATAAGAGTTTAAAGTATTTGTTTAAGAAGAAGGAAATGAATATGAGTCAGAGAAGATGGTTAGAATTTTTGAAGGACTATGATTTTGGGTTAAGTTGCCATCTGAGTAAATCTAGTGTAGTGACATATGCTTTGAGTAGGAAGTCCTTGCATATGTTGGCACTTATGGTTCGAGAATTGTATTTGATTGAGACTTTAGAGATCTTATCTTAGTGTGTGATATGACGTCTGATAGCATGAAGTTGGGTATGCTGAAGCTGACTAGTGGGGAAGAAATAAAAAAAAGACCAGAAGTTGGATTTTAGATTAATTGACCCAACTAGTGCCAATCAATCAGGGTAAAGAAGTGGACTTTAGAGTAGATGATAATAGAATTATGAAATTTCGAGACAGAGTTTGTGTACCATATTTTCCAGAGCTTAAGAAGAGAATTCTTGTAGAAGGTCACAAGAGCATTTTAAGTATTCATCCTGGAGCTACTAAAATATATTAATATCTTAAGAAGAGGTTTTGATGGATAAGTATAAAGAATGATATTGTAGAGTTTGTCGTATTCTTGTTTGACTTAAAAGAGTTCAAAGATCAGGAATCAGAAGTCGTTCAGATTGATGCAACCACTGACTATTCCTGAGAGGAATTGGGATAACATTTCTATGGATTTTGTGGTGATTTTTCCAAATACCGCAAAGGTAAGTGATTTGATATGGATGGTTGTGGATAGATTGACTAAGTTTGCACATTTCATTCCGATAAAGGTCGATTACCTATTGCAGAAGTTAGCTGAGATTTATTGAGCAGATAGTTAAGTTGCATGGTGTTATGTCGAGTATTGTTTTAGATAGAGATTTGAGATTCACGTAAGGTTTTGAGAGAGCTTACAGGAAGCCATGGTAACCAAGTTGAGGTTGAGTTCTGCCTACCATTTGCAGACAGACGGTCAGATAGAAAGTGTTAGACGACAACAACTTATCTAGAGGGGGTGAATAGACCCCCAAAGTAAAAATACCTTTTAAAATTATGTTTTTAAAGTGAATGAAAAACTATGGTAAACTGAATTTTTAGCCTAGATCAAAAAATTCGTCTAATCCGAACTGATTATTGGAAACTAAGATATGCGTAATATACCAAATGGAATACAAGATAATGATAAGAACTAATACAATAATTTCTCAATCAACCGTTTTACTATGATCACAATGTTAACCTATTTCAAATGAAATAACTGATAAAAATGAAACCTAACAAATTATCGAACACTTAGCGTGCAATCAATTTTTTCAGATTTTCCTTTTGACTTTATTGATATGAAATACAACTTAAAATCTAATTGATTATAATGTATGTAATCAACACAACAATTTAAAGTTTAACAAAATAAAGGATTTTTTTTATATGTATCGATTACACAATCAATGAATTTAAGTATTTGTTATAGAAAATAAATGAGAGGAAGAGATAGAGAGAGAAAGAGAGGACACAATGATTTGTTTAAGCAGTTCACCAATCATCCTTCCTATGGCTACATCTTCCCCTGATTCCAAATGGAATTGAGATAGCAATCTTACTTTGCAAAAAACTGATTACAAGAGAAATGTAGCAATACAACCCTAAAAACCCAATGTTTGATGTTGATTCTAACCCTTTCTCTTCCCTTGATCTTGAACTCAACCAAGTATCTCTATAACACCAATTAATTCACCATCTCACACTTCTCCTTTGCAATAACCCCCCCCCCCCCCCCCCCCCCCCCCCCCCCCCCCCCGTTCTTCAAATATTTCACTCGATCGAATCCAATATTTCTAAATCATGTGTAAACCTAAAAATCAACACTATGATCTTTGGGGACAAACCTTTAGGTTTTCCCAATGAAACCCCAAAGATTCTTAACCCAATTTACTAGTACACCAAACTAAATTAGACGTTATCAACACTTGTCTAGATGACACCCAAACAAAAAATGATTATGTGTAGTTTTTTTGTGTGTATTCATAAATGAAAGGTTAAAGATGAAGATTAATCTTTGTATGTGTTTATAGTTTCGTCAAATCAGAAATGATGTATGTATTATATGTGTACAAGTTGGAGGAGACATGGAAAATTAGAAACTGAAAAAGAATTCAATTTTTCAGAAAAGTTACAACATGTGTCGACACATATAAGTCATGTGTCTACTCATGTTATAGTGTGCGTCAACCTGTTCAAGGTCATGTGTCGACACATAGAAACAGAAGCTACATACTTTAAAAATGGGTTACATGTGTCGACCTGTACATCGTATATGTCGACACATAGATGGGATTTTTTTAGTATATGTTGACTTAAAAGGTTGTGTGTGTCGACACATAAAAAAAAAGCTACATGCTTTAATATTGACCCACATTTGTCTACTCATACCTCTATGTGTCAATCCATAGACTTTTTTTTCGTGCAGAAACTGATTTTTAATGCATGACACTTTTTCCAAACATGTTCTAAATGCATTATAAGTACCCTAATTAAAAGGTGCTCATAGTGACTCATAGATATCTTTCAGTATACATAAATGCTAAATTTATCCTAGTTTTGACATCATGAAAAACATCTAACGGGAAGTGCACTCACATACTCTCCCTTTGTGATGATGGAGAAACTTGCGACAATAAATTTCATGAAGGCTCCCCCTGAATATGTGCATCCCAACTTCGTTCTCGCATATGCTTCCCCCCTTTGACAACATCAAAAAGAGATAAATTAAGGCATGAGAAGTGTAATACGGTGGGAGAACTGACTTGGGTGTTTTGCATTTTATCGAAATTGATATGGATAGCAAGAGTCGCCATCGACTTTTCTTTTATCTAATAAATGAAAGGGTGAAAAGAACAGAAAATACCTTTTGAGAATTTCCTTGAGTTCGGGGGGTAGGTTATGAAAAGGGAAAGTGTTAGCATCCTTTTCATCCATAGTTATCTACGGGCTCTTAGTTGCTATCTCACTTTGAAATGCTTTGCAAAATGTGTTTATGTTTGTTTGAAAGTATTTTTGAAAAATGCCTTTGTTTAGGCGAACTTTATAATGATTCTCGTCTCTATAAGAATGTATACAAAGTGTTGACTTTTGAAAATATTTAATGAAAGTGTTGGTGTGTTTGAAAGATGTCTTATTTTTAAATGTTTGTGAGCAAGCAACTACGAGCGTTCTACCTACTCAAGATAAAGTCTTTGTTCTTTTCCTTCTCCTTTAGATAGTGTTATCTTACCATTAGTTGGTAAGGAGCCATATCATTGGATGTGAGGGATAGGCGTGGATCATCGTACAATCATAGAAGGAAACATTGTAGGATACCTTAGAAATTTATCGTAAGGGTCTAAGATCGTTTACCAAAGGCAACACCGAAGGGTCATCGAGGGACTAAGATCTTGTAATCGAGAGTCTTTGCTAAAGTATCTTACGTTCGATGGACATGACTATTTTTTAATCTAAGGAAACAAGTGTGGGTTAATCCTAGAGGTTCATGTGTGCAAAGTATATTGTTTTCATTTATTTTGTCTTGAATTGAGTTTATCTATTGTTTGGTTTTAAGTCTTGCCATACAAACTCTAATTACTAGCAATAATATGGAAAACGATAAATTACGGAAATTAAAAGTCCTACGCTATTATAATACTTTAGGGGATGGGGGATACAAATTACAAATGGAGATGACAAGTAAATAAAATCCTAATTACTATTACAAGGCTTCGACAATCACATTATAATGTGAAACAATAAAATATGTAGAGAAATGTAAAGAGAAAAGAAATTGCAAAGAAAATTGTTTTTATGATTTTTTTGTGGAAAAGGTTTAACCTAATTAATTAATTTGAAAAGAAGTTAGTATAAATCCTAATGTCTAAATTAATTTAATTAAAAGAGAAAAATTAGAATAAAAAACCTAAGTCTAATATAGTTTAATTAGTATAAGAAATTAAATAGTTTTAAGAAAATATTTTCATTGTTTTTGTCTAAAGAAAATTAAAAAGTTTTAGTCTATTTAATAAAATATCTTCTGGAAAAAAAACACACAAAAAAAATAAAGAAAACAAATTGAAATGTTTTAAATTTAATTAGAAATGGAAAACATGTTTATTTCATCCCTTCACTCTTTCTTCGTTCTCTCTGGTCTTCTGATGGGTCTCTGGCGGAGACAGTGAATCAGACGCGCCGGAAATTGCCTTCGCGGCGGTGACGGCGGCGGTGAAGCTCAGATCCTAATTTTTTTTACATATTCCACTTCATCTTCTTCTCCTGAGTAATAATCCATGGTTGATTTTTTCCGATGGTGCATGGTTTTGAGTAGATGTTGATGGGGGGTGAACGAAACCCTAGCGGTTTCGATTTGGCCTTTTGAGTGGTTTCGGGTGAGATCTTTCTGATTTATTCTTCCTTCTCTAATTTTCTGAAGGGTTTTCATTTGGGAAAATGATGAACAAGTTTATGGTTTTTGAGTTGTTACGACTCTATTTATGTATATCTCTCTTTTCTCTCTGTGAACAAATTTTTGAAGGGGTTTGTATGATGGAAAATGATGAAACACAGATTTTGGTTTTTTTGTTTGTTGCTACGACTGTTTTCTTCTGTGAATGATTTTGAAGAGATTTTTAACCTAGGGTTTGTGCGGTTTCGTGGCCCTATTTTCTGTCTCTGTTGTGTGAATTGTTACAGAAAATGTTAAACATAGTTTTTTTTGTGTTGTTGTGGTTCCCCTAAAGCTAACCATGTCCATAGTTTCCATTAATTTTGCTTGAGCTTAGAGAATTTTGAAACTGAAATTTCTGAGGTTTTTAGGGTTCAGATTAGTGCCATTAAAATTCATGCTTATCTTTGACCTATAGTTTTAATGCTTTACTTTTCTGAAACCGTGAGAAAATTTGCTACAAGTTTCATGTTTATAGTTTTCATTTTTGATGAGAAATAAGCAAGTTATAGTTGGTCTGGCTAGAGGTTGAAGATGAAGTCATCTGGGCGCATTTTGCCTTGTATATTTATTGTTTTGCTTATGTTAACAGATGTATAGCCACCCCAGTGGTAGAAGCGCGCGCCTGTAACCTTTGGGACTTGGGTTCGAGCCCCAGTGGTACCCTTTTGGTTTTTTCACATTTCCTTGTTTTCTGATTTTTCTTTTTGCACGCGTTGGGCCTTCTTGGGCCTGTCTATTTTGCTTACTAACCCCCCTGCAGGCTAATTGCACCCCTGACCCAGTTTATTTTTATTTTCTTATTTTTATTTCATTTGTTTTCTTAATTATTTTTTTGCTAATATTAAAAATCATAAAAAATACAAAAAAATTAGATTTTCATTTTAACTTAGTTTATTTTATTTTTTCTCACAAAAAATGTTTTTATTAACTATACTTTATTTATTTTTTACAAATCATCTTGTAAATTTAATTAAAACTAGGTTAATATTTATTTTTCTTTCGCACCTATTAAAATATATTTATTCATATATAAAAAAGGAGAAAAATATTTTATAATGCTATAAATATTTTTAAGACAAAAATACCAAAAAAAAAAACTTTTTCTAAACATATTTTCTTTTAATCAATTAACAAATTTCGGGTTTTATTTAAAAAAAAATTCTTAATAAATTTAAGTTTGATTAATTAGTTTCTTTAATTAGGTTAAAACAAATTCCCTTTTTCTCATGAAAACCAAACAAATATCCATTTACTTCACATTGAATTTTTGTACATTTTTTCATTTTATACTTTGTACTTATTTATTTCCTTGTACATTGATGTCAATTCAATATAGTTGTAATAGACTAACTAGGTTTAAAATTCTTGCAATCCCCATTCAATTTGTACACCCCTCCCCACAAATGTTGTAATAGCATAGTGTTATACCCCAAAATTTGCCCTCCCATATTCCTCAAGAAATTGCCAAGCCAAGTTACAAAATTTCCCAAGGGTTGTGCAGTGCAACAGTCTCCCATCCAGTCAAAATTAGGGTTTTGAGTCTGATCAAGAAAAGGAAGTTTTCAAAGGCTCAATCAAGTCTCATATGCTTACAAACATGGTCAAGCATCCTCATATCAAGTTTCAAAGCATTCAGCTCAAGATTGCACAGTCAAAACCCTAAATTGCACTACAGTCAACTGTAAGGGCAAAATGGTCATTTGGCAGTCAAAAGTTCAAATTTTTGGTCAACATATCATTTTGAAGCCATAAACATCATTTGATCAATGCTTGATCATGATTCTCAAAATTTGGCTCAGAAATCATCAAAGATGCAAAAGTTGCTATATTTGGACAGCTGAAAAAGTCAACTGAAATTGACCAGAGCATAACTTTCACATGGATTATCAGAAAAATTCCATCCAAAGCTCATTTTGAAGAGAAAGACATTTCCTATAACTCATCTTCATACTTAAAGTCCAAGAAATGCTCTCACAAAAAGTTATCAATTTCAACATTATAGGTCATTTTCAAAAGTCAACAAAAAGGGACTTTAAGTCAAAGGCCATAACTTGAGATTGGAAAATCAAAATGACATGGGACCAAAGGCATTGGTTAAAGGACTCAAAGACCTTTCCAAAATGTCCAAGAACATGTGAAAAGCTTAAAAATTGAGCAAGTTATGCCTTGTAGAAGTTGGGAAATTTTGGTGAAATGGCAAAAGTCAACTATCTTTGAAAATCCAATTTTTGACAAAAGGGCCCCATTTTTTCCACTTGGCTCATCCTTGTCATGCCACACACGTGTCCCATGGTTAATTTCAAGACCAAATATTGATTTTTTTATTTTATTTAATTTTTGATGATTTAATTCATTTTAATTCTTTGAAAATTCAAATAAAATTTAAAAACCAATGGAATAGTGTCATGTGAACTTGGACAACTTCTATGTATCATGAACCAACTCAAGAAATCAGGCTAGGGTTCATTTGCACACTAGGTCTAGGTTTTGGCTAAAAAGGAGGAAAAATGGTTAATGGAAGAAACCCTAAGACCAATTCTCTCACAAGCATGAATTAAGGCCAAAGAACAAGCCAATTCCATTCCATGATCATCACTGAGTCAAACCCTAACTATAACACCTCATAAGCTGCGCCCAAACAAGCATTGGCAGATTGAAAATTTTGGATAAAAACTCAAATCTGATTTCAAGGTTGGAGGATCTTTCAAGCCTTAATTCTTTTCCCATTAGCATCCTGAGGCACTCCTGAACGAATCTCAATCACAAACAACAACAAAAGCGTAAGGAATTGGTGGATCATACTCAAACTGTACAGAAAAATTATTGAAATTGTGCATCATTCTTTAAGCATCCTTGGCACTTTTTCTTTGTGGATTTATGTTCCTTATGAGTTTCTAGAGCTAACTGTTAGGTTTAATTGCATTGTTGTGCCATATACATGAACTTGCCATGCGAGAATTCTAGGGTTTCAGGTTTCTGAAATTGGGGATTTTGCGTAGAGGAAAAATTAGGACTCAGGACCACCATGGTTGAACTCAGCGTTTAGAGACGAAGAAGAAGCACACCTCGCGAACAATTTATGAAGCTTGTGGACCTAATCGCTATTTTTTGAAAGCTAGCTTCAGACCACGCATGAAAAACCGTGGCCAATGTGTTTTCTTTTTACAGGGATGAAGATGATGATGTCGTGTCATCCAGGGACAGGCCAGGTCAAATCTCGCGCGCAGTTCAAATAGCACTAACCTTTTTCTTTTATAATGTTTGTTGATTAATATATATTAAATGAATTCAAAGTAGCTCAGCTGGCAAGCTATCAGCGCGTTAACCTCAATGACCTGGGTTCAAGTCCCAGGTCTTGCAAAATTCAATATTATTTTTCAACTTGAATTCACATGCAGCGCTAACATTAGAGCTCACCATGCACACTCCAAAATGCATTGTCCACGTGTCCCAGGAGGTCTATCAAAGGGTTCAGAACAAAGGCATATGGTGGAGGCCAGTCAAAGCATCACACAAGATTGGAAAAGTCAACAAACTTTCAGCAAATGGGCCAGGCTTTTCAAATCTGAACCTCCAATTTTGGGGTCTACCCCCCTGGTTTGCCTTATTAATTTTTATTCTTTCTTTAACTTTTCTTTTTTTATATTTCTTTTGCTATTTATTTAATTAATTATTTTTACATAAATATAATAAAAACATCATAAAAATCAAAAAATGCCAAAATACATAATTTATATTATAATTATTTTCATAAATAATAACATGTAAATATTTAGTTTTAATTAGGTTTTCAACTTTAATTCCTTTTAATAAAAATCAAAACAAAAACATAGAATTAGGTTAATGACTTTTTCCTTTTAACTTTCCTTGTTTTTTGCCATAGTATTAGTGTTTTTCATAATTAAACTAGGGTTGCATTTTAGGTTAGATTTTAATTCTTTTAATAACTAAAATCCAAAAAAATAGAGTTTAGGTTTAATAACTTTTTATTTTCTTTTTTTTAATTTTCCTTTTTTCAGAATAATAATATTATTTATTTATTTTCATAAATTTAAAAATGCACATAAATTAATTTAGAATTAAATTAGGTTAAAAGTCAATATTTTCATAATAAACTTAAAAGACATTAGAACTAGGATTTTAATTTTAATTAATTTTTCTTTTTTTCTTTTAAATCTAAAAAACACAAAAATACCATTTTTCATTTAATTTTAATTTTAGATAACTTAATTATTTTAATTCTTTTAAAGGGTTCAACGCCCTCGCATTTGATTATTTTCTTTTTTCGCGCGTTTCATTTATTTCTTTTGTGAATATAATGTACTTGTACCAAAGCCATGTAATAACTATTAGACATTTCTTTTCTGCAATTTATTTTAAAACGGGTCTGGATTAATTTGGCGTTGTAGACCCTCGCCCTTTGTAATAGCGTAGGACTTTTATCTTTTCCGCACTTTAAATTCCCGCACTTTTAACTGTTAAATAATAACATGAAAGAATGAATGCCCAAAAATAAAATCGAATCGTTAGATCACCAATGCATGACAAGACAAACCATAAACTGAAAATGACACACAATTCGCACACACCACCCCTAGGGTACGCCTCACTGTTGCCTTTCGAAAGGTGATCGTCGAGTATAAGACATTTTAGTAAGTCCTTATGTTCCATTGATCTAGTTGCCTCGAAACAAGTTGCCTCGGAATAGTTGCCTCGGAATAAAAGATCAATGGCATAAGGGTAGCTTCTAAGGTGTCTTCCCATTGCTCCGGTGATCACCACGTCCTTAAACTCGAATTGACCCGAACACCTCCAACAGTGGTGCTACCTACCTCTCAATGGTGGGATGGCACTACTTTAAAGGACATTTTACACAGACGAATTCCTTAGGGTAGGTAGGTTCTCAAGGATACTTGCTCTAATTTCAAACAAAACAAAATACTTTTCACACCAACGCACTTTCAAAAACTTTCAAAACAAACTTTTCAAACACTCTGATGTACGAGTTGAACTGAAACTTTTCAAAGAATATTTTTGAAACCCACATTGAAAAGCAAGCAAACAATTTTGAAAACACATTGAGCAAGTATCTAAGAGCCCATGGATAACCATGGATAGAAAGGGTGCTAACACCTTCCCTTTCTATAACCTACCTCCCGAACCGAGAGCAATCTCTTTAAAGGAATTTTTCTGTGCTTTTGTCCTTTCCATTTGGAGAAAATAGAAGACGGTGGCGACTCTTGCTTCCGCGACATTTCGCGAACCAGCGTTAAACAGTCAGTTCCAGATCCACCGATCACAGAACTGGCGACTCTGCTGGGGACTAACTTAAAGTGAGGTGTACCTTAGGACTAAGATCACTGTGTTTTCAATTGCTTTCCTTGTTTGCTTTAAATTGTGGGTTGCTTGGGAGTTCTATAGATCCTAACCCGGATCTGGGGGATACCTTCTTAGAAAGTAGCAACAAGGCTGTGAGGGAACTGTGCGGGGTATACCGACATGGTTGAAACAGTCTGCTACGTTGATGTGGCACTTTGGTGTGTACCGGTAACCCTTGAGTCAGTCAAGGAGAGTACGGGGCCTCCGCGTGGTGTCGTGAAGCATCAACAGACCTTAGGAACCTTAATTGAACTATCTTGGCCTCTTTAGGGTAGTGAGATAACTGACTTTGGTGCAGTCCGAGGTTGGTTGATACTCGATACTACACTCAATTGAGGGTTGCTTTCCTGGAATATTTCGGTCGCCAGTTCAGTGGCTAAATCGAAACGATGAACAATGAAAGCAATCCCGTGATATTGGGAACCTTAGAACCCGGTTACTTTGAATAGGACAGGTTGAACCCACCAACTTCAAGAGGGTACTACCCAGACTCCATGCTGGCCTAAACTCTAAGGGCTCTCTTGTGTGACTTGTGTGCCTTCCTACTTGAACTACTTGCAGGCTTATTACCTGACATTTGTCTCTTGCAGGTTGTGTTTGTAGTCCTTAATTAGGAATCATAACAGGGTATCCTAAGTTTTCTTGCAGGTTTTTGCAGTCCTTAATTAGGACTCATAACAGGGTTACTTACATTACCCCATGCATATCATGACATCATACCATTGCATACATCCTAACCCATTTCAAGGATCTCAAGGGCTTGTGATGCAGGTCATATAAATCAAATATCTAGCAAGGGGCAAAGAGGATTTATTTTCCTCTAGCCAATGAAGTCAGGGGCTATGACCCACTGGATATGGTGAGCCTTTGACCCGTGACAAAGGACTCTCTACAATAGGAAGTACTTTCAATCAAGTTGCCAGTTTCCAACTCTAACAAGTTTCTCTGTTTACCCCACGAGGTCCTTGAAATCATTGCATGCATATCATACATATCATTACATAACAGGTACCCTTCCCCTGCAGGTTGCTTACCTTCTTCGCTGTTTATTTCAGCAGTCTCGTCATGAATCCTGAATCATCAACCGAGGCATCTATCAAGGCTCTTCAGGCGCAGAACGTCCAATTTCAGGCGCAGAACGCCCAATTTCAAGAGCTGATCAAGGGCTTGGCTCAGGGTCAACAAGAGTTGAAGACCATGCTTTTGAAGAAGACCAAGAAGAAGAGGAGGACTGTGCTATTTAACACTGGGCGCAGACTCGGGAACACTTTGGTTGAAGCTGAAAGGACTCCTCCATCTGTGACAGAAGGTAGTCACCAAGAAAGGGAGGTCACTACTCCTGTGGGCTCTGATACTGAAACAGACTTCAACGACGAACAGTACCCTCCTGCTGAAGACCGGTACAAACAGCTGGAAGACAGATTAAAGGCTATGGAAGTTCAGCAGGTGCCTGGATTGGATTTCGGAGAATTGGGGTTATCTACTGGGGTGGTGATCCCACACAAGTTCAAAACACCTGCCTTCGTGAAGTATGATGGGGCTTCCTGTCCCAAGATGCACCTCCGTTCTTATGTAAGGAAGATCCAGCCTTACACAGCAGACAAGAACTTGTGGATCCACTTCTTCCAGGAAAGTCTTTCAGGGACTCACCTCGAATGGTTCTATCAACTGGATGGGACCAAAGTTCGTAACTGGGAGGAGTTGGCGACTGCTTTCTATAAGCAGTACCAGTACAATGCCGACCTTGCTCCCACACGTACCCAACTCCAGGGTATGTCGTTGGGGTCAAGTGAAGGTTTCAAGGAGTACGCACAAAGATGGAGAGACCTTGCTGGAAGGGTGCAACCTCCGTTAACTGACCGGGAACTCGTTGATATGTTCTTGGGGACCCTATCCGGGCCATTCTTCAATCACCTCATTGGTAACTCATCTGCTGGATTTACCGACCTCATCCTGACTGGCGAAAGAATTGAAGCTGGTATCAAGTCGGGGAAGATTCAAGAGGCCACACCTTCTGATATTCATAAAAAACCTTACACGGGAAAGAAGGAATCCAATGCTGTATACAGTCAAAAGAGTCGCCGTGATCAACATGCAGGGGCAGTCATGATCTCTGGTTCTGCACCACGCCGTCAACCACAAAGGGGAAACCAGCAAAGGCCGGAAGGGCCTAAAAGGCAATTTACCAACATTAACATGCCTTGGTCACAAGCATTGCAGCATATGGTGAAGATGAACCTGATTGCAGTAATCAACCCTCCTGCCAATCCTAAGACCTCCTCTCCTAGCTACAATCCAGAAGCAAGGTGTGCCTATCATTCTGATAGCCCGGGGCACGATACTGAGGACTGTTGGGCACTGAAGTACAAAATTCAGAACATGATCGATGCCAAAGAGATCGAGTTCGAGCCTGCTGAGACTCCCAACGTGATCACCGCTCCATTGCCAAAGCATGGCTAGATTTTTGTTCATTTGATTTCAAGTTGTATTTTTCCTTTTCTTGTTCAGATAAACAATTATTGTGTTAAACTCTTTTATTTCATGAATGCATTACACATGTCTGTCTTGAATTAATTATGTTTACTATGCTTAAAACTGCTTTCATATTTTTTGCGATGGTCAATTCTTAATTGAAAATTCTAAACCTCTTGAGGGAGGATGACGAAAACAATACCACAATCTACAGTATGCTTTTGAACAGACCCCGCTGATGAGGTACAGGCATTGTTTCAATTCCTAAACACTGGAGTTATAAGGATGATAATCCCTCGTTAACCCATCAGAGCCAAAGAAGTAGGAGTTTGTATTTTCGAAAATCAAAACCCTTAATCATAACCTGGGGCAGGGTAGTTCTCTCAGTCGATCCAAGTGCACAATGAATGTCACTAAATGAGTTTTTTAAAAACAAAAGACAGTGATGGTTCCGAACAATCAATAAAGACAGGCAGTCATTATCAAAAAAATTTCATGAATGAAAAGCCCAAAAAGTCAAAACCAATAAAGAAGACTTACCAAACTGGGGCACCCCGCTGACTGTAATTCCAAAAAGGAAACAGTTCAGGCAAAAAAAGAAAGGGATAACAAAAATCAAGAAATAGGTCTCACAAACCCTCAGCAAAAAAGGGGATGATTGCCTATTCAAATAAACGTTCAATATCCGAATCATCACCGGAAAATCAGAGCAAAGACTCAAACAAGGTCTAACGCACGATCAACTGAGTTTAGGTTTGGAGAACATCACGAAGAGCGGGTGGGTACAAATAATTTGAGCCTTTATCCTTTGTTTCTTAAACCGTGAACCAGGCCACGATATAACTCTTAAAAGTCCTAGCTGAAGCATGGGTTAGTTCGAAAGCATACTGTTACGAAGGTATCCTGACTCCTGAAGGTTTGCTGTAAAATATTGAGTTGACATCGCACTGTATTACAAAAAATGCATTTTCAAAATTCAAGACAGACATAGACTTTTGCATTCTTAAAATAACCTTGTTTGCATATGACTACTTGTTTGAACAAGCAGGGAAATTCGCACGATGAACACCTTGTGAACAGAAGAACCTCCAATCAAGGGGCACATTGCTCATTATCTGGGGCATGGCAAAATACTTCCAACAGGGGCAACTCCCTACATTCTGAGAGCGTGGACATAGTCGAAAAAAATACTGCGCATAATCAAAGACCCGCTAGGTTGACATACCTAGGCAAAAATAAGGGCTTCCCGGCGAACTAAAAGGGTTCAGGCAAAATGAAGGGATGAAACGAAAAACATGTACACCCGGCAAGTCGAAAACCTGAAAAGGCGGCTTGGGCAAAAATGGGTATCCCGGTGGACTGAAAACCCGAAAGGGCGGTCCAGGCAAAAGTTAGGGATCGAAGCGTACGACTATGTTCCGGTATCTCGTCACTTGCCTACCCGAAGATTTGTCGATCACCCGCACAGGTATCCTCTTCCCTCACCTCCGAAGCAGGGGCAATAATGAGCTATCCAGGCGATCCAATTGCTCTGTCAACCAAATTACAAAGGACAGATCAACATAAAAATGATTACCATCTACCTTTACAAATTCCAGATCGTGGGCTAACGTCCGAGACCAAACAGGACAATTATCCACTTAATCAAAATCATGCAACCCAACACCGGTTTCTGCTCAACCTTCAGACAAAGTCACACACAGACTCCTCCTCCATAAGATGACCTAACCCCGGTTCATCAAGAAGTTTTACACAAACTTATCCCGAAGCAACCTTACCCCGGTTCCTCCAGAAGTTTTTACACAAACTTATCCAAGTAACCTTACCCCGGTTCCTCCAGAGATTTTTACACAAACTCAACCAAATAACCTTACCCCGGTTCCTCCAGAAGTTTTTACACAAACTTATCCAAGTAACCTTACCCCGGTTCCTCCAGAGATTTTTACACAAACTCAACCAAATAACCTTACCCCGGTTCCTCCAGAAGTTTTTACACAAACTTATCCAAGTAACCTTACCCCGGTTCCTCCAGAAATCTTACATGGATTTATCACAAGTAACCTTACCCCGGTTCGTCAAGAAGTTTTACACGAACTTATCCCGAAGTGACCTAACCCCGGTTCCTCCAGAAGTCTTACATGGACCTATCTCAAGATGACCTAACCCCGGTTCATCAAGAAGTTTTACACAAACTTATCCTGCCGTAACCTAACCCCGGTTCCTCCAAGAGTCTCACATGGACCTACCTCAAGATGACCTAACCCCGGTTCATCAAGAAGTTTTACACAAACTTATCCTGCCGTAACCTAACCCCGGTTCCTCCAAGAGTCTCACATGGACCTATCTCAAGATGACCTTACCTCGGTTCGTCAAGAAGTTTTACACGAACTTATCCTGCGGCAACCTAACCCTGGTTCCCCCCAGAAGTCTTACATGGATTTAGCTCAAGATAACCTCACCCCGGTTCATCAAGAAGTTTTACATGAACTTACCTCACCAAGCAACCCTACATCGGTTCCCTCTCTTCAAGATGCAGTTTTACATGGACTCGTCACCCAGAAACCCTACACAGGTTCTCCCTTTCCAAAAAAACGAAGTTTTACACGAACTCATCATCAAAGTAACCCTACCCAGGTTCCTTCTCCATTTCAGATACAGTTTTACACAAACTCATCAGCATGCAACCCTACATAGGTTCCCCCTTTCAACTTATAAAATTACATTCCAAAACTCCCCAGAAGAGTCCAATCCAGTTTCCCCAGGAAAATTGGAATTCATCTCTCCAAGCAGTAAGCTTATCCCCAGTAGATTCTGGAAGCTTATCCCCTCGCAGAGCACGAACGCGTCGTCCGGCTTTATTCAAAGAGTTATTTCCTTAACAGGATATAACTGGGTTATCCTCAGCCAAAAGCCACGGAAAGGTCATCGTCAACATAGTTCTTTCCTATCCCCAACGAAGTCCATTAACACTTCCAACAACAAAGACATCCTCAGCAAATTACTGCTATCAACATTCAGCAAAGTATCTCTATTCCCACAGAGTATTGCTTCCCAGCATGATCGCTAGAGTATCTTTTCTCCCCGCAGAATCTTCCATTCGCCAAGTTTATTCCGCAACGGAGTCATCTTCTCCTACCGGTATCCTTGCAGTTATCATCCCCAGCGGAAGCAAAATCTATTCTTCGACATCAGCCCAGGATACGACTTCCCGGCACCCGTCAAGGATTCACTTTCCTAGACAAAAACATACATAAAACATCACATACATCATTATAGCATGCATGTACACATCATATCTTACAAATCTCATTTATGTTGAGAACATCATTGCTTGATCCATATCATGCATTGCATATGACTGACTTTTACCTTTCAGGAAAGATCCAGTTAAGTTCTCAAGCTACATTTCAAGACCTAGACTGGTTCAGTTAAATCGTCCCAAGATTTTCCTGATGCTTATCCAGTCAAAGGCCTTCTCTGGTTCAGTCAGATCAACCTTAAGATCTCCCTGATGCTTATCCCATTGAAGACATTTCAAGACCTAGACCGGTTCAGTTAAATCGTCCCAAGATTTTCCTGATGCTTATCCAGTCAAAGGCCTTCTCTGGTTCAGTCAGATCAACCTTAAGATCTCCCTGATGCTTATCCCTTTGAAGACATTTCAAGACCTAGACCGGTTCAGTTAAATCGTCCCAAGATTTTCCTGATTGCTTATCCAGTCAAAGGCCTTCTCTGGTTCAGTTAAATCGTCCCAAGATTTTCCTGATGCTTATCCCTTTGAAGACATTTCAAGACCTAGACCGGTTCAGTTAAATCGTCCCAAGATTTTCCTGATTGCTTATCCAGTCAAAGGCCTTCTCTGGTTCAGTCAGATCGACCTAAGATCTCCCTGATGCTTATCCCATTGAAGACATCTCAAGACCTAGACCGGTTCAGTTAAATCGTCCCAAGATTTTCCTGATGCTTATCCAGTCAAAGGCCTTCTCTGGTTCAGTCAGATCGACCTTAAGATCTCCCTGATGCTTATCCCATTGAAGACATCTCAAGACCTAGACCGGTTCAGTTAAATCGTCCCAAGATTTTCCTGATGCTTATCCAGTCAAAGGCCTTCTCTGGTTCAGTCAGATCGACCTAAGATCTCCCTGATGCTTATCCCATTGAAGACATCTCAAGACCTAGACCGGTTCAGTTAAATCGTCCCAAGATTTTCATGATGCTTATCCAGTCAAAGGCCTCTCTGGTTCAGTCAGATCGACCCTAAGATCTCCCTGATGCTTATCCCAGTAGAAGACACCCCAGATTTTTCTCAACGAGCGTTGTTGAAGTTAAAGTCACCCAAGGCTCTCTTACCATTCATGCTAAGGAAGTAATCATCCCTGGTTCTTTCATCGCCGTTTGAAGCTCCAGACTCAGCTCCTGTAACCAGTCAGGACACATCTAAACATCAGCTCCTGCAACGTGTCAGGTATTCATTTTTCTGTTTTGCAGGTATGCAGGTTCTCGCCAAGGAATCTCTTATGCAATCAAACATCCAGATGGCATCTATAAGCCCATTCCACCATCATTGCTAACATGTGAGCGCAAATTTCCGGGCACTCTAGTGTCCAATCATCTTCTACCCTCGGATTACGAAAGGCACGTCCGCCAATCTGCATCCTCAGGTCTAAGAAGATTGAACAGGGGCAACTGTTATACCCCAAAATTTGCCCTCCCATATTCCTCAAGAAATTGCCAAGCCAAGTTACAAAATTTCCCAAGGGTTGTGCAGTGCAACAGTCTCCCATCCAGTCAAAATTAGGGTTTTGAGTCTGATCAAGAAAAGGAAGTTTTCAAAGGCTCAATCAAGTCTCATATGCTTACAAACATGGTCAAGCATCCTCATATCAAGTTTCAAAGCATTCAGCTCAAGATTGCACAGTCAAAACCCTAAATTGCACTACAGTCAACTGTAAGGGCAAAATGGTCATTTGGCAGTCAAAAGTTCAAATTTTTGGTCAACATATCATTTTGAAGCCATAAACATCATTTGATCAATGCTTGATCATGATTCTCAAAATTTGGCTCAGAAATCATCAAAGATGCAAAAGTTGCTATATTTGGACAGCTGGAAAAGTCAACTGAAATTGACCAGAGCATAACTTTCACATGGATTATCAGAAAAATTCCATCCAAAGCTCATTTTTAAGAGAAAGACATTTCCTATAACTCATCTTCATACTTCAAGTCCAAGAAATGCTCTCACAAAAAGTTATCAATTTCAACATTATAGGTCATTTTCAAAAGTCAACAAAAAGGGACTTTAAGTCAAAGGCCATAACTTGAGATTGGAAAATCAAAATGACATGGGACCAAAGGCATTGGTTAAAGGACTCAAAGACCTTTCCAAAATGTCCAAGAACATGTGAAAAGCTTAAAAATTGAGCAAGTTATGCCTTGTAGAAGTTGGGAAATTTTGGTGAAATGGCAAAAGTCAACTATCTTTGAAAATCCAATTTTTGACAAAAGGGCCCCATTTTTTCCACTTGGCTCATCCTTGTCATGCCACACACGTGTCCCATGGTTAATTTCAAGACCAAATATTGATTTTTTTATTTTATTTAATTTTTGATGATTTAATTCATTTTAATTCTTTGAAAATTCAAATAAAATTTAAAAACCAATGGAATAGTGTCATGTGAACTTGGACAACTTCTATGTATCATGAACCAACTCAAGAAATCAGGCTAGGGTTCATTTGCACACTAGGTCTAGGTTTTGGCTAAAAAGGAGGAAAAATGGTTAATGGAAGAAACCCTAAGACCAATTCTCTCACAAGCATGAATTAAGGCCAAAGAACAAGCCAATTCCATTCCATGATCATCACTGAGTCAAACCCTAACTATAACACCTCATAAGCTGCGCCCAAACAAGCATTGGCAGATTGAAAATTTTGGATAAAAACTCAAATCTGATTTCAAGGTTGGAGGATCTTTCAAGCCTTAATTCTTTTCCCATTAGCATCCTGAGGCACTCCTGAACGAATCTCAATCACAAACAACAACAAAAGCGTAAGGAATTGGTGGATCATACTCAAACTGTACAGAAAAATTATTGAAATCGTGCATCATTCTTTAAGCATCCTTGGCACTTTTTCTTTGTGGATTTATGTTCCTTATGAGTTTCTAGAGCTAACTGTTAGGTTTAATTGCATTGTTGTGCCATATACATGAACTTGCCATGCGAGAATTCTAGGGTTTCAGGTTTCTGAAATTGGGGATTTTGCGTAGAGGAAAAATTAGGACTCAGGACCACCATGGTTGAACTCAGCGTTTAGAGACGAAGAAGAAGCACACCTCGCGAACAATTTATGAAGCTTGTGGACCTAATCGCTATTTTTTGAAAGCTAGCTTCAGACCACGCATGAAAAACCGTGGCCAATGTGTTTTCTTTTTACAGGGATGAAGATGATGATGTCGTGTCATCCAGGGACAGGTCAGGTCAAATCTCGCGCGCAGTTCAAATAGCACTAACCTTTTTCTTTTATAATGTTTGTTGATTAATATATATTAAATGAATTCAAAGTAGCTCAGCTGGCAAGCTATCAGCGCGTTAACCTCAATGACCTGGGTTCAAGTCCCAGGTCTTGCAAAATTCAATATTATTTTTCAACTTGAATTCACATGCAGCGCTAACATTAGAGCTCACCATGCACACTCCAAAATGCATTGTCCACGTGTCCCAGGAGGTCTATCAAAGGGTTCAGAACAAAGGCATATGGTGGAGGCCAGTCAAAGCATCACACAAGATTGGAAAAGTCAACAAACTTTCAGCAAATGGGCCAGGCTTTTCAAATCTGAACCTCCAATTTTGGGGTCTACCCCCCTGATTTGCCTTATTAATTTTTATTCTTTCTTTAACTTTTCTTTTTTTATATTTCTTTTGCTATTTATTTAATTAATTATTTTTACATAAATATAATAAAAACATCATAAAAATCAAAAAATGCCAAAATACATAATTTATATTATAATTATTTTCATAAATAATAACATGTAAATATTTAGTTTTAATTAGGTTTTCAACTTTAATTCCTTTTAATAAAAATCAAAACAAAAACATAGAATTAGGTTAATGACTTTTTCCTTTTAACTTTCCTTGTTTTTTGCCATAGTATTAGTGTTTTTCATAATTAAACTAGGGTTGCATTTTAGGTTAGATTTTAATTCTTTTAATAACTAAAATCCAAAAAAATAGAGTTTAGGTTTAATAACTTTTTATTTTCTTTTTTTTAATTTTCCTTTTTTCAGAATAATAATATTATTTATTTATTTTCATAAATTTAAAAATGCACATAAATTAATTTAGAATTAAATTAGGTTAAAAGTCAATATTTTCATAATAAACTTAAAAGACATTAGAACTAGGATTTTAATTTTAATTAATTTTTCTTTTTTTCTTTTAAATCTAAAAAACACAAAAATACCATTTTTCATTTAATTTTAATTTTAGATAACTTAATTATTTTAATTCTTTTAAAGGGTTCAACGCCCTCGCATTTGATTATTTTCTTTTTTCGCGCGTTTCATTTATTTCTTTTGTGAATATAATGTACTTGTACCAAAGCCATGTAATAACTATTAGACATTTCTTTTCTGCAATTTATTTTAAAACGGGTCTGGATTAATTTGGCGTTGTAGACCCTCGCCCTTTGTAATAGCGTAGGACTTTTATCTTTTCCGCACTTTAAATTCCCGCACTTTTAACTGTTAAATAATAACATGAAAGAATGAATGCCCAAAAATAAAATCGAATCGTTAGATCACCAATGCATGACAAGACAAACCATAAACTGAAAATGACACACAATTCGCACACACCACCCCTAGGGTACGCCTCACTGTTGCCTTTCGAAAGGTGATCGTCGAGTATAAGACATTTTAGTAAGTCCTTATGTTCCATTGATCTAGTTGCCTCGAAACAAGTTGCCTCGGAATAGTTGCCTCGGAATAAAAGATCAATGGCATAAGGGTAGCTTCTAAGGTGTCTTCCCATTGCTCCGGTGATCACCACGTCCCTAAACTCGAATTGACCCGAACACCTCCAACAGTGGTGCTACCTACCTCTTAATGGTGGGATGGCACTACTTTAAAGGACATTTTACACAGACGAATTCCTTAGGGTAGGTAGGTTCTCAAGGATACTTGCTCTAATTTCAAACAAAACAAAATACTTTTCACACCAACGCACTTTCAAAAACTTTCAAAACAAACTTTTCAAACACTCTGATGTACGAGTTGAACTGAAACTTTTCAAAGAATATTTTTGAAACCCACATTGAAAAGCAAGCAAACAATTTTGAAAACACATTGAGCAAGTATCTAAGAGCCCATGGATAACCATGGATAGAAAGGGTGCTAACACCTTCCCTTTCTATAACCTACCTCCCGAACCGAGAGCAATCTCTTTAAAGGAATTTTTCTGTGCTTTTGTCCTTTCCATTTGGAGAAAATAGAAGACGGTGGCGACTCTTGCTTCCGCGACATTTCGCGAACCAGCGTTAAACAGTCAGTTCCAGATCCACCGATCACACATAGTAACTTTAAATTCCGTAATTTATCGCTTTTATATATAACATGCTAGTAATTAGGGTTTGTATGGAAAGACTAAAACCAATACTTAGAAAACCCTAATTCAAGACAAAAACAAGCATGAAAACAATACATTTGCACACAAGCACCCCTAGGGTTATTCCACTTGGTTGCCTTATACAAAATGGTCATATTACGAATGTAAGGTATCTTAGCAAAAACAAAGCAAATACAAGATCATGGTCCCTCGATGACGCTATCTAAGTTGCCTTTCAAATGATCTTAGTCCCTAAAAAGAATGCTAAGATACCTTGCAACATTGCTAATCATGGTTATACGATGACCCCCATCCGTTCCGTTTACATCCAAAGATAGAGTTACTTACCAAATCGATGGTAAGATAACAATGTCAAAGGAAAAAGGAAATGAACATGAAAGAATTTTGAGTAGGTAGAATGCTCCTAATTACTTGCTCAATTTCAAAACAAAACATCCTTGCTATTTTCAAAACAAACACCTACACTTTCAAAACATCTTTAAAAACTTGAAAACATTTTTAAAAAGATCAAACATCTTTGTATACATTCTTACAAACAAGAATCATTACAAAGATTGCCTAAAAATTGGCCTCTTTACAAAATACTTTCAAAAACCACACCAAGCACAATTTCAAACAAAAAAGCAAGTGATCTAGCAAGTAACTAAGAGCCCATGGAAAACCATGGATGAAAAGAATGCTAGTACCTTCCCTTTTCATAATCTACCCCCCAAACTCAAGAAATAATCTCAAAGGTCTTTCATGTGCTTTTCCACCTTTCCTTTTGGATAAAAAAAGTCGGTGGCGACTCTTGTTAACCGCAACATTTGTGATCAAACGCAAAACCTTCAAATCAGTTCTCTCACCGTATCACAACAGTCAAACTTCATAATTTTTTATCCACATCAACATTTTAAACTCATATGTATCATTTGATCAAGTTTGGACCATAATTCCTCAAGAAATTTGATCAAATCATCAAAAGGGCAAAATGGTCAAAATTAAGGTTTTGATTGAGAAGGAGAAATTTCTGATTTTTTGACCTAGCAAATGGTCAATTGGTTTGAAGCATGATTTCAAGAGTTCAATTTCATCATTTTAATCTAATGGCATGACCTAAAACATTGCTCAAGATCAATTGGATTGATAGTGAATTTTCATTCAACTGATCAAAAAGTCAACTGTATACTGAAAAGTCAAACTTTGACTTTTTGGTCAAAGTTCAATGTCAAAGATCACAATTCATAAAAACATGTCAAAATATGAAACTTATTCATCAAGAAATCTAAAAGTTAAGATTTCATTTTGAAAAGTCAAAGTTTTCTAACTTAGAAATTTTTCTAAGTGTTTAAACTTCATGTTTTTTTCATAACTTTAATCCAAATTTTCACCATGATGCAAGATAATTTAAAAGAAACTTCCAACATGAAAGTTGTAGATCTACCTGAAATATACAACTTTTCTTCACATAACTTCTCCTAAAAGTGCTTGGATCTTAAGTTATTAATTCATAAAGTCATGGTCATGAAACAAAAACACTTGTGAAATTTTGCCCTAATTTGGTCAGGATTTTGACCCAACTTCATGGCACTTTTTCATATAGTTCCAATGGGAATCTTCAAAATAAATTCAAAGATGGATTGTAAATCACATTTCAATCTTTCCAAAGTCTTCAAGAACTCTTTGATATCATTTTTTAGTAGGGAGAATCGAAGAGATGAAGTTAGGGTTTTATCACTTGAATTACAAGTCATTTTGTGATGAACAAATTCAAAATTCAAAGTTATGCTGCATAACCTTTACTTTTCAGGCCTCAAACTTGTTAGGAACTCCATAATTAATTTCTTGCACAGCTGTTAGAGGTCTCATTTAAAGCATTCAATGCATGACCATGCTTTATATCCATTTTGGGAAGAAAGTGCACATTGCCATTTTGATAAAGTGGCTTTTTGCACAAAACTTGTTCTTGAGGCTTGCACTTGTTCTCTTCTGATCATACATGTCTCATAACACATGAGAAATGTTTTAGACACTTACAATCACCCAGCCCATGTGTGATTGGTGGAAATAGAACTGACTGTTTTTGTAAGCTGGTTCGCGAAATGTCGCGGTAAGCAAGAGTCGCCACCGTCTTTTATGTTCTCCAACATGGAAAGGACAAAAGCACAACAAAATTCCTTATTCGAGAATGTTTCTCGGTTCGGGAGGTAGATTTATAGAAAGGGAAGGTGTTAGCACCCTTTCTATCCGTGGTTATCCACGGGCTCTTAGGTACTTGCTCTTCTGTTTTCAAAATTGTTTGCTTTTCAAGTGTGAGTGGGTTTTGAAAAAGTTTTGTTTGAAAAATTTCTAAGTAACTCTTGTATCTGTCCTCAAGAGTGTATGAAAAATTTGTTTGAAAACTTTTTGAAATTATGGGTGCGAAAAGTTTTTGTTTTGTTTGAAAGAGCAAGTATCCAGGAGAATCTACCCACTCTAAGGAATTAGGTTGTGTAAGAGTCCTTTAGATAGTGATATCCCACCATTGAGAGGTAGGTAGCACCGTCGTTGGAGTTATTCGGGTCAATTCGATTATAGGACAGTGTGGTCACCGAAGCAATAGTAGGATACCTTAGAAGTAACCCTAGTATCCTAGATCCTTTTTATCCGAGGCAACCGTTTCGAGGCAACTGGATCTTAGATAGGAGGGCGACCTCTAAAACACCCTATACTTGACGACCACGTTCGAGGCAACCAATGAGGCGTACCCTAGAAGTGACATGTGCTTGTGTGTTGTTTTTCAGTTTATGGTTATCTTTGCAGGTTATTTGTGAGCTACGGATTGGTTTTATTTGTCATACATTCTTTCATGCATAATTAACAGTTAGGAGTGCGGAAAATAAATTGCGAAAATGTAAATCTAACTATTACAAGGCGCGGGTCTATACATCGCCAAAAAACAAAAACCTGTTTGGAAGAAATAAACTGCGAGAAAATAAAGCAATAAAGGAGGTCTTAATTAACTATTACATTTCCGGAAGCAGTTACATAAATATAATCAAAATAAATAAATACGCGCGAATAGAAATTTAATCGGGAACGTCTTGAGGGTGTTGACCCTTTTTTAGAATTAAATTAAACATTAAACCTAATTAACTAATTGATTATTTAATTAAAGAAAAAAATGTTTTTTTTGTGTTTTTTATATTTTTAATGAAAATAAAATAAAAAAGGAAATTAAAAGTTGAAAGTGAAAGACCTAATTCTAAATTAATTTTACTTATTAAAAAAAATATTAAAATTGTTCTAATTACACAACTAATTAATTAATATTAGAATTTATTTACAAAATAAGTTAATAAATAATAAAATGTTTTTTTTTGGTTTTATTGTGAAAAATGTTAATTGGTTAATTAAATACTTAATAAAACTAATAATTAATAAAAAGGGAAATTATGATAGAAAATAAAATAAAAAGAGAAAAAGGAAAAGAAAATAAGAACCCGGGGGGGGGGGGGGGGTGTTTGGGCCAGATTGGAGGTTTAGTGAAGCAATTTTGGCCCAATAAGCTTAGGCCTGCGTTGACTTTGGAATTGTCTGCATGTGCATTGACTCCTGAACACCATAGTCTTCACTCTTTGGCCATTGGATTGAGGGTTGTGGACACTTGGCAAGCTGATGCCTGGAGCGCATGATGGGACACCTTGAGAATGCCTGTATATGATTATATTGGGAAAAATATGAACAAGGAATTTGGGGGACCTGGGAATCGAACCCAGGTCCCAGTGGTCATTGCCAGCGCGTCCTTCCACTGAGCCAATTGTCTTAGTTGAAATAATAATAATAACAAAATATTATATTAGTAAATCAAACGATGCCCTGAAAAAAGAATAAAAACGCGCTTATTTTTGAAATAGCCAATCACGTATCAACACGCCATCATCTTCTTCGCGTTTCCTATAAAATAAGAGTTAGATAGCGGGGGTTTTAAACCCCCACAAACTGCAACTATCAAAAATAGCGAATAGAAATGGGTGCAAGATAAATTGAGCGCGAGGGTAGTTTTGAGTTCGTCTTGTCCTTCTGAGTTCAACCATGGGTCTTTCCAAGCCTAATTTTTCCTATATAAGAAACCCCTAATTCAAAATCTTGAAAACCCTAAATCTTATCCATGGTGATTTTCGTTCCAGGGCACCATAATCAAATTGAATTGTACCAAAAGCTTCGTATGGTCCCTCTGAACACAAAATAAACCACAAAATACGTTAATAATGCATGAATCAAAGGATGCGTTTATGGAAACAAATTCAAACCGTGTGACTTGTGCTGGGCGTTTCCTTGGGTGTTGGAGCTTGTTTGTGATTGGAAAATGTTCCTGGAAGGCCCAGCAAGGTGTTTGGATCACTCTAAGGCTTTGAATTATGTTGGAAGGTTGATTTCAGTTTTCAACTTTTCCTTGATTTTTTGGATATTGGTTTGGCCGTCTTAGGGATGTTCAGGTCGTGAATGAGGCTTGTCACACTTGCATATGTAGTAATGAATGAGAATAGGTCACATTATGAGCCAATGATCCATTACAATGATGTTTTTGGATGTCTTCATAACCACCATTAAAGGCCTTTCCAAGTTTGTTCAAATTTTGAATTCTTATGCATAAATGAGCTTGGCACGAATTTGGTATGTGGAATATGACACATGAAAGCCATTCAAACTACAAGATACCATTCCTTTAATTTTTTTTGATTTTATTTGAATTATTATGGATTAAAATGAATTAAATCCACAAAAATTAAATAAAAAATGAAAAAATAAATGTTTGGTCTTGAAATTGATCATGGGACACGTGGGTAGCATGACAAGGCTGAATCAAGTGGAGGAAAGTGGGCCCTTTTGTCAAAAATTGAAGTTTCAAGGATAGTTGACTTTTGCCATTTCACAAAAATTTCCCAACTTCTCCAATGCATATCTTGCTCAATTTTGATCATATGAACATGTTCTTAGACATTTTGGAAAGGTCTTGAATTCCTCTAACCAATGCCTTTGGTCCCATGTCATTTTTATTTACCAATATCAAGTTATGGTCTTTGACTTAAAATGCCTTTTTGTTGACTTTTGAAAATGACCTATAATGTTGAAATTGATAACTTTTTGTGAGAGCATTTCTTGGACTTGGAATGTGAAGATGAGTTGTAGGAAATGTCATCCCCTTAAAAATGAGCATTGGATGGGATTTTTCTGATGAACCATGAAAAAGTTATGCTTTGGTCAAGTTATAGTTGACTTTTCAACTGTCCAAAAATAGAAACTTTTGACACCTTGATGATTTTTGAGCCATGCTTGTGGAATCATGGTCAAGACTTGACCAAATGATGATTGTGGCTTCAAAATAAGATTTTGACCAAAATTTTTGACTTTTGACTGCCAAATGACCATTTTGCCCCTACAGTTGATTGTGAAGCAATTAGGGTTTTTGACTATGCAACTTGACCTTGTGAGCCTTGAAACTTGGCATGTAGATGCCTGACAATGTATATAGGCACATGGGACTTGATTGAGCCCTTGAAAACCTCAACTTCCTTGCAAGAACCAAAACCCTAATTTAACTGGCTTAGGAGGGTGTTTGAACTGTGCAACCCTTGAGTAGACTTGAGCAAATTGAGATGATGCTTGTCAAAACTTTGAAGAATATGGGAGGGCAAATTTTGGGGTACAACAGGTGCCCCTGTTCAATCTTCTTAGACCTGAGGATGTAGATTGGCTTGTGTGTCTTTCGTGATCCGAAGGTGGAAGATGATTGAACACTAGAGTGCCCAGAAATTTGCACTCGCATAGTAGAGTATCAGCAGTGTGACAGCGAGAATGGGCTTACAGATGCCATTTGGAGAGATGGTGGATAGGAGGATGGGCTTATAGATGCCATCTGGAGATGTGACAGAACCTTGTCGGGAATGGGCTTATAGATGCCATTTGGAGATATGATAGGTGGATGGGCTTATAGATGCCATCTGGAGGTTGTCTGTTGAACTGTAATTTTTGTAAGTTGAAAGAGGGAACCTGTGTAGGGTTTCCTGATGATGAGCTCATGTAAAGCTGCATCTTGGAAAGAAGGACACCTGTGTAGGGTTGACTGATGATGAGCTCGTGTAAAACTGCATCTTTGGAGGAAGGAAACCTGTGCAGGGTTTACTGATAATGAGTCCGTATAAGACTGCATCTGAAACGGAGAAGGAACCTGTGTAGGGTTACTTTGATGACGAGTCCGTGTAAAACCGCATCTAGAGCTGAGAAGGAAACCTGTGTAGGGTTTACTGATGACGAGTCCGTGTAAAACTACGTCTGGAGTTTGAGGAGGGAACCTGTGTGGGGTTACTTTGATGATGAGCCCATGTAAAACTGCATCCTGGAAGAAGTAAAACCTGGGTAGGGTTTCTGATGACGAGTCCGTGTAAAACTGCATCTTTGGGAAGAGAGAACCTGTGTAGGGTTTCTTTGACGACGAGCCCGTGTAAAACTACGTCTGGAGAGAGAGAACCTGTGTAGGGTTTCTTCGGGATAAGTTCGTGTAAAACTTCTGGAGGAACCGGGGTAAGGTTACTTCGGGATAAGTCCGTGTAAGACTTCTGGAGGAACTGGGGTAAGGTTACTGCAGGATAAGTTCGTGTAAAACTTTTGGATGAATCAGGGTAAGGTCATCTTGAGATAAGTCCGTGTAAGACTTCTGAAGGAACCGGGGTAAGGTTACTGTAGGATAAGTTCATGTAAAACTTCTTGATGAACCGGGGTAAGGTCATCTTGAGATAAGTCCGTGTAAGACTTCTTCTGAAAGAAAAGGAACCGGTGTAGGGTTACTTTGATGATAAGTCCGTGTAAGACTTTGTCTGAAAATTGAGAAGGAACCGGTGTAGGGTTGCCTGATGATGAGTTCATGTAAAACTACATCTTTGGTTGAGAAGGAACCGGTGCAGGGTTGCCTGTTGATGAGCCCGTGTAAGACTTCTTCTGAAAGAAAAGGAACCGGTGTAGGGTTGCCTGAGGATGATCAAGTAGATAATTGTCCTGTTTGGTTTCGGATATTAACCCATGATCAGTCGTCCACAGAATTTTCCTGGCTTGTTACCGGTGTTGATCTGGAACTGTAAAGGTAGATGGTAATCATCTTTTGATTGACTTTTTTTTGAAAAGGCAAAGTATCAGTTATATGCAATGTCATGATGTATGAGATGCATGATGTCATGATGTTCTCAAAATGAGATCGTGTCGTATGCACTTTATCATGTATGTAAGCAGGATGTACGAAATGTGAAATGTCTATGAATGTATTTTCGTCTTGGGAAAATAAATCCTTGACGAATGTCGGGAAGTTAGATCCTGGGCTGATGTTGAAGAATAGAGTTCTTCGTTTTCGCTGGGGGTGATGATTGCAAGAATAAACCGGTAGGAGAAGATGACTCCGTTGGGGAATAAACCTGATGAAGAGATTACTCTGCGGGGAATTACTCTGTGGGGAGAGATACTTCGCTGAGATTTTGGTGATAACTCCGCTGGAGATTCTGTTGCTAAGTTATGTTGGAAGATTTGATGAACTCCGCTGGGGGTAGGAAGAATTTCGCCGAGGACGATCTTTTCGTGGTAATTAGCTGAGGATAACCCAGTTATAAGCTCTGGTGGGGAATAACCTTTGAATAAAGCCGGGGAGATGCGTTCGTACTCTGCAGGGGATAAGCTTCCAGAATCTACTGGGGATAAGCTTCCAGAATCTACCGGGGAGGTGGATACAACTCTCCTAGGGAAACTTTTGAGACTGTACTGGGGAAGTGGCTCCACTGGGGTGTCTTGTATTCCGCCGGGGAACAATATTATATTAAGACTGCCGGGGATGCTTGCTTAGGAACGTTTGTATACTCTGGAGAATATTGAGATTTTATGGGGATACCCAACTTCCTTAAGGCTGACAGTAGGCTAACTCTGCTTGGGGAGAGCGTTGTTGACTTGTTGGGGATACTGTGCCTTTTCGGGGCTGCCGGGAGACCAACTCTGCTCGGGGGAGAGTATTGTTGAACCTTGTCTTACTCCCGGGGAGTGGAGGTATCTTGGTCGAGTTCTTCAGCCGACCTTACCTTGGTACCTTGGTTGACAGAGCAACTAGATCGCTTGGACAACTCATTATTGCCCCTGTTTCTGATGTGGGAGAAGAAGATACCTTGTGGAGGTGCTTGATAACTGCCGATTGACAAATCTTCTTCTGGTAGGCAAGTGACGAGATGACGGGACATAGTCGTACGCTTTTGATCCCTAAATTTTGCCTGGACCGCCCTCTCGGGTTTTCAGTCCATCGGGATACCCATTTTTGCCCAAGCCGCCTTTTCAGGTTTTCGACTTGCCAGGTGTACAAATTTTTCTATTTCATCCCTTATTTTTGCCCGAACCCTTTTGGTTCGCCGGGAAGCCCTTATTTTTGCCTAGGTGTGTCAACCTTGCGGGTCTTTGATTATGCACGGTGTTTTTTCGACTATGTTCGTGCTCTCAGGACGCAGGGAGTTGTCACTGTCAGTAGTGCAGTGTTACCATGCCACCAGAAGATCTTCGCTTGATCGTCTAATGCCCCAAGTGATCCAGATGGAGATTTGCCCCAAGTTGGTTGGCCTTTTGAGAGATTCTCCGAATCTTGACTTAACTGCCCCAGATGATAGACCATGATCATGTCTGTCCATTGGTTGGAAGTACTTTTGTTCACTTAGATATTCGTCGTGCGAATTTCTCAGCTGTTCGAACAAATAGTCATATGCAAACAGTGTTATATCAAGAATGCAAAGCTTATGTCTGTCTTGAAGTTTTTGAAAATGCATTTTTCATAAAAACAAGTGAATTTTTTTTTAAAACTGTGATGTCAACTCGTTATTTTACCGCAAGCCTTAAGGAGTCAGGATACCTTTCGCGACAGTATGCCTTCGAACTAACCCACGCTTCAGCTAGGACTTTTAAGGGTTATAACGTGGCCTGGTTCACGGTTTAAGAAACAAAGAATAAAGGCTCAAATTATATTTGTACCCACCCGCTCTTCGTGATATTCTTCGATCCTAAACTCCGCTAATCGTGCGTTAGACCTTGTTTGAGTCTTCGTCCTGATATACCGGTGATGATTCGAATGTTGACAATTTATTTGGAATAGGCAGTCATTCCTTTTTTGGTTGAGGGTTTGTAGGACCTCTTTCTTTTTTGATTTCGTTATCCCTGTTTTTTGCCTGAACTGTTTCTTTCATGATCACAGTCAGCGGGATGCCCCAGTTTTGTAAGTCTCCTTCATAGGTTTTGACTTAATGGGCTTTTATTTTTAGGAGATAATGACTGCCTGTCTTTATGATTATTCGGAGCCATCACTGTCTTTTGTTTGGTAAGGATTCCTTTGGTGCCATTCGTTGTGCACTTGAATCAGCTGAGAGAACTACCCTGCCCCAGGTTATGATTAAGGGTTTTAATTTTTGAAAAGAAAACTCCTACTTCTTTGGCTCAAAGGGGTTGACGAGGGATTATCATCCTTATAACTCCAGTGTTTATGAATTGAAACAATGCATGTACCTCATCAGCGGGGTCTGTTCAAAAGCATATTGTAGATTGTGGTATCGTTTTCGTCATCCTCCCTCAAGAGGCTTAGAATTTTCAATCGAGAGTTGAACATCAAGAAAAAATAAAAGCAATTTTGAATATAGAGAACACAATTACTTCAAAACAGACACGTGTAATGCATTAATGAAATAATAGAGTTTGACATAATAATTGTTTGAATAAGCATAGAACAATACAATATCAGAATTTAAATGAACAAGAGTCTCTCAATCCTAGCCATGTTTTGGCAAGGGAGCAGTGATCACATCAGGAGCCTCAGCAGGCTCGAATTCGATCTCCTTGGCGTCAATCATGTTCTGAATCTTGTATTTCAGCGCCCAACAATCCTCAATATCGTGCCCCGGGCTTCCGGAATGATAAGCACACCTCGCATCTGGGTTGTAGTTTGGAGAAGAGGTCTTGGGATTTGCAGGAGGGTTGATCACCGCAATCAGATTCATTTTCAACATGTGCTGCAATGCCTGTGACAATGGCATGTTGATGTTGGTGAATTGTCTTTTAGGCTCGTCTGGCCTTTGCTGATTTCCCTTTGGCGGTTGTCGGCGTGACGCAGAACCTGAGATCATGACTGCCCCTACGTGTTGGTCACGACGATCCTTCTGATTGTACGCAACATTGGACTCTTTCTTGAATGGTTTCTTCTCAGCGTTCGAGGAGTCACCCTTTTGTATCTTCCCAGACTTGATACCAGCTTCTATTCTCTCACCAGTTAAGATCAGATCTGTGAACCCAGCAGAAGAATTCCCAATCAGATGGTTGAAGAAAGGACCAGACAGGGTCCCTAAGAACATGTCAACGAGCTCATGGTCAGCCAATGGTGGCTGCACCCTTCCAGCCAGGTCTCTCCACTTTTGCGCGTACTCCTTAAAACCTTCACCCGTCCCCAGTGACATACCCTGGAGTTGGGTACGCGTAGGAGCGAGGTCGGCATTGTATTGATACTGCTTATAAAAAGCAGTTGCCAAGTCCTCCCAGTTACGAATACTGGTTCCATCCAGTTGATAGAACCATTCGAGCTGAGTCCCTGAAAGACTTTCCTGGAAGAAATGGATCCATAGATCCTTGTCTGCCGTGTAGGGATGGATCTTCCTTGCGTATGAACGGAGGTGCAGCTTAGGACAGGAAGCCCCGTCGTACTTCACAAAGGCAGGCGCTTTGAACTTGTGTGGGATCACCACCCCAGAAGATAACCCTAAGTCTCAAAAATCCAACCCAGGCACACATTGTATCTCCATAGCATTTAACCGGTCCTCCAGCTGTTTGTACCTATCCTCAACAGGAGGGTACTGTTCATCATTGAAATCTGTCTCGGTGTTAGAGACCACGGGACTAGGGACCTCTCTCCCTTGTGGGTTGTCTTTCCCAACAGATGGGGTGGCCAGCTCAGCCTCATTTTGTGATCCATTCCCAGATCTGCGTCTAGGGTTGAACAAAACAGTCCTTTTCTTCTTCTTCTTCAAAAGCAAAGTCTTCAATTCCTGTTGTCCCTGGGCTAAGCTCATGACCAGCTCCTGGAACTGGGCGTTCTGGGACTGGAGGGCCTTGATAGCTTGTTCATTGGATGATTCAGGATTCATGATGATGGCTGAAATAAACAGCGAAGAAGATTAAGCAACCTATAGAAAAGAGTACCTGTAATGATATGTATGTATGCATGCGATGTTTTCAAGGATCTCGCGGGGTAAACAGAGAAACTTGTTAGAATTTGAATTTGGGTAGCTTGATTGAAGGAACTTCATGTTGCTGAGAGTCCTTCTTCAAGAGTCAAGGCTCACCATATCGAGTGGGTCATAGCCCCTGACTCAAGTTATCAACCTTGGCTAGAGGAAAATAAATCCCCTTTGCCCCTTGCTAGACATCATGAACTGCATCACAAATCCTTGAGATCCTTGAAATGGATTAGTCCTTATGTAGGATGTATGCAATGGTATGATGGCATGATGATATGCGTGGAGTGATGTAAGTAAACCCTGTTATGAGTCCAGGTTAAGGACTATAAACAAACCCTGCAAGAAACTCATGTGTTAGATAACAAGCATGCAAGTAGTCAAGTTTGAAAGCACACAAGTCACACAAGACAGCCCTTAGAGTTCAGGCCAGCATGAAGTTTGGGTACTACCCTCTTGAAGTTGGTGGGCTCAAAACCTGTCCTATCAAAAGTAATCGGGTTCTAAGGAGCTCAATATCATTGGGTTGTTTTCTGTGTTCATTGTTTTGATTTAGCCACTGAACTGGCGATCAAAATATTCCAAGAAAACAACCCTCAATGAGTGTAGCATCGAGTATCAACCAACTTCGGACTGCACCAAAGTCAGTCATCTAACTACCCTAAAGAGGCCAGGATGGTTCAATTAAGGTTCCTAAGGTCAGTTGATGCTTCACGACACCATGCAGCGGCCCCGTACTCTCCTTGACTTGACTCAAGGGTTACCGGTACTCACCAAAGTGCCACATCAACGTAGCAAACTGCTTCAACCGTGTCGGTATACCCTGCACAGTTCCCTCACAGTTTGTTGCTACTTTCTAAAAGGTATCCCCCAGATCCGGGTTAGGATCTATGAAACTCCCAAGACAGACCCACAATTTTAGAGCAATCAAAGCAAGCAATTGAAAACATGATGATGAAGTATTCCTAAGGTACACCTCACTTTAAGTTTACTCCCCAGCAGAGTCGCCAGTTCTGTGATCGGTGGAAATAGAACTGACTGTTTTTGTAAGTTGGTTCGCGAAATGTCGCTGTAAGCAAGAGTCGCCACCGTCTTTTATGTTCTCCAAGATGGAAAGGATAAAAGCACAACAAAATTCCTTATTCGAGAATGTTTCTTGGTTCGGGAGGTAGATTTATAGAAAGGGAAGGTGTTAGCACCCTTTCTATCAGTGGTTATCTACGGGCTCTTAGGTACTTGCTCTTCTGTTTTCAAATTTTTTTGCTTTTCAAGTGTGAGTGGGTTTTGAAAAAGTTTCGTTTGAAAAATTTCTAAGTAACTCTTGTATCTGTCCTCAAGAGTGTATGAAAATTTTGTTTGAAAACTTTTTGAAATTGTGGGTGCGAAAAGTTTTTGTTTTGTTTGAAAGAGCAAGTACCCAGCAAAATCTACCTACTCTAAGGAATTAGGCTGTGTAAGAGTCCTTTAGATAGTGCTATCCCATTATTGAGAGGTAGGTAGCACCGTCGTTGGAGTTATTCGGGTCAATTCGATTATAGGACAGTGTGGTCACCGAAGCAATAGTAGGATACCTTAGAAGTAACCCTAGTGTCCTAAATCCTTTTTATCCGAGGCAACCGTTTCGAGGCAACTGGATCTTAGACAGGAGGGCGACCTCTAAAACACCCTATACTTGACGACCACGTTCGAGGCAACCAATGAGGCGTACCCTAGAAGTGACATGTGCTTGTGTGTTGTTTTTCAGTTTATGGTTATCTTTGCAGGTTATTTGTGAGCTACGGATTGGTTTTATTTTTCATACATTCTTTCATGCATAATTAACAGTTAGGAGTGCGGAAAATAAATTGCGAAAATGTAAATCTAGCTATTACAAGGCTCGGGTCTATACATCGCCAAAAAACAAAAACCCGTTTGGAAGAAATAAACTGCGAGAAAATAAAGCAATAAAGGAGGTCCTAATTAACTATTACATTTCCGGAAGCAGTTACATAAACATAATCAAAATAAATAAATACGCGCGAATAGAAATTTAATCGGGAACGTCTTGAGGGTGTTGACCCTTTTTTAGAATTAAATTAAACATTAAACCTAATTAACTAATTGATTATTTAATTAAAGAAAAAAATGTTTTTTTGTGTTTTTTATATTTTTAATGAAAATAAAATAAAAAAGGAAATTAAAAGTTAAAAGTGAAAGACCTAATTCTAAATTAATTTTACTTATTAAAAAAAATATTAAAATTGTTCTAATTACACAACTAATTAATTAATATTTATTTACAAAATAAGTTAATAAATAATAAAATGTTTTTTTTTGGTTTTATTGTGAAAAATGTTAATTGGTTAATTAAATACTTAATAAAACTAATAATTAATAAAAAGGGAAATTATGAAAGAAAATAAAATAAAAAGAGAAAAAGGAAAAGAAAATAAGAACCCAGGGGGGGTGTTTGGGCCAGATTGGAGGTTTAGTGAAGCAATTTTGGCCCAATAAGCTTAGGCATGCGTTGACTTTGGAATTGTCTGCATGTGCATTGACTCCTGAACACCATAGTCTTCACTCTTTGGCCATTGAATTGAGGGTTGTGGACACTTGGCAAGCTGATGCCTGAAGCGCATGATGGGACACCTTGAGAATGCCTGCATATGATTATATTGGGAAAAATATGAACAAGGAATTTGGGGGACCTGGGAATCGAACCCAGGTCCCAGTAGTCATTGCCAGCGTGTCCTTCCACTGAGCCAATTGTCTTAGTTGAAATAATAATAATAACAAAATATTATATTAGTAAATCAAACGATGCCCTGAAAAAAGAATAAAAACGCGCTTATTTTTAAAATAGCCAATCACGTATCAACATGCCATCATCTTCTTCGCGTTTCCTGTAAAATAAGAGTTAGATAGCGGGGGTTTTAAACCCCCACAAACTGCAACTATCAAAAATAGCGAATAGAAATGGGTGCAAGATAAATTGAGCGCGAGGGTAGTTTTGAGTTCGTCTTGTCCTTCTGAGTTCAACCATGGGTCTTTCCAAGCCAAATTTTTCCTATATAAGAAACCCCTAATTCAAAAGCTTGAAAACCCTAAATCTTATCCATGGTGATTTTCGTTCCAGGGCACCATAATCAAATTGAATTGTACCAAAAGCTTCGTATGGTCCCTCTGAACACAAAATAAACCACAAAATACGTTGATAATGCATGAATCAAAGGATGCGTTTATGGAAAAAAAATTCAAACTGTGTGACTTGTGTTGGGCGTTTCCTTGGGTGTTGGAGCTTGTTTGTGATTGCAAAATGTTCCTGGAAGGCCCAGCAAGGTGTTTGGATCACTCTAAGGCTTTGAGTTATGCTGGAAGGTTGATTTCAGTTTTCAACTTTTCCTTGATTTTTTGGATACTGGTTTGGCCGTCTTAGGGATGTTCAGGTCGTGAATGAGGCTTGTCACACTTGCATATGTAGTAATGAATGAGAATAGGTCACATTATGAGCCAATGATCCATTGCAATGATGTTTTTGGATTTCTTCATAACCACCATTAAAGGTCTTTCCAAGTTTGTTCAAATTTTGAATTTTTATGCATAAATGAGCTTGGCACGAATTTGGTATGTGGAATATGACACATGAAAGCCATTCAAACTACAAGATACCATTCCTTTAATTTTTTTTTATTTTATTTGAATTATTATGGATTAAAATGAATTAAATACACAAAAATTAAATAAAAAATGAAAAAATAATTGTTTGGTCTTGAAATTGATCATGGGACACGTGGGTAGCATGACAAGGCTGAATCAAGTGGAAGAAAGTGGGCCCTTTTGTCAAAAATTGAAGTTTCAAGGATAGTTGACTTTTGCCATTTCACAAAAATTTCCCAACTTCTCCAATGCATATCTTGCTCAATTTTGATCATATGAACATGTTCTTGGACATTTTGGAAAGGTCTTGAAGTCCTATAACCAATGCCTTTGGTCCCATGTCATTTTGATGTACCAATCTCAAGTTATGGTCTTTGACTTAAAATGCCTTTTTGTTGACTTTTGAAAATGACCTATAATGTTGAAATTGATAACTTTTTGTGAGAGCATTTCTTGGACTTGGAATGTGAAGATGAGTTGTAGGAAATGTCATCCCCTTCAAAATAAGCATTGGATGGGATTTTTATGATGAACCATGAAAAAGTTATGCTTTGGTCAAGTTATAGTTGACTTTTCAGCTGTCCAAAAATAGAAACTTTTGACACCTTGGTGATTTTTGAGCCATGCTTGTGGAATCATGGTCAAGACTTGACCAAATGATGATTGTGGCTTCAAAATAAGATTTTGACCAAATTTTTTGACTTTTGACTGCCAAATGACCATTTTGCCCCTGCAGTTGATTGTGAAGCAATTAGGGTTTTTGACTGTGCAACTTGACCTTGTGAGCCTTGAAACTTGGCATGTAGATGCCTGACAATGTATATAGGCACATGGGACTTGATTGAGCCCTTGAAAACCTCAACTTCCTTGCAAGAACCAAAACCCTAATTTGACTGGCTTAGGAGGGTGTTTGAACTGTGCAACCCTTGAGTAGACTTGAGCAAATTGAGATGATGCTTGTCAAAACTTTGAAGAATATGGGAGGGCAAATGTTGGGGTACAACACCATGCTTGTACTATACATTAAAACTTGGTTTCCCACTTTTCTTGAAAATCAAGTAACATAGCAAAAAGCTTGAAACTTGTACTTCTGACTTGCCAAACCACTCAAGACCTTTTGTTTATACATACACAAACCATTTGCCGCAAAAGACACGCATGCTTGACCCATAAAAAAGCCCAAGAGCTCAGAACTGTTTCAGAGACCTCCATTGTTGCCCAACCTAACCAAAAGTTTGAAACTCACATCTCCCGCGTGCGTTTTCAAGCCTTTTGGTTCCTAAAGTTTCTAAACATAATTTAGAACTCATCCCACACCCTGTTACAGAACTGTAACACCATTAAAACCATCTTCCATTTTAAAAAATAAAGCTTTGTACTTGGACCTCTCCAGAACTCCTCAGGTACTTTCAGCTCAAGCTAAGCATCCCATTAGCTTCCTGGGAACTTGAGGAAGCTAACCCAATCATTGGAACTCACTGAAAGCTGCTCAAACTCCAAACCCGATACCCTCTTGCAAGGTAAGTTTTCTAACTTTGGAACTTTTCATACAGGCATCATCAATGATTTATTTATGAATGAAACATGTAGATATCATTGCCCTAAATCTAACCATGTTCATAGTTTTCATTAATTTTGCTTGAGCTTAGAGAATTTTAAGATTGAAATTTCTGAGATTTTTAGGGTTCAGAATAGGGCCATTAAAATTCATGTTTATCTTTGAGCTATAATTATTTTGCTTTGCGTTTCTGAAATCGTGAGGAAATTTTCTGCAAGTTTCCAGTTTACACTTTTCATTTTTGTTGAGGATTGATTGAGTTACAGAGCTTTTGGCTGGGCGTGAGGTTGAAGATGAAGTTGGCCTCAGGAACATGTTTACCATATGTATTTATTGTTTGATTTATATAACGGATGTATAGCCATCCCAGTGGTAGAAGCGCGCGCCTGTAATCAGAGGGACCTGGGTTCGAGCCCCAGTGGTACCTTTTTGATTTTTTCCATTTTTTCCATACATTCTGACTTTGTTTTTGGCAGGCGCTGGGCCTCTATATTTTTTTTATTACCTCTAACCCCCCTTGTAGGCTATCAACACCCGTGGCCCAGTTTTATTTTCTTTTTCTTATTTTTTTTTATTTATTTTCTTAAATATTTTTCTAATATTAAAAAAATCATAAAAAATATAAAAATAGTAGATTTATATTTTGACATAGTTTATTTATTTTTTCTCATGAAAAATTATTTTATTTAATCAATACTTTATTTATTTTACTAATTATCTTTGTAAATTTAATTAAAAAAATTAGGGTTTTAGTTATTTTCTTTTACACCAATTAAAATATATTATAAAAAAGACCAAAAATATTTTACAATACTATAAATTATGTTTAAAGACAAAAATACCAAAAAGTACTTTTCTTATAAACTTAATTTCTTTTTAATCAATTAATAGACTTAGGGTTTTATTTAAAATATTTTCTTAGTAAATTTAGGTTTTTACTTTTAATTAATTATTTTCTTTTAATTAATTAGGTTAAAATCAAAACCCATTTTCTCTAAAAAATCCAAACAAATATCCATTTTCTTCACATTTACATTCTTGAATAATTATTCATTTGCACATTATTTATTTCAATTCTTGTACAAATTCAATATGGTTGTAATAGATTAAGTAGGTTTATTTTCTTGCAATCCCCATTTATAATTTGTACACCCCCCTCTCATAAGTATTGTAATAGCGTAGTAAATTTAAATTCCGCAATTTATCGCTTTATATACAATTGCTAGTAATTATGGTTTGTATGGAAAGACTAAAACCAATCAAATAGAAAACCCTAATCAAAGACAAAATAAAGCATGAAAAACAATACACTTCCCCACAAGCACCCCCTAGGGTAAATCCACTTGGTTGCCTTTACAAAATGGTCATATTACGCATGTGAGGTATCTTAGCAAAAACAAAGCAAAACATAAGATCATAGTCCCTCGATGATGCTATCTATGTTGCCTTTCAAATGATCTTGGTCCCTAAAAGAGAATGCTAAGATACCTTACAACATTCCTAATCATGGTTATATGATGACCCACGCTCGTCCCGTTTACATCCAAAGATATGGTTACTTACTAAATCAATGGTAAGATAACAATGTCAAAGGAAAAGGAAAATGAACATGAAAGACTTTTGAGTAGGTAAAATGCTCCTAATTACTTGCTCAATATTCAAAATATCCTTGCTATTTTCAAAACAAACACCTACACTTTTAAAACCTCTTACAAACTTGAAAACATTTTCAAAAGATCAAACATCTTTGTATACATTCTTACGAACGAGAATCATTACAAAGATTGCCAACAATGGTCTCTTTACAAAATACTTTCAAAAACCATACAAAGCACAATTTCAAATAAAAGCAAGTAATCTATCAAGTAACTAAGAGCCCATGGAAAACCATGGATGAAAAGGGTGCTAATACCTTCCCTTTTCATAATCTACCCCCCGAACTCAAGAAATAATCCCAAAGGTCTTTCATGTGCTTTTTCACCTTTCCTTTTGGATAAAAGAAAAGTCGATGGTGACTCTTGCTAACCGCAACATTTGCAATCAAACGCAAAACCTTCAAGTCAGTTCTCCCACCGTATCACACATAGCAATAAAAGTCACCATCACTCGGCATGGAGATTCATTTGTAAGACCCAAATCCTTGGAGAGAACAAGAAACTTCATCAACCGATCCATGTTGTCTACAAGATAAAATTTACACTTGTTTAAAAAAGCCTTGAGCCCCCATCCTCACCAAAGATTTTTTGTCTTTCTGCATAACTGGGCACACTGATAATCGCATAAGCATCAAGTTACTTCTTCTTTTGCTAAGAAAGGAGCACATCTCCAAGACCAAATCCTTCTTCATAATCGAGCGCCTGATACCAAGCATGCACATCCTCTTTCATTTCCACCTCTTTAGAGGAAAAAGGATTTAGCCAAGTATAATAAAAATAATTAGGCCGAAAAAATTAAGCTCGAGACCAATACTTCAAAAAACCAGTCTTACAAGAGCGAGCAAAACCCATTGGGGTCGAAGAAGGGAAAAAATAAAAATGAACAACAACATGAAACGCCCAAGAAAATCACCCCAGTCATTGGTAAAAGAATTTAACCAAGGGACCTAGGGAGAAGAAAGATCAACCGTTGATCTCGGGCATCATCCTGAGCAGTGTGGTCTACGTAAAAGAGATCAAAGAAGAGCTTCAAATAAGGTTTCTAAGATTTACGCTTGACACAAATTTGGAACACCTTCATACACTACTATGGAAAAGGAATTTAACAATAGTTGGGAAAGATATATAATCATGTGGGACCATGCACTATTATGTAGCCTATGGTTATATATGTGGTACTTACAATCACGGTCTAGTGACCGCTATAGTAAACTGGAAAACACGCACCTTATAACACCATTTATTCCTATTAACCATTGTGATATTGTATATGAATAAATGTCAATCGTATCATACCAGAATCAACACTAAACCATTTTTGAATTGATATCAAAACTTGTATTATAAGTACACAATTCCATTAAGTACATCAAAATTTAAATAGCTAGAGGTATGCAATCTTTCCAACTTCCAAGAGAAGAGAAAGCATATAGAATTAAAGAAACAATAATGAGCAGATTTGGCTTTTAAACTTTTAAGAGAAGAAGATGAAGAATCATAAGGAACAATATAAAAGTGGAAGAACCAAAACAAAAAAACCAACTTCATCCAAAGGAATCAACATGTGTTATCCTGCCCAAGCTGCCAACAATGCTGAGAATCAAGATGTTGTTGTAGAGGGTGTTGTGGTGCAAAACCAGCCTCAGAATCAAGATGTTTTTGTAAAGGGTATTGTGGTGTAAAACCATCCTCACATTCAAGATGTTGTTGTAGAGGGTGTTGTGTTTAGACTAATGATATATCTTAGGGTGAGAAGAAGAAGAAGAAGAAGAAGAAGGTTGAGAAGGAAAATGATGATTTTTTCCGATTATGATGATGATGAGGAGGAGGCTGACTATTATTGGTCTAACTTTATCTAAACGAGAGGATTTAGTTTTGATTATGGTTTTTGATCATGTAATGAAACTTTTATGTAATGAATTTTTAATCTTTCTGCTTAACTCTCTTAAGGTTATCTACTTAAACAATCAACTTAAACTATTAACTTAAACTATCAGCTTAAACTACAAAATATACAAAACACATAATTATAATTGAAAATTCAACAGTTTGCGATGAACTTACTCGTAAGAAACCGTCTATTAGTTGCATACCTGTCAAGTTCATTGCATCTTCAACTATTACATTTCATAACAAAGTAAATATTAAAAATAAAGGAGATAAGAAAACATAACATTTTCAAATTTTAAACCCTACTTCAATTATCACATTTCATAACAAAGTAAATATTAAATATAAAGGAGATAAGAAAACATAACATCTTCAAATTTCTAGAAAACCTATCTGACTTCAGTTTGTTCATTAAATCCTTGTTCTTCTTTTTTAAATCTTCACACATAACCTTCAAATAGCCCACAACTTCCAACTCTGGCATCATATTACTCTCATCTTCATTTCCCAATTTTTCTCTCATGTCATCATCCCATATGAACAAATTACACGTTACATCACTCCTCCAAAATGGACATATCCAAACAAGTCTTCCTTTATTTTGTCCCGTCTTGCATTGGTACGAAACCATACGAATATTACAACCACATAAATTTCCAGATCGAGATATTACAGTGGAAGAAGATATAGTAACACCTTTGGATGAATTTGTCTTCAAATGCAAAATTGAAATGAAACTGGACAACAACAATGAGTGCGGGTGTTATTGTCATCTTCCTGACGATGTCGACGGTGTTGGTGTTAGGGTTATTTCTTTTATTAGTGGAAAAATGGGTACTTAGTGTTATATATATATATATATATATATATATATATATATATATATATATATATATATATATATATATATATATATATATATATATATATATATATATATATATATATATAAAGAAGCGCCAGTGTGTAACAACGGTTTTACAAAAGAGCCGTAGTGATATTCCTATTATTTTTTAATTAAATATAAATATAATTGAAAAGGCGTGCATTAAAGTAAAATGGATAAACTATTTGAGGGAGCTGAGGATCGAACCCAGGAAAGCTGGACTGTATCACCATGGTTAGGGAATTAACTATAAATAACCTTAGAATTTTCAATTAAAAAATAAAATAAAAAATTTAGCACATGAGTTTAGAAGTGTCACCACGGTTTTGGGGCGCACCTGGTAACTTTGGCATTGTTGTATGCGCGTTTTGTAGTAGTGATATAAACTCAAGCTCCCGGGTAAATCTACGAGGGGGAATTCCTCAAAAGGTTCATCACACCTACCTTAAATTATAAAATAGGCAGGTGTATCCATAATCTGGTAAAGAGGTATTCATGTAGAGGAACTGAGCAACCCTAAAAAGAGATGTATATCCTCTCCGATGGACCTACAAGAATAACCGACCATTTCAAGTAGTTTCTAACCACAATGTCAGCATTATTCATAGCCCCGACAATAGTCAGAGTGGAATAAGTCCCTACCACTCTGACGGCCACCGAATGGTACATATTTGCGTCATCTGACTCAACTAATTGAAGTCTCATTTGGGTCAGTTATTCAACTTTAAAGTGACCACCGAGAACGATCCAAGACACCATGTTAGACTGCCCCTGGTACTCTAAATGGCATTTGATTTCAGGCTCGTTGAGATTACTACCACTTGTTCACCTGTGTAATCGAACAAAGCTACCAGCGTGTTCCCTCCTTTGATGGACAACCTCTATTTTCGCCATAGTCATAATAGGGGGTCAGTGATTTATTAACAAAACTCTCACCCTTGTCGGCTTTCCCTGAAAATGGAGTCTAAGAAGGATCCTTGGAAGGAGTTCTCTCTGAAAGAAGATCTCTAGACACTTACTCTGTTTCTGAATCATCAACTAGAGAGATAGTCTCCAATTTAAAATCCCTACTAATAGAAGAAAGGGAATGTAATTCGGACCCCATCCTCTTTCTCGAAGAAGAAGTTTTACTTTCCGAATCTCTCTTTATGATAATAGGGTTATCGCCCATCTTAACAAAGAAATAACAAGCACTAGAAGAAAAAACTTAAGTCAGAGGAAAGTACCTTAAAGCGTGAGGTCAAAGACAAGGATGCAAAGGCTGGAGGTTGAAGGTTACAAGTTTCAAATGCGCGATGGCAATTACTCCAGGGAAAGTGCTCTCAGAGAAGAGGGAAACGTTCAAAGGAAACAAGGGAAATTCAATCTAATAGGATGTAAATAATTCCCCCAAATTTCTTCTACCCTTTTATAAGCAAAGACAATATGACGAATCGTATTGAAAGTGAGAAACAAGTGTAGACCAACTGTTAGATTTCAACTTGGGGAACACGATTAAACTCAAGTGCACTAAAGTAGATAATAAGTTGTGCCACGTCACACTTTACCTCTTGAGGTCACATGTCAAGAGAAAAACAGAGGAACAATTCAATGATGGGACCATATTTAATGCTCATGCTCTCCATTACTATTTGGAAAAACCAAAGTGATGCATGTCTGCTAAAGCACGAACAACCATTCTTGATGGTCGACCACGACTGCTAAAAGACTCCCCTGACATCCAGAGTCCCAACGAGTACTGAGGGCAACTCTTTTGTGTTTTCCAAAGGCCCAATAAGGCAAGGCCCAATTATCCTACCCGCTCCATTAAGCCCAAGGTATAAATCTTTTCAAGGGGTTTTTAGGTACACAATCTCTAATCTCCACTTTCACTATGATTATCTTGAACCTTAACTGACTTGGGCATTGGAGTGCTAACCATGTAGGCATTCCCTATATCTACCACACCAAATATTAGCAACACCAATTTAAGATCAACACTAGAAGCATCATGATCGCAACCTTTGGATCGAGACACTCCTCCCTTAAATTGCTCGAGAAGCTTTGCTTTATCGCAACTTCTGCTAACGCCTTTATTTTAGGTTCCACGATAGAACAATAACCAAGAAATCTAATATGAAGGCACAATACAATTCAAGTGGAAGATACTGAGAGGTACTAAACAAAACGATCTAAAAAACAATATATGAAGTGATAAAAACTGAGGGTAGCTTTAAAATTTTTTCATAAATGTATTTCTGAAATAAATTCAGTCTAATATTTAGAGTGTAGGTAAAAATGGATGAGTTGTATGAATTTAGGATGCGCCCAAAAATGTATTTCTGAATTCTAAAACTATTTTTGATTTTTTACGAGGGTGGGGAAGCAACCCTTAAGGTGCCTTAAACAATTCCCATATTCAAAGTGCAAATTAGATTTCCCATGTATATCCTACAGGCTGATTTAAATTGAGAATTTCTTAATACACTCTTATGAGTTCTTAGGGACACTTGGCGAAAGTCCTGTAATACCCCCTTAATTCGGAAATGTATATCCGAACTCACCATATTTTAGTTTTTTATCGAATAGGTTAGGAGATGCATATCTGAAGCCACCAAATGGCAACTTTCAGACACACATATCCAAAATAACCCATGTTTCTTTTCTTTAATTGAAGGTTATTTCGGATAAGCATATCCGAATTATGCAGAATTGATAATAGATTATGTTTTAGCAGAATTAGTACCATATGTGATACGGTGGGAAGAACTGACTGTTTTTGGAATGCTGGTTTGTGTTTTGTGTTTGTTTCTGCAAAATGTCGCGGTAAGCAAGAGTCGTCACCGACTTTTATTTTATCCAACAAGGAAAGGAAAAAAGCACAGAAAAATTCCATTTTCGAGATATTTCTGAGTACGGGGGGTAGATTATAGAAAGGGAAGGTATTAGCACCCTTTCTATCCGTAGTTATCTACGGGCTCTTACGTACTTGCTCAATTGTTTTCAAAAAAATTTTCTTTGTGCTTGTGGGTTTGAAAAAGTTTTTGTTTGAAACTTCGATTTAACTCTTGCTTCTGTCCTCAAGAGTGTAATGAAGTGTTTTTTTGAAAACTTTGTTTGAAAAGGAGTGTGAGTGAAAAAAAGGAATCGTTCTATGCTAATTTCCTTTAGACAATGCTATCCCACTATTAGTGAGTAGGTAGCACCGTCGTTGGAGTTTGAGGGTCAATTCGAATGAGGGACAAACGGTCACTAAAGCAATGTTAGGACGCCTTAGCGGTAACCCTAATGTCTTAGATCATTTGTTTGAGGCAACGGTATTCGAGGAACCCATTTGGAGGTGACTATGATCTTTTAGACAAGAGGATGACCTCTAAAACGACCTATACTCAATGACCGTGTACGAAGGCAACCAAGTGGGGTGTACCCTAGGAGTGCGCATGTGCGAGTGTGTTGTTTTCAGTTATTTTTATCTTTGTACATGTTAAGGGTGATCTAATTTGATTTTAGATTAAACATTCAGTCTTGTCAGGCAAACCCTATTATCAAACATCTAGCAGTTATAATTAGCATGATTTAAAGTGCGGAAATTAAATTACAAGGCATCGGGTATTTACATCGCCAAAATCAACTCTCTGAAAATAAAATAAAGCGATAAAATAAATAAATGTCCTATTTAACTATTACAAGCCGGGAGCAGATACATTAATAATTAAATAAGGAAAAATAAATCGCGCGAGTGAAATTGAATCAAATGCGACTTTAGGGTTTTGACCCTTTCGGTTAAAGAAAATGCTTTTTTTTGTTGTTTTTATTTTAAGAAAAGAAATTAAAAGCTAAATTAATTATTAAATTAATTAATTAATGGAAAAAATAATTAATGACATGTTTTTGGAGTTTTTGATATTTTAAGAAAGAAATTAAAATAATTAAACTAAAACCTAATTAATTCTAATTAATTTTATTTATTTACAAAAATAAATTAAAGTTACCTAATTAATATCCTAGTTAATTAGTTAGTATTTATTAAAAAAAAATTCTGAATTTTAATTGGATAAAAAGTATTTTTGTGATTTTTTTGATAAAAAGGAAATTTGTTATTGGTTAGAAATTAATTAAACAAAATTAAATAATTAAATTAAAATAAATAAAATATGAGAGGAAGTGAAGAATGGGCCTGAGATTTGGAGGTGTGGATAGCAAAGATATTGGCCCAAATATGCTGATCCATTTTGACTTTTGTGATCCAATACACGCGCGTTGACTGGCTTATGGTGTGCTTTGGATGCTTGGCCACCAGATCTGGCCATCTGGCGCTTTGATAATGAACGTCCATGGTGAACCTCCAGCTTGAACATGCACCTGATTTCCTGAAAGCAATTGGAAAAATAACAAATGCTGGAGGTAGGGATCGAACCCCTGACCTCCAGCCTTGGGACGCTTTAAGGCTTATATGGCTACCACCAGACCAAGTTTCTTTGTTTGTTGTTATAACACAAATTAATAATAATATAAAGAAACAAAGTTCAATGGTCAGAAAAAGAAAAAGTGCGCGTTTTATTTGAATGGGAAAATGGGTGGACGACACGTCTTCGTCCCTGTCCTCCAAAACTGTAACTTTTACCTGCGGATTTTTATCCGCAGCTAAAAGCGTAGCTTCGTTCTAAAATCTTCTCCAGGCCATATAAATGGAATCCAATACCATAGTTAGCCTCGTCTCATCCCTCTGATCACAACCATAACCACCATTAAGGCCAATTTTACCTGAAAATAAAAGCCCTAAAACCAAACACCAAACCCTAGCAATGGTGATCTGTGATACAGGTCGTATAAATGAAATTCATTATTGTGAAAAGCTTGCAAATGATGTGAGGGTTAAGAATATGCAGTTATTTCATGTTAACAATGCCTAAATCTGGAAATACGAAATCAAGAACATAGCCATGTTACGAATGACTTACAGTGCGTATGAGGGTCTGAAAATGCGTGGTCTTGGTTGCTTTTGCTTGTGGAGATGGCCAGGAAACGATTGAGATACTTACCAAGCCCTGAAACGACCTCTAACCTTGTTTTCGATCCCACACTTTTTCCTTGTTTTTGCAAGTTTTGTTCTGCCTCTAGAATTGCTCTCTAACCCTGATTTCTGTGTCTCCCGCCTCCTTATGTATTGTACAATACATTAGGGTAAAAAATTATGTCCAAATCTTCCTCCATTGATGATTTTGAGATTTGATATTATCCTCCATTAAAGCTTTCCAAACTTGGCCTAAATCCAATCTCCTTGTGCATAATGACCTTGATACGAGTTTGATTGCAATGCTAGCTATAATTGGAGCCTGAAATGATCACAAGATCTTTAGTTTTCAATGTTTTTGATTTTATGTGATTTTATTTGATTTAAAATGAATTAATTCAAATAAAAATCAAATTAAATAATAAAAATAAGATATGAACACATGGCCAAGGCTAGAGCACGTGGGAAATAATGCAAACTCAAAACAAGTGAAAAAGAATGGGCCCATTTGGAAAAATTTGAAGTTTTGGGGATAGTTGACTTTTGGCAATTTTGCAAAAAAGTCCAACTTCAACAATGCATAACTTCTTCAATTTTGAACTTTTGGAAGTGTTATTTGACTTTTTAGAAAGCTTGAGATGTGCTATAACCAACCCTTTTGGTCTCATCTCATTTTGATATTCCATGCTCAAGTTAGAAGCTTTGACAAAAAAGGTGTTTTTGTTGACTTTCAAAAATGACCTATAATGTCAAAATTCATAACTTCTTGTGAGTGCATAATTTGATCTTGGGGTATGAAGATAGATTGTATGGAATTTAATCCTCTTAAAAATGAGCTTTGGATGAGTCATTTCTCATAAAGTATGAGAGAGTCATGCTTGGTCAAAGTTGAGTTAACTTTTCCTACAAAACCCTAATTTAGCAACTTTTGAATCTTGATGAATTTTGAGAAATCCTTGATGAATCATGATCAAACCTTGATCAAATGATGAAATATCCTTCAAAGTTAGAATGTTGGCAAAAAAAACTTGAAGTTTGACTGTATTTGGGTCACAGTTGACTTTTTCCCTAGCACAGTCGATTTTTTGGACCCTTGAGCAATTGACTGAGCAAAAATCCTCTACAAGGCTTGAAACTTGACATGGATGATCTTGAGAACATATTAGGATAATGATGAGAATTTGAGGTCATTTGGACTCAAGGATATTGATGCAACACAAAATCCTAATTTGGGTAGACTCTCTTAGGAGAGAGCTTGTCTGACCAACTCTTGGGCTATCTTGAGCAACTTGGAGATTTTTCTTGAAATATTTTAAGAAATATGGGAGGGGAAATTTTGGGGTACAACAGCTTCCCCTGTTCAATCTTCTTAAACCTGAGGATGTAGATTGGTTTTCATGCCTTTCGTGATCCGAAGATGGAAGATGATTAAACACTAGAGTGCCCAGAAATTTGCACTCGCATGAAGTGGTAGCTGCTTTGTAATGTCGGGAATGGGCTCACAGATGCCATTCGGAGGAGTGTAGATCGCATAAGATATTCCTTAGCGAGAGTTTGCATGCCTGTTGTTTGAGGAAGATTCCGCTTGGGAAGCCTGATCTTTATTGAGATTTAGGAACTTGCCCTTAATTCAACTGAGGTGAAACATCTTCGTCGAGATTTAAGAACTCGTCCATAATTCAACTGAGAAAACTTCTCTGCTGAGATTTAAGAACTTGTTTGTACTTCAACGGAGGAACACTTTGTCGAGATTTAGGACTTTATCTGTAATTCAACTGAGAAAAACATCTTTGCTGAGATTTAAGAACTTGTTAGTAATTCGACTTGGGGAAACATCTTCGTCGAGATTTAAGAACTTGCTTGTAATTCAACTTAGAAAATTTCTCTGCTGAGATTTAAGAACTTGTCTGTACTTCAACGGAGGAACACTTTGTCCAGATTTAGGACCTTGTCTGTAATTCAACTGAGAAAAAACATCTCTGCTGAGATTTAAGAACTTGTCAGTAATTCGACTGGAGGGAAACATCTTCATCGATATTTAAGAACTCGCCCGTAATTCAACTGAGAAAACTTCTCTGCTGAGATTTAGGAACTTGTCTGTAATTCAACAGATGAACACTTTGTCGAGATTTAGGACATTGTCTGTAATTCAACTGAGAAAAAACATCTCTGTTGAGATTTAAGAACTTGTTAGTAATTCGACTAGAGGGAAACATCTTCATCGAGATTTAAGAACTCGCTCGTAATTCAACTGAGAAAACTTCTCTGCTGAGATTTAGGAACTTGTATGTAATTCGACGGAGGAATACTTTGTTGAGATTTAGGAACTTGTCTGTAATTCGACGGAGGAATACTTTGTTGAGATTTAGGACCTTGTCTGTAATTCAATTGAGAAAAAAACATCTCTGTTGAGATTTAAGAACTTGTCAGTAATTCGACTTGGGGAAACATCTTCGTCGAGATTTAAGAACTCACCCGTAATTCAACTTAGAAAACTTCTCTGCTGGGATTTAGGAACCTGTCTGTAATTCAACGGAGGAACACTTTGTCGAGATTTAGGACCTTGTCTGTAATTCAACTGAGAAAAAACATCTCTGTTGAGATTTAAGAACTTGTCAGTAATTCGACTGAGGTAAAAGCTTCAAAACTTTTAATTTTATGAGAACTTAACCGCATCCTTCCTGAAAGGTAAAGATTAGTTGTATGTAATTCATGATATGTATCAGGCAATGATGTTCTCAAAATAAATGAGATTGTGTTGTATGATGCGTATATGCATGTGTCATGATGTATGGAAATGTAATGTTTTTAGCTAGGGAAAAATAAATCCCGGATAGCTGCTGGAGAAAAGAGCTGAATTCTTCGTTTCCGCTGGGGATGGAGAACCAAGGTGGATGTGCGAATAAACCTGCAGGAGAGGATAACTCTGTTAGGGAATAAGCTGATGAGGAGATTACTCTGTGGGGAAGAGATGCTTTGTAGAGGATTCAACTGATAAATTCCACTGGGGATGAATTACCATTGCTGGTGATACTGAATCCTGTTGGGGATTGAATTCCTGTTCGTGAAAGGAATGAACTCCGCTGGGGATGAACTTTCAGTTGCGACTTCACTGAGGATAACCTTTTAGGCTCTACCGGGGATGATCTTCCAAAGTCTATTGGGGATGATCCTCCAAACTCCACTGGGGAAGATTTTTCAGACTGTACTGAGGAAAATTTCAAACTCCACTAGGGATATTTTAAACTCCGCCGGGGATAATAAGACTTTTCAGTGCTGATGGTAGATAAACTCTGCTTGGGGAGAATATTACTGATTCATTCACAGTTGCGAGCCTCAGCTGGGGAGAATTAACACCATTGTCATTTTCTTACTCTGCGGGGAGTGAATGTTACTGGGACGCATGCTAAGGGTATGATGATGGCTTCATATCAAGACTTTTCTGCCCCTATATCTGCGGGAGAAGGTGCCTGCGGAGGCCTTGTGGATCGAGTGTTATCCCAACTTATGAGGTGTTTGGTAACTTTCGATCTAAATGATCAACCTTCTTCTGGTAGGCAAGTGACGAGATGACGGGACATAGTCGTACGCTTTGATCCCTAATTTTTGCCTGGATCGCCCTTTCGGGTTTTCAGTCCACCGGGATACCCTTTTTTGCCCAAGCCGCCCTTTCGGGTTTTCGACTTGCCGGGTGTACAAATCCTTTTTTTGTTTTTGTCCCTATATTTTGCCCGAACCCTTTTGGTTCGTCGGGATGCCCTTATTTTTGCCTAGGCCAGTCAACCTAGCGGGTCTTTGTTCATGCGCAGTATTTTCTGACTATGTCCACGCTCACAGGGTGTAGGGAGTTGTTACTGTCGGTAGTGTTGTGTTGCCATACTACCAAAAGATGCAAGATTCATTGTTGGAATTCATGTCCAATGCCCCAAGTGATTCAAATGGAGACTTGCCCCTGGCTATTTGGCATCTTTGAAAGATTCCTTGAATCTTGACTTGACTGCCCCAGATGATGGACAATGATCATGCCGTGCCCCTTGGTTGGAAGTGTTTTTCCACTTGAGGTGATCCCTTTTATTGATAAGGTTTTTTTTTGTTCACTAGATATTCGTCATGCAAATTTCTCTGCTATTGAACAAATAGTCATATGCAACCAATGTTATTTTAAGAATGCAAAGCTTATGTCTGTCTTGAAATTTTGAAAATGCATTTTTTTAGTAAAACAAGCAAATTTTGTAATATGTGATGTCAACTCAAGATTTACAGCAAGTCCTACAGGAGTCAGGATACCTTTTGTAATAGTATGCTTTCGGACTAACCCATGCCTCAGCTAGGACTTTTAAGGGTTATAACGTAGCCTGGTTCACGGTTTAAGAAACAAAGGATAAAGGCTCAAAATTTATTTGTACCCACCCGTTCTTCGTGATGTTCTTCGATCCTAAACTCAGCTAATCGTGCATTAGATCCCGTTTGAGTCTTTGCTCTGATATTCCAGTGATGGTTCGGATACTGACAATTTATTTTGAATAGGCAGTCATTTTTGTTAAGAGTTTATAGGATATCTTTCTTTTTGATTTTATTATCCTTGTCTTTTTCCTGAACTGTTTCTTTTTGTGATTACAGTCAGCGGGATGCCCCAGTTTTTTACTTAAGTCTCCTTCATAGGTTTTGACTTAATTTTTATTTTGAGAGATAATGACTGCCTGTCTTGACGATTATAGGGAACCATCACCGTCTTTTATTTTGGAAGGACCTCTTTGATGTCGTTCATTATGCACACGAAATTAACTGAGAAACTACCCTGCCCTAGGTTGTGATTAAGGGTTTTAATTTGTGTGAAAAGAAAAACTCCAACTTCTTTGGCTCAAAGGGGTTGACTAGGGATTATCTTCCTTATAACTCCACTGTTTAGGATTTGAAACAATGCATGTACATCGTCAACAAGGTCTATTACAAAGCATACTGTAGAGATTATGGTATCGTTTTCGTCATCCTCCCTCTAAAGGCTTAGAGTTTTTAAATCGAGAGTTAAACATCACAAAAGGAAATAAGAACGCATTTTATGAAATAGTGAATACGAATGGATTGATTCAAAACAGACATATGCAGTGCATTGGTAAAGTAACAAAGTTTGACATCAACAAATACTCTAACAATCAAAATAAAATTACAAATTGAAAATTCTAATGAACAAAAGCCTCTCTTGTCGGAACTTGTCACTTCAAATGGTGAGCCTTGAAGGGTTGACAGAAACATTCCAGTTGACCATCTTGTGTGAATTCCAAAGCTCCTTCATCAATCAGGTTTTGAATTTTGTACTTCAGCTTCCAACAATCATCAGTATCATGCCCCGGAATGTTGGAGTGATATGTACACCTTGCATCAGGATTGTAGTTAGGCGAAGAAGTTTTGGGGTTCGGATAAGGTCCTATCAACGTCACCAGATTCAATCTCAACAGGTGTTGTAAAGCTTGAGACAGCGGCATGTTGAGCTTGGTAAATTGCCTCTTGGGCGTATCTGGCTTACTCTGATTAACCCGTTGTTTTGGGAGAGGTTGTTGTTGGACCCGTGAGGCAGTAGCAACTTGGAGAGGTCCATTCTTCACCAAACCAAACCCTTTTCTTCTCGGAGGTTGATCAATAACTTGGTCCCCGACCTCGATTGTTTGCTTCATACTGTTGTATCTGTCTTGATGAAGCTGGTTGATAATGGTTCTCAACTCTCCTTGTCCCTGGGCTAAGCCTTGGATAAGAGCCACCTGCCTCAGCATTAGGGTTCTCATTGTATCTACCTCAGCTTAAAGTTGCTCCAACCGTTCGTCCTTATTGTCTTTAGGACTTTTCTTAACCAGGTTCCCGACGAGGAGTGTTTTCAACTCTTCCTGCTCCTTGGATAGGTTTAGGAACATTTCCCTGAACTGGGTTTCTTGAGTATGAAGATCTTGGTTGTCTTGTTGGAGAGCCATTGCTGAAATTAACAGCGAGAACATGAGACACCTGTACTGGGAGACCTGTTATACAATGGTATGTATGATATATGTATGCAATGTTTTCAAGGATCTCGCGGGGTAAACAAGAAACTGTTAGATTTTGAATTTTGCGGCTTTGATTGAAGAAACTTCGTGTCGTCAAGAGTCCTTCTTCAAGAGTCAAGCTCACCATATCGAGTGGCTCATAGCCCCTGACTCAAGTTATCGTGTTTTGATCTCTAGACGACATTGGCTAGAGGAAAATAAATCCCCTTTGCCCCTTGCTAGACGTTTGATTTACCATAACCTGCATCACAAACCCTTGAGATCCTTGAAATGGTTAAGGAAATGTTAAGGCATGATGTTATGATGTGTATGTTATGTGTTTAAGCAAAAGTACAAGGTAATGTAAACAAGTAAATCCGGAAAGAAATCCAAGGTATTGGATAAGGAATGTAAACAAAAACTGCAAGGAACTCAAGTTGTTAGATAACAAACATGTGCAAGTAGTTCAAGTTGAAAGCATACAAGTCACACAATAACCCTTAAATTTCATGTTGGCATGGAGTTTAGATATTACCCTCTTTCATTTAGTTGGTTCAACCTGTCCTAGTAATAGTAACCGGGTTCTAGAGGTTCTCAATATCACTGACCATCCTCGATCGGTCATAATTCCAGTTTAGCAACCTTTTCTTGCAGCCGGAATCATCGCGAGAGTATGGTCTCAATGAGTGTAGCATACTGCTACTTTTCTATGGCCAAGTTGGTGAATTATAGGTTCTAAAGTCAGTTGATGCTTAATGACCCATTAGCAGCCCCATACTCTCCTTGTTCCTCCACAAGGGATATCGGTACAAACTAAAGTGCCACACCAACGTAGCTACTGCTTCAACCGTATCGGTCTATGCTGTACAGTTCCCTCACAGTCTATTGCTACTTACCTAAAAGGTATCCCCCAGATCCAGGTTAGGATCTATAGTAACTCCGATTCAAACCCACAAAGATAAAGCATACAAGTCAAGCAATTGAAAACATTATGATGAACTATTCCTAAGGTACACCCCACTTATAAGTCCCCAGCAAAGTCGCCAGTTCTGTGATACGGTGGGAAGAACTGACTGTTTTTGGAATGTTGGTTTGGGTTTTGCATTTGTTTTCGCAAAATGTCGCGGTAAGCAAGAGTCGCCACCGACTTTTATTTTATCCAACAAGGAAAGGAAAAAAGCACAGAAAAATTCCTTTTTCGAGATATTTCTGAGTACGGGGGGTAGATTATAGAAAGGGAAGGTATTAGCACCCTTTCTATCCGTAGTTATCTACGGGCTCTTAGGTACTTGCTCAATTGTTTTCAAAATTATTTTCTTTGTGCTTGTGGGTTTGAAAAAGTTTTTATTTAAAACTTCGATTTAACTCTTGCTTCTATCCTCAAGAGTGTAATGAAGTGTTTTTTTGAAAACTTTGTTTGAAAAGGAGTGTGAGTGAAAAAAAGTTTTGTTTTGGATGAGCAAGTATCTAAGAACCATCTATCTACTCGAAAAAGGAATCGTTATATGCTAATTTCCTTTAGATAATGATATCCCACTATTAGTGAGTAGGTAGCACCGTCGTTGGAGTTTGAGGGTCAATTCGAATGAGGGACAGACGGTCACTAAAGCAATGTTAGGACGCCTTAGCGGTAACCCTAATGTCTTAGATCATTTGTTTGAGGCAACAGTATCCGAGGCAACCATTTCGAGGCGACTATGATCTTTTAGACAAGAGGATGACCTCTAAATAGACCTATACTCAATGACCGTGTACGAAGGCAACCAAGTTGAGTGTACCCTAGGAGTGCGCGTGTGCGAGTGTGTTGTTTTCAGTTATTTTTATCTTTGTACATGTTAAGGGTGATCTAATTTGATTTTAGATTAAACATTCAGTCTTGTCAGGCAAACCCTATTATCAAACATCTAGCAGTTATAATTAGCATGATTTAAAGTGCGGAAATTAAATTACAAGGCATCGGATATTTACATCGCCAAAATCAACCCTCTGAAAATAAAATAGAGCAATAAAATAAATAAATGTCCTATTTAACTATTACAAGCCGGGAGCAGATACATTAATAATTAAATAAGGAAAAATAAATCGCGCGAGTGAAATTGAATCGAATGCGAGTTTAGGGTTTTGACCCTTTTGGTTAAAGAAAATGCTTTTTTTTGTTGTTTTTATTTTAAGAAAAGAAATTAAAAGCTAAATTAATTATTAAATTAATTAATTAATGGAAAAAACAATTAATGACATGTTTTTGGAGTTTTTGATATTTTAAGAAAGAAATTAAAATAACTAAACTAAAACTAAAACCTAATTAATTTTATTTATTTACAAAAATAAATTAAAGTTACCTAATTAATATCCTAGTTAATTAGTTAGTATTTATTAAAAAAAATATTTCTGAATTTTAATTGGATAAAAAGTATTTTTGTGATTTTTTTGATAAAAAGGAAATTTGTTATTGGTTAGAAATTAATTAAACAAAATTAAATAATTAAATTAAAATAAATAAAATATGAGAGGAAGTAAAGAATGGGCCTGAGATTTAGAGGTGTGGATAGCAAAGATATTGGCCCAAATATGCTGATCCATTTTGACTTTTGTGATCCAATACACGCGTGTTGACTGGCTTATGGTGTGCCTTGGATGCTTGGCCACCAGATCTGGCCATCTGGCGCTTTGATAATGAACTTCCATGGTGAACCTCCAGCTTGAACATGCACCTGATTTCCTGAAAGCAATTGGAAAAATAACAAATGCTGGAGGCAGGGATCGAACCCCTGACCTCCAGCCTTGGGACACTTTAAGGCTTATGTGGCTACCACCAGACCAAGTTGCTTCGTTTGTTGTTATAACACAAATTAATAATAATATAAAGAAACAAAGTTCAATGGTCAGAAAAAGAAAAAGCGCGCGTTTTATTTGAATGGGCAAATGGGTGGACGACACGTCTTCGTCCCTGTCCTCCAAAACTGTAACTTTTACCTGCGGATTTTTATCCGCAGCTAAAAGCGTAGCTTTGTTCTAAAATCTTCTCCAGGCCATATAAATGGAATCCAATACCATAGTTAGCCTCATCTCGTCCCTCTGATCACAACCATAACCACCATTAAGGCCAATTTTACCTGAAAATAAAAGCCCCAAAACCAAACACCAAACCCTCGCAATGGTGATCTATGATACAGGTCGTATAAATGAATTTCATTATTGTGAAAAGCTTGCAAATGATGTGAGGGTTAAGAATATGCAGTTATTTCATGTTAAAAATGCCTAAATCTGGAAATACGAAATCAAGAACATAGCCATGTTACGAATGACTTACAATGCGTATGAGGGTCTGAAAATGCGTGGTCTTGGTTGCTTTTGCTTGTGGAGATGGCCAGGAAACGATTGAGATACTTGCCAAGCCCTGAAACGACCTCTAACCTTGATTTTGATCCCGCACTTTTTCCTTGTTTTTGCAAGTTTTGTTCTGCCTCTAGAATTGCTCTCTAACCCTGATTTCTGTGTCTCCCGCCTCCTTATGTATTGTACAATACATTTGGGTAAAAAATTCTGTCCAAATCTTCCTCCATTGATGATTTTGAGATTTGATTTTATCCTCCATTAAAGCTTTCCAAACATGGCCTAAATCCAATTTCCTTATTCATAATGACCTTGATACGAGTTTGATTGCAATGCTAGCTGTAATTGGAGCCTGAAATGATCACAAGATCTTTAGTTTTCAATGTTTTTGATTTTATGTGATTTTATTTGATTTAAAATGAATTAATTCAAATAAAAATCAAATTAAATAATAAAAATAAGATATGAACACATGGCCAAGGCTAGAGTGCTTGGGAAATAATTCAAACTCAAAACAAGTGAAAAAGAATGGGCCCATTTGGCAAAATTTGAAGTTTTGGGGATAGTTGACTTTTGGCAATTTTGCAAAAAAGTCCAACTTCAACAATGCATAACTTCTTCAATTTTGAACTTTTGGAAGTGTTCTTGGACTTTTTAGAAAGCTTGAGATGTTCTCTAACCAGCCCTTTTGGTCTCCTATCATTTTGACATTCCATTCTCAAGTTATAAGCTTTGACAAAAAAGGTGTTTTTGTTGACTTTAAAAAATGACCTATAATGTCAAAATTGATAACTTCTTGTGAGTGCATAATTTGAACTTGGGGTATGAATATGGATTGTACGGAATTGCATCCTCTTCAAAATGAGCTTTGGATGGGTCATTTCTCATAACATATGAGAAAGTTATGCTTGGTCAAAATTGAGTTGACTTTTCCTACAAAACCCTAATTTAGCAACTTTTGAATCTTGATGAATTTTGAGCAATCCTTGATGAATCATGATCAACCCTTGATCAAATGATGAAATATACTTCAAAATGAGAATGTTGACAAAAAAATCTTGAAGTTTGACTGTATTTGGGTCACAGTTGACTTTTGCCCTAGCATAGACAATTTTTTGGACCCTTGAGCAATTGACTGAGCAAAAATCCCCTACAAGGCTTGAAACTTGACATGAATGATCTTGAGAACATATTAGGACAATGATGAGCATTTGAGGTCATTTGGACTCAAGGATCTTGATGCAACACAAAACCCTAATTTGGGTAGACTGTCTTAGGAGAGAGCTTGTCTGACCAACTCTTGGGCTATCTTGAGCAACTTGGAGATTTTTCTTGCAATATTTTGAGAAATATGGGAGGGCAAATTTTGGGGTACAACACCATAGAAACATGAAAAAAAATCAAATCGGTAAAAGTAAACGACGGTAAAATATTGAATAGATATATTATATATGTATTGAATCATATAAAATTTACATTGTACATGACAATACATTCAAAAAATGGCTCGATTACATTCTAAAATGCACCGAACGAGAATTATCACAGCTTAAATCTAAAACTGGTTCTTTCTTCAATTTTTCCCTATTTGATTCTCTCAAGCTCCGTCAATTTGGTGAACTCTGTCATCCTTTCCAAAAAATGATTCGTCTAAGTTTCCGCCTCTTTTGCAGAATGTGCCGTCCACTCCATTGATGTAGTCATAAATGAGAGATGAAATGAAAAAATTTACCTTAAGTTTCAGCTTTCTATACTCTCTTTGATATGATAAAACATTTAAAACTTGATTTGGAGACGAAAAATTGATTGAGAGTGATTGAAGTTTTGTGGTAGGTTTTAGTTATCGGAGAAAATGAAGAGAATGAAATAGTAGTAGGAGTGACCATGAAGCAACTGAAATAACAATAATATTTTCGAATATAAATATCCAAAAATACCATTGAATATTTAAATCCAACATTTAAATAATAATAATGTATAAATAAAAATTTCAAAAATACATTTATGAAATACCTTAAAAATTAATTTAGAGTGTATTCGATATTCAAAAGTTTACGAAGTTCCCTTTAAATTCCTTTGTACAGGCAGAAGCCCAAGCCCAAGTCCATACGAATGGGCTTTGAAAAGTGTAGAAAAACTCAGGAGTATGTGTAAGAATCGCGCGAAGCAAGAGAAGAGCCATGGCCAAGGCGAAACCCCACATTATCTTCGCATACGGCACGTTGAAGCGAGGATTTCCCAACCATGGTTTAATGGAAGATCTGAAAGCCAAAGACGACGCCGTTTTCATGGATACATCCCACACGGAAGATCCCCATCCTCTGGTCGTTGGACCCCACGGGATACCGTACCTGCTCAACTTACCCGGGTCGGGTCATCGAGTGAACGGCGAGGTTTACGCTGTGTCGGACGATGCGGTGGTTAGGCTGGACGAGTTCGAAGGTTTGAAAGATGGGTATTACGAACGGATTCCGGTCGTGGTTGTGAGGGATGGTGGGGAGAAGGTGAAGGCGGAAGGGTATTTTGGTCATAGAAGCTTTGGGGAGATTTTGTGGAAGAGTAAGGGTGAGGTTGGGTTGATAGAATATGGGGAGAATGAAGCGAAGGAGTATGTGAGGAAAGAGGATAGACCTGGTCGCAAAAACAGTATTCTTGATATCTTAATTAGTTAGTTTATGTTTTCTCTTCTCCAAAACTCATTTGGATCATTTTCAGCCATTTTTATAAAACATTGAGTTTTTATGCTGTTTTCATCTTGTTCAAGCATTACACTACTAGATGAGTTCATCAAACACACAGGTACCAAACAATCTTCATTTATTTTTTTATTTTTTTTTGCTTATAATCCCTTTATTTAGTACAAAACCAAATTGCAGAATAGGGGCCAATAGGTCATCAACAGTTACAAGCACAGTTGTACTGTTGAGTGCATTCAGCAAAGCCCTTGCCTGAGTCAGCATCAGGACCTTCAGTTCTAAAAATAGAACAACTCCATCCTTCACCACACTTGCAGAAAACTTCACTGCCACTGTCACTACTTATCTCAATTTTAGGTGAAACAGCTCCACCATCACTGCATCAGAGTTTGTCAACTTCAGCTAAGATTTCATAACAAGTGCAATACATACTAAATTTCTTCATATTAATCAATACATACAGTGTACAGGTGCAATTTTCACCGCATTTAACGAAAACTTTGCCAGCATCAGGCCCATCAGTCCTAGTTATAACACATGTCCAACCTTTTCCTGTCTTGCACAACACATTGCCCAAGCCCAGGCCTGAGTTTTTATCTTCAGCTGGGACTTTCCTACACAAAATCTCATTGGTTAATTATGATTTTTTTTATGTATTCAAATTAATATACTCCTATTAAGAAACTATATAGATGAAATAAATGATGAAAAAAGATAATTGCGTATTCTAACCCTTGGTCTTGAGTGAAGCTCGAGGACTCCATAATCTCAGAATGATTTTCATTGCTCATCATTTTTGTCATTATATAATGTTATCAACAAATTGCTAGCGAATGAGATAGAGTTTTCAATAGTCTAAAATGTCCTTTTTCTTGAATAATTGGACCACGTTTAAGGTCAGAAATGCTTTATATTATCAATAATTGAGCTTTGTTTAAATTATTTAATTATCATTTGAGTGGCATCCAATTCATCGAACCACTAAATCTTATTATTTTAAGCAAATAAGCACACAGAATAAAACACTGTAATTTGTTCCTATGAGGTTCTCCTAAAAAATTGAGCCTATAAGATACAAGTGCCCATTTGTAAATTGGAATGGGTTCAAGACACTTAGCAATAAATAAATTGGTTAGTTATTTGATATTCAGAAAATATATGGGTACAAATATTAATTTTATATTTAAATTAAATTAAAAGCAAAAAGAATATGCACGAAATTTTCTACTGTCAATCAATCAAAGACGTGTATTCTATTAAATCACACTTTTAATTTAAAAATATTGACATGACATAGTTGAATATTCTAATTCTATTGAAATATGATATAAAATCATTTTGCATCGATAATGCACTACATTTAATCTCTTAAATTAAAAATATTATGTAGTGTCAGACGATAAAATGTTGATATTATGGTAGTGTTTAATTAAAAAAAAAGGTGAATTCTTATTTACTCAACTCAAAAAGTTGGGTAAGATTGCTCTTAGTGTAAAATGTTTTGGAAACAACAAACAATTGTATTATTTAATAAATAATTAAATATAAAATTAAATTGTGTCATACAATTGGTTGAAGATATACTATTCAACTTTTTGTCATGGGTAAAGAAGTTGTCCCCTTAAAAAAACTTTGTGCGGATAATCTAGTTTATGAAATTTTGGTGGAGATTTTGAGTTGGATTATTTCAATCTTTCGGAGTAGAAAGAATAGTCATGGAGTCTATAAGACTCCTATGTAACTCGAAAAATAACATGTAACTCTCATGTAACTCGAAAAATAGCATAAAAAATGGAAGCGTGAGACCTCATTTAGAGAAAGAAACATAAACTGGCATCAAGAGTTGATCTTTTGATCGTGTCTCCCGACTTCAAAATTGTGAATATGGAAAAAGGACAATCCGAAAGAGGCGTATAATAGAACACTCACATTCAAGGGAGAAAGTTATGTGTACTTGAAAGAGTGCATATTTGTTCACGTAATGTTAGTAGATAAAATGCTTTAGGTAGTTATCAAAGACGAAGACGGTCATTTTGTCCTAAGAAGTATCACCGATGGCATTGAAATTAATAAACCCCCAAAGATTGAAATGATGAAGAGACTAAGCAAGCCTCATATGATTTGAAAGCGGGTGAATATATTAATTTCTGCTTGAGCAATAATGTGTATTTCTCGATTTCACATTGTAACACGACGAAGACAATGTGGGACACTCTTTAAGTTATCAATGAAGGAATCAAAGACGTCAATCAATCTAAAACTGACACATTAACAGAAGAATGAGTTATTTTGTATGGAACCCGATAAAACCGTAGCTTCCATGCATATGAGCTTTAATCAACAAGTTAGAAACTTTATGAAAGACTCTATCTAACCAGAATTGTGCTATCAAATTGTTAAGATTTATGTGCAGGAAATGGCAACCAAAATTAACTTTTATAAAAGAGTTCAATGATCTTAAAACTCTTGACATATCTATTCTAGCTTAATGAACATGAACACAAGTAAAAAAGGCTTGAGGCAAGTGAAGCAAATATGAAATAAAAAGAAAAGTTTAAAGAAGAAAAAATATGGATATCCTTGAAGGACTCCTCTTTCAAGGCCAGATTAAAGGATGATGAAGATAGTTCAAATGAAGACTCTTCAAAAGATGAAGAGATGGATTTGTTTGTTAAACGGTACAACAACTATATGGAGAGAAATGATCTAAAGTATTTGGATAAAAACTTGGTGAATTTTAGAAGATATAATCCTATAAGGAAATGGGAAGACAACGAGAAGGAAGAAATGCAAGCAAATATGGTAAACTCGGTCTTACAAAAATGATTATACAAGATTTTCGAACCACAAAAGAAAGCAAAAGTTTTGTAAGTCCAAGAACAAAGGCAAAAGATGTATGGCATACATCGCTTAGTATTAAAATGAAGGCTCGCCATATTCTAAGACAAGTTCAAATGAAGAAGTAGTTAATCTTTGTTTGATGGTACGACGCAAGCAAAAAGACAAAGAAGTAAGTGATTATGACACATATTTTTTACCTTCGTATAATGAGTTGTCTAATAATTTTCATGAAATACATGATGATGCTCTAAGAGATTTAAAAAAATCCTCTTAAAGAAAAAATATTTTGAAATACGAGGGAGAAATTTTAAAACTTAAAAGTGTTTTTGAATCATTAAATGATTATCATTATCTCCTGTTAATGAATAAGTATGTATTTCTCAAACTTTAGTAGAAAAGGTTGATGTAGTAGAGTGTGATTCTTGTCCTAGTTAAGAGCTTCAAATTGAAAAGATTATCATTTGCAAGGGTAGTGAAAATCAACCTTTATTCTACATTTATCTCAGTTAGATCATCCTCGAAAGTAACAATATTATGTTTGCTGAGTCTTAGCTCAGTGAAGGGCCAAATATTTTTGTGATTAATCGGTGTAGCATATGCATTATCATCTGGATGCAAATGTATAAGTTTGGGGTTGATCTTGGAAATTAGAAGCGTTTAAGTTTGGAGTTGGGGTACTAGATAAATTGGTCAAAAAGAAAAACAAAAAGTTAAAAATGACTTCTTTAACTTCTTCAAAAAAATTTAAACGAAAGAAGAATAGAGCCAACAAAATTTATTCTCTAGTACAAGTGATCAAGAAAAGAGTGATATGAAATGAATCAAGTAACACAAGGAAAACTATGTACCTAACTCCAAAGGTTAAAGCCTATAATCCCAAAAATATCCTACCCTGACATAAGCCATGTTACAATCTTGAAAAGACCTTAAAAGTGTGTGTTTAAATATGACTTTGATTGACTTTGTTAGAAATTTTATAAACTCATTGTTAAATGATTTTGTACATTGATTGTATGATTACCTTGTTAAGTTGAGTGAATGAAAGCAAGATGCGAGACGGGTTGAGTACTTGGATGTTTGGAAGAAATTTTCTGAGTTAATTGGATTAAAGCGGAGAACATAAGGGTTGATCAGGAAAAAAAATAAGAAAGTCGACATTCATTGATAAGGTATGCATTTTATTTCTGATGAAATTTCCAGTCTTTGGATAGGTTACTAGAGGACAAGTAACTGATTAAGTATGAGGTTGTGATGACACTCGGTCATTCCGTAATATTTATGATAAATTTTAGACAAATCAGTTGAATTATGAGCAAAAGTTAAGCCAAAATGTGGAAGAAGAGAGCAAAAATAACCAAGAGGAAGAAAGTTGGGACTTAGTGAAAATTTGAAGAAAAAGGAAGAAAAGAAGTGAGTTTGTCTCTGGTTTTCTCGCGACCATAATGCTCTCATCATGGGCGCAATGACTCACATCACAATCGCGATAGATGCCAACGCGATCAAGATGAAGCACTTTTTTGACACGCGTCAACTACTGTTTATAGGGATTTTGGCTACTTTTTTAGGGGTTCTAAATTGGAGATAGAAAGTGACGGTCAGGAGCTTTTGAGCATAAATTTGGAGAGAATTAGAGTCACTGAAGAGCATATTTTCCATTTATTTCCATGAATCCTTCTTATCAACTCATGGTAATTGTTAATTTCACTATGAGTAGATAAGTTATTCTAGATTAGGTCTTTTGAGATGAACATAATTGTTAGTTCCACGGTTTCATGATTGGCTAAATTTTGGTAAAATATGGTTCTATACTGATGTTGAGTAAGATGCCTTAACATCTTCATCAACTGTCATAATAGTTTTACTGTTATGTGTTTTAGTAAGATGTCGAAGACATATGTTGTGACATTTTAGTCTGTGTATAGCATGCGTTGCTGCTGTGTATCTCTTCACATATTGGATTTGATTTGATGAGGTCCGTTTGAATATTCTTCATCATTATGCGTAGGTCAAGGAGATTAATCAGGAACAAAATTGCAGATTTGATTTGTTTCATAAAAAGGATCTTTGAGAGTTTTTAGGAAATAATTGAAAGATTTGTTTTTTGTTACTATTTTTGTGGAGAGGATTTTGCAGGGATTTAGAGCTGAATATTTGATTTGATTGAAGAGTCCAAGCCCAACTGCAGAAGTCTATATAAGGAGACATCCAAGATCTAGTTTTTAAGAAGTATAGTTTTTACTGTAAAACCTTATGAAAAATAAGGGTTTAAGGTTTGAGAGTTCCTTAGCTTCTCTGTGTGTTTTTGTACGTCCTCATGTATCTTTTGTTACATTTGAGTTAACTGGTTGTTACTTGTTTATCAAGTTATTGTTCTCCTCTAAGCTTTTAAGCAAATAGTTGAGTATTGTTCTTAGTGAAGTTTTTAAGCAAACTAAGTATTTTTTATATTGGAAGAGTGTTCTTCTTTTTGGTTTCTTGAGACATTCCTTGGGATTGGGATTGTTTAATATCACTACAATGATTGGGAGTGAGATGAATTCTTATATCTAGGAGATTCCTAGGTAGAAGTTGCATTGGGTAGTGATTAAGTGATAAGTTGTAAACTTGGATTGTTTACACTTAGAATTGATAATATTGATACTGGATTTCCTTCCTGGCTTGGTAGCACCCAGAGTAGGTGAGTTCCACCAAACTGGATTAACAACTCTTTGTAATCTTTCACCTTCTAAATTTAAATTCTGCATAGTTTTTATTTTGGTAAAAATTATGCCAGTCAGGAGATGTCATAACATTTTTCATGACATTGTGCTTGTATTTTGAGATATTAGTCTTGATATCTTTATTGTGTATGCCCGAATTTCAATTGGAATGAAAAGAAAGCACCCTAATCTGTTTATTAGGTGATATCTATGGATATACTTTCTGGAACTATGGAGAAAGAAGGAGGATATAACAATAGACCATCTATGTTGAATGGTTCAAACTATGACTGATGGAAGGTCAGAATGGTACTTTTCTGAAATCTATGGATAACAAATCTTGGAAGGCTATTTTAAAAGGATGGGAGCATCCAGTTGTGAAGGACAAAGATGGGAAAGAATCTTTAAAACCTGAAGAAGATTGGAATATAGATGGTGATAAAGAAGTCGTTGGAAACTTCAAGGCTTGGAATGCTCTACTCAATGGAGTAGACAAGAATGTTTTTAAGTTAATTAATACATGTACTATAGCCAAGGAGGCTTGAGAAATTCTCAATACAACTTATGAAGGTACCTATAAAGTGAAGATTTCAAGAATTCAGCTTCTCACTACCAAATTTGAGAATTTGAAGATGAATGATGATGAGACAATTCAGGAATATCAAATGAATATTCTTGAAATTTTTAGTGCATCAAGTGCCTTGGGAGAGAAGATGTCAGAAGAAAAACTGGTTAGAAAGATTCTTAGGTCCTTATTTAAGAGATTTGACATGAAGGTTACACCTATTGAAGAAGCTCGTAACATCAACAACATGGGGATTGATGAGCTTATTGGGTCACTTTAAACATTTGAATTGGCTATTGGTGACAAGGCTGAGAAAAAAGAACAAAATCATAACTTTTGTATCCAATGTTGAAGATGATAAATGTCTAATTGAATTGTACACTGATGAAGATCTGTCTAATACGGTTGTGTTACTTGGAAAGCAATTCAACAAAATTCTGAAAAGGTTGGATAAAAGAGGAAGACCAAATGTTAGGAACGTCTCATATGGCATTAGTAATGAGGAGAACTTTCAAGAGAACACCAGGCCTGAAGAAAAGACCAATCAAAGCAAAGGAATTCAATGTTATGAGTGTGAAGATTTTGGTCACATCAAACCAGAATGTCCCACTTTTCTCAAGAGGCAGAAAAAGGGGTTAATTGTGTCTTGAGAAGAAAAATTGTGATACAAAACACAGCGGAAATTAAAATTTTCCTTTAGTGATCCTTACGAACGGGCATGGTCCATGATAGAAACTATTACCTCTTGTGGCAATTCAGACCTTTGATGTTGTGATCACGAGCGTTGATGAAGAACAATGCCTCTACTCAGTCCACATGAACAAATTGCTTATGATTACATGGCTAGATGCTTACAAATGAAAACTTTGAGTGAGAGAGTGAGACAAAATACGGCTAGGGTTCCAAGACCGAAATTTCATCAAGTGAAAATACTTCAGCATAAGAGTTATATTTATAGAACCACTTGTGTGGGATACAACCTAAAAGCCCAAATAAGGGTGCAAGCTAAAAGCCCAATTAAGTATACGGACAACATACCTTATGATGTATCGTATATCACTTAAGCGCATGGTACCTTACCATATTACGTATTCCACTTAAGCGTATCATACCTTATGGTGTTCTACAATTCACTTAAGTGCACCATACCTTATGATGTTCCTTATTTACTTTATCTCTCATAAACTTGTCCTCATGTGTGTGACCCTGTAGGTTTTCGCGATGTTGGCAATTATATTAAATCACACATTTAACATAATAAACAGTGAGCGGTATCTAGCAACATATCACTGATATCCAAGTAACGAAAATGTCATGTGATATGACAAAACCTTTCTGTGATAACACTTATGTGTATAATTATCCTTTTGCCCTTATGTCTATATTGAACACAAGACATAGACCGTGTCACCCTTGTCCAATTCAATATTGGTCTCTTAGACGTTTATCCTGTTATGCATGATGGGCAAATTTCTTCTAGGTGACTGTTGTACCCCAAAATTTTCCCTCTCATTTATCAAGATTTTTCTCACAAGACTTCTTGGACTCAAGGCAGGATTAGGGTTTGCTCAGCTCAAGGCATCTCATCTTACACTGATACCCCAAATTAGGGTTTGAGTTTGCACAAGGATTTTTGGATCACCAATGCTTCATGTGACTTCCATACATCATCTTGGAACCCTAAGATTGTTCATGCTAAGTTTCAAGCCTTGAACCACATTTTTGACCAGTCAATTGGACAGTTGACCTAAAAATCAACTGTATTGGGGAAAAATTCAACCATAGCCAATTTACAGTCAAACTTCATAATTTTTTATCCACATAAACATTTTAGACTCATATGAACCATTTGATCAAGTTTGGATCACAACTCCTCAAGAAATTTGATCAAATCATCAAAAGGGCAAAATGGTCAAAATTAGGGTTTTGACTGAGAAAGGGCAATTTCTGATTTTTAACCTAGCCAATGACCAATTGGGTTCAAGCATGATTTCAAGGACTCAATAGCATCATCTTGACCTAATCACATAGTTCAAAATATCTCAAATGCATAGGATTGATAGATGAATTTTCCAGTCAACTGATCAAAAGTCAACTGTACACTAAAAAGTCAAACTTTGACTTTTTTGTCAAAATCAAGTGCCAAGGGTCATAACTCATCAAGATATGTAAAAATGTGAAACTTATTGACCAAGAAACCTAAAATTGCAAATTAGGGTTTTGAATTTGAAAAAAATTTCATAACTTAGAATTTTTCTAAGTATGGAAAATTTCTTATTTTTTCCCAACTTTCCACAACTTTTTCACCATGATGCAATTGGATTCAAAGAAAACTTCAAACATTAAAGTTGTAGTCCTCCATGAAATATACAACTTTGGTTCACAAAGTTTTCCCAAAATATGGTTGGATCTCAAGATATGAATTTGTGAATAGGGGTCCATAAACTTTTTAACTTAGTGAAAATTTGCCCTAATTTAGGCAGGTTTTTGACCCAACTTCATGGACACTTTTAACCTAGTTCCAAGAGGTATCTCAAAATGAATTTCAAATATGGATTGTATAGCACATTACAAGCTTTCCAAAATGTCCAAGAACTCTCCAAGATCATTTGTGGTTATGGAGAATTGAAGAAGAGAAAATGACATTTTGTCACTTTTGTTCAAGCCATTTTTCACAATGCACCAAGTTGTAAATCTGATCAAGCATGCTTGTACCTTGCATTACAGGTCCTAAATCCCTTCTACACTCCATAATTAAATGCTAACTCAATGGATAATGGCTTTGTTTTGGCTTTTGAAGCATTGCACAAAGAATAAATCCATAAATGGCATAAAGGGCACATTGCCATTTTCATAAAGTATGCTTTTGCAAACTTTATCAGCCTTGAGCCTTGGACTTGTTCCTTTTGTGCAAGCATTTTCCACAGATATCAGGCATGGTTTACCAACTGTTGCAGCTCACAAGATAGCCAAGTACAGGCCTTTAGCATAGTCACTTCAACCTTTCTTCAAAAATAAGAAAAGTGGCCAAAAGTCAAAAACTTGTACAAGCTGATAAAGGAAGGGCTTGGCCTCATTAAAAACAACTTCACAAAATTTTTGCAAGCTAGAACACGAGTGCATAACTTCTAAAACTCTCCCAAACACAAAAACACGAATTTTCTGCCCAAACTTGCAGTTTCTGCAAAACTCTTGCAAGCTCAATATTGGCTCGTGCGTTTCTACCTTTAACACTTGAAACACCTTCCATACATCACATCCAAACTATCCAAGCTCTTGTCCTGGTTCTGTGAGCTCTGTTTTAGACATCACTATTTTCACTTTTGAAGGTTGCAGGTTGACTTCTACAGGGAGTTTCAAGCATCCTCAAGGCAAGCTAAGCATTGGAATAGCTTGAGGGAACTTCAAGGAAGCTCACACGATCCTCAGGCCTCACTCAAAGTCTCCACATTGCCATATCCAAATCCAGCTGAGCAAGGTATTTTTCAAATCTCTATCTCTTTATTTAGGCATCCTTAAGTCACGATTTGTGAATCAAAAATGTAGTCCTTAACTTGCTGAAGCTGTACATATGCATAGTTGTCATTTATATTAACTGCGTAGTGAGAATTTGAAGCTTGAAGTTCATGAAAAAATTAGGTCAGAAATTAGGGCTACAAAAATTCTCCCTGATCTTTGAGAGTTAGATTATGAATTTTATATCATTGAAATCGTGAGATTCCAAGCTACATTTTTATGTTGCAAGTTTTTGTTTTTGTGCAAAGAATAGAGAGTTGCAGGAATGGACATAAACGCGCGCGAAGGAGATGTTGAAGGACAAGGACGAGGTTCCATCTGGGCTTTTTGCAATCTTGGCCTTTTTGTTTCTACTTTTTGCACCCCCTGTTTTACTTTTGCACCCCCTTGCATATTTTGTTTATTTTTCATATTTTCTTTTTATATTTTTATATTTATTATTTTTATTTATTTTTCTGAATCACAAAAATTATGAAAAATATTTTCTTTATTTTTTGCATTTTTATTTTATTTTAATTATTTTTTCCACATATAAAATAGTTTTATTTTAATAAATATAACTTATTTTCTTATTTATTTGTAAATACATTTAATAAATACTATATATTTTATTTTATTATTTTACACATAAAATAATTATTTTCATACATATTTTAATTTTTAATATTTGTTAATAATATTATTTATTATTTCTTGTACATAAATGGATAAAATAAATAATATAGAACATATTTTTCTTTTAATAAAAAAAACTACGGTTTCACCCTTTCAAAAATAAAAATATTATTTTTCTTATTTTTTAGGACTTAAATAATTTTATTTTCTCATATATAAAACAAATACAAGACATTTTTGCATAAATACATTTTATTTGCATATTTAAATAATTGTGTATTTATTTATTGTACAATAATTCAATTGGGTTGTAATAGTATTTTAGGGTTTTATTTTGTGCAAATATCCCCATTCAAAAACTTGTATCCCCCCTCCCATAATAATTGTTGTAATAGCTTAGATTTATTTTACGCAATTTATCGCATTATACCATGTTTAATAAAACTAGGGTTTGCACGATAAGACAAAAATTAAACAAATAGCATGACCTAATACAAGACAATTAAAATGCATGTAAAATGACAACACATTGCACACAAGCACCCCTAGGGTTTCACCCACTTGGTTGCCTTAAAATAAAATGGTCATGGTATGCATGCAAAGTATCTTGGCAAAACAAAAACAAAACAAAAGATCATATTCCCTCGATGACGCTATCAAAAGGTTGTCTAAAACAAAATGATCTTGGTCCCTTAAGCATGCTAAGATACTTGGCAATATTGCTATCATGGTCATACGATGACCCACACCTGTCCCGTTTAACATCCAAAGATAGGATTGTTTACCAAATCAATGGTAAATCAACAATGTCAAAGGAATAAAAATGTATAGGAAAGATATTTGAGTAGGGCAGATAGCTCCTAGTTACTTGCTCTCTTTCAAACAATCCTTGATATTTTCAAACAAACACACACATTTCAAAACATTTTCCAAACAACTTTCAAAACATTGAAACATTTTTCAAAAGACAAACATCTTTGTATACATTCTTACGAACGAGAATCATTGCAAAGATTGCCTAAACAAAGGCCTCTTTTCAAAATACTTTCAAAACCACACAAAGCACCATTTCAAACAATTTCAAAAGCAAAGCAAGTGATCTAAACAAGTAACTAAGAGCCCATGGAAAACCATGGATGAAAAGGGTGCTAGCACCTTCCCTTTTCATAATCTACCCCCCGAACCCAAAAACAATCTCAAAGGTCTTTCCTGTGCTTTTTTATCTTTCCTTTTTGGATAAAAGAAAAGTCGGTGGCGACTCTTGCTAACCGCAACATTTGCAAACACAAACGCAAAACCTCAAGTCAGTTCTCCCACCGTATCACAGGCACCAACTCGTACTCAGCTACAGAGTATGGCCATGGTTTCCAATGAGGGCTTCAAAGACTACGCCCAAAAGTGGAAGATCTAGCCGGAAGGGTGAAACATCCTCTATCTGAGAGAGAGTTAGTGGACATGTTCCTAGGAACTCTTTTAGGCCCTTTCTTCAATCATCTGATTAGGAGTTCCTCTGCGGGGTTTACTGAATTGATCTTAACCGGCGAAAGAGTGGAGGCTGGTATAAGAAGTGGGAAAATTCAAAAGGACGCGTTTGCCTCAACAGCTGTAAAAAAACCCTTCACTGGAAGAAAGGAAGTGTCTACTGTCTATTCACAAAGAAATCAGGGAAGAACTGAGTGACAACCAATATTGGGGGCCGTTATGATTCCGAAGTCCGCATCAGACTAGTCAAGAGCTAATCAGCAAAGGGTAGAAAGGCTAGTACGGCAATTTACCAAGATTAACATTACTCCAGCCCAAGTTCTACCACATCTCCTGAAGTTGAATCTGGCCACTTTGAAAGAGGCCCAAAAAAATCCTAATACTACTTTTCCACATTACCATCCCAACGCCAGATGCGCGTACCATTCTGAAAGTCCAGGGCACGACACCAACAACTGTTGGGCTCTGAAGAATAAGATTCAAGATCTGATTGACGCGAAGGAAGTTGAATTTGAAGCGCCTGAGAAACCGAATGTTATTTCCGCCCCAATGCTGAGGCATGGTCACAATGCCAATGCTATTGAAGAAGATCTGTTTGTTGCTATTGTGGATAAACTGTTAACTCTGCTCCCTATTATCAAGTTGAATTTGTTGAAAGCTGGCATCTTCCAAGGTTGTGATAAAGACTGCCATGCTTGCCTATCCTCCCCATTTGACTGCCCTTTGTTAAAGAAAGGTATCCAACGACTGATGGATAACCAAGAAATTTTGTTTGAGAATGCTCCTGTTTCACCCGTTCCAGTGTGTTGTACCCCAAAGTTTGCCCTCTCATATTTCTCAAAATATGTCAAGAAAGATCTCAAAATTGCTCAAGGTTGCTCAAGGATTCGCCAGACAAGCTCTCTCCTAAGGTAGTCTTCCCCAAACTAGGGTTTCACCTTGCATAAAGATCCTTGAGTCCAAGTGACCCCAAATGGTCAACAATGTCCCAATATATTCTCAAGATCATCCATGTCAAGTTTCAATCCTTGCAGAGGAATTTTGCTCAATCAATTGCTCAAAGGTCCAAAAGTCAATTGTGCTAGGACAAAAGTCAACTGTGGCCCACATACAGTCAAAACTCAAGATTTTTTGTCAACATCCTCATTTTGAAGGATATTTCATCATTTGATCAAGTTTTGATCATGATTCATCAAGGATTGCTCAAAATTCATCAAGATTCAAAAGTTGCTAAATTAGGGTTTTGTAGGAAAAGTCAACCCAACTTTGACCAAACATAACTTTCTCATACTTTATGAGAAATGACCCATCCAAAGCTCATTTTGAAGAGGATGAAATTCCCTACAATCCATATTCATATTCCAAGATCAAAAAATACACTCACAAGAAGTTATGAATTTGGATATTATAGGTCATTTTGAAAAGTCAACAAAAACACCTTTTTTGTCAAAGCTTCTGACTTGAGCATGGAATATCAAAATGAGATGAGACCAAAAGGGTTGATTAGAGGAAATCTCAAGATTTCTAAAAAAAGTCCAAGAACACCTCCAAAGAGTCAAAATTGAGGAAGTTTTGCATTGTTGAAGTTGAACTTTTTTGCAAAATTGTCAAAAGTCAACTATGCCCAAAACTTCAGATTTTGCCAAATAGGCCCATTCTTTTTCACTTGTTTTGAGTTGGCATTGTAGTCCACGTGCTCTAGCCTTCCCCATGTGCCCATATCATATTTTTATTAATTATTTTGATTTTTATTTGAATTAATTTGAATTAAATCAAAATAAATCAAAATAAATCAAATAAAATCAAAAATATTGAAAACTAAAGATCTTGTGATCATTTTAGGTCTTGTTACACAGCTAGCATCCTTCCAAACTCGTATCAAGACATGTGGGTACAAAAGATTACAAATGAGCCAATTTTGGAAAGCTTTAATGGAGGAACAAATCAAATATCATAGTGATTAAAAGAGAAAGATTTGGACAACAAATTCAACCCTAATGTATTGTACAATACATAAGGAGGCGAGACAGACATAAATCAGGGTTGGAGACCAATTGGAGAGCAAGAACAGAATTGGCAAAAATCAAGAAAAAGTGTGACATCAAAATCAATCCTAGAGGCAATTTCAAGGCTTGGAAATTTTCTCAATCTCTTCCTGGCCATCTCCACAAGCGAAAGCAACCAAGACCAGACATTTTCAGACCCTCACACGCGCTGTAAGTCCCTCACGAATCTGCCCTATTCTTGAATTCGATTTATACTATTCTTGCATCTATAACAAAAAATATTTGCATATTCTGATTCACCACATCATTTGCAAGCTTTTCAAAATAACAGATTTCATTTATACGACTTGTATCACATATCACCATTGCTAGGGTTTTGTATTTGGTTTTAGGGCTTTTATTTTCAGGTACAATTGGCCTTAATGATGGTTATGGCTGTGATCAAAGGGATGAGACGAGGCTAACTATGGTATTGGATTCCATTTATATTGCCTGGGGAAGGATTTAGAATGAAGCCACGATTTTAGCTGCGGATAAAAATCCGCAGGTAAAAGTTGCAGTTTTTAGAGGACAGGGACGATGCGCTGGCACTCCCTCATTTGTCCGTTCAAATAATTGCGCGCATTTTTAATGTTTTTTCCAATATTTCTTTTGTTTCATATATTATCTCTATTGCTTGATTAACATACAACAAAGTAACGTAGCCTAGCTGGTCACCAGGTGTACATTCAAAGCGTTAGTGGCTGGAGGTCAGGGGTTCGATCCCTGCCTCCAGCATTTGTTATTTTTCCAATTTCTTTCAGGTGAACAGGTGCACGCATGAGCCAGATTTCCACCATGGACATTCACCATCAAAGCGCCAGATGGCCAAATGGCCAGATCTGGTGGTCAGCATCAAAGGTCCACCAAAAAGCTAGTCAACGCATGTGTATTGAATCAGGAAAGTCAAATGGATCAGCCTCAAATGGGCCAGCCAATTGCTATGGACACCTCCAAAATCAGGCCTATCTCTACTTTTTTATATTTTTGTTTATTTTATTTAATTAATTTCTAACCAATAAACAAATTTTCTTTTTTTATCAAAAAATCACAAAAATACTTTTTATCCAATTAAAGTTTAGAATTTTTTTTTAATAAATACTAATTAATTAATTAGGATGTTAATTAGGTAACTTTAATTTGTTTTTGCAAATATTTAAAATTAATTAGAAATCATTAGGTTTTAACATTCATTTAATTATTTTATTTTCTTTCTTAACTTAACAAAAATCCAAAAATATGTCATTAATTATTTTTCATTAATTAACTTATTTAATTTCTAATTTAGTATTTAATTTAGGACTTAATTTCTTTTCTTAAAATAAAAACAACAAAAACATTTTTCTTTTAAAAGGGTCAAAACCCTAAATTTCGCATTCGATTTAATTTCACTCGCGCGATTTATTTTTCCTTATTTAATTATTGATGTATCTGCTCCCGACTTGTAATAGTTTTAAATAGGACCTTTATTTATTTTACCGCTTTATTTTATTTTCAAAGGGTTGATTTTGGCGATGTAAATACTCGACGCCTTGTAATAATTTAGTTTAATTTCCGCACCTTTAATTTCTGCAAATTATACAACTGCTAGATGTTTGATAATAGGGTTTGCATGACAATAATGAATGTTTTAATCTAAAATCAATTAGATCACCCTAAACATGTGCAAAGATAAAAATAACTGAAATCAACACACTCGCACATGCGCACTCTTAGGGTACACCCCACTTGGTTGCCTTCGTACACGATCATTGAGTATAGGTTGTTTTAGAGATTGCCCTCTTGTCTAAAAGATCATAGTTTCCTCGAAACGGTTGCCTCAGATATCATTGCCTCAAACAAATGATCTAAGACATTAGGGTTACCGCTAAGGCGTCCTAACATTGCTTTAGTGACCGTATGTCCCTCTTTCAAATTGACCCTCAAACTCCAACGACGGTGCTACCTACTCACTAATAGTGGGATAGCATTGTCTAAAGGAAATTAGCATAGAGCGACTCCTTTTTCGAGTAGGTAGATTAGTTCTTAGATACTTGTTCATCCAAAACAAAACTTTTTCACACTTACACTTTTACAAACAAGTTTTCAAAAACACTTCAATACCCTCTTAAGCAAGAGTTAAATCGAAGTTAAAAACAAAACTTTTCAAAACCCACAAGCACAAAGAAAACATTTTGAAAATGATGAGCAAATACCTAAGAGCCCGTAGATAACTACAGATAGAAAGGATGCTAATACATTCCCTTTCTATAATCTACCCCCCGTACTCAGAAATATCTCGAAAAAGGAATTTTTCTGTGCTTTTTTCCTTTCCTTGTTGGATAAAATAAAAGACGGTGGCGACTCTTGCTTACCGCGACATTTTGCGAATACAAAACGCAAAATGTGAACCAGCATTCCAAAAAACAGTCAGTTCTTCCCACCGTATCACACAGTGAAAGAAGTTTCAATAATAACCATCTATGCCAATCCTTCCAGGGCCCCTAAAAGACCCGTTAGGATTACACCTGCTCTGAAGACTGCTCCACTTAAGATTACTATGCCCGGGCCGACCCCATAGAATTTAGATAAAACAGTACCATGGAACTATGGTGGAGAAATCTACTACCATGGTATTAACACTACAAGAAAATTGGCAGATTGCGACAGGTATTTTTGTAGATTACGACGGTTAAAACCGTCGCAGAAGTGTGTGTCCCCAACCTATTTCGCGACGGTTACAAAAACTATCGTTCAAATTTACGACGGGTTTGGAGCTGACATAATCAAGTATTGGTGACTGTTTGATACCGTCGTGACTATATTTTGAGTTTCTTTTAATTATTGATGGCGACGGTTCGATACTGTCGTGAATATCTTTTGAAATTGATTAAATTGTTTATGGCGACGGTTCGATACCGTCATGACTTTTGTTGATTATTTTTAATTGTTGATTACGACGGTTCGGTACTGTCGCCATGACTTTTGTTTATGTCTTGATTTGTTTTTTATTTTTCTATTATATATATTTTTTATTTAAATTATTATCTATGTAAAAAATTTTAAATATAGTTTTTTTTGTGTTATTTTTTTCTTTAAATTATTTCTTCTTTAATATATTTATTTATAGTATTATTTTTTGTTTTATTTTCTATCACTTTGTAATATAGTAAAAATAATTTCAATAAAAAATATTTAACATCAAATAAGCATTATAATATCCAAAAAAATGTGTGTTCCATAATCATGTAAAATGCGAGTTCCATAATCATGTCAAGTAGTACAAAAAACCCAAAATATATCAATTCCTAATCTTATAATAATAAGTATCATTATGCCAAAAATACATGAGAAAGTTCACAATCTAATTATCTCGATCATAGCAAAGTCTAATTTGTCCCCCCTGAAGTTCCATTATCTCCAATACGGTAGCTAGACTCAGATGAACGTCTACCATCAGCGGGTGATTCCAATCCCTAAAAAAAGATATTAAAATAATAATCTTTAAAATAATACTCATAAAATTTAACTTTAAATGCGTCAAAATAATATACCTGTCTTCCACTAAAATTCTGCATTTGCATTAAGAGTTCAATTTCCTTTGTCCTCGCCTTGTCCCTTTGCGTTAAGAATATGATTGCCTGTGTTAATTCATCAATTTTTGAATTCTTTTCTTTAAGTGCATTAATTTCTTCTTGCATTTCCTTTATTTGTTCACTTTCTGCAGAAGAAGATGTCGATCTCGTAGATCTATTAATTTGAGATGGTGTAACTCCAAGTCCCATACTACGAACATATCCATGCTTTTCTTTTCCAAATACTTTCTGAAATGCCTCATTTTCAGACACAGAATCCTTAATTGCAGCTTGTAATTTTTTCTGCACATGAAAAAGAAAAAATTGAGCTATTGTTTATATAACAAGAATAATATATTGGGGGAGAACCTCTTGATCAAATCATGGACTTCCATATATACGTAAAAAGAAGTTGGCACAAACTAGGAGGTGGCACAAACTATTGCAATTGGACTTGAATAATACTGTTGGTATATAATTTTGACATTTTTGCCATGAATAATAAGAAAGAAGTACATTGAGCAATGGTAAGGATTGTTATTCATTATTATTTTGAGTCTCGATCCCCTGCCCCTCCTCAAAAAAATCCCTTTATAATATGTATTAAGTGTAGTAGTACTGATGCTTTCAACTTGTGCAGGAGGGATTGTTGCTTTGTATTCTCACCTTTGCAAAAATGCAAAATTTTGTTTGCTTCCTAATCATCAAACATCTGATGAGGAGCTATCTACATATCGCAAGCCTGGTTACTCAAATAGAAATATACCACCCTCATATTTGAAAAAATTCATTGAAAAACATAAGAGCACAAATGAATGAGTTAATATATCAACTAAGACAATAAAAAAGAAGATATGGATACCTTAGGTTTTAGAAAAAGAATATTATGTTCACTATCTATGACTTTTGTCATGTCCTATTACCTACACTATCTCTCCTGTTATACTCCAAACTCCCTGTCTGGTTCATGGATTGTTTCAAAGAAAAAATCATGGTGTATTGGGTAGGTTCTGCTATGTGACATGGAGTATTGGATAGGTCATGTTGTTAATTTCTGAAAGAAACGTAACAATGTTGTGTGTGAATTTGAAGTATTAGCTTTCGATTCCCTGTACCCCATTTGATTATTATGAACTGATGCCAGTATCAAACCCTATTACATTCAAGTTCTGGCAATGCTCAGCCAATTTATGTGGCTGAGATTTGATAGAAAATTTTAACTTTTGAGGTTTTCTTATTATCTAATAGGATTTTTCCAGTGGTGAGTTATATTTGGGATGGTTCTATTACTATTACCGTTTTTTTCCAGTATTTCAAAAGAATTAACTTGTACTTACATTATTGTTGTATGCATCTTCATTGATAAATGACCCGTTAGGCTTTTTATGAGAAACTGCATACATTTCTCCTCTGCTGTATGTTCGTCCATCTCTCATTTCCTGCAAATAAAAACTAATATAAATTGTTTGTACGATCAAGCAAACGATCAATAACATATAGATTTAGACATAGAAAACGATCCACTTCTTTAACAGAAGCTATGTTTCCATTACTGTATGGAAAAAAAAGCAAACACATTACCTAAAGTATGCTCTGAAATTAGTTGAGTATGCAAGAACATAATAATGATTAAAGCAAAAGATAAACAAGAACTTCAGTAATCTTTTAAAGAGAATAGGACAGTGACAGAAGTAGTGGATACTGGCAAAAACATAAAACCGAAGGAGGAAAAAGAGAAAAATATACCCTCTGACACAATTTAAATCCTTGGACTATTTTTCAGATGCGGGTGCTTCAGATTTTCTTTTCATATCTGCAATCTATAAAAGTACATTTGATTGAATATGAGGTAAGAAGCCTACTATAACAATTTTGGCTTAAACAGCAATCAACACATAACTATCAGAGATATAATTTCTGCACAAAAACCATCACAATCAAGAGAATACAAAAACTAAGAGAGCACAAAAGAATACAAAACCAAAAACTACTTCTATTATTTAATAATAATCAAGTGCAAGAATAAAATAACATATAATAGACAACCATACAAAATAAGATAACATAAAATTTGAGGGGAAAAGATGGCATATAAATATACATTTCATAACATATTATGCGCTCCATGTAAACAATTGGTTCCATAAACATTCATGTATATCACTAGACAACTGTCAATAGAAAGGCTGGCCCGTAACAAAGAACTTTCATAACAGAAAGTAATCTCTCTTGGTGAAGGTGGGATTTAATCCCAAATCCTCACACGTGTTTAAAATTATAAAGTAAAATAAGAATAAGTATATGTAATCCAAGTGCAGCTTAATTACAAATAAGCATGGCCTCCATACTCACCTTCCCAGATGCATCACGAACATCTGGCCTTTTGTCCAAAGCCATCGCCGATCGATCTAGCAGGTTATCCAAGCTCTGAATGATTTCAATTTATATATTAATTAAGTAAAGATATTTTCAAAGCACCAGTAGATTACACACAGTAGGCATATATTACACACAGTAGGATTAAAATATATATTACACACAGTAGGCATAAAATATATATTACACACAGTAGGCATATATTACACACACTCTTCTCTTTCAAAACCAGCAGTAGGCATATATTACACACACTTTTTTGATTTCACCAATTTATATTAGTTTTGATCGAATGATAACTTTCAAATTTTCTTTCAGGCTTTTTAAACACGTTTAAGATGAAAAAAAACCGCTCATATAAGAACTTATATTCTGTATATTTGCTTTTTATACTGTTGATTTAATAAAGGCCTATGACACATGATTCTTTTGTTCACCACAGAATAGGGAACTATTCTTTATGTTAAATTTTATATTTACTCTTTCTCTGAAGAGAACTTATTATGAATATCATTTTTCAGAGACCTCAGCAACAACAAATTAAGTGGACAAATCCCCACGGGCTTCGGGGGTCTACAGAACATCTTGTACTTGCTGTAAGAATTTTGCCGCTGCTTCATCTATCATAACTTAAAAATGTAGATGAAAGATACATTTTATTCTAGAAACTGGAAACTGAAATGTTTTTGTTCATTGCTTTCGTTAGTAGACTAAAATAAAAACTAGTGCCGCCAAAATCTTGTAAGTTGATGTGAGTCATTTTGGAACTGTTCAATAACTGGGATAATGTTTACTATCTTATCAACTATTTTTGCTGTTAGACAATAATTTGAATGCTATTTGTTACAATACTATTTTGCTACCACTTTTGATTAGGTGAATCCAGGAATTGAATGTTCTTTTAGGTATCTAGCTAGGTTGTCAAATACAGAAAAATGTATATGTATGTAGAGGACAAGTTTAGGATTAGGATATTTAAGAAGTAATAAAGCAGTTTAGAATCAGCTAAAAGAAAGAATAAAATTTCTATAATCTAAATCTAACAGAGAAGCACAGGACTGTTATTTTTTCTCATTATTGCATAAATTAAGTAGTATAACTTTTTGACATATATTATTCATATGCATCAAATCCCAGTCAGGTTTCAGTATTGCTATTTAACTATTCAAAATAATCATTATACATTGCAACTTGTCAATAAACATATAGTATATATTTTTGCATCTAGGCTGTGTATAATATATTGATAGGAAAAGGCCAAATTTTAGAAGAAAAAAATGATAGAAAATCAAGGGAATCAAAAATTGGAATCACTAGTTATGATTATTGATGAAAATAACTAGTAATCCACGGTGAAGATTCACTGAAATTTTTGAAGCAGTTTTTCCCTGCACATTGATTGAGCTATGTGCAAGTATTGACACTGTTTTTATTAGTGCAGAAAATGACATAGCAGAAGAAAGTAAATAAGACAAATTTAATAATAGTTTTGTATGGAAACTTATGAGAAGGACATGTTTGAGCATCCCAATACTAATAATGCTATCGGTGGATGAACAATCTAGTTGTTAATGGCCATTATAGTTTTTTTTTTACAAAATACCCAACATTCTCAACAAAATATCCAATCTATTCATATTTGTCTTCATCTTTCACCTTTCATATATGCATTGGAGATTCGCTTAGGTTGGGCTGGGAAAGGAACAACTACTATCCCATTTGGATCAGTATATGGTCCTCTTATATCAGTTTTATGCCTAAAACAACAAATTAGAAAACCTAAAAAATCATAAAAAGAAATAAAACCCTAAAACAACAAATTAGAAAACCTAACATCAATTCAATATATTCAAACTCAAAATCAATCATCACAAAGAGCTCAACCATAAGATTCAAGTGAATCTCCAATGCTGAAATCAATGGCAGAGAATGAGAGAGATGAGAACAATGCAAAAAGTGATACATAAAACTTACTGTGTTTGAAGAGATGAACGCAGAGGATGTTAAACTGCTTGCTGTGCGTTTTTTGGTGTGAAGATGAGCGGTTTGAAGAGATTCCTTTCGGTGTCAAGGGGTTTCTTTCGATGTGAAGAAGAACGGCATGAGCGGCACCGTGAGTAGAAAAAGTGAACGCAGGAGTAGAAAGTGAATTGATGTTTTATGTATTTTAAGAGCTTTTTAACTTTTTTACGGTGACAGGTGTTTTACCGTCGTGCCCATGAGAATTTTTAAAGGTTTTGGGTGCGACGGTTGTTTTACCGTCGTGAAATGAATTTTAGGACGAATAATTTTACCGTTGTGAAAGGTTTAAGGGTGCAACGGGTGCTTTACCGTCGTGATATGCCTTTTAGGACGGTTAATTTTACCGTCGTGACTAGTTGTTGGTGAAAAATCAATGTTAAAAGTGTTAAATGGGGGCCGACGGTTGTTTTACCGTCGTAATAATAATATTATGATGGTTAATTATACCATCGCAAAATAAATATTAGGGACGGTTGGTGTCAACTGTCGTAAACACTGTCTCTATATGTCAATTACGACAGTTATCACATAACTGTCGCAATTTTTGTGTCGTTAAACACTAATTTTCTTGTAGTGTAAACAGATTGAACTGACTGCAGAAGAAGAAAGCTACGAAGAGGACAATCCCGACATTAGCAATATTATTGGAACTAGCAAGATCACCCGCAGTGGTTGGATTTTCTCTCTAGAGATTGCTCCTCCAACGGCAGTCTTTGGACCCGTGGCCGTTCTGAAGATTACCTCTACACCAGTGATTGTACCTGCAAGCGTACCTACCAACAAAGACAATGCAATTCCTATCCCTACTTCCACTGCTGAGAATAAAGGAAAGAATGTTCAATAGGAGTCTGTCCTGACGAAGGCTCAATCACTAGTTATTCCTGAAACATCCAAGAAGGAGATGGAAGAAATCCTGAGGATTATTAAGAAAAGTGATTATGATGTAGTTGAACAATTGGGGAAGACCCCTTCCAAGATCTCTATGCTAGCCCTGCTGCTGTGCTCTGAAGTACATGCCAAAGCACTGGTAAAATTTCTGAAGACAGCTCACGTGCCGCAAGAGACGTCTGCTGACCAGTTCGAGGACTGTGTGGCCAGTTTGACAGCTGATAATGGCCTGGGCTTCTCCGATGCTGACTTGACACCCAGAGGGAGAAAACACAATGATGCATTACATGTCTCAATGAAGTGCAGAGGAACAACCCTAGCTCATGTCTTGGTTGATACGGGATAATCTTTAAACATCTTGCCAAAGAAAGCCCTTGATAGGTTGGATTGCGAGGGGCTAACTTTAAAACCCAGCAACATAGTGGTGTGAGCTTTTGATGGATCGAAGAGGATGGTCCATGGGGAGGTAGACATCCCAATCAAGGTGGGAACTCAGGTCTTCAACTCCACTTTCTATGTGATGGACATCCGTCCTTTGTATTCCTGTCTGTTGGGACGCCCCTGGATCCACAATGCCAGAGCTGTCACCTCCACCTTGCACCAGATGCTCAAGTACCCCGTCCAAGGGAAGATCATAACTGTCCATGGGGAGGAGGAGTATATGATTAGTCATCTGAATTCCTTCTGTTATGTGGAGTTAGATGGCGAGTTCATAGAGACCCATTTCCAACATTTTAAAGAAGTCTCTCCTGAAATAGCGGCGACCAAGGTGGTATCCTCGATTCCAAAGATCACAAGACCTCCACCTCAGATGTCATCTCTCAAGAATGCAAGAGAAGTAGTGGAAGAAGGGGGATGCACAATCTGGGGTCAGCTTCCAGACATTCCTTACAAATCAGACAAGTTTGGCTTGGGGTTTACTTCGACTGGTCAGAAGGCTGTGCGCTGTGCCCGTGCTGGGGGGGCACCGATAAGATTAGCAACTGAAGCGTCAATGCGGTAGAAGACAATGAAGAGGAGGGCAGCCTGAAAGATTGGATATTTCCTACTGTCAGCGGAGGACTGCGCAACTGGGAAGCCAGAGACTTCGTTCCGATAACTTTCATATCTCAGTAATCTATCTTTTACATTTCTGTTGGACTGTAATAATTCACAAACAATTCGTACTTTAAAAACCTTGTGTCTTACCCGAGACACAATGGTCCATTTGTAAGGGTTTTTATTTCATCTACATACGTCATTCAATGAATCATGGATGCTTTTTCACATATAAACCTTTTATGCTCATTGTCTTTCTTTTACATTTTATTGTTTTAAGATGACTATACCCTTACACACACCCACACTCACAAATGCAGGTACCCTTCCATTCCGGATCCCATGGGTAATGATACTGCTATAGCCTTCAGTGACTCTGAAGATCTGATCTACCAAGCGGAATACGAAGGTGAGGAAGATTGTGAGGTGCCAGAGGAATTGGCCAAATTACTACAGCAAGAGGAAAGAGCAATTCAACCTCATGAGGAGTTGTTGGATACAATCAACTTGGGAACCGAGGAAGATAAAAAGGAAATCAAAATAGGTGTCAATCTAGAGCCGAGAGTCAAGGAGCGCCTAATTCAGCTACTACATGATTATGTTGAGATCTTTGCCTGGTCATACAAAGACTTGCCGGGACTCGATACAAACATTATGGTACACCGTCTGCCCACCAGAGAAGACTGCCCACCAGTGAAACAAAAGGTCCGCCGCATGAGACCTGACATGTCAGAGAAGATCAAAGCAGAAGTTATGAAACAGTTCAATGCTGGATTTCTGGCTGTCACTTCCTATCCTCAATGGGTGGCCAACATTGTTCCCGTGCCTAAAAAGGACAGCAAAGTGAGAATGCGCGTGGATTATAGAGATTTAAACAGGGACATCTCTAAAGATGATTTTCCACTCCCACACATCGACATCCTGGTCGACAATACAACCCAGCACAAAGTATTTTCTTTCATGGACGGATTCTCAGGCTATAACCAGATTAAAATGGCACCTAAGGACATGGAGAAAACTACTTTTGTCACACAGTGGGGTACGTTCTGCTACAAAGTGATGCCATTCGGACTGAAGAATGTCGGGGCAACCTATCAATGCACCATGGTAGCTTTATTTCGTGATATGATACATCATGAGATAGAGGTCTACGTAGATGACATGATAGCCCGATCACAAACTGAAGAAGAACACCTTGATCACTTGCAAAAGATGTTTGTCAGGTTGAAGGAGTACAAGCTACGATTGAACCGAAACAAGTGCACATTCGGAGTCCGGTCAGGCAAACTCTTAGGTTTCATTGTCAGCAAAAAAGGCATCGAGGTTGATCCTGCCAAAGTTAAAGCGATATAAGAAATGCCTGCTCCTCGCACTGAGAAAGAGGTCAGAGGTTTTTTGGGACGCCTAAACTACATTGACAAGTTCATTTCTCACCTAACATCTACTTGTGAACCAATCTTCAAGTTGTTGAAGAAAGATCAGGTAGTCAGATGGAACGATGAATGTCAGGTTGCTTTCGATAAAATCAAGGAGTATTTGCTAGAACCTCCTGTCCTGATGCCACCTGTCGAGGGAAGACCGCTAATCATGTATCTGACCATCTTAGAGAATTCAATGGGGTGCGTACTGGGGCAGCATGACGAGTCTGGCCGAAAAGAGCATGCCATTTATTACCTTAGCAAAAAGTTTACCGACTGTGAAACCAGATATTCACTGCTCGAGAAAACTTGCTGCGCTTTGGTATGGGCTGCTCGCTGGCTAAGGCAGTATATGTTGACTCATACCACCTTGCTGATATCTAAGATGGATCCGATAAAGTACATCTTTGAGAAGCCTGCTTTGTCTGGGAGGATAGCTAGATGGAAAATGATCCTAACAGAATACGACATACAGTACACGATCCAAAAAGCTATAAAGGGCAGTGTGCTAGCTGATCATCTGACCCATCAAGCTGTAGAAGATTACCAATCCATGAAGTTTGACTTCCCTGACGAAGACATCATGACTTTGGACAATATTGAAGAGATCGGACCATGTGACGGACCTGAACAAGGATCCCGATGGACCCTGTACTTTGATGGGGCCTCCAATGCACTTGGAAAAGGTATCGGTGCTGTGCTTATATCTCCGGAAGGATGCCATACTCCTTTCACTGCTAGACTTTGCTTTAACTGTACGAACAACATGGCAGAATATGAAGCATGCATCTTTGGTCTCAAGGCTGCCATAGACTCGGGAATCAAATCCTTAGATGTGTTTGGGGACTCAGCTTTGGTCATCAATCAGATCAAAGGAGAGTGGGACATTAAGCATCCAAACCTCATCCCTTACAAAGAACATGTTTTGACATTATTACCACATTTTGAGCAGATTACCTTCGAGAACTTCCTGCGAGAAGAAAATCAGCTAGCAGATGCTCTAGCTACAATGTCATCTATGTTTAAACTTTATTGGGACAATGAGGCTCCCCAGATCTCCATTGAACGGATGGATGAACCGACACATTGTCACGAGATTAATACCGAAGAATTAGTGGACCAGCCATGGTTTCATGAAGTCAAAAGGTATCTCGAGGCTCAAGAATATCCTAAAGGAGCTTCAGTCAATGACAAAAAGTTCTTAAGGAGATTCTCAGCTAAGTTCTTCCTAAGTAATGGCGTCCTATACAAGCGTAATCATGATTCTATTCTGCTTCGTTGTGTGGACAAGATTGAAACTGAAAAGATCATGGCTGAATTGCATGAAGGTACCTTTGGCACTCACTCTAGTGGGCATATGATGTCAAAGAAGATTCTACGGGCAGGCTATTACTGGTCTACCATGGAAGCAGACTACTATCAACACTCTCGGACTTTTCATAAATGTCAAATCTATGCAGACAAGGTGCACGCGCCTCTGGTTCCTCTAAATGTCTTAACAACTCCTTGGCCCTTCGCTATGTGGGGAATCGACATGATTGGAGAGATCAAGCCTACAGCTTCCAATGGACACCGCTTCATTCTGGTGGCCATTGACCACTTTACCCAGTGGGTCGAAGCAGCTTCCTTCGCATACGTTACTAACAATGTTGTTGCCCGCTTCATCAAACAGAATCTTATCTGCCGGTACGGTATCCCCGAAAGGATCATCACTGACAACGGTATAAACCTTAACAATACTATGATCACTGCCTTGTGCGAGAAGTTCAAGATTCAACATCACAATTCATCCCCCTATCGGCCAAAGATGAATGGTGCAATTGAAGCTGCTAACAAAAATATCAAGAAGATCATACAAAAGATGACAGTCACCTACAAGGACTAGCATGAGATGCTACCGTTTGCTCTTCACGGGTACCGTACCACGGCTCACACATCAACTAGGGCAACACCCTATTCTTTGGTATATGGCATGGAGGCTGTTTTACCTATCGAGGTTCAGATTCCCTCCTTGAGAATCATGAAGGATGCAGGTTTGAGTGAAGACGATTGGATTCAGACCCGGCTTGATCAGCTGAACTTGATTGATGAAAAGAGACTTACTGCTGTTTGCCACGATCAGAGGTATCAAAAACGGATGATCAAGGCTTTCAACAAGAAATTCAGATGCCAAGTATATCAAGTTGGGGATCTGGTGATCAAGCGCATCATTTTGACACAAAGTGATCTCAGGGGAAAATGGACTCCTACTTATGAAGGACCATTTGTAATCAAGAACATCTTTTCTAGTGGGGCAATGATCTTAACCACCATGGATGGCGACGACTTGCCACACCCTGTGAATGCAGACATAGTCAAAAGATACTACGCATAAGAGACCCGCTAGGTTGACACACCTAGGCAAAACAAGGGCATCCCGGCGAACCAAAAAGGTTCGGGTAAAAATTAGGGATAAAATAAAAAATCTGTACACCCGACAAGTTGAAAACCCGAAAGGGCGACTTGGGCAAAAAAGGGTTTCCTGGTGAATCGAAAACCCGAAAGGGTGGTTCAGGAAAAAGTTAGGGAATTAAAACGTATGACTATGTCTCGTTGGATCACTTTAAGGATAATCTCTTCACTAACAAACTCTGAGCTTCTGATCAATCCAATCATCTTCGGATGAAGCAGCGAATTGACAAGATATTCGGAGATACAAAGGCTATAGCGGAATGGGAACCCCATGGGATTTTTACACATATAGCTATCTTTCTTTGTATAAATCTTTCTTACTTTTATAACACCATCCTCTTACTAGGATGTCTATCTCCTTTGTACAAAACACTTATTCAAAGTAAATACAAAGATGTCTCTTTCAAAGTACAGAAAACTATTTGCCTTTTTCTTTACACTTGTGTTTTTATTTGCAAAAACTTCTAATGATTCATTGATGAACATATGCATTTGAACATAATTACTGTTTACAAATAAATAGAATGGAAGAGAGAAATTATTGACAGACTGAAAGGATAGGAAAACGTCTTTGGTCTATTCCACGAGCAATCCCTACAGTACATCATCTAGATCCCCAGCGGAGCTAAAATTTCAAACCCTAAATCCCCATCAGAGTTAAAACTTCAAACTCTCAATCCCTAGCGGAGCCAAAACTTCTAACTATCAATCCCCAGAGGAGACCACCCAGTTTCTCCATATTCCCCAGCAAGTTATCTTGAAGCCTGAAAATTAACCAGATAACAGTTAACTTTTGTCTCTCCCCAACCTAGGATAACTCCCCAGTAGAGTGGCAGACGACCGAAACTCCTGAACCTACTTCCCAGCAGTAAGCCTTCTTCCCCACAGAGTTTTTATTGCCCCCCAACAGAATGAAGATTCTCATTCTTAATTCCCCGTAGAAGTCATCAGGGTTTTCTTTATTCTCCAGCAGAACAAGGATTCTCATTGTGTAATCCCCAGTGGAAGTCATCAAAATTCTCTGGATTCCCCAAGCAGATTACTCAAGCAGTATATGGCATTACTCACAATAGAATTTTCGTCAAATATTCCAACTTCAAGACATGAAGGATCCCTATATCCCCAGGGAAGTCATCAAGGATTTTTTTTTAATCCCCAACAGTCGCCAAGGATTTCTTATCCTCAACAGTCAAGGATTTATTTTCCCCGGCAGCAGTCAAGGATTTATTTTCCTCAACAATGCAGCATATCAGCTTACATGCGCATACATTACATCCATATATCATAAACATTGATAAAGCACATATATTGCATCATACATTTCATGCAATATAACTTTGTGTTTCAACTAACATTTTACCCTTTTTAGGATAAGATTAACAGCTACCGTTTAATAGTATGCAATCATGATATAGTACGGATATCCTCCAGACACAGAAGTCATTCTGCTACTCATTCAGATTTCAAGTACGGATACGCTCCAGATACGGATGCCATTCTAGCCCTTATTCAGATCTCAGATACAGTCCAGATACGCTCCAGATGCGGTTGCCATTCTGACACTTATCCAGATTTCAACTATCAGATACAGTTTAGATACACTCCGGACACGGAAGTTGTTGTACCCCAAAATTTGCCCTCCCATATTCTTCAAGAAATTGCCAAGCCAAGTCACAAAATTCCCCAAGGGTTGCACAGTGCAAAGGTCTCCTATACAGTCAAAACTAGGGTTTGGGTTCTGATCAAGAAAATGAAGTTTTCAAAGGCCCAATCAAGTCTCATATGCTTACAAAGATGGTCAAGCATCCTCATATCAAGTTTCAAGGCATTCAGCTCAAAATTGCACAGTCAAAAACCCTAATTGCACTACAGTCAACTGTAGGGGCAAAATGGTCATTTGACAGTCAAAAGTTCAAATTTTTGATCAACATATCATTTTGAAGCCACAAACATCATTTGATCAATGCTTGATCATGATTCTCAAAATTTGGCTCAGAAATCATCAAGGATGCAAAAGTTACTATATTTGGACAGCTGAAAAAGTCAACTGAAATTGACCAGGGCATAACTTTCACATGGATTATCAGAAAAATTCCATCCAAAGCTCATTTTGAAGAGAAAGACATTTCCTACAATTCATCTTCATATTCCAAGTCCAAGAAATGCTCTCACAAAAAGTTATCAATTTCAACATTATAGGTCATTTTCAAAAGTCAACAAAAAGGGACTTTAAGTCAAAGGCCATAACTTGAGATTGGTAAATCAAAATGACATGGGACCAAAGGCATTGGTTAGAGGACTCAAAGACCTTTCCAAAATTTCCAAGAACATGTGAAAAGCTTAAAAATTGAGCAAGTTATGCCTTGTGGAAGTTGGGAAATTTTTGAATATTTTGGAAAGTCAACTTTGATCCAAATGACCTAAAATTGCTAATGAGCCCATTTTTCTTCCATGATTCATCATTCCAAGCATATGCACGACCATTTGGCCCAAAGGGAGGTATTTTCTCATTTTTTATTTATTTATTTGGATTTTTATTTATATTAATTCAATTAAATCAATTAAATATGTGAAAAATATCTAAATGAACCAAACAAATCTTTTTGTACACATTCTAGACTCAATATTTCGTGCATAGGTTAACTAGGAAAGATTTGGTGCTAATCGATCATAATTGATACAAAAACCATGTGGAAAAGATGTGAAAAGATCCTTAACAAATCAAATCCTTAATCCATAATTGCAAGAGATTTTTATGAATTTTGTTGACCTAATAGCCTCACTACATAATCAGAAACACAACCCTAATCCTTGGACACTCGAAGCTGCGCAGGAAATACCTTTACAAACTTGGAATTTTTTGTCAAAAAAGCAATTCTGAAAACCACTCTAAAGGACGATTCAAAGCCTAATTCCTTTTCAGATAGCTTCCTCAAGGTTCCCAGAAGCGATTCCAATCCCAAACATCCATCAACACGCAAAGAATTGGTAATAAGAACCTCTCCTGTACAGAGAAAAAGTGACAATCGTGTTTTTGGTTTTAGGCATTCTCATGGCATTCTAATCATAGATTCTTATTCCTTATGATGTTCTGATACTGACCAATGCGTTTGATTGTATTTTTATGCCATGTACACGTTTTTACCATGTTTACTTCCTAGGGTTTTCAGAGCTCGAATTTGGGGCTTTTGCAATAAGGCAAAATTAAGCCTCATAATCATGATCATTAGACTCAGCACATGGAGACGGAGAGAAATCTACCCTCGCGCTCAATTTATGAGCGTTGAGGAGCTATTCGCTATTTTTCAATAGCCTACCTTAAGCCACGCCCAGAAAACCGTTGCCTCTGCTTTTGTTTTACAGGGATAATGGAGAAGATGATGTGCTGTCCACACATGATACGTTGTTTTTAAATTTCGCGCGCTTCAACCACTAATGCTTTCGTTTTTCCTTTTGTTATTTATTTGTCATAATATATTTGAATGCGCGTGTAGCTCAGCTGGCAAGCAAGATTGGTAGTGGAGGTACATGACCTGGGTTCGAACCACAGGTCTTTCACATGCTCATATTATTTTTCCATTAATAATCATATGCAGGAACAACCTTAAGGCACACCATATGCCTCAAAATCTAAAGGTCCACGCGTCCAAGGGATGCAGATCAAGGGCTCAGAACTGAAGAACACCATGAGGACTAGTCAACACGCGCATACGTGGCCTGGGAAAGTCAATGGATCTGCATATTAAATGGGCCAGAATTTCACTAATAAAACCTCCAAATTGGGACTTCCACCCCCCCTGGTTTGCAATTTCCTTTTTATTTATTTTGTTTTCAATTTTTATTTTATTTATTTTATTGTTTTAATTTAATAAATTATTTTTACCATATATATAAAAATATCACAAAAAATCAGAAAAAGATAAAAACATAATAAATTATTTTATTCCAATACTTTCATAAATAAATTAATATGTAATTATTTAGTTTAATTAGGTTGCAAATTTTAAATTCTTTTAAACAAAAATACAAAAAATATAGAATTAGGTCTAATAAATTCTTTTTATTCCTTTTTAATTTTCCCTTTTTTTCATAATAATAATATTACTTATTTTATTTTCATTAAATTGTACATAAATTAACTTAGGTTTAATTTAGGTTATATTTTAATACTTTCATAATAAACTTAAAAATAATTAGAACTAGGTTTAACATTTTATTTTAGCTTGTTTTAATTAATTCTTTTCTTTCTATTAAACCTTAAAAAGCATAAAAATACCCAAAAACAATTCCTTTTAATTTTTAATTTTAATTCCTCATTAATTTAATCTTGTTATTAATTAAATTCATTAACTTTAATTTTTTGCAAAAGGGTCCAACGCCCTCGTTCGTAATTTATTTAATTCGCACATTTATTTTTACTTGCTTAAATAATTATGTATCTCTCCCAAAGCGTTGTAACATTTACTTTTCGCACTTTTATTTGTTTTCTTTACTTTCCGTCAAATCGGGTCCGGTTTAATTTTGGCGATGTGGACCCGCGCCATTTGTAATAACTTTAGATTTACTTTCCCGCAAATATTTTTTAACTGTTAACAAGAAAGCATGAAAGAATGTATGGACCGTAATAGAATCAAGCGTAGATCACCAATAAACATGACAAGACAAATATCAATGAAAATGACACACAATTCGCACACACCACCCCTAGGGTACGCCGCACTGTTGCCTTGCCTTCGAAAGGTGATCGTCGAGTAGAGGATGTCTTAGTAAGTCCTCATGATCCGGGAACCTGGCATGAGGGTAGCTTCTAAGGTGTCTTCCCATTGCTCTGGTGATCACCATGTCCCTACCAACTCGAATTGACCCGAACACCTCCAACGGTGGTGCTACCTGCCTCTCAATGGTGGGATGGCACTACTTTAAAGGACATTTACACAGACGAATTCCTTAGGGTAGGTAGGTTCTCGTAGATACTTGCTCTCTTCAAAACAAACTGAAATCTTTTCACACCCACACTTTTCAAAAGCTTTCAAAGCAAATTTTTCAAACACTCTGACGTACGAGTCGAACTGAAATTTTTCAAAGAAACTTTTTTAAACCCACATTGAAAAGCAAACAAACAATTTTGAAAACACATTGAGCAAGTATCTAAGAGCCCATGGATAACCATGGATAGAAAGGGTGCTAACACCTTCCCTTTCTATAACCTACCTCCCGAACCGAGAGCAATCTCTATAAGGAATTTTTCTGTGCTTTTGTCCTTTCCATTTGGAGAAAATAAAAGACGGTGGCGACTCTTGCTTCCGCGACATTTCGCGAACCAGCGTTAAACAGTCAGTTCCAGATCCACCGATCACAGAACTGGCGACTCTGCTGGGGACATCTTATAAAGTGGGGTGTACCTTAGGGCTAGCTCATAACTATGTTTTCAATTGTATTGCTTTGCTTGCTTTACTATTGTGGGTTGCATCGGAGTTACATAGATCCTAACCCGGATCTGGGGATACCCTGTTTAGGTAGCATAAGCTGTGAGGGACCTGTCCGGCGTAGACCGACACAGGTGAAGCAGTGGCTACGTTGGTGTGGCACCTTGGTCTGTACCGATATCCCTTGTGTCGCAACGAGGAGAATATGGGTCTTCTAAGGAGTCATTAAGCACCAACAACCTTAGAACCTTAATTGACACAACTTGGCCTTTAGAATTGTAGCAGTATGCTACGCCCATTGAGGCTAAACTCTCGTGATGGTTCTGGCCGCAAGAAAAGATTGCGATGCTGGAGTTATGACCGATTGAGGGTAGTCAATGATATTGGGATCCTCTAAGAACCCGGTTACTTTTGATTAGGACAGGTATGAACCAACGAACTGAAAGAGGGTAGTACCTAGACCTCATGCTGGCCTAAACTTTAGGGGCTTGCCTTGTGTGACTTGTGTGCCTTACCATGTTTGCCTTTGTATCTGTATGTGGTGTGCTTTATCATAACATCATAGCATCATGAGCATTGCATGCATCCTGCATAAGAACTGACCATTTCAAAGACAAGAGGGTTTCATCTTTGCTCTGTTTTGTAGGACATTATGATGCCTGTGCGAAGGAATACTATCCGGTTCAACTTTGTTCGTTCACCTGAGTTGCTTGATGAATTGGTTAGCAGAATTCCAAACACCACTTCCTTCATTCAGAGGCATGGCTCCCTTCTCAGTTTAGTCACTGCAAAGCGGGATCAACAGTTGATGAGTGTTCTGACCCAGTTCTATGACCCTCTGTACCAGTGCTTCACCTTTCAAGACTTCCAGCTGGTCCCTACCCTGGAAGAATTCTCTGATTTGCTTGGTATCCCTATCTTGGATCAGACTCCCTTTACTGGTTGGGAAAAGACCCTCAGGCTTGAGGATGTTGCTGCAGTTCTTCCTTTGACCCATCAAGAGGTAACAAACAACTGGGTGACTAGAAGCGGAGTTAAGGGTTTCTTGGCTAAGTTTCTGATTGGTAAAGCTAACAATTTCTGGAATGACCTGGACTTTAGGGCATATGAAGACATCTTGGCTCTCCTAATCTATGGGTTAGTCCTGTTTCCTAATCCTGACAACTTCATCAATGTCACTTCCATTAGGATCTTTATGTCTCAGAATCCTGTGCCCACTCTCTTGGGTGACATCTTGCAACAACTTCATGCCCGTACTACCCGAAGACGAGGAACCCTATGGTGTTGTATCCCTTTGTTGGTGAGGTGGTTTATTTCGCACCTCCCTAAGTTCGTACTGAAGAATCAAGAAGGAAGAGGTTGGGCTCACAGGTTAATGTCTCTCACCGATAAAGACATCATTTGGACTGGCAGAGGTTTGGATGAGATAGCTATTATTGATCGATGCGGGGAGTATCCTAATGTTCCTTTGATTGGTACTCAAGGAGGGATCTCTTACAATCCATGTCTAGCACTCCGTCAGTTTGGAAGAGCAGGCCCCCATGAGATGATAGTGCCTCACATCAGTTTTGAATTTCAGGTGGATAGTGACGAGCTGCGTCGTAGGTTTATCAAGGCTTGGGACAAGGTTCATAAAGCTGACCCACAAGAGCTAGGGCCAAAGACTTCTCTACCTATGGAAGCCTACTACAAATGGGTTCGCATCCGTGCTCAGAAGTTAGGTATGCCATATGAAGCTGTCAGACCCGTCATTCTTGAGTGTCCTGACAAAGATGGTGTTCCTCCAACTGTCCTTCCTCCCCAGATACCTACTGATTATGAGACATTGAAGAGATCTTGGTCGCAACTGCAAGAAGAGCGGGATTCTTATCGGGAAAAGTTCAACGAGCAGGAATCAAAGATCCAGAAGTTGACAAAACAGTTGGAGAATGAGAGAGCTCTGAATGCCTACATACGCACTGAGAAGAGGAGACCATGGGATCAATAAGAGCTCCAGATGTGCTTTTACAGTTTTATTTCCCTTTTCAGTATTTCCTTTCATGTAACGCCTAAGGGCAACTTGTTGAATAATTGCAGTTTCAAAGTTGAATTTAATGAAGTGCGTTCCTTTTTGTTTACAAAGTTGATTCCCGATTGTCTTTGAAAACATAATTCATACGCATTTCATACATCATGTGCATAGCAGGTTTTTCCTCTTTTCAGGTTGCTTACAGTTCTTCGCTGTTTATTTCAGCATCATGAATCCCGAATCTGCATCAACTGAGACATCAATCAAGGCTCTTCAGGTGCAGAATGCGCAGTTTCAAGAATTAATCACGGGTCTGGTTCGAGGCCAAGAAGAATTAAAGACTATGCTCCTGAAGAAGGAGAAGAAGAAGAAGAGAAGAACTGTTCTGTTCAACTCGGGCCGAAGGTTCGGCAATACTCTGCAGCATGAAGAGGCTGGTTCTTCTGTTGGCAAGAGTCCTTCTCAGGCAGAAGTAAAGATTCCTACTCCAGTAGTCTCCGACAACGAGACAGATTTTGATGAAGAGCAGTACCCTCCTGCAGACGACAAATATAAGCAACTGGAGGACAGGTTGAAGGCTATGGAGGTTCAACAGGTACCTGGGCTGGATTTCGGAGATCTGGGTTTGTCAACTGGTGTGATTATCCCCCACAAGTTCAAAGCACCATCCTTCTCCAAATATGACGGGGCGTCTTGTCCCAAGCTGCATTTAAGGTCCTACGTTCGGAAAATTCAGCCGTACTCTGCGGATAAGAATTTATGGATCCACTTCTTCCAGGAGAGTCTTTCAGGGACTCATCTCGAATGGTTCTATCAGCTGGATGGGACCAAGGTTCGTAACTGGGAGGAGTTGGCTACTGCTTTCTACAAGCAGTATCAATATAATGCCGACCTTGCCCCCACGCGTACCCAACTCCAGGGTATGTCGTTAGGTGTAAGCGAAGGTTTTAAGGAGTACGCTCAGAAGTGGAGAGACCTGGCTGGCAGGGTGCAGCCACCATTGACTGATCGGGAGTTGGTAGACATGTTCTTGGGGACCCTATCTGGGCCGTTTTTCAACCATCTCATTGGGAATTCTTCTGCTGGGTTCACTGATTTAATCTTGACTGGAGAGAGAATTGAAGCTGGGCTGAAGTCTGGGAAGATTACAAAGGGTGCATCATCTAGTTCGGAAAAGAAACCATTCAAGAAGGAGTCTAGTGCCGTGTATGGTTCCAGGAAATCAGAGAGACCTGAGCACCGCCAATCTGTCAGCGCGGTGATGATTGCTAAGCCTGCTGCCGCTCCTCGGCCAAACAATTCCCAAAGGGCTGAAAGACCCCGGAGGGAGTTTACCCGGTTAAACATGACCCTATCGCAGATCCTGCCACAGTTGCTCTCAACCAATTTGGTGACTGTCAGGGAGGCTCCAAAGTTCCCAAATACAACATCTCCCAAGTACAATCTGAATGCTCGTTGTGCTTACCATTCAGATAGCCCGGGGCACTCTACCGATGACTGTTGGGCACTAAAGAACAAGCTGCAGGACCTCATTGACGCTAAGGAGGTACAGTTTGAGGCATCTGACAAGCCTAATGTGGTGACAGCTCCCCTGCCTGCTCATGGAGTTAATGCTATCGGGGATGAAGAGGAAGTTGATGAAGCTGAGTTTGATAGCTGGATCTACCCGGCAACTGACGGTGGACTTAACAATTGGAGCGCAAAGGACAATCTCCCTGTTTCTTTTGTTACTAAGTAATGAATTCCTATGTTTTGTTATTTTGTAATAAACAATGATAAACTCTATGGCCCGGTGTCTTACCCGAGGCACCGTGGTTCTATTTGTGAGGGCATACAAACTGTCATTTCATATATCATGAATGAAAATCTTGGACGTTTTTCGCATTGCAAATATTGTGTTCCTTTTTTGTCTTCCTTTCCTTTACATAATTTTCAAAACAGCTGTATTTACACACACACTCACTCATACAGGTTTCAATCCACTCTGGATCTCACTGATAACAACTCTGCTACTGCCAGTTATGACTTCGAAAATCCGATCAACTTAGCCGAAGACGAAGGTGAAGATGATTGCGAAGTGCCTGGCGAGCTTGCAAGACTGTTGCTTCAGGAAGAGAGGGCAATTCAACCCCATGAAGAGCCAGTGGAAACCATAAACTTGGGTACTGAGGCAGACAGGAAAGAGGTAAAGATTGGTGCCAACCTAGAGCTCAGCGTGAAGCAACGGTTAACCAAGATGTTGCATGATTATATGGAGATCTTCGCCTGGTCCTACGAAGACATGCCCGGGTTGGATACCGACATTGTGGTCCATCATTTGCCGACCAAGGAAGACTGCCCTCCAGTTAAACAAAAGGTCCGTCGGATGCGTCCAGAGATGTCAGAGAAGATTAAGGCCGAGGTCATGAAACAGTTTGATGCTGGGTTCCTTGCAGTAATTTCTTACCCTCAGTGGGTCGCTAATGTGGTGCCAGTACCAAAGAAAGATGGAAAGGTCAGAATGTGTGTCGATTATAGGGATCTGAACAGGGCCAGCCCCAAGGATGACTTCCCCTTACCTCACATTGACGTCCTTGTTGATAATACAGCTCAGCACAAGGTGTTCTCTTTCATGGATGGCTTTTCAGGTTACAATCAGATTAAGATGGCACCTGAAGACATGGAAAAGACTACATTTGTCACTCAGTGGGGCACCTTCTGTTACAAGGTCATGCCATTCGGGTTAAAGAACGCTGGGGCAACCTACCAACGTGCCATGGTTGCCTTATTTCATGACATGATCCATCACGAGATAGAGGTGTATGTGGACGACATGATCGCAAGGTCCCAGACTGAGGAAGAGCACCTAGATCATCTGCAGAAGTTGTTTAACTGGTTGAAACTGTACAAGCTGAGATTGAACCCGAACAAGTGCACCTTCGGGGTAAGATCTGGGAAGTTGCTAGGCTTCGTGGTCAGTGATAAAGGTATTCAAGTGGACCCTGCTAAGGTCAAAGCTATTCAAGAGATGCCAGTTCCTAAGACAGAGAAAGAAGTCAGAGGCTTTTTAGGACGCCTGAATTACATCGCTCGATTCATCTCACATCTGACTGCTACCTGTGAGCCAATCTTCAAGCTGCTGAAGAAAGATCAGGTAGTACGTTGGAACGATGAATGTCAGGCTGCTTTTGACAGAATCAAAGAGTATCTCCAAGAACCACCTATCCTTATGCCACCGGTTGAAGGGATACCTCTGATACTATATCTGACAGTGCTTGATAACTCAATGGGGTGTGTGCTGGGGCAGCATGACGAGTCTGGCCGAAAAGAGCACGCCATTTATTACCTTAGCAAAAAGTTTACCGACTGTGAGACCCGATACTCACTGCTTGAGAAAACTTGCTGCGCTTTGGTATGGGCTGCTCGCCGGCTGAGACAGTATATGCTGACTCACACTACCTTATTAATCTCAAAAATGGATCCGATAAAGTACATATTCGAAAAGCCTGCTCTGTCTGGGAGAATTGCAAGATGGCAAATGATCTTGACGGAATACGACATTCAATATACAACCCAGAAAGCCATCAAGGGAAGTGTATTGGCTGACCACTTAGCTCATCAAGCTGTAGATGACTACCAATCAATGAACTTCGAATTTCCGGATGAGAGCATCATGATAGTGACAGATTGTGAAGTACCTGGACCGGATGAAGGACCTGAACCAGGATCCCGATGGTCTATGCACTTTGACGGAGCCTCCAATGCTTTGGGAAACGGTATCGGCGCCATAATCATATCTCCACAAGGTACTCATACTCCACTCACTGCCCGGCTCTGTTTCAACTGTACTAACAACATGGCGGAGTATGAGGCGTGTATCATGGGTCTTCAAGCTGCGATCGACCTAAGGATCAAATTTCTAAGTGTCTTCGGAGATTCCGCTCTTGTGATCAATCAGATCAAAGGAGAGTGGGATACGAAACATCCAAACCTGATTCCTTACAGAGAATGTGTGTTGACCCTGATTCCCCACTTCACAGAGATAACCTTTGAGCACTTTCCAAGAGAAGAGAATCAGTTAGCAGACGCGTTAGCTACAATGTCTTCAATGTTCAAGGTCAAATGGGATAACGAGGCTCCCTGAATCATCATCTGGAAACTGGACGAACCGGCATACTGTTGTGATCTCGAAACTGAATTGGTGACTGAGAAACCTTGGTACCATGAGGTGAAGAGATATTTGGAAGCTCAGGAATACCCCGAAGGTGCCTCTATCAATGATAAGAAATTCCTGAGAAGGTTCGCAGCCAAGTTCTTCCTTAGCAACAGCATCTTGTACAAGCGAAACCATGATTCAACCTTACTGCGTTGTGTGGATAAGACTGAAGCAGAAAGAATCATGGAAGAGCTACATGAAGGGACCTTTGGTACACATTCCAGTGGACATACTATGGCTAAGAAAATCCTACGGGCAGGATATTACTGGTCCACCATGGAAGCTGACTGCTACCAACACTCCCGGACGTGCCACAAATGTCAGATCTATGCAGATAAGGTGCATGTTCCTCCGGTTCCCCTGAATGTTCTGACTGCGCCTTGGCCGTTTGCAATGTGGGGCATAGACATGATCGGCGAGATAAAACCTACAACATCTAATGGGCATCGCTTCATCCTAGTGGCGATTGATTATTTTACGAAGTGGGTCGAAGCAGCATCCTATGCTACGGTAACCAAGACTGTAGTGGCACGGTTCATTCGACACAACCTAATCTGTCGGTACGGCGTCCCTGAGCGGATTATTACAGACAACGGTACCAATCTGAACAATAAGATGATTGCTGAGCTTTGCGAACAGTTCAAGATACAACACCACAATTCTTCTCCTTACAGACCGAAGATGAATGGGGCTGTAGAAGCAGCGAATAAGAACATCAAGAAAATCGTGCAGAAGATGACAGTGACTTATAAAGACTGGCACGAGATGTTACCATTCGCTCTGCATGGGTACCGTACCTCAGCTAGGACGTCAATCGGGGCAACTCCGTTTTCTCTGGTTTATGGCATGGAGGCAGTCTTGCCAATCGAAGTGCAAATTCCCTCTCTCCGGATAATGAAGGATGCAAATCTGAACGAAGATGATTGGATCCAGACACGACTTGATCAGCTCAACCTCATTGACGAAAAGAGACTTGCTGCTATCTGTCATGGTCAAACATATCAAAAACGGATGATCAGGGCATTTAACAAAAAGGTCAGACCACAGGAATATCAAGTTGGTGATCTGGTAATCAAGAGAATCATCCTTCCTCAGAGTGATCCAAGGGGCAAATGGACCCCTACGTACGAAGGGCCATTTGTGGTTAAGCATGTGTTCTCAGGAGGAGCAATGATATTAACCAATATGGATGGTGACGACCTTCCTCACCCCGCCAATGCAGACATAGTTAAAAAATACTACGCATGAAAAAGACCCGCTAGGCTGACATGCCTAGGCAAAAATTAGGGCTTCCCGTCGAACCAAAAGGGTTCGGGCAAAATGAAGGGATGAAAATGAAAAAATCTGTACACCCGGCAAGTCGAAAACCTGAAAAGGCGGCTTGGGCAAAAATGGGTATCCCGGTGGACTGAAAACCCGAAAGGGCGGTCCAGGCAAAAATTAGGGATGAAGCGTAATACTATGTCTCATTGATCACTTTGCATCCAGAATCTGGCATCTACATCAAGTTCAGACGGCATCGATCAGTCAGCTTCACCTTCAACCAAGGTCATCAAGTGATGAGACGCTCGGAATTATAAAGACAATAGCAGAGTTGAAACCCAGTGGATCATTCATACTTCACACAGCTGTTCTACTTTCTTTTGTACAAAACTTGTATAAACTCTCTTGTTCGGCGACGTTCCTCTTACTAGGACGTCAGCCTCTTGTACACAAAACGCCTATTTTCAGGCTATTCATTCAAAATCAATACAAATATATTTTCAGTTAAACGTGCCAAGTGTTTTTCTTTTTCTGTTTTGTTTTGCGAAGAACGTCCAAGGTTCAATTTGTGATATATGCATTGACAATAATTTGCTAACTCATAAATATTTGCATACGAAACAAAGGAATTAATGGCAGGTGACGCTAGAAACAGGGGCAATAAAGAGTTGTCTGAGCAGTCTAATTGTTCTATCCTCTAAGGTACCAAGGTAAGTTCAGCTAAAGAACATAACCAGATACCTTAATTTCCCAGAGAGTGGTGCAGCAAAACAGTACATTCTTCTCCAAACAAAATTACAAATCTCCAGGAAGTTGGGTATCCTCCGGCAGATATCAACATTCCCCAGCAGCATATATTCTTAACAAGCATCCCCGGCAGTCTTGGTCTAAAGATTGTTCCCCGGCGGCATAACATTCAAAGGGATTACTTCCCCAGCATATCAAAAACTCCCCAGAAGAGTCCAACTCAAGTTCCCCAGGAAAGTTGGAATTCATATCCCCAAGCAATAAGCTTATCCCCAGTAGATTCTGGAAGCTTATCCCCTCGCAGAGCACGAACGCGTCTCCCGACTTTATTCAAAGAGTTATTTCCTCAATAGGATATAACTGGGTTATCCTCAGCCAAAAGCCACGGAAAGGTCGTCGTCAGCATAGTTCTTTCCTATCCCCAGCGAAGTATATTCACACTTCCAACAACAAGACATCCTCAGCAAGTTATTACACTCAGTAAAGCATCTCTATCCCCACAGAGTATTGCTTCCCAGCATGGTCGCTAGAATATCTTGTCTCCCCGCAGAATCTATTCACCAAGTTTATTCCGCAACGGAGTCATCTTCTCCTACCGGTATTCTTGCAGTTCTCATCCCCAGCGGAAGCAAAATCTATTCTTCAACATCAGCCTAGGACACGACTTCCCGGCACCCGTCAAGGATTTACTTTCCTAGACGAAAAACACATCCATAAAACATCACATACATACATCATTATAGCATGCATAATGCATCATATCATACAAATCTCATTTATGTTGAGAACATCATTGCTTGATCCATATCATGCATTGCATATGACTGACCTTTACCTTTCAGGAAAGATGCAGTTAAAATGCTCAAACATATTTCAAAGTCTTCTCTAGTCCAGCTAAATCGACCCCCAACAGATTTTTCTGATAAAGACTCAGCAGAAGTTATGGTCCCCTCTCCGGCAAGTGTGTGAGGTGGTAATTCCTTTTTCAGATGTTCCCCTCTCCGACGATGAGTGTGAGGTGATTATCTCTTATGGTCCCCTCTCCGGCAAGTGCGTGAGGTGGTAATTCCTTTTTCAGATGTTCCCCTCTCTGACGATGAGTGTGAGGTGATAATCTCTTATGGTCCCCTCTCCGGCAAGTGCGTGAGGTGGTAATTCCTTCTTCAGATGTTTCCCTCTCCGACGATGAGTGTGAGGTGATAGTATCCTATGGTTCCCTCTCCGACGGTGTGTGAGGTGGTAAGTCCTTTTCAGATGTTTCCCTCTCCGACGATGAGTGTGAGGTGATAGTCCCCTATGGTCCCCTCTCCGGCAGGTGCGTGAGGTGGTAATTCCTTCTTCAGATGTTTCCCTCTCCGACGATGAGTGTGAGGTGATAATCTCTTATGGTCCCCTCTCCGGCAAGTGCGTGAGGTGGTAATTCCTTCTTCAGATGTTTCCCTCTCCGACGATGAGTGTGAGGTGATAGTCTCCTATGGTTCCCTCTTCGACGGTGTGTGAGGTGGTAAGTCCTTTTCAGATGTTTCCCTCTCCGACGATGAGTGTGAGGTGATAGTCCCCTATGGTCCCCTCTCCGACAAGTGCGTGAGGTGGTAATTCCTTTTTCAGATGTGTCCCTCTCCGACGATGAGTGTGAGGTGATAGTCTCTTATGGTCCCCTCTCCGACAAGTGCGTGAGGTGGTAATTCCTTCTTCAGATGTTCCCCTCTCCGACGGTGAGTGTGAGGTGATAATCTCCTATGGTCCCCTCTCCGACGGTGAGTGAGGTGGTAATTCCTTTTTCAAGATGTTTCCCTCTCCGACGGTGAGTGTGAGGTGATAGTCTCTTATGGTTCCCTCTCCGACGGTGAGTGAGGTGACAATTCCTTTTCCTGTGATCCCCTCTCCGACGGCGAGTGAGGTGATCCCCTTTCAGATTATAAATTGCCTATGGTTCTCTTCCCGATATTGCAAAGATGGTAATTCTCGCCAAGATTTTCTCAACGAGCGTTGTTGAGGTTAAAGTCGCCCAAGGTTCTCTTATCATTCATGCTAAGGCAGTAACCATCCCTGGTTCATTCGTCATCCTTTGAAACTCCAGATTCAGCTCCTGCAACCAGTCAGGACATATCTATGCCAAGCATCTAAAATCAGCTCCTGCAACGTGTCAGGTACTCATTTTTCTTTTGCAGGTATGCAGGTTCTCGCTAAGGAATCTCCTACGCGCTCAACATCCAGATGGCATCTATAAGCCCATCGTCCTACCCAGCAATCTCTAAATGGCATCTATAAGCCCATTCCCCCATCACACTGCCACTATGTGAGCGCAAATTTCTGGGCACTCTAGTGTTCAATCATCTTCTACCCTCGGATTACGAAAGGCACATCCGCCAATCTGCATCCTCAGGTCTAAGAAGATTGAACAGGGGCAACTGTTGTACCCCAAAATTTTCCCTCCCATATTCTTCAAGAAATTGCCAAGCCAAGTCACAAAATTCCCCAAGGGTTGCACAGTGCAAAGGTCTCCTATACAGTCAAAACTAGGGTTTGGGTTCTGATCAAGAAAATGAAGTTTTCAAAGGCCCAATCAAGTCTCATATGCTTACAAAGATGGTCAAGCATCCTCATATCAAGTTTCAAGGCATTCAGCTCAAAATTGCACAGTCAAAAACCCTAATTGCACTACAGTCAACTGTAGGGGCAAAATGGTCATTTGATAGTCAAAAGTTCAAATTTTTGATCAACATATCATTTTGAAGCCACAAACATAATTTGATCAATGCTTGATCATGATTCTCAAAATTTGGCTCAGAAATCATCAAGGATGCAAAAGTTACTATATTTGGACAGCTGAAAAAGTCAACTGAAATTGACCAGGGCATAACTTTCACATGGATTATCAGAAAAATTCCATCCAAAGCTCATTTTGAAGAGAAAGACATTTCCTACAATTCATCTTCATATTCCAAGTCCAAGAAATGCTCTCACAAAAAGTTATCAATTTCAACATTATAGGTCATTTTCAAAAGTCAACAAAAAGGGACTTTAAGTCAAAGGCCATAACTTGAGATTGGTAAATCAAAATGACATGGGACCAAAGGCATTGGTTAGAGGACTCAAAGACCTTTCCAAAATGTCCAAGAACATGTGAAAAGATTAAAAATTTAGAAAGTTATGCCTTGTGGACGTTGGGAAATTTTTGAATATTTTGAAAAGTCAACTTTGATCCAAATGACCTAAAATTGCTAATGAGCCCATTTTTCTTCCATGATTCATCATTCCAAGCATATGCACGACCATTTGGCCCAAAGGGAGGTATTTTCTCATTTTTTATTTATTTATTTGGATTTTTATTTATATTAATTCAATTAAATCAATTAAATATGTGAAAAATATCTAAATGAACCAAACAAATCTTTTTGTACACATTCTAGACTCAATATTTCATGCATAGGTTAACTAGGAAAGATTTGGTGCTAATTGATCATAATTGATACAAAAACCATGTGGAAAAGATGTGAAAAGATCCTTAACAAATCAAATCCTTAATCAATAATTGCAAGAGATTTTTATGAATTTTGTTGACCTAATAGCCTCACTACATAATCAGAAACACAACCCTAATCCTTGGACACTCGAAGCTGCGCAGGAAATACCTTTACAAACTTGGAATTTTTTGTCAAAAAAGCAATTCTGAAAACCACTCTAAAGGACGATTCAAAGCCTAATTCCTTTTCAGATAGCTTCCTCAAGGTTCCCAGAAGCGATTCCAATCCCAAACATCCATCAACACGCAAAGAATTGGTAATAAGAACCTCTCCTGTACAGAGAAAAAGTGACAATCGTGTTTTTGGTTTTAGGCATTCTCATGGCATTCTAATCATAGATTCTTATTCCTTATGATGTTCTGATACTGACCAATGCGTTTGATTGTATTTTTATGCCATGTACACGTTTTTACCATGTTTACTTCCTAGGGTTTTCAGAGCTCGAATTTGGGGCTTTTGCAATAAGGCAAAATTAAGCCTCATAATCATGATCATTAGACTCAGCACATGGAGACGGAGAGAAATCTACCCTCGCGCTCAATTTATGAGCGTTGAGGAGCTATTCGCTATTTTTCAATAGCCTACCTTAAGCCACGCCCAGAAAACCGTTGCCTCTGCTTTTGTTTTACAGGGATAATGGAGAAGATGATGTGCTGTCCACACATGATACGTTGTTTTTAAATTTCGCGCGCTTCAACCACTAATGCTTTCGTTTTTCCTTTTGTTATTTATTTGTCATAATATATTTGAATGCGCGTGTAGCTCAGCTGGCAAGCAGGATTGGTAGTGGAGGTACATGACCTGGGTTCGAACCCCAGGTCTTTCACATGCTCATATTATTTTTCCATTAATAATCATATGCAGGCACAACCTTAAGGCACACCATATGCCTCAAAATCTAAAGGTCCACGCGTCCAAGGGATGCAGATCAAGGGCTCAGAACTGAAGAACACCATGAGGACTAGTCAACACGCGCATACGTGGCCTGGGAAAGTCAATGGATCTGCATATTAAATGGGCCAGAATTTCACTAATAAAACCTCCAAATTGGGACTTCCACCCCCCCTGGTTTGCAATTTCCTTTTTATTTATTTTGTTTTCAATTTTTATTTTATTTATTTTATTGTTTTAATTTAATAAATTATTTTTACCATATATATAAAAATATCACAAAAAATCAGAAAAAGATAAAAACATAATAAATTATTTTATTCCAATACTTTCATAAATAAATTAATATGTAATTATTTAGTTTAATTAGGTTGCAAATTTTAAATTCTTTTAAACAAAAATACAAAAAATATAGAATTAGGTCTAATAAATTCTTTTTATTCCTTTTTAATTTTCCCTTTTTTTCATAATAATAATATTACTTATTTTATTTTCATTAAATTGTACATAAATTAACTTAGGTTTAATTTAGGTTATATTTTAATACTTTCATAATAAACTTAAAAATAATTAGAACTAGGTTTAACATTTTATTTTAGCTTGTTTTAATTAATTATTTTCTTTCTATTAAACCTTAAAAAGCATAAAAATACCCCAAAACAATTCCTTTTAATTTTTAATTTTAATTCCTCATTAATTTAATCTTGTTATTAATTAAATTCATTAACTTTAATTTTTTGCAAAAGGGTCCAACACCCTCGTTCGTAATTTATTTAATTCGCACATTTATTTTTACTTGCTTAAATAATTATGTATCTCTCCCAAAGCGTTGTAACATTTACTTTTCGCACTTTTATTTGCTTTCTTTACTTTCCGTCAAATCGGGTCCGGTTTAATTTTGGCGATGTGGACCCGCGCCATTTGTAATAACTTTAGATTTACTTTCCCGCAAATATTTTTTAACTGTTAACAAGAAAGCATGAAAGAATGTATGGACCGTAATAGAATCAAGCGTAGATCACCAATAAACATGACAAGACAAATATCAATGAAAATGACACACAATTCGCACACACCACCCCTAGGGTACGCCGCACTGTTGCCTTGCCTTCGAAAGGTGATCGTCGAGTAGAGGATGTCTTAGTAAGTCCTCATGATCCCGGAACCTGGCATGAGGGTAGCTTCTAAGGTGTCTTCCCATTGCTCTGGTGATCACCATGTCCCTACCAACTCGAATTGACCCGAACACCTCCAACGGTGGTGCTACCTGCCTCTCAATGGTGGGATGGCACTACTTTAAAGGACATTTACACAGACGAATTCCTTAGGGTAGGTAGGTTCTCGTAGATACTTGCTCTCTTCAAAACAAACTGAAATCTTTTCACACCCACACTTTTCAAAAGCTTTCAAAGCAAATTTTTCAAACACTCTGACGTACGAGTCGAACTGAAATTTTTCAAAGAAACTTTTTTAAACCCACATTGAAAAGCAAACAAACAATTTTGAAAACACATTGAGCAAGTATCTAAGAGCCCATGGATAACCATGGATAGAAAGGGTGCTAACACCTTCCCTTTCTATAACCTACCTCCCGAACCGAGAGCAATCTCTATAAGGAATTTTTCTGTGCTTTTGTCCTTTCCATTTGGAGAAAATAAAAGACGGTGGCGACTCTTGCTTCCGCGACATTTCGCGAACCAGCGTTAAACAGTCAGTTCCAGATCCACCGATCACAGAAGTCATTCTGTTACTCATTCAGATTCAGATCTTGATACAGTTTAGATACGCTCCAGACACGGATGCTATTCTATTGCTCATTCAGACCTCAACTTCAAGATACATTTTAGATACGCTCCAAACACGGAAGCCATTCTATTACTCATTCAAATTTCAAGATCAGATACGCTCCAGACACGGATGCCATTCTGGCCCTTATTCAAATTCATATTTCACACTCTTGATACAGTACGGATATGCTCCAGGCACGGATGCTATTCTGTTTCTCATTCAGATTTCAAGCCTCCAGATACAACTCAGATACGTTCCAGACGCGGACACCATTCTGATACTTATTCTTCTGACTTAGAACTTACATTTCAACAAACGTTCTTGGATGGAATCTACAAGCCTATCTCTAACAATATTCTATCATCTCTCCGAATGGCATCTTTAAGCCCATTCCCTCAACTACACTTCGTCGAGTGCAAATTTATGGGCACTCTAGTGTCCAATCATCTTTTACCTTCGAGTCACGAACGACAAAGCTCGCCAATCTAACTCTTCAGGTTCAAGAAGATTGAACATGGGCAGCTGTTGTACCCCAAAATTTGCCCTCTCATTTATCAAGATTTTTCTCACAAGACTTCTTGGACTCAAGGCAGGATTAGGGTTTGCTCAGCTCAGGGCATCTCATCTTACACTAATACCCCAATTTAGGGTTTGAGTTTTCACAAGGATTTTTGGACCATTAATGCTACATGTGACTTCCATACATCATCTTGGACCCCTAAAATTGTTCATGCTAAGTTTCAAGCCTTGAACCACATTTTTGACCAGTCAATTGGACAGTTGACCTAAAAATCAGTTGTATTGGGGAAAAAGTCAACCATAGCCAATTTACAGTCAAACTTCATAATTTTTGATCCACATCAACATTTTAGACTCATATGAACCATTTGATCAAGTTTGGATCATAACTCCTCAAGAAATTTGATCAAATCATCAAAAGGGCAAAATGGTCAAAATTAGGGTTTTGACTGAGAAAGGGCAATTTCTGATTTTTAACCTAGCCAATGACCAATTGGGTTCAAACATGATTTCAAGGACTCAATGGAATCATCTTGACCTAATTACATGGTTCAAAAGATCTCAAGTTCATTGGATTGACAGATGAATTTTGTAGTCAAATGATCAAAAGTCAACTGTACATTGAAAAGTCAAACTTTGACTTTTTGGTCAAAATCAAATGCCAAGGGTCATAATTCATCAAGATATGTAAAAATATGAAACTTGTTCACCAAGAAAACCAATTTTGGAAATTAGGGTTTTGAATTTGAAAATAATTTCATAACTTAGAATTTTTCTAAGTATGGAAATTTTCTTATTTTTTCCCAACTTTTCACCACTTTTTCACCATGACGAAATTTGATTCAAAGAAAACTTACAACATGAAAGTTATAGTCCTCCAAGGAATCTACAACTTTGCTTCACAAACTTTTCCTAAAATATGCTTGGATCTCAAGTTGTGAATTTGTGAACATAGGTCCATGAACTAAATAACTTAGTGAACATTTGCCCTAATTTAGGCAGTTTTTTGACCCAACTTTATGGAAATTTTTCACCTAGTTCCAAGAGGTATCTCAAAATGAATTTCAAATATGGATTATAGAGCACATTTCAAGCTTTCCAAAATGTCCAAGAACTCTCCAAGATCATTTATTGTTAGGGAGAATCGAAGAAGAGAAAATGACATTTTATCACTTTTGTTCATGCCATTTTTACAAAGTATCAAGTTGCAAATCTGATCTTGGATGCTTGTACCTTGCATTACAGGTCCTAAACTCATTCTACACTCCATAATTAAATGCAAACTCATAGAATAAAGGCATTATCTTGGCTTTTGGATCATTGTACAAGAGATAATTCCATTAATGGCATAAAGGTTACAATGCCATTTTCATAAAGTGAGCTTTTATAACTTTATCATTCTTGAGCCTTGGAGCTGTCCCTTTGGTGCAGGCAATTTCCACAGATCACAAGCAAAGTATACCAACTCTTGCAGCTCACAAGATAGCCAAGTACAAGCATATTGCATAAGTCATCTCACTTTTCTTAAAATGCAAGAAAGTTGGTCAAAAGTTCAAAACTTGTACAACTGCTAAAGAGTGGACTTTGTATCCATTCTATACATATTCACCAAGTCATTACAAACAGGAACACGAATTGATAGCATCCAAAAGACTCTCAAGCTCAAAAAACACAAAATTCTGCCAAAACATTGCAGTTCTGAAAAATCATTGCCAACTTCATTTTGGCTCGTGCGTTTTGCCCTTTAACATTTGAAACATCTTCCATATATCCTACCAAAGCTATCCAAGTATTCATCCTACATCTGTAAGCCCTGTTTCAGCCATTGCCATTTTCAAACTTGGAGCTTGCAGCTTGACTTCTACAGAGAGTTTTGGCCATCCACAAAGCAAGCTAGGCATTGGAATAGCTTGAAGGAACTTCAAGGAAGCTCACACGATCCTCAGGCCTCACTCAAAGTCCCCACACTGTCATATACAAATCCAGCTGAAGGAGGTATTTTTCAAAACTCTATCTCTCTATTTAGACATCCTCAAGCCACGATTTGTGAAGGAAAAATGTAGCCCTTATCTTGGTGAAGCTGTACATATGCATACTTGTCATTTATATTAATTGTGCCATGAGAATTTAAAGCTTGAAGTTCATGAAATAATTAGGTCACAAATTAGGGCTGACAAAATTCTCCCTGATCTTTGAGAGTTAGATTACAAATTTTATATCATTGGAATCGTGAGATAAAATGCTACATGTTTTGTGTTATAAGTTTTTGTTTTTATGCAAGCAATAGCAAGTTACAGGTTTGAACCATAAGCACGCGAAGGAGAAGCTGAAGGACAGGGACGAAGTGGTTGTCATGGGCTTTTTGTTATTTCTGGCCTTTTTGGTTTTTCTATTCACACCCCCTGGATTACTTTTGCACCCCCTGACTATTATTATTTTTTTTTTTTGCATTTTTCTTCATATTTTCATGTTTATTGCTTTTAATCATTTTTTTCTGAACATTAAAAATCCTAAAAAATAATTAAATCATTTTTTGCAATTTTATTTTATTTATTTTATTTTTTTCACATGGAAAATAGTTTATTTTAATAAATAGAACTTATTTTCTTATAATAAATTGTAAATATATTTAAAAACACTATACATTTTTACTTTATTATTTTACACATAAAATATTCATTTTCTCATACATATTTAATTTTTGATATTGACATATAATATTATTTATTATTTTTCTTGTACAAAAATGGACAAAATAAATAATAGGAAACATATATTTCTTTTAATAAAAAATTAGGGTTTCCCCCTGTTGTACCCCAAAATTTGCCCTCGCATTTTTCCACGAGAAATCACATCTTCAGGCTTCTCCGGATTTTTTCAGATTAGCTCAAGAATCGGTCAAACAGACTTTTCTCGCCAGTCAGACAAAATTAGGGTTTTCATTGATTTTCATGGCTCTGGAACAATTCAAACAGTTTGCTTAGGGTTTGGTTGATTTTGGCTCAACTTTGATCAGGCGAACGCTTCTTTGGCATTTGATCAGGAATTAGGATTTTTATGCGTGCATTCTCAGAAAGAATTAAATCCTCACAGTGCTTTTCAAGTTATTCTAAGATGTGGACTGAAACATTTGGATCGAATTCGCAGTATTTGACTTAATCAGTGAAAAGATGCATTTGGATTGAATTTGCAGTGTCTGGTAAAAATCAGTAAAAGGAAGAATATGTCTGGGCAGTTGTTGTGATTGACTGTGCATTAATTTGGATTTGTGAAGCGCCAGGCTTATTAATTGATCAATGATGAAACAATGTTTATTTAATTATTTATTATTCTGAGATTAAATAGTTGGAATTTATTTTCAATTATTTTAATTTAAAGAATTATAAATAATAAAGTAAACAATTGAAAGGAAGAAAAGAATTAATTGGATAAAAGAAATTTTTATTTCATCTTTAAATATTTGTTACAATTGTTATTTAAATACAAGTATTCGTTTACAAAGTATTTACAATAATAATATTACACTTATTTAAATTTAAATAAAACTATCCTAATATTTTTCTAAGTCTTCAATTCTTCATCCTCCATCTGTTGCTTTCCCTCTCCATTTAATTTTTATCTGCGAAAGAAAAGAAGAAAAGTCAGAAGCTGATAAATATTTAAAGAGACGGACAGATAAAAAGGTTCATCATTAAAAGCAAATGGCCGGGATCAGTTCGCCCTCTTTGCAAATCACGGGATTTCTCCCGGTTCACAAAGATGGATGAAAATGTTTGCAAATTAAAAATGAATGCACAAAGTTAAAAATTGCACAATTCAAAGTTTGTCAAAAAAACTGCATAGTTCAAAGCAAGACAGCATATGCAAGTTTAAGTCCAAAAGCAAACTAAGTCCAAAGTCAACAAGCTGCCAAAAGATATCTCAAGATATCAAAGTACCACCAATGCTGTCAAGGAGCAGAAAAGAAGACAAAATATGCAGAGTTAAACAACTATTGCAAGCAAAGTTTCATTTCATCATTTCCAGGCCAGTTTGCTTTTTCAGAATTAATACATGTTAAGCAATATAATATGCTTAAGTACTGGAGAGAGAAAAAGAGAGAAAGAATGGGCTTACAGGTTTAGGCATGAGACCGTATACATAAAAACTGCAATGAAACAGTGAGACAGAAGGCAGAAATATGAAGAAATTGGAATGCAAACAAAACTGTCAATAAAAAGTAACAGAATTATCTTTCCACATTAAAACCTTGCAAATCTGCCCATCAGTTTGACCAAGAAAAGATATCAAAAATCTGAAGCATTCAAAAGGCCTCGCGCCCAAGAGCCTAAAGTACCATGTGTTCAACAAGCTAGAGAGGATATAAACCAAAAAAAACCCTGTCAAGCAAGGAGAACGAGCACAAGCCTTAACAAAAACACAAAGCTGTCAACCCATCCTGCATTGAAAAAACCTCAAACACATGGCCATGAACCAGAAGCCAAAACCAATGTCCATAACCTGCAAAACCCCAAACCTGATTTAAACCTCCAACAACACAAACTGTCGAGGCCTAAGAACCTAAACAGCCAAGACTATCATCAAGCCCTTAGCCATCAAAAAACCTGTAAGTTCACATAAACCGTCAAACAATCTAAACCAGTAAAGCCCAACCTGTCAAAGCCTAGCCTTAAAACACTAAGCAAAAACCTGTCAACCAAACCTGTAAAATCCTTAACCAGCAAAAGCTCTTAACAAGCTTACAGCCTATCCAAGCCAAGACCAATATCCAAGCATACAGAATCGACACAGGCCCTCAGACAACTCATCATCAAGCATATTCAACAACTCAAAAAGCAACAGAAACGAGGCAGAGAGAGAAGGGGGAAAGCTAGTCAAAAGCCAGTGTTTCAACAATAGCATTCAAGGGCAACACTAAGGGCCCTCAGAAGACCTTCATCATTGGGCAAACACTCAAAATAATTTCAAACATATCAACAGGCAACCCACAAAAGGCCCTCAGAAAAACATCATCAGAGGCAACATACCAATCATACTGAAGCATACAGAAGGTAACAAAGAGGAAGAGAAAAATCAGGCATCTCAAAGGCATCATCAGAGGCAACATATGCAATAGCAAACAAACAGGCATCTCAAGCATCAAGCAAGCAAAGCGAGGCATCAAGATAACCAGAGGAAGAGGATAAAGAAGCAAACATAAGCGAGGCAAAGATATAAAGGACAAAGAAAGACACAGAATACCAGTGTCCCCAAAGCTCGCGCATCCTCAAGCCACCGTGTCACACGTTTCTCCGCCGTCAAGCCGCCTGAGCACCGCCGTCTTCATTCCTCTTCCTTCTCCAAGAGGTAGCATTCCTCTTCTTTTCCCTCCCTTTTTACAACCTCAAATAACCACAAACAATACAAAATCAGAATCAATAATGGAAGAATCATGACATGCAAGACACAAATTGTTAAAACCCTAAAAAACGCTAAGATAAAAGTTGTCACCTTGAACGAACCATCGCATGCTTGACCGTGGAGAGGAGGATGTAGAGGCGGCGCTGGTGGCTTGGCCGAAGAAGGAAACTCAGGCGAAGGCGAAGGCGAACGAGATGACGAACGAAGTAGCGAGCGGCGCCGCTTCTGTGATTCTAAACCCAAGCGCGTTCCAAATGAAACAAAATTTGATTAACCGTAAAAAACAAATGTTATGAAATCAGTGGGCCTCGCCCCATTCACTCAGCCTAAGCCCAAAGCATATTCCACGTAAACCCCCTCCCTTGGCTTCTGTTTGATCATGTTTGGGCCAAGAGGATCCATCCTTGAGCCCATTTCTTTTTATACATAACTTAACCTTTTCTTTTTTTGATAAAAATATATATTAACTCTTTTATTAAATAATGAATTACATTAATATATAAAACTTAAAACCCTTTTTTTTGTATATTTTATTAATACATTTTTCTTTTCTTAAAAATAATTTGTACATAAAAAAAATATACTAACATAAAATACATAAGAATTAGAATTATTTAGAACACTTTCTTTTCTTTTATTTTATTAAACTTATTTTGATTTATATATAAATTTTCTTTAAGTTAATACATTTTTCTTTTCTTAAAAATAATTTGTACATAAATAAATCGATACATAATATTTTCTCAAATTTAAAACATTTTTTTTCTTTTAATTAAAACCCTTGTATAAATATATATATTAATACTAATTGCTAATATATAAGAAATAAAACTTAAAATATATATTTTACATCAATACAAAAAAATACATAAAAGATTAAAATTTAAAACATTTTTCTTTCTTTCTTTTAATTAAAATACCTTTTTTTTTACATATTAAACAAAAAATATAAATACAAATTTAAATCAAAAGTGGATAATAATACTTGATAAATAAACAATATTTAATTTTCTTATTAAATTCACATTTCCTAACTTGTAAATAAATTACACGTACACTTACACAATACATTTCACATTTGATACATTATACATTTGATATTCTTACACTTTGCTATACATTACATTGATTACATTTGATCGCAATTCGATTTGGTTGTAATTATTTAAGTCTCATCCCCATTTGTGAATTTGTACCCCCACTCCCGGATACCATTTGTAATAGCGTAGACTTTAAAATTCCCGCAATTTACTGCTTTCGAATTATACCATGGTTAGACCTAGGGTTTGTATGTACATAAAATCGAACGCTAGATAACCTAATACAAAGACAAATGCATGAAATCAATACACAATCACACTTGCACCCTCTAGGGTAATCCCACATGTTGCCTTCCAAAATGGGCCATGCTTGCACGTCGAGTTTCCTTTGGCAAAAACAATTCAAAATGATCATAAGTCCCTCGATGACGCTTTCGAAAGTCGCCTATCAAAATGATCAAGTCCTTTCAAGCAAATTGCCAAAGACACTTGGCACCATTGCATTCATGGTCCATACGATGACCCGCACCCGTCCCGTTAAATATCCTAAACGCAAGATTGTCCATCAAATTCAATGGTGGAACAAAATTGTTAAAAAAAGGGTTGAAAACATAGAGAAAACCTTTGAGTACAATAGGGGTAGACAAGACTCTTAGTTACTTGAGATCAACTTGCAAAAACACTTGCCTCCTTTTCAAAAACCACACCTCACAAACACTTTCAAAACAAACTCTCCAAAAAACATTTTGAAACATCTTTTCGAAAAGATACACACCATTGTATATACTCAAACACGAGTCATTACAATGGTTGCCGAAACAAAGACGTCTATTTCAAAAACATTTTCAAAACATACGCATACACCACAATTTCAAGCAATCAAAAATTAAGGCAAGTGATCTAAAACCAAGTAACTAAGAGCCCATGGATAACCATGGATGAAAAGGGTGTTAATACCTTCCCTTTTTATAATCTACCCCCCGAACCCACGAAACATCTCAAAAGGTTTTTCCTGTGCTTTTTAACCTTTCCTTTAGGATAAAATAAAAAGTCGGTGGCGACTCTTGCTCAACCGAACAAGTGCAAATACAAACGCAAAACTCAAGTCAGTTCTCCCACCGTATCACAGAACTGGCGACTCTGCTGGGGAATTTATCAAAAGTGGGGTTACCTTAGGGTTTAGATCACCTTTTGTTTTCAATTGCTTGCTTTGTTTGCTTTTATATCTGTGGGCTTTGCATCGGAGTTTCATAGATCCTAACCCGGATCTGGGGAATCCCCTTTTAGGTAGCATAATCTGTGAGGGACCTGTCCGGCGTAGACCGACATGGGTGAAGCAGTGACTACGTTGGTGTGGCACCTTAGTCTGTACCAATATCCCTTGTGTTGCAACGAGGAGAATATGGGTCTTCTAAGGAGTCATCAAACACCAACCGACCTTAGAACCCTAAATTGACCAAACTTGGCCATAGAACAGTCGCAGTATGCTACACTCATTGAGGCTAAACTCTCGTGATAGTTCTGGCCGCAAGAAAAGATTGCGATGCTGGAGTTATGACCGATTGAGGATAGTCAAGGATTTGAGATCCTCTAGAACCCGGTTACTTTTGATAGGACAGGTTTTAACCAACGAAACTAAAAGAGGGTAATACCTAAACTACATGCTGGCCTAAAACCTAAGGGTTGTCTTGTGTGACTTGTGTGCCTTATCATGCTTGCCTTTGTGAATACTTGTGGTGTGTTTCATCATAGCATCATACCATCATACCATTGCATGCATCCTGTATAAGGATTGACCCATTTCAAAGACAAGAGGGTTTCATCTTTGCTCTGTTTTGTAGGACATCATGTTGCCCGTGCGTAGGAATACTATCCGGCTCAACTTTGTTCAACCACCAACTTTGCTCAAGGAATTGGTTGGTAGGATTCCAAACACTACTTCCTTCATCAAGAGGCATGGTTCTCTCCTCGGTTTGATCACTTCAAAGTGGGACCAACAACTGATAAGTGTCCTGACCCAGTTTTATGATCCCCTGTATCATTGCTTCACTTTTCAAGACTTCCAGCTGGTCCCTACCCTGGAAGAATTCTCTGACTTGCTTGGTATCCCTGTTTTGGAGAAAACTCCATTCACTGGTTGGGAGAAGACTCTTAGTCCTGCCCTTGACCAAAGAAGAGGTAATGGCTAACTGGGAAACTAGAAGTGGAGTTAAGGGCTTTTTGGTTAAGTTTCTGGTTGGCAAAGCTAATGATTTCTGGAATGACTTAGACTTCAAGGCGTACGAAGACATTCTGGCTCTTTTAATCTATGGTCTGGTGTTGTTTCCAAATCCTGACACATTTATCAGTATCTATGCCATAAGGATCTTCATGTCTCGGAATCCTGTACCCACTCTTTTGGGTGATATCCTGCAACAACTCTATGCTCGTACTGCCCGAAGACGGGGAACTCCGTGGTGTTGTGCTCCTTTGCTAGTGAGGTGGTTTATTTCGCACCTTCCTAAGTTCGTGCTGAAGAATGAAGAAGGAAAGGGTTGGGCTCATAGGTTAATGTCTCTCACTGATAATGACATCACTTGGACTCTCAGAGGTTTGGATGAGGTAGCTGTTATTGATCGTTGCGGAGAATACCCTAATGTTCCATTGATTGGCACCCAGGGAGGAATCTCTTATAATCCATGTTTAGCTCTCCGTCAGTTTGGAAGAGCCAGAAGAGTAGGGCCTCATGAGATGTTGGTTCCTCACTTCCATTTTGAATTTCAGGTAGACAGTGATGAACTACGCCATGCATTCATTAAGGCTTGGGGCAGAATTCACAAAGCTGACCCACATGAGTTGGGACCAAAGACTTCTCTACCAATGGAACCCTATTGCAGATGGGTCCGCATCCGTGCTTAGAAGTTAGGTATGCCGTATGAGGCTGTCAGACCTGTCATTCTTGAATCTCTTGGTGAAGAAAGGGTTCCTCCAACTGTCCTCCCTCCTCAGATACCCACTGATGTTGATACACTGAAGAGATCTTGGGCGCAGCTAAAGGAAGAACGGGATTTTTATCGGGAAAAGTTCAACGAACAGGAACGGAAGATCCAAAAGCTGACTAAGCAATTGGAGGAAGAGCGGATCCTGAATGACTATATCCATACTGAGAAGAGGAGGCCATGGGAGCACTGATGGGCTTTAAATGTTTCTTTTTACAGCTTTTATTTCCTTTTCAGTATTTTCATTCATGTAATGCCTAAGGGCAAGTTGTTGAACAATTTAAAATTTGAATCTAATGAAGTGTGTTTCCCTTTTGTCTACAAAGTTGAATCTCGTTTGTCTTTGAAAACATAAATCATACGCATCTCATTGCATCATGTGCACAACAGGTACCCTTTTTCCACAGGTTTCTTAATCTTCTTCGCTGTTTATTTGAACAGTCATCATGAATCCTGAATCATCCAACGAACAAGCTATCAAGGCCCTCCAGGCCCAGAACGCCCAGTTTCAAGAGATGGTCATGAGCTTAGCCCAAGGTCAACAAGAGTTGAAGGCTCTGCTCCTGAAGAAGAAGAAGAAGAGGACTGCGTTGTTCAACACTGGATGCAGGTTTGGGAACACACTCCATAATGAGGCCGATCAAGCTACTTCCTCTGCAGAGAAGGACAGTCCCCAAGGGGGAAGGGCTCCTAGTCCTGCAGTCTCCGACAACGAGAGGGATTACAATGACGAACAATACCCTCCTGCTACTGACAAATACAAACAACTAGAGGACCGTTTAAGTGCCATGGAGATTCAAAAGGTGCCGGGGTTGGATTTCGGAGATTTAGGTTTATCTTCTGGGGTGGTGATCCCACACAAGTTCAAGGCGCCTGCCTTTGCAAAATACGACGGGGCTTCCTGTCCCAAGCTGCATCTCAGATCATATGTAAGGAAGATCCAACCTTACACTGCAGACAAGAACTTATGGATCCATTTCTTTTAGGATAGCCTTTCGGGGTCTCAACTCGAATGGTTCTATCAGTTAGACGAAGCCAGTATCCGAAACTGGGAGGACTTGGCTGCTGCATTTTATAGACAATATCAGTACAATTCTGACCTCGCTCCCACGCGTACCCAACTTCAGGGTATGTCACTGGGAACGGACGAAGGATTCAAGGAATATGCACAAAAGTGGAGAGACTTGGCTGGCAGGGTGCAGCCTCCTTTGACTGACCGTGAACTTGTTGACATGTTTCTAGGGACCCTGTCTGGTCCATTCTTCAATCATCTGATTGGTAATTCTTCCGCTGGGTTTACAGATTTGATCTTGACTGGTGAAAGGATAGAAGCTGGTATCAAGTCAGGGAAGATACAGAAAGGTGCCTCCGCGAGTACTGAGAAGAAGCCTTTCAAGAAGGAAGCTAGTGCGGTTTATGGTCCTAGAAGACAAGTTAAGCCGGAACACCGCCAAGCTGTCAATGCATTGGTCATTTCAAAGCCTGTTGCCGCTCCTCCGCAGTATAATCAACAAAGGGGTGAGAGACCCAAAAGGCAGTACACTCGGCTTAACATGACCCTATCTCAGATTTTACCGCAACTATTGTCAACCAACCTGGTAACTGTCAAAGAAGCTCCGAAGGTGGTGAATACAGCTTCTCCAAAATACAACCCCAACGCCCGTTGCGCTTATCACTCTGATAGCCCCGGGCATACTACAGATGATTGCTGGGCCCTAAGAAATAAGGTTCATGACCTTATCGATGCCAAGGAAATACAATTTGAGGCGCCCGAAAGGCCCAAGGTTGTGACTGCTCCTATGCCCCAGCATGGAGTAAATGCTATTGAAAAAGACCTGTATGCAGTTTCTGTGGATGATGTTGCTACCCCTTTATTGACTGTCAAAAGGAACCTGTTGCTGGCCGGTTTATTTCCGGGTTGTAGCAAGGGTTGCCTTCTGTGTGCCGTTTCCCCCGCTGGTTGTCCGTTGCTGAAGTCAGGCGTCCAAAACCTGATGGATAGCAAAGAGATTTTGTTCAAGAAGACCGCTGTTCCTATTGTTCCGACTGAAGAAGTATCCGTTGTCACCATCTTCAACAATCCTACCAGGGCTCCCCCGAGGAAGCCAGTCAAAATCATGTCTGTTGCACCTATTATCATTACTGTTCCGGGGCCCCTCCCCTATAAGTCTGACAAGGCTGTCCCATGGCACTATGGGGCAGATGTGTATGTGCTTGGAGTAAAGCAGGAGTTCAGCACCAGTACCGGTATCAGTAACATCACCGGTCCCACTAAAGTTACTCGCAGTGGCAGGCTCTTCTCGCCTGACATTGCGCCACCAGTTATTCAGAAACCTCTTATCATCACACCCGCAAGTGTGCATGTTTCCCTTCCAAATCAAGTTTCTGTGTCTACCCCTGTCGCCGAGTCCTCTAATGCTCGGGGCAAAGGAGTTGCTACCAATTTGCCTGCCCGGACGGAGGCACCGAAGACGACCGCTGTTGAAGCCTCCCAGCAAGAGATGGAGGAGATCCTCAAGATTATCAAGAAAAGGGACTTCAATGTTGTTGAGCAGCTGGGGCACACCCCATCAAAAATTTCCATGCTATCATTGTTGTTATGTTCAGAGGCCCGCGCCAAAGCCCTGATCTCCTTTCTTAAAACAGCTCATGTGCCACAAGAAACATCTGCTGATCAATTTACTGATTGTGTGGCTAACTTGACTGCTGATAACGGGTTGGGCTTTTCGGACGCCGATCTGACTGCAAAAGGAAAGAACCATAATGATGCCCTGCATGTCTCTATTGAATGCAGGGGCACTACTCTGGCCCATGTGTTGGTGGACACTGGCTCTTCATTGAATGTATTGCCCAAGAAGGCCCTAGACAGATTGGACTGTGAGGGTCTGGAACTCAAGCCCAGTAACATTGTTGTCCGAGCCTTTGACGGTTCGAAGAGGATGGTACATGGCGAGGTTGACATTCCAATCCGGGTTGGTTCCCAAGTTTTTGATTCTACTTTCTATGTGATGGATATCCATCCATCCTATTCCAGTTTATTGGGTCGTCCATGGATCCATAAGGCCGGAGCGGTGACCTCCACACTACATCAAAAGCTTAAGTACCCAGTCAGAGGAAAGATTGTTACGGTCCAAGGGGAAGAAGAGTATATGGTCAGCCACTTGAACTCGTTCCGATACATAGAAATGGATGGGGAATTCATTGAAACCCCTTTTCAACACTTTGAAGAGGTGCCTCAGACGTTGGCGTTGGCTGAAACTGTGATTGAAGACCCTCCTTTGAAGATGGCTTCCTTGAAGGATGCCCGGGCTGTGATTGAGAAAGGCGAGTGCGCAAACTGGGGTCGACTTCCTGACTTCACTCCAAAGACTGACAAGTTTCGGCTGGGCTTCACTGCAGAGGCTCAGAGGGCTGTTCGCAAAGAAAGGATCGGAAAACCTCCGGTGTTCATCACCAACCCGGGAGTGAATGCTATTGAGGACGACGTAGAGGAAGCGGAATTTGACAGTTGGATCTACCCAACAACCGACAATGGACCAAGCAATTGGACTTCCAAGGACTTTACACCCATTACTTTTGTCACTCCGTAATGAACTTTTTGTCTCCAATTTGTAACAAACAATATGTTGAAACTTTTATGGCTCGGTGTCCTACCCGGGGCACCGTGGCTCCATTTGTGAGGGCTTTTGTATGACATTTTCATATATCATTAATCAAAACATTGGACGTTTGTTGCATTTCAAATCTTGTGCTCCATTTCTTTCTTTATCATATATTGCGAAACAGCTATATTTACACAGACTCACTTATACAGGTTCCAATCCACTCTGGATCTCACTGGTAACGACTCTGCTACTGCCAGTTATGACTTCGAAAATCCGATCAACTTAGCCGAAGACGAGGGTGAAGATGATTGCGAAGTGCCTGGTGAACTTGCAAGACTGCTACTCCAGGAAGAGAGGGCCATTCAGCCGCATGAAGAGCCAGTGGAAACGGTAAATCTGGGTACTGAGACAGATAAAAAGGAAGTCAAGATTGGTGCAAATCTAGAACTCAGTGTGAAACAACGATTGATTCAGATGTTGCATGACTACATGGAAATCTTTGCTTGGTCTTACGAAGACATGCCTGGTTTGGATGCCGACATTGTGGTTCATCACCTGCCTACTGTGATACGGTGGGAGAATTGACTATGAGTTTTGCGTTTGTTTTCGCAAATGTTTCGGTTGAGCAAGAGTCGCCACCGACTTTTTATTTTATCCTAAGGAAAGGTTTAAAAAGCACAGCAAAAACCTTCGAGATGTTTTCTTGGGTTCGGGGAGTAGATTATAGAAAGGGAAGGTATTAGCACCCTTTCTATCCATGGTTATCCATGGGTGTTGCACCCCAAAATTTGCCCTCCCATATTCTTCAAGAAATTGCCAAGCCAAGTCACAAAGTTCCCCAAGGTTGCACAGTCTAACTGTCTCCTACACAGTCAAAACTAGGGTTTGTGTTCTGATCAAGAAAAGGAAGTTTTCAAAAGCCCAATCAAGTCTTATATGCCTACAAAGATGGTCAAGTATCCTCATATCAAGTTTCAAGGCATCCATCTCAAAATTGCACAGTCAAAACCCTAAATTGCACTACAGTCAACTGTAGGGGCAAAATGGTCATTTGACAGTCAAAAGTTCAAATTTTTGGTCAACATATCATTTTGAAGCCACAAACATCATTTGATCAATGCTTGATCATGATTCTCAAAATTTGGCTCAGAAAATCATCAAGATGCAAAAGTTACTATATTTGGATAGCTGAAAAAGTCAACTGAAATTGACCAGGGCATAACTTTCACATGGATTATCAGAAAAATTCCATCCAAAGCTCATTTTGAAGAGAAAGAAATTTCCTACAACTCATCTTCATATTTCAAGTCCAAGAAATTCTCTCACAAAAAGTTATCAATTTCCACATTATAGGTCATTTTCAAAAGTCAACAAAAAGGGACTTTAAGTCAAAGGCCATAACATGAGATTGGTAAATCAAAATGACATGGGACCAAAGGCATTGGTTAAAGGACTCAAAGACCTTTCCAAAATGTCCAAGAACATGTTAAAATCTTAAAAATTGAGCAAGTTATGCCTTGTGGAAGTTGGGAAATTTTTGGATATTTTGAAAAGTCAACAATGGTTCAAATGACCTAAAATTGCTAATGGGCCTATTTTTCTTCCATGATTCATCATTCCAAGCCTATGCACGACCATTTGGCCCAAACGGAAGCATTTTCTCATTTTTTATTTATTTATTTGAATTTTTATTTATATTAATTCAATTAAATCAATTAAATATGTGAAAAATATCTAAATGAACCAAACAAATCTTTTTGTACACATTTCAAGGTCAATATTTCGTGCACATGCTGATTAGGAAGAATTGGATCGATTTGAGCATAATTGATACAAAAACCATGTGAAAAAGATTGAAAATATAATGGAAAAAAATCAAATCTTCAATCCATGATTACAAGAGATTTTGTTGAATTTTGTTAACCTAATTGCTTCAATACATAAACAAGAACACAACCCTAATGCTAACACACCCTAAGCTGCGCAGAAGAACAATAGAGAAACTTGAAAAAATTCCTAGAAAACCAAATTCTGAAATCATTGTTGGAGGACGATTCAAGCCTTAATCTTGATTCCAATAGCTTGCTCAAGGTCTATTGGACACATTCCAATCAGAAACCACCATCAAAACTCCAGGAATCGGTACCTAGAACCGGAACTGTATCAAACAAATTGCATAATCATACATTCTATTCTATGCGTTATTTGTGAATTTTATTTGTTGATTCTTGTTCCTTGTGAAGTTCTAAAGCTAACCATGGTATTTAATTGAATTATTATGCATCGTATGTGATTTCGCCATAATCGATTTCTAGGGTTGCAGGTTTTTTTGAATTAGGGATTTTCAGACCAAGCAAAATTAGGATTCCAGACCCATGCCATTCAAATCAGTACATCAAGACGAAGAGATCTTGACCCTCGCGATCAATTTATTGACATCATAGCGCTAGTCGCTATTTTCTTGAAGCTAGCCTAAGACCACGCGTTTAAAACCGTTGCCATAGGCTTTTGTTTCAGAAAAAATAAAAACAACGAAGAAGACAACCTCGTTGTCAAAACGTGATAGGTCGGTTTGAAATTCGCGCCAGAAACCCACTAACGCGTTTGTCTTTCTTTTTTATTATTTATTTGTTATAACATGTTAACGTGCGTTTCATAGTTCAGCTGGCAAGCGTTGATAGCTTCAACGTCCAAGACCTGGGTTCGAACCCCAGGTCTGTACAATTCCAATATTATTTTTCCATAGATGTTCACATGCAGCACTGTCATCCAATGCACACCATATTCCACTTCATCCAGCCAGCCACGTGCTTAACGAATCCAGATCAAGGGCTCATAGTTGAAGAACACCATAAAGACAAGTCAACAAGCGCATACGTGGCCTGGAAAAGTCAAACGATTTCAAGCTTATTGGGCCAGATTTTCATAAACACACCTCCACTTTAGGGCCTGAACCCCTCCCCTGGTTTGCAATTTCATTTTTTATTTATTTTGTTTTTAATTGTTTCTTTATTTATTTTTTTTGTTTTTAATTAATTAATTATTTTACCAAATACAAAAATATCATAAAAACCAAAAAAAAAAGGGCAAAAATATAATAACTTTTATTTCCAATATTATTTTCATAAAAATGCATGTAAATAAATTTAGTAAAATAGGTTTTAACTTTAATTCTTTTTAATAACCAAAAATCCAAATAAACATAGAATTTAGGTTTAATAAATTTTATTCCCTTCAATTTTTTTCTTTTTTTTTCATAATAATGATATTATTTATTTTATTTATTTTATAATTAAATTGTACATAAATAATTTAGGTTTAAATTAGGTCAAAAATTCAATATTTTCTTAATAACTAAAAATAATTAGAATTAGGGTTTGACATTTTTATTTTAATTCTTTTTTCTATTAAATCCTAAAAAACATAAAATACCAAAAACATTTAATTTTGATTCTTTATTAATTTAAAATTTTGCAAAAAAGGGGTCCAACGCCCATATTTTTAATTGTTTAATTTCGCATGTTTATTTTGTTTCGCTTAAATAATTGTGTATCTCTCCCAAAGCCATGTAACTAAATTTCTCGCATTTTTATTTCTTTTGCTTTATTTACTTTCCGTCAAATCGGGTCCGGTTTAATTTTGGCGATGTGGACCCGCGCCATTTGTAATAGCTTTAGAATTTATTTTCCCGCAAATATAAACTGTTAAACAAAGCATGAAAGAATGTATGGCCTTAAAAATAAAATCAAGCGTAGATCACAACAAACATGACAAGACAAATAACTGAAAAACGACACACAAATCGCACACATCACCCCTAGGGTACGCCTCACTGTTGCCTCGAAAGGTGATCGTCGAGTAGAGGACGTCTTAGTAAGTCCTCATGATCCGGGAACCTGGCATGAGGGTAGCTTCTAAGGTGTCTTCCTATTGCTCCGGGGATCACCATGTCCCTATAAACTCGAATTGACCCGAACACCTCCAACGGTGGTGCTACCTACCTCTCAATGGTGGGATGGCACTACTTTTAAAGGACTCTTACACAGACGAATTCTTTAGGGTAGGTAGGTTCTCAAGGATACTTGCTCTAATTTCAAACAAAAATACTTTTCACACCAACACATTTTCAAAAGCTTTCAAAGCAAATTTTTCAAACACTCTGACGTACGAGTCGAACTGAAATTTTTCAAAGAGAACTTTTTTAAACCCACATTGAAAAGCAAACAAACCATTTTGAAAACACAAATGAGCAAGTATCTAAGAGCCCATGGATAACCATGGATAGAAAGGGTGCTAATACCTTCCCTTTCTATAACCTACCTCCCGAACCGAGAGCAATCTCTTTAAGGAATTTTTCTGTGCTTTTGTCCTTTCCGTTTGGAGAAAATAAAAGACGGTGGCGACTCTTGCTTCCGCGACATTTCGCGAACCAGCGTTAAACAGTCAGTTCCAGATCCACCGATCACAGAACTGGCGACTCTGCTGGGGACTAAACTTAAAGTGGGGTGTACCTTAGGGCTAGCTCATAACTATGTTTTCAATTGTCTTCTTTGCTTGCTTTATTATTGTGGGTACTGTCTTGGGAGTTCTATAGATCCTAACCCGGATCTGGGGGATACCTTCTTAGAAAGTAGCAACAAGACAATGAGGGAACTGTGCGGGGTATACCGACATGGTTGAAACAGTCTGCTACGTTGATGTGGCACTTTGGTGTGTACCGGTAACCCTTGAGTTCAGTCAAGGAGAGTACGGGGCCTCCGCGTGGTGTCATGAAGCATCAACAGACCTTAGGAACCTTAATTGAACTATCTTGGCCTCTTTAGGGTAGTGAGATAACTGACTTTGGTGCAGTCCGAGGTTGGTTGATACTCGATACTACACTCAATTGAGGGTTGCTTTCCTGGAATATTTCGGTCGCCGGTTCAGTGGCTAAATCGAAACGATGAACAATGAAGGCAATCCCGTGATATTGGGACCCTTAGAACCCGGTTACTTCTAACAGGACAGGATGAACCCACCAACTTCAAGAGGGTAATACCTAAACCTCATGCTGGCCTAAACTCTAAGGGCCCTTTTGTGTGACTTGTGTGCCTTCGTACTTGACTATCTGCGTGCTTGTTACCTGACACTTGTTTCTTGCAGGTCTTGTTTATAGTCCTTAATTGGGGACTCATAACAGGGTTACTAAGTCTTGCAGGTTTTGTTTATAGTCCTTAATGGGACTCATAACAGGGTACTAAGTTTCTTGCAGGTCTTGTTTATAGTCCTTAATTGGGGACTCATAACAGGGTTACTAAGTCTTGCAGGTTTTGTTTATAGTCCTTAATGGGGACTCATAACAGGATTTACTAAGTTTCTTGCAGGGTGTTTATAGTCCTTAATTGGGACTCATAACAAAGTATACTGAGTTTCTTGCAGGGTTTGTTTATAGTCCTTAATTTGGGCTCATAACAGGGTTACTCACATTACCCCATGCATAGCATGACATCATACCATTGCATACCATTGCATACATCCTAACCCATTTCAAGGATCTCAAGGGCTTGTGGTGCAGGTCATGATAAATCAAACATCTAGCCAGGGGCAAAGAGGATTTATTTTCCTCTAGCCAGGGTTGTCAGGGGCTATAACCCACTGGACATGGTGAGCCTTTGACCCTTGGAGAAGAATTCTCAACAACATGGGTTTCTTTCCACCAAGCTACAAATTCAAATGCTAACAAAGTTTCTCTGTTTACCCCGCGAGGTCCTTGAAAACATTGCATACATGTCATACTCATCATTGCATTGCAGGTATCCCTTTGACAGGTTGCTTACCCTTCTCCGCTGTTTATTTCAGCCGATCGTCATGAATCCTGAATCATCAGCTGAGCAGACTATCAAGGACCTCCAGGCTCAGAACGCCCAGTTCCAAGAGCTGATCATGAATTTGACCCAGGGGCAACAAGATCTGAAGGCTCTGCTCTTGAAGAAGGACAAGAAGAGGAAGAGGACTGTCTTGTTCAGCCCTAGGCGCAAATCTGGGAATACACCGCAGACTGAAACTGAGAGGACTACCCCATCTGTGAGGGAAAGCAGTCACCATGAGAGAGAGGTGCCTAGTCCAGTGGTCTCCGACAACGAGACAGATTTCAACGACGAACAATACCCTCCGGCTGAGGACAAGTACAAGCAGTTGGAAGACCGTTTGAAGGCTATGGAAATACAACAAATACCTGGGATGGATTTCGGAGATCTGGGTTTGTCTACTGGTGTGATCATCCCTCGGAAGTTCAAAGCACCATCGTTCACTAAATATGACGGGGCGTCTTGTCCCAAGCTACATCTCAGGTCTTATGTTCGGAAAATCCAACCGTACTCAGCAGATAAGAACTTGTGGATCCACTTCTTCCAGGAAAGTCTTTCAGGGACTCACCTCGAATGGTTCTATCAATTGGATGGGACCAAAGTTCGTAACTGGGAGGAGTTGGCGACTGCTTTCTATAAGCAGTACCAGTACAACGCCGACCTTGCTCCCACACGTACCCAACTCCAGGGTATGTCGTTGGGGTTAAGTGAAGGTTTCAAGGAGTACGCACAAAGATGGAGAGACCTTGCTGGAAGGGTGCAACCTCCCTTAACTGACCGGGAGCTCGTTGATATGTTCTTGGGGACCCTATCCGGGCCGTTCTTCAATCACCTCATTGGTAATTCATCTGCTAGATTTACCGACCTCATCCTGACTGGGGAGAGAATTGAAGCTGGTATCAAGTCGGGGAAGATTCAAGAAACCGCACATGCCGATGTTCAGAAAAAGCCCCACAGTGGGAAGAAAGAATCCAATGCTATACATGGTAAAAAGGGTCGTCATGATGTAGGGGCAATCCAGATTTCTGATCCCACGCCCGTTCAACCAAGAAAGAGCAATAGGCGTAGGATAAAGCATCAAGATAGGAAGTATACTGACATCAACATGTCTTTGTCTCAGGCATTACAGCAATTGCTGAGGGCAAAACTGATCACACTAAAGGATCCTCCTCAAAATCCTGACACTTCCTCTCCCAAGTACAACCCGGGTGTGAGATGTGCCTACCATTCTGACAGTCCTGGACATGACACCGACGACTGTTGGACCTTGAAGAACAAGATCCAAGATTTGATTGACGCCAAGGAGGTCGAGTTTGAACATTGATCCTACACCAAATCATCGAGAATGTCTTTTGTTCATTCAAATGTTCAAGTTGTATTTTTCTTTGATTGTTCGAACAGTTATTCATGTTAAACATTGTTATCACATTAATGCATCGCTTATGTCTATTTTGAATCAATATATTCGTATTCACTAAACGCAAATTATTTTCATATTTTTTCTGATGTCAACTCTCTTTAATTCTAAGCCTCTTGAGGGAGGATGACGAAAACGATACCGCTATCTCTACAGTATGCTTTTGAACAGACCCCGCTGATGAGGTACAGGCATTGTTTCAATTCCTAAACACTGGAGTAATAAGGATGATAATCCCTTGTCAACCCATCAGAGCCAAAGAAGTAGGAGTTTTTATTTTCGAAAATCAAAACCCTTAATCATAACCTGGGGCAGGGTAGTCTCTCAGTTGATCCAGGTGCATAACGAATGACACCAAGGAAGTCCTTACAAAACGAAGAAAGACAGTGATGGTTCCAAACAATCAATAAAGAACAGGCAGTCATTATAAAAAAAAAAATCAAAAAATAAAAAACCCATTAAGTCAAAACCCATGAAGGAGACTTACAAAACTGGGGCATCCCGCTGACTGTAATTCCAATAAAGGAAACAGTTCAGGCAAAAAAAGAAAGGGATAACAAAAATCAGACAAGAAAGAGGTCCTACAAACCCTCAACAAAAAAAGGGGAAATGACTGCCTATTCAAAATAAGTTATCAACATCCGAATCATCACCGGAAAATCAGAGCAAAGACTCAAACAAGGTCTAACGTATGATCAACTGAGTTTAGGTTTGAAGAACATCACGAAGAGCGGGTGGGTATAAATAAAATTTGAGCCTTTATCCTTTGTTTCTTAAACCGTGAACCAGACCACGTTATAACCCTTAAAAGTCCTAGCTGAAGCATGGGTTAGTTCGAAAGCATACTGTTACGAAAGGTATCCTGACTCCTGAAGGCCTACGGTAAATACGGAGTTGACATCACGTTTTACAAACATTCATTTGTTTTATGGAAAAAAAGAATTCATTTTCAAAATCTTCAAGACAGACATAAGCTTTGCATTGTTAACATAACTTTGTTTGCATATGACTTTTTGTTTGAACAGCAGGGAAATTCGCACGATGAATACCTAGTGAACAAAAGCACTCCCAATCAAGGGGCAAACATGATCAGGGTCTATTATCTGGGGCAGTCCAATCAAGATTCAAAGAATCTCTCCAGATGCCAAATAGCCTGGGGCAAATCTCTGCTTGAATCACTTGGGGCACTCCAGCAATGAATCTGGCCTGATCAAGCACCTTCCGGTGGCATGACAAAACACTTCTAACAGGGGCAACTCCCTACCTTCTAAAAGCACGGACATAGTCGAAAAAATACTACGCACAATCAAAGACCCGCTAGGTTGACATACCTAGGCAAAAATAAGGGCTTCCCGGCGAACCAAAAGGGTTCGGGCAAAATGAAGGGATGAAATGAAAAATCCGTACACCCGGCAAGTCGAAAACCTGAAAAGGCGGCTTGAGAAAAAATGGGTATCCCGGTGGACTGAAAACCCGAAAGGGCGGTCCAGGCAAAAGTTAGGGATTAAAGCGTATGACTATGTCCTGCCATCTGTCTACCAGAAGAAGGTTTGTCCGTCAACAACTATCAGCACCCCACAAGTGCCTCCCCTATAGAAGCAGGGGCAATAAAGAGTGGTCTAAACAATCTGATTGTTCTATCCTCCAAGGTATCAGGGTAGGTTCCGTTGAAGAACATAACCAATACAGTTCAATACTCCCCCAGGAAAGTCCAATCCAGTTCCCCAGGAAGGTTGGAATTCATATCCCCAAGCAATAAGCTTATCCCCAGTAGATTCTGGAAGCTTATCCCCCCGCAGAACACGAACGCGTCGTCCGACTTGATTTAAAGAGTTATTTCCTTAACAGGATATAACTGGGTTATCCTCGGCCAAAAGCCACGGAAAGAGCGTCGTCGCCGAAGTCTTCTTACCCCAGCGAAGTTCATCAACTACTTCCTATACAACAAGGGTATCCTCAGCAAACTATTGTTAACATTCAGCAAGGCATCCCTCTTCCACAGAGTATTTCTTCCCAGCATGGTCGCTAGAATATCTTTTTCTCCCCGCAGAATCTTCCATTTGCCAAGTTCATTCCGCAACGGAGTCATCTTCTCCTACCGGTATTCTCGCAATTATCATCCCCAGCGGAAGCAAAATCTATTCTCCAACATCAGCCCAGGATACGACTTCCCGGCACCCGTCAAGGATTTACTTTCCTAGACGAAAAACACATTCATAAAACGTCACATACATCATTATAGCATGCATAGACGCATCATATCACCCCAATCTCATTTATTTTTGAGAACATCTTAAAATCAGGCAATTCATGCATTATGACATTGCATACAACTAATTCGTTACTTTTCAGGAAAGAACGATCAACAGATAAAAGTCTTTACCCGTTGAGGTAGTAATCGTCTCAGATTCCTTCATCATATATTTGGAGTAGCAATCGTCTCAGATTCCTTCATCATTCTGTTGAGGTAGTAATCGTCCCAGATTCCTCCATCGTCCTGTTGAGGTAGTAATCGTCCCTGATTCCTTCATCATCCTGTTGAGGTAGTAATCGCCCAAGGTTCTCTCATCGCCCAGTTGAGGTAGAAATCGCCCAAGGTTCTCTCATCGTCCCGCTGAGGTAGTAATCGCCCAAGGTTCTCTCATCGTCCTGCTGAGGTAGTAATCGTCCCAGGTTCTCTCATCGTCCCGCTGAGGTAGTAATCGCTCCTGATTCCTTCATCACCCTGTTGAGGTAGTAACCGCTCCTGATTCCTTCATCATCCTGTTGAGGTAGTAATCGCCCAAGGTTCTCTCATCGTCCCGCTGAGGTAGTAATCGCCCAAGGTTCTCTCATCGTCCCGCTGAGGTAGTAATCGCCCAAGGTTCTCTCATCGTCCCGCTGAGGTAGTAATCGCTCCTGATTCCTTCATCACCCTGTTGAGGTAGTAACCGCTCCTGATTCCTTCATCATCCTGTTGAGGTAGTAATCGCCCAAGGTTCTCTCATCGCCCAGTTGAGGTAGAAATCGCCCAAGGTTCTCTCATCGTCCCGCTGAGGTAGTAATCGCCCAAGGTTCTCTCATCGTCCCGCTGAGGTAGTAATCGCCCAAGGTTCTCTCATCGTCCCGCTGAGGTAGTAATCGTCCCAGATTCCTTCATCATATATTTGGAGTAGCAATCGTCTCAGATTCCTTCATCACATCCCTATCAAAAAACCTTCTCTAGTTCAGTCAGATCGACCCTAAGATCTCCCTGATGCTTATCCCAGTAAAAGTCACCCAAGATTTTTCTCAACGAGCGTTGTTGAAGTTAAAGCCGCCCAAGATTTTTCTCAACGAGCGTTGTTGAAGTTAAAGTCGCCCAGGATTTTTCTCAACGAGCGTGGTTGAAGTTAAAACCACACAAGGTTCTCTTATCATTCATGCTAAGGCAGTAACCATCCCTGGTTCATTCATCACCTTTTGAAGCTCCAGACCCAGCTCCTGTAACCAGTCAGGACATATCTATACCAAGCATCTAAAATCAGCTCCTGCAACGTGTCAGGTACTCATTTTTTCTTTTGCAGGTATGCAGGTTCTAGCTAAAGAATCTCCTACGCGATCAACGTCCAGATGGCATCTATAAGCCCATCACCCTACCCAGCAATCTCCAAATGGCATCTATAAGCCCATCTCCATCACACTGCTACTATGTGAGCGCAAATTTCTGGGCACTCTAGTGTCCAATCATCTTCTACCTTCGGATTACGAAAGGCACGTCAGCCAATCTGCATCCTCAGGTCTAAGAAGATTGAACAGGGGCAACTGTTGCACCCCAAAATTTTCCCTCCCATATTCTTCAAGAAATTGCCAAGCCAAGTCACAAAGTTCCCCAAGGTTGCACAGTCCAACTGTCTCCTACACAGTCAAAACTAGGGTTTGTGTTCTGATCAAGAAAAGGAAGTTTTCAAAAGCCCAATCAAGTCTTATATGCCTACAAAGATGGTCAAGTATCCTCATATCAAGTTTCAAGGCATCCAGCTCAAAATTGCACAGTCAAAACCCTAAATTGCACTACAGTCAACTGTAGGGGCAAAATGGTCATTTGACAGTCAAAAGTTCAAATTTTTGGTCAACATATCATTTTGAAGCCACAAACATCATTTGATCAATGCTTGATCATGATTCTCAAAATTTGGCTCAGAAAATCATCAAGATGCAAAAGTTACTATATTTGGATAGCTGAAAAAGTCAACTGAAATTGACCAGGGCATAACTTTCACATGGATTATCAGAAAAATTCCATCCAAAGCTCATTTTGAAGAGAAAGACATTTCCTACAACTCATCTTCATATTTCAAGTCCAAGAAATGCTCTCACAAAAAGTTATCAATTTCCACATTATAGGTCATTTTCAAAAGTCAACAAAAAGGGACTTTAAGTCAAAGGCCATAACATGAGATTGGTAAATCAAAATGACATGGGACCAAAGGCATTGGTTAAAGGACTCAAAGACCTTTCCAAAATGTCCAAGAACATGTTAAAAGCTTAAAAATTGAGCAAGTTATGCCTTGTGGAAGTTGGGAAATTTTTGGATATTTTGAAAAGTCAACAATGGTTCAAATGACCTAAAATTGCTAATGGGCCTATTTTTCTTCCATGATTCATCATTCCAAGCCTATGCACGACCATTTGGCCCAAACGGAAGCATTTTCTCATTATTTATTTATTTATTTGAATTTTTATTTATATTAATTCAATTAAATCAATTAAATATGTGAAAAATATCTAAATGAACCAAACAAATCTTTTTGTACACATTTCAAGGTCAATATTTCGTGCACATGCTGATTAGGAAGAATTGGATTGATTTGAGCATAATTGATACAAAAACCATGTGAAAAAGATTGAAAATATAATGGAAAAAAATCAAATCTTCAATCCATGATTACAAGAGATTTTGTTGAATTTTGTTAACCTAATTGCTTCAATACATAAACAAGAACACAACCCTAATGCTAACACACCCTAAGCTGCACAGAAGAACAATAGAGAAACTTGAAAAAATTCCTAGAAAACCAAATTCTGAAATCATTGTTGGAGGACGATTCAAGCCTTAATCTTGATTCCAATAGCTTGCTCAAGGTCTATTGGACACATTCCAATCAGAAACCACCATCAAAACTCCAGGAATCGGTACCTAGAACCGGAACTGTATCAAACAAATTGCATAATCATACATTCTATTCTATGCGTTATTTGTGAATTTTATTTGTTGATTCTTGTTCCTTGTGAAGTTCTAAAGCTAACCATGGTATTTAATTGAATTATTATGCATCGTATGTGATTTCGCCATAATCGATTTCTAGGGTTGCAGGTTTTTTTGAATTAGGGATTTTCAGACCAAGCAAAATTAGGATTCCAGACCCATGCCATTCAAATCAGTACATCAAGACGAAGAGATCTTGACCCTCGCGATCAATTTATTGACATCATAGCGCTAGTCGCTATTTTCTTGAAGCTAGCCTAAGACCACGCGTTTAAAACCGTTGCCATAGGCTTTTGTTTCAGAAAAAATAAAAACAACGAAGAAGACAACCTCGTTGTCAAAACGTGATAGGCCGGTTTGAAATTCGCGCCAGAAACCCACTAACGCGTTTGTCTTTCTTTTTTATTATTTATTTGTTATAACATGTTAACGTGCGTTTCATAGTTCAGCTGGCAAGCGTTGATAGCTTCAACGTCCAAGACCTGGGTTCGAACCCCAGATCTGTACAATTCCAATATTATTTTTCCATAGATGTTCACATGCAGCACTGTCATCCAATGCACACCATATTCCACTTCATCCAGCCAGCCACGTGCTTAACGAATCCAGATCAAGGGCTCATAGTTGAAGAACACCATAAAGACAAGTCAACAAGCGCATACGTGGCCTGGAAAAGTCAAACGATTTCAAGCTTATTGGGCCAGATTTTCATAAACACACCTCCACTTTAGGGCCTGAACCCCTCCCCTGGTTTGCAATTTCATTTTTTATTTATTTTGTTTTTAATTGTTTCTTTATTTATTTTTTTTGTTTTTAATTAATTAATTATTTTACCAAATACAAAAATATCATAAAAACCAAAAAAAAAAGGGCAAAAATATAATAACTTTTATTTCCAATATTATTTTCATAAAAATGCATGTAAATAAATTTAGTAAAATAGGTTTTAACTTTAATTCTTTTTAATAACCAAAAATCCAAATAAACATAGAATTTAGGTTTAATAAATTTTATTCCCTTCAATTTTTTTCTTTTTTTTTCATAATAATGATATTATTTATTTTATTTATTTTATAATTAAATTGTACATAAATAATTTAGGTTTAAATTAGGTCAAAAATTCAATATTTTCTTAATAACTAAAAATAATTAGAATTAGGGTTTGACATTTTTATTTTAATTCTTTTTTCTATTAAATCCTAAAAAACATAAAATACCAAAAACATTTAATTTTGATTCTTTATTAATTTAAAATTTTGCAAAAAAGGGGTCCAACGCCCATATTTTTAATTGTTTAATTTCGCATGTTTATTTTGTTTCGCTTAAATAATTGTGTATCTCTCCCAAAGCCATGTAACTAAATTTCTCGCATTTTTATTTCTTTTGCTTTATTTACTTTCCGTCAAATCGGGTCCGGTTTAATTTTGGCGATGTGGACCCGCGCCATTTGTAATAGCTTTAGAATTTATTTTCCCGCAAATATAAACTGTTAAACAAAGCATGAAAGAATGTATGGCCTTAAAAATAAAATCAAGCGTAGATCACAACAAACATGACAAGACAAATAACTGAAAAACGACACACAAATCGCACACATCACCCCTAGGGTACGCCTCACTGTTGCCTCGAAAGGTGATCGTCGAGTAGAGGACGTCTTAGTAAGTCCTCATGATCCGGGAACCTGGCATGAGGGTAGCTTCTAAGGTGTCTTCCTATTGCTCCGGGGATCACCATGTCCCTATAAACTCGAATTGACCCGAACACCTCCAACGGTGGTGCTACCTACCTCTCAATGGTGGGATGGCACTACTTTTAAAGGACTCTTACACAGACGAATTCTTTAGGGTAGGTAGGTTCTCAAGGATACTTGCTCTAATTTCAAACAAAAATACTTTTCACACCAACACATTTTCAAAAGCTTTCAAAGCAAATTTTTCAAACACTCTGACGTACGAGTCGAACTGAAATTTTTCAAAGAGAACTTTTTTAAACCCACATTGAAAAGCAAACAAACCATTTTGAAAACACAAATGAGCAAGTATCTAAGAGCCCATGGATAACCATGGATAGAAAGGGTGCTAATACCTTCCCTTTCTATAACCTACCTCCCGAACCGAGAGCAATCTCTTTAAGGAATTTTTCTGTGCTTTTGTCCTTTCCGTTTGGAGAAAATAAAAGACGGTGGCGACTCTTGCTTCCGCGACATTTCACGAACCAGCGTTAAACAGTCAGTTCCAGATCCACCGATCACAATGGGCTATTAGTTACTTGCTTAGATCACTTGCCTTTTGTTTTCAATTGTTTGAAATGGTGCTCATGTGTGTGTGTGGGTTTGAAAATGTTTTGAAAAGAAGCCAATGTGGTGGCAACCTTTGTAATGATCCATGTTGGGATGTATTCAAAGGTATATGTCTTTTGAAAAGGTTTTCATTTGTTTTTGAAAGTTTGTTTTGAAAGTGTTGTGAGGTGTGGTTTTAGAAAATAGGCAAGTGTTTTGTTTTTGCAAGTTTGATTCAAGTAACTAAGATGTTATCTACTCCTAAATTTCTCAAAGTTTATTGCTATGTTTTAACCCTTTTAACAAGTTTGTTCCACCATTGTATTTGGTTGACAATCTCATGTTAGGATGTGAAAGGGACGGGCGCGGGTCATCGTTTAGACCATAATTGCAATGGTGCTAAGTATCTTTGGGCAATTTTCTTTAAGGGACTTGATCATTTGTTTAGGCAACATTTTGGAAGCGTCATCGAGGGACTATGATCATTTTATTTGTTTGTTTTGCCCAAAGAGACCTATCATGCAATATGGCCCAATTTTGAAAGGCAACAAGTGGAATACCCTAGGGGGTGCAAGTGTGATATGTGTTGTCCATATTTCATGCTTGTTTATCTTGAAATTAGGTCAAACTACCTTATTCTTTTTATTTGCATACAAACCCTAACTCTAGCATGGTATATTTAGAAAGCGTTTAAAGTGCGAAAAGTTAAAATTCCTACACTATTACAACACAATATGGGAAGGGGGGTACAAATGTTCAAATGGGGGGATATTTAGACAAAGAAATTAAACCTAGCTATTACATCATTTTTTGGCATATTTACAAGTAATTGATTGTATAAATTAAATGGAAAATAAAATAAAGATGCAAAAATGCAAAAAGGGTTTTTATATGTATAAAAAAAAGGTGTTATTTATGTTAAATAAATAAAAAAAGATTATTTTTGGAGTTTTTGAATTTTTAAGGGTAAAACCCTAATTTTATTAAGTAATATATATATTATTTAATTTACACAAATATTTATTTATTATGTACAAAAAATAAAATAAAATGAAATATGTTTATAAAAAATATTTTTTATGTCAAGTATTAATAAAAATATATGTATTCTTGCATTTTACCCTAAATATACCAATATATATATATATATATATATATATATATATATATATATATATATATATATATATATATATATATATATATATATATATATATATATATATATATATATATATATATATATATATATATATATATATATATATATATATATATATATATATATATATATATATATATATATATATATATATATATATATATATATATATATATATATATATATATATATATATATATATATATATATATATATATATATATATATATATATATATATATATATGTATTATATATGAAAAATAATAATATTTAATATTTATAAAAAAAAAAGTATATTTTGTATAAAATATTTTCAAAAGGAAAAATATAATAAAATCAGAAAAGAAAGTATATTTGCATTATTTTCCCTATTTATTCTAAATAATATATATATATATATATATATATATATATATATATATATATATATATATATATATATATATATATATATATATATATATATATATATATATATATATATATATATATATATATATATTTATATACAAATAACTTAAACTAAACAAATAAATGCCTATAAATTCAAAAATGGTGTAAAAAATTATTTTTATATTTTTAATATTGGTAGAAAAAAATAAATGAGTCAAAATGAAAAAAGAAAAGTCAAAAAATCATTGGAATAAATCAAATGGGCTCAGGGGGTGTTAAAGTGAAAAGAGTGTGTGAAAAGAAAATGCAAAAACAAGCCCAGCCCAGATCACTTCTTCTTCAACCTCTGAACAAAAACGCGCGCCTGTTCTTCCAATTCATACACCTGGATTCTTTGATCTTTTGCACAAACTTCCAACATAAGAAATGTTAAGCATTGAATCACGATTCTAAATATATAAAAAACTCATCCTAACTCTCAGAAATGAGAGAGAATTTTGACATTCCCAAATCCTGACCTAAGTTTTCTGCCATGTTCAGACTCAAAATTCTTGCAGCACACATAACATAAATGAAATCTAACTACATGGGCATGTTCAGGGCTATGAATGTGACATATTATCTTCACAAACCTAAAGCTAACAATGCCTAATAAGAGAGATACGAATCCATGAACTCACCTATTCAGTTGAAGTTCTATCTGGCAATGGAGAAACTTTCAGTGCAAAGTGATGATTGGTATAGCTTCCTTGATGTCCAGGGATGCTATTCCAAGCTTTACTTTGTCTTGAAACCTTTTGAATCGTGCTAGAGCTCTTCACCTGCAAATCAGAAAAGTAAAAATGGTGGAACTGGTTAGAGGAATTACAGGTCGTGTTTTAGGTTTTTGTTAGCTTGTATTGATGCTAGGGAATGTGTTTGATAAGCTTTGGTCAAGAAAACATGCAAGGAATGAGAGATGGTGTTCAAACTGCAGGCCTTGCCCTGTTTTTGCAGTTTGAGAGTGATTCTGGAAATGGGGAGGTGTTGATGGTCTTAGGGTCGTGCTTCAGCTTGGTTAGGATGTTTTGAATGTGTCTACAATATTTGCTTAAGGTTCCTAATGCTGAGAGAATAGTTGTGTTATGATATGCCACTTTTCTTCACACTTAAGCAAACAAAAGCCAAGTTGTGTTCTAGGCATGTAGAGGCCCCCTAATCATGCTGCAAAACTCCTCCTTGATCAATGTGTTATGCTCATAATCTTGTGCCAATTAGATTATATCTGTACTTGCTTGGATTTTCAATTTGACATAAAGCTTGCTTTTGCAAAAATGGATAAAGTACTTTATCTATTTTGGGATTAATCTACTATGCAATGCTAGAACACAAAGAACATGGTCTTGGCACAAAGAATATGCAATAAATTTATGAGTGTAATTAAGATAAAAGGCCTGTAATCAAGTTGTGCAAGCTGAGATTGAAATGCATAGTGCTATGAACATGTAACTTGGCCTAATTAAAAGTGAGTTTTTGCCATATTGCAAAATTCGATTCTCCCTAACCATGGGGTTGTTTGAGAAGTTCTTGGACATTTTGGAAAGTCTGGAATGTGTACTACAATCCATCTTTGAAATGCAAAGTGAATTCCAAGTGGAAGTGTATGGAAAATGGCCTTGAAGTTAGGTAGAAAACCTTGTCAAAATAGGTTAAAATTTCACTAAGTTAAGAATGGTTTAGTGCCCTTATTCCAAAAATTCAACATGAGATACAAGCCTCATTTGAGAAAACTTTGTGAATCAAAGTTGTAGATTATGCAACAAGCTACAACTTTCATGTTTGGACTTTTGTTTGAATCCAAATGAATCTTGGTGAGAAAGTGGGGCAAAGTTGGGAAAAAATTAGGGTTTTCCATAACTTAGAAAAATTCTAAGTTATGAAAAATTTCCATTTCAAACCCTAATTTGTATTTTTTGATTTCTTGGTGAACAAGTTTCATGATTTGGCATGTTTTGATGAAAAATGAATCTTGACCCTTGATTTTGACCAAAAAGTCAAAGTTTGACTTTTCAGTATACAGTCAAAATTGATCAATTGACTGGGAAATTCAACTGTCAATCTTGTGTACTTGGGATCTTTTGAACTTGTTGAGCATGTCAAGATAATTCCATGGGGCCCTTGAGTCCATGTGTGAGCTTGGTTTGCCATTAGCTAGGTCAAACAGTCAAAAATTGCCTTGGTGCAGTCAAAACCCCAAAAATGACCATTTTGCCCTTTTGATGATCTGATCAAATTTCTTGTGGAATTGTGATCCAAACTTGATCAAATGGTCCATGTGAGTTCATAATGTTGATGTGGGTCAATTTTCATGAGATTTGACTGTCAATTGGCCACAATTGACTTTTTTTCCCCAATACAGTTGATTTCTAGGTCAACTGTCCAATTGACTGGGCAAAACTTAGAATCAAGACTTGAAACTTTGTATGGATAAACTTGGGAGTCCAACATGAAGCATGAAAGTCATCTTAGGCTTTTTAGGTCAAAACATCTTTGTGCAAACACAAACCCTAATTTGGGTCAACAGTGCAAGGAGAAGTCTTGAGCAGAGGAAACCCTAACTGGATCTTGAGCTCCAAGGGTTTTGTGAGGGGAAAATGTTGAGGAAATGGGAGGGCAAATTTTGGGGTACAACAGTTGCCCCTATTCAATCTTCTTGAACCTGAAGAGTTAGATTGGCAAGTTTGCCTTTCGTGACTCGAGGATAAAAGGAGATTGGATACTAGAGTGCCCGGAAATTTGCACTCGCATGTTGGAGTATCAACAATGTGATGTCGGGAATGGGCTTATAGATGCCATTTGGACAGGTGGTGGATAGGGAGATGGTCTTATAGATGCCATCTGGAGATGTGACAGAACCTTGTCGGGAATGGGCTTATAGATGCCATTTGGAAGCGTTGATCGCACAAGAGATTCCTTAGCGAGAACTTTGTGTAATTGAGAAAGACAGATGTTTTCCTGGCTTGTTACAGGTGTTTGATCTTCAATCTCTTTATGCAGATATGCCCTGGCTGGATACAGGTATCGAATCTACAATCGGTTGCTCACAGATGTGCCCTGGCTGGATACAGGAGTCGAATCTGGAAATAGTCGTCAATAGATATGCCCTGGCTGGATACAGGAATCGAATCTTCGAACTCTTCAGACGTGCCCTGGCTAGATACAGGAATCGAGTCTGGAAATGTGGTCAACAGATATGCCCTGACTGGATACAGGAATCGAATCTGGAAATGTTGTAGTTGACAGATGTGCCCTGGCTGGATACAGGAATCGAATATTCGAACTCTTCAGACGTGCCCTGGCTAGATACAGGAATCAAGTCTGGAAATGTGGTCAACAGATATGCCCTGGCTAGATACAGGTATCGAATCTGGAAATGTTGTAGTTGACAGATGTGCCCTGGCTGGATACAGGAATCGAATCTTCGAACTCTTCAGACGTGCCCTGGCTAGATACAGGAATTGAGTCTGGAAATGTGGTCAACAGATATGCCCTGGCTGGATACAGGAATCGAATATGGAAATGTTGTAGTGGACAGATGTGCCCTGGCTGGATACAGGAATCGAATCTTTGAACTCTTCAGACGTGCCCTGGCTAGATACATGAATCGAGTCTGGAAATGTGGTCAACAGATATGCCCTGGCTAGATACAGGTATCGAATCTGGAATTGTGACAGTTGAAGATAGTTGTCTTTGGGATTGTCTTTTTCCCTAAAAAGGCAAAACATAAGTTGTATGCAATGTCATGATGTATGATATGCATGATGTTTTAACATGAGATAGTGTTGTATGCACTTTATCATGTACGTAAGCAGGATGTATGAAAACGTGAAATGTTTATGAATGTATTTTCGTCTTAGGAAAATAAATCCTTGACGATCGGCCGGGGAATTGCTCTGTGGAGGAGATACTTTGCTGAAGTTTTTTTTTGATGAGAGGCCTGCTGAGGACTTCGATGATGGATTCTGCTGGGCAATGTTTATCAAATGCATATATCAAAAATAAACATTGGACGTTCTTCGCAAGACAAAACAGAAAAAGGAAAAACAATGGCAATTTGTATGGACAAGTGAATTTATATTGATTTGAATTTTGCCTGTGAAAAGGCGTTTTTGTACAAGAGGCTGACATCCTAGTAAGAGGACGCCGCCGAATAACACAGAATTTACAATTTTGAAAACAAAACAGCTATGTGAACAATCCCACTGGGTTCCAACTCTGCTATCGCCTTTATGTCTCCAAGCGTCTCATCGTTTTGCTGCCTAGTTGAAAATGAAGCTGATTGGTCGATGCCGAAATCTGAGCTAGATAGTTGATGCCGAATTCCGGATGCGAAGTGATCCAATGAGACATAGTGTTACACTTTATCCCTAACTTTTGCCTGGACCGTCCTTTCGGGTTTTCAGTCCACCGGGATACCCATTTTTGCCCAAGCCGCCTTTTCAGGTTTTCGACTTGCCGGGTGTACAGATTTTTTTCATTTCATCCCTTATTTTTGCCCGAACCCTTTTGGTTCGCCGGAAAGCCCTTATTTTTGCCTAGGTATGTCAACCTAGCGGGTCTTTTATTCATGCGTAGTATCTTTTCACTATGTCTGCATTGGCGGGGTGAGGAAGGTCGTCACCATCCATGGTGGTTAGGATCATGGCTCCTCCTGAGAACACATGTTTAACCATAAATGGCCCTTCGTAAGTAGGGGTCCATTTGCCCCGGGGATCACTTTGAGGAAGGATGATGCGTTTGATTACCAGGTCCCCAACTTGATACTCTTGTGGTCTGACCTTCTTGTTAAATGCCCTGATCATCCGTTTTTGATACGTCTGACCATGACAGATAGCAGTGAGCCTCTTTTCGTCAATCAGGTTTAATTGATCAAGTCGAGTCTGGATTCAGTCATCTTCATTCAAGTCTGCATCCTTCATTATCCGGAGAGAGGGTATCTGAACTTCAATTGGCAAGACTGCCTCCATGCCATAGACCAAGGAGAAAGGAGTTGCCCCGGTTGACGTCCTTGCTGAGGTACGGTACCCATGAAGAGCAAATGGTAACATTTCGTGCCAATCTTTATAGGTCACTGTCATCTTCTACACAATTTTCTTGATATTCTTGTTAGCTGCCTCTACAGCCCCATTCATCTTCGGCCGGTAGGGAGAAGATTTGTGGTGCTGTATCTTGAATTGTTTGCAGAGTTCAGTGATCATTTTGTTATTGAGATTGGTACCATTGTCCGTAATGATTCTTTCCGGGACGCCGTACCGACAGATCAGATTATGCCGGATGAAACGTGCCACGACGCTCTTGGTTACTGTGGCGTAGGAAGCTGCCTCAACCCACTTCGTGAAGTAATCGATCGCTACCAAGATGAAGCGATGTCCGTTGGATGCCGTCGGTCGGATCTCACCGATCATATCAATGCCCCACATTCCAAAAGGCCAAGGTGCCGTCAGGACGTTCAGAGGGACTGGAGGAATATGCACCTTGTCAGCATAGATCTGGCATTTGTGACAAGTTCGAGAGTGTTGGTAACAATCGGCTTCCATTGTGGACCAGAAATATCCTGCCCGTAGGATTTTCTTTGCCATGGTATGTCCACTGGAATGTGTTCCGAATGTACCTTCATGCAGTTCTATCATGATTTTCTCTGCTTCAGCCTTATCCACACAACGTAGTTGAGTTGAATCATGATTCCGTTTGTAGAGGATGCCGTTGCTGAGGAAGAATTTTGCCGCAAACCTCCTCATGAACTTCTTGTCATTGACAGATGCACCTTCAGGGTATTCCTGAGCTTCCAAGTACCTCTTCACCTCATGATACCAGGGTTTTTCAGTCACCTTTTCGGCCTCAAGATCGCAGCAGTATGCCGGTTCGTCCAACTTCCAGATAACGATTCGGGGAGCCTCATTGTCCCATTTAACTTTGAACATTGAAGATATCGTACCTAGTGCGTCTGCTAGTTGATTCTCCTCTCTTGGGAAGTGCTCAAAAGTTATCTCTTCAAAGTGGGGAAGCAAGGTCAACACATACTCCTTGTAAGGAATAAGATTTGGGTGTTTCGTATCCCACTCGCCTTTGATCTGATTGATCACGAGAGCGGAATCTCCGAAGACACTCAGAAATTTGATCCTTAAGTCGATTGCAGCTTGTAGACCCATGATACATGCCTCATATTCTGCCATGTTGTTGGTGCAGTTGAAGCACAATCGGGCGGTGAGTGGAGTATGAGTTCCTTTAGGAGATATGATTACAGCGCCGACGCTGTTACCCAGAGTATTGGAGGCTCCATCAAAATGCATAGACCAACGGGATCCTTCCTCAGGTCCTTCATCCGGTCCAGGTACTTCACAATCAGTTACCACCATGATGTCTTCGTCCGGAAAATCAAAGTTCAATGATTGGTAATCGTCCACAGGTTGGTGTGCCAAATGATCTGCCAGTACACTTCCTTTAATTGCTTTCTGAGTTATATACTGGATATCATATTCGGTTAAGATCATTTGCTATCTTGATATTCTCTCAGACAGAGCAGGCTTTTCAAATATGTACTTGATGGGATCCATCTTTGAAATCAATAGAGTAGTGTGAGTCAGCATATACTGTCTCAGCCGGTGAGCAGCCCATACTAGAGCGCAACAAGTTTTCTCAAGCAGTGAGTAATGAGACTCACAGTCGGTAAACTTTTTGCTCAAGTAATAAATAGCGTGCTCTTTTCGGCCGGACTCGTCATGCAGTCCCAGCACACACCCCATTGAATTGTCAAGTACTGTTAAATATAGTATCAGAGGTCTTCCTTCCACTGGTGGCATAAGAATGGGTGGCTCTTGGAGATATTCCTTTATCTTTTCAAAGGCAGCCTGACATTCATCGTTCCAGCGTACTACTTGATCTTTCTTCAGTAATTTGAAGATTGGCTCACAAGTAGCAGTCAAATGTGAGATGAATCGGGCAATGTAATTCAGTCGTCCCAGGAAGCCTCTGACTTCTTTCTCTGTCTTTGGAGTTGGCATCTCTTGTATGGCTTTTACCTTGGCAGGGTCCACCTGAATACCTTTATCACTTACAATGAAACCTAGCAATTTTCCGGACCTCACCCCAAAGGTGCATTTGTTGGGATTCAACCTCAGCTTATATAACTTCAGTCGGTCAAATAGCTTCCTTAGATGATCAAGGTGCTCCTCCTCAGTTTGAGACCTTGCAATCATGTCATCAACGTATACCTCGATCTCATGATGGATCATATCATGAAATAAAGCAACCATGGCACGTTGATAGGTTGCCCCAGCATTTTTTAATCCGAATGGCATGACCTTGTAACAGAAGGTGCCCCACTGAGTCACAAAGGTAGTCTTCTCCATATCCTCCGGAGCCATCTTGATCTGATTATACCCTGAAAAACCATCCATGAAGGAGAAAACCTTGTGTTGAGCAGTATTGTCAACGAGAACGTCAATGTGAGGTAGAGGAAAATCATCCTTGGGGCTTGCCCTGTTTAAATCCCTGTAGTCAACACACATTCTGACTTTACCGTCCTTCTTCGGCACTGGCACCACATTGGCATCCCACTGAGGGTAAGAAGTTACTGCTAGAAATCCGGCATCGAATTGCTTCATAACCTCAGCCTTGATCTTTTCGGACATCTCTGGGAGCATGCGGCGAACCTTTTGCTTTACCGGAGGACAATCTTCCTTAGTTGGCAGGTGATGAACTACAATGTCGGCATCCAAACCAGGCATATCTTCGTATGACCAAGCAAAGATCTCCATGTAATTATGTAGCATCTGGATCAATCGTTGCTTCACGCTGAGCTCTAGATTAGCCCCAATCTTGACCTCTTTCCTATCTGTCTCCGTACCCAGGTTAATTGTTTCCACCGGCTCTTCATGTGATTGAATAACCCTCTCTTCCTGGAGTAGCAGTCTTGCGAGTTCACCAGGCACTTCGCAATCATCTTCACCTTCGTCTTCGGCCAAGTTGATCGGATTCTCGAAGTCATAACTGGCGGTAGCAGAGCTGTTACCAGTGAGATCCAGAGTGGATTGAAACCTGTATAAGTGAGTGTGTGTAAATATAGCTGTTTTGCATTATATAACACAGAGAGAAAAAGAGCACAAGATTTGAAATGCAACAAACGTCCAATGTTTTGATTGATGATATATGGAAATGTCATACAAAAAGCCCTCACAAATGGAGCTACGATGCCCCGGGTAGGACACCGAGCCAATAAAGTTTTAACATATTGTTTGTTACAAATTGGAAATCAAAAGAAATAATTACTGCGTGACAAATGTGATAGGTGTAAAATCTTTTGTCGTCCAGTTGCTTGGTCCGTTGCTGGTAGTTGGATAGATCCAACTGTCAAACTCTGCTTCCTCTACATCCTCCTCAATAGCATTCACCCTTGGACTGGTGATAAACACTGGAGCCTTTCTGATCTTCTCCTTGTGCACAGCCCTCTGAGCCTCTGCAGTAAAGCCCAGCCCAAACTTGTCATTCTTTTGAGTGAAGTCAGGAAGCTGACCCCAGTTTGCACAACTGCCTTTCTCGATTACAGCCCGGGCATCCTTCAAGGACGCCATCTTCAACGGAAAGTCTTCTTCACTCACTGCCTCGGCCGATGCCAACGTTGGAGGTACCTCCTCAAAATGCTGAAAGGGGGTTTCAATAAACTCCCCGTCCATCTCGATATACCGGAATGAATTTAAGTGACTAACCATGTATTCCTCCTCACCCTGTACAGTAACAATCTTCCCTTTGACAGGGTATTTGAGCTTTTGGTGTAGAGTGGAAGTTACTGCCCCAGCTTTGTGAATCCAGGGTCGACCCAACAAGCAGGAGTAAGATGGACGAATATCCATTACATAGAACATTGAGTCGAAAACCTGGGAGCCCACACGAATAGGAATGTCTACCTCACCGTGCACCATCCTCTTAGAACCGTCGAAGGCTCTAACAATGATGTTACTAGGTTTCAGCTCCAAACCCTCACAATCCAGACGATCCAATGCCTTCTTGGGCAAAACATTCAGGGAAGAACCGGTATCCACCAACACGTGTGCGAGAGTAGTGCCCCTGTACTCTATAGAGACGTGCAGGGCATCATTGTGATTTTTCCCTTTGGCGGTAAGGTCAGCATATGAGAACCCCAAGCCATTGTCAGCCGTCAAATTAGCCACACAGTCAGTGAATTGATCCGCGAAGGTCTCTTGCGGTACATGGGCCGTTTTCAGAAATGAAATCAGGGCTTTTGCATGGGCCTTCGAGCATAGCAGCAATGATAGCATAGAGATTTTGGAGGGAGTATGCCCCAACTGTTCAACAACGTTGAAGTCACTCTTTTTGATGATTTTAAGAATTTCCTCCATTTCTTGTTGGGAGGCTTCCACAGCAGTCTTTTTTGGTGCCTCCGTCCTGGCAGGCAAATCGGTAGCAACTTCTTTGCCCCGAGTATCAGAGGACTCGGCGGCAGTAGTAGACATAGGAACTTGAATTGGAACATGCACACTTGCGGGTGTGATGGTGAGAGGTTTTCGGATAACTGGCGGTGCAATGTCAGGCGAGAAGAGCCTGCCACTGCGGGTAATCTTGGCGGGACCAGTGATGTTACTGATACTGGTATTGGTGTTGAACTCCTGCTTCACCCCAAGCACATATACGTCGGCCCCATAATGCCAGGGGACCTCTTTATCAGACTCATATGGGAGAGGCCCCGGAACAGTAATAGTAATGGGTGCAATAAACATAATTTGGACTGGTTTCTTCATGGGAGCTTTGGCAGGATTGTAAATTGTGACAACAGATATTTCTTCAACGGAAACAAACGGAACAGCAGTTTTCTTGAACAGAATTTCCTTGCTATCCATCAAGCTTTGGATGCCTGATTTCAGCAGCGGACAACCGGTAGGGATAACAGCACATAGGAGACAACCCTTGCTACAACCCGGAAATAAACCGGCTAGTAGTAAGTTCCTCTTAACAGTCAACAGAGAGGTAGCAACATCATTCACTGAAACAACATACAACTCTTCCTCAATGGCATTTACCCTATGCTGGGGCATAGGAGCAGTTACAACATTCAGCCTCTCAGGCGCTTAAAACTGAATTTCCTTCGCGTCGATAAGATCTTGCACTTTGTTTCTCAAGGCCCAGCAATCATCAGTAGTATGCCCGGGGCTATCAGAATGATAAGCACAACGGGCATTTGGGTTATACTTAGGAGATGCAGTATTCACGACTTTAGGAGCTTCTTTGATGGTCACCAAGTTGGTTGATAACAGTTGGGGTAAAATTTGTGACAAGGTCATACTCAACCGAGTATACTGTCTCTTGGGCCTTTCACCTCTTTGTTGATTGTACTGCTGAGAAGCAGCAACAGGTTTGGAAATGACCAAAGCATTGACGGCTTGGCGACTTTCTGGCTTGACTTGTCTTCTAGGACCATAGACGGCACTTGCTTCTTTCTTAAAAGGCCTCTTCTCAGTACTTGCAGCAACACCCTTCTGAATCTTTCCTGACTTGATGCCAGCTTCTATTCTTTCGCCCGTTAAGATCAAATCGGTAAACCCCGCGGAAGAGTTACCAATCAGATGATTGAAAAATGGCCCAGATAGGGTCCCTAGAAACATATCAACAAGTTCACGATCGGTTAAAGGAGGTTGCACCCTGCCAGCCAAATCCCTCCATTTTTGTGCGTATTCTTTGAATCCTTCGCTTGTTCCTAACGACATACCCTGAAGTTGGGTACGAGTAGGGGCAAGGTCAGAATTGTATTGGTATTGTTTGTAGAAAGCGGTGGCCAAATCTTCCCAATTTCGAACGCTGGTTCCCTCTAGCTGATAAAACCACTCCAATTGAGCTCCAGAAAGGTTGTCTTGAAAGAAATGAATCCAAAGGTTTTTATCTGCCGTATAGGGCTGGATCTTTCTCACGTAGGACCTAAGATGCATTTTTGGATAGGACAGCCCATCATACCTTACAAACACTGGCACTTTGAATTTTGGGGGAATCACAATCCCGGCCACCAAACCCAAGTCTTCAAAATCCAAACCCGATACCCTTTGTAGCTCCATGGCGGCCAACCTGTCTTCTAGCCCTTTGTATTTATCATCAGCTGGAGGGTATTGTTGATCAGTATAATCTTCATCCTCTTCGACCTCTTCTTCTTCCGCATCAGACTCGGAAGGTACCGCTCCACCTCCTTTGCTGGTTCCTTCATCAGAAGTAGGAGGAAATTCAAGCACTCTCCGAGCTTCTCCGTCAAATCTTCTCCCTAAAGTAGCCACCCCGAGTCTCTTTTTCTTCTTTTTCACTGGGTCTTTGTTCCCCAATTGAGTCTTGATATCCTCCTGACCCTTAGCCAAGGTCATCAGGAGTTGCTGGAACTGTGCATTTTGAGCTTGTAGGTCTTTGACTGTTTGCTCGAGATCCATCCTACTGAAATAAACAGCAGACAGATAAGGAAACCTGGAATGAGACCTGCTTATGCACATGATGAATGGTATGCTTATGTATGCAATGCATTCAAGGATTTAGGACATTCAAAATTGTTTCAGCCAAAGAAGAACGCACGTCATATTAATAAGAAGAAATTTGTCAGTACATAAATGCCCCATGGGCCAAATATTACAAAATAAACTTCTTAAGGTAAAAAGACATTGCGCATCCTTTTTGGTACGATGTAGGTGTTGAGGGCCTCTTGCTCATGGAGTCGGCGGGTAAGCTCTAGAACCTTCTTCTCACTGGCGTAGAAGCTAGCTTCAAAAGTATTCTGTTCTTCCTTGAGCTGAATCCAACTTTTCTGCATTTCCTCCCACGATGTAGGCATGTCTGGATGTAGGATGGTGTAGGGAACCTCTCCTTCCTTGACGGGCTCTTTAATCACAGGGAGAACATGAGGATAAGGCATCATCAGACTTTGGGCTCGGGCTCGTACCCACTTGAGATAAGGCTCAAGAGGGATAGAGTTCTTGTGTCCCAGAGTCTTGCTATCAACCTTGTTGAGTTTTCCCCAAGCTCTGATGAATCTTTGGCGAAGTCCTTGCGCATCGTTGTCGAAGTCAAAAACTAGGTCAGGAATCAACATGTCATGAGGGCCATCCCTCCGGGCATATCCAAATTGCCTCAAAGCTAGGCAAGGGTTATAGGTGATACCTCATCTAATTCCAAGTAAAGGAACATTAGGGAATTCTCCACAACGATCGACGATGATGACATTTTCTCTGGACCGAGAACACCAATGTACATCAGAGTGAGTAAGAGTCATCAACCGTTGGGACCACCTTGAGCCTTGGTCATTCTTCAAGACAAATTGTGGAAGGTGCGAAATAAACCACCTTGCAAGGAGAGGAGTACAACACATGAGAACACCCCTCTTTCTCATTGTTCGTGTGTAAAATGAGTGAAGGATGTCCCCAAGCAATGTTGGTATTGGATTTCTGGACAAGAAGATTTTGACGGCGTTAACATCTACCAATTGGTCAGGATTTGGGAACAAGACCAACCCATAGATAAGGAGTGCCATAATTTCTTCAAAGGCTTGTAGGTCCAATGAGTTCCAACATTCTTGTGCCTTCTCAAACAAGAATTTTGCTAAGAATCCCTTGACGCCGCTTCTGGTTTCCCAATGCCCCTTGATGTCGGATGGTTGTAGATGTAATGCTCGAGCAACATCTTCCGGCTTTGGTTCTTTTTCTGTACCGTTGAAGGGTAGTTGATTAAGGATAGGAATTCTCAGGAGTTGAGAAAACTCCTCCAAAGTGGGCACCAACTGGTAATCGGGGAAAGTGAAATAGTGGTGAAGAGGGTCAAAGAATTGGAATAACACTTTCATCATGTCTTCTTCAATGTTGATGTTGACTAGGCTGAGCAGTCTACCATGTATTTCACTGAAGGATGAATTTTCCGGAATTCTTGAGGTGAGCTCCTTAAGTTGAGGAGAAATTCTCACAAGGTTGACTTGGATGGTGTTTCTGCGAGGAATTTCCATGTCCTACAAAACAAGAACAAAGATGAAGATCCAAAACCCTTGAAATGGTTAGTGAATGCATATGATGTTTTATGATGTTTATGATGTTTATGATGTATGCACCAAACATATGTACAAGCAACTCACACCAAACCCTAGTTTCAGGCTTGCATGGGGTTTCATAGGTAAGTACCCTCTTGAGTGTAGTTGGCTTAAAAACCTGTCCTATAAATAGTAACCGGGTTCTAAGGAGCTCAATATCACGGGATTGTTTTCACTGTTCATTGTTTTGGTTTAGCCACTTAACTAGCGACCAAAATATTCCAAGAAAACAACCCTCAATGAGTGTAGTATCGAGTATCTACCAACTTCGGACTGCACCAAAGCCGGTCATCTCACTATCCCTAATAAAAGGCCAAGATGGTCAAGTAAGGTTCTAGGTCATTAGTGCTTAGTGACATCACTCAGCGGCCCCGTACTCTCCTTGATTGAACTCAAGGGTTACCGGTACTCACAAACATGTCGCACTAATATAGCTATTGCTTCGACCGTGTCGGTATACCCCGCACAGTTTCCACAACGTATTGCTATCTACGAATGTTTCCCAAAATCCGGGTGTAGGATTGCAAACCCAAACAATAGAGTCAAGATATAAAGCAATCAATTCAAACAATTAGTCATGCAAGAGGGTGATCTAAGCCCTAAGGTTACTCCACTTTTAAAATTCTCCCCAGCAGAGTCGCCAGTTCTGTGATACGGTGGGAGAACTGACTATGAGTTTTGCGTTTGTTTTCGTAAATGTTTCGGTTGAGCAAGAGTCGCCACCGACTTTTTATTTTATCCTAAGGAAAGGTTTAAAAAGCACAGCAAAAACCTTTGAGATGTTTTCTTGGGTTCGGGGAGTAGATTATAGAAAGGGAAGGTATTAGCACCCTTTCTATCCATGGTTATCCATGGGCTCTTAGTTACTTGCTTAGATCACTTACCTTTTGTTTTCAATTGTTTGAAATGGTGCTCATGTGTGTGTGTGGGTTTGAAAATGTTTTGAAAAGAAGCCAATGTGGTGGAAACCTTTGTAAAGATCCATGTTGGGATGTATTCAAAGGTATATGTCTTTTGAAAAGGTTTTCATTTGTTTTTGAAAGTTTGTTTTGAAAGTGTTGTGAGGTGTGGTTTTAGAAAATAGGCAAGTGTTTTGTTTTTGCAAGTTTGATTCAAGTAACTAAGAGGTTATCTACTCCTAAATTTCTCAAAGTTTATTGCTATGTTTTAACCCTTTTAACAAGTTTGTTCCACCATTGTATTTGGTGGACAATCTCATGTTAGGATGTGAAAGGGACGGGCACGGGTCATCGTTTAGACCATAATTGCAATGGTGCTAAGTATCTTTGGGCAATTTTATTTGAGGGACTTGATCATTTGTTTAGGCAACATTTTGGAAGCGTCATCGAGGGACTATGATCATTTGATTTGTTTGTTTTGCCCAAAGAGACCTATCATGCAATATGGCCCAATTTTGAAAGGCAACAAGTGGAATACCCTAGGGGGTGCAAGTGTGATATGTGTTGTCCATATTTCATGCTTGTTTATCTTGAAATTAGGTCAAACTACCTTATTCTTTTTATTTGCATACAAACCCTAACTCTAGCATGGTATATTTAGAAAGCGTTTAAAGTGCGAAAAGTTAAAATTCCTACACTATTACAACACAATATGGGAAGGGGGGTACAAATGTTCAAATGGGGGGATATTTAGACAAAGAAATTAAACCTAGCTATTACATCATTTTTTGGCATATTTACAAGTAATTGATTGTATAAATTAAATGGAAAATAAAATAAAGATGCAAAAATGCAAAAAGGGTTTTTATATGTATAAAAAAAAGGTGTTATTTATGTTAAATAAATAAAAAAAGATTATTTTTGGAGTTTTTGTATTTTTAAGGGTAAAACCCTAATTTTATTAAGTAATATATATATATATATTATTTAATTTACACAAATATTTATTTATTATGTACAAAAAATAAAATAAAATGAAATATGTTTATAAAAAGTATTTTTTATGTCAAGTATTAATAAAAATATATGTATTCTTGCATTTTACCCTAAATATACCAATATATATATATATATATATATATATATATATATATATATATATATATATATATATATATATATATATATATATATATATATATATATATATATATATATATATATATATATATATATATATATATATATATATATATATATATATATATATATATATATATATATATATATATATATATATATATATATATATATATATATATATATATGTATTAATTTCTAAATATGTATTATATATGAAAAATAATAATATTTAATATTTATAAAAAAAAAGTATATTTTGTATAAAATATTTTCAAAAGGAAAAATATAATAAAATCAGAAAAGAAAGTATATTTTGTATAAAATATTTTCAAAAGGAAAAATATAATAAAATCAGAAAAGAAAGTATATTTGCATTATTTTCCCTATTTATTCTAAATAATATATATATATATATATATATATATATATATATATATATATATATATATATATATATATATATATATATATATATATATATATATATATACATATATATATATATATATATATATATATATATATATATATATATATATATATATATATATATATATACAAATAACTTAAACTAAACAAATAAATGCCTATAAATTCAAAAATGGTGTAAAAAATTATTTTTATATTTTTAATATTGTTAGAAAAAATAAATGAGTCGAAATGAAAAAAGAAAAGTCAAAAAATCATTGGAATAAATCAAATGGGCTCAGGGGGTGTTAAAGTGAAAAGAGTGTGTGAAAAGAAAATGCAAAAACAAGCCCAACCCAGATCACTTCTTCTTCAACCTCTGAACAAAAACGCGCGCCTGTTCTTCCAATTCAAACACCTGGATTCTTTGATCTTTTGCACAAACTTCCAACATAAGAAATGTTAAGCATTGAATCACGATTCTAAATATATAAAAAACTCATCCTAACTCTCAGAAATGAGAGAGAATTTTGACATTCCCAAATCCTGACCTAAGTTTTCTGCCATGTTCAGACTCAAAATTCTTGCAGCACACATAACATAAATGAAATCTAACTACATGGGCATGTTCAGGGCTATGAATGTGACATATTATCTTCACAAACCTAAAGCTAACAATGCCTAATAAGAGAGATACGAATCCATGAACTCACCTGTTCAGTTGAAGTTCTATCTGGCAATGGAGAAACTTTCAGTGCAAAGTGATGATTGGTATAGCTTCCTTGATGTCCAGGGATGCTATTCCAAGCTTTACTTTATCTTGAAACCTTTTGAATCGTGCTAGAGCTCTTCGCCTGCAAATCAGAAAAGTGAAAATGGTGGAACTGGTTAGAGGAATTACAGGTCGTGTTTTAGGTTTTGGTTAGCTTGTATTGATGCTAGGGAATGTGTTTGATGAGCTTTGGTCAAGAAAACATGCAAGGAATGAGAGATGGTGTTCAAACTGCAGGCCTTGCCCTGTTTTTGCAGTTTGAGAGTGATTCTGGCAATGGGGAGGTGTTGATGGTCTTAGGGTCGTGCTTCAGCTTGGTTAGGATGTTTTGAATGTGTCTATAATATTTGCTTAAGGTTCCTAATGCTGAGAGAATAATTGTGTTATGATATGCCACTTTTCTTCACACTTAAGCAAACAAAAGCCAAGTTGTGTTCTAGGCATGTAGAGGGCCCCTAATCATGCTGCAAAACTCCTCCTTGATCAGTGTGTTATGCTCATAATCTTGTGCCAATTAGATTGTATCTGTACTTGCTTGGATTTTCAATTTGACATAAAGCTTGCTTTTGCAAAAATGGATAAAGTACTTTATCTATTTTGGGATTAATCCACTATGCAATGCTAGAACACAAAGAACATGGTCTTGGCACAAAGAATATGCATTAAATTTATGAGTGTAATTGAGATAAAAGGCCTGTAATCAAGTTGTGCAAGCTGAGATTGAAATGCATAGTGCTATGAACATGTAACTTGGCCTAATCAAAAGTGAGTTTTTGCCATATTGCAAAATTCGATTCTCCCTAACCATGGGGTTGTTTGAGAAGTTCTTGGACATTTTGGAAATCCTGGAATGTGTACTACAATCCATATTTGAAATGCAAAGTGAAATTACAAGTGGAAGTGTATGGAAAATGGCCTTGAAGTTAGGTAGAAAACCTTGTCAAAATAGGTTAAAATTTCACTAAGTTAAGAATGGTTTAGTGCCCTTATTCCAAAAATTGTAACTTGAGATACAAGCCTCATTTGAGAAAACTTTGTGAATCAAAGTTGTAGATTATGCAACAAGATACAACTTTCATGTTTTGACTTTTGTTTGAATCCAAATGAATCTTGGTGAGAAAGTGGGGCAAAGTTGGGAAAAAATTAGGGTTTTCCATAACTTAGAAAAATTCTAAGTTATGAAAAATTTCCATTTCAAACCCTAATTTGTATTTTTTGATTTCTTGGTGAACAAGTTTCATGATTTGGCATGTTTTGATGAAAAATGAATCTTGACCCTTGATTTTGACCAAAAAGTCAAAGTTTGACTTTTCAGTATACAGTCAAAATTGATCAATTGACTGGGAAATTCAACTGTCAATCTTGTGTACTTGGGATCTTTTGAACTTGTTGAGCATGTCAAGATAATTCCATGGGGCCCTTGAGTCCATGTGTGAGCTTGGTTTTCCATTAGCTAGGTCAAACAGTCAAAAATTGCCTTGGTGCAGTCAAAACCCTAAAAATGACCATTTTGCCCTTTTGATGATCTGATCAAATTTCTTGTGGAATTGTGATCCAAACTTGATCAAATGGTCCATGTGAGTTAATAATGTTGATGTGGGTCAATTTTCATGAGATTTGACTGTCAATTGGCCACAGTTGACTTTTTCCCCCAATACAGTTGATTTCTAGGTCAACTGTCCAATTGATTGGGCAAAACTTGGAATCAAGACTTGAAACTTTGTATGGATAAACTTGGGAGTCCAACATGAAGCATGAAAGTCATCTTAGGCTTTTTAGGTCAAAACATCTTTGTGCAAACACAAACCCTAATTTGGGTCAACAGTGCAAGGAGAAATGTTGAGTAGAGGAAACCCTAACTGGATCTTGAGCTCCAAGGGTTTTGTGAGGGGAAAATGTTGAGGAAATGGGAGGGAAAATTTTGGGGTACAACACCTACCAAGGAAGATTGCCCTCCGGTAAAACAGAAGGTCCGCCGCATGCGTCCAGAGATGTCCGAGAAAATCAAAGCTGAGGTTATGAAACAATTTGATGTCGGGTTTCTAACAGTAACTTCTTACCCTCAATGGGTTGCCAACGTGGTTCCAGTACCAAAGAAGGATGGTAAAGTCCGAATGTGTGTTGATTACAGGGATTTGAACAGGGCCAGCCCCAAGGATGATTTCCCTCTGCCTCATATCGACGTTCTGGTTGATAACACTGCTCAGCATAAAGTTTTCTCCTTCATGGACGGCTTCTCCGGTTATAATCAGATCAAGATGGCTCCTGAAGACATGGAGAAGACCACTTTTGTTACTCAGTGGGGCACCTTTTGCTACAAGGTCATGTTATTTGGGTTGAAAAATGCTGGGGCAACCTACCAACGTGCCATGGTTGCTTTATTTCATGATATGATCCATCACGAGATAGAAGTGTACGTCAACGATATGATTGCAAGGTCTCAAACTGAGGAGGAACACCTTGACCATCTACGGAAGCTGTTTGACCGTCTGAAGTTGTACAAGCTGAGATTGAACCCAAACAAATGCACCTTTGGGGTGAGATCGGGAAAATTGCTAGGTTTCATTGTGAGCGACAAAGGTATTCAAGTAGACCCTGCCAAGGTGAAAGCCATACAAGAAATGCCGACTCCCAAGACAGAGAAAGAAGTCAGAGGCTTACTAGGACGTCTGAATTATATTGCCCGATTCATCTCGTATCTAACTGCTACCTGTGAACCAATCTTCAAGCTGCTGAAGAAAGATCAAGTAGTACGTTGGAACAATGAATGTCAGGCCGCTTTTGAAAAGATAAAAGAGTATCTCCAAGAACCACCCATCCTCATGCCACCAGTGGAAGGGAGACCTCTAATACTATACTTGACAGTGCTTGACAACTCAATGGGGTGTGTGCTGGGGCAGCAGGACGAGTCTGGCCGAAAAGAGCATGCTATTTATTACCTGAGCAAAAAGTTTACCGACAGTGAGACTCGGTACTCACTGCTCGAGAAAACTTGTTGCGCTCTAGTATGGGCTGCTCGCCGGCTGAGACAGTATATGTTGACTCACACTACTCTGTTGATTTCAAAAATGGATCCAATCAAGTACATATTCGAAAAGCCTGCTCTGTCCGGAAGAATAGCAAGATGGCAAATGATCTTGACGGAATATGACATCCAGTACACAACTCAAAAAGCAATCAAAGGAAGTGTATTGGCAGACCATTTGGCACACCAACCTGTGGACGATTACCAGTCGTTGAACTTTGAATTTCCAGACGAAGATATCATGGTAATAACTGATTGTGAAGTACCTGGACCAGATGAAGGACCTGAGGAAGGATCCCGATGGTCTATGCACTTTGACGGAGCCTCAAACGCTTTGGGTAATGGTATTGGCGTTGTGATCATATCCCCTAAAGGCACTCATACTCCACTCACTGCCCGACTATGTTTTAACTGCACCAACAACATGGCGGAGTATGAGGCATGTATCATGGGTCTTCAAGCTGCAATCGACTTAAGGATCAAGTTTCTGAGTGTATTCGGAGATTCCGCTCTCGTGATCAATCAGGTCAAAGGCGAGTGGGATACGAAACACCCAAATCTTATCCCTTAAAAGGAGTATGTGCTGATGTTGCTTCCCCACTTCGAAGAGATAACTTTTGAACACTTCCCAAGAGAGGAGAATCAGTTGGCGGACGCGCTGGCTACAATGTCTTCTATGTTCAAAGTCAAGTGGGACAACGAAGCGCCCCAGATCATTATCTGGAAATTGGACAAACCTGCATATTGCTGTGATCTTGAGGCCGAAGAGGTAACAGAGAAACCCTGGTATCATGAAGTAAAGAGGTACTTGGAAGCTCAAGAATACCCCGAAGGTGCATCTGTTAATGACAAGAAATTCTTGAGAAGGTTTACAGCAAAGTTCTTTCTCAGTAATGGCATTCTCTACAAGCGAAACCATGATTCAACTTTACTGCGTTGTGTGGATAAGACTGAAGCAGAAAAGATTATGGCAGAATTGCATGAAGGTACATTCGGAACACATTCCAGTGGACATACCATGGCTAAGAAAATCCTTCAGGCGGGGTATTTCTGGTCCACAATGGAAGCCGACTATTATCGGCATTCGCGAACTTGTCATAAATGCCAGATCTATGTGGATAAGGTGCACATTCCTCTGGTACCTCTGAACGTCTTGACAACACCTTGGCCTTTTTCAATGTGGGGCATCGATATGATCGGCGAGATCCGACCTACGGCATCCAATGGGCACCGCTTCATCTTGGTAGCGATTGATTACTTCATAAAGTGGGTTGAAGCAGCTTCCTACGCCACTGTAACCAAGAGCGTCGTGGCACGATTCATTCGACACAACCTGATCTGTCGATACGGTGTACCTGAAAGGATCATTACGGATAATGGTACCAATCTTAACAACAAAATGATCACTGAGCTCTGCGAGCAATTCAAGATACAACACCACAACTCTTCACCTTACCGACCGAAGATGAATGGGGCTGTAGAAGCAGCAAATAAGAATATTAAGAAGATTGTGCAGAAGATGACAGTGACCTATAAGGATTGGCACGAGATGTTACCGTTGGCTCTTCATGGGTACCGTACCTCAGCAAGAACGTCAACCGGGGCAACTCCCTTCTCCTTGGTCTATAGCATGGAGGCAGTCTTGCCGATTGAAGTCCAGATACCCTCTCTCCGGATAATGAAGGATGCAGGCTTGAGCAAAGATGACTGGATCCAGACTCGACTTGATCAATTAAACCTGATTGACGAAAAGAGACTCACTGCCATCTGTCATGGTCAAACGTATCAGAAACGGATGATCAGGGCATTTAACAAGAAAGTCCGACCACAAGAGTATCAAGTTGGGGACCTGGTAATCAAGCGCATCATTCTTCCTCAAAGTGATCCCAGGGGCAAATGGACCCCTACGTACGAAGGGCCATTTATGGTTAAACATGTGTTCTCAGGAGGAGCCATGATTCTAACCACCATGGATGGTGACGACCTTCCTCACCCCGCCAATACAGACATAGTAAAAAGATACTACGCGTGAACTAAGGACCCGCTAGGTTGACACACCTAGGCAAAAATAAGGGCTTCCCGGCGAACCAAAAGGGTTCGGGCAAAAATAAGGGATGAAATGAAAAAATCTGTACACCCGGCAAGTCGAAAACCTGAAAAGGCGGCTTGGGCAAAAATGGGTATCCCGGTGGACTGAAAACCCGAAAGGGCAGTCCAAGAAAAAGTTAGGGATGAAGCGTAATACTATGTCTCATTAGATCACCTTGCATCCAGAATTCGGCATCAACTATCAGGGCCCAGACTTCGGCATCGATCAATCAACTTCACCTTCAACTAAGCGGCAAAATGATGAGACACTTGAAGACATAAAGGCGATAGCAGAGTCGTTACCCAGTGGGATTAGTTTTTCACATAGCTGTTTTGTTTCCTTTTCAAAATTGTATAAACTCTATGTTGTTCGGCGGCGTTCTCTTACTAGGACGTCAGCCTCCTGTACATAAACGCCTATTTACAGGCAAATTTCAAAATCAATACAAGTTCGATTTTTCAGACAAATTATCCATTGCTTTTCCTTTTTTGTTTTGTTTTGCAAAGAACGTCCAATGCTCATTTTTGATATATGCATTTGACGTTAAATTGCTAGGTCATAAATGTTTATATACGAAACAAAGGATTAATGACAGGTGACATCAGAAACAGGGGGCAATTTTGAAGTGACCAAGCGGTCTAGTTGCTTTGTCCACCAAGGTACCAAGGTAGGTTCAGCTGAAGAACATGACCAAACAACCTCAACAATCCCCAACGGAGCTCTCATCAAAGCCTCAGCGAACTATCTCTTCCCACGGAATATTTCCCCTCAGAGCGATCTCTCCAACAAGTTTATTCCCCAACAGAGTCATCTTATCCTACCGGTTTATTCTTGCAACCACCATCCCCAGCGGAAATGAAGAACTCTACTCTTCAAACATCAGCCCAGGATTCAAGCTCCCGGCATTCGTCAAGGATTTATTTTCCTAAGACGAGAATACATTCATAAACATCACATCTTCATACATTATAGCATGCATACGCATCATACAACACAAATCTCATATATTTTTGAGAGCATCATGACGTCATGCATTTCATACATCATGACATTGCATACAACTGACATTTTGCCTTTTCAGGAAAAAGGTCAATCCAAAGATAATTACTATCAACTGTCGCAATTCCAGATTCGATACCTGTATCTAGCCAGGGCATATCTGTGAGCGATCAATTCCAGATTCGATTCCTGTATCCAGCCATGGCAGGTCTGAAGAGTTTGAAGATTCGATTCCTGTATCCAGCCAGGGCATATCTGTTGACGACTATTTCCAGATTCGATTCCTGTATCCAGCCAGGGCACGTCTGAAGAGTTTGAAGATTCGATTCCTGTATCCAGCCAGGGCATATCTGTTGACGACTATTTCCATATTCGATTCCTGTATCTAGCCAGGGCACGTCTGAAGAGTTTGAAGATTCGATTCCTGTATCCAGCCAGGGCATATCTGTTGACGACTATTTCCAGATTCGATTCCTGTATCCAGCCAGGGCACGTCTGAAGAGTTTGAAGATTTGATTCCTGTATCCAGCCAGGGCATATCTGTTGACGACTATTTCCAGATTCGATTCCTGTATCCAGCCAGGGCACGTCTGAAGAGTTTGAAGATTCGATTCCTGTATCCAACCAGGGCATATCTGTTGACGACTATTTCCAGATTCGATTCCTGTATCCAGTCAGGGCACGTCTGAAGAGTTTGAAGATTCGATTCCTGTATCCATCCAGGGCACATCTGAAGACAATTCCAGATTCGATACCTGTATCTAGCCAGGGCACATCTGAAGACATTTTCCAGATTCGATTCCTGTATCCAGCCAGGGCACATCTGAAGACATATTCCAGATTCGATACCTGTATCCAGCCAGGGCACATCTGAAGACATTTTCCAGATTCGATTCCTATATCCAGCCAGGGCACATCTGAAGACATATTCCAGATTCAATACCTGTATCCAGCCAGGGCACATCTGAAGACAACAATTCCAGATTCGATACCTGTATCCAGCCAGGGCAGATCTGTATGAAGGGACTGAAGATCAACACCTGTAACAAGCCAGGAAACATCTTCCTCTCTCAAAGTATGTAAGTTCTCGCTAAGGAATCTCTTACGCGATCAACACTTCCAAATGGCATCTATAAGCCCATTCCCGACAAGGTTCTGTCACACTTCCAGATGGCATCTATAAGCCCATCCTCCTATCCATCCTATCTCCAAATGGCATCTATAAGCCCATTCCCGCCATCACTTTGTTGTTACTCCAGCATGCGAGTGCAAATTTCCGGGCACTCTAGTGTCCAATCTCCTTTTACCCTCGAGTCGCGAAAGGCAAACTTGCCCTTCTAACTCTTCAAGTTCAAGAAGATTGAACAGGGGCAACTGTTGTACCCCAAAATTTGCCCTCGCATTTTTCCACGAGAAATCACATCTTCAGGCTTCTCCGGATTTTTTCAGATTAGCTCAAGAATCGGTCAAACAGACTTTTCTCGTCAGTCAGACAAAATTAGGGTTTTCATTGATTTTCATGGCTCTGGAACAATTCAAACAGTTTGCTTAGGGTTTGGTTGATTTTGGCTCAACTTTGATCAGGCGAACGCTTCTTTGGCATTTGATCAGGAATTAGGATTTTTATGCATGCATGGTTGATTTTGGCTCAACTTTGATCAGGCGAACGCTTCTTTGGCATTTGATCAGGAATTAGGATTTTTATGCGTGCATTCTCAGAAAGAATTAAATCCCCACAGTGCTTTTCAAGTTATTCTGAGATGTGGACTGAAACATTTGGATCAAATTCGCAGTATTTGACTTAATCAGTGAAAAGATGCATTTGGATTGAATTTGCAGTGTCTGGTAAAAATCAGTAAAAGGAAGAATATGTCTGGGCAGTTGTTGTGATTGACTGTGCATTAATTTGGATTTGTGAAGCGCCAGGCTTATTAATTGATCAATGATGAAACAATGTTTATTTAATTATTTATTATTCTGAGATTAAATAGTTGGAATTTATTTTCAATTATTTTAATTTAAAGAATTATAAATAATAAAGTAAACAATTGAAAGGAAGAAAAGAATTAATTGGATAAAAGGAATTTTTATTTCATCTTTAAATATTTGTTATAATTGTTATTTAAATACAAGTATTCGTTTACAAAGTATTTACAATAATAATATTACACTTATTTAAATTTAAATAAAACTATCCTAATATTTTTCTAAGTCTTCAATTCTTCATCCTCCATCTGTTGCTTTCCCTCTCCATTTAATTTTTATCTGCGAAAGAAAAGAAGAAAAGTCAGAAGCAGATAAATATTTAAAGAGACGGACAAATAAAAAGGTTCATCATTAAAAACAAATGGCCGGGATCAGTTCGCCCTCTTTGCAAATCATGGGATTTCTCCCGATTCACAAAGATGGATGAAAATGTTTGCAAATTAAAAATGAATGCACAAAGTTAAAAATTGCACAATTCAAAGTTTGTCAAAAAAACTGCATAGTTCAAAGCAAGACAGCATATGCAAGTTTAAGTCCAAAAGCAAACTAAGTCCAAAGTCAACAAGCTGCCAAAAGATATCTCAAGATATCAAAGTACCACCAATGCTGTCAAGAAGCAGAAAAGAAGACAAAATATACAGAGTTAAACAACTATTGCAAGCAAAGTTTCATTTCATCATTTCCAGGCCAGTTTGCTTTTTCAGAATTAATACATGTTAAGCAATATAATATGCTTAAGTACTGGAGAGAGAGAAAAAGAGAGAAAGAACGGGCTTACAGATTTAGGCATGAGACAGTATACATAAAAACTGCAATGAAACAGTGAGACAGAAGGCAGAAATATGAAGAAATTGGAATGCAAACAAAACTGTCAATAAAAAGTAATAGAATTATCTTTCCACATTAAAACCTTGCAAATCTGCCCATCAGTTTGACCAAGAAAAGATATCAAAAATCTGAAGCATTCAAAAGGCCTCGCGCCCAAGAGCCTAAAGTACCATGTGTTCAACAAGCTAGAGAGGATATAAACCAAAAAAAACCTTGTCAAGCAAGGAGAACGAGCACAAGCCTTAACAAAAACACAAAGCTGTCAACCCATCCTGCATTGAAAAAACCTCAAACACATGGCCATGAACCAGAAGCCAAAACCAATGTCCATAACCTGCAAAACCCCAAACCTGATTTAAACCTCCAACAACACAAACTGTCGAGGCCTAAGAACCTAAACAGCCAAGACTATCATCAAGCCCTTAGCCATCAAAAAACCTGTAAGTTCACATAAACCGTCAAACAATCTAAACCAGTAAAGCCCAACCTGTCAAAGCCTAGCCTTAAAACACTAAGCAAAAACCTGTCAACCAAACCTGTAAAATCCTTAACCAGCAAAAGCCCTTAACAAGCTCACAGCCTATCCAAGCCAAGACCAATATCCAAGCATACAGAATCGACACAGGCCCTCAGACAACTCATCATCAAGCATATTCAACAACTCAAAAAGCAACAGAAACGAGGCAGAGAGAGAAGGGGGAAAGCTAGTCAAAAGCCAGTGTTTCAACAATAACATTCAAGGGCAACACTAAGGGCCCTCAGAAGACCTTCATCATCGGGCAAACACTCAAAATAATTTCAAACATATCAACAGGCAACCCACAAAAGGCCCTCAGAAAAACATCATCAGAGGCAACATACCAATCATACTGAAGCATACAGAAGGTAACAAAGAGGAAGAGAAAAATCAGGCATCTCAAAGGCATCATCAGAGGCAACATATGCAATAGCAAACAAACAGGCATCTCAAGCATCAAGCAAGCAAAGCGAGGCATCAAGATAACCAGATGAAGAGGATAAAGAAGCAAACAGAAGCGAGGCAAAGATATAAAGGACAAAGAAAGACACAGAATACCAGTGTCCCCAAAGCACGCGAATCCTCAAGCCACTGTGTCACACGTTTCTCCGCCGTCAAGCCGCCTGAGCACCGCCGTCTTCATTCCTCTTTCGTCTCCAAGAGGTAGCATTCCTCTTCTTTTCCCTCCCTTTTTACAACCTCAAATAACCACAAACAATACAAAATCAGAATCAATAATGGAAGAATCATGACATGCAAGACACAAATTGTTAAAACCGTAAAAAACGCTAAGATAAAGTTATCACCTTGAACGAACCATCGCATGCTTGACCGTGGAGAGGAGGATGTAGAGGCGGCGCTGGTGGCTTGGGCGAAGAAGGAAACTCAGGCGAAGGTGAAGGCGAACGAGATGACGAACGAAGTAGCGAGCGACGCCGCTTCTGTGATTCTAAACCCAAGCGCGTTCCAAATGAAACAAAATTTGATTAACCCTAAAAAAAAATGTTATGAAATCAGTGGGCCTCGCCCCATTCACTCAGCCTAAGCCCAAAGCATATTCCACGTAAACCCCCTCCCCTGGCTTCTGTTTGATCATGTTTGGGCCAAGAGGATCCATCCTTGAGCCCATTTCTTTTTATACATAACTTAAAACCCTTTTTTTTTTGTATATTTTATTAATACATTTTTATTTTCTTAAAAATAATTTGTACATAAAAAAAATTATACTAACATAAAATACATAAGAATTAGAATTATTTAGAACACTTTCTTTTCTTTTATTTTATTAAACTTATTTTGATTTATATATAAATTTTCTTTAAGTTAATACATTTTTATTTTCTTAAAAATAATTTGTACATAAATAAATCGATACATAATATTTTCTCAAATTTAAAACATTTTTTTATTTTAATTAAAACCCTTGTATAAATATATATATTAATACTAATTGCTAATATATAAGAAATAAAACTTAAAATATACATTTTACATCAATACAAAAAAATACATAAAAGATTAAAATTTAAAACATTTTTCTTTCTTTCTTTTAATTAAAATACCTTTTTTTTTTACATATTAAACAAAAATATAAAAATACAAATTTAAATCAAAAGTGGATAATAATACTTGATAAATAAACAATATTTAATTTTCTTATTAAATTCACATTTCCTAACTTGTAAATAAATTACACGTACACTTACACAATACATTTCACATTTGATACATTATACATTTGATATTCTTACACTGTGCTATACATTACATTGATTACATTTGATCGCAATTCGATTTGGTTGTAATTATTTAAGTCTCATCCCCATTTGTGAATTTGTACCCCACTCCCGGATACCATTTGTAATAGCGTAGACTTTAAAATTCCCGCAATTTACCGCTTTCAAAGTATACCATGGTTAGACTTAGGGTTTGTATGTACATAAAATCGAATGCTAGATAACCTAATACAAAGACAAATGCATGAAATCAATACACAATCACACTTGCACCCTCTAGGGTAATCCCACATGTTGCCTTCCAAAATGGGCCATGCTTGCACGTCGAGTTTCCTTTGGCAAAAACAATTCAAAATGATCATAAGTCCCTCGATGACGCTTTCGAAAGTCGTCTATCAAAATGATCAAGTCCCTTCAAGCAAATTGCCAAAGACACTTGGCACCATTGCATTCATGGTCCATACGATGACCCGCACCCGTCCCGTTAAACATCCTAAACGCAAGATTGTCCACCAAATTTAATGGTGGAACAAAATTGTTTAAAAAAGGGTTGAAAACATAGAGAAAACCTTTGAGTACAATAGGGGTAGACAAGACTCTTAGTTACTTGAGATCAACTTGCAAAAACACTTGCCTCCTTTTCAAAAACCACACCTCACAAACACTTTCAAAACAAACTCTCCAAAAAACATTTTGAAACATCTTTTCGAAAAGATACACACCATTGTATATACTTAAACACGAGTCATTACAATGGTTTCCGAAACAAAGGCGTCTATTTCAAAAACATTTTCAAAGCACACGCATACACCACAATTTCAAGCAATCAAAAATCAAGGCAAGTGATCTAAAACCAAGTAACTAAGAGCCCATGGATAACCATGGATGAAAAGGGTGCTAATACCTTCCCTTTTCATAATCTACCCCCCGAACCCACGAAACATCTCAAAAGGTTTTTCCTGTGCTTTTTAACCTTTCCTTTAGGATAAAATAAAAAGTCGGTGGCGACTCTTGCTCAACCGAACAAGTGCGAATACAAACGCAAAACTCAAGTCAGTTCTCCCACCGTATCACACCCCCTTTCAAAAATAATAATATTATTTTTCCTTATTTTTTAGGGTTAATTAATTTTATTTTCTCATACCTTAAACAAATATAAAACATTTTTTCCATAAATACATTGCATTGCGTATTTAAATATTTGTATATTTATTTCGCACAATATTCAATTGGGTTGTAATAGTATTTTAGGATTTATTTTGTGCAATATCCCCATTCAAAAACTTGTATCCCCCCTCCCATATAATTGTTGTAATAGCTTAGTTTACAATTATGCAATTTATTGCTTTCTTATACCATGTTTAGTAAACTAGGGTTTGCATGACAAGACCAAAAACAAAATAAATAGAAAAGACCTAATGCAAGACAAATGCATGAAAAATGACACACATTGCACACAAGCACCCTTAGGGTTTCACCCACTTGGTTGCCTAAATAAAAATGGCCATGTTACGCATGCGAAGTATCTTGGCAAAACAAAACAAACATAAGATCATAGTCCCTCGATGACGCTATACAAAGGTTGCCTAAACAAATGATCTTGGTCCCTCCAAACATGCTAAGATACTTGACAACATTGCTATCATGGTCATACGATGACCCACGCCCGTCCCGTTTAACATCCAAAGATAGGGTTGTTTACCAAAACAATGGTAAATCAACTATGTCAAAGGAATAAAAATGCACAAGAATGACTTTTGAGTAGGTAGAATGCTTCTAGTTACTTGATCAATTTCAAAATAATCCTTGCTATTTTCAAAAACAAACGCATACACATTTCAAAACATTTTACAAAAAATTAAAACATTTTTCAAAAGACAAACATCTTTGTATACATTCTTACGAACGAGAATCATTACAAAGATTGCCTAAACGATGACCTCTTTTCAAAATACTTTCAAAACCACACAAAGCACCATTCAAACAATTTCAAAGCAAAAGCAAGTGATCTAAACAAGTAACTAAGAGCCTATAGAAAACCATGGATGGAAAGGGTGCTAGCACCTTCCCTTTTCATAATCTACCCCCCGAACCCAAAAACAATCTCAAAGGTTTTTCCTGTGCTTTTTTACCTTTCCTTTTGGATAAAAGAAAAGTCGGTGGCGACTCTTGCTAACCGCAACATTTGCAAACACAAACGCAAAACCTCAAGTCAGTTCTCCCACCGCATCACAATGACTCATGTCCCTCAGCATGCTTTGTGAAGTAGCCATCAATTGTCTTTATGGTCAACCAGTTACAGACAATGTTTGATCACGAATAAAGCACTTGACTCTACATCTAGGCTCCATAGCTGTTTCAGGTCGAAGGGTGGTATACACCACTTATCACCATGAGAAAAATTTATGACACTTTACATAACATTCTATGTAGTATTCTTATAGCGGGTCAATTTAGTATAAATATTACTTCTAATATTCATACCTATGTCAAGACTTGTGAGATGTGATCATCACTCTATCTACATGATAATCTCAATGCTTTAATATTATCCCACTTCACAATAAAGCTCGACTATAAATACTTTAAGAATAATGTTCTTATGTTTAATGAGATCTCATGATTAAGTCACACTTAACATTTCATTAAACAAGCGAACTATTCTAGGGCCTTTATTATTTTGGAAAATAAAACATAATAAAGAAATTCCTTTTATTATTAATAAATAATTTGATACAAGTACCAAAAGTATTGGCCTCCAGGGCTTACACCAACATCTTAGTATGATGATGATGAATCAGAAGATGAGGCAAACAATGAATCTACAAAACTTGTGTTGGCTTCTTCTGGAAGATGGACAGATGAAGTGGAAGCTTATGATGATAGTATTCTCTATGAAGATCTTGATACATCATACAAATATACACGTGACAGGTGTGAAGCAAATATCACAACACAGGAAGATCAGAGAAAGATCATAGCTAACTTGGAGAATGAAAAGAAGAAGCTTCTATAAACTGTATCTCATCTTCAAAGTGAGGTAACTCTACTAAATTCCAAGATTAATAACATGTCAGACTCATTAAATTTTTTTGAAGATAGAGTTGCTATGATTGAAGAGACTTGAGATACAAGAGGTGACTATAAATTTGATGGAAGAAGACCGACTGTGGTGAAGTCTCTTCCTTCTGAAAGTAAGAGAATAACCAACATGTCCAACCACATGTTACAATATTCTAGAAGATATGATAAAGCATTGACCAGATTTTAATTATCAACTTGGATTTTCCATTATTGTGGTGAGCATGGTCATATAAAGCCCTTATGTTATAAACTATATGGAGATCAAAAATCTTCATTTTATTCTAAGGCTGAGCAAGTGAGGAAAAAGAGAGGCGTTGAAAATAGAGATATGGACTTTATTGCTCATACTTCCTTAAGAGACTCGTATAAAGAAAACAAGAATGTTGGCAATGGGTACTCTAGCCACATGACATGAGTTCAGAAGTTTTTGCTGAATATTAGGTCTCATGCCACTGATTCTGTAAGATTTGGTGATGGATTCAATGGTGAAATCAAAGGAGTTGGGAAGCTGATGTGTGATGGTTCTTCTAGTTTGGAAAATGTTAGCACGAGTCAGGTGTGTGACCAGGGATCATTAGTCATTTTCTTAAAATCAGAATGCTTAGTCAAAGATGAGAAATTTTTTGTGTTGATGAAGAGTAGAAGGTCTAAGGACAACTGTTATTTAAGGGAATCTCAATTAAATGCTTATTATTTTTCATGGTCAAAAACCAATAAAGATGAAGTAAAGCTATGGCACAATAAACTTAGACACCTTTATCTCAAAAGAGTGAAGAAATTACTATCTGAAGGAGTCATTAGAGGAATTCCAAAGCTAAATATTAAAGAAGGGGTAGTTTGTGATGAGTGTGATTTTAAGTCTCAATCCATGATGTCACCCAAATGTTGCAGCATCAGACTACTTCCAGAAGGTTAGAACTTATTCACATGGACTTAATGAGACCAATGTAGGCTGAAGGTATGGGGGTAAGAAGTATGCTTATGTGCTTATAGATGATTTTTTAGATATACTTAGATAAATTTTCTGAGAGAAAAATCAGATGCTTTTGTGGTCTTCAAAGACTTGTGTCAGAGTACTCAAGAAGAGAAGAATGATGATATTGTTAAAATTAGAAGTGAACATGACAAAGAGTTTGAGAATATAAAATTATCTGAATTTTGTGCTTCTAACAATATTAGTTATGAGTGCTCTTAGCAAGGAGGAATTGTTGAACAAGTGACCAAGGAGATTCTAGAATTAGCTAGAGTCATGCTTAATGCTAAACAATTGTCATTTGATTTTTTGGCTAAAGCTGTGAATATTGTTTGTTATATTTAGAATAAGGTTACTTTGAGGAGAGATACTTCAGCTACTCTTTATGAGCTATGGAAAGGAATGAAGTCTATAGTTAATTACTTTCATATATTTGGAATTAAATGCTACTACTTGAATGACCAAGGTAAAAAGGATAAGAAGAATCCCACAAGGGACGAAGGGATATTTATGGGTTACTCTTCGAAGAGCGAAACTTATAGAGTTTTTAACTCCAGAACTGAAATGTCTTTGGAATCTATCAATATGGTAGTTGATGATTCAGTTGCTGAAGAGAAGAAGGATGTTAGAGACAACGATGGAACATCCCGTGTGAAAACTGATGGAGCACTAAGAGAGGAAATTTGTGAATTCACAAATACTGAATCAATGAATTCTCAAACCAGCAAAGGTCTGTCTACTGAAGGACAAATAGAAAAATCCAGGAAACTGACTACAAGTCACTCTGATAAAGGTAACATCACTGAATTGAAACATAAGATAGCAAATACATGTCGATGTGTTGCCTTGAGAGAAACAAGAGGAAGTTTATTTGAACCAGTGTTGAAGAGACATGACGTCAAGAGAGATGTCATGACATTTCATAGTGAAGATCTGAGTTCTTTTAGATATCTCATTCAACATGGCTGAAACAAGGATCTTGGTAGTTGTAATCAACTGATCAAGATCTTATTAAAAGAGAGGAGGAGACTATGGAGAATATGGACAACAAGGAACAACTTACTGTTATCAAAGACAGTGGAATTGAAACTTGTACTATCAAGGAGTTATAATAATTACAAATATGGAGGAGTGCAACCGTTACTGCATCTTTCCTCTATAATCTAAGGCATGACATGCCTAGACAAATTGCTATTGAGAAGGGCTGGAAGGAAGATGTTCTGCTAGACAGTGGGGCTGACTACAACATCAAAGAATGTAGAAAGATCTTTGATAGAGGGAAGAGGTGGAAGACCACCTAAAGCTGACTAAGAATTTGTTTGGTTTCACTTGTGTTATTGCCTGTGTGCAATATATTCCAAAATGCTATGTGTTTCTATTGTGTACATTTATTCCAGTTTTTGTTAATATTTTGGCTAAAAAGAAGAGTAAAGTATTCGTGTGCTTTGTGTCCTGATGTTACGTTAGATGTCCTCTCTCTTCCCCTGAAAAACCCTAGATCACCATCATATAACAACTCCAACCACCGCGATGTCGGGTCATAGATATAGATTATATTCACATACTCTTCATCTCTCGTGATTCATGTGGATGAATTAGTTTTCGTATCTTGAACAATTCACTACTGAAACTCTTTCTCTCTTCATCATTGTAGTAAGCCACCTCTTATCATCTTCATTTCAATTTATCAAATTTTATTCAGATCCATACTTCCACCATTAGATTCTACTCATTTTGCTGCAGCAAATCAGTGATGGTATTTGAGACAACATGCTTTCTCATTTTCAGGTTTTTTACGTAGATCTAGAGTTCTGATTGCTCTATATCTGATCATTTGCATTTTCAATTGAGCACAGCTTTGTGTTCAACATTTTGTTTGGTGTTAGATTCACTCATTTGGGGTGACACGAACATGGGTATGCGGTACCGAATCGGTAAGGTTTGACGGATTTTTTCAAATCTAATTCTTGTGACTTGTTACTTTATCAAAATTTGACTTGTTTATATTTATTGATTTTGTTTGGTTTAACAGGAGTTATTTCAATTAGAAGATGTAAATCTTCTTGAGGTGATATATCTATAAAGAGGAGATCTATTCAAAAAGGGGGTAAATGTAAATACTTGACTTCTAGCTTAGAATGACTAATATGAAACTTTCAATTTCTCTAATGATTTTAATTTTTTTGGGTCATTGTGAACAAAAAAAATCTTACTTTGTTATACTATGGTGCTTTTAAGACCTATTCTCTCAAGAATCTATCTTACAATATTGTGTTATATTTTGTTGTAGTAAGCCAACTTAAGGTGTAGGTCCAAAACGAGCTATGAAATCTAGTTATTGTCATAAAAGTATTATAATATTGTTTATTCATATCTACATTATATGTAATTGTTGTGAACAAAATTCAATATTAATTTGTGAGACAAAAAATAGTAGCAACCAAAATAAATGGTCTATAGCAATAATAATCTGTACACAGATAATATAACAGAATAAGGTGGGAAAAAGACGAAAGTTTGTTTAATCAGTTTGATCAAATGATCTACTCTGAAAGAGAGAGCAGCTCTTCAATTCACTATACTCAGAAAGTTACAAGAGATTACATATGTTACAAGAGATTACAGATGAGTTACAAGAAAATATAAGAAAATACAAGAAATTAGGTTTCCAAAACCCTTGCAACCCTATGCTATGCCTTTAAACCCCTGCTCTCCCTTGTTATTGTAAACTCTAAGATTGTCACACCGGCCAGCATATAAGAGATACATGTTTATAATAGCAAATACCCAACAACTAGGGCCCAAAATCACAAACCAATCACAGATTCATGGACCGAATTGAAAGAGCCCAGAACACGCAAAACTATAAATTGTCGAAAAAGTTAGAAAAACTCGAAATCGACCGCCCGCGTACAGACCGCCAACCGCCTGATTCCGGCAGTAAGGACCCGCCGGAGACTTCAATCCGCCCCCGCCACTACCTCGCCAGAGCTCTGGCCGACCTCCGATTTCGGCCCCTCCGGACTGACTTTTCCAGATTTTCGATTTTTCGACTTTTTGATCAACTTTCTGGAACTCCCGATTTTATGGTATATGCAATCTCTAAAATATATTTTTTTTCTCTTAATCAACAAAGGTTTTAAGGCATATTCCAACAACAACCATAATAGTTTTTCACGTCGGACTTCCGACTATCGGTGCATATGCTTTTTTGCATCTATGTTGCTATTGTTCAGTCATACTTTCTTCATTCCTATTGCTTTGCATTATCATGTCTGTTGAATAATGAGAGAACAAGAGGAAGGTTGGATTGAATCCGTGTGTGTGAATTACACATCGAAGCTCATTATATATAATAGGAGGCATAAATGCCATAGTAATTACATAATATTCTATAATAATTACATAATATTCTATTTCCTATTTACATGATATCCTAATTACTTATAGAATATTCTATTTACATAATATGAAATATTCCGATATCTAACACTCTCCCTCAAGCTGGAGCATATATGTCATATGCACCAAGCTTGTTACAAATATAATTAATTCGAGGACCTCTTAAAGGCTTGGTGAAAACATCAACTAACTGATCATTTGAATTGATAAAACTAGTGTTGATATCTCTAGATAAAATCTTCTCTCTGATGAAATGACAATCAATCTCAATGTGTTTGGTTCTCTCATGAAACACTGGATTTGATGCAATATGCAGAGCTTCCTGATTATCACAAATAAGTGTCATCTGTGAAACATCCCCGAATCTCAGGTTGTGAAGCAATTGTTTAAGCCATATAAGCTCACAGGTTGTTGTTGCCATGGCTCGATATTCTGATTCCGCACTTGACCTTGCCACTACACTTTGTTTCTTACTCTTCTAGGAAATTAAGTTACCACCCAAGAAAACACAATAACCTGAGGTGAATATCCTATCAGAAGGAGAACCTGCCCAATCTGCATCTGAGTATCCTACAACTCGAGTGTGTCCCTTGTCTTCATAGAGTAAGTCTTTTCCTGGATCTCCTTTAATATATTTCAAGATGCGAATCACAGCTTCCCAATTCCCTTCACAAGGAGAGTTAAGAAATTGACTTACCACACTAACAAGAAATGAAATATTTGGGCGAGTAACGGTGAGGTAATTCAATTTTTCAACTAATCTTCTATATTTTCCAGGATCGGAGAGTGGCTCCCCCTGAGCTGGCATAAGTTTAGCATTAGGATCCATCAGAGTGTCAATTGGCTTGGAATTTAACAGTCCTGTCTCCTCCAAAATATCCATAGCATACTTCCTTTGTGAAATCGCAATCCCCCATTTGGATTGGGTAATCTCTATGCCCAAGAAATAACGAAGTCTGCCGAGGTCTTTTGTCTGGAAATAATGACAAAGGTGTTGTTTTACCTGTGTGATTCCATGATGATCATTACCTGTAATGACAATATCATCCACATACACAATTAAGTAAATACACCCAACAACTAAGTGACGATAAAACACTGAATGATCAGCTTCACATCGCGTCATACCAAACTCTTGAATAACAGTGCTAAATCTCTCAAACCAAGCCCTAGGAGATTGCTTAAGTCCATACAAAGACTTATGAAGATGACAAACTAGTCCAGAAGACTCCCCCTGAGCAACAAACCCAAGAGGTTGCTCCATATAAACTTCCTCACACAAATCACCATGGAGGAATGCGTTCTTGATGTCAAGTTGGTAAAGGGGTCAGTGGCGAATAGCTGCCATAGAGAGAAATAATCGAACCGAGGCCATTTTAGCCACGGGAGAGAAGGTGTCACCATAATCTAGGCCAAACAGCTGTGTATAACCTTTGGCCACTAAACGTGCCTTGAGACGATCAACTTGTCCATCAGGCCCAACTTTGACTGTGAAAACCCACTTATAACCTACAATAGATTTTCCAAGAGGAAGAGGAACAAGGTCTCACGTGCCACTGTTCTGAAGAGCGCACATCTCATCAAGCATAACTTGTTTCCATCCAGGGTGAGATAAAGCATCACTTACAGTCTTGGGAATAAACACAGAAGACAAAGAGGAAATATAAGCATAATGCAAAGAAGACAAGCGATGATAAGACAAATTAACATAATGAGGAGATAAATTACGAGTGGAACGTATACCTTTGCGAAGTGCAATTGGGAGATCAGTCTCAGGGGGAAGGACCGTAGGGGACGGAGGAGTTGGATCTGGAGGGGAGTCTATGGTGATTTCTGCATTTGTGGATGGTAGTGGAGGTGGCCGTGGTCGACGCTGATAAACCTGCAAAGGAGCTAATGGGGGTGGATTGGCTGGCAAAGGAGACAAAATTACGTTTGGTGGGGCAGTAGTGGGAGATGAAGAAAACATGGGTGATAGGGGAGTAACATTTATATCCCTTTTGGGATCGTGTATAGCCTAAGAACACACACTTATGAGAATGAGCTGAGAGTTTTTCTAGCCCAGGACTAACATTATGGACAAAACATGTAGACCCAAAGACTCTAGGCTGTAATGGGTGAAGAGACTGGTGAGAAAATATAATAGAGTGAGGGATCTGATTGTTGAGGACAAATGATGGCATCCTATTTATGAGATAACAAGCCGTAAGGACAACATCACCCCAAAAATGTTGAGGAACATTATTGTGAAGTAAGAGTGTCCTAGTGGTTTCAACTAGGTGTCTATTTTTACGTTCAACGACTCCATTTTGTTGTGGTGTGTGAGCACAAGACGTTTGATGAAGCATACCGTTAGTAGCCATGAAAGTTTGAAATTGAGTAGATAAATATTCTTGAGCATTGTCACTGTGCAAAGTACTAATGGATATACCAAACTGATTTTTGATTTCATTATAAAATGTTTGAAAAATAGCAAATAACTCCGATCGATTTTCCATTAAAAATAACCAGGTACATCGAGAATAATCATCAATGAATGTAACAAAATACTTAGACCCTAAAGTGGAAACAATGCGACTAGGATCCCAAACATACGAATGAACTAGAGCAAACAGAGACTTAGAATGACAATTGACACGACTCAGAAAAGAACTACGAACATGTTTTCCTAATTGACAAGACTCACAAGACAACGTAGATAACTTGGAAAGGTTGGACACCAACTTTTGTAACTTTGCAAGACTTGGATGTCCTAACTGAGCATGAACCAGGAGGGGAGAATCCACCACGGAACCAACATGTGCAGATGGTTGAAGAAGATAAAGACCATTAGACTCACATTTGGTGCCAATCATCCGTCTCGAACTCCGATCCTGCAAAAAAAAAAAAAGAATCTTTGGTGAATGAGATAGTACAATAAAGAGATCTAGTCAAATGACTTAGAGACAATAAGTTAAACGGAGATCCCAGTACATAAAGAACATTAGTAATTGAGAGCGAGGGAAAAAGGTGGATAGTACCAGTACCCTGAGATTGAGTTTGGGAGCCATTTGCTAATGTGACAAAGGATAATAAACCAGAAGTAGAGAATGAAGAAAAAAGAGATTTATTACCAGTAATGTGATCAATGGCGCCTGAATCAAGGATCCATGGGCCAAGGGATGTGGAGTGAGAAAGACCAGCAAAAGAATTACCCGTGTGCGCAACAGAGGCAGTGGAACTAGCGGCCTGATGCTCCTCATACCACTTGATAAAATCGTTGAAGATAGCAGGTGAGGTGGCAGAATCAGTCAGAGTAGCAGCCTGTGGAGGTGTGGGTGGGACTCCGCCGTCGGATGATGGTTTTGTTGGGACACGCAGCAAAGTAGACCATGCAGTATCCAGAGTGGGGATTGTAGGAGATCCCAATATCTGATCGCGAACAGACGAATACTATGGAGGTATGACATACAGAACTAGAAGCATGAAGAAGGATCGACGTTGTTCAAGTTCCTTAGTAGTGGTAGCAACTGGGGGCAATAATTCATTGAAATCATGAAGAAGACCTTGAACACGGCCCAAGTGTTCAGCCATAGAACCATCCGGGTGACGAGGGGAAATAATATTCTGCAAATTTTGACACACTCCATATAAGCGTTGTGTATCATTGGTATAAAAGATCTTAGCCTGTGCCCAAACAGATTCGCAAGTCTCATGAGAACGAAAGATCTGTTTCAAGGATGGACTAATGGTCGACTTAATAAGACTGCAGAGTTGAGCATCAATTTTCTTCCAACGAGCACTATCAGTGGCAGCCACCGAGTCAGCCTTCGTAGTGAGGCGATCTTCATAGGCCTGTCCCCAGAGCCATAACTTGACGTCGGAAGCCCAAGAATCATAGTTAGTACCGTCCAATTTATCAACGGCAAGAGGCGTAGTGATATAACTTGTGAAAATAGGGGCCATTATTACTCAAATGAAGAAAAAATGTCCTAGATTCCTTTTTGCTTACAGTATCAGATTCTGACTAATATCAGTTAGAGATGATTAATTTGGTTATGATTTCAGAAACTGTGCTTTCATGTCAATTATTATTTTTAAGCGAAATTGTTCTTTGAAGAAAAGGAAGAAGTAGCATATAACATTCTGAGTTACTAGCTCTCTGTTTAAACTTAGTTTAGAATACATTTTCCACTTTGAAATGTATGCACTTCTTAACTTTACTCCTTAAACTTTTATTTTTATCACTTAACCCCTTAAATTGAGAGTGGATGAGTAGAATTTGCTTGTTTTGTTTCATCTCCTTGTTAGAATTGACGAGCCTATAATGCGTGTCCCCACTTTGGCAATTCACTTTAACAGGTCTGTGTTGCTGTTAATAAACATGTGCATTGTCTCTTTGTTTTGCTTGATATATGATCAATTTATTGTGATGTTTTTCGTTTGGTTAATTATGTGTAGAGGTGTTAGTGATGGATTTTTATGAATTATATGAAGTTATGTTGTTGTGCTTATATTTTGAAAAACTTTTCAAAGTATTAAGGTTGCTGATTTTGGTGTAGCTAGAGTGCACAATCAGTCTGGTATAATGACTGCAGAAATTGGAACATATGGGGGGTTTTTGAGCATAAACCATATGATCACAAAGATGATGTTTTTAGCTTTGCAATTATTTTCTGGGAGCTGCTCCAGGAAAGGTAATGCTTTTTTCAAATTTTTTTAACTCTTCGGATTTCTCTTTGGATTATTATGTTGTGGTGGGAAGTTTGAATTTGGTGAATAGTTTTTGAGCTCATTTGGTTTATTGATCCTTTTTTCTGATTTTAGCTTTTGAATGCATAGTTGCTACTGGACCTGCCATAGAGGCTCCTGTAATTGCAACATAACCATTAACAAAAGATGATTTAATTGACTATATGGTCATGTGTGATATATATAAACATGCTAAATAGAATAAATTTTAGAAATTACTAGTGGATGCAAATAGTAAGCCCAAAATTTAGCCACCTCCTCTATTATTACATTCATAGTAATAATGTTTAATTAGTTCCTTGATTAATTTTGTACTCAGGTATTTGTCAAGTGAATTGTTAACTTTTGTTTGATTGCTAAGTGATGAATTGAATTGTGATGTGAATATAGCTCTATAGTTATGTTATGTTATGCAAATGAGTCAGTTTGTACAGAAATTAAGATGCAGAAATTAGTTTCAATTTGTCTTTTGTAAACTCATATTTGATTTTTAATAGTTAATTGGATTGAGCTATCTTTAGTCTTTAACATGAGTTTGGCTAACTATTATTCTTGCATAACCAACATTTATCCTCAACCCATCTTATGCCTTGCATACACATTGATGCCTTGCACATTGCAACAATATGTCTCATATTAGGTTATGCTTTTATAACTAAACTGCAGTATGTTCATGCAACAGACCTTTCCAAAGTTAACTAGTTCACAACACATATATGGTTTCTCTAATTGCCATTTTTAATATTGTACCAAATGTTTACGCAACTACTACATCGAGATATTGCAGCTACTATATCGAATATTCTGGTTGATGTGCTGAACATTGCAGGCGTTGAGTCGAAGAGTTGAGCCACCAAAGTATGCAACAGATGAACCGAAATATTGCGTCTGCAGTACTGAACATTCCATCTGTTGTACCGAATGTTTAGGGTGTTACACCGAATCATGCGGCTGTGGAATCAAGGAAAAACTCCGTTCAACCCAAGGGAATCACACACTAAGTTGATATTTTGATTATCTTCATTTCTATCATCAAGTTATCACTTACTGCACTCTAAATTATATATAAAAAAATGAAAAATAGTGTCTAACTTCACTAGTGCTTATGTGATTTTTGACCTTGGATATTTCTCGCAAGTCCAACATATAACATCACCATTACAAAAATCATTGTGGGAGCTGCTGATCATGAATTTCATGCAATGCTTCCATCGCTGGCAAAAGGTTTCAAGTCATGATCTTATAAAGAAATTATGGACAAAGAACTTCTTTATATAATGATATAATTATTCAATGTGCCAAATTAAGGTTTCTTTGACTGCAAAAACTATTAAGGACTTCAGTTTTTCCGCTGAATTTTATAAACATATTTTTTTCCTGATGTTAGAGTTTTAAATTAAGATGGTTAACATCTATTATTCTTTGGTTTGTATTATTCCTTCACTGTTTTGCACTTAAGATCACATTGTTTATTTATAATCCCACTGAAGCTTACTTGTCATAATTTAAGATGGTTAATTAGAGTTGGTGCTTACTTGTACCAATATCCACTACATAATTTCACTGTTAATTCTTTTGGCTCATGAATGGGGAATGCTATTATTGTTTATATAGTATTCACGTTAAAATATATTTTTTAGTAGTAAATTCAATAGTATTCACATTAATTTTAAATTAAAAAAAATCAAAATATATTACTTGTGGAATTACCCACGCTTTCCGTTTCGTTTTAGCTGAGAACTTAAAACGGCAGGAAAAATTGCAGGTAACTTGTTTCCTGCGGATTTTTACCTTTAATCCGCTCGAAAACAAAGTATTTCTAGTAGTGAAAGGGTTTATATAAAGTGTACTTTAAAAGTTACTTTTTTAGAGATGAATTAGGTCAACCTCTAATTTTAATATGATATCAAGAGATTATTAATTTAGACCATGCATCATTTACATATGTCACTACTACAAAAAAATATCTTTTACCTCGATTAGAAAAGGGGTTTAACTATGGTTGCTTAAACGAGGTAACAACAACAACATTTTTCCATCAATTAATCATGCATGAAAAAACACATTTTCCCATCAATTAATCATGCATGCAACAACGAGAATCCAACAGAACCCAAACACTGACACATTATAGGTATTATCTCACTAACTCATTCAACATGCAATTCAATCTCCATTCCTATCCAAATTCAAACTATGAAACTCACCTCAAGCTTGGAGATTATGAGTTGGAGAGATGAAGATGGTGATAATGCTGCTACTGAGTTTCACTTTTGATCATTGCTCTACCTCCAAATTCATCAATCCCGTATGCATGCCTTCACCAAAAAATCAACATTAGATCCTCCCTCATCTTCAAACACGTTTATCTCCCTCATCACAAATATGCAAATAACAGAGTTTATATGCAAAATAAAGAGAATTTCAAGTACTTTCCAAAAAGTCCAGAATCACTTATATCCAAGTTACGAGTAAAGGGTTATTACCTTTTTAGTGGAGGTTGTACCAAAAGTGTGAAAATGAGACATGTTGATGATGAACATGAGTTCTTCCTCTCTTGCTTCTAAACTCCTTCATTCTTCTTCTCATTCTGATTTGAAAAGATGTAGAAGGTGATGATGATGATTATTCAAGCTCTTGATCTTTGTTCTTCCTCCAAGATTGCTAAAAGTATGCACATGCATGGAGATGATGGAACTTGAACTCATCTTCTTCCCTTTTTCCCTTCCTTTCATGTTCACTTTCTCTACTCCCAAATCTCTCTTCAAAATTTGAATTTGTGGAATAAATTAATGATTTGTACATTCAAACAAGTCTTTAAGTCACTTATTTAATATGCTAGTTACCACAATACCCTCTAACTATTTAATAATTATCAATGTGCCATCTAGTTTAATTCTAACCTGATCTGACCTGATCAGAAGGTTTGGACCGTCACGGCTTGCTCCGAGCTGAAAGCTTTTTGAACGAGGAGGGGGGGGGGGGGGGTACCTGCAAGGCACTCCGATGCTAAAGTCAGTGGGAGTACGAGCAGATAATAGAGTTGAGGTTAGAATGATGAATACCTGACCCTCTGGAAACAGAGGGTATTTATAGCCCCCAGCGCTGGGCCAAGGTTCCTTCATTGGGCCGGGCGGATTTGGCCCAATGGAGGAACTGCCAGGTTCTACGTGGGTAGTGGGGACCCGCACGTGGTCCCCTTCCTGGATGTGCTGCGTGAAGTGCGGGCGGACGGAGACGCGGTCTTTCCGGAGTATCGTTGGGGGAACGGTGGACTGAGTCTGCCCTAGCCGGGTGGCTCGAGACCATGTCGAGCTGGGCAGCACGGTGCCGAGCTCGACGTCAGGACCTCGAGCCGGACAGCGAGTGTCGAGCTGGACGCTAGGACATGGAGCTGGACGGCAGGGTGTCGAGCACGACTTCACCGCGTGGGGTTGGACATCGGGATGTCGAGGTAGACATCAGGGTGTCGGTCATGGATGTGACCCCCTTTGCCCAGTGTGGTCCTTAGTGAGTCCCTTTGGACTGGGCCTTAGAAATGCTTTTGGGCCTGTCGGGCCCAGTCCAGAACAGGAGCCCCCCAAGTCGTGGTTCCTTTGCGAGGAGCCATGACTTGAAACCAAGTTGTTCCGTCGTTGAGGTCTCGTGCCCGGGATGGAGGTGTGGGCCCTCGATGGGCCTCCTCGTGTCGTGCTCGGAGACGTCCTCGGTGGTGGACGCGTGGAGGATCCGTACCGGGCGCGTCGGTCGAGCACACGAGGCATCTTTCGAGAGCTGTGCCGCCACCCTAGGGGGGTAGGGCCATCATTGCGTTGGGAGCATCGCGTCGAGGAGATGGAGTCCGTGGTTGAACGAGGTGACGTTTGGTATTCCACGTCATCACTATAAATAGGATCCTTGGGCCCCATAATACGTTTTCCGTTCTCCGTGCTCTCTCCGTTGCCGCTCTCAACACTTTCTCCAGTTGCGACTTCCCGTCTCAGATTCTTCCATTTCTTAGCCAAATCCCAAACTTTGATCCAAGTAAGTGATCTACTTTCTTCATTTTTCCATTTTAGAATGCATGATTCCTGGAAATTGTAGATGTTTTAGGACCGTGCGCGTGGGATTAGCCCGGTAAATTCGTGTTTTGCCCGACATATTCATGTCTAGGACCGGCAAACGCATACTTGTGGCCGACACATTCATAGTTTTAGGTGAAAAACTTCAGAGCTGCCCGAGGTCTTCATGATCCGGGGCGCCTGATTCATGACGGTGCCCGGTATGTTTATGGTCGTGGCCGTGGGCTTCATAGTGCGGCTCGCCATGTTCATACCTCGGGTCGACATGCTTGAAGAGTGGCCGCGCAGTTGGTTTGAGGAAGAACACTGGGTTCAAGAGAGTCGGGGAGGCATCCACTTGTGAAAACGGACTTGTGTAGTCGTGTATGGACGACATGATTATGTCGAGCATAGGACTTCGTGCTCAACTGATTGGTTTCCCGTGCTCTGCAGGTAACCATGGCGGACGAGCCGAGCTCCTCCGGACGTCGTGATCGCGAAGAACAGAGTGCCGACGAGTCGGCCTCCCTGATAGATACCGTGACCGACCCATTGCTGGAATGGGTGGGTGTCGAGCCCCGGGGGACAGCGTCGATATATAGCCGGGATGACCGACATCCATTCACTGTCATTGAAGAGGGTCAAGACCAGCCCGACTTCCAGCAGAACTTCGTGGTCATGCTTCCGTCGACCAATGCAAGAATTTGCTCGGTGTACCCGAACTACAGCCTCGCGATGTATGAGATCGCGTTTAAAGACTTAGGACTGCGGCTGCCGTTCACTGATTTTCAGACCGGGGTCTTTATGCACTTGGAGCTGGCCCCGTCCCAGCTGCACCCAAACTCGCTCGCCTTCATCTGGGCGTTTGAGTTGACGTGTCGCTACCTGAGGATCGGGGCGACCATCCCTCTTTTCTTCCGGGTATTTCACATGCAGCGTCAGTCCCGAGGAGGGAAGCACAGCTGGGTGTCCCTGAAGTAGTCGAGGAGGCTGTTTAAGATGTATATGGACTCCGTGAGGGGGTTTAAAGATAAGTGGTATGTGGTACGTCCAATTACCGACTCTGCTTTAGATTCCCTCTTTGAGGAGGAGGGGCCAGTGAGCGACGATGATGGGGAAGCGATGGTGGCCGACGACGGGAGCCCCGTGTTAGGTCGTAGGGCTAAGTTCCAAGTGTACTGGATGTCCCGACACTATGAGCATGGGACAGGTTATTTCCATACCGCTGTCGGGGACATGTGCTCGGAAGATCAGCGGGCGTACGAGGCTCTTTGCCGGTTTATCGACAGTTTTCATCCCGCCCAATGGGTTACGCGGGAAGGGTATGATATCCTCGACAAAGACGGTTACCCGACGTTCGAGTCTCGCCCGATCGACACCAAGGCGCTGGTGGAATGTCCGACATACAGGCAGGCTACCCGCCTGTTAGGTTGTTTGCTTGAAATTCTTTATTCGTCATTTATTCATGCAGTTTGCTCGATACTGACTTTTCCTTTATTTCGTGCAGGTACGATGGCTAGGCGACATGAAAGGCTCCTGAAACTGTCAACCGACCAGAGGCGAGGCAGGAGGGTCGTGAAGGCCCCGCAGACGACGAGAATGGGACCCCCACAAAGTCCGAACGCTCCTCAGCCGGTGAGGGTGGACTCGACGTCGAGCTCGGGACCCGCGTCAGATCCAGAGGTCGAGGAGATTGACCCCAGCGCCGTTTTGACGCAGAGGAAGAGGACCCGCGTGGAAGGCGGTTCAACTGTCGGGGAGGATGCCGGTGCTGTTCAATCCTTTGCCTTCCCCCCTTGCTTCGAAGAGGCGGGTTTTTTCGAGCGATTCCCTCCGACAGTGGTCGCCCATGAAGCTGAGGCCATAAAGAAGATGAGTAAAGAGGAAAGGAAGGCGTATCTGGCCGCCAGCGTGGACGGGCTGGTAAAAATGGCCGAAATGGATTTGGTGTTATCTGAGGATGCAGGGGATGCTGCCCGTGTTGAAGAGCTCGAGCAGGAGAAGGCGGCCCTGACTGCGAGCTCGCGGAAGTTGAAGGTCGCTCTGGAACGCTCCGAGGAGATGTTCCGAGAGCAGACCGCGATACTTGATGCCGAGAGAGACATGCTGACCCTGGAAAAGGAGAAGTCGGGGAGGTTGACTGAGGAAGGGGAGCTTCTTCGGACCGACAGGGATCGCCTGGCTGCCGAAGTCGAACGCTTGGGTAAACAGGTCGAGGAAATAAATGCTGTCCTGCAACCTGCCGAAGATGAGCCCGAGGACCTAGTGGCTTTGAAGAGTCGGGCGGAGCTGGTCGCCCACATCCGGCTCCTCGAGGCGGACTGCGTCGGTGCTCTGGAGGACGGGTTCAATTCTGCAGTCGATCAGCTCTCATTGCTAAACCCTGGTCTGGTCACTGAGGGTATCGGTCACACACACCGGGTTGTAGGTGGTATGATCGTTCCTCCGCCCGACTCTCCTGGCGTCGACAATGATGATTCTGTGGAAGTCTGAGTAGGATAGCGGGCCTGCGTGCTCTTGATATTTGTATTCTTTGGGCCTGCGTGCCCGTTTATTGTATGTATGAACATCGCCGGCCTTCTTGGTCGGTTTACTATTGTTTTGTTGCCTTCGGGCATTTATATCTGTTGTTTTACATTTTGGATTTTTGCCCTTGTTTGAAATCATGTGGTTGTATGAATTTAGACTGTCACGGGCCCGAGGAGTGCCCGTAGGTGGCTTTGATTTGGCGAGCGAATCTGCTCGTCTCCACTTGTATGCGTTCTCGGCCCTATTTTGATTGGCCAGAGTTGCCTAAGTGTTGCGCTCGAGGGGAGAGATTTTCTTTTGACCCTTGTAGATGTCCCGTTATTCTTGGTGGAATGTCGGGCATTTCGGAGCGAGGTTGCTCAGTCGGGCGTGGAGCCCGTTAGGGACGATTCGCCCTTGGCGTGAACTGCCCATCGCGAGCTGGGTGTTCTGCCTTATGGGTACGACGACAGTGGGGCTCGGTACAGCTGTCCACGTCGGGCACTATCGATCGTCATCGTTTACCGCGCGATGCCGTGCTATTTTGGTCGTATGTCGGGCTTGTACCTTAGCCTTATACGAAATTGGACGCTTTTCCTCGTTGACCGAGCGCGGGTGCTGCTGGTCGAGGGTCCCAGGTGTTGACAGTTTCTAACTATAGTACTGCTTTAGCTTAGCAGCGTTCCAGGGTCTTGGTAATGGCTCTCCGTCTAACTGCTCGAGGTAGTACGCCCCGGTACCCGTGGTGCCGTGGACGCGGTAAGGTCCTTCCCAGTTCGCGGCCAACTTCCCTTCGCGGGAGTCTTTCTGGTTTCTGCGTAGTACCAGGCTGCCTATTTCGAACTCGCGCTTGATGACCTTGTCGTTGTGGCGTAGAGCCACTCGTTGTTTTAGGGTGGCTTCGCGCAGGGCAGCCCCCGATCGGATTTCCTCGACTAGGTCGAGTTCATCCCTTAGTGCTTCGTCATTCATCTCTTCGTCGAGGGGCTCCTCCGTTCGACGGGATGGTTCCATGATTTCGACCGGGATGACAGCTTCGGTGTCGTAGGTCAGTCGGAACGGTGTTTCCCCCGTCGTTGAGTGGGGTGTGGTGCGGTATACCCACAGGACGCTGTGGAGCTCCTCGACCCATCCTCTTTTGGCTTCGCCGAGTCGACGTTTGAGCCCTCGGAGGATGACTCTGTTCGCGGCTTCGGCTTGCCCGTTGGTCTGAGGGTGTTCGACCGACGTGAAGTGTTGTTTGGTCCCCAGTTTGGTGACGAAGTCTCGGAATCCGTGGTCGGTGAACTGGGTACCGTTGTCGGTCACCAGTGCCTGCGGAATTCCGAACTTGGCGAGCACGTTTCTTTTGTAGAAACGGAGGATGTTGTGTGAGGTGATTTTTGCGAGTGCCTCGGCCTCGATCCATTTCGTGAAGTAATCCACGGCGACGATTAGAAACTTGTTCTGGTAGGTCCCTTGCACGAAGGGCCCGAGGATGTCCATGCCCCACCAGGCGAACGGCCATGGGGACGACAATGTGTTCAGCTCGTGCGGGGGGGCGAGGTGCATATCCCCGTGCTTCTGGCACTTGTCACATTTTTTCACGTGTTCCTTGGCGTCCTGTTGCATCGTCGGCCAGTAGTATCCTGCTCGAAGGGCTTTCCTTGCCAAGGATTTGCCGCCCATGTGCTGGGCGTTGATCCCTTCGTGTATCTCCCGCAGTACGTCGGGGATGGCGGACTCGTCGATGCATTTCAGGAGGGGAATGGAGAACCCTCTTCGGTACAGTTTCTGCTCGAGAACAACATAGGAACATGCTCGTCGCTTGATTATGGCAGCGTCGGCCTGGTTCGACGGGAGTTCTCCCTTTGTTAGGAAATTATAAACCGGGGTCATCCAAGACGTGGCATCCCCGATGGCGTGGACCTCGACCGTAGTCGAGGGTGGCTCGATGCTCGGACGTGCCAGAGATTCCTGGATGACAGATTTATTCCCGCCCTTCTTTCGTGTACTCGCGAGTTTGGACAATATGTCCGCCCTCGTGTTTTGCTCGCGGGGAACATGAGAGATTTCTGCACGTACGAACTTTGCCATGTGTTTTTTGACTAAGTTCAAGTACTCAATGAGGTTTTCATTCTTGGCCTGGTAGCTTCCCTGTACTTGGGAAGCGACGAGCTGGGAGTCGGTGTAAATTTGAACTTCACGGGCTCCTAGGTCCTCCGCTAGTCTCAGTCCTGCGAGCAGGGCTTCGTATTCTGCCTGGTTATTTGACGTCGGGAAGGAGAGAACCAAGGAGTGCTCGATTACCACACCTTCTTCGTTTTCCAGGAGGATCCCTGCGCCGCTTCCGGACGCGCTGGAGGCTCCGTCGACGAAGATGGTCCACTTGTGTTCCTTCCCCGGGGGAATGTCGTTGGCGGTCATCTCCGCGACGAAGTCGGCCAAGGCTTGTGCTTTCAGGGCCTTCCTGCTCTCGTACTGAATGTCGAATTCGGAGAGTTCCAGGGACCACTTCAGCATTCTGCCCGCCATATCTGGCCGACCCAGGAGTTGCCTCACCGGCTGATCGGTTCGCACGATGATGGTGTACGCTAGAAAGTAGTGTCTGAGCCTCCTCGCAGCGTTGACGAGGGCCAGAACAACCTTTTCTATCTGTTGATACCTGCTCTCGGGGCCTTGTAAGGCTTTGCTCGTGAAGTAGACAGGTTTCTGCCCGTCAGAAGTCTCGCGGACAAGGGCTGCACTGATGGCTTCGTTTGAAACTGCCAAGTATAGGTATAGTGGCTCGTCGTCATCTGGTCGAGACAACACGGGCGGTTGAGACAGGCTCTGCTTCAGATGGCGAAGTGCGTGTTCGCATTCCTCGGTCCATTCGAAGGCTGCTTCCTTTCGAAGGAGTTTGAAAAAGGGAAGGGCGTGCTGAGCGGACTTCGCGACGAAGCGTGATAGTGACGTCAACATGCCGTTCATGATCTGTATCGACTTCTTCGATGTTGGAGTCGGGAGGTCGACGAATGCTCGACACTTGTCGGGGTTGGCTTCAATCCCTCGTTCTGTTAGATAGAATCCGAGGAATTTTCCTGCCTTAACCCCAAGCGTGCACTTCTCGGGGTTGAACCTCATTTTGCACTGTCTTGCTTGGGCGAAGACTGTCTTGAGATGAGCTGCGTGATCGGTATCTGCTCGAGATTTGACGATCATGTCGTCCATATATACCTCGAGCATGTCGCCGATCTGTTTGTTGAACACTTTGTTCATCATGCGTTGGTAAGTCGCGCCGGCGTTCTTCAGTCCGAAAGGCATTACATTGTAGTAATAGTTGCCCGAGCTGGTCATGAACGCCGTGCAGCGTTTGTCGCCCAGGGCCATTGGGATTTGATTGTATCCCGAGTAGGCGTCCATGAACGACAAAGTCTTGTAGCCGGCCGAATTGTCGACCAGTATGTCAATGTTAGGTAGAGGAAAAGCATCCTTCGGGCAAGCCCGGTTGAGGTCGGTATAGTCAACACACATTCTCCATTTTCCATTATTCTTTTTAACAAGTACAACATTTGACAGCCAGGTGGAGTACCGGGCTTCAGAAATAAAATTTGCCTCTAAGAGGTATTTTACAGCTTTTACAGCAGCCTCTGTTTTTTCTGGAGACTGCCTACGCCTACGTTGTACTACGGCCTTGGCGGCTGGATCAATGGCGAGGTGATGACAGGCGACCTCAGGGTCGAGTCCGGGCATCTCTGCAGCGCTCCAGGCGAAGAGATCAGCATTCTCGCGCAGACAGGCCTTGATTTGCTTCCTGGCCAAGTCGGGGAGGTCCTTGCCAATCTTCACTCCCTTGGTCGGGTCTGCTCCGAGGGGAACGAGTTCAAAATCGCCGTCCGGAATAGGTCGGAGGGGGATTTGCTCGCTGCTGGATGGCTCGTCTTGGTCGAAGCGGGCGTCGAGGACTATGGAGTCGACCTTTGGTGGAGCCTTCTGAACTTCTACCTCGGGAGATGCTCTGTCGGGCTCTTGCTTTGTCTTCTTGATGGGTCTGGTGCTGGTACCCACGTCGACGGTATCCCGTCCCCTTGAAGCGGCGTTGAAGCACCTGCGGGCAGCGGCGAGGTCGCCCTGGATGGTGGCTACCCTTGCCCTTTTGGTATAGAACTTCATTTTTAGATGGACAGTTGAGGGAACCGCTGTTAGCTCCGCCAATGTCGGCCTCCCCAAGATGCAATTGTATAGGGACGGGCAGTCAATGACGAGGAAGCGGACCTTCACCTGTCTTGTAGCTGTTCCTTCCCCGAACGTCACGAGGAGCTCGACATAACCCTAAGGTTTGGAAGTCGAGCCGTTGAAGCCTTGAAGGTCCGAACCTATATACGGAGACAGATGTGAGTCATCCAGTTGCAAGGTCCGGAACAGCTGGGTGTACATCACGTCGACGGAACTCCCTTCGTCGACCAGGATGCGATGCACGTCAAAATTGGCCATCTTTGCCCTTATCAGCAAGGGGATGACTGCGTTCGGGGCTCCGCCGGGGAGCTCTTCTAAGTAGAAGGTGATGGGCTCTGATCTGCCCTTCACTCTTTCGAAAGTCACAGTTTGTGGAGGAGCTGCGTCGACCAGTTCGTCCAACTTCCTCTTGGCTGAGTTGATGGTGAGGTCGTTGAACCCGCCCCCGTTGATGACCATGGCGGAGGGGAAGTATTCCCACCTGCTGTGTGTCGTCAGGGGCTCCTGCAGGAGCTCGGGAATTTCGAAATCCTCGGGCCTGGTTACCGAGAAGGCGGTCTGGATTGGCACCGACTCGTCAGATGGTCGGGCATCTTCTTCGGGCTCCTTAGCTTCATGGGCGTCACGACGGGGAGCGTCGTTCCGCCTGTACTGTGCGAGCCTCCCTCCTTTGATGAGGGTTTCGATGGCGTCCTTGAGGTGGACGCAGTCCTCTGTCAAATGACCATGACTCCTATGGTATTGACAGTATTTATTTTTGTCTACCCCTGACTTGGCAGGAGCAGGTCGGGGACGCTTGACGCCACCGTCTTTGAAATCTGTGCTAGCACACTCCGCCAAAATACGCTCGCGGGAAGCCGTGAGCGGAGTGTACTCAGTGAAACGGCCCGAGGGGCCCCTTTGTTCCCGGACCTCCCGGGGTCGATCTTCCTTCCTCTTCTCTCCGGTCCGTCGGGGAGGAGGGTCTTGTCTCGAGCTGCTGCCATGATTGCGAGCCCTGGAGTCTCGTGCCCTGTTGGCAGCTTCTCTCTCCTCGTAGTCCATGTATGCTCGGGCTTTGTCGAGGAGAGCATCAAAAGTTGCAGGTGGCTCAATACCCACAGCTTTTCTGAATTCTGTGCCGGGGAGGAGGCCCCTCTCCAGCAAGTACCTTTTCATATGGTCCGCGCAGGGGACCTGTATTGCTTCCCGGTTGAAGCGGTTGATGAATTCCCTCAAGGTCTCATCCTGTCTTTGGATGATGGCCTCGAGGGCCGCCTCGGTCTTCGGGTGGCGCCGAGAAGCTGTGAAGGAACTGATGAACTGGTTCTTCAGGTTCCGCCACGAGGTGATGGAGCCCGGGGCGAGTCCTTTATACCAGTCCATGGCCGCCTTCCTGAGAGTTGTGGGGAAGAGACGGCACTTGATGGGCCCCCCGACATTATGATAGTGGAGCATGGCTTCGAACCCGTCAATGTGGTCGACTGGGTCCGCTACTCCATCATACTCCTTCAGATGTGGGGGCTTCTCCATGCCCGGGGGAATAGGTGCGTCCATGATGGCCTGAGACAGGGGACCGCGGGGGTCGTCCTCGTCGCTCCTCTCCGGAGAAAGGGAAGGGGTCCTGTAGTTATGTCTGGCACGATGATCGTGCTGAGATTCCCTCGAGCGGGATGCCCGGTGGTTGAAAGTCACACGCCCGTCTCTGTTGTGCCTCTTGTCGTGCCTCGATGGGTCGCGACCGGGTTCTTCGGTAGGGATGACGGGCTGTCTCTCATATTGGGGCCGCCTCTGCTTTGGTCGGGGAGAGGGGCTCCTAGAGTTCTCCCTGTAGTGTCTCCGCGGGGGAGTAGGGTGTCGAACTTCTTCGACCCGAGGAGGTGGAGATGGTGGCCTCTGATGCTTCCTCGGGGGTCGTCGATCATTTTCAAGTGCCCTTAGTCTTTCTCCTTGGGCGAATAGGAGATAATTTGTCTGGTTGATGGCCGCGAAAAGTGCCTGAGTCGTGGCATCTGCCCTGGCAGGAACTTGGACTTCATAGAACCGGGAAGCTCTGCGATAGGCGAGAGCCTCCGGGTCGTCTTCGAGTGCTGGAGGGGTCGTCGAGGATGACGCAGTGTTCCCGTCCCTGCGGGAGGAAGGTCCAGGGGCGGTTGTCACAGGGGTGGCATTGTGGCCGGGATCACCGAGGTTGTCGAGGTGTCCATTCTTGTCCGCGGGACCGTTGTTAGTGTCGGTGACGCGGATGTGCTGTTCTTCACGAGCTGGATCAGCCATGACAGGTAATTGAATTGAGCTTTGGTCTTTGGAATTGTTCGTTAGACGGGGAAGCTTGTTCCCACAGACGGCGCCACTGATCTGACCTGATCAGGTTTGGACCGTCACGGCTGGCTCCGAGCAGAAAGCTTTTTGAACGAGGAGGGGGGGGGGGGTACCTGCAAGGCACTCCGATGCTAAAGTCAGTGGGAGTACGAGCAAATAATAGAGTTGAGGTTAGAATGATGAATACCTGACCCTCTGGAAACAGAGGGTATTTATAGCCCCCAGCGCTGGGCCAAGGTTCCTTCATTGGGCCGGGCGGATTTGGCCCAATGGAGGAACTGCTAGGTTCTACGTGGGTAGTGGGGACCCGCACGTGGTCTCCTTCCTGGATGTGCTGCGTGAAGTGCGGGCGGACGGAGACGCGGTCTTTCCGGAGTATCGTTGGGGGAACGGTGGACTGAGTCTGCCCTAGCCGGGGCTCGAGACCATGTCGAGCTGGACAGCACGGTGCCGAGCTCGACGTCAGGACCTCGAGCCGGACAGCGAGTGTCGAGCTGGACGCTAGGACATGGAGCTGGACGGCAGGGTGTCGAGCACGACTTCACCGCGTGGGGTTGGACATCGGGATGTCGAGGTGGACATCAGGGTGTCGGTCATGGATGTGACCCCCTTTGCCCAGTGTGGTCCTTAGTGAGTCCCTTTGGACTGGGCCTTAGAAATACTTTTGGGCCTGTCGGGCCCAGTCCAGAACATAACCAAATACTTAGTATACTTAGTTACCACAATACTTAAGGCATAAAACAATCTCTTATTTCTTCGGATAGTTAATTAAAAACTATATCAAATTTCAAAGCACCTTAATTATAAATCCTATTGCGCCGCCATCTTCTTTTGTCACTCTAAAAGTAAGGAGGTTTATGATCCAATTTCTTGGGAAAATATTTAAAATAAAAAACAAGAAATTTTTCATGGAATAATTTTTTTCTTAAGAAATAATGATGGAAAAAATATTGTTTTTCAAAAATAAAAATTCTTCCAAAAAAAACTTTTTTTTTTCTTTTCCATAATTCTTCATTTGCCTATTCAATAAAAGTAAAACACATATATTCACACGAGCTTATCTAATTTTCTAGTATAGAACAAGTTTGGTAAATGTAATTGTCAGTTACCAAAAAAAAAAAAGAGTTGAGTGTAATTGTCATTTACCTTGAAGTCCTGCAGATCTTTACCATGGTGCTTACACAAAACATTAATTAATTATTCAACCACCTTTAGGAAGTTATATGAAACTCTATCATCATCATATTCTTTTCAGATGTGAACTAAAACAACAAAACACCACCACCACATGCATCAGCATACGTTGCAATATACTCCTGAAAGTTTTGGAAAACTTTCTAATTACGTACATGGTTGCTTTGCTATGTAAGAAAACGCTCCACCATCATTCTTGTCAGATTTCTCTTTGTAGGTTTCAGCAAATCAAAATCTTCAAATATTGGGCTTTGTGTAAATATGATGGGCTTACGTCCTAAATTTATATTTTAATAATTAAATTATAAAAACATAATTAGTATTTTCGGTTTATTAAAAAAATACAATAAAAAAGAAAATTAAAAAAATTAAAATTCCACTTGGATAATAAAAAATAAATTTAAAAAAATAGAATTTCACTGGATAATAAAAAAATATATATTAAATTAAATGATATATAGAGGTCAGCGAATAATGACATATACACATGCCACATCAATGAATAGTGCATTCACGGGTCATATATAGAGAATCTTCATATTATAAGGGAGGAATTAAAAAAAAAACTTTTACATGAGTCTAAAAACAAATTTCGCTAACATTGTAGAGATGTGTTATATATTTAACCCAAAGTAAAATAACTATGTTACGGCTGGTATGTCCTATGTCTAGTGATCATAAATAATATCTCAACAATATCTAATTCCAATAGAAAAATCTATGATTAGTTCATACTCCCTCTGTTTCTTTTTAAGTATCGTTTTAAAAGAATTTTTTGTTTCTATTTAAGTGTCGTTTTTATAGTTTAATGTTATAATTTTATAATTTGTCAATTATATCCCCTTACCTTCTCAATAACTCCACTTCACATTTTCCATAAAATTAATTATTTTTTCAATTAGTTATTGGAAAAAGAAAAATAATGTATGATTGAATTTGTTTTGAAAGAGAAAATAGATGAGGGTATAATAGGAAAAATAATTCTAACAATCCGTTATCTTGGTTGAAGAACTTTATGCTAAAATGACATTTAAAAAAGAACAGATGGAGTAATTAATATCTAGATGAATCCCCTCAATTTTGTAGATGGGAAAAAAATCATTAAACGCAAGATATTATTGAATAACTATAAAAAATTTATCATTACAAAGAGGATATCTAAACAGTTCACATTATTGGGGGAAATTCATATTTAAACTTAGGTAAACTATATGTTCATGCTTAAGGGATTATGGTCAATTCAATACAAGAAATCAATTAAACCTTACAAATGATTATGGATGAATCCTAAATGATTTGTTGTCTTCTACTCTGCTTCAATACTCCAAAATATGCCTCTGAGATCATAAAAATTGGAACCCTAATGACGGAAACCGTTTTACAATTTACAGAAATAATTTCTGATTTTGCAAAATCGTCTTGCTTTGTCCTAGCAAGCCACTACATTTTTGTGATATTGTTGACGTGGCAATATGTAAATGTAGATATTGTGGTACTCAAATATATCTTCTAATATTTTATCACTCATGTCTTTTCTTCTAATTCTTAATGTTTGGTGCGGCGCAATTTTGCTAATATTTGTACCAACTATATGTATCAAACACACGTTGACATAAGCAAAAACAAGTTTTATGGATAAAACTGATTTTTTTTCTTAGTATTTGGATTCTAGAAACCGTTAACACCAAGCACATGCTCACGCTCATCCCAAACGAGTCTATTCGGTCAAAGAAATTGCGGATGTGTGTGTGTGGTGTTTAATTTTTCAAGTATTCATTTTGTTTGCAAAACTTTATATCCCTTAGGAAACAACCCCAACAAGATTACATACATCTACCTTATAAACATTAAAAATTTATGTAAACTCTCACATATGGGAGATCAATGTTTTTTTGCAATTCCAAACCACGCACATTTCTTATTTGTTTAAATAATTTCCTACTTGATTTTAAAATAAAAAACATAGAGGTTGAGTCAAATACATCTATAAATAAGTGAATAAACAAATATGTCTTTCAACTTGAATCTTTGCGTAGGAACTAACATTCAGATACAACTAGTTTGATTATACATAGCCCAAGTAAGATAAAATATTCAAAAAACATAAAGTTAAGATATGATCAGACTTGGAAAAAAACATTGTAAATAGTTGTTGTGTATGATTTTTAGAGGAGAATTTGAATATATAAAGAAAATTTATTGGACTATTGCACATAATAGCCATGGAAATTAGAGACATTGCAATTACTATATTAAGTGTTAGATAATTTCTGCACAACCTTATTTGAATAGTTTATTGTGCATAAGTTTTTTATTATGTCTTCTATTATGTGAGTTGTTTCTTTTTTAAAATGATAATTTGTAAGGTGTCTCTTTTTGAAAATGATGATCTATTTTGATCTTCAAATGATATACTTTTATATGATAATAAATTAGTCATTAGATATAATAACATGGTCTTGTATTAGGATCAAGATGAGTTGACTTTTAGTAACATTGACAAGAGAATTAGGCTCATTTTCTATTAATAAGTCCTACCCATGCCAAATGGTGTTGTGCCCTATTCATCTAGTGAAAATCATGATGCTCGGTGATGTCTTTAAATTTCCATAGGTAGGAGATCATGGTGTTGGGTTTGAACTCCCTTCTTATATGGAGAAAGACCAAAATATGAATAGCTCATCTGTATCACTTATTTAAGGGGAGAGTCTCAATTTAGAGTTGATAGAGATAGAGAGAAAATAAGGATTAAAAAGAGAGAGAAAATGAGAGAAACTTATTCCCATTTTTATGCAACCAATCTCACTAAATCGAGATTATGGGTTCGTTAACCTTTGGATCGAGCTCAAATTTGGAGGACATGTTTGCAACACATGTATCTAACTTTTTTACCGTTGTAATTTGCGATTGTTAGTAATAGTTTTTGAATCATTTTAATAATCTCTTGTATTCTTATTTGATTATAGTGGATCTATTTCTTTGGTTAGGGAGACTCGTGGTTTTTACTCTCATATTAAGGGGTTTTCCACATGAAAATATAGGTATTCTTTTGTTCCTTTATTTGTTTGATTTATTGTCATATATTTGTTGTTGATCCTAATAGGTTCTTAGAAGTTTGTGGAATTTTATATCCGTTGCGTATTAGTATGTTATTATGTGTTAATTTTCCATCAGAGTGGTATCAGAGATCTTGGTTAAGGGCTATTTTACTTGTTTAAATAATGGAGTCAAATACAAATATGAATATGGTGTTGTTAAAGGTTCTAATTACCATTTGTGGAAGGGCATGATGAAAAATTTATTATTTGTGAAGAAATTGCATTTATTGATATTTAGTTCTGCAAAGTCAGATTCTGTGTCCAATAGAGAATGAGATTTTGAACATCTACATGTATGTGGTTTATTCGAAAATATGTAGTAGATAATGTTTATAATTATATTGCTAATGATACACATGCAAAAACTTTGTGGGAGAATATATAGCACTTGTATGCCTCTAAACCGGGGAATAATAAATTATTCTTGTTGAATAGCTTCATAAGTTTGAAGTATAAAGAGGGGACTTCTATTTCAGGTCACTTGAGTGAACTTCAAGGGCTCCTTGATCATATGTTAGGAATGGATATAAAATTTTATGATGAACTTTTGGGACTATTTCTATTTCTATATTTACCAGAGTCTTGGGAGATGTTTTGGTTTGTATCACAAGTTCTTTTCCTAGAGGTGTTGTTTATTTGGAAACGGCTAAGGGTAGTATTCTTAATGAGGATATGAGAAGGAAGGCATAGGTTTTTTCATCTCAATCTGAGGTACTTGTCACAAAAAATAGGGGTAGAAGTCAGAAAAAAGTGAAGGGGTGAAAAACACAAGAAGGGGGGGTTGAATTGTAAAACTGAAATCTAAAGCAATTGACAAGATATTTTTATCCTGGTTCGTTTGATCTCAAACTACTCCAGTCCACCCGTCAAGGTGATTTCGCCTCTCTCCAACGAGGTCTTAATTCACTATATTCAACTGAATATTACAGACTGCTTTAACAACTGCTAAAGCCTTCTTGATTTAAACCACAACCCGGTTTGTCAAGGCAACACTTTATTACAAAGGTATAAAACAATGTGTGTGGATGTTTTCTACAAAACTTTATCACAACTGTGATGTATACACAAAATGAAGCTTAGAAACTAGATTGCTAAACAGTAATGAATATCAGAGTATGTGGTTTAGCAAAACTGGTAGAATGAAGATTATTGTTCAGCTTTGTGCGTGTAGAGATTTGGAGAGCATTAGCCATTATAATCTTCAAAGCCTTGTTTATATAGCACTTGAAAAGATGAACGTTGAATGCAATATTCTTGATTCAATGCTAATAACAAGCTTTCCTTTTTAAGCAGATCTTGTCTAGAATGAGGCCGTTGGAATTAATTAGCTTTCAATGCACAGTACCGTTGCTTACTTAATGCAAGTTCTGGCTTGGCTCATTCTGATTCTGCTTCGCTGCTGATGAACTATTGTGTTTCTGTATCAGAGTGTTTACGCGCAGTTCTGTTCATCAAGCTTCAGCATGTACGTGAGTTGATCATCTGATCTTGACGTTCTGATTTAGCAACTTCTGATGCTGGTGTATGAAATCAAATTCTGATGCTGAATAGACGTGATCTTGCTTATTTTAATCAGCGTATCTGCAAGTCAGAGCATAGTAATTTTAGGCAGCATATAGTTCATTCATGAAACTTATAAATACTATATCTTTTCACTTTGTTATCATCAAAACTTAAATATAGGGTAGTAGATTCAAACATTGTTCTAACAATCTCCCCCTTTTTGATGATGACAAAAACTAGATATTTTAAATGAAAAATAACGTGAAAAGGTATCTGGGAAATGTTTCAGAGTTAAGAAGTAAGGAGAAATCAGAGTTAAGAGATACTCCCCCTGAGTTTATTACTTCCCTTTGATTTATACGTGTTCTTCAGGATCAGATCTTTTTCTTTCTTTGAACATCAGATTATCAGAGTCTTTGACTTATCAGAGAGCAGAGCTTCAGAACTATTCCTGTCAGAGTTTTGCTTTGGATCAGAGTATTAAGTCGATCAGAACTTCATATTGATCAGAGCAACATTGATCAGAGCTTCTACATTTTGATCAGAGCTTCTAGTCTTCAGAGTGTCCAGGAGCTTCCTTGTGCCTGTAGACTTTAAACAAAACAGAAAAAACATTTCAAGTAATAGAGTTAGAATGTTTGAGAATTTCTGTCTAGTTAGCCGTTATTGATTTAAATATCATTCCTGTTCTCCCCCTTTTTGTCAGCAATCAAAAAGTGTTGGTGATGTGCTAAAACAATTTAGATCAGAAAAAACTAATCATATTAATAGTTCAGAATCAGAGCAAACATTACAAAACATAATCAAAACAGTACATCAGAAAATCAGGAAAACATGAAAAAAGTTATGCATGAAAAAAAATTTAAGGTTGAGGGGGCATGCGTGAGAACAGGCTCTCCAGCATCGCTTGAATCTTTTCAGAAGTTTCATTCTGCTTCTGAACCATGTTGACAACAGTGTCAATCTTGCTGTCCTGCACATCCATTCTTGCTTTCATCTTCTGATCGCCTGCAGAAATGCTGGAGGATGCCATTGTTCACACTAAAAAGCTTTGAGAATGAATTGAGAGAAAAAGGTTTGCAAAGGATGAACTCAGAAATATGCAGAAAAAGCTTGAGTGTTAATGAGAAAGCATAAAGAATAAGAATGAGAGATTAATGTGCTTAAATAGAGTTTTCAAAATTATTTTGAAAAGTTAAACGTTTTTAAGAGAGAGAAAAAAAATCATGATTGCCATTTAAAAGAATGATTACTTTTCATTAAATGCTTGCTGATTTTGGGGGATTTGAGAAAGATACTTAAAAACGGTTACCAGACATGTGTCTCAATGCACCCAATCAGCGCTTTGCCTTCTCAGAAGCGTGCACGCGTTCTGCTTCAGAGATATGCTGATGATTGGATGACACTTGTTTGATGTAGTGATCAGCACGTCTGTTTTTGAGATTAGACTCTCAGATCTTTAGACTTGCATCTGATACAATCTGCATGTTCTATCTTTCTGAAAGGAGATTGATCAGAAGTTCACAGTAAAAATAATTACATTCTGAAAGTAAATATATGGAATTAAAACATTTTCATTCTGGGCTTACTTTCATGCTGAGATGTTTCAGAATGAAATTAAACCTATCTTCTGAAAGGGGTTTGGTAAAGATATCAGCCCATTGATGGTCTGTATCTATAAATTTTAAGTTCAAAATACCTTTCTGAATATAGTCCCTAATGAAATGATGCTTTATTTCTATATGCTTAGCTCTAGAATGCAAAATTGGATTCTTACTTAAGCAAATAGCAGAAGTATTATCACAAAGTATATGAATGTTACTCTCAAAAATCTGGAAGTCTTCAAGCTGACTTTTCATCCAGAGCATTTGTGTGCTACATCCTGCTGCTGCTATGTACTCAGCTTCTGCTGTTGACAGAGCAATTGTTGATTGCCTTTTGTTGGACCAAGAGATCAGATTTTCTCCCAGAAACTGGCAGCTTCCAGAAGTACTTTTACGTTCCACTCTGTCTCCAGCAAAATCAGCATCACAGTAGCCTACTAAGCTGTAATCACTAGATTTTCTATAAAACAAACCCAGATTAGTAGTACCTTTCAGATACTTGAAAATTCGCTTAACAACTGTTAAGTGAGATTCTCTAGGATCTGATTGGAATCTAGCACAGATACAAACACTGAATAATATGTCAGGTCTTGAAGCAGTCAGATAGAGGAGAGAACCAATCATACCTCTGTAGACTTTCTGTTCTACACTTTTGCTTACCTCTTCTCTTTCCCGAATGCACGTGGGATGCATTGGAATCTTTGATGGCTTACATTCTGAGAGGTCAAATTTCTTCAGAAGATCTCTGATGTATTTGCTCTGATGAATGTAAGTTCCTTCTGGAGTTTGATTGATCTGAATTCCTAGAAAGAATTTCAGTTCCCCCATGAGGCTCATCTCAAATTCTGCCTGCATACACTTAGCAAATTTTCTTCCAAGAGAAGGATTAGTAGAACCAAAAATGATATCATCAACATAAATTTGACAGACTAAGATGTCACTCTTAACTGTTTTACAGAATAGAGTAGTGTCCACTTTCCCTCTGGTGAATTCATTTTCAAGCAGAAAGTTACTTAGCCTTTCATACCAAGCTCTGGGAGCTTGTTTCAGACCATACAGTGACTTCTTTAGTTTGAAAACATGTTCTGGATGTTTTGTATTTTCAAAACCTGGGGGTTGGTGAACATAAACTTCTTCTTCTATATAACCATTTAAGAATGCACTTTTGACATCCATCTGATGCAGAGTGATGCCTCTATTAACAGCAAATGAAATTAAAAGTCTGATAGATTCTAACCTGGCGACTGGGGCAAAGGTTTCTGTATAGTCTATCCCCTCTTGCTGACTATAACCTTGTGCAACCAGTCGTGCCTTGTTTCTGATGACTTCACCTTGTTCATTTAGCTTGTTTCTGAACACCCATCTTGTTCCAATGACGTTGAATCCTTTTGGTCTGGGAACGAGATCCCATACGTCATTTCTGGTGAATTGATTCAGCTCTTCTTGCATTGCCAGAATCCAGTCATTATCCAGAAGTGCTTCATCAATAGAAGAAGGTTCAATCAGAGACACAAGTCCCATAAGAGTTTCTTCAGAGTTTCTGAAGCTTGCTCTTGTTCTGATTGGATCTTCCTTTCTTCCTAGGATAGTCTCTTCTGGATGATCCAAGCTGCTTCTGGGTAATCTCTTCTGAGGTTGATCAGCAGCTGTTGAAGGATTTCTAGCAGTGCTCCTTTCAGACGTTGAAGGAATGTCTGTGTTGAGAGCTTCTGATGACTTGTCTTCAGAACCTGCAAATTCAATTTCTATACCTGCAAAAATTTCATTCTGCTTTGACTTTTCAGAGTCAAGCTTATCATCAAAACGAACACTGATTGATTCTTCCACAATCTGTGTTTCTGTATTGTATACTCTGTACCCTCTTGAGCGTTCAGAGTATCCTAACATAATACACTTCTGTGCCTTAGAGTCAAACTTGTTCAAATAATTCTTTGTATTTAATATAAAGCAAGTACATCCAAATGGATGAAAATACGAAATGTTGGGCTTTCTATTCTTCCACAATTCATATGGAGTCTTTTCCAGAATAGGTCTTATTGAGATTCTATTCTGAATGTAGCACGCTGTGTTTATTGCCTCTGCCCAGAAAGTCTTAGCAACGTTTGTCTCATTGATCATGGTTCTGGCCATTTCTTGCAATGTTCTGTTCTTTCGTTCTACAACTCCATTTTATTGGGGAGTTCTAGGACAAGAGAAATCATGCAGAATGCCTCTGTCATTAAAGAATGACTCAAAATCTTTATTTTCAAATTCTCCACCATGATCACTTCTGACTTTAACGATTCTAAGATCTTTTTCATTCTGAACTTGGTTACAGAAGGTAACAAACACAGAATGTGACTCGTCCTTGTGTCTTAAGAACTTTACCCATGTCCATCTGCTATAGTCATCTACGATTACTAACCCATACTTCTTACCACTGACTGAAGCAGTTTTGACTGGTCCAAATAAGTCAATGTGCAGAAGTTCTAATGGCTTAGAGGTAGAAACAACATTTTTGGATTTAAAAGAAGGTTTTGCAAATTTGCCTTTCTGACATGCTTCACACAGAGCATCTGAATTGAACTTCAGATTAGGAAGTCCTCTGACCAGATTGAGTTTGTTAATCTGAGATATTCTTCTCATACTAACATGCCCCAATCTTCTGTGCCAGATCCACTGCTCGTTGTTAACAGACAGAAGACATTTTACATTCTGACTCTTTAGTTCAGAAAGTTTGATCTTGTAAATGTTGTTTTTCCTCTTACCATTAAACAGGATAGTCCCATCTTTCTGACTAACAGCTTTACATGATTTTTGATTAAAGATTATATCATAACCGTTATCACTTAATTGACTTATGGATAACAGATTATGCATCAATCCATCTACTAGCAGAACATTATTAATAGAGGGAAGATTTCCATTACCTACAGTTCCAGAGCCAATTATCTTTCCCCTCTGATTGCCTCCAAAGCCAACGTGGCCTCCAGGCTTAAGTTCCAGGCTTTGGAACATATGCCTTCTTCCCGTCATGTGTCGTGAGCAGCCAGAGTCCAGGTACCATGACTGGTGTTTCTGACTTGCTGCTAAAGATATCTGCAACATGTATTATTTTATCCTTAGGTACCCAGATCTTCTTGGGTCCTGATTTGTTAGTTTTACCAAAACTCTGGTTGAATTTTGGTTTCACAGAGTGCTTACTGCTAGTATATTTGATGTCATGTGTGTGACCATACACAAAGTGTGAATTTAGAGGAGTGTGTTTAATGGTCAAGTCCATGACATTCTTTGGTGTAGGAACCTTACCTTGGTATCCTAGACCTTTCCTGCCGTTTCTGCTAACTCCATAGATCATTGAAGCCATTCTGCTTCTATCTATGCTTTTAGCAAGGAACTTCTGGAAACTGTGATCATACTCCTTGATGATCTCATCAGCGTTGCTAGGAGTTTCAGAAATTGGTTCCTTCTGAGAGTTTTGTAAAGTGTTTTCTAGTTTTGAAATTTTATCTCTCAGCTCAGAATTTTCCAATTTGAGACTCTCAGACTTATTAGAGTCAGATTCAAGATTCCTTTTCAGGTCTCTGAATTTAGCTCTAATCTGCTGATAACGTTCCAGAATTTCATTAAGGCTTTCAGCAAGTTCAGCCTTTGTAAAATTAACAGCGAAGTTAGGAAATACCTCTTCTGTGTCTGATTCTGAGTCTGATTCAGAAGCTTCACTATCTTCTTAAATGTTAGCCATGAGCGCTATGTTTGCCCTTTCATCATCTGATTCTGAGTCAGCTTCAGACGAGTCAGAGTCATCCCATGTGGCCATGAGACTTTTCTTCTTCTCTCTTCCAAACTTCTTTTTGGGCTTTTCCCTCTGAAGCTTTGGGCAGTCACTCTTGTAGTGTCCTTGCTCATTGCACTCGTAGCAGATGATGTCTTTGGTGTTTGGCTTCTTGCTACTGGAGGAGCCTTCAGATCTTCTGTATCCAGAGGAAGAATCTGTCCTTCTGTATCTGGAAGAAGACTCGTTCTGATCAGATCTTCTGGGATTCCTGAACTTCCTTTGTCTTTGCTTCCACAGTTGATTTACTCTTCTGGAGAGAAGGGAAAGTTCGTCTTCTTCTGATGAGGATCCATCAGATGTTTCTTCAACTGCCTGCAAAACTTTAGACTCAAATTTTTTGTTAGATTTTAAAGCTAAAGGCTTACCTTGCTTCTGAGGCTCATCAGCTTCTAGCTCTATCTCATGACTTCTGAGGGAGCTTATAAGTTCCTCCAGAGTGATTTTGTTGAGATCTTTAGCTAGCTTCAGAGCAGTAACCATAGGCCTCCACTGCTTGGGTAAACTTCTGATTATCTTCTTGACATGGTCAGCAGTAGAGTATCCTTTATCCAGAACTTTGAGACCAGCTACCAGAATCTGGAATCTAGAGAACATAGTTTCAATGGATTCAGATTCTTCCATTTTGAACGCCTCATACTTCTGAATGAGCGCCCGAGATTTTGTTTCTTTGACCTGAACGTTGCCCTCGTGCGTCATTCTGAGAGAATCAAAGATATTTTTTGCTGTGTCTCTGTTGGATATCTTTTCATACTCAGTATAGGAGATGGCACTGAGGAGGATGGTTCTGGCCTTATGGTGATTCTTGAAGTCACGCTTTTGTTGATCAGTCATTGATTTTCTATCAATCTTCTGACCACTTGCATTCACAGGGTGCGTGTATCCATCTGTCACCATATCCCACAGATCAGCATCATGTGCTAGAAAGAAGCTTTCAATTCTGTCTTTCCAGTAATCAAAGTTTTCTCCATCAAAGACTGGAGGTTTGCCACTGAATCTGTCTCTGTCCTCATTGTTGTCATTGCTGATGTGAGAATTGTTTCCTGCCATTTGTGTTTTTCTGACGCTGGATCTTGTACTGACACAGTTAAGTGTTTTAGCTCAGAACCAGGCGCTCTGATGCCAATTGAAGGGGTGAAAAACACAAGAAGGGGGGGTTGAATTGTAAAACTGAAATCTAAAGCAATTGACAAGATATTTTTATCCTGGTTCGTTTGATCTCAAACTACTCCAGTCCACCCGTCAAGGTGATTTCGCCTCTCTCCAACGAGGTCTTAATTCACTATATTCAACTGAATATTACAGACTGCTTTAACAACTGCTAAAGCCTTCTTGATTCAAACCACAACCCGGTTTGTCAAGGCAACACTTTCTTACAAAGGTATAAAACAATGTGTGTGGATGTTTTCTACAAAACTTTATCACAACTGTGATGTATACACAAAATGAAGCTTAGAAACTAGATTGCTAAACAGTAATGAATATCAGAGTATGTGGTTTAGCAAAACTGGTAGAATGAAGATTATTGTTCAGCTTTGTGCGTGTAGAGATTTGGAGAGCATTAGCCATTATAATCTTCAAAGCCTTGTTTATATAGCACTTGAAAAGATGAACGTTGAATGCAATATTCTTGATTCAATGCTAATAACAAGCTTTCCTTTTTAAGCAGATCTTGTCTAGAATGAGGCCGTTGGAATTAATTAGCTTTCAATGCACAGTACCGTTGCTTACTTAATGCAAGTTCTGGCTTGGCTCATTCTGATTCTGCTTCGCTGCTGATGAACTATTGTGTTTCTGTATCAGAGTGTTTACGCGCAGTTCTGTTCATCAAGCTTCAGCATGTACGTGAGTTGATCATCTGATCTTGACGTTCTAATTTAGCAACTTCTGATGCTGGTGTATGAAATCAAATTCTGATGCTGAATAGACGTGATCTTGCTTATTTTAATCAGCGTATCTGCAAGTCAGAGCATAGTAATTTTAGGCAGCATATAGTTCATTCATGAAACTTATAAATACTATATCTTTTCACTTTGTTATCATGAAAACTTAAATATAGGGTAGTAGATTCAAACATTGTTCTAACAAAAAGAACTAAAAGGTGGTCGAGAAAATAGCAGAAGCAAGTCCAAGCCGCGATACAAGAATATGAAGTGTCATTATTGTCACAAAAAAGGACACGTACAAAAATATTTTTATTAGGGGAAAAGGGATACAAAGTCATAAAGGTTAAGTATAAACAAAGAGATCATGAAGATCGTGATGATGATCGTGTTACTACTGCTACTTGTAATGATCTTGTTATTTTGCACGATCATGAGTATGTTAATCTCATATCAGACGAGAGCATGTGGATAGTTAACATTGGTGCTACATTTCATGTTACACCAACACATCTTATACTTCTGGTGACTTTGGAGTGTTGAAGATGGGTAATGATGGCGTATCTAAGGTCATTGGTGTTGGTGATATTTGCTTGCAAACCAACATGGAAATGCAATTGTTGCTTAGAGGTATCAAACATGCTCTAGATGTCCACTTTAATTTTTATATTTGTGCATATGCTTGATGATTGTGGTTATGACAATAATTTTGTTTCTAGAAAGTGGAAACTCAACAAAGGTGTAACTTGGTTGCGGCTAGATGGGAAAAGATTTATAAATTTTATTAGACAAAAGCTTTGGTTGTTATGGACAATGTGAATACTATCAACATGGAAGCATCTTTGTGGAACCAAAGACTTAGTCACATTAGTGAAAAGGGTATGAATGTTTTGGCCAAAAAGGACGTTCTTCCAAGATTAAAGAATGCGGATTTAGAGAGGTGTTCTCATTGCATGGCTGGTAAACAGGTTATAGTATCTTTCAAGAGACATACTCCCTCTAGGAAGTCAAAGTTGCTTCAATTGATACATTTTGATGTTTGTGGTCCATTAAAGGTAAAATTATTTAGTGATGCACTTTATTTTGTTACCTTTATTGATGATTGTTTCAAGAAACTATGGGTTTATGCCTTGAATACAAAATAATAAGTGTTGGAGAAGTTCAAAGAATTCCATGCTTTGGTTGAGAGGAAGATAAGCGATAAGTTGAAATGTGTTCATTCTGATAATGGTGGTATGTATTATGAACCATTTGATAACTATTGCAATCAACATGGTATTGCACACGAAAAGACTCTTCCTAAAACTCCTCAATTAAATGGTTTAGTAGAAAGGATGAATCGAACACTAATAGAGAGAGTAAGGTATATGCTATCTTAAGCTAAGTTGCCCAATCATTATTAGGGTTAGGCATTTTACCTGGCAATGTATATTCTTAATCTCACTCCTACTGTTGCTTTAAACAATGAAGTTCCAGACAAAATTTGATTTGGAAAGAATGTCAAGTATGATAATTTGAGATTCTATGGTTTTAAGGCATTTGTGCATATTCCAAAGGATGAAAGATCCAAGTTGGATAAAAAGTCAAAATAATGTCTCTTCATCGGCTATAAGCAATATGAGTTTGGTTATAGGTTGCATGATCCTGTAGGGAAGAAGCTTATCTTAAGTCGCGATGTGGTGTTCATGGAAGACCAAACTATTGAAGACATTTATAAGATAGAGAAGACTACACCCAATAAAGATATCATTTTGCCTAATACTGATCCAGTCTAATTACCTAGTCATATCTAGATGCTATGATGGTGATTGTAACCCCCTGAAACCCTGAATCTTAATTTCAAAGAGATAAGTGAATAATAATCACACATAAGGTGTTACAAATGCTCGACACAATAACTCATTCCAATTTATTTAGTAAATAAGTAGAAGAATCGTCTAGTAAAACATACTTCAGAATAGTTCAACTAAATCAACTATCTACCTAAGCATGGAAGATACCATTGATCTCCCTAATATACCATTGCTACAAAAATTTAATTACACTAAATTATACCCATTCTTGTAATTGAATAAATCAACCATCCTTGATCAATCAAATTATTCCTATTATACACGTGGCAATGTTTTTCAAAGGAAAATTCAAATTACCCCATCCATTCCATTCTCTGTTTCTCTCTCTTGCATACCCGGGTAATACCCTTTCCATTTTCAGTTTCTCTCTCTTGCAACCTTTCCTTTTCATCTCCTTTCTTCCTCCTCTCGTCTCTTTTCCTATAAAACCTAGAACCACCACCACACCTTTCATCGTCGGCGCACCTTTCACCGCCGTCGTACCTACTCATATCTACACATTTTCCCTCATTTATCAAATGAATCTTATATCCTTTGGTCCAAACACAATGTTATCAGTTTTATTTGACATTGTGGATTTTATTTCATTTTTGTTTGTTGCTTATATGTAGATCTACGATTTGAAGATGTGAAAAACACAAGAAGGAGGGGGGGGGGGGGGGGGGGGTTGAATTGTAAAACTTAAAACAAATGGCTTAACAACACAGTATTTTTATCCTGGTTCGTTTGATCTCAAACTACTCCAGTCCACCAGTCAAGGTGATTTCGCCTCTCTCCAACGAGGTCTTAATCCAGTATTTTCAAAGGATTACAATAGCTACTTTAACAACTGTTAAAGTCTTCTTGAGTACAACCACATACCAGTTTATCTCAAGGAAATCTTTTACAAATGAATTGAACTAGTGTGTATGTTGTTTTCTTACAAAACTGTATATCACAGCTGTGATAATTACACAAACTAAGATTGGAATAAAATGACTTTGCTAAAGCTTTGAATGAGCGTGGTTTGAATAGCTTTGCAAATTGAGTGCGTACGTCCGTGCTTCTTTTCACAAGCAGTCCTGTTTATATAGGCCAAGGATACGTTGTCTATAAAGCAGGTTTAATGATAATAATTCACTTTCCTTTTGTAGAAGATTTTTGTCTGAAGAAAGCCGTTAGCATTTAATTCAGTCTTGAATGCCTAGTAACGCTTCAGAATCTTCTTTGCTGTATCTGCTGATAACACTTCAGAGTGTAGATGACTTGGAAAAGATGTCTTTGATCAGAGTCAGAGTGTATTTGATTAGGCACAGATTCTGGTCATCAAACTTCAGTGTTTCAGCGTGTAACATAGATTTGCTGATCTTCTGATGCTGCTTCTATTCTGATGCTGATTCCATCAGAGCTTCTGCATGTACATAGCATAATTTTCAGGAGCATAATTGTTCTTTGTGTATACCTTAGAAATAACTTTATTCTTTGTATTTTTTTATCATCAAAACTTTACTCAAGGGTTATAGAATCAAACTATGTTCTAACAATCTCCCCCTTTTTGATGATGACAAAAACCAGATTTTTCAATAAAGAATAAGGAAAAAAAAGTATAGAGTTAAGTAGAAAGACTCCCCCTGAGTTGATTATTTCCTTTTAACTCCATGAATATTTGAGCATCAGAGTCTTACTGTATCTTTCAGCAGAGTTTTGTACCTGTTCAAGCTTTTTAGAAGAGAGAATTTATGTAGATTAGAATGTTTGAGACTTATGTCTCAGTAATCCGCTATTGAAAATATCTTTTTCTTTATCCCCCTTTTTGTCAGTTATCAAAAAGAACACATAACCAGAGTCAAAATAAGTTTATATTAAAATAGAATCAATGATAAGTTCAGAGCTATGTAGAGAATATTACAGAAAAACAAAATTTTTAAACATAGGAAAATCTAAGAGGGAGGAGGAAGATGCGTGAACAAAGCTTCCAACAAGCCCTTGATTTGGATGTTGGTTTCCTCCTGCTTGGTTAACATGTTCTTGATTTCCGAAATTTTGTCATCCTGTTTATCCATTATTTCCTTCATCAAAGTATCAGATCTCTTCAGGTCTTCTAAAGTCTGCCTTTCATAGGAGGAAGCTTGGGGATCTTCAGCAACTGGATGCTTCTCAGAGCATTCTGCAATGTCCTCTTTTTGACCCAGTTGTTCAGCAGGAATTATCTGCTCTGGAGTGTCAATCAGATTGAGATCTTATGACTCTGGTTGAACTCTGTCTGATGGACGATGTTCAGACCAGGGAGCATTGTCCAGAGGAAGAGCTTCTTCCTTAAGTAGCTGACTCGGAACTTGATCTTCAAAAACTTTTAGCAGGTTGTTGAAGTTCTGTTGAACTAGTCCGTAGCTCTGTTCTTGCATTTTATGGGTTTCAGAACATACCCATCTTCTGAACCTTGTCCAAAGGTAGTCTGATGCAGCAGGATCAATCAGCTCAAGACTAGCTTGCTTCAGAGAAGTGATCCACTTCTGCACTTCTGTTTCAAATATCAATAAACTGGTACCAACATCTGGTGTGGGTTCAGATGGTTTTGGTTTTGGAATGGCTGTTTTGTTGGTTATGGCAGCCAGGCGTTCAAAGGCAGTTAAGTCAATGATAGTTTTGGTATGGTCATTTGGATTGATACTTGGTGAGGAAGTGGGAGAGTCTAGAATGATTATTGGACTAGTTAGGGTCTTTGGTGGAGTGGATTGATGGTGATGAAGTTCTGGTTCGCAGGATTCAGAGGGTTGGACCTCAGAAGTTTGTACTTCTAGTTGTAAGGTTTCAGGTTGTGGAGAAGGTGGATGAGTTTCTGGTAGTGGAGAGAGTGAAATTTCTGGTTGAGGTGCTTCTGAAATGGTTTTAGAGTTTAGATTTACTGGTATGGGAGCAGATATATATTGGTCAAAGGTTTCTATATCTGATAGAACTTTTGCAAGTTCTTGTTGGGTTACTTCAATATTTGGATTTGTAGGTAGGGAGTGAGATCCTCTAAGAGTTAAGGTTTCTGAGGGGTCAAATTCAATGTCAAAGTCATCAAGTATTTGTGGTGTGGGGTTTTCTGATTGAGTGGGGATTGGTACAGATGTTGATACAGATATTGAATTTAAAACAGTTACAGAAGAAGGATTACCTCTCTTTTTAGGAGTCCGCTGGGATGATCCTTCTGCTACAGCCTTCCTTTTCTTGTTTTTCTTCAGCACAACTTCTGGAGCCTTCTGCTACAGATCCTGAATGTTCAAATCTGGTGTTGTACCATCCGCCTTGCATGCATCCAGATATCTGACTATTATCTCAGGTTTAGAATCAATCTATGAGAACATGGGAAAGTTATCCAAAGGGATTCTTCTGCTGGAGATTGTTGCAAAAGAAGTGACACTGGGTTCCTTCTTGATGTTCTCAATTAACTTCATCTTCTTCAGATTCTTTGCATTCAACTGTTTGCCAACAGTAGCTTCCAAAGAGCTGATTTCCTGAGCTTCTGTTAGATGATCAATCAGCTTATTCTCTGTTAGAATATCTGATATAAGCCTTCCTAGGGGTATCCAGTCCCTTTTTGTGCACTTCTCTTCTCTGGTTTCCTTAACACTATTCCTTAGATGGTTGAACAGCAGATGAGCCAGATTCACCTTAATCTTCTGGGAGATGAAGTAGATCAGAAATTGCTGATCAATATTGATGTAGTCATGAGAGCTGGTTGGCTTCCTGTGGTTTATGCATCCCAGAATAATCTTGGCCCATATTCTGTGATGGTCTTTTAGATCCCTTATCTTGCTGGAGGGAAGACCCAGAGTGAAGATTTCTCTAGCAATTAGGGCGACATCAGCACATCTTTCAGCCATGTCTATGCATCGTACACCACCACCATTGTAGCCTATTAATCTTGCAATAAGGTCTTCAATTATGACTATCTTCTTCCCCATTATGTATGAAGTAACTTGATGGTTGGAAGATGAAGCATGAATCCAAATTTCCTTCACAAGGATTGGGAATGTTGGACCTACCAGTCAGTCAAAATATCTGTTCCAGCCTTGAGCCTTTACCTCTTCAGAAAGATTAAACCCGTTCTCTTGAAAACTGTTAAAGTCCACAATCAATTCTGAGAGTACTTCTAGATTTTTGATGGGTGTGAGAAGAGTTCTGAAGGGTTCTTCATATTGTTCATAGGAATATGTTCTCTGAGTACTGGAAGTAGGGTTGCTTGAGGAATCCATGTTCACACAGAAGGTTTTGAGAAGAAATTGAAAGGGTTTTGAGAAAGGATACAAACTGAAATCAATTAGATTGTAGAGAAAATGAAAGCGAAAGTGAAAGAGTGTAAAAAGTGAGAAATGTGTTTAAATAGATTTTGAAAAAAAAATTTGAAGACATAAACGACAAGAGAGAGAAATAAATTACAATGATTATGAGCATTTAATGACAGCTGATTTTGGGGGATTCAGAAAGATATTGGAATGGTTACCCATGACATGTGTCCCAATGCATCCAATCAACGCTTTTGACCTTTCAGAAACGTGAACGCGTGTTCAGCCTCAGAAAGTAGCTGATGACTGGATGACAACTGTTTGCTTGAGTGAACAACACATTTCTATCCTTGAAATGAAGTGCTCAGATCTTCATGGATAGATTCTGATACAATCTGTACTTCTAAAGATCTGAAGGAAGATTGATCAATAGTTCACAGAAAAATAATCAAAGTTATGAAGGTTAAGATATGGAAGCAAAACAGTTTTATTCAAGGCAGAGCTTCATGCTGAGATGTTTCAGAATGAAGTTGAACCTATCTTCAGAAAGTGGTTTTGTAAAGATATCAGTCCATTGATGGTCTGTGTTAATAAATTTTAAATTTAGAATCCCTTTCTGAATATAGTCCCTAATAAAATGATGTTTTATCTCTATATGCTTAGCCCTAGAATGCAAAATAGGATTTTTACTTAGAAAAATAGCAGAAGTATTGTCACAGAGGATAGGGATGTTACTCTCAAATATATTGAAGTCCTCAAGTTGACTTTTCATCCACAGCATTTGCGTGCTACATCCAACTGCTGCTATGTATTCAGCTTCTACTGTTGATAGAGCTATTGTGGATTGTCTTTTGCTGGACCATGAGATCAGATTTTCTCCCAGAAACTGGCAGCTTCCAGAAGTGCTTTTATGTTCTACTCTATTTCCAGCAAAATCAGCATCACAGTATCCTACTAAGCTGTAATCACTTGATTTTCTATAAAACAAACCCATATTATTAGTACCTTTCAGATACTTGAAAATTTGCTTAACTGCTGTTAAGTGAGATTCTCTAGGATCTGATTGGAATCTAGCACAAATGCAAACACTGAATAGAATGTCAGGCCTTGAGGCCGTCAGATAGAGAAGAGAACCAATCATACCTCTGTAGACCTTCTGTTCTACTTTGTTACTTACCTCTTCTTTTTCCAGAATGCACGTGGGATGCATTGGAATTCTTGAGGGCTTACATTCTGAGAGATCAAATTTCTTCAGAAGTTCTCTGAAATATTTGCTCTGATGAATGTAGGTTCCTTCTGGGGTTTGATTAATTTGAATGCTCAGAAAGAACTTTAGTTCCCCCATCAGGCTCATCTCAAATTCTGCCTGCATACATTTAGCAAACTCTCTTCCCAGAGAGGGTTTAATGGATCCAAATATAATGTCATCAACATAAATTTGACATACTAAGATGTCATTCTTAACTATCTTACTGAACAGGGTTGTGTCCACTTTCCCTCTGGTGAATTCCTTTTCTAACAGGAAGTTACTTAGTCTTTCATACCAAGCTCTGGGAGCTTGTTTCAGGCCATAAAGTGACTTCTTTAGTTTGAAAACATATTCTGGATTTTTGGAACTTTCAAAACCAGGGGGTTGGTGCACATAAACCTCTTCTTCTATATAGCCATTTAAGAATTCACTCTTGACATCCATCTAATACAGAGTGATGCCTTTATTGACAGGAAATGAAATTAAAAGTCTGATAGATTCTAACCTGGCGACTGGAGCAAAGGTTTCTGTATAGTCTATCCCTTCTTGCTGACTATAACCTTATGCTACCAGTCGTGCTTTGTTTTTGATGACTTCACCTTGTTCGTTCAGTTTGTTTCTGAACACCCATTTTGTGCCTATGACGTTGAATCCTTTTGGTTTGGGAACCAGATCCCATACGTCATTTCTTGTGAACTGATTTAGCTCCTCCTGCATTTCCAGAATCCAGTCATTGTCCAGAATTGCTTCATCAATTGTTGTTGGTTCAATCAGAGAAACAAGTCCCATGAGGGATTCTTCAGAGTTTCTAAAGGTAGATCTTGTTCTGATTGGATCTTCCTTCCTTCCTAAGATTGTTTCTTCTGGGTGATCAATTCTGCTTCTGGATGGTCTTTTCTAGAGTTGATCAACAGAAGGTGTTGGGTTGCTTGTAGTGACTCTTTCTGATGTTGAGGGAGTGTCTCTGTTGAGATACTCTGAGTTGTCTGCAGTACCTGTGAGTTCAACTTCCATACCTGCAAGGAGTTCATTCTGCTTTGACTTTTGAGAGTCAAGCTTATCATCAAACCGAACACTGATTGACTCTTCAACCATCTGTGTTTCTGTATTGTATATTCTGTACCCTCTTGAGCGTTCAGAGTATCCTAACATAATACACTTTTGTGCTTTAGAGTCAAACTTGTTCAAATAATTTTTTGTATTCAAAATAAAACATATACATCCAAATGGGTGAAAATAGGAAATGTTGGGTTTTCTGTTCTTCCACAATTCATATGGAGTCTTTTCCAGAATAGGTCTGATGGAGATTCTATTCTGAATGTAACACGTTGTGTTTATTGCTTCTGCCCAAAAGATCTTAGCAACGTTAGTCTCGTTGATCATGGTTTTGGCCATTTCTTGCAATGTTCTATTCTTTCGTTCTACAACTCCATTTTGCTAGGGAGTTCTAGGACAAGAAAAGTCATGCAGAATGCCTTTTTCATTAAAGAATAATTCAAAATCTTTATTTTCAAATTCTCCACCATGATCACTTCTGACTTTGACAATTCTAAGATTCTTTTCGTTCTAAACTTGGTTGCAGAAGGTAACAAACACAGAGTGTGACTCGTCCTTGTGCCTTAAGAACTTTACCCATGTCCATCTGCTATAGTCATTTACGATTACTAACCCATACTTCTTGCCACTGACTGAGGAAGTCTTTACTGGACCAAATAAGTCAATGTGCAGAAGTTCTAATGGCCTAGAGGTGGAAACAACGTTTTTGGATTTGAAAGAAGGTTTTGCAAATTTGCCTTTCTGACATGCTTCACACAGAGCATCTGAATTGAACTTCAAGTTAGGAAGTCCTCTGACCAGATTGAGTTTGTTAATATGAGATATTCTTCTCATACTAACATGACCCAATCTTCTGTGCCAGATCCATTGCTCGTTGTTAACAGACAGAAGACATTTTACGTTCTGACTTTTCAGTTCAGAATGTTTGATTTTATAAATGTTGTTCTTCCTCTTTCCATTAAATAGGATAGTCCCATCTTTCTGACTAACAACTTTGCATGAATTTTGATTGAAGATTATATCATAACCGTTATCACTTAATTGACTTATGGATAACAGGTTATGCATTAATCCATCAACTAATAAGACATTACTAATAGAGGGAAGATTTCCATTACCTACTATTGCAGAGCCAATGATCTTTCCCCTCTGATTGCCTCCAAAACCTACGTGGCCTCCAGGCTTAAGTTCCAGGCTTTGGAACATATGCCTTCTTCCCGTCATGTGTCGTGAGCAGCCAGAGTCCATGTACCATGATTGGTGTTTTTTCTTTGCTGTTAAAGATATCTGCCACATGTATTATTTTATCCTTAGGTACCATATTTTCTTGGGTCCTGATTTGTTAGTTCTACCAAAACTCTGGTTGAATTTTGGTTTGACAGAGTAATCACGACTTGTATATTTTATGTCATGTGTGTGCCCATATGTAAAGTGTGAGTCAAGTGGAGTATGCTTTATAACTAAATCCATGACATTTTTTGGTGTAGGAACCTTACCTCGATATCCTATCCCTTTTCTGCCATTTCTGCTAACCCCATAGATCATTGAAGCCTTTGCTTCTGTCTATGTTTTTAGCTAGAAACTTCTGAAAGCTGTGATCATACTCTTTCATGATCTCATCAGCATTGTTGGGAGTTTCATGGATTGTTTCCTTCTGAGAGTTATGCATTTGATTTTCTAATTTTGAAATTTTATCTTTTAACTCAGAATTCTCCAATTTGAGACTCTCAGTCTTATCAGAGTCAGAAGCAAGATTCCTTTTCAGGTTTCTGAATTTGACTCTGATCTGCTGATACCTTTCCAGAATTTCATTAAGGCTTTCTGCTAGTTCAGCCTTGGTAAAATTAATAGTAAAGTCAGGGAATACCTCTTCTGTATTTGATTCAGAGTCTGACTCAGAAGCTTCATTGTCTTCAGATACGTTTTCCATGAGAGCTATGTTTGCTCTTTCATCATCTGATTCTGAGTCAGCTTCAGATGTATCAGAATCAGCCCATGTAGCCATGAGACTCTTCTTCTTTTCTTTGCCAAACTTCTTTTTGGGATTCTCCTTCTGAATCTTTGGGCAATCACTTTTGTAGTGCCCTTGCTCGTCACACTCATAACAGATGATGTCTTTGTAGTTTGGCTTTTTGTATCTTGAGGAGCCTTCAGATCTTTTGTTTCCAGAGGAGGATTCTGACCTTCTGTATCTGGAGGAAGATTCATTCTGATTTTCTGATCTTTTGGGATTCCTGAACTTCCTTTGCCTCTGCTTCCATAGTTGGTTCACCCTTCTAGAGATAAGAGACAATTCATCTTCTTCTGATGAGGATCCATCAGAGGTTTCTTCCACAACCTGCAAAACTTTGGAGTCATATTTTCTGTTAGATTTTAAAGCTAATGGCTTACCCTTCTTTTGAGGTTCATCTGCTTCTAGCTCTATCTCGTGACTTCTGAGGGAGCTGATAAGTTCCTCTAGAGAGATTTTGTTGAGATCCTTGGCTAGCTTAAGTGTTGTGACTATTGGCCTCCACTGTTTTGGCAAGTTTCTGATGATCTTCTTGACATGATCAACAGTGGAATATCCTTTGTCAAGAACTTTTAGACCAGTAACAAGAATTTGAAATCTTGAAAACATAGCGTCTATAGATTCACTGTCTTCCATCTTGAATGCCTCATACTTATGAATGAGCGCAAGGGCTTTTGTTTCTTTGACTTGAATGTTGCCTTCACGCGTCATTCTCAGAGAATCAAACATATTCTTAGCAGTTTCTCTGTTTGATATTTTCTCATATTCTGAATATGAGATAGCGCTGAGAAGAATTGTTCTGGCCTTGTGATGATTTCTGAACTCACGCTTTTGCTGATCAAACATCATTTTCCTGTCAATCTTCTGACCACGTCCATCCACTGGGTGCGTGTATCCATCAGTCACCATGTCCCACAGATCAGCATCATGGGCCAGAAAGAAACTCTCAATTCTGTCTTTCCAGTAGTCAATGTTTTCTCCATCAAAGACTGGAGGTTTGCCACTGAATCTGTCCCTTTCTTCATTGTTGTTATTGCTCATGTTTTGACTTGGTCCTGCCATTGTGTTTTGCTGACACTGGATCTTGTACTGACACGGTTAAGTGTTAAAGCTCAGAACCAGGCGCTCTGATGCCAATTGAAGATGTGAAAAACACAAGAAGGGGGGTTGAATTGTAAAACTTAAAACAAATGGCTTAACAACACAATATTTTTATCCTGGTTTGTTTGATCTCAAACTACTCCAGTCCACCCGTCAAGGTGATTTCGCCTCTCTCCAACGAGGTCTTAATCCACTATTTTCAAAGGATTACAATAGCTACTTTAACAAATGTTAAAGTCTTCTTGAGTACAACCACATACCAGTTTATCTCAAGGAAATCTTTTACAAATGAATTGAACTAGTGTATATGTTGTTTTCTTACAAAACTGTACATCACAACTGTGATAATTACACAAACTAAGATTGGAATAAAATGACTTTGCTAAAGCTTTGAATGAGCGTGGTTTGAATAGCTTTGCAAATTGAGTGCGTACGTCCGTGCTTCTTTTCACAAGCAGTCTTGTTTATATAGGCAAGCAAGGATACGTTGTCCATAAAGCAGGTTTAATGATAATAATGCACTTTCCTTTTGTAGAAGATTTTTGTCTGAAGAAAGCCGTTAGCATTTAATTCAGTCTTGAATGCCTAGTAACGCTTTAGAATCTTCTTTGCTGTATCTGCTGATAACGCTTCAGAGTGTAGATGACTTAGAAAAGATGTCTTTGATCAGAGTCAGAGTGTATTTGATTAGGCACAGATTCTGGTCATCAAACTTTAGTGTTTCAGCGTGTAACATAGATTTGCTGATCTTCTGATGCTGCTTCTATTCTGATGCTGATTCCATCAGAGTGCATGTACATAGCATAATTTTCAGGAGCATAATTGTTCTTTGTGTATACCTTAGAAATAATTTTATTCTTTGTATTTTGTTATCATCAAAACTTTACTCAAGGATTGTAGAATCAAACTATGTTCTAACACGATCGAGATCGGTTGCGCTGCTCAAGGATTTGTTCACTGAAAATGGTAAACTCGTACCATTTCTCTTTTGAATATGTTTGCAGTCGTATTTCTTTTCATTTTCATTATTGTTTTTAACAATTCTATTTTTATTATAAGTTTGTGCGCAAATGTTCTAATAATCTTTCACTCTTGAGAAATGTTCTGTTTTCGATGTGCAATTGGTGTGTAAGATGTTATGTTTATTTTTCGATCCTTTGTAGTGATTTTGACTTGATGATATCTTACGATGTTTCTTGGTTTAATCACAAGAAAGGGTTTAAGTCTAGGGCTTCTATGACATGTTATGTTTGTCAAGAAAGTGGTATGAAGATTTCTATGAGGCATCTGGTATGTAAACTTTTCACATCTGGTTTAATGACTTGTCTTAATATTGTTGAGTGATTGAGTTCTTCAATTTTGTTCTGCCTCTAACTTATTTCAAATTTCTTGATTTGTTACTGTTTTCATCTTATCATCTTATGTAGGTTTTTGTTAATTTTAGATTACTAGATTTAAAATTCTAGATTTGTTAATTTTTGAAACTGACAGTTTATATTTCACAAATGCAAGTTTTTTGGGCCTTTGGATTTGTGAATAAGATTACTACTTTTGGAAAAACAGTTGGATTTCAGGTTTGATAATTAGCCCCTTAATCTAATTTGGATTTATTTTATATGTTATGGACAAAAGCTTATTCCATACACAACTGTTTAGGCACTGATGCAAATCTCAGATGTTGAAACTATGACTTTCGCAAAGGATGCTTTGGAAGGAAGAAGCATACCTAGGTGACACTTATATTACATTATACACTACTACAAATAAGGGAAAAGACATCATTTTTTTGGCATAGACAACGCTTAAAAGCGCTGCCTATACTGGCGTTGCTGTAGGTAAAGACATCGCTTTTTAAAATGCAAAAGTGCTACCTTATGTCCCCTTTAGGCAGCGCTTCGTTTGAAAGCACTTTTATTGTCACCTTTAGGTAGAACTTTTTCTTGAAAAGCACTTTCTATTTCCCCCCTTTAGACAATGCTTTTAAGAGCGCTTTTAGGCAGTGCTTTTTGTTCTCTTTTAGACAGTTCTTTCTTTAAAAGCGTTTTCTATTCTCTACTATAGGCAGTGCTTTTGTATACAAAGTGCTTTCTATTATCCACTCAGGCAACGCTCTTTTGTCAAAAGTGCTATTTATTGTGCATGTAAATGGCATCGGTTTTTTGGTTAAAGCGTTGGCATATGTCTTATTTTTAATAAAATGGCATCATATATTTTTTAGAAGTGCTGACACAACATGAAAATTCATATATACAACACATTGTTAGATTCACAAAACATAATTACAAACTCCATCAACCCTTAATTCACAACAACTTCTAGAACTATTCAAATCCAATACAAAACATCACAACAACAAAATTTTCTAAGGTATATAATCCAAATTTGCATATTACCAATATATATACCAACACACACTAGCAAAAAAACTATGAACTTGTCTTCTGCACATATCAACAACTTTTAGTAACTTGTTATCTCTATCTTCTGCACCTATCTGAAATAAAACCAATAAATTAAAAGGCATCAGAATCAAGCTATATAACACATAAATCTTATAATCATTATAATTAAACACAAACCTTATAAATATTCCTATATACCATTATTCATCAAGAAAATCATATTTTTATCAAAATTTATCATAAACCTTTATAATTCAACACAAACCTTTAATTCTACACATAAACCTTATAACTATTATAATTCAACACATAAATCTTATAAAAATTATAATTCAACACATAAAACTTATAACCATTATAATTCAACACAAACCTTTAATAACAACAAATCCACTTCCAAAACCTTTAACTTCTAACGATTCACCAAACATAATTACAAATTTCATCAATCTTAATTCACAACAACTTCTAGAACTATTCTAATCCAATACAAAACATCACAACAACAAAAATCTCCAAGGACCATAAACTTCACACAAAATAAAGAAAGACAATACCTTATATAATTATCATCTCAAGAATGTACTGACACTAGTCCTCCTTAATTTCTTCCAGTTTATCTTTCGAGTAAGTAGCACACTTGAATCCATCAAAGTACTACATAATATAATATAATATAATATAATATAATATAATATAATATAATATAATATAATATAATATAATATAATATAATATAATATAATATAATATAATATAATATAATATAATATAATATAATATAATATAATATAATATAATATAATATAATATAATATAATATAATTAAAACTAATTAATTAGATTGAATATCTGTTAAATATTAAAATAAGTCCTAACTTATAAATCCATACCATGTTTGGAATCTCTATTTGTTCTAAAAGAATAATTTCTTTCATAAACCTCAATACGAAATAACTACAATCTATACCATTAAGCTGATGAGGACACCACACATAGAAAAAAATACGAATATATATTAGAATATATAGTTTAACTTGTTTTATCAAGTAGCATCACTATTATAATCAAAATTGTGAAAATATACATGCACTCTGATCCATGTAATGTTGTTTTCTTTACTCTTTGGTACTTGAGCTTGTCTTTGTGATTGAAATATTGGTATAGCTCTAACAAAAATATAAATGAATATTTAGAACAACCTCACATAAATAAATAAATATACACACGGATATTTAGAACAATCTCACTTACGTATCAATCATCTTCTTCATATTTGGGTATTTTGTTTGATCATCAATGAACGAATACAAATAATATACTATTTCTCTTATAGGATTAATCGTAACCAACAACCAGTGTCCACTGTAAAATAAAACAAATGTTTAGATGGAAATTTTCTACACAACATCCAAAGACGAAAAATTATAATAAATGAAGTTATAATGAAAATATAACCCATGGCTAGTATTATATGGTAAAAGAAACAACTTTTTGTATCTTTGTTGGCCATAAATCCATCGACTAAGTACTCTTTAATTGGATCTGGAGTTTGATCGATTAATCATACGTTGATAAAGTTGGGAGATAAGAAAGAGAGTCTTTATGTCAATTGACGCGGGAGCATCAATTTGGCATACAAGAACCTTAAATAAAAACAAAATTAACATTAGACTATTAATTGAAATAAGTAAATAAATTTTTCGATTAATTAAATAAAATTGACCGGAGTACCTGATGTATAACATCGATGCCTAATTCAGTATGATGAAAAATCTGATCCATATCCTCTTTAGCAAGTGTTCCGGTACAAGAAAAACCAAAAATAACTTCCTCCATAGGTATATCACGAACACCACCTTCCATCACATATGTTGTTTCTACATATGTTGTTTCTACATATGTTGTAAGGCACGACCTAAATCGAGAAATATATGTTTTTTTTAAGCTTGGTCTTTGCAAGATCCTGTTTTTTTTGGACATTTTGCTAAATTCAAGCTTCTTATTCCTGCTGACTTGTTTCAACTCTTGAACATGAATCTAAATATCATATAAGTTAGGTAATATATAAGATCATGACGCTTTTAATTTTGGAGGATAGAATTAACATTTTCTATGAATATATATCAATGTACCTCTTTTTTTGATGCAACTGACTCAGTGTGCTGCACAATCCCCTTATCTTTTGATTTGGATTTTGTAGGAGTCTAATATTACCATGTAAATAAAATGTACGTCAATGTAAGAATAACTTACATGGCTCGTAAAACATTTTAATACTCAAAGGTTCATAATGGTTTTCAACATACCGCATCATCTATGAAAATAAGGTTTGACGGTCATGCAACATACGATCCTATTGCATCTTTCATCAATGTTGCATCTGAAACATCGCCAAGTATAGGTAATAGTGCATCCCCCTCTAAAGCAATATCAATCGATACTTTCAAAAATCTAGCAGGGCGCGGTTTATGGTGAAGCACATCTCCCAAAGTGTTATGCACTTTTCCCTTGCCAACCATGCAATAAGTCGGTGATGATAAATAGAGTTGACAAGGTGAAATGCCCTAAACCAATAATAAATATGAAATTTTTAATGTGTATATATGTCAATTAAAAAAATTGTGCTAATTTAATTTCATAATGATATATATAATTACCTCGAGAATTTTTTGTTGAAAATTACAATTGATATTATCTTTGTCGCTAGTATCTTTAAACTCTGAACATTACCTTTCTGACATATATCTTTCTTTATCCTTTTCCAATTCACAAACTTTAGATTTTAATATCTCCAACTCTTCCATCACTTGTTTATTGCTAGGACTTTTACTCTTTGGCTTCTTATACAAGGTTATTGGAGTGACCCCTGCTCCCTTATCCCTCACACAACCGAAATACTCTTTCACATTTAATACTTGACTTAGTATGCTCGTGCAATCATGGTCTCCATCTAGAGACAAAGTATAAGATGGATTCTTCTGAAATTCATATGCATATCGAAAAATATTAGTGGGTATTAAAAGCATAAATATTACATGTTATTAAACTTTTGATTTAATTAAATAAATAATATTATACTTACACATTTCTCAAAAACTTGTTGAACATCTTCCTTAACAACTTCATCCTTACCCATACGACTAGCCTTCCATAAAACATGTTCTGGAAGACAAATAATAAGACAAATAATAAGATCAATTGCAACACATGGGGAACAAGTATATATAGCATATCATTTATATATACTTACTATTCTTTGCTCTAAGCGTGCATATCTCAAACACCCTTTTTTTGTATGGATAAGCGAGTTTTGATGCTCGTTGGCTATTTATGTCACTTACATCCTGGATAAACAAGTTTAAGTCATAATAGAACACCCGTGGAACAAGTATATAATACAATGTTCATGATGAATTAACATTACATGGAAATCTGGGGTATTTCATTTGGCTACAAAAGTTTCTCATTCTTCAGGTGAAATCAAGTCTGCATACTTATTTGGACGTTTTGCTTCAATAAAATTTCCTTCGGCATCCCTAAGAAACTTGTTTCTTAAAAAAGATCGAAACCTTCTCCATCTTCTTCCGGCCAATTGAAGAAAATATTTTTTTGTGTGAGGGAAAATTTCCTCTACTATTGTTTTAATGATGTCAAAACATTCTTCGCATCTTGCATTTATGCTCCTATTATTGGTTGGATCTTTGGTAAATTTGAGTTTGGAAATGGATGGCATGAAACTCCTTGAATTAAAGAAATTTTGGCCACTTCAATTGTTTACTTCGACTCGCATAGTTGGTGAGTCGATTCATGGACTAATCAATGACTTTTCACCTGGCTCGGGACTGCTCGCGTCAACTCTTCTGGTTGACTCATACTGGGAGTGAAATTCCTTCAGGTTGCGTCGATGCATGCACTGGTGTGGTTGACGCATCTCCTATTTTCAAATTATCTCATCAAGCTCGGGTAGCTCATGTGGACTCCCCATCCTGTATGAGTCGACACATCGCTAAAATTCTCTATTTTTCTACTACATTTTTGGTCTTGACTATTTTGTAACAATATATATATATATATATATATATATATATATATATATATATATATATATATATATATATATATATATATATATATATATATATATATATATATATATATATATATATATATATATATATATATATATATATATATATATATATATATATATATAGGTTTGAATTCATCATTGAGAGTTAACAAGAAAAAGTGAAAGATATACACTAACTTCTCATCCTCTTTATCCTCTCCTTGCATTCTTCAACAATTACACATAACAATTTTTGTTGATTAAAGTGCAGAGTTATGGTGATAACGTTTAAATTGAAGATTGATTTCAGATTTGGGTTGAGAATTGAGTGGGTTTTTTCTTGAATAAAATCGTTCATTTTTTTTCTCTAAGATCCGTGTTGGTGCAGGGGGTTTTTGCACAAGTCTTTGCTTCATTGAATTCAGCCGAGTGAAAAGGTTGAGAAATAGTGGGTTTGCTCAATTAAGTAGCGGTAACCAGAGGATTATGAAGAAATATTTGGGGTCAAACGTCTTGTGATCGAAATCAGCGGAGTGAAAGATTTGTAGAATGAAGATTTCATGAAATCAAGTAGCGGTAACCAGAGGTTTGTCGGAAGAGTTTGGCATACTTGGTTTGGTTTGAGCCAAGGGGAGAGAAGGAAATAGTTTCATCTTTAACAATTGGTTTATGTGTAGTGAATACTAATGCTTCTCTTGTAACACTTTGCAACTTAATATCATATATCTCAATTCTAGATTTTAAAATTGGGGGGCAAACGTACCCTACGCGAGGATGACAAGGGGAACTGCATTAACAAATCCATTGTTGTTTCTCTTTCCCTATCCTTTTATTTTTGTTTGTTATAATTTGTATGGTATCGATTTTTCAATTCATTTTACCATGATTGTAGTGATTTAAACTTAGTTAATAATAATCATAACAATCACTTTGATTGTTATCAAGGAAAGTGCATCACTATAATTAAGTAAAATTGAACTTGTCGTGCTTTTGCACACTAAGTGTTTGATAAATTGACTAACACACAAATTTGTGATATTGTCAAGTTTTATCTTAAATAATTCATTGGAAGTAGTAAGTACTCATTAATATTGCTTAAGTGATTTATTAGTAAGTAATCATATTGATTCATTTCTCATCATAAGATATCCAAACGATATTGCATATCCGATCTTTTCAATAACTGATCGTTTAGACGATTTTGATTCGGGAAGCTTTCGCATAATTTCAAAACAACTTTTAAAAGCACAATTTTTTAAATAAAATATTTATCCAACCACCCTTCTAGATCCGTCCTATTGTCTAACAAGTGGTATCACGAACGCCAGTTTATCTAGTGCTTCGTGTGATACGGTGGGAGAACTGACTTGAGGTTTTGCGTTTGTATTCACAAATGTTTCGGTTGAGCAAGAGTCGCCACAGACTTTTTATTTTATCCTAAGGAAAGGTTAAAAAGCACAGAAAAAACCTTTGAGATGATTTCTTGGGTTCGGGGAGTAGATTATAGAAAGGGAAGGTATTAGAACCCTTTCTATCCATGGTTATCCATGGGCTCTTAGTTACTTGCTTAGATCACTTGCCTTTGCTTTTCAGTTGTTTGAAATGGTGCTTTGTGTGTGTGGTTTTGAAAATGTTTTGAAAATGTTTTGAAAAAGATGCCTTGTCTAGGCAACCCTTGTAACAATTCTTTACTCGAATGTTTTAAAAAAGGTGTTTGTCTTTTGAAAAGATATTTCAAGGTTTTGAAAGTTGTTTTTGAAAGTTGTGTTATGGAGTGTGTTTTGAAAGTATGCAAGTGTGTTTTGCAAGTTTGATCAAGTAACTAAGAGTTGTCTACCCCTAAATTTACTCAAAGATCTTTCCTATGTTTTAACCCTTTTAACAGTGTTGTTCCACCATTGTATTTGGTGGACAATCTTGTGTTAGGATGTTAACGGGACGGGCACGGGTCATCGTTTAGACCATGAATGCAATAGTGCCAAGTGTCTTTAGCAATTTTTCTTAAGGGACTTGATCATTCTTTAGGCAACTTCGAAAGCGTCATCGAGGGATTATGATCATTTGATTTGTTTTGTTTTTCCAAAGAACTCAACATGCAAACATGGCCCATTTTGGAAGTCAACAAGTGGAGGAACCCTAGGGGTGCAAGTGTGAATTGTGTATTGGTTGTCATGCATTTGTCTTGTATTAGGTTATCTAGCGGTTGATTTTGAATCTTCGCATACAAACCCTAATTACTATGCAGTATATAGAAAGCGATGAATTGCGGGAATTTAAAGTCTAAGCTATTACAAATAAGTATCCGGGAATGGGGGTACAAATGTTTACAAATGGGGATGAGTCTTATCAGGATAGTAGTGTCCAAATAATATTTACAACCAAATCGAATCGCATTCTCAATGTAAAGTATATCAATGTATAAGAATAAAAGCAATGTATCAAAAGTATTTGTGAAAGTGTATGTGATTATTTACAAGTGATGCAAATATTAACCTAATGTATTATTAAGTATTTATTTATTTTTATGTTTTTTTTGTTAATGTTATATGAACAAAAGTTTTAATTAAAAAAAAGGGAATATTCGACCTTAAAAAAAAGTCTATTTTTTATGTATTTTATTGATATTAATGTTTTTTTAGGAGGTTTTATAAAAGTGATTTATTAAACAAAGAAAAGTTTTAAAGGGAAAAGTATTTAAACTTAACGAAAATCTATTTTCATGTATTTTTATTAATGTTTTATATACAAGAAAATTAATAAAAGTATTAGTTTGAATAAATAGAAAAAAAGAAAGGAGTTAAATGGGCTTTATGAGGAAATGTATGGCCCAAACAACAAAAAGAAACTGATTCAAAATTGGAAAAAGGGGGGTGCGCCAGATTCAGTTGGGCTTGGGGCTTTTTGTGGGGGAACCGGCCCAATGTGTTTAACAAATTGTTGTTAGGGTTTGTTTGTATTCATCTCAGAATTAGGTTTTCATCTTTGGAACGAACGGCGCCGCTTCTCCATCTTTTGCTTCGTTGTCCTCTTCATCTTCTCAAGCCATGGCTTCTGAACGAACTCTCCTCGCCTCAGGCTATCATGCGCCACCTCCACTTCCTCTCTCTCCATGGGTGTACCAAGTGGTGACAAGAAAAGGTATGGTCCTGTTTCTCCTTCATGCGCTTTAAGGTTTCAAGTTTTGCATGTTTTATTTTTGTGTTCTGATCTTTATGTATTATTTATGTTTATGTGAGGCGTGAAAAGAAAAAGGAATAGGAGATTATACCTTTGGAGAGGAGACGGAGGAGGACGGAGGCGCTTCCGGTGGCCAAGGCGAAGGAGTATGTGATGCTGAGAGCTTGCTCTGGTAACCTCGTATCTTACTTTTGTTAGGTTTAGTGATGAGTAAATCCTGAAAACCCTGTTGTCCTTGTTAGGATATTTGTTCTTTGATTTCTGAGATGCTCGCTTGCTCTGAGATACTTGTTGTTGAAATGTTGATGTTGTTGAACCTTGTTGTTCTGATATTGATGATTTTGATATCTGAGTTGCCTATTGTTTCACTTCTGGCTTCTTCCTCTCTTTTTTGGCTTTGATTCTGAGTTGGCTTTTTCAATGATGGTTATTCTGAGATTGTTTGCTTATTGATGTTCTGATAACTTGATGATATTGTTTGAATCTGAGTTTGTTCCTGGGCTTGCCTTGAGCTTTGATTGCTAACCCTATGATGAACTTATTCTGAGGGTTTAGGATTTGTTTGATTCTTCTGAGTTTGTTTGGATATTTGGTTTGGACTTGCTTGAAAGCTTTTGTTGAAGGTTTATTAGTTTGCTTTGACAGGCTTAAGGTTTAGGCTTTAGGCTTGAGACAATTTGGAATTTTGTTTGAAGTTTATGTGTTTGGTAGCTGTAACAGGTTTTGAGTTTTGTTTGAATAAGGCTTGAGGCTGGTTGGAGGCAAGCTTAAGCAGGCTTGGTGTTTTGACACAATTTTGACTTGAAGCTTGTTTTGGAGGCAGGCTGTTTGTTGTGATAAGCTGGCTTTTGAAACTGAGTTTTTAGGCAGGTTGATACAGTTTGGTGGTTTGTTGAAGGCTTATGTTTATGCAGGCCTGAAACAGGTTGGAGGCAATTTGTTGGTAACAGGCAGGCTGTGTTTGCTTGCTTGAAACTTATATTTTTCTTTATGTGTTTTCTGCCTCCTTTTACAGTGTTCTGATATGTTTGTTTTATATCTCCTTAAGCCTTAAGCCTGCAAAACTGTAAGCCTTTCTACTTCTCTCTCTCTCTCTCTCTCTCTCTCTCTCTCCACAGATGAAAAGCATTTTTTATTGCTTTAGATTGTACTTACTCTGAAAAAGTGCTTGGCTGGGAAATGATGAAGAATTTGAAATATGTTACTTGCATTGTTAGCTTTGCTCTGTGTACTTTCTTCTTTTTCAAGATTTTATGCATATCTTTGATATCTTCTTTGGATAGTTTTGACAGCTTTTGGACAGTTTGGTTGACATTTTGGACTTGGTTAGGCATTTTTTATGTTTGCATATGTGCAGTTCAGTTTGGACTTTGTAATTTGTTTGGCATATTCAGTTTGTCCATTTTGACATTTTTGTTGACACTTTGCAATTTGAAATTATGCAGCCTTGTACATTTAATTAATTCCAATGCTTGCAAACATTTTCTTTCCCTCTTTGTGAACCAAGAGTCTTCTTGTGATTTGCAGAGAGGGCGAACAAACTGATTCCGGCCAACACTTTTAATGATGAGCTTTAATTATGTGTCTGCCTTTTTAATTCATCTGTGTTTGACTTCTCTCTTCTCTTTTTGCAGGTAAATATCAATTGAGCAATGGGGAGCAGCAGTAGAAGATGAAGATTTAGGAGATTTAGCATATAGTTTTAAATTACCTTTAATCATTGTAACAGTATTAATGTAAACATCTGTAAATAAATTTACAGTGTTCAAATAATAATTGTAACAAACAATTAAAGAGGAATAAAAATCCTTCTTTGTCAGATATTTATTTAATTCTTCTGCATTCATTTATTTAATTACTTTAATTTCTTGAATTATAATAATTGGAAATTATCCAATAATTTTAACTTAGAAATTATAAATAATCAATAAACGTCCGGCGTTCCGAATAACCAAAAAAACATCGCACAGTTAAACAAGCAACGTCCATATGTCCTTTATTTCATTGATTAGACCAAACACTTCAAACTCTCAATCAGAAGCCTCAGCCCATATCCCAGATGTTTAGACCTTGAGAAACAAACAGAAATCTTGAGCAAACGTCAAAGCAGTGTAACAACCAATTAAAACACTGTGGATTCAAATTCTTCTGAAACTGCACGTGCAAACCCTAATTCTTGATTTAATGTCAAAGAAGCGTCTGCCTGATCAAACCCTGAGCCAAACTCAAACAAACCCTAGCAACCTGCTTGAACTGATTCAAAAGTTAATGGAAACCTTAATTTTTTCCGACTGATGAGAAAAGTCTGTTTGACCGGTTCTTAAGCCAATCTAAAAAATCAGGAAAAGCCTGAAGCTGTGATTTCTTGTGAAAAAGAGAGAGGGCAAATTTTGGGGTACAACACTTCGCATATTACTTTTTAGAAAATGGAGAACGATCCAAAAGGGGTGTACAATAGAGCGCCTATTTTCACCGGTGAAAATTATAGTTATTGGAAAGATTGTATGTGGGTGAATATTAATTTTGTTGATAGAAAAATATGGGGAGTCATCGAAAATGGTCCTATTGCAATAACCATGACCAATGCCGCTGGTGCCACCATACCTAAACTGGAAGCACAATGGAAAGATGATGATGAGAAAAATTATAGCTATGTTTGAAAAGCTAAAAATATGCTCATATCATCTTTAGGTTTTGATGAGTATTTTAGAGTCTCCCATTGTGCTACTGCTAAGGCAATGTGGGACGCATTACAAGTTGCCCATGAGGGAACTAATGATGTCAAATTATCTAGAATCAATACCTTAACTCAAGAGTTCGATCTCTTTCACATGAAGCATGGTGAAACCATTGCAGACATGCAAAAGAGATTCACTCATATAATCAATCGCTTACATACACTTGGTCATACCACTTCCAATGTTGTTGTTACTAACAGAATTTTGAGATGTCTTAACAGGGAATGGAAACCTAAGGTCACGGCGATTAAGGAAGCTAATGATTTAACGATACTTGATGTTACAACATTGTTTGGTAAGCTTCAAGAACATGAGCAAGAGCTCATAAATCTCAACAAACACAAAGAGAAGGAAAAGAAAGAAAAATCAAGGGACATGGAAAAAGTATATCGTGTTAAAGGCTTCAAGCTATAAGTCATCCACCAATTATTCATGTGGAAGTCGTTCAAGTGATGATGATGGAAGTTCGAATGAAGATATGGGGTTATTTGTGAGAAAGTATCATAGGTATCTTCGAAAGAATGAAGTCCAATATTCGAATAAGAACCTCATCAACTATAGACATCAATCTAAACCCTCAAATCAAGATGAAATTAAGAAATATAAGTCAAGAGGATCATGTTACAATTATGGAAAACCTGGTCACCACAAACCGGATTGCCTATTGCTCAAGAAAGACAAAGGAAAAGACAAATACCAAAAGAGATCAAATAAAGCCAGGAGAGCATATATTGCATGGGAGAGCGATAGTGAAGCTTCAAGCAAAAGAGACTCTAGTGATGAAGAAGAAACGGACAACCTTTGTTTTATGGCTCATCAAAAGAATAAAAAGAATGTAACTCATTCTAAATATGATCATGTTTATGAAATGTCTTACATTGAATTGCAAAATTGAAAATGACAAAGGTTTTTGGTTTACATGGGCTGGATGTGAAACTTGTCATATTTGGCAGAGAGAGGTTAGAAATCTTAAATATAAATTAGACAAGGCTTTATAACCTAATATTACTTATGCTATTGATAACGATCAAATTTTAGAAGTAGCATGAATAGTCCTTATAAAAAATACACTTATGAGATAAGGGGTCAATCTAGCAAAAGTAATTATCCCCTAACCTTGACTTGTTTAAATTGTTGTAATAAGGGTTATACCATTGGTAAATGGCACTTTAGGAGATTTTTGGTTCCTCAAGACATTTCCAAATGGTTTCCCAAATGCAACCCTAGTATCACTCACACACAAGGACCCAATAGAAATTGGGTACCTATTTACCTTGTTTAAATTTGTAGGTGGAATATCTTGAGACTACAGAGAGAAGATGGTTTCTCGATAGTGGATGCTCAAGGCATATAACGGGTAACATCTCCTTACTTTTTGACTTTGTGGGCAAAAAGAAAGGATTTGTAACCTATAGTGACAATAAAAAGGGAGTTATACTCGGAAAAGGCAGTGTAGGTAATCTCTCTTCTACTTCTATCTTTGATGTCCTTTTAGTTGAAGGTCTTAAACACAATCTTATTAGAATTAGCTAATTGTGCGACAAAGGATACAAAGTCTCATTTTCAAAATATTGTTGCATAATTGAAAACGATGATAAGAAAAATGATATGTTTAAGGGCTTGAGGATAAATAATGTATACATGCTTGACTTGAATGAAGTATCATTGACTGGTACTAAATGCCTAGTCTCCATGAGTAAAGAGTCTTGGCTTTGGCATAGGCGTTTAGCACATGTCAACTTTGACTCGCTAAATAAATTATTTTCAAAATATTTAGTAGTCGGTCTACCCAAAATAAAATTTTTTAAAGATCAGTTATGTGATGCGTGTTAAATGGGGAAGCAAACAAGGATCTCATTTAAATCTAAAAACATGGTTTCTACGTCGAGACCCCTTGAACTTCTTCATATGGACCTTTTTGGACTATCTAGAATAAAAAGTCTAGGTAGAAACTACTACGATTTTGTTATTGTAGACGACTACTCTAGATTTTATTGGGCTATTTTCTTAGCTAGTAAAAGTGACACTTTTTCGGCATTTGAAAACTTTTCCAAGATCTCTAAAAAAAAATTGAACACTAGCATTGTTACTATCCGAAGCAATCACAGTGGTGAATTTGAAAACCACATCTTTGAAGAATTTTGTGAAAAATACGGTATTGATCATAATTTTTCCGCCCCATGAACTCCACAACAAAATGGAGTGGTGGAACGTAAATACCGTGTTTTAGAAGAACTCGAAAGAACTATGATCAATGAACACATTCTTCCTAAATATTTTTGGGCCGATGCCATAAATACGACATGTTATGTTTTGAATAAGATTCTAATACGCCTTGTTCTTAACAAAACTCCCTATGAACTTTTAAAAGGTAGGAAGCCAAATATTTCACACTGCCATGTTTTCGGATGTAAGTGCTTTGTGTTAAAGAATGGTAAAAAGAATCTTGGTAAGTTTGACTCAAAAGCCGATGAAGGTATCTTTATCGAATACTCTCAATCAAGCAAAGCATATAGAGTATACAATAAAAGGTTACATATCGTTGAAGAATCCGTGCATGTTTCCTTTGATGAATCTTATCCGAAATCGGTCGAAAAAGGTGTTGTTTTTGATGGTGCAAGTGTATCTTCAGAAAGCATACTAAAAGATCCTAAAGAAAGTGACTCTAAACCTATAAAAGTTAAGGAGAAGCTGGATCAAGTAGTCGAAGAAAGAGAGGAAGATCATCCAAGTAATGAAAGTGATCTTCCTTTGGATTGGAATACCTCTAAGGATCATTTCATCGACAACATTCTAGGAGATATCTCAAAGGGAGTTACCACACAGTCTAAGATAAGTAACTTTTGTTATCATTTTGCTTTCGTCTCTCAAATTGAGCCTATAAACTCCAATGACGCCTTACTCGATGAACATTAGTTTTTAGCTATGCAAGAGGAACTAAATTAGTTTAAGAGAAGTGAGGTTTGAGACCTTGTCCCTCCTCCACGAGACCATCGAGTAATTGGTACTAAATGGGTCTTTAGGAACAAATTATACGAAAACGGAATAATAACTCACAACAAGGCTCCTCTTGTTTCTCAAGGGTATAACCAAGAGGAGGCCATCTATTATGAGGAAACTTATGCTCCAGTTGCCCGACTCAAGGCTATACGCCTTTTGTTTGCCTATGCATGTTCACAAAATTTCAAGTTATTTCAAATGGATGTTAAGTGTGATTTTCTCAATGGCTACATTAATGAAGAGGTATATGTATCTCAACCTTCCGGTTTTGAAAATTTTGAGTTTCCTAACTATGTTTACAAACTTAAGCGTGCTTAGTACGGGTGTATTAGCAAATTCTTACTAGATCAAAGATTCTCAATAGGAAAGGTAGATACAACCCTTTTTATTAAGCGTCAAGGGAAACACTTTATTTTAGTTCAAGTTTATGTAGATGACATTATATTTGGATCTACTAACATGTCTTTGGTCAGGGAATTATCTAAGCTAATGCAGGGAGAATTTGAAATAAGCATGATGGTGGAGTTAAAGTACTTCCTCAATATTCAAATCAAGAAACTAAATGGAGGGACTTTTATAAGCCAAACAAAGTATTGCAATGAGATACTCAAGCGCTTCGATATGGAAAACTCCAAAGTAATCGACACTCAAATGCCTACGGAGGTGAATTTGGACCGAGACCAAAATGGTAAGCCCGTCGATATTAAAAGGTATAGAGGTATGATTGGTTCCATTTTGTATCTTACCACATCCCATCCAAATATTATGGTTAGTGTTTGCATGTGTTCTAGGTTTGAATCATGTCCCAAGGAATCACATTTAAAATCCTTAAAGCGCATACTTAGGTGCCTTTGTGGTATATCGAACTATGGACTTTGGTTCTCCAAGGATGGTGATTGTTCTTTGGTTGGCTATTTCGACTATAACTTTTCCAATTGCAAATCAGATAGGAAGAGCACTAGTGGGACTTGTCATTTATTTTCAAACTCCTTAGTAAATTGGAATAGCAAAAATTAAGTTTTTTTTTGCTTTTTCAAATGCCAAGGTGGAATACGTTGCAACCGGTAATTATTATGCCCAAACTTTGTGGCTCAAACAAAAATTGCTCAACTTTAATGTCAAACTTGAATGTATTCCTATTTTTTGTGACAATACAAGTGTCACTAACCTAACCAAGAATCCAATTTTTCACTCACACACAAAACATATTGAGATTAGACATCATTTCCTTAGGGATCATGTAGAAAAAGGTGATGTTGTATTCGAGCACGTTGATAGTAAAAATTAACTCGCCGATATTTTTACAAAACCACTCGTGAGGGAACCTTTCTTCCACATCTGTAGGGAACTTGGTGTTCTCGATATCTCGGATAGGTTGCAACTTGACTAAGTTGCATGTTATTTATTTTATGATTGTATATTCCTTCATAATCTATTATGTCTAATGCAAGCGTTAGTGAGGGCATTCATCTTCAATCATCCATTGAGGTAATATCATTCTTTTCTCTTCGACCTCTCTTGATCATGTGTAAATGTTAAACTTGCTTTACAATATGTATTTCTCATCATTGACATATTTGATGTATGTGTAGGCTTTCTATGTATTGTATGAATGACATTAAATAATATGAAAATTTTGAAAATTGAAATTTGGACTGCATGTGTTGACTCGTGAGTTATAGCTATCGGCGCATACTGTTGTACCCCAAAATTTTCCCTCTCCTTTCTTAACACATTTCTCACCAAATATCTAAAATTCTCAAGGGTTCTCAAGAGTTTGATCAGACAAGCTCACCTCCCGAGCCTGAGCCTCCAAATTAGGGTTTTGACTGAGAATGACTAATCATCGACTTTTGACCTAATACATGACCTAACGGATTGAAACACAATCTCAAGGATTTAAACGCAACTTGTTGACCTAATTTAATGGCTCAGATCAGTTCTCAGGATCAAAGGTTTGATAGTCGAAATCTGGATCAACTGACGAAAAGTCAACCGATACACAAAAAGTCAAACTTTGACTTTTCGGTCAACATTAAATTTCAAAGATCAAAACTCATCAAGACCTATAAAAGTATCAAACTTGATCATCAAGAATCAAGAAAGTCAACAAAAAGTCAAAATTTCCAATACTTAGAAATTTTCTAAGTGCTTTTACACTTGATAATTTCATTACTTCATGACATTTTTCACCAAGATGCAAGATGATTCAAAGGAAACTTTCAACATGAAAGTTATAGATCTTGATTAATTCTACAACTTTGTATTAGAGGGTTGATGCTCATGAATCATGACATTTTCATCTAACACTTAGAGAAATTTTCAACAGGTTTTGGTCATTTTTCATCTCAAATTTTCAGCCAATTTTCATCAAGTTACAGTTTGATTTAGCCAAAGTAGTCAACATGAAAGTTGTAGACAATGTTTCAAGATTTCCAAAACATCAAAGAGCATGCATTTATCATACTTGATCTAGGAGATCCAAAGGCATGAAGTTAAACATCCATTCTTGAATTGCAAGTCATTTTGGTGAAGAACACATGATCCAATCTACATGCTATGCTGCATAATCTTATGTTGCAGGCCTTCTAACTTACAAATCTCGCCATAATTTAATGCTTACACAAACTTTTGAGCTATGGTCCATTTGATTTTAGCATTGTCTAAGTGATCTTTCCATTTTTGGAACAAAGTTGACATTGCCATTCTTGCAAAGTAGCTTTAATCACAAATCAGCTCTTCTGGAGCCTCTAACTTGTTCATTCTACACCCACTCAACACACAAAATTAGACAAGAATGCTTAAAGTGTCCAACAACTCTATGAAGCAAAGTACAAAGCATTGGAGCTATGATCTTCAAGCTTGCTTCAAGTACAAAGCCTATAAATAGAGAGATTTTTGCAAGATAAAAAAAAGATGAACAAGCCCTCAAAACTTCTATTCTCTCAAAAAACCAGAATTGTCCACAAAACCTCCACTTTTGAGCTTTGAAGCCCAAATCTTTAGACCTCTCACACCTTGCAAGTTTTGCCCAAACAAACCATCCAAATACTTCATATATATTATATAGAAGTCGTTCAAATACAAGAATAACTTCTGTAAAATCACTATCACCATCTTCTAAACTCAAAAATGGTACTTTGCAACTTGACTTGGTTGGAGTGATTAAACTAATTTTAGCATAAAGGGAGGATTGGAACAACTTCAAGAAGGTCCAAATGAGCTTGATCAATCACCACTTTGCACCCAGAAACATCCTCACATGTTCTAAAGTCTTCTCTTCAAGGGGTAAACTTTCTCAAACTGTAATATATTTATCCATACACCATTTGCTTTCATTTTCAAAAGGATACAACATGACATATCAAAGCCATAACTTAGAAAACAGCCAGGCTAGGGGCTGACACGAGTACCCATGTCAGTTCAATTGGGTTAGAAAACTTAACAAAAATGCAGGGCAAGGGCTGACACGAGTGCCCGTGTCAGTCAGAAACATGCAGAGCAGGCAGAGTAGGGGTTGGCACAGGTGCCCGTGTCACACGACACGGCCCGTGTCATTTTGGCTAGAACAAAAAATGTGTAGAGGAGCTAGGATAGGTCCTGACACGAGTGCTCGTGTCCATTGAAATGTCCTGTGTCAGATCAGACACCAAATTTCTTGATTTTGAGATTTTTTAGGTTATTTTGGAGATATTGCATTTCTTGCAGATGACCTAAAATCCTAAAACCTTTTTTCTAAAATGAGACATCAAAAAAATTTTCCAAAACAATTTGTGTTCTTTTAAGTTAACTTAGACCTAGTTTTTTTTCTTTAATTAAATGAACTACAAAACATTTTCTATCAAAAAACCCTAAAAACAATTTCTTTTCACTTTGCATTTTCTTGCGCATTTTTTACATTATGAATTCTATAATTGTCAAAGCCTTGTAATAGTAATTAGAGTTTAATTTATTTGTCATCCCCATTTATAAATTTGTATCCCCCATCCCTCAAAGTTGTAATAGCGTAGTACATTTAAATTCCGCAATTTATCGCTTTCTATATTATTGTCAATAATTAGGGTTTGTATGGCAAGATCTTAAAATCAATACTAGACAGCCCTAACCAAGACAAACACATGAAAAAAAAAACACTTTGCACATTTGTACCTCTAGGGTAACCCATACTTGTTGCCTCGGATAAAACTGTCATGTCCCTCGAACGCGGGATACTTTAGCAAAGACCCTCGATTACAAGATCGTAGTTCCTTAATGACCCCTCGATGTTGCCTTCGCTAAAACGATCTTATCCCTTACGACAAATTGCTAAGGTATCCTACCATGTTTCCTTATATGACTGTACGATGACCCACGCATGTCCCTTCACATCCAATGATATGGTTTCTTACTAGCTAATGGTAAGATAACACTATCTAAAGGAGGAGGGAAAAAACTAAGACTTTTTAAGTAGGTAGAACACTCGTAGTTGCTTGCTCACAAACAAAACCATCTTCACAATCACACTTTAAAACATATTTCCAAAAACAAACATGTCTTTGAACTATTTACAAAACTAACACTTTGTATACATTCTCGCCGAAACGAGAATCATTACAAAGTTCGCCTAAACAAAGGCGTTTTCAAAATATTTTCAAACTTACACCAAACACAAAAACATTTACAAAGCATTTCAAAGTGAGCTAGCAACTAAGAGCCCGTATATAAATATGGATGAAAAGGGTGCTAAAACCTTCCTTTTTCATAACCTACCCCCCGAACTCAAGAAAAATTCTCAAAAAGTCTTTCCTGTTCTTTTCACCCTTTCCTTTATTGGATAAAAGAAAAGTCAGTGGCGACTCTTGCTATCCACAATAATTGTGATAAAATGCAAAACACCCAAGTCAGTTCTCCCACCATATGACAGAACTGGCGACTCTGCTGGGGACAGACTTAAAAATGGGGTTACCTTAGATACTAGTTCACATTTATTGCTTTACTTGTTTGACTTGCTTGTTTTATATTTGTGGGTTATGCTTGGGTTTTTTACTTGTAAAGATCCTATACCCAAATTTTGGGGCATTAGGTAAGTAGCAATAGAACGTGGGGACTGTGTGGGGTATACCGACATGGTTGAAGCGATGGCTACGTTAATGTGACACATTTATTGGTACCAATATCCTTTGAGTCCATTCAAGGAGAATACGGGGCCACTATGTGGTGTCATGAAGCACTAACTAACCGTAGAACCTTAGTTGAACAACTTGGCCATTAGATAGTAGTGAGGTAGCTGACTTTGGTGCAGACTGAAGTTGGGTGATAATCGATACTACACTCATTGATATTTGACTTTCGGGATACTTTGGCCGCATTTTAGATGCTTGAGCTAAAACAATGCCCGATGAAGCAAGATAAGTGATATTGAGGCTTTTAGAACCCAGTTAATTTTTAGGACAGGTAGAACCAACTAAACTTCAAGAGGGTACTTACCAATAAACCCCATGAAAGCCTAAACCTAAGGCCTTGTGTGCTTTGTTTGTGCGTGATTATTTGCTCATAACATCATAACATCATGCCATAGCATTTTACTAACCATTTCAAGGACCTAGGGATTTATTTTTGTTCTATTTTATAGGATATGGCTTCCACTCGCAGAAATACCATCCAAATTCACTTCATAAGAGTGCCTCCTCAACTCAAAGAGTTAGCATCAAGGGTTCCTGAAAATTATCCGTTCACCAAAATATATGGTCGACTTCTCAATCTGGTTACCTCAAGCTTTGAAGAAGACATGATGAAGGTGTCTTTTCATTTCTTCGACCCTATACACCATTGTTTCACCTTTATTGATTATCAATTAGTGCCCACAATGGAAGAATTATCTCAACTACTGGGAATACTAGTCCTTGACCAAATACCATTCACCGGTTTAGAGGAAACTCCAAAGCCTGAAGTTATTGCCAAGGCCTTACATTTGAAGAGTTCTGACATTATAGCTAATTGGGAAACAAGAAGCGGGGTCAAAGGCTTTTTGGCTAAATTCCTGATGGAGAAGGCTCGTTCATTTTTGGATGTTTTGAATTTACAAGCTTTTGAAGAAATCTTGGACCTTCTAATCTATGGTTTGGTTCTCTTTCCTAACCGTGACCAACTCGTAGATGTGAACATTGTAAAAATCTTCCTTACTCACAACCCAATGCCTACATTGCTTGGGGACATTTTGCAATCTCTTCGTACTCGCACTATGAAGAAGCGAGGGACCCTCATGTGTTGCTTGCCTTTTCTGGCTAGGTGGTTTATTTCACACCTTCCTCGATTAATATTGAAGAATGAGCAAGGCTTAAGGTGGTCTTAAAGGTTGATGTCACTTTCTCATTCGGATATCCATTGGTACTCTCGATCTCAAGAATACTTTGCTATCATTCATCATTATGAGGAGTTCCCTAATGTTTCACTCTTAGGCGTTAGGGGAGTTATCACTTCTAACCCTTCTTTAGCCTTACGACAATTTGGCTATGCTCGAAAAGATGGTCCCCATGACGCACTCATTTAAGGAATTATATTCGACTATGAGAATGATGTCCAAGGTTATCATCGAAGGTTTGTGAATGCTTGGGGCATGGTGAGCAAGGTTGATAGCAAGACTTTGGGGAATAAGAATTCCATCCCCCTTGAACCTTATCTCAAATGGGTATGAGCTCGTGCTCAAAGTCTCATAATGCCATATCCTGTTATTCTACTAATAGTTATGGAGCCCGTTGCCGAAGGGGACGTTACTCATACCATTTTCCATCCTAATATGCATACTAACCTCGAAGAGTTGAAAAGATCGTGGATTCAACTCAAGGCGGAACGAGACACATTTGAAGCTCGATTCTACAAAAGCGAGAAGAAAGTGTTGGAGATAACAAGGCAACTCTACGAGGAGTAAAGCCTGAATGCTTACATTGCACCAAAGAGGATGCGTTCATGGGAGACTTGAGTTTTTTTGTTTTGTTTTAGGAGTTTACTTTGTCGTCTATTTAAAGACCCTGTTGTTTTTGTAATCCCAAGAGGCATTTATAATTCTGGAACTTATCAATGCAATTGTTGTTTTATCTTCTCTTTTTTTGGAAAATTTAAATTCCTTAAAGTCCTTGAAAACATTGCATCCACATAACATGCATCATATCATAAGCAGGTTTTTTAACATAAGTTTCCTCATCTTTTTACTATTTATTTCAGTATAAGATGGATCTCGAAAAAACCGTCAAGGACTTGCAGACTCAACACTCTAAGTTTCAAGAGACTCTACTCAACTTAGCAAAGGGTCAACAAGAAATGATGACACTTCTAATCACGAAGAAAAAGACCAAAAATAAAGTTGTTATCAACATGGGCAAAAGGTTCAAAGGCGTCTCCCGACAAGTTCAAATTGAAGAGGGTTCCTCCGAAGAGGATGATAATCAAAATGAAGATGCTAGAAGCACCCGTTATGGGATTGGAAACAATCAAATCCCTGAAGACGAGGATTATTCTAATGAGCAATACCCACCAGCCGATGACAAATACAAGCAGCTAGAAGACAGACTAAAAGCTGTAGAGATCTAAGTTGTGCCCGACTAGGACTTTGGTGACTTGGGTTTGGTTCTTGGGGTAGTCATTCCCCACAAATTCAAGATCCATGTTTTTGCTAAGTACGATGGTATCTCATGTCCGAATCTTCACCTAAGATCTTACGTCCACAAAATTCAGCCGCATACCGTTGATAAGAAACTGTGGGTGCACTTTTTTCAAGAAAGTCTATCTGGGACGCAATTAGAGTTGTTTTACCAATTAGAAGGAACTAACATCCATACTTGGGAAGATTTGGCCACCGCCTTTTACAGCCAATATCAATATAACGCTGATCTTGTGCCAACTAGGGTGCAATTTCAAGGAATGACCATGGGTTCAAACAAGGGCTTCAAAGAATACGCCCAAAAATGGAGAGACCTGGCTGGAAGAGTGCAACCACCTATCACTAATAGAGAATTGGCAGACATGTTTATGAGAACACAGACTAGTCCCTTCTTCAACTTGCTGATTGGAAGTTCATCATCTGGATTTATTGAATTAATCTTAACTAGCAAGAAGGTGGAAAGTGGAATTAAAAGTGGGAAGATACCCATGGCCTCCAACTCTAATGTTGTGAAAAAACCATTTACTGGCAAAAAGGAAACCAATGCCCTGTATGGGTCAAGAAGTCGTACGAAGAATGACCATCATCATTCAGTAGGGGAAGTATTGATTTCCAATACAACTCTAACTCAACGACCGTGTCAACAAAGCAATCAACAAAGGCCGGATGCCCAAAGAAGACAATTTTCTAGAATCAATATGCAACATTCTCAAGCTCTACAACACCTATTGAAAGCTGATTTGGTAACACTACAAAATCCCCCTTCTAACCCTAACACAACTTCTCCAAAATATAATCCCAATGCAAAATGTTCTTTCCATTCTGTTATACCCCAAAATTTTCCCTCTCTTTTCTCAAAGGCATTTCTCAAAAAAAGATCTCAAATGCTCAAGGTTTATCCAAGATTTGATCAGACAAACTCATCTACTAACACTGAGGCCAAATTAGGGTTTTGGTTTTCTCAAGAATAATTGAAATTCTAATGCCTCAAATGACTTGCATGGGTCATTATAGACCTCCAAGAATACTCATGTAAAATTCAAATCTTGAACCACATTTTTGCTCAGTCAATTGATCAAAATTGAGTTTAAAAGATCACAATTCATCAAGACATTAAAAAAATATGAAGCTTGATCATCAAGAAATCAAGAAAGTCAAAAGTCAATTTGAAAATTCAAACTTTTCAAGACTTAGAAATTTTTCTAAGTGTTTTGAACATGATAATTTCATAAATTCATGATATTTTCTCACCAAGATGCAAGATGATTCAAAGGAAACTTTCAAAATGAAAGTTGTAGATATTAATGATATCTAAAACTTTTCTTTTACTTATCAAGTCCTAGAAATGCTTTTATTTTGAATTATAAATTCGTGAAGTCATGCACTTTTTCTTAAACACTTGTGAAATTTTGACCTAGTTTGGTCAGGATTTTGACCTAACTTCTTGGCCAATTTTCACATAGTTCCCATTTGATTCTTCAAAAATGAAAAAAATGAATGTTGTAGAGGATCTTCCAAGATTTTCAAAATGTCCAAGAACTCATTAAAATCATTCTTGAGCTAGGAGAATCGAAGATATGAAGTTAGGGTTTCAAACTTGAATTACAAGGCATTTTTCATGAAGAACACTTTACCAAATCCATAGCTATGTTGCACAATCTTGTTTTGCAGGCTTCTAACTTATAAATCACTCCAAAATTAACTGTTTACACAACTTATTAAGGTATGGTCCAAGTGATTAAGCCATTATCCAAAGCAATTTGCCATATTTGGAAGAAAGTTACCATTCAATTCTCATAAAGCAAGCTTTATGCAAAGTCAACTTGTATTGAGCTTTGCACTTGTTCCTTCTGTACAAGCTTCCTCTACAAAGTCATATAAGCATGTTTAAAGTTTTTAACCACTCTAGATATCTTTGTACCTTGCCTTGAAACCATACTTGTCAAGCTTGCTTCAAAAATAAGTCAAAATCCCATAACTTGTGATATTGTGATTATGATCATTCCAGGTCTCCAAACCTTTCCCTATAAATTAATACACTCTTATCCAACTTAGGACATGAGTTTACAAGCCCTCAAAATCACTCAAACTCCCTAAAAAGTCAGAGTTGTATACAAACCTCCATTGTTGTCATTTCTGGCCAGAAAACCTCAAACATAAAATCTACTCGTGCGTTTGTAGTTCTAGTCAATCACAAAGCTTCTAATACACATATATATGCTATCCCTACACCTGCAACATAACTGTAACACCATCTTCCTCATCTTCCATAACTAAAAATATAGCATTGCAGTTGGACTTCTCCAGACTATTTCATCCACTCTCCATTCAAGCTAAGTATTGCATTAGCTTCCTAGGGACTCAAGGAAGCTAACCTGATCATTGCAGCATCTTGAAACAAGCTCAAACTCAAAAACACAAAGTCCATTTTTGAGGTAAGTTTTTTGACTTTTGAAATCTTTATGTAGACATTGTTAGCTTTCCATTTTCAAAGATAAAATGTAGACATCATACCCTGGAGCTAACCATGTCCTTATAATTCATTTATGTTGCCTGAGTAGAGAGAATTTTAGAGTTGAACTTTCTGAAAAAGTTAGGTCAAAATTTGGTACCATTAGAAATTCTCATTCATCTTTAATTTATAGCTTTAGTTATTTACATTTCTGGAATCGTGATGAAATTTGGAACAAGTTTGATGTTTACATTTTTGCAAATGGCTGAGAGATGAAGGAATTACAAGTTTGAAAGAAAATCATGTTGAAAGTCTGGCGTGATGTTGAAGATGACACATGCCTAGGATTGTTTTTGTAATATATACTTATGGTTTTGTATTAATAAACGGATGTATCACCACCCCAGTGGTTAAAGCGCGCGCCTGTTACCTTGTGACCTGGGTTCAGGTCCCAACGGTCCTTTTGGAATTTTCACATCATTTTTGTGACTTCCAGCGCGCCTTTGGGCCTTCCCATGCTGGGACAAGTACATTTTTGCTTTAGCACACCTCCCTGGCTACTCACATCAACGCAGGCCCAACTTGCATATTTTTATTTTGTTTATTTTTTCTGATAAAAAAAACTTGGGCCTAAGTCAACAAAAAAAAAGTTTTACTTTTAAACCACCCATTCCACTTTCCAAGCCCTTGAATTTAATTTTACATTCTTATTTTATTTTATTTTATTTTTGTTTATCGTTTTTATTATTATTGTTATTATTGTTTTTATTAATCAAAAATACCAAAAACATATTATATTTATTATTTAGATACTTTAGTTTATTTTTATTTCTTTTAAACAAAAAAACCAAAAATATTTTCTTAACGAATTTAATTTCTTTTTTCCAGTTAAATCAATTTAGGCTTAGATTTATTTTGATTCTCTTTGTATATTAATTAACTTAGAATTTAGGATTTTTAATTAATCTCTTTTTATTAAGTTTAACTAGGTTAAAACTTTTTTATAAAACCCTAAGAACTTATTTTTTTTCTAAATCAATTTAGGTTAGTTTATTTGAATTAATTACTCATTTCGTTTTACTTAGCTTAATTAGAATTAAAACCCCTTTCAAAAACTCAAACAAAAACAATTTATTTTTCCTTGTATATTATCTTACATTCTTGTACATTTTATTCTTGCAATATTCAATATGATTGTAATAGTAAATTAGGGTTTAATAGCTTTCAATCCACATTTGTAAATTGTATCCCCATCCCCCAAATGATGTAATAGCGTAGAATTTACATTTCCTTAATTTATCGTTTTCAATATAAATGTTAGTAATTAGAGTTTATATGGAAAGACCTAACATCAACAAGTAGAAACCCTAACTCAAAGACAAAGAGCATGAAAGAAAACCCTTTGCACACTTGCACCTCTAGGGTTAACCCACACTTGTTGCTTTAGAATAAAAACAATCATGTCCCTCGAATGTGGGATACTTTAGCAATGACCCTCGAATACAAGATCGTAGTCCCTCGACGACCCTTCAAATATTGCCTTCGGTAAACGATCTTAGGCCCTTACAACAAATTGCTAAGGTATTTTACAATATTGCCATCTATGAGTGTACGATGATCCACGCCTGTCCCTTCACATCCAATGATAGGGCTTCTTACCAATCAATGGTAAGATAGAAATATCTAAAGGAGGAGGAAATGAACAAAGACTTTTTGAGTAGGTAGAACACTCATAGTTGCTTGCTCACAACCATTTTCAAAACATCTCTCAAAACACACCACTTTCAAATGAAATATTTTCAAAAGTCAACATTTTGTATACATTCTTATAGAGACTAGAATCATTACAAAGTTCGCCTAAACAAAGGCACTTTCAAAAATACTTTCAAAAAAATCACAAACACAGTTCAAACAAAGCATTTCAAAGTGAGCTAGCAACTAAGAGCCCGTAGATAACTACAGATGAAAAGGTTGCTAACACCTTCCCTTTTCATAACCTACCCCCGAACTCAAGAAAATTATCAAAAGGTCTTTTCTTTTATTTTCACCCTTTCCTTTATTGGATAAAAGAAAAGTCGGCAGCGACTCTTGCTATCCGCAACAATTGCAATCAAACGCAAAACACCCAAGTCAGTTCTCCCACCGTATTACAGAACTGACGACTCTACTGAGGAATAACTTAAAAGTGGGGTTACCTTAGAGACTAGATCACTTTTAATTGATTTCATTTATTTGACTTATTTGCTTTACATTTTCGTGCCAATGTTTGGGTTTCTTGTATAGATCCTCTACCCGGATCTGGAAACATTATTAGGTAAGTAGAAATGGATTATGGAGACTGTATGACATAGACCAATATGGTTGAAACAATAGCTATGTTAGTGCGACATATTTGTTTGTACTAGTATCCCTTATGTTGAGTCAAGGAGAATACGGGGCCGCTGTGCGATGTCATGAAGCACTAACTGACTGTAGAATCTTTAGTTGAACAACTTGGCCATTAGGAAGTAGTGAGATAGCCGACTTTGGTGCAAAGCTAAAGATTGGTTGATACTTGATACTACACTCATTGAGATCGAAATTTTGGGATATTTTGGCTGCAAGAAAATATTGATTGTGTTAAAACAATGCCCAATGAAGAAAGATCAATGATATTGAGATTCCCTAGAACCCGTTTACTTTCTAGGACAGGTTGAACCAACTAAACTTCGAGAGGGTACTTACCTATGAAACCCATGTAAGCCTAAAACCTAAGGTCTTTGTGTTCTTTATTTTTGATTAATTATTCATGACATCATAAACATCATAACAACATAAGCATTCTCACTAACCATTTCAAAGATATAGGAATTTATCTTTGTTCTGTTTTGTAGGACATGGCTTCCACTCGTAGAAATACCATCCTTGTCAACTTTGTGAAATTACTTCCTCAACTTCAAGAGTTAGCATCAAGGGTTCCTGGAGATTTTCCCTTCACAAAGAAATATGGTCGACTTCTCAACTTGGGTACCTCAAACTTCCAAGAAGAAATGATGTGTGTGCTCTTCCAATTCTTGGATCCTATGCATCATTGCTTCACATTTCCTGACTACCAATTAGTACCAACATTATAAGAATTCTCTCAACTACTAGGAGTGCCTGTGCTTGATCAAATACCATTCACCGGTTTAGAGGAAACTCCAAAGCCTAAGGTTATTTCCAAAGCCTTGAATTTTAAGAGATCCGACATTATGGAAAATTGGGAAACAAGGAGTGGAGTTAAGGGTTTCTTAGCCAAGCTTCTATTGGAAAAGGCTCGTTTGTTTTGGGAAGATCTGGGTTTTCAAGCTTTTGAGGATGTCTTGGCCCTTATAATCTATGGTTTGGTTCTATTTCCCAATCCGGACCAACTCGTAGATGTGAATTCCGTCAAGGTTTTTCTCTCTCGTAATCCCGTACCTACTTTGCTTGGAGACATTCTACATTGTTTCCATACTCGCACCATGAAGAAGAGAGGGACTCTTTTATGTTATATTCCATCTCTATCTAGGTGGTTTATTTCGCACCTACCTCGATCAACATTGAAGAATGAACAAGGCTTGACATGGTCTCAAAGGATGATATCGCTCCCGCACTCGGATATTTATTGGTGTTCTCGACCTTTGGAAGATATTACCATCATTGACCATTATGGGGAGTTCCATAATGTTCCATTCTTGGGCATTAAGGGAGGTATTACCTATAACCCTTCTCTTACATTACGACAATCTGGGTATGCATGAAGAGACGGTCACCATGATATGCTTATCCAAGGTTTGGTTTTCGACTACGAGGGCGACGTCCAAGGCTATCATCAAAGGTTCATACGAGCTTGGAGAATGGTAAACAAAGTGGATACCAAGACTTTGGGGCATACAAATTCCACCCCTCTCGAGCCTTACCTCAAGTGGGTATGAACCCTTGATCAAGGTCTCGTGATGCCTTACCCCGCCATGCTACCTGTGATTACGGAACCCGTTGCTGAGGGAGACACTTCTTACACCCTTCTTCATCCTGACATGTCTACCGACTTCGAGGAATTACAAAGATCGTGGATTCAAATCAAAGGGGAACGAGATACCTTTGAAGCATAGTTCTACGCAAGTGAGAAGAAGGTTTTGGAGCTCACGAGGCAACTTCATGAAGAACAAAGCCTAAATGCCTACATTACACCAAAAAGGATGCGCCCATGGGAAGCTTGAGTCCTTTTTGTTTTAGGAGTTTATTTTGTATCACTTTTTGTAAGCCCAAGAGGCATTTGCATAACATGCATCATATCATAAGAAGGTTTTTTGACACAAGTTTCCTCATCTTTCTACTATTTATTTCAGTACCAGATGGATCTCGAGAAAATTGTGATGGACTTGCAAACTCAAAACTCTCAGTTTCAAGAAACTCTACTCAACTTAGCAAAGGGGCAGCAAGAAATGATGTCACTTCTGGTTCTGAAGCAGAAGACAAAGAAGAAAGTCATGATCAACATGGGGAAGAGGTTTAAAGGCCCCTCCCGATAAGTTCAAGTTGAAGAGGATTCCTCCGAGGAGGATGAGAATCAAGATGAAGATGCTAGGAGAACCCGTGCTAGGGGTGGAAACAATCAAATCTCTGAAGACGAAGATTATTTTGATGAGAAATATCCACTGGCCGACGACAAATATAAGCAACTAGAAGACAGATTGAAAGCTGTGGAAATCCAAGATGTGCTTGGCTTAGACTTTGGTGACTTGGGTTTGGTTACTGGGGTAGTCATTCCCCACAAATTCAAGATCCCTGCTTTTTCTAAGTACGATGGTGTCTCATGTCCGAAGCTTCACCTAAGATCTTACATCCGCAAAATTCAGCCACATACCGCTGATAAGAAACTATGGGTGCACTTTTTTCAAGAAAGTCTAGTTGGGACGCAGTTGGAGTGGTTTTACCAATTGGAAGGGACTAACATCCATACTTGGGAGGATTTGGCCACTGCTTTTTACCGCCAATATCAATATAACGCCGATCTTGCGCCAACTAGGGTGCAATTACAAGGAATGACCATGGGTTCCAACGAGGGCTTCAAAGAATACGCTAAAAAATGGAGAGACTTGGCTGGCAGGGTGCAGCCACCTTTAACTGATAGAGAGTTAGTAGACATGTTTATAGGAACAATGACTTGACCATTTTTTAACTTACTAATTGGAAGTTCATCATCCGGGTTCACTAAATTGATCTTGACTGGTGAGAGAGTTAAAAGCGGGAAAATACCGAGGGCCTTCACCTCTGATGTTGTGAAAAAGCCATTTGCTAGAAACAAAGAGACTAATGTTGTATATGGATCAAGAAGCCGTACTAAGAATGATCGTCCTCGTTTTGTAGGGGCAGTATTAATTTCCAATCCTACACCTACTCAACAACAACAAGGGAATAGGTGAAGGACAAAGTTTCAAGAAAGACAGTATACTAAGATAAATATGTCACTAGGTCAAGCATTACAGCACTTACTAAAGGCGGTGCTGGTTACATTGAGGGATCCTCCACAAAACCCTGATACCTCCTCTCCTAAATACAACCCCAATGCCAAATGCGCTTACCACTCTAACAGCCCCAGACATGATACCACTGATTGTTGGTATCTAAAGAACAAAATCCAAGACCTAATTGATAGCAAGACAATTGAATTCGACCCTCCACCAACTCCAAATGTGATCATCGCACCCATGTTAAAACATGATAAGGGTGTCAATTCTATTGAAGATGCCTCTTTTGTTTCCTCCATTAATTACTTTACCACTCCTTTGAAGACTGTTAAAGAGAATTTGTTGAAAGTCAGAGTATTCCCCGGTTTCCTTAAAGACTGTTGCTACTGTGTTATACAAATTAATGGTTGTGAATGGCTGAAGAAAGGTGTCCAACACCTGATGGATATCCATGAGATTCTATTTGAAAGAACTTTGTTAGTGAAAATTTTGACCGAAGTTGTATCTCAAGAATTTTTATACGTATCCATCATTACTATCTCAAACAAACCTATTAGGATCACCTCAAAAGGTTCTATTAGGATTCCCATTGAACCAAGAATAGCTCCACTAATTATCACCACACCGGGGCCAGTCCCCTACTCTTTTGATAAGGCTGTACCCTGGAATTATGGGGTAGAAGTGTATTACCATGGCATCAAACAAGATTCGTGGATTGAAGAAGATGAAACTGCTGACATTACAAACAATGCTGGATCAAGTAAAGTCACTAGAACGGGGAGGATCTTCTCTCTAGAAATTTCACCTCCGAAAAAAACTACTACACCCATTCGTACTACTGTTGTTAAACCTGTTATTGATACTCGAGGAAAGGAAAAAATGTCTGAGCCTGCCCAGATAGAGGAACCAGCAAAGATATTACCATTGAGGACCCATCTACCCAAGAGATGGAGGAGATTCTAAAAATCATCAGAAAAGTGATTACAAGATAGTGGAACAGTTGGGGCAAACACCCTCGAAGATTTTTATGCTATCTTTGTTGCTATGCTCTGATGCGCATGCTCAAGCACTGATAAAATTCTTGAAAAATGCACATGTCCCTCAAGAAATTACGGCTGACCAATTTGAAAACTGTGTAGTAAGCTTGACTGCCGATAATGGTTTAGGGTTCTCTGATGCGGATTTGACCTCGATGGGGAAGAATCACAACAAAGCTCTCCACGTCTCTATAGAATGCAAGGGCACTACCATGGCACATATATTAGTGGATACTGGATCTTCTCTCAATGTCTTAATTTAAGGATATTTGGATAGACTAGACTATGATGGATTAGCTTTAAAACCCAGCGACACTGTAGTAAGGGCTTTCGATGGTTCTAAAAGGATGGTCCATGGAGAGGTCGATCTCCCTATCAAAGTTGGGTCTCAATTATTCAACTCAATATTCTACGTGATGGATATCCATACTGCTTATTCATGCCTTCTTGGACGCCCATGGATGCATGGGGCAGGTGCGGTGACTTCCACACTACATCAAAATTTGAAGTATCCGGTCAAAGGGAAAGTTGTTACCATATGCGGTGAAGAAGAACTCATGATTAGTCATCTAAATTCATTTAAATATGTTGAAATGGATGACGAGTTCATTGAAACTCCTTGTCAAGCCTTTGAAGTGGTCTCCCCCATGGTTTCTGCTGCCAAGGCCACTCCTGACACTCCCTAAGGTGCTAAATATACACCAAGGATGGCTTCTCTCAAAGATGCCCGTGCTGTTATTGAAGAAGGAGGTTGCACTATTTGGGGACAACTTCCTGATTTCCCTTTCAAGTCAGAAAAATTTGGATTGGGCTTTATTGCCAAGGCTCAAAAGGAGGTTCGACGTACTCGCATAGGGAAACCACCTCTCCACATTAATAACCCTAAAGTAAATGCTCTTGAAGACTCCAACAATGACTTTGACTTTGATGATTGGATCTACCTGACTGCCGATGAAGGACTCAACAACTAGCATACCAAGGACTTCATTTCGATCTCCTTTAGCTAGGAGTAATTACCATTTACTATTTTATTAATTTGAAGAACTTTGTCGGTAATTTTTATTGAAACAATGACTTTAGGCCATGTGCCATGCCCGGGGCACCATGGTCCATTTGTTAAGGGTTTGTTCATTTTCATATGCCATATGATCATTCTAATGAAAAACATTGGACTCTTTTGCATTCAAATTTTATGCTCATTGTCTTTCTTTCACTTTATTACATTTTCAAAATAGCCATATGATCTTACATGCACACACACACACACACACACACACACACACACACACACACACACATTTGCAGATCCACACCCACTCTGGATCTCATTGACAATGACTCTCCTATTGACATCTATGACTTTGAACATCCAATCTACCAAGCCGAAGACGAAGCCGAAGAAGATTATGAAATATCTGGGGAACTAGCCATACTTCTAATGCAAGAGGAAAAGGCCATTTAACTACACGAAGAACCAGTTGAAGTGATCAACCTAGGTAATGAAGCAGACAAGAGGGAAGTCAAGATCAACGCCAACTTGGAAGATGATGTCAAGGGAAGATTGGTCCAGATGTTGCACAAATATGTAGAGGTGTTCGCTTGGTCATGTAAAGATATGCCGGGACTTGATACTAATATCGTAGTTCATCGTCTGCCAATGAAGGAAGATTGTCCTCTAGTCAAGCAAAATGTTCGTCGCATGCGGCCAGACATGTCTGAGAAAATAAAAGCCGAGGTAATGAAACAGTTTGATGCATGTTTTTTGGCAGTGACGTCATATCCCAAATGGGTTGCAAATATGGTCCCAGTACCAAAGAAAGATGGAAAAGTTTGTATGTGCGTAGACTACAGATATTTGAATAGGGCCAGTCCCGAGGATGATTTCCCACTACCATACATTGATGTCTTGGTCGACAACATGGCTCAATACAAAGTTTTCTCCTTCATGGATGGATTCTCCGGTTACAACCAAATCAAGATGGCGCTCAAAGACATGGAGTAAACCAACTTTATCACACAGTGGGGCACCTTCTGTTACAAGGTCTTGCCTTTTGGTTTGAAGAATGCAGGGGTAACCTATCAACGAGCTATGGTAGCTCTATTTCATGATATGAACCATCATGAAATAGAATTGTACGTTGATGATATGATTGCAAGGTCACAAATCGAGGAACAACACCTTGATCATCTTCACAAGTTCTTTGAGAGGTTGAAGAAATACAAGCTAAGGCTGAATCCTAACAAATGCGCCTTCGGAGTAAGATCTGGAAAACTCTTAGGATTTGTCGTAAATGGAAAAGGTATTGAGGCCGACCCTATAAAAGTCAAAGCCATACAAGAAATTACAGATCCCTGTACTGAGAAGGAAGTCAGGGGTTTCTTAGGTCGACTCAACTATATTGCCCGATTCATATCTCACCTAACTGCTACTTGTGAGCCAATCTTCAAATTGTTGAAGAAATATCAAGTAGTCAGATGGAATAACGACTGCCAATTAGCCTTTGACAGGAACAAAGAATACTTATAAGAACCTCCCATCCTGATGCCTCCAGCTGAAGGAAGACCTCTGATTATGTACTTGACTATATTAGAGAATTCAATGGGGGTGTGTGTTGGGCCAACATGATGAGTCTGGCCGAAAAGAGCATGCAATATACTACATGAGCAAAAAGTTTACCGACTGTGAAACAAGATATTCACTACTCGAGAAAACTTGCTACGCTCTGGCATGGGCTGCTTGTGGGCTAAGACGGTATATGTTGACTCACATCACTTTATTAATTTCTAAGATGGATCCAATCAAGTATATCTTCGAGAAGCCAGCTCTCTCCAGACGAATAGCTAGATGGAAAATGATCCTGACTGAATACGACATCCAGTATACTACATAAAAAGCAATCAAAGGAAGTGTGCTAGCAGATCATTTGGCCCATCAAGTTGTTAATGACTACCAATCCATAAACTTTGAATTCCTAGACGAAAATATCATGCTAATAACTGATTGTGAGAAGCCTGAACCATATGAAGGACCTGAACAAGGATCCCGATGGACTATGATTTTTGATGGAGCTTCCAATGCTTTAGGTAACATAATTGGTGCTGTGATTATTTACCTCGAAGGTGGACATACGCCTTTCACTTCCAGGCTTTGCTTCGATTTCACAAACAACATGGCCGAGTATGAAGCATGCATCTTGGGTCTTAAAGCTACCATTGACCTAAGAATCAAATTCTTAAGCGTATACAGAGATTCAACCCTAGTAATCAGTCAAGTTAAAGGAGAATGGGACACCAAACACCCTAATCTGATTCCTTACAAAGAGTTTGTGATGACCTTGATCCCATACTTCGAGGAGGTTATCTTGAACACTTCCCAAGAGACAAAAATCAGTTGGTAGATGCCTTAGCAACGATATCGTCCATGTTCAAGGTCAATTGGGACAACGAGGCTCCTAGGATTACAATCGAAAGATTTGACGAACCGGTGCACTGTTATGAGATTGACACTAATGAAGAGAAGCCATGGTATCATGAAGTGAGAAGGTACCTCAAAGTACAAGAGTATCCTGAAGGAGCCTCCATCAACGGCAAGAAATTCCTGCGAAGGTTCTCATCCAAATTATTCCTAAGCAATGGGATTCTGTACAAGCGCAACCATGATTCTATCCTGATGCATTGTATGAACAAAAAGGAGGAAGAGAAGATCATAGAGGACATGCATGAGGGTATCTTCGGAACTCACTCTAATCGACATGCTATGGCCAAGAATATTCTAAGGGCTGGTTACTATTGGTCGACTATGGAAATTGATTGTCACCACCACTCAAGGACTTACCATAAATGTCAGATCTATGTCGGCAAGGTTCATGTACTTCCGATACCTCTAAATGTCATGACTGCTCTGTGGCCATTTTCAATATGGGCCATTGACATGATTGGAGAGATAAAGCCCACCGCCTCCAATGGACATTGTTTTGTCCTGGTTGCCATTGAATACTTCACCAAATGGCTCGAAGCTGCTTCATTTGCCTCAGTTACTAAGGACACTGTAGCCCGATTTATCAAGCATAACCTCATCTTCCGTTACTGCATCCCTGAAAGGATCATCACCGACAATGGAACTGTTATACCCAAAAAATTTCCCTCTCTTTTCTCAAGACATTTTCTCACAAGGATTTTCAAAAGTTCAAGTTTGCGCAAGTACAATTAGATTTTTGATGCTCCATATAGTTCCCATGAATCATATTGAGCTTTCAAGCATCAAATAAAAGAAGAGAAAGTTTGCCTTGATTTACCAAGCTTCGAATAGACTTTGGCCTCCTTCAAGCTTGCTTCGATTTCCCAAGCTTCTATTGGACTTTGGCCTCCTTCAAGTTTGCTTCGATTTCCCAAGCTTCGACTGAACTTTGGCCTCCTTCAAGTTTGCTTCGATTTCACAAAGCTTCGACTGGGCATTGGCTATCTTCATGCATGCTTCAATTCACAAGGCAATGGCTTCCCTAATGCTAGCATGCACAAGGAAATGGCTTACCTCATGCTAGCATGCACAAGGCAATGGCTTCCCTCACGCTAGCATCCACAAGGCAATGGCTTCCTGCATGCTTGCTTCATGTTTGTTTTGATTCACATGGCAAGGGCTTCCCTCATGCTATCATGCACAAGGAAATGACTTCCTTCATGATAGCACCCACAAGGCAATGGATTCCTTCATGCTTCCTTCATGCTTGCTTCAATTCCACATTTAAACCCTCTAACACACATAGTTTCTACACTATGACACACAATTGGTGGATTCAAAGAACATACAAAAGGTCCATTCAAAGAACATGAATTTGTTGGATTTTAAGAACACATATTTAGGTGGCCCATTCGAAGAACATGAATTTGGTGAATTTGAAGGACGCATATATGACGGCCCATTCGAAGAACATGAACTTGTTGGATTCGAAGAACACATATTTGGTGGCCTATTCAAAGAACATGAATTTGGTAGATTCGAAGAACCTACATTTGGTGGTCCATTCGAAGGACATACAATTGGTCCATTTAAAGGACATACAATGGGTCCATTCGAAGAACACACAATTGGTGTTTTATCTTTTGATGAGTCGGGTCGAAGGCTGCTGAACAAAGTCCTATATGCTACCAAGCCCAAGTCTACTATACTGCTATGAAACAGTCCTGCACCAAGCTGCCACAACACTCCAAAACTGCTGCAAAGCAGTCCTGCTATGCTGCTCTATATTTGCACCAAATTGGCATACAAGAGCTACACCTTGAAAGCTATGAAAATAGCATACCCAAACTGTTCAAATTTCATTTGTTTACCCCTCCCCCCAAATCTCAGCCAACTTCATCTATAAATAAGATGTTTCACAACACATCTAGGGGGGATTTTTAGTGGCTGGAGAGAAATTTGTTGGCAAGGCAAAGAAAGGAGAGAACATTTGAAACATTATTAAACCCAAAATCAAAAAATACAACACCTTTGTTTCTTTCTTTTGAATCCAGAACCAAAGAAACACAACACTTTATTTCTTTCTTTCGAATCCAGAATCAAAGAAACACAACACTTCTTTTCTTTCTTTCGAATCTAGAACCAAAGAAATATAATACCCCTGTTCTTTTCTTTCAAATTCAAGAATATCCGGGGTATTAACTCAAATTTCAAAACACCAACTCCAGATTCAAGGTAAGTCTTCCTGACTTTAAACCTTTCGTTTCAAGCATGTAAATAATCTTTTGTTTATTTTTTGTTTCTACCCTTTTGTTTGTTTTCTTTTCTTGTCCAAATACATGTTAAGAACTAACCTGTACAGACCATAAAACAATATTAGCATGGCTTCTCCCCATACTACTTCATAGTCCCAAGCGAAAGAAAAAAGGGTTGTGTGAATCGAAGCCTTAGGCTTCTCCCCATACTGCTTCACAATCCCAAACAGAAAAAGGTTGTGTGAATTGAAGCCTTAGGCTTCGCCCAATACTGCTTCACAATCCCAAATAGAAAAAAGGTTGTGTAAATCAAAGCCTTAGGCTTCGCCCCATCCTGTTTAACAGTCCCAAACGAAAGGAAAGAAGTTTGCATGAATCGAAGGACATGTGCTTCAAATACTGTATGAATCGAAAGACTTGTTCTTTCTCTCTTTTGCACTATTTTTTGTCTTTATATTTTCTATATATTTTCTTTCATTTCTATTCAATATGGTTTTAATAATTAGGACTTTTATTTCTTTTCACCCCTATTTGTACATTTGTATCCCCATCCCCTAAAGTGATGTAATAGCGTAGGATTTTAATTTCCGCAATTTACCGCTTTAATATAAAATGCTAGTATTTAGGTTGTGTATGGCAAGATAAAATCAACAAGTAGACAACCCTAATTTCAAAGACAAAAATGCATGCCATCAAATACACTATTCACATGTGCACCTCTAGGTGCTTTTTAGCAAAGACCCTCGATAAAAAAGATCATAGTCCCTCGATGTCCCTCGATGTTACCTTCAGTAAATGATCTAGTCCCTTACGAAATTGCTAAAACGTCTCAAAGGTTTCCTTCTATGACTATACAATTGACCCACTCCCATCCCTTCACATCCAACAATGGGGCTTCTTACCAATCAATGGTAAGATAGAAACATCTAAAGGAGGAGGAAAAGAACATAGAACTTTTGAGTAGGTAGGACGCTCATAGTTGCTTTCTCTAAAACTAAAACCATTTCCACACTTACACTTTCAAAACATCTTAAAAAACAAACATCTTTTTGAACTATTTTCAAAACCAACACTTTGTACGCATTCTTATCGAGACGAGAATCATTACAAAGTTATCCACAACAAAGGCATTTGCAAAATATTTTCAAACTTACACCCACCACAAACACATTTCAAACAAAGCATTTTTCAAAAGTGATCTAGCAAGCAACTAAGAGCCCATAGATAACTACAGATGAAAAGAGTGCTAACACCTTCCCTTTTCATAACATACCCCCCAAACTCAAGAAAAAATCTCAAAGGTCTTTCCTATTATTTTCACCCTTTCGTTATTGGATAAAAGAAAATTCGGTGGCGACTCTTGCTATCCGTAACAATTGCAATCAAATGCAAAACACCCAAGTCAGTTCTCCTACCATATTACAGAACTGGTGACTCTGCTAGGGATTAAAACTTAAAAGTGGGGTTTCCTTAGAGCTAGATCACCTTTATAATTCTTTCTTTGTTTGACTTGCTTGCTTTACATTTTTGGGTCCTTGTTTGGTTTATTGTTAAAGATCCTACACCCGGATCTAGGGCACCTTTTTAAGTAAGTAGCAATAAATCATGGAGGCTGCACGACATAGACCGATATGGACAAAGTGATAGCTACGTTAGCGTGATACTATGGCTTGTACTAATGTTCCTGGAGTCAGTCAAGGATAACATTAGGCTTCCTTATAGTATCATTAATATCTAACTGACCTTTAGAACCTTTAATTGACTCATCCTAAGCCATTAGAAAGTAGTGAGATGGTCGGCTTTGGTTCCGACCAAAGATTGGTTGATACTCGATGCTAAACTCATTGAGATTGGACTTTTGGGATATTCTGGCCGGAATACTTTGGTGCTTGGGCTAGAACAATGCCTAAAAGAAAGGTCAGTGATATGAGACCCCTAGAACCCGATTATTTTCTAGGATAGGTTGAGCCAACTAAACTTCAAGAGGGTATTTACCTTTAAAACTCATGCAAGCCTTTAAACCTAAAGTCTTTGTGTAACTTATTTGTGTTTGACATATCTGTGATTTTAAAGCATAATCACAACATCATAAACTTCATAACATGACATGTACACTAACCATTTCAAGGGCTTGTGGATTTATCTCTTCTCTATTTTGTAGGTCATATATTCAGCTCGTAGAAAAACCATCTGAATCAATTTTGTGAAGATCCCTCCTAAACTCAAGGAAATGGTCATAAGAGTTCCTGAGATCTCATCATTCAATAAGAGATATGGTCACTTGCTCAGTTTGGTTACTACCGTTTTTGACGAAGGTCTGGTGAGTGTCCTATTCCAGTTCTTCGATCCTAAGCACCATTATTTCACATTTCCAGACTATTAGTTGGTTCCTACGCTGGAAGAATTATCCAAGATACTTGGTTTGTCTATATTAGAGCATGTACCTTTCACTGGTTTAGAACAAGATCCAGCTTCTGAAAATGTTGTCGTAGCTTTGCATTTGAAGCCATCGGACATTGAGTCCAATTGGGAAAGAAGAAGTGGAGTTAAGGGCCTCCTTGCAAATTTTCTAATGAAGAAAGCTCAGGTATTTATCGACGCTATGAGTTACCATGCCTTTGAAGATGTCTTAACTCTCTTGATCTATGGTTTGGTTCTGTTCTCCAATTCAAACCAGTTTATAGATGTCAGTGCCATCAACATCTTCCTTGCTCATAATCCAGTGCCTACATTGCTTGGGGATATTCTGCATTCACTCCACACCCATACTATAAAGAGACGAGGAACTCTTATGTGTTGTACACCTCTACTCTATAGGTGGTTTATTTTGCACCTTTCTCGGTCAATAATGAAGAATGAGTTAGGATTAAGGTGGAACCAAAGGTTAATGTCTCTTTCTCACTCTGATATCTATTGGTGCCCTCGCTCTCAAGAAGATATCTCTTTTATTGATCGCTGCAGAGAATTTCCTAATGTGCCACTGCTTGGCATTAGAGGAGGCATCACCTGCAACCCCTCTTTAGCCCTACGTCAGTTTGGTTACGCCCGGAGGGATGGTCCTTATGATATGCTTATCCAGGGTATTGTGTTTGACTTTTCAATTGATTCGCAAGGTTATCACCAGAGGTTCATCCGTGCTTGGGGCATGGTTAAGAAGACTAATAGTAAGACCTTATGGAATAAGAACTCCATCCCTTTGGAGCCATACCTCAAATGGGTGCGAGCTCATGCTCAAAGTCTTATGATGCCATAAGCTGCTATCCTACCAGTGATTTCAGAGCCTATTATTCAAGGAGACAAGTCTCGCATCATTTTTCATCCTGATATGCCGACAAACTTCGAAGTATTGCAAAAGTATTGGATCCATCTCAAGGAAGAACGAGATACCTTTGAGACCTGATTCTATGCCAGTGAGAAGAAGGTTTTGGAGCTTATAAGACAGCTTCATGAAGAGCAAAGTTTGAATGCCTACATTGCATCGAAGAGGATGCGCTCGACCTTTTTGTCTTAGGAGTTTATTTTGTTATTATTTTCTCCATTGTAAGCCCAAGAGGCATGTTGTAACCAATTTGAACTTATTAATACAATTAATGTTTGTTCTCTTTTGTCTAAACAAAGTTAAATCCTCTAAAGTCCTTGAAATCATTTGCATACGCATGTTCATAAATCATAACATAAACATTTTTTTCACAACATGTTTCCTTATATTTCTACTGTTTATTTCAGTAAGATGGATATTGAACAGACAATGAAGGATCTTCAAGCACATAATGCTCAATTCCAACAAATGTTCCTGGCTATGGCTAAAGGACAAGAGGACCTGAAGGCTCTCATGGTCAAAGACAAGAAGAAAAAGACAAGGAAACCAGTGGGTGTCCTGAATATGGGAAGGATATTCAGAGAACTAACAAAGCGAGCTCTAGAATTTGCAACTCCGTCAAATGAGGGGGACAATCAGGAAGAGAAGACAAAAGAAGGGACTACAGTCTGGGGTCGGATGAGGAAGAGGCTGATTATACTGAAGAACAATATCCTCCTGCTGATGACATATATAAACAACTAGAGGATCGTCTCAACGCCATGGAAATTCAGAGAGTACCTGGTCTGAATTTTGAAGAATTAGGGTTGGTTTTTGGAGTGATCATTCCCCCAAAGTTCAAAGTTCCCACATTGGCTAAATATGATGGGGTTTCATGTCCTAAGTTGCATATGAGGTCCTATGTCAGGAAGATCCAACCTCACACCGCTGGTAGGAAGTTGTGGGTGCATTTCTTCTAGGAAAGTTTACCGGGGACTCAATTGGAGTGGTTCTATCAGCTGGAGGGAACCAACATCCGCAACTGGGAGGATTTGGCTGATGCTTTCTACAGGCAATACCAATACAATGCTGACCTCGTTCCAACCCATACACAACTTCAAAGCATGTCTATGGGTTCCAGTGAGGGCTTCAAAGATTATGCCCAAAAATGGAGAGATCTTGCAGGAAGCATCCAGCCTCCTTTGTCTGATAGAGAGCTGGTAGATATGTTCTTGGGAACTTTTTCAGGACCATTCTTAGAACATCTGATCGGGAGCTCTTCAGCTGGGTTCACCGAGCTGATATTGACAGGTGAAAGAGTAGAAGCTGGTATCAAGAGTGGTGAGATTCAGAGAGATGCGTCTTCAAGTACAGTAAAGAAACCATTATCTGGGAAGAAAGAAGTAAGTGTTGCCTACGGTCAAAAGAATCAAAGCAAAGCCGAATGCCGTCCAATGGTGGGAACTGTAATGATCTCCAACCTTGTATCAACTTTACGACAAAACAATCAGCACAAGCAGGATGCACCTAGAAGACAATTCACCCGGCTTAACATGTCCTTATCTCAGGTTTTACCACACTTGTTGAAATCTAATATGGTCACTTTAAAGGAGCCTCCTCAAAATCCAAACACTACATCTCCCTATTATAATCCAAATGCTCGGTGTGCCTATCAATCCAACAGTCCAGGGCATGATACAAATGATTATTGGCCCATGAAGAATAAAGTTCAGGATCTTACTGAGGCAAAGGAGATTGAATTTGACCCTTCTGAGACCCCTAACGTGATAATTGCGCCAGTGCCCAAGCATGGTCAGGGTGTTAATGCCGTTGATGACAACCTGTTTGTTTTTTCTACTGATGAACTAGCTACTCCTCTTCCGATTGTTAAGAAGAATCTCTTATAAGCCGGTTTATTTCCGGGTTATGGTGAAGGTTTCCACCTATGCACGTATCTACCCAATGGTTTCTTGTTGTTGAAGATAGGTGTCCAATGCCTGGTGGACAACAAGGAAGTTTTGTTTGAGAAGACTCCCTCTACGAGAAGTTTGTGTGAAGATATATCAATTATTACCATTTGCGACAATCCTCCCAGGGTCTCCTCCAAAAGACCTGTCAGGATTACATTCACTCATAAGGTTGCTCCTTTAATTATCACTTTTCCTGAGCCAATACCATATTCCTCCGATAAGGCTGTTCCTTGGAACTATGGAGCTGTCGTCTATTACCATGGCGTCAAGAAAGACCTATTGGATATAAAAGATGAAGTTGTTGAAGATACTGATCCTAACATCGATAACATTGTTGGTACCAGTAAAATTACCGAAAGCGGAAGGATTTTCTCTCCTGAGACCTCTCCAAGGACTATTGCCGCTCCTTTGATTATTCCGGCTAATGTTCCTATTGTTACTCCTATTTCCACTCCTACTGTCACTCCTGTTATTATTCCTGCTACTGTGTCAGCTGAGACTCGGGGCAAAGAAGTACTGGTTGAGCCTGCCCAGACGGAGGCACCTAAAGAAACCATTCCTGAAGCCTCTAAAAAATGGAGGAGATACTGAAAATCATACAGAAAAGTGACTACAATGTTATGGAACAATTTGGGTAGACCCTTTCGAAAATTTCAATGCTGGCCTTACTGTTATCCTCTGAAGCCCATGCTAAGGCTTTGGTGAAATTCCTCAAATCTGCTCATGTTCCACTATTGCTAGTCTAACTGCTGACAATGGACTTGGTTTCTCTGATGCTGATTTGATGTCTAAAGGAAGAAATCATAATGATGCCATGTATGTCTTTATTGAGTGCAGGGCACTAGCCTGGCTCATGTTTTAGTTGATACGGGTTCGTCGCTAAATGTTCTACCCAAGGGTGCTTTAGACAGACTGGACTGTGAAGGACTGACTTTGAAGCCCACTAATATTGTGGTGAGGGATTTTGATGGTTCTAAGAGAATGGTACACGGGGAGGTGGACATTCCAATTAAATTTTGTTCCCAAACTTTTGGCTCCACTTTCTATGTTATGGACATTCTCCCGTCTTACTCTTGTTTGTTGGAACGCCCTTGGATTCATGAGGTCGGTCTGTCACTTCCACTTTGCATTAGATGTTAAAGTATCTGATTAATGGAAAGATTGTTACAGTCCATGGAGAAGAAGAGCATATGGTGAGCCACCTGAACTCTTTCCGATATGTCGAGATGGACGGCGAGTTCATCGAGACCCCTTGCCAGAATTTTGAAGAGGTTCCTCAGAAAATTGTTGTTACCAAAGTCGCCACTACTGTTCCAGAAATTACCAGGCCTCCACTGAAGATTGCTTTTCTAAAGGATTCCAGGGCTGTAATTGAAGAAGGTGGGTGAACTATTTGGGTCCAACTACCTGATATCCCCTATAAGTCAGACAAGTTTAGTTTGGGTTTCACTTCAGGAGCTCAAAAAGCCATTCGTTATGCTCTCGCCGGAGGACCACTATTACGCATCAGCAACCGTGGAGTCAACACTATAGAAGACACTGACAGTGATTGCGACCTGGACAATTGGATCTTACTTACTACCAACGGTGAAATCAACAATTGGACAACTAAATACTTTGTTCCCATTACGTTCATCCAGGAGTAATTCTCTTTTTGTTTTCTTTTTGGAATTTGTAATATTTGAACAATGTAAACTCTAAAGCCATGTGTCTTACCCGAGGCAAAATGGTTTATTTGTAAGGGTTATCATTTCATTTTCATATGTCATGAATAAATCATTGGACATTTTGCATATAAATTTTTACGCTCTTTGTCTTTCTTTTCTGCTTTTTACTTTATCAAAATAGCTATGCTCTCTTACACACACACATATCAAACTGCAGATCCATATCCACTCTAGATCCCATTGATAACGGTTCTGCTATTGCCAGTTATGACTTTGAAAATCTAATCTACCAAACTGAGAACGAAGTTGAGGAAGATTGTGAAGTACCAGGAGAACTTGCTAGACTGTTAAGCAGGAGGAAAGAGCGATACAACCTCATGAAGAGCCAGTTGAGACGGTAAACTTGGGTATTGAAGAGGATAAAAAGGAAGTCAAGATAGGTGCCAACTTGGAGCATAGCGTCAAGGAGCGGTTAATCCAGATGTTACATGACTACATTGAGATCTTTTCCTGGTCATACGAAGACATGCCATGGTTGGACACCGACATTATGGTCCATCGTCAACCAACGAAAGAAGACTGTCCTCCAGTGAAACAAAAGGTTTGTCGTATGCGGCCTGAAATGTCAGAAAATATCAAGGCTGAAGTTATGAAACAGTTTAACACTGGGTTCTTAGCTGTTACTTCTTACCCATAATGGGTTGCAAACGTGGTACCGGTACCCAAAAAGGATGGCAAGGTATGTATGTGTGTGGATTAAAGAGATCTGAATAGGGTGATCTCTAAGGATGACTTTCCGCTTCCCCATATTGATGTTCTGGTTGACAACACTGCACATCATAAGATCTTCTCCTTCATGGACATTTCTCAGGGTATAATCAGATTAGAATGACACCTGAAGATATAGGGAAAACAACTTTCGTCACGCGGTGGGGCACCTTCTGCTGCAATGTTATTCCACTTGGGTTGAAGAACGTTGGGGGAACTTATCCGTGTGTTATGGTAGCCTTATTTCATGATATGATCCATCACGAGATAGAGGTCTACGTCGATAATATGATAGCCAGGTCTCAAACTAAAGAAGATCACTTGGATCATTTGCAGAAACAGTTTGAAAGACTGAATAAATACAAGTTAAGACTGAATCCGAACAAGTGCACTTTTGGAGTAAGATCTGTAAGCTATTAGGTTTCGTTGTCAGCTGCAAAAGTATCGACATAGATCCTCTGAAGGTTAGAGCTATTCAATAAATTCCAGCTCCCCGCACCGAGAAGGAGGTTAGGGGATTCTTAGGACGTTTAAACTACATTGCCAGATTCATTTCCCACCTAACCGCTACTTGTGAGCTAATCTTCAAACTACTAAAGAAATATCAAGTAGTGAAGTGGAATGACGACTACCATACTGCCTTTGACAAAATTAAGGAGTATCTTCAAGAACCTCCCATTTTGATGCCTCCGGTTGAAGGAAGACCTCTGATCATGTACTTAACAGTAATAGAAAATTCAATGGGGTGTGTGTTGGGGAAGCATGATGAGTCTAGCCGAAAAGAGCATGCAATATACTACCTGAGCAATAAGTTTACCGACTGTGAAACCAGATATTTACTGCTTGAGAAAACTTGCTGCGCTCTGGCATGGGCTGCTCGTCGGGTAAGACAGTATATTCTGACTCACACTACCTTATTGATATCTAAAATGGATCCTATCAAATACATATTCGAGAAGCCCGCTCTCTCTAGAAGAATAGCAAGATGGCAAATGGTCCTGACTGAATATGAAATTCAGTACACTACCCAAAAGGCAATAAAAGGAAGTGTACTAGATGATCATTTGGCTCATCAGGCTGTGGACGACTATCAATCCATGAATTTTGAGTTCCCGGACGAGGACATCATGTTAGTGAATGATTGTGAAGAACTTGGACCATAAGACGGATCTGAACAAGGATCCCGATGGACTATGGTTTTTGACGAAGCTTCCAATGCACTTGGCAATGGCATCGGTGTTGTGATCATATCTCCCGAAGGCTATCATACTCCTTTCACTTCCAGGCTATTTTTCAACTGTACCAACAATATGGTTGAATATGAAGCATGCATTATGGGTCTCAAAGATGCTATCGACTTGAGAATCAAATTCTTGAGCGTATTTGGAGACTCGGCCTTGGTGATCAGTCAAATTAAAGGAGAATGAGACATGAAGCATCCTAATCTCATCCCTTACCGAGAGCATGTGTTGATGTTGATTCCACACTTCAAAGAAGTTACCTTTGAGCATTTTCCACGAGAAGAAAATCAATTAGCAGACGCGCTAGCTTCTACATCATCCATGTTTAAAGTCAAATGGGATAATGAAGCTCCTCAGATCACCATTGAGAGATTGGATGAACCAGCATACTGTTATAAGGTGGATACTGAAGAAGTAGGGGACAAACCTTGGTTTCATGAAGTAAAGAGATACCTCGAGGCCCAAGAGTATCCCGAGGGAGCTTCCGTTAATGATAAAAAGTTCCTAAGAAGGTTCTCTGCCAAGTTTGTCCTCAGTAATGGAACCCTCTACAAGCGTAACCACGATTCTACTTTACTTTGGTGTGTAGACAAGAGTGAAGCATAGAGGATTATTGTAGATATACACGAAGGTACCTTTGGCACCCATTCTAGTGGGCACGCAATGGCTAAGAAGATTTTGAGGGTAGAATACTACTGGTCCACTATGGAAGAAGACTGTTATCAGCATTCCCGAATTTGTCACAAGTGCCAGATCTATGTTGATAAAGTACATGCGCCTCTAGTTCCCTTGAACGTATTGACTAGTCCCTTGCCTTTCACAATGTATGGCATCGATATGATCGAAGAGATTAGACTTACCACTTCTAATGGGCACCGCTTCGTCTTGGTCGCCATTGATTACTTTACAAAGTGGGTCGAGGCAGCCTCATTTGCTTATGTTACCAAGAACATCATGGCCCGATTAATCAAACATAACCTTATCTGTCGGTATGGTACTCCAGAAAGAATCATCACAAATAATGGTATCAATATCAATAATACTATGATCACCAAGCTCTATGCACAATTCAAGATTCAACATCATAATTCTTCTCCTTACTGACCAAAGATGAATGACGTTGTAGAGGTTGCCAATAAAAACATCAAGAAGATCGTGCAGAAGATGACAGTGACATACAAAGACTGGCATGAAATGTTACCATTCTCTCTTCATGGTTACCATACCTCAGTACGCACGTCAACATGGGCAACTCCTTTCTCTCTGGTATACGGTATGGAAGTTGTCCTACCAATCAAAGTCTAGATCCCTTCCTTGAGAATCATGAAGGATGCATGTTTGAATGAAGATGAATGGTTTCAAACTCGACTTGATCAATTGAACCTCATTGATGAGAAAAGGCTCGCGGCTATCAGTCATGGTCAGATGTAGCAGAAACGTATGATTAAATCTTTTAACAAGGAGGTCAGACGTCAGGAATATCGAGTTGGAGACCTAGTAATCAAGCGCATTATCCTGCCACAAAGTGATCCCAGGGGAAAATAGACTCCCACATACGAAGGACCATTTGTGATCAAGAACATATTTTCTGGTGGAGCCATGGTATTAACCACAATGGACGGTGACGACCTTCCCCATCCTGTAAATGCGGACATAGTTAAAAGATATTACACATAAACAGAGACCCACTAGGTTGACTGGCCTAGGTAAAAATAAGGGCATCCCGGCGAACCAAAAGGGTTCGGGAAAAAGTTAGGGATACATACATAAAAAAAATCTGTACACCCGGCAAGTCAAAAACATGAAAAGGAGGCTTGAGCAAAAAATGGTATCCCGATGGACTGAAAACCCGAAAGGGTGGTCCAGGCAAACATTAGGGATTAAAAGCGTACGACTATGTCCCGTTGGATCACCTCACAGACAGACTTCAGTATCAAGTGTCAAATTCAAATGGTACTAATCAATCCAGTCATCCTCGATCAAGCAGCAAAGTGATGAGACACTCAAAGATATAAAGGCAATAGCAGAATGGGAATCCAATGGGATTATTTCACATAGTTGTTTTCCCTTTGACTAATACTTTGTATAGTTTTCATTTTTACGACGGAATTCTCTTACTAGGATGTTTGTCTCCTTGTACAAAAACGCCTGTTATAGGAAGACTTCTTCATATTAATACAACAAAACTACCCCTTTGAAAGTGCATAAATTATCTGTTTTTATTTTCCTGTTTTGTTTTGCAAAAAACATCCAATGTTTATTTTTAACATAAGAATTTGAATATAATCACTGTTAACAAATACACGCATAAAAAATAGAAATACAATTATTAATGGCTTTAAGAAATGAAACAATGTCTAAAAAAACCATCTGCAAATCCCCAAGCAGGTTACTAAGTTTTCTTTCCCCAATAGAGTTTATTTCTCTAGCCATAGAAATCCATCTTCCGACAATTCAATTTCAACAAATAACGAAGAATCACATTCTTCATCCCCAACCGAGTTTCATCTAAAAAAAGAAGAGGGAACCGTGCAGATTTCTCCCTAAAGAAGACACCTCCACATCAGTTCATCAAAATACTCTCTTCAACAGGGTTTATTTCCCCAACAAACTGTAAATTCCCCAGTTTGAGTTTGTTGCTTAGACAACTACATATCAATGGATGAAGCTCCTCCTTCCCAGTAGAGTTTGCCACTATTCCCAGGGAGTTACTGCAAAGCCTGGAATCTGATCAGATAATAGTTAACTTCTTTATCCCCAACAAGTTGTTACCTTTCATTCTCTCCAATCAAGAGATACCTCCCCAGTAGAGCAACAAACGACTAGATTTCCTGAACTCTTTCCCTCAAGCAGAAATCAATACTCTCCACAGAGTTTCTCAAGCCAAATCCAATCTTCCCCAGCGGATTTCTCCTCAAACAACAAAACAGGAATTCCCAATGAAAACATTCTAAATAAGGTTTGAAGATGTGCATGCTCTTCATCCCCAACAGCATTCTGGGATTTAACTTCCCAAAAATCCCCAACACTTGTCAAGGATTTATTTTCCAAAGAAAAGATACATTTCAACAAATATTTCACATTCATAAATCATATTACATACATGATAAATACATACAACATAATCTCATTTATTTAAGGACATCATCAAGCCATGCATACATCTACATGCAACTAACCCTCTTCCTTGCAGGGAAAAGTCAATCAACAAAAGTCCTCTTTGACAAATACCATAATCATTTCTCAATAGGTCATAGATTAATTCCTGAAACAAGCCAGGGAAACTATCTCTACGACCAACAAAAAGCAAGTTCCATATTAATACACGAAACAAGACAGGACAACTATCTGTGAGTGACTGATTGTAGATTAATACCTGAAGTAAGTCAGGACAACTATCTACATGAGAAGATTGAAGATTAACTCCCGAAACAAGTCGGGGAAACTATCTTTCTTTCAAATAGGTTAGAGATTAATTCCTGAAACAGGTCAGGGCAACTATCTCTATGACCAACAAAAAGAAAGTTCCAGATTAATACCTGAAACAAGACAGGACAAATATCCGAGAACAACTAATTGTAGATTAATATCTGAAACAAGATAGGACAACTATCTACATGAACAAGTCGTAGATTAATTCCCGAAACAAAACAAGGTGACTATCTACACGACCAAGTCATCTCTTTCAGTGCTTCGTTCTGAAAAGCATTTGCCCTTTAGATACGGAATCCTGAAAAGCATTTTCCCTAGAGACCGAGTTCTGGCAAGCATTTCCTTCAGAAGAGTTCTGAAACACATTTCCCCTTCATCATTTCATTCTGGAAAAAATCTCCTTCAGAAGTTTTATTCTGAAAAGCATCTCTTTCAGCGCTTCGTTATGAATAGCAGTCCCCCTTTAGAGGCGAAATCCTGAAAAGCATTCTTCAAGATACAGTCAAGCATAGACTCGTTCTAATATTCCTATCAACAATCACCTTTGGATGGCATCTATAAGCCCATCTCCGACAACTTTCTATCATCTCTCCAAATGACATCTTTAAGCCCATTCCCTACACAATCAACTAACACAGGTGTAGCGGTAGAAATGTTTAAGACTAAGCCATTGGATTGACTACACTTATACAGATCAAAATAAAAATCGCCACCATGCTTTATTATTTCCAAAGGAATGGGAAAAGAGCGAATAACCCAAAAAGATGGGGAAAGATTCAAGGTAAGGGGGTTGGTTATGCAAAGGGAAGGTATTAGCACCCTAAACATCTACGGTACTCCGCAATAACCTCTTTGAAAAATCTATATATTTTGGCTATAAAATATTGTGTAAAAATAGATGGTGGAGGTGAGAAAAGAAATATATATTTTTTTATGATTTTTGCACCCGCCGCGGTTGCGAACCTATAGTGCCCACGTACCACCTTTTCGTGCAATAGGGGATCAGGGTACACGTAGTTCCTCTTTTAAAATTTTAAAACACAAATGTGTTGATTAATTTTATGAGATAAAACATCATCGTCATTGTCCGTTTGAAAAACATACTTACCACCCACAATCATGAGAAAGGAGAATTTGCATCATCTCAAAGTGGAGGATATGACTTGGATTTTAGAATCAACAATGCTTCACTCAACACCCAAGTGGAAAATATCTCTCCTCACTACATATTGTAGAAGTATAGTTGTTTTCATCACTACAAGGATTGACAAGAGTCCAATCTTTTTTTGAGAAATATTTAAAGATGAAAGCCAAAGTGGCAAAATAGTTTGAATGAGATTGATTGACTTTTAGTATTTTCACAAAAACAATGTCAAAGTATTATTAAGTTTATTGAAGTTTATTTATGAAAATGTTTGAAAATGCATGGACCTAAGTCCAAGTTTATTATGAAAGTGTTTCAAGTTTAAAACAAGAAGAGTTTTCAAAAGGAGGGAGAAGATTTTTGAAATTAAAGAAGATGGGAGGAGAAGAAGAGGCTATCCTAAAGCATAAGGTAAAAGCTATGGATAAGAACCATATAACCAACAAGAAGCCAATACTTGACACTATGAGCCAAGATAGAATTCCCATTCTTCGGATTTAAACCAAACAAGCAAAAATACTAGACCTCTTGAGAGAACCGAACTTCAAGTGTATTAAGTCTTCACAAAAATTGGGCAGAGTAACGGTTGTATACGGGTGAATTCCAGATTACAAACAAAGGGTGTATTCACAATAACCTGCACACAAAACAAACAAACAACCTAATGTCTTGAGGTAAACCTCAAGAGCTCCAGACAAAATAATTAGATAAGATCACAAGGTCTCCAATCATAGGCCAATGTATCTAATACTAAGTCCAAAAAGTCCAATGCTCCATAATGCCAAGGATAATAACCAAATAGTCCAAGTATCATTAAAGATTTTATGGGTTTGTGTTTATTATTAGGTGTTTTAAAAAGAAAAGTAAAACTCAAGTGAGCAAAAATAAAAATGACAAGAAAGTAAATACTCAAATGAACAAAGATGAAAATGGCGTGAAATGTAAATGCTAAAAGTAAATAGTACATAAAAATAAAAGGTGCATATAATAAAAGAATAAAGGATAAAGTCAATTATTAGTGATTAGTGGTTAGTTGAATGATCATCTTGAAACTTTCATTTGAAACTCATTAGAGGATTGATAAAACTAAAGTCTCTACACAACAAGTTGCATTTGCTTTTTGTCAAGTATATCATCCATTTGGAATCCTCAAAAGTACCATTTAATGATCAATGATGTTTAAGTGATCCGCGTTGACCAAAAGTATTGTAGACCCATTAGAGGATTGGTAGAACCAAAGCCTCCACATAAAAAATCTCAAGGTTATTGGATCAAAGAGATCAAATTAACATACTTGGACTTGCAAACATAGGTTTGGGCCACGATTGATCATTTATTCGAATCAGGACAAAATTTAGCGCTATGTTAAGTAATCGTAAGTGGACTTATATAGAAGTCGCACCTATTTTAAGGCCGGTCAGTAGCAATCTATGCATCATTTGTTTTGAGACATGATATAGAGATCATGCTCTAATAACATTTAGTGCAATAAGAAGGGGATGAGATGAAGAGGGGTGGGGGAGAATATACAAACCACTTTTGAATTAAATTTAATCAAACTATTATTAAAATCATTTATCCATTTTTGTGGAGTTAGACTCAATACCATGGATCTAATGATGTTAATAAAGTTCATGATAAAAAATTTAACCCAAGATCATCAAGTAAATAGTCACAAAATAATATTACATTTTAATATATACAAAAAGGTTTAAAAATAAAAATAAAAGAGAAAAATATCAACTATGTTCAAATTAATCAAGAAATAAAAAGTAAGACCATAGAAAAATCAGAAAAGGGCTCAAATGATTTTATAAATATTTTGATAATTTTTTAAAGTAAGAATCTATTTTTAAAATTAAAAGAAAGGGGTAAAATAAACCAAAAATGACAAAAAATAACAAAGTCAGAAACAAAAATAAAATAACGTCACCAATATTTGTTACAATATTATTGGATCATTTCATAAATTTTTTTAGAATTTAAAAATGCATAAAAGTATTTTTAAACATTTAAAACAATTCAAATAAAGTGTAAATTTATAAAAAATACCAAATCACAAAATTAAATTGTGAAAATTTAAAAATCAGAAAGAGAATAATCAAAAATATTTTTTATAATTTTTTCCAGATTTTTTGGACTTAAAGTGATTTTTCTATAATTTTTTGAAGTTTAAAACAATTAAATATAAAAAATCAGAAAAGAAAATAAAAGTAAAAAATATGTGGACCATTGGATGAGAGTCAAAACGCGTTAGTAATCAGATCCAAAGGATCTGACGCGCTGTGCATATCATGGTCATTAGTGAATAAAGCATAAAATCAAAAATAAAATCAAAATTAAAAAAAAACAAGTGGCACGCCATCATTGGTTAGAAGATGACACGTTGGTCATCTTCAACCTCCAACCAACGTGAATTGCAGGTCTCTTAAACTGTAAAATTAGAAGCTCAAACCTATGCCATTCGCTTCGTCTCTTCAAGACGAAGAGAACCACACCCTCGCGCCAAATTTATATAAACGGTAGCTCAAGCAATTTGGAAGGAAAGTTTTGAAAAGGGATTTGAAATTTCATGGTCAAAACGTGATTCCAGTAAAAAGCAAGTATTGCGACTAGAACCAGGGCAATGAGAGCATCACAATGATATCAAATTTTTGAAGAATTGATGAAGGAATCTACCTATTTAAGTTGAGTTGCAGAGCTCTGAAACTGGACTTCTATGGAGCAATATAGGGCACGATTCTTGAATGTAATTATATGGTTAGCTTCAAGGAAGATCAAGGAAGGTGAATTGATGAAAACGTTGGATTGAAAAAGGCTTGTGTATGGATTTCGAAGTTTCTGAATTCTGAGTTATGGAACAAGTTTGGCAGGATGATTCTGGCTATCCAAGCTTGAGGAAATGAATGGGTAATGACCCTCTATTTATAGGATAATGAATGAGATCCTCAAGTGTGTGAAATGATGAAGTTTGGAGGGAAATCGTGGGAGGTCTGTAGCATGAACAAAGTGTGACTTGTTTAGCATCAAAACTCAGCCAAATCGTGCGTTTCATGATGCTAAACACCTTTTTAAAGTTACTAAACATGACTAGAAGCAAAAACACATGGAAAACTTGTGATTAGAAGCCAAAACAAAGATTTCAAAATCTGACTTATGATGAAACTTCAGTTTCAAGCTACCAATTTCAAAACAATGGCATTTTCAACTCAAGGGGTCTTAGGGCATGATTCTTGATGCTTTAGAAAGATGAGGTTACAAGCTTTGGAATGGAAAAAGAATGGAATCAAATGGATGCTTGAGCTGAGAGTTGCATTGAGTCAAAGTTGGAGAAAAAGGGTTGACTTTCCATACTTAGAAATATTTCAATTTTTTCTTCAAAAGTGACCTATAATGTTTTGCATCCAAACATGGCCTTCTACTTGGAATTTGCTCTTGAACAAAAAAATATGGTATGAAATAGACCTCTTGAATGACATTTTGAAACTTGAACCATTCAAAATATCAAAAAATTGAGAAAGTTATGACTTGTTGAAGTTGGCAAAATAATGGGCTTAAGGTGATAAAAATTGACCAAGTTATGATCATTTGAAGTCACACATGGAAATTTAGGGATTCATCTGGAGGACTTGTAATCTTTCTTCCTCATCAAGTTTCTTCCACATGAAAACTTCTTGGTACTTTTGAAGTGATTTTTTAATAACCATTTAAACAGAATGATGTATTTGGAGTCACTCAAAAATACCAAAATATGAGCAAGATATACTCCTTTGAAGTTCAAAACCCTAGCTCTTAGATCAAGAAAATGCTTTAAGGAACATTGACAATTTTGAACAAACTTCTTGTACCAACAAAAATGCTTTGTAAATATAAGTTGTTGAGGACGATAATGAGAACTCATAGCAACCACAACCACTTCCATATCTTGAGAATTGAGAGGAACATGCACTTGTTACCAAAAGGAATAAAATCTTGTCCAAACATGACTATTTTTTTAATCAACCCCTTGTACTTTTTGGATCAAATTTGATAATCTTGAAATATGGTGAACCAAAATAAGCTTGCCATGCCATTTCCTCCAAAACAACTTCAATGGTGAGGCTTGAACTTCTCAAGATTTATTGACCAGGGCATGGAAATAAACTCATGAACCCATGAGGCAACTTGTTAAATCTCATTGCCTTTACCTACATGAATAACCAGCAAGACAAACCAACACTGCATTTTATTAATTAAAAGAAGAAATCAAAATATTCATGATCACAAAAGAACACAAGTCAAGGTTCTTGGTGATTTCTAAAAGTGCAAAGCTAAATATAGGGAGGGGAAGCAAGAATCCTAGTGTGATCTTATTGTAATGGAATCAACATGGTATGATGAAGGGATCTTAGGGGGGAAAATTGGGGTACAACAGCTACCCTTATTTAAGTTTCTTCTATCTGGAGATACGGAGGTTAAAAATCTTCGTGTTGACGCAATCAAAGATACTTAAATATAAAACAAACCCTATTTTTGGCCCTAAGATGCCATGCAAAATTTTATGATCATGAATGCATATGAACAAGACCAAAGAGACCCAAAACACCATTGGGGATGTAAAACAATAATAAAGAAACAAGAGAGCGACCCGACTAAGAAAATAAATCACTGGTGGATCAAAAGACCCGACTCAGAGAGGATGGTAAAATGGTCAAAGGATACACCAACTCCTAATGGAAGTAAAGCTACCAACATTCACTGAAGGTAGAAAGAGGAAAGAAATAACAACACCAACATTCACTGACGGTGAGCTACCAACGTTCACTGAAGGTAGAAGGAAAAGAAATATTATAGCATCACCATTCACTGACGATGAACTACCAACGTTCAATGAGGGTAGCAAAAAGATAACAATCACCAACTTTCACTGATGGTGATCTACCAACTGTCCCTAAAGGTAGAAAGAGAATATATCATAGCACTGCCGTTCACTGACGATGAACTACCAACATTCACCGAGGGTAGCAAAAAGATAACAAACACCAACTTTCATTGATGGTGATCTACCAACTTCCACTGAAGGTAGAAAGAGAATATAACATAGCACCGCCGTTCACTGACGATGAACTACCAACGTTCATTGAGGGTAGCAAAAAGATAACAAACACCAACTTTCATTGATGGTGATCTACCAACTTTCACTGAAGGTAGAAAGAGAACATATCATAGCACCTCCGTTCACTGATGATGAACTACCAACGTTCACTGAGGGTAGCAAAAAGATAACAAACACCAACTTTCACTGATGGTGATCTACCAACTTTCACTGAAGGTAGAAAGAGAATATATCATAGCACCGCCGATCAATGACGATGAACTACCAACGTTTATTGAGGGTAGCAAAAAGATAATAAACACCAACTTTCACTGAAGGTGATCTACCAACTTTCGCTGAAGGTAGAAAGAGAATATATCATAGCACCTCCATTCACTGATGATGAACTACCAACGTTCACTGAAGATAGCTAAAAGATAACAAGTTTCCCTAAAATTCTGGCATTTCTCCTAGAACAAGTCTTAACTTCTTCTGTAACCGAGGCACTTTGCCTGGAAAGGGTAATATGTAAGCTGTCTCAAATAAAGAGACTTCCACTTACAAAGATTTCACAATGAGTTGTTTATGCGAATTTGAAAGTCTTTCCATCCACTGGCGTAAACTGACGACGAACTGAAAACTATCCTCTCATAGAGTAGATAGAAAAAAAAGTTACTTCGACTTTTACAGGGAAGCACAAGTTGCTCAAATAAAGAGACCTGCTATTTGTTGTCATGGAGGATTGTAAAAGGAAATGACTTTCTAGGGATAGAAATATGGCTTCCTGGGGAAAGAAATATGACTTCCTGGGGAAATGGCATGATATTCTTGCTGAGGAGATAAAGTCTTCTCGTGCAAAATAAATGCGCAAACCAAAACTCAAAGCTTTCAGAAATCCAAAGTAAATAAAATTGTTGTGGAACCAAAGATTCAAACCAGAAATAAACTGGAATGAAACAGTCAACCAAAATAAATCCTTTCAGAAATAAACTCAAGAGGGAAAACCAAATCCATCCAAACAAGGAGCTGTACAGAAAGGCTAAAGAAAAAATCTTCCACGAGGGACAACTCAGTGGGGAAATTGAAAGAATATACACTTTCTGTTTAAGGCCAACACTCTATTTAAGAGAGGACAACATAACTCTGCAAAACAGGGTGATATGTCAAAAAAATATTAACAAATGTTAATGAACAATGATTTGTCAATTTTAGCTATACGTGATGGATGTATGAATGTATGTGTTATCGTGCGTATGCTGACAAAACAAATATACAACACTGGGAGTAACCTGGAAAAACCACCTCAGGCACAAACAACACTCGACTAAATCACATCCAAGATGATCATTCCAAGAAAAAGTAAATGCCAACTGAGGAAACAAAGCCTACTGCCTGCTTTAGCTTTACTGGGGAGAAACACAATCCGGAAGTAAACAAAACAAAGTGACGGAATAATACAGATACATGGATAGAACATCCTTCTCCAGGCTTCACCGCGGAAATAAATGTTTTCAAAAGTAACACTTCTACTGGGGATTGCAAAACCAATTTCAAGCAAAGTAGATGGACACCACCTCATCAAAACATTCACTGGGGAATTCAGGCCCACTTCATTGGGGAGGTTAACACCACATTCACAAAGGAAAAATCCAAAATACGTTTTTCACTGGGGGAAACCTCGGATTGAAAACCTTACATTATGAAAACTCAGACAATGAGGGGAAATGAATCCAAACTTGAACGAGGATACCAGAGTTACGAACCCAATACGACGAATCATCTTGAGTAAACTTTCCCGAGGGGAACAAAAAAACTTCTTAAAACAACTGGAGCTTGTCCATTCCTGGGATCACCATTTTTGTTGTCATTATTTCATCACAAATTACAAATTAAAAGCAAATTGTAAATTCTTTTTGAAAAATCGATTTTGTTATTTAATATTTTTGCTTTGAAAGTTATTATCAATAATAAATGGAGTATTTGCAAGCTAAATAAAATAAGAAATACAAAGAATTGGGTAAAAGCTCAAATTTCATTAATAGAATGGTAGTCTGCGAATGGAGAGACTCCATAGATGATTCCAAACTTTGGAAAATGGTAATATATAATGGAAAAGATACATTGAGATACAATGACCATTATCCCCTCTAACAATTTTTGAAGTTCTGAGCAGTATCTTCCGTTGAAGTATGATGAGAATTCGAGAAGATTGTTGCTTCAATGATCAGATCTTGCATGATGCAGTTACTTGCCAAGAAAGTCCCTAACTTTTGCCTAAGATGCCCTTGCGGGTTTTCAACTTAGCAGGAAATTTATTCTGTTTATGTCTCTAACTTTTACCTAGACCGCCTTTTCGGGTTTTCGGCCTACCGAGACGCTCTTTTTTGCCTAAGCAGCCCTTTCGGGTTTTCAACTTAGCGAGCTGTTCTTTATTTCTTTAGGCAAAGTATTTCTTGAGTGCATCAACATTCATGGGACGTGGGAACTCCTTGCAATCTATAGTTTCAAGAATTAATGCACCGCCAGAGAAGGCTTTCTTGACAACATATAGGCCTTCAAAGTTGGGAGTCCACTTGCCCCTAGAATCAGTGTTGAAAGACATGATCTTCCTGAGCACGAGGTTGCCTTCCCTGAATTCACGAGGTTTGACCTTTTTCTCAAAAGATTTCTTCATTCTTTTCTGATATAATTGTCCATGACATAAAGTTGTCATCCTCTTCTCTTCGATCAAATTCAATTGGTCAACCCTGTTCTGGACCCATTCAGCCTCTGTCAAGTTGGTTTCCATTATCACACGCAAAGAGGGGATCTCAACCTCAATTGGGAGCACAACTTCCATTCCATACACAAGGGAGAACGGGGTTGCTCCTGTTGAAGTGCGGACAAATGTTCGATATCCATGCAAAGCAAAAGGGAGCATTTCATGCTAATCCTTATAAGTAACAACCATTTTCTGGATAATTTTCTTGATATTCTTATTAGCAGCTTCAACAACCCCATTCATCTTCGGCCTGTACGGAGATGAATTGTGATGGACAATGTTGAATCCCTCACAAAGTTCTGTCATCATCTTGTTATTCAGATTCGAGCCATTGTCAGTGATAATTCTGTTCGGCTCACTATACCGACATATAAGATTATTCTTGATGAAACGCACAACCACCTGCTTAGTAACATTGGTATATGAAGCAGCCTCCACCCATTTGGTGAAGTAATCAATTGCTACCAAGATGAAACAGTGTCCATTCGAAGCTTTAGGTTCTATCATCCCAATCATGTCAATACCCCACATAGAGAAAGGCCATGGGGAAGAGATCACATTGAGAAGTGTCGGAGGCAAATGGACCTTATCTGTATAAATATGACATTTGTGACACTTCTTTGCAAATTTATAACAATTAGATTCCATTGTCAGCCAATAGTAACCTACCCTTAGCATCTTTTTAGCCATCAAATGTCCATTGGCATGAGTGACAAATGAACCTTCATGAACCTCATGCATCAGCATGTCTGCTTCATGTCTATATATGCATCTGAGTAAGACCATGTCATAATTTCTTTTATACAACACATTTTCATTGAGGAAGAAACTGCCTGCCAATCTTCTCAATGTCTTTCTATCTTTCTTCAAAGCACCAATCGGGTATTCCTGAGTCTGAAGAAAATGCTTGATGTCATGATACCATGGTTTTTCATCTGCTGCCTCCTTTGTTGTTAACACATGAGCGGGCTTATCCAGTCGCTGAACCGTAATTCGAGGTATATCATTCCAAGTATTTACTTGGTACATAGAAGCCAGAGTTGCCAGAGTGTCCGCCATTTCATTTTCATCTCTAGGAATGTGATGGAATTCAACTTTGTTAAAGAAGGGTAACAATCTTCTAGCATAATCTTTGTAAGGGATCAAGTCAGGATGACGAGTATCCCATTCTCCTTTAACCTGATTTATTACCAAAGCTGAATCACCATACACATATAGAATTTTAATTCTAAGATCAATGGATTCTTCGAGACCCATGATGCAAGCCTCGTATTCTGCCATATTATTAGTACAATCAAATGTTAACCTTGCGGTAAAAGGAATGTGCGATCCATGGGGAGTGACAATCACGACACAAATTCCTTTACCATAAGCATTCACAGCTCCATCAAATATCATACTCCAACGAGATTTGGGGTCAGGACCTTCCTCAGGCAATGGTTTATCACAATTTTTCACTTTCAGGAACATGACATCCTCATCGGGGAATTCATATTCTACAGACTGGTGATCCTCCACTGGTTGGTGAGCAAGATAATCTGCCAACACAATGCTTTTAATAGCTTTTTGAGTGTGGTATTCGATATCATATTCAGATAACAACATCTGCCAGCGGGAAATTCTCCCAGTAAGAGAAGACTTTTTAAAAATGTACTTGATTAGATCCATTTTGGAGATCAACCAAGTAGTATGATTCAACATATGCTACCACAAACGCTTTTCCGCCCAGGCCAAAGCACAACATGTATTTTCTAGCATGGAATACCGCGACTCACAATCAATGAATTTTTACTGATATAATAAATGGAGAACTCCTTCTTCCCTGTTTCATCCTGTTGTCCCAGAGTATAGCCCATGGATTTATATAACACTGTCAGATACATAATCAACGGTCTTCCTTTGACAGGAGGGAGCAAGATAGGAGGTTCAAGCAGATATTCTTTAATACTTTCAAATGTCCTTTGGTAGTCATCCGTCCATACATAACCTTGATCTTTCTTTAACAACTTAAAGATCGGTTCACATGTTGCAGTCATGTGGGAAATAAATCTGGAAATATAATTCAAACGCCCGAGGAAACCTCTAACTTGCTTTTCAGTTCTTGGCGTTGGCATCTCTTGAGTTGCTTTGACTTTATCAGGGTCAACTTCAATTCCTTTCTGGCTAACAATGAAAGCCAACAATTTCCCTGATCGAACACCGAAGGTGCATTTATTTGGATTCAAGCGGAGACGATACTTCCTCAAACGTCGAAACAACTTTAACAAATCTTCTACATGCCCTTCTTCAGTTTGGGATTTGGAAATCATATCATCAACATATACTTAGATTTCCTTGTGCATCAGATCATGGAATAAGGTTGTCATAGCCCTCTGGTACATTGAACCGGCGTTCTTCAACCCGAAGGGCATCACTGTGTAACAGAATGTTCCCCAGGGTGTGATAAACGTTGTTTTTTCCATGTCCTTCAGAGCCATTTTTATTTTATTATACCCGGAAAATCCATCCATGAATGAGAATACTTTGAATTTTGTTGTGCTATCCATTAACATATCAATGTGTGGCAATGGAAAATCATCTTTTGGACTAGCTTTATTTAGATCTCTGTAATCTACGCACATGCAGACTTTTCCGTCTTTTTTTCGGTACTGAGACAATATTGGCAATCCATTGAGGATACACTGACGTCACAAAAAAACCAGCATTAATCTGCTTTAGAACCTCCTCTTTGATCTTCACTGCCATATCTGAGTGAGTTCTTCTCAACTTTTGTTTAATTGGCGGACACTCTGGCTTCAACGGCAAACGGTGCTCTACAATATATGTATCTAGACCAGGCATATCTTGATAAGACCAAGCAAAAATATCCACATATTCTTTCAACAACTCAATCAAACTGTTCTTAACATCAGGATACAATAATGCTCCAATCTTGACTTCCTTCGGATCTTCTTATGAACCCAAATTGATCACTTCTAATGGCTTTTTATATGGCTGAATGATATTTTCCCCGTGCTCAAGCAACCGTGAGACCTCTTCTGGAATCTCATCATAATATTCTTCTTCAGCCCCATACACAGGACATTCAAAGTTGGGAGAGGGTGCAGGGTCATTGTATTCAACGGGTTTTTTAATTAATCTGCACATATGATTTATGATTGCTTTTAGAAACTGACACATATAACAAGTGATCATGCAGATTGAATTTCAGTTATTATTTATTTTGAAGGATTTTTTATTTATTTTTATATTTATTACCATTTTCCAAGAAAAAGCAAAAAATAAAGACACAATTTGGGAAACAAAGACAACTTTTATTATTGATTTTAAAAGTCACAACAAACAGATAAACCCTACAACATCAATACTCCCACCTTGGGCAGAGTGAAAGTCTTTTCAAAAAGATTAACAAAACAAATTACTTTGAAACATGTATGCAAGTGGGAACATCAATGGTGATCCAGTTCTAAACCCTAACTCTGTGCATCGCATAATTCGGCCTTTCCAACTCTACTTCATCTTCTACAATGGCATTAATCCTGGAAACATCTTGCTTGCAACAGACTTCGGCTTCATGCCCTTACCTTTGTCATTCTTTAAAGAGAACCCCAAGCCTGCTCTGTTCTTTTTCACAAGTGGCTCCATAATTTGTCCCCACACTTCACAATGACCCTTACGCATAACCTGCTGAGCATCCTTAAGTGAAACCATGTAATTCTCATTTCCTATTATATTGTTAATGGATAAGGCTTGGAACTGGGTTCCAACTGTAGCTTCATCCGCCTCCACAATGCTGAAAGAGGACAAATGAGATATCAATAATGTCTGTTCCCCATTTACGATCACTACTTTCCCTTCACGTACAAACTTCAGTTCCTGGTGTAAAGTTGAAGTGACAACCCCTGCCTCATGTATCCACGGCCTTCCTAGCAAACATCTATAAGCGGGTACAATATCCATGACCTGGAAAGTTACCTGAAACAAATGTGATCCTATATTAATAGGCAATCCACTTCACCAATAACAGATTTCCTTGATCCATCAAACGCTTTCACAATGATGCCACTCGGGTGCATATGCATTCCTTGATATTTCAACTTCATAAGCGCACTCCTCAGTATAACATTTAACACAGACCCATTATCAATCAGCACATTGGATAATGAATCATTCTTGCAGTTCATGGAGATGTGGAGGGGGCCAGGTTGTGATTCCTTCCTTCATCTGGTAATTTATCATCGCAGAAACTCAAGTTATTACATGATGTAATGTTCCCTATTACACTACTGAATTGGTCTATTGGCATATCACTCTCCACTAAATCTTGGTCCAGTACCCTCATCAAGGATTCTCTATGAGCAGAAGAGTTCATCAATAACGCCAAGATAGATATTTTTGAAGGAGTCTGCAGTAGCTGATCTACAATTCTGTAGTCGCTCATCTTGATTATCTTCAAAATATCATCCACTTCTTTCTCTAACGCAACCCCACTAGTCTCACCCGTAACCCTCTTGGGTTCAACATTCTCAGCAATTTTATTTCCAGCACTAACATCTCTTCGAACAACTGGTGCAAACACATGACCGATGCGGGTCACCCTGCTATTTTCAGCAATATTCCCAACATCAGGCATTGGCTGGATGGGAACTTCTACTCCATCCTCTAAGATTGTAGCGTTGTATTTGTAAGGCACAACCTTATCTGACTTGTAGGGGATAGGACCCGGAAAACTAATCACCAATGGGGTAACAACTGGCTTGCTATAATACTAAACTTCAAGATGGGTGGGTGCCCCAAAACAAGGTACAATGACGTTTACCCCTTCTTAAACATAATCAGTCATTACTGAGTCATTTCTAGAAAACAAATCCTCCTCTGAGGAGAAATACTCATCTGCGGAGGCATACTCTTCATCCAACTCTTCTTCAGTCAAACAAACCTCAACCATATCAACTTCATGGTAATCATCCCTTTGACTTGTAGCATTGATAATTCCGTTATCTAACAACGACTGAACACCCTTCTTCACGATTGAACATCCTCAGGAATCTCGACAGCAAACTAGGAAAGATCCATATTGGTGTTCCACCTGACTAGCCATACGGCAGAAGGTAGCATGCAATTGCACAAGGTCCTCATTCATATACTCTACATCAAAAATTCTGAATTCTCCAGGACATCCAGAAACCATATTCACCTCCTCTTCATACGCTGCCCTAGGCCTGATTATGTGGATGAGGCCCTCATCCATCATTTCCTGCAAATTAGCTTTTATCTTATCGCAACCCTGTATGTCTGTACTGCAAATAGCACAACCGGAATGGTCATGCGTATAGTAGCTAAATTCACAAAGGTCTGCATGAATTTTCACCAAATCTCCCCTAACCAGATTAATATCAAAAATCCGGAAGTCGTCTGGACAACCGACCACCATATTTACAGCATTTACTCCCCCATTCTTGGGTAGAGGATTGTCTTTCACATTAGGTCCCACGTCCTTGAAAGATAGTACACTAGACTCCACCAAATTCTGCGCCTCAGTCTTCAAAGGATAACAATTCTCAACATTATGCCCTGGTGCTCCCTGATGAAAAGCACATGTTTGATCTGTCTTGTAATACAAAGGCAATGGTGATGGTACATCGGGAGGTGGTCGGGTCTTGATTAGCTTCTTCTGAATCAATGCCGGTAATAACTCTGTATAACTCATGGTAATAGGGTCATAACTCTCCCTTCTTTGATTATACCCTTGATTCCACTGCTGGGACGGTCTCTGATAAGCAACAGTAGTTGGAGTTGTACCCACAACTGGAGTAACTGAGGCGACTTGCTAATGACGATGATAATTCCTTCTAGGAGTATTAACCCTCCTCTCTTGCATAAAAACATTTTCATCCCATTCCTTCTTCTTGGTAAACCCATAAGATGGTTTCTCCACACCTCCAGAACTTTCACTCTTCGTTAAACGACCCTCTCTTACAGCCTCTTCTAAGCGGATACCCATTCCTACCATTTCAGTAAAGTCACTTGGCGCACTTGCTAACATCCTCTCGTAGTAGAAAGAACCCAACATTTTCAAGAAAATCTTAGTTATCTCCTTATGTTCCATGGGAGGAATCACTTAGGCGGCTACCTCACGCCATCTCTGTGCATATTCTTTGAATGATTCCCTGTCTTTCTGAAGCATGGCCCTGAGTTGATCACGGTCAGGCGCCATGTCCATATTGTACTTGTATTACTTGATGAATGCTTCTCACAAATCATTTAAAGTATGGATATTGGCGCTGCCCAAACTCATATACCACTTCAGCGCAGCACCGGTCAAACTATCCTGAAAAAAGTGAATCAGCAGACGCCGATCATCAGTATGGGTAGACATTCTCCTCACGTACATCACCAGATGAGAACGGGGGCAAGTGTTGCCCTTGTACTTCATACAATCCAGGACCTTAAACTTAGCAGGTATCTTAACATTAGGGACCAAACATAACTCATTCACATTCTGCCCAAATAGCTCTTTTCCCCTGAGGGCCTTCATCTCTCTTTGCATCTTGTCAAAATGCTCTTGAAAATCATCCATTATGTCATAAAGACCCACGGTGTAGGGAAAGGACGACACACATCATAATTAACAAACAAAACCATATTCACCGAAGGAGGCACAACAGGAGCAGCATGCACCACAGGAGGTGCCGGGGTAACAATGGTCTGAACAAATGGAGTATCTTAAGGACCAAGATTGAAACCTTCAGGTGCAAAATTCTCTGGCATTCCCCATGGATAATGTTGTACCCCAAAATTTTCCCTCTCATTTATCAATAATTTACTCACAAGATCTCCTTGGGCTCAAGACTGCACTAGGCTTTGATCAGCTCAGACACCTCCTTAAGCACTGATGACCAAAATTAGGGTTTGAGATTGCACAAGGATTTTTGAACTTCCAATGCCCCATATGATTTTCATGGATCATTATGGACCTTAAAGATTACTCATGTCAAGTTTCAAGTTTTGGATCACAATTTTGCTCAGTCAATTGAGTAGTTGACCTAAAAATCAATTGTATTGGAGAAAAAGTCAAATGTGGCCAATTTACAGTCAAAACTTCACAATTTTTGATCCACATCAACATTTTAAACTCATATGTATCATTTGATCAAGTTTGGACCACAACTCCTTAAGAAATTTGATCAAATCTTCAAAAGGGGAAAATGGTCAAAATTAGGGTTTTGATTGGGAAAGGGAAATTTCTGATTTTTGACCTAGCAAATGATCAATTGGTTTAAGGCATGAACTCAAGAATCCAATTGCATCATTTTGAACTAATGACATAGCTCAAAGCATGGCTCAAGTCCAATGGATTGATAGATGAATTTTCAGTGAACTCATCAAAAGTCAACTGTATACTGAAAAGTCAAACTTTGACTTTTTGGTCAAAATCAAATGGTAAAGATCACAATTCATAAAAACATGTCAAAATATGAAACTTATTCATCAATAAATCCAAAATTCAAGATTTCATTTTGAAAAGTCAAAATTTCTAAACTTAGAAATTTTTCTAAGTGTTGGAAATTTCACGTTTTCTCACAACTTTGAACAAATTTTTCACCATGATGCAGGATGATTCAAGAGAAACTTCCAACATGAAAGTTGTAGATCTCCATGAAATATACAACTTTTATTTACACAAATCCTTCAAAAAATGCTTGGATCTCAAGTTATAATTTTAAGAACATGCGGTCATGAAACAAAACACTTAGTGAAATTTTGCCCTAATTTGGTCAGGATTTTGACCTAACTTCATGACACTTTTTCATATAGTTCCAAGGGGAGTATTCAAAATAAATTCAAATATGGGTTGTAGAGAACATTGAAAGCTTTCCAAAATGTAAAAGAACTCCTTGAGATCATGTTTGAGTAGGGAGAATCGAAAAGATGAAGTTAGGGTTTTATCACTTGAATTACAAGGCATTTTGTGATGAACCAAATTCAAAATTCAAAGTATGCTGCATAACCTCTACTTTACAGGCCTCAAACTTGTTAGGCACTCCATAATTAATTTCTTGCACAAGCATTCAATTCATGGACATGCTTTATATCCATTTTGGGAAGAAAGTGTACATTGCCATTTTGATAAAGTACTTTTTTACAAAAAACTTGTTCTTGAGCCTTGCACTTGTTCTTTTCTGATCATACAAGTCCCGTAACCCATAAGAAACTTTTTAGACACTTACAATCACCCAGCCCATGCTTGTACCTCCTCTTGAAACTTGTTTCCCACTTTTCTTCAAAAACAAGTAACCTAGCTAAAAGCTTGTAACTTGTACTTCTGATTGTCCAAACCACTCCAATCCTTTTGCTTATAGATATACAAACCATTTTCCACAAAATACACGAAGGCTGAAGCCCTGAAAACACCTAGAACTCAGAATCACATCTCATACCTCCATTTTCACATAAACTGACCAAAAAATTGAAACTCATAACTCCCTTGTGCGTTTTCAATCATTTTGGTTCCTAAAGCTTCTAAACATCATTTAGAACTGATCCCACACCCTGTTGCAGAACTGTAACACCATTAACACCATCCTCCATTTTCAAAAACAGAGCTTTGCACTTGGACTTCTCCAGCACTCCTCATGTACTTTCAGCTCAAGCTAATCATTCCATTAGCTTCCTGGGAACTTGGGGAAGCTAACCCAATGATTAAAACTCCTTGAAAGCTACTCAAACTTCAAACCCTATACCCTTTTGCAAGGTAAGTTTTCTAACTTTGGAACTTTTCACACATGCATCATTAATGATTTATTTGTGAATGAAACATGTAGATATCATTGCCCTAAAGCTAATCATGTCCATAGTTTCCATTAATTTTTCTTGAGCTTAGAGAATTTTAAGATTGAAGTTTATGAGAATTTTAGGGTTCATATTAGGGCCATTGAAATTCATGCTTATCTTTGATCTATAGTTTTAATGCTTTACCTTCCGTTTTCATAATCTACCCCCGAACTGAAGAAATAATCTCAAAGGTCTTTCTTGTGCTTTTTCACCTTTCCTTTTGGATAAAAAAAAGTCGGTGGCGACTCTTGCTAACCGCGATATTTGCGATCAAACGCAAAACCTTCAAGTCAGTTCTCCCACCGTATCACAGAATTGGCGACTCTGTTGGGGAATATTCTAAAAGTGGGGTTACCTTAGGGTTAGATCATATTTAATTGCTTTCATTGTTTGACTTGCATGCTTTACTTTATGGTTCTTTGTTTAGGTTTGAAATCCTCTACCCGGATTTGGGTTACCTTATAGGTAAGTAGCAATACGTTGAGGAAACTGTGCGGGGTATACCGATATGGTCTAAACAATAGCTATGTTAGTGCGACATATTTGTGGGTACCGGTAGCCCTTGAGTTAATCAAGGAGAATACGGGGCCGCTGAGTGATGTCATGAAGCACTAATGAACTTTTAGAACCTTTACTTATCCAACTTGGCCTTTAGGACGTAGTGAGATGACCGTCTTTGGTGCAGTCCGAAGATGGTAGATACTCGATACTACACTCATTGAGGTTTGGTTTCTTGGGATATTTCGGTCGCCATTAAAGAGGCTTGTGCTGAAACAATAACCAAGGAAACAAACCAGTGATATTGAGCTCCTTAGAACCCGGTTACTATTACTAGGTCAGGTTTAAGCCAACTAAACTTCAAGAGGGTACTTACCTATGAAACTCCATGAAAGCCTATTCCTAAGGACTTGTTTGCTTTGTTTGTGTATATTTACTTATACATAACATCATGAACATCATAACATCATACACATTCACTAACCATTTCAAGGATTTTGGGATTTATCTTTGTTCTTGTTTTGTAGGACATGGATTCTATTCACAGGAAAATTATACAAGTCAATCTTGTAAGGATTCCTCCATAACTTAAGGAGCTAGCTTCAAGGATTCCAGAAAATTCTCCATTCACCGAGAGACATGGTCGCCTACTCAACTTGGTCACTTCAAACACTAATGAAGACATGATGAAGGTGCTCTATCAGTTCTTTGATCCTTTACACCATTGCTTCACATTTCCCGATTATCAACTTGTGCCAACTTTGGAAGAATAATCCCATTCTCAATAAACTACCTTTCAACGGTACTAAAAGAGACCCAAAGCCAGAAGAGATTTCTCAAGCTCTACACTTGCACTCATCTGATGTCACAACTAATTGGGAAACAAGGAGTGGTGTCAAAGGTTTCCTAGAAAAGTTCTTGTTTGAGAAAGCCCAAAACTGTTGGAACTCCTTGGATTTGCAAGCCTTTGAGGAAATTGTAGCTCTCCTCATCTATGGGATGGTTTTGTTTCCAAATCCTGACCAACTCATAGATGTGAACACCGTCAAAATCTTCATATCCCGCTACCCGGTGCTTACTTTGCTAGTTGACAACTTACATTCTTTTCACACTCGCACTATGAGGAAAAGAGGTGTCCTTATGTGTTGCAGTCCTCTTTTGGCAAGATGGTTTATTCGCATCTTCCCCAATCTGTATTAAAGAACGAGTAAGGTTCAAGGTTATCACAAAGGTTGATGATGCTCAAACATTCAAACATTCATTGGTGTTACTGATTCATAGAGAATGTTACTATTGTCGACCGCTGTGGAGAATTTCACAATGTCCCTTTACTTGGCATTAGGGGAGGTATCACCTACAACCCCTGCTTAGCCTTAAGACAATTGGTTACGCCTGAAGTGATGGCCCTCATGAGATGCTCATCCAAGGTTTGGTATTTGACTACGAGAGCGACAATCAAGGTCTTCGCCGCAGATTTATCCGAGCTTGGAGGATGTTGAACAAGGTAGATAGCAAGACATTGGTGCATAAGAATTCCATCCCTTTTGAGCCTTAGCTCAAATGGGTACGAACTCGCGCTCAAAGTCTTATGATGCCTTATCCCTCCATTCTCGCGGTAATCATTGAGCCTGTTATGGAGGGAGATGTTCCATACACTATCCTACATCCTGACATGCCCACCTCTCTTGAAGACCTACAAAGGGATTGGATACAACTCAAGGGGGAGCGAGATACTTTCGAAGCCTAATTTTACGCAAGCGAGAAGAAGGTTTTGGAACTCACTAAGCAACATCATGAGGAGAGGAACTTGAATGCCCACATCGCACCAAAGAGGATGCGTACAACCTTTTTATCTTAGAGTTTTTGTATTTGTTTTGCCCAAGGAGGCATTGATGTACTCAAGCTTTAATTTATTAATATAACGTGTGTTTCCTTTTTGTCTAAAATAAATTTGAATCTTTAAAATCCTTGAAATCATTGCATATACATTTACCATTCATCATAACATAATCAGGTTTCTTGCAACAAGTCTCCTCATATTTCTACTATTTATTTCAGTAAGATGGATCTCGAGCAAACGGTGAAGGACCTCCAAGCTCAAAATGCCCAGTTTTAATAAATGTTCTTAACTCTAGCCAAAGGACAAGAAGAGTTGAAGACCTTGCTGGTTGAGGAGAAGAAAAAGAAAACTAAGAAGATAACCAGAGTTATAAACATGGGAAGAAGATTCAAAGGACAAGAAAGAATGACCCTAGACTTTGCAACGAGATCCGGTGAGAAAGACAATCAATATGGGAAGGGAAAAGAAACAGTTGTCCAATCAGAGTCAGAAGAGGACGAGGAAGAAGAAGATTATTTTGAAGAACAATACCCTCCGGCCGACGACAAGTATAAGCATCTAGAAGAACGATTAAGTGTAATGGAAATCCAAAAAGTGACTGGGCTGGACATCGAGGAGTTAGGATTAGTATTGGGGATTGTCATTCCTCCAAAATTCAAAGCACCTGTGTTCGCCATATATGACGGAGTTTCATGTCCCAAAATGCATCTCCGGTCCTATGTGAGGAAAATCCAGCCTCATACCGCTGATAAGGATTCATGGGTACACTTCTTTCAAGACAATCTATTTGGAACAAAACTTGATTGGTTTTATCAGTTGGAAAGAGCCAATGTTCATAACTGGGAAGATCTGGCCGCCGCTTTTTACAAACAATACTAATATAACACTGATCTTACGCCCATCCGTACTCAACTCTAGAGTATGGCCATGGTTTCAAGTGAAGGCTTTAAAGACTAAGCGCAAAAATGGAGGGACTTAGCTGGAAGAGTCTAGCCTCCTCTATCTGAAAGAGAGTTGGTAGACATGTTTTTAGGCACCTTGTCTGGTCCTTTCTTCAATCACTTAATTGGGAGTTCATCGGAAGGTTTTACCAAATTGATATTTGTTGTACCCCAAAATTTTCCCTCCCATATTCTTCAAAATTTGTCAAAGTCAATCTTCAATTGGTTCAAAATCTCTCAAGGGTTGCATAGTCAAACCATCTCCTAAGCCAGTCAAAAACTAGGGTTTTGGTTCTTACAAGAAATTTGAGGTTTTCAATGGCTCAATCAAGTCACATATGCCTATACACATTGTCAAGCATCTACATGCCAAGTTTCAAGGCTCACAAGGTCAAGTTGCACAGTCAAAAACCCAAATTTCTTCACAATCAACTGTAGGGGCAAAATGGTCATTTGGCAGTCAAAAGTCAAAATTTTTGGTCAACATCTTATTTTGAAGCCACAATCATCATTTGATCAAGTCTTGATCATGATTCCACAAGCATGGCTCAAAAATCATCAAGGTGTCAAAAGTTTCTATTTTTGGACAGCTGAAAAGTCAATTGTAACTTGACCAAGGCATAACTTTTTCATGGTTCATCATAAAAATCCCATCCAATTCTCATTTTGAAGTGGAGGACATTTCCTACAACTCATCTTCACATTCCAAGTCCTAGCAATGCTCCCACAAAAAGTTATCAATTTCAACATTATAGGTCATTTTCAAAAGTCAACAAAAAGGCATTTTAAGTCAAAGACCATAACTTGAGATTGGTATATCAAAGTGACATGGGACCAAAGGCATTGGTTAGAGGACTTCAAGACCTTTCCAAAATGTCCAAGAACATGTCCATGTGATCAAAATTGAGTAAGATATGCATTGGAGTAGTTGGGAAATTTTTGTGAAATGGCAAAAGTCAACTATCCTTAAAACTTAAATTTTTGACAAAAGGGCCCACTTTCTTCCACTTGATTCAGCCTTGTCATGCCACCCACGTGTCCCATGATTAATCTCAAGACCAAATATTTATTTTTTCATTTTTATTTAATTTTTATGGATTTAATTCATTTTAAATCCATAATAATTCAAATAAATCTAAAAAAATTAATTAAATGGTATCTTGTGGTTTGAATAGCCTTCATGAAGCATTTGCTAGCTTCCAAATTCGTGCAAGCTATTTTTGTACACAAAATCATGGTTGTTGGACCAAGAAAGGAATGTTCTTCAATGGTGGTCAAACAAAATCCAAAACATAATGGCACAAGTTTAAGGCTCCTAAATGTCACTTAATTCCATTGACACATACATATGCAAGCAAGCCATACAGTATTGACGACCTGAACATCCCTGAAACGACCAAACCAATTCCAAAAAAACTCAAGCAAAAGTCAAATCTGAAATCATCCTTCCAGCATAATTCAAAGCCTTAGAGTGATCTAAACACCTTGCTGGACCTTCCAGGAACCTTTTGCAATCACAAACAAGCTCCAACACCCAAAGAATCACTCACTTCAGATCACGGTTTGTCCATTTTTTTTCAAAATCAAAATGCACAATTCATGAACATTTGGTGTGATTTAAAGCTTGTTTTATATTGTTTGCAACCATAAAAAGCTACTCATATCAATTAATTGGATTATCATGTACATGATTGTGATTTGCCATTAACAACTTTTAGGGTTTTTGAGTTTGTGAATTAGGGCTTTACTGCTCAGACAAAATTGGACTATCTCACGCACATGGTTGAACTCAGGAAATCAAGACGAACAAATCCCAACCCTCGCGCCCAATTTATATAGAGCATAACTCTATTTGTTATTTTTTGTCATTTCATTTTGTGGGGGTTAAAACCCCCCGCTAATTGCTTTGTTTTTTACAGAAAAAAGGAAAGAGACGAAGACATGGAAGAATGCTACTGGATAACTCAAACCAACGCGCGTTTTTTTAATTTTTTTTAGCATATACATTGTTTCACCAATATATTATTTTGTTATTATTATTATCTCAATTAAGCAAGACAGCTCAACTGGCCAAGGCGCATGTGCATAGTCCCTTGGGACCTGGGTACGAATCCCAGGTCCCCCCATAATTTCCATGTTATTTTGCTTTACACGTTCATGTGCAGATTCTCAAAAGCAGGACCACCATGCATGTCCAGATCCCAGGCGCCAAGTGGCCAGTCCCACAGATCCAAAGGCCAAAAGATGAGGACTACCATGCTCCTCAGTCAACTACGCCACAGAAAATTTCAAAGTCAACGCAGGCTTAAGCTTATTGGGCCAAAATTGCTTCACTAAACTCCCCATTCTGGCCCAACCCCCCCCCCCCCCCTGGTTTCTTATTTTCTTTTCCTTTTTCTCTTTTTATTTTATTTTCTTTCATAATTTCCCTTTTTATTAATTATTAGTTTTATTAAGTATTTAATTAACCAATTTATTTTTCACAATAAAGCCAAAAAAAAAAACATTTATATTATTTATTAACTTATTTTTGTAAATAAATTCTAATATTAATTAATTAGTTGTGTAATTAGAACAATTTTAACATTTTTTTAATAAGTAAAATTAATTTATAATTAGGTCTTTCACTTTGAACTTTTAATTCCTTTTCTTTTTATTTCATTAAAAATATATAAAAACACAAAAACATTTTTTTCATTTAATTAAATAATTAATTAGTTAATTAGGTTTAATGTTTAATTTAATTCTAAAAAAGGGTCAAAACCCTTAGGACGTTCCCGATTAAATTTCTATTCGCGCGTATTTATTTATTTTGATTATTTATGTAACTGTCTCCGGATATATAATAGTTAATTAGGTTTATCGCCTTATTTAAATTCTCGCACTTTATTTTCCAAAATGGGTTTTTGTTTTTTTGGCGATGTATAGACCCGCGCCTTGTAATAGTTAGAATTTATCTTTCCGCAATTTATTTTCCGCACTCCTAACTGCTAATATGCCTGTAAGAATGTATGTAAAATAAAATTAATCCGTAGCTCACAAATAACATGTACAAGATAACCTTAATTGAAAAACAACACACAAAGCACATGCCACTCCTAGGGTACGCCTCACCGGTTGCCTCGAACGTGGTCATCAAGTATAGGGTGTCTTAGAGGTTGCCCTTCTGTCTAAAAGATCCAGTCGCCTCGAAACGGTTTCCTCGGATAAAAAAGGATCTAGGACATTAAGGTTACTTCTAAGGTGTCCTACTATTGCTTCGGTGACCACATTGTCCCTAATAATTGAATTGACCCGAACAACTCCAACGACGGTGCTACCTACTTCTCAATAGTGGGATAGTACTGTCTAAAGGACATTTACACAGCTTAATTCCTTTTGAGTAGGTAGAGGTTCTAAGGTACTTGCTCTTTCAAAACAAAAACAACTTTTCGCACTTACACTTTTCTGACAAAAGTTTTCAAACAAACACTTCATGACACTCTTGAGGACTGATACAAGAGTTAAAATGAAGTTTTCAAACAAACTTTTTCAAAACCCACAAACACAAGAAAAGCAAACAATTTTGAAAACATAGTGAGCAAGTACCTAAGAGCCCGTGGATAACCACTGATAGAAAGGGTGCTAACACCTTCCCTTTCTATAAATCTACCTCCCGAACCGAGAAACATTCTCAAAGAAGGAATTTTGCTGTGCTTTTGTCCTTTCCATGTTGGAGAACATAAAAGACGGTGGTGACTCTTGCTTACCGCGACATTTCGCGAAACCAGCTTAAAAACAGTCAGTTCTATTTCCACCGATCACAGAACTGGCGACTCTACTGGGGATGCTTAATAAAGTGGGGTGTACCTTAGGAATAGTTCATCATCATGTTTTCAATTGCTTGCTTTGCTTGATTTAATATTGTGGGCCTGTTTTGGGAGTTTCATAGATCCTAACCCGGATCTGGGGGATACCTTTTAGAAAGTAGCAATAAACTGTGAGGGAACTGTGCGGGGTATACCGACACGGTTGAAGCAGTTTGCTACGTTGATGTGGCACTTTGGTGAGTACCGGTAACCCTTGAGTCAAGTCAAGGAGAGTACGCGGCCACCGCGTGGTGTCGTGAAGCATCAACTGATCTTAGGAACCTTACTTGACCATCCTGGCCTCTTTAGGGTAGTGAGATGACCGACTTTGGTGCAGTCTGAAGTTGGTAGATACTCGATACTACACTCATTGAGGGTTGTTTTCTTGGAATATTTTGATCGCCAGTTCAGTGGCTAAATCAAAACAATGAACATAGAAAACAACCCTATGATATTGAGCTCCTTAGAACCCGGTTACTTTTGATAGGACAGGTTTTGAGCCCACCAACTTCAAGAGGGTAGCACCCCAAACTTCATGCTGGCCTAAACTCTAAGGGTTGTCTGGTGTGACTTGTGTGCCTTATCATGTTTGCTTTTTGTGAATACTTGTGGTGTGTTTTATCATAGCATCATAACATCATACAACATCATATGCATTTACTAACCACTTCAGGGGTTCGAATCTTCATCTTTGTTCTTGTTTTGTAGGACATGGAAACTATCCGCAGAAAGACAATTCAGGTCAACCTGGTAAGGATCCCTCCTCAGCTTAAGGAGCTTACATCCAGGATTCCCGAGAACTCTTCCTTCAGTGAAAGGCATGGTAGACTCATCAGCTTGGTCAATACCAACATTGAAGAGGATATGGTGAAAGTGTTGTTCCAGTTCTTTGACCCTTTGCACCACTGTTTTACTTTCCCAGATTATCAACTGGTGCCTACCTTGGAAGAGTTTTCCCAGCTTTTGAAGATTCCCATTCTCAGTCAACTACCCTACAACGGTACGGAAAGGGAACCCAAACTTGAAGAGGTTGCTAAAGCATTATGCCTACAACCATCTGACATCAAAGGACATTGGGAAACCAGAAGTGGTATCAAAGGATTCTTAGCAAAGTTTATGTTTGAGAAGGCCCAAGAGTGTTGGAATTCCCTTGACCTACAAGCCTTTGAAGAAGTTGTGGCACTCCTTGTCTATGGGTTGGTGTTGTTCCCGAATCCAGATCAGTTTATAGATATCAATACTGTCAAGATCTTCATGTCCAGGAATCCTATACCTACTGTAGCGATAAAAAATGTAGCGGGGTAAATCGGAGATCGAATTATTGATTAATTCGTCTCACAAAAGCAAGAGTCGCCACCGCGCTTTATTATTTCCAAGGGAAAAGGGGAAAGAGCGAAATAAAACCCTAAATATGCAATGTAAAATAATACTTTAATAGTAATGAAAATACAAGGCGTTTTTGAAAAGAGATCTAGGGTTCGGGGGTTGGTTATACAATGGGAAGGTATTAGCACCCAATGTATCTATAGTACTCTATAGGAACCTTTTGAAATATCTGTTTATTAAAATGTTTGTTTGATTAAAAATAAATTGTTTTGGCCGAAAAGGGGTACGGACGGGTTTTTGAAGGTACGACGACCTAATGTCGAAGTTTTGGCTTAAAAGGTATAAGTTTTGAAAAGATTGAATATTTGAGAAAAAATTGTCTTAAGTTTTAATGAGATAAAGATAATCGCGTGATTGGACTTGAGGACATGAAGTCAACAAATTTAATCATTTTTCTCTTGGATTTAGAGGTAAACAGAATAACCATGTAAATATAAAATAATTAAACAGAAAATTATGCAGATAATGATTAAGTTATATATAACTACAACAATGATTAAATAAACAGATTAAATGGCGTGAACATGCATTTTTTATATTTTTATCTAATATTAATTAAAGCGAAGGAATTAATTAAAGAAAATAAAATGTTTTTTAAGTTTCTATTTTTTATATGTTGTTTAGAGTTTTTATTTTTATATGTTTTTTAGTATTAATATAAAATGTTATTTTTATAAATAATTTTAAACTAAATTAAAACTTTAAAATTACTAATTTAAATCTAATTAGAAATAATACTAAAAATTACTAAATTAAACCTAAAGCTAAACTTAATAAAAATGATCCAATTATTTAAAATTGTTTTAATTAAATTACACATCTATTTGATTAAGTTGCTAATTAACTAAATTAACAATAATTAAAAAAAAGGCTAAGGAAAATAAATAGAAAAAAGGGGTATATAAAAAAATAGGGGGGATAATAAATAATTTACATGGGCCAAAGGGGTTTCAAGGGGACCTAACCAAAACAAACAGAAAAGGGGGTGTTATGGGATTCGTTGGGTCTTGTAGGCAGGAAACGGGTAAGGCCCATTGTTGAAACAAAATTTGTTAGGGTTAAACATTGTTTTAGTTTTGGGGAAAACAGATTAGGGTTAAGGTTTTGACAGAGGCGCCGCTTGCTTGTTCATTCACGCGTTCTTGATTCGTCTTCTTCGTGGCTCTCCCACCTTCGCCTGAGTTCTCCCTTGCCCAAAGGCCACCGATACCTCAACCTCTTCTTCCCTCCAACGAAAATGCTAGGGACGACGGATTCAAGGTAAACTTTGTGTTCTATTCGTTAGGGTTTTTATTACAATTGCATGTGGTGATTTTCATCCATTTTTGCTTCTGACTTCGAATTATTATTGTTATTGGAGGTATTTTGAAAGAAAGAGAAGGGGAAATGTTACCTTTGGAGACGGAGGAGGAAGGTTGGGCGTGTGCGTAGGAGGCCAAGGCGGCGGGGAAGACACTGAGGCTGTGAGCTTTGCTTGGTATTCTGGTTTGTCTTCTTTGCCCCTTTTGTTTAATGATGAAAACCCTGAAAACAAACTTTATCTTCTTCCTCTTGGTAGCCTTTGTATACTTCTTTTCCTTCTTCTTCTTTGCTATGCTTCATTTGATTCTTTTTACTGGCCTATGATGAATATTTGTGAGGCTTTTGCGTTGCCTTGAACATGCTATTGTTGAAATATTGTTTTGACTAGCTTGACCATGTTGATGCTTGATTGCTGCCTTCGTTTGTATGCTTTTTCCTCTTCTTCTTCTTGCCTTACTTCTGTTGCTTTTTGGATTGGCCTATGATGAATGTTTCTGAGGCTTGATCTTTGGACATTGGTTTGATAAAGGTTTGCATTGTTCTGGTTTTTTGGCTTTGGGCGTGTATGGCTGGTACGAGTTTTGGCCCTGGATGTTTCAGGTTTGGCCTGGTTTTTGCTTCTACAGGTTTGGTCCTTTTGAGTTTACTGGTTTTTTCAGGCCATGGTTACACGATATTTGGCTTTGAAATGGTTATGATTTTTGGTGATGGCTTTACTGGTTTTGCTTCAGGTTTGGCCTGGTTTTTGCTTTAGGTTTGGCCTGGTTTTTGGTTTGTGGCCATAAGGTTTTACTGGTTTTATGCAGGTTATGGCCTTGACATGGTTTGTGGCCTTGGTTTTGCTTTGTGTTACAGGTTATGGTTTGAAAGGCTATAAGCTTTGGCTGGACAGTTTACTGGTTAGGCTTGGAATGGTTCTTATTTTGATTGCTAGATACAGGTTCTTGTATGTTTGGTTTATGTTGCAGTTTTAGTTCTTGAACTCAGTTTTTGGTTTTAGGCTCTCCAAACGGTTATGATATCTCCCTCTTGAAGGGTTCTGTCTTGTTATAACAGTTGGTTGCCTTTGGCTTCTGTTACAGGTTCTGAATATTTTAACCATTTTTCTTTGATGCCTCTGCACATTACTGTTACATTCAGTTTTGTTTGGTATCCTTTTTCATGCTTTCCTTTTCTTACTGTGTTACTGCTGTTTTTGTTTGCTATCCTTTTTCTGCCTAAGCCAAAACCTGTAAAACCCACACTCTTTCTCTCTTCTCTCTCCTAAGTACAGTTTGACATTAAAAAAGTGATGTTATGTACTGGTTCTGAAAAAGCATAAGCTGGAAAATGATGTAAAATAGAAATATTTTGCTTTCATAGTTTGATTTGCACACTTCCTCTTTGTCATCTCTATTGCACAGTATGGGAGCCTCTGTATTTTTGGCCTCTTCCCCCATGCTGGATAGTTACGTTGGACTTGTGTTGAAAATTGCATATGTTGTTTTGCTTTTGAAATATGCAGTGGATTTTGAAAATGTGCAATTGATTTGAACTATGCAGTTTACAATTAAAATGTGCAATTTTGACAAAAAAATGAATTTGTGCATATTTTTAACTTGTGCATTCATTTTTACCCGTAAAAATTCATCCCTTTTTGTGAACCGGGAAAAATCCCGTGATTTGCAAAAAGGGTAAAAAACTGATTCCAGCCGTTTGCTTTTAATGATGAACACTAAATTAATTTTTTTGCTTTTAATTATATTCATTTCTGACTTTTCTTTTAATTCTTTTGCAGGTAAAACAAATGAGCATCAAAGAAGTATTGGATAGAAGATGAAGATTTAGAACTTAGGAAAAAAATTAGAATAACTTTTATTTCATTTTAAACATTGTAAAAATTATCGTTGTAAATACGTTGTAAAAAAAATACGGTATTTAAACAACAATTGTAACAATTAGAATAAAATGAATAAAACTCCAATATTTTATCAATTAATTCTTTTCTTCTTTCCAATTATTTATTTTATCATTTATAATTCTTAAAATTATATAATAACTGAAAATCAATTCCAATTATTTAAATTTAGAATGATAAATAATCAAATAAACATCATTGACCAATTAACTTCTCTTCAATTATTTACTTCATTATTTATAATTCTCTAAATTGTAATAACTGAAAATAAAATTTCAACTATTTAAACTTAGAATAATAAATAATTAGATAAACATTGTTGATCAATTAATAAACTCTTTTCAAATATTTATTTTATTATTTATAAATCTTTAAATTATATAATAACTGAAAATAAATTCCAATTATTTAAATTTAAGATAATAAATAATTAATAAACATTGTCTGATCAATTAATAAACTTCTTTTCAAATATTTACTTTATTATTTATAAATCTTTAAATTATATAATAACTGAAAATAAATTCCAATTATTTAAATTTAAGATAATAAATAATTAATAAACATTGTTTTAGCATTGATCAATTAATAAATTTAGCGTTCAAAAATAAACAGCTCCTGACTTGAAAAAGTTATGAATTTTAAATCTGCTTTGAAAATTGATGAAAATAGGTCAAAACACTTGCAATGTAATGATGCAGATGGGAGATGGTATCTTAGGTCAAAATTTGGGGTACAACAGCTGCCTCTATTTAAGTTTCTTCTATCCGGAGATATGAAGATTAAAATCTTCGTTTCGACGAGATTGAAGGTACTTGAATACATAATACACAAATTTTTTCCCTAAGATACCGCCATTATGTTTGATATGAATGTAGTGATTGAATTCGCAGAGGAAGATATTGTATGAAACAAGACAATGCTGGAGAAATCAAACACCAACAAAACACAGAGACATGGATTATACACTACTGGGGAAACGAGCTATCAACTTCAAATGACAGACTCTTAACGGCGAATAAGATTGAGGGAATACGGACTCTGACCCTAACAAAGAAGGTATCTTGCATAGGCCATAAAAACAGATTATTGACCCAAAATAACAGTGAGCTCACAACTCAAGGTCAAAGATAGACAGAGAGTATCAAATTTGCTGATAACGGATTACCGACTTCTGAAGGTAAAGATTCATAACAAACTTCTCTGCAAGATTTTCCGGAGATATACTCATTAATGCTGAAATAATAATAAGATTGTAGATACACAAGCTGCTCAAATAAAGAAGCTGCCACTTGCTGCCCTCCAAAAAAATATTATGACATACAAGCTGCTCAAATAAAGAAGCTGCCACTTGTTGTCTTCCAGGGGTGTCGATAACATACAAGCTGCTCAAATAAAGAAGCCGCCGCTTGCTGTCTTCCAAAAATACTATGCCAATAACATACAAGCTGCTCAAATAAAGAAGCTGCCACTTGCTGTATTCTAGAAAAATAATAACGTACAAGTTGCTCAAATAAAGAGACTGCCGCTTGCCATTTTCCAAAATAATAACATACAAGTTGCTCGTGAAGAGACCGCCGCTTGTCGTTTTCCGATGATGTCTATAACGTACAAGTTGCTCATGAAGAGACCGCCGCTTGTCATTTTCCAAAAATAATAACGTACAAGTTGCTCATGAAGAGACCGTCGCTTGTCGTTTTCCGATGATGTCTATAACGTACAAGTTGCTCATGAAGAGACCGCCGCTTGTCGTTTTCCAAAAATAATAACGTACAAGTTGCTCATGAAGAGCTGCCGCTTGTCGTTTTCCAACGATGTCTATAACGTACAAGTTGCTCATGAAGAGACCGCCGCTTGTCGTTTTCCAAAATAATAACGTACAAGTTGCTCGTGAAGAGCTGCCGCTTGTCGTTTTCCAACGATGTCTATAACTTACAAGTTGCTCATGAAGAGACCGCCGCTTGTCGTTTTCCAAAATAATAACGTACAAGTTGCTCGTGAAGAGCTGCCGCTTGTCGTTTTTCCAATAATAATAACGCACAAGTTGCTCGTGAAGAGCTGCCGCTTGTCGTTTTCCAACGATGATTCAGAAGGAAATTGCGATGATATTGGCAGAGAATAAAATCTTCGTCAAAGAGAATCATGAATCAATCCTTCCCGAGGAGATCACATACTTAAATGTGCAAAATAAATGCACCATTCGTCTAGGTCGCGACTTCACTGGGGAAAATCATGAGATAGCCTATGCAAGAGGCAACAACTCCCTCCAGGGATAAACTAGAGAGAAAACAGTCAAACAAGACTCCACCCAATGAGAAAGTAACTCGATTGTGGGATTCATCCGATCCAGAAATGGACAAGGTAAGCTAAATCAAAAATCGTCCACGAGGATTAGCTCAGTTGGGGAATTTAGAAAGGAAGCACATTTTCTGCCTAAGCTAACCTGCTACCTGGAAAGAAACATGTACAATGTATTAAAACAAAGTAAACGACCCAAAATCAACGGCAAATGTGAATATGCATACTGATGTAAGTGTAAACGAGTAAATTAATGTTATGCTGACAAAACGAACAGATGGAATGACTTGAAGACAATAAGATGTCACGACATAATAGATACTCGGCCAATCTTAAAAAAGACGGAAAATAACTGGAACTGGAAACATAAAGCAACGTCAGAGCGTATCATGCTACAAGGCTCAAATCTTCAGAGGAGAAAAGTATTCAAATCCAATCTTCTAATACCAATAGACCACTGGCATGAGACAAAGCGTACCACACTTCAGAAACCTGCTCAAATAAAGGTAGCCAAAACAACGCTTAACTGGAAAAACTGGGGAGTCACCAAACTTAGTACCACGAGAAACGCAAGTTTAACACAACCAACACCTCATGACGATTTTGAAATAAAACATGTTCATCATGCAAGGATAAATTACTGTACTGTTTTGCATTTCATGGCTTGACCCTCCTCGGAACAACTATTAATATTCCTCTCATTACTCACGACACATTTTTAAAATAAGAATACTTTAAATAAATTCGTTTCAAGTATTTCCATAAAAATTAAAATTTTGCCCACAAAAGGTAAATGCTCAAATTTCATTAATAAGATGGTAGTTCGCTAACAACGCGACTCCAACGGTTTACAAAAGTTTGGGAAATAGTACATGAAAGAAAAAGGTTACACAAAAACAATGAGCACTATTCTCCCTAACAACTTCGAATTCCGAAATGTGCTCAAATGCCAAGACAAGTCTGACCAAAAGCTTGCCTAAGCCGCACTTTCGGGTTTTCAACCTAACAAACTGTCAACTCAAATCTAAGCGAAATACTTCTTGACTGCATCGGCGTTCATGGAGCGCGGGAGCTCTTCACCATCCATATTGGTGAGAATCAAAGCACCTCCAGAGAAAACTTTCTTAACGACATACGGTCCTTCATAATTCGGAGCCCACTTGCCCCTAGAATCAGGTTGGAAAGATAATATCTTCTTGAGCACAAGGTCACCTTCTCTGAACTCGCGTGGTCGAACCTTCTTATCAAAAGCCTTCTTCATTCTCTACTGATATAATTGACCGTGACACAAGGCTGTCAATCTCTTTTCTTCAATTAAATTCAACTGATTATATCTACTTTGACACCATTCAGCCTCAGAAAGTTTAGCTTCCATCAACACTCTCAGAGACGGAATCTCAACCTCCACGGGGAGTAATGCTTCCATACCATAAACCAGGGAAAAAGGGGTTGCACCTGTTGAAGTTCGAACTGAAGTACGGTATCCATGCAGAGAAAACGAAAGCATTTCATGCCAATCTTTATAAGTTACCACCATCTTCTGGATAATCTTTTTGATGTTCTTGTTAGCAGCTTCAACAGCCCCATTCATCTTCGGTCTGTAAGGAGAAGAATTATGATGTTCGATCTTGAACTCTTCACAAAGCTCTCTCATCATCTTGTTATTCAAATTCGAACCATTATCAGTGATGATCTTGCTCGGGATACCGTAACGACAAATGATCTGATTCTTGGTAAATCTGACTACCACCTGTCTGGTTACATTAGCATAAGATGCTGCTTCCACCCATTTAGTAAAATAATCGATCGCCACCAAGATGAAACGATGACCATTCGAAGCTTTGGGTTCAATCATTCCAATCATATCAATGCCCCACATAGAGAAAGGCCAAGGTGAAGAGATAACATTGAGGAGGGTCGGTGGCACGTGTATCTTGTCCACATAAATATGGCGTTTATGACATCTCTTCACATATTTGCAGCAATCAGATTCCATTGTCATCCAATAGTAACCAGCTCTCAACATCTTTTTAGCCATCGCATGTCCGTTGGCATGAGTGCCAAAGGATCCTTCGTGTACTTCTTGCATCAGCATGTCTGCTTCATGTTTGTCTACACATCTGAGTAGGACCATGTCGTAATACCTCTTATACACAACTTCTTCATTGAGGAAGAAACTGCTTGCTAATCTTCTCAACGTCTTCCTATCTTTATTGGATGCCCCAGGCGAGTACTCTTGAGTTTGAAGAACACGTTTAATGTCATAGAACCACGGTTTGTCGTCGGTGACCTCTTCTACTGAGAACACATGAGCAGGTCTGTCGAGGCGCATAACCCGGATTGTAGGCACATCGTTGCAACCATTCACTTGAAACATTAAAGACAAAGTAGCTAAAGCATCAGCCATTTGGTTTTCATCTCCAGGGATATGATGTAATTCCACTTTGTTGAAGAAAGTTAATAATCTTCTAGCATAGTCTCTGTAAGGGATCAAACCAGGATGACGAGTCTCCCATTCTCCTTTGATTTGATTAATTACCAATGCCGAATCTCCGTAAATATCAAGAATCTTAATCCTTAGATCCATTGCTTCTTCGAGACCCATAATACATGCCTCATATTCAGCCATGTTGTTCGTGCAGTCAAACTTCAATCTCGCCGTGAACGGGATATGAGTACCTCAGGGAGTGACGATGATTGCCCCAATTCCATTTCCATGAGAATTTACAGCTCCGTCAAATATCAAACCCCAATGGGATTCGGGATCAGGTCCTTCTTCAGGTAACGACTCTTCACAATCTTTAGCTTTCAAGTACATAACATCTTCATCTGGGAAATCAAACTTGATGGATTGATAACCGTCAATTGGTTGGTGAGCCAAATGATCGGATAAAATACTCCCTTTGATTTCTTTCTGAGTGTGATACTCAATGTCATATTCGGATAACAACATCTGCCAACGGGCTATTCTTCCAGATAAGGCGGGCTTCTCAAAGATATACTTGATCGGATCCATTTTGGAGATCAACCAAGTGGTGTGGTTAATCATATACTGGCACAGACGGCGAGCAGCCCAAGCTAAAGCACAACAGGTTTTCTCAAGCAATGAGTATCGAGACACAGTCTGTGAATTTCTTACTCAGATAATATACGACATGCTCCTTTCTTCCAGTCTCATCTTGTTGACCAAGCACACATCCCATGGAATCTTCCAATATAGTCAAGTACATAATCAAAGGACTTCCTTCCACCAGAGGAATCAAAATGGGAGGTTCAAGCAAATATTCTTTGATGCTATCAAAAGCTCTCTGACAATCTTCTGTCCACACACATCCTTGGTTCTTTCGGAGAAGCTTGAAAATCGGCCCACAGGTAGCAGTCATATGAGATATAAATCTAGAAATATAGTTCAGTCTCCCAAGGAATCCTCTTACTTGTTTTTTCGTCTTGGGTGCAGACATTTCCCGAATAGCTTTGCCTTTATCAGGATCTACCTCAATACCTTTTTGACTGACAATGAAACCCAGAAGTCTTCCAGAACGAACACCAAAAGTGCATTTGTTGGGATTCAGACAGAGTTTATACTTTCTCAAACGCTGGAATAACTTCAATAAATGTTCCAAATGATCTTCTTCAGTTTGTGATTTGGCAATCATGTCATCTACATACACTTCTATCTCTTTATGCATCATATCATGGAACAAAGCAGTCATGGCCCTTTGGTATGTTGCACCAGCATTCCTCAAACCAAACGGCATAACCCGATAACAAAAAGTTCCCCAAGGTGTAATGAAAGCTGTCTTCTCCATATCTTCTGGTGCCATCTTGATTTGATTGTAACCAGAGAAACCATCCATGAAAGAAAAGACCTTGAACTTTGCGGTACTGTCGACCAATACGTCAATGTGCGGTAATGGGAAGTCATCCTTTGGGCTAGCTCTATTCAGATCTCTATAGTCTACACACATTCGAACTTTGCCATCTTTCTTAGCAACAGGCACTATATTGGCTAACCACTGAGGATAGACCGATTTAACAAGGAAACCTGCATTAATTTGTTTTTGAACTTCTTCTTTGATCTTGTCAGCCATATCGGGACGAGTCCTTCTCAACTTCTGCTTAATCGGCGGACATTCAGGTCTCAACGGTAAACGATGCTCCACAATATCGTTGTCCAAACCTGGCATATCTTGGTAGGACCAAGCAAACACATCAACATACTCTTTGAGAAGCTCCAACATTTTCTCTTTGACCTCTGGGATAAGCAATGCTCCGACCTTAACTTCCTTTTTATCTTCTTCATCACCCAAATTGATCAACTCTAAAGGTTCTTCAAACGGCTGAATAATCTTTTCATCATGCTCAAGTAAACGGGAAATTTCATCAGGAATCTCTTCACTATCCTCTTCTTCGGCTCTGAACACAGGGAATTCAAAGTTGGGAGAGGGCATAGGATCATTGTTTTCAATGGTTAAGTCATGGATTAATCTGCACATATGATTATGCTTTATTTTAGAAATCGATTAATATGAATGTTGTACAAATGAAACAAAATATTATTATATTTCCCTATTACTACCAATTAATTTCCATTACTATTTCCCAGAAAAATTGAAAAATAAAACAGTAGTGGACAAAATAACATTTTTATTCATGAAGGGAAATACTTGAAACAAAGAGCCTAAACATTTCTCTTTTGCCTTGGGCAGAGCAAAAGGATTTATTTTCATCATAGCCCGACACAAATACTTTTCACCTTGGGCAGAGCGAATTTTTTTCAAAAATAAAACAAAACATTACTCAGAAATGTGCATCACAACAGGAACATCAACGGCAATCCAGTTCTGGCAAACCACTCCATGCGTTACGAAATCGGGTAAATCCTCTTCAGAATCGTCTCCTATTATAGCATCAACCTCAGGAGGAGTCGGATGGATAAAACCTGCGCTTCAGAAAACCTCTTGTATCGGACGAGTAACTACTTCTTGCTTGACTCTTGCAGACACGGGATGAAAACCAAGACCTTCTCCAGACTTGTTCTCGGGCAAAGTCAACACCTGGCCCCAACCTTCAGCCGAACCACTTTCAACCACTCGTCGCGCGTCCTCAAAAGAAGAAATAGATGTCCCTTGCTTCTTCACTTCATTATTAGCAACATATAGAGCTTGGAATTGGGTTCCAACATCCTCATCAACATCAATAAAAGAGAAAGATGACAAATGGCTTACCACCATAGCCTGCTCTCCACCAATCATTTCCAGCTTTCCATGCCTTACAAACTTCAATCTCTGATGGAGCGTGGAAGTGACTGCCCCTGCATCATGGATCCATGGACGACCCAATAGGCAGCTGTAGGCGGCACGAATATCCATTACTTGAAAAGTGATCTGAAAAGTATGAGGGCCTATTATTATAGGAAGATCTACTTCACCAATGACAGTCTTCATAGAACCATCAAACGCCTTGACAATTACTCCACTAGGTCTCATGGGAGCACCTTGATATGAGAGTCGAGACAATGTAGTTTTGGGCATTACATTTAACGACGAACCTGTATCTACCAACACACTTGATAAAGTATCATTTCCACAACTTATTGAGATATGCAAAGCCATATTATGGTTCCTTCCCTCCTCCGGAAGCTCTTCATCACTGAAACCAAGATTGTTACACGAAGTAATATTTCCCACAATTCCATCAAATTGGTCAACCGTCCCATCATGATCCACGAATGCCTGGTCCAAGACCTTCATCAAAGCTTCTCTATGGGCACCAGAATCTCTCAGTAAAGCAAGCAAAGAAATCTTGGAAGGAGTTTGCAAAAGTTGGTCCACAATCTTATATTCACTTCTCTTGATGAGCTTCAGAATCTCATCATCCTCAGGATGTGGGATAGGTTCATTGGATCGGCCTATCTCAACCCTTGGTTCAACATTTCTCGCTGGAATTTCTGCCGGTATGGGCCTCCTGACTTGAACTTCTGGTCTCTTCAAAGGTACTGCTGCAAAAACACGTCCACTTCTCGTAACTCTACTCACATCAGTGATGTTAACAAAAGACGGCCTTGTTGGTACAGGGACTTCTACCCCATTCTCAATCATTGTGGCATTATACTTATACGGTACAGCTTGGTCTGAGTTGTAAGGCACGGGACCAGGTGGATAAATGATCAAAGGAGCAACAGGTGCAGTCTGACTGTCGTAAACGATCTCTACTGATTCAGGCAAATTGAATTGTGGTATTATAACATTCACTTCATCCTCCGGATCTCTGTCATATGTAATAGTGATAACCCTCTGGTCTAACAACTTTTGAATATCCTCCTTCACAATAGGGCAATCAACCTCTCTTAAACAAAATTCACAAACATCATAATCATGCTGATGCCTAACAAAGGCAAGTCTTCCTAAGCTCTGATGTAACATGATCAACGACTCTCTTATGTGTTCAACTTGAAAAACTCGAAACTTTCCCGGACAACCTTCCACCATATTCACTAATGCTGCCCCATGTCGAGGTAAAGGATTATCTCTAACATTTGGATTAACATCCTTGAAAGACAAGATACCATTCTTAATCAACCTCTGCACGTCCGCCTTTAGAGCAAAACAATTTTCAAGGTTGTGCCCCGGCGACCCTTGATGATATTCACAAAACTGATCCGCCTTGTACCACGGAGAAGTACTATTTGGTGCGACAGGAGGAGGCTTTGTCGTTATGAGGTTCTTTCTGATAAGAGCAGGGAACCGTTTAGTATAAGTCATAGGAATGGCATCGAATTGCGGTTTTCTTGGTGAACGGTTCTGGTTGTTGAATGGATAAGCCTGTTGTCGAGGCTGCTGCTGAAATGGTCGTTGTTAAGTTGGTGGGGTTTGATGAGCTGGGGTCATCAAAGCTGGGCGGACAGCCGGAGTGACTGCCGCAACATGTGAGTAACCTCTCCTCGGTCTCCCTGGGAAGATTACGCTGACATCCTGCTCTTTTCTTTTTGGGAAAACACTTCCAAACTTCTTAGTACTGCTAGACAGACTTCCTTCTTTAACCAAACGCCCTTCACGAATCCCTTCCTCCAACCGCATGCCCATGCTTACCATTTCGGTGAAGTCACTGGGTGCGCTGGCGATCATTCTTTCATAGTAAAAGGAACCTAAAGTCTTCAAGAATATCTTCGTCATCTCTTTCTCCTCAAGAGGAGGATAGATTTGAGCAGCAATTTCGCGCCACCTCTGGGCGTATTCCTTAAAAGATTCTCTGTCTCTCTGGGACATCGCCCGGAGTTGATCCCTGTCCGGCGCCATGTCAACGTTATACTTATACTGATGGACAAAAGCTTCGCTAAGATCGTTGAAGTTGCGGATCCGAATGCTGTCTAAACCCATATACCACTTTAGAGCAGCACCCGTCAAACTGTCTTGAAAATAGTGAATCAACAAGTCATGATCATCAGAATACGTAGACATCTTTCTCACGTACATAGTCAAATGACTTCGAGGACACGAATCACCCTTATATCTTTCAAAGTCTGGCACCTTGAATTTTGCTGGAATCTTGACATTCTGAACTAAACAAAGGTCATGCGTGTTCTTTCCAAACAAATCCTTCCCCTTTAACGCTCTGAGCTCCCTCTGCATTTCTTGGAATTGGTCTTGAAATTCTTCCATTCTATCAAAAAGACCCAAACTTTCAGCAGGCTCGACAGGATAAGTAGGTTCATTCAAGTATGGCACGGAGTGAACCACAGGAGCGACAATTGTCATTACCGGTTGCGGGAAAGGTGTTACAGACGGGATTACCGGAGGCATGGCAGTTGTCTCTGGTTGAGGAAGAGACAAAGTAGGTTGAAACAAAGGCTGTACGACAGGCTGATACCCCTCTGGCACAAATTTGTAAGGCATTCCCCACGGAAAACCTTTTGGCATCTGATGATGAAGCGGAGAGTTGATTTGAGTCACGGATGTTGGAACAGTGACAATCTCGGAAACCACGGTAGTTGAAGTCTGAATCTCAGCAGCTGTAGTCGATGGCTGATTCTGAGCAGCCATCAAACTTTCCACTAGCGCAGTTAACTTTTCCATACCGACACGAAGGGTAGCGACCTCCTCACGAAGCTCGTGGTTTTCCTGTTCCAGATCTTCCATCTTCCTCTGACGATTGGCTCGAGTATCGTATCGATGAGACAGCTTGACAATCTTTCGGAGTGGAAAAAGAAACAAGGATAAGACTCTAGGAAACATGTGAAGTGGAATGTTGGATGATGCATGATATGCGATGCAAATGATGATTCATTTTAATAGTTTTTTCAAGGAACTTCAATAATTTTGCACACATCAATGGTAAAGGAATTTGGAACAACAAAAACTCAATCCATTAATCAAAAGCGGTAAATTACAACTTACAACTTTGGAACAACAAAACAATAAATTACAACTTTGGGATAACAACCCAATAATAAAAGCAGTAAACTACAACTTTGGAACATGAAGCCCATAATAAAAGCAGTAAATTACAACTTTGGAACATGAAGCCCTTTTACAGAGTTTTACAAAATGACAACAGCAAAATAAAACTAAAAGCTAAAGATCACTCAGAATCATCAGATGAAGGACCAAATTCCAACTGTAACCGGAGCTTCCTGATCTTCTCTTCATAAAAGTCTTCCATCTCTTTCTTCTCAACTACCAGTCGATCAATGATTTCCTTTTGTGGACTAGGAACAAGAGCAACACTTACCGAACCTTCCTTATTTCTCTTCCTTTCACTAGCATACTTCTTCAGTAAAGCATCCTTTTGATGAAGCTTCTCATCATGATCAATGAACCAGCCGTCTTGAATAAACAGCAACTCCTCCTTTTCTTTTAGTTGTCGAGCCAGGACCCGATTCTCATATTCAGACATATTATACTTTTCTTTCCAAGCATCTCTCTCGGACTTCATCCTAGCCAGATTTCCTTGGTATTCTCCCATATTCTCGATAGGGATATCAACAGATGATGATGCAACAATAGGGAATAGAGGTTTCTCAGGTTTATAGGGCATCTTGAGAGCACAAGCCCTAGCGCGGACCCATTGTAGGTAAGGCTCCAAAGAAACGGCACCCCTATGTCCTAACATGTCTCTCCATTTCCTATGGATGTGGTGCCAAGCTCCTTCGATCTCCCTCTTAGCTGTCTGGTGATCTTGTCCTTCTTGTAGAAAGAAACCACTCACATGGATGTTGTTTGGCTTGTCCCTCATCGGGTATCCAAACTGACGGTGCGCGAGAACAGGGTTACAGTTAATTCCACCTTTTGTACCAAGAAGAGGCACGTTAGGAAAAGCACCACAGCTATCGATGATCTTCACGTCATAGTAAGCTCGATTATACCAATCAATTTCGAAATGAGTGAGAGCCATAATTTTTGGCGCCCATCGCGGCTCCTTTTCGAGATCCCAGAAAACATCAGACCTAGGTAGATGAGAAACATACCACTGATACAACAACGATGCACAACAAATAATCATCCTTCCTTGATAAGAGTTTCGAAGATGGATGGAGTAGTAGGTATCTCCGAGCAGCGTAGGGACCGGATTTCCAATCAAGAAAATTCTGATGGCGTTGATATCCACAAACTTATCAACGTTGGGGAACAAGAATAGACCATAAGCGAGTAAAGCAAAGACGTCTTCAAAGGCAATAGTATCTTTTATCTCTGCGAAATGGCGAGCTTTCCTCAACAAAAACTGCGCAAACAAACCTCAGATTCCCCCTTTTGTAGTCATGTTCTCCTCTATCTCTGATTTCTTCAAGTGGGTGATGGTCGCTATCTCGTGAGATTTGGGTTCCTCTTCCAAGCCAGAAAAAGGAACACAGTTGGTGATCGACAAACCAAGTATGTAGGAGTACTCTTCTAAGGTGGGCATCAACTGGTAATCCGGAAAGGTGAAACATCGATACAAAGGATCGTAAAATTGGACCAACGTATTAAGGATGCCTTCCTTCATCTTGCGCTTCATGAGAGGTATAATGGACCCATACTTTTTCTGAAAATCCGTCGGGTTCTTGATCTTAGGAATTAAACTCTTCAGCTCTTCAATCTCGGGCTCCTTAAAACTAAAACTTCGAGTGTTTCTCCTTCCAAATTCCATAATAATAGTACCTGAGATGTCTGCAAAAATCATTCCTATGTTCCTTGAAAAACAAGTTTTTTACAAAAATGTTGATGAATGCATGAATGAATGATAATGCAACAGTTACACACAAGTTCACAAACATGGGGTTCAAAGGTTCAACGTTTCATCATGGAGTTGAGGGTAAAGCCCACCCCAAGGTATATACTAACGGTTCAATCACACCTGTAAGACAAGGTTCTAAAAGTTCCCAGAGTCTACATTCCTCCTTCGGATATTACCAACGTCTTGATTACTCAATAATTAGCAATATTCTAAAGAGAAACTCATCCGAGCGTAGCATCGCGTAACAACTACTTCCGAATTACTCCGTTATAGTCTCCGCGCTACACCTAAAAGGCCAAGATGGGTTAGGGTTCTACGGTTCTCAATTTCTCTGGCTCCTAGGTCGAAAATAATAATGTCTTCCCGATTACTCGGTAAACAAATATTAAGTTCAAGAGGGCCTTCCATCGAGTGGGGGATCTCATGCCTCCTTCTACGGGATTACTCCCTCAAAGTTAACATGACTGTACCGCCCGTCCTATTCCTTAAGTATAACTTAATCTGGGTATAGGATTCGTCCTTTACAAAAAATCCAAACAACCCCAAATTTAAACACATAATCAAACAAATCAAATAATAATAAAACAGATAAGACAAATTAGGCTTAACCCACTTAGGGATGGACCAGCAAGAGGTCAATCTGTCCCCAGCAGAGTCGCCAATTCTGTAGCGTTAAAAAATGTAGCGGGGTAAATCGGAGATCGAATTATTGATTAATTCGTCTCACAAAAGCAAGAGTCGCCACCGCACTTTATTATTTCCAAGGGAAAAGGGGAAAGAGCGAAATAAAACCCTAAATATGTAATGTAAAATAATACTTTAATAGTAATGAAAATACAAGGCGTTTTTGAAAAGAGATCTATGGTTCGGGGGTTGGTTATACAATGGAAATGTATTAGCACCCAATGTATCTATAGTACTCTATAGGAACCTTTTGAAATATCTGTTTATTAAAATGTTTGTTTGATTAAAAAAAAATTGTTTTGGCCGAAAAGGGGTACGGACGGGTTTTTGAAGGTACGACGACCTAATGTCGAAGTTTTGGCTTAAAAGGTATAAGTTTTGAAAAGATTGAATATTTGAGAAAAAATTGTCTTAAGTTTTAATGAGATGAAGATATTCGCGTGATTGGACTTGAGGACATGAAGTCAACAAATTTAATCATTTTTCTCTTGGATTTAGAGGTAAACAGAATAACCATGTAAATATAAAATAATTAAACAGAAAATTATGCAGATAATGATTAAGTTATATATAACTACAACAATGATTAAATAAACAGATTAAATGGCGTGAACATGCATTTTTTATATTTTTATCTAATATTAATTAAAGCGAAGGAATTAATTAAAGAAAATAAAATGTTTTTTAAGTTTCTATTTTTTATATGTTGTTTAGAGTTTTTATTTTTATATGTTTTTTAGTATTAATATAAAATGTTATTTTTATAAATAATTTTAAACTAAATTAAAACTTTAAAATTACTAATTTAAATCTAATTAGAAATAATACTAAAAATTACTAAATTAAACCTAAAGCTAAACTTAATAAAAATGATCCAATTATTTAAAATTGTTTTAATTAAATTACACATCTATTTGATTAAGTTGCTAATTAACTAAATTAACAATAATTAAAAAAAAGGCTAAGGAAAATAAATAGAAAAAAGGGGTATATAAAAAAATAGGGGGGATAATAAATAATTTACATGGGCCAAAGGGGTTTCAAGGGGACCTAACCAAAACAAACAGAAAAGGGGGTGTTATGGGATTCGTTGGGTCTTGTAGGCAGGAAACGGGTAAGGCCCATTGTTGAAACAAAATTTGTTAGGGTTAAACATTGTTTTAGTTTTGGGGAAAACAGATTAGGGTTAAGGTTTTGACAGAGGCGCCGCTTGCTTGTTCATTCACGCGTTATTGATTTGTCTTCTTCGTGGCTCTCCCACCTTCGCCTGAGTTCTCCCTTGCCCAAAGGCCACCGGTACCTCAACCTCTTCTTCCCTCCAACGAAAATGCCAGGGACGACGGATTCAAGGTAAACTTTGTGTTCTATTCGTTAGGGTTTTTATTACAATTGCATGTGGTTATTTTCATCCATTTTTGCTTCTGACTTCGAATTATTATTGTTATTGGAGGTATTTTGAAAGAAAGAGAAGGGGAAATGTTACCTTTGGAGACGGAGGAGGAAGGTTGGGCGTGTGCGTAGGAGGCCAAGGCGGCGGGGAAGACACTGAGGCTGTGAGCTTTGCTTGGTATTCTGGTTTGTCTTCTTTGCCCCTTTTGTTTAATGATGAAAACCCTGAAAATAAACTTTATCTTCTTCCTCTTGGTAGCCTTTGTATACTTCTTTTCCTTCTTCTTCTTTTCTATGCTTCATTTGATTCTTTTTACTGGCCTATGATGAATATTTGTGAGGCTTTTGCGTTGCCTTGAACATGCTATTGTTGAAATATTGTTTTGACTAGCTTGACCATGTTGATGCTTGATTGCTGCCTTCGTTTGTATGCTTTTTCCTCTTCTTCTTCTTGCCTTACTTCTGTTGCTTTTTGGATTGGCCTATGATGAATGTTTCTGAGGCTTGATCTTTGGACATTGGTTTGATAAAGGTTTGCATTGTTCTGGTTTTTTGGCTTTGGGCGTGTATGGCTGGTACGAGTTTTGGCCCTGGATGTTTCAGGTTTGGCCTGGTTTTTGCTTCTACAGGTTTGGTCCTTTTGAGTTTACTGGTTTTTTCAGGCCATGGTTACACGATATTTGGCTTTGAAATGGTTATGATTTTTGGTGATGGCTTTACTGGTTTTGCTTCAGGTTTGGCCTGGTTTTTGCTTTAGGTTTGGCCTGGTTTTTGGTTTGTGGCCATAAGGTTTTACTGGTTTTATGCAGGTTATGGCCTTGACATGGTTTGTGGCCTTGGTTTTGCTTTGTGTTATAGGTTATGGTTTGAAAGGCTATAAGCTTTGGCTGGACAGTTTACTGGTTAGGCTTGGAATGGTTTTTGTTTTGATTGCTAGATGCAGGTTCTTGTATGTTTGGTTTATGTTGCAGTTTTAGTTCTTGAACTCAGTTTTTGGTTTTAGGCTCTCCAAACGGTTATGATATCTCCCTCTTGAAGGGTTCTGTCTTGTTATAACAGTTGGTTGCCTTTGGCTTCTGTTACAGGTTCTGAATATTTTAACCATTTTTCTTTGATGCCTCTGCACATTACTGTTACATTCAGTTTTGTTTGGTATCCTTTTTCATGCTTTCCTTTTTTTACTGTGTTACTGCTGTTTTTGTTTGCTATCCTTTTTCTGCCTAAGCCAAAACCTGTAAAACCCACACTCTTTCTCTCTTCTCTCTCCTAAGTACAGTTTGACATTAAAAAAGTGATGTTATGTACTGGTTCTGAAAAAGCATAAGCTGGAAAATGATGTAAAATAGAAATATTTTGCTTGCATAGTTTGATTTGCACACTTCCTCTTTGTCATCTCTATTGCACAGTATGGGAGCCTTTGTATTTTTGGCCTCTTCCCCCATGCTAGATAGTTACGTTGGACTTGTGTTGAAAATTGCATATGCTGTTTTGCTTTTGAAATATGCAGTGGATTTTGAAAATGTGCAATTGATTTGAACTATGCAGTTTACAATTAAAATGTGCAATTTTGACAAAAAAAAATGAATTTGTGCATATTTTTAACTTGTGCATTCATTTTTACCCGTAAAAATTCATCCCTTTTTGTGAACCGGGAGAAATCCCGTGATTTGCAAAAAGGGTAAAAAACTGATTCCAGCCGTTTGCTTTTAATGATGAACACTAAATTAATTTTTTTGCTTTTAATTATATTCATTTCTGACTTTTCTTTTAATTCTTTTGTAGGTAAAACAAATGAGAATCAAAGAAGTATTGGATAGAAGATGAAGATTTAGAACTTAGGAAAAAAATTAGAATAGCTTTTATTTCATTTTAAACATTGTAAAAGCTATCGTTGTAAATACGTTGTAAAAAAAAATACGGTATTTAAACAACAATTGTAACAATTAGAATAAAATAAATAAAACTCCAATATTTTATCAATTAATTCTTTTCTTCTTTCCAATTATTTATTTTATCATTTATAATTCTTTAAATTATATAATAACTGAAAATCAATTCCAATTATTTAAATTTAGAATGATAAATAATCAAATAAACATCATTGACCAATTAACTTCTCTTCAATTATTTACTTCATTATTTATAATTCTCTAAATTGTAATAACTGAAAATAAAATTTCAACTATTTAAACTTAGAATAATAAATAATTAGATAAACATTGTTGATCAATTAATAAACTCTTTTCAAATATTTATTTTATTATTTATAAATCTTTAAATTATATAATAACTGAAAATAAATTCCAATTATTTAAATTTAAGATAATAAATAATTAATAAACATTGTCTGATCAATTAATAAACTTCTTTTCAAATATTTACTTTATTATTTATAAATCTTTAAATTATATAATAACTGAAAATAAATTCCAATTATTTAAATTTAAGATAATAAATAATTAATAAACATTGTTTTAGCATTGATCAATTAATAAATTTAGCGTTCAAAAATAAACAGCTCCTGACTTGAAAAAGTTATGAATTTTAAATCTGCTTTGAAAATTGATAAAAATAGGTCAAAACACTTGCAATGTAATGGTGCAGATGGGAGATGGTATCTTAGGTCAAAATTTGGGGTACAACAACTACGTTGCTTGGGGACATCCTTCACTCATGTTACACTCGAACCATGAGAAAAAGAGGTGTTCTCATGTGTTGTACTCCTCTCCTGGCAAGGTGGTTTATTTTGCACCTTCCACAATCAGTTTTGAAGAACGAGCGGGGTTTGAGATGGTCACAACGATTGATGACCCTTACACATGCTGATATACATTGGTGTTCTCGGTCCAGAGAGAATGTCACTATCATTGATCGTTGCGGAGAGCTCCCTAATGTTCCTTTACTTGGAATCAGAGGAGGCATCACTTACAACCCATGTCTGGCTTTGAGACAGTTTGGATATGCTCGGAGGGACGACCCTCATGACATGTTGATTCCTGACATAGTTTTTGACTTCGACAACGATGCACAAGGACTTCGTCAGAGATTTATCAGAGCTTGGAGGATGCCCAACAGGGTAGATAGCAAGACACTGGGACACAAGAACTCCATCCCCCTGGAGCCTTGTCTCAAGTGGGTACGAGCCTGCTCCCAGAAGCTTGTAATGCCATATCCTCATGTTCTCCCCGTGATCAAAGAGCCAGTTGTGGAAGGAGAAGTGCCCTACACCATTCTACATCCAGACATGCCAACATCTTGGGAAGAAATGCAAAAGAGCTGGATCCAACTCAAGGAAGAACGTAATTCTCTTGAAACCAGTCTACATGCCAGTGAGAAGAAGGTTCTGGAGCTCAACCGTCTACTTCACGAGGAAAAGACTCTCAACACCTACATCGCTCCAAAGAGGATGTGCAGTGTCTTTTGGGATTAATTATTTTGTAATGTTTTGCCCATGAGGCCCTGATGTACTGAAAAGATTACTACTTAATACAACGTGTGTTCCTTTTTTGTCTACAATGAATTTGAACTTTCGAACCCTTGAATGCATTGCATAAATAACATATCATGCATCATGTGCATAACAGGTACCCCTTTTTCTACAGGTTGCTTAATCTTCTTCGCTGTTTATTTCAGCACTCAGTCATCATGAATCCTGAACCTACTACCGAGCAAGCTATCAAGGCCCTCCAGGCCCAGAACACCCAGTTCCAGGAGCTGGTCATGAGCTTAGCCCAGGGACAACAGGAGTTGAAGGCTTTGCTCCTGAAGAAGAAGAAGAGGACTGTATTGTTCAACACTGGACGCAGACTCGGGAATACACTACAGAATGAAGCTGAGCTGACTACTCCATCTGTTGGGGAAGGCAGTCACCAAGAGAGAGAGGTTCATAGTCATGTGGTCTCTGACAGCGAGACAAATTTCAATGATGAATAGTACCCTCCTGCTGAGGACAGATACAAACAGCTAGAGGACCGGTTAAATGCTATGGAGATTCAACGTGTGCCTGGGTTGGATTTTAGAGACTTAGGGTTATCTTCTGGGGTGGTGATCCCACACAAGTTCAAGGCGCCTGCCTTTGTGAAGTACGACGGGGCTTCCTGTCCTAAGTTGCACCTCCGTTTTTACGTAAGGAAGATCCAACCTTACACTGCAGACAAGAACTTATGGATCCATTTCTTCCAGGAGAGTCTTTCAGGGACTCAACTCGAATGGTTCTATCAGCTGGATGGAACCAACATTCGTAACTGGGAGGACTTGGCTACTGCTTTTTATAAGAAGTATCAGTACAATTCCGACCTCGCTCCTACGCGTGCCCAGCTCCAGGGTATGTCACTAGGAACGGGTGAAGGTTTTAAGGAGTACGTGCAGAAATGGAGAGACCTGGATGGCAGGGTGCAGCCACCGTTGACTGACCGTGAACTCGTGGACATGTTCTTGGTGACCCTGTCTGGTCCATTCTTCAACCACCTGATTGGTAATTCCTCTGCAGGGTTTACAGACCTGATCCTGACTGGTGAGAGGATCGAAGCCGGTATCAAATCGGGGAAGATACAGAAAGGTGCCTCCTCGAGTACTAAAAAGAAGCCCTTCAAGAAGGAAGCTAGTGTTGTGTATGGTCCCAGAAGACAAAACAAATCGGAATGCCGCCAAGCTGTCAACGCGGTGGTAATTTCAAAGCCTGCTACTCTTCCTCAGCAATACAACCAGCCGAGGGTTGAGAGACCCAAAAGACAGTACACTCGGCTCAGTATGACCCTCTCTTAGATATTGCCGCAACTACTGTCAACCAATCTGGTAACTGTCAAGGAAGCTCCAAAGGTGGTAAGCACAACATCTCCGAAGTACAACCCCAACGCCCGTTGCGCTTATCACTCTGATAGCCCGGGGCATTCTACTGATGATTGTTGGGCTCTGAGGAATAAGGTTCAAGACCTTATTGATGCTAAAGAAGTACAGTTCGAGGCGCCCGAGAGACCTAATGTGGTGACAGCTCCCATGCCCAATCTTGGAGTTAATGCTATTAGGGATGAAGACGAAGTGGAAGAATCCGAATCCGACAGCTGGATCTACCCAACGACCGAAGATGGACCAAGCAACTGGACTGCCAAAGACTCCATGCCTGTTACTTTTGTCACTCAGTAATGAACTCTTTTGTTTTGAAGTTGTAACAAACAATATTACTAAACTTTATGGCCTGGTGTCTTACCCGGGGCACCGTGGCTTCATTTGTGAGGGCTTTTGTGTGTCACTTTCATATATCATGAATAAAAGCATTGGACGTTTTTTACATTTCAAATCTTGCGCTCCTTGTCTTTCTTATTTATATATTGCAAAACAGCTATATTTACACACACTCACTTATACAGGTTCCAATCCACTCTGGATCTCACTGGTAACGACTCTTCTACTGCCAATTATGACTTCGAAAATCCGATCAACTTAGCCGAAGACGAAGGTGAAGATGATTGCGAAGTGCCTGGTGAGCTTGCAAGACTGTTACTCCAGGAGGAGAGGGCCATTCAGCCACATGAAGAGCCAGTGGAAACGGTAAATCTGGGTACGGAGACAGACAGAAAGGAAGTCAAGATTGGTGCCAATCTAGAGCTCAGTGTGAAACAACGGTTGATCCAGATGCTGCATGATTATGTGGAAATCTTTGCCTGGTCCTACGAAGACATGCCTGGGTTGGATACTGACATTGTGGTCCATCACTTGCCTACCAAGGAAGACTGCCCTCCGGTTAAACAGAAGGTCCGCCGTATGCGTCCAGAGATGTCCGAGAAAATCAAGGCTGAGGTCATGAAGCAATTTGATGCCGGGTTTCTAGCAGTGACTTCTTACCCTCAATGGGTTGCCAACGTGGTTCCAGTACCGAAGAAAGATGGTAAGGTCCGATTGTGTGTTGATTACAGGGATTTGAACAGGGCCATCCCCAAGGATGATTTCCCTCTGCCTCACATCGACGTTCTGGTTGACAACACTGCTCAGCATAAAGTATTCTCCTTCATGGACGGCTTCTCCGGTTATAATCAGATCAAGATGGCTCCTGAAGACATGGAGAAGACCACTTTTGTTACTTAGTGGGGCACCTTTTGCTACAAGGTCATGCCTTTTGGGTTGAAAAATGTTGGGGCAACCTACCAACGTGCCATGGTTGCTTTGTTTCATGACATGATCCATCATGAGATCGAAGTATATGTCGACGATATGATTGCAAGGCCCCAAACTGAGGAGGAACACCTTGACCATCTACAGAAACTGTTTGACCGTCTGAAGTTGTACAAGCTGAGGTTGAACCCGAACAAGTGCACCTTCGGGGTAAGATCTGGAAAACTGCTAGGCTTCGTCGTAAGCGACAAAGGTATTCAAGTGGACCCTGCCAAGGTGAAAGCCATACAAGAGATGCCAGCTCCCAAGACTGAGAAATAAGTCAAAGGCTTTCTAGGACGGCTGAACTACATTGCCCGATTCATCTCACATCTAACTGCTACCTGTGAACCAATCTTCAAGCTGCTGAAGAAAGATCAAGTAGTACGTTGGAATGATGAATGTCAGGCCGCTTTCAACAAAATCAAAGAGTATCTCCAAGAACCACCAATTCTTATGCCACCGGTTGAAGGGAGACCTCTAATATTATACTTGACAGTACTGGACAACTCAATGGGGTATGTGCTGGGGTAGCATGACGAGTCTGGCCGAAAAGAGCATGCCATTTATTACCTTAGCAAAAAGTTTACCGACTGTGAGACCCGATACTCACTGCTCGAGAAAACTTGCTGCGCTTTGGTATGGGCTTCTCGCCGTCTGAGGCAGTATATGTTGACTCACACTACTTTGTTGATTTCAAAAATGGATCCAATCAAGTATATCTTCGAAAAGCCTGCTCTGTCCGGAAGAATAGCAAGATGGTAAATGATCTTGACTGAATACGACATCCAGTACACGACTCAGAAAGCAATCAAGGGAAGTGTATTGGCAGACCATTTGGCACATCAGGCAGTGGATGACTACCAATCTATGAACTTTGAATTTCCAGACGAGAGCATCATGATAGTGATGGATTGTGAAGTACCTGGACCGGATGAAGGACCTGAGGAAGGATCCCGATGGTCTATGCACTTTGACGGAGCCCCAAACGCTTTGGGTAATGGTATCGGCGCTGTGATCATATCTCCAAAAGGAACTCATACTCCACTCACTGCCCAGCTATGTTTCAACTGCACCAACAACATGGCAGAGTATGAAGCATGTATCATGGGTCTTCAAGCTGCAATCGACTTAAGGATCAAGTTTCTGAGTGTCTTCGGAGATTCCGCTCTCGTGATCAATTAGATCAAAGGCGAGTGGGATACGAAACACCCAAATCTTATTCCTTACAAAGAGTATGTACTGACATTGATCCCCCACTTCGAGGAGATAACTTTTGAACACTTCCCAAGAGAAGAGAATTAGTTGGCGGACGCGTTAGCTATGATGTCTTCCATGTTCAATGTCAAATGGGACAACGAGGCTCCCCGGATCATTATTTGGAAATTAGACGAACCTGCATATTGCTTGAGGATGAAGAGGTAACTGAAAAGCCGTGGTATCATGAAGTGAAGAGGTACTTGGAAGCTCAAGAATACCCTGAGGGTGCATCTGTTAATGACAAAAAGTTCCTGAGAAGATTCGCTGCAAAGTTCTTCCTCAGCAACGGCATTCTTTACAAGCGAAACCATGATTCAACCTTACTGCATTGTGTGGATAAGACTGAAGCAGAAAGGATCATGGCAGAACTGCATGAGGGTGCTTTCGGAACACATTCCAGTGGACATACCATGGCAAAGAAAATCCTTCGGGCAGGATATTTATGGTCCACAATGGAAGCCGACTGTTACCAACATTCTCGGACGTGTCACAAATGCCAGATCTATGCTGATAAGGTGCATGTTCCTCCAGTTCCTCTGAACGTCCTGACAACACCTTGGCCTTTTGCAATGTGGGGCATTGATATGATCGGCGAAATCAGACCTACAGCATCCAACGGGCATCGTTTCATCCTGGTAGCAATTGATTACTTCACAAAGTGGGTGGAAGCAGCTTCCTACGCTACGGTAACCAAGAACATCGTAGCACGGTTCATTCGGCATAACCTGATCTGTCGATACGGCGTCCCGGAAAGGATCATTACGGATAATGGTACCAATCTCAACAACAAGATGACCACTGAGCTCTGCGAGCAGTTCAAGATACAGCACCATAACTCTTCTCCTTACCGGCCAAAGATGAATGGGGCTGTCGAAGCAGCAAATAAGAATATCAAGAAGATTGTGCAGAAGATGACAGTGACCTATAAAGATTGGCACGAAATGTTACCGTTTTCTCTTCATGGGTACCGTACCTCAACACGGACGTCAACAGGGGCAACTCCCTTTTCCTTGGTCTATGGAATGGAGGCAGTCTTGCCTATCGAAGTTCAGATACCCTCGCTCCGGATAATGAAGGATGCAGGTTTGAACGAAGATGACTGGATCCAGACTCGACTTGATCAGCTAAACCTAATTGACGAAAAGAGACTCACCGCTATTTGTCATGGTCAAACGTACCAAAAATGGATGATCAGGGCATTTAACAAGAAAGTCAGACGACAAGAGTATCAAGTCAGAGACCTGGTAATCAAGCGCATCATTCTTCCTCAAAGTGATCCCAGGGGAAAATGGACCCCTACGTACGAAGGGCCATTTGTGGTTAAACATATCTTCTCAGGAGGAGCTATGATTCTAACTACCATGGACGGTGACGACCTCCCTCACCCCGCCAATGCAAACATAGTAAAAAGATACTACGCATAATAAAAGACCCGCTAGGTTGATACACCTAGGCAAAAATAAGGGCTTCCCGGCGAACCAAAAGGGTTCGGGCAAAAATAAGGGATGAAATGAAAAAAATATGTACACCCGGCAAGTCGAAAACCTGAAAAGGCGGCTTGGGCAAAAATGGGTATCCCGGTGGACTGAAAACCCGAAAGGGCAGTCCAGGAAAAAGTTAGGGTTAAGCGTAATACTATGTCTCATTGGATCACCTTGCATCCAGAATCCGGTATCAACTATCAGGTTCAGACGACATCGATCAATCAGCTTCATCTTCAACTAAGCAGCAAGGTGATAAGACGCTTGAAGACATAAAGGCAATAGTAGAGTTGAAACCCAGTGGGATTATTTTTCACATAGCTGTTTTTGTTTTCCTTTTCACAAAATGTATAAACTCTGTTTGTTCAGCGGCGTTCTCTTACTGGGACGTCAGCCTCTTGTACATAAACGCCTATTTGCAGGCAAATTCAAAAATCAATACAAATTCACTTTTCCAGACAAATTGCCAATTGTTTTTCCTTTTTCTGTTTTGTTTTGCGAAGAACGTCCAATGTTCATTTTTGATATATGCATTTGACACTAGTTGCTAACTCACAAATACTTGCATGCGAAACAAAGGATTAATTACAGGTGACATTAGAAACAGGGGCAATAATGAGTTGTCTAAGCGATCTAGTTGCTCTATCCACCAAGGTACCAAGGTAGGTTCGGCTGAAGAACGTGACCAGGATAGCTTCACTCTCCCCCGAGCAAAGTTGGTCTCCCAATCAGTCCTGAAAAAGGGCACAGTATCTCCAGCAAGTCAACAACGCTCTCCCCAAGCAGAGTTAGTCTACTGTCAACCTTAAGGAAGTTGGGTATCCCCAGTAAATCTCAATATTCTCCAGCGGAGTATACAGATGTTCCTAAGCAAGCATCCCCGGCAGTCTTAATATAAGATTGTTCCCCGGTGGAATACAAGACATCCAGTGGAGCACTTCCCCAGTACAATCCAAAAGTTTCCCCAGGAAAGTTGAATCCATCTCCCCAGTAGATTCTGGAAGCTTATCCTCTGCAGAGTACGAACGCCTCTCCCCGGCTCTATTCAAAGGTTATTCTCCACCAGAGCTTATAACTGGGTTATCCTCAGCTAATTACCACGAAAAGATCGTCCTTGGCGAAGTTCTTCCTACCCCCAGTGGAGTTCATCAAATTCTCCAACATAACTTATCAACGGAATCCCCAACGGAGTTCTCATCAAAACCTCAGCGAAGTATCTCTTCCCACAGAGTAATTCTCCGCAGAGTAATCTCTTCACCAAGTTTATTCCCCAACGGAGTCATCTTCTCCTACCGGTTTATTCTTGCAACCATCATCCCCAGCGGAAACGAAGAACTCTACTCTTCAAACATCAGCCCAGGATTCAACAAACTCCCGACATTCGTCAAGGATTTATTTTCCTAGACAAAAATACATTCATAAACATCACATTATCATACACCATGACGCATGCATATACGCATCATAAGCACACAATCTCATTTATTCTTGAGAACATCATGACATCATGCATCCCATACATCATGACATTGCATACGACTGATGTTTTGCCTTTTCAGGAAAAAGGTCAATCCAAAGATGATTACCATCAACTTTCGCAATTCCAGATTTGATTCCTGTATCTAGCCAGGGCATATCTGTGAGTATCTGATTGTAGATTCGACACCTGTATCTAGCCAGGGCATGTCTGCATGAAGAGTTTAGATATTCGATTCCTGTATCCAGCCAGGGCATATCTATAGACGACCAATTCCAGATTCGATTCCTGTATCCAGCCAGGGCATATCTGTGAGTATCTAATTGTAGATTCGACACCTGTATCTAGCCAGGGCATGTCTGCATGAAGAGTTTAGAGATTCGATTCCTGTAACCAGCTAGGGCATATCTGTAGACGACCAATTCCAGATTCGATTCCTGTATCCAGCCAGGGCATATTTATGAGTATCTGATTGTAGATTCGACACCTGTATCTAGCCAGGGCATGTCTGCATGAAGAGTTTAGAGATTCGATTCCTGTATCCAGCCAGGGAATATCTGTAGATGACCAATTCCAGATTCAATTCCTGTATCTAGCCAGGGCATATCTGTGAGTAACTGATTGTAGATTCGACGCCTGTATCTAGCCAGGGCATGTCTGCATGAAGAGTTTAGAGATTCGATTCCTGTATCCAGCCAGGGCATATCTGTAGACGACTAATTCCAGATTCGATTCCTGTATCTAGCCAGGGCATATCTATGAGTATCTGATTGTAAATTCGATACCTGTATCCAGTCAGGGCATATCTGCATGAAGAGTTTAGAGATTTGATTCCTGTATCCAGCCAGGGCATATCTGTAGACGACTAATTCCGGATTCGATACCTGTATCCAGCCAGGGCATATCTGTGAGTGATTGATTGTAGATTCGATACCTGTATCTAGCCAGGGCATATCTGCATGAAGAGTTTGAAGATCAACACCTGTAACAAGCTAGGAAACCATCTTTCTTTCTCAAGTACGCAAGTTCTCGCTAAGGAATCTCTTACGCGATCGACACCTCAGATGGCATCTATAAGCCCATCCTCCTATCCACCATCTCTCCAAATGGCATCTGTAAGCCCATTCTCGACATCGCATTGCTGATACTCCACTATGTGAGTGCAAATTTCTGGGCACTTTAGTGTTCAATCATCTTCCACCTTCGGATCACGAAAGGCACGCAAGCCAATCTACACCCTCAGGTTTAAGAAGATTGAACAGGGGAAATTGTTGTACCCCAAAATTTGCCCTCCCATATTCTTCAAAATTTGTCAAAGTCAATCTTCAATTGGTTCAAAATCTCTCAAGGGTTGCACAGTCAAACCATCTCCTAAGCCAGTCAAAAACTAGGGTTTTGGTTCTTACAAGAAATTTGAGGTTTTCAATGGCTCAATCAAGTCACATATTCCTATACACATTGTCAAGCATCTACATGCCAAGTTTCAAGGATCACAAGGTCAAGTTGCATAGTCAAAAACCCTAATTGCTTCACAATCAACTACAGGGGCAAAATGGTCATTTGGCAGTCAAAAGTCAAAAATTTTGGTCAACATCTTATTTTGAAGCCACAATCATCATTTGATCAAGTCTTGATCATGATTCCACAAGCATGGCTCAAAAATCATCAAGGTGTCAAAAGTTTCTATTTTTGGACAGTTGAAAAGTCAACTGTAACTTGACCAAGGCATAACTTTTTCATGGTTCATCAGAAAAATCCCATCCAATGCTCATTTTGAAGGGGAGGACATTTCCTACAACTCATCTTCACATTCCAAGTCCAAGAAATGCTCCCACAAAAAGTTATCAATTTCAACATTATAGGTCATTTTCAAAAGTCAACAAAAAGGCATTTTAAGTCAAAGACCATAACTTGAGATTGGTAAACCAAAGTGACATGGGACCAAAGGCATTGGTTAGAGGACTTCAAGACCTTTCCAAAATGTCCAAGAACATGTCCATGTGATCAAAATTGAGCAAGATATGCATTGGAGAAGTTGGGAAATTTTTGTGAAATGGCAAAAGTCAACTATCCTTAAAACTTAAATTTTTGACAAAAGGGCCCACTTTCTTCCACTTGATTCAGCCTTGTCATGCCACCCACGTGTCCCATGATTAATCTCAAGACCAAATATTTATTTTTTCATTTTTATTTAATTTTTATGGATTTAATTCATTTTAAATCCATAATAATTCAAATAAATCTAAAAAAATTAATTAAATGGTATCTTGTGGTTTGAATAGCCTTCATGAAGCATTTGCTAGCTGCCAAATTCGTGCAAGCTATTTTTGTACACAAAATCATGGTTGTTGGACCAAGAAAGGAATGTTCTTCAATGGTGGTCAAACAAAATCCAAAACATAATGGCACAAGTTTAAGGCTCCTAAATGTCACTTAATTCATTTGACACATACATATACAAGCAAGCCATATAGTATTGACGACCTGAACATCCCTGAAACGGCCAAACCAATTCCAAAAAAACTCAAGCAAAAGTCAAATCTGAAATCAACCTTCCAGCATAATTCAAAGCCTTAGAGTGATCCAAACACCTTGCTGGACCTTCCAGGAACCTTTTGCAATCACAAACAAGCTCCAACACCCAAAGAATCACTCACTTCAGATCACGGTTTGTCCATTTTTTTTCAAAATCAAAATGCACGATTCATGAACATTTGGTGTGATTTAAAGCTTGTTTTATATTGTTTGCAACCATACAAAGCTACTCATATCAATTAATTAGATTATCATGTACAGGATTGTGATTTGCCATTAACAACTTTTAGGGTTTTTGAGTTTGTGAATTAGGGCTTTACTGCTCAGACAAAATTGGACTATCTCACGCACATGGTTGAACTCAGGAAATCAAGACGAACAAATCCCAACCCTCGCGCCCAATTTATATAGAGCATAGCTCTATTCGTTATTTTTTGTCATTTCATTTTGTGGGGGTTAAAAACCCCCGCTAATTGCTTTGTTTTTTACAGAAAAAAGGAAAGAGACGAAGACGTGGAAGAATGCTACTGGATAATTCAAACCAATGCGCGTTTTTTTATTTTTTTTAGCATATACATTGTTTCACCAATATATTATTTTGTTATTATTATTATCTCAATTAAGCAAGACAGCTCAACTGGCCAAGGCGCATGTGCATAGTCCCTTGGGACCTGGGTTCGAATCCCAGGTCCCCCCATAATTTCCATGTTATTTTGCTTTACACGTTCATGTGCAGATTCTCAAAAGCAGGACCACCATGCATGTCCAGATCCCAGGCGCCAAGTGGCTAGTCCCACAGATCCAAAGGCCAAAAGATGAGGACTACCATGCTCCTCAGTCAACTACGCCATAGACAATTCCAAAGTCAACACAGGCTTAAGCTTATTGGGCCAAAATTGCTTCACTAAACTCCCCATTCTGGCCCAAACCCCCCCCCCCCCCCCCCCGCTGGGTTCTTATTTTCTTTTCCTTTTTCTCTTTTTATTTTATTTTCTTTCATAATTTCCCTTTTTATTAATTATTAGTTTTATTAAGTATTTAATTAACCAATTTATTTTTCACAATAAAGCCAAAAAAACATTTTTATTATTTATTGACTTATTTTTGTAAATAAATTCTAATATTAATTAATTAGTTGTGTAATTAGAACAATTTTAACATTTTTTTAATAAGTAAAATTAATTTAGAATTAGGTCTTTCACTTTTAACTTTTAATTCCTTTTCTTTTTATTTCATTAAAAATATAAAAAAACACAAAAACATTTTTTTCATTTAATTAAATAATTAATTAGTTAATTAGGTTTAATGTTTAATTTAATTCTAAAAAAGGGTCAAAACCCTTAGGACGTTCCCGATTAAATTTCTATTCGCGCGTTTTTATTTATTTTGATTACTTATGTAACTGTCTCCGGATATGTAATAGTTAATTAGGTTTATCGCCTTATTTAAATTCTCGCACTTTATTTTCCAAAACGGGTTTTTGTTTTTTTGGCGATGTATAGACCCGCGCCTTGTAATAGTTAGAATTTATCTTTCCGCAATTTATTTTCCACACTCCTAACTACTAATATGCCTGTAAGAATGTATGTAAAATAAAATTAATCCGTAGCTCACAAATAACATGTACAAGATAACCTTAACTGAAAAACAACACACAAAGCACATGCCACTCCTAGGGTACGCCTCACCGGTTGCCTCGAATGTGGTCATCAAGTATAGGGTGTCTTAGAGGTCGCCCTTCTGTCTAAAAGATCCAGTTGCCTCGAAACGGTTGCCTCGGATAAAAAAGGATCTAGGACATTAGGGTTACTTCTAAGGTGACCTACTATTGCTTCGGTGACCACATTGTCCCTAATAATCGAATTGACCCGAACAACTCCAACGACGGTGCTACCTACTTCTCAATAGTGGGATAGTACTGTCTAAAGGACATTTACACAGCTTAATTCCTTTTGAGTAGGTAGAGGTTCTAAGGTACTTGCTCTTTCAAAACAAAAACAACTTTTCGCACTTACACTTTTCTGACAAAAGTTTTCAAACAAACACTTCATGACACTCTTGAGGACTGATACAAGAGTTAAAATGAAGTTTTCAAACAAACTTTTTCAAAACCCACAAACACAAGAAAAGCAAACAATTTTGAAAACATAGTGAGCAAGTACCTAAGAGCCTGTGGATAACCACTGATAGAAAGGGTGCTAACACCTTCCCTTTCTATAAATCTACCTCCCGAACCGAGAAACATTCTCAAAGAAGGAATTTTGCTGTGATTTTGTCCTTTCCATGTTGGAGAACATAAAAGACGGTGGCGACTCTTGCTTACCGCGACATTTCGCGAAACCAGCTTAAAAACAATCAGTTCTATTTCCACGGATCACAATATTGACCGGAGAAAGGGTGGAAGCCGGGATAAAAAATGAAAAGATTCAAAAAGATGCATCCTCTGTTGCTGTAAGGAAACCATTCATTGGAAAGAAAGAAGTGGTTGTTGTATATCCTCAGAGAAATCAAGATAGGGCCGAACGCCGTCCAATGGTGGGGGTTGTCATGATTCCTAAATTTGCGCCGGCTCAGCAAAGAAGCAACCAACCAAGAATGGAAAGACCAGTCAGACAGTTCACCAGAATTAATATGACACTATCTCAAGTATTGCCACATTTGTTAAGGTCCAACCTAGTGACTTTGAAAGAAGCTCCAAAGAACCCCAACACAACCTCTCCTCACTATCATCCTAATGCTCGTTGTGCATACCATTCCGAGAGTCCCGACCATGATACTAACAATTATTGGGCACTGAAGAACAAAGTACAAGACCTTCTTGAAGCCAAGGAGATTGAATTTGATGCGCCAGAAATTCCCAATGTCATTACTGCCCCAATGCCCAAGCACGACCGTGATGTCAACGCCGTTGAGGAAGATATGTCTGTTACTTCAATTGATGAACTTATGACCCCACTCCTAACTATCAAAAAGAGCTTGTTGAATGCCAGTGTATTCCCAAGCTATGATGAAAGCTGTCACTTCTATTTATTCTCACCAACCAGCTTTCCTTTGTTAAAAGCAGGCGTTCAATGCCTAATAGATAACAAGGAGATTTTGTTCGAGAAGGCTTCAATCCCAACTGTTTCTTATAATGATCTTTCCATTGTGACCATTTTCGACAATTCTTCCAGGGTCTCCACCAAAAGACCCGTCAGAATTACATCAATTCCTAAAGTACCTTCTTTGATACTTACAATGCCTGGACCAATCCCGTATTCGTCAGACAAAACTGTACCATGGAATTATGGAGAGGATGTATACTACCACGGTATCAAGCAAGATTGGCCAGCTGCTGAAGATTCGAGTTCTGAAAAAGTTGATTCCAATATCAGTAATATCACAGGGACTAGCAAGATTACTCGAAGCGGAAGGGTATTCTCTCCAGAAATCACTCCCCCAAAAGATATTTCTAGACCCGTAATCATTCCTGTAGTTGTTGCTCCTCCAAAGGTTATTCCCAGTCCTACAATAATATCCGCTAATACTCCTGTTGACAAAACTGTTACAATCCCTGTTATCACCCCTACTGACATTCTTGCTGCCGAGTCAACTAAGACTCGAGGTAAAGGTATTCTGGTTGAGCCTTTCCGGACGAAGGCATAATCAGTAGTTGTCCCTAAGACCTCCCGGAAAGAGATGGAGGAAATTCTAAATATCATAAAAAGAAGCGACTACAATGTAGTTGAGCAACTGGGGAAAACTCCATCAAAAATCTCCATGCTGGCTTTGTTGTTATGTTCTGAGGCGCATGCAAAGACCTTGGTAAAATTCCTGAAAATTGCCCATGTACCCCAAGAAACATCTGACGGTCATCTCCAAGACTGCGTAGCCAGCTTGACCGCAGATAATGGTTTAGGTTTTTCGGATGTTGATTTAACGCTAATAGGGAGGAAGAATAATAAGGCATTGCATGTCTCAGTGGAATGCAGGGGAACAACTCTGGCTCATGTCTTGGTTGACACCGGTTCGTATCTGAATGTGCTTCCTAAAAAGGCTCTTGATAGGCTTAACTGTGAGAGATTGACATTGAAACCAAGCAATATATTAGTGAGGGCCTTTGACGGATAAAAAAGGATGGTGCATGACGAAGTGGACATCCCCATAAAAGTTGGAACCCAAACATTTGATTCAACTTTTTATGTAATGGATATCTGCCCTTCATATTCCTGCTTGCTAGGCCAACTGTGGATTCACAATGCTGGCGATGTTGCCTCTACGTTGCACCAAATGCTGAAATACCCAATTCAAGGGAAGATCATCATTTTTCATGGAGAAGAAGAGTATATGGTGAGCCATCTAAATTCCTTCTGATATGTGGAGCTAGATTGTGAATTTATTGAAACTCCATTCCAACACTTTGAAGAAGTCCCGCAAGATATAGCAGTAACCAAGGTTGTGTCTCAAGTTCCCAAGATCACAAGGCCTCCACTCAAGATGTCATCTTTGAAAGATGCCAAGGCAGTGATAGAAGAAGGTGGGTGCACTATGTGGGGCCAAATCCCAGATATCCCATACAAATCTGACAAATTTGGTCTGGGTTTCACTACAGGTGCCCAGAAATTTGTATGTCGCGCTCGTGCCGGAGGACCACCCTTGAAGATCAGCAACCTCCAAGTCAACGCATTGGAGGATGATGAAGACAGCTATGACCTAGAGGATTGGATTTTCCCAATTGTCAGTGGAGGGCTCAACAATTGGGAGGCTAGAGATTTTGTCCTGATCACATTTATCCCACAATAATTTGTTTTTACATTTTATTGGATTTATAATATTAAAACAATTCAGACTCTTAAAACCTTGTGTCTTACCCGAGGCACAATGGTCCATTTGTAAGGGTTATTATCTCATTTCCATATGACATCAATGAATCATGGACGTTTTTGCATACAAACTTTACGCTCATTGTTTTTATTTTTACATTTTCATTTCTTTCAAAGATAGCTATACTCTTACACACACTCACACTCACAATGCCGGTCTACACCCATTCAGGATCCCATGGGTAACAGTTCTGCTATGGCTTTCTATGACTCTGAAACTTTAATCTACCAATCCGAATACGAAGGTGAGGAAGATTGTGAAGTTCCAGGGGAACTCGCCAGGTTACTACAACAAGAAGAGAGGACCATTCAGCCCCATGAAGAGCCAGTGGATACAATCAACCTAAGTACCGAAGAAGACAAAGGAGAAGTCAAGGTGGGTGCCAATATGGAACCCATTGTCAAAGAGCGTCTGATTCAGTTGTTGCACGATTATGTTGAGGTCTTTGCCTGGTCGTATGAAGACATGCCAGGACTTGATGCAGATATTGTGGTACATCATCTACCTACGAAAGAGGACTGCCCACCGGTGAAACAAAAGGTCTTTCGTATGCGACCAGATATGTCAGAGAAGATTAAAGCAGAAGTCATGAAGCAATTCAATTCCGGATTCTTGGCCGTCACTTCCTATCCACAATGGGTGGCCAATGTTGTTCCTGTGCCCAAAAAGGACGGCAAAGTACGAATATGCATGGACTGCAGATATTTGAATAGGGAAAGCCCTAAGGATGATTTCCCACTTCCCCATATTGATATTCTAGTTAACAATACGGCACAACACAAAGTGTTTTCCTTCATGCACGGTTTCTCAGGCTACAACCAAATCAAAATGGAGCATGAGGACATGGAGAAAACAACCTTTGTCACACAATGGGGCATATTCTGCTACAAGGTTATGCCATTCGGACTGATGAATGCTGGGGCAACCTATCAGCATGCCATGGTAGCTCTACTTCACGATATGATACATCACAGAATATAGGTCTATGTGGAAAACATGATAGCTAGATCTCAAACATAAGAAGAGCATCTTGATCATTTACAGAAACTCTTTGAGAGGCTAAATAAGTACAAGCTGAGGTTGAACCCAAATAAATGCACATTTGGGGTGAGGTCTGGTAAACTCCTAGGCTTTGTCATCAGTAATAAAGGTATTGAAGTAGATCCCGCCAAGGTGAAAGAAATACAAGAGATGTCTGCTCCTCGTACTGAGAAGGAAGTTAGAGGATTCTTGGGACGTTTAAACTAAATTTCCAGATTCATTTCTCACCTGACAGCTACTTGTGAACCAATCTTCAAATTACTGAAGAAAGATCAAATAGTCAAATGGAATGATGAATGCCAAACTTCTTTCGACAAGATCAAAGAGTACCTGCAAGAGCCTCCTATTTTGATGCCACCAGTTGAGGGAAGACCATTGATCATGTATCTGACTGTTTTGGAGAATTCAATGGGGTGTATGCTGGGGCAGCATGGCAAGTCTGGCCGAAAAGAGCACGCTATTTATTACCTGAGAGAAAAGTTCATTGACTGTGAAACAAGATATTCACTTCTCGAGAAAACTTGTTGCGCTCTGGCAGGGGCTGCTCGCCCGCTAAGACAGTATATGCTGACCCATACTACCTTATTGATATCCAAGATGGATCCGATAAAGTACATCTTCGAAAAACCTGCACTCTCTGGGAGGATAGCGAGATGGCAGATGATCCTGACGGAATATGACATATAGTATACTACCCAGAAAGCAATAAAGGGCAGTGTACTAGCTGATCACCTTGCTCACCAAGTTGTGGAAGACTACCAGTCCATGAAGTTCGAATTCCCAGATGAAGATATCATGATGGTAAACAACTATGAAGGACTCAAACCATATGACGGACCTGAACAAGGATCCCAATGGACCCTTGTTTTTGATGGGGCATCCAACGCACTCGGCAATGGTATTGGTGTTGTACTTATATCCCTTGAAGGATGTCATACTCCCTTTACTACAAGACTCTGCTTCAATTGTACAAACAACATGGCAGAATATGAAGCGTGCATTTTTGGTCTCAAAGCCGCCATAGATTTAGGGATCAAATCCTTAAATGTATTAGGAGATTCAGCTTTGGTCATCAGCCAAATCAAAGGGGAATGAGTCACTAAACACCCTAACCTTATCCCCTACAAAGAACATGTTTTGACATTGCTCCCACACTTTGAGAAGATTACCTTCGAGCACTTCCCGCGAGAAGAAAATCATCTAGCAGACGCACTAGCCATAATGTCATCCATGTTTAAACTTAAATGGGATAACGAGGCTCCCCAGATCACCATTGAACGAATGGATGAACTGACTCACTGCCATGAGATTAATACTGAAGAAATAGTGGACCGGCCTTGGTTTCATGAAGTCAAGAGGTATCTCGAGGCTCAAGAATATCTGAAAGGAGCTTCAGTCAATGATAAGAGGTTCTTAAGGAGATTCTCTGTTAAATTCTTCCTTAGTAATGGGAGTCTCTACAAACACAACCATGACTCTGTGTTACTTCGGTGCGTAGACAAGGTTGAAGCTGAAAAGATCATGGCTGAGTTACATGAAGGAACTTTTGGCACCCATTCCAGCGGGCATACGATGGCGAAGAAAATCCTACAGGAAGGCTATTACTGGTCTACCATGGAAGCAATTTTCTATCAACACTCTCGAACCTACCACAAGTGTCAGATCTATGCTGACAAGGTGCACGTACCTCCGGTTCCTCTGAATGTCTTGACGGCTCCTTGGCCCTTTGCTATGTGGAGCATCGATATGATTTGGGAAATCAAGCCAACGGCTTCTAATGAACACTGCTTCATCTTAGTGGCCATTGACTATTTTACAAAGTGGGTTGAGGAAGCCTCCTTCGCTTCCGTCACCAAGAATATTGTCTCCCGATTCATCAAGCAGAATCTCATATATCGTTACGATATCTCGGAGAGGATCATCACAGACAATGGTATGAATCTGAATAATACTATGATCATAGCCCTGTGCGAGCAGTTCAAGATCCAGCATCACAATTCTTCCCTTTACCGGCCAAAGATGAATGGTGTTGTCGAAGCCGCAAATAAGAACATTAAAAAGATCATACATAAAATGACAGTCACGTACAAAGACTGAATTGAGATGCTACCATTCGTTCTCCACGGTTATTGTACTACGACACTCACATCAACCGGGGCAACACCCTACTCTTTGGTATACAGCATGGAGGTTGTCTTACCTATTGAGGTCTAGATCCCCTCTCTAAGAATCATGAAAGATGTAGGGCTGAATGAAGAAGATTGGATCCAGACTCGACTGGATCAACTGAATTTGATTGATGAGAAAAGGCTTACTGCTGTCTGTCATGGTCAAATGTATCAAAAACGGATGATCAAGGCTTTCAACAAAAAGGTCAGACGCCAAGTGTATCAAGTCAGGGATTTGGTGATCAAGCGTATCATACTACTGCAAGGAGATCCCAGGGGAAAATGGACTCCTACATACGAAGGACCGTTTGTAATCAAAAGTATATTCTCTAGTGGAGCAATGATCTTGGCTACCATGGATGGCGACGACCTGCCGCACCCTGTGAACGCGGATATAGTCAAAATATACTACACATAAGAGACTCGCTAGGTTGACACACCTAGGCAAAACAAGGGCATCCTGGCGAACCAAAAAGGTTCGGGAAAAAATTAGGGATAAAACAAAAAAATCTGTTCACCCGGCAAGCTGAAAACCCGAAAGGGAGGCTTGGGAAAAAAAAGGTATCCCGGTGGACTGAAAACCCGAAAGGGTGGTCCAGGAAAAAGTTAGGGATTTAAAGCGTATGACTATGTCCCATTGGATCACCTTACGGACAACCTGCAAACTCGACGGTTCTGATCAATCCAATCAACTTCGGACAAGGCAACAAATAAATAAGACGCTCAAAGACACGAAGGCTATAGCAGAATGGGAACCCCGTGGGATTATTGCACATAACTATCTTTTCTTTGTATCAAAAATTTCATTTTTTATGACGGTATTCTCTTACTAGAATGTTTGTCTCATTGTACAAAAATACTTACTCAAAGTCAATACAAAGATATCCCTTTGAAAGTACAAAACTATCTGTTTTTCTTTACTCTTACGTTTTGTTTACAAAAACGTCCAATGATTTATTCTTGAATATATGTATTTTAACATAATTACTGTTTAAAAATAGACACAATTAAAAGACAATCACTGATGGTTTTAAGATAGGGAAATATCTCTAAGCTATTTCCATAAATCCCCCACAGTGTGCAGATTAATCCCCAGCAGAACGAAGCTTCCAGTTATCAATCTCCAGTGAAGTCGCCACGACATTTCCCTTACAACAGAGTTTATTTCTCTAGGCGGAAAGTCTTCAACACTTTAACTTCACAACATGAAGACTTACACTCCATATCCTCAGTAGCAGTCAGGGATTTATTTTCCCCAATCCAATAAGCAGTGCAGCAGATTAGCTCACATACGCATACATCGCATCCATATATCATAAAAATCGATAACACGAATGCATTATACCTTGCATTTCATATAACATGACATTGCATATTAGCTAACATTTTACCCTTTTCAGGATAAGGTTAATCAATAGCTACCATTAATAATGTTCAAAGGATTTTCAGATACAGTTCAGTTACGCTCCAGATACGGATGCCATTCTGATACTCATTCAAATTCAACTCTCAGATACCATTCAGATACGCTCCAGATATGGATGCCATCCTGATTCTCATTCAGAGTCAACTTTCAGATACAATTCAGATAAGCTCCAGACATAGATGCCATTTTGTTACTCATTCAGATTCAACTTCCAGATACAGTTTGGATATGCTCCAGACACAGATTCTATTCTGATACTCATTCAGATACAGTTCAGATACACTCTAGACACGGATGCTATTCTGATAATCATCCAGATTCAACTTTCAGATACAGTTCAGATACGCTCCAGACACGGACGCCATTCTGACACTCATTCGGTTTCAGATTACAAATATTGTTAAGCAATCAATTCTGGATGGCATCTACAAGCCGATCTCCAATAAATTTTCCATCATCTCTCCGAATGTCATCTTTAAGCCCATTCCCTATACCACCAACCATCACATCACCAAGTGCAAATTTCTGGGCACTCTAGTGTCCAATCATCTTCCACCTTCGAGTCACGAATGGAAAAACTCGCCAATCTAACTCTTTAAGCTTAAGAAGATTGAACAAGGGCAGATGTTGTACCCTAAAATTTTCTCTCTCATTTATCAATAATTTACTCACAAGATCTCCTTGGGCTCAAGACTGCACTAGGGTTTGATCAGCTCAAGACACCTCCTTAAGCACTGATGACCAAAATTAGGGTTTGAGATTGCACAAGGATTTTTGAACTTCCAATGCCCCATATGATTTTCATGGATCATTATGGACCCTCAAGATTACTCATGTCAAGTTTCAAGCTTTAGATCACACTTTTGCTCAGTCAATTGAGTAGTTGACCCAAAAATCAGTTGTATTGGGGAAAAAGTCAACTGTGGCCAATTTACAGTCAAAACTTCACAATTTTTTATCCGCATCAAAATTTTAAACTCATATGTATCATTTGATCAAGTTTGGACCACAACTCCTCAAGAAATTTGATCAAATCTTCAAAAGGGGAAAATGGTCAAAATTAGGGTTTTGACTAGGAAAGGGCAATTTCTGATTTTTGACCTAGCAAATGATAAATTTGTTTAAGGCATGATCTCAAGATTCCAATTGCATCATTTTGACCTAATGACATAGCTCAAAGCATGGCTCAAGTCCAATGGATTGATAGATGAATTTTCAGTAAACTGACCAAAAGTCAACTGTATACTGAAAAGTCAAACTTTGTCTTTTTGGTCAAAATCAAATGCCAAAGATCACAATTCATCAAAAGATGTAAAAATATGAAACCTATTCATCAAGAAATCCAAAATTCAAGATTTCATTTTGAAAAGTCAAAATTTCTAAACTTAGAAAATTTTCGAAGTGTTGGAAATTTCATGTTTTTTCACAACTTTGAACAATTTGTTCACCATGATGCAAGATGATTCAAGAGAAACTTCCAACATAAAAGTTGTAGATCTCCATGAAATACACAACTTTTATTTACACAAATCCTTCCAAAAATTCTTGGATCTCAAGTTATAATTTTAAAAACATGTGGTCATGAAACAAAACACTTAGTGAAATTTTGCCCTAATTTGGTCAGGATTTTGACCTAACTTCATGACACTTTTTCATATATTTCCAAGGGGAGTCTTCAAAAGTAATTCAAATATGGGTTATAGATAATATTGCAATCTTTCCAAAATGTCCAAGAACTCCTTGAGATCATTTTTGAGTAGGGAGAATCAAAGAGATGAAGTTAGGGTTTTATCACTTGAATTACAAGGCATTTTGTGATGAACCAAATTCAAAATTCAAAGTATGCTGCATAACCTCTACTTTGCAGGCCTCAAAATTGTTAGGAACTCCATAATTAATTGCTTGCATAACTGTTAGAGGTCTCATCTCAAGCATTCAATGCATGGACATGCTTTATATCCATTTTGGGAAGAAAGTGTACATTGCCATTTTGATAAAGTGTTTTTTTACACAAAACTTGTTCTTGAGCCTTGCACTTGTTCTTTTCTGATCATACAAGTACCATAACCCATAAGAAACTTGTTAGACACTTACAATCACCCAACTCATGCTTGTACCTCCTCTTGAAACTTGTTTCCCACTTTTCTTGAAAATCAAGTAACTTAGCCAAAAGCTTGTAACTTGTACTTCTGATTGTCCAAACCACTCCAATCCTTTTGCTTATAGATATATGAACCATTTTCCACAATATACATGAAGGTTAAAGCCCTGAAAACACCTAGAACTTAGAATGACATCTGATACCTCCATTTTCACATAAACTGACCAAAAACTTGAACCTCATAACTCCCTCGTGGATTTTCAAGCCTTTTGGTTCCTAAAGCTTCTAAACATCATTTAGAACTGATCCCACACCCTGTTACAAAACTGTAACACCATTAACACCATCCTCAATTTTCAAAAATAGAGCTTTGCACTTGGACTTCTCTAGCACTCCTCGGGTACTTTCAGCTCAAGCTAAGCATTCCATTAGCTTCTTGGGAACTTGAGGAAGCTAACCCAACCATTAGAACTCCTTGAAATCTGCTCAAACTTCAAACCCGATACCCTCTTGCAAGGTAAGTTTTCTAACTTTGGAACTTTTCATACAGGCATCATCAATGATTTAGTTGTGAATGAAACATGTAGATATCATTGCCCTAAAGCTAACCATGTCCATAGTTTCCATTAATTTTGCTTGATCTTAGAAAATTTTAAGATTGAAGTTTCTGAGATTTTTTAGGTTCAGATTAGGGCCATTGAAATTCATGCTTATCTTTGATCTATAGTTTTAATGCTTTACATTTCTGAAACCGTGAGGAAATTTGCTACAAGTTTCATGTTTACAATTTTCATTTTTGTTGAGAAATGACAAGTTACAGTTGGTCTGGCGGGAGGTTGAAGATGAAGTGTAAATCAGGGCGCATTTTGTATCATATATTTATCGTTTTGCTTATGTCAAAATATGTATAGCCACCCTAGTGGTAGAAGCGCGCGTCTGTAACCTTTGGGACCTGGGTTCGAGCCCCAGTGGTACCCTTTTGATGTTTTCACATTTTTTGCTTTCTGACTTTGTTTCTTGGACAGGCGCTGGGCCTCATTTGGGCTTTGTTGTTTTTTTTGTTTTCGCTTTCTAACCCCTTGCAGGCTATCAACACCCCTGGCCCAATTTTATTTTATTTTCTTATTTTCTTTTTATTTGTTTTCTTAATTATTTTTCTAATACTAAAAAAATCATAGAAAATACAAAAATAGTAGATTTATATTTTAACTTAGTTTATTTATTTTTTCTCACAAAAAATATTTTATTTAACCACACTTTATTTATTTTACTAATTATTCTTGTAAATTTAATTAAAACTAGGATATTATTTATTTTTTTACACCAATTAAAATATATTATTTTAATATAAAAAAGGGAATAATATATTTTATAATACTATAAATTTTTTTCAAGACAAAAATACAAAAATACTTTTCTTAAACTTAATTTCCTTTTAATCAATTAATAGACTTAGGGTTTTATTTAAAATCTTTTCTTATTAAATTAGGTTTACTTTTATTATTTTAATTAATTAATTTCTTTTAATTAATTAGGTTAAAACAAATTCAATTTTCCTAAAAAATCCAAACAAAAATATCCATTTTTTATATATTTGCATTCTGGCATATTTATTCATCTTGTACATTATTTATTTCAATTCTTGTATAAATTCAATTTGGTTGTAATAGATTAATTAGGTTTATATTCTTGCAATCCCCATTTATACTTTGTACACCCCCCTCCCACAAGTATTGTAATAGCGTAGTAACTTTAAATTCCACAATTTATCGCTTTATATATAACATGCTAGTAATTAGGGTTTGTATGGAAAGACTAAAACCAATACTTAGAAAACCCTAATCCAAGACAAAATCAAGCATGAAAACAATACGCTTTCACACAAACACCCCTAGGGTAATTCCACTTGGTTGCCTTTACAAAATGGCCATATTACGCATGTAAGGTGTGATCGGTGGAAATAGAACTGACTATTTTGGAATGCTGGTTCGCAAAATGTCGCGGTAAGCAAGAGTCGTCACCGTCTTTTATTTTCTCCAACATGGACAGGACAAAAGCACAGCAAAATTCCTTATGAGAATGTTTCTCGGTTCGGGAGGTAGATTTATAGAAAGGGAAGGTGTTAGCACCCTTTCTATCCATGGTTATCCATGGGCTCTTAGATACTTGCTCTTATGTTTTCAAAGTGTTTGCTTTTCAAAATGTGAGTGGGTTTGAAAAAGTTTCTTTGAAAGATTTCTGAATAACTCTTGTATCTGTCCTCAAGAGTGTGAAAAATTTGCTTTGAAAGCTTTTGAATGTGTCGGTGTGAAAAGATTTTTGATTTGTTTTTGAAGAGAGCAAGTATCCATGAGTCATCTACCTACCCTAAGGAATTAAGCTGTGTAAAAGTCCTTAAGGTAGTGCCATCCCACCATTGAGAGGTAGGTAGCACCACCGTTGGAGGTGTTCGGGTCAATTTGATTGTAGGGACAGTGTGGTCACCGAAGCAATAGTTAGGACACCTTAGAAGCAACCCTAATGTCCTAGATCCTTTTTAATCCGAGGCAACCGTTTCGAGGCAACTGTTTCGAGGCAACTGGATCATGGACATAAGAGCGACTGCTAAAACGTCCTATACTTGACGACCACGTTTCGAAGGCAACGAGTGAGGCGTACCCTAGGAGTGGTGTGTGTATTGTGTGGTGTTTTCATGTTGTATTTTATCATTGATCATGGCATTGTGAGCTACGCGTTGTTTTTAATTAACATACATTCTTTCATGCAATTTAGAGTTTAGGAGTGCGGAAAATTAAAAGACGGAAAGATAAAAGCTATGCTATTACAAGGCGCGGGTCTATACATCGCCAAAATACAAAGACCCGTTTTTGATAAAAGATGCGGAAAGTAAAAAATGCGGTAAACCTAATTACTATTACATCCTTGAACAGTTACATAATAATCAATAAGAAAATAGTGCGCGAAAAGAATTAAAATGAACGTCTGAGGGTTTTGACCCTTTTGAGAAATTAAATTAAATTAAAGCCTAATTAATTATTTAATCAAAGAAAATAAAGTGTTTTTTATGTTTTTTGTATTTATGAAAATAAAGAAAATTAAAATTAAAAGGAAACCCTAATTCTAAATTATTTTAATTATTACTAAAACGTCAAAGTTGACCTAATTTAGACTAATTAATTAATTTACATGCTTATGTACAAAAATAGTAAAAATTAATGATGATGATTAATAATAAATAATGATAATAATAATGATAAAAAAAAGAATCAAAACCTAATTCTATAGAATTTTATTTATTAAGAAAGAGATCGAATTTTACCCTAAATTAAACTAAAGTTAATTGTTAGAGTTTATTTACAAAAATAAATTAGTGAGGAAATTAATAAATAATTAAATATATTTTGTATTTTGGTTTTCTGTTTTTATTATGAAAAAAATTATTTTATGGTGAATTAAGAGAAATAATTAAAACAATTGAAAGAATTAGAAAAGAAAATTAAATTAAATATGCAAAGCAAACCAAGGGGGGTGTCAGGCCCAAAGTGGAGGTTTTTGCTGGAACTCAGGACCATTAGACACAAGGCCTCGTTGACTTTCAAGAATTATGCACATGCTGTCTGACTGGGGTACACCATGGAATTCACCTTCTGGCCATTAGATGGATCTTTGAAGCCACTTGACAGGCTTAGGTGTGAGGGCGCATGATGGGCCATTGAATGAAAGCTGCATTAGAATGGGTTAAGACAAAAATCAACAATTATATGGGGGGACCTGGGAATCGAACCCAGGTCCCAGCGTTTGCAGGACACGTTGCCAGCCATCTGAGCCATGATGCACATTTGTTAATATAATAACTGATGAAAATAATATACGTAAAACAATAATTATGCTGGGAATACAAAAGCGCACTCCACATATTTGAATGCACCACTCACGTCCATCCACGCATCATCTTCTTCATCTGTTCTGAAACAAAAAAAGAGAAAATAGCGGGGGTTTTAAACCCCCACAAACTGGAAACATCAAAATAGCGATTAGGCATACACTCAATATAAAAAAGGCGCGATGGTGCCAATGGTTTCGTCTTGTTGCAACGAGTTTGTCTATGTTGGTCTTGAGGTCTAATTTCACAGTATATGCAAAGCCCTAATTTTCAAGCTTTGAAAACCCTAGATGTCATTCATGGTAATTGGCGTTTCAAGGCATATTAATGGAATTAAATCATACCAAAAGCTTCGCCTGAATGCTGTGAACACAAAACAATCAACCAAATGTATTAAAAATGTATGAATCGTGATGTGAAAATCTGGAAAATAAAGCAAACCGTGTCACTTGTATTCTCTGATTCCTTGCGTGTTAGGATTGGTTTTTGATGGCAAACGCTTCCTGGCAACTCAAGCAAGATGATTGAATCCTTTTTAGGCGTGGAAAGGCACTGCAAGTATGAAATCAATTTCACAATTTTCTTGATTTTTTTGCAAATTGGTTATGGCCTTTTAGCAGCTTTTTCGTGTATTTTTGAGTAGGGTTAGCTCTTGCATATGTATGTGAATGAATTAGGTCAAGAATAAGCCCATGAATCCATTGCAATAATGTTTTCAATCCTTGATTTTCCATCATATATTTTTCAATATTTTTTCCATGAAAACCTTGCCAATTATGGAAGATCTTGTCCCCTTGAGTGATACACGAAATCTTTAGCATGTGTGGAGTGTATTTGCTTCATAAAAACATTTGCCAACCATGATTTGATATTTTTCTACAATTAAAACCAATTAAATGAATTAATAATAATAAAAATTCAATTAAATTAATTAAAAATAAGAAAATAAATCATTTTAAGTTCAATGGGTCGTGCATAGGCTTTGGGTAATGATTCAAGAAAGAATTTGAGGCCCATTAGCAAAATTGAAGCTTTTTAGGCAAAGTTGACTTTTGGAAGTTCCCAAAAATTTCCCAACTTCTCCAATGCATATCTTGCTCAATTTAGAAGCTATGAACATGTTCTTAGACATTTTGGAAAGGTCTTGAAGTCCTCTAACCAATGACTTTGGTCCCATGTCATTTGGATTTACCAATATCAAGTTATGGTCTTTGACTTAAAGTGCCTTTTTGTTGACTTTTGAAAATGACCTATAATGTTGAAATTGATAACTTTTTGTGAGAGCATTTCTTGGACTTGGAGTGTGAAGATGAGTTGTAGTAAATGTCATCCCCTTCAAAGTGAGCATTGGATGGGATTTTTCTGATAAACCATGAAGAAGTTATGCCTTGGTCAATTTGCAGTTGACTTTTCAGCTGTCCAAAAATAGAAACTTTTGCATCTTGAGACTTTTTGAGCCATGCTTGTGGAATCATGATCAAAAATTTATCAAATGATGATTGTGGCTTCAAAATAAGATGTTGACCAAAATTTTTGACTTTTGACTGTCAAATGACCATTTTGCCCCTACAGTTGACTGTGGAGCAATTAGGGTTTTTGACTGTGCAATTTGATGATGTGAGTCTTGAAACTTGACATATGGATGCTTGACAATGTGTATAGGCATATGGGACTTGATTGGACCCTTGAAAATCTCAATTTCTTTGCAAGAACCAAAACCCTAATTTTTGACTATGTTCGGAGGCAATTGGACTGTGCAACCCTTGAGGGATTTTGAAGCTTGATCTTGCTAAATCTTGAAGAATATGGGAGGGAAAATTTTGGGGTACAACAGTTACCCCTGTTCAATCTTCTTAGACCTGAGGATGTAGATTGGCTGGCGTGCCTTTCGTAATCCGAAGGTGGAAGATGATTGAACACTAGAGTGCCCAGAAATTTGCACTCACATAGTAGAATGTTAGCAGTGTGATGGCTGGAATGGGCTTATAGATGCCATTTGGAGACTGATGGATAGGAGGTTGGGCTTATAGATGCCATCTGGAAGTGTGACAGAACTTTGTCGGGAATGGGCTTAGGGATGCCATTTGGAGACTGTCGGTAGGTGGATGGGCTTATAGATGCCATCTAGGTGTCGATCGCGTAAGAGATTCCTTAGCGAGAACTTGTGTACTGAGAAAGAAAGATAATTACCTGGCCTGTTACAGGGGTTGATCTTCAAACTCTTTATGTGGATGTGCCCTGGCTGGATACAGGTATCGAATCCGGAAATAGTCGTCAACAGATATGCCCTGGCTGGATACAGGAATCGGATCTTCAAACTCTTCAGACGTGCCCTGGTAGGATACAGGAATCGAGTCCGGAAAATAGTCGTCAACAGATACACCCTGGCAGGATACAAGAATCAGATCTTCAAACTCTTCAGACGTGCCCTGGCAGGATACAGGAATTGAGTCCGGAAAATAGTTGTCAACAGATACACCCTGGCTGGATACAGGAATCAGATCTTCAAACTCTTCAGACGTGCCCTGGCAGGATACAGGAATCGAGTCCGAAAAATAGTCGTCAACAGATACACCCTGGCAGGATACAAGAATCGGATCTTCAAACTCTTCAGACGTGCCCTGGCAGGATACAGGAATCGATTCTGGAAAATAGTCGTCAACAGATACACCCTGGCTGGATATAGGAATCAGATCTTCAAACTCTTCAGACGTGCCCTGGCTAGATATAGGAATCGAATCTGGAATATAGTCGTCAACAGATACACCCTGGTAGGATATAGGAATCGGATCTTCAAACTCTTCAGACGTGCCCTGGCAGGATACAGGAATCGAGTCCGGAAAATAGTCGTCAACAGATACACCCTGGCAGGATACAGGAATCAGATCTTTAAACTCTTCAGACATGCCCTGGAAAGATACAGGAATCGAGTCTGGAAAATAGTCGTCAACAGATACACCCTGGCAGGATACAGGAATCGGATCTTCAAACTCTTCAGACGTGCCCTGGCTAGATACAGGAATCGAATCTGGAATTAGTCGTCAACAGATATGCCATGGCTGGCTACAGGAATCGAATCTTCAAACTCTTCAGACGTGCCCTGGCTGGATACAGGAATCGAATCTGGAATTAGTCGTCAACAGATATGCCCTGGCTGGATACAGGAATCGAATCTTCAAACTCTTCAGACGTGCCCTGGCTAGATACAGGAATCGAATCTAGAATTATTCGTCTACAGATACACCCTGGCAGGATACAGGAATCGGATCTTCAAACTCTTCAGACGTGCCCTGGCAGGATACAGGAATCGAGTCTGGAAATAGTCGTCAACAGATACACCCTGGCAGGATACAGGATCAGATCTTCAAACTCTTCAGACGTGCCCTGGCAAGATACAGGAATCGAGTCAGGAAAATAGTCGTCAACAGATACACCCTGGCTGGATACAAGAATCGGATCTTCAGTTGCGACAGTTGATAGTAATCATCTTTGTACTGACCTTTGTCCTGAAAAGACAACACGTTAGTTGTATGCGATGTCATGATGTATGACATGCGTGATGTTCTCAAAATAAATGAGATTGTATGTTCATGATGCGTATGTGCATGCTATAATGTATGAAGATGTGATGTTTATGACTGTATTTTCGTCTAGGAAAATAAATCCTTGGCGAATGCCGGGAGCTTGAATCCTGGGCTGATGTTTGAAGAGTAGGGTTCTTCGTCTCCGCTGGGGATGATAATTGCACGAATAAACCGGTAGGAGAAGATGACTCTGTTGGGGAATAAACTTACTGGAGAGATTATTCTGCGGGGAAATACTCTGTGGGAAGAGAGGCACTTTGCTGAGATGTTGGTGATAACTCCGCTGGGGATACCATTGTTGAGCTCTGTTGGAAGATTTGATGAACTCCGCTGGGGATAGGAAGACTTCGCAGGGGACGGTCTTTCTGTGGCAATTGGCTGAGGACAACCCAGTTATAAGCTCTGGTGAGGAATAACTTTTGAATAAAGCCGAGGGAGCGTTCGTACTCTTTAGGTGATAAGCTTCCAGAATCTACTGGGGATAAGCTTCCTGAATCTGTTGGGGAGATTGATTGAACTCTCCTGGGGAGACTTTTCAGATTGGACTGGGGAATGGCTCCACTGGATGTTATGTATTCCGCCGGGGAACAATCTTAGATCAAGACTGTCGGGGATGCTTGCTAGGAATGTCTGTGTACTCCGCTGGGGAATGTTGAGATCTGCTGGGGATAATCCACCTTCCTTAAGGCTGACAATATGCTAACTCTGCTTGGGAAGAGTGTCGTTGACTTGCTGGAGATACGGTGCCTTGTTAGGGTTGATGGGAGACTAACTGCTTGGGAGAGTATTGCAGAGTCTTATCTTACTCGGCGGGGAGTGAAGGTATCTGGGTTACATTCTTCGGCCGAACTTACCTTGGTACCTTGATGGACAGAGCAATTAGATTGCTTAGACAACTCATTATTGCCCCTGTTTCTGATGTTACCCGTAATTAATCCTTTGTCATATATTTATGAGTTAGCAATTAGTGTCAAATGCATATATCACAATTGAACATTGGACGTTCTTTGCACAACAAAACAGAAAAAGGAAAAACAATTGGCAATTGGTCTGAAAAGTGAATTTGTATTGATTTTTGAAGTTGCCTGTAAATAGGCGTTTATGTACAAGAGGCTGACGTCCTAGTAAGAGAACGCCGCCGAACAACAGAGTTTATACAATTTTGTGAAAAAGGAAAACAAAACATCTATGTGAAGAGAATAATCCCACTGGGTTCCCACTCTGCTATCGCCTTTATATCTTCGAGCGTCTCATCACTTGGCTGCTCAGTTGAAGATGAAGCTGATTGATCGATGCCGTCTGAACTTGATAGTTGATACCGGATTCTGGATGCAAGGTGATTCAATGAGACATAGTATTACGCTTTAATCCCTAACTTTTGCCTGGACCGCCCTTTCAGGTTTTCAGTACACCGGGATACCCATTTTTGCCCAAGCCGCCTTTTCAGATTTTCGACTTGCCGGGTGTACAGATTTTTTCATTTCATCCCTTATTTTTGCCCGAACCCTTTTGGTTCGCCAGGAAGCCCTTATTTTTTCCTAGGTATGTCAACCTAGCGGGTCTTTTATCATGCGTAGTATCTTTTTACTATGTCTGCATTGGCGGGGTGAGGAAGGTCGTCACCATCCATGGTAGTTAGGATCATGGCTCCTCCTGAGAAGACATGCTTAACCACAAATGGCCCTTCGTATGTGGGGGTCCATTTGCCCCTGGGATCACTTTGAGGAAGGATGATGCGCTTGATTACCAGGTCCCCAACTTGATACTCTTGTGGTCTGACTTTCTTGTTAAATGCCCTGATCATCCGTTTTTGGTACGTCTGACCATGACAAATAGCAGTGAGTCTCTTTTCGTCAATTAGGTTTAACTGATCAAGTCGAGTCTGGATCCAATCATCTTCGCTCAAGCCTGCATCCTTCATTATCTGGAGAGAGGGTATCTGGACTTCTATCGGCAAGACTGCCTCCATGCCATAGACCAAGGAAAAAGGAGTTGCCCCGATTGACGTCCTTGCTGAGGTACGGTACCCATGAAGAGCAAACGGTAACATCTCGTGCCAATCTTTATAGGTCACTGTCATCTTCTGCACAATCTTCTTGATATTCTTATTTGCTGCTTCTACAGCCCCATTCATCTTCGGCCGATAAGGAGAAGAGTTGTGGTGCTGTATCTTGAATTGCTTGCAGAGCTCAGTGATCATCTTGTTATTGAGATTGGTACCGTTGTCCGTAATGATCCTTTGCGGGACGCCGTATCGACAGATCAGGTTATGACGAATGAACCGTGCCACGACGTTCTTGGTTACGGTAGCGTAGGAAGCTGCTTCAACCCACTTTGTAAAGTAATCGATCGCCACCAGGATGAAGCGATGCCCGTTGGATGTCGTAGGTCTGATCTCTCCGATCATATCAATGCCCCACATTGCAAAAGGCTAAGGTGCTGTCAAGACATTCAGAGGAACTGGAGGAACGTGCACCTTATCTGCATAAATCTAGCACTTATAACATGTCCGAGAATGTTGGTAACAGTCGGCTTCCATTGTGGACCAGAAATATCCTGCCCGAAGGATTTTCTTTGCCATGGTGTGTCCACTGGAATGCGTTCCGAAGGTACCTTCATGCAGTTCTGCCATGATCTTTTCTGCTTCAATCTTATCCACACAACGCAGTAAGGTTGAATCATGGTTTCGCTTGTATAGAATGCCATTGCTGAGGAAGAACTTTGCTGCGAACCTTCTCAGAAACTTCTTGTCGTTGACAGATGCACCCTCGGGGTACTCTTGAGCTTCCAGATACCTCTTCACCTCATGATACCAGGGTTTTTCTGTTACCTCTTCTGCCTCAAGGTCACAGCAGTATGCAGGTTCGTCCAGTTTCCAGATAATGATCCGGGGAGCCTCATTGTCCCACTTGACTTTGAACATGGAAGACATCATAGCTAGCGCGTCCGCTAACTGATTCTCCTCTCTTAGGAAGTGTTCAAAAGTTATCTCTGTAAAATGGGGGATCAATGTCAACACACACTCTTTGTAAGGAATAAGGTTTGGGTGTTTCGTATCCCACTCGCCTTTGATCTGATTGATCATGAGAGCGGAATCTCTGAAAACACTCAGAAACTTGATCCTTAAGTCAATCGCAGCTTGAAGACCCATGATACATGCCTCATACTCTGCCATGTTGTTGGTGTAGTTGAAACATAACCGGGAAGTAAGTGGAGTATGAGTGCCTTTGAGGGATATGATCACAGCGCCGATACCGTTACCCAAAGCATTGGAGGCTCCGTCAAAGTGCATAGACCATCGAGATCCTTCTTCAGGTCCTTCATCCGGTCCAGGTACTTCACAATCAGTCACTACCATGATGTTCTCGTCAGGAAATTCAAAGTTCATTGACTGGTAGTCGTCCACTGCTTGGTGTGCCAAATGGTCTGCCAATACACTTCCCTTGATAGCTTTCTGAGTCGTGTACTGGATGTCGTATTCCGTCAAGATCATTTGCCATCTTGCTATTCTTCCGGACAGAGCAGGCTTTTGGAATATGTACTTTATTGGATCCGTTTTTGAGATCAATAGAGTAGTGTGAGTCAGCATATACTGTCTCAGCCGGCGAGTAGCCCATACCAAAGCGCAGCAAGTTTTCTCGAGCAGTGAGTATCGAGTCTCACAGTCGGTAAACTTTTTGCTAAGGTAATAAATGACGTGCTCTTTTCGGCCAGACTCGTCATGCTGCCCCAACACACACCCCATTGAGCTGTCAAGTACTGTCAAGTATAAGATTAGAGGTCTCCCTTCAACCGGTGGCATAAGAATGGGTGGTTCTTGGAGATACTCTTTGATTCTGTCGAAAGCAGCCTGACATTCATCGTTCCAACGTACTACTTGATCTTTCTTCAGTAGCTTGAAGATTGGTTCACATGTAGCGGTTAGGTGCGAGATGAATCGGGAAATGTAATTCAGACGTCCTAGAAAGCCTCTGACTTCTTTCTCTGTCTTGGGAACTGGCATCTCTTGTATGGCTTTAACCTTGGCAGGGTCCACTTGAATACCTTTGTCGCTCACGACGAAGCCTAGCAACTTCCCAGATCTTACCCCGAAGGTGCACTTGTTCAGGTTCAACCTCAGCTTGTACAACTTCAGACGGTCAAACAGCTTCTGTAGATGGTCAAGGTGTTCCTCCTCAGTTTGGGACCTTGCAATCATATCATCGACGTATACTTCAATCTCATGGTGGATCATGTCATGAAATAAAGCAACCATGGCACGTTGGTAGGTTTCCCCAGCATTTTTCAACCCAAAAGGCATGACCTTGTAGCAGAAGGTGCCCCACTGAGTAACAAAGGTAGTCTTTTCCATATCTTCAGGAGCCATCTTGATCTGATTATAACCTGAAAAGTCGTCCATGAAGGAGAACACCTTGTGCTGAGCAGTATTGTCAACCAGAACGTCGATGTGAGGTAGAGGGAAATCATCCTTGGGGCTGGCCCTGTTCAAATCCCTGTAGTCAACACACATTCGGACCTTACCATCTTTTTTCGGTACCGGAACCACATTGGCAACCCACTGAGGGTAAGAAGTTACTGCAAGAAAACCAGCATCAAATTGTTTCATAACCTCAGCTTTGATCTTCTCGGACATCTCTGAACGCATACGGCGGACCTTCTGCTTTACCGGAGGGCAGTCTTCCTTGGTAGGCAGGTGATGGACCACAATGTCGGTATCCAACCCAGGCATGTCTTCGTAGGACCAGGCGAATATTTCCACATAATCATGCAACATCTGAATCAACCGTTGTTTCACGCTGAGCTCTAGGTTGGCGCCAATCTTAACTTCCCTTCTGTCTGTCTCAGTACCCAGATTTACCATTTCCACTGGCTCTTCATGTGGCTGAATGACCCTCTCTTCCTGGAGTAACAGTCTTGCAAGCTCACCAGGCACTTCGCAATCATCTTCACCTTCGTCTTCGGCTAAGTTGATCGGATTTTCAAAGTCATAACTGGCAGTAGCAGAGTCGTTACCAGTGAGATCCAGAGTGGATTGAAACCTGTATGAGTGAGTGTGTGTAAATATAGTTGTTTTGCAATATATAAAGAAAGAAGGAAAGGGAGCACAAGATTTGAAATGCGAAAAATGTCCAATGTTTTTATTCATGATATATGGAAATGACAAGTAATAAGCCCTCACAAACGAAACCACGGTGCCCCGGGTAAGACACCGGGCCATAAAGTTTCAATTTATTGTTCATTACAAATTTAAAAAAACAAAGGAATTCATTACTGAGTAACAAAAGTAACAGGTATGTAGTCTTTTGCAGTCCAATTGTTCAGTCCATCGTTGGTCGTTGGGTAGATCCAGCTATCAAATTCAGATTCCTCCGCATCGCCTTCAATAGCATTCACTCCCGGGTTGGTGATGAACACGGGAGGTCTTCTGATCCTTGCTTTGCGTACAGCCCTCTGAGCCTCTGCAGTGAAACCCAGCCCAAACTTGTCAGTCTTAGGAGTAAAATCAGGGAGCCTGCCCCAGTTTGCACATTCACCTTTTTCAATCACAGCCCGGGCGTCCTTCAAGGAAGCCATCTTCAAAGGAGAGTTTTCTTCAATCACTGTCTCAGCTGACGCCAATGTTGGAGGTACCTCTTCAAAATGTTGAAAGGGGGTTTCAATGAACTCCCCGTCCATCTCTATATACCGGAACGAGTTCAGATGACTAACCATGTACTCTTCCTCCCCCTGCACTGTAACAATCTTCCCTCTGACAGGGTATTTAAGCTTCTGGTGTAGAGTGGATGTCACAGCCCCAGCCTTGTGAATCCAAGGTCGACCCAGCAAACAAGAATAGGATGGACGAATGTCCATCAAATAGAACGTTGAATCAAAGACTTGGGAACCAACCCGGATCGGAATATCTACTTCACCATGTACCATCCTCTTCGACCCGTCAAAGGCTCGGACCACGACGTTACTAGGCTTCAACTCAAAACCCTCACAATCCAACCTGTCTAAGGCCTTCTTGGGCAATACATTCAGCGAAGAACCGATGTCTACCAACACGTGTGCTAGAGTAGTGCCCCTGTATTCAATGGAGACATGCAGGGCATCATTGTGGTTCTTTCCCTTAGCGGTCAGATCAGCATCAGAGAAACCCAGCCCATTGTCAGCGGTCAAATTGGCCACACAATTAGTAAATTGATCTGCAGACGTTTCTTGTGGCACATGGGCCGTCTTTAGGAAGGAAATCAGGGCCTTGGCATGGGCCTCTGAGCACAACAACAATGATAGCATGGAGATCTTAGAGGGGGTGTTCCCCAGCTGTTCAACGACGTTGAAATCGCTCTTCTTGATGATCTTAAGGATTTCCTCCATCTCTTGCTGGGAGGCTTCAACATTAACGGTCTTTGGTGCCTCCATCCGGGCAGGCACATCAGCAATCCCTTTGCCCCGAGTGTCAGATGACTCGGCAGCAGGGGTAGAAACTTGATTAGGAGGGGAAACAGGCGCACTTGTAGGCGTGATGATAAGAGGTCTTCGGATAACTGGTGGCGCAATGTCAGGCGAGAAGAGCCTGCCACTGCGAGTAACTTTAGCGGGACCGGTGATGTTACTGATACCGGTACTAGTGTTGAACTCCTGCTTTACTCCAAGCACATACACATCTGCCCCATAGTGCCATGGGACAGCCTTGTCAGATTTATAGGGGAGAGGCCCCGGAACAGTAATGATAATAGGTGCAACAGACATGATTTTGACGGGCTTCCTCGGGGGAGCCTTGGTAGGATTGTTGAAGATGGTGATAACTGATACTTCTTCAGTAGGAACAATAGGAACAACGGTCTTCTTGAAAAAAATATCTTTGCTATCCATCAGGTTTTGGACGCCTGACTTTAGCAACGGACAACCAGCAGGGGAAACGGCACACAGAAGGCAACCCTTGCTACAACCCGGAAATAAACCGGCTAGCAACAGGTTCCTCTTGACAGTCAATAAAGGGGTAGCAACATCATCCACAGAAACTGCATACAGGTCTTCCTCAATAGCATTTACTCCATGCTGGGGCATAGGAGCAGTCACAACGTTGGGCCTTTCGGGTGCCTCAAACTGTATTTCCTTGGCATCGATAAGGTCCTGGACCTTATTTCTCAGGGCCCAGCAATCATCAGTAGAATTCCTCGGGCTATCAGAATGATAAGCACAGCGGGCGTTGGGATTATACTTCGGAGAGGTTGTGTTTACCACCTTCGGAGCTTCTCTGACGGTCACCAAGTTGGTCGATAGTAGTTGTGGCAAGATCTGCGACAAGGTCATACTAAGCCGAGTATATTCTCTTTTGGGTCTCTCACCCCTTGGTTGGTTAGGTTGCCGAGGAGCGGCAGCAGGCTTTGCAATTACCACCGCGTTGACAGCTTGGCAGCGTTCCGGTTTGTTTTGCCTCCTGGGCCCATACACAGCACTGGCTTCCTTCTTGAAAGGCTTCTTCTCAGAACTTGAGGACGCACCTTTCTGTATCTTCCCTAATTTCATGCCAGCCTCTATCCTTTCCCCAGTCAGAATGAGGTCTGTGAACCCTGCAGACGAATTGCCAATGAGATGATTAAAGAAAGGACCAGATAGGGTCCCCAAGAACATGTCCACGAGCTCACGGTCGGTTAACGGCGGCTGCACCCTGCCAGCCAAGTCCCTCCACTTCTGCGCATATTCTTTAAAACCTTCTCCCGATCCTAGCGACATACCCTGGAGTTGGGTACGTGTAGGAGCGAGGTCGGCATTGTACTGATACTGCTTATAAAAAGCAGTAGCCAAGTCCTCCCAGTTACGAACCTTGGTTCCATCCAGCTGATAGAACCATTCGAGATGAGTCCCTGAAAGACTCTCCTGGAAGAAATGGATCCATAAGTTCTTGTCCACAGTATATAGTTGGATCTTCCGCACATAAGATCTGAGATGTAGCTTAGGGTAGGACGCCCCGTCATACTTTGCGAAAGATGGTGCTTTGAACTTATGTGGGATTACCACACCAGAAGATAGACCCAGGTCTCCAAAATCCAACCCAGGCACCTGTTGAATATCCATGGCATTCAGGCGATCCTCTAACTGCTTGTACTTGTCTTCAGCTGGAGGATACTGCTCCTCATTGAAATCAGTCTCGTTGTTAGAGACCACAGGACTAGGAACCCTTCCCCCTTGGGGACTGCCTTTCCCTACAGAAGAACCAGCTTGATCAACCTCATTCTGCAGTGTATTGCCAAACCTCTGGCCAGTGTTGAATAGTACAGTTCTCTTCTTCTTCTTCTTGACCAACAGAGCCTTCAATTCCTCTTGACCTTGGGCTAAACTCATGATCAGCTCTTGGAACTGGGCGTTCTGAGCCTGGAGGGCCTTGATGGATTGCTCGGTAGATGATTCAGGATTCATGATGAGACGAGATGAAATAAACAACGAAGAAGATTAAACCACCTGTAAATAGAGTACCTGCTATGCACATGATGCATGATATGCTGTTTATGCAATGCATTCAAGGGTTCGAAAGTTAAAATTTGTTGTAGACAAAAAGGAACACACGTTATCATTAAGAAATAATTGTTCAGTACATCAAGGCCTAATGGGCAAAACATTACAAAGTAAACTAATCCCAAAAGACACTGCACATCCTCTTTGGAGCTATGTAAGTGTTGAGAGTCTTTTCCTCGTGCAGTAGGCGGGTGAGCTCCAAGACCTTCTTCTCACTGGCATACAGACTGGCTTCAAGAGAATTTCGTTCTTCCTTAAGCTGGATCCAGCTCTTCTGCATTTCTTCCCAGGATGTGGGCATGTTAGGATGTTGAATGGTGTATGAGACCTCTCCTTCCAATACTGGTTCTTTGATCACAGGGAGAACATGAGGATATGGCATCACTAACTTCTGGGAGCGGGCTCGTACCCACTTGAGATAACGCTCCAACGGGATGGAGTTCCTGTGCCCCAGTGTCTTGTTGTCTACCTTGTTGGGCATCCTCCAAGCTCTGATAAATCTCTGGCGAAGTCCTTGTGCATCGTTTTCGAAGTCAAAAACTATGTCAGGAATTAACATATCGTGAGGGCCATCCCTCCGAGCATATCCAAACTGTCTCAAAGCCAGACACGGGTTGTAAGTAATACCTCCTCTGATTCCAAGTAAAGGAACATTAGGAAATTCCCCGCAACGATCAATGATAGTGACATCCTCTCTGGACCGAGAACACCAATGTATATCTGCATGTGTAAGATTCATCAATCGTTGTGACCATCTCAAACCCCACTCGTTCTTTAAAACTGATTGTGGAAGGTGCGAAATAAACCACCTTCCTAGGAGAGGAGTGCAGCACATAAGAACACCTCTTTTTCTCATGGTTCGAGTGTAACATGAGTGAAGGATGTCCCCAAGCAACGTAGGTATAGGATTCCTGGACATGAAGATCTTGACAGCATTGATATCTATAAGCTGATCGGGATTCGGGAACAACACCAACCCATAGACAAGGAGGGCCACAACTTCTTCAAAGGCTTGTAGGTCAAGGGAATTCCAACATTCTTGGGCCTTTTCAAACAGAAACTTTGCCAAGAATCCTTTGATACCGCTTCTAACTTCCCAATGTCCCTTGATGTCAGATGGTTGTAGGCGTAATGCTTTAGCAATCTCTTCAAGTTTGGGTTCCCTTTCCGTACCGTTGTAGGGTAGTTGACTAAGGATAGGGATCTTCAGAAGCTGGGAGAACTCTTCCAATGTAGGCACCAGTTGATAATCCAGGAAAGTAAAACAGTGATGCAGAGGGTCAAAGAACTGGAAGAGGACCTTTATCATATCTTCCTCAATGTTGGTATTGACCAAGCTAATGAGTCTTCCATGTTTCTCACTGAAGGAAGAGCTCTCGGGAATCCTGGATATAAGTTCCTTAAGCTGAAGAGGGACCCTTACAAGGTTGATCTGAATTGTATTTCTGCGGATAGTTTCCATGTCCTACAAAACAAGAACAAAGATGAAGATTCGAACCCTTGAAGTGGTTAGTGAATGCATATGATGCTGTATGATGTTATGATATTATGATAAAACCACACCACAAGTATCCACAAAAAGCAAACATGGTAAGGCACACAAGTCACACAAGACAGCCCTTAGAGTTCAGGCCAGCATGGGGTCTAGGTATTACCCTCTTGAAGTTGGTGGGCTCAAACCTGTCCTATCAGAAGTAACCGGGTTCTAAGGATCTCAATATCATTGGATTGTTTTCTGTGTTCATAGTTTCGATTTAGCCACTGAACTGGCGATCAAAATATTCCAAGAAAACAACCCTCAATGAGTGTAGTATCGAGTATCAACCAACTTCGGACTGCACCAAAGTCAGTTATCTCACTACCCTAAAGAGGCCAGGATGGTCAAGTAAGGTTCCTAAGGTCAGTTGATGCTTCACGACACCACGCGGCGGCCCCGTACTCTCCTTGACTTGACTCAAGGGTTATCGGTACTCACCAAAGTGCCACATCAACGTAGCAGACTGCTTCAACCGTGTCAGTATACCCCGCACAGTTCCCTCACAGTCTTGTTGCTACTTTCTAAGAAGGTATCCCCCAGATCCGGGTTAGGATCTATAGAACTCCCAAGACAGTGCCCACAATAATATTAAAGCACACAAATCAGGCAATTGAAAACATAAGTATGATCTATCCTAAGGTACACCTCACTTAACAGTATTCCCCAGCAGAGTCGCCAGTTCTGTGATCGGTGGAAATAGAACTGACTATTTTGGAATGCTGGTTTGCGAAATGTCGCGGTAAGCAAGAGTCGCCACCGTCTTTTATTTTCTCCAACATGGACAGGACAAAAGCACAACAAAATTCCTTATGAGAACGTTTCTCGGTTCGGGAGGTAGATTTATAGAAAGGGAAGGTGTTAGCACCCTTTCTATCCATGGTTATCCATGAGCTCTTAGATACTTGCTCTTATGTTTTCAAAGTGTTTGCTTTTCAAAATGTGAGTGGGTTTGAAAAAGTTTCTTTGAAAGATTTCTGAATAACTCTTGTATCTGTCCTCAAGAGTGTTTGAAAAATTTGCTTTGAAAGCTTTTGAACGTGTCGGTGTGAAAAGATTTTTGATTTGTTTTTGAAGAGAGAAAGTATCCATGAGTCATCTACCTACCCTAAGGAATTAAGCTGTGTAAAAGTCCTTAAGGTAGTGCCATCCCACCATTGAGAGGTAGGTAGCACCACCGTTGGAGGTGTTCGGGTCAATTCGATTGTAGGGACAGTGTGGTCACCGAAGCAACAGTTAGGACACCTTAGAAGCAACCCTAATGTCCTAGATCCTTTTTAATCCGAGGCAACCGTTTCGAGGCAACTGTTTTGAGGCAACTGGATCATGGACATAAGAGCGACCGCTAAAACGTCCTATACTTGACGACCACGTTTCGAAGGCAACGAGTGAGGCGTACCGTAGGAGTGGTGTGTGTATTGTGTGTTGTTTTCATGTTGTATTTTATCTTTGATCATGGCATTGTGAGCTATGCGTTGTTTTTAATTAACATACATTCTTTCATGCAATTTAGAGTTTAGGAGTGCGGAAAATTAAAAGACGGAAAGATAAAAGCTACGCTATTACAAGGCGCGGGTCTATACATCGCCAAAATACAAAGACCCGTTTTTGATAAAAGATGCGGAAAGTAAAAAATGCGGTAAACCTAATTACTATTACATCCTTGAACAGTTACATAATAATCAATAAGAAAATAGTGCGCGAAAAGAATTAAAATGAACGTCCGAGGGTTTTGACCCTTTTGAGAAATTAAATTAAATTAAATCCTAATTAATTATTTAATCAAAGAAAAGAAAGTGTTTTTTATTTTTTTTGTATTTATGAAAATAAAGAAAATTAAAATTAAAAGGAAACCCTAATTCTAAATTATTTTAATTATTAATAAAACGTCAAAGTTGACCTAATTTAGACTAATTAATTAATTTACATGCTTATGTATAAAAATAATAATAATTGATGGTGATGATTAATAATAAATAATGATAATAATAATGATAAAAAAAAGAATCAAAACCTAATTCTATAGAATTTTATTTATTAAGAAAGAGATCGAATTTTAACCTAAATTAAACTAAAGTTAATTGTTAGAGTTTATTTACAAAAATTATTTTATGGTGAATTAAGAGAAATAATTAAAACAATTGAAAGAATTAGAAAAGAAAAGAAAATTAAATTAAATATGCAAAGCAAACCAAGGGGGGTGTCAGGCCCAAAGTGGAGGTTTTTGCTGGAACTCAGGCCCATTAGACACAAGGCCTCGTTGACTTTCAAGAATTATGCATATGCTGTCTGACTGGGGTACACCATGGAATTCACCTTCTGGCCATTAGATGGATCTTTGAAGCCACTTGGCAGGCTTAGGTGTGAGGGCGCGTGATGGGCCATTGAATGAAAGCTGCATTGGAATGGGTTAAGACAAAAATCAACAATTATATGGGGGGACCTGGGAATCGAACCCAGGTCCCAGCGTTTGCAGGACATGTTGCCAGCCATCTGAGCCATGATGCACATTTGTTAATATAATAACTGATGAAAATAATATACATAAAACAATAATTATGCTGGGAATACAAAAGCGCGCGCCACATATTTGAATGCACCACTCACGTCCATCCACGCATCATCTTCTTCATCTGTTCTGAAACAAAAAAAGAGCAAATAGCGGGGGTTTTAAACCCCCACAAACTGGAAACATCAAAATAGCGATTAGGCATACACTCAATATAAAAAAGGCGCGATGGTGCCAATGGTTTCGTCTTGTTGCAACGAGTTTGTCTATGTTGGTCTTGAGGTCTAATTTCACAGTATATGCAAAGCCCTAATTTTCAAGCTTTGAAAACCCTAGATGTCGTTCATGGTAACTGGCATTTCAAGGCATATTAATGGAATTAAATCATACCAAAAGCTTCGCCTGAATGCTGTGAACACAAAAAAATCAACCAAATGTATTAAAAATGTATGAATCGTGATGTGCAAATCTGGAAAATAAAGCAAACCGTGTCACTTGTATTCTCTGATTCCGTGCGTGTTAGGATTGGTTTTTGATGGCAAACGCTTCCTGGCAACTCAAGCAAGATGATTGAATCTTTTTTAGGCGTGGAAAGGCACTGCAAGTATGAAATTAGTTTCACAATTTTCTTGATTTTTTTGCAAATTGGTTATGGCCTTTTAGCAGATTTTTCGTGTATTTTTTAGTAGGGTTAGCTCTTGCATATGTATGTGAATGAATTAGGTCAAGAATAAGCCCATGAATCCATTGCAATAATGTTTTCAATCCTTGATTTTCCATTATATATTTTTCAATCTTTTTTCCATGAAAACCTTGCCAATTATGGAAGATCTTGTCCCCTTGAGTGATGCACGAAATCTTTAGCATGAGTGGAGTGTATTTGCTTCATAAAAAGATTTGCCAACCATGATTTGATATTTTTCTATAATTAAAACCAATTAAATGAATTAATAATAATAAAAATTCAATTAAATTAATTAAAAATAAGAAAATAAATCATTTTAAGTTCAATGGGTCGTGCATAGGCTTTGGGTAATGATTCAAGAAAGAATTTGAGGTCCATTAGCAAAATTGAAGCTTTTTAGGCAAAGTTGACTTTTGGAAGTTCCCAAAAATTTCCCAACTTCTCCAATGCATATCTTGCTCAATTTTGAAGCTATGAACATGTTCTTGGACATTTTGGAAAGGTCTTGAAGTCCTCTAACCAATGCCTTTGGTCGCATGTCATTTTGATTTACCAATCTCAAGTTATGGTCTTTGACTTAAAGTGCCTTTTTGTTGACTTTTGAAAATGACCTATAATGTTGAAATTGATAACTTTTTGTGAGAGCATTTCTTGGACTTGGAGTGTGAAGATGAGTTGTAGGAAATGTCATCCCCTTAAAAGTGAGCATTGGATGGGATTTTTCTGATAAAACATGAAGAAGTTATGCCTTGGTCAATTTGCAGTTGACTTTTCAACTGTCCAAAAATAGAAACTTTTGCATCTTGAGACTTTTTGAGCCATGCTTGTGGAATCATGATCAAAAATTGATCAAATAATGATTGTGGCTTTAAAATAAGATGTTGACCAAAAATTTTGACTTTTGACTGTCAAATGACCATTTTGCCCCTGCAGTTGACTATGGAGCAATTAGGGTTTTTGACTGTGCAATTTGATGTTGTGAGTCTTGAAACTTGACATATGGATGCTTGACAATGTGTATAGGCATATGGGACTTGATTGGACCCTTGAAAATCTCAATTTCTTTGCAAGAACCAAAACCCTAATTTTTGACTATGTTAGGAGGCAATTGGACTGTGCAACCCTTGAGGGATTTTGAAGCTTGATCTTGCTAAATCTTGAAGAATATGGGAGGGCAAATTTTGGGGTACAACATAAGGTATCTTAGCAAAAACAAGAAAATACAAGATCATAGTCCCTCGATAACGCTATCTAAGTTGTCTTTAAAATGATCTTAGTCCCTAAAAAGAATGCTAAGATACCTTGCAACATTGCTAATCATGGTTATACGATGACCCACGCCCGTCCCGTTTACATCCAAAGATAAGGTTACTTACCAAATCAATGGTAAGATAACAATGTCAAAGGTAAAGAAAATGAACAAGAAAGACTTTTGAGTAGGTAGAGTGATCTTAATTACTTGCTCCATTTCAAAACAAACATCCTTGCTATTTTCAAAACAAACACCCACACTTTCAAAACATCTTACAAACTTGAAAACATTTTCAAAAGATCAAACACTTTGTATACATTCTTACGAACGAGAATCATTACAAAGTTTTCCTAAACAATGGCCTCTTTACAAAATACTTTCAAAAACCACACAAAGCATAATTTCAAATAAAAAGCAAGTGATCTGGCAAGTAACTAAGAGCCCATGGAAAACCATGGATGAAAAGGGTGTTAATACCTTCCCTTTTCATAATCTACCCCCCGAACTCAAGAAATAATCTCAAAGGTTTTTCCCGTTCTTTTTCACCTTCCCTTTTGGATAAAAGAAAAGTCGGTGGTGACTCCTGCTAACTGCAACATTTGCAATCAAATGCAAAACCTTCAAGTCAGTTCTCCCACCGTGTCACAGATAACCTTGAGGCATGCGATTCTGAACAACAGCTGAAGTAGCAGATACGGGAACAGTCGGAGCTTCAGTAGTTGCCCTTGTTGGTTGAGGTTGGACACTCGGTGGCTGATTCTGAGCAGCCTCCAGAGCTTCCATAAGAGCAGTCAGATTGGCCATGCTAGCCTTCAAAGCAGAAACCTCCTGGCGTAACTCGCGATTCTCTTGTTCTAGGTTGTCCATCTTCTTTCTGAAATTAGCCCGAGTGTTGTAGTGGTGAGTCAGCTTGCTGAACGAAGTAAAGAAGCTTGGTAAGATACCTGGATATGCATAACAAATTCAAGAAATATGTGCAATATGATGCATGATACGTAATTCACATGATCTTATTTTATTTAATATTTCAAGGGATTTAAAATTTATGGACATATTGCAAATATCAAAGTAATAACGCATTTGAAATACTGAAATTTTTTATTATAACAACTCCAAAATGGATTACAAGTTTCAATGATCCCAAGTACAAGATGAAAATAAAATCTAAAACCCTGAGAAGTAAAACTGATGGAGATCACTCTATACGTTGGCACTTCCCTGTGAGCCTGGCAATCTGAGCCTTCAACTTCTGGTTTTCTTTCGCATGTCTGATGGCAACCTCATTCCAATCACCTGAATCAGGAAGTGAGTAATCAGCACCTGATTGAGGCTTAGGAGAAAATAAATCCCCTTGCTTCTCAATAGACTCTACCGCTCGACTCTCAAGGATCTCAATCAAGTCGTCTTTCTCCTTCAAACTGCTCTATATGAAATCTCTAAAGTTTGGAACTTGTTCTTCCAAGCGTCCTTTTCCTGTTACATCATAACCAAAGCAAGTTGAAGCTCTTCTAGATCATCTAATAAGGGAGGAGTGGTCTTCACAAATAGATCAGGCATAGGTGTTTCCCGGGAATACGACATCTTCAACTGAATAGCTCTCATTTGGATCCATTGAAGATATGGCTCCAAAGAAACAACACCCCTAGGTCCCAAATCCCTGGTACTCTTCTTATGAATGTGACGCCAGGCCTTCGCAATCTGCTCCCTAGCTTCCATATGGTTTTCTCCCTCCTTCAGAAAGAAACGACTCAAATGAATACTATTTGGTTTATCCCTCATCGGATAATCAAGCTGCCGTCGTACATGAACAGGGTTATAGTTAATTCCTCCCTTTGTACCAAGAAGAGGTACATTGGGGAAACTATCACAACTGTCAATAATCTCTATATCCTGGTAAGCTAGATGATACCAATAAATATCCGAGTGGGTGAATGCCATGATCTTAGTAGCTCAACGGGGTTCCTTCTTGACATCCCAAAAAGCATCAGACTGAGGCATATGAGAGATAAACCACCAGTACAACAGAGGCGTGCAACAGATAATCATCCCCCCATGATAAGAATTTCGAAGATGAATAGAGTAATAAGCATCACCCAACAAGGTAGGAATTGGGTTTCTAATCATGAAGATCCTGATAGCATTAATGTCAACAAACTTGTCCACATTAGGAAATAAGAACAACCCGTAAGCAAGTAGAGTAAAGATGGCCTCAAAAGCGACTGTACTCTTCATCCTGGCAAAGTAACGAGCTTTCTCCAATAAGAACTGAGTTGGTAATCCTCTAATCCCTCCTTTAGTAGTCATATGGGCTTCCACCTCAGACTTCCCCAGATGAATCAAAGCAGCAATCTCATGTGGTTTTGGCTCACCCTCCAAACTAGTAAAAGGAACACGATCGGTAACAGGTAAATCCAATAGATAAGAATACTCCTCCAGTATGGGCATCAACTGATAGTCGGGAAAAGTAAAGCAATGATACATCGGATCATAGAAATGGACCAAGGTTGAGAGAATACCCTCCTTTATCTTCAGCTTCATGAGAGGAATAATGGATCCATACTTCTTCTGAAAATCTACAGAACACTCTATCTCGGGAATTAGACTGATCAACTTATCTCTCTTAGGATCCTTGAAACTGTACTTCCCAGTCTTTCTCTTTCCAGAGTCCATGGTTAAAAAGTACCTGAGATATTCACAAGTGGTCAACCTTTAAATCCCTTGAAATAAGATCTCTCCAAAAGATACATATGAGTGCATGGATGCATAATGGAGCAATCACACACAAGATTACACATATAGGGTTCATAGGTTTAACGTCACGAGCATGAGTTCGAAGGTACTACCCATAAGGTGTTAGTCTAAAAGTTATCACCTGTCGAACAAGGTTCTAGAGGTTTCCATAGTCTACATCCTTCCTTCAGATATTACCAACTTCCCGATTAACTCGATAATTAGTAATATTCTCAAGAAAAACTCGTTCGAGCGTAGTATCGCGTGACAACTATTTCCGGATTACTCCGTCATAGCTTCCGCACTACACCTAAAAGGCCAAGATGGTTTGGTATTCTATGGTCCTCAGTTTCAGCAGGCTCCCAAGTCGAAAGCAGTACGTCTTCCCGATTACTCGGTAAACAACAGATCTCATGCCTCCTTTTTTGGGATTACTCCCTTAAAGTTAACATGACTATACCGCCCGTCCTATCTTAAAGTTTTCCCAAGTCCGAGCATAGGACTTATGAGTAATCACCAAGCACCCTGAAAACCAGGAAAATCCAGACAAACATATATACAACATATAACACAAAAACAATAATAACACATATACAAATATAAATAAAGATAGGCTCAACCCACTTAGGGATGGACCAGCAAGAGGTCAACCTTTCCCCAGTGAAGTCTCCATTTTTCTATTGCAGTAGAAATGTTTAAGACTAAGCCATTGGATTGACTAGACTTATACAGATCAAAATAAAAATCGCCACCGCGCTTTATTGTTTCCAAAGGAATGGGAAAAGAGTGAATAAACAAAAAAGAGGGGAAAAGATTCAAGGTGAGGGGGGTTGATTATGCAAAGGGAAGGTATTAACACCCTAAACATCTACGGTACTCCACAGGAACCTCTTTGAAAAATCTGTATATTCTGGCTATAAAATGTTGTGTAAAAATAGATGGTGGAGGTGAGAAAAGAAATATATTTTTTTATGATTTTTGCACCCGCCGCGGTTGCGAACCTTTAGTGCCTACGTACCACCTTTTCGTGCAATACGGGATCAGGGTACACGTAGTTCCTCTTTTAAAAATTTTAAAACACAAATGTGTTGATTAATTTTATGAGATAAAACATCATCGTCATTGTCCGTGTGGAAAACATACTTACCACCCACAATCATGAGAAAGGAGAATTTGCATCATCTCAAAGTGGAGGATATGGCTTGGATTTTAGAATCAACAATGCCTCACTCAACACCCAAGTGGAAAATATCTCTCCTCACTACATATTGTAGAATTATATTTGTTTGTATCACTACAAGGATTGACAAGAGTCCAATCTTTTTTTGAGAAAAATTTAAAGATGAAAGCCAAAGTGGCAAAATAGTTTGAATGAGATTGATTGACTTTTAGTCTTCTCACAAAAAGGATGTCAAAGTATTATTAAGTTTATTGAAGTTTATTTATGAAAATGTTTGAAAATGCATGGACCTAAGTCCAAGTTTATTATGAAAGTGTTTCAAATTTAAAACAAGAAGAGTTTTCAAAAGGATGGGGAAGATTTTTGAAATTAAAGAAGATGGGAGAAGAAGAAGAAGAGGATATCCTAAAGCATAAGGTAAAAGCTAGGGATAAGAACCATCTAACCAACAAGAAGCCAATACTTGACACTATGAGTCAAGATAGAATTCCCATTCTTTGGATTGAAATCAAACAAGCAAAAATATTAGACCTCTTGAGAGAACCAAACTTTAAGTGTATTAAGTCTTCACAAAAATTGGGCAGAGTAACGGTTGTATACGAGTGAATTTCAGATTACAAACAAAGGGTGTAATCACAATAACCTGCACACAAAACAAACAAACAACCCAATGTCTTGAGGTAAACCTCAAGAGCTCCAGACAAAATAATCAGATAAGATTACAAGGTCTCCAATCATAGGCCAAGGTTTCTAATCCTAAGTCCAAAAATCCCAATGCTCCATAATCCCAAGGATAGTAACCAAATAGTCCAAGTATCATTAAATATTTTATGGGTTTGTGTTGATTATTAGGTGTTTTAAAAAGAAAAGTAAAACTCAAGTGAGCAAAAATAAAAATGACAAGAAAGTAAATACTCAAATGAGAAAAGATGAAAATGGCGTGAAATGTAAATGCTAAAAGTAAATAGTGTATAAAAATAAAAGGGGCATATAATAAAATAATAAAGGATAAAGTCAATTATTAGTGATTAGTGGTTAGTTGGATGGTCATCTTGAAATTAGCATTTGGAACTCATTAGAGGATTGGTAAAACCAAAGCCTCTACACAACAAGTTGCATTTGCTTTTTGTCAAGTATATCATCCATTTGGAATCCTCAAAAGTACCATTTAATTATCAATAATGTTTAAGTGATCCGCGTTGACCAAAAGTGTTGTAGACCCATTAGAGGATTGGTAGAACCAAAGCCTCCACACAATGAATCTCAAGGTTATTGGATCAAAGAGATCAAATTAACATACTTGGGCTTGCAAACATAGGTTTGGGCCATGCGTTATCATTTATTCGAATCGGGACAAATTTAGCGCTATGTTAAGCAATCGTAAGTGGAGTTATATAGAAGTCGCACCTATTTTGAGGCCGGTCAATAGCAATCTATGCATCATTTGTTTTGAGACATGATATAGAGATCATGCTCCAACAACATTTAGTGCAATAAGAAGGGGATGAGATGAAGAGGGGTGGGAGAGAATATACAAACCACTTTTGGATTAAATTTAATCAAACTATTATTAAAATCATTCATCCATTTTTGTGGAGCTAGACTCAACACTATGGATTCAATGATGTTAATAAAGTTCATGATAAAAAATTTAACCCAAGATCAGCCAGAAAATAGTCACAAAATAATATTACATTTTAATATATACAAAAAGGTTTAAAAATAATGTTTAAAAATAGAAATAAAAGAAAAATATCAACTATGTTCGAATTAATCAAGAAATAAAAGTAAGACCATAGTAAAATCAGAAAAGGGCTCAAATGATTTTATAAATTTTTTGGTAATTTTTTAAAGTCAGAAACTATTTTTAAAATTAAAAGAAAGGGATAAAATAAACCAAAAATGACAAAAAATAACAAAGTAAGAAACAAAAATAAAATAAGATCACCAATATTTGTCACAATATCATTGGATCATTCCATAAATTTTTTTAGAATTTAAAAATACATAAAAGTATTTTTAAACATTTAAAACAATTCAAATAAAGTGTAAATTTATAAAAAAATACCAAAACAAAAAATTTAATTGTGAAAAAATAAAAATCAGGAAGAGAATAATCAAAAATATTTTTCATAATTTTTTCAGATTTTTTGGACTTAAAATAAATTTTCTATGATTTTTTGAAATTTAAAACAATTAAATATAAAAAATCAGAAAAGAAAATAAAAGTAAAAAATATGTGGACCATTGCATGAGAGTCAAAACACGTTAGTAATCAGATCCAAAGGATCTGGCGCGCTGTGCATATCATGGTCATTAGTGAATAAAGCATAGAATCAAAAATAAAATCAAAATTAAAAAAAAAACAAGTAGTACGCCATCATTGGTTGGAAGATGACACTTTGGTCATCTTCAACTTCCAGCCAACGTGAATTGCAGGTCTCGCAAACTGTAAAATCAGAAGCTCGGACCTATGTCATTCGCTTTGTCTCTTCAAGACGAAGACAACCACACCCTCGCGCCAAATTTATATAAACTGTAGCTTAAGCAATTTGGAAGGAAAGTTTGGAAAAGGGATTTTAAATTTCATGGTCAAAACGTGTTTCCAGTAAGGTGAATTGATGAAAAAATTGGATTGAAAAAGGCTTGTGTATGGATTTCGAAGTTGCTGAATTCTGAGTTATGGAACAAGTTTGGCAGGGTGATTCTGGCTATCCAAGCTTGAGGAAATGAATGTGGAATGACCCTCTATTTATAGGAGAATGAATGGGATTCTCAAGCGTGTGAAATGATGAAGTTTGGAGGGAAATAGTGGGAGGTCTGGAGCATGAACAAAGTGTGACTTGTTTAGCATCAAAACTCAGCCAAATCGTGCGTTTCATGATGCTAAACACCTTTGGAAAGTTGCTAAACATGACTAGAAGCAAAAACGCCTGGAAAACTTGTGATTAGAAGCCAAAACAAAGATTTCAAAATTCGACTTGTGATGAAACTTCAGTTTTAAGCTACCAATTTCAAAACAATGGCATTTTCAACACAAGGGGTCTTAGGACATGATTCTTGATGCTTTAGAAAGATGAGGTTACAATCTTTGCAATGGAAAAATAATGGAATCAAATGTATTCTTGAGCTGAGAGTTGCATTGAGTCAAAGTTGGAGAAAAAGAGTTGACTTTCAATACTTAGAAATATTTCAAATTTTTCTTCAAAAGTGACCTATAATGTTTTGCATCCAAACATGGCCTTCCACTTGGAATTTGCTCTTTAACAAAAAATATGGCATGAAATAGACCTCTTGAATGACATTTTGAAACTTGAACCATTCAAAATCTCCAAAAATTGAGAAAGTTATGACTTGTTGAAGTTGGAAAATTTTCATAAAATGACCTATAACCTTTTGTATCCTTAAGGCAACTTCCATCCATTTTCTCACTTTGCACTTAAAAGAAGGCGTAAATTTCATATCTTCAAGATCATTATGGAAAAAGAATGGGCTCAAGGTGATACAAATTGACAAAGTTATGATCATTTGAAGTCACACATTGAAAATTGGGGATTCATCTGGAGGACTTGTAATCTTTCTTCCTCATCAAGTTTCTTCCACATGAAAACTCCTTGGAACTTTTAAAGTGATTTTTTAATAACCCTTTGAAGAGAATGATGTCTTTGGAATCACTCAAAAATACTAAAAGATGAGCAAGATATACTCCTTTGAAGTTTAAAACCCTAGCTCCTAGATCAAGAAAATGCTTTGAGGAACTTTGACAATTTTGAACAAACTTCTTGTACCAACACAAATTATTTGTAAATATAAGTTGTTAAGGATGATAATGAAAAATCATAGCAACCACAACCACTTTAATATCTTGAGAATTGAGAGGAACATGCACTTGTGACCAAAAGGAATAAAATCTTGTCCAAACATGACAACTTTTTTAATCAACCCCTTGTACTTTTTGGATCAAATTTGATAATCTTGAAATATGGTGAACCAAAATAAACTTGCCATGCCATTTCATCCAAAACAACTTCAATGGTGAGGCTTGAACTTCTCAAGCTTTATTGACTAGGGCATGGAAATAAACTCATGAACCCATGGGGAAACTTGTTAAATCTCATTGCCTTTACCTACATGGATAACAAGCAAGACAAACCAACATTGCATTTTGTTAATTAAAAGAAGAAATCAACACAAAAAATATTCATGATCAAAAAATAACACAAGTCAAGGTGCTTGGTGATTTCTCAAAGTGCAAAGCTAAATATAAGGAGGGGAACCAAGAATCCTAGTGTGATCTTATTGTAATGGAATCAACATGGTATGATGAAGGGATCTAAGGGGCAAAAATTGGGGTACAACAGCTGCCCTTATTTAAGTTTCTTCTATTAGGAGATACGAAGGTTAAAAATCTTCGTGTCGACGCGATCGAAGATACTTAAATATAAAAAAATCCTATTTTTGGCCCTAATATGCCATGCAAATGTTTATGATCATGAATGCATATGAACAAGACCAAAGAGACGCAAAACACCATTGGGGATGTAACAATAATAAAGAAACAAGAGAGCAACCCGACTAGGAAAATAAATCACTGGTGGGATCAAAAGACCCGACTCAGAGAAGATGGTAAAATGGTCAAAGGATACACCAACTCCTACTGGAGGTAAAGCTACCAACGTTCACTGAAAGTAGAAAACGGAAAGAAATAACAACACTGACGTTCACTGACGGTGAGCTACCAATGTTCATTGAAGGTAGAAGGAAAATAAATATCATAGCATCGCCGTTCACTGACGATGAACTACCAACATTCACCGAGGGTAGCAAAAAGATAACAATCACTAACTTTCACTGATGGTGATCTACCAACTTTCACTGAAGGTAGAAAGAGAATATACCATAGCACTGCCATTCACTGACGATGAACTACCAACATTCATTGAGGGTAGCAAAAAGATAACAAACACCAACTTTCACTGATGGTAATCTACCAACTTTAACTGAAGGTAGAAAGAGAATATATCATAGCACCGCCGTTCACTGACGATGAACTACCAACGTTCATTGAGGGTAGAAAAAAGATAACAAACACAAACTTTCATTGATCGTGATCTACCAACTTTTGTTGAAGGTAGAAAGAGAATATATCATAGCACCGCCGTTCATTGACGATGAAAACCAATGTTCATTGAGGGTAGCAAAAAGATAACAAATACCAACTTTCACCGATGGTGACCTACCAACTTTCACTGAAGGTAGAAAGAGAATATATCATAGCACTTCCGTTCACTGACGATGAACTACCAACGTTCACTGAAGGTAGAAAAAGATAACAAGTTTCCCTAAAATTCTGACATTTCGCCTAGAATGGGTCTCAACTTTTTCTTTAACCGAGGCACTTTGCCTGGAAAGGGTAATATGTAAGCTGTCTCAAATAAAGATACTTCCACTTGCAAAGATTTCACAACGAGTTGTTTCTGCGAATTTGAAAGTCTTGCCATCCACTGGCGTAAACTGATGACGGACTGCAAACTATCCACTCATAGAGGATATAACAAAAAAAAGATACGTCGACTTTTACAGGGAAGCACAAGTTGCTCAAATAAAGAGACCTGCTACTTGTTGTCATGGAGGATTGTAAGGGGAAATGACTTTCTGGGGATAGAAATATGGCTTCCCGGGGAAAGAAATATAACTTCCTAGGGAAATGCCACGATATTCCTGCTGAGGAGATAAAGTCTTCTCGTGCAAAATAAATGCACAAACCAAAACACGAAGCTTTTAGAAATCCAAAGTAAATAAAATTGTTGTGGAACCAAAGATTCAAACCAGAAATAAACTGGAACAAAACAGTCAACCAAAATATATCCTTTGAGAAATAAACTCAAGAGGGAAAACCAAATCCATCCAAACAAGGAGCTGTACAGGAAGGCTAAAGCAAAAATCTTCCACGAGGGACAACTCAGTGGGGAAATTGAAATAATATACGCTTTCTGCTTAAGGCCAACACTCTATTGAAGAGAGGACAACGTAACTCTGCAAAATAGGGTGATATGTCAACAAAAATATTAACAAATTTTAATGAACAATGATTTGTCAATTTCAGCTATGCATGATGTATGTATGAATGTATGAGTGTTATCGTGCGTATGTTGACAAAACAGATATACAACACTGGGAGTAACCAGGAAAAACCACCTCGGGCACAAACAACACTCGGCTAAATCACATCCAAGATGATCATTCCAAGAAAAAGTAAATGCCAACTGAGGAAACAAATCCTACTGCCTGCTTTAGCTTTACTGGGGAGAAACACAATCCAGAAGCAAATAAAACAAAGTGACAGAATAATACAGATACAAGGATAAAACATCTTTCTCCAGGCTTCACTGGGGAAACAAATGTTTTCAAAAGTAAAACTTCTATTGGGGATTGCAAAACCAATTTCAAGCAAAGTAGATGGACACCACCTGTGATCGGTGGATCTGGAACTGACTGTTTAAAGCTGGTTCGCGAAATGTCGCGGTAATCAAGAGTCGCCACCATCTTTTATTTTCTCCAAATGGAAAGGACAAAAGCACAGAAAAATTCCTTATAGAGATTGCTCTCGGTTCGGGAGGTAGGTTATAGAAAGGGAAGGTGTTAGCACCCTTTCTATCCATGGTTATCCATGGGCTCTTAGATATTTGCTCATTTGTGTTTTCAAAAATGGTTTGTTTGCTTTTCAACTGTGGGTTTAAAAAAGTTTCTTTGAAAATTTCAGTTCGACTCTTGTATCGGTCCTCAAGAGTGTTTGAAAAGTTGCTTTCGAAAGCTTTTTGAAAAGGTGTCGGTGTGAAAAGTATTTTTGATTTGTTTTTGAATTTAGAGCAAGTATCTAGAGTCGTCTACCTACCCTAAGGAATTCGTCTGTGTAAATGTCCTTTAAAGTAGTGCCATCCCACCATTGAGAGGTAGGTAGCACCACCGTTGGAGGTGTTCGGGTCAATTCGAGGTTCGGGACATGGTGATCACCAGAGAAATGGGAAGACACCTTAGAAGCTACCCTCATGCCAGGTTCCCGGATCATGAGGACTTACTAAGACATCCTCTACTCGACGATCACCTTTCGAGGCAAGGCAACAGTGAGGCGTACCCTAGGGGTGGTGTGTGATTTGTGTGTCGTTTTCATTTATTTTTGTCTTATTCATGTCATGGGTGATCTACACGTTTGTTTTTATTTTATCATTCATTCTTGCATGCCATTATTAACAGTTAAAAAAGTGCGAAAAAGGTAAAGTTCTAAGCTATTACAAAAGGCGCGGGTCCACATCGCCAAAATTTCTAGGACCCGATTTGACAGAAAAATAAAGCAATAAAGGTAAAGTGCGAGAAATTAAGTTTACAAGGCTTTGGGAGAGGTACATAAAAATTATAAGAAACAAAATAAAACGCGCGAATTGAAATAGAATTGGAAACGAGGGCATTGGACCCTTTTTAATGAAATTAAATTAAATTATTAAACTAATTAAATTAAAATGAGAAAAGAAATTGTTTTTGAGATTTTTTGCATTTATGAGAATTTAATGAAATAAAAAACCTAATTCTACAATTTTTTAATTTATTAAGAAAATATGACAATTATCTAAAATTAAGCCTAATTAATTAATTGCAACTTGATTTATGAAAAATAACTAATTAAGAATTAATAATTAATATAGTAAAATAAAAAAGGATGAAAAATGCTTGAAACCCTAATTCTACCAATTTTAGGTTTTATTGAAAAAAACATTAAGATTTAAACCTAATTTAACACTAAAATCAACTAATGATGTTTATTTACAAAATATTAAAATATTAAATAAAAATACTTATTTTTTTGTCTTTTCTGATTTTTTATTGTTTTTATGTTTTTCATGAGAATATTAAATTAATTAAAAAAAACAACAATTGAAATAAAATAAAAAGAATGAAAAAAAATGTAAAAAGCTTGCAAACCTAGGGGGGTCTGTCCCCAAATGAGAGGTATGATCCAGTATTTTAGGCCCATTAACCTTTGGCCTCTTTGACTTTTCAGCTAGCGCGCATGTGTATTGACTGAGGTCCACCATGGTCTTCAGATCTGGTCCCTTGGATTGGTATGATTGTACGCGTGGACGGCTTGATGTTGTGGATGCATGATGGACTTTAGCGCTGAAATTGCACACAAGCATTAATAACAAAATAATATGAAAGGGGTGGGGACCTGGGATCGAACACAGGTCCTAGAGGTTACCCTTCCTTCGCTTGACCAGTGGAGTCACTCATGCGCGTTTGTACATATGGTAATCAATAAAAAATATGAAACAAGATAATGGTTAGTGAATAAATTCAGCGCGAAAATTCAAATGGCCCTATCATGCTTTGACACTTCATCATCTCCTTCGTTTGGCTTTTTTCCTGAAACAAAAAAAGAATGGGCAACGGTTTTGAACCGTCCCCAAAGGTAACATTCTGGAAAATAGCGATTAGGCCGTCCAGCCACATAAATTAGGCGCGAGGGTTGATTTCGAACCGTCCAAGCATGCTGAGTTCGTTCATGGTGTTGGCATGTCCTAATTTTACCATATTCAAAAACCCCTAATTCGAAAGCTGAAGAACCCTAAAAAACAACAATGGCAGATTCGCGTATGGGTGATGAAAATGCAATCAAATTATGTGGTTAGCTTCAGAATCATGCAATTAATACAAATCCATAAAAAAAATGCAATGAACATGCTTAAATATTAAAACACGATTATGCATTTTATATGAAAAATTTTGATCTCTGTATACCGATTCAAGGCGTTAGAGGGTTGGAAAATTATCCAGTTAGCTTCAGTAATGCACGAGGAAGCTTTTGCAATTGGTCTCTTGCTCTGAATCAGACTGGAACCTTGTTTTCAGTTTTCAATTTTTGGCAAAAAATTTCAAGTTTGGTTGTTGGTCTATGGCGCAGCTTTCACCTCTTGAGGAGTAGGGTTTGCATTAGTATGTATAGGTGAACGATTAGGGTAAGAATTCAGAGCCAAAGGATCAAGGAATTGATGGAGAGGATATTGATTTTCATGGCAAAATATTTCAAATCTTTTTCAAGCATATTTGATACAAATCATGGCCAATTGACTTGATTCTTTCTATATTTGGTCTTGCACGAAATCTTAAGCTTATTCCTTGCATAAAAAGATTTGATTGCATTGGTTTGGTATTTTTTATATATTTTAATTAATTAAATGAATTTCTAGCATTTAAAAATTCAAATAAATAAAATAAAAATGATAAAAACTTCCCCTTGGGCCAAATGGTCGTGCACATGCTTTGGATGATGAATTGTGGAAGAAAAAGAGGCCCATTAGCAATTTTAGGTCATTTGAAGCAATGTTGACTTTTCAAAATATCCAAATATTTCCCAACTTCCACAAGGCATATATTGCTCAATTTTTAAGCTTTGCTCATGTTCTTGGACATTTCGGAAAGGTCTTTGAGTCCTCTAACCAATGCCTTTGGTCCCATCTCATTTTGATTTACCAATCTCAAGTTATGGCCTTTGACTTAAAGTCCCTTTTTGTTGACTTTTGAAAACGACCTATAATGTTGAAATTGATAACTTTTTGTGAGAGAATTTCTTGGACTTGAAGTGTGAAGAGGAATTGTAGGAAATGTCTTTATCTTCAAAATGAGATTTGGATGGAATTTTTCTGATAATCCATGTGGAAGTTATGCTCTGGTCAATTTACAGTTGACTTTTTCAATTGTCCAAATATGGAAACTTTTGCATCTTGATGATTTTTGAGCCAAGCTTTGAGAATCATGATCAAGCCTTGATCAAATGATGTTTGTGGCTTCAAAATGAAATGTTGACCAAAAATTTGAACTTTTGACTGTCAAATGACCATTTTGCCCCTGCAGTTGACTGTAGTGCAATTAGGGTTTTTGACTGTGCAATTTTGTGCTGAAAGTCTTGAAACTTGGTATGAGGATGCTTGACCATATTTATAGGCATGTGAGACTTGATTGGACCCTTGGAAACTTCATCTTCTTTGTCAGAACCAAAACCCTAATTTTTTGACTGTTAGGAGATCCTTGAACTGTGCAACCCTTGGGGAGATTTTGAAGCTTTGACTTGGCAAACTTTGGAGAATATGGGAGGGCAAATTTTGGGGTACAACAGTTGCCCCTGTTCAATCTTCTTAGACCTGAGGATGCAGATTGGCTGACGTGCCTTTCGTAATCCGAAGGTGGAAGATGATTGAACACTAGAGTGCCCAGAAATTTGCACTCACATAGTAGCAGTGTGATGATGGAATGGGCTTACGGATGCCATTTGGAGATTAATGGGTAGGATGATGGGCTTATAGATGCCATGCTGAGAGATAATGGATGGTGGATGGGCTTATAGATGCCATCTGGATATTGACTGCGTAAGAGATTCCTTAGCGAGAACTTGCGTACCTGCAAAAGAAAAATGAGTACCTGACATGTTGCAGGGGCTGGTCTTCAGATTCTTTGTACAGATGTATCCTGACTGGTTACAGGAGCTGGATCTGGAGCTTCAAACAGTGATGAATGAACCAGGGATGGTTACTACCTCAACAGGAACGCTGAGAGAACCTTGGATGATTACAACCTCAACAGGGACGCTGAGAGAATCTGGGGACGATTACTACCTCCGCAGGATCGGGGAGAGAACCATAGGCGACTACAACCTCAACAGCAATCATTGAGAGAATCTTGGATAACTTCAACTTCAACAGCAATCGTTGAGCGAATCTTGGGATGATTACTACCTCCGCAGGATCGGGGAGAGAACCATAGGCGACTACAACCTCAATAGCAATCATTGAGAGAATCTTGGACGACTTCAACTTCAACAACAATCGTTGAGAGAATCTTGGGGTGATTACTACCTCCGCAGTATCAGGGAGAGAACCATAGGCGACTACAACCTCAATAGCAATCATTGAGAGAATCTTGGACGACTTCAACTTCAACAGCAATCGTTGAGAGAATCTTGGGGTGATTACTACCTCCGCAGTATCGGGGAGAGAACCATAGGCGACTACAACCTCAATAGCAATCATTGAGAGAATCTTGGATGACTTCAACTTCAACAGCAATCGTTGAGAGAATCTTGGGGGGAATTACCATCTCCGCAGTATCGGGGAGAGAACCATAGGCGACTACAACCTCAATAGCAATCATTGAGAGAATCTTGGAGGGAATTACCATCTCCGCAGGATCGGGGAGAGAACCACAGGCGACTACAACCTCAATAGCAATCATTGAGAGAATCTTGGGGGGAATTACCATCTCCGCAGGATCGGGGAGAGAACCACAGGCGACTACAACCTCAATAGCAATCATTGAGAGAATCTTGGGGGGAATTACCATCTCCGCAGGATCGGGGAGAGAACCACAGGCGACTACAACCTCAATAGCAATCATTGAGAGAATCTTGGGGGGAATTACCATCTCCGCAGGATCGGGGAGAGAACCACAGGCGACTACAACCTCAATAGCAATCATTGAGAGAATCTTGGGGGGAATTACCATCTCCGCAGGATCGGGGAGAGAACCACAGGCGACTACAACCTCAATAGCAATCATTGAGAGAATCTTGGGGGGAATTACCATCTCCATAGGATCGGGGAGAGAACCACAGGCGACTACAACCTCAATAGCAATCATTGAGAGAATCTTGGATAACTTCTACTGAGTCTTTATCAGGAAAATCTGTTAGGGGTCGATTTAGCTGGACTAGAGAAGGCCTTGGACTAGATAAGAAACAGAAAATCTTAGGGTCGATTAACTGAACCGGTCTAGGTCTTGAAATGTCTTCAACTGGATAAGAAACAGGGAGATCTTGGGGTCGATCTGACTGAACCAGAGAAGGCCTTTGACTGGATAAGAAATCTTTGGAGTCGATTTAACTGAACCGGTCTAGGTCTTGAAATATAGCCGAGAACTTAACTGAATCTTTTCTTGAAAGATAAAGGTCAGTCACATGCAATGCATGATATGGGTCAAGCAATGATGTTCTCAACATAAATGAGATTTGTAAGATATGATGCATATATGCATGCTATGATGTATGAGGATGTTTATGAATATTATGTTTTCGTCTTAGGAAAATAAATCCTTGACGGGTGCCGGGAAGTCATATCCTGGGTTGATATTGAAGAATAGATTTTTGCCTCCGCTGGGGATGATAGCTGCAAGAATACCGATAGGAGAAGATAACTCCGTTGGGGAATAAACTTGGCGAATGATTACTCTGCGGGAAGAAAAGTACTCTAGCGATCTTGCTGGGAAGCAATACTCTGTGGGGAGAGAGATACTTTGCTGAGATGTTGATAATAACTTGCTGGGGATACCCTTGTTGTGTTGGAAGTGTTAATAGACTTCGTTGGGGATAAGAAGATTTCGCCGAGGACGATCTTTCCGTGGCTTTTGGCTGAGGATAACCCAGTTATATCCTAGTAAGGAAATAACTCTTTGAATAAAGCCAGGAGACGCGTTCGCGCTCTGCGAGGGTAAGCTTCCAGAATCTACTAGGGATAAGCTTACTGCTTGGGGAGATGGATTCCAACTTTCCTGGGGAGTTAGATTGGACTCTCTTGGGGAAGTTTTGAACTGTATCGGGGAAGTGACTCCATTGAATGTTCGATATACCGCCGGGGAACAATCTTTAGGTCAAGACTGTTGGGGATGCTTGTTAAGAATATGTACATTACTACTGGGGAATGTTGAGACCTGCTGGAGGGTACCCAACTTTCCTTAAGTTTGATAGTAGCTTTGCTTGGGGAGAGTGTACTGACTTGTTGGCTCACTCTCTGGGGAATTAAGGTATACTGGTTGTGTTCTTTAGCTGAACATCCCTTGATACCTTGGAGGACAGAACAATTAGCTTGCTTGGACAACTCATCATTGCCCCTGTTTCTGAGGTGGGAGAGGAAGACCTGTGAGGTGCTGATAGTTGTTGAGGGTCAAACCTTCTTCAGGTAGGCAGGTGACAAGATGACAGGACATAGTCGTACGCTTTAATCCCTAACTTTTGCCTGGACCGCCCTTTCAGGTTTTCAGTCCACCCAGGATACCCATTTTTGCCCAAGCCGCCTTTTCAGGTTTTCGACTTGCCGGGTGTACAGATTTTTTCATTTCATCCCTTCATTTTGCCCGAACCCTTTTGGTTCGCCGGGAAGCCCTTATTTTTTCCTAGGTGTGTCAACCTAGCGGGTCTTTGATTATGCGCAGTATTTTTTTCGACTATGTCCACGTTCAGGGAATGTAGGGAGTTGCCCCTGTTGGAAATATTTTGCCACGCCACCAGAAGGTGTTTGATCAGGCAAGATTCGTTGTTGGAGTGCCCTAAGTGAATCAGGCGGAGACTTGCCCCAGGCTATTTGGCCTTTGAGAGATTCTCCGAATCTTGACTGAATTGCCCCAGATGATGGACAATAATCACGTCTGCCCCTTGATTGGAAGTGCTTTTGTTCACTAGGTATCCATCGTGCGAATTTTCCTGTTGTTCAAACAAAAAGTCATATGCAAACAAAGTTATGTTAAAAATGCAAAGCTTATGTCTGTCTTGAAGATTTTGAAAATGCATTCTTTTTTTCGTAAAACAAGTGATTGTTTGTAAAACGTGATGTCAACTCGTTATTTTATTGCGAGCCTTAAGGAGTCAGGATACCTTTCGTAACAGTATGCTTTCGAACTAACCCATGCTTCAGCTAAGACTTTTAAGGGTTATAACGTGGCCTGGTTCACGGTTTAAGAAACAAAGGATAAAGGCTCAAATTATTTGTACCCACCCGCTCTTCGTGATGTTCTCCAAACCTAAACTCAGTTGATCATACGTTAGACCTTGTTTGAGTCTTTGCTCTGATTTTCCGATGATGATTCGGATATTGATAACTTATTTGGAATAGGCAGTCATTTCCTTTTTGTTGAGGGTTTATAAGACCTCTTTCTTTTTTATTTTATTATCCCTATTTTTTGCCTGAGTTGTTTCCTTTTTAGGAATTACAGTCAGCGGGATGCCCCAGTTTCGTAAGTCCCCTTTATAGGTTTTGACTTTTTGGGCTTTTCATTTATGAATTTTTTGATTTTGAGAGATATAATGACTGCCTATCCTTGTGATTATTCGGAATCATCATTGTCTTTCTTTGTTTTGTAAGGACCTCTTTTGGTGCCATTCGTTATGCACTTGGATCAACTGAGAAAACTACCCTGCCCCAGGTTATGATTAAGGGTTTTAAATTTCGAAAAGAAAAACTCCTACTTCTTTGGCTCAGATGGGTTGACGAGGGATTATCATCCTTATAACTCCAGTGTTTAGGGATTGAAACAATGCCTGTACCTCATCAGCGGGGTCTGTTCAAAAGCATACTGTAAAGATTGCGGTATGTTTTCGTCATCCTCCCTCAAGAGGCTTAGAATTATTATTTAAGAGTTGATCATCAGAAAAAATATGAAAATAATTTGCATTTAGTGAATACGAATATATTGTTTCAGAATAGACATATGCGATGCATTAATGAAATAACAATGTTTAGCATGAGTAAATGTTTGAATAAAAGAAAATTGCAACTTGAACATTCGAATGAACAAAAATTTCTCAATCCTAGCCATGATTTGGCAAGGGAGCAGTGATTATGTTCGGAGTCTCAGGTACTTCAAACTGAATCTCTCCAGCGTCGATCATGTCTTGAATCTTGTTTTTGAGAGGCCAGCAGTTGTCCGTAGTATGCCCCGGGCTATCAGAATGGTATGCGCACCTATCATTGGGATGATAGTTAGGAGCAGAAGTGTTTGGATTCTGGAGAGGAGCCCTTAAGGTGATCAGCCCTGCCTCCAACATTTGTTGTAGTGCTTGATCCGGCGACATGTTGATCTTGGTGAACTTCCTTTTAGGCTTGTCTGGTTTGCTCTGATCAGCCCGTTGTTCTGGGCGAGGTCGTTGTTGGACCTGTGAAGTAATAGCAGCTTGGAGAGGCCCAAACCTTTGACTTCTTGGAAGTTGATTATTGACTGGGTTCCTGACTCGGGCTGGTTGCTTCATGTCTTGATGAAGCTGACTGATCATGGCCCTCAGCTCTCCTTGCTCCTGAGCTAAACCTTGAATGAGTGCCCTTTGCCCCAGCATCTGGGTTTTCAATGTGTCTACCTCAGCTTGTAGACGTTTCAGTTGTTCGTCCTTGTCATCTTCAGGACTCTTTCTGATCAGATTCCCCATGAGGAGTGTCCTCAACTCTTCCTGCCCCTTGGATAGATTCAGGAGGATTTCCCCGAACCGAGTCTCTTGAGCAAGAAGGTCCTGGTTATCTTGTTGGGAAGCCATGGCTGAAATAAACAGCAGGGAGGGTAAGTGACCTGCAACAAGGGTACTTGTTATGCAATGATATGTATGATATGCATGCAATGTTTTCAAGGATCTCGCAGGGTAAACCAGAAATTTGTTAGAGCTGGGATCCGGTAGCTTGATTGAAGGAACTTCATATTTGTTGGGAGTCCTTCTCCCAAGGGTCAAAGGCTCACCATATCAAGCGGGTCATAGCCCCTGACTCAAGTCATCAACCTTATTTTGCTTTCCCAACAACCTTGGCTAGGGGAACCTTCTTCAGGAGTCAAAGCTCACCATATCAAGTGGGTCATAGCCTCTGACAACTTTGGCTAGAGGAAAATAAATCCTCTTTGCCCCTTGCTAGATGTTTGATTCATCATGACCTGCATCACAAGCCCTTGAGATCCTTGAAATGGGTTAGGATGTATGCAATGGTATGATGTCATGATGCATGGGGTGATATGAATAAACCCTGTTATGAGCCCTTATTAAGGACTATAAATAGAAACCTGCAAGAAACTCAAGTAAAACCTGTCATGAGTCCCAGTTAAGGACTGCAAACCAAAACCTGTAAGAAACTTAGTATACCCTGTTATGAGTCCATATTAAGGACTATAAACAAAACCTGCAAGAAACTCAAGTGTCAGATAACAAGCATGCAAATAGTCAAGTTGGAAGGCACACAAGTCACACAAGACAAGTCCTCAGGGTTTAAGGCCAGCATGAGGTCTAGGTACTACCCTCTTTCAGTTTGTTGGTTCATACTTGTCCTATCAAAGTAACCGGGTTCTTAGAGGATCCCAATATCATTGACTACCCTCAATCGGTCATAACTCCAGCATCACAATCTTTTCTTGCGGCCAGAACCATCACGAGAGTTTAGCCTCAATGGGCGTAGCATACTGCTACTGTTCTAATGGCCAAGTTGGGGTCAATTTAGGGTTCTAAGGTCGGTTGGTGCTTAATGACTCCTTGGAAGACCCATATTCTCCCCGTTTCAACACGAGGGATATCGGTACAGACCAAGGCGCCACACCAACGTAGCCACTGCTTCACCCATGTCGGTATACGCCGGACAGGTCCCTCACAGCTTATGCTACCTAAACAGGGTATCCCATGATCCAGGTTAGGATCTATGTAACTCCCATGCAACCCACAATTTAAAGCAAGCAAAGCAATACAATTGAAAACACAGTTATGAACTACCCTAAGGTACACCTCACTTTAAAAGAAATCCCCAGCAGAGTCGCCAGTTCTGTGATCGGTGGATCTGGAACTGACTGTTTAAAGTTGGTTCGCGAAATGTCGCGGTAAGCAAGAGTCGCCACCGTCTTTTATTTTCTCCAAATGGAAAGGACAAAAGCACAGAAAAATTCCTTATAGAGATTGCTCTCGGTTCGGGAGGTAGGTTATAGAAAGGGAAGGTGTTAGCACCCTTTCTATCCATGGTTATCCATGGGCTCTTAGATATTTGCTCATTTGTGTTTTCAAAAATGGTTTGTTTGCTTTTCAACTGTGGGTTTAAAAAAGTTTCTTTGAAAATTTCAGTTCGACTCTTGTATCGGTCCTCAAGAGTGTTTGAAAAGTTGCTTTCGAAAGCTTTTTGAAAAGGTGTCGGTGTGAAAAGTATTTTTGATTTGTTTTTGAATTTAGAGCAAGTATCTAGAGTCGTCTACCTACCCTAAGGAATTCGTCTGTGTAAATGTCCTTTAAAGTAGTGCCATCCCACCATTGAGAGGTAGGTAGCACCACCGTTGGAGGTGTTCGGGTCAATTCGAGGTTCGGGACATGGTGATCACCAGAGCAATGGGAAGACACCTTAGAAGCTACCCTCATGCCAGGTTCCCGGATCATGAGGACTTACTAAGACATCCTCTACTCGACGATCACCTTTCGAGGCAAGGCAACAATGAGGCGTACCCTAGGGGTGGTGTGTGATTTGTGTGTCGTTTTCATTTATTTTTGTCTTATTCATGTCATGGGTGATCTACACGTTTGTTTTTATTTTATCATTCATTCTTGCATGCCATTATTAACAGTTAAAAAAGTGCGAAAAAGGTAAAGTTCTAAGCTATTACAAAAGGCGCGGGTCCACATCACCAAAATTTCCAGGACCCGATTTGACAGAAAAATAAAGCAATAAAGGTAAAGTGCGAGAAATTAAGTTTACAAGGCTTTGGGAGAGGTACATAAAAATTATAAGAAACGAAATAAAACGCGCGAATTGAAATAGAATTGGAAACGAGGGCATTGGACCCTTTTTAATGAAATTAAATTAAATTATTAAACTAATTAAATTAAAATGAGAAAAGAAATTGTTTTTGAGATTTTTTGCATTTATGAGAATTTAATGAAATAAAAAACCTAATTCTACAATTTTTTAATTTATTAAGAAAATATGACAATTATCTAAAATTAAGCCTAATTAATTAATTGCAACTTTATTTATGAAAAATAACTAATTAAGAATTAATAATTAATATAGTAAAATAAAAAAGGATGAAAAATGCTTGAAACCCTAATTCTACCAATTTTAGGTTTTATTGAAAAAAACATTAAGATTTAAACCTAATTTAACACTAAAATCAACTAATGATGTTTATTTACAAAATATTAAAATATTAAATAAAAATACTTATTTTTTTGTCTTTTCTGATTTTTTATTGTTTTTATGTTTTTCATGAGAATATTAAATTAATTAAAAAAAACAACAATTGAAATAAAATAAAAAGAATGAAAAAAAATGTAAAAAGCTTGCAAACCTAGGGGGGGTCTGTCCCCAAATGAGAGGTATGATCCAGTACTTTAGGCCCATTAACCTTTGGCCTCTTTGACTTTTCAGCTAGCGCGCATGTGTATTGACTGAGGTCCACCATGGTCTTCAGATCTGGTCCCTTGGATTGGTATGATTGTACGCGTGGACGGCTTGATGTTGTGGATGCATGATGGACTTTAGCGCTGAAATTGCACACAAGCATTAATAACAAAATAATATGAAAGGGGTGGGGACCTGGGATCGAACCCAGGTCCTAGAGGTTACCCTTCCTTCGCTTGACCAGTGGAGCCACTCATGCGCGTTTGTACATATGGTAATCAATAAAAAATATGAAACAAGATAATGGTTAGTGAATAAATTCAACGCGAAAATTCAAATGGCCCTATCATGCTTTGACACTTCATCATCTCCTTCGTTTGGCTTTTTTTCCTGAAACAAAAAAAGAATGGGCAACGGTTTTGAACCGTCCCCAAAGGTAACATTCTGGAAAATAGCGATTAGGTCGTCCGGCCACATAAATTAGGCGCGAGGGTTGATTTTGAACCGTCCAAGCATGCTGAGTTCGTTCATGGTGTTGGCATGTCTTAATTTTACCATATTCAAAAACCCCTAATTCGAAAGCTGAAGAACCCTAAAAAACAACAATGGCAGATTCGCGTATGGGTGATGAAAATGCAATCAAATTATGTGGTTAGCTTCAGAATCATGCAATTAATACAAATCCATAAAAAAAATGCAATGAACATGCTTAAATATTAAAACACGATTATGCATTTTATATGAAAAATTTTGATCTCTGTATACCGATTCAAGGCGTTAGAGGGTTGGAAAATTATCCAGTTAGCTTCAGTAATGCACTAGGAAGCTTTTGCAATTGGTCTCTTGCTCTGAATCGTACTGGAACCTTGTTTTCAGTTTTCAATTTTTGGCAAAAAATTTCAAGATTGGTTGTTGGTCTATGGTGCAGCTTTCACCTCTTGAGGAGTAGGGTTTGCATTAGTATGTATAGGTGAACGATTAGGGTAAGAATTCAGAGCCAAAGGATCAAGGAATTGATGGAGGGGATATTGATTTTCATGGCAAAATATTTCAAATCTTTTTCAAGCATATTTGATACAAATCATGGCCAATTGACTTGATTCTTTCTATATTTGGTCTTGCACGAAATCTTAAGCTTATTCCTTGCATAAAAAGATTTCATTGCATTGGTTTGGTATTTTTTATATATTTTAATTAATTAAATGAATTTCTAGCATTTAAAAATTCAAATAAATAAAATAAAAATGATAAAAACTTCCCCTTGGGCCAAATGGTCGTGCACATGCTTTGGATGATGAATTGTGGAAGAAAAAGAGGCCCATTAGCAATTTTAGGTCATTTGAAGCAATGTTGACTTTTCAAAATATCCAAACATTTCCCAACTTCCACAAGGCATATCTTGCTCAATTTTTAAGCTTTACTCATGTTCTTGGACATTTTGGAAAGGTCTTTGAGTCCTCTAACCAATGCCTTTGGTCCCATGTCATTTTGATTTACCAATCTCAAGTTATGGCCTTTGACTTAAAGTCCCTTTTTGTTGACTTTTGAAAACGACCTATAATGTTGAAATTGATAACTTTTTGTGACAGCATTTCTTGGACTTGAAGTGTGAAGAGGAATTGTAGGAAATGTCTTTATCTTCAAAATGAGCTTTGGATGGAATTTTTCTGATAATCCATGTGGAAGTTATGCCCTGGTCAATTTACAGTTGACTTTTTCAACTGTCCAAATATGGAAACTTTTGCATCTTGATGATTTTTGAGCCAAGCTTTGAGAATCATGATCAAGCCTTGATCAAATGATGTTTGTGGCGCAAAATGAGATGTTGACAAAAAATTTGAACTTTTGACTGTCAAATGACCATTTTGCCCATGCAGTTGACTGTAGTGCAATTAAGGTTTTTGACTGTGCAATTTTGTGCTGAAAGTCTTGAAACTTGGTATGAGGATGCTTGACCATATTTATAGGCATGTGAGACTTGATTGGACCCTTGGAAACTTCATCTTCTTTGTCAGAACCAAAACCCTAATTTTTTGACTGTTAGGAGATCCTTGAACTGTGCAACCCTTGGGGAGATTTTGAAGCTTTGACTTGGCAAACTTTGGAGAATATGGGAGGGCAAATTTTGGGGTACAAAACCACCTCATCAAAACATTCACTGGGGAATTCATACCCACTTTATTGGGGAGGTTAACACCACATTCACAAAGGAAAAATCCAAAATACGTTCTTCATTGGGGAAACCTCGGATTGAAAACCTTACATTATGAAAACTCAGACAATTATGGGAAATGAATCCAAACTTGAACGAGGATACCAGAGTTACGAACCCAATACGGTAAATCACCCTGAGTAAACTTTCCCGAGGGGAACAAAAAAATTCTTAAAACAACTGGAGCTTGTCCATTCCTGGGATCACCATTTTTGTTGTCATTATTTCATCACAAATTTCAAAGTAAAAGCAAAATGTAAATTCTTTTTGAAAAATCGATTTTGTTATTTTATCTTTTTGCTTTGAAAGTTATTATCAATAATAAATGGAGTCTTTGCAAGCTAAATAAAATAAGAAATACAAAGTATTGGGTAAAAGCTCAAATTTCATTAATAGAATGGTAGTCTGCGAATGGCGAGACTCCATAGATGATTACAAAGTTTGGAAAATGGTAATATATAATGGAAAAGATACATTGAGATACAATGACCACTATCCCCTCTAACAATTTTTGAAGTTCTGAGCAGTATCTTCCGTTGAAGTATGATGAAAATTCGAGAAGATTGTTTCTTCAATGATCATATCTTGCATGATGCAGTTACATGCCAAGAAAGTCCCTAACTTTTGCCTAAGTTGCCCTTGCGGCTTTTCAACTTAGCGGGAAATTTATTTTGTTTATGTCTCTAACTTTTGCCTCGACCGCCCTTTTGGGTTTTCGGCCTACCGAGATGCTCTTTTTTACCTAAGCCGCCCTTTCGGGTTTTCAACTTAGCGAGCTATTCTTTTATTTATTTAGGAGAAGTATTTCTTGACTGCATCAGCATTCATGGGACGTGGGAACTCGTCGTCATCCATAGTTTCAATAATTAATGCACCACCAGAGAAGGATTTATTGACAACATATGGGCCTTCAAAGTTGGGAGTCCACTTGCCCCTAGAATCAGTGTTGAAAGATATGATCTTCCTGAGCACGAGGTCGCCTTCCCTGAATTCACGAGGTTTGACCTTTTATCAAAAGCTTTCTTCATTCTTTTCTGATATAATTGTCTATGACATAAAGCTTTCATCCTCTTCTCTTCGATCAAATTCAATTGGTCAAACCTGTTCTGGACCGATTCAGCCTCTGTCAACTTGGTTTCCATTATCACACGCAAAGAGGGAATCTCAACCTCAATTGGGAGCACAACTTCCATTCCATACACAATGGAGAATGGGGTTGCTCCTGTTGAAGTGCGGACAGATGTTCGATATCCATGCAAAGCAAAAGGGAGCATTTCATGCCAATCCTTATAAGTAATAACCATTTTCTGGATAATTTTATTGATATTCTTATTAGCAACTTCAACAGCCCCATTCATCTTTGGCCTATACGGAGATAAATTGTGATGGACAATCTTGAATTCCTCACAAAGTTCTGTCATCATCTTGTTGTTCAGATTCGAGCCATTGTCAGTGATAATTCTGTTCGGCACACCATACCGACATATAAGATTATTCTTGATGAAACACACAACCACCTGCTTAGTAACATTGGTATATGAAGCAGCCTACACTCATTTGGTGAAGTAATCAATTGCTACCAAGATGAAACGGTGTCCATTCGAAGCTTTAGGTTCTTCCCAGTCATGTCAACACCCCACATAGAGGAAAACCATGGGGAAGAGATCACATTGAGAAGTGTCAGAGGCACATGGACCTTATCTGCATAAATATGACATTTATGACACTTCTTTGCAAATTTATAACAATCAGATTCCATTATCAGCCAATAGTAACATGCCCTTAGCATCTTTTTAGCCATCGAATATCCATTGGCATGAGTACCAAATGAACCTTCATTAACCTCATGCATCAACATGTCTGCTTCGTGTCTATCCACACATCTGAGCAAGACCATGTCATAATTTCTTTTATACAACACATTTTCACTGAGGAAGAAACTTCCTGCCAATCTTCTCAATGTCTTTCTATCTTTCTTTGAAGCACCAATCGGGTATTCCTGAGTCTGAAGAAAATGTTTGATGTCATGAATCTTTACCTTCAGAAGTTGGTAATCCATCATCAGCAAAATTGATACTTTTTGTCTATCGTTGACCTTAAGTTGTGAACTCACTGTTATTTTGGGTCAATAATCTGTTTTATGGCCTATGCAAGATGCCTTCTCTGTTAGGGTCAGAGGTCGTATTCCCTCAAAATTTTATTCGCCGTCAAGAGTCTGTCATTTGAAGTCGATGGCTCGTTTCCCCAGTAATGTATAATCCATGTCTCTGTGTTTTGTTGGTGTTTGATTTCTCCAGCATTGTCTTGTTTCATGCAATATCTTTCTCTGTGAATTCAATCACTACATTCATATCCAACATAATGGCGGTATCTTAGGGCAAAGATTTGCGTATTATGTATTTAAGTACCTTCAATCTCGTCGAGACGAAGATTTTAATCTTCATATCTCCGGATAGAAGAAACTTAAATAGGGGCAGCTGTTGTACCCCAAATTTTGACCTAAGATACCATCTCCTATCTGCATCATTACATTGCAAGGGTTTTGACCTATTTTTATCAATTTTCAAAGCGGATTTTAAATTCATAACTTTTTCAAGTCGAGAGCTGTTTATTTTTTGAACGCTAAGTTTATTAATCGATCAATGCTAAGACAATGTTTATTTAATTATTTATTATTCTGAATTTAAATAGTTGAAATTTTATTTTCAGTTATTATAATTTAGAAGAATTATAAATAATGAAGTAAATAATTGAAGAAAAGTTAATTGGTCAATGATGTTTATTTAATTATTTATTATTCTGAATTTAAATAATTGAAATTTATTTTCAGTTATTATATAATTTAAAGAATTATAAATAGTAAAGTAAATATTTGAAAAGAGGGTTATTAATTGATCAGACAATGTTTATTTAATTATTTATTATTCTGAATTTAAATAATTGAAATTTATTTTCAGTTATTATATAATTTAAAGAATTATAAATGATGAAATAAATAATTGCAAAGAAGGAAAGAATTAATTGGTAAAATATTGGAGTTTTATTCATTTTATTCTCATTGTTACAATTGTTGTTTAAATACCGTATTTATTTACAATGTATTTACAATGATAATTTTTACAATGTTTAAAATGAAATAAAAACTATCCTAATTTTTTTTCCTAAGTTCTAAATCTTCATCTTCTATCCAATACTTCTTTGATTGCTTATTTGATTTTACCTACAAAAATTAAAAGAAAAAAGTCAGAAATGAATATATAATTAAAAGAAGAAAATTAGTTTAGCGTTCATCATTAAAAGCAAACGGCTGGAATCAGTTTTTACCCTCTTTGCAAATCACGGGATTTCTCCCGGTTCACAAAAAGGGATGAATTTTTTTATTGATAAAAATGAATGCATAAGTTAAAATATGCACAAATTCACTTTTGTCAAAATTGCACATTTTTATTGTAAACTGCATAATCCAAAATCAATTGCACATTTTCAAAATCCACTGCATATTTCAAAAGCAAAACAGCATATGCAATTTTCAACACAAGCCAATATACAACGTAAACTACCCAAGGCATGTGGGAAGAAGTCAAAACATAAGGCTCCCATACTGTACCATGCAGTTGACAAAGAGATGTGTAGTTTAAAACCAAATATGCAAGCAATATATTCCTATTTCTCATCATTTTCCAGCTTATGCTTTTTCAGAACTTAAAAGTACATACAACATTTTAGTGTTTCAATTGTACTTAGGAGAGAGAAGAGAGAAAAGAGTGTGGGCTTTACAGGTTTTGGCCTTAGGCAGAAGATGGATAGAAAACAAAAACAGCAGCAATACAGTAAGAAAAGGAAAGCATGAAAAAGAATAAAGACAAACTGAATGTAGCAGTAATGTGCAGAGGCATCAAAGAAAAATGGTTAAAATATTCATAACCTGTAACATAAGCCAAGCCAACCAACTGTTATAACACAACAAACCCTTCAAGAAAAGTTCAGAGATCATAACCGCTTGGAAGCCAAAAACCAAAACTGAGTTCAAGTAACTCAAACTGCAACATAAACCAAAGCATACATACAACCTGCATTCGAAACCATGTCAAAACCATGTCAAAACCAAAATCATTCCAAGCCTAACCAGTAAACTCACCAAAGGCCAAACCTGAAGCAAACGCCATAAACGCCATCAAACCTTAAACCATGTCAAAGCCATGACCGAAATCATAAAACCTGTTCAACCTGTTTCCAAGTTCAAGACAATAAACCAGTAAAGCCATCACCAAAAACCATAACCATTTCAAAGCCAAATATCGTGTAACCATGGCCTGGAAAAAACCAGTAAACTCAAAAGGACCAAACCTGTAGAAGCAAAAACCAAGCCAAACCTGAAACATCCAGGGCCAAAACTCGTACCAGCCATACACGCCCAAAGCCAAAAAACCAGAATACCATAACAACTCAAACCTTAAAAACAATGTTCAAGGCGACACAGAAGCCTCAGAAACATTCATCATAGGCCAATCCAAAAAGCAACAGAAGCACAGCAAAGAAGAAGAGAGGAAAAGTATTCAAGCATCACAATCCCTCAGGCAGTATCATCATAGGGCAAACATCAAGGTAACTCAGAAGCATATTCAATAAGCCAAAGAATCAGAGAAGAAGATAAAGAAGCGTTTCAAGGCGTCAAAATCATCAAACAATAAGCATACAGCAAGCTAGCAAGAAGAGGAAAAAGACAGAGTACAAGGGAGCTTCGTTCACGTTTCCCTCGCCGTCTTGGCCTCCTACGCACCCCCCCAACCATCCTCCTCCGTCTCCAAAGGTAACATTCCTCCTTCTCTTTCTTTCAAAATACCTCAAATAATCATAATAGTTTGAAGTCAGAATCAAATGGATAAAAACCATCATAACATGCAGTAGCAAAAACCCCAACGAAATAAAAATTGAATTGGTACCTTGAGTCTGTCGCCCTAACGCTTTGATTGGAGGGAAGAAGAAGGTGGAGGATGCTGGTGGCCATGGGCAAGAAACTCAGGAAAAGGCAAAGGGGAAGAAGACGAGCGAAGAAGAACATGAGAACGAGGAGTAGCGGCGCCGTTGCTATGAACCCTAACCCCTTTTCCTCCAAACTAAAACACATGTTTAACCCTAAAACAAATTATGATGGTTGGGCTTAACCCGTTTACCTTAGCCAAGCCCAGCGAATCTCTTTATACACCCCCATCTCTGTTTTTTGATTGGGCCCCTTTAAAAACCCTTTAGCCCATAAATTGTTATTATCTATCCCTTTATTCTTGATACACCTCTCTTTCCATTTTACTTTCTTTTAGCCTTTTTTTAGCATTTTTATTGATTTAGTTAATTAATGAACTTAATCAAATAATAGAGGTAATTTAATTAAACAATTTTTAAATAATTTATCATTTTTATTAAGTTTAACTTTAGGTTTAATTTAGTATTTTTTAGTATTCCTTTTTTAATTAGGTTTAAGTTAGTAGCTTCTAAGTTTTAATTTGGTTTAGATTTATTTATTAATTCTTAAATAATACTTTATATTAATATTAAAAAAAACATTTAAAAATAGAAACATATAAAATAAAAAACTTAAAAAACATTTTATTTTCTTTAATTAATTCCATCGCTTTAGTTAATACTAATACAAAAAATATAGAAAAAAAATAGAATTTAAGAATTAAAACATTTTTATCTTTTCTTTAATTAATTCTCTTGCGTTATACCTATTAAATAAAAAAAATATAAAATGCATGTTCACATCCTTTAGTTTGTTATTTAATCGTTGTTATGGTTGTATATCATTATCTGCTTAAATTGCCTGCTTGATTATTCCGTCTTTACTTGTTTATTCTGTTTACATCTAAATCCAAGAGGAAAAAATGATTAAATTTGTTGACTTCATGTCCTCAAGTCCAATCACGCGAATATCTTCATTTCATTAAAACTTAAGACAATTTTTTCCCCGAATATTCAATCTTTTCAAAATTTATACCTTTTAAGCCAAAACTTCGACATTAGGTCGTCGTACCTTCAAAAAACCCGTCCGTACCCCTTTTCGGCCAAAACAATTTATTTTTAATCAAACGAACATTTTAATAAACAGATTTTTCAAAAGGTTCCTATAGAGTACTATAGATACATTGGGTGCTAATACCTTCCCACTGTATAACCAACCCCCGAACCATAGATCTCTTTTCAAAAACGCCTTGTATTTTTATTACTTTTAGAAAGTATTATTTTACATTGCATACTTTAGGGTTTTATTTCGCTCTTTCCCCTTTTCCCTTGGAAATAATAAAGCGCGGTGGCGACTCTTGCTTTTGTGAGACGAATTAATTAATAATTCGATCTCCGATTTACCCCGCTACATTTTTTATCGCTACAATCTAGAATTTTAATTCTGAGATCAATAGCTTCTTCGAGACCCATAATGCAAGCCTCATGGGGAGTGACAATCACGACACCAATTCCTTTACCATAAGCATTCACAGCTCCATCAAATATCATACTCCAACGAGATTCAGGTTCAGGACCTTCCTCAGGCAGTGGTTCATCACAATCTTTCACTTTCAGGAACATCACATCCTCATCACGGAATTCATATTCTACAGACTGGTGATCCTCCACTGGTTGGTGAGTAAGATAATCTGCCAACACACTTCTTTTAATAGCTTTTTGAGTGCGGTATTCGATATCATATTCAGATAACAACATCTGTCAGCGGGAAATTCTCCCAGTAAGAGAAGTCTTTTCAAAAATGTACTTGATTGGATCCATTTTTGAGATCAACCAAGTAATGTGATTCAACATATACTACCGCAAACGCTTTGCCGCCCAGGCCAAAGCACAACATGTCTTTTCCAGCAAGGAATACTGTGACTCACAATCAGTGAATTTTTTACTGAGATAATAATGGCGAACTCCCTATTCCCTGTTTCATCCTGTTGTCCCAGAGTACAACCCATGGATTTATCTAACACTATCATATACATAATCAACGGTCTTACTTCGACAGGAGGGAGCAAGATAGGAGGTTCAAGCAGATAATCTTTAATACTTTCAAATGCCCTTTGGCATTCATCCATCCACACATAACCTTGATCTTTCTTTAATAAGTTAAAGATCGGTTCACATGTTGCAGTCATGTGGGAAATGAATCTGGAAATATAATTCAAACGCCCGAGGAAACCTCTGACTTGCTTTTCAGTTCTTGGAGCTGGCATCTCTTGAATTGCTTTGACTTTATCAGGGTCAACTTAAATTCCTTTCTGGCTAACAATGAAACCCAACAATTTCCCTGATCGAACACCGAAGGTGCATTTATTTGGATTCAAGCAGAGACGATACTTCCTCAAACGCAGAAACAACTTCAATAATTCTTCTACATGCCCTTCTTCAGTCTAGGATTTGGCAATCATATCATCAACATATACTTAGATTTCCTTGTGAATCATATCATGGAATAGGGTTGTCATAGCCCTCTGGTACGTTGCACCAGCGTTCTTCAACCCGAAGGGCATCACTCTGTAATAGAATGTTCCCAAGGGTGTGATAAACGTTGTTTTTTCCATGTTCTCTGGAGTCATTCTTATTTGATTATACCCGGAAAATCCGTCCATGAACGAGAATACTTTTAATTTTACTGTGCTATCCACTAACATATCAATATGTGGCAATGGAAAATCATCTTTTGGACTAGCTTTATTTAAATCTCTGTAATCTATGCACATGCGGACTTTTCCATCTTTTTTTCGGTATTGGGAAAATATTGGCAATCCATTGAGGATACACTGACGTCACAAGAAAACCAGCATTAATCTGCTTTAGAACCTCCTCTTTGATCTTCACTGCCATATCTGGGTGAGTTCTTCTCAACTTTTGTTTAATTGGAAGACACTTTGGCTTCAACGGAAAACGGTGCTCTACAATATTTGTATCTAGACCATGAATATCTTGATAAGACCAAGCAAAAATATTCACATACTCTTTCAGCAGCTCAATCAACCTGCTCTTCATATCAGGATGCAACAATGCTCCAATCTTGACTTCCTTTGGATCTTCTTCTGAACCCAAATTGATCACTTCTAATGGCTTTTTATATGGCTGAACGGTATTTTCCTCGTGCTCAAGCTACCGTGAGACCTCTTCTAGAATCTCATCATAATATTCTTCTTCAGCCCCATACACAGGACATTCAAAGTTGGGAGAGGGTGCAGGGTCATTGTATTCAACGGGTTTTTTAATTAATCTGCACATATGATTTATGATTGCTTTTAGAAACTGACACATATAACAAGTGATCATGCAGATTGAATTTCAGTTATTGTTTATTTTGAAGGTTTTTTTATATATTTATTACCCTTTTCCAAGAAAAAGCAAAAAATAAAGACACAATTTGGGAAACAAAGACAATTTTTATTATTGATTTTAAAAGTCACAGCAAACAGATAAGCCATACAACATTAATACTTCCACCTTGGGAAGAGTGAAATCTTTTTCAAAAAGATTAACAAAACAAATTACTTTGAAACATGTATGCAAGAGGGAACATCAATGGTGATCTTGTTCTGAACCCTAACTTCGTGCGTCACATAATTCAGCCTTTCCTGCTCAGCTTCATCTTCTACAATGGCATTAATCCTAGAAACAATTGGATAAAGATAACCCCCTACAGAAGATGTCTTGATACTTGCTCGTAACAGACTTCAGCTTCATGCCCTTACCTTTGTCATTCTTTAAAGAGAACCCCAAGCCAGCTTTGTTCTTGTTCACAGGTGGATCCACAATCTGTCCCCACACTTCATTATGACCCTTACGCACAATGTGTTGCGTATCCTTAAACGAAACCATGGAATTCTCATTTCCTCTTATATTTTCAATGGATAAGGGTTGGAACTGGGTTCTAGCAGCAGCTTCATACGCCTCCACAATGCTGAAAGAGGACAAATGAGATATCAATAATGTCTGTTCCTCATTTACGATCAGTACTTTCCCTTCACGTACAAACTTCAGTTTCTGTTGTAAAGTTGAAGTGACAACCCCTGCCTCATGTATCCACGACCTTCCTAGCAAACAGCTATAAGCGGGTAAAATATCCATGACCTAGAAAGTTACCTGAAACAAATGTGGTCCTATATGAATAGGCAAGTCCACTTCACGAATAACATATTTCCTTGATCCATCAAATGCTTTCACAATGATGCCACTCGGGTGCATAGGCGTTCCTTGATATTTCAACTTCATAAGCATACTCCTCGGTATAACATTCAACGCGGATCCATTATCAATCAGCACATTGGATAGTGAATCATTCTTGCAGTTCATGGAGATGTGGAGGGCCCAGTTGTGATTTCTTCCTTCATCTGGTAATTAATCATCGCAGAAACTCAAGTTATTACATGATGTAATGTTCCCTATTACACTGTTGAATTGGTCTATTGGCATATCACTCTCCATAAAAGCTTGGTCCAGTACCCTCATCAAGGATTCTCTGTGAGCAGAGGAGTTCATCAATAACGCCAAGATAGATATTTTTGAAGGAGTCTGCAGTAGCTGATCTAAAATTATGTAGTCGCTCATCTTGATTATCTTCAAAATATCATCCATTTCTTTCTCTAACGCAGCCCCACTAGTCTCACCTGTAGCCCTCTTGGGTTTAACATTATCAATAATTTTCTTTCCAGCACTAACATCTCTTCGAACAATTGGTGCAAACACACGACCGTTGTGGGTTACCCTGCCATTTTCAGCAATATTCCCAACATCAGGCATTGGCTGGATGGGAACTTCCACTCCATCCTCTAAGATTGTAGCATTATATTTGTAAGGCACAACCTTATCTGACTTGTAGGGGATAGGACCCGTCAAACTAATCACCAATGGGGTAACAACTGTCTTGCTATAATACTCAACTTCAAGATGGGCGGGTGCCCCAAAACAAGGTACAATGACGTTTACCCCTTCTTTAACACAATCAGTCATTATTGAGTCATTTCTAGAAAACAAATCCTCATCTGAGGAGAAATACTCATCTGCGGAGGCATACTCTTCATCTGACTCTTCTTCAGTCAAACAAACCTTAACCATATCAACTTCATGGTAATCATCCCTTTGACTTGTAGCCTTGATAATTTTGTTATCTAACAACGACTGAACACCCTTCTTCACGATTGAACATCCTCGGGAATCTTGATAACAAACTCGGCAAGATCCATATTGGTGTTCCACTTGACCAGCCATATGGTAGAAGGTAGCATGCAATTGCACAAGATCATCATTCATATACTCTACATCAAAAATTCTTAATTCTCCAGGACATCCATAAATCATATTCACATTCTCTTTGTACTCTGCCTTAGGCCTGATTATATGGATGAGGCCCTCATCCATCATTTCCTGCAAATCAGCCTTTATCTTATCACAACCATGTATGTCTGTACTGCAAATAGAAAAACTGGAATGGTCATGCGTATAGTATCTAAATTCACAAAGGTCTGCATGCATTTTCACCAAATCTCCCCTAACCAGATTAATATCAAAAATCTGGAAGTTGCCTGGACAATCGGCCACCATATTCACAGCATTTACTCCCCCGTGCTTGGGTAGAGGATTGTGTTTCACATTAGGTCCCACATCCTTGAATGATAGAACACCATACTTCACCAACTTCTGCACCTCAGTCTTCAAAGGATAACAATTCTCAACATTATGCCCTGGTGCTCCCTGATGAAAAGCACATGTTTGGTCTGCCTTGTAATACCAAGGCAATGGTGATGGTACGACAGGAGGTGATCGGGTCTGAACCAGCTTCTTCTGAATCAATGTCAGTAGTAACTCTGTATAGTCCATAGGAATAGGGTCATAACTCTCCCTTCTTTGATTATACCCTTGATTCCACTACTGGGACGGTCTCTGATAAGTAACGGTAGTTGGAGTTGTACCCACAACTGGAGTAACTAAGGCGACTTGCTAATGACACTGATAATTCCTTCTAGGAGTATTAACCCTCCTCTCTTGCATAACAACATTTGCATCCCCTTCCTTCCTCTTGGTAAACCCATAATATGGTTTCTTCACACCTCCAGAACTTCCACTCTTTGTTAAACGGCCCTCTCTTACAGCCTCTTCTAAGCGAATACCCATTCCTACCATTTCAGTAAAGTCACTTGGCGCACTTGCTACCATCCTCTCATAGTAGAAAGCACCCAGCATTTTCAAGAAAATCTTAGTCATCTCCTTCTCTTCCATGGGAGGAATCACTTGGGCGGCTACCTCACGCTATCTCTGTGCATCTTCTTTGAACGATTCCCTGTCTTTCTGAACCATGGCCCTGAGTTGATCATGGTAAGGCGCCATGTCCATGTTTTACTTGTATTGTTTGATGAATGATTCTCCAAATCATTGAAAGTATGGATATTGGCGTTGTCCATACTCATATACCACTTCAGCGCAGCACCGGTCAAACTATCCTGAAAAAAGTGAATCAGCAGACGTTGATCATCAGTATGGGTAGACATTCTCCTCACGTACATCACCAGATGAGCACGAGGGCAAGTGTTGCCCTTGTACTTCTCAAACTCTGGGACCTTAAACTTAGCAGGTATCTTAACATTCGGGACCAAGCATAACTCATTCACATTCTGCCCAAATATCTCTTTTCCCCTGAGCACCTACATCTCTCTTTGCATCTTGTCAAACTGCTCTTGAAAATCATTCATTCTGTCATAAATACCCAAGCCTTCACTCGGTGGAGGGAAAGGACAAAACACATCATCATTAACAAACGGAACCATATTCACCGAAGGAGGCGTAGCAGGAGCAGCATGCACCACAGGAGGTGCCAGAGTAACAATAGTCTGAACAACTGGAGTATCTTGAGGACCAAGATTGAAACCTTCAGGTGCAAAATTCTCTGGCATTCCCCATGGATAACCTTGAGGCATACGACTCTAAACAACAACTGGAGTAGCAGATACGGGAATAGTCAGAGCTTCAGTAGTTTCCCTTGTTGGTTGAGCTTCAGTAGCTTCAAAGTAGAAACCTCCTTGTGTAGCTCGCGATTCTCTTTTTCTAGGTTGTCCATCTTCTTTCTGAAATTAGCCTGAGTGTTGTAGTGGTGAGTCACCTTGCTGAACGAAGTAAAGAAGCTTGGTAAGATATCTGGATATGCATAACAAATGCAAGAAATATGTGTAATATGATGCATGATATGTAATGCACATGATTTTATTTTATTTAATATTTCAAGGGATTTAAAATTTAAGGACATATTGCAAATATCAAAGTAATAACGCATTTGAAATACTGAAATTTTTTATTATAACAACTCCAAAATGGATTACAAGTTTCAATGATCCCAAGTACAAGATGAAAATAAAATCTAAAACCCTGAGAAGTAAAACTGATGGAGATCACTCTATACGCTGGCGCTTCCCTGTGAGCCTAGAAATCTGAGCCTTCAACTTCTGGTTTTCTTCCGCATGTCTGATGGAAACCTCCTTCCAATCACCTGAATCAGGAAGTGAGTAATCAACACCTGATTGAGGCTTAGGAGAAAATAAATCCCCTTGCCTCTCCATAGACACTACCGCTCGACTCTCAAGGATCTCAATCAAGTCGTCTTTCTCCTTCAAATCTGCTCTATAGGAAATCTCTAAAGTTTGGAACTTGTTCTTCCAAGCGTCCTTTTCCTGTTGCATCCTAACCAAAGTAAGTTGCAGCTCTTCTAGATCATCTAATAAGGGAGGAGTGGTCTTCACAAATAGATCAGGCATAGGTGTTTCCCGGGAATACGACATCTTCAACTAAATAGCTCTCATTTAGACCCACTGAAGATATGGCTCCAAAGAAACAACACCCCTAGGTCCCAAATCCTTCCTACTCTTCTTATGAATGTGATGCCAGGCCTTCGCAATCTGCTCCCTAGCTTCCCTATGGTCTTCTCCCTCCTTCATAAAGAAACTACTCAAATGAATACTATTTGGTTTATCCCTCATCGGATAACCAAGCTGTCGTCGTGCAAGAACAGGGTTACAGTTAATTCCTCCCTTTGTACCAAGAAGAGGTACATTGGGAACACTACCACAACTGTCAATAATCTTTATATCCTAGTAAGCTCGATGATACCAATAAATATCCGAGTGAGTGAGTGCCATGATCTTAGGAGCCTAACGAGGTTCCTTCTTGACATCCCAAAAAGCATCAGACTGAGGCATATGAGAGATAAACCATCGGTACAACAGAGGCATGCAACAGATAATCATCCCCCCATGATAAGAATTCCGAAGATGAATAGAGTAATAAGTATCACCCAACAAGGTAGGAACTGGGTTTCCAATCATGAAGATCCTAATAGCATTAATGTCAACAAACTTGTCCATGTTAGGAAATAAGAACAACCCGTAAGCAAGTAGAGGAAAGATGGCCTCAAAAGCGACTGTACTCTTCATCCTGGAAAAGTAACGAGCTTTCTCTAATAAGAACTGAGCTGGTAATCCTCTAATCCCTCCTTTAGTAGTCATATGGGCTTCCACCTCAGACTTCCCCAGATGAATCAAAGCAGCAATCTCTTGTGGTTTTGGCTCACCCTCCAAACCAGTAAAAGGAACACGATTAATAACAGGTAAATCCAATAGATAAGAATACTCCTCCAGTGTGAGCATCAACTGATAGTCGGGAAAAGTAAAGAAATGATACATCGGATCATAGAACTAGACCAAGGTCGAGAGAATACCCTCCTTCGTCTTCAGCTTCATGAGAGGAATAATGGATCCATACTTCTTCCGAAATTCTGCAGAACACTCGATCTCGGGAATTAGACTGATCAACTCATCTATCTTGGGATCCTTGAAAATGTACTTACCAGTCTTTCTCTTTCCAGAATCCATGGTTAAAATAAGATCTCTCCAAAAGATGCTTATGAGTGCATGCATTCATAATGCAACAATCACACACAAGATCACACATATAGGGTTCATAGGTTCAACGTCACGAGCATGAGGTCGAAGGTACTACCCATAAGGTGTTGGTCTAAAATTTATCACCTTCCGAACAAGGTTCTAGAGGTTCCCAGAGTCTACATCCTTCCTTCGGATATTACCAATTTCCCGATTAACTCGGTAATTAGTAATATTCTCAAGAAAAACTCGTTCGAGCATAGTATCGCGTGACAACTATTTCCGGATTACTCTGTCATAGCTTCCGCATTACACCTAAAAGGCCAAGATGAGTTTGGTATTCTACAGTCCTCAGTTTCAGCAGGCTCCCAGGTCGAAATCAGAACGTCTTCCCGATTACTCGGTAAACAACACTACAATCAAAGGGGCCTCTACTGAGTGGGGGATCTCATGCCTCCTTTTTTGGGATTACTCCCTCAAAGTTAACATGACTATACCGCCCTTCCTATCTTAAAGTTTGCCCAAGTCCGAGTATAGGACTTATGAGTAATCACCAAGCACCCTGAGAACCAGGAAAATCCAGACAAACATATATACAACATGTAACACAAAAACAATAATAACACATATACAAATATAAACAAAGTTAGGCTCAACCCACTTAGGAATGGACCAGCAAGAGGTCAACCATTCCCTAGTGAAGTCACCATTTTTCTGTAGCGGTAAAAATGTTTAAAACTAAGCCATTGGATTGACTAGACTTATACAGATCAAAATAAAAATCGCCACCACACTTTATTGTTTCCAAAGGAATGGGAAAGAGGGAATAACCCAAAAAGAGGGGGAAAGATTCAAGGTAAGGGGGTTGATTATGCAAAGGGAAGGTATTAGCACTCTAAACATCTGAGGTACTCCGCAGGAACCTCTTTGAAAAATCGGTATATTTTGGCTATAAAATGTTGTGTAAAAATAGATGGTGGAGGTGAGAAAAGAAATATATTTTTTTATGATTTTTGCACCCGCCACGGTTGTGAACCTTTAGTGCCTACGTACCACCTTTTCGTGCAATAGGGGATCAGGGTACACGTAGTTCCTCTTTTAAAAATTTTAAAACACAAATGTGATGATTAATTTTATGAGATAAAACATCATCATCATTGTCCGTGTGGAAAACATACTTACCACCCACAATCATGAGAAAGGAGAATTTGCATCATCTCAAAGTGGAGGATATGGCTTGGATTTTAGAATCAACAATGCCTCACTCAACACCCAAGTGGAAAATATCTCTTCTCACTACATATTATAGAAGTATAGTTGTTTGCATCACTACAAGGATTGACAAGAGTCCAATCTTTTTTTGAGAAAAATTTAAAGATGAAAGCCAAAGTGGCAAAATAGTTTTAATGAGATTGAATGACTTTTAGTCTTCTCACAAAAAGGATGTCAAAGTATTATTAAGTTTATTGAAGTTTATTTATGAAAATGTTTGAAAATGCATGGACCTAAGTCCAAGTTTATTATGAAAGTGTTTCAAGTTTAAAACAAGAAGAGTTTTCAAAAGGAGGGAGAAGATTTTTGAAATTAAAGAAGATGGGAGGAGAAGAAGAGGTTATCCTAAATCATAAGGTAAAATCTAAGGATAAGAACCATCTAACCAACAAGAAGCCAATACTTGACACTATGAGCCAAGATAGAATTCCCATTCTTTAGATTGAAACTAAACAAGCAAAAATACTAGACCTCTTGAGAGAACCAAACTTCAAGTGTATTAAGTCTTCACAAAAATTAGGCAGAGTAACGGTTGTATACCGGTGAATTCCATATTATAAACAAAAGGTGTAATTACAATAACCTGCAGACAAAATAAACAAACAACCCAATATCTTGAGGTAAACCTCAAGAGCTCTAGACAAAATAATCAGATAAGATCACAAGGTCTCCAATCATAGGCCAAGGTTTCTAATCCTAAGTCCAAAAAGTCCAATGCTCCATAATGCCAAGGATAGCAACCAAATAGTCCAAGTATCATTAAAGATTTTATGGGTTGTGTTGATTATTAGGTGTTTTAAAAAGAAAAGTAAAACTCAAGTGAGCAAAAATAAAAATGACAAGAAAGTAAATACTCAAATGAGCAAAGATGAAAATTGCGTGAAATGTAAATGCTAAAAGTAAATAGTGCATAAAAATAAAAGGGGCATATAATAAAAGAATAAAGGATAAAGTCAATTATTAGTGATTAGTGGTTAGTTGGATGATCATCTTGAAACTTGCATTTGGAACTCATTAGAGGATTGGTAAAACCAAAGCCTCCACACAACAAGTTGCATTTGCTTTTTGTCAAGTACATCATCCATTTGGAATCCTCAAAAGTACCATTTAATGATCAATGATGTTTAAGTGATCCGCGTTGACCAAAAGTGTTGTAGACCCGTTAGAGGATTGGTAGAACCAAAGCCTCCACACAATGAATCTCAAGGTTATTGGATCAAAGAGATCAAATTAACATACTTGGGCTTGCAAACATAAGTTTGGGCCACAAATGATCATTTATTCTAATCCGGACAAAATTTAGCGCTATGTTAAGCAATCGTAAGTGGACTTATATAGAAGTCGCACCTATTTTTAGGCCGATCAATAGCAATCTATGCACCATTTATTTTGAGACATGATATACAGATCATGCTCCAACAACATTTAGTGCAACAAGAAGGGGATGAGATGAAGAGGGGTGGGAGAGAATATACAAACCACTTTTGGATTAAATTTAATCAAACTATTATTAAAATCATTCATCCATTTTTGTGGAGTTAGACTCAACACCATGGATCCAATGATGTTAATAAAGTTCATGATCAAAAACTTAACCCAAGATCATCCAGAAAATAGTCACAAAATAATATTACATTTTAATATATACAAAAAGGTTTTAAAATAATGTTTAAAAATAGAAATAAAAGAGAAAAATATCAACTATGTTCAAATTAATCAAGAAATAAAAAGTAAGACCATAGAAAAATCAAGTAAGGGCTCAAATGATTTTATAAATTTTTTGGTAATTTTTTAAAGTCAGAAACTATTTTGAAAATTAAAAGAAAGGGGTAAAATAAACCAAAAATGACAAAAAAATAACAAAGTCAGAAAGAAAAATAAAATAAGGTCACCAATATTTGTCACAATATCATTGGATCATTCCATAAAACTTTTTAGAATTTAAAAATGCATAAAAGTATTTTTAAACATTTAAAATAATTCAAATAAATTGTAAATTTATAAAAATACCAAAACACAAAATTAAATTGTGAAAAAATAAAAATCAGAAAGAGAATAATCAAAAATATTTTTCATGATTTTTTCAGATTTTTTGGACTTAAAATGAATTTTCTATGATTTTTTGAAGTTTAAAACAATTAAATATAAAAAAATCAAAAAATAAAATAAAAGTCAAAAATATGTGGACCATTGGATGAGATTCAAAACGCGTTAGTAATAAAATCCAAAGGATCTGGCACGTTGTGCATATCATAGTCATTAGTGAATAAAGCATAGAATCAAAAATAAAATCATAATTAAAAAAAAAAAGTGGCATGCCATCATTGGTTGGAAGATGACACGTTGGTCATCTTCAACCTCCAGCCAACGTGAATTGCAGGTCTCTCAAACTGTAAAATCAGAAGCTCAGACCTATGCCATTTTCTTCGTCTCTTCAAGATGAAGACAACCACACCCTCGTGCCAAATTTATATAAATTGTAGCTCAAGCAATTTAGAAGGAAAGTTTTGAAAAGGGATTTGAAATTTCAAGGTCAAAATGTGTTTCCAGTAAAAAGCAAGTGTTGGGACTAGAACTAGAGCAATGAGAGCATCATAATGATATCAAAGTTTTGAAGAATTGATGAAGGAATCTACCTATTGAAGTTGAGTTACAGAGCTCTGAAATTGGACTTCTATGGAGCGGTATAGGGCACGATTCTTGAATGTAATTATATGGTTAGATTCATGGAAGATCTAGGAAGGTGAATTGATAAAAAAATTGGATTGAAAAAGGATTGTGTATGTATTTCGAAGTTGCTGAATTCTGAGTTATGGAACAAGTTTGGCAGGGTGATTCTGGCTATCCAAGCTTGAGGAAATGAATGGGGAATGACCCTCTATTTATAGGAGAATGAATGAGATCCTCAAGCGTGTGAAATGATGAAGTTTGGAGGGAAATCGTGGGAGGTATGCAGCATGAACAAAGTGTGACTTGTTTAGCATCAAAACTCAGCCAAATCGTGTGTTTCATGATGCTAAACACCTTTGGAAAGGTGCTAAACATGATTAGAAGCAAAAACTCGTGGAAAACTTGTGATTAGAAGCCAAAACAAAGATTTCAAAATCTGACTTGTGATGAAACTTCAGTTTCAAGCTACCAATTTCAAAACAATGGAATTTTCAACTCAAGGGGTCTTAGGGCATGATTCTTGATGCTTTAGAAAGATGAGGTTACAAGATTTGAAATGGAAAAAGAATGGAATCAAATGGATGCTTGAGCTGAGAGTTGCATTGAGTCAAAGTTGGAGAAAAAGGGTTGACCTATAATGTTTTGCATCCAAACATGGCCTTCCAATTGGAATTTTCTCTTGACCAAAAACGATGGCATGAAATATACCTCTTGAATGACATTTTGAAACTTGAACCACTCAAAATCTCAAAAAATTGAGAAAATTATGACTTCTTGAAGTTGGCAAAATTTCATAAAATGACCTATAATCTTTTGTATCCTTAAGTAAACTTACATAAATTTTATCACTTTGCACATAAAGGAAGGCATAAAGTTCACATCTTCAAGATCATTATGGAAAAAGAATGGGCTCAAGGTGATAAAAATTAACGAAGTTATGATCATTTGAAGTCACACATGGAAAATTGGGGATTCATCTGGAGGACTTGTAATATTTCTTCCTCATCAAGTTTCTTCCACATGAAAACTCCTTGGAACTTTTGAAGTGATTTGTTATTAACCCTTTGAAGAAAATGATGTCTTTGGAATCACTCAAAAATACCAAAAGATGAGCAAGATATACTCCTTTGAAGTTCAAAACCCTAGCTCCTAGATCAAGAAAATGCTTTGAGGAACTTTGACAATTTTGAACAAACTTCTTGTACCAACACAAATGCTTTGTAAATATAATTTGTTGAAGATGATAATGAGAACTCATAGCAACCACAACCACTTCCATATAATGATAATTGAGAGGAACATGCACTTGTGACCAAAAGGAATAAAATCTTGTCCAAACATGACTATTTTTTTAATTAACCCCTTGTACTTTTTGGATCAAATTTGATAATCTTGAAATATGGTAAACCAAAATAAGCTTTCCATGCCATTTCCTCCAAAACAAATTCAATGGTGAGGTTTGAACTTCTCAAGCTTTATTGACCAGGGCATGGAAATAAACTCATGAACCCATGGGGAAACTTGTTAAATCTCGTTGCCTTTACCTACATGGATAACAAGCAAGACAAACCAACATTGCATTTTATTAATTAAAAGAAGAAATCAAGACAAAAAATATTCATTATCACAAAAGAACACAAGTCAAGGTGCTTGGTGATTTCTCAAAGTGCAAAGCTAAATATAGGGAGGGGAACCAAGAATCCTAGTGTGATCTTATTGTAATGGAATCAACATGGTATGATGAAGGGATCTTAGGGGGGGAAATTGGGGTACAACAACATGGTTGAGTGCAAATTTCTAGGCACTCTAGTGTTCAATCATCTTCCATCTTCAAGTCACGAATGGTGGACTCACCAATCTAACTCTTCAGGTTTAAGAAGATTGAATAGGGGCAGATGTTGTACCCCAAAATTTGCCCTCTATTTTCTCAAGTACAATTGGATTTTTGATGCCCCATATAGTTCCCATGAATCATAATTAGCTTTCAAGCATCAAATTGAAGAAGAGCAAGCTTGCTTCAATTTCCAAAGCTTCGACTGGACTTTGGAATCCTTCAAACTTGCTTCGATTTCCCAAGCTTCGACTGGAATTTGTCCTCCTTTAAGTTTGCTTCGATTTCTAAAGCTTCAACTGGACTTTGGCCTCCTTCAAGTTTGCTTCGATTTCATAAAGCTTCTACTGGGAATTGGATATCTTCATGCATGCTTTGATTCACAAGGAAATGGCTTCCCTCATGCTATCATGCACAAGGTAAGGGCTTCCCTAATGCTAGCATGCACAAGGAAATGGCTTCCCTCACGCTAGCATCCACAAGGAAATGGCTTCCTGTATGCTTGCTTCATGTTTGTTTCGATTCACAGGGCAAGGGCTTCCCTCATGCTAGCATGCACAAGGAAATGACTTCCTTCATGCTAGCACCCACAAGGAAATGGCTTCCTTCATGCTTTCTTCGATTTCACCTTTAAACCCTCCAACACACACAGTTTCTACACTATGACACACAATTGGTGGATTCAAAGAAAATACAAAAGGTCTATTTGAAGAACATGAATTTGTTGGATTCGAAGAACACATATTTAGGTGGCCCATTCGAAGAACGTGAATTTGGTGAATTCAAAGGACACATATATGATTGCCTATTTGAAGAACATGAATTTGTTGGATTCGAAGAACACATATTTGGTGGCCCATTCAAAGAACATGAATTTGGAGGATTCGAAGAACCTTCATTTGGTGGTCCATTCGAAGGACATACAATTAGTCCATTCGAAGGACATACAATGGGTCCATTCGAAGAACACACAATTGGTGTTTTGTATTTTGATGAGTCTGGTCGAAGGCTACTGAACAAAGTCCTATATGATGCCAAGCCCAAGTCTGCTATACTACTATTAAACAGTCTTTCACCAAGCTGCCACAACACTCCAAAACTGCTGCAAAGCAGTCCTACTATGCTACTCTATATTTACACCAAATTGGAATACAAGAGCTGCACCTCGAAAGCTATGAAAACAGCATACCCAAACTGTTCAAATTTCATTTGTTTTCCCCTCCAAATCTCAGCCAACTTCATCTATAAATAAGATGTTTCACAACACATCTAGGGGGCTTTTTCGTGGCTGGAGAGAAATTTGTTGGCAAGACTAAGAAAGGAGAGAAAATTTGAAACATTCTTAAACCCAAAATCAAAAAACACAACACCTTTGTTTCTTTCTTTCGAATCCAGAACCAAAGAAACACAACACTTAGTTTCTTTCTTTAGAATCTAGAACCAAAGAAACACAACACTTATTTTCTTTCTTTCGAATCCAGAACCAAAGAAACATAATACCCATGTTCTTTGCTTTCGAATTAAAGAATATCCAGGGTATTAACTCAAAGTTCAAAACACCAACTCCAGATTCAAGGTAAGTCTTCCTGACATTAAACCTTTCGTTTCAAGCATGTAAATAACCTTTTATTTATTTTTCGTTTCTACCATTTCGTTTGTTTTCTTTTGTTATCCAAATGCATATTAAGAATTAACCTGTACAGACCATAAAAAAATATTAGCATGACTTTGCCCCATACTGCTTCATAGTCCCAAACGAAAGAAAAAAGGGTTGTGTGAATCGAAGCCTTAGGCTTCACCCCATACTGCTTCACAATCCCAAATAGGAAAAAGGTTGTGTGAATCGAAGCCTTAGGCTTTGCCCCATTTTGCTTAAAAATCCTAAACAGAAAAAAGGTTGTGTGAATCGAAGCCTTAGGCTTCGCCCCATCCTGCTTCACAATCCCAAACGAAAGGAAAGAAGTTTGCATGAATTGAAGGACATGTGCTTCGAATACTTCATGAATCGAAAGACTTGTTCTTTATCTCTTTTGCCCTATTTTTTTGTCTTTATATTTTCTATATATTTTATTTCATTGCTATTCAATATGGTTGTCATAATTAGTAATTTTATTGCTTCCACCCCCTATTTGTACTTTTGTATCCCCCATCCCCTAAAGTGATGTAATAGCGTAGGATTTTAATTTCCTCAATTTACCGCATTAATATAAAATGCTAGTAATTAGGTTGTGTATGGCAAGATAAAATCAACAAGTAGACAACCCTAATTTCAAAGACAAAAATGCATGCAATCAAATATACTATTCACACGTGCACCTCTAGGATAATCTCACTTGTTGCCTCAGAAAATAGTCATGTCCCTCGAATATGGGCATTTTAGCAAAGACCCTCGATAAAAAGATCGTAGTCCCTCGATGTTGCCTTTGGTAAACGATCTAGTCCCTTACGAAATTGCTAAAACGTCTCATAAGTTGCCTTCTATGACTATACAATTGACCCACGCCCGTCCCTTCACATCCAAAGATGGGGATTCTTACCAATCAATGGTAAGGTAGCAACATCTAAATGAGGATGAAAAGAACATAGACCTTTTGGGTAGGTAGGATGCTTGTAGTTGCTTGATCTAAAACTAAAACCATTTCCACACTTACAATTTCAAAACATCTTAAAAAACAAACATCTTTTTGAACTATTTTCAAAACCAACACTTTGTATGCATTCCTATAGAGACGAGAATCATTACAAAGTTATCCACAACAAAGGCATTTGCAAAATATTTTCAAACTTACACCCACCACAAACACATTTCAAACAAAGCATTTTTCAAAAGTGATCTAGCAAGCAACTAAGATCCCATAGATAACTACGGATGAAAAGGGTGCTAACACCTTCCCTTTTCATAACCTACCCCCTGAACTCAAGAAAACTTCTCAAAGGTCTTTCCTGTTATTTTCACTCTTTCCTTATTGGATAAAAGAAAAGTCAGTGGCGACTCTTGCTATCCGCAACAATTGCGATCAAATGCAAAACACCCAAGTCAGTTCTCCCACCGTATTACATGAACCAACCTCAACAATGCTATGATCACTGAACTCTATACGCAGTTCAAAATCAAGCATCATAACTCCTCTTCTTACAGACCTAAGATGAATGGTGCAGTGGAAGCCACCAACAAGAATATAAAGAAGATTGTTCAAAAGATGGTGGTGACCTATAAAGATTGGAATAAGATGTTACCATTTTCTCTTCATGGCTACTGTACTTCGGCTCGAACATCAACTGGGGAAACCCTTTACTATTTAGTCTATGGCATGGAAGTTGTCCTGCCTGTTGAAGTTCAGATTCCTTCTCCGAGGATTATTTAAGAAGCAGGCTTAGGAGAAGATGAATGGATTCAGACAAGATTGAATCAGTTGAATTTGATTTATGAGATGAGATTGACTGCTTTTTTCCATGGTCAAATGTATCAAAAGCATATGATCAAGGCGTTCAATAAGAAGATCAAGCCTCGAGTATATCAGACTGGAGACTTTGTAATAAAGCACATCATTTGACCACAAGGCGTTCCCAGGGTCAAATGGAATCCCACCTACGAAGGGCCATTTGTTGTCAAGAAAGTATTCTCTGGTGGTGATATGATGCTAGCCACTATGGACGACGAAGATTTCCCGCATCCTGTGAACACAGACATAGTCAAAAAATACTACATAAAGAACGACCTATTAGGTTGACATACCTAGGAAAAAATAAGGTTTTCCCGGCGAACCAAAAAAGGTTCGGGAAAAAATTAGGGATATATACAAAAATTGTACACCCGATAAGTCGAAAACCTGACAGGGCGGCTTGAGCAAAAAAGGGTATCCTGGTGGACTGAAAACCTGAAAGGGAGGTCCAGGCAAAAGTTAAGGATTAAAGTGTATGATTATGTCCCGTCAGATCACCAACAGTCAGCTTTATTACCAAGGTCAAAAGTTCAAATGGTACAAGATCAATTCAATCAACTCCTTTCAACGACAAGGGATGACGTTCGAAGACATAGGGGCAATAGCAGAGTTGGAACCTAATGAGATCACTTCCACATGGCTATATATTTTTTTTTTCACTTTGTATTCTTTTCTTTCTTTCAACAAATTCCTCTTACTAGGATTTCTGTCTCCCTGTACAAAAACACATGTTTTTAGGCAAATTATCAATACAAATATACTTTGAAGTGCAAACTTTTTTTTTCTGTTTTGAGTGCAAAAACGTCTAACGACTAAAATTGAATGAACATATGCGTATGAACATGACTAACTGTTAACAAATATATGCACAAGAACAATAGTAAGCATTTACTCAAGGATTTAGGATACCCCCCACAGAGTTACTTCAATAAAATATCACCATGGAGTGAATTCATACATTCTCACCCAAAGTTCCAATCGACATATTCCCTGGAAATTCTCTTCCCCAGCCAAGTTTGGACTTCCAAAATTGGCAAAGAAACCTTGCAAAAGTTTTTCCCCAGATGAGTTCATTTCCCCAGTAAGGTCTTCAACAGGGTTTATTTCCCCAATGGACTACAATATCTCCAACTTGAGTGTATTCCTCAAACAAATGCAGATCAACTAACAAAATTCCATTTCCCCAGCGGAGTCGATACTATCCCCAAAAAGTTGTTGCGAAGCCCAAAATCTGACCAGATAACAATTAACTTTATCTTCCCCAGATAAGTCGGAAGAGTATCCATCTTTTTTTATCCCCAGTCAGGATATATGAGAATTCCCCAGTAGAGCAATGGTCAACTAAAGCTCCTGAACTCTACTCCTCAAGAAAAAATCAATATTCCCCGCAGAGTTTCCTCAAACAGCAATTCCCAGCGGAAGCATTATAAAACAAGATACACGTACTCTTCATCTCGAGCATTAGTCTGGAATTTAGCTTCCCAAAACTCCCCAACATTAGTCAGGGATTTATTTTCCCAAACGTAGATATATTTCAATAACATTACACATTCACACATCATGACATATGCATACAGAGCACATATAACCCAATCTCATTTATTTTGAGAATATCATTATGAAATGCATGCATCGTAACATTGCATACAACTAACTCTTTACCTTTTCAAGAAAAGATCAATCAACAGATACATGTCATCAACTATCTACGAATTTTTCCAGAGGCTAAAATCTGACAAATATTTCCATCGAAGATTTGTCCCAAGGAGTCATTCTAAAGAATATCTCTCCAAGATAAAATCATGCTTAGATTCCTTCATTACCTGTTGAAGTAGTAGTCGTCAGAGATTCCTTCATTACCTGTTGTAGTAGTAGTCGTCAAGATTCCTTCATTATCTGTTGAAGTAGTAGTCGTCAAGATTCCTTCATTACCTGTTGAAGTAGAAGTCGTCAAGATTCCTTCATTACTTGTTGAAGTAGAAGTCGTCAGGATTCCTTCATTACTTGTTGAAGTAGTAGTCGTCAAAGATTCCTTCATTACTTGCTGAAGTAGTATTCGTCAAAGATTCCTTTATTACCTGTTAAAGTAGTAGTCATCAAGATTCCTTTATTACCTGTTGAAGTAGTAGTCGTCAAGATTCCTTCATTACTTATTGAAGTAGTAGTCGTCAAGATTCCTTCATTACCTGTTGAAGTAGTAGTCGTCAAGATTCCTTCATTACCTGTTGAAGTAGTAGTCGTCAAGATTCCTTCATTACCTGTTGAAGTAGTAGTCATCCGAGATTCCTTCATTACCTATTCAAGTAGTAGTTGTCAGAGATTCCTTCATTATATTTTAAAATAATAGTCACAGTCAAGCTTTATACTTACCAACAGTAATTTTTGATGGCATATATAAGCCCATATCCAATAGCTCTTTATCATTTCTCAGAATGGCATCTATAATCCCATTCCCTACACAATCGACCAACAACATTAAATTCGTACACCAAGCGAGTGCAAATTTTTGGGCACTCTAGTGTTCAATCATCTTCTACCTACAAGTCACGAATGGTGGACCTGCCAATCTAACTCTTCAGGTTTAAGAAGATTAAACAGGGGCAACTGTTATACCCCAAAATTTGCCCTCTTTTTTCTCAAAGGCATTTCTCAAAAAAAGATCTCAAATGCTCAAGGTTTCTCTAAGATTTGATCACACAAACTCATCTCCTAACGCTAAGGCCAAATTAGGGTTTTGGTTTTCTCAAGAATAATTGGAATTCTAATACCTCAAATGACTTTCATGTATCATTATATACCTCCAAGAATACTCATGTCAAATTTTAAGTCTTGAATCACATTTTTGCTCAGTCAATTGACCAGGTGACTAAAAATCAATTGTACCGGGTAAAAAGTCAACTGTGGTCAACTCATAGTCAAACTTCAAGATTTTTTACCAATATCAACATTTTGAAGTCATATTCATCAATTGATCCATTTTGGATCACAATTCCTCAAGAAACACAGTTAAATTATCAAAAGGGCAAAATGGTCAAAATTAGGGTTTTGACTTGAAATGACTAATCATTGACTTTTGAATTAATACATGATCTAATGGATTGAAGCATAATATCAAGGTTTCAAATACAATATGTTGACCTAATTTCATGGCTCAACATTTCTCAAGATCAATTGATTGATAGTTGAAATTCAATCAACTGATGAAAAGTCAACTGATACACCAAAAGTCAAACTTTGAATTTTTGATCAAAATTGAGTTTCAAAGATCACAATTCATCAAGGCATTCAAAAATATGAAGCTTGATCATCAATAAATCAAGAAAGTCAAAAGTCAATTTGAAAAGTCAAACTTTTCAAGACTTAGAAATTTTTCTAAGTGTTTTGAACATGATAATTTCATAAATTCATGATATTTTCTCACCAAGATGCAAGATGATTCAAAGAAAACTTTCAACATGAAAGTTGTAGATCTTTATGATATCTAAAACTTTTCTTTACTAATCAAGTCCTAGAAACGCTTTTATTTTGAATTATAAATCCATGAAGTCATGCACTTTTTCTTAAACACTTTTGAAATTTTGATCTAGTTCGGTCAGGATTTTGACCTAACTTCTTGGACAATTTTCACATAGTTCCCATTTGATTCTTCAAAAATAAAAAAACATGAAGGTTGTAGAGGATGCTCCAAGCTTTTCCAAATTTCCAAGAACTCATTAAGATCATTCTTGATCTAGGAGAATCAAAGAGATGAAGTTAGGGTTTCAAACTTGAATTACAAGGCATTTTTCATGAAGAACACTTGACCAAATCCATAGCTATGTTGCACAATCTTGTTTTTTAGGCTTCTAACTTGTAAATCACTCCATAATTAATTGTTTACACAATTTATTGAGGTATGGTCTAAGTGATTAAGCCATTATCCAAAGCAATTTACCATATTTGGAAGAAAGTTACCATTCCATTCTCATAAAACAAGCTTTACGTAAAGTCAACTTGTATTGAGCTTTGCACTTGTTCCTTCTGCATAAGCTTCCTCTACAAAGCAGATAAGCATGTTTAAAGTTTGTAACCACTTTAGATAGCTTTGTACCTTGCCATGAAACCATACTTGTCAAGCTTGCTTCAAAAATAATTCAAAATCCCATAACTTGTGATCTTGTGATTCTGATCATTCCAGGTCTCCAAACCTTTACCTATAAATTAAGACACTCTTGTGCAACTTAGTACACGATTTTACAAGCCCTCAAACTCACTCAAACTCCATAAAAAGTCAGAGTTGTATACAAACCTCCATTGTTGTCATTTATGGCCAAAAAACCTCAAACACAAAATCTACTCATGCATTTTTAGTTCTAATCAATCACAAAGCTTATAATACACATATAGAGGCTATCCCAACACCTGCAACATAACTGTAACACCATCTTCCTCGTCTTCCATAACCAAAAATAGAGCATTGCAGTTGGACTTCTCCAGACTATTTCAGCCATTCTCCATTCAAGCTAAGCGGTGCATTAGCTTCCTAGTGACTCAAGGAAGCTAACCTGATCATTGCAGCATCTTGAAACAAGATCAAACTCAAAACACGAAGTCCATTTTTGAGGTAAGTTTTCTTACTTTTGAAATATTCATATAGGAATTGTTAGCTTTCCATTTTCAAAGGTAAGATGTAGACATCATAGCCCTGAAGCTAATCATGTCCTTAGAATTCATTTATGTTGCCTGAGTAGAGAGAAATTTAGAGTTGAACTTTCTGAAAAAGTTAGGTCAAAATTTGGTACCATTAGAAATTCTCATTCATCTTTGATTTATAGCTTTAGTTTTTTAGATTTCTGGAACCGTGATGAAATTTAGAACAAGTTTGATGTTTACATTTTTGCAAATGGATGAGAGATGAAGGAGTTACAGGTTTGAAAGAAAATCATGTTGAAAGTTTGGCGCGAGGTTGAAGATGACACATGCCTAGGATTGGTTTTGTAATATATACTTATGGTTTTGTATTAATAAATGGGTGTATCACCACCCCGGTGGTTAAAGCGCACATCTGTTACCCTTGTGACCTGGTGATCCGCCGTCGCAGACGAATAAAAAACGAGTTACTTTAAAAAATGTAGTTTAGCGACAGTGACTCGAGTATCGTATCGCGAGGATTCTTGTATTCTTATTAACCAACATAAGTGATTACGGGGGATTTAATTTAGGATCAATTTTTAAAGAGCTGAGCAAATAAGTGATTAAAATAAGTGATTATAAAAATAAGTCGATCTACTATTTTTAGGTTCCTGCTAATCATTGGTTTTTAACTTACCAATTCCCTAAGCGGCTTCGACCTCTATTCGATTTCAATACCAATTGACAAGCGCAATAGATATAAAATAGATTAAATTCCCATTCCAAATTAAGCAAACGGATTAATACAATCGTGAATTAAGCAAACACGATATAAAATGCGATTTAACGACTAAGCGACGTAAACAACGATTAAAGATTAGGAATACAATCATACGGATTTAATCAAGATATTCCATGAAATAAAAGATTAAGCAAATGCAATTTCATAAAATAGAATTGAAAGAGAAACGAAATTGAATTGATGAGTTAAAAACCTCAAAGCATCGGAACACGATTACAGTAGATCAACTCTGGATGATTAGTTCTTCATTCAAGCGTAAAAGAAAAATTTATTTTTTCTGAATAATGAAAAGGTCAAAAAAAATTATTGTAGCGGCTGCTAGGTATAGCAAGGACAAGGATTCGGTTCATAACCCAACTGGGTCGAAAATATAACCCAGGTCCAAAATAAATGACCCAAAACTTAAATATAAAATGCTGCAACTTCAACGAATTTTATGGCCCTGCTACAGTACGATTCAGCTCTCGACTTTTGAATGAAAATCATAGCTCTTTCTTTTAGCTTTCCAACTACCGGTAGCATGCCTCATTCTGACTCCTATAGCTCAAGTTATGAATTTATTCGTGCAGACTGCTAATGCTGAAAATAAAGTGCGAAAATCAAATAAGAGTATAAATAAACTAAAATAGAAAAACACTATAAAATACAAAAATAAGCTAAACAAACCATGGAAATGCATAAGTACAATCATGGAAGAATGTGTATCAAAATGCACTGATCAAATTCCCCCACACTTGAACTTTTGCACTCCGAGCAAAATAAAATCAAAAGAAACACAATAGCATCATCAGTTACTCATTCTAGGCTACAAACTCTTCTTCGGTTAAGATTGCATACTAATCTTGCACACTAAGGATATCGTAGGAACACTAATCTTATCTCTTGAATATAAAAACCAATTCGAATCATATTATTATGTCAAAGCCTAACTTACTCATCCTCCTTTTTGCTCTTTTTTATTCAGGCACAATCACATTAAGCCCGTTATCTCCACACACTCATAGTAAAGCGACCGGTTAGTAACTTTGATCCTTTTTGCACGGGGTTCTGGTACTTACGTGGCATAACCCTTTTCTTACTCAGTTGTAGTTGCGGGGGATCAGACCGTAAACCTCCCTACCAAGTTCAGCACCAGAAACCGCTGAACCTACTAACAACGAGTCTTATTATCAACTTTTTTTTGTAGGTTCTATGATTATTGGGTTAAGTGACCGGGTGAGGGTCACCAAACTTAGAAGACGCATTCATTTTTCTTTCCTTTTTTTTCAAATAAAACTTGGATCACTCACTTATTTTCATCGGCTTCCCTGTGTAGAGTGCATGTGAGATGGTACTGACTGCTGAAATAAACTACTCAAGAGCTATTAAAAGATGAGAATTCAAGGCTACGTCATAATAAAAATTCAATTAACTTCCATATGCATGAGACTTACAGTGTTAAGATGATACTAATCTTGTGAACTTTTCCCAAGTCTCCAAAACTAACCTCAAATTAATCTATAACCCAAAACTTTCAAAAAGATGCATATTTTTTTATAACTGAAAACAAAACAACAAAACAGAGAACAAAAGAAAATAAAACAAAGGATTCCCTCCCCCACACTTAAAGCAAGCATTGTCCTCAATAAAAGAAACAAGCATAAAATAAGAGAGAGGAGAGAGAGGAAAGAACACACCTGAGGAGTCAAGGCGGATAGATGATCACATAAGTAGCCTTTCCCAATGAGAGATCTTATACATTCTCTTCTTCCAAAGTGGGGCTCTCATAGAGTAGCTTTGGATAATGTCCATTGAACTTGAAATTTTTATTAGTGCCTTCGTCTTTTATTCCAGGATCAAAGAATAATCTTTGATAAGTAAAAGTGTTGAACAGGGATGTGATCATGATCTCATCTTTCACAATATCAAGGATCAAAAGGTTATGGGGTTGCCTCACTGCTTTTGCTACATCTTCAAGTGAGATCCTATGCATACACATGGACGGACTAATATCATAAATATCATCCAAGATCCATCCAATTCCTTTCTTATGCTTCTTCAATACTTGTGAAAATTTACTTTCTTGATCAAAATAAAGTTTAGAAAAAATTATAACCGGAAGTTTTCCATTCATCTCTAAATAAGCATATTTAAGATTTTCAGGAATTAGTTTCAACTCTCGGGAAGGTGGTTGTTCGATGGATGATTTGTTTCAGGCAGCCAGAGTGTCGAGAGCTTCACCCACATGAACAACTTCATTTGCAACCTCATCTACAATAAAAATATCAACTTGCAAGGCAGCCTCAATTTCAGCACAAACAGAGCAAATTTTAATATCAGTACAAACATCACAAGAGTAAACATCATCTAAATTAGATAATGATGGAAAATCAGCTGCAAATAAATCAGTACAAGTATGACCAACAGTCTCAGAAATCAACTCTATTGGAAAAACAAAATTCTCTTCCAAGGGTTGTTGGTTAGATCCTTGAGCTTGTTGCATGATATTCATCAAAGAAGCAAGTTGTTCAATTTGTGTTTGCAAAGTCTGGAGAGTAGAATCTATTTGTTGTTCATATTGGAGATTATTTGCAGCCATTTGTTTAACAATGTCCTTTAGCGAAGGTTCAGAAGGTGTTGAGCACACACCTGGAATTCCTTCAGATTATGCGGATCCTCACCTGTAAGACTATTAAGCTTTAATAACAAGTGTATTAAATTAGATTTCGATTCAGTAGGTGCATCGGCTGCAAGATAGTCAATACATACACCATTATAGTTCACATCAGGGGCAACCAACTGCCTCAAAGTTCTTTGTTCAGCCATGTTATCAACAAATACAGAAATATCAATTATGTCTCAAATAGGCAGAAACAAATAGAAAGAGGGAAAATGATGAAAATAAATTCAGAAAATAAAAAAAAACATCGAAATTAATCTAATGAAGTAAAATAAGAATTTTGAGATTTTTTTTGAATTTTTTCGACACTATGAAAACAATAAACAATTAATTAAAAATAGAAAAAAGAGGAATTTGCGATTTTGAGGGCCAAAGTCTTTTAGAATTATATTCTAAAAGAGTACTGTTCTTTGATTTATTTCTAAACTTCTGGAAAAAATTCGGAGCAAGTCGAAACAGTAGGTTTCAAACATACCTGGTACGCTGAAAAACTGTACTCCAACCGAAATTGCAACCCTGAAAATCAACAAACACAACAAAACAACAAAAAAAATGAAGAAAAAAAAACAAGAACACTAAACCTATGACTATAATAACAGTTAATATAAACAAGAATCCCCGACAACAACGCCAATTTTGATTCGCTGTCGCAAACGAATAAAAAACGAGTTACTTTAAAAAAATGTAGTTTAGCGACATTGACTCGAGTATCGTATCGCGAGGATTCTTGTATTGTTATTAACCAACATAAGTGATTATGGGGGATTTAATTCAGGATCAATTTTTAAAGAGTCGAGCAAATAAGTGATTAAAATAAGTGATTATAAAAATAAGTCGATCTACTGTTTTCAGGTTCCTGCTAATCATTGGTTTTTAACTTACCAATTCCATAAGCGGCTTCCACCTCTATTCGATTTCAATACCAATTGACAAGTGCAATAGATATAAAATAGATTGAACTCTCATTCCGAATTAAGCAAACGGATTAATACAATCGTGAATTAAGCAAACACGATATAAAATGCGATTTAACGACTAAGCGACGTAAACAACGATTAAAGATTAGGAATACAATCATACGGATTTAATCAATACATTCCATGAAATAACAGATTAAGCAAATGCAATTTCATAAAATAGAATTGAAAGAGAAACGAAATTGAATTGTTAAATTAAAAACCTCAAAGCATCGGAACACGATTACAGTAGATCAACTCTGGATGATTAGTTCTTCATTCAAGCGTAAAAGCAAAATTTATTTTTTCTGAATAATGAAAAGGTCAAAAAAAATTACTGTAGCGGATGCTAGGTATAGCAAGGACAAGGATTCGGTTCATAACCCAACTGGGTCAAAAACATAACCCAGGCCCAAAACAAATGACCCAAAACTTTAATATAATATGATGCAACTTCAACGAATTTTATGACCCTGCTAAAGTCCGATTCAGCTCTTGACTTTTGAATGAAAATCATAGCTCTTTCTCTTAGCTTTCCAACTACTGGTAGCATGCCTCATTCCGACTCATGTAGCTCAAGTTATGAATTTATTCGTGCAGACTGCTAATGCTGAAAATAAAGTGCGAAAATCAAATAAGACTAGAAATAAACTAAAATAGAAAAACACTATAAAATACAAAAATAAGGTAAACAAACCATGAAAATGCATAAGTACAATCATGGAAGAATGTGCACCAAAATGCACTGATCACCTGGGTTCGAGTCCCAACAGTCCTTTTAGCATTTTTCACATCATTTTTGTAACTTCCAGTGCGCGTTTGGGCCTCCCCATGCTGGGCCAAGTACATTTTTACTTTAACACACCTCTCTGGCTACTCACATCAACGCAGACCCAACTTGCATATTTTTATTTTGTTTATTTTTTCTGATAAAACAAACTTGGGCCTAACTCAACAAAAAAACTGTTTTGCTTTTAAACCACCTATTCCACTTTCCAAACCCCCTGACTTTAATTTTATATTCTTATTTTATTTTATTTTTCTTTATCATTTTTATTTTTATTATTATTATTATTTTTATTAATCAAAAATACCAAAAACATATTATATTTATTATTTAGATACTTTAGTTAATTTTTATTTCTTTTAAACAAAAGACCAAAAATATTTTCTTACCGAATTTAATTTCTTTTTTTCAGTTAAATCAATTTAGTCTTAGATTTATTTTAATTCTCTTTGTATATTAATTAACTTAGAATTTAGGATTTTTAATTAATCTCTTTTTATTAAGTTTAACTAGGTTAAAACTTTTTTATAAAACCCTAAGAACTTGTTTTTTTTTCTAAATCAATTTAGGTTAGTTTATTTGAATTAATTACTTATTTCTTTTTATTTAGCTTAATTAGAATTAAAACCCCTTTCAAAAACTCAAACAAAAACAATTTCTTTTTCCTTGTATATTATCTTACATTATTGTACATTTTATTCTTGCAATATTCAATATGGTTGTAATAGTAAAATAGGATTTTAATAGTTGTCACTCCCCATTTGTAAATTGTATCCCCATCCCCCAAATGATGTAATAGTGTAGAATTTATATTTCCACAATTTATCGTTTTCAATATAAATGTTAGTAATTAGGGTTTGTATGACAAGTCCTAAAATCAACAAGTAGAAACCCTAATTCAAAGACAAAGAGCATGAAAACAAACACTTTACACACTTGCACCTCTAGGGTTAACCCACACATGTTGCCTTGGAATAAAAACAGTTATGTCCCTTGAATGTGGGATACTTTAGCAATGAACATCAAATACAAGATCATAGTCCTTCGATGATCCTTAAAATGTTGCCTTCGGTAAATGATCTTAGGCCCTTACAACAAATTGCTAAGGTATTCTACAATGTTGCCTTCTATGACTATACAATGACCCACACCTGTCCCTTCACATCCAATGATTGGGATTCTTACCAATCAATGGTAAGATAGAAATATCTAAATGACGAGAAAATGAACAAAGACTTTTTGACTAGGTAGAACGCTCATAGTTGATTGCTCACAACCATTTTCAAAACATCTCTCAAAACACACCAACACTTTCAAATGAAATATTTTCAAAAATCAACACTTTGTATACATTTTTATAGAGACGAGAATCATTTCAAAGTTCACCTAAACAAAGTCACTTTCAAAAATACTTTCAAAAACATCACAAACACATTTTAAACAAAGAATTTCAAAGTGAGCTAGCAACTAAGAGCCCATTGATAATCACAGATGAAAAGGGTGCTAACACCTTCCCTTTTCATAACCTACCCTTAGACAGTGCTATCCCATTATTAGTCAGTAGATAGCCCTACCGTTGAATGTTTTAAGGGACAAGTGAGGGTCATCGTACAGTCATAAAGGCAACTCGTAGGCCATTTTAGTAATTTTATCGTAAGGGACTAGATTGTATACTGAAGGCAGCATCGAAGGGTCATTGAGGGACTACGATCTTTTTAACCGAGGCTCTTTGCTAAAGTGTTCCATGTTTAAGGGACATTACTGTTTTTATGAAGGCAACAAGTGGAGGTACCTTAGAGATGTGTGTGTGTGTGTGTGTGTGCGAAGTGTGTTATGTTTTTTTTTATTTATCTTTAAATATTTAGGTTTTCTATTATTTTTTTTTTCAAATCTTATCATGCAATCTTATTAAGCATATATCTAGCAGTTAAATATATCAGTACGGAAAATAAAGTGTGGAAATTTGAATCTACGCTATTACAATGCTTCGGGATGGGGGCAATTACAAACCAAAAATGGGGGGAGGAAAAGGAAAAGGTCCTAATTTAACTATTATATCCCATGTGCAAATACATAATATTTATGAAAATAATAATGCGGATAAATAAATAAACACGCGTAGAAAAGAAAGCCCTAAAAATTTCTAAGTGGTAATAAAAGAAATTTTTTTTGTTTTTTTATTTAGGAGAAATAATGATTAAGTTAATGGAAAACCTAATTCTAATTGATTAATTAATAAAAGAAAGTGATTAAAAATTATTAATTAAAATTAGTTTAATTAATAAAAATCTAAGCCTAATTATTTTTTGTGATTTTTGATTTTATGATTTTTGTTATAAACAATAATTAAAGAAAAGTTAAATAAATAAAGTGAAAAAAAGAAAAATAGGAAATGGGCATGCAGTAATAGTAATTAGGGGGGTGAGATTTGAAAATTGTTAGGCCCAATAAGGGTTGAACCCAATAGTTGTGTGTAATTTGGTGTGAGTAGCCCATGAAGGTCCATGATGGGGATTGTGATACGGTGGGAGAACTGACTTGAGGTTTTGCATTTGTATTCACACTTGTTCGGTTTAGCAAGAGTCGCCACCGACTTTTTATTTTATCCTAAAGGAAAGGTTAAAAAGCACAGGAAAAACCTTTGAGATGTTTTTATGGGTTCGGGGGGTAGATTATGAAAAGGGAAGGTGCTAGCACCCTTTTCATCCATGGTTATCCATGGGCTCTTAGTTACTTGTTTTAGATCACTTGCCTTGATTTTCAATTGTGTGAAATGGTCCTTTGTATGTGTGGTTTTGAAAATGTTTTGAAAAAGATGCCTTGTCTAGGCAACCATTGTAACAATTCTTTACTCGAATGTTTTACAAAGGTGTTTGTCTTTTTGAAAAGATGTTTCAATGTTTTTGAAAGTTTGTTTTTGAAAGTTGTGTTGTGGAGTGTGTTTTGAAAGTAGACAAGTGTGTTTTTCAAGTTTGATCAAGTAACTAAGAGTTGTCTACCCCTAAATTTACTCAAAGATCTTTCTCATGTTTTAACCCTTTTAACAGTGTTGTTTCACCATTGTATTTGGAGAACAACCTTGTGTTAGGATGTTTAACGGGACGGGCGCGGGTCATTGTTTAGACCATGAATGCAATAGTGTCAAGTGTCTTTGGCAATTTTCTTGAGGGACTATGATCATTTTATTTAGGCAACTTCGAAAGCGTCATCGAGGGACTGTGATCATTTGATTTGTTTTTGTTTTGCCAAAGAACTCAACATGCAAACATGGCCTTTTTTGGAAGGCAACGAGTGGAGGAACCCTAGGGGTGCAAGTGTGATTGGTGTATTTGATTTTCATGCATTTGTCTTGTATTAGGTTATCTAGCGGTTGATTTTGAATCTTCGCATACAAACCCTAATTACTATAAAGTATATAGAAAGCGATAAATTGCGGGAATTTAAAGTCTAAGCTATTACAAATAAGTATCCGGGGATGGGGGTACAAATGTTTACAAATGGGGATGAGTTTTATCAGGATAGTAGTGTCCAAATAATATTTACAACCAAATCGAATCGCATTCTCAATGTAAAAGTATAGCAAAGTATAAGAATCAAAGAGAAATAAAAGTATTGTGCAATGTATGTGATTATTTACAAATGATATAAATTGTTAACCTAATGTATTTATTAAGTATTTATTATCATTTTTTTGTGTTTTTGTTAATTAAGTATAAACAAAAGTTTTAATGAAAATAAAAAATTAACCTAATAAAAAAAATCTATTGTTTATGTATTTTGTTAATGTTTTAAAGTTTATGTAAAAAGATTTATTAAAAAGAGTTTTAAGACAAAAATCTATTAACCTAATTAAATCTAATATTTACATATTTCTTGTAAAATATAATAAACATTAAGAAAAGTTTTTTGTACAAAAATAAATATATTGTTTTTCTTAACAAAATAAATTGTATAAAAAAGATATAATGTGATAACAAAAAAAAAGAGTATTAGTTTAAATAAAAAAGGAGTTAAATGGGCTTTAGTATGTTAATATGAGGGGCAGGCCCAAGCAACAAGAACAAACAGACTTAAGCAAAAGAGGGGGGTGTATAGTCAAATGGGTTTAGGCGTTTTTGTGAGGGACAGGCCCAACGCATGCGTTTGACAAATTATTTTAGGGTTCATTTTGTTTGTTTCAGAAAAAGGGTTTGTGTCCTTGGAACGAACGGCGCCGCTTCCATCTTCTTCTTCGTTGTCTTCTTCATCTTTCTTGAGCCAAGCTACTGAACGAACATCCATGCCTCAGCTGCTAGAGCGCCGCCTCCACTTCCTTCTCTCCATGGTCATACCCAGGCGGTGATAAAAAGGTAATGATTTCTCTTTCGTCTTCGTGTTTTAGGGCTTTGGATTCTTGTCTCTTACATGTTATTAACTTTGGACACGTTTTTGATTTTTATGTTATTTGATATTTGTGTGAGGTGTTAAGGAGAAGGGAGGAGTTACTACCTTTGGAGAGGAGACGGAGGAGGACGGCGGCGCGTCTCAGGTGGCCGAGGCGTGGGGATCGGTGATGAGGCTTGCTGACTCCCTAGTATTTGTATCTTGCTTTTGTTTGGTTTTATGATGAACGCTTTCTGAAAACCCTGTAATAGTTGCTTCTTTTCCTCTTCTAAATGCTTGCCTCTGAATGCTTTCTTCTGAGTTGCTTTCTGGCTTTGTTGATATTGAAATGTTGATGTTGTTCTGATGACTGTATGCTTGTTTCACTTCTGATTTTTTTTCCTCTTTGGATCTTGGTGAGCTTTCAATGATGAGTTGTTTGAATCTGAGATCTTTGTTGGATATTGTTGTTTAGCCTATGATGAAGATATTCTGAGGCACTCATTTTTGTTGTTTGGATATCTGGACGTTTGGATTTTGAAAAAAGATTTGTTTTTGAGGTTTGCTTGGTTTGGTTGGTTGTACAGGCAGACTCTTGATTGTTTGAAGCTTAGCAGGTAGTTTGGTTTTTGTATGATTTGTTGGATTGAAGGCAGGTTGAATGTTATCACTTTTGACACTGAGTTGTTCAAGTTTTATGCTTGGCTTTGAGGTAGGTTTATTATACAGGCAGGCCTGTGGTATATGCAGGTTTGGAGTTTTGTTGGTACAGGCTTACTGTGTTTTGAGGCTTGTATATTGCAGGATGTGTTAGGCTTGAGGTTACAGGCTCATGGGCTTGTATCTGTAACAGGTTTTTTGATGAACAAGCTTTTTAGGCTTTATGTTTTTGACAGGCTTGAAAGGTTTTTGATACTGAGTTTGTTTGAAGGAAGTTTGTAAGCTTGGTGGTTTGTTTTCTTGAGGTAGCTTTTGCAATGTTACAGTTTTGTGATTTTAGGCAGGATGAAAACAGGTTGGAGGCAAGTTTTGTGTTATATTTTTCTTTATGTTTTTCTGCCTCCTCCCTTGACCATTCTGATCTGTTATCTTTATTTATCTTTAAGCCTGCAAATTGTAAGCCTCTCCACTTCTCTCTCTCTTTCTCTCTCCATAGAAAAAAGCATTGTTTATTGCTTAGACTGTACTTTTTCTGAAAAAGTGTTGGTTGGGAAATGATGAAGATTTTGAAATGTATGCTTGCAATGTTAGCTTTCCTCTGCATATTGTACTTTCCAGATTTCCTGCATTGCTTTGATATCTTCTTTGGACAGTTTTGACAGCTTTGACATTTTTTGGACAGTTTGGTTGACATTTTGAATTTGTGCAACTTGGTTTTGGCATTTCAGTTTGGTTTGCCTTTTTAGTTTGCAATTTGGTTTGAAATTATGCAGCTTGTTTTGGCATATTCAGTAGCTTGTCCCTTTTCATGTAGCTTGTTTGGCATTTCTTTATGCAGCCTTGTATTAATTCATATGCTTGCAAACTGTACTTTCTTTCCCTCTTTGTGAACCAAGAAGAGAGTCTTCTTGCGATTTGCAGAGAGGACGAACAAACTGATTCCGGCCAACACTTTTAATGATGAGTTTTTATGATTAACTGTCTGAGAATGCCTTTAATTTATCTGTACTGATTTCTTCCTTTTTTGTCTTTGCAGATAAATATCAGTTGAGCAATGGGGAGCAGCAGTAGAAGATGAAGATTTCCAGAGATTTAGGATATAGTTTTAAATTACTTTTAATCATTGTAATAATATTAATGTAAACAACTGTAAATAAATTTACAGTGTTCAAATAATATTTGTAACAAACAATTAAAAATGAATAAAAATCTTTCTTTGTCAGATATCTCTTTTAATTCTTCTGCATTTATTTATTTAATTACTTAAATTTCTTGAATTATAATAATTGGAAATTATCCAATAATTTTAACTTAGAAATTATAAATAATCAATAAACGTCTGGCGTTCCAAATAACCAAAAACATCGCACAGTTAAACAAACAAACATCCATATGTCCTTTATCTCACTGATCAAACTTAAACTTCAAACTTTCAATCAGAAGCCTCAACCCATGTCCCAGAGTCAATTGAAAAGAACTATAGAATTAATTCCTTCTGAGAATGCGTGCGCAAACCCTAATTCTTGATTTATTGTCAAAGAAGCGTCTGCCTGATCAAACCCTGAGCCAAACTCAACCAAATCACTAAAAACCCTAATAATCTGCTTGGACTGATTCAAAAGTTAATGGAAACCCTAATTTTGTCTGACTGATGAGAAAAGTCTATTTGACCGATTCTTAAGCCAGTCTAAAAAATCAGGAAAAAGCTCGAAGCTGTGATTTCTTGTGGAAAAGAGAGAGGGCAAATTTTGGGGTACAACAGTTGCCCCTGTTCAATCTTCTTGAACCTGAAGAGTTAGATTGGAAAGTTTGCCGTTCGCGACTTGAAGGTAAAAGGAGATTGGACACTAGAGTGCCCAAAAAATTTGCACTCGTCAAAGCGTAGTTTGAGGGAATGGTCTTAAAGATGCCATTTGGTGATGGGCTTAAAGATGCCATCTGGAGATGTGACAGGGGGATGGGCTTAGAGATGCCATCTGGAAATTGCTGGTAGGAGGATGGGCTTATAGATGCCATCTGAAGGTGATTGTATCTTGTTGGAGATGGGCTTTTAGATGCAATCTAAGAATGTTTGTTGAACTGTATGTCGTTGGTGAGTGGGTGAGTATCAGAAAGGTGTCCATGTTTGGAACGTCTCTGAACTGGGGGTCTGAATAAGCAATAGATTGACATCCATGTTTGGAGAATCTGTAAACTGTTTTCAGTAGTTGAATCTGAACAAGTGATAGATTAACATCCGTGTTTGGAGAATCCGTAAACTGTTTTCAGAAGTCTTGAATCTGAACAAGCGATAGATTAACATCCGTGTTTGGAGAATCCGTAAACTGTTTTCAGAAGTCTTTGGATTGAGCAAGGAACCGGTGTAGGGTTGCCTAATGATGAGTCCGTTTAAAACTGCATCTTGGAAAGAAGGAACCGGTGTAGGGTTGCCTCATGATGGTCAAGTAGATAATTGTCCTGTCTGGTTTCAGGTATTGATCTCTGACCTGAGAAAGAAAGATAGTTTTCCTGGCTTGTTACAGGTTTTGATCTTCAATCTCTACAGGTATTGTGATGTCGGGAATGGGCTTACGGATGCCATTGAGAAATGATTGTTGAATTGCTTTTGGATGAGTGACAGAACTACATCCGAATCTGGATCGTATCCGGACTGTATTTGAATGAATCTGGAATAAGTATCAGAATGTCGCCATATCTGGGTCACATCTGAACTATATCTGGAAGGAATCTGGAATAAGTATCAGAATGTCGCCATGTCTGGGTCACATCTAAACTATCTCTGAATGAATCTGGAATAAGTATCAGAATGTCGCCATGTCTGGGTCACATCTGAACTATCCCTGGAAGGAATCTCGGAAGATGATGATCTTTGTCTGTTGATTGATCTTTCCTGAAAAGGTAAAGAGTTAGTTGTATGCAATGTCATGATGTAATGAATTGTACTTCATCAATGTTTATGATATGAATGGATGCGCATGTAAGCTGAGTAGCTATCTCGCTGAGGAAGACGAATCCTGGGTAATGAAATCTTTGACTGCTGCTGGGGAAAGTAAATCCTTGACTGCTGCAGGGGATTGTTGGAAATGAGAAGTCCTGGAACCACTGTTGGGGGATCAGGAGCTCGAGTTGTATGCCAATCTACTGGGGATTCCTGTCCTGAGGAGATCTTCACTGGGGAATATCTGAATATCATGTGAGGAACTGAGAATGAGAGACTTCACTCTGCTTGGGGAATTAAGAATTCTGTGGAGAATATGTTTATTCCAAAAGGGGATGAAGGAATCTTTGACGACTGCTACTCCAAAAGGTGATGAAGGAATCTTTGACGACTACTACTCCAAAAGGTGATGAAGGAATCTTTGACGACTACTACTCCAAAAGGTGATGAAGGAATCTTTTGGCGATTACTACTCCAAAAGGTGATGAAGGAATCTTTGACGACTACTACTCCAAAAGGTGATGAAGGAATCTTTGACGATTACTACTCCAAAAGGTGATGAAGGAATCTTTGACGACTACTACTCCAAAAGGTGATGAAGGAATCTTTGACGATTACTACTCCAAAAGGTGATGAAGGAATCTTTGACGACCACTACTCCAAAAGGTGATGAAGGAATCTTTGACGATTACTACTCCAAAAGGTGATGAAGGAATCTTTGACGACTACTACTCCAAAAAGGTGATGAAGGAATATTTGACGATTACTACTCCAAAAAGGCGATGAAGGAATCTTGGACGATTACTACTCCAAAAAGGTGATGAAGGAATCTTTGATGACTACTACTCCAAAAATGTGATGAAGGAATCTTTGACGACTACTACTCCAAAAAGGTGATAAAGGAATCTTTGACGACTACTACTCCAAAAGGTAATGAAGGAATCTTTGACGATTACTACTCCAAAAGGTGATGAAGGAATCTTTGACGATTACTACTCCAAAAAGGTGATGAAGGAATCTTGGACGACTACTACTCCAAAAGGTGATGAAGGAATCTTTGACGATTACTACTCCAAAAGGTGATGAAGGAATCTTTGACGACTACTACTCCAAAAGGTGATGAAGGAATCTTTGACGATTACTACTCCAAAAGGTGATGAAGGAATCTTTGACGACTACTACTCCAAAAAGGTGATGAAGGAATCTTTGACGATTACTACTCCAAAAAGGCGATGAAGGAATCTTGGACGATTACTACTCCAAAAAGGCGATGAAGGAATCTTGGACGATTACTACTCCAAAAAGGTGATGAAGGAATCTTTGACGACTACTACTCCAAAAAGGTGATGAAGGAATCTTTGACGACTACTACTCCAAAAAGGTGATGAAGGAATCTTTGACGACTACTACTCCAAAAGGTGATGAAGGAATCTTTGACGACTACTACTCCAAAAGGTGATGAAGGAATCTTTGACGATTACTACTCCAAAAGGGTGATGATAACCTTTACCTTGAGATTGACATTCGAATGCCCCAAGTGATGGAGATGGAGACCTGCCCCAGGTTACTCTGCAAATTGAGAGATTTTTTTTTTTGAAATCTTGACTGGACTGCCCCAAGTTAAATGGACTTGGAAAGATTTGTTGAAATATTGAATGGACTGCCCCAGGTTAATTGAACTTTGAAAGATCTGTTGAAACCTTGACTGGACTGCCCCAGGTTAACTGAACTTTTGAAAGATATGTTGAAACCTTGACTGGACTGCCCCAGGTTAACTGAACTTTTGAAAGATCTGTTGAAACCTTGACTGGACTGCCCCAGGTTAACTGAACTTTTGAAAGATCTGTTGAAACCTTGACTGGACTGCCCCAGGTGTGCTGAACTTTTGAAAGATCTGTTGAAACCTTGACTGGACTGCCCCAGGTGTGCTGGATAGTGACATGTCATGCCCCTTGTTGATAGGAGATTTTTGTAATGGACGTGTCGTCCTTTTCGAAGTGATTTTGTTCATTGAGAGAGCTTTCGTTCATCGGATATTCGTTGTGTGAATTTCTCCGCTGTCAAACAAATAGCCAAATGCAAACAGTGATATTCAAGTAATGCAAAGTTTATGTTTGTCTTGAAGTTTTGAGAAAATGCGTTTTTTAGCAGAAAACTTTTTATAAGACAAAATCAACACAAGATTTAGAGCAAAGCCTTACAGGAGTCAGGATACCTTTTGTAACAGTATGCTTTCGAACTAACCCATGCTTCAATTAGGACTTTTGCAGGGTTGTAACGTGGCTTGGTTCATGGTTTAAGAAACAAAGGATAAAGGCTCAAAGTATATTTGTACCCACCCACTCTTCGTGATGTCCTTCAATCCTAGACTCAGTTAATTGTGCGTCGAACTCTATTCGAATTTGGAACGACTTTTTGGTGATGGTTCACACCAATTGAATTTTATGGGAAGGCAGTCATTTTTGCAACATTTTTCATGTTGCTTAAGGATCTGTAGTGACCTCGTTCTTTTGATTTGTTATCCCTAACTTTTGCCTGACTGTTCCTGTTTTCGAGATCACAGTCAGTGGGATGCCCCAGCTTTCTTAAGCCTCTTTTGTAGGTTTTGGCTCAGTGGGCTTTTTCTTTTTTGAGATATAATGACTGCCTATGAGATAAGGAACCATCACTGTCTTTTGATTCCAGAGGAATGCTTTTCTCTTTTTTTGATGCCGTTCGTTGTATTACGAACTGAGAGTTTGCGACTTTAATGCGCACCTTTTTTGGATTAACTGAGAGACTACCCTTCCCCAGGTTTAAATCAAAGGTTTTAATTTGTTTAGAACAGAAAACTCCTACTTCTTTGGCTCTAAGGGGTTGACTAGGGATTATCTTCCTTATAACTCCAGTGTTTGGGATTTGAAAGAAATGTCTGTACATCATCAGCAAGGTCTGTTCAAAAGCATACTGTATGAGATTATGGCATTGTTTCGTCATCCTCCCTCTAAAGGCTTGCAGCTTTTTATCAAGAGTTAAATATCATAAAGAAAGCATAAGAGTAGTGAAAACGAATGGATGAATTCAAGACAAACATATGCAATGCATTAATGAAACAGAGTTTGACATTAACAGATAATTGTCTGAATAACAAAAGAAATTACAACTTGAAAATTCAAATGAAACAAAGACATTCTCAATGATTTGGCATAGGAGCAGTGATTATGCTAGAGTCTCCGGAGGGTCAAACTCGATCTCCTTGGCATCAATCATGTCTTGAATCTTGTTCTTCAAAGTCCAATAGTTGTCGGTGTCATGTCCAGGACTGTCAGAATGGTAGGCACATCTCCCGCTCGGGTTATACTTAGAAGAGGAAGTATCAGGATTTTGAGGAGGATCCTTTAGCGTGATTAACTTCAACTTCAGCAAATGTTGTAACGCTTGAGACAAAGGCATGTTGATGTTAGTATACTGCCTTTCTTGATATCTTACCCTACGCCTCTTGCCCCGTCTTTGTTGAACAATCGTGGGATCAGAGATCAGGATTGCCCCTACATGACGACCCTTTTGACCAGTCACTGCATTGGACTCTTTCTTCCCATTGTGGGGGATTTTCTGAGCATCAGAGGGAGTAGCTCCTTGGATCTTCCCACTTTTGATGCCAGCTTAGACCCTTTCGCCGGTCAGTACTAGCTCAGTGAATCCGGTTGAGGAGCTTCCGATTAAGTGATTGAAGAAAGGCCCTGTCAAAGTTCCCATGAAGATGTCAATCAGCTCTCTGTCAGTTAAAGGGGGTTGCACCCTACCAGCCAGATCTCTCCACTTTTGAGCTTATCCTTTGAAGCTCTCTTCGGAACCCATGGTCATGTTCTGCAATTGCACACGAGTTGGTGCAAGATCAACATTGTATTGATACTGTTTGTAAAAAGCCATAGCTAAATCTTCCCAGGTGTGGATGTGAGAACTCTCCAATTGATAGAACCACTCGAGTTGAGCCCCTACCAGGCTTTCTTGGAAGAAATGGATCCAAAGCTTTGGATCAGTTGTGTATGGCTGAATCTTGCGGACATAAGATTTTAGATGCATCTTAGGGCAAGAGACTCCATCATACAGGGCCAAGGTAGGGACTTTGAACTTTGGAGGGATGACCAATCCAGAAACTAAACCCATATCTCCTAAATCTAAGCCAGGTATTTGTTGAATCTCCATAGCAATGAGGCGATCCTCCAACTGTTTGTACTTGTCATTAGCGGGAGGATATTGTTCCTCGGAGTAGTCAGCTTCAGCATCATTGATCTCCAAATTGTGGTCTTCTTCAAGACTGACCCCCATGCTGGGTGGAGTTGAAAGATCTAGGGTTTTAGGTCTTCTGCTCAAGTTCAGGATGCCCGCTGCTTTCTTGGACTTCTTCTTCTTGTCCTTGAGAAGGAGAGCTTTCAGGTCTTCTTGCCCTTTACCCATAGCCAGAAGCATTTGTTGGAATTGAGCGTTTTGAGCTTGGAGATCTTTCACCGTTTGTTCCATATCCATCTTACTGAAATAAACAGTAGGAAGATAAGGAGACCTGTATGGGAGAAACCTGTTATGCAATGATATTTATGATATATGTATGCAATATTTTCAAGGATCTCTTGGGGTAAACACAAGAGAATGTTAGAGGTTGAACTTCGATCTTTGATTGGAGAACCTTGTAGTGGTGGATGTCTTTCCACGAGAATCAAGCTCACCGTGTCAAGTGGGTCATAGCCCCTGATTCAAGTTGTTGCACTTGATCTTTGATGGCATTTGTTTAGAGGAAAACCTCTTGCCCCTTGGTAGACGTCTGGTTCAACGTGACCCTGCATCAAAAGACCCTCGAGATCCTTGAAATGGTTATTAAAAATGCTATGGTATGATGTTATGATGTTATGTGCATGTATGCAAAAGCAAGTAAGTGTATATACAGGTAATCATATTCACACAAAGCAAACAAGTACTTAGGTTTAGGCTTGCATGGGGTTCATAGGTAAGTACCATCTTGAAGTTAGTTGGCTCATCCTGTCCTAAAATAGAAACCGGGTTCTAAGGAGCTCAATATCATTGGATTATTTTCTGTGTTCATTGTTTTGATTTAGCCACTTAACTGATGACCAAAATATTCCAAGAAAACAATCCTCAATGAGTGTAGTATCGAGTATCTACTAACTTTGGACTGCACCAAAGTCGGTCATCTCACTACCCCTAAAAAGGCTAAGATGGTCAATTAAGGTTCTAAGAGTTCGTTAGTGCTTCATGACATCACTCAGCGGACCCGTATTCTCCTTGACTACTCAAGGGCTACCGGTACTCACAAATATGTCACACTAACATAGCTTACTGCTTTAACCATGTCGGTATACCCCGCACAATTCCCTCACAACTTTATTGTTATTTACCTAAAAAGGTGCCCCCAAATCCGGGTGTAGGATTTACAACAAACCCAAACAAGGAACCAAAAAGTAAAGCAATCAAAGCAATCAAAGCAAGTATGTAAAGGTGATCTAAACCCTAAGGTAACCCCACTTGATACTTATTCCCCAGCAGAGTCGCCAGTTCTATGATACGGTGGGAGAACTGACTTGAGGTTTTGCGTTTGTATTCGCACTTGTTCGGTTTAGCAAGAGTCGCCACCGACTTTTTATTTTATCCTAAAGGAAAGGTTAAAAAGCACAGGAAAAACCTTTGAGATGTTTTCGTGAGTTCGGGGGGTAGATTATGAAAAGGGAAGGTGCTGGCACCCTTTTCATCCATGGTTATCCATGGGCTCTTAGTTACTTGTTTTAGATCACTTGCCTTGATTTTCAATTGTGTGAAATGGTGCTTTGTATGTGTGGTTTTGAAAATGTTTTGAAAAAGATGCCTTGTCTAGGCAACCATTGTAACAATTCTTTACTCGAATGTTTTACAAAGGTGTTTGTCTTTTTGAAAAGATGTTTCAATGTTTTTGAAAGTTTGTTTTTGAAAGTTGTGTTGTGGAGTGTGTTTTGAAAGTAGGCAAGTGTGTTTTGCAAGTTTGATCAAGTAACTAAGAGTTGTCTACCCCTAAATTTACTCAAAGATCTTTCTCATGTTTTAACCCTTTTAACAGTGTTGTTTCACCATTGTATTTGGTGAACAACCTTGTGTTAGGATGTTTAACGGGACGGGCGCGGGTCATCGTTTAGACCATGAATGCAATAGTGTCAAGTGTCTTTGGCAATTTTCTTGAGGGACTATGATCATTTTATTTAGGCAACTTCGAAAGCGTCATCGAGGGACTATGATCATTTGATTTGTTTTTGTTTTGCCAAAGAACTCAACATGCAAACATGACCTTTTTTGGAAGGCAACGAGTGGAGGAACCCTAGGGGTGCAAGTGTGATTGGTGTATTTGATTTTCATGCATTTGTCTTGTATTAGGTTATCTAGCGGTTGATTTTGAATCTTCGCATACAAATCCTAATTACTATACAGTATATAGAAAGCGATAAATTGCGGGAATTTAAAGTCTAAGCTATTACAAATAAGTATCCGAGGATGGGGGTATAAATGTTTACAAATGGGGATGATTTTTATCAGGATAGTAGTGTCCAAATAATATTTACAACCAAATCGAATCGCATTCTCAATGTAAAAGTATAGCAAAGTATAAGAATCAAAGAGAAATAAAAGTATTGTGCAATGTATGTGATTATTTACAAATGATATAAATTGATAACCTAATGTATTTATTAAGTATTTATTATCATTTTTTTGTGTTTTTGTTAATTAAGTATAAACAAAAGTTTTAATGAAAAGAAAAAATTAACCTAATAAAAAAATCTATTGTTTATGTATTTTGTTAATGTTTTAAATTTTATGTAAAAAGATTTATTAAAAAGAGTTTTAAGACAAAAATCTATTAACCTAATTAAATCTAATATTTACATATTTCTTGTAAAATATAATAAACATTAAGAAAAGTTTTTTGTACAAAAATCAATATATTTTTTTTCTTAACAAAATAAATTGTATAAAAAAAGATATAACGTGATAACAAAAAAAGAAGAGTATTAGTTTAAATAAAAAAGGAGTTAAATGGGCTTTAGTATGTTAATATGAGGGGCAGGCCCAAGTAACAAGAACAAACAGACTTAAGCAAAAGGGGGGGGGGGGTGTATAGTCAAATGGGCTTAGGCGTTTTTGTGAGGTACAGGCCCAACGCATGCGTTTGACAAATTATTTTAGGGTTCATTTTGTTTGTTTCAGAAAAAGGGTTTGTGTCCTTGGAACGAACGGCGCCGCTTCCATCTTCTTCTTCGTTGTCTTCTTCATCTTTCTTGAGCCAAGCTACTGAACGAACATCCATGCCTCAACTGCTAGAGCGCCGCCTCCACTTCCTTCTCTCCATGGTCATACCCAGGCGGTGATAAAAAGGTAATGATTTCTCTTTCGTCTTCATGTTTTAGGGCTTTGGATTCTTGTCTCTTACATGTTATTAACTTTGGACACGTTTTTGATTTTTATGTTATTTGATATTTGTGTGAGGTGTTAAGGAGAAGGGAGGAGTTACTACCTTTGGAGAGGAGACGGAGGAGGACGGCGGCGCGTCTCAGGTGACCGAGGCGTGGGGACCAGTGATGAGGCTTGCTGACTCCCTGATATTTGTATCTTGCTTTTGTTTGGTTTTATGATGAACGCTTTCTGAAAACCCTGTAATAGTTGCTTCTTTTCCTCTTCTAAATGCCTGCCTTTGAATGCTTTCTTCTGAGTTGCTTTCTGGCTTTGTTGATATTGAAATGTTGATGTTGTTCTGATGACTGTATGCTTGTTTCACTTCTGATTTTTTTCCTCTTTGGATCTTGGTGAGCTTTCAATGATGAGTTGTTTGAATCTGAGATCTTTGTTGGATATTGTTGTTTAGCCTATGATGAAGATATTCTGAGGCACTCATTTTTTTGTTTGGATATCTGGACGTTTGGATTTTGAACAAAGATTTGTTTTTGAGGTTTGCTTGGTTTGGTTGGTTGTACAGGCAGACTCTTGATTGTTTGAAGCTTAGCAGGTAGTTTGGTTTTTGTATGTTTTGTTGGATTGAAGGCAGGTTGAATGTTATCAGTTTTGACACTGAGTTGTTCAAGTTTTGTGCTTGGCTTTGAGGTAGGTTTATTATACAGGCAGGCCTGTGGTATATGCAGATTTGGAGTTTTGTTGGTACAGGCTTACTGTGTTTTGAGGCTTGTATATTGCAGGATGTGTTAGGCTTGAGGTTACAGGCTCATGGGCTTGTATCTGTAACAGGTTTTTTGATTAACAAGCTTTTTAGGCTTTATGTTTTTGATAGGCTTGAAAGGTTTTTGATACTGAGTTTGTTTGAAGGCAGTTTGTAAGCTTGATGGTTTGTTTTCTTGAGGTAGCTTTTGCAATGTTACAGTTTTGTGATTTTAGGCAGGATGAAAACAGGTTGGAGGCAAGTTTTGTGTTATATTTTTCTTTATGTTTTTCTGCCTCCTCCCTTGACCATTTTGATCTGTTATCTTTATTTATCTTTAAGCCTGCAAACTGTAAGCCTCTCCACTTCTCTCTCTCTCTTTCTCTCTCCATAGAAAAAAGCATTGTTTATTGCTTAGACTGTACTTTTTCTGAAAAAGTGTTGGTTGGGAAATGATGAAGATTTTGAAATGTATGCTTGCAATATTAGCTTTCCTCTGCATATTGTACTTTCCAGATTTCCTGCATTGCTTTGATATCTTCTTTGGACAGTTTTGACAGCTTTGACAGTTTTTGGACAGTTTGGTTGACATTTTGAATTTGTGCAACTTGGTTTTGGCATTTCAGTATGGTTTGCCTTTTCAGTTTGCAATTTGGTTTGAAATTATGCAGCTTGTTTTGGCATATTCAGTAGCTTGTCCCTTTTCATGTAGCTTGTTTGGCATTTCTTTATGTTGCCTTGTATTAATTCATATGCTTGCAAACTGTACTTTCTTTCCCTCTTTGTGAACCAATAAGAGAGTCTTCTTGCGATTTGCAGAGAGGACGAACAAACTGATTCCGGCCAACACTTTTAATGATGAGTTTTTATGATTAACTGTCTGAGAATGCCTTTAATTTATCTGTACTGATTTCTTCCTTTTTTTTTGTCTTTGCAGATAAATATCAGTTGAGCAATGGGGAGCAGCAGTAGAAGATGAAGATTTCCAGAGATTTAGGATATAGTTTTAAATTACTTTTAATCATTGTAATAATATTAATGTAAACAACTGTAAATAAATTTACAGTGTTCAAATAATATTTGTAACAAACAATTAAAAATGAATAAAAATCTTTCTTTGTCAGATATCTCTTTTAATTCTTCTGCATTTATTTATTTAATTACTTAAATTTCTTGAATTATAATAATTGGAAATTATCCAATAATTTTAACTTAGAAATTATAAATAATCAATAAACGTCCGGCATTCCGAATAACCAAAAACATTGCACAGTTAAACAAACAAACATCCATATGTCCTTTATCTCACTGATCAAACTTAAACTTCAAACTTTCAATCAGAAGCCTCAACCCATGTCCCAGAGTCAATTGAAAAGAACTGTAGAATTAATTCCTTCTGAGAATGCGCGCGCAAACCCTAATTCTTGATTTATTGTCAAAGAAGCGTCTGCCTGATCAAACCCTGAGCCAAACTCAACCAAATCACTAAAAACCCTAATAATCTGCTTGGACTGATTCAAAAGTTAATGGAAACCCTAATTTTGTCTGACTGATGAGAAAAGTCTGTTTGACCGATTCTTAAGCCAATCTAAAAAATCAGGAAAAAGCCCGAAGCTGTGATTTCTTGTGGAAAAGAGAGAGGGAAAATTTTTGGGTACAACAGGGATGCATTCCTGAGGCGTAGGATCTGTATCCATTAGAATCTGATGGTCAGAGAGTGAGACACATGGTACGCGCGTGAGACAACTTGGCACCTGATCAACAATGAGAAAGATGAAAAGAATAAAACAAAAACTAGGAATCAAACCCAGATACATTAGCTTCATACCTGCACGCTTCACCACTACGCCATTTAACTCATTCGTTATTATAAACACAAAGAAATGTAAATATTATAAAGAAATAAGATATTTGGAATTCAAAACTCGCGCGCGTTGTAACATTTGAATGGACCAATCAGATTATTTCACTATGCTACGCGAGCTTTCATCGAAGTCAATGAAATCAGAGATGCCAGAGTCAAACTCCGGTCATCTTCTCCGATCACGCAAAATTTGAATCCTGCAAAAATGCAACAATTTAAATGTACAAGACAACCTATTTCCCTTAAAATCTCCCCCTGAGTCCAAATTTGGCCTTGGTTTGGACTGAAAGTCCTAGCGTCACTAAATCCGAAGCTCAAGAATGCTTGAGCCCAAATCATGGTGTCTAGCGCATAGGGTGCTCATCCGCACATGTGAACGTCCTAACCTGTTCTAAATGGTTTCACAAACTCTCATCAATACATAAAAACAATTTATATGACATGAATAGAGAGTTTGAGATCCAAGAGTATGAACAAACCGGTGCAACTTGGTTGGTGAGTTCTAGTGTGTTTGAGAGTGAGCTACGAATATATATGGCCTCCTGGAACCTTCAGGAAGATGGTACGAGGCTTGAAATTGCTCGAATATGGCTGGAAATTGCTATAAGAAATTGTAATTTGTTTTTAAAAAAGTGAAGAATTTGGGCAAGCTTTTGGAGGAAGTTTTGTGCATGTCTTTGGCTTGCTTTGGATCCATATTTATAGAGGAGGAGAGTGAGTTGACAAACAAGGCAAGGGATCAAGACTTCATGGCTCTAAATAACCCAAAATCAAACAAATTGAAAACCTTCCTTTTGCATGCTTTCTTGCCCTTTTGAATGTGCAACGAATCTGGAGAGTTTATGGCTGGGTTAGCACGAAATTATGGGTCTTATAATGGGTTAAGTTAAGCCCTAATGCATTAGCCCATGGTTTCTTGTATTTTTATTTAATTTATTTGATTTTAAATTAAATTAAATCAAGATAAATATAAATAAAAATCAAGTCCATGAAAAAATGGACTTATAGGTCCTCTAAGATATTATTGACATGTTTGAAGATAAAAAACTAGGCTCATTGGTTCAAAATTGCAATTTTGCTCAATTTGTACTTCTTGAATTTCTTCAAAATTCCCCAAATTGTGCAACTCATAAATTGCTAAATTTTCATCTTTTGAATATGATATTAGACTTTTTGGAAAGCTCAAGATGTCCTTTACAATCTTTATGTTAATCATTTTTGCTTTTGAAGACATTTGCTTAATGTAAGTTGCCTTGACAAAAAGTGTCTTTTGTTGACTTTTGAAAATCACCTATAATGTATGAGATCATATCTTCCAAATGAAGCATTTTTTGGACTTTAGTATGAAAGAAAAGTTGCATATAACTGAATTTTCTTCAAAATGGGCTTTGGTTGCGAAAAAGCGGATGAAGCATGTGAAAGTTATGTCTGGTCAAAGTTTAGTTGACTTCTCCTAAGGAAACCCTATTTTGAAAATTCTTGACTTTTGATGATTTGAGGATTTTCCTTGGGGAATCATGATCAACCCTTGATCAAATGATGAATATCACTTCAAAATGTTGATGTTGAACAAAAATCTTGAAGTTTGACTGTATGTTGACTACAATTGACTTTTTGACCAATATAGTTGATTTTCATACATTTGAGCCATTGATTGAGCAAACTTGTGATGTGGGGATTGAAACTTTACATGAACCTTTTTGAGAACCTATAAAGAACCATGGAAGCCACTTGATACATTTTTAAACCAAATTTATTTGAGAAATTCCAAACCCTAGTTGTAGGCCTTTGGTTTAGGAGGTGCATTTTGACTAGTCAACCCTTGAGTGTCTTGACTATTTGAAGAGTCTTGAAAGAATGCTTTGAGAAAAATGTGAGGGCAAAATTTGGGGTACAATATCTTCCCCTGTTCAATCTTCTTAAACTTGAAGAGTTAGATTGGTCAGTCCGCCATTCGTGACTTGAAGGTAGATGATGATTGAACACTCAAGTGCCCATAAATTTTCACTCGCTTGTGCGAGATGATGATGTTGTTGGATGATTGCATCGGGAATTGGATTATAGATGCCATTTAGAGAAGTGATGGAGAGTCGTCGGATATGGGCTTATAGATTCCATCCAAAATAACCGTTGACTTTAACTAGAATAAATCTTTGGTTGACTTAAACTGAACCAATAGAGGTCTTTTACACGTTTTTAATTGGAAAGGGTATTGGAATGAGTCTTCAAAGGAACTATCCTTTTAGAGTTTAGTCTCTGAAGGGGATATTCGTTAGATCTCTGAGGGAAAAGATTTTCAGAGTAAGCTTCTGAGATAAAATGTTGGTCAGAATTCGGTCTTCGAAGAAATGCTTGTCGAAATTCAGTCTCCGAAGAAATGTTTTCGAAATTCAGTCTTAGAGATAATGCTTTTTCGGAACTCAGTCTCCGAGGAAGTTCTTTGTCGGGATTCAATCTCTGAGGAAATGCTTTGTCAGAATTCAATCTCCGAGGAAATGCTTTGTCGGAATTCAGTCTCTGAGGAAATGCTTTGTCAGAATTCAGTCTCTGAGGAAATGCTTTGTCGGAATTCAGTCTCCGAGGAAGTGCTTTTTCGAAATTCAGTCTCTAAGGAAATGCTTTGTCAAAATTCATTCTCCGAGGAAATGCTTTTTCAGGATTCAGTCTCCGAGGAAATGCTTTTGTCGAAATTCAGTCTTTGAGGAAATGCTTTTGTCGAAATTCAGTCTTCGAGGAAATGCTTAATCGGAATTCAGTCTCCGAGGAAATGCTTTGTCGGAATTCATTCTCCGAGGAAATGCTTTGTCAGAATTCAGTCTCCTAGGAAATTCTTTGTCGAAACTCAGTATTCGAGGAAATGTTGTTTGGTCATGTAGATATTTGATGATATTCATCTGTCTGTAGACTTTACCTGAAAAGATAAAGAATTAACCGTATGCAATGTCATGATTTATGAAATGCATTGTGTAATGATGTCCTCAAAATAAATGAGATTGTGTCGTATGCGTTTCGTATGCATATGCTATGATATTTTATAAATGATGTATGAATGCATAATTTTTTTGAGGTGCATTTGTAATCTTGAGCAGCGTCTTAGTCTGAGAAAATAAATCCCTGGCTGTCGCTAGTGATGAAGAGCATGTGTAATCTTCAATCTTTTGGGAATTGTTTCCGCTAGGGATTCCTACTTGCTATTTGAGGAAACTCTACCGGGGAACATTGATTTCTGCTTTCTGAGGGAACTCTGCTGGAGAGTGTTAACTCCTTCTTGGGAAGAAGAGTTCAAAGCTTTGGTTGTTCTCTGCTCTACTGGGGAGTTATAATTCCTTATATACCCTGACTAGGGATAACATCGATGGATAACTTTTTGACTCATCTGGGGAGGATAAAGTTGACTGAAATCTGATCTGATTTTAGATTCAGTAGCAACTCTCTATGGATAGTGATGACTTCAATGGGTAAGGGAGTTTTGTCAGTGATTTGTGGCCTTCTGAGTAACAGACTTAAGTTGGGGAGATGATGGCCCACTGGGGAAATAAACCTTATTGGGGAAATAAACCTTGTCGGGGAAATAAACCCGCTGAGGAAACACCCTTGCTGAGGAGAATGAATTCTGCTGGAGAAAAGCAATATGCAGGGGCTTTTATAATTTTGAAAACTCATATGGGGAGAAGAATTTCCATAAACTGTAACGATCGGGATTCTGTAGATAAGTAATATTACTGGGAAGAAGTCCACACTCCTTTATTCTGCTAGAGCGATCTGCTGGGAAAATTGTGGGGAATGTATGAACTTGCGAAGATTACCATGTAGAGATAACCTCATATAAGTTGCTCTATGGGGATTAATGGGTGACTTGGACGTCATCTCAACTCCTACAGTCTTGAGTAACTGCTCATTCCTGTTTCTTATGCATATATCTGTTAGCAGTTAATTGTATTCATACGCATATGCTCGTTCAATTTTAGTTATTGGACATTTTGCAAAAAAAAACAGAAAAAGTAAAAACAGAATTTGGCTTTAAAATTGTTTTTTGTATTGATGATTTTTTCCATAAATAGGCGATTTTGTACAAAGAGACGGAAATCCTAGTAAGATGAAATCGTCGAAGAAAAGGTTAAAAAGTGAAAAACATATACCTATGTGGAAATAATCTCATCAGATTCTAACTCTGATATTACCCTAATGTCTTCGAACATCTCATCCCTTGAAGTCGGAAGAAGGAGATTAAACTGATCTATACTGTTTGAACTCGATGTTGGGTGATAAAGCTTGTAGTGAGTGATCCAATGGGACATAATCGTACGTTTCAATCCCTAATTTTTGCCTGGACCGCCCTTTCGGGTTTTCAGTCCACCAGGATACCCTTTTTTGCCCAAGCCGCCTTTTCAGGTTTTCGACTTGCCGAGTGTACAATCTTTTCATATATATCCCTGATTTTTTCCCGAATCCTTTTGGTTCGCTGGTATGCCCTCATTTTTTCCTAGGCCAGACAACCTAGCGGGTCATTTTTCATGCGTAATATCTTTTGACTATGTTCGCATTTACAGGGTGCAGGAAATCTTCATCTTCCATGGTGGTCAATATCATAGCACCGCCAGAGAATATTTTCTTGATTACAAATGGTCCCTCGTAAGTCGGAGTCCATTTTCCCCTGGGGTCACCTTGCGGTAGAATGATGCGCTTTATTACCAAGTCACCAGCCTGATATACCTGATGCTTAATCTTTTTGTTGAATGCCTTGATCATGCTTTTCTGATACATCTGACTGTGACAGACAGTCGCAAGCCTTTTCTCGTAAATTAGGTTTAGCTGATCCAATCTGGTCTAAACCCACTCGTCTCTGTTCAAGTCTGTATCTATCATGATTCTCAGAGAAGGAATCTGAACTTCGACAGGTATGACAACTTCCATACCATAGACCAGAGAAAAAGGGGTTGCCCCAGTTGATGTTCTAGTTTAAGTACAGTAGCCGTGAAGAGAGAACGGTAACATCTCGTTCCAATCTTTATATGTCATAACCATCTTCTATGTGATCTTCTTTAGATTCTTATTGGCGGCTTCCACTGTGCCATTCATTTTAGGTCGATACAGAGAAGAGTTGTGATGCTTGATCTTGAACTGCGTGCAAAGCTTGGTGATCATTGTATTGTTGAGATTGGTACCGTTGTCTGTGATGATCCTTTCAGGGATGCCATATCGACAGATCAAGCTGTGTTTGATGAACCAGACAACCATATTTTTGGTGACAGAGGCGAATGAGGTTGCTTCAACCCACTTTGTAAAGTAATCAATGGCGACGAGGATGAAGCGATGTCCATTAGAGGTGGTAGGCTTGATTTCTCCAATCATATTAATGCCCCATTGCAAATGGCCAAGACGCAGTCATAACATTCAATGGTACGTGAGGTACATGAACTTTATCGGCGTAGATTTGGCACTTATGACAAGTTCTTAAGTGGTGGTGACAATCAATTTCCATAGTCGACCAATAGTAACTAGCTCTTAAAATATTTTTAGCCATAGTGTGTCCACTGGAGTGAGTACCAAAGACACCCTCGTGCACGTCTTGCATAATTTCTTCTGCTTCTTTCTTGTCCATACAACAAAGAAGGGTTGAATCATGATTGCGCTTGTATAGAATTCCATTGCTCAAGAAGAATTTGGCCGAGAACCTTCATAGGAACTTCTTGTCATTGACGCCCCTTCAGGGTTTTCTTGAGCCTCAAGGTACCTTTTCACCTCGTGAAACCAAGGTTTTCCACCTGCTCTATCAGTATCAATTCCATAGTAGTGTGAAGGTTCATCGAATATTTAAATGATAATTCTGGGAGCCTCATTGTCCCATCTGACCTTAAACATGGATGACATGGTAGCCAAACCATCCTCCAGCTGATTCTCTTCTCTTGGTATGTGCTCGAAGGTAATCTCCTCGAAATATGGGATCAGGGTCAGTACATGCTCTTTATAAGGAATGAGATTCGGGTGCTTCGTATCCCAATCTCCCTTAACCTGAATGATTACCAAAGTTGAATCCCCATGCATGCTTAAGAACTTGGTTCTTAGGTCAATAGAAGCCTAAGACTTATGATTCAAGCTTCATATTCGACCATGTTATTGGTACAGTCAAAGCACAGTCTGGTAGTAAAAGGTGTATGGCAACCTTCGGGGGAAATGATCACATCACCAATTCCGTTTCCAAGAGCGTTAGAAGCTCCATAAAAAACCATAGTCCATCGGGATCCTTGTTCAGGTCCTTCATATAGTCCAGGTTCCTCACAATCTGTTACTAACATGATGTTCTCGTCCAGGAATTCGAAGTTCATAGATTGATAGTCGTCTACAGCCTGATGCGCCAAATGGTCGGCCAATACACTTCCTTTGATTGCCTTTTGAGTTTTGTATTGGATATCATATTCTGTTAAGACCATCTGCCATCGTGAAATTCTTCCAGAGAGAGTTGGCTTTTCAAATATGTACTTGATGGGATCCATCTTAGAGATCAACAAAGTAGTATGGGTAAACATATAATGTCTTAGTCGGCGAGCAGCCCATGCCAAAGCGCAACAAGTTTTCTCGAGCAGTGAATATCTTGTTTCACAATCGATAAACGTTTTTCTAAGGTAGTATATTGTATGCTCTTTTCGACCAGACTTGTCATGCTGACCCAATACACACCCAATTTAGTTCTCTAGCACTGTTAAGTACATGATTATCGGTCTTCCTTCGACTGGTGGCATCAGAATTGAAGGTTCCTGTAGGTACTCCTTAATTTTATCGAAGGTTGTTTGACAATCATTGTTCCATTTTACTACTTGATCTTTCTTCAGCAACTTGAAGATTGGCTCACAAGTAGCAGTTAGATGAGAAATGAAACAGGCAATGTAATTCAGGCATCCCAAGAAACCTATGACTTCCTTCTCGGTACGAGGAGCTGGAATCTCTTAAATGGCTTTAACTTTTGCAGTATCAACCTCAATACCCTTACAACTAACAACGAAGCCCAAGAGTTTACCGGATCTCACCTCAAAAGTGCACTTGTTCGGATTTAGCCTCAATTTATACTTCCTCAACCTTTCAAACAGTTTATGTAGATGACCGATATGCTCTTCTTCAATTTGCAACCTGACTATCATGTCATCTACGTAGACCTCTATCTCGTGGTGAATCATATCATGAAATAAGGCTACAATGGCGCGCTGATAAGTTGCCCTGACGTTCTTCAACCCAAAAGGCATAACCTCATAACAGAACGTGCCCCACTATGTGACGAAGGTAGTTTACTCCATGTCTTCAGGCGCCATTTTAATATGATTGTAACCTGAGAAGTCATCCGTGAAGAAGAATACCTTATGTTGAGCGGTGTTGTCAACCAAAACATCGGTAGGTGGTAGTGGGAAGTCATCTTTGGGGCTAACATTGTTTAGATCCCTGTAGTCTACGCACATATGCACCTTGCCTTCTTTCTTTGGTACCGGAACAACATTAGCCATTCATTGAGGATACAAAATTACTGCTAAGAACCCTGCGTTGAACTGTTTCATAACCTCATCCTTGATATTTTATGACATTTTAGGACACATGCGACGAACCTTCTGTTTTATCGAAGCACGACCCTCTTTCATTGGTAGACGGTGAACCACAATATCAATGTCGAGCCCTGACATGTCTTCGTACGACCAAGCAAAGATTTCAACATATTCATGTAGCATCTAGATTAACCTGCTCTTGACATTGTTGTCTAAGTCAGCGCCTATCTTGACCTCTTTCTTATCTGCCTCAGTGCCCAAGTTCACCACCTCAACTGGCTCTTCATGTGGTTGAATAGTCTTCTTTTCCTGTACTAAGATTCTGGCAAGCAATCCAGGTATTTCACAATCTTCCTCACCTTCGTCTTTGGCTTGGTACATCGGATTTTTGAAGTTATATGAGGCAATAGCAGAATTGTTATCAACGAGATCCAGAGTGGATGAGGATTTGCAATGTAGTGTGTGGGTGTGTGTGAGAACACATAGCTATTTGAAAATTCAATAGAATAAGAGAAAATAAAGATCATAAAATTTGTATGCAAAACGTCCAATGTTTTTATTGAATGAGCAAATGTTTATAAATTGTTAACCCTTAACAAATGAACCATTGTGCCCCGGGTAAGACACAAGGTTTTAAAGTCATTGTTCAAATTTTACATAACCCAAACTTTTAAGTAACAAAAATAGGAACGCAGCCATTACTCCTGGCTGAAAGAGATAGGGAACACGTCTTCTGCCTTCCAGTTATCCAGTCCATCACCAATAGTAGGGAAAATTCAGTTGTTGAAGTCACCATCACTGTCCGCATGCTCTATAGCATTGACCCCGTTGTTGCTGATGCGGAACGAAGGTCTTCCAGTATGAGCGCGTCAAACAGCCCTCTGGCATTCTGCAGTAAAGCCCAGGCTAAACCTGTTAGATTTATAGGGGATATCAGGAAGCTGACCCCAAATTGTACTATCACCTTCTTAAATAATATTCTTAGCATCTTTCAAGGAGGCCATCTTATGCGGAGCTTTGGTGATTTTTGGGATGGCTGAAACATCTTCAACAGCAGCAGGGGAGATCACTTCAAAGGTTTGACAAGGTGTTTCAATGAATTCTCCGTCCATTTCCACGTATCGGAATGAGTTGAGGTGGATGACTATATATTCCTCTTCTCTGCAAACAGTAACAACTTTCCCTTTCACCGGGTATTTCAACTTCTGGTGCAGGGTGGAAGTGACAACACCTGCCCTATGAATCCAAGGGTGTCCCAATAGACAAGATTAAGCATACCGGATATCCATGACATAAAAAGTGGACTAAAAAATATGTGAACCCACCTTGATCAGGAGGACTACCTCTCCATGTACCATTCGCTTTGATATGTCTAAAGCTTGAATTATGATATTGCTGGGCTTCATCACCAACCCTTCATAATCTAACCGGTCGAGAGCTCCTTTCGGAAGAACATTCAGAGATGATCCAGTGTCAATCAATACATGGGCCAATGTAGTGCCCTTGCATTCTATGGAGACGTACAAGGCCCTATTGTGATTCCTCCCCTCTAGAATCAAGTCGGCATCAGAGAAACCCAAACCATTTTCAGTTGTCAGACTGACCACAAAGCTTCCAAATTAATCTTCCAAAATTTCCTGTGGCACATGAGCAATCTTTAGGAATTTCACTAAAGCATTTGCATGGGCCTCGGAACACATAAGTAGTGATAACATAGATATTTTGGATGGGGTCTTCCCCAACTGTTCAACAATTTTATAATCACTTCGGATAATAATCTCCACAACCTTTTCTAAATCTTCTCCTGAAGTATCTTTGACAGGAGCTTCTTTTGGCGCCTCCGTCCGGACAGGCTCCATCACTGACTCCTTACATCGAGCCCCAACAGTTGTTTTAGAAATTGTAATCTAAGCAGGTGGAGAGATTTCCAGAGAGAAAATCCTTCCAATTCTGGTAATTTTACTGGTCCCCGCAATATTGACAATACTGGGATCAACTTCTTATTTTTCTTCGTTGGACAACTCCTATTTGACGCCATGGTATTAGACGTCAGATCCGTAGTGCCAAGGAATTGCTTTATCTGAGGAATGCAGGATAGGCCTGGGCATTGTAATGACCAGTGGAGCAATTTTCGGATTGGAGGTAATCCTTATAAGACCTTTAGAAGGGATCCTAAAAGGAGTACCGGAGATAACAGACAGATCTTGGCATAAATTATTGGTAGGCGGAACTTTTTCAATCAGAATAATGTGATCATTCATCAAGCTTTGAACACCCTTCTTTAGTGACCCGCAACCATTGGGTTCGAATGCACAGTAATAACAACCCTCAACACAACCTGGAAATAAACCAACTTGTAGTAAATTCTTCTTTATTGTGGAGAGCAGAGTAACCACATCATTCACAGAAGTAACATACATAACATCTTCAACAGCAGTTACGCCTTTATCATGTTTGGGAATAGGTGTTGTAATTACATTTGTGGTCTCTAGAGGATTGAACCTAATCTCCTTGTTGTCAATCAGATCTTGAATTTTAATCTTCAAAGCCCAACAGCTATTTGTGTCATGTCCGGGACTATTCGCATGATAGGTGCATCTCGCATTAGGATTGTACCGAGGAGAGGTAGTGTTAGGATTCTGAGGAGGGCTCTTCAATGTTATTAACTCTGCCTTCAAAATGTGTTGCAGTTCCTGAGACAAAGGCATATTGATCTTAGTGAACTTCCTTCTCGGAGCGTCTGGCCTCTAGAGGTTACCCTACTGTTATTGTTGGGCAAGTACCGAATTGGAAACCAAAACCGCTCCTACAGACTCATGGCGATTAACTCTGTTACAGCTTTTCTGGCCATAGACAACACCAACTTCCTTCTTACCTCCAAATGGCTTCTTCACAACACTAGAAGATGCAGCCATCTGGATCTTCCCACTTTTGATGCCGCTTTTAATTCTTTCACCAGTCAGAATCATCTCTGTATAACCCGATGAGGAACTCCCAATCAACAAATTGAAGAATGGGCCTGTCAGAGTGCCCATGAACATGTTTACCATTTCCCGATCATTCAGAGGAGGTTGAACTCTACCAGCTAGGTCCCCCCACTTCTGCGCATATTCCTTGAACCCTTCTCCTGAGCCCATGGACATATTCTATAACTGTACTCAGGTTAGTGCCAGACCAGCATTATACTGATACTACTTATAGAAAGCATTAACCAAATCTTCCCAGGTGAGGATATTGGTCCTCTCCAGCTGATAGAACCATTCTAGTTATGTGCCAACCAAGCTTTCTTGGAAGAAATGGACCCATAACTTTTGGTCAACAGTGTGAGGCTGAATCTTTCTGACATACGACCTCGGGTGCAGTTTAGGATAAGAGACCCCATCATATTTGATGAAAACAGGGACCTTGAACTTAGGTGGGATGTCCACCTCTGGAACCAAACCTAATTCACTGAAATCCAATCCCGGTATCTTTTGGACCTCCATAGCATCGAGCTTATCCTCCAGTTGTTTGTATCTGTCATCAGTAGGAGGGTATTACTCGTCTAAGTAGTCCTCATCTTCAGAACCTTGGTTATTCCTGTCTTTCTGCTTGATTGTCCTATCCTCTTCATCTTGATCATCATCTTCATCAGAGGAGACTTCAACATATTTAATTGGTTGGACCAGACATTTGAATCTCCTTCCCAAATTAGGGACATCAGGCTTCTTGGTCTTCTTCTTTTGCTTAGCAAGGAGCGTCATTATTTCTTGCTTCTCCTTGGCCAGGTTCAGAAGAGTTTCCTGGAACTGTGCATGTTAAGCCTAGAGATCTTTGACATTCTGTTCAAGAGCCATTTTTCTGCTGAAATAAACAACGAGAAAAATGAGAAACATGTACTAGAAAGCATGTTCATGAAATGATGCATGATACATGAATGCAAATGTTTTCAAGGACTTCAGCAAATTTAAATTTGCTAGACAGAAGGAAACAAGAAACCGAAATTTTATTAGCAAAGTTCAAATTAAAACTGCCTTTTACAAAAGCTTTCAAAAAATGAACTCCTAAAATCTAAGAATCAAATCTCCCAAGGACTCCTCCTCTTTGTACCAATGTAAGCATTAAGACTCTGCTATTCCTGAAGTTGCCTTGTGAGTTCCAACACTTTCTTTTGACTTGCATAACATTGGGTCTCAAAGATATCTCGCTCTTCCTTCATTTGAATCCAAGACTTTTTCAACTCTTCAAGATCAGTAGGCATACCAGGGTAGATAATGGTATAAGGAACATCCCCCTCAACAACAGGCTACGTAATTATTGGTAGGATGGTTGGATATGGCATCAAGAGACTTTGAGCACGAGACCATACCCATTTGAGATACGGCTCAAGAGGGATGGAATTCTTATGCCCCAAAGTCTTTCTACCCATCTTGCTTACCATTCCCCAAGCATGTACGAACCTTCGATGATAACCTTGGACATTGTACTCGTAGTCGAATATGATACCTTGAATGAGTGTGTCGTGAAGACCATCCCTTCGAGCATAGCCAAACTGTCGTAGAGCCAGAGAAGGGTTATAAGTAATACCTCCCCTAATGCCTAAGAGTGGAACATTAGGGAATTCCCCACAATGGTAAATAATAGTAATGTCTTCTTGAGATTGAGAGCACCAATGGATATCCGTATGAGAAAGCAACATTAACCTTTACGACCACCTCAAACCTTTCTCATTCTTCAAGACTAATTGAGGAAGGTGAGAAATAAACCACCTAGACAGCAAAGGCAAGCAACACATAAGAGTCCCTCGCTTCATCATGGTGCGAGTATGAAGAGAGTGCAAGATGTCTCCAAGCAATGTAGGCACAGGGTTACGAGTAAGGAAAATTTTGACAGCATTCACATCTATGAGTTGGTCAGGGTTAGGAAAAAGCACCAACCCATAGATTATAAGAGCCAAGATCTCCTCAAAAGCTTATAAATCCAAACTATCCCAAAATAGTCGAGCCTTCTCCATCAAGAATTTAGCCAAAAAGCCTTTGACCCCATTTCTTGTCTCCCAATTATCTATGATGTCCGAACTCTTCAGTTGTAAGGCCTTGGCAATAACTTCGGGCTTTGGAGTTTCCTCTAAACCGGTGAAGGGTATTCGATCAAGAACAGACGCTCCTAGTAGTTGAGAGAATTCTTCCATTGTAGGCACCAATTGATAATCGGGGAAAGTGAAACAATGATGTACAGAGTCAAAGAACTGAAAGAGCACCCTTATCATGTCTTCTTCGAGGCTTGACATAACTAAATTGAGAAGTAGACCATATCTTTTGGTGAACAAAGAATTTTTAGGAACCCTTGAAGCTAAATCTTTGAGTTGAGGAGGCACCCTTATGAGGTTGATTCAGATGGTATTTCTACGAGCGGAAGCCATAGTCTGCAAAATAGAAAAAAGATAAATTCCTTGGTCCTTGAAATGGTTAGGAAATGGTATGATTGTTATGATGCATGATGTTATGTTCGAACAATTTAATCACACACAAATAAAACACACAAAGCTTAGGTTAAAGCTTGCATGGAGTTTATAGGTAAGTACCCTCTTGAAGTTTAGTTGGTTCAACCTGTCCTAAAGAAAGTACCCGGGTTCTAAAGGATCTCAATATCACTGATCTTTCTTTCAGGCACTGTTTCAGCTCAAGCTTCTTTATTAGCGACCGAAATATCCCAAAAGTCTAACCTTAATGAGTGTATCATCGAGTATCAACCAACTTTAGTATTGCACCAAAGTCGGCCATCTCACTACTTTCTAATGGCCAAGTTGTTTAACTAAGGTACTATGGTCAGTTAGTGCTTTATGACACCACACAACGGCCCCATATTCTCCTTGACTGGACTCAAGGGATACCGGTACCAACAAATGTGTCACACTAATGTAGCCATCACTTCAACCATGTCAGTATTACTCTGCATAGTCCCCATATCTATTGCTACTTACCTAATGTGCCCCAGATCTGGGTATATGATCTATACAAGAATACCCAAACATAACCCAAAATGTAAAGCAGGCAAATCAAACAAGTTAAGCATTTAAGTGTGAACTATCTCTAAGGTAACCCCACTTTTAGGTATGTCCCCAGCAGAGTCGCCAGTTCTGTAATACGGTGGGAGAACTGACTTTACTTGTTTTTGCATTTTATCGCAAATGTTGCGGTTAGCAAGAGTCGCCACCGACTTTTCTTTTATCCAATAAAGGAAAGGGTGAAAAGAACAGGAAAGATCTTTTTAAAGATTTTGAGTTCGGGGGGTATATTATGAAAAGGGAAGGTATTAACACCCTTTCCATCTGTAGTTATCTACGGGCTCTTAGTTGCTATCTCACATTTGAAAAGTGTTTTGTGTTTGTGTGTTTTGAAAATATTTTTGAAAAGACGCCTTAGTGTGGAGAACTTTGTAATGTTTCTCCTTTAGTTGAGAACGTATACAAAGTGTTTTTATCTTTAAAAATCATTTAGAAAAGGGTTTGTGTATGTGTGAAAAATTGTTTTATTTGTTTTTATGAGAAAACAACTATAATCGGTCTACCTACTCGAATGGTCTTTATTCTTTTCCTCTTTTCCTTTAAATAATGATATCCCACTATTAGTCAGTAGGTAGCCCTATCGTTGAATATTTTGAGGGACAAGCGAGGGTCATCGTACAATCATAAAGGCAACTCATAGGGAACTTTAGAAATTTTATCGTAAGGGACTAGATCGTATACCGAAGGAAACATCGAAGGGTCATAGAGGGACTAAGATATTTTTAACCGAGGGTCTTTGCTAAAGTGTCCCACGTTTAAGGGACATGACTGTTTTTCCGAAGGCAACAAATGGAGGTACCTTAAAGGTGTGTGTGTGGAAAGTGTGTTGTGTTTCAGTTATTTATCTTTAAACATTTAGGTTTTCTACGGTTTGTTTTCAGATCTTATCATGCAATCCTATAAATCATATATCTAGCAGTTAAATATATCAGTACATAAAATAAAGTGCGGATATTTGAATCTACGCTATTACAATGCTTCGGGATGGGGGGAATTACAAACCAAAAATGGGGAGAGGAAAAGTAAAAGGTCCTAATTTAACTATTACATCCTGTTGTACCCCAAAATTTTCCCTCCTATATTCCACAAGAATGGCTCAAAAATCATCAAGATGCCAAAAGTTACTATTTTTGGACAGCTGAAAAGTCAATTGTATCTTGACCAAGGCATAACTTTTTCATGGTTCATAAGAAAAATCCCATCCAATGCTCATTTTGAAGGGGATGACATTTCCTACAACTCATCTTCACATTCCAAGTCCAAGAAATGCTCTCACAAAAAGTTATCAATTTCTACATTATAGGTCAATTTCAAAAGTCAACAAAAATGCACTTTAAGTCAAAGACCATAACTTGAGATTGGTAAATCCAAATGACATGGGACCAAAGGCATTGGTTAGAGGACTTCAAGACCTTTCCAAAATGTCCAAGAACATGTTCATATGATCAAAATTGAGCAAGATATGCATTGGAGAAGTTGGGAAATTTTTGTGAATTTGCAAAAGTCAACTTTGCTCAAAATACTTGTTTTTGCTAATGGGCCTCAAATTTCTTCTTGAAACTTTATCCAAAGCCTATGCACGACCCATTGAGATTAAATTGAATTATTTTCTTATTTTTATTAATTAATTGGATTTTTAATTGATTTTTAATCATTTAATTAATTTAAAATGTAGGAAATTCAAAGATATGATTTCTCAATCTTTTGGTGAAGCAAAGATGACCAATATATGCTGGAGATTTCGTGTGCACATCAAGGGGACAAGGATCTCCGAGTTTGGCAAGATTTTTCAATCAAAAAGATTGAAAAATATTTTATTTTCAATCAAATATACAAACCATAATTCCATGGATTCTTGGTCAAAGATTTAACCTAAATTCAGTCCATTATATATACAGAACCTAACCCTAATGCATTGGACGTGAGAATTGTTGCAGAAAGGCCATTACCATATTGAAAAAAATCAAAGAAAACTCAAAACTGTTTTCTGTGTTCTAGGGCAAATTAAGGACTTTTGTGGATCCAAATATATTGCTGGAGGTTCCCAGGACGATTTGCAATCAGTTTCCAGCTTCATAGCTCCAGGAATCACTCTGCACAGACCCACGGTTTGATGATTTTTTCCAAAATCGTAATCATTGATTCATGCATATTTAACATCTTTTGTTGATTGTTTTGTGTTCATAGGGACTGTACGAAGCTTTTGGTACAAGATAATTGAATTATAGAGCCCTAAATCACAAGACACCATGAACGTTTTCTAGGGTTTCCAAGCTCTTAATTTGGGGCTTTGCTATATAGGAAAAATTGGAACCCCTAACGCTTATGGTTGAATTAAGGAGACTCAGACGATTGCAAATCTACCCTCGTGAAATCTTTATATTTGACATAGAGCTATTCGCTATTTTTTGCATTTGCAGTTTGTGGGGGTTAAAAACCCCCGCTATCTAACATATATTTTGCAGGTTTAGGGAAGACGATGAAGACGTGTTGAGTTGTGGTTGGGCAGTTCAAATAAAACGCGCGTGATTTTGTTTTGTCCAGCATATTGATTTGTTTCTTAATAATATATTTGTTGCTTATCATAATAACAAACGCAGGCGAGTGGAGTAGTGGTTGGTGTGCTGGACGTTGATCATTGGGACCTGGGTTCGATTCCCAGGTCCCCCAAAATTTCTATATTGTTTTTCATAACATAATCATGTGCAGGGTTCATAAAGGCGTTCCACCATGCGCATCAAACAATCAGGCGCCATGTGGCCACCATCACCAATCCAATGGTCAGGAGATGGATGACCATGGTGTTCACAAGTCAACCATGCGCTGGACAATCAGGAACGTCAAAAAGGCTTGAGAAACAAATGGGCTTCAGATTCCAGAACAAACCTCCCAAAGGGCCCAGCACCCCCCTGGTTCCTTCATAATTTTTCTTTTTATTTTCTTTTACTAATTATTATTATTAATTAATATTATTATTATTTAATTAATTTAACTGTTATTTTCATAATAAATTCAGACAATTAAAAAATGTAAATATTTTTATTATTATTATTATTTAATAATTTCACTATTAATTATATTTTGTAAATAAATTCTAACAAATTGATTTAGTTTAAATTAGGTTTAATTTTAATCTTTTTTTTAATAAATAAAATTAACATAGAATTAGGGTTCTCTTGATACTTTTAATTTCTTTTATTTTTATTTTTATTAAGACATTAAAAAACATAAAAAAATACTTTTTCTCTTTTAATTAATTAATTAATTAGTTATTAGGTTTAATATTTAATTTAATTACAAAAAAGGACAACTTCCATTCTTTTCTCAAAAAGGGTCAAAACCCTAAGGACGTCCCCGATTCAATTTCTTTTCGCGCGCATTATTATTTTGATCATATTTATGTATCTGCTCCGAGAATGTAATAGATAATTAGGACTTTTATCGTTTTCTTTATTTTCTCGCATTTATTTTCAAGGGTTATGTTTTTGGCGATGTAAATACCCGACGCCTTGTAATAGCGTAGATTCACTTTCCGCAATTTATTTTCCGCACAATTATTAACTGTTAATTATGCATGCAAGACTTGCCTGACAAATAAAATCAACCCGTAGCTCACGAATACCTGTGCAAAGATAATATGAATTGAATTGGACACACGCGCACATGCCACTCCTAGGGTACGCCTCACTTGGTTGCCTCGAGGTGGTCATTGAGTATAGGGTGTTTTAGAGGTCGCCCTCCTGTCTAAAGATCCAGTTGCCTCGAAACGGTTGCCTCGGATAAAAAAGGATCTAGGACATTAGGGTTACCACTAAGGCGTCCTACTATTACTTTGGTGACCACACATGTCCCTATAATCGAATTGACCCGAATAACTCCAACGACGGTGTTACCTACTTCTCAATAGTGGGATAGTACTGTCTAAAGGACTCTTACACAACTTAATTCCTTAGAGTAGGTAGATTTCTCCTGGGTACTTGCTCTTTCAAAAACAAAAACAACTTTTCGCACATACACTTTCAAAAAGTTTTCAGACAAACACTTCATACACTCTTGAGGACTGATACAAGAGTTACCTAGAAGTTTTCAAAATGAAACTTTTTCAAAACCCACAAACACAAGAAAAGCAAACAATTTTTGAAAACATAGTGAGCAAGTACCTAAGAGCCCGTGGATAACCACTGATAGAAAGGGTGCTAACACCTTCCCTTTCTATAATCTACCTCCCGAACCGAGAAACATCTCGAAAAGGAATTTTGCTGTGCTTTTTTCCTTTCCTTGTTGGAGAACATAAAACACGGTGGCGACTCTTGCTTACCGCGACATTTCACGAACCAGCTTTAAAAGTCAGTTCTATTTCCACCGATCACACATCCCATGTGAAAATACATGATATTTGTGAAAATAATAATGCGGATAAATAAATAATCGCGTGTAGAAAAGAAAGCCCTAAAAATTTCTAAGTGGTAATAAAAGAAATGTTTTTTTTTGTTGTTTTTTTATTTAGGAGAAATAATGATTAAGTTAATGGAAAACCTAATTTTAATTGATTAATTAAGAAAAGAAAGTAATTAAAAATTATTAATTAAAATTAATTTAATTAATGAAAATCTAAGCCTAATTATTTTTTGTGATTTTTGATTTTATGATTTTTGTTATAAAAAATAATTAAAGAAAAGTTAAATAAATAAAGTGAAAACAAGAAAATTAGGAAATGGGCCTACAACAAGAGTAATTAGGGGGTGAGATTCTGAAAATCGTTAGGCCCAATAAGGGATGAACCCAATAGCTGTGTGTAATTTGGTGTGAGTAGCCCTTGAAGGTCCATGATGGGGACGCGTTCCTGAGGCGTAGGATCTGTATCCATTAGAATCTGATGGTCAGAGAGTGAGACACATGGTATGCGTGTGAGACAGCTTGGCAGCTGGTCAATAATGAGAAAGATGAAAAAAATAAAATAGAACCTAGGGATCGAACCTAGGTTCATTAGCTTCACACCTACATGCTTTACCACTAGGCCATTTAACTCATTTGGTATTATAAACACAAAGAAATGTAAATATTTTAAAGAAATCTGATATTTGGAATTCAAAACTCACACGCGTTGTAACGTTTGAATGAACCAATTAGATTATTTCGCTATGCCACATGAGCTTCCATCAGAGTCAACAAAACAGAGATGCCAGAGTTAAACTCCGGTAATCTTCTCCGTTCATGCAAAATTCGAATCCCGCAAAAATGTAACAATTGAAATGTACAAGACAACCTATTCCCCTTAAAATCTCCCCCTGAGTCCAAATCCGAACTTGGTTTAGATTGAAAGTCCTTGCATCACTGAATTCAAAGCTCAAGAATGCTTGAGCCCTAATAATGGTGTCTAGCACATAGGGTGCTCATCTGCACACGCGAACGTCCTAACCTGTTCTAAATGGTCTCACAAACACACATCAATACACAAAAACAATTTACATGACATTAATAGAGAGTTTGAGATCCAAGAGTATGAACAAACCGGTGCAACTTGGTTGGTGAGTTCTGGCGTGTTTGAGAGTACGGATATATATATATGGCCTCTTGGAACCTTCAGGAAGATGGTACGAGGCTTGAAATTGCTCGAATATGGCTGGAAATTGCTATATGAAATTGTAATTTTTTTTTTGAAAAACGTGAAGAATTTGGGCAAGATTTTGGAGGCAGTTTTGTTCATGTCTTTTGCTTGCTTTGGATCCATATTTATAGAGGAGGAGAGTGTGTTGACAAACAAGACAAGGGATCAAGACTTCATGGCCCTAATTAACCCAAAATCAAACAAATTAAAAACCTTCCTTTTGCATGATTTCTTGCCCTTTTGAATGTGCAACGAATCTGGACAGTTTATGGCTGGGTTAGCACGAAATTATGGGTCTCATAATGGGTTAAGCTAAGCCCTAATGCATTAGCCCATGGTTTCTTGTATTTTTATTTAATTTATTTGATTTTAAATTAAATTAAATCAATGTAAATATAAATAAAAATCAAGGCCATGAAAAAATGGACTTAGAGGTCCTCTAAGATATTATGGACATGTTTGAAGATAAAAAACTAGGCTCATTGGTTCAAAATTGCAATTTTGCTCAATTTGTACTTCTTGAATTTCTTCAAAATTCCCCAACTTGTGAAACTCATAACTTGCTAAATTTTCATCTTTTGAAGATGATATTTGACTTTTTGGAAAGCTCAATATGTCCTTTACAATCTCTATGTTAATCATTTTTGCTTTTGAAGACATTATCTTGATGTAAGTTGCATTGACAAAAAGTGTCTTTTGTTTACTTTTGAAAATGACCTATAATGTATGAGATCATATCTTCCAAATGGAACATTTTTTGGACTTTAGAATAAAATAAAAGTTGTAGAGAATTGAATTTTCTTCAAAATTAGCTTTGTTTAGGGAAAAGTGGATGAAGCATGTGAAAGTTATGCCTGGTCAAAGTTTAGTTGACTTCTCCTAAGGAAACCCTAATTTTACAATTCTTGACTTTTAATGATTTGAAGATTTTCCTTGGGGAATTATGATCAACCCTTGATCAAATGATGAATACCACTTAAAAATGTTGATGTTGACCAAAAATATTGAAGTTTGACTGTATGTTGACTATAGTTGACTTTTTGACCAATACAGTTGATTTTCATACATTGAGCCATTGACTGAGCAAACTTTTGATGTATGGCTTGAAACTTGACATGAACTTTGTTGAGGACCTATGAATAACCATGGAAGCCACTTGAGACCTTTTCAAACCAAATTTATTTGAGAAATTCCAAACCCTAGTTGTAGGCCTTTGGTTTAGGAGGTGCATCTTGACTAGTCAACCCTTGAGTGTATTGACTATTTGAAGAGTCTTGAAAGAATGCTTTGAGAAAATGTGAGGGAAAATTTTGGGGTACAACAGTTGCCATACACCTTTCACTGCCAGACTTTGCTTCGACTGTACAAACAACATGGCTGAATATGAAGCATGCATCTTAGGTCTTAAGGCTGCCATCGACCTAAGAATCAAATTCTTAAGTGTGTACGGAGACTCAGCTCCGGTAATCAATCAAGTTAAAGGAGAGTGGGATACCAAACAGCCAAATCTGATCCCTTACAAAGAAATTATGCTCACCTTGATCCCTTACTTCGAGGAGGTCACCTTTGAACACATTCCCAGGGAAGAAAATCAGTTTGCAGATGCCTTAGCAACTATGTCATCTATGTTCACGGTCAATTACGATGAAGAAGCTCCCAGAATTACTATCGAAAGATTTGACGAACTGGCGCACTATTTTGAGATTGACGTTGATATGGAGAAGACTTGGTTCCATGAGGTTAAAAGGTACCTTGAAGCACAAGAATACCCTGACGGTGCATCAATCAACCACAAGAAATTCCTATGGAGGTTCTCAGCCAAGTTCTTCCTAAGTAATGGGATTTTGTACAAACACAACCATGATTCAACTCTGCTCCGCTGTATGGACAAGAAGGAGGCAGAGAAGATCATGGAAGACATGCATGAGGGTATCTTCGGAACTCATTCTAGTGGACACACTATGGCCAAGAAGATTCTGAGGGCTGGTTACTATTGGTCGACTACGAAAACTGATTGTCACCACCACTCGAGGACTTGCCATAAGTGTCAAATCTATGCCGACAAGTTTCATGTACCTCCAATACCTTTAAACGTCATGACCACTCCGTGGCCATTTGAAATATAAGGCATTGACATGGTTGGAGAAATCAAGCCCACTTCCTTCAATGGGCATCGTTTTATCCTCATCACCATTGACTACTTCACCAAATGGGTCAAAGCTGCTTCATTTGCCTCAGTTACCAAGAACGTTGTAGCCCGGTTTATCAAGCATAACCTCATTTTCCAGTACGGGCATCCCTGAAAGTATCCTCACTAATAACGGAACCAACCTCAATAATTTTATGATTACTTAACTCTGTATGCAATTCAAGATCAAGCATCATAATTCTTCTCCATACAGACCTAAGATGAATGGAGCAATGGAAGCTCTAATAAGAACATAAAGAAGATTGTGAAAAAGTGGTGGTGACCTATAAAGACTGGCATGAGATGCTACCATTCACTCTTCATGGCTACCGTACCTTGGCACAAACATCAACTGGGGAAACCCCATTCTCTTTAGTCTATGGCATGGAAGTTGTCATGCTTGTCGAAGTTCAAATTCTTCACTAAGGATTATAAAAGAAGAAGACTTAGGCAAAGACGAATGGATTCATATTAGGTTGGATCAATTGAACTTAATCGATGAAAAGAGACTGACGGTTGTCTGTCATGGTCAAATTTATCAAAAAAATGTATGATCAAGGCATTCAACAAGAAGATCAAACATCGAGTATACCAGGCTGGTGACTTGGTAATAAAGCGCATCATTTTACCACAAGGTGATCCCAGGGGAAAATGGACTCCCACTTACGAATGGCCATTTGTTATCAAGCAAGTTTTCTCTGGCGGTGCTATGATGTTAACCACTATGGACAGTGAAGATTTCCTACATCCTGTGAACGCGGACATAGTCAAAAAATACTATGCATAAGAACAACCTGCTAAATTGACATACCTAGCCAAAAATAAGGGCATCCCGGTGAAGTAAAAGGGTTCAAGAAAAATTTAGGGATATATACAAAAGATTGTACACCCGACAAGTCAAAAACCCGCAAGGGCAGCTTGGGCAAAAAAGGGTATCCTTGTGGACTGAAAACCCGAAAGGGAGGTCCAGGCAAAAGTTAAGGATTAAAAGAGTATGACTATATCCCGTTGGATCACTACAACCAGCTTTATTAGCAAGGTCAAAAGTTCAAATGATACAAGATCAGTTCAATTAACTTCTTCTGACGACAATGGATGATATGCTCGAAGACATATAGGCAATAGCGGAATTGGAACCCAAAATAAGATCACTTCCACATGGCTATATACACTTGTTTTCACTTTGTACTCTTTTCATTTCACGACGACTTCCTCTTACTAGGATTTCCGTCTCTTTGTACAAAAATGCCTGTTTATAGGCAAATTATCAATACAAATATACTTTGAAGTACAAACTTTTTTGTTTTTCTGTTTTGATTGCAAAAACGTCCAATGACTAAAATTGAATGAACATATGCATATGAACATGATTAATTGTTAACAAATATATACATAAGAACAAGAATAAACATTTGCTCATAACTCCAGGAATTAGGATGACACTTATGTTGTCCGTAAATCCCCACAGAATCCCTTTCATAAGGAGATCCCTAGTAAAGTCGCCGGAGCCACCTCTATGAGATTATTCCCCATAGAGTAAATTCTCCACAATTCCATTTCGGAGTTCCAATCAGCATATCTCCCAAAAATTCTCTTCCCCAGCCGTGTTTGGTCTTCTAAAACTGAAAGAGAAACCTTGCAAAGTTCTTCCCCAAAAGAATTTGCTTCCCCAGTGAAATCTCTAGAATATCTTCCTCAACAAGGTTTATTTCCTCGACAGAATACAATCTCCCCAGCTTGAGTCTATTCCTCAGTTTACTACACATTACTGACAAGAACTCTTCTTCTCCAGTAGAGTTGATATTATCCCCAAAGAGTTGCTGTAAAACCTGGAATCTGACCAGAATACCCTTTAACTTGACTCTCCCCAGACAAATCAGAAGTTTAATCATCTCTTTTATCCCCATTCATGGTGTATAAGAATTAAATTCCCAGTAGAGCAATGGACAACCAAGACTCCTAAACTCTACTCCTCAAGCAGAAATCAATATTCCCCAGCCGAGTTTCCTCAAACAAAAGTCAATACATCCCATGCAGAGTTTCCTCAAACAGCAAACAGAGATCCCCAATGGAAGTATTCCAAACAGTTGAAGATACACATACTCTTCGTCCCCAGCAGTTGTCCGGGATTTAGCTTCCCAAAACTCCCTAACAATAGTCAGGGATTTATTTTCCCAGACGAAGATACGCTTCAACAAACATTCATACATCATAACATATGCATACGAAATAAAAATAGCACAATCTCATTTATTTTGAGAACATCATTACGTAATGCATTTCATACATCATGACATTGCATACAACTAACTCTTTACCCTTTTTAGGAAAGATCAATCACCAAGATAAATACCATCAACAATAAACATTTCCTTCACAAGACCTCAGCTGGTTTAGTTTAAATCTACCAATGATTTATCCTGATTTGTTTTCGGTAGACACTTTCTCTGGTTTAGTTAAATCAATCCTAAGATTTATTCTGATTCGTTATCCAGTTAAAAATTATTCAAGACCTCCATTGGTTCAATTTAAATCGACCAATGATTTATCCTGATTTGTTTCTGGTAAGCATTTTCTCTGGTTCAGTCAAATCGATCCTAAGATTTATACTGATTCGACATCCAATTAAATACCACTCAAGACCTCCGCTGGTTCAGTTTAAATCGACCGATGATTTATCCTGATTTGTTTCTGGAAGACGCTTTCTCTGGTTCAGTTAAATTGATCCTAAGATTTATGCTGATTCGACATCCAGTTAAAGACCATTCAAGACCTTTGTTGGTTCAGTTTAAATCAACCAAAGATTTATCCTGATTTATTTCCGGTGGATGCTTTTTCTGGTTCAGTTAAATCGATCCTAAGATTTATGCTGATTCTACATCCAGTTAAAGACCTTTAAAGACCTCTGCTTGTTCAGTTTAAATCAACCAATGATTTATCCTGATTTGTTTCCGGTAGGCACTTTCTCTGGTTTAGTTAAATTGATCCTAAGATTTATCTGATTCGTTATCCAGTTAAAAATTACTCAAGACCTCCGCTGGTTTAGTTTAAATCGACTAATGATGTATCCTGATTTATTTCTGGTAGGCACTTTCTCTGGTTCAGTTAAATCGATCCTAAGATTTATGCTGATTCCATATTCAGTTAAAGACTATTCAAGACCTCCGCTGGTTTAGTTTAAATCGACCAATGATTTATCCTGATTTGTTTCCGGTGGACGCTTTCTCTAGTTCAGTTAAATCGATCCTAATATTTATGCTGATTCGACATCCAGTTAAAGACCATTCAAGACCTCTGCTGGTTCAAATTAAATCCACCAATGATTTATCCTAATTTGTTTCCGGTAGGCACTTTCTCTGGTTCAATTAAATCGATCATAAGATTTATGCTGATTCGATATCCAGTTAAAGACCATTCAGGACCTCCGCTGGTTTAGTTTAAATCGACCAGTGATTTATCCTGATTTTCTTCCGATAGACACTTTCTCTAGTTCAGTTAAATCGATCCTAAGATTTATGCTGATTTGATATCCAGTTAAAGACCATTTTAGACCTCTGCTGGTTCAGTTTAAATCGACCATTGATTTATCCTGATTTGTGTTCGGTAGACACTTTCTCTGGTTCAGTTAAATCTACCCTAAGATTTATTCTGATTCTTATCGAGTCAAAGACAAATACAAACATCTGTTGTTTCAGTATAAATTAACCAAATATTTATTCTGATATTTCTTCCAACCTCTATCAACAGCTACTTCAGATGGAATCTATAAGCCCATCTTTAATAACCCTTTATCACCTCTCCAAATGGCATCTTTAAGACCATTCTCGATACAATCAACTAACAACATTACTTTATACAGTAGGGAGTGCAAATTTCTAGGCAATTTACTGTTAATCATCTCCCACCTTCAAGTTACGAATGGCGAACATACCAATCTAACTCTTCAGATTTAAGAATTAAACAGGGGCAGCTGTTGTACCCCAAAATTTTCCCTCTCCTTTCTCAAGACATTTCTCACCAAAGATCTCAAATGCCTAAGGGTTCTCAAGAGTTTGATTAGACAAGCTCGCCTCCCGAGCACAGAGCCTCCAAATTAGGGTTTTGACTGAGAATGATTGATCATCGACTTTTGACCTAATACATGACCTAACAGCTTGAAACATAATCTCAAGGATTCAAATGCAACATGTTGACCTAATTTCATCACTCGAATCGGTTCTCAGGATCAAAGGTTTGATAGTCAAAATCTGGATCAATTGACGAAAAGTCAATTGATACACTTTGACTTTTCAGTCAACATTAAATTTCAAAGATCAAAATTCATCAAGACCTACAAAAATATCAAACTTGATCATCAAGAATCAATAAAGTCAAGAAAGTCAACAAAAAGTAAAAATTTCCAATACTTAGAAATTTTCTAAGTGCTTTTACACTTGATAATTTCATTACTTCATGACATTTTTCACCAAGATGCAAGATGATTCAAAGGAAACTTTCAACATGAAAGTTGTAGATATTGATGAATTATACAACTTTGTATTAGAGGGTTGATGTCTAAAAAATGCTTAGATTTGAAGATATAAGCCCATGAAGTCATGACATTTTCATCTAACACTTAGAGAAACTTTCAACAGGTTTTGGTCAGTTTTTATCTCAACTTTTTAGCCAATTTTCATCAAGTTCCAGTTTGATTTAGCCAAAGTGGTCAGCATGAAAGTTGTAGAAAATGTTTCAACCTTTCCAAAACATCCAAAAGCATGAATTTATCATACTTGATCTAGGAGATCCAAAGGCATGAAGTTGGGCATCCATTCTTGAATTGCAAGTCATTTTGGTGAAAAACACATGATCCAATCTACATGCTATGCTGCATAATCTTATGTTACAGGCCTTCTAACTTGCAAATCTCACCATAATTTAATGCTTACACAAACTTTTGAGCTATGGTCCATTTGATTTAAGCATTGTCCAAGTGATCTTTCCATTTTTGGCACAAAGTTGACATTGCCATTCTTACAAAGTAGCTTTAATCACAAAGTCAGCTCTTCTTGAGCCTCTAACTTGTTCTTTCTACACCCACTCAACACACAAAATTAGACAAGCATGCTTAAAGTGTCCAATAACTCTATGAAGCAAAGTACAAAGCATTGGAACTATGATCTTTAAGCTTGCTTCATGTACCATCCAGCCTAGCCACAACATGTGATTTTGAAAATCTGATCAACCCTTGTCTTAAAACCTCTTGCCTATAAATAGAGAGATTTTTTAAAGATAAAAAAAATATGAACAAGCCCTTAAAACTTCTATTCTCTCAAAAAACCTGAATTGTCCACAAAACCTCCACTTTTGAGCTTTGAAGCCCAAATCTTTGAACCTCTCACACCTTGCAAGTTTTTCCCAAACAAACCATCCAAATACTTCATATACATTATATATAAGTTGTTCAAACACAAGAATAACTTCTGTAAAATCCCTATCACCATCTTCCAAACCCAAAAATGGTACTTTGAAACTTGACTTGGTTGGAGTGATTCAGCTACTTTCAGCACAAAGGGAGGATTGTAACAACTTCAAGAAGGTCCAAAGGTGCTCGATCAATCACCACTTTGCACCTGGAAACATCCGCACGTGTTCTAAAGTCTTCACTTCAAGGGGTAAACTTTCTCAAACTGTAATATCTTTATCCATACACCATTTGCTTTCGTTTTCAAAAGGATACAACAGGACAGATCAAAGCCATAACTTAGCAAAAAGCCAGGCCATAGGCTGACACGGGTGCCCATGTCAGTTCAGCTGGGTTAGAAAACTTAACAAAAATGCAGGGCATGGGATAACACGGGTGCCCGTGTCACACGACACGGCCCATGTCAGTCAGAAACATGCAGAACAGGAAGGGCAGTGGTTGACACGGGCGCATGTGTCACACGACACGGCCCATGTCATTTTGGCTGGAAGAAAAAATGTGTAGAGGAGTTGGGACAGGTCCTGACACGGGTGCCCGTGTCCACTGACACGGCCCGTGTCAGCTCAGGCACCAAATTTCTTGATTTTGAGATTTTTAGGTTATTTTGGACATATTGCATTGCTTGGAGATGACCTAACATCTTAAAACCTTTTTTTCTAAAATGAGACTTCAAAAACATTTTCCTAAACAATTTATGTTCTTTTAAGTTAACTTAGACCTAAGTTTTTTTTCTTCAATTAAATGAACTACAAAAGCTTTTCTATCAAAAAACCCTAAAAAACAATTTCTTTTCACTTTGCATTTTCTTGCGCATTTTTTACATTATGAATTTTGTAAGTGTCAAAGCCTTGTAATAGTAATTAGGGTTTACTTTACTTGTCACTCCCATTTGTAAATTTGTATCCCCCATCCCTCAAAGTATTGTAATAGCGTATGACATATAAATTCTGCAATTTATCGCTTTCCATATTATTACTAGTAATTAGGGTTTGTATAGAAAGATCTTAAAATCAATACTAGACAACCCTAATCAAGGTAAACGCATGAAAACAAAAACACTTTGCACACTTGTACCTCTAGGTAACCCACACTTGTTGCCTCAGATAAAATAGTCATGTCCCTCGAACGCGAGATACTTTAGCAAAGGCCCTCGATAACAAGATCATAGTCCCTCGATGACCCCTCAATGTTGCCTTCGATAAAACGATCTTAGCCCTTACGAAAAAATCCTAAGGTATCCTACCATGTGGCCTTTTATGACTTTACGATGACCCACGCCTGTTGTGATCGGTGGATCTGGAACTGATTGTTTAAAGCTGGTTTCGCGAAATGTCGCGGTAAGCAAGAGTCGCCACCGTCTTTTATTTTCTCCAACATGGACAGGACAAAAGCACAGCAAAATTCCTTATGAGATGTTTCTCGGTTCGGGAGGTAGATTTATATAAAGGGAAGGTGTTATCACCCTTTCTATCCATGGTTATCCATAGGGCTCTTAGATACTTGCTCATTTGTGTTTTCAAAATGTTTGTTTGCTTTTCAATCGTGAGTGAGTTTGAAAAAAGTTTCGTTTAAAGATTTCAGATCGACTCTTGTATCAGTCCCCAAGAGTGTTTGAAAAGTTGTTTTTGAAAGCTTTTTGAAAAGTGTCGGTATGAAAATAAGTTTTGATTTGTTTTGAATTAGAGTAAGTATCTACGAGTCATCCACCTACCCTAAGGAATTAGGCTGTGTAAATGTTCTTAAGATAGTGCCATCCCACCATTGAGAGATAGGTAGCACCATCGTTGGATGTATTCGGGTCAATTCGTTTTTAGGGACAGTGTGGTCACCAGAGCAACAGCATGACACCTTAGAAGCTACCCTTATGCCATTGATCCTTTTTTAGTCCGAGGCAACCGTTTCGAGGCAACTATTCCGAGGCAACCATTTCGAGGCAACTTGTTTTGAGGCAACTGGATCAATGGACATAAGGACTTACTAAAACGTCCTATACTCGACGACCACGTTTCGAGGGAAAGGCAACAGTGAGGCGTACCCTAAGAGTGGTGTGTGAATTTGTGTGTTATTTTCATGTTGATATTCATCTTATACATGCATCATGGTGATCTACGCTTGTTTTTATTTTAGGCCATACATTCTTTCATACAAAGTTTAGCAGTTTAAAAGTGCAGAAATTTAAATGCGGAAAGTAAAATCCTACGCTATTACAAGGCGCGGGTCTATACATCGCCAAAATACAAAGACCCGTTTTTGATAAAGATGCGGAAAGTAAAGACGGAAAGATAAACCTAATTACTATTACATCTGAGAAACAGTTACATAATGATCGAAAGAAATAATGCGTGAAAAGAATTAAAATTAGGACGTCCGAGGGTTTTGACCCTTTGCATGAAATTAAATTAAATTAAAGTCCAATTAATTATTTAATTAAAGAAAAGAAAGTGTTTTAGTGTTTTTTTGTATTTATGAAAAATAAAGAACAAGAATTAAAAGGAAACCCTAAATCTAGATTATTTTAATTATTAATGCAAATATTAAAGTTAACCTAATTTACTAGTTAATTAATTTATTTACATGTTTATTTACAAAATTAATGATAATTAATAATAATGATAAATAATGATGATTAATAATTTATTTAAGAAAAAGATGAAAATGTCAAAAAAACTTAATTCTAGATACTTTTTACTTATTAAGAAAAAGATTAAAGTTTAAAAACCTAAATTAAACTAAGTTAATTGTTAGGGTTTATTTACAAAAAATAGGTTAGTGATGAAATTAATAATAATTAAAGATATTTGTATTTTTGATTTTTCTGTTTTTATTATAGAAAATTATTTTATGGTAAAAAAAACAATTAAAAAAGAATTAGAAAAGAAAAGAAAATAAAATTAAAAAGGATGCAAACCAAGGGGAGTTTCAGGCCCAAGGGGAGGTTTTTTTGAACGGTCTGCATTCTTTGGCCATTGGATTGGGTTTCATGGCCATTTGTGTTCTGGCTGTTGGCCATTTGTGTTATGGCCTCAACGTTCCTTAATCTTCTCAGGATGTCTGTCTCGCCATGTATTGGTGTCATGCATAAGTTGTTCTTTTGGCCATTTGGCTTTTGGCTTTTGGCTTTTGGCCATTTGGCTTTTGGCTTTTGGCCTCAACGTTCCTTAATGAACCTGCATGGGATCCTGTCTAAATCTGCAGTGTTGAATCTCATGAACACATTAAATAAAATCATAAAATGCAAATAAAGCCAATATATGAAGAAATTTAATGTTTAGGCACAATATGACATGTATGAATGATTATACCCTTTTGATCATGGAGATCAAATCAATCTTACCATTACTGGAAAATTAGTGACCTGAATGCTTTTATGCACTTTGGATCATGGAGATCAAACCAGCCTTATCCTTACTGAAGAAGTAGTGAGGTGTTGGTTTGTAACTGTGATGACTTGTTTGTAGTGAGAGAGGGATTTGTAATAAGGATTTCAAGGTTTTAGGGTTCTTGAAAGAATTTGATATTCTAACAGTGTTGTGGCAAAGTTTTTTTCTCTCCTTTTTTTTCTCCTCCTGGTTTGTGTGAAAAGAAGGTGATTATATAATGGAAATTAGGGTAAAGAAAATGGGCTTTGAATGTGCAATTGGGCCTCCAATGTTCACTTGAGTTCGTCACTTTCCAAGCTAAATCGCAGGGACTTAAGTGCAATTTTTGAAGTTGAAATGTGAAAACAAAATGTAGCCGACATCGATAACTAACTCATGTCTAAAAATCGGCTCAATCGGATAAACGGTGAATTAGTTATGCATTTTTGAAGTTTCAACTCAGACAAACTTATTTTGGGCTCCAGTGTCGACTCTGACACGTTCTTCAATAAAAAACTGGTATTGATCGGAGCATAATCTGGTCTCGACTTTTGAAGCAAAGTTGTAGATCTACGAGTCAGGGACCTTGTGTAAAAATATGAGCCCAATCCGATAAAAATTGACCGAGTTATGAATTTTCGAAGTTTCGGCCCAGATGAAATAATATTCAGCATTCAGGATTTTCAGCGTGTCACGCACTCTGAGCAAAAAACGAAGGCCTTTTGAATACCGTTTGAACTCAATACCTTCTGTGAAAATGTAGTCAACTCAATTTGTGAAATTTTGGCGCCGGAACCAGCTCGATACGATGAAAATCAACCAAGTTATGATTTTCTGAACATGATGCAAATAAACTTCTATCACAAATTTTCTGTACGAAAATACTTGATAAATCCACTTTTTTGAAGACCTTCTGATCGAAATTGGCTTCCAGCCGTGAGAGATGAAAACGTAGATAATGTCAAGTCGGAATTTTGGCCACCGGAACGGGTTCAAAACGAGCCACGATATTCAAGTTATGAATTTTTTAGCGCGTAAAAACTGCACTCTCAGCATACTTTTTCACCATATTTCTTCGAGAAAACTCACACATTCGGATACCTTCTTTAAAGAATTGACTCTTGAGCCGAACCTGAATTTGAGAATACGTTATCAAAGATATCTTGGCGAAAGAACACCTGAATATAACGCGTCGGGTTGGACTTGTGAATTTTTCTTGAAATGTTTTGAGAAATATGGGAGGGCAAATTTTGGGGTACAACAGTTGCCCCTTCACATCCAATGATATGGTTTCTTACTAACTAATGGTAAGATAAAGTTATATAAAAGAGGAGGAAAATAACTAAAACTTTTTGAGTAGGTAGAACGCTCGTAGTTGCTTTCTCACAAAAAAAAACCATCTTCACACTCACACTTTCAAAACATCTTTCCAAACACAAACATCTCTTTGAGCTATTTTCAAAATCAACACTTTGTATACATTCTCTCTGAAACGAGAATCATTACAAAGTTTGCCAAAACAAAGGCGTTTTCAAAATATTTTCAAACTTACACCAAACACAAAAACAATTACAAAGCATTTCAAAGTGAGCTAGAAACTAAGAGCCCGTAGATAACTACGGATGAAAAGGGTGCTAACACCTTCCCTTTTCATAACCTACCCCCCGAACTCAAGAAAAATTCTCAAAAGGTATTTCCTGTACTTTTCACCATTTCATTTATTGTATAAAAGAAAATTCGGTGTCGACTCTTGCTATCCGCAACAATTACGATAAAACGCATAACACCCAAGTCAGTTCTCCCACTATATGACACATATTGAAGTACTTCTTGATCTCAATTTGGTTCTTTGTAGTGCATTTTGTGACTTTCATTGTTTATATGTCTTGCATATGTCATTGGTTATTTTACTTTCTTAAGAACTTACTTTGTGTTCATTGTTTTATTGTTAAACTCATTTGGTGTATAATGAACTTAAATGTGTTTGCTTAATTATGTCCACTATTATATGTTTTGCACTAGCTTCATTTTATGTGAATGGTTGTTAGTGTATGTTAGTTGCAAAGTATATGATGATCATATAATTTTATATGTTTCTATTACACTTGAGCTCGTGCTTTTCTCTTTTTGATGTTATCAAAGAGGGAGAAGAATATGCATTAAGCAGATTATGTTGCAGATTACGTTGAACATGTGGTTGTAAGGAAGGCACAAATTCAGGGGGAGGATATGTGATAAAATTAGGTTGAGTTATTGTCTTAGGTTTTCCACCATAAAAAAAGGGGAGTACGTGAGAGCAAAGTTCCACTACTCTTGTTTTAATGATGTCAAAACATTCTTCGTATCTTGCATTTTTGCTCCTATTATTGGTTGTATCTTTGGTGAATTTGAGCTTGGAAATGGATGGCATGAAACTCCTTGAATTAAAGCAATTTTGGCCACTCCAATTGTTTGTGTCAACTCACACAGTTGGTGAGTTAACTCATGGACTGATCAAGGACTTTGCACCTGGCTCGAGACTGCCTGCGTCGATTCTTCTGGTCAAATCATACTAGGAGTGAAATTACTTCAGGTTGCATTGATGCATGCCCTGGTGCGGTCGATGCATCGCCTATTTTCAAATCATCTCATCAAGCTCGGGTTAACTCAAGTCGACCCCTCAACCTGTATGAGTCGATGTATCGCGAAATTCTCTATTTTTCTGCTACATTTTTGGTCTTGACTATTTGATAACATAGATATATTGGTTTGAATTCATCATTGAGAGTTAACAAGAAAAAATGAAAGATATACACCAACTTCTCATCATCTTCATCCTCTCCTTGCATTCTTCAACAATTACACATAACAATTTTTGTTGATTAAAGTGCAGAGTTTTGGTGATAATGTTCAAATTGAAGATTGATTTCAGATTTGGGTTGAGAATTGAGTGGGTTTTTTCTTGAGTAAAATCGTTAGGGTTTTGTCCTCCAAGATCCATGTTGGTGCGGGATTTTTGCATAAGTCTGTGCTTCATTTAATTCAGCTGAGTGAAAGGGTTGAGAAATGGTGGGTTTGCTCAATCAAGTAGAGGTAACTGGAGGATTGTGAAGAAAGATTTGGGGTCAAACGTCTTGGCATTGAAATCATCCAAGTGAAAGATTTGTAGAATGTAGAGTTCATGAATTTAAGTAGCGGTAACTGGAGGTTTATTTGAAGAGTTTGGCATACTTGGTTTTGTTTGAACCAAGGGGAGAGAAGGAAATAGTTTAATCTTCAATAACTGGTTTGTGTGTAGTGAATAGTATTGCTTCTCTTGTAAAACTTTGCAACTTAATATCATATATATCAATTCTAGATTTTAGAATTGGGGGCAGACGTACCCTACGCGAGGACGACACAGAGAACTGCCTTAACAAATCGTGTGTTGTTTCTCTTTTCATATCCTTTTATTTTCGTTTGTTATAATTTTTGTAATATCGATTGTTCAATTCATTTTACCGTGATTGTAGTGATTCAAACTTAGTTTACAATAATCATAGCAATCACTTTGATTGTTATCAAGGAAAATTCATCACTACAATTAAGTAAAATTGAACTTGTTATGCTTTTACACACAAGTGTTTGATAAATTGACTAACACAAATTTGTGATATTGTCAAGTTTTATCTTAAACAACTCATTGGAAGTAGTAAGTACTCATTAATATTGTTTAAGTGATTGATTACTATGTAATTGTATTGATTCATTTCTTATCATAAGATATCCATACAGTTTTGCATATCCGATCTTTTCAATAACAGATCGTTTAGACGATTTTGATTCGGGAAGCTTTTGCATCATTTCAAAAAAAAATTAAAAGCACAATTTTTTAATTAAAGGATCTATTCAATCCCCCTTCTAGATCTTCCTATCGTCTAACATTTTGTTCATCACCAATGTTAAAAGACCTCTACGAAAAAACATACATAGAGTGTGTTAGTATAAGTAATTTAAAGACATAATCGCCAACATAAACAAATTACATCACATATGGTACCTATATCTCACTCCATATTTTTTCTTTAGCGGGTTTCAATGATGGATTTCTCCAATTATCACAAGTGATTGGAATTTGCGAACTAACAAGTGCACCAATGTAACTTGTCAATATTGCACCGTTAGGCTCAACTAGTTACTCCATTAGATTCCAATGTACGTCATATTTTATTCATTTATCTCATGCGTGAATGATTCCCTTCATATTAGTTATTCCTTGTGTAATTTCGCTTTCCACGTCCTAAACTGATCCATTTCCATCATTTTTAAAAGTACCATGTGGGTTTTCCTCGTCACTAGCCATTTGACATGTAATAAAGAAAAACATAAATACAATATAAAAATCCATAATCCATTGAATATATAAAATTACAAATATATAATTTTATTGAATGACAGAATATATAATTTTATTGAAAAATCCATAATAACATTTTACTAGTACCTTTTTCACTAACATCTCTTTCTTTTCTTGGTTAGAATATGATTTACTTGTCTCTTAACAACACGGACGGATGGATTGATCCAAATTCTATCATTATGATTATTTCTAATATATGATTCATTCAATTTAATATTATTATCTTGATCATTCCTAATATACGATTCATTCCCTCTAATATACGACTTATTCTCAACATCAGTATCACCTTGATCTACAATGTTATCATCAATTACTTTGTTAGATAAAAGCACTATAGACCATTTTATACTTGTCGGATCAGTGACATAGAACACTTGTTTAACTTTAGAGGCTAGAATAAAAGGCTCATCTTTGTACCCCATCCTATTAAGATCCACTTGCAAAAATCTTGACTTATCCATTCGTATGCCACTATTATTTTCAACCCACTTGCAACCAAAGATAATAATCTGAAACTTCTCATAATCAAATACCCAAGTGTGCTCGATAACCCCAAAATATGACAGACTTAGATATTTGGGGTTTAAGTCCTCACAATTGAAATGTGCATTGCTTCAGCTACCACGGTGACACCACTATTTTGCATAGTATTTTTATCATCTTATTCTTTGGTATAAAATGTGTATCTATTAATTGCGTATGTGCTATAAGAAAACACATGCAAACTTGGACCATATGCCAAGCATCTCAACCTTTCTTTTATTGAATCAGGATCTGAATAAAACTTTAAATAAATATGATCCTTAAACCATGGTATAAAACTTCGATTGTGCTCTCGTACTATCCAATTTTCATTTTTATTCATATTTAACCCTCGGAGTACATCCTTGTGCATTTCAACATGCGACTCAACCTCATTGTCATTATGCAGAACATACAAATGCACTATCTCTCGTTTAGCCCTTGATATTGTCACAATTTTATTTCCAATTAACTTTTTTTCTTCTTTTTTTCTTCGAGAATATGAGATTTGGGGAGTCCAATGGATTGAACATTGGACAAATATTCAGTATAAAACTCAATCGCTTCTTCAACAATGTATCATTAAATAATACAACCCTATGGTCGACTTCATTTTTTCACATACCCTTTTAATATTTTCATATAACGTTCAATAGGGTACATCCATCTCATATAATATGGTCTACACAATTGTGTCTCTTTCACAATATGAACAACTAAATGTACCATTATGTCAAAAAATGAGGGAGGAAATTACATTTCAAGCTCACACAAAGTAATAACTATTTATTTTTGTAATGTTGGTAAGATCTCAGGATCGATCACCTTACTACAAATTGACCTGAAGAAAAAACAAAATTTAGTTATGACGCTTCTTACGTTTTATGGAAAAATAGAACGTATATCTATTGGTAGAAAATGTTTCATTATAACGAGGCAATCATGTGTCTTTAACATGGTAGAAAACATATAACATGGTAGAAAACACATACATTTTTTCAATATGCATAACATCAAGAAAATGTCTTACATACTACGACTTCTAATATGGCAATTCAAAAAAACATTGACCTCTTCTTCCACCCACGTTTGACAAGCGTATGTGCAAAAGGCTTACCGAACTGAGTACTCACATGTTTCACCTTTTCAAAAATTTGGTCACCTGTCAATATAGGCGAAGCTCTACCTTGTTATAGATTTCCATTGAATGCTTTTCTCCACCCACGGTAGTGATGATTAGAATTTAAGAATCTACGATGACTGAGAAAGACATTCTTCTGACAAAATTCCAACCGCGTCTAATTTATTTTTTCTTCATAAATAGGACACACACATTGACCTTTAATGCTATCCCCTGATAGATTTTCGTATGCTGGAAAATTATTAATTGTACCAAACAATATCACCCTCAAATTGAAACTTTATTTCCTATATCCATCATAAACCTCCACACCGTTCTCCCATAAAATCTTTAAATCTTCGATTAAAGGTGTCAAGTATATGCCTATGTCATTCCTTGGTTGTTTAGGCCCAGAAATTAACATAGATACCATCATGTACTTACACTTCATACATAGCTATAGAAGTAGGTTATAAATCATAGTAATCACAGATCACGTGGTATGTGAGATATTTTGAAGACCATGTGGGTTCATTCCATCAGTAGGTAATACCAAGCAAAGGTTTCTCGCTTCTTCTCCAAAATCAGGATAATCATTATCAATTTTCATCCACTGTAGTTAATAATTGTGTTGTTGTATTTAGGCTAAAATTTGTTCTTGTCTACTGAATTTCCAAGTAACTTTGAATACTAGTAAATGTCGGTGAAGGTGGTTAAAATTTTTACTAGTATTCAAAGTAACTTTCTTTGGGGAGGGGGGGAGTGGAGGAAAATAGGAAGATCCATTGGGTTAGTTGGAGTAAGATTACTTTACCGTTGGATAAGGGTGGTTTAGGCATAAAAAAATTGGTGGATTTCAATTTGGCCTTTCTTAATAAATGGCAGTGGAGAATTTTGTGAGACCAAAATGCTTTATGGTTCAAGGTGTTGAGAGCTCGTTATGGTGATGTGTTGGTAAAGGCGTTGTGCGGAGGTGTTCCCTCTAATTCCTCCTCTTGTTCTTCTTGGTGGAAAGATATTCTTAAGATTAATAAATTTTCTCTAGAGGATCCCATTATTTCTAATTGTAAGTTTTTTATTAGGAATGGTTTCAAAACGCCTTTTTGGGAAGCGAGGTGGTTAGATGATTTTTCTTTAAAAGAGGCTTATCCGTAAATTTTCGTGGCTTCTTTGTTGAAGGAGGTGGCGGTGGCAGGTATGGGAGGTTAGATAGATGGTGAGTGGAAATGGGGGAATTTGGGATTAATTGAAGGAGGGGAGGTCTTCCCATCTTTGACGGATAATGTGGCTCTTTTAAAAGATAGGTTGGAAGGGTATGGTAATTTATCGGAAGGGGCGGATGAGGTTTTTTGGGGCATCAATCCGGAAGGTGGGTTTACCGTTTCTTCTTGCTACAATTGTTATGCTAGTAAGAGAATTCCTTTTGGTCCGTATTATGACAGGGTTTTTGGGTTAATTTGGAACATGGAAGTACCTTACAAAATTAAGTCCTTTGGATAGAGGCTTTTCCTTGATATGCTCTCTAATAAAGAACAATTGGTGGTTAGAGGTATTTCTTTCCCTTTGGATTCTCTTTGTTGTTGTTTTTGTGGTTTTCATGTGGATAGTAGGGATCATTCTTTCTTCAAGTGTGAAGTGGTCAATTCTATTTGGTTGGATATTGCTGAATGGGTGGGTAAAAGGGAGGTGGCGTTGGTGGAGTGCCATTCACATTTTATAAATTGGTACTTCTTTTGTGGAGATAAAAAAGTGAAGTTAGGCAAAATGGGTGTTATATAGTTAGCAACTGTGTGGTGTATATGGTTGGTTAGAAATGGTTTATGTTTCTGAAATGAAATTTGGAATGTGAATAATATAGTTTGGAGCATTAAGTTTTTGGTTTGGAAGTGGTCATTTTGTGGTAAGATTACGCATTCCAATTGTAGTTTCTACGAATTAGCAATGATCCTTTGTTCTTCTTGTCGTAGTTTGTAATGAATTTGTATTTTTCCAATTTTTTGACAGTGTTTTGATCACTTTTCTATGTAATAGGTTGGAGAACCTTTAACTCTCCGTTTAATTTATTCCTTGATTACAACAACAACAAAAAAAAAAAATATAGAAATACCCATTAGCCTTAAATGTCACATAAGGCCTATTGGTATCTAGCCGAATATCCGAAAACTTGACAGTCTTTGGGATATGTGTAAACCTGAGCCACTATGATTCTAATTCATTCTCTCTGTCAAGAAGCTCTCACAATCTCATTTAATTTTAGACAAAAGCTACATCAAAAAAATTTCATTCAATTTTAATACCACAAACCCGGAACATAATTGACACCAAAGATTCATCATGTAGTTTAACATAAAACACAACAATGACATCTCAACTTCAACCAACAACAACACTAACATCCAAATTCATTCAGATTTAACACTTCCATACTCCGATTCAGCATAAAATGGTACAAGCTTCATGGTTCAGATTCAACACAATAACACCAACAAAACTTCACCAATCCAAATTTAATTTAACAACATGATATTGAAATTAAACAAGCATGGTAACGTAGAAAACAAAATAAACAAAGTGACAGTGAAGTTTATTGGACTTACCAAACAATGGAAGTGGACCGACTGGAGTGTTGTTTGAAGGAGTTGGCGGAGGAAGACAGTGGCGTAGCTAGAGGAAGACGGAGGAAGCTCGTTCTGGGTGTACTGGACGGAGTTGACGTGAGCAGTGGAGACGGAGCGGAATCGCAGAAAGGATGTAGACGGAGGCTGATACGAAGATGAATGGAATCGCCGGCAGTGGGGATGACCAACGGAGGCTGGGCGTAGAATCAAAATGTATTTTTGAGAGAGATATCAAATGGAAAAAAGGCAGCGCTTTGACAGTAGATTTGCAAACGGAGGCAGAGGGAGGAGAGTTTCAGAAGTTTAAGTTTCAGGGTTTCGCATAGTGAATTTGGGTATTTAGAAATTAATGAGATAAGGCAGCACTTTCTCATGTATTGTCTTTAGCAGCGTTTTTTATAGCTTTATACTCTATGACTTGTAGCAGCGCTTTCTAAAGAACCTTCTTAAGCAGCACTTTTTAAAAGCGTTTTCTAAAGTGTGACCTTTAACAGCGCTTTTTAAAAGTGCTCTCGTATGTATGACTTTTAGCAACGTTTTTCAGAAGCACTTTCTAAAGTTAGTCTTTAGCAATGCATTGGTAAAAAAGTGCTGTCTATGGAATGCTGCCTAAGACCATTTTTAGGGGAACTTGTGAGGCTCTAAAGAATGTGACCTTGACATGAGGCTTCCATGATGGCAGGAAAAGTCTCTACACAGTAGAGGTTCTTCCCTTTTCCTGGAGAGAGTTTGTGATTAAGCTTATAGAAGAAGAGGATGGAATTAATGGCCCCAAGGAAAATTTATGCACATGTGTCATGTCGGGAACACATTTTCAATCTGAAATGTCAGTGTTGCATAGGACTTTATATAGATTATTTGTTTGAACTAAGTCAAATTTTAACTAATACTCGACATAATTCAGGAGGGAAAGAGAATACAAAGTGGTGATCAAGTTTGTTGCAAGGGCTAACTTGCATCACTTGTGTCAATGTTTTGTATTGAATTGGACTTTTGACTGAATGAAAGTTATATAGTTGATGTTTGTACATTGTCTGTTATGGAAATGTATGATGAATTGTTGTTTTTTTCTTTTTGCAGTAAAGGTGTTGCAAGAAGATGGAAGGTCTTGCTATTTTCTTATAAAAGTAATACTCGATAGAGCTGGAAGGAGACACTCATCAAAGGACCCACCGTTGAAACATTGAGATACATCATTCCTAAAGACTTCAGGTGAGTTTATTGTAGATACTGATGTTTCTGCAATACTGATGTCTTCATGATTATCATATAGGTTTCTAGACTAACCTTTCTTGAAAAACAAATATTGAAGGATGCATTTGTGAATCAATTTTTCATGATTACTTTTTCTTTTATCATGAATGGAAAAAGATTAAGAGGTTAAGAGTGCAAAGATAGATATGATAAGTTTATAAGATTGATACTGGAGGAAGATGTTGATTGAATATGAGTATATTATATTCTCTATCATGTTGAGTTGTTTTTGATAGAAATTTTAGTTTTGCCAAGACTTTCTATAGAAATTATGGTGTTTGATTGTATTGGCCTCACTCTCCATAGTTTTCTATTAATTAATTCTTTGAGTTTCCTACTATCTTTAACTAATTCTTAATACTATGTGTTAACAAAAAAAAATTCTTTTTATTACATACACCATACTATATGTTTGTTTTTTCTATATTATTAAAAATGTACTCATTTGTTTACCTATTATTTCTATAAGTAACAATTAATCTATTTTTTGAATTATGTAAAAAAATATTTATCAAGATGAACAATTCCAACACCTGAAATTATTATAGCTGTAATAATATTGGTGACATTTCTATTATATTATTTGAGATAAAAAAAATTCATTTTCTTGTGCGGGCACGCGTCTTCTATAAACAATTACAAATTGTTAGAAGAGTCTCAATTGACTAGGATAATCATTCTTTCATTTTATGACAAATTCCAAGCAGCAACATAATACATTTTTCTTTTTCATTTTTATTTGTAAAAATCCCCTAACCACCATTTTTCAATAATATAAGAGTTTCTTTGGGATAAGGTAATTGAAAACTTTTAAAATTTTTAAAATTTTAAATGATTCAATTGAAATTCATTAAATTATCGAATAATTTAAGATATAAATAAACTTATTTGTGCGGATATACATGTTTTCTACTAGTAATGTGTCTAAAAATACTACATCATTCATAAAAACATCAACTCAACAAAATAATAATTATCGAACTGTTTTTCAGTGTTACAAATGAGAGCAACGAAACTAAATACTTAAAACGATAAAGAGATGAACCAAGGTCTCAATGCCTTCTTCTAACTCATAACATCTACTACTCTTTTTCCTAAGTATCTCTAAACAACGTACATCAACACACAAACAAAATAACAAATGGGTGAGAATAAAATCAAATGTGCTAGTGTTGCAAAAGATCAGAAAGGGTTGCATAACAACAAAAACAATAATTATCAAACAAATAACTCATTCACACAACAATCTGTTAGAACAAGATTTGTGTCTACAGTATAATCTCGAAGTTTTGATTATAACAAGATGTATATTTGATGAGAAACAATTTTAGATTCTAATAGTTTTATTGAGTGTGTAGATATCAAGATTCTGGATAGTCTTTCTAAAGATATAATCAGAAACACCATTCGACTCACCAGAAGAACTACTGTGGTCGTTTCTAAAGAAATATCAGCAGTTCTAAGGAATGTTGAATGTTCGCCAGAAAGGAAATCAAATGTGTTCTCAGAAAAGCGTCATTTTCATATCAGAAATCGCATACGCTTCCAGAGAAAGAAATCAAGATCAGAAAGAAAAAAGATCAAAAACAAAGAAGTAGCTGACACATGCTTTGTGCCTCCAGCTCAAATCTAAGATCATAATTAAAGATCATAATCCAAAGATCAGAGCTCAAGAGATCAGACATGAAAGAATTCAAGATCAGAAACTCAGATGTACTTACATAAGCTTTTGCTTCAAAAATTAGACATCAGACATGCAGTTCAGAAAAGCTGTTATCAGAAATCAAAGATCAGATCAAGACATAGTAGATCATAAAATATTTTATTCACAAACAAAGAAGTTGTTCTTCAGATTAGTTGTTGCTTGTATATCTGAAGGCAATGTTCAAATATCAGAAAGACTCTGACGAGGAGCATGCCAATGTAGCATTCACAACTATCATGTCAGAAGGAAGTGCATCAGAAACTGAGTATAACTCAGAAGAGATATTTTCTGACATCTCTTGTGCTAATATTGAATTTGTTTTATCTAGATACTTAAGTAAATATCAAAAGCTTAAACTAAAATTCAAGAATCATGAAAAGGTTCATGAATATAAATTTAAAGAATATGAGAAGTTGAAAGAAGAATTTTCTGAACACAAAGATGATCATTTTATCTTTGAAAAGGTAAATGATTTTCAAAGTAAAAAATGCTTAGAACTAGAATAAACTCTTTCAAAAGCTTCACCGCCTTTTGATACTATTTTATACAAGCATGATAAAGCTTTTCAAAGATTTTTAGACAATAACCTGGATAGCAGCATAATGGCTTCCATGATCTATGGTATTGGCCATAATGGCAAAAGAGAAATTCGTTATGACCCTTATGAGGATAAAACTTCTCCTCATGAAAAACATTTTTCTCCATTTTTTTATATGTATCCACTTGCAGAAACACAAATAGTTAGCAACGCGCAGAAACCCAAAGTTGTAAAATACTCTGGGAAAAATAATTCTAGAGGACCCAAAAGATTATGGGTACCAAAAGCTAAAATAGTGTATGTTGCAGATATGTTACACAGTGGAGCTAAGAAACCAGTCATGGTACCTGGACTCTGGATACTTGCGACACATGACGGGAAGCAAGCATATGTTCCAAAATTTGGAACTTAAAGATGCTGGTTACGTAGGGTTTTGAGGAGATCAGAAAGGAAACATAAAAGGTTCTGAAACTATAAATAATGGAACTCTTCCTTCTATTTCTAATGTACTCTATATTGAAGGTCTAATGCATAATCTGTTATCATTAAGTCAATTAAGTGATAACAGTTATGACATTATTTTTAATCAAAAATCTTGTAAGGCTCTTAATCAGAAATATGGTATTGTTCTCTTCACTAGAAAAAGGAAAAACAACATTTACAAAATACAATTGTCTGATCTTAAAAACAAGATGTAAAATGCTTGGGTCACATTAGCTTAAGAAAGTTATCTCAGCTAAATAAACTTGAGTTAGTCAGAGGCCTACCTAAGCTGAAGTTGACTTCAGATGCTCTTTGTGAAGCATGTCAAAAAGGCAAGTTTTTTAAAACTTCTTTCAAAACTAAAAATGTTGTTTCTACCTCCAGACCTTTGGAGCTTCTACATATTGACTTGTTTAGTCCTATTAAGACAACATCAGTCAATGGTATGAAGTATGGACTTGTCATCATAGACAATTATAGTCGTTGGACATGGGTAAAATTCCTGAGGCACAAGGATGAGTCACATTATGTGTTCACTAGTTTTTGTTCACAAGTGCAAAATGAATTTAATTTTAAAATTGTTAGAGTCAAAAGTGATCATGGGGGAGAATTTGAAAAAAAAAATTGAAGAATTATTTGACTCAAATGGCATGTCCCATGATTTCTCTTGTCTTATAACTCCACAGCAAAATAGAGTTGTAGAAAGGAAGAGTAGAACTTTATAAGAAATAGCCAGAACCATGATCGATGAAACAAATGTTGCTAAGCACTTTTGAAAAGAAGCTGTAAATACAACATGTTATATTCATAATAGAAATTCAATTATACCTATTATGGAAAAGACTTCGTATGAATTGTGCAAAGTAAGAAAACCAAATACCTCTTAATTTCATCCTTTTGGGTGCACATGTTTTATTCTAAACACTAAAGAGAATCTGAATAAGTTTGATTCCAAGGTACATAAATGTATTATGCTGAGATACCCAAAATACTCTAAAGACTACATAGTATATAATACAGAAAGACAAAATATGGAAGAATCAATTCATGTTAGGTTTGATGATAAGCTTGACTTAGAAAAGTCAAAGTTGTTTGAAAATTTTGCAGATCTAGAAATAATCCTTGCAGGTTCTGATGAAAATGTAAAAAGTTCTGAAGATGGAAATATAAATAAAAAGGATCAAGATGATGATATATAAGAAACACAAGCACCAGAAATCACACCTGTTTAGAAAAGGAAAAAGCAGAGATCAACGGTTTCTGAAGAATTGATTCTGGGATATAAGACTAAACTTGTCATAACAAGATCTACATTCAAACTGATTAGTGTTTGTTGGCAGCAATTTTGGTAAAACAATGTTTTGATAATGTTTTGATAAATGTCTTGACATTTGAAGCAAATTATTTTGAATGATGTCAAAGCATATGTCTTGACATCTTCCTCCTGAGTTGACCGCAACTCATATCAGTTTTAGTTTTCTGTTTCCTGTTTTCATGCGCGCCATAATTCAGGATTTGTGACTCATAGCTTGCGAAAAATATGGAGGAATATTTTTCAATTTTAATTATCCTTAGGGATTAAATCTTAGCCTGTTTTCATGGAAATATTCAAAAGATTGGAATATTTGTTTTTCATCCCAAGCCCACTGCCGCGTCTTTATAAGGACTTGCTTCCTTATTCATTAACTACAACTTTTGAAGAAGAATACTTTATTTCTGTTTTATAAGTCTAAGTATTTTAATTTTCATACACTCTAGTATTAATTTAATACTTGAGTTGTTAATTGTGGATCATTCACAAGCTTTTAAGCATTGAATGATTGAAGTCTTTAAAACTTGTTATTTCAGTTGTTCTTCATTGTAAGTGATTTAAGGGGTTTGAGGAGGGTCTCATACCTAGGTGTGTCTTAGGTAGAAGTATAACACAGATAGTGATTAAGTGATTAGATCGTAAATTGGTTGTTTACTGAGGGTATATGAATTGATACTATTTAGTAGACTTATCTTTGGCTTGGTAGCCCCCAGAGTAGGTGTTGTTGTACACTGAACTGGGTTAACAATTCCTTGTGTTTTTACTATTTTTAATTTTTTCGCATTTTACATTGCCCTCAGATATTTGTGTCGTGACATCTCCTTCGACATCTCATATCTGATACCAGAATTTCAACATAGATATTTAGCAGTTATTTTAGTTATCTTTTCTTTTATTACCGAGTTTTTCATTTCATTTTACTACATTTTATGCTTTGGTTGTGTGTTTTAGTGTTTTCAGGATCAGAGGAATAAAACGGGACAATTCAGGGCGAAAAAGTGCAAAAACTTGGAGTTTCACATAAAGTCAAAAATCCACCTACAGGAGGCTTGACATGGCCACCCGTGTCGCCTGACGCGGGCCATGTCAGGATGGGAGAATGAAGAAAGATGGAAGTCAGGGGCGTAACATGGGCGGCCGTGTTGCCTGACACGGACAATGTTGTAACCCCTGGGACCTTAAAAGAAGATTTGGGAGTTTCAAGGCCAACACAGGTGGCCGTGTTGCTTGAAACATACCGTGTTAGCCTGTGACGCTGATTTCCTAATTTTTTTAAAATAATTTTTCCGTATGTTAAGTTGTGAGGGCGTTTTGGGTACTTCCAACCGACCTGGATGAATGTTGACTATTTAAATGAGTTTTCACAAGGAATAAGGGGACTTTTAGCCACACGAAGAATTGAGGATTGAAGAGAGCATCATATGAGATTTTTGGAGGACATATATTTTTCATGAGCCGCGGCGATTGAAGAGCAAAGTTCATCATTTATCTATAATGTTTAATCTTTATATCATTGAAATTCTTTTGAAAAATATGAGTAGATAAACCCCCCAATACTACGGGTGCCCCTAATTTGAATATGTAATGACTTTGAATTTATGATTTTATCAATTCCATGGTTTTTAATATTCAATTTAATCGTGCAATGTTTTTATGTTTTCCTGATCGGACTGATTAGGATTGATCTACGGTTAACAATGAGCTGGACCGTGATTGTTAAGGTTTTTGAACGATTAGACTATAATAGATATCACCTAGGACTAGGGATACCCTATAAATTACTAGAAACTCTTGATAAAATAAAGGCTTGACTCCATCAGATATCTCTTAGGACTTAGGATGTAGGATGAATGTTCAAAGTTTTTCTCACTAAGGACTTAGGGTAAAATAACCTAAAGGGATGGTAATTGGTTTTATGAACTTGTTGAAGAAATCAAGATTCAAGGTTGTTACAGGGAAAATTACATACCCCACCCTAGAATGTTGCTCATATTTGCGAAAAGCCATAATTTATATTCTGCTTATTTTTAATTTCTGTTAAGTGACAATATCAAAACCAAAACCCATATCAAGTTTTGTTTAATTGAACCACAAATTGAACTCGATACTGATACGCAGTCCTTGAGATCGATACTTTGGGATTTCCCATTATTACTACATTGGAGAATTAGTACACTTACTAATTTATCGATCAAGTTTTGGCACCGCTGCCGGGGACTGCCTAGTTATTAAGTGTAACTTGAGTTAAAATTTTGTTGCTCTGCAACTAAAATTTCTTTTATGTAATTTTTATATTTTTGTTATTACTGATTTTTCCTAACCTTTGCATGTGAGAAAAACCCTCAACTTAATTTCCTTTTGATATACAGACTCAAGTTCATAATCAGAATAAGAAACTATGAGTGAAAACCCACCACCATCAGAGAGACTTCTTGGGGATTGCGGAGAAGCAGATGGTCCAGCAGGTCAGATGGCTATTGTGAATCAACCGGTCAATGTTGCAAATTTCCAACTGCATCCTTCAACCATTCGTTAGCTCGAGAATAGATATTTCACCGGAAAGATCAATGAAGATGCCAATAAGCATTTGCAGAGATTACTCACCATGAGTACTACTTTGAAGATTGAGGGGAACTCTGAAGAAGCCAAGAAATTAAGGATGTTCCCGTTCACGCTGTCTGAAGATGATGAAGAGTGGTTTTACTCATTGCCTGCTGGAAGTATCACCACTTGGGAACATATGGAGAAGACTTTTCTTGATGAATACTTTCCTGCTTCTGTTTACATTCGCAAAAGATATGATATTGGGAATTTTAAATAAAAGGAATGAGAGTCTCTATGTGATGCTTATAAAAGGTTCAAGAGGTTATTAGTAGTCTGTCCGACTCACAACATAGGTCAAACTGCGGAAATGAAAATGTTTGTAAATGGCCTCAGGATGAAGAGAAAACAGCTTATTAATACAACTGTCGGTGGCACATCAAACTTTACAACAACCATTGGTGTGAAAAAGATTATTGAAGCCATTGTTGCAAATGAGAATCTGGAGCTATATGACAGAGTTGTAAGCAAACCAGAGGGAGTGATTGATTTGAATTTAGAAGTGAATAAGAAACTAAAAATTGAAGAGGCTATTGCTACAAAAGTGGAGAAAAAGATGAAAGCAATGAACATGGATACTCAATAGGTAGCTCGAGTTCAACGAGTACAGAAGGTTACTTGTGAAATTTGTAGTGGACCGCATCTTACTGTGCAATGTCTTGTAACTCCACAACAAATTAAGGGGATAAAATTCTTGAGGAAAATTAACCCATATTTTAACACCTATAATCCTGGGTGGAAGAATCATCCTAACTTCTCCTAGAAAGATCAGCAACAACAAGCTCCTCAAAAGGCAGAGTGGAAGGTGGCTATTGAAAATATGGCTGCCCACACCTCTCAATTTCAAGAAGAGACAAGGGATGAGAAAGTTGCTGAAAAGAAGAAAGATGAGGTGAAGTCGGATGACAATATCATAGAAATAGAGCTGGAAGTGAGAGAGAACAAGAAAAAATAGTGTGATATGGTAGGAGAACTGATTGTTATAATGGTTTTACGTTTGTATTCGCAAATATTGTGGTAAGCAAGAGTTGCCACCGACTTTTCTTTTATCCAACAACGGAAAGGGTGAAAAGAACAAGAAAAAGACCTTTTGATATTATTTCTGAGTAAGGGGGGTAAATTATGGAAAGGGAAGGTGTTAGCACCCTTTCCACCCGTAATTATCTACGGGCTCTTAGATGTTTAGCTCATTTTTTGAAATACATTGTGCTTTTGTGTGTTTTTGAAAAGTATTTTGAAATGCCAATAGTGAGGCAGTTTGCTTTATGATAACTCTTGTATAGGTCCTTAAGAGTGTTGATAAAGTGTTTTTGAAAATGTTTTTGAAAGAATTTTGTGTATGTGTAAAAGTTGTTTTCTTGAGCAAGCATCTAACAGCTATCTACTTTTACTTGAAAGGGTCGTTCTTTTCCTCTTTTCCTTTAGACAGTGTTATCCTACTATTAGTTAGTAGATAGCCCTATCGTTGGATGTTTGAGGGACATTCGAAGGGACGTTTATAGTCACGAAGGCAACTTGGCAAGAAATCTTAGTAACTACCCTAGGGTTCTAAGATCATTTCTACCGAGACAACATCGAGAGTGTCATCGAGGGACTTATGATCTTTTTAAACCGGATGGTAGCCACTAAAATCTCTCACGTTTCAAGTGTTGTGACTATTTTTCCGAAGGCAACCAAAGTGGGAATACCCTAAAGGTGCGCATGTGCAAGTGTATTGTGTTTCAGTTATTTTTGTCTTTGAAGTTAGATTTGCTAACGTTCATTTTTAGTCTTATCATGCAATCCTATTAACATACATCTAAACAGTTAATATATGTGCAGGAATTTAAAGTGTGGAAATTAAATCTAACTATTACATGGCTTCAGGGAGGGGGAATTATTTACATGTCCAAAAATGAGGGGGATAAAGCAGTAAATATCCTAGTTTAAATCTATTACATTCAGTAGGAAGATACAAAAAATATGAAAATAAAAATACGAAAGGTAAAAACGCGCGTGAATTGAAATGACGTCTAATCCTAAATTATTTCTAAGTTAAAAAGAAATCTCTTTGTCGTTTTGTTTTGTTTTATGAAAAAAAAATTGAATTCAAATAAATCCTAATTCTATTAATTTTTTAAATTAATAAAATGGTTTAAATAAATATTAATTAAGAAAAATGCTAACCTAATGTTTTTTTTTGTTGTGATTTTTTGATTTAATGTTGATTTAAAGAGTAAAGTCAATAAAAGAAATGAATAAAACAAAATAAAAATACAAATGGTCCTTCGATTCAGGGAAGGAGATTGTCCTTAGATCCAAGGAGGGAGGTTGCTTTCCGATCCAGGGAAGGAGGTTGTCCTTTGATCCAGGGAGGGATGTTGTTCTTCGATCCAGGGAAGGAGGTTGTCCTTCGATCCAGGGAGGGATGTTGTTGAAAGCGTATGATGGATTGCCTTTGGAGGATACTGGATCTGCAAGAAAACAAACAGAAAAAATCATTGCAAGAGGAAGGGATTAAAACCCCTTCCTCTGCATATACACAACACCTTATCCTTCTTGCCCCTAATTCGAATCTTTTGATCTCAGGCCTAAGCTTATTTTGACTCGAAACAACCTAAACTTAGAGATTTGAAGGAAATATCAGATCGTGCCCTAGCAATGGCACGATCTCATTCACTTTAAACATGTACTATCAATAGACATGAACATGTATCAAATTGTTAAAAGTATTAATATGCCATGAAAATGCAGTTTTTTTGGATTTGCAAACCCTTACCAATCGAAGATGTGTGGATATGTGGCTTTAGGCGTGGAACTGCTTGCTTAGGGGCCTTAAAGTCTTCATGGGAATCTCATGAGAGGGATATGATGTTTGGTTTTGGGTGAGGAAGCCTGCAAAGTGTGCTTCGATTCTGGAAGCTTTGAGATGTTTTTCTGATTTTCGTGTGGCTCTTTGGGGTGATTTGCACGTGTAGGCAAAATGTTTGTGTCTCTGTAAAAATGTTTCTATGGCAATGTTTGTGTCTGGGTGGAGGTAAAATGTTTCTTTTTTTTCGTCCTTGGCAATGTGTCTTTAGCTCTGTATTTATAGGGGATAATGGTGAATGGAAATGACAAGAGACAACCATTAATCAGGCTTTGAAGGCAGAATCAAAAGGCTTAAACATGTTGCCTTTTTTGAGGATTTTCTACCCTTTTGGGTTTTGAATGAACCTGGACAGGTTTCACTCCTTGACTCCTTCGAATGCCCTCAAGCCTTATTCTTAGATTGGCTCTGAGTGGCTTTCTTCGATGGCTCTGGGCTTCAATTTAATGGGTTCATGGTTTCATCCTCATGGCTCTTTCGATTGAGCCCATTTATGTTGGTTGTTTGACCTAGAAAATTCTCCTATTAGCCCAATCGAACACTTCCTTCTGGCCGGTCGAAGCTTCTTTTTTTATTTCCTTCGAATGTAATTGTGTAGGAGGCTTGGGCTTGGCAGCAGGTAGGACTTTGTCCAGCAAGCATCTTGATTCAGACTCATCAAAAGACAAAACAAAACTCGTTTCCAACAAATGTGTGTCCTTCAAATGGACCAATTGTATGTCCTTCAAAGGCACCATTTGTGTGTCCTTTGAATGGACCAATAGTATGTACATTGAAGGCATCACTTGTGAGTTTCTTCGAATGAACCACATCCACCCCTTGTGCATTCTTCGAATTGGCCAAATATATATCCTTCGAAGGCATCTGTTGTACCCCAAAATTTTCCCTCTCATTTCTAAATGCATTTCTCACAAGGATTCTAAAAAATTCAAACTTACACAAATACAATTGGATTTTTCAGCATCAAGTTAAAAGAGGAAATTGCTAAAAAGGGAAAAGTAGATGAAAATATCCTTTTTGACAAAATTGAAGGAAAAACAAGTTTTCTTTGATTTTACATCTTTCGATTGGGCACTTTGGCTCCTTTGATGCAAGCTTTAGTTACACCCTTCGTTTGGGCACTGGACTCCTTTTGGGCAAGTTCATTTCCTGCTTCGTTTGGGCACTAGACTTCTTTTGGACAAGTTCAATTCTTGTTTCATTTGAACATTTTAGTCTCTTTGTGCAAGATTGGTATACATCTTTCGTTTGGCCATATAACCCCTTCCTGCATGTTTGCCAAATTCACAAGGAATAACTTCCCACCATGCTAGCATGCACAAGGCCAAATCACTCTTTGAAACAACTTGTTGCAAGCTTCGACAGGGCAACACTTATCTTCAACTAGCTTCAATTCATAAGGCAAAAAGCCTCCTGTTGATGTCCTTCGATTCAGGAGGCAAAGGCCTCTTTTCTGGTCTCCTTCGATTACATATTTTGCCTCCTGCATGCCTCTTTCGTTTGGGGCATGTGGCCCTCCTTTGTTGCAAGCTTCGATTGTGCCATTTACCCTCTGCATGCATTCTTCGTTTGGGGAATGTGAATCCTTCAATACAAATTTTGGTTACGCCTTTCGTTTGGGGCATGTGGCCCTCCTTTGTCGCAAGCTTCAATTGTGCCATTTACCCTCTGCATGCATTCTTCGTTTGGGGCGTGTAAATACTTCAATATAAGAATCAAGGCTCAATTTAGGCCAGAATGCACAAGGAAAAAACTTCCTCGTGGCTAGCATTCACAAGGCAATGGCGCCCACAAAGTATTGGTTACTTTCACGCTAGTTTCGTATGGGCAATATTCCCCTTGGAAATAGTTTGCTTCAACACACAAATTCTACACTATGCCATTATCTCGTGCGAAAGAAGTACCATGATGACACATTCGAAGGACTTTCCAGATATACCTGGATGTCCCAATCGAATTACATACTTTGGTGATCCATTCCAGGGGCATTTATTTGGACCATTCGAAGGAACACACAAAAGGACTAGTCGAAAGACACCTATTTGGGCCCTTTCAAAGAATATTCATATTAGCCATTCGAAGGAAACTTGATTTGAAAAGAAATGTTATTGAGGAGTCTGGTCGAAGGATAGGGCTAGGGAGTCAAAACAAAAGGTTGAGATGTCCAAAGGTACTTGCTGGCCAAAGTCCCATATGTTGCCAAGTTCAGGCCTGACACACTAGCCATAACACTCAAAAACTGCTGCACAGCAGTTCTGCCACACTGCCTTTGTTCTTGCACCAATTTGGCATACGAATGCTGCCCGTCGAAAGCTACAAGCACAACATGACTTTTTTTGTTTAAACTTATTGTTTTCCCTCCTAAAACATCAGCCAAAATCTCCTATAAATATGAGCCTCCACCATACATCTTAGGGGCCCCTGGATAGTTGCAAGAAAACTCTTGTTGAAAAAAGTGATAAATCTCTCAAAAAAACTCTCAAACACTCTCCAATGTTTTTAAATATTCCAAACGCTTTTGAAAAACTTAGACCCCTTCACACATTAAGTGAACCCTTCAATTCACTCTTTAAATTTCCAGATAACTCATCTTCGACCCATTCCCCAACTACAATATAGTAATCCTTTAATTCACTCCTTTATTTGTTATAGAGACACCTTCGATTCACTCACACATCCTCCTTTGATTCAGTGACTGCTTGAACAAAGTAGTAACTGGACTAGTCTCAGAAAGGTCGCAACGAACTTCCATTCACCACCAAGGAAGACACTTGTAGTTTCCTTCGATTTAAGAACTTTAAGAGGTAAGTTCTCTTTAAACTTGGAACTATTTCATTTAAATATCATGTGTACATGCCAATAAAGAGAAAATGTATATATTTCATATAGGGAGCTTGACCATGTTTTAACCTTCGATCCCGACTGCCCATATGTTGAAAATCTCAACCCTGACTAGTTAGGCTTTGGACTTTGAGACCCAATAATTTTATGCTAACCCCTGGCATATAGCTTTCAAAAGTTACACTTGAATGTTGCATTTTAAAAGTTTAAAACAGGTTCCCTGTATCCTTCGATTGGCTAAGTACTCAAGCCTTTCGAATCTCAACCTGAGGGCCTAGCATTCCTGCAGTCGAAGGAGACAACAAGAAGTATGAAGCAAAGAGTGCACCTCATGTTGACCCCAGGCCTCAAACGAAAGAAGCATCCAGAAGGATGGTCACGCTGCCTTCCAAGTCCGAACCGAAAGAAGCAGGAAAAGGGTGAAACCAAAAGACATGACCTTGCTAACTCCAGGCCGAAATCGAAGGAAGCCAAGAAGTGCAAAATCGAAGAGTGTGGCTGCCTGAATCGAAAAAGCCCATTTTCCTTTTCTTTATTTATTTTGTCTTTATATTTTCTTGCTATCCAATGTGGTTGTAATAGTGTAGGATTTATTTTTCTGCATTTTTTATTACTTTTGTACAAATGTTAGTAATTAGGATGTATGGTAAGATAAAACCAACAAGTGGACAACCTAAAATTCAAAGACAAAATGCATGCAATCAAACTCACTATTCACACACATGCACCCATAGGGTAACCACACTTTTTTCCTCAAAAAAATATCCATGTCCCTCGAATATGGGCGTTCTAGCAAAGACCCTCGATAAAAGATCGTAGTCTCTCGATGACCCTTAATGTTGCCTTCGGTAAACGATCTAGTCCCTGAATGAAAATTGCTAAAACGTCTCATAAGTTGCCTTCTATCACTATACGAATGTCCCACACTCATCCCTTCACATCCAACGATGGGGCTTCTTACCAAATTAATGGTAAGATAGCAACATTAAAGGAGGAGGAAAAGAACATAGACCTTTTGAGTAGGTAGGATGCTCTTAGTTGCTCGCTTGCTCACAACAATAAAAAAACACTTTATACACCAACACTTTCATTTGAAATTTTTTCAAAAGACAAAGCTTTTTGTACGCGTTCTTATAGAAATAAGAACCATTACAAAGACACCTTTCAAAATACTTTCAAAATCCACACTACAAGCACATTTTCAAACAAAAGCAAGTGATCTAGCAAGCAACTAAGAGCCCATAGATAACTACGGATGAAAAGGGTGCTAACACCTCCCCCCTTTCATAACCGACCCTCGAACTCAAGAAATAATCTTGAAATGTCTTTCATATTCTTTTCAGCCTTTCTTTATTGGATAAAAGAAAAGTCGATGACGACTCTTGCTATCCGCAACAATTGTGATCAAACACAAACACCCAAGTCAGTTCTCCCACCGTGTTACAGAACCGGCGACTCTGTAGGGGATATACTTAAAAGTGGGGTTACCTTAGGGCTAGATCACCTTTAATTGCTTTTCATTGTTTGATTTGCTTGCTTTATATTATGGTTCCTTGTTTGGGCTTGTTTTAATCCTCTACCCGGATCTGGGGCACCTTTTTAGGTAAGTAGCAATAAGTTATGGAAACTGTGCGGGGTATACCGACTTGGTCAAACAATAGCTATGTTAGTGTGACACATTTGTTGGTACCGGTAGCCCTTGAGTAGTTAAGGAGAATATGGCGCCGCTGTGTGGTGTCATGAAGCACTAACTGACTTTAGAACCTTACTTGAATAACTTGGCCATTAGGAAGTAGTGAGGTAGCCGACTTTGGTGCAGTCTGAAGTTAGTTGATACTCGATACTACACTCATTGAGATCAAACTTTCGGGATTTTTCAGTCGCCAATAAAGAGGCTTGTGCTGAAACAATGCCCGATGAAGATAGATCAGTGATATTGAGATTCCCTAGAACCCGTTTACTTTCTAGGACATGTTGAACCAACTAAACTTCAAGAGGGTACTTACCTACGAACTTCATGCAAGCCTAAACCTAAGGACTTGTTTGATTTGCTTGTGAATATGCTTGTACATAACATCATGGCATCATACCATAGCATTTTAGACTAACCATTTCAAGGATCTTGATATCCATCTTTGTTCAGTTTTGTAGGACATGACTCCCACTCGCAGGAATACAATCCAAGTCAATCTCGTACGAGTACCTTTTCTTCTCAAAGAATTAGCATCAAGGGTCCCTGGGAATTCTCCATTCACCAAAAGACATGGAAGACTTCTCAACCTGGTTACCTCAAGCTTTGATGAACACATGATGAAGGTGCTTTTCCAGTTCTTCGACCCTTTGCACCATTGCTTTACCTTCCCTGATTACCAACTTGTGCCTACTATGGAAGAATTCTCTCAACTCTTGGGAATTCCTATTCTCAATCAATTATCTTTCAACGGTATTGAAATAGAATCGAGCCCTGAAGAGATTTCCCGAGCCTTACACTTGCAACCATCCGACATCATGGTTAACTGGGAAACAAGAAGTGGTGTCAAAGGGTTCCTATCCAAGTTCCTGTTGAAAAAATCTCAAGACTGTTGGAACACTCTGGATTTAAAAGCCTTTGAAGAAATATTGGCTCTTTTCATCTAAGGGATGGTACTATTTCCTAATCCTGGCCAACTTATAGATGTGAATGCAGTCAAAATTTTCATATCTCGCAATCCAGTGCCTACTTTATTGGGAGATATCCTGCATTCTCTCCACTCTCGCACCATGAAGAGGAGAGGAGCCCTCATGTGTTACACTCCTCTGTTGGCTAGGTGGTTTGTTTCGCACTTCCTCCGATCAGTTGTGAAGAATGAGCAAGGTTTGAGATGGTCCAATATGTTGATGTCACTCAGATATTCAGATATTCACTGGTGTTCTCGATCCTTGGAGGACATTACCATCATCGGCTGTTATGGGGAATTCCCTAATGTCCCTTTGCTTGGCATTAGGGGAGGTATCACTTACAAACCTTGTTTATCTTTGTGACAGTTTGGGTATGCACAAAGAGATGGTCCTCATGATGCGCTCATCCAAGGTGTGGTGTTTGAATATGAGAGAGACGACCAAGGCTACCGTCAAAGGTTTATACGAGCTTGGAGGATGGTAAACAAAGTGGATAGTAAGACATTGGTAATGCCTTACCCCTCCATCCTACCGGTTATCATGGAGCTTGTTGTTTAAGGGGATGTTCCGTATATTGTCCTTTACCCAACATGCCTACCTTGCTTGAAGACTTGCAAAAGGATTGGATTTAGCTAAAAGAAGAGAGAGACACCTTCGAAGCCCAATTCCATGCTAGTGAGAAGAAGTTTCTGGATCTCACGAAGCAGCTTCATGAAGAGCGAAGTTTGAATGCCTACATTGCAGCAAAGAGGATGCGTTCGACCTTTTTATCTTAGGAGTTTTATTTTTGTATTTTATTTTTTCCATTGTAAGCCCCGAGAGGCATGATGTAATCAACTTTGATTTATTAATACAATGTGTGTTTCCTTTTGTCTAAGCAAATTAAAATCTCATAGTTTCCTTGATATCATTTGCATATGCATTTTCATTCATCATAATAAACATGTTTCTTACAATAGGTCTCCTTATCTTTCTACTGTTTATTTCAGTGAGATGGATATTAAACAGACAGTAAAAGATCTTCAAGCACATAATGCTCAATTCCAACAGATGTTCTTGGCTCTAGCTAAAGGACAAGAGGACCTGAAGGCTCTAATGATCAAAGATAAGAAGAAGAAGGATAAGAAACTGGTAGGCGTTTTGAATTTTAGAAGAAGGTTCAAAGGACCAGCCAAGCGAACTGAAGATTTCACAACCTCGTCGGGTGAAGGAGATAATCAAGAAGGAAAGAACAAGGAAGAAAATGACAACCTAGAGTCTGAGGAAGATGAAGCTGACTACTTTGAAGAACAATATCCTCCTGCTGATGATAAATACAAATAGATGGAGGATCGACTTAATGCTATGGAGATTCAGAAGGTACCCGAGCTGGATTTTGAAGAGCTAGGATTGGTCTCAGGGGTGGTCATCCCGCATAAAGTCAAGGTCCCCACATTTGATAAATATGATGGTGTCTCTTGTCCTAAGCTGCATTTAAGGTCATACGTCAGGAAGATTCAACCCCATACTGCTGATAGGAACCTATGGGTACATTTCTTCCAAGAAAGTTTGTTAGGGACGTAGTTGGATTGGTTCTATCAGTTGGAAGGGACCAATATTCGCAATTGGGAAGATTTGGCTGCTACTTTTTACAAGTAATACCAGTATAATGCTGACCTAGATCCAACTCGAACACAACTGCAAGGTATGTCTATGGGTGCTGGTGAGGGTTTCAAAAATTATGCCCAGAAATGGAGGGATCTTGCAGGGAGAGTCCAGCCCCCTTTATCTGACAGAGAGTTGGTGGATATGTTCTTAGTCACGTTGTCTGGTCCATTCTTAAACCATATGATCAGAAGCTCTTCAGCTGGATTCACTGAGCTAATCATGACTGGTGAGCGGGTAGAAGTCGATATTAAGAGTGGAAAAATTCAAAGGGATGCATCCTCAAGTACGGTGAAGAAACCCTTCACTGACAAGAAGGAGGTCAGTGTTGCTTATGGCCACATGAATCAAAACAAAATTGAACTTCGCCTGACGGTAGGGGCTGTTATGATCTCCAATCCTATATCAAATCAACAACGAAACTATCAACGCAGGCTAGAGGCGCCCATAAGACGATTCACTCGGATCAACATGACCTTGTCCCAAGTTTTGCTACATCTATTGAAGTCCAATCTGGTGACTCTAAAGGAAGCTCCCAAGAACCCCAATATTGCTTCTCCTCGCTACAACCGAATGCTCGATGTACCTATCATTCTGAAAGTCTGGGGCATGACACAAACGATTGTTGGGCCTTGAAGAATAAGGTACAAGACCTTATCAAGGCGAAAGAGGTCGAGTTTGACCCTCTAGAAACACCTAATGTAATAAAGGCACCAATGCCAAAACATGGCCAAGGTGTAAATGTTGTTGATGATGACCGCTTTGTTTCCTCCGAGGATGATTTAACTACTCCCCTTCTAACTGTTAAACATAATTTGTTGCAAGCCAGTTTATTTCCGGGCTGTGATGAAAGTTGTCCCTTATGTATGTATCTACCAGATGGCTGTTTTTTACTGAAGATGGGCGTCCAACGTGTGATGGTTAATAAAGAAATCATGTTGGATAAAGTTCCTCTTTCCATAAATTCTTGTGAAGATGTTTCAATAATCACCATTTCCGACAATCCTCCCAGGGTCTCCACCAAAAGACTTGTCAGGATTACATTTGTTCCAAAGTTTGCTCCCCTAATCATCACCATGCCAGGGCCAATACCATATTCTTCGGATGAAGTTGTTCCCTGGAATTATGGGGCTGACTTCTATTACCATGGCGTCAAGCAAGACCTGTTGGCTAACAAAGGCAAAGTTGATGAAGGTATTGATCCTGAGGTCGACAATATCATTGGGACTAGTAGGATAACAAGAAGTGGAACGGTTTTCTCCCCCGAGATCTCTCCAAAGACCATTTCTACTCCTGTGATCATTCCTGCTGCCGCACCTGTCAATATTCCCAGTGTTATTCCTACTGTTATCCCTACTACCGAGTCGACCGAGACACGGGGCAAAGAGGTATTGTTTGAGCCTGACCTGATGAAGGCACATCCAGAAGTCATTCCAGAGGCTTCTAGGAAGGAGATGGAAGAAATATTAAAGATGATCAAGAAAAGTGATTACAACGTCCTGGAGAAGTTGGGGCAGGCCCCCTAATAAATATCAATGTTGGCCTTACTTTTGTGCTCCGAGGCCCATGTTAAGGCCTTAGTAAAATTTCTAAAGACTTCCCACGTTCCCCAAGAGACCTCTATTGATCAATTTGAGAATTGTGTGGCTAGTCTAACTGTTGATAATGGACTGGGTTTTTCTGACGCTGATTTAACTCCCAAAGGAAGGAAACACAATGATGTCTTGCATGTCTCCATTGAGTGCAGGGGAACTACATTAGCCCATGTTCTGGTGGATACAGGTCCTTTGTTGAATGTCTTACCCAAGAATGCTCTTGACCGGTTAGATTGCAAAGGACTCACATTGAAGCCCAACAACATTGTGGTGAGAGCCTTCGATGGTTCTAAAATAATGATGCACGGGGAGGTGGACATCCCTATCAAAGTTGGAACTCAGACTTTTGATTCAACCTTCTATGTGATGGATATCCGCCCATCCTATTACCGTCTTTTGGGTTGACCTTGGATCCATAGGGTTGGTGCTGTCACTTCTACCCTTCATCAGGTGTTAAAGTACCCAGTTAAGGGAAAGATTATCACAGTCCATGGGGAGGAGGAATACATGGTTAGCCACCTGAACTCTTTCAGGTATGTCGAAATGGACTGCGAGTTCCTTGAGACCCCATGTTAGAATTTTGAGGAGGTTCCACAGATGGTTGCTGCGACCAAGACTACTACCAAGGCTCCGAAGATTACCATACCTCCATTGAAAATGGCCTCTCTGAAGGATGCTAGAGCAGTAGTTGAGGAAGGTGGATGTACCATTTGGGGTCCACTTTTGGATATTCCCTACAAATCTAACAAATTTGGTATGGGTTTTACCTCGAAGGCCCAAAGAGCTATTCGACGTACTCGCACTAGGGAACCACCATTACACATCAGCAAATAAGGGAGTCAATGCATTGGAAGACAGTGATAGTAACTGTGACATGGACGAGTGGATTTTTTCCAACCATCGGCGGTGGAATCAACAATTGGGAGGCCAAAGATTTTGTTCCTATTAATTTTATTCAAGAGTATTTGTATTTTAAATTTTTCCGACATGTAATATTTAAACAATTTAGACTTTAAAACCTTGTGTCTTACCCGAGGCACAATGGTCCATCTGTGAGGGTTGTTACTTCATCTTTATATTTCATTAATAAATCATGGGACGTTTTTGCATGAAAATTTTACGCTATTTGTTTTCTTTTTTTACCTTTTATTTTATCAAAGATAGCTATGCTCTTACACACACTCACATATCGAAATGCAAATCCATATCCACTCGGGATCGCATTGAACATTTCTGCTATTGCCTATCATGACTTTGAAAATAGGATTTACCAAGCCGAGGACGAAGGTGAGGAAGATTGTGAGGTGCCAGGGGAACTTGCTAGATTATTACAACAGGAAGAAAGGACTATACAGCCCCACGAAGAGCCAGTTGAAACAGTTAACTTGGGCACTGAAGAGGACAAGAAAGAAGTCAAGATAGGTGCCAATCTGGAGCATAGTGTCAAGAAGCGTTTAACTCAGATACTACATGACTATGTTGAGGTCTTTTCCTGGTCATATAAAGACATTCCAGGACTCAGCACTGATATCATAGTCCATCGTCTGCCGACAAAAGAAGACTTCCCTCCAGTGAAATAGAAGGTTCGTTGTATGCAGCCAGAAATGTCAGAAAAAATCAAGATTGAAGTCATGAAGCAGTTTAACACCGGATTCTTAGTTGTAACCTCTTATCCATAATGGGTTGCCAATGTCATTCTTGTGCCTAAGAAGGACGGTAATGTACGTATGTGTGTGGATTACAGAGACCTGAATAGGGTAAGCCCCAAGGATGACTTCCTGCTTCCTCACATCGATATTATGGTTGACAACACCACATAGCATAAAGTATTCTCCTTTATGGATGGTTTCTCCGGATACAATCAGATCAAAATGGCACATGAGGACATGGAGAAAACAACCCTCGTCACACAGTGGGGAACTTTCTGTTACAAAGTTATGCCATTTGGGCTGAAGAACATCGGGGCAACCTATCAGCGTGCCATGGTAGCTTTTTTCATGATATGATCCATCACGAGATAGAGGTCTATGTGGATTATATGATAACCAGATCTAAAACTAAAGAGGAACACCTGGACCACCTGCAGAAGCTATTTAAAAGACTGAAGAAATACAAACTAAGGTTGAACCCAAATAAATGCACTTTTGGAGTAAGATCCGGTAAGCTCCTAGGCTTCGTCGTCAGCGGCAAAGGTATTGAAGTGGACCCTGCAAAGGTAAAAGAAATACAATAAATTCCCGCTCCTCACACTGAGAAGGAAGTTAGGGGATTCTTAGGACGGCTAAACTACATCGCCAGACTCATTTCCCATCTAACCTCTACTTGTGAATCAATCTTCAAATTATTGAAGAAAGATCCAGTGCCAGAATGGAATGAAGACTTCCAGGCTGCCTTTGACAGGATCAAGGAGTACCTCCAAGAGCCTCCCATTTTGATGCTTCCAGTTGAGGGAAGACCTCTGATCATGTACCTAACAATTTTGGAAAATTCAATGGGGTGTGTGCTGGGGCAGCATGATGAGTCTGGCCGAAAAGAGCATGCAATATACTACATGAGAAAAAAGTTTACCGATTATGAAACCAGATATTCATTGCTCGATAAAACTTTTCGTGCTCTGGCATGGGCTGCTCGCCGGCTAAGACAGTATATGCTGACTCACCCTACCTTATTGATATCCAAGATGGATCCTATCAAATACATATTCGAGAAGCCCACCCTCTCTGGAAGAATAGCAAGATGGCAGATGGTCCTGACCGAATACGACATTCAATACACTACCCAAAAAGCCATAAAGGGAAGTGTACTAGTTGACCATTTGGCTCATCAGGCTGTGGATGACTATTAATCCATGAATTTCGAATTCCCGGACAAAGACATCATGTTGGTAAAAGGTTGTGAAGAACTCAGACCATATGACAGACCTGAACAAGGATCCCGATGGACCATGGTTTTTGACGGAGCTTCCAACGCACTCGACAATGACATCAGTGTTGTGATCATATCTCCTGAAGGCTGCCATACTCCCTTCACTACCATGTTGTGTTTCAAATGTACCAATAATATGGCCGAATATGAAGCTTGCATTATGGGTCTCAAAGCTGCCATAGATTTGGGGATCAAATCCTTAAGTGTATTTGGAGACTCGGCCTTGGTAATCAGTCAGATCAAAGGAGAATGGGACACAAAGCACCCTAATGTCATCCCTTACAAAGAACATGTGTTGATACTGATCCCACATTTTGAGGAAATTACCTTTGAGCATTTTCCACGAGAGGAAAATCAACTAGCGAACGCGCTAGCTTCTATGTCATCCATATACAGAATCAGGTGGGATAATGAGGCTCCTCAGATCACTATTGAGAGGATGGACGAACCAGCATACTGTCATGAGATTGATACTGAAGAAGTAGTGGAAAAACCTTGGTTCCATGAAATTAAAAGATATCTCGAGGCCCAAGAATATCCTGATGGAGCTTCAGTCAATGATAAGAAGTTCCTAAGAAGGTTCTCTGCTAAATTCTTCCTCAGTAACAGAATCCTCTATAAGCGCAACCACGGCTCTAATTTGCTTCGGTGCATAGACAAGAGTGAGGCAGAAAAGATCATGGTTGATTTACACAAAGGCACCTTTGGAACACATTCTAGTGGGCACATGATGGCTAAAAAGATCCTACGGGCAGGATACTACTGGTACACCATGGAAGCGGGCTGTTATCAGCATTCACGGACTTGTCACAAGTGCCAGATCTATGCTGACAAAATACATGTGCCTTCGGTTCCTCTAAACATCCTGACTGCTCATTGGCCATTCGCAATGTGGGGCATTGACATGACTGGAGAGATTAGACCTACAACTTCTAATGGACTTTGCTTCATCTTAGTTGCCATTGATTACTTCACGAAGTGGGTTGAGGTAGCTTTATTTGCTTCCGTTACCAAGAACTTTGTGGCCTGATTCATCAGACAGAATCTTATCTGTCGGTATGGTATTCTGGAGAGAATCATTAGAGATAATGGTACCAATCTCAACAATACTATGATCACCGGACTATGCGTGCAATTCCAGATCCAGCATTATAACTCTTCTCCTTATCGGCTGAAGATGAATGGCACTGTAGAGGCCACTAATAAAAACATCAAGAAGATTATACAAAAGATGACAGTGACCTATAAGGACTGGCATAAGATGCTACCATTTGCTCTCCACAGTTACTGTACCACGGCGCGCACATCAACAGGGGAAACTCCTTTCTCTTTGGTATACGACATGGAAGCTGTCCTACCAATTGAAGTCCAGATACCTTCTTTGAGAATCATAAGGGATGTAGGGTTGAACGAAGATGAATGGATTCAAACTCGACTTGACCAATTGAGCCTGATTAATGAGAAGAGGCTTACGACTGTCTGCCATGGCCAGATGTACCAAAAACGTATGATTAAATTTTTTAACAAGAAGGTCAGGCGTCAGGTATATCAGGTTGGTGACTTGGTAATCAAGTGTATCATACTGCCACAAGGTGATCCCAGGGGTAAATGGACTCCTACATACAAAGGACCATTTGTGATCAAAAACATATTTTCTGGCGGGGCCATGATCTTAACCACTATGGACACCGACGACCTTCCGCACCTTGTAAACGCGGACATAGTCAAAAGATACTACGTATGAAAAATACCCGCTAGGTTGACTGGCCTAGGCAAAAAAAATTAGGGATAAACACAAAAAAAATTTGTACACCCGGCAAACTGAAAACCTGAAAAGGCGGCTTGGGCAAAAAAAGGGTATCCCGGTGGACTAAAAACCCGAAAAGGCGGTCCAGGTAAAAGTTAGGGATTTAAAGCATATGACTATGTCCCGTTGGATCACCTTACAACCAACCTTCAGTATCAATTGTCAAACTCAAACGATACTAATCAATCCAATCAGCTTCGGACAAAGCAGCAAGTGGATAAGACACTCAAAGACATAAAGGCTATAGCAGAATGGGAACCCCATGGAATTATTTTACATAGCTGTCTTTCTTTGTATTAGTTTTTATTATTACGAAGAAATTCTCTTACTAGGATATTCGTCTCTTTGTACAAAAATGGTTATTCAAGTTAATACAAAGTTATTCCTTTAAAAGTGCAAAACTATCTGTTTTTTCTTTTACTTTCCTATTTTGTTTGCAAAAACATCCAGTGATTATTTTTGAACATATGCATTTGAACGTGATTACTGTTTACAAATGAATGCATAAAAAAGGAAAATAAAATAGAAAGATAGTTTCTAATGGCTTTAAGAAACAGGATAATATCTATAGGCCATTCCATAAAATCCCCGCAGGTACTTTATCCAGCAAGAGCAGAGGCAAAGACATCCTGCTACAGGATCACTGTCGTATTCCTAGTATACAGCCTAATGGTATCAGGTGCTCTCATATCCCCAACAGAGCAAAATTTCTAATTACCGCTCCAAAGATTCCCCAGTGAAAGTCGCCAAGCTTCTCAAGATCCCCCGGCAGGATTTCACAAAGTCCACAAACAATGCATGACATTTCCCTTCCCCAACAGAGTTTATTTCTATAATAATGGATACATATCTATCAACACTTCAACTTCAACAAAATATGAAGACTTACACTCCTCGTTCCCAACAACAGTCATAGATTTATTTTCCCCAGTCCAAGAACACTGTAGCAGAACAATTAATATGTTCATACATTGCATTCATACATCATAGCATCGATAACACAAATACATATATATCGCGATCTCATTTATTTTTGAGAAACATCATTACGCCATGCATTTCATACATCATGGCATTGCATACAACTAACTCTTTACCTTTTCAGGAAAGATAAATCAACAAAAAATTATCATCAACAAATTTTCGATAAGACATGACAATTATCTTTGAACAAATCAATTGTAGATCAATTCCCGAAACAGGATTGGGTGACTATCTACATAACGAATACTTCCTTCAGACTTCTGATGGTTCAGTTTAAATTGATAAATGGTTTATCCTGATTCCTTTCTGGTAAACACTTTCTCTGGTTCAGATAAACCGCTCCAAAGATTTATTCTGATTCTTTTCCAGTACTCTACTAGTTCAGTTTAAATTGATCAACAATTTATCCTGATTCCTTTCTGGTAGGCACTTTCTCTGGTTCAGATAAATCGCTCCAAAAATTTATTTTGATTATTTTCCATACATCTACTGGTTTAGTTTAAATCAATCAACGGTTTATCCTGATTCCTTTCCGGTAGACACTTTCTCTGGTTTAGATAAATAGCTACAAAGATTTATCATGATCCTTCCAAGTTAAAGACTATTCAAGACTTCTATTTGTTCAGTTTAAATCGATCAATGGTTTATCTTGATTCTTTTCTGGTAGCCACTTTCTCTGGTTAAGATAAAATACTCCAAAGATTTATTCTGATTCTTTTCCAGACCTCAGCTGGTTCAGTTTAAATCGATCAATGGTTTATCCTGATTCCTTCCTGGTAGTCACTTTCACTGGTTCAGATAAATCGCTCCAAAGATTTATCCTGATTCTTCCCAGTTAAAGAAAATTCAAGACCTCTACTGGTTCAATTTAAATTGATCAATGGTTTATCCGGATTATTTTCTGGTAGACACTTTCTCTGGTTCAGACAAATCACTCCAAAGATTTATTCTGATTCTTTTTTCAGTTAAAGTTAAGCTTAGACTTAGTCTAATTTCTGTCAACAATCACCTTTGGATGACATCTATAATCCCATCTCCGACAACTATCCATCATTTCTCCAAATGGCATCTTTAAGCCCATTCCCTACACAATCAACCACCACATCATCAAGTGCAAATTTTTGAGCACTCTAGTGTTCAATCATCTTCCACCTTCAAGTCACGAATGGCAGATTCGCCAATCTAACTCTTCAGGTTTAAGAAGATTGAACAGGGGCATTTGTTGTACCCCAAAACTTTCCCTCTCATTTCTCAAGGCATTTCTCACAAGGATTCTCAAAAATTCAAGCTTACACAAATACAATTGGATTTTTCAGCATCAAGTTAAAAGAGGAAATTGTTAAAAATGGCAAAGCAGATGAAAATATTCTTTTTGAAAAAATTGAACGAAAAACAAGTTTTCTTCGATTTTACATCTTTCGATTAGGAACTTTGGCTCCTTCAATGGAATCTTTGGTTATACCCTTCGTTTGGGCAATGGACTCCTTTTGGGCAAGTTCATTTCCTGCTTCGTTTGGGCACTAGACTTCTTTTGGACAAGTTCAATTCCTGTTTCATTTGAACATTTTAGTCTCTTTGTGTAAGATTGGTATACATCTTTCGTTTGGTCATATAGCCCCTTCCTACATGTTTTCCAAATTCACAAGGCATAACTTCCCACCATGCTAGCATGCACAAGGCCAAAGTCACCCTTTGAAACAACTTATTGCAAGCTTCGACAGGGAAACACTTATCTTCAACTAGATTCAATTCACAAGGCAGAAAGCTTCCTGCTGATGTCCTTCGATTCAGAAGGCAAAGGCCTCTTTTCTGGTCTCCTTTGATTACACATTTTGCCTTCTGCATGCCTCTTTCGTTTGGGGCATGTGACCCTCCTTTGTTGCAAGCTTCGATTGTGGCCTTTACCCTCTGCATGAATTCTTCGTTTGGGGTGTGTGAATCCTTCAATACAAATTTTGGTTATGCCTTTCATTTGGGGCATGTGGCCCTCCTTTGTTGCCAGCTTCGATTGCGCCATTTACCCTCTGCATGCTTTCTTCTTTTGGGGCATGTAAATCTTTCAATACAAGAATCAAGACTCCCTTTAGGCCCGAATGCTCAAGGAAAAAACTTTCCTATAACTAGCATTCACAAGGAAATGTCGCCCACATAGTATTGGTTACTTTCACGCTAGTCTCGACTGGGCAGTATTCCCTTTGGAAATAGTTTTCTTCAACACACAAATTCTACACTATGCCATTGTCTTGTGCGAAAGAAGTACCATGATGGCACATTCGAAGGACTTTCCAGATATACCTGGATGTCCCAATCAAATGACATACTTTGATGATCCATTCCAGGGGCATGTATTTGGACCATTAGAAGGAACACACGAAAGGCCTAGTCGAAAGACACCTATTTGGGGCCTTTCAAAGGATATCCATATGAGTCATTCGAAGGACACTTGATTTGAAAAGAAATGTTGTTGAGGAGTATGGTCGAAGGATAGGGCTAGGGAGTCAAAATAAAAGGTTTAGATGTCCAAAGGTACTTGCTGGCCAGAGTCTCGTATGCTGCCAAGTTCAGGCCTGATACACTGGCCATAACACTCAAAAACTGCTGCACAGCAGTCCTGCCGCACTGCCTTTGTTCTTGCACCAATTTGGCATACGAATGCTGCCCCTCGAAAGCTACAAGCACAACATGCCTTTTTTGTTTAAACTTTTTGTTTTCCCTCCTAAAACATCAGCCAAAATCTTTTATAAATATGAGCCTCCACCACACATCTTAGGGGGGCCTGGATAGTTTAAGAAAACTCTTGTTGAAAAAAGTGATAAATATCTCAAAACACTCTCAAACACTCTCCAACATTTTTAAATATTCCAAACACTTTTGAAAAACTCAGACCCCTTCACACATTAAGTGAACCCTTCGATTCACTCCTTAAGTTACCAGATAACTCACCTTCGAGCCATTTCCAAACTACAATATAGTAATCCTTTAATTCACTCCTTTACTTGTTATAGAGAAACCTCTGATTCACTCATATATCCTCCTTCGATTTAGTGACTGCTTGAATAAAGTAGTAACTGGACTAGTCTTAGGAAGGCCCCAACGAACTTCCATTCACCACCAAGGAAGACACTTGCAGTTTCCTTTGATTTAAGAACTTCAAGAGGTAATTTCTCTTTAAAATTGGAACTATTTCATTTAAATATTATGTGTACATGCCAATAAAGAGAAAATGTAGATACTTCATATAGGTAGCTTGACCATGTTTTAACCTTCGATCCTGACTGCCCATATGTTGAAAATCTCAACCCTAACTAGTTAGGATTTGGACTTTGAGACCCAATCATTTTATGCTAACCCCTGGCCTGTAGCTTTCAAAAGTTACACTTGAATGTTACATTTTAAAAGTTTAAAACAGGTTCTCTGTATCCTTGGATTGGCTAAGTACTCAAGCCTTTCGAATCTCAACCTGAGAGCCTAGCATTCTTGTAGTCGAAGGAGGCATCAAGGAGCCTGATGCAAAGAGTGCACCTCACGTTGACCCCGGGCCTCAAACGAAAGAAGCAGCCAGAAGGATGGTCATGCTGCCTTCCAGGTCCCAATCGAAAGAAGTAGGAAAAGGGTGAAATCGAAAGACACGACCTTGCTGACTCCAGGCCCAAATCAAAGGAAACCAAGAAGTGAAAAATCAAAGAGTGTGGCTGCCTAAATCGAAAAAGCCCATTTTCCTTTCTTTATTTTATTTTGTTTTTATATTTTCTTGCTATTCAATGTAGTTGTAATAGTGTAGGATTTATTTTTCTGCATTTTTTATTACTTTCGTACAAATGTTAGTAATTAGGATGTATGGCAAGACAAAACCAACAAGTAGACAACCTAAATTTCAAAGACAAAATGCATGCAATCAAACACACTATTCACACACATGCACCCCTAGAGTAACCTCACTTGTTTCCTCAAAAAAATAGTCATGTCACTCGAATATGGGCGTTCTAGCAAAGACCCTCGATAAAAGATCGTAGTCCCTCGATGACCCTTAATGCTTCCTTCGGTAAACAATCTAGTCCCTAAACGAAAATTTCTAAAACATCCCATAAGTTGCCTTCTATGACTATACAAACGTTCCACGCCAGTCCCTTCACATCCAATGATGGGGCTTCTTACCAAATCAATGGTAAGATAGCAACATCTAAAGGAGAAGGAAAAGAGCATAGACCTTTTGAGTAGGTAGGAGGCTCCTAGTTGCTGGCTTGCTCACAACAACAAAAAACACTTTATACACCAACACTTTCATTTGAAACATTTTCAAAAGACAAAGCTTTTTGTACGCGTTCTTATAGAAACGAGAACCATTACAAAGACACCTTTCAAAATACTTTCAAAACCCACACTGCAAGCATATTTTCAAATAAAATAAAGTGATCTAGCAAGCAAATTAGATCCCGTAGAATCAAAGGCAAGCACAAAGGAATCGAAGGCAAGCACAAAGGAATTCTTTGCCTTATGAATTGAAAGCAAGCTTGGAGGATGTACTTGCCTTGTGAATCAAAGGCATGCATGAAGGAAGTATTTTCCTAGTGAATCGAAGACAGGTATGAAGGAAGTATTTGCCTAGTTAATCAAAGGCAGGCCCGAGGAAGCCTTTGCCTTGTGGATCGAAGGCAAGTTGAAGGAGGCCAAAGTCCAGTCGAAGCGTGGGAAATCGAAGCAAACTTGAAGGATACCAAAGTCCAGTTGAAGCTTGGGAAATCGAAGCAAACTTGAAGGAGACTAAAGTCCAGTCGAAGCTTGGGAAATCTAAGCAAGGTTGCTTTTCTTTGATTTGATGGTTGAAAGCCCAATGTGATCCATGGAAACTATATGGGGCATCAAAAATCCAATTGTACTTGTGCAAACTTGGACTTTTGAAATTCCTTGTGAGAAAATGTCTTGAGGAAAGTGAGGGAAAATTTTGGGGTACAACAGCTGCCCCTATTCAATCTTCTTAAACATGAAGATTTAGATTGAATTGTTTTCCTTTCGTGATCTGAAGGTGGAAGATGATTGAACACTAGAGTGCCCAGTAATTTTCACTTGATGATGTGATGGTTGATTTTGTAGGGAATGGGCTTAAAGATGCACATTAAAGAAGATAACTGAGATTTTTCGGAGATGGGCTTAAAGATGCCATCCAAAGTAGATGCTGACTTTATAAGAGGTCTCTTTGTGGGGGATTCCTATTCCTGTTGTTTGAGGAGGAATCCGCTGGGGAAAGTTGATTTCTATTGTTCTCCTGCTTGAGGAAAACTCTATGGGGAATAGAGTCTAGGAGCTTTAGTTGTCCACGACTCTACTGAAAAGTTATCTCTGGACTAGAGAGATGAAAGTTTGTTGTTTATCTGGTTGAAATCATGGCTTCAAAGTAACTTGCTAGGGAGAATGAAATTAACTGCTGCTTGGAAATGTATTAAAAGGAGCCTGTGTATGGCTGCTTCAGGATGAGTCCGTATGAGACTGCATCTGGAGATTGATGAGAAGGAACCCGCGTAAGATTTCTTCAGGATGAGCCTGTGTAAATCTGCATCTAGAGAGAAGGAACCCGTGTAAGATTGCTTCATCTGGTCGTGTAGATAGTTACCCCGTCTTGTTTCGGGAATTGATCTACAATTAGCTGTTCACAGATATTTGTCCTATCTTGTTTCAGGTATAAATTCGGAACTTGTTTTTGTCGGTCCTTGAGATAGTTGTCCTGTCTGGTTTCAGGAATTAATCTCTGACCTAAGAGAAAGAAAGATAGTGTTCCCGTCTTGTTTCGGGTATTAATATTTAATCTATTTATGTAGATAGTTGTCCTGTCTGGTTCCACGTATTAATCTATAATCAGTCGTCCATAGATAGTTGTCCTGTCTTGTTTGAGGTATTAATCTGGAACTTGTTTTTGTCGTTCATTGAGATAGTTGTCCTGTCTGGTTTCAGGTATTAATCTCTGACCTTAGAGAAAGAAAGATGGTTTCTCGTCTTGTTTTAGGTATTAATCTTAAATTTTCTCGTGTAGATAGTTTTCCTGTCTTGTTTCAAGTATTGATCTATAATCAGTCGCCCACAAATAGTTGTCCTATCTTGTTTCAGGTATTAATATGAAAATTGTTTTTGTTGGTCGTTGAGATAGTTGTCCTATCTGGTTTCAGGTATTAATCTCTGACCTAAGAGAAATGAAGATAACTTTCCCGTCTTATTTTGGGTATTAATCTTCAATCTACTCGTGTAGATTATTTTCTTGTCTTGTATCAGGTATTAATCTACAATCAGTCGCCCACAGATAGTTGTCCTATCTTGTTTCAAGAATTAATCAGGAACTATTGAAAATTAGTGATTATGTTTGTCTGCCTGCTAATTTTCCTGAAAAAGGTAAAGAGTCAGTTGTATGCAGTGTCATGATGTATGAGATGCACCGGGTAATGATGTTCTCAAAATAAATGAGATTGTGATATATGCATTTGTGTTGCATATGTTATGACGCTTGAAAAATGATATATGAATGCAATGTATGACCATGTCAGTCGTTCTATTGTTGTATTGTTGAACTAGGGAAAATAAATCCCTGATTGTTGCTGGGGATGAAGAATGTGATTCTTCAATATTTGGTGAAGTTGAAATGCTGGGAGATGGATTTCCGTTGTTAGAGAAATAAACTCTGTTGATGAAGGGAAATTCCATGAACTGCTTGGGGATTTTTATGAAATCCTGCTGGGGAATCCTGAAAAGCTTATGGACCAAGTTACAGAATTCTTTAAGATGACGGGGCAGTAATTAGAGATTCTTAATCTGTCGGGGATATAAGAACACCTGACATCATTAGGCGGTATGCTGTGGATATGGCAGTGACTTTATAGTTGGATTCCCTTGCCTCTGTACCTGCTGGAAAAAGTACCGCGGGGATTTTGTGGATGGCCTTTTGACATTGTCCCGTTTCTTAAAGCCATTAGTAACTGTCTTTCTGTTTTTTATGCGTGTATTTGTAAATGGTAATCACATTCAAATGCATATGTTCAAAAGTAATCACTAGACGTTTTCACAAACAAAACAGAAAAATAAAAAAATAAATAGTTTTGCACTTTCAAGGAGGTAGTTTTGTATTAATTAAATAAGCATTTTTTGTACAAGGAGATGAACATCCTAGTAAGAGAATGTCGTTGTAACAATTAAAACTATGCAAAATAGTATACAAATAAAAACAGCTATGTGAAATAATCCCATTGATTTCCCATTCTGCTATTTCCTTTATGTCTTTGAGTGTCTCATCTCTTTGCTGCTTGTCGGAAGCTGACTGAATTGATTAGTACCATTTGAACTTGATAGTTGTTACCAAATATTGACTGTAAGGTGATCCAAAGGGACATAGTTATACGCTTTCAATCCCTAACTTTTGCCTGAACTGCCCTTTCGGGTTTTCAGTCCACCGGGATACCCTTTTTTGCCCAAGCCGCCTTTTCAGGTTTTCGACTTTCCGGGTGTACAAATTTTTGCCATATGTATATCCCTATTTTTTTCTCGAACCCTTTTGGTTCGCCGGATTCCCTTATTTTTTCCTAGGCCAGTCAACCTAGTGGGCCTTTGTTCATGTGTAGTATCTTTTAACTATGTTCACATTTATAGGGTGCAGAAGGTCGTCACCATCCATAGTGGTTAAGATCATGGCTCCACCAGAAAATATGTTCTTGATCACAAATGTCCCTTCGTATATGGGAGTCCATTTGCCCCTGCACTACAAGAAAAAAAGAGATTTACGACACATAAATTGCGACAGTTCCCACAAAACCGTCCTTATTCCTGAATTGCGACAGTTGTCACGACGGTTAGGCTCAACCGTCGTAGATTTTCAAGCATTATTCCTGAATTGCGACAGTTGTCACGACGGTTAGGCTACTTTTTTTTATTCTTTTACTTTCCCACTTTTTTTCAGCAACACAATATCATAATATCAACACAATATCATAATATTTTCAGCAACTAATATTAATTATTAAATTATAAACAAAATACAACAAATAAAAATATAAAAAAACAAAATAGGAGTAACAAACAAAATTGAAAGAGGATTAGGTTTTGTGAAAGAGCTTTTTATCCGATTGAAGCAAAGAACCACCGCCGGAAGTACGATGTTGCGCCTAGAATGGTGAAGCTTCCATTCTTCGATTCGACTCAATCTTCTTCATCTTCTGCGCGATCTTTGTATCATCCGAATATCAAGGTATATAAATTATTGATTCAATCTTCTTCTACTTCTTTTCAATTTTCTTTCGATTTTACCGTGGTGATGTGTTTCGGTTGAAGTTGCAGAATCAGTTGCATTGATGAAGATGATGAACGAATGAAGTTATTGATTCAGTGAAGATGCATTGAGGACGATTGAAAAACGGAAGGTGATGATGCTGTTTTGAGATAACCAGAAGGTGAGTTTTTCTTTCTTTCTGTGAATCTCCTTCTGAGTTTTTTGTGTGATTTTCTGATTGAATGAATCGTGAGCCAAGTGAGAGAGTGAAAGTTTTGTATGATGTAAAGGACTTGTGATGATAATGGTTTTGTAATGCTTGTGAACAACTTGTAATGAACATGAATGAACTTTATTTTGATGGAATTAACTTGGAACTTGAATGATTTCAATGATGAATTATGTCATATTGAATGAACCACAATCAAACTTGAGTCCCTTATGCTTGATGCTTAAAACCAATACATGAAAACGAACTCTTAAAGTTGATTCGAAACATGAGTCAAGGACTTGAAGTAAACAAGTCACCTAGCTTTAAAGTGACCTTGAAGTACATGGCCACTTTAATGCAATGATTAAGTGGTGAACGTGATGAATAAGGTAGAGATGAATATGAGATGGTGAAGGACATAAAGAAGTGACTTAAGTCCTAAGTTCTATATATCTCAAGCAATCCACCAAATCATGAATTGTAACACAATTTTTTACCACCTTGAAATTCTTTGATATCTCACTAATTCGTCCTGGATTATGGGCTGATTGTGAACATGTGGATTGTACTCCACAAAACACTTTCTCATGGGCTGAAAGCAAGGAAGGCCATGGAAAAAGATCAAAGGAATCAACAAAAGTCCATATTGGATCAAACTTAGCACAAGGAACCGAAATTCTTCTAATTTGCACCTCAACGGGCTTAAGCACTTAGTTATCTTCATAGCTGTAACGAGAACTCTTGTAGCTTAGAAACAAAGCTCTTTTTAACACACTTAATCTTGTATTTTCCCTCGTGAGACCATTAGGTCATATGGATTCAATGAAGCTTTAGAGTCAATACAAAGCCCCTTGATACCTTTATATTCTTTTGTTTCTTTTGAGTTTTGGTCAACTTGATGCCAAATTACTTTTCTCTCAAATTGAAACTTGCTATGCTTGAATGTCAAATGAACTTTTCACCTCCCCATATTTGTTTGAATCTCATGGATTATTTTGAGTAAACCCTTAATGGTAAAGATGATAGATGATAACGAAACATGATACAAATAAATGGATAGTGAAATGTGAATGATTAGTGATAAAAATGATGAATAAAATAATGACTAAATGTGATAATAACTGATTTAAAGTGTGATGAAGAATATCGATGGAAATGGATGTAAAGAAATCATATTTTGATGATAGGACAATTGAAGGAAAATGTCCATAATCTTATCCCATACCAAGTTGGATTCAAATTAAATTTGAATTTGACTTGAAATTTAAATTTAAAGCAAAACTCCATTTTGACATAAAAACAAGATATAATCATTTGATTGTAATGTGGATCTGTGACTCAAATTCAAGTGTTCTTGGTTCAAAGAAGTGGAAGTGATATAATAAAAAACTGCACATGAAACACAACTGCAAGATTAACGCAAGATTTGATGATTTGTTTTTCAGGTTTGTTGAAAATCTGGTAAAATGCTGGTACTATTTGAAACGCCGGCGGGTTTTGCCCTTTTCAAAGTTCTCAATGAAGGAAAGCTTTCTGAAGTTCAGGTGATTATCATTATTATTATCGTTTAAACTGTTCATAGTATAAATCTATCAGTTTTTTTTATATTTTTTGTTATTTATTGGTTGTATTTTCAGTTTTTGAAGGAAAAATGATTTTGATTTTAGTTGTAATTGTTGAAAAGTTTGTATCTTGTATGTTTATGATCTCTGAGATATATACTTGTCCTATTCCTATTTAATTTTTTTAGGGTTTATGAGGTTTGTTTAGCATGGATTGCTACAATGCTTTGTTACCCTTGATTTCTTTTGTTCAGGTATGTCATATCATATCATATCTCCGAATCAATGTCGTGTCGTAATATGTATCCGAGCTTCTTAGAATTTTGTTGAAGAAACTTATGGACCATATTTCAACAGGTTAGCAAGGAATTGGCTGTGAGAATGCATTCTGAGATGGTCACTCTTCAAACAATGGATAGCATATTCTATGAGCTGCAGAGGCAAGGAAGAATTTCCTTCTACCTCACTACATCAGGAGAAGAAGCTGTTAACATTGCATCAGCAGCTGCACTTTCTTCTCATGATGTTATCTTGCCTCAGGTTTGCTTCTTCCCCAAGGCATTGAAATTCCCTCATTCTTCTTCTCAAATTCATTTCCAAATTTTTTATTTTGCTATTTTACATTTTTGCTAGTACCGGGAGCCTGGAGTTCTGTTATGGCGCGGTTTCACTCTGCAACAATTTGCTCACCAATGCTTTGGAAATACAAACGATTTGGGTAAAGGAAGACAAATGCCAATACACTACGGCTCTAACAAACACAATTACTTCACAGTTTCATCCTATTGCGTAAGACATATATGCCATAATGTAATAAACATGTTAAAAATAGTTGCAATTGTTAATTCGTGACATTTTTTCTGAACAAGCTCATGTTGTTTGGCAAGAAATTCAGAACACAGCTTCCTCAAGCTGTAGGCGCTGCTTATTCGCTTAAAATGGACGGAAAAAGTGCTTGTGCAGTCACTTTTTGTGGAGATGGAAGTACTAGTGAGGTTAGTAATGATGAATATGAGCCAACAATCTCTCTTAAGAACGTAATTATAGAATAACGCATCATTATGCTTCTAGCTGATATTTGAAATATTGTAGGGAGATTTTCATGCTGCTTTGAACTTTGCAGCAGTAATGGAGGCACCAGTTGTTTTCATATGTCGTAACAACGGATGGGCCATTAGTACCCCTGTCGAAGAACAATTTCGAAGTACTCTATACAAATTCTTCCTACTTAAGTTGTTTATTCAAACAGACTCTATATAATTTTCTCAAGTCTATATGATTGACTTCGGTGTTTTGATTAGGTGATGGCATTGTGGTGAAAGGTCAAGCTTATGGGATATGGAGTATCAGAGTAGATGGAAATGATGCTCTTGCCGTTTATAGTGCAGTTCATACTGCACGCGAAATTGCTATAAAAGAACAAAGACCAGTTTTGATTAGTTTTTGAAGGAAAAATGATTTTGATTTTAGTTGTAATTGTTGAAAAGTTTGTATCTTGTATGTTTATGATCTCTGAGATATATACTTGTCCTATTCCTATTTAATTTTTTTAGGGTTTATGAGGTTTCTTTCATGAATTTTGTAGAATATTGTAACATTTTTTGTAATTCTCTCAAGTTGTAGCAAACCAATGTAAATATTAAAATGAAATTTGGCCTTTGATGATATTTGAATTTTTCTTGTTTATTGGTAAAATTTGCACTTCTTTTTACCTTTGATCACATTTTTTTGATATTATTGATGATTATTTGATATTAAATGTTTTTATTGTAATTAACTTTATTATGTTGAAAAGTGATAGAAAATAAAATAAAATACTATAAATAAAAAAATATTAAAGTAAATAATAATTTAAATATAATAGTAAAATATTATAGTAAAATAATATTATATTTAAAATTATTTTACTAAATAATAATTTAAATAAAAATATTATTTGAAATTTATAAATCAGATTACGACGGTTAAAACCGTCGCAATTTCTAACCTACGGCAGTAGAATAACCGTCGCAAACAACAACAAAAACAAAAAATAAAGTCAAATTCACGACGGTATATAACCGTCGCTATCTGTTGTGCGTGACAGTTTTTGCAACCGTCGCGAAATAGGCTGGGGACGCACGATTCTGCGACGGTACTTCTACCGTCGTAGATTGTAAATTGCGACGATTTTAACCGTCGTAATCAGCCAAAATAACCGTCCCAATCTATCATTTTTCTTGTAGTGCTGGGATCACCTTGCGGAAGGATAATGCGTTTGATCACTAGGTCACCAGCCTGATATACCTGACGTCTGACCTTCTTGTTAAAAGTTCTAATAATATGTTTTTGGTACATTTAACCATGGCAGACAACCGCGAGCCTTTTCTCGTCAATCAGGTTTAATTAGTCAAGTCGAGTCTGAACCCATTCGTCTTCATTCAAACCTACATCTTTTATGATTCTCAAGGAAGGGATCTGGACTTCAATGGGTAGGACAACTTCCATACTATATACCAAAGAGAAAGGAGTTGCCCATGTTGATGTACGTACTGTGGTACGGTAACCATGAAGAGAAAATGGTAACATCTCATGCTAGTCTTTATATGTCACCGTCATCTTCTGTATGATCTTTTTGATATTTTTATTAGCAGCTTCTATAGCGCCATTCATGTTCGGTCGGTAATGAGAAGAGTTATAATGCTGGATCTTGAATTGTGTGCAGAGCTCGATGATCATAGTATTATTGAGATTGGTTCCATTATCCTTAATGATTATTTCTGGAATACCATACCGACAGATAAGGTTATATCTGATGAATCGAGCAACAATGTTCTTGGTAATAGAAGCAAAAGAGGCCGCCTCGACCCACTTTGTGAAGTAATCAATGGTGATGAGGATGAAGCGGTGCCCATTAGAAGTTGTAGGTCTAATATCCCAAATTATATAGATGCCCCATATTGCGAATAATCAGGGAGCAGTAAAAACGTTCAAGGGAACCAGAGGCACATGTACTTTATCAGCATAGATTTGGCACTTGTGACAAGTTTGTGAATGCTGATAATAATCTGCTTCCATAGTGGTCCAATAGTATCCTGCCCGTAGGATCTTTTTAGCCATTGTATGCCCACTAGAATGGGTGCCAAAGGTGCCTTCATGCAAATCTGCCATAATTTTCTCTGCTTCACTCTTATCCACACACCAGAGCAAAGTAGAATCGTGGTTGTGCTTGTAGAGGATTTTGTTACTGAGAAATAACTTGGCAGAGAACCTTCTTAGGAACTTCTTATCATTGACTGAAGCTCCCTCAGGATACTCTTGGGCTTCGAGGTATCTTTTTACTTCATGGAACCAAGGTTTTTCCACTACTTCATCAGTATCAACCTCATAACAGTATACTGTTTCGTCCATTCTCTCAATAGTGATCCGAGGAGCCTCATTATCCCACCTGACCTTGAACATGGATGGCATAGTAGCTAGCATGTCCGCTAGTTGATTTTCCTCTCGCGGAAAATGCTCAAAGGTAACTTCTTCAAAATGTGGAATCAGTGTCAACACATGCTCTTTGTAAGGGATGAGATTAGGATGCTTCATGTCCCATTCTCCCTTAATTTGACTGATTACTAGGGCCAAGTCTCCAAATACACTCAAGAATTTGATCCTCAGGTCGATAGCAGCTTTGAGACCCATAATGCATGCTTCATATTCAGCCATATTGTTGATACAATTGAAACATAGCCTGGCAATGAAAGGAGTATGACAGCCCCTCGGGCGATATGATCACAACACCGATGACATTGCCAAATGCATTGGAAGCGTCATCAAAAACCATAGTCCATCAGGATCCTTTTTCAGGTCCTTCATCTGGTCCAGGTTCTTCATAATCAGTCACTAACATGATATTCTCATCCGGGAACTCAAAATTCATGGATTGGTAGTCGTCCACAGCCTGATGAACCAAATGATCAGCTAATACACTTCCCTTAATTTCTTTCTGGGTTGTATATTGAATATTATATTCGGTCAGGATCATTTTCCATCTTTCTATTCTTCCCGAGAGAGCGGGTTTCTCAAAGATGTATTTGATAAGATCCATTTTAGATATCAACAAGGTAGTGTGAGTCAACATATACTGTCTTAGTTAGCAAGCAGCTCATGCCAAAGCACAATTTTCTCGAGCAGTGAGTATCTTGTTTCACAGTCAGTAAACTTTTTGCTAAGGTAGTATATTGCATGCTCTTTTCGACCAGACTCGTCATGCTGCCCCAGCACACACCCCATTGAATTCTCTAATACTGTTAAGTACATGATCAGAGGTCTTCCTTCAACCGAAGACATCAAAATTAGAGGCTCTTGAAGATATTCCTTGATTTTGTTGAAGGCAATCTGGAAATCATCATTCCACTTCACTGCTTGATCTTTCTTCAGTAATTTGAATATTGGCTCACAAGTAGTGGTTAGATGGGAAATGAATCTGGAAATGTAGTTTAGACGTCCCAAGAATCCCCTAACCTCTTTCTCAGTGCGAGGATTTGGCATTTCTTGTATATCTTTGACCTTTGCAAGGTATACTTCAATATTTTTGCCGCTGACAACGAAACCTAAGAGCTTACCGGACCTTACTCCAAAGGTGCACTTATTCGGGTTCAACCTCCGTTTGTATTTTTTCAGCCTTTCAAACAGCTTTTGCAGGTGATCAAGGTGCTCCTCTTCAGTCTGAGACCTGGATATCATATCATTAACGTAGACCTCTATCTCGTGATGGATCATATCATGAAACAAAGCTACCATGGCACGCTGATAGGTTGCCCCGGCGTTATTTAACCCGAATGGCATAACTTTGTAGTAGAAAGTGCGCCACTGCGTGACGAAGGTTGTTTTCTCTATATCTTCAGGTGCCATCTTGATCTGAATATACCCGAAGAAACCATCCATGAAGGAGAATACCTTATGTTGTGCGGTGTTGTCAACCAGAACATCAATATGGGGAAGCGGAAAGTCATCCTTGGGGCTTGCCCTATTCATGTCTCTAATCCACACACATACGTACTTTACCATCCTTCTTAGGTACCGGAACAACATTAACAATCCATTATGGATAAAAAGTAACAGCTAAGAAACCGACGTTGAATTGTTTCATGACTTCGACTTTGATCTTTTCTGACATTTCAGGACGCATACAACGAACCTTTTGTTTCACTGGAGGGCAGTATTCTTTTGTTGGTATGCGATGAACCATAATATCTGTGTCAAGTCCCGGAATGTCTTTGCATGACCAGGAAAAGATCTCAATGTAGTCATGTAACATCTGAACAAACTGCTTTTTGACACTATGCTCTAGATCGACACCTATTTTGACTTCCTTCTTATCCTTTTCAGTACCCAAGTTCACCGTCTCAACCGGCTCCTCATGGGGCTGTATTGCCCTTTCCTCATATTGTAATAGTCTTGCAAGTTCTCCTGGTACTTCACAATCTTCCTCACCTTCATCCTCGGCTTGGTAGATCGGATTTTCAAAGTCATAATTGGTAATAGCAGAACCGTTATCAATGGGATCCATAGCGTATCTAGATCTGTAGTTTGATATGTGGGTGTGTGTAAGAGAGCATAGCTATTTTTGATAAAATAAAAGCAGAAAACAAAGACAGAGAGCGTAAAATTTGTATGCAAAACATCCAATAATTTATTAATGACATATGAAGATGAAGTAATAACCCTCACAAATAGATCATTATGCCTCGGATAAAACACAAGGCTTTAGAGTTCATATTTTATAAATATTACATATCCAAAAAAACGAAAAGACAATTACTCCTGAATAAAAGTAATAGGAACAAAATCCTTGGCCTCCCAATTGTCGAGTCCACCGCTGGTAGTTGGGAAAATCCAATTGTCCATGTCACAATTACTGTCAGCATCTTCTGTAGCGGAAACAACATCGATAGCACTGACTCCCGGTTCATGCTTGGGCATTGGTGTAGTTATGACGTTGGTTGTCTTAGGAGGATCAAACTCAATCTCTTTTGCCTCAATAAGATCTTGCACTTTGTTCTTCAGAGTCCAAAAATCATTTGTATCATGCCCTGGACTATCAGAGTGATAGGAACATCGAGCATTTGGGTTGTAGCGGGGAGATGTAGTATTTGAATCCTTATGAGCCTCCTTTAGAGTGACCAGATTAGACTTTAACAAGTGTGGCAAAACCTGAGATAAGGTCATGTTAATTTGGGTGAACTGTCTTTTGGATGCATCCGGTCTGCAATGATTATTTCGTTGTTGATTTGATGCAGGGTTGGAAATCATAACAGCCCCTACCGTTGGACGAAGTTCAGTTTTGCTTTTATTTTTATGGCCATAAGCAGCACTGACCTGATTTTTCCCAAAGAATGGTTTCTTTAGTGTATTGGAGGATGCATCTTTCTAGATCTTACCGCTCTTAATTCCAGCTTCCACTTGCTCACCAGTCAATATCATCTCAGTAAACCCAGTTGAAGAGCTTCCAATCATATGTTTGAAAAATGGACCAGATAAAGTGCCTAAGAACATGTCTACCAGCTCTCTATCAGACAGAGGAGGCTGGACTCTTCCTGCAAGGTCTCTCCACTTTTGGGCATAATCTTTGCAATTGTGTACAGGTTGGAGCAAGGTCGGAATTATATTGGTACTGCTTGTAAAAAGCAGCATTCAGGTCTTCCCAATTATGAATGTTGGTTCCTTTTAGTTGATAGAACCATTCTAATTGCATCCCTGATAAACTTTCCTGGAAGAAATGTACCCACATATTCCTATCAGTAGTGTGGGGTTGAATCTTCCTGACATATGACCTTAAGTGCAGCTTAGGACATGAGACGCCGTCGTACTTAGAAAATGTGGGGACCTTGAATTTCTGTGGGGTGACCACCGCTGAGACCAATCCTAACTCTTGAAAATCTAGCCCAGGTACCCTCTGAATTTGCATAGCATTGAGAAGATCCTCCAGTTGTTTGTATTTATCATCAGTAGGAGGATACTGTTCCTCAGAATAGTTAGCCTCTTCCTCATCAGTCCCTGGGTTGTTGTTTTCTTCTGTTGGTTTCTCTTCTTGATCGTCCCCCTCATTTGACAGGGTTGCAAAATCTAGAGCTCGCTTAGCCAGTGCTATGAACCTTCTTCCCAAGTTCAATACACCAGCTGGTTTCTTTGCCTTTTGGTCTTCTCCTTGATGATAAGAGCTTTCATATCTTCTTGCCCCTTAGCCAGAGCCAGGAACATTTGTTGGAACTGAGCGTTTAGAGCTTGAAGGTCCTTTACTGTTTGTTCAAGAGCCATTTATTTTGCTGAAATAAACAGTGAAAAGAAATAAGAAACCTGTCTTGAAATACCTGCTTATGTAATGACATTCATGATATGCTTATGCAATGTTTTTAAGGACTTTTAAGATTTTAAATTTGCTTAGACAAAGAGAGAATAAACATTAATTGCATTCATAAGTTTAAATGGTTACAACGATGCCTCTTGGGTTTACAATGGAAGAAACAAAGATAAAAATAAACTCCTAAATCAAACAGGACTCAGGCTTCCTATGAGCGCATCCTCTTTGGTGCAATGTAGGCATTCAAACTCTATTCTTCGTGCAATTGTCTTGTAAGCTCCAAAACCTTCTTCTCGCTTGCGTATAACTGGGTTTCAAAGGTGTCTCATTTCTCTTTGATTTGAATCCAAGATCTTTGCAATTCCTCGAGAGTAGTCGGCATGTCAAGATGGATAATAGTATGAGGTACATCTATCTCGGCAATAGGTTCCACGATGATAGGTAGGATACGAGATAAGGCATCATGAGAATTTAAGCGCGTGCTCGCACCCACTTAAGATAAGGCTCCAAAGGGATTGAGTTCTTATGCCCCAATGTATTGCTATCCACTTTGTTCACCATGCCCCAAGCTCGAATGAACCTCTGATGGTACCCTTGGACATCGTTCTCATAGTCGAATGCAATTCCCTGAACCAGTGCATCATGAGGACCATCCCTCCTAGCATACCCAAACTGTCACAACGCCAAACAAGGGTTATAAGTGATTCCTTACCTAATGGCTAGGAGAGGGACATTAGGGAATTCCCCACAATGATCAATGATGGTAACGTCTTCCATAGATCAAGGGCATCAGTGAATATCCGAATGCGTGAGGGATATCAACCTATTAGATCACCTCATGCCTTGCTCATTCTTCAACACAGATCGAGGGAGGTGTGAAATAAACCACCTAGCCAATAGAGGAGTGCAACATATAAGGGTTCCTCTTCTCATTACGATGCGAGTGTGAAAAGAGTGCAAAATGTCTCCAAGTAAAGTAGGCACCGAGTTACGAGACGTGAAAACTTTGACCGCATTCACGTCTATAAGTTGGTCCATATTAGGGAACAGTACCATGCCATAGATGAGAAGGGTTAACACATATTCAAAGGCTTGTATGTCTAAAGTATCCCAAAAATGGTGAGCTTTCTTAAACAATAACCTGGCTAGAAACCCTTTAACACCGCTTCTTGTTTCCCAATTTGTCACAATGTCGGACCGTTGTACATACAGGGATTGAGTGATCTCCTCAGGCTTTGGGTTTCCTTCCATACTGTTGAAGGGTAATTGATTGAGAACATGCATTCCCAATAATTGAGAAAACTCTTCCATGGAAAGCACCAACTGGTAATCAGGAAATGTAAAGCAATGATGTAAAGGGTCAAAGAATTGAAAGAGAACTTTCACCATGTCTTCATCAGGGCTTGAGGTGACCAAATTAAGGAGTAGACCATGTCTTTTGGTGGATGGAGAATTCTCAAGAACCCTTGATGCCAACTCTTTGAGTTGAGGAGGCACCCTTACAAGGTTGACTTGGATAGAATTTCTACGAGTGGGAGCCATGTCCTACAAAACAGACACAAAGATAAGTCCTAAAAGTCCTTGAAATGGTTAGTGTGACATGCCATGTTATGATGTTATGTACAAACAAATATATATACAAGCACACAAACGGATCCTTAGGTTTAGGCTTGCATGGATTCCATAAGTAAGTACCCTCTTGAAGTTTAGTTGGCTCTACCTGTCCTATTAATAGTAACTGAGTTCTAGAGAATCTTAATATCATTGATCTTTCTTCATCAGGCATTGTTTCAGCACAAGCCTCTTTATTGGCGACCAAAATATCACGGAATTCAGATCTCAATGGGTGTAGTATCGAGTATCAACCAACTTTGGACTGCACCAAAACCAGCTATCTCACTACTTCCTAATGACCAAGTTGTTCAATTAAAGGTTCTATGGTCAGTTGGTGCTTAATGAAACCACACAGCAGCCCCGTATTCTCCTTGACTACTCAAGGACTACTGGTACCAACAAATTTGTCACACCAACGTAGATATCATTTCAACTGTGTCAGTATACCCCGCACAGTCCCCACGGTCTATTGCTACTTACCTAAAAGGTGCCCCAGATCCGGGTGTAGGATCTTTACAAGTAAACCCAAACAAACCCTCAAAAGTAAAGCAAGCAAAGCATACAAGGAAAGAAATTTTAAAATGAACTAAACTCTAAGGTAACCCCACTTTATAAGTTTTCTTTCCCCAACAGAGTCACCAGTTCTGTGATATGGTGGGGGAACTAACTGTTATACTGGTTTTGTGTTTATATTCGCAAATGTTGTGGTAAGCAAGAGTCACCAACGAATTTTCTTTTATCCAACAAAGGAAAGGGTGAGAATAACAGAAAAATACCTTTCGAGATTATTTATGAGTAAGGGGGTAGATTATGGAAAGGGAAGGTGTTAGCACCCTTTCCATCCGTAGTTATCTACGGGCTCTTAGATGCTTAGCTCGTTTTTTGAAATACCTTGTGCTTTTGTGTGTTTTTGAAAAGTATTTTGAAATGCCAATAGTTAGGCAGTTTTCTTTATGATAACTCTTATATCAGTCCTCAAGAGTGTTTATAAAGCGTTTTTGAAAATGTTTTTGAAATAATTTTGTGTATGTGTAAAAGTTTGTTTTTGAGCAAGCATCTAACAACTATCTAATTTTACTCGAAAGGGTCATTATTTTCCTCGTTTCCTTTAGACAGTGCTATCCTACTATTAGTGAGTAGGTAGCTCTATCGCTGGATGTTTGAGGGAAATTCGAAGGGACGTTTATAGTCATGAAGGTAACTTGGCAAGAAATCATAGTAACTACCCTAGGGTTTTAAGATCATTTCTACTGAGGCAACATCGAGAGGGTCATCGAGGGACTTATGATCTTTTTAATCCGGAGGGTAGCCACTAAAATATCTCTCATTTCGAGAGTTGTGACTATTTTTACGAAGGCAACCAAAGTGGGAATACCCTAAAGGTGCGCATGTGCAAGTGTATTGTGTTTCAGTTATTTTTGTCTTTGAAGTTAGATTTTCTAACATTCATTTTTAGTCTTATCATGCAATCCTATTAACATACATCTAAATAGTTAATATATGTGCAGGAATTTAAAGTGCGGGAATTAAATCTAACTATTACATGGCTTCGGGGAGGGGGAATTAATTACATGTCCAAAAATGAGGGGGATAATGCAGTAAATATCCTAGTTTAAATCTATTACATCTAGTAGGCAGATACAAAAAATATGAAAATAAAAATGCGAAAGGTAAAAACGCGCGTGAATTGAAATGACGTCTAATCCTAAACTGTTTCTAAGTTAAAAAGAAATCTCTTTTTTCGTTTTATTTTGTTTTATGAAAAAAAAATTGAATTCAAATAAATCCTAATTCTATTAATTTTTTAAATTAAGAAAATGGTTTAAACAAAATATTAATTAAGAAAAATGCTAACCTAATGTTTTTTTTTGTTGTGATTTTTTGATTTAATGTTGATTTAAAGAGTAAAGTCAATAAAAGAAATGAATAAAACAAAATAAAAATACAAATGGTCCTTCGATTCAGGGAAGGATATTGTCCTTTGATCCAAGGAGGGAGGTTGCTTTCCGATCCAGGGAAGGAGGTTGTCCTTCGATCCAGGGAGGGGTGTTATTTTTCGATCCAGGGAAGGAGGTTTTCCTTCGATGCATGGAGGGATGTTGTTGAAAGCGTATGATGGATTGCCTATGGAGGGTATGAATCTGCAAGAAAACAAACATAAAAAATCATTGCAAGAGGCAGGGATCGAAACCCCTGCCTCTGCACACACACAACACCTTATCCTTCTTGCCCCTAATTTGAATCTTCTGATCTTAGGTCTAAACTTATTTTGGCTCGAAACAACCTAAACTCAGAGATTCGAAGGAAATCTCAGATCATGCCCTAGAAATGGCACTATCTCATTCACATTAAACTTGTACTATCAATAGCCCTGAACATGCATCAAACGGTTAAAAATATTAATACGCCATGAAAATGCAGTTTTTTGGATTTGCAAACCCTTACCAATCAAAGATGCGTGGATCTGTGGCTTTAGGCGTGGAACTGCTTACTTAGGGGCCTGAAAGTCTTCTTGGGAATCTCAGGAGAGGGATAGGATGTTTGGTTTTGGGAGAGGAAGCCTGCAAAGTGTGCTTCGATTCTGGAAACTGTGAGATATTTTTATGATTTTCGTGCGACTCTTTGGGGTGATTTGCGCGTGTAGGAAAAATGTTTCCGTGTCTCTGCAAATATGTTTCTGTGGCAATGTTTTTGTGTCTGGGTGGAGGCAATATGTTTATTTATTTTTCCTTCCTTGGCAATGTGTCTTTAGCTCTGTATTTATAGGGGATGGTGGTGAATGGAATGAAGAAGTGAAAAACACAAGAAGGGGGGGTTGAATTGAAAAACTTAAATCAAAAGGCTTAACAACACAGTATTTTTATCCTGGTTCATTTGATCTCAAACTACTCTAGTCCACCCGTCAAGGTGATTTCGCCTCTCTCCAACGAGGTCTTAATCCACTAATCTCAAAGGATTACAACAGCTACTTTAACAACTGTTAAAGTCTTCTTGAGTATAACCACAAACCGGTTTATCTCAAGGAAATATTTTACAAATAATTGAACAAGAGTGTGTTGTTGTTTTCTAACAAAACAGTATATCACAACTGTGATAGTTACACAAATTAAGCTTGGAATAAAATGAATTTTCTAAAGCTTTGAATATGCGTGGTTTGGAAGGCTTGGCAAATTGTTGTGTGCGTACGTACGTGCTTCTTTTCACAAGCAGACTTTTTTATATAGGCAAGGCAAAGATACGTTGTCCATAAAGAAAGTTTAATGATAATAACACACTTTCCTTTTGAAGAAGATCTTGTCTGAAGAAAGTCGTTAGCATTTAATTCTATCTTGAATAATTAATAACGCTTCAGAGTCTTCTTTGCTGTAACTGCTGATAATGCTTCAGAGTGTTGATGACTTGGTAAATATGTCTTTGATCAGAGTCAGAGTGTACTTATTTAGGCGCAGATTCTGGTCATCAAGCTTCAGCGTATAATCTAGTAGCTTTAGCGTGTAGCACATATTTCTGATGCTGATTCCATCAGAACTTCTGCATATACAAAACATAATTTTAAGAAGCATAATTGTTCTTTTTATATATCTTTGAATTTATTTATTCTTTGTATTTTGTTATCATCAAAACTCTAATCAAGGGTTGTAGAATCAAACTATGTTCTAACAATCTCCCCCTTTTTAATGATGACAAAAACCAGATTTTTCAATTAAAAATAAAGAATAAAGAGTATAGAATTTAAGAAGAAAAACTCCCCCTGAATTGATTACTTCCCTTAAATTCTTTGAGTCCTTGAGCATCAGAATTTGACTACGTGTTTCATCAGAGTTTTGTACTTGTTCAAGCTTTTCAGAAGAAAGAATTTAAGTAGATCAGAATGTTTGAGACTTATGTCTCAGTAATCCGTTATTGAAAATATCTTGTTCTTTCTCCCCCTTTTTGTCAGTTATCAAAAAGAACATATAATTAGAACCAAACAGGATTTATATTATAATTAGAAGCAACGATAAGAAGTTCAGAACAACAGCAATGTAGAAAATATTACAGATAAACAGATTTTTAAAAACAAAGAAAATCTAAGATGGAGGAGGAAGACGCGTGAACAAAGCTTCCAACAAGCCCTTGATCTGGGTGTTGGTTTCCTCTTGTTTGGTTAACATGCTCTTAATTTCCGAAATTTTTTCGTCCTGTTTATCCATCCTTTCCTGCATAATAATATCTGCTCCCTTCAGTTCTTCCAGAGTCTGCCTTTCATAGGAGGAAGCTTGAGAATCTTCAGTAACTGGATGCTTCTCAGAGCATTCTGCAACGTCATCTTTTTGAACCAGTTCTTCTGTAGGAATCATTTGCTCTGGAGTATCAGCCAGAATGAGATCTTCTGACTCTGGTTGAACTTTGTCTGCTGGATGATGTTCTGACCAGGGAGCATTGTCCAGAGGGAGAACTTCTTCCTTGAGCAGTTGGCTCAGAACTTGATCTTCAATTACCTTTAGCAAATTACTGAAGTTCTGTTGAACTTGTCCGTAGCTCTGTTCTTGCATCTTATGAGTTTCATAACTTACCCATTTTCTAAAACTTGTCCAAAGATAATCTGAAGCAGCAGGATTAATCATCTCAAGACTAGCTTGCTTCAGGGAAGTTATCCACTTCTGCATTTCTGTTTCAAACATCAATAAACTAGTACCAACATCTGGTGAGGGGTCAGATGGTTTTGGTTTTAGAATGGCTGTTTTGTGGGTTATGGTAGCAAGACGTTCAAAAACAGTTAAATCAATGACAGTTTTGGCGTTGTCATCTGGATTGTTCTTTGGTGAGGGAGTGGGAGAGTCTGGAATGATTATTGGACTAGTTGGGGAGTTTGGTGGAGTTGATTCTAGTGAAGAGGGAATTTGGGGTATGTCTAGAATGGTTTGGGGCATACGGATGGCCAGAGGTTCAATGATTCCAGGAATGGGAATGGTATCAGAATCAACAGTTTGGTTGGATTGATCGTTATGAGGTTCTGGTTCACAGGATTCAGAAGGTTGAACCTCATAAGTTTGAACTTCTGGTTGAAATAGTTCAGGTTGTGGAGACGGTGGATGAATATCTGGTTGAGAAGATGGAGGTAGTGGTATTTCTGGTTGTGGAGAGAGGGGAATTTCTGGTTGTGGTGCTTCTGTGGTGGTTTTAGAGTTTGGATTTTCTAGTAGGGGAGCATAAATATTCTGGTCAAAAGTTTCAATATCTGATAGAACTTTTGCAAGTTCTGGTTGAGTTGTTTCAATATTTGGATTGATAGGTAGGGAGTGAGTTCCTCTAAGAGTTAAAGTTTATGAGGGGTCAAACCCTATGTCAAAATCATCAAATGTTTGTGGGGTAGGAATTTCTGATTGGCTAGGAATTGGTTCAGATGTTGATAAAGATATTGATTCTAAAACATTAACAGTAGAAGGATTACCTTTCCTTTTAGTAGCTTTGGGAGTCCGCTGGGATGATCATTCTACTGCTGCCTTCCTTTTCTTGTTCTTCTTCAGCACAACTTCTGGAGCCTTCTGTTGCAAGTCCTGAATATTTAACTTTGGTGCAGTACCATCTGCCTTGCATGCATCCAGATATCTGACTATAATCTCAGGCTTGGAATCAATTTCTAAGAACATAGGAAAATCATCCAGAGGAATCCTTCTGCTGGTGATTGTTGCAAAAGAAGTAACACTGGGTTCCTTCTTGATGTTCTCAATAATCTTCATCTTTTTCATATTCTTCGCATTCAAAGGCTTTCCAGCAGTTGCCTTTAAAGAGCTGATTTCCTGTGCTTCTGTTAGATGCTCTATCAGCCTATTATCTGTCAGAATATCTGATATGAGCCTTCCAAGGGGTATCCAGTCCCTTTTAGTGCGCTCATCTTCTCTAGTCTCCTTAACACTGGTCCTCAGATGATTGAACAGCAAGTGAGCCAGATTCACCTTAGTCTTCTGGGAGATGAAGTAGATCAGAAACTGCTGATCTATGTTTATGTAGTCAGAAGAGTTGGTTAGCTTCCTGTGGTTTATGCATCCCAAAATAATCTTAGCCCATATTTTGTGATGATCCTTCAGATCCCTTATCTTGCTGGAGGGAAGACCCAGAGTAAAGATTTCTCTAGCAATTGAAGCGACATCAGCACATCTTTCAGCCATGTCTATACACCTTACGCCACCACCACTGTAACCTATCAGTCTTGCAATCAGATCTTCAGTAATAACTATCTTCTTCCCCATTACATATGAAGTAACTTGATGGTTGGAGGATGAAGCATGAATCCAACATTCCTTCACAAGGATTGGAAATGTTGGACCTAGAAGACGGTCAAAATACTTGTTCCATCCCTGAGCCTTTACTTCTTCAGGCAGATTGAATACATTCTCTTGAAGACTTTCAAAATCCACTATCAGTTCTGAAAGCACTTCTAAGTTGTCAATGGGCGTGAGGAGAGTTCTGAATGGTTCTTCATACTGTTCTGTGGATTTTGTTCTCTGAGTAATGGAATTAGGGATGCTTGAGGAAGCCATGTTCACACAGAAAATTTGAGAAGAAAATGAAGGGGTTTTTAAGAAAAATTGCAAACCGAAAACAATTAGATTGTAGAGAAAGTGAAAGTGAAAGAGTATGAAGAGTGAAAATGCGTTTAAATAGATTTTGAAAACATAAACTGCAAGAGAGAGAAATAAATTTTAATGATTATAAGCATTAATGACAGCTGATTTTAGGGGATTCAGAAAGATATTGGAACGGTTACCCATGACATGTGTCTCAATTCACCCAATCAGTGCTTTTGACCTTTCAGAAAAGTGAACGCGTGTTCAGCCTCAGAAGGTAGCTGATGAATGGATGACAATTGTTGCTTACGTGAACATTAAACTTATATCCTTGAAATGAAACGCTCAGATCTTTATGGATAGATTCTGATGCAATCTGTACTTCTAAAAATCTGAAGGCAGGTTGATAAGCAGTTCATAGAAAAATAATAAAAATTCTGAAGATTAAGATATGTAAATAAAACAGTTTGTTCTGGGCAAAGCTTCATGCTGAGATGTTTCAGAATGAAGTTAAACCTATCTTCAGAAAGAGGTTTTGTAAAGACATCAGCTTATTGATGGTCTGTGTCAATAAATTTTAAATTGAGAATCCCTTTCTGAATATAGTCCCTAATAAAATGATGTTTTATTTCTATATGCTTAGCCCTAGAATGCAAAATAGGATTTTTACTGAGACAAATATCAGAAGTATTGTCACAGAGGATAGGGATGTTACTCTCAAATATATTGAAGTCCTCAAGTTGACTTTTCATCCAGAGCATTTGTGTGTTGCATCCCGCTGCTGCTATGTATTCAGCTTCTGCTGTTGATAGAGCTATTGTGGATTGTCTTTTGCTGGACCATGAGATCAGATTTTCTCCCAAAAACTGGCAGCTTCCAGAAGTTCTTTTACGTTCTACTCTGTCTCCAGCAAAATCAGCATCACAGTATCCTACTAGGCTGTAATCATTTGATTTTCTATAAAACAAACCCAGATTAGCAGTACCTTTCAGATACTTGAAAATTCGCTTAACTGCTGTTAAGTGAGATTCTCTAGGATCTTATTGGAATCTAGCACAAATGCAAACACTGAATAGAATGTCAGGCCTTGAAGTCGTCAGATAGAGAAGAGAACCAATCATACCTCTATAGACCTTCTGTTCTACCTTTTTACTTACCTCTTCTTTTTCCAGAATGCACGTGGGATGCATTGGAATCTTTGAGGGCTTACATTCTGAGAGATCAAATTTCTTCAGAAGTTCTCTGACATATTTGCTCTGATGAATGTAAGTTCCTTCAGGAGTTTGATTAATCTGAATGCCCAGAAAGAATTTTAGTTCCCTCATTAGGCTCATCTCAAACTCTGCCTGCATACATTTAGCAAACTCTCTTCCCAAAGAGGGTTTAGTGGATCCAAATATGATGTCATCAACATAAATATGACATACTAAAATGTCATTCTTATCTGTCTTACATAACAAGGTTGTGTCCACTTTCCCTCTGGTGAATTCCTTTTCTAACAGAAAGTTACTTAGTCTTTCATGCCAAGCTCTGGGAGCTTGTTTCAGACCATAGAGCGACTTCTTTAGTTTGAAAACATATTCTGGATTTTTGGAACTTTCAAAACCAGGGGGTTGGTGCACATATACCTCTTCTTCTATATAGCCATTTAAGAATGCACTCTTGACATCCATCTGATACAGAGTGATGCCTTTATTAACAGCAAATGAAATTAAAAGTCTGATAGATTCTAACCTGGCGACTGGAGCAAAGGTTTCTGTATAGTCTATCCCCTCTTGCTGACTATAACCTTGTGCTACCAGCCGTGCTTTGTTTCTGATGACTTCACCTTGTTCACTCAGTTTGTTTCTGAACACCCATTTTGTACCAATGACGTTGAATCCTTTTGGTTTGGGAACCAGATCCCATACGTCATTTCTTGTGAATTTATTTAGCTCCTCTTGCATTTCCAGAATCCAGTCATTGTCCAGGAGTGCTTCATCAATTGTTGTTGGTTCAATCAGAGAAACCATTCCCATGAGGGATTCTTCAGAGTTTCTGAAGGTAGATCTTGTTCTGATTGGATCTTCCTTCCTTCCTAAGATTGTTTCTTTTGGGTGATCAATGCTGCTTCTGGATGGTCTTTTATGGAGTTGATCAACAGAGGGTGCTAGGTTTCCTGCGGTGACTCTTTCTGATGTTGAGGGAGTGTCTCTGTTGAGAGCTTCTGATGATTTGTATTCAGCACCTGTGAGTTCAACTTCCATACCTGCAAGAAATTCATTATGCTTTGACTTTTGAGAGTCAAGCTTATCATCAAAACGAACACTGATTGACTCCTTAACAATCTGTGTTTCTGTATTGTATACTCTGTACCCTCTTGAGCATTCAGAGTATCCTAACATAATACACTTTTGTGCTTTAGAGTCAAACTTGTTCAAATAATTTTTTGTATTCAAAATAAAACATGTACATCCAAATGGGTGAAAATAAGAAATGTTGGGTTTTCTGTTCTTCCACAATTCATATGGAGTCTTTTCCAGAATAGGTCTTATGGAGATTCTATTTTGAATGTAACATGTTGTGTTTATTGCTTCTGCCCAGAAGATCTTAGCAACGTTAGTCTCGTTGATCATGGTTCTGGCCATTTCTTGCAATGTTCTGTTCTTTCGTTCTACAACTCCATTTTGTCGGGGAGTTCTAGGACAAGAGAAATCATGCAGAATGCCTTTTTCATTAAAGAATAATTCAAAATCTTTATTTTCAAATTCTCCACCATGATCACTTCTGACTTTGACGATTCTAAGATCCTTTTCATTCTGAACTTGGTTGCAGAAGGTAACAAACACAGAGTGTGACTCGTCCTTATGCCTTAAGAACTTTACCCATGTCCATCTGCTATAGTCATCTACGATTACTAACCCATACTTCTTGCCACTGACTGAAGCAGTTTTTACTGGTCCAAATAAGTCAAGGTGCAGAAGTTCTAATGGCTTAGAGGTGGAAACTACATTTTTGGATTTGAAAGCAGGTTTTGCAAACTTGCCTTTCTGACGTGCTTCACACAGAGCATCTGAATTGAACTTCAGGTTAGGAAGTCCTCTGACCAGATTGAGTTTGTTAATCTGAGATATTCTTCTCATACTAACATGTCCCAATCTTCTGTTCCAGATCCATTGCTCGTTGTTAACAGACAAAAGACATTTTACATTCTGACTTTTCAGTTCAGAAAGTTTGATTTTATAAATGTTGTTTTTCCTCTTTCCATTAAATAGGATAGTCCCATCTTTCTGACTAACAGCTTTGCATGAATTTTGATTGAAGATTATATCATAACCGTTATCACTTAATTGACTTATGGATAACAGGTTATGCATTAATCCATCAACTAATAAAACATTACTTATAGAGGGAAGATTTCCATTACCTACTGTTCCAGAGCCAATAATCTTTCCTCTCTGATTGCCTCCAAAGCCTACGTGGCCTCCAGGCTTAAGTTCCAGGCTTTGGAACATATTCCTTCTTCCCGTCATGTGCCGTGAGCAGCCAGAGTCCAGGTACCATGATTGGTGTCTTTGCTTTGCTGCTAAAGATATCTGCCACATGTATTATTTTATCCTTAGGTATCCACATTTTCTTGGGTCCTGATTTGTTAGTTTTACCAAAACTCTGGTTGAATTTTGGTTTGACAGAGTATTCACTACTTGTGTATTTTATGTCATGTGTGTGCCCATATATAAAGTGTGAATCAAGTGGAGTACATTTTATAACTAAATCCATGGCATTTTTTGGTGTAGGAACCTTACCTTGATATCCTATCCCTTTTCTTCCATTTCTGCTAACTCCATAGATCATTGAAGCCATTTTGCTTCTGTCTATGTTTTTAGCTAGAAACTTCTGAAAGTTGTGATCATACTCTTTGATGATCTCATCAGCATTGCTGGGAGTTTCAGGGATTTTTTCCTTCTGAGAGTTTTGCAATTGGTTTTCTAATTTTGAAATTTTATCTTTTAACTCAGAATTCTCCAATCTGAGACTCTCAGTCTTATCAGAGTCAGAAGCAAGATTCTTTTTTAGGTTTCTGAATTTGACTCTGATCTGCTGATACCTTTCCAGAATTTCATTAAGGCTTTCAGCTAGTTCAGCCTTAATAAAATTTATAGTAAAGTCATGGAATACCTCTTCTGTATCTGATTCAGAGTATGAGCCAGAGGCTTCACTGTCTTCAGAGACGTTTGCCATGAGAGCTATATTTTCTCTTTCATCATCTGATTCTGAGTCAGCTTCAGATGTGTCAGAATCATCCCATGTAGCCATGAGACTTTTCTTACTTTCCTTGCCAAACTTATTTTTGGGCTTCTCCTTCTGAAGCTTTAGGCAATCACTTTTGTAGTGCCCTTGCTCGTTACACTCATAGCAAATGATGTCTTTGTTGTTTGGCTTTCTGTATCCTGAAGAACCTTCAGATCTTCTGTGTCCAGAGGAGGATTCTGGCCTTCTGTATCTAGAGGAAGATTCGTTCTTATTTTCTGATCTTCTGGGATTCATGAACTTCCTTTGCCTCTGCTTCCACAGTTGGTTCACCCTTCTGGAGAGAAGAGACAGTTCATCTTCTTCTGATGAGGATCCATCAGAGGTTTCTTCCACAGCCTGCAAAACTTTGGAGTCAGATTTTAAAGCTAATGGCTTACCTTGCTTTTGAGGTTCATCTGCTTCTAGCTCTATCTCGTGACTTCTGAGGGAGCTAACAAGTTCCTCCAGAGAGATTATGTTGAGATCCTTGGCTAGCTTAAGTGTTGTGACCATTGGCCTCCACTGTTTTGGAAAGCTTCTGATGATCTTCTTAACGCGATCAGAAGTGGAATACCCTTTGTCAAGAACTTTTAGACCAACAACAAGAATTTGGAATCTTGAAAACATAGCTTCTATTGATTCACTATCTTCCATCTTGAATGCCTCATACTTCTGAATGAGCACAAGGGCTTTGGTTTCTTTGACTTGAATGTTACCTTCATGTGTCATTCTCAGAGAATCAAACATATTCTTGGCAGTTTCTCTGTTTGATATTTTCTCATATTCTGAATATGAGATGGCGCTGAGAAGAATTGTTCTGGCCTTGTGATGATTTATGAACTCACACTTTTGCTGATCAGACATCATTTTCCTGTCAATCTTCTGACCACGTCCATCCACTGGGTACGTGTATCCATCAGTCACCATGTCCCACAGATCAGCATCATGGGCCAGAAAGAAGGTCTCAATTCTGTCTTTCCAATAGTCAAAGTTCTCTCCATCAAAGACTGGAGGTTTGCCACTGAATCTGTCCCTTTCTTCATTGTTGTCATTGCTGATGTTTTGACTTGGTCCTGCCATTGTGTTTTTCTGACGCTAGATCTTGTACTGACACGATTAAGTGTTATAAGCTCAGAACCAGACACTCTGATGCCAATTGAAGAAGTGAAAAACACAAGAAGGGGGAGTTGAATTGAAAAACTTAAATCAAAAGGCTTAACAACACAGTATTTTTATCCTGGTTCGTTTGATCTCAAACTACTCCAGTCCACCCGTCAAGGTGATTTCACCTCTCTCCAACGAGGTCTTAATCCACTAATCTCAAAGGATTACAACAGCTACTTTAACAACTGTTAAAGTCTTCTTGATTATAACCACAAACCAGTTTATCTCAAGGAAATCTTTTACAAATAATTGAACAAGAGTGTGTTGTTGTTTTCTAACAAAATAGTATATCACAGTTGTGATAGTTACACAAATTAAGCTTGGAATAAAATGAATTTGCTAAAGCTTTGAATATGCGTGGTTTGGAAGGCTTGGCAAATTGTTGTGTGCGTACGTACGTGCTTCTTTTCACAAGCAGACTTGTTTATATAGGCAAGGCAAAGATACGTTGTCCATAAAGAAAGTTTAATGATAATAACACACTTTCCTTTTGAAGAAGATATTGTCTGAAGAAAGCCGTTAGCATTTAATTCTGTCTTGAATAATTAATAACGCTTCAGAGTCTTCTTTGTTGTAACTGTTGATAACACTTTAGAGTGTTGATGACTTGGTAAAGATGTCTTTGATCAGAGTCAGAGTGTACTTGTTTAGGCGCAAATTCTGGTCATCAAGCTTCAGCGTATAATCTGGTAGCTTCAGCGTGTAGCACATATTTCTGATGCTGATTCCAATCTGATGCTGATTCCATCAGAACTTCTGCATATACAAAACATAATTTTAATAAGCATAATTGTTCTTTGTATGTATCTTTGAATTTATTTATTCTTTGTATTTTGTTATCATCAAAACTCTAATCAAGGGTTGTAGAATCAAACTATGTTCGAACATGGAAATGGCAAGAGACAACCATTAATCAGGCTTTGAAAGCAGAATCAGAAGCCTTAAACAAGTTGCGTTTTTTTAGGATTTTCTACCCTTTTGGGTTTTGAATGAACCTAGACAGGTTTCACTCCTTGACTCCATCGAATACCCTCAAGCCTTGTTCTTTGATTGGCTCTGAGTGGCTTCCTTCGATGGCTCTGGGCTTTAATTCTATTTCTTCAGGGTTTCATCCTCACGGCTCCTTCGACTGAGTCCATTTACGTTGGTTGTTTGACCTGGAAAATTCTCCTATTAGCTCAATCGAACACTTCCTTCTGGCCAATCGAAGCTTCTTTTGTTATTTCCTTCGAATGTAATTGTGCAGGAGGCTTGGGCTTGGCAACAGGTAGGACTTTGGCCAGCAAGCATCTTAAACCATACTCATCAAAAGACAAAACAAAATTCATTTCCAACAATTGTATGTCCTTCGAATGGACCAATTGTATGTCCTTCGAAGGCACCATTTGTGTGTCCTTTGAATGGACCAATTGTATGTCCTTCGAAGGCATCACTTGTGAGTTTCTTCGAATGGACCACATGCACCCCTAGTGCGTTCTTCCAATGGGCCAAATGTATATCCTTCAAAGGCACCACTTATGAGTTTCTTCGAATAGCCCACATGCACCCCTTGTGCGTTCTTCGAATCGGCCACCAATGTGTATTCATAATGTAAAAACTGTGTGTTGAAGAGTTCAGAGGTGGAACCGAAGTAAGCCGTTTCAAAGGGAGCCATTTCCCAATCGAAGCTATCATAAAGGAAACTAATGCCTTGTGGATGCTAGAATGAGGGAGGCCATTGCTTTGTGGATCAAAGAAGGCACAAAGGAGGCCATTGCTATCCAATCAGGCACGAAGGAAGTATTTTCCTAGTGAATCGAAGGCACGCACAGAGGAAGTCTTTGCCTTGTGAATCGAAAGCATGCCTGAAGGATGTACTTGCCTTATGAATTGAAGGCATGCATGAAGTAAGTATTTGCCTAGTGAATCGAAGGCAGGCATGAAGGAAGTATTTTCCTAGTGAGTCAAAGGCAAGCCTGAGGAAGCCTTTGCCTTATGGATCAAAGGCAAGTTGAAGGAGGCCAAAGTCAAGTCGAAGCTTGGGAAATCGAAGCAAACTAGAAGTAGACCAAAGTTCAATCGAAGCTTGGGAAATCGAAGCAAACTTAAAGGAGACCAAAGTCCAGCCTAAGCTTGGGAAATTAAAGCAAGTTTGCTTTTCTTCGATTTGATGCTTGAAAGCCCAATGTGATCCATGGAAACTATATGGGGTATCAAAAATCCAATTGTACTTGTTCAAACTTGGACTTTTGAAAATCCTTGTGAGAAAATGTCTTGAGAAAAGTGAGGGTAAATTTTGGGGTACAACAAATAGGAAGAAGTGGTATCACCTGTGAAGCCAGTTGAAGAGAAAAATAAACCAGAAATCAAGTTTTCGTATCCATCTCGAGTTGCAAAGAAGGTCACAGAAGAGAAAGATTTTGATAAATTTTTCTAGTTGTTTAAAAAGCTATAGATTAATATATCATTCTTTGAAGCACTCGAGAAAATGCATTTGTATAAGAAATTCATGAAGGAGGTATTATCAAAGAAGAGAAAGAAAAGGAAACTCAAAGGTGAGAAGATGGAAGTTGGAAGGGACTGGAAGTACAAAGTGGTTCATGATTTTAATCTGAATGAGTTATGGGTTGCGCAAAAGACAAACAATAAGGTGTGGAAGAGGAAGTACCCCCATAAGGGGAAGAACCGTCGAGCCATACAACATTAAAAGAAAGACTTTATGGGAGGAAACCCATGCTTTTAAATAACTTAGTTTCCTTTTGTATTTGTTTCGTTTTTTCTGCAGGTAATAAAAAAGGAGCCTTATTGGTGAAAGCTAGAAGGAAGCAATTGGTGTTGCATTTCCCTCTGTAAGTCACCTTCTCGAGCTTGTTCTAAAACATTGGGGGAAATGTTTAGTTCAAGTTTGGGGGGGTTTATTGCTTTTCTTTAATGCTTTCCTGTTTGATTTGTTGTTGGTTTTGTGCTAAGTGTTGTGTAAATCCACGAGTTGAAGTCCTACCAAAAAAATTGTTTTGTTCAAGAACTTGTTTCTCGTAGAGTTCAGGAATAGTATATAGAGACAAAGGGATGATTGTTGGGAGGCAGGAAGTTAGAAATAATGTGACCGTGATACGAGTCTAATATGTAGATTTGTACCATAGTGCTTAAATCCTGAAAAGTACTCCTGAAGTAGTTTATCCTTACAGCCTGGAATAATATAGATTCATATGCATGTATGATTGATGGAGAAATAAATAAATTTGGCACCAAATGATGAAAATGTGGTAAAAGGAAACTGGCTCGCTAAGTTGGGTAGCCTTCACCCGGTTATTCAGCCCAAAGAGGGTTGACCCCCAAACATCGTCCAAAAGGACAATATATAACTGCAAAGTTTGAAAATTTCATCGGTAATTAAAAGTAGCGAAGGATGCTTATTGGTGCCTAAACAAAGATTCTTGATTAGTCTTATGCATGTGATGATCATAATTCTCATTGCCTTAATTTGAGTGTCCAAATGAAAAAGGAGGAAAATCGGAAAAAGACTTAAGTTCAAAGCATAGTTACAGGGGTATTCGAAGAGTAAGCTCAGGTTAAAAGGTTCATACACAAACTCTTCGCGTCATATGAATATCAGACGAACTTCTTTTTGATCAATTGGAATGGATGTCTCACGTATGAGTACCTGTCTGCTATGATTTTCATGAGTTCTTGTAATGGTCGCTTGAGGTCAAGCAACAGTTTAAGTTTGGGGGAGTTTGATCAGCGGTTTTTACACAGATATTTAGCAGTTATTTTAGTTATCTTTTCTTTTATTATCGAGTGTTTTATTTCACTTTACCATTTTATGCATTGGTTGTGTGTTTTAATGTTTTCAGGGTCAGAGGAATAAAACAGGACAATTCAGGGTGAAAAAGTTCAAAAACTCGGAGTTTCAAAGAAAGTAAAAAATCCACCTACAGGAGGCCTGACACGGCCACCCATATTGCCTGACACGGGCTGTGTCAGGATGGGAGAATGAATAAAGATGGAAGTCAGAGGTGCAACATGGGCGGCCGTGTTTCCTGACACGGACCCTGTTGCAACCCCTGGGACCTTAAAAGAAGATTTGGAAGTTTGGGGGCCAACACGGGCGGTCGTGTTGCCTGACACGAGCTGTGTTGACTGCGACGTTGATTTCTTAATTTTTTTTCATAATTTTTCCATATGTTAAGTTGTGAAGGCGTATTGGGTACTTCCAACCGACCTGGATGAATGGTGACTATTTAAATGATTTTTCACAAGGAATAAGGGGACTTTTGGCCACACGAAGAATTGAGGATTGAAGACAGCAACATATGATATTTTTAGAGGACAGAGATTTTTTATGAGCCGTGGCGATTTAAGATCAAAGTTCATCATTTATCTATAATGTTTAATCTTTATATTGTTGAAATTCTTTTGAACAATATGACTAACTAAACCCCTCAATGCTAGGGGGTGTTCCTGATTTGAATCTCTAATGACTTTGAATTTTTTATTTTATTAATTCCATGGTTTTTAATATTCAATTTAATTGTGCAATGTTTTTATGCTTTCTTGATCAGACCAATTAGGATTGATCTATGGTTAACAGCCAGCTGGACTGCAGTTGTTAAATTTTTTGTACGATTAGACTATAATAGATATGACCTAGGACTAGAGATACCTTATAAGTTACCAAAAACTCTTAATAAAACAAATGCTTGACTCCATCAGATATCTCTAAGGACTTAGGATGTAGGATGAATGTTCAAAGGTTTTCTCACTAAGGACTTATGGGAAAATAACCTAAAGGGCTGGTAATTGGTTTTATGAACTTGTTGAAGATATCAAGATTCAAGGTTATTACAGGGAAAATTATATACCCTACCCTAGCTTGTTGCTCATATTTGCGAAAAGCCATAATTTACATTCTACTTATTTTTAATTTCTGTAAAGTGACAATATCAAAACCAAAACCCATATCAAGTTTTGTTTAATTGAACCACAAATTGAACTCGATATTAATACGCAATCCTTGAGATCGATACTTTGGGATTTCTAATTATTACTACACTGGTGAATTAGTATAGTTGCTAATTTACTGATTACAAACTGAAGAATCACTTCTAGGATTGGTGTCTCTAGTAAAACCAACATCCTGTGATGAAGCGCTTCAGGACAACAAATGGATTTTTGCAATGGTAGAATCATTGGACCAGTTTTACAAAAATGATGTATGGGACTTGGTACAAAAGCCCAAAGGGAATCATGTAATTGGAATCAAGTGGATATTCATAAACAAGCTCAATGAAAAAGGAGAAGTCGTCAGAAACAAGGCCCTACTGGTTGCACAAGGTTACAATTAACAAAAAGGTATTGACTATAACGAAACCTTCGCCCCAGTCGCTAGATTAGAATCAATTAGTATTTTAATCTCTTTTGTTGTTCATAATAATATAACTTTATATCAAATGGATGTCCAAAGTGTGTTTCTAAATGGAAATATTTATGAAGAGTATATGTACGCCAACCTCCTGGTTTTGAGAACACCGACCTACCATAACATGTTTTTAAACTTAAAAAATCTTTGTACGATCTTAAATAGGCTCCTAGAGCTTGTTATGAAAAGCTTAGCTCTTTTATGGTAGAAAATGGTTTCTCAAGAGGGCAAGTGGACACTACTCTCTTTTTAATAAAAATTGGAACTGATCTTATGATATTTCAAATCTATGTAGATGATATAATTTTTGGTTATGCTAATCCCTCTATTTGCAAAGAATTTTCTGAGCTAATGCGGGCAAAATTTAAAATGAGCTTAATGCAAGAATTACAGTATTTTTTGGGAATTCAAATTCATCAAACCTCATAAGCTACCTATATTCATCATAACAAATATAAAAAATAACTTTTGTAGAAGTTTAACATGTCAGAAAGTAAACCTACTAAGACTCTAATGCATCCAACATGTATTCAGGAGAAAGAGGAAGTCAATACAAAGGTTTGTCAGAAGGTCTATCGTGGTATGATAGGCTCTTGTGATACGGTGGGAGAACTGACTTGGGTGTTTTGCATTTTATCACAAATGTTGCGGATAGCAAGATTCGCCACCGACTTTTCTTTTATCCAATAAAGGAAAGGGTGAAAAGAACATGAAAGACCTTTTGAGAATTTTTCTTGAGTTCAGGGGGTAGGTTATGAAAAGGGAAGGTGTTAACATCCTTTTCATACGTAGTTATCTACATGCTCTTAATTTCTAGCTCACTTTGAAATGCTTCGTGTTTGTGTAAGTTTGAAAATATGTTGAAGACGCCTAAGTTTGGCAAACTTTGTAATGATTCTCGTGTCGTTGAGAATACATACAAAGTGTTGGTTTTGAAAATATTTGTTGAAAGGGAGTGTTTAGAAAGATGTTTTGAAGATGCCAATGTGAGGAAATTTTGTAATAGTTCTCGTATCGTTGAGAATGTATACAACATGTTTGTTTTTTGAAGAATGTTTTGAAAGTGTGATGTGTGGAAATGATTTTGTTTGTGAGCAAGCAATTATGAGAAATCTACCTACTCAAAAAGTATTTGTTCTTTTCCTCCTCCTTTAGATAGTGCTATTCTACCATTATTTGGTAGGGAGCCCTATCATTGGATGTTCGGGATAGGCGTGGGTCACCGTATAGTCATAGAAGGAAACTTGTAAGATGTTTTAGCAATTGTCGTAAGGGACTAAGATCATTTACCGAAGGAAACATTTGAAGGGTCATTGAGGAACTATGATCTTTTAATCGCAGATCTTTTCTAAAAAATCCCACGTTCGAGGGACATGACTATTTTGTCTGAGGCAATAAGTGTGGGTTACCCTAGAGGTGTATGTGTGAAAAGTGTTTGATTTTCATGTATTTTGTCTTGAACTATGGTTGTCTAACGTTTGATTTTAAATCTTGCCATGCCAACCCTAATTACTAGCAATAATAAGGAAAGTGATAAATTACGAAATTTAAATGCCCTACGCTATTACAACATTTTGGGAATAGGGGGTACACGTTTGTAAATGAGGGGAGGAAAGCAATAAAGCCCTAATTACTATTACAATCCGTTGAATATGAATTACAATAATAATACAAAAAATGTAAAGATGAAGAAGCAAAAAGAAATAGTTTCTTAGGGTTTTTTGATGGAGAAAATGTTTAATGTTTTAAACTAATTAGACTAATTATTTTATTTACAAAAGAAGTTAATTAATTATTTAATCAAAACCTAAAATCTAAGTTAATTAAAATAAAACCTAAATCGAATTTAATTTGTTTAGAAAATAATTTTTGTTAATGTTAAATCAGATTATTTAATAAAAATATATGTTTTTGTATTTTTTGGTTTTAATAAAATAAATAAATAGATAAATAAAAATAAAAAATATAAAAAAATATGGGTTGGGTGTTAAAAGGTAAAAAGGGGTTAAAAATAACAAAAAGAGTTAGGCCCAACAATGAATTTGTTTGGAATCAGAAAATAAAAAAATAAAAAAATTTATGGGCCTGTGCAATATAAAGTAGAATGTGGGTGCAAAAACAAATTCAGTTAAGGCCCAGAAGAGAGAGTCCAGCGCCTATTTGTGATCCTGTGTGGCAGACTTTCAAAGGGTACGTGATGCACATGTGAGCTTGGAGCGTGGGATTGGAAAGCTGGCGGATCTGATGGCATTAGTGTGAAGCCCATGGTAGGCACGCATAGCCTGCTTGCATAAAATATGAAAGAAGAAAAATGTAAAAAAAACAAAAGGGTACCATTGTGACTCGAACTCAGGTCCCTATAGATCAATGTCTTACGCGCGCTTCCTATGCCACTGGGGTGGCTGTTTCATCCGTTAATAATACAACTTGCAATAAATTTAAAATAAACCTCTTCCTAATGGAATTTCATCCCTAACCTCGCGCCAACATTTCCAACACTATTTTTGAATTTTGTAACTTCTTCATTTCTCAACCATTTGCAAAAGTATAAACATGAAATTGCTCCATTTTTCAATACAAACTCAACCATGTAAACAATTTAAACTATAAATCAAAGATGAACATTAATTTCTGTTAGTCCCAAATAAAACCTAATTTTTTCAGAAAGTTCAAACTCAAAAGGCGCATCACTCAGGCAACATAAATGAAAACTAAAGGCATGGTTAGCTTCAGGGCTATGATGTCTATATTTTTCATCCACAAAGTAACCATTAATGATGCTTGTAGAGAGAGTTCAAAGTTGAGAAAACCTACCTTAAAACTAGAAATTGTGTATGGAGTTTGAGCATTTCTGGAGGTGTTGTGATGATCTGGATAGCTTAACTGCGGTCCTAGGAAGCTAATGCAAATCTTACTTTGTGCTGAAAGTGGCTGAATCGTGCTGGAGAAGTCAATATGCAAAGTTCTATTTTTAAGTTTAAAAGATGAGGAAGATGATGTTATAGTTGTGAAACAGAGGTGGGGATGAGTTGTTTATGATGTATAAATGCTTTGTAAATGATTAGAAGTGAAAACGCACGTGGGATTTGAGTGGTTGAAAATTTTGGTCAGAAATGCCAACAATGGGGGTTTGTGTGCAATTATGAGTTTTAGGGAGTTTTAGGGATATTGAATTCGTGTCTTGGCTTGAAAATAGTGTCTCTATTTATAGAGAAGAGGTTTGGAATTCTCAAGTTGATCAGAACTCAAAATCACATGTTAAGCTCAACATGTAATTTTCTTGAAAAATCAAGTTCCAATGCCTTGTAACTTTGAACATAGAGTGGTTAAACACTTTAATAACAATGCTTCTAGCCTTGTAGATGGATTGTGATCATAGGGAACAAGTGAGAGGCTCAAGAATTGACTTTGTGCATAAAGCTTGCTTTTCAAGAATGGCAATGTTAACTTTCTCCCCAAAATGGAAAATTAACTTGGACAATGCTTAAACCACTTGGATCATAGCTCAAAAGTTTGTGTAATCCATTAATTATGGGTAGATACACAAGTTAGAAGCCCTGCAAAGCAACATTATGCAGCATAGCATTGAGATTGGATTATGTGTTCATCAAGAAAATGACTTGTAATTCAAGAATGGATGCCCAAATTCTTCTCTTCGAAACTTCTAGCTCAAGCATGACCTCTTAAAGTTATTTGACATTTTGGAAAGCTTGAAACATTTTCTACAACCTTCATGTTGACCACTTTGGCTAAATCAACTTGGAACTTGGTGAAAATTTGCCAAGAAGTTGGGACACAAATCTGCCTAACTTGATGAAAATTTTCACTAAGTGTTTTATGAAAAATGTCATGACTTTATGAGCTTATATCTTCAAATCTAAGCATTTTTAGACATCAAACCTAAGGGACATAGTTGTATAATTCATCAAGATCTACAAATTTCATGTTGAAAGTTTTCCTTGAATCATCTTGCATCTTGGTGAAAAATTATCATGAAGAAATTATTAAGGTAAAGAACACTTAGAATTTTCTAAGTATTGAAAACTTTGACTTTTCATAGACTTTTATTGAATTTGTTGATTCTTTATGATCAATTTTGATATTTTTGATGTCTTGATGAATCTTGATCTTTGAAATTCAATGTTGACCAAAAAGTCAAAGTTTGACATTTTGTGTATCAGTTCACTTTTCATCAGTTGATAAAAAATTCAATTATCAACCTTTTGATCTTGAGAAATAATTTGAGCCATGAAATTAGGTCAACATCTTGTGTTTGAGTCCCTGATATCATGCTTCAAGCCATTAGGTCATGTACTAGGTCAAAAGTCACTGATCAGTAGTCCTTCTCAATCAAAACCCCAATTTTGATAATTTTGCCCCTTTGATGATTTGAATGATTTTCTTGAGGAATTGTGATCAACCCTTGATCAATTGATGAATATGACTTCAAAATGTTTATGTTGGACAAAAATCATGAAGTTTGATTGTATGTTGACCATAATTGACTTTTTACCCAATATAGTTGATTTTGAGTCATTTGAGCAATTGACTGAGCAAATTTGTGGTGCAAGACTTGAAAATTGGTATGAGAATTCTTGAAGACCTGTAATGAAACATGAAAGTCACTTGAGGCATTAAAATTCCAATTATCCTTGAGAAAACCAAAACCCTAATTTATACCCAATGCTTAGGAGGTGAGCTTGTCTGATCAAACTCTTGAAACTTCTTGAACATTTGAGATCTTTTGTGAGAAATGTTTTGAGAATAGAGAGGACAAATTTTGGGGTATAACACTTGCCCCTATTCAATCTTCTTAAACCTGAAGAGTTAGATTGGCTTGTTCGTCATTCGCGACTTGAAGGTGGAAGATGATTGAACACTTAAGTGCCCAGAAATTTGCACTCGCTTGTCCATGAAGTGAAAACTATTTGTTGATTATACCAAGAACGGGTTTAGAGATGCCATTTGGAGAGTGACAGAATATTGTCGGAGATGGGCTTACAGAGGTGATGGAGAGTCGTCGGAGATGGGCTTATAGATGACATCCAAGATAGTTGTTGATAGAAATTAGACTAAGTCTAAGCTTTACTTCAACTAGAAAAGAATTAGAATACATCTTTAGTCAATTTAAACTGAATCAGAAGAAGTGCCTACTGGAAAAGTATCAAAATAAATCTTTGGTGATTTAAACTGAACCAGCAGATGTATGTGTTCGTCTTTAACTGGAAAAGAATTAGAATAAATCTCTAGTTGATTTAAACTGAACCAGAAAAAGTGCCTACTGGAAAAGTATCAGAATAAATCTTTGGTCGATTTAAACCGAACCAGCAGATGTCTGTGTTGTTTTTAACTGGAAAAGAATCAGAATAAATCTTTAGTCAATTTAAACTGAACCAGAAAAGTTTCAACTGGAAAGTATCAGAATAAGTCTTTGGTCGATTTAAATTGAACCAGCAGATGTCTGGTGTCGTCTTTAACTGGGAAGGAATCAAAATAAATCTTTAGTCGATTTAAACTGAACCAGAAAAAGTGTCTACTGGAAAAGTATCAGAATAAATCTTTGGTCGATTTAAACTGAACCAACAGATGTCTTGTGTCGTCTTTAACTAGAAAAGAATCAGAATAAATATTTAGTTGATTTAAACTGAACCAACAAATATCTGTGTTGTCTTTAAATGGAAAAGAATCAGAATAAATCTTTGGTTGATTTAAATTGAACCAGAAAAAGTGTCTACTGGAAAAGTACCAGAATAAATATTTGGTCGATTTAAAACTGAACCAGCAGATGTATGAAGGGAGTGTCCATCATGTAGATAGTTGCCCTTGTTTTGTTTTTAGGGAGTGACCTACAATCTGTTTTAAGAATTTGTTGATGATATTCATTTGTTGATTTATCTTTCCTGAAAAGGGAAAGAGTTAGTTATATGCAATGTCATGATGTATAAAATACATTGTGTAATGATGTTCTAAAAATAAATGAGATTGTGTTATATGTGTTTCGTATGCATATGTTATGATGAATGAATGTGCAATGTTGTTGAAGTGTATTTGTCTTGGAAAATAAATCCTTGACTATTTTTGGGGATGAAGAGTATGTGTATCTTCAGTCTTGTTTAGAATGCTTTTGTTGGGGATTCCTGGTTACTTGTTTGAGGAAAATCTGCAGGGATGTATTGATTTCTATTTGGGGAGTAGAGTTTAGGAACATTGATCATTTGTTGCTCTATTGGGGAATTTATTTCTTATATACCCTGACTAGGAATAAAAGAGATGGTTAAAATTCCGACTCGTTTGGGGAGGACAAAGTTAACTGGTATCTGGTCAGATTTCAAGCTTCACAACAACTTTTTGGGGATAGTGATGAATTTACTGGGGAGAAGAATTTTGTTAGTGAATTGTAGTAGTCTGAGGAATAGACTCGAGCTGGGAAATTTGTAGTCTGTTGAGGAAATAAACCCTTTTGGGGAAATAATCCCTTGTTGATGGAGAAATGCTTTGCTGAGGAAATCAACTCTCTTAGGGGCATTGAACTTACCAAAGAGAAGAATTTTGTAGGAACTTTTACGTTTTGGAGGATCAAACTCAGTCGGGGAAGAGAAATTCCATGCATTGTACTGATTGGAACTCTGTAGGTTGGTGATATTGCTGAGAAATAGATTATGATATTTTATCTGTTGGAGTGATTTACTGGGGAGATTGTGGGGAATGTACCCTTATTTGTGAAGACTATTTTGTGGGGGAATAATTTTATAGAATTTGCTCTGACTACTTCACTGGGGATAACCTTATGAAAGGGAGTCTGTGGGGATTTATGGACAGCTTGAGTGTCATCCCAGCCTCTAGAATTTTGATTAAATGTTTATGCTTGTTCTTATGCATATATTTGTTTAACAGTTAATCATGTTCATATGCATATGCTCATTAAAATTTAGTCATTGGGCGTTTTTTCAAGAAAAACAGAAAAACAAAAGTTCGGACTTTAAAGTATATTTGTATTGATAATTTGCCTATGAACAGGAGATTTTATACAAAGAGACGAAAATCCCAGTAAGAGGAAATCGTTGTAAAATGAGAAGAGTACAAAGTGAAAACAAATGTATATAGCCATGTAGAAGTGATCTCATTGGGTTCCAACTCCACTATTTCCCCTATGTCTTCAACCATCTCATCCCATACTGTCGGAAAAAGTTGATTGAACTGATCTTGTACCATTTGAACTTTTGATCTTGGTAATAAAGCCGGTTGTAGTGATCCAATGGGACATAGTCGTACGCTTTAATCCCTAACTTTTGCTTGGACCTCCCTTTCGGGTTTTCTGTCCACCAGGATACCCTTTTTTTCCCAAGCCTCCTTTTCAGGTTTTCTACTTGTCGGGTGTACAATCTTTTGTATATATCCCTTACTTTTATATGAACCCTTTTGGTTCACCGGGATGCCCTTATTTTTGCCTAGGTATGTCAACCTAGCAAGTCATTCTCATGCGTAGTATTTTTTGACTATGTCCGTGTTCACAAGGTGTGAGAAATCTTCGCCATCCATAATGGTTAGCATCATAGCACCGCCCAAGAATACTTTCTTGACAACAAATGACCCTTCATAGGCGGGAGTTCATTTGCCCCTGGGATCGCCTTGTTGTAGAATGATGCACTTTATTATCAAGTCACCAGCCTGGTATACCCGATGCTTGATCTTTTTGTTGAATACCTTAATCATACATTTTTGATACATCTGACCATGACAAACAACAACCAACCTCTTTTCGTCAATAAAATTCAACTGATCCAACCTTGTGTGAATCCATTCATCTTAGTCTAAGTATGCTTCTTTCATAATCCTTAGAGAAGGAACCTGAACTTCGACAGGCAAGACAACTTCCATGCCATAGACCAAAGAGAAATGGGTTACCCCATTTGATATTCGTGCTAAAGTACGGTACCCATGAAGATCAAATGGTAGCATCTCATGCCAGTCTTTGTAGGTCACCACCATCTTTTGCATAATCTTCTTTATGTTTTTGTCGGCAGCTTCCACTGTGCCATTCATCTTAGATATGTATGGAGAAGAGTTGTGATGCTTGATCTTGAACTGCATGCAGATTTTAGAGATCATGGCTTTATTGAGATTGGTACCATTGTTAGTGATGATCCTCTCAGGGACACCATACTGGAATATGAGGTTTATGCTGGATGAATTGGACCACGACATTCTTGGTAACTTAGGCAAATGAAGCTACTTCAACCCATTTGGTAAAGTAGTCAATGGCGAGAAGAATGAAACGATGTCCATTAGAGGAAGTAGGCTTGATTTCTCCAATCATGTTGATGCTCCACATTATAAATGGCCAAGAAGCAGTCATGACATTTAAAGGAACTGGAGGCAGATGGACTTTATCAGCAAAAATTTGGCACTTATGTAAAGTCCTCGAGTGGCGGTGACAATCAGTTTCCATAGTCGACCAATAGTAACCAGCTCTCAGAATCTTCTTGGCCATAGTATGTCCACTAGAGTGAGTACCAAATATGCCATCATGCATGTCCTCCTTAATCTTCTCTACTTCCTTCTTGTCTACACAACTAAGCAGAATTGAATCATAGTTGCGCTTGTATACGATCCCATTGCTTAGGAAGAACTTGGATAAGAACCTCCGCATGAATTTCTTGTCATTGATAGATGCTCCTTCAGGGTACTCTTGAGCTTCAAGGTACCTTTTTACTTCGTGAAACCAGGGCTTCTCCTTTACACCATCAGTGTCAATCTCATAGAAGTGTGTTGGTTCGTTAAATCTTTCAACAGTAATTCAGGGAGCTTCATTGTCTCATTTAACCTTGAACATAGATGACATGGTAGCTAGGGCATCAGCCAACTAATTTTCTTCACTCGGGATATGTTCAAAGGTAATTTTTTCAAAGTATGGGATCAAGGTTAGCACAAGTTCTTTGTAAGGGATAAGATTTAGATGTTTGGTATCCCACTCTCCTTTGACTTAACTGACCACCAAGGCTGAGTCTCCATATACACTTAAGAATTTGATTCTTAGGTTTATAGCTGCTTTAAGACCCAAGATGAACGCTTCATATTCAGCCATATTGTTTGTACAGTCAAAGCAGAGTCTAGCAGTGAAAGGAGTATGGCAACCTTCGGGGGAAATGATCACAACACCAATTCTGTTACCAAGGGCGTTAGAAGCTCCATCAAAAAACATAGTCCATCGAGATCCTTGTTCTGGTCCTTCATACGGTCCAGGATTTTCACAATCTGCAATCAGTATGATATTCTTGTCTAAGAATTCAAAGTTCACAGATTGGTAGTCATCTACAGCTTGGTGCACCAAATGATCTTCTAGCACACTTCCTTTGATTTATTTTTGAGTAGTGTACTGGATAACGTATTCAGTTAATATCATTTTCCATCAAGCTATTCTTCTGGAGAGAGCTCGCTTCTTAAAGATGTACTTGATGAGGTCCATCTTAGATATCAATAGAGTAGTATGAGTCAACATATACTGTCTTAGTCGGCGAGTAGCCCATGCCAAAGCGTAACAAGTTTTTTCGAGCAGTAAATATCTTACTTCACAGTCGATAAACTTTTTGCTAAGGTAGTATATTGCATGCTCTTTTTGACCAGACTCGTCATGTTGCCCCAAAACACACCCTATTTAATTCTATAACACGGTTAAGTACATGATCAAAGGTCTTCCTTCAACTGGTGGCATCAGGATTGGAGGTTCTTGCAAGTACTCCTTGATTTTTTCAAAAGCCATTTGACAGTCATTATTCCATCTTACCACTTGATCTTTCTTCAAAAGCTTGAAGAGTGGCTTACAAGTAGCAGTCAAGTGAGAGATGAATCGGGCAATGTAGTTTAGTCGTCCTAAGAAACCTCTACCTCAATACCTTTTCCACTGACGACGAAGCCTAGGAGCTTTCCAAACCTTACTTCGAAGATGCATTTGTTGGGATTCAACCTCAGCTTGTATTTATTCAACCTCTCAAACAACTTGCGCAGATGATCAAGGTGCACTTCCTCAGTTTGTGATCTCGCTATCATGTCATCAACATAGACTTCTATCTCATGATGAATCATGTCATGAAATAAAGCTACCATAGCCCGTTGATAAGTTGCGCCTGTGTTCTTCAGACTAAGGTGGTATTCTCTATGTCTTCGGGTGCCATTTTGATTTGGTTGTACCCGGAGAAGCCATCCATGAATGAAAATACCTTGTGTTGAGTAGTGTTGTCAACCAAGACATCAATATATAGTAGTGGGAAGTCGTGTTTGGGGCTTGCTCTATTTAAATCCATGTAATCTACGCACATATGGACCTTACCGTCTTTCTTTGACACTGGAACAACATTTGCAACCCATTGGGGATAGGACGTTACTGCCAAGAAACCTGCATTGAATTGTTTCATTACCTCAGCCTTGATCTTCTCAGACATATCAGGACGCATGCGATGAACCTTTTGTTTGATCGGAGAATAACCCTCTTTCATTGGCAGATGATGAACCACGATATCAGTATCAAGCCCTGGCATGTCTTTGTATGACCAAGAAAAGAACTCAACATATCCGTGCAACATCTGTACCAATATGCTCTTGACATTGTCTTCCAGGTTGGCGTCGATCTTGACTTCCTTCTTATCTGCCTCAGTACCCAAGTTTATCACTTCGACCGGTTCGTTATGCGGTTGGATAGCCTTTTCCTCTTGTATCAGGAGTCTGGTGAGTTCTCCAGGCATCTCCAATCTTTTTCACCTTCGTATTCGGCTTGATAGATTGGATTTTCAAAGTCATAAACGGAAATAGTATAATTTTTGTCAATGAGATCTGGAGTGGATGTAGATCTACAAATGTGTGTGTGTGCATGTAAGGTTACATGGCTATTTTGAAAATGCATTAAAATAAAAGAAAGACAAGGAGCGAAATATTTGAATGCAAAATCGTCCAATGTTTTCATTAAATGAGCATATGATATATGAAATGACAACCCTTAACAAATGGACCATTGTGCCCCGGGCAAGGCACATGGTTTAAAGTCATTGTTTTAAACAGAAATTATATAGACAAACTTCTTAAAGCAATAAGAAAACAGGAAATAGAAATTACTCCTGGCTGAAGGAGATTGAGATGAAGTCTTTGGCCTTCCAATTGTTGAGTCCACCGTCATTAGTTGGGAATATCCAATCATCCAAGTCACCATCACTAGTCGTGTCTTCTAGTTCATTGTTGCTAATATGGAGAGGTGGTCCACCAGCACGAGCACGACGAATCTCTTTCTGAGCTTTTGAAGTGAAATCCAACCCAAACTTGTCGAATTTTTAGGGGATATCAGGAATTTGTCCCCAGATAGTGCAACCTCCAACTTCTACAACAACCCGAGAATCCTTCAGGGCGGCCATTATTGGTGTGCCCTTAGAGATCTCAGGAAGAGTAGCTTTAGCAACAACAATCATCGGAGGAATTACTTCAAATGCTTGACAAGGGTTTTCAATAAATTATCCATCCATTTCAACATATTTGAAATAATTCAAATGACTGACCATATATTCTTCCTCTCCACAGACTATGACAACCTTCCCTTTCACTAGGTATTTTCAACTTTTGATGCAACGTAGAGGTAACCGCACCTGCCCCATGAATCCATGGGCGTCCTAGAAAGCAAGAATAGGTCGGGTGGATATCCATTATGTTGTACCCCAAAATTTTCCCTCCCTCTTTTTCACAAGAAATCACAACTTCGGGCTTTTCCTGATTTTTCAGATTGGCTTAAGAATTGGTCAAACAGACTTTTCTCATCAGTCAGACAAAATTAGGGTTCCCATTGATTTTGAATCACTTCAAGCAGATTGCTAGGGTTTGGTTGAGATTGGATCAGGGTTTGGGTCAAGCAGACGTTTCTCTGACAATAAATCAAGAATTAGGGTTTACGCGCGCATTCTCAGAAGGAATTAATTCTACAGTTCTTTTCAAATTGACTGTCACATGGTGTTGACATTTGTTCAAGATTTCATTTTGTTTCTCAAGGTATAAACATCTGGGATATGGGTTGAGGCTTCTGATTGAGAGTTTGAAGTGTTGGGTTAATCAGTGAAGTGAAAGACGTATGGACGTTGTTTGTTTGACTGTGCATTGCTATGGTTAATTGGAACGTCGGGTTTATTATTGATTAATGCAAGACAGTGAGACTGCGACGTTTGTTAATTATTTATTTTATCTAAGTTAAGATTATTGGGATGATTTCCAATTATTATAACTCAAGAGATTTAAATGATTAAATAAGCAATTGCAGAAGAGTTAAAAGAGATATCTGACAAAGAAAGATTTTTATTTATTTTTAATTGTTTGTTACAAATATTATTTGAACACTGTAAATTTATTTACAGTTGCTTACAATAATATTATTACAATGATTAAAAGTAAATTAAAACTATATCCTAAATCTCTGGAAATCGTCATCTTCTACTAATTGCACCCTTTGCTCAACTGATATTTATCTGCAAAGCCAGAAAAAAGAAAAGTCAATACAGATTAATTTAAAAAGGCATTCTCAGATAGATAAATAAAGACTCATCATTAAAAATGTTGGCCGGAATCAGTTTGTTCGCCCTCTCTGCAAATCGCAAGAAGACTCTTGGTTCACAAAGAGGGAAAGAAAATAATGTTGCAAGCATACAAATCATTTAAGCAAAATACAAGGCTACATAATTTCAAACCAAATTGCAAACTGAAAAGGCAAACCAAACTGAAATGCCAAAACCAAATTGCATTGTCAAAATGTCAACTAAGCTGTCAAAACTGTCCAAAGAAGATATCAAAGCAATGCAGAAAATCTGGGAGAAAGTACAAGAGGCAGAGCAAAGCTAACATTGCAAGCATATATTTCAAATTATCATCATTTCCCAGCCAAACACTTTTTCAGAAAAAAAAGTACAGTTTAAGCAATAAAAAATGCTTTTTCTGTGGAGAGAGAAAGAGAGAGAGAAGTAGAGAGGCTTACAGTTTTGCAGGCTTAGGAAAAAGATATAACAAAAGAGTATCAGAACAGTTCAAAGGGGACAGAGAACACATAGAAAAATATTACACAGCTTGTAACCTCAAAACTGTTTTCAAGGAAGCAAACTGAGAAGCCTAACAGATCCTGCATAAAAGCCTCTCAAGAAAACAAACAAGTTTCAAAATGGCCTCAAGCTTAGAAACCAGTTCCAACATATAACCTGTCAAACTCAGTATCTAAACCTGCATAAGCTTCAATAAACTAGCCTAAAAACCAATAAACCTTCAAGCCTATCAAAGCCTGCATTAAACAAGCAAGCAAACTGATAAACCTCATGCCTGCCTGAATAACAAGTCTAAAAGCTTATTCATGTTCAAAACCTGCATAATACCAGTTACAAGCATCCAAGCCTGCATAAACAAAACTCCAAACCTGTGATAAAAACAAAAGCAACAAGCTTTGAAACCCCCAGAAACCAGAAGCCTGCTTATATCAGTAGCAAACCTTCAACAAAACCTATCAAGTTGCCCAAGCCTGTCCAAACTAAAACTCATACAATATCCATACATCCAAATATCCAAACCATTTCAAAAATCAAAACACCAACAAAACTCTCAGTTTCAATATCATCATCATTGAGAAAACAAATCCAAGCTCTCAGAACTAAAGTTCATCATTGAGTAACAAATCCAACACATCATCAAGAGAGGAAAAGCTACTCAGAAGCAAAAAAAAGCAAACAACTCTCAGATTCGAAATCATCATCATTGTAAAAGAACAACAACATCATCAAACTCAGAAACAGGCAAGCAAGCAGAAGAGAGAACTAAAAAGTCGTGTTTTCAGAAAACTATCATCATAAAACCACAGAGGCAAGCAAGATACAAATACCAGGGAGCCAGCAAGCCTCATCACCGGTCCCCACGCCTCGACCACTTGAGACGCGCCGCTGTCCTCCTCCGTCTCCTCTCCAAAGGTAGTAACTCCTCTCTTCTCTTTAACACCTCACACAAGTATCAAATAACATAAAGATCAGAATGTGTCAAAAACCAATAACGTGCAAGACTAAAATCCAAAACCCTAAAAACATAAAAAAGGAAATCGTTACCTTTTCTCATCACGGCCTTGCTCAACCATGGAGAGAGGGAGATGGACGGTGGCGCTCTGGCAGCTGTGGAGAGGGGGTTCGTTCAGAAGCTTGGCTCAAGAAAGATGAAGAAGACAACAAAGAAGAAGATGAGAGCGTCCTTCGTTCAACACAAACCCTTTTTTCTGAAATGAAACAACTCAAACCCTAAACAAATTTGTCAAACAGCATCTGGGCCTGTCCTTTGCCTAAACTGCCTAAGCCCATTTCAATTCTAGCGCCTTACCCCTCTTTCAGCGCCTACACCCCCCTTTTGCAAATCTGTTCATTTTGATCTTTTTGGGCCGAGCATGTTCTTTCAGGCCCATTTAACCTTTTTGTTATATACAAGCTAACACTTTCTTTTTTTATCTTCTTTTTTATATAACATAACTTATTTTGTTAAATAAAACAATATATTGCCAGGGTGTATCTGTTGACGACTAATTCCAGACTCGACTCCTGTATCCTGCCAGGGCACGTCTGAAGAGTTCGAAGATACGATTCCTGTATCTTGCCAGGGTGTATCTGTTGACGACTATATTCCAGACTCGATTCCTGTATCCTGCCAGGGCACGTCTGAAGAGTTTGAAGATCCGATTCCTGTATCTTGCCAGGGTGTATTTGTTGACGACTATATTCCAGACTCGATTCCTGTATCTTGCCAGAGCACGTCTGAAGAGTTTGAAGATCCGATTCCTGTATCTTGCCAGGGTGTATCTGTTGACGACTATTCTTCGGACTCGATTCCTGTATCTTGCCAGGGCACGTCTGAAGAGTTTAAAGATTCGATTCCTGTATCCAGCCAGGGCACATCTACACAAAGAGTTTGAAGATCAACCCCTGTAACAGGCCAGATAATTATTTTCTTTCTCAGGTACGCAAGTTCTCGCTAAGGAATCTCTTACGCGATCGACACGTAGATGGCATCTATAAGCCCATCCACATACCAACAGTCTCCAAATGGCATCTATAAGCCCATTCCTGACAAAGTTCTGTCACACTTCCAGATGGCATCTATAAGCCCATCCTCCTATCCATCATCTCTCCAAATGGCATTTGTAAGCCCATTCCCACCATCACACTGCTGATACTCTAACATGTGAGCGCAAATTTCTGGGCACTCTAGTGTTCAATCATCTTCCACCTTCGGATTACGAAAGGCACGCCAGCCAATCTACATCCTCAGGTCTAAGAAGATTGAACAGGGGCAACTATTGTACCCCAAAATTTGCCCTCCCATATTCTTCAAGATTTGCCAAGATCAATCTCCAGATGATTCAAAATCTCTCAAGGATTACACAGTCCAATTGCCTCCTAACACAGTCAAAATTAGGGTTTTGGTTCTGGCAAAGAAATTGAGGTTTTCAAGGGTCCAATCAAGTCCCATATGCTTATACACATTGTCAAGCATCCATATGTCAAGTGTCATAGCTCACAGCATCAAGTTGCCCAGTCAAAAACCCTAATTGCTTCACAGTCAACTGCAGGGGCAAAATGGTCATTTGACAGTCAAAAGTCAAAATTTTTTGTCAACATATTATTTTGAAGCCACAAAAACCATTTGATCAATTCTTGATCATGATTTCACAAGCATGGCTCAAAAAGTCTCAAGATGCAAAAGTTTCTATTTTTGGACAGTTGAAAAAGTCAACTGCAAATTGACCAAGGCATAACTTCTTCATGGTTTATCATAAAAATTCCATCCAATGCTCATCTTGAAGTGGAGGACATTTCCTACAACTCATCTTCACACTTCAAGTCCAAGAAATGCTCTCACAAAAAGTTATCAATTTCAACATTATAGGTCATTTTCAAAAGTCAACAAAAAGGCACTTTAAGTCAAAGACCATAACTTGAGATTGGTAAATCAAAATTACATGGGACCAAAGGCATTGGTTAGAGGACTTCAAGACCTTTCCAAAATGTCCAAGAACATGATCATAGCTTCAAAATTGAGCAAGATATGCATTGGAGAAGTTGGGAAATTTTTGGGAATCTTCAAAAGTCAACTTTGCCTAAAACACTTCAAAATTGCTAATGGGCCTCAAATTCTTCCTTGAATCATTACCCAAAGCCTATGCACGACCCATTGAGCTCAAAGGGATTTATTTTCTTATTTTTAATTAATTAATTGAATTTTTATTCTTATTAATTCATTTAATTAGATTTAATTATAAGAAAATATCAAATAATGCTTTTTCAAATCTTTTTGTGCAGCAAATCAAACTAGGGCAAGCTGGCCAAGTCGTTTCACATCCAAAAAAGGAAAATCATCCATGATTGGCAAAGATTTCAATGAAAAAAGATTGAAAAATATATGATGAAAATTAAAGATTCAAAACATTAATTCATGGATCCATGGGCTCTTTCTTGACCTAATTTACTTCACATACTTATGCACAACTCAACCCTATTCCACAAGACACGAAAAGCTGCTCACAAACTCATAACCAAGTTGCAAAAAACTCAAGAAATCTGGAAAACTGAAATCATAGTTGCAGGACGTTTCAAAGCATAAAAAGTATTCCAACACGTTGCTGGACCTTCCAGAAAACTATTGGCATCAAGAACAAGTCCCCATACTCCAAGAATCGGTAGAACTGAGTCGCATTTCTTCACAAATATTTCATAATCGAATTTTAATTTCCACGCATCATTCATATGTTTTATTCATTGATTTACACTACTGACATCTCCCTGAAGCTTTTGGTATAACTTAATTGTGTTAATGTTGCCTAAAACGAAATTCACCATTGAAGGACATTAGGGTTTCAGAGTTTCAATATTAGGGGTTTCCATATACTGTAAAATTGGATCACCAAACCTACATGGACGAACTCGTTGCAGCAAGCCTGACTCATTGAGATACTCGCGCCCTTTTTATATTTCCTCCTCTTCTAATCGCTATTTTCACAGGTTTCACTTAGTGGGGGTTTAAAACCCCCGCTACTTGTTTCATATTTGCAGGAATAACAAGGAAGAAGATGGACGTGGCATTACAGGACTGGGGCGTTCAAACTTTGGCGCGCTTTTTATCTTATACCACTAACCAATGTTTTTTTGTATATTATATTTTCTATCTATTATATTTACAAACAAACGCAAATGGCCTGGTGGTTGGAGGACGTGTCTTGCAGGTATAGGGACCTGGGTTCGATTCCCAGGTCCCCCCACTTAATTCATGATTTTTTTTATAATGCTTTCCTATGCAGCGCTCACTCAATGGCTCACCATGCATCCTCACGTTTAAGACTGCCAAGTGGCTTTGATGATCAATCCAGTGGCCTCAGAATAAGATCCATGGTACCCTCCAGTCAACCAAGGCGCACTCCAGCTGGAAAGTCAAACGAGCTTATGTTTCAATGGGCCAAAATTACTTCAGCTTACCTCCATTTGGGCCTGACACCCCCTTGGTTTGCATCTTTCTTTTCAATTCTAATTCTTTTTTTATTGTTTTAATTGTTTTTTATCATAAAATAATTTTCCATAAAAAATCAGAAACCAAAAAATAAAATATGTTTAATTATATTTAATTCCACCATTAAAATATTTTTGTAAATAAATTTCAATAACTAACTTAGTTAAATTAGGTTTTAAACTTTAATCTTTTCTTAATAGATAAAATATGTAGAATTAGGTTTTTTGACATTTTCATCTTTTTCTTAATTAAATTATTTTCCTCATTATTTATTATTATTGTTAATTACTATTTATTTTTGTAAATAAACATGTACATTAATTAATTAGTGAATTAGAGTAACTTTAATATTTTTTTGTTAATAATTAAAATATATAAGAATTAGGGTTTCATCTTGATTTTAATTTTCTTATTTTCATTAAATACAAAAACACAAAAAAAAGACTTTCCTTTCTTTAATTAAATAATTAGGTTTTAATTTAATTTAATTTCTCAAAAGGGTCAAAACCCTCGGACGTCCACTTTATTCTTTCGCGCATTATTTTTCTTATCGATTATTATGTAACTGCTTTCTGAATGTAATAGTAATTAGGTATTTATTTACTTTCCGCGCCTTTTATCAAACGGGTCTTTGACTTTGGCGATGTATAGACCCGCGCCTTGTAATAGCGTAGCTTTTATCTTTCTGCTTTTAATTTTCCGCACTCTTAAATTCTAAATTGCATGAAAGAATGTATGGCTAATTAAAAACAAGCGTAGCTCACAATGCCCTGATCAAAGATAACTGTTAAACTGAAAATAACACACAAATACACACACCACTTCTAGGGTACGCCTCACCTGTTGCCTTCGAAACGTGGTCGTCAAGTATAGGACGTTTTAGTAAATCCTTATGTCCATGATCCAGTTGCCTCGAAACGGTTGCCCCGGAATAGTTGCCTCGAAATGGTTGCCTCGGATTAAAAAAGGATCAAGGACATAAGGGTAGCTTCTAAGGTGTCCTAACTGTTGCTTCGGTGACCATACTGTCCCTACACTCGAACTGACCCGAACACCTCCAACGGTGGTGCTACCTACCTCTCAATGGTGGGATGGCACTACCTTAAGGACTTCTACACAGCTTAATTCCTTAGGGTAGGTAGATGACTCATGGATACTTGCTCATTTCAAAAACAAATCAAAACTCTTTTCACACCGACACTTTCAAAAAAGCTTTCAAAACAATTTTTCAAACACTCTTGAGGACTGATACAAGAGTTATTCAGAAATCTTTCAATGAAACTTTTTCAAACCCACTCACATTTTGAAAAGCAAACATTTTGAAAACATAAAGAGCAAGTATCTAAGAGCCCATGGATAACCATGGATAGAAAGGGTGCTAACACCTTCCCTTTCTATAAATCTACCTCCCGAACTGAGAGACAATCTCATAAGGAATTTTGCTGTGCTTTTGTCCTGTCCATGTTGGAGAAAATAAAAGATGGTGGCGACTCTTGCTTACCGCGACATTTCGCGAACCAGCATTAAACAGTCAGTTCTAAATCCACCGATCACAGAACTGGCGACTCTGCTGGGGACTACTTAAAGTGAGGTGTACCTTAGGATAGCTCATACTTGTGTTTTCAATTGCTTTGTTTTGTTTGCTTTATTATTGTGGGTATTGTCTTGGGAGTTCTATAGATCCTAACCCGGATCTGGGGGATACCTTCTTAGAAAGTAGCAACAAGACTGTGAGGGAACTGTGCGGGGTATACCGACATGGTTGAAGCAGTCTGCTACGTTGATGTGGCACTTTGGTGAGTACCGGTAACCATTGAGTCAAGTCAAGGAGAGTACGGGTCCGCCGCATGGTGTCGTGAAGCATCAATTGACCTTAGGAACCTTAATTGAACCATCTTAGCCTCTTTAGGGTAGTGAGATAACTGACTTTGGTGCAGTCCGAGGTTGGTTGATACTCGATACTACACTCAGTTGAGGGTTGTTTTCTTGGAATATTTCGGTCGCCAGTTCAGTGGCTAAATTGAAACGATGAACACAGAAAACAATCCAATGATATTGAGACCCTTAGAACCCGGTTACTTCTGATAGGACAGGTTTGAGCCCACCAACCTCAAGAGGGTAATACCTAGACCCCATGCTGGCCTGAACTCTAAGGGTTGTCTTGTGTGACTTGTGTGCCTTACCATGTTTGCTTTTGTGGATACTTGTGGTGTGTTTTAATCATAGCATCATAGCATCATAACATCATACAGCATCACATGCATCCACTAACCATTTCAGGGGTTCGAATCTTCATCTTTGTTCTTGTTTTGTAGGACATGGAAACTATCCGCAGAAAGACAATTCAGATCAGCCTTTTAAAGATCCCTCCTCAGCTTAAGGAACTTATATCCAGGATTCCCAAGAGCTCTTCTTTCAATGAGAAACATGGAAGACTCATCAGTTTGGTCAACACCAACATTGAGGAAGATATGATAAAGGTCCTTTTCCAGTTCTTTGACCTTATGCACCACTGTTTTACTTTCCTGGATTATCAACTGGTGCCTACATTGGAAGAGTTCTCCCGGCTTCTGAAGATCCCCATCCTTAGTCAACTACCCTACAACGGTACGGAAAGGGAACCCAAACTTGAAGAGATTTCTAAAGCATTACGCCTACAACCATCTGACATTAAGCGACATTGGGAAGTTAGAAGTGGTATCAAAGGGTTCTTGGCCAGGTTTCTGTTTGAGAAGGCCCAAGAATGTTGGAATTCCCTTGACTTACAAGCTTTTGAAGAAGTTGTGGCTCTCCTTGTCTATGGGTTGGTGTTGTTCCCGAATCCAGATCAGCTTATAGATATCCATGCTGTCAAGATCTTCATGTCCAGGAATCCTATACCTACGTTGCTTGGGGACATCCTTCACTCATGTTACACTCGAACCATGAGAAAGAGAGGTGTTCTTATGTGCTGCACTCCTCTTCTGGGAAGGTGGTTTATTTCGCACCTTCCACAATCAGTTTTGAAGAATGAGCGGGGTTTGAGATGGTCACAGCGACTAATGACTCTTACACATGCTGATATACATTGGTGTTCTCGGTCCAGAGAAGACGTCACTATCATTAATTGTTGCGGGGAGTTTCCTAATGTTCCTTTACTTGGAATCAGGGGAGGTATTACTTACAACCCGTGTCTAGCTTGGAGACAGTTTGGTTATGCTCGGAGGGACGGCCCTCATGACTTGTTAATTCCTGACATAGTTTTTGACTTCGACAACGATGCACAAGGACTTCGCCAGAGATTTATCAGAGCTTAGAGGATGCCCAACAAGGTAGACAGCAAGACACTGGGGCACAAGAACTCCATCCCGTTGGAGCCTTATCTCAAGTGGGTACGAGCCTGCTCCCAGAAGTTAGTGATGCCATATCCTCATGTTCTCCCTGTGATCAAAGAGCTTGTTTTGGAAGGAGAGGTGTCCTACACCATTCAACATCCTGACATGCCTACATCCTGGGAAGAAATGCAGAAGAGCTGGATCCAGCTTAAGGAAGAACGGAATTCTCTTGAAGCCAGTCTACATGCTAGTGAGAAGAAGGTCTTGGAGCTCACCCGCCTACTACACGAGGAAAAGACTCTCAACACTTACATTGCTCCAAAGAGGATGCGCAGTGTCTTTTGGGATTGATTTACTTTGTAATGTTTGCCCACGAGGCCTTGATGTACTGAACAACTATTTCTTAATGATAACGTGTGTTCCTTTTTGTCTACAATAAATTTGAACTTTCGAACCCTTGAATGCATTGCATAAACACATATCATGCATCATGTGCATAGCAGGTACTCTTTTTTACAGGTGGTTTAACCTTCTTCGCTGTTTATTTCAGCTCGCCGTCATGAATCCTGAATCATCTACTGAGCAGTCCATCAAGGCCCTCCAGGCCCAAAACGCCCAGTTCCAAGAGCTGATCATGAGTTTGGCCCAAGGTCAAGAGGAGTTGAAGGCTCTGCTGGTCAAGAAGAAAAAGAAGAGAATTGTACTATTCAACACTGGCCGGAGGTTTGGTAATACACTGCAGAATGAGGTTGATCAAGCTGGTTCTTCTGTGGGAAAAGGCAGTCCCCAAGGGGGAAGGGTTCCTAGTCCGGTGGTCTCTGACAATGAGACTGATTTCAATGAGGAGCAGTATCCTCCAGCTGAAGACAAGTACAAGCAGTTAGAGGATCGTCTGAATGCCATGGAAATTCAACAAGTGCCTGGGTTGGATTTCGGAGACCTGGGTCTATCTTCTAGTGTGGTGATCCCACACAAATTCAAAGCACCATCTTTCGCAAAGTATGACGGGGCGTCCTGCCCTAAGCTACATCTCAGATCTTATGTGCGGAAGATCCAGCCGTATACTGTGGACAAGAACTTATGGATCCATTTCTTCCGGGAGAGTCTTTCAAGGACTCATCTCGAATGGTTCTATCAGCTGGATGGAACCAAGGTTCGTAACTGGGAGGAATTGGCTACTGCTTTTTACAAGCAGTATCAATATAATGCCGACCTTGCTCCTACACGTACCCAACTCCAGGGTATGTCGCTAGGATCGTGAGAAGGTTTATGCACAGAAGTGGAGGGACCTGGCTGGCAGGGTGCAGCCGCCGTTAACCGACCGTGAACTAGTGGACATGTTCTTGGGGACCCTATCCGGGCCGTTCTTCAATCATCTCATTGGTAATTCGTCTGCAGGGTTTACAGATCTCATTCTGACTGGGGAAAGGATAGAGGCTGGTTTGAAATCAGGGAAAATACAGAAGGGTGCGTCCTCAAGTTCTGAGAAGAAGCCTTTCAAAAAGGAATCCAGTGCTGTATATGGGCCTAGAAGGCAAAACAAACCAGAACGCCGCCAAGCTGTCAACGCGGTAGTAATTGCAAAGCCTGCTGCTGCTCCTCGGCAACCTAACCAACCAAGGGGTGAGATACCCAGAAGAGAATATACTCGGCTTAGTATGACCTTGTCGCAGATCTTGCCGCAACTGTTATCAACCAACTTGGTGACCGTCAGAGAAGCTCCAAAGGTGGTAAACACAACCTCTCCGAAGTATAATCCAAACGCCCGCTGTGCTTATCACTCTGATAGCCCGGGGCATTCTATTGATGATTGCTGGGCCCTAAGAAATAAGGTTCAGGACCTTATTGATGCGAAGGAAATACAGTTTGAGGCGCCCGAGAGGCCTAACGTTGTGACTGCTCTTATGCCCCAGCATGGAGTAAATGCTATTGAGGAAGACTTGTATGCAGTTTCTGTGGATGATGTTGCTACCCCTCTATTGACTGTTAAGAGGAACCTGTTGCTAGCCGGTTTATTTCCGGGTTGTAGCAAGGGTTGCCTTCTGTGTGCTGTTTCCCCAACTGGTTGTCCGTTGCTGAAGTCAGGCATCCAAAGCCTGATGGATAGCAAAGAAATCTTGTTCAAGAAGACCGCTGTTCCTTTTGTTCCTACTGCAGAAGTATCCGTTGTCACCATCTTCAACAATCCTACCAAGGCTCCCCTGAGGAAGCCAGTCCAAATCATGTCTGTTGCACCTATTATCATTACTGTTCCGGGGCCCCTCACCTATAAATCTGATAAGGTTGTCCCATGGCACTATGGGGCAGATGTGTATGTGCTGGGAGTAAAGCAGGAGTTCAACGCCAGTACCGGTATCAGTAACATCACCGGTCCCGCTAAAGTTACTCGCAGTGGCAGGCTCTTCTCGCCTGACATTGCGCCACCAGTTATCCGAAGACCTCTTACTATCACGCCTACAAGTGTGCCTGTTTCCCCTTCTGATCAAGTTTCTACCCCTGCTGCCGAGTCATCTGACATTCGGGGCAAAGGGATTGCTGATGTGCCTGCCCAGATGGAGGCACCGAAGACTGTCAATGTTGAAGCGTCACAGCAAGAGATGGAGGAAATCCTTAAGATCATCAAGAAGAGCGATTTCAACATCGTTGAACAACTGGGGCATACCCCCTCTAAAATCTCTATGCTATCCTTGTTGTTGTGCTCAGAGGCTCATGCCAAGGCCCTGATTTCATTCCTGAAGACGGCCCATGTGCCACAAGAGACATCTGCGGATCAATTTACTGATTGTGTGGCCAACTTGACCGCTGACAATGGGTTGGGATTCTCTGATGCTGATCTGACCGCTAAGGGAAAGAACCACAATGATGCCCTGCATGTTTCCATTGAATGCAAGGGCACTACTCTTGCACACGTGTTGGTAGACACTGGTTCGTCACTAAATGTATTGCCCAAGAAGGCCTTAGACAGGTTGGATTGTGAGGGTCTGGAGTTGAAGCCTAGTAACATCGTGGTCCGAGCCTTCGACGGATCGAAGAGGATGGTGCATGGTGAAGTGGATATTCCGATCCGGGTTGGTTCCCAAGTCTTTGATTCAACGTTCTATGTGATGGACATTCGTCCATCTTATTCCTGTTTGTTGGGTCGACCTTGGATTCACAAGGCTGGGGATGTGACCTCCACTCTACACCAGAAGCTCAAGTACCCTGTCAGAGGGAAGATTGTCACAGTACAGGGGGAGGAAGAATACATGGTTAGTCATCTGAACTCGTTCCGATATATCGAGATGGACGGGGAGTTTATTGAAACCCCCTTTCAACATTTTGAAGAGGTACCTCCAAAATTGGCGTCAGCAGAGACAGTGGTTGAAGAAGACTTTCCTTTAAAGATGGCTTCCTTGAAGGATTCCCGGGCTGTAATTGAGAAAGGTGAATGTGCTAACTGGGGCAGGCTCCCTGATTTTACTCCTAAGACTGACAAATTTGGGCTGGGTTTCACTACAGAGACTCAGAGGGCTGTACACAAAACAAGGATTGGAAGACCTCCCGTGTTCATCACCAACCCGGGAGTGAATGCTATTGAAGGCGATGCGGAGGAATCAGAGTTCGATAGTTGGATCTACCCGACGACTGACGGTGGACTGAACAATTGGACTGCAAAAGACTACATACCTGTTACTTTTGTTACGCAGTAATGAGTTCCTTTGTTTTTTTTTTAATTTGTAATGAACAATAATTTGAAACTTTATGGCCCGGTGTCTTACCCGGGGCACCGTGGTTTCATTTGTGAGGGATTATTACTTGTCATTTCCATATATCATGAATAAAAACATTGGACGTTTTTCGCATTTCAAATATTGTGCTCCCTTTCTTTCTTTCTTTATATATTGCGAAACAGCTATATTTACACACACTCACCTATACAGGTTCCAATCCACTCTGAATCTCACTGGTAACGACTCTGCTACTGCCAGTTATGACTTCGAAAATCCGATCAACTTAGCCGAAGACGAAGGTGAAGATGATTGCGAAGTGCCTGGTGAGCTTGCAAGACTGTTACTGCAGGAAGAGAGGGCCATTCAGCCACATGAAGAGCCAGTGGAAACGGTAAATCTGGGTACTGAGACAGATAGAAAGGAAGTTAAGATTGGTGTCAATCTAGAGCTCAGCGTGAAACAACGGTTGATTCAAATGTTGCATGATTATGTGGAAATCTTCGCCTGGTCTTACGAAGACATGCCTGGGTTGGATACCGACATTGTGGTTCATCACTTGCCTACCAAGGAAGACTGTCCTCCGGTTAAACAAAAGGTCCGCCGTATGTGTCCAGAGATGTCCGAGAAGATCAAAGCTGAGGTTATGAAACAATTTGATGCCGGTTTTCTAGCAGTGACTTCTTACCCTCAGTGGGTTGCCAATGTGGTGCCGGTACCGAAGAAAGATGGTAAGGTCCGAATGTGTGTTGATTACAGGGATTTGAACAGGGCCAGCCCCAAGGATGACTTCCCTCTGCCTCACATCGACATTCTGGTTGACAATACAGCTCAACACAAGGTGTTCTCCTTCATGGATGGTTTTTCAGGTTATAATCAGATCAAGATGGCTCCTGAAGACATGGAAAAGACTACCTTTGTTACTCAGTGGGGCACCTTCTGCTACAAGGTCATGCCATTCGGACTGAAAAATGCTGGGGCAGCCTACCAATGTGCCATGGTTGCTTTATTTCATGACATGATCCACCATGAGATTGAAGTGTATGTCGATGATATGATTGCAAGGTCCCAAACTGAGGAGGAGCACCTTGACCATCTACAGAAGTTGTTTGACCGTCTGAAGTTATACAAGCTGAGGTTGAACCCGAACAAGTGCACCTTTGGGGTAAGATCTGGAAAATTGCTAGGCTTCGTCGTGAGCAACAAAGGTATTCAAGTGGACCCTGCCAAGGTTAAAGCCATACAAGAGATTCCAGTTCCCAAGACAGAGAAAGAAGTCTGAGGCTTCCTAGGACGTCTGAATTACATCGCCCGATTCATCTCGCACCTAACTGCTACCTGTGAACCAATCTTCAAGCTGCTGAAGAAAGATCAAGTAGTACGTTGGAACGATGAATGCCAGGCCGCTTTCGACAGAATCAAAGAGTATCTCCAAGAACTACCCATCCTTATGCCACCGATTAAAGGGAGACCTCTAATACTATACCTGACAGTACTTGACAGCTCAATGGGGTGTGTGCTGGGGCAGCATGACGAGTCTGGCCGAAAAGAGCACGCCATTTATTACCTTAGCAAAAAGTTTACCGACTGTGAGACCTGATACTCACTGCTCGAGAAAACTTGCTGCACTTTGGTATGGGCTGCTCGTCGACTGAGACAGTATATGCTGACTCACACTACTCTGTTGATTTCAAAGATGGATCCAATAAAGTACATATTCGAAAAGCCTGCTCTGTCTTGAAGAATAGCAAGATGGCAGATGATCTTGACAGAATACGACATCCAGTACACAACTCAGAAAGCTATCAAGGGAAGTGTATTGGCAGACCATTTGGCACACCAGGCAGTGGATGACTACCAGTCAATAAACTTTGAATTTCCTGACGAGAGCATCATGATTATAACTGATTGCGAAGTACCTGGACCGGATGAAGGACCTGAGGAAGGATCCCGATGGTCTATGCACTTTGACGGAGCCTCCAACGCTTTGGGTAACGGTATCGGCGCTGTGATCATATCCCCTCAAGGCACTCATACTCCACTTACTGTCCGGCTATGTTTCAACTACACCAACAACATGGCGGAGTATGAGGCATGCATCATGGATCTTCAAGCTGCGATTGACTTAAGGATCAAGTTTCTGAGTGTCTTCGGAGATTCCGCTCTCGTGATCAATCAGATCAAAGGCGAGTGGGATACGAAACATCCGAACCTTATTCCTTACAAAGAGTGTGTGTTGACATTGATCCCCCATTTCAGAGATAACTTTTGAACATTTCCCAAGAGAGGAGAATCAGTTGGCGGACGCGTTAGCTACGATGTCTTCCATGTTCAAAGTCAAGTGGGACAACGAGGCTCCCCGGATCATTATCTGGAAATTGGATGAACCTGCATATTGTTGTGATCTTGAAACTGAGACGGTAACTGAAAAACCCTGGTATCATGAAGTGAAAAGGTACTTGGAAGCTCAAGAATACCCTGAGGGTGCATCTGTCAACGACAAGAAGTTTCTGAGAAGGTTCGTAGCGAAGTTCTTCCTTAGCAATGGCATTCTCTACAAGCGAAACCATGATTCAACCTTACTGCGTTGTGTGGATAAGATTGAAGCAGAAAGAATCATGGCAGAGCTGCATGAAGGTACCTTTGGAACGCATTCCAGTGGACACACCATGGCAAAGAAAATCCTTCGAGAAGGATATTTCTGGTCCACAATGGAAGCCGACTGTTACCAGCATTCTAGGACATGTCAGAAATGCCAGATCTATGCTGATAAGGTGCACGTTCCTCCAGTTCCTCTGAATGTCTTGACTGCACCTTGGCCTTTCGCAATGTGGGGCATTGATATGATCGGCGAGATTAAACCTACAGCATCTAACGGGCATCGCTTCATCCTAGTAGCGATCGATTACAAAGTGGGTTGAAGCAGCTTCCTATGCCACTGTAACCAAGAATGTTGTGGCACGGTTCATTCGGCATAACCTGATTTGTCGATACGGCGTCCCGAAAAGGATCATTACGGACAACGGTACCAATCTTAATAACAAGATGATCACTGAGCTCTGCGAGCAATTCAAGATACAGCACCACAACTCTTCTCCTTATCGGTCGAAGATGAATAGGGCTATAGAAGCTGCTAATAAGAATATCAAAAAGATTGTGCAGAAGATGACAGTGACCTATAAAGATTGGCACGAGATGTTATCGTTTGCTCTTCATGGGTACCGTACCTCAGCAAGGACGTCAACCGGGGCAACTCCTTTTTCCTTGGTCTATGGCATGGAGGCAGTCTTGCCAATTGAAGTCCAAATACCCTCTCTCCGGATAATGAAGGATGCAGATCTGAGCGAAGATGACTGGATCCAGACTCGACTTGATCAGTTAAACCTAATTGACGAAAAGAGACTCACCGCTATTTGTCATGGTCAAACGTACCAAAAACGGATGATCAGGGCATTTAACAAGAAAGTCAGACCACAAGAGTATCAAGTTGGAGACCTGGTAATCAAGCGCATCATTCTTCCTCAAAGTGATCCCAGGGGAAAATGGACCCCTACATATGAAGGGCCATTTGTGGTTAAACATGTCTTCTCAGGAGGAGCCATGATTCTAACCACCATGGATGGTGACGACCTTCCTCACCCCGTCAATGCAGACATAGTAAAAAGATACTACGCATGATAAAAGACCCGCTAGTTTGACATACCTAGGCAAAAATTAGGGCTTCCCGGCAAACCAAAAGGGTTCGGGCAAAATGAGGGATGAAATAAAAAAAATCTGTACACCCGGTAAGTCGAAAACCTGAAAAGGCGGCTTGGGCAAAAATGGGTATCCCGGTGGACTGAAAACCCGAAAGGGCGGTCCAGGCAAAATTTAGGGATTAAAGCATAATACTATGTCTCATTGGATCACCTTGCATCCAAAACCCGGTATCAACATCAAGTTCAGACGGCATCGATCAATCAGCTTCATCTTCAACTGAGCAGCCAAGTGATGAGACGCTCGAAGATATAAAGGCAATAGCAGAGTTGAAACCCAGTGGGATTATCTTTCTTCACCTAGCTGTTTTGTTTTCCTTTTTCGCAAAATTGTATAAACTTTGTTTGTTCGGCGGCGTTCTCTTACTAGTACGTCAACCTCTTGTACATAAACGCCTATTTACAGGCAAATTCAAAAATCAATACAAATTCACTTTTCAGATCAATTGTCAATTGTTTTTTCCTTTTTCTATTTTGTTTTGCGAAGAATGTCCAATGATCAATTGTGATATATGCATTTGACACTAATTGCTAACTCATAAATATTTGCATAAGAAATAAAGGATTAATTACAGGTAACATCAGAAACAGGGGCAATAATGAGTGGTCGAAGCAGTCTAATTGCTCTGTCCACCAAGGTACCAAGGTAGGTTCGGCCGAAGAATGTAACCCAGATACCTTCACTCCCCGCCGAGTAAGACAAGAATCAACAATTCTCCCAAGCAGTTGGTCTCCCATCAGCCCTAACAAGGCACAATATCTCCAGCAAGTCAGCAATACTCTCCCCGAGCAGAGTTATTCTCAATCAGTCTCAAGGAAGTTGGATTATCCCCAGCAAATCTCAATATTCCCCAGCGGAGTATACAGACATTCCTAACAAGCATCCCCGACAATCTTAATATAAGATTGTTCCCCGGCAGAATACCAGACATCCCAGTGGAGCCATTCCCCAATACAATCTGAAAAGTTTCCCCAGGAAAGTGGAATCCATATCCCCAGTAGGAAGCTTATCCCCGGTAGATTCTGAAAGCTTATCCCCTGCATAGCACGAACACATATCCCGAACTTTTTATTCAAAGGTTATTTCCCCACCAGGATATAACTGGGTTATCCTCCGCTGAAAACCACGGAAAGATCGTCCCCGGCAAAGTTCTTCCTATCCCCCAGCGGAGTTCATCAAAACATCCAACAGAGCTCAACAATGGTATCCCCAGCGGAGTTATCATCAACCTCAGCAAAGTACCTCTCTTTCCCCACAGAGTTATCTCCCCGCAGAGTAATCTCTTCGCCAAGTTTATTCCCCAACGGAGTCATCTTCTCCTACCGGTATTCTTGCAACCATCACCCCAGCGGAAATAAAGCTCTACTCTTCAAACATCAGCCCAGGATTTGATTTCCCGGCATTCGTCAAGGATTTATTTTCCTAGACAAAAATACATTCATAAACATATCACATTTCAATTCATGCACATACGCATCATGAACATACAATCTCATTTATTCTGAGAACATCACGCATGTCATACATCATAACATCGCATACAACTAATGTTTTGTCTTTTCAGGACAAAGGTCTATACAAAGATAATTACTATCAGTTGTCGTGATTCCAGATCCAATTCCTGTATCTTGCCAGGGTGTATCTGTTGACGACTAATTCCAGACTCGATTCCTGTATCTTTCCAGGGCACGTCTGAAGAGTTTGAAGATCCGATTCCTGTATCTTGCCAGGGTGTATCTGTTGACGACTAATTCCAGACTTGATTCCTGTATCCTGCCAGGGCACGTCTGAAGAATTTGAAGATCCGATTCCTGTATCTTACCAGGGTGTATCTGTTGACGACTAATTCTAGACTCGATTCCTGTATCCTGCCAGGGCACGTCTGAAGAGTTTGAAGATCCGATTCCTGTATCTTGCCAGGGTGTATCTGTTGACGACTAATTCCAGACTCGATTCCTGTATCTTGCCAGGGCATGTCTGAAGAGTTTGAAGATCTGATTCCTGTATCTTGCCAGGGTGTGTCTGTTGACGACTAATTCCATACTTGATTCATGTATCCTGCCAGGGCACGTCTGAAGAGTTTGAAGATCCGATTCCTGTATCTTGCCAGGGTGTATCTGTTGACGACTAATTCCAGACTCGACTCCTGTATCCTGCCAGGGCACGTCTGAAGAGTTCGAAGATACGATTCCTGTATCTTGCCAGGGTGTATCTGTTGACGACTATATTCCAGACTCGATTCCTGTATCCTGCCAGGGCACGTCTGAAGAGTTTGAAGATCCAATTCCTGTATCTTGCCAGGGTGTATTTGTTGACGACTATATTCCAGACTTGATTCCTGTATCTTGCCAGAGCACGTCTGAAGAGTTTGAAGATCCGATTCCTGTATCTTGCCAGGGTGTATCTGTTGACGACTATTCTTCGGACTCGATTCCTGTATCTTGCCAGGGCACGTCTGAAGAGTTTAAAGATTCGATTCCTGTATCCAGCCAGGGCACATCTACACAAAGAGTTTGAAGATCAACCCCTGTAACAGGCCAGATAATTATTTTCTTTCTCAGGTACGCAAGTTCTCGCTAAGGAATCTCTTACGCGATCGACACCTAGATGGCATCTATAAGCCCATCCACATACCAACAGTCTCCAAATGGCATCTATAAGCCAATTCCTGACAAAGTTCTGTCACACTTCCAGATGGCATCTATAAGCCCATCCTCCTATCCATCATCTCTCCAAATGGCATTTGTAAGCCCATTCCCACCATCACACTGCTGATACTCTAACATGTGAGCGCAAATTTCTGGGCACTCTAGTGTTCAATCATCTTCCACCTTCGGATTACGAAAGGCACGCCAGCCAATCTACATCCTCAGGTCTAAGAAGATTGAACAGGGGCAACTATTGTACCCCAAAATTTGCCCTCCCATATTCTTCAAGATTTGCCAAGATCAATCTCCAGATGATTCAAAATCTCTCAAGGATTGCACAGTCCAATTGCCTCCTAACACAGTCAAAATTAGGGTTTTGGTTCTGGCAAAGAAATTGAGGTTTTCAAGGGTCCAATCAAGTCCCATATGCTTATACACATTTTCAAGCATCCATATGTCAAGTGTCATAGCTCACAGCATCAAGTTGCCCAGTCAAAAACCCTAATTGCTTCACAGTCAACTGCAGGGGCAAAATGGTCATTTGACAGTCAAAAGTCAAAAATTTTGGTCAACATATTATTTTGAAGCCACAAAAACCATTTGATCAATTCTTGATCATGATTTCACAAGCATGGCTCAAAAAGTCTCAAGATGCAAAAGTTTCTATTTTTGGACAGTTGAAAAAGTCAACTGCAAATTGACCAAGGCATAACTTCTTCATGGTTTATCATAAAAATTCCATCCAATGCTCATCTTGAAGTGGAGGACATTTCCTACAACTCATCTTCACACTTCAAGTCCAAGAAATGCTCTCACAAAAAGTTATCAATTTCAACATTATAGGTCATTTTCAAAAGTCAACAAAAAGGCACTTTAAGTCAAAGACCATAACTTGAGATTGGTAAATCAAAATTACATGGGACCAAAGGCATTGGTTAGAGGACTTCAAGACCTTTCCAAAATGTCCAAGAACATGATCATAGCTTCAAAATTGAGCAAGATATGCATTGGAGAAGTTGGGAAATTTTTGGGAATCTTCAAAAGTCAACTTTGCCTAAAACACTTCAAAATTGCTAATGGGCCTCAAATTCTTCCTTGAATCATTACCCAAAGCCTATGCACGACCCATTGAGCTCAAAGGGATTTATTTTCTTATTTTTAATTAATTAATTGAATTTTTATTCTTATTAATTCATTTAATTAGATTTAATTATAAGAAAATATCAAATAATGCTTTTTCAAATCTTTTTGTGCAGCAAATCAAACTAGGCAAGCTGGCCAAGTCGTTTCACATCCAAAAAAGGAAAATCATCCATGATTGGCAAATATTTCAATGAAAAAAGATTGAAAAATATATGATGAAAATTAAAGATTCAAAACATTAATTCATGGATCCATGGGCTCTTTCTTGACCTAATTTACTTCACATACTTATGCACAACTCAACCCTATTCCACAAGACACGAAAAGCTGCTCACAAACTCATAACCAAGTTGCAAAAAACTCAAGAAATCTGGAAAACTGAAATCATAGTTGCAGGACGTTTCAAAGCATAAAAAGTATTCCAACACGTTGCTGGACCTTCCAGAAAACTATTGGCATCAAGAACAAGTCCCCATACTCCAAGAATCGGTAGAACTGAGTCGCATTTCTTCACAAATATTTCATAATCGAATTTTAATTTCCACGCATCATTCATATGTTTTATTCATTGATTTACACTACTGACATCTCCCTGAAGCTTTTGGTATAACTTAATTGTGTTAATGTTGCCTAAAACGAAATTCACCATTGAAGGACATTAGGGTTTCAGAGTTTCAATATTAGGGGTTTCCATATACTGTAAAATTGGATCACCAAACCTACATGGACGAACTCGTTGCAGCAAGCCTGACTCATTGAGATACTCGCGCCCTTTTTATATTTCCTCCTCTTCTAATCGCTATTTTCACAGGTTTCACTTAGTGGGGGTTTAAAACCCCCGCTACTTGTTTCATATTTGCAGGAATAACAAGGAAGAAGATGGATGTGGCATTACAGGACTGGGGCGTTCAAACTTTGGCGCGCTTTTTATCTTATACCACTAACCAATGTTTTTTGTATATTATATTTTCTATCTATTATATTTACAAACAAACGCAAATGGCCTGGTGGTTGGAGGACGTGTCTTGCAGGTATAGGGACCTGGGTTCGATTCCCAGGTCCCCCCACTTAATTCATGATTTTTTTTATAATGCTTTCCTATGCAGCGCTCACTCAATGGCTCACCATACATCCTCACGTTTAAGACTGCCAAGTGGCTTTGATGATCAATCCAGTGGCCTCAGAATAAGATCCATGGTACCCTCCAGTCAACCAAGGCGCACTCCAGCTGGAAAGTCAAACGAGCTTATGTTTCAATGGGCCAAAATTACTTCAGCTTACCTCCATTTGGGCCTGACACCCCCTTGGTTTGCATCTTTCTTTTCAATTCTAATTCTTTTTTTATTGTTTTAATTGTTTTTTATCATAAAATAATTTTCCATAAAAAATCAGAAACCAAAAAATAAAATATGTTTAATTATATTTAATTCCACCATTAAAATATTTTTGTAAATAAATTTCAATAACTAACTTAGTTAAATTAGGTTTTAAACTTTAATCTTTTCTTAATAGATAAAATATGTAGAATTAGGTTTTTTGACATTTTCATCTTTTTCTTAATTAAATTATTTTCCTCATTATTTATTATTATTGTTAATTACTATTTATTTTTGTAAATAAACATGTACATTAATTAATTAGTGAATTAGAGTAACTTTAATATTTTTTTGTTAATAATTAAAATATATAAGAATTAGGGTTTCATCTTGATTTTAATTTTCTTATTTTCATTAAATACAAAAACACAAAAAAAAGACTTTCCTTTCTTTAATTAAATAATTAGGTTTTAATTTAATTTAATTTCTCAAAAGGGTCAAAACCCTCGGACGTCCACTTTATTCTTTCGCGCATTATTTTTCTTATCGATTATTACGTAACTGCTTTCTGGATGTAATAGTAATTAGGTATTTATTTACTTTCCGCATCTTTTATCAAACGGGTCTTTGTACTTTGGCGATGTATAGACCCGCGCCTTGTAATAGCGTAGCTTTTATCTTTCCGCTTTTAATTTTCCGCACTCTTAAATTCTAAATTGCATGAAAGAATGTATGGCTAATTAAAAACAAGCGTAGCTCACAATGCCCTGATCAAAGATAACTGTTAAACTGAAAATAACACACAAATACACACACCACTTCTAGGGTATGCCTCACCTGTTGCCTTCGAAACGTGGTCGTCAAGTATAGGACGTTTTAGTAAGTCCTTATGTCCATGATCCAGTTGCCTCGAAACGGTTGCCCCGGAATAGTTGCATCGAAACGGTTGCCTCGGATTAAAAAAGGATCAAGGACATAAGGGTAGCTTCTAAGGTGTCCTAACTGTTGCTTCGGTGACCACACTGTCCCTACACTCGAACTGACCCAAACACCTCCAACGGTGGTGCTACCTATCTCTCAATGGTGGGATGGCACTACCTTAAGGACTTCTACACAGCTTAATTCCTTAGGGTAGGTAGATGACTCATGGATACTTGCTCACTTCAAAAACAAATCAAAACTCTTTTCACACCGACACTTTCAAAAAAGCTTTCAAAACAATTTTTCAAACACTCTTGAGGACTGATACAAGAGTTATTCAGAAATCTTTCAATGAAACTTTTTCAAACCCACTCACATTTTGAAAAGCAAACATTTTGAAAACATAAAGAGCAAGTATCTAAGAGCCCATGGATAACCATGGATAGAAAGGGTGCTAACACCTTCCCTTTCTATAAATCTACCTCCCGAACCGAGAGACAATCTCATAAGAAATTTTGCTGTGCTTTTGTCCTGTCCATGTTGGAGAAAATAAAAGACGGTGGCGACTCTTGCTTACCGCGACATTTCGCGAACCAGCGTTAAACAGTCAGTTCTAAATCCACCGATCACACATAGATAATAGAATACTTAAATTTAAACAATTTTCTTTTCTTTTTTTAAAAACCTTTGTTTATATAATTAACCAAAATACAAAAAAAATAATAATATTACTTAATAAATACATTAGGTTAACCCTTTTATCACTTGTAAATAATCATGTGCATCATACTTTGCTTTTGATTCTCTTTACTCTTATACCTTGCTATATTTTTACATTGAGAATGTGATTCGATTTGGTTATAAATAACATTTGGACACTACTATCCTGATAAGACTCATCCCCATTTGTAAACATTTGTACCCCCATCCCCGGATACTTATGTGTAATAGCTTAGACTTTAAATTCCCGCAATTTATCGCTTTCTATATACTGTATAGTAATTAGGGTTTGTATGCGAAGATTCAAAATCAACCGCTAGACAACCTAATACAAGACAAATGCATGAAAATCAATACACAATTCACACTTGCACCCCTAGGGTAATCCCGCTTGTTGCCTTCAAAAATGGGCCATGTTTGCATGTCAAGTACTTTGGCAAAATCAAAACCAATCAAATGATCATAGTCCCTCGATGACGCTTTCAAGTTGCCTAAAAAATGATCAAGTCCCTTAAATAAAAATTGCCAAAGACACTTGGCACTATTGCATTCATGGTCTAAACGATGACCCGCGCCCGTCCCGTTAACATCCTAACGCAAGGTTGTTCACCAAATACAATGGTGAAACAACACTGTTAAAAGGGTTAAAAAGCATAAGAAAGATCTTTGAGTAAAATAGGGTAGACAACTCTTAGTTACTTGATCAAACTTGCAAAACACACTTGCCTACTTTCAAAACACACTTCACAAACACAACTTCCAAAATAACTTTCAAAAACATTGAAACATCTTTTCAAAAAGACAAACACCTTTGTAAAACATTCGAGTAAAGAATTGTTACAACGGTTGCCTAGACAAGGCATCTTTTTCAAAACATTTTCAAAACCACACACACAAAGCACCATTTCAAACAATTGAAAAGCAAAGGCAAGTGATCTAAAACAAGTAACTTAGAGCCCATGGATAACCATGGATGAAAAGGGTGCTAGCACCTTCCCTTTTCATAATCTACCCCCCGAACCCACGAAAACATCTCAAAGGTTTTTCCTGTGCTTTTTGACCTTTCCTTAGGATAAATAAAAAGTCGGTGGCGACTCTTGCTAAACCGAACAAGTGCGAATACAAACGCAAAACCTCAAGTCAGTTCTCCCACCGTATCACAGAACTGGCGACACTGCTGGGGATTGAATTAAAAGTGGGGTTACCTTAGGGTTTTAGATCACCTATACATGCTTGCTTTGATTTCTTTGATTGCTTTACTTTTTGGGTCCTTGTTTGGGTTTGTTGTAAATCCTACACCCGGATTTGGGGGCACCTTTTTAGGTAAATAGAAATAAAACTGTGAGGGAACTGTGCGGGGTATACCGACATAGTTGAAGCAGTAAGCTATGTTAGTGTGACATATTTGTGAGTATCGGTAGCCCTTGAGTAGTCAAGGAGAATACGTGGCCGCTGAGTGATGTCATGAAGCACTAACGAACTCTAGAACCTTACTTGACCATCTTGGCCTTTTTAGGGGTAGTGAGATGACCGACTTTGGTGCAGTCTGAAGTTGGTAGATACTCGATGCTACACTCATTGAGGGTTGTTTTCTTGGAATATTTTGGTCGCCAGTTAAGTGGCTAAACCAAAATAATGAACACAGAAAATAATCCAATGATATTGAGCTCCTTAGAACCCGGTTTCTATTTTAGGACAGGATGAGCAAACTAACTTCAAGAGGGTACTTACCTACAAACCCCATGCAAGCCTAAACCTAAGGACTTGTTTGTTTTGTGTGAATATGATTACCTGTATATACACTTACTTGTTTTTGCATACATGTACATAACATCATGACATCATACCATAGCATTTTCAATAACCATTTCAAGGATCTCGGGGGTCTTTTGATACAGGGTCACGTTGAACCAGACGTCTACCAAGGGGCAAGAGGTTTTCCACTAAACAAATGCCATAAAAGATCAAATGCAACAACTTGAATCATGGGCTATGACCCACTTGACATGGTGAGCTTGATTCTCATGGAAAGACATCCACCATTACAAAGCTCTCCAATCAGAGATGTTGATCAAAGTTCAACCTCTAACATTTTCTTGTGTTTACCCCGAGAGATCCTTGAAAACATGCATTCACATATCATGCATTGCATCATAACAGTTTTTTCCTTTTCAGGTTTCCTTATTCTCCTACTGATTATTTCAGTAGAGATGGCTCTGGAGAGGACTGTCAAGGATATCCAGGATCAAAATGCTCAACTTCAGGAAATGTTCTTGAACCTGTCCCAGGGGAAAGAAGAAGTGAAAGCTCTCCTCACAAGGGGCATGGTCTGGGGGAATTCAAGCAATGCCAGGAGTGATCAGTTAGAAGAGCTTTAGTCTGAGCTGACTGCAATGAGGATCCAAATGATGGGACAACTGGTGGGCCAAATGGCTCTCATCCAAGACTTGGCTCAAAGACAAGAGGAGCTCAGAGTTCTCGTCAACCAACTGCTTTGGGACAACCAAGTGGGGAAAACATATGAGGTTGAAGAGAAAGTCATCATGCAACCCCCTTTGAGACAAGAAGACAAGGGAAAGGCTTCTCAACTTGCTTCAGGGTCACAAGCTCATCAACAACCTCGTCAGCATCAACGGGGTAATCGGCGTAAGCAAAATACGTCAGGAAGACAGTTCACTGAGACTGACATACCGTCATCTCTAATACTGGAACGCTTGTTGGAGGTCAATTTGACTGCTTTAAGGGATCCTATTCGGAAGCCCAATACCTCCGCTCTTAGCTATCACCCTGACGCATTTTGTGTATACCACTCCTATAGTCTGGGACATGACACCGACGACTGTTGGGCCTTGAAGAACAAGATTCAAGATCTGATTGACATTGGAGTGTTGAGATTCATGCCAGATGGCGAGATGAAAATCTTCCGTTAAGGGTTTCTCCACCTAAAATGAAAAAGCTCGAACTGAGAGACTTTTGTTCCATTTGAATTTTCAAAGTTGTAATTTCTTTTGTGATTCAAACAATTATCTGTTGATGTCAAACTCCGTTTCATTAATGCATTTCATATGTTTGTATTGAATTCATCCATTCGTTTTCACTACTCTTATGCTTTCTTTATGATATTTAACTCTTGATAAAAAGCTGCAAGCCTTTAGAGGGAGGATGACGAAACAATACCATAATCTCATACAGCATGCTTTTGAACAGACCTTGTTGATGATGTACATGCATTTCTTTCAAATCCCAAACTCTGGAGTTATAAGGAAGATAATCCCTAGTCAACCCCTTCGAGCCAAAGAAGCAGGAGTTTTCCGTTCTAAACAAATTGAAACCTTTGATTTAAGCCTGGGGCAGGGTAGTCTCTCAGTTAATTCAAAAAAGATGTGCATTGAAGTCGCAAACTCTCAGTTCGTAATACAACGAACGACATAAAAAAAAGGGCATTCCTCTGGAATCAAAAGACAGTGATGGTTCCTTATCTCATAGGAAGTCATTACCTCTCAAAAGAAAAAATCCCACTAAGCCAAAACCTAGAAAGGAGGCTTAAGAAAGTTGGGGCATCCCGCTGACTGTAACCTCAAAAACAGGAACAGTCAGGCAAAAGTTAGGGATAACAAATCAAAAGAACGAGGTCAATATAAATCCTCAACAACATGAAAAATGTTGCAAAAAAGAGATGATGACTGCCCTCCATAAAATTCAACTGGTGTGAACCATCACCAAAAAGTCGTTCCAAATTCGAATAGAGTTTGACGCACAATTAACTGAGTTTAGGATTGAAGAACATCACGAAGAGAGGGTGGGTACAAATATACTTTGAGCCTTTATCCTTTGTTTCTTAAACCGTGAACCAAGCCACGTTACAACCCTTCAAAACTCCTAATTGAAGCATGGGTTAGTTCGAAAGCATACTGTTACAAAAGGTATCCTGACTCCTGTAAGGCTTTGCTCTAAATCTTGTGTTGATTTTGTCTTATAAAAAGTTTTCTGTGAAAAAACGCATTTTTCAAAACTTCGAGACAGACATAAACTTTGCATTAATTGAATATCATTGTTTGCATATGGCTATTTGTTTGACAGCGGAGAAATTCACGCAATGAATGTCCAGTGAACAAAAGTCCTCTCAGTGAGCAAAATCACTTCAAAGAGGATGACACTTCCATTGACAAATCTCCTATCAACAAGGGGGCATGACATGTCACTATCCAGTTAACCTGGGGCAGTCCAGTCAAGATTTCAACAGATCTTTCAAAGTTCAGTTAACCTGGGGAAGTCCAGTCAAGATTTCAACAAATCTCTCAATTACAGATTAACCTGGGGCAGGTCTCCGTCATCATCACTTGGGGCATTCGAATGTCAATCACCAAGGTCATCAAAATTCCTTCATCACCTGCTGGAATTCAGGAGCATTCAAAATTTCCTTCTGGAAGTTATGGTCATCATCAAAATTCCTTCATCACCTGCTGGAAGTTACAACCACCAACAGAATAACAGACAGTTAAAGCTCCTAAAAATCTGTTTCTCTCAAGATTGAAGACTCTCATCCTTAAAACCTCAGAAGATTGGTATACTCCCAGTTTCTGACCGTTAACAGAATGAAGATTCTCATCACCTCAGAAGATTGGTATACTCCCAATTTCTGACCCTCGAGAATGAAGACTCTCATCCTTAAAACCTCAGAAGATTGGTATACTCCCAGTTTCTGACCGTTAACAGAATGAAGATTCTCATCACCTCAGAAGATTGGTATACTCCCAATTTATGGCCCTCAAGAATGAAGACTCTCATCCTTAAAACCTCAGAAGATTAGTATACTCCCAGTTTCTGACCGTTAACAGAATGAAGATTCTCATCACCTCAGAAGATTGGTATACTCCCAATTTATGACCCTCAAGAATGAAGACTCTCATCCTTAAAACCTCAGAAGATTGGTATACTCCCAGTTTCTGACCGTTAATAGAATGAAGATTCTCATCACCTCAGAAGATTGGTATACTCCCAATTTCTGACCCCCAACAGAATGAAGATTCTCATTCTCAAAGTGGCGAATAACCCAAGTTCCAGATTAATACCTGTAACAAGCCAGGAAAACTATCTGTGGACGACTGATTGTAGATTAATACCTGAAACCAGCCAGGAAAACTATCTGTGGACGACTGATTGTAGATTAATACCTGAAACCAGCCAGGAAAACTATCTATATGAAGAGATTGAAGATTAACACCTGTAACAAGCCAGGAAAACTATCTTTCTTTCTCAGGTCAGAGATTAATACCTGAAACCAGCCAGGACAACTATCTCACCGACCAACCTTTTCAAGATCCCAGATCAATACCTGCAGCAATCAAAAGATTCTTGCAATCCCCGGCGGAGCTAAAACTTTCAACTATCAATCCCCAAGCAGAATGAAGACTCTCATTCTCAATTCCTCACGGGATATTCAGATATTCCTCAGTGAAGATCTCCTCAAGACAGGAATCCCCAGTAGATTGGCATACAACCCAAGCTCCTGATTCCCCAACAGTGGTCCCAAGACTTCTCATTTTCAACAATCAAAAGATTCTTGCAGTCCCCTGTAGCAGTCAAGGATTCACTTTCCCCGGCAGCAGTCAAGATTCTATTATCTCCGGCTATCCATGATTCATCTATCCTCAGCAAGACAGCTCATCAGCTTACATGCGCATTCATTACATTCATATCATAAACACTGATATAAAATATATTGCATCATACATTTCATGCAACATAACTTTGTGTTTCAACTAACAATTTACCTTTTTCAGCAAAAGGTCGACAACAGCTTTTTCAAAATCCAAGATGCAGTTTTACATGGACTCATCATGAAGCAACCCTACACTGGTTCCTTCTCAAATTTCAGATGTAGTTTTACACGGACTCATCATTAGGCAACCCTACACTGGTTCCTTCTTAATTTCAATTCCAAAGACTTCTGAAAACAGTTCACGGGTTCTCCAGACACGGATGTTAACCTATCACTTGTTCAGATTCTCCACTTATGAAAACAGTTTACGGGTTCTCCAAACACGGATGTTAACCTATCGCTTGTTCAGATTCTCCATTTCTGAAAACAGTTTACGGATTCTCCAAACACGGATGTTAATTTATCGCTTGTTCAGACTCAACTTTTGAAAACAGTTTACGGACGCTTCCCAACATGGATGCTGATTTATTGCTTATTCAACTTCAAGACTTCTGAAAACAGTTTATGGGTTCTCCAGACACGGATGTTAAGCTATCGCTTGTTCAGATTCTTCAACTTCTGAAAACAGTTTACGGATTCTCCAAACACGGATGTTAATCTATCGCTTGTTCAGACTCAACTTTTGAAAACAGTTTACGGACGCTTCCCAACATGGATGCTGATCTATTGCTTATTCAACTTCAAGACTTCTGAAAACAGTTTACGGGTTCTCCAGACACGGGTGTTAACCTATCGCTTGTTCAGATTCTTCAACTTCTGAAAACAGTTTACGGATTCTCCAAACACGGATGTTAATCTATCGCTTGTTCAGACTCAACTTTTGAAAACAGTTTACGGACGCTTCCCAACATGGATGCTGATCTATTGCTTATTCAACTTCAAGACTTCTGAAAACAGTTTACGGGTTCTCCAGACACGGATGTTAACCTATCACTTGTTCAGATTCTTCAACTTCTGAAAACAGTTTACGAATTCTCCAAACACGGATGTTAATCTATCGCTTGTTCAGACTCAACTTTTGAAAATAGTTTACGGACGCTTCCCAACATGGATGCTGATCTATTGCTTATTCAACTTCAAGACTTTTGAAAACAGTTTACGGGTTCTCCAGACACGGATGTTAACCTATCGCTTGTTCAGATTCTTCAACTTCTGAAAACAGTTTACAGATTCTCCAAACACGGATGTTAATCTATCGCTTGTTCAGACTCAACTTTTGAAAACAGTTTACGGACGCTTCCCAACATGGATGCTGATCTATTGCTTATTCAACTTCAAGACTTCTGAAAACAGTTTACAGGTTCTCCAGACACGGATGTTAACCTATCGCTTGTTCAGATTCTTCAACTTCTGAAAACAGTTTACGGATTCTCCAAACACAGATGTTAATCTATCGCTTGTTCAGACTCAACTTTTGAAAACAGTTTACGGACGCTTCCCAGCATGGATGCTAATCTATTGCTTATTCAATTTCAAGACTTCTGAAAACAGTTTACGGGTTCTCCAGACACGGATGTTAACCTATCGCTTGTTCAGATTCTTCAACTTCTGAAAACAGTTTACGGATTCTCCAAACACGGATGTTAATCTATCGCTTGTTCAGACTCAACTTTTGAAAACAGTTTACGGACGCTTCCCAGCATGGATGCTGATCTATTGCTTATTCAATTTCAAGACTTCTGAAAACAGTTTACGGGTTCTCCAGACACGGATGTGAACCTATCGCTTGTTCAGATTCTTCAACTTCTGAAAACAGTTTATGGATTCTCCAAACATGGATGTCAATCTATTGCTTGTTCAGACCTCCCAGTCCAGAGATGTTCCAAACATGGATACCTTTCTGATACTCACCCACTCACCAACGACTTACAGTTCAACAAACATTCTTGGATGGCATCTACAAGCCCATCTCCAACAAAATACAATCACCTTCATATGGCATCTATAAGCCCATCCTCCTCTCCAACAATTTCCAGATGGCATCTATAAGCCCATCCTCCTACCAACAATTTCCAGATGGCATCTCTAAGCCCATTCCCCGACAAGATTCTGTCACATCTCTGGATGGCATCTTTAAGCCCATCTCCAAATGGAATCTTTAAGCCCATTCCCTCCAACTACGCTTTGACGAGTGCAAATTTTTTGGGCACTCTAGTGTCCAATCTCCTTTTACCCTCGAGTCGCGAAAGGAAAACCTGCCAATCTAACTCTTCAGGTTCAAGAAGATTGAACAGGGGCAACTGTTGTACCCCAAAATTTGCCCTCCCTCTTTTTCACAAGAAATCACAGCTTCGGGCTTTTCCTGATTTTTCAGATTGGCTTAAGAATCGGTCAAACAGACTTTTCTCATCAGTCAGACAAAATTAGGGTTTCCATTGATTTTGAATCAGTTCAAGCAGATTGCTAGGGTTTGGTTGAGATTGGCTCAGGGTTTGGGTCAAGCAGACGTTTCTCTGACAATAAATCAAGAATTAGAATTTGCGCGCGCATTCTCAGAAGGAATTAATTCTACAGTTCTTTTCAAATTGACTGTCACATGGTGTTGAAATTTGTTCAAGATTTCATTTTATTTCTCAAGGTCTAAACATCTGGGATATTGGTTGAGGCTTCTGATTGAGAGTTTGAAGTGTTGGGTTAATCAGTGAAGTGAAAGACGTATGGACGTTGTTTGTTTGACTGTGCATTGCTATGGTTAATTCGAACGCCGGGTTTATTATTGGTTAATGCAAGACAGTGAGACTGCAACGTTTGTTAATTATTTATTTTATCTAAGTTAAGATTATTGGGATGATTTCCAATTATTATAACTCAAGAGATTTAAATGATTAAATAAGCAATTGCAGAAGAGTTAAAAGAGATATCTGACAAAGAAAGATTTTTATTCATTTTTAATTATTTGTTACAAATATTATTTGAACACTGTAAATTTATTTACAGTTGCTTACAATAATATTATTACAATGATTAAAAGTAAATTAAAACTATATCCTAAATCTCTAGAAATCTTCATCTTCTACTAATTGCACCCTTTGCTCAACTGATATTTATCTGCAAAGCCAGAAAAAAGAAAAGTCAATACAGATTAATTTAAAAAGGCATTCTCAGACAGATAAATAAAGACTCATCATTAAAAGTGTTGGCCGGAATCAGTTTGTTCGCCCTCTCTGCAAATCGCAAGAAGACTCTTGGTTCACAAAGAGGGAAAGAAAATAATGTTGCAAGCATACAAATCATTTAAGAAAAATACAAGGCTGCATAATTTCAAACCAAATTGCAAACTGAAAAGGCAAACCAAACTGAAATGCCAAAACCAAATTGCATTGTCAAAATGTCAACTAAGCTGTCAAAACTGTCCAAAGAAGATATCAAAGCAATGCAGAAAATCTGTGAGAAAGTACAAGAGGCAGAGCAAAGCTAACATTGCAAGCATATATTTCAAATTATCATCATTTCCCAGCCAAACACTTTTTCAGGAAAAAAAAAGTACAGTTTAAGCAATAAAAAATGCTTTTTTCTGTGCAGAGAGAAAGAGAGAGAGAAGTAGAGAGGCTTACAGTTTTGCAGGCTTAGGAAAAAGATATAACAAAAGAGTATCAGAACAGTTCAAAGGGGACAGAGAACACATAGAAAAATATTACACAGCTTGTAACCTCAAAACTGTTTTCAAGGAAGCAAACTGAGAAGCCTAACAGATCCTGCATAAAAGCCTCTCAAGAAAACAAACAAGTTTCAAAATGGCCTCAAGCTTAGAAACTAGTTCCAACATATAACCTGTCAAACTCAGTATCCAAACCTGCATAAGCTTCAATAAACTAGCCTAAAAACTAGTAAACCTTCAAGCCTATCAAAGCCTGCATTAAACAAGCAAGCAAACTGATAAACCTCATGTCTGCCTGAACAACAAGTCTAAAAGCTTGTTCATGTTCAAAACCTGCATAATACCAGTTACAAGCATCCAAGCCTGCATAAACAAAACTCCAAACCTGTGATAAAAAAAAAGCAACAAGCTTTGAAACCCCCAGAAACCAGAAGCCTGCTTATATCAGTAGCAAACCTAAAACAAACCTTCAACAAAACCTATCAAGTTGCCCAAGCCTGTCCAAACTAAAACTCATACAATATCCACACATCCAAATATCCAAACCATTTCAAAAATCAAAACACCAACAAAACTCTCAGTTTCAATATCATCATCATTGAGAAAACAAATCCAAGCTCTCAGAACTAAAGTTCATCATTGAGTAACAAAGCCAACACAGCATCAAGAGAGGAAAAGCTACTCAGAAGCAAAAAAAAGCAAACAACTCTCAGATTCGAAATCATCATCATTGTAAAAGAACAACAACATCATCAAACTCAGAAACAGGCAAGCAAGCAGAAGAGAGAACTAAAAAGTCATTTTTTCAGAAAACTATCATCATAAAACCACAGAGGCAAGCAAGATACAAATACCAGGGAGCCAACAAGCCTCATCACCGGTCCTCATGCCTCGGCCACCTGAGACGCGCCGCCGTCCTCCTCCGTCTCCTCTCCAAAGGTAGTAACTCCTCTCTTCTCTCTAACACCTCACACAAGTATCAAATAACATAAAGATCAGAATGTGTCAAAAACCAATAACGTGCAAGACTAAAATCCAAAACCCTAAAAACATAAAAAAGGAAATTGTTACCTTTTCTCATCACGGCCTTGCTCAACCATGGAGAGAGGGAGATGGACGGTGGCGCTCTGGCAGCTGTGGAGAGGGGGTTCGTTCAGAAGCTTGGCTCAAGAAAGATGAAGAAGACAACGAAGAAGAAGATGAGAGCATCGTTCGTTCAACACAAACCCTTTTTCTGAAACGAAACAACTCAAACCCTAAACAAATTTGTCAAACAGCATCTGGGCCTGTCCTTTGCCTAAACTGCCTAAGCCCATTTCAATTCTAGCGCCTTACCCCTTTTTCAGCGCCTACAACCCCCTTTTTCAAATTTGTTCATTTTGATCTTTTTGGGCCGAGCATGTTCTTTCAGGCCCATTTAACCTTTTTGTTATATACAAGCTAACACTTTCTTTTTTTATTTTCTTTTTTATATAACATAACTTATTTTGTTAAATAAAACAATATATTGACTTCTTTTTTTGTACAAAAACTTTTCTTAATGTTTATTATATTTTACAAAAATATGTAAATATTAGATTTCTTTTATTAAGTTAAAATATTTTTCTTTTAAGAACTTTAACTAAATACATAGATAATAGAATACTTAAATTTAAACAATTTTCTTTTCTTTTTTTAAAAACCTTTGTTTATATAATTAACAAAAATACAAAAAAAATAATAATATTACTTAATAAATACATTAGGTTAACCCTTTTATCACTTGTAAATAATCATGTGCATCATACTTTGCTTTTGATTCTCTTTACTCTTATACCTTGCTATATTTTTACATTGAGAATGCGATTCGATTTGGTTGTAAATAACATTTGGACACTACTATCCTGATAAGACTCATCCCCATTTGTAAACATTTGTATCCCCATCCCCGGATACTTATTTGTAATAGCTTAGACTTTAAATTCCCGCAATTTATCGCTTTCTATATACTGTATAGTAATTAGGGTTTGTATGCGAAGATTCAAAATCAACCGCTAGACAACCTAATACAACACAAATGCATGAAAATCAATACACAATTCGCACTTGCACCCCTAGGGTAATCCCGCTTGTTGCCTTCAAAAATGGGCCATGTTTGCATGTCAAGTACTTTGGCAAAATCAAAACCAATCAAATGATCATAGTCCCTCGATGACGCTTTCAAGTTGCCTAAAAAATGATCAAGTCCCTTAAAGAAAAATTGCCAAAGACACTTGGCACTATTGCATTCATGGTCTAAATGATGACCCGCGCCCGTCCCGTTAACATCCTAACGCAAGGTTGTTCACCAAATACAATGGTGAAACAACACTGTTAAAAGGGTTAAAAAGCATAAGAAAGATCTTTGAGTAAAATAGGGTAGACAACTCTTAGTTACTTGATCAAACTTGCAAAACACACTTGCCTACTTTCAAAACACACTTCACAAACACAACTTCCAAAACAACTTTCAAAAACATTGAAACATCTTTTCAAAAAGACAAACACCTTTGTAAAACATTCGAGTAAAGAATTGTTACAACGGTTTCCTAGACAAGGCATCTTTTTTAAAACATTTTCAAAACCACACACACAAAGCACCATTTCAAACAATTGAAAAGCAAAGGCAAGTGATCTAAAACAAGTAACTAAGAGCCCATGGATAACCATGGATGAAAAGGGTGCTAGCACCTTCCCTTTTCATAATCTACCCCCTGAACCCACGAAAACATCTCAAAGGTTTTTCCTGTGCTTTTTGACCTTTCCTTAGGATAAATAAAAAGTCGGTGGCGACTCTTGCTAAACCGAACAAGTGTGAATACAAACGCAAAACCTCAAGTCAGTTCTCCCACCGTATCACATATTACATAAAAGGTTGAATTGAAGACTTGAGATCCCACCTTGATCAGAAGATCAACCACTCTGTGGACCATCCTCTTAGAACCATCAAAGGCTCTTACCATAATATCGTTGGGTTTCAGCACCAGCCCTTCACAGTCTAATCTATCCAAAGCACCTTTAGGTAAAACATTGAGGGAGGACCCAGTATCTACAAACACACATTCCAAAGTAGTGCCTTTACACTCAATGGAGATGTGTAGAGCCTAGTTGTGATTCTTCCCCACCAGAGTTAAATTTGCATCAAAAAATCCCAAGCCATTATCAGCAGTTAGGCTTGCAACACAATTCTCAAATTGATCAGTAGTGGTCTCTTGTGGTACATGGGCATTCTTCAGGAATTTCAACAAAGCTTGGGCATGTGCTTCGGAGCGTAATAACAAGGACATCATGGATATCTTTGAGGGTGTCTTCCCTAGTTGCTCAACTATTTTGTAATCACTTTTCCGGATGATCTTCAGGATTTCTTCCATCTCTTATCTAGACGGGTCTTCAATTGTCACTTTTTTTGAGAGTGCCTCCGTCAGGGCAGGCTCAGTAACTTTCTCTTTACCTCGGGCATTGGCAGTTGGCCCAGCAGCGAGAATACGAACGAGTGTTGTTGTATTTGTTGGAAGAGAGATCTCTGGAGAGAAGATCCTTCCTGTCCTAGTAACCTTACTAGTTCCAGCAATGTTTATAATTTCAAGATTTTCACTTTATTTAATCCATGGCTCTTGCTTGACACCATGATAATAAACATTTGCCCTATAGTTCCAGGGCACAGCTTTGTCAGATGAATAAGGGATTGGCCCCGATGTAGTGATAATCAGGGGAGCCACTCTTGGCTCAGTAGGAATCCTTATAGGGCCTTTAGAGGTGGTCCTAATAGGAGTGTTTAAAATGGTGACTATGGAAATGTCTTCAAGTCTCAAATCTTGAGATATAATCTCGGGAAAACTTTTCATGGATGGAGTTTTCTCAAACAGAATTTCATGGCTATCAATCAGGCATTGAATACCTTTATTTAGCCACATACAACCATTGGTTTGGGAAGTACAATGGTAACGATTTTCAAGGCATCCAGGAAATAAACTGGCTTTTAACAGATTCTTCTTAACAGTCAATAAGGGAGTAGTCAAATCACTGATGGTGGAGACAAAGGAGACATTGTCAATGGCATTGACACCATTACTGTGACTAGGAATGGGTGCAGTAATCATATTATGAGTTTATGGAGGGTCGAACGCAATCACTTTGTTATCAATCAAATCTTGGACCTTGTTCTTTAACGCCCAACTGTTGTTGGTGTCATGTCCGGGACTATTTGAACGATAGGCGCACTTCACGTCCGGGTTATATTTTAGAGAGGCAGTATTTGAATTTGGAGGAGGATCTTGCAGTGTTACCTAATTTTCCTTCAACAGATGTTGTAGATCTTGAGACAATGGCATGTTAATCCTAGTGAATTTCCTCCTCGGGGCGTCTGGCCTTTGTTGATTGTTTGATTGTTGTGGTCGTTGAACCGGGGTTGGGTTCGAAATCAACACAACTCCTACTAACTGATGATGATAATTCTTGATAAGGCTCCCTTGTCCATAAACAACATTAGTCTCTTTCTTACCAACAAACAATTTCTTTACAGCATTAGAGGTTGAAGCCATGGGGATCTTTCCGCTTTTGATTCCACTTTCATCTTGCTCTCCAGTCAAAATTAACTCAGTAAACCCTAACAAAAAACTCTCAATCAGCAAATTAAAGAATGGACCAGTCAAGGTGCCTATAAACATGTCCACTAATTCTCTGTCAATCAATCGGGGTTGCACCCTTCCATCCAGGTCCCTCCACTTTTGAGCATACTCCTTAAAGCCTTCATTTGAACTCGTAGTCATATTTTGTAATTGCACGCGAGTTGGTGCAAGATCAGTATTCTATTGGTATTGTCTGTAGAAGGCATCAACCAGATCTTACCATGTGTGGATATTAGTCCCCTCAAGTTGATAGAACCATTCCAACTGTGTTCCAGATAAGCTTTCTTGGAATAAGTGCACCGATAACTTCCTATCGACAGTGTGTGGTTGAATCTTGTGGACATAAGACCTCATATGCATTTTGGGACAGGAGATTCTATCATACTTGGCGAAGACATGAACCTTGAGTTTATGGGGAATGACCACCCCAGGGACCAGACCTAAATCTCCAAAGTCCAGACTAGGCACTTTTTGAATTTCCACAGTCTTAAGTCGGTCTTCCAACTGTTTGTATTTGTCATCTGTTGGTGGGTATTGCTCATCGGAATAGTCTTCATTCTCAGAAATCTGGTTATTTCCACCCCTAAACCTAGTGCTTTTTACATCCTCTTCTTGATTGTCGTCCTCCTCGGAGGAAATATATTCTACTTGAGCCATCTTCCCATTTTGAGGATAACATACCATTTCTTAGTCTTCTTTTTTGTGACAAGGAGCGCCATCATATCTTGTTATCCTTTGGCTAAGTTCAGGAGTGTCTCTTGAAATTGTGCGTGTTGAGTTTGCATATCTTTTACGGTCTGCTCGAGAGTCATCTTATACTGAAATAAACAGTAAATAGATGAGGAAACCTGTATCGGAAAACTTGCTTATGAAATTATTCATGATATGTGACTGCAATGTTTTCAAGGACCTCGGGAGATTTAAATTTGCTAGCCAAAAGGGAAACAAAAACAAAAAATGCATTAATAGGTTCAAAATTTACAATTTCCACTTGGGCTTACAATGAAAAAGCAAAAAGGTTTCAAATAGACAACAAAATGAACTCCTAAAACAAAGAGCTCAAGTCTCCCACAGACGCTTCCCCTTTGTGTCGATGTAGGCATTCAAGCTTTGCTCCTCGTGAAGTTGCTTTGTAAGCTTCAACACTTTCTTCTCGCTTGCATAGAATCTAGCTTCAAAGGTGTCTCTTTCTCTCTTGAGTTGAATCCATGATTTCTGCAATTCTTCGAGGTCAGTAGTCATGTTCGGATGGAGAATGGTATAAGGAATATCTCACTTGGCAATGGGCTCCATGATCACTAGTAGGGTAGATGGATATGGCATCATGAGGTTTTGAGCACGATCTCCCACCCATTTGAGATAAGGTTCCAAAGGGATAGAATTATTATGTCCCAAAGTCTTGCTACCAATCTTGTTTACCATGCCCCAAGATCGTACAAACCTTTGACGATAACCTTAAACATCGTTCTCGTAGTCGAACATAAAACCCTGGGTAAGTGCGTCACGAGGACCATCTCTTCAAGCATAACAAAATTGTCGTAGAGCCAAAGAAGGGTTGTAAGTAATACTCCCCTAATGCCCAAGAGTGGAACATTAGGGAAATCCCCAAAATGGTCAATGATAGTAATGTCCTCTTGAGATCGAAAGCACCAATGGATATCCGAATGAGAGAGCGATATCATCCTTTGAGACCACCTCAAGCCTTGCTCATTTTACAATACTTATCGGGGAAGGTGCGAAATAAACCACCTAGACAGCAAAGGTAAGTAACATATAATAGTCCATCGCTTCCTCATAGTGCGAGTATGAAGAGAGTGCAAAACGTCTCCAAGCAATGTAGGCACAGGGTTACGAGTAAGGAAAATTTTGACAGCATTAAAATCTATGAGTTGGTCAGGGTTAGGAAAAAGCACCAACCCATAGATTAGAAGAGCCAAGATCTCCTCAAAAGCTTGTAAGTACATAACATCCCAAAATAGTCGAGCCTGCTCCATCAGGAATTTAGCCAAAAAGCCTTTGACCCCACTTCTTGTCTCCCAATTGGATACAATGCCAAAACTCTTTGAATGTAAGGCCTTGGCAATAAATTCAGGTCTTGGAGTTTCCTCTAACCGGTGAAGGGTATTTAATCAAGAACAGGTACTCCTAACAGTTGAGAGAATTCTTCCATTGTGGGAACTAATTGATAATCGGGAAAGGTGAAACAATGATGTACAGGGTCAAAGAACTGAAAGAGCACCCTCTCATGTCTTCTTTGAAGCTTGAGGTAACCAGATTGAGAAGTCGTCCATATATTTTGGTGAATGGAGAATTTTTAGGAACCCTTGATGCTAACTCTTTGAGATGAGGAGGCACTCTTACGAAGTTGATTCATATGGTATTTCTATGAGTGGAAGCCATATCCTACAAAATAGAACAAAGATAAATCCCTAGGTCCTTGAAATGGTTAGTGAAAATGCTATGGCATGATGCTATAATGTCATGAACAAATAATCACACACAAACAAAGCACACAAGGCCTTAGGTCTAGGCTTGCATGGGGTTTATAGGTAGGTTCCCTCTTGAAGTTTAGTTGGTTCAACCTGTTCTAAAGAAAGTAATTGGGTTCTAAGGAATCTCAATATCAATGATCTTTCTTCATCGGGCAATTTTTTAGCTCAAGCATCCAAATTGCGGCCAAAATATCTGGAAAGTCCGATATCAATGAGTGTAGTATTGAGTATCAACCAACTTTAGTCTGCAGCAAATCCATCTATCTCACTACTTTCTAATGGCAAGTTGTTCAACTAAGGTTCTATGGTCAGTTTATGCTTCATGACACCAACAGCAGCCCCGTATTCTCCTTGATTGGACTCAAGGGACACCAGTACCAACAAATGTGTCACACTAACATAGCCATCACTTCAACCATGTCAATATTACGCTGCATAGTCCCCACGATCTATTGCTACTTACCTAATATGTCCTAAATCTGGGTATATGATTTTTACAAGTAATAAACCCAAGCATAACCCACAAATGTAAAGCAAACAAATAAAACAAGTAAAGCAAATAAATATGATCTAGATCTTAAGGTAACACCGCTTTTAGTTAATCTTCATTCCCCAGCAGAGTCGCCAGTTCTATGATACGGTGGGAGAACTGACTTGAGTGTTTTGCGTTTTATCGCAAATGTTAGGCATAGCAAGAGTCGCCATCGAATTTTATTTTATCCAATAAAGGAAAGGGTAAAAAGAACAAGAAAGGCCTTTTGAGAATTTTTCTTGAGTTCGGAGGGTAGGTTATGAAAAGGGAAGGTGTTACCACCCTTTTCATCTGTAGTTATCTACGGGCTCTTAATTTCTAGCTCACTTTGAAATGCTTTGTGTTTGTGTAAGTTTGAAAATATTTTGAAAACGCCTAAGTTTGGAAAACTTTGCAATGATTCTCGTATCTTTGAGAATGTACACAAAGTGTTGGTTTTGAAAATATTTGTTGAAAGGGAGTGTTTGGAAAGATATTTTGAAGATGCCAATGTAAGGCAATTTTGTAATAATTCTCGTATCGTAGAGAATGTATACAAAATGTTTGTTTTTTGAAGAATGTTTTGAAAGTGTAAGGTGTGGAAATGATTTTGTTTGTGAGCAAGAAATTACGAGAAATCTACCTACTCAAAAAGTCTTTGTTCTTTTCCTCCTCCTTTAGATAGTGTTATTCTACCATTGTTTTATAGGGAGCCCTATCATTAGATGTGCGGGACAGGCGTGGGTCATCGTATAGTAATAGAAGGAAGCTTGTAAGGTGTTTTAGCAATTTTCATAATGGACTAAGATCATTTACCGAAGGCAACATTTGAAGGGTCATTGAGGAACTATGATCTTTTAATCGAGGGTCTTTTCTAAAACATCCCACGTTCGAGGGACATGATTGTTTTGTCCGAGGCAATAAGTGTGGGTTACCCTAGAGGTGTATGTGTGCAAAGTGTTTGATTTTTATGTATTTTGTCTTGAACTATGGTTGTCTAATGTTTGATTTTAAATCTTGTCATGCCATCCCTAATTACTAGCAATAATAAGGAAAGTGATAAATTGCGAAATTTAAATGCCCTACGCTATTACAACACTTTGAGAAGGGGGATACAAGTTTGTAAATGAGGGGAGGAAAGCAATAAAGCCATAATTACTATTACAATCCATTGAATATGAATTACAATAATAATACAAAAAATATAAAGATGAAGAAGCAAAAAGAAATTGTTTTTTAGGGTTTTTTGATGGAGAAAAAGTTTAATGTTTTAACCTAATTAGACTAATTAATTTTATTTACAAAATAAGTTAATTAATTATTTAATCAAAACCTAAAATCTAAGTTAATTAAAATAAAACCTAAATCTAATATAATTTGTTTAGAAAATAATTTTTGTTAATGTTAATTAGAAAATATTCTACAATGTAAAAGAAATAATAAAATTTAATTTAATAAAAAATAAAATAAAATGCTTAAATCATATAATTTAATAAAAATATATGTTTTTGTATTTTTTTTTGTTTTAATAAAATAAATAAATAAAAATATAAATATAAAATACATGGGCTGGGTGTTAAAAGGTAAAAAGGGGTTAAAAGTAGCAAAAGGAGTTAGGCCCAGCAATGAATTTGTTTGGAATCAGAAAATAAATAAATAAATAAAGTTATGGGCCTACGCAATATAAAGTAAAATGGGGGTGAAAAAAAATTCAGTCAAGGCCCATAAGAGAGAGTCCAACACCTATTTGTGGTTCTGTGTGGCTGACTTTCAAAGGGTCCATGATGCACATGTAAGCTTGGAGCGTGAGATTGGAAAGTTGGCAGATCTGATGGTATTAGTGTGAAGCACATGGTAGGCGCGCATAGCCTGCTTGCACAGAATCTGAAAGAAGAAAAATGTAAAAAAAAACATAAGGGTGCCACTGGGGCTCGAACCCAGGTCCCTATAGACCAATGCCTTACGCGCGTTTCCTCTGCCACTGGGTGGCTGTTATATCCGTTAATAATACAACTTGCAATAAATTTAAAATAAACCTCTTCCTAATGGAACTTCATCCCTAACCTCACGCCAGCATCTCTAACACAATTTTTGAAATTCCTCATTTCTCAAACATTTGCAAACGTATAAACATGAAACTTGCTCCATTTTTCAATACGAACTCAACCATTTAAATAACTTAAACTATAAATCAAAGATGAACATTAATTTTTGTTGCTACCAAATAAAACCAAACTTTTTCAGAAAGTTCAAACTCAAAATTTGCATCACTCAGGCAACATAAATGAAAACTAAAGGCCTGGTTAGCTTCAGGGCTATGATGTATACATTTTTCATTCATAAAGTAACCATTAATGATGCTTGTAGAGAGAGTTCAAAGTTGAGAAAACTTACCTCAAAACTGGGAATTATGTATGGAGTTTGAGCACTTCTGGAGGTGTTGTGATTATCTGGATAGCTTCACTATAGTCCTGGAAGCTAATGCAAATCTTACTTTGTGCTGAAAGTGCCTGAATCGTGCTAGAGAAGTCAATATGTAGAGTTCTGTTTTTGAGTTTGGAAGATGAGTAAGATGATGTTACAGTTGTGAAACAGGGGTGGGGATGAGTTTTTTTATGATTTATAAATGCTTTGTAAATGATTAGAAGTGAAAACGCACGAGGGATTTGAGTTCTTGAAGTTTTTGGTCAGAAATGCCAACAATGGAGGTTTGTGTGCAATTTTGAGTTTTAGGGAGTTTGAGGGATATTGAATTCTTGTCTTGGCTTGCAAATAGTCTCTCTATTTATAGATAAGAGGTTTGGAATGCTCAAGTTGACTAGAATTCAAAATCACATGTTACGCTCAACATGTGATTTTCTTGAAAAATCAACTTTCAATGCCTTGTACCTTTGATCATAGAGTGGGTAAATACTTTAATCACAATGCTTCTAACCTTGTAGATGGAGTGTGATCAGATGGAACAAGTGAGAGGCTCAAGAATTGACTTTGTGCATAAAGCTTGCTTTTCAAGAATGACAATGTTAACTTTCTCCCCAAAATGGCAAATTGACTTGGACAATGCTTAAACCACTTTGATCATAGCTCAAAAGTTTGTGTAATCCATTAATTATGGGTAAATACACAAGTTAGAAGGCCCGAGAAGCAATATTATGCAGCATAGCATTGAGATTGGATTATGTGTTCATCAAGAAAATGACTTGTAATTCAAGAATGGATGCCCAACTTCTCCTCTTCGAAACTTTGAGCTCAAGCATGATCTCTTCAAGTTATTTAAAATTTTGTAACTCTTGAAACATTGTATACAACCTTATTGTTGACCATTTTGGCTAAATCAACTTGGAACTTGGTGAAAAATTGCCAAGAAGTTGGGACAAAAATCTGCCTAACTTGATGAAAATTTTCACTAAGTGTTTTATGAAAAATGTCATGACTTTATAATCTTATATCTTCAAATCTAAGCATTTTTTGGACATGAACCCTAAGGGACAAAGTTGTATAATTCATCACGATCTATAACTTTCATGTTGAAAGTTTTCCTTGAATCATCTTGTGTCTTGGTGAAAAATTGTCATGAAGAAATTGTTAAGGTAAAAAATACTTAGAATTTTCTAAGTATTGAAAACTTTGACTTTCCATAGACTTTTCTTAACTTTGTTGATTCTTGATGATCAAGTTTTATATTTTTGAATATGTTGATGAATCTTGATCTTTGAAATTCAATGTTGATCGAAAAGTCAAAGTTTCACTTTTTGTGTATCAGTTGACTTTTCATCAGTTGATAAAAAATTCAATTATCAACCTTTTGATCTTTAGAAATGATTTAAGCCATGAAATAAGGTCAACATGTTGTGTTTGAGTCCTTGAGATCATGCTTCAATCCATTAGGTCATGTACTAGGTTAAAAGTCACTGATCAGTCCTTCTCAGTCAAAACCCTAATTTTGACAATTTTGTCTCTTTGATGATTTGAATGATTTTATTGAGGCATTGTGATAAATCCTTGATCAATTTATGAATATGACTTCAAAATGTTGATGTTGGACAAAAATCATGAAGTTTGTCTGTATGTTGACCACAGTTAACTTTTTATCCAATATAGTTGATTTTCAGTCATCTGAGCAATTGATTGAGCAAATTTGTGGTGCAAGACTTGAAACTTGGTATGATCATTCTTGAAGACATATAATGAACCATAAAAGTCACTTTAGGCATTAAAAGTCCAATTATCCTTGCAATAACCAAAACCCTAATTTAGACCCAATTCTTAGGAGGTGAGCTTGTCTGATCAAACTCTTGAAACTTCTTGAGCATTTGAGATCTTTTGTGAGAAATGTCTTGAGAATAGAGAGGGAAAATTTTGGGGTACAACAACTCTCTTATTTATTTGAATTCTTCTCATCCAGATATTCTATTCAGTGTATGTCTTTGTGCTCGTTTTCAATCAGATCCAAGGGAAACTCATTTAACTATTGTTAAGAGAATCATAAAATATATGAATGGAACTTCTAACCTTGGCTTGATGTATAAGAAAACATCAGAATACAAGATATCAGGGTTCTGTGATGCAGATTATGTTGGTGAAAGGATAGAACATAAAAGCACTTCTGGAAACTGTCAGTTTCTGGGTAATAACCTCATCTCCTGGTCTAGCAAAAGGCAATCAACGATTTCTTTATCCAATGTAGAATCATAATATGTTTCGGCATCACTTTGCAACACTCAAATTCTCTGGATGAAGAATCAACTTGAGGACTTTCAGATATATAAGAATGGAATTCCCATCTACTATGATAACACTACTGCTATATGTCTTAGTAAGAATCATATCCTACACTCCAGAGCAAAACTCATAGAAGTTAAACATCATTTTATTAGAGACTATGTTCAGAAAGTGACCCTCGTTTTGAAATTCATAGATACATACCATCAATGAGATGACATCTTTATAAAACCTTTACCTGAAGATAGATTTATGTTCATTCTGAAGAACTTAAACTTGGTATATTGTCCAGAATGAATAATTTCTATTGTTTAACTTGATTCAAAAATTTCTTTCACTAATACTTCTATGACTTAAAAGGTGTCTGTGTCAAAAATATCTCAAATCAGCAAAAGAAATTGAGATCATTAAGATTGGTTATCAACAGCTAGTTAAAATTTGAAAAGACACTTGTCAATTCAAGATCTTAACTACATTTTTGGAAATACTTTGAGCAACAAAAGTTTTCTTGAGAATAGGTTAAAACTCTTCACGCTCTATCTCTACTTTGAATATGTAAAAACCTATTTTATTAAGTTTTATTAAGCACTCCATACCTATTTTTGTTTCTTAATTGTCTTCTTGTTTCATTTTTTTCCCTGACACTTGTCTTGAAAATGATGGTCTTCTATGTTTTTTCCTTTTCTTAACTCATTTATTTGTCTGTGTGTCTCCAGTCTAACTGCATCTGAAGGAAAAATGTTCTCCTGTCAGTCACGTTTTCTATCTTATATTCATTTGCATACCTCATTCTTTTTCATTCTTCATCCATTATGTCTTCAAACACCTCACTTGGCAATGAGGAGAACTTAGAGATTCTTTTTAAAGAACGTCCAAACTTTACTAGTCTTCTCAAAGGTGGTTCAATCTGTGTCTAGCTATTCAATTTCAAGGTTGGTCCGGGTATTTTTCTATGCTTCATGAACCCGTTTATCCAAACTTGGTCAAGAGTTTCTAGAAAAATGCATCTGTAGGTGTTAATGGTAGATATGTTTGTTCAATCCTATTTAGTGTTCCTTTTGTCATCACTTTTGCCTCCATATCTGAAGTTATAGGATATGTTGGAACTTGTGGGATCACGGTGGATGAGTTCAAGCTAAAATACACATTTGTTGAAAAAATCATTTCCATCCATGATGTCTCATCTTCATATGAGCCTACTAATCCAACAAAGCTTCTTTTTATTGGGAGAATCTGGTTCAGATTCATTCTTAACAACTTTAGGCCTCGAGGAGATAATCTAAGCATTTTGTCTCATGATGACATACTTTTCATCTATTTTTTACTTAGTGATGTTAAGATTAATCTGCCTCAAACTATTTTAATTATCTAAAGAAGTCCATTGTAATCTCCAGAAGTTGAAACAAGTCCTTCATACCTTATGGAAGAGTTCTATTGGACTATTCTATAAAGCAAATTTGTTTGGATTGATTCGAATAAATGGACCATAAAATGCTCTTGCATAAGAAATATGTGAATTATTTGGATCATATTAAGAAGTGTCTAGTCTCACCTTCCTTGTTTGTTATGTTCTATTTTCATTGTAATATCTTAATCATCAATGAAAAGTTGTTTCATTTGTGCTTAAAATACTTAGATTTTTAATAACTTTTTGATTATAACAAAAGGGGGGAGAAAATAGTGATGATTTTAATACATACCTATATCTATGAAATCACATTTCTTACATTCTAACAAGACAAAATTATATATGAAAACTGTTTAGAATGTCTTTTCAGGAACATTGTGCGCATCTCTGACAAATCAAGTTCTGGTACAAAACTTCTAATGTTTCAAATGTTCTGAAAGAATTGAAAATTTGATAAGCTGAAAGGTTAAATCAATAATTTATAATCAGATTCAGAAAGGATAACAATGCTTTGATACTCTAAAATATCATAGGTTGATGATTCAAGGAGAGATTATTTATCCCAGGGTGAGTCGTCCAACTTAGGGGGAGTTTTCTTAAACTCTTATATTCTTTTTATGATTTCACCTTGTAAAATTGTTCTATCAAAATACATGGTTTTGTCATCATAAAAAAGAGGGAGATTATTAGAACAAGATTTGTGTCTACAATATAATCTCGATTTTTTATGATAACAACACATATATTTGATGAGAAACAGTTTTAGTTTGTAATAGTTTCATTAAGTATGCAGATATCAAGATTTTGGATAGTCTTTCTAAAGATATCATTAGAAACACCATTGCACTCATCAGAAGAACTATTGTGACCATTTCTAAAGAAAAATCAACAGTTCTAAGTGTTGTACTCCAATTTTTGCCCCTGATATTCATCTATCATCTCATACCATCACAACACAACCAGATCACAAACTAGGGTTTGAGGTTTTTCTCCTATTGCGTCCAATCTTTAAGTTTGCTCTTGAGGAATCTCCAAGCACCTTAGTTGTGTATTTTGTATATGTGTTGTTGACTAACTTCTAATCAAAATACAAAAATATTTGTCTTTGTCTTTGTATATTTGTGTTTTGTAGGTACCGAGTCAAAGCATCTAGGTTTTCCGGTATTATTTCCCTAAAATCTTTATTTGCAAAGGAAAATAATTAAAAATTTTCATTTTTTCACTGTACAATCGATTGCTCTTTGAGTGCAATCGATTGCACAAAGTGCATTTCGTGCAATATTTGAAAAATAACATTGATGCAATCGATTGCTCCCAGAGTGCAATCGATTGCACAAAGTGAAATTTTGAAAAATCAGCAGTTTCAAGCTTGTCATTTTTTTGGCTCCAATTTTTCTTCATTTTTTGAAAGATATATCATTAATTCAAATTTTGGCTCCAAGATTCAATTACCAAGCCTAATTTCATTTCCCAAACCAAACTCCAAACCACCACTAATCCCAAGCCTAAACTCTATAAATAGAGCCTTCATTTCATTCAAATCTCAAGCTTTTGATAGCCAAATTCACCTTGCTAAAAAATATCTCAATTCCCTCCATCTACCAAATTCACTCAAAGCTCCATTTTCAAAAAAAAGTTAGTAAGCTTTATATTGAAGCTTTCTAATCTTTGAGCTAAACCTTCATCCAAACACTTTTTCTTTATCAATTCTCTACATTCATGCTTGGGAAATTGATTCTTGGGGCTGAATTGAAGCAAATTCTTGAAGTTGTTTTGATAATTCTCTAGATCTACCTTTGGTAAGTTGGATTCTTCATCTTTCACAATGCGATCTCTTGTTGATATTTGGATTTGATTCATTGAGCATTGTTTTGTGATTCCATTGGTGCTATTTTCTCATAATTTGATGGAATTTTCGTGCTCAATTAAATTCATGATCATAAGGTGTTTGATGTAAAGTTTGAACAAGAATTTGGCCTTTTGAAATGCTGATTTGCTATTTTTCACAGGGTGCAATCGATTGCTCTCAAAGTGCGATCAATTATCACAGAAAGAATTCACGTATTTTTTGGAAAAAAAACACTGATGCAATCGATTGCTTTCAGAGTGCAATCGATTGTAATAGAACAAAAATGCATTTTCTGCCTTGTTTTGGGATTGTTTTGATCCATCTCTCTTTTTCTACTCACTCCTTTTGATTTTTGATTTAAATTGCAATTTTAAATATCTAATTTCTCTTTAAATTCAATAGACTTTGGGTGTACATGAAGTTGGGTAAATTTTCATTAATTCAAATCTACCTAAGAGTGAATTATTTAATTCATTTTTGGTGATTTGGATTAATGATATGTTTAGTACTTTAATCCATCGAGATGAGTGATTGAATTTAAATATGAAAGAAATTTAAGGTAGTGATCCAAATTAGCTTATCATTCCCCTCCCTCTTCATCTTATCTATTTACTTTTTATTTGTGCTACATGTTAAGGGATGATGATCTCTATATCATTTATCCAAATATGAATTACATAGATTGATATTGAACAGCCTCAAAATAGGTGCAACTTCTATATAAGTCCACTTACGATTGCTGAACATAGCGCTAAATTTTGTCCCGATTTGAGAAAATGATCATTCGTGGCCCAGATCTATATTTGCAAGCCCAAGTATGTTAATTTGAACCCTTTGATCCAATAACCTTGAGATTCATTGTTAGGAGGCTTTGGTTCTACCAATCCCCAATGGATCTTCATCAATTTTGGTTAACGTGGTTCACTTAAACATAATTGATATTTAAATGTTGCTTTGAGGATTCTTAAATGGATGATATACTTGACAAAAAGCAAATGCAACTTGTTGTTTAGAGGCTTTGGTTCTACCAATCCACTAATGAGTTCCAAATGCAAGTTTCAAGATGGTCATCCAACTAACCATTAACTTCTAACAGTTGACTTTATTTTATGCTTTTATCTTATTCCATTTACTTTATGCACCATTTATTTTAGCATTTACATTTCATGTTATTTTTATCTTTGCTCACTTAAGCATTTACTTTTATGCCATTTTTATTTTTCTCACTTGAGCTTTCCTCTTCCTTTTGAAGATACTTAATAATCAACATGAACCATAAAAAACTTTAATGATACTTGGTCTATTTGGTTACTATCCTTGGCATTTTGGAGTACTGGACTTCTTGGACTTAGGATTAGAGACCTTGATCATGTGTTGGAGACCTTGTGACCTTAATTGATATTTTGTCTGGAGTTCTTGAGGTTTACCTCAAGACATTGGGTTGTTTGTTTGTTTTGTGTGCAGGTTATTGTGATTACCTACTTTGTCTAATCTGGAATTCACCTCTATACAGCCGTTACTCTGCCCAATTTTTGTGAAGACTGAATACATTTGAATTTTGGTCTCCTCAAGAGGTTTAGTATCCTTGCATGGTTTCCAATCTAAAGAATGGGAATTTTATCTTGACTCATAATGTCAAGTATTGACTTCTTGTTGGGTAGATTGATCTTCTCCCTAGCTTTTACCTTATACTTTAGGATAGTCCATTCATCTCCTCTCATCTTCTTTAATTTCAAAAATCTTATCCCTCCTTTTGAAAACTCTTCTTGTTTCTAAACTTGAACTACTTTTATAATAAACTTGGACTTAGGTCCATGCATTTTCAAAACATTTTCTTAAACAAACTTTAATCAACTTAATAATACCTTGACGTTTTTGTGAGAAGACTAAAAGTCAACCAATCTCATTCAAATTATTTTGGCACTTTGGCTTTTACTTTAAAACTTTTCTCAAAATATTAGACTCTTGTCAATCCTTGTAGTGATGCAAACAAATATACTTCTACAATATATAGTGAAGAGAGATATTTTCCACTTGGGTGTTGAGTGAGGCATTGTTGATTTTAAAATCCAAGCTATATCCTCCACTTTGAGATGATGCAAATTCTCCTTTCTCATGATTGTGGGTAGTAAGTATGTTTTCCACACGGATAATGACGATGATGTCTTAACTCATAAAATTAACCAACATACTTGTGTTTTAAAAATTTTAAAGAGTAACTACGTGTACCCTGATCCCCTATTGCACGGAAGGTGGTACTTAGGCACTAAAGGTTCACAACCGCGGCGGGTGCAAAAATCATAAAAAATACTTCTTTTCTCATCACCATCATCTATTTTTATACAACATTTTATAGCCAAAATATACAGATTTTACAATGTGGTTCCTGCGGAGTACCGTAGATGTTTAGGGTGCGAATACCTTCCTTTTGCATAACCAACCCCCTTACCTTGAATCTTTCCCCCCTCTTTTGGGTTATTCGCTCTTTTCCCATTCCTTTGGAAACAACAAAGTGCGATGGTATTTTTATTTTGATCTATATAAGTCAAGTCAATCAAATGGCTTAGTCTTAAACATTTCTACCACTACAGAAAAAATGGCGACTTCAATGGGGAAAGATTGACCTCTTGCTGGTCCATCCCTAAGTGGGTTAAACCTATCTTTGTTTATATTTTTATATGTGTTATTGTTGTTTATATGTATATGTTGTATATATGTTTGTCTGGATTTTCCTGGTTTTCAGGGTGCTTGGTGATTTCACATAAGTCCTATACCCGAACTTGGGCAAACTTAAGATAGTACGGGCGGTACATTCATGTTAACTTTGAGGGAGTAATCCCAAAAAAGGAGACATGAGATCCCCCACTCAGTGGAGGCACCTTTGAATGTAGTGTCATTTACCGAGTAATCGGGAAGACCTGCTGCTTTTGACCTGGGATCCTGCTGAAGATGAGGACCGTAGATTACCTAACCCATCTTGGCCTTTTAGGTGTAGTGCGAAAGCTATGACGGAGTAATCTGGAAATAGTTATCACGTGATACTACGCTCAGACGAGTTTTTCTTGAGAATATTACTAATTACCAAGTTAATTTGGAAGTTGGTAAAATCTGAAGGAAGGATGTAGACTCTGGGAACCTCTAGAACCTTGTTCGGCAGGTGATAAATTTTAGACCACACCTTATGGGTGATACCTTCGACCTAATGCTCGTGATTTTGAACCTATGAACCTTATTCTTGTGATCTTGTGTGTGATTGTTACATCATGCATCCATGCACTCATAAGCATCTTTTGAAGAAATTTTATTTCAAGGGACTTAAAAGTTGACCATTTGTGAATATCTCAGGTACTTTTTGACTATGGATTATGGAAAAAGAAAGACCGAAAAATACAGTTTCAAATATCCCAAGATAGATGAGTTGATCAGTCTAATTCCCGAGATTGAGTGTTCTGCAGATTTTCGGAGGAAGTATGGGTCCATTATTTCTCTCATGAAGCTTAGGATAAAAGAGGGTATTCTCTCGACCTTGGTCCGGTTCTATGACCCGATGTATCAATGTTTTACTTTCCCTAACTATCAGTTGATGCCTACACTAGAGGAGTATTCTTACCTGCTGGGTTTGCCTATTATCGATTCTATTCCTTTTACTGGTTTGGAGGGAGAGCCATAACCACATGAGATTGCTGCTTTGATCCATCTGGGGAAGTCTGAAGTTGAAGCCCACATGACTACTAAAGGAGGGATTAGAGTGTTACCAGCCCAGTTCTTATTGGAGAAAGCTTGTTACTTTTCCAGGATGAAGAGTACAATCGCTTTTGAGGCCATTTTTGCTTTACTTGCTTACGGGTTGTTCTTATTTCCTAATGTGGACAGATTTGTCGACATTAATGGCATCAGGATCTTCATGATTGGAAACCCAATTCCTACGTTGTTAGATGTATTTATTACTCTATTCATCTTCGAGATTCTTATCATGAGGGGGTTATTATCTGTTGCACGCCTTTGTTGTACCAGTGGTTTACTTCTCATTTGCCTCAGTCTGATGCTTTCTGGGATGTTAGGAAGGAACCCCATTGGGCTCCTAAGATCATGGCACTTACTCACTCAGATATTGTTTGGTATCATCAGGCTTACCATGATGTAGAGATTGTCGACAGTTGTGGTAGCTTCCCCAATGTACCTCTTCTTGGTACAAAGGGAAGAATTAACTATAACTCTGATCTTGCAAGACGATAACTTGAATATCCGATGAGGGATAAACCAAATAGTATTTGTGATCAGTGGATTTAGAACTGACTGTTTAACGCTGGTTCGCGAAATGTCGCGGAACCAAGATTCGCCACCGTCTTTTATTTTCTCCAACATGGACAGAACAAAAGCACAGCAAAATTCCTTATGAGATTGTCTCTCGGTTCGGGAGGTAGATTTATAGAAAGGGAAGGTGTTAGCACCCTTTCTATCCATGGTTATCCATGGGCTCTTAGATATTTTCTCTTATGTTTTCAAAAATGTTTGCTTCTCTTGTGTTTGTGTTTGAAAAAGTTTCATTGAAAGTTTTCTGAATAACTCTTGTATCAGTCCTCAAGAGTGTTTTGAAAAATTGTTTTGAAACCTTTTTTGAAAGTGTCGGTGTGAAAAGAGTTTTGATTTGTTTTTGAATAGAGCAAGTATCTATGAGTCATCTACCTACCCTAAGGAATTAGGCTGTGTAAATGTCCTTAAGGTAGTACCATCCCACCATTGAGAGGTAGGTAGCACCACCGTTGGAGGTGTTCGGGTCAATTCGAGTTTAGGGACAGTGTGGTCACCGAAGCAACAGTAGGACACCTTAGAAGCTACCCTTATGTCCTTGATCCTTTTTTAATCCGAGACAACCGTTTCGAGGCAACTATTCTGAGGAAACTGTTTCGAGGCAACCGTTTCGAGGCAACTGGATCATGGACATAAGGACTTACTAAAACGTCCTATACTTGACGACCACGTTTCGAAGGCAACAGGTGAGGCGTACCCTAAGAGTGGTGTGTGTATTTGTGTGTTATTTTCAGTTTAACAGTTATCTTTGATCATGGCATTTGTGAGCTACGCTTGTTTTTAATTAACCATACAGTCTTTCATACAAAGTTAGCAGTTTAAGAGTGCGGAAAATAAAAGCGGAAAGATAAAAAACTACGCTATTACAAGGCGCGGGTCTATACATCGCCAAAGTACAAAGACCCGTTTGATAAAAATGTGGAAAGTAAAAAAGGAAAGCGATAAACCTAATTACTATTACATCCTTGAGCAGTTACATAATATTCAAAAGAAAATAATGCGCGAGAAGAAATTAAAATTGAATGTCCGAGGGTTTTGACCCTTTTGAGAAATTAAATTAAATTAAGACTTGATTAATTATTTAATTAAAGAAAAGAAATTGTTTTTTATGTTTTTTGTATTCATGATAATAAAGAAAATTAAAATCAAGAGAAACCCTAATTCTAAGTTATTTTAATTATTAATGAAAAATATCAAAGTTAACCTAATTTAAGCTAATTAATTATTTACATATTTATTTACAAAAATTAATGATAATTAATAATAATGATAAATAATGATGATTAATAATTAATTAAAAAAAAGATGAAAATGTCAAAAAAACCTAATTCTAGATATTTTTTATTTATTAAGAAAAAGTGTTAAAATTAAAACCTAATTTAAACTAGATTAATTGTTAGAGTTTATTTACAAAAAATAAATTAATGAGTAAATTAATAAATAATTAAACATATTTTTGTATCTTGATTTTCTGATTTTATTATGAAAAGAAAATTATTTTAAGTGAATCAAATAAAAATAAGTAAGAAAATTAGAAAAAGAAAAGAAAATAGAATTGAAAAATATACAAACCAAGGGGGTATCAGGCCCAGAATGGAGGTTTTTTGAAGTAATTTTGGCCCAAGATACAAGGCCTTATTTGACTTTTCTGATCTGGCGTGTGAGGCTTGACTGAGGTACACCCTGGAATTCACGTTCTGGCCTTCAGATTGTACCTTGAAGCCACTTGGCAGGCTAGCGTATGAGTGTGTATGGTGGAACGTTGGGAGTACGCTGCATGTGAACACGTTAAGACAAAAATTATTAAACATATGGGGGGACCTGGGAATCGAACCCAGGTCCCAATGCCTGCAGTACACGTCCCTTGCCAATTGATTTATTGCGTTCGTTTGTATATAATATAAAAAAGAAACATAATATATAAAATATGCCCATTTGTTGGCTGAAGATTTTGATAATATTATTGGAAGCCAAATGAATTAAACGTTTCGATCGAAATGAAGTAAAGCGTCATGTTTCGAAGTAGCAGAAGCAGTGTTTCGAATAAGCATGTCAAAGTTGGAGCTTCGAGTGGCAATTATGGGAACATATCTAAAGAAGTCTCGAAATAACAACAAGGTTGTGTCTAGGAAGTGCGTTCGAAACGGAGAAATACCAAAGCATTTGAAATTCAAATGGAAGCGGGACATTCGAAGTTTGAAATTTATGTGCTGGAGCATTTGGAGACACGTGGAAAGAAGAAAGAGGCATTGTTCTGCATGTTCTGAACGTGGCATAATCCTATAGCAAGACCGTTATGGTCGAATTAGTATAAATAGAAGTCTTAGTATTAGGATTTCGTGTGTCATATCTATTGTACTAAATACTCAGTAACATTCAAACTACCACATGGCAAGGGAAACGAATGCAAGAGCAATGTACGTATGATAGCACCATATATTTCTGATTTAATGAAAACCTTTTACCATTTCCATCACTTTCCTTTATCTTTCTGTCAAACACCTATACAACATTCAAATATCAACCATGAATATATGTTCGATCATGAGAGTAACCCTAATGACCAAGGAATCCTAGGATCAATCTAGTCGATCCTGTGAGTTACCAGAGGAATTGAATAACAGTCAGAAAGATTATTCGATAGTTTGGAAGACTAGCGGTTGTTTACCAGAAATCACTGGAAACAAATTGGCACACCCGGTGGGACCAATAATTGGATATTAGAAATAAAGATTGTTGAGACATAACCATTATAAAAACATTGGAACCTAAGAAGTTTGCTGTTTTATGAACCTGAGAAGTGCTAAAATAACCAACAGCAACCAACCTTTATCCAGAAGAAAACGTTTGGACAAAATATCTAATTCTGACAATCAACAAGGGGAACAAAATGCCCCACATACAACAGGCACTAATGTGTCCACTTCGATCGGGACATCTAACGTGATCCCTTCGAATGTACAGTCTGTTGCATCTTCAACCAGTAATGTAGCCACCAATGGAGTAAGTGGCATATCAACTAATAGTTCGATCTTAGGAAATATCGGAACCATTGGTTACCCTGGGGGATTCGTTCCACCATCAGGGACACAATCCCATTTCGCCACTCCATTAACTAGACCACCCGGCTTCGATGGGAATAGAACCAGGAATTCCTCTTATGGAATGCCAACATCTTTTATGGCAGGTTTACACAATTCCACATCGAATTCATCCCCACAACTAGGGTCTGGGTCTGGGGCGAATCAGTTTATGACAAATAATCAAGGGTCAGTGGGTTATAGCACAATGCCTATTTTAACCACAGAAAACCAGTTGGCTTTTAGAAAATTGATGGATGACAGTAACCATAATATGATAGGGGTGTTAGCACAAACCATGCAGGAGATATTTGCCCCAATAGTGCAAAATGTGACTGTGACAAATAGGGAAAACGCTGACAACATGAGTCGAATAGCAGATTTCTTTGCTCCCCCAGAAAGGCATAGGCAGAATCAGGCGGGATTTCGAGCAAACATGTCTGTTATATAACAAATTGCTAACGACCCAATTTATAGACCACCCAGAGAAGAAGTTAACTTAGGGGCCAGGGCACCAAGGTTAGAAGCCCCAATAATCCCAAGCCCATAAAGAGAAATTATGGAACCAGGGGCAAGGGTCGAAAGGCTAGAAGCCCCAGAGTTTCGAGAAGAACAACCTAGGGGAGTTGTCTTGGTTGGTCGAAATCAAGATGCCGATGCTGTCGTTCATAGAATTCGAAACGATAACATCTTGGCAGAAAACAATATAACCACCATGATAGAGAGAGTCATAGCCCAGAATGGCCTCAACACAGGAATGAGAAGGCCAAATTATGCTTCTCCTATATTGGATTGCATAATGCATACTGATTTACCAAGGGGATATAAAGTCCCTAAATTTACAAAGTTCGTTGGGGATACCAACGAGTCAACAGTCGAACACATAGCGAGATATCTAACCGAAGCAGGAGATATAGCCAATAATGAAGATCTCAGGATCAAATACTTCCCAAGTTCCTTGACTAAAAACGCCTTCACATGGTTTACCACTTTGCCTCCTGGGTCCATTGATACTTGGGCTCTCTTGGAGAGATTATTCCATGAACAATTTTACATGGGACAGTCGAAAATAAGCTTGAAGGAATTGGCCAGTGTTAAGAGAAAGTTCACCGAACCCATAGATGATTATCTGAATAGATTTAGGCTTTTGAAATCCAGATGTTACACAGTAGTGCCTGAACATGAGTTAGTCGAAATGGCCGCTGGTGGCTTGGATTATTCTATTCGAAAGAAACTAGACACTCAATATTTAAGGGATATGGCTCAGTTAGCCGATAGGGTTCGACAGGTCGAAAGGCTAAAGGCCGAAAAAGCCAGAGTCTTTAAGAATAGCAAGAAAGAAAGGATTTCCTATGTTGGGACTGAGGAAGCAGAAGAATATCCTGAATTCGAATTCGAAGAGGTCGAAATCGACCTCGCTGAATTAAAACAGGCTCCACCTTATTCCTGCAAATTATTGGTTCCCACAAAAGGGAAAGACATTGTTGAAAATGAGAAAAGTGACAAATTCCCAAAGAAGGTTTATACCTTTGATGTCACTAAATGTGACGAGATTTTTGACTTACTTGTCAAAGATGGCCAACTAATTGTGCCATCAAATGTCAAAATACCTCCTTTGGATCAGAGAAAGAAGAGAGGATTTTGCAAATATCATAGTTTCCTAGGCCACAAAACCTCACAATGTTTTCTTTTCAGGGACCTAATTCAAAACGCGATCAAAGATGGCAGACTAAAGTTTGCTGATAAGGTGAAGATGAAAGTGGACGAAGATCCCTTGGACGTCGCAGACACCAACTACTCCAAGCCTGCGTGCATTGGAGAGATCAACATGGTGGAAACTGATTAGAGCAACGCCCTAACAGGAGAGAAGGGTACTGAAACTGAAAACTGGGTGATGGTCGAAGTCAATAAGGAGGTCACTGAAGACATCCAGAATACGCCAGAGACTTCGATTGCCGCACCTGTAGCTGTTGCAAGAGAAACCCAGGCTACTGAAGGCCAGGGAAATCAAAACCAAGAACTAACACAAGTCACTGAAGGCTTGAGGCTGGAATTGGAGAAAGTCCAAATCACGAAGCCAATTTCCCCTCAGAAGGAAATATGGGACACTCTAGGGGAACCCAGTGGAAAATTTGACTATTTGGTCAAATATTCTGCCCCAGAGAGTTCGAAGGTTCAGATTAAGGATATAAAGCCCACAGGATGGGGCGATGATGAAGCTAAGGGGGAAGATGTTGAAATAAATATGGTGGATATGGAAAGGCCTCGCTCTGAGATGGAGGAAGTAGAAAAATACTTAGAAAAAGAAAAGTATAGAATGGAGGATAATCATACTGGAGATGCTACTCTCAAGGATTACCTCATGACATGCCACAAAGGAGATTCAGGCATGATATTGTGCCCTAGGTGCAGCATCCTCTGCAATCAAAGAATCGTTGCGAATTTCGAAAGGGTACAGAGGACTCGAACTGGCAACAAATGGCGCCAGGATAACCAGCTTTTTAGGTGTTATCCCAAGGCTGGAGAAAGTTTGCTGGAATTTGTGTTTCGCTGCTACAAAGGGGCAACCAAGTGCCTGATTTGCCCAAGGTGTTCTGCTGTGTATGACCAAAGCATGGCCAGAGCCTTCGAAACGATTCCCTTCGCCCCTTGCTGGAACCATTAAGAAGCTGTCCAGATGGGCCCACGTTTCGACAGCAGACACAAACAGCGAAGGCCTGATAGCCCTCACCCCAAGGCTGCTCGAAGAGTGACTTTCAAACTCCCTGCTGAAGTGCCAACTGATAGATGGTTACAGGTCAGAAATGACAAAGGCAAAGATAGATGGAGAAACGCCGAACGAAATACACGCCATGCTATGACATACAGGAGGCAATTCAACACAGCAAAAAGGGAGGAGGTGAGATTAGAAAACTACAAAGGAAGGAACCCCATGTCAAGATCCCAGTGGCGCAGACAGCAAAGGATTCGAAAGGCTGAGAGGGAAGTTGTGGCAAACAAAGGGGTTACTTCAACAAAGAACCAAGGTGAATCTAGCACCAATAAACCAAAGAATCAAACTGAAGACAAACCTCCAGTCAATAGGAGGCTTTTCTCTGAAGTACAACGCGATGAACCAAAGGAATACACTCCAGGCCCAGAAGAGGACGAAGATATGATAACAGATAACTTCGAATCGGAGGGGGAGTCTTCATTCAACCTGAACTGTAACGTGGTGTCTGTGCTTCCCTGCGAATTTGGGCAGGAAACCGAAATCGATGAATATGAGGAGGAAGACACCACAGATTTGATGAAACATAGGCCTGTGTGCTACTATGTGATGGACAATGGGGTTGTTGAGGAACAAAATGCGTTCTTCAAACGTCCAGAACCTGCTATGAAGAACCATCTCAAGCCACTTTTTATTCGAGCGAAAGTTGGTGTCCATGGTGTGAACAAAGTTCTAGTGGATGGGGGTGCTGCAGTCAATTTGATACCCCATTTCATGCTAAAAAGATTAGAGATCCGCGAAGGAGACATCAAGCCCCATAATATGGTTCTGTCCAATTATGAGGGAAAAGTGGGCAAAACACTGGGAGTGGTCCAGTTGGAATTGACAATAGGCTCAAGCTGTAGGCCCACCATGTTTATGGTGATCGAAGCCAAGGCCAACTATAACTTATTGCTGGGAAGGGAGTGGATCCATGGCGTGGGGGCAGTTCCTTCGTCAATGCACCAGCGACTAGTTCTGTGGAGAGATGATGGAATCGTGGAAAACATCGAAGCAGACCAGAGTTACTTTATGTCAACAGTCAATTTAGTTGACAAGAGGGACTATGATAAAAATCTGGCAAAGATTGCTCCGTGTGTTCCAAATGATGAGATTAATGAAACCAGAAACGCCCACTACTACATGACCCTTCGCCATGATGGCCTTTACTGGGATAGAACAATAATCAGTGAAGAAGATGGAGTCGAAAGCACCATACAAAAACGGCCAGCGGGCTGGGATTTCGACAACCTTATCCATGACTGAGTCCATCTTTTTCGAAAGGATTTCGGCCTATATGGCTGAGAACGAATCAAAAGCGGCCTTAGAGGCTGAAATAAATAAATCAACTATAAAGATGAACGAAGTAAGTGGGGATGGTTCGAAATGCTCACCCTTCGAAGAGTTTGAGATGGATCAAAGGTTGGATGCCATATATGATAAAGAACCCTTAGGCTTCGAAAGGGACCCCATAAACTCATGTGCCAAAATGTTGGCACAAGATCCACTCGAAGAAGTCAACTTAGGGGATGAAAAAACGAAAAGAATAACCTACATAAGTGCAAAACTTAGTCCAGGCCTCAAGAAAGAAGTAATCGAAGTCCTCAAGGAAAACAAAGATTGCTTCGCATGGGATTATAACGAAATGCCTGGTTTAAAGAGGGAGTTGGTCGAACACAGACTGCCAATCAAAGATGGCAAGAGGCCCATCAAACAAACTCCCAGAAGATTCGCACCAGCGGTTCTCACAAAAATTAAAGCTGAGATCGAAAGATTGCTGCGTTGCAAATTCATCAGAACAACAAGGTACGTCGAATGGTTAGCAAACATAGTACCTGTCATTAAGAAAAATGGTTCTTTAAGAATTTGCATAGATTTTAGGGATTTAAACACTGCAACCCCTAAAGATGAATATCCCATGCCTGTGGCAGAAATGCTAGTAAATTCTGCTGCAGGGTTCGAATACTTGAGTATGTTAGATGGATACTCTGGGTATAATCAGATTTTCATTGCTGAAGAAGATGTTGCAAAGACAGCATTTCGTTGCCCAGGAGCCTTAGGCACCTACGAATGGGTGGTGATGCCTTTTGGTTTAAAGAACGCTGGGGCGACTTATCAAAGGGCAATGAATTCAATTTTTCATGATTTCATTGAAACCTTCATGCAGGTGTATATTGATGATATAGTCATCAAATTTATATCTGCAGAAACACATTTGCATCATTTGAGCCAATCATTCGAGCGAATGAGAAAACATGGCTTAAAGATGAATCCCCTTAAATGTGCATTTTTTGTGCAGGCTGGAGATTTTCTTGGTTTTGTGGTTCACAAGAAAGGGATTGAAATCAACCAGAACAAAACCAAAGCCATAATGGAGACGAAAGCACCTACGTCAAAAAGGGAATTGCAATCTCTGCTAGGGAAAATTAACTTCCTCAGAAGATTCATTTTGAACCTGAGTGGAAGAACCCAAGCTTTCTCTCCGCTACTTCGTCTAAAGCAAGGCCAAGCCTTCGAATGGAACGAAGCTCACCAGGAGGCATTTGACAGGATAAAAGAATACCTTTCTCAGCCTCCTATTTTGTCTCCACCTTCATGGGGGAAGCCCATGAGATTGTACATATCTGCCTCTGAAGTTAGTATAGGTAGTATGCTAGCACAAGAAGATAGCAATGGCATCGAAAGATCCATATACTATTTAAGTAGAGTGCTAAATGACGCAGAGACCAGATATAGCAATTTAGAAAAGCTATGTCTCTGTTTGTATTTCTCTTGTATGAAACTCAAGTATTATATAAAACCTGTTGATGTTTATGTTTCATCTCATTTCGATGTCATTAAACATATGCTTTCAAAACCAATAATGCATAGCAGAGTTGGTAAATGGGCTTTAGCCTTAACAGAATATTCTTTGACTTTCATGCCTTTAAAAGCTATGAAAGGTCAAGTGATTTCTGACTTCATTGTGGACCATTCTTTGGTTGAGCAGACTGTCATGAGTTACGTCGAAATGCAACCATGGAAATTGTACTTTGATGGTTCAACCCACAGGAATGGAAGTGGCGTTAAAGTCCTTTTGATTTCTCCTGAAGGAATTCCAACAAAATTCAAGTATAAATTAGATGGTCCTTGTTGCTCGAACAACGAAGCTGAGTATGAAGCGCTCATTGTTGGACTTGAAGCTTTGTTGGAATTGGGGGCAACCAGAGTCGAAATTAAAGGAGACTCTGAATTAGTGGTCAAACAAATCACAAAGGAATATAAGTGCATAAAGGAAAACTTAATGGTATACTTCGTCATAGTCAATAGGCTATTGAGGAAATTTGAATACATGGATATTCAACACATACCAAGAATAGAGAACCAAGAAGCAAATGACTTAGCGCAGTTGGCTTCGGGTTATAAAGTGTCTACCAAGAACTTTAAGGATTTGGTTGAATTAAGGGGTAGAGTTATGGCTACTAGATTCACACCATCGGATCTGGAAAGTATGAAATTGGGATATGCTGAGAAACAGGGATTCGAAATACTAGCCATAAATACTTTGTCAGATGCAGATTGGCAAAGTCCACTGAAGAGTTATTTAGCAGACCCAACTCTAAACGTGGACAGAAAGACAAAATACAGAGCATTGTCATATCTCCTCATGGGGAACGAATTGTTTAAAAAGACCCAAGAGGGTGTATTATTGAAATGCCTAGGAGAAAGTGAGGCATATTTAGCATTGTCTGAAGTCCATAATGGGGCATGTGGGGCACATCAAGCAGGCCATAAAATGAAATGGCTGTTATTTTGATACGGCTTGTATTGGCCTAGCATGCTCAAAGATTGCATAGACTTTGCTAAAGGATGTGAGGAATGTCAAAAACATGCAGGGATTCAACATGCCCCTGCAAGTGAGTTGCATTCGATCATCAAACCATGGCCATTTAGAGGATGGGCATTGGATTTGATAGGAGAAATAAATCCTGCTTCGTCCAAAGGACAGAAATACATCTTGGTGGGAATAGATTATTTTACCAAATGGATCGAAGCTATACCACTGATAGTTGCTGATCAAGAGGCTATTATTGAATTTATACAAAAGCACATTATCTATAGGTTCGGATTGCCAGAGAGCATAACCACAGACCAAGGCTCTGTGTTTACTGGTAGAAAGATGCAAGGATTTGCCCAAGAAATGGGGTTTAGATTGCTAACATCAACGCCATATTATGCTCAAGCAAACGGTCAAGTCGAAGCAGCAAATAAAGTAATAATAGGATTAATCAAGAAGCATATTGGCAAAAAGCCAAGAAACTGGCACAAAACTCTGGACCAAATATTATGGGCTTGTAGAACATCTCCTAAGGAAGCTACTAACACTACGCCCTTCCAACTCACATTTGGTCATGATGCAGTATTGCCAGTGGAAATTCATCTACAATCAGTTCGAATTCAGAAACAAAACGAAATCCCAGCTGCATTATATTGGGAAATGATGATGAATGAATTAGTTGAGTTGGACGAAATTAGATTACATGCATTGGAAGTCTTGATGAGACAAAAAGAAAGAGTGGCCAGAACATACAACAAAAGGGTGAAGAAAAAAGTATTCGCTATTAATGACTTAGTTTGGAGAGTCATATTGCCTATGGACAAGAAGAATAAAGCATTAGGTAAATGGTCACCTCATTGGGAAGGACCTTTTCGAATATTAAAAGTATTCTTAAACAATGCATATGAAATCGAAGAACTCGTGGATGATAAACGTATCCTAAAGGTTAATGGGAAATATTTAAAGAAATATAAGCCACGCCTGCAGGAGATTCGAATAATAACAATGTAACCAAGATGTTATAAAAGGCCAAAATGGCAAGATAAAATGCCAAAATGGCGTTGTTCGAATATTACATATAAGAAACCAAAATTATAGTCAAATAAACATCAAAATCTAGAAATAAGAGTTATTTTTCAATCGATTGAAAGTGCTTCGAAATGATTCAAGCTTCTGCTGAGCGAACCGCCTGGCTCCTTCCAAGGTTGCCACTTCTCCTTTAAGTTGTTCTGCAGTCTCCATTTCTGCAAGCCCCTGGTTGAGAAGCTCTTCGAATTGGTTACCAACAGTATTGGTTTCGAAGACTATTTGTTGTTCTTTAGCCTCCTTAACCTTCTGTTGAAGTTCCAGAATCTGCCTTTCCCAAAGAAGTATGGACTCAGCTCGAGCCTCATAATCAGTTTTCGCCTGCTTCAGATGCATAGCTTGATCCTCAGCTTCTTGAGAAAGTTTCGAAGCTTGTTCATAAGCAGCATCCATGGCAATGCGTTTCTCTTGGACCTTCTTGGCAGCAGATTCGTCTTGGAGAAGGTAACCAGTTACGTTGTCCAGCAAAGCCTGAAGATCAAACAAGAGAGTACTAACTGGCAAGGAGCAGGTAGAAAGATTGACCTTTATAAGCAGCTCCTTCATAGTATAGCAAGCAGTACTATCTTGCTTGAGCACTTCGAATATATCCACATTGAGAATTGTTTTCCTAATTTTATTAAGAAGAACAATTCTTCTATCTGTGGGAAGAGGATAACTGGTCGAACTTGTGCCAGCCCTAGCAAGTGGGACGTCCCTCTGAGCCAACTTTGCCTTCATGTACCCAATAGGGTCATTTCGTCTCAGAAGTGCCAGTTCCTCGTCAGTCATTCGAGACAAAGAGGATTGAGGGAGTTCCACACGTAGGGGAGCCACGTCCATTTCAACCTCCATGGGTTCGTTGGCTGCATTACCATCCCCTTCATTCGTTTCGTGCTCTTGGTCTTCTTCATCCTCATCCAAGTCCACCACTTCGATGCCTTCCCTTTCACTGCTATTTGCGTTAGACTCCGTCCCAGCAGTCGAACCGTCATTGGCATTCTCCTCCTCAGATTCTTCATCTGCAGATTCTTCGTCTCTTTGCCCAGAATCAGTTTTCTCTCCTTCAGTTTGAGTGTCCTTTGGGTCCTCTTGAAGAGTTTCAAGAGGGGACTTTTGAAGATAAGCTCTTTGCAAATCCTCTGCAGATGTTTGAAGTGGTGTTTCGTTTGTCTCTTTCAGAGGAATGGAGGTACCTTGATCATCCTGCTGTTCAGAAGTTCCAGTCAGAACCGCCATATTAGACGAACCTTTATTCTGAACGAGGTTGCTGGACTCTCCTTGAGGAGAGGAGTTGAGTGGAGCAGCAGCTTTGGATGGTGAGTTCGAAGTAGTGGAAGCTGGATTCAAGATGTTCTGCAAGGAGCAAAAGAATGTTAAAAAACATTCACCAAGGTAATAAGAAGTTATTATTGTTAAAAAGATTTAAAGGTTCAATTTACCTGTGGACTCTCGGAGGAGAGGTTACTAGCTATACGTTCCAACATTGTGTTGGAGGTCGAAGGTGGGTTTTTGGATTTGGGTGAGGGAGCAGCATCCCTGGAATCAAGTCCAGAGACACTAGTTAGAACGGTACTTTTCGAAATATCTTTCTTTGGCTTCTTCTTCGAAGTAGTTGTTAAGTTTCCTCCAGCCTTGGGATCTTCCCCAGTGGCGCTTGATTTCCGCTTCTTGGGAGTAGTAGGAGGAAGCTTGTTGGTCTGAAAGGATTTAAACAAAGAGTTAGATGCAAATCATAAAACATGAGTGAATTCGAAACATCAAGGCTAAGTGATTACCGTTGGAGTTGGAACATTGGTTGTTGTTGGTATTATTGTTGTTGTGGTTGCAGCAGTAGTGGTTGTTTCGGGTGGAATCACTTTGTCAGTAGTTTCGATGGAGGCTTGAGAGGCACTCCCTTCTTTCGACTTCGAGGCAGCTGTCTTTATCCTGATGGCTGAAAATCGAAACAATTAAAGCAAAGGTTAAAGATATGGAAAATAAAAGACGTTTGGGATTTTCCCAAGCATTCGCACCTGTGCCTTGATCAGATTTAATTGACATGGCAGAAAGGTCGTATCGAAGGTGTCCTGGGAAATCATGAAGCCAATGTCGAGCCCATGTCACAGTCTCAGATGGCTTTGGTTTCCTTTGAAGATGTTTGAACATCTCTTTGCAAGTGAACCACCAAGGATATGGGGGAAACCAAGCCAGAGCCAGTTCTGAGGTAGGTAATCTGGGAAATTTAGGTGGATGCATTTCGAATGCCAACCTATACCTATCCTCAGGTGACAACCCTGAAGGAAGTTTTAACTTAGAAACTTTTTGTTTAAATTTTTCCTTCAAGGTCTCAGCCGCTTGATGCACAGTGGAGTCCAAGCGTGTGGGGTCATAAGTAGTTTCAAAATAATTTTGGAAAGCTTTAATCTCTTTGGCATGAGTAAACATACCTTTCTTTGCTGGTACCTGCACATCGAAGGCATCAATTAGTTTCTGTTGAATTGTAAGTGTATCGAACATATAAGTTTGATAAAACTTGGTCCACCATTCCAGAAACCCTTTAGCTGTGAGATGGGTAGGTTCGAAGGTTATCAGCTCAAACTGGGCAAAGCCTTGATATTGTTCTTGCTGTATTTTGGCTTCCCGTGCCTTGAAAGTTCGCCCAGAAGTAATGGCGCTCTCAGTGTGGAATAAAGGTTCAGGAATGAGTTGACATAAGCCAAACTGTCTCGAAACAAAATTTGGCTGGTAAGCAAAAAGAAAAATCTGGTTCTTAGCTGGAGTTATTCTTGAAGAAATGAGTCTAGGTAGCAAAAAGGCTCTCCATACATCCTGAATCTCCTTGCTCTTGATAGCCTCTGAGAGAGCCATGGTGAACCAAGAAGGTCCATGAGCCCTCGAAGCAAAAGGCGCCATGCTCTCTTCGAACTTGTCCCTTTTGGAGAATATCATGATGTACTTCGAGAATTGGACTTTGAAGTCATCTTTGTCATCATTTGGAGTTAATCTTCGAAGCCTAGTGCCTTCGACTATCCTATCATTTATCTCAGGATCTTGCTCATCAATGGTGTTGGCGGTTGACAAGGAGGGTTCGAACATGGCATTTAGCCATAGTTGAAGCAACCAAAAAGGGCCAGCCAACAGAATATTCTTGGAGGTATGGGATTTGAGGCTCGAAACAGCTGACCTTAGACTTTCATAAAGGTCAACTAAGAGCAGTTCACTTAGGTACACTTTTCGATTTTCATGCAAGTCCCTAACTAGAGAAATGAACCTACTAGCTACCTGTAGGGATCTACTGCAGAAAACATATCTTAACAGCCACAGGGTTAAGAAAGCAATGTGTTCTACGTCAGACACACTGTCCCCCTCAGCATGGTAATGACTGATAAACTTGGAAAAACTTGCTAGCTTGACTTCGAAGTCAATTATGCTTGAATGTTCTTCGTTGTCGGGTATATAAGTTTCTCCTACTGGCGATAGCCCAGTGATGGCCGCTATGTCAAAGAAGGTTGGGGTGATCATTCCACCTGGGAGATGGAAGGTGTTATAGGTACTGTCCCAGAAATAGAGGGATGCGAATAGCAGAGGGTGGCTGTAGGTGAAACCAGGCTTCGATAGCTTAATCAGGTTATAGATACCTAATTCTTCCCATTGCTGGGATTTCTTAGCTTCTACTTTCTTGAACCAATTTTGATAAGCGATATCAGAGGTGGGGCAAGATCGAAATGGCTTAAAATTACTTTTTACATAATCCAATACAAAGGGGTCCTTAGGAGGAACAGTTGGGTTTTCTAGGGTATTTGAACTAGAAGATTCTATTTCCTTAGGGGCGTCCATTTTGTTAAACAAGGGTTTAAAACTATAACAAACTGGGAAAATCGTCCTGGTGTCTTTTAATATTTCAAAAACCGTAAGAGGGCCATTTAAAGCTAACCTCTTACCAGCAACATTGGTAGGAATGAGTACCTGTGACGCATACATCATTTCTTTTTCCTTTGAAATCATCTGAGGGGCAAGAACGGATTGACCTTGGTGAGTGATGATTTTACTTTCCATGGTAGTTCCTGCAGTTTTTCCTTTCTTCTTGGAGACTTTGTTGAGTTGGGATGAAGTAGAAGAAGACATTTTTGAAAGATGTTGAAAGCTTGGGTTTTTTAACGAGAGAAGGAGGGTAAAAGATTTAGAGTGTGAAAAGAAAAGAAAAAGATTAAGTTGGTGATGTATTATAATGGGGAAGTTTAAGCATCCACTGAATAAGGGTGTGTGTTGCACCCCAAAATTTGCCCTCCCATATTCTTCAAAATTTGCCAAGTCATGCTTCAAAATCTCCCCAAGGGTTGCACAGTTCAAGGGCCTCCTAACAGTCAAAGATTAGGGTTTTGGTTCTGACAAAGAAAATGAAGTTTCCAATGGTCCAATCAAGTCCCACATGCCTACAAACATGGTCAAGCATCTTCATTCCAAGTTTCAAGACTTACAGCATAAAATTGCACAGTCAAAAACCCTAATTGCACTACAGTCAACTGTAGGGGCAAAATGGTCATTTGACAGTCAAAAGTTCAAATTTTTGGTCAACATCTCATTTTGAAGCCATAAACATCATTTGATCAATGCTTGATCATGATTCTCAAAGTTTGGCTCAAAAAGTCTCAAGATGCCAAAGTTTCCATATTTGGACAGTTGAAAAAGTCAACTGTAACTTGACCAAGGCATAACTTCCACATGGTTTATCAGAAAAATTCCATCCAAAGCTCATTTTGAAGAGAAAGACATTTCCTACAACTCCTCTTCATACTTCAAGTCCAAGAAATGCTCTCACAAAAAGTTATCAATTTCAACATTATAGGTCATTTTCAAAAGTCAACAAAAGGGACTTTAAGTCAAAGGCCATAACTTGAGGTTGGTAAATCAAAATTACATGGGACCAAAGACATTGGTTATAGGACTCAAAGACCTTTCCAAAATGTCCAAGAAAATGAGCAAAACTTAAAAATTGAGCAAGATATGACTTGTGGAAGTTGGGAAATTTTTGGATATTTTGAAAAGTCAACTTTGCTTCAAATGCCTTAAAAATGCTAATGGGCCTCTTTTTCTTCCAAAATCCATCATCCAAGGCATGTGCACGACCATTTGGCCCAAAGGGAAGTTATTCATCATTTTTATTTTATTTATTTGAATTTTAATTGCTAATAATTCATTTAATTAATTAAAATATATGAAAAATACCAAAACTAGGTTTTCAAATCTTTTTGTGCAAGACAATTACTCATGATTCACTAAGGATTTCGTGCATATCAAAAGAGGAAAGAATTGGTGCAAATTGACATGGTTCTTCATGAAGAAATATTGGAAAAGATTCTTAAAAATCAAATCTTGAAAACCATTAAAAGCAAGGCTATGGGCTTGGATTATTGATCAAATTCGTTCTCTATACAAGTGCAAACCTAACCCTAATGCTGAACACATGGAAGCTGCGCAAGAACACCATAACCAAGTTTGCATTTTTTCAAGAAAAGTCAAAAACTGAAAACCACCTTCCAGTGCGATTCAAGGCCAAATAATTATTCTATTGTGTTCCTGAAGCTTCAAGGAAGGGGTCTGAATCAAAATCATAAGCTCTAACACCAAGAAACGTGAGAACGATCGTGTCCTGTACATAATTTTTTCCATATTCTTGCATCATGATTCATGCGTTTTCTGTAGTTTTTAATATTTGATTTGTGTTATTTGACTCATTACGAAGCTAACCACATGATTTAATTGAGTTTTTAAGCATTGTGCGTGATTTCACCATGGATGCATGCTAGGGTTACTAAGCTGTGAAATTGGGCGTTTTTGAATCTTGTAAAATTAGGACACCTCAATGCCATGGTTGAAATCAGGAAGCCTGGACGAACATAATACACCCCTCGCGCCCAATTTATGAAGCACCATAGCCTAATCGCTATTTTGGAAAAAGGTGTATTTTGGGGGGGTTCAAAACCCCCGTTAAATCTTTTTTATTTCAGGAACAATGAAGAAGACGACCCTGTGGCAAGCTATGATTGGCTAATTTAAAATCAACGCGCGCTTTTTGTTATTTTTGCATCACTGACCCCTTTTATATTATATTATTCATTGGCCATATAATAAACAAAACGCGTGAAGTGCTCCAGTGGTAGGCATGTGTATTGGTAATCCCTGGGACCTGGGTTCGAATCCCAGGTCCCCCTCCCTTTCCATATTATTTTTCTAATAATGATCCTATGTAGTGCAAGCTTCAGTGTCCACCATGCAACTCACAATCCAGGTATGCCACGCATCTCATGATCCCAATCAAAAGGTGGAGATTTGAAGAACATCCTAGGCATGAGTCAACGCACCTACACGCTAGCCAAAAAGTCAATAAGGCCAAGGCTTAATGGGCCAGAATTGCTAGGACTTTACCTCCAATTGGGGACAGAACCCCCCATGGTTTGCTCATTTATCTTCTTTTATATTTTTTTATTTTCATTTGTTTTAATTAATTTCCTTTAAATTCTTTAATTTAATTTATTTTCACAAAATATAAAACAATATAAAAATCAGAAAAGTCATAAAAATCAAAATATATTTTATTTTAATATTTTTGTAAATAAAATCTCATTAATTAAGTAGTATTTTTATTCTAGGATTAACTTTAATATCTTTTCTTAACAAATTAAAAACTTGTAGAATTAGGTTTTAACTATTTTAATTACTTTTTTTCTTTTATTTTTTCATCACTAATAATTAATTATTTATTTTTATAAATCGAATTGCTTTAGTTAATTAGGTTTAATTTTAGGTAATTTTCATATTTTCTTAATAAATTTAAAAATAGCTAGAATTAGGTTTAAATTTCATTTAATACACATAAAAATTCATAAATACAAAAAAAAAACCTCAAAAATAATTTCTTTTTTTCTTTTATTTTAATTAATTCAATAATAGTTTAATTTCCTAAAAAGGGTCCAACGCCCTCGCTTTCAATTTTAATTCGATTCGCGCATTTTATTTTATTTCTTAATGTAATTCTCCCAAAGCCATGTAATTCGGACATTTTATATTTCTCGCACTTTATTCTTTTATTTTATGTCAAATCGGGTCCTGGATTTAATTTGGCGATGTGGACCCGCGCCTTTGTAATAGCTTAGGAACTTTATAATTCTCGCAATTTTTAACTGTTAATAATGGCATGCAAGAATGAATGACAAAATAAAAACAAATGCGTAGATCACCTGACATGAACAAGATAAATGTAAATGAACATGACACACAAAATCACACACCACCCCTAGGGTACGCCTCACTGTTGCCTTGCCTCGAAAGGTGATCGTCGAGTAGAGGATGTCTTAGTAAGTCCTCATGATCCGGGAACCTGGCATGAGGGTAGCTTCTAAGGTATCTTCCCATTGCTCTGGTGATCACCATGTCTCGAACTTCGAATTGACCCGAACACCTCCAACGGTGGTGCTACCTACCTCTCAATGGTGGGATGGCACTACTTTAAAGGATATTTACACAGACGAATTCCTTAGGGTAGGTAGACGACTCTAGATACTTGCTCTAAATTTCAAAACGAATCAAAAATACTTTTCACACCGACACCTTTTCAAAAAGCTTTCGAAAGCAATTTTTCAAACACTCTTGAGGACCGATACAAGAGTCGAACTGGAATTTTCAAAGAAACTTTTTTCAAACCCACAGTTGAAAAGAAAACAAACCATTTTGAAAACACAAATGAGCAAGTATCTAAGAGCCCATGGATAACCATGGATAGAAAGGGTGCTAACACCTTCCCTTTCTATAAATCTACCTCCCGAACCGAGAGCAATCTCTATAAGGAATTTTTCTGTGCTTTTGTCCTTTCCATTTGGAGAAAATAAAAGACGGTGGCGACTCTTGCTTCCGCGACATTTCGCGAACCAGCGTTAAACAGTCAGTTCCAGATCCACCGATCACAGTGTGATACGTGAAAGTCATGGGTTGGTGTGATGAAGAGGTGGCGTAAAGGTTAACATGGGTAATAGGCGTGATTTAAAGATAATCATTATTTGTAACTGCACCATACTGTGAAGTGGCTCCAGGCGGTTAAGGAATCCAAAAAGCGCTATGATTGACGTGACTGGAGTCAAATGCATTAAATCTTATGATGATTCGAAAGTCACATCAAAATCTTGTGTAGATGTTTAAAATAGGTATTTCTCAGAGAAATCGAAATACATATTTTAAAGGGGAAATTTGTTGGCTGAAGATTTTGATAATATTATTGGAAGCCAAATGAATTAAACGTTTCGATCGAAATGAAGTAAAGCGTCATGTTTCGAAGTAGCAGAAGCAGTGTTTCGAATAAGCATGTCAAAGTTGGAGCTTCGAGTGGCAATTATGGGAACATATCTAAAGAAGTCTCGAAATAACAACAAGGCTGTGTCTAGGAAGTGCGTTCGAAACAGAGAAATACCAAAGCATTTGAAATTCAAATGGAAGCGGGACATTCGAAGTTTGAAATTTATGTGCTGGAGCATTTGGAGACACGTGGAAAGAAGAAAGAGGCATTGTTCTGCATGTTCTGAACGTGGCATAATCATATAGCAAGACCGTTATGGTCGAATTAGTATAAATAGAAGTCTTAGTATTAGGATTTCGTGTGTCATATCTATTGTACTAAATACTCAGTAACATTCAAACTACCACATGGCAAGGGAAACGAATGCAAGAGCAATGTACGTATGATAGCACCATATATTTCTGATTTAATGAAAACCTTTTACCATTTCCAGCACTTTCCTTTATCTTTCTGTCAAATAACATTTACAAGTTTTCTCATTTACAGTCTTTTCACTTCGAAATCTCTTCTTTAAAGTTTTACATTTTAATGCTTTCTTTACATTTCAAGCACTTTACATTTCAGAAAACTGTCATACTTTCCGTGCTTTTACCTTCAAGCTTTATCCTTCGAACGCATATCTTTACTTAAAGTCATTTACAGATTTCTTGCATTAAACGCTTTCTTCATATTTCAAACCTTTTACGTTCCAAAAATCCTTTACATTAACTGTTTTTATAATTCGAAACCATTTACTTGCCTTTTATGCAATTTTACATGTCTTTACAATTAACATTTATTCATGCAACTTAGTTTCGTACATGCACATTTTGATTACATCTTTAGACCTTTAAGAGAAAAATCGAAATAAGCCAAACACCTATACAACACTCAAATATCAACCATGAATATCTGTTCGATCATGAGAGTAACCCTAATGACCAAGGAATCCTATGATCAATCTAGTCGATCCTGTGAGTTACTAGAGGAATTGAATAACAGTCAAAAAGATTATTCGATAGTTTGGAAGACTAGTGGTTGTTTACCAGAAATCACTGGAAACACCATTATGCTGAAATATTAAAAAAAACCGCGCCAAAGTTTGAACGCTCCTATCACGCTCAGACACCTCAGCTTCTTCTTCATCTTTTTCCTCTAAACATAAAACAAGTAGCGGGGGTTTTAAACCCCCACAAACTGAAACCTGTAAAAATAGCGATTAGAAGAGGGGTTAATATAAAAAGGGCGCGATTGTTTCAAACGGTTCGTCTTGTTGCCACGAATATGTCCATACAGGTTTGGTGGTCTAATTTTACCATATATGAGAACCCCCAGTTTTGAAGTTCTGAAACCCTAGGTTTCATCAATGGCAGATTTCGATTCAAGCATTTTTAGAACAATTAAACTATGCCAAAAGTTCCAGGGAGATGTTAGTAACACAAATCAATGATCAAAACACATGAATGATGCATAGAAATTGAAATTCGATTATGGACATATTTATGAAAAAGGTGATTCTGTTCTACCGATTCTTGGAGTATGGGGACTTGTTCTTGATTGCAATCAACTCCTAGCAATGTCAGGAACGTAATGGAAAAGGTTCTAAGCCTTGAATCGCCCTGCAAATATGAAATCAGTTTCAAGCTTTTTGTGGAAATTTTGCAATTTGGTTATCTCTTCTCAGCAGCTTTTTCGTGTATGTCTCCATTAGGTTAGGTTATGCATAAGTATATGAACGAAATTAGGTCAAGAAACAAGCCCATAAGTCCATGAATTGATGATTTCAATATTTGATTTTTATCATATCTTTTTCCATCTTTTTTTCATGAAACTTTTGCCAATCATGGAAAATCTTCCCTTTTTGAATGTAAAACGACTTGCCAGCTTACCCTAGTATGATTTGCTGCACAAAAAGATTTGAAAAAGCATTATTTGATTTTTTCTATAATTAAAACTAATTAAATGAATTAATAAGAATAAAAATTCAATTAATTAATTAAAAATAAGAAAATAAATCATTTTTAGCTCAATGGGTCGTGCATAAGCTTTGGGTAATGATTCAAGAAATAAATTGAGGCCCATTAGCAAATTTGAAGTGTTTTAGGCAAAGTTGACTTTTCAAAATTCCCAAAAATTTCCCAACTTCTCCAAGGCATATCTTGCTCAATTTTGAGGCTATGGTCATGTTCTTTGACATTTTGGAAAGGTCTTGAAGTCCTTTAACCAATGCCTTTGGTCCCATGTCATTTTGATTTACCAATCTCAAGTTATGGTCTTTGACTTAAAGTGCCTTTTTGTTGACTTTTGAAAATGACCTATAATGTTGAAATTGATAACTTTTTGTGAGAGCATTTCTTGGACTTGAAGTGTGAAGATGAGTTGTAGGAAATGTCATCCCCTTCAAAATGAGCTTTGGATGGGATTTTTCTGATAAACCATGAAGAAGTTATGCCTTGGTCAATTTGCAGTTGACTTTTCAACTGTCCAAAAATAGAAACTTTTGCATCTTGAGACTTTTGAGCCATGCTTTGAGAAGTCATGATCAAGAATTGATCAAATGATGTTTGTGGCTTCAAAATAAGATGTTGACCAAAAAATTTTACTTTTGACTGTCAAATGACCATTTTGCCCCTGCAGTTGACTGTGAAGCATTTAGGGTTTTTGACTGTGCAATTTGATGCTGTGAGTCTTGAAACTTGACATATAGATGCTTGACAATGTATGTAGGCATGTGGGACTTGATTGGACCCTTGGAAACCTCAATTTATTTGCAAGAACCAAAACCCTAATTTTGACTGTGTTAGGAGGCAATTGGACTATGCAACCCTTGAGGGATTTTGAAGCTTGATCTTGCCAATCTTGAAGAATATGGGAGGGAAAATTTTGGGGTACAACAGTTGCCCCTGTTCAATCTTCTTAGACCTGAGGATGTAGATTGGCTGGCGTGCCATTCGTAATCCGAAGGTGAAAGATGATTGAACACTAGAGTGCCCAGAAATTTGCACTCGCATAGTAGAGTATCAGCAGTCTGATGTAGGGAATGGGCTTATAGATGCCATTTGGAGAGATGGTGGATAGGAGGATGGGCTTATAGATGCCATCAGGAGGTTGTCGATCGCGTAAGAGATTCCTTAGCGAGAACTTGCGTACCTGAGAAAGAAAAATAATTACATGGCCTGTTACCGGGGTTGATCTTCAAGCTCTTTATGTAGATGTGTCCTGGATGGATACAGGTATCGAATCCGGAAAATAGTCGTCAACAGATACACCCTGGCAAGATACAGGAATCGGATCTTCGAACTCTTCAGACGTGCCCTGGCAGGATACAGGAATCGAGTCTGGAATTAGTCGTCAACAGATACACCCTGGCGAGATACAGGAATCGGATCTTCGAACTCTTCAGACGTGCCCTGGCAGGATACAGGAATCGAGTCTGGAATTAGTCGTCAACAGATACACCCTGGCGAGATACAGGAATCAGATCTTCGAACTCTTCAGACGTGCCCTGGCAAGATACAGGAATCGGATCTTCGAACTCTTCAGACGTGCCCTGGCAGGATACAGGAATCGAGTCTGGAATTACTCGTCAACAGATACACCCTGGCAAGATACAGGAATCGGATCTTCGAACTCTTCAGACGTGCCCTGGCAAGATACAGGAATCGAGTCTGGAATTAGTCATCAATAGATACACCCTGGCAAGATACAGGAATCGGATCTTCGAACTCTTCAGACGTGCCCTGGCAAGATACAGGAATCGAGTCTGGAATTAGTCGTCAACAGATACACCCTGGTAAGATACAGGAATCGGATCTTCGAACTCTTCAGACGTGCCCTGGCAGGATACAGGAATCGAGTCTGGAATTAGTCGTCAACAGATACACCCTGGAAAGATACAGGAATCGGATCTTCGAACTCTTCAGACGTGCCCTGGCAGGATACAGGAATCGAGTCTGGAATTAGTCGTCAACAGATACACCCTGGCAAGATACAGGAATCGGATCTTCGAACTCTTCAGACGTGCCCTGGAAGGATACAGGAATCGAGTCTGGAATTAGTCGTCAACAGATACACCCTGGCAAGATACAGGAATCGGATCTTCGAACTCTTCAGACGTGCCCTGGCAGGATACGGGAATCGAGTCTGGAATTAGTTGTCAACAGATACACCCTGGCAAGATACAGGAATCGGATCTTCGAACTCTTCAGACGTGCCCTGGCAGGATACAGGAATCAAGTCTGGAATTAGTCGTCTACAAATACACCCTGGCAAGATACAGGAATCGGATCTGGAATCACGACAGTTGATAGTAATTATCTTTGTATTGACCTTTGTCCTGAAAAGACAAAATGTTAGTTGTATGTGATGTCATGATGTATGACATGCGTGATGTTCTCGAGAATAAATGAGATTGTATGTTCATGATGCGTATGTGTATGCATTGTGTATGAAGATGTGATGTTTATGAAATGTATGTTTTTGTCTAGGAAAGTAAATCCTTGACGAATGCCGGGAAGTTGAATCCTGGGCTGATGTGGAAGAGTAGAGCTTCGTTTCCGCTAGGGATGATGGTTGCAAGAATACCGGTAGGAGATGATGACTCCGTTGGGGAATAAACTTGGCGAGTAGATTACTCTGCGGGGAGTGAACTCTGTGGGGAAAGAGAGGTACTTCGCTGAGGTTTGACGATAACTCCGCTGGGGATTCCGATTGATGAGTTTTGTTGGGGGATTTGATGAACTCCGCTGGGGGATAGGAAGAACTTCGCCGAGGACGATCTTTCCGTGGCAATTGGCTGAGGATAACCCAGTTATATCCTGGTGGGGAAATAACCTTTGAATATAGCCGAGAGACATGTTCGTACTCTGCAGGTGATAAGCTTCCAGAATCTACTGGGGATAAGCTTCCTACTGGGGAGATGGATTCAACTCTCCTGGGGAGACTTTGAGACTGCACTGGGGAAGTGGCTCTACTGAATGTCCGGTATTCTGTCGGGGAACAATCTTAGATCAAGATTGTCGGGGATGCTTGTTATGAATGTTTGTATACTCCGTTGGGGAGTGTTGAGATCTTCTGGGGGTAATCCAACTTCCTTAAGGCTGACAGTAGGCTAACTCTGCTTGGGGAGAGTTTTGCTAACTTGCTGGAGAATACTGTGCCTTGTTCAGGGCTGATGGGAGACCAACTCTGCTTGGGAGAGAATTGTTGATTCTTGGCTCACTCTCTGGGGAATTAAGATATCTTGGTTACATTCTTCAGCCGAACTTACCTTGGTACCTTGGTGGACAGAGCAATTAGATTGCTTAGACAACTCATTATTGCCCCTATTTCTGATGTCACCTGTAATTAATCCTTTGTTTCGTATGCAAATATTTATGAGTTAGCATATATCACAATTGAACATTGGACGTTCTTCGCAAGACAAAACAGAAAAAAAGGAAAAACAGTTGGCAATTGGTCTGAAAAGTGAATTTGTATTGATTTTTAAATTTGCCTGAAAATAGGCGTTTATGTACAAGAGGCTGACGTCCTAGTAAGAGAACGCCGCCGAACAACAGAGTTTACAATTTGTACAACGAAAACAAAACAGTTGTGTGAAAAGAGTAATCCCACTGGGTTTCAACACTGCTATTGCCTTTATATCTTCGAGCGTCTCATCACTTGGCTGCTTAATTGAAGATGAAGCTGATTGATCGATGCCGTCTGAACTTGATGTTGATACCGGATTCTGGATGCAAGGTGATCCAATGAGACATATTACGCTTTAATCCCTAACTTTTGCCTGGACCGCCCTTTCGGGTTTTCAGTCCACCGGGATACCCATTTTTGCCCAAGCCGCCTTTTCAGGTTTTCGACTTGCCGGGTGTACAGATTTTTTTATTTCATCCCTCATTTTGCCCGAACCCTTTTGGTTCGCCGGGAAGCCCTAATTTTTGCCTAGGTATGTCAGCCTAGCGGGTCTTTTATCATGCGTAGTATCTTTTTACTATGTCTGCATTGGCGGGGTGAGGAAGGTCGTCACCATCCATGGTGGTTAGGATCATGGCTCCTCCTGAGAACACATGTTTAACCACAAATGGCCCTTCGTACGTAGGGGTCCATTTGCCCCTGGGATCACTTTGAGGAAGAATGATGCGTTTGATTACCAGGTCCCCAACTTGATACTCTTGTGGTCTGACTTTCTTGTTAAATGCCCTGATCATCCATTTTTGGTATGTTTGACCATGACATATAGCAGTGAGTCTCTTTTCGTCAATTAGGTTTAATTGATCGAGTCGTGTCTGGATCCAGTCATCTTCGCTTAAATCTGCATCCTTCATTATCCGGAGAGAGGGTATTTGGACTTCAATCGGCAAGACTGCCTCCATGTCGTAGACCAAGGAAAAGGGAGTTGCCCCGGTTGACGTCCTGGCTGAGGTACGGTACCCATGAAGAGCGAACGGTAACATCTCGTGCCAATCTTTATAGGTCACTGTCATCTTCTGCACAATTTTCTTGATATTCTTATTCGCTGCTTCTACAGCCCCATTCATCTTCGGCCGGTAAGGAGAAGAGTTGTGGTGTTGTATCCTGAATTGCTCGCAGAGCTCAGTGATCATCTTGTTATTAAGATTGGTACCATTGTCCGTAATGATCCTTTCCGGGACGCCGTATCGACAGATCAGGTTATGCCGAATGAACCGTGCCACGACATTCTTGGTTACAATGGCGTAGGAAGCTGCTTCAACCCACTTTGTGAAGTAATCAATCGCTACCAGGATGAAGCGATGCCCGTTGGATGCTGTAGGTTTGATCTCGCCGATCATATCAATGCCCCACATTGCAAAAGGCCAAGGTGCAGTCAAGACATTCAGAGGAACTGGAGGAACGTGCACCTTATCTGCATAAATCTGGCATTTATGACATGTCCGAGAATGTTGGTAACAGTCGGCTTCCATTGTGGACCAGAAATATCCCGCCCGAAGGATTTTCTTTGCCATGGTGTGTCCATTGGAGTGTGTTCCGAAGGTACCTTCATGCAGCTCTGCCATGATCCTTTCTGCTTCAGTCTTATCCACACAACGCAGTAAGGTTGAATCATGGTTTCGCTTGTATAGAATGCCATTACTAAGGAAGAACTTTGCAGCGAACCTTCTCAAAAACATTTTGTCATTGATGGATGCACCTTCAGGGTATTCTTGAGCTTCCAGATACCTCTTCACCTCATGATACCAGGGTTTTTCAGTTACTGTCTCAGCCTCAAGATCACAACAATATGCCGGTTCATCCAATTTCCAGATAATGATTCGGGGAGCTTCATTGTCCCATTTGACTTTGAACATGGAAGACATCGTAGCTAACGCGTCCGGCAACTGATTCTCCTCTCTTGGGAAGTGTTCAAAAGTGATCTTTGTGAAATGCGGGATCAATGTCAACACACACTCTTTGTAAGGAATAAGGTTTGGGTGTTTCGTATCCCACTCGCCTTTGATCTGATTGATCACGAGAGCGGAATCTCCGAAAACACTCAGAAACTTGATCCTTAGGTCAATCGCAGCTTGAAGACCCATGATGCACGCCTCATACTCCGCCATGTTGTTGGTGCAGTTGAAACATAGCCGGGCGGTGAGTGGAGTATGAGTGCCTTTGGGGGATATGATCACAACGCCGATACCATTACCCAAAGCGTTGGAGGCTCCGTCAAAGTGCATAGACCATCGGGATCCTTCCTCAGGTCCTTCATCCGGTCCAGGTACTTCACAATCACTCACCACCATGATGTTCTCGTCAGGAAATTCAAAGTTCATTGACTGGTAGTCATCCATTGCCTGGTGTGCCAAATGGTCTTCCAGTACGCTCCCCTTGATGGCTTTCTGAGTCGTGTACTGGATGTCGTATTCTGTCAAGATCATTTGCCATCTTGCTATTCTTCCAGACAGAGCAGGCTTTTCGAATATGTACTTTATTGGATCCATCTTTGATATCAATAGAGTAGTGTGAGTCAGCATATACTGTCTCAGCCGGCGAGCAGCCCATACCAAAGCGCAGCAAGTTTTCTCGAGCAGTGAGTATCGGGTCTCACAGTCGGTAAACTTTTTGCTAAGGTAATAAATGGCGTGCTCTTTTCGGCCTGACTCGTCATGCTGCCCCAGCACACACCCCATTGAGCTGTCAAGTACTGTCAGGTATAGTATCAGAGGTCTCCCTTCAACCGGTGGCATAAGGATGGGTGGTTCTTGGAGATACTCTTTGATTCTGTTAAAAGCGGCCTGACATTCATCGTTCCAACGTACTACTTGATCTTTCTTCAGCAGCTTGAAGATTGGTTCATAAGTAGAAGTTAGGTGCGAGATGAATCGGGCAATATAATTCAGACGTCCTAGAAAGCCTTTGACTTCTTTCTCTGTCTTGGGAACTGGCATCTCTTGTATGGCTTTAACCTTGGCAGGGTCCACTTGAATACCTTTGTCTCTCACGACGAAGCCTAGCAATTTTCCAAATCTTACCCCAAAGGTGCACTTGTTTGGATTCAACCTCAGCTTGTACAATTTCAGACGGTCAAACAATTTCTACAGATGATCAAGGTGTTCCTCCTCAGTTTGGGACCTTGCAATCATGTCGTCGACGTACACTTCAATCTCGTGGTGGATCATGTCATGAAATAAAGCAACCATGGAGCGTTGGTAGGTTGCCCCAGCATTTTTCAGTCCAAATGGCATGACCTTGTAGCAGAAGGTGCCCCACTAAGTAACAAAGGTAGTCTTTTCCATATCTTCAGGAGCCATCTTGATCTGATTATAACTTGAAAAGTCGTACATGAAGGAGAACACCTTGTGCTGAGCAGTATTGTCAACCAGAACATCAATGTGAGGTAGGGGGAAGTCATCCTTGGGGCTGGCCCTGTTCAAATCCCTATAATCAACACACATTCTGACCTTACCATCTTTCTTCGGTACCGGAACCACGTTGGCAACCCACTGAGGGTAAGAAGTCACTGCTAGAAACCCGGCATCAAATTGCTTCATAACTTCAACTTTGATCTTTTCGGACATCTCTGGACGCATACGGCGGACCTTTTGCTTAACCAGAGGGCAGTCTTCCTTGGTAGGCAGGTGATGGACCACAATGTCGGTATCCAACCCAGGCATGTCTTCGTAAGACCAGGCAAAGATTTCCACATAATCATGCAACATCTGAATCAACCGTTGTTTCATGCTGAGCTCTAGACTAGCACCAATCTTGACTTCCTTTCTATCTGTCTCAGTACCCAGATTTACCGTTTCCACTGGCTCTTCATGCGGCTGAATGGCCCTCTCTTCCTGGAGTAGCAGTCTTGCAAGCTCACCAGGCACTTCGCAATCATCTTCACCTTCGTCTTCGGCTAAGCTGATCGAATTTTCGAAGTCATAACTGGCAGTAGCAGAGTCGTTACCAGTGAGATCCAGAGTGGATTGAAACCTGTATGAGTGAGTGTGTGTAAATACAGTTGTTTTGCAATATATAAAGAAAGAAAGAAAGAAAGAAAGGGAGCACAAGATTTGAAATGCGAAAAACGTCCAATGTCTTTATTCATGATATATGGAAATGACAAGTAATAAGCCCTCACAAATGAAGCCACGGTGCCCTGGGTAAGACACCGGGCCATAAAGTTTCAATTTATTGTTCATTACAAATTTAAAAAACAAAGGGATTCATTACTTCATAACAAAAGTAACAGGTATGTAGTCTCTTTCAGTCCAATTGTTCAGTCCACCGTCGGTCGTCGGGTAGATCCAGCTATCAAACTCTGATTCCTCCGCATCGCCTTCAATAGCATTCACTCCCGGGTTGGTGATGAACACAGGAGGTCTTCCGATCCTTGCTTTGCGTACAGCCCTCTGAGCCTCTGCAGTGAAACCCAGCCCAAACTTGTCAGTCTTAGGAGTAAAATCAGGGAGTCTGCCCCAGTTTGCACATTCACCTTTTTCAATTACAGCCCAGGCGTCCTTCAAGGAAACCATCTTCAAAGGAAAGTCTTCTTCAATCACTGTCTCTGCTGACGCCAATGTTGGAGGTACCTCTTCAAAATGTTGAAAGGGGGTTTCAATAAACTCCCCGTCCATCTCTATATACCGGAATGAGTTCAGATGACTAACCATGTATTCTTCCTCCCCCTGCACTGTAACAATCTTCCCTCTGACAGGGTACTTGAGCTTCTGGTGTAGAGTGGAGGTCACAGCCCCAGCTTTGTGGATCCAAGGACGACCCAGCAAACAAGAATAGGATGGACGAATGTCCATCACATAGAACGTTGAATCGAAGACTTGAGAACCAACACGAATCGGAATATCTACCTCACCACGTACCATCCTCTTCGACCCGTCAAAGGCTCGGACAATAATGTTACTAGGCTTCAATTCCAAACCCTCACAATCCAACCTGTCTAAGGCCTTCTTGGGCAATACATTCAGCGAAGAACCGGTGTCTACCAACACGTGTGCAAGAGTAGTGCCTCTGCATTCAATGGAGACATGCAGGGCATCATTGTGGTTCCTTCCCTTAGCGGTAAGATCAGCATCTGAGAAACCCAAACCATTGTCAGCGGTCAAATTGGCCACACAGTCAGTAAATTGTTCCGCAGATGTCTCTTGTGGCACATGGGCCGTCTTTAGAAATGAAATCAGGGCCTTGGCATGGGCCTCTGAGCACAACAGCAATGATAGCATAGAGATCTTGGAGGGGGTATGCCCCAGCTGTTCAATGACATTGAAGTCGCTTTTCTTGATGATTTTAAGGATTTCCTCCATCTCTTGCTGGGAGGCTTCAACATTGACAGTCTTCGGTACCTCCATCCGGGCAGGCACATCAGCAGTCCCTTTGCCCCGAGTGTCAGATGACTCGGCAGCAGGGGTAGAAACTTGATCAGAAGGGGAAACAGGCGCACTTACAGGCGTAATGATAAGAGGTCTTCAGATAACTGGTGGCGCAATGTCAGGCGAGAAGAGCCTGCCACTGCGAGTAACTTTAGCGGGACCGGTGATGTTACGGATACCGGTACTGGTGTTGAACTCTTGCTTTACCCCAAGCATATAGACATCTGCCTCATAATGCCATGGGACAGCCTTGTCAGATTCATAGGGGAGGGGCCCCGGAACAGTAATGATAATAGGTACAACAGACATGATTTTGACTGGCTTCCTCGGGGGAGCCTTGGTGGAATTGTTGAAAATGGTGACAACAGATACTTCTTTAGTGGGAACAATAGGAACAGCGGTCTTCTTGAACAAGATCTCTTTGCTATCCATCAGGTTTTGGACGCCTGATTTCAGCAACGGACAACCAGCAGGAGAAACGGCACACAGAAGGCAACCCTTGCTACAACCCGGAAATAAACCGGCTAGCAACAGGTTCCTCTTAACAGTCAACAGAGGGGTAGCAACATCATCCACAGAAACTGCATACAAGTCTTCCTCAATGGCATTTACTCCATGCTGGGGCATAGGAGCAGTCACAACATTGGGCCTTTCGGGCGCCTCAAACTGTATTTCCTTCGCATCGATAAGGTCCTGAACCTTATTTCTTAGGGCCCAGCAATCATCAGTAGAATGCCCCGGGCTATCAGAGTGATAAGCACAGCGGGCATTGGGATTATACTTCGGAGATGTGGTGTTCACCACCTTTGGAGCTTCTCTGACGGTTACCAAGTTGGTCGATAGCAGTTGCGGCAAGATTTGTGACAAGGTCATACTAAGCCGAGTATATTCTCTTCTGGGTCTCTCAGCCCTTGGTTGGTTAGGTTGCCGAGGAGCGGCAGCAGGCTTTGCAATTACCACCGCGTTGACAGCTTGGCGGCGCTCTGGTTTGTTTTGCCTCCTGGGCCCATACACAGCACTGGCTTCCTTTTTGAAAGGCTTCTTCTTAGAACTTGAGGACGCACCTTTCTGTATCTTCCCTGATTTCAAACCAGCTTCGATCCTTTCCCCAGTCAGAATGAGATATGTGAACCCTGCAGATGAATTGCCAATGAGATGATTAAAGAACGGCCCGGATAGGGTCCCTAAGAACATGTCCACAAGCTCACGGTCGGTTAATGGTGGCTGCACCCTGCCAGCCAGGTCCCTCCATTTCTGCGCATACTCTTTAAAACCTTCTCCCGATCCTAGCGACATACCCTAGAGTTGGGTACGTGTAGGAGCAAGGTCGGCATTATACTGATACTGCTTGTAAAAAGCAGTAGCCAATTCCTCCCAGTTACGAACCTTGGTTCCATCCAGCTGATAGAACCATTCGAGATGAGTCCCTGAAAGACTCTCCTGGAAGAAATGGATCCACAAGTTCTTGTCCACAGTATACGGCTGGATCTTCCGCACATAAGATCTGAGATGTAGCTTAGGGCAGGACGCCCCGTCATACTTTGCGAAAGATGGTGCTTTGAACTTGTGTGGGATCACCACACCAGAAGATAGACCCAGGTCTCTGAAATCCAACCCAGGCACTTGTTGAATTTCCATGGCATTCAGACGATCCTCTAACTGCTTGTACTTGTCTTCAGCTGGAAGATACTGCTCCTCATTGAAATCAGTCTCGTTGTCAGAGACCACCGGACTAGGAACCCTTCCCCCTTGGGGACTGCCTTTTCCCATAGAAGAACCAGCTTGATCAACCTCATTCTGCAGTGTGTTACCAAACCTCCGGCCCGTGTTGAATAGTACAGTTCTCTTCTTTTTCTTCTTGACCAGCAAAGCCTTCAATTCCTCTTGACCTTCGGCCAAACTCATAATCAGCTCTTGGAATTGGGCGTTCTGAGCCTGGAGGGCCTTGATGGACTGCTCAGTAGATGATTCAGGATTCATGATGCTGAAATAAACAGCGAAGAACATTAAGCAACCTGAAAAGAAGAGTACCTGTGATGCACATGATGCATGATATGTGTTTATGCAATGCATTCAAGGGTTCGAAAGTTCAAATTTGTTGTAGACAAAAAGGAACACATGTTATCATTAGGAAATAATTGTTCAGTACATCAAGGCCTCGTGGGCAAACATTACAAAGTAAATCAATCCCAAAAGACATTGCGCATCCTCTTTGGAGCTATGTAAGTGTTGAGAGTCTTTTCCTCGTGCAGTAGGCGGGTGAGTTCCAAGACCTTCTTCTCACTAGCATGTAGACTGGACTCAAGAGAATTTCGTTCTTCCTTAAGCTGGATCCAGCTCTTCTGCATTTCTTCCCAGGATGTAGGCATGCCAGGATGTTGAATGGTGTAGGACACCTCTCCTTCCAAAACTGGCTCTTTGATCACAGGGAGAACATGAGGATATGGCATCACTAGCTTCTGGGAGCGGGCTCGTACCCACTTGAGATAAGGCTCCAACGGGATGGAGTTCATGTGCCCCAGTGTCTTGCTGTCTATCTTGTTGGGCATCCTCCAAGCTTTGATAAATCTCTGGCGAAGTCCTTGCGCATCGTTGTCGAAGTCAAAAACTATGTCAGGAATTAACATGTCATGAGGGTCGTCCCTCCGAGCATAACCAAACTGTCTCCAAGCTAGACACGGGTTGTAAGTAATACCTCCTCTGATTCCAAGTAAAGGAACATTAGGAAACTCCCCGCAACGATCAATGATAGTGACGTCTTCTCTGGACCGAGAACACCAATGTATATTAGCATGTGTAAGAGTCATCAATCGTTGTGACCATCTCAAACCCCGCTCGTTCTTCAAAACTGATTGTGGAAGGTGCGAAATAAACCACCTTCCCAGGAGAGAAGTGTAGCACATAAGAACACCTCTTTTTCTCATGGTTCGAGTGTAACATGAGTGAAGGATGTCCCCGAGCAACGTAGGTATAGGATTCCTGGACATGAAGATCTTGACAGCACTGATATCTATAAGCTGATCGGGATTCAGGAACAACACCAAACCATAGACAAGGAGGGCCACAACTTCTTCAAAGGCTTGTAGGTCAAGGGAATTCCAACATTCTTGGGCCTTCTCAAACAGAAACCTGGCCAAGAACCCTTTGATACCACTTCTAACTTCCCAATGTCCCTTGATGTCAGATGGTTGTAGGTGTAATGCTTTAGCAATCTCTTCAAGTTTGGGTTCCTTTTCCGTACCGTTGTAGGGTAGTTGACTAAGGATAGGGATCTTCAGAAGCCGGGAGAACTCTTCCAATGTAGGCACCAGTTGATAATCCAGGAAATTAAAGCAGTGGTGCAGAGGGTCAAAGAACTGGAAGAGGACCTTTATCATATCTTCCTCAATGTTGGTGTTGACCAAGCTGATGAGTCTTCCATGCCTCTCACTGAAAGAAGAGCTCTCGGGAATCCTGGATATAAGTTCCTTAAGCTGAGGAGGGATCCTTACAAGGCTGATCTGAATTGTCTTTCTGCGGATAGTTTCCATGTCCTACAAAACAAGAACAAAGATGAAGATTCGAACCCCTGAAATGGTTATTCAATGCATATGATGTTGTATGATGTTATGATGCTATGATAAAAACACACCACAAGTATTCACAAAAGCAAACATGGTAAGGCATACAAGTCACACCACAACCCTTAGAGTTCAGGCCAGCATGGGGTCTGGGGTACTACCCCCTTGAAGTTGGTGGGCTCAAAACATGTCCTATCAGAAGTAACCGGGTTCTAAGGGTCCCAATATCATTGGATTGCTTTCTGTGTTCATCGTTTCGATTTAGCCACTGAACTGGCGACCGAAATATTCCAAGAAAACAACCCTCAATTGAGTGTAGTATCGAGTATCAACCAACCTCGGACTGCACCAAAGTCAGTTATCTCACTACCCTAAAGAGGCCAAGATGGTTCAATTAAGGTTCCTAAGGTCAGTTGATGCTTCACGACACCACGCGGCGGCCCCGTACTCTCCTTGACTGGACTCAAGGGTTACCGGTACTCACCAAAGTGCCACATCAACGTAGCAGACTGCTTCAACCATGTCGGTATACCCCGCACAGTTCCCTCACAGTCTTGTTGCTACTTTCTTAGAAGGTATCCCCAGATCCGGGTTAGGATCTACAGAACTCCCAAGACAGTACCCACAATAATAAAGCAAACACTTCAGACAATTGAAAACACAAGTGATCTTAGTCCTAAGGTACACCTCACTTTTAAGTCTCCCCAGCAGAGTCGCCAGTTCTGTGATCGGTGGATTTAGAACTGACTGTTTAACGCTGGTTCACGAAATGTCACGGAAGCAAGAGTCGCCACCGTCTTTTATTTTCTCCAACATGGACAGGACAAAAGCACAGCAAAATTCCTTATGAGATTGTCTCTCGGTTCGGGAGGTAGATTTATAGAAAGGGAAGGTGTTAGCACCCTTTCTATCCATGGTTATCCATGGGCTCTTAGATACATGCTCTTATGTTTTCAAAAATGTTTGCTTCTCTTGTGTTTGTGTTTGAAAAAGTTTCATTGAAAGTTTTCTGAATAACTCTTGTATCAGTCCTCAAGAGTGTTTTGAAAAATTGTTTTGAAAGCTTTTTTGAAAGTGTCGGTGTGAAAAGAGTTTTGATTTGTTTTTTAATAGAGCAAGTATCTATGAGTCATCTACCTACCCTAAGGAATTAGGCTGTGTAAATGTCCTTAAGGTAGTACCATCCCACCATTGAGAGGTAGGTAGCACCATCGTTGGAGGTGTTCAGGTCAATTCGAGTTTAGGGACAGTGTGGTCACCGAAGCAACAGTAGGACACCTTAGAAGCTACCCTTATGTCCTTGATCCTTTTTTAATCCGAGGCAACTATTCCGAGGCAACTGTTTCGAGGAAACCGTTTCGAGGCAAGTGGATCATGGACATAAGGACTTACTAAAACGTCCTATACTTGACGACCACGTTTCGAAGGCAACAGGTGAGGCGTACCCTAAGAGTGGTGTGTGTATTTGTGTGTTATTTTCAGTTTAACAGTTATCTTTGATCATGGCATTTGTGAGCTACGCTTGTTTTTAATTAACCATACAGTCTTTCATACAAAGTTAGTAGTTTAAGAGTGCAGAAAATAAAAGCGGAAAGATAAAAAACTACGCTATTACAAGGCGCGGGTCTATACATCGCCAAAGTACAAAGACCCGTTTGATAAAAATGTGGAAAGTAAAAAGGAAAGCGATAAACCTAATTACTATTACATCCTTGAGCAGTTACATAATATTCAAAAGAAAATAATGCGCGAGAAGAAATTAAAATTGAATGTCCGAGGGTTTTGACCCTTTTGAGAAATTAAATTAAATTAAGACTTGATTAATTATTTAATTAAAGAAAAGAAATTGTTTTTTATGTTTTTTGTATTCATGATAATAAAGAAAATTAAAATCAAGAGAAACCCTAATTCTAAGTTATTTTAATTATTAATGAAAAATATCAAAGTTAACCTAATTTAAGCTAATTAATTATTTACATATTTATTTACAAAAATTAATGATAATTAATAATAATGATAAATAATGATGATTAATAATTAATTAAGAAAAAGATGAAAATGTCAAAAAAACCTAATTCTAGATATTTTTTATTTATTAAGAAAAAGTGTTAAAATTAAAACCTAATTTAAACTAGATTAATTGTTAGAGTTTATTTACAAAAAATAAATTAATGAGTAAATTAATAAATAATTAAACATATTTTTGTATCTTGATTTTCTGATTTTATTATGAAAAGAAAATTATTTTAAGTGAATCAAATAAAAATAAGTAAGAAAATTAGAAAAAGAAAAGAAAATAGAATTGAAAAATATACAAACCAAGGGGGTATCAGGCCCAGAATGGAGGTTTTTTGAAGTAATTTTGGCCCAAGATACAAGGCCTTATTTGACTTTTCTGATCAGGCGTGTGAGGCTTGACTGAGGTACACCCTGGAATTCACGTTCTGGCCTTCAGATTGTACCTTGAAGCCACTTGGCAGGCTAGCGTATGAGTGTGTATGGTGGAACGTTGGGAGTACGCTGCATGTGAACACGTTAAGACAAAAATTATTAAACATATGGGGGGACCTGGGAATCGAACCCAGGTCCCAATGCCTGCAGTACACGTCCCTTTCCAATTGATCTATTGCGTTTGTTTGTATATAATATAATAAAGAAACATAATATATAAAATATGCCCATTATGCTGAAATATTAAAAAAAACCGCGCCAAAGTTTGAACGCTCCTATCACGCTCAGACACCTCAGCTTCTTCTTCATCTTTTTCCTGTAAACATAAAACAAGTAGCGGGGGTTTTAAACCCCCACAAACTGAAACCTGTAAAAATAGCGATTAGAAGAGGGGTTAATATAAAAAGGGCGCGATTGTTTCAAACGGTTCGTCTTGTTGCCACGAATATGTCCATACAGGTTTGGTGGTCTAATTTTACCATATATGAGAACCCCCAGTTTTGAAGTTCTGAAACCCTAGGTTTCATCAATGGCAGATTTCAATTCAAGCATTTTTAGAACAATTAAACTATACCAAAAGTTCCAGGGAGATGTTAGTAACACAAATCAATGATCAAAACACATGAATGATGCATAGAAATTGAAATTCGATTATGGACATATTTATGAAAAAGGTGATTCTGTTCTACCGATTCTTGGAGTATGGGGACTTGTTCTTGATTGCAATCAACTCCTAGCAATGTCAGGAACGTAATGGAAAAGGTTCTAAGCCTTGAATCGCCCTGCAAATATGAAATCAGTTTCAAGCTTTTTGTGGAAATTTTGCAATTTGGTTATCTCTTCTCAGCAGCTTTTTCGTGTATGTCTCCATTAGGTTAGGTTATGCATAAGTATATGAACGAAATTAGGTCAAGAAACAAGCCCATAAGTCCATGAATTGATGATTTCAATATTTGATTTTTATCATATCTTTTTCAATCTTTTTTTCATGAAACTTTTGCCAATCATGGAAAATCTTCCCTTTTTTAATGTAAAACGACTTGCCAGCTTACCCTAGTATGATTTGCTGCACAAAAAGATTTGAAAAAGCATTATTTGATTTTTTTTCTATAATTAAAACTAATTAAATGAATTAATAAGAATAAAAATTCAATTAATTAATTAAAAATAAGAAAATAAATCATTTTTAGCTCAATGGGTCGTGCATAAGCTTTGGGTAATGATTCAAGAAAGAAATTGAGGCCCATTAGCAAATTTGAAGTGTTTTAGGCAATGTTGACTTTTCAAAATTCCCAAAAATTTCCCAACTTCTCCAAGGCATATCTTGCTCAATTTTGAGGCTATGGTCATGTTCTTGGACATTTTGGAAAGGTCTTGAAGTCCTCTAACCAATGCCTTTGGTCCCATGTCATTTTGATTTACCAATCTCAAGTTATGGTCTTTGACTTAAAGTGCCTTTTTGTTGACTTTTCAAAATGACCTATAATGTTGAAATTGATAACTTTTTGTGAGAGCATTTCTTGGACTTGAAGTGTGAAGATGAGTTGTAGGAAATGCCATCCCCTTCAAAATGAGCTTTGGATGGGATTTTTCTGATAAACCATGAAGAAGTTATGCCTTGGTCAATTTGCAGTTGACTTTTCAGCTGTCCAAAAATAGAAACTTTTACATCTTGAGACTTTTTGAGCCATGCTTTGAGAAGTCATGATCAAGAATTGATCAAATGATGTTTGTGGCTTCAAAATAAGATGTTGACCAAAATTTTTGACTTTTGACTGTCAAATGACCATTTTGCCCCTGCAGTTGACTGTGAAGCATTTAGGGTTTTTGACTGTGCAATTTGATGCTGTGAGTCTTGAAACTTGACATATAGATGCTTGACAATGTATGTAGGCATGTGGGACTTGATTGGACCCTTGGAAACCTCAATTTCTTTGCAAGAACCAAAACCCTAATTTTGACTGTGTTAGGAGGCAATTGGACTGTGCAACCCTTGAGGGATTTTGAAGCTTGATCTTGCCAATCTTGAAGAATATGGGAGGGCAAATTTTGGGGTACAACATTATTCATTTGAGTAGTTTCTTCCTGAAAGAGGGAGAAGACCATAAGGAATCTAGGGAGAAAATTGCGAAGGCCTGGCGTCACATTTATAAGAAGAGTAAGGAAGACTTGGGACCTAAAGGGGTTGTTGCTTTAGAGCCTTATCTTCAGTGGGTATAAGCTAGAGCTATTCAGCTGAAGATGTTGTATTCTCGAGAAGCACATATGCCTGATTTATTTGTAAAGACCACTCCTCCCTTATTGGATGATGTTGAAGATCTACAACTTACTTTAGTCAGGATGCAGCAGGAAAAGGAAGCTTGGAAGAATAAGTGCCAAACTCTAGAGATTTCCTATAGAGCAGGTTTGAAGGAAAAAGACGACTTGATTGAGATTCTTGAGAGTCGGGCTATAGAGACGATGGAGAGGCAAGGGGATTTATTTTCCCCTAAGCCTCAGTCAGATGCTAGTTGCTCACTTCCTAATTCAGGTGATTGGAAGGAGGTTACCACTAGATATGCGGAAGAAAATCAGAGGTTGAAGGCTCAAATCACCAGACTTACTGGGAAGCGTCAGCATGTAGAGTGATCTCCATCAACTTTATTTTTTAAGGTTATAGACTTTACTTTCATCTTGTACTTGGGATTATTGAAACTTGTAATCCATTTTGAAGTTATTATAATAAAATATTTCAGTATTTCAAATGTGTTATTACTTTGATATTTGAAAATTGATTATAAATCTTTAAGTCCCTTGAAATAATAATAATAAATTAAATCATGTGCATTGCACATCATGCATCATAGTGTACATATTCCTTGCATTCTTTACGCATATCCAGGGGTCTTACTGAGCTTCTTTACTTTAATCAGCAAGTTGTCTCATCAGTATAATAGTCGAGCTAATTTCAGAAGGAAGATGGACAACTTAGAACAAGAGAATCACGAGTTGTGCGAGGAAGTTTCTGCTCTGATGGCCGGAATGACCAATCTCACTACTCTGATGGAATCTTTGGTGGCTGCTCAGAATCAGCCACCAATTGCTTAACCTCAACAGACAATAGTTACTACTGAAGCTCTGAATGTTCATGTATCTGCTACTCCAACAGTTGTTCAAAATCATACGCCTCAAGGTTATCTATGGGGAATGCCAGAGAACTTTATGCCTAAGGGTTTTAATCTTGGTCCTCAAGTTACTCCCGTTGTTCAGACTACTATTACTCCCACACCTCATGTGGTGCATGTTACTCCTGCTGCTAGAAACGAGATTCATTATGTTGTACCTCCCTCGGTGAATGTGTGTTTACCTTGGGTTTTGGTAAACAACCGCTGATCCTCCAAATGGTTACTTATTTGGTTACTCGCAGGATCGATCAGATTGATCCTAGGACATAGGTTGATTTTGAAGTTTGATTAAGTTGGATAAGGCTTTAAATAAAAGGTTTCAAGTAAATTGCATAAAGGAAAGACTTGGTAAAATAAACAAGGCTTTAAAGTAAAAGGTTCGACAAGAATGTAAAGGAGAAAGCAAGTAAATTTCTGGAAAAGTAAATGACTTTAATTGATAAAATTGGTGTTTCACACATACATTTCTCAACAATTCTTTCTCACACGCTGGGTACTCGAATCTATATGAGTGACTTTGTATAGAATTGTGAACACACGCGAGAAACTACATGTCTACTCCTATTTATACTAAAACATCCCAAGTAACCGTCAGGCAGTTACACTGCTTCGAGATCAATCCACTTGGCACGTTCTCCACGTTCGACGCTCCAGATCCTTGCACGTTTGCACGTGGTAACTGCTGGAAACCGTTTTCCCTCCAAAAGCTTGAATTTCAAAACTGCTCCACTCTGGACCATCGAACACTTTCGTCAAAAGACATCTTCGACGAGAAACCCCTTCGACGTCGAAGGCAATCAGCCTTCTTCCTTGGAAGAAATCTTCTAAGTACTTTGCCATCTTTCGACGGGCATTTCGACAGACTTAGCCAGTCGAAGACATCCTTCAGCTTTAATGGCTGACATCAATCAAAACAAAGGTGTCGAATTTAGGAGTCAACAAATTGCCCCCCAAGAATGTCTTATTTCGACTCTGAAAGAAAAAGGCATTCTTTGAAACGCCATTCGACACCTGTCTTTCCACGCTTAGTCACAAATTAACTTGTGCACTTTTTGTTGCTTTTTACCAACTATTGGCAATCCCAAGAAAACCATCATTGATTTGATCCTAGGACGTCACTTTCAGTACGGCGTGCAGTACCAAACGTCATTTCAGAATTTGTCATTATGACAACTCCCAAAAACGAGGACGCACGCTGCGTCTCTCTATTTCTGCAGAAACGGCCAAAACAACAGGGGGCTGCCACGCGTCCCACTAACTCCTGCAGCATTAAATGGCATTTAATGTCCTCGTTATTGGGGATTTTTCCCACTACTATAAATAGTAGTAAGTACCCCATTGTGGGACTTTTTACGCCATCTAGCCTTCAAACTTCCCTGTTTTCATACAAGCTTGTTATCTTTGCAGAAACTCTTCCTCTTTCACTTCATCTTCAACCTCATTTCAAACTCAACACCAAACCATGGCCTCTGGTTCTACTGCTCCTAGTGCTAATGCACCAACTGAACATGCTAAACCCAAGGTTTTCGTCACTGCCCCAGTAGTAAACTCTACAGGCAAACGAAGGGTTCCTGAACCTTCTGACATCGCCGTTCGCGATGCTTACTCGCGCCACTTGATGATCCCGGTTGGATACTCCAACCAGATCTTTGCAATGTCTGGCCCCATGAATCCAAGTATTTCTGAAGCTCTGAAGATCAAGAGCTATTTCCCGATAGTCGAGAAACTCAAACCAGTCGCATGCGCCAAGAAAGACGCAGAAGACAATGAAGACCCTGCACGTGAAAAAATCGACCTCCGCTTCTTCAACAGAGGTGTTAGGGTCTTCAGGTCTTGCCCTAACCTTACCTTCGATTATGTTGCTTGGCTAACAAAGATGGAGAAGCATCAAACCCCAATCTGGAAGGATATGGGAATCTTCGACCTAGTGATGCTGTCGAAGACAGGCTTGAACTACTCCCCGGAGATGCTGATAGCTTCATTGTTGTTCTGGGACTACTCCCACTTTACTTTTCATCTTCCCTGTGGGATGCTAACCCCCACACTCTTCGATGTGGCCGCTATTACTGGCCTTCGACCCACCGGGGATTACTTCGATCCGGAGGAGATGTCGGAGGACCAAATTGGCTTTTCTGAGACCAAACCAACATACACCACTTTCATCAACCATTATCATGACAGGTCGACAGATGTTGTGTCGGATGTCGAACACATAGCGTTTCTAGCCTTATGGCTGACTCGCTTTGTGTTTTGCTCGAAGTCTCTACAGGTGACCAAAAAGATGGTCACTCTTGCTACTCAACTGCATCACCGCCAAAACATTTGTTTGGCAGAACTGATTCTGGCTAGCCTCTATGATTCGATCAGCAATGGGGCAACTCTTCTGAAACATATTGAGGACAGGGCCAGTTTGCTACTTGCTGGGCCCTTTTGGCTTCTCCAACTGTGGCTCAACGCCACTTTCGAATCTTTCTTGCCCAAGAAGGTTCAGATAAATGAACAGGCTCCAGCGATAGCGAACAGGCGCGTCGAAGGAATCAGGTTGGCTCTGCTGACACCTACGGACGATGGACTGGAGTTTCAGCAAACCTTCACCAACTTCGTTCTAATGTTCGCTCGAAGGAAGGAGTTTGTTTCAACTATGGCTCCATTTGCTCGACGGCAGGTAGGCCCAGCGTGGTTCACAAGGCCACATCCAAAGGCGTCGAGTGGTCCCAATGTCGACGAACACACAATACTGTGGGAGGCGTTCCTTACACCAAGGATCATGCCTCTTCGATTCAAGAGTTCTAAGACTCATTTGAGTCTGATTGCCTACCAACCAAACCTGGTATCTCGCCAGTTTGGTATTATCCAAACCCTACCTTCTCCGATTTTTCAAAGAGAGAAGTCAATGTTGTACTTCTGCAATGATTATACAGAAGAAGCTGCCATCAAGCATATCGGAAGATATGCTGGTCGAACAATCCTCTCGCTGTTTGACTACCAGCTTAATTTTCTTTGTTCACCATCCTTCGAGGAGTGGTGGAGAAGCTATTATGCTGAGTACTTCTTCGACGAGAAGGACTTCATGGATGAGCTGCAGAAGTCTTTTGTCCTTGTGTTGGACAAAATAAAGAAATGTAAGCTCATTCTCTCACATTACTTTTTGTCTTTCTCTTCGACTGCTAGCCTGTTAACTTTTCCTTTGCTTTCAGTTGTTCGAAAGCCTGTAGCCAAGAAGGCCACAGAAGGCCAACAGGGAGGAGGCCCTTCAACAAAACCTCCACCGCCGGCGAAGACTACAGCGCCGGCGAAGACCATAAGCAACCAACAGGGGGAAGGCTCTTCGAAGAAGCCTTCTATATCGGTAACCAGACTTTCTTCATTTTCCTTCTGGCTTTCGATTTTTTTATTTTCGATGCAATTATTCAATCGAATTCCTATTGGTTTTCTAGGCACCTTCGCCCAAGAAACGGCCAGGACTGGTGGTCGAATCTGGGAGTGATGAAGAAAGTGATTCCCCTTCTGCCCCTCTAAAGAGGCGAAAGTTGACGAGGGATGCTTCTGTTCCTGCTCCTGCTCCTGAAGGTCGAACTGTCAGAATAAAGGTTGCTGTGAGAAAGCCTAGGCCACCTCCAGTGATCATCGAGGAGCCAACTGAGGAGGAACTAAACATTCTTCTTAACAAGCCTGTCGAAAGCGACAATTCCAGCCCTGGGGCTGAAGTTAATCCACAGGTAATCTCTTAGACCCTTTTATAATTTAGGTATAGATACCCATATTCGATTGTGTCTCTTTCGATCTCTGAAGATTTGTCTTCTTTCCTTTTTCAGGACACTACTGAAAGTTCTCCGCCAAGGACTTCAGAAACGCTGGAATCTGCTGAACTTAGCAGGCCTCAGGAAAAAGGCTTGGGCAATGACGAAGCCCATACTGAGAATGAGGCCAATGCTGAAACGGTAGAGAAACCAACAGAGGAACCCCTGGTGGAGGAACAACAGCCAGAAACGGTTCAGGTGGTGGATCTGTCAGAAGAGAATCATGAAGAAAGGGACCAAGGCAATGATGGCGAAGAAAATCAAAATGCTGCCGACGAAGAGAACCTAGGTGGCACTGGCGAAGGACACCAGGGTGACGCTAGCGAAGAACACCAAGATGACGCTGGCGAAGGGCCCCAGGGTGATGCTAGCGAAGAACCACAAGTCGACGCCGGTACTGCCTCAGTCCGAGTCGAAGAGCAACCAGTCGAGGCACTTAACATTCAACAGCTTCAAACCCAAGATAATACTGTTGCAAGGGTTACCTCCTCGAAGCACAAGTCAAAAGAGGACTTAGAACTCTTGAAACAGACTGACCCTGTTAGCTATCTCAACGCAATCATCGAGAGTAAGAGTTCGTCTGACGCTAGTCAGGAAATTCCTACCCTGTCGGGGAAGTCTACTGAAACTTCTCCCCTTGATGATGCTTTGGCGAAGGTTAAGGCCCAGTTCTTCAAGAGGGACTTGATGAAGACTTTAGAGGGGGACCCCACTGCTCCATCATGCTTGAAGGAGGTCTTGAATGCTGTCGACTTTGAAGTTGTAGCCCCAGAAGTTTCAAGCTTGATCATGGAGTTACACTCTATGATTGATCAAGTCTCAGCAGATTACAGGCGCCAAAGGGGTTTTAACAGTCAGCTTGAGGTGCTGTATGGCAAAAGTTCCTCTGCGTGGACTGCTGTCTCAGATTCGACTTCTCGAATTGCAGAGTTGTCGAAACAAAAAGCGTCTACGCAAGAAGAAATCGATGCCATTGATCGAGAGAATGCTTCCTTCCGGGCACAAATCGCAGAGATAGAGGCGAAGATAAATGCCAATACTGTACGCAAGGAGGAACTTCTTTCGACCATCTTAGACACCGAGAGCCAAGCTGAGATCAAACAAGGCCTGGAATTCGCTGAGAGGGCCCAAAGCCTCGACGCTCAAATTGCCAAACTAGTGCAGGAAAACGCCTGGTGCAAGAAAAGGTTGGAGCTGCAGCAAGCCAAGTATCTTCGATTCAAGGACTCTCTTTCCTTTTGATTGATTCTCTTTTGTAACCATATTCTGTAATCGTTATTCGACAACAATTGCCATCTTGGCTGAAATTTATAAAATTTCTATTTTGGCATTTTTATGGTTAATTTAGTCTTGTTCTTTTATTATTTTATTTTTATCTCTTGAAGTATAGGTTTGTATTTTTTCAAATATTTACCATTTACTCTCAAGAGCCTTTTATCTCCACTTAACTCTTCGACTTCATAGGCTCCACCAGAAAAAGCTTGCATAACTCTAAAGGGTCCTTCCCATTTGGGTGACCATTTCCCCATGCTTCGATCCCTTCGATCCATGGGAAGAATTACCTTCCAAACTAGTTCTTCAGGCAAAAATACCTTAGGTTTTACCTTTCTATTATAAGAGTCTTCTACTCTTTTCTTCTGAAGCCTGAGTAGGTCGAGAGCGCGTAATCTCTCTTCGTCTAAATCCACCAGTTCATCTAACATCATGTTCCAATAAACTTCAGAAGGAATATCATAATGCCTCTGAACCCTTGCAGATTGAAGACAAATTTCTGCTGGCAACACTGCATCATGGCCAAAAGTTAGCCTATACGGTGTTGTACCAGTGGCTTCTTTTGGGGACGTTCGACAAGCCCACAGAATCTGGTCTAACGTCTTATGCCAATTCTTTGGTTTCTTCCCAACATGTTTCTTTATCAAGCCAATCACCACTTTATTAGCTGCTTCGACTTGACCATTCGCCTGTGCATAATAAGGCGTTGATGTTAGGAGTTTGAAACCTGTTTCCTGAGCAAATTCCTGCATCTTTCGACCAGTGAAAACTGACCCTTGATCAGTTGTTATTGTCTCAGGGATTCCATACCTAAAGATAATGTTCTTTTGAATAAATTCAATGACATTTTCTTGGTCCACATTGACTAAAGGGACGGCTTCGATCCACTTAGTAAAATAATCAATGCCTACCAATATGTATTTCTGACTCTTTGATGATGCTGGTCGAATCTCTCCAATGAGATCCAACGCCCATCCTCTAAAGGGCCAAGGCTTCACTATCGAGTGAAGTTCGCTTGCTGGTACATGTTGGATGCCTGTATGAACTTGACACTCTTGACAACCCTTGGCGAACTCAACACAATCTTTCAGCATAGTGGGCCAATATAGTCCTTGTCGAAACAACAACCATTTCATCTTATGGCCTGCTTGGTGAGCCCCACATGCCCCAGCATGCGTAGTCGAAAGGGCTATGTATGCTTCAGTTTCACTTAAACATTTCAGCAACACCCCTTCAGGCGTCTTCTTGAATAACTCATTACCCATGAGTACAAAACTCAACGCCCTGTATTTTGTTTTTCGTTCTGTCGAAGCTCCTGGATTTTGAAGATAGTCCACAATGGGTTTCCTCCAATCTTGCTCTGACAAATTATCAATGAACGAAATCTCGAAGTTACTGTGATCAGCACATCCTAGTCTCGTCGATTCTAAGTCTGTTGGTGATAGACAAGTTGCTTTTATCTTCTCTCGAACTTCGATTGCTCTTTGTAATCTCGTTTTTGAAATCTTATACCCAGATGCAATCTGTGCCAAGTCGTTGGCTATTTGATTTTCGACTCTGGGTATGTGTCGAATATTGACCGCTTCAAATTTTTTCAATAAACGATTTACTATCACAAAGTACATAATGAGATTTTCTCTTATGCATTTATATTCCTTTGTGACTTGCTTAATGACTAACTCTGAGTCTCCCATTATTTCGACTCGAGTTGCCCCCAATTCCAACAATATCTCAAGGCCAGTAATTAGAGCTTCATACTCAGCCTCATTGTTCGAACAAGAACCTGATATTTTGTACTTGAATGTTGTTGGAATTTTATCTGGAGATATAATCAAGACTCCTACCCCTGTTCCATCTTTATGGCTGGAACTATCGAAGTAGAATTTCCAAGGTTCTATCTCCACATAATTAATATCCTCGACTTGAATTGAGTGGTCGACTATGAAATCTGCAACCACTTGTCCTTTTACTGCCTTAAGAGGCATAAAGGTCAAGGAGTATTCAGTTAATGCTAATGCCCATTTGCCAATTCGACTATGCAAGATAGGTTTCGACAACATATATTTGAAAACATCAAAATGAGACGAAACATAAACATCAACTGGCTTTATATATTGCTTGAGTTTTGTACAAGAAAAATACAGACATAGACACAATTTTTCAACTTCGCTATATCTAGTTTCTGCATCATTCAAAACTCGACTGAGATAGTAAATGGGTCTTTCGACTCCATTCTCATCCTCTTGGGCTAACATACTTCCCAGAGTTTTGTCAGATGCAGCTATGTACAATCTCATACTCCTATTGCTACAAGGAGGCACCAAAATAGGTGGCTTAGTGAGGTACCCTTTGATTTTGTCGAAGGCTTCTTGTTGCTCCTGCCCCCATTCGAACCCCTCTTTATTCAGTCGAAGTAAGGGTGAAAAGGCCTGAGCTTTCCCACTTAGATTAGATATAAACCTCCTTAATAAATTTATCTTGCCTAAGAGAGATTGCAATTCCTTCTTATTCGATGGCGCTTTCGCTTCCAGAATTGCCTTCGTCTTGTTCTGGTTGATTTCGATTCCTTTTTTGTGGACAACGAAGCCCAAGAAATCTCCAGCTTTCACACAGAACGCACACTTCAAAGGGTTCATCTTCAGACCATGTTCTCTCATTCTTTCGAATGATTGTCGAAGGTGGTTAATGTGATTCTTCCTGGAAACAGATTTTATAACAATATCATCAATATATACTTGCATAAAAGTGTTAATAAAATCATGGAAGATAGTATTCATTGCTCGCTGGTACGTTGCCCCAGCGTTTTTTAGGCCAAAAGGCATCACTACCCATTCGTAAGTGCCTAAGGCCCCAGGGCATCGAAAAGCTGTTTTCGATACATCCTCTTCAGCAATGAATATTTGATTATATCCTGAATAACCATCGAGCATACTCAGGTATTCATAGCCAGCGGCAGAATCGACTAGCATTTCCACCACAGGCATAGGATATTCATCTTTGGGGGTGGCAGCATTCAAATCTCTGAAATCTATGCACACCCTTAACGTACCATTTTTCTTAATTACTGGCACAATATTTGCAATCCATTCGACATACCTTGTAACACGAATGAATTTGCATTTCAGAAGTCTTTCGACCTCCGTTTTGATCTTCGACAATATTTCTGGAGCGAAGCGCCTTGGATTTTGCTTGATTGGCTTCTTTCCAGGTTTGATTGGCAATTGAAGTTCTACCAATCCTCTGTCGAGACCAGGCATTTCGTCATAATCCCATGCAAAACAGTCTTTAAACTCTTTCAGCAATTGGATTACTTCCAACCTAAGTTCTGGATCGATTTTGGCGCTGATGTAAGTTGGCCTTTTCTCTGATCCTTCGCCTAAGTTGATTTCTTCTAAAGGGTCTTGTGCTAACATTTTAATGTTGTTCGCCAAGGGATCCTTTTCGAAGCCCAAAGGCTCATCGTCATAGATGGCGTCGAGCCTCTGTTCCTGCATTTCTTCTGGCATGATATCAGGAGGTTTTGGATCGAAATCCTTTCCTGGGCCTACAGCAGATAATTGTTGATCATTGGCCTGTGTGTCCATGTACTTTACTTCGGCTTCGAGAGCCGTTATCATCTTGGTTACGGCTACATAAGCCGAAATTCGCTTCAAAGATAGTGACTCAGTCATTATCACTGAATTCACTTCCCCAACCAGTTGGTTGGATATCAGTTAACCCACTGAAGTCTATGTGGGACAAGTCTTCTCTGTCCCATTGGAAACCATGCTCAGGATGCAGGTATAGGGAACAAAAAGTGTTTGGCGCTGGCGCCATGTCGAAGTCAGGTGTTGGACATGGCCCTATGTGAGCCAAGTTTTTGTCGAAATCTGCCACACCCAGGTGATTTACTTCGCCAAGGTAGTAGCTTTGATCTGCCTCTATGTTTTCGACCATCCCATCTGGACGCCATAGCAGCAGCCTTTGGTGCATCGATGAAGGCACAACGCCAACACCATGAATCCATTCACGGCCTAACAAAAGATTGTAGTTAGGTTTGGCCGATATGACCATGAACATCGTTGGTCGAAGGATCGACCCTACTTTGATGTCTAGCTGGATCACTCCCATGGTGGTCCCTATGCCGCCCTCATAGTTCGACAAGACCATGTTGTGAGGCTTAATTTCCTCATCCCTTTTGCCAATTTTCCTTAGCATAGAGTGAGGGATAATATTGATGGTTGCCCCACAATCGACCAATATTTTATTCACAGTAGTTTCTTCGAGTTTAGCCCTTATGAATAAAGGCTTGAGGTGATTTTTCATCGCCTCTGTAGGTGGCTCGAAGAAGCCATTTTGTTCCTCAGTAGTGCCATTGTCCATGACAAAATAGCACACTGGCCTATGTTTGGCCATTTCTTGCTCCACTTCCCAGTCACTTGCTTCGACTTCTACCTGTCGATTGAATTCCCTGGGCAGCACTGAAACAATATTCACCATTATATCCAAAGTATCATCAGACTCAGCATCATCTTCGTCTTCGACTTCACTTTGGTTAGGCCAAACTAGCCTGTTGGTAACTGGCTCTCTCTCTAGAGGCTTCCTTTGTTTCCTTTGAGGAACATTCGAACTAGTTTCTGCCTTAGGTTCGTTGGCAGCCTCCCTTTCAGCTTTTCGTCTCCTTTGATATCTCCTCCATTGAGATCGAGACATAGGATTTTTACCCTTGTAGTTGCTGGACACTTGTGTAATCTTAGGTGCAGCAACTTGAGGCTCTTTCTTTTGAGTCAAAGAGGAACCTCTTGGCACATCGAAAGAATGCCATTTCTCCTCACTTGGCCTTTTCCGGCCAGAGGTTTTGTACCAAGTGTCTACTGGCACATTTGTTGGAGGCCTAAAAGTCAATGGCCTCTTGTCTTGGTTAGAACCCCTTCTGGGATCATGTCGAAGGTCAGCATTCTCCCTTCTCTTATTCGCTGCTCTTACGCCTTGAATGTGCTCAGCAGCTTTTTTATCAAAGATCGAACTGCATCTTGGACACAGCATCACCTCCGATTTCTTTTTCTGGCATCTTTGTAGAAAATCTGCCAAGTTTTCATTTTCCCGAGGGAAAGCAGTCTTATTAGCTTGCTCTTGCCTCATGGCCTCTTCTGATGCTTTTGGGTCAGAAAGCTCAACCATGTTGATATTCATTGTATCTTTGTTAGCAAGAGTTAACTGCTTCATTTGTATCTCCAGATTCTCCGTCTGGCCTTGAACAGTGGCCAAGTGGGAACTGGGTTTTGATCCAGTTTTTTGTGCTTCAGCGGTCTTCGACTTCGGGTTTTCGACCGCTTTCTGGACAGCTTCAATTGTCTTCCTAGATAAATTTCCAGAAAAACTGCCAAAGATTGGCATGTTGATGTGGTCCTTTGAGACTTCGACCATGGTAATTCCTGGCTTCTTCGACTGGATCCTGGTTGCCTCTATCATGTTCACCTCAGAGGGTTCAGCATAGTGGGCTTCAGCCTTCAGTGGATTGGAGTCGATAGCCATGGGGGATTTGTCTGCAAACTTTAATCTCCCTTCCTCAATAGCGTCTTGCACAAGATTCCTGAAAAGAAAACATTGAGAAGTTTTATGGCCCAAAAAATTATGATATTTGCAAAAACCTCTCTTCTTTCTTTGATCAAGAGGAGGCACTTTTACCCCTGGGGGTACTATCATTTGGCCATCTTTAACTAGCAAGTCGAATATTTCATCACATTTTGTGATGTCAAAACTATAAGTCTTTTTTGGGAACCTATCGTTGGTCCTTTCTGGACCAATGGGATTTTTCCCATTTGAGGGGACTAACAGTTTACAAGAGTATGGTGGCCCTTGTTTCAGTTCTGCTAAATCGACTTCTCCTTCTTCGATAGTTAAAGTATCATCGAAGGATTCTAGATCTTCGTCATCCATCTCAACGTACGCTATCCTTTCTCTCTTGTGAGTTTTCGTTGCCTTAGCTTTTTCAGCTTTGAGGCGTTCGACCTGTCGAACTCTATCGGCCAGTTGGGCCATGTCTCTTAGGTACTGGGTGTCTAGCTTCTTCCTAATGGAATAATCTAAACCGCCTGCGGCTATTTCGACCAACTCATGTTCTGGCACTTGTGTAAAACATCTCGCCTTGAGCAACCTAAACCTATTCAGATATTCGTCTATAGGTTCAGTGAAACGTCTCTTCACACTGGCCAATTCTTTCGGGCTTATCTTGGTTTGCCCCATATAGAATTGTTCATGGAACAATCTTTCCAACTGGGTCCAATGATGGATCGAATTGGGGGGAAGAGTTGTAAACCAAGTAAAAGCATTCTTGGTTAGAGAACTTGGGAAGTACTTGATCCTTAGGTTTTCGTTATTCGAAATGTCTCCTGCTTCGATCAAGTATCTCGCCACATGCTCGACAGTAGATTCTGTCGTGTCCCCGGAGAACTTAGTAAATTTGGGGACTTTGCATCTAGGAGGTAAGTCCGTTTGTAACACGTATTCTGACAATGGAGATGTAAAGTTGGGCCTTCGAAAGCCCATGTTCATCCTATTCTGAGTCATGATCCTTTCAATCATGGTTGCCAGATTGTTTTCCAAGCCCATGTTTTGGTATTGGATATGCTGAACCACTTCGTCAGCATTTTGGTTTCTGTTAACTAACCTTACCTCTGGGGTTATTACCCTAGGTTCCCCGACAGGTTGTTCCAATCGTGCCCTAAGGTTTTCTTCGACAGGCTGTTGAGCCTGGTTAATGGTGGTTTCTTCCTCTAAAAATATCCCCTGATTTCCCCTTATTTGCGCCCTTTGGGGCTGTCGAATAGGTGGGGGTACTCCAAAGAAGTCAGCCAAACGCGTCATTTGCGCTGTAACTTGCTGATTCGATTGAGTAGTATTTTGTATTAGAGGGTTTAGCACTGTACTCAAAGTTTGTGCCAACATTTGCACCATATCATGGTTGCTTTCGTCCATTTGTTGCCTCAAGACTGCTGTCGAGGCATTTGTAAGGCCATGGGCTACTTGGGACGTTCCTCCTAAGAGTTGGGTCCTATTTCTATTCGCCATGCCTACTCCAGAGCCTTGGAGTGGCGAAGAGGCACTCACAAAAGGGTCTGAAAAAGTGGACGCAGCATTCGTCAGGCTTGCCACTTCAGAAGTTGGCATACCATAGAGTGGAATGAATCCTGGGGGAACGAAAGGCCTTGTGCCTAAATTTCCCCTTGGTGGGGGAGTTCCCAAAGGCATTCTGGGGCCTGTTAACGAAGTTATTGGCCCCGTGGTTGTGACCGATACTGCTGGTGTCGAACCAACATTTGTCGCTTCACTTACGGTCATATTAACCGTTGCTCCCACACTCGTTTGTGGGATTTCGTTAGTGTTTGGCGGATTCGCCATCTCTTCCCTTCTTCTGGCAGTATTGTTATCGTTAGTGTATATTCTACCACTTCTCAATAACATACAACTCGAAAAGATGAGATTATTTTCAACAATCAACACACAGTCCCACCGGGTGTGCCAATTTGTTTACCTTGGGTTTTGGTAAACAACCGCTGATCCTCCAAATGGTTACTTATTTGGTTACTCGCAGGATCGATCAGATTGATCCTAGGACATAGGTTGATTTTGAAGTTTGATTAAGTTGGATAAGGCTTTAAATAAAAGGTTTCAAGTAAATTGCATAAAGGAAAGACTTGGTAAAATAAACAAGGCTTTAAAGTAAAAGGTTCGACAAGAATGTAAAGGAGAAAGCAAGTAAATTTCTGGAAAAGTAAATGACTTTAATTGATAAAATTGGTGTTTCACACATACATTTATCAACAATTCTTTCTCACACGCTGGGTACTCGAATCTATATGAGTGACTTTGTATAGAATTGTGAACACACGCGAGAAACTACATGTCTACTCCTATTTATACTAAAACATCCCAAGTAACCGTCAGGCAGTTACACTGCTTCGAGATCAATCCACTTGGCACGTTCTCCACGTTCGACGCTCCAGATCCTTGCACGTTTGCACGTGGTAACTGCTGGAAACCGTTTTCCCTCCAAAAGCTTGAATTTCAAAACTGCTCCACTCTGGACCATCGAACACTTTCGTCAAGAGACATCTTCAACGAGAAACCCCTTCGACGTCGAAGGCAATCAGCCTTCTTCCTTGGAAGAAATCTTCTAAGTACTTTGCCATCTTTCGACGGGCATTTCGACAGACTTAGCCAGTCGAAGACATCCTTCAGCTTTAATGGCTGACATCAATCAAAACAAAGGTGTCGAATTTAGGAGTCAACAATGTGGTCCCGTTTGCTAATGATGATGTGTATCGTCCTTTTCTTCCACCGAGTGAAGGCTTGGGTCTCTATGATCGAATGAATGATTGTCAGGACTAGTTTAACAAGATGCAGAGGGAGATGAAGGCCCTAAGAGGAAAGGAATTGTTCGGGCAGAACGTGAATGATATGTGGTTGGTTCCAAATGTGAAGATACCTGCAAAGTTTAAGGTTCCGGAATTCGAGAAATATAAGGGAAACACTTGTCCTCGTGCTCATCTCGTGATTAATGTAAGAAGAATGTCTACCCATACTAATGACCAGCATCTGCTGATTCACTTTTTTCAAGATAGTTTGACTGGTGCTGCATTGAAGTGGTACATGAGTTTGGGCAGTGCCAACATTCATACTTTCAACAACTTGGGCGAAGCATTTATTAGGAAGTACAAGTATAATATGGACATGGCGCCTGACCATGACCAACTCAGGGCCATGGTCCAGAAGGACAGGGAATCATTCAAAGAATATGCACATAGATGGCGTGAGGTAGCCACCCAAGTGATTCCTCCAATGGAAGAAAAAGAGATGACTAAGATTTTCCTGAAGACTCTGGGTGCTTTCTACTATGAGAAGATGGTAGCGAGCGTGCCAAGTGACTTTACTGAAATGGTGGGTATGTGTATCCATTTGGAAGAGGATGTAAGAGAGGGTCGTCTAACAAAAAGCGAACGTTTCAGAAGTACGAAGAAGCCATCATATGGGTTTGCCAAAAATAAGGAAGGAGATACAAATGTTGTTATTCAAGAGAGGAAGGTTAATCCCCCTAGAAGAAATTATCAGCATCGTCAACAGGTCACCTCAGTAACTCCAGTTGTTGGTGTGGCTCTAATCATAGTTGCTTACTAGAGACCATCCCATCAGGGGAATCCAGGGCAGAATCAGAGGCGGGAGAATTATGACCATATCCCTATGAGCTATGCATAATTACTCCCGATTTTAATTCAAAAGAAGTTGGTTCAGATCACCTCCCTCTATACAATCACTATTGCCTTGGTATTATAAGGAAAACCAAACATGTGCTTTTCATCAGGGAGCACCAGGGCACAGGGTTGAGAACTGCTATCCTTTGAAAACTGAAGTACAAAAATTAGTGAGGTCTGGTTTCTTGTCCTTTAAAGATGTTGGCCCTAACGTGAAAGATAATCCTTTGCCAAAGCATGAAGGAGTAAATGTTGTGAACATGGTGGTTGGTTGTCCAGGCGATTTCCGTATTTTTGATATTAAATTGGTTAGAGGAGATTTGGTAAAAATGCATGCTGACCTCTGCGAGTTTAGTTACTATACACATGACCATGCTGGTTGTGGTATTTGCAGCATAAATATACAGGGTTGTGACAAGATAAAGGCAGATCTTTAGGAAATGATGGACGAAGGTCTCATTCATATAATCCGAGCTAGGGCAGAGTATGAGGAAGATGTGAATATGGTCTTTGGGTGTCCATGAGAATTCCAGATCTTTGACGTAGATCATTTGAACAATGATTTGGTGCAGTTGCATGCCACCTTCTACCATATGGAAGGTCAAGAAGGCACCATTATGTATCTTGTTGGATCTGCTGCAGAGATTCACGTGGTTGTTCCATCGTGAGAAAAGGTATTCAATTATTGTTGGACAATGGTACCATCAAGGTTTCAGGAAATAGGGATGATTATGTTAATATGATTGAAGATTGTTTGGATGGGATTGCTTCAGATGATAAGTATGCCTCTGCAGATGAGTTCTTCTCCTCAGATGAAGATATATTTTCCAGAGATGACTCTATAATGACCGAATGTGTTGAAGAGGGAGTAAATGTTATTGTGCCTTGTTTTGGTAGACCCACCCCTTTTGAAGTTGAATATCATGGCAAGCCAGCTATTGCTCCATTAGTGATTAGCCTTTCGGGTCTTGTCCCTTACAAGTCAGACAAGGTTGTACTCTATAAGTATAATGCTACAATTTTAAATGATGGTATGGAAGTTACCATTTATCCTATGTCTAATGTTGGAAATATTGCTGAGGCTAGCCGAGTGACCCTTAGTGGTCGTGTGTTCGCGCCTGTCATTAGAAGAAGTGTTGATGCTGATAAGAAAGTTGTAGAAAGTGTTGAACCAAAGAAGGAAGTAGGGGAATCTAGTGGAGCTACGCTAGAAAAAGAGGTGGATGATATATTGAAGATTATAAAGATGAGTGACTACAAGATCGTAGATCAATTGTTACAGACTCCATCAAAAATATCTATTATGGCCTTGCTTATGAACTCCTCTGCTGACAGAGAATCTTTGATGAGGGTATTGGACCAAGCTTTCGTGGAAAGTGATATGCTAGTAGACCAATTCAGTAGTGTGGTAGAGAACATTACATCATGTAATAACCTAAGTTTCTGTGGCGATGAACTGCCCGATGAAGGAAGGAAACACAACCTGTCCCTCCACATCTCTATGAACTGCAAGAATGACTCATTATCCAATATGTTGATTTATAATGGATCTGCATTGAATGTGATACCGAGGAGCATGCTCATGAATTTGAAATATGAAGGAACGCCCATGCGCCCGAGTGGCATTATTGTGAAAGCGTTTGATGGATCAAGGAAATCTGTTATTGGTGAAGTGGACTTGCCTATTCATATAAGCCCACATTTGTTTCAGATTACTTTCCAGGTCATGGATATTATACCCGCTTATAGCTGTCTGTTAGGACGGCCATGGATACATGAGGCAGGGGTTGTCACTTTGACTTTACACCAGAAGTTGAAGTTTGTGCGTGAAGGAAAATTGGTCATTATAAATGGAGAACAGGAATTATTGATATCTCATTTGTCTTCTTTCAGTATTGTGGAAGAAGATGAAGTTGTTGTTGGAACCCAGTTCCAAGCTTTATCCATTGATAATATAAGAGGAAATGAGAATTTTATAGCTTCGTTTAAGGATTCTCAACAGGTTATGCATAATGGCCATAGTGAAGTATGTGGACAAATTGTTGATCCACTTGTAAACAAGAATAGAGCTGGTTTGGGATTCTTTGAGGAATGATAAAGGTAAGAACATGAAGTCGAAGTATGTTGCAGGAAAGTATCAGGATATCTTTTATAGCTTCATCCAATTGTTTCCGGGATTAATTCCATTGTGGAAGATGAAGCAGAGCCAGAAATGCCAAATTATACGGCGCACGAAGTTAGGGTTCAAAACTGGATCACCATTGATGTTCCCTCTTGCATACATGTCTCAAAGTAATATGTTTTTGTTAATCTTTTCGAAAAGCTTTCACTCTTCCCAAGGTGAAAGTATTGATATTGTATGGGCTTATCTGTTTTCTTTGATCTTTAAAATCAATAATAAAAGTTGTCTTTGTTTTTCAAATTGTGTTTTTTATTCTCTGCTTTTTGTTGGAAAATGGTAATAAGAAAAAACCTTTCAAAATAAATACTAACTAAAATTGAATCTGCATAATCATTTGTTATATGTGTCAGCTTATAAAAGAAGTCATAAATCATATGTGCAGATTAATTAAAAAACTCATTGAATACATTGACCAAGCACCCTCTCCCAACTTTGAATGTCCTGTGTATGGGGCCGAAGAAGAATACTATGATAAGATTCTGGAAGAGGTCTCGCGGTTGCTTGAGCGCAAGGAGCATGCCATTCATCCGTATAAAGAGCCATTGGAAGTAATCAATTTGAGTTCAGAAGAAGATCCAAAGGAAGTCAAGAATGGAGCATTACTGCATCCCGATGTGAAGAGCAGGTTGATTGAAATGTTGAAAGAATATGTGGACATCTTTTCTTGTTCATATCAAGACATTCCTGGTTTAGATACAGATATTGTAGAGCATCATTTGTCATTGAAGCCAGAGTGCCCGCCAATCAAACAGAAGTTGCAAAGAAATCATCCAGATATGGCAGTAAAAATAAAAGAAGAAGTTCTAAAGAAGATTAATGATGGTTTTCTTGTGACATCAGTGTAACCTAAGTGGATTTCCAATATTGTCCCAGTACCGAAGAAAGACGGAAAAGTTCTCATGTGCGTAGAGTGCAGAGATCTAAATAAAGCTAGTCCAAAAGATTATTTTCCATTGCCAGACATTGATATGTTAGTGGATAGCACAGCAAAATTAAAAGTTTTCTCGTTCATGACGGATTTTACGGATATAATCAAATAAGTATGGCTCCTGAGGACATGGAAAAAATAACGTGTATCATACCTTGGGGAACATTCTGTTACAAAGTGATGCCCTTCGGGTTGAAGAACGCTGGTGCAACGTACTAGAGGGCTATGATAACCCTATTCCATGATCTGATGCACAAGGAAATTGAGGTATATGTTGATGATATGATTTCTATCACATACTGAAGAAGGGCATGTAGAAGATTTTGTTGAAATTGTTTTAGCGTTTGAGGAACTATCGTCTCTGCTTGAATCCAAATAAATGTACCTTCGGTGTACGATCAGGGAAGTTGTTGGGTTTCATTGTCAGCCAAAGAGGGATTGAAGTTGACCCGGATAAAGTCAAATCAATTCAAGAAATGTCAGCGCTGAGAACTAAAAATCAAGTCAGAGGTTTCCTCGGGCGTTTGAATTACATCTCCAGATTCATCTCCCACATGACTCCAACGTGTGAACTGATCTTTAAGTTGTTAAAGAAAGATCAAGGTTGTGTGTGGACAGATGATTTCTAAAGATAATTTGAAAGTATTAAAGAATATCTACTGGAACCTCCTATCTTGCTCCCTCCTGTTGAAGGAAGACCATTGATTATGTATCTGACATTGTTATATAATTCTATGGGTTGTATTCTAGGACAACAAGATGAAACAGGGAAGAAAGAGTATGCAATTTATTATCTCAGTAAAAAATTTACTAACTGTGAGTCACGGTATTCTATGCTGGAAAAGACATGTTGTGCTCTGTCCTGGGTGACAAAACGATTGCGGCAGTATATGTTGAATTACACCACTTGGTTGATATCCAAAATGGATCCAATCAAGTACATTTTTGAAAATACTTCTCTTACTGGGAGAATTTCTTGTTGGCAGATGTTGTTATCTGAATATGACATTGAATACCGCACTCAAAAAGTTATTAAAAGTAGCGTGTTTGCAGATTATCTTTCTTACCAACCAGTTGATGATTATCAGTCTGTGAAGTATTATTTCCCCGATGAGGATGTGATGTTTTTGAAAGTGAAAGATTGTGATGAACCATTACCTGAGGAAGGTCCTGATCTTGAGTCTCATTGGAGCATGATATTTGATGGAGTTGTGAGTGCTTATGGTAAAGGAATTGGTGTTGTGGTTGTTACTCCTCATGGATCGCATATACCTTTTACTGCAAGGTTGACATTCGATTCCACCAATAATATGGCAGAGTATGAAGCCTGCATCATGGGTCTTGAAGAAGCTATTGATCTCAGAATTAAAATTCTAGATATGTATGGCGATTCAGCTTTGGTAGTAAATCAGATTAAAGGAGAGTGAGATACTCTTCACCCTGGATTGATCCCTTACAAAGATTATGCTAGAAGATTGTTACCCTTCTTTAATAAGGTTGAATTCCATCACATCCCCAGAGAAGAAAATCAAATGGAGGATGCTTTGGCAACTCTGGCTTCTATGTATCAAGTGAATACTTGGAATGATATACCTCAAATTATAGTTCGACGACTAGATAGGCCTGCTCATGTGTTTACAACAGAGGAAGTAGCAGATGAGAAACCTTGGTATCATAATATCAAGAATTTTCTCTAGACGCGGGAATATCTGATTGGTGCATCAAATAAAGATAGAAAGACATTGAGAAGATTGGCTGGCAGTTTCTTCCTCAGTGAAAATGTGTTGTACAAGATAAATTATGACATGGTCTTGCTCAAATTCGTGGATAGACACGAAGCAGACATGTTGATGCATGAGATTCATGAAGTTTCCTTTGGTACTCGTGCCAATGGATATTCGATGGCTAAGAAGATGCTAAGGGCAGGTTATTATTGGTTGACAATGGAATCTGATTGTGACAAATTTGCAAAGAAGTTCCATAAATGTCAGATTTATGCAGACAAAATTCATGTGCCTCCGACACTTCTCAATGTTATTTCTTCCCTGTGGCCTTTCTCTATGTGGGGTATTGACATGATTGGAATGATCGAACCCAAAGCTTCGAATTGACACCATTTTATATTGGTAGCAATTGATTACTTCACCAAATGGGTGGAGGCTGCTTCATATGCTAATGTTACTAAGCAGGTAGTAGTGCACTTCATTAAGAACAATCTCATATGTCGGTATGGTGTGCCAAGCAGAATTATCACCGACAATGGCTCGAATCTGAATAACAAGATGATGACAGAACTTTGTGAAGAATTCAATATTTTCCATCACAATTCATCTCCGTACATGCCAAAGATAAATGGGGCTGTTGAAACTGCTAATAAGAATATCAAGAAGATCATCCAGAAGATGGTTGTTACTTATAAAGATTGGCATGAAATGCTCCCTTTTGCTTTACATGGATATCAGACATCTGCCCGCACTTCAACAGGAGCAACCTCGTTCTCCCTTGTGTATGGTATGGAAGCAGTGCTCCCAATCGAGGTTGATATTCCCTCTTTACATGTGATAATAGAAACCAAGTTGTTAGAGACTGAATGGGTCCAGAACAGGTTTGACCAATTGAATTTGATTGAAGAGAAGATAATGACGGCTTTGTGTCATGGGCAGTTATATCATAAGAGAATGAAGAAAGCATTTGATAATAAGGTCAAATCTCATGAATTCAGAGAAGGCGACCTCGTGCTCAGGAAGATCATGTCTTTTAACACTGATTCTAGGGGAAAGTAGACTCCTAATTTTGAGATCCCATATGTTGTCAAGAAAGCCTTCTCTGGCGATGTATTAATTCTTGAAACTATGGATGGTGAGGAGTTCCCACGTCCCATGAATGCTGACGTAGTCAAGAAATACTTCGCCTAAAGAAATAAAAGAACAACTCGCTAAGTCGAAAACTCGAAAGGGCGGCATAGATAAAAAGGAGCGTCTCGGTAGGCTGAAAACCCGAAAGGGAGGTCTAGGCAAAGATTAGAGACATAACAGAATAAATTTTGCCGCTAAGTTGAAAACCCGCAGGGGCAACTTAGGCAAAAGTTAGGGACTTTCTTGGCAAGTAACTACCTAAGACAAGACTTGATCATTGAAGCAACAATCTTCTTGGATCCTTACCATACTCCGACAGAAGCTGCTGCTCAGGATTTCAAAGTTGTTAGAGAGAATAGTGGTCATTGTATTTCAATGTATCTTTTCCATTATATATTACCATTTTCCAAACTTTGTAATCATTCGTGGAGTCTCGCCATTCACAAACTACCATTCTATTAATAAAGTTTGAGCTTTTATCTAATTCTTTGTAATACTTTTTTTATTCTGCCTGCAAAGACTTCATTTATTATTGATAGTGATTTTCAAAGCAAAAAGATTAAATAACAAAATTGCCTTTTCGAAAAGAATTTACAAATTACTTTTACTTTAGACTTTATGATTCAAGAGGAAAACAAAAATGGTTATCCCAGGAATGGACGAACTCCAGTAATTTTGAGAAGTTTTATTTCCCCCAGGAAAGTTCTCTCAGGTCGTTTTTGCTGGTATGTGCATGATCTTCTTGTATTTATCAGGTAGTTGGGGATAATACCAATTGATGTATGGTGCGGTATAAGGTTCGTGATCCCACTGTCCCCAATCAAGTCTTGGTTCATTTTTTATTTTGGGTTTGCATGATCTGAAACTCTATCCCAGATTCCCTAGTGAGGTCTTCACTCATATGATGAAAGTTCCTTCTCCCTTTGTGTGTTGAGGTGGAATTATTTGCAAAATGTCGCTCTTCTTGCAGTGTTAGCATTATTGTTGGTATTTATTTCCCAGTAAACTAGTCCAGGGAAATATCTTTTCTAAGAAATGTTGAGACAGTTGTCAACTTTTTGGGTTTTCACCCACCAAGTACTGGGTTTGATTTAAAATCCCAATAAGTGTGATTTCTTGATGTAATGTTTGACTTCTTAACTCCCCAAGTTGTTATCCCCGTGAGGTTTCATACTTTTCCCCCAGAGAAGTTGGTGCAATAGTCACTCTCAATATTGAAGAATGTATCTTGGTTTCCCCTCGACGATGTGGTGTTGTCCTCTCCAATGAAGTCATCACGAGGTCTCCAGTTGATATCTCAACGATGAGGCACTATCTCCCTTAGTGAAGTCTGTATGATATTTCCCCAATGAAGTCAGCACGAGATCCTTAGTTGATATCTTGACGATATGGTTTTCATCTGCCTTATGGAAATCAATATTGCAATCCCCAGTGAAGTACAACTGTGAAACATTTGTTTTCCCCATTGAAGTATCTGTGATATCCCCATGTGATGCCTGAAGGAGGATGTTATATCCCTGTATCTGTACTGATTTATTGCTATGATGCAATTACTTTCGGATTATGTTCCATCCCAGTGAAGTTAAGCCATGAAATAGGAATTTGTTTCCTCAGTTGGGGCTTACTTTCTTATGGAGTTTCCATCTTGGATGTGATTTAGCCGAGTATTGATTATACCCGAGTTGGTTTTGTCTGGTTATTCCCAGTGTTATACGTCTGTTTTGTCAGCTTATACATGATAACACTCATACATTCATACATACATCATGCATATTTGAATTTAGAAAATTATTGCTCATTGGCATTCATTAATTTTTTGTTAACATATTACCCTGTGTTGCAGAGTTATGTTGTCCTCTCTCCAATAGAGTGTCAACCTTAAGCATAAAGTGTATATCCTTTCAATTTCCCCCACTGAGTTATCCCTCGTGGAAGATTTTTGCTTTAGCCTTCCTGTACATCTCTTTGTCTGAATGGATTTGGGTTTCCCTCTTGAGTTTATTTCTCAAAGGATGTATTTTGGTTGACTGTTTGATTCCATTTTATTTCTGTTTTGAATCTACGATCCACATCAATATTATTACTTTGGATTTCTGCAAGCTTCGAGTCTTGGTTTGAGAATGTGCATTTATTTTGCCACGAGAAGACTTTTTCCTCCTCAACAGGAGTATGTTGGCATTTCCCCAGGAAGCCATATTTATTTCCCCGGGAAGTCATTTTTATAATCCTTCCCATAACAACAAGTAGAAGATCTCTTTATTTGAGCAACTTGTACTTCCCTGGTGAGTCTGTTATTCCTCTGAGAAGATTCGTTTATACTCCAATGAATGGTAGTATCGTCATTGTGGGAGATAGTTCTTTGTTGAGACTCACTTTTCTCTAAGAAGTTCATTTATTTCCAGTGATAAGTACTGGTGCCAATCATTTATTACCACACATAGTATTGGTGTTTATCGGTATTATCTTACCATTCCTATTCAGTAAAAGTCGACGTTACTTTTTTGATGTCTTCTCTATGAGTGGATAGTTTGCAGTTTTTTGTCAAAACTATTCTAATGGATGGTGTGATACGGTGGGAGAACTGACTTGAGGTTTTGCGTTTGTTTTTGCAAATGTTTCGGTTGAGCAAGAGTCGCCACCGACTTTTTATTTTATCCTAAGGAAAGGTTAAAAAGCACAGCAAAAACCTTTGAGACGTTTTCTTGGGTTCGGGGAGTATATTATAGAAAGGGAAGGTATTAGCACCCTTTCTATCCATGGTTATCCATGGGCTCTTAGTTACTTGCTTAGATCAACTTGCCTTGATTTTCAATTGTTTGAAATGGTGCTTTGTGTGTGGGTTTGAAAATGTTTTGAAAAGAGGCCAATGTGGTGGCAACCTTTGTAATGACCCATGTTTGGATGTATACAAAGGTGTATGTCTTTTGAAAAAGTTTTCAATGTTTTTGAAATTTGTTTTGAAAGTGTTGTGATGTGTGGTTTTAAAAAAAATAGGCAAGTGTTTTTGTTTTGCAAGTTGGCAAGTAACCAAGAGCTATCTACCCTAAATTTCTCAAAGATCTTTGCTATGTTTTAACCCTTTTAACAATTTTGTTCCACCATTGTATTTGGTTGACAATCTTGTGCTAGGATGTGAACGGGACGGGCGCGGGTCATCATTTAGACCATGATTGCAATGGTGCCAAGTATCTTTGGGCAATTTTTCCTTTAAGGGACTTGATCATTTTTAGGCAACTTTTGAAAGCGTCATCGAGGGACTATGATCATTTGAATTTGTTTTGTTTTTTCCAAAGATACCTAACATGCAACATGGCCCATTATTGAAGGCAACAAGTGGAGTAACCCTAAGGGGGTGCAAGTGTGATTGGTGTTGTTCATTTTCATGCTTTTATCTTGGAATTAGGTCAAGCTATTTGTTTTGGTTGATTTTTGCATACAAAACCCTAATTCTATCATGGCATATTTTAGAAAGCTTTTAAAGTGCCTAATTTAAAGGTCCTAAATTATTACAACACAAATTATGGGATGGGGGGTACAAGTGTTCAAATGGGGATGAGACTTCATAGGAGAGTAGTGTCCAATATTTACAACCAAATCGAATTGCGCAAATGTAAATATAAAGATGTATAAGAATAAAGCAATATATATGTGTAAATATTTTTGTGTAAGTGTATGTTTTATTCACAAGTGAAATAAAAATAAAATAAATAAAAAGAGTTAATTTGGATATTTTCATGTTTAGGGCAAAAACCCTAATTTTCTAAGTAAGAAGTAATTATTATTTATTATATGCAATATTTATTAATTATGTATAAAAAATAAATAAATAAAAAGAAAGTATAAAAAAGTATTTTTGAGGTTAAATATTAATAAAAATAAAAAATGTATTATTTTGTATTTTTATCCTAAATATTCTAATAAATATATAAGTATTTATTATATTTACTAAATATATTAAATATGTACAAAAATAAAATATTTAATATTTACAAAAAAAAGTATATTTTTTAGAAAATGTTTTCAAGAGATAAAATAAAATAAAATCAGAAAATAAAAATATATTTTGGATTATTTTTGGTATTTTGAATAAAAAGGATATTATGTTTATTTATGTACAAAATTCAAATAAAACAAGCAAAAATCCAAATAAAATGCAAAAGTGGTTAAAAAAATATTTTTAATATTTTTTATGTTTTGTCAAAAAGTATCAAGTCAGAATAAAAAAAGAAAAAGTCAAAAAATGATAAAAATAAACACAATGGGCCAAGGGGGTGCAAGTGTGGAAAAGTGGTGCAAAAAGGAACACAAACTCAGGCCCAGCCCAAAGACTTTGTCTTCAACCTCTGGACATTCAAACAGAGCAAACGCGCGCTTCCTGCTATCTCATGATTCCTGGATTTTCAAGCAAAACTCATAACACCAAAAATGTAGAGCATCATGTCACGAGTTCATACATATAAAAAACTTGATCTAACTCTCAGAAATGAGAGAGAATTTCTTCTCCCCCAATTTCTGACCTAAGTTTTTGTCAATGTTCAAGTCTTAAATTCTCTCAACATATGCAATATAAATGGAAAGTGAGGATATGAGTGGCTTCAGGGACATGAGTATGACACTTTTCATTCATAAATCTAAACCTAACTCTTCCTAGATTGAGAGATAGAAGTCCATGAACTTACCTGTTCAGCTTGGATCGTGAATGACAATGGAGGCACTTTCAAGGCAATGTGAGGACTTGTACAGCTTGCTTGAAGTTCAGGGATGCTTCTCCAACCTTTAGCTTGCTTTGAAACTAAATGAATCAAGCTATGGAAGTCAACCTGCAAAACAGAAAAAGTGAAAATGGTGAAGTTGGTTAGGGGTGTTACAGTTTGTGTCCAATGCTTGGGATAGTTTGTATAGGTGGTATGGAGTGTGTATGAACTGGTTTTGGCCAAGGCGCACGAGTGGATTGAGTTATGGACCTCAAACTGTAGGGATGCCCTGTTTTTGTGCAGTACAATGGTGTTTTGAGGTTTAGGGAGGTATGGAAGGTAGTTAGCTCGTGCCTTAGCACAGGTTTGATGTTTGGAATATGTTCAACAAGTTTGTCTAGGCTTTTGGTTGCAGCAATGTGTGTTTGATATCAATATGCCAAGTTTCTTCTAATGTAAGTCCAAAAATGCCAAGTTGGTTTCTAGGCTTATGCAGGCCCCTCGAGTATGCTGCCTCAATACCTCTTGATCAGTGTGATATCTCCATGAATCTTGTGTCCAAAGATATGCAGTGTACCACTTGGATTGCAAATTTGACATAAAGTGTAACTTTACAAAAATGGATAAATTGCTTTTTCCAATTAAGGCTTAATTCTTTGTGTAATGACTATATGAACAAAACAAAGCTAGAACACAATGGATTGGAATTTAATTTTTGAGTGTAAATGAGATTAGAGGCCTGTAATGTATCTTGCATATGCTGAATTTGAAAATGCACAAGTTATGAACATGGAAATGGCTCATGAACAAAGTGACTTTTGCCCATATTGCCAAATTCGATTCTCCCTAACCACAAGGGTGTTTGAGAAGTTCTTGGACATTTTGGAAAGCTTGGAATGTGTACTACAATCCATCTTTTTAATGCAAGTTGAAATTCCAGGTGGAAGCATGTGAAAAGTGGCCATGAAGTTAGGCAAAAAATCCTGCCTAGAATAGGTCAAAAATTTTCTAAGTTAAGAATGTTTTCCACCCTTGTTCCAAAAATCATAACTTGAGCTACAAGCTTCTTTAGAGGAAACTTTGTGAATAAAAGTTGTATATTTTGCAATGGACTATAACTTTCATGTTTTGAGTTTTCCTTGAATCCAAATGTATCTTGATGAAAAAATGAGACAAAGTTAGGAAAAAATTAGGGATTTTCATAACTTAGAAAAATTCTAAGTTATGAAAATTCTTCATTTCGAACCCTAATTTTCAATTTTTGATTTCTTGATGAACAAGTTTCATGATTTGACATGTTTTGATGAAAAATGAATCTTGACACTTGATTTTTACCAAAAAGTCAAAGTTTGGCTTTTCAGTATACAGTCAAATTTGGCTCAGTTGACTGGAAAATTCATCTGTCAATCTTGTGCATTTGGGATCTTTTGAACTTGTTGAACATGTCAAGACAATGCCATGGGGTCCTTGAGTCCATATGTGAGCTTGGTTGGCCATTGTATAGGTCAAACAGTCAAAAATTGCCTTTGTGCAGTCAAAACCCTAAAAATGACCATTTTGCCCTTTTGGTGATCTGATTAAATTTCTTGTGGAATTGTGATAAAAAACTTGACCAAATGGTTCATATGAGTTCAATATGTTGATGTGGGTCAAAAATCATGAGGTTTGACTGTCAATTGACCACAGTTGACTTTTTCCCCAATACAGCTGATTTCTAGGTCAACTGTCCAATTGACTGGGCAAAGATTGGAATCCAGGCTTGAAACTTGGTATGGATAAACTTGGGAGTACAACATGAAGCATGAAAGTCATATTAGGCATTTTAGGTCAAAACATCTTTGTGCAAACACAAACCCTAATTTGGGTCAACAGTGCAAGGAGAAGTCTTGAGCAGAGGAAACCCTAACTGGATCTTGAGCTTCAAGGGTCTTGTGGTGAGAAAATATTGAGGAAATGGGAGGGCAAATTTTGGAGTACAACAATTTCCCCTGTTAAATCTTCTTGAACCTGAAGAGTTAGATTGGCAAGTTTGCCTTTCGCGACTCGAGGGTAAAAGGAGATTGGACACTAGAGTGCCCGGAAATTTGCACTCGCATGGTAGAGTATCAGCAATGTGATGGCGGGAATGGGCTTATAGATGCCATTTGGAGATAGGATGGATAGGAGGATGGGCTTATAGATGCCATCTGGAGATGTGACAGAACCTTGTAGGGAATAGGCTTATAGATGCCATTTGGAAGTGTTGATCGCGTAAGAGATTTCTTAGTGAGCACTTGCATACTTTGAGAAAGAAAGATGATTTCCTGGCTTGTTACAGGTGTTGATCTTCAGTCTCTTCATGCAGATATGCCCTGGCTAGATACAGGTATCGAATCTACAATTGGTTGCTCACAGATATGCCCTAGCTAGGTATAGGAATCGAATCTGGAACTGTGGTCTATAGATATGCCCTGGCTGGATACAGGTATCGAATCTACAATTGTCATCTACAGATATGCCCTGGCTGGATACAGGTATCGAATCTAGAATTGTCGTCTACAGATATGCCCTGGCTGGATACAGGTATCGAATCTGGAATTGTCGTCTACAGATATGCCCTGGCTGGATACAGGTATCGAATCTGGAATTGTCGTCTACAGATATGCCCTGGCTGGATATAGGTATCGAATCTGGAATTGTCGTCTACAGATATGCCTTGGCTGGATACAGGTATCGAATCTGGAATTGTCGTCTACAGATATGCCCTGGCTGGATACAGGTATCGAATTTGGAATTGTCGTCTACAGATATGCCCTGGCCAGATACAGGTATCGAATCTGGAATTGTCGTCTACAGATATGCCCTGGCCGGATACAGGTATCGAATCTGGAATTGTCGTCTACAGATATGCCCTGGCTGGATACAGGTATCGAATCTGGAATTGCAAAAGGTTGGTAGAGATAGCTTTCCTGGCTGGATACAGGTGTAAGCCTCTGACCTGAGAATGAAAGATAATTTACTGGCCTGTTACAGGGGTTGATCTTCAAACTCTTCATGCAGATATGCCCTGGCTAGATGCAGGTATCGAATCTACAATCAATCACTCACAGATATGCCCTAGCTAGATACAGGTATTGAATCTGGAATTGCGATAGTTGATAGTAATCAACTTTGGATTTGTCCTTTATCTTGAAAAGGCAAAACGTTAGTTGTATGCAATGTCATGATGTATGAGATGCATGATGTCATGATGCTCAAAATGAGATAGTGTTGTATGCACTTTATCATGTATGTAAGCAGGAAGTATGAAATGTGAAATGTCTATGAATGTATTTTCGTCTAGGAAAATAAATCCTTAACGACTGGCCGGGGAATCAAATCCTGGGCTGATGTTGAAGAGTAGAGTTCTTCGCTTCCGCTGGGGATGATGGTTGCAAAAATAAACCGGTAGAAGAAGATGACTCCGTTGGGGAATAAACTTGTTGGGGAGATTACTCTGCGGGGAATTACTCTGTGAGAAGAGATACTTCACTGAGGGTTTGATGAGAGTTCCGTTGGGGATAGGAAGAACTTCGCCGAGGACGACCTTTCCCTGGTAATTAGCTGAGGATAACCCAGTTATATCCTGATGGGAAATAAACTTTGAATAAAGCCGGGAGACGCGTTCGTACTCTGCAAGGGATAAGCTTCCAGAATCTACTGGGGATAAGCTTCAGAATCTAATGGCGACTTCACTGGGGATGTGGATTCCACTCTCCTGGGGACACTTTTGAACTGTACCGGGGAGTGGCTCCACTGAGGTGTCTGTATTCCGTCGGGGAACAATCTTATATTAAGACTGCCGGGGACGCTGGCTAAGGAATGTCTATACTCCGCTGGGGAATGCTGAGATATTCTGGGGATACCCAACTTCCTTAAGGTTGACAATAAACTAACTCGGCTTGGAGAGAGTATCGCTGACTTGCTAGGGGAAAATGTGCCTTTTCAGGGCTGCTGGGAGACCAACTCTTCCTGGAGAGAGTATCGCTGACTCTTGTCTTACTCTGTGGGGAGTTGAGGTAACTTGGTTACGTTCTTCAGCCGAACCGACCTTGGTAACTTGGTGGACAGAGCGACTATGTCGCTTAGACAACTCTAAATTGCCCATGTTTCTGATGTCATCTGTAATTAGTCTTTTGTTTCGTATGCCAATATTCATGATTAGCAATTAATGTCAAATGCATATATCAAAAATGAACATTGGACTTTTTTTTGCAAAACAAAACAGAAAAAGGAAAAACGATGGGTAATTTATCTGAAAAAATTGAACTTGTATTGATTTTGAAATTTGCCTGTAAATAGGCGTTTATGTACAAGAGGCTGACGTCCTAATAAGAGAATGCCGCCGAACAACATAGAGTTTATACAATTTTGAAAAGGAAACAAAACAGCTATGTGAAAAATAATCCCACTGGGTTCCAACTCTACTATCGCCTTTATGTCTTCAAGCGTCTCATCACTTTGCTGCTTAGTTGAAGATGAAGCTGATTGATCGATGCCGAAGTCTGAGCCCGATAGTTGATACCGAATTCTGGATGCCAGGTGATCCAATGAGACATAGTATTACGCTTATCCCTAACTTTTTCCTGGACCGCCCTTTCGGGTTTTCAGTCCACCGGGATACCCATTTTTGCCCAAGCCGCCTTTTCAGGTTTTCGACTTGCCGGGTGTACAGATTATTTTTATTTTCATCCCTTATTTTTGCCCAAACCCTTTTGGTTCGCCGGGAAGCCCTTATTTTTGCCTAGGCGTGTCAACCTAGCGGGTCTTTTATCATGCGTAGTATCTTTTTACTATGTCTGCATTGGCGGGGTGAGGAAGGTCGTCATCATCCATGGTGGTTAGAATCATAGCTCCTCCTGAGAAGATATGTTTAACCACAAATGGCCCTTCGTACGTAGGGGTCCATTTTCCCCTGGGATCACCTTGAGGAAGAATGATGCACTTGATTACCAGGTCTCCGACTTGATACTCTTGTTGTCTGACCTTCTTGTTAAATGCTCTGATCATCCGTTTTTGGTATGTTTGACCATGACAAATAGCAGTGAGTCTCTTTTCGTCAATTAGGTTTAATTGATCAAGCCGAGTCTGGATCCAATCATCTTCGCTCAAGTCTGCATCCTTCATTATCCGGAGAGAGGGTATCTGGACTTCAATAGGCAAGACTGCCTCCATGCCATAGACCAAGGAAAAGGGAGTTGCCCCTGTTGACGTCCGTGCTGAGGTACGGTACCCATGTAGAGCAAACGGTAACATTTCGTGCCAATCTTTGTAGGTCACTGTCATCTTCTGCATAATCTTCTTGATGTTCTTATTCGCTGCTTCTACAGCCCCATTCATTTTCAGCCGGTAGGGAGAAGAATTGTGGTGTTGTATCTTGAATTGCTCGCAGAGCTCGGTGATCATCTTGTTATTAAGATTGGTACCGTTATCCGTAATGATCCTCTCAGGTACACCGTATCGACAGATCAGGTTGTGCCGAATGAATCGTGCCACGACGTTCTTGGTTACCGTAGCGTAGGAAGCTGCTTCGACCCACTTTGTGAAGTAATCAATCGCTACCAAGATGAAGCGGTGCCCGTTAGATACCGTAGGTCGGATCTCGCCGATCATATCAATGCCCCACATTGCAAAAGGCCAAGGTGCTGTCAAGACGTTCAGAGGAACCGGAGGAATGTGCACCTTATCAGCATAGATCTGGCATTTATGACAAGTTCGAGAATGTTGGTAACAGTCGGCTTCCATTGTGGACCAGAAATATCCTGCTCGAAGGATTTTCTTTTCCGTGGTATGTCCACTGGAATGTGTTCCGAATGTACCTTCATGTAGCTCTGCCATGATCTTTTCTGCTTCAATCTTATCCACACAACGCAGTAAGGTTGAGTCATGGTTTCGCTTGTAGAGAATGCCATTGCTGAGGAAGAACTTTGCTGCAAACCTTCTCAGGAATTTCTTGTCATTAACAGATGCACCCTCGGGGTATTCTTGAGCTTCCAAGTACCTCTTCACTTCATGATACCAGGGTTTTTCTGTTACCTCTTCAGTCTCAAGATCGCAGCAATATGCAGGTTCGTCCAATTTCCAGATAATGATCCAGGGAGCCTCGTTGTCCCATTTGACTTTGAACATAGAAGACATCGTAGCCAGTGCGTCCGCCAACTGATTCTCCTCTCTTGGGAAGTGTTCAAAAGTTATCTCTTCGAAGTGGGGAAGCAATGTCAGCACATACTCCTTGTAAGGAATAAGATTTGGGTGTTTCGTATCCCACTCGCCTCTGACCTGATTGATCACGAGAGTGGAATCTCCGAAGACACTCAGAAACTTGATCCTTAAATCAATTGCAGCTTGAAGACCCATGATACATGCCTCATACTCCACCATGTTGTTGGTGCAGTTGAAACATAGTCGGGCGGTGAGTGGGGTATGAGTGCCTTTAGGGGATATAATCACAGCGTCGATACCATTACCCAAGGCGTTCGAGGCTCCGTCAAAGTGCATAGACCATCGGGATCCTTCCTCAGGTCCTTCATCCGGTCCAGGTACTTCGCAATCAGTCACTACCATGATATCCTCGTCTGGAAATTCAAAGTTCATCGACTGGTAGTCGTCCACTGCCTGGTGTGCCAAATGGTCTGCCAATACACTTCCCTTGATTGCTTTTTGAGTCGTGTATTGGATGTCATATTCCGTCAAGATCATTTGCCATCTTGCTATTCTTCCGGACAGAGCAGGCTTTTCGAATATGTACTTGATTGGATCCATTTTTGAAATCAACAGAGTAGTGTGAGTCAACATATACTGTCTCAGCCGGCGAGCAGCCCATACCAGAGCACAGCAAGTTTTCTCGAGCAGTGAGTACCGGGTCTCACGGTCGGTAAACTTTTTGCTCAGGTAATAAATAGCGTGCTCTTTTCGGCCAGACTCGTCATGCTGCCCCAGCACACACCCCATTGAGTTGTCAAGTACTATCAAGTATAAGATTAGAGGTATCCCTTCAACCGGTGGCATAAGAATGGGTGGTTCTTGGAGATGCTCTTTGATCTTTTCGAAAGCGGCCTGACATTCATCATTTCAACGTACTACTTGATCTTTCTTCAGTAGCTTGAAGATTGGTTCACAGGTAGCAGTTAGATGTGAGATGAATCGGGCAATGTAGCTCAACCGTCCTAGAAAGCCTCTGACTTCTTTCTCTGTCTTGGGAGCTGGCATCTCTTGTATGGCTTTTACTTTGGCAGGGTCTACTTGAATACCTTTGTCGCTTACAATGAAACCTAGTAGTTTTCCAGATCTTACCCCAAAGGTGCACTTGTTCGGGTTCAACCTTAGCTTGTACAACTTCAGACGGTCAAACAGCTTCCGTAGATGGTCAAGGTGTTCCTCCTCAGTTTGGGACCTTGCAATCATATCATCGACATACACTTCGATCTCATGGTGGATCATATCATGAAATAAAGCAACCATGGCACGTTGGTAGGTTGCCCCAGCATTTTTCAACCCAAAAGGCATGACCTTGTAGCAAAAGGTGCCCCACTGAGTGACAAAAGTGGTCTTCTCCATGTCTTCAAGAGCCATCTTGATCTGATTATAATCGGAGAAGCCATCCATGAAGGAGAAAACTTTATGCTGAGCAGTATTGTCAACCAGAACATCGATATGAGGCAGAGGGAAATCATCCTTAGGGCTTTCCCTGTTCAAATCCCTGTAATCAACACACATTCGGACCTTACCATCCTTTTTCGGCACTGGAACCACGTTGGCAATCCACTGAGGGTAAGAAGTCACTGCTAGAAACACGGCATTAAATTGTTTCATAACCTCGGCTTTGATTTTCTCGGACATTTCTGGACGCATACGGCGGACCTTCTGTTTTACCGGAGGGCAGTCTTCCTTGGTAGGCAGGTGATGAACCACGATGTCAGTATCTAACCCAGGCATGTCTTCGTAAGACCAGGCGAAGATTCCATATAGTCATGAAGCATCTGAATCAACCGTTGTTTCACACTGAACTCTAGATTGGCACCAATCTTGACTTCCTTTCTGTCTGTCTCAGTACCCAGATTTACCGTTTCCACTGGCTCCTCATGTGGCTGAATGGCCTTCTCTTCCTGGAGTAGCAGTCTTGCAAGTTTACTAGGCACTTCGCAATCATCTTCACCTTCGTCTTCGGCTAAGTTGATCGGATTTTCGAAGTCATAACTGGCAGTAGCAGAGTCGTTACCAGTGAGATCCAGAGTGGATTGGAACCTGTATAAGTGAGTGTGTGTAAATATAGTTGTTTTGCAATAAAGAAAGAAAAGGACCGCAAGATTTTGAAATGCAACAAACGTCCAATGTTTTGATTAATGATATATGAAAATGACATACAAAAATCCCTCATAAATGAAGCCACGGTGCCCCGGGTAGGACATCGAGCCATAAAAGTTTCAACATATTGTTTGTTACAAATTGAAAACAAAAGAGTTCATTACTGAGTGATAAAAGTAATAGGTGTAAAGTCTTTGGCAGTCCAGTTGCTTGGTCCACTGTCGGTTGTTGGGTAGATCCAGCTGTCAAATTCAGATTCCTCCATGTCATCTTCAATAGCATTCACTCCTTGGTTGGTGATGAACACAGGAGGTCTTCCAATCCTTGCTTTGCGAACAGCCCTCTGAGCCTCTGCAGTGAAGCCTAAGCCAAACTTGTTGGTCTTCGGAGTAAAGTCAGGAAGTCGGCCCCAGTTTACACACTCACCCTTCTCGATCACAGCCCGGGCATCCTTTAAGGAATCCATCTTCAAAGGAGGGTCTTCAATCACAATTTCAGCTGACGCCAGTGTCTGAGGCACCTCTTCAAAGTGTTGAAAGGGGGTCTCAATGAATTCCCCATCCAATTCTATGTATCGGAACGAGTTAAGGTGGCTGACCATATATTCTTCCTCCCCTTGAACTGTGACAATCTTCCCTCTGACTGGGTACTTAAGCTTCTGATGTAGTGTGGAGGTCACAGCTCCAGCCTTGTGGATCCATGGACGACCCAGCAAACAAGAGTAGGATGGACGGATGTCCATCACATAGAAAGTAGAATCAAAAACTTGCGAACCAACCCTGATTGGAATGTCAACTTCCCCATGTACCATCCTTTTCGAACCGTCAAAGGCTCGGACAATAATGTTACTAGGCTTGAGCTCCAGACCCTCAGAATCTAACCTGTCTAGGGCCTTCTTGGGAAATACGTTCAATGAAGAACCGGTGTCTACCAACACATGGGCAAGAGTAGTGCCCCTGCATTCAATGGAGACATGCAGGGCATCATTATGGTTTTTTCCTTTAGCAGTCAGATCGGTGTCAGAGAAGCCCAAACCATTATCAGCAGTCAAGTTGGCTACACAATCAGTAAATTGATCAGCAGACGTTTCTTGTGGCACATGGGCCGTCTTCAGGAAAGAGATCAGGGCCTTGGCATGGGCCTCTGAACACAACAACAGTGATAGCATAGAAATCTTCGATGGGGTGTGCCCCAACTGCTCGACTACATTGAAATCACTTTTCTTGATAATCTTGAGGATCTCCTCCATCTCTTGCTGGGAGGCTTCAACAGTGGTTGTCTTCGGCGCCTCCGTCAGGGCAGGCAAATCAGTAGCAATCCCTTTGCCCCGAGCGTCAGATGACTCGACAGCAGGGGTAGAAACAGGAACTTGATTAGGAAGGGGAACAGGCACACTTGCAGGTGTGATGATAAGAGGTTTCTGAATAGCTAGTGGCGCAATATCTGGTGAGAACAGCCTACCACTGCGAGTAATTTTGGCAGGCCCGGGGATATTGCTGACACCGGAACTTGTATCAAACTCTTGTTTAACTCCAAGCACATAAACATCTGCCCCATAGTGCCATGGGACAGCTTTGTCGGATGTATAGGGGAGGGGCCCCGGAACAGTGATGATGATAGGAGCAATCTTCTGAGTGGACATGATTTTGACAGGCTTTTTTGAGGGAGCCTTAGGAGGTTTGTTGAAAATAGTGACGATAGAGACTTCTTCAGCAGGGATAACAGGAACAGCAATCTTCTCGAACAAGATCTCTTTGCTATCCATCAGGCTTTGGATGCCTGATTTCAGCAAGGGACAACCAGCAGGTAAAACAGCACATAGAGGGCAACCTTTACCACATCCCGGAAATAAACCGGCTAGCAACAGGTTCCTCTTGACAGTCAACAACGGAGTAACAATCTCTTCCACGGAGGCTACATACCGGTCTTCTTACACATAATTCACTCCATGTTGGGGCATGGGAGCAGTCACAACATTGGGTCTTTCGGGCGCCTCAAACTGTATTTCTTTAGCATCAATAAGGTCTTGAACCTTATTCCTCAGAGCCCAGCAATCGTCCTAGTATGCCATGGGCTATCAGAGTGATAAGCGCAACGGGCGTTGGGGTTGTACTTTGGAGAAGCTGTGTTCACTACCTTCGGAGCTTCTTTGACAGTTACCAGGTTGGTTGACAGTAGTTGCGGCAAAATCTGAGACAGGGTCATACTGAGCCGAGTGTACTGCCTCTTGGGCCTCTCACCCCTTTGTTGATTATACTGCTGAGGAGCAGCAGCAGGCTTTGAAATTACCAATGCATTGACAGCTTGGTGATGTTCCGGTTTAACTTGTCTTCTGGGACCATAAACAGAACTGACTTCCTTCTTGAAGGGCTTCTTTTCAGTACTCGCGGAGGCACCTTTCTGTATCTTCCCCGACTTGATACCAGCTTCTATTCTCTCACCAGGTCAAGATCAAATCTGTGAACCCAGCAGAAGAATTTCCAATCAGATGATTGAAGAATGGTCCGGACAGGGTCCCTAGGAACATGTCAACAAGTTCACGGTCAGTCAACGGTGGCTGCACCCTGCCAGCCAAGTCTCTCCACTTTTACGCATACTCCTTGAATCCTTCACCTGTTCCCAGTGACATACCCTGAAGTTGGGTACGCGTGGGAGCGAGGTCATAATTGTACTGATACTTTTTATAAAATGCTGTAGCCAAGTCCTCCCAGTTTCGGATACTGGCTCCATCTAGCTGATAGAACCATTCGAGTTGAGACCCCGAAAGGCTATCCTGAAAGAAATGGATCCATAGGTTCTTGTCTGCAGTGTAAGGTTGGATCTTCCTTACATATGATCTGAGATGCAGCTTAGGACAGGAAGCCCCGTCGTACTTTGCAAAGGCAGGTGCCTTGAACTTGTGTGGGATCACCACCCCAGAAGATAAACCTAGATCTCCGAAATCCAACCCCGGCACATTTTGAATCTCCATGGCACTTAAACGGTCCTCTAGTTGCTTGTATCTGTCTGCAGCAGGAGGGTACTGTTCATCATTGTAATCTGTCTCGTTGTCGGAGACTGCAAGACTAGGAGCCCTTCCCCCTTGGGGACTGTCTTTCTCTGTAGAGGAAGTAGCCTGATCAGCCTTATTATGTAGTGTATTCCCAAACCTCCGTCCAGTGTTAAATAGCACAGTCCTCTTCTTCTTCTTCTTCAAGAGCAGAGTCTTCAACTCTTGTTGACCTTGGGCTAAGCTCATGACCAGCTCTTGAAACTGGGCATTCTGGGCCTGGAGGGCCTTGATAGCTTGCTCATTGGATGATTCAGGATTCATGATGACTGTTCAAATAAACAGCGAAGAAGATTAAGCAACCTGTGGAAAAAGGGTACCTGTTATGCATATGATGCAATGAGATGCGTATGTTTTATGTTTTCAAGGACAATCGGGATTCAACTTTGTAGACAAAAAGAAACACACTTCATTAGATTCAAACTTTAAATTGTTCAACAACTTGCCCTTAGGCATTACAAAAAATGAAAATACTGAAAAGGAAATAAAAGTTGTAAAAGAAACATCCTAAGCTCATCAGTGCTCCCATGGCCTCCTCTTCTCAGTACGGATATAGTCATTCAGGATCCGCTCTTCCTCCAATTGCTTAGTCAGCTTCTGGATCTTCCGTTCTTGTTCGTTGAACTTTTCCCGATAAAAATCTCGTTCTTCCTGTAGTTGCGCCCAAGATCTCTTTAGTGTATCAACATCAGTGGGTATCTGAGGAGGGAGGACAGTTGGAGGAACTCCGTCTTCATTAGGAGATTCAAGAATGATAGGCCTGACGGCTTCGTATGGCATACCTAACTTCTGAGCACGGGTGCGGACCCATCTGCAATAGGGTTCCAACGGTAGAGAAGTCTTTGATCCTAACTCATGTGGGTCAGCTTTGTGAATTCTGTCCCAAGCCTTAATGAATCCATGGCCCAGTTTGTCACTGCCTACCTGAAATTCAAAACTGAAGTGAGGAACCAACATCTCATGAGGCCCTGCTCTTCTGGCTCTTCCAAACTGACGGAGAGCTAAACATGGATTATAAGAGATTCCTCCTTGGGTACCGATCAATGGAACATTAGGATATTCTCCGCAACGATCAATAATGGCTACCTCATCCAAACCTCTGATAGTCCAAGTGATGTCATTATCATTGAGAGACATTAACCTACGAGCCCAGCCCATTCCTTCTTCATTCTTCAACACGAACTTAGGGAGGTGCGAAATAAACCACCTCGCTAACAAAGGAGCACAACACCATAGAGTTCCCCGTCTTCGGGCAGTACGAGCATAGAGTTGTTGCAGGATATCACCCAAGAGAGTGGGTACAGGGTTCCGAGACATGAAGATCCTTATGGCATAAATATTGATAAAGGTATCAGGATTGGGAAACAATACCAGACCATAGATTAAAAGAGCCAGAATGTCTTCATACGCCTTGAAGTCTAAGTCATTCCAGAAACTATTAGCTTTGCCAACCAGAAACTTAACCAAAAAGCCCTTAACTCCACTTCTAGTTTCCCAGTTAGCCACTACCTCTTCTTTGGTTAAGGGAAGGACTGCAGCAATCTCTTCAGGCCTAAGAGTCTTCTCCCAACCAGTGAATGGAGTCTGCTCCAAAACAGGGATACCAAGCAAATCAGAGAATTCTTCCAGGGTAGGGACCAGCTGGAAGTCTTGAAAGGTGAAGCAATGATACAGGGGATCATAAAACTGGGTCAGGACACTTATCAGTTGTTGGTCCCACTTTGAAGTGACTAACCCAAGGAGAGAACCATGCCTCTTGATGAAGGAAGTAGTGTTTGGAATCCTATCAACCAATTCCTTGAGCAAAGTAGGTGGTTGAACAAAGTTGAGCCGGATAGTATTCCTACGCACGGGCATCATGATGTCCTACAAAACAGAGCAAAGATGAAACCCTCTTGTCTTTGAAATGGGTCAGTCCTTATGCAGGATACATGCAATGGTATGATGGTATGATGCTATGATGAAGCACACCACAAGTATTCACAAAGGCAAGCATGATAAGGCACACAAGTCACACAAGACAAACCTTAGGGTTTAGGCCAGCATGAAGTTTAGGTATTACCCTCTTTTAGTTTCGTTGGTTAAAACCTGTCCTATCAAAAGTAATCGGGTTCTAGAGGATCTCAATATCATTGACTACCCTCAATCGGTCATAACTCCAGCATCGCAATCTTTTCTTGCGGTCAGAACCATCGCGAGAGTTTAGCCTCAATGAGTGTAGCATACTGCTACTGTTCTATGACCAAGTTGGGTCAATTTAAGGTTCTAAGGTCGGTTGGTGCTTAATGACTCCTTAGAAGACCCATATTCTCCTCGTTGCAATACAAGGGATATCGGTACAGACCAAGGTGTCACACCAACGTAGCCACTATTTCACCCATGTCGGTCTACGCCGGACAGGTCCCTCACAGCTTATGCTACCTAAAAGGGTATTCCCCAGATCCGGGTTAGGATCTATGAAAACTCCAATGCAAAGCCCACCAATATAAAAGCAAACAAAGCAAACAATTGAAAACAAGTAAATGATCTAACCCTAAGGTAACCCCACTTTTAAGTAATGTCCCCAGCAGAGTCGCCAGTTCTGTGATACGGTGGGAGAACTGACTTGAGGTTTTGCGTTTGTTTTCGCAAATGTTTCGGTTGAGCAAGAGTCGCCACCGACTTTTTATTTTATCCTAAGGAAAGGTTAAAAAGCACAGCAAAAACCTTTGAGATGTTTTCTTGGGTTTGGGGAGTAGATTATAGAAAGGGAAGGTATTAGCACCCTTTCTATCCATGGTTATCCATGGGCTCTTATTTACTTGCTTAGATCAACTTGCCTTGATTTTCAATTGTTTGAAATGGTGCTTTGTGTGTGGGTTTGAAAATGTTTTGAAAAGAGGCCAATGTGGTGGCAACCTTTGTAATGACCCATGTTTGGATGTATACAAAGGTGTATGTCTTTTGAAAAAGTTTTCAATGTTTTTGAAAGTTGTTTTGAAAGTGTTGTGATGTGTGGTTTTAAAAAAAATAGGCAAGTGTTTTTGTTTTGCAAGTTGGCAAGTAACCAAGAGCTATCTACCCTAAATTTCTCAAAGATCTTTGCTATGTTTTAACCCTTTTAACAATTTTGTTCCACCATTGTATTTGGTGGATAATCTTGTGTTAGGATGTGAACGGGACGGGCGCGGGTCATCGTTTAGACCATGATTGCAATGGTGCCAAGTATCTTTGGGCAATTTTTCCTTTAAGGGACTTGATCATTTTTAGGCAACTTTTGAAAGCGTCATCGAGGGACTATGATCATTTGAATTTGTTTTGTTTTTGCCAAAGATACCTAACATGCAACATGGCCCATTATTGAAGGCAACAAGTGGAGTAACCCTAAGGGGGTGCAAGTGTGATTGGTGTTGTTCATTTTCATGCTTTTATCTTGGAATTAGGTCAAGCTATTTGTTTTGGTTGATTTTTGCATACAAAACCCTAATTCTATCATGGCATATTTTAGAAAGCTTTTAAAGTGCCGCATTTAAAGGTCCTAAATTATTACAACACAAATTATGGGATGGGGGGTACAAGTGTTCAAATGGGGATGAGACTTCATAGGAGAGTAGTGTCCAATATTTACAACCAAATTGAATTGCGCAAATATAAATATAAAGATGTATAAGAATAAAGAAATATATATGTGTAAATATTTTTGTGTAAGTGTATGTTTTATTCACAAGTTAAATAAAAATAAAATAAATAAAAAGAGTTAATTTGGATATTTTCATGTTTAGGGCAAAAACCCTAATTTTCTAAGTAAGAAATAATTATTATTTATTATATGCAATATTTATTAATTATGTATAAAAAATAAATAAATAAAAAGAAAGTATATTGTAAAAAAGTATTTTTGAGGTTAAATATTAATAAAAATAAAAAATGTATTATTTTGTATTTTTATCCTAAATATTCTAATAAATATATAAGTATTTATTATATTTACTAAATATATTAAATATGTACAAAAATAAAATATTTAATATTTACAAAAAAAAGTATATTTTTTAGAAAATGTTTTCAAGAGATAAAGTAAAATAAAATCAGAAAATAAAAATGTATTTTGGATTATTTTTGGTATTTTGAATAAAAAGGATATTATGTTTATTTATGTACAAAATTCAAATAAAACAAGCAAAAATCCAAATAAAATGCAAAAGTGGTTAAAAAAATATTTTTAATATTTTTTATGTTTTGTCAAAAAATATCAAGTCAGAATAAAAAAAGAAAAAGTCAAAAAATGATAAAAATAAACACAATGGGCCAAGGGGGTGCAAGTGTGGAAAAGTGGTGCAAAAAGGAAAACAAACTCAGGCCCAGCCCAAAGACTTTGTCTTCAACCTCTGGACATTCAAACAGAGCAAACGCGCGCTTCCTGCTATCTCATGATTCCTGGACTTTCAAGCAAAACTCATAACACCAAAAATGAAAAGCATCATGTCACGAGTTCATACATATAAAAAACTTGATTTAATTCTCAGAAATGAGAGAGAATTTCTTCTCCCCCAATTTCTGACCTAAGTTTTTGTCAATGTTCAGGTCTTAAATTCTCTCAACATATGCAATATAAATGGAAAGTGAGGATATGAGTGGCTAAAGGGACATGAGTATGACACTTTTCATTCATAAATCTAAACCTAACTCTTCCTAGATTGAGAGATAGAAGTCCATGAACTTACATGTTCAGCTTGGATCGTGAATGACAATGGAGGCACTTTCAAGGCAATGTGAGGACTTGTACAACTTGCTTGAAGTTTAGGGATGCTTCTCCAACCTTTAGCTTGCTTTGAAACTAAATGAATCAAGCTATGGAAGTCAACCTGCAAAACAGAAAAAGTGAAAATGGTGAAGTTGGTTAGGGGTGTTACAGTTCGTGTCCAATGCTTGGGATAGTTTGTATAGGTGGTATGGAGTGTGTATGAACTGGTTTTGGCCAAGGCGCACGAGTGGATTGAGTTATGGACCTCAAACTGCAGGGATGCCCTGTTTTTATGCAGTACAATGGTGTTTTGAGGTTTAGGGAGGTATGGAAGGTAGTTAGCTTGTGCCTTAGCTCAGGTTTGATGTTTGGAATATGTTCAAAAAGTTTGTCTAGGCTTTTGGTTGCAGCAATGTGTGTTTGATATCAATATGCCAAGTTTCTTCTAATGTAAGTCCAAAAATGCCAAGTTGGTTTCTAGGCTTATGCAGGCCCCTCAAGTATGCTGCCTCAATCCCTCTTGATCAGTGTGATATCTCCATGAATCTTGTGTCCAAAGATATGCATTGTACCACTTGGATTGCAAATTTGACATAAAGTGTAACTTTACAAAAATGGATAAATTGCTTTTTCCAATTAAGGCTTAATTCTTTGTGTAATGACTATATGAACAAAACAAAGCTAGAACACAATGGATTGGAATTTAATTTTTGAGTGTAAATGAGATTAGAGGCCTGTAATGTATCTTGCATATGCTGAATTTGAAAATGCACAAGTTATGAACATGGAAATGGCTCATGAACAAAGTGACTTTTGCCCATATTACCAAATTTGATTCTCCCTAACCACAAGGGTGTTTGAGAAGTTCTTGGACATTTTGGGAAGCTTGGAATGTGTACTACAATCCATATTTGTAATGAAATTTTAAATTCCAAGTGGAAGAATGTGAAAAGTGGCCATGAAGTTAGGCAAAAAATCCTGCCTAGAATAGGTCAAAAATTTTCTAAGTTAAGAATGTTTTGCACCCTCGTTCCAAAACTCATAACTTGAGCTACAAGCTTCTTTTGAGGAAACTTTGTGAATAAAAGTTGTAGATTTTGCAATGGACTATAACTTTCATGTTTTGAGTTTTCCTTGAATCCAAATGTATCTTGATGAAAAAATGGGACAAAGTTAGGAAAAAATTAGGGATTTTCATAACTTAGAAAAATTCTAAGTTATGAAAATTCTTCATTTCAAACCCTAATTTGCAATTTTTGATTTCTTGATGAACAAGTTTCATGATTTGACATGTTTTGATGAAAAATGAATCTTGACACTTGATTTTGACCAAAAAGTCAAAGTTTGGCTTTTCAGTATACAGTCAAATTTGGCTCAGTTGACTGGAAAATTCATCTGTCAATCTTGTGCATTTGGGATCTTTTGAACTTGTTGAACATGTCAAGACAATGCCATTGGGTCCTTGAGTCCATATGTAAGCTTGGTTGGCCATTGGCTAGGTCAAACAGTCAAAAATTGCCTTTGTGCAGTCAAAACCCTAAAAATGACCATTTTGCCCTTTTGGTTATCTGATCAAATTTCTTGTGGAATTGTGATCCAAACATGACCAAATGGTTCATATGAGTTCAATATGTTGATGTGGGTCAAAAATCATGAGGTTTGACTGTCAATTGACCACAGTTGACTTTTTCCCTAATACAACTGATTTTTAGGTCAACTGTCCAATTGACTGGGCAAAGATTGGAATCCAGGCTTGAAACTTGGTATGGATAAACTTGGGAGTCCAACATGAAGCATGAAATTCATCTTAGGCATTTTAGGTCAAAACATCTTTGTGCAAACAGAAACCCTAATTTGGGTCAACAGTGCAAGGAGAAGTCTTGAGCAGAGGAAACCCTAACTGGATCTTGAGCTTCAAGGGTCTTGTGGTGAGAAAATATTGAGGAAATGGGAGGGAAAATTTTGGGGTACAACAGATGGCAAGTCTTTTTAACATGACAGGGACAGTTTATTGAGAAATCTTTACAAGTGGAAGTCTCTTTATTTTAGACAGCTTATATATTACCCTTTCCAGGCGGAACGCCTTGGTTAAAGAAGAAGTTGAGACCCATTCTAGGTGAAATGCCATAGTTTTGGGAAACTTGTTATCGTCAATATGTTTTCTCGTTCTACCTTCAGTGAATGTTGGTAGTTCACCTTCAGTGAATGTTGGTGTTATTATTCTTCTCTTTCTACCTTTAGTGAATGTTGGTAGTTCACCTTCAGTGAATGTTGGTGTTATCGCCTCTTTTTACCTTCAGTGAACGTTGGTAGTTCACTTTCAGTGATCGTTGGTATTATTGTTTTCTCTTTCTACCTTCAGTGAACGTTGGTATTTCACCTTCAGTGAACGTTGGTGTTATCCTTTTCTTTCTACCTTCAGTGAATGTTGGTAGATCACCTTCAGTGAACGTCAGTGTTATTATTTTCTTTCTACCTTCAATGAACGTTGGTAGTTCACCTTCAGTGAACGTTATTGTTATTGTTTTTGTTTTTCTACCTTCAGTGAATGTTGGTAGTTCACCTTCAGTGAACGTTGGTGTTATTGTTCCCTCTCTCTACCTTCAGTGAACATTGGTAGTTCACCTTCAGTGAATGTTGGTGTTATTCTTTTCTTTCTACTTTCAGTGAATGCCGGTAGTTTCACCTTCAGTGAACGTTGGTGTCATCTTTTATCTTTACCTTCACTGAATGTTGGTAGTTCACCTTCAGTGAACGTTGGTAGTTCACCTTCAATGAACGTTGGTAGTTCACCTTCAGTGAATGTTGGTGTTATTATTTTATCTATACCTTCAGTGGACATTGGTAGTTCACCTTCAGCGAACGTTGGTGTTATTCTTTTCTCCCCACCTTCAGTGAACGTTAGTAGTTCACGTTCAGTGAATGTTGGTGTTATTATTTCATCTCTACCTTCAGTGAACGTTGGTAGTTCACCTTCAGTGAATGTTGGTGTTATTCTTTTCTTTCTACCTTCAGTGAACGTTGGTAGTTCACCTTCAGTGAGCGTTGGTGTTTTTATCTCTACCTTCAGTGAACGTTGGTAATTCACCTTCAATGAATGTTAGTGCTATTTTTATTCTCTGTACCTTCAGTGAACGTTGGTAGTTCACCTTCAGTGAACGTTGGTGTTATGTTTCTCTCTCTACCTTCAGTGAACATTGGTAGCTCACCTTCAGTGAACATTGGTGTTATTCTTTTATCTCTACCTTCAGTGAACATTGGTGTTATGTTTACTCTTTCTACCTTCAGTGAACGTTGGTTGTTCACCTTCAGTGAATGTTGGTGTTATTCTTTTATTTCTACCTTCAACTATTGAGTTGGTAGTTTACCATCTTCTATGAGTCAATATCTTTTTGATCTTTTACCTTTAACTATTAAGTTGGTAGTTTACCGTCATTTGTTAGTTAGTATCTTTTTGATCTTCTAACTTCGACTATTGAGTTGGTAGTTTACAGTTATCAGTCGATCACTTTTATCCTTTATTATCTTTCCTTATTGGCTGAGTTGATGCTTATCTCCTCTTTGGGTTTTACCTCAATAGAGTGGAGTCTTTTGTACACCAGTGATTTATTTTCTTGGTCGAGTTTCTCTTTTGATCCTGGTTTCCTTTGCTACATTCCCAGTGGTGTCTTGCGTCTTTTTGGATTTGTTCATATGCATTCATAATCATAAGCATCGCATGTCATCTTAGGGCCAAAAATAGGGCTTGTTTTATATTTAAGTATCTTCAATCGCGTCGACACAAATATTTTAACCTTCATATCTCCAGATAGAAGACACTTAAATAAGGGAAGCTGTTGTACCCCAATTTCCCCCCTAAGATTCCTTTATCATCTTATACCATCAGAACGTAACCAGATCACAAACTAGGGTTTGAGGTTTTTCTCCTATTGCATCCTATCTTTAAGTTTGCTCTTGAGGAATCTCCAAGCACTTTAGTTGTGTATTTTGTATATGTGTTGTCGATTAACTTCTAATCAAAATAAAAAAAATATTTGTCTTTGTCTTTGTATATTTGTGTTTTGTAGGTACCGAGTCAAAGCATCTGACAAATAAGGTTTTTCGATATTATTTCCCTAAAATCTTATTTACAAAGGAAAATAATTTAAAAAATTCATTTTTTTCGTTGTACAATCGATTTCTCTTAGAGTGCAATCGTTTAAACAGAGTGCATTTGGTGTAATATTTGAACAAAAACAATGACACAATCGATTGCTCCCAGAGTGCAATCGATTGCACAAAGTGAAATTTTTAAAAATTAGCAATTTCAAGCTTGTCATTTTTTTTGCTCCAATTTTTCTTCATTTTTTGAAAGATATATCATTAATTCAAATTTTGGCTCCAAGAATCAATTACCAAGCCTAATTTCATTTCCCAAACCAAACTCCAAACCACCACTAATCCCAAGCCTAAACTCTATAATTAGAGCCTTCATTTCATTCAAATCTCAAGCTTTTGATAGCCAAATTCACCTTGCTAAAAAATCTCTCAATTCCCTTCATCTACCAAATTCACTCAAAGCTCCATTTTCAAAAAAAAAGTTAGTAAGCTTTGCATTGAAGCTTACTAACCTTTGAGCTAAACCTTCATTCAAGCATTTTTTCTTTATCAATTCTCTACATCCAAGCTTGTGAAATTGATTCTTGAGGCTGAATTGAAGCAAATTCTTGAAGTTGTTTTGATAATTCTCTAGATCTACCTTTGGTAAGTTGGATTCTTCATATTTCACAATGTGATCTCTTGTTGATCTTTGGATTTTATTCATTAAGCAATGTTTAATGATTCCATTGGTGTTATTTTCTCATACTTTGATAGAATTTTTGTGCTTAATTAAATTCATGATCATAAGGTGTTTGATGGAAAGTTTGAACAAGAATTTGGCCTTTTGAAATGTTGATTTGTTATTTTTCATAGGGTGCAATTGATTGCTCTCAGAGTGCAATCGATTGTCGCAGAATGAATTCACGTATTTTTTGGGGAAAAAACACTGATGCAATCGATTGCTTCTAGAGTGTAATCGATTGTAACAGAACAAAAATGCATTTCTGCCTTGTTTTGGGACTAATTTGATCCATCTATCTTTTTCTACTCACTCCTTTTGATTGTTGATTTGAATTGCAATTTTAAATGTCCAATTTCTCTTTAAATTAAATGGACTTTAGGTGTAGATGAAGTTGGGTAAATGTTCATTAATTCAAATCTACCTAAGAGTGGATTATTTAATTCATTTTTGGTGCTTTGGATTAATGATATGTTTAGTACTTTAATCCATTGAGATGAGTGATTGAATTTAAAGATGAACGAAATTTAAGGTAGTGATCCAAATTAGCTTATCATTCCCCTCCCTATTCATCTTATCCCTTTCTTTTTTATTTGTGCTACATGTTAAGGGATGATGATCTCTATATCATTTATCCAAACATTAAGTACATAGATTGTTATTGACCGGTCTCAAAATAGGTGCAAATTCTACATAAGTCCACTTACGATTGCTTAACATAGTGCTAAATTTTGTCCCAATTTGAGAAAATGATCATTCATGGCCCAAACCTATGTTTTCAAGCCCAAGTATATTAATTTGAACCATTTGATCCAATAACCTTGAGATTCATTGTTAGGAGGCTTTGGTTCTACCAATCCTCCAATGGATCTTCATCAATTTTGGTCAACGCGGATCACTTAAACATCATTGATCATTAAATGTTGCTTTGAGGATTCTTAAATGGATGATATACTTGATAAAAAGCAAATGCAACTTGTTGTTGAGAGGCTTTGGTTCTACCAATCCTCTAATGAGTTCCAAATGCAAGTTTTAAGATGGTCATCCAACTAACCATTAACTTCTAACAATTGACTTTATTTTATGCTTTTATCTTATGCCTTTTACTTTATGCACCATTTATTTTAGCATTTACATTTCATGCTATTTTTATCTTTGCTCACTTGAGCATTTACTTTTATGCCATTTTTATTTTGCTCACTTGAGATTTCCTCTTCATTTTGAAGATACTTAATAATCAATATGAACCATAAAAAACTTTAATGATACTTGGACTACTGGTTACTATCCTTTCATTATGGGGTATTGGACTTCTTGGACTTAGGATTAGAGACCTTGATCATATGATGGAGACCTTGTGACCTTAATTGATATTTTTTCTGGAGTTCTTGATATTTACCTCAAGACATTGGGTTGTTTGTTTTTTTGTGTGCAAGTTATTGTGACTACCTACTTTGTCTGTAATCTGGAATTCATCTGTATACAGCCGTTACTCTGCCCAATTTTTGTGAAGACTTAATACATTTGAAGTTTGGTCTCCTCAAGAGGTTTAGTATCCTTGCATGGTTTCCAATCCAAAGAATGGTAATTCTATCTTGACATATAATGTGAAGTATTGGCTTCTTTTTGGTTAGATGATTCTTCTCCCTAGCTTTTACCTTATGCTTTAGGATAGTCCCTTCATCTCCTCTCATCTCTTTAATTTCAAAAATCTTCTCCCTCCTTTTGAAAACTCTTCTTGTTATTAAACTTGAACCACTTTCATAATAAACTTGGACTTAGGTCCATGCATTTTCAAAACATTTTCTTAAACAAACTTTAATCAACTTAATAATACCTTGACATTTTTGTGAGAAGACTAAAAGTCAATCAATCTCATTCAAATCATTTTTCCACTTTGGCATTTACTTTAAAACTTTTCTCAAAAGATTAGACTCTTGTAAATCCTTGTAGTGATGAAAACAACTATACTTCTACAATATGTAGTGAGGAGAGATATTTTCCGCTTGGGTGTTGAGTGAGGTATTGTTGATTTTAAAATCTAAGCCATATCCTCCACTTTGAGATGATGTAAATTCTCCTTTCTCGTGATTGTGGGTAGTAAGTATATTTTCCACACGGACAATGACGATGATGTCTTATCTCATAAAATTAACCAACACGCCTGTGTTTTAAAATTTTTAAAGAGGAACTACGTGTACCCTGATCCTCTATTGCACGGAAGGTGGTACGTAGGCACTAAAGGTTCGCAACCGCAATGGGTGCAAAAATCATTAAAAAAATACTTCTTTTCTCATCACCACCATCTATTTTTGTACAACATTTTATAGCCAAAATATACAGATTTTACAAAGAGGTTCCTGTGGAGTACCGTAGATGTTTAGGGTGCTAATACCTTCCCTTTGCATAACCAACCCCCTTACCTTGAATCTTTCCCCCCTCTTTTGGGTTATTATCTCTTTTTCCCATTCCTTTGGAAACAATAAAATTCGGTGGCGATTTTTATTTTGATCTGTATAAGTCTAGTCAATCCAATGGCTTAGTCTTAAACATTTCTACCGCTACACTAAGGAATGTTGATTGTTCGTTAGAAAAGGAATTAAATATGTTCTCAAAAAAGCGCCACTCTCAGATCAGAAATCAAGATCAAAAAGGAAAAGGATTGGAAACAAAGAAGTAGTTAACACAAGCTTTGTGCTTCCAGCTCAAATCTAATATCAGAATTAAAGATCACAATCCAAAGATCAGAATTCAAGAGATAAAAAAGGAAATAATTCAAGATCAGAAACTCATATGTATTGACATAATCTTTTTCTTTAGAGATTAGACATCAGACATGCAGCTCAAAAAAGCTCTTATCAGAAATCAAATATCAGATCAAGACATAGTAGATCAGAAAAGATTTCATTCGTAAACAAAGAAGTTGTTACTCATATTAGTTGTTGCTTGTATATCTAAAAACAATGTTCAAATATCTGAAAGACTTTGACTCTACAACAGTGAAGTATCTTCTGGATCATCTACATTCATCATATCAGAATCAATTCAGCAAAGAGAAAAGGAACAAATATCAGAAAGATATCTTCCAAGCTTACTACTTCAAGCCAGAAGTAAAACATCAGAAGATAAAGTTCTAAGAAACTTAGCCACAAAGAATATAGTACAGACAATACGCTTTAAATTCTATTACATGCTTGCGTATTGTAATATTTTTTGTCTCCCATGATGAAAGGCTATTGTTACTGTAGCTTCAAGTGAAAACGATGTTTATGTACTACCAACGGTCTATTTTTCAAACTCTATATAAAGAGACCTCATCAGCATTTGAAGAATAACGAATTATTCAACATTATCAAGCTTGAGTCAAATTGCTGAAATACTGAAAAACATCAAGAGAAAATAAGAACCACTATTTAAATATTCATCCACAAATATTCTTCTAGAGAAATATTAAGAACACAAGAGTTGTTTCTCATTATTGTGTTAAGATATTAGGGATTAAACACAAAGAGTTGTTGCTCATTATTTGTGTTTATCTTAGAGTTCTCAATACAAAGAGTTGTTTCTCATTATTTGTATTAGAGACTTTAATTTTCATTCTTGTGTTAATCTGCCTTTTAGAAGCAAACATTGTAAACACGTTTAATTGTAATTTTGTCTAGAATTGATTATTGCCTCAAGTGACTAGGTTGTTAGTCTGTAGACTTGAGAGGGATAAGGTGTCTTTTTAGACTCTTAGACGATTGTTGTGATTCGTGTAGCTCTTGCATCTATAATCTGTTGAGATTAGTGGATTAAGTCCTTGTTGAAAGCAAAATCACCTTGGCAGGTGGACAAGAGTAGCCTTGTTGAAGGTGACCTTGTATAAACCAAAAGAGTCATTTTATTCTTTCCTTAGTCTTATTCTTTCTAGTTAGTTTGCGAAATAATTTTTTAAAAGAAAAATCTTGTTATAAAACCCAATTCAAACCTCCATTTTCTTGTGTTTTTCTCACCCTTCACAATCATCATTCACACATTCAATTTACACTACAACTCAATAATCAACTCACATAGCCTTTATGTATGCAATGTGACTCACGAATTGACTCTATGCATGTGGTAAAAATTCTAGACATGAGAGATTTCTTACTGATATCGCCCACTCAGTGATGGATCCTCTTCAAACCAGGTCCATCTTCTAACCCCAAAACTTACCATTGATCCCCTATTTTGAACCAACAACTCATCATGTCACAACAACAACACATACAATGCAACGATAATGCAATATTAACATTCATGTATAATAATCACCATTGGTTCCACTTCAAACCATACACAACCCACTTCAACAACTAACCCTTACATGGAAACTTATCCATGAAAATCAACATTAATTATTAAAATCACCATAAGTGGACACTTCTCCATGAGTATGCTCATAACCCAAAAATCCTAAACATGAATAATAACTCCATCAATGGATGCATGCAATGACATATGAATTTTAACATTAAAATCAGTACATAAATCACATATATCACAGCATGTAGATTTCATTTAACGTATAAATTTTTCAAAACACTTCAAGAATCAATGGTGCAATATGAGGAAAACCTATAGGAGGGTGGGGATACTTCTCTACCCTTCATACATTACACACCCATAGTAGATCAATTCTCCCCCTTACCTGAGTTTTCCAGCAAAAGAAAGCTCTAACAATGGTGGTTTCTTCTCAATCCTAGGGATGCCTCTTTTCACTTCTCTTAGTTTTTCACGTACAAATAACTCTAAGGGTTCACTAACCCCCTTTTTAATCAAAAATCTAATTTAATCTTTTGATTGCCACACCTTGGCCCCACTTACTCCTAATTATTTAATACATTAAAATTATAATAAATATCAATAATTATCAACAAAATAAAATAACAAAAGAAAAGCATACCAACATCCAATTAAATTAAAATAACACATTTTAAACTGACTAGAATAATTAAATAAGCAAAACAGGGTGTTACAATGATGATCGGAATGGTGAGCCATATGATTATGTTAATCATCAACAACTTAGAGGTGAGATAAATGTTCCAACTAATGATAATGAAGTGGAGAGAGATATGTCACAGGATAAGAATCTTTGTGAAGATCCAAAATCATCTCAAGTTCAACATAGGAGGTCTAACATGCAGGGACAACCTTCTACAAGGTAAAATTCTGATAAGTATGTGACCTTGGCTGATGAGGGTGAACCTGAGTCTTTTCAAGAGGTCGTGGAAAGTGATGAAAAGCAAAATTGGTTGGATGCAATACATGATGAGATGAAATCATTGCATGATAATCACACTTATGATTTAGTTAAATTTCCTAAAGGAAAAAGGGCTTTGTAAAACAGGTGGATTTATAGAGTTAAGCATGAGAATAACTCTAAGTCTCCAAGGTATGAAGCCAAATTATTGGTGAAAGTTTCCTTCAAAGAAAGGGTTTTGATTTTAATGAGATTTTATCACATGTTGTAAAGATTTCATCAAGCAGGACTGTGTTGAGTTTGACGGTTACTCTTGATTTAGAGATTGAGCAAATGGATGTGAAAATGGTTTTTCTTCATGGTGATTCAGAGGAAGAAATCTCCATGAAACAACCCAATGTTTTTCAAGTTAAAGGCAAAGAAGATCGTGGGTGTAGATTGAGAAAGAGTCTATATGGGTTGAATCAAACTCCAAGGCAATGGTACAAAAAGTTTGAGTTTATTATGTTTAATCAAGGATACAAAAGTACTACTTCAGATCATTGTGTCTTAGTTAGAAAATTGTCTAACGATGACTTCACTATCTTGTTGTTATATGTTGGTGATATGATTATTGTAGGGAATTGCATTTCTAACATTAGCAGGTTAAAGGAGCAGTTGGGAGAGTAATTTTCCATTAAAGACACGGGAGCACTAAGCAACAAAAATGATAAACCAACGAATCACGAATCGACAAGTTTTGAAAATGGAAAATAAATGCAATGGTTCAAATGAAAAATAATACACACAAAATAAACACTTACCACTAAAATACGACTAACATAAACACGAAACAAATGCTAAATACAAAAATAATTCCAAATATTCTAAAATAACACTAGTTCACAAATGAATCATACCTAGCAAAAACAATCATCGATAGATGACAAAAACGCAAAAATGAGGTATTTTCACTCATCCAAAAACCTTGCAAACAAAAGATTAAATTATACACTCATCCAAAAATCATGTTGAAGATATAAAAGCAAGAATCATAAGGGCATTTCAAGGTTGTAGTATTTTCGGGTAAGCAAACAAGGGATATTTCCTAAGTCTAATCGAAACAAAAACTTGCCTAAACCTAAGGGAGTGATCAATTCACCAAAGACTCAAGCAACAAAATTTCAATTAAACTTCTTCCAAATCCCAAATTATTACACAAAATACATTACTTATTTTCACAATTATTTGAACTCTTTTTATTTTTATTTTGCAAAGCTTTTTAATTTTTTCTTTCTTTTTCTCGTTTTTTTTCTTTCTCAACCTCATAGAAATGTCCCACAAGTGCACAATCATTTTTCTCCCCAACCAACCGAAATTATCATGTGAATACTCCATACTTTCTAAGACAAGGTAAAAATTCATACAACAACACAAAGTTGAGGGTTCAAGAAAAAATCAACAATCAAAATCCATACAAAAAATGAAATCAATACTTATAGACAAGCATCAATTTTAAAGAATATGAACAATGATAAAAGGCTCAAAGGGGTTACGAATAATCACACACTCACAAAGACAATTGGATATTTGGTTAGGTAGTTGTGCTCAAAATGAAACAAAAATGCCTTTATCATTTTCATGCTTTCATATAATCAACACAAACAAAAGATTAAGCATAATAAATTCCAGTTAAAACAAGAATTGTGGTCTCCAGCATATATGAACAATGGAAATCTATCTCACAAAAAGAGTAAGAACTAAAGTGATTCACAAATGAACAAGTATACAAAAGAATGAATGGCATAAAAATTGTAAAAAGACTAAGTATCATGAATATTCTAAAGTATAGAAAGCGATAAACACATACCTCAAACGTGTACAAAACCTTAACAAAATCATTACTATGCATTCACAAGTCGAAACGATCAAACTTAACAAATCACCTCAATATCCTCAAGTTATTCACAACAAGCTCAGAGACAAACACAAATATGAACACAAATAATATACACATACTAAAATACCGAATGAAATTGTCTAAACAAATTTAAAAGTGAAGATATGAAATTTAAGAACTAGTTCGAGTTAAATTTGTTTAGACAATTGTATTCAACAACCTAAACTACAACTAAACAACACCGGTGGAGTGGGAAAAAGGAAGAAAGCAAAGTGACACAAATAATTCACTCACTGAAAACACTAGAGCATGCTAAGCAACCACAAAGCACGCTAAGCGCGCTCAGGAAAATGCAGAAAAACCAGCAAAGCTGCTACATTTTCACCAAGCATTCACTACACCAACAAACCTACACAATCAAAAACACAATATATAAAGAATACAAAACCGTTGGGGTGCCTCCCAACAAGCGCTTGTTTAATGTCATAAGTTTGACGCCTGATATTTACAAACCGCTCGTTGATTCGAACGAGCCAAATGCTTCACTCTCGCCTTCGCTCTCATCTCTTCGAGCTCTAACGGAACTACACGTTTAAACACACCTTTGGCAACTGTGGAGAGAAACAAATATATACACTAAATTTATAAGTATCGAAAACATGTACAAGTGTAGTAAACATAAACAAATAAATTCACAAGTAAACATAAACAAGTTCATGCACAATTTTATACACCATATACATTAATTACAAAACTAAAAAACAAAAGAACTATCGCGATGCGAAACAATAAACCAGTCCCCGGCAACGGTGCCATTTTGCTAAAGCAGTAAAGTGGCAAGAAAAAAGTAAAGTATTATTTTACCGGGTGCTATTTAGGTTATATTGTATCGTTTCCACAGATATTGTTATCGAGTCGTCATTTGACAAATCATTCATTAATGAGTTTAGGGGTTGAATGGAAAGGGTAAAAGTTATCAACAGAAATTAAATGTATAAAAAAGGAAAAAAGGAATAACTTATCAAGCATGCATATAATCCACTTATCACAGACATAAAGCTAACGACTTATTATACTCAAACTACAATACTCCTCAATGTCACCGCGTATCACTCACAACCTAAGTCATTTCTAACCCAAATTGAGAGGCCAACTGTATCATCTTGGTAGCAATCTCTCAATCACTTTAACAACACGAAGTCAATCGTGCTAATCGCATAGACGATCTCTTAGAGAAACACAACCAACACAGAGGCATTAATCATAGACACCCAAGTGAATGTCAGCTCTAAATCTATCTTAAGAATCCAGAAACTAACAGACTATCATCCTAGATAAGAAGTCAAGCAGTATATGTCTATAACAACCTAAATCCTGAGCACAAAGCAAAAATCCAGGACAACAATCAACAAAGATTTGTAAAGCAAGTTTTATATAATTCCAAGGGCGTCAAATATACATTAGTTCAAAGTAAATACATATACAAACCCAACCAAAACAGGATACACAAAGAAAAAGAGAATTGAACCACAGATCTATCGGTTTGTCAATGCCGATCAAAGACAAATCCACCCCGGATCATTTGTATGCAAGCTTCATAGTTGTTATCTAAGATAATTATAACAAAATTAGAGGTTGATGGAGTTTGGAGCAAAAACTTCCCCAAAGCCATCCTAAAAATAAACTAAAATGAAGTTTATAAAACAAATATGACACTTACTGCACTAAGCGTGCTAGCCGTGCTAAGCGGGCTTCACTTAAATTCACTAAACCAACTTAGAGCACGCTAATAGGGCTCAGACCTCCCTTAGGGTTTCTTTATTTGTTTTTCTATTGATCATTTTGTTTAATTGTCATGGCCAATTCGACAAGCACCTCTCATACAACATCTGCTGCAAACTCTACTACAAAATATAAAAGAAAAACTATAGGTGCTACGATGTATACAAAGGTGAAAAAAGCCAACGAAACTGGTATTTGCTACTCGGTTAGAGTTGATGCAGAAACAGACACAGTTTCTGGTGAACATGTTGATGATTTTTTGGGTTACATTGCGCTACAAGATAGAAGTAAAGTGAGTATTTTGATAGATAGTTGGTGTGAAGTTGATGATGAGTTGAAAGATGACATATGGGTCGATATTACAATATTTATTTTGTATTCTATCATTTTTTTACAAATATATTTTTTATTTAATACTAATAACGTCTTTATTGTGTAAACATGGGATGTGTTCATTGTTACTCCAAATGACGAGGACATGAAAAAGAAAATGCTTGCTTATTGTGGTGAGTGTTGGAGGGGGTTTAAGACACATCCCACTCATGATTATAATAAATATGGAGAAGATAAAGAACTGACTCCATACGAGGTGTATTCATTTATTGATCAAGCTATTTGGGAGAAATTTGTAGAGCATCGCACCACTTCCGCCTTCTTGGCAAAGAGCCAAAAAGTAAAGGAAAATTGATCTAGAAATATCTATCCACGCAGGCTGTCTCGTGGAGGATATAGAAGAATTGAAAAAGTTTGATGGACGAAAAAAGAAAAAAGGATGAAGAGCTGGGAGATTCTATAAGTCTTGATCGTAGTCCATCTTCATCATCACGCCACGAGAAATAGAAGAGTGCATGCCAAAGAAAAGATGGAAAATACACATTAGATGCTACGCGTGATGTGGCTCAAAGAATTGTAAGTAGATACTTTTTTCAACAATACTTATTTTAGTTAAATCAATTTGGTAAAGATGAAATTTCATGTTTTGTAGGATGATCTTGTTGAACAAACAAAGGTCGGCCTCTTCACTTCACAAGGTTATCATGACATCTTGGTAGAAGCGATCGAAACCGAGGAGCATCCTGGGCGTGTTCCTGGACTTGGTAGAGGCGTTGGCTTCAAGGTACATTTTATACGCTCTAAATCATCTAGAGAGAAAATATAAGAAATAGGTTCAATAGATTGTTGTTGTTGAGTTGGGGAAGGCTAGAGAAAAGTGGAAGGAGGAACAGGATAAGTTCTTGGAGGAGGAGAGGGAGATCTGTTTACAGACAATGCAGGAGAAATTCTTGGAGGATGAGAAGGAGAGGTTGTTACAGACGGTGCAGTATAAATTCTTGAAGATGGAGAGGGAGAAGTTGTTGCATACTGTGCGGGAGAGTGTCTAGAAGGAGTAAGAGGAGCGAGAGAGGATGATAGAGGAGAAGGTGTTAGAGAAGTGTACCCGCAATGTTCTTGAGGTATAAATTATATATTGTTGTTATTATTGTTTGTGTATTTCAATTTTGGATTGTATTTATGTTTTTTTATGATGCAAAAATTGAGTTTGTTGGATATGTTCAGCCACACAAATTTAAATCAGCTGGAAATTCGAGAGAATTTACTTGAAAAGGTTATGGGTAGTACAAGCGCGACACATAGTTTTTCTACCAACCAGGGCAGTGTTGAACCCGCACCACCACCAAATCAAGATAGCCTTTAGAAAATAGAGTTGATATTGTCGAGTATTGAAACCATAATTATGGGTATTCAATTAAGGCATGATTCACAACAGTTGTTCTTTCTTAACAAGTCTGCCATACATGAATTTTTGAAGGGAGACGAGGAACTAGAAAATTCCATTTTGCAAACTTGGAGCTCGTAAGTATAGTTTTATGTTGATTTCTATTTATATTTATATGTTATTGTACTTTAACATAAAGATTTGACCTTGCATACACATCCACGAGTCATGTGTTAAAATGAAGCTTCTAAGCAAGTATTGTACCTTAGATGTTGCGAAGATTTCTCTTACTCGTGGTTCTTCAGAACACGAAATCAAAATGTACTTACAAGAACAGTTGACGGGGAAAGGGAGCATCAAAGATTGTTATATTGTCTTGTTTTAATGCGAGTAAGTAAATATTAAGTTGTGTTTTCATTTATAAATCAATGTTGTTCATATTGTAGGTGTTTAGGTATTGGCTTGCATTTTTGGTAAATCCCAAGTGTATGTGTGAATGTCATGACTGATGTCATAACATTCTAGTTCAGTTTGTACTAACTCAGTAGGTACCTTTGCAGAAAAATATTGTAATTCAAATACTGATGCTTATAAGTGTGTATCTGAGCATTTTGCAAAATGATCCCATATTGCTAAATCAGTAGACAGGTTTTCTCAGATGTCATAACAGATGTTATGACATCCTGTTCTGAACTAACAGGATTGCAGGATTGGATAAGTCTGAGTTTTTTCAGGAAATAACTCAGTCCTTCCTGAACAGAATCCTGCGTTTTCTGAGGGGTAACCTAGCTCAACCCTAACCTGGTTAATAAAGTCCTGTGACCTGGTCTTTAGGTCAAACGGAATTAACCCTAGGTTTTTGGAAACCCTAACTGAAGTTGCAGCTGCTATATATTCAACAGAGCTGCTGTTTTTCAAGGATCCCTGCTGATTGATTAGAAGATCAATTTGTAATCTGTATAGATTTGTTCATTGTACTCCAAGCAATTATCATTGTGATAAGTGCCTTGGAATAGGTTTCTATTTGTAAGGGTTGTGTAGCACTCAAAGCTTTGAAGCAAGAGTGTTTGAATGTTACTTGACTAAAGCTGTGAAGCAGAGTCAAGTTAGTTGTGTACATCACTCAAAGCTGTGAAGCACGAGTGATTGTGTTGCTTGATTAAAAAGCTGTGAAGCTTAATCAAGTGTGTGTTTTTGAAGAGTGTCTTCATCAATTCTTAAGTCAAAATTGGTTTATGTATCACTGCTGTGATTGAGGGGGAGTGAGTAGGAACTCAGGTTTAAGTTGTACTTAGATTAGAATTGCATTGGGTAGGTCTTAAGTGAAGGAGATAAACTGGTTGGTTTATTCCTGAATTAACATCTCTTATAGTGGATTCTCTCCCTGGCTTGGTAGCCCCCAGAGTAGGTGTTGTTGTACACTGAACTGGGTAAACAATTGACTGTGTTCTTTATTGCTTTTGTATTTACTGTCATATAGTAAGTCAGATACGGTGTCATAACATTGAACGTGACATTGGGTATCTGCAGCCAGAATTTCAATTGGTATCAGAGCAGGCACCCTGCCTGTATTACTGGGTGAGATCTAGGGATATCACTTTCTGGCACTATGGACAAAGAAGGAGTTTTTGGAAATAGACCACCCATTCTGGATGGAACTAATTATGATTACTGGAAACCTCGTATGATTGCCTTCCTAAAATCTCTGGACAAAAAAGCTTGGAGAGCTGCTGATAAAGGATGGATTCATCCCACCATAACTGAGATAGATGGGACAATCAGTCTGAAGCCTGAGGAAGATTGGAGTAAAGAAGATGATGAGTTAGCTCTGGGAAATTCAAAAGCTTTAAATGCCTTGTTCAATGGAATTGATAGAAACACTTTCAGACTAGTACATCAATATGAACTGGCCAAGGAAGTTTGGGACACTCTCAAAACTACTCATGAGGGAACTTCCAAAGTAAAAATGTCAAGGCTTCAGATGTTGACCACCAAATTTGAGAATCTAAAAATGATGGAAGATGAAACCATTCATGAGTTTCACATGAACATCTTGGAGATTGCCAACACCTCAGGAGCACTGGGAGAAAAGATGTCAGAAGAAAAACTGGTGAGGAAGATTCTCAGATCCTTGCCTAAAAGATTTGCAATGAAGGTAACTGCCATAGAGGAAGCCCAGGACATTAGCAAGTTGAAAGTGGATGAACTTATTGGGTCTCTTCAGACTTTTGAGATGGGAATCACTGATAATGGTGTCAAAAAGAACAAGAGCATAGCTCTTATGTCCAACACTGATGTTGAAGAAGACATTTCAGAGGCTGTAGCCATGCTTGGAAGACAGTTCAACAAACTCATCAAAAGAATAGATCCAAAGTCAAGGTCTAATGTTCATAACATTCCCTCTAACCTTGACAGTTCCAGCAGAAGACCAAGGTCAGAAGAGAAGGGAATTCAAGGCAGAGGAATTCAATGCCATGGCTGTGAAGGATATGGGCATATTCGAGCTGAATGTCCTACCTTTCTTAAGAAACAAAAAGGAATGACTGTTACTTGGTCTGACTGTGATTCAGAAAGTAATTCTGAAGAAGAGACTGTCAAACGAGTTACTGCTTTAACTGGTGTTTGTACCTCTGAAAGTGACATCAGTGATGAAGAGGTGACTTTTGAAGAACTGGCTGATACTTACAAGAAATTGTGTATCATAAGTGCTGAAGTCTGTGTGCAGAATGAGAAACAATCAAAACTCATTATAAAGCTGGAGGCTGAAAAGAGGGCAAATCTTGAAACTATAAGTCATTTAGAAGGAGAAGTTCAACTGCTGAACTCACAACTGAATCAAATGACCAAATCTGTCAAGATGTTGACCAATGGAACAGACAAATTGGAAGAGAGCCTTCAGGTTGGACAAAATATGGGAAATAAATCTGGACTAGGATTTATGGAAGCAAAGAAATCTGGTTCTGGTAAGCAAATGTTAAAACAGATGTCTCAACACAACTCTCGACACCAGGAACAGAAACGTATGAGGAAAAGGTACCAAAGATGGAAATGTCATCATTGTGGTAGATATGGCCACATAAAGCCCTTCTGCTTCAGATTACATGGATACCCTAATCAGAACTCAGGTGTCAAACCTAAGTCTAAAAAGGTACCACATGTTCCTCAATGGAAGAAAAAGGCTACTGCACTGATAGCTCACACTTCCCTGAGGGTCTCTGCAAAGGAAGACTGATACTTTGACAGTGGATGTTCCAAACATATGACTGGAATCAAGAACCTCCTCAATAATGTTAAGCCTCACACCACCAGTTTTGTGACCTTTGGAGATGGGGCTAAAGGTGAAATCAAAGGAGTTGGTGATTTGGACTGCCCTGGAGTTCCAAGTCTGAATGAAGTACTGCTGGTGAAAGGACTGACCGCTAATCTCATTAGTATCAGTCAACTGTGTGATCTAGGATTCAAGGTCAATTTCTCAAAATCTGAATGCCTTGTAATCAATGACAAACAAGAGATAGTAATGAAAGGAGTCAGATCCAAAGACAACTGTTACTTGTGGGAGGCTGAGAACACAAATTTCTCATCTGTGTGTTCCATTGCAAAAGAAGAAAAAGAGGTGAAACTGTGGCACCAAAAACTTGGCCATCTTCATCTAAGGGGTATGAAGAGGATTATCTCCTTGGAGGCAGTCAGAGGGATTCCAAAACTGCAAATTGATGAAGGAAGAGTTTGTGGTGAATGTCAGGTTGGTAAGCAGACTAGGATGACACATCCAAAGTCAAGACATCTGACCACCTCTAAGGTTCTAGAACTCCTTCATATGGATCTGATGGGACCAATGCAAGTAGAGAGTCTTGGTGGTAAAAGATATGCCTATGTGGTTGTGGATGATTTTTCCAAATTCACCTGGATTAATTTCATTAGGGAAAAATCAGATGCATTTGAAGTTTTTAGAGAACTGTGCAAGAGAATTCAAAGAGAGAAGGAAGGATGTATTGTCAGAATCAGAAGTGATCATGGCAAGGAATTTGAAAACAACAAGTTTGATGACTTCTGTGCTTCAGAAGGAATCAGTCATGAGTTTTCTTCTCCCATAACACCTCAGCAAAATGGAGTTGTGGAAAGAAAAAACAGGACCATACAAGAATCTGCCAGAGCAATGTTACATGCCAAAAGACTTCCTATGTATTTTTGGGCTGAAGCTATGAATACAGCTTGCTATGTTCATAACAGAGTCACCTTGAGAAAGGGAACCTCATCCACCATATATGAACTTTGGAAAGGAAGAAAACCAACTGTGAAGTACTTCCATGTGTTTGGCAGCAAATGCTATATCCTGTCTGATCGTGAACAAAGAAGAAAACTGGACTCCAAAAGTGATGAAGGCATATTTCTAGGATACTCCTCAAACAGCAGATCTTATAGAGTATTCAACTCCAGAACCAAAACCATGATGGAATCAATAAATGTTGTAATTGATGACTATCATGAAGAAATAGATGTTCCTTGTACTGTTGAGACATTCTTTGAGACTTCAACCCAACAGGATGACCTACCCAACTCCACCACAACAGAATCTGAATCAAAGGAAGCTAGCAAGATTCCTTCCATCAGAATTCAGAAGGATCATCCAAAAGAGCTCATCATAGGAGATCTCAATAGTGGAGTCATGACAAGATCTAGAGAAATTATCTCAAACTCTTGTTTTGTGTCCAAAATGGAACCAAGAAACGTCAAGGAAGCCTTAACTGATGAATATTGGATTGGTGCAATGCAAGATGAACTGAACCAATTCAAGCAACATGAAGTTTGGGAACTGGTTCCTAGACCTGAAGGAACTAACATCATTGGGACAAAATGGATATTCAAGAACAAGTCAGATGTTGAAGGAGTTGTCACCAGAAATAAGGCAAGACTTGTTGCTCAAGGATACACCCAGGTTGAAGGGGTTGATTTTGATGAAACCTTTGCACCTGTAGCCAGGTTGGAATCAATCAGACTCTTGTTGTCAATTGCTTGTCTTCTGAAGTTCAAGTTATTTCAGATGGATGTGAAAAGTGCCTTTCTAAATGGGTACTTAAATGAGGAAGCATATGTGGAACAACCTAAAAGTTTTGTGGATCCAACCTATCCTGATCATGTCTACAAACTGAGAAAAGCTCTATATGGCCTGAAACAAGCTCCTAGAGCATGGTATGACAGGTTAACAAAGTTTCTCTCAAACAAAGGATACAGAAAAGGAGGCTTGGAAAAAACTCTCTTTGTCAAAACTGAAGGAGGAAAGTTGATGGTTGCCCAAATATATGTTGATGACATAGTGTTTGGAGGAATGTCAGAACATATGGTTAAATACTTTGTTGACCAGATGCAGGCTGAATTTGAAATGAGTCTCATGGGAGAACTAACTTATTTTCTTGGACTACAAGTCTCACAGATGGAGGACTCAATCTTCCTGTCTCAAAGCAAGTATGCTAAGAATATTGTAAAGAAGTTTGGTATGGAGAATGCAAGTCACAAAAGGACTCCTGCTCCTACTCATCTAAAGCTTTCCAGAGATTCAAGTGGGGTTAAGGTGGATCAAAGTCTATACAGAAGCATGATAGGAAGCTTGTTGTACTTAACTGCCAGCAGACCTGATATTGCCTTTGCAGTTGGAGTTTGTGCTAGATACCAAGCTGATCCCAAAGTCAGTCATATCAATCAAGTAAAGAGAATTTTGAAGTATGTAAGTGATACTTACAACTATGGATTGTTGTATACTCATGGCTGTGAACCAGCTCTGACTGGCTACTGTGATGCTGATTGGGCTGGTAGTGCTGATGATAGAAAAAGCACCTCTAGAGGATGTTTCTTTTTGGGAAGTAATCTGGTTTCCTGGTTCAGCAAGAAACAGAATTGTGTATCTCTTTCCACTGCTGAAGCTGAATACATTGCAGCTGGTAGTAGCTGCTCTCAAATGATATGGATGAAACAAATGCTCACTGAGTATAATGTCACACAAGATGTTATGACATTGTACTGTGACAATCTGAGTACAATCAACATATCCAAGAATCCCATTCAGCATAGCAGGACCAAACATATTGACATACGACATCACTTTATCAGAGACCTTGTAGAAGAGAAGACAATCAAATTGGAACATGTTGCCACTGAGCTACAGCTGGCTGACATCTTTACCAAGGCTCTGGATGCAAGTCAATTTGAAAACCTAAGGGGTAAGCTGGGTATTTGCCAACATGAGGAATTGTAGCAATTAATTTTGCTTAAAACAAGGACCAAAGGACTTATGCCTGTTCTGATTGGTTTAAAATTGTATTTTCTCATTTCCTACAATTCTTTTAAGAAGTTGAATAGACACTCCTTTGCTTCCTTCCTCTCTCGTCTCCTCATCAAAACCCAGTCTCTCAATCAGGAATTTCTCCTCATTTGCTGTTGGTCCTTCAAAACTGACAAAATGTCTCAAACACCATCATCATCCAATACGACCATCTCAACCTCTTCCTCTGATCAAGATTCTGGGACAATCTCTTCCTGTCTGGACTCTGACGTTCTGGAAATCTCTTCTCATAGAAAAGTGGGAACTAACCCCACCAAAGTCAAAGAGTTGAGAACAAGACATGCAGGTAATCCATCTCATGCTTCCTCTTCAGTTCCCCCTGAAATTGCAAATAGGAAAGGTACAGCCTATGTTAATCAAGCAATAGCAAAAATTGTTTCACGAATTCTGAACGAGAACCACTCAGTTCCTGGCATTTCTGTTCCTCTGAACCAAGAAAGCTCAAATGCTGAAACAAATCCAGATGTCTCTAAGAATGTTGAGACATCAAACAAAAAGAAGAATGCTGACATTGCTCACAAGAAAAGAAAGAAGCCTGAATCCTCTGGATCTGATGACAGTGCTTGAAGGATGGTTGCTGATATCTGGTGGAGTTTGGAAGTTGTTTTCTGCTGCTGCCCTTACTATTTTGTTTTGGATAACTGTATAATTTTATGAACATGTATCTTTGGCCCATTTATGGCTAAAGAGGGGGAGAATATTTTGGTACTTGCTTAATTAGTACTTGACATTCTGTGTTCTATTTTTCTGCTGTCACTTATTTCTGCTGCTATCTATCTCTGATTGTTTAGGGTCTTTAGCCAAAAATCTGCCAAAGGGGGAGTTTGTAGGTGTTTAGGTATTGGCTTGCATTTTTGGTAAATCCCAAGTGTATGTGTGAATGTCATGACTGATGTCATAACATTCTAGTTCAGTTTGTACTAACTCAGTAGGTACCTTTGCAGAAAAATATTGTAATTCAAATACTGATGCTTATAAGTGTGTATCTGAGCATTTTGCAAAATGATCACATATTGCTAAATCAGTAGACAGGTTTTCTCAGATGTCATAACAGATGTTATGACATCCTGTTCTGAACTAACAGGATTGCAGGATTGGATAAGTCTGAGTTTTTTCAGGAAATAACTCAGTCCTTCCTGAACAGAATCCTGCGTTTTCTGAGGGGTAACCTAGCTCAACCCTAACCTGGTTAATAAAGTCCTGTGACCTGGTCTTTAGGTCAAACGGAATTAACCCTAGGTTTTTGGAAACCCTAACTGAAGTTGCAGCTGCTATATATTCAACAGAGCTGCTGTTTTTCAAGGATCCCTGCTGATTGATTAGAAGATCAATTTGTAATCTGTATAGATTTGTTCATTGTACTCCAAGCAATTATCATTGTGATAAGTGCCTTGGAATAGGTTTCTATTTGTAAGGGTTGTGTAGCACTCAAAGCTTTGAAGCAAGAGTGTTTGAATGTTACTTGACTAAAGCTGTGAAGCAGAGTCAAGTTAGTTGTGTACATCACTCAAAGCTGTGAAGCACGAGTGATTGTGTTGCTTGATTAAAAAGCTGTGAAGCTTAATCAAGTGTGTGTTTTTGAAGAGTGTCTTCATCAATTCTTAAGTCAAAATTGGTTTATGTATCACTGCTGTGATTGAGGGGGAGTGAGTAGGAACTCAGGTTTAAGTTGTACTTAGATTAGAATTGCATTGGGTAGGTCTTAAGTGAAGGAGATAAACTGGTTGGTTTATTCCTGAATTAACATCTCTTATAGTGGATTCTCTCCCTGGCTTGGTAGCCCCCAGAGTAGGTGTTGTTGTACACTGAACTGGGTAAACAATTGACTGTGTTCTTTATTGCTTTTGTATTTACTGTCATATAGTAAGTCAGATACGGTGTCATAACATTGAACGTGACATTGGGTATCTGCAGCCAGAATTTCACATATTATTAATTATTCTGAATGTTTATGTATGGAACATTGGCAACTACTTATTATATGTCCCAAGAGAAATAACTTAATTGTGTTTTGCTCGGTGCACTCGACACTGCTTGATGTTGTGGTCAACCCTTTGAGTGGATAAGTGGTATTATTTATTATACTCAAATTTAACTTTAGAATTGAATAGTTTTTATTCAAGTTTAATTTTAACCGACATGTGTAGAGCGATGGAGGAATTTAATGACGTAAAAAAATTCATGGGTAAAAAGTCAGTCTATCTCTATCCAAAAGTAAGTATAATAATTGTGTTTTTTGATATTATATTATATGTGTGTATTAGTGTGAATTTTTTTTTGGAATAACCATGTATTAAATTTTTTTTCACAAATAACCATGTTTCGGAAAAAATTACGCAAATAACCATGTTTCAGAAAACTCTCCAAGGGATGAACCATCTCACTTGGCGCCTACACCTAATTTTTAAGGGGAGGCTCCATCTCACTTGGCGCCTAGGTGTTAAAGGTTTGCCCTAAGCTAAGTGAGATGGCGCCTTAGTGTAATTGGAAGGCAAACTTTTGCGTTTTTTATTTTAAATGCGGTGCGTTACATATTCGATATAGGATCAACAAAATTGACTTTTTATTTACAAAGTATGATTATACACATAACTATTACATAAAAAAACAGATTAATCATTGGTCCCCCGGAACCCGGTAATGACCCCTGATTCTGCATCCCCATCCTCGCCTTTCCCGTGCTGGGTTTCGTCGCGTTTCCTGTTGTGGTAGGGTCGATGGCCCAGCGAAGTCAATGTGTTTCGGATCCATGAAATCAGTCAGATTTCCATATCTAGAAGATCCGCTTTGGTACAGTCGGTTACCCATACCCTTAAAGTTTGGTCGTGTTGGTGGTGGGTGGGGTTCCATGGTTGGTCTGTAGCACTGGTCGTACGAGTACGGGGGGTAGAAAGGAAATGGATCTTGGGGTGTTTGGTATTAAGGATGTTGGGTGCTTCGGTGATGTTGTGGTTGATGGTAAGTTGGGTCGGTTGGTTCATAATCTTCGGACAGTCCCAGATCAGGGCTAAGGTTGGATGTTGAGGGGCCCATATTGGGATATGCAGAAGACTGAAATTGTGTGTGGGGTATGCGGGTGTGTTGGTATTATGATTGAAATTGTGGTTGGGTGTGAGGCATATGGGGGTATTGGTACTGAGGTGGTGATTGTGGTTGGTTGTGGGGCATGTGGGTGTAATTGTATTATGGTGGTGACTGGTTGGGTGTTTGTGGTTCTGTTTCGTCGGGGGTTGGTGGGAGGTTGATGTGTGTTGGGTTTGTTGTTGGGGAAATGAGGGTTGTGCCTATTGTTTTCGTGGGTCAACCAAATACCTTGGATGAGACACGTGCATTTCAAGGGTACTAACTGATCTGTACCAAGATAAATACTGATCCGTGTGTCGCATATTACCATGGTTAAGGAAAACTAGGAACTGCAAGACATGTCGGTGACGCTTCTGCCACATCTTACACCATTCTGCAGCAAAGTCTTTCTAGTTGGTAAGACCCCATTGGGCGTCGACCCTTTTGAGATGCCACAGGGACAAACAAGTCGGATCACTGGGTATCTCTTGATGCATTCCAAACTGCATCTTTACACGCACAAACTGTATAGATGGGCTAAAACAGCAGAACCCCAACTATACTTTCTAGTTTTTTCGAAGCCTCTAAGTAAATTTAAATACATAAAATTTACACTATTTCCCGTACTTTCGGGAAATAAAAAGGTTCCAAATAGTATCATTATATAAGTTCTAGCTTTTATTACCTTAGCTAGCTCAGAGGAATTTTTGTTCAATTCCAGAGTCGCATAATGATTTTTTAGCTCAGTTAGTAGTATACCCTGACCTCTCGCACCACCACCTTCAACCACATCCCTGCCCAACAATTCTTCACACAGAGAATTGGGTTGTTGAACCGACCCATTAACCGCCTTACCGTCAACAGGGAGACCCAATAACATGTACACGGCCTCTAGTGTGATGGTGCATTCACCTATTGGTAGATGAAATGTATGGGTCTCTAGTCTCCACCTTTCCAACATTAGAAGTATGAACTTTGAATCAATTATGCAGTTGGAGATCTTTATAACGTTTCTGAAACCTGCATAATCGAGATATGGTACGATCAACGAGTCGGGAGCAAGGTAGTTGTGTGATCGGATTCTGAATCTTTTAGTATCCTAAGTTAATAATGCAAAAGGTGTAAGAGTAGGTAAGTAAGATGAACAAAGCATTACTAGAAGTATGAAAAATGTATAAGTATAAAAGAAACTTACAAATGCTGCAATGTTGTCCCTTGTGCCTCTGTGAGAACCGCGTATTGTGAGAAGAGTCATTGTTGAAAATGCTTGAGATTATGAAAGAGTTTGAAATTGTAAGAGATTATGAAAGAGTTTGTAGCAGAGAGTAAGACGATTGTGGATGCGAGAGAAGTATGTAATGCTCTTTATTTATAGGCAAAAATGTTTCATAGAGTAAGTGAGGTGGTAGGTGGGTGCATCCGTGCATGATAAGTGTCACTCTTGCAGTGTAGGTGCAGGCTACGTGGCAGCCTTGGAGAAGGCATCTCTGCATGCATGTAACACGATTGGACATGAAGGGAGGCGCCATTGGACTTGGCGAAACAGTACAAAAATGAAAGATGTCGCCATCCCTGTTGGAGAATAAGAGGTGGCATGGGTTGTAGTGTAGGCGCAGGCTAGGTGACAGCCTTGGAGAAGGCATCTCTGCATGCATGTAACACTATTGGACGTGATGGGAGGCGCCTTAGAGGTTGCAGTGTAGGTGCAGCGTAGGCGCATGCTAGGTGACAGCCTTGGAGAAGGCATCTCTGCATGCATGTAACACGATTGGACATGAAGGGAGGCACCATTGGACTTGGCGAAACAGTACAAAAATGAAAGGTGTTGCCATCCCTGTTGGCGAATAAGAGGTGGCATGGGTTACAGTGTAGGCGTAGGCTAGGTGACAGCCTTGGAGAAGGCATCTCTGAATGCATGTAACACTATTGGACGTGATGGGAGGCGCCTTAGAGGGTGCAGTGTAGGTGCACTATAGGCGCATGCTAGGTGACAACCTTGGAGAAGGCATCTCTAAATGCATGTTGGTTTATTCAAATTCAGTACAACCTATTTAATCTTACATTTATCAAAAAACTCATACACTTAATCTCTCAAACACTAGAACATTCAAAAATTCCAGCAATTAACTCATAAACTTCAAACCTTCAAACCTTCAAACCTTCAAACCTTCAAACCTTCAAACAGTCATACACAATGACCTCTGCACCCTAATATGTGATTAGTGCACATTTCAACGGTGAGACATACATTTTTCCCGCCTCTGGGTTTTTATTTAGAGACACTGAGAACATCTGATTTTCTTTAAACAGGAAAGCCAATTTCTTGTACTTCAAAAAACGATTGGAGGCCAAACTTGGACGAGGCCCCGTGACACAAATATTTTATCAGAATCCGTTTTTTTTGGTAACAACCAAATAATATTTTATAAGGTTGAGGTTCAAGATGATAAGGACCTTCAGAATATGTTTTCCAGTCATGAGTATTCTGGGTACGACTCTATTGAGTTGTACATTATGCTGCGAGAGCCTCAGCTGTCACAAGTGGTTGATCCTTTGGAGACCGGACAAGCAGAAGTAGATTCTGTTGATGAAGAAGAAGATGACGAGTTGGAGTTTGACGAAATGGTCAATGATGACTCCGAAGATGATGGGATACCTGAGGGTATTCCTGTAAACAAGATCTACACACCACCTCTGCACATGACAAACTTCAACATGGGCGGAGATGAATCGTCTTCTGATTTATTTTTCAATTCGTATATGCAGTCGGATGAAAACATAAAAGAGAAAGACAAATTTCGTAACTGAGAAGAATGTATCAGAGCCACCAAAAAATTTCACATGCTCAACTCAGTCGATTTTAAGATGGACCGTGTAAATCCAGAAAGGTACAAGATCAAGTGTGTCCACCCCGATTGTATGTTCAAGCTCACTGCATCATACAGATTAAGAGGTGATTGTTGGGTCATAGGTTCCATGTCTACCCACACTTCTGTCAGTTCTACTCAATCACAGGATCATCGAAAACTTAATTATGATCTCATTTGTCAAGAAATCCTACCACTCTTCAGCAACGATCCATCATTGAAGGTGAAAACCATAATCTCCCACATCACTACGGTATTTAACTATACTTTGTCTTACCTAAAGGCGTGGTTAGCAAAGACCAAGGCAATTGAAAAGGTATATGGAAACTGGGAGGAGTCATACCAAGAACTTCCTCGCTACCTGAATGCACTCCAGACTTATTCTCCGGGTACTGTTTATGTTCTGGAAACAATGCCAGCATACGCCCCGGATGGTAGTCAACTCAACGGAAATGGAATATTCAGTCGAGTGTTTTGGGCTTTTCAACCTTGCATCACAGGGTTTGCGTCATACAAACCAATTATACAAATTGATGGGACTTGGTTGTATGGAAAATACAAAGGCACGCTACTGATGGAAGTTGCACAAGATGGCAACAACAACATTTTCCCAATTGCCTTTTCCCTAGTCGAGGGGGAGACTGGTGGTACTTGGAGATTTTTCTCAAAAATCTCCGAACACACGTGGCTCCTCAACCAGATCTCTGTTTGATCTCTGATAGACATGCATCCATTGAAAGTGCATACAATAATCTTGCAAACGGTTGGCATTACCCTCCTTCTACGCATGTCTATTGCGTTAGACATATCGTCCAAAATTTCACGAGGGAGATCAAAGACAAAACACTTAGGAAAGCAGTTATGAATGCAGGATATGCATTGACACAACCTACATTCAAATATTATCGCAACGAGATCCGTTTGTCAAATCCGGAAGCCGGTAGGTGGATCGATAATATTTTGGTAGAAAAATGGACTAGGTCATACGACAATGGACAAAGATGGGGCCACATGACAACAAATCTAATTGAATTGATGAATGGGGTATTCAAAGGCATATGAAACCTCCCGGTCACTGTTTTGGTTAAATCAACATATTTTAGGATGACTTCGTTGTTTTCCAAAAGAGGTGAAATATGGAATGTTGTGTTGCAATCTGGACAACTATGGAGTGAAAGCTGCATGAAGTACATTAAGGTAGAAAGTGCCAAAGGCAACACCCATATGGTTATACGGTTTGATCGACACAGCCACAACTTCATTGTCAAAGAGACAATCAACCACAACGAGGGCCTGCCAAGACAAGAATATAGGATTGTACTACCTTCTCGTTGGTGCGATTGTGGCAAGTTTCGAGCCTTTCGTATGCCTTTCTCTCATGTCATTGCCGCGTGTGCCTATACTCATCAAGATGCGCTACAACTTTTGTCTCCCATTTACAAATCTAAAACGTTGCTCAACATTTACAACAACAGCTTCCCTTTGGTAGCAAAACCAGATTATTGGCCTGCATACGACGGCGAAATAGTATGGAACAATGACCAAATGCAAAGAAATAAAAAGGGTCGTCCCAAAAGTAAGCGTATCACAACCGAAATGGACTCCCTTGACAAGCTGGAAAGAAAGTGTGGTTTATATCGTCAGGTCGGACACAATCGCAAAAATTGTCTGAATCGGGCTACTGCCTCAACCACATAAAAATTGTATTACAAAAAATCTTTCCTTTATTATGTTGTAAACATTAGGGTTTTTTGTTAACAATATTTGTTACAATAAACATTGCGCGAACAAGAAAAAAAATGATAAACCATCTACGGAATTACAACTTTTAAAACAATATCATCTGACCCATGCATCATCAACATTACGTCGCTGTCTGTTTTGACTTCCTCCAACCAAAAATTAGGTCTTCCTATCGCAAGTGAGGTTGTTGTTTGTCTTCGCTGGATCCTTCTAATTTGTTCCCCCTCCACGATGTCTCCCTCTAGCCATCGCATCAACTCCCTCTTCAGACGCTCCATGGAGTGAATGTGCCAGAATTTCATTTTCATCGGAGGTTTTGTGGCGGAGAAAATAACGTAACCATCTCTGGTAAAAATCATGGGCGATGTCATGACGCAAATAACAGAGTAAAAAATAAGAGAAAAGTGCGAGAAAGTGTGAGGAATGACGGAGAAACAGACGAATTATTTATGAAAACAACATTTTGCCCTAGGAGCCAAGTGAGATGGCGCCTCCTCTCACTTTTAAAGTTCATGCGCCATCTCACTTGGCTAAAAGAGAGAGGAGGCGCCAAGTGGGATGGAACCTAGGGAAAGAATGTGAGTGGAGGTGCCAAGTGAGATGGCTCCTCCCTTGGGGAGTTTTCTGAAACCTGGTTATTTGCGTAATTTTTTCCGAAACGTGGTTATTTGCGGAAAAAAATTTTAATACATGGTTATTCCAAAAAAAAATCTATTAGTGTGACTCTAATGAATAAAAATTATTTGTAGTGGCGAAAACAAACCGACGTTCATTCTTGTGGATATTATGTTATGAGATATATGCTACATATTGTCTCCGGAGGTATTACACATGGATGGATGAAGAACAAGGTATTAGCTTAATCTAAGTATACATATGTATACTTCTTAAAATAATGTTGTTGTTTTTAGTTTATCATAGTTTAAATTTTGTTCTAATTGTAGGAGCTTAGCATCCAAACATCATACTCAACAGAAGATATTGATGATCTCCGGTCACGTTGAGTCAGTGTCTTCTTATCTCATTATGAAGTTCGACAGCCACAACAATAGTTTTTCTTGGTTGCTATAATTTTATTTTGTATATGAACAGAGATTTTGTCATTTTGATGTGCATATATGATCATGTCAAACAGTATATTATGTCTTGATGTAAATTTTCATATTTTGGTTTTAAATGCTATGATATACAATTTTGTTACATATTTTGTACTGACAGATTAATAGATTTATTATAATGATATGATAGAGGCCAATGAAAGTGATACAGGCCAGTGAAATTGAAAATATAGCCAAAAATATTTACTTTAAACCCCTTGGTTATAACATAAAATCGAGGTAAATGAATACCTTATTACCTCGAATTATAAATAAAATTGACGGTTATATGGCTCACGCAAAGAAATGTAGAAAATAAAAATATGCAGTACCGAGGGATCAAACCCGTGACCTTTTCAATTAAACCCTCAGTGTTTAAAATACTGAGGTGTTAAGTGCAGACTTTTCATGACAATCTTATTTACCTTTCTTGGGTAACCAAGGTAAAACGCATTTCACGTCCGACGTTATAAACGTTATTTGTAGTAGTGCTTATTCTCGTTTTTCTGTAACCATTCTCACTAAATCAGTGATTCCAGACTTGTCAACCGTTGGATCGAGCTCAAATTTAGAGGACATGTTCGCAACACCCGTATCAAATTTTTAACCGTTGAAATCTTTAAAATAAAGTATGAGTTGAGAGATAATTGCTTCGTGCTGAAGCTGCAGATTTGGGTCATTTTTGAGTATTTTTATTCTTATTTGTAACCTAGCTAGTTTGCTCTGGGATTTACGGTTGTTAGCACTAGTTTGTGAATCACTTTAAGACTCTTTTGTATCCTTATTTGATTATAGTGGAGTTATTTTTTTGATTTGAACGTCTCGTGATTTTTACTCTCATATTGAAGGATTTCCTACGTTAAAATAATAGTGTTCTACGTTACAAACGTTATTTATAGTAGTGCTTATTCGATTTGATCATACTAAATTCTTACAAAAAAAATTTTAAAAATTATCCGTTGCATATTAGTGTGTAATTGTTTGTTAATTTCCCATCACGTGTTACTAGAGGATGCGCTTGTTCATTCTAGTGCCAAAGAAAAAGTCAAAAACTTGTTTTCACGCATTCAATAGAGCATAAGTTTTTTAAATTATTCCAAATGATCTTGCTTATGCCTTGAAGTTGCATATTATTCTAAGGTATTTCTCTCTGTCAGAAAAACTATTTCCTTGAACTACTTGAAGATATTTTGTTCTAAATGTGAATCTATCAGCACTCCTCTTAATCCAAAAATCAAATTTCATCAAGATGCAGACCAACCTCTCTCTCTATCTCAAGTGAGTGTTACTTGAAAGATTATTATTATAATTCACCATCACAAGACTTGACATTCCACTCAGAAATTTAATTAATTCATGCACCAGAGGTCCATGTACTTTAAAAATTTTCTTTTTGTTGTCCATAAGAGAAATATGTTGATTTTTTTAAAATTTTTAATAAATAATATTTAGTATTCACTGTTTTTAGTAATAGTAGTAAAAAAACTTAAGTTATCCTTAAATGTTGTTATTGAAATAAATAATATTTTTAGTTTATGAATGTATTGAAATTACAAATGCATTTTTAAGTGTTTTTCTATAAATTATTGGGGTTTTTGAACATGTTTTTGTTAGTCATTTAAATTCTCAAATTTGTTTTTTTTTCTCAATTTTATTCATAAAATTATACATGAAAAGTGATATTAAAAATTAAATAATTGGTTAGTTTGTTGTTATTGTTTGAGACTTTCGTGTGAATATGACACCGGATTTTAACTTTTTCACGTATATTTATATTTAAAATGAAAAACTCTCATTTGTTCTTCAAATTAATTATATGATTTCTTTATGATCACTTTCTTAGAATGTAAAATTTTTCTTTTGAATGGTTTTACATCAATTTTTGATCGATACTGTGTTATCGTGGTAAGTTATGTTGAGATGACTCTACGATCCTTATGAATTTTCTACTTACTTTTAAAAATCTATTGATTTCTTTGACATCTTATTCTTCATAGTTTATATAATTGACTAAGACATGATTTTTTTTATAAGCAATTTTGATTAGATTAATATGGATACAAGGGGTAAACCATTGACTCAAGGGGAGCATGCATCCAATTATACCAAGATGTACAACTAATTCCCTTAACACCAATGTTCAACCAAAACCAAGACAGCAATTTAAAAGTTAACAATTATATCATCTAATACACAAGCAATTCCTTTAAACAGAAAGTTGTTTCTTGCCAACCATAAGGACTATACTGTTGCAAACCAAAATATTCCAATTCTTTTCTTCTTAACCCTCTCAGCTAAAGCTTCATAGAATTGGTCTAAGTGACTTAACACTGTTTGGTCCCTTCATGTCTAACCATACTGCAACATTCCTCCAAATATACAGATCCCATCTCACTCACCATCCCATATGGTTTTTTCGACCATCTGAACAGGTTAGAAAAAGAGATGTTGAGAGCATAATCTCCAAACCATCTGCAATGCCAAAACTGAATTGTGTTACCTTTCCCAAGCCTAAATTGATATTTCCTGCAAAACAATCAAACGAATTAGTTTTAAGAGTGCTAATTGATAGCAAGTCTTTCCACCAGGCTGAAGATTTTTTGTTCAACTTGTTCTCAACATCCAGAAGCACTGCCTTTCTTACATCACCATATCTCGAATTTAAAATTTGATTTCATATGGAATCGTCTTTGCCTAAACATCTCCACTTCCATTTGCATAGTAATGCCTTATTAAAATACAATATGTCTGATGCCTAAACCACCCTCATCCTTAGGTTTTCAAGTGTTATTCCAATTAACCCAATTAATACTTCTTTTTTCCTTATTACCACTCCACAGAAAACTACTCTAGATTTTAATAATCTCTTTGATGATCTTGATTGGCACTTTGCAAAAGGACATAGTGAAAATTGGCATACTTGATAGAACCAAGTTCAAAAGGGTGACTCTACCCCAATGGATAGGAACCAAGCCTTCCAAATTGAAAGCTTCCTTCTTAGACTTTGCAACACTGGTAACCAAGACTCGCATCTTCTTGGATTCGATCCAACTTAGATGCCTAGAAATTTAAAAGGTAGTGCATCTATGCAGCAACACATGAAGTGAGATGCACTATCCAAAAACTCTTCCATTATGTTCACCCCATATATCTTGCACTCGAAGAAGTTAACCCTTAATCCTGATATTAGTTCGAAACCTCTTAATATGGACTTGATGCACCATAAATTCTTTCAACATACACTCCTCATGATAACTGTATCATCGACAAATTGGAGAAGTTTGACCTTTAAATCTCTTCCTACTTTGTACCCTTCAAACCTCCTCATTTTGCCGACATATAGTTATTGTGGGAGTGCATGTTGGAAGAATTTATGGTGCATCAAGTCCATATTCAAATGCCTAACGATCTCTCTGAATTTATTGATCTTTTGATTCGAGTATGCGCTGCATTTGTCTTTTTTCCTTGGTTAAGTTAAGGAGGTTGAGCACCAGTTCTTCCTTTTCCATCAAACCTCCCCATTTCAGTTGCCTTCTCAAACATGCTCACTAGAACTTCCACAACCAGAGTAAAAAGAAAAGGCGACTGATCGGAAAAAATAGCAAGTGTACTACTTTTCCTCTTGTAATAATAGGGAAAATTTCTCGAATATCGATCTCAAGGACTGCACAGAATTACCGAGTTTAATGCGAGGTTCAATTAAACAAAACTCAACGTGGGGTTTTGGTTTGGTAATTGTACTTAACAATAAATTAAAAATATGCGAAGGTTAATTATGACTTTTTTACTAGTGTGAATATTATGCTAGGGGTGAGTGTGTGGTTTGTCCTGTAATAACCTTCACTATTGATCTCTTATACAAGTTCATTACCTTCAACTACCAGCCTTTTAGATTATTTTCCCCTAAGTCCTTAGTGATAAAATCTTTAACCATCCATCCTAAATCCTAAGTTAGAAATATCTGATGGAGTCAAGCATTTATCTTATCAAGGATTAAATCCGATGACTATAGGGTGTCCCTAGTCCTAGGTGATATCTGCTATAGCCTAATCGTACAAAAACCTTAACAACCGCGGTCCAACTGGTTGTTAACCGTAACTCAATCCTAATTGGTTCGATTAGGAAAGCATTAGAAATCTTGAACGATTAAATTGAAAGGAAACTATTGTATTAAAAATCAATAATTCATAGTCAATATATTTGTAAATCAGGGACACCCCCTAGCATTGGGGGGTTTAGCCGCACATAATATTCAAAGAGATTTCAATAAACATAAAGATAAACATTACACAAAGTGATGGTGAACTCTGATCTTCAATTGCTTCCGCTCATGAAAGGTCTCTATTCTCTTAAAACTTGCTTAGACTTCTATCTTCTGTCGTCAAATTATTCCTCCATCCAAAAGTCATTTTCTTCTTCTCACCGACGGGTTTTTATAGCGTTAGGTCATCCTTCAGCAATACAAAATTTCCAAATTACCCTTAATGATCCAAGAATACAGCAAAATCTCAAAATTAGAATGTTAAGTGATAACACGAAAAGTTATAGCATTTACCGCCTGATTTACTTAGATAAAGCTTCTGATTCTTTGTTTATTATGTTACATTATGTCTATATTTGTAGTATTTGCGTCATATTTCAGGTATTTAGTTTTTGCAAAGAATAAATGAGAAAAGGAAGAAAAATATTGAAAAAATGAAGAAGAAATGGCACTTTAGTAGCAAAAATGCAAACATTCTATATCAGAGGCCATGCCGCCCGTCACAGGCGCATGCCGTCCGTCACAAAGTCCAAAATTTTGCCCCTCGACACACTTCTTGTCCCGACCGGCATGAAATGAAGATATGTTCCCCACACCACAGCGCATGACACTCATTATAAGTCATATATCAGTTACAAAAATGTCTCCATGAAACACACGATTTGCTGATTCTTCTCCATAATTGAAGAACGAGGGTCAAGGGAGTGTTTCCTACTTTTGCTCAGCATATGAAATCTATAAAACCAAGACAGTTACCAAAATTTGTTACGTTCACACACCTGCTCAAAATTTCTTATTTTTTGAATTTTCGTAAGCAAAGAAAATCATTATCATTAAAGCAATATTTCTTCACATCGGAGGAATATTGCAACTTTATTTTCTTTCTAGCTTCCAGAATTCGTTTAGGTTTATTTTTATTTCTTTAAGATATTTTATTCTGAAGTTAATCCTGCCGGTTTGTGGAGGATAGCATACTGCACAATTATTCTTCAGTGTTTTATTCCAGGTTCCAATTTTAAATATAGTTTATTTATTTTTACCATGCATATGTTATTGAATGTATGTTTTTATTTTATGTTATCACACAATAAAACTATGTTTGGCTAATTTTACCGATACCGATATGTGAAGTTCTAATCGAAGAGATTCGGTAATTAATTGACATAAACATTTTACAAAAGACTTTTCTTGTTTTGATTTCCAATTTGGACATTAAATTATTTGGTACGACATTAAAAGACAAACTAAGGATAAAATCAACAGAGCGAGGGTTTGAGGTTTTAACCAGATAGTGGTGATTGAACATTAATTTTAAAAATAGCGAGAGCGCTTTAAAATTAATTAGACTCTATTTGTTTTCAAAAAATACTTTTAAATTTTAAATGAAACAGCGAGAGTGCTCATTTGAGTTTCAAAATATGACCTGAATCGATAGAATAAAAGTGTGAGACAAGGGTTTTTAAATTAATAGTTTTCACTGAAACAGTGTTTTAATACTTAAAACTATGCCAATGACTTATTGAATCCCTGAAGTTGACAAATTACATATCGGTGTCCCGTTATCAATTATTAGATTTTAGTTAATTCTCGTTTAAACCCCAGCATCCTAATTTTATAATTAGCCTTAGCTTTACAGTGACCCTAGATAACAGTAGTTTGACCATCAGCCCTTGTGGGTTTGATATTTTTTTTAAACTACGCTATTAGACTGTGCACTTGCAATCGCTACACCCGACAAAATCTCAAAGTCGCGATCAAGTTTTTGGCACCTTTGTCGGGGACTGATTTAGTCAATATTGTGAATCCCTTGTTGCGCATTATAGACTAAGGCAACCAATTTTATTTTATTTTATTCGTTGATTGTACGCCAAGCACTCGCTCTCAAGGCGAAGAATTAGAGCAACCAATCGACGAGGACGGGCATTTTGTTAGTATAAGACGCCGAATTAGAGAATACCAAATCAAGTACAACCTTCCCGAATTCAATATTCCTGAATATTCTCTTCCTGACCCAAGAATGGCTGAAGGACCCTAAAATCGCCCTCTGGAGGATTATGCTGCCCCATCACAAGAGGAACCCTACAACAGTATTGTTGCTCCCGCCATCGCACGAAATGATTTCAAGTTAAAACCTTCGTTATTACAAGTTGTCCAACAAAACCAATTTTCAGGACGTCCTACGGACGATCCAAACCTTCATTTGTCCGTGTTTGTGTAGTATGCAGACACAGTGAAAGCAAATGGTGTCAGACCTGAAGCAATAAGATTGTGTCTTTTTCCTTTCTCATTACAAGATAGAGCTAGAGCATGGCTCCAGTCTCTTCCATCGAACTCTGTTACCACATGGAACGAGTCGAAGAAAGTTTTCCTAGCGCGATATTTTTCGCCGAGTAAGACGACTATGCTAAGAGCCAATATCAACGGTTTTAAACAAAAGGAAAGCGAATCTCTTTTCGAAGCATGGGAAAGATACAAAGACATGTTGCGACTCTATCCACATCATGGCCTAGAAGAATGGCTGATCATCCACACCTTTTACAATGGTCTCTTGTATAACATAAGACTAACGATTGACACAGCTGCTGGCGGTGCACTGATGGATAAACCATACCACGATGCCTATCAACTTATCGAAAGTATGGCTCAAAATCATTATCAGTGGGGAAGCGATAGAACCATGGTGGAGAAACCTCAAACAAAAGGATGTATGCATGAAGTTAGTAGCTTAGACCAAGTTAACGCTAAGTTAGAAGCCCTTACCCAAAAGATAGAAAGCTTCACCACAACTCTCGCAGCCATCGTGGCTATAATAGCTCCAACCTGTGATTTATGCGGACTTCACGTGCATGCTGCACCCAAATGTCCACTCTTAACAGGAGTATCAGTTTATCAAGTGAATTATGCTCAAGGTAACCCCTATGGAAATAACTATAACCCTGCTTGGAAGAACCATCCAACTTATCATACAAAAGCAACAACGTTTTGTACGCACCTGGGAAAACTCCTACTACACCTCCAGGATATCAGAAAGCCACCCAAAATGTCTCAAATATTCCGAATATCTCTAGGAAGTCCAACATTGAAATAATGATAGAAAAATTTGTAGCCACCCAAGCTCAAACTAATAAATATTTCACGAATCAAAATATTCACACCAGTGAACAAATTAAGCAACTGACAAATAAGATTGATGCTCTTGCCACACACAGCAAAATGTTAGAAACACAAATCTCCCAAGTGGCTCAACAGCAAGCAGCTACAGCTGCTCCAGCTGGAACTTTTCCTGGACAACCCCAACCAAATCCAAAGGAACGTGATAATTCCATAACACTTCGGGGTGGGACAGAACTAGGCGGGCCAACTGAACCTAGAGTCGAGAACCCAGCCATGTACCAGAAACATGGAAAAGGAAGCTGAGCCAAAGGAAGTAGAAAAAGAAGGTGATGGTGAAGAGGCTATGGAAAAAAAAGAACCTTATGTACCTCTGCCACCCTATAAACCACCTATCCCATATCCTCAAAGATTTTCTAAGTCTAAAAATGTAGAGCAATTCAAGAAATTCGTTGAACTTATGAAACAACTTAACATTACCATACCTTTTACGGAAGCTATCACACAAAGGCCCTCCTACACTAAATTTCTTAAAGAAATATTATCAAATAAGAAAAAGCTTGAAGATAATGAAACTGTATTGCTCGCTGCTGAATGCAGTGCTATAATCCAAAACAACATGCCTCCTAAACTTAAAGACCCAGGTAGTTTTTCCATACCCTGCGTAATCGGAAAGTTTGTCATAGACAAAGCACTATGTGATTTAGGAGCCAGTATTAGTATGATGCCCTTATCTATTTTCAAGAAACTCAACATGGGAGAACTAAGACCAACAAGGATGTCTGTACAATTAGCGGATCAATCAGTGAAATTTCCTTTAGGTATGTTAGAAAACATTCTTGTACGTATAGGAAAATTCTATATCCCCACTGATTTCATAATCATGGACATTAAAGAAGACTCAAACATTCCTATTGTATTAGGTAGACCATTCCTAGCCACTGTAGGAGCCATCATAGATGTTAAAAATGGAAAACTAACTTTCAAAGTTGGAAAAGAAAAAGTTGAATTCATCTTGTCTAAATTCTTTAAGGCACCATCCATCGATGATCCATGCTATTTCTTAGATTTAATAGATAGATGCATAAAAGAAATGGAGAAACAACAAACCACCTATTCAGAAGTGTTAAAGATTCCTATACCTCTGATTCTCAAAGATGATGATTGGCGCCGTGAATATCAAGATGAAAATTTGAGTGAATTCCTAGCTCTAACTCCTAATCATATACCTTGTCCAAAGAAACCAGTCATAGAACTCAAAACACTTCCTAAATATCTAAGGTATGAATTCCTAGACGTAGAACTTGAATGACCAATTATAGTCAATGCAGACCTAGGACAAATACAAATTGAAAAATTATTACATGTCCTAAGAAAATACCCAATCGCTTTAGGTTATAACATCTCAGATCTAAAAGGGATAAGCCCTTCTATCTACATGCACCGTATTATGCTAGAAGAAGACTGTAAGACCTCTAGGGAACATCAAAGAAGAATCAATCCTATTCTGAGCGATGTAGTAAAAAAGGAAGTAGAAAAGCTATTTGAAGCAAGAATCATATACCCAATATCTGATAGTAAATGGATTAGCCCAATACATGTCGTACCTAAGAAGGGAGGTGTTACAGTTGTAACCAACGCTAAAGGAGAATCCGTAGCGCAACGAACTCACACCGGGTGGAGAATTTGCATCAACTATAGAAAATTAAACAAAGCCACTCGTAAAGACCATTTTCCTTTACCTTTCATTGAACAAATTCTTGAACGACTAGCTAAACACTCTCACTTCTGCTATTTAGACGGTTATTCAGGATTTTTCCAAATTCCTATTCATCCTGACGACCAAAAAAAGATAACTTTCACTTGTCTTTATGGTACGTTCGCTTATCGACGAATGTCGTTTGGATTATGAAATGCCCCTGCAACATTTCAGAGATGTATGATGTCCATTTTCTCTGATTTTCTAGATGGTACGATGGAATTTTTTATGGATGAATTCTCCGTCTGTGGAGAAAGTTTTGAAGGATGTTTATCGAACCTTGAAATGGTACTAAGAAGATGCGTAAGTGTCAACCTCGTGCTAAACTGGGGAAAATGCCACTTCATGGTCTGACAAGGAATTGTCTTAGGGCACATCGTATTTGATAGGGGAATTGAAGTAGATAAAGAAAAGATTGAAGTAATAGAAAATCTCCAACCCTCCAAAACTGTTAGAGAAATAAGAAGTTTTCTAGGACACGCTGATTTTTATTGATGTTTCATTAAAGACTTCTCTAAAATAACCAAACCTCTAACCAAACTGCTAATGAAAGATGCTGAGTTCATCTTCACCGAAAAATGCTTGGACACATTTAAAACACTAAAAAAAGCATTAATTTCAGCACCTATTATGCAACCTCCTGATTGGAATAAGCTATTTTAGATAATGTGCGATGCTAGTGACTATGCCGTAGGCGCAGTTCTAGGACAGAGAAAGGATAAAAAGATTCGTGCAATCTACTATGCAAGTAGAACCCTAGATCCTACACAGACGAATTACGCCACCACATAAAAGTAACTGTTAGTTTTTGTGTTTGCTTTAAATAAATTTTGTTCTTACTTAGTAGGAGCACGAATAATTATCTATACCGATCACACTGCAATCCGGTGCCTCTTAAGTAAGAAAGATGCCAAACCAAGATTACTAGGGTGGATCTTACTTCTACAAGAATTCAATTTAGAAATCAAAGACAACAGAGGTACTGAGAATGTAGTAGCTGACCATCTATTCAGAATAGAAGGCACCAAATCAGATCGTGTACCTATCAATGATGATTTTCCTTATGAACACCTCGTAGCCAAATTAGAATTGGAAAGTATTACAACCAAATAACTTGTGACTTATGAAGACACAGACACAAATGAAGTCGTGGAAGCAGTCAACACTAAAACCATACTACCATGGTATGTAGATTTTGTCAACTACTTAGCTGCCAGAGTGCTTCAACCTGATATATCTTATCAACAAAAGAATAAATTCTTTCATAATCTTAAACAATATTATTTGGATGAGCCTTTGCTTTTTAAGAGAGGTGCTGATGGTATTTTCCATCGATGTGTTCCTGAAAATGAAATTGAAAACATAATTTTCCATTGTCATGCTAATCCCTATGGAGGGCATGCAAGCACTTCAAAGACCTACGCTAAAATATTACAAGTTGGCCTCTATTGGCCTAATATGTGGAAAGATGTATGTATCGCAGTTAAAAATTGCGACCAATGCCAACGCACTGGAAACATCTCTAGACACGACGATATTCCTCAAAAGGATATTCTGGAAGTTGAAGTCTTTGACATATGGGGAATTGATTTCATGGGACCCTTCTCGTTTTCTTTTGGAAATCACTACATACATGTTGCTATCGACTATGTTTCAAAATGGATCGAGGTTGTAGCCTCTCCAACAAATGACGCACGAGTACTAGTCAGGCTTTTAAAGAACATAATCTTCCCAAGATTTGGTGTACCGGGACTCGTCATCAGTGACGGGGGCTCCCATTTCATTTCCAAAATCTTAGAAAAATTATTAGTGAAGTATGGAATCCAACATCATGTCGCAACACCTTATCATCCACAAACAAGTGGGTAAGTAGAGGTCTCCAACAGAGAGATTAAGCAAATCTTAGAAAAAAATGGTAGCAACCTTTAGGAAAGATTGGTCATCTAAGTTACCTGAAGCTCTATGGGCATATAGGACGGCCTACAAAACTCCAATTGGAACCATGCCATTTAAATTATTCTATGGCAAATCATGTCATCTGTCGGTAGAAATTGAACATAAAGCTTATTGAGCCATTAAGACCCTTAATTTAAATTACACCGCCGCGGGTGAGAAAAGAATCTTAGATATTCACGAACTTGAATAACTTAGATTATATGCTTACGAGAATGCTCAAATTTATAAGGAGAAAACTAAAAATGGCATGATAAACACATATCTATGAAAGAATTCAATCAAGGCGATATTGTGCTCCTATTTAATACCAGACTTAAACTATTTCTGAGAAAACTTCGCTCTAGATGGTCTGGTCCCTTCGAAGTCACTAAGGTTTTTCAAAATTGTGCAATAGAAATTAAAGGAATGTCTAGTGAACCTTTTATCGTAAACGGACAGTGTTTAAAGCATTATCATTGCATTGATAATAAGGAGTATTCCACAACATTTAGGTTATATGCACTCCCACCCCACTCATTAGATTAATCACCTATTATATCGAGCTTACGACTTAAAACAAAGCGCTTATTGGGAGACAACTCACTTTTTAGTATTTTCTTTTTTCTTTACTTTTTTTTAGTTTTTCTTTTTCTTTTCTTACTATTTTTATTGCTTATTTCTATAAAATTATGCAGTATTGTTTCTCTACTATTACCCACTACTAACTTAATTCTAATTGTCAACTTAATTCAGGCTAACTTAACTATTAGCTAACTTCACTAACCACGATAAATCCAGTTGACACTATGGGAATTATTTTCAGAGGAAGAAATCAGAGGAGGCATTTTGAGTCGTTAGTTGATAGGGAGATGGGATTGAGTATCTACCCTGATGGACATGCTATGACCACACTAGGGATTAGAGACAGTGTTTTGTTTCTGTTAAGCCAAATAAGCTGGGACACATCTGCCTTAAGAAGAAGATTTAGTTCCTATCGTAGATTAACCCTAGAGTTTCTGAGCTCTCTTGTCTACAAGCCTAACCATGGTCTACGGTTTAACAGGGGACTAATTAGGTTTAGGCTGTTTGATATTGAATACACCTATACCCATAGGGAAATGGCGGAACTGTTAGGATTTCCACAAGGCATCGATACATTCACAATGATCCAAGAAGAACTTTTTGATGTGGGTAAACTCGACTATTTCTGGGTAAGTATTACAGGTATAAGTAACCCTGAGCCTAATGACATGCACTCAGAAAACATTCATAACCCCACCTTAAGGTATTTTCATAAGATCCTAGCACATACCCTCTTTAGAAAGCCAGAAAACATAACCACAGTATCTAGAGTCGAACTTTTTATAATGTTCTGTGCATCGCAAAACCGTCCCATAAATGGTGCTACCTTTATGATAGCCAACTTTCACTGTCTTACAAGAACTATCCATGAACCAATCCTGATAGGAGTTCTAGTAACCATGATAGCAAATGCTATCGGCATGAAACAACCACTGCTAAACATTGTCCCTCTAGGTAGATTCCAACCAATGAACATCCATTTTTATTGAATAGGGGAATTATTGGTAAATTAGGCTCGAGTACCTTTGTACTGCTCATTAAAAATCAATTAATGCCTCTTTTCATCGTGCCTAACCCGAGGACTAGCGTTCATGACAAGAATAATTAGTTATGTGATTGGACGGAACCACAAATTTTACCACCACCTACTCCTAAGACACCCCAAATTTATGACCACCTTGATTCCTTCCTATCTGAGGAAGAAACCGACCCCGAAACCCCTCCATTTTACCATCATTTTCCATCTCCCAATCAGGCTGACTCAAACACCTCAGCTGCTCCGGTTGCTACTCCACCTCCCATATTTAACCAAGCTCCTGCTATAAATGTTCTTCAATCTGAGCTTGATTTGTTAAGAGATGAAATCATTATTTTGAGGATCGACTTCCATTCTTTCATGGACGTGGTAGCAGAACAGTTGGACCATACTTATCAGCATGTCTACTCTACTTCTCTTCCTAATAATCGACATGGCTAATTTTATTTTAGACTTACTACATCTCTTCCTTTCACATTTAAACATTGCAGACAATGTTTTGTTTAAATGCGGGGAGAAGACTAATTAGATTAGAATTTCCATTATTTGCTGTTTCAAATTCTTAAGTACATTTTTATCATTTATTTTCAGTTATATTTTATTTTGTTTTTCCTTCGCTTATTTTTGAAATTTACATTACTTTTCATTAAATTCTCTATTATCATGTTTACATATATTTTTTACGCTTTAGTATTTCTAATATATATATATATATATATATATATATATATATATATATATATATATATATATATATATATATATATATATATATATATATATATATATATATATATATATATATATATATATATATATATATATATACACACACGTACGTAGTGCCTGCAAGTATTGAAATATATACTTTTTATTATTGAGAAGTCTGGGAGACAAATTAAAATTTTTATTATGTTCTGCATTTTGTGCCGCTCGCCATACATGCGTGACGACCGTCACACTTCACAAATTTGTCCTGCTCAGCACAAAAGCGTGCCCCTCGGCACAGAGTCAAAAACAAAAGTGCTTCTATTTTAACACAAAAACCCTTATCGATTCTTCTTCTTCTCATTTTCTTCAACCCCCACTTTAACTTCATTAAACCACTACCTATCTCACTCCCTCCATTATCATTATCATCAAAACTCACAAATTTCCACACATTACCCTCTCTATTGTCCTCTACATATACACTCTCAAAACTCTCTTCCATTCCAAACCCCCTAATTCTCACGTATTTCTTTCGCAAATCACCTAACCATCTTCCATCTTTGATTCAACTATGGAACGCAGAAACTCACGGCCGAAACCCGACCTTTCTGGGATTATATTTCAAAATGGGGAAGGCAGAGAACACCAGAGGGCTCAGTATCTCAAATTTTATCAATGCTCCATAATCCCTACACGGTATGTTGATACTGAGTGTTTGCGCAAATTGGGATTGCTTGATAGTGTCTGGTGGTTACTTAGAAACTCTGATTTAGCATTCGTCTGCACATAAAATCTTCCTACGTATGAGTCGCTAACTTTGGAATTCTTAAGTTCATTCTCGTACAACCCACCTTGCGACGAAAGCCTGCACCTATTCGGATCGAAAAATTTCATAATGTTCAACGATGAATATTCTATAACTCAAACAACTGAGTGATTTCTTCTACTTCCCTCGTGAGGGGGAGGTATACTATTGAATCTCTACAAAAGAAGATTGGGCATCTATAACTTTCAGGATTTGGAAAGCTATCTCTGGTGAAGAACCGACCAATTGGGAGGGACTTTATGCATCATCTATACATAATCCCACAATATGGTATTTTCACCACGTCATCTCCAACACTATTTTTGGGAGGATCAACAACAACAAATTAAATTCTAAAGAACTATTCCTCCTGAATTGTACCTTAACTCCTAACCAGAAGATCAATGCCAACACATTCCTCATGTCGCATATCCAGTCTTTGTGTGCAAGAGGGTCTACGCCTCTCTGCATTGGAGGGCTAGTTATCTCTATAGCACTTGGCCTGCGCCTCGAAGACAAGCTTACGAATATGCCTCCACTGCTGCCCACATTCATTTACATTGATAACTGTCAGGATGGACACTTGATTAAGGTCAAAGGATCTGGGAGGTATAATATTATGGTGCATAATAGAGTAGTTCCTAGTGTCATTTTGCCAAACACTACACTTATATATGTAACAAACACGGAAAAGTGGCTTTATGATCTTACTGCTCCTGCATCTGGAGATAATGCGCAAAACAACCAAGGTAATGCCCTGACTGATGAGATGGAGCAGGAAATGGAGCAAGGGGATGCTGAACAATATGCTCCTTCTGAAAAGTGGAGAGCACGTCCACGAGAACCATAAGAAGACCCGAAAGAGTACCGGCCTCAAATGATGACATTATGGCTTCCATCATGCAACAAGATGAGAGGGTCTAAGCTATGTAAAACAATCAAAATTCAATGATGCAACTTATGTTAGCTATGCAAACTCAGCAGTGAGAATATGACGAAAGGAATGAGCGCCGGGCTGCAAGAATGACCGAGGAAATGGCAGCTTTAACTATACGCATGGATGGTTTTCAAGAATATATGTACCATGTGGGTATGCCTCATCCCTCGGTTGGACGTGATGGACGTGGACGAGCACGAGGGCGAGGAAGAGGACGTAACAATGAGCAAGAGTAAGTCAAATTTGCTTCTCTTCCCGTTTCCTCTTTGCTTTTAAGCATTGGGACACTGCTTGGTTCAAGCTTAGGGGAGTCAGTTAGTTAGGAAACACGTTACTGCTTTCTAAGTAGATTTTTCATTCCCGCTTGTATTTCCTATAATTCAAACATCTATGTACTTTTGAGTTCTTTTATGCAAACTTTTCTGTGAGAGATTTGAGTGTTTGAAGTTTTTGGTCAGAAATGCCAATAATGGAGGTTTGTGTGCAATTCTAAGTTTTAGGGAGTTTTAGTGAGTTTGAGGGCTATTGAATTTGTAACACCCCAATTCTACCCGGAAATTATATAAATAAATCAGAGTAATAAAATCATTCACGCAAATGAATCGAGATGTCACAAATTCATCATTAAAAACTCATTGCATTTATCGTGGATACATAACACTTTAAAACATCGGATGAATCATCATCATAACAACTTTAATTAATTAATTCAACAATTCAACATCTACGCAACGGAATTCTTAATAACATCTTTATCATCATTACAGCAACTTCAAAACAACGCATATTTAACAATAATCAACTTAAAGTTCAACGACTAAATAATCAACAATCAAAAGCAACAAGCGTTCATCCCCCCGAGTGTTACATATCAGAGCAATGACACTGACTCGAACTATTGAAGGTATACAACCTTCACTCTCAATTACCTACATGTTACCAACATAAGGGTAATATTCAAACAGAAGGGGTGAGATATCTAACAATATAATAAAGCGCATAATAATTAATATATTAAATTAGATCACATAACATCACGACTTCTCATCTCATAATCAACAATAATACACATTCACCACATTAAAACACACTTCTTTATGCAATCATATAATGCGACTCAATACTATGCAAGTGCATGTGGTACCATTTGAAGCAGAACTCCCATCTCAAAAATTGTCAATTAATAGAGGCATCAACAAGGCATAAGCCTTCATCTCAATATTCTCCAATACGGTCCATCTCAACGAGCATAAGCTCCATATCAAAATGCAATGTATGCGATACAATCATGAATGTAATAACAACACCATAATTGACAACATCTCAATACAACACCGTCGTTGGCCAAAGGCCTACATCTTAAAAGCATCTCAACATCTCTTCATCAACATCATTCATCATAAATCATCAACCTACATATATATATATATATATATATATATATATATATATATATATATATATATATATATATATATATATATATATATATATATATATATATATATATATATATATATATATATATATATATACATCATAATTCATCAAACAGAATCTCATTAACATCATCTCCTCAATAATTCAGCCGTACAGTAACACAACAGTACTCATCAATTTCACAATATTGGCCATAGGCCTATACAAGATATTGCCTATAATTAATTAGTCAACTAAGGCTTACTTCTAAATCACCAAACCTATACATGCTACTATTTTGTAGTATTACATCATTAATCCTACTGTTACAACCAAACAGCAATCTATATGCATCTCATCTTCGTCATCCTTCACAAAAATCAACATAACGATTAACACGGGAATTAACTCTAGTCCTAATTGGGATACTGGAATTACACTTCCTATTATTCATTTTAATCCTTAAGAATAAATCTCATCTCGTTAGCTATTCAACGCTTCGAACGACACCTCAAACGGAGTCCAAAAACTCAAGATACAACCTTTTCTAAACGATTCTGCCAAAAACCAGACAACATGGATCGATGCATAACTCTTTGGATCGACGCGTACTGCACTGAACTCGCAACATGAGTCGATGCATCCTCTCTTGTATCGACTCATACCGAGTCTACCACACAGCATGTATCGACGCATGCCTCTATGTATCGACTCATTCTGAGTCTAAAAGCCCTCATGGATCGACGCAAGACTCATTCGTGTCGACTCATCCTGGGTCTAACATCGTTCATGTATCAACACACACCATTTGGGGTCGACGCATATTGTTCTATCCTGCATAATTTCTGCGATTTTCTCTGCATTTTCACTACGGGTTCAATACTTTAAGCCCTAAAAACTTAATCTAATCATGGATAATCATCACTTACAGTTATCCTATAATTCCCCATCAAATAAACAGCATCTGGACATCATTATTCATCTATATTTCATCAATTCTCATCATACAACATCATATACATTCAATTCATGAACAAGACAACAATCACCCCTAACCCCACATACCAATTATCATGAACCCAATTATAGAGTCAGAACCCCACCCTTACCTTGGATTGAAGGTCGCTCTATAATCTCCGGTTGAATTCACGTTCTGTCGTTCTTCCTCTTTTCCAACAGCTTTCATGTTCTTCTTTCCAACCCTTATTCTCCTACTGCCTCTTCTTTCTATTCTTTCTAACAATAATAGAATAACCTATTATTCCCTTTATTTATTAATGGGCTCAAAACTAATACACCCCCTTATTACTTCTATTCCTTTAAAACAAGCCCACATCAAATAATGTTATACTTCTAACATTATTTCACCACTTAATAAAATAAATTAAATCCAACTAATCACAACACAACTTCTCAAATATTCCAAAAATAATTTAATTAAATAATTAATTGAATTACGGGCGTTACAACTCTCCCCCACTTAGAATATTTTCGTCCTCAAAAATTTACCTCAATCAAACAACTCAAGGTAGGAGTTTCGTATCTTGCTCTCCAACTCCCAAGTCATGCTTTCTCCGGCGGCTCCTAGCCAAACCACTTTAACCAAAGCAATCTCTTTGCCCCTCAGAGTCTTTATTTCACGATCCGCAATTCATACAGGCACCATCTCCACAGTAAGGTTATCCCGTAATTGCACATCATCCATATGAATCACACGAGATGGATCTGAAATATACTTCCGGAGTTGCGACACATGAAAAACATCATGCAAATTCGAAAGATTAGGCGGTAAAGCCACTCTCTAAGCAACATTCCCCACTCTCTCTGAAATCTGATATGGTCCAATAAAACGAGAAGTGAGCTTCTTAGACTTCAATGCTCACCCAACACCAGTCACAGGTGTAACTCTCAAAAACACATGGTCACCAGCTTGAAATTCTAAATCTTTCCTTCGCTTGTCATGATAACTTTTATTTCTACTTTGGGAAGCTTTCATCTTTTCTCGAATCAACTTCAACTTCTCAGTAGTTTCACGAACAAGTTCAGGTCCAAGTACTACACTTTCACCAGATTCATGCCAACATAAAGGAGTTCTACATCTCCGACCATACAACGCTTCAAAAGGTGCCATACCAATACTAGAATGGTGACTGTTATTATAGGTGAACTCTATCAATGGAAGATAAGTATCCCATGAACCACCCTGCTCAAAAACACATGCCCTCAACAAGTCTTCCAACGATTGGATAGTCCGTTCAGTCTGACCATCTGTCTGAGGATGATACGTTGAACTCAACCTCAACTTAGAACCCAACGCTTCTTTCAAACTCTTCCAAAAATAAGAAGTAAATCTTGGATCTCTATCTGACACAATGCACAAAGGAACATCATGCAGCTTCACAATCACACTAGTGTAAATCTCAGCCAGCTTCGACACTGGAAAACTGATGTTAATAGAAATAAAATGAGCTGACTTCGTAAGCCTATCAACAATCACCCAAATCGAATCATGTCCTCTTAAAGTATTAGGTAACCCCGTCATAAAGTACATTGAAATGCTATCCCACTTCCATTCTGGAACTTCTGACGGTTGCATCAACCCTGCAGGTTTCTGATGTTCAACTTTCGACTTCTGACAAGTCAAACATGCATACACAAACCGAGCCACATCACTCTTCATCCCAGGCCACCAAAACAAACCTTTCAAATCTTGATACATCTTTGTAGCTCATGGATGAATATTCAACTTACTTATATGACTCTCTTCAAGTATCACTTTCTTCATCTCAGCATCATCAGGAATACAAATCCGGTTACAAAACCTCAACACACCTTGCGCATCTAGCTTAAAATCATTATTCTCCAACTCCTCGATTCCAACCATCAAATGTACCAGTTTAACATCCAACTTCTGGGCTTCTCTGATATTGTCTAGAAATTCATTATTAATCTTCAACATACCCAACATAACACTTTGCGACGTAACCTCGCAAACTAAGCTCATATCTCTGAACTGCTCAATTAATTCCAACTCTTTAACCATCATTGCCGACATATGTAAAGTCTTTCGACTTAACGCATCAGCTACCACATTCGCTTTTCCTGGATGATAATTCAAACCGAAATCATAATCCTTTAACAATTCCAACCATCTCTGTTGCCTCATATTCAACTCCATCTGATCAAATAAATACTTTAAGCTCGTATGGTCACTAAACACTTCAAATCTAGAACCATAAAGATAATGCCTCCAAATCTTCAACGCAAAAACAACTGCAGCAAGCTCTAAATCATGCGTAAGATAGTTCTTCTCATGAGTCCTTAACTTCCTTGACGCATAAGAAACTACCTTACTATTATTCATAAGCATACCTCCTAAACCCATCTTAGAAGCATCACAATACACCACAAAAGATTCTCCTGGATTAGGCAACGTCAAAATCAGAGCCGACGTCAACCTCTTCTTCAATTCTGTAAAACTTTCTTCGCACTGAACATCCCAAACAAAAGCTCTACCTTTACAAGTCAACTTAGTCAACGGAAGTGCCAGCTTAGAAAAACCTTTGATAAACCTTATATAGTAACCATCTAATCCCAAAAAGCTTCTAATCTCAGTAGTTGACTTTGGAGTTTCCCATTGCAACATAGCATCAACCTTCGATGGATCTACAGTGATGCCACTACCTGAGATCACATGACCAAGAAAACTAACCTCATTTAGCCAAAATTCACACTTGGACAGCTTTGCATACAACTTCTTCTCTTTCAAAACTTGCAATACTACTCTTAAGTGTTCAGCATGCTCTTTTTCTGACTTAGAGTAAATCAAAATATCATCAATGAACACCACTACAAACCGATCCAAATAAGTATGAAAGATACGATTCATGTATTCCATGAATACTCCCGACGCATTAGTAACACCGAAAGGCATCACCGAATACTCATAATGTCCATAACGCGTTCTAAAAGCCGTCTTCTAGATATCTTCATCCTTCACCTTAATCTGATGGTAATCCAACCTCAAATCAATCTTACTAAACACACGAGCATCCACCAATTGGTCCATTAAGTCATCTATTCTTGGAAGCGGATACTTGTTCTTAATCGTCACTTTATTCAGCTGTCTATAATCAACACAAAGCCTCATACTTCCATCTTTCTTCTTTACTAACAGCACTGGAGCTCCCCACGGCGATACACTTGGTCTTACAAACTTCTTTTCAAGTAACTCTTCCAATTGCTTCTTTAACTCTGAAAATTCAGATGTAGACATCATGTATGGTGCCATAGACACAGGTCTGGTACCAGGTACAAGATCAATATCAAATTCAACTTCCCTCTTCGGCGGTACATCAGGAATCTCATCAGGGAAAACTTCAGGAAATTCACACACCACCCGCAATTCCTCAATTATAGCTTGAGTCCCTACGGATAGCGACGCCATCAACGAGAACATCTGCGCTTCCTCTTCCATCAACTCCCTCAACTGTTTAGCAGACAACAGACCATCTTCCTCTTCTTCAGGAGTAGAAAACCTCACAGACTTGTCATAACAGTTAATATGAACACAGTTATGCTCTAACCAGTTCATACCCAAAATCACATCTAAACCTCTTAACGGTAAACAAATCAAATCAACAACAAAGTCTCTGTCGAATATCGACAAGGGACACTTTAAACACACAAAAGAAGTAGTCACCGACCCCTTGGCTGGAGTATCGACGACCATTTCTCCATTCATAGAAGACAACATAAAACCCAATCTTTCAACACAATCAGCAGCAATAAAGCAATGAGTAGCACCGGTATTAATAATAGTAAATAAAGGAGTATTATTAATGAAACACGTACCTCTGATAAGTCTGTCCTCAACAGCTGTCTGATCCTTAACCAAAGAAAATGCTTTACCACTCGTCTGAGCCCTCTTTGGTTTCTGACACTGACTACCAATGTGCCCTTCCTCTCTACAATTGAAATAAATCGCATCCTTATGTTCACACTCAGATACAACATGTTCGTTCTTACCACAACGGAAACACCTCTTCACTTCAGTAGTGTACATATTACTCTTGTGCCCAGATTTTCCACACTTAAAACAAACCACACCAGCAGGAGCATCTCCCCCACTAGTCATATGACCCTGAACAACTTTTTGTTTACCTTTACCAGCTGGGGCATCATAAGGCTTACCACGATTCTGTTGGTGCTTACCCCTCTTCTCACTGATAATCTTGTAATGAGCATTATTATCCTCCTCAAAAATCCTGCAGCGGTCAATCAAGTCAGCAAAGACACGAATCTTATGGTATCCAACTGCCTTCTTGATCTCCGGGCGCAACCCGCTCTCAAACTTGATACATTTCGAAAACTCAGCATCTGCATCAGCATAGTGCGGATAAAACTTAGCCAACTCAACAAACTTGGCAGCATACTCAACAACTGACATACTTCCTTGCTTCAGCTCAAGAAACTCAATTTCCTTCTTACCACAGACATCTTCAGGAAAGTACTTCCTCAAAAATTCCCTATGAAACACAGCCTAAGTGACATCCTCACCTGCAGCTTCCAACTTCAGACAAGTCTCTAGCCACCAGTCATCAGCCTCGACTGCTAGCATATGAGTCTCATACCGAACCTTCTGTGCTAGAGTGTAATCCATCACACGGAAGATTCTCTCAATCTCTTTCAACCACTCCAATGCTCCGTCAGGATCATACTTTCCCTTGAACGTAGGTGGATTCTCTCTCTAGAAAGTCGCCAAGCTACGAGATCCAGCATTCCCGTCAGCATTCGGCTGATTCTCCATCGCATGAGCCATTGCTTATAAAGCAGCAGCAAGTGCAGCATCATTCCTTCCAGCCATCTCAACTTATCACTACAACATAAACAACGGTTAGAACTCAAATTAACAATACTCGATTGTTAGACAACTACGACTCGACGACAAGGTCGGACCAACCTTTTGCTCTTATACCAACTTTGTAACACCCCAATTCTACCCGGCAATTATATAAATAAATCAGAGTAATAAAATCATTCACGCAAATGAATCGGGATGTCACAAATTCATCATTAAAAACTCATTGCATTCATCGTGGATACATAACACTTTAAAACATCGGATGAACCATCATCATAACAACTTTAATTAATTAATTCAGCAATTCAACATCTATGCAGCAGAATTCTTAATAACATATTTATCATCATTACACCAACTTCAAAACAACACATATTTAATAATAATCAACTTAAAGTTCAACGACTGAATAATCAACAATCAAAAGCAACAAGCGTTCATCCCCCCGAGTGTTACATATTAGAGCAATCACACTGACTCGAACTATTGAAGGTATACAACTTTCACTCTCGATTACCTGCACGTTACCAACATAAGGGTAACATTTAAACAGGAGGGGTGAGATATCTAACAATATAATAAAGCGCATAATAATTAATATATTAAATTAGATAACATAACATCACCACTTTTCATATCATAATCAACAATAATCAAAATAATAATACACATTCACCACATCAAAACACACTTCTTTATGCAATCATATAATGTGACTCAATACTATGCAAGTGCATGTGGTACCATTTGGAGCAGAACTCCCATCTCAAAAATTTTAATTAATAGAGGCATCAACAAGGCACAAGCCTTCATCTCAATATTCGCCAATACAGGCCATCTCAACGAGCATAAGATCCATCTCAAAATGCAATGTATGCGACACAATCATGAATGTAATAACAACACCATAATTGTCAACATCTCAATACAACACCGTTGTTGACCAAAGGCCTACATCTTAAAAGCATCTCAACATCTCTTCATCAACATCATTCATCATAAATCATCGACCTTCATATATATATATATATATATATATATATATATATATATATATATATATATATATATATATATATATATATATATATATATATATATATATATATATATATATATATATATATATATATATATATATATATATATATATATATATATATATATATATATATATATATATATATATATATATATATATATATCATAATTCATCAAAATTCATATATATACATCATAATTCATCAAACAGAATCTCATTAACATCATCTCCTCAATAATTCATCCATACAGTAACACAACAGTACTCATTAATTTCACAACATTGGCCATAGGCCTATACAAGATATTGCATATAATTAATTAGTCAACTAAGGCTTACTTCTAGATCACCAAACCTCTACATGCTACTATTCTGTAGTATTACATCATTAATCCTACTGTTACAACCAAACAGCAATCTATATGCATCTCATCTTCGTCATTCTTCACAAAAATCGACATAACGATTAACGCGGGAATTAACTCTAGTCCTAATTGGGATACTGGAATTACACTTCCTATTCTTCATTTTAATCCTTAATAATAAATCTCATCGCGTTAGCTATTCAACTCTTCGAGCGGCACCTCAAACGGAGTCCGAAAACTCAAGATACGGTCTTTTCTAAACGATTCTGCCAAAAATCAGACAACATGGATCGATGCATAACTCCTTGGATCGGCGCGTACTGCACTGAACTCGAAACATGAGTCGACGCATCCTCTCTTGTATCGAATCATACTGAGTCTACCACACAGCATGTACCGATGCATGCCTCTATGTATCGACTCATCCTGAGTCTAAAAGCCCTCATGGATCGACACAAGACTCCTTCGTATCAACTCATCATGAGTCTAACATCGTTCATGTATCGACACACACCATTTGGGGTCGACGCATACTGTTCTATCTTGCATAATTTCTGCGATTTTCTCTGCATTTTCACTACGGGTTCCATACTTTAAGCCCTAAAAACTTAATTTAATCATGGATAATCATCACTTACAGTTATCCTATAATTCCACATTAAATAAACAGCATCTGGACATCATTATTCATCTATAATTCATCAATTCTCATCATACAACATCATATACATTCAATTCATGAACAAGACAACAATCACCTCTAACCCCGCATGCCAATTATCATGAACCCAATTATAGAGTCAGAACCTCACCCTTAGCTTGAATTGAAGGTCGCTCTATAATTTCCGGTTGAATTCATGTTCTGCCGTTCTTCCTCTTTTCCAACAGCTTTCACGTTCTTCTTTCCAACCCTTATTCCCCTACTGCCTCTTCTTTCTATTCTTTCTAACAATAATAGAATAACTTATTATTCCCTTTATTCCTTAATAGGATCAAAATTAATACACCCTCCTTATTACTTCTATTCCTTTAAAATAATCTCACATCAAATAATATTATACTTCTAACATTATTTCACCACTTAATAAAATAAATTAAATCCAACTAATCACAACACAATTTCTCAAATACTCCAAAAATAATTTAATTAAATAATTAATTAAATTACGGGCGTTACAGAATTCGTGTCTTGGGTTGCAAATAGTGTCTCTATTTATAGAGAAGAGGTTTGAAATGCTCAAGTTGATCAGAATTCAAAATCACACGTTAAGCTCAACATGTGATTTTCTTGAAAAAACAAGTTTCAATGCCTTGTACCTTTGATCATAGAGTGGTTAAACACTTTAATCAGAATGCTTCTGACCTTGTAGATGAAGTGTGATCAGAGGGAAGAAGTGGGAGGCTCAAGAATTGACTTTGTGCATAAAGCTTGCTTTTCAAGAATGGCAATGTTAACTTTCTCCCCAAAATGGCAAATTGACTTGGGCAATGCTTAAACCACTTAGATCATAGCTCAAAAGTTTGTGTAATCCATTAGTTATGGGTAGATACACAAGTTAAAAGCCCTGCAAAGAAATATTATGCAGCATGACATTGAGATTGGATTATGTGTTCATCAAGAAAATGACTTGTAATTTAAGAATGGATGTCCAACTTCATCTCTTCGAATCTCATAGCTCAAAAATGATATCTTCAAGTTTTTGGACATTTTAGAAAGCTTGAAACATTATATACAACCTTCATGTTGACCACTTTGGCTAAATCATCTTGGAACTAAGTGAAAATTGGTCAAGAAGTTAAGTCAAAAATCTATCTAAATTTGTTGAAATTTTCACTAAGCGTTTTTAATAAATGGTCATGACTTCATGAGCTTGTATCTTCAAATCTAAGTATTTTTTGGACATCAACCCTAAGGGATAAAGTTGTAGAATTCATCAAGATCTACAAATTTTATGTTGAAAGTTTTTCTTGAATCATCTTGCATTTTAGTGAAAAATTGTCATGAAGTATTGAAATTATCAAGGTTAAAAACACTTAGAATTTTTCTAAGTCTTTGAAAGCTTGACTTTTTTGTTGACTTTTTGACTTTCTTGATTCTTGATGATCAAGTTTGATATTTTTGAATTTCTTGATAAATTTTGATCTTTGAAATTTAATATTGACCAAAAAGTCAAAGTTTGACTTTTTGTGTATCAGTTGACTTTTCATCAGTTGATCAAATTTCAACTATCAATCCATTGATCTTGAGAAATGATTTGAGCCATGAAATTGGGTTAACATGTTATGCTTGAGTCCTTGAGATCATGTCTCAAGCCATTAGGTCATGTACTAGGTCAAAAATCACTGATCAGTCCTTCTCAGTCAAAATCCTAATTTTGACAAATTTGCTCCTTTGATGATTTGGGTGCTTTTCTTAAGGCATTGTGATCAATCCTTGGTCAATTGATAAATATCACTTCAAAATGTTGATGTTGGCCAAAAATCATGAAGTTTGACTGTATATTGATCACAGTTGAATTTTTTACCCAATACAGCTGATTTTCAGTCATCTGAGCAATTGATTGATCAAATTTATGATGCAAGGCTTGAAATTTGGTATGAGCAATCTTAAAGACCTATAATGAACCATGAAAGTCATTTGAAGCATCAAAAGTCCAATTGTCCTTGAGAAAATCAAAACTCTAATTTGGAGGCTCGGTGCTTAGAATGTGAGCTTATCTGATCAAATCCTTGAGAATCCTTAAACATTTGAGATCTTTGGTGAAAAAATATCTTGAGAAAAGAGAGAGTAAATTTTGGGGTACAACACCTCCCAACTATTGAATGTGCGTTAGGAACAAACTGTGTCTTTGCGAATGAAGTGAGTTATTCTATGAAACTCCTCACAGTTGATTATGCAAATCCTAAATGTCTTCTCAGACATAAATTGTCTAATTACATGGAATGTGAACAAAGGTAGTGATGTGGTTTTGAATAATGATGGCAAGAGCCTCTGTAATCTCGAGGTCTCGGATTTTGGTAGATTGATTTGTAATGTTGATTGTGCTTGATTTTACTGTTGTGCTGGTAATATTTAATATTCCTATATATCATTTATGTTGAACTGATGGCGCTCTATCATAGTTTGAGTATGGTTTGAAAATTTGATATCAAAAATCTTATGTGTTATTCTGACTCAAACTATGTTATCAAATTAATCTCAAAGTCCGTTAATATTTGGCATCACTATGTTGTGATTTTTCACAACATTAAAGAGTTTCTCTCTAAGAACTAACGAGAGTTCAACTGGTTCATACTATTTAGGGAGGGTAATATCAGTGGTGACTATTTAGTAAAGCATGGAACTGGTGAGTGGTGATCATGCCGCGTATTGATTTTTTTGGGGAACCTGCTGCTAGAATCTTCACTCTCCTGTTAACTTAACTGATGTATTGGAATTTTTCTAGATAATTTTCTGTCTTTATTTTCTTTTTGATCTTCTTTTCACTTGTATAAAAAATATGAGTAAATTCATTTCATAGATTGCTATGGGTTAAAAATGGATTGAAAGTAAAATAACTTCTATTTTAATAAATTTATGCAAAATAAACAGGAAGACATAAAAACCAATCATAAGTCGAAACATCTCATTTTCACTGTGAATTTAACATTAGGAAATGAGAAAGAAGGCACCTGGTAAAGATCCAAAACATAGCATTGGAGTTTTTATGTTTTGACAATCATAAATTTTCTACATTTAAAACAAAACACCCAATAAACAACAAAAATAATATGATCTTCTCCATATATTTTTATCATCCTATATAATGTTATTTTTCAGTTGATTTATCTGCTATGGTTTTCAAAAGAGATTCAGGTAACTTTTTTACTATATGATAATTCATTTAACTACTCTTCCAAATATTTAACCATATACAAAAGAAACAAGTTTCATTGGTGGAAAGATAAGAAGTTAGTGGGCAAAAGAAAAAAATACAATATTAGTAAGATAGAATAGAAGACATAGCAAAGTGGTGAGGCGCAGTCGGTAGGTTATAGCGACAGATAGAATGTAGAAAATTAGGTTTAGGTATAAAGTTGTTAAAATGCTTTAGACTTTCTAGGGATATTGCATTTGCATGCTTGGATGTGGAAGACAGCAAAAGCACACAATGTACGATTATTGGGCTATCTCTACTCTAGTGAGAGTGAGGGTACAATATCATATCGTATCACTGCGCTTTTGCAGTGTGTATGTATCTTTGTGTGTTTGCATAATGGGCCACGTTGTAGGGACATCCATTCTCACTATCCATGTGCTTCAACCACTCTTTGCCTTGAACACGTCTTGGCAATCACTATAAATACCCTTTAAACTTGTTTGAATATATACCAAGCCAGCTTTGTGGGAATTCGTCTTCAGAGTTATATCCCAGTATGGCTTATATACAAAGAGGTCCCGTTGCTGTTTTCTTAGTGTTGTTGGCTTTAGGCGTGTGTTCTGCTAGAAGGGCTCTGCTCAATTTTGATGCTGGAGGTGGCTATGGTTTAGGCCATGGCATTGTTGGTGGAGGTGGTGGAGGAGGATCGGGTGGTAGTGGCGGATATGGAGGAGGAGGAGGAGGAAGTGGAGGTGGTGGGGGAGGAGGAGTTGGATATGGAGGTGAGCATGGAGTTGGATATGGTGGTGGGGGTGGAAATGGTGGTGGTGGAGGCTATGGTATTGGAGGAGAGCATGGTGGTGGGTATGGTGGAGGTGCGGGAGGTGGAGGTGGAGGTGCAGGAGGTGGAGAACATGGTATAGGATATGGAGGAGGTGGTGGAAGTGGTGGTGGAGGTGGAGCTGGATATGGTGCAGGAGGAGCTCAAGGAGGTGGATATGGTATTGGAGGAGGAGGTGGCAGTGGTGCAGGAGTAGAGCATGGTGGTAGTTACGGTGGTGGTCAAGGAGGTGGAGCTGGAGGAGGCTATGGTAATGGTGGAGAGCATGGAGGTAGTTATGGTGGTGGTGAAGGAGGTGGAGGTGGAGGTGGAGCCGGAGCTGGAGGAGGTTATGGTGGTGGGGGAGAGCATGGTGGCGCTTCTGGGTACGGAGGTGGTGAAGGAGGAGGAGCCGGAGGAGGTTATGGTGCAGGAGGAGAGCATGGCGCTTCTGGACATGGAGGTGGTGCAGGAGGTGGAGCCGGAGGAGGTTATAATGGAGGGGGAGAGCATGGTGCTTCGGGCTACGGAGGTGGTGAAGGAGGTGGAGCGGGAGGAGGTTATGGTGGTGGGGGAGAGCATGGTGCATCTGGCTACGGAGGAGGTGAAGGAGGTGGAGCCGGAGGAGGTTATGGTGGTGGAGGAGAGCATGGTGCTTCTGGCTATGGAGGTGGTGAAGGAGGTGGAGCCGGAGGAGGTTATGGTGGTGGAGCAGAGCATGGTGCTTCTGGTTACGGTGGTGGTGAAGGAGGTGGTTCTGGCGGAGGCTATGGAGCTGGTGGAGAGCATGGCATTGGTTATGGAGCAGGTGGTGGAAGTGGAGGCGGAGGCGGAGCAGGCTACGGTGCTGGAGGAGCACATGGAGGTGGATATGGAAGTGGAGGCGGAGCAGGTGGAGGAGCAGGAGGTGGAGCATATGGTAGCTCCGGAGGAGGCGGCCATGGTGGAGGAGCTGGATATGGAGAAGGTGGTGCACATGGTGGCTATGCTCCCTAAGAACTAATATATCAAAGTGTCCCCTTTGATGCATCAAGAATAAGTACTATATATGTTATTATTAATAAAATAATATTCATAATTCATATTTATATTACAAGAGCGAGATCATAATCTCATGATTTATATGTAACAAAAATATTTCTACGATTATTAATTGTAATAATATGAAACTATTCTGAACTTTTTGCTTGCATTTCTTAGTACTATACTTCCTATAAAAGAAGTGGTAACATCTAAATTACAAACATGACTTTATTAAAAGTTCCAAATAGATTGTTGTTTTTTTCATGCATGTCTCTACTTAATATCTTGCCTTGATTCCTCAGAAACTGCCAACTGAGGTGTTGCTGATGACAACATTGAAAATTCTCTAGAAGAGCTGTCGTCGTTACGGATCATCTTCTGTTTGCTTTTGATCATATCAATTCTTCCATCTTCATTCATCATTAAAATGTTGCATGGAATTTTTTTAGCATAAAATTCTCTGTTCCTTCTATGAGATCTGTTTTAAATACCATTTCCTCACATTAATTTCACAATATGAATACCAAACATAACTTCAATAGTATTAAATTCGAACAATTAATCATCTGATGAATGTACCTATCAAACAACACCCATGTTGGACAAAGAGTGACAAGTTGTTCCACGACCAGCATTCGCAGAGGATAACCCATTACGATTTTCTTCTGTGGCACAACCTAAATTGCAATAATAATCAAGATTACTTCATAATGATATGATTGTAATGGTAAGTTTGTATTGAAATGTGATTGTAAAGTGATAAAAATATTTAATACACCGTATTTTCTGCAAAGATCTATGACAGCATGACACTTTAGATACTTATCGTTTCTGCACTCGTTTTTCTCCTTCACTAGAGGTGGATCTTCCATCTCCACCATCCAAAAATCATTTCTTGTTTTCGAAGACACTACAAAAAAGTAATTACATAGTTTCACTTTCATGCACAAAGTATTTAGTATCACGGGAAGGAAGTTAATACCAGTGTTACTTATATTCTATCAGACTGTAATCTTCATAACCATAGAATAGATATTTGTGAAACAAATTATGGTTAATAAAATGACTGAATTAATTACACTCACAAGGAATGTTGAGCCACGGCATGACCCCAACAAGTGTGACGGCACACTCTACTGTGACAACATTGTCGAGCGCCCATTGAAGAGGCTCTGTGGTGAACTCTGTCATTCCATCCATCACAACCACAACATGTTTGTTGGTGTTTTCTGGACTTGTAAAGTCGTGATCAGGGGTATCATTCTCAAGTGACTTCTTGTCCCATGCAAGAAGCTTCAACATTGTATGGTAAGAATATAAAAACAACTATAACTCAGAAGTAATTGCATGTATAAACTATCAACAAAAGAGCGAACAGGGAAAGGGATTTATTGTAGGCATATCAATTCCTTTTATAGAACTCAGACCTCCACTGCTCAGAATGCAATACAGACAAAGTGCTTGACATGATCAAGAGCTGCTTAGTAATTGATGTTTTAAATGTTGTATTTATTGAAGAATGACTACATACAAAATTCTTGCCCTCAGATATAATCAAGGTTAAATCTCAACAGTATCTATATTGTCAATTAAATTTGTATTGTATTAACTTGAAACTTAAACAGCAAAAATTTGGCCATGTGATAAACTATTGTATTTCAACCACTATTTGAAGGGGAATATGCCTTAAATCATTCTTGTATTATTTCTCATCACCAATGTTGTCGTTTCTAATATACTAATACATCCTTGTCCACAATTACTTTATGTATATGTTCTTCTCATGCAAAATGGAAACAAGGGGGTGTATTGTTGTGACTATACAATTTGGTGAGGTGTTGACAACTTTTAGCAAAAAGACCACAGATAAAGGTATTTTCACTATAAAAAAATATCAATTACACACAGCCAAATGCCTAAAGCCAAAGACTATTCATTGTGAAATTCCGGCTGCCACAGGGTAGCCACCAACAGAAGCATGGGCTGATTTCTTGCGAGCACTGTTGTTTCCTTTGACAGAGAGCGATGAATCGGTGTTTTTTCTCTTGTTCTCTGGGGAAGTTTTGTTATGACAAGAATTAACTAAGTCCAAAAATGCACCTCTCCTTGAACCAGGCATCTTCTTAAGATAAGAGATAGCAGCTTTTTTTCCAGGACTACCAGATGACTTATTTGACTTATTTGATGATGATCTTTTACTGCTCCCTTGATTCTCTGTCTTCACATGATCACGTGAGATCTGGAAACTCTTACCTGACAAATGCAACTCAAGGTTATCAAACAAATTAAATCATTAAGTTACAAGCGAAAAGACTATCAGAAAAAGTGTATCCAATCACCTGGAGTCTGAGAAGGGGGTGTGTTGGGAGGAGTAATAGAACTGAAAATATCATTCTCTAGGAAATCCAAAACACTAGTAGATTTGTTTTTGTCATGAGCACTGTTATCAGCATATGAACTCCCACCAGCCTTTGCAGTACCACTCAAGCTGGCATTATTCAAAGGTAGCACTTTGGAGTTGATATCTTCCAATCCTTTCACATTAAGAGTTTTCTGATTTGAAGGCCCAGCAGGTAATTGTTCACGGTGAGGAGAAGCATCGACAACATCATCAATTTTAAGCAACTCACGACTTTGTCGACTAGAATAACCAAACTTCTTTTCAGAATTTTTTTTGGATTCAATGGCCTCACTCATCTCAACATTTTCTTTTGAAATAGGAAATGACTTATCCTGGCCATCAGGGATATCTAAAACAGACTTGGGCGACGTATTCATCCTGCTCAAATCCAGGGATGGAATTGTAGATTCTGCAAACTCTGAATACCAAGGAGTACCCTGTCGAGCATAAAACAATATGTATGCTTCTTGAGACAGCACAGCCTTTTCTGATACCTTAGCAACCTGAATAATTTCCAGATATTACATGTTAAATAACAATATAAAAGAATGACAACTAGCCAATACAATTATTAAATAAGCACAAACTGTGTGCAAAGGAAACCAAATCATGAACAAAAAATATGAAACTTGCAACAAACCATAAGTGAATATTTTCAAGCTATGGAAGACTAGGATCCTAGGGAAAAATCTTGAAGAAACAACATATAAACAATGAACCATGAAGACTCCAACAACCTTTATTATTAAACATATTTGTAAATACAACTAAATCTCATTAAGGGGAACAGGTTTAGCAGATGCTACCTTTGAATCATCTAACTTATGCCATGTGTCTGGAGCAGTGCGAACAAAGCAGAAATAATGCCCCGAGTTAGATGAAAATCCAATATGCACAACAACTGCATATAGATCATATTTCAACGGTACCTGTCAACATAAAAATGAGTCAAAACAAAGAATGCACACAAGAAATGTAAGTGAGGAAATAACATCAAAACCCACATTGTTTTCATTTGAAATGGTGTAAGGCTGCAAGTCCAACTCCAATGGGAAATCAATATGCTTGTCGATCTTTTCAACAAAAACCCCATCTGTCTTAAACCTCTTTAAATGGAATGCAGCAATAGAAGGTGTCTGATTCAACATAAGCTGCTTCTCCATAGAAACTTCTTCATTGCAGCCCTCACATTTAAGCTTTTCATCAATGTTTTCCAACATAGTGAAAGATTCTAAAGCACTCGACAGAGAATCTACATTTTCTATTTCTAAACTCAAGTCAATCAATGGCTCATTAGTGTCCGAAGAGCGGCCACAGGTACAACATCGGAGCTGAAACATAAATACAAGGAAAATATAACCATTAGCAAACATATCATTATAAATCAAAGGGAGACAAACAGTAATTTAACAATGTATTTCTCAATTATACCTTGCTAACCAGGCTTCCTCCAAAAACTTTGTTTACAATATTCTCACCCTCAAAACTTGGATCATTCTTCTTCAAACTTAAGAAACACGAATCAAGCTTATCCAATGCACACTGCATAAATTCATGTGCATCCTCCTGTTGATGTCTTCTAAACATAGAAGAAAAATCTGATACAAGTCATGGATCCCAACCACAAAAAGTATAAAAGAAGCTAACCTTCTACGGTATTAATTAAAGGTTATATTTCACAGGCCAATAATATAACTAACAATCACTTCAAATTTTTACCAATTAATTAATGACAGAATTATTAATCCTTCCATTAAAAAGATTGGTCACAGCCCTACCATGAGACATTAAAAAAAAAAAAACAATGAATATGGTATTAAGGATACGCCTCAAATTATCCACAAGTATCTCAGGGGAGATAACAGTTCCAGTAGACTGCAAGGAACGTTGCATCTGGTAGCGGAAAGCACAAATAACACAGTACCCATTATGACCTGAAATTCCCAATCTAAAGGTTAAAAGTTTCAAGGGAAAAAAAAACACTGCATATATGTTTTAATCATACTAAAAATTAATCTTATAAACATCTAAACTCCTTGAATTGTAAAACCCCATTGCATAATAACACACTTATATATTTTTCACCCATCAATCTAAAGCTAAAATTAATAAAACGAACGCTGCGAATAAATTAAAACCAGGGAAACTGACCATCAGAAGAATGGCTGCACGAAAGAAGACCCTCAACTAGAGGCACTGTATGAGTGAAGCATTGCGTAATCGAGTTGAGAAAACAAGTGTTCCCAAGGTTAGCAAGCCCAGATCCCTGTTAAACAAATAGATCAGCAACAAAAATTCAAAAACAAAAACACAAAACATATGCAGGTATGCCTGGTGGTATGTCTGGTGTCTGACACTAAAACAGTTACATTCAATTATTCTACAATTAATTAATAAGCCAAATCTAAATAAGTGAAAAACAATGAAAGAAACACTTACAATCATCGACAGTGCAGCTTTAGAATCTGAACCATAAACCTCACTCTTAGACGGTTCATCATCATACGACCAACTATCTTCGAGAGCATCCTCGGAAAACCATGGTTCCGACAGCTCATCAGCAGCCGGCGCTGAATTCAGAGGTTGACAGTCAGGATCCAACTCCTCCGGCAAAATAAAGTCCGAATCGCGGTTGAGTATGTCATAAGAGGCTGCCTGTTTGAGATCCTCCTCCCCGGGTTGGATAAGTGCCGCCATAAGAATGTCTGACAGTTCATCGGAAGAGTTAACCGGAACAGGAGATTGAACGGAAGCTTCGTCAAGATCTGTCAACGTAGGATTCACTCGATCGACGCCGAGTGGTTCCGAAAGTGAACTCGCCCTTGAAGGAGAATTTGGACCAGACATTGAAGTTTGAATCGAAATTTCAAATTAGGGTTTCAGAACAAACGGTTAAAAAACCCTAAAAAGATTGAAAAATAATAAACGAGTCGATTCAGAGAACGAGAAGCGTGGAGTTTCGAAGACGTGAATTTGTTGAGAGTTGAAATTATGAGAAGAGAAAGAAAAATGGCGAAATTGGTTTGGGGAAAAAAGGGTTTTGTGAAGATGAAAAAGAAGAGGGAAGATGAAAAGTTTTAAAAGTGAAGAGAGAAGAAAATTTGAAAGAAGAGGGAAAATCTAAATGATTTGGCACCAAAATAAAAACTCAAGAAAATGAAAACGACACCGCGCGCTCTTTCTCTTTCTCTCTCCAAATCTCTCTCTGTAACCAACCTCTCTAATGGACACTGTTTTTTTTTTCTCTTCTATCTATCTGAGTAGGATTAATTGTTTTCTTTGATAATACTAATGAAATGTTTCTAGGCGATTTATATATGGATTTGATTTAATGTTTTTTATTCATTGTTTTATTAATAAAATGGAAAATCGTGTGTATTTGGAATATAATTATTAATTATGCTTTTATAAAATAATTTTATAAGATAAGTGACAGTGAGATTATATCTTGGTGGAGAAGATTTTGAATAAATTAGTATATTATGAATAAAAGGTAAAAACATTTATTTAGTATTTAATTTTAAGTAGAAATGTCATAAAATTATTTAATTTTTTTAAGATATTTTTTATTGTTTTTTTAATTAAAATAATGGAACTTTTTATGGAATAAAGTTAATATTTTCAACAAATCACATTGACTCAAATTGTTCTTTTTTTTTACGCAATTATCTACCATTCTGACTGAAAAAGTTGAATCTAAAATAATAAATAAAATCATTAATATGATATAAAAAATAATATTTAAATTAATACAAAATATGTGTTGAAAATATTTGGTAGAAAATCAGAAAAATATAACAACATTGTAAATTTAAATTCATATACTCATATGTAAATTGTATTTGTCTATCTTGATAAGAAAAAATATAAAATATAATACACTTATAAAAATATCTTACATTTTATATTTTATGTCTCTCCATTGAAAATAATATTACTTATAGAAAAATCATAAAAATATAAAAAAAAATATTTAAATTATATTTATTCATTTTTAATAAAAACAATATGAAACGTAAGATACATTTTAAATTTAAAATGTAAAATAATGTTAAAAAAATAATATTATTTTTTTAATAAGTAAATAAAATTAATAAAAAGTATAAGAGATGTTCACCTCATAGATACAAAAAAAATAATCGGGAGAACAAAAACTCCTGACACAACCAACTAAAGACCGATAAAAATCAACTCAAAGTTCATCTGAGGTCAAGACACTAGTCCAACCAAAATAAAGAAATCATAATTTTGAAATAAGAAAAAAATCAATCTCAAGCAAGCAATTTTGTCAAATCTACCCCATCAAAGTTGGACAAACTACTTCCTTTAAAAAGGATATCATTCCTACACTTCCAAATAATCTAACAAGTGATTAAATCAAAAAATCAACTCGTATCTAAAATAAAAATGGACTTACAAGCATATTTCAACGAAATAAGATGATTCAAAAGAATAGGAAAAAAGATGAAAGAGTGAGCTGAAGCTATCGGCAAATATGAATCCACCACATCTTCGAAACTAGACAAGTCAAAAAGATATGGTCTAAACATTTCTCATTCCCAAAATAAAGAGGACACACCATGTTGTTCGCTCCACTAATCACCCCACGCTTAAAAAGCTCTGACTTCGTTGGAATCCTATTCTAAATTAATCTCCAATCAAAAATATAAATTCTACTAGAAACCAAAGTTTTCCACAAACTAACTAAAGTTGGAGAAATATGGACATCTAACTCCCAAAAAACAAATTTTCTCTCAAAATACAATCATAATAATTACTAATAGTAAACTCATCATTATTTCTCCACCAAACAAAGGAGTCTGTTCTTGAGTGAAAAGGATGTTAAATACGAGTATATCTATTTATAAGAGTAAGATTTTTTTTTATTCAATGTGATTTTGTCTTATTAAATTTTTTAAAAAGTATTTTTAATGAGACAATTTTTTTAAATTTCCTTTATATTTTTTCTTAGTAAAACTTTAATGAATGAACTGTATTTTTAATAAGACCATTTTTTTATTAAAAAAAATTCCATTTTTTTCTAGTAAGACTTTAAGAACTGTATTTTAATAAACATTTGGACGAAAGTGTTAGTGTTATGCAATTGGTGAATATTTAATCATTGAATTTCATATTTAATGATGGCCTATAACTTTTATGATTTTACTCGTTAGTTACCTTTAATTTCATATTGGTAATAGCAAGTATTAAAAAAAGATAGATAAGATCTTCTTACCATAATTTAATAACAAAATAAAACTAATTTAATAAGTACTACTACATGTTTAGTTTCGCATAACGTTAAAGAAACGTAGGGCAAAAAAAAAACACATCAATAAATAGCTACATTTTGTTGCCTTTTCTTTTTCACGTTAAATTTCTATTTAAATGTGCTTCTACGATTGTGAACATATAACCAAAGTACCAAATGTTCTATATAGCGACATACGAGCAACACGTTATGAGCATGATCGGTTCTAGCATGTTCTTCCTCTAAAATTCTCTTATGAGCTGGTCTAGGTGGATTTTCTAGAACATTATGTACCAAATATGGATGTGACACCTAAAAGAACCATCAGATGTAATTGTATGTGTAGCTTCAGTCGTTTGGTGTTATGGTATTGCGTGCCTCATCTGGTACCAGATGATTAACACAATCATCAAACATGGCATCCATATCTCTGCGTTTCACCAGGGGAGAAGCATACAGAGTAGGATCTCTATGAATGTATTGCATATAGATGAGCTAACGCAATGCACACAGACATATGAGGAGTCGTCAGACGCGACGCGTAAGCCAACCATCCCAAGTATAAAACAATGTTATCAAATGGAATCGTCACACTGTGATCAGATTATGTATGGAAATGTATATCCTCAAAGACCAAGCGGTCAATATAAACCCTGAATGGCTCTATCGACTGGTTCCCTTTGAGCGGGTCGAATGCAAAAGCATGTGACTTATCCTCAGTATAAGTCGTCACAAGTGACCAATCAAAGATGTGTGGCAAGTGTTGTAGGATCCAGGCCTAAAAAAACAAGAATAATTAGTTTGTAACGATGTTGCAGTAATTAACAAAATGGCACACAATCAATAGAGGACTAAGAAATGTTATCGTCAAAAGTCTGATATTGTCGGTCACCTGCTTCGTCTTCCACATACAACCTTAAAATAATTTAGCGTACAAGTAGACCAAACAAGAGGTCCCCTAGTTGTACTCATGGATCCGCTCAAAGTCCTTAAAGTACTGTAGGTATATGACATCCACATAAGTGGCACTATTATTCACAAAAATGACAGTGCCAACCTGATAAGTGTTTGATTCATGGTGAATTATCACATTAAACATTTTATCTTACTTGAGTTATTAGATTCTAACATGAAAACCCCAATTATTAAAATAGAATAGTTTTGTGCAAGTTTACTCTGGTCTGGTTTGCATTTGTGCCGATTATGGCCTTTAAACAAACTCCGGAAATTATAAACTTCGCTAAGCGAGAGAAAGCGAACTCCAGTGAAGACCGCATAAAAAGTTACAAAACTCAGAATTCAGACATTTCGCTAAGCGAGGTATAACAAGCAGTGGAAAAGTGAAGCACAGGCAAATCAATAAAACTTCTCTTGAAGCGAGGATCGGTGAAGCAAGTTCACTTAGCGAGCTAAACTTCATTAAGCAAAATTTGGCGGTTTCAGAAGGCAGTTTGAAAATACTTAAGGAAGAAGAAAAGTAAGTTCGCTAAGCAAACTTAACAAAACTAAAATGTTATAAATAGGGACAAAATCAATTCAGTTAAGACATCATATTTTATCTTGTATAATACTTTGTAATATCAGTAAAGAATAGTAAAAAGGGGAGAGATGAAGTAAGGAAGAAGAGTTGGATACGCATCAAGATTCGGAAAATCATTGTTGATGCTTGTTCATCTCTAATTCTTACATTGTGCATCAAGCTACCATGAGTAGTTAAATCCCTCTCTTGTTAAGATTGGTCGTAGTTCACTGAAACGGTATGCATTTTTATTGATCACGACGTTATATGCAATACATTTATGAATTTATATTGATGGTATCTTCGTTTTACTGTTTAATTTCATGGATTTGAATTGATATTGAGAAATATCATTCCAATCTTGATCCAAGATAATCATTTTTTTAAAATCTAAATGCTATACATATGTTTAGGTTTAATATTCACTGTAAGTATCAATTCTTAATGATGTCTTATTATTTAATAGGATGAGAAATCGTCGATTAAACTATAAGGTAGAAACCTCATCAGAAGTTTAGACATAAACTTTATTTGTGAGTGATATCTGATGATATTGATGCATACTTAGATTGTGTATAATTGATCAGTGATTTACATATTTAATCAGTGGATGAAATCCAATCCCAATAATCTTATCTCTTTGACAAATTTCTTTATCAATTATATGTTTTTACATTCGGTAACTTACAAATCAAATATTTTGCAAAACTTCTGCTTAAAATATAGTAACTGTTGGAACAATGTTAATTCTCTATTTTTATGATTGGAATTATATTTGGTAAAAGTAACTTAGCATTAACATGTTGAAGTAAGATGTTATATCAACTGGAAGAACATGTAAAATAAAATGTCTTATGCAGAATCATTCGACATCGTGACTGGTACAACTGGACAGTTAGATGTTATTAGTTTATTACAGATGCAGAATATTCTGAGAATATTATGATTTCCTATGTGGCGCTCAGTTTAAGGATTAATAGATTCAAGTTGAATTCAAGGAGTATTCTTAGTTTCTAATTATGGATATAATTTAGGAAACTAATTATTGAAGTCCTAATTTTATGCAGAAGTTTCTGTAGATGTTTAGCAGCTAATTTGCTGCATTTTTTAAGTCCAAATCTAGTCTAGAAAATGCTTATATATAGACTGTATCTGTAACCTAAGAATTAAGAACATAATGTGTGTGTTGTGTGATTATGGATTAGGGTTTTTCGTTTGTTCTTTGTGATCCACTCTATAGTAGAGTTGGACTGTGTTAATTTTGAACCTCTCTAATATCATCTTGGTATAAGAGTAGGATTGTCTCTATTGAGTTATATTTGTTGTCAATCATTCATAAGTTTTTAAGCATTGAATGGTTATGTGTCTTTGAAGTGTGTCTTCTAAATTTATTCTAAAGTGTTTAGAGTTCTTATTGTCACTGTTTGTGACTAAAAGGGAAGTGAGAGGGGTATCATATCTAGGTGAGTCTTAGGTATAAATATAGCACGGGTGGTGATTAAATGAGAAGTTGTAAACATGGGAGTTTAGCTTTGAATTGATACTATTTAGTGGATTTCCTTATTGGCTTGATAGCTGTTGTACCCCAAAATTTTCCCTCCCATTTTCTTCAAGACATTCTCATGAGATCCCCATTTGCTCAAAACTACTCAAGAGTTGACTGGTCAAAAACACCTCCTAAGCAAGGGTCTTCAAGTAGGGTTTGTTGCTTCTCAAAGAAAATTGGTCTGCAGGGGTCTCAATTGACTTTCATGGTTCATCATAGGTCCTCAATAATGCTTATGTCAAGTTTCAAGTCTTGCATCACATGTTTGCTCAGTCAATGGCTCAGATGATTGAAAATCAATTGTATTGAGTAAAAAGTCAATTGTGGTCAACATACAGTCAAACTTCAAGATTTTTGGTCAACGTCAACATTTTAAAGTGATATCCATCATTTGATCAAGGGTTAATCATGACTCCTCAAGGAAATCCCTCAAATCATCAAAGGTCAAAAATTGCCAAATTAGGGTTTTGATTGAAGTTGACTAATCATTGACTTTTGGCATAGTGCATGACCTAATGGATCAAAGCATGATCTCAAAGGCTCAAATACAATATCTTGATCTAATTACATGGCTCAAGATATCTCCAAAGATACAAGTTATTGATAGTTTAAGATTTGAATCAGTTGATGAAAAGTCAACAGTCACACAAAAGTCAAACTTTGACTTTTTTTGGTCAACATTGGAGTTCAAAAATCACGAATCATCAAAACATTCAAAATTATCAAACTTTTTCATCAAGAATCAAGAGAATCAAGAAAGTCAACAAAAGTCAAAATTGAAGATTTTCAAACACTTAGAAAAACTTCAAGTGTTTTATGCCTAAAAAACCTTAAATTCACAAGCAAGTTTCCTCAAGATACAAGTTGATTCAAAGAAAACTTTCAACATGAATTTGTAGGGATTAATGAAGTATACAACTTTTTAATGTGGGATGATCCTCAAAAAGTGCTTGATTTGAGAGAAATGAGATCGTGAAGTTGTGATATTTTTTATCCAACATTTAGAAAAAAATTTAACAAGTTTTGATCAGTTTTTTATCCCAACTTCATGGCTATTTTTCACCAAGATCCCAATTGATTCAACAAAAGTGGTCAACAATAAAGTTGTAGATCTTGATTCAAGCTTTCCAAAATATCCAAGAGCATGAAAAAATCATACTTGAGCTGAGAGATTCGAAGAGAAGAAGTTGGCCATTTTTACTTGGATTGTAAGTCATTTCTTTGATGAAGATATAATCAAATCTCATAACCATACCTAGATATCTCACTTTGCAGGCCTCTAAACCTCTAAATCTATCCATAATCAGAATATTACACACAATTTTGATCCATGATCCAAGTGATTAAAACTTTATCCAATCCATTTTGCCATTTAAGGGAGAAAGGTCACACTTCCATGCTAGTAAAGCATGCTTTATACACAGTGTCAACTCTCCTTGAGCCTCTAAATTGTTGTTTCTACAAAAACACAATCCTAACATCAGAAGAAACTCTTCTAAAAGATATAAACCACCATAGAGGAGTTGTACCATGCCTTAGCACCATAATTTTCACCAAAACTTATTTGTTCCATTTTAACCAAACCATAACTCTTCAACTTGACAACCTGATTTTCTCATTACCTCCAATATTTCCCTATAAATAAAGACCATCTCTCATTGCTAAAGGCACAAATTCACAACTTCAAAACACCCTTATACTCTCTCAAATTCTGAAATTGCTCCAAAACTCCATTAAAGCTCCAAAAACATCATTTCTTCGAAATTCATCACCATTGTCATATATTTGCAAGTTAATCATCCTAACACTTCATAAACATCATATATAATGCATCCATACCCTTGTTACACTTTTGTAACATCATCATCACCATCCTCCAAACTCCATAACTGAATCTTGCAACTTGACTTGGTTGGGGAGATTCAAACACTTTCAGTATAAAGTAAGGATTGAAACAACTATATGGAGGTCCAATGAAGCTTAATCAATTATCACATTGCACCTTGAACAGCTAAAAGAAGCTTTGAACTTTTCTTCAAAGAGGTAAAAAAACTCAAACTGTGATATCCTTATCCATATATCATTTTCTTTTGATTTCAAAAGATAAAATGTAGATATCATCTATATGAAGCTAACCATGTCCTTAAATCTCATTTTAATTGACTGTGTGATGAGAATTTTGGAATTGAGTTTTCTGAAATGTTAGGTTTTCAGTTTGGTACCAAACAAAACTCGCACTAATCTTTAATCTATAGTTTTGAAATTTATATGGTTGCATTCCTTGTAAAAAATCAAGCAAGTTTGGTTTTGGAAGTTTTCAATTTGATTGAGAAATGAGTGTTTTACAAAAACAAAAATGGAATAATGTTGGTGTTGTTGTTGTTCGTGCGTGCGAGGAAGACGAAGATGGCCATTTCAAATTTTTATGATTTGTTTTATAATATATTTATTGGGGGCGTTTCATAACCAGATGAAACAGCCCCCAGTGGTAAAACATGCGCGCGTATACCAGAGGGACCTAGGTTCGAGCCCCAGTGGTACCCTTTTTGTTTTTTCACATATTTTCCTTGCAGATTCAGCGCAAGCAAGCCTAATTCGTGCACGGTGTACCTCCCATCTTGACCATCATATCTCCTCAAAGTCAGATCCAATGCATCAAACACACACCCCTATTGCGCGCCTTCAGAGAGCCTTCCTCATCAGATCCAGCGCAATGATGGGCTTTGGCTAGTTTGGGCTTGTTATATTGTTGTTTTCACACCCCCATTTTACTTGTTTACACCCAGGCCCATTTTTATTTCCTTTTTTTGTTTTAACTAACATTTTCTTTTCTAAATCATTTTTATTTAATCAGAAAAAACAATAAAATCATAAAAATTTAGATTTAGATTTTAATTAATTAATTTAATTTTCATAAATCAAAATTAATTTAATATAAATCACTTTGCTTTATTTTATTAATTAATTTGTAAAATAATTAGAATTAGGTTTTGTTATTATCTTACACTATAAAATATCTTTTCTAAATAAAACACCAAAAATATTGTCTAAATACTTAGAATTCTTTAGGTTTTAAATATCTCTCCCTTTTCACCACCTTCACACACTTTATTTTTGCATTAATATTTTCCAATATTGTAACTGCTAACGGTCTGTAATAGATAATTAGGTTTACTTTACTTTTTCTTCCCCATTCATTAATTTGTACCCCCACTCCCGAAGCGTTGTAATAGCGTAGGATACTTAATTTTCGCAATTTACTACTTTCCTTATTATTGTTAGTAATTAGGGTTTGTATGGCCAGACATAAAAAAGCAAACATTAGAAAAGTTAATCTCAAAGATAAATATTTGAAATCAAAACACTTCTCACACGTGCACCTCTAGGGTGACCCTCACTTGTTGCCTTGGATAAAAAACAGTCATGTCCCTCGAGCGTGGGATACTTTAGCAAATACCCTCAGTTAAAAGATTGTAATCCCTCGATGACCCTTCAATGTTACCTTCGTTAAACAATCTTAGTCCCTTACAATAAATTGCTAAAGCATCCTACAAGTTGCCTTCTATGACTGTATGATGACCCGCGCATGTCCCTCACATCCAATGATAGGGCTTCATACTAAACTAATGGTAGGGTAGCACTATCTAAAGGAGGAGGAAAATAAAAAAGACTTCTCTGGGTAGGTAGATCGCTCGTATTCTCTTGCTCATAAACCTTTCAAAAACAAAAACATATTTCCATAAAACAACACTTTCTTTCACAATATTTTCAAAAACAAACATTTTGTATACATTATCAACGATATGAGAATCATTACAAAATTGCCGCACTTAGTCATTTTCAAAATATTTGTAAGCATACACAAACACAAAGCATTTTCAAAGTGAGCTAGCGATTAAGATCCCATAGATAACTAGGGATGAAAAGGGTGCTAACACCTTCCCTTTTCATAACCTACCTCCCGAACTCATAAAACTCTCAAAAGGTATTTCCTGTTCTTTTCACCTTTTTCTTTATTGGATAAAAGAAAAGTCGGGGGCGACTCTTGTTATCCGTAATATTTGCGATAAAACTCAAAACCCAAAAGTCAGTTCTCCCACCGTATTACAGAACTGGCGACTCTGTTGGGGAAATGATAACTAAAAGTGGGGTTACCTTTAGAGCTAGTTCACCATTATTGCTTTACTTGCTTGCTTTGAATGATTTATATTTAGGTATATTCTTGGGTTTATTTCTTGTATAAATCATATACCCAGATCTGGAGGCATTTTAGGTAAGTAGCAATAGATCATGAAAACTGTACGGTGTATACTGATATGGTTGAAACAGTGGCTACATTAATGCAACACATTGGTTGGTACTGGTGTCCCTTGAGTAAGTCAAGAAGAATTATGGGTTGCCGAATGGTGTCATAAGCATTAACTGACCTTAGAACATTAGTTGACACAACTTATCCATTATAAAGTAGTGAGATGGTCGGCTTTGGTTCAGACTGAAGTTGGTTGATACTCGATACTACACTCTTTGAGATTGGACTCTCGGGATATTTCGATCGCAATTCAGATGCTTGAGCCGAAACAATGCTTGAGAGAAAGATTAGTGATATTGAGACTCCTAGAACCCGTTTACTTATTTTAGGACAGGTTGAGCCAACTAAAAACCTCAAGAGGGTACTTACCTACAAACTCCATGCAAGCTTAAACCTAAGGCCCTGTGTTTTTTTTTGTGTATGATTAATTGTTCGAACATGACATCATAACATCATGACATCATACTGTTGTACCCCAAAATTTGCCCTCTCACTTATCAATAATTTACTCACAAGATCTCCTTGGGTTCAAGACTGCACTAGGGTTTGATCAGCTCAAGACATCTCCTCAAGCACTGATGACCAAAATTAGGGTTTGAGTTTGCACAAGGATTTTTTTAACTTCCATTGTCCCATGTGACTTTAATGGATCATCATGGATCCCCAAGATTAATCATGCCAATTTTTAAGCCTTGAATCACATTTTTGCTCATTCAATTGAGCAGTTGACCTAAAAATGAGTTGTATTGGGAAAAAGTCAATTGTGGCCAATTTACAGTCAAACTTCATAATTTTTTATCCACATCAACATTTTAGACTCATATGTATCATTTGATCAAACTTGGACCATAATTCCTCAAGAAATTTGATCAAATCTCCTAAAAGGGCAAAATGGTCAAAATTAGGGTTTTGATTGGGAAATGGCAATTTCAGATTTTTGACCTAGAAATGGTAAATTGGTTTAAGGCATTATCTCAAGAGTACAATTGCATCATTTTTACCTAATGACATGGTTCAAAACATTGCAAGTCCATTGGATTGACAGATGAATTTTACAGTCAACTGATCAAAAGTCAATTGTATACTGAAAAGTCAAACTTTGACTTTTTGGTCAAATTCAAGTGCCAAGGATCACAATTCATCAAAAACATGTCAAAATATGAAACTTATTCATCAAGAAATCAAAAAGTCAAGATTTTATTTTGAAAAGTCAAAACTTCTAAACTTAGAAATTTTTCTAAGTGTTGGAAATTTCATATTTTTTCATAACTTTTAGCCAAATTTTCACCATGATGCAAGATGATTCAAGAGAAACTTCCAACATGAAATTTGTATATCTCCATGAAATATACAACTTTGCTTTATACAACTCCTTCCAAAAATGCTTGGGTCTCAAGTTATAATTTTATGAACATGTGGTCATGAAACTAAACACTTACTGAAATTTTGCCCTAATTTGGTCAGGATTTTTGACCTAACTTCATGGCACTTTTTCATATAGTTCCAAGGGTAATATTCAAAATCAATTCAAATATGGGTTGTAGATAACATTTCAAGCTTTCCAAAATGTCCAAGAACTCATTGAGATCATTCTTGAGGAGGGAGAATCGAAGAGATGAAGTTAAGGTTTTGTCACTTGAATTACAAGTCATTTTTGATGAACACATGAACCAAATCCATGCTAGGCTGCATAATCCTTGCTTTGCATGTCTAAAATTTGTTTGTCACTCCATAATTAATGGTTTACACAACTGATTATACCCTTATCCAAGTGTTTCAAGCTTTGTCCAAATCAATTTGCCATTTTAGGAAGAAAGTAACATATCAATTCTTGTAAAGCAAGCTTTATGCACAAAGTAAGCTTCTTGATCTCCCAACTTGTTTTCCTTGATTACACTCCATCCACAAACTCAAAAGGATTATGTTTAAAGTAGTTAACAACTTTATGAACCAAGTACAAAGCATTGAAACTTGGTTTCTAAAAAAATCACATGTTATGCATAAACTTGTGATTTTGAATTCTGATCAACTAGAGCATTCCAAACATGTTGCTTATAAATAGTCACTATTTGTGAGCTAAAAAAGGAGCTTTAACACCCCGAAACACTCCCAAATTCCCTATATCCAGAAATTTCACAAAAAACTACATTGATACACAATTCTGACCTTAAACTTGTATCTCTCATTTCCCTCGCGTGTTTTCCCTCAAATTCATTCCTAAAGCTTTCTCATACCAAATACAGAGCATCCTTGTTCCTGTTTGCAAACTGTACTCCATCTTCATCAACTTCCATAGCCAAAAACAGAGCATTGCAGCTGGACTTCTCCATGTCATTTCAGCCACTCTCAACTCAAGCAAACCATTGCATTAGCTTCCTAAGACCTCAAGAAAGCTAACCTGATCATCACCACTGCCTGAAACAAGCTCAAACTCCAAACACGATTTCCAGTTTTGAGGTAAGTTTTCTCAACTTGGAACTCTTTATACAGACATCATCAATAGTTTATTTGTGAACAAAACATGTAGATATCATCGCCCTGAAGCTAACCATGTCCATAGTTTCCATTACTTTTGCTTGAGGTTAGAGAATTTTGAAACTGAAATTTCTGAAATTTTTTAGGGTTCAGATTAGGGCCATTAAAATTCATGCTTATCTTTGATCTATAGTTTTATTACTTTACATTTCTGGAATCGTGAGAAAATTTGATACAAGTTCCATGTTTACAGTTTTTTTTATAAGAAATGAGGAAGTTACAGATGGTCTGGCTGGAGGTTGAAGATGAAGTCTTCAGGACGCATTTTACCTTACATATTTATTGTTTTACTTGTATTAACGGATGTACATCCATCCCAGTGGTAGAAGCGCACTCCTGTAACCTGTGGGACCTGGGTTCGAGCCCTAGTGGTACCCTTTTGCATTTTTACATGTTTTACAAATTCTGACTTTTTGTTTGCAGGGCGTTGGGCCTGGCTCATTTTTTATTTTTGCTAGCTAACCCCCTGCTTCCTATTGGCACCCCTGGCCCAAATTAATTTATTTTCTTTTTTTTATTTTCATTTTTATTCTTTTTTTTTCTTAAATATATTTTCTAAATAATTAAAAATCATAAAATACAAAAAAAATGATAGATTTATATCTTGACATATTTTTATTTTTTCCATAAAAAAATATTTTTATTTATTATACTTTATTTATTTTATTAACTAAATCTTGTAAACTTAATTAATATTATGTTTTTATTTATTTATTTCTCATACCATTTAAAGTACATTATTTTTAATATTAAAGAAGGTCAAAATATTTTATAATACTATAAATATTTTTAAGATAAAAATACCAAAAATACTTTTCTTAAATTTATTTTCTTTTGATTAATCAATAGAATTAGGGTTTCACTTAAAATATTTTCTTAATAAAATTCAAATTTAATTAATTATTTTCTTTATGTAATTAGGTAAAGACAAAATCGCTTTTGCATGAAAATCAAACAAAGATACATTTTCTTTACATTTTTCATTTTTTGTACATTTATTCATTTTGTAATTTTTATTTATTTATTTCCTTTTACATTGATATCAATTCAATATGGTTGTAATAGACTAATTAGGCTTTAAATTCTTGCAATCCCCATTCAATTTGTACACCTCCCCACAAATGTTGTAATAGCGTAGTAACTTTAAATTCCGCAATTTATCGTTTTTATATAACATGCTAGTAATTATGGTTTGTATGGAAAGACTAAAACCAATACTTAGAAAACCCTAATTCAAGACAAAAACAAGCATGCAAACAATACACTTGCACATAAGCACCCCTAGGGTTATTCCACTTGGTTGCCTTATACAAAATGGCCATATTACACATGTAAGGTATCTTAGCAAAAATAAGCAAATACAAGATCATAGTCCCTTGATGACACTATCTAAGTTGCCTTAAAAATGATCTTAGTCCTTCAAAAATAATGCTAAGATACCTTGCAACATTGCTAATCATGGTTATACGATGACCCACTCCCGTCCCGTTTACATCTAAAGATAGGGTTGCTTACCAAATCAATGGTAAGACAACAATGTCAAAGGAAAAGGAAATGAACAAGAAAGACATTTGAGTAGGTAGATTGCTCCTAATTACTTGCTCCATTTTAAAACAAACATCCTTTCTATTTTCAAAAATAATCACCTACACTTTCAAACATCTTACAAACTTGAAAACATTTTCAAAAGATCAACATCTTTGTATACATTCTTAGAAATAAGAATCATTACAAAGATTGCCTAAACAATGGCCTCTTTACAAAATACTTTCAAAAAAACCACACAAAGCACAATTTCAACCAAAAGCAAGTGATCTAGCAAGTAACTAAGAGCCCATGGAAAACCATGGATGAAAAGGGTGCTAATACCTTCCCTTTTCATAATCTACCCCCCAAACTCAAGAAATAATCTCAAAGGTCTTTCCTGTGCTTTTTCACCTTTCCTTTTGAATAAAAGAAAAGTCAGTGGTGACTCTTGCTAACTACAACATTTGCGATCAAACGCAAAACACCCAAGTCAGTTCTCCTACCGTATCACAGAACTGGAGACTCTGCTGGGGAAAATTCTAAAAGTGGGGTTACCTTAGGGCTATATCACATTTATTTGCTTTCTTTGTGTGACTTGTATGCTTTACATTATGGTTCTTTGTTTGGGTTTGAATCCTCTACCCGAATTTGGGATACATTATACATTAATGCAGGTCTACATCCATTCGGGATCCCATGGATAACAATTATGCTATGGCCTTCTGTGACTCTGAAAATCTGATCTACCAAGCCGAAGACGAAGGTGAGGAAGATTGTGAAGTACTAGGGGAACTTGCCAGATTATTACAACAAGAAGAGAGAACCATTCATCCCCACGAGGAACTAGTGGACACCATCAATCTAGGTACCGAGGAAGACAGAAGAGAGGTCAAGGTGGGTGCCAATCTAGAACCCAGTGTCAAGGAGCGGTTGATTCAATTATTACACGAGTATGTTGAGGTCTTTGCCTGGTCGTATGAAGATATTCCAAGACTTGATGTAGATATTGTGGTACATCATCTACCTATAAAAGGGGATTGTCCACCAGTAAAGCAAAAAGTTCGTCGTATGCGACCTGACATGTCGGAGAAGATTAAAGCAGAAGTCATGAAACAATTCAATGTTGGATTCTTGGTCGTCACCTCCTATCCGTAATGGGTTGCCAATGTTGTTCCCGTGCCCAAAAAAGACGGCAAAGTACGAATGTGTGTGGACTACAGAGATTTGAATAGGGCAAGCCCTAAGAATGATTTCCCACTCCCCACATTGATATTCTAGTTGACAATATGGCACAACACAAAGTGTTTTCCTTCATGGATGGTTTCTCAGGCTACAACCAAATAAAAATGGCGCCTGAGGACATGGAGAAGACAACCTTTATCACATAATGGGGGCATATTCTGCTACAAGGTTATGCCATTCGGACTGAAGAATGTCGGGGCAACCTATCAGCGTGCCATGGTCGCTCTATTTCACGACATGATACATCACGAAATAGAGGTCTATGTGGATGACATGATAGCTAGATATCAAACAGAAGAGGAGCATCTTGATCATTTACATAAACTGTTTGAGAGGCTGAAGAAATACAAGCTGAGGTTGAACCCAAATAAGTGCACATTTGGGGTGAGGTCTGCTAAGCTCCTAGGATTTATTGTCAGCAATAAAGATATTGAAGTAGATCCTGCCAAAGTGAAAGCGATATAAGAGATGTCTGCTCCTCGTACTAAAAAGGAAGTCCAAGGATTCTTGGGACGTTTGATCTACATTGCCAGATTCATTTCTCACCTAACAGCTACTCGTGAACCAATTTTCAAACTACTGAAGAAAGATTAGGTAGTCAAATGGAATGATGAGTGCCAAATTGCTTTTGACAAAATCAAAGAGTATCTACAAGAGCCTCCTGTTTTAATGCCACCATTCGAGGGAAGACTATTGATCTTGTATTTGACCGTTTTGGAAAATTCAATGGGGTGTATGCTGGGGAAGCATGATGAGTCTGGCCAAAAAGAGAATGTCATTTATTACCTGAGCAAAAAGATTACCGACTGTGAAATAAGATATTCACTGCTCGAGAAAACTTGTTGCACTGTGTTGTACCCCAAAATTTGCCCTCCCATTTCCTCAACATTTTCTCATCACAAGACCCTTGGAGCTCAAGAACAAGTTAGGGTTTACTCTGCTCAAGACCCCTCCTTGCACTGTTGACCCAAATTAGGGTATGTGTTTGCACAAAAATGTTTTTACCTAAAAGGCCCAAGATTAATTTCATGCTTCATTTTGGACTCACAAGTTTATCCATACCAAGTTTCAAGCCTTGATTCCAATCTTTGCCCAGTCAATTGGACAGTTGACATAGAAATCAGCTGTATTGGGGAAAAAGTCAATTGTGGTCAATTGACAGTCAAACCTCATGATTTTTGACCCACATCAATATTATGAAATCATATGGACCATTTGATCAAGTTTGGATCACAATTCCACAAGAAATTTGATCAGATCACCAAAAGGGCAAAATGGTCATTTTTAGGGTTTTGATTGCACAAAGGCAATTTTTGACTGTTTGACCTAGCCAATGGAAAACCAAGCTCACATATGGACTCAAGGACCCAATGGCATTGTCTTGACATGTTCAACAAGTTCAAAAGATCCCAATTGCACAAGATTGACAGATGAATTTTTCAGTCAACTGAGCCAAATTTGAGTGTATACTGAAAAGTCAAACTTTGACTTTTTGGTCAAAATCAAGTGTCAAGATTCATTTTTCATCAAGACATGTCAAATTATGAAACTTGTTCATCAAGAAACCCAAAATTGCAAATTAGGGTTTAAAATGAGAAAATCTCATCTTAGAATTTTTCTAAGTTATGAAACTTCCTTATTTTTTCCTAACTTTGCCCCATTTTTTCACCAAGATGCATTTGGATTCAAACAAAAATCAAAACATGAAAGTTGTAGTCTATTGCAAAATCTACAACTTTTATTCACAAAGTTTCCTCAAAAGAAGCTTGTAGCTCAAGTTATGATTTTTGGAATAGGGGTGCAAAACATTCTTAACTTAGAAAAATTTTGACCTATTCTAGGCAGGATTTTTGCCTAACTTCATGGCCACTTTTCACTTGCTTCCACTTGGAATATAAACTTGAATTACAAAGATGGATTGTAGTACACATTCCAAGCTTTCCAAAATGTCCAAGAACTTCTCAAACACCCTTGTGGTTAGGGAGAATCGAATTTGACAATATGGGCAAAAGTCACTTTGTTCATGAGCCATTTTCATGTTCATAACTTGTGCATTTTTGAAATAAGCATGTGCAAGCTACATTACAGGCCTCTAATCTCATTTACACTCAAAAATTAAATGTTAAACCATTGTGCCAAGATATTATTCTATGCATTTGGTCATTACATGAAGGATTAGTCCATAATTAGAAAAAGCACATTATCCATTCTTGTAAAGTGGCACTTTATGTCAAGTTTACAATCTATGAGGTACAATGCAGATCTTTGAGGCACAAGTTCAGGAACCAATCCCACTGATCAAGACTAAAAGGGGCAGCATACTTGAGGGGCCTGTGGTAGCCTAGAAACCAAGTTGACAAACTTTGCTTAAGATAGAAGAAACATTGCATAATTGATCACATCTCTCATTTGCTGCAAGAACAAGCCTAAGCAAACTTGTTGAACACATTACAAACATCAAGCCTGACCTGAAACACGAGCCAACCACCTTCAATACCTCCCCAAACACAGAAACACCATCTTGCTGCACAAAAACAGGGCATTCTGCACTTTGACTTGGCCAGCTCATTTCCATCGTGCATTTTCATCCAAACCACTTCATACACACTCCCTACCACCTATACAAACTATCCCAAGCATTGGACACGAACTGTAACATCCCTAACATCATTTGCCATTTTCACTTTTCTCTCTTGCAGGTTGAATTCTGTAGCTTGATATAGCAAGATTCAAAGCACACCAAGCATTGGAGAAGCATCCCTGAACTTCAAGCAAGTTGTACAAGTCCTCACATTGCACTGAAAGTTCCTCCATTGTCATACACGATCCAAGCTGGACAGGTAAGTTCATGGACTTCTATCTCTCAATCTAGGAAGAGTTAGGTTTAGGTTTATGAATGAAAAATGCTCCACTCATGGCCCTGAATCTATACATATAATTACTTTGCATTTATGTTGTGTGTGCTGAGAGAATTTGGAACCTGAATATTACAAAAAACTTAGGTCAGGAATTAGGGATGAAGAAATTCTCCTTCGTTTCTTAGAGTTAAGTTAAGTTCTTTATATGTCTGGATTCGTCTCTTGATGCTCTACATTTTTGGTGTTATGAGTTTTGCTTGAAAGTCCAAGAATCAGGATGTTTGAATCAGCATGAGAAACGCACGTTTTTGGAACAAACTGGCTGGAGGTTGAAGAAGATGGACTTGGGCTGGGCCTGAGTTTTGCTTTCCTTTTTGCACCATCTTTTTACACATACACCCCCCTGGCCCATTTTGAGATATATTTGTCATTTTTGATTTTTTCCTTTTGATTTTGATTTTTTATTTTTATCCAAACATGAAAAAACATTAAAAATATTTTTCTCACATTTTTTGCATTTTATTTGGTATTTATTTTGTATCATTTAGTTTATATGTAAATAAATAGATATTTATTTTTTTACTTAAAACACTTAAAAATAATACAAAATACATTTTGCTTTCTGATTTTTATTTTATTTTATCCTTTGAAAATATTTTCTAAGAACATACTTTTTTTGTAAATATTTAAATATTTTATTTTTTATACATATTTAATATATTCAGTAAATAATATAAATACTTATATATTTATTAGAATATTTAGGAAAAAATACAAAAATAATACATTTTTATTTTTTATTAATATTTAACCTCAAAAATACCTTTTTTACAATATACTTTCTTTTTATTTATTTTTTGTACATAATTAATAAATGTTGTATATAATAAATAATTAATACCTTTTATTTAGCAAAATTAGGGTTTGCCCTAAAATGTAAAAATATCCAAAATTATTCCTTTTTATTTTTGTTTATTTGTCACATAAAAAACACCTTTTACATACATATAAAAATCATTTTTTGCATCTTGCATATTTATTGTATTTTATTTAATTATTGTGCAATTAAATAATTTGTATAATTCAATTTGGATGTAATAGTTTAGATTTAATTTTTCTTGCTAAATATCCCCCATTTGAACATTTGTACCCCCCATCCCATAATTTGTTTTGTAATAATTTAGGACCTTTAAATTTCGCATTTTTAAGCTTTCTAAATATGCCATGATATACTTAGAGTTTTGTATGCAAAAATCAACCAAACAAATAGCTTGACCTAATTCCAAGATAAAAACATGAAAATGGACAACACCAATCACACTTGCACCCATAGGTTACTCCACTTGTTGCCTTCAATAATGGACCATGTTGCATGTTAGGTGTCTTTGGCAAAACAAAAACAATAACCAATGATCATAGTCCCTCGATGACGCTTTCGAAAGTTGCCTAAGAATGATCAAGTCCCTTAAAGGAAAGATTGCCCAAAGACACTTGGCACCATTGCAATCATGGTCTAAACGATGACCCGCGCCCGTCCCGTTCACATCCTAACACAAGATTGTCCGCCAAATACAATGGTGGAACAAAATTGTTAAAAGGGTTAAAACATAGCAAAGATCTTTGAGAAATTTTGGGTAGATAGCTCTTGGTTACTTACCAACTTGCAAAACAAAAACACTTGCCTATTTTTTCAAAACCACACATCACAACACACTTTCTAAACAACTTTCAAAAACATTGAAAACTTTTCAAAAGACATACACCTTTGTATACATCCCAACATGGATCATTACAAAGGTTGCCACCACATTGGCCTCTTTTCAAAACATTTTCAAACCCACACACAAAGCACCATTTCAAACAATTGAAAGCACCATTTCAAACAATTGAAAATCAAGGCAAGTTGATCTAAGCAAGTAACTAATAGCCCATGGATAACCATGGATAGAAAGGGTGCTAATACCTTCCCTTTCTATAATCTACTCCCTGAACCCAAGAAAACATCTCAAAGGTTTTTGCTGTGCTTTTTAACCTTTCCTTAGGATAAAATAAAAAGTCGGTGGCGACTCTTGCTCAACCGAAACATTTGCGAAAACAAACGCAAAACCTCAAGTTAGTTCTCCCACCGTATCACAGAACTGGTGACTCTGCTGGGGAGAATAAAAAAAAGGTGGAGTAACCTTAGGGCTTAGATCACCCTCTTGCATGACTAATTGTTTTCTTTGATTGCTTTATATCTTGGCTCTCTTATTTGGGTTTGCAATCCTACACCCGGATTTGGGGAAACATTCATAGATAGCAATACGTTGTGGAAACTGTGCGGGGTATACCGACACGGTTGAAGCAATAACTATATTAGTGCGACATATTTGTGAGTACCGGTAACCCTTGAGTTCAATCAAGGAGAGTACGGGGCCGCTGAGTGATGTCACTAAGCACTAATGACCTAGAACCTTACTTGACCATCTTGGCCTTTCATTAGGGGTAGTGAGATGACCGGCTTTGGTGCAGTCCGAAGTTGGTAGATACTCGATACTACACTCATTGAGGGTTGTTTTCTTGGGATATTTTGGTCGCTAGTTAAGTGGCTAAACCAAAACAACAAACATGGAAAACGATCCAATGATATTGAGCTCCTTAGAACCCGGTTACTATTTATAGGACATGTTTTTAAGCCAACTACACTCAAGAGGGTACTTACCTATGAAACCCCATGCAAGCCTGAAGCTAGGGTTTTGTGTGATTTGCTTGTACATATGTTTGTGCATACATCATGAACATCATAAAGCATCATATGCATACACTAACCATTTCAAGGGTTTAGATCTTCATCTTTGTTCTTGTTTTGTAGGTCATGGAAATTCTTCGCAGGAAAACTATCCAAGTCAACCTTGTGAGAATCCCTTCTCAACTCAAGGAGCTCACATCCAGGATTCCGGAAAGCTCTCCCTTCAGTGAAAGACATGGTAGACTGCTCAGCCTAGTTAACACCAACATTGAAGAGGACTTGGTAAAGGTGTTGTTCCAGTTCTTTGACCCCCTTCACCACTGTTTCACTTGCCCTGACTACCAATTGGTGCCCACTTTGGAGGAATTTTCTCAACTCCTGAGAATTCCTATTCTTAATCAACTACCCTACAACGGTACGGAAAAAGAACCAAAGCCTGAAGATGTTGCTCAAGCACTACACTTGCAACCATCTGACATCAAGGGGCTTTGGGAAACTAGAAGCGGTGTCAAAGGATTCTTAGCAAAATTCTTGTTTGAGAAGGCACAAGAGTGTTGGAATTCATTGGACCTACAAGCCTTTGAAGAAATTGTGGCACTCCTCATTTATGGGTTGGTCTTGTTCCCAAATCCTGACCAGCTTGTAGATGTCAACACCGTCAAAATCTTCTTATCCAGGAATCCAATACCAACATTGCTTGGGGACATTCTTCACTCATTTTACACACGAACAATGAGAAAGAGGGGTGTTCTCATGTGCTGTACTCCTCTCCTTGCAAGGTGGTTTATTTCGCACCTTCCACAATTTGTCTTGAAGAATGACCAAGGCTTAAGGTGGTCACAACGGTTGATGACCCTCACTCACTCTGATGTACATTGGTGTTCTCGGTCCAGAGAAAATGTCATCATCGTCGATCGTTGTGGAGAGTTCCCTAATGTTCCATTACTTGGCATTAGAGGAGGCATTACTTACAACCCTTGTCTAGCTTTGAGACAATTTGGATATGCACGGAGGGATGGCCCTCACGACATGTTGATTCCTGACCTAGTTTTTGACTTCGACAACGATGCGCAAGGACTTCGCCAAAGATTCATCAGAGCTTGGAGGATGCCTAACAAGGTAGACAGCAAGACACTGGGGCACAAGAACTCCATCCCTCTTGAGCCTTACCTCAAGTGGGTACGAACTCGAGCCCAGAGTCTAATGATGCCTTACCCTCATGTTCTCCCTGTGATTAAAGAGCCCGTTAAGGAAGGAGAGGTTCCCTACACCATCCTATATCCTGACATGCCTACATCGTGGGAGGAGATGCAGAAGAGTTAGATCCAACTCAAGGAGGAACGAAACACTTTTGAATCCAACTTCTACGCCAGTGAGAAGAAGGTTTTGGAGCTTACCCGCCGACTCCATGAGGAAGAGACCCTCAACACCTACATCGCACCAAAGAGGATGCACAACGTCTTTTTACCTTGAGAAGTTTTTTGTAATATTTGGCCCATGGGGCATTTATGTACGGACAAATTTCTTCTTATTAATATGACGTGCGTTCTTTTTGTTTGCAATAATTTTGAATTTTTTAAATCCTTGAATGCATTGCATACATAAACATATCATTCATCATGCGCATAAGCAGGTCTCCACACCAGGTTTCCTTATCTTTCTGCTGTTTATTTCAGTAAGATGGATCTCGAACAGACGGTCAAGGACTTGCAGTCTCAGAACTCACAGTTTCAACATCTCCTGATGACCTTGGCAAAGGGTCAGGAGGATCTGAAAGCCCTGCCGGGGAATAAAGAGCAAGTGAAAAAGAAGAAGAAAATAATTGGGGTGGCTACCCTAGGAAGAAGGTTTGAGGGTGAAGCCAGAAGAGTTCTTGAATTTCCCCCTACTTCTGAAGAGGGAACCAGTAAAGGGAATGCAGCTGCAGTACCTTCTGAATCTGAAGCTGAAGAAGGAGAGGCTGAAGAAGACGAAGACTACTCTGAGCAACAATACCCGCCCGCCGATGATAAGTACAAAGGCTTGGAAGACAGGTTGGCAACTATGGAGCTGCAGAGAGTTCCCGACTTAGATTTCGAAGATTTAGGATTAGTTGCTGGATTTGTGATCCCCCCGAAGTTCAAAGTGCCAGTTTTTGCAAGATATGACGGGCTATCCTGCCCGAAGATGCATCTCAGATCATATGTAAGGAAGATCCAACCTTACACTACAGACAAGAACCTTTGGATCCATTTCTTTCAGGATAGCCTTTCAGGGGCTCAACTCGAATGGTTCTATCAGCTGGATGGAGCCAGTATCCGAAACTGGGAGGACTTGGCTACTGCATTTTATAAACAGTATCAGTACAATTCTGACCTCACTCCTACGCGTACCCAACTTCAGGGTATGTCACTGGGAACGGGTGAAGGATTCAAGGAGTATGCGCAAAAGTGGAGAGACCTGGCTGGCAGGGTGCAGCCACCGCTGACTGACCGTGAACTTGTTGACATGTTCCTGGGGACCCTTTCCGGTCCATTCTTCAACCATCTGATTGGTAATTCTTCTGCTGGGTTTACAGATTTGATCTTAACTGGTGAGAGGATAGAAGCTGGTATCAAGTCGGGGAAGATACAGAAAGGTGCCTCCGCAAGTACTGAAAAGAAGCCATTTAAGAAGGAAGCCAGTGCTGTTTATGGTCCAAGAAGACAGATTAAGCTGGAACGCCGCCAAGCTGTCAATGCATTGGTAATTTCAAAGCCTGCTGCTGCTCCTCAGCAGTATAATCAACAAAGGGGTGAGAGACCCAAAAGGCAGTACACCCGCCTCAGCATGACCCTGTCTCAGATTTTGCCGCAACTACTGTCAACCAATCTGGTAACTGTCAAAGAAGCTCCGAAGGTAGTAAACACAGCTTCTCCAAAGTACAACCCCAACGCCCGCTGCGCTTATCACTCTGATAGCCCGGGGCATACTACGGATGATTGTTGGGCTCTGAGGAATAAGGTTCAAGACCTTATTGATGCCAAAGAAATACAGTTTGAGGCGCCCGAAAGACCCAATGTTGTAACTGCTCCCATGCCCCAGCATGGAGTGAATGTTGTGGAAGAAGACCGGTATGTAGCCTCCATGGAAGAGATTGTTACTCCGTTTTTGAATGTTAAAAGGAATCTGTTGCTAGCCGGTTTATTTCCGGGATGTGGTAAAGATTGCCTTCTATGTGCTGTTTCGCCTGTTGATTGTCCTTTGCTGAAATCAGGTATCCAAAGCCTGATGGATAGCAAAGAAATCTTGTTCGAGAAGATTGCCATTCCTGCTACCCCTACTGAAGAAGTTTCTATTGTCACCATTTTCAACAAACCTCCTAAGGCTCCTTCAAAGAAGCCTGCCAAAATCATGTCCACTCAGAAAATTTCTCCTATCATCATCACTGTTCCGGGGCCTCTCCCTTATACATCTGACAAAGCTGTCCCATGACACTATGGGGCAGATGTTTATGTGCTTGGAGTAAAGCAAGAGTTTGATACTAGTACCGGCGTCAGTAACATCACCGGGCCTGCCAAAATTACTCGCAGTGGTAGGTTGTTCTCACCTGATATTGCGCCACTAGCTATTCAGAAACCTCTTATCATCACACCTGCAAGTGTGCCTGTTCCCCTTCCTAATCAAGTTCCTGTTTCTACCCATGCTGCCGAGTCATCTGACACTCGGGGCAAAGGGATTGCTACTGAATTGCCTGCCCTGACGGAGGCGCCGAAGACAACCACTGTTGAAGCCTCCCAGCAAGAGATGGAAGAGATCCTCAAGATTATCAAGAAAAGTGATTTCAATGTAGTTGAGCTGCTGGGGCACACCCCATCAAAGATTTTTATGCTATCACTATTGTTGTGTTCAGAGGCCCACGCCAAGGCTCTGATTTCCTTCCTGAAGACGGCCCATGTGCCACAAGAAATGTCTGCGGATCAATTTACCGATTGTGTGGCCAACTTGACTGCCGATAATGGTTTGGGCTTCTCTGACACCGATCTGACTGCTAAAGGAAAGAACCATAATGACGCCCTGCATGTCTCCATTGAATGCAGGGGCACTACTCTTGCCCATGTGTTGGTAGACACTGGTTCTTCATTAAACGTATTGCCCAAGAAGGCCCTAGACAGGTTAGATTGTGAGGGTCTAGAGCTCAAGCCTAGTAACATTGTTGTCCGAGCCTTTGACGGTTCGAAAAGGATGGTACATGGGGAAGTTGACCTTCCAATCAGGGTTGGTTCTCAAGTTTTTAATTCAACTTTCTATGTGATGGACATCCGTCCATCCTACTCTTGTTTTCTGGGTCGTCCATGGATCCACAAGGCTGGAGCTGTGACCTCCACACTACATCAGAAGCTTAAGTACCCAGTCAGAGGAAAGATTGTGACAGTTCAGGGGGAGGAAGAATATATGGTCAGCCACATAAACTCGTTCCGGTACATAGAAATGGATGGGGAATTCATTGAGACTCCATTCCAGCACTTTGAAGAGGTGCCTCAGACATTGGCATCAGCTGAAACTGCGATTGAAGACCCTCCGTTGAAGATGGCTTCCTTAAAGGATGCCCGGGCTGTGATCGAGAAGGGTGAGTGTGCAAACTGGGGCCGACTTCCTGATTTCACTCCAAAGACCGACAAGTTTGGCTTGGGTTTCACTACAGAGGCTCAGAGGGTTGTTCGTAAGGCAAGGATTGGAAGACCTCCTGTGTTCATCACCAACCCGGGAGTGAATGCTATTGAAGACGACGTGGAGGAATCTGAATTCGACAGCTGGATCTACCCAACAACCGACAGTGGACCAAGCAACTGGACTGCCAAAAACTTCACACCTATTACTTTTGTCACTCAGTAATGAACTCTTTTGTTTTCAATTTGTAACAAACAATATGTTGAAACTTTTATGGCTCGGTGTCCTACCCGGGACACCGTGGTTTCATTTGTGAGGGCTTTTGTATGTCATTTTCATATATCATTAATCAAAACATTGGACGTTTGTTGCATTTCAAAATCTTGTGCTCCTTTTCTTTCTTTATCATATATTGCAAAACAGCTATATTTACACACACTCACCTATACAGGTTCCAATCCACTCTGGATCTCACTGGTAACGACTCTGCTACCGCCAGTTATGACTTTGAAAATCCGATCAACTTAGCCGAAGACGAAGGTGAAGATGATTGCGAAGTGCCTGGTGAACTTGCAAGACTGCTACTCCAGAAAGAGCGGGCCATTCAGCCAAACGAAGAGCCAGTGGAAATGGTAAATCTGGGTACTGAGACAGACAGAAAGGAAGTCAAGATTGGTGCCAATCTAGAGCTCAGTGTGAAACAACGGTTGATTCAGATGCTGCATGACTATGTGGAAATCTTTGCCTGGTCTTACGAAGACATGCCTGGGTTGGATACCGACATTGTGGTTCATCACCTGCCTACCAAGGAAGATTGCCCTCCGGTAAAACAGAAGGTCCTCCGTATGCGTCCAGAAATGTCCGAGAAAATCAAAGCTGAGGTTATGAAACAATATGATGCCGGGTTTCTAGCAGTGACTTCTTACCCTCAGTGGATTGCCAACGTGGTTCCAGTACCGAAGAAGGATGGTAAGGTCCGAATGTGTGTTGATTATAGGGATTTGAACAGGGCCATCCCCAAGGATGATTTCCCTCTGCCTCATATCGACGTTCTGGTTGATAATACTGCTCAGCATAAAGTATTCTCCTTCATGGATGGCTTCTCCGGTTATAACCAGATCAAGATGGCTCCTGAAGACATGGAGAAGACCACTTTTGTTACTCAGTGGGGCACCTTTTGCTACAAGGTCATGCCTTTTGGGTTGAAAAATGCTGGGGTAACCTACCAACGTGCCATGGTTGCTTTATTTCATGACATGATCCATCACGAGATAGAAGTGTACGTCGACGATATGATTGCAAGGTCTCAAACTGAGGAGGAACACCTTGACCACCTACGGAAGCTGTTTGACCGTCTGAAGTTGTACAAGCTGAGGTTGAACCCAAACAAGTGCACCTTTGGGGTGAGATCTGGAAAATTGCTAGGTTTCATCGTAAGCGACAAAGGCATTCAAGTGGACCCTGCCAAAGTGAAAGCCATACAAGAGATTCCAACTCCCAAGATAGAGAAAGAAGTCAGAGGCTTCCTAGGACGGTTGAACTACATTGCCCGATTCATCTCACATCTAACTGCTACCTGTGAACCAATCTTCAAGCTGCTGAAGAAAGATCATGTAGTACGTTGGAATGATGAATGTCAGGCCGCTTTCGAAAAGATCAAAGAGTATCTCCAAGAACCACCCATTCTTATGCCACCGGTTGAAGGGAGACCTCTAATCTTATACTTGACAGTACTTGACAATTCAATGGGGTGTGTGCTGGGGCAGCATGACGAGTCTGGCCGAAAAGAACACGCCATTTATTACCTTAGCAAAAAGTTTACCGACTGTGAGACCCGATACTCACTGCTCGAGAAAACTTGCTGCGCTTTGGTATGGGCTGCTCGCCGGCTGAGACAGTATATGTTGACTCACACTACTCTGTTGATTTCAAAAATGGATCCAATCAAGTACATATTCGAAAAGCCTGCTCTGTCTGGAAGAATAGCAAGATGGAAAATGATCTTGACGGAATATGACATCCAGTACACGACTTAGAAAGCAATCAAAGGAAGTGTATTGGCAGACCATCTGGCACATCAGGCAGTGGACAATTACCAGTCGATGAACTTTGAATTTCCAAACGAGGATATCATGGTAGTGACTGATTGTGAAGTACCTGGACCGGATGAAGGACCTGAGGAAGGATCCCGATGGTCTATGCACTTTGACGGAGCCTTGAACACTTTGGGTAATGGTATCGGCGCTGTGATCATATCCCCCAAAGGCACTCATACTCCACTCACCGCCCGACTATGTTTCAACTGCACCAACAACATGGCGGAGTATGAGGCATGCATCATGGGTCTTCAAGCTGCAATTGACTTAAGGATCAAGTTTCTAAGTGTCTTTGGAGATTCCGCTCTCGTGATCAATCAGGTCAAAGGCGAGTGGGACACAAAACACCCAAATCTTATTCCTTACAAAGAGTATGTGCTGACACTGCTTCCCCACTTCGAGGAGATAACTTTTGAACAATTCCCAAGAGAGGAGAATCAGCTAGCGGACGCACTAGCTACGATGTCTTCTATGTTCAAAGTCAAATGGGACAACGAGGCTCCCCGGATCATTATCTGGAAGTTGGACGAACCGGCACATTGCTGCGATCTTGAGGTTGAAGAGGTAACAGAAAAACCCTGGTATCATGAGGTGAAGAGGTACTTGGAAGCTCAAGAATACCCCGAAGGCGCATCTGTTAATGAAAAGAAGTTCCTGAGAAGGTTTGCGGCAAAGTTCTTCCTCAGCAACAACATTCTGTACAAACGAAACCATGATTCGACCTTACTGCATTGTGTGGATAAGACTGAAGCAGAAAAGATCATGGCGGAGCTACATGAAGGTACATTCGGAACATATTCCAGTGGACATACCATGGCAAAGAAAATCCTTCGGGCAGGATATTTCTGGTCCACAATGGAAGCTGACTGTTACCAGCATTCTCGGACGTGTCACAAATGCCAGATCTATGCTGATAAGGTGCACATTCCTCCGGTTCCTCTGAACGTCTTGACAGCACCTTGGCCTTTTGCAATGTGGGGCATTGATATGATCGGCGAGATCCGATCGACGACATCCAACGGGCATCGCTTCATCCTGGTAGCGATTGATTACTTCACAAAGTGGGTTGAAGCAGCCTCCTACGCTACCGTAACCAAGAGCGTCATGGCACGGTTCATTCGGCACAACCTGATCTGTCGATACGGTGTACCTGAGAGGATCATTACGGATAATGGTACTAATATTAACAACAAGATGATCACTGAGCTCTGCGAGCAATTCAAGATACAGCACCACAACTCTTCTCCCTACCGACCGAAGATGAATGGGGCTGTAGAAGCAGCGAATAAGAACATCAAGAAGATTGTGCAGAAGATGACAGTGACCTACAAATATTGGCACGAGATGTTACCGTTTGCTCTTCATGGGTACCGTACCTCAGCACGGACGTCAACAGGGGCAACTCCCTTTTCCCTGGTCTATGGCATGGAGGCAGTCTTGCCTATTGAAGTCCAGATACCCTCTCTCCGGATAATGAAGGATGCAGGCTTGAGTGAAGATGACTGGATCCAGACTCGGCTTGATCAATTAAACCTAATTGACGAAAAGAGACTCACTGCTATTTGTCATGGTCAGACGTACCAAAAACGGATGATCAGGGCATTTAACAAGAAGGTCAGACGACAAGAGTATCAAGTCGGAGACCTGGTGATCAAGCGCATCATTCTTCCTCCAAGTGATCCCAGGGGCAAATGGACCCCTACGTACGAAGGGCCATTTATGGTTAAACATATCTTCTCAGGAGGGGCTATGATTCTAACCACCATGGATGGTGACGACCTTCCTCACCCTGCCAATGCAGACATAGTAAAAAGATACTACGCATGAATCAAAGACCCGCTAGGTTGACACACCTAGGCAAAAATAAGGGCTTCCCGGCGAACCAAAAGGGTTCGGGCAAAAATAAGGGATGAAATGAAAAAAAATCTTTACACCCAGCAAGTCGAAAACCTGAAAAGGCGGCTTGGGTAAAAATGGGTATCCTGGTGGACTGAAAACCCGAAAGGGCGGTCCAGGCAAAAGTTATGGATAAAGCGTAATACTATGTCTCATTGGATCACCTTGCATCCAGAATTCGGCATCAATTATCGGCTCAGACGGCATCGATCAATCAGCTTCATCTTCAACTAAGCAGCAAAGTGATGAGACACTTAAAGACATAAAGGCGATAGCAGAGTTGGAACCCAGTGGGATTATTTTTTCACATAGCTGTTTTGTTTCCTTTCACAAAATTGTATAAACTCTATGTTGCTCGGCGGCGTTCTCTTATTAGGACGTCAGCCTCCTGTACATAAAACAGCTATTTACAGGCAAATTTCAAAATCAATACAAGTTCAATTTTTCAGACAAATTACCCATCGTTTTTCCTTTTTCTGTTTTGTTTTGCAAAAAGCGTCCAATGTTCATTTTTGATATATGCATTTGACATTAATTGCTAATCATGAATAGTTGCATGCGAAACAAAGGATTAATTACAGATGACATTAGAAACAGGGGCAATTTAGAAATGTCTAAGCGATCTAGTTGCTCTGTCCACCAAGGTACCAAGGTAAGTTCAGCTGAAAAACGTAACCAAGTTACCTCAACTCCCCACAGAGTAAGATAAGATTCAGCAATACTCTCTCCGGGAAGAGTTGGTCTCCCATCAGCCCTAAGAAGGCACAGTATCCCTAGCAAGTCAGCAATACTCTCCCCAAGCAGAGTTAGTCTACTGTCAGCCTTAAGGAAATTGGATATCCCCGGAAGATCTAAACATTCCCCAGCGGAGTATAAACATTCCTCAGCAAGTATCCCCGACAGTCTTAATATAAGATTGTTCCCCGGTGGAATACCAGACACCCCAGTGGAGACACTTCCCCAATACGGTCCAAAAGTTTCCCCAGTGGAATCCATGTCCCCAGTAGATTCAGGAAGCTTATCCCTAGTAGATTCTGGAAGCTTATCCCCTGCAGAGTACGAACGTCTCTCCTCGACTTTGTTCAAAGGTTATTTCCCCCACCAGGGTATAACTGGGTTATCCTCGGCTAATTACCACGGAAAGATCGTCCTCGGCGAAGTTCTTCCTATTCCCCAGCGGAGTTCATCAAGTTCCCCAACATAACTTATCAGTGGACTCCCCAGCGGAGCTCTCATCAAAACCTCAGCGAAGTACCTCTTCCCCACAGAGTAATTCCCCACAGAGTAATCTCTCCAACAAGTTTATTCCCCAACGGAGTCATCTTCTCCTACCGGTTTATTCTTGCAACCATTATCCCCAGCGGAAAAGAAGAACTCTATTCTTCAAAACATCAGCCCAGGATTCCACAAACTCCCAGCACTCGTCAAGGATTTATTTTCCTAGACGAAAATACATTCACAGACATTTCACATTTCATACATCCTACTTACATACATGATAAAATGCATACAACACTATCTCATTTTGAGCATCATGACATCATGCATTTCATACATCATGACATTGCATACAACTGATGTTTTGCCTTTTTAGGAAAAGGTCAATCCAAAGATGATTACTATCAACTATCGCAATTCCAGATTCGATTCCTGTATCTAGCCAGGGCATATCTGTGAGTGATTGATTGTAGATTCGATACCTGTATCTAGCCAGGGTATATCTGCATGAAGAGTTTGAAGATCAACCCATGTAACAGGCCGGGAAATTATCTTTCATTCTCAGGTAAGAGGTTTACACCTGTATCCAGCCAGGAAAGCTATCTCTACCAACCTTTTGCAGGTTCCAGATTCGATTCCTGTATCTAGCCAGGGCACATCTGTGAGCAACAAATTCCAGATTCGATTCCTGTATCTAGCCAGGGCATATCTGTAGACGACAACTTCCAAATTCGATACCTGCATCCAGCCAGGGCATATCTGTAGACGACCAATTCCAGATTTGATTCCTGTATCTAGCCAGGGCATATCTGTGAGCGTTTGATTGTAGATTCGATACCTGTACCTAGACAGGGCATATCCGCATGAAGAGACTGAAGATCAACACCTGTAACAGGCTAGGAAACCATCTTCCTTTCTCAAAGTACGCAAGTTCTCGCTAAGGAATCTCTTACGCGATCAACACTTCCAAATGGCATCTATAAGCCCATTCCCGACAAAGTTCCTGTCACACCTCCAGATGGCATCTATAAGCCCATCCTCCTATCCATCTTATCTCTAAATGGCATCTATAAGCCCATTCCCACCATCACATTGCTGATACTCCACCATGCGAGTGCAAATTTTCGGGCACTCTAGTGTCCAATCTCCTTTTACCCTCGAGTCGCGAAAGGCAAACTTGCCAATCTAACTCTTCAGGTTCAAGAAGATTGAACAAGGACAACTGTTGTACCCCAAAATTTTCCCTCCCATTTCCTCAACATTTTCTCATCATAAGACCCTTGGAGCTCAAGAACAAGTTAGGGTTTACTCTGCTCAAGACCCCTCCTTGCACTGTTGACCCAAATTAGGGTTTGTGTTTGCACAAAGATGTTTTGACCTAAAAGGCCCAAGATGACTTTCATGCTTCATGTTGGACTCACAAGTTTATCCATACCAAGTTTCAAGCCTTGATTCCAATCTTTGCCCAGTCAATTGGACAGTTGACCTAGAAATCAACTGTATTGGGGAAAAAGTCAATTGTGGTCAATTGACAGTCAAACCTCATGATTTTTGACCCACACCAACATTATGAACTCATATGGACCATTTGATCAAGTTTGGATCACAATTCCACAAGAAATTTGATCAGATCACCAAAAGGGCAAAATGGTCATTTTTAGGGTTTTGACTGCACAAATGCAATTTTTGACTGTTTGACCTAGCCAATGGCAAACCAAGCTCACATATGGACTCAAGGACCCAATGGAATTGTCTTGACATGTTCAACAAGTTCAAAAGATCCCAATTGCACAAGATTGACAGATGAATTTTACAGTCAACTGAGCCAAATTTGACTGTATACTGAAAAGTCAAACTTTGACTTTTTGGTCAAAATCAAGTGTCAAGATTCATTTTTCATCAAGACATGTCAAATTATGAAACTTGTTCATCAAGAAACCCAAAATTGCAAATTAGGGTTTAAAATGAGAAAATCTCATAACTTAGAATTTTTCCAAGTTATGAAACTTCCTTATTTTTTCCTAACTTTGCCCTATTTTTTCACCAAGATGCATTTGGATTCAAACAAAACTCAAAACATGAAAGTTGTAGTCTATTGCAAAATATAAAACTTTGAATCACAAAGTTTCCTCAAAAGAAGCTTGTAGCTCAAGTTATGAATTTTGGAATAGGGGTGCAAAACATTCTTAACTTAGAAAATTTTTGACCTATTCTAGGCAGGAATTTTGCCTAACTTCATGGCCACTTTTCACTTGCTTCCACTTGGAATATCAACTTGCATTACAAAGATGGATTGTAGTACACATTCCAAGATTTCAAAAATGTCCAAGAACTTCTCAAACACCCTTGTGGTTAGGGAGAATCGAATTTGACAATATGGGCAAAAGTCACTTTGTTCATGAGCCATTTTCATGTTCATAACTTGTGCATTTTTGAAATAAGCATGTGCAAGCTACATTACAGGCCTCTAATCTCATTTACACTCAAAAATTAAATGTTAAACCATTGTGCCAAGATATTATTCTATGCATTTGGTCATTACATGAAGGATTAGTCCATAATTAGAAAAAGCACATTATCCATTCTTGTAAAGTGGCACTTTATGTCAAGTTTACAATCTATGAGGTACAATGCAGATCTTTGAGGCACAAGTTCAGGAACCAATCCCACTGATCAAGACTAAAAGGGGCAGCATACTTGAGGGGCCTGTGGTAGCCTAGAAACCAAGTTGACAAACTTTGCTTAAGATAGAAGAAACATTGCATAACTGATCACATCTCTCATTTGCTGCAAGAACAAGCCTAAGCAAACTTGTTGAACACATTACAAACATCAAGCCTGACCTGAAACACGAGCCAACCACCTTCAATACCTCCCCAAACACAGAAACACCATCTTGCTGCACAAAAACAGGGCATTCTGCACTTTGACTTGGCCAGCTCATTTCCATCGTGCATTTTCATCCAAACCACTTCATACACACTCCCTACCACCTATACAAACTATCCCAAGCATTGGACACGAACTGTAACATCCCTAACATCATTTGCCATTTTCACTTTTCTCTCTTGCAGGTTGACTTCTGTAGCTTGATATAGCAAGATTTAAAGCACACCAAGCATTGGAGAAGCATCCCTAAACTTCAAGCAAGCTGTACAAGTCCTCACATTGCACTGAAAGTTCCTCCATTGTCATACACGATCCAAGCTGAACAGGTAAGTTCATAGACTTCTATCTCTCAATCTAGGAAGAGTTAGGTTTAGGTTTATGAATGAAAAATGCTCCACTCATGGCCCTGAATCTACACATATAATTACTTTGCATTTATGTTGTGTGTGCTGAGAGAATTTGGAACCTGAATATTAGAAAAAACTTAGGTCAGGAATTAGGGATGAAGAAAGTCTCCTTCGTTTCTTAGAGTTAAGTTAAGTTCTTTATATGTCTGGATTCGTCTCTTGATGCTCTACATTTTTGGTGTTATGAGTTTTGCTTGAAAGTCCAAGAATCAGGATGTTTAAATCAGCATGAGAAACGCGCGTTTTTGGAACAAACTGGCTGGAGGTTGAAGAAGATGGACTTGGGCTGGGCCTGAGTTTTGCTTTCCTTTTTGCACTATCTTTTTACACATACACCCCCTGGCCCATTTTGAGATATATTTGTTATTTTTGATTTTTTCCTTTTGATTTTGATTTTATATTTTTATCCAAACATGAAAAAACATTAAAAATATTTTTCTCACATTTTTTGCATTTTATTTGGTATTTATTTTGTTTCATTTAGTTTATATGTAAATAAATAGATATTTATTTTTTTACTCAAAACACTTAAAAATAATACAAAATATATTTTGCTTTCTGATTTTTATTTTATTTTATCCTTTGAAAATATTTTCTAAGAACATACTTTTTTTGTAAATATTTAAATATTTTATTTTTTATACATATTTAATATATTCAGTAAATAATATAAATACTTATATATTTATTAGAATATTTAGGAAAAAATACAAAAATAATACATTTTTGTTTTTTATTAATATTTAACCTCAAAAATACCCTTTTTACAATATACTTTCTTTTTATTTATTTTTTGTACATAATTAATAAATGTTGTATATAATAAATAATTAATACCTTTTATTTAGCAAAATTAGGGTTTGCCCTAAAATGTAAAAGTATCCAAAATTATTCCTTTTTATTTTTGTTTATTTGTCACATAAAAAACACCTTTTACATACATATAAAAATCATTTTTTGCATCTTGCATATTTATTGTATTTTATTTAATTATTATGCCATTAAATAATTTGTATAATTCAATTTGGATGTAATAGTTTAGACTTAATTTTTCTTGCTAAATATCCCCCATTTGAACATTTGTACACCCCATCCCATAATTTGTTTTGTAATAATTTAGGACCTTTAAATTTCGCATTTTTAAGCTTTCTAAATATGCCATGATAGACTTAGGGTTTTGTATGCAAAAATCAACCAAACAAATAGCTTGACCTAATTCCAAGATAAAAGCATGAAAATGGACAACACCAATCACACTTGCACCCCTAGGTTACTCCACTTGTTGCCTTCAATAATGGGCCATGTTGCATGTTAGGTGTCTTTGGCAAAACAAAAACAATAACCAATGATCATAGTCCCTCGATGACGCTTTCGAAAGTTGCCTAAGAATGATCAAGTCCCTTAAAGGAAAGATTGCCCAAAGACACTTGGCACCATTGCAATCATGGTCTAAACGATGACCCGCGCCCGTTCAGTTCACATCCTAACACAAGATTGTCCACCAAATACAATGGTGGAACAAAATTGTTAAAAGGGTTAAAACATAGCAAAGATCTTTGAGAAATTTAGGGTAGATAGCTCTTGGTTACTTACCAACTTGCAAAACAAAAACACTTGCCTATTTTTTCAAAACCACACATCACAACACACTTTCAAAACAACTTTCAAAAACATTGAAAACTTTTCAAAAAACATACACCTTTGTATACATCCCAACATGGATCATTACAAAGGTTGCCACCACATTGGCCTCTTTTCAAAACATTTTCAAACCCACACACAAAGCACCATTTCAAACAATTGAAAGCACCATTTCAAACAATTGAAAATCAAGGCAAGTTGATCTAAGCAAGTAACTAAGAGCCCATGGATAACCATGGATAGAAAGGGTGCTAATACCTTCCCTTTCTATAATCTACTCCCCGAACCCAAGAAAACATCTCAAAGGTTTTTGCTGTGCTTTTTAACCTTTCCTTAGGATAAAATAAAAAGTCGGTGACAACTCTTGCTCAACCGAAACATTTGCGAAAATAAACGCAAAACCTCAAGTCAGTTCTCCCACCGTATCACACACTCTGGCATGGGATGCTCGCCAGCTAAGACAGTATATGCTGACCCATACTGTAACACCCGTAATTTAATTAATTATTTTTGGAATATTCGTGAAGAAGTGTTATTATAATTGGATTTATTTTATTAAATGGAGAAATAGTAATATATTTGAGGTATTATATTATTATTTGGTGAAATAATATTAGAAGTTAATATTATTTAATGTGGGCCTATATTGTGTGAGTGGAAGTAATAAGGGGGGTGTAGGTTTGGAGCCCAATAAGGAATAATATAATAATATTAGGTTATTTTATTATTTGTTGTTAGAATAGAAGAAAGAAGTAGTAGATGAAAAATAAGGATTTGAGGAGAACGTGAAGTTGCTGGAAAAAGTGGAAAACGGCAAGAACGAAGATTCAACCTGGAAATTGTAGAGCGATCTTCCATCCAAGGTAAGGGTGGGGGTTCTGGATTTATAATTGGGTTCATGATGTTTGATATATGGGGTTAGATGTAATTGTTGTTTGTTCTTGAATTGAATGCATTATGAATGATGTATGATGAAGATTTGATGAATTTTTGATGAATAAGAATGTTATTATGTTGTTTGATCAATGGAGTAATAGGTAATATTAGGTGATGAATTATCATGATCATAAATAGGTTTTTAGGGCTGTAGTATGATTCCCGTAGCAAAATACAGTAGAAAACACAGAAAATTATGCAGACTGTCGAAGGATGTGTCGACCCCAAGCTGGATGTATCGATACGTGAAGGATGTTCGACTCAGGATGAGTCGATGCATGCATGGCTTGCGTCGATACATGAAGGATGTTCGACTCAGGATGAGTTGACACGAAGAGAGGATGTGTCGATGCATGAGTGTGTTCGACTCAGGATGAGTCGACACGAAGAGAGGATGTGTCGATACATGAGTGTGTGAGACTCAGGATGAGTCGACCGATGAAGTGCATGTGTCGATACATGATGTATTGAAAGCCAGGATGAGTCGATCCATAAGGAGGATGCGTCGACTGATAGTATATAGATGAAGCAGGATGAGTCGATGCATAGTGTTTTGTGTCCATGCATACTGTCTGATTTTGACAGAATCAGTTTTTAAATTGCTGTAACTTGAGTTTTAAGATGCTGTTTGAGATGCCGTTCGAAGCGTTGATTAGCTAACATGATGAATATTATTCTAGATGATTTAAATGATGAAAAAGAATTGTAATACTAGTAATTAGTTTAGGATTTAGGATTAATTCCTGTAGATGACCGTTATGCTGGATTTTGGACAGAATGATGAATTTTGAGATGTTAGAGGTTGCTGCTAGAATTATGACAGTAGGATTTAGTGACAATAATGATGTACAGTAGTAGAATATCAGTAGGTATTACTGTAGTATTAATATACAGCTGAGTTAATGGTGAGATGTGGTTGTTAAAGTTGTGTTTGATAACTATGATGAACCAATGACGTTTGATAAACAAGTGATGTTTAATAAATTATTTTGAGATGTTTATGAGATGCTGTAATTGATATGTTTTGAGATGTTTATGAGATGTTGTTATTTTGAGATGATTGAGATGTTGTTGTTCTGAGATGTTTATGAGATGTTGTTTTTTTGAGATGTTTATGAGATGTTGTTGTTGAGATGTTTATGAGATGTTGTTGTTCTGAGATGTTTATGAGATGTTGTTGTTCTGAGATGTTTATGAGATGTTGTTCTGAGATGTTTATGAGATGTTGTTGTTTGAGATGATTGAGATGTTTTTGTTTTGAGATGATTGAGATGTTATTGTTTTGAGATGTTATTAACTGAGTGTGTTATTACATTCATGTTGAGTCGTATACATTGCATTTTTTGAGATGGAACTTATGCTCGTTGAGATGGCCTGGATTGACAAATTTTGAGATGAAGGTTATGCCTTGTTGATGCCTCTATTAATTGGCATATTATATTTTTGAGATGGGAGTTCTGCTCCAATGGTACCACATGCATTTGCATAGTTTTGAGTCACATTATATGATTGAGTAATGAAGTGTATTTGATGTTGATGAATGAGTATATATGCTGTAATTGTTGTTGATTATGAGATGAGAAGTGGTGATATTATTGATCTAATTTAATATATTAATTATCATGCGCTTTATTATATTGTTAGATATCTCACCCCTTCTGTTTGAATGTTGCCCTTATGTTGGTAACGTGCAGGTAATCGAGAGTGAAGGTCGTATACCTTCAATAGATCGAGTCGGTGTCATTGCTCTGATATGTAACACTCGGGGGGATGAATGCTTGCTGATTTTTGATTGCTGATTTTTAGTTGTTGAACTTTAAATTGTTTATTTACTAAATATGAGATGTTTCGAAGTTGCTGTTTTATTTAAAGATGTTATTGAAGAATTCTGTTGTGTAGTTCTTGAATTATTTAATGAAAGATGTTATGTTGTTAGTTCATCCGACTTTTTGAAAAAGTGTTATATATCCATGATGAATGCAATGAATTTGTTAGAAGAATTTGTGACGTCCCGATTCATTTATATGAATGAAATTTTATAACTCTGATTTATTTTGCATAAATTGCTTGGGGTAGAATTGGGGTGTTACAAAGTTGGTATTAGAGCCTGGTTGGTCCAACCTTGTCGTCGATTCGTAGTTGTCTAACAATCGAGTATTGTTATTTTATTGTTCTAACCGTTGTTTATGTTGTAAGACCAAGTGTATCGCCGTGGGGAGATCCAGTGTTGTTAGTGAAGAAGAAAGATGGAAGTATGAGGCTTTGTGTTGATTATAGACAGTTGAATAAGGTGACGATTAAGAGCAAGTATCCAATTCCAAGAATAGATGACTTGATGGACCAATTGGTGGATGCCCGTGTGTTTAGCAAGATTGATTTGAGGTCGGGTTACCATCAGATTAAAGTGAAGGATGAAGACATTCAGAAGACGGCTTTTAGAACACGTTATGGACATTACGAGTATTAGGTGACGCCTTTCGGTGTTACTAATGCGCCGGGAGTATTCATGGAATATATGAATCATATCTTTCATACTTATTTGGATCAGTTCGTAGTGGTGTTCATTGATGATATTTTGATTTACTCTAAGTCAGAAGAAGAGTATGCTGAACATTTAAGAGTAGTATTACAGATTTTGAAAGAGAAGAAGTTGTATGCAAAGTTGTCCAAGTGTGAATTCTGGCTGAAAGAGGTTAGTTTTCTTGGTCATGTAATTTCAGGTAGTGGCATTGCTGTAGATCCATCGAAGGTTGATGTTGTGTTGCAATGGGAAACTCCAAAGTCAGCTACTGAGATTAGAAGCTTCTTGGGATTAGCTGGTTATTATAGAAGGTTTATCGAAGGGTTTTCTAAGATTGTCACTTCCGTTGACTAAGTTGACTTGTAAAGGTAGAGCGTTTGTATGGGATGTTCAGTGCGAAGAAAGTTTTACAGAATTGAAGATGAGGTTGACATCGGCTCCGATTTTGACGTTGCCTAATCCAGAAGAGCCTTTTGTGGTGTATTGTGATGCTTTCAAGATGGGTTTAGGAGGTGTGCTTATGCAGAGTGGTAAGGTAGTTACTTATGCGTCGAGGCAGTTAAGGACTCATAAGAAGAACTATTATACGCATGATTTAGAGCTTGCTGCTGTTGTTTTTGTGTTGAAGATTTGGAGGCATTATCTTTATGGTTCTAGATTTGAAGTGTTTAGTAATCATAAGAGTTTGAAGTATTTATTTGATCAGAAGGAGTTGAATATGAGGCAACGGAGATGGTTGGAATTGTTAAAGGATTATGATTTCAGTTTGAATTATCATCCAGGAAAGGCGAATGTGGTAGCTGATGCGTTGAGTCGAAAGACTTTACATATGTCAGCAATGATGATTAAAGAGTTGGAATTTATTGAGCAGTTCATAGATATGAGCTTAGTTTGGGAGGTTACTCCGCAAAGTGTTATGTTGGGCATGTTGAAGATTAATAATGAATTTCTAGACAGTATCAGAGAAGCTCAGAAGTTAGATGTGAAACGGGTAGATTTGATGGTTGGGACTGATCAATCTAAGAATAATGATTTTAAGTTAGATGAGCAAGGTGTGTTAAGATTTCGTGACCGGATTTGTATTCCTGATGATGCTGAGATGAAGAAAGTGATACTTGAAGAGAGTCATAGAAGTAAGTTGAGTATTCATCCAGGAGCTACAAAGATGTATCAAGACTTGAAAGGTTTGTTTTGGTGGCCTGGGATGAAGAGTGACGTGGCTCAGTTTGTGTATGCATGTTTGACTTGTTAGAAGTTGAAAGTTGAACATCAGAAGCCTGCAGGATTGATGCAACCGTTGGAAGTTCCAGAATGGAAATGGGATATCATTTTAATGGACTTTGTGACGGGGTTGCCTAATACTTCGAGAGGACATGATTCGATTTGGGTGATTGTTGATAGGCTTACAAAGTCATCTCATTTTATTCCTATTAACATCAGTTTTCCAGTGTCGAAGTTGTCTGAGATTTATATTTGTGTGATCGTGAAGCTGCATGGTGTTCCTTTGTGCATTGTGTCAGATAGAGATCCAAGATTTACTTCTGATTTTTGAAAGAGTTTGCAAGAAGAGTTGGGTTCTAAGTTGAGGTTGAGTTCAACGTATCATCCTCAGACAAATGGTCAGACTGAACGGACGATTCAATCGTTAGAAGACTTGTTGAGGGCATGTGTTCTTGAGCACGGAGGTTCGTGGGATACTTATCTTCCATTGATAGAGTTCACTTATAATAACAATTACCATTCTAGTATTGGGATGGCACCTTTTGAAGCGTTGTATGGTCGAAGATGTAGAACTCTGTTATGTTGGCATGAATCTGGTGAAAGTGTAGTGCTTGGACCTGAAATTGTTCGTGAGACTACCGAGAAGGTGAAGTTGATTCGAGAAAATATGAAAGCTTCAGAGTAGACATAAGAGTTATTATAAAAAGCTAAGGAAGGATTTAGAATTTCAAGCTGGTGATCACGTGTTTTTGGGAGTTACACCTGTGACTGGTGTTGAGCGAGCGTTGAAGTCTAAGAAGCTCACTTCTCATTTTATTGGACCAAATCAGATTTCAGAGAGAGTGGGGAATGTTGCTTATAGAGTGGCTTTACCGCCTAATCTTTCAAATTTGCATGATGTGTTTCATGTGTCACAACTTCGGAAGTATATTTCAGATCCATCTCATGTAATTCATATGGACGATGTGCAAGTACGGGATAATCTTACGGTAGAGACGATGCCTGTACGGATCGCAGATCGTGAAATGAAGACTCTGAGGGGCAAAAGGATTGCCTTGGTTAAAGTGGTTTGGTTAGGAGCTGCAGGAGAAAGCCTGACTTGGGAATTGGAGAGCAAGATGCGAAACTCCTACCCTGAATTGTTTGATTGAGGTAAATTTTCGAGGACGAAAATATTCTAAGTGGGGGAGAGTTGTAACGCCCGTAATTTAATTAATTATTTAATTAAATTATTTTTGGAATATTTGTGAAGAAGTGTTATTATAATTGGATTTATTTTATTAAATGGAGAAATAATAATATATTTGAGGTATTACATTATTATTTGGTGAAATAATATTAGAAGTTAATATTATTTAATGTGAGCCTATATTGTGTGAGTGGAAGTAATAAGGGGGTGTAGGTTTGGAGCCCAATAAGGAATAATATAATAATATTAGGTTATTTTATTATTTGTTGTTAGAATAGAAGAAAGAAGCAGTAGAGGAAAAATAAGGATTTGAGGAGAACGTGAAGTTGCTGGAAAAAGTGGAAAACGGCAAGAACGAAGATCCAACCCGGAAATTGTAGAGCGGCCTTCGATCCAAGGTAAGGGTGGGGTTCTGGCTTTATAATTGGGTTCATGATGTTTGATATATGGGGTTAGATGTAATTGATGTTTGTTCTTGAATTGAATGCATTATGAATGATGTATGATGAAGATTTGATGAATTTTTGATGAATAAGAATGTTATTATGTTGTTTGATCAATGGAGTAATAAAGTGTAATATTAGGTGATGAATTATCATGATCATAATAAGGTTTTTAGGACTGTAGTATGATTCCTGTAGCAAAATACAATAGAAAACGCAGAAAATTATGCAGACTGTCGAAGGATGTGTCGACCCCAAGCTGGATGTGTCGATACGTGAAGGATGTTCGACTCAGGATGAGTCGATGCATGCAGGGCTTGCGTAGATACATGAAGGATGTTCGACTCAGGACGAGTCGACACGAAAAGAGGATGTGTCGATGCATGAGTGTGTTCGACTCAGGATGAGTCGACACGAAAGAGGATGTGTCGATACATGAGTGTGTGAGACTCAGGATGAGTCGACCGGTGAAGTGCATGTGTCGATACATGATGTATTGAAAGCCAGGATGAGTCAATCCATAAGGAGGATACATCGACTCATAGTATACAGATGAAGCAGGATGAGTCGATGCATAGTGTTTTGTGTCGATGCATACTGTCTGATTTTGACATAATCAATTTTTAAATTGCTGTAACTTGAGTTTTAAGATGTTGTTTGAGATACCGTTCGAAGCGTTGATTAGCTAACACAGTGAATATTATTCTAGATGATTTAAATGATGAAAAAGAAGTGTAATCCTAGTAATTAGTTTAGGATTTAGGATTAATTCTTGTAGATGACCGTTATGTTGGATTTTGGACATAATGATGAATTTTGAGATGTTAGAGGCTGCTATTAGAATTATGACAGTAGGATTTAGTCACAATAATGATGTACAATAGAAGAATAACAGTAGGGATTACTGTAGTATTAATATACAGCTGAGTTAATAGTGAGATGTGGTTATTAAAGTTGTGTTTGATAATTATGATGAACCAATGACGTTTGATAAACAAGTGATGTTTAATAAATTATTTTGAGATGTTTATGAGATGCTGTAATTGAGATGTTTTGAGATGTTTATGAGATGTTGTTATTTTGAGATGATTGAGATGTTGTTGTTCTGAGATGTTTATGAGATGTTTTTGTTTTGATATGTTTATGATATGTTGTTGTTCTGAGATGTTTATGAGATGTTGTTGTTCTGAGATGTTTATGAGATGTTGTTGTTCTGAGATGTTTATGAGATGTTGTTCTGAGATGTTTATGAGATGTTGTTGTTTGAGATGATTGAGATGTTGTTGTTTTGAGATGATTGAGATGTTGTTGTTTTGAGATGTGTTTTGATATGTTGTTAACTTAGTGTGTTATTACATTCATGTTGAGTCGCATACATTGCATTTTTTGAGATGGAGCTTATGCTCGTTGAGATGGCCTGGATTGGCAAATTTTGAGATGAAGGCTATGCCTAGTTGATGCCTCTATTAATTGGAAGGTTATATGAGATGGGAGTTCTGCTCCAATGGTACCACATGCATTTGCATAGTTTTGAGTCGCATTATATGATTGAGTAATGAAGTGTATTTGATGTTGATGAATGAGTATATATGCTGTAATTGTTGTTGATTATGAGATGAGAAGTGCCGATATTATTGATCTGATTTAATATATTAATGATCATGCACTTTATTATATTGTTAGATATCTCACCCCTTATGTTTGAATGTTTCCCTTGTGTTGGTAACGTGCAGGTAATCGAGAGTGAAGGCCGTATACCTTTAATAGATCGAGTCGGTGTCATTGCTCTGATATGTAACACTCGAGGGGATGAACGCTTGCTGATTTTTGATTGCTGATTTTTAGTTGTTGAACTTTAAATTGTTTATTTACTAAATATGAGATGTTTCGAAGTTGCTGTTTTATTTAAAGATGTTATTGAAGAATTCCGCTGCGTAGTTGTTGAATTATTTAATGAAAGATGTTATGTTGTTAGTTCATCCGACATTTTGAAAAAGTGTTATATATCCATGATGAATGCAATGAATTTGTTAGAAGAATTTATGGCGTCCTGATTCATTTGTATGAATGAAATTTTATAACTCTGATTTGTTTTGCATAAATTGCTTGGGGTAGAATTGGGGTGTTACACATACTACCTTATTGATATCTAAAATGGATCCAATAAAATACATCTTCGAGAAACCTGCTCTCTCTGGGAGAATAGTGAGATGGCAGATGATCCTAACAGAATATGACATACAGTATACTACCCAGAAAGCTATAAAGGGAAGTATACTAGCTGATCACCTTGCTCACCAAGCTGTGGAAGACTATCAGTCCATGACGTTAGAATTCCCGGATGAAGACATCATAATGGTAAACATATGTGAAGAATTCAGGCCATATGACGGACTTGAACAAGGATCCCAATGGACCCTAGTTTTTGATGAGGCATCTAACGCACTCGACAATGGTATTGGTGAAGTACTCATATCTCCTGAAGGGTGTCATACTCCATTTACTGCTAGACTCTACTTCAATTGTACAAATAACATGGCAGAATACGAAGCATGCATCTTTGGTCTCAAAGATGCCATAGACTTGGGGATCAAATCGTTGAATGTATTCGGAGATTCAGCTTTGGTTATCATCCAGATCAAAGGGGAATTGGACACCAAACACCCTAACCTTATCCTTTATAAAGAACATGTTTTGACATTGCTCCCATATTTTGAGAAGATTACCTTCGAGCATTTCCCGCGAGAAGAAAATCAGCTAGCAGACGCACTAGCCACAATGTCATCTATGTTTAAACTTAAATGGGATAACGAGGCTCCCCAGATCACCATTGAACAAAGGGATGAACCAACACACTGTCACGAGATTAATACTGAGGAAGTAGTGGACCAGCCTTGGTTCCACAAAGTCAAGAAGTATCTCGAAACCCAAGAATATCCAGAAGGAGCTTCAGTAAACGATAAGAAGTTCTTAAGGAGATTCTCTGCTAAGTTCTTCCTTAGTAATAACATTCTTTACAAACGCAACCATGACTCTGTGTTACTTTGGTGCGTGGACAAGGTTGAAGCTGAAAGGATCATGGTTGAGTTGCATGAAGGCACTTTTGGCACCCATTCCAGTGGGCATACGATGGCAAAGAAAATCCTACAGGCAGGTTATTATTGGTCTACCATGGGAGCCGATTGCTATCAACACTCTCAAACCTGCCACAAGTATCAGATTTATGCTGACAAGGTGCACGTACCTCTGGTTCCTCTTAATGTCTTGACAGCTCCTTGGCCCTTTGCTATGTGGGGAATTGATATGATTAGGAAAATGAAGCCAACAACCTCCAATGGACACCGCTTCATCCTAGTGGCCATTGATTATTTTACCAAGTGGGTGGAGGAATCTTCTTTCGCTTCCGTTACCAAGAATGTTGTCGCCCGGTTCATCAAGCAGAATTTCATCTGTCGTTACGGTATCCCGGAGAGGATCATTACAAACAATGGTACAAACTTGAACAATACTATGATCACCACTTTGTACGAGCAATTCAAGATCCATCATCACAATTCTTCCCCTTACCGGCCAAAGATGAATGGTGTTGTAGAAGCCGCGAATAAGAATATTAAAAAGATCATACAGAAAATGACAGTCATATACAAAGACTGGCATGAGATGCTACCATTCTCTCTCCACGGATATCGTACTACAGCTTGCACATCAACCAGGGCAACACCCTATTCTCTGGTTTACGACATGGAAGTTGTCTTGCCTATTGAGGTCCAGATCCCCTCTCTGAGAATTATGAAGGATGCAGGGCTGAATAAAGACGATTGGATCCCGAATCGACATGATCAACTAAACTTGATTGAAGAGAAGAGGCTTACTTCTGTCTGTCATGGTCAAATGTATCAAAAACGGATGATCAAGGCTTTCAACAAAAAGGTCAGACGCCAAGTGTATCAAGTTGGGGATCTGGTGATCAAACGTATCATACTACCGCAAGGTGATCCCAGGAGAAAATGGACTCCTACATACGAAGGACCGTTTGTAATCAAAAACATATTCTCTGGTGGCGCAATGATCTTGACCACCGTGGATGGTGACGACCTACCGCACCCAACAAACACAGACATAGTTAAAAGATACTACGCATAAGAGACCCGCTAGGTTGACACACCTAGGCAAAACAAGGGCATCCCGACTAACCAAAAAGGTTTGGGCAAAAATTAGGGATAAAACAAAAAAATCTGTACACCCGACAAGTTGAAAACCCAAAAGGGCGACTTGGGCAAAAAAGGGTTTCCCGGTGGACTGAAAACCCAAAAAGGTGGTCCAGGCAAAAGTCAGGGAATTAAAGCGTATGATTATGTCCCGTTAGTTCACCTTACAGACAACCTTTGGCTTCAACTGACAAACTCAGAGGTTATGATCAATTCAATCATCTTCGGACAAGGCAACAAATAGACAAGATGCTCGGAGATACGAAGGCTATAGCAGAATGGGACCCCCATGGGATTATTGCACATAGCTATCTTTTCTTTGTATCAAAGTTTTCATTTTGACAACAATATTCTCTTACTAGAATATTTGTCTCATTGTACAAAAATACTTACTCAAAGTCAATACAAAGATATCCCTTTGAAAGTGCAAAACTATTTGTTTTTTCTTTACTCTTGAGTTTTGTTTACAAAAACGTCCAATGATTCATTTTTGAACATATGCATTTAAATATAATTACTGTTTATAAATAAACAAAAAAGAAAGACAATCACTGGTGGATTTAAAAGGTAGGGAAATCTCTCTATGTTATTTCCATAATCCCCCGTATTGTGCAGTTCAATCCTCAGCGGTACAAAGCTTCCAGTTATCAAATCCCCAGGAGAAGTCGTCATATTTCTCCCAATTTCCCAGGCAGGATTTTTCAAGCAGTACACGACATTTCCCTTACAACAGACTTTATCTCTCCAAGAAGAAATTCATTAACACTTAGACTTCACAACATGAAGACTTACACTACATATCCTCAGTAGTAGTCAGGGATTTATTTTCCCCAAATCCAACAAACAACGCGACAGATTAGATCACATACGCACACATTGCATCTATATATCATAAACATTGATAACACAAATGCATTATACCATGCATTTTCATACAACATGACTTTGCATTTTTGCTAACATTTTACCCTTTTCAGGATAAGGTTAACAACTACCATTGACATTGTTCAAAGTTTTCAGATACAGTTCAGATACGCTCCAAGACACGGATGTCATCCTGATACTCATTCAGATCTCAACTTCTCAGATACAGTTTAGAAACGCTCCAGACACGAATGCCATTCTGATACTCATTCAGTTTTCAACTTCCAGATACAGTACAAACACGCTCCAGACACGAATGCCATTCTGATACTCATTCAGTAATTAGCTTCTAGATATAGTCAAGATATGCTTCAGACGCAAATGTCATTCTGATACTCATTCAAAGTCCCCTTCAGATACAATGCAGATACGCTCCGGACATGGACGCTATTCTAATACTCATTCAGACACAATTCTCAAGATACAGTACATATACGCTCCAGACACGAATGTCATTATGATACTCATTCAGTAATCAGCTTCCAGATACAGTTCAGATACGCTTTAGATGGAGACGCCATTCTGATACTCATTCAAAGTCTCCTTTAGATACAATGCAGATACGCTCCGGACACAGACGCCATTCTGATACTCATTCAGACGCAATTCTCAAGATACATTACATATACACCCTAGAAACGGACGCCATTCTGATACTCATTCTTTCAGCTTACAAATTACAATTCAACAATCACTCTTGGATGACATCTACATGACCATCTCCAACAACTTTCTATTACCTCTCCAAATGGAATCTTTAAGACCATTCCCTCTACCATCACATCGCCAACTTGGTTTCTCCAAAAATCACATGTTATGCATAAACTTGTGATTTTGAATTCTGATCAACTAGAGCATTCCAAACTTGTTGCTTATAAATAGAGTCACTATTTGTGAGCTAAAAAGGAGCTTTAACACCCTGAAACACTCCCAAATCCCCTCTAGCCAGAAATTGCACAAAAAACTCTATTGATACACAGTTCTGACCTTAAACTTGTATCTCTCATTTCCCTCGTGCGTTTTCCCTCAAATTCATTCCTAAATCTTCCTCATACAAAATACAGACCATCCCTGTCCCTGTTTGCAAACTGTAACTCCATCTTCATCAACTTCCATAGCCAAAAACATAGATGTTGATTCAAGGTTTGGTATTTGACTACGACAACGACGATCAAGGCCTTCTCCAGAGATTTATCCGAGCTTGGAGGATGTTAAACAAGGTAGATAGCAAGACTTTGGGGGCATAAGAATTCCATCCCTCTTGAGCCTTACCTCAAATGGGTACGAACTCGTGCTCAAAGTCCGATGATGCCTTATCCTTCCATTCTCCCGGTAATTATTGTGCCTGTCATGGAAGGAGATGTTCCATACACTATCTACATCCTGACATGCCCACCTCTCTTGAAGACTTACAAAGAGATTGGATACAACTCAAGGGGGAGTGAGATACTTTTGAAGCCCAATTCTACACAAGCAAGAAGAAGGTTTTGGAACTCACTAGGCTACTTCATAAGGAGCAGACTCAGAATGCCTACATTGCACCAAAGAGAATGCGTACTACCTTTCTATCTTAGAGTTTCCTGTATTTGTTTTGCCCAAGAAGGAATATATGTACTAAAAACTTTAAATTATTAATATAACGTGTGTTTCCTTTTTGTCTAAAACAAATTTGAATTTTACAATCCTTGAAATCATTGCATACGCATTTATCATTCATCATAACATAAACAAGTTTCTTGCAACAAGTCTCCTCATCTTTCTACTGTTTATTTCAGTAAGATGGATCTCGAGCAAACGGTGAAGGACCTCCGAGCTCAGAATACGCAATTCCAACAGTTGTTCTTAACTCTGTCCAAAGGACAAGAAGAGTTGAAGACCTTGTTGGTTGAGGAGAAAAAAAAAAGATGAAGAAGATAACCAGATTTCTGAACATGGGAAGAAGATTCCAAAGGCAGACAAGAAGGGCCCTAGACTTTGCAAAAACGTCTAGTGAGAAAAACAATCAAGACGAGAAGGGTAAGGAAACAGTTGTTCAGTCTGATTCAGAAGAGGAAGAAGAAGACTATTTTGAAGAACAATACCCTTCAACCGACGACAAGTATAAGCATCTAGAAGAACGGTTGAGTGCAATGGAAATCCAAAAAGTGCATGGCTTGGACTTTGAGGAGTTAGGCTTAGTGTCGGGGATTGTCATTCCTCCCAAATTCAAAGCACCTGTGTTTTCCAAATACGACGGAGTCTCATGCCCTAAAATGCATCTCCGGTCCTATGTGAGGAAAATCCAGCCTCATACCGCTAATAAGGATTTATGGGTACACTTCTTCCAAGACAGCCCGTCTGGAACTCAACTTGATTGGTTTTATCAGTTAGAAAGAGCCAATGTTCATAACTGGGAAGATCTTGCTGCAGCCTTTTACAAACAATACAAATACAATGCTGATCTCGCGCCTACCCGTACTCAAATCCAGAGTATGGCCATGGTTTCAAATGAAGGCTTTAAGGACTACGCACAAAAATGGAGAGACTTGGCCGGAAGAGTTCAAACTCCTCTATTTGAAAGAGAGTTGGTAGACATGTTTTTGGGCACCTTGTCTGTTCCCTTTTTCAATCACTTAATTGGGAGTTCATCGGTAGGTTTTACTGAACTGATATTGACCGGAGAGAGGGTAAAAGCCGAGATAAAGAGTGGAAAAATTCAAAAAGATGTATCCTCTACTGCTGTAAGGAAGCCATTAATCGGAAAGAAAGAAGTGGTTGATGTGTATCCTCAGAGAAATCAAGATAAGGCTGAATGTTGTCCCATGGTGGGGGCTGTTATGATTCCTAAACCTGCGCCTAATTAGCAAAGAAACAACCAACTGAGAATGGAAAGACCAGTCTGAAAATTCATCAGAATTAATATGACCCTATCTCAAGTACTGCCACATCTGTTAAGATCAAACCTAGTGACTTTGAAAGAAGCTCCAAAGAACCCTAACAAAACCTCTCCTCACTATCATCCCAATGCCCGCTGTGCATACCACTCTGAGAGTCCCGACCATGATACTAATAAATGTTGGGCTCTAAAGAACAAAGTACAAGACCTCCTTGAAGCCAAAGAGATTGAATTCGATGCGCCAGAAAAGCCCAATGTCATTTCCGCCCCTATGCCCAAACATGGCCATAATGCCCATGCTATTGAAGAAGATGTGTTTGTTACTTCAGTTTATGAACTTATGACCCCACTCCTGACTATCAAAAAGAACTTATTGAATGCCAGTGTTTTCCCAGGCTATGATGAAAGCTGTCATTTTTGTTTATCCTCACCAACCAGCTGTCCTTTGTTGAAAGCAGGCGTTCAGTGCCTAATAGATAACAAGGAGATTTTGTTTGAAAAGACTTTTGTTCCACCTGTTTCTATAATGATGTTTCCATTGTGATCATTTCCGACAATTCTTCCAGGGTCTCCACCAAAAGACCCGTTAGAATTACATCAGTTCCAAAAGTAGCTCCTTTGATAATTACAATGGTTGGACCAGTCCCGTATTTGTCAGATAAAACCATATCATGGAATTATGGAGGGGACGTCTACTACCACGGTATCAAGCAAGATTGGCCAGCTGCCGAAGATTCAAGTTCTAAGAAGGATGACTCCAATATCAGTAACATTGCAGGGACTAGCAAGATTACCCGAAGCGGAAGGATATTCTCTCCAGAAATTGCTCCCCCAAAAGCAGTTTCTAGACCCATAATCATTCATGTTGTTGTTGCTCCTCCAAAAGTTATTCCCAGTCCTACAATCATCTCCAACAATACTCCAACTGACAAATCTATTACAATCCATGCTATCACTCCTACTGACATTCCTGCTGCCGATTTAACCGAGACTCGAGGTAAAAGTATTCTGATTGAGCCTTCCCGGACGAAGGCACAATCATTGGCTATCCCTGAGACCTCTCAGAAAGAGATGGAGGAAATTCTAAAGATCATAAAAAGAAGCGACTACGATGTAGTTGAGAAACTGGGGCAAACTCCATCCAAAATTCCCATGCTGGCTTTACTACTATGTTCCGAGGCGCATGCAAAAGCCTTGGTAAAATTCCTGAAAACTGCCCATGTACCCCAAGAAACATCTGTCGATCAGTTCCAAGATTGCATAGCTAGCTTGACTGCAGATAATGGATTAGGTTTTTCAGATGCTAATTTAACGCCAAGAGGAAGGAAGCATAATGAGGCATTGCATGTCTCAGTGGAATGCAGTGGGAACAACCTTGGCTCATGTCTTGGTGGACACTGACTCATCTTTGAATGTATTGCCTAAAAAGGCTCTTGATAGGCTTGCTTGTGAAGGATTGACATTGAAACCAAGCAACATAGTAGTGAGAGCTTTTGATGGCTCAAAAAGGATGGTGCATGGGGAAGTGGATATCCCCATAAAGGTTGGAACCCAGACATTTGATTCAACTTTTTATGTAATGGATATTCGCCCTTCATATTCCTTCTTGCTAGGCCGACCATGGATTCACAATGCTGGCGTTGTTACTTCTACGTTACACCAAATGCTTAAGTATCCGATTCAAGGGAAGATTATCACCGTTCATGGAGAAGAAGAGTATATGATCAGCCATCTCAATTCCTTCAGATATGTGGAGTTAGATGGTGAATTTATTGAAACTCTATTCCAACACTTTGAAGAAGTCCCACAAGATGTGGCAGTAACCAGGGTTGTTCCCAAGATCACAATACCTCCACTCAAGATGTCATATTTGAAGGATGCGAAAGCAATAATAGAAGAATGTGGGTGCACTATTTGGGGATAACTCCCAGATATCCATACAAGTCTGACAAGTTTGGCCTGGGTTTCACTTCAGGTGCTCAGAAGATTGTACATCACACTCGTGCCGGAGGACCACCCCTAAAGATCAGCAACCGTGAAGTCAATGCGGTAGAGGATAATGAAGAGGGCTGCAACCTGGAGGATTGTATCTTCCCAACTGTCAGTGGAGGGCTCAGCAACTAGGAGGCTAGAGATTTTGTCTCGATCACTTTTATCCCACAGTAAGTTGTCTTTACATTTTGTTGGATCTGTAATATTAAAACAATTCAAACTCTTAAAACCTTGTGTCTTACCCGAGGCACGATGGTCCATTTGTAAGGGTTATTATCTCATTTCTATATAACATCAATGAATCATGGACGTTTTGCATACAAACTTTGTGCTTATTGTTTTTCTTTTTTCATTTTCATTTCTTTCAAAGATAGTTATACCCTTACACACACTCACACTCATGATGCAGGTCTACATCCATTCGGGATCCCATGGATAACGATTCTTCTATGGCCTTCTGTGACTCTGAAAATCTAATCTACCAAGCCGGAGATGAAGGTGAGGAAGATTGGGAAGTACCAGGGGAACTTGCCAGATTATTACAACAAGAAGAGAGAATCATTCAACCCCACGAGGAACCGGTGGACACCATCAATCTAGGTACCGAGGAAGACATAAGAGAGGTCAAGGTGGGTGCCAATATGGAACCCAATGTCAAGGAACGGTTGATTCCGTTGTTACACGAGTATGTTGAGGTCTTTGACTGTTCGTATGAAGACATGCCAGGACTTGATGCATATATTGTGGTACATCGTCTACCTACAAAAGAGGATTGTCCACCAGTAAAGCAAAAAGTTAGTCGTATGCGACCTGACATGTCAGAGAAGATTAAATCAGAAGTCATGAAACAATTTAATGCTGGATTCTTGGCCGTCACCTCCTATCCGCAATGGGTTTTCAATGTTGTTCCCGTGCCCAAAAAAGACGGCAAAGTATGAATGTGTGTGGACTACAGAGATTTGAATAGGGCAAGCGCTAAGGATGATTGCCCACTCCCCCATATTGATATTCTAGTTGACAATACGACACAACACAAAGTGTTTTCCTTCATGGACGGTTTCTCAGGCTACAACCAAATCAAAATGGCGCCTGAGGACATGGAGAAGACAACCTTTGTCACACAATGGGGCACATTCTACTACAAGTTTATGCCATTTGGACTGAAGAATGCTGGGGCAACCTATCAGTGTGCCATGGTCGCTCTATTTCACGACATGATACATCACAGAATAGAGGTCTATGTGGACGACATGATAGCTAGATCTCAAATAGAAGAAGAGCATCTTGATCATTTACAGAAACTGTTTGAGAGGCTGAAGAAATACAAGCTGAGGTTGAACCCAAATAAGTGCATATTTGGGGTGAAGTCTGGTAAGCTCTTAGGCTTTGTTGTTAGCAATAAAGGTATTGAATTAGATCCTGCCAAAGTGAAAGCGATACAAGAGATGCCTGCTCCTCGTACTGAAAAGGAAGTCAGAGGATTCTTGGGACGTTTGAACTACATTTCCAGATTCATTTCTCACCTAACAGCTACTTGTGAACCAATCTTCAAACTACTGAAGAAAGATCAGGTAGTCAAATGGAATGATGAGTGCCAAATTTCTTTTAAAAAAGTCAAAGAGTATCTACAAGAGCCTCCTGTTTTAATGCCACCATTCGAGGGAAGACCATTGATCATGTATCTGACCATTTTGGAAAATTCAATGGGGTGTGTGCTGGGGCAGCATGACAAGTATGGCCGAAAAAAGCATGCAATTTATTACCTGAGCAAAAAGTTTACCGACTATGAAACAAGATATTCACTGCTCGAGAAAACTTGCTGCGCTCTGGCATGGGCTACTCGCCGTCTAAGACAGTATATACTGACCCATACTACCTTGTTGATATCTAAAATGGATCCAATAAAATACATCTTCGAGAAACCTGCTCTCTCTAGGAGAATAGCGAGATGGCAGATGATCCTAACAAAATATGACATACAATATACTGCCCAGAAAGCTATAAAGGGCAGTATACTAGCTGATCACCTTGCTCACCAAGCTGTATGTTGTACCCCAAAAATTTCCCTCTCATTTTATCAACATTTTCTCATCACAAGACTCTTGGAGCTCAAGATCAAGTTAGGGTTTGCTCTGCTCAAGGCCCCTCCTTGCACTGTTGACCCAAATTAGGGTTTGAGTTTGCACATGGATGTTTTGACCTAAAATTCCCAAAGGGACTTTCATGCTTCATTTTGGACTCACAAGTTTATCCATACCAAGTTTCAAGCCTTGATTCCAATCTTTGCCCAGTCAATTGGACAGTTGACCTAAAAATCAACTATATTGGGGAAGAAGTCAACTGTGGCCAATTGACAGTCAAACCTCATGAATTTTGACCCACATCAACATAATGAACTCACATGAACCATTTGGTCAAGTTTGGATCACAATTCCACAAGAAATTTGATCAGATCATCAAAAGGGCAAAATGGTCATTTTTAGGGTTCTGACTGCACAAAGGCAATTTTTGACTGTTTGACCTAACCAATGGCAAACCAAGATCACATATGGACTCAAGGACTCAATGGCATTGTCTTGACCCATTCAACAAGTTCAAAAGATCTCAAATGCATAGGATTGACAAATGAATTTTTCAGTCAACTGATTAAAATTTGACTGTATACTGAAAAGTCAAACTTTGACTTTTTGGTCAAAATCAAGTGCCAAGGTTCATTTTTCATCAAGACATGTCAAGTTATGAAACTTGTTCATCAAGAAACCCAAAATTGCAAATTAGGGTTTAAAATGAAGAAATTTCATAACTTAGAAATTTTCTAAGTTATGAAATTTCCTTATTTTTTCCTAACTCTGTCCCATTTTTTCACCAAGATGAAAATGGATTCAAACAAAACTTAAAACATGAAAGTTGTAGTCCATTACAAAATCTACAACTTTTATTCACAAAGTTTTCTCAAAGGAAGCTTGTATCTCAAGTTAGGATTTTTGGAACAAGGGTATACAACATTTTTAACTTAGAGAAATTTTGTCCTATTCTAGGCAGGATTTTTGTCCAACTTCTTGGCCATTTTTCACATGGTTCCACTTGGAGTTTCAATTTGCATTACAAAGATGTATTGTAGTACATATTCAAAGCTTCCCAAATTGTCCAAGAACTTCTCAAACACCCTTGTGGTTAGAGAGAATCGAATTTGCAAAGTTGGCCAAAACTCACTTTTGTTCATGGCCAAAGCATGTTCATAACAATTGCATTTTTCAAATCAGCATGGTTTATGCTAGCTTGCAGGCCTCTAAACCTCTTCAAACTCAATAATTAAATGCCTAACCATTGTGTTAAGGTGTTATTTTATTCATTTGGACAATACATGTTAAACTAACCCTTATTTGGAAAAAGCAAATTTGCCATTTTGGAAAAGTAATACTTTATGTCAAAACATGATCTTTGAGCATAGGGGGGCCATATCTCTGAAGCCAAATCAAATCTATATTGCAAGTCTCACGGGCAAGATATGCAGCATAGATATAGAGGGTACACATGCCTGCATTGTGACTTACACTTCTTTGCTTCACTTTGAAGAAACATTGCAAAAACACTCCAACCTTCACTTCCTGCAAACCAGAGCCAAAACAAACCTTGTGAACATTTTCCATACATCAAGCCAAGCCTAAAACACGATTCAACCACCCTTCATACCTTCTAATACACCAAAACACCACCTTGGTGCAAAAACATGGCATCTGCTGCAGATTGAGGTACACAACTCAATCCACTCGTGCACTTTGGCTAAAAACCTTTCAAGCACCTTCCATACCATCCACTGAAACTATTCCAAGCCCTAAACACAAGATGTAACTCCCCTAACCTCAGTTTCCATTTTCATTTTTCAGTTTTGCAGGTGAACTTCCATAGCACGATACAGAGTGATTCAAAGCAAGCTAGGTGTTGGAGAAGCTTCCTTGGACTTCAGCCAAGCTATACAGAAGCTCAAACTCCATTGAAGTTGGCCACATTGCTGTACACGATTCAAGCTGAAACAGGTAAAACCATGGACTTCTATCTCTCAATCTAGGAAGAGTTAAGCTTAGGTTTGTGAATGAAACATGTTCTACTCATAGCCCTGAAGCTATACATGTGGTCACTTTTCATTTATATTAAGCATGCTGTGAGAATTTTAGCCATGAACATTTGAAAAAAACTAGGTCAGAAATTGGGGGTGATGAAATTCTCCTTGGTTTCTTAGAGTTAGGTCAAGTTTTTTACATGTTTGGAATTGTGGTTTGATGCTCTACATTGTTTGTGTTATGAGTTTTGGCTAAAAATCAAAGAATCAGGAGTTTGTATTTTGAACAAGGAAGCGCGCGTTTGGACAAAGCTGAAGGTTGAAGATGACTGGCTTGGGCTGGGCCTGAGTCAGTCTGGCTTTTTGCACCCCTTTTTCCCATTTGCACCCCCTGGCCCATTATGTGAAATACTTGTTATTTTTGCATTTTTTCTTTTTGATTCTGACTTAATATTTTTTGTTCAAGCATAAAAAACACCAAAAATATTTTTCCACATTTTTTTACATTTATTTGGCATTTATTTACTTTATTGAACATATATATGTGAATAAATATATTTCCTTTTCATTTTAAAACCCTAAAAATAATACAAAAATATTTATTTTTCAGTTATTATTTTTTATTTACATTTTTGAAAACATTTTCTAAAATGTACATTTTTGTAAATAATTAATATTTTATTTTTTGTACATATTTAGCATATTAAATATATATAATATATACTTATACATATTTTATTAAATATTTAGGGCAAAAATACAAAAATAATACCTTTTATTTTTTATTTAATATTTGACATCAAAAATACTTTTTCTATAATATACTTCCTTTTTATTTATTTTTTGTATAAATTAATATACCTTGTACATAATTAATAAATAAATGCCATTTATTCAAAAATTAGGGTTTTGCCCTAAACAACAAAAATAACCAAAAAATGACTTTTTCTTATTTTGTCTATACTTCAAACATGAAAACCTTTTTACATACATAACAAAAATCATTTTTATGCATAATACATTTTGTATATTTATTGTACTCACTTAAATATTGTACAATTAAATATTTATATCCTATACTTTCGATATGGTTGTAATAACTTAGATTTTATTTCCTTGTCAAATATCCCCCAAATTCAAACTTGTATCCCCATCCCCATAATCATGTTGTAATAATTTAGGACTTTAAATTCTCGCACATTTAAAAGTTTCCAAATTATGCCATGATAGACCTAGGGTTTGTATGCAAAATCAATCAACAAATAGCTTGACCTAATTCAAGATAAACATGCATGAAAAACAAACACAATGCACACTCACACCCCTAGGGTTACTCCACTTGTTGCCTTCAAAAATGGGCCATGTTTGCATGTCAAGCACTTTGGCATAACAAAAGCAAAACAAAAACAAACAAAATGATCATAGTCCCTCGATGATGCTATCTTGTTGCCTAAACAAAATGATCACAGTCCCTCAAGAAAATTGCCAAAATACTTGACACTATTGCATTCATGGCCTAAACAATGACCCGCGCCCGTCCCGTTAACATCCTAACACAAGGTTGTTCACCAAATAAAATGGTGAAACGACACTGTTAAAAGGGTTAAAAACATAAGGAAAGATCTTTGAGTAAAAAAATAGGGTAGACAACTCTTAGTTACTTGATCAAACTTGCAAAGAAAACATCCTTGCTACTTTTCAAAAACACACCTCACAACACAACTTTCAAAAACATTGAAACATCTTTTCAAAAAGACAAACACCTTTGTAAAACATTCAAACATGAATTGTTACAAAGGTTTCCTAGACAAGGCATCTTTTTCAAAACATTTTCAAAACCACACACACAAAGCACCATTTCAAACAATTGAAAATGCAAAGCAAGTGATCTAAGCAAGTAACTAAGAGCCCATGGATAACCATTGATAAAAAGGGTGCTAATACCTCCCCTTTCTATAATCTACTCCCCGAACCCACGAAAACATCTCAAAGGTTTTTCCTGTGCTTTTTAACCTTTCCTTAGGATAAAATAAAAAGTCGGTGGCGACTCTTGCTCAACCGAAACATTTGCGAAAACAAATGCAAAACCCAAGTCAGTTCTCCCATCGTATCACAGAACTGACGACTCTGCTGGGGATATTTCAAAAAGTGGGGTTACCTTAGGGTTTTAGATCACCTTTACATGCTTACTTTTTTTGCTTTGATTGCTTTACTTTTTGGGTTCCTTGTTTGGGTTTGTTTAATCCTACACCCGGATTTGGGGGCACCTTTTTAGGTAAATAGCAATAAACTGTGAGGGAACTGTGCAGGGTATACCGACATGGTTGAAGCAGTAGCTATGTTAGTGTGACATATTTGTGAGTACCGGTAGCCCTTGAGTAGTCAAGGAGGATACGGGGCCGCTGAGTGATGTCATGAAGCACTAACGAACTCTAGAACCTTACTTGACCATCTTAGCCTTTTTAGGGGTAGTGAGATGACCGACTTTGGTGCAGTCCGAAGTTGGTAGATACTCGATACTACACTCATTGAGGATTGTTTTCTTGGAATATTTTGGTCGCCAGTTAAGTGGCTAAACCAAAACAATGAACACAGAAAATAATCCAGTGATATTGAGCTCCTTTAGAACCCGATTTCTATTTTAGGACAGGATGAGCCAACTAACTTCAAGAGGGTACTTACCTATGAACCCCATGCAAGCCTAAACCTAAGGACTTGTTTGCTTTGTGTGAATATGATTACCTGTATATACACTTACTTGCTTTTGCATACATGTACATAACATCATAACATCATACCATAGCATTTACAATAACCATTTCAAGGATCTCGAGGGTCTTTTGATGCAGGGTCATATTGAACCAGACGTCTACCAAAGGGTAAGAGGTTTCATTTTCCTTTAAACAAACGCCGCCAAAGATCAAGTACAACAACTTGAATCAGGGGCTATGACCCACTTGACATGGTGAGCTTGATTCTCTTGGAAAGACATCCAACGATACGAAGTTCTCCAGTCAAAGATGTTGATTAAAATTCAATCTCTAACATTTTCTTGTGTTTACCCCGCGAGATTCTTGAAAACATGCATCCACATATCATGCATTGCATTATAATAGGTTTCTCCCATACATGTCTCCTTATCTTCCTACTGTTTATTTCAGTAAGATGGATATGGAACAAACGGTGAAAGATCTCCAAGCTCAAAACGCTCAATTCCAACAAATGTTTCTGGCTATGGGTAAAGGGCAAGAGGATCTGAAAGCTCTCCTTCTCAAAGACAAGAAGAAGAAGTCCAAGAAGGCAGCGAGCATCCTGAACTTGAGAAGAAGACCTAAAACCCTAGACCTTTCGACTCCATCCAACATAGGGGATAGTCTTGAAGAAGACCACAATCTAGAGATTAATGAAGTTGAAGCTGACTACTCCGAGGAACAATATCCTCCCACTGATGACAAGTACAAACAGTTGGAGGATCGCCTCAATGCTATGGAGATTCAACAAATACCTGGCTTGGATTTAGGAGACATGGGTTTAGTTTCTGGATTGGTCATCCCGCCAAAGTTCAAGGTCCCTACCTTTTCCATGTACGATGGAGTCTCTTGCCCTAAGATGCACTTAAAATCTTATGGCCGCAAGATTCAACCATACACAACTGATCCAAAGCTTTGGATCCATTTCTTCCAAGAAAGCCTGGTAGGGGCTCAACTCGAGTGGTTCTATCAATTAGAGAGTTCCCGCATCCACACCTGGGAAGATCTAGCTGTTGCTTTTTACAAACAGTATCAATACAATGCTGATCTTGCACCAACTCGTGTACAATTACAGAACATGACCATGGGTTCCAACGAGAGCTTCAAAGGATACGCCCAAAAGTGGAGAGATCTGGCTGGTAGGGTGCAACCTCCTTTAACTGACAGGGAGTTGATTGACATCTCCATGGGAACTTTGACAGGGCCTTTCTTCAATTACTTAATTGGAAGCTCCTCAGCCGGGTTCACCGAGCTAATACTGACCGGCGAAAGGGTCGAAGCTGGCATCAAAAGTGGGAAGATTCAAGGAGCTACTCCCTCTGATGCTCAAAAAATTCCCCACAATGGGAAGAAAGAGTCCAATGCAGTGACTGGTCAAAAGAGTCGTCATGACCAACACGTAGGAGCAATCTTGATCTCTAATCCTACGCCTGCTCAACAAAGACATGGGCATCAGCGTAAGGAGGTAGCACCTAAAATACAATTCACCAAGATCAACATGTCACTGGGTCAAGCCCTACAACGCATGTTGCAGGCAGAGCTGATTACATTGAAGGCTCCCCTCCGGAACCCAAATACTTCTTCTCCTACCCATCATCCCAATGAAAAGTGTGCATACCACTCTGACCGTCCGGGACATGACACAAACAACTGTTGGGCTCTGAAGAACAAGGTCCAAGACATGATCGATGCCAAGGAGGTCGAGTTTGACCCTCCGGAGACTCCAAACGTGATCACTGCTCCTAAGCCAAATCATTGAGAATGTCTTTGTTTCATTTGAATTTTCAAGTTGTAATCTCTTTGTTATTCAAACAATTATCTATTAATGTCAAACTTTGTTTCATTAATGCATTGCATATGTTTGTCTTGATTTGGTCCACTCATTTTCATTACACTTGAACTATGCTTTCTACTATTCTTATGCTATTTAACTCTTGATAAAAAGCTACAAGCCTTTAGAGGGAGGATGACGAAACAATACCATAATCTCATACAGTATGCTTTTGAACAGACCTTGCTGATGATGTACAGGCATTTCTTTCAAATCCCAAACACTGGAGTTATAAGGAAGATAATCCCTAGTCAACCCCTTCGAGCCAAAGAAGTAGGAGTTTTCTGTTCTAAACAAATTAAAACCTTTGATTTAAACCTGGGGCAGGGTAGTCTCTCAGTTAATTCAAAAAAAAAAAGATGCGCATTGAAGTCGCAAAACTCTCAGTTCATAATATAACGAACGACATCAAAAGAGTTCCTTTGGAATCAAAAGACAGTGATGGTTCCTTATCTCATAGGCAGTCATTATCTCTCAAAAGTGAAAAGCCCACTGAGCTAAAACCTACAAAGGAGGCTTAAGAAAGCTGGGGCATCCCGCTGACTGTGATCTCGAAAACAGGAACAGTCAGGCAAAAGTTAGGGATAACAAATCAAAAGAACGAGGTCATTACAAATCCTCAAACAACATGAAAAACGTTGCAAAAAATGATGGCTGCCTTCCCATAAAATTTAATTGGTGAACCATCACCCACAAGTCGTTCCAAACTCGAATAGAGTTCGACGCACAATTAACTGAGTTTAGGATTGAAGAACATCACGGAGAGCGGGTGGGTACAAATATACTTTGAGCCTTTATCCTTTGTTTCTTAAACCGTGAACCAAGCCACGTTACAACCCTTCAAAAGTCCTAATTGAAGCATGGGTTAATTCGAAAGCATACTGTTACAAAAGGTATCCTGACTCCTGTAAGGCTTTGCCCTAAATCTTGTGTTGAATTTGTCTTATAAAAAGTTTTCTGCTAAAAAACGCATTTTTCAAAACTTCGAGACAAGCATAAACTTTGCATTATTTGAATATCGTTGTTTGCACATGGTTATTTGTTTGACAGCGAAGAAATTCATACAGCGAATGTTCAGAGGAACGAAAGCCCTCTCAGTGAGAAAAATCACTTCAAAAAGGATGACACTTCCATTGACAAATCTCCTGTCAACAAGGGGGCATGACATGTCACTATCCAGCACACCTGGGGCAGTCCAGTCAAGGTTTCAACAGATCTTTCAAAGTTCAGTTAACCTGGGGCAGTCCAGTCAAGATTTCAACAAATCTTTCTAAGTTCAGTTAACCTGGGGCAGTCCAGTCAAGATTTCAACAAATCTTTCCAAGTTTAGTTAACCTGGGGCAGTCCAGTCAAGATTTCAACAAATCTTTCCAAGTTTTAGTTAACCTGGGGCAAGTCTCCGTCACTTCGGGCATTTAAACGTCAATCTCATCAAAGGGTTACGTGTAGTCCAAGTGTCCTGACAATATCACAAGCATCTTATACTAGGGGCAAAGATCATCACCTTCCGAGTTTCCTTCTAGAGACAGTTCAGATGTGACCCAGATATGGCGACATTCTGATACTTATTCCAGATTTCCTTCTAGAGACAGTTCAGATGTGACCCAGACATGGCGGCATTCTGATACTTATTCCAGATTTCCTTCTAGAGACAGTTCAGATGTGACCCAGATATGGCGACATTCTGATACTTATTCCAGATTTCCTTCTAGAGACAGTTCAGATGTGACCCAGACATGGCGACGTTCTAATACTTATTCCAGATTTCCTTCTAGAGATAGTTCAAATGTGACCCAGACATGGCGACATTCTGATACTTATTCCAGATTTCCTTCTAGCGACAGTTCAGATGTGACCCGGATATGGCGACATTCTGATACTTATTCCATATTTCCTTCTAGAGACAGTTCAGATGTGACCCAGATATGGCGACATTCTGATACTTATTCCAGATTTCCTTCTAGAGACAGTTTAGATGTGGCCCAGAGATGGCGACATTCTGATACTTATTCCAGATTTCCTTCTAGAGACAGTTCAGATGTGACCCAGATATGGCGACATTCTGATACTTATTCCAGATTTCCTTCTAGAGACAGTTCAGATGTGACCCAGATATGGCGACATTCTGATACTTATTCCAGATTTCCTTCTAGAGACAGTTCAAATGTGACCCAGATATGGAGACATTCTGATACTTATTCCAGATTTCCTTTTAGAGACAGTTCAGATGTGACCCAGATATGGCGATATTCTGATACTTATTCCAGATTTCCTTCTAGAGACAGTTCAGATGTGACCCCGATATGGCGACATTCTGATACTTATTCCAGATTTCCTTCTAGAGACAGTTCAGATGTGACCTAGATATGGCGACATTCTGATACTTATTCCAGATCTCAATCCCAGTTACAATTTCAGATACACTCCAAACACGGAAGTCATGCTTCTACTTATATAGATCTCAATCCCAGTTACAGTTTCAGATACACTCCAAACACGGAAGTCATCCTCCTACTCATACAAATCTCAAATTCCAAGATACAATCAAGATATGCTCCAAACACGGTTGCCATTCTGTCACTCATTTAGAATTTATCCTCAACCCATAGATGCTCCAAAGGCCGACACCTTCCTGCTTCTCAACATACAATTTAACTTCCTGATGTTCCTGACAGAATGAAGATTCTCATTCTCAAAGTGGCATACAACCTAAAACTCCTGAACTTCTTCCAGACAGGAATAAGCTTTCCAGAATCCCGAGTTTTACTCTCCGACAGGATAGCTACTTTTCAACAGTATGGCTATTCCCCATAGAATTCTTAATTCCCCAAGCAGAATGAAGACTCTCATTCTCAGTTCCTCACATGATATTCAGATATTCCCCAGTGAAGATCTCCTAAAGACAGGAATCCCCAGTAGATTGGCATACAACCCAAGCTCCTGATTCCCCAACAGTGGTTCCAGGACTTCTCATTTCCAACAATCCCCTGCAGCAGTCAAGGATTTACTTTCCCCAGCAGCATTCAAAGATTTCATTATCCAGGATTCGTCTTCCTCAGCAAGACAGCTACTCAACTTACATGCGCATCCATCACATTCATATCATAAACATTGATGAAGTATGATTCATTGCATCATACATTTCATGCAACATAACTTTGTGTTTCAGCTAATATTTTACCCTTTTCAGGATAAGATTGATAAGCTCAGACTTTTGAAAATAGTTTACGGGTTCTCCAGATACGGATGTTAATCTATTGCTTGTTCAGATTCAAGACTTCTGAAAACAGTTTATGGGTTCTCCAGATACGGATGTTAACCTATCGCTTGTTCAGATCCAAGACCTCTGAAAACAGTTTACGGGTTCTCCAGATACGGATGTTAATCTATCGCTTGTTCAAATTCAAGACTTCTGAAAACAGTTTACGAATTCTCCAAACACGGATGTTAACCTATCGCTTGTTCAGATCCAAGACCTCTGAAAACAGTTTACGGGTTCTCCAGATACGGATGTTAATCTATCGCTTGTTCAGATTTAAGACTTCTGAAAACAGTTTACGGATTCTCCAAACACGGATGTTAATCTATCGCTTGTTTAAGATTCAACTTCTGAAAACAGTTTACAGATGATTCCAAACATGGATGTCAATTCATTGCTTATTCAGATCCCCAGTTCAGAGATGTTCCAAACATGGATACCTTTATGATACTCACCCACTCACCAACGACATACAATTCAACAAACATTCTTGGATGGCATCTACAAGCCCATCTCCAACAAGATACAATCAACTTCAGATGGCATCTATAAGCCCATCCTCCTACCAACAATTTCCAGATGGCATATCTAAGCCCATCCCCCCCGACAAGATTCGGTCATATCTCTAGATGGCATCTCTAAGCCAATCTCCAGCAAGATTCCACCATCTCCAAATGGCATATTTAAGCCCATTCCCACACCTATGTTTTGACGAGTGCAAATTTACGGGCACTCTAGTGTCCAATCTCCTTTTACCTTCGAGACACGAAAGGCAAACTTGCCAATCTAACTCTTTAGGTTCAAGAAGATTGAACAGGGGCAACTGTTGTACCCCAAAATTTGCCCTCTCATTTTATCAACATTTTCTCATCACAAGACTCTTGGAGCTCAAGATCAAGTTAGGGTTTGCTCTGCTCAAGGCACCTCCTTGCACTGTTGACCCAAATTAGGATTTGAGTTTGCACAGGGATGTTTTGACCTAAAATTCCCAAAGTGACTTTCATGCTTCATGTTGGACTCACAAGTTTATCCATACCAAGTTTCAAGCCTTGATTCCAATCTTTGCCCAGTCAATTGGACAGTTGACCTAGAAATCAACTGTATTGGGGAAGAAGTCAACTGTGGCCAATTGACAGTCAAACCTTATAAATTTCGACCCACATAAACATAATGAACTCACATGAACCATTTGGTCAAGTTTGGATCACAATTCCACAAGAAATTTGATCAGATCATCAAAAGGGCAAAATGGTCATTTTTAGGGTTCTGACTGCACAAATGCAATTTTTGACTGTTTGACCTAACCAATGGCAAACCAAGCTCACATATGGACTCAAGGAATAAATGGCATTGTCTTGACCCATTCAACAAGTTCAAAAGATCTCAAATGCATAGGATTGACAGATGAATTTTTCAGTCAACTGATCAAAATTTGACTGTATACTGAAAAGTCAAACTTTGACTTTTTGGTCAAAATCAAGTGCCAAGGTTCATTTTTCATCAAGACATGTCAAGTTATGAAACTTGTTCATCAAGAAACCCAAAATTGCAAATTAGGGTTTAAAATGAAGAAATTTCATAACTTAGAAATTTTCTAAGTTATGAAATTTCCTTATTTTTTCCTAACTTTGTCCCATTTTTTCACCAAGACGCAAATGGATTCAAACAAAACTTAAAACATGAAAGTTGTAGTCCATTACAAAATCTACAACTTTTAATCACAAAGTTTTCTCAAATGAAGCTTGTATGTCAAGTTAGGATTTTTGGAACAAGGGTACAAAACATTTTTAACTTAGAGAAATTTTGCCCTATTCTAGGCAGGATTTTTGTCCAACTTCTTGGCCATTTTTCACATGGTTCCACTTGGAGTTTAAATTTTCATTACAAAGATGGATTGTAGCACACATTCCAATCTTTCCAAATTGTCCAAGAACTTCTCAAACACCCTTGTGGTTAGAGAGAATCGAATTTGCAAAGTTGGCCAAAACTCACTTTTGTTCATGGCCAAAGCATGTTCATAACAATTGCATTTTTCAAATCAGCATGGTTTATGCTAGCTTGCAGGCCTCTAAACCTCTTCACACTCAATAATTCAATGCCTAACCATTGTGTTAATGTGTTATTTTATTCATTTGGACAATACATGTTAAACTAACCCTTATTTGGAAAAAAGCAAATTTGCCATTTTGGAAAAGTAATACTTTATGTCAAAACATGATCTTTGAGCATAGGGGGGCCATATCTCTGAAGCCAAATCAAATCTATATTGCAAGTATCAAGGGAAAGATATGCAACATAGATATAAAGGGTACACAGACCTGCATTGGGACTTACACTTCTTTGCTTCACTTTGAATAAACATTGCAAAAACACTCCAACCTTCACTTCCTGCAAACCAGAGCCAAAACAAACCTTGTGAACATTTTCCATACATCAAGCCAAGCCTAAAACACGATTCAACCACCCTTTATACCTCCTAATACACCAAAACACCACCTTGCTGCAAAAACAGGGCATCTGCTGCAGATTGAAGTCCACAACTCAATCCACTCGTGCACTTTGGCTAAAAACCTTTCAAGCACCTTCCATACCATCCACTGAAACTATTCCAAGCCTTAAACACAAGTTGTAACTCCCCTAACCTCAGTTGCCATTTTCATTTTTCAGTTTTGCAGGTGAACTTCCATAGCACGATACAGAGTGATTCAAAGCAAGCTAGGTGTTGGAGAAGCTTCCTTGGACTTCAGGCAAGCTATACAGAAGCTCAAACTCCATTGAAGTTTGCCACATTGCTGTACACGATTCAAGATGAAACAGGTAAAACCATGGACTTCTATCTCTCAATCTAGGAAGAGTTAAGCTTAGGTTTGTGAATGAAACATGTTCTACTCATAGCCCTGAAGCCATACATGTGGTCACTTTTCATTTATATTAAGCATGCTGTGAGAATTTTAGCCATGAACATTTGAAAAAAACTAGGTCAGAAATTGGGGGTGATGAAATTCTCCTTGGTTTCTTAGAGTTAGGTCAAGTTTTTTACATGTTTGGAATCGTGGTTTGATGCTCTACATTGTTTGTGTTATGAGTTTTGGCTAAAAATCAAAGAATAAGGAGTTTGTATTTTGAACAAGGAAGCGCGCGTTTGGACAAAGCTGAAGGTTGAAGATGACTGGCTTGGGCTGGGCCTGAGTCAGTCTGGCTTTTTGCACCCCTTTTTCCCATTTGCACCCCCTGGCCCATTATGTGAAATACTTGTTATTTTTGCATTTTTTCTTTTTGATTCTGACTTAATATTTTTTGTTCAAGCATAAAAAACACCAAAAATATTTTTCTACATTTTTTTACATTTATTTGGCATTTATTTACTTTATTGAACATATATATGTGAATAAATATATTTCCTTTTCATTTTAAAACCCTAAAAATAATACAAAAATATTTATTTTTCAGTTATTATTTTTTATTTACATTTTTGAAAACATTTTCTAAAATGTACATTTTTGTAAATAATTAATATTTTATTTTTTGTACATATTTAGCATATTAAGTATATATAATATATACTTATACATATTTTATTAAATATTTAGGGCAAAAATACAAAAATAATACCTTTTATTTTTTATTTAATATTTGACATCAAAAATACTTTTTCTACAATATACTTCCTTTTTATTTATTTTTTGTATAAATTAATATACCTTGTACATAATTAATAAATAAATGCCATTTATTCAAAAATTAGGGTTTTGCCCTAAACAACAAAAATAACCAAAAAATGACTTTTTCTTATTTTGTCTATACTTCAAACATGAAAACCTTTTTACATACATAACAAAAATCATTTTTATGCATAATACATTTTGTATATTTATTGTATTCACTTAAATATTGTACAATTAAATATTTGTATCCTATACTTTCGATATGGTTGTAATAACTTAGATTTTATTTCCTTGTCAAATATCCCCCAAATTCAAACTTGTATCCCCATCCCCATAATCATGTTGTAATAATTTAGGACTTTAAATTCTCGCACATTTAAAAGTTTCCAAATTATGCCATGATAGACCTAGGGTTTGTATGCAAAATCAATCAACAAATAGCTTGACCTAATTCAAGATAAACATGCATGAAAAACAAACACAATGCACACTCACACCCCTAGGGTTACTCCACTTGTTGCCTTCAAAAACGGGCCATGTTTGCATGTCAAGTACTTTGGAAAAACAAAAGCAAAACAAAAACAAACAAAATGATCATAGTCCCTCGATGACGCTATCTTGTTGCCTAAACAAAATGATCATAGTCCCTCAAGAAAATTGCCAAAATACTTGACACTATTGCATTCATGGCCTAAACGATGACCCGCGCCCGTCCCATTAACATCCTAACACAAGGTTGTTCACCAAATACAATGGTGAAACAACACTGTTAAAAGGGTTAAAAACATAAGGAAAGATCTTTGAGTAAAAAAATAGGGTAGACAACTCTTAGTTACTTGATCAAACTTGCAAAGAAAACATCCTTGCTACTTTTCAAAAACACACCTCACAACACAACTTTCAAAAACATTGAAACATCTTTTCAAAAAGACAAACACCTTTGTAAAACATTCAAACATGAATTGTTACAAAGGTTGCCTAGACAAGGCATCTTTTTCAAAACATTTTCAAAACCACACACACAAAGCACCATTTCAAACAATTGAAAATGCAAAGTAAGTGATCTAAGAAAGTAACTAAGAGCCCATGGATAACCATGGATAGAAAGGGTGCTAATACCTTCCCTTTCTATAATCTACTCCCCGAACCCACGAAAACATCTCAAAGGTTTTTCCTGTGCTTTTTAACCTTTCCTTAGGATAAAATAAAAAGTCGGTGGCGACTCTTGCTCAACCGAAACATTTGCGAAAACAAACGCAAAACCCAAGTCAGTTCTCCCACTGTATCACACTGTGGAAGACTACCAGTCCATGAAGTTTGAATTCCCGGATGAAGACATCATAATGGTAAACAACTATGAAGAATTCAGGCCATATGACAGACCTGAACAAGGATCCCAATGGACCCTGGTTTTTGATGGGGCATATAACGCACTCGGCAATGGTATTAGTGCAATACTCATATTTCCTGAAGGGTGTCATACTCCATTTACTGCAAGACTCTGCTTCAATTGTACAAATAACATGCCGGAATACGAAGCGTGCATCTTTGGTCTCAAAGCTGCCATAGACTTGGGGATCAAATCGTTGAATGTATTCGAAGATTCAACTTTGGTTATCAGCCAGATCAAAGGGGAATGGGACACCAAACACCCTAACCTTATCCTTTACAAAGAACATGTTTTGACATTGCTCCCACATTTTGAGAAGATTACCTTCGAGCATTTCCCGCGATAAGAAAATCAGCTAGCAGACGCACTAGCCACAATGTCATCTATGTTTAAACTTAAATGGGATAACGAGGCTCCCCAGATCACCATTGAACGAAGGGATGAACCAGAACACTGTCACGAGATTACTACTGAAGAAATAGTGGACCAGCCTTGGTTCCACGAAGTCAAGAAGTATCTCGAAACCCAAGAATATCCAGAAGGAACTTCAGTAAACGATAAGAAGTTCTTAAGGAGATTTTTGCTAAGTTCTTCCTTAGTAATGGCATTCTTTACAAACACAACCATGACTTTGTGTTACTTCGGTTCGTGGACAAGGTTGAAGCTGAAAGGATCATGGTTGAGTTGCATGAAGGCACTTTTGGCACCCATTCAATTAGGCATACGATGGCAAAGAAAATCCTACAGGAAGGCTATTATTGGTCTACCATGGAAGCCGATTGCAATCAACACTCTCGAACCCGCCACAAGTGTCACATTTATGCTGACAAGGTGCACGTACCTCCGGTTCCTCTGAATGTCTTGACGGCTCATTGGCCCTTGGCTATGTGGGGGATTAATATGATTGGGGAAATCAAGCCAACAACCTCCAATGGACACTACTTCATCCTAGTGGCCATTGACTATTTTACCAAGTGGGTGGAGGCAGCTTCTTTCGCTTCCGTTACCAAGAATGTTGTCGCCCGATTCATCAAGCAAAATCTCATCTGTTGTTACGATATCCCGAAGAGGATCATTACGGGCAATGGTACAAACTTGAACAATACTATGATCACCGCTTTGTGCGAGCAATTCAAGATCCATCATCACAATTCTTCCCCTTACCGGCCAAAGATTAATGGTGTCGTCGAAGCCGCGAATAAGAACATTAAAAAGATCATACAGAAAATGACAGTCACATACAAAGACTGGCATGAGATGCTACCATTCGCTCTCCACAGATATCGTACTACAGCTCGCACATCAACCGGGGAAACACCCTATTCTCTGGTTTACGGCATGGAAGCTATCTTTCCTATTGAGGTCCAGACCCCCTCTCTGAGAATTACGAAGGATGCAGGGATGAATGAAGACGATTGGATCCAGACTCGACTTGATCAACTAAACTTGATTGATGAGAAGAGGCTTACTGCTGTATGTCATGGTCAAATGTATAAAAAACGGATGATCAAGGCTTTCAACAAAAAGGTCAGACGCCAAGTGTATCAAGTTGGGAATCTGGTGATCAAACGTATCATACTACCGCAAGATGGTCCCAGGGGCAAATGTACTCTTACATACGAAGGACCATTTGTAATCAAAAACATATTCTCTAGTGGCGCAATGATCTTGGCCACCATGGATGGTGACGACCTATTGCACCCTACAAACGTCGACCTAGTCAAAAGATACTACGCATAAGAGACCCGCTAGGTTGACACACCTAGGCAAAACAAGGGCATCCCGGTGAACCAAAAAGGTTCGGGCAAAAATTAGGGATAAAACAAAAAATCTGTACACCCGGTGGACTGAAAACCCGAAAGGGCGGTCCAGGCAAAAGTTAGGAAATTAAAGCGTATGACTATGTCCCGTTAGATCACCTTACGGACAACCTTTGGCTTCAACTGACAAACTCAAAGGTTCTGATCAATTCAATCATCTTCGGACGAGGCAACAAATAGATAAGATGCTCGAAGATACAAAGGCTATAGCAGAATGGGACCCCCATGGGATTATTGCACATAGCTATCTTTTCTTTGCATAAAAATTTTCATTTTGACAACAATATTCTCTTACTAGAATATTTGTCTCATTGTACAAAAATACTTACTCAAAGTCAATACAAAGATATCCCTTTGAAAGTGAAAAACTATATGTTTCTTCTTTACTCTTGAGTTTTGTTTACAAAAACGTCCAACGATTCATTTTTGAACATATGCATTTGAATATAATTACTGTTTATAAATAAATAAAATAAAAATACAATCACTGGTGGCTTTAAAAGGTAGGGAAATCTCTCTATGCTATTTCGATAATCCCCCGCAGTGTGCAGTTCAATCCCTAGCGGTACAAAGCTTCCAGTTATCAAATCCCCAGTAGAAGTCGTCAAATTTCTCCCAATTCCCCAGGCAGGATTTTTCAAGCAGTACACGACATTTCCCTTACAACAAACTTTATCTCTCCAAGCAGAAATTCATCAAAACTTAGACTTCACAACATGAAGACTTACACTACATATCCTCAGCAGTAGTCAGGGATTTATTTTCCCTAAATCCAACAAACAGCGCGATAGATTAGCTCACATATGCACACATTGCATCTATATATCATAAACATTGATAACACAAATGCATTATACCATGCATTTTCATACAACATGACTTTGCATTTTTGCTAACATTTTACCCTTTTTAGGATAAGGTTAACATCTACCATTGACATTGTTCAAAGTTTTCAGATAAAGTTCAGATACGCTCCAAGACACGGATGCCATCCTGATACTCATTCAGATCTTAACTTCTTAGATACAGTTCAGATACGCTCCAGACACGGATGCCATTCTAATACTCATTTAGTTTTCAACTTCCATATACAGTACATATACGCTCCAGACACGGATGCCATTCTTATACTCATTCAGTAATCAGCTTCCAAATACAGTTCAGATACGCTTCAGACGCGGACGTCATTCTGATACTCATTCAAAGTCTCCTTCAGATACAATGCAGATACACTCCAGACACGGATGCCATTCTGATACTCATTCAGACGCAATTCTCAAGATACAGTATAGATATGCTCCAGACACGGATGCCATTCTGATACTCATTCAATAATCAGCTTCCAAATACAGTTCAGATACGCTTCAGACGCAGACGCCATTCTGATACTCATTCAAAGTCTCCTTCAGATACAATGCAGATACGCTCCAAACACGGACGACATTCTGATACTCATTCAGACGCAATTCTCAAGATACAGTACAGATACGCTTCAGACACGGACGCCATTCTGATACTCATTATTTCAGCTTACAAATTACAATTCAACAATCACTCTTGGATGGCATCTACAAGCCCATCTCTAACAACTTTCTATTACCTCTCCAAATGGCATCTTTAAGCCTATTCCCTCTACCATCACATCGCCAAGTGCAAATTTCTGAGCACTCTAGTGTCCAATCGTCTTCCACCTTCGAGTCACGAATGGTAAAACATGCCAATCTAACTCTTCAGGCTTAAGAAGATTGAACATGGGTAGCTGTTGTACCCCAAAATTTGCCTTCTCACTTATTAAGAATTTACTCACAAGATCTCCTTGGGCTCAAGACTCCACTAGGGTTTGATCAGCTCAAGACATCTCCTCAAGCACTGATGACCAAAATTATGGTTTGATTTTTCACAAGGATTTTTGAAATTCCATTGTCCCATGTGACTTTCATGGATCATCATGGATCCCCAATATTAACCATGCCAAGTTTCATGCCTTGAATCACATTTTTGCTCAATCAATTGAGCAGTTGACCTAAAAATCAATTGTATTGGGAAAAAGTCAATTGTAGCCAATTTACATTAAAACTTTATAATTTTTGATCCACATCAAAATTTTAGACTCATTTGTATCATTTGATCAAATTTGGACCATAATTCCTCAAGAAATTTGATCAAATCCCCAAAAGGGCAAAATGGTCAAAATTAGGGTTTTGACTGGGAAAAGGCAATTTATGATTTTTGACCTAGAAAATGGTCAATTGGTTTAAGTAATGATCTCAAAAGTACAATTGCATCATTTTGACCTAATTACATGGTTCAAAACATTGCAAGTCCATTGGATTGACAGATGAATTTTGCAGTCAACTGATCAAAAGTCAACTATATACTAAAATGTCAAACTTTGACTTTTTGGTCAAATTCAAGTGCCAAGGATCACAATTCATCAAAAACATGTCAAAATATGAAACTTATTCATCAAGAAATCAAAAATTCAAGATTTCATTTTGAAAAGTCAAAACTTCTAAACTTAGAAATTTTTCTAAGTGTTGGAAATTTCATATTTTTTCATAACTTTGAGCCAAATTTTCACCATGATGCAAGATGATTCAAAGGAAACTTCCAACATGAAAGTTGTAGATCTCCATTAAATATACAACTTTTCTTCACACAACTCCTTCAAAAAATGCTTGGATCTCAAGTTATAATTTTATGAACATGTGGTCATGAAACTAAATACTTACTGAAATTTTGCCCTAATTTGGTCAGGATTTTAACCTAACTTCATGGAACTTTTTCATATAGTTCCAAGGGTAATATTAAAAATCAATTCAAAGATGGGTTGTAGAGCACATTTAAAGATTTAAAAAATGTCCAATAACTCCTTGAGATCATTCTTTAGGAGGGAGAATCGAAGAGATGAAGTTAGGGTTTTCTCACATGAATTACAAGTCATTTTTGATGAACACAGGAACCAAATCCATGCTAGGCTGCATAGTCCTTGCTTTGAAGGCCTCAAACTTGTTTGTCACTCCATAATTAATGGTTTACACAACTTATTATGCCCTTATCCAAGTGTTTCAAGCTTTGTCCAAATCAATTTTTCATTTTAGGGAGAAAGTAACATATTCATTCTTGTAAAGCAAGCTTTATGCACAAATTCAACTTCTTGAGCTCCCAACTTGTTTTCCTTGATTACACTCCATCCACAAAGTCAGAAGGATTGTGTTTAAAGTAGTTAACAACTCTATGAACCAAGTATAAAGCATTGAAACTTGGTTTCTCAAAAAATCACATGTTATGCATAAACTTGTGATTTTGAATTCTGATCAACTAGAGCATTCCGAACTTGTTGCTTATAAATAGAGTCACTATTTGTGAGCTAAAAAAGGAGCTTTAACACCCTAAAACACTCCCAAATTCCCTCTAGCCAGAAATTGCACAAAAAAATCCATTGATACACAATTCCGACCTTAAACTTGTATCTCTCATTTCCCTCGTGCGTTTTCCCTCAAATTCATTCCTAAAGCTTCCTCATACCAAATACAGACCATCCCTGTTCCTGTTTGCAAACTGGAACTCCATCTTCATCAACTTCCATATCCAAAAACATAGCATTGCAGTTGGACTTCTCCAGGTCATTTCAGCCACTCTCAACTCAAGCAAACCATTGCATTAGCTTCCTAAGACCTCAAGGAAGCTAATCTGATCATCACCATTGCCTGAAACAAGCTCAAACTCCAAACATGATTTCCAGTTTTGAGGTAAGTTTTCTCAACTTGGAACTCTTCATACAGGCATCATCAATAGTTTATTTGTGAATAAAACATGTAGATATCATTGCCCTGAAGCTAACCATGTCCAGAATTTCCATTACTTTTGCTTGAGCTTAGAGAATTTTGAAACTGAAATTTCTGAAATTTTTAGGGTTCAGATTAGGGCCATTAAAATTCATGATTATATTTGATCTATAGTTTTAATACTTTACATTTCTGGAATCGTGAGAAAATTTGCTACAAGTTTCATGTTTATAATTTTTATTTTTGATAAGAAATGAGGAAGTTACATATAGTCTGGCTGGAGGTTGAAGATAAAGTCTTCAGGGTGCATTTTATCTTACATATTTATTGTTTTACTTGTATTAACGGATGTAAAACCACCCCAGTGGTAAAAGTGTGCTCCTGTAACCTATGGGACCTGGGTTCGAGTCCTAGTGGTACCCTTTTACATTTTTACATGTTTTACAGATTTTGACTTTTTTTGTTTGCAGGGCGCTGGGCCTTTTTGGGCCTGGATCATTTTTTATTTTTGCTAGCTAACCCCCTGTTTCCTATTGGCACCTGTTGTACCCCAAAATTTTCCCTCTCATTTCATCAACACTTTCTCATCACAAGACTCTTGAAACTCAAGATCAAGCTAGGGTTTGTTCTGCTCAAGACCCCTCCTTGCATTGTTGACCTAAATTAGGGTTTGAGTTTGCACAGGGATGTTTTGACCTAAAATGCCCGAAGTTACTTTCATACTTCATGTTGGACTCACAAGTTTTTCCTTACCAAGTTTCAGGCTTTGATTCAAAGTTTTGCCCAGTCAATTGGACAATTGACCTAGAAATTAGCTGTATTGGGGGAAAAGTCAACTGTGGCCGATTGACAGTCAAACCTCATGAAATTTGATCCAAATCAACATTATGAACTCATATGAACCATTTTATCAAGTTTGGACCACAATTCCACAAGAAATTTGATCAGATCACCAAAAGGGCAAAATGGTCATTTTTAGGGTTTTGACTGCACAAAGGCAATTTTTGACTATTTGACCTAACCAATGGAAACCAAGTTCACATATGGACTCAAGGACCCAATGACTTTGTCTTGACCCATTCAACAAGTTCAAAAGACCTCAAATGCATAGGATTGATAGATGAATTTTTCAGTCAACTGATCAAAATTTGACTGTATACTGAAAAGTCAAACTTTGACGTTTTGGTCAAAATCAAGTGCCAAGGGTCATTTTTCATCAAGAAATGTCAAATTATGAAACTTTTTCATCAAGAAACCTAAAAATGCAAATTAGGGTTTAAAATGAAAAAATTTCATAACTTAAGAATTTTTCTAAGTTATGAAATTTTCTTATATTTTCCCAACTTTGTCCCATTTTTTCACCAAGATGCAAATGGATTCAAACAAAACTTGAAACATGAAAGTTGTAGTCCATCACAAAGTCTACAGATTTGATTCACAAAGTTTCCTCATAAGAAGCTTGTATCTCAAGTTATGATTTTTGGAACAAGGGTATTTAAAACTTTTAACTTAGGCAAAATTTATCCTAATCTAGGCAGGATTTTGACCCATCTTCTTGGCCACTTTTCACATGGTTCCACTTGGAGTTTCAAGTTTCATTACAAAGATGTATTGTAGTACATGTTCCAAGCTTTCCAAATTGTCCAAGAACTCCTCAAACACCCTTGTGGTTAGAGAGAATCGAATTCTCAAAGTTGGCAAAAAACTCACTTTTGTTCATGACCAAGGCATGTTCATACAAACTTGCATTTTCAAATCAACATGTTTGGTGATAGCTTGAAGGCCTCAAAACCAACTTACACTCCTTAATTTAATGCTTAACCATTGAACTAAGGTTTTATTTTAGCCATTGGGTCATTACATACAAGATTAATCCCTAAGTAGAAAAAGTGACATTTCCATTTTTGCCAAAATGTACTTTATGTCAAAACTGAATCCCTTGAGCATTGGTCCATATCTCATGCAGAAAATCAAGTCCACAAATTAGGGGGGGGATAGAGGATTGTGTGCAGCATACAAGATGGCTGGTACAGGCCTGTTCAAAATACTGACACAGCTTGGCTTCATAAAAGAAAAATTTGCAAAACAGAATAGGAGGGATTTTTCTGTTAACACGGGCAAAAAAAACTTTGCAAACAAGTTCCAGACATCAAAACTCTCCCATATTATGAAACTCTCCCATATTATCAAACTCTCCAACGTTCTCAAACCTGCAAAACTCTAAGATTTCTCATAAAAAGTCTCAGTGGTATACCTTTCGATTTACTTACCCTAGACTGAAGTAACCTTCGATTCGCGTATCACCATCATATACTCTCTTCGATTCAGTGACTGCCCAAACCAAACAGTAACAAAACTAGCTTCAGGAAGATCCCAGCGAGGCTCCCTCCACCATCAAAAAAGGTCACCTACAACTCTTTCGACTAATAACTTCAAGAGGTAAGTTCTCTCCAGCTTGGGACTTTTTCATTTAAACATCATGACTACATGCCAATAAAGAAAAATGTAGATATTTCTGGACCATGTTTTAACATTAGATTCTGACTGCTCTTATTCTGAAAACACAACCTTAATTAGTTATATTTTATACTTTGAGACCCATTGGTTTTTTGTGCTAACCCCTGGACTGTAGTTATGTTTGGATGTTGCATTTTCAAGAACTTGAGACAGGTTTGTTATACCCTTCGATTGGCTAGCTGCACAAGCCTTTCGAATCACAATTTGAGGGCCTAATATGCTTACAAGGAGTCAGCAAGGAGCCTATGGAAAAGCCAGAACCTTGTTGTTTCCAGAACTCAGACGAAATCCATAACCTTTCCGTTTCCATGCCTCAAACAAAAGATAGAACCACTGACTTCAACCCCCAGTCGAAGGAGACAAAGGAAAATCGAAAGGCATTCCCTCACTTCTTTCAACCTCCAGTCTAAGAAGGCAACAAGGCAGAACCAGAAGGCTTCTCCATACACTGACTTCCAGGCCCCAGTCGAAGGATACAACTTGCTGCTGCCTTTGCCCAATCGAAGGACAGGACCTCGCCCCTGCCAAGTCCCAATCGAAAGACGTGACTTTGCTGTTGTCAGCCCCAATCGAAGGAGGCCAACAAAATGAAAATTGAAGGCTACTTCCTCCCAATCGAAATGCACAACATGCTGTCCCACTGGTCCCAATCGAAAGGCACAACATGCTGTCCCACTGGTCCCAATCGAAAGGCACAACATGCTGTCCCACTGGTCCCAATCGAAAGGCACAACATGCTGACTTCCTGGCCAATCGAAGTACATAACCTGACTGGTGCCAAAGCTCAATCGAAGGCCATGACCTCACTAGTGTGAACTCCCAATCGAAAGAGGCCAGCAGAATGCAAATCGAAGGGTGTTCCTGCCTGAATCGAAGGATCTCTTTTTTACTTCTTTTTTTATTTTTTCCTTTACATTTCTATGCACTTCAATATGGTTGTAATAGTGTAGGATTTATTTTTTACACTTTTTATTACTTTGTATAAATGCTAGTAAAATAGGGGATGTATGGTAAGATAAAATCAACAAGTAGACAACCTAAAAATCAAAGACAAATGCATGCAATAAAACACACTTGCACACAAACACCCCTTAGGGTATCTCCACTTGGTTGCCTAAACAAAATGGGCCATGTTATGCATGTCAAGTACTTTGGAAAAACAAGAACAATCAAAATGATCATAGTCCCTCGATGTCGCTATTGGAGTTGCCTAAACAAAATGATCAAGTCCCTTAAGGAAATTGCCAAAAATACTTGACACTATTGCTATCATGGTCTATACGATGACCCGCGCCTGTCCCGTTTAAACATCCTAACGCAAGGTTGTTCACCAAATACAATGGTGAAGCAACACTGTTAAAAGGGTTAAAAACATAAGAAAGATTTTGAGTAAAATAGGGTAGACAACTCTTAGTTACTTTATCAAAAGCTTGCAAAACATCCTTGCCATTTTTTCAAAACACACTCCACAACACAACTTCAAAAACAATTTCAAAACAAACTTTCAAAAAACATTGAAACATATTTTCAAAAAGATAAACACCTTTGTAAAACATTAAAACAAGAATTGTTACAAAGGTTTCCTAGACAACGCATCTTTTTCAAAACATTTTCAAAACCACACACACAAAGCACCATTTCAAAACAATTGAAAAGCAAAGGCAAGTGATCTAAAACAAGTAACTAAGAGCCCATGGATAACCATGGATGAAAAGGGTGCTAGCACCTTCCCTTTTCATAATCTACCCCCCGAACCCACGAAAACATCTCAAAGGTCTTTCCTGTGCTTTTTGACCTTTCCTTAGGATAAAATAAAAAGTCGGTGGCGACTCTTGCTAAATCGAAACATTTGCGAACACAAACGCAAACCTCAAGTCAGTTCTCCCACCGTATCACAGAACTGGCGACTCTGCTGGGGATACTTCTAAAAGTGGGGTTACCTTAGGGTTTTAGATCACCTTTACATGTTTGCTTTGATTGCTTTGATTGCTTTACTTTTTTGGGTTCCTTGCTTGGGTTTGTTTTAAATCCTACACCCGGATTTGGGGGCACCTTTTTAGGTAAATAGCAATAAACTGTGAGGGAACTGTGCGGGGTATACCGACATGGTTGAAGCAGTAGCTATGTTAGTGTGACATATTTGTGGGTACCGGTAGCCCTTGAGTAGTCAAGGAGAATACGGGGCCGCTGAGTGATGTCATGAAGCACTAACGAACTCTTAGAACCTTACTTGACCATCTTGGCCTTTTTAGGAGTAGTGAGATGACTGACTTTGGTGCAATCCGAAGTTGGTAGATACTCGATACTACACTCATTGAGGATTGTTTTCTTGGGATATTTTGGTCGCCAGTTAAGTGGCTAAACCAAAACAATGAACATAGAAAATAATCCAGTGATATTGAGCTCCTTAGAACCCGGTTTCTATTTTAGGACAGGTTGAGCCAACTAACTTCAAGAGGGTAATTATCTACAAACCCCATGCAAGCCTAAACCTAAGGACTTGTCTGCTTTGTGTGAATATGATTACCTGTATATACACTTGCTTACTTTTGCATACATGTATATAACATCATAACATCATACCATAGCATTTTCAATAACCATTTCAAGGATCTCGAGGGTCTTTTGATGCAGGGTCACGTTGAACCAGACGTCTACCAAAGGGCAAGAGGATTTTCCTCTGAACAAACGCCGTCAAAGATCAAATACAACAACTTGAATCAGGGGCTATGACCCACTTGACATGGTGAGCTTGATTCTCGTGGAAAGACATCCACCGATACAAAGTTATCCAATCAAAGATGTTGATCAAAGTTCAACCTCTAACATTTTTCCTGTGTTTACCCCGAGAGATTCTTGAAAACATGCATCCACATACCATGCATCATATCATGACAGGTTTCTCCTATACAGGTCTCCTTATCTTCCTACTGTTTATTTCAGTAAGATGGATATGGAACAAACGGTGAAAGATCTCCGAGCTCAAAACGCTCAATTCCAACAAATGCTTCTGGCTATGGGTAAAGGGCAAAAGGATCTGAAAGCTCTCCTTCTCAAAGACAAGAAGAAGAAGTCCAAGAAGGCAGCAGACATCTTAAACTTGAGAAGAAGACCTAAAACCCTAGATATTTCAACTCCACCCAACATAGGGGATAGTCTTGAAGAAAACCATAATTTGGAGATCAATGATGTTGAAGCTGACTACTCCGAGGAACAATATCCTCCCGCTGATGACAAGTATAAACAGTTGGAGGATCGCCTCAGTGCTATGGAGATTCAACAAATACCTGGCTTGGATTTAGGAGACATGGGTTTAGTTTCTGGATTGGTCATCCCGCCAAAGTTCAAAGTCCCTATCTTTGCCCTGTACGATGGAGTCTCTTTCCCTAAGATGCACTTAAAGTCTTATGTCCGTAAGATTCAACCATACACAACTGATCCAAAGCTTTGGATCCATTTCTTCCAAGAAAGCCTGGTAGGGACTCAACTCGAGTGGTTTTATCAATTGGAGAGTTCCCGCATCCACACCTGGGAGGATCTAGCTGCTGCTTTTTACAAACAATATCAGTACAATGCTGATCTTGCACCAACTCATGTGCAATTGCAGAACATGACCATGGGTTCCAACGAGAGCTTCAAAGGATACGCCCAAAAGTGGAGAGATATGGCTGGTAGGGTGCAACCCCCTTTAACTGACAGGGAGCTGATTGACATCTTCATGGGAACTTTGACAGGGCCTTTCTTCAAACACTTGACCGGAAGCTCTTCAGCTGGGTTCACCGAGCTAATACTGACCGGCGAAAGGGTCGAAGCTGGCATCAGAAGTGGGAAGATTCAAGAAGAAACACCTTCTGATGATCAGAAAAAGCCTTTTAATAGGAAGAAAGAGTCTAATGCAGTGACTGGTCAAAAGAGTCGTCATGATCAACATGTAGGGGCAATCCTGATCTCTGATCCCACGCCTGTTCAACAAAGACAGAGCAATAGGCGTAGGGTAAAATATCAAGAAAGGCAGTATACTAACATCAACATGCCTTTGTCTCAAGCGTTACAACATTTGCTGAAGTTGAAGCTAATCACGCTAAAGGATCCTCCTCAAAATCCTGATACTTCCTCTTCTAAGTATAACCCGAGTGTCAGATGTGCCTACCATTCTGACAGTCCTGGACATGACACCGACGACTGTTGGAATTTGAAGAACAAGATTCAAGACTTGATTGATGCCAAGGAGATCAAGTTTGACCCTCCAGAGACCCCAAATGTGATCACTGCTCCTATGCCGAATCATTGAGAATGTCTTTGTTTCATTTGAATTTTCAAGTTGTAATTTCTTTTGTTATTCAAACAATTAGCTGTTGATGTCAAACTCTGTTTCATTAATGCATTGCATATGTTTATCTTGAATTCATCCATTTGTTTTCACTATTCTTAAACTATGCTTTCTACTTTCTTTATATTTAACTCTTGATAAAAAGCTACAAGCCTTTAGAGGGAGGATGACGAAAACAATGCCATAATCTCATACAGTATGCTTTTGAACAGACCTTGCTGATGATGTACAGGCATTTCTTTCAAATCCTAAATACCGGAGTTATAACGAAGATAATCCCTAGTCAACCCCTTCGAGCCAAAGAAGTAGAAGTTTCCTATTTTAACACAAATTGAAACCTTTAATCAAAACCTGGGGCAGGGTAGTTTCTCAGTTAATTCAAATGCGCTTTAAGTCGCAAACTCTCAGTTCATAATACAACGAACGACATCAAAAGAATTCCTCTGGAATCAAAAGACAGTGGTGGTTCCTTATCTCATAGGTAGTCAATATCTCAAAAGAGAAAAGCCCACTGAGCCAAAACCTATAAAGGAGGCTTAAGAAAGCTGGGGCATCCCGCTGACTGTAATCTCGAAAACAGGAACAGTCAGGCAAAAGTTAGGGATAACAAATCAAAAGAACGAGGTCGCTACAAATCCTCAACAACATGAAAAATGTTGCAAAAATGACTGCCTTCCGACAAACTTAACTTGTCTGAACCATCACCAAAACATCATTCCAGACTAAATTGGAGTTCAAACGCACAATTAACTGAGCTTAGGATTGAAGAACATCACGAAGAACGGGTGGGTACAAATACACTTTGAGCCTTTATCCTTTGTTTCTTAAACCGTGAACCAAGCCACGTTACAACCCTTCAAAAGTCCTAATTGAAGCATGGGTTAGTTCGAAAGCATACTGTTATAAAAGGTATCCTGACTCCTGTAAGGCTTTGCTCTAAATCCTGAGTTGAATTTTTCTTACAAAATTTCTTTACTTACATAAACGCATTTTTCAAAACTTCAAGACAAACATAAACTTTGCATCACTTGAATATCACTGTTTGCATTTGGCTATTTGTTTGACAGCGAAGAAATTCACACAACGGATATCCAGTGAACAAAAGCTCTCTCAGTGAACAAATCAATTCAAGAAGGATGACACTTCCATCGACAAATCTCCTATAAACAAGGGGGCATGACATGTCACTATCCAGCACACCTGGGGCAGTCCAGTCAAGATGTCAAGAAATCTCTGAAGAAGTGCAGAGTAACCAGGGGCAAGTCTCCATCTTCGTCACTTGGGGCATTGAACGTCAACCCCGACAAAGGTTTACATACAACCAAACTTTTTGGCAATGCCACAAACAGTCGCTACTAGGGGCAATGACAAGTCTCCCCAAAGTCCTTCTCATAGGATGATTCCACAACAAGAGTATAATCTCTGACCCCCTTTCCCCAGCTGAATCAACCTCAAGAATCCTCGAGGACTTCCCCCAACGAAGATGTCACCTCTCTAGCGGACTGACGACAGGGTTTATTTCCCCAACAACACCAAGATTCCCCAGCTTGAGTTTGCCTCTCCGACTACTACAAATCAAAGGACCACAACCCCTCTTCCCCAGTAAACTACTCTACAATCCCCAACAAGTTACTGCGAAACCTGGACCCGACCAGATATCAGTTCAACTTCGACTCCCCAGTAGAGCAACGGACGACTAAGACTCCTAAACTCTTTTCCCAAGCAGAAATAAACATACTCCCCACAGAGTTTTCAACTTCCCCCAACGGAGTTCTCCTCAAACAACAAAACAGGAATCCATTGGAAATATTCTAAGCAAAGTTTGAAGACACACATACTCTTCAACAGCAGTCCAGGATTTAATGACTCCCCAACTTTTGTCAAGAATTTATTCTCCAAGACAAAATTACATTTCAATAACATTCATAGCATATGTATACAAAATACATATAACATGAATCTCATTTATTTTGAGAACATCATTACACAATGCATACATCATGACATTGCATACAACTAACTCTTTACCTTTTCAGGAAAGATCGATCGACAGATAAAAGTCATCATCCTGCTGAGGTAGTAATCATCCAAGATTCCTTCATCATCCCGTTGAGGTAGTAATCGTACAAGATTCCTTCATCACCCTGCTGAGGTAGTAATCGTCCAAGATTCCTTCGTCATCCTGATGTGGTAGTAATCGTCCAAGATTACTTCATCATCCTGTTGAGGTAGTAATCGTCTGATTCCTTCATCACCCTGCTGAGGTAGTAATCGTCCAAGATTCCTTCATCATCCTGCTGAGGTAGTAATCATCCAAGATTCCTTCATCATCCTGCTGAGGTAGTAATCGTCCAAGATTCCTTCGTCATCCTGATGTGGTAGTAATCGTCCAAGATTCCTTCATCATCCTGTTGAGGTAGTAATCATCCGATTCCTTCATCACCCTGCTGAGGTAGTAATCGTCCAAGATTCCTTCATCACCCTGCTGAGGTAGTAATCATCCAAGATTCCTTTATCATCCTGCTGAGGTAGTAATCGTCCAAGATTCCTTCATCATCCTGCTGAGGTAGTAATCGTCCAAGATTCCTTCATTATCCCGTTGAGGTAGTAATCATCCAAGATTCCTTCATCACCCTGCTGAGGTAGTAATCGTCCAAGATTCCTTCATCATCCTGTTGAGGTAGTAATCGTCCAAGATTCCTTCATCACCCTGCTGAGGTAGTAATCGTCCAAGATTCCTTCATCATCCTGCTGAGGTAGTAATCATCCAAGATTCCTTCATCATCCTGCTGAGGTAGTAATCGTCCAAGATTCCTTCATCATCCCGTTGAGGTAGTAATCGTCCAAGATTCCTTCATCACCCTGCTGAGATAGTAATCGTCTAAGATTCCTTCGTCATCCTACTGAGGTAGTAATCATCCAAGATTCCTTCATCATCCTGCTGAGGTAGTAATCATCCAAGATTCCTTCATCACCCTGCTGAGGTAGTAATCGTCCAAGATTCCTTCGTCATCCTGCTGAGGTAGTAATCGTCCAAAATTCCTTTATCATCCTGCTGAGGTAGTAGTCATCCAAGATTCCTTCATCATCCTGCTGAGGTAGAAGTCATCCAAGATTCCTTCATCATCCTGCTGAGGTAGAAGTCATCCAAAATTCCTTCATCATCCTGCTGAGGTAGAAGTCATCCAAGATTCCTTCATCATCCTGCTGTTGTAGTAGTCATCCAAGATTCCTTCACCATCCTGCTGAGGTAGTAATCGACCAAGATTCCTTCATCACCTTTTAGAGTAGCAGTCATCAAGATTCCTTCATCACCTTTTGGAGTAGCAGTCATCAAGATTCCTTCATTACCTTTTTGGAGTAGCAATCGTATCAGATTCCTTCATCACACATCATTATCAAAAAAGACCTTCTCTGGTTAGGTTTATTTCTTCCAGTTAAAACGGGCAATCAGAGACCTTCAAATACAGCCCAACAATCATTTCTGGATGGCATCTTTAAGCCCATCTCCAACAACTTTTTATCACCTCTCCAAATGGCATCTTTAAGCCCATTCCCTCTACCATCACATCACCGAGTGCAAATTTCTGGGCACTCTAGTGTTCAATCATCTTCCACCTTCAAATCACAAATGGAAGATTCGCCAATCTAACTCTTCAGGGGTAAGAAGATTGAACAGGGGCAACTGTTGTACCCCAAAATTTTCCCTCTCATTTCATCAACACTTTCTCATCACAAGACTCTTGAAACTCAAGATCAAGCTAGGGTTTGTTCTGCTCAAGACCCCTCCTTGCACTGTTGACCTAAATTAGGGTTTGAGTTTTCACATGGATGTTTTGACCTAAAATGCCCTAAGTGACTTTCATACTTCATGTTGGACTAACAAGTTTGTCCTTACCAAGTTTCAGGCTTTGATTCAAAGTTTTGCCCAGTCAATTGGACAGTTGACCTAGAAATCATCTGTATTGGGGGAAAAGTCAACTGTGGCCGATTGACAGTCAAACCTCATGAAATTTGATCCACATCAACATTATGAACTCATATGAACCATTTGATCAAGTTTGGACCATAATTCCACAAGAAATTTGATCAGATCACCAAAAGGGCAAAATGGTCATTTTTAGGGTTTTGACTGCACAAAGGCAATTTTTGACTGTTTGAACTAACCAATGGAAACCAAGCTCACATATTGACTCAAGGACCCAATGACTTTGTATTGACCCATTCAACAAGTTCAAAAGACCTCAAATGCATAGGATTGACAGATGAATTTTTCAGTCAACTGATCAAAATTTGACTGTATACTGAAAAGTCAAACTTTGACGTTTTGGTCAAAATCAAGTGCCAAGGGTCATTTTTCATCAAGACATGTCAAATTATGAAACTTGTTCATCAAGAAACCTAAAAATGCAAATTAGGGTTTAAAATGAAAAATTTTCATAACTTAAGAATTTTTCTAAGTTATGAAATTTTCTTATTTTTCCCCAACTTTGTACCATTTTTTCACCAAGATGAAAATGGATTCAAACAAAAATTGCAACATGAAAGTTGTATTATATCACAAAGTCTACAGCTTTGATTCACAAAGTTTCCTCAGAAGAAGCTTGTATCTCAAGTTATGATTTTTGGAACAAGGGTATTTAAAACTTTTAACTTAGGCAAAATTTATCCTAATCTAGGCAGGATTTTGACCCATCTTCTTGGACACTTTTCACATGGTTCCACTTGGAGTTTCAAGTTTCATTACAAATATGGATTTTAGTACATGTTCCAAGCTTTCCAAATTATCAAAGAACTCCTTAAACACCCTTGTGGTTAGAGAGAATCGAATTCTCAAAGTTGGCAAAAAACTCACTTTTGTTCATGACCAAGGCATGTTCATACAAACTTGCATTTTCAAATCAGCATGTTTGATGCTAGCTTGCAGGTCTCAAAACCAACTTACACTCCTTAATTTAATGCTTAACCATTGAACTAAGGTTTTATTTTAGCCATTGGGTCATTACATACAAGATTAATCCCTAAGTAGAAAAAGTGACATTTCCATTTTTGCCAAAATGTACTTTATATCAAAACTGAATCCCTTGAGCATTGGTCCATATCTCATGCAGAAAATCAAGTCCACAAATTGGGGGGGGGGGATAGAGGATTGTGTGCAGCATACAAGATGGCTGGTACATGCCTGTTCAAAATACTGACACATCTTGGCTTCATAAAAGAAAAATTTGCAAAACAGAATAGGAGGGATTTTTCTGTTAACACGGGCAAAACAAACTTTGCAAACAAGTTCCAAACATCAAAACTCTCCCATATTTTGAAACTCTCCCATATTATCAAACTCTCCAACGTTCTCAAACCTGCAAAACTCTAAGATTTCTCATAAAAAGTCTCAGTGGTATACCTTTCGATTTACTTCCCCTAGACTGAAGCAACCTTCGATTCGCGTATCACCATCATATACTCTCTTCGATTCAGTGACTGCCCAAACCAAACAGTAACAGAACTAGCTTCAGGAAGATCCCAGCGAGGCTCCCTCCACCATCAAAAAAGGTCACCTACAGCTCTTTCGACTAAGCACTTCAAGAGGTAAGTTCTCTCCAGCTTGGGACTTTTTCATTTAAACATCATGAGTACATGCTAATAAAGAAAAATGTAGATATTTCTGGACCATGTTTTAGCATTAGATTCTGACTGCTCTTATGCTGAAAACTCAACCTTAATTAGTTATAATTTAGACTTTGAGACCCATTGGTTTTTTGTGCTAACCCCTGGAGTGTAGTTATGTTTGGATGTTGCATTTTTAAGAACTTGAGACAGGTTTGTTATACCCTTCGATTGGCTAGCTGCAGAAGCCTTTCGAATCACAATTTGAGGGCCTAATATGCTTACAAGGAGTCAGCAAGGAGCCTATGGAAAAGCCAGAACCTTGTTGTTTCCAAACCTCAGACGAAATCCATAACCTTTCCGTTTCCATGCCTCAAACAAAAGATAGAACCACTGACTCCAACCCCCAGTCGAAGGAGACAAAGGAAAATCGAAAGGCATTCCCTCACTTCTTTCAACCTCCAGTCGAAAAAGGCAACAAGGCAGAACCAGAAGGCTTCGCCATACACTGACTTCCAGGCCCCAGTCGAAGGATACAACTTGCTGCTGCCTTTGCCCAATCGAAGGACAGGACCTCGCCCCTGCCAAGGCCCAATCGAAAGACGTGACTTTGCTATTGTCAGCCCCAATCGAAGGAGGCCAACAGAATGAAAATTGAAGGCTACTTCCTCCCAATCGAAAGGCATAACATGCTGTCCCACTGGTCCCAATTGAAAGGCACAACATGCTGTCCCACTGGTCCCAATCGAAAGGCACAACATGCTGTCCCACTGGTCCCAATCGAAAGGCACAACATGCTGACTTCCTGGCCAATCGAAGTACATAACCTGATTGGTTCCAAAGCCCAATCGATGGCCATGACCTCACTGGTGCGAACTCCCAATCGAAAGAGGCCAGCAGAATGCAAATCGAAGGGTGTTCCTGCCTGAATCGAAGGATCTCTTTTTTACTTCTTTTTTTATTTTTTCCCTTACATTTCTATGCACTTCAATATGGTTGTAATAGTGTAGGATTTATTTTTTACACTTTTTATTACTTTGTACAAATGCTAGTAAAATAGGGGATGTATGGTAAGATAAAATCAACAAGTAGACAACCTAAAAATCAAAGACAAATGCATGCAATAAAACACACTTGCACACAAACACCCCTTAGGGTATCTCCACTTGGTTGCCTAAACAAAATGGGCCATGTTATGCATGTCAAGTACTTTGGAAAAACAAGAACAATCAAAATGATCATAGTCCCTCGATGACGCTATCAGAGTTGCCTAAACAAAATGATCAAGTCCCTTAAGGAAATTGCCAAAAATACTTGACACTATTGCTATCATGGTCTATACGATGACCCGCGCCTATCCCGTTTAAACATCCTAACGCAAGGTTGTTCACCAAATACAATGGTGAAACAACACTGTTAAAAGGGTTAAAAACATAAGAAAGATCTTTGAGTAAAATAGGGTAGACAACTCTTAGTTACTTGATCAAAAGCTTGCAAAACATCCTTTCCATTTTTCAAAACACACTCCACAACACAACTTCAAAAACAATTTCAAAACAAACTTTCAAAAAACATTGAAACATATTTTCAAAAATATAAACACCTTTGTAAAACATTCAAACAAGAATTGTTACAAAGGTTGCCTAGACAAGGCATCTTTTTCAAAACATTTTCAAAACCACACACACAAAGCACCATTTCAAAACAATTGAAAAGCAAAGGCAAGTGATCTAAAACAAGTAACTAAGAGCCCATGGATAACCATGGATGAAAAGGGTGCTAGCACCTTCCCTTTTCATAATATACCCCCCGAACCCATGAAAACATCTCAAAGGTCTTTCCTGTGCTTTTTGACCTTTCCTTAGGATAAAATAAAAAGTCGGTGGCGACTCTTGCTAAACTGAAACATTTGCGAACACAAACGCAAACCTCAAGTCAGTTCTCCCACCGTATCACAACACCCCTGGCCTAAATTAATTCATTTTCTTTTTTTATTTTCATTGTAATTCTTTTTTTACTTAAATATATTTTCTAAATAATAAAAAATCATAAAATACAAAAAAATGATAGATTTATATCTTGACTTATTTTTAGTTTTTCCACAAATTTTTTATTTATTTATTATACTTTATTTATTTTATTAACTAAATCTTGTAAACTTAATTAATATTATGTTTTTATTTATTTATTTCTCATACCATTTAAAGTACATTATTTTTAATATTAAAGAAGGCCAAAATATTTTATAATACTATAAATATTTTTAAGATAAAAATACCAAAAATAATTTTCTTAAATTTATTTTCTTTTGATTAATCAATAGAATTAGGGTTTCACTTAAAATCTTTTCTTAATAAAATTCAAATTTAAATAATTATTTTCTTTATTTAATTCGGTTAAGACAAAACCCCGTTTGCATGAAAATCAAACAAAGATACATTTTCTTTACATTTTGCATTTTTTGTACATTTATTCATTTTGTACTTTGTATTTATTTATTTCCTTGTACATTGATATCAATTCAATATGGTTGTAATAAACTAATTAGGCTTTAAATTCTTGCAATCCCCATTCAATTTGTACACCCCCCACAAATGTTGTAATAGCATAGTAACTTTAAATTTCACAATTTATCGCTTTTATATAACATGCTAGTAATTAGGGTTTGTATGGAAAGACTAAAACCAATATTTAGAAAAGCCTAATTCAAGACAAAAATAAGCATGAAAACAATACACTTGCACACAAGCACCCCTAGAGTTATTCTACTTGGTTGCCTTATACAAAATGGCCATATTACGCATGTAAGGTATCTTAGCAAAAACAAGCAAATACAAGATCATAGTCCCTCGATGACGCTATCTAAGTTGCCTTACAAATGATCTTAGTCCCTAAAAAAGAATACTAAGATACCTTGCAATATTGCTAATCATGGTTATACGATGACCCACGCCCATCCCATTTACATCCAAAGATAGGGTTGCTTACCAAATCAATGGTAAGATAACAATGTCAAAGGAAAAGAAAATGAACAAGAAAGACATTTGAGTAGGTAGATTGCTCCTAATTACTTGCCCCATTTTAAAACAAACATCCTTTCTATTTTCAAAAATAATCACCTACACTTTCAAACATCTTACAAACTTAAAAACATTTTCAAAAGATCAACATCTTTGTATACATTTTTACAAACAAGAATCATTACAAAGATTGCCTAAACAATGGCCTCTTTATAAAATACTTTCAAAAAAACCACACAAAGCATAATTTCAAACAAAATCAAGTGATATAGCAAGTAACTAAGAGCCCATAGAAAACCATGAATGAAAAGGGTGCTAATACCTTCCCTTTTCATAATCTACCCCCCGAACTCAAGAAATAATCTCAAAGGTCTTTCTTGTGCTTTTTCACCTTTCCTTTTGGATAAAAGAAAATTCGGTGGCGACTCTTTCTAACCGCAACATTTGCGATCAAACACAAAGCACCCAAGTCAGTTCTCCCACCGTATCACACATACGATATCATTTTCACTAACCATTTCAAGGACCAAGAGATTTATCTCTGTTCTGTTTATAGGTTATGGCCTTCGCTCGCATAAATACTATCCGAATTAGTTTTTGTGAGGATACCTTCTCAACTTAAGAAGTTAGTCTCAAAAGTTCCTGAAAGCTCTTAATTCACCGAGAGGCATGGTCGTCTACTTAGTTTAGTTACCTCGGGTTTTGAAGAAGACACGATGAGTGTTTTATTCCAGTTCTTTGATCTTGTACATCACTGTTTCACCTTTCCAAATTATCAGTTGGTACCCACAATGGAAGAATTCTCTAAGCTACTGGGAATACATGTTCTTGATCGGACACCTTTCACTGGTTTAGTGAAGGATCCAAAACCTGAAGAAATTGCAGCAGCCTTACATCTGAAGCGGTCCGACATTGTAGCTAATTGAGAAACAAGAAGTGGAGTCAAGGGTTTTCTTGCTAAATTTATGTTAGAGAAGGCTCAGTTGTTTCTGGATGCTATGAGTATTCAGGCTTTCAAAGAAATATTGGATTTGTTGATCTATGGTTTGGTGTTATTCCCTAATCCAGACCAACTCATAGATGTGAATGCTGTCAAAATTTTCCTCACTCGTAACCCTGTACCTACTTTGCTCGGAGACATTTTGCATTATCTTCACACTCATACTATTAGGAAACGAAGAACTATTATATGTTGCATACCTCTGCTATCCAGGTGGTTTATTTCGTACGTTCCTTGATCAGTAATGAAGAGTGAACAAGGTTTGAGGTGGTCTCAAAGGATGATGTCGCTCTCTCATTCAGATATCTATTTGTGTTCCTGATCTCTGGAAGATGTTACTATCATTGACCGCTATGGGGAATTCCCTAATGTTCCACTCCTTGGCATTAGGGGAGGTATTACCTACAACCTTTCTCTAGCTTTATGCCAATTTGGTTATGCTCGAAGAGATGGACCTCATGACATGCTAATCCAAAGTATTATATTTGATTACAAGAATAATTTTCAAGGTTATCGTCAAAGGTTTATACGTGTTTGGGGCATGGTAAACAAGATTGATAGAAAGACTTTAGGACAAAAGAATTCCATCCCTTTGGATCCCTACCTAAAATGGGTACGATCTCGTGCTCAAAACCTCATGATTCCATATCCAGCTGTTCTACCGATAATCATAGAGCTTGTTATCATAGGAGACGTTTCTCGCACCATCCTCCATCCAGACATGCCTACTGACCTCAAAGAATTGTAGAAGTCATGGATTCAAATCAAGGAATAACGGTACACCTTTGAAAATCAATTATATGCAAGTGAAAAGAAATTGTTGGAGCTCACAAAGCAACTTCACGAGGAGCAAAGTCTTAATGCATACATCAACACGAATAGGAAGCTTCAGTGGGAGACTTGAATCTTAGGTTTTAGGAGCTTATATTATTGTCTCCTTGAGACCATTTTGTTTTCATTGTAAGCGTAAGAGGCACTTGTAATTTTTAACTTACTAATAAAAATATTTGTTTTGGTCTCTTGTCGGTTAGCAAATTTAAGTCTCATAAGGTCCTTGAAAACATTGCATCCACATATCATGCATAATTTCATAAAACAGGTTTTCCAAATACAGGTTTCCTCATATATTTACTGTTTATTTCAGTATAAGATAGCCCTCAAATAGACTGTCAAGGATCTCCAGGATCATCATGCATAATTTCAAGAGACTCTTTTAAATCCGGCCAAAGGGCAACAAGAGATGATGTCACTCTTCACCAAGAAAAAGAAGACTAAGAAGCAGGTTGTTATCCTCAATATGGGAAGAAGATTCAAATGTCCTGCTCGACCAGTTCGAGTGGATGATGTTTCCTCTAAGGAAGACGACAACCAAGAGTAGGATGGTAGAAGTGTCAGGGGTGAAGGTAGGAATAACCAGGGTTCTGAGAATATTCCTGAAGATGAAGACTGCCCCGACAAACACTACCCTTCTGCAGATAACAAGTACAAGTAGTTAGAAGACCATCTCAAAGCTATGTAAACCCAGAAAGTTCCTGGATTAGATTTTGGAGAGTTAGGTTTGATCCCGGGGATGGTCATTCCCCATAAGTTCAAGGTCCCCGTCTTTTCTAAATATGATGGCGTCTCTTGTCCCAAACTCCATTTGAGGTCGTATGTTCGAAAGATCCAACCTCATACTGCTGACCGGAAATTGTGGGTGTTGTACCCCAAAATTTTCCCTCTCAACTGTGGTCAATTTACAATCAAAATTCATAATTTTTGATCCATGTCAACATTATGAGCTCATATATGTCATTTGATCAAGTTTGGACCACAATTCCTCAAGAAATTTGATCAGATCATCAAAAGGGCAAAATGGTCAAAATTAGGGTTTTGACTGAGAAAAGGCAATTTCTGATTTTTGACCTAGAAAATGGTTGATTGGTTGGAAACATGATCTCAAGGATTCAATTGTATCATTTTTACCTAATGTCATGACTCAAATCATTGCTCAAAGTCAATTAATTGATAGTTGATTTTCAGTCAACTGATCAAAAGTCAACTGCACACTAAAAAGTCAAACTTTGACTTTTTGGTCAAAATCAAGTGTCAAATATCATAATTCATCAAAACATGTCAAAATATGAAACTTGTTCATCAAGAAATCAAAAAGTCAAGATTTCATTTTGAAAAGTTAAAGTTTCCAAACTTAGTAATTTTTCCTAAGTGTTGAAAACTTCATATCTTTTCACAACTTTGAGCCAATTTTTCACCATGATTCAAGATGATTCAAAGGAAACTTTCAACATGAAAGTTGTAGATATAAATGATATCTAAAACTTTGCTTAACACGACTCCTCCTATAAATGTATGGATTTCAAGTTATTAATCCATGAAATCATGTTCATGAAACTAAAACACTTAGTGAAATTTTGAGCATTTTGGTCAGGATTTTGACCTAACTTCTGGGCCAAGTTTCATATAGTTCCATTTGGATTTTGCAAAAGTGATTCAAAGAGGGATTGTATATCACATTAAAAGCTTTCTAAAATTTCCAAGAACTCCTTGAGATCATTTTTGAGCAAGGAGAATCGAAGGCCATAAGTTAGGGTTTCAAGTTGTTTTACAAGGCAGAATTTGTGATGCACAATGGACCAAATCACATAGCCATGCTGCATAATCTCACTTTGCAGGCTTCTAACTTGCAATTTACTCCTTAATTAAATGTTTACACAACATATTGAGCCATTGTCCAAGCATTTGAACAATTATCCAAGCTGCATTTCCATTTTTGGAAGAAAGACACCATTGCTATTCTTGAAAAGGGGCTTTAATCATAAAGTCCACTCTCCTTGAGCATTGGACTTGTTCTTTCTGCACACACAAACCCTATAAACCAAAATCAATCATGTCTAAAGTACTAACCACTCTAGGCAGCCCTGTACCTTGCCTTGGAACAAGATGTTTCAACTTTGCTTCAAAAATAAGTAAATATGCTACAACTTGAGATTTCAAATTCTGGCTTGTTGTAACATACAAGACCTCTTGCCTATAAATATACAAGTCATTTTCAAGCTACCACACGCATGCTTAAGCCCTGAAACCCCCAAAATAACAAAACCACCAAAAACATCTCAAAACTTTCCATTTTTGAGTTTTGAATCCAAACTCTAAATTTGCTCGTGCGTTTTTTGGTCTTTTACTTTCAAAAGCTTCTAAATAACATATACAAATAATTCCAACACCTGCAACACAACTGTAACACGTCCATCACTGTTGTACCCCAAAATTTGCCCTCTCATTCTACCAACATTTCCCCTCACAAGGCTCCTTGAACTCCAGACAGGATTAGGGTTTTGCTCTGCTCAAGACATCTCCTTGCACTGATGACCTAAATTAGGGTTTGAGTTTGCACAGGGATTTTTGGACTTTCAACACTCAAAGTGAATTTCATACTTCATGTTGGACTCATAAGTTTGTCCACACCAAGTTTCAAGCCTTGAATCAAATTTTTGCTCAGTCAATTGGACAGTTGACCTATAAATCAACTATATTGGGGAAAAAGTCAACTGTGGCCAATTTACAGTCAAACCTCATGATTTTTGACCCACATCAATATTATAGGCTCCTATGAACCATTTGATCAAGTTTGGACTACAACTCCCCAAGAAATTTGATCAGATCATCAAAAGGGCAAAATGGTCATTTTTAGGGTTTTGACTGCACAAAGGCAATTTCTGATTTTTGACCTAGAAAATGGAAAATTGGGTTCAAGCATGGATTCAAGGACTAAATGGAATCACCTTGACCTTTTCAACAAGCTCAAAAGATCTCAATTGCATTGGATTGACAGATGAAATTTTAAGTCAACTGATCAAAATTTGACTGTACACTGAAAAGTCAAACTTTGACTTTTTGATTAAAATCAAGTGCCAAAGGTCATTTTTCATCAAGTTGTGTCAAAACTTGAAACTTGTTCATCAAGAAACCCATTTTTGCAAATTAGGGTTTAAAGTTGAAAAATTTCATAACTTAGAATTTTTCTAAGTTATGAAATTTTCTTAATTTTTCCTAACTTTGCCTAACATTTTCACCTTGATGCAATTGGATTCAAACAAAACTTCCAACATTAAAGTTGTATTCCTCCACAAAGTATACAACTTTGATTCACAAAGTTTTCTCAAAAGAGGCTTGGATCTCAAGTTATTATTTTTGGAACAAGGGACCATGAAACTTGTAACTTAGTGAAATTTTGCCCTAGTTTAGGCATGATTTTGACCTATCATCATGGCCATTCTTCACATAGTTCCACTTGGAATATCAAGTTGCATTTCAAAGATGGATTGTAGAGCATGTTGCAAGATTTCCAAAATGTCCAAGAACTCTCCAAACTCATTTGTGGTTAGGGAGAATCGAAGGCTTGAAGTTGGCAAAAACTCACTTTTCATCCATGGCATGTTCATGTTAATACAAGTTGCAAATTTAAATCAGCTTGCTTTGCACTAGATTACAGGCCTCAAAACCATTTCAAACTCATTAATTAAATGCAAATACATTGGTTTAAGGCATTGTTTTGGTCATTAGAACATTGCACATTAGATCAATCCCTAAGTAGAAAAAGCAATATTTCCATTTTTGCCAAATCTTGCTTTATGTCAAAACCACAATCCTTGAGCATAGAGCCAAATCTTGTGCAGCAAAGCATATCCATCAACTTGAGGGGCCAAGATCAGAAGAAGCAGGCTGATAGGTAGCCTGTACAGGCTTGTATTACATCATTGTGCATTTTGGCTTAAAAGACAAGAAACATGTCCAAAACACTAGAACTGGAACATCAGCCAAAACCAACTTGTGCAAGCTTTTGAAACATCTTTCTCACATCCCCTTGAGCCAGAAACACGACCCTTTGAGCCCTCAAACCTCCCATAACAAGAAATCACCTTCCATTGGCAAAACAGGGCACTCCCTGCAGTTTGATTGCCACAACTCAAATCCCTCGTGCGTTTTGTCTTAAATTGGTTCAAACACCTTCCATACAATATATCCAAACTATCCCAACCCTTAAACACTGACTGTAACTCCATTAACAGGGTTTTCCATTTTTGATTTGAGCTTGTGCATGTTGAGTTCTGTAGGCTTGTTCAAGTACATTCAAGGCAAGCTAGATATTGGAGAAGGTCAAGTGAAGTTCAAGCAAGCTCCCAAACATCTCAGGCCTTGTTGAAAAGCTCCACATTGTCATACACGAAGTCAGCTGAAACATGTTTTTATCAACTTCCTATCTCTCTATTTAGGAACATTTAGACTTAGGTTTGTGAATAAGAAATGTAGTATTCATAGCCATGAAGCTGTACATATGCTCAGTTTTCATTTTAATTAAGCATGCTAAGAGAATTTGGTCCATGAACATCCTGAAAAAATTAGGTTAGATTTTAGGGCCAGAGAAATTTTCTCTGGTCTTTGAGAGTTAGGACAGGTTATTTGTATGGTTGAATTCGTCTTGAAAAACCCGACAACTTTGATGTTATGTGTTTTTGCAATAGAGCTCGTATGCAGGATAATCATGTTTGGTACAGGCGCACGCGTTTTTTGAAAGACAGAGGTTGAAGATGAAGTGTGGTGGGCTGGGCTTGGTCCTGGCTCACTATTGACACCCCCCTTTTGCCGAATGCACCCCCTGGCCCAATTTCTTTATATTTTATATTTTTGTATTTTATTTTCATTTCTGATTTTATTTTATTATTTCTAAATATAAAAAATACCCAAAAATATTTTTATTAATTTTTTACATTTATTTTGTATTTTATTTTATTTTTTCTAACATGAAAACAATTTAATTAGTATATGTTTTATTTATTGAATACTTAAAAATAATATATAAATCATACTTTTATTTTATTCTTTATTTTATTCACACTAAAAATATTGTTCTAATATATTTTTATTTTTCCATATATTTTATTTTATTTTTTGTACATAATTAATATAATTAATAAATATATACATACTTTTATTTTATAAATACTTGAAAATAAAAACATAAAAAAAATACTATACTTTTTATTATTATTATTTATACTTAAAATAATACCTTTTTCTAAATATATTTAATTTTTTGTATATACATTATTTTATTTATTGTATATAAATAATATAATTAATATATTTATTTTCTTAAAGAAAAATTAGGGTTTACCCTTAATAAAAAATAATAATTTCTTTTATTTATTTCTTTCCTTTTTTGCATTAAATATGTTTACATACATGGAAAATAAACATAAACTTTTTGCATATTCATATATTTTGTATATTTATTTAATTTGTTTATTTAAATATTGTCCATTTATTATTTATGCCATTTGATTCAATTTGGATGTACTAGTAAATTAGGGTTTTAATTTCTTGTCAAATAATCCCCATTCAAAAATTGTATCCCCATCCCCATAATCATGTTGTAATAGTGGTAGATTTATTTTACGCATTTACGCTTTCAATTATGCCATGATTAGAGATTAGGGTTTGTATGCAAAAATGCAAAATCAAACAAATAACTTGACTAATACAAAGACAAAAATGCATGAAAATGACAAACACAATGCACACTTGCATCCCTAGGGTTACATCCACTTGTTGCCTTAAAAATGGGCCATGTTATGCATGTTGAGTATCTTGGAAATGCAAAAACAAAATAAAAGATCATAGTCCCTCGATGACGCTATCTTGGTTGCCTATACAAAGTGATCTAGTCCCTCGAAAAATTTGCCAAAAATACTTAACACAATTGCTATCATGGTCTATACGATGACCCGCACCTGTCCCGTTTAACATCCTAATACAAGGTTGTTTACCAAATGCAATGGTAAAACAACAGTGTCAAAAGGGTTAAAAATGTGTAGGAAATACCTTTGAGTAAAATAGGGTAGATAGCTCTTACTTACTTGATCAAAACTTGCAAAAACATCCTTGCTATTTTCAAACACACCTCACAGCACAATTTCAAAACATTTCCAAAACAAACTTTCAAAACATTGAAACATCTTTTCAAAAGACAAAAACACCTTTGTATACATTCAAACAAGAATCATTACAAAGGTTGCCACGACGATGACCTCTTTTCAAAACATCTTTCAAAACCACACACAAAGCACCATTTCAAACAATTGAAAAGCAAAAGTAAGTGATCTAAACAAGTAACTAAGAGCCCATGGATAACCATGGATGAAAAGGGTGCTTGCACCTTCCCTTTTCATAATCTACTCCCCGAACCCAAGAAAACATCTTAAAGGTCTTTCCTGTGCTTTTTGACCTTTCCTTAGGATAAAATAAAAAGTCGGTGGCGACTCTTGCTAAACCGAAACATTTGCGAACACAAACGCAAAACCTCAAGTCAGTTCTCCCACCGTATCCCAGAACTGGCGACTCTGTTGGGGAATTTTTAAAAGTGGAGTAACCTTAAAGTTTAGATCACCTTTGCATGCTTATCTTGTTTGCTTTGATTACTTTACAATTGGATCTATTGTTTAGGCTTGAAATCCTCTACCCGGATTTGGGAAACATTCATAGGTAAATAGCAATACATTGTGGAAACTGTGCGGGATATACCGACATGGTTGAAGCAATAGCTATATTAGTGCGACATATTTGTGGGTACCGGTAGCCTTTGAGTCAATCAAAGAGAATACGGGGCCGCTGAGTGATGTCATGAAGCACTAATAAACTCTTAGAACCTTACTTGACCATCTTGGCCTTTTTTAGGGGTAGTGAGATGACCGGCTTTGGTGCAGTCCGAAGTTGGTAGATCTCGATACTACACTCATTGAGGGTTGTTTTCTTGGAATATTTCGGTCGCCAGTTAAGTGGCTAAACTGAAACAATGAACACAGAAAATAATCCAGTGATATTGAGCTCCTTAGAACCCACTTACTATTTATAGGACAGGTTGAGCCAACTAACTTCAAGAGGGTACTTACCTATGAAACCCCATGCAAGCCTGAAACTAGGAACTTGTGTGATTTGTTTGTACATATACTTGTGCATACATCATGAACATCATAAAGCATCATATGCATCCACTAACCATTTCAAGGGTTTGGATCTTCATCTTTGTTCTTGTTTTGTAGGTCATGGAATCTCTTCCTAGGAAAACAATTCACGTCAACCTTGTGAGGATCCCTCCTTAACTCAAGGATCTTACTTCCAAGATTCCAAAGAATTCTCTCTTCAGTGAAAAACATGGCAGACTTCTCAACTTGGTCAACTCCAACATTGATGAAGACATGGTGAAAGTTATCTTCCAGTTCTTTGACCCCATACACCACTGTTTCACTTTCCCTAATTACCAACTAGTACCAACTTTGGAGGAATTTTCTCAATTCCTGAGGATTCCTATTCTCCATCAAATACCCTACAACGGTATGGAAAGAGAACCAAATCCTGGAGATGTTGCTCAAGCCTTACACTTGCAACCATCTGATTTCAAAGGTCATTGGGAAACCAGAAGTGGTGTCAAGGGTTTCTTGGCAAAGTTTCTGTTTAAGAAGGCACAAGACTGCTGGAATTCTCTAGATCTACAAGCTTTTGAGGAAATTGTAGCACTTCTCATCTATGGGTTGGTATTGTTCCCAAACCCTGATCAGCTTATAGATGTGAATGCTGTCAAGATTTTCATATCTCGGAATCCTGTGCCTACATTGCTTGGGGATATCCTACACTCATTTCACACACGAACAATGAGGAAAAGGGGTGTTCTCATGTGTTGTACTCCTCTTATGGCAAGGTGGTTTATTTCTCACCTTCCCCAATCAGTTTTGAAGAATGAGCAAGGTTTAAGGTGTTCACAACGGTTGATGACCCTCACACATTCTGATGTTCATTGGTGTTCTCGGTCCAGAGAAAATGTCATCATCATTGATCGTTGCAGAGAATTCCCTAATGTCCCATTACTTGGCATTAGGGGAGGCATTACCTACAACCCATGTTTAGCTCTGAGGCAATTTGGGTATGCCCGAAGGGATGGCCCTCATGATATGCTGATTCCTGACTTGGTTTTCGACTTCGACAATAACGCTCAAGGACTTCAACAAAGGTTCATCTGATCTTGGAGGATGCCCAACAAAGTGGATAGTAAGACACTAGGGCACAAGAATTCCATCCCCCTTGAGCCCTATCTCAAGTGGGTACGAACCCGCGCCCAGAGTCTTATGATGCCTTACCCTCACATTCTCCCCGTGATCAAAGAGCCTGTTATGGAAGGAGAGGTTCCATACACCCTCCTACATCCAGACATGCCAACATCATTGGAAGAATTACAAAAGAGTTGGATACAGCTCAAGGAAGAACGAAACACTTTTGAAACCAACTTCTATGCCAGCGAGAAGAAGGTTTTGGAACTTACCCGCCAGCTTCATGAAGACGAGACTCTTAACACTTACATCGCGCCAAAGAGGATGCGCAACATCTTTTTACATTAAGAAGCTTTGTAATATTTTGCCCATATGGCTTTTATGTACTAACAAATTTCTTCTTATTAATATGACGTGCGTTCTTTTTGTTTGCAACAAATTTGAATTTCTGAATCCTTGAATGCATTACATGAATAACATATCATTCATCATATGCATAAACAGGTCTTCACACCAGGTTTCCTTATCTTTCTGCTGTTTATTTCAGCAAGATGGATATAGAGCAGACGGTTAAAGATCTGCAAGCACAAAATTCGCAATTCCAGCAACTCCTCATGACCTTGGCAAAGGGTCAAGAGGACCTTAAAGCACTATTAGAGAAAGAGAAGGAAAAGGAATAGAAGAAAAAGAAAAGAATTGGTGTGGCCACTATGGGGAGAAGATTTGAGCATCAGGCTAGGAGAGTTATGGATTTCCCCTCGACGTCTGACAAAGGGGTTGGTAAAGGAAAAGGAGTTGCGGTACCTTTCGAGTCTGAAGCTGAAGAAGAAGAAGAAGAGGATGAAGATTACTCCGAACAACAGTTCCCTCCGGCGGATGATAAGTACAAGCATCTTCAAGACCGGCTAGCAGCCATGGAGGTACAAAGGGTACCTAGGCTAGATTTCGAAGAATTAGGATTGGTTGTGGGGATCGTCATTCCTCCCAAGTTCAAAGTGCCTACATTTGCTAAATATGACGGTTTGTCCTGTCCGAAGATGCATCTGCGGTCCTACGTCAGAAAGATCCAACCTCACTCTTCTAATAAGGATCTATGGGTCCACTTTTTTCAAGATAGTTTGTCGGGTACGCAATTGGACTGGTTCTATCAACTTGAGAGATCTGATGTTCATAACTGGGAGGATTTAGCTGCTGCTTTCTACCGACAATACCAATATAACGCAGATTTAGCACCCACTAGTACTCAACTGCAGAGTATGGGTATGGTTTCTAATGAAGGCTTTAAGGAATATGCCCAGAAGTGGCGGGATTTGGCTGGAAGGGTGCAACCACCATTGCCGGATAGAGAGCTGGTTGACATGTTTTTGGGGACCCTGTCAGGTCCATTCTTCAATCATTTGATCGGGAGCTCATCTGCAGGGTTCACCGAATTAATTTTGACCGGTGAAAGGGTCGAAGCTGGCATTAAGAGTGGTAAAATTCAGAAGGATGCCTCCGCTTCCACTACTATCAAGAAGACCTTCCCAGCCAAGAAGGAAGTTTCTGCTATTCACACCCAGAGAAATCAAGGGAGAATAGAGCGTCGACCAACGGTGGGGACTGTGATGATCCAAAACTCCTCAGCCGATTAACCTCGAAGCAGTCAACCCAGAGCTAACCAGCAAAGGGTAGAAAGGCCACAACAGCAATTCACCCGGATCAATATGACACCGGCTCAGGTCCTCCCTCATCTGTTAAAGTTAAACCTTACCAACTTGAAAGAAGCGCCAAAAAACCCAAATACCTCTTCTCCCTATTATCATTCCAATGCGAAATGTACATACCATTCGGACAGTGTAGGGCATGACACCAATAACTGTTGGGCCCTTAAAAACAAGATCCAAGATTTGATAGATGCCAAGGAGGTGGAGTTTGATGCCCCCAAAAAACCTAATGTGATATCTTCTCCTATGCCAAAACATGGTCATAATGTCCAAGCTATTGTAGAAGATCTTCATGTTACCGCTATTGATGACTTAATGACTCCGTTGCCAATGATCAAGATGAATCTATTGAAATCCGGGATTTTACCAGGCTGTGAAAAAGATTGTTACCTTTGTTCGACCTTGCAATCGACTGTCCACTGTTGAAGTCAGGAATTCAACGCTTGATGGATACTCAAGAAATCCTCTTTCAGAAAACTCTTGTTTCTACTATCACTCATGTTACTCCTGTTACTCCAATCAATGATGTTGCTATAATCACCATTTCCGACAATCTTTCCAAGACCTGTAAAAGGCCTGTTAAGATTACACCTGATCTAAAGTTTGTACCGCTGAAGATTACCATGCCGGGGCCTATCCCATATAAGTCCAGCAAGATGATACCGTGGAATTATGGAGGAGAGATCTTCTATCACGGTGTGAAACAGATCGAATCAGTTGAAGAAAATTTCGATGAAGAGACTCCTGATATAGGAAATATTGCAGGGATAAGTAAGATCACTCGTAGCGGAAGAATCTTTTCTCTGGAGATTGCTCCTCCACGGGCAGTCTTCGGACCCTCAAGTGCTCCTGTGCCTGTCGAGATATCTGTGCGAAGTCCAGTTATTAAAGAAATTGTTACTCCCGAAGTTGTACCCTCTACTGTTACTACTGATAAAGGAAAGGGGATCCAAGAAACGCCCGTCAGGACGAGGGCTCAGACTTTAGTTATCCCCGAGACCACCCAAAAGGAGATGGCGAAGATTTTAAAGATAATTAAGAAGAGCGACTATGATGTCGTAGAGCAGCTGGGGCAAACCCCTTCAAAAATATCTATGCTGGCTCTATTGCTCTACTCCAAGGATCATGCCAAAGCCTTGATCAAATTTCCGAAGACGGCGCACGTGCCTCAAGAAACTTCTTTGGATCAGTTTCAAGAGTGTGTAGCCAGCCTTACAGCAGACAATGGTCTTGGTTTCTCTGATGCCGATTTGACGTCTAAGGGAAGAAAGCATAATGATGCGCTGCATGTCTCGGTAGAGTGCAGAGGGACCACACTTGCTCATGTTCTGGTTGATACTGATTCATCTTTAAATGTTCTACCAAAGAAAGCATTGGACAGATTGGACAGTGAAGGTTTGACCCTAAAGCCCAGTAATATCATTGTTAGAGCCTTCGACGGTTCTAAGCGGATGGTTCACGGAGAAGTGGACATCCCAATTAAGGTGGGAACGAAAATTTTCAACTCTACTTTTTATGTGATGGACATCCGTCCTTCATATTCATGTTTGTTGGGAAGGCCATGGATCCACAATGCTGGGGCAGTCACTTCTTCTCTACACCAGATGCTCAAATACCTGGTCTAGGGTAAGATCATAATAGTTCATGGTGAGGAGGAGTATATGATAAGCCACCTTAACTCTTTCTGCTACGTGGAGTTAGATGGTGAATTCATAGAAACACCTTTCCAACACTTTGAAGAGGTTTCCCCTGAAGTCGCGGTAGCCAAGACGATGACTGGTGTGCCCATCATTACCAAGCCTGTGTCCCGGATGTCATCCCGTAAAGATGCGGAGGCTGTAATCAAGGAAGGAGGAAGTACAGTGTGGGGTCAACTGCCAGATTTTCCTTACAAGACATATAAGTTTGGATTGGGTTTCACTGCTGCTAGCCAGAAAGCTGTGCGTCGCTCCCGGGCTGGAGGACCACCACTGAAAATCACTCATCACGGAGTTCATGCTTTAGAAGATGATGAAGAAGGAAGCAATTTTGAAGATTGGATCTTTCCAACCATTGAAGGAGGACTGAACAATTGGGAGGCGAAAGACTTCATTCCTATTACTTTCATCAATCAGTAATTTATCTTTTGAACATTTCCTGTTTGGTCTGTAATAACTTTTAAACAATTCGTACACTTTTTTGCCTTATGCCTTACCCGGGGCATATAGGTCCATTTATAAGGGCTTTGATTCTTCATTTTCATATGCCATTTTTAATGAATCATGGACGTTTTCATCTATAAACTTTTGTGTTCATTTTTTTTCTTTTTTACATTTCATTTTGTTTAAAGGTGGCTATCCCTTACACACACCCACACTCACAAAATGCAGGTACCCATCCACTCCGGATTCCATGGGTAACAATTCTGCTATGGCCTTCAGTGACTCTGAAGATCTGGTCAATCATGCCAAATACGAAGGTGATGAAAACTGTGAAGTGTCTGGAGAGTTGGATAGACTTTTGCAACAAGAAGAAAGGGCTATTCTGCCCCATGAAGAGTTGTTAGAGACTATCAATTTGGGAACAGAGGAAGACAAAGAAGAGGTTAAAGTGGGTTCCAACCTGGAGCCAAGTGTCAAAGAGCGTTTAGTACAGCTGTTGAATGAATATGTTGAGATCTTCGCCTGGTCCTATGAAGATATGCCAGGACTGGATACAGATATTGTGGTTCACCGTCTCCCTACAAGAGAAGACTGTCCACCAATCAAACAGAAAGTCCTCCGAATGAGGCCCGATATGTCTGAAAAAATCAAAGCTGAAGTGATGAAGCAGTTCAATGCTGGCTTTCTGGCTGTTACTTCCTATCCACAATGGGTTGCTAACATTGTGCCCGTACCTAAGAAGGACGGCAAAGTCAGAATGTGTGTGGACTACAGAGACTTGAATAGAGCTAGCCCTAAAGATGATTTTCCACTACCACACATTGACATCTTGGTTGACAACACAGCTCAACACAAGGTATTCTCTTTCATGGACGGATTTTCAAGGTACAACCAAATCAAAATGGCCCCGAAGACATGGAGAAGACTACTTTTGTTATGCAGTGGGGTACCTTTTGCTATAAAGTGATGCCATTCAGACTGAAGAATGCTGGGGCAACCTATCAGCGAGCTATGGTAGCTTTGTTTCATGACATGATACATCACGAGATTGAAGTTTACGTAGACGACATGATAGCCCGTTCACAAACAGAAGAAGAACACCTCGACCATCTGCAAAAGTTGTTTGTCAAGTTAAAAGATTACAAGCTCAGACTAAACCCTAGCAAGTGCACTTTCAGAGTCAGGTCCGGTAAACTTTTGGGATTCATCGTCAGTAACAAAGGCATTAAAGTTGATCCCGCTAAAGTCAAAGTTATACAAGAAATGCCTATCGCCCACACTGAAAAGGAGGTCAGAGGTTTCTTGGGACGCATAAACTACATTGCAAGGTTCATCTCTCACCTAACATCTACCTGTGAACCAATCTTCAAGCTGTTGAAGAAAGATCAGGTGGTTGAATGGAATGATGACTGTCAAATTGCTTTCGATAAGATCAAGGAGTATTTGCTGGAACCTCCTATCTTGATGCCACTCATCAAAGGAAGGCCTTTAATCATGTATCAGGCTGTCTTAGACAATTCAATGGGGTGCGTACTGGGCCAACATGACAAGTCTGGCCGAAAAGAGCATGCTATTTATTACCTTAGCAAAAAGTTTACCGACTGTGAGACTCGCTACTCACTGCTCGAGAAAACTTGCTGCGCTTTGGTATGGGCCGCTCACCGGCTAAGGCAGTATATGTTGACACATACCACTTTGTTGATTTCTAAAATGGATCCGATCAAGTACATCTTCGAGAAGCCTAGTTTATCCGGAAGGATCGCTAGATGGAAGATGATCCTGACTGAGTATGATATCCAGTATACAACCCCAAAAGCTATAAAAGGGAGTGTACTAGCTGACCATCTAGCCCATCAAGCTGTCGAAGATTACCAATCTATGAGGTTCGACTTCCCTAATGAGGATATTATGACATTGGACAACATTAAAGGTAACTGACCGTATGAAGGACCTGAACAAGGATCCCGATGGACCCTGTACTTTGATAGTGCTTTAAATTCACTTGGCAACGGTATCAGCACGGTACTTATCTCTCCAGAAGGTTTCCATACACCTTTTACTGCTAGACTCTGCTTCAGCTGCACCAACAACATGGCCGAATATGAAGCTTGTATCTTTGGTCTCAAGGCCGCTATTGACTTGGGAATCAAATCTCTGATAGTATTTGGGGACTCAGCTTTGGTTATTAGTCAAATCAAAGGAGAGTGGGATACTAAACACCCTAACCTCATCCCTTATAAAGAAAATGTCCTGACATTGTTACCACATTTCGAGCAGATTACCTTCGAGCACTTCCCGCGAGAAGAGAATCAACTGGCAGATGCGCTAGCTACAATGTCATCCATGTTTAAACTTAACTGGGATAATGAGGCACCTCAAATCACCATTGAACGAATGGACGAACCTGCACATTGTCACGAGATTAATAGCGAAGAAGTGATGGACCGACCTTGGTTTCATGACGTCTGTGATCGGTGGAAATAGAACTGACTGCTTTTTAAGCTGGTTCATGAAATGTCGCGGTAAGCAAGAGTCGCCACCGTCTTTTATGTTCTCCAACATGGAAAGGACAAAAGCACAACAAAATTCCTTTTCGAGAATGTTTCTCGGTTCGGGAGGTAGATTTATAGAAAGGGAAGGTATTATCACCCTTTCTATCCGTGGTTATCCACGGGCTCTTAGGTACTTGCTCTTATGTTTTCAAAAATTGTTTGCTTTTCAAGTGTGTGTGGGTTTTGAAAAAGTTTCGTTTGAAAAATTTCTAAGTAACTCTTGTATCTATCCTCAAGAGTGTATGAACAATTTGTTTGAAAACTTTTTGAAAGTGTCAGTGCGAAAAGATGTTTTTATTTTTTGAGAGAGCAAGTACCCATGAGAAATCTACCTACTCTAAGGAATTAGGCTGTGTAAGAGTCCTTTAGATAGTGCTATCCCACTATTGAGAAGCAGGTAGCACCGTCGTTGGAGTTATTCGGGTCAATTCGATTATATGGGACATGTGTGGTCACCAAAGCAATAGTAGGACGCCTTAGCGGTAACCCTAGTGTCCTAGATCCTTTTTTATCCGAGGCAACCGTTTCGAGGAAACTGGATCTTTAGACAGAAGGGCGACCTCTAAAACACCCTATACTTGACGACCACGTTCGAGGCAACCAGTGAGGCGTACCCTAGGAGTGGCATGTGCTTGTGTGTTGTTTTCATGTTATATTATCTTGTACATGTATCATGGTGATCTACGAGTTGTTTTTAATTTTCATCCAAGTCTTGCATGCATATTAACAGTTAAGAGTGCGGAAAATAAATTGCGGAAAGGTAAAGCTACGCTATTACAAGACGCGGGTCTATACATCGCCAAAAACATAACCCGTTTGGAAAATAAATGCGGAAAGTAAAAGAAAGCGGTAAAATCCTAATTAACTATTACATCCTTGGAAACAGGTACATCAATATGATCAAAATAAATAATAATGCGCGAATAGAAATTTAATCAGGACGTCCTTAGGGTTTTGACCCTTTTTGAGAAAAGAATTGAAATTGTCCTTTTTTTGCAATTTAACTAAAATTAAACCTAATTTACTAATTAATTAATTAATTAAAGAAAAAAAAGTGTTTTTGTGTTTTTTATGTTTTAATGAAAATAAAAAGAAAAGAAATTAAAAGTCAAGAAAACCCTAATTCTAAATTTATTTTATTTATTATAAAAAATGTCAAAGTTAACCTAATTAACTAAATTATTTAATTTACATTTATTTACAAAAATAATTAATAGTGAATTTAATAAATAATAAAAATATTTAATATTTTAAGTTTCTGAATTTAATATGAAAAATAATTAATTTATGAATTAATAATAATAATTAATAAGAGTTAATAAAAATAATTAGTTAAAAGGAAATAAAAAAGAAAAAGAAAACAAAAGAAAATATGAAAGAACCAGGGGGGGTATGCTGGCCCAAAGGGAGGTGTTGTTTTGGAAATTTAGGCCCAATAACACTCAAGCCTGTTGACTTCTGGAATTGCCCACGTGCATGTTGACTGAGGAACAAGGTGGTCGTCCATCCCTGGCCTTTGGATTCACCTTTGTGGCCACTTGGCGCTTGGATGAACAAGGTGTATGATGGAACACGTTCAGCAGCCTGCATGTGAATATATGATGAAAAAAGAGAAATAATTATTTGGGGGACCTGGGAATCGAACCCAGGTCCCAATAGTTGCCAGACATATCATCATCCACTGAGCCAAACGCTTATCTTTGATATTAGGATAATGAATAAACATAATATTGGATAGTCAACACTTATGCTGGACAAAAGCAACACGCGCGCCTTTTATTTGAATAGACCAAAAGCCTGCTTCCACGTCTTGTCTTCTTCGCTGAGACCTGCAGAAAAATAAATCAAATAGCGGGGGTTTTAAACCCCCACAACCTGCATGGACAAAAAATAGCGAACATGCCTATGCTGTATATAAATTGTTCGCGAGGGTTGGGATTGGTTCGTCTCGATCTCCTGAGTTCAACCATAGGCATCATGAGGCTTAATTTTCCCTAAATAAGAAAGCCCCAATTTTAGAGCTTGGAAAACCTAGAAATCGTTCATGGCGTTTTCTGTTTCAGGGCATTATAAACCAATTGAACCACACCAAAAGCTTCACCTGAGTTCTATGAACATAAAACAAACAACAAAAGATGTTAAATATGCATGAATTGTGAGATGCGATTCTGAAAAAAAGTGAAAAACCAAGGGACTGTTCTTGCGTATTCTTTGAGCTTTAAGGCTTGTTTTTGATTGCAATGTGTTCCTGGGGACTTATGCAATGTGTTGGAATCAAGAAAGGGATTTGAATTGGCCTGGAAGGTTGATTTCAGTTTTGACTTTGTTCTTGATTTTTTGGAATTGGTTTATGGCCTTTTGCATCAGCTTTCACGTTTTCATGAATAGGGTTAGGTTCAGTATATGTAATGGAATGAAACTAGGGTAAATCTTGCACATGGAATCCCTTGCATTGATGTTTGTATATTTGATTGGAAATCAAATAATTTTCAATCTTTTTGATTGACAAAACTTGCCAAACATGGAGATTTTTGTCTCTTTGATGGATGCACGAAATTGCCAGCTTGCCCTGAGTTTATTTGCTTCACAAAAGATTTGACAAAACATATCTTGGTATTTTCCTACAATTAAATGGATTAAATGAATTAATAATCAATTAAAAATCCAATTAATTAATAAAAATAAGAAAATAACTCAATTTAATCTCAATGGGTCGTGCATATGCTTTGGGTAAAGATTCAAGAAGGAATTTGAGGCCCATTAGCAAAAATGAGGTGTTTTGGGCAAAGTTGACTTTTGCAAATTCATGAAAATTTCCCAACTTATCCAATGCATATCTTGCTCAATTTTGATCATATGAACATGTTCTTGGACATTTTGGAAAGGTCTTGAAGTCCTCTAACCAATGCCTTTGGTCCCATGTCATTTGGATTTACCAATCTCAAGTTATGGTCTTTGACTTAAAGTGCCTTTTTGTTGACTTTTGAAATTGACCTATAATATAGAAATTGATAACTTTTTGTGAGAGCATTTCTTGGACTTTGAATGTGAATATGAGTTGTAGTAAATGTCATCCCCTTCAAAATGAGCATTGGATGGGATTTTTATGATGAACCATGAAAAAGTTATGCCTTGGTCAAGTTACAGTTGACTTTTCAACTGTCCAAAAATAGAAACTTTTGCATCTTTGATGATTTTTGAGCCATTCTTGTGGAATCATGATCAAGACTTGATCAAATGATGATTGTGGATTAAAAATAAGATGTTGACCAAATTTTTTGACTTTTGACTGTAAAATGACCATTTTTCCCCTGCAGTTGATTGTGAACCAAATAGGGCTTTTGACTGTGCAGTTTGATGCTGTGAGTCTTGAAACTTGACATGTAGATGCTTGACAATGTATATAGGCCCATGGGACTTGATTGGACCACTGAAAACCTCAACTTCCTTGCAAGAACCAAAACCCTAATTTTGACTGGCTTAGGAGGCATTTGAACTGTGCAATCCTTTGAGAGATCTTGAACCATTTGAAGATTGATCTTGACCAATCTTGAAGAATATGGGAGGGCAAATTTTGGGGTACAACAACGTCAAAAGGTATCTTGAAGCACAAGAATACCCTGAAGGAGCTTCAGTCAACGACAAAAAGTTCTTAAGGAGGTTCGCAGCCAAATTCTTTATGAGCAATGGTATCCTATACAAGCGCAATCTTGATTGTGTCCTACTCCGTTGTGTAGACAAGGTTGAAGCTGAGCAGATTATGGCTGAACTACATAATGGCACCTTTGGCACCCACTCGAGCGGTCATACGATGGCTAAGAAGATTCTGCGGGCAGGCTACTACTGGTCTACCATGGAAGCTGATTGTCGTCAACATTCTCGTACTTGTCACAAATGCCAAATCTATGCCGACAAGGTACATATTCCTCCGGTTCCTCTCAATGTCTTAACATCTCCTTGGCCATTCACGATGTGGGGAATCAACATGATAGGAGAGAACAAGCCTACAACATCCAATGGACACCGTTTCATCCTGGTAGCCATTGATTACTTTACCAAGTGGGTCGAAGCAGCTTCCTTCGCCTTCGTTACAAAGAATGTGGTTGCCCGCTTCATCAAGCAGAACCTCATATGTCGGTATGGTATCCCCGAAAGGATCATTACAGACAACGGTACAAATTTGAACAATACTATGATCACCGCTCTGTGCGAGCAGTTCAAGATTCAACATCACAATTCATCTCCCTATCGGCCTAAGATGAACGGTGATGTTGAAGCTGTGAACAAGAATATCAAGAAGATCATTCAAAAGATGACAATCACCTACAAGGACTGGCATGAGATGTTACCGTTTGCTCTGCACGGGTACCGTACCACGGCACGCACTTCAACTGTGGCAACCCCCTTTTCTTTAGTATATGGCATGGAAGCTGTTTTACCTGTGGAAGTTCAGATCCCTTCCTTGAGGATCATGAAGGATGTTGGTTTGAGTGAAGACGATTGGATTTAGACCCGACTTGATCAAATGAACTTGATTGACGAGAAATGACTTACTGTTGTTTGCCATGGTCAGGCGTACCAAAAACGTATGATCAAGGCTTTCAACAAGAAAGTCAAGAGGCAAGTATATCAAGTTGGGGACCTTGTAATCAAGCGGATCATCTTGCCACAAAGTGATCTCAGGGGAAAACGGACTCCTACTTATGAAGGACCATTTGTGATCAAAAACATCTTTTCTGGTGGGGCAATGATTCTGACCACCATGAACGGCGATGATCTGCCGCACCCTGCGAACGCAGACATAGTCAAAAGATACTACGCATAAAACGACTCAACAAGTTGAAAACCCGAAAGGGCAACTTGGGCAAAAATGGGCATCCCGGTGAATCGAAAACCCGAAAGGGCGATTCAGGCAAAAATTAGGGATAAATACAAAAAAATCTGTACACTTAGAAAGTTGAAAACCCGAAAGGGCGACTTGGGCAAAAAAGGGTTTCCCGGTGGATCGAAAACCCAAAAGGGCGGTCCAGGCAAAAGTTAGGGAATTAAAGCGTATGACTATGTCTCGTCGGATCATTTTAAGGATAATCTCTTCACAGAAGCTCCAAGCTTATGATCAATCCAATCATCTGCGAACGAGGCAACGAATGAATAAGATACTCAGAGTTGTGAAGGCTATAGCAGAATGGGAACCCCATGGAATTGTTACACATAGCCATCTTTCGTTGTATAAATTTTTCTCATTTTTTATGACAACATTCTCTTACTAGGATGTCTGTCTCCTTTGTACAAAAATACTTACAAAGTTAATACAAAGATACTTCAAAGTGCAGAAATTTGCTTGCCTTTTCTTTCTTTTTACACTTATGTTTTATTTGAAAACGTCCAATGATTTGTTAAATGAGCATATGCATTTGAATATAATCACTGCTTACAAATAAAACGAAATGAGAAAGGATAATTACTGATAGGTTGAAAGTATAGGAAAACGTCTTTAGGCCATTCCATAAGAAATCCCCTGCAATATGTCATTCAGATCCTCAACAGAGCTAAAACCTTGAAATACATATCCCCAGCGGAGCCAGAAAACTTTAAACTACAAACCCTCAGCTAAGATAAAACTCTCTTCCCCAACAGAGTCCAAAGCTCCAAATCTTAAACCCCGGTGGAACACCATCCAATTTCTTCCATAAATCCTCAGTAGATTGGCATACAACCCAAGCTCTGGAGAACTCTTCGACGGAATAAAAAATCTCCCCACAAAGCTATTTCCCGGTGGAACAAATATTTTTGTTCTCATTTCTCCAGTTGGAGCCTCCCAGGTTTTAATTCCCCATTATAGATCGTCAAAGTTTTCCTTAATCCCCACAAGTCACCAAGGATTTTCTATCCTCAACAGTAGTCCAAAGGATTTCCCAGTCTCAACAATCAAAGGTTTTAAATCTCCAGCAGCAATCAAGGGTTTATTTTCCCCGGAAGCAATCAAAGATTTCATTATCTCCAGCTATCAAGGATATATCACACTCAGCAAGATAGCTAATCAGCTTACATGCGCATACATTACATCCATATATCATAAACATTGATAAAACATATTTATTGCATCATACATTTCATGCAACATAACTTTGTGTTTTCAGCTAACATGTTACCATTTTCAGGATAAGATTAAAAGCTATCTTTAACAAATATTCAAAGGTCTCGGATACAACATGGATACACCCCAGACACGGAGGTCATTCTATTACTCATTCAGAATTTCAAGTCAAGATACAGTCCAGATACGCTCCAGACACGGATGCTATTCTGTCACTCATTCAGACTTCAACTATCAGATACAGACTAGATACACTCCAGACGCGGAAGCCATTCTATTTCTCATTCAGATTCAACTATCAACCTCAGGTTCAGATACACTCGCCACGGAAGTCATTCTGTCACTTGTCCAGATCCCAATTACAGTACGGATACACTCCCAACACGGAAGTCATTCTGCTACTCATACAGATCTCAACTTCAGATACAGTCCAGATATGCTCCAGACACGGTTGCCATTCTGTCATTCATTCAAACCTATTCCCCAACCCAGAAATACTCCAGACACAAATGTCTTTCTGTTGCTTATTCAGATTTCAGGTTTCGGATACAATACAGATACACTCCAGACACGGTAGTCATTCTTATATTCATTCAAGAATCAAATACGGTTACAGATCGGATACGCTCCAGACACGAACGCCATTCCTTTTGCTCATACGAATCCAATCTCCAGATACAACTCAGATACGTTCCAGATATGGATACCATTCTAGTGTTCATTCTCCTGATTTTCAACAAACATTAATCCCATCTCCAGCAAGATTCCACCATCTCCAAATGGCATCTTTAAGCCCATTCCCTCAGTTACATTGTGACGAGTGCAAATTTATGGGCACTCTAGTGTCCAATCCTCTTTTACCTTCGAGTCATGAAAGGCAAACTTGCCAATCTAACTCTTCAGGTTCAAGAAGATTGAACAGGGGAAGCCGTTGTACCCCAAAATTTTCCCTCTCATTCTACCAAGATTTCCCCTCACAAGGCTCCTTGAACTCCAGACAGGATTAGGGTTTTGCTCTGCTCAAGATATCTCCTTGCATTGATGACCTAAATTAGAGTTTGAGTTTGCACAGGGATTTTTGGACTTTCAACACTCAAAGTGACTTTTATACTTCATGTTGGACTCATAAGTTTGTCCACACCAAGTTTCAAGTCTTGAATCAAATTTTTGCCCAGTCAATTGGACAGTTGACCTAGAAATCGGCTGTATTGGGGGAAAAGTCAACTGTGGCCAATTTACAGTCAAACCTCATGATTTTTGACCCACATCAACATTCTAGGCTCCTATGAACCATTTGATCAAGTTTGGACCACAACTCCCCAAGAAATTTGATCAGATCATCAAAAGGGCAAAATGGTCATTTTTAGGGTTTTGACTGCACAAAGGCAATTTCTGATTTTTGACCTAGCAAATGGCAAATTGGGTTCAATCATGGATTCAAGGACTCAATGGAATCATCTTGAACTTTTCAACAAGCTCAAAAGATCTCAATTGCATTGGATTGACAGATGAATTTTTCAATCAACTGGTCAAAATTTGACTGTACACTGAAAAGTCAAACTTTGACTTTTTGGTCAAAATCAAGTGACAAGGGTCATTTTTCATCAAGATGTGTCAAAACATGAAACTTGTTCATCAAGAAACCCATTTTTGCAAATTAGGGTTTAAAGTTGAAAATTTTCATAACTTAGAATTTTCTAAGTTATGAAATTTTCTCAATTTTTCCTAACTTTGTCCAACATTTTCACCTTGATGCAATTGGATTCAAACAAAACTTCCAACATGAAAGTTGTAGTACTCCACAAACTCTACAACTTTTATTCACAAATTTTTCTCAAAAGAGGCTTGGATATCAAGTTATGATTTTTTGAACAAGGGACCATGAAACTTGTAACTTAGTGAAATTTTGCCCTAGTTTAGGCAGGATTTTGACCTATCTTCATGGCCATTCTTCAAATAGTTCCACTTGGAATATCAAGTTTAATTTCAAATATGGATTGTAGAGCATGTTGCAAGCTTTCCAAAATGTCCAAGAACTCTCCAAAATCATTTGTGGTTAGGGAGAATCGAAGGCTTGAAGTTGGCAAAAACTCACTTTTCATCCATGTCATGTTCATGTTCATACAAGTTGCAAATTCAAATCAGCTTGCTTTGCACTAGATTACAGGCCTCAAAACCATTTCACACTCATTAATTAAATGCAAATACATTGGTTTAAGGCATTGTTTTGGTCATTAGAACATTGCACATTAGATCAATCCCTAAGTAGAAAAAGCAATATTTCCATTTTTGCCAAATCTTGCTTTATGTCAAAACCACAATCCTTGAGCATAGAGCCAAATCTTGTGCAAAAAAGCATATCCATAAACTTGAGGGGCCAAGATCAGAAGAAGCAGGCTGATAGATAGCTTGTACAGGCTTGTATTACATCATTGTGCATTTTGGCTTAAAAGACAAGAAACATGTCCAAAACACTAGAACTGGAACATCAGCCAAAACCAACTTGTGCAAGCTTTTGAAACATCTTTCTCACATCCCCTTGAGCCAGAAACACGACCCTTTGAGCCCTCAAACCTCCCATAGCAAGAAATCACCTTCCATTCGCAAAACAGGGCACTCCCTGTAGTTTGATTGCCACAACTCAAATCCCTCGTCGTTTTGTCTCAAATTGGTTCAAACACCTTCCATACAACATATCCAAACTATCCCAACCCTTAAACACTAACTGTAACTCCATTAACAGGGTTTGCCATTTTTGATTTGAGCTTGTGCAGGTTGAGTTCTGTAGGCTTGTTCAAGTACATTCAAGGCAAGCTAGACATTGGAGAAGGTCAAGTGAAGTTCAAGCAAGCTCCCAAACATCTCAGGCCTTGTTGAAAAGCTCCACATTGTCATACACGAAGTAGCTGAAACAGGTTTTTATCAACTTCCTATCTCTCTATTTAGGAACATTTAGACTTAGGTTTATGAATAAGAAATGTAGTATTCATAGCCATGAAGCTGTACATATGCTCAGTTTTCATTTTAATTAAGCATGCTAAGAGAATTTGGTCCATGAACATCCTGCAAAAATTAGGTTAGATTTTAGGGCCAGAGAAATTCTCTCTGGTCTTTGAGAGTTAGGACAAGTTTTTTATATGGTTGAATTCGTCTTGAAAAACCCTACAACTTTGATGTTATGTGTTTTTGCAATAAAGCTCGTATGCAGGATGTTCATGTTTGGTACAGGCGCACGCGTTTTTTGAAAGACAGAGGTTGAAGATGAAGTGTGGTGGGCTGGGTTTGGTCCTGGCTCACTATTGACACCCCTCTTTTGCTGAATGCACCCTCTGGCCCAATTTCTTTATATTTTATATTTTTGTATTTTATTTTCATTTCTGATTTTATTTTATTATTTCTGAATATAAAAAATACCCAAAAATATTTTTATAAATTTTTTACATTTATTTTGTATTTTATTTTATTTTTTCTAACATGAAAACAATTTAATTAGTATATGTTTTATTTATTGAATACTTAAAAATGATATATAAATAGTACTTTTATTTTATTCTTTATTTTATTCACACTAAAAAATATTGTTCTAATATATTTTTATTTTTGCATATATTTTATTTTATTTTTTGTACATAATTAATATGATTAATAAATATATACATACTTTTATTTTATAAATACTTGAAAATAAAAACATAAAAAAATACTATATTTTTTATTATTATTATTTATACTTAAAATAATACCTTTTTCTAAATATATTTAATTTTTTGTATATACATTATTTTATTTATTGTATATAAATAATATAATTAATATATTTATTTTCTTAAAGAAAAATTAGGGTTTACTCTTAATAAAAAATAATAATTTCTTTTATTTATTTCTTTCCTTTTTTGCATTAAATATTTTTACATACATGGAAAATAAACATAAACTTTTTGCATATTCATATATTTTGTATATTTATTTAATTTGTTTATTTAAATAGTCTATTTGTTATTTATGCCATTTGATTCAATTTGGATGTAATAGTAAATTAGGGTTTTAATTTCTTGTCAAATAATCCCCATTCAAAAATTGTATCCCCATCCCCATAATCATGTTGTAATAGTGGTAGATTTATTTTACGCATTTACGCTTTCAATTATGCCATGATTAGAGATTAGGGTTTGTATGCAAAAATCCAAAACCAAACAAATAGCTTGACTAATACAAAGATAAAAATGCATGAAAATGACAAACACAATGCACACTTGCATCCCTAGGGTTACATCCACTTGTTGCCTTAAAAATGGACCATGTTATGCATGTTGAGTATCTTGGGAATGCAAAAATAAAACAAAAGATCATAGTCCCTCGATGACGCTATCTTGGTTTCCTATACAAAGTGATCAAGTCCCTCGGAAAATTTACCAAAAAGACTTAACACAATTGATATCATGGTCTATACGATGACCCGCGCCTGTCCCGTTTAACATCCTAATACAAGATTGTTTACCAAATGCAATGGTAAAACAACACTGTCAAAAGGGTTAAAATGTGTAAGAAATACCTTTGAGTAAAATAGGGTAGATAGCTCTTAGTTACTTGATCAAAACTTGCAAAAACATCCTTGCTATTTTCAAACACACCTCACAACACAATTTCAAAACATTTCCAAAACAAACTTTCAAAACATTGAAACATCTTTTCAAAAGACAAAAACACCTTTGTATACATTCAAACAAGAATCATTACAAAGGTTGCCACGACGATGGCCTATTTTCAAAACATCTTTCAAAACCACACACAAAGCACCATTTCAAACAATTGAAAAGCAAAAGCAAGTGATCTAAACAAGTAACTAAGAGCCCATGGATAACCATGGATGAAAAGGGTGCTTGCTCCTTCCCTTTTCATAATCTACTCCCCGAACCCAAGAAAACATCTCAAAGGTCTTTCCTGTGCTTTTTGACCTTTCCTTAGGATAAAATAAAAAGTCGGTGGCGACTCTTGCTAAACCGAAACCTTTGCAAACACAAACACAAAACCTCAAGTCAGTTCTCCCACCGTATCCCAGAACTGGCAATTCTACTGGGGAATTTTTAAAAGTGGAGTAACCTTAGGGTTTAGATCACCTTTGCATGCTTATCTTGTTTGCTTTGATTACTTTACAATTGGATCTATTGTTTGGGCTTGAAATCCTCTACCCGGATTTGGGAAACATTCATAGGTAAATAGCAATACGTTGTGGAAACTGTGCGGGGTATACCGACATGGTTGAAGCAATAGCTATATTAGTGCGACATATTTGTGGGTACCGGTAGCCTTTGAGTCAATCAAAGAGAATACATGGCCGCTTAGTGATGTCATGAAGCACTAATGAACTCTTAGAACCTTACTTGACCATCTTGGCCTTTTTTAGGGGTAGTGAGATGACCGGCTTTGGTGCAGCCCGAAGTTGGTAGATACTCGATACTACACTCATTGAGGGTTGTTTTCTTGGAATATTTCGGTCGCCAGTTAAGTGGCTAAACTAAAACAATGAACACAGAAAATAATCCAGTGATATTGAGCTCCTTAGAACCCGGTTACTATTTATAGGACAGGTTGTGCCAACTAACTTCAAGAGGGTACTTACCTATGAAACCCCATGCAAGCCTGAAACTAGGAACTTGTATGATTTGTTTGTACATATACTTGTGCATACATCATGAACATCATAAAGCATCATATGCATCCACTAACCATTTCAAGGGTTTGGATCTTCATCTTTGTTCTTGTTTTGTAGGTCATGGAATCTCTTCCTAGGAAAACAATTCACGTCAACCTTGTGAGGATCCCTCCTCAACTCAAGGAGCTTACTTCCAAGATTCCAGAGAATTCTCTCTTCAGTGAAAAACATGGAAGACTTCTCAACTTGGTCAACTCCAACATTGATGAAGACATGGTGAAAGTTCTCTTCCAGTTCTTTGACCCCCTACACCACTGTTTCACTTTCCCTAATTACCAACTAGTACCTACTTTGGAGGAATTTTCTCAATTCCTGAGGATTCTTATTCTCCATCAACTACCCTACAATGGTACGGAAAGAGAACCAAAGCCTGAAGATGTTGCTCAAGCATTACACTTGCAAACATCTGATATCAAAGGTCATTGGGAAACCAGAAGTGGTGTCAAGGGTTTCTTGGCAAAGTTTCTGTTTGAGAAGGCACAAGACTGCTGGAATTCTCTAGATCTACAAGCTTTTGAGGAGATTGTAGCACTTCTCATCTATGGGTTGGTCTTGTTCCCAAACCCTGATCAGCTTATAGATGTGAATGCTGTCAAGATTTTCATATCTCGGAATCCTATGCCTACATTGCTCGGGGACATCCTACACTCATTTCACACACGAACAATGAGGAAAAGGGGTGTTCTCATGTGCTGTACTCCTCTTCTGGCAAGGTGGTTTATTTCTCACCTTCCCCAATCAGTTTTGAAGAATGAGCAGGGTTTAAGGTGGTCACAACGGTTGATGAACCTCACACATTCTGATGTTCATTGGTGTTCTCGGTCCAGAGAAAATGTCATCATCATTGATCGTTGCGGAGAATTTCCTAATGTCCCATTACTTGGCATTAGGGGAGGCATTACCTACAACCCCTATTTAGCTCTGAGGCAATTTGGGTATACCCGAAGGGATGGCCCTCATGATATGATGATTCCTGACTTGGTTTTCGACTTCGACAATGACGCTCAAGGACTTCGACAAAGGTTCATCCGAGCTTGGAGGATGCCCAACAAAGTGGATAGTAAGACACTGGGGCACAAGAATTCCATCCCCCTTGAGACCTATCTCAAGTGGGTACGAACCCACGCCCAGAGTCTTATGATGCCTTATCCTCACATTCTCCCTGTGATCAAAGAGCCTGTTATGGAAGGAGAGGTTCCATACACCCTCCTACATCCAGACATGCCAACATCATTGGAAGAATTACAAAAGAGTTGGATACAACTCAAGGAAGAACGAAACACTTTTGAAGCCAACTTCTATGCCAGTGAGAAGAAGGTTTTGGAACTTACCCGCCGGCTTTATGAAAAGGAGACTCTTAAAACTTACATCGCGCCAAAGAGGATGCGCAACGTCTTTTTACATTAAGAAGCTTTGTAATATTTTGCCCATAGGGCTTTTATGTACTAACAATTTTCTTCTTATTAATATGACGTGCGTTCTTTTTGTTTGCAACAAATTTGAATTTCTGAATCCTTGAATGCATTACATGAATAACATATCATTCATCATATGTATAAACAGGTCTTCACACCAGGTTTCCTTATCTTTCTGCTGTTTATTTCAGCAAGATGGATATAGAGCAGACGGTTAAAGATCTGCAAGCACAGAATTCGCAATTCCAGCAACTCCTCATGACCTTGGCAAAGGGTCAAGAGGACCTTAAAGCACTTTTAGAGAAAGATAAGGAAAAGGAAAAGAAGAAAAAGAAAAGAATTGGTGTGGCCACTATGGGGAGAAGATTTGAGCATCAGGCTAGGAGAGTTATGGATTTCCCCTCGACGTCTGACAAAGGTGTTGGTAAAGGAAAAAGAGTTGCGGTACCTTCCGAGTCTGAAGCTGAAGAAGAAGAAGAAGAAGAGGATGAAGATTACTCCGAACAACAGTACCCTCCGGCGGATGATAAGTATAAGAATCTTGAAGACCGACTAGCAGCCATGGAGGTACAAAGGGTACCTGGGCTAGATTTCGAAGAATTAGGATTGGTTGCGGAGATCGTCATTTCTCCCAAGTTCAAAGTGCCTACATTTGCTAAATACGATGATTTGTCCTGTCCGAAGATGCATCTGTGGTCCTACGTCAGAAAGATCCAACTTCACTCTTCTGATAAGGATCTATGGGTCCACTTTTTTCAAGATAGTTTGTCGGATACGCAATTGGACTGGTTCTATCAACTTGAGAGATCTGATGTTCATAATTGGGAGGATTTAGCTGCTGCTTTCTACCGACAATACCAATATAACGCAGATTTAGCGCCCACTCGTACTCAACTGCAGAGTATGGGTATGGTTTCTAATGAAGGCTTTAAGGAATATGCCCAGAAGTGGCGGGATTTGGCTGGAAGGGTGAAGCCACCATTGTCGGATAGAGATCTGGTTGACATGTTTTTGGGGACCCTGTCAGGTCCATTCTTCAATCATTTGATCAGGAGCTCATCTGTAGGGTTCACCGAATTAATTTTGACCGGTGAAAGGGTCGAAGCTGGCATTAAGAGTGGTAAAATTCAGAAGGATGCCTCAGCTTCCACTGCTATCAAGAAGACCTTCCCAGCCAAGAAGGATGTTTCTGCTATTCACACCCAGAGAAATCAAGGGAGAATAGAGCGCCGACCAGCGGTTGGGGCTGTGATGATCCAGAACTCCTCAGCCGATCAACCTCGAAGCATTCAACCCAGAGCTAACCAGCAAAGGGTAGAAAGGCCACAACGACAATTCACCCGGATCAATATGACACCGGCTCAGGTCCTCCCTCATCTGTTAAAGTTAAACCTTACCAACTTGAAAGAAGCGCCGAAAAACCCAAATACCTCTTCTCCCTATTATCATTCCAATGTGAAATGTGCATACCATTCAGACAGTGTAGGGCATGACACCAACAACTGTTGGGCCCTTAAAAACAAGATCCAATATTTGATAGATGCCAAGGAGGTGGAGTTTGATGCCCCCGAAAAACCTAAACCTAAACCTAAACAAATCAAGATTAAACTTAAATTAATTAAGGAAGGAAATTATTTTTTTAGAAAAGATTTTGATTAAACCCTAATTCTAATTTATTAAAAGGAAATAAATTTCTTTAAGTATTTTTGTATTTTTGTCTTGAAAAATAATGTATGGTACTGAAGTATTTTGGCCTTTTTATATATTAAAATAAATATTTAATAGGTGTGAAGAAAAAAAATATTTAACCTAATTCTATTTTAATTTACAAATTTATTTAACAAAAATAGATAATATATAACTAAAAAAAATATTTTTTTAATCAAAAAATATAATAAAATAAAACAAAATATAATATTGATCATTTTTTATTTTATATGATTTTTATTATTAAGAAAAATATATTTAATAAAATAGAAATGAAAATAAAATGAATAATAAAAATATATGGGTCAGGGGTGCCATGAGTAAACTGGAGGCAGGAAGTTAGCAAAAATATATGGCCCAATGTCTAGAAGCCCATGCTGCAAACAAACAAAAAAAAGTGGAAAAAATTATGAAAAATTGCAAAAGGCAGCGCCAAGGCTCAAACCCGTGACCTAGGGCATTTTTGCGCGCTGTCTTACCACTGGGGTGGCCGTACATCCATTAGTTTAAATGAAAACAAAAATGCATAACATGAAACACTTCCTTGCCCTGTACTTCATCTTCTACCTCTAGACACCCGGACCTCCTGTAACTTTTTCATTTCTCAATAAAAATGGAAAGTGATAAAATGAACATTATAGCATTTTACCTCACGATTCTAACCATGTACATAACTAAAACTATAAGTCCAAGATCAGAGAGAATTTTATTGGCCCTAATTCTTAACCTAATTTTTTCAGAAACTTCAAACTTAAAATTCTCTAAACTCAAGCCAAATAAATGCAAGCTATGGGTATGTACAGCTTCATATCAATGATGTCTACATTCTATATTCACAAATGGAGAGCTAACTATGCCTGTATTAAGAGTTAGAAAACCAGAAAACTCACCTTGAAAATGGAAATCATGTTTTGAAAATGAGCTTGCTTTAGGATGCAGTGATGATCAGGTTAGCTTCTTTGAACCTCTAGGAAGCTAATGCAATGCTTAGCTTGTCTTGAGGGTGGTTGGAATGGTCTGGCGAAGTCCACCAGTGTTACTCTATTTTTGAACTTCAACAATGGGGAAGATGGAGTTACAGTGATGTTTCAGGGTGTGGGATGATTTACTTGTAAGGTAAGGAAGCTTGGAAAGCAAAAGGCCTGAAAACGCACGAGTGAAATGGAAGATTCAGTTCACAAGTCAAAAATTGAAAGTTTGGAGGCTTGGCATGCAACTTATGATTCTAGGGTGTTTCAAGGCTTGGGCATGTGTGGTTTTTGTTTCAAAATGATGGCTTTATATAGAGCAAAAGGTTGGAGGACTTGTGCTTGCTCAGAAGTTTAAGATCACATGTCTTGCTACATTTCTTGTTTTTGAAGCAAGTGTGAGAAGTGACTTCTTAAGGCATGATTATGACCTTGTAGGGTGGCTTGAAGCTTTAAACATGTTTTGTTCAGGTTTAGAGGCTTGGTTTATGCAGAAAGAACAAGTCCAAGGCTCAAGAAATGAAAAAAAATGCAAAAAGCATGCTTTTCCAAAATGGAAATGTTGCCTTTCTTCCAAAAATGGCTATTTCCTTGTACAATGCATTGAATGTTTGCCTTTAGGGCATGAAACCTTGTGAAATTCATTAATGGTGGAGTAAGAAACGAGTTTGAGGCCTGAAAAGTGAAGATTGTACAACCAATTTGCAAATTCGAAAACTTGTTCTTCATGAAATGGTTTGAAATCAAAGTGAGAAATTGCCAACTTCATCTCTTCGATTCTCCCTACTCAAGAATGATTTCAAGGAGTTCTTGGACATTTTGGAAATCTTGTAATGTGATCTACAACCCATATTTGAAATGATTTTGAAGATTCCTCTTGGAACTAGGTGAAAAGTTGCCATGAAGTTAGGTAAAAAACCTGCCTAACTAGGGCAAAATTTCACTAAGTTATTTTAGTTCATGAGCATGTATTTAAAAAATCATATCTTGAAATCCAAGCACCTTTAAGAAAAAAATGTGTGAAACAAAGTTGTAGATTTCATGGAGATCTACAACTTTCAAGTTGGTTACTTCCTTTGAATCATTTTGTATCATGGTGAAAATTTGGCCTAAAGTTGAGAAAAAAAAAGAAATTTTCTATACTTAGAAAATTTTCTAAGTTAGATTTTTTAAACTTTTCAAATCCAAATCTTAAATATTTGGTTTCTTGATGAAAAAGTTTCACATTTTTACATTTTTTGATGAATTATGATCCTTGGCACTTGAATTTGACCAAAAAGTCAAAGTTTGACTTTTCAGTGCACAGTTGACTTTTGATCAGTTGACTGAAAAATTCATCTGTCAATCCAATGGATTTGCAATGTTTTAAACCATGTCATTAGGTGAAGATGATGCAATTTAACTATTGAGATCATGCCTTAAACCAATTGACCATTTGCTAGGTCAAAAATAAAAAATTGCCCCTTCTCAGTCAAAACCCTAATTTTGACCATTTTGTCCTTTTGATGATTTGATCAAATTTCTTGGGAAATTATGGTACAAACTTGATAAAATGATACATATGAGTCTAATATGTTGATGTGGATCAAAAATTATGAAGTTTGACTGTGAATTGGCCATAGTTGACTTTTTCCCCAATACAGTTAGTTTTTAGGTCAACTGTCCAATTGACTGATAAAAAATGTGATTCAAGGCTTGAAATTTGACATGAGTAATCTTGGTGGTCCATGATGATCCTTGAAAGCCATATGAAGCATTGACAGTCCAAAAATCCTTGTGCAAACTCAAACCCTAATTTTTGTCATCAGTGTATGGGGAGGTGTCTTGAGCTGGTCAAACCCTAATGTAGTCTTGAGTCAAAGAGATCTTATGAGGAAATCATTGATAAGTGAGAGGGAAAATTTTGCGGTACAACAACTGCCCCTGTTCAATCTTCTTAAACCTGAAGAGTTAGACTGGCGAGTTTTTCCATTCGTGACTCGAAGGTGGAAGATTATTGGGCACTAGAGTGTCCATAAATTTGCTCTCGATGATGTAATGGTAGAAGGATTGGGCTTACAAATGCCATTTGGAGAGGTGACATAAATTTGTAGGAGATGGGCTTAAAGATACCATCAAAGGTGATTGTTGAATTGTAATTTGTAAGCTGGAAGAATGAGTATCAGAATAGTGTCCGTGTCTGGAGCGTATTTGTATTGTATCTGAAAGTCGAATCCGAAGGAATATCATAATGGCATCCGTGTTTGGAGCGTATCTATGTTGTATCTGAAAGTTGAATCTGAGTGAGTATCAGAATGGCATCCGTGTCTGGAACGTATCTGAACTGTATCTGAGAGACTGAAACTGAATGAGTATCCAAATGGCATCCGTGTCTGGAGCGTATTTGAACTGTATATGAGAGTTGAATATGAATGAGTATCAGAAGGGCATCAGTGTCTGGAGCGTATCTGAACTATATCTGAAAGTTGAATCTGAATGAGTATCAGAATGGCATCCGTGTCTGAAACGTATCTGAACTGTATCTGAGATACTGAATCTGAATGAGTATCAGAATGGCATCCGTGTCTGGAGCGTATCTGAAATGTATCTGAGAGCTCTAAACTTGAATGAGTATCAGAACAACATCCGTGTCTGGAGCGTATCTGAACTGTATCTGAGAGCTGAATCTGAATGAGTATCAGAAGGGCATCCGTGTCTGGAGCGTATCTGAACTATATCTGAGAGCTCTGAACATTGTTAATGGTAGTTGTTAATCTTATCTTGAAAAGGGAAAAATGTTAGCTAAAATGTAAAGTCATGTTGTATGAAATGTATGTGTGATACATTCGTGTTATCAATGTTTATGACATATGGATGCAATGCATGCGTATATAAGCTAGTTTACTGCACTGCTGTTGTACTGGGGAAAATAAATCCCTGAATGTTGGTGAGGATATGGAGTGTAAATCTTCATGTTGATGAATTTCTATTTTTAGAAATAAACTCTGTTGTAAATGCCATGTGCTGCTTGTAAAACCCGTTGGGGAGCCCTGAGAAATTTGACAACTTCTACTGGGGATCAATAATTTGAAACTTTGTTCTGTTGGGAGTTTGAACGATGCACTGCCGGGGATTAGTTATGGAATAGCCTAGAGACATTTCTCTATCCTTTCAACCTATCAGTAATTGCCTCTTTTCATTTCGTTTATTTATAAATAGTAATTATGTTCAAATGCATATGCTCATCAATGAATCATTGGACGTTTTTGTAAACAAAACAAGCGTAAAGAAAAGACAAATAGTTTTTTTTCACTTTCAAAGGAATTTTTTTTTTTGATTTTGAATAAGTATTTTTTGTACAAGGAGACAACCATTATAGTAAGAGAATACCGTCGTAAAAAATGAAAATTTTGATACAAAGAAAAGATAGTTATGTGCAATAATCCCATGGGGTTCCCATTCTGCTATAGCCTTCGTATCTATGAGCATCTTGTCTATTTGTTGCCTTGTCCGAAGATGATTGAATTGATCAGAATCTATGAGTTTGTCAGTGGAAGCCAAAGTTTGTCCATAAAGTGATCCAACGGGACATAGTCATACACTTTAATTCCCTAACTTTTGCCTGGACCGCCCTTTCGGGTTTTCAGTCCACCGGTAAACCCTTTTTTCCCCAAGTCGCCCTTTCGAGTTTTCAACTTGCCGGGTGTACATAATTTTTTGTTTTATCCCTAATTTTTGCCCGAACCTTTTTGGTTCGCCGGGATGCCCTTGTTTTGCCTAGGTGTGTCAACCTAGCGGGTCTCTTATGTGTAGTATCTTTTGACTATGTCCGCGTTCGCAGGGTGTGGCAGGTCGTCTCTATCCATGGTGGTCAAGATGATTGCCCCACCGGAGAATATGTTTTTGATTACGAATGGTCCTTCATAGGTAGGAGTCCATTTGCCCCTGGGATCACCTTATGGCAATATGACGCGTTTGATCACTAGATCCCCAACTTGATACACTTGGCGTCTGACTTTCTTGTTGAAAGCCTTGATCATCCATTTTTAGTACATTTGACCATGGCAAACAGCAGTAAGTCTCTTTTCATCAATCAAGTTCAGTTGGTCAAGTCGAGTCTGGATCTAATCGTCTTCGTTCAATCCTGCATCCTTCATAATCCTCAGAGAGCGGATCTGAACCTCAATAGGCAGGACGACTTCCATGCCGTATACCAAAGAATAGGGTGTTGCCCCAGTTGATGTGAAAGTCGTGGTTCGATACCCGTGGAGGGTGAATGGTAGCATCTCAGGTTAATCTTTGTATGTGACTGTCATTTTCTGTATGATCTTTTTGATGTTCTTATTTGCAGCTTCGACAACACCATTCATCTTTGGCCGATAGGGAGAAGAATTGTGATGCTGAATCTTGAATTGCTCACACAATGCGGTGATCATAGTGTTGTTGAGATTTGTACCATTGTCAATGATGATCCTTTCGGGGATACCTCACCGACAAATGAGATTTTGCTTGATGAAGCGGGCAATAACGTTCTTGGTGACAGAAGCGAAGGAAGCTGCCTCCACCCACTTTGTAAAATAATCAATGGCCACTAAGATGAAGTGGTGTCCATTGGAGGATGTCGGCTTGATTTCCCCACATAGTAAAGGGCCAGGGAGTCGTCAAGACATTCAGAGGAACCGGAGGTACGTGCACCTTGTCAGCATAAATTTGGAACTTATGGTAGGTTTGGGAGTGTTGATCACAATCTGCTTCCATGGTAGACCAGTAATAGTCTGCCCGTAGAATTTTCTTTGCCATCGTATGCCCACTAGAATGGGTACCAAAAGTGCCTTCGTGTAATTCGGCCATGATCCTTTCAGCTTCAACCTAATCTATGCACCGAAGCAACACAGAGTCATGATTGCGTTTATATAGGATGCCGTTACTAAGGAAGAACTTAGCAGAGAATCTCCTTAAGAACTTTTTGTCATTGATTGAAGCTCCTTCTGGTTATTCTTGAGCCTCGAGATACCTTTTGACTTCATGAAACCAAGGTTGGTCCATTACTTCTTCAGTATTAATCTCGTGATAGTGTGCTGGTTCCTTCATTCGTTTGATGGTGATCCAGGGAGCCTCGTTATCCCAATTAAGTTTAAACATAGATGACATTGTGGCTAGAGAGTCTGCTAGTTGATTTTCTTCTCGCGGGAAATGCTCGAAAGTAATCTTCTCAAAGTGTGGTAACAATGTCAAAACATGTTCTTTGTAAGGGATAAGGTTAGGGTGTTTGGTGTCCCATTCCCCTTTGATTTGACTGATGCCAAGGCTGAGTCTCCGAATACATCCAATGATTTGATCCCCAAGTCTATGGCAGCTCTCAGACTAAAGATGCACGCTTCGTATTCTGCCATGTTGTTTGTACAATTGAAGCAAAGTCTGGCGGTAAAGGGAGTATGACACCCTTCTGGAGATATGAGTACAACACGGATACCATTACCAAGTGCATTGGATGCTCCATCAAAGAATAGGGTCCATCGGGATCCTTGTTCAGGTCCGTCACATGGCCTGAATTCTTCACAGTTGTCTAATGTCATGATGTCTTCATCCGGAAAATCGAACTTCATGGACTGGTAGTCTTCTACGGCTTGGTGAGCAAGGTGATCAGCCAATACATTTCCCTTTATAGCTTTCTGGGTAGTATATTGTATGTCATACTCTGTCAGGATCATCTGCCATCTCGCTATTCTCCCAGAAAGAGCAGGCTTCTTGAAGATGTACTTTATCGGATCCATCTCAGATATCAACAAGGTAGTATGAGTCAACATATATTGTCTTAGCCGGCGAGCAGCCCATGCCAAAGCGCAACAAGTCTTCTCGAGCAGTGAATATCTGGTTTCATAGTCGGTAAACTTTTTGCTCAGGTAGTAGATAGCGTGCTCTTTTCGGCCAGACTCGTCATGCTGCCCCAATACACACCCCATTGAATTTTCTAAAACAGTTAGATACATAATCAACGATCTTCCCTCGACTGGTGGAATCAACACAAGAGGTTCTTGTAAGTACTCTTTGATTTTATCAAAAGCAACTTGGCATTCATCATTCCATTTGACTACTTGATCTTTCTTCAATAGTTTAAAGATTGGCTTACAAGTAATTGTCAGGTGAGAAATGAATCTGGCGATATAATTCAAATGCCCCAAGAATCCTCTGACTTCCTTCTCAGTACAAGGAACAAGCATCTCTTGTATTGCTTAAACTTTGGCAGGATCGACCTCAATACCTTTGTTGCTAACAATAAAACCTAGGAGCTTACCAGACCGTACCCCGAATGTGCACTTGCTTGGATTCAACCTTAGCTTGTACTTCTTCAATCTCTCAAACAGTTTTTGTAAGTGATCAAGGTGCTCCTCTTCTGTTTGCGATCTGGCTATCATATCGTCCACGTAGACTTCTATTTCATGATGTATCATGTCGTGAAATAAAGCTGCCATGGCACGCTGATAGGTTGCCCCAGCATTCTTCAGTCCGAATGGCATCACCTTGTAGCAGAATGTGCCCCACTGTGTGACAAATGTTGTTTTCTCCATGTCCTCAAGTGCCATTTTGATTTGGTTGTAACCCAAGAATCCGTCCATGAAGGAAAACACTTTGTGTTGTGCTATATTGTCAACTAGGATATCAATGTGGGGGAATGGAAAGTCATCCTTGGGGATTTCCCTATTCAAATATCGATAATCCACACATATTCACACTTTGCCGTCCTTTTTGGGCACGAGAACAACATTGGCAACCCATTGGGGGTAAGAGGTGACGGCCAAGAATCCAGCATTAAATTGTTTCATAACCTCTGCTTTAATCTTTTCTGACATATCAGGCCTCATCCGACGTACCTTTTGCTTTACTGGCAGACAATCCTCTCTCGTAGGCAGACGATGTACAACAATATCTTCATCAAGTCCTGGCATATCTTCATATGACCAGGCAAAGACTTCGACATAATCATGCAACAGCTGAATCAGATGCTTCTTGACACTGGGTTCTAAATTGGTGCCCACTTTGACCTCTTTTTTATTTTCTTCGGTACCCAGGTTGATTGTATCTACGGGTTCCTTGTGAGGCTGAATGGTTCTTTCTTCCTGTTGTAGTAATCTGGCCAGTTCTCCTGGTACTTCACAATCTTCCTCACCTTCGTCTTTGGCTTGGTAGATTAGATTCTCAGAGTCACAAAAGGCCATAGAAGTATCGTTACCCATGGGATCCAAAATGGATGGATACCTGCATTGTGAGTGTGGGTGTGTGTAAGGGTATAGCTATCTTTGAAAGAAAATAAAATGTAAAAGAAAAACAATGAGCATAAAAGTTAGAATGCGAAAACATCCATGATTCATTGATGTCATATGAAGATGAAATAATAACCCTTACAAATAGACCATTGTGCCTCATGTAAGACACAAGGTTTTAAGAGTGCGAATTGTTTTGAATATTACAGATCCAAAAAAAATGTAAAGATAAATTACCGAGGGATGAAAGTGATTTGGATGAAGTCTCTGGCCTCCCAGTTGTTGAGCCCTTCATTGACAGTCGGAAAGATTAATTCCTCCAGGTTGCAATCATCTTCACCATCTTCTACCGCGTTGACCTCACGGTTGCTAATCTTCAAGGGTGGCCCTCCAGCACGGGCACGACGTACAACCTTTTGAGCACGTGAAGTGAAACCTAAGCCAAACTTGTCAGACTTATACGGGATATCTGGAAGTTGCCCCCAGATGGTGCATCCACCTTCCTCTACCATGACTTTGGCGTCCTTTAGTGATGACATCCAGAGTGGAGGTCTTGTAATCTTGGGAATCTGGGGCACAGTCTTGGTCACTTCCACGTCTTAGGGGACCTCTTCGAAGTGTTGAAAAGGAGTTTCAATGAATTCGCCATCGAATTCCAAATATCTGAAGGAATTGAGATGTCTGTTCATGTATTCTTCCTCTCCATGTACGATGATAATTTTCCCTTGGACCGAATACTTCAGCATCTGATGCAGTGTAGAGGTAACAACACCAACATTATGGATCCATGGCCGGCCTAACAAGCAGGAGTAAGAAGGGAGAATATCCATTATGTGATACGGTGGGAGAACTGACTTGAGGTTTTGCGTTTGTTTTCGCAAATGTTTCGGTTGAGCAAGAGTTGCCACCGACTTTTTATTTTATCCTAAGGAAAGGTTAAAAAAAGCACAAGAAAAACCTTTGAGATGTTTTCTTGGGTTCGGGGAGTAGATTATAGAAATGGAAAGTATTAGCACCCTTTCTATCCATGGTTATCCATGGGCTCTTAGTTACTTGCTTAGATCACTTGCCTTTGCTTTTCAATTGTTTGAAATGGTGCTTTGTGTGTGTGTGGTTTTGAAAATGTTTTGAAAAAGATGCCTTGTCTAGGCAACCATTGTAACAATTCTTGTTTGAATGTTTTACAAGGGTGTTTGTCTTTTTGAAAAGATGTTTCAATGTTTTTTGAAAGTTTGTTTTGAAGTTGTGTTGTGATGTGTGTTTTGAAAATGGCAAGTGTGTTTTGCAAGTTTTTGATCAAGTAACTAAGAGTTTGTCTACCCTATTTTACTCAAAGATTTTTCCTATGTTTTAACCCTTTTAACAGTGTTGTTTCACCATTGTATTTGGTGAACAACCTTCTGTTAGGATGTTAACGGGACAGGCGCGGGTCATCGTATAGACCATGAAAGCAATAGTGTCAAGTATCTTTGGCAATTTTCTTGAGGGACTATGATCATTTTGTTTAGGCAACTCCGATAGCGTCATCGAGGAACTATGATCATTTTGTTTGTTTTTGTTTTGTTTTGCCAAAGTACTTGACATGAAACCATGGCCCATTTTTGAAGGCAACAAGTGGAGTAACCATAGGGGTGCAAGTGTGCATAGTGTTTATTTTTCATGCATGTTTATCTTGGATTTAGGTCAAGCTATTTGTTGATTGATTTTTGCATACAAATCCTAAGTCTAAACATGGCATAATTGAAAGCTTTTAAATGCGGAAATTTAAATGTTAAGCTATTACAACAAGATATAGGGAGGGGGGGTACAAGTTTGAATTTGGGTAATATTTGACAAGGAAATAAAAATCTAAATTATTACAACCATATTGAATGTATAGGATACAAATATTTAATTGTACAATATTTAAGTGAATACAATAAATATACAAAATGTATTATGCACAAAAATGATTTTTGTTATGTATGTAAAAAGGTTTTCATGTTTGAAGTATAAACAAAATAAAAAAAGTCATTTTTTTTTTGGTTATTTTTATTGTTTAGGGCAAAACCCTAATTTTCAAGTAAATAGTATTTATTTATTAATTATGTACAATATTTGTTAATTTATACAAAAAATAATATAAAAAAAAGGAAGTATATTGTAAAAAAAAGTATTTTTAGTGTCATATATTAATAAAAATAAAAATGTATTATTTTTATATTTTTATCCTAAGTATTCTAATAAATATAATATACAAGTATTTATATATATATTAAATATGCTAAATATGTACAAAAATAAAATATTAATTATTTACAAAAATGTGTATTTTAGAAAATGTTTTCAAAATGTAAATAAAAAATAATAACTAAAAAATAAATATTTTTGTATTATTTTTTAGGGTTTTAATAAATGAAAAGATTTATATTATTTACATATATATGATTGAAAGGTAAATAAATGCCAAATAAATGCAAAAAATGTGGAAAAAATATTTTTGTTAATTTTTATATTTGAGCAAAAAATATAAAGTCAGAATAAAAAAGAAAAATGCAAAAATGCCAAATATTTAACCAAAAGGGCCAGGGGGTGCAAAACTAAAAAAAGGGGTGCAAAAAGTAAGGATGACTCAGGCCCAGCCCAAGCCATCATCTTCAACCTCCAGCTTCTGTTTGAAACAAAAAACGCGCGCCTCTTGTTCCACCTGCTAACTCCTGATTCTTTGATCTTTTGACAAAACTTAAAACATGAAAATTATAGAGCTTGAAGCAACGATTTCAACCATATAAAACACTTGACCTAACTCTAAGAAACCAGGGAGAATTTCATCACCCCCAATTTCTGACCTAATTTTTTTCACATGTTCATGGCTAAAATTCTCACAGCACGCTTAACATAAATAAAAACTGATCACATGTATGGCTTCAGGGCTATGAGTAGGACATGTTTCATTCACAAACCTAAGCTTAACTCTTCCTAGATAGAGAGATAGGAGTCCATGGATTACCTGTTTCAGCTTGAATCGTGCAGAGCAATATAGCAACCTTCAATGGAGTTTGAGCTTCTGTATAGCTTGCCTGAGGTCCAAGGATGCTTCTCCTATACTTGGCTTGCTTTGAAACTGCCTGTATCGTGCTGTAGAAGTTCACCTGCACAGCTTGAAAGTGAAAATGGCAAACGTGGTTATGGATGTTACAAATGGTGTTTAAGGCTTGAAACAGTTTGGATGGATGAAATGTAAAGTGTTTGCACTGGTTTTGGCAAAAACGCACGAGTGGATTGTTCTATAGAGGTCAAGTTGCAGAATTTGCCCTGTTTTGCAACAAAACATGGATTCTGAGTATTGAGAGGTATGAGGGATCAATGAATTGTGCTTTAGGCTTGTTTTGGTGTATGGAAGATGTGTATAAAGTTTGCTTAAGCTTTTGTTTTCAGGAATGAAAGATGGTCTGTGTTTTGCCAAGTTTCCTCTACTTGAAGCAAGAAAGTGCAAGTTTCAATACAGGCCTGTACAATGCCCTAAAGTATGCTGCAACTTTGGCTCTTGGTAACTGGAATTTGTGGACTCAATCTTGCCTCAAAGATCTGGCCCCATGTCTCAAGGATTCATCTTTGACATAAAGTATCACTTTTCTAAAATGGCAAGTTTGCTTTTTCTAATTAAGGATTAATTTAACATGTATTGTCCAAATGGGTGAAATAATGTCTTAACACAATGGTTAGGAATTAAATTAATGTGTGTACAACTGGTTTTGAGGCCTGCAAGCTAGCATTGTACAAGCTGATTTGAAAATGCAAGTTGTGATGAACATGCCTTGGCCATGAACAAAAGTGAGTTTTGGCCAACTTTGCAAATTTGATTCTTCCTAACCACAAGGGTGTTTGAGAAGTTCTTGGACAATTTGGAAAGCCTGGAATGTGTACTACAATCCATCTTTGTAATGAAAATTGAAACTCCAAGTGGAACCATGTGAAAAATGGCCAAGAAGTTGGACAAAAATCCTGCCTAGAATAGGGCAAAATTTCTCTAAATTAAAAATGTTTTGCACCCTTGTTCCAAAAATCATAACTTGAGATACAAGCTTCCTTTGAGAAAACTTTGTGAATCAAAGTTGTATATTTTGCAATGGACTACAACTTTCATGTTTCAAGTTTTTTGGAATCCATTTGCATCTTGGTGAAAAAAAATGGGACAAAGTTAGGAAAAAATAAGAAAATTTCATAACTTAGAAAATTTCTAAGTTATGAAATTTCTTCATTTTAAACCCTAATTTGCAATTTTGGGTTTCTTGATGAACAAGTTTCATAATTTGACATGTCTTGATGAAAAATGAATCTTGGCACTTGATTTTGACCAAAAAGTCAAAGTTTGACTTTTCAGTATACAGTCAAATTCTGATCAGTTGACTGAAAAATTCATCTGTCAATCCTATGCATTTGAGATCTTTTAAACTTGTTGAATGGGTCAAGACAATGCCATTGAGTCCTTGAGTCCATATGTGAGTTTGGTTTGCCATTGGTTAGGTCAAACAGTCAAAAATTGCCTTTGTGCAGTCAAAACCCTAAAAATGACCATTTTGCCCTTTTGGTGATCTGATCAAATTTCTTATGGAATTGTGATCCAAACTTGGCCAAATGGTTCATATGAGTTCATAATGTTGATGTGGGTCAAATTTCATGAAGTTTGACTGTCAATTGGCCACAGTTGACTTTTTCCCCAATACAGCTGATTTCTAGGTCAACTGTCCAATTGACTGGGCAAAGATTGGAATCAAGGATTGAAACTTGGTATGGATAAACTTGTGAGTCCAACATGAAGCATGTAAGTCACTTTGGGCTTTTTAGGTCAAAACATCCCTGTGCAAACTCAAACCCTAATTTGGGTCAACAGTGCAAGGAGTTGCCTCGAGCAGAGCAAACCCTAACTTGATCTTGAGCTCCAAGAGTCTTGTGATGAGAAAATGTTGATGAAAAAGGGAGGTCAAATTTTGGGGTACAACAGTTGCCCCTGTTCAATCTTCTTGAACCTGAAGAGTTAGATTGGCAAGTTTGCCTTTCGCGTCTCGAAGGTAAAAGGAGATTGGACACTAGAGTGCCCGTAAATTTGCACTCGTCCAAGCGTAGTTGAGGGAATGGGCTTAAAGATGCCATTTGGAGATGGGCTTAAAGATGCCATCTGCAGATGTGACAGAATCTTGTCAGGGGATGGGCTTAAAGATGCCATCTGGAATGTATGTTGTAGGTGAAAGAAATGAGTATCAGAAAGGTGTTAGTGTTTTGGAACATCTCTGAGCTGGGGGTCTGAATAAGCAATAGATTGACATCCGTATTTGGAAGCATCCGTAAACTGTTTTCAAAAGTTGAATCTGAACAAGCGATAAATTGACATCCATATCTGGAGAACCCGGAAACTGTTTTCAGAAGTCTTGAAGTTGAATAAGCAATAGATCAGCATCCATGTTGGGAAGCATCCGTAAACTGTTTTCAAAAGTTGAGTCTGAACAAGCGATAGATTAACATCCGCATTTGGAGAATCTGTGAAATGTTTTCAGAAGTCTTGGAGTTGAATAAGCAATAGATCAGCATCCATGTTGGGAAGCGTCCGTAAACTGTTTTCAAAAGTTGAATCTTAACAAGCGATAGATTAACATCCGCATTTGGAGAATCCGTGAACTGTTTTCAGAAGTTGAGAAGTTGAATAAGAAATAGATCAACATCCATGCTGGGAAGCGTCCGTAAATTGTTTTCAAAAGTTGAGTCTGAACAAGCGATAAATTAATATCCGTGTTTGGAGAATCCGTAAACTGTTTTCAGAAGTTGGGAATCTGAACAAGCGATAGATTAACGTCCGTGTTTGGAGAATCCGTAAACTGTTTTCAGAAGTCTTGAAGTTGAATAAGCAATAGATCAGCATCCATGTTGGGAAGCGTCCGTAAACTGTTTTCAAAAGTTGAATCTGAACAAGCGATAGATTAACATCCGTGTTTGGAGAATCCGTAAACTGTTTTCAGAAGTTGAGAAGTTGAATAAGCAATAGATCAACATCCATGCTGGGAAGCGTCCGTAAACTATTTTCAAAAGTTGAATCTGAACAAGCGATAGATTAACATCCGTGTTTGGAGAATCCGTAAACTGTTTTTAGAAGTTGAGAATCTGAACAAGCGATAAATTAACATCTGTGTTTGGAGAATCCGTAAACTGTTTTCAGAAGTTGAGATTGAAGCTTATTAATCTTATCTTGAAAAGGGTAAAATATTAGCTGAAACACAAAGTCATGTTGCATGAAATGTATGGTGCAATATATGTTATATCAATGTTTGTGATATGAATGTAATGAATGCGCATGTAAGCTGATGAGCTATCTTGATGAGGATAGATGAATCCTGGATAGCCGGAGATAATAGAATCTTGACTGCTGCCCGGGAAAGTGAATCCTTGACTGCTACAGGGGATTGCAAGAATATTTGATTGTTGAAGCTGAGATATCCTTGTTGACTGCTGACTGCTTGGGGAACAAGATCTTCAGTTGTTGAGGGATCTTAGGACCACTGCTGGGGATTGAAAATCCTTGGTGACTTGTGGGAAATGAGAATTATGATGATCTCTACTGGGGAGTCCAGAACCTGGTAGACTTCTGCTGGAGAAGTAAGACTGAGAGTCTTCAATCTGATGGGAAGTATCTCTGTGGGGAGAATGTTTACTAATCTGGTTTTGCTGGGGATTAACAGTTGGAAGTTTTAGCTCCGCTGGGGATTCTGAAACTTACCTCTGAGGGGAATTAAGTTCTGGAAGGCTCTCTGGGCTGGGGAAATCATCTTTGAGAAAGCTTTTATTCTGCTGAGGATCCTGAAGTTTAACTCTGTTTGGGGAATTAAGTTCTGGATTTTAACTTTGTTGAGGAATTTTGGAGTTTAATTCCGCTGGGGATTTCTTCTGAAAGGGCATCAAGATATCTATTTGTACCTTCAACCTATCAGCAACCATCTTTCTTGATTTGTAAGAAAATGATTATGTTCAGATGCATATGCCTATTTAACAAAACATTGGACGTTTCTCAAATAAAACATAAGTGTAAAAAGCAAAAGGAAGACAAAGCAAATTTCTGTATTTGGAAAAGTGTTTGTATTAACTTTTTATGAGTATCTTTGTACAAAGGAGACATGCATCCTAGTAAGAGGATGTTGTCGTAAAAAATTGAAAATTTTAAACAAAAGAAAGATGACTATGTGTAACAATTCCATGGGATTCCATTCTGTTATAGCCTTCACAACTCTGAATATCTTGTCCATTCAATGCTTCATCCGCCGATGATTGGATTGATCAGAAGCTCGGAGCTTGTTGATGAAGAGATTATTCTTTAAAGTGATCCGACGAGACATAGTCATACGCTTTAATTCCCTAACTTTTTCCTGGATCGCCCTTTCGGGTTTTCAACTTGCCGGGTGTACAGATTTTTTTTGTTTTATCCCTAATTTTTGCCTAAACAGCCCTTTCGGGTTTTCGGTTCACCGGGATGCCCATTTTTGCCCAAGTCGCCCTTTCGGGTTTTCGACTTGTCGGGTTATTTTATGCATAGTATCTTTTGACTATGTCTGCGTTCGCAGGGTGTGGAAAATCGTCGCCATCCATGGTGGTCAGAATCATTGCACCACCAGAAAAGATGCTCTTGATTAAAAACGGTCCTTCGTAGGTAGGAGTCCATTTGCCCCTGGGATCACTTTGCGGCAAGATGATCCGCTTGATTACAAGATCTCCGACTTGATATACTTGACGTCTGACTTTCTTGTTAAAAGCCTTGATCATCCGTTTTTGGCACGTCTGACCATGGCAAACAGCAGTGAGTCATTTCTCGTCGATCAAATTGAGTTGATCAAGTCGGGTCTGAATCCAATCGTCTTCACTCAAACTAGCGTCCTTCATAATCCTTAAAGAAGGAATCTGAACTTCCATGGGTAGGACAGCTTCCATGCCATACACCAAAGAAAATGGGGTTTCCCTTGTTGAAGTACGTGCCGTGGTACAGTATCCATGCAGAGAAAACGGTAACATCTCATGCCAGTCCTTGTAGGTAACTGTCATTTTCTGAATGATCTTCTTGATGTTTTTGTTCGCAGCTTCAACAGCACCGTTCATCTTCGGTCGATAGGGAGATGAATTGTGATGAAAAATCTTGAACTGTTCGCATAGAGCGGTGATCATAGTATTGTTCAGGTTTGTACTGTTGTCTGTGATGATCCTGTCGGGGACACCATACCGGCATATGAGGTTCTGCTTGATGAAGCGGGCAACCACATTTTTTGTAACAGAGGCAAAGGAAGCTGCTTCGACCCACTTGGTGAAATAGTCAATAGCGACCAAGATGAAGCGATGTCCATTAGATGTCGTGGGCTTGATCTCTCCAATCATGTCAATGCCCCACATTGCGAATGGCCAAGGAGCTGTCAGAATGTTGAGAGGAACAGGAGGAATATGAATCTTGTCGGTATAGACTTGGCATTTGTGGCAAGTACGGGAATGTTGATGGCAATCAGCTTCCATGGTAGACCAGTAATAGCCTGCCCTTAGAATCTTTTTAGCCATCGTATGTCCGCTCAAGTGGGTGCCAAATGTGCCGCTGTGTATCTCAGTCATGATTAACTCTGCTTCAGCTTTGTCCACACAACAAAGTAAAACACAATCATGGCTGCGCTTATAAAGGATGCCATTGCTCAGGAAGAACTTGGCAGCAAAACTCCTTAAGAACTTTTTGTCATTGACGGAAGCTCCTTCGGGATATTCTCTAGTCTGGAGATACCTTTTGATTTCATGAAACCAGGGTTGTTCCACTACTTCTTCGGTATTAATCTCATGACAATGCGCAGGTTCATCCATTCGCTCGATGGTGATTTGGGGAGCCTCGTTATCCCAGTTGAGTTTAAACATGGAAGACATTGTAGCCAGAGCATCTGCTAGCTGATTTTCTTCTCGCGGGAAGTGCTCGAAGGTGATCTGCTCGAAATGAGGCAACAATGTCAGGACATGTTCTTTGTATGGGATAAGATTAGGATGCTTGGTATCCCACTCTCCTTTGATTTGACTGATAACCAAAGTCGAGTCCCCAAATACGATCAAAGATTTGATCCCCAAGTCTATAGCAGCCTTGAGACCAAAGATGCAAGCTTCATATTCGGCCATGTTGTTGGTACAGCTGAAACAAAGTCAGGCAGTGAAAGGCGTATGGAAACCTTCTGGAGAAATGAGTACCGCACTGATACCGTTTCCAAGTGCATTTGAAGCACCATCAAAGTACAGGGTCCATCGGGATCCATTTTCAGGTCCGTCATACGGTCCGTTACCTTCAATGTTGTCCAATGTCATGATGTCCTCGTCTGGGAAGTCGAATCTCATGGATTGATAATCTTCGATAGCTTGATGAGCTAGATGGTCAGCTAGTACACTCCCTTTTATAGCTTTTTGGGTAGTATATTGGATGTCATATTCAGTCAGGATCATTTGCCATCTAGCAATTCTTCCAGATAAAGCAGGCTTCTCGAAGATATACTTGATAGGATCCATTTTGGAAATCAGCAAAGTGGTATGAGTCAACATATACTGCCTTAGTCGGCGAGCAGCCCATACCAAAGCGCAACAAGTTTTCTCGAACAGTGAGTAGCGAGTCTCACAGTCGGTAAACTTTTTGCTAAGGTAATAAATGGAATGCTCTTTTCGGCCAGACTCGTCATGTTGGCCCAGTACGCACCCTATTGAGTTGTCCAAAACGGTCAGATACATGATCAGCGGCCTTCCTTCGACGGGTGGCATCAGAATAGGAGGTTCTAGAAAATACTCCTTGATCTTATCAAAAGCAATTTGACAATCATCGTTCCATTCGACTACCTGATCCTTCTTTAATAGTTTGAAAATTGGCTCACAGGTAGACGTCAGATGAGAGATGAATCTGGCAATATAGTTCAAGCGTCCCAAGAACCCTCTAACCTCCTTTTCAGTACGGGGGGCAGGCATTTCTTGTATAGCCTTTACTTTTGCTGGATCGACCTCAATGCCTTTGTTGCTGACAATAAATCCCAGAAGTTTACCAGACCTAACTCCAAAAGTGCACTTACTTGGATTCAGCCTGAGTTTGTACTCCTTCAACCTGGCAAACAACTTTTGCAAATGTTCAAGGTGTTCCTCCTCTGTTTGTGATCGAGCTATCATGTCGTCTACGTAAACTTAGATCTCATGATGTATCATATCATGAAACAAATCTACCATGGCGCGTTGATAAGTTACCTCTGCGTTCTTCAGTCCGAACGACATCACCTTGTAGCAGAAGGTACCCCATTGTGTAACAAAGGTTGTTTTCTCCATGTCCTCGGGGGCCATTTTAATCTGGTTGTAGCCCGAGAATCCGTCCATGAAGGAAAATACCTTGTGCTGAGCTGTGTTGTCGATCAAAATGTCGATATGAGGTAGCGGAAAATCATCTTTAGGGCTGGCCCTGTTCAAATCCCGGTAGTCCACACACATTCTGACCTTGCCGTCTTTTTTGGGAACGGGCACAATGTTAGCAACCCATTGCGGATAGGATGTAACAGCCAGAAAGCCAGCGTTGAATTGCTTCATTACTTCAGCTTTAATCTTCTCAGACATGTCAGGCCTCATTCGGAGGACTTTTTGCTTGATCGGTGGACAGTCTTCTCTTGTAGGGAGACGATGAACCACGATATATGTGTCTAACCCTGGCATGTCTTCATAAGACCAGGCGAAGATTTCAACGTATTCATTTAACAGCTGTATTAAGCGCTCCTTGACACTTGGTTCCAGATTGGAACCCACTTGTACTTCTTTCCTGTTCTCCTCTGTTCCTAAGTTGACAGTTTCCAACAACTCTTCATGAGGCAAGATGGCCCTCTCTTCTTGTTGTAGAAGTCTGGCTAACTCTCCCGGCACTTCACAATCTTCGTCGTCTTCGCACTCAGCCTGATTGACCAAATCTTCAGAGTTTTTGGAGGATAAAATAGAATAGTCACCCATGGAATCCGGAGTGGATGGGTACCTGCATTTGTGAGTGTGGGTGTGTGTAAGGGATAACCATCCTTAAACAAACAAAAATGCAAAAGGAAAGAAAATGAACACAACAGTTTATAAATGAAAAACGTCCAATGATTCATTAAACATGGCATATGATTATGAAGAGAATCAAAACCCTTACAAATGGACCTACATGCCCCGAGCAAGGCATGAGGTGAAAAATAGTGTGCAGATTGTTTTAGAGTAATTATTACAGACCAACAGGAAATGTTCGAAAGATAAATTACTGATTGATGAAAGTAATGGGAACGGAGTCTTTCGCCTCCCAGTTGTGCAGTCCTCCTTCAATGGTTGGGAAGATCCAATCTTCAATGTTACCCTCTTCGTCTTCGTCTTCTAAAGCGTTGATTCCATGAGGAGAAATCTTGATGGGTGTCCTTTCAATTTTTGAGCGACGTATAGCCTTTTGCCCCGCAGCCGTAAACCCTAACCCAAACTTGTCTGTCTTGTGAGGAAAGTTAGGCAACTGTCCCCATGTTGAGCTCTTTCCCTCCTCCATTGCAGCCTTTGCGTCTTTCAGAGATACCATCCTGGCCAACTGCTTGGGTACCTCAGCTACTGCCTTAGGTACTGCAACCTCGGGAGAAACTTCCTCGAAGTGTTGGAACGGTGTTTCGATGAATTCGCCATCCACTTCCATATACCGAAAAGAGTTCAGATGACTGATCATGTACTCCTCCTCACCGTGTACAGTTATGATTTTACCCTTAACAGGGTACTTCAGCATCTGATGTAGAGAGGAAGTGACTGCCCCAGCATTATGAATCCACGGCCTTCCTAGCAAGCAAGAGTATGATGGGCGGATGTCTGTCACATAGAATGTTGAGTGGAACACTTTAGTGCCTACCTTGATAGGAATGTCGACCTCCCCATGCACCATTCTTTTAGACCCGTCAAAGGCCCTGACAATGATATTACTTGGTTTCAGCTCCAAGCCTTCACAATCCAATCGGTCCAGAGCTTTCTTAGGCAGCACGTTTAGGGAAGAACCAGTGTCGACCAAGACATCGGCGAGAGTGGTTCCTCGGCATTCAACTGACACATGCAGTGCGTCATTGTGCTTTCTTCCCTTCGGAGTCAGGTCAGCATCAGAGAAACCCAGGTCGTTGTCGGCGGTAAGGCTGGCTACACAATCCTGGAATTGATCGGTTGAGGTTTCTTGGGGCACATGGATTGTCTTCAAAAACCTTATCAAAGCTTTGGCATGAGCCTCCGAACAAAGCAGCAGGGCCAACATGGAGATCTTTGAGGGGGTTTGCCCCAGTTGCTCCACCACATCGTAATCACTCTTCTTAATTATTTTCAGAATCTCCTCCATTTCTTTTTTAGAGGTTTCGGGGATGACCAATGGCTGAGCCCTCGTCCTGACGAGCTCTTCTTGGATCCCTTTCCCTTTATCAGCAGCAGCAGAAGGGACAACCACAGGAGTAACAGCTTCTTCAATCATTGGAGTTCTTGCAGATAGTTTTACCGGTGCAGGAGTAACCTTTGGAGCAGCTGAGGGTCCAAAGATTGCCTTTGGAGGGGCAATCTCTGGAGAGAAAATTCTTCCACTTCGGGTAATTTTGCTCGTACCGGCAATGTTTCCAATGTCGGCAGTTTCTTCGTCAGAGCTCTCTTCAGTTATCTCAATTTGTTTAACACCGTGGTAGTAGATTTCTCCACCATAATTCCACGGTATTGATTTGTCAGATTTGTATGGGACGGGCCCAGGCATGGTTATCTTCAAGGGTAATGTCTTCGGAGCGGATGTAATCTTAACAGGCCTTTTGGGGACCTTGGAAAGATTGGCGGAAATGGTTATTATTGAAACATCATTGATAGGAGTTGGAGTAACAGGAGTCTTTTCGAAAAGAATTTGTTGGTTGTCCATTAGGCATTGGATGCCTATCCTCAGCAATGGACAGTCGATTGGTAGGGAGGAACGAAGGTAGCAATCTTCTTTACAACCTGGGAAAATCCTAGCCTTCAACATATTCAACTTGATTGTCAGTAGTGGAGTTATCAGATCATCAACAATAGAAACAAACAGATCTTCTTCAACAGCATGGACATTGCGACCATGCTTTGGCATCAGAGTGGAGATTACATTTGGCTTCTCAGGGGCATCGAACTCGACCTCTTTAGCATCTATCAAATCTTGAATTTTATTCTTAAGCGCCAAGAAATCGTTGGTGTCATGCCCGACGCTGTCAGAATGATAGGCACATTTAGCATTGGGATGATAGTGTGGGGAAGTGGTGTTCACATTCTTTGGCGCCTCCTTAATATTGGTGAGATTTAGCTTCAACAAATGGGAAAGAACTTGTGCAGGCGTCATATTGATGCGGGTGAACTGCCGTTGTGGCCGTTCTCCCCATTGCTGTTTAGGTCTGGACTGATTGTTACGAGGCTGATCATTTGACGAATTTTAAATCATCACGGCCCCTACATTTGGCCAGCGCTCAGTTCTTCCCAATCTTTTCTGAGAGTATATAGCAGCTGCTTCTTTCTTAGCTGGGAAAGGTTTTTTAACAGTTGTGGAGGCAGAGACATCCCTTTGAATTTTCCCACTCTTAATACCAGCTTCCACCTGTTCGCCAGTCAGAATCAGTTCGGTAAACCCTGCAGAAGAGCTCCCGATCAAATGGTTGAACAAAGGGCCAGATAGGGTCCCCAAGAACATATCAACTAGCTCCCTATCTGAAAGCGGTGGTTGTACTCTTCCGGCCAAGTCGCGCCATTTCTGGGCGTATTCTTTGAATCCCTCATTTGAGGCCATCCCCATACTTTGTAGCTGAGTACGGGTTGGCGCCAAGTCGGTGTTATATTGATACTGGCGATAGAAGGCAACTGCCAAGTCTTCCCAGTTATGCACTTCTGACCTCTCAAGCTGGTAAAACCAATCTAGCTGTGTACCAGACAGGTTGTCTTGGAAGAAGTGTACCCAAAGATTTCTATCAGATGAATGAGGTTGAATTTTTGTGACATACGACCTCAGGTGCATCTTCGGGCAAGACATACCGTCGTATTTTGCAAAATTCGGCACCTTAAACTTTGGAGGGATCACAATCCCAACAATCAATCCAAATTCTTCAAAATCTAACCCGGGAACCCTTTGCAGCTCCATAGTTGCCAGTCTATCCTCCAGGTTTTTGTATTTGTCGTCCGCTGGCGGGTATTGCTGCTCTGAATAATCTTCATCTTCCTCAACCTCTTCCTCTTCAGCCTCAGATTCAGAAGGTAATGCAGCCCCTTTTCCCTTATCGGTCCCCTCGTCAGATGTGGAGGGGAATTCAAGAACTCTCCTAGCTTCATTCTCACATCTTCTTCCCAGTGTAGCTACCCCAACTCTTTTCTTTTTCTTTTTTCCTTTTTCTTGCTCTTTATTCCCTAACAGTGCTTTAAGATCCTCCTGACCCTTTGCCAAGGTCATAAGGAGCTGTTGAAACTGCGAGTTTTGTGACTGCAGATCTTTGACCGTCTGCTCAATATCCATCTTACTGAAATAAACAGCAGAAAGATAAGGAAACCTGGTGTGAAGACCTGTTTATGCATATGATGAATGATATGTTTATTCATACAATGCATTCAAGGATTTAGAAATTCAAAGTTGTTGCAAACAAAAAGAACACACGTCATATTAATAAGAAGAAATTTTGTCAGTACATAAATGCCCCATGGGCCAAATATTACAAAAACTTCTTAAGGTAAAAAGATGTTGCGCATCCTCTTTGGTGCAATGTAAGTGTTAAGGGTATCCTCCTCGTGAAGTCGGCGGGTAAGCTCCAAAACCTTCTTCTCACTAGCGTAGAAGCTGGCTTCAAAAGTATCCCTTTCTTCCTTGAGTTGGATCCAACTCTTCTGCATCTCCTCCCATGATGTTGGCATGTCAGGATGTAGGATGGTGTATGGAACCTCTCCTTCCTTAACAGGCTCTTTGATCAAAGGGAGAATATGAGGGTAAGGCATCATAAGACTCTGGGCACGGGTTCGTACCCACTTGAGATAAGGCTCAAGAGGGATGGAGTTATTGTGCCCCAGTGTCTTACTATCTACCTTGTTAGGCATCCTCCAAGCTCTGATGAATCTTTGGCGAAGTCCTTGTGCATCATTGTCGAAGTCAAAAACTAGGTCAGGAATCAGCATGTCATGAGGGCCATCCCTCCGAGCATATCCAAATTTTCTTAAAGCTAGACAGAGGTTGTAGGTAATGCCTCCCCTAATGCCAAGTAATGGAACATTAGGGAACTCACCACAACGATCGATGATGATGACATTTTCTCTGGACCGAGAACACCAATGTACATCAGAATGTGTGAGGGTCATCAATCGTTGTGACCGCCTTGAACCCTGCTCGTTCTTCAAGACTGATTGTGGAAGGTGAGAAATAAACCACCTTGCAAGGAGAGGAGTACAACACATGAGAACACCTCTCTTCCTCATTGTTCGTGTATAAAATGAGTGGAGGATGTCCCTAAGCAATGTAGGTATGGGATTCCTGGATAGGAAAATCTTGACAACATTCACGTCTATAAGTTGGTCAGGATTTGGGAACAAGACCAACCCATAAATTAGGAGTGCCACAATCTCTTCAAAGGCTTGCAGATCCAAAGAATTCCAACACTTTTGTGCCTTCTCAAACAAGAATTTTACCAAGAAGCCCTTGACACCACTTCTGGTTTCCCAATGCCCCTTGATGTCAGATGGTTGCAAGTGTAGTGCTTTAGCAACATCTTCAGGTTTTGGTTCTTTTTCCGTACCGTTGTAGGGTAGTTGATTAAGAATAGGAATTCTCAAGAGTTGAGAAAATTCCTCCAAAGTAGGCACCAGTTGGTAGTCGGGGAATGTAAAACAGCGGTGAAGGGGGTCAAAGAACTGGAACAACACTTTCACCATGTCTTCTTCAATGCTGGTGTTGACTAGGTTGAGAAGTCTACCATGTCTTTCACTGAAGAGAGAACTTTCCAGAATTCTGGATGTAAGCTCCTTGAGCTGAGAAGGGATTCTCACAAGGTTGACTTGGATAGTTTTCCTGCGAAGAGTTTCCATGACCTATAAAACAAGAACAAAGATGAAGATCCAAACCATTGAAATGGTTAGTGGATGCATATGATGCTTTATGATGTTTCATGATGTATGCACAAACACATGTACAAGCAAGTCACACAAAAACCCTAGTTTCAGGCTTGCATGGGGTTTCATAGGTAAGTACCCTCTTGAGTTTAGTTGGCTTAAAACCTGTCCTAAAAATAGTAACCGGGTTCTAAGGAGCTCAATATCATTGGATTGTTTTCTATGTTCATTGTTTTGGTTTAGCCACTTAACTAGCGACCAAAATATTCCAAGAAAACAACCCTCAATGAGTGTAGTATCGAGTATCTACCAACTTCGGACTGCACCAAAGCCGGTCATCTCACTACCCCTAATAAAAGGCCAAGATGGTCAAGTAAGGTTCTAGGTCATTAGTGCTTGGTGACATCACTCAGCGGCCCCGTACTCTCCTTAATTGAACTCAAGGGTTACCGGTACTCACAAATATGTCGCACTAATATAGCTATTGCTTCAACCGTGTCGGTATACCCCGCACAGTTTCCACAATGTATTGCTATCTATGGATGTTTCCCAAATCCGGGTGTAGGATTTCAAGCCCAAACAAGAGAACCAAAATGTAAAGCAATCAAAGCAAACAATTAGTCATGCAAAAGGGTGATCTAAGCCCTAAGGTTAACTCCACTTAAACTTTTGTCCCCAGCAGAGTCGTCAGTTCTGTGATACGGTGGGAGAACTGACTTGAGGTTTTGCGTTTGTTTTCGTAAATGTTTCGGTTGAGCAAGAGTCGCCACCGACTTTTTATTTTATCCTAAGGAAAGGTTAAAAAAAGCACAGGAAAAACCTTTGAGATGTTTTCTTGGGTTCGGGGAGTAGATTATAGAAAGGGAAGGTATTAGCACCCTTTCTATCCATGGTTATCCATGGGCTCTTAGTTACTTGCTTAGATCACTTGCCTTTGCTTTTCAATTGTTTGAAATGGTGCTTTGTGTGTGTGTGGTTTTGAAAATGTTTTGAAAAAGATGCCTTGTCTAGGCAACCATTGTAACAATTCTTGTTTGAATGTTTTACAAGGGTGTTTGTCTTTTTGAAAAGATGTTTCAATGTTTTTTGAAAGTTTGTTTTGAAGTTGTGTTGTGATTTGTGTTTTGAAAATGGCAAGTGTGTTTTGCAAGTTTTTGATCAAGTAACTAAGAGTTTGTCTACCCTATTTTACTCAAAGATTTTTCCTATGTTTTAACCCTTTTAACAGTGTTGTTTCACCATTGTATTTAGTGAACAACCTTGTGTTAGGATGTTAACGGGACAGGCGCGGGTCATCGTATAGACCATGAAAGCAATAGTGTCAAGTATCTTTGGCAATTTTCTTGAGGGACTATGATCATTTTGTTTAGGCAACTCCGATAGCGTCATCGAGGGACTATGATCATTTTGTTTGTTTTTGTTTTGTTTTGCCAAAGTACTTGACATGCAACCATGGCCCATTTTTGAAGGCAACAAGTGGAGTAACCCTAGGGGTGCGAGTGTGCACAGTGTTTATTTTTCATGCATGTTTATCTTGGATTTAGGTCAAGCTATTTGTTGATTGATTTTTGCATACAAACCCTAAGTCTAAACATGGCATAATTGAAGGCTTTTAAATGCGGAAATTTAAATGCTAAGCTATTACAACAAGATATAGGGAGGGGGGTACAAGTTTGAATTTGGGGAATATTTGACAAGCAAATAAAAATCTAAATTATTACAACCATATCGAATGTATAGGATACAAATATTTAATTGTACAATATTTAAGTGAATACAATAAATATACAAAATGTATTATGCACAAAAATGATTTTTGTTATGTATGTAAAAAGGTTTTCATGTTTGAAGTATAAACAAAATAAAAAAAGTCATTTTTTTGGTTATTTTTATTGTTTAGGGCAAAACCCTAATTTTCAAGTAAATAGTATTTATTTATTAATTATGTACAATATTTGTTAATTTATACAAAAAATAATTAAAAAAAAGGAAGTATATTGTAAAAAAAAGTATTTTTAGTGTCATATATTAATAAAAATAAAAATGTATCATTTTTATATTTTTATCCTAAGTATTCTAATAAATATAATATACAAGTATTTATATATATAATAAATATGCTAAATATGTACAAAAATAAAATATTAATTATTTACAAAAATGTGTATTTTAGAAAATGTTTTCAAAATGTAAATAAAAAATAATAACTAAAAAATAAATATTTTTGTATTATTTTTTAGGGTTTTAATAAATGAAAAGATTTATATTATTTACATATATATGATTAAAAGGTAAATAAATGCCAAATGAATGCAAAAAATGTGGAAAAAATATTTTTGTTAATTTTTATATTTGAGCCAAAAATATAAAGTCAGAATAAAAAAGAAAAATGCAAAAATGCCAAATATTTAACCACAAGGGACAGGGGGGTGCAAAACTAAAAAAAGGGGTGCAAAAAGTAAGGATGACTCAGGCCCAGCCCAAGCCATCATCTTCAACCTCCAGCTTCTGTTTGAAACAAAAAACGCGCGCCTCTTGTTCCACCTGCTAACTCCAGATTCTTTGATCTTTTGACAAAACTTAAAACATGAAAATTATAGAGCTTGAAGCAACGATTTCAACCATATAAAACACTTGACCTAACTCTAAGAAACCAGGGAGAATTTCATCACCCCCAATTTCTGACCTAATTTTTTTCACATGTTCATGGCTAAAATTCTCACAACACGCTTAATATAAATAAAAACTGATCACATGTATGACTTCGGGGCTATGAGTAGGACATGTTTCATTCACAAACCTAAGCTTAAATCTTCCTAGATAGAGAGATAGGAGTCCATGGATTACCTGTTTCAGCTTGAATCGTGCAGAGCAATATAGCAACCTTCAATGGAGTTTGAGCTTCTGTATAGCTTACTTGAGGTCCAAGGATGCTTCTCATATACTTGACTTGCTTTGAAACTGCCTGTATCGTGCTGTAGAAGTTCACCTGCACAGCTTGAAAGTGAAAATGGAAAACGTGGTTAGGGATGTTACAGCTGGTGTTTAAGGCTTGAAACAGTTTGGATGGATGAAATGGAAAGTGTTTGCACTGGTTTTGGCAAAAACGCACGAGTGGATTGTTCTATAGAGGTCAAGTTGCAGAACTTGCCCTGTTTTGCAGCAAAACAGGGATTCTGAGTATTGAGAGGTATGAGGGATCAATGAATCGTGCTTTAGGCTTGTTTTGGTGTATGGAAGATGTGTGCAAAGTTTGCTTAAGCTTTTGTTTTCAGGAATGAAAGATGGTATGTGTTTTGCCAAGTTTCCTCTACTTGAAGCAAGAAAGTGCAAGTTTCAATACAGGCCTGTACAATGCCCTAAAGTATGCTGCAACTTTGGCTCTTGGTAACTGGAATTTGTGGCCTCAATCTTGCCTCAAAGATCTGGTCCCATGTCTCAAGGATTCATCTTTGACATAAAGTATCACTTTTCTAAAATGGCAAGTTTGCTTTTTCTAATTAAGGATTAATTTAACATTTATTGTCCAAATGGGTGAAATAATGTCTTTACACAATGATTAGGCATTAAATTAAGGTGTGTAAAACTGGTTTTGAGGCCTGCAAGCTAGCATTGTACAAGCTGATTTGAAAATGCAAGTTGTGATGAACATGCCTTGGCCATGAACAAAAGTGAGTTTTGACCAACTTTGCAAATTTGATTCTCTCTAACCACAAGGGTGTTTGAGAAGTTCTTGGACAATTTGGAAATCCTGGAATGTGTACTACAATCCATCTTTGTAATGCAAATTGAAACTCCAAGTGTAACCATGTTAAAAATGGCCAAGAATTTGGACAAAAATCCTGCCTAGAATAGAGCAAAATTTCTCTAAGTTAAAAATGTTTTGCACCCTTGTTCCAAAAATCATAACTTGAGATACAAGCTTCCTTTGAGAAAACTTTGTGAATCAAAGTTGTAGATTTTGAAATGGACTACAACTTTCATGTTGCAAGTTTTGTTGAATCCAATTGCATCTTGGCGAGAAAAAATGGGACAAAGTTAGGAAAAAATAAGAAAATTTCATAACTTAGAAAATTTCTAAGTTATGAAATTTCTTCATTTTAAACCCTAATTTGCAATTTTGGGTTTCTTGATGAACAAGTTTCATAATTTGACACGTCTTGATGAAAAATAAATCTTGGCACTTGATTTTGACCAAAAAGTCAAAGTTTGACTTTTCAGTATACAGTCAAATTCTGATCAGTTGACTGAAAAATTCATCTGTCAATCCTATGCATTTGAGATCTTTTGAACTTGTTGAATGGGTCAAGACAATGCCATTGAGTCCTTGAGTCCATATGTGAGCTTGGTTTTCCATTGGTTAGGTTAAACAGTCAAAAATTGCCTTTGTGCAGTCAAAACCCTAAAAATGACAATTTTGCCCTTTTGGTGATCTGATCAAATTTCTTATGGAATTGTGATCCAAACTTGACCAAATGGTTCATATGAGTTCATAATGTTGATGTGGGTCAAATTTCATGAAGTTTGACTGTCAATTGGCCACATTTGACTTTTTCCCCGATACAACTGATTTCTAGGTCAACTGTCCAATTGACTGGGCAAAGATTGAAATCAAGACTTGAAACTTGGTGTTGTACCCCAAAATTTGCCCTCCCATATTCTTCAAGATTTGCCAAGTCAAGCTTCAAAACCTCCCCAAGGGTTGCACAGTCAAGGGCCTCCTAAGCAGTCAAAATTAGGGTTTTTGTTCTGATCAAGAAAATGAAGTTTCCAAGGGCCCAATCAAGTCCCACATGCTTACAAATATGGTCAAGCATCCTCATATCAAGTTTCAAGACTTTCAGCACAAAATTGCACAGTCAAAAAACCCTAATTGCACTACAGTCAACTGTAGGGGCAAAATGGTCATTTGACAGTCAAAAGTTCAAATTTTTGGTCAACATATCATTTTGAAGCCACAAACATCATTTGATCAATGCTTGATCATGATTCTCAAAACTTGGCTCAAAAATCATCAAGATGCAAAAGTTTCCTTATTTGGACAGCTGAAAAAGTCAACTGAAATTGACCAGGGCATAACTTTCACATGGATTATCAGAAAAATTCCATCCAAAGCTCATTTTGAAGAGAAAGTCATTTCCTACAACTCATATTCATACTTCAAGTCCAAGAAATGCTCTCACAAAAAGTTATCAATTTCAACATTATAGGTCATTTTCAAAAGTCAACAAAAAGGGACTTTAAGTCAAAGGCCATAACTTGAGATTGGTAAATCAAAATGACATGGGACCAAGGACATTGGTTAGAGGACTCAAAAACCTTTCCAAAATGTCCAAGAACATGAGCAAAGCTTAAATATTGAGCAAGTTATGCATTGGAGAAGTTGGGAAATTTTTGTGAAATGGCCAAAATCATTTATCCTTGAAATCTCATTTTTGACAAAAGGGGCCCACTTTTTCCACTTGAATTAACTTGGCCATGCTTCCCACGTGTCCCACCTTTTATTTCAGATTTTTTTATTAATTTTTTCATTTTTATTGATTTTATTGGATTTAATTAATTTTAAATCTTTTAAAATCAAAAGAAATTCAAAAAAATTAATTTAAGGGAATATTTGGTTTTGATTAACCTTGAAACATCATTAAGCACATCCCATTTTCGTGCCAAAGCTCAAAGAAGTAAGAATTCAAAAATGGACTCAAAAATGGAAAGTTGGTTATGGAGGTTCATGGAGAATCTTGGAATTGAAGGCTATGCATTATGGAGCCATAATTTCTCTTCCTACACATTGCATAAGACCTATACAATTGATAAACAACAAAAGAGACACAAGAGCTGCGCCCCAAGACTAAAAAACAAAAACTCATATTTTGGCCATATTTTTGAAAACTGAAAACGAGGGTAGAGATTGATTCAAGCAAAGAGACGTGTTCTATCACATTCCTGGGACATCAAGCAACACATTTGGATCAAAATCACAAGCTTCCATCCCCTGAAACGTAAGAACGACCTCACCCTGTGCATGAAAAATTCGAAGCTCTTACATCTCAATTCATGCACATTTAGTCATTTTTGATATATGATTTGTGTTCCTTATTCAATTCTAATGCTAATCAAACGTTTTAATTTTGTTTTCGTGCATCATACAAGAATTTGCCATTGACACATTCTAGGTTTTCAGAGGTTCAAAAAGAGGGTTTCTTTGTCCTGGAAAAATTGACCTCTAAGACCCATATCATCAGATTCAGCAGCTCATGGCCATTTGTTTCCATGCCTCGCGCTCAATTTATGAGCGACAAGGCTCTAATCGTTATTTTCCCATAGGGGGTATTCTGGAACGGTGAAAAAACCGTTGCTCATTCTATTTTATTTCAGGAAAAATGAACCAACGAAGAAGATGACCCCGGTGGCACAAGCTGATTGGCCTATTTTGAATTTCGCGCGAATTTCCCACTAACGCGTTATTTTGTTTTATAAATTTTGTTTGTTATTTAACTTACAAAGAATCAAAGTGGCACAGTTGGCAGGCGTGTAAGTGGATAACCAAGAGGACCTGGGTTCGATCCCAGGTCCCTCACTCTTTCATGTTATTTTGCTATTCATGCTTGCATACAGGTTCAGCACTGAAGTCCACCATATGCCCCTCCATCCAACACACCACGTGGCCACTGAAGATCATCCAAGGGACCAGATCTGAAGAGCGTGGTAAACCCTAGTCAAAGATCCCACATGCATCCTGGAAAAGTCAACAAAGCCTCCAAAAATGGGCCAGAATTACTTGGGCTGCACCCCCTTGGTTTGCTATTCCTTATCTTTTTTATTATTTATTTTTATTTGTTTGCTTAATTTCTATTTTATTTTTTCAAATCAATATTTTCATAATAAATATAAAAAACACAAAAAATCAAAAAAGATAAAAATAATAAATGTTTTATTTTAGTATTAATTTTGTAAATAAATCCCATAATTAATTTAGATTTAATTTTAGGTTGTCAAGTTAATTCTTTTTCTCAATAACCCAAAATAATAAAAATAGATCTTTGACCCTTTTTACCCTTTTTTTTAATTAATTAAATATTTTATTATAAGTATCATCAACCATTAATTTTGTAAATAAATCCCATAATTAATTTAGTTTTAATTTTAGGTTTTAACTTTAATGCATTTTCTTTAATAAATTAAAAACAAATTAGAATTAGAATTAACTATTTGACTTTTAATAAATTTAATTTTCTTTAATGTCATAAATACAAAAACATAAAAAATAAGTTCTTTCTTTTTATTTAACTTAATTATTTTAATTTAATTATTTTACATTCCTTCAAAGGGTTCAACGCCCTCGCATTCAATTACGTTTTTTGTTCGCGCGTTTTATTTATTTCTTTTGTGAATATAATGTACTTGTTCCAAAGCCCTGTAATAGCTAATTAGACATTTATTTTCTGCACTTTATTTTAAATCGGGTCTGGATTAATTTGGCGTTGTAGACCCGCGCCTTTGTAATAGCGTAGGACCTTTTATCTTTCCCGCATTTTAAATTCCCACACCTTTAACTGTTAAACAATAACATGAAAGAATGAATGTCCAAAAATAAAATTAAAACGTAGATCACCAATGCATGACAAGACAAACAATAAACTGAAAATGACACACAATTCACACACCACCCCTAGGGTACGCCTCACTGTTGCCTTGCCTCGAAAGGTGATCGTCGAGTAGAGGATGTCTTAGTAAGTCCTCATGATCCGGGAACCTGGCATGAGGGTAGCTTCTAAGGTGTCTTCCCATTGCTCTGGTGATCACCATGTCCCGAACCTCGAATTGACCCGAACACCTCCAACGGTGGTGCTACCTACCTCTCAATGGTGGGATGGCACTATCTAAAGGACTCTTACACAGCCTAATTCCTTAGGGTAGGTAGATCTCATGGGTACTTGCTCTTTTCAAACAAAAAAAACAACTTTTCACACCCCACACTTTCAAAAAGTTTTCAAACAAAACACTTCATACACTCTTGAGGACTGATACAAGAGTTACTTAGAAGTTTTCCAAACGAACTTTTTCAAAACCCACACACACTTGAAAAGCAAACACATTTTGAAAACATAAGAGCAAGTACCTAAGAGCCCATGGATAACCATGGATAGAAAGGGTGCTAACACCTTCCCTTTCTATAAATCTACCTCCCGAACCGAGAGCAATCTCTTTAAGGAATTTTTCTGTGCTTTTGTCCTTTCCAAATTGGAGAAAATAAAAGACGGTGGCGACTCTTGCTTCCGCGACATTTCGCGAACCAGCTTTAAAACAGTCAGTTCCAGATCCACCGATCACAGAACTGGCGACTCTGCTGGGGACTTAAACTTAAAGTGAGGTGTACCTTAGGGTTAGTTCATAACTGTGTTTTCAATTGCTTTCCTTGTTTGCTTTAAATTGTGGGACTGTCTTGGGAGTTCTATAGATCCTAACCCGGATCTGGGGATACCTTATTAGAAAGTAGCAACAAGGCTGTGAGGGAACTGTGCGGGGTATACCGACATGGTTGAAGCAGTCTGCTACGTTGATGTGGCACTTTGGTGTGTACCGGTAACCCTTGAGTCAATCAAGGAGAGTACGGGGCCTCCGCATGGTGTCGTGAAGCATCAACAGACCTTAGGAACCTTAATTGAATCATCTTGGCCTCTTTAGGGTAGTGAGATAACTACTTTGGTGTACTCCGAAGTCGGTTGATACTCGATACTACACTCAATTGAGGGTTGTTTTCTTGGGATATTTTGATCGCCAGTCAGTGGCTAAATCGAAACGATGAACAATGAAAGCAATCCAATGATATTGAGATCCTTAGAACCCGGTTACTTCTAATAGGACAGGTTGAGCCCACCAACTTCAAGAGGGTAATACCCAGACCCCATGCTGGCCTGAACTCTAAGGGTTTCCCTTGTGTGACTTGTGTTCCTTCCAACTTGACTACTTGCATGCTTGTTATCTGACATTTGAGTTTCTTGCAGGTTTTGTTTATAGTCCTTAATTGGGACTCATAATAGGGCTTACTAAGTTTCTCGCAAGTTTTGTTTACAGTCCTTAAATGGGACTCATAACAGGGTTTACCTACATTACCCCATGCATAGCATAACATCATGACATCATGCCATTGCATGCATCCTACATAAGGACTAATCCATTTCAAGGATCTCAAGGGTCTGTGGTGCAGGTCACGATGGACCAAACTGCCTAGCCAGGGGCAAAGGGGATTTATTTTCCTCTAAGCCAAGGTTGTCAGAGGCTATGACCCACTGGATATGGTGAGCCTTTGACCCTTGAAGAAGGACTCTCAACAACATGCAGTTCCTTCAATCAAGCTACCGGATTCGAATTCTAACAAATTTTCTTGTCTACCCCACGGGGTCCTCGAAAACATTGCATGCATATCATACATATCATTTCATTACAGGTACACTTGTTGCAGGTCACTTACCTTCTTCGCTGTTTATTACAGCCGTCATCATGAATCCTGAATCATCCGATGGACAAGCTATCAAGGCCCTCCAGGCCCAGAATGCCCAGTTCCAGGAGTTGATTATGAGCCTAGCCCAGGGTCAAAAGGAATTGAAGACTCTGATTCAGAAGAAGAAGAAGAAGAGGACTGTTTTGTTCAACCCTAGACGCAGATCTGGGAACACACTGCAGAATGAAGCTGAGAGGACTACTCCATCTGTGGGGGAAGGCAGTCACCAAGGGAGAGAGGTTCCTAGCCCTATGGTCTCCGACACCGAGACAGACTTCAATGATGAACAGTACCCCCCTGCTGAGGACTGGTACAAGCAACTAGAGGATCGTCTGAATGCCATGGAAATTCAACAAGTGCCTGGGTTGGATTTCGGGGACCTGGGTCTATCTTCTGGTGTGGTGATCCCACACAAATTCAAGGTTCCTTCTTTTGCTAAGTATGATGGGGCATCCTGTCCCAGGCTGCATCTCAGATCTTATGTGCGGAAGATTCAACCATACACTGTGGACAAGAACTTGTGGATCCATTTCTTCCAGGAGAGTCTTTCAGGGACTCACCTCGAATGGTTCTATCAGCTGGATGGGACCAAGGTTCGTAACTGGGAGGAGTTGGCTACTGCTTTTTACAAGCAGTATCAGTATAATGACGACCTCGCTCCTACACGTACCCAACTCCAGGGTATGTCGTTAGGACTGGGAGAAGGTTTCAAAGAATATGCGCAGAGATGGAGGGACCTTGCTGGGAGGGTACAACCACCTTTGACCGACCGAGAACTCGTTGATATGTTCTTAGGGACCCTATCCGGGCCGTTCTTCAATCATCTCATTGGTAATTCATCTGCAGGGTTTACCGACCTCATTCTGACTGGGGAAAGAATCGAAGCTGGTATCAAGAGTGGGAAGATTCAGGAGGCCACACCTTCGGATACTCACCAAAAGCCTTACATGGGCAAGAAAGAGTCTAATGCTGCATACAGTCAAAAGAGTCGTCGTGACCAACAGGCAGGGGCAGTCATGATCTCTGGTTCTGCACCACGCCGCCAACCACAAAAGGGAAATCAGCGAAGGTCGGACGAGCCTAAAAGACAATTCACCAACATCAACATGCCATGGTCACAAGCATTGCAGCACATGTTGAAAATGAACCTGATTGCGGTGATCAACCCTCCTGCAAATCCCAAGACCTCCTCTCCAAACTACAATCCAGAAGCGAGGTGTGCTTATCATTCTGATAGCCCGGGGCATGATACTGAGGACTGTTGGGCGCTGAAGTATAAGATCCAGAATATGATCGACGCTAAGGAGATCGAGTTCGAGCCTGCTGAGACTCCCGTTGTGACCACTGCTCCTTTGCCAAAACATGGCTAGGATTGAGAGATTTTTGTTCATTTGAATTCAAGTTGTATTTTTCTTTTCTTGTTCAAAAAAACAATTATCATGTTAAACTCTTTTATTTCATGAATGCATTACACATGTATGTCTTGAATTAATTATGTTTACTATACTTAAAACTGCTTTCATATTTTTGTGATGATCAACTCTTGACTGAAAATTCTAAGCCTCTTGAGGGAGGATGACGAAAACGATACCACGATCTTTACAGTATGCTTTTGAACAGACCCCGCTGATGAGGTACAGGCATTGTTTCAATCCCTAAACACTGGAGTTATAAGGAAGATAATCCCTCGTCGACCCCTTTGAGCCAAAGAAGTAGGAGTTTTTCTTTTCGAGAATTAAAACCCTTAATCATAACCTGGGGCAGGGTAGTTCTCTCAGCTGATCCAAGTGCACAACGAATGGCATCAAAAGAAGTCCTTCTGAAACAAAAGACAGTGATGGTTCTAAATAACCATAAAGATAGGAAGTCATTATATCTCAAAAATAAAAAACCAATAAGTCAAAACCTATGAAGGAGACTTACAAAACTGGGGCATCCCGCTGACTGTAATCACAAAAGAAACAGTTCAGGCAAAATTTAGGGATAGCAAAATCAAAAAGAAAGAGGTCGCACAAACCCTCAACAAAAACAAAAAAAAAGACTGCCTATTCAGAATGAATCATCAATATCTGAATCATCATTGGAACATCAAGGCAAAGACTCAAACAAAGTCTAGCGCACGATCGGCTGAGTTTAGGATTGAAGAACATCACGAAGAGCGGGTGGGTACAAATAATTTGAGCCTTTATCCTTTGTTTCTTGAACCATGAACCAGGCCACGTTATAACCCTTAAAAGTCCTAGATGAAGCATGGGTTAGTTCGAAAGCATACTGTTACGAAAAGTATCCTGACTCCTTAAGGCTTGCGGTAAAATAACGAGTTGACATCACATTTTACAAAATTTGTTGTTTTTACTGAAAAAATGCATTTTTCAAAAAAACTTCAAGACAGACATAAGCCTTTGCATTCTTAAAATAACCTTGTTTGCATATGACTATTTGTTTGAACAGCAGAGAAATTCGCACGACGAACATCTAATGAACAAAAGTCCTCTCAACAAAGAGATCACCTCAAGTGGAAGAAACACTTCCAATCAAGGGGCATGGCATGATCAGTGTCTATCATCTGGGGCAGTCCAGTCAAGATTCGAGGAATCTCTCAAGGCCAACTAGCTTGGGGCAAACCTCCACCCGAGTCACTGGTGGCATTCCAGCAACGAATCTTGCACGATCAGACATCTTCTGGTAGCAGGGCAACACAACACTATCAACAGGGGCACCCCCTACACCCTGAGAGCGTGGACATAGTCGAAAAAGAATACTACGCGTAATCAAAGACCCGCTAGGATGACACACCTAGGCAAAAATAAGGGCTTCCCGGCGAACCAAAAGGGTTCGGGCAAAATAAGGGATGAAAAAGAAAATTTTGTACACCCGGCAAGTCGAAAACCTGAAAAGGCGGCTTGGGCAAAAATGGGTATCCCGGTGGACTGAAAACCCGAAAGGGCGGTCCAGGCAAAAGTTAGGGATCAAAGCGTACGACTATGTCCCGGCATCTCGTCACTTGCCTACCAAAAGGAAGATTTGTCAATCGGCAGTCATCCAGCACCTCCACAAGATATCTTTTCCCCTCACCTCAGAAACAGGGGCAATAATGAGTCGTCCAGGCGATCCAGTTGCTCTGTCAACCAAAGTACCAAGGAAAGGTTAATACAAAGATGATTACCATCTACCTTTACAAATTCCAGATCAAGGGTTAACATCCGAAACCAAACAGGACAATCATCCACTTGATCATCATCAGGCAACCCTACACCGGTTCCTTCTCAACTTTCAGACAAAGTCTTACACGGACTCATCCACAAGTAACCCTACACCGGTTCCTTTTCTTTCAGAAAAAGTCTTACACGGACTTATCATCAAAGTAACCCTACACCGGTTCCTTCTCAATTTTCAGACGAAGTCTCACACGGACTCATCTTAAGATAACCTTACCCCGGTTCATCACGAAGTCTTACACGGACTTACCTCAAAGATAACCTTACCCCGGTTCATCCGGAAGTCTTACACGGACTTACCTCAAAGATAACCTTACCCCGGTTCATCAAGAAGTTTTATACAGACTTATCCTGAAATAACCCTACACAGGTTATCTCTTTCCAGACGTAGTTTTACACGGACTCGTCATTAGTAAACCCTACACAGGTTTCCTTCTCAAAACTCCAGATGTAGTTTTACACGGACTCGTCACCCAGAAACCCTACACAGGTTCTCTATTTTTAAGGATGCAGTTTTACACGGACTCGTCATCAGTAAACCCTACACAGGTTTCCTTCTCAGCTCTAGATACAGTCTTATACGGACTCATTGTCAGTAAACCCTACACAGGTTTCCTCCCTCCAAAGATGCAGTTTTACACGAACTCGCCATCAAGAAACCCTACACAGGTCCTCTCTTTCCAAAGATGAAGTTTTACACGAACTCGTCATCAAGAAACCCTACACAGGTTTCCTTCAACTCCAAATGCAGCTTCACGCGAGCCCAACCTCAAAGTAACCCTACATAGGTTCCCTCTTTCAACTTACAAAAAATACATCTCAAAAATTTCCCCAGTAGATTCTGGAAGCTTATCCCCCACAGAGCACGAACGCGTCCCCCGGCTTTTTTTCAAAGGTTATTTTCCTACCAGGATATAACTGGGTTATCCTCAGCCAAAAGCCACGGAAAGATCATTCTCGGAAAAGTCTTCTTATCCCCAGCGAAGTCTATTAACACTTCCAACGTAACAACGGTATCCTCAGCAGAGTTACCATCAACATCCCAGCAAAGTACCTCTCTCCCCACGGAGTACTGTTCCCCAGCAAGATCGCTAGAGTGGTTATTCCCCGCAGGGTAATCTCTTTATCAAGTTTATTCCTCAACGGAGTCATCTTCTCCTACCGATATTCTTGCAACTATCATCCCCAGCGGAAACAAGAAGCTCTATTCTTCCACATCAGCCCAGGATTCAACTTCCCGGCACCCGTCAAGGATTTACTTTCCTAGACGAAAACATACATTCCTAAACATCACATACATCATTATAGCATGCATATACGCATCATATCTTACAAATCTCATTTATGTTGAGAACATCATTGTTTGGTTCATATCATGCATTGCATATGACTGACCTTTACCTTTCATGAAAGATTCAGTTAAATTCTCAATCATATTCCAAGACCTAGACCGGTTCAGTTAATCGACTCCAAAGATTTCTTATCCAGTCCAAGGCCTTCTCTAGTCCAGCTAAATCGACCCCAAACAGATTTTTCTGATGAAGACTCAGTAGAAGTTATCTCAGGTTTTTCTCAGACGCCCGCTTTTGAGATTATAATTTCCTTTGGTTCTCTCCCGACGTTGTGGAGGTGATAATTCCATTTTAGGTTTTTCTCAAACGCCCTCTTTTGAGATTATAATTTCCTTTGGTTCTCTCCCGACGTTGTGGAGGTGATAATTCCATTTTAGGTTTTTCTCAAACGTCCGCTTTTGAGATTATAATTTCCTTTGGTTCTCTCCCGACGTTGTGGAGGTGATAATTCCATTTTAGGTTTTTCTCAAACGCCCGCTTTTGAGATTATAATTTCCTTTGGTTTTCTCCCGACGTTGTGGAGGTGATAATTCCATTTTAGGTTTTTCTCAAACGCCCGCTTTTGAGATTATAATTTCCTTTGGTTCTCTCCCGACGTTGTGGAGGTGATAATTCCATTCCAGGTTTTTCTCAGACGTCCGCTTTTGAGATTATAATTTCCTTTGGTTCTCTCCCGACGTTGTGGAGGTGATAATTCCATTCCAGGTTTTTCTCATACGTCCGCTTTTGAGATTATAATTTCCTATTGGTTCTCTTCCCGATACTGCGAAGATGGTAATTCCCACCAAGATTTTCTCAACGAGCGTTGTTGAAGTTAAAGTCACCCAAGGTTCTCTCACCGTTCATGCTGAGGTAGTAACCATCCCTGGTTCATTCATCACCATTTGAAGCTCCAGATCCAGCTCCTGTAACCAGTCAGGACACATCTATGCCAAGCATCTGAAAATAAGCTCCTGCAACATGTCAGGTACTCATTTTTTCCTTTTGCAGGTACGCAAGTTCTCGCTAAGGAATCTCTTATGCGATCAACGTCCAGATGGCATCTATAATCCCATCATCCTATTCATCAACCTCTAAATGGCATCTATAAGCCCATTCCATCATCACACTGCTACTATGTGAGCGCAAATTTCTGGGCACTCTAGTGTTCAATCATCTTCCACCCTCGGATTACGAAAGGCGCGTCAGCCAATCTGCATCCTCAGGTCTAAGAAGATTGAACAGGGGCAACTGTTGTACCCCAAAATTTGCCCTCCCATATTCTTCAAGATTTGCCAAGTCAAGCTTCAAAACCTCCCCAAGGGTTGCACAGTCAAGGGCCTCCTAAGCAGTCAAAATTAGGGTTTTTGTTCTGATCAAGAAAATGAAGTTTCCAAGGGCCCAATCAAGTCCCACATGCTTACAAATATGGTCAAGCATGCTCATATCAAGTTTTAAGACTTTCAGCACAAAATTGCACAGTCAAAAAACCCTAATTGCACTACAGTCAACTGTAGGGGCAAAATGGTCATTTGACAGTCAAAAGTTCAAATTTTTGGTCAACATATCATTTTGAAGCCACAAACATAATTTGATCAATGCTTGATCATGATTCTCAAAACTTGGCTCAAAAATCATCAAGATGCAAAAGTTTCCTTATTTGGACAATTGAAAAAGTCAACTGAAATTGACCAGGGCATAACTTTCACATGGATTATCGGAAAAATTCCATCCAAAGCTCATTTTGAAGAGAAAGACATTTCCTACAACTCATCCTCATACTTAAAGTCCAAGAAATGCTCTCACAAAAAGTTATCAATTTCAACATTATAGGTCATTTTCAAAAGTCAACAAAAAGGGACTTTAAGTCAAAGGCCATAACTTGATATTGGTAAATCAAAATGACATGGGACCAAGGACATTGGTTAGAGGACTCAAAAGCCTTTCCAAAATGTCCAAGAACATGAGCAAAGCTTAAAAATTGAGCAAGTTATGCATTGGAGAAGTTGGGAAATTTTTGTGAAATGGCCAAAATCATTTATCCTTGAAATCTCATTTTTGACAAAAGGGGCCCACTTTTTCCACTTGAATTAACTTGGCCATGCTTCCCACGTGTCCCACCTTTTATTTCAGTTTTTTTATTAATTTTTTCATTTTTATTGATTTTATTGGATTTAATTAATTTTAAATCTTTTAAAATCAAAAGAAATTCAAAAAAATTAATTTAAGGGAATATTTGGTTTTGATTAACCTTGAAACATCATTAAGCACATCCCATTTTCGTGCCAAAGCTCAAAGAAGCAAGAATTCAAAAATGGACTAAAAAATGGAAAGTTGGTTATGGAGGTTCATGGAGAATCTTGGAATTGAAGGCTATGCATTATGGAGCCATAATTTCTCTTCCTACACATTGCATAAGACCTATACAATTGATACACAACAAAAGAGACACAAGAGCTGCGCCCCAAGACTAAAAAACAAAAACTCATATTTTAGCCATATTTTTGAAAACTGAAAACGAGGGTAGAGATTGATTCAAGCAAAGAGACGTGTTCTATCACATTCCTGGGACATCAAGCAACACATTTGGATCAAAATCACAAGCTTCCATCCCCTGAAACGTAAGAACGACCTCACCCTGTGCATGAAAAATTCGAAGCTCTTACATCTCAATTCATGCACATTTAGTCATTTTTGATATATGATTTGTGTTCCTTATTCAATTCTAATGCTAATCAAACGTTTTAATTTTGTTTTCGTGCATCATACAAGAATTTTCCATTGACACATTCTAGGTTTTCAGAGGTTCAAAAAGAGGGTTTCTTTGTCCTGGAAAAATTGACCTCTAAGACCCATATCATCAGATTCAGCAGCTCATGGCCATTTGTTTCCATGCCTCGCGCTCAATTTATGAGCGACAAGACTCTAATCGTTATTTTCCCATAGGGGGTATTCTGGAACGGTGAAAAAACCGTTGCTCATTCTATTTTATTTCAGGAAAAATGAACCAACGAAGAAGATGACCCCGGTGGCACAAGCTGATTGGCCTATTTTGAATTTCGCGCGAATTTCCCACTAACGCGTTATTTTGTTTTATAAATTTTGTTTGTTATTTAACTTACAAAGAATCAAAGTGGCACAGTTGGCAGGCGTGTAAGTGGATAACCAAGAAGACCTGGGTTCGATCCCAGGTCCCTCACTCTTTCATGTTATTTTACTATTCATGCTTGCATACATGTTCAGCGCTGAAGTCCACCATATGCCCCTCCATCCAACACACCACGTGGCCACTGAAGATCATCCAAGGGACCAGATCTGAAGAGCGTGGTAAACCCTAGTCAAAGATCCCACATGCATCCTGGAAAAGTCAACAAAGCCTCCAAAAATGGGCCAGAATTACTTGGGCTGCACCCCCTTGGTTTGCTATTCCTTATCTTTTTTATTATTTATTTTTATTTGTTTGCTTAATTTCTATTTTATTTTTTCAAATCAATATTTTCATAATAAATATAAAAAACACAAAAAATCAAAAAAGATAAAAATAATAAATGTTTTATTTTAGTATTAATTTTGTAAATAAATCCCATAATTAATTTAGATTTAATTTTAGGTTGTCAAGTTAATTCTTTTTCTCAATAACCCAAAATAATAAAAATAGATCTTTGACCCTTTTTACCCTTTTTTTTAATTAATTAAATATTTTATTATAAGTATCATCAACCATTAATTTTGTAAATAAATCCCATAATTAATTTAGTTTTAATTTTAGGTTTTAACTTTAATGCATTTTCTTTAATAAATTAAAAACAAATTAGAATTAGAATTAACTATTTGACTTTTAATAAATTTAATTTTCTTTAATGTCATAAATACAAAAACATAAAAAATAAGTTCTTTCTTTTTATTTAACTTAATTATTTTAATTTAATTATTTTAAATTCCTTCAAAGGGTTCAACGCCCTCGCATTCGATTACGTTTTTTGTTCGCGCGTTTTATTTATTTCTTTTGTGAATATAATGTACTTGTTCCAAAGCCCTGTAATAGCTAATTAGACATTTATTTTCTGCACTTTATTTTAAATCGGGTCTGGATTAATTTGGCGTTGTAGACCCGCGCCTTTGTAATAGCGTAGGACCTTTTATCTTTCCCGCATTTTAAATTCCCGCACCTTTAACTGTTAAACAATAACATGAAAGAATGAATGTCCAAAAATAAAATTAAAACGTAGATCACCAATGCATGACAAGACAAACAATAAACTGAAAATGACACACAATTCACACACCACCCCTAGGGTACGCCTCACTGTTGCCTTGCCTCGAAAGGTGATCGTCGAGTAGAGGATGTCTTAGTAAGTCCTCATGATCCTGGAACCTGGCATGAGGGTAGCTTCTAAGGTGTCTTCCCATTGCTCTGGTGATCACCATGTCCCGAACCTCGAATTGACCCGAACACCTTCAACGGTGGTGCTACCTACCTCTCAATGGTGGGATGGCACTATCTAAAGGACTCTTACACAGCCTAATTCCTTAGGGTAGGTAGATCTCATGGGTACTTGCTCTTTTCAAACAAAAAAAAACAACTTTTCGCACCCCACACTTTCAAAAAGTTTTCAAACAAAACACTTCATACACTCTTGAGGACTGATACAAGAGTTACTTAGAAGTTTTCCAAACGAACTTTTTCAAAACCCACACACACTTGAAAAGCAAACACATTTTGAAAACATAAGAGCAAGTACCTAAGAGCCCATGGATAACCATGGATAGAAAGGGTGCTAACACCTTCCCTTTCTATAAATCTACCTCCCGAACCGAGAGCAATCTCTTTAAGGAATTTTTCTGTGCTTTTGTCCTTTCCAAATTGGAGAAAATAAAAGACGGTGGCGACTCTTGCTTCCGCGACATTTCGCGAACCAGCTTTAAAACAGTCAGTTCCAGATCCACCGATCACACTTGGTATGGATAAACTTGTGAGTCCAACATGAAGCATGAAAGTCACTTTGGGCTTTTTAGGTCAAAACATCCCTGTGCAAACTCAAACCCTAATTTGGGTCAACAGTGCAAGGAGGGGCCTTGAGCAGAGCAAACCCTAACTTGATCTTGAGCTCCAAGAGTCTTGTGATGAGAAAATGTTGAATAAAAAGGGAGGGAAAATTTTGGGGTGCAACACATTACATAAAAGGTTGAATTGAAAATTTGAGTTCCAACCTTTATGGGGATATCCACTTCCCCGTGCACCATCCTCTCCGAACCGTCAAAAGCCCTTACCACTATGTTGCTTGGCTTCAAAGTCAACCCTTCACAATCAAGTCTGTCGAGAGCTTTTTTGGGTAATACATTCAGGGATGAGCCAGTATCCACCAAAACATGGGCCAGAGTTGTGCCCCTGCATTCCACTGAGACATATAATGCCTCATTGTGCTTTCTTCCCCTCGGTGTTAGATCAACATATGATAAGCCTAGGCCGTTATCTGCAGTTAGGCTGGCCATGCAGTCTTGGAATTGATTAGCAGACGTCTCTTGAGGCACATGGGCTGTTTTTAGGAACTTCACCAAGGCTTTCGCATGTGCCTCAGAACACAGTAGTAATGCCAACATGGAGATTTTGGAGGGAGTTTGCCCCAATTGTTCAACTACATCGTAGTCGCTCCTCTTTATAATTTTTAGGATCTCCGCTCTTTCTTTCTTGGAAGCCTCTGAGATAGTCAGTGATTGAGCCTTCGTCCGGACAGGCTCCACTTGAATACTCTTTCCTTGAGTTTCAGCAGCAGGAGTGTTGGTAGGAATGATAACAAGGGTTATAACATCTTCGTCAATAGAAGCACTTGCAGAGATGATTATGGGTACGAAAGTAACCTTTGGAGCAGCCACATGGATGATCACGGGTCCAGAAACAGCTTTTGGGGGAGCGATTTCTGGAGAAAAGATCCTACCGCTTCAGGTAATTTTACTAGTTCCGGCAATATTATTGATGTCATCATCTTCTTCTTCGGAATTTATCTCTTCGGCAGCCGGCCAGTCTTGTTTGATGCCATGGTAGTAAATATCCCCTCCGTAATTCCACGACACGGTCTTGTCTGATTTATATGGGACTGGCCCAGGCATTGTGATTATTATAGGGGTTGCTTTCGGAACCGATGTAATTCTAACGGGTCTTTTGGTGGAGACCGTGGAAGAATTAGCGGAAATGGTAATGATTGAAACATCTTCAACAATAATAGGTGAAACAAGAGTACATTTAAATAAAATCTCTTTGTTATCTATCAGGCGCTGAATGCCTTCTTTCAACAAAGGGCAATCAGTTGGTGAGGATAAGCAGAGATGGAAAACTTCATTACAGCCCGGGAACACACCGGCTTTCAACAAGTTCAACTTAATGGTTGGTAGTGGAGTCATGAGTTCATCAACTGTGGTAACAAACAAATCTTCTTCAATAGCATTGGTATTGTGACCATGTCTGGGCATAAGAGTAGAAATGACATTTGGCTTCTCGGGTGCATCAAACTCAATTTCTTTTGATTCAATGAGGTCTTGTATTTTGTTTTTCAAGGCCCAACAATTATTAGTATCATGACCAGGACTTTCAGAGTGATATGCGCAACGGGCATTGGGGTGATAATGAGGGGATGTTGTATTGGGGTTTTTCGGAGGTTCTTTCAAGGTCGCCAAGTTGGATCTCAGAAGATGCGGTAATACTTGAGACAAAGTCATGTTGATTCTGGTTGTTGTACCCCAAAATTTGCCCTCTCATTTTTCAAGATTTTTCTCACAAGACTTCTTTGTCTCAAGACAAGATTAGGGTTTGGTCAGCTCAAGACATCTCATCTTGCACTGATAACCCAAAATTAGGGTTTGATTTTGCACATGGATTTTTTGACCACCAATGCTTCATGTTACTTTCATACATCATCTTGGGCCCCTGAAATTGCTCATGTTAAGTTTCAAGCCTTGAACCACATTTTTGATCAGTCAATTGGACAGTTGACCTAAAAATCAACTATATTGAGGAAAAAGTCAACTATGGCCAATTTATAGTCAAACTTCATAATTTTTTATCCACATCAACATTTTAGACTCATATGTACCATTTGATCAAGTTTGGATCACAACTCCTCAAGAAATTTGATCAAATCATCAAAAGGGCAAAATGGTCAAAATTAGGGTTTTGACTGAGAAAGGGAAATTTCTGATTTTTAACCTAGCCAATGACCAATTGAGTTCAATCATGATTTCAAGGATTCAATGGCATCATCTTTACCTAATTACATGGTTCAAAATATCTCAAGTTCATTGGATTGACATATGAATTTGCAGTCAACTGATCAAAAGTCAACTGTATACTGAAAAGTCAAACTTTGACTTTTTGGTCAAAATCAAGTACCAAGGGTCACAATTCATCAAGATATATAAAAATATGAAACTTGTTCACCAAGAAAACCAAATTTGAAAATTAGGGTTTTAATTTGAAAATTTTCATAACTTAGAATTTTTCTAAGTGTAAAAATTTTCTTATTTTTTCCCAACTTTTCACCACTTTTTCACCATGAAGAATTTTGATTCAAGAAAAAATTCCAACATGAAAGTTGTATTCCTCCATGAAATAGACAACTTTGATTCACAAACTTTTCCCTAAAGATGCTTGGATCTCAAGTTATGAATTTATGAACATAGGGCCATGAACTAAATAACTTAGTGAAATTTTGCCCTAATTTAGGCAGGTTTTGGACCCAACTTCATGGACATTTTTCACCTAGTTCCAAAAGGTATATCAAAATTAATTTCAAAGATGGACTATGGAGAACATTGCAAGCTTTCCAAAATGTCAAGGAACTCTCCAAGATCATTTTTGAGTAGGGAGAATCGAAGAAGGGAAGTTGGCATTTTCTCACTTTTGTTCAAGCCATTTTCACATAGAATCAAGTTGCAAATCAAACCTATGCTGGTTATATCTTGCTTTACAGGTCCTAAGCTTGTTATACACTCCATAATTAAATGCATACTCATAAGCTAAAGCCTTTATCTTTGCTTTTGAAGCTTTACACAAGATGTATTTCCATTTTTGGCCAAAAGGTTACAATGCCATTTTCATAAAGGGGAACTTTTGCAATTTTGTCAATCTTGAGCATTGAACTTGTCCCCTTGATGCATACAAACTCTACAACACTAAAGCAAGTTGTACAAGCTCATACCAACCCTAAGCAACTGGTACAAGCATGTGAAGCATTGGTCTTGTCACTTTGCTTCGAGTACAAGAAAGTTGGCAAAAAGGTCCAAAGCTTGCACAGCTAGTAAGGGCTGACTTTGTATCACTTCTATACATGTTTGCAAACTTGGTACAAGGCATAACACGATTTGCTTGGACTTGAAACTCTCAAAAACTCAAAAACACCAAATTTCTGCCTAAATACAGAGTTTCTGCAAAAGCACAACCAACTCTCATTTGGCTCGTGCGTTTTGTGTTTAATCATTTCAAGCATCTCATACACTTGCTACCTAGTCAATCCAAGCCATCACCCTGGTTCTATAACCCCTGTTTCAGAATCTTCCATTTTCAATTTGGAAGCTTGCAGTTGGACTTGGTTAGAGAGTTCCAGCCATCCTCAAAGCAAGATAAGCATTGGAATAGCTTCAGGGAAGTTCAAGGAAGCTTAAACAATCACCAAGCCTCCATTAAAGTCCCTACATTGTCCTGCTCGATTCCAGCTGAAGGAGGTATTTTCTCAAACTCTATCTCTGTATATAGGCAACTTCAAGCCATGATCTGTGAAGAAAAAATGTAGCTCTCATCATAGCGAAGCTGTACATATCATTACTTTTCATTTATATTACTTGTGCTAAGAGAATTTGAAGATTGAAAACTCTGAAAAAGTTAGGTCACAAATTAGGGATTCAAAAATTCTTTGATCTTTAAGAGTTAGGTTACATAATTTATATGGTTGGAATTGTGAGCTCAAATGCCATATTTTTCATGTTATGAGTTTTTGTTTTTATGCAAGCATAAACAAGGTATAGTTTGAACATGGAAGCGCACGCAGGAAGCTGAACAAAAGACAAGGATGAAGTTCTGGGCTTTTTTGGCGCCTGGGCCTTTTTGTTTTTGCTATTTGCACCCCCTGACTTACTATTGCACCCCCTGGCTAACTTTTTATATTTTGTATTTTTTTTTCTTCATATTTTCATAATTAATAATTTTGTTTATTTTTATTAATGATAAAAAATACCAAAAAATGATTTATTTATTTTCACACTTTTATTTTATTTTTTTATTATTTTCTCACATGAAAAAAATAGTTTATTTTGATAAATAGAGTTTATTTTCTTAAATAACTTATAAATATATTTAAAAATACTTAATATTTTTATTATACATTTTATACTCATAAATACCAATTTTACACATACTTAATTTTTAATATTTACATATAATATTATTTATTATTTTCTTATACAAAAAATGTACAAAATAATAATTTGAAACATTTATTTTCTTTTAATTTGAAAACTAGGGTTTACCCCTTTCAAAAAGAATTAATATATTTTTTCCTTATAATTTTTAGGTTTAAATCAAATATTTCTCTTAAAAAAAAAACAAGACATAAAACATCTTTTTTTAATATGAACATTGCATTGCATTTTAAATATTTGTACTTTATTTATTTAATTCACGCAATTTCGATTTGGTTGTAATAATATATTTAGCTTTATATTTGTGCAAATCCCCATTCAAATTTGTATTCCCCCCTCCCATAACAATTGTTGTCATAGCTTAGTTTATTTTACGCAATTTATCGCTTTTATACCATGACTAGTAATTAGGGTTTGCATGACAAGAACAAAAACAAAGAAAAATAGAAAAACCTAAATGCAAGACAAAAACATGAAAATGATACACTTTTCACATAAGCACCCTTAGGGTTTCTTCCACTTGGTTGCCTAAAATAAAATGGCCATGTTACGCATACGAAGTATCTTGGCAAAACAAAACAAGTATAAGATCATAGTCCCTCGATGACGCTATTCAAAGGTTGCCTAAAACAAAATGATCTTGGTCCCTAAAAAAAAGCTAAGATACTTGGCAACATTGCTATCATGGTTATACGATGACCCACGCCCGTCCCGTTTACATCCAAAGATAGGGTTGCTTACCAAATCAATGGTAAGTCAACAATGTCAAAGGAATAAAAATGCACAAGAAAGACATTTGAGTATGTAGATAGCTTCTAAGTTACTTGCTCCATTTCAAAATAATCCTTGCTATTTTCAAAAACAAACACACACACATTTCAAAACATCTTACAAAACATTGAAAACATTTTCAAAAGACAAACATCTTTGTATACATTCTTACGAACGAGAATCATTACAAAGATTGCCTAAACAATGGCCTCTTTTACAAAATACTTTCAAAACCACACCAAACACCATTTCAAACAAAACAAAGAAAATGATCTAAACAAGTAACTAAGATCCCATGGAAAACCTTGGATGAAAAGGGTTCTAGCACCTTCCCTTTTCATAATCTACCCCCCGAACTCAAGAAAACATCTCAAAGGTCTTTCCTGTGCTTTTTTACCTTTCCTTTTGGATAAAAGAAAAGTCGGTGGAGACTCTTGCTAACCGTAACATTTGCGAACACAAATGCAAACCCTCAAGTCAGTTCTCCCACCACATCACACTGGTGAATTTCCTGATTGGCCTTTCCGCCCTTGGTTGATTACTTCTTTGTTGATCAGATGTAAGCTTGGGAATCATAACAACCTCCACCATTGGTCGGCGTTCGTCCCTATCTTGGTTCCTTTGCGGATATACAACAACTACCTCTTTCTTCCCGATGAAAGGCTTCCTTACAGCTGTAGAAGAAGATGAATCCTTCTGAATCTTTCCACTTTCTATGCCAACTTCCACCCTCTCTCCAGTTAATATTAGTTCAGTAAAGCCTGTAGATGAACTTCCGATTAAATGGTTGAAGAAATGGCCAGATAAAGTGCCTAAGAACATGTCCACCAATTCCCTTTCAGACAGAAGGGGTTGAACTCTTCCAGCCAGGTCTCTCCATTTTTATGCGTAATCCTTGAAACCTTCATTGGAAGACATGGCTATACTCTGGAGTTGAGTACGGGTAGGCACCAAATCAACATTGTATTGATATTGCTTGTAGAAAGCTGCGGCAAGATCTTCCCAACTATGGATGTTGGTTCTTTCTAGTTGGTAAAACCAGTCGAGTTGTGTTCCAGACTAACTTTCTTGGAAAAAGTGCACCCATAAGTCTTTATCAGCAGTGTGGGGTTGAATTTTTCTCACATATGACCGGAGATGCATTTTAGGGCTTGACACTCCATCATACTTTGCAAATATAGGCACTTTGAATTTTGGAAGAATCAAAATCCCTGACACTAGTCCCAATTCCTCAAAGTCTAAGCCCGACACCTTTTGTATTTCCATAGCGCTCAAACGCTCTTCGAGATGTCTGTACTTGTCATCAGTTGGAGGATACTGTTCCTCAGAGTAGTCTTCCTCTTCCTCCTCCTCTTCTTCTGATTCTGACGGGATAATTGTTTCCTTGCCTTTCCCTTCTCCTTCACCGGATGTTGTTGCAAAATTCAAAGTCCTTCTTGTCTGTCCCCGAAATCTTCTCCCCATGTTTAAGACTCCGGTCACCTTCTTTATTTTATTTTTCATCTCTTTAGCCAGCAGAGTCTTCAATTCTTCTTGCCCCTTGGCTAGGGTCATGAGCAGCTGTTGAAACTGCATATTCTGAGCTTGAAGATCTTTCACTGTTTTCTCGAGATCTATCTTACTGAAATAAACAGTAGAGAGATGAGGAGACTTGTTGCAAAAACCTACTCATGTTATGATGAATGATATGTGTTTATGCGATGTTTTCAAGGATTTCAAAGATTCAAATTTGTTTTAGACAGAAAAATAAACACACGTTATATTAATAAGATAAAGTTTGAGTACATCAATGCCCCTTGGGAAAAATAATACAAAAGCTCTAAGATAGAAAAGTAGTGCGCATCCTCTTTGGTGCAATGTAGGCATTCAGAGTCTGCTCTTCATGAAGTAGCGTAGTGAGCTCCAAAACCTTCTTCTCGCTTGCGTAGAATTGGGCTTCAAAAGTATATCGCTCTCCTTTGAGTTGTATCCAATCCCTTTGGAGGTCTTCAAGAGATGTGGGCATGTCAGAATGTAGGATAGTGTATGGAACGTCTCCCTCCATGACAGGCTCAATGATTACTGGAAGAATGGAGGGGTAAGGCATCATAAGACTCTGATCGCAAGTTCGTACCCATTTGAGGTAAGGCTTAATATGGATGGAATTTTTGTGCCCCAACGTCTTGCTATCCACCTTGTTTAGCATCCTCCAAGCTCGGATAAATCTCTGGCGAAGACCTTGACCGTTGTTGTCGTAGTCGAATACCAAACCTTGAATCAGCATCTCACGCGGGCCATCCCTTCGGGCATAACCAAATTGTCTTAAGGCCAAGCATGGGTTGTAGGTGATTCCTCCACTAATGCCAAGTAAATGTACATTAGAGAATTCTCCACAACGGTCGACAATGATAACATTCTCTTTGGAACGGGAGCACCAATGAATGTCCGAATGCTTGAGCGTCATCAACCTTTGTGACCACCTTGAACCTTGCTCATTCTTTAAGACTGATTGGGGAAGATGAGAAATAAACCATCTTTCCAAGAGAGTAGTGTAACACATAAGGACATCTCTTTTCCTCATTGTGCGAGTGTGAAAAGAGTGTAGGATATCCCCTAGTAATGTAGGCACCGGGTTGCGTGATATGAAGATTTTGACGGCGTTGACATCTATGAGTTGGTCAGAATTCAAAAACAAAACCATCCCATAGATGAGGAGAGCCAAAATTTCCTCAAAGGCTTGCAAGTCTAGGGAATTCCAACAACTTTGGGCTTTCTCAAACAGGAACTTTGCTATGAAACCTTTGGCACCACTCCTTGTTTCCCAATGATTTGTGACATCAGATGAGTGCAAGTGTAGAGCTTGAGCAATCTCTTCTGGCTTTGGGTCTCTTTCTGTACCGTTGAAATGTAGTTGATTGAGAATGGGAATCTTCAAGAGTTTTGAGAATTCTTTCAAAGTAGGCACAAGTTGATAGTCGAGAAATGTGAAGCAATGGTGCAAAGGATCAAAGAACTGAAAAAGCACCTTCATCATATCCTCATATGTGTTGGAGGTGACCAAGTTGAGTAGACGACCATGTCTCTTGGTGAATGGAGATTTCTCAGGGATCCTTGAAGCTAGCTCCTTAATTTGTGGAGGAATTCTTACAAGGTTGACTTGAATAGTTTTCCTGCGAAGTGAATCCATTTCCTACAAAACAAGAACAAAGATGAATCCCAAAATCCTTGAAATGGTTAGTGGATGTATATGATGTTCATGAAGTCCATGATGTTATGTATAAGTATGGATATACAAGCAAAGCAAACAAGTCCTTAGTTTAGGCTTGCATGGAGTTTTATAGGTAAGTACCCTCTTGAAGTTTAGTTGGCTTAAACCTGTCCTAGTAATAGTAACCGGGTTCTAAGGAGCTCAATATCACTGGATTGTTTCCTTAGTCATTGTTTCAGCTCAAGCCTATTTAATAGATACCTAAATATACCAAGAAACCAAACCTCAATGAGTGTAGTATCGAGTATCTACCAACTTCGGACTGCACCAAAGTCGGTCATCTCACTACATCTTAAAAGGCCAAGTTAGTCAAGTAAAGGTTCTAGAAGTTCATTAGTGTTTTATGACATCACTCAACGACCCCGTATTCTCTTTGATTAACTCAAAGGTTACCGGTACCCACAAATATGTCGCACTAACATAGCTATTGCTTAGACCATGTCGGTATACCCCGCACAGTTTCCACAATGTATTGCTACTTACTTATAATGTATCCCAAATCCGGGTAGAGAATTCAAACCCAAACAAAGAACCATAATGTAAAGCATACAAGTTAAACAATGTAATCAAATAAATGTGATCTAAACCCTAAGGTAACCCCACTTTTAGAATTTTCTCCAGCAGAGTCGCCAGTTCTGTGATATGGTGGGAGAACTGACTTGATTGTTTTGAGTTTTATTGCAAATGTTGCGGTTAGCATGAGTCGCCACCGACTTTTCTTTTATCCAAAAGGAAAGGTGAAAAAGCACAGGAAATACCTTTGAGATTGTTTCTTGAGTTCGGGGGGTAGATTATGAAAAGGGAAGGTATTAGCATCCTTTTCATCCATGGTTTTCCATGGGCTCTTAGTTACTTTCTAGATCACTTGCTTTTGTTGTTTGAAATTGTGCTTGGTGTGATTTTGAAAGTATTTTGTGAGAGAGGCCATTATTTAGGCAATCTTTGTAATGATTCTCGTTCGTAAGAATGTATACAAAGATGTTTGTCTTTTTGAAAATATTTTCAATTTTTGTAAGATGTTTGGAAATGTGTGTGTTTGTTTTTGAAAATAGCAAGGATATTTGTTCTGAATTGGAGCAAGTAACTAAAAGTAATCTACCTACTCAAATGTCTTTCTTGTTCATTTTCTTTTCCTTTGACATTGTTGTCTTACCATTGATTTGATAAGCAATCCTATCTTTGGATATAAATGGGACATGCGTGGGTCATCGTATGGCCATAATTAGCAATGTTGCAAAGTATCTTAGCATTTTTTGAGGGACTAAGATCATTTTGTAAGGCAAATTTGAATAGCGTCATCGAGGGACTATGATCTTGTATTTGTTTGTTTTTGCTAAGACACTTTACATGCGTAACATAGCCATTTTGTATAAGGAAACCAAGTGGGATAACCCTAGGGGTGTCTTGTGTGCAAGTGTGTCATTTTCATGCTTGATTTTCTCTTGGATTAGGGTTTTCTATTTGATTGATTTTATCTTTCCATACAAACCCTAATTACTAACATGTTATATTAAAGCGATAAATTGCGAAGTTTAAATGATTACTACGCTATTACAACACTTTGTGGGAGGGGGGGGGGGTATACAATTGATGAATGAGGATTGCAATAATATAAACCTAACTAATCTATTACAACCAAATTGAATTTATACAAGTATTGGAATAAATAATGTACAAGATAAATTAAATATGCAAAGATATGTGAATGCAAAAGAAGATTCTGTTTTGTCCTTTTTATGTAAAAAAAAGTTTAAAACTAAACCTAAACAAATCAAGATTAAACTTAAATTAATTAATAAAGGAAATTATTTTTTTAGAATTTTTTTTGATTAAACCCTAATTCTAATTTATTAAAAGGAAATAAATTTCTTTAAGTATTTTTGTATTTTTGTCTTGAAAAATAATGTATGGTACTTATGAAGTATTTTGGCCTTTTTATATGTTAAAATAAATATTTAATAGGTGTGAAGAAAAAAATATTTAACCTAATTCTATTTTAATTTACAAATTTATTTAACAAAAATAGATAATATATAACTAAAAAAAATATATTTTTTTATGAAAAAATAAAATAAAATAAAACAAAATATAATATTGATCATTTTATATTTTTTATGATTTTTATTATTAAGGAAAATATATTTAATAAAATAGAAATGAAAATAAAATGAATAATAAAAATATATGGGCCAGGGGTGCCATGAGTAAACTGGAGGCAGGAAGTTAGCAAAAATATAGGGCCCAATGTCCAGAAGCCCATGCTGCAAACAAACAAAAAAAGTGGAAAAAAGTATGAAAAATTGCAAAAGGCAGCACCAAGGCTCGAACCCGTGACATAGGGCATTTTTGTGCGTTGCCTTACCACTCGGGTGGCTGTACATCTGTTAGTTTAAATGAAAACAAAAATACATAACATGAAACACTTCCTTTCCATGTACTCCATCTTCTACCTCTAGCTAGCCGAACCTCCTGTAACATTTTCATTTCTCAATAAAAATGGAAAGTGATAACATGAATATTATAGCATTTTACCTCACGATTCTAACCATGTACATAACTAAATCTTAAAATTCTTAACCTAATTCTTAACCTAATTTTTTCAAAAACTTCAAACTTAAAATTCTCTAAACTCAAGCCAAATAAATGCAAGCTATGGGTATGTACAGCTTCGTAGCAATGATGTATATATTCTATATTCATAAATGGAGAGCTAACTATGCCTGTATTAAGAGTTAGAAAAAATAAAACTCAACTTGAAAATGAAAATCGTGTTTTGAAAATGAGCTTGCTTTAGGATGCTGTGATGATCAGGTTAGCTTCCTTGAACCTCTAGGAAGCTAATGCAATGCTTAGCTTGTCTTGAAGCTTTTCTGAAATTATAGAAATTCTTATTTTATATGTCGACACATCCATTTTTCAGGTCGACACATTCACTAGCATTTTAAAGCCTGTAGCTTATGCTTCTATTATGTTGACACATATGCCCATACAGGTCGGCACATACTGTATAAGAATTAAATATGTGTCGACACATACGATATATAGGTCGACACATACTGTTTGGTTGGTCAATTTTTTAATTCTGAATTTGTCCCTTTTGCTCTAAAAAGTTTCAACACTATAAATAATCATTCATGCATCATTCATAACTTGGTGAAACCATAAAATTATCCTACTTTTCTCTTCATCTTCGACCTCCAACATATGCATACACACTAATATTATATTGTGATGATGTTCTGTTGGGGTGCCATCTAGACGAGGATTGATAGTGTCCAATTGAGTATTGAGTTAGGTTTTATAGGAGTTTCATCTGGAAAAACTCTTCGTTAGGGTTTTCCCTCCAAGATCCATGTTGGTGCGGGGTTTTGCGACAAGATCAGTCAAGAAGGAATCTTCCATGTGAATTCTCTTGGAGTGTTTGAACTCTTTGCAAGGTAGTAGTAATAAGTGGTAGATAGAATTGAAGATCTTGTGTGGATAGAGTGTAATCGAATTTACTCGAATGAATTCTCTTGGAGTGTTTGAAATCTTTGCGAGGATCCTTGGAGTGTTTGAATTTTTTGCAAGGAAGTAGCTTAAGCGCCAAATAAGTTGCATCTATCGGTGTTGGTATTAATAAAATATCAAAAGAAGAGAAGAGGTTGAATCAACAACAAACACTAGGATTTGTGGAGTTGCTCTTGAACACTTCTCTTATATCGACTTTTTGCATAGTAAGAATTATCCTAATTCCATTGGAATTAGGCGCAGACGTACCCACACGCGAGGACGGCAATGGGGAACTATGAAGATAAATTCATTGTGTCTCTTTTGTTTTTGCTTTTACTTGTTGAATATTCTTCAATAAAGTTTTCAAATAGCATTGCATTATCAATTGAATTGTAAGTAATTTTCCTAACTATTTTTTTATTTACATCAAATGTTGATATTGCTCATTATCACTTTTGATTATAAGTGCTTTAGTGTATCAACACAACTTAAAGGAAAATTCTAAAAATTCACTTGCACGCCAAGTGTTTGACAAATTGTTTAGTTTGTTCAACTCAAAGGAAAATTATAATGTTCTATCACTCACTCTCATTTACTCTCGATGTGTAATTTGTTGAATGTATTGTTTGATTGATCAATTTGTATAGAATTTTTCTTTAATTGTTAAAGTTTAAATTTCTTTGTTGCTTAGCTTATAATCACCTTGATTGTAAGTGCTTTTTCATATCAACTAAGATCAAAGAAAATTCTGAAAAATTGATTGCGCGCGACATGTTCGATAAAGTGTCGAGTTATGTTTTTTTAATATGATTTTACTGGAAATATGAAACTGTTGTGTTTGATATTAAACTATTAATTGATATATTATTATATTGATTAATTTTATCATTATCTTAATTCCATATTACTTGTACATATTTGAGTTTCCAATAATTAGGTTCGTTTAGACTACTATTTTGATCTTGGCTAATAAAACTTCCGCTCAACATTGTTTTTCAAATAAGTTTTTAAGTAACCATTTTGAAATGTCAATTTTAATATGGGCATCTATTCATCTCTCCCTTCTAAATGAGTTATCGTAGTCTAACATTACTTGTTTATTTTTTAAAAACATTTTTACTAACTTCAAACATCATTTTTTAATACTTATTCAAATTATGTATTTTTCACTTCTTTTTTTTAAAATTAAAATAAACATTAAAATACTTAACCCATCAAACTATTTTTTTTACTAACTTAATAAAAATTCAAGACATTTAAAAAAAAAGATTACTAGCATTGCTTTCAAATCAAAATTAAATTGCGTCTACGATCACTCAATTTTTAAACTTAGACAAAGTTCAAAAATCATTCGAAAGCAATTTTATACAACACAAAACACGAAAGCATTAAGTTTCGATACCCACAATGATATATATATATATATATATATATATATATATATATATATATATATATATATATATATATATATATATATATATATATATATATATATATATATATATATATATATATATATAGAGAGAGAGAGAGAGAGTCAAAAACATGCATACTCCTATAGTCAAAAACCTTCTCTAAAATGTAGGAAAGTACAGTGAATCATTAACTACAAATGTGTGTATAAGAATGCAATGAGACCCATCACAAAATATTCAACGAAAACAATTAAAAATTTATCACCTCCAGAGGCAAGATTATGAGCACATGAATCACAATTTTCCATTAAAAAGGAACTCAATTATCGCTATATTAAGTTAACAAACAAAAAACTAAACACCATAAAAAAAACTCATCCTATCATTCCAAAACAATTTAACACTAAAGAACATTAACTTGAAAGCACATAAACTTGTATAGGTTGATTAAGTTGATTCTTTGTTTAGCTTACACTGCATATTCAATACAAATACTCGACAACAATGAGATTTGAAAGCTACCACTTTAGTAAATGATGATAAAGACCAATAATATTCTACTAAAATAAAACATGTGAAGGAAAAGATTATTTATTTGGTATTTCTAAAAGTAATCATATTATAATATGAATAATTGATCATTGTAGCTCATGCGCCACACATGAGATAAGAAAACCAAGATTCATCGAACCATCACTCCAATCAACATAGCGAATTTGAGCTACAAAAGTCCATGCCAGAATCCACAAGATCCTATTCACCATTAAAACAAAAAATTGTCAACAACTTTATCAACGAAACAAAATAACAATTGAGGTTAAAAGTACTAAACATCATCTTCAATTTAGCATCAACTCTAAAAACAAAAAATAAATCTCTTCCATTATAAGCTTCTAGAAATAGAGCACTTAGTTTCTTTCTGATTCTGCAGTGAAATAAATTTATTTTGAGTGAATTGAAGGTAATGCGCATTAAGTTTGGATATATTCGCATGAGTTCATCATTAAATTTCAGTGTAAATATCAATTTTAGACTCAAAAGAAATTTTTTTAAAGGAATCAAACATATCAAAATCAATTCTAAATTCTGAAACCATTTTTAACTCCTCCTAAAATAGAATCAAACATAGAATTAACTGTTTTGATTTGGTTTAGGATTTAGGGTTTCTTGAACACTTATACTTGACCATTTTTGAAGTATAAGCAGATTTCATTGTCTAGAATCACTTCTATTTATGATAAAAAGTAAATCCAAACATACAATTTGTTCTTATGAATGGGTAAATTTAACTTTCAACATTGTTTTTAGGACTAATGCAACACTAGATTTTCTTTGGAAGTTAGCTTTATGAAGTATAAACTACGCCAATGAAATGAATGAATCACCTTAGGCAATGGTAACTGAGTGGAATACCCCAAAATCCCATGACATGTAAACATGAAAACCTTCCAAAACCAGGTAAATCCTTATATGATGAAAAATCTACAAAACAAATACCCACACATTAAAAAACAAAGAATCAAAAGGAAAAGAAAAATAGAAATTGGAAAATGAAGCATAAATAAAATACTCACTGAGTTCTAAACATTTAAATATCTAAGACATAAAAAACTCTAAAATAACATAGATAACAGAGATTACATTTAGTCTTCCGACGGCCATTGCAAAAGTATGAAATAACAGATGAAGGAAAAAAAAAATCTTCTAAATGGGTGAAAAATGGCAAACTTGCTAATAAAACTAATTTTATTTTATTATATTTTATGATTTAAGATTCTGCCACGTATATATTCTTGCCCTTCTTGCACCATTACTTCGTAACATATAGCAAAGCTCCTTTTGGAATGGTTAGAGTTTTTGCTTTCTTACTTTCTTTGTTTCTTGCTTCACTTATTTTGGACTGTTTTTTTTTTTTTTTTTTACTTTTTTGGATTTTTTTTTTGAAATAACTAGGTATTAAAAAAAAAATTCACAAATAATCACGTTTTAGAAAAAATTACGCAAATAACCATGAAGGAGGAGCCATCTCACTAGGCGCCTCCACCAAGCTTTTTGCCCTAGTGTTATACCCCAATTTTTGACCTAAGATCCCATTTGCATTTTTGCATTTTTATACAAAAGTCAAGGTCACTAAATACAGTTGGTTTTAACCTCTCACCTTCGAGCATTGATTATGCAGAAATTGTCAAGTGTTTTGAACATTCTTATGTATCACTAACTTCTAACCAAGCACAAAATGTGTGTTTTTTGTTTGATTTCATGTGCTGACAGGTATCCTTCGATTCAGCCTGCTTCGATTGGACAAGTGCTGCCTGCAAGCCTATTTCGATTCAGCAAGAGTGCTGCCTGCAAGCCTATTTCGATTCACCAAGAGTGTTGCCTGCAAGCCTGCTTTCGAATCTGGATAAGTTTACTGTCTACAAACATGCTTCGATTGGGCAACATTGTTTCCTTCGAACACAAGATTTCGTTTGGGCAATATGTCTGCTTCGATCCACATGCTTCGATTGGACAACATTGCTTCCTTCGATCTACAAGCTTCGATGGGCAATACAGTCTCCCTTCAGTCACAAGCTTCGATTAGGCAATACAATCTCCCTTCAGTCACAAGCTTCGATTTGGCCATGTAGTTTCCTTCGAAGTGACCCCCTTCGATCCACAAGCTGGACATGTGATTTCCTTCAAGGTTACCTCCTTCGATTCACAAGTTGGACCACTAAACCCTTCGAAGCAATGTACTTAGAGCACACAAGTGGCTTCCCATATACTGCCAAATTCAAACAAGCCAGATGTGCTGCTATGCAGCAGTCCTGTACCAACCTGCCACTAAGCTCCAAAATACTGAAAAGCCTGCGTTGACAGTCATGTACTTGCCCAAAAAGGAGTGCACAAGAGCTGCATTGAAGAAAACAAGGGGGCAATATACCCAAATAATTCAAACATTATTTTGTTTTCCCTCCAAAAGCATATCAAAGCTTCAGCCACCTCGCCTATAAATACAAGGCTTCACAACATGTTCAAAGGAGGATTTTTGGACCAGACGAACCCCTCCCAAATTTTCTCAAACACAGAAAAACTCTCAAAGTCCATCAACACTTGAGAAATCACAAAAAAAAACCAGAATCCCACACACTTCAGTCTCCTTCGATTCTGAAGAACACCCCATACATAGTTATTTGGTTCAAACTCAGAAAAACAACCTTCTGTGACAACCCTTCGAACCAAAAGCAAACCCCCTGTACCTTGTTACCATTCGAATTCAGCAGGAAGGACCTCACGCTTGGTACCCTCTTTCGAATCCAGCATCAAAGGCCAAACCCCTGGTCCCTCCCTTCGGATCCAGAAGCGCTCCAGGCAACCACCACTCAAGGCCCAGCACACGTTCCAACCTGAAGCCAGGTAAGTCACTCTTACCCTTGAACTTTTCATTTCCAGTATAACATGTAAATAATACCTTTGTTCGTTTCAAGCATGTACATATTGTTCCTTTCGTTTCCACATTTTTAACATACCTTTCAGAACTACATCTTTCGTTTCTGCTTACCGTTTACTTGAACTAGCTTTAATTATTAAACTGTTTTACTAGCATGGCCTCAGGCCATGTTGCCATTTAATGTTTTAAATGAAAGAAACAGGAAACAGGAAACATAAAACAGGAAACGAAGCTTCTGGCTTCTGCCATCTTTCTCCAGGTCAAACGAAAGAGACAACCAGGAGGCAAACTATGTCCAATCAAAAGACATTCCCTCACTGCTTTCAACCTCCAGTCGAAGAAGACAACAAGGCAGAATCAAAAGGCTTCGCCACACACTGACTGCCAGGCCAATCGAAGGACATAACCTCACTGATACCAGCCCCACTCGAAGGATACAACTCGCTGTTGCCTTTTCCCAATCGAAATACAGGACCTCGCCCCTGCCAAAGCCCAATCGAAAGACACGACCTCACTGTTGCCAGCCCCAATCGAAGGAGGCCAATAAAATGCCAGTCGAAGTGTGCTCCTGCCTGGATCGAAATACACTCAGTTTTCTTACTTTTGCCTTTTCTTTTCCTTCATATTTTTTATGCCTTTTGACATGTCTGTAATAACGTAGGTTTTTATCCTTCGGCATTTTTATTTACTTTGTACAAATGCTAGTAATTAGGCAAGATAAAATCAACAAGTAAACAAACCAAAAAAATCCAAAATACTCTTTAATCCTTACTTGAATATACATTAAAACATGCAAAAACACTCAACAAATCAAAACTCCCCCAAGGGCATGTTAACTCCGTTCTACCGCGATACCGGCCATGCCTATTGCTAGAATGCGTGCGTTAATGTCGCCCACTAAAAAACACAAACAAATCAACTTTTTTCTAGAGGAACTACGGTGTTTTGATTCCTTCATTGGATACGTAGGCAAAGGGTCGCGAAACCCTCACGAACGCAATAATAAAAACTCATTTTTTCCCTTAAGCAAACATAGTTATAGGTAAATACACCCTTGTATATAACAAACAATTTTAAACCAAAAAACAGATATTTCAAAAGGTTCCTGCGGAGTACCGCAGATGCATTGGGTGCTAATACCTTCCCATTGCATAACCAACCCCCGAACTCTCGATCTCTTTCAAAAACACATTGTATTTTCATTACATTGCGTGTTTTTTTAGGGTTTTATTTCGCTCTTTTCCCTTTTCCCTTAGAAATAATAAAGCGCGGTGGCGACTCTTGCTTTTGTGAGTCAAGTTAATTAATAGCTTGATCTCTGATTTTCACCGCTACAGAATTGGCGACTCTGCTGGGGAAAGATTGACCTCTTGCTGGTCCATCCCTAAGTGGGTTAAGCCTAATTTGTCATATTTGTTTTTTGTTATTATTACTTGTTTGTTTGATTATATGTACATATTGTGATTATTTGGGTGTTGATAATACTTACAAAGGACAAGTCCTATACCCGGACTAAGTTACACTTAGGAATAGGACGGGCGGTATAGTCATGTTAACTTTGAGGGAGTAATCCCTAAGAAGGAGGCATGAGATTCCCCACTCAGTGGAAGCCCCTTTGAACGTAATATTTGTTTACCGAGTAATCGGGAAGACATTATTATTTTCAACCTGGGAGCCAGAGAAGCTGAGAACCGTAGAACCCTAACCCATCTTGGCCTTTTAGGTGTAGCGCGGAGATTATAACGGAGTAATCTGGAAGTAATTGTTACGCGATGCTACGCTCGGATGAGTTTCTCTTGAGAATATTGCTAATTATTGAGTAATCAAGACGTTGGTAATTTCCGAAGGAGGAATGTAGACTCCGGGAACTCTTAGAACCTTGTCTTGCAGGTGTGATTAAACCGTTAGTACATACCTTGGGGATGTTCTTTACCTTTGACTCCATGCTCGTGACGTTGAACCTTCCGACTTTATCTGTGACCTTACTTGTGGTTGTTGCATAGCCATGCATTCATGCATCCATGAAACCCTTTTCACTTGATTTTCAAGGAATTCAGAGGTCTTTCTGTGTAAAACATCATAAGTTTCATCAAACTCAATGGATCTTGGGTGTTGATAGGGTGAAAACCCTAATCCACCAAAATGGATGATTGATCTTGATGATAACTTGATCAACGCTTTGATCCCATTCAAAATTCATCTTCTATCTTCATACTTTGATGTCTACAACTTGATATCTTGAGTTCCTTGAAAGTCAAATAAAAACTCTCTTTTGCATGTCATGCATCATTCTACATTTTTGGTTTCACTTTCAAAGGTCTTTTTTTTTCAAGTCTTATTTTTCCTTTGGTCTCACCAGTACAACACTCGCTCTAAGAGAACAATGGGGAATATCAAGCAAGAGATTTCTGAACTCCGCAGAGAGGTGACTAATTTGAAAGCTAGTATGGAGCGCTTAACTGGTTTGGTCCGAATTTTGGTTTCCGCCCAAGTCCACCCCTTTGCTAAAGCATACGTGAATCTCTGTTGATTTTGGCCTTGAAGTTAAGGAGAGGTTTCCTTCAGCACAAATCCAGATGGAAAGCCTTCCCAGATTATTAACTTATTCATGCTTTTTGTAATTTTTCTTGTTTATCAAAATATTGTTTGCATGTAAGAACTTGTTTGCATCTGAATGATTATCTTAATACAATGAGTATGTTTGTCTTGAAGAAATTCATTTGTTTCCCTCATTTTTTTTCAAATTTTAAATTTCTTTTTGCATTATGATACCAACTTGTTGCCCATTCTCTTGCCTAGGCAGAGGTTGAAGGGAGGATGATGATCTAAAGAACACAAAATCTCTGGTTGTATGCTTTTGGATAAAATCTTGCTGATGATGTACAGACATTGTTTCAAATCCCTAAACACCGGAGATATAAGGAAGATAATCCCTTGCTAACCCCTTTGAGCCTTGAAGTAGGAGTTTCTTTTCTTTACGAAAAAACCCTCAAATTTTAACCTGGGGCAGGGTAGTTTTCAGTTAATCTGATTGAGTGTTCAAAATTCATAAGGAAGATATTTCTGAAGAGAAATTACGAGGGATATCCTTCATGTATAATGAATCCAGAAGATGTGGAACCACAATGTTATCCCTCATTCATCAAGAAACGAGGCAATCACAATCCTCTCAATAAGCAAAGACAAGCTAATGTCACCTGTTTTGTTCAAAAATCAAAAATCAAGAAAAAAAAGAAAAAGGCCGCTAAGTCAAAAACTTGAAAACAAGTGACTTAGGCAAAAATTAAGGCATCCCGTTGGACTATCAATTCAAAAGAATTAGTTCACGCAAAAGTTAGGGAAAATAAAAATTGCAAAGAAAGGACTATAAAGAAAAGTCCTCAGCAAAGAACAAATTGGTGACTACAAACACGAAGACATAAGGGTGGTTTCTACTCCGAAAGCCTCGTCGTTTCCTTAACCGTCACAAAATCCTTTTGAGAGATGAATGCTCATGTTGAATTAACTGAACATAGGGTTGGAGAACATCATGAAGAATGGGTGGGCACCAAATATTTTGAGCCTTAAAATCTTTTTTCTAAAAACCGTGAACTAAGCCACGTTACAACCTTCAAAAGTCCTAATTGAAGCAAAGTTATTTTGAAAGCATACTTCAATGAGATAGTGTTCCTGACTCCGATGAATGTTCTAAATAGTTATGTTGGTATCATATGTTTTTCCTACACAAAAATAAATGGTGCTCTAACTCGCAAAATTTGTGCGATATCTTTTCAAAATCTTCAAGACTTACATAACTGTTGCATTAGAATTTTCATTCTCATAATAAACTTTTTCTAACTGCAAAAAATTTGTTTGATATCAAGGAAGCTCACATATAAGCACTAGTGATGAGTTTATTCTTTTAAGGCCTGAAACTATGATTGAGTAATTGGAGTATCATTTCAAGAAAAAATCATATCCAGGGGCATGTCACATGAAGACTTTAAGCATAAACATGTTGCTTCTCCCAGTTAATGCTTTTCCCAACTTGTTTACTCTTTTGGGGCAAAATTTGAAGACTTTGTTGTACCAACTACAATCAATCCGGGGCAATCACATCGAGATTTGATGAATCTCTCTAAGAGTTTGAAGACAGCAGAGCATGGTGAATGACAGGTCTTTTGTAAAATCCTCTTGAGACGATTTCTCCTCATCAACCATATAGCTTGGGGCATTTTAGAAGTGAAGTTATTCGTAAGAATTGTCGTGCATCATGCAGCGTATCAGCAGTAAACTTGGGGCATCCAAAATTAGTCCCAGGGGCAATCCAGATTTGTCAAGATGTGTGATATGTTTTGCACACATTATCAGAGGGTGGTGTTCCAGTATCTCCAGCTAAGCATGACTTTTTCCAGTTGAAACATTGTTTATGTTGTTATCCTTTCAATGGATTGTTGACGATAGAAGACTGGACTTTGGGCTTTCCACCTGAAAATATCTTCCCCTCCATAGATATTCAAGCTTTGTAAAAGGACCTTACTCCAATGATGGCTTTTGATCTATCTCCAGTAATGTTCCCATCCTGTTGAGATTAGCTGAGTGTCGAGTTGTACTGTGATGTCTTATCATCTCCTGTCTATCTCCCCTGTCTGTTTTGTCAGCATATACATGACATTCACTCATTCACATCTGCATCATGCACACACATTGATATTTGTTGATGTTTTTGAGTTCGTATACCTTGGTTATGTCTATTCAAATAGCGTATTTGATCTTTCCAAATAGAGTGTCAACTTAAGCATAAAGTGCGCCTTTTTTCTAATTCCCCACTGAGTTAACTCTCGTGGAAGAATCTTGCTTTAGCTTTCCTTTTCCATCTCTGGATAGGATAAATCCCCATTTGAGTTGTTTCCTCATTGGGTGGAGTCTTATTTGACTATTTTCTCTCCAGTTTATTCCTGGATTGAGCTTTGTCTCTTATGAACGATACCCTGTGGATATCTCTAGGCTGTGAAACCTAGATGGAGAGTGCATTTATTTTGCAATGTAAATACTTGGTCTCTTCAAGAAGGATTTATTCATGGTTCCCCATTGAAGATGAACTCTATTCCCTAGTAGTGTTATCATAACATTCTTCTAGAATATCGACGGGACAACAAGCGATTGACTCTTTATTTGAGCAGTTTGATTATATCTGAATTTCTTCATGTTATGACAAATGACGGTCTCTTCATGAGCAGTTTGTCCATCCCAGATGAAATTATTGATTCTCACCTCCAGCAATATCTTCACGATATTTTATGGATATCTTTGAAAGCAGCAAGTGGCAGCTTCTTTATGAGCAGCTTGTGTGCTTTGATATTCTTTGAAGACAGCAAGTGGCAGCTTCTTTATGAGCAGCTTGTAGGTTATAAGCAGCAAGTGGCAACTTCTTTATGAGCAGCTTGTGTGCTTTGATATTCTTTGAAGACAGCAAGTGGCAGCTTCTTTATGAGCAGCTTGTGGGTTATAAGCAGCAAGTGGCAGATTCTTTATGAGCAGCTTGTGTGCTTTAATATTCTTTGAAGACAGCAAGTGGCAGCTTCTTTATGAGCAGCTTGTGGGTTATTGGAAACAAGTGGTGGAATCTTCATGAGCAGCTTGGGTGCTTTAATATTCTTTGAAGACAACAAGTGCAGCTTCTTTATGAGCAACTTGTGGGTTATTGGCAACAAGTGGCAAACTCTTCATGAGCAGCTTGTGTGCTTTGATATTCTTTGAAGACAGCAAGTGGCAGCTTCTTTATGAGCAGCTTGTAGGTTATTGGCAACAAGTGGCAGACTCTTCATGAGCAGCTTGTGTGCTTTAATATTCTTTGAAGACAGTAAGTGGCGGTCTCTTTATGAGCAGCTTGTGGTTTATTGGCAACAAGTGGCGGACTCTTCATGAGCAGCTTGTGTGCTTTAATATTCTTTGAAGACAGCAAGTGGCGGTCTCTTTATGAGCAGCTTGTGGGTTATTGGCAACAAGTGGCGGACTCTTCATGAGCAGCTTGTGTGCTTTAATATTCTTTGAAGACAACAAGTGGCAGCTTCTTTATTTGAGCAGCTTGTATGTCATAGTATTTTTGGAAGACAGCAAGTGGCGGCCTCTTTATTTGAGAAACTTGTGTATCCCCAACAATAAGGTCTACTCAGCAAATGGCATCCCTTCGGAAAAGTCCCATGGGGAAGTTTGTATTTTATCCTTTTCAAGCGATATCTTGGTTAAAAAAGGATTGTGTTACCGTTCTTGGTAAAATTCAGAAGTCATAAATGTTTCTTTTCCAGCCACAATGCTGATGTAAATCATTTCTTTTTCCAGTCACAGTACTGATGTAAATCATTTCTTTTCCAGTCTCAGTGCTGATGTCAATCATTTTGTTTTCCAGCCACAGTGCTGATGTAAATCATTTCTTTTTCCAGTCTCCATACTGATGCCAATCCTTTTCCAGTCTCAGTGCTGATGTAAATCATTTGTTTTCCAGTCATAGTACTGATGTAAATCATTTCTTTTCCCAGTCACAGTACTGATGTAAATCATTTCTTTTTCCAGTCTTAGTACTGATGTCAATCATTTTGTTTTCCAGTCACAGTACTGATGTAAACCATTTCTTTTTCCAGTCTTAGTACTGATGTCAATCATTTCTTTTTCCAGTCACAGTACTGATGTAAATCATTTCTTTTTCCAGTCTCTGTACTGATATAAATCAATCATCTGCCAGCCTTAGTGCTGATGTCAATCATTTCTTTTTCCAGTCACAGTGCTGATGTAAATCATTTCTTTTTTCCAGTCTCCGTACTGATGTAAATCATTTCTTTTTTCAGTCTCAATACTGATGTAAATCATTCAAGAGTCTCTCATTTGAAGTCTATGACTCTGTTCCCCCAATGGAGTTATCACCTCTTCCCCTGTGGGATTACTGTACAATGTGCTTGGTTTCTCCAGCATAGTTTGTCTCATATGGCGTCATTCCCCATAAAATTCAGAGCATTGCATTCATATCATATCATAAACATAATTGCGGTATCTTAAGGCCAAAAATTGTGTATTCTATATTTAAGTCCCTTCAATCTCGTCAAAATGAAGATCTCAATCTTCATATCTCCAGATAGAAGAAACTTAAATAGGGGCAGCTGTTGTACCCTAATTTTTGACCTAAGATCCCATTTGCATTTTTGCATTTTTATACAAAAGTCAAGGTCACTAAATACAGTTGGTTTTAACCTCTCACCTTCGAGCATTGATTATGAAGAAATTGTCAAGTGTTTTGAACACTCTTATGTATCACTAACTTCTAACCAAGCACAAAATGTGTGTTTTTTGTTTGATTTCATGTGCTGACAGGTATCCTTCGATTCAGCCTGCTTCGATTGGACAAGTGCTACCTGCAAGCCTATTTCGATTCAGCAAGAGTACTGCCTGCAAGCCTATTTCGATTCACCAAGAGTGCTGCCTGCAAGCCTGCTTTCGAATCTGGATAAGTTTACTGCCTGCAAACATGCTTCGATTGGGCAACATTGTTTCCTTCGAACACAAGATTTCGTTTGGGCAATATGTCTGCTTCGATCCACATGCTTCGATTGGGCAACATTGCTTCCTTCGATCTACAAGCTTCGATGGGCAATACAGTCTCCCTTCAGTCACAAGCTTCGATTAGGCAATACAATCTCCCTTCAGTCACAAGCTTCGATTTGGCCATGTAGTTTCCTTCGAAGTGACCCCCTTCGATCCACAAGCTGGACATGTGATTTCCTTCAAGGTTACCTCATTCGATTCACAAGTTGGACCACTAAACCCTTCGAAGCAATGTACTTAGAGCACACAAGTGGCTTCCCATATACTGCCAAATTCAAACAAGCCAGCTGTGCTGCTATGCAGCAGTCCTGTATCAACCTGCCACTTAGCTCCAAAATACTGAAAAGCCTGCGTTGACAGTCCTGTACTTGCCCAAAAAGGAGTGCACAAGAGCTGCATTGAAGAAAACAAGGGGGCAATATACCCAAATAATTTAAACATTATTCCCCCCCCCCAAAACCATATCAAAGCTTCAGCCACCTCGCCTATAAATACAAGGCTTCACAACATGTTCAAAGGAGGATTTTTGGGGAAGAGGATTTTTGGACCAGACGAACCCCTCCCAAATTTTCTCAAACACAGAAAAACTCTCAAAGTCCATCAACACTTGAGAAATCACAAAAAAAAAACCAGAATCCCACACACTTCAGTCTCCTTCGATTCTGAAGAACACCCCATACATAGTTATTTGGTTCAAACTCAGAAAAATAACCTTTTGTGACAACCCTTCGAACCAAAAGCAAACCCCCTGTACCTTGTTACCATTCGAATCCAGCTGGAAAGACCTCACGCTTGGTACCCTCTTTTGAATCCAACATCAAAGGCCAAACCCCTGGTCCCTCCCTTCGGATCCAGAAGCGCTCCAGGCAACCACCACTCAAGGCCCAGCACACGTTCCAGCCTGAAGCCAGGTAAGTCACTCTTACCCTTGAACTTTTCATTTCCAGTATAACATGTAAATAATACCTTTGTTCGTTTCAAGCATGTACATACTGTTCCTTTCGTTTCCATATTTTTAACATACCTTTCAGAACTACCTCTTTCGTTTCTGCTTATTGTTTACTTGAACTAGCTTTAATTATTAAACTGTTTTACTAGCATGGCCTCAGGCCATGTTGCCATTTAATGTTTTAAATGAAAGAAACAGGAAACAGGAAACAGGAAACGAAGCTTCTGGCTTCTGCCATCTTTCTCCAGGTCAAACGAAAGAGACAACCAGGAGGAAAACCATGTCCAATCGAAAGACATTCCATCACTGCTTTCAACCTCCAGTCGAAGAAGACAACAAGGCAGGATCAAAAGACTTCGCCACACACTGACTGACAGGCCAATCGAAGGACAGAACCTCACTGATACCAGCCCCACTTGAAGGATACAACTCGCTGTTTCCTTTGCCCAATCGAAATACAGGACCTCGCCCCTGCCAAAGCCCAATCGAAAGACACGACCTCACTGTTGCCAGCCCCAATCGAAGGAGGCCAACAAAATGCCAGTCGAAGTGTGCTCCTGCCTGGGTCGAAATACACTCAGTTTTCTTACTTTTGCCTTTTCTTTTCTTTCATATTTTTTATGCCTTTTGACATGTCTGTAATAGCGTAGGTTTTTATCCTTCGACATTTTTATTTACTTTGTACAAATGCTAGTAATTAGGCAAGATAAAATCAACAAGTAAATAAACCAAAAAAATCCAAAATACTCTTTAATCCTTACTTGAATATACATTAAAACATGAAAAAACACTCAACAAATTAAAACTCCCCCCAAGGGCATGTTAACTCCGTTTTACTGCGATATCGGCCATGCCTATTGCTAGAATGCGTGCGTTAATGTCGCCCACTAAAAAACACAAACAAATCAACTTTTTTCTAGAGGAACTATGGTGTTTTGATTCCTTCATTGGATACGTAGGCAAAGGGTCGCGAAACCCTCACGAACGCAATAATAAAAACTCATTTTTTCCCTTAAGCAAACATAGTTATAGATAAATACACCCTTGTATATAACAAACAATTTTAAACCAAAAAACAGATATTTCAAAAGGTTCCTGCGGAGTACCGCAGATGCATTGGGTGCTAATACCTTCCCATTGCATAGCCAACCCCCGAACTCTCGATCTCTTTCAAAAACACATTGTATTTTCATTACATTGCGTGTTTTTTTAGGGTTTTATTTCACTCTTTTCCCTTTTCCCTTGGAAATAATAAAGTGCGGTGGCGACTCTTGCTTTTTTGAGTCAAGTTAATTAATAGCTTGATCTCCGATTTTCACCGCTACACCTAGGCGCCATCTCACTTGGCGCCTCCTCTCTCTTTTAGCCAAGTGAGATGGCGCATGCACTTTAAAAGTGAGAGGAGGCGCCATCTCACTTGGCTCCTAGGGCAAAATGCTGTTTTTATAAATAATTCGTCCGTTTCTCCGTCATTTCTCACACTTTCTCGCACTGTTTTCTTATTTTTTACTCTGTTATTTGCATCATGACATCGCCCATGATTTTCAACAAAGATGGTTACGTTATCTTCTTCACCATAAAACCTGCGATGAAAATGAAATTCTGGCACATTCACTCCATGGAGCATCTGAAGCGGGAGTTGATGTGATGGCTAGATGGAGACATCGTGGAGGGGGGAAAATTCTAAGGATCCAACGAAGACGAACAACAACCTCACATGCGACAGGAAGACCTAATGTTTGGTTGGAGGAAGTCAAAACAGACAGCGACATAATGTTGATGATGCATGGGTCAAATGATATTGTTTTAATAGTTGTAATTTCGTAGACGAAATATCGTGTTTTTTTTCTTGTACGCGCAATGTTTATTGTAACAAATACTGTTAACGAAAAACCCTAATGTTTACAACATAATAAAGGAAAGATTTTATGTAATACAATTTTTATGTGGTCGATGCAGTAGCCCAATTCAGACAATTTTTTTGATTGTGTCTGACCTGACGACATAAACCACACTTTCTTTCCAGCTTGTCAATGGAGTCCATTTCGGTTGTGATGCTCTTACTTTTGGGATGACCCTTTTTGTTCTTTCACATTTGGTCATTGTGCCATACTATTTCGCCGTCGTATGCAGGCCAATAATCTGGTTTTGCTACCAAAGGGAAGTTGTTATTGTAAATGTTGAGCAACCTTTTAGATTTGTAAATGTGTGGCAGAAGTTGTAGCGCGTCTTGATGAGTATAATCACACGCGGAAATGACATGAGAGCAAGGCATACAAAAGACTTGAAACTTGCCACAATCGCACCAACGAGAAGGTAGTACAACCCTATATTCTTGTCTTGGCAGGCCCTCGTTGTGGTCGATTGTCTCTTTCACAATGAAGTTGTGGCTGTGTCGGTCAAATAGTATAACCATATGGGTGTTGGCTTTGGAACTTTCTACTTTAATGTACTTCATGCAGCTTTCACTCCATAGTTGTCCAGATTGCAATACCGCATTCCACATTTTACCTCTTTTGGCAAACAACGAAGCCATCCTAAAATACGTAGATTTTACCAAAGCAGTGACCAGGAGGTTTCGTATGCCTTTGAATACCCCATTCATCGATTCAATTAGATTTGTTGTCATGTTCCCCCATCTTTGGCCATTATCGTATGACCTAGTCCATTTTTCTACCAGAATATTGTCGATCCACCTACCTGCTTCCGGATTTGACAAACGGATCTCGTTACGGTAATATTTGAATGTGGGTTGTGTCAATGCATATCCCGCATTCATAACTGCTTTCCTTAGTGTTTTATCTTTGATCTCCCTCGTGAAATTTTGGACGATATGTCTAACGCAATAGACATGCGTAGAAGGAGGGTCATGCCAACAGTTTGCAGGATTATTGTATGCACTTTCAATGGATGCATGCCTATTCGAGATCAAACAGAGATCTGTTTGAGGAGCCACGTGTGTTCGCAGATTTTTCAGAAAAAAGCTCCAAGCATCACCGGTCTCCCCCTCGACTAGGGCAAAGGCAATTGGGAAAATGTTGTTGTTGTTGCCATCTTGTGCAACTGCCATCAGTAGCGTGCCTTTGTATTTCCCATACAACCAAGTCCCATCAATTTGTATAATTGGTTTGCATGATGAAAACCCTGTGATGCAAGGTTGAAATGCCCAAAAAACTCTATTGAATATTCCATTTCTGTTTAGTTGACTACCATCCGGGGCGTATGCTGGCACTTTTTCCAGAATGTAAACAGTACCCGGAGAATAAGTCTGGAGTGCATTCAGGTAGCGAGGAAGTTCTTGGTATGACTCCTCTCAGTTTCCGTATACCTTTTCAATCGCCTTGGTCTTTGCTAACCACACCTTACGGTAAGACGGAGTATAGTTAAAAACCGTAGTGATGTGGGTGATGATGGTTTTCACCTTCAAAGATGGATCATTGCTGACGATTTGTAGGATTTCTTGACAAATGAGATCGTAATTAAGTTTTCGATGATCCTTTAATTGAGTAGAACTGACATAAGTGTGGATAGACATGGAACCTATTACCCAACAATCACCTCTTAATTTGTATGATGCAGTGAGCTTGAACATACAATCAGGGTGGACACACTTGATCTTGTACCTTTCCGGGTTTACACGGTCCACCTTAAAATCGATCGAGTTGAGCATGTGGAATTTTTTGATGGATCTGATACATTCTTCTCTGTTACGAAACTTGTCTTTCTCTTTTAAGTTTTCATCCGACTGCATATACAGATTGAAAAATAAATCAGAAGACGGTTCATCTCCGCCCATGTTGAAGTTTGTCATGTGCGAAGGTGGTGTGTAGATCTCGTTTGCAGGAATACCAGGTATCCCATCGTCGTGGGAATCATCATTGACCATTTTGTCAAACTCTAACTCGTCATCTTCTTCTTGAAGGTTTGAGAGATTAAGTGAATCAGTGTTTTGATAAATGTAAGACTAAATAGGTCATACAGAATTTGAATTAACTAAGGCTGTAACCTCTAAGGCTCCTCCCACCACGTCCAATAGCGTTACCTAGGCTATCACCTAGCCTGCGCCTACTCTGCAACCCATGCCGCCTCTTATTCGCCAATGGGGATGGTGACACCTTTCATTTTTGTACTCTTTCGCCAAGTCCAATGGCGTCTCCCTTCACGTCCAATAGTGTTACATGCATGCAGAGATGCCTTCTCCAAGGCTGTCACCTAGCCTGCGCCTACTCTGCACCTACATTGTAACCTCTAAGGCTCCTCCCATCACCTCCAATAGTGTTACATGCATTCATGGATGCCTTCTCCAAGGCTGTCACCTAGCCTGCGCCTACTCTGCAACCCATGCCACCTCTTATTCGCCAATGGGGATGGCGCCACCTTTCATTTTTGTACTCTTTCGCCAAGTCCAATGGTGCCTCCCTTCACGTCCAATAGTGTTACATGCATGCAGAGATGCCTTCTCCAAGGTTGTCACCTAGCCTGCGCCTACTCTGCACCTACACTGTAACCTCTAAGGCTCCTCCCATCACCTCCAATAGTGTTACATGCATTCAGGGATGCCTTCTCCAAGGTTGTCACCTAGCCTGCGCCTACTCTGCAACCCATGCCACCTCTTATTCGCCAATGGGGATGGCGGCACCTTTCATTTTTGTACTCTTTCGCCAAGTCCAATGGCGCCTCCCTTCATGTTCAATCGTGTTACATGCATGCAGAGATGCCTTCTCCAAGGCTGCCACCTTGCCTGCGCCTACACTACAAGAGTGACACTTATCATGCATGCATGCACCAGCTACCACCTCATTTACCCTATGAAATTTTTTTGCCTATAAATACAGAGCATAACATACTTCTCTCGCACCCACAATCGTCTCACTCTCTGCTACAAACTCTTTCATAATCACTTACAATTTCTAAGTCTTTCATAATCTCAGGCATTTTCAACAATGGCTCTTCTCACAATGGGTGATTCTCAGAGGCACAAGGGACAATATTGCAGCATTTATAAGTTTCTTTTATAGCTATACATTTTTCATACTTCTGGTAATGCTTTGTTCATCTTACTTAATCTTACACCTTTTACATTATTAACTCAGAATACCAAAAGATTCAAAATCCGGTCTCACAACTACCTTGCTCCCAACCTATTTATCGTACCATATCTGGAATACGCAGGTTTCGGAAATGTTATAAAGATCTCCAACTGCACAATTGATTCAAAGTTCATACTTGCAATGTTGGAAAGCTGGAGACCAGAGACCCATACATTTCACCTACCAATAGGTGAATGTACCGTCACGCTAGAGGACGTATACATGTTACTGGGTCTCCCTGTCGACGGTAAGGCCGTTAATGGATCGGTTCAACAACCCAATTCTCGGTGTGAAGAACTGTTGGGCAGGGATATGGTTGAAGGTGGTGGTGCAAGAGGTCAGGGTATACTACTAACTGAGCTTAAAAATCATTATGCGACTTTGGAATTAAACGAAAATTCCTCCGAGCAAGACAAGGTAATAAAATCTAGAACTTATCTAATGATACTATTTGGAACCTTTTTATTTCCCGAAAGTACGGGAAATAGTGTAAATTTTATGTATTTAAATTTACTTAGAGACTTCAAAAAAAATAGAAAGTATAGTTGGGGTTCTGCTGTTTTAGCCCACCTATAGAGTTCCTTGTGTAAAAATGCAATCAAGGAAAAATGTACATTTTATGGCTGCGTTTTTTTACTTCAAGCCTAGGGTTGGTGGAGGATAGAGTCCCTAAACCCCGTCAACAACAACACATTTGTTTTCCCGTACGCAACAAAGTAAGTCATCAAGTTATATCATTTATTACTATTCATCTCTTCACCAAATATATGATAAAAATAAAATATTTTTCATTTCCTTTAGGTATTACATGAGGGATATGGATTACGGCAAGAATCCAAGATTCAATGTCGCATTATACCGCAATCTATTGGATCACCTAGGCCCGGATGATGTACGTCGTACCCTTCAACTTTTTACTTTTAAATTATTTATATATTACATTTTCATTAACCTGATTTAATTTTATGCGCAGTTTGTCTGGAGACCATATTTGGGTTTGGGCCATGAACCAAACCCCGAGGATGCAGCAATTTGGAGCGCCAAGACTGCAATCATATGGTTCAATGTTGTGGAGATGAACCAGAGCGACCGTGTGAAGATGCAGTTCGGAATGCATCAAGAGATAACCAGTGATCCGACTTGTTTGTCCCCGTGGCATCTCAAAAGGGCCGACACCCAATGGGGTCTTACCAACTGGAAAGACTTTGCTATGGAATGGTGTAAGATGTGGCAGAGGCGTCACCGACATGTCTTGCAATTCCCGTTTTTCCTTAATCATGGTAATATGCGACACATAGATCAATATTTATCTTGGTACATGTCGGTTAGTAACCCTGAAATGCACGTGTCTCATCCAAGGTATTTGGTTGACCCACGAACACAATGGGCACAACCCTCATTTCCCCAACAATAAACCCAACACACATCAACCTCCCACCAACCCCCCAGACAAAACAGAACCGCAAACACCCAACCACAATCGCCACCACAATACAATTATCCCCATATGCCTCACACCCAACCACAATTCCAATCACAATACCAACCCACCCGCATACCCCACACACAATTTCAGTCTTTTGTATATTCCAATATGGGCCCCTAAACATCCAACCTTAGCCCTGATCTGGGAATGTCGGAAGATTATGAACCAACCGACCCAACTTAGCATCAACCACAGTATCACCAAACCACCCAACATCCTCAATACCAAACACAAATACCAAACACTCCAAGATCCATTTCCTTTCTACCCCCCGTACTCAGACGATCAATGCTACAGACCAACCATGGAACCCCACCCATCGCCAACACGACGAAACTTTGAGGATATGGGTAACCGACTGTACCAAAGCGGATCTTCTAGATATGGAGATCTGACTGATTTCATGGATTCGGAACACATTGACTTCGCTGGGCCATCGACCCTGCCACAGTAGGAAACACGGTGACACCCAGCACGGGAAAGGCGAGGACGGGGATGCGAAATCGGGGGTCATTACCGGGTTCCGGGGGACCACTGATTAATCTGTTTTTTTTATTTAATCTGTTTTTTTTATGTAATACTTATAGGTGTAATCATTTTTTGTAAATAAAAAGTCAATTATGTTGATCCTATATCGAATACGTAACGCACCGGATTGAAAAAAAAAAAAGAAGCGAAAACTGCCCTAGCAAATGCACTAAGGCGCCATCTCACTTGGCTTAGGGCAAGCCCTAAGCACCTAGGCGCCAAGTGAGATGGCGCCTCCCCTTAAAAAGTAGGTGTAGGCGCCAAGTAAGATGGCTCCTCCTTTGGGGAGTCATCTGAAACATGGTTATTTGCGTAATTTTTTCCGAAACATGATTATTTTCGGAAAAAAATTTTAATACCTGATTATTCCAAAAAAAAATCCTTTTTTGATTGTGTGTTTTTTTTAGTGACAAATTAAAAGAGAGTGTATTCTAAAAAAATCACAAATTATTTTTTTTGGTTAAAACAAAATTTGGTTTTATGTTTGATTTATTGTTAAATCATTTCCCAGAACTATCATTACAAAAAATGGAATATATTTAAATATTGTCTAACCAATACTAAATGAAAATATGAATGTTTAAGTGTGACATTTTTACATGTTTTAACAATAAGTAGATGATTTTGTAAAAATAAATAAAAAAATAGATAGATGATAATATTTCAATTCAATATATGATTAAAGTAATCATCCTAACAAATGTTACATGTTTGTTATTTCTACACTAAATTATACACTCAAATACTTACATTAAATGTTATTCACCATATTTATACGATGAATAATTAAATGCTATTCACCGTGTTTATATGATGAATAATAATTTTTTAATAAAAAATACATATTTTAAAAATAATAATATAAATAATATGTAAACAGTGTGTGAACAGTGTGTCAGTGGACAATATTTATAAATAGTATATGAATAGTGACTTTAATAGTAAAATGAAGTTGGTTAATGAAATGTAAAAAATTAGTTAATAAAGTGATAAAGTTAATTGATAAACATCCAGATATTAAAAATAATTTTTAGTTTTAAAATAAAATTGGTTAATGAAACGTAAAAAGTTAGTTAATGAAGTTGCAGAGTTAGTCAATAGTCTGCTCATAATTTTAGTAATTATGAAGTTGATTAATGAAAGATAAAAAATTGATTAATAAAGTTATGAAATTGATTAATCATGTAATTTTTTTTTGGTACTCTCTCAATCTAAAAAAACTATAAAAATATTTATAAAAAAAATTATTATAATATTTCACTGTTCATCGTATAGATGAACAATAAAATACGGTATAGGGGTAAAAAATGGTGTAGAAATATCATTTTTCCAATTATTATTGTAGTTTGCTTTAATTAAAAGTTGCATGACAGCATTGAGCCTAGGGCTGAACATCGGTCGGTTTGGGCTAAATTTGGATCTAAAATGTCAAATCGTTTAAAATCATGGATGCATTACTTATGCCCAATTCTGACTGAATTTTATATTGGTTTGATCAGATTCGAGTTAATTGATTTATCGGTTAAAATGGACCGATTTATCGATTAATTGATCCTTAATTGTTATAAAAAATTTAACTACAATTTAATTTTTTTAAATAAAGCAATAGTTAATAAAAATTTGGTTATACCAAATATAGCAAAGAATCCATTTTTAGACAATTCTGCATCCAACAAGTACATTTGGACCTTCAAATATTACTAGCGACCTACAAACTTCATTCAAATAGCTTAATTTAGAGTCATCCAAATCAAGATTCATAATATTGTTAATAACAACAAAGTTTATCAAGCATTCATGGTAGAATCTAATAATATATAATTGTATCTGCTGCAGTAAGCAGATCAAAACACAACCTATCAATATATTATAATTATCTAAGTTTAAAAACTTCAAATATTTTACAAATAAACTCATCAGTGGACCACCATGTTTAATTCTGATAAGCTATAGCTGTATTTCAATTCAGATAAGCTACTTCTGCTTATGTATTCCACTCCACCTCCTAAACAAGAAATCATGCAACAGGGAGGAAAAAACATCAACAATTCATAAATTATTTAAATTTAAATTAAATGAAGTGAATTTGAACTACACTTGAAATATCAATTTGAAACTATTCCATAAAATGTCAGTTTAAATACACTTGAAATGCGAATTCATTATATCTCACAAAACTATTTCAATACTAATTTGAATTCATAAAATGTAAAAGGGGTATATTTCTGATCTCATAGTCTCATTCTTCTCATTCTAAATCGAAAATAAAGGAAAGAGCCATTATTAATATACTTATGCAGTGAACCATATTTTATCAGAAAATCAATGACTCTAACCAGATCAATTGCTTGGTTTTCCCCATAATCTAGCAGCTCTGGAAGTCGGTCTGCTGTAACTAAATTAAGCGGCACAAAATCTTGACTTATTTCTACAACCTAATCATTTTATTAATGATCAATGAATATTACAATTGAAGTTGATGAAAGTAGAGGCCGATGAGAAGAAAAATAAATGATCATGACTCATGAGATATGTTATGGAATTCGTGTCACAAATAAAGACAGAAGAATATTATATACACATTCATAAATACAGGATTTTAACTTTTAAACTTACCTTAATTGTTAGGAGTCTAACTCATAAGTATTAACACTCATGTTGTGCCTTGAAGAGCCATTATTGTCCATGTTAGATATACTACACATCCAACTATGATCTAAATAGCTTTTGGCATATGAAATGCTTTCCTGCAATATTCACAAGTATTAAGAATTCTTATTTATATCAAGAATTCATATTTATTAATAAAGAATTCATAATAAAGAATTCTTATTAAGTATAATTTCAGGAAGTATAATTTTTCAATAATAAATATGATTTCAGAAACAATGTAACAGTTCAATAATTGATTCATGTTTCAACAATTTCTTAGTTAATGGATTCAGTTATATAAGAATGGAAATTTCTTGAGTTAACCCGACCCGAGGAACATAACATATATTAAGAAACAAGCTTTTATAAGTGAGACAAATTAGTACTACTTATAACCTGGTGAAAATTTATATGGTTAATAGGACAATGATAACTAGTACTACATGATTTACTAGAGTGGGTCAAAGGTTTATTGAATCAAGTTCGTACACTTGAAACAACAAAGAGTAATAACTCACCTTGCAACACATGAGTTGTATTGAGCCAATTGATTAAAATATACCATGGTTATAGCATACCATACAATCATGTAGAAGACAATGAGGATTTACCTTAATCTTAGTGTTATTCATGCATTGTAAATAGTTAGACTTAAAGAGTACAAGTGTTTCCTCACCAAACATCATATTTCACTGTGTTCCTGAATAAGTTTGAAGAGCTCCACAAGTATAAACTAAGGCTGGACAGAAATAAAGAAACCGGTCCAATCCGACCTACCCAAGCGGCCCGGTAGTAAGCGGTTCGGGTTAAATCGGTTATCGGATAATCGGTTTTGCAAGAAATGGATACATATGGATTGTACCGGTCGGTTTCGGATAAGTTGTTTCGGTCCATCGAAATCCAAAACCGACCGCCTATTACTGATTTTCTATTTCATTTCAGTTTCACAGTCTCTCACTCTCTCTAATCTCTGCTGCTAGGGTTTCACCACGCCGTCTTCTACCACCGTCGTCATTTACGATTCTCAAGCACCACCATGCCACCATGCCGGCCACCACGAACCACCAACGATCAAGTAAGTTATTTTTCGTTCTCTTTCTCCTTCTCTCTCTTTATCTCTTTCTCCTTCTCCCTCTTTCTCTCTTTCTCTATCTACCTCTCTGTGTGTGTCTCTAACTTAGCAGAACACAAACCGACCGATCCAGGTTTTAACCCCTGTTTCAATGGCTTCTCCTTCTCCCTGTATCAGGTTTTAACCCTATAGAAAGTAGAACACAAACCGATCGATCCACCCCTGTTTTAACCCTAGTGCAGCAGCTTCAATGGCTTTTTGCTTATTCTCAAACTCATGTAAGTTAATTAATTATACCTTAGAAAGGGTACTTGGAACAAAGACTGTGTTCTTAATAAACTGTGATGTAACTGTTGAAAATTTGCTTTTATTATGTTTTTTTCTTAATAAAAGGAAGTCACATGTTTGTTTTAACACTGCGACCAGTGTCGCAACACTTGGATCGACCGTGACGTGACTGTGACCGATTTTAGAACCCTGAGTATCGCTTAAATGTTACAATATTTTGTTGTGTTTTTAACATTAGGTGGAAAAGGAAAGAAAGAGAGCACAAGATGATGATATTGCAGCCACATCTTATGTGAAGGGACAATACTCTATTCCGAATTGTATTGATGTCTTGATAATTGTAAACCAGAAAAAACAGGGCCGAGGTGATTGGAGCGATGATATATTTAGCTATGCTTTAGAATTGATTAAAGATAGCAAAAATAGAGTCATTGTTATCTATTTAAAAAATCGGTTAAATGATTTGGCCAATTGGATAAACCACAAGTATGACAGTAGAAACCGCTAGAATTTGTTTTCAGATTTTACTATGTGAAACATCCTATTGTAATAAATCTGTTGTTGTAATTTGTGATTTTGTTTCTTTATCCTTGCAATTTGTTCTATCAATGGCTTTTAGTCAAACTATAATGAACATTCAATCTTATCTGATGGAACAACAACATTAATTACATATGTCTATTCACATGAAATGCAGTTTGAAGCAAAGTATTATATTTCTTTACTCTAATCATGAAACTGGTTGCTAGAAATTTTAATATTTGTTAGAAGTATGTCGGCTAGAGTCTCTATTAGAAACAAAGGTGAAAGACAAAGAGTTGTATCAGTTACATTAGAAATGCTAATTGAATCTGTTAGTTAGGAATTAAGTAACTCACATGGAAGCATTCCAAGTTCTAAAGGTAGTCGTGGGAGCAGTCATGGTAAAGGCCAATATACCATAAGTTAAGGCTGGAGCAGTCATGGTAATTGAGGAATGAAGTGTTCTATCATTTTATTACAATTTTCATGTATATATCTTCTGATTTTAGGACCTTAGAATGTTTATAGTTTCAGATTAGAAAAATTAAAAAGTAGGATTGTTAACAAGTTCTGCACTACAAATCAAAGTAAGTACTACTTTGTGCTTATTAAACAAGTCGAGTTGAGAAGAAGATAGAAATTTGACAAGTAACTATTAGATTGTTTATGACATGTATATTTTCATAATTTATACTTTATGCTTGTGTTTTACTCTACCTTAATATTTCACAGTATAAACCAAAAGAATTCCTTCAATGCTACTTGATGCTATATATTGTTGTAGGTTAAAATACTATTAGACTGTAATGCTCTTATTTCTCTTGGTGGCATAAGAATGTAATACTAACAACATACTTGCTATTCATTGAGTGAAACGTGAAATTGATAATACTTTTCTTATCATGTTTAAATTTTGGATTTCACTAGTTTTTGTATCTATCTAGTTTTAATCTATATTAGATTAAACTTGCACACTATTTATATTATATTAGTTTTTGTATCTATCTAGTTTATTTATATGTGGAATTCATGTCACCTAATGACAGTCAATCATGCATTGGCTGCATTTTCAACTGGTTTTGTGAAGTTTGTCAACAATGCATGTGTTTGTCGGTTTTATATTTTATTTTTGAGGCATGTGTCTGTTAGTATAGGGTGGTAATTACATGACTATAAATACAAAGTCTTTCCCATACACATTTAATATCAGTGAAATATTTGGCTATGTTTGGATATGATCATTTTTATTTTTACATTATAATGTATTAAAGGTATAGAAAAGATTTTACATGTTAAATGTCGATTGGATTACATCATTTTTTATTTAACTTTTTTCACATATTAGGCATGTTGCTTGAGTATGGTAGCCATTTTCTCCCTTTGAGAAAATACAGTAGTTGCATTGATCTATGTAGTATCCTAATGCATGGTCTTGTCTTGCAGGTATTGTCAACCTTTAGTGTATGTTAAGTATCCTGATGCATGGTCTTGTCTTGCAGTTGCAGGTATTGTCTTGTCTTACATGATCTTTTTTAGTCTAACATTTAAATTGTTCATGTAAGTAACTGTTTTACATTATTTATATAGGACTAAGTGTTTTTGTTGACCAAAATATTTTCAGTGATGGAACATCCTGTTCCCTATGTTGAACCTACACAAGCAGTAGAAACCGCACTTCCTCCTCTCCCCCCTTCTAGGAAAAAAAGACTAGTTAATGCTAGTGGATCTAGGAAAACTTCCACCGTTTGGTTAGACTTTAACATTTTACCGGATGAACCTGAACCAATAGCTGCGTGTAAACATTGTCACAAAAGATATCGATGCGACCCTAAAACACATGGAACATCTAACATGTTAGCTCACTCAAAAGTGTGTCACAAAAACCCTAACCTTTTACAGAAAGATCCCACTCAAAGAAACCTTGTAAGTGGTGAAGGTGGTTTTTTAGGTTCAACAAGCCAAAGGTTCAATGCTCAAGCATGTAGGAAGGCTATTACTTCCTTTGTACTTCTTGATGAGCATTCATTTAGAGTGGTAGAGGGTGAGGGTTTTAAGAGACTATGCAAACAACTACAACCACAAATGACCATCCCTTCAAGGAGGACTGTTGCTAGGGATTGTTTTCAACTTTACCTAGCCGAAAAGTTGAAACTTAAAGCCTTCTTTAAATCTGATTGTCCTAGGGTTGCACTAACCACTGATTGTTGGACTTCAATTCAAAATCTTAGTTACATGGCCATAACTGCACACTTCATTGACAATGAATGGAACTATCATAAAAAGATTATCAGTTTTAGTTTAGCTCCAAATCACAAGGGTGACACCATTGGTAAGAAAGTGGAGGATGTTTTGAATAAATGGGGGCTTAGAAAAGTGTCAACAATTACCCTTGATAATGCAACATGTAATGATGTGGCCGTTTCTTATTTGGGAAAAAGACTTAAAAGCAAGAATGCTTTAGTTGGTGATGGGAGTTTTTTTCATATGAGGTGTGCTGCCCATATCTTAAACTTAGTAGTGAGAGATGGGCAAAAAGATCATGAATTGGCTATTGAAAGTGTTCGCGAAGCTGTTAGGTTTGTGAGGTCCTCACCACAACGAGCTTTAAAGTTTAAGGAGTGTATTGAAATTGTAGGGATAACATGTAAAAGAAAACTTGGCCTTGATGTTTCCACACGATGGAATTCCACATATTTGATGTTGGATGCTGCTGAGAAGTTTCAGGCAGCGTTTGAGAAGTTAGAGGATGAGGATCCTGGGTACATGGAATTTTTTAACCTCTCGGGTCCTCCTTGTTCTATTGATTGGGAAAAATCTAGGGCTTTTGTGATTTTTTTGAAAACATTCTATGATGCAACCAAATTGTTTTCATCTTCACAAGAAGTGTCGATACATTCTGCCTTTCATAACTTGTCTGAAATTTTGTGTAAGCTTCAAGAAGCTTCCTTGAACATGAATACCTATGTGGCTCCAATGGTTTCAAATATGAAGACCAAATTTGATAAATATTGGGGGGATGTTGAAAAAGTGAATCATTTCCTATTTTTTGGAGTGATATTTGACCCTAGGTTTAAGTTCAGTTATGTTGAGTGGTCTTTCAATGACATGCATGGGGATGGTAGTCCAATTGCTAAGAAAAGTATTGAGTGTGTCAAGAAAAGTCTATTTACACTATACAATTGGTATAAATCTGAGCACAGTAAGAATGTTGAGGCTGCCCTCTTAGATGCACCATCCGAGAGCACTTCTCTTGGAGAAACAAGTACCCAAGCTAGAAAACCTACACTTTTTACAAGGGCTGATGCATTTAAACAACACTTAAAGGATAAAGTCATTGTTGATAATAAAAATGAACTAGAGAAGTACTTAGGTGATCCATGTTGGGTTGATGCTGAAAATTTTAACATTCTTAAATGGTGGAAGGAGAATTCAACTTGTTATCCTATATTAGCTACTTTGGTTAGGGATGTTTTGGCAACACCTGTTTCAAGTGTAGCATCTGAAAGTGCTTTTAGCACGGGTGGAAGGATTTTAGACATGTATAGGAGCTCTTTGAGTCTATCAATGGTTGAGGCACTTATTTGTTCTCAAAATTGGTTGATGCCTTCGGACGAGAACGATCCAAAAGTCCTTGATTTACTTGAAGAATATGACATAACTGATTCAATAGTTTCAGGTACATAGTTAATCATTTTGTCCTTTTAAAAAATTATTTTATAAATTTAAGCATCATCTCATTACAATTTTCTTATATGGTTGTAGAATTTCAAGTTGCTTGTGTTGTTGGAGCTGCTCCTGGGCAGGCTGGCCCGATTTAATTAGCTTTTAGGTATGAAAAAATTAAAAGTTATATACTAACTGTTTTCTAAGCCATAAACTGAATATTTTTTATATTTTTATGTGCAGCCACTTTTTTGGAGTCGTGAATGACTCGACTTTTTGAAGTCTGAACGACACAACTGACCTATATCAGTCTCGCACATCAATTCCCGCACAGCACTGGATCCATTTGAAAATGATACAAGTTAATTTTTGGTAACTCTTTATTCATTTTGTTTTAATTCCTCCTTATTTTAATTTTGGTAACTCTTTCATGTCATACCATATCTGCATGCTTTATTTCTTCTGCATTCAATGCAATTCTATTGTTCTTTCTTCTCTTAGTAACTATTTGAACTTCTAAAACAAACCTCGAGCTAAAAGTAAAGGAGAAATACTATAATAGTAATATCACCTCGAGCTCATTAATCTTAGCATCAATCTTTAGCTGGCTTTCCAATCTCCTCTGCTTAATCCTGGCTGCTGTTATCATACAGATTCTGCGAGCTCGAATTTGATCTTGTATTCTGCTCCATGAGTGTATATAGTTAAGTGTAGTTGATGTTTGCTCTCTGGCCATGTGATCTTGAATTAAAGCTTCAAAATTCTCTGCTCCCCTCAGATGTTGAAATGTTCTTCTTGCCTGTGTAGCAGCAGCATAGGTATAGGAGCAGAGTATAAGTTCACTAATATCATTAAGCCATTGTGAAAATTGCTATATTTTGGAGAAAATCCTCAAATTAACATCTCTAAATACTTTTGGGATATTTAGAACTAAGTTAATCCTTGAAAACATAATTTGTTATATCAAGAGCTAAACAAAGTTGAAGATGTGGGAAATAACTGCTTTCCAACTGTTATAAATGAGGGTGATAGGTACAATGCAGATAATATCATCATATACATATCTCCCTAGGACTTAACTCCCCTTCCAGAATCATTGCTCCGACTGGGAGAAAGATTGTCTCCAATGGGAATGTACACGGGAGAGAGAGCAGAGCTAAATCCCACTATCAAATTTTTTATAACAATTGTTTATAATTTTTTTTTGTGGTATAAATTACACCAAATACACTTTACAATGGAGACAATCTCCACCCCTCTGACTGAGCTTTATTGCTTTGAGTTTAATTCTCATTTATTACTCTCTTTTTGCATTTACTTGATGCCAAATCAGTGCAACAAGAAGTCAAGAATATTAAGACCTCTTGTCCTTGTGAATTTTCTTCTATTGGTATATACATAATACATGAACTTGTTTCAACAAAGTAATATATGTCTATTATTTCTCTTCATCAGGTAGGACTAGTTCACAACATAGAAACCAATGTTTTGAAGAGCATGATGATGGATGTGTTGATGAAATGAATGAGCATTCATGTTCAAAGCTCATGAGAGAAGAATCTGATTCCTTCCTTGGCAACAGTAATATCTTCTCTAAAAGGTAACTTTACTTTACCCTTGAAATATTATTTCAAACTTTTCACACACAAAATATAATAAAGTTAATGTATAAAAGTGGGAGAGAATTCATTTCACTTTGATTCCTCCTTGTTTTAATTTTGTTTGTGAAATGTATGGTTCCAATCATTATAGAATAGAAATTTCAATTTATTTTGCTGTCTATTTTTCTTTCTCTTTCTTGTTCTTCTAGAGGAACACTTCATGCTTATGGTGTTTAACTGGTAAGATTAGATTCTGATACATGTATCTGCTATCCTATTTAACTATTCATTACTGCAAATTGTCATAATTTATATGTAAAAGTTACATAAATTTGTTGCAGTTACTTGCTATAGTCGTCTATCTAATGTTCAATTGTGATAATCCTGGTTATGCTTTATTACATTTCTTCTTACCGTAAGTCATTCCTTACAGGTGGGTCGCAAACTCTCTGGATTTTAACAAGGATTATGACGCAATTGTTTTTGAGACAACCATAAGGTTACTTTATAAGGTTTACATTGCAGTTAAAGTCTTTTCCATTCCAAAAATTATAATAAGTTTATGTATTGACAACTGATTTTTTTTCTTTCTATTTGTTGGTCTATTTTCACCAAAATCCAGAGTAGTGGGTGGCCTTCTTAGTACATATGATCTATCAGGGGACAAAATTTTCCTTGACAAAGCTAGAGACATTGCAGATAGATTACTGCCTGCATGGAACACACCTTCAGGAATTCCTTATAATATCATCAACCTGTCACATGGACGCGCACACAATCCTGGATGGATCGGGGTAAGTTTCTACACATGCATTTCAATCTTACTCAACACGAAAAAGATTTAGGATATTGCTTTTATGGTCTATAGGGTTCGAGTATTTTGGCAGATTCAGGCACCGAACAGCTAGAGTTCATTGCTCCATCCTTGGAACAACAGCTCCCATTCTGGTATGCAAAAAATTTACTTGAAAGGTCATGCATAATTTTGTTTAGAAGCAAAAGCTTTGAAATATATTATTTCTAAAATAACACTTCTCTTCTCTTGCAGCTTACAGTGGAACACTTCTCTTCTCTTGCAGCTTATAGTGGAACACTTCTCTTCTCTTGCAGCTTACAGTGGGTGTTTAAGTGCTGGAAATATGATGGTGAACAAAAATTATAATTAGTGTTGGTTGTGTCATCATGTTGGCTTTTAATGTTAATTTATATATGAAGGATGAATGTAATTTAAGTATTCATAGTGTATTTTAAGCTTTCTTTTAATGTTGGCATCTACAAAAACTACCTTATAGACTTTATGTCCAAAATTGAATGTATTATTTTGATATAATATTTGATCATAGTTTATTTGGAATTTACAATTTGATCATAGTTTATTTGGAAGACAGTGTAAATTAGAATGTAAAATAGTGTTAAATTGGGTCATTTATTATTTTTATTATTGCTTTATATTTATTATTTAATATTCTTTTAATTAAAAAAATTAAGATATAATTGAATTTTTTATGACAATTTAATATTAATTAACCGAACAAACCGATCCATTTTAACCGATAAACCGATTAAACCGAATCCGATCAAACCGATTACAACTTTGGTCGGAATTGGGCCTAATATTTGAATCCATGGTTTTATATGGTTTGACATATTGGACCCAAATCCAGTCCAAACCGACCGATGTCCACCCTTAGTATAAACTGCTGGTAAACAACATAGACATAAAAGTTTAGAAACTGACTCATATTTTGAGATTTAAATAGTAAAGTTAAATTGATTACATATTCCTTGGTGAAAAAGTTTGAGTTGTTGATTTCCCAAAAAGTGAGTTTCAAAAAGTGACACCAAAATATAAAAAAAGGCTTGTGTTGTTGAGTCACAAAGTGACTCCAAAATATTCAGAAAAATTTACCTGCAAATAAATTTATAAAATCAGATTAGTATGGTTATAACCATGTAACATAACCAAAAACCATGTAAAATAACCAAATTTGTACCTAAGAGTGAATCAAACAGGTCCAGCTTGTATAGGAGCAGCTGCTCCACCAGTAACAGCTACTTGAAACTCTACAAGTTAATAAAAATAAATAAGGCTTAAGTTTAACAAAAAATATTTAAAACTATATTAAAAAAGTATTCGTAAAATACCTGAGACAATTGAATCTGTTATCTCGTATTCTTCATTCATATTTAGGATTTTTAGGTCGTCGTTAGAAGGTTTCGACCAATTTTGAGAACAAATAAGGGTCTCGACCATTTCGTGACTCAAAGAGCTCCTATACATATCTAAAATTCCCCTCCCCCATGCTAAAAGCATTTTCTGAAGCTACGCTTGAAATAGGGGTTGTCAAAACATCTTGAACCAATGTTGCTAAAACAGGATAACTAATGCAATTCTCCTTCCACCATTTAAGAATGTTGAAATTTTCCACATCCGCACAACAAGGGTCAGCCAAGTACTTATCTAGTTCATTTTGATTTTCAATTGTCTCTTTCTCCTTCAAATGTCTTTTAAAAGCATCAGCCCTCGAAAAATGTGATAGACCTTTAGATTGAGAAGATGTTTCTCCAAGAGAAGTGCTCCCTAATGGTCCATTTATGAGAGCGGCCCCAACATTCTTATCATGCTCAGATTTATACCAAGTGTACAATTTATAGAGACTAGTTTTGACACCCTCAAGATTTTTCTTAGAAATTTCAATACAAACCCCATACATTTCATTAAAAGACCACTGAATATAACCAAACTTAAACCTAGGATCAAAGATCACACCAAAGCCAAAGAGATGATTCAGTTTTCTCACATCCCCCTAATACTTATCATATTTAATCTTCATAGTTGAAACCATTGGAGCCACAAAAGTATTCATGTTCAAAGACACTTTTTGAAGCTCAAACAAAATTGAAGGTAAGTTATGAAAACCTAAATGGAAGGACACTACTTGTGAAGTTGAAAACATTACGCCAAAAATAAGTTTTAGCAGCACATAAAAGAAAGCACTTTTGGAAAAAAGCGTTGCTGTAGGTTTTAAAAAAAATTCGCTTAAAAAAGCGCTTTCAAAGGGTGCCTTAAGAAAGCGCTTTTCAAAAGCGCTTCTAAAGGTCACCCTCAGAAAGCGCTTTTTGGGAAGCGCTGCTAAAGCTAGCCTTTCAGAGGGTACCTTAAGAAAGCGCTTTTCAAAAGCGCTGCTAAAGGTCAGCCTTAGAAAGCGCTTTTCCAAAGCGCTGCTAAAGCTGGCCTTTAGAAAGCGCTTTTAAAAGTGTTGCTATAGGATATACTACGAAAGCGCTTATTTAAGACTAAAATTAATAATAATTTATTTATAGGAAATTATACGTACAGAACCCTAGTGGTTAAGGTCATTGGTTTTTCAAAGCGTTGGAAGTGGCTTGATTGTTGCAAGTTGCAAGCAAGCAACAATAATGGGAAAGAGATGTAGAGAGTACTGGAGTTCTATAGTGGAATTGGCGGCATGGTACGCACCCCATCAAACCCTAATTCATCTTTTCCCAATTTGCAAATTGAATTTTAGTGTTTTGTATCAGAGATACTCGCTGATGAAAGCTCAAGTAGAAGCGCAAGTGATCAAAGCATTTGAAATCAATAACATTGCAAATGATGTTTACCAACATAACTTTTCTCATTGTCCTTATCAGGTTTCACTCTTCTCTTTTTGTATTGTTTTTCCAAATCAAATTGTTAATTTTCCTCTTATTGAGTTATGAATTGTGATTTTAAAGGTTTGTACGTTCATGAACTGTGGCTAGATGGGTATATTTGGAATTTTGTCACATTACATGTCAATGTCATAGACCACGTCTATTCAGTTTCTTAGACATTGTTGTTCTACCTGATCTGATTGAGATTTATCTGTGTTGGATGACTTAGGGAAATATTCAAAGCCTAACTGCTGCTGATCTAGACAAATATGGTGCCCACGCATGGCTCATTTCTCCTCCCTGTCAACCTTACACACGACAAGGTGATTTTTTCTTCTTCTCGTTCTATGATAACTTATTTAGTTCTGTAAGAAAAATGTCGCTCAATAATCTTGTGTTAGGTCTCCAGAAGGACACTGGGGATGCACGGGCGTTTTCTTTTATTCAGATTCTTGAGCTCATCACATTCCTATTGCGGCCTCCAAGTATGTTGTTTGTGGAAAATGTTGTCGGGTTTGAGGTTTGTGTTCTTCAATAAACATGTTCACTAAGACCCTAAATAAGTTTCCTTAATGGTTTCTGATTATTTCTCTGTCCTTTCTGGCTACAGACATCTGATACACATGCAAAACTAATTGAAATACTGGAGAAAACAAATTTTATTACACAAGAGTTCATTCTCAGCCCTTTACAGCTTGGAGTTCCATATTCTAGGCCTTGTTACTTTTCTTGTAGGTATTCTTTAGTCTTAGACTATTCTTTTCTTCAAGTTTAAATGCTTCTTTCAAAAAACATGGGATTTATTTTATATCATCAAGGAATCAGTTGGTTTCAGGCAATATACTTTCAAAGATGTTCATAAAGTTTGAATCCTCTTTTTGTTGCTGCTGGATCTTTAATTGCACTGTAGTCTCATGGAGAAAATTGTTCTTAATTACTTGAGTCGCAAGTTGTGTTAATAATGGCTTATTTCACATTTCAAAGAGGGGGAGGGAAAAAGTAGATTTATCTATTCTAATATCTTTAACTAGGGTTCTTGTCAGTCGAAGCTGTAAACCTTTTGGCTTATGAGTTTGTGATAGTGGATTGAATGTGTTTAATTTTTCAGGCTAAGAGAAAACCGTCATCTTTTGGAAATGAATTTTTGAGCCGCCAGCTGATTCAGTCTCCTAAGACATTATTTGAGCCTTTCAACGCATATGCTAAGGAAGATGATTTATCACTCGAGGATAGACACAATTTGTTCCAGTCATGTCAACCTATTGAGAAGTTTCTTGTATTAAAGAATCTTAGCAATGATACAAATGTTAAACCTGAGGCTTCAGCGACCGGTGTTTCCAATGACATTTCTAGAACTTCAGAGGAAGATAATGAAGATGAATACGACTCTTTAGACAAGTATTACGTTCACCCAAGCTTGTTAGAGAGGTGGGGAAGTGTTATGGGTATCCTTACCCCATTAATTGGTTTTGAGCATATTTAAATCATTTTACTATAGCTTATAACCCTATTTATTACCAAGAAAAATAATGTTTCAGTAATATTCTCTCTTGACCCCATTTCCTTAAAAGAGTTTAGATGTTGTCTATCCTGATTCAAAGCGCTGCTACTGTTTTACGAAAAGTTATTACAGATATGTGAAGGGAACTGGCTCCCTTTTGGCTACTGTTCAGGTTAGAAACTCTTAATAGAAACCTTTATGCACTATATGCATATGACATAACACTGCAATTCATTTATACCTTGGAAGCACTCGACTGCTATTCTGCGCTTAATAATCATCCTTGACATCTTATGTTTACCAACTATTCTCAGTTTTCTGAAATGATAAATTAATGATACAGACTTTGGAATGATTATCCATTTGATGTTAAAAGTTTCTTCATATTTAACATAAAATATGCAGTTTTCAATATCGATTCAGATATAATAAAATTATTATAGTACAGTTTGCATATGTTTCTTCTCATACACTTTTTTCAAACCACCATGTAATTTCAGTTATTTCTTTTTTTTTCTTCTGTTCTTTTCATGAAGAAAAGTATATCTACAGTGATAGTACAAAAATATTTTTCTCATAGTTTTGTAGCAATTCTCATGCGTATGATACTAGTCCTACTCTTGCTATAGGCAGTAACTCAATTTTAATGTGCAGCCAATGAAGAGGGACAAAACACCCTATGAAAGCGCTTTTTCAAGAAAAATGCTGCCTTAGGTAACCTATGAAAGCGCTTTTTCACAAAAAGCATCGTCTAAGATAAACATATGACAGCGCTTTTCCAGGCAAAAACGCTGCTAAAAGACCACCTATGAAAGCGCTTTTCCAGAAAAAAGTGTTGCTAAAAGCCTACCTAAGACAGCGCTTTTCCAGAAAAAAGCGCTGCCTTAGGTAGACCTATGAAAGCGCTTCTTCATAAAAAAGCGCTGCCAAGAGCCTACTTAAGAGAGCGCTTTTTAGAAAAAGTGTTGTATTAAGTAGACCTACAAAAGCGCTTTTCATTAAACAAAAAGCGCTGCTAAAACCTATAGCAGCGCCACCTTAGAAAGCGCTTTTAAGCGCTTTTAAAGGCCAAAAAAAGCGCTTTCGTAACTTATTTTTGGCGTTGTTTAAACACTTTGGTTGCTTCATAGAAAGTTGTTTTAAAAAATCACAAAAGCCCTAGCTTTTTCCCAATCAATAGAACCAGGTGGACCGGTAAGGGAAAAAATTCCATGTATCCATAATCCTCATCCTCTAACTTTAGAAAAGCCACCTCAAACTTTTCCGCAGTATCCAACATCAAGTAAGTGGAATTCCACCTTGTAGAAACATCAAGACACCGTTTTTTTTACATGTTATTCCTGCAATTTCAATACACTCCTTATATTTTAAATTCCTTTGTGGAGAAGACCTCACAAACCTAACAGCATCGCGAACACTTCCAATAGACAATTCATGGTCTTTTTGTCCATCTCTCACTACCAAGTTCAAGATATGGGCAGCACACCTCATATGAAAAAAAAGCCCCTTCACCCATTAAAGCATTCTTGTTCTTAAGTCTTTTTTCCAAATAAGTCACAACATCATTACATGTTGCATTGTCAAGGGTAATTATTGACACTTTCTTAAGCCCCCATTCCTTCAAAACCTCCTCAACTTTCATACAAATCGTTTCCCCTTTGTGATTTGAAACTAAACTGAAACTAATAATTTTTTTGGTAGTTTCATGAGTTATCAATGAAGTGTGCAATGGTGGCCATATAACTGATTTTGAATGGAAGTCCAACAGTCGGTGGTTAGTGTAACCCTAGTACAATCAGATTTAAAAAAGGCTTTTACTCGTAACTTTTCTTCTAGGTGAAGCTTAAAGCAATCCCTAGCAACAGTCCTCCTTGAAGGGATAGCCAGTTGTGGTTACAAGTGTTTACATAGTTTCCTAAATTCCTCACCCTCGACCACTCTAAAAGGATGCTCATCGAGGATGATAAATGTGTTAATGGCCTTCCTACATGCAACAGTGTTGTACCTTTGGCTTGTAGGAACTAAAAACCCCTCATCGCCACTAACAAGGTTTCTTTGAGTTGGGTCTTTCAACAAAAGGGATAGATTTTTGTGACATACTTTCGAGTGAGCTGGCATGTTAGATGTTCCATGTGTTTTAGGGTCGCATCTATATCGTTTGTGACAATGTTTACATGCGGCTATTGATTCAGGCTCATCGGGTAAAATGTTAAAGTCAATCCAAATATGGGAAGTTTTCCTATTTCCACTAGCGTTAAATTTTCTTTTTTTCCTACCATTGGGAAGGGGAGTAAGTGCAGCAACAGCTGCTGGTTGTGTTTGTTGAGTAGGGGAAATAGGTTGTTACATCGCTGGAAAAAATTGATTTGTTAAAAACAGCCACACACACACCTCTAAACATACACACTCGAGATAAACAGGCAGCATACGCAAAACAAATGAAACACATTGAATACTTTCGTGAATATGACACAAAATTCATACATGTTATCACTAATTCAAACAATAATTTATACATGTTATCACTAATATACACTTGTAACACATTATTAAACAACTAATAATTCATAGATATTATCACTAATATACTTTTGTAACACATTATTAAACAGCTAATAATTCATTGAATACCTTATAATTTTTTATTACTTTTCAAAATAACATCTTTTGCACTTAAAACAGCTAATATACACCTGTAACACATTATTACCACAAAAGTCCTCATCAAAAAATTTGTTACAACAAAAGTTGGTATAAATAGCTACTAGCATCAGTATTCTTTATTGACTTAAGAATACACAAAAGAAGCCATAAAATGTTCCACTTTGATAGCACTTTATATTTTCAAGTATAATTAATTACATATATATTTCAGATAGATTATACAAATCATGGCAAGATTGATGGTTTAAAAGTGAGAGTTATAAATTTCAGATAGAGTTATAAATTTCAAACGTGTGAGTTATAAATTTCAGATAGAGTTATAAATTTCAAACGTGTGAGTTATAAATTCTGCTGAGAGTTATAAATTTCAGATAGAGTTATACAAATCAAACGTGTGATTTTAATAGTGCTTAAGTTATAAATTGTGTTGTGATTCCGAGACCATCGAATACTTATCATATTTATCATGTATGAATTACAGGATAAAAATTGAATTACCTTCACTCACTCCTTACAAGCTAGAAGCTCTGATTCTTTACATGCTAGGACCTCCACCTCCTTGCAAGCTACTTTCTCCATGCTCCATCTTACAATATAAAGGGCAACCAAAACACAACCAACAAAACAACAATTGTCAATTATAAATTACTACTTTCTTTCATCAACTTACTTTCACAGAGAACTTAATGAACTAAAAAGTTATAAATTTACAAAATTGAAATCATGAGTGAATCACAATGAAAAACATTGATACCTCAAATAGGACTTTCAGACCTCCAGGCCTTCAAACCTGACTATATGAAAAAAAAGTCAGTCACAATCACAATGTAACATGGATGAGCATACCAGACATCATACCTTCAAACTTCATACCTCAAATAGGATTAACAAGTGCCAATAAAACAAAAGATTCACGCAAATACAAAACATTCGTGCAAACAGAGTAAATATTTTTCATCAATCAATTTATTTACCTCTAGCATCTACAACAAAGATATCAGAATGTTCAAGAAAAACAATTTCACCATTTTGGTTTTGTTGAGGTGACATAAAAATGAAAATTTTAAGTTGTTAGAGAGACATAGAGAAAGACATGACAAAAGAAGAAGAAAGAGATCAACGTAAAGGAAGTGAAACTTACACGATTCGAAACTGTGGTGGCGTGGTGGTGGTGCGGCGACAACAACAACTTGAAGATGAATGAACGGCGTTGCGTTGTTGTCTTGTTGCATTTCTGAATTCTGAAACCCTAGAAACGTGAGAAATAAACAATAAAATGAAGGAAATGTTTTGTTGATGTTTTTGTCTTGGGCCAAGCCCAATTATTAACTCCAATTTTCAGTTCAGCCCAATGTGATAAAGTAATAATACATAATATAATTATTAGGCCGGTCGGATTCAGCTATCAAAAGTTCTAAATCAATCATCTGAACTGACCCACATAAATTCATATAAACCCATAAATAACTAACTCGATAACCCAAAAAATCGGTTCACCCGAACCGAAAGCATACGGGCCTAATGGACCGGACGGTGTCCAATCCTAATTGAGCCATTGAAATAATCAAATTCATAAACCAACTAAACATCAACCAACTAAACACTTAACCAACATTGTCTCATATTAAATTCATTGCTTTCATTTATGAAGGATTCAGCAGTGGATTACAACTCTCACTAATATTAAAAACAACTATTACTTTATATCAGAATTAATACTTTTGATCAACATTTTAAACCTTACAATTATCTACCGTTTAGTATTTTCATTTGTTTCGAAAATTAATAAACTAACCTAGCATATTAAATAATCAAACAAATTATTAATTTTGTCACTATAAATATATAATTTCTTTGTTTTTAATCTATCTAAAAAGCTTATTCAAACAATAACCTTTTAAAAAAAGTTATTTCAACAAAAATAAAAGAGAATTTCTTTTCACACCTACTACACTTTTTTAGACCTCTTCTAAAAAATTTAAAGTACCTTCAAAATTCAGATGTGCATATTCGAACGCGCCACCAACGTGATTTATTAAATTTATTTTGGATATACATATCGGAATTAACCTATTAGCTTATTTCGGATATGCATATTCGAATTTATCTCTGAGCAGAAAAAACAATATTAATCAACATAATTCAAAAAAATTACATAAATAGTTCTACAGAAAATTAAATTTACATATTGTTATAAACTGGCAGTTGAGGACATTACAACATCTTGATAATATCTTTTGTCGATCTTTGAAGCTTCGCATCCATCTCAATCAGACCCTTACAATAGTATCGTTGAAAGGTACCCCACATAACCTCTAAGTCGTCGTCGTTCTTGAGCTCAAACGGGATAAATTTTACGTTTTCTTCAGTGTCAAGTGAAGGTAAACGATACTCAAGCTTGACCACCTTTTGATTCTCTGAATATTGTAAGAGAATATCTAGTATGGTAATGAGATCGGCAAACAACGTGTTCTGCAAGAATTTGAATTGAAGTGGCGACTGTGCACCACTGAAGTAAACAAAAGCAAGGTGTGGATATGTTTGTGCCATTTCTGGTTGTGGTTTGTGATGGAGAATGAAATAGTTTGGAGACTCAATTTATAGCCTTTTTGGAGCAATATGAACCAAAGAAATCTTATCGGGACATATTTCGGAAGTGCACATCCAAATTAACCTTTTTTTACCAAAATAAGGGGTTTTCGGATTTGCATATCTGAAAACACCACGTTTTTTTAATAAAAATAGAAGGTGAATTCGGAAGTTCATATCCGAAATAAGCCATGTTTTTTTTTTATTTATAAATTGAAGGTTAATTCGGAAGTACACTTTCGAATTATGTAGAACCAGAATAAGCATCATTATTTATACCAAAGAGACATGGAAAACATAAACAGTTGTAAAATTAAATATAGATAATATGTTATATATGTATTGAAACATATACATTTTATAATATGTTCGACAATACATTCAAAAAATGATTCGATTACATTCTAAAATGGACCGAAAGAATTGTCAGCGCTTAAATCTAAAACTGGTTCGACTTCTCCCTATTTGATTCTCTCTCAAGCTCCATCAAATTGGTGAACTCTACCGTCATATCTAAAAACTGATTTGACCAAATTTCCGCCTCTTTTGCATGATGTGTCGTCCATTTCATGGATGTAGCCGGAATAGGACAACCCGATTTCAAATAAACTTGAACAAAATGGCGGGATCTAAGGTACCCAATACACATGATGCGGCCGGATGAATCTTTAGGTGGGGAGTCTGAAGAGAAAAAAATATTTTCGAAAAACCGTACCTCGTCAAGTCGATACACACCTTCTCATAAGCACTTGTTATAAGATGACCCATTTCAGATAAGCTCATCCACTTTTCAACTGATACAAGAAAAAATGTGTTTTTGAATATGCACATCCGAAACATGCTGATAAATGCGTTCAAATATGTATATCCGAAGGATATTTTCGAGTTTTCAGTAGTGATTTTCACCACTATTAAATATAAAAAGAAATTCTCTTATAAAAATAGGCTAAATATTATCACAAAAAACAAAATAGACTAAAGCTAGCAGCGGGACAAAAGGAAACGTGAATATTTAGTTCAGCCCAAAAAATATTTAAGTTATATTTCTGGCCTCTATTAACATATTTTATTTGTAACTAGTCGATAACCTGTGCTGTCGCACGGGGCCGGTCGAGAATTCATAAAACGTGGAACTAATGTTGTCATGTAACAGTAAAATCGTTTTTATGAAATTCAATAAAAGTTTATCTAATTCGGCCAAATTTAGTGTATCAAACTTATTTGACAACATTAAAAAATGTAAACTGAAATCATGATTGTGTAACAATATAAGAAACTGTGATGACTCTTCAAAATAAGAAACTATCATGAGTCTTCAGATACAACGCAACCAGCTTGGAAACGATGTTTTCAACTTTATCACCTGCACAATATATGATGCAAAAATTAGACAGCATTTACGAAAACTATTTATATTAAAGAAATTATTTGTTATTATGTACTTACCGATCAACAAAGAGATTGGAAAACTTCTTTGTATACAACATTTGTAGTGATAGATGTTGATACATTCATACTATCATGTATTAAGATCTTTAGACCACTTTTGCTTGTAACTCTTGAAATGGCTACATACAACTGGCCATGACTGAATACAGGAGTAGGCAAATACAATCCAACTGTATCAAGTGATTGGCCTTGAGACTTATTAATTGTCATTGCGTACGACACAATAATTGGGAACTGTCTCCTAATCAACTTAAATGGCCACGGTGACTCGGAAGGTGACATAGACATTCGAGGGATGAAAAAGATGTTACCAACATTCTTACCAGACATGATCTTTGCCTCAATAACGTGATTTGCCAACCTTGTAACAATTAGTCTTGTTCCGTTACACAAACCATCGTTTTGGTCCAAATTCCTCATAAGCATTATTGGTGTACCAACCTTTAATCTGAGTTTGTGATTTGGGACACCTGAAGTCCTAAGCTTGCTAAGAAATTCTGGAGTAAGACATTCATAGGCTTCGGTGTAACTTGAATCAGTTCTATCAATCGAATCAAAACTCAAATACTTTTTGTCCTCACCTAAGAAATGGGAAAACGCGAATCAATCCATAATGTTTTTTCAAGATTTATTTAATAACGAAACATCTACACGAAAAGAAACATCAAAAGAAAAAAGAGTTTACCCGGTATCATGTCTAACACGTAATGATTAATTTTATCAACAACTTCAATGGTTGAAGCAAGTATTGCTTTTCCTTGTAGAAATTCTACATTTTGAAAGTAGGCAAGCAAATTTGGGTATGTGCTTTCAACTATAGCTCTTATTGGATCCTCAAAATTGGAAATTAACAAATCAGGAGGAATTTCTATATCAGCTAATCCATCGTTAGGTTCACATATTTTACCGTCGCCAACATTTAATATCCATTTAGAGAATTCTGCAAGTTCATCAGAAGTTGTAACGTCCCTCCCATTCTGTAGTCTAATGTTTTTGGTTAGTGTTAAGACTTGGCAATAGTCCCACACATAAGAAGAACAAATGGAAGCATGAACAATATCAGAACGGCCTGCTCTTGGAACAACTGGAAGTATCTGTCGAAAATCTCCTCCAAATATAACTACCTTGCCACCAAAAATTGTATTTGCAAAACCCTTATCGCTCATGACATCCTTAAGGGTCTTATCCAAGGCCTCAAAACAATTCTTATGAGCCATGGGTGCTTCGTCCCATATTATGACATCAGTAGCTTCGAATAACTGTGAATGCTCAGAGTCTTTGTCAACATTGCAAGTAGAGTTGTCAAGCGTTGGAATGGGAATTTTGAACTTCGAATGGACTGTTCTACCACCTGGAAATAATAAGGAAGCTATGCCACTTGAAGCAACAGCCATAACAATTTTTTTATCTGAACGAAGTGCACTTGATAATGTCCTCCACATAAACGTTTTACCGGTTCCGCCGTATCCATGTAAAAAAAACACGCCTCCGTTTTGTTTCTTGACGGCGTCCATTATGGTTTCAAAGATTGCACGTTGCTCATCTTGACGTTCAAATGAAAAGAATCAATACAACAGTAGTTTAATGAAAACATCGATATTTGAATAATGAGGAAATACCTGTTAAAGATGAAAATAGATTCTGGAAGTTTTGTCGCTCTGAATCAGCATCGTAATCACGTTCATCAAAAATCAGTCTATTGCCGACATGTCGCGTTATATACAAATCTGGAAATGGCATATCTTTGAATTCACGCAAGCTTCTTCTATTTGATTGCATCATATTCTCAATCTCAATTAATGTGAGGTTTGTCAGTTCTGCCGTTGACAATGGCATGTCTTCCAACACAAATACAAACCAAAAGAAAATATAACTATTTTGTACAATAGAAATCACAGTGTTGATGAAGATAGACATGCAAAAGGATCGTTAACCTTACAATGGCAGTATCATGGAAAAGTTCAGTATAATGCAAGAGCATCAGACATTCGGGTTCATTAAAAATGTTATGTTTTTGATCAGTAGCTGTGACAAAAGGTGGTTGAAGGTAAAAGATAAATCACAGAATTATTCTGTTATGTGTTGATGGGGAGTAATAACAGATTGCATTAGATATTTTTATTACTGATGAAATGGCAGCAATGAAAGGACTTGCTTACTGGAACTTATGATTCTTTGAAAGGGCAGCATTGAAAGGGGTTGTTGAAAGGTGCTGTATGAAATGTAACATATATATGGAAGTATAAAGGGATTGAAATTATTGCATCCAAAGTAGTCTAAAAGGTATTATAAGAAGAAAAACTCATTATAATAGTTCCGTACGGTTTGTAATTGTATGAAATTTAACAGAAGTATTTAGGTATTTGTTAAGTGTACCTCTTATTCCAGTGACAATTCTCTGTTGATGAAGAATACCGTCAGATAGCAACTTCCAAGTCTGTTGCCAAACATGTCGCGGCCGATTAACAGTACCAGACAACAGCATCGTGACAAATAGTTTCCTCAAAAAATTACCGGAACCCCAATCTTTGGCCTCATTTGTGGCTGCAACATATTCTTTGTCGTCGTTAAGAAATCCCATCTCAAAGCATGCATCTCTAAAACTGTCGCGGACGACTCCACCAACCTTTTTTATATCGTCATAGCAAGTAGGTCCCTTGACAACCGTCAACATCATTCTAAGATAATAGAGCTCACCAGTGCTTGGAGGAACCCAAATTAACCGGCCAATCGTACGACCTATTTTTCGAGGTCTCCATAAACGGTACCTTTTATCGTAAACGAACTTGGAAAGAAAGGCAGTGTATGTTAAAGTCTTTGCATCTTCGTATTTTTTGTTTGACTCCATCCAAGCTGTAAACATTGATTCCTTTACAGTTGGTTTTTCAAGAACATTGTCTATGAAATCATAGTCAGTTTAGTAAACCGGATTTTCGCCTTCCAGATGAAAATACAACCTTTCGACAGAAGGAGATCTACCATGGATAGGATATGAAAAAATCCTCTAACACGCCTCACTGGGGGAAACGTACCTGCAATCAAGGTACTGTTTGATTTCATCAACATCTGTACCAAATGAACTTCCGTCTGATTCGGTCCGAACAACCGCTGCAGTTATTCTATCGTAACCTTTGTTAATATACTTGAATAAGTACTTGACAGAAGTACCTTGGTTACACCATTCCATATTAATGTGCGCCTGATATTTCTTTAGAAGATATGCATTATAAGGAACTACATACCTATTATCAAGAACAATACTTTTTTTCAGAACAGTAATGCCAGTATCCCTTCTCCTATAGACGGGATAGCCATCTTGATCGACAATGGTTTGAGGCTGCCAATTTTTGGGAAAGAATTTAGAGCATTTACCATTTTTCATGCAAGGGGAAGATCTGTTAGCCAACCCACATGGACCATGAATCATATGTGTCTTTACCAAATGATTTAATTGTTTATCATCCGTTTCTGCCGGTATTTCTGCTGAAATAATGTTGTTGATGTCATCCGGAGTGGGAAACTTGTTCTGGGGATGCATGAAAAGTAAAATGTGTGCATGGGGCAAACCTCTCTTTTGGAACTCAATGGTGTATATATCTAGAAGAAATTAAAATACAGTAAAACATTAATTTAAAATCATTGGTATAGAATAGGAAATAATTAAGTATTAGATATTTAATTTCATGTGGCTCACATGCAACAACTCTGCCCAAGACATGCTTCTTTGTTATATCATACAGTAATTCGTCAAACTTCATTTTAAAAACCCTTGAGATTATATCAGGAAGATCTTGAGGTTGTAAATTCATGTTGTTAAGAAACCTCTGAATCTCAGGCCAACATGGATTGCAAGTAAAGGTAATGAATAGATCGGGAAATCCAATTTGACTACAAATTGCCATTCCATCAAAGTATAATTGTTCCATGTATCTGCGACTTCCAACGTATGTTGACGGCAACACCACTCTTTTGCCTTTGTGGGCTCCTTCATTTGAAGATTGTTGGTGTACTCCTGACAAATTGGAGTATTTGGATACTCGTAATTTTTTTTGATGCTTACGTATGTAATTGAGTCGCTGTGACTCCATCATAGTGAATCCGTCAACCAAAAATTGCTGAAACAATCTCCTTGACCTGAGCAGTGTGTGAGCTTCACGTTGTCTGGTCTGAATGCGAAAGGCCAGCCATTCTCTAATAGTAAGTTTGTTCATCTTTCCTTTTTTTGGGGAACTGTCTCTCTATGTAGAACACCAAGTCTAAATCCATCTTCCCCGTACGGAAACAGAAGTGGATATTGTAATGCAAGATAGCTCGGATGAAACTCACTTATTCGTTTTAGTCTACCGCTTTGTCTTTCAAGGATAATATCCCTTTTTGAGCCTGTATCAACATCGCCAACAATGAGGGCTGCAACCTCAGACACGGTGGGTTGGTTGTAAATTCGTCTGTCCTTTAATCTATCAGATATTAACTTCAACTTGAGGTCAGGTACAGGACAATCCTTTAGTCTAGCTGATGCCATTCTAAAACATTTAGCATGTGTGTTGAATTCGTCAAGCATGTTCTGTATTCGGCTAACAGTTTCTTCAATAATATTCTGGTTGTTGCTGCATTAAAAAATTAGACACATGTCATGCACGATAATAACAAAGGAAATATAAAGTATGCATCTCAGTTGGCTTAAGAAACATAACCCTATTCCTTGCATCCTATGATGAATCTCATTGTCAGTGTCATATATATAAAGCTGAGCGAATTTCGGTTTTTCGCCATGCACAGGCATCATGCTACCAATTCTATGGCAAGCCTGCCCTTGAATTCTCATGTTAGGTGGTCCGTTTCCATTATTGAATCTATTGTCAATTTTCATTCCAGTAGACGTAAATGCAAACATTATGTTGTACATTCTGCAATTCTGCTGATAATTTCTACACAGTTCATCGTTTTCATTCGACAGAAGATGTTTAAGAAACGGTGGGGGTGTTCTCAGAAGTGGCAACACAACTTTACCCTTTCCACAACATAATTGGAACTTAGGCACTGCACTATGTTTTCTCTTGACAACCTTCTCCTGATACCACATTTGTGCTCCACACTGAGTGCATTCAATGGAAGGATCACCAATATCTGAATATCCTGTATTTATCAGATAGAACAAAACATCATATATCTTATACACATCAGTATATTGAAAGACACCAAACTGGATGACAGTGAATTTAAGTTATGGCTTGCTATTAATAAAAATTCCAGCAATACATACCAGCATTTGTGCAATCAATTGTTGGGACATTTGCAGATTGATCTTCGTCGTTGTCCAGACTTGAACTTGTATCATAATCCCGATCTTCATTTATGAATTCACACGAACTATCGGTTAAAGATTCATCGGATGAATAGTCTGCAACTGATTGTTGAACTGGGTTCACTGAGACAGCACTTCTGAACAGATTGGTATTAAGGGAAGTTGACGTCGTTTCTGTAACACTTGAAAAGGTTTTTAATAGATTCGCAGTCGTAGAACGAATTAGATTTGGATCAAGATGTTTGTTGGATGAAGATGCATAGGAATTCGGTAGTCCATATGAATTATTTTTGCATTTAATACTTGATGAGGAGGTAACGCCACTCAGAGGTGTGTTAGCATCAAACGGTAAAGGGGAACAAAAGGGCATTCTATCAGAGAGTTTGATCTGCAGATGACCACGATGGCTGTTGTTTTGGAGACTCTTACGCTTCATTATTGACCTCCTTCTTTGACGTGCTGAAGCATAAATTTGTTTGGGAGAAATTGTATCAGTAGAAATGCATGAGAAGCTGGGGGAAGATGCAGGTGTTGGGGTTGTGCAATGGTTAAAACCAACACTCCTTCTCCTTTGTTGGGAATTAAGCATTAGGCACTCTGTTCGTGCAGAAACATCTCCATGGCCATTGACAAAAACAGAACTGATATCAGACAGTGGCTGTCTTGTATGATGTCTGCTTACATAACTTGAATTATTTAGGACATGGTTGGGCTCAGTTGAATTTTCATTAACTCTATTCTTATGATATCTTCTTTCATCAAGAACATGCTTCCTCTTTTGTCTTGCAAGTGATGCAGAGTATTTCCTATCTACAAAATGGTTGTTCATAGTTGAAAGAGAATATGGTTGATAACTTACAACTCTTCAAAAGTATAACATAATGAATGTAAGAGTAACAAACCTATATGGAATTGTTTGGTTTTGCAGTTCATAACATTTGTATTATAATTTTTAAGTGTACTCAGATACTCTATTTGTACATTGGATATGAGATAAGGAACATTATATGCTACCAAAGCTTAACAATTATGGGTAGATGTACAAAAATTTAATGTCACATGAATACCATATGTTGGCCAGACTTTAAACAATTATTAGAACACCAAATATTATAATATGACATTAAATACTGTTATGTTGGAAACACAAAATTGTCATTGGAAACCAAAGGTTATTCCTATTGTATTCTATACCATATTCATTATTTATTTTTTTGTAACATGTAACCATGGTTTGATGTAAATGGGAAAAATTAAAAGTACTTCCAAAAATATACATTTTCCAAGGGATATAAAATGGAATGATCAGAAACTGTTTGTATTCTACATGTCATGTATAGTGCCTTTTGAAACCAATGCTTGCTTGCTTGGCCAACAAAAGATATTTTCTAACGTCTGTTTTACTCCATCTCCATGTCTCTTCGGTTTTCCATTACAAACAACATTCCAAGAAGACGGTACACCGTAAAAAGAGTTTAGCTCCAGACAGCGCCGACCAACCTATACGATGAACAAAGAGGATCTACGTTGGTGTTCTCGCGGGTAAGTTCTTCCGTTTTGACACACATGTTTCTAAACTTGCAATGAGGTCATTTAGGGTTTATACAAAGATGTCTGTGTGCATGATGGGCATGGATGAATTTATATGCAGGGGATTCGTAGGTAGCAGTGTTTCAACCACGACTCGTAATCTTAAATGGAAAATCTGGCTATCCAAAAGGTTTGGAAGCAATCTGAGGATAAGTGGGACATAGCAGAAGAATGGAGAAAGTTGCATGCAGAGGCTAAGAGGAGGAAAGAGGAAGCTGAAAGTTCTTTAAGGTAAAACAGTAGTCTGGATAGTGATAAAAACTAAAAACCGAATGCATGATGTTTGTTGATTTTTTGATTAAGCAGCAGGAGTTGCCAAAAAATTACACGTGCTGAACTTATGGACAAATACTATGAGTATGTCGAAAGAGAGGAATCGTACGAACTCAGAACAGGAAAGGTGAGAAGCTGTCTATCATGGGAAAAGTACTTTGAAATAGCCAGAGAGGAGGGATGGCTTACTGACATATCAGACGATGAGCCTGAACAGAATTCCACTGATGAAGCAATGGAATCAGCGGGCGATGTGTTGGACAGGCAAGGGCTTTTAGGTTACATATATACATTTGAATATTTGACTTTGCAAATTAGTAGTTGAAATAATCGTGTTTGTTAATGCAGCGAGGAGAACAACACTACTGATGCTTCTGATGATGTTCAACCTCCTGCCATGCAAGAGAAACTTGTTTGCAGATGGCAGAAAGTTGTTAAGAGCAGCAGCCAGATAAAAAATCAAGTTCTTGTAAGCTATTGAATTGTTTGCTGTTACAGTTCGTAAGGATGCATAACATTGAATGAATAGTAATAGCTAATAAAGTTTTAATGTTGCAGCACTTTCCAGCAGCAGTCATCAAGGAAATCTTCATGGAACCAAGATCATATATTGATCTTCATGACACAGACTCGGGTATTACGTACCAATGTGTTTTCAAATCCAGGGAGAACATGACGGAGAAGTTTCTGTCAAGGGGATGGTTAAAATTTGCAAAGGAGAAAGAGCTGTCGAAAGGTGACGTTCTCTTATTCAGTGTAGAGCATCCTCCTGTGGAACGTATATTGGTCAAAGTTGAGAGAGGGCAGCATTGAAAGGAGTTGTTGATTGGATTACATGGGAAGCATCATGGCAAAAAGGAGGGATTATTTTTGTATGGGCGGAAATGCATAACTATTTGTTTTGAAAATCTATTTGATGCCCATTTGTCTTTGTTATTAATTTTGTTATATGATATTGTTGAGCTACGGCTCAGTACAATTTGCTTATGATATGTTAAATGGAATGATATGAAATTAGTTCGATATATTGCGTTGATAACATAATTGCATATCGTTTCCGGTATTATCCGTTAACAATTTATACTAATCAAGTGTCATGGATTTCTGCCATGCATAATCTGTTATTCAAGTTGGATTTTTATATATTAATGTACAGTATGCTTATATTCTACCGTGAATTATGCATAAAGTATGCAAAACAAAATAACATATTTTCTAATGTCAGTAATGCATTGTAGTGAGAAGATAATGTTTTCATACTTTAACATTGTTAATTATATAATGTCATTAATAATCACTATCAAAATTATGTAGTATTAGTTATGATTTGGTGGTAGCAACAAAGAGAAATGGGATATGATAGCTTCTTTGTGCTCTAACATTCTTGCCAATACATTATCCTCATTCTGTTCGGGATTGTAATCTCTAATAAAAAAGATAGCTCCATGAGCAAAAGCCACTGTCATAATAAATCCTGCAATGTATTGATGATGAGTATATAACGCAGCTTGAGTAGTAAAGTCTTGTGCTATAAACGCATAAGCAGGTAAAGAGTGTTTTAGTAGGGATAACAGAAAAATAGTGAAACATAACCCACATATGCCATTAACATTAACTGATGCTATTATATTCAAAATCTGTGTATGCATATACAGGTTCAAAAACTATTGGTTACATGTTGTTAAGAAGACGCCACAGTCAAATATTTTGGAAAACCTCCTTGTAAATGATGTTTGTTGTAGGCCAAGGAGATTGGGAAGGGGACATATTCATTCTTGGAACATCATATTGCTTTTTGTACTGTAAATTATGCATAGTTTTTTGCAGCTTAAATGACCAAAATCATATCAGTCTTTCATATACAATGTCAAAAGGATCAAACAAAAAGCAAGAATGACAAATCAAATCCTCATAAACCAGAATATTAAACAAAATAAGGAATTACCAACATCATATTGCTTTTTGTACTGTAAATTATGCATAGTTTTTTGCAGCTTAAATGACTAAAATCATATCAGTATTTCATATACAATGTCAAAAGGATCAAACAAAAAGCAAGAATGACAAATCAAATCCTCATAAACCAGAATAAACAAAATGTAAACCAGAAATATTTCATTACATCAATCAAAATTAGGTGTGCAATGTTGTCCAAAACAACATAAAGTAATAATAAATCATCGACGATAATTGACTGCATCATTTCTCCAGCTTGATGTCCCTTATTATCTTGGTGGACGATAGTTGGGCACTGTCGAGTTCTTCAACTGTCTCAGGAATAGATCTTTTTGACGGTGTAAGTGCAGAGTTGGAAACTGAAGGGTCATAATCTGCAGTGATTGATATATGATCCTGCCATTAAAGAGTTATTACAAAATCAGTAGCATAAAAATGGAAGAAAGACATTGTTTAATAGGCTAATTTGTTAATGTTGAAAGCTAAAAAAAGACGCACTGAAACTGTTTGTGGATCAGCATGAGACTGTTTTTCCGAGGTGCTGATGGTCAGAGTACACTGCAAGTTAAAAAATGCAAGAAATAAACGTTAGACAATTGTTCCAAATGTGATGGCAAGAGTAATAGGTCATTCCTATTTAAAACATACCGATGCTGTATGCATATCATCCCGAGTGTCATCCGTTGAGACGACAATCTTAGAAGTGTGCTGCAAGTTTTAAACAATTATTAAAAAAAATCCAATGCACATGATACTGGTTTTTGACACGTTTTACACTTAACTTCCACCAGTGGAGGTTACCTTATAAATCTGCTAAAAATATTTTTTGTCAGTTTTTGCACTGATCTTCCACCAGTGGAAGTTACCTTTAAATTTGTCTTACACCTAGATTACACTACACTTCCACCAGTGGAAGTTGTATTGAAAAATTGGTTTTTTGGTTTTTGACACGTTTTACACTTAACTTCCACCAGTGGAGGTTACCTTAAAAATCAGCTAAAAATATTTTTTGTCAGTTTTTGCACTGATCTTCCACCAGTGGAAGTTACCTTTAAATTTGTCTTACACCTAGATTACACTATACTTCCACCAGTGGAAGTTGTATTGAAAAATTGGTTTTCTGGTTTTTGACACGTTTTACACTTAACTTCCACCAGTGGAGGTTACCTTAAAAATCTGCTAAAACCTGGTTTTATCAGTTTTTACACTTAACTTCCACCAGTGGAGGTTACCTTAATGCACATGATACTGTTTTTAACAACAGTAAAACATTAGTACAGCAGTACCTCTACCTCTTCACATTTAAACATCTCCTTTATTTTGGTACGTAGCACTTCGTCTGCCTTAAATCCGATTACAGAAAGACTGGCCTTGTTTGGTTGAAACACTGCTCTTATAGCCAACTCCTTCTTCAGCATCACATCAAGTTCATAAGGGAATTCAAGGGGATCAAAATCTCCAGTCTAAATGATTAAAACAATATATGTTAGTTACGTGGAAATTATCTATCTTACATATTAGACAAATGGAAAATACCTCCATCAAATCCAACTTCATCTGAAGGGCGGACTTCCCAATCAACTTTACACAATCTACATCCCAAAATACGAACTTGTATTTTAACTTTCCATCGGAGGCAAGCACTTCAAGCTTAAACCTGTACCATGAAAGGTAAAAATAAGAAATTGTCAGTAATGAAGCGCTTGGTTATATGATGATAATCATTGATATGCAATACTTAGAAGTTACCTTGGGACTGGCTCAGAACTGATGTGTTTGGAATAACACATGAATTTTCCATCCTTCAAAGTCACACTTTTGGTACATTCACTACATCCATCATAATACCATCCTGACTGCCCACATTCAAACTTCTCCAGAGTTGCAACAGTCACACATGTAGTTTCCTGAAACAGAAAGATGGGATTATGTCTCAAAAAATGGATTAGAACCCAATCTGTGTAATTCCTCAATCTAAGACAGTCATGTATTAAAGAGCAACGTACTGTCTGCAGATATGCAATATCAGACAGACTCAACACTTCAGCTTTCCATACAAATTTGTCCAAATCAGAAAAAACAGAGGTATTTGTGGTTTCCATTTTCATGCTTGAGGATGAGAGCATCGGCAGATCATCTTTAAGTCTGATGATCATAGATCAGAATGAAAACAGGCTGTTAGAAATCATAGGTTGCTAATTCATAACTTCAGAATAAAATCACTTACTTCTCTTTAAGGTTTTTAACCTCCTCAATAGACAAATCATTGATGACCAGTTTTGTGTCGTTCCAAGCATTTGATACATTTAAAGGATAATTTCCTGAAAATTGAGATATTTATAAATGACAACACTTAAAGTTGGATATAATAATTGGATGTAATAAGAAATAGTCACATAACAAACCTTGAGGTTCCTTGATCCTTGCATTCATAAGTAGGAGAACAATACTACCATCAGCCTTATGAGTCGTATAATACTCATTCAGTTGCACAGCTAATTTACCCCAAAGAGTACATTGCACATGATGTTTGCTGATTCACAGGAATTTCAAAACAAACAACATGAACATGTTAAACTTTTATATTTGTCAGCATCAATGTTAACAAACAAAATGAAACACCTACCTCAGATCAGTTAATGAAAACACAACCTTGCTTTTGTTGTTATCAGGAATTATCTGGGCTTGGGATATTTCAGTAACCCCACCAATTATATCTGCACAAAAGTTCACCACAGACAGTTATGGATAACAGAAAAGTAACAATACAATGCGTTCTATTATAACAGTAAAAAGGTAACTCACCATATAACAAATTCGTTCTGTATTTACCCTCAATAATAGCATTTATTCCAATTAACTTGAGATGGTTCAGAGGTATCTCAGAAAGTTGGACCTTCTTGACGGAAGTTGAACCACAGAAAATCAATTTGAACTTATGATCAGTGGATTTGAAGGAGAAATCATTGCTGGAAACTTTGAAATTCTGCATTACGTAGGAACAACCAACTTCAAGCTGTGTTTTGAATTTTGATACCAAATAAGATGGCACAATGGCTGGAAAAAAATCCAACTGTCAAAATACAAACCTGCATTATGTAGGAACAACCAACTTCAACCCGTGTTTTGAATTTTGATACCAAATAAGATGGCACAATGGCTTGAATTAAATCCAACTGTGAAAATACAAACATCTTGAAATCAGTATCATATAACAGTACAGTTACAACAAAATCAGAATGCCAAAGCAGAAAAGTTTAGATTGTATTATACCTTTGAATCAAACAGAATAAGCTCTAAGTGCTCTCTATTCTCAGAACTGGTAACAGACCACATATGCTTACATCTAACAGCAACCTTCCACAAATCCTTCGAATCGTCAATGCTACTGATATACTCGATTGGGCGCGCCATCCTCACGCAGGAATTCGTAATAGCGCAGAGACAGCAAGGTGTTAAGCAATGGAAAACGACTCCTCACGTCTGCAGCAATGAAGAAAGACTGAAAAACTGTTGAGGTTCCATTTGAATTTGAAAACTGATTAAGAGAGGCATAATGGTTTGGCATGGGGAAGAGGAAGAGAGACATATTGAATTGCAACGAATTATGGTTTGGCATGGGGAAGAGAAAGAGAGGCATAATGGCATGGATTTATTTGGAAGAAAAAAATTGAAAATGTGGTGAAAAATTGTGGGAGTGCCACATCAGATTCAAATGAATGTGGTGCAAGATATTTTTGAGTTTCCTAATTTACCCCAATACAATAGACCAAGAAAGCATTTTATCAGCTTTGGTGTTTTGGTAAAATCCAGGGACATTGATTTTTATAGATAGATACTAGTCGATAACCCGTGCTGTCACACGGGGCCGGTCGAGAATTCATAAAACGTGGAACTAATGTTGTCATGTAACAGCAAATTCGTTTTTATGTAATTCAATAAAAGTTCATCTAATTCGGCCAAATTTAGTGTATCAAACTTATTTGACAACATTAAAAAATGTAAACTGAAATCATGATTGTGTAACAAAATAAGAAACTGTGATGACTCTTCAAAATAAGAAACTATCACGAGTCTTCAGATACAACGCAACCAGCTTGGAAACGATGTTTTCAACTTTTTGACCTGCACAATAAATTATGCAAAAATTAGACAGCATTTACGGAAACAATTTATATTAAAGAAAATATTTGTTATTATGTACTTACCGATCAACAAAGAGATTGGAAAACTTCTTTGTATACAACATTTGTAGTGATAGATGTTGATACATTCATACTATCATGTATTAAGATCTTTAGACCACTTTTGCTTGTAACTCTTGAAATGGCTACATACAACTGGCCATGACTGAATACAGGAGTAGGCAAATACAATCCAACTGTATCAAGTGATTGGCCTTGAGACTTATTAATTGTCATTGCGTACGACACAATAATTGGGAACTGTCTCCTAATCAACTTAAATGGCCACGGTGACTCGGAAGGTGACATAGACATTCGAGGGATGTAAAAGATGTTACCAACATTCTTACCATACATGATCTTTGCCTCAATAACGTGATTTGCCAACCTTGTAACAATTAGTCTAGTTCCGTTACACAAACCATCGTTTTGGTCCAAATTCCTCATAAGCATTATTGGTGTACCAACCTTTAATCTGAGTTTGTGATTTGGGACACCTGAAGTCCTAAGCTTGCTAAGAAATTCTGGAGTAAGACATTCATAGGCTTCGGTGTAACTTGAATCAGTTCTATCAATCGAATCAAAACTCAAATACTCTTTGTCCTCACCTAAGAAATGGGAAAATGCGAATCAATCCATAATGTTTTTTCAAGAATAAGTTAATAACGAAACATCTACACGAAAATAAACATCAAAAGAAAAAATAGTTTACCCAGTATCATGTCTAACACGTAATGATTAATTTTATCAACAACTTCAATGGTTGAAGCAAGTATTGCTTTTCCTTGTAGAAATTCTACATTTTGAAAGTCGGCAAGCAAATTTGGGTATGTGCTTTCAACTATAGCTCTTATTGGATCCTCAAAATTGGAAATTAACAAATCCGGAGGAATTTCTATATCAGCTAATCCATCGTTAGGTTCACATATTTTACCGTCGCCAACATTTAATATCCATTTAGAGAATTCTGCAAGTTCATCAGAAGTTGTACCGTCCCTCCCATTCTTTAGTCTCATGTTTTTGGTTAGTGTTAAGACTTGGCAATAGTCCCACACATAAGAAGAACAAATGGAAGCATGAACAATATCAGAACGGCCTGCTCTTGGAACAACTGGAAGTATTTGTCGAAAATCTCCTCCAAATATAACTACCTTGCCACCAAAAATTGTATTTGCAAAACCCTTATCGCTCATGACATCCTTAAGGGTCTTATCCAAGGCCTCAAAACAATTATTATGAGCCATGGGTGCTTCGTCCCATATTATGACATCAGTAGCTTCGAATAATTTTGAATGCTCAGAGTCTTTGTCAACATTGCAAGTAGAGTTGTCAAGCGTTGGAATGGGAATTTTGAACTTCGAATGGGCTGTTCTACCACCTGGAAATAATAAGGAAGCTATGCCACTTGAAGCAACAGCCAGAACAATTTTTTTATCTAAACGAAGTGCACTTGATAATGTCCTCCACATAAACGTTTTACCGGTTCCGCCGTATCCATGTAAAAAAACACCCCTCCGTTTTGTTTCTTGACGGCGTCCATTATGGTTTCAAAGATTTCATGTTGCTCATCTTGACGTTCAAATGAAAAGAATCAATACAACAGTAGTTTAATGAAAACATCGATGATTTGAATAATGAGGAAATACCTGTTAGAGATGTAAATAGATTCTGGAAGTTTTGTCGCTCTATATCAGCATCGTAATCACGTTCATCAAAAATCAGTCTATTGCCGACATGTCGCGTTATATACAAATCTGGAAACGGCATATCTTTGAATTCACGCAAGCTTATTCTATTTGATTGCATCATATTCTCAATCTCAATTAATGTGAGGTTTGTCAGTTCTGCAGTTGACAATTGCATGTCTTCCAACACAAATACAAACCAAAATAAAATATAACTATTATGTACAATAGAAATCACAGTGTTGATGAAGATAGACATGCAAAAGGATCGTTAACCTTAAAATGGCAGTATCATGGAAAAGTTCAGTATAATGCAAGAGCATCAAACATTTAGGTTCATTAAAAATGTTATGTTTTTGATCAGTAGCTGTGACAAAAGGTGGTTGAAGGTAAAAGATAAATCACAGAATTATTCTGTTCTATGTTGGTGGTGAGTAATATCAGATTGCATTAGATATTTTTATTACTGATGAAATAACAGCATTGAAAGGACTTGCTTACTGGAACTTATGATTCTTTGAAAGGGCAGCATTGAAAGGTGCTGTTGAATGGAAATGATGTGAAGCATTATGGCATAAGAACAGGAAAGTCTGTGTATGGGCAGAACTGTCGAAAAATTTTATGGCAGAACCAGTTTGGTAACAATTGAAATTCTTAAGTTAAGACCTTATCTACATGAGTTGAAATTACATTACGACAATGAGAACCTGTCAAAAGACTTAAGTATGGTTTGAATTGTATGATATGTAACAGATATATGGAAGTGAAAAAGGATTGAAATTATTGCATCCAAAGTAGTTTAAAAGGTATTATAAGAAGAAAAACTCATTATAATAGTTTCGTACGGTTTGTAATTGTATGAAATTTAACAGAAGTATTTAGGTATTTGTTAAGTGTACCTCTTATTCCAGTGACAATTCTCTGTTGATGAAGAATACCGTCAGATAGCAACTTCCAAGTCTGTTGCCAAACATGTCGCGGTCGATTAACAGTACCAGACAACAGCATCGTGACAAATAGCTTCCTCAAAAAATTACCGGAACCCCAATCTTTGGCCTCATTTATGGCTGCAACATATTCTTTGTCGTCGTTAAGAAATCCCATCTCAAAGCATGCATCTCTAAAACTGTCGCGGACTACTCCACCAACCTTTTTTATATCGTCATAGCAAGTCGGTCCCTTGACAATCGTCAACATCATTCTAAGGTAATAGAGCTCACCAGTGCTTGGAGGAACCCAAATTAACCGGCCAATCGTACGACCTCTTTTTCGAGGTCTCCATAAACGGTACCTTTTATCGTAAACGAACTTGGAAAGAAACACAGTGTATGTTAAAGTCTTTGCATCTTCGTATTTTTTGTTTGACTCCATCCAAGCTGTAAACATTGATTCCTTTACAGTTGGTTTTTCAAGAACATTGTCTATGAAATCATAGTCAGTGTAGTAAACCGGATTTTCGCCTTCCAGATGAAAATACAACCTTTCGACAAAAGGAGATCTACCATGGATAGGATATGAAAAAAATCCTCCAACACGCCTCACTCGGGGAAACGTACCTGCAATCAAGGTACTGTTTGATTTCATCAACATCTGTACCAAATGAACTTCCGTCTGATTCGGTCCGAACAACCGCTCCAGTTATTCTATCGTAACCTTTGTTAATATACTTGAATAAGTACTTGACAGAAGTACCTTGGTTACACCATTCCATATTAATGTGCGCCTGATATTTCTTTAGAAGATATGCATTATAAGGAACTACATACCTATTATCAAGAACAATACTTTTTTTCAGAACAGTAATGCCAGTATCCCTTCTCCTATAGACGGGATAGCCATCTTGATCGACAATGGTTTGAGGCTGCCAATTTTTGGGAAAGAATTTAGAGCATTTACCATTTTTCATGCAAGGGGAAGATCTGTTAGCCAACCCACATGGACCATGAATCATGTGTGTCTTTACCAAATGATTTAATTGTTTATCATCCGTTTCTGCCGGTATTTCTGCTGAAATAATGTTGTTGATGTCATCCGGAGTGGGAAACTTGTTCTGGTGATGCATGAAAAGTAAAATGTGTGCATGGGGCAAACCTCTCTTTTGGAACTCAATGGTGTATATATCTGGAAGAAATTAAAATACAGTAAAACATTAATTTAAAATCATTGGTATAGAATAGGGAAGAATTAAGTATTACATATTTAATTTCATGTGGCTCACATGCAACAACTCTGCCCAAGACATGCTTCTTTGTTATATCATACAGTAATTTGTCAAACTTCATTTTAAAAACCCTTGAGATTATATCAGGACGATCTTGAGGTTGTAAATTCATGTTGTTAAGTAACCTCTGAATCTCTGGCCAACATGGATTGCAAGTAAAGGTAATGAATAGATCGGGAAATTCAATTTGACTACAAATTGCCATTCCATCAAAGTATAATTGTTCCATGTATCTGCGACTTCCAATGTATGTTGACGGCAACACCACTCTTTTGCCTTTGTGGGCTCCTTCATTTGAAGATTGTTGGTGTACTCCTGACAAATTGGAGTATTTGGATACTCGTAATTTTTTTTGATGCTTACGTATGTAATTGAGTCGCTGTGACTCCATCATAGTGAATCCATCAACCAAAAATTGCTGAAAGAATCTCCTTGACTTGAGCAGTGTGTGAGCTTCACGTTGTCTGGTCTGAATGCGAAAGGCCAACCATTCTCTAATAGTAAGTTTGTTCATCTTTCCTTTTTTTTTTGGAAACTGTCTCTCTGTGTAGAACACCAAGTCTAAATCCATCTTCCCCGTACGGAAACAGAAGTGGATATTGTAATGCAAGATAGCTCGGATGAAACTCACTTATTCGTTTTAGTCTACCGCTTTGTCTTTCAAGGATAATATCCCTTTTTGAGCCTGTATCAACATCACCAACAATGAGGGCTGCAACCTCAGACATGGTGTGTTGGTTGTAAATTCGTCCGTCCTTTAATCTATCAGATATTAACTTCAACTTAAGGTCAGGTACAGGACAATCCTTTAGTCTAGCTGATGCCATTCTAAAAGATTTAGCATGTGTGTTGAATTCGTCAAGCATGTTCTGTATTCGGCTAACAGTTTCTTCAATAATATTATGGTTGTTGCTGCATTAAAAAATTAGACACATGTCATGCACGATAATAACAAAGGTAATATAAAGTAGGCATCTCAGTTGGCTTAAGAAACATAACCATATTCCTTGCATCCTATGATGAATCTCATTGTCAGTGTCGTATATATAAAGCTGAGCGAATTTCGGTTTTTCGCCATGCACAGGCATCATGCTACCAATTCTATGGCAAGCCTGCCCTTGAATTCTCATGTTAGGTGGTCCATTTCCATTATTGAATCTATTGTCAATTTTCATTCCAGAAGACGTAAATGCAAACATTATGTTGTACAGTCTGCAATTCTGCTGATAATTTCTACATAGTACATTGTTTTCATTCGACAGAAGATGTTTAAGAAACAGTGGTGGTGTTCTCAGAAGTGGCAACACAACTTTACCCTTTCCACAACATAATTGGAACTTAGGCACTGCACTATGTTTTCTCTTGACAACCTTCTCCTGATACCACATTTGTGCTCCACACTGAGTGCATTCAATGGAAGGATCACCAATATCTGAATATCCTGTATTTATCAGATAGAACGAAACATCATATATCTTATACACATCAGTATATTCATAGACACCAAACTGCATGACAGTGAATTTAAGTTATGGTTTGCTATTAATAATAATTCCAGCAATACATACCAGCATTTGTGCAATCAATTGTTGGGACATTTGCAGAATGATCTTCGTTGTTGTCCAGACTTGAACTTGTATCATAATCCGGATCTTCATTTATGAATTCACACGAACTATCGGTTAAAGATTCATCGGATGAATAGTCTGCAACTGATTGTTGAACTGGGTTCACTGAGTCAGCACTTCTGAACAGATTGGTATTAAGGGTAGTTGACGTCGTTTCTGTAACACTTGAAAAGGTTTTTAATAGATTCGCAGTCGTTGAACGAATTAGATTTGGATCAAGATGTTTGTTGGATGAAGATGCATAGGAAGTCGGTAGTCCATATGAATTATTTTTGCATTTAATACTTGATGAGGAGGTAACGCCACTCAGAGGTGTGTTAGCATCAAACGGTAAAGGGGAACAAAAGGGCATTCTATCAGCGAGTTTGATCTGCAGATGACCACGATGGCTGTTGTTTTGGGGACTCTTACGCTTCATTATTGACCTCCTTCTTTGACGTGCTGAAGCAGAAATTTGTTTGGGAGAAATTGTATCAGTAGAAATGCATGAGAAGCTGGGGGAAGATGCAGGTGTTGGGGTTGTTCACTGGTTAAAACCAACACTCCTTCTCCTTTGTTGGGAATTAAGCATTATGCACTCTGTTCGTGCAGAAACATCTCCATGGCCATTGACAAAAACAGAACTGATATCAGACAGTGGCTGTCTTGTATGATGTCTGCTTACATAACTTGAATTATTTAGGTCATGGTTGTGCTCAGTTGAATTTTCATTAACTCTATTCTTCTTAAATCTTCTTTCATCAAGAACATGCTTCCTCTTTTGTCTTGCAAGTGATGTAGAGTATTTCCTATCTACAAAATGGTTGTTCATAGTTGAAAGAGAATATGGTTGATAACTTACAACTCTTCATAAGTATAACATAATGAATGTAAGAGTAACAAACCTATATGGAATTGTTTGGTTTTGCAGTTCATAACATTTGTATTCTAATTTTTAAGTGTACTCAGATACTCTATTTGTACATTGGATATGAGATAGGGTACAGTGCATTGCATCAGTGAAGTTGCTATATAACATTAATTGTGTTTCATCATTACAGTATATGCTACCAAAGCTTAACAATTATGGGTAGAGGTTAAAAAAGTTAATGTCACATCAATACCATATGTTGGCCAAACTTTAAACAATTATTAGAACACCAAATATTATAATATGACATTAAATACTGTTATGTTGGAAACACAAAATTGCCATTGGAAACCAAAGGTTATTCCTATTGTATTCTATACTATCATCATTTTATTTTTGTTTGTAACATGTAACCATGGTTTGATGTAAATGTGTAAAATTAAAAGTACTTCCAAAAATATACATTTTTCAAGGGATATAAAATGGAATGATCAGAAACTGTTTGTATTCTACATGTCATGTATAGTGTCTTATGTAACTAATGCTTGCTTGTTGGGCCAACAAAAGTTATTGTCTAACGTCAGTTTTAATCCATCTCCCTGTCTCTTCGGTTTTCCATCAGAAACAACATTCCAAGAAGACGGTAGACCTTTGAAACAGCGTTTTGCTCCAGACAGCGCCGGCCAACCAATACGATGAAGAAAGAGTATCTACGTTGGTGTTCCCGCGGGTAAGTTCTTCCGTTTTGACACACATGTTTCTAAACTTGCAATGAGATCATTTAGGGTTTATACAAAGATGTCTGTGTGCATGATGGGCATGAATGAATTTATATGCAGGGGATTCGTTGGTAGAAGTCACACAACCACGACTCCTAATCCTAAATGGAAAAATCTGGCTATCCAAAAGGTTTGGAAGCAATCAGAGGATAAGTGGGACAGAGCAGAAGAATGGAGAAAGTTGCATGTAGAGGCTAAGAGGAGGAAAGAGGAAGCTGAAAGTTCTTCAAGGTAAAACAGTATTCTGGAATGAGTGTATTTTCATATTGATAGTGAAAAAAACAAAAAACTGAATGCATGATGTTTGTTGTTTTTTTGATTAAGTAGCAGGAGTTGCATAAATTTTACACGTGCTGAACTTATGGACAAATACTATGAGTATGTCGAAAGAGAGGAATCGTACGAACTGAGAACAAGAAAGGTGAGAAGCTGTCTATCAGTGGAAAAGTACTTTGAAATAGCCAGAGAGGAGGGATGGCTTGTTGACATATCAGACGATGAGCCAGAACAGAATTCCACTGATGAAGCAATGGAATCAGCGGGTGATGTGTTGGACAGGCAAGGGCTTTTAGGTTACATATATACATTTGAATATTTGACTTTGCAAATTAGTAGTTTAAATAATCGTGTTTGTTAATGCAGCGAGGAGAACAACACTACTGATGCTGCTGATGTTGTACAACCTCCTGCCATGCAAGAGAAACTTGTTTGCAGATGGCAGAAAGTTGTTAAGAGCAGCAGCCAGGTAAAAAATCAAGTTCTTGTAAGCTCTTGATCTGTTTGCTGTTACAGTTCGTAAGGATGCATAACATTGAATGAATAGACATAGCTAATAAAGTTTTAATGTTGCAGCACTTTCCAGCAGCAGTCATCAAGGAAATCTTCATGGAACCAAGATCATATATTGATCTTCATGACACAGACTCGGGTATTACGTACCAATGTGTTTTCAAATCCAGGGAGAACATCACCGAGAAGTTTCTGTCAAGGGGCTGGTTTAAATTTGCAAAGGACAAAGAGCTGTCGAAAGGTGATGTTCTCTTATTCAGTGTAGAGCATCCTCCTGTGGAACGTATATTGGTCAAAGTTGAGAGAGGGCAGCATTGAAAGGAGTTATTGATTGGATTACATGGGAAGCATCATGGCAAAAAGGAGGGATTATTTTTGTATGGGCGGAAATGCATAACTATTTGTTTTGAAAATCTATTTGATGCCTATTTGTCTTTGTTATTAGTTTTGTTATTTGATATTGTTGGGCTACGGCTCAATGTACAATCTGCTTATGATTTGTTAAATGGGATGATACGAAATTAGTTCCATATCTTGCGTTGATGAGATAATTGCATATCGTTTCCGGTATTATCCGGTAACAATTTATATTAATCAAGTGTCATGGATTTCTGCTATGCATAATCTGTTATTCATGTATTAGTTTTTTAGATTAATGTACAGTATGCTGATATACTACCGTGTATTATGCATAAAGTATGCAAAACAATATGGATTGTCCAGCATCAAGACATAAAGAGAAACATTTTTTCCTTTCAAAGACACTAAGTTAACAACTCAACAGATTAGATGACAGTGTAATTTAAAGCGCCACTAAATACAACATTAAAGTTATATCAAAGTTCAATTCATAACAAATATACATCCGTCATCAAAAAGAATTTTGAAATGGCAAATTGTGGGATTAAATTTTAATGATTTAGAATTACGGAGAAAAAATATGTAACAATTGTGTAAGGTAAAACAAATCATTAGGTGTGATAATGTTTTTCAAAGTTTTCCAAACATGTAAATGAAAAAAGAAAAGGATGTGGTGATAAGGTAACTCCAAATACTCCGTCATTAGGTGAGATAATGTTTTTCAAAGGTTTCCAAATATGTAAATGAAAAAAGAAAAGGATGTTGTGTGGGGTAACCAAAAACACTCCGTTGCATACACAGTTGGCCACTGATTTTCCAAAAGAAAACAAAATAAATTTATTATATTAAACAAAATAAGGAATTACCAACATCATATTGCTTTTTGCAGTGTAAATTATACATAGTTTTTTGCAGCTTAAATGACTAAAATCATATCATTCTTTCATATACAATGTCAAAAGGATTAAACAAAAAGAAATAATGGCAAATCAAATCCTCATAAACCAGAATAAACAAAATGTAAACCAGAAATATTTCATTACATCAATCAAAATAAGGTGTGCAATGTTGTCCAAAACAGCTTAACGTAAAAATAAATCGTCGACGATAATTGAATGCATCATTTCTCCAGCTTGATGTCCCTTATTATCTTGGTGGACGATAGTTGGGCACTGTCGAGTTCTTCAACTGTCTCAGGAATAGATCTTTTTGACGGTGTAAGTGCAGAGTTGGCAACTGAAGGGTCATAATCTGCAGTGATTGATAACGGATCCTGCCATTAAAGAGTCATTACAAAATCAGTAGCATAAAAAAGGAAGTAAGACATTGTTTAATAGGCTAATTTGTTAATGTTGAAAACTAAAAAAAGACGCACTAAAACTGTTTGTGGATCATCATGAGACTGTTTTTCCGAGGTGGTGATGGTCGGAGTACACTGCAAGTTAAAAAACGCAAGAAATAAACGTTAGACAATTGTTCAAAATGTGATGGCAAGAGTAATAGTTCGTTCCTATTTAAAACATACCGATGATGTATGCATATCATCCCGAGTCTCATCTGTTGAGACGACAATCTTTGAAGTGTGCTGCAAGTTTTAAACAATTGTTAAAAAAATCCAATGCACATGATACTGATTTTAACAACAGTAAAACATGAGTACAACAGTACCTCTTCACATTTAAACCTCTCCTTTATTTTGGTACGTAGCACTTCATCTGCCTTAAATCCGATTACAGAAAGACTGGCCTTGTTTGGTTGAAACACTGCTCTTATAGCCAACTCCTTCTTCAGCATCACATCAAGTTCATAAGGGAATTCAAGGGGATCAAAATCTCCAGTCTAAATGATTAAAACAATATATGTTATTTATGTGGTAATTATCTAACTTACATATTAGCCAAATGGAAAATACCTCCATCAAATCCAACTTCATCTGAAGGGCGGACTTCCCAATCAACTTTACACAATCTACATCCCAAAATACGAACTTGTATTTTAACTTTCCATCGGAGGCAAGCACTTCAAGCTTAAATCTGTACCATGAGTGATCAAAATAAGAAATTGTCAGTAATGAAGCGTTTGGTTATATGATGATAATCATTTATATGCAATACTTAGAAGTTACCTTGGGACTGGCTCAGAACTGATGTGTTTGGAATAACACATGAATTTTCCATCCTTCAAAGTCACACTTTTGGTACATTCACTACATCCATCATAATACCATCCTGACTGCCCACATTCAAACTTCTCCAGAGTCGCAAAAGTCACACATGTAGTTTCCTGAAACAGAAAGATGGGATGATGTCTCAAAAAATGGATTAGAACCCAGACTGTGTAATTCCTCAATCTAAGACAGTCATGTATTAAAGAGCAACTTACAGTCTGCAGATATGCAATATCAGACATACTCAACACTTCAGCTTTCCATACAAATTTGTCCAAATCAGAAAAAACAGAGGTATTTGTGGTTTCCATTTGCATGCTCGAGGATGAGAGCGTCGGCAGATCATCTTTAAGTCTGATGTACATAGATCAGAATGAAAACAGGCTGTTAGTAATCATAGGTTGCTAATTCATAACTTCATAAGAAAATCACTTACTTCTCTTTAAGGTTTTTAACCTCCTCAATAGACAAATCATTGATGACCAGTTTTGTGCCGTTCCAAGCATTTGATACATTTAAAGGATAATTTCCTGAAAATTGAGATATTTATAAATGACAACACTTAAAGTTGGATATAATAATTGGATATAATAAGAAATAGTCACATAGCATACCTTGAGGTTCCTTGATCCTTGCATTCATAAGTAGGAGAACAATACTACCATCAGCCTTATGAGTCGTATAATACTCATTCAGTTGCACAGCTAATTTACCCCAAAGAGTACATTGCACATGATGTTTGCTGATTGACAGGAATTACAAAACAAACAACATGAACATGTTAGACTTTTATATTTATCAGCATCAATGTTAACAAACAAAATGAAACACCTACCTCAGATCAGTTAATGAAAACACAACCTTGCTTTTGTTGTTATCAGGAATTATCTGGGCTTGGGATATTTCAGTAACCCCACCAATTATATCTGCACAAAAGTTCACCACAGACAGTTATGTATAACGGAGAAGTCACAATACAATGCGTTCTATTATAACAGTAAAAATGTAACTCACCATATAACAAATTCGTTCTGTATTTACCCTCAATAATAGCATTTATTCCAATTAACTTGAGGTGGTTCAGAGGTATGTCAGCAAGTTGGACCTTTTTGACGGAAGTTGAACCACAGAAAATCAATTTGAACTTATGATCAGTGGATTTGAAGGAGAAATCATTGCTGGAAACTTTGAAATTCTGCATTATGTAGGAACAACCAAGTTCAAGTTGTGTTTTGAATTTTGATACCAAATAAGATGACACAATGGCTTGAATCAAATCCAACTATGAAAATACAAACATCTTGAAATCAGTATCATATACCAGTACTGTTACAACTAAATCAGAATGGCAAAGCAGAAACGTTTAGATTGTATTATACCTTTGAATCAAACAGAATAAGCTCTAAGTGCTCTCTATTCTGAGAACTGGTAACAGACCACAGATGCTTACATCTAACAACAACCTTCCACAAATCCTTCGAATCGTCAATGCTACTGATATACTCGATTGGGCGCGCCATCATCACGCAGCGATTCATAACAGCGCAGAGAGCCTTGCGTGAATGAAAACGAAAGGGACGTCTATAGCAATGGCTTGCGTGAATGAAAACGACTGGAAGGTGTTAAGCAATGGAGGTTATACATAAGTACACATTGGGGAAGGATTGAAGGAAGAGTGAAAAACTTTTGGTGTTCCATTTGAATTTGAATTCTGATTAAGAGAGGCATAATGGTTTGGCATGGGGAAGAGGAAGAGAGGCACAATGAATGGCAAGGAATAATGAATTGGTATTCCCCATGGTTGGGTTTCTCATGCTGCCTGCACAATAAATTGAATTGGTTCTTTATTTTAAAAAACAGTATAATATGTGGGATTTATTTGGAAAAAAAATTTGAAAATGTGGTGAAAAATTGTGGGAGTGCCACATCAGATTCAAATCAATGTGGTGCAAGATATTTTGGAGTTTCCAATTTTACCCCAATACAATAGACTAACAATGGATTTTTTCAGCTGTGGTGTTGTGGTAATTTCCAGGGACTATATTTTTATAGATTTATAATAGAATAGACTTCTCTATATATTAAAAGAAAAATACTTCGACAACTTCAAAGCACATCATAGGTAATATATAAGGCATTTAAATGACATTAAAGTGAAACAAATCCATTTTAACAAATAAATAATTAATGACCCTAATATTTTTTTAAACGTGATTTTCATTAGAACATATACAAGCTTTATTAGTGAAGCTTTATTAGTGAGTTAATGAAGAATTTGTGCTAGTTGGAGAAGATGGAATGAAAAAAATAAGAGGAATAAGAGAGTAAAATAATGTGAGAAGAAAAATATGTAACAAATAACATTAACTAAAATGTTACAATTTCAAGGATATTTATACAAGTCAGCAAAACTGTTGGAAAACAAAATAACTTAAAAAATAAATTAAAAAACCCAAACATCCGTTCGTAATCAGTTACGCCAAACAATGTAACTGATTACGCCTGCGATAAACATAATAACATAACTGAAACTGTCTTGTGTAACCGGTTACGCCTTTTCACGTAATTGGTTACGCCCACGAAATAACCAGTCCATGTATTTCAGAGGTGCTTATTTTTTAAGTTGTTTCCGTCAATATGCTCCCAGAAGCTTATACAATGCATTTGAATTACTATGTACATCCAATACACCACCTTAATTCAAATGCTCTAAGTTTTACATGTCAAAGTTCATCTTCAACTTCTTGAACATATCATTTGTGACTCCATTTATCAATAAATTTGCAACTTGTTATTCGCTTCAATAGTATCTCAACCTCAACTTGCCTTCACTCACCAAATCCTTCAAGTAATGAAATATCATCTCAATATGCTTGCTCCTCTCATGTGCAATTGGATTATTAGTAAGACTAATGGTTGAAACATTATTAACCAATAATGTGACAACTTCTCGTACACTACTGCCCAACTCCTCCAACAGATTCATAAGACACACGGCTTGGCACACACATAACGACACATCGATATACTCAACCTTACAAGAAGAGAGTGCAACCATCGGTTCCTTTTTAGGACACCAAGAGATTGATGCTCCTCCGAACATAAAGATATAACCAGCCATAGACTTTAGATCATCTTTATCTCCATAGAAATTGGAATCGGTATAACCGAGCAAATCATAGTTTCTGCTTGTATTTGTTACGGGAAAGAGAATTTCGCTGCTAATAGTTACTTTGACATATCTTAGGATCCTCTTAATTGCAGTCAAGTGAGACACCTTCGGTCTCTCCATAAATCTACTTGGAAGACTGACACTAAACGTCAAATTTGGTTGTGTATTACACAAGTAACATAATGATCCTATCAATCTCCTATATTGAGTATGATTCATGTTCTGCTCCTCTTCACTTTTAAACAGTTGTAACCTTGCTTCAGTTGGTGTATTGACAGCATTTCAATGCTCCATATCACACCTCTTCAATATCTCAAATGCATACTTCCTTTGATGTATCAGCAGTCCCATTTTTGACTTGTGGAACTGTATGCCAAGGAGGTATGTCGTAGTGCATACTTCCTTTAGTGCATGAGCAGTCCCATTTTTGACTTGTGTGTATATATATATATATATATATATATATATATATATATATATATATATATATATATATATATATATATATATATATATATATATATATATATATATATATATATATATATATATATATATATATATATATATATGTGTGTGTGTGTGTGTGTGTGTGTGTGTGTGTGTGTGTGTGTGTGTGTGTGTATATTTGCATGTCAATATGCCCGATGTATTACAGTGGGAGAACTGACTTGGTTTACGTTTTATCGTAAATGTTGCGGATGACAAGAGTCGCCACTGATTTTTCTTTTATCTAATAAGGAAAGAGTGAAAAAGAACAGGAAAGACCTTCGAGAATTTTTCTGAGTTTGGGGGGTAGGTTATGAAAAAGGGAAGGTGTTAGCATCCTTTTCATTTGTAGTTATCTACGGGCTCTTAATCGCTAGCTCACTTTTGAAAATGTTTTGTGTGTTTGATTTGAAAACATTTTGTAAAAATGCCTAAGTGCGGCATACTTTGTAATGATTCTCGTATTAGTTGAGAACGCATACAAAGTATTTGTTTTGAAAATATTTCAGAGAAAAGTGTTTGTGAAAATGTTTTTTGTGTGAGCAAGCGATTAACAGTATTCTATCCTTACTCAAAGATCTTTCGTGTTATTTTCCTCCTCCTTAGATAGTGCTAACCTACCATTAGTTAGTAGGAAGCTCTATCGTTGGATGTGTGAGGGACATACGCAAGTCATCGTACAGTCATCGAAGGCAACTGGTAAGGACGCTTTAGTAATTTATCGTAAGGGACTAGATCGTTTATCGAAGACAGCATTGAAAGGTCATCGAGGGACTACGATCTTTTGTATCGAAGGGACTTTGCTAAAACGTCCATACGTTCGAGGGACATGACTGTGTTAATATGAAGGAAATAAGTGAGGTTACCCTAGAGGTGCGTGTGCGAATAGTGATTCAGTTCAGTTTATTTTATCTTGTATATTAGGGTTATCTAGTGTTTGATTTGTCATACAATTCTATTAAACTAGATAGTTATAGCAAAAATAGTAAAAGCGAAAAATAAATGTCCTACGCTATTACAATGTTTCGGGGAAGGGGGGGTACAAAACCACAAAATTGGGGAAAAATAGCAACCGGATAAAATTCTAATTTAAGCTATTACATTCCTTTAGCAATTACAATAATAAAAATAATAATAAAATATGCGACAGTAATAACATATGCGAAATTATAAAAGGAAAAGAAAAGAGAAAATTTATTTTGATTGTTTGATAAAAAAAGTTTGATGATTAACCTAAAACCTAGTTGATTTCAATCAATAGAAAAAGTTAGGTAATTAAATAAAACCCTAAAATCTAAGTTGACTTTAATTTAATTAAGAAAATAATTAATTAGTAAAAAACTTAAAATTAAATTGAGTTGATTAAATTAAAAATCTAAAATTCTCAAAATTATTTTACATCAAATATATATATATATATATATATATATATATATATATATATATATATATATATATATATATATATATATATATATATATATATATATATATATATATATATATATATATATATATATATATATATATATATATATATATATATATATATATATATATATATATATATATATATATATATATATATATATATAATTTAAAAACAACAAATTTTTATGGTATTTGGATTAATACTTTTTTTTTACTTTTAATTTTTTAATTGTATAAAAAATATAATAACTCGTGTATTCACACAAATTTTAGTATGATTATCCATATGTTCACACGATACTGGTGTCTTACTCGTGAGTTCGCACAGATATTGATGTATTATCTGCGTGCTTGAACGGATATTGGTGTGATATGCACGATATTGTTTTTAAAATGTAATCCAAATGAAATGAAAAAAACACAATTATACCGAAGCAAAATGGTTTATTATCTTAAATTAAAAATAATTTTAAAATAAAATTATTATATACATAAATAATTTAAAACAAATACATTTTTCTCATGTTTGGATTAATATATTATTTTTATTTTTATTTTCTTTAATTATACAAAAAATATATATTAATTTCATGAGTTTATACATATTTTGATATAATTATCCGTGTATTCATATGATACTGGTGTGTTATCCGTGCATTCGCATGAATACTAATATAGTATGTATGCTTTTATTTTCAAAATTTAATTAAAAATATAATATATTTTTCTCGTATTTCAATAATAAAGTTATTTTTTGAATTTTTTTTGGAATAATCATGTATTAAAAAAAATCGCAAATAATCATGTTTCGGAAAAAATTACGCAAATAACCATGTTTGAGATGACTCCTCAAAGAAGGAGCCATCCCACTTGGCGCCAACACCTACTTTTTAAGGGGAGGCGCCATCTCACTTGGCGCCTACACCTACTTTTTAAGGGGAGGCGCCATCTCACTTGGCGCCTAGGTGCTTAGGGCTTGCCCTAAGCCAAGTGAGATGGTGCCTTAGTGCATGTTTAGGATAATTTTCGCGTTTTTTTTTCTTCAATACGGTGCATTACGTATTCAATATAGGATCAACAAAATTGACTTTTATTTACAAAATATGATTACACACATAAGTATTACGTAAAAAAACTGATTAATCAGTGGTCCCCCAGAACCCGGTAATGACCCCCGGTTCCGCATCCCCGTCCTCGCCTTTCCCGTGCTGGGTTTCATCGCGTTTCCTACTGTGGCAGGGTTGATGGCCCATCGAAGTCAATGCGTTCCGGATCCATGAAATTAGTCAGATCTCCATATCTAGAAGATCCGCTTTGGTACATCTGGTTACCCATACCCTCAAAGTTTGGTCGTGTTGTCGGTGGGTGGGGTTCCATGGTTGGTCTGTAGCATTGGTCGTCTAAGTACGGGGGGTAGAAAGGAAATGGATCTTGGGGTGTTTGGTATTGAGAATTGTTGTACCCCAAAATTTGCCCTCGCATTTTTCCTCAAAGAAATCACAACTTCAGGCTTTTCCTGATTTTTCAGATTGGCTCAAGAATCGGTCGAACAGACTTTTCTCGTCAGTCAGACAAAATTAGGGTTTTCATTGGTTTTCATGACTCTGGGACAGTTCATACAGTTTGTTTAAGGTTTGGTTGATTTTGGCTCAGTTTTGATCAGGCGAACGTTCTTTGGCATTTAATCAGGAATTAGGGTTTTTGTAGGCACGTTCTCAGAAAGATTTAAATTCTACAGCACTTTTCAAAGTTATGATGAGATATGGATTGAAACATTTGGATTGAGTTCGCACTGTGTGATTAAATCAGTGAAAGGATACATTCAGTTTGAATTTGCAGTGTTTGGTAAAAATCAGTAAAAAGGGGAATGCGTCTGATCAGTTGTTGTGATTAACTGTTGTTTTGCTTTGGATGTTGGAAGCGCCAAGTTTAATTGATCAATGCAGAAGCAATATTTATTTAATTGTTTATTATTCTAAGTTAGATAATTGGAATTCATGTCCATTTATTATAATTTTAGAATTATAAATAATAAAATAAGTAATTGAAAAGGATAAAAAAGAATTAATTGGATAAAAACTTTCTATTTATTTTTAAATTATTCGTGCAATTATTGTTTACAATTTGTTTACAATAATGATTTTACAAGTAATTTAAACCTAAATAAGGCTATCCTATTTTTTTCTAAATCTTCAAATTCTTCATCTTTTGTTGTTCCTCTCCATTTTAATTATTCATCTGCAAAAAAAAAGAAGAAAAGTCAATGGCAGATAAATAAATGAAAGAGACAGATAAAATTAAAGTTCATCATTAAGGGCAACTGATTGGGATCAGTTAGCCCTCTCTGCAAATCACGGGATTTCTCCCGGTTCACAAAGAGGGACGAATATTTATTTGCTAAACTTTGAAAGAATGCACAAGTCAAATTGTCAAACTGCATAGTTCAAATCTCAAACAGCATGATGCAAAGTCCAAATCAAACTACAAAGTCCAAACTAAAAGTCCAAATTCAAACTTTCTGCCAAAAGTACAAAATACTGTCACAAGGCTACCCAAGCTGTCAAAAAGAAGATTTGGAAAGATATCAAAGATACAAAAGTACAAGAATCTGTCAAAAGAAGAGATAAAAAATGCAGAGAAAGCATGTTATGCAAGCAAGCTAATTTTTGCATCATTTCCCAATGCTGCCCTTTCAGAACAAAGTACACACATAAAACATATTTCAATATTTTAAAGTGTACTGGAGAGAGAGAAGAGAGAAGAAGTGTTTAGGCTTACAGGTTTTGCTTTGAGGCTTAAGAAAATATAAAAGAACCTGTCAATAGAACAGTAGAGAGGAGGCAGCCAAACAACAAAAACAAAAGAAAGCCTCCAGCTCAAAACCAATAACCTGTTAGAAACCTCCAACAAAAACCAGTTCACAAAGAACCAGTCAACATTACCAAACATACCTGCCTATCAAAAAAAGGATAAACTCAACAAGCCAAAAGCCTTTTAACCTACAAAACTCACCAAAAGGCCAAGTTTGCAAGCCTGAGCCTCAAAGCCATTAACCTGCTGTCCAAACCTCAGGCCAGAACATAACTTAAAACAAAACCTTCCAAACACACAAGACCGGCCTATGATCAAAAACCTGCATCAAACCTGCATTAAACCTGCTAGCCTCACAACCTGTAAAACACAAACCTCTACAAGACCTGCATAAGCCTTACCAACAAGCATTAAGCCTGTACCACCAGTAAACTCACCCAAGCTCATAACCAGCCTGAAACGTACCAGAAAACCTGCTAAGCCTCACAAAAACCAGTAAAAAGCCACAGGATCACCAACCCTGTATCAACCTGTCAAAAAGCCTTCCAGTCCTCAAACCAACTTAAAGCCACAAAACCTGTACCAGATACCAGCCTAACCATCAGGCCAAAACCTGTAATAGTCAAAACCTGTGGCCTGTAACAAGGCCTTACCTGGCTTCAAACTCAAGGCAACCAAAAGCAAAAGCCATAAACCAAGCATACTCAGGCAACTCAGTGTCAAACACAGGGCCCTCAGAAGAGTCATCACAGGGCAGTAAAAAAAGGGGCAAGCATACAGAGGTGTCAAGGCAACGAGGCAGTTGAAGAAGATAAAGAAGCAAAGCATACAAAGGCATCATACAACAGTCAAGCAAGGCATCAATCTCAGCATACAACAAGTATTCCAAAAGGTAACTCAGAGACGAGTAAAAGAAGCATATTCAAGCGTATAGAAGCATACAACGAGGCAACGAAGAAGAAAGAAGTGAATATCAAAAAGGTTTTCAATATCATCATCAAACCCAAAAGTAAGACACAAGTACCAGGAATCAAAGCCAACACCCATCATCATCGAACCTCCGCCCTCCGGCCATCCTCAGCGCCTCCGGTCCGCCTCGTCTCCACCTCCCAAAAGCCTAAGGTATAAACCCCTTCCCTTCCTTTTTTTCGCTCACAGAAACAACAATAAAACACAAAATCAGATTCAATAATCAAAGAATCATGACATGCAAAGACAGAAATAAAAAAGAACCTTAAAGTGTCCAAAAACGCGTTACCTTTCTTGCCATCTTTAACTGAACAACTGTGAGGAGATGAGGACGGAAGCGGCGCCCAGTAGTCGAAGGTTTGAGGGGATCAATGGCCCTGGATTTTAGAGATGAAGGAAACGAACAAAGTGAAACGATGAACCAACGGTGCTTCTGTGTACACAAACCCTAAGCTAGCCCCAATTGAAAACAATTCTCACAACCCTAAACGAAAACACAAAGACAATTGGGCCTTGCCCACCTCTGAAGCGCATAAGCCCCAAATGAATCACATTAACACCCCCCTCATTTTTTTCTGTTTGGGCCATAAGGCTCCCAAGACCCATTCAAATCAACTTAATCTTTTTAGAATGAAAAATATATTTTATTTTCTTTCTTTTTGTTAATAAATTAACATAACCCTTTTTATATCAAAATTTTCTTTTTATAACATATTTATAGTTTTGTACATAATATAATTTGAAAACATTTTTTTCTTTTTAAGATTAATACTCAATTTGTGCATACTTTACAAAAAAAGATGCAAAACACAATTTAAATCACATATTTAATAAATACATTAAAATAGATTTTTTGACTATACATTTAAACATTAATACAAAATACGCAATATAATTAAAATGTAAAACATTTTTCTTTCTTTTTAAACAAAATACTTTTTTTTTGGTACATAATCAAGACAAAATACATTTTTTTAATATACATAATTTAATTAAGCTTAGAACATTTTTCTTTTCTTTTAGTAAATATACTTTTGTACATATTAAAGAAAAATACAAGATTACAAAAATTAATTAAACAAATATTTTAATTCTCACCATTAGGTTAAACAATTCTTAATAACACATTAAATTCACATCTTAACTTGTAAATAAACGATACACTTACACCTACACAATACATTTCACATTATACGCTTGATACAAATACATTTGCATTGCTCCTATACACATTTGCTTATCTTATACATTGCTATACGTTACATTTACATTTGATCGATTCGATTTGGTTGTAATCTATTGGACACTACATTCCTAAAGTCTCATCCCCATTTGTAAATTTGTACCCCAATTCCCGGATACTATTTGTAATAGCGTAGACTTTAAATTCTTGCAATTTATCGCTTTCCAATTATACCATGGTTAGACCTAGGGCTTGTATGTACATAAAACCAAACGCTAGATAACCTAATACAAGACAAATGCATGAAATCAATACACAATCACACTTGCACCCTCTAGGGTAATCCCACATGTTGCCTTCCAAAATGGGCCATGCTTGCACGTCAAGTTTCTTTGGCAAAACAAATTCAAATGATCATAAGTCCCTCGATGACGCCTTCGAAAGTTGCCTAGATGGAATGATCATAGTCTCTTCAAAGCAAATTGCCAAAGATACTTGGCACCATTGCATTCATGGTCCATACGATGACCCGCGCCTGTCCCGAACAAACTTTCTAAACGCAAGATTGTCCACCAAATTCAATGGTGGAACAAAATTGTTAAAAAGGGTTGAAAACATAGAGAAAACCTTTGAGTATAATAGGGTAGACAAAACTCTTAGTTACTTGAGATCAACTTGCAAAAACACTTGCCTTCTTTTCAAAAACCACATTTCATACACACTTTCAAAACAAACTCTCAAAAACATTTGAAACATCTTTTCGAAAAGATCCACACTTTTGTAAAACACTCAAACACGAGTCGAATACATTGGTTGCCTAAAACAAGGCATCTCTTCAAAAACATTTTCAAAACACACACACACACACCACAATTTCAAAGCAATCGAAAATCAAGGCAAGTGATCTAAAAAACCAAGTAACTAAGAGCCCATGGATAACCATGGATGAAAAGGGTGCTAATACCTTCCCTTTTCATAATATACCCCCCGAACCCACGAAACATCTCAAAAGGTTTTTGTTGTGCTTTTTAAACCTTTCCTTTAGGATAAAATAAAAAGTCGGTGGCGACTCTTGCTCAACTGAACAAGTGCGAATACAAACGCAAAACTCATAGTCAGTTCTCCCATCGTATCACAGAACTGGCGACTCTGCTGGGGATACTGAAACTTAAAAGTGGGGTTACCTTAGGGTTTAGATCACCTTTACTTTCTTGCTTTGATTGACTTGATTGCTTTATCTTTTGGGTTCTTGTTTGGGTTTGTTGTAAATCCTACACCCGGATTTGGGGCACCTTTTTAGGTAAATAGCAAAAAAACTGCGAGGGAACTGTGCGGGGTATACCGACACGGTTGAAGCAGTAAGCTATGTTAGTGTGACATATTTGTGAGTACCGGTAACCCTTGAGTTCAATCAAGGAGAGTACGGGGCCGCTGAGTGATGTCGTGAAGCACTAACGAACTCTTAGAACCTTAATTGACCATCTTAGCCTTTTTAGGGGTAGTGAGATGACCGACTTTGGTGCAGTCCGAAGTTGGTAGATACTCGATACTACACTCATTTGAGGGTTGTTTTCTTGGAATATTTTGGTCGCCAGTAAGTGGCTAAACCGAAACGATGAACACAGAAAACAATCCAATGATATTGAGCTCCTTAGAACCCAGTTTCTATTTTAGGACAGGATGAGCCAACTAACTTCAAGAGGGTACTTACCTAAACCCCATGCAAGCCTAAACCTAAGGACTTGTTTGCTTTGTGTGAATATGTTTGTATGTATATACACTCACTTGCTTTTCGCATACATGTACATAACATCATGACATCATACCATAACATTTTTAATAACCATTTCAAGGATCTCGAAGGTTCTTTTGGTGCAGGGTTACGTTGAACCAGACATCTACCAAGGGGCAAGGGGTTTCTCCTCTAAACAAATGCCATCAAAGATCAAGTACAACAACTTGAATCAGTGGCGATGACCCACTTGACATGGTGAGCTTGATTCTCGTGGAAAGACATCCACCGATACAAAGTTCTCCAATCAAAGATCAAGTGCAACAACTTGAATCAGTGGCTATGACCCACTCGACATGGTGAGCTTGATTCTAGTGGAAAGACATCCGCCGGTGCAAAGTTCTCTAATCCAAGAGCAAAGTTCAACCTCTAACATTTTCTTGTGTTTACCCCAAGAGATCCTTGAAAGCATGCATCCACATATCATGCATTGCATTTTGACAGTTTTTCCTTTTTCAGGTTTCCTTACTCTCCTGCTGTTTATTTCAGTAAGAGATGGCTCTAGAAAGGTCTATCAAAGACATCCAAGACCAGACTGCTCAGCTGCAGGAGATGTTCCTGAACTTGTCTCTGGGGCAAGAAGAAATGAAAGCTCTCCTCACAAAGGGCTTGGAGAATTAAAACAATGCCAGGAGTGATCAGCTTGCGGAGCTGCAGTTTGATCTAGCAACATTGAGGACCCAAGTGATGGGGCAGTTAGTGGGCCAGATGGCTCTCATCCAAGACCTATCTCAAAGACAAGAGGAACTCAGAGTTCTTGTCCGCCAACTGCTTCCAAACAACCAATTGGGGCAAACATCTGAGGTTGAAGAGAAAATCACCGCTCAGCCTCCATCCACTCAAGAAGACAAGGGGAAAGCTCCTTCACTTGCTTCAGGGTCACAAGCCCATCAACAACCTCTCCAGCGTCAACGAGGTAATCAGCGTAAGCAAGAAACGTCGGGAAGACAGTTCACGGAGACTGAAATATCATCATTCTTTATACTGAAGCGCCTGTTGGAGGTCAACCTGCTCACCCTAAGGGATCCTCCTCAGAAGCTCAATACCTCCTCTCCTAACTATCGTCCCGACGCATTTTGTGTTTACCACTCCTACAGCCCGGGACACGACACCAACGACTGTTGGGCCTTGAAGAACAAGATTCAAGATCTGATCGACATTGGTGTGCTGGAATTCATGCCAGACGGCGAGATGAAAATCTTCCGTTAAAGGGTTCTCCACCTGAAGTGACGAAGCTCAAGCTGAAAGACTTTTGCTTCTTTTTGAATTTTCAAAGTTGTAATTTCTTTTGCTGTCAAACAATTCTCTGTTGATGTTAAACTCTATTTTCATTAATGCATTGCATATGTTTGTCTTGAATTCATCCATTCGTTTCACTACTCTTATGCTTTTCTTTATGATATCTGACTCTTGATAAAAAGCTGCAAGCCTTTAGAGGGAGGATGACGAAACAATACCATGATCTTATACAGTATGCTTTTGAACAGACCTTGCTGATGATGTACAGGCATTTCTTTCAATTCCCAAACACTGGATTTATAAGGAAGTTAATCCCTAGTCAACCCCTTCGAGCCAAAGAAGTAGGAGTTTTGTGTTCTAAACAATCAAAACCTTTGATATAAACCCGAGGAAGGGTAGTATCTCAGTTAATTCAAAAGAAAATGCGCATTGAAGTCGCAAACTCTCAGTTCGTAACACAACGAACGACGTCGAAAAAGAAAGCATTTCTTTGGAATCAAAAGACAAGGGTGGTTCCCTATCACATAGGCAGTCAATCTCTCAAAATAGAAAAGCCCACCAAGCCGAAACCTGTAAAGGAAGCTTAAGAAAGCTGGGGCATCCCGCTGACTGTAATCTCGAAAATGGGAACAATCAGGCAAAAGTTTGGGATAACAAATCAAAATCAAAATAGTGAGGTCATTACAAAATCCTCAACAGCATGAAAAATGTTGTAAAAGAAAAAAGGAGATGATGATTGTCTCCCAAATTCAACTGGAGAACCATCGCCCCAAAAGTCGTTCCAAACTCAAAACAGAGTGCGACACACAATTAACTGAGCTTAGGTATGAAGAATATCACGAAGAGCGGGTGGGTACAAATATACTTTGAGCCTTTATCCTTTGTTTCTTAAACTGTGAACCAAGCCACGTTACAACCCTTCAAAAGTCCTAATTGAAGCATGGGTTAGTTCGAAAGCATACTGTTACAAAAGGTATCCTGACTCCTGTAAGGCTTTGCTCTAAATCTTGTGTTGATCTGTCTTATAAAAAGTTTTCTGCTAAAAACGCATTTTTCAAAACTTCGAGACAAACATAAACTTTGCATTGCTTGAATATCATTGTCTGCATTTGGCTTTTTGTTTGACAGTGAAGAAATTCATACAGCGAATGTTCGGAGGAACGAAAACTCTCTCAGTGAGCAAAATCACTTCAAAAGGACGACACTTCCATTAAAAAATCTCCTATCAACAAGGGGCATGACATAGCACCATCCAGTTAACCTGGGGCAGTCCAGTCAAGGTCCAACAGATCTTTCAAAGTCCAGTCAACCTGGGGCAGTCCAGTCAAGGTTTCAACAGATCTTTCAAAATTCAGTTAACCTGGGGCAGTCCAGTCAAGATTTCAAGAAATCTCTCAATTCGCAGATTAATCTGATTCAAGACTCATCATCACTTGGGGCATTCGAATGTCAAAAGTGTTCAATCATTCCTTCACCACCTGTTGGAAATTACAACCGCCAACAGATCAACTATCACTATTTCCATACTCGATTCCTGTATCTAGCCAGGGCACGTCTGAAGAGTTTGAAGATTCGATTCCTGTATCCAGCCAGGGCATATCTGTTGACGACTATTTCCATACTCGATTCTTGTATCTAGCCAGGGCATGTCTGAAGAGTTTGAAGATTCGATTTCTGTATCCAGCCAGGGCATATCTGTTGACGACTATTTCCAGATTCGATTCCTGTATCCAGCCAGGGCATATCTGTTGACGACTATTTCCAGACTCGATTCCTGTATCTAGCCAGGGCACGTCTGAAGAGTTTGAGGATTCGATTCCTGTATCCAGCCAGGGCATATCTGTTGACGACTATTTCCAGATTCGATTCCTGTATCCATCCAGGGCATATCTGTTGACGACTATTTCCAGACTCGATTCCTGTATCTAGCCAGGGCACGTCTGAAGAGTTTGAGGATTCGATTCCTGTATCCAGCCAGGGCATATCTGTCGACAACTATTTCTAGATTCGATTCCTATATCCAGCCAGGGCATATCTGTTGATGACTATTTCCAGACTCGATTCATGTATCTAGCCAAGGCACGTCTGAAGAGTTTGAAGATTCGATTCCTGTATCCAGCCAGGGCATATCTGTTGATGACTATTTCCAGATTCGATTCCTGTATCCAGCCAGGGCATATCTGTTGATGACTATTTCCAGACTCGATTCCTGTATCTAGCCAGGGCACGTCTGAAGAGTTTGAAGATTCGATTCCTGTATCCAGCCAGGGCATATCTATTGATGACTAGTTCCAGATCAACACCTGTAACAAGCCAGGAAGATATCTGTGGACGACTGATTGTGGATCGACACCTGTAACAAGCCAGGAAATTATCTACATCATCACTTGGGGCATTCGAATGTCAAAAGTGTTCAAAAACCCGATGCAGTTTTACACTGACTCATCATCAGGAAATCCTACACAAATCTCCTCAAAACAGGAAGTCCCCAGTAGTTTGGCATACAACCCAAGCTTCTGATTTCCCCAACAGTGGTCCCAAGACTTCTCATTTTTAACAATTGAAGATTCTTGCCCTCCACAGCAACAGCCAAGGAATTATTCTCCCCGGCAGCAGTCAAGATGCTTTCATCTTCAGCCATCCAGGATTCATTTATCCTCAGCAAGATAGCTTATCAGCTTACATGCGCATTCATCACATGAACATTGATGTCACATACATTGCATCATGCATCATAACATTGCATGCAACTAACCCTTTACCTTTTCAGGTAAGATCAATCGACGGACAAAGATCATCTCCTGAGATTTCATCCGGAAATAGTTCAGATGTGACCCAGACACGGCGAAATTCTGATATTTATTCTAGATTCACTCAGATGCAGTTTTACACGGACGCATCATCAGGAAACCCTACACCGGTTCCTCTTCCACTTCAAGACTTCTGAAAACAGTTCACGGGTTCTCCAGTAACGGATGTTAACCTATCGCTTGTTCAGATTCTTCTCAAGACTTCTGAAAACAGTTTATGGATTCTTCCCAACAACGGATGTTAATCTATCACTTGTTCAAATGCAATTTTTGAAAATAGTTTACGGACGCTTCCCAACAACTGATGCTGCTCTATTGCTTATTCAACTTCAAGACTTCTGAAAATAGTTCACGGGTTCTCCAGTAACGGATGTTAACCTATCACTTGTTCAGACTCTTCAAGACTTCTGAAAACAGTTCACGGGTTCTCCAGTAACGGATGTTAACCTATCACTTGTTCAGACTCTTCTCAAACTTCTGAAAACAGTTCATGGGTTCTCCAGTAACGGATGTTAACCTATCACTTGTTCAGACTCTTCTCAACTTTTGAAAACAGTTTACGGACGCTTCCCAACAACGGATGCTGCTCTATTGCTTATTCAATCTCAACTCCTGAAAACAGTTCACGGATTCTCCAGACACAGATGTCAATCTATTGCTTATTCAGACCCCCAGTTCAGAGATGTTCCGAAATAGGGAGGCCTTTCTGATGCTCGTCCACTCACCATTGACATGCAGTTCAACATCACCAAATGGCATCTTTAAGCCCATTTCCAGATGGCATCTATAAGCCCATCCTCCTACCAGCAGTCACCAAATGGCATCTTTAAGCCCATTCTCAGATGGCATCTATAAGCCCATCCTCCTATCAGCAGTCGCCAAATGGCATCTTTAAGCCCATTCTCAGATGGCATCTCTAAGCCCATCCCCCGACAAGATTCTATCGCATCAGATGGCATCTTTAAGCCCATCACCAAATGGCATCTATAAGCCCATTCACCTCTACCATCACATCGCCGAGTGCAAATTTTCTGGGCACTTTAGTGTCCAATCTTCTTTTACCTTCAAGTCGCGAAAGGCAAGCTTGCCAATCTAACTCTTCAGGTTCAAGAAGATTTAACAGGGGCAACTGTTGTACCCCAAAATTTGCCCTCGCATTTTTCCTCAAAGAAATCACAACTTCAGGCTTTTCCTGATTTTTCAGATTGGCTCAAGAATCGGTCGAACAGACTTTTCTCGTCAGTCAGACAAAATTAGGGTTTTCATTGGTTTTCATGACTCTGGGACAGTTCATACAGTTTGTTTAAGGTTTGGTTGATTTTGGCTCAATTTTGATCAGGCGAACGTTCTTTGGCATTTAATCAGGAATTAGGGTTTTTGTAGGCACGTTCTCAGAAAGATTTAAATTCTACAGCACTTTTCAAAGTTATGCTGAGATATGGATTGAAACATTTGGATTGAGTTCGCACTGTGTGATTAAATCAGTGAAAGGATACATTCAGTTTAAATTTGCAGTGTTTGGTAAAAATCAGTAAAAAGGGGAATGCGTCTAATCAGTTGTTGTGATTAACTGTTGTTTTGCTTTGGATGTTGGAAGCGCCAAGTTTAATTGATCAATGCAGAAGCAATATTTATTTAATTGTTTATTATTCTAAGTTAGATAATTGGAATTTATGTCCATTTATTATAATTTTAGAATTATAAATAATAAAATAAGTAATTGAAAAGGATAAAAAAGAATTAATTGGATAAAAACTTTCTATTTATTTTTAAATTATTCGTACAATTATTGTTTACAATTTGTTTACAACAATGATTTTACAAGTAATTTAAACCTAAATAAGGCTATCCTATTTTTTTCTAAATCTTCAAATTCTTCATCTTTTGCTGTTCCTCTCCATTTTAATTATTCATCTGCAAAAAAAAAAAAAAAAGTCAATGGCAGATAAATAAATGAAAGAGACAGATAAAATTAAAGTTCATCATTAAGGGCAACTGATTGGGATCAGTTAGCCCTCTCTGCAAATCACGGGATTTCTCCCGGTTCACAAAGAGGGACGAATATTTATTTGCTAAACTTTGAAAGAATGCACAAGTCAAATTGTCAAACTGCATAGTTCAAATCTCAAACAGCATGATGCAAAGTCCAAATCAAACTACAAAGTCCAAACTAAAAGTCCAAATTCAAACTTTCTGCCAAAAGTACAAAATACTGTCACAAGGCTACCCAAGCTGTCAAAAAGAAGATTTGGAAAGATATCAAAGATACAAAAGTACAAGAATCTGTCAAAAGAAGAGATAAAAAATGCAGAGAAAGCATGTTATGCAAGCAAGCTAATTTTTGCATCATTTCCCAATGCTGCCCTTTCAGAACAAAGTACACACATAAAACATATTTCAATATTTTAAAGTGTACTGGAGAGAGAGAAGAGAGAAGAAGTGTTTAGGCTTACAGGTTTTGCTTTGAGGCTTAAGAAAATATAAAAGAACCTGTCAATAGAACAGTAGAGAGGAGGCAGCCAAACAACAAAAACAAAAGAAAGCCTCCAGCTCAAAACCAATAACCTGTTAGAAATCTCCAACAAAAACCATTTCACAAAGAACCAGTCAACATTACCAAACATAACTGCCTATCAAAAAAAGGATAAACTCAACAAGCCAAAAGCCTTTTAACCTACAAAACTCACCAAAAGGCCAAGTTTGCAAGCCTGAGCCTCAAAGCCATTAACCTGCTGTCCAAACCTCAGGCCAGAACATAACTTAAAACAAAACCTTCCAAACACACAAGACCGGCCTATGATCAAAAACTTGCATCAAACCTGCATTAAACCTGCTAGCCTCACAACCTGTAAAACACAAACCTCTACAAGACCTGCATAAGCCTTACCAACAAGCATTAAGCCTGTACCACCAGTAAACTCACCCAAGCTCATAACCAGCCTGAAACGTACCAGAAAACCTGCTAAGCCTCACAAAAACCAGTAAAAAGCCACAGGATCACCAACCCTGTATCAACCTGTCAAAAAGCCTTCCAGTCCTCAAACCAACTTAAAGCCACAAAACCTGTACCAGATACCAGCCTAACCATCAGGCCAAAACCTGTAATAGTCAAAACCTGTGGCCTGTAACAAGGCCTTACCTGGCTTCAAACTCAAGGCAACCAAAAGCAAAAGCCATAAACCAAGCATACTCAGGCAACTCAGTGTCAAACACAGGGCCCTCAGAAGAGTCATCACAGGGCAGTAAAAAAAGGGGCAAGCATACAGAGGTGTCAAGGCAACGAGGCAGTTGAAGAAGATAAAGAAGCAAAGCATACAAAGGCATCATACAACAGTCAAGCAAGGCATCAATCTCAGCATACAACAAGTATTCCAAAAGGCAACTTAGATACGAGTAAAAGAAGCATATTCAAGCGTATAGAAGCATACAACGAGGCAACGAAGAAGAAAGAAGTGAATATCAAAAACGTTTTCAATATCATCATCAAACCCAAAAGTAAGACACAAGTACCAGGAATCAAAGCCAGCACCCATCATCATCGAACCTCCGCCCTCCGGCCATCCTCAGCGCCTCCGGTCCGCCTCGTCTCCACCTCCCAAAAGCCTAAGGTATAAACCCCTTCCCTTCCTTTTTTTCGCTCACAGAAACAACAATAAAACACAAAATCAGATTCAATAATCAAAGAATCATGACATGCAAAGACAGAAATCAAAAAGAACCTTAAAGTGTCCAAAAACTCGTTACCTTTCTTGCCATCTTTAACTGAACAACTGTGAGGAGATGAGGACGGAAGCGGTGCTCGGTAGTCGAAGGTTGGAGGGGATCAATGGCCCTGGATTTGAGAGATGAAGGAAACGAACGAAGTGAAACGATGAACCAACGACGCTTCTGTGTACACAAACCCTAAGCTAGCCCCAATTGAAAACAATTCTCACAACCCTAAACGAAAACACAAAGACAATTGGGCCTTGCCCACCTCTGAAGCGCATAAGCCCCAAATGAATCACATTAACACCCCCCTCATTTTTTTCTGTTTGGGCCATAAGGCTCCCAAGACCCATTCAAATCAACTTAATCTTTTTAGAATGAAAAATATATTTTATTTTCTTTCTTTTTGTTAATAAATTAACATAACCCTTTTTATATCAAAATTTTCTTTTTATAACATATTTATAGTTTTGTACATAATATAATTTGAAAACATTTTTTTCTTTTTAAGATTAATACTCAATTTGTGCATACTTTACAAAAAAAGATGCAAAACACAATTTAAATCACATATTTAATAAATACATTAAAATAGATTTTTTGACTATACATTTAAACATTAATACAAAATACGCAATATAATTAAAATGTAAAACATTTTTCTTTCTTTTTAAACAAAATACTTTTTTTTTTGTACATAATCAAGACAAAATACATTTTTTTAATATACGTAACTTAATTAAGCTTAGAACATTTTTCTTTTCTTTTAGTAAATATACTTTTGTACATATTAAAGAAAAATACAAGATTACAAAAATTAATTAAACAAATATTTTAATTCTCACCATTAGGTTAAACAATGCTTAATAACACATTAAATTCACATCTTAACTTGTAAATAAACGATACACTTACACCTACACAATACATTTCACATTATACGCTTGATACAAATACATTTACGTTGCTCCTATACACATTTGCTTATCTTATACATTGCTATACGTTACATTTACATTTGATCGATTCGATTTGGTTGTAATCTATTGGACACTACATTCCTAAATTCTCATCCCCATTTGTAAATTTGTACCCCCATTCCCGGATACTATTTGTAATAGCGTAGACTTTAAATTCTTGCAATTTATCGCTTTCCAATTATACCATGGTTAGACCTAGGGTTTGTATGTACATAAAACCAAACGCTAGATAACCTAATACAAGACAAATACATGAAATCAATACACAATCACACTTGCACCCTCTAGGGTAATCCCACATGTTGCCTTCCAAAATGGGCCATGCTTGCACGTCAAGTTTCTTTGGCAAAACAAATTCAAATGATCATAAGTCCCTCGATGACGCCTTCGAAAGTTGCCTAGATAGAATGATCATAGTCCCTTCAAAGCAAATTGCCAAAGATACTTGGCACCATTGCATTCATGGTCCATACGATGACCCGCGCCTGTCCCGAACAAACTTCCTAAACGCAAGATTGTCCACCAAATTCAACGGTGGAACAAAATTGTTAAAAAGGGTTGAAAACATAGAGAAAACCTTTGAGTACAATAGGGTAGACAAAACTCTTAGTTACTTGAGATCAACTTGCAAAAACACTTGCCTTCTTTTCAAAAACCACATTTCATACACACTTTCAAAACAAACCCTCAAAAACATTTGAAACATCTTTTCGAAAAGATCCACACTTTTATAAAACACTCAAACACGAGTCGAATACATTGGTTTCCTAAAAGAAGGCATCTCTTCAAAAACATTTTCAAAACACACACACACACCACAATTTCAAAGCAATCGAAAATCAAGGCAAATGATCTAAAAAACCAAGTAACTAAGAGCCCATGGATAACCATGGATGAAAAGGGTGCTAATACCTTCCCTTTTCATAATCTACCCCCCGAACCCACGAAACATCTCAAAAGGTTTTTGCTGTGCTTTTTAAACCTTTCCTTTAGGATAAAATAAAAAGTCGGTGGCGACTCTTGCTCAACCGAACAAGTGCGAATACAAACGCAAAACTCATAGTCAGTTCTCCCACCATATCACAAGAATGTTGGATGGTTTTGTGATATTATGGTTGATGGTAAGTTGGGTCGGTTGGTTCATAATCTTCCAACATTCCCAGATCAGGGCTAAGGTTGGATGTTAAAGGGCCCATATTGGGATATGCAGAAGACTGAAATTGTGTGTGGGGTATGCGGGTGTGTTGTTGGTATTGTGATTGAAATTGTGGTTGGGTGTGAGGCATTTGGGGGTATTGGTACTGAGGTGGTGATTGTGGTTGGTTGTGGGGCATGTGGGTGTAATTGTATTGTGGTGGGGACTGTGGTTGGGTGTTTGTGGTTCTGTTTCGTCTGGGGGGTTTGTGGGAGGTTGATGTGTGTTGGGTTTGTTGTTGGGGAAATGAGGGTTGTGCCCATTGTGTTCGTGGGTCAACCAAATACCTTGGATGAGACACGTGCATTTCAGGGGTACTAACCGATCTGTACCAAGATAAATACTGATCTGTGTGTCGCATATTATCATGGTTGAGGAAAACTGAGAATTGCAAGACATGTCGGTGACGCCTCTGCCATATCTTACACCATTCTGGAGCAAAGTCTTTCCAGTTGGTAATACCCCATTGGGCGTCGAACCTTTTGAGATGCCACAGGGACAAATAAGTCGGATCGCTGGGTATCTCTTGATGCATTCCAAACTGCATCTTCACACGGTCGCTGTGGTGCATCTCCACAATAATGAACTGTATGATTGCAGTCTTTGCGCTCCAAATTACTGCATCTTCGGGGTTTGGTTCATGGTCCATACCCAAATATGGTCTCCAGACAAACTGCAGATAAAATTAAATCAGGTTAATGAGAATGTAATATAAAAATAAGTTAAAAGTAGAAAAGTTAAAAGGTACGACGTACATCATCCGGGCCAAGGTGATCCAATAGATTACGGTATAATGCAACATTGAATCTTGGATTCTTGCCGTAATTCATACCCCTCACGCAATACCTAAAGGAAATGAAAAGTATTTTATTTTTATCATATATTTGGTGAAGAGATGAATAGTAATAAATGATATAACTTGATGACTTACTTTGTTGCGTATGGGAAAATGAATGTGTTGTTGTTGACGGGGTTTAGGGACTCCATTCTCCACCAACCCCAAGCTCGAAGTAAAAAAGTGCATCCATAAAATATACATTTTTCCTTGATTGCATTTTTACACAAGGAACTGTATAGGTGGGCTAAAACAGCTGAACCCTAACTATACTTTCTAGTTTTTTCGAAGTCTCTAAGTAAATTTAAATACATAAAATTTACACTATTTCCCGTACTTTCAGGGAATAAAAAGGTTCCAAATAGTATTATTATATAAGTTCTAGCTTTTATTACCTTGGCTAGCTCGGAGGAATTTTCGTTTAATTCCAGAGTCGCATAATAATTTTTTATCTCTCAGTTAGTAGTATACCATGACCTCTCGCACCACCACTGTCAACCATATCCCTGCCCAACAATTCTTCACACGGAGAATTGGGTTGTTGAACTGACCCGTTAACGGCCTTACCATCGACAGGGAGACCCAATAACATGTACACGTCCTCTAGCGTGACGGTACATTCACCTATTGGTAGGTGAAATGTATGGGTTTCCGGTCTCCACCTTTCCAACATTTCAAGTATGAACTTTGAATCAATTATGCAGTTGGATATCTTTATAATGTTTCCAAAACCTGCGTATTTCAGATATCGTACGATCAATGGGTCTGGAGCAAGGTAGTTGTGTGACCGGATTCTGAATCTTTTGGTATCCTAAGTTAATAATGTAAAAGGTGTAAGAGTAAGTAAGATGAACAAAGCATTACTAGAAGTATGAAAAATGTATAACTATAAAAGAAACTTACAAATGCTGCAATGTTTTCCCTTGTGCCTCTGTGAGAATCGCCCATTGTGAGAAGAGCCATTGTTGAAAATGCCTGAGATTATGAAAGAGTTTGAAATTGTAAGAGATTATGAAAGAGTTTGTAGCAGAGAGTGAGACGATTGTGGATGCGAGAGAAGTATGTAATGCTCTGTATTTATAGGCAAAAAAATTTCATAGAGTAAGTGAGGTGGTAGGTGGGTGCATGCATGCATGATGAGTGTAACTCTTGCAGAGTAGGCGCAAGCTAGGTGGAAGCCTTGGAGAAGGCATCTCTGAATGCATGTAACATGATTGGACATGAAGGGAGGCGTCATTGGACTTGGCGAAAGAGTAAACAATTGAAAGGTGTCGCCATCCCCATTGGCGAATAAGAGGTGGCATAGGTTGCATAGTAGGCACAGGCTAGGTGACAGCCTTCGAGAAGGCATCTCTGAATGCATGTAACACTATTGGACGTGATGGGAGGAGCCTTAGAGGTTACAGTGTAGGTGCAGAGTAGGCACAGGCTAGATGGCAGTCTTGGAGAAGGCATCTCTGAATGCATGTAACACGATTGGACATGAAGGGAGGCGCCATTGGACTTGGCGAAAGAGTAAAAAATTGAAAGGTGTCGTCATCTCCATTGGCGAGTAAGAGGTGGCATGGGTTGCAGAGTAGGCGCAGGCTAGGTGACACCCTTGGAGAAGGCATCTCTGAATGCATGTAACACTATTGGACGTGATGGAAGGAGACTTAGAGGTTACAACCTTGGTTAATTCAAATTCAGTATGACCTATTTAGTCTTACATTTATCAAAACACTGATTCACTTAATCTCTCAAACACTAGGACATTCAAAAATTCCTGCAAATAACTCATAAACTTCAAACCTTCCAACCTCCAAACCTTCAAACAAGTCATACACAATGGCCTCTGCACCCCCAATATGTCATTAGTGCACATTTCCACAGTGAGACATACATTTGTCCCACCTCTAGGTTTCTGTTTAGAGACACAGACAACATCCGATTTTGTTTAAACAGGAAAGCCAATTTCTTGTACTTTAAAAAACGATTGGAGGCCAAACTTGGACGAGGCCCGGTGACACAAATATTTTATCAGAATCCGGTTTTTTTTTGTAACAACCAAATAATATTTTATAAGGTTGAGGTTCAAGATGACGAAGATCTTCAGAATATGTTTTCCAGTCATGAGTATTCTGGGTACAACTGTATTGAGTTGTACATTATGCTGCGAGAGCCTCAGCTGTCACAAGTGGTTGATCCTTTGGAGACGGAACAAGCAGAAGTAGATGCAGTTGAAGAAGAAGAAGAAGAAGAAGAAGAAGAAGAAGAAGATGACGAGTTGGAGTTTGACAAAATGGTCAATGATGATTCCGAAGATGAAGGGATACCTGGTATTCCTGCAAACGAGATCTACACCCCACCTCCGCACATGACAAACTTCGACATGGGCGGAGATGAACCATCATCTTATTTATTTTTCAATCCGTATATGTAGTTGGATGAAAACTTAAAAGAGAAAGATAAATTTCGTAACAGAGAAGAATGTATCAGAGCCATCAAAAAATTTCACATGCTTAACTCGGTCGATTTTAAGGTGGACCGTGTAAATCCAGAAAGGTACAAGATCAAGTGTGTCCACCCTGATTGTATGTTCAAGCTCACTGCACCATACAAATTAAGAGGTGATTGTTGGGTCATAGGTTCCATGTCTACCCACACTTGTGTCAGTTCTACTCAATCACAGGATCATCGAAAACTTAATTATGATCTCATTTGTCAAGAAATCCTACCACTTGTCAGTAACGATCCATCTATGAAGGTGAAAACCATAATCTCCCACATCACTATGGTTTTTAACTATACTCCGTCTTATCGAAAGGCATGGTTAGCAAAGACCAAAGCGATTGAAAAGGTATATGGAAACTGGGAGGAGTCATACCAAGAACTTCCTCGCTACCTGAATGCACTCCAGACTTATTCTCCGGGTACTATTTACATTCTGGAAACAGTGCCAGCATATGCCCCGAATGGTAGTCAACTCAACGGAAATGGAATATTCAGTCGAGTGTTTTGGGCTTTTCAACCTTGCATCACAGGGTTTGCATCATGCAAACCAATTATACAAATTAATGGGACTTGGTTGTATGAGAAATACAAAGGCACGCTACTGATGGCAGTTGCACAAGATGGCAACAACAACATTTTCCCAATTGCCTTTGCCATAGTCGAGGGGGAGACTGATGGTGCTTGGAGCTTTTTTCTGAAAAATATGCGAACACACGTGGCTCCTCAACCAGATCTCTGTTTGATCTCAGATAGACATGCATCCATTGAAAGTACATACAATAATCCTGCAAACGGTTGGCATGATCCTCCTTCTACGTATGTCTATTGCGTTAGACATATCGTCCACAATTTCACGAGGGAGATCAAAGACAAAACACTAAGGAAAGCGGTTATGAATATGGGATATGCATTGACACAACCTACGTTCAAATATTGTCGCAACGAGATCTGTTTGTCAAATCCAGAAGCCGGTAGGTGGATCGACAATATTCCGGTAGAAAAATGGACTAGGTCATATGACAATGGCCAAAGATGGGGCCACATGACAACAAATCTAGTTGAATCGATGAATGGGGTATTCAAAGGCATACGAAACCTCCTGGTCACTGCTTTGGTAAAATCAACATATTTTAGGATGACTTCGTTGTTTGGAAAAAGAGGTGAAATGTGGAATGCGGTGTTGCAATCTGGATAACTATGGAGTGAAAGTTGCATGAAGTACATTAAGGCTGAAAGTGCCAAAGCCAACACCCATATGGTTATATGTTTTGACTGACATAGCCACAACTTCATTGTGAAAGAGACAATCGACCACAACAAGGGCCTGTCAAGACAAGAAAATAGGGTTGTATTAACTTCTCGTTGGTGCGATTGTGGCAAGTTTCAAGTATTTCGTATGCCTTGCTCTCATGTCATTGTCGCGTGTGCCTATACTCATCAAGATGCACTACAACTTCTGTCACACATTTACAAATCTGAAACGTTGCTCAACGTTTACAACAACAACTTCCCTTTGGTAGCAAAATCAGATTATTGGCCTGCATACGACGGAGAAATAATATGGCACAATGACCAAATGCGAAGGAATAAAAAGGGTCGTTGTGATCGGTGGATCTGGAACTGACTGTTTAACGCTGGTTCGTGAAATGTCGCGGAAGCAAGAGTCGCCACCGTCTTTTATTTTCTCCAACATGGACAGGACAAAAGCACAGCAAAATTCATTATGAGATAGTTTCTCGGTTCGGGAGGTAGATTTATAGAAAGGGAAGGTGTTAGCACCCTTTCTATCCATGGTTATCCATGGGCTCTTAGATACTTGCTCATTTGTGTTTTCAAAATGGTTTGCTTTTCAATTGTGAGTGGGTTTGAAAAAGTTTCGTTTAAAAATTTTAGATCGACTCTTGTATCAGTCCTCAAGAGTGTTTGAAAAATTGTTTTGAAAGCTTTTTGAAAAGTGTCGGTGTGAAAAGAGTTTTGTTTGTCTTTTGAATAGAGCAAGTATCTATGAGTCATCTACCTACCCTAAGGAATTAGGCTGTGTAAATGTCCTTAAGGTAGTGCCATCCCACCATTGAGAGGTAGGTAGCACCACCGTTGGAGGTGTTCGGGTCAATTCGTTTGTTAGGGACAGTGTGGTCACCAGAGCAACAGTAGGACACCTTAGAAGCTACCCTTATGCCATGGGTCATGGACATAAGGACTTACTAAAACGTCCTATACTCGACGACCACGTTTCGAGGGCAAGACAACAGTGAGGCGTACCCTAGAAATGGTGTGTGAATTTGTGTGTTGTTTTCATGTTATGTTTTATCTTGTACATGCATCATGGTGATCTACGCTTGTTTTTAATTAGGGCCATTCATTCTTTCATGCAAGGTTTAGCAGTTTAAAAGTGCGAAAATTAAAGTGCGGAAAGTAAAATCCTACGCTATTACAAGGCGCGGGTCTATACATCGCCAAATTAACAAAGACCCGTTTTTTTTAAAAATGCGGAAAATAAATAAATTCCTAATTACTATTACAAGGCTTGAACAATTACATAATATTTGCAAAGGAAGTAAATAAGTATAAATGCGCGAAAAGAAATTAGAATCGAATGTTCGAGGGCGTTGGACCCTTTAAAGATTAAATTGAAATTAAAAGTTAATTAATTATTAAATTAAGAAAAGAAATTGTTTTTTTTATGTTTTTTTTTGTATTTAATGAAAATAAAGAAAATTAATTAAAATTAGAAGTTAAATAAAACCCTAGTTCTAAGGTGTTTTTAATTATTTATGAAAGATATTCAAGTTTAACCTAATTTACCCTAATTAACTAATTACATGTTTATTTACAAAATTAATTAATAATTAATAATAATAATAATAATGAGAAAATTATTTATTAAAAAAAAGGATGAAAAAGTTAAAAAAACCTAATTTCTACATATTTTAGTTATTTAAGAAAAACATTAAAATTTTAAAACCTAAATTAATCTAAATTAATTATTTAAAGTTTATTTACAAAAAATGATAGTAATGAAATTAATACTAATAAATAAATATTTTTGATTTTTTATGTTTATTACTGTGAAAATTAATTTATGGAATTTAAAGAAAACAAGTAAAAATAATTAAAAGAATAAAAAGGAAAAATAAATAAAAACTAAAAATTGAGCAAACCATGGGGGGTGTCTGACCCTTTTGGAGGTTAATTGAAGCATTTAGGCCCACTGAGTTCCAAGCCCTTTTGACTCTCTATGCTTGCATGTGGAGTGGTTGACCCAGGTGCACGGTGATCTTCACGTTTTGGCCATCAGATTGAAGCTCCTGGACACTTGGCAGGCACAAGCATATGCGCATATGGTGGACCACTGGAGAGGAATTGCATAGGAACACGCTATAACCAAAATTATGAATAATATGGAGGGACCTGGGAATCGAACCCATGTCCCAGTACCTGCATGACAACTCAACTGCCAACTGAACTAGCGCGTTACTTTGTATATCTAATGGATAATGATTATTATAAGAGAAAAACAAGCGTTAGTGGTGTTTAACGAAAATGCGCGCCAGTATTTGAATTATCCTCTCACACTATGACACGCCAGCTTCGTCTTCCTTTTGTACCTGTAAATAAAAGCAAATAGCAGGGGTTTTAAACCCCCACTAAACAAGACCAGGAAAAATAACGATTAGGCAATGGGCAAATATAAATTGGGCGCGAGGTGTGGATTAGTCTCGTTTGGAGGTCACGATTTCAATGGTACCAGTTTAGTGGCCCAATTTTTCCATATATGTAAAGCCCTAATTCAAAGCTTCTGCAACCCTAGAAAGCGTTAATGGTGAATCATGATACAGGGCTTGATAATTCAATTGAGTTATGTCATTAGCTTCAGAACATCCATATTAGTGTAAATCAACAATTAAAATGCATGAACAATGCTGGAAATTAAAACACGATAATAAAATATTTATGAAAAGTGAGACTTCGTTCTACCAATTCCTTGAGTATGGAGGGCTGGTTTTGATTGTAATCGTTTCCTGGATGCCCTGGCAATGTTTTGGAATGATTTTCAAGCCTTGAATCGTCCTCTAGTTATGAAAACAGTTTCAACTTTTTTGTGAAAAAATGCAATTTTGTTCTTTGGTTTTGAGCGCAGCTTTTGTGTCCATGGGCATTAGGTTTAGTCTTGTATATGTAACTGAATAGAATTAGGTTAAAAAACCAGCCCATAATCCATTGATTTAATGATTCAAATATTTGATTTTGTTACATCTTTTTTCAAATCTTTTTGCCATGGAAACTTGCCAATTGTGGAAGATTTTGTCTCTTGAGAAGGTACACGAAATATTTAGCTCATAATGGAAGGATTTGCTGCACAAAAAAAGATTTAAAATCATTGTTTAGTATTTTTCTCATAATTAAATTTTATTAAATGAATTAATAAGATTAAAAATTCAATTAATTAATTAAAAATAAGAAAATAACTCCCTTTTAGCTTAATGGGTCGTGCATAGCCTTCGGGTAATGATTCATGAAAAGATTTGAGGCCCATTAGCATTTTTGAACCCTTTTGTGCAAAGTTGACTTTTCAAAATTCCCAAAAATTTCCCAACTTCTACAAGGCATATCTTGCTCAATTTTGAAGCTTTGATCATGTTCTTGGACATTTTGGAAAGGTCTTGAAGTCCTCTAACCAATGCCTTTGGTCCCATGTCATTTTGATTTACCAATGTCAAGTTATGGTCTTTGACTTAAAGTGCCTTTTTGTTGACTTTTAAAAATGACCTATAATGTTGGAATTGATAACTTTTTGTGAGAGCATTTCTTGGACTTGAAGTGTGAAGATGACTTGTAGGAAATGTCATTATCTTCAAAATGAGCTTTGGATGGGATTTTTCTGATAAACCATGTCCATGAAGAAGTTATGCCCTGGTCAATTTGCAGTTGACTTTTTCAACTGTCCAAAAATAGAAACTTTTGCATCTTGAGACTTTTTGAGCCATGCTTTGAGAATCATGATCAAGAATTGATAAAATGATGTTTGTGGCTTCAAAATAAGATGTTGACCAAATTTTTTGACTTTTGACTGTCAAATGACCATTTTGCCCCTACAGTTGACTGTGAAGCATTTAGGGTTTTTGACTGTGCAATCTGGTGCTGTGAGTCCTGAAACTTGGCATGTGGATGCTTGACAATGTTTATAGGCATGTGAGACTTGATTGGACCCTTGGAAACTTCAATTTATTTGCTAGAACCAAAACCCTAATTTTGACTGTGTTAGGAGGCATTTGGACTGTGCAACCCTTGAGAGATTTTGAAGCTTGATCTTGGAAAATCTTGAAGAATATGGGAGGGCAAATTTTGGGATACAACAGTTGCCCCTGTTCAATCTTCTTAAACCTGAGGATGTAGATTGGCTGTCGTGCCTTTCGTAATCCGAAGGTGGAAGATGATTGAACACTAGAGTGCCCAGAAATTTGCGCTCACATGTTAGCAGTGTGATGGTGGGAAAGGGCTTATAGATGCCATTTGGAGACTGATGGATAGGAGGATGGGCTTATAGATGCCATCGGGAGGTTGTCGATCGCGTAAGAGATTCCTTAGCGAGAATTTGCGTACCTGAGAAAAGAAAATAATTACCTGGCCTGTTACAGGAGTTGATCTTCAAACTCTTTATGTAGATGTGCCCTGGCTAGTTACAGGAATCAAATCTTTAAACTCTTCAAACGTGCCCTGGCGAGATACAGGAATCGAGTCCGGAGAATATAGTCGTCAACAGATACACCCTGGCAAGATACAAGAATCAGATCTTCGAACTCTTCAGACGTGCCCTGGCAAGATACAGGAATCGAGTCTGGTAATGTTGGTCGTCAACAGATACACCCTGGCGAGATACAGGAATCAGATCTTCGAACCCTTCAGACGTGCCCTGGCGAGATACAGGAATCGAGTCTGGTAATGTTGGTCGTCAACAGATACACCCTGGCGAGATACAGGAATCAGATTTCGAACCCTTCAGACGTGCCCTGGCGAGATACAGGAATCGAGTCTGGTAATGTTAGTCATCAATAGATACACCCTGTCGAGATACAGGAATCGGATCTTCGAACTCTTCAGACGTGCCCTGGCAAGATACAGGAATCGAGTCTGGTAATGTTGGTCGTCAACAGATACACCCTGGCGAGATACAGGAATCGGATCTTCGAACCCTTCAGACGTGCCCTGGCGAGATACAGGAATCGAGTCTGGTAATGTTGGTCGTCAACAGATACACCCTGGCAAGATACAGGAATCGGATCTTCGAACCCTTCAGATGTGCCCTGGCGAGATACAGGAATCGAGTCTGGTAATGTTGGTCGTCAACAGATACACCCTGGCGAGATACAGGAATCGGATCTTCGAACCCTTCAGACGTGCCCTGGCGAGATACAGGAATCGAGTCTGGTAATGTTGGTCGTCAACAGATACACCCTGGCGAGATACAGGAATCAGATCTTCAAACTCTTCAGACGTGCCCTGGCAAGATACAGGAATCGAGTCTGGTATTAGTCGTCAACAGATACACCCTGGCGAGATACAGGAATCAGATCCTCAAACTCTTCAGACGTGCCCTGGCAAGATACAGGAATCGAGTCTGGTACTATTAGTCGTCAACGGATACACCCTGGCAAGTTACAGGAATCGGATCCTCAAAGTCTTCAGACGTGCCCTAGCAAGATACAGGAATCGAGTCTGGTATTAGTCGTCAACAGATACACCCTGGCAAGATACAGGAATCGGATCTTTAGTTGCGGCCGTTGATGGTAATTATCTTTGTATTAACCTTTGTCCTGAAAAGACAAAACGTTAGTGGTATGCGATGTCATGATGTATGACATGCGGGATGTTCTCAGAATGAATGAGATTGTATGTTCATGATTCGTATATGCATGCTATAATGTATTAAGATGTGTTTATGAATTGTCTTGGAAAATAAATCCTTGACGGGTGCCGGGAAGTTAAATCCTGGGCTGATGTTTGAGGAGAAGAGTTTTGTTGTTTCTGCTGGGGATGATAGTTGTAAGAATACCGGTAGGAGATGATGACTCCGTTGGGGAATGAACTTGGCGAAGAGACTACTCTGTGGGGAATGCTCTGTGGGGAACGAGGCACTTTGCTGAGGTGTTGATGATAACTCCGCGGGGGATACCATTGTTGAGTTATGTTGAAGGAATTGATGAACTCCACCGGGGGTTAGGAAGACTTCGTCGGGGACGACCTTTTCCTGGCTATTGGTTGAGGATAACCCAGTTACATCCTGGTGGGGAGATAACCTTTGGATAAAAACCGGGAGACGCGTTCGTGCTCCGCGGGGGATAAGCTTCCAGAATCTGCTGGGGATAAGCTTCCTGCTGGGGAGATTGATTCCACTTTCCTAGGGGAACTTTTTTGAGGTTGCACTGGGGAATTTTTGAACTGTACGGGGGAAGTGGCTCCACTGAATGTCTGGTATATCACCGGGGAACAATCTTAGACCAAGACTGTCGGGGATGCTTGTTAGGAATATTTGTATACTTTGCTGAGGAATGTTGAGATCTGCTGAGGATAATCCAACTTCCTTAAGGCTGATTGTAGCTTAACTTTGCTTGGGGAGAATACCGTTGACTTGCTGGAGATACGGTGCCTTGTTCAGGGCTGATTGGAGACCAACTTCTCGGGGAGAATTGTTGAATCTTGGCTCACTCTCTGGGGAATTAAGATATCTTGGTTACATTCTTCGGCCGAACTTACCTTGGTACCTTGGTGGACGGAGCAATTAGATCGCTTAGACAACTCATTATTGCCCCTGTTTCTAATGTCACCTGTAATTAATCCTTTATTTCGCATGCAAATATTTATGAGTTAGCAATTAGTGTCAAATGCATATATCACAAATTGAACCTTGGACGTTCTTCGCAAAACAAAACAGAAAAGGAAAAACAATTGGCAATTTTAGCTGAAAAGTGAATTTATATTGATTTTTGAATTTGCCTGTAAATAGGCGTTTATGTACAAGAGGCTGACATCCTAGTAGGAGAACGCCGCCGAATAAAAGAGTTTATACAATTTTGTGAAAAAGGGAAAACAAAACAGCTGTGTGAAGAAAGAATAATCCCACTGGGTTCCAACTCTGCTATCGCCTTTATATCTTCAAGCGTCTCATCACTTGGTTGCTCGGTTGACGATGAAGCTGATTGATCGATGTCGTCTGAACTTGATAGTTGATACTGGATTCTGGATGCAAAGTGATCCAATGAGACATAGTATTCCGCTTCAATCCCTAACTTTTGCCTGGACCTCCCTTTCGGGTTTTCAGTCCACCGGGATACCCATTGAAATTCTGGCTGCAGATACTCAATGTCACGTTCAATGTTATGACACCGTATCTGACTTTCTATAAGACAGTAAATACAAAAACAGTAAAGAACACAGTCAATTGTTTACCCAGTTCAGTGTGCAACAACACCTACTCTGGGGGCTACCAAGCCAGGGAGGAAATCCACTATAAGAGATATTAATTCAGGAATAAACCAACCAGTTTATCTCCTTCACTTAAGACCTACCCAATGCAACTTCAATCTAAGTACAACTTAAACCTGAGTTCCTACTCACTCCCCCTCAATCACAGCAGTGATACTTAAAACAATTGACTAATGAATTGATGAAGACACTCTTCAAAACATACACTTGATTATGCTTCACAGCTTTTTAATCAAGCAACAAAAACACTCTTGCTTCACGGCTTTGAGTGATACATAAACCTAACTTGACTTTGCTTCAAAGCTTTAGTCAAGAGACACAAAACACTCTTGCTTCAAAGCTTTGAGTGGTACAAAAACCCTTACAAACAAAACCTATTCCAAGTCACTTATCACAATGATAATTTCTTGGATTACAGTAGTTAAAACTATACAGCTCCTAAATGATCTTCTGTCAAAAAGGATAAATTCCAAACAACAACCCTGTTAAATATATAGCAGTTGCTTCTTCAGTTAGGGTTTCCACAAAAAGCTAGGGTTAATTCTGTTTGACCTTAAGACTTGGTCACAGGACTTTATTAACCAGGTTAGGGTTGAGCTAGGTTAACCCCAAGTCCACGAGATTTTCTGTTCTGGAAAGACTGAGTCATTTTCCTGAAAAAACTCAGAATTACCCAAACTGCATAACTGTTAGTTCAGAACAGGATGTCTTAACATTTGTTATGACATCTGAATTCCTGTCTACTGATTTTGGTAAATGTGATCATTTTGCAAAATGCTCAGATACACACTCATAAACAGCAGCACATGTATGACAATATTTTTCTACAAAGGTACCTAATAAATCAGTACCTAATAAACTAGAATGTTATGACATCAGTCATGACATTCACACACCTGGTTTTACCAAAAATGCATGCCAATAACTAAACAACTACAAACTCCCCCTTTGGCAGATTTTTGGCTAAAGCCCCTAAGCAATCAGAGATAGATAGCAACAGAATAAATATGACTGCAGAAAAATAGAATGTCTATCAAGTAATTGACCACAGAATAATATCTCCCCCTCTTTAGCCACAAATGGGCCAAAGATACATGTTCTTAAAAGTTATACAGTCATCCCAAAAGTAATAAAAACAACAACTAAAATCTGAACACACTTGCAAACTCCACCAGGAAACAGCATCAACTCCATCCACCTTTAGGCACTGTTATCAGACTCAGAAGGTTCAGGCTTCTTCCTTTTCTTGTGAGCAATATCAGCATTCTTCTCTTTGTCTGATGTCTCAACATCCTTAGAGACATCTGGATTTGGTTCAGCATTTGATCTTTCTTGATTTAAAGGAACATAAATGCCAGGATCTAAGTGGTTTTCGTTCAGAATTCTTGTAACAATTTTAGCTATTGCTTGACGAACATAGGCTGACCCTTCCCTATTTGTAATTTCAGAGGGAACAGAAGAAGAAGGATGAGATGGATTACCAGAGGCAGTAGCTTGGGATCTTCCTGTATGTCTTGTTCTCAGCTCTTTGACCTTGGTGGGGTTAGTTTCCACTTCTCTAAGAGAAGAGATCTCCAGGACTTCAGAATCCAGACAAGATGAGATTGCCCTAGAATCTTGATCAGAGGAAGAGGATGAAATATTTGTATTGGATGATGATGGTGTTTGAGACATTTTGATAGTCTTAGAGGACCAACAACAACTGGAGAGAAAATTCTGATTGAGAGACTGGGTTTTTATGCGAAGACGAGAGGGGAAGGAAGAAAAGGAGTGTCTATTCAACTTCTTAAAAGAATTGAAGGAAATGGGAAAATATAAGTTTAACCCAATCAGAACAGACTTAACAAGCATAACTCCTTCAACCCTTGTTTTAAGCAAAATTAATTGCTACAATTCCTCATGTTGACAAATACCCAACTTACCCCTCAAGTTTTCAAATTGATTTGCATCAAGTGCCTTGGTAAAAATGTCAGCCAGCTGTAGCTCAGTGGCAACATGTTCCAGTTTAATTGTCTTCTCTTCAACAAGGTCTCTAATAAAGTGATGTCTTATGTCAATATGTTTGGTTCTACTATGCTGAATGGGATTCTTGGAAATGTTGATTGTACTCAGATTGTCACAGTACAATGTCATAACATCTTGTGTGACATTATACTCAGTAAGCATCTGTTTCATCCAGATCATTTGAGAACAACTACTACCAGCTGTAATGTATTCAACTTCAGCAGTAGAGAGAGACACACAATTTTGTTTCTTGCTGAACCAGGAAACCAGATTATTTCCCAAGAAGAAACATCCTTCAGAGGTACTTTTTCTATCATCAGCACTACCAGCCCAATCAGCATGACAGTAACCAGTCAAAGTTGGTTCACAGCCATGAGAATATAGCAAACCATAGTTGTAAGTTCCACTCACATACTTCAAAATTCTCTTCACTTGGTTGATATGACTGTCTTTAGGATCAGCTTGGTATCTTGCACAAACTCCAACTGCAAAAGCAATGTCAGGTCTGCTGGCTGTTAAGTATAACAAGCTTCCTATCATGCTTCTGTACAGACTTTGATCCACCTTAACCCCACTTGAATCTTTGGAAAGCTTTAAATGAGTAGGAGTAGGAGTCCTTTTGTGACTGGCATTCTCCATACCAAACTTCTTTACAATGTTCTTTGTATACTTGCTTTGAGATAAGAAGATTGAGTCCTCCATCTGTGAGACTTGCAGTCCAAGAAAATAAGTTAGTTCTCCCATGAGACTCATTTCGAATTCAGCCTGCATCTGGTCAGCAAAATGTTTAACCATAGGTTCTGACATTCCTCCAAACACTATGTCATCAACATATATTTGGGCTACCATCAACTTCCCTCCTTCAGTTTTGACAAAGAGTGTTTTGTCCAAGCCTCCTTTTCTGTATCCTTTATCTGAGAGAAATTTTGTTAACCTGTCATACCATGCTCTAGGAGCTTGTTTCAGGCCATATAGAGCTTTTCTCAATTTGTAGACATGATCAGGGTGGTTTGGATCCACAAAGCCTTTAGGCTGTTCCACATAAGCTTCCTCATTCAAGTACCCATTTAGAAAGGCACTTTTCACATCCATCTGAAATAACTTGAACTTCAGAAGACAAGCAATTGACAATAGGAGTCTGATTGATTCCATCCTGGCTACAGGTGCAAAGGTTTCATCAAAATCAACCCCTTCAACCTGAGTGTATCCTTGAGCAACAAGTCTTGCCTTATTTCTGGTGACAACTCCTTCAGCATCTGATTTGTTCTTGAAAATCCATTTTATGGCAATGATGTTAGTTCCTTCAGGTCTAGGAACTAGTTCCCAAACTTCATGTTGCTTGAATTGGTTCAGTTCATCTTGCATTGCTCCAATCCAGTATTCATCAGTTAAAGCTTCCTTGACATTTCTTGGTTCCATTTTAGACACAAAACAAGAGTTTGAGATGATTTCTCTAGATCTTGTAATGACTCCACTGTTGGGATCTCCTATGATGAGCTCTTTTGGATGATCCTTCTGAATTCTGATGGAAGGGATCTTGCTAGCTTCCTTTGATTCAGATTCTGCTGTGGTGGTGTTGGGTAGATCATTCTGTTGAGTTGAAGTCTCAAAGAATGTCTCAACATTACAAGGGACATCTATTTCCTCATGATAATCATCAATTATGACATTTATTGATTCCATCATGGCTTTGGTCCTGGAATTGAATACTCTATAAGCTCTGCTGTTTGAGGAGTATCCTAGAAATATGCCTTCATCACTTTTAGGGTCCAGTTTTCTTCTTTGTTCACGATCTGCCAGAATATAGCATTTGCTGCCAAACACATGGAAGTACTTCACAGTTGGTTTTCTTCCTTTCCAGAGTTTATATATGGTGGATGAGGTTCCCTTTCTCAAGGTGACCCTGTTATGGACATAGCAGGCTGTATTCATAGCTTCAGCCCAAAAATACATAGGAAGTCTTTTGGCATGTATCATTGCTCTGGCAGATTCCTGTATGGTCCTATTTTTTCTTTCCACAACTCCATTTTGCTGAGGAGTTATAGGAGAAGAAAATTCATGACTAATTCCTTCTGAGGAACAGAAATCATCAAACTTGCTGTTTTCAAATTCCTTGCCGTGATCACTTCTGATTCTGACAATACACCCTTCCTTTTCTCTTTGAATTCTTTTGCACAATTCTTTAAAAACTTCAAATACATCAGATTTTTCCCTAATGAAGTTAATCCAGGTGAATCTGGAAAAATCATCCACAACCACATAGGCATATCTTTTTCCACCAAGACTCTCCACCTGCATTGGTCCCATCAGATCCATATGAAGAAGTTCTAGAACCTTAGAGGTGGTCAGATGTCTTGACTTTGGATGTGACATCCTAGTCTGCTTACCAACCTGACATTCACCACAAACTCTTCCTTCATCAATTTGCAGTCTTGGAATCCCTCTGACTGCCTCCATGGAGATAATCCTTTTCATACCTCTTAGATGAAGATGGCCAAGTTTCTGGTGCCACAGTTTCACCTCTTTTTCTTCTTTTTCAATGGAACACACAGTGGAGAAATTAGAGTTCTCAGGCTCCCACAAGTAACAGTTGTCTTTAGATCTGACCCCTTTCATTACAACTTCTTGTTTTTCATTAATTACAAGACATTCAGATTTTGAGAAATTGACCTTGAATCCTAGATCACACAATTGACTGATACTAATGAGATTAGCAGTCAGGCCTTTTACCAGTAGTACTTCATTCAGACTTGGAACTCCAGGACAGTCCAAATTACCAACTCCTTTGATTTCACCTTTAGCACCATCTCAAAAGGTCACAAAACTAGTGGTGTGAGGTTTAACATTATTGAGGAGGTTCTTGATTCCAGTCATGTGTCTGGAACACCCACTGTCAAAGTACCAGTCTTCCTTTGCAGAGACCCTCAGGGAAGTGTGGGCTATCAGGGCAGTAGCCTTTTTCTTCCATTTAGGAGTATGTGGTACCTTTTTAGATTTAGGTTTGACACCTGAGTTCTGTTTAGGGTATCCATGCAATCTGAAGCAGAAAGGCTTTATGTGGCCATACCTCCCACAATGTACCTTTTCTTCATATGTCTCTGTTCCTGATGTTGAGAGTTGTGTTGAGACATCTGCTTTGACATTTGTTTAACATGCCTGGTCTTCTTGTCTGCACCAGATTTCTTAGCTTCCACAAATCCTAGTCCAGATTTGTTTCCCACATTTTGTCCAACCTGAAGGATCTCTTCCAATTTGTCTGTTCCATTAGTCAGCATCTTGACAGATTTGGTCATTTGGTTCAATTGTGAGTTCAGCAATTGAACTTCCCCTTCTAGATGACTTATAGTTTCAAGGTCTGCCCTTTTTTTAGCCTCCAGCTTTATGATGAGTTTTGATTGTTTCTCATTCTGCACACAGACTTCAGCACTTCTGATACACAATTTCTTGTAAGTATCAGCCAGTTCTTCAAATGTCACTTCTTCATCACTAGTGTCACTTTCAGAGGTACAAACACCAATTAGAGCAGTAACTAGTTTGGAAGATTCTTCTTCAGAATTACTTTCTGAATCACAGTCAGACCAAGTAACAGTCATTCCTTTCTTTTGTTTCTTAAGAAAGGTAGGACATTCAGCTCGAATATGCCCATATCCTTCACAACCATGGCATTGAATTCCTCTGCCTTGATTTTCCTTCTCTTCTGACCTTGGTCTTCTGCTGGAACTGTCAATGTCAGAGGGAATGTTATGAACATTAGACCTTGACTTTGGATCTATTCTTTTGATGAGTTTGTTGAATTGTCTTCCAAGCATGGCTATAGCTTCTGAAATATTTTCTTCTTCATCCTCCTTGTTTTCAACATCAGTGTTGGATACAAGTGCTACGCTCTTGTTCTTCTTGTCACCATTTTCAGTGATCCCCATCTCAAAAGTCTGAAGAGACCCAATAAGTTCATCCACTTTCAACTTGCTGATTTCCTGGGCTTCCTCTATGGCAGTTACCTTCATTGCAAATCTTTTAGGCAAGGATCTGAGAATCTTTCTCACCAATTTTTCTTCTGACATCTTTTCTCCCAGTGCTCCTGAGGTGTTGGCAATCTCCAAGATGTTCATGTGAAACTCATGAATGGTTTCATCTTCCATCATTTTTAGATTCTCAAACTTGGTAGTCAACATCTGAAGCCTTGACATTTTTACTTTGGAAGTGCCCTCATGGGTAGTTTTGAGAGTGTCCCAAACTTCCTTGGCCAATTCATATTGATGTACTAGTCTGAATATGTTTCTATCAATTCCATTGAACAAGGCATTTAAAGCTTTGGAATTTCCCAGGGCTAACTCATCTTCTTCTTTACTCCAATCTTCCTCAGGCTTCAGACTGATTGTCCCATCTTTCTTAGTTATGGTGGGATGGTTCCATCCTTTGTCAGCAGCTCTCCAAGCCTTTTTGTCCAGAGATTTTAAGAAGGCAATCATACGAGGTTTCCAGTAGTCATAATTTGTTCCATCTAGAATGGGTGGTCTATTTCCAAAAACTCCTTCTTTGTCCATAGTGCCAGAAAGTGATATCCCTAGATCTCACCCAGTAATACTGGCAGGGTGCCTGCTCTGATGCCAATTGAAACTCTCGCTGCAGATACTCAATGTCACGTTCAATGTTATGACACCGTATCTGACTTTCTATAAGACAGTAAATACAAAAACAATAAAGAACACAGTCAATTGTTTACCCAGTTCAGTGTGCAACAACACCTACTCTGGGGGCTACCAAGCCAGGGAGGAAATCCACTATAAGAGATATTAATTTAGGAATAAACCAACCAGTTTATCTCCTTCACTTAAGACCTACCCAATGCAACTTCAATCTAAGTACAACTTAAATCTGAGTTCCTACTCACTCCCACTCAATCACAACAGTGATACTTAAAACAATTGACTAATGAATTAATGAAGACACTCTTCAAAACATACACTTGATTATGCTTCACAGCTTTTTAATCAAGCAACACAAACACTCTTGCTTCACAGCTTTGAGTGATACATAAACCTAACTTGACTTTGCTTCAAAGCTTTAGTCAAGAGACACAAAACACTCTTGCTTCAAAGCTTTGAGTGGTACAAAAACCCTTACAAACAAACCCTATTCCAAGTCACTTGTCACAATGATAATTTCTTGGATTACAGTAGTTAAAACTATACAGCTCCTAAATGATTTTCTGTCAAAAAGGATAAATTCCAAACAGCAGCCCTGTTGAATATATAGCAGTTGCTTCTTCAGTTAGGGTTTCCACAAAAAGCTAGGGTTAATTCCGTTTGACCTTAAGACTTGGTCACAGGACTTTATCAACCAGGTTAGGGTTGAGCTAGGTTAACCCCAAGTCCACGAGATTTTCTGTTCTGGAAAGACTGAGTCATTTTCCTGAAAAAACTCAGAATTACCCAAACTGCATAACTGTTAGTTCAGAACAGGATGTCTTAACATTTGTTATGACATCTGAATTCCTGTCTATTGATTTTGGTAAATGTGATCATTTTGCAAAATGCTCAGATACACACTCATAAACAGCAGCACATGTATGACAATATTTTTCTGCAAAGGTACCTAATAAATCAGTACCTAATAAACTAGAATGTTATGACATCAGTCATGACATTCACACACACCTGGTTTTACCAAAAATGCATGCCAATAACTAAACAACTACACCCATTTTTGCCCAAGCCGCCTTTTCAGGTTTTCGACTTGCCGGGTGTACAAATTTTTTTCATTTCATCCCTCATTTTGCCCGAACCCTTTTGGTTCGCCGGGAAGCCCTTATTTTTGCCTAGGTGTGTCAACCTAGCGGGTCTTTGATTATGCGTAGTATCTTTTTACTATGTCTGCATTGGCGGGGTGAGGAAGGTCGTCACCATCCATGGTGGTTAGGATCATGGCTCCTCATGAGAACACATGTTTAACCACAAATGGCCCTTCGTATGTGGGGGTCCATTTGCCCCTGGGATCACTCTGAGGAAGGATGATGCGTTTGATTACCAGATCCCCAACTTGATACTCTTGTGGTCTGACTTTCTTGTTAAATGCCCTGATCATCCGTTTTTGGTACGTCTGACCATGACAAATAGCAGTGAGTCTCTTTTCGTCAATTAGATTTAATTGATCAAGTCGTGTCTGGATCCAATCATCTTCGCTCAGGTTTGCATCCTTCATTATCCTGAGAGAGGGTATCTGGACTTCAATCGGCAAGACCGCCTCCATGACGTAGACCAAGGAGAAAGGAGTTGCCCCAGTTGACGTCCTTGCTGAGGTGAGGTACCCATGGGGAGCAAACGGTAACATCTCGTGCCAATCTTTGTAAGTCACTGTCGTCTTCTGCACAATTTTCTTGATATTCTTATTCGCTGCTTCTACAGCCCCATTCATCTTCGGCCGGTAGGGAGAAGAGTTGTGGTGTTGTATCTTGAATTTCTCGCAGAGCTCAGTGATCATCTTATTATTGAGATTGGTACCGTTGTCCGTAATGATCCTTTCAGGTACACCGTATCGACAGATCAGGTTATGCCGAATGAACCGTGCCACAACATTCTTGGTTACAGTGGCGTAAGAAGCTGCTTCAACCCACTTTGTAAAGTAATCAATCGCCACTAGGATGAAGCGACGCCCGTTGGATGCCGTAGGTTTAATCTCGCCGATCATGTCAATACCCCACATGGCGAAAGGCCAAGGTGCAGTCAAGACATTCAGAGGGACTGGAGGAACGTGCACCTTGTCAGCATATATCTGGCATTTGTGACATGTCCGAGAATGTTGGTAACAGTCAGCTTCCATAGTGGACCAGAAATATCCTGCCCGAAGGATTTTCTTTGCCATGGTGTGTCCAATGGAATGTGTTCCGAAGGTACCTTCATGTAGCGCTGCCATGATCCTTTCTACTTCAATCTTATCCACACAACGCAGTAAGGTCGAATCATGGTTTCGTTTGTATAGAATGCCATTGCTAAGGAAGAACTTCGCAGCGAACCTTCTCAGAAACTTCTTGTCGTTGACAGATGCACCTTCTGGATACTCTTGAGCTTCCAAGTACCTCTTTACCTCATAGTACCAGGGTTTTTCAGTTACCACCTCAGCCTCAAGGTCACAACAGTATGCCGGTTCGTCCAGTTTCCAGATAATGATCCGGGGAGCCTCATTGTCCCATTTGACTTTGAACATAGAAGACATCGTAGCCAACGCGTCCGCCAACTGATTCTCCTCTCTCGGGAAGTGTTCAAATGTTATCTCTGTGAAATGGGGGATCAATGTCAACACACATTCTTTGTAAGGAATAAGATTCGGATGTTTCGTATCCCACTCGCCTTTGATCTGATTGATCACGAGAGCGGAATCTCCGAAGACACTCAGAAACTTGATCCTTAAGTCAATCGCAGCTTGAAGACCCATGATGCATGCCTCATACTCCGCCATGTTGTTGGTGCAGTTGAAACATAGCCGGGCAGTGAGGGGAGTATGAGTGCCTTGAGGGGATATGATTACAGCGCCAATGCCGTTACCCAAGGCGTTCGAGGCTCCGTCAAAGTGCATAGACCATCGGGATCCTTCCTCAGGTCCTTCATCCAGTCCCGGTACTTCACATTCAGTCACAATCATGATGCTCTCGTCAGGAAATTGAAAGTTCATTGACTGATAGTCGTCTACTGCCTGATGTGCCAAGTGGTCTGCCAATACACTTCCTTTGATAGCTTTTTGAGTCGTGTACTGGATGTCGTATTCTGTCAAGATCATTTGCCATCTTACTATTCTCCCAGACAGAGCAGGCTTTTCGAATATGTACTTTATTGGATCCATTTTTGAGATCAACAAGGTAGTGTGAGTCAGCATATACTGTCTCAGCCGGCGAGCAACCCATACCAAAGCGCAGCAAGTTTTCTCGAGCAGTGAGTATCGGGTCTCACAGTCGGTAAACTTTTTACTAAGGTAATAAATGGCGTGCTCTTTTCGGCCAGACTCGTCATGCTGCCCCAGCACACACCCCATTGAGCTGTCAAGTACTGTCAGGTATAGTATTAGAGGTCTCCCTTCAACCGGTGGCATAAGAATGGGTGGCTCTTGGAGATACTCTTTGATTCTGTCAAAAGCGGCCTGACATTCATCATTCCAACGTACTACCTGATCTTTCTTCAGCAACTTGAAGATTGGCTCACAGGTAGCTGTTAGGTGCGAGATGAATCGGGCAATGTAATTCAGACGTCCTAGAAAGTCTCTGACTTCTTTCTCTGTCTTGGGGACTGGCATCTCTTGAATAGCCTTAACCTTGGCAGGGTCCACTTGAATACCCTTGTCGCTCACGACGAAGCCTAGCAACTTTCCAGATCTTACCCCAAAGGTGCACTTATTCGGGTTCAACCTCAGCTTGTACAATTTCAGACGGTCAAACAGCTTTTGCAGATGGTCAAGGTGTTCCTCCTCAGTTTGGGACCTTGTAATCATATCATCGACATATACTTCAATTTCATGGTGGATCATGTCATGAAATAAAGCAACCATGGCACGTTGGTAGGTTGCCCCAGCATTTTTCAACCCGAATGGCATGACTTTGTAGCAGAAGGTGCCCCACTGAGTAACAAAGGTAGTCTTTTCCATGTCTTCAGGAGCCATCTTGATCTGATTATAACCTGAAAAACCATCCATGAAGGAGAACACCTTGTGCTGAGCGGTATTGTCAACCAGAACATCAATGTGAGGTAGGGGGAAGTCATCCTTGGGGCTCGCCCTGTTCAGATCCCTGTAATCAACACACATTCTGACCTTACCATCTTTCTTTGGCACTGGCACCACATTGGCAACCCACTGAGGGTAAGAAGTCACTGCAAGAAAACCGACATCAAATTGCTTCATAACCTCAGCTTTGATCTTCTCGGACATCTCTGGACGCATACGGCGGACCTTTTGTTTAACCGGAGGGCAGTCTTCCTTGGTAGGCAAATGATGGACCACAATGTCGGTATCCAACCCAGGCATGTCTTCGTAGGACCAGGCAAAGATTTCCACATAATCATGCAGCATCTGAATCAACCGTTGTTTTACGCTGAGCTTCAGATTGGCACCAATCTTGACTTCCTTTCTATCTGTCTCAGTACCCAGATTTATCATTTCCACTGGCTCTTCATGTGGCTGAATTGCCCTCTCTTCCTGGAGTAACAGTCTTGCAAGCTCACCTGGCACTTCGCAATCATCTTCACCTTCGTCTTCAGCTAAGTTGATCGGATTTTCGAAGTCATAACTGGCAGTAGCAGAGTCGTTACCAGTGAGATCCAGAGTGGATTGAAACCTGTATGAGTGAGTGTGTGTAAATACAGTTGTTTTGCAATATATAAAGAAAGAAAGAAAGGGAGCACAAGATTTGAAATGCGAAAAAACGTCCAATGTCTTTATTCATGATATATGGAAATGACAGTTATAAGCCCTTACAAATGAAGCCAACGGTGCCCCGGGTAAGACACCGGGCCATAGAGTTTCAGTTTATTGTTTATTACAAATTAAAGAAACAAAGGAATTCATTACCGCGTAACAAAAGTAACAGGTATGTGATCTTTTGCAGTCCAATTGGTCAATCCACCGTCAGTCGTCGGGTAGATCCAGCTATCGAACTCTGATTCTTACACTTCGTCTTCATCCCCAATAGCATTCACTCCTGGATTGGTGATGAGCACAGGAGGTCTTCCGATCCTTGCCTTGCGCACAGCCCTCTGAGCCTCTGCAGTAAAACCCAGTCCAAACTTGTCAGTTTTAGGAGTGAAATCAGGGAGCCTGTCCCAGTTAGCACATTCACCTTTCTCAATTACATCCCGGGCGTCCTTTAAGGAGGCCATCTTCAAAGGAGAACTCTCTTCAGTCACTGCTTCTGCTGCTGCCAATGTTTGTGGTACCTCTTCAAAATGTTGAAAGGGGGTTTCAATAAACTCCCCGTCCATCTCAATATACCGGAAGGAATTCAGATGACTAACCATGTATTCTTCCTCCCCCTGCACAGTAACAATCTTCCCTCTGACAGGGTACTTGAGCTTCTGGTGTAGAGTGGAAGTCATTGCCCCAGCTTTGTGAATCCAAGGTCGACCCAGCAAACAGGAATAAGATGGACGAATATCCATCACATAGAAAGTTGAGTCGAATACTTGAGAACCCACACAAATAGGAATGTCTACCTCACCATGAACCATCCTCTTCGACCCGTCAAAGGCTCGGACAATGATGTTGCTAGGTTTCAACTCCAGGCCCTCACAATCCAACCGGTCTAAGGCCTTCTTGGGCAACACATTCAGGGAAGAACCGGTGTCCACCAACACGTGTGCAAGAGTAGTGCCCCTGCATTCAATGGAGACATGCAGGGCATCATTGTGGTTCTTTCCCTTGGTGGTAAGATCAGCATCCGAGAAACCCAAACCATTGTCGGCGGTCAAATTGGCCACACAGTCAGTGAATTGATCTGCAGAGGTCTCTTGTGGCACATGGGCCGTCTTCAGAAATGAAATCAGGGCCTTGACATGGGCCTCTGAGCACAGCAGCAATGATAGCATAGAGATCTTGGAGGGGGTATGCCCCAGCTGTTCAACGACATTGAAGTCGCTCTTCTTGATTATCTTCAGAATTTCCTCCATCTCTTGCTGGGAGGCCTCAACATTCACAGTCTTTGGTGCCTCCATCCGGGCAGGCTCATCATCAATCCCTTTGCCTCGAGTATTAGATGACTCGGGAGTAAGGGTAGAAACTGGATCAGAAGTGGAAACAGGCGCACTTGCAGGCGTAATTATGAGAGGTCTTCAGATAACTGGTGGCACAATGTCAGGCGAGAAGAGCCTGCCACTGCGGGTAACCTTAGCGGGACCAGTGATATTGCTGATGCTGGTACCGGTGTTGAACTCCTGCTTCACTCCAAGTACATATACATCTGCCCCATAGTGCCATGGGACAGCCTTGTCAGATTCATAGGGGAGGGGCCCCGGAACAGTAATAATGATGGGTGCAACAGACATGATTTTAACTGGCTTCCTCGGGGGAGCCTTGGTAGGATTATTGAAAATTGTGACGACAGATACTTCTTCAACAGGAACAAAAGGAACAGCGGTCTTCTTGAACAAAATTTCCTTGCTATCCATCAGGCTTTGGATGCCTGACTTCAGCAACGGACAACCAGTAAGGGAAACAGCACACAAAAGGCAACCCTCGCTACAACCCGGAAATAAACCGGCTAGCAACAGGTTCCTCTTAACAGTCAACAGAGGAGTAGCTACATCATTCACAGAAACTGCATACAAGTCTTCATCAACAGCATTTACTCCATGCTGGGGCATAGGAGCAGTCACAACGTTAGGCCTCTCAGGTGCCTCAAACTGTATCTCCTTCGCATCAATAAGGTCCTGCACCTTATTCCTTAGGGCCCAGCAATCATCAGTAGAATGCCTCAGGCTATCGGAGTGATAAGCACAGCGGGCATTTGGATTATACTTGGGGGATGCAGTATTCACAACCTTTGGAGCCTCTCTGACGGTTACCAAGTTGGTTGATAGCAGCTGCGGCAAGATTTGTGACAAGGTCATACTCAGCCGAGTGTAATCTCTTCTGGGTCTCTCACCCCTTGGTTGGTTAGGTTGCAGAGGAGCGGCAGCAGGCTTAGAAATTACCACCGTGTTGACAACTTGGTGGCGCTCTGGTTTGTCTTGCCTCCTAGGCCCATACACAACACTGGCCTCCTTCTTAAAAGGTTTCTTCTCAGCACTTGAGGACGCACCTTTCTGAATTTTTCCTGATTTCATGCCAACCTCTATCCTTTCCCCAGTCAGAATGAGATCTGTGAACCCTGCAGATGAATTACCAATAAGATGATTGAAGAATGGCCCGGATAGGGTCCCCAAGAACATATCTACCAGCTCACGGTCTGTTAATGGTGGCTGCACCCTGCCAGCCAGATCCCTCCACTTCTGCGCATACTCTTTAAAACCTTCTCCCGATCCTAGCGAGATACCCTGGAGTTGGGTACGTGTAGGAGCGAGGTCGGCATTATATTGATACTGCTTGTAAAAAGCAGTAGCCAACTCCTCCCAGTTACGAACCTTGGTTCCATCCAGCTGATAGAACCATTCGAGATGAGTCCCTGAAAGACTCTCCTGGAAGAAGTGGATCCACAAGTTCTTGTCCATGGTGTATGGCTGAATCTTCCGCACATAAGATGTGAGATGTAGCTTAGGGCAAGACGCCCCGTCATACTTTACGAAAGATGGTGCTTTGAACTTGTGTGGGATGACCACACCAGAAGATAAACCCAAGTCTCCGAAATCCAAACCAGGCACTTGTTGAATTTCCATGGCGTTCAGACGGTCTTCCAACAGCTTGTACCTGTCTTCAGCTGGAGGATACTGTTCCTCGTTAAAATCAGTCTCGTTGTCAGAGACCACCGGACTTGGAGCCTTTCCCCCCTGGGGACTGCCTTTGCCTACAGAAGAACCAGCTTGCTCAACCTCATTCTGCAGTGTGTTACCAAACCTCCGGCCCGTGTTGAATAGAACAGTTCTCTTCTTCTTCTTCTTGACCAGCAGAGCCTTCAGCTCCTCCTGACCTTGGGCCAAGCTCATAATCAGCTCTTGGAATTGGGCGTTCTGAGCCTGAAGGGCCTTGATGGACTGCTCGGTAGATGATTCAGGGTTCATGATGCTGAAATAAACAGCGAAGAACATTAAGCAACCTGAAAAGAAGAGTACCTGCTATGCACATGATGAATGATATGTGTTTATGCAATGCATTCAAGGGTTCGAAAGTTCAAATTTGTTGTAGACAAAAAGGAACACACATTATCATTAAGAAATCATTATTCAGTACATCAAGGCCTCATGGGCAAAACATTACAAAAGTGAATCAATCCCAGAAGACACTACACATCCTCTTTGGAGCAATGTAGGTGTTGAGATTCCTTTCCTCGTGCAGTAGGCGGGTAAGCTCCAAGACCTTCTTTTCGCTAGCATGTAGACTGGACTCGAGATAATTCCGTTCTTCCTTAAGCTGGATCTAACTCTTCTTCATTTCTTCCCAGGATGTAGGCATATCAGGATGTTGAATGGTGTAGGACACCTCTCCTTCCAATACTGGCTCCTTGATCACAGGGAGAACATGAGGGTAAGGCATTACTAACTTCTGGGAGCGGGCTCGTACCCACTTGAGATAAGGCTCCAACGGGATGGAGTTCCTGTGCCCCAGTGTCTTGCTGTCTATCCTACTTGGCATCCTCCAAGCTCTGATAAATCTCTGGCGAAGTCCTTGGGCATCGTTGTCGAAGTCAAAAACTATGTCAGGAATTAACATGTCATGAGGGCCGTCCCTCCGAGCATAACCAAACTGTCTCCAAGCCAGACACGGGTTGTAAGTAATACCTCCTCTGATTCCAAGTAAAGGAACATTAGGAAACTCCCCGCAACGATCAATGATAGTGACATCTTCTCTGGACCGAGAGCACCAATGTATATCTGCATGTGTAAGAGTCATCAATCGTTGTAACCATCTCAAACCCCGCTCGTTCTTCAAAACTGATTGTGGAAGGTGCGAAATAAACCACCTTCCCAGGAGAGGAGTTCAGCACATAAGAACACCTCTTTTTCTCATGGTTCGAGTGTAACATGAGTGAAGGATGTCCCCAAGCAACGTAGGCATATGATTCCTGGACATGAAGATCTGGACAGCACTGATATCTATAAGCTGATCTGGATTAGGGAACAACACCAAACCATAGACAAGGAGGGCCACCACTTCTTCAAAAGCTTGTAGGTCAAGGGAGTTCCAACATTCTTGGGCCTTCTCAAACAGAAATCTGGCTAAGAACCCTTTGATACCCCTTCTAATTTCCCAATGTCCCTTGAGGTCAGATGGTTGTAGGCGTAGTGCTTTAGCAATCTCTTCAAGTTTGGGTTCCTTTTCCGTACCGTTGTAGGGTAGTTGACTAAGGATAGGGATCTTCAGAAGCCGGGAGAACTCTTCCAATGTAGGCACCAGTTGATAATCCAGGAAAGTAAAACAGTGATGCAGAGGGTCAAAGAACTGGAAGAGGACCTTTATCATATCTTCCTCAATGTTGGTGTTGACCAAGCTGATGAGTCTTCCATGCCTCTCACTAAAAGAAGAACTCTCGGGAATCCTGGATACAAGTTCCTTAAGCTGAGGAGGGATCCTTACAAGGCTGATTTGAATTGTCTTTCTGCGAACAGTTTCCATGTCCTACAAAACAAGAACAAAGATGAAGATTCGAACCCCTGAAATGGTTAGTCAATGCATATGATGCTGTATGATGCTATGATTAAACACACCACAAATATTCAAAGGAGCAAACATGATAAGGCACACAAGTCACACCACAACCCTTAGAGTTTAGGCCAGCATGAGGTCTAGGTATTACCCTCTTGAAGTTGGTGGGCTCAACCTGTCCTATCAGAAGTAACCCGGTTCTAAGGGTCCCAATATCATTGGATTGCTTTCATTGTTCATCGTTTCGATTTAGCCACTGAACTGGCGACCGAAATATTCCAAGAAAACAACCCTCAATTGAGTGTAGTATCGAGTATCAACCAATCTCGGACTGCACCAAAGTCAGTTATCTCACTACCCTAAAGAGGCCAAGATGGTTCAATTAAGGTTCCTAAGGTCAGTTGATGCTTCACGACACCACGCGGAGGCCCCGTACTCTCCTTGACTGAACCCAAGGGTTACTGGTACACACCAAAGTGCCACATCAACGTAGCAGACTGCTTCAACCATGTCGGTATACCCCGCACAGTTCCCTCACAGCCTTGTTGCTATTTTCTAAGAAGGTATCCCCAGATCCGGGTTAGGATCTATAGAACTCCCAAGACAAACCCACAATATTAAAGCAAACAAAGCAAGCAATTGAAAACACAAGTGATCTTAGTCCTAAGGTACACCTCACTTTTATAAGGTCCCCAGCAGAGTCGCCAGTTCTGTGATCGGTGGATCTGGAACTGACTGTTTAACGCTGGTTCGCGAAATGTCGCAGAAGCAAGAGTCGCACCGTCTTTTATTTTCTCCAACATGGACAGGACAAAAGCACAGCAAAAATCCTTATGAGATAGTTTCTCGGTTCGGGAGGTAGATTTATAGAAAGGGAAGGTGTTAGCACCCTTTCTATCCATGGTTATCCATGGGATCTTAGATACTTGCTCATTTGTGTTTTCAAAATGGTTTGCTTTTCAATTGTGAGTGGGTTTGAAAAAGTTTCGTTTAAAAATTTCAGATCGACTCTTGTATCAGTCCTCAAGAGTGTTTGAAAAATTGTTTTGAAAGCTTTTTGAAAAGTGTCGGTGTGAAAAGAGTTTTGTTTGTCTTTTGAATAGAGCAAGTATCTATGAGTCATCTACCTACTCTAAGGAATTAGGCTGTGTAAATGTCCTTAAGGTAGTGCCATCCCACCATTGAGAGGTAGGTAGCACCACCGTTGGAGGTGTTCGGGTCAATTTGTTTGTTAGGGACAGTGTGGTCACCAGAGCAACAGTAGGACACCTTAGAAGCTACCCTTATGCCATGGGTCATGGACATAAGGACTTACTAAAACATCCTATACTCGACGACCACGTTTTGAGGGCAAGGCAACAGTGAGGCGTACCCTAGAAGTGGTGTGTGAATTTGTGTGTTGTTTTCATGTTATGTTTTATCTTGTACATGCATCATGGTGATCTACGCTTGTTTTTAATTAGGGCCATTCATTCTTTCATGCAAGGTTTAGCAGTTTAAAAGTGCGGAAATTAAAGTGCGGAAAGTAAAATCCTACGCTATTACAAGGCGCGGGTCTATACATCGCCAAATTAACAAAGACCCGTTTTTTTTAAAAATGTGGAAAATAAATAAATTCCTAATTACTATTACAAGGCTTGAACAATTACATAATATTTGCAAAGGAAGTAAATAAGTATAAATGCGCGAAAAGAAATTAGAATCGAATGTTCGAGGGCGTTGGACCCTTTAAAGATTAAATTGAAATTAAAAGTTAATTAATTATTAAATTAAGAAAAGAAATTGTTTTTTTATGTTTTTTTTGTATTTAATGAAAATAAAGAAAATTAATTAAAATTAGAAGTTAAATAAAACCCTAGTTCTAAGGTGTTTTTAATTATTTATGAAAGATATTCAAGTTTAACCTAATTTACCCTAATTAATTAATTACATGTTTATTTACAAAATTAATTAATAATTAATAATAATAATAATAATAATGATGAGAAAATTATTTATTAAAAAAAAGGATGAAAAAGTTAAAAAAAAACCTAATTTCTACATATTTTAGTTATTTAAGAAAAACATTAAAATTTTAAAACCTAAATTAATCTAAATTAATTATTTAAAGTTTATTTACAAAAAATGATAGTAATGAAATTAATACTAATAAATAAATATTTTTGATTTTTTATGTTTATTACTGTGAAAATTAATTTATGGAATTTAAAGAAAACAAGTAAAAATAATTAAAAGAATAAAAAGGAAAAATAAATAAAAACTAAAAATTGAGCAAACCATGGGGGGTGTCTGACTCTTTTGGAGGTTAATTGAAGCATTTAGGCCCACTGAGTTCCAAGCCTTTTTGACTCTCTATGCTTGCATGTGGAGTGGTTGACCCAGGTGCATGGTGATCTTCACGTTTTGGCCATCAGATTGAAGCTCCTGGACACTTGGCAGGCACAAGCATATGCGCATATGGTGGACCACTGGAGAGGAATTGCATAGGAACACGCTATAACCAAAATTATGAATAATATGGGGGGACCTGGGAATCGAACCCAGGTCCCAGTACCTGCATGACAACTCAACTGCCAACTGAACTAGCGCGTTACTTTGTATATCTAATGGATAATGATTATTATAAGAGAAAAACAAGCGTTAGTGGTGTTTAACGAAAACGCGCGCCAGTATTTGAATTATCCTCTCACACTATGACACGCCAGCTTCGTCTTCCTTTTGTACCTGTAAATAAAAGCAAATAGCGGGGGTTTTAAACCCCCACTAAACAAGACCAGGAAAAATAGCGATTAGGCAATGGGCAAATATAAATTGAGCGCGAGGTGTGGATTAGTCTCGTTTGGAGGTCACGATTTCAATGGTACCAGTTTAGTGGCCCAATTTTTCCATATATGTAAAGCCCTAATTCAAAGCTTCTGCAACCCTAGAAAGCGTTAATGGTGAATCATGATACAAGGCTTGATAATTCAATTGAGTTATGTCATTAGCTTCAGAACATCCATATTAGTGTAAATCAACAATTAAAATGCATGAACAATGCCTGGAAATTAAAACACGATAATGAAATATTTATGAAAAGTGAGACTTCGTTCTACCAATTCCTTGAGTATGGAGGGCTGGTTTTGATTGTAATCGTTTCCTGGATGCCCTGGCAATGTTTTGGAATGATTTTCAAGCCTTGAATCGTCCTCTAGGTATGAAAACAGTTTCAACTTTTTTGTGAAAAAATGCAATTTTGTTCTTTGGTTTTGAGCGCAGCTTTTGTGTCCATGGGCATTAGGTTTAGTCTTGTATATGTAACTGAATAGAATTAGGTTAAAAAACCAGCCCATAATCCATTGATTTAATGATTCAAATATTTGATTTTGTTACATCTTTTTTCAAATCTTTTTGCCATGGAAACTTGCCAATTATGGAAGATTTTGTCTCTTGAGAAGGTACACGAAATATTTAGCTCATAATGGAAGGATTTGCTGCACAAAAAAAGATTTAAAATCATTGTTTAGTATTTTTCTCATAATTAAATTTAATTAAATGAATTAATAAGATTAAAAATTCAATTAATTAATTAAAAATAAGAAAATAACTCCCTTTTAGCTTAATGGGTCGTGCATAGCCTTCGGGTAATGATTCGTGAAAAGATTTGAGGCCCATTAGCATTTTTGAACCCTTTTGTGCAAAGTTGACTTTTCAAAATTCCCAAAAATTTCCCAACTTCTACAAGGCATATCTTGCTCAATTTTGAAGCTTTGATCATGTTCTTGAACATTTTGGAAAGGTCTTGAAGTCCTCTAACCAATGTCTTTGGTCCCATGTCATTTTGATTTACCAATTTCAAGTTATGGTCTTTGACTTAAAGTGCCTTTTTGTTGACTTTTGAAAATGACCTATAATGTTGGAATTGATAACTTTTTGTGAGAGCATTTCTTGGACTTGAAGTGTGAAAATGAGTTGTAGGAAATGTCATTATCTTCAAAATGAGCTTTGGATGGGATTTTTCTGATAAACCATGAAGAAGTTATGCCCTGGTCAATTTGCAGTTGACTTTTTCAACTGTCCAAAAATAGAAACTTTTGCATCTTGAGACTTTTTGAGCCATGCTTTGAGAATCATGATCAAGAATTGATCAAATGATGTTTGTGGCTTCAAAATAAGATGTTGACCAAAAATTTTGACTTTTGACTGTCAAATGATCATTTTGCCCCTGCAGTTGACTGTGAAGCATTTAGGGTTTTTGACTGTGCAATCTGGTGCTGTGAGTCCTGAAACTTGGCATGTGGATGCTTGACAATGTTTATAGGCATGTGAGACTTGATTGGACCCTTGGAAACTTCAATTTCTTTGCCAGAACCAAAACCCTAATTTTGACTGTGTTAGGAGGCATTTGGACTGTGCAACCCTTGAGAGATTTTGAAGCTTGATCTTGGCAAATCTGGAAGAATATGAGAGGGCAAATTTTGGGGTACAACAGTCGTCCCAAAAGTAAGCGCATCACAACCGAAATAGACTCCCTTGACAAGCTGGAAAGAAAGTGTGGTTTATGTCGTCAGGTCGGACACAATCGCAAAAATTGTCCGAATCGGGCTACTGCCTCAACCACATAAAAATTGTATATAAAATCTTTCCTTTATTATGTTGTAAACATTAGGGTTTTTCGTTAACAATATTTGTTACAATAAACATTGCGCGAACAAGAAAAAAACACGATATTCCGTCTACGAAATTACAACTGTTAAAATAATATCATCTGACCCATGCATTATCAACATTACGTCGCTGTCTGTTTTGACTTTCTCCAACCAAACATTAGGTCTTCCTGTCGCATGTGAGGTTGCTGTTCGTCTTCGCTGAATCCTTCTAATCCCCCCCCCCTCCACGATGTCTCCATCTAGCCATCGCATCAACTCCCGCTTCAGACGCTTCATGGAGTGAATATGCCAGAATTTCATTTTTATCGGAGGTTTTGTGGCGGAGAAGATAACGTAACCATCTCTGGTAAAAATCATGGGCGATGTCATGACGCAAATCAGAGTAAAAAATAATAAAACAGTGCGAGAAAGTGTGAGAAATGACGGAGAAACAGACAAATTATTTATAAAAACAGCATTTTGCCCTAGGAGTCAAGTGAGATGACGTCTCCTCTCACTTTTAAAGTGTAGGCGCCATCTCACTTGGCTAAAAGAGAGAGGAGGCGCCAAGGGCTAAATGCTTAGTGGAGGCGCCAAGTGAGATGGCTCCTCCTTTGGAGAGTCATCTGAAACATGGTTATTTGCGTAATTTTTTCCGAAACATGGTTATTTGCGAAAAAAATTTTTAATACCTGATTATTCCAAAAAAAAATTCTTATTTTTCCTTTTAATTTCTTTAACATATATTTTAATATAAACTATGATAAGAAACTTGCAAGTTTATATTTCGCCAAGTCCAATGGTGCCTCCTTTAGAGAGTCATATGATAGGATTTGATAACAAAAATTATGGTCCGGTTCATATATTATTACACAATATTTTTCAAGTTAAACAGTAAATCAAAAAAGCTATGATTTATTTTAATAATATTTTCTATATTTCTTCATGATATTTCTCTTTTACTGCTGCTACCTCTTGATGAAAGACATTTATTTTGTAAGACTCAAATTTATTTTACTCAATAAAATGATGAAAGTGAAAAAGTATGCTGAAAAGAGAATACTCACATTTATGTTACTCGAGAAAATAATGAAGTTAAAAATTAAGTTAATACTCACATTTATTTGACTCAATAAAATAATGAAAGTTGAAAATTATGTTTAAAATAGAATGTTCTTATACAATTGAAAATCTAGATAGGAATGAACATGTAGAATTGTGAAGTCACATTTATCAATTTTTTTCCACATATAACATGCAGCCTAAAGGAAAACATGTAAAGATAAGAACATATAACATGTCTCTTTGCTTAGTTAATTCTTAACAACAAAACAACACCAACAAACCTTGCTTCTAGCTGTGATAACAGAAGTAAGAGTGCGTGATGGTTTCTTCCTGGAACTCCCTTACAACAGCAGGAGGAGGAACAGGTCCAGGTGCCACATTAGCACATACCTGTTTCTTCAATTTCAATATACAAATAAAAACACCAATCTCAGAAAACAACCATCATCATTAACCAAGGAAAGAAAATTGTATACATATCATATAGGTGAACCTTGCTATTTTCAGAAGAAAAGGAGAAAAGAATAAATGCCGCCCAAAAAGGAAGAATGGACCATGAGAACTCAGAAGCATATTACAAGTTACCTTGTAAAGTGAAAGAGCCGAATAGATAACAAGTATGTGAGGGCGAAACATCGACTAAGAGATAACAAGAAATCATGGCAAAGATGGCGAAACATTGATAGAATAGATGACAAAACATCACACCTAACAATGATATTGAGAATTAAAGTAGGATAACAAACATGTGCGATGGCGAAACATCGACTTCGAGATAACAACATAACATGGCAAAAGATGACGAAACATCGATAAAATAGATGACAAAATATCATACCTAATAATGATATTGAGAATCAAGGTAGGATAACAAACATGTGAGATGGCGAAACATCGGCTTCAAGATAACAAGATATCATGGCAAAAGATGATGAAACATCGATAAAATAGATGATAAAACAACACACCTAACAATGATATTGAGAATCAAAGTAGGATAACAAACATGTGCGATGGCGAAACATCGGCTTCAAGATAACAAGATATCATGGCAAAAGATGACGAAACATCGATAAGATAGATGACAAAACAACACACCTAACAATGATATTGAGAATCAAAGTAGGATAACAAACATGTGCGATGGCGAAACATCGGCTTCAAGATAACAAGATATCATGGAAAAAGATGATGAAACATCGATAAGATAGATGACAAAACATCACACATAACAATGATATTGAGAATCAAAGTAGGATAGCAAACATGTGCGATGGCGAAACATCAGCTTCAAGATAACAAGATATCATGGCAAAAGATGACGAAACATCGATAAAATAGATGATAAAACAACATACCTAACAATGATATTGAGAATCAAAGTAGGATAACAAACATGTGCGATGGCGAAACATCGACTTCAAGATAACAAGATATCATGGCAAAAGATGATGAAACATCGATAAAATAGATGATAAAACAACACACCTAACAATGATATTGAGAATCAAAGTAGGATAACAAACATGTGCAATGGCGAAACATCGGCTTCAAGATAACAAAGTAAGATTGGTTTGTATATTTTACTTTGAAGAAGAGTTTGGGTTCATTAGAGGTGTCTTAAGATTTGCCAAGAAAATAATTTTTGTTTTAAGACGCAAGATGCAAAGAAAGGGAAAACAACTAAGGGAAACTAGCCTAGCACTATCCCTAGTGTTATCATACAATGGTTGACCCTAAGGTTGAGGATAAAGGAACATCCTATCCTATGTTAGCATACAAGGAAGCTTAACAAAACTATCCTATAGGGAACATGCAATAAGAGCGAAGTCGTGATCTCAATTTCTAAATTGAGTGACTCATCGATCAACAATTAAAGAAGAAAAGCAATAAACATCCTATAGGGAACATGAAATGAGAGCGAAGTCGTGATCTCAATTTCTAAATTGAGTGACTCATCGATCAAAACAAACACAACATAGGTATTAGACAAAAAAACAGAGGGCCTCCTGACATATATCAGCAACAGAGGTCCCATCATGCAATCAGAGAACTATGCAAAATGAAAATGGAAGAAAGGAGATAGTGCAATACCAAACGGATAACTATCTGTAGCAACCGAGCAAGAATAAAAAGAAACCCAGAGAACTTCAAGCAAGCTGGCATCAGTAGACGAATCAAGTCAGAAATTACGCCATAAGGATGTAAGTAATGAGATTATCAAATATGAACAGATCCCCATGGGTAATGTATAGTATTCACAATATCATGTATATCCTGCATGGAATATCAAACATGCCAAATACAAAAGTATTGTCAGTGTAATAAGTTGTGTTCCACAAATAAAGTGGAACACAGTAGCCTCAGGTCAAAAGTGGGATGCTATACATTGTCACAAGGTCTCCAAAATAGGCCAAGGTCTCTAATCCTAAGTCCAAGAAAAATTCTCATGCTCCATAATTCAAAGGATAGTAACCAAATAGTCCAAGTATTATTAAAGTTTTTATGGTTCATGTTGATTATTAGGTGTCTTTAAAAGGAAAAGAAAATCTCAAGTGAGCAAAATAAAAATGACATAAAAATAAATGCTCAAGTGAACAAAGATGAAAATAGCATGAAATGTAAAATGCTAAAAGTAAATGGTTCATAAAGCATAAGAAATAAAAGCATAAAGTAAAGTCAATTGTTAGAAATTAGTGGTTAGTTGGATGACCATCTTGAAACTTGCATTTGGAACTCATTAGAGGATTGGTAGAACCAAAGCCTCCACAAAACAAGTTGCATTTGCTTTTTGTCAAGTATATCATCCATTTTGGAATTCTCAAAAGGTAACATTTAATGATCAACGATGTTTAAGTGATTCGCGTTGACCAAAGGTGTTGTAGATCCATTAGAGGATTGGTAGAACCAAAGCCTCCACACAATGAATCTCAAGGTTATTGGATCAAAGAGATCAAATTAACATACTTGGGCTTGTAATCATAAGTTTGGGCCACAAATGATCATTTATTCGAATCGGGACAAAGTTTAGCGCTATGTTAAGCAATCGTAAGTGAACTTATGTAGAAGTCGCACCTATTTTGAGGCTGGTCAATAGCAATCTATGTACTTCATGTTTGGATAAATGATATAGAGATCACCATCCTTTAACATGTAGCACAATTAAAAAAAGAAATGGATAAGATGAAGAGGGAGGGGAATGATAAGCTAATTTGGATCACCATTTCAAAATTCTTTGAACTTTAAATTCAACCACTCCTCTAGATGGTTTAAAGCACTAAATATATCATTAATCCAAAACACCAAAAATGAATTAAATAATTCATTCTTAGGTAGATTTGAATTGATGAACATTTATCCAACTTCATCTACATCACAAAGTCCATTGAGTTTAAAAACAAATTGAACATTTAAAATTGCAATCCGAATTATCCATCAAAGAGAGTGTGCAGAAAAATATTTGAGTAAAAACAGCCCCAAAATAAGGCAGCAAAAGTGTTTTTGGCACTGTTACAATCAATTGTGCTTAGACAGCAACCTATTGCATCAGTGCAGTTTTTTATCAAATCAATTTTCTGTGGCAATCAATTGCAATGTTACAACAATTGATTGCAACCTGTTAAAAATCAATAGAAAACCGCATTTTAAAGATCAAATTCTTGTTCCAACTTTTCATCAAACACCTTATGATCATGGATCCAATTGAGCATGAATATTCCAGCAAATTTTGAGAAAATAACATTAATGGAGTCATAAAAGAAGTGCTCAATGAATCAAAACCAGAAATCCACAAGAGATCACATTGTGAAAGATGATGATCCAACTTGCCAAAGGTAGAATTTGAGAATTATCAAACAACTTCAAAATTTTCTTCAACTCAGCCACAAGAATCAATTAATCAAGCTTGGATGTAGAGAATTGTTGGAGAAAAAGTGTTTGGATGAAGGTTTAGCTCAAAGATTAGTAAGCTTCAATGCAAAGCTTACTATCTTTTTGAAAATGGAGCTTTGAGTGAATTTGGTAGATGGAGAGATTTGAGAGATTTTTTAGCAAAGTGATTTTGTCTATCAAAAGCTTGAAATTTGAATGAAATGAGAGCTCTATTTATAGAGTTTTAGGATTGGGATTAGTGGTAATTTGGTAATTGATTCTTGGAGCCAAATTTGAATTAATGATATAATTTCAAATTATGCAGAAAAAATTGGAGCCAAAATGATAAAAGTTTGAATTTGCTGGCTTTTTTCAAAAAAACACTTGCATTTTGCTGTCATGTGTCGATACATAGGTGGTATGTGTCAATACATCCTGGCTGTATAACACAGCATGTGTCGATACATGCCTCTATGTGTCGATACATACTGTTAATCCAAATTATTACAGAATCACACAAACTGCATGAGTCGATACATAACACGTATGTGTCGACACATGCAAGTTATTCAAACAGGATGAGTCGATGCGTACATGCATGTGTCGACACATGCTGGTTATTCAAGCAGGATGAGTCGATACATACATGCATGTGTCGACACATGCTAGTTATGCACAACAAAATGAGTCGATACATAGGTTTATGAGTCGATGCATACATTCTTTTGCCACAATACAGGATCAAATCAACTTTGCATGAGCTTATTTGTTGGATACTTGGTACCTAAAACACAAATTGTGCAAAGACAAAGACAAACATTTTTTTTTTGATTAGAAGTTAGTCAAAAACACATAAACAAAATATACAACTATAGTGCTTGGAGAAAGCCGATCAAGCTTCAAAACCCCAATTTGACTGGTGAATCAAAGGAGTGGTTCCTTCACATAATCAAACACAAACTCCAATCCTCTGAAGATCCCAAGAGATGGATGAAACATCTTGAGATATGCAAATAAATCTGAGCTTGAAAGATCCAGAGGTTCAAATGACAAGGTTCTATTTGAGCAACTTGTCAAAGCAACCAGCCTTCAAAGCTTGAGGAAGACTTGATAACCAAAGTACTTTGATCCCATCACAATGTATGAATGCAACGCAATATGATATTCATGATGAAACATAAGCCTAAATCAAGAGGGTAAATTTTGGGATGCAACAGATAGCACTTTATATTTTCAAGTATAATTAATTACATATATATTTCAGATAGATTATATAAATCATGGCAAGATTGATGGTTTGAAAGTGAGAGTTATAAATTTCAAACGTATGAGTTATAAGTTTCAGATAGAGTTATAAATTTCAAACGTGTGAGTTATAAGTTCCACTGAGAGTTATAAATTTCAGATAGAGTTATACAAATCAAACGTGTGATTTTAATAGTGCTTAAGTTATAAATTGTGTTGTGATTCACAGACCATCGAATACTTATCATATTTATCATGTATGAATTACCGGATAAAAATTGAATTACCTTCACTCACTCCTTGCAAGCTAGAAGCTCTGATTCCTTGCATGCTAGGACCTCCACCTCCTTGCAAGCTACTTTCTCCATGCTCCATCTTACAATATAAAGGGTAACCAAAAAACAACCAGCAAAACAACAATTGTCAATTATAAATTACTACTTTCTTTCATCAACTTACTTTCACAGAGAACTTAATGAACTAAAAAGTTATAAATTTACAAAATTGAAATCATGAGTGAATCACAATGAAAAAGATTGATAACTCAAATAGGACTTTCAGACCTTCAGACCTTCAAACCTGACTATATGAAGAAAAAAAGTCAGTCACAATCACAATGTAACATGGCTGAGCATACCAGACATCATACCTTCAAACTTCATACCTCAAATAGGATTAACAAGTGCCAATAAAACAAAAGATTCACGCAAATACAAAAGATTCGTGCAAACAGAGTAAATATTTTTCATCAATCAATTTATTTACCTCTAGCATCTACAACAAAGATATCAGAATGTTCAAGAAAAACAATTTCACCATTTTGATTTTGTTGAGGTGACAAAAAAATGAAATTTTTAAGTTGTTAGAGAGAGATAGAGAAAGACATGACAGAAGAAGAAGAAAGAGATCAACGAAAAGGAAGTGAAACTTACACGATTTGAAACGGTGGTGGCGTGGTGGTGGTGCGGCGACAACAACAACTTGAAGATGAAAGAACGGCGTTGTGTTGTTGTCTTGTTGCATTTCTGAATTCTGAAACCTTAGAAACGTGAGAAATGAACAATAAAATGAAGGATATGTTCTGTTGATGTTTTTGTCTTGGGCCAAGCCCAATAATTGACTCCAATTTCCAGTTCAGCCCAGTGTGATAAAGTAATAATACATAATATAATTATTAGGCCGGTCGGATTCAATTATCAAAAATTCTAAATCAATCATCTGAACTGACCCACATAAACTCATATAAACCCATAAATAACTAACTCGATAACCCGAAAAATCAATTCACCCGAACCGAAAGCATACGGGCCTAATGGACCAGACGGTGTCCAGTCCTAATTGAGCCATTGAAATAATCAAATTCATAAACCAACTAAACACTTAACCAACATTGTCTCAGATTAAATTCATTGCTTTCATTTATGAAGGATTCAGCAGTGGATTACAACTCTCACTAATATTAAAAACAACTATTACTTTATATCAGAATTAATACTTTTGATGAACATTTTAAACCTTACAATTATCTACCGTTTAGTATTTTCATTTGTTTCGAAAATTAATAAACTAACCTAGCATATTAAATAATCAAACAAATTATTAATTTTGTCACTATAAATATATAATTTCTTTGTTTTTAATCTATCTAAAAAGCTTATTCAAACAATAACCTTTTAAAAAAAATTATTTCAACAAAAATAAAAGAGAATTTCTTTCTACACCTACTACACTTTTTGTAGACCTCTTCTAAAAAATTTAAAGTATCTTCAAAATTCAGAAGTGCATATTCGAACGCACCACCAACGTGATTTATTAAATTTATTTTGGATATACATATCCGAATTAACCTATTAGCTTATTTTGGATATGCATATTCGAATTTATCTCTGAGCAGAAAAATCAATATTAATCAACATAATTCATAACATTCATTCAACATAATTCAAAGAAATTACATAAATAGTTCTACAGAAAATTAAATTTACATATTGTTATAAACTGGCAGTTGAGGACATTACAACATCTTGATAATATCTTTTTCCGATCTTTGAAGCTTCGCATCCATCTCAATCAAACCCTTACAATAGTATCGTTGAAAGGTACCCCATATAACCTCTAAATCGTCGTCGTTCTTGAGCTCAAACGGGATAAATTTTACGTTTTATTCAGTGTCAAGTAAATGTAAACGATACTCAAGCTTGATCACCTTTTGATTCTCTGAATATTGTAAGAGAATATCCAGTATGGTAATGAGATCGGCAAACAGCGTGTTCTGCGAGAATCTAAATTGAAGTGGCGACTGTGCACCACCGAAGTAGACAAAAACAAGGTGTGAATATGTTTGTGCCATTTCTGGTTGTGGTTCGTGATGGAGAATGAAATAGTTTAGAGACTCAATTTATAGCCTTTTTGAAGCAATATGAACCAAAGAAATCTTATCGGGACATATTTTGGAAGTGCACATCCAAATTAACCTTTTTTTTTTTTACCAAAATAAGGGGTTTTCGGATTTGCATATCTGAAAACACCACGTTTTTTTAATAAAAATAGGAGGTGAATTCGGAAGTTCATATCCGAAATAAGCCATGTGTTTTTTTTAATTTATAAATTGAAGGTTAATTCGGAAGTACACTTTCGAATTATGTAGAACCAGAATAAGCATCATTATTTGTACCAAAGAGACATGGAAAACATAAACAGTTGTAAAACTAAATATAGATAATATGTTATATATGTATTGAAACATATACATTTTATAATATGTTCGACAATACATTCAAAAAATGATTCGATTACATTCTAAAATGGACCGAAAGAATTGTCAGCGCTTAAATCTAAAATTGGTTCGACTTCTCCTTATTTGATTCTCTCTCAAGCTCCATCAAATTGGTGAACTCTACCATCATATCTAAAAACTGATCTGACCAAATTTTCGCCTCTTTTGCATGATGTGTCATCCATTTCACGGGTGTAGCCGGAATAGGACAACTCGATTTCAAATAAACTTGAACAAAATGGCGGGATCTAAGGTACCCAATACAAATGATGCGGCCGGATGAATCTTTAGGTGGGGAGTCTGAAGAGAAAAAAATATTTCCAAAAAACCGTACCTCGTCAAGTCGATACACACCTTCTCATAAGCACTTGTTATAAGATGACCCATTTCAGGGAAGCTCATCCACTTTTCAACTGGTGCGAGAAAAAATATGTCTTTGAATATGCACATCTGAAATATGCTGATAGATGCATTCAGATATTTATATCCGAAAGATATTTTCAAATTTTCAGTAGTGATTTTCACCACTATTAAATATAAAGAGAAATTCTCTTATAAAAATAGGCTAAATATTATCACAAAAAACGAAATAGACTAAAGCTAGCAGTGGGACAAAAGGAAACGTGAATATTTAGTTCAGCCCAAAAAATATTTAAGTTATATTTGTGGCCTCTATTAACATATTTTATTTGTAACTTCTCTATATATTAAAAGAAAAATACTTCGACAACTTCAAAGCACATCATAGGTAATATATAAGGCATTTAAATGACATTAAAGTGAAACAAATCCATTTTAACAAATAAATAATTAATAACCCTAATATTTTTTAGAACGTGATTTTTGTTAGAAGATACACAAGCTTTAGTAGTGAGTCAATGAAGAATTTGTGCTAGTTGGAGAAGATGGAATGAAAAAAATAAGAGAAATAAAAGAGAGTAAAATAATGTGAGAAGAAAAATATGTAACAAATAACATTAACTAAAATGTTACAACTTCAAAGATATTTATACAAGCCAACAAAACTGTTGGAAAACAAAATAACTTAAAAAATAAACTAAAAAACCCAAACATACGTTCGTAATCAGTTACGCCAAACAACGTAACTAATTATGCCTGTGATAAACATAATAACATAACTGAAACTGTCTTGTGTAATCGGTTACGCCTTTTCACGTAATTGGTTACACCCACGAAATAACCAGTCCTTGTATTCCAGAGATGCTTATTTTTTAAGTTGTTTCCGTTAATATGCTCCCAAAAGCTTATACAATGCATTTGAATTACTATGTACATCCAATACACCGCCTTAATTCAAATGCTCTAAGTTTTACATGTCCAAGTTCATCTTCAACTTCTTGAACATATCATTTGTGACTCCATTTGTCAACAAATTTGTAACTTGTTATTCGCTTCAATAGTATCTCAACCTCAGCTTGCCTTCACTCACCAAATCCTTCAAGTAATGAAACATCATCTCAATATGCTTTCTCCTCCCATGTGCAATGGGATTATTAGAAAGACTAATGGTTGAAACATTATTAACCAATAATGTGACAACTTCTCCTACACTACTGCCCAGCTCCTCCAACAAATTCATAAGCCACGCGACTTGGCATACACATAACGACACATCGATATACTCAACCTTACAAGAAGAGAGTGCAATCATCGGTTCCTTTTTAGGACACCAAGAGATTGATTCTCCTCCGAACATAAAGATATAACCAGCCGTAGACTTTAGATCATCTTTATCTCCATAGAAATTGGAATCAGTATAACCAAGCAAATCATATTTTCTGCTTGTATTTGTTACGGGAAAGAGAATTCCGCAGCTAATAGTTACTTTGACATATCTTAGGATCCTTTTAATTGCAGTCAAGTGAGACACCTTCGGTCTCTCCATAAATCTACTTGGAAGACCGACACTAAACGTCAAATTTAGTTGTGTATTGCACAAGTAACATAATGATCCTATCAATCACCTATATTGAGTATGATTCATGTTCTGCTCCTCTTCACTTTTAAACAGTTGTAACCTTGCTTCAGCTGGTGTATTGACAGCATTACAATGCTCCATATCACACCTCTTCAATATCTCAAATGCATACTTCCTTTAATGTATCAGCAGTCCCATTTTTTACTTGTAGAACTGTATGCCAAGGAGGTATGTCGTAGTGCATACTTCCTTTGGTGCATGAGCATTCCCATTTTTGACATATATATATATATATATATATATATATATATATATATATATATATATATATATATATATATATATATGCATGTCAACATGCCCGATGTATTACGGTGGGAGAACTGACTTGGTTTGCATTTTATCGTAAATGCTGCGGATAACAAGAGTCGCCACTGATTTTTCTTTTATCTAATAAGGAAAGAGTGAAAAAGAACATGAAAGACCTTCGAGAATTTTTCTGAGTTTGGGGGGTAGGTTATGAAAAAGGGAAAGTGTTAGCACCCTTATCATCTGTAGTTATCTACGGGCTCTTAATCGCTAGCTCACTTTTGAAAATGCTTTGTGTGTTTGATTTGAAAATATTTTGTAAAAATGCTAAGTGCGACATACTTTGTAATGATTCTCGTATCAGTTGAGAACGCATACAAAGTGTTTGTTTTGAAAATATTTCAGAGGAAAGTGTTTGTGAAAATGTTTTTTGTGTGAGCAAGTGGTTAACAATATTCTATCCTTACTCAAAGATCTTTCGTGTTATTTTCCTCCTCCTTAGATAGTGCTATCCTACCATTAGTTAGTAGGAAGCTCTATCGTTGGATGTGTGAGGGACATACGCAAGTCATCGTACAGTCATCGAAGGCAATTGGTAAGGACGCTTTAGCAATTTATCGTAAGGGACTAGATCGTTTATCGAAGGCAGCATCGAAAGGTCATCGAGGGACTACGATCTTTTGTATCGAAGGGACTTTGCTAAAACGTCCATACGTTCGAGGGACATGATTGTATTTATACGAAGGCAACAAGTGAGGTTATCCTAGAGGTGCGTGTGCGAATAGTGATTCAGTTTAGTTTATTTTATCTTGTATATTAGGGTTATCTAGTGTTTGATTTTAGATCTTGTCATACAATCCTATTAAACTAGATAGTTATAACAAAAACAGTAAAAGAGAAAAATAAATGTCCTACGCTATTACAATGTTTCGGGGAACGGGAGTACAAAACCACAAAATTGGAGAAAAAATAGCAAGCGAATAAAATCCTAATTTAAGCTATTACATTCCTTTAGCAATTACAATAATAATAAAAAATGCGACAGTAATAACATATGCGAAATTATAAAAGGAAAAGAAAAGAGAAAATTTATTTTGATTGTTTGATAAAAAAAAGTTTGATGATTATCCTAAAACCTAGTTGATTTTAATCAATAGAAAAAGTTAGATAATTAAATAAAACCCTAAAATCTAAGTTGACTTTAATTTAATTAAGAAAATGATTAATTAGTAAAAAACCTAAAATTAAATTGAGTTGATTAAATTAAAAATCTAAAATTCTTAAAATTATTTTACATCATATATATATATATATATATATATATATATATATATATATATATATATATATATATATATATATTACTCGTGAGTTTGCACGTATATTAATGTATTATCCGCGTGTTTGAACGGATATTGGTGTGGTATGTACGATATTGTTTTTAAAATGTAATCTAAATGAAATGAAAAAAAACACAACTATACCGAAGCAAAATGGTTTATTATCTTAAATTAAAAATAATTTTAAAATAAAATAATTATATACATAAATAATTTAAAATAAATATATTTTTCTCATGTTTGGATTAATACATTATTTTTATTTTTATTTTCTTTAATTATACAAAAATATATATTAATTTCATGAATTTATACATATTTTGATATAATTATCTGTGTATTCATATGATATTAGTGTGTTAGCCGTGCGCTCGCACGAATACTAAGATCGTATGCATGCTTTTATTTTCAAAATTTAATTAAAAATATAAATAATAAAAAAATAATATATTTTTCTCGTATTTCAATAATAAAGTTATTTTTCCTTTTAATTTCTTTAGCATATATTTTAAATATAAACTACGATAAGAAACTTGCAAGTCAAACTATGACTTGCTCAATTATGATAGGCTTTGATAACAAAAATTATGGTCCGGTTCATATATTTATTACACAATATTTTTCAAGTTAAACAGTAAATCAAAACGCTATGATTTATTTTAATAATATTTTCTATATTTCCTCATGATATTTCTCTTTTACTGCTGCTACCTCTTGATGAAAGACATTTATTTTGTAAGACTCAAATTTATTTTACTCAATAAAATGATGAAAGTGAAAAAGTATGCTGAAAAGAGAATACTCACATTTGTGTTACTCGAGAAAATAATGAAGTTAAAAATTAAGTTAATACTCACATTTATTTGACTCAATAAAATAATGAAAGTTGAAAATTATGTTTAGAAAAGAATGTTCTTATACAATTGAAAATCTAGATAGGAATGAACATGTAGAATTGTGAACTCACATTTATCAATTTTTTTTCCACATATAACATGCAGCCTAAAGGAAAACATGTAAAGATAAGAACATATAACATGTCTCTTTGCTTAGTTAATTCTTAACAACAAAACAACACCAACAAACCTTGCTTCTAGCTGTGATAACAGAAGTAAGAGTGCGTGATGATTTCTTCCTGGAACTCCCTTACAACAGCAGGAGGAGGAACAGGTCCAGGTGCCACATTAGCACATACCTGTTTCTTCAATTTCAATATACAAATAAAAACACCAATCTCAGAAAACAACCATCATCATTAACCAAAGAAAGAAAATTGTATACATATCATATAGGTGAACCTTGCTATTTTCAGAAGAAAAGAATAAATACCGCCCAAAAAGGAAGAATGGACCATGAGAACTCAGAAGCATATTACAAGTTACCTCGTAAAGTGAAAGAGCCGAACATTATCCAAACCAGTGAAAAAATCAAATAACAACTGATGCCATAATATAAAAGGCATATACCTGCAGCATTTGTCACTGAATCTCAACTATGAATTTCAAGCATCTTCTAATCAATATTCACGCCCCAACTTCCATAATAACCGCAATTGCAATTGCGACACTTGCAATGACAGCGCATGATGCAACACAATTAGTTAATAATAATCAAGAAAGAATATCTTTCATGACTACATAACATTAAAAGAAGCCGAAATAAAGAAAGAAACGTCAATACCATGGATCTTGGCATATACGACATCATAGGGACTAATAGACGCGATTTCTTAAGAGCCATCTCATCAAGCTTCTGAGTACTAACAGATAACTGCATATCAAACAAAACCTACGACATGATTGATCACTAACGACATTTTATCAAATAAATTTATGAAGTAAAAAATTGCAGATAATTAGATGAGTGCATACTTGGAAACCATAAACAGTGACTTAGCAATGCAATCATCCAAGAATTTAGCATAGTTTGGTCTTGTGTCTGGAGGAGGGAGAATTGATTTTCTGAATCCATAGTTTGCTAATTTACTTAGCCTTTTAAAAAAGAAAAGTAACATTGTTTGCTTGTTTTTGTTGTTTTTTTCAAAGGTGTCACATGCAAGTATACATGTTTTGATTGTAATAAGTAATAAATATAAGAGTATCATACCCACAAAGTGTTGTTACTTAGATTTGAGTTTTGTATGAAAACTATTCTTTTAATATAAGCATGAACAGAGAGAAATAATGATTGGTGATTATGGTTGTAGTTTTTTATCTCAAAGTAAACTAGGTCAAGTGAATATCTCTATCCTACTCTTTCAACCATTTTTACTCATGAAGTACACTTGTTGTTAGATCTCTCACAACAACAAGTTGTTACCTATTTCTAAGTTGATCATTCAAAGAAATAAGTATTTAACAAAACAAACACATGGTAAAGCAAACACTAGCCACACAACATATAAAACTTGATATTAATTTCGCATTGCTCAACTACAAAAGATTTAGTTCATAGTGAGCTGAGTACAAGCTACAAACATGATTCTCAAAGGAAACATCTTAAGACAGTAAATGAACAAAAGATATAAACCTAAGAGAGACTTGGAGGAAGATTTGAGATGACTAATCTTTAATAGATTACTCCAGTCGCGCCACTGCTCATCAGCTGGTACATGACTGGATGAGAAAAGAAGACTCTATCACACTTCCACTATCCACGCACTTAAACTCTTGTAATATTATCTTGGAACAAGTGAACTCCTCTTTGATCTTCAACACAACTCTATTTATAGACCAAGGATTAGAGTTTGTATGTTGCATTGGATTATGGACTTGTGTTAAAGAAATCACATCAAGCCCATACAAAATTAGTGCCAACACACACTTCAACAACTTAGAAAACAGGGAATCTCCGTACAGGGAGACAATGGTGGGAGACAAGGTGTAGTGTGGCAGACTGCCACAATCGGTGCAGGGTGCGTTGTTCCATTTGCAGCGTATCATTGTACCCACTTTGTTTCTTCTAGTGCATCCACTCTCATTTTGAATTTGAATACTTTTTTCTCTTCTTTTTCTATACAACTAAGTTTTCCCTCCAATTAAATATTCCTTCCACACTATCCTCATTAGCCAACAACTTCCATTATTGCTTCCCTTTGGTCTAAGTTCCCTCAATTTCCTTCAGCTTGTGCTCTATGTAGCTGACTACTACAGTCTTCCCTCAGCTCGACCCTGTTAACCTTTGCTGACATAAAACACAAGTAAATGATAAAAAGGAAGCACCTATTGTGCTTCAAGTTAAAACAACTAAAAACACTAAAATATAAGAAAATATAACTAATAAGCAGAATAAAAAGAATAAATAGGAAACTCTAAAGGCATGTGTGATACGGTGGGAGAACTGACTAGGGTTTTACGTTTGTTTTCGCAAATGTTTCGGTTGAGCAAGAGTCGCCACCGACTTTTTATTTTATCCTAAGGAAAGGTTTAAAAAGCACAGCAAAAACCTTTGAGATATTTCGTGGGTTCGGGGAGTAGATTATAGAAAGGGAAGATATTAGCACCCTTTCTATCCATGGTTATCCATGGGCTCTTAGTTACTTGCTTAGATCAACTTGCCTTGATTTTCAATTGTTTGAAATGGTGCTTTGTGCGTGGTTTTGAAAATGTTTTGAAAAAGATGCCTTGTCTAGGCTACCCTTGTAACAATTCTTTACTCGAATGTTTTACAAAAGGTGTTTGTCTTTTTGAAAAGATGTTTCAAGGTTTTTTTTGAAAGTTTGTTTTGAAAGTGTTTGTGATGTGTGGTTTGAAAAATAGGCAAGTGTTTTTGTTTTGCAAGTTGACAAGTACTTAAGAGCTATCTACCCTAAAGTTCTCAAAGATTTTTGCTATGTTTTAACCCTTTTAACAATTTTGTTCCACCATTGCATTTGGTGGACAATCTTGTGTTAGGATGTGAAGGGGACGGGCGCGGGTCATCGTCTAGACCATAATTGCAATGGTGTCAAGTATCTTTGGGCAATTTTTTCCTTTAAGGGGCTTGATCATTTTTTAGGGAACTTTCGAAAGCGTCATCGAGGGACTATGATCATTTGAATTGTGTTTGTTTTGCCCAAAGAGACCTAACATGCAATATGGCCCATTATTGAAGGCAACAAGTGGAATACCCTAGGGGTGCAAGTGTGATTAGTGTTGTCCATTTTCATGCTTGTTTATCTTGAAATTAGGTCAAACTATTTTGTTAATTTATTTGCATACAAACCCTAATTCTAGCATGGTATATTTAGAAAACTTTAAAGTGCGAAAAATAAAGTTCCTAAATTATTATAACACAATATATGGGAAGGGGGTACAAATGTCCAAATGGGGGGTATTTTGACAAGGAATTTAAACCTAGACTATTACATCAAATTGAGAATTTACAAGGTATTTAATTGCACAAATTAAATAAAAATAAAATAAATATGTAAGATGCAAAAAGGTTTTTTATATGTATGAAAAAAAGTATTTTTTATATGTCAAATAAACAAAATAAAAGTATTAATTTTTTTGGAGTTTTTATGTATTTAGGGCAAAACCCTAATTTATTAAATAAAAGGTATTAATTATTTAATATGTACAATATTTATTAGTTATGTACAAAAATAAAAAATAAAAATGAAGTATATTTGTAAAAAGGTATTTTTAATGTCAAATATTAATAAAATAAAAATGTATATATTTTTGTATTTTAAACCTAAATATACTAATATATCTAAGTATTTATATTATTTACTAAATATATATTATATATACAAAAATGATAATATTTAATATTTACAAAAAAAAAGTATATTTTATATAAAATGTTTTCAGAAGATAAAAATAAAATAAAATTAGAAAATAAATGTATTTTGTTTTATTTCTAATATTCTAAACAAAAAGTAATAAGTATTTATATATATATATAACTAACTAAAGCTAATAAATATCAAATAAAATACAAGAAAAATGTGAAAAAATGTTTTTAATATTTTTTATGTTTTAATGAAAAATAACAAACCAGAATAAAAAAAGAAAAAATTGAAAATGGCAAACAAAACTCAAAATGGGCCAGGGGTGCAACTGTAAAAGCATGGTGCAAAAAAGAAATCAACTCAGGCCCAGCCCAAGAAGACTTTGTCTTCAACCTTCAGACAAAACCTTTGAAAACACGCGCCCTTTCTTGCTTCAAACACAACTCCTGATTCCTGGACTTTTAGCACAAACTCATAACATGGAAAGTGTTAAGCATCAAGCCACGATTCTGGACATGTAAAGAACTCATCCTAACTCTCAGAAATGAGAGAGAATTTCTCCATTCCCAAATCTTAACCTAACTTTTTATCAATGTTCAGACCTCAAATTCTCATAGCACAGGCAAAATAAATGGAAAGTAAAGATATGTATAGTTTCAGGGACATGAGCATGACATTTTTCATTCACAAACTTAGAGCTAATTCTTCCTACATTGAGAGATAGAAGTTCATGAACATACCTGTTCAGTTGGAATCGTGTCTGGCAATGGAGGAGCTTTCAGGGCAAGATGATGATTTGTACAGCTTGCTTGAAGTGTAGTGATGCTATTTCAATGCTTGGTGTGTTTTAAATCGTGCCAAATCAAGCTGCAGAAGTCCACCTGCAAGAGAGAAAAATGGAAATGGCAAATGGTGCTATGGCTGTTACAGTCTCAGTTCAATGTTTGGAATAGTTTACATGGATGTTATGGAAGGTATATGAAATGGTTTGGGTGAAAATGCACGATGGAAATGAGCTGTGGGATTCAAGTTGCAGAATATGCCCTGTTTTGCCACAAAACTGTGATTTTATGTATATGGATGGATGAAGGGTGGTTTGGTCGTGTTTTAGGTCAGTTAGGGAGTGTGAAATGTGAGGACAAAGTTTTCTTAGGTTGATCTTTGCAGGAATGTGTTGTGTAGTACAAAATGCAAGCTTTCTTCTTACTTAAGCAAAAGTTATCAAGTTGGTTCCTAGGCCAAGGCAGGTCCCTCAAGCATGTTGCACACTTGAGCCTTGATCAGTGTGATATCTCCATGAATCTTGTGTCCAAAGATATGCATTGTACCACTTGGATTGCAAATTTGACATAAAGTGCAACTTGACCAAAATGGATATATTGCTTTTTCTAAATAAGGATTAATTCTCCATGTAATGACCAAATGCATAGAACAACATCTTGGCACAATGGTTTAGCATTGAATTATTGAGTGAAAATGGGATTAGAGGCCTGCAATGTAGCTTGCACATGCTGAGTTTGAAAATACACAAGTTATGGACATGTAAATTGGTCATAACAAAAGTGAATTTTTCCCAACTTGCCAAATTCGATTCTCCCTAACCATGAGGTTGTTTGATGAGTTCTTGGACATTTTGGAAAGCTTGGAATGTGTACTACAATCCATCTTTGAAATGAAAATTGAAATTCCAAGTGGAAGTATGTGAAAAATGGTCTTGAAGTTAGGCAAAAATCCTGCCTAAAATGGTTCAAAATTTCTCTAAGTTAAGAATGGTTTGGTACCCTTGTTCCAAAAATTGTAACTTGAGATACAAGCTTCCTTTGGGAAAACTTTGTGAATCAAAGTTGTAGATTTTTCAATGGACTACAACTTTCATGTTTTGACTTTTGCTTGAATCCAAATGAATCTTGGTGAGAAAGTGGGACAAAGTTAGGAAAAAATTAGGGTTTTTCATAACTTAGAAAAATTCTAAGTTATGAAAAATCTTCATTTCAAACCCTAATTTGCAATTCTTGATTTCTTGATGAGCAAGTTTCATGATTTGGCATGTTTTGATGAAAAATTAATCTTGACACTTGATTTTGACCAAAAAGTCAAAGTTTGACTTTTCAGTATACAGTCAAAATTGATCAATTGACTGGGAAATTCAATTGTCAATCTTGTGCACTTGGGATCTTTTGAACTTGTTGAGTATGTCAAGAAAATTCCATGGGGTCCTTGAGTCCATATGTGAGTTTGGTTTGCCATTGGCTAGGTCAAACAGTCAAAAATTGCCTTTGTGCAGTCAAAACATTAAAAATGACCATTTTGCCCTTTTGGTGATCTGATCAAATTTCTTGTGGAATTGTGATCCAAACTTGATCAAATGGTCCATGTGAGTTCATAATGTTGATGTGGATCAATTTTCATGAGGTTTGACTGTCAATTGGCCACAGTTGACTTTTTCCCCAATACAACTGATTTCTAGGTCAACTGTCCAATTGACTGGGCAAAGTTTGGAATCAGGGCTTGAAACTTGGTATGGATAAACTTGGGAGTCCAACATGACGCATGAAAGTCATCTTAGGCACTTTAGGTCAAAATATCTCTGTTCAAACACAAACCCTAATTTGGGTCAACAGTGCAAGGAGAAGTCTTGAGCAGAGGAAACCCTAACTGGATCTTGAGCTCCAAGGGTCTTGTGATGAGAAAATGTTGAGAAAAAGGGAGGGCAAATTTTGAGGTACAACAGTTGCCCCTGTTCAATCTTCTTGAATCCGAAGAGTTAGATTGGCAATTTTGCCTTTCGTGACTCGAGGGTAAAAGGAGATTTGGACACTAGAGTGCCCTTAAATTTGCCCTCGTCAAAGCAATGGATGTGGGAATGGGCTTAGAGATGCCATTTGGAGATGGGCTTAACGATGCCATCGGGAGGAGTGACAGAAACTTGTCGGGGATGGGCTTAAATATGCCATCTGGAATGAGTATCAGAAAGGTGCCCATGTTTAGGACCATCTCTGAACTGGGGTCTGAATAAGCAATAGATTGACATCCGTATCTGGAGGCATCCGTAAACTGTTTTCAAAAGTTGAGAAGAGTCTGAACAAGCGATAGATTAACATCCGTTGTTGGGAAGAATCTGTAAATTGTTTTCAGAAGTCTTTGAAGAAGAATCTGAACAAGCGATAGTTTAACATCCGTTACTGGAGAACCCGTGAACTGTTTTCAGAAGTCTTGAGGTTGAATAAGCAATAGAGCAGCATCCGTTGTTGGGAAGCGTCCGTAAACTGTTTTCAAAAGTTGCATATGAACAAGCGATAGATTAACATCCGTTGTTGGGAAGAATCCATAAACTTTTTTCAGAAGTCTTGAGAAGAAACTGAACAAGCGATAGGTTAACATCCGTTACTGGGAGAACCCGTGAACTGTTTTCAGAAGTCTTGAGGTTGAATAAGACATAGAGCAGCATCCGTTGTTGGGAAGCGTCCGTAAACTGTTTTTAAAAGTTGCATCTGAACAAGCGATAGATTAACATCCGTTGTTGGGAAGAATCCATAAACTGTTTTCAGAAGTCTTGAGAAGAAACTGAACAAGCGATAGGTTAACATCCGTTACCGGGAGAACCCGTGAACTGTTTTCAGAAATCTTGAAGTTGAATAAGTAATAGAGCAGCATCCGTTGTTGGGAAGCGTCCGTAAACTGTTTTCAAAAGTTGCATCTGAACAAGCAATAGATTAACATCCGTTGTTGGGAAGAATCTGTAAACTGTTTTCAGAAGTCTTGAGAAGAAACTGAACAAGCGATAGGTTAACATCCGTTACTTGGAGAACCCATGAACTGTTTTCAGAAATCTTGAAGTTGAGGAGGAACCGGTGTAGGGTTTCCTGATGATGAGCTCGTATAAAACTGCATCTGGATGAATCTGGAATAAGCATCAGAATGTTGCCATGTCTGGGTCACATCTGAACTATTTCTAGAAAGAGTCTCGGAAGATAATGATTTTTTGTCTGTTGACTGATCTTACCTGAAAAGGTAAAGAGTTAGTTGTATGCAATGTCATGATGCATGATGCGATGTATGTTATGTGAATGTAAATGAATGCGCACGTAAGCTGGAGAGCTGTCTTGTGGAGGATAGATGAATCCGAGATGGCTGAAGATAAAAGCATCTTGACTGCTACCGGGAAGAAAAATTCCTTGGCTGTTGCTGGGGAATAAGGAGCTTGGGTTGTATACCAACCTTCTGGGGAATTCCTGTCTTGAGGAGATCTTCACTGGAGAATCTTCGAATATACAATGAGGAACTGAAAACTGAAAGTCTTCAGATTTGCTTGGGGAATACCAGACCTTCAAACGTCGAGGGGCCTTAGAACCACTTGCGGGGACTTGGAATTTCCTTGGTGACTTGTAGGGTAAGAGAATTTCTGATGATTTCTACTGGGGATTTTAGAACCTAGTAGACTTAAGCTGGGGAGGTAAGACTGAGAATCTCTAGCCTAGTGAGAAGCATCTCTGTGGGGAGAAGGTTCACTAGTCTGGCTCCGCTGGGGATCGATAGCCTGAAGTTTTAGCTCTGCTGGGGATACTGAAACTTAATTCTGAGGGGAATTGAGTTCTGGAGGATTCTCTGGCTGGGGAAATCAGTTTTTTGAGAGAGCTTTCGCTGATGAGGATTTTGAAGTCTGACTCTGTTTAGGGAATTAAGTTCTGACTGAGGAATGTGGATTTCAAATCTGCTCGGGATTTCCTTTGAAAGGGTATCAAGATATCCAACTGCACCTTCAACCTATCAGTAATCCTCTTTCTTGATTTATAAGGAAATGATTATGTTCGAATGCATATGCCTATTTAACAAAACATTGGACGTTTCTCAAAATAAAACAATTAGTGCAAGAGAAAAGAAAAAGGAAACTACTCAAATTTCTGGGAAAAGTATTTGTATTAACTTTCTATGAGTATATTTGTACAAAGGAGACGATCATCCTAGTAAGAGGATGTCGTTGTAAATATTGAAGAAATTTATACAAAAGAAAGATGGCTATGTGAAATAATTCCATGGGATTCCATTCCGCTATAGCATTCACAACTCTGAATATTTGTCCATTCAATGCTTCGTCTGCCGATGGCTGGATTGATCAGAAGCTTGGAACTGGTTGATGAAGAGATTGTCTTTGAAGTGATCTGACGAGACATAGTCATACGCTTTAATTCCCTAACTTTTGCCTGAATCGCCCTTTCGGGTTTTCGATCCACCGGGAAACCCATTTTTGCCCAAGCCGCCCTTTCGGGTTTTCAACTTGCTGGGTGTACATATTTTTTTAATTTTTATCCCTAATTTTTGCCTGAACCGCCCTTTCGGGTTTTCGGTTCACCGGGATGCCCATTTTTGCCCAAGCCGCCCTTTCGGGTTTTCGACTTGTCGGGTTATTTTATGCGTAGTATCTTTTGACTATGTCTGCGTTCGCAGGGTGCGGCAAATCGTCGCTGTCCATGGTGGTCAGAATCATTGCACCACCAGAAAATATGCTCTTGATCACAAATGGTCCTTCATATGTAGGAGTCCATTTTCCCCTGGGATCACTTTGCGGCAAGATAATCCGCTTGATTACGAGATCACCGACTTGATACACTTGACGTCTGACTTTCTTATTGAAGGCCTTGATCATCCGTTTTTGATACGTTTGACCATGGCATATAGCAGCGAGTCGCTTCTCGTCGATCAAATTGAGTTGATCAAGTCGGGTCTGAATCCAATCATCTTCATTCAAACCTGTGTCCTTCATAATCCTTAGAGAAGGAATCTGAACCTCCATAGGCAGGACAGCTTCCATGCCATATACCAAAGAAAATGGGGTTGCCCCGGTTGAAGTACGTGCCGTCGTACGGTACCCATGTAGAGAAAACGGTAACATCTCATGCCAGTCTTTATAAGTGACAGTCATTTTCTGAATGATCTTCTTAATGTTTTTGTTCGCAGCTTCAACAGCACCGTTCATCTTCGGCCGATAGGGAGATGAATTGTGATGATAAATCTTGAACTGTCCGCACAATGCGGTGATCATCGTGTTATTCAGATTTGTACCGTTGTCTGTGATGATCCTGTCTGGAACACCATACCGGCATATGAGATTTTGCTTGATGAAGCGGGCAACCACATTTTTCGTAACAGAGGCGAAGGAAGCTGCTTCGACCCATTTGGTGAAATAGTCAATGGCAACCAGGATGAAGCGATGTCCGTTGGATGTCGTGGGCTTGATCTCTCCAATCATGTCAATGCCCCACATTGCAAACGGCCATGGAGCTGTCAAAACGTTGAGAGGAACTGGAGGGATATGGACCTTGTCAGCGTAGACTTGACATTTGTGGCAAGTACGGGAATGTTGATGGCAGTCAGCTTCCATGGTAGACCAGTAATAGCCTACCCTTAGGATCTTCTTAGCCATTGTATGCCCGCTCAAGTGAGTGCCAAATGTGTCGTTGTGTATCTCAGTCATGATCAACTCTGCTTCAGCTTTGTCTACGCATCGGAGTAATACACAATCATGGCTTCGTTTGTAAAGGATGTCGTTGCTCAGGAAAAATTTGGCAGCAAATTTCCTTAAGAACTTCTTGTCGTTTACGGAAGCTCCTTCGGGATAATCTCTAGTCTGGAGATACCTCTTGATTTCATGGAACCATGGTTGTTCCACTACTTCTTCGGTATTAATCTCGTGACAATGTGCGGGTTCATCCATTCGCTCGATGGTGATTTGGGGAGCCTCGTTATCCCAGTTGAGTTTAAACATGGAGGACATTGTAGCTAGAGCATCTGCTAGCTGATTCTCTTCTCGCGGGAAATGCTCGAAGGTAATTTGCTTGAAATGAGGCAACAATGTCAAGACATGTTCTTTGTATGGGATAAGATTAGGATGCTTGGTATCCCACTCTCCTTTGATTTGACTGATAACCAAAGCCGAGTCCCCGAATACGATCAAAGACTTGATCCCCAAGTCTATAGCAGCCTTGAGACCAAAGATGCAAGCTTCATACTCAACCATGTTGTTTGTGCAGCTGAAACAAAGTCGGGCCGTGAAAGGTGTGTGACAACCTTCCAGGAAAATGAGTACCGCGCCGATACCGTTTCCAAGTGCATTTGAAGCACCATCAAAGTACAGGGTCCATCGGGATCCCTTTTCGGGTCCGTCATATGGTCTGTTACCTTCAATGTTTTCCAAATTCATGATGTCCTCGTCTGGAAAGTCAAATCTCATGGGTTGATAATCTTCGATAGCTTGATGAGCCAGATGGTCAGCTAGTACACTCCCTTTTATAGCTTTTTGGGTGGTGTACTGGATGTCATACTCAGTTAGGATCATTTGTCATCTAGCTATTCTTCCAGATAAGGCGGGCTTTTCGAAGATATACTTGATAGGATCCATTTTGGAAATCAACAAGGTAGTATGAGTCAACATATACAGCCTTAGTCGGCGAGCAGCCCATACCAAAGCGCAGCAAGTTTTCTCGAGCAGTGAGTAGCGAGTCTCACAGTCGGTAAACTTTTTGCTAAGGTAATAAATAGCATGCTCTTTTCGACCAGACTCGTCATGCTGGCCCAAAACACACCCCATTGAGTTATCCAAGACAGTCAAATACATGATCAATGGTCTTCCTTCGACGGGTGGCATCAGAATAGGAGGCTCTAGCAAATACTCCTTGATTTTGTCAAAAGCAGTTTGGCAATCGTCGTTCCATTCGACTACCTGATCTTTCTTTAAGAGTTTGAAAATTGGCTCACAGGTAGAAGTCAGATGAGAGATGAACCTGGCAATATAGTTCAAGCGCCCCAAGAACCCTCTAACCTCCTTTTCAGTACGGGGAGCAGGCATCTCTTGTATTGCTTTTACTTTTGCTGGATCGACTTCAATGCCTTTGTTGCTTACAATGAATCCTAGAAGTTTACCAGACCTAACTCCAAAAGTGCACTTACTTGGATTCAGCCTGAGTTTGTATTCTTTCAACCTGGCAAACAACTTTTCTAGATGTTTAAGGTGCTCCTCCTCTGTTTGTGACCGAGCTATCATATTGTCTACGTAAACTTCAATCTCATGATGTATCATATCATGAAACAAAGCTACCATGGCGCGTTGATAAGTTGCCCTAGCGTTCTTCAGTCTGAACGGCATCACCTTGTAACAGAAAGTGCCCCATTGCGTGACAAAAGTTGTTTTCTCCATATCTTCGGGGGCCATTTTGATTTGATTGTAACCCGAGAATCCATCCATGAAGGAAAACACTTTATGCTGAGCTGTATTGTCGATTAAAATGTCAATGTGTGGTAGCGGAAAATCATCTTTGGGGCTGGCCCTATTCAAATCCCGGTAGTCCACACACATCCTGACTTTGCCATCTTTTTTAGGTACTGGCACGATGTTAGCGACCCATTGAGGATAAAATGTAACAGCCAGAAAGCCAGCGTCGAATTGCTTCATCACTTCTGCTTTGATCTTTTCAGACATGTCAGGCCTCATTCGGCGGACTTTTTGCTTGATCGGTGGACAATCCTCTCTTGTGGGGAGAAGGTGAACCACGATGTCTGTGTCTAAACCCGACATGTCTTCGTAAGACCAAGCGAAGATTTCAACATACTCATTTAACAACTGTATCAGGCGCTCCTTGACACCTGGTTCCAGATTGGCACCCACTTGTACCTCCTTCCGGTCTTCCTCGGTTCCTAAGTTGACAGTTTCCAATGACTCTTCGTGAGGTAAGATGGCCCTTTCCTCTTGCTGTAGAAGTCTGGCTAGTTCCCCTGGTACTTCATAACCTTCGTCATCTTCATACTCAGCTTGATTGACCAGATCTTCAGAGTTATTGAAGGATGTAGCAGAATAGTCACCCATGGAATCCAGAGTGGATGGGTACCTGCATTTGTGAGTGTGGGTGTGTGTAAGGGATAGCCATCCTTAAACAAAAATGCAAAAGGAAAGAAAATGACCACAGCAGTTTATCAAATGAAAAACGTCCAATGAATCATTAAACATGGCATATGGATATGAAAATAATCAAAACCCTTACAAATGGACCTACATGCCCCAGGCAAGGCATGAGGTAAAAAGATAGTGTACGGATTGTTCGAAAATAAATATTACAGATCAATAGGAAATGTTTGACAGATAAATTACTGATGAATAAAAGTGATGGGGACAAAGTCTTTTGCCTCCCAGTTGCATAATCCTCCTTTGATAGTTGGGTAAATCCACTCTTCGATGTTGCTCTCTTTGTCTTCATCCTCCAAAGCGTTGATTCCGTAAGGAGAAATCTTGATTGGCGCCCTTTCAATCTTTGAACGGCGCATAGCTTTCTGGCTCGCCGCCGTGAATCCTAATCCAAATTTATCTGTTTTATGCGGAATATCAGGCAACTGCCCCCATGCTGAATTCTTCCCCTCCTTTATTGCGGCCTTTGCGTCTTCCAGAGATTCCATCCTGGCCATCTGCTTTGGTACTTCAGCTACCAACTTTGCTACTGTTATCTCAGGAGGGACCTCTTCGAAATGCTGGAAAGGCGTCTCAATGAACTCACCCTCTACCTCCACATACCGGAAGGAGTTCAGGTGGCTGATCATATACTCCTCTTCACCATGGACAATTATGATCTTTCCCTTGACAGGATACTTCAACATTTGATGTAAGGAAGAGGTGACTGCCCCGGCATTGTGTATCCAAGGCCTACCCAACAAGCAAGAGTATGACGGACGGATGTCCATCACATAGAAAGTATATTTAAATACCTCAGTGCCCATCTTGATGGGAATATCAACCTCCCCATGGACCATCCTCTTCGAACCATCGAAAGCTCTGACAACAATATCACTCGGCTTCAGCTCTAACCCTTCACAATCTAGTCGGTCTAAAGCTTTCTTAGGCAGTACATTCAGCGACGAACCAGTGTCGACCAAGACATGTGCGAGAGTAGTTCCTCGGCACTCGACTGAAATGTGCAAAGCATCATTGTGGTTTCTACCTTTAGGAGTTAGGTCGGCATCAGAGAAACCTAATCCATTGTCCGCAGTAAGGCTGGCCACGCAATTTTGGAATTGATCTGCAGAGGTTTCCTGGGGCACATGGGCTGCCTTTAGGAATTTTATCAAAGCTTTGGCGTGCGCTTCTGAGCAAAGTAGTAGTGCCAACATGGAGATCTTTGAGGGGGTTTGCCCCAGTTGTTCTACCACATCGTAATCACTCCTTTTGATTATCTTCAAGATCTCTTCCATTTCTTTCTTGGAGGTTTCCGGGATGACCAAGGGTTGAGCCCTCGTCCTGACGAGCTCAACTTGGGCTCCCTTACCTTTATCAGTAGCGGTAGGAGGGACAATACTAGGAACAATAACATCTTCGATCAATGGGGTTCTAGCAGAGAGTTTTATTGGTGCAGGAATAACCTTGTCAGCAGATGAGGGTCCAAAGATTGCTCTTGGAGGGGCAATCTCTGGAGAAAATATTCTCCCGCTCCGGGTGATTTTGCTTGTGCCCGCAATGTTTCCAATGTTGGCTTCTTCCTCATTCGAGCTTCCTTCAGTTATTTCAATTTGTTTAATACCATGGTAGTAGACGTCACCGTCGTAGTTCCATGGTATTGACTTCTCAGAAATGTAGGGGCAGGCCCTGGCATTGTTATCTTCAAAGGAACAGATTTCGTAGCTGGTGTAATCTTAACAGGCTTTCTGACGGCCTTGGAAAGATTGGCGTGAATGGTTATGATTGAGACATCTTCAGTATGGGTTGGAATAGCAGAAGCTTTTTCAAACAAAATTTGTCGACTGTCCATTAGGCCTTGAATGCCTTTCTTTAGTAACGGACAATCAAACGGCAGAGAGTAACAGCAGTAGCAATCTTCTTTACATCCCGGGAAAATCCCGGCCTTTAACAGATTCAACTTGATGGTTAGCAACGGAGTTATCAGATCATTGACATCAGCAACATACAAATCTTCTTCAATGGCATTGACATTTCGGTCGTGCTTCGGCATTGGAGCAGATATCACGTTCGGCTTCTCTGGAGCGTCGAACTCCACCTCCTTCGCCTCTATCAGGTCTTGGATTTTATGCCTGAGTTCCCAACAATCGTTGGTGTCGTGCCCGACACTGTCAGAATGGTAGGTGCATTTAGCATTAGGATGATAATGCGGAGAGGACGTATTCACATTTTTTGGTGCCTCTTTGATAGTGGCGAGATTCAACTTTAACATATGGGGAAGCACTTGCGCTGGAGTCATATTAATGCGGGTGAACTTCCGTTGTGGCCGTTCCACCCGTTGCTGATTTGGTCTGGACTGGTTATAGCGAGGTTGCTCACTTGATGGATTTTGGATCATTACGGCCCCCACAGTTGGCCGGCGTTCAGTCTTCCCTGCTCTTCTCTGAGAGTATACCACAGCCGTTTCCTTCTTGAAAGGTTTCTTCTCAACACTTGCAGCGGCACCCTTCTGAATCTTCCCTGACTTGATGCCAGCTTCTATTCTCTCGCCTGTTAAGATCAAATCGGTAAACCCCGCGGAAGAGTTACCAATAAGATGGTTGAAGAATGGACCAGACAGGGTCCCTAGAAACATGTCAACAAGTTCACGGTCGGTTAAAGGCGGCTGCACCCTGCCAGCCAAATCCCTCCATTTTTGTGCATATTCTTTGAATCCTTCGCCTGTTCCCAGTGACATACCCTAAAGTTGGGTACGCGTGGGAGCAAGGTCAGAATTATACTGATATTGTTTGTAAAAAGCGGTGGCCAAGTCTTCCCAGTTTCGAACAGTGGTTCCCTCTAGCTGATAGAACCACTCCAGTTGAGCTCCAGAAAGGCTGTCTTGAAAGAAGTGGATCCAAAGGTTCTTATCTGCCGTATAAGGTTCGATTTGTTAGAACAATGTTTGAATCTAGTACCCTATATTTAAGTTTTGATGATAACAAAGTGAAAAGATATAGTATTTATATGTTTCATGTTTGAACTATATGCTGCCTAAAATTACTATGCTCTGACTTGCAGATACGCTGATTAAAATAAGCAAGATCACTTCTTCAGCATCAGAATTTGATTTCATACACCAGCATCAGAAGTTGTTGAATCAGAACGTGAAGATCAGATGATCAACTCACGAACATGCTGTAGCTTGATGAACAGAACTGCGCGTAAACACTCTGATACAAAAACAATAGTTCATCAGCAGCAAAGCAGAATCAGAATGAGCCAAGCCAGAACTTGCATTGAAGAAGCAACGGTACTGTGCATTGAACGCTAATTAATTCCAACGGCATCATTCTAGACAAGATCTGCTCAAAAAGGAAAGCTTGTTATTAGCATTGAATCAAGAATATTTGCATTCAACGTTCATCTTCTCAAGTGCTATATAAACAAAGCTTCGAAGATTATAATGGTTAATGCTCTCCAATTCTCTACACGCACAAAGCTGAACAATAATCTTCATCTACCAGTTTTGCTAAACCAACAAACTCTGATACTCCATTAGTGTTTAGCAATCTAAGTTTCTAAGCTTAATTTGTGTATACATCACAGTTGTGATAAAGTTTTGTAGAAAACATTCACACACATTTGTTTTATACCTTTGTAAGAAAGTGTTGCCTTGACAAACCGGATTGTGGTTTGAATCAAGAAGGCTTTAGCAGTTGTTAAAGCAGATTTGTATTCAGTTGAATATAGTGAATTAAGACCTCGTTGGAGAGAGGCGAAATCACCTTGACGGGTGGACTGGAGTAGTTTGAGATCAAACGAACCAGGATAAAAATATCTTGTCAATTGCTTTAAGATTTCAGTTTTACAATTCAACCCCCCCTTCTTGTGTTTTTCACCCCTTCAATTGGCATCAGAGCGCCTGGTTCTGAGCTAAAACACTTAACCGTGTCAGTACAAGATCCAGCGTCAGAAAAACACAATGGCAGGAAACAACTCTCATTTCAGCAATGACAACAATGAGGATAGAGACAGATTCAGCGGCAAACCTCCAGTCTTTGATGGAGAAAACTTTGATTACTGGAAAGACAGAATTGAAAGCTTCTTTCTAGCACATGATGCTGATCTGTGGGATATGGTGACAGATGGATACACGCACCCTGTGAATGCAACTGGTCAGAAGATTGAAAGAAAATCAATGACTGATCAACAAAAGCGTGACTTCAAGAATCACCATAAGGCCAGAACCATCCTCCTCAGTGCCATCTCCTATACTGAGTATGAAAAGATCTCCAACAGAGACACAGCTAAGAACATCTTTGATTCTCTCAGAATGACGCATGAGGGCAACGTTCAAGTCAAAGAAACAAAAGCTCTGGCGCTCATTCAGAAGTATGAGGCGTTCAAAATGGAAGAATCTGAATCCATTGAAACTATGTTCTCTAGATTCCAGATTCTGGTAGCTGGTCTCAAAGTTCTGGACAAAGGATACTCTACTGCTGACCATGTCAAGAAGATAATCAGAAGTTTACCCAAGCAGTGGAGGCCTATGGTTACTGCTCTGAAGCTAGCGAAGGATCTCAACAAAATCACTCTGGAGGAACTTATAAGCTCCCTCAGAAGTCATGAGATAGAGCTAGAAGCTGATGAGCCTCAGAAGCAAGGTAAGCCTTTAGCTTTAAAATCTAACAGAAAATCTGAATCTAAAGTTTTGCAGGCAGTTGAAGAAACATCTGATGGATCCTCATCAGAAGAAGACGAACTTTCCCTTCTCTCCAGAAGAGTAAATCAAATGTGGAAGCAAAGACAAAGGAAGTTCAGGAATCCCAGAAGATCTGATCAGAACGAGTCTTCTTCCAGATACAGAAGGACAGATTCTTCCTCTGGATACAGAAGATCTGAAGGCTCCTCCGGTAGCAAGAAGCCAAACACAAAAGACATCATCTGCTACGAGTGCAATGAGCAAGGACACTACAAGAGTGACTGCCCAAAGCTTCAGAGGGAAAAGCCCAAAAAGAAGTTTGGAAGAGAGAAGAAGAAAAGTCTCATGGCCACATGGGATGACTCTGACTCGTCTGAAGCTGACTCAGAATCAGATGATGAAAGGGCAAACATAGCGCTCATGGCTAACATTCCAGATGACAGTGAAGCTTCTGAATCAGACTCAGAATCAGACACAGAAGAGGTATTCCCTAACTTCGCTGTTAATTTTACAAAGGCTGAACTTGCTGAAAGCCTCAATGAAATTCTGGAACGTTATCAGCAGATTAGAGCTAAATTCAGAGACCTGAAAAGGAATCTTGAATCTGACTCTAATAAGTCTGAGAGTCTCAAATTGGAAAACTCTGAGCTGAGAGATAAAATTTTAAAATTAGAAAACTCTTTACAAAACTCTCAGAAGGAACCAATTTCTGAAACTCCCAGCAACGCTGATGAGATCATAAAGGAGTATGATCACAGTTTCCAGAAGTTCCTTGCTAAAAGCATAGATAGAAGCAGAATGGCTTCAATGATCTATGGAGTTAGCAGAAACGGCAGGAAAGGAATAGGATACCAAGGTAAGGTTCCTACACCTAAGAATGTCATGGATTTAACCATTAAACACACTCCTCTAAATTCACACTTTGTGTATGGTCACACGCATGACATCAAATATACTAGTAGTAAGCACTCTGTGAAACCAAAATTCAACCAGAGTTTTGGTAAAACTAACAAATCAGGACCCAAGAAGATCTGGGTACCTAAGGATAAAATAATACATGTTGCATATATCTTTAGCAGCAAGTCAGAAACACCAGTCATGGTACCTGGACTCTGGCTGCTCACGACACATGACGGGAAGAAGGCATATGTTCCAAAGCCTGGAACTTAAGCCTGGAGGCCACGTTGGCTTTGGAGGCAATCAGAGGGGAAAGATTATTGGCTCTGGAACTGTAGGTAACGGAAATCTTCCCTCTATTAATAATGTTCTGCTAGTAGATGGATTGATGCATAATCTGTTATCCATAAGTCAATTAAGTGATAACGGTTATGATATAATCTTTAATCAAAAATCATGTAAAGCTGTTAGTCAGAAAGATGGGACTATCCTGTTTAATGGAAAGAGGAAAAACAACATTTACAAAATCAAACTTTCTGAACTAAAGAGTCAGAACGTAAAATGTCTTCTGTCTGTTAACAACGAGCAGTGGATCTGGCACAGAAGATTGGGGCATATTAGTATGAGAAGAATATCTCAGATTAACAAACTCAATCTGGTCAGAGGACTTCCTAATTTGAAGTTCAATTCAGATGCTCTGTGTGAAGCATGTCAGAAAGGCAAATTTGCAAAACCTTCTTTTAAATCCAAAAATGTTGTTTCTACCTCTAAGCCATTAGAACTTCTGCACATTGACTTATTTGGACCAGTTAAAACTGCTTCAGTCAGTGGCAAGAAGTATGGGTTAGTAATCGTAGATGACTATAGCAGATGGACATGGGTAAAGTTCTTAAGACACAAGGACGAGTCACACTCTGTGTTTGTTACCTTCTGTAACCAAGTTCAGAATGAAAAAGATCTTAGAATCGTTAAAGTCAGAAGTGATCATGGTGGAGAATTTGAAAATAAAGATTTTGAGTCATTCTTTAATGACAAAGGCATTCTGCATGATTTCTCTTGTCCTAGAACTCCCCAACAAAATGGAGTTGTAGAACGAAAGAACAGAACATTGCAAGAAATGGCCAGAACCATGATCAATGAGACAAACGTTGCTAAGACTTTCTGGGCAGAGGCAATAAACACAGCGTGCTACATTCAGAATAGAATCTCAATAAGACCTATTCTGGAAAAGACTCCATATGAATTGGGGAAGAACAGAAAGCCCAACATCTCGTATTTTCATCCATTTGGATGTACTTGCTATATATTGAATACAAAGAATTATTTGAACAAGTTTGATTCTAAGGCACAGAAGTGTATTATGTTAGGATACTCTGAACGCTCAAGAGGGTACAGAGTATACAATACAGAAACACAGATTGTGGAAGAATCAATCAGTGTTCGTTTTGATGACAAGCTTGACTCTGAAAAGTCAAAGCAGAATGAAAATCTTGCAGGTATAGAAATTGAATTTGCAGGTTCTGAAGACAAGTCATCAGAAGCTCTCAACACAGACATTCCTTCAACGTCTGAAAGAAGCAATGCTAGAAATCCTACAACTGCTGCTGATCAACCTCAGAAGAGATTACCCAGAAGCAGTTTGGATCACCCAGAAGAAACTATCCTAGGAAGAAAGGAAGATCCAATCAGAACAAGAGCAAGCTTCAGAAACTCTGAAGAAACTCTTATGGGACTTGTGTCTCTGATTGAACCTTCTTCTATTGATGAAGCACTTCTGGACAACGATTGGATTCTGGCAATGCAAGAAGAGCTGAATCAATTCACCAGAAACGACGTATGGGATCTCGTTCCCAGACCAAAAGGATTCAACGTCATTGGAACAAGATGGGTGTTCAGAAACAAGCTTAATGAACAAGGTGAAGTCGTCAGAAACAAGGCACGACTGGTTGCACAAGGTTATAGTCAGCAAGAGGGGATAGACTATACAGAAACCTTTGCCCCAGTCGCCAGGTTAGAATCTATCAGACTTTTAATTTCATTTGCTGTTAATAGAGGCATCACTCTGTATCAGATGGATGTCAAAAGTGCATTCTTAAATGGTTATATAGAAGAAGAGGTTTATGTTCACCAACCCCCAGGTTTTGAAAATACAAAACATCCAGAACATGTTTTCAAACTGAAAAAGTCACTGTATGGTCTGAAACAAGCTCCCAGAGCTTGGTATGAAAGGCTAAGTAACTTTCTGCTTGAAAATGAATTCACCAGAGGGAAAGTGGACACTACTCTATTCTGTAAAACAGTTAAGAGTGACATTTTAGTCTGTCAAATTTATGTTGATGATATTATTTTTGGTTCTACTAATCCTTCTCTTGGAAGAAAATTTTCTAAGTGTATGCAGGCAGAATTTGAGATGAGCCTCATGGGGGAACTGAAATTCTTTCTAGGAATTCAGATCAATCAAACTCCAGAGGGAACTTACATTCATCAGAGCAAATACATCAGAGATCTTCTGAAGAAATTTGACCTCTCAAAATGTAAGCCATCAAAGATTCCAATGCATCCCACGTGCATTCTGGAAAGAGAAGAGGTAAGCAAAAGTGTAGAACAGAAGGTCTACAGAGGTATGATTGGTTCTCTCCTTTATCTGACAGCTTCAAGACCTGATATCTTATTCAGCGTATGTATTTGTGCTAGATTCCAATCAGATCCTAGAGAATCTCACTTAACAGCAGTTAAGCGAATTTTCAAGTATCTGAAAGGTACTACTAATCTGGGTTTGTTTTATAGAAAATCTAGTGATTACAGCTTAGTAGGCTACTGTGATGCTGATTTTGCTGGAGACAGAGTGGAACGTAAAAGTACTTCTGGAAGCTGCCAGTTTCTGGGAGAAAATCTGATCTCGTGGTCCAGCAAAAGGCAATCAACAATTGCTTTGTCAACAGCAGAAGCTGAGTACATAGCAGCAGCAGGATGTAGCACACAAATGCTCTGGATGAAAAGTCAGCTTGAAGACTTCCAGATTTTTGAGAGTAACATTCCTATTCTTTGTGATAATACTTCTGCTATTTGCTTAAGTAAGAATCCTATTTTACATTCTAGAGCTAAGCATATAGAAATAAAACATCATTTCATTAGGGACTATATTCAGAAAGGTATTTTAAACTTGAAATTTATAGATACAGACCATCAATGGGCTGATATCTTTACTAAACCCCTTTCAGAAGATAGGTTCAATTTCATTCTGAAACATCTCAGCATGAAAGTATGCCCAGAATGAAAATGTTTTAATTCCATGTATTTATCTTCAGAATGTAATTATATTACTGTGAACTTCTGATCAATCTTCTTTCAGAAAGATAGAACATGCAGATTGTATCAGATGCAAGTCTAAAGATCTGAGAGCCTAATCTCAAAGACAGACGTGCTGATCACTACATCAAACAAGTGTCATCCAATCATCAGCAAATCTCTGAAGCAGAACGCGTGCACGCTTCTGAGAAGGCAAAGCGCTGATTGGGTGCATTGAGACACATGTCTGGTAACCGTTTTTAAGTATCTTTCTCAAATCCCCCAAAATCAGCAAGCATTTAATGAAAAGTAATCACGCTTGTTAATGGCAATCATTATCTTTTTCTCTCTCTTAAAAACGTTTAATTTTTCAAAATAATTTTTGAAAACTCTATTTAAACACATTAATCCTTCATTCTTATTATTTACGCTTACTCATAATCATTCAAGTATTTTCTGCATATTTCTGAGTTTATCTCCCAAACCTTTTTCTCTCAAATCATTCTCAAAGCTTTGTTGTGTGAGAACAATGGCATCCTCCAGCATTTCTGCAGGCAATCAGAAGAAAGAAACCTCTGAACAATATCAGGTGCAACCATCAGAAGAAGACAAGACCCTTCAGGAAGAAAATCCAGCAGAAGATGTAGCTGAAAGTTCTGAGAAGCTTCCTCCTTCTGAAAGTTCTCAAGCTGCCTTGGACAGGCAGGCTCTGGAAGAATTAAGGCTGAATGACTTGCGTCTACAGCAGCGGATGGAAGAGAATGATCAGAAGATGAAAGCAAGAATGGATGTACAGGACAGCAAAATTGACACTGTTGTCACCATGGTTCAGAAGCAGAATGAAACTTCTGAAAAGATTCAAGCAATGCTGGAAAGCCTGTTCTCACGCATGCCCCCACAACCTTAAATTTTTTTATGCATAACATTCTCTATGTTTTCTTCATTTTCTGATGTACTGTTTTGACTATGTTTTGTAATGTTCTTTTGCTCTGATCATGAACTACTTTAATATAATTTGTTTTCTGATATCTAAATTGTTTTAGCACATCACCAACACTTTTTGATTGCTGACAAAAAGGGGGAGAACAAGAATGATATTTAAAATCAATAACGGCTAACTAGACAGAAATTCTCAAACATTCTAACTCTATTACTTGAAATGTTTTTCTGTTTTGTTTTTAAGTCTACAGGCACAAGGAAGCTCCTGAACACTATGAAGACTAGAAGCTAGAAGCTCTGATCAAAATGTAGAAGCTCATGTTGCTCTGATCAAATATGAAGTTCTGATCGACCTAACACTCTGATCCGAAGCAAAGCTCTGACAGGAAAAGCTCTGAAGCTCTGCTCTCTGATAAGTCAAAGACCTATAATCTGATGCTCAAAGATAGAAAAAGATCTGATCCTGAAGAACACGCATATCAAAGGGAAGTAACAAACTCAGGGGGAGTATCTCTTAACTCTGATTTCTCCTTACTTCTTAACTCTGAAACATTTCCTAGATACCTTTTCACGTTATTTTTTATTTAAAATATCTAGTTTTTGTCATCATCAAAAAGGGGGAGATTGTTAGAACAATGTTTGAATCTAGTACCCTATATTTAAGTTTTGATGATAACAAAGTGAAAAGATATAGTATTTATATGTTTCATGTTTGAACTATATGCTGCCTAAAATTACTATGCTCTGACTTGCAGATACGCTGATTAAAATAAGCAAGATCACTTCTTCAGCATCAGAATTTGATTTCATACACCAGCATCAGAAGTTGCTGAATCAGAACGTGAAGATCAGATGATCAACTCACGAACATGCTGTAGCTTGATGAACAGAACTGCGCGTAAACACTCTGATACAAAAACAATAGTTCATCAGCAGCAAAGCAGAATCAGAATGAGCCAAGCCAGAACTTGCATTGAAGAAGCAACGGTACTGTGCATTGAACGCTAATTAATTCCAACGGCATCATTCTAGACAAGATCTGCTCAAAAAGGAAAGCTTGTTATTAGCATTGAATCAAGAATATTTGCATTCAACGTTCATCTTCTCAAGTGCTATATAAACAAAGCTTCAAAGATTATAATGGTTAATGCTCTCCAATTCTCTACACGCACAAAGCTGAACAATAATCTTCATCTACCAGTTTTGCTAAACCAACAAACTCTGATACTCCATTAGTGTTTAGCAATCTAAGTTTCTAAGCTTAATTTGTGTATACATCACAGTTATGATAAAGTTTTGTAGAAAACATTCACACACATTTGTTTTATACCTTTGTAAGAAAGTGTTGCCTTGACAAACCGGATTGTGGTTTGAATCAAGAAGGCTTTAGCAGTTGTTAAAGCAGATTTGTATTCAGTTGAATATAGTGAATTAAGACCTCGTTGGAGAGAGGCGAAATCACCTTGACGGGTGGACTGGAGTAGTTTGAGATCAAACGAACCAGGATAAAAATATCTTGTCAATTGCTTTAAGATTTCAGTTTTACAATTCAACCCCCCCTTCTTGTGTTTTTCACCCCTTCACGATTTTCCTTACGTAGGACCTGAGATGCATTTTTGGACAGGACAGCCCGTCATACCTCACAAAAACTGGCACTTTGAACTTTGGGGGAATCACAATCCCGACAACTAAACCCAAGTCTTCGAAATCCAAACCCGACACTCTCTGAAGCTCCATGGCTGCCAACCTGTCTTCTAAACCTTTGTATTTGTCATCGGCCGGAGGGTATTGTTGATCAGAATAGTCTTCATCCTCTTCAGCCTCCTCTTCTTCCATATCGGACTCGGAAGGTACCGCAACCCCACCCCCTTTACTGGTCCCCTCCTCAGAAGTAGGAGGAAATTCAAGCACTCTTCTGGCCTCTCCTTCAAATCTTCTCCCTAAAGTAGCCACCCCGAGTCTCTTCTTCTTCTTTTTCACTGGGTCTTTATTCCCCAGCAAGGTCTTTAGATCCTCCTGACCCTTAGCCAAGGTCATCAGGAGTTGTTGAAACTGTGCATTTTGAGCCTGTAGGTCCTTGACTGTTTGCTCGAGATCCATCCTACTGAAATAAACAGCAGACAGATAAGGAAACCTGGCGTGAGACCTGCTTATGCACATGATGAATGGTATGCTTATGTATGCAATGCATTCAAGGATTTAGAATATTCAAAATTGTTGCAAACAAAAGAGAACGCACGTCATATTAATAAGAAGAAATTTGTCAGTACATAAATGCCCCATGGGCCAAATATTACAAAAACTTCTCAAGGTAAAAAGATGTTGCGCATCCTCTTTGGCGCGATGTAGGTGTTGAGAGTCTCTTCCTCATGGAGTCGGCGGGTAAGCTCTAGAACCTTCTTCTCGCTGGCGTAGAAGCTGGCTTCAAAAGTGTTTCGTTCCTCCTTGAGCTGAATCCAACTCTTTTGCATTTCCTCCCACGATGTAGGCATGTCAGGATATAGGATGGTGTAGGGAACCTCTCCTTCCTTGACGGGCTCTTTAATCACAGGGAGAACATGAGGATAAGGCATCATTAGACTCTGGGCTCGGGCTCGTACCCACTTGAGATAAGGCTCAAGAGGGATGGAGTTCTTGTGCCCCAGTGTCTTGCTATCAACCTTGTTGGGCATCCTCCAAGCCCTGATGAATCTTTGGCGAAGTCCTTGCTCATCGTTGTCGAAGTCAAAAACTAGGTCAGGAATCAACATGTCGTGAGGGCCATCCCTCCGTGCATATCCGAATTGCCTCAAAGCTAGGCAAGGGTTGTAGGTAATGCCCCCTCTAATGCCAAGCAATGGAACATTAGGGAACTCTCCACAACGATCGACGATGATGACATTTTCTCTGGACCGAGAACACCAATGTACATCAGAGTGAGTAAGAGTCATCAACCGTTGGGACCACCTTGAGCCTTGGTCATTCTTCAAGACAGGTTGTGGAAGGTGCGAAATAAACCACCTTGCAAGGAGAGGAGTACAGCACATGAGAACACCCCTCTTTCTCATTGTTCGTGTGTAAAATGAGTGAAGAATGTCCCCAAGCAATGTTGGTATTGGATTTCTGGATAAGAAGATTTTGACGGCATTGACATCTACCAGCTGGTCAGGATTTGGGAACAAGACCAACCCATAGATAAGGAGTGCGACAATTTCTTCAAAGGCTTGTAGGTCCAATGAATTCCAACATTCTTGTGCCTTCTCAAACAAGAATTTTGCTAAGAATCCTTTGACGCCGCTTCTGGTTTCCCAATGCCCCTTGATGTCAGATGGTTGTAGATGTAATGCTCGAGCAACATCTTCCGGCTTTGGTTCCTTTTCCGTACCGTTGAAGGGTAGTTGATTAAGGATAGGGATTCTTAGGAGTTGAGAAAACTCCTCCAAAGTGGGCACCAACTGGTAATCGGGGAAAATGAAGCAGTGATGAAGAGGGTCAAAGAACTGGAATAGCACTTTCAACATGTCCTCTTCAATGTTGGTGTTGACTAAGCTGAGCAGTCTACCATGTCTTTCACTGAAGGGCGAGCTTTCCGGAATCCTTGATGTGAGCTCCTTGAGTTGAGGAGGGATTCTCACAAGGTTGACTTGGATGGTTTTTCTTCGAAGAATTTCCATGACCTACAAAACAAGATTAAAGATGAAGATCTAAACCCTTGAAATGGTTAGTGAATTCATATGATGCTTTATGATGTTTATGATGTATGCACAAAACATATGTACAAGCAATTCACACCAAACCCTAGTTTCAGGCTTGCACGAGGTTTCATAGGTAAGTACCCTCTTGAGTGTAGTTGGCTTAAAAACCTGTCTTATAAATAGTAACCGGGTTCTAAAGAGCTCAATATCATTGGATTGTTTTCATCGTTCATGGTTTTGGTTTATCCACTTAACTAGCGACCAAAATATTCCAAGAAAACAACCCTCAATGAGTGTAGTATCGAGTATCTACCAACTTCGGACTGCACCAAAGCCAGTCATCTCACTACCCCTAATAAAAGGCCAAGATGGTCAAGTAAGGTTCTAGGTCATTAGTGCTTAGTGACATCACTCAGCGGCCCCGTACTCTCCTTGATTGAACTCAAGGGTTACCGGTACTCACAAATATGTCGCACTAATATAGCTATTGCTTCAACCGTGTCGGTATACCCCGCACAGTTTCCACAATGTATTGCTATCTATGAATGTTTCCCCAAATCCGGGTGTAGGATTGCAAACCCAAACAAGAGAGACAAGATATAAAGTAATCAAATCAAACAATTAGTCATGCAAGAAGGTGATCTAAGCCGTAAGGTTACTCCATTTTTAAATTTCTCCCCAGCAGAGTCGCCAGTTCTGTGATACGGTGGGAGAACTGACTAGGGTTTTGCGTTTGTTTTTGCAAATGTTTCGGTTGAGCAAGAGTCGCCACCGACTTTTTATTTTATCCTAAGGAAAGGTTTAAAAAGCACAGCAAAAACCTTTGAGATATTTCGTGGGTTCGGGGAGTAGATTATAGAAAGGGAAGGTATTAGCATCCTTTCTATCCATGGTTATCCATGGGCTCTTAGTTACTTGCTTAGATCAACTTGCCTTGATTTTCAATTGTTTGAAATGGTGCTTTGTGCGTGGTTTTGAAAATGTTTTGAAAAAGATGCCTTGTCTAGGCTACCCTTGTAACAATTCTTTACTCGAATGTTTTACAAAAGGTTTTTGTCTTTTTGAAAAGATGTTTCAAGGTTTTTTTTGAAAGTTTGTTTTGAAAGTGTTTGTGATGTGTGGTTTGAAAAATAGGCAAGTGTTTTTGTTTTGCAAGTTGACAAGTACTTAAGAGCTATCTACCATAAAGTTCTCAAAGATTTTTGCTATGTTTTAACCCTTTTAATAATTTTATTCCACCATTGCATTTGGTGGACAATCTTGTGTTAGGATGTGAAGGGGAGGGGCGCGGGTCATCGTCTAGACCATAATTGCAATGGTGCCAAGTATCTTTGGGCAATTTTTTCCTTTAAGGGACTTGATCATTTTTTAGGAAACTTTCGAAAGCGTCATCGAGGGACTATGATCATTTGAATTGTGTTTGTTTTGCCCAAAGAGACCTAACATGCAATATGACCCATTATTGACGGCAACAAGTGGAATACCCTAGGGGTGCAAGTGTGATTAGTGTTGTCCATTTTCATGCTTGTTTATCTTGAAATTAGGTCAAACTATTTTGTTAATTTATTTGCATACAAACCCTAATTCTAGCATGGTATATTTAGAAAACTTTAAAGTGCGAAAAATAAAGTTCCTAAATTATTACAACACAATATATGGGAAGGGGGGTACAAATGTCCAAATGGGGGGTATTTTGACAAGGAATTTAAACCTAGACTATTACATCAAATTGAGAATTTACAAGGTATTTAATTGCACAAATTAAATAAAAATAAAATAAATATGTAAGATGCAAAAAGGTTTTTTATATGTATGAAAAAAATTATTTTTTATATGTCAAATAAACAAAATAAAAGTATTAATTTTTTTGGAGTTTTTATGTATTTAGGGCAAAACCCTAATTTATTAAATAAAAGGTATTAATTATTTAATATGTACAATATTTATTAGTTATGTACAAAAATAAAAAATAAAAATGAAGTATATTTGTAAAAAGGTATTTTTAATGTCAAATATTAATAAAATAAAAATGTATATATTTTTGTATTTTTAACCTAAATATACTAATATATCTAAGTATTTATATTATTTACTAAATATATATTATATATACAAAAATGATAATATTTAATATTTACAAAAAAAAAGTATATTTTATATAAAATGTTTTCAGAAGATAAAAATAAAATAAAATTAGAAAATAAATATATTTTGTTTTATTTCTAATATTCTAAACAAAAAGTAATAAGTATTTATATATATATATATATATATATATATATATATATATATATATATATATATATATATATATATATATATATATATATATATATATATATATATATATATATATATATATATATATATATATATATATATATATATAACTAAAGCTAATAAATATCAAATAAAATGCAAGAAAAATGTGAAAAAATGTTTTTAATATTTTTTATGTTTTAATGAAAAATAACAAACCAGAATAAAAAAAGAAAAAATTGAAAATGGCAAACAAAACTCAAAATGGGCCAGGGGGTGCAACTGTAAAAGCATGGTGCAAAAAAGAAATCAACTCAGGCCCAGCCCAAGAAGACTTTGTCTTCAACCTTCAGACAAAACCTTTGAAAACACGCGCCCTTTCTTGCTTCAAACACAACTCCTGATTCCTGGACTTTTAGCACAAACTCATAACATGAAAAGTGTTAAGCATCAAGCCACTGTTCTGGACATGTAAAGAACTCATCCTAACTCTCAGAAATGAGAGAGAATTTCTCCATTCCCAAATCTTAACCTAACTTTTTATCAATGTTCAGACCTCAAATTCTCATAACACAGGCAAAATAAATGGAAAGTAAAGATATGTATAGTTTCAGGGACATGAGCATGACATTTTTCATTCACAAACTTAGAGCTAATTCTTCCTACATTGAGAGATAGAAGTTCATGAACATACCTGTTCAGTTGGAATCGTGTCTGGAAATGGAGGAGCTTTCAGGGCAAGATGATGATTTGTACAGCTTGCTTGAAGTGTAGTGATGCTATTCCAATGCTTGGTGTGTTTTAAATCGTGCCAAATCAAGCTGCAGAAGTCCACCTGCAAGAGAGAAAAATGGAAATGGCAAATGGTGTTATGGCTGTTACAGTCTCAGTTCAATGTTTGGAATAGTTTACATGGATGTTATGGAAGGTATATGAAATGGTTTGGGTGAAAATGCACGATGGAAATGAGCTGTGAGATTCAAGTTGCAGAATATGCCCTGTTTTGCCACAAAATTGTGATTTTCTGTATATGGATGGATGAAGGGTGGTTTGGTCGTGTTTTAGGTCAGTTAGGGAGTGTGAAATGTGAGGACAAAGTTTGCTTAGGTTGATCTTTGCAGGAATGTGTTGTGTAGTACAAAATGCAAGCTTTCTTCTTACTTAAGCAAAAGTTGTCAAGTTGGTTCCTAGGCCAAGGCAGGTCCCTCAAGCATGCTGCACACTTGAGCCTTGATCAGTGTGATATCTCCATGAATCTTGTGTCCAAATATATGCATTGTACCACTTGGATTGCAAATTTGACATAAAGTGCAACTTGACCAAAATGGATATATTGCTTTTTCTAAATAAGGATTAATTCTCCATGTAATGACCAAATGCATAGAACAACATCTTGGCACAATGGTTTAGCATTGAATTATTGAGTGAAAATGGGATTAGAGGCCTGCAATGTAGCTTGCACATGCTGAGTTTGAAAATACACAAGTTATGGACATGTAAATTGGTCATAACAAAAGTGAATTTTTCCCAACTTGCCAAATTCGATTCTCCCTAACCATGAGGTTGTTTGATGAGTTCTTGGACATTTTGGAAAGCTTGGAATGTGTACTACAATCCATCTTTGAAATGCAAATTGAAATTCCAAGTGGAAGTATGTGAAAAATGGTCTTGAAGTTAGGCAAAAATCCTGCCTAAAATGGTTCAAAATTTCTCTAAGTTAAGAATGGTTTGGTACCCTTGTTCCAAAAATTGTAACTTGAGATACAAGCTTCCTTTGGGAAAACTTTGTGAATCAAAGTTGTAGATTTTGCAATGGACTACAACTTTCATGTTTTGACTTTTGCTTGAATCCAAATGAATCTTGGTGAGAAAGTGGGACAAAGTTAGGAAAAAATTAGGGTTTTTCATAACTTAGAAAAATTCTAAGTTATGAAAAATCTTCATTTCAAACCCTAATTTGCAATTCTTGATTTCTTGATGAGCAAGTTTCATGATTTGGCATGTTTTGATGAAAAATGAATCTTGACACTTGATTTTGACCAAAAAGTCAAAGTTTGACTTTTCAGTATACAGTCAAAATTGATCAATTGACTGGGAAATTCAACTGTCAATCTTGTGCACTTGGGATCTTTTGAACTTGTTGAGTATGTCAAGACAATTCCATGGGGTCCTTGAGTCCATATGTGAGTTTGGTTTTCCATTGGCTAGGTCAAACAGTCAAAAATTGCCTTTGTGCAGTCAAAACCCTAAAAATGACCATTTTGCCCTTTTGGTGATCTGATCAAATTTCTTCTGGAATTGTGATCCAAACTTGATCAAATGGTCCATGTGAGTTCATAATGTTGATGTGGATCAATTTTCATGAGGTTTGACTGTCAATTGGCCACAGTTGACTTTTTCCCCAATACAACTGATTTCTAGGTCAACTGTCCAATTGACTGGGCAAAGTTTGGAATCAGGGCTTGAAACTTGGTATGGATAAACTTGGGAGTCCAACATGAAGCATGAAAGTCATCTTAGGCACTTTAGGTCAAAATATCTCTGTTCAAACACAAACCCTAATTTGGATCAACAGTGCAAGGAGAAGTCTTGAGCAGAGGAAACCCTAACTGGATCTTGAGCTCCAAGGGTCTTGTGATGAGAAAATGTTGAGAAAAAGGGAGGGCAAATTTTGGGGTACAACAGCATGCATTAACTCACAAAATATGTGTTAACACACTCCCAAACTTAAATCATTAATTGTTCTTAGGTGATGCGACAGGAAAATACAGTCAGAACAACACCAACCTTTTTGAAACATAAATTTTTCTAAAGGGACTTGTCCCAAAAACGAGTACAACTCAGTCCTGAAGAACATTCTAGATTGTGTATGTTCTTTGGGCAACTCATACTCCTTGTTACGGCAAAAATCTTATGTCAAGATAGCCATCCTAAATTCAAACATTGATTGCTTCATCCTATGGTTTACAACTTAACTTTTTTCTCTAGCAAGGAGTTTTACTTTTTGTTCTTGAACTTACACCTAGGACCACACTTGCATTTATTAAAAAGAAAATTTTGCTTGTAGCTGCTCCCACCCTTTTCACTATACAAGATCTCACTTGTGATGAGTCTCACTTGTTACTTATGATGAGAATAACTACTGTTCCTCCAAACACAGGCAAAAAACTTATTAAAATCTGCTCTTCCAGTTTCAGGCACAAGAGTTGTTTCTCTAGTTTCGGGCACATAAACTTATTGAGAAGTGCTTTTGGAAAATTTTATTCAATCAAATGCAGTATTCCCGGAGTGTTCCAATCCTTATAACATATGTATCAACCATCCTAACTAAGCCTATTAACTAGTTTCTATTCTATACTTAAAAGCAATTCAATTTTGTCTACAGGATGCCTACTTTCCAGATTACCAAAGTCACAACAGAGATTATTAGTAACATAAGATCAATATAGAAGAAACTCCTCAAGTCCTTATTCCCTATTTTGTTAAAGTCTCACTAGAATTTCCACTAATCCTTCTCAGATAGTCTGTACTAAAGGGGATATTACTCACCTTTGTTCTTTTTCCTTTATTCTTCTTTACTATTATTCTTTTAACATGAAAATGAAATTTTAAACAAAGAAAACAAAATAAATAATTCAATAATTCAAAGGCTGCGAGCAGCCAAACAAATAACTAACAAAAAAACATAATCAAAAGGCTACAATCCACCAACATCAAAATAAAACAACAGCAAATATGATGATGATGGGTGATGGGGGAAGATTCATGACTGTAGCCACCACTCCCCTAAAATTAAAGTAAGGCCAGTGTCCTCACTGTTCAGTAGGAGGGATGGGGCGTGTCTCTGTACTCTGGTCTTACCAGCTAGGCCTGAAGCCTGCTGCTTTTGCGCATGGCATCCTGTTTTATTTTCTTATGAGTCTCCTTATGGACAGGCTGTGGGAGAGATAACTTCACTTTTGTAGTTTTAGGTGCCACAGAGTCGATTGGCGCTGCGCCTTCTGTATGCAACTTAGTAGGCTTGACTAGGGACTTATTGGGAACGAATTTTGGCTTGGGAAGAGTCTTGGCTGAAGAATCTTTCTTGGCAATCTTCTTGGCTGGATGTGGGGTGCTGACCTTTGCATGTTTCTTGTTCTTCTTAGGAGTGACCACGGGGGTCACGTTAGTAACCGTCTCTTCTGGAGACTCATCAGATTGCTCCGATTCTTGTAAGCTTTATGATGAATCTTCCCCTTATTCATCATCATTCTTCTCTTCTTATTTATTATCCTCGACCATTTCTTCTTCTTTCTCCAACATTTCCAATATGTGATCAGGGAACACTAGATTCAGCTCTTCATTGTACACCAGTTGATTAACTTTTAACTCTCATTCTTACTTCTCTTTCTAAAATATAAAAAAATATCTCTGGTCCTTCTGTATTTGTAGCATCACTTCCATGTTAAGCTGTCAATTTCAAAGTTAATTCCCCCTTCTCCTGACCCTTGTCCCGCCTCCTGCCTTTTTCTTTCCCTTGGCTTCATCAAAGCCTGTAGGATATGTTTGTCAAATGCTGCTTGAGGATTGCAAATCTCATCAGTTTCCTTGTCTTACACCCCATGTTTAGTACACAATGCAGTGATCAAGCATAAAAAGTAGAGGATTATGTCTTTCTTCTTGGTGTATGCCTGGATCTCTTAGACTATGATCTTCCCAAAATTGATGTTGTACCAAGAAGTGATACAATGTAAAAGGGCCAACCTTGTTTTGTTGACAGTTTCATTGTGAGTTGTTGGATTCAGTGAGGGCTTAATGAATTGATACCAAGCTTTTGACTCTGGTTTCAAATACATCCTTTTCTAAGTCTTTTCTCATCTGACTCTACCCAAGGGGTATCCGAGTTGCATAGTGATTGCATGTAAACCTCAAACTCCGCATCATCATATTTTTCCAGAATCTTTTGATATTGATCATCAGATTTCTTCAACCCATACATCACGTTGATGGTTCCTTCAGAGTATGACACACAATATCCCTTCACCACGACTTTGGTCTTCTTGTAGGTACTCATCGGGTTGGCGTAAAACTCTTTTATCAACTGAGTATGGTTCGATGCAGGTTGTATGAAAAACCTACACCACTTCTTGTTCTTGATTAGCGACCCAATGATCCTTGGGAGACCTAGGTTTTCATCCTCTAGGTCCAGGGTGAAACCTCATTCAGAAAACATTCCCATACTAGAGATGGAATCGGTGATTTTTTTCTTGGCGTCTGCATTGATGAAGTCTTCACAATCGCTTCCCCCGTTATCAGAAATATCCATGGTAGGTGTAGCGTTCTTACGGGCATTAGTTTTGATTCTGACTTGGGAGTAGGTTGGCTCCATGGATTTTTTAGGGTTTGAGAGGAATAAGAGTTTTGGGTGAAAAAGTGTTGTGAGAGAGAGTGACAAAAATAATGAAAATTTATGGGAGATGTTTATGGAGCGGTTAAGAAAAATTATAAAGTGATGAGAGGTTATATTTGTGAGTGGAAATTGAGAAGTTTGGAGAAAATGGATGTAACGTGCAAAATTGGAGAAACAAAATTTGAATTTTGACAAAAGAGAGGGTTTGGGCAGTCTAGGGCATGGTGAGGGTTACTTCCTGCAATGATTCTTCATAAAAGCGTGCAAGCAGTATTTAATGCCCTATCCCCACTGTGATGTAACGCTTCCAGAGCTACAGTCTGTCATACGCGCATGAGACCATCTCTTTCCTCTTGATTTTTGTTTCCCTCACTTCCCTCAACACTTGCCTCTCTTATGATATAACCAAAGGACTTAACATCATTATTTTTCTCCTTTCTTGTGCAAGACTCTCTCAACTTTACCACTGACGACATGTCTCATCACTAACTCTTCCCACTTTAGTGTATCAATCACATCATCTGAAAAATAAATTAACTAAAACATGAAATTTAATCTGGGTTGCCTCCCAGTAGCGCTATTTTATAGTCTTATAGCCTGACTATAGAAAAAAATCAAATAGATTCAAGCAAATGCATGGTGGCCCTCGTGTTGTCTAAGGATTCACCATGATACAACTTCACCCTATGGCCATTCACTTTGAAAATATCACTTGTACCTTTCATTCAATAGATCCACAGCCCCATGAGGATAAATCTTAATCAGTTTAAAGAACCCAAACCATCTAGATTTAAGTTTTCCAAGGAAAAGCTTTAACCTAGAGTTGAATAAAAGAATAAGTTGTCCTTCACTTAACTCCCTTTTCAGGCACTTCTTGCCGTGCAACCTCTTGGCCTTTTCTTTGTACAACTCAGCATTCACATAAGAAAACAACCTATGCTCCTCAAGCTCATTTAGTTGAAGCATTCTAGCTTGGCCAGCCTTAGATAAATCAAAATTAAGGGTTTTGGCTACAAAAAAAGCTTTGTGCTGCAACTCAATAGGCAAGTTGAATTCCTTATGTGATACGGTGGCAGAATCGACTGTTGTACTTGTTTTGCGTTTTATGTTCGCAAATGTTGCGGTAAGAAAGATTCTCCACCGGCTTTTCTTTTATCTAACAAAGGAAAGGGTGAAAAGAACAGAAAAAAGACCTTTCAAGAGTTTTCTGAGTAAGGGGGTAGATTATGGAAAGGGAAGGTGTTAGCACCCTTTATATCCATAGCTATCTACGGGCTCTTAGATACTTAGCTCATTTTGAAATACCTTTGTGTGTTTTTGAAAAGTATTGAAATGCCAAATAGCAAGGCAGTTTGCTTTATGATAAATCTTGTATTAGTCCTCAAGAGTGTTGATAAACATTTTGAAAATGTTTTTGAAAGTGTTTTGTGTATGTGTAAAAGTTGTTTGAGCATAGCATCTAGGAACTCTCTACTTTTACTTAAAAGGGTTGTTCTTTTCCTCTTTTCCTTTAGGCAGTATGTTGTACCCCAAAATTTGCCCTCCCATTCTTTACAAAAAATCACAACCCTAGGGTTTTCTCAAATACTCAAGATTGGCTCAGGAATCAATCAGACCGATTTTCTCCTATGGCAGTAAATCAGGAATTAGGGTTTTTCTCGCATTTCTCAGAAGAAACTGAATTCTTAGAAAGTCAATGGGTTGTCACATATTCTCATGCTCTCTCAAATTTACTGAAAAGGCAGTGTTTGTTTGATCCAGGTTAACCAGTTAAATTGCGTCTTTTCAAAACATTTGCTCGTTCAGGGAATAAATGTTTGCTTGTTTATTGGAATACACAGTGCGTATTTTGATTGGAATACTGTTGCAAGGTTACGAGATTACAGAGTTATTGGATTACTTGGAGTTTAAGTTATCTGGATCGGAATTATTGGAATGCAGTTTCAGTTATTTTAATCAGGAATCTTAAAGAATCAGTGAAGACATAAAGAGAGAATTACAAGTTAATAACAGTAATGGACTTTATTGGATATCAGATTATCTCATAAAGACTTTCTTCATTTATTTCAAATGTTGTTACAAAAAATAATTTATTATTCATATGCTTTAGGTTTTTATAACTTATCGTACTTGAAAAATAAATTACTACAACGGATTGAAAATCTCTCTAAGTTACAAATAAAAATCTAAGCCTAAGCTTCCATTGCTTCCATGTTTGCTACAAAGTCTCCGGCTTTCTCTGCTTTGCCACCTTCCAATTTGCGCTCACATGAAAGAAAGACAGGAAAAAAAAAGATTAGCACAGTTGATTGAGCATAAGCAAGAATTTTAAAAAAAAAGAAATAAAAATGTTCATCATTAAAGTTTGCCGTTTGGAATCAGAGGGGGCTATTTTCATTTCATCACGTTTTTATTTTCCTCTTTGCAAATCACAAGAAGATTGCTCTTCTTGGTTCATAAAGAGAAAAGAAATGCAAGCTAAAGAATGCAAAGCAAATGGTCCAACTGCAGCATGTTGTCCAAACAATGCAACAAGGCAAACTAAACAAAGCCAAACTAAATTGGACAATGCAGCAATACAAGCAAATTAGACAGTAGCAGCAGCAAGCGCGCAAATTACAAGCAGGCCAAACAATGCAGCAAGCTAGACAGTAGCAGCAGCAGGCGCACAAATTACAAGCAAGCCAAACAAAGCCAAACTGAACAAGGCAAACTAAATAAGGAAGCATAGCAGTAAGGAAGTAGCATACAAATAGAAGAAGAAAGTACAAATGCAGACAATAGCACAGCAGGAAAATAAGAAAACTGTATGGTAAACCAAACAACAAGCAAAGCTTGCTGCAAAAGCTTTTCATCATTTTCCAAAAGTTTGGCAAACTTTTCAGAAAAAAGGGAAAAAGCATTTCTGCTTTATCATTGAGAGAGGAGAGAGGAGAGATATCACCTAAATTGGTGAAAGGTACAACTTGGCCATCCTTCCTACAAAACTGTCACAAGTTACAAAACAAAAGAAAAAAAGGATATAATACCATCAAACTGCAAGAAGAAAAACAGACATTTGGTCAAACATTCAAAAAAACTTGCAACTCTTTTCAAAAAGTCCACCAAGCTGCAAAACATTCACAAAGCTTGTCAAACTCACAAAAAGTTCCAAACCTATGTACCTCAAACAAAAAATCTCCCAACCTGTTAACAAAAGCCTAACAAAACTGTCAAACAAACAACAACATTTCAAAACTGTATAACAGTTTCAAACAACAAATCTCCCAACCTATTAATCAAAGCCAAAAACCTACAGAACTCAGTTCCAACCACAACAAATACACAAAACCTCTCATAAACAACTAGAACAAAAACAAAAACTCCAAACCTGCAAAAACCACAATTGTAACCAGAACAAAAACAAAAGCTTTCAAACCCAAAACTTGCAGAACCAAAACCTGCATAGCAAGTTCAAACCACCAAGCTAGTTTCAAAAACTAGTGCCTCAGTTTCCAAATCTTGTAACTCAACTCAAGCAACCCAAACTTGTTAACAAAAGATCAGAAAACCAAAACTGTTAAAAGAGGTTTAAAACAGTTTCCAAACTGTCAAAAACATCCTCCAAAGACTTGCAACCGTAACAACAAGCCTAGCCAAAACAGTACAACAACAAAACCATCATTTTCCATCACAACAACCAGTTCATAAATCAAAAACTATCATCTCCCATCACAACAACAAAAACTGCATAACAATTCAAAAACACAAAAAGCCTGCAAACTGAAAAAGCCAACAAAAGCATATAACTCATTTCTAAAGCCCATCAAACCTAGTGAAAATTCAAAGTTCAAAACTATCCCAACTACCAACAAACAAAGTCTCATAAATCATCATCAAACTAACCAACAAAACAAAGTCTTAGAAGCAATCATCATCATCAACCAATAACAAAACAAAGTCTCAGAAGCAATCATCATCATCAACCAATAACAAACAAAGTTTCAGAAGCATCACCATCATCATTCAGTCAAAGTTCAAGGGAAAGAAGAAAGTTACCAGAAAGAGATGCGTCATCATTTCTCCTCCCCGTTTCCGACCGCCAAGGAGCACCGTCATTTCCCTCTCACTATCTAACCATCCCAAACAGGTACGTTTTCGCCATATCATCATCTTCCTGCATCTCATAGGGTGACGAGTTTGATTAATATAAAATAAACGTGAACAACAACATTCAAAAAAACCAATGAACTGTTAAGGTAAAATCAAACCATACCTTGCAAAAAACGTGTAGCTAGCACTTGGTTCGGAAGCGAGAGACGAGAGGCGTTCCGGTGACGGGAATGGGGGAGAGGAGATCAGAGTAAGCGTCAATGTCAACCTTAGGAATAAATCCCACTTCAGAACCTAGAAAAAATCATTTTCTTCATGAATCAGAAGGGTTAGGGACGATCGAGTGAGAAAGAGATGAAGAAAAGAAACGAGAGAGAGACAACGGCGCCGCTGTGAGGAACGAACCCACGAACCCTAAACTTTTCACAAAACCCTAATCAGAAAAATTAAGCAAGCTTAAGTTTGTTTTGGGACACTCCATTTCAAACAACGAAAAGCCCATACATTTGCTGGCTCGCACCCCCTCCATTCTGGCCTTATTTCTTTTTTTATTTGGGCCTAGCACCTTACAATATCAATCTTAAGCCCATTCTTTTTAATTTGTTTTCTTTTCTTTTCTTTTAGTTAAATAATACACTAATGATATGTTAAAACTTTATTTTGGTAAAATTAATTTGATTTTCTTAATTAGTTTTATTTTAATCATTTTCTTTTTTTTAGTAATTAATCTCCTTACACTTAATAAAAACACCAAAAAAAAACATTTAAATTAGTTTATTTTTCTTTCTTTATTTACATGATTAATAAAATACATAAAGGAATAATAATAATAAGATTTAATATTTCTTTTTAGAATGGATTTTATTTATCTCTTTTCAAGTAAATACATGCACTTCATACTTTATTGATTTCTTTATTTGTCATAGCTTTATATTGAATCGCGCAACAATTCGATTTGGTTGTAATATTTGGAAATTGTTATTCTTGTGTGATTCATCCCCATTTGTAATAATTGTACCCCCATTCCCGGATACTTTTGTAATAGATTAGACTTTTAATTCCCGCAATTTATTGCTTTCAATATATTGTGTAGTAATTAGGCATGTATGGCAAGATTCAAAAATCAATCGCTAGATGACCTAATCCAAGAATAAATAACTTGAAATCAACACACTTCTCACACATGCACCTCTAGGGTAACCCCGCTTGTTGCCTCGGAAATACAATCATGTCCCTCGAATATGAGACACTCTAGCAAACGACCCTTCGATAGACAAAGATCGTAGTCCCTCGATGATCCTCGATGTTGCCTTCGATAAAACGATCTCGTCCCTTACAAAATTGCTAGAGCATCTCATAAGTTGCTTTCAATGATTGTATACGATGACCCGCACCTGTCCCGTTTAACATCCAAATACAAGGTTGTTTACCAAATACAATGGTAAAACAACACTGTAAAAGGGTTAAAAACGTATAGGAAAGATCTTTGAGTTAGGGTAGACAACTTCTAGTTACTTGATCTCTTGCAAACATCCTTGCTAATTTCAAAACACACAATTTCAAAACATTATTTCAAACATTGAAACATCTTTTCAAAAGACAAACACCTTTGTAAAACATTCAAACAAGAATTGTTACAAAGGTTGCCTAGACAAGGCCTCTTTTCAAAACACTTTCAAAACCACACACACAAAGCGCCATTTCAAACAATTGAAAAGCAAAAGCAAGTGATCTAAACAAGTGACTTAGAGCCCATGGAAAACCATGGATGAAAAGGGTGCTCGCACCTTTCATAATCTACCCCCCGAACCCAAGAAAACATCTCAAAGGTCTTTCCTGTGCTTTTTGACCTTTCCTTTGGATAAAATAAAAAGTCGGTGGCGACTCTTGCAAAACCGCACAAGTGCGAACACAAATGTAAAACCTTAAGTCAGTTCTCCCACCGTATCACAGAACTGGCGACTCTGCTGGGGAAATTTCTAAAAGTGGGGTTACCTTAGGGTTTAGATCACCTTTACATGCTTACTTTTTTTGCTTTGATTGCTTTACATTTGGTTCTATTGTTTGGGTTTGAAATCCTCTACCCGGATTTGGGAAACATTCATAGGTAAATAGCAATACGTTGTGGAAACTGTGCGGGGTATACCGACATGGTTGAAGCAATAGCTATATTAGTGCGACATATTTGTGGGTACCGGTAGCCTTTGAGTCAATCAAAGAGAATACGGGGCCGCTGAGTGATGTCATGAAGCACTAATGGACTTTTAGAACCTTTACTTGACCATCTTGGCCTTTTTAGGGGTAGTGAGATGACCGGCTTTGGTGCAGTCCGAAGTTGGTAGATACTCGATACTACACTCATTGAGGGTTGTTTTCTTGGAATATTTCGGTCGCCAGTAAAGTGGCTAAACTGAAACAATGAACACAGAAAATAATCCAGTGATATTGAGCTCCTTAAAACCCGGTTACTATTTATAGGACAGGTTGAGCCAACTAACTTCAAGAGGGTACTTACCTATGAAACCCCATGCAAGCCTGAAATTAGGATCTTGTGTCATTTGTTTGTACATATACTTATGCATACATCATGAACATCATGAAGCATCATATGCATCCACTAACCATTTCAAGGGTTTAGATCTTCATCTTTGTTCCTGTTTTGTAGGTAATGGAATCACTCTGCAGGAAAACAATTCAGGTCAACCTTGTGAGAATCCCTCCTCAACTCAAGGAGCTTACTTCCAAGATTCTAGAGAATTCTCCCTTCACTGAAAGACATGGTCAACTAAACATAGAGGAAGACATGGTGAAAGTTCTCTTCCAGTTCTTTGACCCCCTACACCACTGCTTCACATTTCCTGATTACCAACTAGTGCCTACTTTGGAGGAATTTTCTCAACTTCTGAGGATTCCTATTCTCCATCAACTACCCTACAATGCTACGGAAAGAGAGCCAAAGCCTAAAGTTGTTGCTCAAGCCTTACACTTGCAACCATCTGATATCATAGGTCATTGGGAAACCAGAAGTGGTGTCAAGGGTTTTGTGGCAAAGTTTCTATTTGAGAAGGCACAAGACTGCTGGAATTCTCTAGATCTGCAAGCTTTTGAGGAGATTGTAGCACTTCTCATCTATGGGTTGGTCTTGTTCCCAAACCCTGATCAGCTTATAGATGTGAATGCTGTCAAGAATTTCATATCTCGGAATCCTGTGCCTACATTACTTGAGGATATCCTCCACTCATTTCACACACGAACAATGAGGAAAAGAGGTGTTCTCATGTGATGTACTCCTCTTCTAGCAAGGTGGTTTATTTCTCACCTTCCCCAGTCAGTCTTGAAGAATGAACAAGGCTTGAGGTGGTCACAACGATTGATGACTCTTACACATTCTGATGTTCATTGGTGTTCTCGGTCCAGAGAAAATGTCATCATCATTGATCATTGTGGGGAATTCCCTAATGTCCCACTACTTGGAATTAGGGGAGGCATTACCTACAACCCCTGTTTGGCCCTGAGACAGTTTGGGTATGCCCGAAGGGATGGCCCTCATGACATGCTGATTCCGGATTTGGTTTTTGACTTCGACAATGACGCTCAAGGACTTCGACAAAGGTTTATCCGTGCTTGGATGATGCCCAACAAGGTGGACAGTAAGACCTTGGGACACAAGAATTCTATCCCTCTTGATCCTTACCTCAAATGGGTACGAACCCGCGCCCAGAGTCTTATGATGCCTTACCCCTACATTCTCCCAGTGATCAAAGATCCTATTATGGAAGGATAGGTTCCATACACCCTCCTACATCCTGACATGCCGACATCATTGGAAGATCTGCAAAAGAGTTGGATATAACTCAAGGAAGAACGGAACACTTTTGAAGCCAGCTTCTACGCCAGTGAGAAGATGGTTTTAGAACTTACTCGTCGACTTCACGAAGAGCAGACTCTCAACACCTACATTGCGCCAAAGAGGATGCGCAACGTATTTTTACCTTAGATTTTTGTATTATTTTACCCATGGGGCATTGATGTACTAACAAATTCTATGTTATTAATATGACGTGTGTTCTTTTTGTTTACAACAAATTTGAATTTCTGAATCCTTGAATGCATTACATGAATACATATCATTCATCATATGCATAAACAGGTCTTCACACCAGATTTCCTTATCTCTCTGCTGTTTATTTCAGCAAGATGGATATAGAACATACGGTCAAAGGCTTACAAGCGCAGAATTCACAGTTCCAACAACTCCTCATGACCTTGGCAAAGGGTCAGGAGGATCTTAAAGCACTGTTAGAGAAGGAAAAGGAGAAAAAGAAGTAAAAGAAGAAAAAGAAAAGAGTTGGTGTGGCTACTTTAGGTAGAAGATTTTAAGGTCAAACAAGAAGGGTCCTGGATTTCCCCTCAACATCTGATGAAGGGGTAGGTAAAGGAAAGGGAGTTGCAGTACCATTTGAGTCTGAGGCTGAAGAAGAAGAAGAGGAGGATGAAGATTATTTTGAACAGTAGTATCCTCCTGCAGATGACAAGTACAAGAATCTGGAAGAGCGTCTGGCAGCCATGGAGGTGCAAAGAGTGTCTGGGCTGGATTTCGAAGAGTTAGGGTTGGTTCCTGGGATTGTCATCCCCCCAAGTTTAAAGTTCCTCTGTTTGCTAAGTACGATGGGTTGTCTTTCCCAAAGATGCACCTACGGTCTTACGTCAGAAAAATTTAACCTCATTCTTCTGACAAGGACCTGTGGGTCCACTTTTTTCAAGATAGTTTGTCGGGTACGCAATTGGATTGGTTCTACCAGCTTGAGAGGTCTGATGTGCACAATTGGGAGGATTTGGCTGCTTCCTTCTACAGACAATATTAATATAATGCAGACTTAGCACCTACTCGTACTCAATTACAGAGTATGGGTATGGTCTTCAATGAAGGCTTTAAGGAGTATGCCCGGAAATGGAGGGACTTGGCTGGAAGGGTGCAGCCACCATTGTCTGAAAGAGAGCTTGTTGATATGTTTTTGGGGACTCTGTCAGGTCCTTTCTTTAATCACTTGATATGAAGTTCGTCTGCAGGGTTCACCGAGTTAATTCTGACTGGTGAAAGAGTTGAAGCTGGAATCAAGAGCGGTAAAATTCAAAAAAATACATCTGCTTCCGCTGCCATTAAAAAGCCTTTTCCAGCAAAAAAGATGTATCAGCTGTTTACTCCCAAAGAGGTCAAGGAAGAGTTGAGCATCGGCCAGCAGTGGGGGCCGTAATGATTCAGAAGTCTGCAGCTGATCAGCCTCGAAACAGTCAATCTAGAACCAACCAGCAAAGGGTAGAAAGGCCTACACGGCAATATACCCGGATAAACAGGACACCTGCTCAGGTTCTCCCCTATCTCCTGAAGTTAAACCTTGCCAGTTTAAGAGAGGCACCAAAGAATACAAATACAACTTCTCCACATTACCATCCCAACGCCAAGTGTGCTTATCATTCAGATAGCGTGGGGCACGACACCAACGATTGTTGGGCCCTCAAGAATAAGATCTAGGATTTAATAGACGCTAAGGAAGTGGAATTCTACGTGCCCAAAAAGCCGAATGTGATCTCTTCCCCAATGCCAAAGCATGGTTACAATGCCCATGCTGTTGAAGAGGATCTGTATGTTGCTACTGTTGATGATTTGATGACTCCGTTGCTAATAATCAAGATGAATCTGTTGAAAGCCGGGATTTTCCCAGGCTGTGAAAAAGATTGCTACCTTTGTTCGTCCTTACAATCCGACTGTCCGTTGTTGAAGTTAGGCATCCAACGCCTAATGGACAATCAAGAAATCCTCTTTGAGAAAACTCCTGTTACTCCAACTCATGTCAAAGATGTTGCTATAATTACCATTTCCGCCAATCTTTCCAAGGTCTCCAAAAGACCTGTTAAGATTACACCCGATCCAAAGATTGTACCTCTGAAGATAACTATGTCAAGGCATATCCCATACAAGTCCAACAAATCAATACCGTGGAATTATGGAGGAGAGATCTTCTACCACGGTGTTAAGCAGATTGAATCAGTTGAAGAAAGTTCCGATGAAGAGACTCCTGATATTGGAAATATTGTTGGGATGAGTAAAATCACCCGCAGCGAAAGAATTTTCTCTTTGGAGATTGCTCCTCCAAGGGCAATCTTCGGACCCTTAAATGCTCCTAAGGTTACTCCTGTGCCAGTCCACATATCTGTGTGGACTCCAGTTATTGAAGAAATTGTTACTCCCGTGGTTGTACCTTATGCTGTTGCTGCTGATAAAGGTAAGGGGATCCAAGAAACGCCATTCAGGACGAGGGCTCAGCCTTTGGTCATCCCCGAGACCACTCAAAAGGAAATGGAGGATATTTTAATAATAATTAAGAAAAGCGACTATGATGTCGTAGAACAACTGGGGAAAACCCCTTCAAAAATCTCTATGCTGGCCCTGTTGCTCTGTCCCGAAGCTCATGCCAAAGCTTTGATCAGATTCTTGAAGACGGCCCACGTACCTCAGGAAACCTCCGCTGACCAGTTCCAGAAGTGTGTAGCTAGCCTAACAGCCGACAATGGTTTTGGCTTCTCCGATGCCGATTTAACATCTAAGGGGAGAATGCATAATGACGCGCTGCACGTCTCGGTGGAATGCAGAGGGACTACTTTAGCTCACGTTCTGGTTGATACCGGGTCGTCTTTAAATGTCTTGCCGAAGAAAGCATTGGACAGATTGGACTGTGAAGGTTTGACCTTGAAGCCCAGCAATATCATTGTCAGAGCCTTTGACGGTTCTAAAAGGATGGTCCACGGGGAGGTGGACATCCCGATTAAAGTAGGAACGAAAACTTTCAACTCCACATTTTATGTGATGGACATCCGTCCCTCCTACTCTTGCTTGTTGGGAAGACCCTGGATCTATAGCACTGGGGCCGTCACTTCTTCTTTGCACCAAATTCTCAAGTACCCAGTCCAGGGGAAAATTATAACAGTTCATGACAAGGAGGAGTATATGATAAGCCATCTTAATTCATTCCGCTATGTTGAATTAGATGGTGAATTCATCGAGACCTCCTTTCAGCACTTTGAAGAAGTTTCTCCTGAAGTGGCGACAACCAAGACAATGACTTATGTACCTTCAGTTACCAAACCTGTGTCTCGGATGTCATCCCGTAAAGATGCGAAGGTTGTGATCAAGGAAAGAGGAAGCACAGTATGGGGTTAGCTACCAGATTTTCCTTACAAGGCAGATAAATTCGGCTTGGGTTTCACTGATTCTTCTTAAAAGGTTGTACGCCGCTCTCGGGCTAGAGGGCCGCTGTTGAAAATCACTAATCATGGAGTTCATGCTTTGGAGGATGGTGAAGATGAGAGCAACTTTGAAGACTGGATCTTTCCAACTGTTGAAGGAGGGATGAACAACTGGGAGGCGAAAGACTTCGTTCCCATTAGTTTCATCAATCAGTAATTTATCTTTCGAACATTTCTGTTGGTTTGTAATAATTCTTAAACAATTCGTACACTTTTTGCCTTATGCCTTACCCGAGGCATATAGGTCCATTTGTAAGGGTTTGATTTTTCATCTTCATATGCCATTTTTAATGAATCATGGACGTTTTCATATATAAACTTTTGTGTTCATTTTCTTTCTTTTTACATTTTATTTGTTTAAAGGTGGCTATCCCTTACACACACCCACACTCACAAAATGCAGGTACCCTTCCATTCTGGATTCCATGGGTAACAATTCTGCTATGGCCTTCAGTGACTCTGAAGATCTGGTCAATCATGCCGAATACGAAGGTGATGAAGACTGTGAAGTGCCGGGAGAGTTGGCTATACTTCTACAACAGGAAGAAAGGGCTATTTTGCCCCATGAGGAGCTGTTAGAAACAATCAACTTGGGTTCTGATGAGGACAAAAAAGAGGTTAAAGTGGGTGCCAACCTAAAGCCAAATGTCAAAGAGCGTTTAGTTCAGCTGTTGAATGAATATGTTGAGATCTTCGCCTGGTCCTACGAAGACATGCCGGGACTCGATACAGATATTGTGGTTCACCATCTCCCTACAAGAGAAGATTGTCTACCAATCAAACAGAAAGTCCACCGAATGAGGCCCGATATGTCAGAAAAGATCAAAGCCGAAGTGATGAAGCAGTTCAACGCTGGTTTTCTTGCTGTTACTTCCTATCTGCAATGGGTTGCTAACATCGTTCCCGTGCCTAAGAAGGACGACAAAGTAAGAATGTGCGTGGATTACAGAGATTTAAACAGGGCTAGCCCTAAAGATGACTTTCCACTACCGCACATTGACATCTTGGTTGATAATATAGCTCATCACAAGGTATTTTCTTTCATGGATAGATTTTCAGGGTACAACCAGATTAAAATGGCCCCCGAAGACATGGAGAAAACTACCTTTGTTACACAGTGGGGTACCTTCTTCTATAAAGTGATGCCATTCGGACTGAAAAATGTCGGGGCAACCTATCAGTGAGCCATGGTAGCTTTATTTCATGACATGATACATCATGATATTGAAGTCAATGTAGAAGATATGATAGCCCGTTCAAAAACAGAAGAAGAACACCTCGACCATTTGCAAAAGCTGTTTGTCAGGTTGAAGGAGTACAGGCTCAGACTGAACCCTAACAAGTGCACTTTCAGAGTCAGGCCCGGTAAACTCTTGGGATTCATCGTCAGCAATAAAGGCATCGAGGTTGATCCTGCCAAAGTCAAAGATATACAAGAAATGCTTGCCCCTCACACTGAGAAGGAGGTCAGAGGTTTCTTGGGACACCTAAACTACATCGCAAGGTTCATTTCTCACCTAACATCTACCTGTGAGCCAATCTTTAAGCTATTGAAGAAATATCAGGTGGTTGAATGGAATGATGACTGTCAAGTTGCTTTTGATAAAATCAAGGATTATTTGCTAGAACCTCCTATCTTGATGCCTCTCGTTGAAGGAAGACCTCTAATCATGTATCTGATTGTTTTGGATAATTCAATGGGGTGCATATTGGGCTAACATGATGAGTCTGGCTGAAAAGAGCATGCCATTTATTACCTTAGCAAAAAGTTTACCGACTGTGAGACTCGCTACTCACTGCTCGAGAAAACTTGTTGCGCTTTGGTATGGGCTGCTCGCCGGCTAAGGCAGTATATGTTGACTCATACCACTTGTTGTACCCCAAAATTTTCCCTCTCATGTTCTCAAAAGTCTTCCCTTACATGGTTGGTCACAAACATTTGCCTAACGAAAATTAAGTTTTTGGAAGATGAACAAAGTGTCTTTCGATTGGCATCTAGGAAAAGTCTTCGATTGGGTATCCAAAATACTTCGATACAGGCTTGACTCACCAGTCTTCGATTGGGCATTTGGCACTCTTCGATCAGGCTTTGATTAGTAAGCTTCAATTAGGTGTTTGGAACCCTTCGATCAAGATTTGGTGTGCAAGTCTTCGATTGAGCGCTGGACCCCTTCGATCAAGTCAATTTCACAATGCTTCGACTAGTACTTCAGAGGGTCCTTCGACTGGAACTTCATACTTTACCTCAATCAGAACATCAGAACGAAATGACCTTCGAATGGAATTTCAGTGCAGAGTTTCTCTTAATCTAAGATGCTCTGATGAAGGAAGTTCTGGACACTTCGAATCAGAACTTAGACTCATCACAAGGCCAATGGCTGGTCGAAGTTGTCTAATAGGGAATGTTCTAAATAGATTCAAATTGGACTTTGAAGCTGGCAAAGAAGGCAGATTCGAAGGAATGAAGTAGGCTGGCATGACTAAGCAAAAACACATATCCTAACATGTCCAGGTTCACCCAAAGTTCACAATGGCATGTGTCCCTTGCAAATATAGAAATAATTAAATGATGATTGTGGACTCAATTATTTGAATTAAAGGCCAGATTCTTGCCTTGTTTGCTCCCAACCCTACAAGAGCTGATTCGACCAGGGGGATCCTTTTCGAATCAAGCAATCGAAGCAGAGAGAGGCTCAATCGAAGGGGCTATGCAATTGAAGCTGGAGTAATTCGATTTGGGACTTTGAAGCTATCAAAGAGAAGCATTCAAAGGTTCATTCGAAGAACATTCAAAAGGTCCATTTGAAGAAGCATTCAGAAGGCCCATTCGAAGGGCACATAAGAAGTCCATTCGAAGGAGGCAACTCAAGACCAATCGAAGAGCATGGCCTGGAGGCATTCGAAAATCAAAGGTGTCCAGGTTCATTCAAGATTCCAAAGAGACATGAATATTTCAAAAAAGGAAATCTTTTAATATGTCTGATTCTTGTCTCATGGCTTTAAAGGCCTGTTTAATTGGTTGTCTCTTGTCGTTACTAGACCATCATACTCCTATAAATACAAGGGCAAGCATACAGTGCCAGGGGGAACAAAAAAGGAAAAAAAAGGGGGAAAAAAGAGGATTTAGAGATACGCTGCCCACAAACCCACCAAAGGTTATCAATATTTTCATAAATAATCCAAGCTAAAGCAGCCATTCAGCAAACATCTCCACACCCAGAGCCATAGATCATACATCTTTAATTGGTAAAGGTTTGCAAAACCAAAATTGCACTTTCATGACATTTAAATACACATTGCATATGTATTCTTGTTATTACTGATTATGTTTCATGTAAGCTACAACACAAAGATGAGATTGTGCCATTGCTTGGGCACGATCTAAGTTTCTCCTTCGAATCTCAGGATAAAACAAACCCAGACCCAAATTCAGCAGATTCAAATTGAGGAAGGATTCGAATTGGGAGGAGATTCGAATCAGGGGGGTAAAATTCCCCCTGGATCTTTAACATTTGTCTCGTTTTGCAGGAAATATCTTCTCAGAATTTTGTTCATGGCTTCGAAGCTTAGCAGCTTAGCTTCGAACTGGATCCAGGGTTCACAGATCGAAGGATGACATATCCAGATCGAACACCCCCAAAGTGCATCCCCTCATGCACCTTCGACCAAGCCTCTTCACTGGATCGAAAGACAACCCACACCTCTTTCGATCCAGGCCTCCAGAATTATACCCTTCTTGATTTGCTGCCTGTTCCTTCGATTTCATCTTTGTTTTGTGACTATTTTATTTCTTTTTTTTAATCAACATAAAATCAATTAAAAAGAAAAACCACAAAAACATTAGGCTAGTTTTTTCTATTAAATTAACTTTGTTAATTAATCATTTAATTATCTTAAAATTTTCTCAAAACTAAAATTAAGAAGATTTAGATCATTTTCCCAAAATAAAATAAAACAACAAAAAGATTTTTATTCTTAGGATTTTTAGAGGTTATTTTCAGATTCGCGCGCGTTTATTTTATTGTAACTGCCTACTGGTTTGTGATAGCTTAACTAAGACTTTTACACTTTACTGCTTTATTCCCCCAATTTTGGACATGTAAATAATACCCCTCCCCGAAGCCTTGTAATAGTGTAGGATTTACAATTCCCGCACTTTAAATTCCTATACATATATTAACTGTTTAGATGTATGATAACTAGGATTGCATGACAAGATATGAAAAAAAACGGTAGAACACCTAAATATACAAAGATAATGTAACTGAAAAACAATACACTCGCACATGCAACTCTTAGGGTACACCTCACTTGGTTGCCTCGAACGTGGTCATTGAGTATAGGAAGTTTTAGAGGTCGTCCTTTTGTCCAAAGATCATAAGTTGCCTCGAAACGGTTGCCTCGAAAAATGATCTAAGACATTAGGGTTACCGCTAAGGCGTCCTAACATTGCTTTAGTGGCCACACGTCCCTTAAATCGAATTGACCCGAAAACTCCAACGAAGGTGCTACCTACTCCTCAATAGTGGGATAGCACTGTCTAAAGGACATTTGCACAGTTTAATTCCTTTTTGAGTAGGTAGAGGTTCTTAAGTACTTGCTCCTTTTAAAACAAAACAAAACTTTTCGCACTTACACTCTCTTCAAAACAAAAACTCTTTTCAAACCCACAAACACAAAGAAAAGTAAACTTTTGAAAACATAGTGAGCAAGTACCTAAGAGCCCATGGATAACCACGGATAGAAAGCGTGCTAACACCTTCCCTTTCTATAATCTACCTCCCGAACCCGAGAAACATCTCGAAAAGGAATTTTTCTGTGCTTTTGTCCTTTCCTTGTTGGATAAAATAAAAGACGGTGGCGACTCTTGCTTACCGCGACATTTTGCCAAAACAAGTGCAAAACGCGAACCAGCATTCCAAAACAGTCAGTTCTCATTCCCACCGATCACACCACTCTACTGATATCCAAGATGGATCCGATCAAGTATATCTTCGAGAAGCCTGCGTTATCTGGAAGAATAGCTAGATGGAAAATGATCCTGACTGAGTATGATATCCAGTACACGACCCAAAAAGCTATAAAGGGGAGTGTACTAGCTGACCATCTGGCTCACCAAGCTGTCGAAGATTACCAATCCATGAGATTTGACTTCCCCGACGAGGATATCATGACATTGGACAACATTGAAGAGAACAGACCGTATGACGGACCTGAACAAGGATCCCGATGGACCCTGTACTTCGATGGTGCTTCTAATTCACTTGGGAACAGTATCGGTGCCGTGCTCATCTCTCCACAAGGTTGCCATACACCTTTCACTGCTAGACTCTGCTTCAGCTACACCAATAACATGGCCGAATATGAAGCTTGTATCTTTGGTCTTAAGGCCGCTATTGACTTGGGAATCAAATCTTTGATTGTATTTGGGGACTCAGCTTTGGTTATCAGTCAAATCAAAGGAGAGTGGGATACTAAACATCCAAACCTCATCCCTTACAAAGAACATGTCCTGACATTGTTACCTTATTTCGAGCAGATTACCTTCGAGCACTTCCCGCGAGAAGAAAATCAGCTAGCGAATGCTCTAGCTACAATGTCTTCCATGTTTAAACTTAACTGGGATAATGAGGCTCCCCAAATCGCCATTGAACGAATGGATGAACCTGCACATTTTCACGAGATTAATACCGAAGAAATAATGGACTGACCCTGGTTTCACGAAGTCAAAAGGTATCTCGAGACTCGAGAATACCCTGAAGGAGCTTCAGTCAACGAAAAAAAGTTCTTGAGGAGATTTTCTGCCAAGTTCTTTCTGAGCAATGGTATCCTATACAAGCGCAATCATGATTGCGTCCTGCTCCATTGTGTGGACAAGGTTGAAGCTGAGCAGATCATGGTTGAATTACACAATGGTACATTTGGCACCCACTTGAGCGGACATACGATGGCTAAAAAGATTCTACGGGCAGGCTATTACTGGTATACCATGGAAGCTGATTGTCATCAACATTCCCGTACTTGTCACAAATGCCAAATCTATGCTTACAAGGTACACATACCTCCAGTTCCTCTCAATTTCCTAACAGCTCCTTGGCCATTCGCGATGTGGGGAATCGACATGATCGGAGAGATCAAGCCTACAACATCTAATGGACACCGCTTCATCTTGGTGGCTATTGATTACTTTACCAAGTGGGTTTAAGTAGCTTCCTTCGCCTCTGTTACAAATAATGTGGTTTCCCGCTTCCTCAAGCAGAACCTCATTTGCCGATATGGTATCCCCGACAGGATTATCACTGACAATGGTACAAATTTGAACAATACTATGATCACCACTCTGTGCGATCAGTTCAAGATTTAACATCACAATTCATCTCCCTACCGACCAAAGATGAACGGTGTTGTCGAAGCTGCGAACAAAAATATCAAGAAGATCATTCAAAAGATGACAGTCGCCTACAAGGACTGGCATGAGATGTTACCATTTGCTCTACACGGGTACCGTACCACGGCGCGTACTTCAACTGGGGAAACCCCCTTTTCTTTGGTATACGGCATGGAAGTTGTTTTACCTATCGAGGTTCAGATTCCCTCCTTGAGAATCATGAAGGATGCTGGTTTGAGTGAAGACGATTGGATTCAGACCCGGCTTGATCAACTTAACTTGATTGACGAGAAGCGGCTTACTACTGTTTGCCATGGTCAGACGTATCAAAAATGGATGATCAAGGCTTTCAACAAGAAAGTCAGACGCCAGGTATATCAAGTCGGAGATCTTGTAATCAAGCGGATCATCTTGCCGCAAAGTGATCCCAGGGGCAAGTGGACTCCTACCTACGAAGGACCATTTGTGATCAAAAACATCTTTTCTGGTTGGGCAATGATCCTGACCACCATGGACGGCGACGACTTGCCGCACCCTGCGAACACAAACATAGTCAAAAGATACTACTCATAAACGACCCGGCAATTTGAAAACCCAAAAGGGAGACTTGGGCAAAAATGGGCATCCCGGTGAATCAAAAACCCGAAAGGGCGGTTCAGGTAAAAATTAGGGATAAACAAAAAATATGTACACCTGGCAAGTTGAAAAAATGAAAGGGTGACTTAGGCAAAAAAGGGTTTCCCGGTGGATCGAAAACTCGAAAGGGCGATCCAGGCAAAAGTTAGGGAATTAAAGCGTATGACTATGTCTCGTCGGATCACTTTAAAGACAATATCTTCATAGACAAACCCCAGGCTTCTGATCAACTCAATCACCGTCGGACGAAGCAACGAATGGACAAGATGTTCAGAGTTACGAAGGCTATAACAGAATGGGAACCCCATGGAAATTTTACACATAGCCACCTTTCTTTGTATAAGTTTTTATCATTTTTTACGATAACATTCTCTTACTCGGATGTCTGTCTCCTTTGTACAAAATACTTACACAAAGTTAATACAAAGATACTTTAAAGTGTAGAAAACTATTTGCCTTTCCTTTCTTTTTACACTTGTGTTTTATTTGAAAACGTCCAATGATTTATTAAAATGAGCATATGCATTTGAATATAATCACTGCTTACAAATAAACAAAATGCGGAAGAATAATTACTGACAGGTTGAAAGTATAGGAAAATGTCTTTAGGCTTTTCCAGAAGAAATCCCCTGCAGTACATCATCCAGATCCCCAGCGGAGCTAAAACCTTGGAATACATATCCCCAACGGAGTTAAAATTCATAATCCTCGTCAGAGTAAAGTCTTCAAACTCCCAATCCCAGCGGAACCAAAACTTTGAATTACAGATCCTCGGTGAAGATGAAACTTCCTTCCCCAACGAAGTCAAGTCTTCAACCAGATAATTCCCCAGAGAGTTATCTTAAAACCGTCTTCCCCAGCAGAGTCAAACTATCAATCCACAACGGAAACCGTTCAGCGTCTCCGGATTCTCCAGCAAGTTGTCTTAAAGTCTGAGAGTCAACCAGATAATAGTTAACTTTTGTCTTATCCCCAACCTAGGACAATTCCCCAGTAGATTGGCATACAATCCAAACTCCTGATCTCCCCAACAGGATAACTTACTCTCCAGAAGTATAGCTATTTCCCACAGAGTTTTTTCACTCCCCAACTGATTGAAGATTATTATTCTTGATTCCCCGGTGAAGTTGCCAGAGCCTTCTTTACTCTCAGCATGAATTCATCAGAATTTTTAATTCCCCTAGCAGATTGAAGATTCTCATTTCTCCGCAGAAGCCATCAGAGTCTTCCTTATTCTCCAGCAGACCAAGGTTTTCCTTTGTGTGATTCTCGGTAGAGATCTCCAGAGTTTCCCTTATTCCCCAGACGAGTAAGGATTCTCATCGTATAATCCCCACGAGTTGCCAAGGATTCTCTATCCCCAAGCAGTCAGCCAGGATTTCTCATCTTCAGCAGTCAAAGATTTTGAATCTCCAGCAGTAGTCAAGGATTTATTTTCCCTGACAGCAGCCAAAGATTTTATTATCACCAGCTATCAAGGATTTATTTTCCTTAGCAAGACAGCTAATTAGCTTACATGCTCATACATTACAATTATATATCATAAACATTGATAAAACACATATATTGCATCATACATTTCATGCAACATAACTTTGTGTTTCAACTAATATTTTACCCTTTCCAGGATAAGATTAACAAGCTACCAGTATAGGATCATGAAAACAGTTTACGGATGATCCAGACACGGATGCTAATCTATTGCTTATTCAAATTCAAGGATCATGAAAACAGTTTATGGATGCTCCAAACATGGATGCTAATCTATCGCTTGTTCAGATTCAGCCTCAGAAAACAGCCTAGAGATGCTCCAGACACGGATGCTAATCTATTGCTTATTCAAATTCAAGGATCATGAAAACAGTTTACGGATGCTCCAGACACGGATTCTAATCTATCGCTTGTTCCGATTTAGCTCATGAAAACAGTTTATGGATGCTCCAGACACGGATGCTAATCTATTGCTTATTCAAATTCAAGGATCATGAAAACAGTTTACGGATGCTCCAAACATGGATGCTAATCTATTGCTTGTTCAGATTCAGCCTCATGAAAACAGCCTAGAGATGCTCCAGACATGGATGCTAATCTATCGCTTGTTCAGATTCAGCTCATGAAAACAGTTTACGGATGCTCCAGACACGGATGCTAATCTATTGCTTATTCAAAATTCAAGGATCATGAAAACAGTTTATAGATGCTCCAAACATGGATGCTATTCTATTGCTTATTCAGACCCTCAGCTCAGAGACGTTCCATACACGGATACCTTTTTGATACTCATTCTTTCGACTTACAACGTACAATTCAACAAACATTCTCGGATGGCATCTTTAAGCCCATCTCCGACAAGATTTTGTCATATCTCCAAATGGCATCTTTAAGCCCATTCCCTCAACTACACTTTGACAAGTGCAAATTTATGGGCACTCTAGTGTCCAAGCATCTTTTACCTTCAAGTCGCGAAAGGCAAACTCGCTGATCTAACTCTTCAGGTTCAAGAAGATTGAACAGGGGCAGCTGTTGTACCCCAAAATTTTCCCTCCCATTCTTTACAGAAAATCACAATCCTAGGGTTTTCTCAGATACTCAAGATTGGCTCAGAAATCAATCAGACCGATTTTCTCTTATGGCAGTAAATCGGGAATTAGGGTTTTTCTCGCATTTCTCAGAAGAAACTGAATTCTCAGAAAGTCAATGGGTTGTCACATATTCTCATGCTCTCTCAAATTTACTGAAAAGGTAGTTTTGTTTTATCCAGGTTAACCAGTTAAATTGCGTCTTTTCAAAACATTTGCTCGTTCAGGGAATAAACGTTTGCTTGTTTATTGGAATACACAGTGCGTATTTTGATTGGAATACTGTTGCAAGGTTACGAGATTACAGAGTTATTGGATTACTTGGAGTTTAAGTTATCTGGATCGGAATTATTGGAATGCAGTTTCAGTTATTTTAATCAGGAATCTTAAAGAATCAGTGAAAACATAAAGAGAGAATTACAAGTTACTAAGAGTAATGGACATTATTGGATATTATATTATCTCATAAAGACTTTCTTCATTTATTTCAAATGTTGTTACAAAAAATAATTTATTATTCATATGCTTTAGGTTTTTACAACTTATCGTACTTGAAAAATAAATTACTACAACTGATTGAAAATCTCTCTAAGTTACAAAGAAAAATCTAAGCCTAAGCTTCCATTGCTTCCATGTTTTCTACAAAGTCTCCGGCTTTCTCTGCTTTGCCACCTTCCAATTTGCGCACACATGAAAGAAAGACAAAAAAAATATTAGCACAGTTGATTGAGCATAAGCAAGAATTTTAAAAAAAAAGAAAGAAAAATGTTCATCATTAAAGTTTGTCGTTTGGAATCAGAGGGGGCTATTTTCATTTTATCACGTTTTTATTTTCCTCTTTACAAATCACAAGAAGATTTCTCTTCTTGGTTCACAAAGAGAAAAATAAAAAAAAAATGCAAGCTAAAGAATGCAAAGCAAATGGTCCAACTGCAGCATGTTATCCAAACAATGCAACAAGGAAAACTAAACAAAGCCAAACTAAATTGGACAATGCAGCAATACAAGCAAACTAGACAGTAGCAGTAGCAGGCGCGCAAATTACAAGCAGGCCAAACAAAGCCAAACTGAACAAGGCAAACTAAACAAGGCAGCATAGCAGTAAGGAAGTAGCATACAAATAGAAGAAGAAAGTACAAATGCAGACAATAGCACAGCAGGCAAATAAGAAAACTGTATGGTAAACCAAACAACAAGCAAAGCTTACTGCAAAAGCGTTTCATCATTTTCCAAAAGTTTGGCAAAGTTTTCAGAAAAAAGGGAAAAAGCATTTCTGCTTTATCATTGAGAGAGGAGAGATATCACCTAAATTGGTGAAAGGTACAACTTGGCCATTGTGATACGGTGGGAGAACTGACTTGGGTTTTGCGTTTGTTTTCGCAAATGTTTCGGTTGAGCAAGAGTCGCCACCGACTTTTTATTTTATCCTAAGGAAAGGTTAAAAAGCACAGCAAAAACCTTTGAGATGTTTTCTTGGGTTCGGGGAGTAGATTATAGAAAGGGAAGGTATTAGCACCCTTTCTATCCATGGTTATCCATGGGCTCTTAGTTACTTGCTTAGATCACTTTCCTTGTATTTTCAATTGTTTGAAATGGTGCTTTGTGTGTGTGTGGGTTTGAAAATGTTTTGAAAAGAGGCCAATGTGGTGGCAACCTTTGTAATGATTCATGTTTGAATGTATACAAAGGTGTACTTATCTTTTGAAAAGTTTTCAATGTTTTTGAAAGTTGTTTTGAAAGTGTGTTGTGATGTGTGTTTTGAAAAATAGGCAAGTGTGTTTTTGCAAGTTTGATCAAGTAACTAAGAGTTGTTTACCCCTAAATTTACTCAAAGGTTTTTTCTATGTTTTAACCCTTTTAACAATTTTGTTCCACCATTGTATTTGGTGGACAATCTTGTGTTAGGATGTTAACGGGACGGGCGCAGGTCATCGTTTAGACCATGATTGCAATGGTGCCAAGTGTCTTTGGGCAATTTTTCCTTTAAGGGACTTGATCATTTTTTAGGCAACTTTCGAAAGCGTCATCGAGGGACTATGATCATTTGATATTGTTTTGTTTTGCCAAAGAACACTCAACATGCAACATGGCCCATTATTGAAGGCAACAAGTGGAGTAACCCTAAGGATGCAAGTGTGATTAGTGTTATCCATTTTCATACTTTGTTATCTTTGAATTAGGTCAAGCTATTTGTTTTGGTTGATTTTTGCATACAAAACCCTAAGTCTATCATGGCATATTTAGAAAGCTTTTAAATGCGAAAATTAAAGTCCTAAACTATTACAACACAATTATGGGATGGGGGGTACAAATGTTCAAATGGGGATATTTAGCAAGAAATTTAAATCTAAGCTATTACAATCCAAAGGGAATATACAAGTATTTAATTGTACAATAATTAAATAAAATACAATAAATATGCAAGATGCAAAAAATGATTTTTATATGTATGTAAAAGTATTTTTTCATGTGTCAAATAAACAAAAATAAAAAAGATTAGTTTTTGGGTATTTTTTCATTGTTTTAGGGCAAAAACCCTAATTTGCTAAATAAAAAGTAATTATTATTTATTATGTACAATATTTATTAATTATATACAAAAAATAAATAAAAAGGAAGTATATTGTAAAAAGTGATTTTTTGAGGTTAAATATTAATAAAAGAAAAAATGTATTATTTTTTGTATTTTTATCCTAAATATTCTAATAAATATATAAATATTCATATTATATATTAAATATATTAAATATGTATAAAAATATTTATTATTTACAAAAAAGAAAAAAAGTATATTTTTAAGAAAATGTTTTCAAAAGATAAAATAAAATAAAATCAGAAAATAAAATGTATTTGTATTATTTTTAGTATTTAAAATAAAAGTATATATCTATTTATTTACATACACATATCAAATAAAACAAATAAATGCCTAAAAAATACAAAAAGAAGGTGAAAAATATTTTTAATGTTTTTTTATATTTTAACAAAAAATAACAAGTCATAAACAAAAAGAAAAAGTCAAAAAATGATAAAAATAAACACAATGGGCCAAGGGGGTGCAAGTGGAAAATGAGTGTGTAAACAGAAAAGCAATCTCAGGCCTAGCCCAAGAGGAGTTGTCTTCAACCTCCAGTCAGTTTCAAACAAAAAACACTCGTTTTCTTCCTTCCCTGCTATCTCTTGATTCTTTGACTTTCAAAAAAAACTCACAACATAAACATTGTAGAGCATCATGTCACGAGTTCATACATATAAAAAACTTGATCTAACTCTCAGAAATGAGAGAGAATTTCTTCTCCCTCAATTTCTGACCTAAGTTTTTTCCAATGTTCAGGTTCAAAATACTCTTAGCACACACAACATAAATGAAAAGTAACTATATGAGTGGCTTCAGGGCTATGATTAGAACATGCTTTCTTCACAAACTTAAGCCTAACTATGCCTGGATAGAGAGATAAAAGTTCAAAGTTTTACCTGTTCAGCTTGAATCGTGTACAACAATGGAGGCACTTTTAAGGCAATGTGAGGACTTGTACAGCTTGCTTGAAGTTCAGAGATGCTTCTCTAATGCTTGGTATGCTTTGAATCTTGCTGTATCAAGCTACAGAAGTCAACCTGCAAGAGAGAAAAAGTGAAAATGGCAAACTTGGTTAGAGGTGTTACAGTCTGTTTCCAAGGCTTGGGATAGTTTGTATGGATGGTAGGGAATGTGTATGAACTGGTTTGGATGAAAACGCACGAAGGAAATGAACTGTGGAGGTCAATCTGCAACAGGGACTCTGTTTTGCAGAAAAAAGATGCTTTGATGGATGAGGAGGTATTGAGGGTTAAGGGCTCGTGTTTTAGGTCTGTTAGGGAGTATGGAATGTGTGGAGAAAGTTTGCTTAAGCTTGTCTTGACAAGAATGTGAGATGGTGATCAAAATGCCAAGTTTCTTCTCCCTTAAGCAAAGTTTGTCCAGTCTCAATATAGGCTACCACAGGCCCCTCAAGTATGTTGCAAATGTTAGTATTGATCAGTGGGATATGTCCATGCCTTTGTGCCTCAGAGATTTGCTTTGTACTTCTTGGATTTGTGTTTGATATAAAGTTGCTCTTTACAAGAATGGATAAGTCACTTTTTCCAAATATGGCTTGATTTTGTGTGTATTGTCCAAATGCACAAAATAATGCTAGAACACAATGGATTGGCATTTAATTATTGAGTGTAAATGAGATTAGAGGCCTTTAACTAGCTTGTGCAAGTTGATTTCAAAAATGCCTAAGTTATGAACATGAAATTGGTCAAGAACAAAAGTGACTTTTGCCCAACTTTGCCAATTTGATTCTCCCTAACCACAAGGGTGTTTGAGAAGTTCTTGGACAATTTGGAAAGCTTGGAATGTGTACTACAATCCATCTTCGTAATGCAAGTTGAAATTCCAAGTGGAAGCATGTGAAAAGTGGCCATGAAGTTAGGCAAAAATCCTGCCTAGAATAGGTCAAAAATTTTCTAAGTTAAGAATGTTTTGCACCCTTGTTCCAAAAATCATAACTTGAGCTACAAGCTTCTTTTGAGGAAACTTTGTGAATCAAAGTTGTAGATTTTTCAATGGACTATAACTTTAATGCTTTGAGTTTTGTTTGAATCCAAATGTATCTTGATGAAAAAATGGGACAAAGTTAGGAAAAAAATTAGGAAATTTCATAACTTAGAAAATTTCTAAGTTATGAAATTTCTTCATTTCAAACCCTAATTTGTGATTTTTGATTTCTTGATGAACAAGTTTCATAATTTGACATGTCTTGATGAAAAATGAATCTTGGCACTTGATTTTGACCAAAAAGTCAAAGTTTGACTTTTTAGTATACAGTCAAATTTTGCTCAGTTGACTGGAAAATTCATCTGTCAATCTTGTGCATTTGGGATCTTTTGAACTTGTTGAATATGTCAAGACCATGCCATTAAGTCCTTGAGTCCATATGTGAGCTTGGTTTGCCATTGGCTAGGTCAAACAGTCAAAAATTGCCTTTGTGTAGTCAAAACCCTAAAAATGACCATTTTGCCCTTTTGGTGATCTGATCAAATTTCTTGTGGAATTGTGATCCAAACTTGATCAAATGGTCCATATGATTTCATAATGTTGATGTGGGTCAAAAATCATGAGGTTTGACTGTCAATTGACCACAGTTGACTTTTTCCCCAATACAGTTGATTTCTAGGTCAACTGTCCAATTGACTGGGCAAAGATTGGAATCAAGGCTTGAAACTTGGTATGGATAAACTTGTGAGTCCAAAATGAAGCATGAAAGTCACTTTGGGCATTTTAGGTCAAAACATCTTTGTGCAAACTCAAACCCTAATTTGGGTCAACAGTGCAAGGAGGAGTCTTGAGCAGAGCAAACCCTAATTTGATCTTGAGCTCCAAGGGTCTTGTGGTGAGAAAATATTGAGGAAATGGGAGGGCAAATTTTGGGGTACAATAGTTGCCCCTGTTCAATCTTCTTAGACCTGAGGATGTAGATTGGCTTGCGTGCATTTCGTGATCCGAAGGTGGAAGATGATTGAACACTAAAGTGCCCAGAAATTTGCACTCTCATGGTAGAGTATCAGCAATGTGATGGCGGGAATGGACTCATAGATGCCATTTGGAGAGATGGTGGATAGGAGGATGGGCTTATAGATGCCATCGGGGGTGTGATAGAACCTTGTCGGGAATGGGCTTATAGATTCCATTTGGAGGTGTCGATCGCGTAAGAGATTCCTTAGCGAGAACTTGCATATTTTGAGAAAGGAAGATGGTTTCCTGGCCTGTTACAGGTGTTGATCTTCAAACTCTTCATGCAGATATGCCCTGGCTAGGTACAGGTATCGAATCTACAATTAGTTGCTCACAGATGTGCCCTGGCTAGATACAGGAATCGAATCCGGAACTTCAAAAGGTTGCTTACAGACGTGCCCTGGATGGATACAGGTACCGAATCTCTAAACTCTTCATGCAGACATGCCCTGGATGGATACAGGTATCGAATCTACAATCAATCACTCACAGATATGCCCTGGCTAGATACAGGTATCGAATCTGGAATTGGTCGTCTTCAGATATGCCCTGGCTGGATACAGGTGTCGAATCTGGAATTTGTCGTCTACAGATATGCCCTGGCTGGATACAGGTATCGAATCTCTAAACTCTTCATGCAGATATGCCCTGGCTGGATACAGGTATCGAATCTACTCACAGATATGCCCTGGCTAGATACAGGAATTGAATCTGGAATTTGTCGTCTACAGATAAGCCCTGGCTGGATACAGGTATCGAATCTGGAATTTGTCGTCTACAGATATGCCCTGGCTGGATACAGGAATCGAATCTGGAATTGCGATAGTTGATAGTAATCATCTTTGGATTGATCTTTTCCTGAAAAGGCAAAACATCAGTTGTATGCAATGTCATGATGTATGAGATGCATGATGTCATGATATTCTCAAGAATAAATGAGATTGTGTGATATGATGCGTATATGCATGCGTCATGGTGTATGATAATGTGATGAATGTATATGAATGTGTTTTCGACTAGGAAAATAAATCCTTGACGACTGCCGGGAGTTTGTGGAATCCTGGGCTGATGTTGAAGAGTAGAGTTCTTCGCTTCCGCTGGGGGATGATGGTTGCAAGAATAAACCGGTAGGAGAAGATGACTCTGTTGGGGAATAAACTTGTTGGAGAGGTTACTCTGCGGGGAGTTACTCTGTGGGAAGAGATACTTCGCTGAGGTTTTGATGAGAGCTCCGCTGGGGATTCCACTGATAAGTTATGTTGGGGAATTTGATGAACTCCGTTAGGGATAGGAAGAACTTCGCCGAGGACGATCTTTCCGTGGTAATTAGCTGAGGATAACCCAGTTATACCCTGGTGGGGAAATAACCTTTGAATAAAGTCGGGGAGAGACGTTCGTACTCTGCAGGGGATAAGCTTCCAGAATCTACTGGGGAGGATGATTCAACTTTCCCTGGGGAAACTTTGGACTGTATTGGGGAAATGGCTCCACTGGATGTCTGGTATTCCGTCAGAGAACAATCTTAGATTAAGACTGCCGGGGATGCTTGCTGAGGGATATCTATATACTCTGCTGGGGAATATTGAGATCTTCTGGGGATACCCAACTTCCTTAAGTCTGTCAGTAGGCTAACTCTGCTTGGGGAGAGTGTCGCTGACTTGCTAGGGATACAATGTGCCTTTTAGGGGCTGACGGGAGACCAACTCTGTTGGGGAGAGTATTGTTGAATCTTGTCTTACTCTGTGGGGATTTGAGGTAACTTGGTTACATTCTTCAGCTGAACTTACCTTGGTACCTCGGTGGACAGAGCAACTAGATTGCTTGGACAATTCTTTATTGCCCCTGTTTCTGATGTCACCTGTAATTAGTCCTTTGTTTCGCATGCAAATATTTATGATTAGCAACTAATGTCAAATGCATATATCAAAAATGAACATTGGACGTTCTTTGCAAAACAAAACAGAAAAAGGAAAAACGATGGGTAATTTGTCTAAAAAATTGAACTTGTATTGATTTTGAAATTTGCCTGTAAATAGGTGTTTTATGTACAGGAGGCTGACGTCCTAGTAAGAGAACGCCGCCGAACAAAATAGAGTTTATACAATTTTGAAAAGGAAACAAAACAGCTATGTGAAAAATAATCCCACTGGGTTCCAACTCTGTTATCGCCTTTATGTCTTCAAGCGTCTCATCACTCTGCTGCTTAGTTGAAGATGAAGCTGATTGATTGGAGTCATCTGAGCCCGATAGTTGATGCCGAATTCTGGATGCAAGGTGATCCAATGAGACATAGTATTACGCTTTATCCCTAACTTTTGCCTGGACCGCCCTTTCGGGTTTTCAGTCCACCGGGATACCCATTTTTGCCCAAGCCTCCTTTTCAGGTTTTCGACTTACCGGGTGTACAAATTTTTTTCATTTCATCCCTTATTTTTGCCCGAACCCTTTTGGTTCGCCGGGAAGCCCTTATTTTTGCCTAGGTGTGTCAACCTAGCGGGTCTTTGATCATGCGTAGTATCTTTTTACTATGTCTGCATTGGCGGGGTGAGGAAGGTCGTCACCATCCATGGTGGTTAGAATCATGGCTCCTCCTGAGAAGATATGTTTAACCACAAATGGCCCTTCGTACGTAGGGGTCCATTTGCCCCTGGGATCACTTTGAGGTAGAATGATGCGCTTGATTACCAGGTCCCCAACTTGATACTCTTGTTGTCTGACCTTCTTGTTAAATGCCCTGATCATCTGTTTTTGGTACGTCTGACCATGACAAATAGCAGTGAGTCTTTTTTCGTCGATTAGGTTTAATTGATCAAGCCGAGTCTGGATCCAGTCATCTTCGCTCAAACCTGCATCCTTCATTATCCGGAGAGAGGGTATCTGGACTTCAATAGGCAAGACTGCCTCCATGCCATAGACCAAGGAAAAGGGAGTTGCCCCTGTTGACGTCCGTGCTGAGGTACGGTACCCATGAAGAGAAAATGGTTCGTGCCAATATTTATAGGTCACTGTCATCTTCTTGATGTTCTTATTCGCCGCTTCTACAGCCCCATTCATCTTCGGTCGATAGGGAGAAGAATTGTGGTGTTGTATCTTGAATTTCTCGCAGAGCTCAGTGATCATCTTGTTGTTGAGATTGGTACCATTGTCCGTAATGATCCTCTCAGGTACACCGTATCGACAGATCAGGTTGTGCCGAAAGAAACGTGCCACGGCGTTCTTGGTTACGGTAGCATAGGAAGCTGCTTCAACCCACTTCGTGAAGTAATCAATCGCTACCAGGATGAAGCGATGCTCATTGGATGCCGTAGGTCTGATCTCGCCGATCATATCAATGCCCCATATTGCAAAAGGCCAAGGTGCTGTCAAGATGTTCAAAGGAACTGGAGGAATATGCACCTTATCAGCATAGATCTGGCATTTGTGACACGTCCGAGAATGTTGATAACAGTCGGCTTCCATTGTGGACCAGAAATATCCTGCCCGAAGGATTTTCTTTGCCATGGTATGTCCACTGGAATGTGTTCCGAAGGTACCTTCATGTAGCTCCGCCATGATCTTTTCTGCTTCAGTCTTATCCACACAACGCAGTAAGGTTAAATCATGATTTCGCTTGTAGAGAATGCCATTGCTGAGGAAGAATTTTACCGCAAACCTTCTCAGGAACTTCTTGTCATTAACAGATGCGCCTTCGGGGTATTCTTGAGTTTCAAGGTACCTCTTCACTTCATGATACCAGGGTTTTTCAGTTACCTCTTCAGTCTCAAGATCGCAGCAATGTGCAGGTTCATCCAACTTCCAAATAATGATCCAGGGAGCCTCGTTGTCCCATTTGACTTTGAACATAGAAGACATCGTATCCAACGCATCTATTGTACCCCAAAATTTGCCCTCCCATATTCTTCAAAAGTTTTGCCAAGCATCACCTCAAATAGTTCAAAGTCTACTCAAGGGCTACTCAGTCAACCACTCTCCTAAGGCCAGTCAAATTAGGGTTTTGGTTCTTGCAAGGAAGTTGAGGTTTCCAAGGGCTCAATCAAGTCCCATATGCTCATACACATTGTCAAGCACCTACATGTCAAGTTTCAAGGCTAACAAAGTCCAGTTGCACAGTCAAAAACCCTAATTGCTCAACAGTCAACTGTAGGGGCAAAATGGTCATTTGGCAGTCAAAAGTCAAAATTTTTGGTCAACATCTTATTTTGAGGCCACAAACATCATTTGATCAATTCTTGATCATGATTCTCAAAAGTATGGCTCAAAAAGTCTCAAGATGCAAAAGTTTCTATTTTTGGACAGCTGAAAAGTCAACTGTAACTTGACCAAGGCATAACTTTTTCATGGTTCATCAGAAAAATCCCATCCAATGCTCATCTTGAAGGGGAAGACATTTCCTACAACTCATCTTCACACTCCAAGTCCAAGAAATGCTCTCACAAAAAGTTATCAATTTCAACATTATAGGTCATTTTCAAAAGTCAACAAAAAGGGACTTTAAGTCAAAGACCATAACTTGATATTGGTAAATCAAAATGACATGGGACGAAAGACATTGGTTAGAGGACTTCAAGACCTTTCTAAAATGTCCAAGAACATGATCAAAGCTTAAAAATTGAGCAAGATATGCATTGGAGAAGTTGGGAAATTTTTGTGAAATGGCCAAAATCATTTATCCTTGAAATTTCATTTTTGACAAAAGGGGCCCACTTTTTCCACTTGAATTAGCTTGGCCATGCTCCCCACGTGTCCCACATTTTATTTCAAATTTTAAATTTAATTTTTTCATTTTTATTTGATTTTATTGGATTTAATTCATTTTAAATCCTTTAAAATCAAATAAAAATCAAGAAGTTTAATTAAGGGGGATATTTGGTCTTAACTAGCTTTGAATCATCATTATGCAACATCCCAATTTCGTTTCAAGGCCAAATGGAGCAAGAATTCAAAATTGGCTCAAAAGAGGAAAGTTTAATAATGGAGTTATGTCAAAATCTTGAACATGAAGGCAAGGCATTATGAAGCCATAACTCTTATCAAAACATGTTACATAACACATATGCAAGTGATCACAAACACAGACACGACCTAAGCTGCGCCCAAAGCTCAGAAGCAAACTTACATTTTTTGCCAAAATTTTGAAAACTGAAAACACTTCTAGAGCACTTGTTGAGCCCCCATTCTGATCCAAACACCTTCCTGAGGTCCCAAGGAAACTCTAGCAATCAAAACTACGCTCAAACGTGCAAAGAACCAGTCCCACGAAGCTACACGATTTGTCCTTTTTTTCAGAAATGCATAACACGATTCATACATTTTCATTGATTTTTCTTGCCTGATTTGTACTAATGAGGGTTCTTTGAAGCTTTTGGTGCCATCCAATTGAGTTATAGGCATCTGAATCCGAATCTACCATGAACAAAAACTAGGGTTCCTAAAATTTCAAATTGGGGCTTTAGGTATATGGTAAAATTGGACTCTAAAACCAGTATGAACAGGATCGTGGCAACATGAGGATTCCAAATCACTTGTCGCGCTCAATTTATGATTGAACACGGCCTATTCGCTATTTTCAAAAAGTTTGTGTTTTGGGGGGGTTTAAAACCCCCGCTATTTCATTTTATTGCAGGAACCATTGGGGACGAAGGCTAGCGTGGCTGATGATCATTGGTTGTTTCATATTTCTGGCGCCTTTTTTTGTTTGTACACCACTTACTCTTGTTTTACATTATATTGTTTATTTTCTATTTCATATTCAAAACGCGCTGATAGCTCACTTGGCAAAGCATCACCTTGGCAAACGCAGGGACCTGGGTTCGAATCCCAGGTCCCCTCAAATTGTTTCTATTATTTTGTTTAACTCTTTCCCATGCAGTTTCCATCCTAATGACCACCCTGAAGCCCAACGCCTCTGCCTGCCACGTGCCTGGAAAGGTCAATCCAAAGGCTATCATGTGAGTTCCATCATATGCACTGGTCAACGCTCCACATACAAGTCTGAAAGGTCAGAAGGGGCCTCATTCAAATGGGCTTAATTCCTCAAATCACCTCCAAAATTGGGTCCACCACCCCCTATGGTTTGCATTATTTTGATTTTATTTTCTATTTGATTTCTTTTATTTCTTTTTAATACCTAATTATTTCTTTTTATTAAATTAATTTTCATAATACAAAAAAATACAAAAAAAGTCAGAAAGTCAAAAATAAAATATGTTTGTTATTTAATTCACTAATATTTTATTTTGTAAATAAAATTCAATAATTAATTTAGTTTTAATTTTAGGTTGTTAACTTTAATGTTTTTTTCTCAATAACTAAAAAATATAAAAAATAGGTCTTTAGCACATTTTTATCTTTTTTAAATAAATATTTATATTTTCTTATTATAATTATTATTAACCATTAATTAATTTAGTAAATACTTGTAATTAATCAATTAGGTTTAAATTAGGTTTAACTTAGACAATTTTCTTTAATAAATTAAAAAAAACAATTAGAACTAGAATTATTTGACTTTTAATTCCAATTTAATTTTCTTTAATTCCATAAATCCAAAAACATCAAAAAATAAGTTCTTGCTTTATTTAATAATTAAATCAATTTTCAATTTCAATTTAATTCCTTTAAAGGGTCCAACGCCCTCGCATTCGATCATATTTTCTTTTCACGCGTTTATTTTATTTCTTTTTTATGAATGTAATGTATTTTCCCCAAAGCCCTGTAATAGTTAATTAGGCATTTACTTTCTGCACTTTATTTTAAATCGGGTCTTGGTTTAATTTGGCGATGTAGACCCACGCCTTTGTAATAGCGTAGGACCTTTATCTTTTCCGCACTTTAAATTCCCGCGCCTTTAAACTGTTAACAATCACATGAAAGAATGAATGCCCAAAAATAAAATCAAAACGTAGATCACCAATGCATGACAAGACAAATAATAAACTGAAAATGACACACAATTCACACACCACTCTTAGGGTACGCCTCACTGTTGCCTTGCCCCTCGAAAGGTGGTCATCGAGTATAGGACGCCTTAGTAAGTCCTTATGTCCATGAACATGGCATAAGGGTAGCTTCTAAGGTATCCTATTGTTGCTCTGGTGATCACACTGTTGCCTTGCCCCTCGAAACGTGGTCGTCGAGTACAGGACGTCTTAGTGAGTCCTTATGTTCCATTGATCTAGTTGCCTCGAAACAAGTTGCCTCGAAACGGTTGCCTCGGAATAAAAAGATCAAAGGCATAAGGGTAGCTTCTAAGGTATCTTACTATTGCTCGGTGACCACACTGTCCCTAACTCTCGAATTGACCCGAACACCTCCAAGGGTGGTGCTACCTACCTCTCAATGGTGGGATGGCACTACCTTAAAGACATTTACACAGACTAATTCCTTAGGGTAGGTAGATGACTCGTAGATACTTGCTCTAATTCAAAACAAATCAAAAACTTCTTTTCACACCGACACTTTGCAAAAAGTTTTCAAAAACAACTTTTCAAACACTCTTGAGGACTGATACAAGAGTCGAACTGAAATTTTAAACGGAACTTTTTCAAACCCACTCACCTTGAAAAGCAAACAAACAATTTTGAAAACACAAATGAGCAAGTATCTAAGAGCCCATGGATAACCATGGATAGAAAGGGTGCTAACACCTTCCCTATCTATAAATCTACCTCCCGAACCGAGAACCAATCTCAAAAAAGGAATTTTTCTGTGCTTTTGTCCTTTCCCTTGTTTGGAGAAAATAAAAGATGGTGGCGACTCTTGCTTACCGTGACATTCCGCAAAACCAGCTAAAAAACAGTCAGTTCCAGATCCACCGATCACAGAACTGGCGACTCTGCTGGGGATATCTTTAAAGTGAGGTGTACCTTAGAACTAAGATCACTGTGTTTTCAATTGCTTTGACTTGTTTGCTTTAAATTGTGGGACTGTCTTGGGAGTTCTATAGATCCTAACCCGGATCTGGGGATACCTTCTTAGAAAGTAGCAACAAGGCTGTGAGGGAACTGTGCGGGGTATACCGACATGGTTGAAGTAGTCTGCTACGTTGATGTGGCACTTTGGTGTGTACCGGTAACCCTTGAGTTCAGTCAAGGAGAGTACGGGGCCTCCGCGTGGTGTCGTGAAGCATCAACAGACCTTAGGAACCTTAATTGAACCATCTTGGCCTCTTTAGGGTAGTGAGATAACTACTTTGGTGTAGTCCGAAGTCGGTTGATACTCGATACTACACTCAGTTGAGGGTTGTTTTCTTGGGATATTTTGATTGCCAGTCAGTGGCTAAATCGAAACGATGAACAATGAAAGCAATCCAATGATATTGAGATCCTTAGAACCCGGTTACTTTGATATGACAGGTTTGAGCCCACCAACTTCAAGAGGGTAGTACCCCTAACCTCGTGCTGGCCTAAACTCTAAGGGCTGTGGTGTGACTTGTGTGCCTTATCATGTTTGCTTTTTGTGAATACTTGTGGTATGCCCTTATCATAGCATCATAACATCATACAGCATCATATGCATCCACTAACCATTTCAGGGGTTCGAATCTTCATCTTTGTTCTTGTTTTGTAGGACATGGAAACTATCCGCAGAAAGACAATTCAGATCAACCTTGTAAGGGTCCCTCCTCAGCTTAAGGAGCTTACATCCAGGATTCCCGAGAACTCGTCATTCAGTGAAAGGCATGGTAGACTCATCAGCCTGGTCAATACCAATATTGAGGAAGAGATGGTAAAGGTCCTCTTCCAGTTCTTTGACCCTCTGCATCACTGTTTTACTTTCCCGGATTATCAGCTGGTGCCTACTTTAGAAGAGTTTTCCCAGCTTCTGAAGATTCCCATTCTCAATCAACTACCCTATAACGGTACGGAAAGGGAACCAAAACTTGAAGAAGTAGCTAAAGCATTATGCCTACAACCATCTGACATCAAGGGGCATTGGGAAGCCAGAAATGGTATCAAAGGGTTCTTGGCAAAGTTTCTGTTTGAGAAGGCCCAAGAGTGTTGGAATTCCCTTGACCTACAAGCCTTTGAAGAAGTTGTAGCCCTCCTTGTCTATGGGTTGGTGTTGTTCCCTAAGCCAGATCAGCTTATAGATATCAGTGCTGTCAAGGTCTTCATGTCCAGGAATCCTATACCTATGTTGCTGGGAGACATCCTTCACTCATGTTACACTCGAACCATGAGAAAAAGGGGTGTTCTTATGTGCTGCACTCCCCTCCTGGGAAGGTGGTTTATTTCGCACCTTCCACAATCAGTTTTGAAGAACGAGCGGGGTTTGAGGTGGTCACAACGATTGATGACTCTTACACATGCAGATATACATTGGTGCTCTCGGTCCAGAGAGGATGTCACTATCATTGATTGTTGCGGGGAGTACCCTAATGTTCCTTTACTTGGAATCAGAGGAGGTATTACCTACAACCCATGTCTGGCTTGGAGACAGTTTGGTTATGCTCGGAGGGACGGCCCACATGACATGTTAATTCCTGACATAGTTTTTGACTTTGACAACGATGCACAAGGACTTCGCCAGAAATTTATCAGAGCTTGGAGGATGCCCAGCAAGATAGACAGCAAGACCCTGGGGCACAAGAACTCCATCCCTTTGGAGCCTTATCTCAAGTGGGTACGAGCCCGCTCCCAGAAGCTGGTGATGCCATATCCTCATGTTCTCCCCGTGATCAAAGAGCCAGACTTGGAAGGAGAGGTGTCCTACACCAATCAACATCCTGACATGCCCACGTCCTGGGAAGAGATGCAGAAGAGCTGGATTCAGCTTAAGGAAGAACAGAACTCTCTGGAGACCAGTCTACATGCTAGTGAGAAGAAGGTCCTGGAGCTCACCCGCCTACTACACGAGGAAAGGAATCTCAATACCTATATTGCTCCGAAGAGGATGCGTAGTGTCTTTTGGGATTGATCTGCTTTGTAATGTTTGCCCATGAGGCTTTGATGTATCAAACAATTATTTCCTTAATGATAACGTGTGTTCCTTTTTGTCTACAACAAATTTGAGTTTTCGAACCCTTGAATGCATTGCATAAACACATATCATTCATCATGTGCATCACAGGTACTCTTCTTTTCAGGTTGCTTACTGTTCTTCGCTGTTTATTTCAGCATCATGAATCCTGAATCATCTACCAAGCTGACTATCAAGGCCCTTCAGGCGCAGAACGCACAATTTCAGGAGCTGATCATGGGTTTGGCTCAAGGTCAACAAGAGCTGAAGGCTATGCTCCTGAAGAAGAGTAAGAAGAAGAAGAGGACTGTGCTATTTAACACTGGGCGCAGGCTCGGGAATACTTTGCAAAATGAAGCTGAGAGGACTACTCCATCTGTGGGGGAAGGTAGTCACCAAGAGAGAGAGGTCCCTACTCCTGTGGTCTCTGATACTGAAACAGACTTCAACGACGAACAGTATCCTCCTGTTGAGGACCGGTACAAGCAGCTGGAGGACAGGTTAAATGCTATGGAAATTCAGCGTGTGCCTGGACTGGATTTCGGAGACTTGGGGTTATCTACTGGGGTGGTGATCCCACACAAGTTCAAGGCGCCTGCCTTTGTGAAGTATGACGGGGCCTCCTGTCCCAAGATGCACCTCCGTTCTTACGTAAGGAAGATCCAGCCTTACACAACAGACAGGAACTTATGGATCCACTTCTTCCAGGAGAGTCTTTCAGGGACTCACCTCAAATGGTTCTATCAGTTGGATGGGACCAACATTCGTAACTGGGAGGATCTGCCCACTGCTTTTTACAAGCAGTATCAATATAATTCCGACCTCGCTCCTACGCGTACCCAACTCCAGGGTATGTCGTTAGGATCGGGTGAAGGTTTTAAGGAGTACGCACAGAAATGGAGGGATCTGGCTGGCAGGGTGAAGCCACCATTGACGGACCGGGAGCTGGTGGATATGTTCTTGGGGACCTTATCTGGTCCATTTTTCAATCATCTCATTGGTAACTCCTCTGCTGGGTTTACTGATCTGATCCTGACTGGTGAGAGGATCGAGGCTGGTATAAAATCGGGGAAGATACAGAAGGTTGCCTCCTCAAATGCTGAAAAGAAGCCCTTCAAGAAAGAGGCTAGTGCTGTGTATGGCCCAAGAAGGCAAAACAAACCTGAACACCACCAAGCTGTCAACGCGGTGGTTATTTCTAAGCCTGCTACTGCTCCACAACAATACAACCAACCCAGAGCTGAGAGGCCCAAACGGCAGTATACTCGGCTCAGCATGACTCTCTCTCAGATCCTGCCACAACTGTTGTCAACCAACTTGGTGACTGTTAGAGAGGCCCCGAAGGTTGTGAACACTACCTCTCCCAAGTTCAATCCAAATGCCCGCTGTGCTTATCACTCCGATAGCCCGGGGCATTCTACTGATGATTGTTGGGCCTTAAGGAACAAGGTGCAAGACCTTATTGATGCAAAGGAGATACAGTTTGAGGCACCTGAGAAGCCCAATGTGGTGACTGCTCCCATGCCTAACCATGGAGTGAATGCTATCAGGGAGGATGATGAAGTGGATGAAGCTGAGTTTGACAGCTGGATTTACCCGGCAACCAACGGTGGACCTAGCAACTGGACTACCAAAGACTGCATGCCTGTTACTCTTGTCACGAAGTAATGAACTTCTTTGTTTTGGATTTGTAATAAACAATAATTTGAAACTCTATTGGCCCGGTGTCTTACCCGGGGCACCGTCTTATTTATGAGGGCTTTTGTTTGTCACTGTCATATATCATAAATAAAAGCATTGGACATTTTTCACATTTCAAATCTTGCGCTCCTTTTCTTTCCTTTCTTTATATATTGCAAAACAGCTATATTTACACACACTCACTCATACAGGTTTCAATCCACTATGGATCTCACTGGTAACGACTCTGCTATTGCCAGTTATGACTTCGAAAATCCAATCAACTTAGCCGAAGACGAAGGTGAAGATGATTGCGAAGTGCCTGGCGAGCTTGCAAGACTGTTACTTCAGGAAGAGAGGGCAATTCAACCACATGAAGAGCCGGTGGAAACAATAAATCTGGGTACTGAGATGGACAGGAAGGAAGTTAAGATTGGTGCCAACCTAGAGCTCAGTGTGAAGCAACGGTTGACTCAGATGCTACACGATTATGTGGAGATCTTCGCCTGGTCCTACGAAGACATGCCTGGGTTAGATACTGACATTGTGGTCCATTACTTGCCTACCAAGGAAGACTGCCCTCCGGTTAAGCAAAAGGTCCGCCGTATGCATCCAGAGATGTCTGAGAAGATCAAAGCTGAGGTTATGAAGCAATTCGATGCCGGGTTTCTTGCAGTGACTTCTTACCCTCAGTGGGTTGCTAATGTGGTGCCGGTACCGAAGAAAGATGGTAAGGTCAGAATGTGTGTTGACTACAGGGATCTGAACAGGGCAAGCCCCAAGGATGACTTCCCTCTACCTCACATTGACGTCCTGGTTGACAATACTGCTCAGCACAAGGTGTTTTCTTTCATGGATGGTTTTTCAGGTTATAATCAGATCAAGATGGCTCCTGAAGACATGGAGAAGACTACCTTTGTTACTCAGTGGGGCACCTTCTGCTACAAGGTCATGCCATTCGGGTTGAAAAACGCTGGGGCAACATACCAACGTGCCATGGTTGCTTTATTTCATGACATGATCCATCATGAGATAGAAGTATATGTCGACGACATGATTGCAAGGTCCCAAACTGAGGAGGAACACCTTGACCATCTGCAGAAACTGTTTGACCGTTTGAAACTGTACAAGCTGAGGTTGAACCCGAACAAGTGCACCTTCGGGGTAAGATCTGGAAAATTTCTAGGCTTCGTCGTAAGTGATAAGGGTATTCAAGTGGACCCTGCCAAGGTTAAAGCCATTCAAGAGATGCCAGTTCCTAAGACAGAGAAAGAGGTCAGAGGTTTTTTAGGACGCCTGAATTACATCGCCCGATTCATCTCGCACCTAACTGCTACCTGTGATCCAATCTTCAAGCTGCTGAAGAAAGATCAGGTAGTACGTTGGAATGATGAATGTCAGGCCGCTTTTGATAGAATCAAAGAGTATCTCCAAGAACCACCCATCCTTATGCCACCGGTTGAAGGGAGACCTCTGATACTATACCTGACAGTACTTGACAACTCAATGGGGTGTGTGCTGGGGCAGCATGACGAGTCTGACCGAAAAGAGCACGCCATTTATTACCTTAGTAAAAAGTTTACCGACTGTGAGACCTGATACTCACTGCTCGAGAAAACTTGCTGCGCTTTGGTATGGGCTGCTCGCCGGCTGAGACAGTATATGCTGACTCACACTACCTTATTGATCTCAAAGATGGATCCGATAAAGTACATATTTGAAAAGCCTGCTCTGTCTGGGAGAATAGCAAGATGGCAAATGATCTTGACGGAATACGACATCCAGTACACGACTCAGAAAGCCATCAAGGGAAGTGTATTGGCAGACCACTTGGCACACCAGGTAGTAGACGACTATCAGTCAATGAACTTTGAATTTCCTGACGAGAGTATCATGATAGTGACTGATTGTGAAATACCTGGACCTGATGAAGGACCTGAGGAAGGATCCCGATGGTCTATGCACTTTGACGGAGCCTCCAATGCTTTGGGTAACGGTATCAGCGCTGTAATCATATCCCCTCAAGGCACTCATACTCCACTCACTGCCCGGCTATGTTTCAACTGCACCAACAACATGGCGGAGTATGAGGCGTGCATCATGGGACTCAAAGCTGCAATTGACTTAAGGATCAAGTTTCTGAGTGTCTTCGGAGATTCCGCTCTCGTGATCAACCAGATCAAAGGCGAGTGGGATACGAAACATCCGAATCTTATTACTTACAAAGAATGTGTGTTGACAATGATCCACCACTTCTCAGAGATAACCTTTGAACATTTCCCGAGTGAGGAGAATCAGTTAGCGGACGCGTTAGCTACGATGTCTTCCATGTTCAAGGTCAAGTGGGACAATGAGGCTCCCCGGATCACCATCTGGAAACTGGACGAACCGGCATACTGTTGTGATCTTGAGACTGAATTAGTGACTGAGAAGCCTTGGTACCATGAGGTGAAGAGATACTTGGAAGCTCAGGAATACCCTGAAGGTGCATCTGTCAACGATAAGAAGTTTCTGAGAAGGTTCGCAGCGAAGTTCTTCCTTAGCAACGGCATCCTGTATAAGCGAAACCATGATTCGACCTTACTGCGTTGTGTGGATAGGACGGAAGCAGAAAGGATCATGGAAGAGCTACATGAAGGTACCTTCAGAACACATTCCAGTGGACACACCATGGCAAAGAAAATCCTTCGGGCAGGATATTTCTAGTCCACAATGGAAGCTGATTGTTACCAACATTCTCGGACGTGTCACAAGTGCCAGATTTATGCAGACAAGGTGCATGTTCCTCCAGTTCCTCTGAATGTCTTAACATCACCTTGGCCATTTGCAATGTGGGGCATAGATATGATCGGCGAGATTAGACCTACGGCATCTAACGGGCATCGCTTCATCCTTGTAGCGATTGATTACTTTACGAAGTGGGTTGAAGCAGCTTCCTACGCTACGGTAACCAAGACTGTTGTGGCACGGTTCATTCGGCATAATCTGATCTGTCGATACGACATCCCAGAAAGGATCATTACGGACAACGGTACCAATCTCAATAACAAGATGATCACTGAGCTCTGTGAACAGTTTAAGATACAACACCACAACTCTTCGCCTTACCGGCCGAAGATGAATGGGGCTGTAGAAGCAGCAAATAAGAACATTAAGAAAATCGTGCAGAAGATGACAATGACTTATAAAGATTGGCACGAGATGTTACCGTTTGCTCTACATGGGTACCGTACCTCAGCCAGGATGTCAACCGGGGCAACTCCTCTCTCCTTGGTCTACGGTATGGAGGCAGTTTTACCGATCGAAGTGCAAATACCCTCTCTTCGGATAATGAAGGATGCCGATCTAAATGAAGATGATTGGATCCAGACACGACTTGATCAGCTAAATCTGATTGACGAAAAGAGACTTGCTGCTATTTGTCATGGTCAGACGTATCAAAAATGGATGATCAGGGCATTTAACAAAAAGGTCAGACCACAAGAATATCAAGTTGGGGATCTGGTAATCAAGCGCATCATCCTTCCTCAGAGTGATCCAAGGGGCAAATGGACCCCTACGTACGAAGGGCCATTTGTGGTTAAACATGTGTTCTCAGGAGGAGCCATGATTCTAACCAACATGGATGGTGACGACCTTCCTCACCCCGCCAATGCAGACATAGTAAAAAGATACTACGCATGAAAAAAGACCCGCTAGGCTGACATACCTAGGCAAAAATTAGGGCTTCCCGGCGAACCAAAAGGGTTTGGGCAAAATGAAGGGATGAAATGAAGAAATCTGTACACCCGGCAAGTCGAAAACCTGAAAAGGCGGCTTGGGCAAAAATGGCTATCCTGGTGGACCGAAAACCCGAAAGGGCGGTCCAGGCAAAAGTTAGGGATAAAGCGTAATACTATGTCTCATTGGATCACCTTGTATCCAGAATCTGGTATCAACCTCAAGTTCAGACGGCATTAATCAATCAGCTTCATCCTCGACTAGGTCATCAAGTGATGAGACGCTCAGAGATGTAAAGGCGGTAGCAGAGTTGAAACCCAGTGGATCATTCTTTTCACACAGCTGTTTTGTTTCCCTTTTGTACAAATTGTAAACTCTTTTGTTCGGCGGCGTTCTCCTACTAGGATGTCAGCCTCTTGTACATAAACGCCTATTTACAGGCAATTCAAAAATCAATACAAATACATTTTTCAGTTAAAATTGCCAATTATTTTCCTTTTCTGTTTTGTTTTGTGAAGGACGTCCAAGGTTCAATTTGTGATATACGCATTTGACAAAAACTGCTAACTCATAAATATTTGCATACGAAACAAAGGATTAATTACAGGTAACATTAGAAACAGGGGCAATGATGAGTGGTCTAAGCGATCTAATTGTTCTGTCCACCAAGGTATCAAGGTAGGTTCAGCCAAAGAACATAACCAATATACCTTAATTCCCCAGAGAGTAAACCAGCAAGTCAATGCACTCTCCCTAAGCTATACCATCAGCCTTAAGGAAGTTGGATTATCCCCAGCAGATCTCAACATTCCTCAGTGCAGTATACGAACATTCCTAACAAGCATCCCCGGCAGTCTTGATCTAAGATTGTTCCCCGGCGGTATACAGACATCCAGCGAAGCCACTTCCCCAATACATCTCAAAAATTTCCCCAGGAGAGTCCAGTCCAGAAGTTTCCCCAGGAAAGCTGAATCATCTCCCCAGCAGGAAGCTTATCCCCAGTAGATTCTGGAAGCTTATCCCCTACAGAGCACAAACGCGTCCCCCGGCTTTATTCAAAGGTTATGCTCCACCAGAGCTTATAACTGGGTTATCCTCAGCCAAAAGCCACAGAAAGATCGTCCTTGGCAAAGTCTTCTTATCCCCAGCGGAGTCTATTAACACTCCCAACATAACAACGGTATCCCCAACGAAGTTACCATCAACATTTCAACAAGAGTATATCTCTCCCCACAGAGTATTGTTCCCCAGCCAGATCGCTAGATTAATTTTCTCCCCGCAGAGTAATCTCTCCAACAAGTTTATTCCCCCAACGGAGTCATCTTATCCTACCGGTTTATTCTTGCAACCATCACTCCCCAGTGGAAACACTATTCTCTAACATCATCCCAGGATGTGACTTCCCGACACCCGTCAAGGATTTGTTTCCTAAGACGAAAACATACATTCATAAACAACACATCTTCATACATTATAGCATACATATACGCATCATGAACATACAATCTCATTCATTCTGAGAACATCTCGCATGTCATACATCATGACGTCACATACAACTAACATTTTGTCTTTTCAGGACAAAAGTTAATACAAAGATAATTGCTATCAACTGTCGTGATTCCAGATCCGATTCCTGTATCTTGCCAGGGAGTATCTGTTGACGACTACAGTACCAGACTCGATTCTTGTATCTTGACAGGGCACGTCTGAAGAGTTCGAATATCCGATTCCTGTATCTTGCCAGGGTGTATCTGTTGACGACTACAGTACCATACTCGATTCCTGTATCTTGACAGGGCACGTCTGAAGAGTTCGAAGATACGATTCCTGTATCTTGCTAGAGTGTATCTGTTGACGACTACAGTACCATACTCGATTCCTGTATCTTGACAGGGCATGTCTGAAGAGTTCGAAGATCCGATTCCTGTATCTTGCCAGGGTGTATCTGTTGACGACTACAGTACCAGACTCGATTCCTGTATCTTGACAGGGCACGTCTGAAGATTTCGAAGATCCGATTCCTGTATCTTGCCAGGGAGTATTTGTTGACGACTACAGTACCAGACTCGATTCCTGTATCTTGACAGGGCACATCTGAAGAGTTCGAAGATCCGATTCCTGTATCTTGCCAGGGAGTATCTGTTGACGACTACAGTACCAGACTCGATTCCTGTATCTTGACAGGGCACGTCTGAAGAGTTCGAAGATCCGATTCCTGTATCTTGCCAGGGAGTATCTGTTGACGACTACAGTACCAGACTCGATTCCTGTATCCTGCCAGGGCACGTCTGAAGAGTTCGAAGATCCGATTCCTGTATCTTGCCAGGGAGTATCTGTTGATGACTACAGTACCAGACTCGATTCCTGTATCCTGCCAGGGCACGTCTGAAGAGTTTAAAGATTCGATTCCTGTATCCAGCCAGGGCACGTCTACATAAAGAGTTCGAAAGTCAACTCCGGTAACAGACCAGGTAATTTTCTTTCCTTCTCAGGTACGCAAGTTCTCGCTAAGGAATCTCTTACGCGATCGACACCTCCCGATGGCATCTATAAGACCATCTCCACTCCATCAATCTCCAAAATGGCATCTATAAGCCCATTCCCGCTATCACACTGCTGATACTCTACTATGTGAGTGCAAATTTCTGGGCACTCTAGTGTTCAATCATCTTCCACCCTCGGATCACGAAAGGCACACAAGCCAATCTACATCCTCAGGTCTAAGAAGATTGAACAGGGGCAACTGTTGTACCCCAAAATTTGCCCTCCCATATTCTTCAAAAGTTTTGCCAAGCATCACCTCAAATAGTTCAAAGTCTACTCAAGGCCTACTCAGTCAACCACTCTCCTAAGGCCAGTCAAATTAGGGTTTTGGTTCTTGCAAGGAAGTTGAGGTTTCCAAGGGCTCAATCAAGTCCCATATGCTCATACACATTGTCAAGCACCTACATGTCAAGTTTCAAGGCTAACAAAGTCCAGTTGCACAGTCAAAAACCCTAATTGCTCAACAGTCAACTGTAGGGGCAAAATGGTCATTTGGCAGTCAAAAGTCAAAATTTTTGGTCAACATCTTATTTTGAGGCCACAAACATCATTTGATCAATTCTTGATCATGATTCTCAAAAGTATGGCTCAAAAAGTCTTAAGATGCAAAAGTTTCTATTTTTGGACAGCTGAAAAGTCAACTGTAACTTGACCAAGGCATAACTTTTTCATGGTTCATCAGAAAAATCCCATCCAATGCTCATCTTGAAGGGGAAGACATTTCCTACAACTCATCTTCACACTCCAAGTCCAAGAAATGCTCTCACAAAAAGTTATCAATTTCAACATTATAGGTCATTTTCAAAAGTCAACAAAAAGGGACTTTAAGTCAAAGACCATAACTTGATATTGGTAAATCAAAATGACATGGGACGAAAGACATTGGTTAGAGGACTTCAAGAACTTTCTAAAATGTCCAAGAACATGATCAAAGCTTAAAAATTGAGCAAGATATGCATTGGAGAAGTTGGGAAATTTTTGTGAAATGGCCAAAATCATTTATCCTTGAAATTTCATTTTTGACAAAAGGGGCCCACTTTTTCCACTTGAATTAGCTTGGCCATGCTCCCCAAGTGTCCCACATTTTATTTCAAATTTTAAATTTAATTTTTTCATTTTTATTTGATTTTATTGGATTTAATTCATTTTAAATCCTTTAAAATCAAATAAAAATCAAGAAGTTTAATTAAGGGGGATATTTGGTCTTAACTAGCTTTGAATCATCATTATGCAACATCCCAATTTCGTTTCAAGGCCAAATGGAGCAAGAATTCAAAATTGGCTCAAAAGAGGAAAGTTTGTTAATGGAGTTATGTCAAAATCTTGAACATGAAGGCAAGGCATTATGAGGCCATAACTCTTATCAAAACATGTTACATAACACATATGCAAGTGATCACAAACACAGACACGACCTAAGCTGCGCCCAAAGCTCATAAGCAAACTTACATTTTTTGCCAAAATTTTAAAAACTGAAAACACTTCTAGAGCACTTGTTGAGCCCCCATTCTGATCCAAACACCTTCCTGAGGTCCCAAGGAAACTCTAGCAATCAAAACTACGCTCAAACGTGCAAAGAACCAGTCCCACGAAGCTACACGGTTTGTCCTTTTTTTCAGAAATGCATAACACGATTCATACATTTTCATTGATTTTTCTTGCCTGATTTGTACTAATGAGGGTTCTCTGAAGCTTTTGGTGCCATCCAATTGAGTTATAGGCATCTGAATCCAAATCTACCATGAACAAAAACTAGGGTTCCTAAAATTTCAAATTGGGGCTTTAGGTATATGGTAAAATTGGACTCTAAAACCAGTATGAACAGGATCGTGGCAACATGAGGATTCCAAATCACTTGTCGCGCTCAATTTATGATTGAACACGACCTATTCGCTATTTTCAAAAAGCTTGTGTTTTGGGGGGGTTTAAAACCCCCGCTATTTCATTTTATTGCAGGAACCATTGGGGACGAAGGCTAGCGTGGCTGATGATCATTGGTTGTTTCATATTTCTGGCGCCTTTTTTTGTTTGTACACCACTTATTCTTGTTTTACATTATATTGTTTATTTTCTATTTCATATTCAAAACGCGCTGATAGCTCACTTGGCAAAGCATCACCTTGGCAAACGCAGGGACCTGGGTTCGAATCCCAGGTCCCCTCAAATTGTTTCTATTATTTTGTTTAACTCTTTCCCATGCAGTTTCCATCCTAATGACCACCCTGAAGCCCAACGCCTCTGCCTGCCACGTGCCTGGAAAGGTCAATCCAAAGGCTATCATGTGAGTTCCATCATATGCACTGGTCAACGCTCCACATACAAGTCTGAAAGGTCAGAAGGGGCCTCATTCAAATGGGCTTAATTCCTCAAATCACCTCCAAAATTGGGTCCACCACCCCCTATGGTTTGCATTATTTTGATTTTATTTTCTATTTGATTTCTTTTATTTCTTTTTAATACCTAATTATTTCTTTTTATTAAATTAATTTTCATAATACAAAAAAATACAAAAAAAGTCAGAAAGTCAAAAATAAAATATGTTTGTTATTTAATTCACTAATATTTTATTTTGTAAATAAAATTCAATAATTAATTTAGTTTTAATTTTAGGTTGTTAACTTTAATGTTTTTTTCTCAATAACTAAAAAATATAAAAAATAGGTCTTTAGCACATTTTTATCTTTTTTAAATAAATATTTATATTTTCTTATTATAATTATTATTAACCATTAATTAATTTAGTAAATACTTGTAATTAATCAATTAGGTTTAAATTAGGTTTAACTTAGACAATTTTCTTTAATAAATTAAAAAAAACAATTAGAACTAGAATTATTTGACTTTTAATTCCAATTTAATTTTCTTTAATTCCATAAATCCAAAAACATCAAAAAGTAAGTTCTTGCTTTATTTAATAATTAAATCAATTTTCAATTTCAATTTAATTCCTTTAAAGGGTCCAACGCCCTCGCATTCGATCATATTTTCTTTTCACGCGTTTATTTTATTTCTTTTTTATGAATGTAATGTATTTTCCCCAAAGCCCTGTAATAGTTAATTAGGCATTTACTTTCTGCACTTTATTTTAAATCGGGTCTTGGTTTAATTTGGCGATGTAGACCCGCGCCTTTGTAATAGCGTAGGACCTTTATCTTTTCCGCACTTTAAATTCCCGCACCTTTAAACTGTTAACAATCACATGAAAGAATGAATGCCCAAAAATAAAATCAAAACGTAGATCACCAATGCATGACAAGACAAATAATAAACTGAAAATGACACACAATTCACACACCACTCTTAGGGTACGCCTCACTGTTGCCTTGCCCCTCGAAAGGTGGTCATCGAGTATAGGACGCCTTAGTAAGTCCTTATGTCCATGAACATGGCATAAGGGTAGCTTCTAAGGTATCCTATTGTTGCTCTGGTGATCACACTGTTGCCTTGCCCCTCGAAACGTGGTCGTCGAGTACAGGACGTCTTAGTGAGTCCTTATGTTCCATTGATCTAGTTGCCTCGGAATAAAAAGATCAAAGGCATAAGGGTAGCTTCTAAGGTATCTTACTATTGCTCGGTGACCACACTGTCCCTAACTCTCGAATTGACCCGAACACCTCCAAGGGTGGTGCTACCTACCTCTCAATGGTGGGATGGCACTACCTTAAAGACATTTACACAGACTAATTCTTTAGGGTAGGTAGATGACTCGTAGATACTTGCTCTAATTCAAAACAAATCAAAAACTTCTTTTCACACTGACACTTTGCAAAAAGTTTTCAAAAACAACTTTTCAAACACTCTTGAGGACTGATACAAGAGTCGAACTGAAATTTTAAACGGAACTTTTTCAAACCCACTCACCTTGAAAAGCAAACAAACAATTTTGAAAACACAAATGAGCAAGTATCTAAGAGCCCATGGATAACCATGGAAAGAAAGGGTGCTAACACCTTCCCTTTCTATAAATCTACCTCCCGAACCGAGAACCAATCTCAAAAATGGAATTTTTTTGTGCTTTTGTCCTTTCCCTTGTTTGGAGAAAATAAAAGACGGTGGCGACTCTTGCTTACCGCGACATTCCGCGAAACCAGCTAAAAAACAGTCAGTTCCAGATCCACCGATCACAGCGTCCGCTAACTGATTCTCCTCTCTTGGGAAGTGTTCAAAAGTTATCTCCTCGAAGTGGGGAATCAATGCCAACACATACTCCTTGTAAGGAATAAGATTTGGGTGTTTCGTATCCCACTCGCCTTTGACCTGATTGATCACGAGAGCGGAATCTCCGAAGACACTCAGAAACGTGATCCTTAGGTCGATTGCAGCTTGAAGACCCATGATACATGCCTCATACTCTGCCATATTGTTGGTGCAGTTGAAACATAGCCGGGCAGTGAGTGGAGTATGAGTGCCTTTAGGGGATATGATTACAGCGCCGATACCATTACCCAAAGCGTTCGAGGCTCCGTCAAAGTGCATAGACCATTGGGATCCTTCCTCAGGTCCTTCATCTGGTCCAGGTACTTCACAATCAGTCACTACCATGATATCCTCGTCTGGAAACTCAAAGTTCATCGACTGGTAATCGTCCACTGCCTGGTGTGCCAAATGGTCTGCCAATACACTTCCCTTGATTGCTTTTTGAGTCGTGTACTGGATGTCATATTCCGTCAAGATCATTTGCCATCTTGCTATTCTTCCAGACAGAGCAGGCTTTTCGAAGATGTACTTTATTGGATCCATTTTTGAAATCAATAGAGTGGTGTGAGTCAACATATACTGTCTCAACCGGCGAGCAGCCCATACCAAAGCGCAGCAAGTTTTCTCGAGCAGTGAGTACCGGGTCTCACAGTCGGTAAACTTTTTGCTAAGGTAATAAATGGCGTGTTCTTTTCGGCCAGACTCGTCATGCTGCCCCAGCACACACCCCATTGAGTTGTCCAGTACTGTCAAGTATAAGATTAGAGGTCTCCCTTCAACCGGCGGCATAAGAATGGGTGGTTCTTGGAGATACTCTTTGATTCTTTCGAAATCGGCCTAACATTCATCGTTCCAATATACTACTTGATTTTTCTTCAGCAGTTTGAAGATTGGTTCACAGGTAGCAGTTAGATGTGAGATGAATCGGGCAATGTAGTTCAACCGTCCTAGAAAGCCTCTGACTTCTTTCTCTGTCTTGGGAGCTGGCATCTCTTGTATGGCTTTCACTTTGGCAGGATCCACTTGAATGCCTTTGTCGCTTACGACGAAGCCTAGCAATTTTCCAGATCTCACCCCAAAGGTACACTTGTTTGGGTTCAACCTCAGCTTGTACAACTTCAGACGGTCAAATAGCTTCTGTAGATGTTCAAGGTGTTCCTCCTCAGTTTGGGACCTTGCAATCATGTCGTCGACGTATACTTCTATCTCATGATGGATCATGTCATGAAATAAAGCAACCATGGCACGTTGGTAGGTTGCCCCAGCATTTTTCAACCCAAAAGGCATGACCTGGTAGCAAAAGGTGCCCCACTGAGTAACAAAAGTGGTCTTCTCCATGTCTTCAGGAGCCATCTTGATCTGATTATAACCGGAGAAGCCATCCATGAAGGAGAATACTTTATGCTGAGCGGTGTTGTCAACTAGAACGTCGATATGAGGCAGAGGGAAATCATCCTTAGGGCTCGCCCTATTCAAATCCCTGTAATCAACACACATTCTGACCTTACCATCTTTCTTCGGCACTGGAACCACATTAGCAACCCACTGAGGGTAAGAAGTCACTGCTAGAAATCCGGCATCAAATTGTTTCATAACCTCAGCTTTGATTTTCTCGGACATCTCTGGACGCATACGGCGGACCTTCTGTTTTACTGGAGGGCAATCTTCCTTGGTAGGCAGGTGATGAACCACAATGTCGGTATCCAACCCAGGCATGTCTTCGTAAGACCAGGCAAAGATTTCCACATAGTCATGCAGCATCTGAATCAACCGTTGTTTCACGCTGAGCTCTAGATTAGCCCCAATCTTGACTTCCTTTCTGTCTGTCTCAGTATCCAGATTTACCGTTTCCACTGGCTCTTCATGTGGCTGAATGGCCCTCTCTTCCTGGAGTAGTAGTCTTGCAAGCTCACCAGGCACTTCGCAATCATCTTCACCTTCGTCTTCGGCTAAGTTGATCGAATTTTCGAAGTCATAACTGGCAGTAGCAGAGTCGTTACCAGTGAGATCCAGAGTGGATTGGAACCTGTATAGGTGAGTGTGTGTAAATATAGTTGTTTTGCAATATATAATAAAGAAAGAAAAGGAGCGCAAGATTTTGAAATGCAACAAACGTCCAATGTTTTTATTGATGATATATGAAAATGACACACAAAAGCCCTCACAAATGAAGCCACGGTGCCTCGGGTAAGACACCGAGCCATAAAAGTTTCAACATATTGTTTGTTACAAATTCAAAACAAAAGAGTTCATTACTGGGTGACAAAAGTAATAGGTGTGAAGTCTTTGGCAGTCCAGTTGCTTGGTCCACCGTCGGTTGTTGGGTAGATCCAGCTGTCGAATTCAGATTCCTCTACGTCGTCTTCAATAGCATTCACTCCCGGGTTGGTGATGAACACATGAGGTCTTCTAATCCTTGCCTTACTAACAGCCCTCTGAGCCTCTGCAGTGAAACCCAGACCAAACTTGTCAGTCTTTGGAGTGAAATCAGGAAGTCGGCCCCAGTTTGCGCACTCACCCTTCTCAATAACAGCCCGGGCATCCTTCAAGGAAGCCATCTTCAAAGGAGGGTCTTCAATCATAGTTTCAGCTGATGCCAGTGTCTGAGGCACCTCTTCGAAGTGTTGAAAGGGGGTCTTAATGAATTCCCCATTCATTTCTATGTACCGGAACGAGTTAAGGTGGCTGACCATATACTCTTCTTCCCCTTGAACTGTAATAATCTTCCCTCGGACTGGGTACTTAAGCTTCTGATGTAGTTTGGAGGTCACAGCTCCAGCCTTGTGGATCCATGGACGACCCAGAAAACAAGAATAGGATGGTCGGATGTCCATCACATAGAAAGTAGAATCAAAGACTTGAGAACCAACCCTGATCGGAATGTCAACTTCACCATGCACCATCCTTTTCGAACCGTCAAAGGCCCGGACAACAATGTTACTTGGTTTGGGCTCTAAACCCTCACAATCCAGCCTGTCTAGAGCTTTCTTGGGTAATACGTTCAATGAAGAACCGGTGTCTACCAACACATGGGCAAGAGTAGTGCCCCTGCATTCAATGGAGACATGCAGGGCGTCGTTATGGTTCTTTCCTTTGGCGGTCAGATCGGCGTCAGAGAAGCCCAACCCATTATCAGCAGTCAAGTTGGCCACACAATCAGTAAATTGATCAGCAGATGTTTCTTGTGGCACATGGGCCGTCTTCAGGAAGGAAATCAGGGCCTTGGCATGGGCCTCTAAACACAACAACAGTGATAGCATAGAAATCTTCGATGGGGTGTGCCCCAGCTGCTCGACTACGTTGAAATCACTCTTCTTGATGATCTTGAGAATCTCTTCCATCTCTTGCTGGGAAGCTTAAACATTGGTTGTCTTTGGTGCCTCCGTCAGAGCAGGCAAATCAGTAGCAATCCCTTTGCCCCGAGCGTCAGATGACTCGGCAGCAGGAGTAGAAACAGGAACTTGATCAGGAAGGGAAGCAGGCACACTTGCAGGTGTGATGATAAGAGGTTTCTGAATAGCTGGTGGCGCAATATCTGGTGAGAAGAGCCTACCGCTACGAGTGATTTTGGCAGGCCCGATGATGTTGCTGACGCTGGTACTAGTATCAAACTCTTGTTTAACTCCAAGCACATAAACATCTGCCCCATAGTGCCACGAGACAGCTTTGTCGGATGTATAAGGGAGAGGCCCCGGAACAGTAATGATGATAGGAGCAATCTTCTGAGTGGACATGATTTTGACAGACTTCTTTGAAGGAGCCTTAGGAGGGTTGTTGAAAATGGTAACAATGGACACTTCTTCAGCAGGGACAGCAGGAACAGCAATCTTCTCGAACAAGATCTCTTTGCTATCCATCAGGTTTTGGATACCTGATTTCAGCAAAGGACAACCAACAGGTGAAACAGCACATAGAAGGCAACCTTTACCACATCCCGGAAATAAACCGGCTAGCAACAGGTTCCTTTTGATAGTCAATAACGGAGTAACAATCTCTTCCACGGAGGCTACATACCGGTCTTCTTCCACAACATTCACTCCATGCTAGGGCATGGGAGCAGTCACAACATTGGGCCTTTCGGGCGCCTCGAACTGTATTTCCTTAGCGTCAATAAGGTCCTGAACCTTATTCCTCAGAGCCCAGCAATCATTTGTGGTATGCCTCGGGCTATCAGAGTGATAAGCGCAACGGGCGTTAGGGTTGTACTTTGGAGAAGCTGTGTTCACTACCTTCGGAGCTTCTTTGACAGTTACCAGATTGGTTGACAGCAGTTGCGGCAAAATCTGAGACAGGGTCATGCTGATTCGAGTGTACTGCCTTTTGGGTCTCTCACCCCTTGGTTGGTTATACTGCTGAGGAGCAGCAACAGGCTTTGAAATTACCAATGCATTGACAGTTTGGCGGCGTTCCGGTTTAATTTGTCTTCTTGGACCATAAACAACATTGGCTTCCTTCTTGAAGGGCTTCTTTTCAGTACTCGCGGAGGCACCTTTCTGTATCTTCCCTGACTTGATACCAGCTTCTATTCTCTCACCAGTCAAGATCAAATCTGTAAACCCAGCGGAAGAATTCCCAATCAGATGATTGAAGAACGGACCAGACAGGGTCCCTAAGAACATGTCAACAAGTTCACGGTCAGTCAGCGGTGGCTGCACCCTGCCAGCCAGGTCTCTCCACTTTTGCGCATACTCCTTGAATCCTTCGCCCGTCCCCAGTGACATACCCTGGAGTTGGATACGCGTGGGAGCAAGGTCGGAATTGTACTGATACTGCTTATAAAATGCAGTAGCCAAGTCTTCTCAGTTTCGGATACTGGCTCCATCCAGCTGATAGAACCATTCGAGTTGAGCCCCTGAAAGGCTATCTTGAAAGAAATGGATCCATAGGTTCTTGTCTGTAGTGTAAGGTTGGATCTTCCTTACATATGATCTGAGATGCATCTTCGGGAAGGACAGCCCGTCATACCTTGCAAAAATTGGCACTTTGAACTTCGGGGGGATCACAATTCCAGCAACTAATCCCAAATCTTCGAAATCTAAGCCGGGAACTTTCTGCAGCTCCATAGCTGCCAACCTGTCTTCCAAGCTTTTGTACTTATCATCGGCGGGCGGGTATTGTTGCTCTGAGTAGTCTTCGTCTTCTTCAGCCTCTCCTTCTTCAACTTCGGATTCAGAAGGTACCGCAACCCCATTCCCTTTACTGGTTCCCTCTTCAGACGTAGGGGGATATTCAAGAACTCTTCTGGCTTCACCCTCAAACCTTCTTCCCAGGGTAGCCACCCCGACTCTTTTCTTCTTCTTTTTCACTTGTTCTTTGTTCCCAAGCAGGGCTTTCAGATCCTCCTGACCCTTTGCCAAGGTCATCAAGAGATGTTGAAACTGTGAGTTCTGAGACTGCAAGTCTTTGACCGTCTGTTCGAGATCCATCTTACTGAAATAAACAGCAGAAAGATAAGGAAACCTGGTATGGAGACCTGCTTATGCGCATGATGAATGATATGTTTGTTTATGCAATGCATTCAAGGATTTAGAAAATTCAAAATTGTTGCAAACAAAAAGAACACACGTATTAGGAATTAATCTCTGAGATAGTTGCCCTGTCTGGTTTCAGGAATTAATCTCTAACCTGGTCTTGTAGATAGTCGCTCCGTATTGTTTCGGGAATTGATCTACAATCAGTTGTTCATAGATAGTTGCCATGTCTGGTTTCAGGAATTAATCTGGAACTTGCTTTTGTTGGTCATTGAGATAGTTGTCCTGTCTAGTTTCAGGAATTAATCTCTAACCTGGTCTTGTAGGTAGTCGCCCCGTCTTGTTTCAAGAATTGATCTATAATCAGTTGTTTACATAGAGTCGCCCTGTCTGGTTTCAGGATTTAATTTGGAACTATTGAAAATTGATGATGATATTTGTCTGCTTGCAAACTTTCCTAAAAAGGTAAAGAATTAGTTGTATGCAATGTCATGATGCATGAAATGCGTTGGGTAATGATGTTCTCAAAATAAATGAGACTATGATATATGCATTTGTACTGCATATGCTATGATATATAGATGCAATATGTGAATGTATCAGTTGTTCTATTACAGTGTTGTTGAACTGGGGAAAATAAATCACTGGTTGTTGTTGGGGATAAAGAATGTGATTCTTCAGTATATGTTAAAGTTAAATTGTTGGGAGATGAACTTCCACGGCTAGAGAAATAAACTTTATTGGGGAAAGGAAACTCCGCAAACTGCTTCGGGATTGTCAGAATGAATATATGTCATGATTGTATCTGGAGATGTATTGAGTATGAGTATCAAAATGAATTTATATCTTGATCGTATCTGAACTGAAAGATGTATTCAATGAGTATCAAAATGACATCCGTATTTGGAGTGTATATGAACTGTATCTGAAAGATGTACTGAATGAGTATCAGAATGAAATCCGTATTTGAAGCGTGTCTGAATCGTATCTGAAAGATGTACTGAATGAGTATCAGAATGACATTCGTATTTGGAGCATATCTGAACTGTATCCGAAAGATGTACTGAATGAGTATCAGAATGACATCCGTATTTGGGAGCTTATCTGAATTGTATCTGAAAGATGTATTGAATGAGTATCAGAATGACATCCGTATTTGGAGCATATATGAATTGTATCTGAAATATGTATTGAATTATTATCAGAATGACATCCGTATTTGGAGCGTATCTGAACTGTATCTGAAAGATGTACTAAATGAGTATCATAAGGACATCAGTATCTGGAGCGTATCTAAACTGTATCTGAAAGATGTACTGAATGAGTATCAGAATGACATCTGTATTTGGGAGTGTAACGCCCGTAATTTAATTAATTATTTAATTAAATTATTTTTAGAACATTTGTGAAGAAGTGTTATTAAATTGGATTTATTTTATTAAGTGGAGAAATAATAATATTAGAGGTATAATATTACTATTTGGTGAAATAATGTTAGAAGCTAATATTATTTCATGTGGGCATATATTGTGTGAGTGGAAGTAATAAGGGGGTGTAGCTTTGGAGCCCAATAAGAATAATATAATAATATTAGGTTATTTTATTATTTGTGAGAAAGAATAGAAGGAGGAAACAGTAAGAAGAGAATAAGGATTTGGAAGAGAACGTGAAGCTGCTGGAAATAGTGGAAAACAGCAAGAACAAAGATTTAACCCGGAAATTGTAGAGCAACCTTCAATCCAAGGTAAGGGTGGGGTTCTGGCTTTACAATTGGGTTCATGATGTTTGATATGCGGGGTTAGAGGATTGCTGTTTTTGTTCTTGAATTGGATGATGTATGATGAAGATTTGATGAATTTGAATGAATAATAACGTTATGATGTTGTTTAATCGATGTAGTATTATAGGTTATTAGGTGGTGAATTACCATGATTATAATGAGGTTTATAAGACTGTAATTAGATTCTCGTAGTGAAATTACAGCAGAAAACACAGAAAATTATGCAGACTGTAGCAGGATGCGTCGACCCCAAACTGGATGTGACGATACGTGAAGGGTGTTAGACTCAGGATGAGTCGATCCATGGAGGGATTGCGTTGAGGCATGATGAGTACAAGACTCAGAATGGGTCGACACAAAGAGAGTATGTGTCGATACATGAGTGTGTGAGATTGAGGATGAGTCGACCAGTGAAGTGCATGTGTCGATACATGCTGTATTGAAAGCTGGGATGAGTCGATCCATAAGGAGGATGTGTCGACTCATAGTGTACAGATGAATCAAGATGAGTCGATCCATAAGGTTTTGTATCGATACATAATGTCTGATTTTTGACAGAATCAGTTTTAAATTGTTGTAACTTGAGTTTTAGGATGTTGTTTGAGATACCGTTCGAAGCGTTGATTAGCTAACGCGATGAACTCTGTTCTAGATGATTTAGATGATGGATAAGAAGTGTAATCCTAGTAACTAATTTAGAATTTAGGATCAATTCCCGTGATTGGTCGTTGTGCTGATGTTTTGGACAGAATGATGAACATGAGATGTTTAGAGGTTGCTGTTAGGATTATGACAGTAGGATTAGTGATAGTAAAACTGCAAAAATTCAGAATAACAGTATGGATTACCGTGCTATTGATATACAACTGAGTTATTAGTGAGATGTGGTTATTAAAGTTGTGTTGGATAATTATGATGAACCAATGACGTTTGATAAATAACTGATGTTTAATAAATTATTTTGAGATGTTTATGAGATGCTGTAATTGAGATGTTTTGAGATGATTGAGATGATTGAGATGTTTTGAGATGATTGAGATGTTGTTGTTTTGAGATGTTTATGAGATGCTGTGATTAAGATGTTTGAGATGTATTTGGAGATGTTGTTAACTGAGTGTGTTATTACATTCATGTTGAGTCGTATACATTGCATTTTTTTGAGATAGAGCTCATGCTCGTTGAGATGGTATGGATTGGTAAATTTTGAGATGAAGGCTATGCCTTGTTGATGCCTCTATTAATTGGCAGATTTTTGAGATGGGAGTTCTGCTCCAATGGTACCACATGCATTTGCATAGTTTTGAGTCACATCATATGGTTGAATAATGAAATGTATTTGATGTTGATGAACGGGTATATATGCTGTAATTATTGATGATTATGAGATGAGAAGTGGTGATGTTATTGATCTAATTTAATATACTAATTATCATGCGCTTTATTATATTGTTAGATATCTCACCCCTTCTGTTTGAATGTTGCCCTTATGTTGGTAACGTGCAGGTAATCGAGAGTGAAGGCCGTATACCTTCAATAGACCGAGTCGGTGTCATTGCTCTGATATGTAACACTCGGGGGGATGAACGCTTGCTGATTTTTGATTGCTGATTTTTAGTTGTTGAACTTTAAATTGTTTATTTACTAAATATGAGATGTTTCGAAGTTGCTATTTTATTTAAAGATGTTATTGAAGAATTCCGCTGCGTAGTTGTTGAATTATTTAATGAAAGATGTTATGTTGATGGTTCATCCGATGCTTTGAAAAAGTGTTATATATCCATGATGAATGCAATGAATTTATTAGAAGAATTTGTGACGTCCCGATTCATTTGTATGATTGAAATTTAATAACTCTGATTTATTTGGCATAATTGCTTGGGGTAGAATTGGGGTGTTACAAAGTTGGTATCAGAGCAAAAGGTTGGTCCGACCTTGTCGTCGAGTCTTAGTTGTCTAACAATCGAGTATTGTTATTTTGAGTTCTAACAGTTGTTTGTGTTGTAGTGAGAAGTTGAGATGGCTGGAAGGAATGGTGTTGCTCTTGCTGATGCTCTAGAAGCAATGGATCATGCGATGGAAAATCAGCCGAATACTGATGGGAATGTTGGATCTCGTAGCTTGGCGACTTTTCAGAGAGAGAATCCACCTACGTTCAAGGGAAAGTATGATCTTGACGGAGCATTGGAGTGGTTGAAAGAGATTGAGAGAATCTTTCGCGTGATGGACTGCACTCCAGCGCAGAAGGTTCGTTATGGGACTCATATGCTAGCAGTCGAGGCAGATGACTGGTGGCTAGAGACTTGCCAGAAGTTGGAAGCTGCGGGTGAGAATGTCACTTGGGCTGTGTTCCGTAGGGAGTTTTTGAGGAAGTATTTTCCTGAATATGTTCGTGGTAAGAAGGAAATTGAGTTCCTTGAGCTGAAGTAAGGAAGTATGTCTGTTGTTGAGTATGCTGCCAAGTTTGCTGAGTTGGCTAAGTTTTATCCGCATTACGCTGAGGAAAATGCTGAGTTTTCGAAGTGTATTAAGTTTGAGAACGGGTTGCGCCTGGATATTAAGAAGGCAGTTGGATACCAGAAAATCCGTGTCTTTGCTAATTTGGTTGATAGCTGCAGGATTTATGAGGAGGATAATAATGCACATTACAAGATTATCAGTGAGAAGAGGGGTAAGCACCAACAGAATCGTGGTAAGCCTTATGATGCCCCAGCTGGTAAGGGTAAGCAGAAAGTTGCTCATGGTCAAAGAACTAGTGGGGGAGATGCTCCTGCTAGTGTGATTTGCTTTAAGTGTGGGAAACCTGGACACAAGAGTAACGTGTGCACTATGGAAGTAAAGAGGTGTTACCATTGTGGTAAGAACGAGCATGTTGTATCTGAGTGCGAGCATAAGAATGTGGTTTGTTTCAACTGTAAAGAAGAAGGGCACATCGGTAGTCAGTGTCCGAAACCGAAGAGGGCTCAGTCAAGTGGTAAAGTGTTTGCTTTGGTTGAGGATCAGGCAGTTGCTGAGGACGGACTTATTAGAGGTACATGTTTCATTAATAGTACTCCTTTAATTACTATTATTGATACTGGTGCTACGCATTTTTTTATTGCTGCTGATTATGTTGAAAGATTGGGTCTCATGTTGTCTTCTTTGAATGGAGAAATGGTCGTCGATACTCCAGCCAAGGGGTCGGTGACTACTTCTTTTGTGTGTGCTAAGTGTCCCTTGTCGATCTTTGACAGAGACTTTGTTGTTGATTTGGTTTGTTTACCGTTAAGAGGTTTGGATGTAATTTTGGGTATGAACTGGTTAGAGCATAACTGTATTCATATTAACTGTTATGACAAGTCAGTGAAGTTTTCTACTCCTGAAGAAGAGGAAGATGGTCTGTTGTCTGCTAGACAGTTGAGGAAGTTGATGCAAGAGGAAGCGCAAATGTTTTTGTTGATGGCGTCGCTATCTGTAGAGACTCAAGCTGTAATTGAGGAATTGTAGGTGGTGTGTGAATTTCCTGAAGTTTTCCCTGATGAGATTCCTGATGTACTGCCAGAGAGGGAATTTGAGTTTGCAATTGATCTTGTACCTGGTACCAGACCTGTGTCTATGGCACCATACAGGATGTTTGCATCTGAGTTGTCAGAGTTGAAGAAGCAATTAGAAGAGTTACTTGAGAAGAGGTTTGTGAGACCAAGTGTATCGCCGTGGGGTGCTCCAGTGTTGTTAGTAAAGAAGAAAGATGGAAGTATGAGGCTTTGTGTTGATTATAGATAGCTGAATAAAGTGACGATTAAGAACAAGTATCCGCTTCCAAGAATAGATGACTTTATGGACCAACTGGTGGATGCCCGTGTGTTTAGTAAGATTGATTTGAGGTCGGGTTATCATCAGATTAAAGTGAAGGATGAAGATGTTCAGAAGACGACTTTCAGAACGCGTTATGGACATTACGAGTATTCGGTGATGCCTTTCGGTGTTACTAATGCGCCAGGAGTATTCATGGAATATGAGAATCGTATCTTTCATACTTATTTGGATCGGTTTGTAGTTGTGTTCATCGATGATATTTTTATTTACTCTAAGTCAGAAGAAGAGTATGCTGAACATTTAAGAATAGTATTGCAAGTTTTGAAAGAGAAGAAGTTGTATGCAAAGTTGTCCAAGTGTGAATTTTGGTTGAAGGAGGTTAGTTTTCTTGGTCATGTGATTTCAGGTAGTGGCATTGTTGTAGATCCATCGAAGGTTGATGCTGTATTGCAATGGGAAACCCCAAAGTCAGCTACTGAGATTAGAAGCTTCTTAGGATTAGCTGGTTATTATAGAAGGTTTATTGAAGGATTTTCTAAGTTGTCACTTTTGTTGACTAAGTTGACTTGTAAAGGTAGAGCATTTGTTTGGGATGTTCAGTGCGAAGAAAGTTTTACGAAATTGAAGAAGAGGTTGACGTCGGCTACGATTTTGATGTTGCCTAATCCAGGAGAGTCTTTTGTGGTGTATTGTGATGCTTCTAAGATGGGTTTAGGAGGTGTGCTTATGTAGAATGGTAAGGTAGTTGCTTATGCGTCAAGGCAGTTAAGGACTCATGAGAACAACTATCCTACGCATGATTTAGAGCTTGCTGCAGTTTTTTTGTGTTGAAGATTTAGAGGCATTATCTTTATGGTTCTAGATTTGAAGTGTTTAGTGACCATAAGAGTTTGAAGTATTTGTTTGATCAGAAGGAGTTGAACATGAAGCAACTAAGATAGTTGGAATTGTTAAAGGATTATGATTTCGGTTTGAATTATCATCCAAGAAAGGCGAATGTGGTAGCTGATGCGTTGAGTTGAAAGACTTTACATATGTCAGCAATGATGATTAAAGAGTTGGAATTGATTGAGAAGTTCAGAGATATGAGCTTAGTTTGCGAGGTTACTCCACAGTGTTATGATGGGTATGTTGAAGATTAATAATGAATTTTTAGACAGTATCAGAGAAGCTCAGAAGTTGGATGTGAAACTAGTAGGTTTGATGGTTGGGATTGATCAAGATGAGAATTGTGATTTTAAGCTAGATGAGTAAGGTGTGTTGAGGTTTCGTAATCGGATTTGTATTCCTGATGATGCTGAGATGAAGAAAGTGATACTTGAGGAGAGTCATAGAAGTAAGTTGAGTATTCATCCAGGAGCTACGAAGATGTATCAAGATTTGAAAGGTTTGTTTTGGTGGCCTGGGATGAAGAGTGATGTGGCTCGATTTGTGTATGCATGTTTGACTTGTCAGAAGTCGAAAGTTAAACATCAGAAGCCTGCAGGATTGATGCAACCGTTGGAAGTTCCTGAATGGAAATGGGATAGCATTTCAACGGACTTTGTGATGGGGTTGCCTAATACTTTAAGAGGGCATGATTCGATTTGGGTGATTGTTGATAGGCTTACGAAGTCAGCTCATTTTATTCCTATTAACATTAGTTTTCCAGTGTCGAAGTTGGTTGAGATTTATACTAGTGTGATTGTGAAGCTGCATGGTGTTCCTTTGTGCATTGTGTCAGATAGAGATCCAAGATTTACTTCTGATTTTTGTAAGAGTTTGCAAGAAGCGTTGGGTTCTAAGTTGAGGTTGAGTTCAGCGTATCATCCTCAGACAGATGGTCAGACTGAACGGACTATTCAATCGTTGGAAGATTTGCTAAGGGCATGTGTTCTCGAGCAGGGAGGTTCGTGGGATACTTATCTTCCGTTGATAGAGTTCACGTATAATAACAGTTACCATTCTAGTATTGGGATGGCACCTTTTGAAGCGTTGTATGGCCGGAGATGTAGAACTCCGTTATGTTGGCATGAATCTGGAGAAAGTGTAGTACTTGGACCTGAACTTGTTCGTGAGACTACTGAGAAGGTGAAGTTGATTCGAGAAAAGATGAAAGCTTCTCAAAGTAGACAAAAGAGTTATCATGACAAGCGAAGGAAAGATTTAGAATTTCAAGCTGGTGACCATGTGTTTTTGAGAGTTACACCTGTGACTGGTGTTGGGAGAGCGTTGAAGTCTAAGAAGCTCACTTCTCGTTTTATTGGACCGTATCAGATTTCAGAGAGAGTGGGGAATGTTGCTTACAGAGTGGCTTTACTGCCTAATCTTTCGAATTTGCATGATGTGTTTCATGTGTCGCAACTTCGGAAGTATATTTCAGATCCATCTCATGTGATACATATTATGGACGATGTGCAAGTACGGAATAATCTTACGGTGGAGACGATACCTGTACGGATCACGGATCGTGAAATGAAGACTCTGAGGGGCAAAGAGATTGCTTTGGTTAAAGTGGTTTGGCTAGGAGCTACTGGTGAAAGCATGACTTGGGAATTGGAGAGCAAGATGCGAGACTCCTATCCTGAATTGTTTAATTGAGGTAAATTTTTGAGAACGAAAATATTCTAAGTGGGGGAGAGTTGTAACGCCCGTAATTTAATTAATTATTTAATTAAATTATTTTTAGAATATTTGTGAAGAAGTGTTATTAAATTGGATTTATTTTATTAAGTGGAGAAATAATAATATTAGAGGTATAATATTACTATTTGGTGAAATAATGTTAGAAGCTAATATTATTTCATGTGGCCCTATATTGTGTGAGTGGAAGTAATAAGGGGGTGTAGGTTTGGAGCCCAATAAGAATAATATAATAATATTAGGTTATTTTATTATTTGTGAGAAAGAATAGAAGGAGGAAGCAGTAAGAAGAGAATAAGGATTTGGAAGAGAACGTGAAGCTGCTGGAAATAGTGGAAAACAACAAGAATATATATTCAACCCGGAAATTGTAGAGCAACCTTCAATCCAAGGTAAGGGTGGGGTTCTGGCTTTATAATTGGGTTCATGATGTTTGATATGTGGGGTTAGAGGATTGCTATTTTTGTTCTTGAATTGGATGATGTATGATGAAGATTTGATGAGTTTGAATGAATAATGATGTTATGATGTTGTTTAATCGATGTAGTATTATAGGTTAATGATTAGGTGATGAATTACCATGATTATAATGAGGTTTGTAGGACTGTAATTAGATTCCCGTAGTGAAATTACAACAGAAAATGCAGAAAATTATGCAGACTGTAGCAGGATGCGTCGACCCCAAACTGGATGTGTCGATACATGAAGGGTGTTAGACTCAAGATGAGTCTATCCATGGAGGGCTTGCATCGATGCATGATGAGTACAAGACTCAGGATGGGTCGACACGAAGAGAGGATGTGTCGATACATGAGTATGTGAGACCCAGGATGAGTCGACCGGTGAAGTGCATGTGTCGATACATGCTGCATTGAAAGCCAGGATGAGTCGATCCATAAGGAGGATGTGTCGACTCATAGTGTACAGATGAAGCAGGATGAGTCGATCCATAAGGTTTTGTGTCGATACATAATGTCTGGTTTTTGACAGAATCAGTTTTAAATTGCTGTAACTTGAGTTTTAGGATGTTGTTTGAGATGTCGTTCGAAGCATTGATTAGCTAACACAATGAACTCTATTCTAGATGATTTAGATGATGGATAAGAAGTGTAATCCTAGTAGCTAATTTAGAATTTAGGATTAATTCTTGTGATTGGTCGTTGTGCTGATGTTTTGGACAGAATGATGAACATGAGATGTTTAGAGGTTGTTGTTAGGATTATGACAGTAGGATTAGTGATAGTAAAACTGTAAAAATTCAGAATAACAGTATGGATTACTGTGTAATTGATATACAACTGAGTTATTAGTGATATGTGGTTATTAAAGTTGTGTTGGATAATTATGATGAACCAATGACGTTTGATAAATAACTGATGTTTAATAAATTATTTTGAGATGTTTATGAGATGCTGTAATTGAGATGTTTTGAGATGATTGAGATGTTTTAAGATGATTGAGATGTTGTTGTTTTGAGATGTTTATGAGATGTTGTGATTGAGATGTTTTGAGATGTATTTGGAGATGTTGTTAACTGAGTGTGTTATTACATTCATGTTGAGTCGCATACATTGCATTTTTTTGAGATGGAGCTTATGCTCGTTGAGATGGCCTGGATTGGCAAATTTTAAGAAGAAGGTTATGCCTTGTTGATGCCTCTATTAATTGACAGATTTTTGAGATGGGAGTTCTGCTCCAATGGTACCTTATGCATTTGCATAGTTTTGAGTCGCATCATATGGTTGAATAATGAAATGTATTTAATGTTGATGAACGAGTATATATGCTGTAATTATTGATGATTATGAGATGAGAAGTGGTGATGTTATTGATCTAATTTAATATACTAATTATCATGCGCTTTATTATATTGTTAGATATCTCACCCCTTCTGTTTGAATGTTGCCCTTATGTTGGTAACGTGCAGGTAATCGAGAGTGAATGCCGTATACCTTCAATAGATCGAGTCGGTGTCATTGCTATGATATGTAACACCCGGGGGGATGAACGCTTGCTGATTTTTTATTGCTGATTTTTAGTTGTTGAACTTTAAATTGTTTATTTACTAAATATGAGATGTTTCGAAGTTGCTGTTTTATTTAAAGATGTTATTGAAGAATTTCGCTGCGTAGTTGTTGAATTATTTAATGAAAGATGTTATGTTGATGGTTCATCCGATGTTTTGAAAAAGTGTTATATATCCATGATGAATGCAATGAATTTATTAGAAGAATTTGTGACGTCCCGATTCATTTGTATGATTGAAATTTTATAACTCTGATTTATTTTGCATAATTGCTTGGGGTAGAATTGGGGTGTTACAGGGAGCGCATCTGAATCATATCTGAAAGATGTACTGAATGAGTATCAGAATGACATCCGTATTTGGGAGCATATATGAACCGTATCTGAAAGATGTACTGAATGAGTATTAGAATGACATCTGTATTTGGAGCGTATCTGAAATGTATCTGAAAGATATACTGAATGAGTATCAAAATGACATCCGTATTTGGAGCGTATCTGAACTGTATCTGAAAGATTTACTAAATGAGTATCAGAATGACATCCGTATCTGGAGCGTATCTGAATTATATCTGAAAGATGTACTGAATGAGTATCAGAATGACATCCGTATTTGGAGCGTATCTGAACTGTATCTGAAAGATGTACTAAATGAGTATCAAAATGAATATGTGTCTTGATTATATCTGCGCTGTATCTAGAAGATGATAAATTGTTTGAGGATATAAAACCTATTGATGGAGAAGTACTCTTGCTGAGGAAACACCCTTGTTAAGGAGATGAACTCTGTTGGAGAGCAGAAGTCTGAAGGGGGTTTTACAACTTTGGAGGAACAAGCTCAGCTGGGGAAGCGAAACTCCATGAACTGCACTGATTGAAACTCCGTAGGTTGGTGACATTGCCAAGAAGAAGATCATACTCTTTTACCTACCAGAGCGGTCTGTCGGGGAAATTGCAGGGAATGTATGACTTTGTTGAGATAATCTCATGGAATTGGCTTTGTGGGGGTCCGTGGAGACTTGAACATACCTCTACTTCTAGAGCCCTTGGTGAATGCTAATCAGGGAGATAAGTCTTCTACTGATAGATAAGTGACGAGATGACGGGACATAGTCGTACGCTTTAATCCCTAACTTTTTCCTGAACTGTCCTTTCATATTTTCAGTCCATTGGGATACCCTTGCGTTTGAATAACTTCTATATTATGTATGTGAAGTATTTGGATGATTTGTGTGGGCAAAACTTGCAAGGTGTGAGAGGTTCAAAGATTTGGACTTCAACGCTCAAAAATGGAGGCTTTGTGGACAATTCTGGTTTTTTGAGAATATAGGAGTTTTGAGGGCTTGTTCATCCCTTTTATCTTGCAAATGATCTCTCTATTTATAGGCAAGATGTTTTAAGACAAGGGTTGATCAGATTTTAAAGATCACATGTTGTGGTTAGGTTGGATTGTAAATGAAGCAAGCTTGAAGATCATAGTTTCAATGCTTTGTACTTTGCTTCATAGAGTTGTTGGGTACTTTAAGCATGCTTGTTTGATTTTTCATGTTGAGTGTGTGTAGAAGGAACAAGTTAGAGGCTCAAGAAGAGCTGACTTTGTGATTAAAGCTACTTTGCAAGAATGACAATGTTAACTTTGTGCCAAAATGGAAAGATCACTTGGATAATGCTTAAATCAAATGGACCATAACTCAAAAGTTTGTGTAAACATTAAATTATGGTGATATTTTCAAGTTAGAAGGCCTACAACACAATATTATACAACATATCATGTAGATTGAATTATGTGTTCTTCACCAAAATGACTTGTAATTCAAGAATGGATGCTCAACTTCATGCCATTGAATCTCCTAGCTTAAGTATGATAAATTCATGCTCTTGGATGTTTTGGAAATCTTGAAACATTGTTTTCAATTTTCATGTTGACCACTTTGTCTAAATCAAACTGGAACTTGATAAAAATTGGCCAAGAACTTGAGATAAAAACTGATCAAAACATGTTAAAATTTTTTCTAAGTGTTAGATAAAAATGTCATGACTTCATGGGTTTATATCTTCAAATCTAAGCATTTTTTGAACATCAACACTCTAATACAAAGTTGTAGAATTCATCAAGATATACAACTTTCATGTTGAAAGTTTTCTTTGAATCATCTTGCATCTTGGTAAAAAAATGTCATGAAGTAATGAAATTATCAAGTGTTTAAAAACACTCGGAAAATTTCTAAGTATTGGAAACTTTGACTTTTTGTTGACTTTCTTGACTTTCTTGATTCTTGATGATCAAGTTTGTTATTTTTGAAGGTCTTGATAAATTTTGATCTTTGAAATTTAATATTGACCAAAAAGTCAAAGTTTGACTTTTTGTGTATCGATTGACTTTTTGTTAATTGATCCAAATTTCAACTATCAAATCTTTGATCTCGAGAAATGATTCAAGCCATGAAATTAGGTCAACATATTGCGTTTGAGTCCTTGGAATTATGTTTCAAGCCATTAGGTCATGTATTAGGTCAAAAGTTGGTGATCAGTCATTCTCAGTCAAAACCCTAATTTGGAGTCTCAGTGCTTAGGAGATGATCTGACCTAGTCAACACTTGTGCAAGCTTAAGTCATTGAAGAGTTTTTGGTGAGAAATGTCTTAAGAAAAGAGAGGTCAAATTTTAGGGTACAACAAGCACATTAAACACCACTTGTTGTCCATTGACCCTCATGGTGAGTTCTCATTTTTCAACATCAATTAGTGTCTTTCTTGTAGCAATGAAAATCCTTCCCAATAGAATGAGAGTATCTTCATATGCGTCAAAGTCAATAATGGTGAAATCAGCAAGGAACACAAACGTGTCAACCCTTACAAGGAAATCTTCTATCTTTCCTTGAGGGTGGAAGATGCTTCGATCTGCCAACTACAAAGTGATGGTTGTAAGCCTGGCAACGCCTATCCCTGAATTCTTGAAAACAAATAAGGGCATAAGGTTGATGCTAGCCCCTAAGTCACATAATGCTTTACCATAGAAAGTCTCCCCAATGTTGCAAGGGATGATGAAACTTCCTGGATCCTTCAATTTAGCAGGGAGCTTTCCTTGAACCAATTGGCCACACTCTTGAGTGAGTGCAACGATTGAAAATTCTCCCACTCTTTTCCTTTTAGTGATAACATCTTTCATGAATTTAGAGTAATTTGGAATTTGTTGAATGACTTCAATCAATGGTATGTTTATCTGAAGTTGCTTCAAAATCTCCATGAACTTTCCAAACTGTTGCTCTTTTTTGGCTCTCCTAATGCTTTGTGGAAAAGGAGATAATGATCTCTCTTGAACAAACTTCTAGGCTCTGTCTAGCTCAGGCACGAATTCAAGTTTCTTTCCTGGGTTGGGAGTCAGGCTAGTAACAAATGTGTTAGTGTTCTTTTCATGATATCCAGATGAGGACGGTTCCCCATTGGATTCTTCTTTTTCTTTAACATTGTCATGCTGAGGCAAGACTTCACTCGTCTCATTGCTTCTAGGACCAGATCCTTCACATTCTTTTCCACTCCTAAGTTTGATAACTTGACATGTCTCAACATTCTTCACTTCAAAAGTCGTGGATGTAGTTTCAGTAGAGCTTGGGAGTGTACCCATGGTCCTTGAGCTCAAAGCAGTAGCAATTTACCCTACTTGGTTCTCAAGATTTTTGATGTTCACTCCTTGCGCTTGAAACTGATATTTGTTCTCTTGAATGAAGGACTTCAAAATGTTTTCCAGCTGGTTGTTGCCTTGGTTTTCCATAACATAGTTAGGTGCAGCAAATCCAAGTAGAACTTGTGGTGTTTGAGTTTCTTGAGTAGCTTGAGGCTTTGGTTGACCTTGAGTATTACTCCATGAGAAACTAGGATGGTTGCACCATCCCGGGTTGTATGTGTTGTTGTAGGGGTTGTTATTTATGTTGTACTTATTGCCAATATAGTTGACTGGAACATGATTTGTAGGGTATTCCTCAAACAAATGAGCTCCTCCATTATAAACAGACAATTGCAGACGCATCAGAAACCACCTTCACTGGCTCAGGCTTAGCCACGTCTGGAGTCATCATATTTTTCATCATTTGGTGAATTTAGGCCACTTGAGCAACTAGGGTTGTTATTTCAGTGACTTCATGAACTCTATCAAGTTTCTTTTGAGTAGAATTAATAGTGGATCTTATAGTTGGCCATTAATAAGTGTTGGTCATAATACTCTCAGTCAATCTATAACCTTCTTCATATGATTTAGATAAAAGAGCTCTCCCACTTGAGGAATCAAGCATGTTCCTTGAAGAAGGAATCAACCCATTATATAAAGTTTCAAGTTGAATACAGATAGGTATGCCATGGTGAGGGCATTGTCTAAGAAACTCTTTGAATCTTTCCCAAGCATCAAATAAAAACTCTTCACAATGGCAATGGAATTAGGCCCTGAGGAATTTAACCAACTCTTGGCTCTATACCTTAGAGAGTAAGGAAAAAGCCTTAACCGAAAGGCATCAGCAGTCACATCAAGAATCTTGAAATTACTAGAAACATCCAGGAATTGTCTTAAGTACAAATGAGGGTCTTCATTAGGAGAGCCTGAGTATTGGTCAGTGTTTTGCAGCATCTGAAACATCATAGGCTTGAATTCAAACTGAGCCGTAGTGATTTCTGGCAAGATGATACCAGTACTCATAACATTTGGATCAAAAACTACATAGTCTCTGATGCTACGGGTCCTATCATTGGCAATACCGATAATGTCGTTATCAGCCATGACAGGGACTTCATCCTCTTCTCCATCTTATTGAACTGGTGGTTCTGAGTCTCCTAAGTCCGTCATCTAAACAAAATAGGATCTCCTGGTCCGTGTCCAGTAAGTTGAAATCTTCTTAGTGCCCTGAGTGCTCTTTCAGGTCCAGGATATCCACTGTAAAATGAGCATAACAACCTATGCATAAAACAACTAAAAGACTTGTTGTGACACCAGATTACAGGGAAACGTTAAAGGCTCAAATGATTTAAAACAAAAACAATAATAGTGAATACAAAAAAATAAGAACTGTAACTAATTCAGTCCCCGACAACGACACCAAAAACTTATTGTCTTTTTCAAGGGTGTCACATGCAAGTATACATGTTTTGATTGCAATAAGTAATAAATATAAGAGTATCGTTCCCACAGGGAGTGTTGTTACTTTGATTTGAATTTTTATGAAAACTATTCATTTGATTTAAGCATGAGAAGAGAGAAATAATGATTGGTGATTATGAGTTCAAGTTCTCTTAAAACAAGTATCAAAAGTAAAGCGAAAAGTGGTAGAATTATATAAAGAATGATTGAGTTGAGCTTTGATCCATTAATATCTTTACTGTAGTTATGTGATAATGTTGTGTGGTGTCGTGATATGCAAGGTCAAAGTGATCTTGTGGTGTATTTCTACAACATTCAGAACGTGCATAAGAGGGCAAGGGAACAAATCTTTAAGCCTCACTTGTAACTGTAATATACGTCTTTTTAAATTAGTCTGAATTCCTTAATGGTTGCTGTTTCTTATCTCTAAGTAAACTAGGTCAAGTGAATATCTCTATCCTACTCTTTCAACCATTTTTAATCATGAAGTACACTTCTCGTTGGATCTCTCACAAAAACAAGTTACTGCCTATTTCTAAGTCGATCATTCAAAGAAACAAGTATTTAACAAAACAAACACTAGGTAAATCAAACACTAACCACACAACATATAACATAAAAACAACTTGATATTAATTTCACATTGCTCAACTACAAAAGGTTTAGCTCATAGTAAGCTGAGAACAAGCTACAGACATGGTTATCAAAGGAAACATCTTAAGACAGTAAATGAACAAAAGATATAAACCTAAGAGAGACTTTGAGGAAGACTTGAGATGACTAATCTTCAAGAGATGAATCCAGTCGTGCCACTGCTCATCAGCTGGTACATGAATGGATGAGGAAAGAAGACTCTATCACACGTCCACTATTCACACACTTAAACTCTTGTAATATCATCATGGAATAGTTGAACTCCTCTTTGATCTTCAACACAACTCTATTTATAGACCAAGGATTAGGGTTTGTATGTTGCATTGATCATGGACTTGTGTTTAAGAAATCACATCAAGTCCACATAAAATTAGTGCCAACACACACTTCAACAACTTAGCAAACAAGAAATCTTCGTACAAGGAGACAATGGTGGGAGACAAGGTGTAGTGTGTCAGACTTCCACAACAGGTGCAGGCAACACACTCTGCCATTTGCAATGTACTATTGTACCCGCTTTTTATCTTCTAGCACATCCACTCTCTTCTTTGAATTTGAATAATTTTTCTCCTCTTTTTTTGTACAATCAATTTTTCCCTCCAATTAAATCTTCCTCCTACCCTATCCTCATTAGCCAGCAACTTTCATTATTGCTTACCTTTGGTCTAAGTTCCCTCAATTTCCTTCGGCTTATGCTCCATGCAGTAGACTACTGAAGTCTTGTCTCAGCTCGACCCTGCTAATCTTTTACTAACACAAAAACACAAGTAAATGATAAAAAGGGAGCACCTATTGTGCTCCAAGATAAAACAACTAAAAACACTAAAATGCAAGAAATTATAACTAATAAGCAGAATAAAAAGAATAAATAGGCAACTCTAAGGACATGCATTAACTCACAAAATGTGTGTTAACACCATCTAATTTGAGCTCAATTTGAATTATAGTATTATCAACTAATCTAGCTCATTTGAGTTATTTTGGTATAACAATTGAGTTTTTAAGAGGGATGAACAATGACTTTAATCCACGAATATTAACCTGCAATGACAGAGTACTATTTCAAAATCATATAATGAATCTGAATTTAAAAATAATTTTTCCATGACATTCAGTGCCCCAACAATTGGATAAACATTCATACAATTACCACATTCATCCTGGGAAGATTGTCAAGAAGTTTGTGAAACACAATATGTAATAGAACATATTATAAGTTATCAATTTAAGTTTCGAAGATTGGCAAGAATACAAAACAAATCAGTCGATAAATTTATTTGCAAATATATAGAGACCGACACCGATAGGTCACCTTTATCTAGGGCCTATCTATTAGGACTGAGATGAGAATCAGATGCCAACAACTTCATGAACAATTGTAACGACATAATCTAAGGAACTAAGAGAAAGCTATTAAGCGAGAGAACTTTTTCTTTATGGGCATAACATTGAAGAAATTTGAACTACTAACCTCTTTCAACTCAGTTCCCATAAGTGGTTCTCCTTCTGGGTCACATACTTGATAACTCAAGGATTCATTCCATTTTCCACTTAGTAGAATTTTAGGCTCTTCAGTAGCGTTATACACATATCCATCCATTTCATATCGACTGACTCTTCAAAATGTTAACGCCTTTATAGTTTAATACTTATTATATATAAAACTAGCATGGAAGATGTTTTTTGAAATTAATAGTTTACACATGGAGCAAAATATCGTAATGGAAGACGAGTATGTAAATGTTTACATTATTATGTACGACATTATAATAATAAAATCATTTCTATCATTTGAAGCAAGAATTTGTATGAACATTGAGTGACGTAACATACCCAAACCAACGACATGTTTGAAAACCAACCACATGCATTGTCATTTTTACACGAGTTTCAACTCATACAGACATAGGGGACATTTTGGTGAGATTAAAATCATGATAGTAGCTCCCTATATGACATTGCTAAAAATAGTTATGAATCTAAGAAAATAATGTTGTAGTCCAAAATTTCAAAGGATGTAAAACGTGGCTTAAATAAAACTTTCACCTTTGCCATTTCCTAGCAGCGACACCAGATCTAGTAAATATAATAACCACAAAAATTCTAACCACAAAATCAAAACCCTAACTGTCACGTTCTTGAACCCATTGCCACCACTGCATATCTGAATGTTAAAACAGAATAACCTAAAAAAAAAAAAACATAGCAAATAGGTGAAAAGAAAATCAAATCTCAATCGGATGCATTTCTTCATCCACTAAACTCATCAGCACCTCCACTTTTTCCAGCATAACCCCAACCTTCATCAAATCAATCGTAAATTTTTTAAAGAAGACGAAGAAAGGGAAGAGAGAAGAAAGAAGAGGAAGAGGAAGAAAGGGAAGAGAGAAGAAAGAAGAGAAGAAGAAGAACCTGCATAGTCAAGAGAGAGAAAGAGATACAAAAAAGATGAGAGAGAGAAAAGATAGATACAGAAAATTTGTATTTATGGTGTATTCAAAATGTGGGATGATGTGCAGACAATTTGTATTCAATCGAGATATTTTTGTAGAAGTTTAAGTGTTTAGTTGGAAACAAAGTAAGAGTTACGTAGCTTGAGCACCTTATTTCATTAGCAAGTAATTTGTATGCAACAACATCAGTTCAATAGTTAAGATTTGTCTGAAAAAGACTCAAATTGTTCAAAATATGCTTAGGTGGCGAAAAAAGGGCAAGAGGCAGAAGTGTCTTTATCAGTATAGTTTGTGTTCTTATATGATAGATATTTCACATGATTTAGAGGTGTTGTTTTAAATTTAAAACTGGTTCCTTAATAAAAGAAGTACAAAACTCTAATATGCACTATGTTTCTTCATTTATAGTACAGGTAGTTATGTTTCTCAAAGCTCCTAAGTACTAATGCATTGTTATTCTCTTTTAGCACTAATGATTAATTAACATAAATATATTTCTCTTCATCTTCATAATTTACATAATTGAATTCTAGATTGAAAGATGCATGGCATAAATCACTTTTAGGTATGTAAACAAATTTTTGATTTTATTGATTTTTTAGTTGGTTAATCTATTTATACATTATTTAAATTTATTATTTATATAAATTTAAATAAAAAAACTTTTAAATAGGTTAACAAATCAATTAAACATTTTAAAAGGTTAGACTGTACGTTAAAAATAAACATATGTGAGATTAGAGACCAGGTCTAAATTTTGAATTTTTTAATAGAACAAACTTAAATTTAACAAAGATTATTTTGATTTAGTCTATTCACATCTCTAATTAAGGGGTAACAAAATTAAATAGATTAAATAGATTTGGATTATAACGAACTAAAATAATTCATTAACAATCCATTTAGATTTTATTTAATACTCGTATACTCATTATCGTATTTTCAATAGATATTTATATAAAGTGGAATCGTTCTTACGGACATTAAATAACTAGGAACACATATGAAATAGTTTGTCATGAATTAAAGTATTATTCTATCGTATAATTAATTTTTTAACTTTTTAAATTTATTATATTATTGTGTTATATGATTAATAATAAATAAATTTAATGAAAATTGCATTAGAGAGAAATGTTGTAATTATAAAATATATAATTCTTTTCTCTTTGACCAAATTAGACATCAAAGAAATTTATGTTGTGTTGGTAAAACTACAATCTTAATAATTTTGAAAGGTTACATGTCTGATTCTTAAAATTTGATAAAATTTCATTTTTATAATTTTAACATTATTTAATTATTATAAATATTTAACATAATTATAAATATAAATAAAATTGGATTTTAAAACAGGACACAAAAACTTAAGAAAAATGAAAATAGAGGAATCAAAATTATAATTAATTAGTGAATCGACCGAATTGCACCTATTTTTACCAGATCAATTGCAAATAAGATCCGATAACATTACGGAATTGCTCTATCCTCCAGTTCACAGTCTAATCGGTCTGATCGATCGGAACAGTTTGGGTTTTAAAACTATGGATAGAAAGCTTTACAAAAATGTTGGGAAAGTGTGATTTGTTGAATGCATAACTCTTGGGTGTGCTTGATGGCATCAAAATGGCTCATAGGAAGATTGTTATATTAGAAATTAATTTACAATTAATTCTCATGGGTGTGTATAAATATGACAAATTTGAAGAGAATAAAAGTGTCTCATAGACAAAAGTGAAAATTGTCTTCAAATATGTGCGAAGGAAATTTTGATCAATTTTTACACTAAACATCCACCAGTGAAAGTTGTCTTTAAATCTGTCTGAAGGAAATCTTGATCAGTTTTTGCACTAAACATTCATTAATAAAAGTTGACTTTAAATTTGTCTCGAACTACTGAAAATTTGAATTTCGAATTCAAAATACACATCACTTCATAAAGTGGTACATTATATTATTATAAGTGAACCATTGCAAACATAGGCTGAAAATGTATTGTTTCATAAAGAGTTGCAAACTTATGAAACAACACATGCATGGTCTATAAATACATAATTTTGAATTCAAAAATCACTCACTCAAAATCTTACACCTTCTTCGATATTCTAGACACTCTTCATTACATTCGAGTTCTTCATCAGTCTTGTGCAAACTTGATTCAAAGGCTGAATTATCCTGAATATTCTTGCGTTACAACTCTAATACATATTGAGAGTGCTTGAAATAGTTATAAGGAAAATGACTTCTTCATTCACGATTTTAACCTCGATCCATTTGATTTAAATTAATTTTCTAACAATCTTATAAGTATCTTGTATAATAGCAATCGAGACTTTAGTTTCAAGTATCAAAGGATAAACTGATGTGCCGTAGATGTATTTTAAATACAAGAAGAATTTACATCATAAGTTCAGATATAGAGAAATTAGAATATTATAAAAATCATAATATCAAGTCTCCAAATGAAATTTTCGAACAATAACTATTAAAGCAATGATTATTGATTTTTTGATTTTCTGATAATTTATATAAATTGTGTTATATATACATATATGTTGGTTATATTGTTTCTGTAATACATACAACTAAGTAATTTCCAAATGTATGGTTTCTTTTGTTTGCATTGAATTTTGACGTGACTCCGTTAGTATATATTTTTAATGGCCTATGTGTGTATGTGTGTAAGTGTACTAAACAGAACAGCGTCATTAAACCATGATGATAACATAGCTTCATACGATGCCAGTTTCTTAATATTGAAACAAAGTTTGGCACTAATATATATGTCAATATAAATAATATGAACATGTTAATGTTACTGTTGCTGATATGATGCATATATGCGTCAATGCAAGGTTTTTATATTTCACTGCAGTGCAGTAAAATAACAGTAAAATACAAATTTACACTGTTTGCTATGATTTCTCAATGGAATAAAACATTTATGGCCTTACGTTACTGAATGATATTGGTAAGTATCATGCTACATAAACTTTTTTAAAATATATATGTACAGTAAACGAATTCATACTTGATCTAAGAAGTTCAATAGATCTAATAAATTTTTATAGACATATTTATGATGGTAAAATTAATGTACATTATGTAAACAATGTTGACATGAATAGAGATTGGAATATAACAATTTTCAAACGCGTTAGAGCATGATTATCGGTGTTCTTTGAAAGTTCCTACATATTTATTAAAGAAATTGTGTCAATAATAAATGGATATTTCACTTGTTTTCACGTTCCTGAACTAAAGCACGTCCTCATACTAAAGCACGCTTTTACACTTCAATTAAGTGAGTCATGATAATAAATTAATAAATAAAATTGTAAGAATGTAGTTGATTTGTTTTAAATGTGGGACACATTTTATATTTTTTGATGAGTTAAATGGATATTTGAGAATTGTAGATGAGTTGTTTAAAAAATTGAGAAGTATGAAATAATATAAAAAATTATGTGGGTCCTATTTAAAGAATCCAAATGGATATGATGGATGTAGATGCTCTTAGTACCGATGGTTTGATTGTAAAATTGTATTACTTTTGGTTATTATTCAAAAATTATTTGTATAAAGGATAATAATTGTGAAAGTGTTAAGTAAATCGGTTAAAAGATAAATTATAATTGAAATTTGAAAATTTAAAATATGAATTTGTTGATTACTAAAGTAGACATCTATTAAATTTTATAATTTCAAATTATAATTGAATTTGATTAAGATGCTATGTGAATTGTTTGTGTTTAGTAAAATTTATTATTACAATATTAAAATTAGACTTCTGAATTTGGAGTCTAATGTAACTATTGTATCTTTGAAATTTTGAGAATCTTATTATGGAGGATATGGTATGTTAGATTTCCACAAATGAAGAACCTCGTGAGAAAGGTTCTCCACAAATTGCTGAAACACAAATCAAAGTTCTTCACATAATTGTTGAAATATATCACGAACTAAGGATAAGCTAAAGAGTCTGAAATGTTAAGGATCTATGATTGAGCAAAATTACTTTTCGACTTATTTCTCTTGTGTAGATGGAAATAATGAGAATCTTATTCGTAAGACTCCTATTATTCTTCAAGTGGAAGATGATCCTAAGATTTATAAGGAAGTAGTAAATTCAAGGGATTCGTATTTTAGACATGACTTTATCCAAGACAAAATGGATTAAATAATGTCAAATCATACTTGGGAACTTGTTGATCTACCTAAAGGATCAAGACCCATTGGATACAAATGAATGTTTAGAAGGAAGTATCATAGTGATGGTACACTAAACAACTAAAATGATACTTTAGTAACCAAGGGTTTTAGACAAAAGGAAGATGTTGATTATTTTGACACATATGTACTAGAAGTAAGCACAACGAAAATTAGAGTTTTGTTTGCATTAGTTTCCTTGCATGACATCATAGTTCATCAAATGGATGTCAAAATGACATACAAAAACAAAGATTTTGGTGAGGAGATTTACATAGAGAAACCAGATGGTGTTATATGTTTCCTGGTAATGAATATAGAGTGTGCAAGCTTGTCAAATATTTGCATGGATTAAAATAGATACCAAAATAATGACATAAAATGTTTGACTTTGTCATTGCAAAGTTAATCAATTAAAGAGAGACACACAACTTAAGGGGATAATTTCAATCTTATCAAAACAAGAATTTAAATAGTTTGTCATCATCAAAAAAGGAGAGATTGTGAAGAAGACATCTTATACATAGTTTTGATGAAGACAAAAATTATCAGAGAAGAAAAGGATCAAAATTTTCATGCACATCAATGTTGAAGTTGATCAAGAAGGTTTAGAATATAAATTCAAGTGAAGTGAAAATAACTAAGGCACTCATTGTAATTTATATTATACTACTTTAAATTGCTCATAATTTCATCTCTCACTTTACCTAAAACCTTCTTGCATCACCATGCATGATCATACATGAAACTTTGCTATTAAAAAAAGATTTATATTTTAAGGGCTAGAAGCAATGAGGTGTTCGAATACCGTGTATAAAAGTTGCAAAATTGAGTTTTGAAAAAGATGGCAATCCGCCACCATAAGGTGGTATTCGAATACCGATGTTAAAAGTCAGAATGCATGTAATCCATTGCAATGCTTCGTGATTGAGTTTTGAAACAAATTTATTCCTAATCTTTGTGACAAGTGTTTGAATACAAATGTGCGTGAGAACATTGTGATATTTCATCTATGTGTTGATGATATGTTGATCATTATCAACAAGATGAATGAAATTTTAGAAATAAAGAGGTTCTTAACTTCCACATTCAAGATAAAATATCTTGAATTAATTGTCACTATTTCAAAATCAAAATATTACGAAATAGTGGGGGTTATGAACTTAGTCAAACACACTTTGTTGAAAAAGTGCTTGATAAGTTCAAACAATAACGTTTCAAGAAAGCAAATATTTAATTTGATATTGGTGTCAAATTTCAAAATAATGATGGGAAAAGTTGTGACTAAATTAGAATATGCAAGTGCAGTTAGTTGTCTAATATAATGTACTAGACCTAATATAGCATTTATAATTATTAAATGAGTAGATTTACTAGCAATCCAAATAGTGAGCATTGGAAGGCCATCACAAGGATTTTGTATTATATTTTAAAAATCAAAATCTTGAACTTTATTATGGTAGGTGCAATATTAGAAGGATATACCAAAGTGAGTTGGATATCGAGTGTTGGAGATTATAAATTTACAATTTAGTGGATAGTTATACTAGATGGAAGTGAAATTTCTTGGAAGAGCAAGAAACAATCATGGATTAATCTTTCAACCATGGAATCAGAGTTTGTGCCCCTTGTTTCCAATGATCAAGAAGTTAAATGGTTAAGGGACCTTCTATTATAAGTTCCATTAGTAAAAGGCAATGTTTCAAAGGTGTTGACACAACATAATGGTCAAACTAATTTAGCTAGAGAATTCAGTTGAGTGTATAATTTAAAGTCTAACTGCATAAGACTTAGACATTATTTTGTGAGAAATTGATTAAATATGTAATCATTTCAATCACATATAAATGATCAATCGATAATTTGACTGATACATTTACTAAGCCATTGGCCAGAGACTTAGTAAAGACAACCTCGAGAGGTATGAGGTTAAAGCTCTTTGAGTAAGAGTTCCAACTGTGGTGGAAACTCAATCTTAGGTTAACAGAACATTAACCTCAAGATTCAATGGATAACAACAAGTCATTGATTTGGGTAATTGTCAAACATTTTGTGATAATGTTGACCTTAAAAATAAGGGTTGAGTTTTATTTTAAACTCTTAATGAAGTTCAATATCGAGAGTACGTGTATAATGAAAAAGGACACAATATGAACTTCCCCTATGTGAATTTCGAGATGGTGTCGTCTCAAAGTGAGAGTTGGAGTTTTTCTCATAAAAAATTCATGAAACAAGATAGCATATGACCATAAATGAGTGCTAAGCGAGATATGTAGAGGAAGAACCTTTAAAGAGCATGTGTCATGTAACCACTATCTAATCATATGGATTAATGGTTTAAAAGTATTTCTACCTAATAGTTCTATTAAACTTTGTGTTATCTCCACTAAGGTTAAATTTTAAATCGAAAGATACCTAGTCGTATTAACACTCTTTATTTCTCACTTTCTGGAATTACACTTGTCATTATTAGAACAAGTGGGAGATTGTTGAAAATTAATTGACAACTAATTTCCACGGGTGTGTTCAAATATGACAAAGTTAAAGAGGACAAAAGTGCCCCATAGACAAAAGTAGAAATTGCCTTCAAATCTGCCTGAAGGAAATTTTGGTCAGTTTTTGCACTAAACATTCACCAGTGGAAGTTGCCTTTAAATTTGTCTGAAGGAAATCTTGGTCAGTTTTTGCACTAATCATTCATTAGTGGAAGTTGCCTTTAAATTTGTCTCGAGCTACTAAAAGTTCGAATTTCGAATTCAAAATACACAACACTTCATGAAGTAGTGCATTGTATTATTATAGGTGAACCATTGCAAACATATGCTGAAAATGTATTGTTTCATCCAGAGTTACAAATTTATGAAACAACACATGCATGACCTATAAATACATAATTCTGAATTCGAAAATCATTCACTCAAAATCTTACATCCTCTTCGATATTCCAGACACTCTTTCTTATATTCGAGTTTTTTATCAGTCTTGTGCAGACTCAATTCAAAGACTGAATTATCCTAAATATTCTTGCGTTCGACATATTGAGAATGCTTGAAATACTTATAAAAAAAGTAATTCCGTTCACGATTCTAACTTCGATTTATTTGATTTAAATTAATTTTCTAACAAGTTAATCCCTTGGAAATTCAAATGGATCCTAAAGAAGTGTATATGGTCATTTAAATGAGAGCCGATATGAGTTTGTTGAAGCTTATCTCTTGAGCTGAGCAAATTTGTTGAAACTCGCATAAAGCAAGTGTTTATGGAAGCTAATAAGTCTGCAGATAGTTTGACAAAAATTGGAACAAATAAAAAGCAATTTATTGAAAATATAGATAAATGTCGTAGGGAGGTGTATAAAGTGTATATTGAAGACATGAGAGGAGCCTCTCATATGAGAATAGTTAGTGTATAATTTTGGGCTTAGGCCCTCTTCATAAAAAATATTTTTTCAATTACTTTTTTTAAATTCATTAACAAATATCTTTTTTAAAATATCTCTCATTAAGTTTAGGGCTGAGAATCAGAGAATTTTCAAACAATAATCATTATCACCATCAGTGTTTGCTTTAAATGCCAAAATTGCTATAAACGTGGATTAGTTTATGTATGCACTTAATTTCAAATGCACAGTTTGTATGTGGAGATTTTTTTGTTGATATGATAAGACCTGATGTAAGATTCTTTAAATAGTATATTGTTTGAATGTGCTTTGTGTCGGAGGCAGATATTAAGAGTATCAGAGAGAGACACATCATTTCTTTACCTAAAGCTTTAAGATAATAGGTGCGTTGATTCTCCCACTTTTATATATATATATATATTTAAATTTCTATATTTCTATCTAATATATGACTATTTTTCCACTTACTCACATTTATTATATTATTTCAATACCGTAGAGGAGGGGTTTCTTTTCTTCTCACTCGTTTGTTTTTTATTCAAAATTTTACCCAGTCACTTAATGTCTAGTGAATAAATTACAAATTTGTCATGATTCATGAAATTGTGACGCACATTAAAAAAACAGTCTATAAATTTTTTGAGCTAACAAATACTGTACATTAATGAAATTGTAGCACGTCATTCAAATTGATTTTTGGTTAAAATTTGATGCCTTACATGTAAATATCACATTAGATATGTTTTATCTCATTATTATTTTTTATTTAATTATTTAATAATCAAATTTTTATTGCTTAACAATTAATAAATGATAAGTGAAATGTGTAAATACAAATTCACATTCTTCATATATTTTTATATAACTACCAACTAAATTGATTTTTATATAAAACTTGATATTCAACTTTTTTTTATACAATTAGCTTTTACTTTTATATTTAATTTATTCTCTAAATTTAACCGTGTCATATTGATGTGGGTTTTATGTGAAATTAGTAAGATGTCTATGAATACGCATGAGTACTATGTTATACGTACGTTTTTGTTTTTAAAATATAATAAAAATATAAATAAAAAATAAAATATTTTTAGAAAATATTTTACTATTTTTAAAAGAAAGACATATTTTTAAAATAAATACAAATTTGTATTAATTTTTCAATTTTTAAAAGAAAGACGTCAATAATATATATTTTAATTATTTATATTTTAAAAAAAAACTGTAATTTAAATTAAAAATAATTGAAAACTAAAAATATTAGATATACAAATAGTTAAAAAATATAACATTTTTCTCATGTTTGAATTCATAGATTATTTTAAATATGTTTAGTTTTATTGTCTTTAATTGTACAGAAAAATATAATAACTCGTGCCTTCACAAGAAATTTGATCTGATTATCTGTGTTCACACAATACTGATGTGTTACTCGTGCGTTCACATGATACTAATGTGTTTCCCGTGCATTCATACGAGTACTGATGTATTATATTTGCATGTGTACTGATTTGATATGCACGTTTTTGTTATCAAAATTAAAAAAATATATAAATAAGAAAAACAAAATTGTTTTACTAAAGTAATTTATTATTTATAAAAGAAAGACTAATTTTTAAAATAAAACTAAAATTATTATCCGTGCATTCACATAGATTTTGGTCTGATTATCCATTCGTTCAGACTTATTTTGGTCTGATTATCCGAAGTCTTACACGATATTGATATATTATTCGTACGTTTGCACAATACTGATGTGAACCGCAAAATTATCATCAATTTATTATAGAATTTAAAAAATAAAAAAATAAAAAAAATAAAAAATAGAGTAGAAGATGAGAACATATTAGCCACTAAGATGTTATCAATATTGTGCATAGCTTTCTCTTAGAAGTAAATCTGATGAAGTCTTCTCTCAAAATTCTAATAGCATACACAAATTTCTTAAAAGTTAAACTAACATATAAAAGAAAACTTCATTTTTATCCACGACAATGATTTAAAAAAAGTTACTACAATATTCTGTCTATTTAACCATTGCAACAAATTTAGTAATAAAGAAGCTACTACAGCAACAAATACTCATTTTCAATTGACAGAGAACAAATGTAAGGAAAAAGTAAATGCCATAGTTATTGTACAAGTGGAAAAGTGAATGTGATGTAGATCTAAGTTTATAGGAATTGTATTTTTATCATCACATAGTTTAAGCCAGAATTTTTTTTATGCCTTATCTCATGGATAAACATATATGTTCATGACTTCTATAATCCACTGACTTAAAATGTTGGGAAAATTAAAATTGCACGCCATGAATCTTCTTTCCAAACTCCAACAGCTAATCCAGCTGCATATGCTCCTCCAACATCTGCTAAGATCATCGGTCCAGTTCAGTTCCGAAACATAGCTTCATTAAATGTTATAATCATTTCAATACAAAAATGTTAACTCAATTATCCATCCTAATGGCAATCAAATTTTGTGGGAAGAAGCACTAAAAAGGAGTAAAAAATAGTCATTAAAAGTTCAAATTTCATAGCAAGTAATAGTGTGAGATCTGTTTTCTACATATTCTTTCATATGAAACTGTCATATGATTACAATTATCGAGGTTGGATCAAAATGATTAGTACAAATTTGTGGTAGATTCTTCTGCGCTTGCTGCATCCCTATCACACCGTAAGAGTGAGTCAATAGTTTAAATGTTCCAAATTGCATCCAGCTCGTATAATTGAACTTGGTAAAATTGTCCTTCACTTTCACCATCCCTTTGTGGCTTCCAAATAAGTTTAAAAACTTCAATCATTCAATGCTTTAAAGCTTATGAATGATACACAATTAACAATCCAAATAACAACACAAGTATTAAATCAATACTAGAGTGTTTGACAATTAAAAGACTTAGACTTCTAAAACAGAAAGAAAGTATTCTTCTTCAAAAATTCAAGGTGGTCTGAATAAGGAAACAAATTCTTATATATGTGCGGCAGTGGACTTGGCCTGGAAAAAAAATTCAAATCTTTTGAATATTTCCATGAAAACAGGCCAAGATATAATCTATAAAGATAATTCAAATAGAAAAAATATTCCTCCATATTTTTCGCAGCCTATGAGTCACAAATCCTTAATTATACTGCGCAAGAAATCAGGAAACAGAAAACTTAAAATGATATTGGGCTGAGTTCAGTTCAGGAGGCAGATGTCAAGACATCTACTTTGACATCATTCAAAACAGTTTTGCTTCAAATATTAATACATTTAGCAAAATATTATCAAGTCATTGTTTTACCAAAATTACTACCATCAAACACTTACAAACTCCCCCTTTGGCAAATTTTGGCTAAAATATTATCAGAGCATTATCAGAGCAGCAGCATAAGCAAAACAAGCAAAACAAAAAAAATCAGTTATCAGTTAGCTGTTAGCAAAGGAAGATGTCAAAACAACTTCTAAGACATGAGACTCTCCCTCAAGTATTAAGCCCCCCTCAATCAGTGGTCAGTCAGTCATTTTCTCTCCCCCTTTTTAGTCATAATATGTCAAATAAAAGGGTGCATTCAAGAGTGTATCAATAATTTAGGTACATGTCATAGAAATCAAATGTCAAGAACATGTAAGTGCAAAAAATAATCAAAAGGTTCAGATAAATAAATATTAAATAGTCTAACTGTCGTCAGGACCAGTAGACTTGGTTGATTCAGAACTTTCTTCCTCACTAGAATCTCCTTCTTCAGAGCACACTCTATCATCAAAGTTGTTGTCCTTTTGCAGCTACTTGATCATCTTCTCAAAAGTTAGCTTCCTTGCTGAGCTAACTCTGATCACATCATCTAGTTCTTTGCAGGCTTCTTTCAAATTTCAGTGATCATGTCATTCTTGGTGGAGGTCTTATTTTCAATAGGTGCAGATATCAAAATAATGTCTGAGACATGTTTTCTTGAAAAAAGCTTAAAATGAAGAGTCAAAGCAGACTCCCTCTTGCACACTACATCATTACCACTTAGAATCTCAGGATGCTGATTAAGGATAATTCCACAGATAAGGGAAGGAAAGGTAATGGGCATCTTAATGGCACAAGTTCTTGCATGCTTAATAGTTTGATCAAAGATGTAAGTACCATAATCAAACAATTTCTTGTTTCCAACAACATAAATAAACTTTCCTAAGCCAATAGTGATGGTTGAAGTGTGATTTGTAGGAACCCAATTTGCAGCTCTAATTCTGTGCAAAATAACATATTTCACACTAATCTTGCTAACAAGAAGTTTATTTTTCAAGGCCCACTCACTCACTTGATTAGCAGTGATGACTCTGCACAGTTGATTATCTGTTACTTCTAGCTCACAAAAGTCACCTTCAGTCCTATCCAAAAATCTATTTATGATAGCAGGGGAAAATTCTACACACCTACTCCAACATACACCTTTCTATACTCCTTACTTTTATGATCAACACAGTCAATTGGAATATTAACAATGAATTCCTTAACAAGAGTCTCATAGCATTTGACAAACTTGGTAACAATTTTCATCAGTCCAACATAAGATATCAACTCCATAATTTATTTGCATTCCAGAGCACCAGCTCCCAATTCTCTTTCTAGGGAAATTCTTCTTTGAAACACATACTTCCACTTTTCAGCATTCCCAACAGAATGGAAGGAAATGTTGTCAAGGGGAGCATCAGGAACCCTAACATAAATCTTCTTGCTTGCAGAATTTTTGATAGGAGAGATGTCCTGAACATCTTGCTCGACATCATAGTCTGAGTCAACTTCTTCAACAACCACAACTTTCTTTTACTTTTAGATCTTTTTACAGCATCATCATCATCATCATCATCAATGGAGCTATCAGGTCTAGCTTTTCTTTTGCTAGAGGGAAGAACCATTTTAATTCCTGGCTTTGAGGGTCCATACATGATTTTCTTCTTGGTTGTCTTGGAAGAGGGTATGACACTTGCATTCTTCACTTTCCTGGATTTGAGCCCTCTTGAAATACCAGGCACCACATTAGTAATGAGCTCATTGTTAGATAGCTCATCTACATTAACTACATTCTCATCATTTTGACCTTCTGCGTACTTGGAGGCAGCAGCATGTTCCTTAGTATGAGAGTTCTCTTCAACATCTTGTTCAACATTTTCTTCTTCCACTTCCTTTATAGTAGAGATAACAAGCTTCTCAAGTTTACTTTCAGCAGCATCTTTCTTGAAGGTGGATGATTCAGCAACAACACTTTTTGGGTTACTTCCTTTGTCATCCCCAGGAGGCATGCGAGCAAGAGGAGTAGAAATCTCGGGCATAACAAAACCTTCATTTAATAGTCTGTCTACTAGCCTTCTGATGCTTCTATCAACATTAACAATCTCTTCTTTTGTCCTATTTTTAGTAGCAGTAGAAGAGTTACCTTTATCATCTTTGGATTTCTTTGCAGGTGATGATATGAGTTTCTTGACCTTTTTCTTAAGAGGTGGGATGGTTGTTAGAGGAGTAGCATCAAGTACTCTGTCAAGGGAGAGACTTTCCGGGAGGTTGACATATTTTGAGGAAGACGATGTATGATGTTGAGACATCTTTGAAGATTTTTGAGCAAGGAGATGAAGAATGACAAGGGTTCTTTTTCTGTAGAGGAGAATGAAGAGTTTGTGAAAGTAGAAAAATGAAATTTTGTAGCGTATGGGAAACACTATGAGGCAGTCTTATAATGATTGCTTTCGAAATTTTATTTGTTGGAAACACAAATAAAATAATATCATTTTAATAATATTCCCACACGCCCTTAATTACTACAAACCTTCATATAGGAAAATCTCTAATTTTCTTCTTAAGTTCTCAAACTGATTAGCATCCAATGCCTTAGTGAAGATGTCATCCAGTTGCAATTCAGTGGCTACATGTTCTAAGGCAACAATATTTTCTTCAACAAGCTCTCTTATAAAGTGATGAAGAATATAAATATGTTTGGTCCTGCTGTATTGAATGAGATTTTTTGATATGTTTAAGGCACTTAGATTTTCACAAAATAATGTCATGACATCTTATTTGACATTGTATTCTGTTAACATTTGTTTCATCTAAACCAATTGAGAACAACTGCTTCCTGCAACAATATACTCAGCCTCTACAGTGGACATAGACACACAATTTTGCTTCTTACTGAACCAAGATATGAGATTATTTCCCAGAAAGAAGCATCCTTTTGATGTACTTTTTCTATCATCAGCACATCCTGCCTAATCAGCATCACAATAACCAATTAAGGCAGAACAAGATCCATGAGAATATAGCATACCAAAGTCACTTGTCCCATTCACATATTTCAGAATTCTCTTCACATGGTTGGCATGGATAACTTTAGAATCATCTTGATATCTTGTACACACCCCTACAGCAAAGGCAATGTCAGGTCTGCTAGCTGTGAGATATAGAAGGCTGCCTATCATACTTCTGTAAAGACTTTGATCCACACTCACTCCTTTTTCATCTTTAGACAACTTCAGATGTGTGGGAGAAGGAGTTCTTTTGTGGCTGGCATTTTCCATCCCAAATTTCTTTACTATATTCTTGGCATACTTGCTCTGAGATGAAAATATGGAATCTTCCATTTGTTTAACTTGCAGACCAAGAAAATAGATTAATTCACCAACAAGGCTCATCTCAAATTCTGACTGCATTTGCTTGACAAAATGTTGAACCATCTCATTTGACATCCCACCAAACACAATATCATCAACATAAATTTGTGCAATCATGATCTTTCCTTTTTCTTCCTTAACAAAAAGGGTTTTGTCTATGCCACCTTTCCTGTATCCATTCTCACCAAGAAATTATATCAACCTATCATACCAAGCTCTTGGAGCTTTCTTTAATCTATACAGGGCTTTCTTCAGTTTGTAAACATGTTTAGGGAAAATTGGATCAACAAATCCATTTGGTTGTTCCACATAGACTTCTTCATTTAGATAGCCATTTAAGAAGACACTCTTTACATCCATTTGAAAACAATTTAAATTTTAGTATGCATGCAACTCCCAAGAGAAGTCTGATTAATTCAAGTCTGGCCACAAGAGCAAAGGTTTCATTAAAGTCAACTCCTTCAATTTGAGTGTACCCCTGTGCAACTAACCTTGCCTTGTTTCTAGTGACCATCCCTTTTTTATCAGATTTATTCTTGTACACCCATTTAGTGCCAATCACATTTGTCCCTTCAGGTCTTGGAACTAGATCCCAAATTTTATTTCTACTAAATTGTTCTAGCTCTTCCTGCATGGAATTAATCCAGAACTCATCAGTTAGGGCCTCTTTGACATTCTTAGGCTCAACTTTTTGACACAAAGCAAGAGTTTGATATCCCATCTCTTGATCTGGTAGTAACTCCTTTATTTAGATCTCTTATGATGAGCTCCTTAGGATGATCTCTCTTGGTTCTAATTGAAGGTCCTTTATTGAGATGACTAGGCTCGGGATCTTCTTGAGGTATATTAGAATCAATACTTCTGTCATTTGATTTTGTTGGAATATTAGACAAAGATGTTCCAACATCTTATGAGACATCTTCTTCAACATTCCATCCTCTATCATAAATAATAACATTTATTGACTATATTATAACTTTGGTTATGGAGTTAAAAACTCTGTAAGCTCTACTATTTGTATAGTAACCCAGGAATATTCCTTCATCACTCTTGGGACCCATCTTCCTTCTTTGTTCATGATCAGCTAAGATGTAACATTTACTTCCAAAAATATGAAAGTATTTAACAGTTGGTTTTCTTCCCATCCATATTTCATACAAAGTGACTCTGTTATGGATATAGCATGCACTATTCATAGCTTCAACCCAAAAATGGTTGGGTAACTTCTTAGCATGAATCATGGCTCTGGTAGGTTCTTGAAGGGCTCTGTTCTTGCGTTCCACAATCCCATTTTGTTGAGGAGTATTAGGAGAAGAGAATTCATGGGTGATTCCTTCAAAAGAGCAAAAGTCATCAAATTTGTTGTTCTCAAATTCCTTTCCATGATCACTTCTAATTCTGATGACATGACTATCTTTTTCCCTTTGAAGATTTTGACAGAGATCTTTAAACACTTCAAAGTTTTCTGATTTTTCTCTAATAAAACTTATCCAGGTGTATCTAGAGAAGTGATTTACAACAACATATGCATACTTCTATCCACCAATACTTTCAACCTGCATAGGTCCCATCAAGTCCATGTGAAGAAGTTCTAAAACTTTTGATGTAGTAAGATGTTGGATCTTCTGATGTGACATCTTAGTCCGCTTTCCAATCTGGAAGTTACCACATACCCTTCCTTCTTCTATCTTGAGCTTAGGAATCCCTCACACTGCTTCTTTAGATATAATTCTTTTCATACCTTTCAGATGCAAGTGCCCCAATTTTTGATGCCATAGTTTAACTTCATTCTCTTTGGCTAAAATACATGTTGAGGAGAAGCTCAACTCTTGAGGAAGCCATATATATCAATTGTCTTTAGATCTGATTCCTTTCATAATAACTTCATTATTTTCATTGCACACAAGACATTATTCCTTGGTGAAGTTAACTTTGAATCCTTGATCACACAATTGACTTATACTAATCAGGTTAGTTGTTAACCCTTTAACAAGTAAGACATCATCAAGCTTAGGGACTCCTGAACAATCAAGCTTGCCAACACCTTTGATTTCACCTTTTGCTCTATCACCAAAATTCACATAACTGGTGGAATGCGATTTGACACCCACCAATAGATTCTTGACACCTGTCATGTTTCTAGAACAACCACTGTCAAAATACCGGTCATTTTTGGTTGATACTCTGAGGGAGGTGTGAGCTATGAAACTAGCAACATTAGACTTGAGAATCCACTATTTCTTCTTTTTGCTATTTTATGGAATCTTATCAGTTCTGGGAGGAGGAGGAGTCTTAGGATACCCATACAACTTGAAACAGACGGGCCTTATATGACCAAGCCTTCCACAGTGATGACATCTCCAGGGCTGGGGATTCTCCTTGGTGTGATTAAACTTTTTCTTGCCATGATGTCCTTTCTTTCCATGATGTTTAGACATTTTATTCGACATCCTTGGTTTAGACTTGGCATGAGTGGTATCTACTGAAGGTTCTTTAGAATTTGGCTTTTTTTTCTCATTAAACCCTAGACCACTCTTGTCTCCTGTCACTCTTCCTGTTTGAAGAATTTCATCTAAAGTGTCAGACCCATTATTCAACATTTTGAGAGATTTGACCATTCTATCAAGGTTTGAATTCAAGGAGGTCACTTCACTTTCCAGTTTAGAAATAGTTTTTAAATTATCTTCTCTTTCTGCCTTCAGTTGAGTTATGAGGACTTTTTATATCTCCCCTTCAAGGCACACTTCTACACTTCTGAGACACAATTCTTTGCATGAAGCAGCTAACTCATCAAAGGTTAGTTCCCCATCACTAGACTCTTCATCAGATACATATTTTCCTGTCAATGCTTTAACATACATGGCAGATTCTTCAAGATCACTCTCTGAGTCCTCTTCAGACCAAGTAACAGACATATTCTTCTTTTGTTTCTTAAGATATGTAGGACGTTTAGCTCTAATGTGACCAAAGCCTTCGCATTCATGACATTGTACTCCCTTCCCTTGAGTGGATTTTTCTTCATCCCTTCTTCTTCCAAACTCATTTGACTTATGGATGTCTGATGAGATGTTCTTGACATTTGATCTTTGGTTCATATCCATTATTTTATCACTTTGTTAAACTGTCTTCCAAGCATAGCTAAGGCATTTGATATTCCTCCATCTGTATCCATATCACAATCTTCCTCTTCATCTTCATTATTTGATACAAAGGCTATGCTTTTGTTTTTCTTTTCAGATCTTTCATTGATGCTTAATTCAAATGTCAGAAGGGATCCAACAAGTTCATCCACTTTCATTTTGTCAATGTTTTGAGCTTCTTCTATAGCATTCACTTTCATATCAAATCTCTTGGGAAGAGAGCTGAGCATCTTTCTCACCAATTTGTCTTCAGATTTTTCTCTGCTAAAGCACTGGATGCATTAGCAATTTCAAGAATGTTTATACGGAAGTTATTAATACTTTCATCATCCTTCATTCTCAAATTCTCAAATTTTGTGGTGAGTAACTAAAGTCTTGACATCTTAACTTTGGATGTCCCTTCATGAGTAGATTGAAGAATTCCCCATGCATCCTTAACAACTTCACATGTGTTCACTAATCTAAAAATGTTCTTGTCAATTCCATTGAATATCTCATTCAAGGCTTTAGAATTTCCAAGAGAAATTTCATCTTCTTCTTTAGATCAATCTTCTTCTAGTTTTAACTCATAAGTAGGTTCTTCATTTTCTCCCAATTTAACAGGGTGTTTCCATCCTTTTAAACAGCTTTTCAAGCCCTGCTGTCCATAGAATTTTAAAAGGCAACCATATGTGGTTTCTAGTAGTCATAATTACTTCCATCCAAAATGGATGGTCTGTTCATAAATCCTCCTTCCTTGTCCATAGTACCAGAAAGTATCTTCCTTGGATCTCACCCAGATAAAGAGTAGGGTGGCTGCTCTGATACCAATTAAAATTCTGGTATCAGATATGTGATATCGAATGAGATGTTACGACACAAATATCTGAGGAACAAAGTAAAGTGAAACAATAATAAATGCAGTAAAAAACACAAGGGATTGTTAACCCAATTCAGTGTACAACAACACCTACTCTGCGGGCTACCAAGCCAGGGACAAGTCCACTAAATAGTATCAATTCATAGACCCTCAGTAAACAACCAATTTACAATCTAATCACTTAATCACTACATGTGCAATACTTCTACCTAAGGCTCGCCTAGGTATGAGACCCTCCTCAAATCCCTTCAATCACTTACAGTGAAGAAACAATAGAAATAATAAGTTTAAAAACTTCAATCATTCAATGCTTAAAAGCTTATAAATGATACACAATTAACAATCTAAATAACAACGCGAGTATTAAATCAATACTAGAGTGTTTGACAATTAAAATACTTAGACTTATAAAACAGAAAGAAAGTATTCTTCTTCAAAAGTTGCAGTGGTGTGAATAAGGAAGCAGGTCCTTATATATGCGCAGTAGTGGGCTTGGGCTGAAAAACAAATATTCAAATCTTTTGAATATTTCCATGAAAACAGGTCAAGATATAATCCATAAAGATAATTCAAATAGAAAAATATTCTTCCATATTTTTCGCAGTCTATGAGTCACAAATCCTGAATTATGGTGCGCAGGAAATCAGGAAACAAAAAACTTAAAATAATATTTAGTCGAGTTCAGTTCAGGAGGCAGATGTCAAGACATCTGCTTTGACATCATTCAAAACAGTTTTACTTCAAATGTTAAGACATTTAGCAAAACATTATCAAGTCATTGTTTTACCAAAATTGCTGCCAACAAACACTTACAAAATCAACCACAAAAACCCTAACCACAAAATCAAAACCCTAACTTTTTAAGAAATCCAAACAAAAATAAAAGAGAGGTGATGAAGCAAGAAGACGGTGGATGTGAATAGTAAGAAACCAATTATCAGATGGAGAAATGAAGATAGAAACAAAGAAAACAAATGAGACGAGACTTTCAAAGAAAGGAAGTGATAGAGTTAGGTTGTGTTACCCATGCTTTGCAGTTAACGGGACAGTTTGATATCTGTGCCAGGTTTGCATATGAAAATTTGTTCGGTTACAGCTCCAACGATGCAACTCTTACCAGTTTGCAATAAAGGTACATAAAGAAGGGAATAGTCAAAACAACGTGGTTAGAAGCTAATTATCCGAAGCTTAGTTGATAGAGGGGGTACCAAAAGACATTGTTTCATGTTTAAGAGCTATCGTGGACATTTCAATTGCAAAGTTAAGGGTGTCTTTTCTAGAACTATAAAAGTTCTTATATGGTAAATATCACATAATTATTTATGGTGTGAAGCTGGGCAAAAGTATGTGTCAAATTTAAGTAGTAAACAAATTATTTAAAGATTACTATGATATTTTAAGTAGTAAACAATTTAAAGATTACTACTATTTTAAGTAGTGAACAATTTATTTATTTTACTTCTTAATGTTTTAGTAATAATCTTGTAATTTTCAATTTTTAAATTTAGGTTTTTTCACTTTGTTTTTTTATCCCTTTTTTTATTCTAACTTTATCTTTTATCTAATTATGACTATTTTTAAATTTGTATTTACAATAAAAAATATCTCGACAACACTTTCATAGAGGGAAGAAAAATCTTTGCCAATATTCTTAGATTTCATAGAAGAGAGTACTTTGCAAAGAAGAATGGTGAAGCAGTGAGAGGTAGGGAGGAGAATGAAACGAAGACTGAATATAGAGGAGAGTTTCAGTATAGAAGGAAGCACCATGTGAAAATTTTCTCAGATGAAATAAACAATGCATGGAACAATAGAAGATCTTACGCGGACGCCACCAAAGACCAGGGTCAACGTTTTAATTCAGATAGACTAAGTGAAAAGCCAATTATCCATATGAAGTTTCAAACAACAGAAGATGAGTTAACCAGATTTGGAAAATCTTTCATGTGAGTAAAGGAGAATTCGACTTAACTTATAACATGTAAGATATGTTTCACTCTGAGGGATACTTTTCTGTTAGGGAAACTCCTTTGGATACTAACCTTTGCCTACTAAAGGACCTCGTCAAAGGAGAAATGAAAGCTTTGATTGAAGAAGGGAGGGATTGGCTAGGGCTGTGGTTTAAAGAAGTTAGAGAATGGAAATCAAATGACGTGGATCCAAAAAGAATAATGTGGTTAAGATATTATGGTTTACCATGCCATGCATGGAATCCGAGGTTCTTCGAGTTCTTAACAACAATGTTGGGAGTATATATTTATAGTGACAAGATGTTGGCTCCTAAAACTCGACACCCTTATTTTTATTAATATAAACCATTAATCATGAGGGACGGTTTCGATCAGCTGATTCTGTCGAAATGCCCATCAGAAGATGGCAAGGTACTTAGAGAATTTCTTCTAAGTAAGAATCCTGTTGCCTTCGACGTCGAAGGTACTTCTCGACAGAGGTATTCGACGCTCAGAGTGGGACAGTTTGAGATTCAAATGTTTGGAGGGAAAACGGTTCCCAGCGGTTACCAAGTGCAACGTGCCAAGATCTGGAGCGTCGAATGCTGTGAGCGTGCCAAGTGGAGTCATCTCGAAGCAGCGTAACTGCCCGACGGTTACTTGAGATGTGTTTAGTATAAATATTAGTAGTTCACGTAGTTTTTCGCGTGTGTTCACAATTATATACAAGTCACTCATATAGATTCAAGTACCCAGTGTGAGCGAAAGAATTGTTGAGAATGTATGTGTGAAACACCATTTTAATTAATCAAAGTCATTTATTTTCCAGAACTTTATTGCTCTTCATTTACTTTTCCAGTCGAAGCCTTCATTTCAAGCCTTCCTTTATTCTATCAAGTTTTCTTCTTCATGCAATTTACATAAAGCTTTTTTATTTTCTTGTCATTTAACCATTATCAAACTTAGTCAAAACCCAAAATCAACCATGTCTTAGGATCAATCTGATCGATCCTGCGAGTCACCAAATAAGTAACTTTTTGGAAGATCAGCGGTTGTTTACCAATTCCCACAGTAAACAAATTGGCACACCTGGTGGGACCTTGTGTTGATTTTGAAGTTTAACCTTTTTATACAGAATATCATCTTTTTCGAGAAGTATTGCATGCTATTGAGAAGTGGTAGAATATACACTAACAATACCAATACTGCCAGAAGAAGAGAAGAGATGGCGAATCCGCCAAACAATAACGAAATCCCACAAACGAATGTGGGAACAACGGTTATCCCAACCGTAAGTGAAGCGATAACCGCTGGTTCAACACCAGCAGTAACGGTCACACAAACGGGGCTATTACCTCCGTTCACTGGCCCCAGAGCGCCTTTGGGAACTCCCTCACCAAGGGGAAATCTAGGCACCAGGCCTTATGTTCCCCCAGGATTTATGACAGGCGGTCCAAATCGAGAACCACTCTATGGCATGCCAACGTCTGAATTGGCTAGCCTGACGAACGCTGCGTCCACTTTTTCAGACCCTTTAGTGAGTGCCTCTTCGCCACTCCAAGGTTCTGGAGTTGGTATGGCGAACAGAAATAGGACCCAACTCCTAGGAGGAACGTCCCAAGTAGCGCATGGCCTTACAAATGCCTCGACAGCAGTCTTGAGGCAACAAATGGACGAAAGCAACCATGATATGGTTCAAATGTTGGCACAAACTTTAAGTATAATGCTGAATCCTCTAATACAAAACACCACCCAGTCGAATCAGCAGATGACAGCGCAAATGACGCGTTTGGCTGATTTCTTTGGGGTACCCCAACCTATTCGACAGCCCCAAAGGGCGCAAATAAGGGGAAACCAAGGTATACTCTTAGAGGAAGAAACCACTATTAACCAAGTCCAGCAGCCTATCGAAGAAAACCTTAGGACACGATTAGAGCAACCCGTGGTCGAAGAACCTAGGGTCATAACCCCAGAGGTAAGGATAGTTAACAGAAACCAAAATGCTGACGAAGTAGTTCAGCACATCCAATAATAGAACATGGGTTTGGAAAATAACCTGGCAGCCATGATCGAAAGAATCATGACGCAAAACGGGATGAATATGGGCTTTCGTAGGCCCAACTTCACATCCCCACTGTCAGAATATGTGTTACAAACAGACTTACCTCCTAGATGTAAAGTCCCTAAGTTCACTAAATTCTCAAGGGACACGACAGAATCTACTGTCGAACATATGGCGAGATACTTGATCGAAGCAGGAGATATTTCAAACAACGAAAACCTGAGGATTAAGTACTTCCCAAGTTCTTTAACAAAGAACGCGTTTACTTGGTTTACAACTCTCCCCCCCAATTCGATCCATCATTGGACCCAGTTGGAGAGATTGTTCCATGAGAAATTCTACATGGGACAAACCAAGATAAGCCTGAAAGAATTGGCCAGTGTAAAGAGACGTTTCACTGAACCTATAGACGAATATCTAAATAGGTTTAGGTTGCTCAAAGCAAGATGCTTTACGCAAGTGCCAGAACATGAGTTAGTCGAAATAGTCGCATGCGGCTTAGATTATTCCATTAGGAAGAAATTAGACACTCAATACCTGAGAGACATGGCCCAATTGGCCGATAGAGTTCGACAGGTAGAATGCCTTAAAGCTGAAAAAGCCAAGGCGACAAAAACTCATAAAAGAGAGAGGACAGCGTATGTCGAAATGGATGATGAAGATCCAGAAACCTTCGACGAAACTATAACCGTCGAAGAAAGCGAGGTCGATTTAGCGGAATTGAAACAAGGGCCGCCATACTCTTGCAAACTGTTAGTCCCCTCAAGTGGAAAAAATCCCACTGGTCCGGAAAGGACCAACGATAGGTTCCCCAAAAAGACTTATAGTTTTGATATTACAAAATGTGATGAAATCTTTGACTTATTTGTAAAAGATGGCCAAATGATAGTACCCCCAGGGGTAAAAGTGCCTCCTCTTGATCAAAGAAAGAAAAGAGGCTTTTGTAAATATCATAATTTTCTGGGCCATAAAACGTCTCAATGTTTTCTTTTCAGGAATCTGGTGCAAGATGCTATCGAAGAAGGGAGGTTGAAGTTTGCTGACAAGACCCCCATGACTGTGGACTCCAACCCTTTGCAGGCTGAAGCCCATTATGCTGAACCTTCAGAGGTGAACGTGATCGAGGCATCCAGAAGCCAGGCGAAGAGGCCAGGAATCACAATGGTCGAAGTCACAAAGGACCATGTCAACATGCCAATCTTTGGCAGTTTTTCTGGGAATCTATCTAGAAAAACAATTGAAGCGGTCCAAAAGGCGGTCGAAAGCCCAAAGCTGGAGACAGTTGGAGCCCAAAAATCTGGAACAAAACCCAGTTCTTACTTGGCTGCAGTTCAAGGCCAGACAGAGGACTTGGAGATTCAGATGAAGCAGTTGACTCTTGCCACCAAAGACACCATGAATGTCAACATGGTCGAAGTCTCTGAACCAAAAGCATCAGAGGAGGCCATTAGGCAAGAACAAGCCAACAAAACTGCTTTCCCTCGGGAAAATGAAAATCTGGAAGATTTCCTGCAAAGATGCCAGAAAAAGAAGTCAGAAGTGATGCTGTGTCCTCGATGCAGCTCGATTTTCGACAAAAAAGCTGCTGAACATATTCAAGGTGTAAGAGCAGCAAATAGAAAAAGGGAAAGTGTTGGTACTCGACATGACCCCAGAAGAACCTCCCAAAAGGGTTCAAATCAAGAAAAGAGGCCACTGACTTTCAGGCCTCCAACTAATGTGCCAGTTGATACATGGTACAAAACATCTGGTCGAAAGAGGCCAAGCGAGGAAAGATGGCACTCCTTCGAAGTGCCAAGAGGTTCATCTTTTACACATAAGAAAGAACCTCAGGTTGCTACCCCTAAAGTGACCCAGGTATCAAACAACTACAAAGGGAAGAATCCCATGTCTCGATCTCAATGGAAAAGATACCAGAGGCGGCGAAAAGCTGAGAGGGAAGCTGCTAATGAACCAAAGGCAGAATCAAGTTCAAATGTTCCTCAGAGAAAACAGAGGAAGCCTTTGGAAAGACAACCAGTGACCAATAGGCTAGTCTGGCTTAACCAGGGTGAAGTTGATAACGAAGATGGCTCTGAGTCTGATGACACCTTAGATATCATGGTGAACATAGTCTCAGTTTTGCCAAGAGAGTTCAACCGCCAGGTGGAGGTCGAAACAAGCGATTGGGAAATTGAACAAGAAATGGCCAAGCATAGGCCAGTGTGCTACTTCGTCATGGATAATAGCACTACTGAAGAGCAAAATGGGTTCTTCGAACCTCCTACAGAGGCGATGAAAAATCACCTCAAGCCTTTATTTATAAGTGCTAAACTCGAAGAAACCATAGTAAATAAGATCTTGGTGGACTGTGGGGCAACCATCAACATCATCCCTCACTTTATGCTGAGAAAAATAGGCAAGAGCGATGAGAACATCAAGCCTCACAACATGGTCCTGTCGAATTATGAAGGCGGCATAGGGACCACTATGGGTGTGATCCAACTGGATATCAAGGTGGGATCTATCCTTCGACCAACTATGTTTATGGTCATATCGGCCAAACCTAACTATAATCTTTTGTTGGGCCGAGAATGGATACATGGTGTTGGAGCTGTACCATCATCAATGCACCAGAGGTTGTTACTATGGCGTCCTGATGGAATGGTCGAAAACATAGAAGCGGATCAAAGCTATTACTTGGGCGAAATAAATCACCTAGGGCTGGCAGACTTCGACAAAAACTTGGCTCACATTGGGCCATGCCCAACACCTGACTACGACTTGGCGCCAGCGCCAAATACCTTTTGTTCCTTATATCTGCACCCGGAGCATGGTTTTCAATGGGACAGAGAAGACTTGTCCCACATCGACTTTAGTGGGCTAACTGATATCCAACCAACTGGTTGGGGAAGTGAATTTAGTGACAATGACTGAGTCACAATCTTTGCAGCGAATTTCGGCTTACGTAGCCGAAACAAGGATGATAACGGCTCTCGAAGCCGAAGTAAAATATATGGCCACACAGGCCAATGATCAAGAGTTACCTTCTGCAGGTCCTGGAAAGGATTTCGATCCTGAACCTCCTGATATCATGCCAGAAGGAATGCAGGAACAAAGGCTCGACGCCATCTACGACGATGAGCCTTTGGGATTCGAAAAGGACCCCTTAGCAAACAACATCAAAATGCTAGCGCAGGATCCTTTAGAAGAAATCAACTTGGGCGAAGGGTTAGAGAAAAAGCCAACTTACATTAGCGCAAAAATAGACCCAGAACTCAGGTTGGAAGTAATCCATTTGTTAAAGGAGTTCAAGGACTGTTTTGCATGGGATTACGACGAGATGCCTGGTCTCGACAGAGGATTGGTAGAACTTCAGTTGCCAATCAAACCTGGGAAGAAGCCAGTCAAGCAAAGTCCAAGACGCTTCGCTCCAGAAATATTGTCGAAGATCAAAACGGAAGTCGAAAGACTGCTGAAGTGCAAATTCATACGAGCTACGAGGTATGTCGAATGGATTGCAAACATTGTGCCAATGATTAAGAAAAATGGTACATTGAGGGTGTGCATAGATTTCAGAGATTTGAATGCTGCTACACCCAAAGATGAATATCCTATGCCTGTGGCGGAAATGCTAGTCGATTCTGCCGCTGGCTATGAGTACCTGAGTATGCTCGACGGTTATTCAGGATATAATCAAATATTCATTGCTGAAGAGGATGTGTCGAAAACAGCTTTCCGATGCCCTGGGGCTTTAGGCACCTACGAATGGGTAGTGATGCCTTTTGGCCTAAAGAACGCTGGGGCAACATATCAGCGAGCAATGAACTCTATCTTCCATGATTTTATTAACACTTTTATGCAAGTATATATTGATGACATTGTTGTAAAATCTGTTTCCAGGAAGAACCATATAGAACACCTTCGACAATCATTCGAAAGAATGAGAGAACATGGTCTGAAAATGAACCCTTTGAAGTGTGCATTATGTGTAAAAGCTGGAGATTTCTTGGGCTTCGTCGTCCACAAGAAAGGAATCGAAATCAACCAGAACAAGACGAAGGCAATTCTGGAAGCGAAAGAGCCAGCAAACAAAAAGGAACTGCAATCTCTGTTAGGCAAGATAAATTTCTTGAGGAGATTCATATCTAACCTAAGTGGGAAAGCTCAAGCCTTTTCACCCTTACTTCGATTGAACAAAGAAAGATTCGAATGGGGGCAAGAGCAACAAGAAGCCTTCGACAAAATCAAAGGGTATCTCACAAAGCCACCTATTTTGGTGCCTCCTTGCAGCAACAGGAGTATGAGATTATACATAGCTGCATCCGACAAAACTTTGGGAAGCATGTTAGCCCAAGAAGATGAAAATGGAGTCGAAAGACCCATTTACTATCTTAGTAGAGTCTTGAACGATGCAGAAACTAGATATAGCGAAGTTGAAAAATTATGTCTATGTCTTTATTTCTCTTGTACAAAGCTCAAACAATATATAAAACCAGTTGATGTGTATGTTTCGTCTCATTTTGATGTTTTCAAGTACATGTTGTCGAAACCCATCCTGCACAGCCGAATTGGCAAGTGGGCGCTAGCATTAACTGAATACTCCTTGACCTTTATGCCTCTTAAGGCAGTTAAAGGACAAGTGGTGGCAGACTTTATAGTCGACCACTCAATCCAAGTTGAGAATATAAATTATGTGGAGATAGAGCCTTGGAAAGTCTACTTCGATGGTTCCAGCCATAAAGATGGAACAGGAGTAGGGGTCTTGATTATTTCTCCTGAAAAAATTCCAACAACATTCAAGTACAAGATATCAGGTACTTGTTCGAACAATGAGGCTGAGTATGAAGCTCTAATTACTGGCCTTGAGATATTGTTGGAATTGGGGGCAACTCGAGTCGAAATAATGGGAGACTCAGAGTTAGTCATTAAGCAAGTCACAAAAGAATATAAGTGCATAAGAGAAAATCTTATTATGTACTTTGTGATAGCAAATCGTTTGTTGAAAAAATTCGAAATGGTCAACATTCGACACATACCCAGATTGGAAAATCAAATAGCCAACGATTTGGCACAAATTGCATCTGGGTACAAAATTTCAAAAACAAGATTACAAAGAGCAATCGAAGTCCGGGAGAAAATAAAAGCAACTTGTCTGTCACCAACAGACTTGGAATCGACAAGACTAGGGTATGCTGATCAAAGGAACTTTGAAATTTCGTTCATAGACAATTTGTCAGAGCAAGATTGGAGGAAACCCATTGTGGATTATCTACAAAATCCAGCAACTTCGACAGAACGAAAAATAAAATATAGGGCGTTGAGTTACGTACTCATGGGTAATGAGTTATTTAAAAAGACGCCTGAAGGGGTATTGCTAAAGTGTTTAAGTGAAACTGAAGCATACATAGCCCTTTCGACTACGCACGCTGGAGCATGTGGGGCTCACCAAGTAGGCCATAAGATGAAGTGGTTGTTGTTTCGACAAGGACTATACTGGCCCACCATCTTGAAAGATTGTGTCGAGTTCGCCAAGGGTTGCCAAGAATGTCAAGTCCATACAGGCATCCAGCATGTACCAGCAAGCGAACTTCACTCAATAGTGAAACCTTGGCCCTTTAGAGGATGGGCGTTGGACCTTATTGGAGAGATTCGACCAGAATCATCAAAGAGCCAGAAGTATATATTGGTAGGCATTGATTATTTCACTAAGTGGATCGAAGCTATTCCTTTAGTCAATGTAGACCAAGAAAATGTCATTGAATTTATTCAAAAGAACATTATCTTTAGATTTGGAATCCCTGAAACTATAACGACTGATCAAGGATCAGTTTTCACCGGTCGAAAGATGCAGGAATTCGCTCAAGAAACAGGCTTTAGACTCCTAACGTCAACACCTTATTATGCACAGGCAAACGGTCAAGTCGAAGCAGCAAATAAAATAGTGATTGGCTTGATAAAAAATCATGTATGGAAGAAGCCAAAAAATTGGCATAAGACGTTAGACCAGATCTTGTGGGCCTGTCGAACGTCCCCAAAAGAAGCCATAGGTACGACACCATATCGGCTAACTTTTGGTCATGACACAGTGTTGCCAGCGGAAATTTGTCTTCAATCTGCAAGGGTTCAGAGACACCATGATATCCCCTCTGAAGTTTATTGGGATATGATGTTAGACGAACTAGTAGATTTAGACGAAGAAAGACTGCGCGCTCTCGACCTACTAAGGATTCAGAAGAAAAGAGTAGAAGAATCTTACAATAAAAAAGTGAAACCTAAGGCATTCTCGCCTGGAGAATTAGTTTGGAAGGTGATTCTCCCCATGGATCGAAGGGATCGAAGCATGGGAAAATGGTCACCCAAATGGGAAGGACCATTCAGAATTATCCAAACTTTTTCTGGTGGAGCTTATGAAGTCGAAGAGTTAGGTGAAGATAAAAGGATCTTGAGAGTAAACGGAAAATATTTGAAAAAGTATAAACCCATGCTCCAAGAGATCAAAATAAATAGCAAGTAATGACTAAATTAACCATAAATAGCCAAGATGGAAAATTTTATAAGAATTAGCCAAAATGGCTACATTGTCAAATACATATTACAATACATGGTTAAATAGCTGAGTAATTTAGAAGGGGATAGAATCTCTGAGTCGAAGGTACTTGGCCTGCTGCAACTCCAGTCTTTTGTTGCACAAGGCATTCGCCTGGGCAAGCTTGGCAATTTGGTCATCGAAGGCTTGGGCTTTCTCAGCAAACTCTAGGCCTCGTGTAACTTCAGCTTGGCTCTCTGTGTCTGAAACAGTCGAGAGAAGCTCCTCCTTGCGCTTAGTATTAACATTCATCTTGGCCTCCAGCTCTTCGATTTGCACCTTTATGGAGGCATTGTCTCGATCTATGGCGTCAATTTCTTCTTCCTTGGATGCCTTTTGCTTCGATAACTCTGCAATTCGAGAAGTCGTCTCAGCTACTGCAGTCCAGGCAGAAGAACTTTTGCCATGTAACGCTTCGAGCTGGCTGTTGAAGCCCCTCTGACGTCGATAGTCTGCTGAGACTTGATCAACAATGGAGTATAACTCCATGATAAAGCTCGAAACCTCTAGAGTCACAGCAAGCAAGTCGACTGCATTCAAAACAGCTCCCAAACACGATGGAGCAGTAGGGTCCCCCTCCAAAGCCTTCATCAAATCTTTCTTGAAGAACTGAGCCTTGACCTTCATCAAAGCCTCATCGAGAGGAGAAGTCGAAGTGGACTTCCCCGATTGAGTGGAAGCATCATGACTAAGGTCAGATGAACTTCCCCTACTCTCGATAATGGCATTCAAGTAGCCAATGGGATCAGTTTGTTTCAAGAGTGCTAAGTCTTCTTTGGACTTAGGCTTTGTCGAGGTGGTAACCCTTACAACAGCGTTGGCTTGAGGTTGAAGTTGTTGAGTAGCGTTTGCATCGACATGTCTCTCTTCGACCTGAAGTTCAGCAGTGCCAGCATCAACATGATCCCCTTCGTCATGTTGTTCCTCTGACAGATCGACCACTTGAATTTCTTTTGGTTGTTGTTCCTCGGTTTCGGCATTGGCTTCATCGTTTGCCAATTTTTCCTCTTGTGGCCTACTGTGTTCAGCAGAGTCTAGTGTCTCTGAAGTCTTTGGTGCTGAACTTTCGGTGGTCTCCTGAAAATAGAAGAGGAAGAATCTTCTGATTTAAAAAGAGACACAATCAAACGTGAGTATCGACACCTGAGTTAAAAATGGTCAGAGAAACTACCTGCAGAGGAACTTCAGCCCCAGGGCTGGAATTATCTCTTTCGACGGGTTTATTGAGCAAAACATTTAGCTCCTCCTCCGTTGGCTCTTCGATAATCACTGGAGGTGGCCTGGGTTTTCTCCCAGCAACCTTTATTCTGATCGTGGGTCGAGACTCAGGAGAAGGAGCATCTTTCTTCAGTTTTCTCCGTTTAAGAGGAGCGGGGGGAGATTCGTCCTCTTCGTCACTCCCAGATTCGACCGTCAGTGCATGTCGTTTCTTGGGTGAAGGTGCCTGAAAACCAATTGGAGTTCGATTTAGAACGCTACATCGAAAATCAGAATGTTAAAACCAGAAGGAAATAATAAAAGTTTGGTTACCGGTGCTGAAGATTTTATCGAAGGACCTTCCCCCTGATGGCTTGTTATAGTTTTCACCGGTGCTGGAGGTTTTGTCAAGGGACCTCCTCCCTGTTGGCCTTCTGTGGCTTTCTTTGCTGCAGGCTTTCGAACAACTGAAAGAAGACAAGTTATAATTAACAAGTTACCAGTCAAAATGGAAAGACAAAATAATTTGAAGGGTGAACGTACATTTCTTTATTTTGTCAAGGACTAGAACGAAATACTTCTGAAGTTCGTCCACAAAATCTTTCTCGTCGAAGAACTCTTCAGCATAGTAACTCTTCCACCAGTCTTCGAAGGATGGTGAACAGAGGAAGTTAAGGTGATAGTCGAACAGTGAAAGTACTGTTCGACCAGCATACCTGCCAATATGCTTGGTGGCAGCATCTTCAGTATAGTCATTGCAAAAATATAACATTGATTTCTCCCTAGGAAAAATAGGAGAAGGAAGTGATTGAATGATACCAAACTGTCGAGAAACCAAGTTTGGTTGGTAAGCGATCAAGCTCAGGTGATTCTTGGAGCTCTTAAAGCGCAGGGGCATTATTCTGGGTGTGAGAAATGCTTCCCACATTATTGTGTGTTCTTCGACATGAGGGTCACCTGACGACTTAGGATGGGGCCTGGTGAACCATTCTGGACCAACCTTTCGTCGAGCGAAAGGAGCCATGGTCGAAGTGAATTCTTTTCTTCTTGCAAACATCAAGACGAAGTTTGCAAACGTCTGTTGAAGTTCCAGCCCATCTTCAGTCGGGGTCAGTAAAGCCAATCTGGTGCCTTCGATGCGCCTATTTGCTATCTCAGGAGCTTGCTTATTTATTTGAGTTTTCTGAGGTAAGAAAGACTCAAAAGTGGCATTGAGCCACAGTTGAAGTAGCCAAAAGGGTCCTGCAAGCAACAGACTGGCTCTATTTTCGATGACCTTTAACAGAGTCGCTCCACTGCTGATCGACTCGTACAGATTCGCCAAGATTAATTCGGCCAAACAAATGTTTTGGCCATGGTGAAGCTGGGTGGCGAGGGTGACCATCTTCTTTGTCACCTGTAGAGACTTTGTACAGAACACAAAGCGTGACAGCCAAAGGGCTAGAAACACAATGTGCTCCACATCCGTCACATTGGCTGTCGACCTATCATGGTAATGGTTGATATAGGTGGTATAGGTGGGTTTCGTAGCTGAGAATCCAATCTGATCCTCCGACATTTCCTCTGGGTCGAAATAATCCCCAGTGGGTCGAAGGCCGGTGATGGCAGCCACGTCGAAAAGCGTGGGTGTTAGCATTCCACAAGGAAGGTGGAAAGTGAAATGAGTGTAATCCCAGAAAAGCAAAGAGGCTATCAGCATCTCAGAGGAGTAGTTAAGACCCGTCTTCGATAGCATGACTAGGTCGTATATCCCCAGGTTCTTCCAGATCGAAGCCTGGCTTTTTTCCATCTTCTCTAGCCAAGCGCTGTAGTCAGGTGTGAGGCTAGGGCTAGACCTAAAAGCCCTAACACCCCTATTGAAGAAGCGGAGATCTATCTTCTCCTTAGCGGGATCTTCGTTGTCATCTGTAGCTTTTTTAGAGCACCCAACAGGGTTGAGCACCTCAAGCACTGGAAAGAAGTTCTTGATCTTCGTAGATTCATCAATGCATGTGGATAACGGGCCAGACATGGCGAAAATTTGGTTGGAGTATCCAACCGGAATCATTAGTTGATGTGAATAAGTTTCACGCTCAGCAGTTTCCAGGGGTTCAGGAACCCTTCGCTGGCCTGTAGGGGTAACTGTTGGAACAGTTGAGAAGATTTTGGGTTTAGCATTTCTGGAAGGGATGTTAGAACTAGGAGCGTCAGAGGAACCTGAAGCCATTTTTGAGTTAAGGTTGAAGGTGAGTGAAGAACAAAGTGTTTGCAAGTTTGCAGAGATTTTGTGTTCAGCAATGAGGTTTTGAATGCAAAATAGCGTGAAAAAGTCCCACAATGGGCACCTAGCGCTATTTATAGTAGTTGGGAAATCACAAAATTCGAGGCCATTTAATGTTGCAGAAGATAGTGGGACACGTGGCGTTCCTTCGCTGACATAGCCGTTCTGCAGAAACAAAAAGGTGCAGCGTGCGCCCTCGTTTTTGGGAAATTGTCATGATGACAATTTCTGAAAGGACATTGGGCACGCTAAACGCCTTACTGAGGTGACGTCTTAGGTACAGATGGAATGATGGCTTTTTCTTGGGATTGTCAGATGGTTGGTAGAAGACAAAAAGCGCACAGTTTAATTTGTGGCTAAGAATGAAAGACAGGTGTCGAGTGGAATCTCAAAGAATGCCTTTTTCTTTTCAGCGTTGAAATAAGGCATTCTTGGGGGGCAATTTGTTGGCTCCTAAAACTCGACACCCTTGTTTTTATTAATATAAACCATTAATCATGAGGGACGGTTTCGACCAGCTGATTCTGTCGAAATGCCCATCAGAAGATGGCAAGGTACTTAGAGAATTTCTTCTAAGTAAGAATCCTGTTGCCTTCGACGTCGAAGGTGCTTCTCGACAGAGGTATTAGACGCTCAGAGTGGGACAGTTTGAGATTCAAATGTTTGGAGGGAAAACGGTTCCCAGCGGTTACCAAGTGCAACGTGCCAAGATCTGGAGCGTCGAATGCTGTGAGCGTGCCAAGTGGAGTCATCTCGAAGCAGCGTAACTGCCCGACGGTTACTTGAGATGTGTTTAGTATAAATATTAGTAGTTCACGTAGTTTTTCGCGTGTGTTCACAATTATATACAAGTCACTCATATAGATTCAAGTACCCAGTGTGAGCGAAAGAATTGTTGAGAATGTATGTGTGAAACACCATTTTAATTAATCAAAGTCATTTATTTTCCAGAACTTTATTGCTCTTCATTTACTTTTCCAGTCGAAGCCTTCATTTCAAGCCTTCCTTTATTCTATCAAGTTTTCTTCTTCATGCAATTTACATAAAGCTTCTTTATTTTTTTGTCATTTAACCATTATCAAACTTAGTCAAAACCCAAAATTAACCATGTCTTAGGATCAATCTGATCGATCCTGCGAGTCACCAAATAAGTAACCTTTTGGAAGATCAGCGGTTGTTTACCAATTCCCACGGTAAACACAAGACCACAAGTAAGAAATCCAAGATGGACGTAGCAAGTCTTATGATAAGGATAAGATGTGCTTTAGTGATCAACAAAGTTCTACATATATAGATTAAGGAAAACTTGTTTAGAATTAAGATGATAGAAGAGGAACGTGGTTTGATAGGTGATTCAGGAAAGAAGAACATTATAGTCGTCTCAGGATCTAAGAGTGTTGATTCAGAGTCAGAGATGAGTCCCGGAGGATCAAAAGAAGAAGCCAAAGAAGAAGATTTTGAGGATGATAATAACAATGGATATATCCAAGAAAGCAACATGTGTTGAAAATATTAAACTTGATTTGGGCCTAAATTTATTAATTGGTTTTTGGGCTTAGTTATTTTGGGCTTAAGTAGTTTTCTGGAGAATTCTTGTAATATATGGAATCTCTAGATATTTCTTATAATTGTAATATTTTCTAGAATGGTCTTTGGATCTCTAGAGTTGAGAACTCTCTAGAATTAGTGTGTCTAGAGTTCTCCTTAGAGTATTATAAATAGAGATGTAATCCCACACATTTGTATCAAGCAAAAATACAAAGTTCTTCTCCTCCATAAAGAATTATCCTACTTATCAAATTTATATTCAAACCTTTAATATTCCCACACACTTCTCCTTAACATAAAAGGTCTTATTTCTAACAAAGTGGTATCAGAGCTTCAAGATCCACAAAATGGCGAATGGTGGTTTTCCTTTTCAATTGCCAATGCTCACAAAGAACAACTATGATAATTGGAGTATCAAGATGAAGGCGCTACTAGGAGCTCAAGATGTGTGGGATATTGTTGAGAATGGCTTCAAGGATCAAGATGAATCCTCGCTAAGCCAAGGTGTAAGAGAGACATTGAAAGAGTCAAGAAAGAGAGACAAGAAAGCTCTCTTTCTCATTTATCAATCGGTGGATGAAGATACATTTGAGAATATATCCAACACAACAACGGCCAAAGAAGCATGGGACAAGCTTCAAACTTGCAACAAAGGAGTTGAGCAAGTAAAAAAGATTCATCTTCAAACTCTTAGAGGTGACTTTAAACGTTTATTTATGGAGGAGTCCGAGTCAATTTCAGATTATTTTTCTCGAGTATTGGTTGTAGTCAATCAACTTAATAAAAATGGTGAAGATGTTGATGATGTGAAAGTCATGGAGAAAATACTTCGCACTTTAAATCTAAGTTTTGACTTCATTGTTACCAACAATGAAGAAAATAAGGATCTAAAGACCATGACTATTGAGCAACTCATGGGTTCCTTACAAGCATACAAAGAAAAACAAAAGAGAAAAATTAAACAAAAGGAGGCTATGGAGAAATTACTACAACTCAACATAAAGGAAGCAAACTATGCGAATTACAAGGGCCAAAGAGGACGAGGTCGTGGCTAATATCATGGACGTGGACGAGGACATGGAGGAGAAGGAAGAGGCGGTTGCAATAACTACTCCAACAACTTCAACAATGGAGAAAGAAGTTGGAATCCACAAGCAACAAGAGGTCGTGGAGGAGGAACCTCATGAAAGTCCTTGTGATTTATGCTTTTCAATATGAGTTTTTTCTTGATGAATGCATAATTTAATTTGTTGTTAGCAAGATTGTTGGGTGAGAGTCAAGCCCCTAATGTTTTTATTTTTCATCTATCGATAAAGTTTATGTTAGGTGTGATTCATTTTTTAATAGCATATAGTCTTAGAATTTTTGACATGCAGTTTGTATTTAGGGTTTGTTTCATTTTCATGTTGTCATCGTAGTAAAGTGGTAAATATTGCTTTGTTTGTGCTTTTTCTTTTGAACCATATATTTGTTTTCGTTTTTCCAAACTTGTTGATTCATGATTTCTCGAAGATTGCTTTTGTTTCTTTAGTTTTAAGACTCTTGTTTGAGGATAAACAAAATTTCAAGTTGGGTAGAATTTGATAAGTGCCAAACGTGTCTATTATTCCATACCAAAACTTGGCACTTTTCAGCCTCGTTTTGTGTTTTTGATCATTGAATTCCTTGAGTTTTAATAAAATACCACCATTTGTGTATTTTATCGTGGTATCATTGCTGTATTTGTTTTTGGGCAAATTTTATAACAATTCATCAAAGAATAGGATTCAAAACAAAAAAAACCCTTATAATATTAGTGATATTCGCTTTAACCCTTGTAAAATATTTGTTTTTGATCATTGAACTCCTTGAGTTTTAATAAAATACCACCATTTGTGTATTTTATTGTGGTATCGTTGATGTATTTGTTTTTGTGCAAATTTTATAACAATTCATCAAAAAATAGGATTCAAAACAAAAAAACCCCTTATAATATTAGTGATATTCGCTTTAACCCCTTGTAAAATATTTAGTGAGGCCCCGGACTTGTTTAATTATTTTTATGTTTTTCTTTCTTAAATTTTTTTTTATGAATATCTAATTATAAATTATTTATTGAAATTATATTTTAGGGGTTTATGCCCATTATATTTCCAGAAAGCCCAATACTACAGGATTTAATAACGGTTGTATAAAAGAACTTTATAACACTTTTACTTAGGTAAAAACTTTCGATGTGGGACTTATCCTAAATCTGGGACTCATGCAACTTTGATAACAACTGAATACACATCTTCACAACTCGGATCCAACAATAAGTTTCATTGATCCGTTACTTTGTGTCTTATGCCTCACCACCATACCATTGATATGAAGCTGCAACACTCCTCTCCGCCTTGTTTCGACAACAATTCATCAACAACCATATCAAGCACAAAGTTATAACAAAGAAAAGACGTAATCGAAATACAAAGTTTAAACACCCGATAAACAGTGGATAAAAACACAACAGAAATCACGATTTGAATTGTTTACCAATTGTGTTGTCACTGACTGCGTCGGCATGTAGTTGTTGACGAATTTGAATCATGGTTCAGAGTGTGTTTTTTTACTTTGTAACATGGAGAAGCAACAACATGACTACTGTTGCATTTTCAAGAAGATGGAGGTGTTGTTGTTGTGTAGTGAGAAGTTAGAGAGAACTTATGAAGATAATACTGCAGTGGCAAGGTGATACGATGATGAAGACAATTAGATTAAATGTTAGTTAAAGCTTAGAAGTTGAATGAATCCAAGCTTAAATCGTGAGCAAAACACTTTCCTTATAGTATTTCAAGCACTCCCGATTTGTATTGGAGTATTGATGCAGGAATACCCAGGATAATTCAGCCTTATCGGATTTGCACAAGACATATGAAAATCCGAATGTAGCAAAGAGCGTTATGGAATATATTTCAGAGGATAAGCGTTTTCCCTTATTTTTTATGTTTTTGTAATTGGGAATCCAAAATTACTTATTTATCAGAAACATTGATATTGTTTCACAAAGTGGCCACCCTTGGTGAAACAATATATTCTACCAAAAGATGCAATATTTGGCCCATTGTAACTTATTCAAAAGTTGCATGCTTTCAAATGGTAACACTCCATGAAATGTTATGTCTTTCGAATTCGAATTTCAAAATGTAAGCAACGACCAAAAACAAGAGCAACGATAATAAGCCGGTCGAAGGCCGGGTCGCCCGCCAGAGGCGGTTGGTGCGCCACCGGTGCCGCCTCATTATCGCTGCGAATAGCCCGATTGCTCTGATGCGTCATGCCTAAGTGCTCAAGTGCTGTCTACAAGCCTCCACTAGTGCCTCTACGCCCACGGCCTCGGACCCGGAGCCGGAGCCGGTGTCACCGGTGACGGCACCGGTGAGGGGTTGTAGGATTGGGACAAGTGGCATAATGCTTGGGACCACCACACTTGTCAATGTGGCACTTTATCCTCTTTTATCCTTTTGTAGAGTTAATGCTTTTAACTCATTTATAAAGACATTCAAAGTGAGTGAATCTTCCTATGTGAGACTATTTCTCATACATTTATGAGCATTTACTCACTTCCATTATCTTATCATTTTGGAACACTCATTTGTAATTAATTTTCAATAAATTACAACAATCCCCACTTGTTCTAATAATGACAAGATCAATTACAGAAAAAGAGAGAAAAGAATGTTAACACAGTTAAGTATCTTTTGATTTGTACTTAACCTTAGTAAAAATAATGCAAAGTATAATCGGAACGTTAGGTAGCTATGCTTTGAACCATTATCCCTTTGTGATTATACTGGTGTTACCTTACACACGTTCTTTAAGGGTTCTTCGCCTACATCTCTCGCCTAGCACTATTTATGGTCATGTGCTTTTCGTGTGTTCATGAATTTTCATGAGAGAAACTCCAACTCTCACTTTAAGATGGCACCATCTCAAAATTCATATAGGTGAAGTTCAGTTTGTGTCTATTTCTTAAGATACATATCCTCGATATAGAACTTCATTAAGAGTTTTGAAAAAACTCAACCCTCAATTATATATTTAGTCAACATTACCATGAAATGTTGCACAACCATCCAAATCAATGATTTGTTGTTACCCAATGAATCTTAGGTTAAGATTTATTAACTTTAGATTGGGTTGCTATCATTGTCGGAACCATTATTCAAGGAGTTTCAACCCCATACCTTTTGAGGTTGTCTTTACTAAGTCTCTGGCCAGTGGCTTAGTAAATGGATCAGTTAAATTGTAGCTTGTTTGAATATATGTCAGTGAAATAATCCCATCCTTAATCAATTTTCTCAGGAGAGAGTGTCTAAGACCTATGTGTCTAGACTTTCCATTGTATACTTCACTGAATGCTCTAGCTAGGGTGGTTGACTATCGTAATGTATCAACACTTTTGAAACATTTTATTTGGCTAAAGGTACCTCCAACAGAAGGTCTCTAAACCATTCTGCTTCTTGTCCAGCAGATGCAAGAGCCACAAACTCTGATTCCATGGTTGAGAGGGTTATGCATGTTTGTTTCTTGCTCTTCCAAGAAATTGCACCTCCGACCAATGTAAATATCCACCCCGTTGTAGATTTGTAATCTCCAACATTTGATATCCAACTTGCATTGGTATATCCTTCTAGTATGCCTGGGAACCTACCATAATGAAGTCCAAGATTCTTAGTCTTTAAAAGATAACCGAAAATCCTAGTTATGGTCTTCCAATGTTCATCATTTGGATTACTAGTAAATCTACTCATCTTACTAACTGCAAATGATATGTCAGGTCTCGTGCATTGCATTAAGTACATTAGACATCCAATTGCACTTGCATATTCCAATTGGGCCACAACTCTTCCATTGTTCTTTTGAAGTTTAACACTAGGATCGAAAGGTGTGTTTACTTCCTTAAAGTTGAGGCGTTTGAACTTATCCAACATCTTCTCAATATAGTGTGTTTGATTAAGTTCATAACCCCCAATATTTATTCTTACTTTAATCCCTAATATAGTGTCAACTAACCCAAGATCTTTCATCTTGAATGTGGAAGTTAGAAATCTTTTCGTTTCTAAAATTCCATGCATTTCGTTGCTAATGATTAACATATCGTCAACATATAGACACAAGTATATTACAATGTTTCCACGTACCTTTGTGTACAAGCATTTGTCACAAGAATTTAGAATAAACCCATTTGAAAGTATGACTGAGTCAAACTTTTGATGCCATTGTTTTGGTGCCTGTTTTAAATCATATAAGGATTTAACAAGTTTTCAAATCTTTTGTTCATTTCCAGGAAGAACATAGCCTTCTGGTTGTTCCATGTAGATTTCCTTACCGAGATCTCCATTTAGGAATGCTGTTTTAACATCCATTTGATGAAAAATAAGGTTATTCAAGGAATCCAGTGCAAACAAGACTCTAATAGTCGTAGTTCTTGCTATTGGTGCATATGTGTCAAAATAATCGACACTTTCCTTTTGTCTAAATCCTTTTGCTACTAATATAGCCTTATAAGTGTTTAATGTTCCATTACTATTGGACTTCTTTCTAAACACTCATTTGTATCCTATGGGTCTAGATCCTTTAGGAAGATCGACAAGTTCCCAAGTGTGATTCGACATAATTGAATCCATTTCATCTTGGATAACATCCTTCCAAAAAAACAACGTCCCTTGAAGCCACCGCTTCTTTATAGGTCTTAGGATCATCCTCCACTTGAAGAATAATAGGAATCTTATGAATATCATTCTTGTAATTTCCTTCAACTAGATATAAGGAAATAAGTTAAGAATCGATTTCATCCGGTCCTAAATCCTTTGTTTTTCGGGTCCTTTTGCTTTTCCTAGGCTCGGGTTGTGTTTCAACGATCCACAGAGAATCTTTCTCATGAGATTCTATATTTGTGGGATTCTTGGCTTCCTTATCCTTTGTGATGAGGTTTTAGAAGAATTCCACATCTCAGGATTCAACTATTACATTTGACTCCAAATTTAAAAGTCTATATGCTTTACTGTTGGATGCATATCTTATGAAAGCACATTTGATCCCTCGAGGACCTAGTTTAGTCCTTTTTGGATCCATATTCTTGTAATATGCTACACACCCCACACTTTGAAATACCAATATTTGGTGATCTTCCTTTCCATATCTCATATGGAGAAATTCCGGTTGTTTTCAAAGGGATTCTATTCATTATGTGACATGCGGATAGTAATGCTTCACCCCACAAGTTAAATGGCAATTCAGAATGCATCAACATAGCATATATCATCTCTTGATATGTTCGATTCTTTCTTTAGGCTAGGCCATTTTGTTGTGGTGTACGAGGCGCGTAACATTCATGTATGATGCCATATTCTTCACAATATACATCAAATTCCGCGGAAAAATACTCACCGCCTCTATCTCTTCTGAGTACTTTTATCTTTTGATTTAATTGATTTTCCACTTCCGCTCTATAGACTTTAAAGGCATTAAAAGCATCATATTTATGTTTAAAAGGTATACATGTGTGAATCTAGAACAATCACCGATAAACGTTATAAAATAACGATTTCCCCCACGGGTTAACATACTATTAAATTCACACAAAATCAAAATGCACAAGATCTAGTAAGTTTGATTTTCTTTCAACACTTTTGAAAGGTTTCTTGATCATTTTCGACTTAACACATATTTTGCATTTTTTGAAATCATGAATGTTACATGAGATTAATCCGAATTTGATTAGTCTATTCATAGTACTAATACCAATATGTGCTAATCTAGAGTGCCATAAAGTAATTGACTCAATGTCGTACCACCATCCTCGGACTTTTCCTTTGATTGCCATAATTTCGCTTACCGTCGCGATTGCACTTTATGGAATGTCTATTTTCACGACTTTTATTTTATTCACGAGAACATGTAACTCGTGTACTTGTGCAAGAATAGGTTTGGAATCCTTCATTTTGAAATCAAAGTATTTAGATATTAAGAACTTTTTCGTACCTTCTTCAGCCTTGAATTTAAATTCAAGTGCTTTCCATATTTTCTTTGCAGATGGAGTGTCGGTATACAGATCATACAAACGATGAGGTCCTGATTCATCACTTCGATGCTTGATACGGCATCGTCGATGGCCATGATTTGAGATACTATAAAATTGATTTAGAACAAGTGGCACTTTATACTCTTTTGTCCTTTTGTAGAGTTAATGCTTTTAACTCATTTATAAAGACATTCAAAGTGAGTGAATATTTCTATGTGGGACTATTTCTCATATATTTATGAACATTTATTCACTTCCATTATCTTGTCATTTTAGAACACTCATTTGTAATTATTTTTCAATAAATTACAATAATAAATGCATGCATGATCAAAATGGGACACTGCATGGAAATTAATCCAGGTTTGGCTCTCAACAGCCCCAAGTTGCAATTATCCTCAAGTGAACTTCATATTGGTGGTCTAAGCATCTCTAATATAAAAAGCTAAACAGAAAATAGTGGTTAGATAGTTGAATGAGCTTACCATGATGACGATTGCTTCCGACAAACAATGAATGCTATGTTGAATATCCACCATGCATGTTGCTGCTGAAACGAGATGAAACCAAAGGTGTGTTAACAGTAAACTTAGAGTTATAGTTTAGAATAATTTCACTAATCTTATAACTTTTATCCAATGTTTAGTTCCATGTGCAAATGTTTTTTATCCAACTCAGTGCATGTGCCTCAGTTGCAACATTAGAACGTGGTATGGAATTGATGCCAATAAGGAACATATATTCGTGGAATTCAATGATTTCAGGCTATGCACGCTATGAGTATTTTTGTTGGCAGCCTACTAGAGAATATGGAAGGTTCAGATCTTACTTTTGATGTGGCTGGGGAGAAGTTTCCTGGTCATAAGATCGTGTTGACCACTAGATCTAACTTTCAAGAGTATTTTTGTTGGTTCAGCAAGAGACAATAAAAAAGAGAGAAAGCACTATGGCAAGAGAAAGATGAACGTGTGGTGGTGGTGTTTCGTGGTGAGTTGCAGTTCCAAAGCAAAAGCAGAAGTAACAGTAGTCCTACATTGAAATTTCAACTACAAATGCAAGTGTATATAAATACCTGTTACACAAAATGTTACAATTAATTAAACATAAGCCCAAACAATGATTTAATAATTAAATTATATAAATAAATTTGCATAATAAAGTAAATACATTTTAAAAAAAATTATTAAAAGTATTAATAAAAATAAAAAACATATACGTGGGTTAAAAAATAAAAAATATAACATGAACTGTCATGTCAGTAGTTGGAGGTTATAAAAAAAAAAGGTAAAGATTAAAAATATATATCTCACTAAATTTACAAGCAATATTTAGTCCTTGTAAAATAAGGCATAGGATAAGCTTTCTTACACCTCTATGGCCGTATATAAATTAGAGTTATGATTTTCGATTTATGGTGAAAATACGAATTATTTTTTCCAATGTTGTCAATTTCATCAGGCGAGCTCAGGACAATTTAAGCACTCTGAGGTTGTCAGGTGAGCTCAAAGTGAATCTGTCTGTATTTGTGCTGTATTTTGTGAATAAAGTGAGATTTCATCGGGCGAATATTTTGGGTGTCAGACAAATTTGTTTGTACAGAAACTTGTATTTAAAATTTTAGAATTGATTTTTAGGATATGTATTGTACCCCAAAATTTCCCCTCCCATTTTCTTCAAGACATTCTCATGAGGTCCCCATTTGCTCAAAACTACTCAAGAGTTAACTGGTCAAAATTCTCCTCTTAAGAAATGAGTCCACAACTAGGGTTTGGTGTTTCTCAAGGATGTTTGGGTTTCAAGGGTCTCAAATGGTTTTGATGGTTCTTCATATGTTTCCAAAGATACAAGTGATTGATGGTTGAAGAATTGAATCAATTGATAACAAGTCAACAGTCACCAAAAAGTCAAACTTTGACTTTTTGGTCAACATTGAAATTCAAAAAATCAAGAATCATCAAAACATTCAAAATTATCAAGCTTGATCATCAAGAATCAACAAAGTCAAGAAAATCAAGAAAAGGTTAACAAAAGTCAAAGTTAGAAAATTTTCCAACACTTAGGAATTTTTAAAGTGTTTTGTTCTTAACAAAGTCACTGTTTCGTGGCTATTTTTCACTAAGATACAAGATGATTTAAGGAAAACTTTCAACATGAAAGTTGTAGGAATTGATGAGTTATACAACTTTGTCCTTGAGGGTTGATATCCAAAAAATGCTTGTATTGAGAGATATGAATCCATGAAGTTGTGATGTTTTTATCTAACACTTAGAAAAAATTTCAACAAGTTTTGGTCAGTTTTTCATCTCAACTTCTTGACCAACTTTCACCCATCTCCTTATTGATTTAGCCAAAGTGGTCAACATGAAAGTTATAGACAATATTTCAAGCTTTCCAAAATGTCCAAGAGCACAAATTTACCATGCTTGAGCTAGGAGATGTGAAGAGATGAAGTTGGGCATCCATACTTGAATTATAGGTCATTTCTATGATAACTATGAGACAAAATCTTAATGCCATGCAGCATAATCTCACTTTGCAGACCTCTAAACCTTCGAATCTATCCATAATCAGAAGATTACATATACTTTTGAGCCATGACCCAAGAGATTATAGTTTTATCTAATCTATTTTTCCATTTAAAAGAGAAAGGTTAGACTTCCATTTTGATAAAGCATGCTTTTGCAAAATGTCAATGCATTGAGCTTTGTAATGGTTATATTTAATCACAAACAAGCACAAAAGCATGGAGAAAACCCTCTGCATCCAACAACTTCATAACATGCTTGTACTTGAAGCATTGAAAGTATGGAATTTCATCCAACTTGGTTTTTCACTTTCAACCAAACTATAACATGCTATCTTGCAAATATGATTACTTCAACCTCCCAAATCTCTTGCCTATAAATATTGAGCTCACTTGCAAGCCAAAGAGAAAAAAAAGAGGAAGAAACAAGCCCTCAAAACCCCTTTACTCTCAAAAAACCAGAATTGTCCATAAAACCTCCATTTTTGAGCTGTGAAGTCCAAATCTTCGAATCTCTTAAACCTTGCAAGTTTTGTCCAAGCAAATCATCCAAATACTTTACATACATCATATAGAAGTTGTCCAAACATAAGAACAACTTTTGTAACATCATTATCACCATCTTCCAAATTCAAAAACCGTGCCTTGCAAGTTGACTTGGTTAGGGAGATTCAAACACTTTCAGCATAAAGTAAGGATTGGAACAACTTCAGGGAGGTCCAAAGAAGCTTAATCAATCATCACATTACAACTGGAAGCATCCATATGTGTTAAGAGTTTTCACTTCAAGAGGTAAGTTTTCTCAAACCGTGATATCCTTATTCATACATCATTTGCTTTCGATTTCAAAAGAATAAAACAAGACAAATCATAGAGAAAAGTGCAAATATTCAGAATTCCAAAAAAAATGCTTCAGGAGCCCTGACACGGTGTTGGCTCCTAAATTCGACACCCTTGTTTTATTAATATCAGCTATTAAAGCTGATGGATGTTTTCGACCAGCTGGGTCTGTCGAAATGCCCATCGAAAGATGGCAATGTACTTAGAGGATTTCTTCCAAGGGAGAAGTTAGTTGCCTTCGACGTCGAAGGTGTTTCTCGTCGAAGATGCTTCTCGACGAAGGTGTTCGATTGTTCAGAGTGGAACGGTTTGAAATTCGAGTGTTTGGAGGGAAAACGGTTTCCAGCGGTTACCAAGTGCAACGTGCAAAGATCTGGAGCGTCGAACGCTGAGAACGTGCCAAGTGGAGTCATCTCGAAGCAGTGTAACTGCCCGACGGTTACTTGGGATGTTTTAGTATAAATAGTAGTAGTTCACGCAGTTTTTCGCGTGTGTTCACAATTATATACAAAGTCACTCATATAGATTCGAGTACCCAGCGTGTGAGAAAGAATTGTTGAGAATGTATGTGTGAAACACCACTTTTATTAATCAAAGTCATTTATTTTCCAGAAACTTTACTTGCTCTCTTCTTTACTTTTCCTGTCGAATCCCTTTATTTCAAGCCTTCATTTATTTTATCAAGTCCACTTCTTCATGCAATTTACTTAAAGCCTCTTTATTTTCCTGTCATTTAACCATTATCCAACTTAATCAAAACCCCAAAATCAACCATGTCTTAGGATCAATCTGATCGATCCTGCGAGTAACCAAATAAGTAACCATTTGGAAGATCAGCGGTTGTTTACCAATAACCACGGTAAACAAATTGGCACACCCGGTGGGACTGTGTGTTGATTTTTGAAGTTTAATCCTTTTTAAACATAATCTCATCTTTTTCGAGGAGTGTTGCATGTTATTGAGAAGTGGTAGAATATACACTAATGATACCAATACTGCCAGAAGAAGAGAAGAGATGGCGAATCCGCCAAACAATAACGAAATCCCACAAACGAATGTGGGAGCAACGGTTATCCCGACCGTAAGTGAAGCGATAACCGCTGGTTCAACACCAGCAGTGACGGTCACAACAACGGGGCCATTACCTCCGTTCACAGGCCCCAGAGTGCCTTTGGGAACCCCCCCACCAAGGGGAAATTTAGGCACAAGGCCTTATGTTCCCCCAGGATTTATGACAGGCGGTCATAATCGAGAACCACTCTATGGCATGCCAACTTCTGACTTGGCTAGCCTGACGAACGCTGCGTCCATTTTTTCAGACCCTTTAGTGAGTGCCTCTTCGCCACTCCAAGGTTCTAGAGTAGGTATGGCGAATAGAAATAGGACCCAACTCTTAGGAGGAACGTCCCAAGTAGCACATGGCCTTACAAATGCCTCGACAGAAGTCTTGAGGCAACAAATGGACGAAAGCAACCATGATATGGTTCAAATGTTGGAACAAACTTTAAGTACAATGCTGAACCCTCTAATACAAAACACTACCCAATCGAATCAGCAGATGACAGCGCAGATGACGCGTTTGGCTGATTTCTTTGGAGTACCCCAACCTATTCGACAGCCCCAACAGGCGCAAATAAGGGGAAACCAGGGTGTATTCTTAGAGGAAGAAACCACTATCAACCAAGTCCAACAGCCTGTCGAAGAAAACCTTAGGGCACGATTGGAGCAACCTGTCGAAGAACCTAGGGTAATAACCCCAGAGGTAAGGTTAGTTAACAGAAACCAAAATGCTGACGAAGTAGTTCAGCATATCTAATACCAAAACATGGGTTTGGAAAATAATCTGGCAACCATGATCGAAAGGATCATGACTCAAAATGGGATGAACATGGGCTTTCGAAGCCCAATTTTACATTCCCGCTGTCAGAATACGTGCTACAAACAGACTTACCTCCTAGATGTAAAGTCCCTAAATTCACTAAGTTCTCTGGGGACACGACAGAATCTACTGTCGAACATGTGGTGAGATACTTGATCGAAGCAGGAGATATTTCAAACAACGAAAACCTGAGGATTAAGTACTTCCCAAGTTCTTTAACAAAGAACGCTTTTACTTGGTTTACAACTCTTCCCCCCAATTCGATCCATCATTGGACCCAGTTGGAAAGATTGTTCCATGAGCAATTCTACATGGGGAAAACCAAGATAAGCCTGAAAGAATTGGCCAGTGTAAAGAGACGATTCACTGAACCTATAGACGAATATCTAAATAGGTTTAGGTTGCTCAAAGCAAGATGTTTTACACAAGTGCCAGAACATGAGTTAGTCGAAATAGCCGCAGGCGGTTTAGATTATTCCATTAGGAAGAAGTTAGACACTCAATACCTGAGAGACATGGCCCAACTGGCCGATAGAGTTCGACAGGTAGAACGCCTCAAAGCTGAAAAGGCAAAGGCAACGAAAACTCATAAGAGAGAGAGGATAGCGTATGTTGAGATGGATGACGAAGATCCAGAATCCTTCGACGATACTATAACTATCGAAGAAGGAGAAGTCGATTTAGCGAAACTAAAACAAGGGCCACCATACTCTTGCAAACTGTTAGTCCCCTCAAGTGGGAAAAATCCCACTGGTCCAGAAAGGACCAACGATAGGTTCCCCAAAAAGACTTATAGTTTTGATATTACAAAATGTGATGAGATCTTTGACTTGCTTGTAAAAGATGGCCAAATGATAGTACCCCCAGGGGTAAAAGTGCCTCCTCTTGATCAAAGAAAGAAGAGAGGCTTTTGTAAATATCATAATTTTCTGGGCCATAAAACGTCTCAATGTTTTCTTTTCAGGAATCTTGTGCAAGACGCTATCGAAGAAGGGAGGTTGAAGTTTGCTGACAAGACCCCCATGGCTGTGGACTCTAATCCGTTGCAGGCTGAAGCCCACTATGCTGAACCTTCAGAGGTGAACGTGATCGAGGCATCCAGAAGCCAGTCGAAGAGGCCAGGAATCACAATGGTCTAAGTCTCAAAGGACCATGTCAACATGCCAATCTTTGGCAGTTTTTCTGGGAATTTATCCAGAAATACAATTGAAGCGGTTCAGAAAGCGGTCGAAAGCCCAAAGCTGGAGACAGTTGGAGCCCAAAAATCTGGAACAAAACCCAGTTCTCACTTGGCCACAGTTCAAGGCCAGACAGAGGACTTGGAGATTCAAATGAAGCAGTTGACTCTTGCCAACAAAGATACCATGAATGTCAACATGGTCGAAGTCTCTGAACCAAAAGCATCAGAGGAGGCCATGAGGCAAGAACAAGCTAACAAGACTGCTTTCCCTCGGGAAAATGAAAATCTGGCAGATTTCCTGCAAAGATGCCAGAAAAAGAAGTCAGAAGTGATGTTGTGTCCGAGATGCAGTTCGATCTTTGACAAAAAAGCTGCCGAACATATTCAAGGCGTAAGAGCAGCAAATAGGAGAAGGGAAAATGTTGATCTTCGACATGATCCCAGAAGAGCCTCCCAAAGAGGTTCAAACCAAGAAAAGAGGCCATTGACTTTCAGGCCTCCAACTAATGTGCCAGTAGATACATGGTACAAAACATCTGGTCGAAAGAGGCCAAGCGAGGAAAGATGGCACTCTTTCGATGTGCCAAGGGGTTCATCTTTAACACAAAAGAAAGAGCCTCAGGTTGCTGCCCCTAAAGTTACACAGGTGTCAAGCAACTACAAAGGGAAAAATCCCATGTCTCGATCTCAATGGAGGAGATACCAGAGGCGACGAAAAGCTGAGAGGGAGGCTGCTAATGAACCAAAGGCAGAAACCAGTTCAAATGTTCCTCTAAAGAAGCAAAGGAAACCTCTGGAAAGAGAGCCAGTAACCAACAGGCTAGTTTGGCCTAACCAAGGTGAAATTGATGACGAAGATGGTTCTGAGTCTGATGACACTTTGGACATCATGGTGAATATAGTCTCAGTGCTGCCCAGAGAGTTCAACCGACAGGTAGAGGTCGAAACAAGTGATTGGGAAGTGGAGCAAGAAATGGCCAAACATAGGCCAGTGTGCTATTTCGTCATGGATAATGGCACTACTGAGGAACAAAATGGGTTCTTCGAACCACCTACAGAGGCGATGAAAAATCACCTCAAGCCTTTATTTATAAGGGCTAAACTCGAAGAAACCACAGTGAATAAAATCTTGGTGGATTGTGGGGCAACCATCAACATTATTCCTCACTCTATGCTAAGGAAAATAGGCAAAAGGGATGAGGACATCAAGCCTCACAACATGGTCCTGTCGAACTATGAAGGCGGCATAGGGACCACTATGGGAGTGATCCAACTGGATATCAAGGTGGGATCTATCCTTCGACCAACGATGTTTATGGTCATTTCGGCTAAACCTAACTATAATCTTTTGTTGGGCCGTGAATGGATTCATGATGTTGGAGCTGTACCATCATCAATGCACCAGAGGCTGCTGCTATGGCGTCCCGATGGGATGGTCGAAAACATAGAGGCGGATCAAAGCTATTACCTGGGCGAAGTGAATCACCTAGGGCTGGCAGACTTCGACAAGAACTTGGCTCACATAGGGCCATGTCCAACACCTGACTTCGACTTGGCGCCAGCGCCAAATACTTTTTGTTCCCTATACCTGCACCCTGAGCATGGTTTTCAATGGGACAGAGAAGACTTGTCCCACATAGACTTCAGTGGGTTAACTGACATCCAACCAACTGGTTGGGGAAGTGAATTCAGTGATAATGACTGAGTCACAATCATTGAAGCGAATTTCGGCTTACGTAGCCGAAACAAAGATGATAACGGCTCTCGAAGCCGAAGTAAAGTACATGGCCACACAGGCCAATGATCAACAGTTATCTGCTGCAGGTCCTGGAAAGGACTTCGATCCAGAACCTCCTGATATCATGCCAGAAGGAATGCAGGAACAGAGGCTCGACGCCATCTATGACGATGAGCCTTTGGGCTTCGAAAAGGACCCCTTGGCGAACAACATCAAAATGTTAGCGCAAGATCCTTTAGAAGAGATCAACTTAGGCGAAGGGTCAGAGAAAAATCCAACTTACATCAGCGCAAAAATTGACCCAGAACTTAGGTTGGAAGTAATCCGATTGTTGAAAGAGTTCAAGGACTGTTTTGCATGGGATTACGACGAAATGCCTGGTCTCGACAGAGGATTGGTAGAACTTCAGTTGCCAATCAAACCTGGGAAGAAGCCAATCAAGCAAAGTACAAGACGCTTCGCTCCAGAAATACTGTCGAAGATCAAAAAGGAAGTCGAAAGACTGCTGAAGTGCAAATTCATACGCGTTACGAGGTACGTCGAATGGATTGCAAACATTGTGCCAGTAATTAAGAAAAATGGTACATTGAGGGTGTGCATAGATTTCAGAGATTTGAATGCTGCTACACCCAAAGATGAATATCCTATGCCTGTGGCGGAAATGCTAGTCGATTCTGCCGCTGGCTATGAATACCTGAGTATGCTCGATGGTTATTCAGGATATAATCAAATATTCATTGCTGAAGAAGATGTGTCGAAAACAGCTTTTCGATGCCTTGGGGCTCTAGGCACTTACGAATGGGTAGTGATGCCTTTTGGCCTAAAGAACGCTGGGGCAACATACCAGCGAGCAATGAATTCTATCTTCCATGATTTTATTAACACTTTTATGCAAGTATATATTGATGACATTGTTATAAAATCTGTTTCCAGGAAGAATCATATTGACCACCTTCGACAATCATTCGAAAGAATGAGAGAACATGGTCTGAAGATGAACCCTTTGAAGTGTGCATTCTGTGTGAAAGCTGGAGATTTCTTGGGCTTCGTTGTCCACAAGAAAGGAATCGAAATCAACCAGAACAAGACGAAGGCTATTCTGGAAGCGAAAGCGCCATCGAATAAGAAGGAACTGCAATCTCTGTTAGGCAAGATAAATTTCTTAAGGAGATTCATATCTAACCTAAGTGGGAAAGCTCAAGCCTTTTCACCCTTACTTCGACTGAATAAAGATGGATTCGAATGGGGGCAAGAGCAACAAGAAGCCTTCGACAAAATCAAAGGGTACCTCACCAAGTCACCTATTTTGGTGCCTCCTTGTAGCAATATGAGTATGAGATTGTACATAGCTGCATCCGACAAAACTTTGGGAAGCATGTTAGCCCAAGAAGATGAGAATGGAGTCGAAAGACCCATTTACTATCTTAGTAGAGTTTTGAACGATGCAGAAACTAGATATAGCGAAGTTGAAAAATTGTGTCTATGTCTGTATTTCTCTTGTACAAAACTCAAGCAATATATAAAACCAGTTGATGTGTATGTTTCGTCTCATTTCGATGTTTTCAAGTACATGTTGTCGAAACCCATCTTGCACAGTCGAATTGGCAAGTGGGCACTAGCATTAACTGAATACTCCTTGACCTTTATGCCTCTTAAGGCAGTAAAAGGACAAGTGGTTGCAGACTTTATAGTCGACCACTCAATTCAAGTTGAGGATATTAATTATGTGGAGATAGAACCTTGGAAATTCTACTTCGATGGTTCCAGCCATAAAGACGGAACAGGAGTAGGAGTCTTGATTATCTCTCCAGAAAAAATTCCAACAACATTCAAGTACAAGATATCAGGTTCTTGTTCGAACAATGAGGCTGAGTATGAAGCTCTAATTACTGGCCTTGGGATATTGTTGGAATTGGGGGCAACTCGAGTCGAAATAATGGGAGACTCAGAGTTAGTCATTAAGCAAGTCACAAAAGAATATAAATGCATAAGAGAAAATCTCATTATGTACTTCGTGATAGCAAATCGTTTATTGAAAAAATTTGAAATGGTCAATATTCGACACATACCCAGATTGGAAAATCAAATAGCCAACGACTTGGCACAAATTGCGTCTGGGTACAAGATTTCAAAAACGAGATTACAAAGAGCAATCGAAGTTCGAGAAAAGATAAAAGCAACCCGTCTATCACCAACAGACTTGGAATCGACAAGACTAGGATATGCTGATCAAAGTAACTTCGATATTTCGTTCATAGATAATTTGTCAGAGCAAGATTGGAGGAAGCCCATTGTGGATTATCTTCAAAATCCAGTAGCTTCGACAGAACGAAAAACAAAGTACAGGGCGTTGAGTTACGTACTCATGGGTAATGAGTTATTTAAAAAGACGCTTGAAGGGGTATTGCTAAAATGCTTAAGTGAAACTGAGGCATACATAGCCCTTTCGACTACGCACGCTGGAGCATGTGGGGCTCACCAAGTAGGCCATAAGATGAAATGGTTGTTGTTTCGACAAGGACTATACTGGCCCACCATGTTGAAAGATTGTGTCGAGTTCGCTAAAGGTTGCCAAGAATGTCAAGTCCATACAGGCATCCAACATGTACCAGCAAGCGAACTTCACTCGATAGTGAAACCTTGGCCTTTTAGAGGATGGGCGTTGGACCTCATTGGAGAGATTCGACCAGCATCATCAAAGAGCCAGAAGTATATATTGGTAGGCATTGATTATTTTACTAAGTGGATCGAAGCTATCCCTTTAGTCAATGTAGACCAAGAAAATGTCATTGAATTTATTCAAAAGAACATTATCTTTAGATATGGAATCCCTGAGACTATAACTACTGATCAAGGATCAGTTTTCACCGGTCGAAAGATGCAGGAATTCGCTCAGGAAACGGGTTTTAAACTCCTAACATCAACGCCTTATTATGCACAGGCAAATGGTCAAGTCGAAGCAGCGAACAAAGTAGTGATTGGCTTGATAAAAAAGCATGTCGGGAAGAAGCCAAAAAATTGGCATAAGACGTTAGACCAGATCTTGTGGGCCTGTCGAACGTCCCCAAAAGAAGCCATAGGTACAACACCATATAGGCTAACTTTTGGCCATGACGCAGTGTTGCCAGCAGAAATTTGTCTTCAATCTGCAAGGGTTCAGAGACATTACGATATTCCCTCTGAAATTTATTGGGATATGATGTTAGACGAACTAGTAGATTTAGACGAAGAAAGATTGCGCGCTCTTGACCTACTAAGGCTTCAGAAGAAAAGAGTAGAAGACTCTTATAATAAAAAGGTGAAACCTAAGGCATTTTCGCCTGGAGAATTAGTTTGGAAGGTAATTCTTCCCATGGATCGAAGGGATCTGTGATCGGTGGATCTGGAACTAACTGTTTAAAGCTGGTTCGTGAAATGTCGCGGAAGCAAGAGTCGCCACCGTCTTTTATTTTCTCCAAATGGAAAGGACAAAAGCACAGAAAAATTCCTTAAAGAGATTGCTCTCGGTTCGGGAGGTAGGTTATAGAAAGGGAAGGTGTTAGCACCCTTTCTATCCATGGTTATCCATGGGCTCTTAGATACTTGCTCAATGTGTTTTCAAAATTGTTTGCTTGCTTCTCAATGTGGGTTTAAAAAGTTTCTTTGAAAAATTTCAGTTCGACTCGTACGTCAGAGTGTTTGAAAAGTTTGTTTTGAAAGCTTTTGAAAAGTGTCGGTGTGAAAAGTCTTTTTGAGTTTGTTTTGAGATTAGAGCAAGTATCCTTGAGAACCTACCTACCCTAAGGAATTCGTCTGTGTAAATGTCCTTTAAAGTAGTGCCATCCCACCATTGAGAGGTAGGTAGCACCACCGTTGGAGGTGTTCGGGTCAATTCGAGGTTTAGGGACATGGTGATCACCAGAGCAATGGGAAGACACCTTAGAAGCTACCCTCATGCCAGGTTCCCGGATCATGAGGACTCACTAAGACGTCCTCTACTCGACGATCACCTTTCGAAAGGCAACAGTGAGGCGTACCCTAGGGGTGGTGTGTGCGATTCGTGTGTCATTTTCAGTTATTTTGTCTTGTCATGTTTATTTGTGTTCTACGCTTGATTTTAATTAGGGCCACTCATTCTTGCATGCATATTTAACAGTTATAAGTTTGCGGGAAAATAAATCTACGGCTATTACAAATGGCGCGGGTCCACATCGCCTAAATTTCCAGAACCCGATTTGACGGAAAAGTAAATAATGCGAAGTAAATAAAAGTGCGAAAAGTAAAGTTACATGGCTTTGGGGGAGATACAAAATTATAATAAATGACGTAAAGTAAAATGCGCGAAAATTAAAACAATGGGCGTTGGACCCTTTTGCAAAATATTTAAAGTTAATGAGAATTAAAATTAAAAAATTAAATGTTTTTTGGTATTTTTTATGTTTTTTAGATTTAAGGAGAAAAAGAAAAATTAATTAAAATTGAAATGAGATACTAAATCCTAGTTCTAATGTTTTTTAAGTTTATTGCAAAAAATATTGAAATTTGACCTAATTTAAATCTAATTTATTTATGTACAAATTTTAATTTATGAAAATAAATAACTAATATTATTATTCTGAAAAAAGGGAAAAATTAAAAAGAAAATAAAAAGTTATTAAACCTAAACTCTATTTTTTTTTGATTTTAGCTATTAAAAGAATTAAATTTGTAACCTAATTAAGACTAAATAATTACAAACATTTATTTATGAAAATAATTATAATATAAATATTTATTAATTTTTGTCCTTTCTGAATTTTAATGTTTTTATGCTTTTGTTAAAAAATTAAATAAACAATAATTAAAATAACATAACAATTGAAATAATAATTAAAAAGACATAAGAAAATAAATAAAATTGGCAAACCAGGGTGGGGTGGAGCCCCAGATTAGGAGGTGCAGGCCCTAGAACATTGGCCCATTTGCTTCATAATCCGTTGACTTTTGGATCATGTGTGACACGTTGACTAGGCGTAGGTGTTCCTTGGTTCTGTAGCCCTTGATCTGTACGTGTTAGACGCGTGTATGGCCTGATCTGGATGGAACATGGTAGTCCCTAACGCCAGCGTTGCATAGGAACCTGCGTTGAAAAATATTATGGAAATTGCCAGACCTGGGACTTGAACCCAGGTCTTTAACGTTGCCAGCACAAACACTTAACCACTGAACCAAGCGCTTTCAATTTAACATATAATAACGCATAAACATAATAAATAAAATATGGTGTTAGTGGATGAAAAGCGCGCGAGATTCAAAGTGGCCAATAGCTGATGGACACGAGACCGTCTTCTTCGTTTTCCTGAAACACAAAACATATTGGCAACGGTTTTTGAAGCGTAGCATTAGGCAAGCTATGGAAAAATAGCGACTAGCGCTATAGCATATATAAATTCATCGCGAGATATGCTTCTGATTCGTCCAGGCTTGCTGAATGTAACCGTCATGGTCTTGAGGGCCAATTTTGCTTTATGGTGAAAGCCCTAATTTTTCCTTCTGAAAACCCTAAAGAACAAACATGGTAATTTGGCCAAAAGCGCACGAAACTTCAATTAAAAGTTATGGTTAGCTTGCAAACTTCACATTGAACAAGAATTCATGAATAAAAATGCACAATGATGCGTAAATTATGATATGCGATTTGGAATTTTTTATGACACAGTTTGAGTTCCTGATACCAATTCTTGGCGTTTGAGAGAAAGTTTTTGATTGGAATCTGATCAGGACAACCTTGGCAAGCTATTGAAAAAGGAATTGGGACCTGAATCGACCTAAAAACTAGTTTTCAGTATTGGCTTTCTTGGAGTTTTTTTCAAGTTTGTATGTGGTTTCTGAGCGCAGCTTGCAGTCTCCTTGGCTTAGGGTTGTGTTCCTGATCATATAGTGAGGCTTTTAGGTCAACAAAAATCAACAAAATCTCATGAATTCATTGTTTTCAATATTTGATTTCCTTAATATCTTTTTGAATCTTTTTTCATGGTTTTTTGGTTCAATCATGCTCAAATCTCATCAAAACTTGCCTAATTGGGATATGCACGTGATATTGAGAATAAACATGCATGAAAAGATTTTTTTAGGTCAAGTTTGATATTTTTCATGTATTTAATTAATTTAAATGAATTAATATTAATATAAATTCAAATAAATAATTAAAAAAATGAGAAAATACTTCCCTTTGGGCCTAATGGTCGTGCATAGGCTTGGCATGAAGAAACTTGGAAGAAAAATGGGCCCATTTGCATTTTTGGATCATTTGAACCATTGTTGACTTTTCAAAATTCCCAAAAATTCCCCAACTTCCACAAGGCATAACTTGGTCAATATTTAAGCTTTTCACATGTTCTTGGACATTTTGGAAAGGTCTTTGAGTCCTCTAACAAATGCCTTTGGTCCCATGTCATTTTGATTTACCAATCTCAAGTTATGGCCTTTGACTTAAAGTCCCTTTTTGTTGACTTTTGAAAATGACCTATAATGTTGAAATTGATAACTTTTTGTGAGAGCATTTCTTGGACTTGAAGTATGAAGATGAGTTGTAGGAAATGTCTTTCTCTTCAAAATGAGCTTTGGATGGAAATTTTCTGATAATCCATGTGAAAGTTATGCCCTGGTCAATTTTAGTTGACTTTTTCAGCTGTCCAAATATAGCAACTTTTGCATCTTTGATGATTTCTGAGCCAAATTTTGAGAATCATGATCAAGCATTGATCAAATGATGTTTGTGGCTTCAAAATGATATGTTGACCAAAAATTTGAACTTTTGACTGTCAAATGACCATTTTGCCCCTGCAGTTGACTGTAGTGCAATTAGGGTTTTGACTGTGCAATTTTGAGCTGAATGCCTTGAAACTTGACATGAGGATGCTTGACCACATTTTTAGGCATATGAGACTTGATTGGGCCTTTGAAAACTTCATTTTCTTGATCAGGACTCAAACCCTAGTTTTGACTGTATAGGAGACAGTTGAACTGCATGGCCTTTGGAGAATTTTGTGACCTTGACTTGAAAAATCTTGATGAATATGGGAGGGCAAATTTTGGGGTGCAACAGTTGCCCCTGTTCAATCTTCTTAGACCTGAGGATGCAGATTGGCGGACGTGCCTTTCGTAATCCGAGGGTAGAAGATGATTGGACACTAAAGTGCCCAGAAATTTGCGCTCACATAGTGACAGTGATGGGGGAATGAGCTTATAGATGCCATTTGGAGATTTCTGGATAGGACGATGGGCTTATAGATGCCATCGGGATGTTGATCGCGTAGGAGATTCCTTAGCGAGAACCTGCATACCTGCAAAAGAAAAATGAGTACCTGACACGTTGCAGGAGCTGATTTTAGATGCTTGGTATAGATGTGTCCTGACTGGTTACAGGAGCTGAGTCTGGAGCTTCAAACGCTGATGAATGAACCAGGGATGGTTACTGCCTTAGCATGAATGATAAGAGAACCTTGGGCGATTTTAACTTCAACAACGCTCGTTGAGAACAATCTTGGGTGACTTTATCTTCAACAACGCTCGTTGAGAAAAATCTTGGGTGTCTTCTACTGGAATAAGAATCAGGGAGATCTTAGGGTCGATCTGACTGAACCAGAGAGGCCTTGGACCGGGTAAGAATCAGGGAAATCTTAGGGTCGATTTAACTGAACCGGTCTAGGTCTTGAAACATCTTCAACTGGATAAGCATCAGGGAGATCTTAGGGTCGATCTGACTGAACCAAGAGAAGGCCTTTGACTGGATAAGCATCAGGAAAATCTTAGGGTCGATTTAACTGAACCGGTCTAGGTCTTGAAACATCTTCAACTGGATAAGTATCAGGGAGATCTTAGGGTCGATCTGACTGAACCAGAGAAGGCCTTGGACTGGGTAAGAATCAGGAAAATCTTAGGGTCGATTTAACTGAACCGGTCTAGGTCTTGAAACATCTTCAACTGGATAAGTATCAGGGAGATCTTAGGGTCGATCTGACTGAACCAGAGAAGGCCTTGGACTGGGTAAGAATCAGGAAAATCTTAGGGTCGATTTAACTGAACCGGTCTAGGTCTTGAAACATCTTCAACTGGATAAGTATCAGGGAGATCTTAGGGTCGATCTGACTGAACCAGAGAAGGCCTTGGACTGGGTAAGAATCAGGAAAATCTTAGGGTCGATTTAACTGAACCGGTCTAGGTCTTGAAACATCTTCAACTGGATAAGCATCAGGGAGATCTTAGGGTCGATCTGACTGAACCAGAGAAGATCTTGGACTGGATAAGCATCAGGAAAATCTTAGGGTCGATTTAACTGAACCGGTCAAAGTCTTGAGACGTGATTGAGAATTTCAACTGCATCTTTCCTGAAAGGTAAAGGTCAGTCCTATGCAATGCATGATATGGATCAAACAATGATATTCTCAATATAAAGGAGACTTTGTATGATGCAATATGTTATGCATGCTATGATGATGTATGTGAAGTTTTATGTATGTTTTCGTCTAGGAAAGTGAATCCTTGACGGGTGCCGGGAAGTTGTATCCTGGGCTGACGTTGAAGAATAGATTTTGCTTCCGCTGGGGATGATAGTTGCAAGAATACCGGTAGGAGAAGATGACTCCGTTGCGGAATAAACTTGGCAAATGGAGGATTCTGCGGGGAGAAAAGATACTCTAGCGACCATGCTGGGAAATGATACTCTGTGGGGATAGAGAAGTTTTGCTGAATATTGATAGTAACTTGCTGAGGATGTCTTGTTGTCGGAAGTATTAATGGACTTCGCTGGGGATAAGAAGGCTTCGTCGACGACGCTCTTTCCATGGCTTTTGGCTGAGGATAACCCAGTTATATCCTGTTAAGGAAATAACTCTTTAAATAAAGCCGGACGACGCGTTCGTGCTCTGCGAGGGGATAAGCTTCCAGAATCTACTGGGGATAAGCTTACTGCTTGGGGATATGGACCCCATCCTTCCTGGGGAAACCGGATTGGACTCTTCTGGGGAGGTTTGAACTGCAGGGAAGTGATTCCTTTGAATATTGAGATATGCCGCCGGGGAACAATCTTTAGACCAAGACTGCCGGGGATGCTTGTATATTGCTGCTGGGGGAGTACTTGATATCTACGGGAGGATACTCAATTTCCTTTGATATTTGATGATAATTTGGAGGAGAATGTATTGTTTTGTTGAACCACTCTCTGGGGATTTAGTATGTACTGGTCGTGTTCTTTAGCTGAACCTACCTTGGTACCTTGGAGGATAGAACAATTGGATTGTTTAGACAACTCTTTATTGCCCCTGTTTCTAATGTCACCTGCAATTAATTCCTTTGTTTCGTATGCAAATATTCATGAGTTAGCAAATTATTGTCAATGCATACATCACAAATTGAACCTTGGACGTTCTTCGTAAAACAAAACAGAAAAAGAAAAACACTTGGGCACGTTTAACTGAAAATATATTTGTATTGATTTTGAATGGCCTGAAAATAGGCGTTTTGTGTACAAGAGGCTGACGTCCTAGTAAGAGGTATGTCGCCGATCAAAAGAGTTTATACAAGTTTTGTACAAAAGAAAATAAAACAGCTGTGTGAAATATGAATGATCCACTGAGTTTCAATTCTGCTATTGCCTCTATAACTCTGAGCGTCTCATCACTTGATGACCTTGGTTGAAGGTGAAGCTGACTGATCGATGCCGTTTGAGCTTGATGCAGATACCGGATTCTGGATGCAAAGTGATCCAATGAGACATAGTTTTACGCTTTATCCCTAATTTTTGCCTGGACCGCCCTTTCGGGTTTTCAGTCCACCGGGATACCCTTTTTTGCCCAAGCCGCCTTTTCAGGTTTTCGACTTGCCGGGTGTACAGATTTTTTCATTTTCATCCCTTCATTTTGCCCGAACCCTTTTGGTTCGACGGGAAGCCCTAATTTTTGCCTAGGCGTGTCAGCCTAGCGGGTCTTTTTCATGCGTAGTATTTTTTAACTATGTCTGCATTGGCGGGGTGAGGAAGGTCGTCACCATCCATGTTGGTTAATATCATTGCTCCTCCTGAGAACACATGCTTAACCACAAATGGCCCTTCGTACGTAGGGGTCCATTTTCCCCTTGGATCACTCTGAGGAAGGATGATTCTCTTGATAACCAGATCCCCAACTTGATATTCTTGTGGTCTGACCTTTTTGTTAAATGCCCTGATCATCCGTTTCTGATACGTCTGACCATGACAGATAGCAGCAAGTCTCTTTTCGTCAATGAGGTTGAGCTGATCAAGTCGTGTCTGGATCCAATCATCTTCGTCTAGATTTGCATCCTTCATTATCCGGAGAGAGGGGATTTGTACCTCAGTCGGCAAGACTGCCTCCATGCCATAAACCAGAGAGAAAGGAGTTGCCCCGGTTGACGTCCTAGCTGAGGTACGGTACCCATGCAGAGCGAACGGTAACATCTCGTGCCAATCTTTATAAGTCACTGTCATTTTTTGCACGATCTTCTTGATGTTTTTGTTAGCTGCTTCTACAGCCCCATTCATCTTCGGTCTGTAAGGAGAAGAATTGTGGTGCTGTATCTTGAACTGTTCGCAAAGCTCAGCAATCATCTTATTGTTCAGATTGGTACCGTTGTCTGTAATAATCCGCTCAGGGATGCCGTATCGACAGATCAGATTGTGCCGAATAAACCGTGCCACAACAGTCTTGGTTACCGTAGCATAGGATGCTGCTTCAACCCACTTTGTAAAATAGTCGATCGCCACTAGGATGAAGCGATGTCCATTGGATGCCGTAGGTCTGATCTCGCCAATCATATCTATGCCCCACATTGCAAACGGCCAAGGCGCAGTCAGAACATTCAGGGGAACCGGAGGAACATGCACCTTATCTGCATAGATCTGGCACTTGTGGCATGTCCTGGAGTGTTGGTAGCAGTCAGCTTCCATTGTGGACCAATAATATCCTGCCCGTAGGATTTTCTTAGCCATAGTATGCCCACTGGAATGCGTACCAAAGGTCCCTTCATGCAGCTCTTCCATGATTCTTTCTGCTTCAGTCTTATCCACACAACGCAGTAAGGTTGAATCATGGTTTCGCTTGTACAAGATGCCGTTGCTTAGGAAGAACTTGGCTGCGAACCTCCTCAGGAATTTCTTATCGTTGACAGATGCACCTTCAGGGTATTCCTGAGCTTCCAGATATCTTTTCACTTCATGGTACCAAGGCTTCTCAGTTACCAATTCAGTTTCGAGATCACAACAGTATGCCGGTTCGTCCAGTTTCCAGATGATGATCCGGGGAGCTTCATTATCCCATTTGACCTTGAACATTGAAGACATTGTAGCTAACGCGTCCGCTAACTGATTCTCTTCTCTTGGAAAGTGCTCAAAGGTTATCTTTGTGAAGTGGGGAATCAGGGTCAACACACACTCTCTGTAAGGAATCAGGTTTGGATGTTTCGTATCCCACTCTCCTTTGATCTGATTGATCACAAGAGCGGAATCTCCGAAAACGCTTAGAAATTTGATCCTTAGGTCGATCGCAGCTTGAAGACCCATGATACACGCCTCATACTCTGCCATGTTGTTGGTACAGTTGAAACATAGCCGGGCAGTGAGTGGAGTATGAGTACCTTGAGGAGATATGATTATGGCGCCAATACCATTTCCCAAGGCGTTGGAAGCTCCGTCAAAGTGCATGGACCATCGGGATCCTGGTTCAGGTCCTTCATCCGGTCCAGGTACTTCACAATCAGTCACTATCATGATGCTTTCATCCGGAAACTCAAAGTTCATTGATTGATAGTCATCTACAGCTTGATGTGCCAGGTGGTCTGCCAATACACTTCCCTTGATGGCTTTCTGGGTTGTGTACTGAATGTCGTATTCCGTCAAGATCATTTGCCATCTTGCAATTCTCCCAGACAGAGCAGGCTTTTCGAATATGTATTTTATAGGATCCATCTTTGAGATCAACAAGGTAGTGTGAGTCAGCATATACTGTCTCAGCCGGCGAGCAGCCCATACCAAAGCGCAGCAAGTTTTCTCAAGCAGTGAGTATCGGGTCTCACAGTCGGTAAACTTTTTGCTAAGGTAATAAATGGCATGCTCTTTTCGGCCAGACTCGTCATGCTGCCCCAGCACACACCCCATTGAATTGTCCAGCACTGTCAGATATAGGATCAGAGGTCTCCCTTCAACCGGTGGCATAAGGATAGGTGGTTCTTGGAGATACTCTCTGATTCTGTCGAAGGAAGCCTGACATTCATCGTTCCAACGTACTACCTGATCTTTCTTCAGTAGCTTGAAGATTGGCTCACAGGTAGCAGTCAAATGAGATATGAATCGAGCGATGTAATTCAGGCGTCCTAAAAAGCCTCTGACTTCCTTCTCTGTCTTGGGAACCGGCATCTCTTGAATAGCTTTGACCTTAGCAGGGTCCACTTGAATACCTTTATCACTGACCACGAAGCCTAGCAACTTCCCAGATCTTACCCCGAAGGTGCACTTGTTCGGGTTCAATCTCAGCTTGTACAGTTTCAACCGGTCGAACAATTTCTGCAGATGATCCAGGTGCTCTTCCTCAGTCTGGGACCTGGCGATCATGTCGTCCACATATACTTCGATCTCGTGATGGATCATATCATGAAATAAGGCAACCATGGCACGTTGGTAGGTTGCCCCAGCATTCTTTAATCCGAACGGCATGACCTTGTAACAGAAGGTGCCCCACTGAGTGACAAACGTAGTCTTTTCCATGTCTTCAGGTGCCATCTTTATCTGATTGTAACCTGAAAAGCCATCCATGAAAGAGAATACCTTGTGCTGAGCTGTATTATCAACAAGGACATCAATGTGAGGTAAGGGGAAGTCATCCTTGGGGCTGGCCCTGTTCAGATCCCTGTAGTCAACACACATTTTGACCTTGCCGTCCTTTTTAGGTACCGGCACCACATTAGCAACCCACTGAGGGTAAGAAGTCACTGCAAGGAACCCGGCATCAAACTGTTTCATGACCTCGGCTTTGATCTTCTCGGACATCTCTGGACGCATCCGACGGACCTTTTGTTTAACTGGAGGGCAGTCTTCCCTAGTCGGCAAGTGATGGACAACAATATCGGTATCCAACCCTGGCATGTCTTCGTAGGACCAGGCAAAGATCTCCATATAGTCATGTAACATCTTGGTTAACCGTTGCTTCACGCTGAGCTCTAGGTTGGCACCAATCTTTACCTCTTTTCTATCTGCCTCAGTACCCAAGTTTATTGTTTCCACTGGCTCTTCATGTGGTTGAATTGCCCTCTCTTCCTGAAGCAACAGTCTAGCAAGCTCGCCAGGCACTTCACAATCATCTTCACCTTCGTCTTCGGCTAAGTTGATCGGATTTTCGAAGTCATAATTGGCATTAGCAGAGCTGTTATCAGTGAGATCCAGAGTGGATTGGAACCTGTATGAGTGAGTGTGTGTGTAAATACAGCTGTTTTGAAAATTATGTAAAGGAAAAGAAAGACAGAAAAGGAACACAATATTTGCACTGCGAAAAGTACGTCCAAGATTTTCATTCATGATGTATAAAATGACAGTTTGTATGCCCTCACAAATAGAACCACGGTGTCTCGGGTAAGACACCGGGCCATAGAGTTTATCATTGTTTATTACAAAATAACAAAACAAGGAAATTTATTACTTAGTAACAAAAGAAACAGGGAGATTGTCCTTCGCGCTCCAATTGTTGAGTCCACCGTCAGTTGCTGGGTAGATCCAGCTATCGAACTCAGCTTCATCAACTTCCTCTTCATCCCCAATAGCATTAACTCCATGAGCAGGCAGGGGAGCTGTCACCACATTAGGCTTGTCAGATGCCTCAAACTGTACCTCCTTAGCGTCAATGAGGTCCTGCAGCTTATTCTTTAGTGCCCAGCAGTCATCAGTAGAGTGCCCCGGGCTTTCTGAATGATAAGCACAACGAGCATTCGGGTTGTACTTGGGGGATGCAGTATTTGGAAACTTCGGCGCCTCCCTGACAGTCACCAAATTAGTTGCGAGCAGCTGTGGCAGGATCTGCGATAAGGTCATGTTTAACCGGGTGAACTCCCTCCGGGGTCTTTCCACCTTCTGAGTATTGTTCGGCCGGGGAGCGGCAGCAGGCTTAGCAATCATGACCGCACTGACAGATTGGCGGTGTTCATTTCTTTCTGATCTCCTGGAACCATATACGGCACTAGACTCTTTTTTAAATGGTTTCTTTTCTGAGCCAGATGATGATGCACCCTTCGCAATCTTCCCAGACTTCAACCCAGCTTCAATCCTTTCTCCAGTCAAGATCAAATCGGTGAAACCAGCAGAAGAATTCCCAATGAGATGGTTGAAGAATGGCCCAGATAGGGTCCCCAAGAACATGTCAACCAACTCCCGATCAGTCAATGGTGGCTGCACCCTGCCAGCCAGGTCTCTCCACTTCTGAGCGTACTCCTTAAAACCTTCGCTTGCGCCTAACGCCATACCCTGGAGTTGGGTACGTGTGGGGGCAAGGTCGGCATTATACTGATACTGCTTGTAGAAAGCAGTAGCCAGCTCCTCCCAGTTACGAACTTTGGTCCCATCCAGCTGATAGAACCATTCGAGATGAGTCCCTGAAAGACTCTCCTGGAAGAAGTGGATCCATAGATTCTTGTCCGCAGAGTACGGCTGAATTTTCCGAACATAGGACCTTAAGTGCAGCTTGGGGCAAGACGCCCCGTCATACTTTGAGAAGGATGGTGCTTTGAATTTATGCGGGATAACCACACCAGTCGACAAACCCAGATCTCCGAAATCCAGCCCAGGTGCCTGTTGCACCTCCATAGCCTTCAACCTGTCCTCTAGTTGTTTGTACCTGTCATCTGCAGGAGGGTACTGCTCCTCATCGAAATCTGTCTCGTTGTCGGAGACGACTGGAGTAGGAACCTTGACTTCTGCCTGAGAAGGGCTCCTGCCAACAGAAGAACCAGCCTCTTCATGCTGCAGAGTATTACCCAACCTTCGGCCCGAGTTGAACAGAACAGTTCTTCTCTTTTTCTTCTTCTCCTTCTTCAGGAGCATAGTCTTCAGTTCTTCTTGGCCTTTAGCTAGACCCATGATTAGTTCTTGGAACTGCGCATTCTGCGCCTGGAGAGCCTTGATTGATGTCTCAGTTGATTCAGATCCGGGATTCATGATGCTGAAATAAACAGCGAAGAACTGTAAGCAACCTGAAAAGGGAAAAACCTGCTATGCACATGATGTATGAAATGCGTATGCAATGCATTCAAGGGTTCGAAAGTTCAAATTTGTTGTAGACAAGAAAAGAACACACGTTATCATTAAAGAAATCATTGTTTAATACATCAAGGCCTCATGGGAAAAAGTACAAAAATCAAGTCAATCCCAAAATACACTGCGCATCCTCTTCGGAGCTATGTAGGTGTTGAGATTCCTCTCCTCATGCAACAGGCGAGTGAGCTCCAAGACTTTCTTTTCACTGGCATGCAGACTGGTTTCAAGAGAATTCCTTTCTTCTTTAAGCTGGATCCAGCTCTTCTGCATCTCTTCCCAGGACGTGGGCATATCAGGGTGCTGAATAACATGAGACACTTCCCCTTCCAAGACAGGCTCTATGATTACTGGAAGCATGTGAGGATAAGGCATCACTAACTTCTGGGAGCGGGCGCGTACCCACTTGAGATAAGGCTCCAAAGGGATGGAGTTCCGGTACCCCAGAGTCTTGCTGTCTATCCTACTGGGCATCCTCCAGGCTCTGATAAATCTCTGGCGAAGTCCTTGAGTATCATTGTCGAAGTCAAAAACTATGTCAGGAATTAACATGTCATGAGGTCCGTCCCTCCGAGCATAACCAAACTGTCTCCAAGCCAGGCATGGGCTATAAGTAATACCTCCTCTGATTCCAAGTAAAGGAACATTAGGGTACTCCCCACAACGATCAATGATAGTGACATCTCCTCTGGATCTAGGACACCAATGTATATCTGCGTGCGTGAGAGTCATCAACCGTTGTGACCATCTCAAACCCCGCTCATTCTTCAGGACTGATTGGGGAAGGTGCGAAGTAAACCACCTTCCCAGGAGAGGAGTGCAACACATAAGGACACCTCTTTTTCTCATGGTTCGAGTGTAACATGAGTGAAGGATGTCCCCCAGCAACGTAGGTATAGGATTCCTGGACATAAAGATCTGAACGGCACTGATATCAATGAGCTGATCTGGGTTAGGGAACAACACCAAACCATAAACAAGGAGGGCCACAACCTCTTCAAAAGCTTGCAAGTCAAGGGAGTTCCAACATTCATGGGCCTTCTCAAACAGAAACCTGGCTAAGAACCCTTTGATACCACTTCTGACTTCCCAATGTCCCTTGAGGTCAGATGACTGTAGGTGCAAGGCTTTAGCAATCTCTTCAAGCTTAGGTTCCTTTTCCGTACCGCTGAAGGGTAGCTGATCAAGGATAGGGATCTTCAGGAGCCGGGAGAACTCCTCCAATGTAGGTACCAACTGATAATCCAAGAAGGTAAAGCAGTGATGCAGAGGGTCAAAGAACTGGAATAGGACCTTTATCATATCTTCCTCAATGTTGGTGTTGACCAAGCTGATGAGGCTTCCATGCCTTTCACTGAATGAAGAGTTCTCGGGAATCCTGGATATAAGCTCCTTAAGCTGAGGAGGTACCCTTACAAGATTGACTTGAATTGTCTTTCTACGAACGGTTTCCATGTCCTACAAAACAAGAACAAAGATGAAAATTCGAACCCCTGAAATGGTTAGTCGATGCATATGATGCTGGATGATGTCATGATGCTATGATTAAATACACCACAGACATTTACAAAGACAAACATGTAAGGCACACAAGGCACACAAGACAAGTCCTTAAGGTTTAAGGCCAGCATGGGGTCTGGGTAGTACCCTCTTGAAGTTGGTGGGTTCAACCTGTCCTAATCAAAGTAACCGGGTTCTAAGGTTCCCAATATCACGGGATTGCTTTCATTGTTCATCGTTTCGATTTAGCCACTGAACTGGCGACCGAAATATTCCAGGAAAGCAACCCTCAATTGAGTGAAGTATCGAGTATCAACCAACCTCGGACTGCACCAAAGTCAGTTATCTCACTACCCTAAAGAGGCCAAGATAGTTCAATTAAGGTTCCTAAGGTCTGTTGATGCTTCACGACACCACGCGGAGGCCCCGTACTCTCCTTGACTGAACTCAAGGGTTACCGGTACACACCAAAGTGCCACATCAACGTAGCAGACTGTTTCAACCATGTCGGTATACCCCGCACAGTTCCCTCACAGTCTTGTTGCTACTTTCTAAGAAGGTATCCCCCAGATCCGGGTTAGGATCTATAGAACTCCCAAGCAACCCACAATTTAAAGCACACAAGGAAAACAATTGAAAACATAGTTATGAGCTAGCCCTAAGGTACACCTCACTTTAAGATTTTCCCCAGCAGAGTCGCCAGTTCTGTGATCGGTGGATCTGGAACTGACTGTTTAAAGCTGGTTCGCGAAATGTCGCGGAAGCAAGAGTCGCCACCGTCTTTTATTTTCTCCAAATGGAAAGGACAAAAGCACAGAAAAATTCCTTAAAGAGATTGCTCTCGGTTCGGGAGGTAGGTTATAGAAAGGGAAGGTGTTAGCACCCTTTCTATCCATGGTTATCCATGGGCTCTTAGATACTTGCTCAATGTGTTTTCAAAATTGTTTGCTTGCTTCTCAATGTGGGTTTAAAAAGTTTCTTTGAAAAATTTCAGTTCGACTCGTACGTCAGAGTGTTTGAAAAGTTTGTTTTGAAAGCTTTTGAAAAGTGTCGGTGTGAAAAGTCTTTTTGAGTTTGTTTTGAGATTAGAGCAAGTATCCTTGAGAACCTACCTACCCTAAGGAATTCGTCTGTGTAAATGTCCTTTAAAGTAGTGCCATCCCACCATTGAGAGGTAGGTAGCACCACCGTTGGAGGTGTTCGGGTCAATTCGAGGTTTAGGGACATGGTGATCACCAGAGCAATGGGAAGACACCTTAGAAGCTACCCTCATGCCAGGTTCCCGGATCATGAGGACTCACTAAGACGTCCTCTACTCGACGATCACCTTTCGAAAGGCAACAGTGAGGCGTACCCTAGGGGTGGTGTGTGCGATTCGTGTGTCATTTTCAGTTATTTTGTCTTGTCATGTTTATTTGTGTTCTACGCTTGATTTTAATTAGGGCCACTCATTCTTGCATGCATATTTAACAGTTATAAGTTTGCGGGAAAATAAATCTACGGCTATTACAAATGGCGCGGGTCCACATCGCCTAAATTTCCAGAACCCGATTTGACGGAAAAGTAAATAATGCGAAGTAAATAAAAGTGCGAAAAGTAAAGTTACATGGCTTTGGGGGAGATACAAAATTATAATAAATGACGTAAAGTAAAATGCGCGAAAATTAAAACAATGGGCGTTGGACCCTTTTGCAAAATATTTAAAGTTAATGAGAATTAAAATTAAAAAATTAAATGTTTTTTGGTATTTTTTATGTTTTTTAGATTTAAGGAGAAAAAGAAAAATTAATTAAAATTGAAATGAGATACTAAATCCTAGTTCTAATGTTTTTTAAGTTTATTGCAAAAAATATTGAAATTTGACCTAATTTAAATCTAATTTATTTATGTACAAATTTTAATTTATGAAAATAAATAACTAATATTATTATTCTGAAAAAAGGGAAAAATTAAAAAGAAAATAAAAAGTTATTAAACCTAAACTCTATTTTTTTTTTATTTTAGCTATTAAAAGAATTAAATTTGTAACCTAATTAAGACTAAATAATTACAAACATTTATTTATGAAAATAATTATAATATAAATATTTATTAATTTTTGTCCTTTCTGAATTTTAATGTTTTTATGCTTTTGTTAAAAAATTAAATAAACAATAATTAAAATAACATAACAATTGAAATAATAATTAAAAAGACATAAGAAAATAAATAAAATTGGCAAACCAGGGTGGGGTGGAGCCCCAGATTAGGAGGTGCAGGCCCTAGAACATTGGCCCATTTGCTTCATAATCCGTTGACTTTTGGATCATGTGTGACACGTTGACTAGGCGTAGGTGTTCCTTGGTTCTGTAGCCCTTGATCTGTACGTGTTAGACGCGTGTATGGCCTGATCTGGATGGAACATGGTAGTCCCTAACGCCAGCGTTGCATAGGAACCTGCGTTGAAAAATATTATGGAAATTGCCAGACCTGGGACTTGAACCCAGGTCTTTAACGTTGCCAACACAAACACTTAACCACTGAACCAAGCGCTTTCAATTTAACATATAATAACGCATAAACATAATAAATAAAATATGGTGTTAGTGGATGAAAAGCGCGCGAGATTCAAAGTGGCCAATAGCTGATGGACACGAGACCGTCTTCTTCGTTTTCCTGAAACACAAAACATATTGGCAACGGTTTTTGAAGCGTAGCATTAGGCAAGCTATGGAAAAATAGCGACTAGCGCTATAGCATATATAAATTCATCGCGAGATATGCTTCTGATTCGTCCAGGCTTGCTGAATGTAACCGTCATGGTCTTGAGGGCCAATTTTGCTTTATGGTGAAAGCCCTAATTTTTCCTTCTGAAAACCCTAAAGAACAAACATGGTAATTTGGCCAAAAGCGCACGAAACTTCAATTAAAAGTTATGGTTAGCTTGCAAACTTCACATTGAACAAGAATTCATGAATAAAAATGCACAATGATGCGTAAATTATGATATGCGATTTGGAATTTTTTATGACACAGTTTGAGTTCCTGATACCAATTCTTGGCGTTTGAGAGAAAGTTTTTGATTGGAATCTGATCAGGACAACCTTGGCAAGCTATTGAAAAAGGAATTGGGACCTGAATCGACCTAAAAACTAGTTTTCAGTATTGGCTTTCTTGGAGTTTTTTTCAAGTTTGTATGTGGTTTCTGAGCGCAGCTTGCAGTCTCCTTGGCTTAGGGTTGTGTTCCTGATCATATAGTGAGGCTTTTAGGTCAACAAAAATCAACAAAATCTCATGAATTCATTGTTTTCAATATTTGATTTCCTTAATATCTTTTTGAATCTTTTTTCATGGTTTTTTGGTTCAATCATGCTCAAATCTCATCAAAACTTGCCTAATTGGGATATGCACGTGATATTGAGAATAAACATGCATGAAAAGATTTTTTTAGGTCAAGTTTGATATTTTTCATGTATTTAATTAATTTAAATGAATTAATATTAATATAAATTCAAATAAATAATTAAAAAATGAGAAAATACTTCCCTTTGGGCCTAATGGTCGTGCATAGGCTTGGCATGAAGAAACTTGGAAGAAAAATGGGCCCATTTGCATTTTTGGATCATTTGAACCATTGTTGACTTTTCAAAATTCCCAAAAATTCCCCAACTTCCACAAGGCATAACTTGGTCAATATTTAAGCTTTTCACATGTTCTTGGACATTTTGGAAAGGTCTTTGAGTCCTCTAACAAATGCCTTTGGTCCCATGTCATTTTGATTTACCAATCTCAAGTTATGGCCTTTGACTTAAAGTCCCTTTTTGTTGACTTTTGAAAATGACCTATAATGTTGAAATTGATAACTTTTTGTGAGAGCATTTCTTGGACTTGAAGTATGAATATGAGTTGTAGGAAATGTCTTTCTCTTCAAAATGAGCTTTGGATGGAAATTTTCTGATAATCCATGTGAAAGTTATGCCCTGGTCAATTTTAGTTGACTTTTTCAACTGTCCAAATATAGCAACTTTTGCATCTTTGATGATTTCTGAGCCAAATTTTGAGAATCATGATCAAGCATTGATCAAATGATGTTTGTGGCTTCAAAATGATATGTTGACCAAAAATTTGAACTTTTGACTGTCAAATGACCATTTTGCCCCTGCAGTTGACTGTAGTGCAATTAGGGTTTTGACTGTGCAATTTTGAGCTGAATGCCTTGAAACTTGACATGAGGATGCTTGACCACATTTGTAGGCATATGAGACTTGATTGGGCCTTTGAAAACTTCATTTTCTTGATCAGGACTCAAACCCTAGTTTTGACTGTATAGGAGACAGTTGAACTGCATGGCCTTTGGAGAATTTTGTGACCTTGACTTGACAAATCTTGATGAATATGGGAGGGCAAATTTTGGGGTGCAACAGGATCGAAGCATGGGAAAATGGTCACCCAAATGGGAAGGACCATTCAGAATTATCCAGACTTTTTCTGGTGGAGCTTATGAAGTCGAAGAGTTAGGTGAAGATAAAAGGCTCTTGAGAGTAAATGGTAAATATTTGAAAAAGTATAAACCTATACTCCAAGAGATAAAAATAAATAACAAGTAACGACTAAATTAACCATAAATAAGCCAAAATGGAAAATTTTTATAAATTAGCCAAAATGGCAATATTGTCGAATACATATTACAATATATGGTTAAAGGGCTGAATCAATCAGAAGGGGATGGAGTCCTTGAGTCGAAGGTATTTAGTTTGCTGCAACTCCAATCGTTTGTTGCACAAGGCATTCGCCTGGGCAAGCTTGGCAATTTGATCGTCGAAGGCTTGAGCTTTCTCAGCAAATTCTAGGCCTTGTGTGATTTCAGTTTGACTTTCGGTGTCTGGAACAGTCGAGAGAAGTTCCTCCTTACGCTTAGTATTGGCATTCATCTTAGCCTCTAGTTCTTCGATTTGCGCCTTGATGGAAGCATTCTCTCGATCGATGGCATCAACTTCTTCTTGTTTAGATGCTTTTTGCTTCGACAACTCCGCAATTCGAGAAGTTGTCTCTGCTACAGCAGTCCATGCAGAAGAGCTTTTGCCATATAACACTTCAAGCTGGCTATTAAAGCCCCTTTGTCGCTGATAATCTGCTGAGACTTGATCAATAATGGAGTGTAACTCCATGATAAAGCCTGAAACCTCCGGAGGCACAGCTAGCAAGTTTACGGCATTCAAAACAGCCCCCAAATATGATGGAGCACTAGGGTCCCCCTCCAAAGCTTTCATCAAATCCTTCTTGAAGAATTGAGCCTTAACCTTCGTCAAAGCCTCATCGAGAGGAGAAGTTTCAGTGGACTTCCCCGACAGAGTAGAAGCCTCATGACTAATATCAGACGAACTTCCCTTGCTCTCGATGATGGCATTCAGATAGCCAACAGGATCAGTTTGCTTCAGGAGTTCTAAGTCTTCTTTCGACCTATGCTTTGTTGAGGTGACAACCTTTGCAGCAGCGTTGTCTTGGGGTTGAGGCTGTTGAGTAGCATTTGCCTCGACTTGACTCTCTTCGACTCGGACTTCGGCAGTACCAGCGTCATCATGATCTCCTTCGCCAGCGTCATCATGATCTCCTTCGCCAGCGTCACCTTGATCCTCTTCGCCAGCGTCACCGTGGTCCCCTTCGTCACGATGTTCTTCCGACAGATCAACCACCTGAATCTCTTTTGGTTGTTGCTCTTCTGTTTGTGGATCTTCTGTTGGTTGTTCTGCTGTCTCAGCATTGGCTTCATTTGTTTCAGTGTTGGCTTCATCGTTCGCCAAGTCTTTCTCTTGTGTCCTACTGAGTTCAGCAGAGTCCAATGTTTCATAAGTCCTTGGCGCTGAGCTTTCAGTGGTGTCCTGAAAAAAGAAGAAGAAGAATCTTCTAAGTTAGAAAAAGACGTAATCGAACTTGGGTATCGGCACCTGAGTTAAAAAAGGAATCGAAGAGATTACCTGCAAAGGAGCTTCAGCCCCAGGGCTGGAATTGTCGCTTTCGACAGGTTTATTGAGAAGAACATTTAGTTCCTCCTCCGTTGGCTCTTCAATGATTACTGGAGGTGGCCTGGGCTTTCTCCCAACAACCTTTATTCTGATTGTTCGAGCCTCAGGAAGAGGAACGTCCTTCTTCAGCTTTCGCCTTTTAAGAGGAGCAGGGGGAGAATCATCTTCTTCGTCACTCCCAGATTCAACCGTCAGTGCTGGTCGTTTCTTGGGTGAAGGTGCCTAAAAAACCAATTAGAGTTCGATTTAGAAGCTGCATCGAAAGTCAGAATGTTAAAGCCAGAAGAAAATAATAAAAGTATGGTTACCGATGCAGAAGGCTTTTTCGAAGGGCCTTCCCCCTGTTGGTTTGTTGTGGTCTTCGCCGGCGCTATAGTTTTCGCTGGTGGTGGAGGTTTTGTTAAGGGGCCTCCTCCCTGATGGCCTTCTGCAGCCTTCTTGGCTGCAGGCTTTCGAACAACTAAAAGTAGACAAAATAATTAACAGGCTACCAATCGAAAGGGAAAGACAAAGTAATTTGGAAGGATGAACTTACATTTCTTTATTTTGTCCAAGACAAGAACAAAAGACTTCTGAAGTTCGTCCACGAAGTCCTTCTCGTCGAAAAACTCCTCAGTGTAGTAACTTTTCCACCACTCCTCGAAGGATGGTGAGCAGAGAAAGTTAAGCTGATAGTCAAACAACGAAAGGACCGTTCGACCAGCATACCTGCCGATATGCTTAGTGGCAGCGTCTTCAGTGTAGTCGTTGCAAAAGTATAACATAGACTTCTCCCTGGGAAAAATTGGAGAAGGAAGTGTTTGAATAATACCAAACTGGCGAGACACCAAGTTTGGTTGATACGCGATTAGACTCAAGTGAGTCTTGGAGCTCTTGAATCGCAGGGGCATTATTCTTGGTGTGAGAAATGCCTCCCACACTGTTGTATGCTCTTCGACCTGAGGACCACTTGACGCCTTAGGATGTGGCCTAGTGAACCACACTGGACCAACCTTTCGTCGAGCAAAGGGAGCCATGGTCGAAGCAAACTCTTTCCTTTTAGAAAACATCAAGACGAAGTTTGTAAAAGTTTGTTGAAGCTCCAGCCCATCTTCCGTTGGAGTCAGCAGAGCCAATCTGGTGCCTTCGATGCACCTATTTGCTATTTTCGGAGCCTGCTCATTTATTTGAGTCTTCTGAGGTAAGAAAGACTCGAAGGTGGCATTGAGCCACAGCTGAAGCAGCCAAAAAGGTCCAGCAAGCAGCAGACTGGCTCTGTTCTCGATGATCTTCAGAAGAGTCGCTCCGTTGCTAATCGACTCGTACAGATTCGCCAAAATCAATTCTGCCAAACAGATATTTTGGCCATGGTGGAGTTGGGTGGCGAGAGTGACCATCTTCTTGGTCACCTGTAAAGACTTGGTGCAAAACACAAAGCGTGACAGCCATAGGGCTAGAAACGCGATATGTTCTACATCCGACACAGCGTCCGTCGACCTATCGTGGTAGTGATTGATGTAAGTGGTGTAGGTTGGTTTTGTGGCAGAGAATCCAATCTGATCCTCCGACATTTCCTCTGGGTCGAAATAGTCCCCAGTGGGTCGAAGGCCAGTGATGGCGGCCACGTCGAAGAGCGTGAGAGTCAGCATTCCACAGGGAAGATGGAAGGTGAAATGGGTGTAATCCCAGAAGAGTAAGGAATCTATCAACATTTCTGAGGAATAGTTAAGACCCGTCTTCGACAACATAACCAGGTCGAATATCCCCAAATCTTTCCAGATCGAAGCCTGGCGTTTCTCCATTTTTTCCAGCCAAGCACTATAGTCAGGAGTGAGGCTAGGGCTAGACCTGAAAGCCCTAACACCTCTGTTGAAGAAACGAAGGTCGATTTTCTCCTTAGCAGGATCTTCATTATCCTCTGCATCCTTCTTAGAGCATCCAACCGGTTTGAGTTTTTCAAGTACCGGAAAGTAGCTTTTAATCTTCATGGCTTCAGCAATGCTTGGGTATAGTGGGCCAGACATGGCAAAGATTTGGTTGGAGTATCCAACCGGAATCATGAGTTGGCATGAATAAGCATCACGTACAGTAATGTCCAAGGGCTCAGGGACCCTTCGTTGGCCCGTGGGAGTAACTACGGGAGCAGTGGAGAAAATCCTAGGTTTAACGTTTCCAGAGGGGATGTTAGCGCTAGGAGCGGTGGAAGAACCGGATGCCATTGTTGATACTAAGGTTGAAGATGAAGTAAAGAACAGGTGGTTTGCAAAGGTTGCAAGAGTTTGTGTGCAATAAGGGATATCTGAAAGCAAGGTAGCGTGAAAAAGTCCCACAATGGGTACTTGGCGCTATTTATAGTGGTTGGGGAAATCCTTAAATTCGAGGACATTTAATGCCATTTAATGTTGCAGAAGGTAGTGGGACACGTGGCGTCTCCCTGTTGATGTAGCCGTTCTGCAGAAATGAAAGGGTGCAGCGTGCGCCCTCGTTTTTGGGAATTGTCATGATGACAATTTGTGAAAAGACGTTTGGCACGCTGCACGCCGTACTGAAGTGACGTCTTAGGTACGGATGAAATGATGGCTTTTCCTTGGGATTGTCAGTGGTTGGTAGAAGACAAAAAAGTGCACAATTTAATTTGTGACTAAGAATGAAAAGACAGGTGTCGAATGGCATTTCAAAGAATGCCTTTTTCTTTCAGAGTCGAAATAAGGCATTCTTGGGGGGCAATTTGTTGGCTCCTAAATTCGACACCCTTGTTTTATTAATATCAGCTATTAAAGCTGATGGATGTTTTGGACCAGCTGGGTCTGTCGAAATGCCCATCGAAAGATGGCAATGTACTTAGAGGATTTCTTCCAAGGGAGAAGTTAGTTGCCTTCGACGTCGAAGGTGTTTCTCGTCGAAGATGCTTCTCGACGAAGGTGTTCGATTGTTCAGAGTGGAACAGTTTGAAATTCGAGTGTTTGGAGGGAAAACGGTTTCCAGCGGTTACCAAGTGCAACATGAAAAGATCTGGAGCGTCGAACGCTGAGAACGTGCCAAGTGGAGTCATCTCGAAGCAGTGTAACTGCCCGACGGTTACTTGGGATGTTTTAGTATAAATAGTAGTAGTTCACGCAGTTTTTCGCGTGTGTTCACAATTATATACAAAGTCACTCATATAGATTCGAGTACCCAGCGTGTGAGAAAGAATTGTTGAGAATGTATGTGTGAAACACCACTTTTATTAATCAAAGTCATTTATTTTCCAGAAACTTTACTTGCTCTCTTCTTTACTTTTCCTGTCGAATCCCTTTATTTCAAGCCTTCATTTATTTTATCAAGTCCACTTCTTCATGCAATTTACTTAAAGCCTCTTTTATTTTCCTGTCATTTAACCATTATCCAACTTAATCAAAACCCCAAAATCAACCATGTCTTAGGATCAATCTGATCGATCCTGCGAGTAACCAAATAAGTAACCATTTGGAAGATCAGCGGTTGTTTACCAATAACCACGGTAAACACACGGGTGGAGGTTTCACCTGACACTGGCCGTGTTAGGGAGAAGGCTTGGCAAGGAGACAAGGCAGAAGGCCACACGGGCGCCCGTGTCATACGACACGACTTGTGTCAATTCAACTGAGATTAAAACGTGCAATGGGTAAGGCAGATGCTGACATAGGTGCCTGTGTCCGGTGACACGGTCCATGTCAATTCAGCTGGGACAAAAAAATGTGCAAGAGCAATAGCAGATTCTGACATGGGTGCCTGTGTCTGATGACACGGCCCATGTCAGCATAGGCGCTAGAAATCCTAATTTTGAGATTTTTGCTGTAGTTTTAAATCATTAAGGGTACATTGGACATTTTGTATTGTTTGGAGATGACCTAACACTATAAAACTTTTTCTAAACAAAACACCAAAAATATTTTCTAAATACTTTGAAATTTTTTTAGGATTTTAAATTTCTTTCCCTTTTCACCACCTTCACGCACTTTACTTTCGCATTAATATTTTCCATTATTATTTCTCAAGGGTCTGTAATAGATGATTAGGGTTTACTTATTTTCATCCCCATTCATAAATTTGTACTCCCTATTCCCAAAGCGTTGTAATAGCATCAGACATTTAAATCCTACCATTTACCGCTTTCCTTATTACTGTTAGTAATTAGAATTTGTATGGCAAGATTAAAAATTAATCATTAGAAAACCTAATCTCAAAAGACAAAATAGCTGAAATCAAAACACTTTGAACACACGCACCTCTAGGGTAACCTCACTTGTTGCCTCAGATTTAAACAGTCACGGTCCCTCGAACATGAGATGCTTTAATAAAGAACCTCGGTTAAAAGATCATAGTCGCCCAATGACCCTTCGATGCTGCCTTCGGTAAACAATCTTAGTCCCTTACGATAATTGCTAAAGTGTCTTACAAGTTACCTTCTATGATTGACTGATGACCCATGCATGTCCCTCATATCCAATGATATGGCTTCCTACTAACTAATGGCAGAGTAGCATTATCTAAAGGAGGAGGAAAAGAACAAAGAATCTTTGAGTAGGTAGATAGATCGTAACCGCTTTCTCACTGTTGTACCCCAAACTTTTCCCTCTCATTTATCAAGTAATCTCTCACAAGATCTCCTTGGATTTAAGACTGTACAGGGTTGATCAGCTCAAGACACCTTCTCTAGCACTGATGACTGAAAATTAGGGTTTGATATTACACAAGGACAATTGAACTTTTAATGCCTCATATGAATTTCATGGATCATTTTCGACCTCAAGATTGCTCATGTCAAGTTTCAAGTCTTTGATCACATTTTAGCTCAGTCAATTGATCAATTGACCTAAAATCATCTATATTTGGAAAAAGTCAACTGTGGTCAATTTACAGTCAAACTTCATAATTTTTTATCTATATCAACATCATGAACCTATATATGTAATTTAATCAAGTTTGGATCATAATTCCTCAAGAAATTTGATCAGATCATCAAAAGGGCAAAATGATCAAAATTAGGGTTTTGACTGAGAAGATGCAATTTCTGAATTTTGACCTAGAAAATGGTTGATTAGTTTGAGACATGATCTCAAGGATTCAAATTCATCATTTTGACCTATTGGCATGGCTTAAAACTTTCCTCAAGATCAATTGATTGATAATTGATTTTCAGTCAACTAATGAAAAGTCAACTGTACACTGAAAAGTCAAACTTTGACTTTTTAGTCAAAATCAAGTATCAAAGATCACATTTCATCAAAACATGTAAAAATATGAAACTTGTTCATCAAGAAATCAAAAATTCAAGATTTCATTTTGAAAAGTCAAAATTTCTAAACTTAGAAATTTTTCTAAGTGTTGAAAATTTCATATTTTATCATAACTTTGAGCAAAATTTTCACCATGATGCAAGATGATTCAAAGGAAACTTCCAACATGAAAGTTGTAGATCTCAATGACATATAAAACATTTCAGAATACAACTTATCCTAGAAATGCATGGATTTCAAGTTATGATTTTGTGAATACATATTCATGAAACTTGGAAACTTAGTGAAATTTTGCCCTAGTTTAGGCAGGATTTTGACCAACTTTATGGCAATTTTTCACATAGTTCCAAGAGGAATTTTCAAAAATGTCCAATATATAGGTTGTATAGAATGTTACAAGATTTCCAAAATGTCTAAGAACTCATTGAGATCATGTTTGAGCAAAGAGAATCGAAGACAAGAAGTTGGACATTCATTCTTGAATTATAGGTCATTTCCATGATGAACAAGAATTCAAATCTCAAGCCCGTGCTGCATAAATCTTACTTTACAGGCTTCTAACCTCTAAATCTATCCATAATGAGAATATTACACAACTATTTGAGCTATGATCCAAGTGTTTGAGTCATTGTCCAAGTGATTATTCCATTAATGGAACAAAGTTCACACTTCTATTTTGGAAAAGTCACTTTAATCACAAAGTCAACGCATAGAGATCCTAACTTGTTCATCTGAACACAAGCAATATCAAAGGCAAAAGCGACATGTCTATAGCCTCCCATAAACTCAGGCCATGCTTGTACTATGCCTTGAAACCACATTTTCCACTTTTCTTTAACATCAAGTAACATAGCCATAACTCTATATCTCACAGTTTTGTTAACCTCAAGGGCTCTAACCTTTTTCATATAACTATATAAGTTATTTTCAAGCTAACACATGATTGAAAACACTCCTAAACTCCCTGAAAACTCAGATTGCCCAAAAAACTCCATTGTTATGCAGAACCTGACCAGAAACTCCCATCTCTCAAACCACTCGTGTGTTTCCTCTCCAAATCATCTCAAATACTTCCTTACTTCAAACAACTCATCCTAGTCCCTGTTCCTAAACTGTAACTCCATTTCCATCATCCTCCATAACCAAAAATAGAGCATTGCAATTGGACTTCTCCAGGCCATTTCAACCACTCTCAACTCAAGCTAAGCATTGCATTAGCTTCCTAGAGACTCAAGGAAGCTATCCTAATCATTGCAGCACCTTGAATCAAGCTCAAATTTATTTCACGATTTCCAGTTTTGAGGTATTTTTCTTGAACTTCTATCATCTCATTTAGGCATTGTTAGGCTTGCATTTGTGAAGATAAAATGTAGACATCATTTCCCTGAAACTATACATGTCCATAAATTTTATTTATGTTGCTTGAGTAGGGAGAATTTTGAGTTTAAACCTCTGAAAATATTTAGGTCAAAATTTGGTACTATTATAAGTTCATGCTCATCTTTGAGAATTAGCTTAAGCTATTTACATATTTAGAATCGTGAGGAAATTTCTAACAAGTTTGATGTTGGAAGTTTTGTGAATGGATGAGAAATGAATAAGTTACATGTCCTTTGGCTGGAGGTTGAAGATGAAGTTCATTCAGGACAAAACTTATGTTACATATTTATTGTTTTGTTTAAGTTAATGGATGTATTACCACCCCAGTGGTTAAAGTGTGCGCCTGTCACCTATGGGACCTGGGTTCGAGCCTCAGTGGTACCCTTTTGCTTCTTTTTTTCTTCATATTTTTCCTTCCATTTTTTGTTTGATACAGGTGCTGGGGCCCCTGTTATTGGGCCTGACATTTTACTTGTTTCATACTCCTTATTTCATTTTCATACCCCTGGCGCATTGTTTATTTATTATTTTATTTTTCTCATTTATTTTTATTTCATATTTTCCTTTTATTATTATTATTATTATTATTATTATTATTATTATTATTATTCTCATTATTATTTTTATTAATAAAAATAAAAAAATTATTATTATTATTATTATTATTTTCATGCTTATTATTCTATTTTTAAATAAAACAAAAGACTAAAAAACATTTTCTTAACAAATAAATTTATTTCTTTTATAATAAATTTTTAGACTTAGGTTTAAGTATTATATTATTTTATTTTCTTAAAATTAATCTAGAACTTAGGTTTCTTTTTTTTTATAATTAATTTTCATATTATTTTTAATTTTAAACCTTTTCATAAAAAACCCTAAAAACCCTTTTAAATTAATTTCTTTTCTTAATTAGTTTAAGTTAATTTTAGTTAATTTTCATTAATCATTTTATTAATTAGGTTAAAATCCTTTCATGAAAACCAAACAAAAAAAACATTTCTTTTTCCATTTTGCAGTTGTACATTGTTTTTCAATTATTGTACATTTATTCAATATGGTTGTAATAGTTAATTAGATTTAATTTTCTTGTAAAATCCCCATTTGTAAATTTGTATACCCCCTCCCCTCATGATGTAATAGCTTAGTATTTTTACTTTATGCAATTTATCGCTTTATATAAATGCTAGTAAATTAGGGTTTGTATGGAAAGATAAAATCAATAAGTTAGCAAACCCTAAATCAAGACAAACAAGCATGTAAATCAACACATTTGCAAACTTGCACCCTTAGGGTAATTCCACTTTGTTGCTTATAAAAATGGCCATGTTATGCATGTGGGGTGTCTTAGCAAAAACAATCAAAATACAAGATCACAGTCCCTTGATGACGCTATTAAATGTTGCCTTTCAAAATGATCTTAGTCCCTCAAAGAGAATTGCTAAGATATTTCATAACATTGCTATCATGGCTATACGATGACCCATGCTCGTCCCTATACATCCATAGATAGGGCTTCTTACCAAATCAATGGTAAGATAGTAATATCAAAGGAAAGGAAGAAATGAACTAAGACTTTTGAGTAGGTAGATTGTTCCTAGTTTCTTACTCAATTTCAAATCAGACACTCTTGCTTATTTTCAAAACAAACACCAACACTTTCAAAAAACACTTTCAAAACATTTTCCAAACTTGAAACATTTTCAAAAGCTCAACACTTTGTATACGTTCTTACGAACGAGAACTATTACAAAGTTTTCCTAAACGAAGGCGCCTTTTCATAATACTTTCAAAAACCACACAAACCACATTTTTAAACAAAAGCAAGTGATCTAGAAAGCAACTAAGAGCCCATATATAAATATGGATGAAAAGGGTGCTAACACCTTCCTTTTTCATAATCTACCCCCCGAACTCAAGAAATAATCTCAAAGGTCTTTCCTGTTCTTTTCAGCCTTTCACTTTGGATAAAAGAAAATTCGGTGGCGACTCTTGCTAACTACCCCATTTGTGATAAAACGCAAAATACCCAAGTCAGTTCTCTCACCGTATCACAGAACTGATGACTCTGCTGGGGAAAAACTTAAAAGTCGGGTTACCTTAGGGCTATATCACCTTTATTTGATTCCATTGTTTGATTTGTTTGCTTTACATTTTGGTTCCTTGTTTGGACTTGTACTAATCCTCTACTTGGATTTGGGATACCTTATAGGTAAGTAGCAATACTTTGTGGAAACTGTGCGGGGTATACTAACATAGTCTAAGCAATAGCTACGTTAGTGTGACATATTTGTGGGTATCGGTAGCCCTTGAGTAAGTCAAGGAGAATACGGGACCACTGACTGATGTCATGAAGCACTAAATAACTTTTAGAATCTTTACTTGACCAACTTGGCAATTAGGACGTAGTGAGATGACCGACTTTGGTGCAGTCCGAAGTTGGTAGATAATTGATACTACACTCATTGAGGTTTGGCTTTTTGGGATATTTTGGTCACCGTGAAATAGGCTTGCACTGAAACAATGCTCGAGAAGACAGATCAGTGATATTGAGCTCCCTTAGAACCCGATTACTATTTCTGGGACAGGTTTGAGCAAACTAAACTTCAAAATGGTACTTACCTATGAGACTCCATGCAAACCTAAACCTAAGGACTTTGTTGTACCCCAAAATTTGCCCTCGCATTTTTCCACAAGAAATAACAACTTCAGGCTTTTCATGATCTTTCAAACTGGCTCAAGAATCGGTCAAACTGACTTTTCTCGTCAGTCAAACAAAATTAGGGTTTTACTGATTTTTAGGGCTCTGGAATGTTTCACACAGTTGGCTTAGGGTTTTGGTTGATTTTGGTTCAACTTTGATCAGGCGAATGCTCTTTGGCATTTAATCAGGAATTAGGGTTTGTGCGCGCGTTCTCAAAAAGATCTAAATTCTACAGCACTTTGCAAGTTATTCCGAGATTTGGGTTGGATTCGCATTGTTTGATTTAATCAGTAAAAAGACTGCATTTGGGTTGAATTCACGTTGGTTTGTCTGAGCCAGTCAAAAGATCCATGCAGTTTGGATTTACAGTGTTTGATAAAAAATCAGGGAAAAGGGAATGCGCCTGATTAGTTTGTTTTGGTTAACTGTTGCTTTGCTTTGGATATTGGAAAGGCCAGGTTTAACTGATCAATTATTAAAGCATTGTTTATTTAAAATTATTTATTATTCTAAATTAAGTGATTGAAATTTATTTTTCGATTATTTTAATTCAAAGAGTTTTAAATAATAAATAAACAATAAAGAAGGAAATAAAATTGATTGGATAATAAAGACTTTTATTTATTCTTGAATTATTTGTACAATTATTGTTTATAATTTAATTACAAGCAATGATTTTACATTAATTTAAATTTAAATAAAAAAGAAAACTATCCTATTTTTTCTAATTCTTCATTCTTCACTTTGCTCCCCTCCATTCAAATTATTCATCTGCAAAAAGAAAAGGAGAAAAGTCAGTGACTGATAAATAAAAAAAGAGACAAATAAAAGACAGTTCATCATTAAGGGCCACTGATTGGGATCAGTTAACCCTCTCTGCAAATCACGGGATTTCTCCCGGTTCACAAAGAGGGAAGTATTTTATTTGCTAAATCATGAATGCAAAGTTGAAAAAATGCAAAGTTTGTCAACACATTGCACAATTCAAAAATCTGAAACAAACTGCACAGTTCAAATCAAACTAAAAAATCAAATTGCAACTTTCTGTCAAAAATGCCAAAAAAGTACAACTTGCTGTCAAAATGCCAAAGGTACCCAAGCTGTCAAAAGAAGATTTTGGAAAGATATCAAGCTGTCAAAGAAATGAGACAAGAATGCAGAGCAAAACTATTATGCAAGCAATAAATCTCACTTTCATCATTTCCCAAAGAAAAGTGGCCACTTTTAGAACTAAAAGTACAGCATAAACATTATTATAATGCAAAGTGTACTAGAGAGAGAGAAGAGCAAAAAGAAGCAGGTTTGCAGGCTTAAGGCTTGAAGCATAAGAAACTAATATAAAAAACAACTGCAACAGTACAGTGAAAGGGAGAGCAAAAACCAATACAGAGAATATACACAAAACTGTATAAGTTGTATAAACCATTCCATAAACCTGCACAACCATTAACCTGCATCAACCCCTTAACCAAAAACAACAAAAAAATCAGTTCACTATAAGGATACCTGCTAAGGCCATCAACTTAAAGCATCAAACCTTAATAAAAAATCTGTCTAAACATCCAACCTGCCTAAGTATCAACCTGAAGCTAAAAACCCCAGGCCTAAGCATAAACCAGTTAAGCATCAAACCTGAAGCCCAAAAAACTGTGGCAAAAAAAAACAATATATCAGACAGCAGACCTGCAATCAAAAAGGGGGGGGGGGTAACACACAAACCTGTAACTATGCCTTAAAACCTCCAGCCAAAAAAAAGCAGTTTAAGGCCAAGCCTCACCATGCCTATCAATAACTAAAAACCTCCAGCCAGAACACCAGTTCAGGCCTCAAAGCCTCATCCTGCCTAAAACCTTAACCATTCAAAGCCAAATATATCACAAAAACCAGCATATGCCCATAACCAGAAAACCTTACCAGTTGCAAAAGCCAACAACTCAAAACATATCTCATCAACACTAAAAAGATCCAACATCACAAGCCTCAGAAAAAGCAATGTCACAAGCCTCAGACAGCATCATCATGGGCCATTAATTTAAGCATACAGTAGAAGAAGAAGAAGAGAGGCTAATCAAAGCAAAAGCTTCAACAATAGCATGTTACAGTTATAGCATTCAAGCTCTCAGAAAGATATCATCACAGGGCAATCAAAAAACAAGCAATATAAGCATACGAGCAAAGAAGGCAACTATCAAGCTCAACAGTTTCAAAGGCAAGTTCAAGGAAACTGAGATAGAAAAAGTTTCAAAGGCAAATTCGAGGCAAAAGAGAAGAGAGAAAATCTAAGGTATTCAGAAGCGTTCAAAGCATCTCAAGGCAACATCACAGGCAAACGTTCAAAGGGGCATAGCACACGAAATAGCCAACAAAGAGAAGAAGAAAAGAGGACATCAAGTTAAGCTTTCAGACCAACATCATAAAGCCCAAGAAGTAGTACAGAAATACCAAGTGTCGTTCAAGCAAGTCCTCCACCGCTGAGCCTCCTAAGCACCTCCATCCTCTTCCTCCCCTCCGTCAAGGTAGTTCTCTCTTTCCCCTTTTCTTTTCATACCTCGCACAAGACAAACCAAAACACATTAATCAATAAAACACAGAATCAGATTCAACAATCAAAGAATCTTAACATGCAAATCCAAACGTCTAACAAATTTGAGACATTTCGTTACCTTGTTTTACCGTTGCTTGAACGATCGCGAGGGGAAGGACGAGAGATGGCACTGGTGGCTAGGTGGAGGAGATTGCACTCAGGAACGAAGAAGATGAACGAAGCCACAAACGGCGCTTCTGTTCGCTCACAAACCCTACGCGTTTCAAACTGAACACAAATCACTCAGAACCCTAAAACATTTCTGTGTCAAGACTTGGGCCTTGCCCATTTCAACCACGCCCAAGCCTTTTGTTTTCCCAACTCACACCTCCCATTTCTCTTCTGCCTGGGCCTTGCCCGTTTCAAACTTTAAGCCCATTCTTGCTTACTAACATTTTTAACATCTTAACATTAATCACTTTTTTAAATAATTTACATAATACTAATTTCATTTCATTTTTTCTTTACACTAAACAATACCTTTTCTTATATTAGCATAGTTAAATAGAAATACAAAACATGACAATAACATACTAATATTTTAATACAAAATACAGTGTAATTAAAATGAAAAAACCTTTCTTTTTCTTAAGATAAATACTTCTCTTTTATTTTTTAAAGAAACATTATCTTTGTACATAAATTCCCTTTTTTAAATAAATACATTTTCCTTTCCTAGAAGTTTTGTACATAATAAATGAAACACATTTTTATTACACCATATAATTGAAAACACCTTTTTTTAATTAATTCAAATATTCTTATTAACAATGTAAACATTCTTTTTGTACATAACAAATAAAGAAACATTTTTATACATAACATAATTAAAACTTAGAACATTTAATCAAAGCATTCTTTTTTGTACATATTAAAAGAACTACAAAGATTACAATTCAAGGATTACCTAAATACCTAATTCTTTTCTTTAAATTAAATAATACTTAATACACATTCAATTTCACATCTCTAACCTGTAAATAATTACATACACGTATACACGTACACTTACACAATACATTTACATAGCTCCTATACACATTTGCTTATATTTGTATATTCGTTATTTACATTTGATCGCAAATTCGATTTGGTTGTAACTTATTGAACATTACATTCCTAAGTCTCATCCCCATTCATAAATTTGTACCCCCACTCCCGGATGCTTATTTTGTAATAGTGTAGACTTTACATTTTCGCAATTTACCGCTTTCAATTATACCATGGTTAGACCTAGGGTTTGCATGTACATAAAATCAAACGCTAGATAACCTAATACAAGACAAATACATGAAATCGATACACGATCACACTTGCACCCTCTAGGGTAATCCCACATGTTGCCTTCCAAAATGGGCCGTGCTTGCATGTCGAGCATCTTTGGCAAAACAAATTCAAATGATCATAAGTCCCTCGATGACGCTTTCGAATGTTGCCTAAACAAAATGATCATAGTCCCTTCAAAGCGAATTGCCAAAGACACTTGGCACCATTGCATTCATGGTCCATACGATGATCCGCGCCCGTCCCGTTAAACATCCTAAACGTAAGATTGTCCCCCAAATTCAATGGTGGAACAAAATTGTTAAAAAGGATTGAAAACATAGAGAAAACCTTTGAGTACAATAGGGTAGACAAAACTCTTAGTTACTTGAGATCAACTTGCAAAAACGCTTGCCTTCTTTTCAAGAACCACATTCCACAAGCACTTTCAAAACAAACTCTCAAAACATTTTGAAACATCTTTTCGAAAAGATACACGCCTTTGTAAAATATTCGAGTAAAGAATTGTTACAAGGTTAGCCTAAGACAAGGCATCTTCTTCCAAAACATTTTCAAAAACACACACACACACACACACACACACCATTTTCAAGCAATCGAAAATCAAGGCAAGTGATCTAAAAAACCAAGTAACTAAGAGCCCATGGATAACCATGGATGAAAAGGGTGCTAATACCTTCCCTTTTCGTAATCTACCCCCCGAACCCACGAAATATCTCAAAAGGTTTTTGCTGTGCTTTTTCAACCTTTCCTTTAGGATAAAATAAAAATTCGGTGGCGACTCTTGCTCAACCGCACAAGTGCGAATACGAACGCAAAACCACAATCAGTTCTCCCACCGTATCACAGAACTGGCGACTCTGCTGGGGAGATTTTTAAAAGTGGGGTTACCTTGGGGTTTAGATCACCTTTACATTCTTGCTTTGCTTGCCTTGATTGATTTATCTTTTGGGTCCTTGTTTGGGTTTGTTGTAAATCCTACACCCGGATTTGGGGGCACCTTCTTAGGTAAATAACAAAAAAAACTGCGAGGGAACTGTGCGGGGTATACCGACACGGTTGAAGCAGTAAGCTATGTTAGTGTGACATATTTGTGAGTACCGGTAACCCTTGAGTAGTCAAGGAGAGTACGGGGCCGCTGTGTGATGTCATGAAGCACTAACGAACTCTTAGAACCTTAATTGACCATCTTAGCCTTTTTAAGGGTAGTGAGATGACCGACTTTGGTGCAGTCTGAAGTTGGTAGATCCTCGATACTACACTCTTTTGAGGATTATTTTCTTGGAATATTTTGGTCGCCAGTAAGTGGCTAAACCGAAACAATGAACACAGAAAACAATCCAATGATATTGAGCTCCTTAGAACCCGGTTTCTATTTTAGGACAGGATGAGCCAACTAACTTCAAGAGGGTACTTACCTGAACCTCATGCAAGCCTAAACCTAAGGACTTGTTTGCTTTGTGTGAATATGTTTACCTGTATATACACTCACTTGCTTGTGCATACATGTACATAACATCATGACATCATACCATAGCATTTTCAATAACCATTTCAAGGATCTCGAGGGTTCTTTTGATGCAGGGTTACGTTGAACCAGACATCTACCAAGGGGCAAGAGGTTTTCTCCTCTAAACAAAGTTCTCCAGTCAAAGTTCAAGTACAACAACTTGAATCAGTGGCTATGACCCACTTGACATGGTGAGCTTGATTCTCGTGGAAAGACGTCCACCGGTGCGGAGATCTCCAATCCAAGAGCAAAGCTCAACCTCTAACATTTTCTTGTGTTTACCCCAAGAGATCTTTGAAAGCATGCATCCACATATCATGCATCGCATTTTGACAGTCTTTCCTTTTTCAGGTTTCCTTACTCTCCTGCTGTTTATTTCAGCAAGAGATGGCTCTAGAAAGGTCTGTCAAAGACATCCAAGACCAGACTGCTCAGCTGCAGGAGATGTTCCTGAACTTGTCTCTGGGGCAAGAAGAGATGAAAGCTCTCCTCACAAAGAGCTTGGAGAATTCCAACAACGCCAGGAGTGATCAGCTTGCGGAGTTGCAGTTTGATCTAACAACCTTGAGGACCCAAGTGATGGGACAGTTGGTGGGCCAGATGGCTCTCATCCAAGACCTATCTCAAAGACAAGAGGAACTCAGAGTTCTTGTACGCCAACTGCTTCCAAACAACCAACTGGGGCAAACGGCTGAGGTTGAGGAGCAAGTCACCGCTCAGCCTCCATCCACTCAAGAAGACAAGGGGAAAGCTCCTTTGCTTGCTTCAGGGTCACAAGCCCTTCAACATCCTCGCCAGCATCAACGGGGTAATCGGCGTAAGCAAGAAACGTCGGGAAGACAGTTCACGGAGACTGAAATACCATCATTCTTTATACTGAAGCGCCTGATGGAGGTCAACCTGCTTACCTTAAAGGATCCTCCTCAGAAGCTCAATACCTCCTCTCCTCACTATCATCCCGACGCATTTTGTGTTTACCATTCCTACAGCCCGGGACACGACACCAACGACTTTTGGGCCTTGAAGAACAAGATTCAAGATCCGATCGACATTGGGGTGCTGGAATTCATGCCAGACGGCGAGATGAAAATCTTCCGTTAAAGGGTTCTCCACTTGAAGTGCTGAAGCTCAAGCTGAAAGACTTTTGCTTCTTTTTGAATTTCCAAAGTTGTAATTTCTTTTGTTGTCAAACAATTATCTGTTGATGTTAAACTCTGTTTTCATTAATGCATTGCATATGTTTGTCTTGAATTGATCCATTCGTTTCACTACTCTTATGCTTTTCTTTATGACATCTGACTCTTGATAAAAAGCTGCAAGCCTTTAGAGGGAGGATGACGAAACAATACCATGATCTTATACAGTATGCTTTTGAATAGACCTTGCTGATGATGTACAGGCATTTCTTTCAAATCCCAAACACTGGAGTTATAAGGAAGTTAATCCCTAGTCAACCCCTTCGAGCCAAAGAAGTAGGAGTTTTCTGTTATGAACAATCAAAACCTTTGACATAAACCTGGGGCAGGGTAGTATCTCAGTTAATCCAAAAGAAAATGCGCATTGAAGTCGCAAAATCTCAGTTCGTAATACAACGAACGATGTCAAAAAAGAAAGCATTCCTTTGGAATCAAAAGACAAGGGTGGTTCTCTATCACATAGACAGTCAATCTCTCAAAAGAGAAAAAGCCCACTGAGCCAAAACCTATAAAGGAGGCTTAAGAAAGCTGGGGCATCCCGCTGACGGTAATCCCGGAAAACGGTAACAGTCAGGCAAAAGTTAGGGATAACAAATCAAAATCAAAATAGTGAGGTCATTAAAAAATCCTCAACAACATGAAAAATGTTCAGAAAAAGAAAAAGGAGATGATGACTGTCTCCCCAAATTCAAACTGGTGAACCATCGCCCAAAAGTCGTTCCAAACTCAAAACAGAGTGACGCACAATTAACTGAGCTTAGGTTGAAGGACATCACGAAGAGCGGGTGGGTACAAATATATTTTGAGCCTTTATCCTTTGTTTCTTAAACCGTGAACCAAGCCACGTTACAACCCTTCAAAAGTCCTAATTGAAGCATGGGTTAGTTCGAAAGCATATTGTTACAAAAGGTATCCTGACTCCTGTAAGGCTTTGCTCTAAATCTTGTGTTGATCTGTCTTATAAAAAGTTTCTGCTAAAAACGCATTTTTCAAAACTTCGAGACAAACATAAACTTTGCATTGCTTGAATACCACTGTCTGCATTTGGCTTTTTGTTTGACAGCGAAGAAATTCATACAGCAAATGTTCAGAGGAACGAAAACTCTCTCAGTAAGTGAAAATCACTTCAAGAGAATAACACTTCCATCAAATCTCCTATCAACAAGGGGCATGACATGTCACCATCCAATTAACCTGGGGCAGTCCAGTCAAGATTTCAAGAAATCTCTCAATATGCGGAGTAATCTGATTCAAGATTCCTTCATCACCACTTGGGGCATTCGAATGTCAAAAGTGTTCAACAAATCACATTTCCAGACTCAATTCCTGTATCTAGCCAGGGCACATCTGAAGAGTTTGAAGATTCGATTCCTGTATCCAGCCAGGGCATATCCGTTAACTATCACCTTTCTAGACTCGATTCCTGTATCCAGCCAGGGCACGTCTGAAGAATTCTAGATCAACACCTGTAACAAGCCAGGAAACATCTGTGGACGACCGATTGTAGATCAACACCTGTAACAAGCCAGGAAATTATCTACATCACCACTTGGGGCATTCGAATGTCAAAAGTGTTCAAAAACCCGATGCAGTTTTACACAAGCTCATCCTCAGGAAGCCCTACATCGGTTTCTTCTCAAGACTTCTGAAAACAGTTTATGGATTCTTCCCAACAACAGATGTTAATCTATCAGCTTGTTCAGATGCAACCTTTGAAAACAGTTTACAGACGCTTCCCAACAACGGATGCTGCTCTATTGCTTATTCAACTTCAAGATTTCTGAAAATAATTCACGGGTTCTCCAAGTAACGGATGTTAACCTATCACTTGTTCAGATTCTTCTCAAGACTTCTGAAAACAGTTTATGGATTCTTCCCAACAACGGATGTTAATCTATCAGCTTGTTCAGATGCAACCTTTGAAAACAGTTTACGGACGCTTCCCAACAACGGATGCTGCTCTATTGCTTATTCAACTTCAAGATTTCTGAAAATAGTTCACGGGTTCTCCAAGTAACGGATGTTAACCTATCACTTGTTCAGATTCTTCTCAAGACTTCTGAAAACAGTTTATGGATTCTTCCCAACAACGGATGTTAATCTATCAGCTTGTTCAGATGCAACCTTTGAAAACAGTTTACGGACGCTTCCCAACAACGGATGCTGCTCTATTGCTTATTCAACTTCAATATTTCTGAAAATAGTTCACGGGTTCTCCAAGTATCGGGTGTTAACCTATCACTTGTTCAGATTCTTCTCAAGACTTCTGAAAATAGTTTATGGATTCTTCCCAACAAAGGATGTTAATCTATCAGCTTGTTCAGATGCAACCTTTGAAAACAGTTTACGGACGCTTCCCAACAACGGATGCTGCTCTATTGCTTATTCAACTTCAAGATTTCTGAAAACAGTTCACGGGTTCTCCAAGTAATGGATGTTAACCTATCGCTTGTTCAGATTCTTCTCAAGCTAACTCCACTCAGAGCCAAGCTTCATTATCCCCAGCGAAGCTAAAACTTCAAATTATCAATCCCTAGCGGAGCCAGACCAATGAACCTTCTCCCCACAGAGTTTTGGGAGGGCAAATCTTGAGTTCCCCAGTGAATTCGCCAGAGTTACTTCCCACCGAGCTGAAGATTCTCAATCTTACCTCCCCAGCATGAGTCTACTAGTTTGGAACCCCCCAGTAGAGGTCATCAAGAATTCTCTTCCCCAGCAACAGCCAAGGATTTATTTTCCCCGGCAGCAATCAAGATTCTTTTATCTTCAGCCATCCAGGATTCATTTATCCTCAGCATTAGCTCATCAGCTTGCATGCGCATTCGTCCCATTCATGTCATAAACATTGATGCCACATACATTGCATCATGCATCATAACATTGCATATAACTAACCTTTTACCTTTTCAGGTAAGATCAGTCGGTAGACACAGATCGTCTTCCGAGATTCATCCAGAAATAGTTCAGATGTGACCCGGACACGACAACATTCTGGTACTTATTCCAGATTCATCCAGATGCAGTTTTACACGAGCTCATCCTCAGGAAACCCTACACCGGTTCCTCTTCAAGACGTCTGAAAACAGTTTACGGATTCTTCCCAACAACGGATGTCAATCTACCAACTTGTTCAGATGCCAACTTTTGAAAGCAGTTTACGGACGCTTCCCAACAACGGATGCTGCTCTATTGCTTATTCAATCTCAACTCCTGAAAATAGTTTACGGATTCTCCAGACATGGATGTCAATCTATTGCTTATTCGGACCCCCAATTCAGAGATGTTCCAAGACATGGATGTCTTTCTGACATTCGTCTACTCACCATTGACATACAGTTCAACATTTCCAAATGGCATCTTTAAGCCCATTTCCAGATGGCATCTATAAGCCCATCCTCCTACCAGCAGTCGCCAAATGGTATCTTTAAGCTCATTTCCAGATGGAATCTCTAAGCCCATCCCCCGACAAGATTCTACCGCATCAGATGGCATCTTTAAGCCCATCACCAAATGGCATCTTTAAGCCCATTCACCTCTACCATCACATCGACGAGTGCAAATTTTCTGGGCACTTTAGTGTCCAATCTTCTTTTACCTTCAAGTCGCGAAAGGCAAACTTTCCAATCTAACTCTTCAGGTGCAAGAAGATTGAACAGGGGCAACTGTTGTACCCCAAAATTTGCCCTCGCATTTTTCCACAAGAAATAACAACTTCAGACTTTTCATGATCTTTCAAACTGGCTCAAGAATCGGTCAAACCGACTTTTCTCGTCATTCAAACAAAATTAGGGTTTTACTGATTTTCAGGGCTCTGGAATGTTTCACACAGTTGGCTCAGGGTTTTGGTTGATTTTGGTTCAACTTTGATCAGGCGAATGCTCTTTGGCATTTAATCAGGAATTAGGGTTTATGCGCGCGTTCTCAAAAAGATCTAAATTCTACAGCACTTTGCAAGTTATTCTGAGATTTGGGTTGGATTCGCATTGTTTGATTTAATCAGTAAAAAGACTGCATTTGGGTTGAATTCACGTTGGTGTGTCTGAGCCAGTCAAAAGATCCATGCAGTTTGGATTTACAGTGTTTGATAAAAAATCAGGGAAAAGGGAATGCGCCTGATTAGTTTGTTTTGGTTAACTGTTGCTTTGCTTTGGATATTGGAAAGGCCAGGTTTAACTGATCAATTATTAAAGCATTGTTTATTTAAAATTATTTATTATTCTAAATTAAGTGATTGAAATTTATTTTTCGATTATTTTAATTCAAAGAGTTTTAAATAATAAATAAACAATAAAGAAGGAAATAGAATTGATTGGATGATAAAGACTTTTATTTATTCTTGAATTATTTGTACAATTATTGTTTATAATTTAATTACAAGCAATGATTTTACATTAATTTAAATTTAAATAAAAAAGAAAACTATCCTATTTTTTCTAATTCTTCATTCTTCACTTTTCTCCCCTCCATTCAAATTATTCATCTGCAAAAAGAAAAGGAGAAAAGTCAGTGACTGATAAATAAATAAAGAGACAAATAAAAGACAGTTCATCATTAAGGGCCACTGATTGGGATCAGTTAACCCTCTCTGCAAATCACGGGATTTCTCCCAGTTCACAAAGAGGGAAGAATTTTATTTGCTAAATCATGAATGCAAAGTTGAAAAAATGCAAAGTTTGTCAACACATTGCACAATTCAAAAATCTGAAACAAACTGCACAGTTCAAATCAAACTAAAAAATCAAATTGCAACTTTCTGTCAAAAATGCCAAAAAAGTACAACTTGCTGTCAAAATACCAAAGGTACCCAAGCTGTCAAAAGAAGATTTTGGAAAGATATCAAGCTGTCAAAGAAATGAGACAAGAATGCAGAGCAAAACTATTATGCAAGCAATAAATCTCACTTTCATCATTTCCCAAAGAAAAGTGGCCACTTTCAGAACTAAAAGTACATCATAAACATTATTATAATGCAAAGTGTACTAGAGAGAGAGAAGAGCAAAAAGAAGCAGGTTTGCAGGCTTAAGGCTTGAAGCATAAGAAACTAATATAAAAAACAACTGCAACAGTACAGTGAAAGGGAGAGCAAAAACCAATACAGAGAATATACACAAAACTGTATAAGCTGTATAAACCATTCCATAAACCTGCACAACCATTAACCTGCATCAACCCCTTAACCAAAAACAACAAAAAAATCAGTTCACTACAAGGATACCTGCTAAGGCCATCAACTTAAACATCAAACCTTAATCAAAAATCTGTCTAAACGTCCAACCTGCCTAAGTATCAACCTGAAGCTAAAAACCCCAGGCCTAAGCATAAACCAGTTAAGCATCAAACCTGAAGCCCAAAAAACTGTGGCAAAAAAAACAATATATCAGATAGCAGACCTGCAATCAAAAAGGGGGGGGGGGGTAACACACAAACCTGTAACTATGCCTTAAAACCTCCAGCCAAAAAAAAGCAGTTTAAGGCCAAGCCTCACCATGCCTATCAATAACTAAAAACCTCCAGCCAGAACACCAGTTCAGGCCTCAAAGCCTCATCCTGCCTAAAACCTTAACCATTCAAAGCCAAATATATCACAAAAACCAGCATATGCCCATAACCAGAAAACCTTACCAGTTGCAAAAGCCAACAACTCAAAACATATCTCATCAACACTAAAAAGATCCAACATCACAAGCCTCAGAAAAAGCAATGTCACAAGCCTCAGACAGCATCATCATGGGCCATTAATTTAAGCATACAGTAGAAGAAGAAGAAGAGAGGCTAATCAAAGAAAAAGCTTCAACAATAGCATGTTACAGTTATAGCATTCAAGCCCTCAGAAAGATATCATCACAGGGCAATCAAAAAACAAGCAATATAAGCATACGAGCAAAGAAGGCAACTATCAAGCTCAACAGTTTCAAAGGCAAGTTCAAGGCAACTGAGATAGAAAAAGTTTCAAAGGCAAATTCGAGGCAAAAGAGAAGAGAGAAAATCTAAGGTATTCAGAAGAGTTCAAAGCATCTCAAGGCAACATCACAGGCAAACGTTCAAAGGGGCATAGCACACGAAATAGCCAACAAAGAGAAGAAGAAAAGAGGACATCAAGTTAAGCTTTCAGACCAACATCATAAAGCCCAAGAAGTAGTACAGAAATACCAAGTGTCGTTCAAGCAAGTCCTCCACCGCTGAGCCTCCTAAGCACCTCCATCCTCTTCCTCCCCTCCGTCAAGGTAGTTCTCTCTTTCCCCTTTTCTTTTCATACCTCGCACAAGACAAACCAAAACGCATTAATCAATAAAACACAGAATCAGATTCAACAATCAAAGAATCTTAACATGCAAATCCAAACGTCTAACAAATTTGAGACATTTCGTTACCTTGTTTTACCGTTGCTTGAACGATCGCGAGGGGAAGGACGAGAGATGGCACTGGTGGCCAGGTGGAGGAGATTGCACTCAGGAACGGAGAAGATGAACGAAGCCACAAACAGCGCTTCTGTTTGCTCACAAACCCTACGCGTTTCAAACTGAACACAAATCACTCAGAACCCTAAAACATTTATGTGTCAAGACTTGGGACTTGCCCATTTCAACCACGCCCAAGCCTTTTGTTTTCCCAACTCACACCTCCCATTTCTCTTCTGCCTGGGCCTTGCCCGTTTCAAACTTTAAGCCCATTCTTGCTTACTAACATTTTTAACATCTTAACATTAATCACTTTTTTATATAATTTACATAATACTAATTTCATTTCATTTTTTCTTTACACTAAACAATACCTTTTCTTATATTAGCATAGTTAAATAGAAATACAAAACATGACAATAACATACTAATATTTTAATACAAAATACAGTGTAATTAAAATGAAAAAAACCTTTCTTTTTCTTAAGATAAATACTTCTCTTTTATTTTTTAAAGAAACATTATCTTTGTACATAAATTCCCTTTTTTAAATAAATACATTTTCCTTTCCTAGAAGTTTTGTACATAATAAATGAAACACATTTTTATTACACCATATAATTGAAAACACCTTTTTTTAATTAATTCAAATATTCTTATTAACAATGTAAACATTCTTTTTGTACATAACAAATAAAGAAACATTTTTATACATAACATAATTAAAACTTAGAACATTTAATCAAAGCATTCTTTTTTGTACATATTAAAAGAACTACAAAGATTACAATTCAAGGATTACCTAAATACCTAATTCTTTTCTTTAAATTAAATAATACTTAATACACATTCAATTTCACATCTCTAACCTGTAAATAATTACATACACGTATACACGTACACTTACACAATATATTTACATAGCTCCTATACACATTTGCTTATATTTGTATATTCGTTATTTACATTTGATCGCAAATTCGATTTGGTTGTAACTTATTGAACATTACATTCCTAAGTCTCATCCCCATTCATAAATTTGTACCCCCACTCCCGGATGCTTATTTTGTAATAGTGTAGACTTTACATTTTCGCAATTTACCGCTTTCAATTATACCATGGTTAGACCTAGGGTTTGCATGTACATAAAATCAAACGCTAGATAACCTAATACAAGACAAATACATGAAATCGATACACGGTCACACTTTCACCCTCTAGGGTAATCCCACATGTTGCCTTCCAAAATGGGCCGTGCTTGCACGTCGAGTATCTTTGGCAAAACAAATTCAAATGATCATAAGTCCCTCGATGACGCTTTCGAATGTTGCCTAAACGAAATGATCATAGTCCCTTCAAAGCGAGTTTCCAAAGACACTTGGCACCATTGCATTCATGGTCCATACGATGACCCGCGCCCGTCCCGTTAAACATCCTAAACGTAAGATTGTCCTCCAAATTCAATGGTGGAACAAAATTGTTAAAAAGGATTGAAAACATAGAGAAAAACTTTGAGTACAATAGGGTAGACAAAACTCTTAGTTACTTGAGATCAACTTGCAAAAACGCTTGCCTTCTTTTCAAGAACCACATTCCACAAGCACTTTCAAAACAAACTCTCAAAACATTTTGAAACATCTTTTCGAAAAGATACACACCTTTGTAAAATATTCGAGTAAAGAATTGTTACAAGGTTAGCCTAAGACAAGGCATCTTCTTCCAAAACATTTTCAAAAACACACACACACACACCATTTTCAAGCAATCGAAAATCAAGGCAAGTGATCTAAAAAACCAAGTAACTAAGAGCCCATGGATAACCATGGATGAAAAGGGTGATAATACCTTCCCTTTTCATAATCTACCCCCCGAACCCACGAAATATCTCAAAAGGTTTTTGCTGTGCTTTTTCAACCTTTCCTTTAGGATAAAATAAAAAGTCGGTGGCTACTCTTGCTCAACCGCACAAGTGCGAATACGAACGCAAAACCACAGTCAGTTCTCCCACCGTATCACAGACTTGTTTGTCTTTTTTGTATATATTTACTTGTACATAATATTATAAACATCATTGCATCATACTCATTCTCACTAACCATTTCAAGGATTTTTGGGATTTATCTTTGTTATGTTTTGTAGGACATGGCTTATATCCGCAGGAATACTATCCAAGTCAATCTTGTAAGAATTCCTCCTCAACTCAAAGAGTTAGCATCAAGGGTCCCTGAGAACTCTTCATTCACCAAAAGACATGGTCGCCTCTTAAACTTGGTTACCTCCAACATTGATAAATATAAGATGAAGGTGCTCTTCCAATTATTTGACCCTTTACACCATTGCTTCACTTTTCCCGATTATCAACTTGTGCCTACTCTAGAAGAATTCTCCCAACTCTTAAGGATTCCCATTCTCAATCAACCACCCTTCAACGGTACATAAATAAATCCAAAACCTGAAGAGATTGCCCAAGCACTACACTTGCAACAATCTGATGTCACAACTAATTGGGAAACAAGGAGTGGTGTCAAAGGTTTCTTAGCCAAGTTCTCGTTTGAGAAAGCTCAAGATTGTTGGAAATCCTTGGACTTACAAGCTTTTGAAGAAATTGTGGCCCTTCTCATCTATGGGATGGTTTTGTTTCCAAACCCTGACCAACTCATAGATGTAAACGCTGTCAAAATCTTCATGTCTCATAACCCGATGCCTACTCTGTTGGGAGATATCCTACATTTGTTTCACTCTCGCACTATAAGGAAGAGAGGAATCCTCATGTGTTGCACTCCTCTCTTGGAAAGATGGTTTATTTCGCATCTTCCCCAATCTGTGTTGAAGAACGAGCAAGGTTCAAGATGGTCCCACAGGTTGATGATGCTCAGACATTTAGATGTTCATTGGTGTTCCCGGTCCTTAGAGAATGTTACTATTATCGGTCATTATGGTGAATTCCATAATGTACCTTTACTTAGCATTAGAGGAGGTATCACCTACAAACCTTGTTTAGCCTTACGACAGTTTGGTTACGCCCGAAGGGATGGTCCACATGAGATGCTTATCCAAGGAGTGGTATTCGACTATGAGAGCGACGATCAAAGATACCACCAGAGGTTTATCCGAGCTTGGAGGATGGTGAGAAAAGTGGATAGTAAGACGTTGGGACACAAGAATTCCATTCCCCTCGAGCCTTACCTTAAGTGGGTACGAGCTCGTGCTCATAAACTTGTGATGCCTTATCCCTCCATCCTACCAGTCATCATGGAACCTATGGTTGAAGGAGATGTCCCGTATACTATCCTCCATCCCGACATGCCTACTTCTCTCGAAGACTTTCAAAAAGGTTGGATTAAGCTAAAGGAAGAACGATATACTTTCAAAGCTTAATTCTATGCTAGTTATAAGAGAGTCTTGGAGCTTACGAAGAAGCTATAAGAAGAGCAAAGTGTGAACGCCTACCTTGTGCCGAAGAGGATGCGTTCAATCTTTTTATCTTAGAGAGTTATTTTGTAAGCCCAAGAGGCATGTTGTAATATTTTCAAACTAATTAATGAAAATTGACGTTTGTTCACTCTTTTGTCTATGCAAATTTAAATCCCAATAAATCCTTGAAATCATTTGCATATACATCTTCCATGCATCATAACATGACAAGTTTTTGCATAACAGGTTTCCTTATCTTTCTACTGTTTATTTCAGCAAGATGGATCTAGAGAAAACTGTGAAAGATCTCCATGCACAAAACTCTCAATTCCAAGAGACTCTACTGGTCCTAGCCAAGGGGAAGCAAGATATGATGACATTTATGACAGTTAAGAAGAAGCCCAAGAAGAAAGCTCTACTCAACATGGGTAGAAGGTTCAAGGAGACAGTCCGTCAGATCCCGGTAGGGGAAGAATCATATGAAGAAGACGAGAATTAGATTGGTGAGGTTAAGAGTACCCAGGTTGAATGTGTTAATGATCAAGCGTCTGATGACGATTATTTTGACGAGCAGTATCCACTCACCGATATCAAATATAAGCAGTTAGAAGACAAATTAAAAGCTGTTTAAATCCAGGCCATCCTCGGTTTTTATTTCGATGATTTGGGTTTGATCTTTGGGGTTGTCATTCCCCAAAAATTCAAAATACCAATCTTTGTAAAGTACGATGGGGCTTCTTGTCCAAAACTCCACATGAAATCTTATGTGCGCAAGGTACAGCCGCACACTGCTGATAAGAAACTCTGGGTTCACTTTTTCCAAGAGAGCTTTGCTAGAACGTAACTTGAATGATTTTGTCAGTTAGATGGTTCCCGTATCAATACTTGGGAAGATTTAACTACCGCATTCTACCATCAGTACCAGTATAATTCCAACTTGGCTCCAACGAGGGTTATTTCAAGATATGACCATGGGAAAGAATGAAGGATTTAAAGAATATGCACAAAAGTGGAGAGACCTTGCCAGTAGGGTTCAACCACCTTTGACTGATAGGGAGAATATTGACATGTTCATGGGCACTTTATATGGTCCTTTCTTTAATCTGTTGGTTGGCTGCTCTTCTTCTGGTTTCACCGAATTAATTTTAACCGGTGAAAGAGTTGAAAGAGGAATTAAAAGTGGGAAGATCTCCTTGGCATCTGCCTCTACTTCTAATCCTGTCAAGAAACCATTTTCTACAAAGAAGGAAATCAATGCTGTGTACGGGGCAAGGGCCCGTACCAAGAAGAATGATCATCCGCCTGTGAATGTTGTCCAAATCTCCAATCCAACTCCTACTCCAAGACCATCTGCAAATCATCAGTGTTTTGAAACTCCAAGAAGAGAATTTACGAGGTTAGGCATGTCCCTGTCTCAAGCCTTACAACATTTTCTCAAGGCTAATTTGGTGACATTGCGCGACCCTCCTACCAACCATGATACCTCTTCACCAAAGTATAATCTGAACGCTAAGTATGCTTACCACTCAAGTAGCCCCAGGAACGAGACTGACCCGTCCTGGGCCTTGAAGAATAAAATTCAGGATTTGATCGATAACAAGACTATTAAGTTTGATCCTCCTCCGACTCCGAATGTAATCACCGCACCTATGCCAAAGCATGACAAGGGTGTTAATGTTATTGAAGATACAATTTTTGTTACCTCTGTTGAAGAATTGACTACCCCGCTGAATATCATCAAAAAGAATCTGTTGAAAGCTGGGATCTTCCTTGGCTATGTAAAAGACTGTGTGTGCTGTACAAGACAACTCAATGGATGCGAAGGGCTGAAGAAAGGCATTCAACGCTTGATGGCTAGCCACGAAATTATATTTGAGAAGACTCCGCTTGCCAAAAGTTTGACTAACAAATGTGAAGATCTCTCCATTATCACCATCTCAAACAAGCCTCTTAGGATATCCTCCAAAGGTCCTATTAGGATTTCAAATGAACCCACTGTTACTCCCTTAATAATTACTAATCCCGGGCCAATTCCCTATTCTTCAAACAAGGAAGTGCCATGGAATTATGGTGCTGAGGTGTTTTATCATGGGATAAAACAAGACACTTGGATCGAAGAAGAAAAAGCTGATGATGTTAGTAACATAACTGGCTCAAGCAAAGTAACCAGAACTGGGAGAATATTTTCACCCAATATCTCACCACCAGTTGTTACAAAGACACCCATCTACATCACTTCCGCTAAGCCAAGAAATGATGCCAGAGGGAAAGAGAAAGTTATTGAATCAGTTGCAACAGAAATACCCGCCAAGGACGTTGCTGATGGAGAACCCTCCGCCTGTGAGATGGACGAAATCTTGAAAATAATAAAAAGAAGCAACTTCAAGATTTTGGAAAAGTTGGGGCAAACCCCTTCTAAGATTTCTATGTTGTCATTGCTACTCTATTCCGACGTCAATGCTCAGACATTAATCATGTTCTTAAAAAAGGCTCATGTCCCTCATGAGACCACAACAGACCAATTTGAGAATTTCCTGGAAATCCTGACGGCTGATAATGGCTTGGGATTTTCAGAGACTGACCTAACACCGTTAGGGAAGAACCACAATAAAGCTCTACATGTTTCAGTCAAGTGCAAGGGAACCACCTTAGCACATGTTCTAGTCGACACTGGTTCTTCTCTGAATGTATTACCCAAGGGGGCATTAGACCGTCTAGACTATGAAGGTTTAGTCTTAAAGCCAAGTGATATCATTGTAAGGGCGTTCGATGGATCAAAGAGGACAGTTCATGGGGAAGTAGATCTTCCAATCAAAGTGGGCTCCCAAATATTTAACTCCACCTTCTACATTATGGATATCTGTCCTGCCTATTCTTGTCTGTTGTGTAACGCCCGTAATTTAATTAATTATTTAATTAAATTATTTTTAGAATATTTGTGAAGTTGTGTTATAATTAAATTGAATTTATTTTATTAAGTGGAGAAATAATATTAGAGATATAATATTATGTGGTGAAATAATATTAGAAGTGTAATATTATTTAATGTGGGCCTATTTTGAGAGAGTAAAAGTAATAAGGGGGTGTAGATTTTGAGCCCAATAAGAAATAAGGAATAATAGAATATTAGGTTATTTTATTATTTGTGAGAAGGTAGAGAAGAAAGAAGCAGTAGAAGAAAATAAGGATTTGGAAGAGAACGTGAAGCTGCTGGAAAAAATGGAAAACGGCAAGAACGAAGATTCAACCTAGAAATTGTAGAGCGACCTTCAATCCAAGGTAAGGGTGGGGTTCTGACCTTATAATTGGGTTCATGATGTTTGATATGTAGGGTTAGAGGATTGCTGTTTTGTTCTTGAATTGGATGTATTATGAATGATGTATAATGAAGATTGATGAATTCCTGATGAATAATGATGTTATTATATTGTTTGATCGATGTGGTATTAGAGGATAATGTTAGGAGATGAAATATTATGTTTATAATGAGGTTTGTAGGACTATAACATAATTCCCGTAGTGAAATTACAGAAGAAAACGCAAAAATTATGCAGACTGTAGCAGGATGTGTCGATCCCAAACTGAATGTGTCGATACATGAATTTTGAAAGACTCAGGATGAGTCGACAGGAAGAGGGGATGCATCGATACATGGTAGTTGCAAGACTCAGGATGAGTCGACCAGTGAGGTGCATGTGTCGATACATGCTGTGATTTAAAGCCAGGATGAGTCGATCCATAAGGAGGATGTGTCGAATCATAGTGTACAGATGAAGCATGATGAGTCGATCCATAAGGTTTTGTGTTGATACATAATGTCTGGTTTTTGACAGAATCGGCTTTTAATTGCTGTAACTTGGGTTTTAGGATGTTGTTTGATATTCCGTTCGAAGCGTTGATTAGCTAACGCGATGAGCTTTATTCTAGGTGATTAAATGATGGATAAGAAGTGTAATCCTAGCAGATAATGCAGGATTTAGAATTAATTCCCGTAGATGACCGTTGTGCTAATTTTTGGACAGAATGATGAATAGTAGATGTTTTGAGGTTGGTGTTAGAATTATGACAGTAGGATTAGTGACAGTAAAAATATAAATTAGCAGAATAACAGGATGGATTACTGTACTAGTAATATACAGTTGAGTATTAGTGAGATGTTATTGATGAAGTTGTGTTCGATGATTTTGTGATAATAAATGATGTTTAATAAATTATTTTGATGTTATGAGATGTTATTAATTGAGATGATTGTTAATTGAGATGTTTTGAGATGATTGAGATGTTTTGAGATGATTGAGATGTTTTGAGATGATTGAGATGCTGTTGTTTTGAGATGATTGAGATGTTGTTGTTTTGAGATAATTGATATGTTTTTGTTTTGAGATGATTGAGATGTTTTGAGATGATTGAGATGTTGTTGTTTTGAGATGATTTGAAATGTTGTTAACTTGGATGTTGTTATTACATTAATGATGAGTCGCATACATTTCATTTTTAAGATGGAGCTTATGCTCGTTGAGATGGCCTGGATTGGCAAATTTTGAGATGAAGGTTATGCCTTGTTGATGCCTCTATTAATTGGCAGATTTTTGAGATGGGAGTTCTGCTCCAGTGGTACCACATGCATTTGCATAGTTTTGAGTCGCATTATATGATTGAATAATGAAGTGTATTTGATGTTGGTGAATGAGTATATATGCTGTAATTATTATTGATTATGAGATGAGAAGTGGTGATATTATTGATCTAATTTAATATATTAATTATCATGCGCTTTATTATATTGTTAGATATCTCACCCCTTCTGTTTGAATGTTGCCCTTATGTTGGTAACGTGCAGGTAATCGCGATTGAAGGATGTATACCTTCAATAGTTCGAGTCGATGTCATTGCTCTGATATGTAACACTCCGGGGGGGGGGGGGGAGGATGAACGCTTGCTGATTTTTTATTGTTGATTTTCAGTTGTTGAGTTTTGAATTGATTATTATTAAATATGAGATGTTTCGAAGTTGCTGTTTTATCTAGAGATGTTATTGAAGAATTTCGCTGCGTGGTTGTTGAATTATTTTATTAAAGATGTTATGACGATGGTTCATCCGATGTTTTAAAAGTGTTATATATCCATGAAGAATGCAATGAATTTGTTAGAAGAATTTGTGACGTCCCGATTCATCTGTATGTTTGAAACTTTATAACTCTGATTTATTTTGCATAATTTTCTTGGGGTAGAATTGGGGTGTTACAAAGTTGGTATCAGAGCAAAAGGTTGGTCCGACCTTATCGTCTAGTCGTAGTTGTCTAACAATCGAGTATTGTTATTTTGAGTTCTAACAGTTGTTTATGTTGTAGTGAGAAGTTGAGATGGCTGGAAGGAATGATGCTGCTCTTGCTGCTGCTTTAGAAGCTATGGCTCATGCGATGGAAAATCAGCCGAATGCAGACAAGAATGCTGGATCTCGTAGTTTGGCGACTTTCCAGAGAGAGAATCCACCTACGTTCAAGGGAAAGTATGATCCTGACAGAGCATTGGAATGGTTGAAAGAGATTGAGAGGATCTTTCGCATGATGGACTGCACTCCAGCGCAGAAGGTTCGTTATTGGACTCATATGCTAGCAGTCGAGGCTGATGACTGGTGGCTAGAGACTTGTCGGAAGTTGGAAGCTGCAGGTGAGAATGTCACTTGGGCTGTGTTCCGTAGGGAGTTTTTGAGAAAGTATTTTACTGAAGATGTCCGTGGTAAGAAGGAGATTGAGTTCCTTGAGCTGAAGTAAGGAAATCTGTCAGTTGTTGAGTATGCTGCCAAGTTTGCTGAGTTGTCCAAGTTTTATCCGTATTATGCTGAGGAAAATGCTGAGTTTTTTAAGTGTATTAAGTTTGAGAACGGGTTGCGCCCAAAGATTAAGAAGGCAGTTGGATACTAGAAGATCCGTGTCTTTGCTGATTTGGTTGATAACTGCAAGATTTATGAGGAAGACTGAAATTCTGGCTGCAGATACTCAATGTCACGTTCAATGTTGTGACACCGTATCTGACTTTCTATAAGACAGTAAATACAAAAACAGTAAAGAACACAGTCAATTGTTTACCCAGTTCAGTGTGCAACAACACCTACTCTGGGGGCTACCAAGCCAGGGAGGAAATCCACTATAAGAGATGTTAATTCAGGAATAAACCAACCAGTTTATCTCCTTCACTTAAGACCTACCCAATGCAACTTCAATCTAAGTACAACTTAAACCTGAGTTCCCACTCACTCCCCCTCAATCACAGCAGTGATACGTAAAACAATTTGACTAATGAATTGATGAAGACACTCTTCAAAAACATACACTTGATTAAGCTTCATAGCTTTTTAATCAAGCAACACAAACACTCTTGCTTCACAGCTTTGAGTGATACACACACCTAACTTGACTCTGCTTCACAGCTTTAGTCAAGAGACATACAAACACTCTTGCTTCAAAGCTTTGAGTGCTACACAACCCTTACAATTAAAAAACCTATTCCAAGTCACTTATCACAATGATAATTGCTTGGATTACAATAGTTAAAACTATACAGCTTCTAAATGATCTTCTGTCAAAAAAGGGATTATCTTCAAAACAGTAGCTCTGTTGAATATATAGCAGCTGCATCTTCAGTTAGGGTTTCCCCAAAAAGCTAGGGTTAATTCCCTTTGACCTTAAGACTAGGTCACAGGACTTTATCAACCAGGTTAGGGTTGAGCTAGGTTAACCCAAAGAAAACGCAGGATTCTGTTCTGGAAAGACTGAGTCATTTTCCTGAAAAAACTCAGAATTAACCAAACTGCAAACCTGTTAGTTCAGAACAGGATGTCTTAACATTTGTTATGACATCTGAATTCCTGTTTACTGATTTTGGTAAATGTGATCATTTTGCAAAATGCTCAGATACACACTCATAAACATCAGTACCTGTATGACAATATTTTTCTGCAAAGGTACCTAAAAAATCTGTACCTAATAAACTAGAATGTTATGACATCTGCCATGACATTCATACACCTGGTTTTGCCAAAAATGCATGCCAATACCTAAACAACTACAAACTCCCCCTTTGGCAGATTTTTGGCTAAAGCCCCTAAGCAATCAGAGATAGATAGCAGCAGAATAAAAATGACTGCAGAAAAATGGAATGTCAAATAAAGTATCACAATATATCTCCCCCTCTTTAGCCATAAATGGGCCAAAGATACATGTTCATAAAAATTATACAGTCATCCAGGAAAAAGTAATAAGAGCAGCAACTAAAAACTGAACACACTTCCAAACTCCACCAGGGACCAGCAGCAACTCCACCAGATAGCAACTCCACCAACCTTTAAGCACTGTCATCAGACTCAGAGGATTCGGGCTTCTTCCTTTTCTTGAGAGTAATGTCAACATTCTTCTCTTTGTCTGATGTCTCAACATCCTTAGAGACATCTGGACTTGATTCAACATTTGAACTTTCTTGATTTAAAGGAACAGAAATGCCAGGAACTAAGTGGTTCTCGTTCAGAATTCTTGAAACAATTTTAGCTATTGCTTGACGAACATAGGCTGACCCTTCCCTATTTGCAATTTCAGGGGGAACTGAAGAAGGATGAGATGAATTACCAGAGGCAGAAGCTTGGGACCTTCCTGCATGTCTTGTTCTCAGCTCTTTGACCTTGGTGGGGTTAGATTCCACTTTTCTAAGAGAAGAGATCTCCAGGACTTCAGAGTCCTGACAAGAAGAGATTGTCCTAGAATCTTGATCAGAGGAAGAGGTTGAAATCGTCGTATTGGATGATGATGGTGTTTGAGGCATTTTGACAGTCTTAGAGGACCAACAGCAACTGAAGAGAAAATTCTGATTGAGAGACTGGGTTTTGATGAGGAGACGAGAGAGGAAGGAAGAAAAGGAGTGTCTATTCAACTTCTTAAAAGAATTGAAGGAAATTGGAAAATATAATTTTAACCCAATCAGAACAAGCATAACTCCTTTAACCCTTGTTTTAAGCAAAATTAATTGCTACAATTCCTCATGTTAGCAAATACCCAACTTACCCCTCAAGTTTTCAAATTGATTTGCATCAAGAGCCTTGGTAAAAATGTCTGCCAACTGTAGCTCAGTGGCAACATGTTCCAATTTGATTGTCTTCTCTTCTACAAGGTCTCTGATAAAGTGATGTCGTATGTCAATATGTTTGGTCCTACTATGCTGAATGGGATTCTTGGAAATGTTGATTGTACTCAGATTGTCACAGTACAATGTCATAACATCTTGTGTGACATTATACTCAGTAAGCATCTGTTTCATCCAGATCATTTGAGAACAGCTACTACCAGCTGCAATGTATTCAGCTTCAGCAGTAGAAAGAGACACACAATTCTGTTTCTTGCTGAACCAGGAAACCAGATTATTTCCCAAGAAGAAACATCCTCCAGAGGTGCTTTTTCTATCATCAGCACTACCAGCCCAATCAGCATCACAGTAGCCAGTCAGAGCTGGTTCACAGCCATGAGAATACAACAACCCATAGTTGTAAGTTCCACTCACATACTTCAAAATTCTCTTCACTTGATTGATATGACTGACTTTAGGATCAGCTTGGTATCTTGCACAGACTCCAACTGCAAAAGCAATATCAGGTCTGCTGGCTGTTAAGTACAACAAGCTTCCTATCATGCTTCTGTACAGACTTTGATCCACCTTAACCCCACTTGAGTCTTTGGAAAGCTTTAAATGAGTAGGAGCAGGAGTCCTTTTGTGACTGGCATTCTCCATACCAAACTTCTTTAAAATGTTCTTAGCATACTTTCTTTGAGATAGGAAGATTGAGTCCTCCATCTGTGAGACTTGTAGTCCAAGAAAATAAGTTAGTTCTCCCATGAGACTCATTTCAAATTCAGCCTGCATCTGGTCAGCAAAATGTTTAACCATAGGTTCTGACATTCCTCCAAACACTATGTCATCAACATATATTTGGGCAACCATCAACTTCCCTCCTCCAGTTTTAACAAAGAGAGTTTTGTCCAAGCCTCCTTTTCTGTATCCTTTGTCTGAGAGAAACTTTGTTAACCTGTCATACCATGCTCTAGGAGCTTGTTTCAGGCCATATAGAGCTTTTCTCAATTTGTAGACATGATCAGGGTAGTTTGGATCCACAAAGCCTTTAGGTTGTTCCACATAAGCTTCCTCATTTAAGTACCCATTAAAAAAGGCACTTTTCACATCCAACTGAAATAACTTGAACTTCAGAAGACAAGCAATTGACAATAGGAGTCTGATTGATTCCAGCCTGGCTACAGGTGCAAAGGTTTCATCAAAATCAACCCCTTCAACCTGAGTGTATCCTTGAGCAACAAGTCTTGCCTTATTCCTGGTGACAACTCCTTCAGCATCTGATTTGTTCTTGAAAATCCATTTTGTGCCAATGATGTTAGTTCCTTCAGGTCTAGGAACCAGTTCCCAAACTTCATGTTGCTTGAATTGGTTCAGTTCATCTTGCATTGCACCAATCCAGTATTCATCAGTTAAAGCTTCCTTGACATTTATTGGTTCCATTTTGGACACAAAACAAGAGTTTGAGATGATTTCTCTAGATCTTGTAATGACTCCACTGTTGGGATCTCCTATGATGAGCTCTTTTGGATGATCCTTCTGAATTCTGATGGAAGGGATCTTTCTAGCTTCCTTTGATTCAGATTCTGTTGTGGTGGAGTTGGGTAGATCATTCTGTTGGGTTGAAGTCTCAAAGAATGTCTCAACAGTACAAGGAACATCTATTTCTTCATGATAATCATCAATTATAATATTTATTGATTCCATCATGGCTTTGGTTCTGGAATTGAATACTCTATAAGCTCTGCTGTTTGAGGAGTATCCTAGAAATATGCCTTCATCACTTTTAGGGTCCAGTTTTCTTCTTTGTTCACGATCTGCCAGAATATAGCATTTGCTGCCAAACACATGGAAGTACTTCACAGTTGGTTTTCTTCCTTTCCAGAGTTCATATATGGTGGATGAGGTTCCCTTTCTCAAGGTGACCCTGTTATGAACATAGCAGGCTGTATTCATAGCTTCAGCCCAAAAATACATAGGAAGTCTTTTGGCATGTAACATTGCTCTGGAAGATTCCTGTATGGTCCTGTTTTTTCTTTCCACAACTCCATTTTGCTGAGGAGTTATAGGAGAAGAAAATTCATGACTAATTCCTTCTGAGGAACAGAAATCATCAAACTTGCTGTTTTCAAATTCCTTGCCATGATCACTTCTGATTTTGACAATACACCCTTCCTTTTCTCTTTGAATTCTTTTGCATAATTCTTTAAAAACTTCAAATACATCAGATTTTTCCCTAATGAAATTAATCCAGGTGAATCTGGAAAAATCATCCACAACCACATAGGCATATCTTTTTCCACCATGACTCTCCACTTGCATTGGTCCCATCAGATCCATATGAAGGAGTTCTAGAACCTTAGAGGTGGTCAGATGTCTTGACTTTGGATGTGACATCCTAGTCTGCTTACCAACCTGACATTCACCACAAACTCTTTCTTCATCAATTTGCAGTCTTGGAATCCCTCTGACTGCCTCCATGGAGATAATCCTTTTCATACCTCTTAGATGAAGATGGCCAAGTTTTTGGTGCCACAGTTTCACCTCTTTTTCTTCTTTTGCAATGGAACACACAGAGGAGAAATTAGTGTTCTCAGGCTCCCACAAGTAACAGTTGTCTTTAGATCTGACTCCTTTCATTAAAATTTCTTGTTTGTCATTGATTACAAGACATTCAGATTTTGAGAAATTGACCTTGAATCCTAGATCACACAATTGACTGATACTAATGAGATTAGCAGTCAGTCTTTTTACCAGCAGTACTTCATTCAGACTTGGAACTCCAGGGCAGTCCAGATTACCAACTCCTTTGATTTCACCTTTAGCACCATCTCCAAAGGTCACAAAACTGGTGGTATGAGGTTTAACATTATTGAGGAGGTTCTTGATTCCAGTCATGTGTCTGGAACACCTGTTGTACCCCAAAATTTGCCCTCGCATTTTTCCCCAAGAAATCTCAGCTGCAAACATTTCCTGACTTTTCAAACTGACTCAAGAATCGGACAAACGGACTTTTCTTGACAGTCAAGCAGAATTAGGGTTTTTACTAATTTTCAGAGCTCTGAATTGTTTCATACAGTGGGCTTAGGGTTTGATTGATTTTTGGTTCAATTTTGATCAAGCGAGCGGGATTTGGCATTTAATCGGGAATTAAGGTTTTATGGGCATATTCTCAGAAGAATTTGAATTCCACAGCACTTTGCGGTTTACTTCAAGATTCGGATTAAAATTCGCGTTATCTTGGTTTAATCAGTAAAAGAGACAGTGGTTTGAATTCAGTACGTTTTGATTGGGCCAGTCAGATACAAGATGCAGTATTGGATTCACAGTGTTCATGTGTTTGATCAGTCCATTTGGGTTAATTGCTGCTTTGCTTTGGATGTTGGATAAGACAGGTTTATTGGATCAATGTTGTTTTATTTTAGTTATTTATTATTCTGAAATTAAATGATTGAATTTATTATTCAATTGTTTTAATTCTAAGAATTTTAAATAAATAAATAAACAATAAAGAAATTAGAATTAATTGGATAATTTAAACTTTTATTGATATTTGAATTATTTGTACAAATTGTTGTTTATTACAGACAATAATTTACATTTAATTTAAATATTACATAGAATTAAAATTATCCTATTTTCTAAACATTCTTCATTCTTCACTCCGCTCCGGTATTCCATTTTTCATCTGCAAAAAGAAACAAGAAAAGTCAGAAAGCAATTAATAGCAAAGACAGTTAAAAGTGCTCATCATTAGGGGCCACTGACTGGGATCAGTTGACCCTCTCTGCAAATCACGGGATTTCTCCCGGTTCACAGAGAGGGAAGATTATTTTATTTCATGAATGCAAATGTCAAAAATGCATAAGTTATAAAATTCAGACTGCATAGAACCTCAGCTTCCAATTCAAACTAAATTGCAAAACTTCCCATTCAAAACTAAACTGAAAGTCCAATGCCAAAGATATCAAAGAAAAGCAAAAAGGGAATGTACTGTCAAAGCAGAAAATCTATCCAAACTGTCAAAAGAGAGATAAAGGAGATGCAAGATGTATTATGCAAGCTAAACATCTTAATTCATCATTTCCCATAGGGCCCCTTCAGAAAAGTACAATAATAATCATATAAAATTCTTAAATTGTACTGTAAAGAGAGAAGTAAAGAGAGATAAAGCAAGCAGGGTTTAGGCATAGTTCAGGTTCAGCAGTCAGAATAGACAGTAGGAAAGGAAGAGAGAGGAATATATACAAACTTCATCAACTCTGCATAAGAAGAAAAATCTACAAGACAGTTCAGTAGCAGCAGGGCAGAAGGCAGCTAGCCAGTACAAAGCAAACATAGGCATAGTTCAGTAGCAAGATAGCAAAAAAAAAGATATACAAAATCCAAAACTCAGTAGCAGGCAGTTCAGAGGATAGAAGGGAGATAAAGGCAGCAAAGCTCAGTTCAGCAAATAGACAGTAGAAAAGAAAGACAAAAGGAGCAAGCCAAAAACTCAGTTCAGCAAAAGTCACAAAGCCAAAACCCCCTGTCAAAAAACCTGATAAGCAAGGTACCAACACCCTGTCCCAAAACCTCACTACCAAAACCAATACCCTGTCATAACCAATTATTATCTAACCAATATCAAAAACCTGAACCTTGTCCACAAGCTTCATCCACTCTGCATTAGCCTCAAAAAAACCCAAAAGCCTGTGAACAAAAACTACCATAACCTTGCAAAACCAGTTAAAATCTATCAAACCTGAACCTTTGTTTCAAACTGAACCAAACACCCAATCTCAAGCATAATCAAAGCACACAAAAGTTCCAGGCCCTCAGTATAACATCATTGGGCAAAAGCTTTAGGTATCTCAGAAGGCAACATCAAGGCATACAGCAACTCGGGGAGCCTCAGAAGCAAGCTTCATCATAGGCCAAGGCAACAACAATAAGCATCAGTGACATAGAAGAAGAGGTAAAGAAGTGCACATTAGGGTTTCTCAGTACATATCATCATCAAAACCTAAGCAAAAGGCAAAAGAACGAAAGTACCAGAAAGCATCAAAAGCGTAGCCTCGTCACCAAATCGCCACTGAGCCTCCTCAAGCGCTTCCTCGTCCTCTCCTCCACATCAAAGGTAGTATATTTCCTTCCTCATCTTTCTTCTCATCATCTTGTTAAAACAAACACAACCAATACGAAGAACAAAGTACATAAATCATGATATGCAAGAATCAAAAACAAAACGCCTAAACCAATTCGAAACGATGCACTAACCGTCATTTGAGAACTGTCTAGTCCGTGTGAGAGGAGGAGAGGCGGTAGCGGGGTGGCTCAGGCAGAGAGGCGTAGCTCAGAAGCTCGTGTAGAAGACGAAGATGAGTAGAACTCAGTGAACATGGCGCCGTTTCCACACGAACCCTAGACTTCGTTCCCAATTGAACAAACAACGTGAAACCCTAAATTTTGCTTTTGGATCAATATGGGCTTGACCCGTTTCTGCCTTCCTAAGCCCATTAAACATTCCTTTTCTTATTTGACCAAATTGCTAACATATTTTAATTCTATTCTTTATACATTATAAAAACTCATCTTATTTATTTTATCACAAAATCATACAAACACTTCTTTTATTACAAAAATCACATCATTGCTAAAAATGTGAAAACCTTTTATTTTAAACACCTAATTTGAATTATAACAAAATACTTTTTATACCTAATTAAATTGAAAATACCCTTTTTTAATTAAAATACATTTGTACATAAAAATAATAAACTTTTTCATAATTAAATTGAAAATACTTTCTTAATCAAAATACATATTTGTACATATTATACATTTTTCATACATAATTAAAAGTAAACTCTTTTTTTAGTTAATATACATTTTTGTATATAATAATTCAATACATCTTTTAATATTGAAATTCACAAACATTTTGACTAAAATACTTTTTTTAATTAAAACTTAACATTTAAACAAAACACTTCTTTTCTTTTATACATAATTCAACATATAAATCAAAAATACAAGATTAAAACATTTATCTAGGTCAAAACCCTAATACGATTCAACTTCACATTTCACACCTGTACATAATTACACATACACAATTCACATACATATACACTTGTACACTTACACAAATACATTCACATTGCCCTATACACATTTTATCTTATATTTGTACATTTGATATTTACATATTGATCGCACATTCGATTTGGTTGTAAATTATTGGGTACTATAAGTCTTATCCCCTTGTACATTGATACCCCCACTCCCGGACACTATTTTGTAATAGCATAGATTTACATTCCGCAATTTACAGTTTTCCAATTATACCATGGTTAGACCTAGGGTTTGTATGTACATAAAATCAAACGCTAGATAACCTAATACAAGACAAATACATGTAATCAATACACAATCACACTTGCACCCCCTAGGGTGATCCCACATGTTGCCTTCCAAAATGGGCCATGTTTGCACGTCGAGTATCTTTGGCAAAACAAATCAAATGATCATAAGTCTCAAAGTGTTGCCTAAACGGAATGATCATAGTCCCTTCAAAGCAAATTGCCAAAGACACTTGGCACCATTGCATTCATGGTCCATACGATGACCCGCGCCCGTCCCGAATAAACTTCCTAAACGCAAGATTGTCCATCAATTTCAATGATGGAACAAAATTGTTAAAAGGGGTTAAAACATGACAAAAACCTTTGAGTACAATAGGGTAGACAAAACTCTTAGTTACTTGAGATCAAACTTGCAAAAACACTTGCCTTCTTTTCAAAAACCACAATCCACAACACTTTCAAACAAACTCTCAAAAACGTTTGAAAACATCTTTTCGAAAAGATTCACACTTTTGTAAAACACTCAAACACGAGTCAAATACATTAGTTGCCTAAGACAAGGCATCTTTTTCCAAAACATTTTCAAAAAAAGCACCCACACACACACCATTTTCAAAGCAATCGAAAAACAAGGCAAGTGATCTAAAAAACCAAGTAACTAAGAGCCCATGGATAACCATGGATGAAAAGGGTGCTAATACCTTCCCTTTTCATAATCTACCCCCCGAACCCACGAAATATCTCAAAAGGTTTTTGCTGTGCTTTTTTAACCTTTCCTTTAGGATAAAATAAAAAGTCGGTGGCGACTCTTGCTAACCGCACAAGTGCGAATACGAACGCAAAACACAAGTCAGTTCTCCCACCGTATCACAGAACTGGCGACTCTGCTGGGGAGAATTTAAAAGTGGGGTTACCTTAGGGCTTAGATCACCTTTACTTTCAATTGATTGCTTTGTTTGCTTTACATTTATGGGCTTTGCATCGGAGTTCATAGATCCTAGCCCGGATCTGGGAAATACCTTTTTTAGGTAGCATAATCTGTGAGGGACCTGTCCGGCGTATACCGACATGGGTGAAGCAATGGCTACGTTGGTGTGGCGTCTTGGTCTGTACCGATATCCCTCGTGTTCAGACGGGGAGAATATGGGTCTTCCAAGGAGTCATTAAGCACCAACCGACCTTAGAACCCTAATTGACCAACTTGGCCATTAGAACAGTAGCAGTATGCTACACTCATTGAGGCTAAACTCTCGAGATGGTTCCGGCCGCGAGAAAAGGTTGCGATGCTGGAGTTATGACCGATTGAGGGTAGCCAATGATGTGAGATCCTCTAGAACCCGGTTACTTTTGATAGGACAGGTTTTAACCAACAAACTGAAAGAGGGTAGTACCCGAACCTCATGCAAGCCTAAACCTAGGGCCTTGTGTGCTTTGTGTGAATATTGTTTGCCTGTATATACACTCACTTGTTTGTGCCTACATGTACATAACATCATAACATCATACCATAGCATTTTAGCATTTTCAATAACCATTTCAAGGATCTCGAGGGTTCTTTTGATGCAGGGTTACGTTGAACCAGACATCTATCAAAGGGCAAGAGGTCTCTCCTCTAACCAACCCAAACAAAGATCGAGTACAACAACTTGAATCAGTGGCTATGACCCACTCGACATGGCGAGCTTGATTCTCGTGGAAAGACATCCACCAACACAAAGCTCTCCAAACAAAGATCGAGAACAACAACTTGAATCAGTAGCTATGACCCACTTGACATGGTGAGCTTGATTTTCGTGGAAGGACGTCCACCGGTGCAGAGATCTCCAATCCAAGAGCAGAGTTCAACCTCTGACATTTTCTTGTGTTTACCCCAAGAGATCCTTGAAAACATGCATCCACATATCATGCATTTCATTTTGACAATCTTTCCTTTTTCAGGTTTCCTTACTCTCCTGCTGTTTATTTCAGCAAGAGATGGCTCTAGAACGGTCTGTCAAAGACATCCAAGACCAGACTGCTCAGCTGCAGGAGATGTTCCTGAACTTGTCTCTGGGGCAAGAAGAGATGAAAGCTCTCCTCACCAAGGACTTGGGGAGTTCCAACAATGCCAGAAGTGATCAGATTGCGGAGCTGCAGTTTGATCTGACAACACTGAGGACTCAAATGATGGGATATTTGGTGGGCCAGATGGCTCTCATCCAAGACCTATCTCAAAGACAAGAGGAACTCAGAGTTCTGGTCCGCCAACTGCTTCCAAACAACCAACTGGGGCAAACATCTGAGGTCGAAGAGCAAGTCACCGCTCAGCCTCCATCCACTCAAGAAGACAAGGGGAAAGCTCCTTTGCTAGCTTCAGGGTCACAAACCCATCAACAACCTCGCCAGCGTCAACGGGGCAATCGGCGTAAACAAGAAAAGTCGGGAAGACAGTTTACGGAGACTGAAATACCATCATTCTTCATACTGAAGCGCCTGTTGGAGGTCAACTTGCTCACCGTAAAGGACCCTCCTCAGAAGCTCAACATCTCCTCTCCTCGCTTTAATCCCGACGAATTTTGTGTTTACCACTCCTGCAGCCCGGGGCACAGTACCAACGACTGTTGGGCCTTGAAGAACAAGATTCAAGATCTGATTGACATTGGGGTGCTGGAATTCATGCCAGACGGCGAGATGAAGATCTTCCGTTAAAGGGTTCTCCGCTTGAAGTGACGAGGCTCGAAGCTGAAAGACTTTTGCTTCTTTTTGAATTTTCAAAGTTGTAATTTCTTTTGCTGTCAAACAATTACTTGTTGATGTTAAACTCTGTTTTCATTAATGCATTGCATATGTTTGTCTTGAATTCATCCATTCGTTTCACTACTCTTATGCTTTTCTTTATGATATTTGACTCTTGATAAAAAGCTGCAAGCCTTTAGAGGGAGGATGACGAAACAATACCGTGATCTTATACAGTATGCTTTTGAACAGACCTTGCTGATGATGTACAGGCATTTCTTTCAATTCCCAAACACTGGAGTTATAAGGAAGTTAATCCCTAGTCAACCCCTTCGAGCCAAAGAAGTAGGAGTTTCCTGTTCTGATACAATCAAAACCTTTGACATAAACCCGGGGCAGGGTAGTATCTCAGTTAATTCAAAAGAAAATGCGCATTGAAGTCGCAAACTCTCAGTTCGTAATACAACGAACGACATCAAAAAAGAAAGCATTCCTTCGGAATCAAAAGACAAGGGTGGTTCCCTATCACATAGACAGTCAATCTCTCAAAAGAGAAAAGCCCACTGAGCCAAAACCTATGAAGGAGGCTTAAGAAAGCTGGGGCATCCCGCTGACAGTAATCCCGAAAACGGTAACAGTCAGGCAAAAGTTAGGGATAACAAATCAAAATCAAAATAGTGAGGTCATTACAAAACCCTCAACAACATGAAAAGTGTTGAAAAAGAAAAAGGAGATGATGACTGTCTCCCAAAATTCAAACTGGTGAACCATCGCCCAAAAGTCGTTCTAAACTCAAAACAGAGTGCGGCGCACAATTGGCTGAGCTTAGGTTGGAGAACATCATGAAGAGCGGGTGGGTACAAATATACTTTGAGCCTTTATCCTTTGTTTCTTAAACCGTGAACCAGGCCACGTTACAACCCTTCAAAAGTCCTAATTGAAGCATGGGTTAGTTCGAAAGCATACTGTTACAAAAGGTATCCTGACTCCTGTAGGGCTTTGCTCTAAATCTTGTGTTAACTTGTCTTGTGAAAAGTTTTCTGCTAAAAAACGCATTTTTCAAAATTTCAAAGACAAACATAAACTTTGCATTATTCGAATATCACTGTCTGCATTTGACCCTTTTGTTTGACAGCGAAGAAGTTCATACAGCGAATTTTCGGAGGAACGAAATCTCTCTCAGTGAGTCAAAATCACTTCAAGAGGATAACACTTCCATCAAATCTCCTATCAACAAGGGGCATGACATGTCACAACTCAATTATCCTGGGGCAGTCCAGTCAAGGTCCAACAGATCTTTCAAAATTCAATTAACCTGGGGCAGTCCAGTCAAGATTTCAAGAAATCTCTCAATATGCAGGGTAATCTGATTCAAGACTCCTTCACAACCACTTGGGGCATTCGAATGTCAAAAGTGTTCAACAAATCAACTACAACATCTCCAGATTCGATTCCTGTATCCAGCCAGGGCATATCTGTTTACATCATTTCCAGACTCGACTCCTGTATCCTGCCGGGGCATATCTATCAACTATCACCTTTCCAGACTCGACTCCTGTATCTAGCCAGGGCATGTCTGAAGAGTTTGAAGATTCGACTCCTGTATCCTGCCAGGGCATATCTATCAACTATCACCTTTCCAGATTCGACTCCTGTATCCAGCCAGGGCATGTCTGAAGAATTCCAGATCAATACCTGCAACAACCCAGGAAACATCTGTGAACGACCGATTGTAGACCAACACCTGTAATAAGCCAGGAATTTATCTACATCACCACTTGGGGCATTCGAATGTCAAAAGTGTTCAAAACCCGATGCAGTTTTACACAAGCTCATCATCAGGAAACCCTACACCGGTTCCCCTTCAAGATTTCTGAAAACAGTTTACGGATTCTTCCCAACAACGGACGCCAATCTACCGACTTGTTCAGATTCTTATCAAGACTTCTGAAAACAGTTCATGGATTCATCCCAACAACGGATGTTAATCTATCAACTTGTTCAGATGCAACCTTTGAATTTAGTTTATGGACGCTTCCCAACAACGGATGCGGTTCTATTGCTGATTCAACTTCAAGATTTCTGAAAACAGTTTACGGATTCTTCCCAACAACGGACGCCAATCTACCGACTTGTTCAGATTCTTATCAAGACTTCTGAAAACAGTTCATGGATTCATCCCAACAACGGATGTTAATCTATCAACTTGTTCAGATGCAACCTTTGAATTTAGTTTATGGACGCTTCCCAACAACGGATGCGGTTCTATTGCTGATTCAACTTCAAGATTTCTGAAAACAGTTTACGGATTCTTCCCAACAACGGACGCCAATCTACCGACTTGTTCAGATTCTTATCAAGACTTCTGAAAACAATTCATAGATTCATCCCAACAACGGATGTTAATCTATCAACTTGTTCAGAGGCAACCTTTGAATTTAGTTTACGGACGCTTCCCAACAACGGATGTTGTTCTATTGCTGATTCAACTTCAAGATTTCTGAAAACAGTTCACGGGTTCTCCAAGTAAACGGAGGTTAACCTATCGCTTGTTCAGATTCTTCTCAAAGCCAACGACCACGGAAGATCGCGCTCGCCAAGATTCTCCCTATCCCCAGCGGAGTTTCTTTCAATCCCCAGTGAAGTCAGACTTTCAAACCTTCTCCCCACAGAGTTTTAAGGAAGCAATCTTGAGTTCCCCAGTGAAGTCTCCAGGGTTACCTCCCATCAAGCCAAAGATTCTCAATCTGGTCTCCCCGGCATAAGTCTACTAGTTGGAACTCCCCAGTAGAGGTCATCAGGAATTCTCTTCCCCAGCGACAGCCAAGGATTTATTTTCCCCGGCAGCAGTCAAGATGCTCTTATCTTCAGCCATCTCAGAATCATGTATCCTTGGCAAGATTAGCTCATCAGCTTACATATGCATTCATTACATTCATATCATAAACATTAAAATGTCACATGCATTGCGTCATGCATCATAACATTACATACAACTAACTCTTTACCTTTTCAGGTAAGATCAGTTGACAGACACAGATCATCTCCTGATATTCATCCAAAAATAGTTCAGATGTGACCCGGACACGGCAACTTTCTGATACTTATTCCAGATTCATTCAGACGCATCAGCAGAAACCTTACACCGGTTCCTCTTCAACTTCTCAAATTTTTGAAGACAGTTTACGGATTCTTCCCTACAACGGATGACAATCTACCAACTGATTCAGACTCTTCTCAACTTCTGAAACAGTTTACGGATTCTTCCCTACAACGGATGTCAATCTACCGATTTGTTCAGACTTCTCAACTTCTGAAACAAGTTTACGGATTCTTCCCTACAACGGATGTCAATCTACCGATTTGTTCAGACACTTCTCAAATTTTTGAAGACAGTTTACGGATTCTTCCCTACAACGGATGACAATCTACCAACTGATTCAGACTCTGAAACAGTTTACGGATTCTTCCCTACAACGGATGTCAATCTACCGATTTGTTCAGACTTCTCAACTTCTGAAACAAGTTTACGGATTCTTCCCTACAACGGATGTCAATCTACCGATTTGTTCAGACTCTTCTCAAACTTTTGAAGACAGTTTACGGATTCTTCCCTACAACGGATGTCAATCTACCAACTGATTCAGACTCTTCTCAATTTTTGAAAATAAGTTACGGACGCTTCCCAACAACGGATGCTGCTCCATTGCTTGTTCAGTCCCAACTCCTGAAAATAGTTTACAGATTCTCCAGACACGGACATCAATCTGTTGCTTGTTCAGACCCCAATTCAGAGATATTCCAAAACAGGGATGCCCTTCTGATACTCGTCCACTCACCATTGACCTACAGTTCAACATCACTATATGGCATCTATAAGCCCATCCTCCTACCAGCAGTCGCCGAATGGCATCTGCAAGCCCATTCCCAGATGGCATCTCTAAGCCCATCCCCCGACAAAATTCTCTCGCACCAGATGGCATCTTTAAGCCCATCACCAAATGGCATCTTTAAGCCCATTCACCTCCACCGTCACATTGACGAGCGCAAATTTTCTGGGCACATTAGTGTCCAATCTCCTTTTACCTTCAAGTCGCGAAAGGCAAACTTGCCAATCTAACTCTTCAGGTCCAAGAAGATTGGACAGGGGCAACTGTTGTACCCCAAAATTTGCCCTCGCATTTTTCCCCAAGAAATCTCAGCTGCAAACATTTCCTGACTTTTCAAACTGACTCAAGAATCGGACAAACGGACTTTTCTTGACAGTCAAGCAGAATTAGGGTTTTTACTAATTTTCAGAGCTCTGAATTGTTTCATACAGTGGGCTTAGGGTTTGATTGATTTTTGGTTCAATTTTGATCAAGCGAGCGGGATTTGGCATTTAATCGGGAATTAAGGTTTTATGGGCATATTCTCAGAAGAATTTGAATTCCACAGCACTTTGCGGTTTACTTCAAGATTCGGATTAAAATTCGCGTTATCTTGGTTTAATTAGTAAAAGAGACAGTGGTTTGAATTCAGTACGTTTTGATTGGGCCAGTCAGATACAAGATGCAGTATTGGATTCACAGTGTTCATGTGTTTGATCAGTCCATTTGGGTTAATTGCTGCTTTGCTTTGGATGTTGGATAAGACAGGTTTATTGGATCAATGTTGTTTTATTTTAGTTATTTATTATTCTGAAATTAAATGATTGAATTTATTATTCAATTGTTTTAATTCTAAGAATTTTAAATAAATAAATAAACAATAAAGAAATTAGAATTAATTGGATAATTTAAACTTTTATTGATATTTGAATTATTTGTACAAATTGTTGTTTATTACAGACAATAATTTACATTTAATTTAAATATTACATAGAATTAAAATTATCCTATTTTCTAAACATTCTTCATTCTTCACTCCGCTCCGGTATTCCATTTTTCATCTGCAAAAAGAAACAAGAAAAGTCAGAAAGCAATTAATAGCAAAGACAGTTAAAAGTGCTCATCATTAGGGGCCACTGACTGGGATCAGTTGACCCTCTCTGCAAATCACGGGATTTCTCCCGGTTCACAGAGAGGGAAGATTATTTTATTTCATGAATGCAAATGTCAAAAATGCATAAGTTATAAAATTCAGACTGCATAGAACCTCAGCTTCCAATTCAAACTAAATTGCAAAACTTCCCATTCAAAACTAAACTGAAAGTCCAATGCCAAAGATATCAAAGAAAAGCAAAAAGGGAATGTACTGTCAAAGCAGAAAATCTATCCAAACTGTCAAAAGAGAGATAAAGGAGATGCAAGATGTATTATGCAAGCTAAACATCTTAATTCATCATTTCCCATAGGGCCCCTTCAGAAAAGTACAATAATAATCATATAAAATTCTTAAATTGTACTGTAAAGAGAGAAGTAAAGAGAGATAAAGCAAGCAGGGTTTAGGCATAGTTCAGGTTCAGCAGTCAGAATAGACAGTAGGAAAGGAAGAGAGAGGAATATATAGAAACTTCATCAACTCTGCATAAGAAGAAAAATCTACAAGACAGTTCAGTAGCAGCAGGGCAGAAGGCAGCTAGCCAGTACAAAGCAAACATAGGCATAGTTCAGTAGCAAGATAGCAAAAAAAAAGATATACAAAATCCAAAACTCAGTAGCAGGCAGTTCAGAGGATAGAAGGGAGATAAAGGCAGCAAAGCTCAGTTCAGCAAATAGACAGTAGAAAAGAAAGACAAAAGGAGCAAGCCAAAAACTCAGTTCAGCAAAAGTCACAAAGCCAAAACCCCCTGTCAAAAAACCTGATAAGCAAGGTACCAACACCCTGTCCCAAAACCTCACTACCAAAACCAATACCCTGTCATAACCAATTATTATCTAACCAATATCAAAAACCTGAACCTTGTCCACAAGCTTCATCCACTCTGCATTAGCCTCAAAAAAACCCAAAAGCCTGTGAACAAAAACTACCATAACCTTGCAAAACCAGTTAAAATCTATCAAACCTGAACCTTTGTTTCAAACTGAACCAAACACCCAATCTCAAGCATAATCAAAGCACACAAAAGTTCCAGGCCCTCAGTATAACATCATTGGGCAAAAGCTTTAGGTATCTCAGAAGGCAACATCAAGGCATACAGCAACTCGGGGAGCCTCAGAAGCAAGCTTCATCATAGGCCAAGGCAACAACAATAAGCATCAGTGACATAGAAGAAGAGGTAAAGAAGTGCACATTAGGGTTTCTCAGTACATATCATCATCAAAACCTAAGCAAAAGGCAAAAGAACGAAAGTACCAGAAAGCATCAAAAGCGTAGCCTCGTCACCAAATCGCCACTGAGCCTCCTCAAGCGCTTCCTCGTCCTCTCCTCCACATCAAAGGTAGTATATTTCCTTCCTCATCTTTCTTCTCATCATCTTGTTAAAACAAACACAACCAATACGAAGAACAAAGTACATAAATCATGATATGCAAGAATAAAAAACAAAACGCCTAAACCAATTCGAAACGATGCACTAACCGTCATTTGAGAACTGTCTAGTCCGTGTGAGAGGAGGAGAGGCGGTAGCGGGGTGGCTCAGGCAGAGAGGCGTAGCTCAGAAGCTCGTGTAGAAGACGAAGATGAGCAGAACTCAGTGAACATGGCGCCGTTTCCACACGAACCCTAGACTTCGTTCCCAATTGAACAAACAACGTGAAACCCTAAATTTTGCTTTTGGATCAATATGGGCTTGACCCGTTTCTGCCTTCCTAAGCCCATTAAACATTCCTTTTCTTATTTGACCAAATTGCTAACATATTTTAATTCTATTCTTTATACATTATAAAAACTCATCTTATTTATTTTATCACAAAATCATACAAACACTTCTTTTATTACAAAAATCACATCATTGCTAAAAATGTGAAAACCTTTTATTTTAAACACCTAATTTGAATTATAACAAAATACTTTTTATACCTAATTAAATTGAAAATACCCTTTTTTAATTAAAATACATTTGTACATAAAAATAATAAACTTTTTCATAATTAAATTGAAAATACTTTCTTAATCAAAATACATATTTGTACATATTATACATTTTTCATACATAATTAAAAGTAAACTCTTTTTTTAGTTAATATACATTTTTGTATATAATAATTCAATACATCTTTTAATATTGAAATTCACAAACATTTTGACTAAAATACTTTTTTTAATTAAAACTTAACATTTAAACAAAACACTTCTTTTCTTTTATACATAATTCAACATATAAATCAAAAATACAAGATTAAAACATTTATCTAGGTCAAAACCCTAATACGATTCAACTTCACATTTCACACATGTACATAATTACACATACACAATTCACATACATATACACTTGTACACTTACACAAATACATTCACATTGCCCTATACACATTTTATCTTATATTTGTACATTTGATATTTACATATTGATCGCACATTCGATTTGGTTGTAAATTATTGGGTACTATAAGTCTTATCCCCTTGTACATTGATACCCCCACTCCCGGACACTATTTTGTAATAGCATAGATTTACATTCCGCAATTTACAGTTTTCCAATTATACCATGGTTAGACCTAGGGTTTGTATGTACATAAAATCAAACGCTAGATAACCTAATACAAGACAAATACATGTAATCAATACACAATCACACTTGCACCCCCTAGGGTGATCCCACATGTTGCCTTCCAAAATGGGCCATGTTTGCACGTCGAGTATCTTTGGCAAAACAAATCAAATGATCATAAGTCTCAAAGTGTTGCCTAAACGGAATGATCATAGTCCCTTCAAAGCAAATTGCCAAAGACACTTGGCACCATTGCATTCATGGTCCATACGATGACCCGCGCCCGTCCCGAATAAACTTCCTAAACGCAAGATTGTCCATCAATTTCAATGATGGAACAAAATTGTTAAAAGGGGTTAAAACATGACAAAAACCTTTGAGTACAATAGGGTAGACAAAACTCTTAGTTACTTGAGATCAAACTTGCAAAAACACTTGCCTTCTTTTCAAAAACCACAATCCACAACACTTTCAAACAAACTCTCAAAAACGTTTGAAAACATCTTTTCGAAAAGATTCACACTTTTGTAAAACACTCAAACACGAGTCAAATACATTAGTTGCCTAAGACAAGGCATCTTTTTCCAAAACATTTTCAAAAAAAGCACCCACACACACACCATTTTCAAAGCAATCGAAAAACAAGGCAAGTGATCTAAAAAACCAAGTAACTAAGAGGCCATGGATAACCATGGATGAAAAGGGTGCTAATACCTTCCCTTTTCATAATCTACCCCCCGAACCCACGAAATATCTCAAAAGGTTTTTGCTGTGCTTTTTTAACCTTTCCTTTAGGATAAAATAAAAAGTCGGTGGCGACTCTTGCTAACCGCACAAGTGCGAATACGAACGCAAAACACAAGTCAGTTCTCCCACCGTATCACAACACCCACTGTCAAAGTACCAGTCTTCCTTTGCAGAGACCCTCAGGGAAGTGTGGGCTATCAGGGCAGAAGCCTTTTTCTTCCATTTAGGAGCATGTGGTACCTTTTTAGACTTAGTTTTGACACCCGAGTTCTGATTAGGGTATCCATGCAATCTGAAGCAGAAAGGTTTTATGTGGCCATATCTCCCACAATGATGACATCTCCATCTTTGGTACCTTTTCTTCATATGTCTCTGTTCCTGATGTTGAGAGTTGTGTTGAGACATCTGTTTTGACATTTGCTTATCAGGCCTGATCTTCTTGACTGTACCAGATTTCTTTGCTTCCATAAATCCTAGTCCAGATTTATTTCCCACATTTTGTCCAACCTGAAGGATCTCTTCCAATTTGTCTGTTCCATTAGTCAGCATCTTGACAGATTTGGTCATTTGATTCAGTTGTGAGTTCAGCAATTGAACTTCCCCTTCTAGATGACTTATAGTTTCAAGGTTTTCCCTTTTCTCAGCCTCCAGCTTTATGATGAGTTTTGATTGTTTCTCATTCTGCACACAGACTTCAGTACTTCTGATACATAATTTCTTGTAAGTATCAGCCAGTTCTTCAAATGTCACCTCTTCATCACTAGTGTCACTTTCAGAGGTGCAAACACCAGTTAGAGCAGTAACTAGTTTGGCAGATTCTTCTTCAGAATTACTTTCTGAATCATAGTCAGACCAAGTAACAGTCATTCCTTTCTTTTGTTTCTTAAGAAAGGTTGGACATTCAGCTCGAATATGCCCATATCCTTCACAACCATGACATTGAATTCCTCTGCCTTGGTTTCCCTTCTCTTCTGACCTTGGTCTTCTGCTGGAACTGTCAATGTCAGAGGGAATGTTATGAACATTAGACCTTGACTTTGGATCTATTCTTTTGATGAGTTTGTTGAACTGTCTTCCAAGCATGGCTATAGCTTCTGAAATATTTTCTTCTTCATCCTCCTTGTTTTCAACATCAGTGTTGGATACAAGTGCTATGCTCTTGTTCTTCTTGTCACCATTATCAGTGATCCCCATCTCAAGAGTCTTAAGAGACCCAATAAGTTCATCCACTTTCAACTTGCTGATGTCCTGGGCTTCCTCTATGGAAGTTACCTTCATTGCAAATCTTTTAGGCAAGGATCTGAGAATCTTTCTCACCAGTTTTTCTTCTGACATCTTTTCTCCCAGTGCTCCTGAAGTGTTGGCAATCTCCAAGATGTTCATGTGAAAGTCATGAATGGTTTCATCTTCCATCATTTTTAGATTCTCAAACTTGGTAGTCAACATCTAAAGCCTTGACATTTTTACTTTGGAAGTGCCCTCATGAGTAGTTTTGAGAGTGTCCCAAACTTCCTTGGCCAGTTCATATTGATGTACTAGTCTGAAAATGTTTCTATCAATTCCATTGAACAAGGAATTTAAAGCTTTGGAATTTCCCAGGGCTAACTCATCTTCTTCTTTACTCCAATCTTCCTCAGGCTTCAGACTAATTGTCCCATCTTTCTCAGTTATGGTGGGATGGTTCCATCCTTTGTCAGCAGCTCTCCAAGCCTTTTTGTCCAGAGATTTTAAGAAGGCAAACATACGAGGTTTCCAGTAGTCATAATTAGTTCCATCCAGAATGGGTGGTCTATTTCCAAAAACTCCTTCTTTGTCCATAGTGCCAGAAAGTGATATCCCTAGATCTCACCCAGTAATACAGGCAGGGTGCCTGCTCTGATGCCAATTGAAATTCTGGCTGCAGATACTCAATGTCACGTTCAATGTTGTGACACCATATCTGACTTTCTATAAGACAGTAAATACAAAAACAGTAACGAACACAGTCAATTGTTTACCCAGTTCAGTGTGCAACAACACCTACTCTGGGGGCTACCAAGCCAGGGAGAAAATCCACTATAAGAGATGTTAATTCAGGAATAAACCAACCAGTTTATCTCCTTCACTTAAGACCTACCCAATGCAACTTCAATCTAAGTACAACTTAAACCTGAGTTCCCACTCACTCCCCCTCAATCACAGCAGTGATACATAAAACAATTTGACTAATGAATTGATGAAGACACTCTTCAAAAACATACACTTGATTAAGCTTCACAGCTTTTTAATCAAGCAACACAAACACTCTTGCTTCACAGCTTTGAGTGATACACACACCTAACTTGACCCTGCTTCACAGCTTTAGTCAAGAGACATACAAACACTCTTGCTTCAAAGCTTTGAGTGCTACACAACCCTTACAATTAAAAAACCTATTCCAAGTCACTAATCACAATGATAATTGCTTGGATTACAATAGTTAAAACTATACAGCTTCTAAATGATCTTCTGTCAAAAAAGGGATTGCCTTCAAAACAGCAGCTCTGTTGAATATATAGCAGCTGCATCTTCAGTTAGGGTTTCCCCAAAAAGCTAGGGTTAATTCCCTTTGACCTTAAGACTAGGTCACAGTACTTTATCAACCAGGTTAGGGTTGAGCTAGGTTAACCCAAAGAAAACGCAGGATTCTGTTCTGGAAAGACTGAGTCATTTTCCTGAAAAAACTCAGAATTAACCAAACTGCAAACCTGTTAGTTCAGAACAGGATGTCTTAACATTTGTTATGACATCTGAATTCCTGTTTACTGATTTTGGTAAATGTGATCATTTTGCAAAATGCTCAGATACACACTCATAAACATCAGTACCTGTATGACAATATTTTTCTGCAAAGGTACCTAAAAAATCTGTACCTAATAAACTAGAATGTTATGACATCTGTCATGACATTCATACACCTGGTTTTGCCAAAAATGCATGCCAATAACTAAACAACTACAAAGACAATAATGCTCATTACAAGATTATCAGTGAGAAGAGGGGTAAGCACCCACAGAATCATGGTAAACCTTATGATGCCCCAGCTGGTAAGGGTAAACAGAGAGTTGCTCATGGTCAGAGGACTAGTGGGCGAGATGCTCCTGCTGGTGTGATTTGCTTTAAGTGTGGGAAACCTGGACATAAGAGTAATGTGTGCACTACTGAAGTGAAGAGGTGTTTCCATTGTGGCAAGAACGGACATGTTGTATCTGAGTGTGAGCACAAGAATGTGGTTTGTTTCAACTGTAAAGAAGAAGGGCACATTGGTAGCCAATATCCGAAACCGAACATGGCTCAGTCAAGTGGTAAAGTGTTTGCTTTGGTTGAGGATCAGACAGCTGCTGAAGACATACTTATTAGAGGTACATGTTTCATTAATAGTACTCCTTTAATCACTATTATTAATACTGGTGCTACACATTGTTTTATTGCTGCTGATTATATTGAAAGATTGGGTCTTGTGTTGTCTTCTTTGAATGGAGAAATGGTCGTCGATACTCCAGCCAAGGGGTCGGTGACTACTTCTTTTGTGTGTGCTAAGTGTCCCTTGTCGATCTTCGACAGAAACTTTGTTGTTGATTTGGTTTGTTTACCGCTAAGAGGTTTGGATGTGATTCTTGGTATGAATTGGTTAGAGCATAACTATGTTCATATTAACTGTTATGACAAGTCTGTGAAGTTTTCTACTCCTGAAGAAGAGGAAGATGGTTTGTTGTCTGCTAGACAGTTGAGGAAGTTGATGCAAGAGGAAGCACATATGTTTTCGTTTATAGCGTCACTATCTGTAGAGACTCAAGCTGTAATTGAGGAATTGCAGGTGGTGTGTGAATTTCCTGAAGTTTTCCCTGATGAAATTCCTGATGTACCGCCAGAGAGGGAAGTTGAATTTGCAATTAATCTTGTATCTGGTACCAGACCTGTGTCTATGGCACCATACATGATGTCTGCATCTGAATTGTCAGAGTTGAAGAAGCAATTGGAAGAGTTACTTGAGAAGAATTTTGTGAGACCAAGTGTATCGCCGTGGGGTGCTCCAGTGTTGTTAGTGAAGAAGAAAGATGGAAGTATGAGGCTTTGTATTGATTATAGAAAGTTGAACAAGGTGACGATTAAGAACAAGTATCCGCTTCCAAGAATAGATGACTTGATGGACCAATTGGTGGATGCTCGTGTGTTTAGTAAGATTGATTTGAGGTCGGGTTACCATCAAATTAAAGTGAAGGATGAAGATATTCAGAAGACAGATTTCAGAACACGTTATGGACATTATGAGTATTCGATGATGCCTTTCGGTGTTACTAATGCGCCAGGGTATTCATGGAATATATGAATCGTATCTTTCATACTTATTTGGATCGGTTTGTAGTGGTGTTCATTGATGATATTTTGATTTACTCTAAGTCAGAAGAAGAGCATGCTGAACATTTAAGAGTAGTATTGCAAGTTTTGAAAGAGAAGAAGTTGTATGCAAAGCTGTCCAAGTGTGAATTTTTGTTAGAAGTGGTTAGTTTTCTTGGTCATGTGATTTCAGCTAGTGGCATTGTTGTAGATCTATCGAAGGTTGATGTTGTGTTGCAATGGGAAACTCCAAATTCAGCTACTGAGATTAGAAGCTTTTTGGGATTAGCTAGTTATTATAGAAGGTTTGTCGAAGGGTTTTCTAAGTTGTCACTTCCGTTGACTAAGTTGACTTGTAAAGGTAGAGCTTTTGTTTGGGATGTTCAGTGCAAAGAAAGTTTTACAGAATTAAAGGTAGAGCTTTTGCTTGGAGGCATTATCTTTATGGTTCTAGATTTGAAGTGTTTAGTGACCATAAGAGCTTAAAGTATTTATTTGATCAGAAGAAGTTGAATATGAGGCAACGAAGATGGTTGGAATTGTTAAAGGATTATGATTTCAGTTTGAATTATCATCCAGGAAAAGCAAATGTGGTAGCTGATGCGTTGAGTCGAAAAACTTTACATATGTCAGCAATGATGATTAAAGAGTTGGAATTGATTGAGCAGTTCAGAGATATCAGCTTAGTTTGCGAGGTTACTCCGCAGAGTGTTATATTGGTTATGTTGAAGATTAATAATGAATTTTTAAACAGTATCAGAGAAGCTCATAAGTTGGATGTGAAACTGGTAGATTTGATGGTTGGGACTGATCAATCTGAGAATAATGATTTTAAGCTAGATGAGCAAGGTGTGTTGAGATTTCGTAATCGGATTTGTATTCCTGATGATGCTGAGATGAAGAAAGTGATACTTGAAGAGAATCATAGAAGTAAGTTGAGTATTCATCCAGGAGCTACAAAGATGTATCAAGATTTGAACGGTTTGTTTTGGTGGCCTGGGATGAAGAGTGATGTGGATCGATTTGTGTATGCATGTTTGACTTGTCAGAATTCGAAAGTTGAACATCAGAAGCCTGCAGGATTGATGCAACCGTTGAAAGTTCCAGAATGGAAATGGGATAGCATTTCAATGAACTTTGTGACAGGGTTGCCTAATACTTTAAGAGGACATGATTCAATTCGGGTGATTGTTAATAGGCTTACGAAGTCAGCTCATTTTATTCCTATTAACATCAGTTTTCCAGTGTCAAAGTTGGCTGAGATTTATATTAGTGTGATTGTGAAACTGCATGGTGTTCCTTTGTGCATTTTGTCAGATAGAGATCCGAGATTTACTTCTGATTTTTGGAAAAGTTTACAAGAAGCGTTGGGTTCTAAGTTGAGGTTGAGTTCAACGTATCATCCTCAGACAGATGGTCATACTGAACGGACAATTCAATCGTTGGAAGACTTGTTGAGGGCATGTGTTCTTGAGCAGGGAGGTTCGTGGGATACTTATCTTCCGTTGATAGAGTTCACATATAACAACAGTTACCATTCTGGTATTGGGATGGCACCTTTTGAAGCGTTGTATGGTCGAAGATGTAGAACTCCGTTATGTTGGCATGAATCTGGTGATAGCATGGCTTGGGAGTTGGAGAGAAAGATGCAAGACTCCTATCCCGAATTGTTTGATTGAGGTAAATTTTCGAGGACGAAAATACTCTAAGTGGGGGAGAGTTGTAATGCCCGTAATTTAATTAATTATTTAATTAAATTATTTTTAGAATATTTGTGAAGTTGTGTTATAATTAAATTGATTTATTTTATTAAGTGGAGAAATAATATTAGACATATAATATTATATGGTGAAATAATATTAGAAGTGTAATATTATTTAATGTGGGCCTATTTTGAGAGAGTAGAAGTAATAAGGGGGTGTAGATTTTGAGCCCAATAAGAAATAAGGAATAATATAATATTAGGTTATTTTATTATTTGTGAGAAGGTAGAGACGAAAGAAGCAGTAGAAGTAAATAAGGATTTGGAAGAGAACGTGAAGCTGCTAGAAAAAGTGGAAAACGACAAGAACGAAGATTCAACCCAGAAATTGTAGAGTGGCCTTCAATCCAAGGTAAGGGTGGGGTTCTGACCTTATAATTGGGTTCATGATGTTTGATATTTGGGGTTAGAGGATTGCTGTTTTGTTCTTGAATTGGATGTATTATGAATGATGTATAATGAATATTGATGAATTCCTGATGAATAATGATGTTATTATATTGTTTGATCGATGTGGTATTAGAGGATAATGTTAGGAGATGAAATATCATGTTTATAATGAGGTTTGTAGGACTGTAACATAATTCTCGTAGTGAAATTACAGAAGAAACGCGGAAATTATGCAGACTGTAGTAGGATGTGTCGACCCTAAACTGAATGTGTCGATACATGAATGTTGTAAGACTCAGGATGAGTCGACACGAAGAGGGGATGCATCGATACATGGTAGTTGCAAGACTCAGGATGAGTCGACCGGTGAGGTGCATGTGTCGATACATGCTATGATTTAAAGCCAGGATGAGTCGATCCATAAGGAGGATGTGTCGACTCATAGTGTACAGATGAAGCAGGATGAGTCGATCCATAAGGTTTTGTGTCGATACATAATGTCTGGTTTTTGACAGAATCGGCTTTTAATTGCTGTAACTTGGGTTTTAGGATGTTGTTTGATATGCCGTTCGAAGCGTTGATTAGCTAACGCGATGAGCTTTATTCTAGGTGATTAAATGATGGATAAGAAGTGTAATCCTAGCAGATAATGCAGGATTTAGAATTAATTCCTGTAGATGACCGTTGTGCTGATTTTTGGACAGAATGATGAATAGCAGATATTTAGAGGCTGGTGTTAGAATTATGACAATAGGATTAGTGACAGTAACGATATAAATTAGCAGAATAATAGGATAGATTACTGTACTATTAATATACAGTTGAGTATTAGTGAGATGTTATTGATGAAGTTGTGTTCGATGATTTTGTGATAATAAATGATGTTTAATAAATTATTTTGATGTTATGAGATGTTATTAATTGAGATGTTTTGAGATGATTGAGATGTTGTTGTTTTGATATGATTGAGATGTTGTTGTTTTGAGATGATTGAGATGTTTTGAGATGATTGAGATGTTGTTGTTTTGAGATGATTGAGATGTTGTTGTTCTGAGATGATTGAGATGTTTTTGTTTTGAGATGATTGAGATGTTTTGAGATGATTGAGATGTTGTTGTTTTGAGATAATTTGAAATATTGTTAACTTGGGTGTTGTTATTACATTCATGATGAGTCACATACATTGCATTTTTGATATGGAGCTTATGCTCGTTGAGATGGCCTGGATTGGCAAATTTTGAGATGAAGGCTATGCCTTGTTGATGCCTCTATTAATTGGAAGATTTTTGAGATGGGAGTTCTGCTCCAATGGTACCACACGCATTTGCATAGTTTTGAGTCACATTATATGATTGAATAATGAAGTGTATTTGATGTTGATGAATGAGTATATATGCTGTAATTATTGTTGATTATGAGATGAGAAGTGGTGATATTATTGATCTAATTTAATATATTAATTATCATGCGCTTTATTATATTGTTAGATATCTCACCCCTTCTGTTTGAATGTTGCCCTTATGTTGGTAACGTGCAGGTAATCGCGAGTGAAGGCTGTATACCTTCAATAGTTCGAGTCAGTGTCATTGCTCTGATATGTAACACTCGGAGGGGGGGGGGGGGGGAATGAACGCTTGCTGATTTTTGATTGTTGATTTTCAGTTGTTGAGTTTTGAATTGATTATTATTAAATATGAGATGTTTCAAAGTTGCTGTTTTATTTAGAGATGTTATTGAAGAATTCCGCTGCGTGGTTGTTGAATTATTTTATTAAAGATGTTATGACGATGGTTCATTCGATGTTTTAAAAGTGTTATATATCCATGATGAATGCAATGAATTTGTTAGAAGAATTTGTGACGTCCCGATTCATCTGTATGTTTGAAATTTTATAACTCTGATTTATTTTGCATAATTTGCTTGGGGTAGAATTGGGGTGTTACATGTTGGGCCACCCATGGATCCATAAAGTTGGGGAGTAACTTCAACTCTTCACCAGAAACTCAAATATCTGGTCAAGGGAAGAATTGTCACCGTCTGTGCAGAGTTAGAGTTTATGGTAAGTCACCCTAACTCTTTCAAGTACGTAGAGATGGATGGAGAATTCATTGAGACCCCGTGCCAAGCCTTTGAAGTTGTGCCACCAATGATTGCTGCTACCAAATGTTCCTCTGATGAATCCAAATCTGTTAAAGTCGTGCTGAAGATGGTTTCAGTTAAAGATGCTCGTGCAAAAATTGAAGAAGGAAACTGTGATACTTGGGAGCAACTCCTTGATATCCCATTTAAAGCGGACAAGTTTCGTTTGGGCTTCACCGTTAAAGCTTAGAAGGAAGTGAGGCATGCTCGTACTGGAAAGCCACCTCTCCGCATTGGAAGCCACGAAGTCAACGCTGTGGGTGATTCTGGTGAAGAAGCTGCATTTGAAGATTGGGTGCATCCAACTACAACGGAGCTGAAGAATTGGCATGGAAAGGACTTTGTGCCCATATCCTTCATTGAGGGGTAATCTACTTGTTATTGCCTTTCTTTCAATTCAAGAACATTTTGTCTGTAATATTAACAATGACTTTTAATCCATGTGCCTGGCCTGGGGCACTTTGGTCCATTTGTCAAGGGTTTTATTTATGTTCATCTAATCATATGATCATTCAGTATATTGCACTCTTTTGCATTCAAATATTTGTGTTCATTGTCTTTCTTTTCCTTCAAGTACATTTTTCAAAATAGCCATGTACCTTACATGCAGACACACACTCTTGTAGGTCCTTGTTGTACCCCAAAATTTTCCCTCTCATTTATAAAGATTTTTCTCACAAGACTTCTTGGACTCAAGACAAGATTAGGGTTTGGTCAACTCAAGGCATCACCTTGCACTGATAACCTGAAATTAGGGTTTGAGTTTGCACAAGGATTTTTGGACCATCAATACTTCATGATACTTTCATACACCATCTTGGACCTCTAAGATTGCTCATGAAAAGTTTCAAGCCCTGAATCACATTTTTCCCCAGTAAATTGGACAGTTGACCTAAAAATCAGTTGTATTGGGGAAAAATTCAACCATGGCCAATTTACAGTCAAACTTCATAATTTTTGATCCCCAACAACATTGTAGGCTCCTATGTACCATTTGATCAAGTTTGGATCACAACTCCTAAAGAAATTTGATCAGATCATCAAAAGGGCAAAATGGTCAAAATTAGGGTTTTGACTGAGAAAGGGAAATTTCGGATTTTTAACCTAGCCAATGACCAATTGGGTTCAAGAATTATTTCAAGGACTCAATAGCATCATCTTGACCTAATCATATAGTTCAAAAGATCTCAAATGCATAGGATTGACAGATGAATTTTGCAGTCAACTAATCAAAAGTCAATTGTACACTGAAAAGTCAAACTTTTACTTTTTGGTGAAAATCAAGTACCAAGGGTCATAATTCATCAAGATATGTCAAAATATGAAACTTGTTGATCAAGAAAATCAATTCTGCAAATTAGGGTTTTAATTTGAAAATTTTTCATTACTTAGAAAATTTCTAAGTATGGAAATTTTCTTATTTTCCCCAACTTTTCACAACCTTTTCACCATGATGCAATTGGATTCAAATAAAACTTCCAACATGAAAGTTGTAGTCCTCCATTAAATCTACAACTTTGATTCACAAAGTTTTCCAAAAAGATGCATGGATCTCAAGTTATGAATTTGTAAATAGGGGTCCATAAACTTTTTAACTTAGTAAAATTTTGCCCTAATTTAGGCAGGTTTTTGACCTAACTTCATGGACATTTTTAACCTAGTTCTAAGAGGTATCTCAAAATTAATTTCAAATATGTATTGTATATCATGTTGCAAGCTTTCCAAAATGTCAAAGAACTCTCCAAGATCATTTGTGGTTAGGGAGAATCGAAGAAGAGAAAATGGCAACTTGTCACTTTTGTTCAAGCCATGTTTACAATGCTTCAAGTTGCAAATCAGTTCCTAGCATGCTTGTACCTTGCATTACAGGTCCTAAACCCCTTCTACACTCTATAATTAAATTCAAACTCAATGGATAATGGCTTTGTTTTGACTTTTGAAGCATTGCACAATGAATTAATCCATAAATGGCATAAAGTTCACAATACCATTTTGATAAAGCATGCTTTTGAAAACTTTACAATTCTTGAGCCATGGACCTGATATTTTGTTGCAAGCAATATCCACAAATATCAGGCAACTTGTACCAACTCTATGCAGCTAGCAATCAAGCATGTACAGGCCTTTGGCATAAGTCATGCGAACTTTCTTCAAAAGCAAGAAAACTTGCAAAAGTCAAGATAACTTGTCCATCTGATAAAGGGAGGGTTTGGCTTCATTCTACATGATCTCACAAACTTGTTACAAGCCTAAGACACGAATTCACAACATTCAAAACACTCCCAAACACAAAAAACACAAGTTTCTTCCGAAACAGGGCATCTTCTACATAACCCTTGCCAAATCAATATTGGCTCGTGCGTTTCTCACTTTAAGACTTCAAACACTTTACATACATCCTACCTAAACTATCCAAGCCTTCATCTTGCAACTGTGAGCCCTGTTTCAGACATCACCATTTTCATTTTGGAAGGTTGTAGTTTGACTCGTGCAGGGAGTTTCAACCATCTACAAGGCCAACTAAGCATTGGAAAAGCTTGAGGGAACTTCAAGGAAGCTCACACGATCTTCAGGCCTCACTCAAAGTCCCCACATTGCCATATCCAAACTCAGCTGAACCAAGTGTTTTTCAAAGTTCTATCTCTCTATTTAGGAATCCTTAAGCTTTGATTTGTGAAACAAAAATGTAGTCCTTAACTTGCTAAAGCTGTACATATGCATAGTTGTCATTTATATTAACTGAGCTAAGAGTATTTGATTGTTGAACATGCTGAAAAAATTAGGTCAGGAATTAGGGCCACTGAAATTCTCTCTGGTCTTTTAGAGTTAGGTCATGAATTTTACATCACTGGAATCGTGAGATCATGAGCTACATTTTTTGTGTTATGAGTTTTTGATTTTATGCAAGCTAAAGCAAGATACAAGTTTGTACTCAGAAGCGCGTGCGAGGAAGCCAAGGACAGGGATGAAGATGAAGTTCCTGGGCCTGGCGCCTTGGGCCTGTTGTTTTTCACACCCCCCATATTCCTCCTATTTGCACCCCTTTTGCTTATTTTGTTTATTTTTTATATTTTCTCATATTTTTTATGTTTATTGATTTTAATATTTTTTCTGAACATAAAAAAATCATGAAAAATATTTTCTTTATTTTTTGTATTTTATTTTATTTTTTATCTTATTTTTTTTGGCATAAAAAATAATTTATAAATAAATAGAACTTTATTTTCTTAAATAAATAGTAAATACATTTAAAAATACCATACATTTTTATTTTATTATTTTTCACACATAAAATATTATTTTCATACATATTTTATTTTTAATATTTGTACATAATATTGTTATTATTTTTCTTGAACAAAAATATGAATAAAATAATATTAGAAAACAATATTTTCCTTTGCATCCATACATTTTTATTGCATATTTAAATAATTGTTTATTTATTTATTGTACAAAAATTCAATTGGGTTGTAATAATTTCTAGGGTTTTTATTTTGAGCAATATCCCCTATTCAAAACTTGTATCCCCCCTCCCATAATATTGTTGTAATAGCTTAGATTTACTTTACGCAATTTATCGCATTATATATATTTGTGTAGTAAACTAGGGTTTGCATGACAAGACAAAAATCAAACAAATAGAATGACCTAATACAAGACAAACAAAATGCATGAAAAATGACAACACATCTCACACAAGCACCTCTAGGGTTTCACCCACTTGGTTGCCTAAACAAAATGGCCATGGTATGCATGCTAGGTATCTTGGCAAAACAATACAAACAAATAAGATCATAGTCCCTCGATGACGCTATCAAAAGGTTGCCTAAACAAATGATCTTGGTCCCTCAAAATGCTAAAGATACTTGGCAACATTGCTATCATGGTCATACGATGACCCACGCCCGTCCCGTTTAACATCCAAAGTAGGGTTGTCTACCAAAATGATGGTAGGTCAACAATATCAAAGGAATAAAAATGTACAAGAAAGACTTTTGAGTAGGTAGATAGCTTCTAGTTACTTGATCAATTTGCAAACAATCCTTGCTAATTTAAAAAACAAACACACACATTTCAAAACAATTTTCCAAACAACTTTCAAAACATTGAAACATTTTTCAAAAGACAAACATCTTTGTATACATTCTTACGAACGAGAATCATTACAAAGATTGCCTAAACAATGGCCTCTTTTCAAAATACTTTCAAAACCACACAAAGAACCATTTCAAACAATTGCAAAAGCAAAGCAAGTGATCTAAAACAAGTAACTAAGAGCCCATGGAAAACCATGGATGAAAAGGGTGCTAGCACCTTCCCTTTTCATAATCTTCCCCCCGAACCCAAAAACAATCTCAAAGGTCTTTCCTGTGCTTTTTTACCTTTCCTTTTTGGATAAAAGAAAAGTCGGTGGTGACTCTTGCTAACCGCAACATTTGCGAACACAAATGCAAAACCTCAAGTCATTTCTCCCACCACATCACAGAACTGGCGACTCTGCTGGAGATCTTATCTTAAAAGTGGGGTTACCTTAGGGTTTAGATCACCTTTACATGCTTATCTTGCTTGATTTGTTTGCTTTACAGTTTGGTTCTATTGTTTGGGTTTGAATCCTCTACCCAGATTTGGGAAACATTCATAGGTAAATAACAATACGTTGTGGAAACTGTGTAGGGTATACCGACATGGTCTAAGCAATAGCTATATTAGTGAGACATATTTGTGGGTACCGGTAGCCTTTGAGTCAATCAAAGAGAATACGGGGCCGCTGAGTGATGTCATGAAGCACTAATGAACTTTTAGAACCTTTACTTGACCAACTTGGCCTTTTAGGATGTAGTGAGATGACCGGCTTCGGTGCAGTCCGAAGTTGGTAGATACTCGATACTACACTCATTGAGGATTGGTTCCTTGGAATATTTCGGTCGCCAGTGAAGAGGCTGAATTGAAACAATGAACAAGGAAACAATCCAGTGATATTGAGCTCCTTAGAACCCGGTTACTATTTCTAGGACAGGTTGAGCCAACTAAACTTCAAGAGGGTACTTACCTATGAAACCCCATGCAAGCCTAAACTAGGAACTTGAGTGATTTGCTTGTACATATATACTTGTGCATAACATCATGGACACCATGAAGCATCATATGCATCCACTAACCATTTCAAGGATTTTGGAATTTCATCTTTGTTCCTGTTTTGCAGGTTATGGATTCACTTCGCATGAAAACTATCCATATCAACCTTGTAAGAATTCCTCCACAACTCAAGGAGCTAGCTTCAAGGATTCCTGAGAATTCTCCATTCACCGAGAGGCATGGTCGTCTACTCAACTTAGTCACCACCAACAATGAGGAGGATATGCTGAAAGTTCTCTTCCAGTTCTTTGACCCTTTGCATCATTGCTTCACATTTCCTGACTACCAACTTGTGCCTACTTTGGAGGAATTTTCTCAACTCTTGAGGATTCCTGTTCTCAATCAACTACCCTTCAACAGTACGGAAAGAGATCCAAAGCCAGAAGAGATTTCTCAAGCCTTACACTTGCACTCATCTGATGTCACAACACATTGGGAAACTAGAAGTGGTGTCAAAGGCTTCTTGTCGAAGTTTCTGTTTGAGAACGCCCAAAGATGTTGGAATTCTCTAGACTTGCAAGCTTTTGAGGAGATTGTAGCTCTTCTCATCTATGGGATGGTCTTGTTCCCTAACCCTGACCAACTCATAGATGTGAGTGCTATCAAAATCTTCATGACTCGCAACCCAGTGCCTATATTGCTTGGGGATATCCTCCACTCTTTTCACACTCGTACAATGAGGAAAATAGGTGTTCTCATGTATCGCACTCCTCTCTTGGAAAGATGGTTTATTTCTCATCTTCCCCAATCAGTTTTGAAGAATGAGCAAGGTTTGAGGTGGTCACAACGATTGATGACTCTTACCCATTCAGATATTCATTAGTGTTCTCAATCCAAAGGGAATGTCATCATCATTGACCGTTGTGGGGAATTCCCAAATGTCCCTATACTTGGCATTAGGGGAGGCATCACTTACAACCCCTGCTTAGCTCTGAGACAGTTTGGGTATGCCTGAAGGGATGGCCCACATGATATGCTGATTGAAGGTTTGGTTTTCGACTTGGACAACGACAAACAAGGACTTCGTCAAAGGTTCATCCGAGCTTGGAGGATGCCAAACAAGGTAGACATTAAGACCTTGGGACACAAGAATTCCATCCCTCTTGAGCCTTACCTCAAGTGGGTATGAACCCGTGCCCAAAGTCTTATGATGCCTTACCCCTCCATTCTCCCAGTGATTATAGAGCCTGTTATGGAAGAAGAGGTTCCATACACCCTCCTACATCCTAACATGCCAACGTCACTCGAAGATTTACAAAGGAGTTGGATACAGCTCAAGGGAGAGCGCTATACTTTTGAAGCCCAATTCTACGCAAGCGAGAAGAAGGTTTTGGAACTCACTCGGCTACTTCACGAAGAGAAGACTCTCAACACCTACATTGCACAAAAAAGGATGCACAACGTCTTTTTACCTTAGAATTTTGTATTATTTTGCCCATGGGGCATTGATGTACTAACAAATTCTATCTTATTAATATGACGCATGTTTCTTTTTTGTTTAAAACAAATTTGAATTTTTGAATCCTTGAAAGCATTACATGAATACATATCATTCATCATATGAATAAGCAGGTCTTTACACCAAGTTTCCTCATCTCTCTGCTATTTATTTCAGCAAGATGGATATTGAACAAATGATCAAAGATTTGCAAGCTCAGAATTCACAATTTCAACAACTAATCTTGACCTTGGCTAAGGGGCAGGAGGAGCTCAAAACTATGATAGAGAAAGAGAAAGAGAAAGAGAAAAAGAAGAAGAAGCGATCCGGTGTGGTTATCATGGGCAGAAGGTTTGAAGGACAAGCCAGACGGACCCTAGAATTCCCATCAACATCTGAAGAGGGGGAAGGAAAAGGAAAAGGAACGACAATGCCATCTGATTCTGAAGCAGAGGAAGAGGAAGATGAAGACTACTCTGAACAACAGTATCCTCCGGTCGATGACAAATACAAAAACTTGGAAGAGCGTCTAGCTGCTATGGAAGTGCAAAGAGTACCAGGGCTGGATTTTGAGGAGTTAGGGTTGGTTTCTGGAATTGTAATCCCTCCTAAGTTTAAAGTGCCTCTGTTTGCTAAGTACGATGGGGTGTCTTGCCCTAAGATGCCCCTACAATCTTATGTCAGGAAAATTCAACCATATTCTTCTGACAAAGACTTGTGGATCCACTTTTTCCTGGACAGTTTATTGGGAACCCAGCTTGATTGGTTCTACCAGTTGGAGAGGTCTGATGTGAACAATTGGGAAGATTTGGAAGCCGCCTTCTATAAACAGTATCAATACAATGCCGACTTGGCGCCGACCCGTACTCAGCTACAGAGTATGGCTATGGCAACCAATGAGGGTTTTAAATACTATGCCCAGAAATGGAGGGATTTAGCCGTAAGGGTAGAACCACCTTTATCTGAAAGAGAGCTAGTGGACATGTTCTTGGGGACTCTGTCAGGTCCTTTCTTTAATCACCTGATTAGAAGCTCCTCTGCAGGTTTCACTGAGTTAATTCTAACCAGCAAAGGGTGGAAAGGCCTATAAGGAAATTCACCAAGATAAACATGACTCCTGCTCAAGTCTTACCACATCTCTTGAAGTTAAACCTGGCCATGCTAAAGGAGGCCCCTAAAAATCCTAACACTGCTTCTCCACACTACCATCCCAACGCCAGATGTGCTTACCATTTAGAAAATCCAGTGCACGACACCAACAACTGTTGGGCCCTGAAGAACAAGATTCAAGATCTGATTGACGCAAAGGAAGTTGAATTTGAAGCTCCTGAAAAGCCGAATGTTATCTCCACTCCGATGCCTAGGCATGAACACAATGCCAATGCTGTGGAAGAAGATCTGTTTGTTTCTACTGTGGATGAACTGTTAACTCCTCTCCTAACCATCAAGTTGAATCTGTTAAAAGCTGAGGTGTTCCCAGGTTGTGACCAAGATTTCCATGCTTGTCTATCCTCCCCATTTGACTGTCCTATATTGAAGAAAGGAATCCAACAACTGATTGATAACAAGGAAATTTTGTTTGAGAAAGATTCTGTCTCACCCATTCCAATTCCAGAAGTTTCAATAATAACCATATACGCCAATTCTTCCAGGGTTCCTAAAAAACCCGTTAGGATTACATCTGCTCTAGTGACTACTCCGTTGAAGATAACAATTCCCGGACCAACCACATACAAAACCGATAAAATGGTACCATGGAACTATGGTGGAGAAATCTACTACCATGGTGTCAAACAGATTGAACAAACCATTAAAGAAGAAAGATCTGAGGAAGATAATCCCGACATCAGTAACATTGCCAGAACAAGCAAATTTACTCGTAGTGGGAGAATATTTTCTCCAGATATTGCTCCTCCAACAACAGTCTTTGGATCCGCGACCATCCCGAAGATTACACCTATACCAATAACTGTACCTGCAAGTGTACCCGCCAATAATGATAATGTAATTCCCATCCCCATTTCCGCTGCTGAGAAAAAAGGAAAGAATGTTCAAGAGGAGTCTGTCTTGATGAAGGATCAATCACTAGTCATTCCTGAAAAGTCCCAGAAAGAGATGGAAGAAATTCTGAGGATCATTAAGAAAAGTGATTATGATGTTGTCGAACAACTAGGGCAGACCCCCTCCAAAATCTCTATGTTAGCCCTGTTGCTGTGCTCTGAGGCACATGCTAAAGCTTTGGTCAAGTTTTTGAAGACGGCCCACGTACCACAAGAAACCTCCGTTGATCAGTTCCAGGAATGTGTGGCTAGTTTAACAGCTGACAATGGTCTAGGATTCTCCGATGCATATTTAACTTCGAAAGGGAGAAAACATAATGATGATGTGCATGTCTCGGCGGAATGCAGAGGGACAACCCTAGCACACGTACTGGTAGACACTTGTTCGTCTTTAAATGTCTTGCCGAAGAAAGCCTTGGATAGGTTGGATTATGAAGGCCTAACCCTGAAACCCAGCAATATAATTGTCAGAGCCTTTGATGGTTCTAAGAGGATGGTCCATAGAGAGGTGGACATCCCGATCAAGGTGGGTACCTAGAAGTTCAATTCAACATTCTACGTGATGGACATCCGTCCTTCCTATTCTTGCCTGTTGGGAAGACCTTGGATCCACCATGCTGGAGCTGTCACTTCTACTCTGCATCAAATGCTCAAGTACCCTATCCAGGGGAAAATCATAATTGTTCATGGCGAAGAGGAATACATGATCAGTCATCTAAATTCTTTCCGTTATGTAGAATTGGATGGCGAATTCATAGAGACCCCTTTTCAACACTTTGAGGAAGTTTCTCAGGAAATAGAGGCGACTAAAGCGGTGTCCTCAACTCTTGTGATCACAAGACCACCACCTCGAATTTCGTCTCTCAAGGATGCTAGAGCAGTAGTAGAAGAAGGCGGATCCACAATCTGGGGGAAGCTTCCAGACTTTCCTTTCAAATAAGACAAATTCGACTTGGGATTTACTTCGACTAGTAAAAGGTTGTGTGCCGCTCCTGTGCCGGAGGGCCACCTTTGAAGATCAGCCACCGAGGAGTTAATGCACTAGAGGACAGTGAAGAAGAGGGCAGCTTGGAAGACTGGATTTTCGCTACTGTTGGCGGAGGACTGTGCAACTGGGAAGCAAAATACTTTGTTCCGATTACTTTCATACTGCAGTAATTTATCTTTTCCATTTCTGTTGGATCTGTAATAATTCACAAACAATTTCGTACTTTTTCAACCTTGCGTCTTACCCGAGGCACATAGGTCCATTTGTAAGGGTTCTTATTTCATTTCATATGTCATTTTAATGAATCATGGACGCTTTTCATATATAAACCTTTTGTGCTCATTGTCTTTCTTTTACATTTTGTTGTTTTAAGATGGCTATGCCCTTACACACACCCACACTCACAAATGCAGGTACCCTTCCATTCCGGAACCCATGGGTAACGATACTGCTATATCCTTCAGTGACTCTGAAGATCTGATCAACCAAGCCGAATACGAAGGTGAGGAAGATTGTGAGGTGCCAGGGGAATTGGCCAGATTACTACAGCAAGAGGAAAGAGCAATTCAGCCTCATGAGGAGCAGTTGGACACAATCAACTTGGGTACTGAGGATGACAAAAAGGAAATCAAGATAGGTGCCAATCTAGAGCTGAGTGTCAAGGAGCGCCAAATTCAGTTACTACATGATTATGTTGAGATCTTCGCTTGGTCATACGAAGACATGCCAGGACTCGATACAGACATTATGGTACACCGTCTCCCTACAAGAGAAGACTGTCCACCAGTGAAACAAAAGGTCCGCCGCATGAGACCTGACATGTCAGAAAAGATCAAAGCAGAAGTTATGAAGCAGTTTAATGCTGGATTTCTGGCTGTTACTTCCTATCCACAATGGGTTGCTAACATTGTGCCCGTGCCTAAGAAGGACGGCAAAGTGAGAATGTGCATGGATTATAGAGATTTAAACAGGGCCATCCCTAAAGATGACTTTCCATTGCCGCACATTGACATCTTGGTTCTACAACACAGCTCAACACAAAGTATTTTCTTTCACGGATGGATTCTCAGGCTATAACCAGATCAAAATGGCACCTGAGGACATGGAGAAAACTACTTTTATTACACAGTGGGGTACGTTCTGCTACAAAGTGATGCCATTCGGACTGAAGAATTCCGGTGCAACCTATCAACGCGCCATGGTAGCTTTGTTTCATGATATGATACATCATGAGATAGAGGTATACGTAGATGACATGATAGCCCGATCAAAAACTGAAGAAGAACACCTTGATCACTTTCAAAAGCTGTTTGTCAGGTTAAAGGAGTACAAGCTCAGACTGAACCCAAACAAGTGTACATTCAGAGTCTGGTCCGTAAACTCTTAGGTTTCATTGTCACCAACAAAGGCATCGAGGTTGATCCTGCCAAAGTCAAAGCTATACAAGAAATGCCTGCTCCTCGCACTGAGATGGAGGTTAGAGGTTTCTTGGGACGTCTAAACTACATTGCTAGGTTCATTTCTCACCTAACATCTACTTGTGAACCAATCTTCAAGTTGTTGAAGAAAGATCATGTAGTTAAATGGAATGACGAATGTCAAGTTGCTTTCGATAAAATCAAGGAGTATTTTCTAGAACCTCCTGTCTTGATGCCACCCATCGAAGGAAGACCGCTAATCATGTATCTGACCGTCCTAGAGAATTCAATGGGGTGCGTACTGGGGCAGCATGACGAGTCTGGCCGAAAAGAGCATTCCATTTATTACCTTAGCAAAAATTTTACTGACTGTGAGACCCGATACTCACTGCTCGAGAAAACTTGCTGCGCTTTGGTATGGGCTGCTCGCCGGCTAAGGCAGTATATGTTGACTCATACCACTTTGCTGATATCTAAGATGGATCCAATCAAGTACATCTTCGAGAAGCCTGCTCTGTCCGGAAGAATAGCTAAATGGCAGATGATTCTGACGGAATACGACATACAATACACGACCCAAAAAGCTATAAAGGAAAGTGTGCTAGCTGACCATCTGGCCCACCAAGCTATCGAAGATTACCAATCCATGAAGTTCGACTTCCCTGACGAAGACATCATGACATTGGACAACATTGAAGATATCAGACCATATGACGAACCTAAACAAGGATCCCGATGGACCCTGTACTTTGATGGGGCTTCCAATGCACTTGGAAACGGTATCGGCGCGGTACTCATCTCACCAGAGGGTTGCCATACGCCTTTCACTGCCCGACTTTGCTTCAACTGTACGAACAACATTGCAGAGTATGAAGCATGCATCTTTGGACTCAAGGCTGTCATAGACTTGGGAATCAAATCCTTAGATGTGTTTGGGGACTCAGCTTTGGTCATCAGTCAGTTCAAAGTAGAGTGGGATACTAAACATCCAAACCTTATCCCTTACAAAGAACATGTCTTGACATTGTTACCACATTTCGAGCAGATTACCTTCGAGCACTTCCCGTGAGAAGAAAATCAGCTAGCAGATGCTCTAGCTACAATGTCATCCATGTTTAAACTTGATTGCGACAATGAGGCTCCCCAAATCTCCATTGAACGGATGGTCGAACCTGCACATTATCACGAGATTAACACCGAAGAAATAGTGGACCAGCCATGGTTTCATGAAGTCAAAAGGTATCTCGAGGCGCAAGAATACCCTGATGGAGCTTCAGTCAACGACAAAAAGTTCTTAAGGAGATTCTCGGCTAAGTTCTTCTTGAGTAATGGCATCCTGTACAAGCGCAATCATGATTCTATTCTGCTCCATTGTGTGGACAAGATTGAAGCTGAAGAGATCATGGCTGAATTGCATGAAGGTACCTTCGACACTCACTCTAGCGGGCATACGATGGCTAAGAAGATTCTACGGGTAGGCTATTACTGGTCTACCATGGAAGCTGACTGTTATCAACATTCCCGCACTTGTCATGAATGTCAAATCTACGCAGACAAGGTACACGTGCCTCCAGTTCCTCTAAATGTCTTAACAGCTCCTTGGCCCTTCGCTATGTGAGGAATCAAAATGATTGGAGAGATCAAGCCTACAACTTCCAATGGACACCGCTTCATTCTAGTGGCCATTGACTACTTCACCAAGTGGGTCGAAGCAACTTCCTTTGCATCCATTACTAAGAATGTTGTTGCCCGCTTCATCAAGCAGAACCTTATTTGCCGGTACGGTATCCCCAAAAGGATTATCACTGATAACGGTACAAACCTTAACAATACTATGATCACCGCCTTGTGCGAGCAGTTTAAGATTCAACATCACAATTCATCCCACTATTGGCCAAAGATGAATGGTGCAGTTGAAGTTGCTAACAAAAATATTAAGAAGATCATACAAAAGATGACAGTCACCTACAAAGACTGGCACGAGATGTTACCGTTTGCTCTTCACGGGTACCGTACCACGACACGCACATCAACTGGGGCAACACCCTATTCCTTGGTATATGGCATGGAGGCTGTTTTACCTATCGAGATTCAGATTCCCTCCTTGAGAATCATAAAAGATGCTGGTTTAAGTGAAGACGATTGGATTCAAACCCGGCTTGATCAGTTGAACTTAATTGACGAAAAGAGACTTACTGCTATTTGCTACGGTCAGACGTATCAAAAATAGATGATCAAGGCTTTCAACAAGAAAGTCAGATGCCAGGTATATCAAGTCGGGTGATCTGGTAATCAAGCGCATCATTTTGCCACAAAGTGATCCCAGGGGCAAATGGACTTCTACCTACGAAGGACTAGGGGTGTTCAAAACCAAACCGGCCCAATAGAAAACCGCAAAACCGAGCCGAACCAAACCAAAACCGCAAAAAACCGCATTTGGTTCGGATGTGTTTGGGTCATTTTCTCGCGGAACCGCACGGTTCGGTTTGGTTTGCGGTTTATATTTTACAAACCGAACCAAACTAAACAAAACCGCATTATGTTATAAAATCTTACTAACCAATATATATTTCTTTAATTCTTTAGAGAATTAAACATGTATTATGTATATATTTTATCATACCTTGTATTATATTCATTTTAATTTACAAATCATAAAAAAATAAAATATTATTCATTTATAAATACTATTTCCACAAACTATATTTTATCGTATTCTTTGTATAATATTTATTTAAGAATGCAATCTTGTTTATATCATTCTTTAGATTTAGATAAAATTATAATACGCAATTTTATGTATCAAATTATAAACTTATTTTGACAATTATAAATTTTTTTATGGTAATGTACGAACAATTAAACACAAAATTATATTTTCCTCTATATTTGTTTGTATGACTTAATAATTTTTTTTGTAAACAACCGAACCAACCGAACCAATCCAAACCGCATTAGTTTGGTTTGGTTTGGTTCGGATTTATTTTTAAAAGCCAACCGAACCAAACCGAACCACGTGTTTTTTTTTCTTGCGGTTCGGGTGATTTTTTGCTTCAAAACCGCCCAAACCGCACCGCGAACACCCCTACGAAGGACCATTTGTAATCAAGAACATATTTTCTGGTGGGGCAATGATCTTAACCACCATGGACGGCAACGACCTGCCGCACCCTACAAACGTAGACATAGTCAAAAGATACTATGCATAAATGACCCGCTAGGTTGACACACCTAGGAAAAACAAGGGCATCCCGGTGAATCGAAAACCCGAAAGGGCGATTCAAGAAAAAATTAGGGATAAATAAAACAAATATGTACACCCGGCAAGTTGAAAACCCGAAAGGGAGACTTGGGCAAAAAAGGGTTTCCCGGTGGACTGAAAACCCGAAAGGGCGGTCCATGCAAAAGTTAGGGAATTAAAGGGTATGACTATGTCTCGTCGGATCACTTTAAGGACAATCTCTTCACTGACAAACTCTGAGCTTCTGATCAATCCAATCATCTTCGGACGAAGCAGCGTATGGATAAGATATTCAGAGATACGAAGGCTATAGCAGAATGGGAACCCCATGGGATTTTAACACACATAACTATCTTTCCTTGTACAAATTTTTCTTACTTTTATGACATCATCCTCTTACTAGGATGTCTGTCTCCTTTGTACAAAATACTTATTCAAAGTAAATACAAAGATATCTCTTTCAAAGTACAAAAAACTATTTGCCTTTTTCTTTTACACTTGTGTTTTTATTTTCAAAAACGTCCAATGATTCATTGATGAACATATGCATTTCAACATAATTACTGTTTACAAATAAACAAGATGGAAAAGAACAATTACTGACAGACTGAAAGGATAGGAAAACATCTTCAGGCTATTCCAGGAGCAATCCCTACAGTACATCATCTAGATCCCCAGCGGAGCCAAAACCTTGAAGTACATATCCCTAGTGGAGCTAAATTTCAAACCCTTAATCCTCATCAGAGTTAAAACTTCAAACTCACAATCCCCAGCGGAGCCAAAGCTTTGAGTTACAGATCCCCAGCGGAGCTGAAACCTTCTTCCCCAGTCGAGTCAAAATTTCAAACTATCAACCCTCAGCGGAAACCTTTCAGTCAATCCAAAACTCCCCAACAAGTTATCTTGAAGCCTGGAAGTCAACCAGATAACAGTTAACTTTTGTCTCTCCCCAACCTAGGATGACTTCCCAATAGAGTGGCAGACAACCCAAACTCCTGAACTTATTCCTCAGCAGTAAGCCTTCTTCCCCATAGAGTTTTCACTACTCCTCAACAGAATGAAGATTCTCATTCTCAATTCCCCAGTGAAGTCACCAAAGTTTTCATTACTCCTCAACATAATGAAGATTCTCATTCTTAATTCCCTGCAGAATTCATCAGAGTTTCTCCCTATTCCCCAGCGGAATAAGGATTCTCGTTGTGTAACCCCAGTAGAAGTCATCAAAGTTCTCTGGACTCCCCAAGCAAATTTCTCGAACAATTTGGCATTACTCTCACAACAGATTTTGCCAATACTCCAACTTCATGACATGAAGGATCCCTACATCCCCACAGAAGTTGTCAAGGATTTCTTATCTCCAACATTCAAGGATTTATTTTCCCCGGCAGCAGTCAAGAGTTTTATTATCTCCAGCTGGCAAGGATTTATTTTCCTCAGCAATACAGCAAATCAGCTTACATGCGCATACATTACATCCATATATCATAAACATTGATAAAACATACATATTGCATCATACATTTCATGCAACATAACTTTGTGTTTCAGCTAACATTTTACCCTTTTCAGGATAATATTAACAAGCTACCGTTAATGGTATACAATCACGATACAATACAGATACACTCCAGACGCGAAAGTCATTCTGTTGCTCATTCAGATTCAGATACAGTTCAGATACGCTCCAGATACGGATGCCATCCTGATACTTATTCAGATTTCAACTATCAGATACAGTTCAGATACACTCCAGACACGGAAGTCATTCTGTTATTTATTCAATTTCAAGTCCAGATACACTCTAGACACGGAAGTCATTCTGTTACTTATTCAATTTCAAGTCCAGATACACTCCAGACACGGAAGTCATTCTGTCACTTATTCAATTTCAAGATCAGATACGCTCTAGATGCGGATGCCATCCTGACACTTATTCAGATTTCAACAATCATGATACAGTACAGATACACTCCAGACACGGTTGCCATTCTGTCACTTATTTTGATTTTCCCCAGCTCAGAGACGCTCCAGACACGGATGCTATTCTATTGCTTACTCAAAAACAAAGTTCAGATATAGCTCAGAGACGCTCCAGACATGGATGCTATTCTATTGCTCATTCAGATTCCAACTACCAGATACAGTTCAGAGACGTTCCAAACACGGATGTTATTCTGTTTCTCCTTATAAGTCTCCAGATACAGTTCAGATAACGTTCCAGACGCGGATACCATTCTGACACTTATTCTTCTGACTTACAACTTAAAATTCAACAAACATTCTTGGATGGCATCTTTAAGCCCATCTCTAACAAGATTCTATCACATCTCCAAATGGCATCTTTAAGCCCATTCCCTCAACTACACTTAAACGAGTGCAAATTTACGGGCACTCTAGTGTCCAATCATCTTTTACCTTCGAGTCACGAACGTCAAACTCGCCAATCTAACTCTCCAGGTTCAAGAAGATTGAACTGGGGAAGCTGTTGTACCCCAAAATTTGCCCTATCATTTATCAAGATTTTTCTCATAAGACTTCTTGGACTCAAGACAAGATTAGGGTTTGGTCAACTCAAGGCATCACCTTGCACTGATAACCTGAAATTAGGGTTTGAGTTTGCACAAGGATTTTTGGACCATCAATAATTCATGAGACTTTCATACACAATCTTGGGCCCCTAAGATTTCTCATGACAAGTTTCAAGCCCTGAATCACATTTTTGCCCAGTCAATTGGACAGTTGACCTAAAAATCAGCTGTATTGGGAAAAAAGTCAACCATGGCCAATTTACAGTAAAACTTCATAATTTTTGATCCCCAACAACATTATAGACTCCTATGTACCATTTTATCAAGTTTGGATCACAACTCCTCAAGAAATTTGATCAGATCATCAAAAGGGCAAAATGGTCAAAATTAGGGTTTTGACAGAGAAAGGGCAATTTCTGATTTTTAACCTAGCCAATGACCAATTGGGTTCAATAATGATTTCAAGGACTCAATAGAATCATCTTGACCTAATCATATATTTCAAAAGATCTCAAATGCATAGGATTGACAGATGAATTTTGCAGTCAACTGATCAAAAGTCAACTGTACACTAAAAAGTCAAACTTTGACTTTTTGGTCAAAATCAAGTGCCAAGGGTCATAATTCATCAAGATATGTCAAAATATGAAACTTTTTGATCAAGAAAATAATTTCTGCAAATTAGGGTTTTAATTTGAAATTTTTTCATAACTTAGAAAATTTCTAAGTATGGAAATTTTCTTATTTTTTCCTAACTTTTCACAACTTTTTCACCATGATGAAATTGGATTCAAAGAAAACTTCCAACATGAAAGTTGTAGTCCTCCATGAAATATAAAACTTTTATTCACAAAGTTTTCCAAAAAGATGCTTGGATATCAAGTTATGAATTTGTGAATAGGGGTCCATAAACTTTTTAACTTAGTGAAATTTTGCCCTAATTTAGGCAGGTTTTTGACCTAACTTCATGGACATTTTTGACCTAGTTCCAGGAGGTATCTCAAAATGCATTTCAAAGATGGATTGTAGAGCATGTTTCAAGCTTTCCAAAATTTCCAAGAACTCTCCAAGATCATTTGTGGTTAGGGAGAATCAAAGAAGAGAAAATAGCAATTTGTCACTTTTGTTCAACTCATGTTTACAATGCTTCAAGTTGCAAATCAGTTCCTAGCATGCTTGTACCTTGCATTACAGGTCCTAAATCCATTCTACACTCCATAATTAAATGCAAACTCAATTGATAATGGCTTTGTTTTGACTTTTGAAGCATTGCACAATGAATTAATCCATAAATGGCATAAAGTTCACAATACCATTTTGATAAAGCATGCTTTTGCAAACTTTACAATTCTTGAGCCATGGACCTGATCTTTTGTTGCAAGCAATATCCACAAATATCAGGCAACTTGTACCAACTCTATGCATCTAGCAAGCAAGCCTGTACAGGCCTTTGGCATAAGTCATGTCAACTTTCTTCAAAAGCAAGAAAACCTGCAAAAGTCAAGATAACTTGTCCGTCTGATAAAGGAAGGGTTTGGCTTCATTCTACACGATCTCACAAACTTGTTAAAAGCCTAAGACACGAATTCACAACATTCAAAACACTCCCAAACACAAAAAATACAAGTTTCTGCACAAACAGGGCATCTTCTGCAGAACCCTTGCCAAATCAATATTGGCTCGTGCGTTTCTCACTTTAAGACTTCAAACACTTTACATACATCCTACCTAAACTATCCAAGCCTCCATGTTGCAACTGTGAGACCTGTTTCATACATCACCATTTTCATTTTGGAAGGTTGCAGCTTGACTCGTGTAGGGAGTTTCAGCCATCTACAACGCCAGCTAAGCATTAGAAAAGTTTGAGGGAACTTCAAGGAAGCTCACACGATCTTCAGGCCTCACTCAAAGTCCCCACATTGCCATATCCAAACTCAGCTGAACCATGTGTTTTTCAAAGTTCTATCTCTCTATTTAGGAATCCTTAAGCTTTGATTTGTGAAACAAAAATGTAGTCCTTAACTTGCTAAAGCTGTACATATGCATAGTTGTCATTTATATTAACTGAGCTAAGAGTATTTGATTGTTGAACATGCTGAAAAAATTAGGTCAGGAATTAGGGCCACTGAAATTCTCCCTGGTCTTTTAGAGTTAGGTCATGAATTTTACATCACTGGAATCGTGAGATCATGAGCTACATTTTTTGTGTTATGAGTTTTTGATTTTATGCAAGCTAGAGCAAGATACAAGTTTGTACTCAGAAGCGCACGCGAGGAAGCCAAGGATAGGGATGAAGATGAAGTTCCTGGGCCTGGCGCCTTGGGCCTGTTGTTTTTCACACCCCCCATATTCCTCCTATCTGCACCCCCTTTGCTTATTTTGTTTATTTTTTTATATTTTCTCATATTTTTTATGTTTATTGATTTTAATATTTTTTCTGAACATCAAAAAATCATGAAAAATATTTTCTTTATTTTTTGTATTTTATTTTATTTTTTATCTTATTTTTTTGGCATAAAAAATAATTTATAAATAAATAGAACACTATTTTCTTAAATAAATAGTAAATACATTTAAAAATACCATACATTTTTATTTTATTATTTTTTACACATAAAATATTATTTTCATACATATTTTATTTTTAATATTTGTACATAATATTGTTATTATTTTTCTTGAACAAAAAAATTAATAAAATAATATTAGAAAACAATATTTTCCTTTAAATCAAAAACTAGGGTTTCCCCTTTCAAAAAAATGATATTATTATTTTTAGGACTTAAATAATTTTATTTTTACATATAGAAAATAAATACAAAAAAATATTTTGCATCCATACATTTTTATTGCAAATTTAAATAATTGTTTATTTATTTATTGTACAAAAATTCAATTGAGTTGTAATAATTTCTAGGGTTTTTATTTTGAGCAATATCCCCCATTCAAAACTTGTATCCCCCCTCCCATAATATTGTTGTAATAGCTTAGATTTACTTTACGCAATTTATCGTATTATATATATATATATATATATATATATATATATATATATATATATATATATATATATATATATATATATATATATATATATATATATATATATATATATATATATATATATATATATATATATATATATATATATATATATATATATATATTTGTGTAGTAAACTAGGGTTTGCATGACAAGACAAAAATCAAACAAATAGAATGACCTAATACAAGACAAACAAAATGCATGAAAAATGACAACACATCTCACACAAGCACCTCTAGGGTTTCACCCACTTGGTTGCCTAAATAAAATGGCCATGGTATGCATGCTAGGTATCTTGGCAAAACAATACAAACAAATAAGATCATAGTCCCTCAATGACACTATCAAAAGGTTGCCTAAACAAATGATCTTGGTCCCTCAAAATGCTAAAGATACTTGGCAACATTGCTATCATGGTCATACGATGACCCACGCCTGTCCCGTTTAACATCCAAAGATAGGGTTGTCTACCCAAACAATGGTAGGTCAACAATATCAAAGGAATACAAATGTACAAGAAAGACTTTTGAGTAGGTAGATAGCTTCTAATTACTTGATCAATTTGCAAACAATCCTTGCCAATTTCAAAAACAAACACACACATTTCAAAACATTTTCCAAACAACTTTCAAAACATTGAAACATTTTTCAAAAGACAAACATCTTTTATACATTCTTACGAACGAGAATCAATACATAAATTGCCTAAACGATGGCCTCTTTTCAAAATACTTTCAAAACCACACAAAGCACCATTTTAAACAATTGCAAAAGCAAAGCAAGTGATCTAAAACAAGTAACTAAGAGCCCATGGAAAACCATGGATGAAAAGGGTGCTAGCTCCTTCCCTTTTCATAATCTACCCCCCGAACCCAAAAACAATATCAAAGGTCTTTCCTGTGCTTTTTTAACTTTCCTTTTTGGATAAAAGAAAAGTCAGTGGCGACTCTTGCTAACTGCAACATTTGCAAACACAAACGCAAAACCTCAAGTCAGTTCTCTCACCGCATCACAGTCCTCATCCACTTTGGATCCTATTTATAATGACTCTACTATTGCCGACTATGACTTCGAATGTCCAATTAACCAAGCCTAAGACGAAGGCAAGAAAGATTGTAAAATACCGGGAGAACTAGCCAGACTTTTGTTACAAGAGGAAAAAGCTATTCAGCCGCACGAAGAATCAGTTGAAGTTATTAATCTAGGTACTGAGGCATATAAGAAGAAAATCAAGATTATTGCTAACTTGGAAGACAGTGTCAAGAGTAGGTTGGTTCAGATGTTGCATGATTATCTAGAAGTATTTGTTTGGTCTTATGAAGATATGCCAGGATTAGATACCGACATCATAGTTCATCGTCTGCCGACAAAAGAAGAATGTCCTCCTGTCAAACAAAAGGTTCGTCGCATGAGGCCTGACATGTCTGAAAAGATTAAAGCTGAAGTGATGAAACAATTTGATGCAGGGTTCCTAGCTGTGACATCCTATCCCCAATGGGTTGCCAATGTTGTGCCAATGCCGAAGAAAGACAGAAAGGTTCACATGTGCGTAGACTATATGGATCTGAATAGGGCAAGCCCCAAGGATGACTTCCCTCTACCACACATTGACGTCTTGGTCGACAATACTGCTCATCATAAAGTCTTCTCGTTCATGGATGGCTTCTCAGGCTATAACCAAATAAGAATGGCTCTCGAAGACATGGAGAAGACAACTTTCGTTACGCAATGGGGAACCTTTTGCTACAAGGTCATGCCGTTCGTACTGAAGAATGTAGGGGAAACATATCAAAGGGCTATGGTAGCTCTATTTCATGACATGATTCATCATGAGATAGAGGTATATGTGGATGATATGATTGCCATATCACAAACTGAAGAAGAACATCTCGATCACCTGTACAAACTATTCGAAAGGCTGAAAAAGTACAAGCTGAGGTTAAACCCTAACAAGTGCACGTTTCGAGTATGATCTAGAAAGCTTCTAGGTTTTGTTGTCAGCAATAAAGGTATTGAAGTTGATCCTGCCAAGGTAAAGGCCATCCAAGAAATGCTAGTCCCTCATTCTAAAAAGGAAGTTAGAGGATTCTTGGGTCATCTCAATTACATCACCCGCTTCATATCTCACTTGGCAGCTACTTGTGAGCCAATCTTCAAACTCTTGAAGAAAGATCAGGTAGTCAGATGGAATGATGAATGCCAAGCTGAATTCGACAAAATCAAATAATATCTACAGGAGCCTCCTATTCTCATACCTCCAATTGAAAGAAGACCCTTGATCATGTACTTGACAGTACTAGAGAACTCTATGGGGTGTGTTTTGGTCCAACATGACGAGTCTGGCCAAAAAGAGCATGCTATTTATTACCTGAGCAAAAAGTTTACCGAATGTAAAATTAGATATTCACTGCTCAAGAAAACTTTCTGCGCTTTGGCATGGGCTTCTCGCCGGCTAAGACAGTATATGTTGACTCATACCACTTTGTTGATTTCTAAGATGGACCCAATCAAGTACATCTTCGAGAAACCCGCCCTTTCTGGATGAATAGCCAGATGGAAAATGATCTTGACTGAGTATGACATTCAATACACAATGCAGAAAGCCATCAAAGGAAGCGTACTAGCTGATCATTTGGCCCATCAAGCTGTGGATGATTATCAGTCCATGAACTTCGACTTCCTAGATGAGAAAATCATGCTTATAACTGATTACGCGAAACCTGAACCGTATGACAGACTTGGACAAGGATCACGATGGACTATGGTCTTCGATGGGGATTCCAACGCCTTGGGTAATGGAATTGGTGACATAATCATCTCTCCCGAAGGTTGCCACACTCCTTTCACTTCCAGACTATGCTTCGATTGCACGAACAATATGGTTGAATATGAAGCGTACATTTTGGGTCTCAAAGCTGCCATTGATTTAAGGATCATGCATTTGAATGTGTTTGGGGATTCTTCTCTAGTGATCAACCAAGTAAAAGGAGATTGGGACACTAAACACCCTAACCTCATCCCTTACAACGAACTTGTGCTATCCCTGATTCCCTACTTCGAAGAGATCACCTTTGAACACTTACCCAAGGAAGAAAATCAGTTGGCTGATGCTTTGGCAACCATGTCTTCAATGTTCAAGGTCAGATGGGACAATGAAGCTCTTATGATTACCATTGGGAGATTCGACGAGCCTGGACACTGCTGTGAGCTTGACACTGATGTAGAAAAGCCATGGTACCATGAGGTGAAGAGATACCTTGAAGCACAAGAGTATCCCGAAGGAGCTTCCATCAATGGCAGAAAGTTCTTACGAAGATTTTCAGCCAAATTCTTCCTAAGTAACGGAATATTGTACAAGCGCAACCATGATTCAACTCTACTCCAATATGTGGACAAGAAGGAGGCATATGAAATTATGGAAGATATGCACGATGGTCTCTTTGGCACTCACTCAAGTGGACATACAATGGATAAGAAGATCTTGAGAGCTGGCTACTATTGGTCAATAATGGAGACCGATTGCCATCAACACTCTAGAACTTGTCACAAATGCCAAATCTATGCTGACAAGGTCCATGTACCTCCTATCCCTCTGAACTTCATGACCGCTCCGTGGCCATTTGCAATGTGGGGCATTAACATGATTGGAGAGATCAAGCCCACCGCTTCCAATGGACATCGCTTCATTCTAGTCGCTATTGACTATTTCACCAAGTGGGTCGAAGCCACCTCGTTTGCCCCAGTCACTAAGAATTTGGTAGCCATATTCATCAAACACAACCTCATTCGCCGCTATGGTATCCCCGAAAGGATCATCATCGACAATGGGACTAACCTCAACAATGCTATGATTACTGAGCTTTGCACTCAGTTTAAGATCAAGCATCACAATTCTTCTCCATATAGACCTAAAATGAATGGCACAGTCGAAGCGGCCAACAATAACATTAAGAAGATTATGCAGAAGATGGTAGTAACCTATAAGGATTGGCATGATGTGATACGGTGGGAGAACTGACTACGGTTTCACGTTTGTTTTCGCGAATGTTTCGGTTGAGCATGAGTCGCCACCGACTTTTTATTTTATCCTAAGGAAAGGTTTAAAAAGCACAACAAAAACCTTTGAGATGTTTTCTTGGGTTCGGGGAGTAGATTATAGAAAGGGAAGGTATTAGCAGCCTTTCTATCCATGGTTATCCATGGGGTCTTAAGTACTTGCTTAGATCAACTTGCCTTGGTTTTCAATTGTTTGAAATGGTGTTTTGTGTGTGTTTTGAAAATGTTTTGAAAAAGATGCCTTGTCTAGGCTACCCTTGTAACAATTCTTTACTCGAATGTTTTACAAAAGGTGTTTGTATTTTTGAAAAGATGTTTCAAGGTTTTTTGAAAGTTTGTTTTAAAAGTGTTTGTAAAGTGTGGTTTGAAAAATAGGCAAGTGTTTTTGTTTTGCAAGTTGACAAGTACTTAAGAGTCATCCACCCTAAAGTTCTCAAAGATTTTTGCTACGTTTTAACCCTTTTAACAATTTTGTTCCACCATTGCATTTGGTGGACAATCTTGTGTTAGGATGTGAAAGGGACGAGCGCGGGTCATCGTTTGACCATAATTGCAATGGTGCCAAGTATCTTTGGGCAATTTTCCTTTAAGGGACTTGATCATTTTTAGGCAACTTTTTGAAAGCGTCATCGAGGGACTATGATCATTTGAATTGTGTTTGTTTTGCCCAAAGAGACCTAACATGCAATATGGCCCATTATTGAAGGCAACAAGTGGAATACCCTAGGGGTGCAAGTGTGATTAGTGTTGTCCATTTTCATGCTTGATTATCTTGAAATTAGGTCAAACTATTTTGTTGTTTTTATTTGCATACAAACCCTAATTCTATCATGGTATATTTAGAAAAAACTTTAAAGTGCGAAAATTAAAGTTCCTAAGCTATTACAACACAATATGGGAAGGGGGGTACAAATGTTCAAATGGGGGGTATTTGACAAGGAATTTAAACCTAGCTATTACATCAATTTGGAATTATTTACAAGATATTTAATTGAACAAATAAAATGGAAACAAAATAAATATGCAAGATGCAAAAAGGGTTTTTATATGTATGGAAAAAAGTATTTTTAAATGTCAAAATAAAATAAAATGAAAAGTATTATTTTTTTGAGTATTTTCCATGTTTTAGGGCAAAACCCTAATTTATTAAGTAAATATATTAATTATTTAATATGTACAAATATTTATCAATTATATACAAAATAAAATAAAAATGAAGTATATTTGTCAAAAAGGTATTTTTACTATCAAATATTAATAAAAATAAAAATGTATATATTTTTGTATTTTTGCCCTAAATATTCTAATAAATATATATGTATTTGTATTATTTACTATATATATATTATATATATAAAATAATAATATTTAATATTTTATATAAAAAAAAAGTATTTTTGATATAAAATGTTTTCAAGGGAAAAATAAAAATCAGAAATAAAATAAGTTTGCATTATTTTTGGTATTTTTAAATAAAAGTATGTTTATATATTTATTTATGTACAAATAACCATCTAAACAAATAAATGCCTAATAAATTCAAAAATGGTTTAAAAAATTATTTTTATATTTTTAATATCATGAGGAAAAATAAATAAGTCAGAATAAAAAAAGAAAAGTCGAAAAATCATGAAAATAAGCAAAATGGGCCTAGGGGCTGTCAAAGTGAAAATGGTGTGTAGACAGAAATGACAAACAAAGCCCAGCCCAGAAGGTTGTTGTCTTCAACCTTCAGACAAACAAATTCAAAAAACACGCGCCTTTCTTCTCAAATCCCTAACTCCTGATTCTTTGATCCTTTGCCAAATCTTCCAACATGAAACCTGTAGAGCTTGAAGCCACGATTCTAGACATATAAAGAAGTCAATCTAACTCTCAGAAATGAGAGAGAATTTCTTCTCCCCCAATTCCTGACCTAGTTTTTATTCAATGTTCAGACTTAAAATTCTCTAAGCATACATAATATAAATGAAATCTAATTACATGGGCATGTTCAGGGCTATGAATGTGACATGTTTTCTTCACAAACCTAAAGCTAACAATGCCTGGATAGAGAGATACGTGTTCATGAACTTACCTGTTCAGTTGAAGTTGTATCTGGTGATTGAGGTGTCTTCAATGCAAGGTGATGATTGGTACAACTTCCTTGATGTCCAGGGATGCTATTCCAAGCTTTACTTTGTCTTGAAACCTTTTGAATCGTGCTATGGAACTTCAACTGCAAAACAAGAAAATGAAAATGGTGATGTTGCCTGGGAGTGTTACAGGTCGTGTTTGAGGTTTGGAATAGTTTCAAGGGATGATGTGGGATGTGTTTGAAGTGTTTTTAGCAAGAATGCATGGAAGGTTTGAGCTATGGAACTCAAACTGCAGGGATGCCCTGTTTTGAGCAGTTCAAAGGTGATTCTGTGAATGGGAAGGAAATGGAGGTGGTTGACTCGTGTTCTAGCTCAGTTAGGATGTTTAGGATATGTTTGACAAGTTTGCTTAAGGCTTGGTTTACAGGAATGATAGTTGTTATGTGTTATGCTATGTTTCTTACACTTTAAGAAAAAGATGGCCACTTGGTGTTCTAGACTGATGCAAGCCCCCAAGCTATGCTGCTAACCTTCCCCTTGATCACTGTGTTTTGTTCATAAACTTGTGCCTCATAGATTTTCTTTGTACCTTCTTGATTTACCAATTGACATAAAGTGCAACTTTTCAAGAACGACTAATTTGCTTTTTTCTATAAATGGCTTAGTTCAACATGTAATGCTTAAACTCATAAAACAAGGCCTTGGCACAATGAGTTAGAATTAATTTATTGAGTGTAAATGGGATATAGGACCTGTAATTAAGGAAAGCATTCTGAATTCAAAATGGCACAAATGTATGAACATGTAACTTGGCCAAATCAAAAATGAGTTTTTCCCATATTGCCAAATTCGATTCTCCCTAACCATGAGGTTGTTTGATGAGTTCTTGGACATTTTGGAAAGCTTGGAATGTGTACTACAATCCATATTTGAAATGCAAATTGAAATTCCAAGTGGAAGTATGTGAAAAATGGTCTTGAAGTTAGGCAAAAATCCTGCCTAAAATAGGTCAAATTTTCTCTAAGTTAAGAATGGTTTGGTACCCTTGTTCCAAAAATTGTAACTTGAGATACAAGCTTCTTTTGGGAAAACTTTGTGAATCAAAGTTGTAGATTTTGTAATAGGCTACAACTTTCATGTTTTAACTTTTGCTTGAATCCAAATTAATCTTGGTGAGAAAGTGGGACAAAATTAGGAAAAAATTAAGGTTTTTCATAACTTAGAAAAATTCGAAGTTATGAAAAATCTTCATTTCAAACCCTAATTTGCAATTCTTGATTTCTTGATGAACAAGTTTCATGATTTGTCATGTTTTGATGAAAAATGAATCTTGACACTTGATTTTGACCAAAAAGTCAAAGTTTGACTTTTCAGTATACAGTCAAAATTGATCAATTGACTGGGAAATTCAACTGCCAATCCTGTGTATTTGGGATCTTTTGAACTTGTTGAGCATGTCAAGACAATTCCATGGGGTCCTTGAGTCCATATGTGAGCTTGGTTTGCCATTGGCTAGGTCAAACAGTCAAAAATTGCCTTTGTGCAGTCAAAACCCTAAAAATGACCATTTTGCCCTTTTGGTGATCTGATCAAATTTCTTGTGGAATTGTGATCCAAACTTTATCAAATGGTCCATGTGAGTTCATAATGTTGATGTGGGTCAATTTTCATGAGATTTGACTGTCAATTGGCCACAGTTGACTTTTTCCCAATACAGCTGATTTCTAGGTCAACTGTCCAATTGACTGGGCAAAATTTGGAATCAAGACTTGAATCTTGGTGTGGATAAACTTGGGAGTCCAATATGAAGCATGAAAGTCATCTTAGGCATTTTTGGTCAAAACATCTTTGTGCAAACACAAACCCTAATTTGGGTCAACAGTGCAAGGAGAAGTCTTGAGCAGATGAAACCCTAACTGGATCTTGAGCTTCAAGGGCTTTGTGATGAGAAATCATTGAGAAATGGGAGGGAAAATTTTGGGGTACAACAGTTTCCCCTGTTCAATCTTCTTGAATCCGAAGAGTTAGATTGGCAAGTTTGCCTTTCGCGACTCGAGGGTAAAAGGAGATTGGACACTAGAGTGCCCTTAAATTTGCACTCGTCAAAGCAATGGATGCGGGAATGGGCTTAGAGATGCCATTTGGAGATGGGCTTAACGATGCCATCGGGAGGAGTGACAGAAACTTGTCGGGGATGGGCTTAAAGATGCCATCTGGAATGAGTATCAGAAAGGTGTCCATGTTTTGAACCACATCTGAATTGGGGGTCTGAACAAGCAATAGATTGATATCCATATCTGGAGGCATCCGTAAACTGTTTTCAGAAGTTTGAGAAGAGTCTGAACAAGCGATAGATTAACATCCGTTATGGGGAAGAATCCATAAACTGCTTTCAGAAATCTTGAGAAGAATCTGAACAAGCGATAGGTTAACATCCGTTACTGGAGAACCCGTGAACTGTTTTCAGAAATCTTGAAGTTGAATAAGCAATAGAGCAGCATCCGTTATTGGGAAGCGTCCGTAAACTGTTTTCAAAAGTTGCATCTGAACAAGTCGATAGATTAACATCCGTTGTTGGGAAGAATCCATAAACTGTTTTCAGAAGTCTTGAGAAGAAATTGAACAAGCGATAGGTTAACATCCGTTACTGGAGAACCCGTGAACTGTTTTCAGAAATCTTGAAGTTGAATAAGCAATAGAGCAGCATCCGTTGTTGGGAAGCGTCCGTAAATTGTTTTCAAAAGTTGCATATGAACAAGTCGATAGATTAACATCCGTTGTTGGGAAGAATCCATAAACTGTTTTCAGAAGTCTTGAGAAGAAACTGAACAAGCGATAGGTTAACATCCGTTACTTGGAGAACCCGTGAACTGTTTTCAGAAATCTTGAAGTTGAATAAGCAATAGAGCAGCATCTGTTGTTGGGAAGCGTCCGTAAACTGTTTTCAAAAGTTGCATCTGAACAAGTCGATAGATTAACATCCGTTGTTGGGAAGAATCCATAAACTGTTTTCAGAAGTCTTGAGAAGAAACTGAACAAGCGATAGGTTAACATCCGTTACTTGGAGAACCCGTGAACTGTTTTCAGAAATCTTGAAGTTTGAGGAGGAACTGGTGTAGGGTTTCCTAATGATGAGCTCGTGTAAAACTGTATCTGGATGAACTTGGAATAAGCATCAGAATGTTGCCATGTCTGGGTCACATCTGAACTATTTCTAGAGAGAATCTCGGAAGATAGTGATTTTTGTCTGTCGACTGATCTTACCTGAAAAGGTAAAGAGTTTGTTATATGCAATGTCATGATACATGATGCAATGTATGTTACGTGATATGAATGTAAATGAATGTGCATGTAAGCTGGAGAGCTGTCTTGCGGAGGATAAATGAATCCTAGATGGCTGAAGATAAAAGCATCTTGACTGCTGCCGGGAAGAATAATTCCTTGGCTGTTGCTGGGGAATAAGGAGCTTGGGTTGTATACCAATATTCTGGGGAATTCCTGTCTTGAGGAGATCTTCACTGGAGAAATTTAGAATATACAATGAAGAACTAAGAACTGAGAGTCTTCAGATTTTCTTGGGGAATACCAGACCTTCAATCGTCGAGGGGCCTTAGAACCACTTACGGGGACTTGGAATTTCCTTGGTGACTTGCAGGGTAAAAGAATTTCTGATGATTTCTACTGGGGATTTTAGAACCTGGTAGACTTAAGCTGGGGAGATAAGACTGAGAATATCTAGTCTAGTGAGAAGCATTTCTGTGGGGAGAGGGTTCACTAGTCTGGCTCCGCTGGGGATTGATAATTTGAAGTTTTAGCTCTGCTAGGAATACTGAAACTTAAAATCTGAGGGGAATTGAGTTTCGGAGGATTCTCTGGCCGGGGATAACAAAGATAAACTCCTCTGGGGATTGTATTGATAAGTTATGCTGGGGAACTTTGATGAACTCCGCTGGGGATAGGAAGAAATTTGCCGAGTGCGATCTTCCGTAGCAATAAGCTGAGGATAACCCAGTTATAAGCCCTTGTGAGGAGTAACTTTGAATAAAGCTCGGGAGAGACGTCCGTACTCTGCAGGGGATAAGCTTCCAGAATCTACTGGGGATAAGCTTCAAGACTTGCTGGGGATATGGATTCCAAATCTCCTGGGGGTTTCCTTTGAAAGGGTATCAAGATATCCAACTGCACCTTCAACCTATCAGTAATCCTCTTTCTTGATTCATAAGGAAATGATTACGTTCAAATGCATATGCCTATTTAACAAAACATTGGACGTTTCTCAAAATAAAACAATTAGTGCAAGAGAAAAAGAAAAAGGAAATGACACAAATTTCTGGGAGGAGTATTTGTATTAACTTTCTCTGAGTATATTTGTACAAAGGAGACAATCATCCTAGTAAGAGGATTTTGTCGTAAATATTGAAAGATTTATACAAAATAAAGATGGCTATGTGAAATAATTCCATGGGATTCCATTCCTCTATAGCCTTCACAACTCTGAATATCTGTCCATCCAATGCTTCGTTTGCCGATGAATGGATTGATCAGAAACCTGGAACTGGTTGATGAAGAGATTGTCTTTGAAGTGATCCGACGAGACATAGTCATACGCTTTAATTCCCTAACTTTTGCCTGAATCTCCCTTTCGGGTTTTCGGTTCACCGGAAAACCCCTTTTTGCCCAAGCCTCCCTTTCGGGTTTTCAACTTGCCGGATGTACAGATTTTTTTTGTTTTTATCCCTAATTTTTGCCTGAACCGCCCTTTCGGGTTTTCGGTTCACCGGGATGCCCATTTTTGCCCAAGCCGCCCTTTCGGGTTTTCGACTTGTCGGGTTATTTTATGCGTAGTATCTTTTGACTATGTCTGCGTTCGCAGGGTGCGGCAAATCGTCGCCGTCCATGGTGGTCAGAATCATTGCACCACCAGAAAATATGCTCTTGATCACAAATGGTCCTTCATATGTAGGAGTCCATTTGCCCCTGGGATCACTTTGCGGCAAGATAATTCGCTTGATTACGAGATCTCCGACTTGATACACTTGACGTCTGACTTTCTTATTAAAGGCCTTGACCATTCGTTTTTGATACGTCTGACCATGGCATATAGCAGCGAGTCGCTTCTCGTCGATCAAATTGAGTTGATCAAGTCGGGTCTGAATCCAATCGTCTTCATTCAAACCCGTGTCCTTCATAATCCTTATAGAAGGAATCTGAACTTCCATAGGCAGGACAACTTCCATGCCATATACCAACGAAAATGGGGTTGCCCCGGTTGAAGTACGTGCCGTCGTACGGTATCCATGTAGAGCAAACGGTAACATCTCATGCCAGTCTTTGTAAGTGACTGTCATTTTCTGAATGATCTTCTTAATGTTTTTGTTCGCAGCTTCAACAGCACCGTTCATCTTCGGCCGATAGGGAGATGAATTGTGATGATAAATCTTGAACTATTCGCACAATGCGGTGATCATCGTGTTATTCAGATTTGTACCATTGTCTGTGATGATCCTGTCTGGAACACCATACCGGCATATGAGATTTTGCTTGATGAAGCGGGCAACCACATTTTTAGTAACAGAGGCGAAGGAAGCTGCTTCGACCCATTTGGTGAAATAGTCAATGGCAACTAGGATGAAGCGATGTCCGTTGGAAGCCGTGGGCTTGATCTCTCCAATCATGTCAATGCCCCACATTGCAAATGGCCACGGAGCAGTCAGGACGTTGAGAGGAACCAGAGGGATATGAACTTTGTCAGTGTAGACCTGACATTTGTGGCAAGTACGGGAATGTTGATGGCAGTCAGCTTCCATGGTAGACCAGTAATAGCCTGCCCTTAGGATCTTCTTAGCCATTGTATGCCCGCTCAAGTGAGTGCCAAATGTGCCGCTGTGTATCTCAGTCATGATCAACTCTGCTTCAGCTTTGTCTACGCATCAGAGTAATACACAATCATGGCTTCGTTTGTAAAGGATACCGTTGCTCAGGAAGAATTTGGCAGCAAATTTCCTTAAGAACTTCTTGTCATTTACGGAAGCTCCTTCGGGATAATCTCTAGTCTGGAGATACCTTTTGATTTCATGGAACCAGGGTTGTTCCACTACTTCTTCGGTATTAATCTCGTGACAATGCGCAGGTTCATCCATTCGCTCGATGGTGATTTGGGGAGCTTCGTTATCCCAGTTGAGTTTAAACATGAAGGACATTGTAGCTAGAGCATCTGCTAGCTGATTCTCTTCTCGCGGGAAATGCTCGAAGGTAATTTACTCGAAATGAGGCAACAATGTCAAGACATGTTCTTTGTATGGGATAAGATTAGGGTGCTTGGTATCCCACTCTCCTTTGATTTGACTGATAACCAAAGCCGAGTCCCTAAATACGATCAAAGATTTGATCCCCAAGTCTATAGCAGCCTTGAGACCAAAGATGCAAGCTTCATACTCAGCCATGTTTTTTGTGAAGCTGAAGCAAAGTCGGGCCGTGAAAGGTGTGTGACAACCTTCCAGAGAAATGAGTACTGCGCCGATACCGTTTCCAAGTGCATTTGAGGCACCATCAAAGTACAGGGTCCATAGGGATCCCTTTTCGGGTCCGTCATACGGTCCGTTACCTTCAATGTTGTCCAAATTCATGATGTCCTCGTCTGGGAAGTCAAATCTCATGGGTTGATAATCTTCGATAGCTTGATGAGCCAGATGGTCAGCTAGTACACTCCCTTTTATAGCTTTTTGAGTGGTGTACTGGATGTCATATTCAGTCAGGATCATCTGCCATCTGGCTATTCTTCCAGATAAAGCAGGCTTTTCGAAGATATACTTGATAGGATCCATTTTGGAAATCAACAAGGTAGTATGAGTCAACATATACTGTCTTAGTCGGCGAGCAGCCCATACCAAAGCACAGCAAGTTTTCTCGAGCAGTGAGTAGCGAGTCTCACAGTCGGTAAACTTTTTGCTAAGGTAATAAATAGCATGCTCTTTTCGACCAGACTCGTCATGCTGGCCCAAAACACACCCCATTGAGTTATCCAAGACGGTCAGATACATGATCAATGGTCTTCCTTCGACGGGTGGCATCAGAATAGGAGGTTCTAGCAAATACTCCTTGATCTTATCAAAAGCAGCTTGGCAATCGTCATTCCATTCGACTACCTGATCTTTCTTTAAGAGTTTGAAAATTGGCTCACAGGTAGAAGTCAGATGAGAGATGAATCTGGCAATATAGTTCAAGCGCCCCAAGAACCCTCTAACCTCCTTTTCAGTACGGGGAGCAGGCATCTCTTGTATTGCTTTCACTTTTGCTGGGTCGACTTCAATTCCTTTGTTGCTTACGATGAATCCTAGAAGTTTACCAGACCTAACTCCAAAAGTGCACTTACTTGGATTCAGCCTGAGTTTGTATTCTTTCAACCTGGCAAACAGCTTTTCTAGATACTCAAGGTGCTCCTCCTCTGTTTGTGACCGAGCTATCATATCGTCTACGTAAACTTCAATCTCATGATGTATCATATCATGAAACAAAGCTACCATGGCGCGTTGATAAGTTGCCCCTGCGTTCTTCAGTCCGAACGGCATCACCTTGTAACAGAAAGTGCCCCATTGTGCGACAAAAGTTGTTTTCTCCATATCTTCGGGGGCCATTTTGATTTGATTGTAGCCCGAGAATCCATCCATGAAGGAAAACACTTTATGCTGAGCTGTATTGTCGATTAAAATGTCAATGTGTGGAAGTGGAAAATCATCTTTGGGGCTGGCCCTATTCAAATCCCGGTAGTCCACACACATTCTGACTTTGCCATCTTTCTTAGGTACTGGCACGATGTTAGCGACCCATTGAGGATAGGACGTAACAGCCAGAAAGCCAGCGTCGAATTGCTTCATCACTTCTGCTTTGATCTTTTCAGACATGTCAGGCCTCATTCGGCGGACTTTTTGCTTGATCGGTGGACAATCCTCTCTTGTGGGGAGACGGTGAACCACGATGTATGTGTCTAAACCCGGCATGTCTTCATAATACCAAGCGAAGATTTCAACATACTCATTCAATAGCTGTATCGGGCGTCCCTTGACACTTGGTTCCAGATTGGCACCCACTTGCACCTCCTTCCGGTCTTCCTCGGTCCCTAAGTTGACAGTTTCCAATGACTCTTCGTGCGGTAAGATGGCCCTTTCCTCTTGCTGTAGAATTCTGGCTAGTTCCCCTGGTGCTTCACAACCTTCGTCATCTTCATACTCGGCTTGATTGACCACATCTTCAGAGTTATTGAAGGATATAGCAGAATAGTCACCCATGGAATCCGGAGTGGATGGGTACCTGCATTTGTGAGTGTGGGTGTGTGTAAGGGATAGCCATCCTTAAACAAAAAATGCAAAAGGAAAGAAAATGAACACAGCAGTTTATCAAATGAAAAACGTCCAATGAATCATTAAACATGGCATATGGATATGAAAATAATCAAAACCCTTACAAGTGGACCTACATGCCCCGGGCAAGCATGAGGTGAAAAGATAGTGTACGGATTGTTCGGAAATAAATATTACAGACCAAATAGGAAATGTTTGACAGATAAATTACTGATGAATAAAAGTGATGGGGACAAAGTGTTTTGCCTCCCAGTTGCACAATCCTCCTTTGACAGTTGGGTAAATCCACTCTTCGATGCTGCTCTCTTTGTCTTCATCCTCCAAAGCGTTGATTCCGTAGGGAGAAATTTTGACTGGCGCCCTTTCAATCTTCAAACGGCGCATAGCTTTCTGGCCCGCGGTAGTGAACCCTAATCCAAATTTGTCTGTCTTATGTGGAATATCGGGCAACTGCCCCCATGCTGAATTCTTCCCTTCCTTTATTGCGGCCTTTGCGTCCTCTAGAGATGCCATCCTGGCCATCTGCCTCGGTACTTCAGCTGCCAACTTTGCTACTGTTATTTCAAGAAGGACTTCTTCGAAATGCTGGAAAGGCGTCTCAATGAACTCCCCCTCTACCTCCACATACCGGAAGGAGTTCAAGTGGCTGATCATGTACTCCTCTTCGCCATGGACGGTTATAATCTTTCCCTTGACAGGATACTTCAACATCTGATGTAAGGAGGAGGTGACTGCCCCAGCATGGTGTATCCAAGGCCTACCTAACAAGCAAGAGTATGACGGACGGATGTCCATCACATAGAAAGTAGATTTAAACACCTCGGTGCCCACCTTGATGGGAATATCAACCTCCCCATGGACCATTCTCTTCGAACCATCGAAAGCTCTGACAACAATATCACTCGGTTTCAACTCCAACCCTTCACAATCTAGTCGGTCCAAGGCCTTCTTAGGCAGTACATTCAGCGACGAACCAGTGTCGACCAAGACATGTGCGAGAGTAGTTCCTCGGCACTCGACTGAAATGTGCAAAGCATCATTGTGGTTTCTACCTTTAGGAGTTAGGTCGGCATCAGAGAAACCTAATCCATTGTCCGCAGTAAGGCTGGCCACGCAATTTTGAAATTGATCTGCAGAGGTTTCCTGGGGCACATGGGCTTCCTTCAGGAATTTTATCAAAGCCTTAGCGTGCGCTTCCGAGCAAAGTAGTAGTGCCAGCATGGAGATCTTTGAGGGGGTTTTCCCCAGTTGTTCTACCACATCGTAATCACTCCTTTTGATTATCTTCAAGATCTCATCCATTTCCTTCTTGGAGGTTTCCGGGATGACCAAGGGTTGAGCCCTCGTCCTGACGAGCTCATCTTGGATTCTCTTACCTTTACCAGCAACGGTAGGAGGGACAGTACTAGGAACAACAACTTCTTCAATCAAAGGGGTTCTAGCAGAGAGTTTTATTGGTGCAGGGATAACCTTGTCAGCAGATGAGGGTCCAAAGATTGCTCTTGGAGGGGCAATCTCTAGAGAAAAAATTCTCCCACTCTGGGTGATTTTGCTCGTGCCTGCAATGTTTCCAATGCTGGCTTCTTCTTCATCCGAACTTTCTTCAGTTATTTCGATTTGTTTAATACCATGGTAGTAGACATCACCGCCATAGTTCCATGGTATTGACTTCTCAGAAACATAGGGGACAGGCCCTGGCATTGTTATCTTCAAAGGAACAGATTTCGTAACTGGTGTAATCTTAACAGGCTTTTTGACGGCCTTGGAAAGATTGGCGTGAATGGTTATGATTGAGACATCTTCAGTATGGGTTGGAATGGCAGAAACTTTTTCAAACAAAATTTGTCGACTATCCATTAGGCCTTGGATGCCTTTCTTCAGTAACGGACAATCAAACGGCAGAGAGTAACAACAATAGCAATCTTCTTTACATCCCGGGAAGATCCCGGCCCTTAACAGATTCAACTTGATGGTTAACAATGGAGTCATCAGATCATTGATATCAGCAACATACAAATCTTCTTCAATGGCATTGACATTTCGGCCGTGCTTCGGCATTGGAGCAGATATCACATTAGGCTTCTCCGGAGCGCCGAACTCCACTTCCTTCGCCTCTATCAGGTCTTGGATTTTATGCTTGAGTGCCCAACAATCATTGGTGTCGTGCCCGACACTGTCAGAATGGTAGGCACATTTAGCATTAGGATGGTAATGCGGAGAGGACGTATTCACATTTTTGGTGCCTCTTTGATAGTGGCGAGATTCAACTTTAACAGATGGGGAAGCACTTGCGCTGGCGTCATATTAATACGGGTGAACTGCCGTTGTGGCCGTTCCACCCGTTGCTGATTTGGTCTGGACTGGTTATAGCGAGGCTGCTCACTTGAAGGGTTTTGAATCATTACGGCCCCCACGGTCGGTCGGCGCTCAGTCTTCCCTGCTCTTCTCTGGGAGTATACAACAGTCGTTTCCTTCTTGAAAGGTTTCTTCTCAACACTTGCAGCGGCACCCTTCTGAATCTTTCCTGACTTGATGCCTGCTTCTATTCTTTCGCCTGTTAAGATCAAATCGGTAAACCCCGCGGAAGAGTTACCAATCAGATGATTGAAAAATGGCCCAGATAGGGTCCCTAGAAACATATCAACAAGTTCACGGTCGGTTAAAGGAGGCTGCACCCTTCCAGCCAAATCCCTCCATTTTTGTGCATATTCTTTGAATCCTTCGCCTGTTCCCAATGACATACCCTGAAGTTGGGTACGCGTAGGAGCAAGGTCAGAATTGTAATGATATTGTTTGTAGAAGGCGGTGGCCAAGTCTTCCCAGTTTCGGACGCTGGTTCCCTCTAGCTGATAAAACCACTCCAGTTGAGCCCCAGAAAGGCTGTCTTGAAAGAAATGGATCCAAAGGTTCTTATCTGCCGTATAAGGTTGGATCTTTCTTACGTAGGACCTGAGATGCATTTTTGGACAGGACAGCCCGTCATACCTCACAAAAACTGGCACTTTGAACTTTGGGGGAATCACAATCCCGGCAACTAAACCCAAGTCTTCGAAATCCAAACCCGGCACCCTTTGTAGCTCCATGGCGGCCAACCTGTCTTCTAAACCTTTGTATTTATCATCAGCTGGAGGGTATTGTTGATCAGAGTAGTCTTCATCCTCTTCGACCTCCTCTTCTTCCACATCGGACTCGGAAGGTACCGCAGCCCCACCTCCTTTACTGGTCCCTTCATCAGAAGTAGGAGGAAATTCAAGCACTCTCCTGGCCTCTCCGTCAAATCTTCTCCCTAGAGTAGCCACCCCGAGTCTCTTTTTCTTCTTTTTCACTGGGTCTTTATTCCCCAGCAAGGTCTTTAGATCCTCCTGACCCTTAGCCAAGGTCATCAGGAGTTGCTGGAACTGTGCATTTTGAGCTTGCAGGTCTTTGACTGTTTGCTCGAGATCCATCCTACTGAAATAAACAGCAGACAGATAAGGAAACCTGGCGTGAGACCTGCTTATGCACATGATGAATGGTATGCTTATGTATGCAATGCATTCAAGGATTTAGAACATTCAAAATTGTTGCAGACAAAGAAGAACGCACGTCATATTAATAAGAAGAAATTTGTTAGTACATAAATGCCCCATGGGCCAAATATTACATAAACAACTTCTCAAGGTAAAAAGACATTGCGCATCCTCTTTGGTGCGATGTAGGTGTTGAGGGCCTCTTGCTCATGGAGTCGGCGGGTAAGCTCTAGAACCTTCTTCTCGCTAGCGTAGAAGCTGGCTTCAAAAGTGTTTCGTTCCTCCTTGAGCTGAATCCAGCTCTTCTGCATTTCCTCCCACGATGTAGGCATATCAGGATATAGGATGGTGTAGGGAACCTCTCCTTCCTTAACAGGCTCTTTAATCACAGGGAGAACATGAGGATAAGGCATCATTAGACTTTGGGCTCGGGCTCGTACCCACTTGAGATAAGGCTCAAGAGGGATGGAGTTCTTGTGTCCCAGAGTCTTGCTATCAACCTTGTTGGGCATCCTCCAAGCTCTGATGAATCTTTGGCGAAGTCCTTGCTCATCGTTGTCGAAGTCAAAAACTAGGTCAGGAATCAACATGTCGTGAGGACCATCCCTCCGTGCATATCCAAATTGCCTCAAAGCTAGGCAAGGGTTGTAGGTGATACCTCCTCTGATTCCAAGTAAAGGAACATTAGGAAACTCTCTGCAACGATCGACAATGATGACATTTTCTCTGGACCGAGAACACCAATGTACATCAGAGTGAGTAAGAGTCAACAATCGTTGGGACCACCTTGAGCCTTGGTCATTCTTCAAGACAGATTGTGGAAGGTGCGAAATAAACCACCTTGCAAAGAGAGGAGTACAGCACATGAGAACACCCCTCTTTCTCATTGTTCGTGTGTAAAATGAGTGAAGGATGTCCCCAAGCAATGTTGGTATTGGATTTCTGGACAAGAAGATTTTGACGGCGTCGACATCTACCAATTGGTCAGAATTTGGGAACAAGACCAACCCATAGATAAGGAGTGCCACAATTTCTTCAAAGGCTTGTAGGTCCAATGAATTCCAACATTCTTGTGCCTTCTCAAACAAGAATTTTGCTAAGAATCCTTTGACGCCGCTTCTAGTTTCCCAATGCCCCTTGATGTCGGATGGTTGTAGATGTAGTGCTCGAGAAACATCTTCCGGCTTTGGTTCCTTTTCCGTACCGTTGAAGGGTAGTTGATTAAGGATAGTGATTCTTAGAAGTTGAGAAAACTCCTCCAAAGTGGGCACCAACTGGTAATCGGGGAAAGTGAAACAGTGGTGAAGGGGGTCAAAGAACTGGAATAGCACTTTCATCATGTCCTCTTCAATGTTGGTGTTGACTAAGCTGAGCAGTCTACCATGTCTTTCACTGAAGGGCGAGCTTTCCGGAATTCTTGAGGTGAGCTCCTTGAGCTGAGGAGAGATTCTCACAAGGTTGACTTGGATGGTTTTTCTGCGAGGAATTTCCATGACCTACAAAACAAGAACAAAGATGAAGATCCAAACCCTTGAAATGGTTAGTGAATGCATATGATGCTTTATGATGTTTATGATGTATGCACAAACATATGTACAATCAAATCACACCAAACCCTAGTTTCAGGCTTGCATGGGGTTTCATAGGTAAGTACCCTCTTGAGTGTAGTTGGCTTAAAAACCTGTCCTATAAATAGTAACCGGGTTCTAAGGAGCTCAATATCATTGGATTATTTTCATTGTTCATTGTTTTGGTTTAGCCACTTAACTAGCGACCAAAATATTCCAAGAAAACAACCCTCAATGAGTGTAGTATCGAGTATCTACCAACTTCGGACTGCACCAAAGCCGGTCATCTCACTACCCCTAATAAAAGGCCAAGATGGTCAAGTAAGGTTCTAGGTCATTAGTGCTTAGTGACATCACTCAGCGGCCCCGTACTCTCCTTGATTGAACTCAAGGGTTACCGGTACTCACAAATATGTCGCACTAATATAGCTATTGCTTCAACCGTGTCGGTATACCCCGCACAGTTTCCACAACGTATTGCTATCTATGAATGTTTCCCAAAATCCGGGTGTAGGATTGCAAACCCAAACAAGAGAGCCAAAATATAAAGCAATCAAATCAAACAATTAGTCATGCAAGAGGGTGATCTAAGCCCTAAGGTTACTCCACTTTTAAAATTCTCCCCAGCAGAGTCGCCAGTTCTGTGATACGATGGGAGAACTGACTATGGTTTCGCGTTTGTTTTCGCGAATGTTTCGGTTGAGCAAGAGTCGCCACCGACTTTTTATTTTATCCTAAGGAAAGGTTTAAAAAGCACAGCAAAAACCTTTGAGATGTTTTCTTGGGTTCGGGGAGTAGATTATAGAAATGGAAGGTATTAGCACCCTTTCTATCCATGGTTATCCATGGGCTCTTAAGTACTTGCTTAGATCAACTTGCCTTGGTTTACAATTGTTTGAAATGGTGTTTTGTGTGTGTTTTGAAAATGTTTTGAAAAAGATGCCTTGTCTAGGCTACCCTTGTAACAATTCTTTACTCGAATGTTTTAAAAAAGGTGTTTGTCTTTTTGAAAAGATGTTTCAAGGTTTTTTGAAAGTTTGTTTTGAAAGTGTTTGTAAAGTGTGGTTTGAAAAATAGGCAAGTGTTTTTGTTTTGCAAGTTGACAAGTACTTAAGAGTCATCTACCCTAAAGTTCTCAAAGATTTTTGCTACGTTTTAACCCTTTTAATAATTTTGTTCCACCATTGCATTTGGTGGACAATCTTGTGTTAGGATGTGAAAGGGACGGGCGCGGGTCATTGTTTAGACCATAATTGCAATGGTGCCAAGTATCTTTGGGCAATTTTCCTTTAAGGGACTTGATCATTTTTAGGCAACTTTTCGAAAGCGTCATCGAGGGACTATGATTATTTGAATTGTGTTTGTTTTGCCCAAAGAGACCTAACATGCAATATGGCCCATTATTGAAGGCAACAAGTGGAATACCCTAGGGGTGCAAGTGTGATTAGTGTTGTCCATTTTCATGCTTGATTATCTTGAAATTAGGTCAAACTATTTTGTTGTTTTTATTTGCATACAAACCCTAATTCTATCATGGTATATTTAGAAAAAAACTTTAAAGTGCGAAAATTAAAGTTCCTAAGCTATTACAACACAATATGGGAAGGGGGGTACAAATGTTCAAATGGGGGGTATTTGACAAGGAATTTAAACCTAGCTATTACATCAATTTGGAATTATTTACAAGATATTTAATTGCACAAATAAAATGGAAATAAAATAAATATGCAAGATGCAAAAAGGGTTTTTATATGTATGGAAAAAAGTATTTTTATATGTCAAAATAAAATAAAATGAAAAGTATTATTTTTTTGAGTATTTTCCATGTTTTAGGGCAAAACCCTAATTTATTAAGTAAATATATTAATTATTTAATATGTACAAATATTTATCAATTATATACAAAATAAAATAAAAATGAAGTATATTTGTCAAAAAGGTATTTTTACTATCAAATATTAATAAAAATAAAAATGTATATATTTTTGTATTTTTGCCCTAAATATTCTAATAAATATATATGTATTTGTATTATTTACTAAATATATATTATATATATAAAATAATAATATTTAATATTTTATATAAAAAAAAAGTATTTTTGATATAAAATGTTTTCAAGGGAAAAATAAAAATCAGAAATAAAATAAGTTTGCATTATTTTTGGTATTTTTAAATAAAAGTATGTTTATATATTTATTTATGTACAAATAACCATCTAAACAAATAAATGCCTAATAAATTCAAAAATGGTTTAAAAAATTATTTTTATATTTTTAATATCATGAGGAAAAATAAATAAGTCAGAATAAAAAAAGAAAAGTCAAAAAATCATGAAAATAAGCAAAATGGGCCTAGGGGGCGTCAAAGTGAAAATGGTGTGTAGACAGAAATGACAAACAAAGCCCAGCCCAGAAGGTTGTTGTCTTCAACCTTCAGACAAACAAATTCAAAAAACACGCGCCTTTCTTCTCAAATCCCTAACTCCTGATTCTTTGATCCTTTGCCAAATCTTCCAACATGAAACCTGTAGAGCTTGAAGCCACGATTCTAGACATATAAAGAAGTCAATCTAACTCTCAGAAATGAGAGAGAATTTCTTCTCCCCCAATTCCTGACCTAGTTTTTATTCAATGTTCAGACTTAAAATTCTCTAAGCATACATAATATAAATGAAATCTAATTACATGGGCATGTTCAGGGCTATGAATGTGACATGTTTTCTTCACAAACCTAAAGCTAACAATGCCTGGATAGAGAGATACGTGTTCATGAACTTACCTGTTCATTTGAAGTTGTATCTGGTGATTGAGGTGTCTTCAATGCAAGGTGATGATTGGTACAACTTCCTTAATGTCCAGGGTTGCTATTCCAAGCTTTACTTTGTCTTGAAACCTTTTGAATCGTGCTATGGAACTTCAACTGCAAAACAAGAAAATGAAAATGGTGATGTTGCCTGGGAGTGTTACAGGTCGTGTTTGAGGTTTGGAATAGTTTCAAGGGATGATGTGGGATGTGTTTGAAGTGTTTTTAGCAAGAATGCATTGAAGGTTTGAGCTATGGAACTCAAACTGCAGGGATGCCCTGTTTTGAGCATTTCAAAGGTGATTCTGTGAATGGGAAGGCAATGGAGGTGGTTGACTCGTGTTCTAGCTCAGTTAGGATGTTTAGGATATGTTTAACAAGTTTGCTTAAGGCTTGGTTTACAGGAATGATAGTTGTTATGTGTTATGCTATGTTTCTTACACTTTAAGCAAAAGATGGCCACTTGGTGTTCTAGACTGATGCAGGCCCCCAAGCTATGCTGCTAACCTTCCCCTTGATCAGTGTGTTTTGTTCATAAACTTGTGCCTCATAGATTTTCTTTGTACCTTCTTGATTTACCAATTGACATAAAGTGCAACTTTTCAAGAACGACTAATTTGCTTTTTTCTATAAATGGCTTAGTTCAACATGTAATGCTTAAACTCATAAAACAAGGCCTTGGCACAATGAGTTAGAATTAATTTATTGAGTGTAAATGGGATATAGGACCTGTAATTAAGGAAAGCATTCTGAATTCAAAATGGCACAAATGTATGAACATGTAACTTGGCCAAATCAAAAATGAGTTTTTCCCATATTGCCAAATTCGATTCTTCCTAACCATGAGGTTGTTTGATGAGTTCTTGGACATTTTGGAAAGCTTGGAATGTGTACTACAATCCATCTTTGAAATGCAAATTGAAATTCCAAGTGGAAGTATGTGAAAAATGGTCTTGAAGTTAGGCAAAAATCCTGCCTAAAATAGGTCAAATTTTCTCTAAGTTAAGAATGGTTTGGTACCCTTGTTCCAAAAATTGTAACTTGAGATACAAGCTTCTTTTGGGAAAACTTTGTGAATAAAAGTTGTAGATTTTGTAATAGGCTACAACTTTCATGTTTTGACTTTTGCTTGAATCCAAATTAATCTTGGTGAGAAAGTGGGACAAAGTTAGGAAAAAATTAGGGTTTTTCATAACTTAGAAAAATTCTGTTATGAAAAATCTTCATTTCAAACTCTAATTTGCAATTCTTGATTTCTTGATGAACAAGTTTCATGATTTGTCATGTTTTGATGAAAAATTAATCTTGACACTTGATTTTGACCAAAAAGTCAAAGTTTGACTTTTCAGTATACAGTCAAAATTGATCAATTGACTGGGAAATTCAACTGCCAATCTTGTGTATTTGGGATCTTTTGAACTTGTTGAGCATGTCAAGACAATTCCATGGGGTCCTTGAGTCCATATGTGAGCTTGGTTTGCCATTGGCTAGGTCAAATAGTCAAAAATTGCCTTTGTGCAGTCAAAACCCTAAAAATGACCATTTTGCGCTTTTGGTGATCTGATCAAATTTCTTGTGGAATTGTGATCCAAACTTGATCAAATGGTCCATGTGAGTTCATAATGTTGATGTGGGTCAATTTTCATGAGATTTGACTGTCAATTGGCCACAGTTTACTTTTTCCCAATATAGCTGATTTCTAGGTCAACTGTCCAATTGACTGGGCAAAATTTGGAATCAAGACTTGAATCTTGGTGTGGATAAACTTGGGAGTCCAATATGAAGCATGAAAGTAATCTTAGGCATTTTTGGTCAAAACATCTTTGTGCAAACACAAACCCTAATTTGGGTCAACAGTGCAAGGAGAAGTCTTGAGCAGATGAAACCCTAACTGGATCTTGAGCTTCAAGGGCTTTGTGATGAGAAATCATTGAGAAATGGGAGGGAAAATTTTGGGGTACAACACATGAGATGTTACCGTTTGCACTACATGGCTACCGTAATTCAGCTAGGACATCAACTGGGGCAACTCCCTTTTCTCTAGTCTATGGCATGGAAGTTGTTTTACCAGTGGAACTTCAGATTCCCTCACTAAGGATTATGAATGAAGCAGGCTTAGGCGAAGACGAGTGGATTCAGACCAGATTGGATCAGCTAAACTTGATCTACAAAAAACGACTGGCTGCTGTTTGTCATGGTCAGACGTACCGAAAATGGATGATCAAGGCTTTCAACAAAAAGATTAAACCTCGAGTATATCAAGTTGGTGACTTGGTGATAAAACACATCATTCTGCCACAAGGCGACCCCAGAGGAAAATGGACTCCCACCTACGAAGGGCCATTAGTTATCAAGAGAGTGTTCTCTGGCGGTGCCATGATGCTGACTACCATGGATGGTGAAGACTTCCCACATCCAATAAACGCGGACATAGTTAAAAAATACTACGCATAAGAGACCCGCTAGGTTGACACACCTAGGAAAAATAAGGGCATCCCGGCAAGTTAAAAACCCGAAAGGATGACTTGGGCAAAAATTAGGGATATATGCAAAAGATTGTACACCTGGCAAGTTGAAAACCCGAAAGGGCAACTTAGGCAAAAATGGGTATCCTGGTGGGTTGAAAACCCGAAAGGGCGGTCCAGGCAAAAGTTAAGGATTGAAAGCATATGACTATGTCCCGTGAAATCGCCACAATCAACTTTATCACTAAGGTCCAAGTTCAAATGGTCCAAGATCAATCTAATAAACTTCTGTCGATGGCAAGGGGCATTCGAAGACATTGGGGAAATAGTATAGTCGGAAGGCAATGGGATCATTTCACATGGCTATTTCTTTTTGTTTTCAATTTTGTTTTCCTTTCGAAGATTTCCTCTTACTAGGATCTCCGTCTCTTTGTACAAAATGCCTATACATGGGCAAAATATCGATACAAATATACTTTGAAATGCAAACTTTTTGTCTTTGTTTTGAATGCAAATTTGTCCTATGACTAAAATTGAACGAACATATGCATATGAACATAATTAAAACTGTTTGGCACATATGACTTGAGCAGTAACAAGCATCTCTTTAATGCATATGGAATATCCCCACAAAGTTATTTCATTAACATTATCTCCACAAGACAACTACAATAAACTAATCCTCAACAAAGTTATTCACAAAGTCTCTTTGCATAGAATAATCTCCAACCAGAGTCTCAATATCTTGGTAGATCTCTCCCCAGCTAAGTTGAATCCTACAAGTAGAAGCCTTGTGGATCTCTTCCTCAAAGAACTCACATCGTCAGCAGTTCATCAAGTGTTCATCAACATGGTTTATTTCCCCAACATGGTTTATTTCCCCAACAAATAACGAGTAGCATAACTCCCCAGCCGAGTACAAAATTCCCCAGCTTAGTCTATATTCCCTAGTTGAGTCTTTTATCCTCAACTGAGTGTATCCTCCCCAAACCGAGTATGTCCTCCTCGACTGAGTCTACATTCCCCAGTTTAAGTTTTCCTTTCAGACTATTGCAAATCATAGGGCCACAATCCCTAATCCCTAGTAAATTCGTCAACAAAACCTTTACTATCTCCAAAAGATACTATGAAGCCTGGACCCGAACAGATAATAGTGAAAAACTTTTAAAAACTATGAAACCTGGACTTGACCAGATAACAGTTCAACTCTCCAAAGATATAGAAGAACCTGGACTCAACTAGACCAAGGTTTAACTTCTTTTCCACAATAGAGTTTGCCTCTACCCCAATAAGTTACCGTGAAGCCTGGATTCAACCAAATATCAGTTTTCAATTTCAAGTAAGTTATTGTGAAGCCTGGATCCGACCAGATGACAATTCCCCTCAGAAATTTGTTGTGAAACCTAGAATCCGACCAGATAATAACTAAATTTCCAAGCAAGTTACTGTATAACTTGGATCCGACCAGATATCAGTTCAACTTCGTCTATTCAAGCAAGCTTATTGTGAATCCTCGAACCAACCAGATAACAACTAGTTATAACCCTCAGCAAGACACTATGAAGCCTGGACCCGACCAGATAATAGTATAACTTTTCAAAAAAACTATGAAGCCTAGACCCGACCAGATAATAGTTATCATTGCAAGTTACTATAAAGCCTGGACCCGACTAGATATCAGTTCAACTTCAAGAAGTTACTGCAAAGCCTGGAATCGGACCAGATAACAGTTAAACTTCCTTATCCCCAGCAAGTTATTGTGAAGCCTGGGTCCAACCAGATAACAATTCAATTTTAAGAAATCTTCTGTGAAGTCTGGAATCCGACCAGATAATAGTTAATTTATTTCTTCCCCAGTAAGTTACCGTGAAGCCTGGATCCGACCAAATAGTAGTTGACTTCCTAATCCTCAACAATTATGAAGCCTGGATCCGACCAGTTAACAACTGACATTCAAGAGATATTCCCCAGCGGAAGCATCCTTTCAGCAAAGTTTGAAGATATGTATATTCTTCATCCCCAACAGTAATCAAAGATTCAACTCCCCAGAACTTCCTCAGCAGTAGTCAGGGATTTATTTTCCCGGACAAAAACATGCATCTCACATTCATACATTATGACATATACATACAAAATGCATTTAACACAGTCTCATTCATCCTGCGAACATCATGCATACATCTGCATTTTACTAACTCTTTTTTCCCACAGGTAAAACATAAAGTTTGAGTATAAATCTACCAAAGACTTGTGCTGATACTTCTTCCAGTATTCACCAACATTCCTCCAAATGGAATCTATAAGCCCATTCACAATACATCTTCGAGTGCAAATTTCTAGGCACTCTAGTGTTCAATCATCTTTCACCTTCAAGTCACGAATGGCGGATCCGCCAATCTAACTCTTCAAGTTTAAGAAGATTGAACTGGGGCAGCTGTTGTACCCCAAAATTTCCCCCCTCTCATTTATCAAGTAATCTCTCACAAGATCTCCTTGGATTCAAGACTGTACAAGGTTGATCAGCTCAAGACACCTTCTCTAACACTGATGATTGAAAATTAGGGTTTGAGATTACATAAGGACAATCGAACTTTTAATGCCTCATATGTCTTTCATGGATCATTTTGGACCTCAAGATTTCTCATGTCAAGTTTCAAGTCTTGGATCACATTTTAGATTAGTTAATTGATCAGTTGACCTAAAATCAGCTATATTGGGGAAAAAGTCGACTGTGGTCAATTTACAGTAAAACTTCATAATTTTTGATCCATATCAATATCATGAACCTATATATGTCATTTTATCAAGTTTGGATCATAATTCCTCAAGAAATTTGATCAGATCATCAAAAGGGCAAAATGATCAAAATTAAGGTTTTGACTGAGAAGATGCAATTTCTGATTTTTGACCTAGCAAATGGTTGATTGGTTTGAGACATGATCTCAAGGATTGAAATGCATAATTTTGACCTAATTTCATGGCTCAAAACTTTCCTCAAGATCAATTGATTGATAGTTGATTTTCAGTCAATTGATGAAAAGTCAACTGTACACTGAAAAGTCAAACTTTGACTTTTTAATCAAAATCAAGTATCAAAGATCACAATTCATCAAAACATGTAAAAATATGAAAGTTTTTCATCAAGAAATCAAAAAGTCAAGATTTCATTTTGAAAAGTCAAAATTTCTAAACTTAAATTTTTTTCTAAGTGTTGAAAATTTCATATTTTTTCATAACTTTGAGCAAAATTTTCACCATGATGCAAGATGATTCAAAGGAAACTTACAACATGAAAGTTGTAGATCTCAATGAGATCTAAAACATTGTAGAACACAACTTATGCTATAAATTCATGGGTTTCAAGTTATGATTTTGTGAATACATATTCATGAAACTCAGAATCTTAGTGAAATTTTCATATTTTTTCATAACTTTGACCTAACTTCATGGAAAGTTTTCACATAGTTCCAAGAGGAATTTTCAAAAATATCCAACATAGAGGTCGTAGAGGATGTTACAAGATTTCCAAAATGTCCATGAACTCATTGAAATCATGTTTAAGCAAAGAGAATCGAAGACAAGAAGTTGGACATTCATTCTTGAATCATAGGTCATTTCCATGATGAAGAAGAATTCAAATCTCAAGCCCATGCTGCATAAATCTTACTTTACAGGCTTCTAACCTCTAAATCTATCCATAATCAGAAGATTACATAACTATTTGAGCTATGATCCAAGTGTTTGAGTCATTGTCCAAGTGATTATTCCATTAATGGAACAAAGTTCACACTTCCATTTTGGAAAAGTGACTTTAATCACAAAGTCAATGCATAAAGCTCCTAACTTGTTTCATCTGAGCATAAACAATGTCAAAGGAAAACTCAACATGTCTAGAGCCTCCCATAAACCCATGCCATGCTTGTACTATGCCTTGAAACCATGTTTACCACTTTTCTTCAAAATCAAGTAACATAGCCATAACTCTATATCTCATAGTTCTCTCAACCTCAAGGGCTCTAACCTTTTTCATATAACTATACAAGTTATTTTCAAGCTAACACACGATTGAAAACACTCCCAAACTCCCTGAAAACTCAGATTGCACAAAAAACTCCATTGTTGTACAGAACCTGACCAGAAACTCCCATCTCTCAAACCACTCGTGCATTTCCTCTCCAAATCATCTCAAAAGATTCCTTACTTCAAATGCAACTCATCCTAGTCCTTGTTCCTAAACTGTAACTCCATTTCCATCATTCTCCATAACAAAAAATAGAGCATTACAATTGGACTTATCCAGACCATTTCAGCCACTCTCAACTCAAGCTAAGCATTGCATTATCTTCCTAGAGACTCAAGGAAGCTATCCTGATCATTGCAACACCTTGAATCAAGCTCAAATTCATTTCACGATTTCCAGTTTTGAGGTGTTTTTCTTAAACTTCTATTTTCTCATTTAGGCATTGTTAGGCTTGCATTTGTGAAGATAAAATGTAGACATCATTGCCCTGAAACTATACATGTCCATAGATTTTATTTATATTGCTTGAGTAGGGAGAATTTTGAGTTTGAACCTCTGAAAATATTTAGGTCAGAATTTGGTACTGTTAGAAATGCATGCTCATCTTTGAGAATTAGCTTAAGTTATTTACATATTCAGAATCGTGAGGAAATTTCTAACAAGTTTGATGTTGGAAGTTTTGTGAATGGATGAGAAATGAAAAAGTTACAGGTCCTTTGGCTGGAGGTTGAAGATGAAGTTCATTCAGGGCAAAACTTATGTTACATATTTATTGTTTTGTTTAAGTTAACGGGTGTATCACCACCCCAGTAGTTAAAGCGTGCGCCTGTCACCTATGGGACCTGGGTTCGAGCCCCAGTGGTACCCTTTTGCTTGTTTTTCTTCTTCATATTTTTCCTTCCATTTTTTTTGATACTGGCGCTGGGCTCCCTGTTGTTGGGCCTGGCATTTTACTTGTTTCATACTCCTTATTTCATTTTCATACCCCTGGCCCATTGTTTATTTATTATTTCATTTTTCTCATTTATTTTTATTTAATATTTTCCTTTTTATTATTATTATTATTATTATTATTATTATTATTATTATTATCATTATTATTTTTATTAATAAAAATCTAAAAAATATTATTATTATTATTTTCATGCTTATTATTCTATTTATAAATAAAACAAAAGACTAAAAAACATTTTCTTAACAAATTAATTTATTTCTTTTATAATAAATTTTTAGACTTAGGTTTAAGTATTATATTATTTTATTTTCTTACTTAAAATTAATCTAGAACTTTGGGTTTTTTTTTTAAAATTAATTTTCATATTATTTTTAATTTTAAACCTTTTCATAAAAAACCCTAAAAAACCCTAAAAACCCTTTTAAATTAATTTCTTTTCTTAATTAGTTTAAGTTAATTTTAGTTAATTTTCATTAATCATTTTATTAATTAGGTTAAAACCCTTTCATGAAAACCAAACAAAAAAAAAAACATTTCTTTTTCCATTTTCCATTTGTACATTGTTTTTCAATTATTGTACATTTATTCAATATGGTTGTAATAGTTAATTAGATTTAATTTTTTTGTAAAATCCCCATTTGTAAATTTGTATACCCCTTCCCCTCATGATGTAATAGCTTAGTATTTTTAATTTCTGCAATTTATCGCTTTATATAAATACTAGTAAATTAGGGTTTGTATAGAAAGATAAAATCAATAAGTTAGCAAACCCTAATTCAAGACAAACAAGCATGTAAATCAACACATTTGAACACTTGCACCCTTAGGGTAATTCCACTTTGTTGCCTTATAAAAATGGCCATGTTATGCTTGTGGGGTATCTTAGCAAAAACAATCAAAGTACAAGATCATAGTCCCTCGACGATGCTATCAAATGTTGCCTTTCAAAATGATCTTAGTCCCTCAAAGAGAATTGTTAAGATATTTCACAACATTGCTATCATGGCTATACGATGACCCATGCCCGTCCCTATACATCCAAAGATAGGGCTACTTACCAAATCAATAGTAAGATAGCAATATCAAAGTAAAGGAAGAAATGAACTAAGATTTTTGAGTAGATAGATTATTCCTAGTTGCTTTCTCAATTTCAAATCAAACACTCTTGCTTATTTTCAAAACAAACACCAACACTTTCAAAAAACACTTTCAAAACATTTTCCAAACTTGAAACATTTTCAAAAGCTCAACACTTTGTATACGTTCTTACGAACGAGAACTATTACAAAGTTTTCCTAAACTAAGGCTCCTTTTCAAAATACTTTCAAAAACCACACAAAGCACATTTTTAAACAAAAGCAAGTGATCTAGCAAGCAACTAAGAGCCCATAAATAACTATGGATGAAAAGGGTGCTAACACCTTCCTTTTTCATAATCTACCCCTCGAACTCAAGAAATAATCTCAAAGGTCTCCTATTCTTTTCAGCCTTTCCTTTTGGATAAAAGAAAAGTCGGTGGCGACTCTTGCTAATCGAGCATTTGCGATAAAACGAAAAACACCCAAGTCATTTCTCCCACCGTATCACACTTACAAACTAAAACAATTCCCACACTTCACACTTTCAAAAGAAACTACTTCCAAAACGCTTTATAAACACTCTTTAGGACTGATACAAGGGTTATTATAAAGTAAACTACCTTATATTGGCATTCTCAAAAAACTTACTAAAGCAACACTTTCTTTCACAAATATTTTCAAAAGCAGACATTTTTTATACATTTTCAACGATACGAGAATCATTACAAAATTTCCGCACTTAGGCATTTTCAAAATATTTACAAACATGCACAAACACAAAGCATTTTTCAAAGTGGGCTAGCAATTAAGAGCCCGTAGATAACTACGGATGAAAATGGTGTTAACACCTTTCCTTTTCATAACCTACCCCCCGAACTCAAGAAAAATTCTCAAAGGTCTTTCTTGTTCTTTTCACCCTTTTCTTTATTGGATAAAAGAAAAGTCGGTGGCGACTCTTGCTATCCGCAAGATTTGCGATAAAACTCAAAACACCAAGTCAGTTCTCCCACCATATTATAGAACTGGAGACTCTGTTGGGGAATTAATTAAAAGTGGGGTTACCTTAAGAGCTAGATCACCTTTATTTCTTTACTTGTTTACTTTATATTTTTGGATATGCTTGGGTTTATTTCTTGTATAGATCCTATACCCGGATCTGGGGGCATTTTAGGTAAGTAGCAATAGATCGTGGAATTGTACAACATAGACCGATATGGTTGAAACGATGGCTATGTTAGTGCGATACATTGGTTGGTACCAGTGACCCTTGAGTAAGTTAAGGAGAATACTGGGTTGCCGCGTGGTGTCATAAAGCACTAACTGACCGTAGAACCTTAGTTGACATAACTTAACCATTAGAAAGTAGTGAGATGGCTGGCTTTGGTGCAGACTGAAGTTGGTTGATACTCGATACTACACTAATTAAGATTGGACTCTTGGGATATTTCGGTCGCAATTTAGATGCTGGTGCTGAAACAATTCCTGAGAGAAAGATCAGTGATATTGAGATTCTAGAACCTGGTTACTTCTTTTAGAACAGTTTGAGCCAACTAAAACTTCAAGAGGGTACTTACCTATAAGCTCCATGCAAGATTAAACCTAAGGCTTTATGTGTTTTGTTTGTGTATGATTAATTGTTCGAACATGACATCATGACATCATGACATCATACCATATCATTTTCACTAACCATTTCAAGGACCTAGGGATTTATCTTTGTTCTATTTTGTAGGTTATGGCTTCTGGTCGCAGAAACATTATCCGAATCAATTTTGTGAGGATACCTTCTAAACTTAAGGAGTTAGTCTCAAGGGATCCCGAAATTTCTCCATTCATCAAAATCCATGGTCGACTACTCAGTTTGGTTACCTCAGGTTTTGAACAAGATATGATGAGTGTTTTATTCTAATTCCTTGATCCCGCACATCACTACTTCACCTTTCCCGATTATCAGTTGGTACCCACAATAGAGGAGTTTTCTCAATTATTGGGAGTACCTGTTCTCAATAAAACACCTTTCACCGGTTTAGAGAAAGAGCCACAACCTGAATAAATTGCAATAGCCTTACATCTAAAGCGGTCCGACATTGTAGCTAATTGGGAAATAAGGAGTGGAGTCAAGGGTTTTCTTGTCAAATTTCTGTTTGAGAAGGCTTAGTTGTTTCTGGATGCTATAAGTTTTTAAGCTTTCTAAGATATCCTGGCTTTGCTAATCTATGGGTTGGTGCTATTTCCTAATCCAGACCAAATCATAGATGTGAATGTCGTCAAACTATTTCTTTCTCGTAACCCTGTGCCTACCTTGCTCAGAGATATTTTGCATTCTCTTCACACTCGTACTATGAGGAAGCGAGGGACTCTTATGTGTTGCATATCTCTGCTATCAAGTTGGTTTATTCCTCATCTTCCCTGATCAATATTGAAGAATGAACAAGGTTTGAGGTGGTCTCAAAGGATGATGTCTCTTTCTCATTCAGATATCTATTGGTGTTCCCGGTCTCTGGAAGATGCTACTATCATTAACCACCGTGGGGAATTCCCTAATGTTCCACTCCTTGGCATTAGGGGAGGTATTAATTACAACCCTTCTCTGGTTCTACGACAATTTTGTTATGCTCGAAGAGATGGTCCCTATGACGCACTTATCCAGGGTTTTGTGTTCGACTACGAGAGTGATTTTCAAGGTTATCGTTAAAGGTTTATACGTGCTTGAGGCATGGTGAACAAGATTGATAGCAAGACTTTAGGAAAAAAGAATTATATCCCTTTAGAGCCCTATCTCAAATGGGTATGAGCTCGCGCTTAAAACCTTATAATGCTGTATCCAGTTGTTCTACCGGTGATCTTAGAGCCTGTTATCGAAGGAAACGTTTCTCGCATCATCCTCCATCCAGACATGCCCACTGACCCCGAAGAATTGCAGAAGTCCTGGATTCAACTCAAATAAGAACGATACACCTTTGAAGCTCAATTCTATGCAAGTGAGAAGAAAGTGTTGGAGCTCACAAAACAGCTACATTAAGAGCAGACTCTTAATGTGTACCTCGACACAAAGAGGAAGCATCTGTGGGAGACTTGAGTCTTAGGTTTTAGGAGTTTATATTGTTGTTTCTTTGAGACCCTTTTTCTTTTCATTGTAGGCCTAAGAGAAAATTGTAATTTTAAACTTACTAGTGAAATCTTTGTTTTCGTTTCCTTTTGTTTAGCAAATTTACATCTCCTAAGGTCCTTGAAAACATTGCATTCCAATACAAGTTTCCTCATCTATATACTGTTTATTTCAGTATAAGATGGCTCTCGAACAAACTGTCAAGGATCTCCAAACTCAGCATGCACAATTTTAAGAGACTCTCTTGAATCTAGCCAAAGGGTAACAAGAGATGATGGCGCTCTGCACCACAAAGAAGAAGACTAAGAAGCGAGTTGTTATTCTCAACATAGGGAGAAGATTCAAAGGACCTGCTCAACCAGTTCAAGATGTTTCCTCTAAGGAAGAGGAGAACCAAAATGAGGATGATAAAGTGTCATGGGTGAAGGTAAAAACAATCAGGGTTTTGAAGATGAAGACTATTCCGATGAACAATACCCTCATACAAATGACAAATATAAGCAGTTGGAAGATCAACTCAAAGCTGTGGAAATCCAGAAAGTGTCTGGATTGGATTTTGGAGAGCTAGGTCTGATCCCAGGGGTGGTCATCCCTCACAAGTTCAAGGTACCCGTCTTTGCAAATTATAACAGGATCTCCTGTCCCAAACTTCATCTGAGGTTGTATGTTCGAAAAGTCCAACCTCATGCTGCTGACTGCAACTTATGGGTCTATTTCTTCCAAGAAAGTTTGTCCTGTACTCAACTGGAATGGTTCTACCATCTGGAAGGGACCAACATTCACACATGGGAAGACTTGTTTGTTTCTTTCTACAAACAATATCAATATAATGCTGACCTGACACCGACTCGTGTACAATTGCAAAACATGTCCATGGGCTCAAATGAAGGGTTCAAGGAATATGCACAAAAGTGGAGAGACTTAGCTGGAAGGGTCCAACCTCCCTTGACTGACCTATAATTGGTGGATATGTTCACGGGCACTTTGATGGGTCCATTCTTTAATTTGCTGATTGGGAGTTCTTCATCAGGGTTTACTGAGCTGATTCTGACAGGAGAAAGAGTTGAAAGTGGTATCAAGAGTGGGAATATTCCGGTGGCTACATCTTCTAATACTGTGAAGAAGCCATTCATTAGTAAGAAAGAAACCAATGCGGTCTATGGCCAAAAAAGACGTATTAAAAATGTTCGCCATAGGTCTGTGGGAGTGGTGTTAATCTCTAATCCAACACCTGTTTAACAATAACAACAAGATAACCAGCGTAGGTCAGACTCTCCAAGGAGGCAGTTCACCAGGATTAATATGCCATTGGATCAAGCGTTACAACATTTGATAAAGGCTGACCGTATAACACTCCGAGATCCTCCTCCTAATCCTAACATATCTTCTCCAAAGTACAATCCAAATGCAAGATGTGCCTATCTTTTGAACATTCTTGGGCACGACACCAACAACTACTGGGCCCTGAAAAACAAAGTTCAAGACATGATTGATAACAAGGAAATTAAGTTTGACCCTCCTGAGACTCTGAATGTTATTACTGCTCCTATGCCGAAGCATGACAAAGGCATAAGTTCTATTAAAGATGTTTTGTATGTTACCTTCATAAGTGATGTGGTTACTCCTCTCTCAACAGTCAAGAAGAATTTGATACAAGCCAGTTTATTTCTGGGTTGTGTTAAAGAATGTTATTGTTGTGCGGTTCAACCCAACATTTATGGGTTAATGAAGGAAGGCATTCAACGCCTGATGAATGAACATATAATTTTAATTGAGAAAGTTTTGTATGCTGAGAATTTGTGCTGAGATTTGTCAGTCGTATCTGGTACTCCTTTCAAGATTACTTCCAAGGGTCCTGTAAGGATTACTGCCAATCCAAAATCTGCTCCCTTAATCATCACAAAACCTGGGCCCATACCATATTCCTCGGAGAAGGCTATTCCATGGAATTATGGGTCTGATGTCTATTACCATGACATTAAATAAGAGTTATCTGACGAAGAAGAGGTTGACCTCAATATTGACAATATTGAGGAGACCAGTAAAATTACTAGAAGTGGAAGGATTTTATCTCTGAAAATCTCTCCACCTGTTCAAGTTACAGTTACCAAGATAATTTATAAAGCTCGAGGTAAAGAGCCAGTGACAGAGGCTGCCCGGGCGGAGGCACCAAAAGAGCTGCAGTCAAAGACACCTCTGGACAAGAGTTGGAAGAGGTTTTGAAGATCATTTAAAGAAGTAATTATAAAATTATTGAACATCTGGGGAATACCCCTTCCAAGATCTATATGTTATCCTTGTTATTGTGTTCCAAAGCTCATGTGCAAGCTTTAATGGAATTTCTGAAGACCGCTCATGTACCACAAGGGATTTATGTCGATCAATTTGGAAGTTATGCTGCTAGCTTAACGACTGACAATGGATTAGGTTTCTCCGATGCTGACCTGACTCCGGAGGGGAGAAATCATAATAGGTCCCTGTATGTCTCCATTGAATGCAGGGGAACTACATTGGCTCATGTGTTAATCGATACTGGATCTTCTTTGAATGTTCTTCCAAAAGGCGCTCTTGACAGACTGGATTGTGAAGGGGTCGTGCTGAAACCTAGAGACATCATAGTTAGAGCCTTTGACGGATAAAAAAGAATGGTACATGGAGAAGCGGACCTCTTAATCCAAGTGGGTTCACAAATCTTTGAATCCACCTTCTATGTGATGGACATCCGACCAACTTATTCTTGTCTACTAGGACGCCCCTAGATCCATGGGGCAGGTGTTGTTACCTCCATCTTGCACCAGAAATTAAAGTATCATGTGAAAGGGAAGATTGTTACTGTCTACAGAGAAGAGGAGTTTATGGTCAACCACTTGAATTCATTCTGGTACATGGAGATGGACGGAGAATTCATCGAGACTCCCTGTCAAGCTTTTGAAGTAATTCCCCCGACTGCTGTTGAAGATGTTTCTACCATTGCAAAGACTACCAGGGTTCCGCACAAAATGGCTTCCTTGAAAGATGCCAGAGCAACTATAGAAGAAGGTGGTTGTACTGTTTGGGGTCAGCTTCCTGATATCCCCTGCAAATCTGATTAGTTTGGTATGGGGTTTACTGCAGAGGGTCAAAGGGCTGTTCGTCGTGCTCGGGCTGGAAGACCTCCATCCTGTATCAGCAACAATGGAATCAATGCTATAGAAGACGCTGATAATAATGGTGACTTCGACAGTTGGATCTTTCTTACCATTAGCAACAAACTCGACAATTGGAAAGCAGAAGACATTTTCCCTATCTCCTTCAGCCAGGAGTAATAGCTATTTTTGTTTTTATTTTTATAAGAAGTTTGGTTATGTAATTTATTTTAAAACAATGACTTTAAACCTTGTGTCTTGCCAGGGGAACAATGGTCCATTTGTTAAGGGTTGTTATTTCATATGTCATATTTTTGTTTAATGAAAACATTGGACGTCTTGCATTCAAATTTTGAGATCTCTGTCTTTCTTTTTCTTTATTGCATTTTCAAATAGCTATGTGTTCTTATACATACCCACACACTACATTTCAGATACCCATCCACTCTGAATCTCGTTTATAACGATTCTGTTATTGCCGCTTATGACTTTGAAAATCCAATCTACCAAGGCGAAGACGAAGGTGAGGAAGATTGTGAAATACCTGGAGAACTTTCCAGACTCTTAATACAAGAAAGAAAGGCTATTCAACTGCATGAAGAGCCGGTTGAAGTTATAAACTTGGGTTCTGAGGCAGACAAAAAAGAGGTCAAGATAGGCGCCAACCTGGAGGATAATGTCAAAAATAGTTTGATTTAGATGTTGCACGACTATGTTAAGGTATTTTCTTGGTCATACGTGTTCTACCCCAATTTTTCCCCCTAAGATCCCTTCATCATACCATATTGATTCAATCAAAACAAGATCACATTATGGTTCTTGGTTCTCCTCCCTACCTTTAGCTTTGCTCTTTGAGGAATCACAAAGCACCTTGAATTGTTTTCTTTTGTGATCATGAATATTTTGTCTTGATTTTTCCGTTTAATTAATAAAATTCAATGTTGGTTTGTCTTGCTTGTTACTAATGTACGTAAAGGCAATGAGATTTAACAAGTTGCTCCATGGGTTCATGAGTTTATTTCCATGCCCTAGGCAATAAAGTTTGTGAAATCCAAACCTCACCATTGAATTTGTTTTGGAAGGGATGGCATGGGAAGGTTTATTTTTGGTTCACTACATTCCCAAGATATCAAGATTGATTCAAAAGTGCAAGGGATTGATTAAAGAAGTTGTCATGGTTTGTCAAAGTCTTGTTCCCATTGATCACAAGTGCATATTTCTCTCAATTATCAAGATATGGAAGTGGTTTTGGTGGGTATGAGTTATAATTTTCATCCTTAACAACTTCTATTTACAAAGAAATTGTGTTGGTACAAGAAGTTTTTTCAAAATTGTCAAAGTTCCTCAAAGCATTTTCTTGATCTAGGAGCTAGGGTTTTGAACTTCGAAGCATATCTTGCTCATCTTTTGGTATTTTTGAGTGATTCCAAAGACATCCTTATATTCAAAGGGTTATAAACAAATCACTTCAAAAGTTTCAAGGAGTTTTAATGTGGAAGAAACTTGATGATGAAGAAATATTACAAGTTCTCCAGATGAACCCCCATTTCCCTATGTGTGACTTTAAATGATCATAACTTGGTCAATTTTTATCACCTTGAGCCCAATATTTTTCCATAATGATCTTGAGGATTTTAAATTTATGCCTTCTTTTATGTGCAAAGTGAGAAAATGGATGGAAGATGCCCTAAGGATACAAAATATTATAGGTCATTTCATGATTTTTTGCCAACTTCAACAATTCATAAGTCTCTCAATTTTGGGAGATTTTGAATGGTTCAAGTTTCAAAATGTCATTCAAGAGGTCTATTTAATGCCATCATTTTTGGTCAAGAGCAAATTCCAAGTGGAAGGCCATGTTTGGATGCAAAACATTATAGGTCACTTTTGAAGAAAAAATTGAAATATTTCTAAGTATGGAAAGTCAATTCCCCCCCCCCCCCCCCCCCAACTTTTACTCAATGCAACTTTCAGCTCAAGCATCCATTTGATTCCATTCTTTTTCCATTGCAAAGCTTGTAACCTCATCTTTCTAAAGCATCAAGAATCATGCCTTAAGACTTCTTGAGCTGAGAATGCCATTAGATTGAACTTGGTAACTTGGAACTGATGTTTCTTCATAAGTCAGAATTTGAAATTCATGTTTAACCAAGTTGCCAAAGTGGATTAGAGCCTTAAAACGCAAGGATTGGATGAGTTTTTATGCAAATCAGATCAGACTTTGCTCGTGCATCAGGTTCACACGATTTCCCTCCAAACTTCATCATTTCACACGCTTGAACATTCCATTGATTCCGTATAAATAAAGGGTCATCCCCCATTCATTTCCTCAAGTTTGAGAGCCAAAAACACTGTCAAAACCTCACGTGAACTTCAAATTTTTGAAATCAGTTTCTGAGATTCCAGCCTTTTCTTCCAAAATTCTTTGCACATTCATCTTCCTTAAGCATAATACAAACTCTCCAGCAATTAAACCAAGCAAAATGAGCTATAATCCAAGCTACAGAAGTCCAGTTTCAAAGCTTCTTTCTTGAACTTTGAAAAGATAGAATTCTCCATCATTTGGATCCAAATAAAGCACTAACCTGCTCTACTCCTTCTCCTGATTCTAGTGCTTCTTATAATTTTTAAATCCATTGAGAATTGAGAGAGAAATCTCAAATTGAAGGTGCTCGCTATTTTCTGGGTTTTTGATTCATATCTCTTTGTATACTTTATATACATTTTGCGCGATGGTGGTGTTAGGTTCGTCTTGAAGAGACGAATCCAATGATACTGGTCTGGGATCCTAACTTTTCCGTTTGAAAGATCGCTCAAAATCTCCATTGCAGAGTGACTAGAGGTTGAAGATGATGACATGTCTCGTCTCGACCAATGATAGCGTGCCAAACGTTTTAATTTCATTGGTTGCCTTTTTTCTGATTCCCTGCGCATCTTACTAAGGTCCATATCAAGCACAACATGTCTGGTCCATTGGATTAGCTTACTAACGCGTCTTAACTATGATTTGATGGTCCATATCTTTTTGATTTTATTTTATTTTCTGATTTTTATATTTTAATTGATTTAATTTTCAAAAATTCATAACTCTTTTATTTTTTATCCAAAAATTATGAAAAAATTCACAAAAATACTTTGAATTATTTCTGATCTTATGAATATTTTTTCATATTTTTATTTTGATAATTGATATTTTTTATGTTTTTTTTCATTGTTTACTTTGTTTTAATTACCTTAAAAATACTTTCTGACATTTCTTAATTCTAAAAAATTTCATAAATATCATTTTGCATATTTCTGACTTTTTGAAAATTTTATGAAATTTTATATTGATGTTTACTATTTTTGATCTATTTTCTATGTGTTTGAACATTTTTAATTAGTTTTAAAATAGTTTCTGACTTTTAAAAATTGCTAAAAAAAATTTAAAAATATTTGAGTCCTTTTCTGTTTTTTTCTTTGGTCTTACTTAATTTTTATTGATTAATTTGAATATAGTTGATATTTTTCTTTCTTATTTCCATTTTAAAACATTTTTAAAACCTTTTTAATGTATATATTAAATGCAATATTATTTTGTGATTATTTTCTGGCTGAACTTGGGTTGAATTTTCATCATGAACTTTATTAACATCATTGGATCCATGGTGTTGAGTCTAACTCCATAAAAATGGATGAAAGATTTTAATAATAGTTTGATTTAAATTTAATTCAAATGTGGTTTGTATATTCTTTCCCACCCCTCTTCATCTTGTCCCTTTCTTATTGCACTAAGTGTTATTGGGGCATGATCTCTATATCATGTCTCAAAAAAAATGGTGCATAGATTGTTATTGATCGGCCTCAAAATAGGTTTGACTTCTATATAAGTCCACTTACAATTGCTTAACATAGTGCTAAATTTTGTCCCGATTCGAATAATTGATCATTCGTGGCCCAAACCTATGTTTGCAATCCCAAGTATGTTAATTTGATCCCTTTGATCCAATAACCTTGAGATTCATTGTTTGGAGGCTTTGGTTCTACCAATCCTTTAATGGATCTACAACACTTTTGGTCAACGCGGATCACTTAAACATCGTTGATCATTAAATGGTACTTTTGAGGATTCCAAATGGATGATATGCTTGACAAAAAGCAAATGCAACTTGTTGTGTGGAAGCTTTGGTTCTACCAATCCTCTAATGAGTTCCAAATGCAAGTTTCAAGATGGTCGCCCAACTAACCACTAATTATTAAATTGTTTTCACTTTATGCCCCTTTTATTTTTTATGCTTTATGTACCATTTACTTTAAGCATTACATTTCATGTCATTTTTATTTTGCTCACTTGAGCCTTTTCTTTTCTCTTGTAAGACACCTAATAATCAACATGAACCATAAAAACCTTTTAAAATACTTGAAATATTTGGTTACTATCCTTGGCATTATGGAGTATTTGACTTCTTGGACTTAGGATCAGAAACTTTGGCCTATATTAGAGACCTTGTGACCTTAATTGATATTTTGTCTGGAGTTCTTGAGGTTTATCTCAAGACATTGGGTTGTTTGTTTTTTTTGTGTGCAGGTTATTGTGATTACATTCTTTGTTTGTAATCTGGAATTCACCCGTATACAGCTGTTACTCTGCCCAATTTTTGTGAAGACTTAATACACTTGAAGTTTAGTTCTCTCAAGAGGTCTAGTATTTTTGCTTGCTTGGTTTCAATCCAAAGAATGAGAATTTTATCTTGACTCATAATGTCAAGTATTGGATTCTTGTTGTTATATGGTTCTTATCCCTAGATTTTACCTTATACTTTAGGATAGTCCCTTCTTCTCCTCCCATCTTCTTTAATTTCAAAAATCTTCTCCCTCATTTTGAAAAACTCTTCTTGTTCTTTTTTAAACTTGAACCAATTTCATAATAAACTAGGACTTAGGTCCATGCATTTTCAAAATATTTTCACAAATAAACTTCAATCAACTTAATAATACTTTGAATTTTTTTGTGAGAAAGACTAAAAGTCAATCAATCTCATTTCAAACCATTTTGGATTTTTACTTTAAAACTTTTCTCAAAAGATTGGACTCTTATCAATCCTTGTAGTGACGCAAACAACTATACTTCTACAATATGTATTGAAGAGAGATATTTTCCACTTGGGTGTTGAGTGAGGAATTGTTGATTTTAAAATTCAAGCCATATCCTCCACTTTGATATGATTCAAATTCTCCTTTCTCATGATTGTGGGTAGTAAGTATGTTTTCCACACGGACAATGACAGTGATGTCTCATCTCATAAAATTAACTAACACACTTGTGCTTTAAAATCTTTAAAAGAGGAACTACGTGTACCCTGACCACCTATTACACAAAAAGGTGGTACATATACAGTAAAGATTCGCAACCGCGGAGGGTGCAAAAACCATAAAAATATATTACTTTTCTCACCTCCACCATCCATTTTTATACAACATTTTATATCCAAAATATACAGATTTTACAAAGAGGTTCCTGCCGAGTACCGTAGATGTTTAGGGTGATAATACCTTCCCTTTGCATAACCAACCCCCTTACCTTGAATCTTTCCCCCTCTTTTTTGGGTTACTCGCTCTTTTCCCATTCCTTTGGAAATAATAAAGTATGGTGACAATTTTTATTTTTGATTTGTATAAGTCTAGTCAATCCAATGGCTTAGTCTTAAACATTTCTACTGCTACAGGAAAAAATGACGACTTCACTGGGGAAAGTTTGACCTCTTGCTGGTCCATCCTTAAGTGGGTTGAGCATATCTTTGTTTTTATCTGTATATGTGCTATCGTTGTTTATGTGGTATATGTTGTATATATGTTTGTTTGGATTTTCCTGGTTTTCAGGGTGCTTGGTGATTACTTATAAGTCCTATACCCGGACTTGGGAAAACTTTAAGATAGGACGGGAGGTATAGTCACGTTAACTTTGAGGGAGTAATCCCAAAAAAGGAGGCATGAGATCCCCCACTCAGTGGAGGCCCCTCTGACTGTAGTGTCGTTTACCGAGTAATCAGGAAAACGTACTGCTTTCGACCTGGGAGCCTGCTGAAGCTGAGGACCATAGAATACCAAACTCATCTTGGCCTTTTAATTGTAGTGAGGAAGCTATGATGGAGTAATTCGGAAATAGTTGTCACGCGATACTACACTCGAACGAGTTTTTCTTGAGAATATTACTAGTTACCGAGTTAATCGGGAAGTTGGTAATATCCGAAGGAAGGATGTAGACTCTTGGAACCTCTAGAACCTTGTTCGGCAGGTGATAACTTTTATACCAACACCTTATGGGTAGTACCTTCGACTTCATGCTCGTGACGTTGAACCTATGAACCCTATATGTGTGATCTTGTGTGTGATTGTTGCATCATGCATCCATGCACTCATAAAAATCTTTTGAACAAATTTTATTTCAAGGGACTTAAAAGTTGACTATTTGTGAATATCTCAGGTACTTTTAACCATGGATTCTGGAAAAAGAAAGACCGGGAAGTACATTTTCAAGGATCCCAAGATAGATGAGTTGATCAGTCTAATTCCTGAGATCGAGTGTGCTGCAGATTTTCGAAAGAAGTATGGATCCATCATTCCTCTTATGAAGCTTAGGATGAAGGAGGGTATTCTCTTGACCTTGGTCCAGTTCTATGATCCGATGTATCATTGCTTTACTTTTTCCGACTATCAATTGATGCCTACACTGGAGGAGTATTCTTATTTGTTGAATTTACCCATTACCGATCGTGTTCCTTTTACTGATTTGGAGGGTGAGCCAAAATCACATGAGATTGCTGCTTTGATCCATCTGGGGAAGTCTGAGGTGGAAGCCTATATGACTACTAAAGGAGGGATTAAAGGATTACCGACCCAGTTCTTATTGTAGAAAGCTCGTTACTTTGACAGGATGAAGAGTACAGTCGCTTTTGAGGCCATCTTTGCTCTACTTGCTTATGAGTTGTTATTATTTCCTAATATGGACAAGTTTGTTGACGTTAATGCCATCAGGATCTTCATAATTCGAAACCCAGTTCCTACATTATTGGGTGATGCTTATTACTCTATTCATCTTCAGAATTCTTATCATGGGGGGATGATTATCTGTTGCACGCCTTTGTTGTACCGATGGTTTATCTCTCATATGCCTCAGTATGATGCTTTCTGGGATGTCAGGAAGGAACCACATTGGGCTCCTAAGATCATGACACTCACTCACTCGAATATTGATTGGTATCATCGAGCCTACCAGGATATAGATATTGTTGATAGTTGTGGTAGTTTCCCCAATGTACCCCTTCTTGGTACAAAGGGAGGAATTAACTATAACCATGTTCTTGCACGATGACAACTCGGTTATCTGATGAGGGATAAACCAAATAGTATTCATTTGAGTAGTTTCTTTCTGAAGGAGGGAGGATACCATAAGGAAGATAAGGAGCAGATTGTAAAGGTCTGGCTTCACATTCATAAGAAGAGTAGGAAAGACTTGGGACCTAGGGGGGCTGTTTCTTTGGAGCCATATCTTCAATGGGTTCAAGCGAGAGTTATTCAGTTGAAGATGCCCTATTCCCTGGAAACACCTATGCCTGATTTGTTTTTGAAAACCACTCCTCCCTTATTGGATGATCTAGAGGAGGTGCATCTTGCTTTGGTCAGGATGCAGTAGGAAAAAGATGCTTGGAAGAATAAGTGCCAAACTTTAGAGATTTCCTATAGAGCATACTTGAAGGAGAAAGATGAATTGATTGAGATCCTTGAGAGTCGAGCAGTAGAGACTATGGAGAGGAAATGAGATTTATTTTATCCTAAGCCTCAGTTAGATGCTGATTACTCACTTCCTGATTCAGGTGATTGGAAAGTGGTTGCAACCAGATATGCGGAATAAAAACAGAGGTTGAAGGCTCAGATTGCCATGCTTACAGGGAAGCGCCAGCGTATAGAGTGATCTCCAACAGCTTTACTTTTCAGGGTTTTAGACTTTATTTCCATCTTATACTTGGGATTGTTGAGACTGGTAACCTATTTTGAAGTTATTATAATAAAAATTTTAAGTATTTCAAAAGCTCTATTACTTGGATATTTGCAATGTGTCTATAAATCTTTAAATACCTTGAAATATTAAATAATAAAATAAATCATGTGCATTGCATATCATGCATCATATTGCACATATTTCTTGCATTTGTTATGCATATCCAGGTGTCTTACCAAGCTTCTTTACTTTGTTTAGCAAGTTGACTCACCACTACAACACTCGGGCTAATTTCAGAAGGAAAATGGACAACTTAGAATAAGAGAACGCGAGCTACGCGAGGAGGTTTCTACTTTGAAGGCCGGCATGGCCAATCTTACTGCTCTGATGGAATCTCTGGTGGCTGCTCAGAATCAGCCACTGAGTGTTCAACCTCAATCAACAAGGGCTACTGTTGAAGCTCTGACTGTTCTTATATCTGCTACCCCAATTGTTGTTCAGAATCACATGCCTCAAGGTTATCCATGGGGAATTCTAGAGAACTTTGCGCCTGAAGGTTTCAATCTTGGTCCTCAAGATACTCCAGTTGTTCAGACTATTGTTACTCTTGTACCTCCTGTGGTACATGTTGCTCATGCTGCACCTCCTTTGATGAATATGGTTCCATTTGTTAATGATGATATGTGTCGTCCTTTTCCTCAACCAAGTGAAGACTTGGGTCTCTATGACAAAATGGATGATTTTCAAGAGCAGTTTGACAAAATGCAGAGGGAGATGAAGGCCCTCAGGGGAAAAGAGTTATTCGGGCTGAATGTGAATGGATTATGCTTGGTCTCGAATGTTAAGATACCTGCAAAGTTTAAGGTCCCAGAGTTTGAGAAGTACAAGGGCAACACTTGTCCTCGTTCTCATCTGGTGATGTATGTAAGGAGAATGTCCACCCATACTAATGATCAGCGTCTGCTGATTCACTTTTTTCAGGATAGTTTGACCGGTGCTGCGCTAAAGTGGTATATGAGCTTGGACAACGTCAATATCCATAATTTTAATGACTCGGGAGAAGCATTTATCAGACAATACAAATACAACATGGACATGGCACCTGACCGTGATCAACTCAGGGCTATGGTTCAGAAAGACATGGAATCATTCAAAGAATATGCACATAGATGTCGTGAGGTAGCCGCCCAAGTGATTCCTCCCATGGAAGAGAAGGAGATGACTAAGATTTTCTTGAAGAATCTGGGTGCTTTCTACTATGAAAGGATGGTAGCAAGTGCGCCAAGTGACTTTACTGAAATGGTAGGCATGGGTATCCGTTTAGAAGAGGATATAAGAGAGGGTCGTTTAACAAAGAGTGAAGGATCTGGAGGTGCGAAGAATCCATCTTATGGGTTTACCAAGAAGAAGGTATGGGATAAAAATGCTGTTATGCAAGAGAGGAGGGTCAATCCTCCTAGAAGAAATTATCAGCGTCATCAGCAAGTCGCCTCAGTTACTCTAGTTGTTGGTGTAGCTCCAACCACCGTTGCTTATCAGAGACCGTCCCAGCAGGGGAATCAATGGTATAATCAGAGAAGGGAGAGTTATGACCTTATTCCTATGAGTTATACATAGTTACTACCAGCATTGATTCAAAAGAAGTTGGTTCAGACCCGACCACCTCCCACTGTACCATCACCATTGCCTTGGTATTACAAAGCAGACCAAACATGTGTTTTTCACCAGGGAGCACCAGGGCATAATGTTGAGAATTGCTATCCTTTGAAGACTGAGGTGCAGAAATTGGTGAAGTCTGGTATTCTATCTTTCAAAGATGTGGGCCCTAATGTGAAAGACAATCCTCTACCCAAGCTTGGAGGAGCAAACATTGTGAATATGGTGGCCGGTTGTCCAGGCGACTTCCAGATTTTTGATATTCATCTAGTTAGAGGAGATTTGGTGAAAATGCATGCATACCTCTGTGAATTTAGCTACTATACGCATTACCATTCCGATTGTTCTATTTGCAGTACAGACATACAGGGTTGCGATAAGATAAAGGCTGATTTGCAGGAGATAATGGATGAGGGCCTCATCCACATAATCAGGCCTAGGGTAGAGTATGAAGAGGAGGTGAATATGGTTTCTGGATGTCCTGGAGAGTTCAAATTTTTTGATGTGGAGTATATGAATGAAGACCTTGTGCAATTGCATCCTACTTTCTGCCACTTGGCTGGTCAGGTGGAACATCAGTATGGATTTTTCTGAATTTCTGTCAAGACTCCCGAGGATGTTCAATTGTGAGGAAAGGTATTTAGTTGTTATTGGATAATGGAACTATCAAGGTTACAGGTCAAAGGTATGATTACCATGAAGTTAATATGATTGAGGTTTTTTTGGTTGAAGAAGAGTCGGATGATGAGTATGCCTCTGCAGATGAGTTTTTCTCCTCAGATGAGGATTTGTTTTCCAGAGATGACTCAATAATGACTGATTATGTTGAAGAGGGAGTAAACGTTATTGTGCCTTGTTTTGGTGAGCCTGCCCATTTTGAAGTCGAGTATCATAGCAAGTCGGCTATTACTCCATTGGTGATTAGTTTGTCGGGTCTTATCCCCTACAAGCCAGATAAGGCTATCCACTACAAATGAAACGCTATAATCTTAGAGGATGGTATGGAAGTTCCCATTCGGCCAATGCCTAATGTTGGAAATATTACTGAAACTAGCAGAGTGACCCGTAGCGGTCGTGTATTTGCACCAGTTATTCGTGGAGATGTTAGTACTGGAAAGAAAATTGCTGAGAATGTTGAACCCAAGAAGGTTACAAATGAAACTAGTGGAGCCACATTAGAGAAAGAAATGGATGATATTTTGAAGATAATAAAGATGAGAGACTATAGAATTGTAGATCAGCTACTGCAGACTCCTTCGAAAATATCTATCTTGGATTTATTGATGAACTCCTCTACTCATAGATAATCTCTGATGAGGGTACTAGACCATGCTTTTATGGAAAGTAACATGCATATAGACCAATTCAGCAGTATAGTGGGGAACATTACATCACGTAATAACCTAAGTTTTTGTCATGATGAATTGCCTGATGAAGGAAGGAATCATAATTTAGCCCTCCACATCTGTATGAATTGCAAGAATGGTTCACTATCCAATGTGCTGATTGATAATGGATCTGCTTTGAACGTTATACCGAGGAGCACGCTTATGAAGTTGAAATATCAAGGAACGCCCATGCGCCCAAGTGGCATTATTGTGAAAGCGTTTGATGGATCAAGGAAATCTGTTATTGGTGAAGTAGACTTGCCTATTCATATAGGCCGACATTTGTTCTAGATTACTTTCCAGGTCATGGATATTGTACCCGCTTATAGCTTTTTGCTAGGAAGGCCGTGGATACATGAGGTAGGGGCTGTCACTTTAACTTTACACCAGAAACTGAAGTTTGTACGTGAAGGAAAAGTGGTAATCATAAATAGAGAACATATATTATTGATATCTCATTTGTCCTTTTTCAGCATTGTGGAGGCGGATGAAGCTGCTGTTGGAACCCAGTTCCAAGCCTTATACATTGATAATATAATAGGAAATGAGAATTCTATGGTTTCACTTAAGGATGCGCAAAAAGTTGTGCGTAAGGGTCATAGTGAAGTATGGGGACAGATTGTGGATCCACCTATAAACAAGAACAAAGCCGGCTTGGGGTTATCTTTGAAGAGTGACAAAAGTAAGAGCACGAAGCCGAAGTCCGCGGAAGGCAAGTATAAAGACATCTTTCGTAGTGGGGGTTATCTTCATCCAACTGTCTTCGGGATTAATGCCATTATGGAAGATAAAGAAGAGCCGGAAATTCCAAATTACGTGACACACGGAGTTAGGGTTCAGAACTGGATCATCATTGATGTTCCCTCTTGCATACATGTTTCAAAGTAATTTGTTTTTTTAATCTTTTTGAAAAGCTTTCACTCTGCCCAAGGTGGAAGTATTAATATTGTATGGGCTTATCTGTTTGCTGTGACTTTTAAAATCAATAATAAAAGTTGTCTTTGTTTCCCCAAATCGTGTCTTTATTTTCTGTTTTTTCTTGGAAAATGGTAATAATAAAAAACCTTTCAAAATAAATAATAACTGAAATTCAATCTGCATGATCACTTGTTATATGTGTCAGTTTCTAAATGCAATCATAAATCATATGTGCAGATTAATTAAAAAACCCGTTGAATACAATGACCCTGCACCCTCTCCCAATTTTAAATGTCATGTGTATGGGGCCGAAGAAGAAGACTATGATGAGATTCCAGAAGAGGTCTCACGGTTGCTTGAGCGTGAAAAAATGCCATTCAGCCATATAAAGAGCCATTGGAAGTAATCAATTTGGGTTCAGAAGAAGATCCGAAAGAAGTCAAGATCAGAGCGTTGCTGCATCCTGATGTGAAGAGCAGGTTGATTGGGTTGTTGAAAGAGTATGTGGATATTTTTTCTTGGTATTACCAAGATATGCCTGGTCTAGATACAGATATTATAGAGCACTGTTTTCCGTTGAAGCCAGAGTGTCCGCTAATCAAACAGAAGTTGAGAAGAACTCACCCAAATATGGCAGTAAAGATCAAAGAGGAAGTTCTAAAGCAGATTAATGCCGGTTTTCTTGTGATGTTAATGTACCCTCAATGGATTACCAATATTGTCCCAGTATCAAAAAAAGACGGAAAAGTTCCCATGTGCGTAGATTACAGAGATCTAAATAAATCTAGTCCAAAAGATGATTTTCCATTGCCACATATTGATATGTTAGTGGATAGCACAGCAAAATTCAAAGTATTATTAGTCATGGACGGATTTTCCGGGTTTAATCAAATAAGAATGGCTCCAGAGGAGATGGAAAAAACAACGTTTATCACACCCTGGGGAACATTCTGTTATAGAGTGATTCCCTTCGGGTTGAAGAACGCTGGTGCAAAATACCAAAGGGCTATGAAAACCCTATTCCATTATCTGATGCACAAAGAAATTGAGGTGTATGTTGATTATATGATTGCTAAATCCCAGACTGAAGAAGGGCATGTAGAAGATTTATTAAAGTTGTTTCAGTGTTTAAGGAAGTATCGTCTCCGCTTGAATCCAAATAAATGTACCTTCGGTGTTCGATCAAGGAAATTGTTGGGTTTTATTGTTAGCCAGAAAGGAATTGAAGTTGACCCTGATAAAGTCAAAGCAATTCAAGAGATTCCAGCGCCAAGAACTGAAAAATAAGTCAGAGGGTTCCTCGGGCGTTTGAATTATATTTTCAGATTCATTTCTCACATGACTGCCACATGTGAACCGATCTTTAAGTTGTTAAAGAAAGATCAAGGTTGTGTGTGGACGGATGACTGCCAAAGGGCATTTGAAAGTATTAAATAATATCTGCTTGAACCTCCTATCTTGATCCCTTCTGTTGAAGGAAGACCGTTGATTATGTATCTGACAATGTTAGATAATTCCATGGATTATATTTTGGGACATCAAGATGAAACAGGGAAGAAAGAGTACGCCATTTATTATCTCAGTAAAAAGTTTGCTGATTGTGAGTTGCGGTATTCCATGCTGGAAAAGACATGTTGTGCTCTGGCCAGGGCGGAAAAATGTTTGCGGTTGTATATGTTGAATCACACTATTTGGTTGATCTCCAAAATGGATTCAATCAAGTACATTTTTGAAAAGCCTGCTCTTACTTGGAGAATTGCCTGCTGGTAGATGCTGTTATCTGAATATGACATCAAATACCGCACTCAAAAGGCTATTAAGAGTAGCATGTTGGCATATTATCTTGCTCACCAACCAGTTGATGATCATCGGTATGTGAAGTATGACTTTCCCAATGAAGATGTGATGTTTCTGAAAGTGAAATATTGTGATGAACCATTTCCTGAGGAAGATCCTGATCCTGAATCTCGTTGGAGTATGATATTTAATAGAGCTATGAATGCTTATGGTAAATGATTTGGTGTTGTGATTGTCACTCCACATGGATCGCACATTCCTTTTACTGCAAGGTTGACATTTGATTGTACTAATAATATGGAAGAATATGAGGCTTGCATCACGGGTCTCGAGGAAGCTATTAATCTCTGAATTAAAATTCTAGATGTGTATGGTGATTCAACTTTGGTAATAAATCAGATTAAATGAGAATGGGATACTCGTCACCCCAGCTTGATCCCTTACAAAGATTATGATAGAAGGTTGTTACCCTTCTTTAATAATGTTGAATTCCATCACATTCCTAGAGATGAAAATCAAATGGCGGACGCTCTGGCAACTCTGACTTCTATGTATCAGGTGAATACTTGGAATGATATACCTCGAATTATGGTTCGGCGAATGGATAGGCCCCCTCATGTGTTTATAACATAAGAGGTAGCAGATGAGAAACCTTGGTATTATGATATCAAGCATTTTCTCCAAACTCAGGAATACCCGATTGGTGCATCGAATAAAGATAAAAAGACATTGAGAAGATTGGTTGGCAGTTTCTTCCTCAGTGAAAATGTGTTGTACAAGAGAAATTATGACATGATCTTTCTCAGATGTGTGAATAGACACGAAGTAGACATGTTGATGCATGAGGTTCATGAAGGTTCATTTGGCACTCATGCCAATGGACATTCGACGGCTAAAAGATGCTAAGGGCAGGTTACTATTGGCTGACAATGGAATCCGATTGTTACAAATTTGCAAAGAAGTGTCATAAATGCGAGATTTATGTGGACAAGGTTCATGTACCTCCAAAAATTCTTAATGTGATCTCTTCCCCATGGCCTTTCTCTATGTGAGGTACTGGCATGATTGGAATGATAGAACCCAAAGCTTTGAATGGACACCGTTTTATCTTGGTAGCAATTGATTACTTCATCAAGTGGGTGGAAGCTGCTTCATATGCTAACGTCACCAAGTAGGTGGTTGTGCGCTTCATTAAGAATAATCTCATATGTCAGTATGGTGTGCCGAGCAGAATTATCACTAACATTGGCTCGAATCTGAGCAACAAGATAATGACAAAACTGTGTGAAGAATTCAAGATTGTCCATCACAATTCATCTCCGTACAGGCCAAAGATGAATGGGGCTGTTGAAGATGCTAATAAGAATATCAAGAAGATTATCCAGAAAATGGTTGTTAGTTATAAGGATTGGCATGAAATGCTCCCTTTTGCTTTGCATGGATATCGAACATCTGTCCGCACTTCAACAGGAGCAACCCCTTTCTCCCTTCTGTATGGAATGGAAGCTGTACTCCCAATTGAGGTTGAGATTCCCTCTTTGCGTGTGATAATGGAAACCAAGATGTTAGAGGCTAAATGGGTCAAGAACTGGTTTGACCAATTGAATTTGATCGAAGAGAAAAGAATGATAGCTTTATGTCATGGACAGTTATATTAGTAGAGAATGAAGAAAGCTTTTGATAAGAAGGTCAAACCTCATGAATTCAGAGAAGGCGACCTCGTGCTCAAAAAGGTCATGTCTTTTAACGCTGATTCTAGGGGCAAGTGGACTCCCAATTTTGAAGGCCCATATGTTGTCAAGAAAGCCTTCTCCGGCGGTGCATTAATTCTTGAAACTATGGATGGAGAAGAGTTCCCACGTCCCGTGAATGCTGATGCAGTCAAGAAATACTTCTCCTAATGAAATAAAAGAACAACTCGCTAAGTTGAAAACTCGAAAGGGAGGATTAGGTAAAAAAGAGCGTTTCGGTAGGCCGAAAACCTGAAAGGGCAGTCTAGGCAAAAATTAGAGACATAAACAGAATAAAATTTCCCACTAAGTTGAAAAATCACAAGGGCAGCTTAGGCAAAAGTTAGGGATTTTTTTGGCAAGTAACTACATCAGACAAGACTTGCTCGTTGGAGCAACAATCTTCTCGGATCCTCATCATACTTCAACAGAAGTTGCTGCTCAGGATTTCAAAAGTTGTTAGAGGGTATAATAGTCATTGTATCTCAATGTATCTTTTCCATTATATATTACCATTTTCCTAACTTTGTAATCATCCATGGAGTCTCGCCATTCGCATACTACCATTCTATTAATGAAATTTGAGCTTTTACCCAATTCTTTGTATTTCTTATTTTATTTAGCTTGCAAAGACTCCATTTATTATTGATAATAACTTTCAAAGCAAAAAGATTAAATAACAAAATTGATTTTCAAAAAGAATTTACAATTTGCTTTTACTTTAAAATTTGTGACGCAAGAGAAAAAAACAAAAGTGGTGATCCCAGGAATGGACGAACTCCATTTGTTTTAAGAAGTTTTGTTTCCCGGGGAAGTTTTTCTCAAGATGTTTTCGCTGTATTGGGTTTGTGACTCCAGTTTCCCCGGTAAAGTTTTGGTTCATTTCTCCTCTTTTTCGAGTTTGCATGATATGAAGATTCGATCCATGTTTTCTCTAGTGAAGGTTTCATTTGTTTAATAGAAGTTCTTTCTTCCCAGAGAAGTTGGTACAATAATTACTCTCGAAGAACACAGACCTCTGTTTTCTCCAGTAAAGAACGTATACTGGTTTTCCCTTTGTGAATATGGTGTTGACCTCCCCAATGAAGTCGGCACGAATTCCCCAGTGAATGTTTTGATGATTTGATGTCCGTCTTCTCTACTTGAAATTGACTTTTCAAATCCCTAGTAGAAGCGTTACTTTTGAAAATATTTGATTCCCCGTTGAAGTCTGAGTGTTGTTCCCTAGTAAAGCCTATGAGAGGATGTTGTATCTCTGTATCTGTACTATTTTATTTACTTCCGAATTACGTTTCTCCCCAGTAGAGTTAAGCCAGGCAGTAGGTTTTGTTTCCTCAGTTGGCGCCTACTCTTTGTTCTTATGGAATGTTCATCTTGGATGTGATTTAGCCGAGTGTTGATTGTGCCCGAGTTGGTTTTGCCTGGTTACTCCCAGTGTTATATATCTGTTTTGTCAGCATATGCACAATAACACTCATACATTCATAAATAAATCATGCTTAGTGTGATACGGTGGGAGAACTGACTTGAAGGTTTTATGTTTAATCGCAAATGTTGCGGTTAGCAAGAGTCGCCACCAATTTTCTTTTATCCAAAAGGAAAGGTGAAAGAAGCACAAGAAAGACCTTTGAGATTATTTCTTGAGTTCGGGGGTAGATTATGAAAAGGGAAGATATTAGCACCCTTTTCATCCATGGTTTTCCATGGGCTCTTAGTTACTTGCTAGATAATTTTCTTTAGTTTAAAATTGTGTTTTGTGTGGTTTTTGAAAGTATTTTGTATAGAGGCCATTGTTTAGGTAAACTTTGTAATGATTCTCGTTCGTAAGAATGTATACAAAGTGTTTGATCTTTTGAAAATGTTTTCAAGTTTTGTAAGATGTTTTGAAAGTGTAGGTGTTTGTTTTTGAAAATAGCAAGGATGTTTTGTTTTTAAAGTGAGCAAGTAACTAGGAGCATTCTACCTACTCAAAAGTCTTTCATGTTCATTTCCTTTTTCCTTTGACATTGTTATCTTACCATTGATTTGGTAAGTAACCCTATCTTTGGATGTAAATGGGACGAGCGTGGGTCATCGTATAACCATGATTAGAAATGTTGCAAGGTATCTTAGCATTATCTTTTAGGGACTAAGATCATATGAAAGGAAACTTAGATAGCGTCTGTAATGCGGTGACAGAAGCAACTGTTAATACTGGTTTGTGTTTTTTGTTTGCAAATTTCGCGGTAAGCAAGAGTCGCCACTGACTTTTATTTTATCCAATCAGGAAAAGGAAAAAGAACAAAAAAACCTTTTTTGAGATTTTTCTGAGTACGGTGGGTAGATTATAGAAAGGGAAGGTGTTAGAACCCTTTCTATCCATGGTTTTCCATGGGCTCTTAGGTACTTGCTCATTTTAAAATTGCTTGTGCGTGTGTGCTTGTTTTGAAATTTTTTGTTTACTTCGTGATAACCCTTTATCGGTCCTCAAGAGTGTGACGAAGTTGTTTTGAAAATTGTTTTAAAAAAGTGTTTGTGTGAAAAGTTTATTTAAGCAAGTATCTAGGAACTAATCTACCTACTCGAAAAAGTCTGTTCGTTTTCCTTTAGACAACACTATCCTATTATTAAGGAATAGGTAGCACCGTTGTTGGAGTTTTAAGGGACGTTTGAAGGGACAGACACAATCACAAAAGCAATGTTAGGAGGTGTTAGTAATCATCCTAAAGCCTTAAAGATATTTTTCCGAGACAACATCCAAATGGGTCATTTTTAGATCTTTCGGGGTTAGCGGATGACCGCTAATAAACCATATACTTCATGACCGTTTAACCAAAGGCAACCAAAGTGGAGTAAACCCTAGGAATGAGCATGTGCGAGTGAATTTTTCAGTTAATTTGTCTTTGCACATTTATGGTTTTCTACCGTATTAATTTCAGATATTCTTTCCATACAATCCTATTAGCATACATCTAGGCAGCTTATAATTGCGGAAATTAAAATGCGGAAAGTTAAAAGTTAGATCTATTACATGGCTTTCGCAGATACATAATTATTTTTGACTGTAAAAATAAAATGGGGAATCAAAACCTAATTAAGTCTATTACAACCTCAGAACAGTTACAAAAATAATAAAAAAGGTAATCAAAGTGTGCACGACGAATTAAATGCGAGGATAAATATAAAACCTAAAAATATAATTGAGAAAAAATATTTAAGTTATTTTTTTGAAGAAAGATTAATTATATATGAAATTAACTCTAATTTCTAATTGATTTTAATTAAAAATAAATAAATTAAGTTAACCTAATTTTTAATTAAACTAATTAATTAAAGAAAATAAATATTTTATGAAAAAAAAATGATTTTTGGTGTTTTATGATTTTCGATTTAAAAAAAGATTTTGGATTATTTAAAAAAAAAAGAAATATTTAATAAACAAATTAAAAGAAAAAAAAAAGATATAAAAGAAAAAAACTTGGGCCTGCTTGCTGAAGAAATCAGGGGGGTGCATTGTGAAATTGCTTAGGCCCACCAAGCTGAAGCCCAGTCAGCGCTTGATCCAGTGGTGCTCCCTCTTGATGGTGTACCACGATCCTTCAATGATGAGCGCTGGATCTGATTGATCATGAATCCGCTGGTTGGATATGTGTGGTGCACGGTGGACGCTTAGACAAGTGGTGTATAGGATCTGCAAAGAAGAAATAAAACAAAGAAAATTGCTGGGACCTGGGATCGAACCCTGGTCCTCCCAATCATTGCAATGCACGCTTCACCAACTGGGCCACATGTTTTGTTTGTTAACATAATAACAATAATATATAATATATAAATCAAGGTAACTGAGTCACAAATGCGCGCGAAATTCAAAATGGCCAGTTAGGTGGTGACAAGTCACCGTCTCCTTCATTGAGACTATCATCTTAGGGGTAAGACTTATACCCACAAACACTTTGCCATAACTGAAAACCTGTAAACTTCAACAATCAAGAAAACGCATGATAAATAAATTATAATTACATGGTTCCATTTGTCTTGAATCCACGAACATCATGGTGCCCTTTTTATTGGCCAATTTCACTTATACAAAGATGCCCTAAAATACAAGAGCAAACCCTAACAATGGTAAAACCATATATAAGCCTCAAAAATTCAATTAAACGATCCAGACATGTTATAAATACATCAATGATCACAAATATGTCATTAAATTATGCTAATGATGTAAGAATGGCTATAATCGATTTTGAAAAAGCAAGCAAACTGTATGAGGTGTAGCGAGCGTTTCTGGGCGCGAAAGGACTTGCAATTGATCCAGTTAGCTTTAGAGATGCTCTAGAATGCGATTGGAAGTGTTGGAATGCTTTCAATCATCCTCTAGGGTAGGGATCAGATCACCAATTTTTGCCAAAATTTTGAGTTTGTTCTAGTGTTCTTCAAGTGAATCCAAGACCTCTGTAATTCTCCAAGATCATTGGGCATATCAGGATAGAGAACCGTGTAAGGAATACCCCCTTCAGTAATGGGTTCCATAATCACTGGTAAAACGGCCATATAAGGCATCATAAGTTTCTTGGCGCGAGCTCGTACCCGTTGGAGGCAAGGTTCCATAGGAATGGAAGCCTTTGGCCCTAAAGCCTTGGAGCCATATCTGTTTACCATGTCCCAAGCTCGTATGAACCTCCGACGATACTCTTGAACATCATCCTCATAGTTGAATACAATGCCCTTGATAAGTAATTCACGGGGACCATCTCTTCGAGCGTAACCAAATTGCCACAGAGCTAAACAAGGATTGTAGGTTATACCCCCTCTGATGCCAAGTAACGGGACATTAGGGTACTCCCCGTAGTGGTCAATAATTGCAGTGTTTTCCATAGCTCGGGAACATCATAGAATATCCATGTGAGCGAGTGACATTATCCTTTGTGACCAACCCACACCTTCTTCATTCTTCAGTACAGACTTAGGGAGGTGAGAAATAAACCACCTCGACAGCAATGACATGCAGCACATAAGAACTCCTCTTCTCTTCATGGTACGAGTATGGAGAGTGTACAAAATATCTCCGAGCAAGGTAGGCACAGGGTTGCGAGAGAGGAAGATCTTTATAGCATTCACATCTATGAATGAGTCTGGATTAGGGAATAGTACTAACCCATAGATTAGAAGAGCCAAGACCTCCTTAAAAGCCTGAAAATCCATATCATCCCAAAACAGCTGGGCCTTGTCTATCAGGAACTTGGCTAGAAAACCCTTAACTCCACTTCTTATTTCCCAATTGGATACCACGCCGACCCATTTTAGATGCAAAGCTGAGGAAATGACTTCTGGCTTAGGAACTTCTTCCAGACCTGTGAAGGGCAACTATTCAAGAATGGGTATATCCAACAGCTGAGAGAATTCTTCCATGGTAGGAACCAACTGATAGTCTGGAAAGGTGAAGCAGTGGTGCTTGGGATCAAAGAACTGAAAGATTACACTCATCATCTTTTCATTAAAGTTTGAAGTAACCATGTTGAGAATTCGACTATGTCTCTTAGTAAACGCAGAAGTTTCGGAAACCTTTGATACTAGCTCTTTGAGTTGGGAAGGTATCTTCACAAAGCTGATTTGGATAGTGTTTCTAAGAACGGAAGCCATGATCTGCAAAACAGAACAAAGATAAATTCCCTTTTGTCCTTGAAATGGTTAGTGCAATAAGAATGGATGCTATGTTATGATGCATGATGTCATGATAAACCACAGGTATAGAAAACACAGACAAATCACACCAAGTTCTTAGGTTTAAGGCTTGCATGAGGTTAAAGGTCATACCCTCTTGAAGTTTAGTTGGTTTCAACCTGTCTTAGAAGAGTAACCGGGTTCTAAAGATTCTCAATATCACTGATCATCCTTTATCGGGCATTATTTCAGCTCAAACAATATTTTCTTGCGGCCGAAATATCCCGAAAGTCTGATCTCAATGAGTGTAGCATCGAGTATCAACCAATCCTCAGCTCTATACCGAGGCCGTCTATATCACTACTTTCTAATGGCCAAGTTTGATCAACTAAGGTTCTAAGGTCCATTAGTGCTCCACGACACCACGCGGAAACCCCGTATTCTCCTTGTTTCCCCACGAAGGATATCGGTACCAACCAAAGTGCCACACCAACACAGCCATCGCTTAAACCATATCGGTCTACGCCGTATAATCTCCATGATCTATTGTTGTTTACCTAAAAAGTGCCCTCAGATCCGGGTGTAGGATCTATAGTAACCCAAGCAAAACCCTTTAAGAATAAAGCAAACAAACAAGAAAGCAACTTCGAAATGACCTAGATCCTAAGGTAAACCCCACTTTATTTTAATTCCCCAGCAGAGTCGCCAGTTCTGTGATACGGTGGCAGAACCGACTGTTAATATTGGTTTGTGTTTTTTGTTTGCAAATGTCGCTGTAAGTAAGAGTCGCCACCTACTTTTATTTTATCCAATCAGGAAAAGGAAAAAGAACAGAAAAAACCTTGTTCGAGATGTTTCTGAGTATGTGGGGTATATTATAGAAAGGGAAGGTGTTAGCACCCTTTCTATCCATGGTTTTCCATGGGCTCTTAGGTACTTGCTCATTTTAAAATTGTTTGTGTGTGTGCTTGTTTTGAAAAGTTTTTTTTACATTGTGATAACTCTTGTATCGGTCCTCAAGAGTGTGACGAAGTTGTTTTGAAAAAGTGTTTGTGTGAAAAGTTTATTTGAGCAAGTATCTAGGAACTAATCTACCTACTCGAAAAAGTCTATTTGTTTTCCTTTAGACAATGCTATCCTATTACTAAGGAATAGGTAGCACCGTCATTGGAGTTTTAAGGGACATTTGAAGGGACAAATACGGTCACAAAAGCAATGTTATGAGGTGTTAGTAATCATCCTAAAGCCTTAAAGATCTTTTTCCGAGGCAACATCCGAATGGGTCATTTTTAGATCTTTCAGGGCTAGAGGATGACCGCTAACAAACCCTATACTTCATGACCATTTAACCTGATGTGCGATCGACCTAATGTGTCTAACGGTATCTTAACTGCAAGTGCACAACCTATCACGGTAGTAATAAAAAGATGTCGAACCCACAGGGACTTTGTAATCACTCTAGTGTTATAAAGGTTTGCTAGTTTAGCTAAGGCGGATGTTGTCACGTTTGGTTTTGTGAAGTTAAAGTAGAGGAAAACTAAATCTAACTAAGGAAATAATAATAATAATAAAGTTGTCGGTATGTAATATAGTGAACCTAAGCGGATTTAATCAAACCTAAGCATATAAAGATGTTTAACTTAAATGGTTTTGTAGAAATTATCAGTTTAAAAATCCTCAACTCACACTCTTGTGGTATTATCTCGGATTATACCCCCAAATCCCTATGCCTGCTCTCGCTAGCCCATAAGTGTTTAGAAAATACTCTTTGAAAACTTAATAAAGTCTAATTCGTTTTAAAGCGTTGTCGCTGTATTTAAATCAAATGCCTAACTTTAGCTATCCCGTTAAAACCTTACACTCTCGTGGTCTTGATCCTAACCTATTCTACTTTTCTTACTCTCATAACAAAAAGATTGATTTTAATTATAAAAAGTCACAGCCAGAAATTAAGTTAATTTGGATTTTAGCTTAGGAACAATTTAATCCATTCAGTTACTATTATCACATCCCGAATCTAGAAATTTAGCTAGCCATGGTACTTGAAACAGACAGACAGGAAATATAATTGGAAAGCAGTGAAGCATTCATGATAAATAAATAACAGTAATTGAACGTAAACAAATTGTACTTAAAATTAAATTAAATGCGATTAAAACCTGAATAATAATACTATTCCTCAAGGTCCCTCTTCCACAAGTCGGCAAGATTGGAACCTTCAGAATCGAAACTCGAAACGAAGTTTGATGCTAAAAAAAAAATTCTAACTAAGATAGAAATTTCCTAATGTTGGAAATGGCTATTAAATGGTAAAAGCGAAATGAAAACAAGAACAGCAGAAAAAATGCAAACTGGGAAATGGTTCGTAAATTCGGCAGAGCTTCCACAAGAAATTTGTGAAAATAAAACTCTGTCTGTTCTTCATCGAAATCTCTCGTATTTATAGAGGAGAAATTGACAGTTAAAAAAAACAAGAACATGGGCTTTGCACTTCAGTTATGGAGAAAAACCAGGAAGACTGGGCGTTGGTGAGGTTGAGAGATTGTAGGAGTATCTGAAGACTCCTTTCTTTTAGTTGCCCACGTCTCCATGTCTTCACCCCACGTTCTTCATAAAGTTGGATTAAGCGTGTAACGGTCGCCACAAGTGTGTTATGGGCATTCTTCATGTAATAAGTGTGTTACAGTCGTAAGTGATGTGTGACGACCGTCACAACATCAAAAACTGCAGAACTTTGCAGAATTATTCCTTTTCTTTTGGTTTTCATGATAAATTTCTTCATATGATCTTTTTCCACTAAATTGACTTGAGACATGTTGTACCTGTGAAAAGACATAAAAACTCAGAACAATCGGGAGTTAAATGGATTAATGCAGTATGAAAACGTACTAAAAACGTAGCAAAATATTTCCAATTCCAAACCGAACAACACTTATTTCACAGGTATACTACGACCGTTACAGCTACAATATTTGCAATTCCAAACCGGACAACACTTATTTCATAAATGAAGCAGATTAATTCCAACACACCTTATATTCCAACACGGTAATTCAGCAATATATATGAAACACAATATCAGTCAATTTGAGTACACATCCCAATTATCATACAACCAATCAATCAGAACAAAATTTGCAAAATGGCAGTATCAGTATAATAGGTTATTGATAATAAATATGCAGTGAATTGAATTTTGCTGTAGCATGCACTAAATTTAATGAAACTTGTAAATAAAAACAAAATGAAATTTGCATTGAAATGAATATTTGTTCTTTAACAGAAATTTAAAAGTTGCAGAAAGTAAACTTGTGAAGAATTAAAATGAAATCTTAAATTTACAGAAAGGGAAACTACCTAGAAACAAAAAACAGAAAGAAAATTAAAACAAATGCTGATCACTGCTACTTCATCCAAGTCTCGTTTTTAAATCTTCTAAAGCTGAATTCATGTGATAAAATTGCTCCACAGTTATGTCAGTCAAGCCTATTTTGTCCAGACGCATGCTCTTCAATTCGTCCTTGATTCCATTAATGTCAGTTTGATAAACATCCAGTGTGGTTAAGATTTTGTTCAAATTCTCAGTGTATTCTCCTTTGGTTATTTCAGGGGCTTCAGTATCCTCTGCAATGTTGTTAATGTCATAGTAACCAGGAGGGGTCTCAGGATCACTCTCATCAGACATATTATCATCAGTAACTTGGTAAGATTGTGGTGTTTCAGGTGTTGAAGGATGGTCAGGAGGGTTTAGCTCATAAATCCAGTTATCGCGATTGTGGACACTCACTTTAGAATGGTTTGGAAGGGTAAATAAAGTGACAACTTCATTCCTTATCAGGTATTCAAAAGGTGCAGGACCTAGATTTCCTATTATGCGTAGGTCGAAACAGAAATAAATATTCATAGGGCAAATCGAACCGAAGTGTGTACACTTATGAAGTTGGTATCTAAGTCCGAGGGAATTGGCAATCATGGTGACTAGGCCTCCTACGATGATCGGTTCATTAGGGTCCTGAACAATGCGAGAAAAGGTTTTCATCATGAATGGCACAACATTAACAGGTCGGCCTTGGGTCATACAGTGCAGTAAAAACATCTCATCCTTAGAGACTGCAGTACGGTTCTGTTCCTTTCTGAATACAGTATGGGCTAGAATCTTATGAAAATAGCGAATAGCGGGGTTGTGTATTTCATTATTGTCCATGCTATCCGGCTTAGGGTGATAGTTTCCGGTTAAGGTTCCCCAAAAGTAATCTAGCTCGAAATCCATTAATTCCACCTGGGTGGTAGTAAAAGCAAAAGGTCCGCTAGGGAATCCTAGTAGGTCAGCTAATTCCTTATGGTTATAAACGAATTCAATACCGAATAGTCTGAAAGCTATAAATCCTTTTCTGGCTCCGAAATCATGCTCAGGTATATGAACTAGGGAGCTCATAAATTCAAAGGTAAGCTCCTGGTATGTGACAAACTTAGACTTAATGTGGGCTTTTTCCCATCCCAGTTGGTTAAACAGATAAAGGATACTATCCTTAATACCTAAGGTTTCCATGGTTGGTTCATCATAATACAGAGTCATACCGATGTTCCTTTGTGACAATTCCTCAAATCTCCTCATTTGGTTCCTTCCTCTAAAAGTGGTTTCCATAAAGTTCTGTGGTTGTGGTTCCATAGTAAATGTTAAATGGGGAAACAAATCAGGGGAGTAGGTAAGATAGAAAAAGACTTTTCAGAAATCCTATAGCAAGTAAAGTTGTTTTAAAACCAGCAGCAGTTTTATAAAGATTTTTAGAAAAATGGAAAAGAAAATAATGAAAATAAGGTTTTAAAAGAAATAAATGCAGAAACGGAAAAGAAAATCAAAAGTAATAAATAAAAACAAACAGAAACAATAACAAAAACAAATAGGTGGGTTGCCTCCCACTAAGCGCTGTTTTTAACGTCATAAGCCTGACATAGTGCTTAGCAGTAGATCATTCAGGGGAAATAGTGGGTAATTCTAAAAGTTTTAGACTATTCACATAGTCTTTATTCTCAATGTGATGATATTGTTTTAATCGCTGTCCGTTCACTGTGAACGGGTCACTATTCCTATCCTTAATTTTTATTGCTCCGCTAGGGAATACTTTTGTAACTTCAAAAGGACCAGACCATCTGGATTTCAGTTTTCCAGGAAAGAGCCTAAGTCTAGAGTTGAATAGTAGGACAACGTCTCCCAAACTGAATTCTTTCCGGGATAAGCACTTATCGTGCCATCTTTTGGTTCTTTCCTTGTATATCTTAGCATTCTCATAAGCGTCTAATCTTAATTCTTCCAGTTCATTTGGGTCGAGGATTTGCTTCTCTCCAGCAGCAGTGTAGTTTATATTGAGCGTTTTGATTGCCCAATATGCCTTGTGCTCTAATACTACCGGGAGATGACAGGACTTTCCGTACACAAGCTTGAAGGGTGTAGTTCCTATAGGAGTCTTGTAGGCTATCCTATAAGCCCATAAAGCCTTGTTAAGCTTAGATGACCAATCTTTCCTAGATATGGCGACAGTTTTCTCTAGGATTTGTTTAATTTCTCTATTTGAGACTTCGACCTGTCCACTGGTTTGTGGATGATATGGTGTTGCGATGCGGTGTTTGACTCTATACTTAAATAATAATTTGTCGAATATCTTCGAAATGAAATGAGAGCCACCATCACTAATGACAAGTCTAGGCACACCAAATCTTTGAAAGATTGTGTTTTTAAAGAGCTTAATTACTACTCGTGTGTCATTTGTAGGAGAGGCTATAGCCTCAATCCATTTTGAAAGATAATCGACAGCTACGAGTATATACTTGTTTCTGAAAGAAGGTGGGAAAGGTCCCATGAAATCGATTCCCCAAACATCAAAGACTTCTACTTCTAGTATTCCTCTTTGAGGCATTTCATCGCGTCTTGAAATATTACTGGTGCGTTGACACCGATCACAGTTTTTAACAACGATGTGGACATCCTTCCATAGATTAGGCCAGAATAGGCCGGCTTGTAGGATCTTTGCACAGGTTTTAGAAGTGCTTGCATGTCTGTCATAGGGAGATGAATGACAGTGAGAAATAACATCTTCTATTTCTTCTTCAGGTATGCATCGGCAGAAAATTCCGTCCGGTCCTCTTTTAAATAATAAAGGTTCATCCCAATAATAATACTTGAGATCATGGAAGAATTTCTTTTTCTGTTGATAAGTTAAGTCCGGTGGGAGCGCGCCTGCAGCTAAGTAGTTGACTATGTCAGCATACCATGGAAGTCCCATGGTTGTATAGATCGCTTCCACGGCTTCCTTGGCTTTTGGTTTGTTTAGATCCAGTTGAGCTAGATCGCTTCTTATTTGCGCTATCAGCTGTTCATACGGAAAATCATCGTTAATCGGTACTTGTTCGGGTTTTATACCTTCTAATCTTGACAAGTGGTCTGCTACGACGTTTTCGGTTCCTTTCTTATCCTTAATCTCTAGATCAAACTCTTGAAAAAGTAGGATCCATATGAGGAGTCTTGGTTTTGCATCCTTCTTGGTTAGTAGATATCTGATAGCAGTGTGGTATGTGTAAATGATTATCTTCGCTCCTACTAGGTAAGAACGGAATTTGTCAAGCGCAAAGACAACTGCTAACAGCTCTTTCTCAGTTGTGGCGTAGTTCATTTGAGCTGAGTCCAGCGTTCTACTGGCATAGTAGATTACGTGAAGTTTCTTGTCCTTCCTTTGTCCAAGAACTGCGCCTACGGTGTAGTCACTCGCATCGCACATGATTTCAAAAGGTAATCTCCAATCAGGTGGTTGCATGATTGGTGCGGTGATAAGGGCTGATTTTAGAGTTTCAAATGCTTTAAGACAATCTTCATCGAATATGAACTCAGCGTCTTTCATTAATAGACCGGTAAGTGGTTTAGTGATCTTCGAGAAATCTTTGATAAATCGTTGGTAGAAACCGGTGTGTCCTAAAAAACATCGTATTTCTCGAACGGTCTTAGGTGGTTGAAGTTCTTTTATGACTTCTATCTTAGCTTTATCAACTTCAATTCCCTTATTAGATATAACATGTCCTAGTACGTTCCTTCTCTGACCATGAAATGGCATTTTTGCCAATTAAGCACGAGGTTTACTTTCACACATCTTTCTAAAACCTTTTCTAGGTTTGATATGCATCCTTCAAAACTTTGCCCGCACACATTGAAGTCGTCCATGAACACTTCCATGATGTTATCGATGAAATCTGCAAAGATTGGCATCATACATCGTCGAAAGGTTGTTGGGGCATTGCACAATCCGAAGGGAATTTGTCTGTAAGCGAACGTTCCATAGGGACACGTGAATGTAGTCTTCTCTTGATCATCACGGTGAATAGGAATTTGGAAAAATTCGGAATAACCATCTAGATAGCAGAAGTAGGAATGTTTGGCTAATCGCTCTAACATTTGATCTATGAAGGGTAGAGGAAAATGGTCTTTTCGAGTAGCTTTGTTTAGTTTTCTATAATCAATGCACACTCTATGCCCATTAACCACTCTTTGTGTTATCGGTTCGCCTTTTGCGTTCTTCACAATAGTGATACCTCCTTTCTTCGGTACGACGTGTACTGGGCTAACCCATTTACTGTTGGAGATTGGATATATGATTCCTACTTCCAATAACTTCTTAATTTCATCTCTGACTACAGTGCTAAGGATTGGGTTAATCCTTCTTTGAGGTTCTCTAGAGTTTTTGCAATCTTCTTCTAGCATAATACGATGCATACAAATTGAAGGATATATTCCTTTCAAATCGGATATGTTATAACCTAATGCAGTCGGGTACTTCCTTAGGACGTCTAAAAGTTTCTTAGTTTCGAGTGTTCCTAAACTGGAATTGACTCTTACTGGTCGCGTACATTCAGTATCTAGGAATTCGTATCATAGGTTCCTGGGTAAGGTTTTTAATTCTAAACCCGATTTCTTTGGACATGGCATATGATCAGGTATAAGTGCTAGACTTTCGCTTAGACTATCATCTTGATATGGTTCACGCCAATTGTCGTCTTCGAATATCAGAGGGGTTTGGATTTTCATTATTTCAGAGTATGTGGTCGGTTCTGCTTCCATCTCTCTTACGCACTCGTCTATAACGTTGATTAGATAACATGTGTCATTCATGGCTGGTGCTTGTAAGAATTGAGTGAGGATGAATTCCACTTTTTCCTCTCCAACTTCGAATGTTAGTCTGCCCTTCTTTACATCAATTATAGCTCCAGCTGTGGCTAGGAAGGGTCTTCCTAATATGATAGGAGTAACTGAGTCCTCAGTAATGTCCATGATTATGAAATCGGTCGGGATATAGAATTGACCTATTCTAACTGGAACGTTTTCCAGTATACCTACAGGGTATTTAACTGATCGGTCAGCTAATTGAACGGACATTTTTGTGGGTCTAAGTTCTCCCATCTCCAGCTTTTTGCAAATAGATAGGGGCATGACACTGATACTTGCTCCCAAGTCGCATAGAGCTTTGTCTATGACAAAATTTCCAATGTTACAAGGTATAGAGAAACTACCTGGATCTTTTAACTTAGGGGGCATATCGTTTTGAATAATAGCGCTACCCTCAGCAATAAGTGTAATTGTTTCGTTGTCTTCTATCTTTTTCTTGTTAGATAGGATTTCCTTGAGAAATTTATCATACGAGGGCATCTGAGTGATAGCTTCTGTAAACGGTATTGTGATATTCAGTTGTTTCAAAATTTCAACGAATTTCTTGAATTGGCCCATCGTTTTGGAATTGGTAAGTCTCTGAGGGTACGGAATCGGCGGTTTATAGGGTGGTGGAGGCACATAAGGCTTCTCTTTCTCCACTGCCTCATGGTTTTCATTTTTGTTTTCCTTTGGTTCATTCTCATTTTCAGTTGGCTTGTTCTGCTTTTGGTACATGGCTGGATTTTCGAGTCTTGGATCAACAGGTCCGTCAAGTTCTTTCCACTTCTTAGTATCACAGTGTTAGCATGTCCTTTTGGGTTAGGTTTTGGTTGACCAGGGAAAATTCTAGCTGGGGCAGCAGTAGGTGCTTGTTGTTGAGCTACCTGTGAAATTTGAGTTTCAAGCATCTTATTATGGGTAGCTAAAGCATCAACTTTACTAGATAATTGTTTAATCTGCTCATTTGTATGTAAATTCTGATTTAGAACATCTTTATTAGTCTGAGATTGAGAAGCAATGAAGTGTTCTATCATGATTTCAAGATTATATTTCCTAGGGACATTGGATGTATTAGGTCCATTATTAGGGTGATTTGGGATAGCTTTTGGATAGCTAGGTGGCGTGGCAGGAGCTTGTCCAGGTGCGTACAACGCATTGTTGCTTTTATACGAAAAATTCAGATGATTCTTCCAACCAGGGTTATAGGTATTACTATAAGGGTTTCCTTGCACGTAATTCACTTGTTCAGCTGGAACTCCTGTTAGAAGTGGGCATTCTGGAGCAGGATGTGATTGAAGACCACATAGATCGCAAGTTTAAGCTACTGCAGCTACGGTAGCTGCGGGAGCGGTGGTAAGATTTTCTAGATTTTGGGTAAGGGCTTCCACTTTAGCGTTGTCTTGATCCAGACTATTCACTTCAACCATGCCACCTTTTGTTTGAGTTTTATCCATATTAGCTCTTTCTCTTCCCCATTGATAATGGTTCTGAGCCATGCTTTCGATAAGTTAATTTGCTTTGGTATACGGTTTATCCATCAATGCGCCACTAGCAACAGCGTCTATAGTCAGTCTTGTGTTGTACAAGAGACCGTTATAGAACGTATGAATGATCAGTCATTCTTCTAAACCATGATGAGAACAGAGTCTAATCATGTCCTTATAGCGTTCCCACGCTTCGAAAAGTGATTCGTTATCTTTTTGTCTGAAACCATTGATGTTGGCTTTGAGCATATCAGTTTTGCTTGGTGGGAAATATCTAGCCAAAAAGACCTTCTTCAACTCTACCATGTGGTGATTGAGTTTGAAGGAAGAGATTTGAGCCATGCTCGAGCTCTGTCTCTTAAAGAAAAAGGAAATAGACGCAATCGTATCGCCTCGGGGTTTACACCATTCGGTTTTACAGTGTCTGCGTACTGCACAAACACTGACAGATACAGGTTTGGGTCATCAGTAGGAGATCCAGAAAATTGGTTCTACTGAACGGCGGATAGAAGCGAAGGTTTCACTCGAAATCGTTTCAAGCGATAGCAGGAGTGATAATGCTGTTGTGAGGTTCCGCTTGAGAAGGAACTGCGTAATCCTTAAGAGGACGAGGTGGAGTTGGTGCGTCAGCCATCTTCGATTCTTCAATTAACTCAGGGATTGAGATATCAGGAAGCTTAGTCAGAGGAAGATTGTTTAGATCACGGTATTCTTGATTTCGGCGTCTTACTCTGAGATAGCGCTCTATATCGTTGATTTGTATATGCAAAGGCTCGCTTCGGGAGCGAGTATTTGGCATACAACAGAGGGAAAAATAAATAGTTGCCTTAGTCTATACAGTGCTACTTTATGAGTGCACTAGTGACTAAATCAAAGTCCCCGGCAACAATGCCAAAAACTTGATGTGCAATCGACCTAATGTGTCTAACGGTATCTTAACTGCAAGTGCACAACCTATCGCGGTAGTAATAAAAAGATGTCGAACCCACAGGGACTTTGTAATCACTCTAGTGCTATAAAGGTTTGCTAGTTTAGCTAAGGCGGATGTTGTCACGTTTGGTTTTTAGAAGTTAAAGTAGAGGAAAACTAAATCGAACTAAGGAAATAATAATAATAAAGCGGTCGGTATGTAATATAGTGAACCTAAGAGGATTTAATCGAACCTAAGCATATAAAGATGTTTAACTTAAATGGTTATGTAGAAATTATCAGTTTAAAAACCCTCAACTCACACTCTCGTGGTCTTATCTCGGATTATACCCCTAAAGCCCTATGCCTGCTCTCGCTAGCCCATAAGTGTTTATAAAAATACTCTTTGAAAACTTAATAAAGTCTAATTCGTTTTAAAGCGCTCTCGCTGTATTTAAATCAAATGCCTAACTTTAGCTATCCGGTTAAAGCCTCACACACTCGTGGTCTTGATCCCAACCTATTCTACTTTTCTTACTCTCGTAACAAAAAGATTGATTTTAATTATAAAAAGTCACAACCAGAAATTAAGTTAATTTGGATTTTAGCTTAGGAACAATTTAATCCATTCAATTACTATTATCACATCCTGACTCTTGAAATTTAGCTCGCCATGGTACTTGAAACAGACAGACAGGAAATATAATTGGAAAGCAGTGAAACATTCATGATAAATAAATAACAGTAATTGAACGTAAACAAATTGTACTTAAAATTAAATTAAATGCGATTAAAACCTGAATAATAATACTATTCCTCAAGCTCCCTCTTCCACAAGTCGGCAAGATTGGAACCTTCGGAATTGAAACTCGAAACGAAGTCTGAGGCTAAAAACAAATTCTAACTAAGAGAGAAATTTCCGAATGTTTGAAATGGCTATTAAATGGTAAAAGGGAAATAAAAACAAGTACAACAGGAAAAATGCAAATTGGGAAATGGTTTGTAAATTCGGCAGAGCTTTTGCAAGAAATTTTTGAAAATAAAACTCTGTCCGTTCTTCATCTAAATCTCTCGTATTTATAGAGGAGAAATTGAAATTTAAAAAAACAAGAACATGGGCTTTGCATTTCAGTTATGGAGAAAAACAAGGAAGACTGGGTGTTGGTGAGGTTGAGAGATTGTAGGAGTATCTGAAGACTCCTTTCTTTTAGTTGCCCACGTCTCCATGTCTTCACCTCACGTTCTTCATAAAGTTGGATTAAACGTGTAACGGTCGCCACAAGTGTGTTATGGGCATTCTTCATGTAATAAGCGTGTTACGGTCGTAAGTGATGTGTGACGACCGTCATAGCATCAAAAACTACAAAACTTTGCAGAATTGTTCCTTTTTTTCTGGTTTCCATGTTAACTTTCTTCATATGATCTTTTTCCACTAAATTAACTTGAGACATGTTGTACCTGTGAAAAGACATAAAAACTCGGAACAATCGGGAGTTAAATGGATTAATGCAGTATGAAAACGGACTAAAAACGTAGCAATTATACGATACGATTTCTCGTTATCATAACCGAAGGCAACTGGAGTGGAGTAAACCCTAGGAATGAGCATGTGCGAGTGAATTTTTCAGTTAATTTGTCTTTGCACATTTAGGGTTTTCTACCGTATTAATTTCATATATTCTTTCCATACAATCCTATTAGCATACATCTAGGCAGTTTATAATTGCGGAAATTAAAACGCGGAAAGTTAAAAGTTCTAGCTATTACATGGCTTTCGAAGATACATAATTATTTTTTACTGTAAAAATAAAATGCGGAATTAAAACCTAATTAAGTCTATTACAACCTCGGAACAGTTACAAAAATAATAAAAAAAGGTAATCAAAGTGCACATGACGAACCAAATGCGAGGATAAATATAAAACCAAAAAATCTAATTGAGAAAAAATATTTAAGTTACTTTTTTGAAGAAAGATTAATTATATATGAAATTAACTCTAATTTCTAATTGATTTTAATTACAAAAAAAAATTAAGTTAACCTAATTTTTAATTAAACTAATTAATTAAAGAAAATAAATATTTAATGAAAAAAATGATTTTTGGTGTTTTATGATTTTTGATTTAAAAAAAGATTTTGGATTATTTTGTAAAAAAAAAGAAATATTTAATAAAAAAATTAAAAGAAAAAAAAGATATAAAAGAAAAAAACTTGGGCCTGCTTGCTGAAGAAATCAGGGGGGTGCATTGTGAAATTGCTTAGGCCCACCAAGCTGAATCCCAGTCAACGCTTGATCCAGTGGTGCTCCCTCCTGATGGTGTACCATGATCCTTCAGTGATGAGCGCTGGATCTGATTGATCATGAACCCGCTGGTTGGATATGTGTGGTGTATGGTGGACACTTAAACAAGTGGTGTATAGGATCTGCAAAGAAGAATTAAAACAAAGAAAATTGCTGGGACCTAGGATCGAACCCAGGTCCTCCAACTCATTGCAATACACGCTTCACCAACTGGGCCACATGTTTTGTTTGTTAACCTGATAACAATAATATATAATATATAAATCAAGGTAACTGAGTCACAAACGCGCGCGAAATTCAAAATGGCCAGTCAGGTGGTGACAAGTCACCGTCTCCTTCGTTGAGACTGTTGTCTTAGGGGTAAGACTTATACCCACGAACACTTTGCCATAGCTGAAAACCTGTAAACTTCAACAAACAAGAAAACGCATGATAAATAAATTCTAATTACATGGTTCCATTTGTCTTGAACCCACGAACATCATAGTGCCCTTTTTATTGACCAATTTCACTAATACAGAGAAGCCCTAAAACACAAGAGCAAACCCTAACAATGGTAAACACATACATAAGCATAAAAAATTCAATTAAACGATCCAGACATGTTAGAAATACATCAATGATCACAAATATGTCATTAAATTATGCTAATGATGGAAGAATGGCTGTAATCGATTTTGAAAAAGAAAGCAAACCGTATGAGGTGTAGTGAGCGTTTCTGGGCATGAAAGGACTTGAAATTGGTCCAGTTAGCTTCAGAGATACCACTTTTTGCCCAAATTTTAAGTTTGTTCTAGTGTTCTTTACGACTGCTAGCCCTTGTTTTTGTGCTTGGTCTTGTTCATTATATATCCCTAAGTGAATTAGGGTTATAAAAACAACTGGTATCTTTGCAATTTTTGAAGATTTAATCTCACTCTTCCTTTGTGTGATTTGTTTCCAAATTAGGCCTAATCATACCATTCTTGTGCCAATCAACCTTGATTCTATTTGATCCTGATATGCTAGCATAATTAGCTTGTGATTCTGTCCAAAAATTAGATGAAAACAAATCTTTGCTATTATTTGTCATTTATTTGATTTAATTCAATTTTTAATTAATAAAAAATCAAAATAAAATGAAAAATGAAGCAAATAATGTGTGGGTGAATATTTGGGTCGTGGACCATGTTATGAGTGAGGTGCAAACATAAAAAGTTAGGCCCATTTGGCAAAAAATGCATTTTTGAGCATATTTGACTTTTCGCAATTTTGCCAAAATCGTCAACTTTGACAAGGTATATCTCTTCCAATTTTAACCCTAGATAGGTGTTCTTGGACTTTTTAGAAAGTTTAGGATGTCCCATAAACAACCCTTTTGGTCTCATCTCAATTGGGTCTTCCATGTTCATGTAAGAAGCTTTGACCCAAAAAGTATTTTTGTTGACTTTTCAAAAGGACCTATAATGTGGAAATTCATATCTTTTGATGAGTGCATATTTTGAACTTGAAGGCTGAATATGAATTGTAGGGAATTGCATCCTCTTCAAAATGATCCTTGGATGGAAAATTTATGATAAAGTATGAGGAAGTTATGCTTGGTCAAAGTTTGGTTGACTTTTCTTGAGAAACCCTAATTTAGCAACTTTTAGGTTTTGATGAATTTGGGGAATTCCTTGAGGAATCATGATCAACCCTTGATCAAATAGTGGATTAATTTCAAAATTTTGATGTTGACCAAAAATCTTGAAGTTTGACTGTATGTGGGCCACAATTGACTTTTGACCTAATACAGTCGATTCTCAAGCATCTGAGAAGTTGACTGAGCAAACTTCTTGTGCAAGGCTTGAAATTTGACCTGGAGGGTCTTGAGAACATATTAGGAACATGGAAAGCATATGAGGTTTTTGTAATTCACCCATCTTGATGAAAATGGAAACCCTAGTTTGAGATACATTGCCTTTAGGAGAGAGTTTGTCTGGTCAACTATTGGGCAACCTTGAGCAAAGTGAGAATCTCAATGGGCATGTGTTGAGTAAAATGAGAGGGAAAATTTTGGGGTACAATATCTGCCCCTGTTCAATCTTCTTAAACCTGAGGATGTATATTGGCTTGTCTGCCTTTCGTGATCTGAAGGTGGAAGATGATTGAACACTAGAGTGCCCAGAAATTTGCACTCATATGAAGTGAGTGTCAATCAGTGGTATCGGGAATAGGCTTACAAATTCCATTTGGAAGTTGACAGAGAATCATCAGAGATGGGCTTAAAGATGCCATCCACATAAGATATTGGTCGCGTAAGAGATTCCTTTGCGAGCACCCATGTGCCTGCTGTTGAGCAGGACTTTGCCGGAGAATGTTGATAGAGTCTATGAGCTTTGGTTGTCCATTAATCTACTGGGGAATGATCGAGGAGGTGGAAGTGAGCGGCGTATCTGGTCAGGGTCCAGGTTGCACAGTGACTTACTGGGGAAAGGTGAAATCGATTATGTTTGATCAGGTCCAGGTCTTAAAGTGTTGTGAACTATTGTCTGGAGATAAGAGAGAAGGAACCTGGATAGTAGGGTTACTTCGAAATGAAATCCTGGATAGTAGGGCTATGAGAAGGAACCTGGATAGTAGGGTTACTGAGAAATGAAAGCCTGGATAGTAGGGCTGTGAGAAGAAACCTGGATAGTAGGGTTACTTCGAAATGAAAGCCTGGATAGTAGGGCTATGAGAAGGAACCTGGATAGTAGGTTTACTTCGAAATGAAAGCCTGGATAGTAGGGCTATGAGAAGGAACCTGGATAATAGGGTTACATCAAAATGAAAGCCTGGATAGTAGGGCTATGAGAAGGAACCTGGGTCGTAGGGTTACTTCGAAATGAAAGCCTGGATAGTAGGGCTATAAGAAGGAACCTGGATAGTAAGGTTACTTCGAAATGAAAGCCTGGACAGTAGGGCTATGAGAAGGAACCTGGATAGTAGGGTTACATCGAAATGAAATCTTGGATAGTAGGGCTATGAGAAGGAACTTGGTACTAGGGTAACTTTGAAATGAAAGCCTCGATAGTAGGGCTATGAGAAGGAACCTGAGTCGTAGGGTTACTTCGAAATGAAAGCCTGGATAATAGGGCTATGAGAAGGGACCTGGGTCGTAGGGTTACTTCGAAATGAAAGCCTGGATAGTAGCATTATGAGAAGGAACCTGGATAGTAGGGTACTTCGAAATGAACGCCTGGATAGTAGGGCTATGAGAAGGAACCTTGGTTGTAGGGTTACTTTGGGATGAAAGCCTGGATAGTAGGGCTATGAGAAGGAACCTGGATAGTAGGGTTACTTCGAAATGAAAGCCTGGAAAGTAGGGCTATGAGAAGGAACCTGGATAGTAGGGTTACTTCGAGATGAAAGGCTGGATGGTAGGGCTATGAGAAGGAACCTGGATAGTAGGGTTACTTCAAAGTGAAAGCCTGGATAGTAGGGATATGAGAAGGAACCTGGGACGTAGGGTTACTTCAAAGTGAAAGCCTGGATAGTAGGGCTATGAGAAGGAACTTGGGTCATAGGGTTACTTCAAAAAGAAATCCTGGATAATAGGGCCGTGAGAAGAAACCTGGATAGTAGGGCTATGAGAAGGAACCTGGATAGTAGGGTTACTTCAAAATGAAAGCCTGGAAAGTAGGGCTATGAGAAGAAACCTGGATAGTAGGGTTACTTCGATATGAAAGCCTGAATAGTAGGGCTATGAGAAGGAATCTAGATCGTAGGGTTACTTTGAATTGAAAGCCTGGATAGTAGGGCTATGAGAAGGAACCTGGGTCGTAGGGTTACTTCAAAATGAAAGCCTGGATAGTAGGGCTATGAGAAGGAACCTGGATAGTATGGTTACTTCAAAATGAAAGGCTGGATAGTAGGGATATGAGAAGGAACCTCGGTTGTAGGGTTACTTCGAGATGAAAGCCTGGATAGTAGGGCTACGAGAAGGAACCTGGGTCGTAGGGTTACTTCGAAATGAAAGCCTGGATAGCAGGGCTATGAGAAGGAACCAGGATAGTAGGGCTATGAGAAGGAACCTGGGTCGTAGGGTTACTTCGAAATGAAAGCCTGGATAGTATGGCTATGAGAAGGAACCTGGATAGTAAGGTTACTTCGAAATGAAAGCCTTGATAGTAGGGCTATAAGAAGGAACCTGGGTCGTAGGGTTACTTCGAAATGAAAGCCTGGATAGTAGGGCTATGAGAAGGAACCTGGAATGTAGGGTTACTTCGAAATGAAAGTCTGGATAGTAGGGCTATGAGAAGGAACCTGGGTCGTAGGGTTACTTCGGGATGAAAGTCTGGATAGTAGGGCTATGAGAAGGAACCTGGATAGTAGGGTTACTTCGAAATGAAATCCTGGATAGTAGGGCTATGAGAAGGAACCTGGATAGTAGGGTTACTTTGAGATGAAAGCATGAATAGTAGGGCTATGAGAAGGAACCTGGATAGTAGGGTTACTTCGAAATGAAAGCCTGGATAGTAGGGCTATGAGAAGGAACCTGGATAGTAGGGTTACTTCGAAATGAAAGCCTGGATAGTAGGGCTATGAGGAGGAACCTGGATAGTAGGGTTACTTTGAAATGAAAGCCTGGATAGTAGGGCTATGAGAAGGATCCTGGGTCGTAGGGTTACTTCGAGATGAAAGCCTGGATAGTAGGGCTACAAGAAGGAACTTGGGTCGTAGGGTTACTTCGAAATGAAAGTATGGATAGCAGGGCTATGAGAAGGAACCTGGATCGTAGGGTTACTTGGGGATGAAATCCTGGATGGTAGGGTTCTGAGAAGGAACCTGGATAGTAGGGTTACTTCAAAATGAAAGCCTGGATAGTAGGGCTATGAGAAGGAACCTGGATAGTAGGGTTACTTCGAGATGAAAGCTTGGATATTAGGGCTATGAGAAGGAACCTAGATAGTAGGGTTACTTCGAAATGAAATCCTGGATAGTAGCTGTTGTACCCCAAAATTTGCCCTCTCATTTTATCAAGATTTGTCCTCACAATACTTCTTGGACTCAAGACAGGATTAGGGTTTGCTCAGCTCAAGACATCATCTTGCACTGATGACCTGAAATTAGGGTTTGAGTTTGCACAAGTAATTTGGGACCATCAATTCTTCATGTGACTTTCATACACCATCTTGGATCCCTAAGATTTCCCATACCTAGTTTTAAGCCTTGAATCACATTTTTGCCCAGTCAATTGGATAGTTGACCTAAAAATCAGCTCTATTGGGGAAAAAGTCAACCATGGCCAATTTACAGTCAAACTTCATAATTTTTTATCAACAACAAAATTCTAGGATACTATGTACCATTTGATCAAGTTTGGACCACAACTCCTCAAGAAATTTGATCAGATCATCAAAAGGGCAAAATGGTCAAAATTAGGGTTTTGACTGAGGAAGGTTAATTTCTAATTTTTAACCTAGCCAATGACCAATTGGGTTCAAGCATGATTTCAAGGACTCAATGGCATCATCTTGACCTAATCACATAGTTCAAAAGATCTCAAATGCATAGGATTGACAGATGAATTTTGCAATCAACTGATCAAAAGTCAATTGTACACTGAAAAGTCAAACTTTGACTTTTTGGTAAAAATCAAGTGCCAAGGGTTATAATTCATCAAGATATGTCAAAATGTGAAACTTGTTGACCAATAAACCTAAAATTGCAAAGTTAGGGTTTTAATTTGAAATTTTTCATAACTTAGAATTTTTCTAAGTATGGAAAATTTCTTATTTTTTCCCAACTTTCCATAACTTTTTCACATGATGCAATTGGATTCAAATAAAACTTCCAACATGAAATTTGTAGTCCTCCATGAAATATACAACTTTTATTCACAAAGTTTTCCCAAAAGATGCTTTGATCTCAAGTTATGATTTTGTGAATAGGGGTCCATAAACTTTTTAACTTAGTGAAAATTTGCCCTAATTTAGGCAGGTTTTTGACCTAACTTCATGGACATTTTTCACCTAGTTCCATGAGTAATCACAAAATTCATTTCAAAGATGTATTGTAGAGCATGTTACAAGCTTTCCAAAATGTCCAAGAACTCTCCAAGATCATTTGTGGTTAGGGAGAATCGAAGAAGAGAAAATGGCAATTTGTCACTTTTGTTCAAGCCATTTTCACAATGGTTCAAGTTGCAAATCTGTCCTAGCATGCTTGTACCTTGTATTACAGGTCCTAATCCCTTCTACACTCCATAATTAAATGCAAACACATGGGATAATGGCTTTATTTTGGCCGTTTGAGCATTGTACAATGAATTAATCCAAAAATGGCTTAAAGTTCACAATACTACTTTGATAAAGCAAGCTTTTTACAACTTTGCTATCCTTTAGCATTGAACCTGACTCTTTGTCACAAGCAAGGTCTACAGTTATCATGAAAAGCATACCAACTCCTTGCAGCCCTAGAACTAGCAAGTGCAGCACCTTGGGCATTGTCACTTCAACTTTTCTTCAAAAGCAAGAAATTGGCAAAAGTCAAGATAACTTGTCCATCTGATAAAGGCAAGGCGTGGCTTCATTTGAAAGAACTTCAGAAACTTGTTACAAGCCTAAGCATGAATTCGTAACTTCCAAAACACCCTCAAACACAAAAAACCACATTTCTGCCCAAAACAGGGCAGCTTCTGCAAATTTCTTGCCAACTCAATATTGGCTCGTGCGTTTCTTGATTCAACACTTGAAACATCTTCCCTACATCACATCTAAATTATCCAGGCCCTTGTCTTGCAACTGTAACCCATGTTTCAAGCTTCACCATTTTCATTTTAGAGGTTTGGAGGTTGACTTCTACAAGGAGTTTCAGCCATCTACAAGGCAAGCTGAGCATTGGGATAGCTTGAGGGAACTTCAAGGAAGCTCACACGATCTTCAGGCCTCACTCAAAGTTCCCACATTGCCATATCCAAACTCAACTGAACAAGGTATTTTTCAAAGATCTATCTTCTTATTTAGGCATCCTTAAGCTTTGATTTGTGAAGTAAAAATATAGTCCTTAACTTGTTTAAGCTGTACATATGCATAATTGTTATTTATATTAACTGAGCTGAGAGCATTTGATTGTTGAAGTTCATGAAAAAATCAGGTCAGGAATTAGGGTCACTGAAATTCTTCCTGGTTTCTTAGAGTTAGGTTTCAAATCTAATATCATTGGAATCGTGATAAAAAATGCTACAAGTTTTATGTTGCAAGATTTTGTTTTTTGTGCAAAGAATAGAGAGTTGCAGGTTGAACTCAGAAGCGCGCGCGAAAGAGACGAAGGACAGGGACGATGGATGTCTGGGCCTGGCGCGCAGTGGGCCTCTTTTTTTTACTTCCCATACCCCCCTGTTTCCTATCTACACCCCCCCTTTGCATATTTTTTATATTTTGCATTTTTTTCATTTCTTTTATGTTTATTGACTTTTATTTATTTTTCTGAACATTAAAAAATCCCAAAAATATTTTCTTAATTTTTTTCATTTTATTTTATTTTTTTATTATTTTTTAGCATAAAAAGTAGTTTATTAGTAATAATATACTTTGTTTTTTAAATAAACTGGTAAATAATAATAAAATACTTAATATTTTATTTCATTATTTTATACACATTAACCATTTATTTTTCATACATATTTAATTTTTAATATTGTTACATAATATTATTATTATTTTTCTTAAACAGAAATGAATAAAATAAATAATAGAAAACATATTTTCTTTTAAAACAAAATTAGGGTTTCCCCTTTCAAAAATAATAATATTATTTTTTCTTATTTTTAGGACTTAGATAATTTTATTTTCTCATACATAAAATAATTACAAAACATTTTTTGCATATTTACATTTTTATTGCATATTTAAATAATTGTTTATTTATTTATTGTACAATAAATTCAATTGGATTGTAATAGTGAATTAGGGTTTTATTTTGTGCAAATATCCCCATTCAAAACTTGTATCCCCCTCCCATAATATTGTTGTAATAGCTTAGATTTACTATACGCAATTTATCACATTATATACATGTTTAATAAATTAGGGTTTGAATGATAAGACAAAAATCAAACAAATAGCATGACCTAATACAAGACAAATGCATGTAAAATGACAACACATTGCACACAAGCACCCCTAGGGTTTCACCCACTTGGTTACCTTAAAAATGGACATGGTATGCATGCTAGGTATCTTGGCAAAACAAAAGATCATAGTCCCTCGATGACGCTATCAAAAGGTTGCCTAAACAAAGATGATCTTGGTTCCTCAAAACTTGATAAGATACTTGGCAATATTGCTATCATGGTCATAGATTACCCACGCCCATCCCGTTTAACATCCAAAGATAGGGTTGTCTACCAAAACAATGGTAGGTCAACAATATCAAAGGAATAAAAATGTACAAGAAAGACTTTTGAGTAGGTAGATAAGCTTCTAGTTATTTGATCAATTAGCAAACAACCCTTGTTATTTTCAAACAAACACACAAACAACTTTCAAAACATTGAAACATTTTTCAAAAGACAAACATCTTTGTATACATTCTTACGAACGAAAATCATTACAAAGATTTCCTAAACGATGGCCTCTTTTCAAAATACTTTCAAAACCATACAAAGCACCATTTCAAACAAGTGCAAAAGTAAAGCAAGTGATCTAAAACAAGTAACTAAGAGCCCATGGAAAACCATGGATGAAAAGGGTGCTAGCGTCTTCCCTTTTCATAATCTACCCCCCGAACTCAAAAACAATCTCAAAGGTCTTTCCTGTGCTTTTTTACCTTTCCTTTTTGGATAAAAGAAAATTCGGTGGCGACTCTTGCTAACCGCAACATTTGCAAACACAAACGCAAAACCTCAAGTCAGTTCTCCCACCGCATCACAGAACTGGCGACTCTGCTGGGGAAATATTCTAAAAGTGAGGTTACCTTAGGGTTTTAGATCACCTTTACATGATTATCTTGCTTGACTTGTTTGCTTTACACTTTGGTTCTATTGTTTGGGTTTGAATCCTCTACCCGGATTTGGGAAACATTCATAGGTAAATAGCAATACGTTATGGAAACTGCACAGGGTATACCGACATGGTCTAAGCAATAGCTATATTAGTGCGACATATTTGTGGGTACCGGTAGCCTTTGAGTCAATCAAAGAGAATACGAGGCCACTGAGTGATGTCATGAAGCACTAATGGACTTTTAGAACCTTTACTTGACCAACTTGGCCTTTTAGGATATAGTGTGATGACCGGCTTTGGTGCAATCCGAAGTTGGTAGATACTCGATACTACACTCATTGAGGGTTGGTTCCTTGGAATATTTCCGTCGCCAGTAAAGAGGCTAAATTGAAACAATGAACAAGGAAACAATCCAGTGATATTGAGCTCCTTAGAACCCGATTACTATTTCTAGGACAGGTTGAGCCAACTAAACTTCAAGAGGGTACTTACCTATGAAGCCCCATGCAAGCCTAAACTAGGAACTTGTGTGATTTTCTTGTACATATATACTTGTGCATAACATCATGGACATCATGAAGCATCATATGCATCCACTAACCATTTCAAGGATTTTGGAGATTCATCTTTGTTCCTGTTTTGTAGGTTATGGATTCACTTCGCAGGAAAACTGTCCAAATTAACCTTGTAAGAATTCCTCCACAACTCAAGGAGCTAGCTTCAAGGATTCCTGAGAATTCTCCATTCACCAAAAGACATGGTCGTCTTCTCAACTTGGTCACTTCCAACACAAAGGAGGATATGGTGAAAGTTCTCTTCCAGTTCTTTGACCCTTTGCATCATTGCTTCACATTTCCTGACTACCAACTTATGCCTACTTTGGAGGAATTTTCTCAACTCCTGAGGATTCCTATTCTCAATCAACTACCCTTCAACGGTACGGAAAGAGATCCAAAGCCAGAAGAGATTGCTCAAGCCTTACACTTGCATTCATCTGATGTCACAACACATTGGGAAACTAGAAGTGGTGTCAAAGGCTTCTTGTCAAAGTTTCTATTTGAGAAGGCCCAAAGCTGTTGGAATTATCTAGACTTGCAAGCTTTTGAGGAGATTGTAGCTCTTCTCATCTATGGGATGGTCTTGTTCCCTAATCCTGACCAACTTATAGATGTGAGCACTGTCAAAATCTTCATGACTCGCAACCTGGTGCCTATATTGCTTAGGGATATCATCCACTCTTTTCACACTCGTACAATGAGGAAAAGAGGTGTTCTCATGTGTTGCACTCCTCTACTGGCAAGATGGTTTATTTCTCATCTTCCCCAATCAGTCTTGAAGAATGAGCAAGGTTTGAGGTGTTCACAATGATTGATGACTCTTAACCATTCAGATATCCATTGGTGTTCTCGATCAAAAGAGAATGTCATCATCATTGACCGTTGTGGGGAATTTCCTAATGTCCCTCTACTTGGCATTAGGGGAGGCATCACCTACAACCCTTGTTTGACTCTGAGACAGTTTGGTTATGCCCGAAGGGATGGCCCACATGACATGCTGATTCAAGGTTTGGTTTTCGACTTCGACAACAATAATCAAGGACTCCGACAAAGGTTCATCCGAGCTTGGAGGATGCCCAACAAGGTAGACAGTAAGAACTTGGGACACAAGAATTCCATCCCTCTTGAGCCTTACCTCAAGTGGGTACGAACCCACGCCCAAAGTCTTATGATGCCTTACCCCTACATTCTCCCAGTGATTATAGAGCCTGTTATGGAAGGAGAGGTTCCATACACCCTTCGACATCCTGACATGCCAACATCACTCGAAGATCTACAAAGGAGTTGGATACAGCTCAAGGGAGAGCGCGATACTTTTGAAGCCCAATTCTACACAAGCGAGAAGAATGTTTTGGAACTCACTCGACTACTTCATGAAGAGCAGACTCTCAACACCTACATTGCACCAAAGAGGATGCACAACGTCTTTTTACCTTAGAATTTTGTATTATTTTGCCCATGGGGCATTGATGTACTAACAAATTCTATCTTATTAATATGACGTGTGTTTCTTTTTTGTTTAAAACAAATTTGAATTTCTGAATCCTTGAAAGCATTACATGAATACATATCATTCATCATATGCATAAGCAGGTCTTCACACCAAGTTTCCTCATCTCTCTGCTGTTTATTTCAACAAGATGGATATTGAACAAATGGTCAAAGATTTGCAAGCTCATAATTCACAATTTCAACAACTACTCTTGACCCTAGCCAAGGGGTAGGAGGAGCTCAAGACTCTACTAGAGAAAGAGAAAGAGAAAAAGAAGAACAAGCGAGCCGGTGTGGTTATCATGGGCAGAAGGTTTGAAGAACAAGCCAGATGGACTTTGGAATTCCCATCAACATCTAAAGAGGGGGAAGGAATAGGAAAGGGAACTGCAGTGCCTTCAGATTCTGAAGCTGAAGAAGAAGAGGATGAAGACTATTCTGAACAACAGTACCCTTCGGCCGATGATAAATACAAAAACTTGGAAGAACGTCTAGCTGCTATGGAAGTGCAAAGAGTACCTGGGCTGGATTTTGAGGAGTTAGGGTTGGTTTCTGGAATTGTAATCCCTCCTATGTTTAAAGTGGCACTGTTTGCTAAGTACGATGGGGTGTCTTGTCCCAAGATGCACCTACAATCTTATGTCAGGAAAATTCAACCACATTCTTCTGACAAAGACCTGTGGGTCCACTTTTTCCAGGATAGTTTATCGGGGACGCAGCTGGATTGGTTCTACCAGTTGGAGAGGTATGATGTCCATAATTGGGAAGACTTAGCGGTCACATTCTATAAACAATATCAATACAACTCCGACTTGGCGCCAACCCGTACTCAGCTACAGGGTATGGCTATGGCTACCAATGAGGGCTTTAAAGACTACGCCCAAAAATGGAGGGATTTGGCCGGAAGGGTGCAACCACCTTTATCTGAAAGAGAACTAGTGGACATGTTCTTGGGGACTCTGTCAGGTCCTTTCTTTAATCACCTGATTGGAAGCTCCTCTGCAGGTTTCACTGAGTTGATTCTAATAGGCGAAAGGGTGGAAGTCGGTATTAGAAGCGGGAAAATTCAGAAAGATGCATCTACCTCTACTACTGTAAAGAAGCCCTTCACTGGAAAGAAGGAAGTGTCTGCTGTCTATGCCCAGAGAAATCAAGGAAGAACCGAACGACGACCAACTGTGGGGGCCGTTATGATTCAAAAGTCTTCCTCAGACCAGCCGAGAAACAACCAGTCGAGAAATGATCAGCCGAGCAATAACCAGCAAAGGGTGGAAATGCCTGTAAGGAAATTCACCAAGATAAACATGACTCCTGCTCAAGTATTACCATATCTCTTGAAGTTGAACCTAGCCATGCTAAAGGAGGCCCCTAAAAATCCTAACACTTCATCTCCATATTATCATCCCAACGCCAGATGCGCGTACCACTCAGAAAGTCCAGGGCATGACACCAACAACTGTTGGGCCCTGAAGAAAAATATTCAAGATCTGATCGATGCAAAGGAAGTTTAATTTGAAGCTCCTGAAAAGCCGAATGTTATCTCCGCCCCGATGCCTAGGCATGGGCACAATGCCAATGTTGTGGAAGAAGATCTGTTTGTTTCTATTGTGGATGAATTGTTAACTCCTCTCCTAACCATCAAGGTGAATTTGTTAAGGGCTGGCGTCTTCCCAGGTTGTGACCAAGATTGCCATGCTTGTCTGTCCTCCCCATTTGATTGTCCTCTATTGAAGAAAGGAATCCAATAACTGATTGATAATAAGGAAATTTTGTTTGAGAAAGCTCTTGTCTCACCCATTCCAGTTCCAGAAGTTTCAATAATAACCATATACGCCAATCCATCCAGGGTTCCTAAAAAACCCGTTAGGATTACATCTGCTCTAGTGAGTACTACGTTGAAGATAACAATGCCCGGACCAACCCCTTACAAAACCGATAAAATGGTACCATTGAACTATGGTGGAGAAATCTACTACCATGGTGTCAAACAGATTGAACAGACCATTGAAGAAGAAAGCTCTGAGAAAAATAATCCCGACATTAGTAACATTGCCGGAACAAGCAAAATTACTCGTAGTGGGAGAATCTTTTCTCTAGAGATTGCTCCTCCAGCAGCAGTCTTTGGACTCGTGGCCATCCCGAAGATTACCCCTGTGATTGTACCTACAAGTGTACCCGCTGACAAAAATAATACAATTCCCATCCCTGTTTCCGCTGCCGAGAAAAAAGGAAAGAATGTTCAATAGGAGCCTGTCTTGAGAAAGGCTCAGTCACTAGTCATCCCTGAAACCTCTCAAAAAGAAATGGAGGAAAATTTGAAAATAATCAAGAAAAGCGATTATGATATGGTAGAACAACTGGGGCATACCCCTCCAAAATATCTATGTTAGCCCTGTTGCTGTGCTCTGAGGCACATGCTAAAGCTTTGGTCAAGTTTTTGAAGACGGCGCATGTGCCGCAGGAAACCTCCGCTGACCAGATCCAGTAATGTGTGGCTAGTTTAACAGATGACAATGGTCTAGGATTCTCCGATGCAGATTTAACTTCGAAAGGGAGAAAACATAATGACGCTTTGCATGTCTCGGTGGAATACAGAGGGACAACCCTAGCACATGTACTGGTAGACACTGGTTCGTCTTTAAATGTCTTGCCGAAGAAAGCCTTGGATAGACTGGATTTTGAAGGCCTAACCCTGAAACCCAACAATATAATTGTCAGAGCCTTTGGTGGTTCTAAGAGGATGGTCCACAGGGAGGTGGACATCCCTATCAAAGTGGGTATCCAGACGTTCAATTCAACATTCTACGTGATGGACATCCATCCTTCCTATTCTTGCTTGTTGGGAAGACATTGGATCCACCATGCTGGAGTAGTCACTTCTACTCTGCATCAAAAGATCAAGTACCCTGTCCAGGGGAAAATCATTACTGTTCATGGCGAAGAGGAATACATGATCAGTCATCTTAATTCTTTCTGTTATGTAGAACTGGATGGAGAATTCATAGAGACCCCTTTCCAACACTTTGAGGAAGTTTCTGAGGAGATAGCGGTGACCAAGACAGTGTCCTCTGTACCCATGATTACCAGACCTCCGTCTCGGATGTCATCTCTCAAGGATTCTAGGGCAGCGGTGGAAGAAGGCGGAAGCATAATCTGGGGGCAGCTTCCCGACTTTCCTTTCAAATCAAACAAATACAGCTTGGGATTTACTTCGACTGGTCAGAAGGCCGTGCGCCGCTCCCGTGCCGGAGGGCCACCTATGAAGATCAGCTACCGAGAGGTTAATGCACTAGAGGACAGTGAAGAAGAGGGCAACTTGGAAGACTAGATTTTTCGTACTGTTGAAGGAGGACTGTGCAACTGGGAAGCAAAAGACTTTGTTCCGATTACTTTCATACCGCAGTAATTTATCTTTTCCATTTCTGTTGGATTTGTAATAATTCACAAAAAATTCATACTTTTTCAACCTTGTGCCTTACCCGAGGCACATAGGTCCATTTGTAAGGGTTCTTATTTCATTTCATATGTCATTTTAATGAATCATGGACACTTTTCATATTTAAACCTTTTGTGCTCATTGTCTTTCTTTTACATTTTGTTGTTTTAAGATGGTTATCCCTTACACACACCCACACTCACAAATGCAGGTACCCTTCCATTCCAAAACCCATGGGTAATGATACTTCTATAGCCTTCAGTGACTCTGAAGATCTGATCAACCAAGCCGAATACGAAGGTGAGGAAGATTATGAGGTGCCAGGGGAATTGGCCAGACTTTTACAACAAGAGGAAAGAGCAATTCAGCCTCATGAAGAGCAGTTGGATACAATCAACTTGGGAACTGAGGATGACAAAAAGGAAATCAAGATAGGTGCCAATCTAGAGCCGAGTGTCAAGAAGCGCCTAATTCAGCTATTGAATGATTATGTTAAAATCTTCGCCTGGTCATACGAAGACATATCGGGACTCGATACAGACATTGTGGTACACCGTCTCCCCAAAAGAGAAGACTGTCCACCAGTGAAACAAAAGGTCCGTCGCATGAGACCTGACATGTCAGAGAAGATCAAAGCAGAAGTTATGAAGCAGTTCAATGTTGGATTTCTGGCTGTTACTTCCTATCCATAATGGGTTGCTAACATTGTGCCGTGCCTAATAAGGATGGCAAAGTCAGGATGTGCGTGGATTATAGAGACTTAAACAGGGCCAGCCCTAAAGATGACTTTCCACTTCCGCACATCAACATCTTGGTCGACAACACAGCTCAGCACAAAGTAGTTTCTTTCATGGACGGATTCTCAGGCTATAACCAGATCAAAATGGCACCTGAGGACATGGAGAAAACTACTTTTGTTACACAGTGGGGTATGTTTTGCTACAAAGTGATGCCATTTGGACTGAATAATGCCGGGGATACCTATCAACGCGTCATGGTAGCTTTGTTTCATGATATGATACATCATGAGATATAGGTCTACGTAGATGACATGATAGCCCGATCACAAACTAAGGAAGAACACCTTGATCACTTGCAAAAGCTGTTTGTCAAGTTGAATGAGTACAAGCTCAGATTGAACCCAAACAAGTGTACATTCGGAGTCCGGTCCGGTAAGCTCTTAGGATTCATTGTCAACAACAAAGGCATCGAGGTTGATCCTGCCAAAGTCAAAGCTATACAAGAAATGCCTGCTCCTCGCACTGAGAAGGAGGTCAGAGGTTTCTTGGGACGCCTAAACTACATTGCAAGGTTCATTTCTCACCTAACATCTACTTGTGAACCAATCTTCAAGTTGTTGAAGAAAGACCAGGTAGTTCAATGGAATGATGACTATCAATATGCTTTCGATAAAATCAAGGAGTATTTGCTAGAACCTCATATCTTGATGCCACCCGTCGAGGGAAGACCGCTAATCATGTATCTGACTGTCTTAGAGAATTCAATGGGGTGCGTACTAGGCCATCATGACGAGTCTGGCCGAAAATAGAATGCCATTTATTACCTTAGAAAAAAGTTTACCGACTGTGAGACCTGATACTCACTGCTCGAGAAAAATTGCTGCGCTTTGGTATGGGCTGCTCGCCGGCTAAGGCAGTACATGTTGACTCATACCACTTTGTTGATATCTAAGATGGATCCGATCAAGTACATCTTTGAGAAGCCTGCTCTATCTGGAAGAATAGCCAGATGGCAGATGATCCTAACGAAATACGACATACAATACACGACCCAAAAAGCTATAAAGGGGAGTGTGCTAGCCGATCATCTGGCTCATCAAGCTATTGAAGATTACCAATCCATGAAGTTCGACTTCCCTGACGAAGACATCATGACATTGGACAACATTGAAAAGATCAGACCATATGACAGGCCTGAACAAGGATCCCGATGGACCCTGTACTTTGATGAGGCTTCCAATGCACTTGGAAATGGTATCAGCGCGGTACTCATTTCCCCAGAAGGATGCCATAATCCTTTCACCGCCAGACTTTGCTTCAATTGTACGAACAATATGGCAGAGTATGAAGCTTGCATCTTTGGACTCAAGGCTGCCATAGACTTGGGAATCAAATCCTTAGATGTGTTTGGGGACTCAGCTTTGGTCATCAATCAGATCAAAGGAGAGTGGGATACTAAACATCCAAACCTGATCCCTTACAAAGAACATGTCTTGACATTGTTACCATATTTCGAGCAGATTACCTTCGAGCATTTCCCGCAAGAAGAAAATCAGCTAGCAGATGCTCTAGCTACAATGTCATCCATGTTTAAACATGATTGGGACAATGAGGCTCTCTGAATCACATGTGAACGGATGGACAAACCTGCACACTGTCACGAGATTAATACCGAAGAAGTAGTGGACCATTCGTGGTTTCATGAAGTCAAAAGGTATCTCGAAGTGCAAGAATATCTTGAAGGAGCTTCAGTCAACGATAAAAAGTTCTTAAGGAGATTCTCGGTAAAGTTATTCCTAAGTAATGGCATCCTGTACAAGCGCAATCATGATTCTGTTCTGCTCCGTTGTGTGGATAAGGCTGAAGCTGAAAAGATCATGGCAGAATTGCATGAAGGTACCTTCGACACTCACTCTAGCGGGCATACGATGGCTAAGAAGATTCTACGGGCAGGCTATTACTAGTCTACCATGGAAGTTGACTGTTATCAACACTCCCGCACATGCCACAAATGCCCAATCTATGCAGACAAGGTGCATGTGCCTCATGTTCCTCTAAATGTCTTAACAGCTCCTTGGCCATTCGCTATGTGGGGAATCGACATGATTGGAGAGATCAAGCCTACAACATCCAATGGACATCGCTTCATTCTGGTGGCCATTGACTACTTCACCAAGTGGGTCGAAGCAGCTTCCTTCGCATCCGTTACTAAGAATGTTGTTGCCCGCTTCATCAAGAAGAACCTTATTTGTTGGTACGGTATCCCCGAAAGGATCATCACTGATAGAGGTACAAACCTTAACAATACTATGATCACCGCTTTGTGCGAGCAGTTCAAAATTCAACATCACAATTCATCCCCCTATTGGCCAAAGATGAATGGTGCAGTTGAAGCTGCTAACAAAAATATCAAGAAGATCATACAAAAGATGACAATCACCTACAAGGACTGGTATGAGATGTTACTGTTTTCTCTTCACGGGCACCGTACCACAGTACGCACATCAACTGGGGCAACACCCTATTCCTTGGTATATGGCATGGAAGTTGTTTTACCTATCGAGGTTCAGATTCCCTCTTTGAGAATCATGAAGGATGCTGGTTTGAGTGAAGACGATTGGATTCAGACCTGACTTGATCAACTTAACTTGATTGACGAAAAGAGACTCACTGCTATTTTCCACGGTCAGATGTATCAAAAACGGATGATCAAAGCTTTCAACAAGAAAGTCAGACGCCAGGTATATCAAGTTGGAGATCTGGTAATCAAGCGCATCATCTTACCGCAAAGTGATCCCAGGGGAAAATGGATTCCTACCTATGAAGGACCATTTGTAATAAAAAAAATCTCTTCTGGTGGGGCAATGATCTTAACCACCATGGACGACGACGACCTGCCGCACCCTGCGAACGCAGACATAGTCAAAAGATACTACGCATAAATGACCCGCTAGGTTGACACACCTAGGCAAAAAAAAGGGGCATCCCGGTGAATCGAAAACCCGAAAGGGCAGTTCAGGCAAAAATTAGGGATAAAACAAACAAATCTGTACACCCGGCAAGTTGAAAACCCGAAAGGGCGACTTGGGAAAAAAAGGGTTTCCCAGTGGACTGAAAACCCGAAAGGGCGGTCCAGGCAAAAGTTAGGGAATTAAAGCGTATGACTATGTCTCGCCGGATCACTTTAAGGACAATCCCTTCACTAATAAACTCTGAGCTTCTGATCAATCCAATCATCTTCGGATGAAGCAACAGACAGACAAGATATTCGGAGATACGAAGGCTATAGCGGAATGGGAACCCCATGGGATTTTTTCACACATTGCTATCTTTCTTTGTATAAATTTGTCTTACTTTTATGACATCATCCTCTTACTAGGATGTCTGTCTCCTTTGTACAAAACACTTATTCAAAGTAAATACAAAGATATCTCTTTCAAAGTACAGAAAACTATTTGCCTTTTCTTTTACACTTGTGTTTTTATTTGCAAAAACGTCCAATGATTCATTGATGAACATATGCATTTGAACATAATTACTGTTTACAACTAAACATGATGGAAAAGAACAATTACTGAAAGGTTGAAAGGATAGGAAAACGTCTTTAGACTATTCCAGTAGCAATCCCTACAGTACATCATCTGGATCCCCAGCGGAGCTAAAACCTAGAAATACGTATCCCCATCGGAGTTATAATTTCAAACCCTTAATCCTCATCAGAGTTAAAACTTCAAACTCCCAATCGCAAGCGGAGCTAAAACTTTGAGTTACAGATCCCCAGCGGAGCAGAAACCTTCTTCCCCAGTCAAGTCAAAACTTCAGGCTTCTAATCCCCAGCGGAAACCATCCAGTTTCCCCAACTCCCCAACAAGTTATCTTGAAGCCTGGAAATCAACCAGATAACATTTAACTTTTGTCTCTCCCCGACCTAGGATAATTCCCTAGTAGAGTGGTAGACGACCGAAACTTCTAAACCTACTCCCAGCAGTAAACTCTTCCCCACAGAGTCTTCGTCACTCCACATGATGAGGTCACCAAAGTTATCATGGCTCCCCAACAGAATGAAGTTTCTCATTCTTATTTCCCCAGTGAAGTCACCAAAGTTTTATTGCTCCCAAACAAAATGAAGATTCTCATTCTTAATTCTCCGTAGAAGTCATCAGAGTTTCTCCCTTATTCTCCAGCAGATCAAGGATTTTCTTTGTGTAACCCCCAATAGAAGTCATCAAAATTCTATGGATTCCCCAAGCAGATTTCTCAAATGTTTTGGCATCACTCTCACAATAGATTTTGTCAATACTCCAACTTCAATACATAAAGGATCCTCACATCCCCACAGAAGTTATCAAGGATTTTTAAATCTCCAACAGTCGCTCAGGATTTTCTTACTCTTAGCAGTCAAGGATTTATTTTCCCCGGTAGCAGTCAAGAGTTTTTATCCCCAGTTGTCAAGGATTTATTCTCCTCCGTAATAAGGCAAATCAGCTTGCATGCGCATACATTACATTCATATATCATAAACATTGATAAAGCACATATATTGCATCATACATTTCATGCAACATAACTTTGTGTTTCAGCTAACATTTTACCCTTTTCAGAATAAGATTAACAAGCTACCATTAACAGTATACAATCAGATACAGTACAGATACACTCCAGATGCAGAAGTCATTTTGTTTCTCATTCCGATTCAGATTTCAGATACAGTTCAGATACGATCCAGACGCAGAAGTCATTCTGTTGCTCATTCAGATTTCAACTATCAGATACAAATTAGATACGCTCCAGACCCGGAAGCCATTCTGTTTCTCATTCAGATTTCAACTATCAGATACAATCCAGATACACTCCAGACACGGAAGTCATTCTGTCACTTATTCAGATTCTAGTTCAGATACGCTCCAGATGCGGATGCCATTCTGGCCCTTATTTAGTTTTCCGATTCAGATATAGTACAGATACACTCCAGACACAGAAGTTTATTTGTTGCTCATTCAGATTCAGATCTCAGATATAGTTTAGATACACTCCAGACACGGAAGTCATTCTATTACTCATTCAGATCTTAACCTCAGATACAGTCCAGATACGCTCCAGACACGATTGCCATTCTATCACTTATTCTGATTTTCCCCAGCTCGGATACGCTCCAGACACGGATTCCATTCCATTGATCATTCAGACTCAGATCTTAGATACAGTTTAGATACGCTCCAGACGCGGATACTAATTTATTACTCATTCATATTCAGACTTCAGATACAATACATATACGTTCCAGACGCGCATACCATTTTGATACTTATTCTCCTGACTTACATCATACAATTCAATAAACATTCTTGGATGGCATCTGCAAGCCCATCCCCAACAAGATTCTATCACATCTCCAAATGGCATCTTTAAGCCCATTTCCTCAACTACATTTTGACGAGTGCAAATTTACGGGCACTCTAGTGTCCAATCATCTTTTACCTTCGAGTCACGAACGAAAAACTCTCCAATCTAACTCTTCAGGTTCAAGAAGATTGAACAGGGGCAGCTGTTGTACCCTAAAATTTGCCCTCTCATTTTATCAAGATTTTTCCTCACAAGACTTGTTGGACTCAAGACAGGATTAGGGTTTGCTCAACTCAAGACATCATCTTGCACTGATGACCTAAAATTAGGGTTTGAGTTTGCACAAGGAATTTTGGACCATCAATGCTTCATGTGACTTTCATACACCATCTTGGATCCCTAAGATTTCCCATAACAAGTTTCAAGCCTTGAATCACATTTTTGCCCAGTCAATTGGATAATTGACCTAAAAATCAGCTGTATTGGGGAAAAAGTCAACCATGGCCAATTTACAGTCAAACTTCATAATATTTTATCCACAACAACATTATAGGCTCCTATGTACCATTTGATCAAGTTTGGACCACAACTCCTCAAGAAATTTGATCAAATTATCAAAAGGGCAAAATGGTCAAAATTAGGGTTTTGATTGAGGAAGGGCAATTTATGATTTTTAACCTAGCCAATGAACAATTGGGTTCAATCATGATTTCAAGGACTCAATGGCATCATATTGACCTGATCACATAGTTCAAAAGATCTCAAATGCATAGGATTGACAGATGAATTTTACAGTCAACTGATCAAAAGTCAACGGTACACTGAAAAGTCAAACTTTGATGTTTTGGTCAAAATCAAGTGCCAAGGGTCATAATTCATCAAGATATGTCAAAATGTGAAACTTGTTGACCAAGAAACCTAAAATTGCAAAGTTAGGGTTTTAATTTGAATTTTTTCATAACTTAGAATTTTTCTTAGTATGGAAAATTTCTTATTTTTTCCCAACTTTCCATAACTTTTTCACCATGATGCAATTGGATTCAAAGAAAACTTACAACATGAAAGTTGTATTCCTCCATGAAATCTACAACTTTGATTCACAAAGTTTTCCTAAATAATTCTTGGATCTCAAGTTATGATTTTGTGAATAGGGGTCCATAAACTTTTTAACTTAGTTAAAATTTGCCCTAATTTAGGCAGGTTTTTGACCTAACTTCATGGACATTTTTCACCTAGTTCTATGAGAAATCTCAAAATGAATTTATAAGATGGATTGTAGAGTGTGTTACAAGCTTTCTAAAATGTCCAAGAACTCTCCAAGATCATTTGTGGTTAGGGAGAATCGAAGAAGAGAAAATGGCAATTTGTCACTTTTGTTCAAGCCATTTTCACAACGGTTCAAGTTGCAAATCTGTCCTAGCATGCTTGTACCTTGCATTACAGGTCCTAATCCCTTCTACACTCCATAATTAAATGCAAACACATGGGATAATGGCTTTATTTTGGCTGTTTGAGCATTGTACAATGAATTAATCCAAAATGGCATAAAGTTCACAATACTACTTTGATAAAGCAAGCTTTTTAGAACTTTGCTATCCTTGAGCATTGAACCTGATTCTTTGTCACAAGCAAGGTCCACAATTATTAGGAAAAGCATACCAACTCCTTGCAGCCCTAGAACTAGCAAGTACAACACCTTGGGCATTGTCACTCCAACTTTTCTTCAAAAGCAAGAAATTGGCAAAAGTCAAGATAACTTGTCCATCTGATAAAGGAAAGGCTTGGCTTCATTTGAAAGAACTTCAGAAACTTGTTACAAGCCTAAGCACGAATTTATAACTTCCAAAACACCCTCAAACACAAAAAACCACATTTCTGCCCAAAATAGGGCAGCTTCTACAAATTTCTTGCCAACTCAATATTGGCTCATGCGTTTCTTGATTCAACACTTGAAACATCTTCCCTACATCACATCTAAAATATCCAGGCCCTTGTCTTGCAACTGTAACCCCTGTTTCAAGCTTCACCATTTTCATTTTGGAGGTTTGCAGGTTGACTTCTACAAGGAGTTTCAGCCATCTACAAGGCAAGCTGAGCATTGGGATAATTTGAGGGAACTTCAAGGAAGCTCACATGATCTTCAGGCCTCACTCAAAGTTCCCACATTGCCATATCCAAACTCAACTGAACAAGGTATTTTTCAAAGTTCTATCTTCTTATTTAGGCATCCTTAAGCTTTGATTTGTGAAGCAAAAATGTAGTCCTTAACTTGCTTAAGTTGTACATATGCATAGTTGTCATTTATATTAACTGAGCTGAGAGTATTTGATTGTTTAAGTCATGAAAAAATTAGGTCAGGAATTAGGGCCACTGAAATTCTCCCTGGTGTCTTAGAGTTAGGTTTCAAATCTTATATCATTGGAATCGTGATAAAAAATGCTACAAGTTTTATGTTGCAAGATTTTGTTTTTGTGCAAAGAATAGAGAGTTGTAGGTTGAACTCAGAAGCGCGCACGAAAGAGACGAAGGACAGGGACGATGGATGTTTGGGCCTGGCGCGCGGTAGGCCTCTTGTTTTTACTTCCCATACCCCCATGTTTCCTATCTACACCCCCCTTTGTATATTTTTTTATATTTTACATTTTTTTTCATTTCTTTTATGTTTATTGACTTTTATTTATTTTTCTGAACATTAAAAAATCCCAAAAATATTTTCTTAATTTTTTGCATTTTATTTTATTTTATTTATCATTTTTTAGAATAAAAAATAGTTTATTAGTAATAATATACTTTGTTTTTTAAATAAACTTGTAAATAATAATAAAATACTTAATATTTTATTTCATTATTTTATACACATTAAACATTTATTTTTCATACATATTTAATTTTTAATATTGGTACATAATATTAATATTATTTTTCTTAAACAAGAAATGAATAAAATAAATAATAGAAAACATATTTTCTTTTAAAACAAAATTAGGGTTTCCCCTTTCAAAAATAATAATATTATTTTTTCTTATTTTTAGGACTTAGATAATTTTATTTTCTCATACATAAAAAAATTACAAAACATTTTTTGCATATTTACATTTTTATTGCATATTTAAATAATTGTTTATTTATTTATTGTACAATAAATTCAATTAGATTGTAATAGTGAATTAGGGTTTTATTTTGTGCAAATATCCTCATTCAAAACTTGTATCCCCCCTCCCATAATATTGTTGTAATAGCTTAGATTTACTATACGCAATTTATCGCATTATATACATGTTTAGTAAACTAGGGTTTGTATGATAAGACAAAAATCAAACAAATAGCATGACCTAATACAAGACAAATGCATGTAAAATGACAACAAATTTCACACAAGCACCCCTAGGGTTTCACCCACTTGGTTGCCTTAAAAATGGCCATGGTATGCATGCTAGGTATCTTGGCAAAACAAAACAAAACAAAACAAAAGATCATAGTCCCTCGATGACGCTATCAAAAGGTTGCCTAAACAAAGATGATCTTGGTCCCTTAAAACTTGCTAAGATACTTGGCAATATTGCTATCAAGGTCATACGATGACCCACGGCCGTCCCGTTTAACATCCAAAGATAGGGTTGTCTACCAAAACAATGGTAGGTCAACAATATAAAAGGAATAAAAATGTACAAGAAAGACTTTTGAGTAGGTAGATAAGCTTCTAGTTACTTAATCAATTTGCAAACAATCCTTGCTATTTTCAAACAAACACACAAACAACTTTCAAAACATTGAAACATTTTTCAAAAGACAAACATCTTTGGATACATTCTTATGAACGAGAATCATTACAAAGATTGCCTAAACGATGGCCTCTTTTCAAAATACTTTCAAAACCATACAAAGCACCATTTCAAACATTTGAAAAAGTAAAGCAACTGATCTAAAACAAGTAACTAAGAGCCCATGGAAAACCATGGATTGAAAGGGTGCTAGCACCTTCCCTTTTCATAATCTACCCCCGAACTCAAAAACAATCTCAAAGGTCTTTCCTTTGCTTTTTTACCTTTCCTTTTTGGATAAAAGAAAAGTCGGTGGCAACTCTTGCTAACCGTAACATTTGCAAACACAAACGCAAAACCTTAAGTCAGTTCTCCCACCGTATCACAGTAGCACTATGAGAAGGAACCTAGATAGTAGAGTTACTTAGAAATGAAAGCCTGGATAGTATGGCTATGAGAAGGATCTTGGTTCGTAGGGTTACTTCGAATTGAAATCCTGGATAGTAGGGCTATGAGAAGGAACCTGGATAGTAGGGTTACTTCGAAATGAAAGCCTGGATAGTAGGGCTATAAGAAGGAACTTGGATAATAGGGTTACTTCGAAGTGAAAGCCTGGATAGTAGGGATATGAGAAGGAACCTGGGTCGTAGGGTTACTTCGAGATGAAAGCCTGGATAGTAGGGCTATGAGTAGGAACCTGGGTCGTAGGGTTACTTCGAGATGAAAGCCTGGATAGTAGGGCTATGAGAAGGAACCTAGATAGTAGGGTTACTTTAAAATGAAAGCCTGGATAGTAGGGCTATGAGAAGGAACCTGGATAGTAGGGTTACTTCGAAATGAAAGCCATGATAGTAGGGCTACGAGAAGGAACCTGGATAGTAGGGTTTCTTCAAAGCAATAGTGTAGGTTAGTTGACCCATTTGGTTCAGGGAGCTGAGTTTCCATTAGTCGTCTATAGACGTGACCTGTATAACTGCTGGATTTGTTGAAGCTAATCGTCTTTTCATGAAAAGATATCAGGGTTAATTATATGTGATGCATGCAATGCAGGGTGAGATGATGTTCTCAAAATAAATGAGATTATGCCGTATATGATATGTATGCGCATGTCATGATGCATTTTCATGAAATGCTATCGTGGTATGCCCCCGTCTGGGAAAATAAATCCCTGTCTGTTGTTGGAGATTTATGAATATTCTGTCAGGAAGAGATTCTGCTTGAGAATAAACTCTGTGGGGAACAAACTTAGGAAGTGCATTTTTGTAGCTGAAGTGATAAACTATGTCAGGGATTGAGCCTCTGTATCTAGAGAAATAAACTCTGCTTGGGGGATGAAATTTAATGACTCGCCCGCGATTATGAAATTTGGCTGGAGGATATAGCTGTCAGGTTTTAGAACGACCCTGGCTGAGGAGGTTACATCCTGTTTTGGGAAAGCTGACATCAATGCTTTTGAATACTTTTACTCTGTGGGGAGTGTATGTACCAAATGGTTATGTTCCAAAGCTGGCTCTATCCCGGCACCTGCTGGGCAGAGTAACCGTCGGGTTTGGCACTTCTTTTTTTTGCCCCTGTTTCTGGAATTACGAGTAATTGTCTTTTGTTTCTTATGAAAATATTTATGAGCAGCAATCATTTTCAAATGAATATATAAAAAATAAGTCATTGGACGTTCTTGCAAAATAAAACAGAAAAAGAAAAAGAAACTCAAAGTTTCTTGTGAAAATAATTTTGTATTGATTTTTGAAGTTGGCCTGTAATAGGCGTTTTGTACAAAGAGGCTGACGCTCTAGTAAGAGAACGCCGCCGAAAAATAGAAGCTATAGAAATTTATGTAAAAGAAAAAAAAACAGCTATGTGAAACAACCCCATTAGGTTCCAACTCTGCTATTGCCTTTATATCTTCAAGCATCTCATCACTTTGCTTCTTGGCCGAAAGTTGATCAGATTGATTAGTGTCGTCCGAGCTTGATAGTCGATATCGAAGTCTGATCGCAAGATGATCCAATGAGACATAGTGGTACGCTTTATATCCCTAACTTTTTCCTGGACCGCCCTTTTGGGTTTTCAGTCCACCGGGATACCCTTTTTTGCCCAAGCCGCCCTTTCGGGTTTTCGACTTGCCGGGTGTACAAATTTTTCATTTTCATTCCTTACTTTTTCCCGAACCATTTTGGTTCGCCGGGAAGCCCTTATTTTTTCCTAGTCCAATCAACCTAATGGGTCTTTTAATTATGCGTAGTATCTTTTCACTACGTCTGCATTGATAGGGTGAGGAAGATCGTCACCATCCATGGTGGTTAGAATCATAGCTCCACCTGAGAAAATATTCTTAACCACAAATGGTCCTTCGTACGTAGGGGTCCATTTGCCCCTGGGATCACCTTGCGGCAGTATGATGTGTTTGATCACTAGATCCCTGACTTGATATTCTTGACGCATGACTTTCTTGTTAAAAGCCTTGATCAGTTGCTTTTGATACGTATGACCATGGCGAATAGCAGTAAGTCTCTTTTCCTTGATTAGATTTAACTGATCAAGTCGGATTCGGATCCAGTCGTCTTCGTTCAAACCCGCATCCTTCATAATCCTGAGACAAGGTATCTGGACTTCGATGGGTAGGACTGCCTCCATGCCATATACCACAGAGTAGAGTGTTTCCCCTGTCGACGTCCGTGCTGAGGTACGGTACCCATGAAGAGCAAATGGTAACATCTCATGCCAGTCTTTGTATGTCACTGTCATCTTCTGTACAATCTTCTTGATGTTCTTGTTAGCTGCTTCAACAACTCCATTCATCTTTGGCCGGTAGGGAGAAGAATTATGATGATGTATCTTGAACTGTTTACAGAGCTCGGTGATCATTGTGTTGTTGAGATTCGTACCGTTGTCACTAATAATTCTCTCTGGCACACCATATCGACAGATCAGATTATGTCAGATAAATCGCGCCACGATGTTCTTGGTTACCATAGCAAAAGAGGCTGCCTCAACTCACTTCGTGAAGTAATCAATGGCTACTAGGATGAAGCGATGTCCATTAGAAGTGGTGGGCCTGATTTCCCAAATCATGTCGATGCCCCACATTATAAAGGGCCACGGGGCCGTCAAGACGTTTAAGGGGACCAGAGGCTCATGCACCTTATCAACATAGATTTGGCACTTATGACAAGTTCGAGAGTGGGTTCCGAAGGTGCCTTCATGTAGATCTGTCATGATCCTCTCTGCTTCACTCTTATTTACACACCGTAGTAGTGTGGAGTCATGGTTGCGTTTATAAAGGATTCCATTACTGAGGAAGAACTTTGCAGCGAACCTTCTCAGAAACTTCTTATCGTTGGCAGATGCCCCTTCGGGATACTCTTGAGTCTCGAGATACCTCTTGACTTCGTGAAACCAGGGTTTGTCTGCCACTTCTTCGGTATTGATTTCAAAGCAGTGTGCTGGTTCATCCAACCTCTCAATGATGATTTGGGGAGCTTCATTATCCCACCTAACTTTGAACATAGAAGACATGGTAGCTAGTGCGTCCGCTAACTGGTTCTCCTCTCGCGGGAAATGTTCAAAAATTACCTCCACAAAGTGTGGGAGAAATGTCAGCACATACTCTTTGTATGGGATGAGATTCAGATGCTTTGTATCCCATTCGCCTTTGATCTGACTTATTACCAAGGCTCAATCTCCGAAAACGTCCAATAATTTGATCCTTAGGTCAATAGCAGCTCTAAGACCCATGATACATGCTCCATACTCCGCCATGTTGTTGGTACAGTTGAAACGTAATCGGGAAGTGAATGAAGTATGACAACCTTCAAGAGATATGATTACAACGCTGATGCCATTACCCAGTGCGTTTGAAGCTCCGTCAAAAACCATAGTCCATCGGGAACCCTCCTCGGGTCCTTCATTCGGTCCAGGTTCTTAATAGTCACTCACCAGCATAATATTCTCATTCGGGAACTCAAAATTCATGGAATGCTAGTCATCCACGGCCTGATGAGCCAAATGATCAGCCAATACACTCCCCTTTATTGTATTATGGGTTTATATTGTATGTCGTACTCAGTTAAGATCATCTGCCGTCTTGCTATTCTTCCGGAGAGTGCAGGCTTCTTAAAAATATACTTGATCAGATCCATATTCGATATCAACAAGGTAGTGTGAGTCAACATATACTGTCTTAGTCGGCGAAAAGCCCATGCCAAAGCACAGAAAGTTTTCTCGAGCAGTGAGTATCGTGTCTACCAGTCAATAAACTTTTTGCTAAGGTAGTATATTGCATGCTCTTTTCGACCAGACTCGTCATGCTGCCCCAGCACACACCCGATTGAATTATCCAACACTGTCAAGTACAATATCAAAGGTCTTCCTTTAACTGGAGGCATCAAAATTGGTGGTTCTTGAAGGTATTCTTTGATTCTTTCGAAAGTAGTATGGCATTCATCATTCCAATTTACCACTTGATCTTTCTTCAGAAGCTTGAAGATTGGCTCACAAGTAGCTGTCAGATGTGAAATGAACCTGGCGATATAATTCAGGCATCCCAAGAAACCTCTAACTTCCTTCTCTGTATGGGGAACTGGAATTTCTTGTATAGCCTTTACCTTCGCAGGATCTACTTGGATGCCTTTGTCGCTGACAATGAAACCCAGAAGTTTACCAGACCTTACCCTGAAGGTGCACTTGTTCGGATTCAACCTCAGTTTGTATACTTTTAACCTGTCGAACAACTTTTATAGATGATCAAGGTGCTCTTCCTCAATCTGAGACCTGGCTATCATGTCATCAACATAAACTTCGATCTCATGGTGAATAATATCATGGAACAAAGCGACCATGTCGTGCTGATAAGTTGCCCCAACATTCTTAAACCCAAAAGGCATCACCTTGTAGCAAAAGGTGCCCCACTTCATGACAAAGGTTATCTTCTCCATGTCTTCAGGAGCCATCTTGATCTCGTTGTAGCCATAGAAACCATCCATGAAGGAGAAGATTTTGTGTTGCACGGTGTTGTCAACCAGAATGTCAATGTGAGGAAGTGGGAAGTCATCCTTGGGGCTTGCCCTGTTTAGATCTCTATAATCCTTACACATCCGCACCTTACCGTCCTTCTTAGGTACTGGGACGACGTTAGCAACCCACTATGGGTAAGAAGTGACAGCTAAGAATCTTGCGTCGAACTGTTTCGTGACCTCTGCCTTGATCTTCTCTGACATTTCAGGGTGCATACGAAGGACCTTCTGCTTTACCGGAGGGCAATCTTCTTTAGTCGGCAGGCGATGAACCACAATATCAGTGTCTAAACCTGGCATGTCTTCATATGACCAGGCAAAGATCTCAACGTAGTCGTGCAACATCTGTATCAACCTCTGTTTGACGCTAAGCTCCAGATTTACACCTATTTTAACCTTTTTTCTGTCTTCCTCAGTACCCAAGTTCACTGTCTCAACCAACTCCTCATGAGGATGTATGGCCCTTTCTTCATGCTGTAATAGTCTAGCAAGTTCTCCAGGAAACTCACAATCATCCTCACCTTCGTCTTCGGCTTGGTTGATCGGATTTTTGAAGTCATAACTGGAAATAACAGAGCTGTTATCAATGGGATCCAGAGTGGATATAAATTTGTAGTATGATACGTGAGTGTGTGTAAGAGAATAGCTGTTTTGATAAAGTGAAAACAAAAAAAGAAAAAACAGAGAGCGCAAAATTTGTATGCAAGAAACGTCCAATACTTTATTAATGATATATGAAATGACAAATAATAGCCCTCACAAGCAAAGCCAATGTGCCTCGGGCAAGGCACAAGGCCGTAAAGTTTTAAATTATTTATTACAAATCTAAAAAGAAGTAAGACAATTACTGCGGAATAAAAGAAACTGGTATAAAGTCCATAGCCTTCCAGTTACTCGGTCCATCGTTGGTAGTTGGGTAGATCCAGCTGTCAAATGTCTGAGTCTTCCTCGTTGTCTTCAATGGCGTTAACCCCACGATTGCTGATGCGTAGGGGAGGTCCTCCAGCATGAGCGTGTCGAACAGCCCTTTGAGCCCCTTTAGTAAAGCCCAAACCAAATTTTTTAGTTTTGTGAGTGAAATCAGGGAGTTGACCCCAATTGGTACACCCACCTTCTTCAACTACGGCCCTGGCGTCCTTGAGAGAAGCCATCTTCAGAGGAGGTTTGTTAGTAGTAGTTTCAGTCGATGCCAAGATCTGAGGGACCTCTTCGAAGTTCTGACAAGGAGTTTCTATGAAGTCCCCATCCATCTCTATGTACCATAAGGAATTGAGGTGGCTCACCATATACTCCTCTTCACCCCACACAGTGACAATCTTCCCTTTTACCAGATACTTCAGCATTTGGTGTAGTGTAGAAGTAACTGCCCCAGCCTCGTGGATCCAAGGACGACCCAACAAACAAGAATACGACGGCCTGATGTCCATCACATAGAAGGTGGACCCAAAGGTTTGAGAACCCACTTTGACAGGGATGTCCACCTCCCCGTGCACCATTCTTTTCGACCCATCAAAAGCCCTTACCATAATGTTACCAGGCTTTAAAGTCAAACCCTTGCAATCCAACCGGTCCAACACCTTCTTGGGAAGAACATTAAGCGAAGACCCAGTATCTACCAACACATGAGCCATAGTGGTGCCCCTGCATTCAATCGAGATATGCAGAGCATCATTATGATTCCTTCCCTTTGGTGTCAAGTTTGCATCTGAAAAACCCAGCCCATTATCAGTAGTCAGGATGGCCAACAATCTTTAAATTGATCAGCTGAAGTCTCTTGCGGCACATGCGCAGTTTTGAGGAATGAAATCAAAGCCTTCACATGGGCCTTAGAGCATAACAGCAGGGATAACATGGATATCTTTGAGGGGATCTGCCCCAGCTGCTCGAACACATTGTAGTCGCTCTTTTTAATTATTTTCAGTATTTCCTCTATCTCTTGCGTAGAGGCTTCCATAACAATTTTTCTAGGCGCCTTCGTCTAGGCAGGCTCACCTATAAATTCTTTGCCGCGGGTATCAGACGGTTCACTGACAGGGGTAATAATTGGAGTAAGAACAAGATCCGTAGTTAATGTACCAACAGGAACAACAGATGGAATGACAATAGGCCTGTTGACAGTCTTAGGGGAAATCTCGGGAGAGAAAACCCTTCCACTTCGGGTGACCTTGCTGGTCCAGACAATGTTACCAATATCAGGATCAACCTCTTCATTTTTCAAATCTTGTTTGATTCCATGATAGTACACATTGGCACCATAATGTCAGGGGAAAACTTTGTCCGAGTCATACGGGACAGGACTAGGAACAGTGATTATTAGCGGAGCAATTCTTGGAGTAGATGTAATCCTAACAGGTCTTCTCGAGGAGACCTTAGAAGGATTGGAGGAAATGGTCATAATGGCAATGTCTTCAGTTGGAACAACGGGGACCAAAGTTTTCTCGAACTAAATTTCGTTGTTGTCTATCAGGCGTTAAACACTTGACTTCAGCAAATGGAAACCATAAGGTAGAAGTGAACACATGTGGCAATCTTCACCACAACCCAGAAATAAAACGGCCAACAACAAATTCTTCTTCACAGTCATGAGAGGAGTAGAAACTTCATCACCAAGGTCACAAACAAGTTGGTATCCACAACATTAATTCCACGACCGTGCTTAGGCATGGGAGCAGTTATGACATTGGGCATTTATGGAGCATCGAACTCAATTTCCTTGGCTTCAATCAGATCTTGTACCTTATTTCTTAGAGCCCAACAATCATTGGTATCGTGGCCAGGACTCTCAAAATGATAGGCACACCGAGCATTTGGATTATATCGGGGATATGTGGTATTCAGATTCTTGGGAGCCTCTTTCAAGGTTGCCAAGTTGGATCTCAGCAGATGAGGTAGAACTTCAGCCAACGTCATATTGATTCGGGAAAATTTTCGTTTTGGCCTTTCCACCCTTGGTTGATTGTTGAGTTGTGGAGCGACCGCAAGCCTAAGTATCATTATAGCACTTACTGTCTGACGATGTTCAACTCTGTTTTGGCCCCTCGGGCTATAGATGGCACTGGCTTCCTTCTTACCAGCAAAAGGATTTTTTACCAAACTCGAAGAGGCATCCTTATGTATCTTGCCGCTCTGAATCCCAACTTCTACTCTCTCTCCAGTCAGAATCAGCTCGGTGAAACCAACTGACGAGATGCCGATCAAATGATTGAAGAATGGACCAGATAGCGTCCCTAGAAACATATCAACCAACTCCCTATCAAACAATGGGGGTTGGACTCTTCCAGCCAAGTCTCTCCACTTCTGTGCATAATCCTTAAAGCCTTCACTTGCACCCATGGACATACTCTGGAGTTGAGTACGAGTAGGAGCAAGGTCAGCGTTGTACTGATACTTCTTATAGAAAGCAGCGACCATATCTTCCCAATTTCGGACATTATCTCTCTCCTGTTGGTAGAACCATTCAAGCTGAGTCCCTGACAGACTATCTTGAAAGAAATGAACCCACAAATTTCTATCAGCAGTGTGGGGCTAGATCTTTTTGACATAAGAGCGGACATGGAGTTTTGGGCAGGACACTCCATCATACTTTGCAAAAATTGGAGCTTTGAACTTCTGCGGGATGACCACTCCCGACACCAATCCCAATTCTTTGAAATCCAGCCCAAGTATCGTCTAGACTTCCATAGTACTCAAGATATCTTCCAACTGCTTGTATATATCCTCAGTGGGAGGATATTTCTCATCATTATAGTCAGTATCATTGTCAGAAACTTCAGGACTGTGATCCTTCTCCCTTGTCTCTTCTTCTTGATTCTCCCCTTCTTTGGATGAGGAGGTCAAATCGACTTGTTGCTTAAATGGCCCTCTAAACCTTCTGTCCATATTCAGAATACCGGCAACCTTCTTCTTTTTCTTTTTCTCTTTTAGGATGAGGGCGTTCAGATCCTCCTGCCCTTTCGCCAGATTTACGAACATTTTTTGGAACTGGGCGCTTTGTGCCTGAAGGTCCTTAATGCTTTGTTCGGAAGACATTTCTGCTGAAATAAACAACGAAGAAGATGAGAAACCTGTAATGGTACCTGTACATGCAATGTTATGAATGGGATGCACATGCAATGATTTCAAAGACTTTGGGAAATTTAAATTTGAAAACCAAAATGAAATAAAGATTTTATTAGTTGAATTCAAAGTTCAAATTCCTTTTAGGAGTTACAATTAAAAACAAATCAAAAACTAGAAAAAATAAAAATTCCCAAGGATGCTTCCTCTTTGTGTCGAGATAGACATCGAGTCCTCTTTCCTCATGGAGCTTCTTTGTGAGCTCTAAAACCTTCCTGTCCTGGGCATAGAACTGATCCCTGTAAGTATCCCGCTCTTTCTTCAACTGAATCCAAGACCTCTGTAATTCTCCAAGATCATTGGGCATATCAGGATAGAGATCCGTGTAAGGAATACCCCCTTCAGTAATTGGTTCCACAATCACTGGTAAAACGGCCATATAAGGCATCATAAGTTTCTTGGCGCGAGCTCGTACCCATTGGAGGTAAGGTTCCATAGGAATGGAAGCCTTTGGCCCTAAAGCCTTGGAGCCATATCTGTTTACCATGTCCCAAGCTCGTATAAACCTCCGGCATACTCTTGAACATCATCCTCATAGTTGAATACAATCCCCTCGATAAGTAATTCATGGGGACCATCTCTTCGAGTGTAACCAAATTGTCACAGAGCTAAACAAGGATTGTAGGTTATACCCCCTCTGATGCCAAGTAACAGGACATTAGGGTACTCCCTGTAGCAGTCAATAATTTCAGTGTTTTCTATAGCTCGGGAACATCATAGAATATCCATGTGAGAGAGTGACATTATCCTTTGTGACCAACCCACACCTTCTTCATTCTTCAGTACAGACTTAGGGAGGTGAGAAATAAACCACCTCGACTGCAATGGCATGCAGCACATAAAAACTCCTCTTCTCTTCATGGTACGAGTATGGAGAGTGTACAAAACATCTCCGAGCAAGGTAGGCACAGGGTTGCGAGAGAGGAAGATCTTGATAGCATTCACATCTATGAATGAGTCTGGATTAGGGAATAGTACTAACCCATAGATTAGAAGAGCCAAGACCTCCTTAAAAGCCTGAAAATCCATATCATCCCAAAACAGATGGGCCTTGTCTATCAGGAACTTGGCTAGAAAACCCTTAACTCCGCTTCTTGTTTCCCAATTGGATACCACGCCGGCCCATTTTAGATGGAAAGCTGAGGAAATGACTTCTGGCTTAGGAACTTCTTCCAGACCTGTGAAGGGCAACTATTCAAGAATGGGTATATCTAACAGCTGAGAGAATTCTTCCATGGTAGGAACCAATTGATAGTCTGGAAAGGTGAAGCAGTGGTGCTTGGGATCAAAGAACTGAAAGAGTACACTCATCATCTTTTCATTAAAGTTTGAAGTAACCATGTTGAGAAGTCGACTATGTCTCTTAGTAAACGCAGAAGTTTCGGAAACCTTTGATACTAGCTCTTTGAGTTGGGAAGGTATCTTCACAAAGCTGATTCAGATAGTGTTTCTATGAACGAAAGCCATGATCTGCAAAACAGAACAAAGATAAATTCCCTTTTGTCCTTGAAATGGTTAGTGCAATAAGAATGGATGCTATGTTATGATGCATGATGTCATGATAAACCACAGGTATAGCAAACACAGACAAATCACACCAAGTTCTTAGGTTTAAGGCTTGCATGAGGTTAAAGGTCATACCCTCTTGAAGTTTAGTTGGTTTCAACCTGTCTTAGAAGAGTAACCGGGTTCTAAAGATTCTCAATATCATTGATCATCCTTTATCGGGCATTATTTCAGCTCAAGCAATATTTTCTTGCGGCCGAAATATCCCGAAAGTCTGATCTCAATGAGTGTAGCATCGAGTATCAACCAATCCTCAGCTCTATACCGAGGCCGTCTATATCACTACTTTCTAATGGCCAAGTTTGTTCAACTAAGGTTCTAAGGTCCATTAGTGCTCCACGACACCACACGGAAACCCCGTATTCTCCTCGTTTCCCCATGAAGGATACCGGTACCAACCAAAGTGCCACACCAACACAGCCATCGCTTAAACCATATCGGTCTACACCGTACAATCTCCATGATCTATTGTTGTTTACCTAAAAAGTTCCCCCCGATCCGGGTGTAGGATCTATAGTAACCCAAGCAAAACCCTTTAAGAATAAAGCAAACAAACAAGAAAGAAATTTTGAAATGACCTAGATCCTAAGGTAAACCCCACTTTATTTTAATTCCCCAACAGATTCGCCAGTTCTGTGATATGGTTGCAGAACCGATTGTTAATATTGGTTTGCGTTTTTTGTTTGCAAATGTCGCGGTAAGCAAGAGTCGCCACTGACTTTTATTTTATCCAATCAGGAAAAGGAAAAAGAACAGAAAAAACCTTTTTCGAGATGTTTCTGAGTATGGGGGTTAGATTATAGAAAGGGAAGGTGTTAGCACCCTTTCTATCCATGGTTTTCCATGGGCTCTTAGGTACTTGATCATTTTAAAATTGTTTGTGTGTGTGCTTGTTTTGAAAACTTTTGTTTACATTGTGATAACTCTTGTATCGGTCCTCAAGAGTGTGACGAAGTTGTTTTGAAAAAGTGTTTGTGTGAAAAGTTTATTTGAGCAAGTATCTAGGAACTAATCTACCTACTCGAAAAAGTCTATTCGTTTTCCTTTAGACAATGCTATCCTATTATTAAGGAATAGGTAGCACCGTCGTTGGAGTTTTAACGGACATTTGAAGGGACAAATACGGTCACAAAAGCAATGTTAGGAGGTGTTAGTAATCATCCTAAAGCCTTAATGGTCTTTTTCCGAGGCAACATCCGAATGGGTCATTTTTATATCTTTCAGGGCTAGAGGATGACCGCTAACAAACCCTATACTTCATGACCATTTAACCTAATGTGCGATCGACCTAATGTGTCTAGCGGTATCTTAACTGCAAGTGCACAACCTATCACGGTAGTAATAAAAAGATGTCAAACCCACAGGGACTTTATAATCACTCTAGTGCTATAAAGGTTTGCTAGTTTAGCTAAGGCGGATGTTGTCACGTTTGTTTTTGTGAAGTTAAAGTAGAGGAAAACTAAATCAAACTAAGGAAATAATAATAATAATAAAGTTGTCGGTATGTAATATAGTGAACCTAAGCGGATTTAATCGAACCTAAGCATATAAAGATGTTTAACTTAAATGGTTCTGTAGAAATTATCAGTTTAAAAACCCTCAACTCACACTCTCGTGGTCTTATCTCGGATTATACCCCCAAAGCCCTATGCCTGCTCTCGCTAGCCCATAAGTTTTTAGAAAATACTCTTTGAAAACTTAATAAAGTCTAATTCGTTTTAAAGCGCTGTCGCTGTATTTAAATCAAATGCCTAACTTTAGCTATCTCGTTAAAACCTTACACTCTCGTGGTCTTGATCCTAACCTATTCTACTTTTCTTACTCTCATAACAAAAAGATTGATTTTAATTATAAAAAGTCACAACCAGAAATTAAGTTAATTTGGATTTTAGCTTAGGAACAATTTAATCCATTCAGTTACTATTATCACATCCCGAATCTAGAAATTTAGCTAGCCATGGTACTTGAAACAGACAGACAGGAAATATAATTGGAAAGCAGTGAAACATTCATGATAAATAAATAAAAGTAATTGAACATAAACAAATTGTACTTAAAATTAAATTAAATGCGATTAAAACCTGAATAATAATACTATTCCTCAAGGTCCCTCTTCCACAAGTCGACAAGATTGGAACCTTCAGAATCGAAACTCGAAACAAAGTCTGATGCTAAAAACAAATTCTAATTAAGATAACAATTTCCTAATGTTGGAAATGGCTATTAAATGGTAAAAGGGAAATGAAAACAAGAACAGCAGGAAAAATGCAAACTGGGAAATGGTTCGTAAATTCGGCAGAGCTTCCGCAAGAAATTTGTGAAAATAAAACTCTGTCCGTTCTTCATCGAAATCTCTCGTATTTATAGAGGAGAAATTGACAGTTAAAAAAACAAGAACGTGGGCTTTGCACTTCAGTTGTGGAGAAAAACCAGGAAGACTGGGCATTGGTGAGGTTGAGAGATTGTAGGAGTATCTGAAGACTCCTTTCTTTTATTTGTCCACGTCTCCATGTCTTCACCCCACGTTCTTCATAAAGTTGGATTAAGCGTGTAACGGTCGCCACAAGTGTGTTACGGGCATTCTTCATGTAATAAGCGTGTTACAGTCGTAAGTGATGTGTGCCGACCGTCACAGCATCAAAAACTATGGAACTTTGCAGAATTATTCCTTTTCTTCTGGGTTTCATGTTAAATTTCTTCATATGATCTTTTTCCACTAAATTGACTTGAGACATGTTGTAGCTGTGAAAAGACATAAAAACTCAGAACAATCGGGAGTTAAATGGATTAATGCAGTATGAAAGTGGACTAAATACGTAGCAAAATATTTGCAATTCCAAACTGGACAACACTTATTTCATAGGTGTACTACGACCGTTACAGCTACAATATTTGCAATTCCAAACCGGACAACACTTATTTCATAAATGAAGCAGATTAATTCCAACACACCTTATATTCCAACACAGTAATTCAGCAATATATATTAAACACAATATCAGTCAATTTGAGTACACATCCCAATTATCATACAACCAAATCAACCATAACAAAATTTGCAAAATGCCAGTATCAGTATAATAGGTTATTGATAATAAATATGCAGTGAATTGAATTTTGCTGTAGCATGCACTAAATTTAATGAAACTTGTAAATAAAAACAAACTGAAATTTGCATTGAAATGAATATTTGTTCTTTAACAGAAATTTAAAAGTTGCAGAAAGTAAACTTGTGCAGAATTAAAATGAAATCTTAAATATGCAGAAAGGGAAACTACCTAGAAACAAAAAACAGAAAGAAAATTAAAACAAATGCTGATAACTACTACTTCATCCAAGTCTCGTTTTTAAATCTTCTAAAGCTGAATTCATGTGATTAAATTGCTCCACAGTTATGTCAGTCAAGCCTATTATGTCCAGACGCATGCTCTTCAATTCGTCCTTGATTCCATTAATGTCGGTTTGATAAACATCCAGTGTGGTTAAGATTTTGTTCAAATTCTCAATGTATTCTCCTTTGGTTATTTCAGGGGCTTCAGTATCCTCTGCAATGTTGTTAATGTCATAGTAACCAGGAGGGGTCTCAGGATCACTCTCATCAGACATCTTATCATCAGTAACTTGGTAAGATTGTGGTGTTTCAGGTGTTGAAGGATGGTCAGGAGGGTTTAGCTCATAAAGCAAGTTATCGCGATTGTGGACACTCACTTTAGCATGGTTTGGAAGGGTAAATAAAGTGACAACTCCATTCCTTATCAGGTATTCAAAAGGTGCAGGACCTATATTTCCTATTATGCGTAGGTCGAAACAGAAATAAATATTCATAGGGAAAATCGAACCGAAGTGTGTACACTTATGCAGTTGGTATCTAAGTCTGAGGGCATTGGCAATCATGGTGACTAGGCCTCCTACGATGATCGGTTCATTAGGGTCCTGAACAATGCGAGAAAAGGTTTGCATCATAAATGCACAGCATTAACAGGTCGGCCTTGGGTCATACAGTGCAGTAAAAACATCTCATCCTTAGACACTGCAGTATGGTTCTGTTCCTTTCTGAATACAGTATGGGCTAGAATCTTATGAAAATAGCGGATAGCGGGGTTGTGTATTTCATTGTTGTCCATGCTATCCGACTCAGGGTGATAGTTTCCGGTTAACGTTCCCCAAAAGTAATCTAGCTCGAAATCCATTAATTCCACATGGGTGGTAGTAAAAGCAAAAGGTCCGCTAGGGAATCCTAGTAGGTCAGCTAATTCCTTATGGTTATAAACGAATTCAATACCGAATAGTCTGAAAGCTATAAATCCTTTTTTGGCTCCGAAATCATGCTCAGATATATGAACTAGGGAGCTCAAAAATTCAAAGGTAAGCTCCTGGTATGTGACAAACTTAGACTTAATGTGGGCTTTTTCCCATCCCAGTTGGTTAAACAGATAAAGGACACTATCCTTAATACCTAAGGTGTCCATGGTTGGTTCATCATAATACAGAGTCATACCGATGTTCCTTTGTGACAATTCCTCAAATCTCCTCATTTGGTTCCTTCCTCTAAAAGTGGTTTGCATAAAGTTCTGTGGTTGTGGTTCCATAGTAAATGTTAAATGGGGAAACAAATCAGGGGAGAAGGTAAGATAGAAAAAGACTTTTCAGAAATCCTATAGCAAGTAAAGTTGTTTTAAAACCAGCAACAGTTTTATAAAGATTTTTAGAAAAATGGAAAAGAAAATAATGAAAATAAGGCTTTAAAAGAAATAAATGCAGAAACGGAAAAGAAAATCAAAAGTAATAAATAGAAACAAATAGAAACAATAACAAAAACAAATAGGTGGGTTGCCTCCCACTAAGCGCTATTTTTAACGTCATAAGCCTGACATAGTGCTTAGCAGTAGATCATTCAGGGGAAATAGTGGGTAATTCTAAAAGTTTTAGAATATTCACATAGTCTTTATTCTCAATGTGATGATATTGTTTTAATCGCTGTCTGTTCACTGTGAACGGGTCACTATTCCTATCCTTAATTTTTATTGCTCCGCTAGGGAATACTTTTGTAACTTATAAAGGACCAGACCATCTGGATTTCAGTTTTCCAGGAAAGAGCCTAAGTCTAGAGTTGAATAGTAGCACAACGTCTCCCAAACTGAATTATTTCCGGGATAAGCGCTTATCGTGCCATCTTTTGGTTCTTTCCTTGTATATCTTAGCATTCTCATAAGTGTCTAATCTCAATTCTTCCAGTTCATTTGGGACGAGGATTTGCTTCTCTCCAGCAGCAGTGTAGTTTATATTGAGCGTTTTGATTGCCCAATATGCCTTGTGCTCTAATTCTACCGGGAGATGACAGGACTTTCTGTACACAAGCTTGAAGGGTGTAGTTCCTATAGGAGTCTTGTAGGCTATCCTATAAGCCCATAAAGCCTCGTTAAGCTTAGATGACCAATCTTTCCTAGATATGGCGACAATTTTCTCTAGGATTTGTTTAATTTCTCTATTTGAGACTTTGACCTGTCCACTGGTTTGTGGATGATATGGTGTTGCGATGCGGTGTTTGACTCTATACTTAAATAATAATTTGTCGAATATCTTCGAAATGAAATGAGAGCCACCGTCACTAATGACAAGTCTAGGCACACCAAATCTTGGAAAGATTGTGTTTTTAAAGAGCTTAATTACTACTCGTGTGTCATTTGTAGGAGAGGCTATAGCCTCAATCCATTTTGAAACATAATCGACAACTACGAGTATATTCTTGTTTCCGAAAGAAGGTGGGAAAGGTCCCATGAAATCGATTCCCCAAACATCAAAGACTTCTACTTCTAGTATTCCTCTTTGAGGCATTTCATCGCGTCTTGAAATATTACTGGTGCGTTGACACCGATCACAGTTTTTAACAGCGATGTGGACATCCTTCCATTGATTAGGCCAGAATAGGCCGGCTTGTAGGATCTTTGCACAGGTTTTAGAAGTGCTTGCATGTCTGCCATAGGGAGATGAATGACAGTGAGAAATAACATCTTCTATTTCTTCTTCAGGTATGCATCGGCAGAAAATTCCGCCTGGTCCACTTTTAAATAATAAAGGTTCATCCCAATAATAATACTTGAGATCATGGAAGAATTTCTTTTTCTGTTGATAAGTTAAGTCCGGTGGGAGCTCGCCTGCAGCTAAGTAGTTGACTATGTCAGCATACCATGGCAGTCCCATGGTTGTATGGATCGCTTCCACGGCTTCCTTGGCTTTTGGTTTGTTTAGATCCAGTTGAGCTAGATCGCTTCTTATTTGCGCTATCAGCTATTCATACGGAAAATCATCGTTAATCGGTACTTGTTCGGGTTTTATACCTTCTAATCTTGACAAGTGGTCTGCTACGACGTTTTCGGTTCCTTTCTTATCCTTAATCTCTAGATCAAACTCTTGAAAAAGTAGGATCCATATGAGGAGTCTTGGTTTTGCATCCTTCTTGGTTAGTAGATATCTGATAGCAGTGTGGTCTGTGTAAATGATTATCTTCGCTCCTACTAGGTAAGAACGGAATTTGTCAAGCGCAAAGACAACTGCTAACAACTCTTTCTCAGTTGTGGCGTAGTTCATTTGAGCTGAGTCCAGCGTTCTACTAGCATAGTAGATTACGTGAAGTTTCTTGTCCTTCCTTTGTCCAAGAACTGCGCCTACGGTGTAGTCACTCGCATCGAACATGATTTCAAAAGGTAATCTCCAATCAGGTGGTTGCATGATTGGTGCGGTGATAAGGGCTGATTTTAGAGTTTCAAATGCTTTAAGACAATCTTCATCGAATATGAACTCAGCGTCTTTCATTAATAGACCGGTAAGTGGTTTAGTGATCTTCGAGAAATCTTTGATAAATCGTTGGTAGAAACCGGCGTGTCCTAAAAAACATCGTATTTCTCGAACGGTCTTAGGTGGTTGAAGTTCTTTTATGACTTCTATCTTAGCTTTATCAACTTCAATTCCCTTATTAGATATAACATGTCCTAGTACGTTCCTTCTCTGACCATGAAATGGCATTTTTGCCAATTAAGCACGAGGTTTACTTTTACACATCTTTCTAAAACCTTTTCTAGGTTTGATATGCATCCTTCAAAACTTTGCCCTCACACAGAGAAGTCGTCCATGAACACTTCCATGATGTTATCGATGAAATCTACAAAGATTGACATCATACATCATTGAAAGGTTGTTGGGGCATTGCACAATCCGAAGGGCATTTGTATGTAAGCGAACGTTCCATAGGGACACGCGAATGTAGTCTTCTCTTGATCATCAGGGTGAATAGGAATTTGGAAAAATCCGGAATAACCATCTAGATAGCAGAAGTAGGAATGTTTGGCTAATCTCTCTAACATTTGATCTATGAAGGGTAGAGGAAAATGGTCTTTTCGAGTAGCTTTGTTTAGTTTTCTATAATCAATGCACACTTTATGCCCATTAACCACTCTTTGTGTTATCAGTTCGCCTTTTGCATTCTTCACAACAGTGATACCTCCATTCTTCGGTACGATGTGTACTGGGCTAACCCATTTACTATCGGAGATTGGATATATGATTCCTGCTTCCAATAGCTTCTTAATTTCATCTCTGACTACAGTGCTAAGGATTGGGTTAATCCTTCTTTGAGGTTCTCTAGAGGCTTTGCAATCTTCTTCTAGCATAATACGATGCATACAAATTGAAGGACATATTCCTTTCAAATCGGATATGTTATAACCTAATGCAGTCGGGTACTTCCTTAGGACGTCTAAAAGTTTCTTAGTTTCAAGCATTCCTAAACTGGAATTGACTCTTACTGGTTGCGTACATTCAGTATCTAGGAATTCGTATCATAGGTTCCTGGGTAAGGTTTTTAATTCTAAACCCAGTTTCTTTGGACATGGCATATGATCAGGTATAAGTGCTAGACTTTCTCTTAGACTATCATCTTGATATGGTTCACGCCAATTGTCGTCTTTGAATATCAGAGGGGTTTGGATTTTCATTATTTCAGAGTATGTGGTATGTTCTGCTTCCATCTCTCTTACGCACTCGCCTATAACGTTGATTAGATAACATGTGTCATTCATGGCTGGTGCTTGTAAGAATTGAGTGAGGATGAATTCCACTTTTTCCTCTCCAACTTCGAATGTTAGTCTGCCCTTCTTTACGTCAATTATAGCTCCAGCTGTGGCTAGGAAGGGTCTTCCTAATATGATAGGAGTAACTGAGTCCTCGGTAATGTCCATGATTATGCAATCGGTCGGGATATAGAATTGACCTATTCTAACTGGAACGTTTTCCAGTATACATAGAGGGTATTTAACTGATCGGTCAGCTAATTGAACAGACATTTTTGTGGGTCTAAGTTCTCCCATCTCCAGCTTTTTGCAAATAGATAGGGGCATGACACTTATACTTGCTCCCAAGTCGCATAGAGCTTTGTCTATGACAAAATTTCCAATGTTACAAGGTATAGAGAAACTACCTGGATCTTTTAACTTAGGGGGCATATCATTTTGAATAATAGCGCTACACTCAGCAATAAGTGTAATTGTTCCGTTGTCTTCTATATTTTTCTTGTTAGATAGGATTTCCTTGAGAAATTTAGCATACGAGGGCATCTGAGTGATAGCTTCTGTAAACGGTATTGTGATATTCAGTTGTTTCAAAATTTCAACGGATTTCTTGAATTGGCCCATCGTTTTGGAATTGGCAAGTCTCTGAGGGTACGAAATCGGCGGTTTATAGGGTGGTGGAGGCACATAAGGCTTCTATTTCTCCACTGCCTCTTGGTTTTCATTTTTGTTTTCCTTTGGTTCATTCTCATTTTCAGTTGGCTTGTTCTGCTTTTGGTACATGGCTGGATTTTCGAGTCTTGGATCAACAGGTCCGTCAAGTTCTTTTCCACTTCTTAGTATCACAGCGTTAGCATGTACTTTTGGGTTAGGTTGTAGTTGACCAGGGAAAATTCTAGCTGGGGCAGCAGTAGGTGCTTGTTGTTGAGCTACCTGTGAAATTTGAGTTTCAAGCATCTTATTATGGGTAGCTAAAGCGTCAACTTTACTAGATAATTGTTTAATCTGCTCATTTGTATGTAAATTTTGATTTAGAACATCTTTATTAGTCTGAGATTGAGAAGCAATGAAGTGTTCTATCATGATTTCAAGATTAGATTTCCTAGGGACATTGGATGTATTAGGTCCATTATTAGGGTGATTTGGGATAGCTTTTGGATAGCCAGGTGGCGTGGCAGGAGCTTGTCCAGGTGCGTACAACGCATTGTTGCTTTTATACGAAAAATTCAGATGATTCTTCCAACCAGGGTTATAGGTATTACTATAAGGGTTTCCTTGTACGTAATTCACTTGTTCAGCTGGAACTCCTGTTAGAAGTGGGCATTCTGGAGCAGGATGTGATTAAAGACCACATAGATCGCAAGTTTAAGCTACTGCAGCTATGGTAGCTGCGGGAGCGGTGGTAAGATTTTCTAGCTTTTGGGTAAGGGCTTCCACTTTAGCATTGTCTTGATCCAGACTATTCACTTCAACCATGCCACCTTTTGTTTGAGTTTTATCCATATTAGCTCTTTCTTTTCCCCATTGATAATGGTTCTGAGCCATGCTTTCGATAAGTTGATTTGCTTTGGTATACGGTTTATCCATCAATGCGCCACTAGCAGCAGCGTCTATAGTCAGTCTTGTGTTGTACAAGAGACCGTTATAGAACGTATGAATGATCAGCCATTCTTCTAAACCATGATGAGGAGAGAGTCTAATCATGTCCTTATAGCGTTCCCACGCTTCGAAAAGTGATTCGTTATCTTTTTGTCTGAAACCATTGATGTTGGCTCTGAGCATATCAATTTTGCTTGGTGGGAAATATCTAGCCAAAAAGACCTTCTTCAACTCATACCATGTGGTGATTGAGTTTGAAGGAAGAGATTGGAGCCATGCTCGAGCTCTGTCTCTTAAAGAAAAAGGAAATAGGCGCAATCGTATCGCCTCGGGGTTTACACCATTCGGTTTTACAGTGTCTGCATACTGCACAAACACTGACAGATACAGGTTTGGGTCGTCAGTAGGAGATCCAGAAAATTGGTTCTACTGACCGGCGGATAGAAGCGAAGGTTTCAGCTCGAAATCATTTTGAGCGATAACAGGAGTGACAATGCTGTTGTGAGGTTCCGCTTGAGAAGGAACTGCGTAATCCTTAAGAGGACGAGGTGGAGTTGGTGCGTCAGCCATCTTCGATTCTTCAATTAACTCAGGGATTGAGATATCAGGAAGCTTAGTCAGAGGAAGATTGTTTAGATCACGGTATTCTTGAATTCAGGGTCTTACTCTGAGATAGCGCTCGATATCGTTGATTTGTATATGCAAAGGCTCGCTTTGGGAGCGAGTATTTAGCATACAACAGAGGGAAAATAAATAGTTGCCTTAGTCTATACAGTGCTACTTTATGAGTGCACTAGTGACTAAATCAAAGTCCCCGACAACAGCGCCAAAAACTTGATGTGCGATCGACCTAATATGTCTAACGGTATCATAACTGCAAGTGCACAGCCTATCGCGGTAGTAATAAAAAGATGTCGAACCCACAGGGACTTTGTAATCACTCTAGTGCTATAAAGGTTTGCTAGTTTAGCTAAGGCGGATGTTGTCACGTTTGGTTTTTAGAAGTTAAAGTAGAGGAAAACTAAATCGAACTAAGGAAATAATAATAATAAAGCGGTCGGTATGTAATATAGTGAACCTACGAGGATTTAATCGAACCTAAGCATATAAAGATGTTTAACTTAAATGGTTCTGTAGAAATTATCAGTTTAAAAACCCTCAACTCACACTCTCGTGGTCTTATCTCGGATTATACCCCTAAAGCCCTATGCCTGCTCTCACTAGCCCATAAGTGTTTAGAAAATACTCTTTGAAAACATAATAAAGTCTAATTCGTTTTAAAGCGCTCTCGCTGTATTTAAATCAAATGCCTAACTTTAGCTATCCAGTTAAAGCCTCACACTCTCGTGGTCTTGATCCTAACCTATTATACTTTTCTTACTCTCGTAACAAAAAGATTGATTTTAATTATAAAAAGTCACAACCAGAAATTAAGTTAATTTGGATTTTAGCTTAGGAACAATTTAATCCATTGAGTTACTATTATCACATCCTGACTCTTGAAATTTAGCTAGCCATGGTATTTGAAACAGACAGACAGGAAATATAATTGGAAAGCAGTTAAACATTCATGATAAATAAATAACAGTAATTGAACATAAACAAATTGTACTTCAAATTAAATTAAATGCGATTAAAACCTGAATAATAATACTATTCCTCAAACTCCCTCTTCCACAAGTCTACAAGATTGGAACCTTCGGAATTGAAACTCGAAACAAAGTCTGAGGCTAAAAACAAATTCTAACTAAGATAGAAATTTCCTAATGTTGGAAATGGCTATTGAATGGTAAAAGGGAAATAAAAACAAGAACAACAGGAAAAATGCAAACTGGGAAATGGTTCGTAAATTCGGCAGAGATTTCACAAGAAATTTTTGAAAATAAAACTTTGTCCGTTCTTCATCGAAATCTCTCGTATTTATAGAGGAGAAATTGAAAGTTAAAAAAACAAGAACGTGGGCTTTGCACTTCAGTTATGGAGAAAAACCAGGAAGACTGGGCATTGGTGAGGTTGAGAGATTGTAGGAGTATCTGAAGACTCCTTTCTTTTAGTTGCCCACGTCTCCATGTCTTCACCTCACGTTCTTCATAAAGTTGGATTAAGCGTGTAACGGTCGCCACAAGTGTGTTACGGGCATTCTTCATGTAATAAGCGTGTTACGGTCGTAAGTGATGTGTGACAACGTCACAACATCAAAAACTGCAGAACTTTGCAGAATTGTTCCTTTTCTTCTGGTTTCCATGTAAACTTTCTTCATATGATCTTTTTCCACTAAATTGACTTGAGACATGTTGTACCTGTGAAAAGACATAAAAAATCGGAACAATCGGGAGTTAAATGGATTAATGCAGTATGAAAACGGACTAAAAACGTAGCAATTATACGATACGATTTCTCGTTATCATAACCGAAGGCAACTGGAGTGGAGTAAACCCTAGGAATGAGCATGTGCGGGTGAATTTTTCAGTTAATTTGTCTTTGCACATTTAGGGTTTTCTACCGTATTAATTTCAGGTATTCTTTCCATACAATCCTATTAGCATACATCTAGGCAGTTTATAATTGCGGAAATTAAAATGCGGAAAGTTAAAAGTTCTAGCTATTACATGGCTTTCGCAGATACATAGTTATTTTTTACTATAAAAATAAAATGCGGAATTAAAACCTAATTAAGTCTATTACAACCTCGGAATAGTTACAAAAATAATAAAAAAGGTAATCAAAGTGCACATGACAAACCAAATGCGAGGATAAATATAAAACCTAAAAATCTAATTGAGAAAAAATATTTAAGTTACTTTTTTGAAGAAAGATTAATTATATATGAAATTAACTCTAATTTCTAATTCATTTTAATTACAAAAAAAATTAAGTTAACCTAATTTTTAATTAAACTAATTAATTAAAGAAAATAAATATTTTATGAAAAAAATGATTTTTGGTGTTTTATGATTTTTGATTTAAAAAAAGATTTTGGATTATTTTGTAAAAAAAAAGAAATATTTAATAAAAAAATTAAAAGAAAAAAAAAGATATAAAAGAAAAAAACTTGGGCCTGCTTGCTGAAGAAATCAGGGGGGTGCATTGTGAAATTGCTTAGGCCCACCAAGTTGAAGTCCAGTCAGCGCTTGATCCAGTGGTGCTCCCTCCTGATGGTGTACCATGATCCTTCAGTGATGAGCGCTGGATCTGATTGATCATGAACCCGCTGGTTGGATATGTGTGGTGCATGGTGGACACTTAGACAAGTGGTGTATAGGATCTGCAAAGAAGAATTAAAACAAAGAAAATTGCTGGGACCTAGGATCGAACCCAGGTCCTCCAACTCATTGCAATGCACGCTTCACCAACTGGGCCACATGTTTTGTTTGTTAACCTGATAACAATAATATATAATATATAAATCAAGGTAACTGAGTCACAAACGCGCGCGAAATTCAAAATGGCCAGTCAGGTGGTGACAAGTCACCGTCTCCTTCGTTGAGACTGTTGTCTTAGGGGTAAGACTTATAACCACGAACACTTTGCCATAGCTGAAAACCTTTAAACTTCAACAAACAAGAAAACGCATGATAAATAAATTTTAATTACATGGTTCCATTTGTCTTGAACCCACGAACATCACGGTGCCCTTTTTATTGACCAATTTCACTAATACAGAGAAGCCCTAAAACACAAGAGTAAACCCTAACAATGGTAAACACATACATAAGCATAAAAAATTCAATTAAACGATCCAGACATGTTAGAAATACATCAATGATCACAAATATGTCATTAAATTATGCTAATGATGCAAGAATGGTTGTAATCGATTTTGAAAAAGCAAGCAAACCGTATGAGGTGTAGTGAGTGTTTCTGGGCATGAAAGGACTTGAAATTGGTCCAGTTAGTTTCAGAGATACTCTAAGATGTGATTGGGAGTGTTGGAATGCTTTGAATCGTCCTCTAGTGTAGGGATCAGATCACCACTTTTTGCCAAAATTTTGAGTTTGTTCTAGTGTTCTTCACGACTGCTAGCCCTTGTTTTTGTGTTTGGTCTTGTTCATTATATATCCCTAAGTGAATTAGGGTTATAAAAACAACTGGTATCTTTGCAATTTTTGAAGATTTAATCTCACTCTTCCTTTGTGTGATTTGTTTCCAAATTAGGCCTAATCATACCATTCTTGTGCCAATCAACCTTGATTCTATTTGATCCTGATATGCTAGCATAATTAGCTTGTGATTCTGTCCAAAAATTAGATCAAAACAAATATTTGCTATTATTTGTCATTTTTTGATTTAATTCAATTTTTAATTAATAAAAAATCAAAATAAAATGAAAAATGAAGCAAATAATGTCTGGGTGAATATTTGGGTCGTGGACCATGTTATGAGTGAGGTGCAAGCATAAAAAGTTAGATGGAAAATTCTTGGGCAACCTTGAGCAAATTGAGGATCTGGATGGGCATGTGCTGAGTAAAATGAGAGGGAAAATTTTGGGGTACAACAGCGTCATCGAGGGGCTATGATCTTGTATTTTGCTTGTTTTTGCTAAGATATCTCACATGCGTAATATGACCATTTTGTAAGGCAACCAAGTGGATTTTACCCTAAGGGTGCTTGTGTGCAAGTGTATTATTTTTCATGATTGATTTTGTCTTTGATTAGGGTTTTCTAATTGATTGGTTTTAGTCTTACCATACAAACCCTAATTACTAGCATTTGTATATAAAGCGATAAATTGCGGAATTTAAAATTACTACGCTATTACAATACTTGTGGGAGGGGGTATACAAATTATAAATAGGAATTGAAAGAAAATAAAGCCTATTTATCTATTACAACCATATTGAATTGGTACAAAAATTGAATAAATAATGTACAAGATGAATAAATATACAAGAAAGTAAATGTAAAGTAAATGGATATTTGTTTGGATTTTTTTGAGAAAATGGGTTTTGCTTTTAACCTAATTAACTAAAGGGAAAATAATTAATTAAAGGTAAAACTCAAATTTATTAGGAAAAGAATTTAAATAAAACCCTAATCTAAATATTAATTAAAAGGAAATTAAGTTTATGAGAAGAATATTTTTTTGGTACTTTTGTCTTTAAAAATAATTCATAGTATTATAAAATATTTTTGGTCTTTTTCATATTAAAATAATATATTTTAATTGGTGTAAAAGAAAATAAATAAAAAAACCTAGTTTTTTTAATTAAACTTACAAAACAATTAGTCAAAATAAATAAAGTATGATTGAATAAAATAATTTTTGTGATAAAATAAATAAATAAACTATGTCAAAATATAAATCTACTATTTTTATATTTTTTAATGATTTTTTAATATTAGATAAAATATTTAAGAAAATAAATAAAATAAAAAAAAGAAAAAAAAAGAAAATAAATGGGCCAGGCTGTGTAAATGAAACAGGGGGTCAGAAAGTAATAAAAAACAATGAGGCCCAAGGAGGAGGCGCAATGCTTGTCCAAAAAAAGTCAGAATAGGAAAAATATGAAAAATCCAAAAGGGTATCATTAGGACTCGAACCAAGGTCCCTCAAGTCACAAGCACGTGCTTCCACCACTGGGATGGCTATACATCTGTTTATATAATCAAAACAATAAATATATGATAGTAAACAAGTCCATGGCTTGAACTTCATCTTCAAGCTCACGCCCAGCCAGAGCCTCTGTATCTTGTTCAAATCTCAACAAAAATGAATACTGTAAACATGAAACTTGTAGTAAATTTCCTCACGATTCAGAAATGCAAAGCAAAATAAATATAGATCAAAGACAAGCATGAATTTTAATGGCCCTATTCTGAACCCTAAAAATCTCATAAACTTCAACCTTAAAATTCTCTAAGCTCAAGCAAAATTAATGAAAACTATGGACATGGTTAGATTTAAGACAATGATATCTACATGTTTCATTCACAAATAATTCAGTGATGATGCCTGTATGAAAAGTTTCAAAGTTAGAAAACTTACCTTGCAAGAGGGTATCGGGTTTGGAGTTTGAGCATCTTTCAGTGAGTTCCAATGATTGGGTTAGCTTCCTCAAGTTCCCAAGAAGCTAATGGGATGCTTAGCTTGAGTTGAAAGTACCTGAGGAGTTCTGGAGAAGTCCAAGTGAAAAGCTCTGTTTTTGAAAATAGAGGATGGTGTTAATGGTGTTACAGTCTTGTAACAGAGTGTGAGATGAGTTTTAAATGATGTTTAGAAACTTTAGGAACCAAAAGGCTTGAAAACGCACGAGGGAGATGTGAGTTTCAAACTTTTGGTTAGGTTAGGAAACAATGGAGGTATGTGATTCAGTTCTGAGCTCTTGGTGTTTTTTAGGGGTAAAGTATGCGTGTGTTTTATGGAAAATGGCTTGTGTATCTATAAGCAAAGAGTCTTGAGTGGTTTGGTAAGTCAGAAGTACCAGTTTCAAGCTAATTGCTAGGTTACTTGATTTTGAAGAAAAGTGAGAAAACAAGTTTCAAGAGGAGGTACAAGCATGGGCTTGGTGATTGTAAGTGTCTAAACCATTTCTCTTGTGTTATGAGACATGTATGATCAGAAAAGAACAAATGTAAGGCTCAAGAACAAGTTTTGTGCAAAAAGTCACTTTATCAAAATGGCAATGTGCACTTTCTTCCAAAAATGGATGTAAAGCATGACCTTGCATTGAATGCTTGAAATGAGACCTCTAACTGTGAAAGAAATTAATTACGGAGTTCCTAACAAGTTTGAGGCCTGCAAAGTAGAGGTTATGCAACATAACTTTGAATTTTGAATTTGTTCATCACAAAATGACTTGTAATTCAAGTGATAAAACCCTAACTTCATCTCTTCGATTCTCCCTACTAAAAAATAATCTCATAGATTTCTTGGACATTTTAGAAAGCTTGAAATATGCTCTAAAACCCATCTTTGAATTACTTTTGAAAATTCTCCTTGGAACTATATGAAAAAGTTCCATGAAGTTGGGTCAAAATCCTGACCAAATTAGGGAAAAATTTCACTAAGTGTTTTGTTTCATGACCATGTATTCTTAAAATTATAACTTGAGATCCAAGCACTTTTGGAAGGATTTGTGTAAATAAAAGTTGTATATTTCATGGATATCTACAACTTTCATGTCGGAAGTTTCTCTTGAATCATCATGCATCATGGTGAAAATTTGCTCAAAGTTATGAAAAAATAAGAAATTTCTAACACTTAGAAAAATTTCTAAGTTTAGAAATTTTAACTTTTCAAAATGAAATCTTGAATTTTGGATTTATTGATGAATAAGTTTCATATTTTGACATGTTTTGATGAATTGTGATCTTTGACATTTGAGTTTTGACCAAAAGGTCAAAGTTTGATTTTTCAATATATAGTTGAGTTTTGATCAATTGACTAAAAATTCATATATCAATCCATTGGACTTGAGCAATGTTTTGAGCCATGTCATTAGGTCAAAATTATGAAATTTGACTCTTGAGATCATTCCTTAAACCAATTAATCATTTGCTAGGTCAAAAATCAGAAATTGCCCTTTCCAATCAAAACCCTAATTTTGACCATTTTGCCCTTTTGATGATTTGATCAAATTTATTGAGGAATTATGGTCCAAACTTGATCAAATGATACATATCAGTTTATAATGTTGATTTGGATCAAAAATTATGAAGTTTGACTGTAAATTGGCCATGGTTGACTTTTTCCCCAATACAGCCGATTTTTAGGTCAACTACTCAATTGACTGAGCAAAAATGTGATCCAAAGTTTGAAACTTGACATGAGTAATCTTGAGGGTCCATAATGATCCATGAAAGTCATATGGGGCATTGGAAGTTCAAATATCCTTGTGCAATCTCAAACCCTAATTTTGGTCATCAGTGCTTAAAGAGGTGTCTTGAGCTGATCAACCCTAATGCAGTCTTGAGTCAAAGGAGATCTTGTGAGAAAATTATTGATAAATGAGAGGGAAAATTTTGGGGTAAAACACTTAGCTAAAATTGGCAAATCATTTCTCATTCACATTCGTTAATGTTTTATTGACATATTACCCTATTTTGTAGAGTTATGTTGTCCTCTCTCCAATAGAGTGTCGGCCTTAAGAAGAAAGTGTATATTCTTTCAATTTCCCAACTGAGTTATCCCTCGTGGAATATTTTTGATTTAGCCTTCCTGTGCAGCTCTTTGTCTGGCTAGATTGGGTTCCCCTCTTGAGTTTATTTCTCAAAGAATGTATTTTGGTAGACTGTTTTACTCCAGTTTATTTCTGGATTGAATCTTTGCTGCCCAGCAATATTATTACTTTGGATTTCCGCAAGCTTCGAGTTTTAGTTTGAGAATGTGCATTTATTTTCCAGGAGAAGACCTTTATCTCCTCAGTAGGAATATATTGGCATTTCCCAAGGAAGTCATGATTCATATTCCCTAGGAGGTCATATTCCATTCCCCGAAAATCATTTTTTTTACAATCCTTCCTATGACAACAAGTAGCAGGTCTCTTTATTTGAGAAACTTGTACTTCCCTATAAAAGTCAATGTAACTTTTTTGCTATCTTCTCTATGAGTGGATAGTTTGCAGTCCGTTGTCAAATTACTCCAGTGGATGGCAAGACTTTCAATATCGCAGAGACGGTTCATTGTTAAATCTTTTCAAGTGGTAGTCTCTTTATTTGAGACAGCTTATATATTACCCTTTCCAGGCGTAGTGCCTTGGCTAAAGAAGAAGTTGAGACCTGTTCTAGGTGAAACGCCAAAATTTTGGGGAAACTTATATTCTCTCTCTACCTTTAGTGAAAGTTAGTAGGTCGCCATCAGTGAAAGTTTGTGATTGTTATCTTTTTGCTACCTTTAGTGAATGTTGGTAGTTCATCGTCAATGAACAGCGATGCTATGATATATTCTCTCTCTACCTTCAGTGAAAGTTGGTAGGTGACCATCAGTGAAAGTTGGTGATTGTTATCTTTTTTCTACCCTCAGTGAATGTTGGTAGTTCATCTTCAGTGAATGGTGGTGCTATGATATTTCTTTTCTCTCTACCTTCAGTGAAAGTTGGTAGGTCACCATCAGTGAAAGTTGGTGATTGTTATCTTTTTGCTACCTTTAATGAACGTTGGTAGTTCATCATCAGTGAATGGCGGTGCCATGATATATTTTCTCTCTACCTTCAGTGAAAGTTGGTAGGTCACCATCATTGAAAGTTGGTGATTGTTATCTTTTTGCTACCCTCAGTGAACGTTGGTAGTTCATCGTCAGTGAGCAGCGATGCCATGATATATTTTCTCTCTACCTTCAATGAAAGTTGGTAGGTCACCATCAGTGAAAGTTGGTGGTTGTTATCTTTTTGTTACCCTCAGTAAACATTGGTAGCTCACCGTCAGTGAACGTCAGTGTTGTTATTTCTTTCCACTATTCTACCCTCAGTGAACATTGGTAGCTTCTCCTTCAGTAGAAGTTGGTGTATCCTTTGGATTTTTATCATCCTCTATAAGTCGGGTCTTTTGATCCACCAGTGATCTATTTTCCTGGTTGGGTTTCTCTCTTGTTTCTTTATTTTGTTACATCCTCAGTGGTGTTTTGCGTCCCTTTGAAGTTGTCCATGTGCACTCATATTCATAAGCATTACATGGCATCTTAGGGCCAAAAATAGGGTTTGTTTTATATTTAAGTATCTTTGATCGCGTTGACACAAAGATTTTTAACCTTCATATCTCCCGATAGAAGAAACTTAAATAAGGGCAGCTGTAGTACCCCAATTTTTTCCCCTAAGATCCCTTCATCATACCATATTGATTCAATAACAACAAGATCACATTAGGGTTCTTGGTTCTCCTCCCTACCTTTAGCTTTGCCCTTTGAGGAATCACCAACCACCTTGACTTGTTTTCTTTTGTGATCATGAATATTTTGTCTTGATTTTTCCTTTTAATTAATAATATGCAATGTTGGTTTGTCTTGCTTGTTACTAATGTAGGTAAAGACAATGAGATTTAGCAAGTTGCTCCATGGGTTCATGAGTTTATTTCCATGCCATAGGCAATAAATCTTGAGAAGTACAAACCTTACCATTGAAGTTGTTTTGGAATGGATGGCATGGAAAGGTTTATTTTGGTTCACTACATTCCCAAGATATCAAGATTGATTCAAAAGTGCAAGGGATTGATTGAAGAAGTTGTCATGGTTTGACAAAGTCTTTTTCCCATTGATCACAAGTGCATATTTCTCTCAACTCTCAAGATATGGAAGTGGTTTTGGTGGCTATGAGTTCTCATTTTCATCCTCAACAACTTCTATTTACAAAGCAATTGCGTTGGTACAAGAAGTTTGTTCAAAATTGTCAAAGTTCCTCAAAGCATTTTCTTGATCTAGGAGCTAGGGTTTTGAACTTCAAAGAAGCATATCTTGCTCATCTTTTAGTATTTTTGAGTGATTGCAAATACATCCTTATCTTCAAAGGGTTATAAACATATCACTTCAAAAGTTTCAAGGAGTTTTCATGTGCAAGAAACTTGATGATGAAGAAAGATTACAAGTCCTCCAGATGAACCCCTATTTCCCCATGTGTGACTTCAAATGATCCTAACTTGGTCAATTTTTATCACCTTGAGCCCACTCTTTTTCCACAATGATCTTTAGGATGTGAAATTTATGCCTTCTTTTATGTGCTAAGTGAGAAAATGGATGGAAGATGCCCTAAGGATACAAAAGATTATAGGTCATTTCATAATTTTTTTCCAAATTCAACAATTCATAACTCTCTCAGTTTTTGGAGATTTTGAATGGTTCAAGTTTCAAAATGTCATTCAAGAGGTCTATTTCATGCCATATTTTTTGGTCAAGAGCAAATTCCAAGTGGAAGACCATGTTTGGATGCAAAACATTATAGGTCACTTTTGAAGAAGATTTTGAAAATTTTCTAAGTATGGAAAGTCAACCTTTTTCCCCCAACTTTGACTCAATGCAACTTTCAGCTCCAGCATCCATTTGATTCCATTTTTTCCATTTCAAAGCTTGTAACCTCATCTTTCTAAAGCATTAAGAATCATGCCTTAAGACCCCTTGAGCTGAGAATGCCTTTGGATTGAACTTGGTAACTTGGAACTGAAGTTTCTTCATAAGTCAGAATTTGAAATTCATGTTTTGGCCTTTAAACATCATATTAGCACGCGTTTATGATCTAAACATGTTTAACCAAGTTACCAAAGTGGATTAGAGCCTTAAAACGCAAGGATTGGATGAGTTTTGGTGCAAATCAGATCACACTTTGCTCGTGCATCATGTTCACACGATTTCCCTCCAAACTTAATCATTTCACACGCTTGAACATTCCATTTGATTCCCTATAAATAGAGGGTCATCCCCCATTCATTTCTTCAAGCTTTGAGAGCCAAAAACACTCTGGAAAACCTCACGCGAACTCCAAATTTTTGAAATAAGTTTCTGAGATTCCAGCCTTTTCTTCCAATTTTTTTTGCATATTCATATTTCTTAAGCATCATACAAACTCTCCAACACTTAAACCAAGCAAAACGAGCTATAATCCAAGCTATAGAAGTCCAGTTTCAGAGCTTCTTTCTTGAACTTCGAAAAGGTTTAATTCTCCACCATTTGGATCCAAATAAAGCACTAACCTGTTCTACTCATTCTCCTGATTCTAGTGCTTCTTACAATTTTTAAATCCATTGAGAACTGAGAGAAATCTCAAATTGAAGGTGCTCGCTATTTTATAGGTTTTTGATTCATATCTTTTTGTATACTTTATATAAATTTGGCGCGATGGTGGTGTTAGGATTGTCTTGAAGAGATGAATCCAATGATACTAGTCTGGGATCCTAATTTTTCTATTTGAAAGATCTCACAAAAACTCCATTGCAGGGTGGCTGGTGGTTGAAGATGATGACATGTCTAGTCTCAGCCAATGATAGCGTGCCAAACGTTTTAATTTTATTGGTTGCCTTTTTTCTAATACCCTGCACATCTTACTAAGGTCCATATCAAGCACAACATGTCTGGTCCATTGGATTAGCTTACAAATGCGTTTTGACTATGATCTGATGGTCCATATCTTTTTGGTTTTATTTTATTTTCTGATTTTTATATTTTAATTGATTTAATTTTCAAAAATTCATAACTCTTTTGGTTTTTATCCAAAAATTATGAAAACATTCACAAAAATACTTTGAATTATTTCTGATCTCATGAATATTTTTTCATATTTTTATTTTTAAAATTAGTATTTTATATATTTTTTGCTTTGTTTTATTTGTTTTAATTACCTTAAAAATACTTTCTGACATTTCTTAATTCTAAAAAATTTCATAAATATCATTTTGCATATTTCTGACATTTTGAAAATTTTATGGAATTTTATATTGATGTTTATTATTTTTGATCTATTTTCTATTTGTTTGAACAATTTTAATTAGTTTTAAAATAGTTTCTGACTTTTAAAAATTGCCAAAAAAATTTATAAAAATATTTGAGTCCTTTTCTGATTTTTCAATGGTCTTACTTAATTTTTCTTAATTAATTTGAATATAGTTGATGTTTTTCTTTCTTATTTCCATTTTAAAACATTTTTAAAACCTTTTTAATGTATATATTAAATGCAATATTATTTTGTGATTATTTTCTGGCTGAACTTGGGTTGAATTTTGATCATGAACTTTATTAACATCATCGGATCCATGGTGTTGAGTCTAACTCCATAAAAATGGATGAATGATTTTAATAATAGTCTGGTTTAAATTTAATTCAAATGTGGTTTGTATATTCTTTCCCACCCCTCTCCATCTTGTCCCTTTCTTATTGCACTAAGTGTTATTGGAGTATGAACTCTATATCATGTTTCAAAACAAATGGTGCATAGATTGCTATTGACCGACCTCAAAATAGGTGCGACTTCTATATAAGTCCACTTACGATTGCTTAACATAGCGCTAAATTTTGTCCCGATTCGAATAAATGATCATCCGTGGCCCAAACATATGTTTGCAAGCCCAAGTATGTTAATTTGATCCATTTGATCCAATAACCTTGAGATTCATTGTGTGGAGGCTTTGGTTCTACCAATCCTCTAATGATCTATAACACTTTTGGTCAACGCGGATCACTTAAACGCCGTTGATCATTAAATGGTACTTTTAAGGATTCTAAATGGATGATATACTTGACAAAAAGCAGATGAAACTTGTTGTGTGGAGGCTTTGGTTCTACCAATCCTCTAATGAGTTCCAAATGCAAGTTTCAAGATGGTCATCCAAGTAACCACTAATTATTAAATTGTTTTTACTTTATGCCCCTTTTATTTTTTATGCTTTATGTACCATTTACTTTAAGCATTACATTTCATGTCATTTTTATTTTGCTCACTTGAGCCTTTTCTTTTCTCTTCTAAGACACCTAATAATCAACATGAACCATAAAAACCTTTTAAAATACTTGGACTATTTGGTTACTATCCTTGGCATTATGGAGTATTGGACTTCTTAGACTTAGGATTAGAAACCTTGGCCTATATTGGAGACCTTGTGACCTTAATTGATATTTTATCTGGAGTTCTTAAGGTTTACCTCAAGACATTGGGTTGTTTGTTTATTTTGTGTGCAGGTTATTATGATTACATTCTTTGTTTGTAATCTAGAATTCACCCGTATACAACTGTTACTCTGCCCAATTTTTGTGAAGACTTAATACACTTGAAGTCTAGTTCTCTCAAGAGGTCTAGTATTTTTGCTTGCTTGGTTTCAATCCAAAGAATGAGAATTTTATCTTGACTCATAATGTCAAGTATTGGCTTCTTGTTGTTAGATGGTTCTTATCCCTAGCTTTTACCTTATGCTTTAGGATAGTCCCTTCTTTTCCTCCCATCTTCTTTAATTTCAAAAATCTTCTCCATCCTTTTGAAAAACTCTTCTTGTTCTTTTTTAAACTTGAACCACTTTCATAATAAACTTGGACTTAGGTCCATGCATTTTCAAAACATTTTCACAAATAAACTCCAATCAACTTAATAATACTTTGACATTTTTTGTGAGAAAGACTAAAAGTCAATCAATCTCATCTCAAACCATTTTGGCTTTTTACTTTAAAACTTTTCTCAAAAGATTGGACTCTTGTCAATCCTTGTAGTGATGCAAACAACTATACTTCTACAATATGTAGTGAAGAGAGATATTTTCCACTTGGGTGTTGAGTGAGGCATTGTTGATTTTAAAATCTAAGCCATATCCTCCACTTTAAGATGATGAAGATTCTCCTTTCTCATGATTGTGGGTAGTAAGCATGTTTTCCACACGGACAATGATGGTGATGTCTCATCTCATAAAATTAACCAACTGTGTTTTAAAATCTTTAAAAGAGGAACTACATGTACCCTGATCCCCTATTGCACGAAAAGGTTGTACGTAGGCACTAAAGGTTCACAACCGTGGCGGGTGCAAAAACTATAAAAATATATTTCTTTTCTCAAGAAATTCTAGCTCTTCGTACTGAAAAGGAAGTCATGGGTTTCTTAGGTCGACTGAATCACATTGCCCGATTCATTTCTCATTTGACCTCCACCTGTGAGCCAATCTTCAAGCTGCTGAAGAAAGATCAGGTAGTAAAATGGAACGACGACTGCCAAATAGCTTTAGATAAAATCAATGAGTACTTACAAGAACCTCCAATTCTAATGCCGCCAGTTGAAGGAAGACCTTTAATCATGTACCTAATAGTGCTAGAGAAATAAATGGGGTGTGTGCTGGGGAAGCATGACGAGTCTGGTCGAAAAGAGCATGCAATATACTACCTTAGCAAAAAGTTTACCGACTGTGAAACAAGATATTCACTGCTCGAGAAAACTTGTTGCACTTGGGCATGGGTTGCTCGCCGACTAAGACAATATATGTTGACTCATACTACTCTATTGATCTCTAAAATGGATCCCATCAAGTACATATTCGAGAAGACAACTCTCTCCGGAAGAATAGCCCGATGGAAAATGGTCTTGACAGAATAAGACATTCAGTACACCACTCAAAAATCAAACAAAGGAAGTGTACTGGCATATCATATGGAACATCAAGCTATAGATGACTATCAAGCTATGAATTTAGAATTCCCGGATGAGAACATTATGCTAGTTGTAGATTGTGAAGAACCTGGACCGTATGAAGGACCTGAGTCAGGATCCCGATGGACTATGGTTTTTGACGGGGCTTCTAACGCACTTGGAAACAGGATTAGTGTTGTAATTATCTCTCCTCAAGGTTTTCATACACCCTTCACTGCTAGACTTTGCTTTGACTGCACCAATAATATGGTTGAGTATGAAGCTTGCATCGTAGGACTTAAAGCTGTTATTAATTTAAGAATCAAATTCCTGAGTGTATATGGGGATTCAGCCTTGGTAATCAGCTAGGTCAAGGGAGAGTGGGATATGAAGCATCTGAATATTATCCCTTATCGAGAACATGTGCTAACCTTGATTTCGTACTTCACAGAGATTACTTTTGAGCATATCCCAAGGGAAGAGAGTCAGTTAGTGGACGCATTAGCTACCATGTCATCCATGTTCAAGGTCAGATGGGACAACAAGGCTCCCAAAGTTTTCATTGAAAGATTCGATGAACTGACACACTGCTACAAAATTGATACTGATGGAGTAGAAGAAAAACCTTGGTTCTATGAAGTGAAAAAGGTACCTTGAAGCTCAAGAATACCATTGAGGGGCATCAATCAATTGCAAGAAATTCCTATGAAGGTTCTTGGCCAAGTTCTTCTTGAGCAATGGAATTTTATACAAGCATAATCATGATTCAACTCTACTTCGTTGTGTGGACAAGAAGGAAGCAGAGAATATTATGGAAGATATGCATGAAGGCATATTTGGTACTCACTTCAGTGGACATACTATGGCTAAAAATATTTTGAGAGCTGGTTACTATTGGTCGACCTTGGAAACTGATTGTCACCACCACTTAAGAACTTGTCATAAGTACCAGATCTATGCTGACAAAGGCCACGTGCCTTCAATACCTTTGAACATCATGACTGCTCCTTAGCCATTTGTAATGTGGGGCATTGATATGATCGTATAAATCAAGCCCACTGCTTCTAATGGACATCTCTTCATTCTTGTCACCATTGACTACTTCACAAAATGGGTTGAAGCAGCCTTGTTCGCCTCCGTTACCAAAAATGTGGTAGCCCAGTTCATCAAGCAGAATCTTATCTGTTGGTATGGCATCCCTGAGAGAATCATCACTGACAATGGTACCAACCTTAACAAAACTATGATCACTGAACTCTGCATTCAGTTTAAGATCAAGCACCATAACTCTTCTCCGTATCGACCAAAGATGAATGGCACAGCGGAAGCTTCCAACAAGAACATAAAGAAGATGATACAGAAGATGGTTGTGACTTACAAAGACTGGCACGAGATGTTACCATTTTCTCTTCATGGATATCGCACTTCAGCATAAACATTAACTGGGGAAACATCATTCTCTCTGGTCTATGGCATGGAAGTTGTCCTACCTATCGAAGTTCATATTCCTTCTCTGAGGATTATGAAAGACGCATATTTAGAAGAAGACGAGTGGATTCAGACCAGGCTAGACCAGTTGAATCTGATTGACAAAAAGAGGCTTACGACTGTCTATCATGGTCAGATGTATCAGAAATGTATGATCAAGGCATTCAACAAAAAGATCAAACATCGGGTATATCAAGCTGGCGACTTGGTAATAAAGTGCATCATTCTACCACAAGGTGATCCCAGGGGTAAATAGACTCCCACCTATGAAGGGCCACTTGTTGTCAAGAAAGTATTTTTAGGCGGTGCTATGATACTAACCACCATGGACGATGAAGATTTCCCACACCCTGTGAATGTAGACATAGTCAAAAGATACTACACATGAAAACGACCTGCTAGGTTGACTGGCCTAGGAAAAAATATGGGCATCCCGACGAACCAAAAGGGTTCAGGCAAAAAATAGGTATATATATAAAAGATTATACACCCGACAAGTCAAAAATATGAAAAGGAAGCTTGGGAAAGAAAGGTATCCTAGTGGACTGAAAACCTGAAAGGGAGGTCCAGGCAAAAGTTAGGGATTAAAAGCGTACGACTATGTCCCATTGAAATCACTTACTGCAAGCTTTATTACCAAAGTCAAAAGTTCAAATGGCACAAATCAGTTTAATCAACTTCTTCTGACAACAAGGGATGAGATGTTCAAAGACATATAGGCAATAGTAGAGTTGGAACCCAACAAGATCATTTCCATATAGATATATGTTTTGTTTTCACTTTGTACTCTTTTCATATCATAACAATTACCTCTTACTAGGATTTATGTATCTTTGTACGAGATCGCCTGTTTATAGGCAAACTATCAATACAAATACCCCTTAAAATTCAAACTTTTTGTTTTTTCTGTTTTGTTTGCAAAAACGTCCAATGACTAAAATTGAATGAACATATGCATATTAACACAATTAATTGTTAACAAATATATGCATAAGAACATGGATAAGCATTTACTCAAGACTCTAGGAGTTGGGATGATGTTCAAGGTATCCATAGATCCCCACAAATCCACTTCCATGAGATTATACCCACAAAGTAATCTTCACAAATTCATCTTCAATGAAGATACATTCCCCACAATTTCCCCAGTAGATCATTCCAACAGATAAAATAATATCATCTTTTCCTAGCAGTGTCACCCACCTACAGAGTTTCAATCAGTACAGTTCATGGAAATTATCTTCCTTAGCTGAGATTAATCTTCCATAAAATGTAAAACCCCTTGCAGATTTCTTCTCTCAAGCTGATCTTGTATTCCTCAATAGAGTATTTCTCCGTCAACTGGGTTTATTTCCTCAACAAATTATAGACTCCCCAGCTTAAGTCTATTCCTCAGATTGCTACGGATCACCAACAAAATTCCTCTCCCCGTGAATTTGCCACTATCCCTAGAGAGTTGCTACAGAATCTGGAATCGGGCCAAATATAAGTAGACTTTATCTTCCCTAGAAGAGTTAGAAGGTTATCTATCTATTTTATCCCCAGTCAGGGTATATAAGAAATTAAACTCCCCGGTAGAGCGATGAACGACCAATGTTTATGAACTCTTTTCCCCAAATAGAAGTCAACATTCCCCAGCAGAGTTCCCTTAAACAGCAAGCAGGAATCCCAAGAAGAAACATCCCATCAAGATCAAAGATACACATATTCTTCATCCCTAACAACAATCAGGGATTTATTTTCCTCAACAAGATGTTATACGGAGCTATCAATACACTTTAACAACATTTCACACCAATTACAAATGTTATAGCATATGCATACGAGACGCGTATAACACAGTCTCATTTATTTTTAGAACATCATTACGTAATGCATTTTATACATCATGGAATTGTATACAACTAACCCTTTATATATTCAGATAAAGTCCATAAACAGATGAATATCATAAACAATTCTCAAATGGGTCAGAGATTAATTCCTGAAATAAGACGAGGCAACTATCTTTACGATCGACAAAAAGTAGGTTCCAGATTAATTCCCGAAAGAAGACGGGACAACTATCTGGATTACCAACCACATATTAATACCTGAAACAAGGCAGGACAACTATCTGTGAAAAACAAATTGTAGATCAATTCTCGAAAAAGGTAGGGGCGACTATCTACATGAACATATCAAAGATTAACTCCCGAAACAGGATGGGGAAACTATCTTTCTTTCTTTATGGTCAGATAAAGATCAATTCCCGAAACAGGACAAGGCGACTATCTTTGTCACCAACGATATGAACTCCCAAAACATGACGAGTTTACCAACAAACTGATTATAGATCAATTCCCGAAACAGGACGGGGCGACTATCTACATGACGAAACTTCCTTTAGAGAATTTTTCCGGATTAAATTAAGGCGACCAAAGATTTATTCTGATACTTCTCCTAGTTAAAGACGGACAAAGACATATTCTGGCTCATATTAAATCGACCAAAGATTTATTCTGATACTTCTTCCAATAGACTTTTCATGGCTTAGATTAAATCGACCAAAGATTTATTCTGATACTTCTCCCAGTTAAAGACGGACAAAGACATCTTCTAGCTCAGATTAAATCGACAAAAAATTTATCATGATACTTCTTCCAGTAGACTTTTTCTGGCTTAGATTAAATCGACCAAAGATTTATTCTGATACTTCTCCCAGTTAAAGACAGACAAAGACATCTTTTGGCTCAGATTAAAATGACCATATATTTATTCTGATACTTCTTCCCGTCGAGTTCGAGTGTAGACGTAGTCTAAATTCTATCAACAATTACTTTGGATAGCATCTATAAGCCCATCTCCGACAACTTTCCATCACCTTTCCAAATGGCATCTTTAAGCCCATTTCCAGTATTACATCAACCAATAGCATTACTTCGAGCACATGCGAGTGCAAATTTCTAGGCACTTAAGTGTTCAATCATCTTCTACCTTCAAGTCACGAATAACAGACCTGCCAATCTAACTCTTTAGGTTTAAGAAGATTGGATATGGACAACTGTTGTACCCCAAAATTTTCCCTCCCATTTCAAGACATTCTCATGGGGTCCCCATTTGCTCAAAACTACTCAAGAGTTGACTGGTTAAAATTCTCCTCCTAAGTAATGAGCCAACAACTAAGGTTTGGTGTTTCTCAAGGATGTTTGGGTTTCAAGGGTCTCAAATGGTTTTCATGGTTCTTCATATGTTTCCAAAGATACAAGTGATTGATGGTTGAAGAATTTAATCAATTGATGAAAAGTCAACAGTCACAAAAAAGTCAAACTTTGACTTTTTGGTCAATATTGAAATTTAAAAAATCAAGAATCATCAAAACATTCAAAATTATTAAGCTTGATCATCAAGAATCAACAAAGTCAAGAAAATCAAGAAAAGGTCAACAAAAGTCAAAGTTGGAAAATTTTCCAACACTTAAGAAATTTTTTAAGTGTTTTGTTCTTAACAAAGTCACTACTTCGTGGCCATTTTTCACTAAGATGAAAGATGATTCAAGGAGAACTTTCAACATGAAAGTTGTAGGGATTGATGAATTCTACAACTTTGTCCTTGAGGGTTGATATCCAAAAAATGCTTGTATTGAGAGATATGAATCCATGAATTTTTGATGTTTTTATCTAACACTTAAAAAATTTCAACAAGTTTTGGTCAGTTTTCCATCTCAATTTCTTGGCCAATTTTCACCCATCTCCTTATTGATTTAGCCAAAGCGGTCAACATGAAAGTTATAGAAAATGTTTCAAGTTTCCAAAATGTCCAAGAGCACAAATTTATCATGCTTGAGCTAGGAGATTTGAAGAGACGAAGTTGGTCATCCATACTTGAATTATAGGTCATTTCTATGATAAATATGAGACATAATCTTCATGCCATGCTGCATAATCTCACTTTTCAGGTCTCTAAACCTTCAAATTTATCCATAATCATAAGATTACACATACTTTTGAGCCATGATCCAAGAGATTAAAGCTTTATCCAATCCATTTTTCCATTTAAAGGAGAAAGGTTAGACTTCCATTTTAATAAAGCACGATTTTGCAAAATGTCAATGCATTGAGCTTTGTAATGATTATATTTGATCACAAGGAAGCTCAAAAGCAGGGAGAAAACCCTCTACATCCAACAACTTCAGAACATGCTTGTACTTGAAGCATTGAAACTATGGAAATTCATCCAACTTGGTTTTTCACTTTCAACCAAACCATAACATTCTATATTGCAAATATGATTACTTCAACCTCCCAAACCTCTTGCCTATAAATATAGATCTCATTTGCAAGCCAAAGAGAAGAAAATAAAGGAAGAAACAAGCCAATAAAACCTCCATTTTGAGCTGTGAAGTCCAAATCTTCGAATCTCTTAAACTATGCAAGTTTTTTCCAAACAAATCATCCAAATACATCACATACATCATATAGAAGTTGTCCAAACACAAGAAAAACTTTTGTAACATCATTATCACCATCTTCCAAATTCAAAAACCGTGCCTCGCAAGTTGAATTGGTTGGGGAGATTCAAACACTTTCAGCACAAAGTAAGGATTAGAACAACTTCAGGGAAGTCCAAGGAAGCTTAATCAATCATCACATTGCAACTAGAAGTATCCATACATGTTCTGAGTTTTCACTTCTAGAAGTAAGTTTTCTCAAACTGTGATATCCTTATACATACATCATTTTCTTTCAATTTCAAAAGAATAAAACATGACAAATCAAAGAGAAGAGTGCAAATATTCAGAATTCCAAAAAAAATGCTTCAGGAGCCCTGACACTAGTGGCTGTGTCACCTGAAACGGGCCGTTTCATGGAGAAGACTTAGAAAGGAGACAATGCAAAAGGCGACGCGGGCGCCCGTGTCCCAAGACACGGCCCGTGTAAATTCAGCTAGGATTAAAACGTACAAAGGGCAAGGAAGATGCTGATATGGGTTCCCGTGTCCGACGAAACGGTCCGTGTTAATTCAGTTGGGACAAAAAAAGTGCAAGAGCAATATCAGATTCTGACACGGGTGCTCGTGTTCGGTGACACGGCCCGTGTCAGCATAGGCGCTAGAAATCCTAATTTTGGGATTTTTGCTGTAGTTTTGGATCATTAAGGGTACATTGGAGATTTTGCATTACTGGGAAATGACCTAACACTGAAACTTTTTCTAAACAAAACACCAAAAATATTTTCTAAATAATTAGAAATTTTTTTAGGATTTTAAATTTCTTTCCCTTTTCACCACCTTCACGCACTTTACTTTCACATTAATATTTTCCATTATTATTGCTCAAGGGTGTGTAATAGATAATTAGGGTTTACTGTTTTTCATCCCCATTCATAAATTTGTACTCCCCATTCCTAAAGCGTTGTAATAGCGTAGGATATTTAAATCTCGTAATTTACTACTTTCCTTATTACTGTTAGTAATTAAGGGTTGTATGGCAAGATTAAAAATTAATCATTCGAAAACCTAATCTCAAAAGATAAAATAATGGAAATCAAAAAACTTTGCACACACGCACCTCTAGAGTAACCTTATTTGTTGCCTCAGATTTAAACAGTCATGTCCCTCGAACGTCAGATGCTTTAGCAAAGACCCTCGGTTAAAAGATCATAGTCCCTCAATGACCCTTAGATGCTTCCTTCGGTAAACAATCTTAGTCTCTTATGACAATTGCTAAAGCTACTTACAAGTTTCCTTCTATGATTGTCCGATGACCCACGTTTGTCCATCACATCCAATGACATGGCTTCCTACTAATTAATGGTAGAGTAGAATTATCTAAAGGAGGAGGAAAATAAGAAAGACTCTTTGAGTAGGTAGATCGCTCGTAATCGCTTGCTCACTGTGATACGGTGGGAGAACTGACTTGGAGGGTTTTGCGATTGTGTTTGCAAATTTTGCGGTTTAGCAAGAGTCGCCACCGACTTTTCTTTTATCCAATAAGGAAAGGTGGAAAAAGCACAGGAAAGACCTTTTGAGATGTTTTCATGAGTTCGGGGGGTAGATTATGAAAAGGGAAGGTATTAGCACCCTTTCCATCCATGGTTTTCCATGGGCTCTTAGTTATTTGTTAGATCAACTTGCTTTTGTTTGAAAATTATGCTTTTGTGTTGTTTTGAAAGTATTTTGATAGGTGCCATCGTTTAGGAAAACTTTGCAATGATTCCCGTTCGTAAGAATGTATGCAAAGTGTTGAGCTTTTGAAAATATTTCAAGTCTTGGAAAGTGTTTTCAAGATGTTTTGTATGAGATGGTTTTAAAAATAGCAAGGATGTTTGTTTTGAAATTGAGCAAGTAACTAAAATTAATCTACCAACTCAAAAGGTTTTAGATGTGTTTTTCCTCATCCTTTAGATGTTGCTATCTTACCATTGATTTTATAAGAAGCCCCATCGTTGGATGTGAAGGGACAAACGTGGGTCATCGTATAATCATGATAGCAATGTTGTGAAATGACTTAGCACTTTTCTGTAGGGACTAAGATCATTTTGAAAGGCAACTTTGATAGCGTCATCGAGGGACTATGATCTTTTTTCGATTTGTTTATGCTAAGACATCCCAAATGCATAACATGGCCATTTTTGTAAGGCAACAAATGGAATTTCCCTAAGGGTGCATGTGTGCAAGTGTGTTTGATTGCATGCATTTTGTCTTTGATTTTTGGGTTGTCTACTTGTTGATTTTATCTTGCCATACACACCTAATTACTTAACATTTATATGAAGGTAATAAAAGAGTGCAAAAAATAAATCCTACACTATTACAACCATATTGAATTGCATGGAAATATAAAGGCAAAAATAAGGTAAAAGCAAGAAAAATGGATCTTTCGACTTAGGGCAGCAACCCTTCGATTCTGCCATTTTTGGCCCTCTTAGACCTTACCTGAAAAGGGGTGAAAGAATGAGTTTCAACTGGGGCCTAGAAGCCAGCATATTTTGGCTTTCGATTGGGGCCTGGAGGCCAGCATATTGTGCCTTTCGAATGCCTCTTTCATTTGGCCTGAAGGTAAGTATGGAAGCCAAAGGCTTCATTTCTAACTTTTCTGTCTCCTGTTTCTTTCATTTGAGTTTGAATAGAAATATGGCCCAAGGTCGTGCCAACATCACCTTAAGACTAGATTAGTTCTTTAAAGCGTATTTAAATGTACCAAGAACAAAAGCCAAGAAGATTGTTAACCATGACACATATTAAGAGAGTGAAAACAAAACAAAAAGAAGAAAATAATATGTACATGTTTTAAATGAAAAAGAAAACTTATTTACATGCTATGCTGGAAACGAAGGGCCAAAGGTTAAAAATGACTTACCTTGCTGGAGGTTGGAGCGTGTTCTAGACTTTGAAGCGGTTGCTTTTAATGCCTCTGGATTCGAAGGAAAAGACCCAGGGTAGGCCTTCGACACTGGATTCGAAAAAGCAAAACAAGTGAAATATCCTTCTTTGCTGGATTCAAAGGAAAGAACAAGTGGGATGCTCCTTGAGTCGAAGGAAACTGAAATGTGTTGTTCTTCAGAATTGAAGGAGGTAACGATGATTCTGGTTTTTTGTGATTTCACAAGTGTTGAAGTGTTTGAGAATTTTATGGTGTGTGAGAATTTTTAAGATACATTCCCCTCCTCTCCTCTCCCTCTCTCTCCTTTTCTTTGTGCAAATGAACTCTCTATTTATAGAGAAAGGCTTTTGGGAATCTTGGGGAGCAAAAATAATAAAATAAGGCTCAGCTGCAAAGTAAGTGTCCACTTGTGCCATAAATGCAAGATGAATGGTTCAAATGGGTTGCTTCTTTCTGAAGGAAAAACAGGCGCAAGACTCAAGACAAACTTTTCTAAAAGGTAGTATTATGCTATTAAGTGCAAGTGGTCTTGGACAACAAATGGGTAAAGGCCTATTTTAGCTTGCATAAACAATTAAGTATAGGGTGAGTCATAGGTTTGAGGCCTGAAAAGGGAAAACACGTAGCCTAGCCTATGGGTCTAAATGTTCAACTTGATCTCTTGAGTCGAATCCTCCATCTTTCTACACCTTTCGACCAGACTAGAACAACACAACATTCGTTTTCACCAGTTGTGTCCTTCGAATGAACCAACTGTGTGTTCTTCGAATGGACATTTTTAGATGAATATGCCATTTTGAGTCTTCTTGCTTTTAATAACTTAGGCCTAAACCTTCGACCAGACTCCAAAGTAAGAGAACAATTATTCCCCAACTATGGCAAGTCCTTCGAATGGACCACCAAGTTATGTGTCATAATGCAGGACTATGGCGTATTGCAGGGTTTATAGATGGATTCGAAGGTGATATGAAGGCGCATTCTAATCATACATGAAGATGAATTTGAGAGTCACGGGAAGGTAGCCATTCATCCAATTGAAAACTTATGAATCCAAGGCAAACAGGTGAGGGGCGAATGGTGCAATCGAATGACACTTTTCAGAAGGTTATTAACTTCTGAATTGAAGGAAGATTTCAGAAGATCATTGACTTTTTTAATTGAAGAAAACCAAAAGGAGGCCTTTACTTCCTGAGTCGAAGGACATTCCTGAGTCGAGGGTCACTGTTTCAAAGGGAAACAAAAACTCAATTGAAGCTTGTATGAAGATCATTTCCTTCTGAATTGAAGGAAGCTTTCAATACCCAAACGAAAGATGTAACCCAAGTGGCATGAAGCCCTTGCTCAACTGAATCTTGCATGCAGGCATGGCCAGAGATGAATGCCCAAACAAAGGCTTAGATGCAGGAATGAGATCGAAGCGTATTTTTTCGAATGAATCATTTGCCTCAATTGAAGCTTGTGGTCGAAACAAGCTTACTCGAATGAAGCTAATGCCCAGTCAAATCTTGGATTCAAGCAAACATATCGCCCAATCGAAAGCTCATGTTTGAAGGAAGCATGTTGCCCAATCGAAGCATGTGTATCGAAACAAACATACAGGGAGTCATTTCCTTTTAGCATGAGGGAAGTTCCTAATTTCTGATTCGAAGGGTGTTCTTTCAAAGGAAGCCAAAACTTAGTCAAATCTTGTATGAAGATATCTCTTGGCTCAAACAAAACTTGTGAGAGGAAAAGTCTGCAAGAGGCCCTTGGTGCAAGTGGATTCGAAGGATGCATAGAGATGGTTATTTTATCCCATCGAAGCTTGTCCAAACGAAACAAACATGCAGGAAACATATGCCCAATCGAAGTAGACTTGTAGGAAGCTATTTGGTACTCAAAGCAAACATGCTGGTAGTGGAAGACACAAACGAAGCCTACAACAAGAAGTCACATGCCCAGACGAAAGAGGCACGCTAGCAGCAACTTTTGAGCAATCGAAGGAGGTGCAAAGTCCAATCGAAGGGGGCTGAATCGAAGGAGACCTATTTTCCTCCAAATTTGTCAAAATGTTATTTTTATCTGTTTTCTCTCTTTTTGACAGTTTCCTTTTAATTCTGGTGCTGGAAAATCCCAATGTACTTGTGCAAGCTTGAATTTTGAGAATCATTGTGAGAGATGCCTTGAGAATTGAGAGGGAAAATTTTGGGGTACAACAGCTGCCCCTGTTCAAACTTCTTGAACATGAAGAGTTAGATTGGCGGATCCGGCATCCGTGACTTGATGGGGAAAGATGTTTGAACATTAGAGTGCCCCGAAATTCGCACTCGAAGATGGATGGTGAATGGGCTTATAGATGCCATTTGGAGGAATGTTGGTAAACTCTGGAAGAAGTATCAGCACAAATCTCCTGTTGATCCATACTAGACTTGCTGTTTTACCTGTGAGAAAGGGGGTTAGAAAGATGAAGATGCTTGCATGATGCTTACCAGATATGGTATCATGCTAAATGCATTGTTATGTACATGCTATGATGTATGAATGCGAAATGTGTGTTTTTGTCCAGGAAAAAAAATCCCTGACTACTGCTGAGGAAATCTTCGGAGGTTAAATCCTTAATTTCCTGTTGGAAATGAAGAATATGAATATCTTCAAATTCTTTTGAAGAGATGCTTTTGCTGGGGAACATCACTTAAAGATCAACTGTTATCTGGTCGGATCCAGGCTTCACAGTTGTTGAGGATGAAGTAGTTAGTTGCTATCTGGTCGGGTCCAGGTTTCATGGAAACTTACTAGGAAAAGAGATGAATTAACTGTTATCTGGTCGGATCCAGGCTTTGTAGAAAATTCCTTGAAATTGAATAGTCATCTGGTCGGGTCCAGGTTTCATAACAACTTGTTGGGGATGTGGAGGTTAACTGTTATCTGGTCGGATCCAGGCTTCACAGTAACTTGTTGGAGGTAAGGGTGAATTAACTATTATCTGGTCGGATCCAGGCTTCACAGTACTTCTTGAAGACTGTTATCTGGTCGGGTCCAAGCTTTATGGTCTTTTGGAAAGTTGTACTATTGTCTGGTCGAATACAAGTTTCATAGTTTCTTTCTGGGGATCATGGTTAATTGTTATCTGGTCGGGTCCAGACTTCACAATATACCGTTCGAAAACTGTTATCTGGTCGGGTCCAGGCTTTGCAGATTTCTGATGAAGTTAATTGATATCTGGTCCGGTCTAGGCTTCACAATGAACTGGTTGAAAACTGTTATCTGGTTGGGTCCAGGCTTTGCATATTTCTGATGAAGTTAATTGCTATCTGGTCGGGTCCAAGCTTCACAATGAACTGGTTGAAAACTGTTATCTGGTTGGGTCCAGGCTTTGCAGATTTCTGATGAAGTTAATTGTTATCTGGTCGGGTCCAGGCTTTGCAGATTTCTGATGAAGTTAATTGTTATCTGGTCGGGTCCAGGCTTCACAATGAACTACTTGAAAACTGTTATCTGGTCGGGTCCAGGCTTTGCATATTTCTGATAAAGTTAATTGTTATCTGGTCGGGTCCAGGCTTCACAATGAACTGCTTGGGGATTTAGTTGTTATCTGGTCGGGTCCAGGCTTCACAACGAATCTCTGAGGATGATTGCTATCTGGTCGGATCTAGGCTTCGCAATGACTTTCTTGAAAAGATGGAAATGAGGAATGATATCTGGTCGGATCCAGGTTTCTCAGTCCTTTGTCGGGGAATAAAGAGGAAACTCTACTGGGAACAGGTAGTTAAAACCTTGGTTGGACTAAGTTTAGGTTCTGCTATATCTTTGAAAAGTTGGGCTGGTTGTGTCTAGGTTTCATAGCTTTTTGAGAAATGAGATCAACTGTTATCTGGTCGGATCCAGGCTTCAGTAACTCAAGAAGTCAAACTGTTATCTGGTCGGGTCCAGGCTTCAGAAATTGAAGAAGTCAAACTGTTATCTGATCGGGTCCAGGCTTTAGTATAACTTGAAAATTGTGCTAACATCCGGTCGGATCCAGGCTTCATAGCATTTCTTGGTAACAATAAAGGCTTTGTTGAAGACTTTACTAAGGATTAGGGGTTGTGGCCCTGTGATTTGCAATCATTTGAAGGGGAAATTCTAACTGGAGAGTATAGACTCAGTCAGGCAAGGCAGACTTAGCTTGGGGAGAATATACTCAGTTGGGCGATTCAGACTCAAATGGGGAATTTGGGTTCTGTTGAGGGATTTGTACTCCGCTGGGGAATAAAATCTTGGTTGGAAGATATACTCCGCTGGGAATGATGGGATCATCTGGGGATGATGGGCTCATCTGGGGATTTTGGACTCACCGGGGAATGCTTACTCGACTGGGGAGGATGGACTCAGCTTGGAGAATAAAATCTTGGTTGGAAGATATACTCCACTGGGGATGAAAAATCGGTTGAAAGATATACTCCGCTGGGAATGATGGGATCATCTGGGGATGATGGGCTCGTAGATGCCATCCAAGAATGCTTGTTGAATTGTAATTTGTAAGTTGAAAGAATGAGTATCAGAATTGCGTCCATGTCTGGAGTGTATCTGAACTTTATCTGAAAGCTAAATCTGAACGAGTGTCAGAATGGCATCCGCATATAAAGCGTATCTAAACTGTATCCGAAAGTTGGATCTGAATGAGTATTAGGATGGCATCCGTATTTGGAGCGTATTTGAACTGTATCAAAAGGTGGGTTATTTGGTGATGAGTCTGTGTAAAACTGCATCTGAAATTTCCTGAGAAGGAACCTGTGTAGGGTTACTTCATGATGAGTCCGTGTAAAACTTCATCTTTGGAAAGAGAAAGAACCGGTGTAGGGTTGCTTGATGATGAGTCCGTGTGAAACTGCATCTTGGAAGGAAGGAACCTGTGTAGGGTTGCCTGATGATGAGTCTGTGTGAAACTGCATCTTGGAAGGAAGGAACCTGTGTAGGGTTGCCTGATGATGAGTCCGTGTAAAACTTCATCTTGGAAAGAAGGAACCTGTGTAGGGTTGCTTCAGCTGGTCAAGTAGATAGTTGTCCTGTCTGGTTTCAGGTATTAATTTATAATCAGTCGTCCACAGATAGTTTTCTTGGCTTGTTACAGGTATTAATCTGGAACTTGAAAATGGTTGATGGTAACCATCTGTTGATCGATCTTTCCTGAAAAAGGTAGAACGTTAGTTGTATGCAATGTCATGATGTATGAAATGCGTGATGTTATGATGTTCTCAAAATAAATGAGACGGTGTCGTATGCACTTATCATGCATGTGACTAGGATGTATGAAATGTGAAATGTTTAATGAATGTATTTTTGTCTGGGAAAATAAATCCTCGACAAATGTCGGGGAACCGTTAAATCCTGGACTGCTGTTGAAGAGTTGTTGTGTCTTCAAACTTTGCTTAGAATGTTTCCATTGGGGATTCCTGTTTTGTTGTTTGAGGAGAAATCTGATGGGGGATATTGAAAACTCTGTGGGGAGTATGTTTATTCCTGCTTGGGAAAAGAGTTTAGGAGTCTCAGTCATCTGTTTCTCTACTGGGGAGTCGAAGTTGAACTGATATCTGGTCAGGTCCAAGTTTTGTAGTAACTTGGGGGATTGTAGAATAGTCTACTGGGGAAGAGGAGTTGTGGTCCTTTGATTTGTAGTATTCGGAGAGGCAAACTCAAGTTGGGGAATCCTACCGTTTGTTGGGGAAATAAACCTTGTTGCCGGTCTGCTTGAGAGATGACGACTTCGTTGGGGAAAGTATTCGAGGATTTTTGAGGTTGTCTCAGCTGGGGAAAGGTTTCCAGATATTGAAACTCTGGTTGGGAGTCATCCTATGAGAAGGATTTTGGGGAGATTTGTCACCGGAAGTGTCATCCATATTGAATTTATTTTGTTCACTGAGAGAGCTTTCGTTCACTAGGTATTCATTATGTGAATTTCTCTGCTGTCAAACAAATAGCCATATGCAAACAGTGATATTCAAGTAATGCAAAGTTTATGCTTGTCTTGAAGTTTTGAAAAATGCGTTTTTGTAAGTAAAGGAATTTTTGTAAGAAAATTCAATCTCAGGATTTAGAGCAAAGCCTTATAGGAGTCAGGATACCTTTTGTAACAGTATGCTTTTGAACTAACCCATGCTTCAATTAGGACTTTTGAAGGGTTGTAACATGGCTTGGTTCACGGTTTAAGAAACAAAGGATAAAGGCTCAAAGTGTATTTATACCCACCCGCTCTTCGTGATGTTCTTCAGTCTTAAGCTCAGTTAATTGTGCGTTTGAACTCCAATTGAGTCTGGAATGACGTTTTGGTGATGGTTCAGAAAAATTAAGTTTATTGGAAGGCAGACATTTTTGCAACATTTTTTCATGTTGTTGAGGATTTGTAGTGACCTCTTTTGATTTGTTATCCCTAATTTACGCCTGACTGTTCTCGTTTTGAGATTACAGCCAGCGGGATGCCCCAATTTTCTTTAAGTCTCCTTTGTAGGTTTTGACTTAGTGGGCTTTTCTTTTTGAGAGATAATGACTGCCTATGTGATAGGGAACCATCAATGTCTTTTGATTTCAGAGGAATGTTTTTTGATATCATTCGTTGTATTACAAGATGAGAGTTTGCAGCTTAACGCGCGTTTGAATTAACTGAGAGACTAGCCTGCCCCAGGTTTTGATTAAATGTTTCAATTTGTGTTAAAACAGAAAACTTCTACTTCTTTGGCTCGAAGGGGTTGACTAGGGATTATCTTCCTTATAACTCCAGTGTTTAGGATTTGAAAAAACGCATGTACATCGTCAGCAAGGTCTGTTCAAAAGCATACTGTATGAGATTATGGCGTTGTTTTCGTCATCCTCCCTCTAAAGGCTTGTAACTTTTAGCAAGAGTTAAATGTCATAAAGAAAGTAGAAAGCATAGTTTATGTTTAGTGAAAACGAATGGATGAATTCAAGACAAACATATGCAATGCATTAATGAAACAAAGTTTGACATTAATAGATAATTGTTTAAATAACAAAAGAAATTACTATTGAAAATTCAAAATGAAACAAGTTGCTCTCAATGATTTGGCAAAGGAGTAATGATTACGTTTGGAGTCTCCGGAGGGTCGAATTCGATCTCCTTGGCGTCAATCAAATTCTGAATCTTGTACTTTAATTCCCAGCAATCGTTAGTGTCATGCACGGGACTGTCAGAATGATAAGCATACGTTGCATTAGTATTATAGTTAGGAGAAGAAGTCTTGGGGTTTAGATGAGGTCCTATTAACGCAATCAGATTCATCCTCAACAAGTGTTGTAGCGCTTGAGACAGTGGCATGTTAATGTTGGTGAACTGTCTTTTGGGCGCGACCTCCTTACGCTGATGCCTCTGACTTTGTTGAGCAGGCGTAGGATTAGAGATCAAGATTGCTCTTACGTGTTGGTCATGACGACTCTTTTGACCATACACAGCATTAGACTCCTTCTTCCCATTGTAAGGATTTTTCTGAGCATCAGAAGGTGTAGCTTCTTGAATCTTCCCATTTTTGATGCCAGCTTCGACCCTTTCGCCGGTCAGTATTAGCTCAGTGAACCCGGATGAAGAGCTTCCGATCAAGTGTCTGAATAAAGGCCCTGTCAAAGTTCCCATGAAGATGTCAATCAGCTCCCTGTCAGTTAAAGGGGGTTGCACTCTACCAGCCAGATCTCTCCACTTTTCGGCGTACCCTTTGAAGCTCTCGTTGGGACCCATGGTCATGTTCTTCAAGTGCGCACGAGTTGGTGCAAGATCAACATTGTACTGATACTGCTTATAGAAAGCAACAGCTAAATCCTCCCAGGTGTGGATGCGAGAACTTTCCAATTGATAGAACCATTCGAGTTGAGTCCCTATTAGGCTTTCTTGGAAGAAATGGATCCAAAGCTTTGGATCAGTTGTGTATGGTTGAATCTTGCAGACATAAGACTTTAAGTGCATCTTAGGGAAAGAGACTCCATCGTATAGGGGAAAGGTAGGGATTTTGAACTTTGGCGGGATGACCACTCCAGAAACCAAACCCATGTCTCCTAAATCCAAGCCAGGTATCTGTTGAATCTCCATAGCATTGAGGTGATCCTCCAACTGTTTGTACTTGTCATCAGTGGGAGGATATTGTTCTTCAGAGTAGTCAGCTTCATCTTTATCAATCTCCAGACTGTTGTCTTCTTCATGACTATCCCCCATGTTGGATGGAGTTGAAAGATCTAGAGCTCTCTTGACTCGTCCTCTAGGCTTTCTTCCCATGTTCAAGACGCCTACTGAATTCTTGGACTTTTTCTTCTTGTCTTTGAGAATAAGAGTCTTCAGGTCCTCTTTCCCCTTAGCCATAGCCAGGAACATTTGTTGGAATTGAGCGTTTTGAGCTTGGAGATCTTTCACCGTTTGTTCCATATCCATCTTACTGAAATAAACAGTAGGAAGATAAGGAGACCTGTATGGGAGAAACCTGTCATGATATGATGCATGATATGGGGATGCATGTTTTCAAGGATCTCACAGGGTAAACACAAGAAAAAGTTAGAGATTGAACTTTGATCAACAACTTTGATTGGAGAACTTTGTGTCGGTGGATTTCTTTCCACGAGAATTAAGCTCACCATGTCAAGTGGGTCATAGCCCTTGACTCAAGTTGTTGTACTTGATCTTTGACGACGTTTGGTTAGAGGAAAATAAATCCTCTTGCCCCTTGCTAGACGTCTGGTTCAACGTGACCCTGCATCAAAAACCCTTGAGATCCTTGAAATGGTTATTGAAGATGTTATGGTATGATGTTATGATGTTATGAACATATATGGCAGGTAAGCAAGTTTATATACAAATAATCATATTCACACAAAGCAAACAAATCCTTAGTTTTAGGCTTGCAAAGAGTTTTGTAGGTAAGTACCCTCTTGAAGTTTTAGTTGGCTCAACATGTCCTAGTTAAAAGTAACCGGGTTCTAAGGGATCTCAATATCACTGATCTTTCCCCCAAGTTTCGTTCAATAAGCGATTGACTCTCAACCAAACAAAACTCAAGAGTCAAACCTCAATGAGCGTAGTGTCGAGTATCAACCAACTTCAGACTGCACCAAAGCCGGTCATCTCACTACGTCCTAATGGCCAAGTTGGTCAAGTAAGGTTCTAAGGTCAGTTGATGCTTTATGACACCACACGGCGGCCCCGTACTCTCCTTGACTGGCTCAAGGGTTACCGATACCAACCAAAGTGCCACATCAACGTAGCTACTGCTTCAACCATGTCGGTATACCCTGCATAGTTCCCTCACAGTTTATTACTACTTACCTAAAAGGTGTCCCCAAATCCGGGTGTAGGATTTAAAACAAACCCAAACAAGGAACCAAAATGTAAAGCAAGCAAATCAAACAATGTAAGCAAGTAAATGTGATCTAACCCTAAGGTAACCCCACTTTTGAAGAAATTCCCCAGCAGAGTCGCCAGTTCTATGATACGGTGGGAGAACTGACTTGGAGGGTTTTGCGATTGTGTTCGCAAATGTTGCGGTTTGGCAAGAGTCTCCACCGACTTTTCTTTTATCCAATAAGGAATGGTGGAAAAAGCACAGGAAATACCTTTTGAGATGTTTTCATGAGTTCGGGGGGTAGATTATGAAAAGGGAAGGTATTAGCACCCTTTCTATCCATGGTTTTCCATGGGCTCTTAGTTACTTGTTAGATCGACTTGCTTTTGTTTGAAAATTATGTTTTTGTGTGGTTTTGAAAGTATTTTGAAAAGGTGCCATCGTTTAGGCAAACTTTGCAATGATTCCCATTCGTAAGAATGTATGCAAAGTATTGAGCTTTTGAAAATATTTCAAGTCTTGGAAAGTGTTTTGAAGATGTTTTGTATGTGATGGTTTTAAAAATAGCAAGGATGTTTGTTTTGAAATTGAGCAAGTAACTAAAAGTAATCTACCTACTCAAAAGGTTTTAGATGTGTTTTTCCTCCTCCTTTAGATGTTGCTATCTTACCATTAATTTGATAAGAAGCCCCATCGTTGGATGTGAAGGGACAGACGTGGGTCATCGTATAGTCATGATAGTAATGTTGTGATATGACTTAGCACTTTTTTTTGTAGGGACTAAGATCATTTTGAAAGGAAACTTTGATAGCGTCATCGATGGACTATGATATTTTTCTATTTGTTTGTGCTAAGACATCCCACATGCATAACATGGCCATTTTTGTAAGGCAACAAGTGGAATTTCCCTAAGGGTGCATGTTTGCAAGTGTGTTTGATTGCATGCATTTTGTCTTTGATTTTTGGGTTGTCTACTTGTTGATTTTATCTTGCCATACACACCTAATTACTTAACATTTATATGAAGGTAATAAAAGAGTGCAAAAAATAAATCATACACTATTACAACCATATTGAATTGCATGAAAATATAAAGGCAAAAATAAGGTAAAAGCAAGAAAAATGGATCTTTCGACTTAGGGAAGCAACCCTTCGATTCTGCCATTTTTTGCCCTCTTAGACCTTACCTGAAAAGGGGTGAAAGAATGAGTTTCAACTGGGGCCTAGAAGCCAGCATATTTTGGCTTTCGATTGGGGCCTGGAGGCCAGCATATTGTGCCTTTCGAATGCCTCTTTCATTTGGCCTGAAGGTAAGTATGGAAGCCAAAGGCTTCGTTTCTAACTTTTCTGTCTCCTGTTTCATTCATTTGAGTTTGAATAGCAATATGGCCCAAGGTCGTGCCAACATCACCTTAAGACTAGATTAGTTCTTTAAAGCGTATTTAAATGTACCAAGAACAAAAGCCAAGAAGATTGTTAACCATGACACATATTAAGAGAGTGAAAACAAAACAAAAAGAAGAAAATAGTATGTACATGTTTTAAATGAAAAAGAAAACTTATTTACATGCTATGCTGGAAACGAAGGGCCAAAGGTTAAAAATGACTTACCTTGCTGGAGGTTGGAGCGTGTTCTGGACTTTGAAGCGGTTGCTTTTAATGCCTCTGGATTCGAAGGAAAAGACCCAGGGTAGGCCTTCGACACTGGATTCGAAAGAGCAAAACAAGTGAAATATCCTTCTTTGCTGGATTCAAAGGAAAGAACAAGTGGGATGCTCCTTGAGTCGAAGGAAACTGAAATGTGTTGTTCTTCAGAATTGAAGGAGGTAACGATGATTCTGGTTTTTTGTGATTTCACAAGTGTTGAAGTGTTTGAGAATTTTATGGTGTGTGAGAATTTTTAAGATACATTCCCCTCCTCTCCTCTCCCTCTCTCTCCTTTTCTTTGTGCAAATGAACTCTCTATTTATAGAGAAAGGCTTTTGGGAAGCTTGGGGAGCAAAAATAATAAAATAAGGCTCAGCTGCAAAGTAAGTGTCCACTTGTGCCATAAAAGCAAGATGAATGGTTCAAATGGGTTGCTTCTTTCTGAAGCAAAAACAGGCGCAAGACTCAAGACAAACTTTTCTAAAAGGTAGTATTATGCTATTAAGTGCAAGTGGTCTTGGACAACAAATGGGTAAAGGCCTATTTTAGCTTGCATAAACAATTAAGTATAGGGTGAGTCATAGGTTTGAGGCCTGAAAAGGGAAAACATGTAGCCTAGCCTATGGGTCTAAATGTTTAACTTTATCTTTTGAGTCGAATCCTCCATCTTTCTACACCTTTCGACCAGACTAGAACAACACAGCATTCGTTTTCACCAGTTGTGTCCTTCGAATGAACCAACTGTGTGTTCTTCGAATGGCCCTTTTTAGCTGAATATGCCATTTTGAGTCTTCTTGCTTTTAATAACTTAGGCCTAAACCTTCGACCAGACTCCAAAGTAAGAGAACAATTATTCCCCATATATGTCAAGTCCTTCGAATGGACCACCAAGTTTTGTGTCATAATACAGGACTATGGCGTATTGAAGGGTTTATAGATGGATTCGAAGGTGATATGAAGGCGCATTCGAATCATACATGAAGATGAATTTGAAAGTCACAGTAAGGTAGCCATTCATCCAATTGAAAACTTATGAATCCAAGGCAAACAGGTGAGGGGCGAATGGTGCAATCGAATGAAAATTTTCAGAAGGTTATTAACTTCTGAATCGAAGGAAGCTTTCAGAAGATCATTGACTTTTTGAATTGAAAAAAACCAAAAGGAGGCCTTTACTTCCTGAGTCGAAGGACATTCCTGAGTCGAGGGACATTGTTTTAAAGGGAAACAAAAACTCAATTGAAGCTTGTATGAAGATCATTTCCTTCTGAATCGAAGGAAGCTTTCAATACCCAAACGAAAGATGTAACCCAAGTGGCATGAAACCCTTGCTCAACTGAAGCTTGCATGCAGGCATGGCCAGAGATGAATGCCCAAATGAAGGCTTATATTCAGGAATGAGATCGAAGCACATTTTTTCGTAGGAAGCCTTTGCCTCAATCGAAGCTTGTGGTCGAAACAAGCTTACTCGAATGAAGATAATGCCCAGTCGAAGATTGGATTGAAGAAAACATATCGCCCAATCGAAAGCTCGTGTTCGAAGGAAGCATGTTGCCCAATCGAAGCATGTGGATTGAAACAAACATAAGGGGAGTCATTTCCTTTTAGCATGAGGGAAGTTCCTGATTTCTGATTCGAAGGGTGTTTTTTCAAAGGAAGCAAGAACTTAGTCAAATCTTGTATGAAGATATATCTTGGCTCAAGCAAAACTTGTGAGAGGCAAAGTCTGCAAGAGGCCCTTGGTGCAAGTGGATTCGAAGGATGCATAGAGATGGTTATTTTATCCCATCGAAGCTTGTCCAAACGAAAGAAACATGCAGGCAGCATATGCCCAATCGAAGTAGACTTGTAGGCAGCTATTTGGTACTAAAAGCAAACATGCAGGCAGTGGAAGACACAAACGAAGCCTAAAACAAGAAGTCACATGCCCAGATGAAAGAGGCACACTAGCAGCAACTTTTGAACAATCGAAGGAGGTGCAAAGTACAATCGAAGTGGGCTGAATCGAAGGAGATCTATTTTCCTCCAAATTTGTCAAAATGTTATTTTTATCTGTTTTCTCCCTTTTTGACAGTTTCCTTTTAACTCTGGTGCTGGAAAATCCCAATGTACTTGTGCAAGCTTGAATTTTGAGAATCATTGTGAGAGATGCCTTGAGAATTGAGAGGGCAAATTTTGGGGTACAACACTCACAAACTAAAACAATTTCCACACTTCACACTTTCAAAATAAACTACTTTCAAAACGCTTTATAAACACTCTTGAGGACTAATATAATGGTTATTATAAAGTAAACTGCCTTATATTGGCATTTCAAAAACACTTTCCAAAACAACACTTTCTTTCACAAATATTTTCAAAAGAAAACATTTTGTATATATTCTCAACGATACGTGAATCATTACAAAATTGCCACACTTAGGCATTTTCAAAATATTTACAAACATGCACAAACACAAAGCATTTTTCAAAGTGAGCTAGCAATTAAGAGCCCGTAGATAACTACGGATGAAAAGGATGCTAACACCTTCCCTTTTCATAACCTACCCCATGTACTCAAGAAAAATTCTCAAAGATCTTTCCTGTTCTTTTTACCCTTTCCTTTATCGGATAAACTAAAAGTAAGTCGCGACTATTGTTATCTGCAACATTTGCGATAAAATGTAAAACACCATGTCAGTTCTCCCACCATATTACAATATGGTTTTGGGGGTTTTTTTGCTCCTAACTCCATCACAAACATTCTTTGGTATAGAGGCTTATAAAATAACAATGGAGGTTTCATATTGATGGTTCAGAGTTAGATTATCATCAATCATCCTAACACCGTTAGAGATGTTTGATTCTTCTTCCTTCTTCTCTTTGTATTCTCTATTATTGGAGTTTGCTTGTAAGTTTAATATTATTATATTTATATTTTTTGATCATGGTGTTGTATAAAATCTCTTTTACAAATCTTTATTAATGTTTTCCTTATTTTCTTGCATTATGTTTTGATTTGAGTTTCTATAGACATATAATATTCAAATTTGGAATTAGGAAGAACATTTATTAGATTATAGACTCTAGGAATAGATTTAGATCTAATATTCACAGTGTGTGTCAATTCTTAATGTTATTTGTAGTTTAGTTGCGTGAGACATCATTGATGAGACAGTACGGTTGTTCTCTCAACTTTGGGTTAGAAATAACTTATGTTATGGGTGTTACGTGATGATATTGACGAGTGTTTTAGATTGTGTACAATTGATCGATAAATTTAAGTATTTTACGGGTAGATGAATTTCAATCTCGATGATTTCTCTCCTCTACAAAGAATCTATTTATTTTCTTGTTCATATGTTTTAACTTCCACAATTTACTTTTAAACCATTAAAAACCAAGCTCATAAACACAGAGAGTGTTGAACGATATTCTTTCCCTCACACTAATCCATGTGGAGACGATAAAACTCGGAATACTTCCAAACTTACTTTTGTTTTCTGCTTTCCGCAACAACAATCACAAGCCAATGGGTGGGTCAAATAGACATCTATGACCACTGCCCCCATTTAGTTAAAATCTAGCGATAAAGAGTGGGGTCCGAAACTATTTAGGTTCAACAATTGTTGGTTTATGCATGATGAATTTATCAACTTTTTAAAGAATAATGGAAGAAGATAAAGGTAGATAGGATAGACGATTTCATACTTGTAGAGAAGTTAAAAATATTGAAGACTAAATTGAAATGAAGGAACAAAGTTGTCTTCGGGTGGAAAGATTTAAAAGTGGAGGAACAAGTTGTTAGAAGGTGTAATTCTTGTTCTATCGAATAACATTTAGCGTACAACAAACTAGGGGTGTCAAAAGCATGCCGAACTAGCTAGTTATATAGGTTGTCAGTTGTATTCGACAAATTCGAATACAACAACTATTGTAGTTTGCCTAAATGTAAATTTAGGCTAATGCTTCTATATAGTTGAATTCAGCTCAGGCTTTTCAAGCCTATATAAAGGGCTGGTTAGTTTGTAACAAATAATGCAATCACAAATTCAGTTTTACAATTCAGTTAGAATCATTAACAAACTTCCAAATCTCTCTCTTCTCTTTCTCTCTTCTTCTTATTATTCCTGTATCAATCATCTTTATTGAGAAACCTTTATTCCAATGAATTGGTATAATATAGCTCGATTGCAATTCAGAAAGAATCTAATGGAAAATGGAACAACAATGTCAACACAATTTCTAGCGAATCTACCGGTTTTCAAAGGTGAAAACTATCAATGGTGGGTTGCACAGATGAAAGTTATCTTCATATTTCAAGATGTTATTGAAATCTTGAATGATGGAGTATCAGAACTAGAAGCAAATGTGATATATGCTCAGAAAGATGCGCACAAAGATCAAGAAGAAAGATGGTAAAGCATTGTTCTTAATCCACCAATGTATGGATTTTGATGTATTTGATAAGATAATTGAAGAAGAAATGACAAAAGGAGTGTGGGAAAAGTAAAAGAACTTGTATGGAGGAGATGAGAAATTACAAACATTGAGGAATAAATACGAGATGATTTAGATGAAAGAAGATGAATAAATCTCTGTATATTTCTCAAGAATTGTGACGCTAACAAACCAGATGAAGGCATATGGTGAATCAGTTACGGATCTGCAGAAGATAAAGAAAGTGTTGAGATCTCTGACTGCAGATTTTGACTATATTATAATGACAATTGAAGAAGCCAGGACTCTATATGATATGAAGTTATAAGAACTTCAAGCTTCATTAGAGGCTCATGAGATGAGGTTGAAGCAGAGAAACTCAAAAAAAGAGAAGGTGGTTGAACATGCACTGCAATCAACATTCAGCAAGAAAGCTGGAAAAGAGAAGTTGAAGCAGTGAAAGAATCTTTCTAGTCATGAGAAGTTAAGTAATAATATTGATTCAATCAAGATAGGTCTGGGCAACAAGTATTCTGGAAAGAAAGTTCACACAAAAGAGGTGCAGTGTTGCAATTGTCAAGATTTTGGTCATTATGCTTGAGACTCTTAAAGAAAGAAAGAAGCAATGGCAAAAGATAGTGATGAAGTTCAATATGAACGAGTTGGAGATAATGATTCTGATGATGTGTTGTTAATGGTCAACACTCAGTCGAATACTGAGAAAAACAACATGTGGTTTTTGGATTTACGATGCAACAGCCACATGACTGGTAATAAAAATTGGTTTACCAAGTTAGATGAGTCAGTCGAAAAGGTGATAATGTTTACAGATAGTAGACAAATCAAATCAGGTGGTACATGAGATATTTTGATTGTCATAAAGGATGGTCGAAAGGCCACCATCACTGAGGTATTGTATGTACCTTCTATGACAAGTAACTTGATAAGTGTATGTTAATTACTTGTAAAAGGTTTCAATATGAAGTAAGAAAAGACTCAAATGAAGGTATATATAGCTGATGGGAGGATGATAATGAAAGAAAAACTAGCAGAAAACAAAACCTTCAAACTTGAACTCGATACATCAGATCACAAGTGTCCTGCTTTAACTACAGAAGAAGACAAGAACTAGCTATGGCAACACATGTATGGACATTTAAACTTCATAAGTTTAAGTATGCTCAACCAAAAGAGGATGGTGTTAGGGTTACATTATGTAAATGAACTAAAGCAGGTATGCAAGGAATGCTGCAAAGAAAAACAAGATAGGAAAGCGTTAAAACATGACTTGGCCGTGAAATCTAATTGAAACCTGGAGTTGGTTCATTTTAATGTATGTGGACCTTTTGAAGTAAAGTAAAATAGAGGTAACAAGTATTTTATTACTTCCATTTATGAATTCACCTGACATGTGTGGATTTACCTTATTGAAAGGAAGAGTGAGGTATTCATACAATTCAAGAAGTTTAAGTTGCATGGTGAGAAACAAAGTGGATGCAAGTCGAAGAAGTTGAGAACTGATAGAGGTGGTTGTCGTAATCGGAAAAAAATATGAGAGTATCTGTTGTACCCCAAAATTTGCCCTCCCATATTCTTCAAAGTTTATCAAGAATCATCTTCAAATGGTTCAAGATCTCTCAGAGGGTTGCACTGTCCAACTGCCTCCTAAGCCAGTCAAAATTAGGGTTTTGTTTCCTTCAATGAATTTGAGATTTTCAAGGGCTCAATCAAGTCATATAGGCCTATATACATTGTCAAGCATATACATGTCAAGTCTCAAGACTCACAATGTCAAAATTGCACAGTCAAAAGCTCTATTTACTTCACTGTCAACTGCAGGGGTAAAATGGTCATTTTGCAGTCAAAAGTCAGAATTTTTGGCCAACATCTTATTTTGAGCTCACAATCATCATTTGATCAAGTCTTGATCATGATTCCAGAGGGATAGCTCAAAAATCATCAAAGATGCAAAAGTTACTATTTTTGGACAATAGAAAAGTCAACTGTATCTTAACCAAGGCATAACTTTTTCATGGTTCATCAGAAAAATCCCATCCGATGCTCATTTTGAAGGGGATGACATTTCCTACAACTCATATTCACATTCCAAGTCCAAGAAATGCTCTCACAAAAAGTTATCAATTTCTACATTATAGGTCAATTTCAAAAGTCAACAAAAATGCACTTTAAGTCAAAGACCATAATTTGAGATTGGTAAATCCAAATGACATGGGACCAAAGGCATTGGTTAGAGGACTTCAAGACCTTTCCAAAATGTCCAAGAACATGTTCATATGATCATAATTGAGCAAGATATACATTGGAGAAGTTGGGAAATTTTTGTGAATTTGCAAAAGTCAACTTTGCTCAAAACACATCATTTTTGCTAATGGGCCTCAAATTCCTTCTTGAAACTTTATCCAAGGCTTATGCACGACCCATTGAGATTAAATGGAATTATTTTCTTATTTTTTATTAATTAATTGAATTTTTAATCAATATTAATTCATTTAATTCATTTAATTGTAGGAAAATATCAAGATATGGTTTTGCAATCTTTTCATGAAGCAAATATGACCTACATGTGCTGGAGATTTCGTGTACACATCAAGGGGACAAGAATATCTCAATTTAGCAAGTTTTCTCAATCAAAAAGGATTGAAAAATATTTGATTTTCAATCAAATATTGGAACATCAATTTCATGGATTTCCTTGCAAGATTTTAACCTAAATCCATTCTACTATATATACAGAACCTAACCCTAATGCCTTACACGTGAGAATTGCTGCAGAAAGCCATATGCAACATTGAAAAAATCAAGAAAAACTTGAAAACTGTTTTCCTAGTTCCAGGCTAATTCAAAGCATTTGTTTGTTTCTAACACGTTGCTGGAACTCTCAGGGACACATTGCAATCAAAACCATACGCCAAAGCTCAAGAAATCAATCTACACATACCCACGGTTTGCATATCTTTCCCATAATCGAAACTCATAATTCATAAGCATTTAATGTGATTTTTTGCTTGTTTTGTATTGTTAATGACCACAGGAAACTAATGGCATCGGTTAATTGCATTATAACACGCAGAATCATAAATTACCATTGGAGGATTTTAGGGTTCTTGAGGTCTCGAATTGGGGCTTTACAGCCCAGGAAAAATTAGGCTTCATAAGACCTATGGTTGAGATCGTTGCTTCCAGACGAACCTAAAGCTACCCTCGCGAACAATTTATATTTAGCATAGGCCTAATCGCTATTATTCCTTGTTCTATATTGTGGGGGTTAAAAACCCCCGCTATCTGTCTTGTTTTTTGCAGGAATGCACGAAGAAGATGATGTGCTGTTGATGTATCATTGGTCAATTCAAAAAGATGGCGCGCGTTTTATGTTTTACAGCTTAGCGTTTTGTTTTCCAATATAACATTCTCTCTCTATCTTAATGACAAATGCAGGCATGTGGTGTAGTTGAAGATGAGGTGGCTATTAACCATTGGGACCTGGGTTCGAATCCCAGGTCCCCTAAAATATTTGTTTGCATTTTCCTCATATGATCATGTGCAGGTCTCACAAGAAGGCTCACCATACATCTCCAAATCCCAGGCGCCAAGTGTCTTCCCACTCAAATCCAGTGGCCAGAGATGAAAGACTATGGTATTCCCTAGTCAATGAACACGCACCTGATCCAGAAAGTCAAAGCAGGCTTGAAACAAATGGGCCAAGAATTTGCTTACAAACCTCCTCTTTGGCCCCATCACCCCCCCTTGTTTTATTACTTCTTATTATTTTTATTTTCTTTCTTTTCTTTTTACTATTATTATTATTTAACTAACAAATAATTATTTTTATAATTAATTCAGAAAATAATATTTTTTTATATTATTATTATTATTTATTAATTTCAATTATTATTTTGTAAATAAATTCTAATTAATTAATTTAGTCGTTTTAAATTAGGTTAACTTTAATCTTTTTCATAATAAATAAAATTAACATAGAATTAGGGTTTTTCTTTTGACAATTTTAATTCCTTTTATTTTATTTTCATTAAAAGCATAAAAAACCCAAAAATACTTTTTCTTGTAATTATTTAATTAATTAACTAGTTATTAGGTTTAATATTTAATTAAATGCAAAGGACCAAACTTCTTTCTTTTCTCAAAAAGGGTCAAAACCCTAAGGACATCCCCGATTCAATTTCTTTGCGTGCATATTTTTATTTGATTATATTTATGTATCTGCTCCGAGAATGTAATAGATAATTAGGACCCCTTTTATCGCTTTCTTTATTTTCTCGCAATTTATTTTTCAAAGGGTTATGTTTTTGGCGATGTAAATACCCGACGCCTTGTAATAGCGTAGATTCACTTTCCGCAATTTATTTCCCGCAAACTATTAACTGTTAATTATGCATGCAAGACTTGTCTGAAAAATAAAATCAACTCGTAGCTCACCAATAACATGTACAAGATAATTTAACATGAACCTGACACACGTGCACATGCCACTCCTAGGGTACGCCTCACTTTGTTGCCTCGAGGTGGTCATTAAGTATAGGGTGTTTTAGAGGTCGCCATCTTGTCTAAAGATCCAGTTGCCTCGAAACAGTTGCCTCGGATAAAAAAGGATCTAGGACATTAGGGTTACCGCTAAGGCGTCCTTCTATTGCTTTGGTGACCACACATGTCCCTATAATCGAATTGACCCGAATAACTCCAACGACGATGCTACCTACTTCTCAATAGTGGGATAGTACTGTCTAAAGGACTCTTACATAGCTTAATTCCTTAGAGTAGGTAGATTTCTCCTGGGTACTTGCTCTTTTCAAAAAAACAAAAACATCTTTTCGCACCTACACTTTCAAAAAATTTTCAAACAAATACTTCATACACTCTTGAGGACTAATACAAGAGTTACCTAGAAGTTTTTTTTTTCAAACTAAACTTTTTCAAAACCCATAAACACAAGAAAAGCAAACAATTTTTGAAAACATAGTGAGCAAGTACCTAAGAGCCTGTGGATAACCACAGATAGAAAGGGTGCTAACACCTTCCCTTTCTATAAATCTACCTCCCGAACCGAGAAACATCTCGAAAAGGAATTTTGCTGTGCTTTTGTCCTTTCCATGTTGGAGAACATAAAAGACGGTGGCGACTCTTGCTTACCGCGACATTTCGCGAACCAGCATTCCAAAACAGTCAGTTCTATTTCCACCGATCACTGAACTGGCGACTCTGCTGGGGATAATAATAATAAGTGAGGTGTACCTTAGGACTAAACCACTCTTGTTTTCAATTGAATGCTTTGTTTGCTTTAATATTATGGGCTTGCATCGGATTTTCATAGATCCTAACCCGGATCTGGGGAATACCCTTTAGGTAGCAAAAGCTGTGAGGGACCTGTCCGGCATAGACTGACACGGGTGAAGCAGTAGCTACGTTGGTGTGACACCTTGGTCTGTACCAATATCCCTTGTGTTGGAACGAGGAGAATATGGGTCTTCTGAGGAGTCATTAAGCACCAACCGACCTTAGAACCCTAGATTGACCCAACTTGGCCATAGAACAGTAGCAGTATGCTACACTCATTGAGGCTAAACTCTCGCGATGGTTCTGGCCGCAAGAAAAGATTGCGACGCTGGAGTTATGACCGATCGAGGGTAGTCAGTGATATTGAGATCCTCTAGAACCCGGTTACTATTTTCTAGGACAGGTCTTAACCAACGAAACTGAAAGAGGGTAATACCTAAACTTCATGCTGGCCTCAACTCTAAGGGCTGTCTTGTGTGACTTGTGTGCCTTATCATGTTTGCCTTTTGTGAATACTTGTGGTGTGCTTTACCATAACATCATACCATCATAACATTGCATGCATCCTGCATAAGGACTAACCTGCATACATCTTGCATAAGGACTAACCCATTTCAAGGATCTCAAGGGTCTGTGATGCAAGTCATGATGAACCAACTGTCTAGCAAGGGGCAAAGGGGATTTATCTTCCTCTAACCAAGGTTGTCCAGAAGTCCAAACACGATGACTTGAGTCAGGGGCTATCACCCACTCGATATGGTGAGCTTTGACTCTTGAAGAAGGACTCTCAACGACATGAAGTTCCTTCAATCCAGCCACCTGATTCAAATTCTAATGAGCTTCTTGTTTACCCCGCGAGATCCTTGAAAACATTGCATACATATATCATACATATCATTGCATTACAGGTACCCTTTTTACAGGTCACTTATCTTCTTCGCTGTTTATTTCAGCAATCATCATGTCTACCGAACCTCCCACTGAACAAGCTATCAAGGCCCTCCAGGCCCAGAATGCCCAGTTCCAAGAGTTGGTTATGAGCCTAGCCCAGGGTCAACAGGATTTGAAGACTTTGGTTCTAAAGGAGAGGAAGAAGAAGAAGAAGAGGACTGTTTTGTTCAACACTAGACGCAGATCTGGGAATGGACTCCCGAATGAGGCTGAGCTGACTACCTCATCTGTGGGCAAAGACAGTCCCCAAGGGGGAGGGGTTCCTAGTCCCGTGGTCTCCGACAACGAGACAAATTATAATGATGAACAGTACCCTTCTGCGGAGGACAGGTACAAACAACTGGAGGACCGCTTAAGTGCTATGGAGATACAGAAAGTGCCCGGTCTGGACTTCGAAGATCTAGGTCTATCCTCTGGGGTGGTGATCCCACACAAGTTCAAGGCACCTGCCTTTGCAAAGTACGACGGAGCTTCTTGTCCTAAGCTGCACCTCCGTTCATACGTAAGGAAGATCCAGCCATACACGGCTGACAAGAATTTGTGGATTCACTTCTTTCAGGATAGTCTGTCAGGGACTCAACTCGAATGGTTCTATCAGCTAGATGGAGCCAGCATTCGTAACTGGGAGGACTTGGCTACTACGTTCTATAAGAAGTATCAGTATAATTCCGACCTCGCTCCTACGCGTACCCAACTCCAGGGTATGTCACTAGGGACAGGTGAAGGATTTAAGGAATACGCCCAAAAATGGAGGGACCTTGCTGGAAGGGTGCAGCCACCTCTAACTGACCGTGAGCTCATTGACATGTTTCTAGGGACCCTGTCATGTCCATTCTTCAACCATCTGATTGAGAATTCTTCTGCTGGGTTTACAGATCTGATCTTAACTGGTGAGAGAATTGAAGCTGGTATCAAGGCTGGGAAGATTCAAGAAGCTACACCTTTTGATACTCATAAAAAGCCTTACCATGAAAAAAGAGAGTCCAATGTTGTGCATGGTAAAAAGAGTCGTCATGATCAACATGTAGGGGCAATCCAGATCTCTAATCCTATGACTGCTCAACAAGGACAGGGGCATCAACGTAAGGAGGTCGCACCCAAAAGATAATTCACCAAGATCCACATGTCACTGGCTCAAGCACTACAGCAAATGTTGAAGGCAGGGCTGATTACCTTAAGGGCTCCTCTTCGAAATCCAAACACTTCCGCTCCTAACTATCATCCCAATGAAAGGTGTGCATACCACTCTAATAGTCCGGGACATGACACAAACAACTGCTGGGCCCTGAAGAATAAGGTGCAAGACATGATTGATGCCAAAGAAATCCAGTTTGAAGCACCAGGGACTCCAAACATAATCACTGCTCCTTTGCCAAATCATTGAAGGCTTTTGTTTTATTTGAATTTTCAAGTTGTATTTTTCTTTGCTTATTCAAACAATTATTGTCATGGAAAACCCTTTTATTTCATTAATGCATCGATATGTCTGTTTTGAATCAATCCATTCGTATTCACTATATTCAAATTGCTTTCATTTTTTTGTGATGTTCAACTCTCGATTAAAAAATTCTAAGCCTTTTGAGGGAGGATGACGAAAATGATACCAAAATCTTTACAGTATGCTTTTGAACAGACCCCGCTGACGATGTACAGACATTGTTTCAAATCCTAAACAATGGAGTTATAAGGAAGATAATCCCTAGTCAACCCCTTTGAGCCAAAGAAGTAGGAGTTCTTTTATTTTCGAAAAAATTAAAACCCTTAATCATAACTTGGGGCAGGGTAGCTTTCTCAGTTGATCTAGGTGCACAAAATGGCATCAAAGAAGTCCTTCCAAAACAAGAGACGGTGATGGTTCCCTATAATTGTCAAGACAGGCAATCGTTATCTTTCAAAAATAAAAGCCCAATAAGTCAAAACCTATGAAGGAGACTTACAAAAACTGGGGCATCCCGCTGACTGTAATCACAAAAGAAACAGCTCAGGCAAAAAAACAGGGATAATGAAATAAAAAATAAAAGAGGTCCTACAAACCCTCAACAAAAAAGAAAATGACTGCCTATTCAAAATAAACTTTCAGTATCCGAACCATCACTGGAATATCAGAGCACAGACTCAAACAAAATCTAATGCACGATTTGAGTTTAGGTTTGAAGAACATCACGAAGAGCGGGTGGGTACAAATAAAGTTTGAGCCTTTATCCTTTGTTTCTTAAACCGTGAACCAGGCCACGTTATAACCCTTAAAAGTCCTAGCTGAAGCATGGGTTAGTTCGAAAGCATACTGTTACCAAAGGTATCCTGACTCCTTAAGGTTTGCTGCAAAATATCGAGTTGACGTCACATTTTACAAAATTTGCTTGTTTTACTGAAAAATGCCTTTTCAAAAAAAAAAAAAACTTCAAGACAGACATAAGCTTTGCATTTTTAAATAACATTGTTTGCATATGACTATTTGTTCAAACAGTAGAGAAATTCGCACGACGAATATCTATTGAACAAAAATCTTCTCAAGGATCACCTCAAGTGGAAGAAACACTTCCAACCAAGGGGCAGACGTGATCATTGTCCATCATCTGGGGCAGTCCAGTCAAGATTTAGAGAATCTCTCAAAATGCCAAACAGCCAGGGGCAAATCTCCGCCTAAGTCACTTGGGGCATTGGACATGAATTCCAGCAGCAAATCTTGCATGATCAAACAAGGATCTTCTTGTAGTATAGCAACACGACACTACTGACAGTGACAACTCCCTACATCTTGAGAGCATGGACATAGTAAAAAAAAAGTACTACGCATAATCAAAGACCCGCTAGGTTGACACACCTAGGCAAAAATAAGGGCTTCCCGGCGAACCAAAAGGGTTCGGGCAAAAATAAGGGATGAAAATGAAAAATTTGTACACCCGGCAAGTCGAAAACCTGAAAAGGCGACTTGGGCAAAAATGGGTATCCCGGTGGACTGAAAACCCGAAAGGGAGGTCCAGGAAAAATTTAGGGATCAAAGCGTACGATTATGTCCTGTCATCTCGTCACTTGCCTATCAGAAGAAGGTTTGTCAATCGGCAGTTATCAACACCTCCACAGGTACCTTCTCCCGCAGAAACTGGGGAAATAAGAATTGTCCGAACTGTACAAGCCGCTCTGTCCTCCAGGTACAAGATAGATTCAGCTGAAGAACATGACCAAGATACCTTCACTCCCCACAGAGTACGACAAGGATCAGCCATACTATCCCCAAGTAGAGTTGGTCTCCCATCAGCCCTAAAAAGGCACAGTATCTCCAGCAAGTCAGCAATACTATCCCCCAAGCAGAGTTAGTCTACTGTCAGCCTTAAGGAAGTTGGATATCCCCAGAAGATCTCAAAATTCCCAAGAGGAGTATACAGATGTTCCTAAGCAAGCATCCCCGACAGTCTTAATATTCCTCGACAGAAATATAAGATTGTTCCCCGGCGGAATACAGACACCCCAGTGGAGCCACTTCCCCAGTACAGTTCAAAAGTTTCCCTAGGAGAGTTGAACCATCCCCCCAGTAGATTCTGGAAGTTTATCCCCAGTAGATTCTGGAAGCTTATCCCCAGTAGAGTCTGGAAGCTGGTCCCCTGCAGAGTACAAATATCTCTCCCCGACCATGTTTAGAGGTTATCCCCCACCAGAGCCTATAACTGGGTTATCCTCAGCAAATTACAACGGAAAGATCATCCTCGGCGAAGTTCTTCCTATCCCCAGCGGAGTTCATCAAAATTCCCCAACAAAACCTTATCAACGGAATCCCCAGCGGAGTTATCGTCAAATCTCAGTGAAGTATCTCGTCCCCACAGAGTAATTCCCCGTAGAGTAATCTCTCCAATAAGTTTATTCCCCAACGGAGTCATCTTCTCCTACCGGTTTATCCTTGCAATCATCATCCCCAGCAGAAACGAAGAACTCTACCCTTCCACATCAGCCCAGGATTCACCAAACTCCCGGTATTCGTCAAGGATTTATTTTCCTAGACGAAAATACATTCATAGACATTTCACATTTCATACATCCTGCTTACATACATGATAAAGTGCATACGACACGATCTCATTTATTTTTGAGAACATCATGACATCATGCATTTCATACATCATGACATTGCATACAACTAATGTTTTGCCTTTTCAGGAAAAGGTAAATCCAAAGATGATTACCGTCAACTTTTGAAGTTCCAGATTCGACACCTGTATCTAGCCAGGGCATATCTGTGAGCGACTGATTAGAGGTCTACGCCTGTATCCAGCCAGGAAAGCTATCTCTACCACCTTTTGAAGTTCCAGATTCGATACCTGTATCTAGCCAGGGCATATCTGCGGACGACTAATTCCAGATTCGATACCTGTATCTAGCCAGGGCATATCTGTGGGCGACTAATTCCAGATTCGATACCTGTATCTAGCCAGGGCATATCTTTGGATTGTAGATCTATACCTGTATCTAGCCAGGAAAGTTATCTATATTGAAGAGATTGAAGAGATAGCTTAGAAATGCTCTAGATTCTGATGCTATTCTTTTGCTTATTCAGAGTTTCTTCCCAGAAATAGCTTAGAGATGCTCCAGACCCGGATGCTATATTTTTGCTTATTCACAGTTTCTTCTCAGAGATAGCTTAGAGATGCTCTAGATTCGGATGCTATTCTTTTGCTTATTCAGAGTTTCTTTCCAGAGATAGCTTAGAAATGCTCCAGATTCGGATGCAATTCTTTTGCTTATTCGCAGTTTCCTCTCAGAGATAGCTTAGATATGCTCCAGATCCGGATGCTATTCTATTGCTTATTCAAAGATTCCTTCTAGAGATAGTCCAGTTGCGACCCAGGCATGGCGACATTCTGATACTTATTCCAGATTTCCTTTTAGAAATAGCTTAGAAATGCTCCAGATCCGGATGCTATTCTTTTGCTTATTCAGAGTTTCTTTTCAGAGATAGCATAGAGATGATCCTGACCCGGACGCTATTTTATTGCTTATTCAGATTCCAACTTCTAAAGACAACTTAGAGATGCTCCAGACCTGGATGATATTCTATTGTTTAGTCCAGATTCATTCAAAAGACAGTCCGGATACGATCCAGATTCGGATGACTTTCTGTCACTCATTCAGATGCAGTATGGATATACCCCAGACACGGCGGTCATTCTACTACTCGTTCAAACGTCAGTAATTAGACACATAATAGATATGCTCCAGACGCGGAAGCCATTCTATTTCGCATTCAGATTCAACTATCAACTTCAAGTGCAGATATACTCCAGATACGGAAGTCATTCTGTCACTTATCCAGATCCCAGATACAGTTCAGATACGATCCAAATTCAGATATCATTTTGTCGCTCTCTCAAACTACCTATTAACAATCTCCAGATGGCATCCATAAGCCCATCCCCTGACAAGATTCTGTCACGCCTCCAGATGGCATCTATAATCCCATTCTCCTATCCATAATATCTCCAAAGGGCATCTATAAGCCCATTCCCGACATCACATTGCTAATACTCCACTATGCGAGTGCAAATTTCTGGGCAATCTAGTGTTCAATCATCTTCCACCTTCGGATCACGAAAGGCACGCAAGCCAATCTACATCCTCAGGTCTAAGAAGATTGAACAGGGGAAAATGTTGTACCCCAAAATTTGCCCTCCCATATTCTTCAAAGTTTATCAAGAATCATCTTCAAATGGTTCAAGATCTCTCAGAGGGTTGCACCGTCCAACTGCCTCCTAAGCCAGTCAAAATTAGGGTTTTGTTTCCTTCAATGAATTTGAGATTTTCAAGGGCTCAATCAAGTCATATAGGCCTATATACATTGTCAAGCATCTACATGTCAAGTCTGAAGACTCACAATGTCAAAATTGCACAATCAAAAGCTCTATTTGCTTCACAGTCAACTGCAGGGGTAAAATGGTCATTTTGCAGTAAAAAGTCAGAATTTTTGGCCAACATCTTATTTTGAGCTCACAATCATCATTTGATCAAGTCTTGATCATGATTCCACAAGGATAGCTCAAAAATCATCAAAGATGCAAAAGTTACTATTTTTGGACAGCAGAAAATTCAACTGTATCTTGACCAAGGCATAACTTTTTCATGGTTCATTAGAAAAATCCCATAAAATTCTCATTTTGAAGGTTATGACATTTCCTACAACTCATCTTCACATTCCAAGTCCAAGAAATGCTCTCACAAAAGGTTATCAATTTCTACATTATAGGTCAATTTCAAAAGTCAACAAAAATGCACTTTAAGTCAAAGACCATAATTTGAGATTGGTAAATCCAAATGACATGGGACAAAAGGCATTGGTTAGAGGGCTTCAAGACCTTTCCAAAATGTCAAAGAACATGTTCATATGATCAAAATTGAGCAAGATATGCATTGGAGAAGTTGGGAAATTTTTGTGAATTTGCAAAAGTCAATTTTGCTCAAAACACATCATTTTTGCTAATGGGCCTCAAATTCCTTCTTGAAACTTTATCCAAGGCTTATGCACGACCCATTGAGATTAAATGGAATTATTTTCTTATTTTTTATTAATTAATTGAATTTTTAATCAATATTAATTCATTTAATTCATTTAATTGTAGGAAAATATCAAGATATGGTTTTGCAATCTTTTCATGAAGCAAATATGACCTACATGTGCTGGAGATTTCGTGTACACATCAAGGGGACAAGAATATCTCAATTTAGCAAGTTTTCTCAATCAAAAAAGATTGAAAAATATTTGATTTTCAATCAAATATTGGAACATCAATTTCATGGATTTCCTTGCAAGATTTTAACCTAAATCCATTCTAATATATATACAGAACCTAACCCTAATGCCTTACACGTGAGAATTGCTGCAGAAAGCCATATGCAACATTGAAAAAATCAAGAAAAACTTGAAAACTGTTTTCCTAGTTCCAGGCTAATTCAAAGCATTTGTTTGTTTCTAACACGTTGTTGGAACTCTCAGGGACACATTGCAATCAAAACCATACGCCAAAGCTCAAGAAATCAATCTACACAGACCCACGGTTTGCATATCTTTCCCATAATCGAAACTCATAATTCATAAGCATTTGATGTGATTTTTTGCTTGTTTTGTATTGTTAAAGACCACAGGAAACTAATGGCATAGGTTAATTGCATTATAACACGCAGAATCATAAATTACCATTGGAGGATTTTAGGGTTCTTGAGGTCTCGAATTGGGGCTTTACAGCCCAGGAAAAATTAGGCTTCATAAGACCTATGGTTGAGATCGTTGCGTCCAGACGAACCTAAAGCTACCCTCGCGAACAATTTATATTTAGCATAGGCCTAATCGCTATTATTCCTTGTTCTATATTGTGGGGGTTAAAAACCCCTGCTATCTGTCTTGTTTTTTTGCAGGAATGCACGAAGAAGATGATGTGTTGTTGATGTATCATTGGTCAATTCAAAAAGATGGCGCGCATTTTATGTTTTACAGCTTAGCGTTTTGTTTGCCAATATAAAATTCTCTCTCTATCTTAATGACAAATGCAGGCATGTGGTGTAGTGGAATATGAGGTGGCTATTAACCATTGGGACCTGGGTTCGAATCCCAGGTCCCCTAAAATATTTGTTTGCATTTTTCCTCATATGATCATGTGCAGGTCTCACAAGAAGGCTCACCATACATCTCCAAATCCCAGGCGCCAAGTGTCTTCCCACTCAAATCCAGTGGCCAGAGATGAAAGACTATGGTATTCCCTAGTCAATGAACACGCACCTGATCCAGAAAGTCAAAGCAGGCCTGAAACAAATGGGCCAAGAATTTGCTTACAAACCTCCTCTTTGGGCCCATCACCCCCTGGTTTTATTACTTATTATTATTTTTATTTTCTTTTCTTTTTACTATTATTATTATTTAACTAACAAATAATTATTTTTATAATTAATTCAGAAAACAATATTTTTTATATTATTATTATTATTATTTATTAATTTCAATTATTATTTTGTAAATAAATTCTAATTAATTAATTTAGTCGTTTTAAATTAGGTTAGCTTTAATCTTTTTCATAATAAATAAAATTAACATAGAATTAGGGTTTTTCTTTTGACAATTTTAATTCCTTTTATTTTATTTTCATTAAAAGCATAAAAAACCCAAAAATACTTTTTCTTGTAATTATTTAATTAATTAACTAGTTATTAGGTTTAATATTTAATTAAATGCAAAGGACCAAACTTCTTTATTTTCTCAAAAAGGGTCAAAACCCTAAGGACATCCCCGATTCAATTTCTTTGCGCGCATATTTTTATTTGATTATATTTATGTATCTGCTCCGAGAATGTAATAGATAATTAGGACCCCTTTTATCGCTTTCTTTATTTTCTCGCAATTTATTTTTCAAAGGCTTATGTTTTTGGCGATGTAAATACCCGACGCCTTGTAATAGCGTAGATTCACTTTCCGCAATTTATTTCCCGCAAACTATTAACTGTTAATTATGCATGCAAGACTTGTCTGAAAAATAAAATCAACTCGTAGCTCACCAATAACATGTACAAGATGATTTAACATGAACCTGACACACGTGCACATGCCACTCCTAGGGTACGCCTCACTTTGTTGCCTCGAGGTGGTCATTAAGTATAGGGTGTTTTAGAGGTCGCCCTCTTATCTAAAGATCCAGTTGCCTCGAAACGGTTGCCTCGGATAAAAAAGGATCTAGGACATTAGGGTTACCGCTAAGGTGTCCTACTATTGCTTTGGTGACCACACATGTCCCTATAATCGAATTGACCTGAATAAGTCCAACGACGGTGCTACCTACATCTCAATAGTGGGATAGTACTGTCTAAAGGACTCTTACACAGCTTAATTCCTTAGAGTAGGTAGATTTCTCCTGGGTACTTGCTCTTTTCAAAAAAACAAAAACATCTTTTCGCACCTACACTTTCAAGAAGTTTTCAAACAAATACTTCATACACTCTTGAGGACTGATACAAGAGTTACCTAGAAGTTTTTTTTTCAAACTAAACTTTTTCAAAACCCACAAACACAAGAAAAGCAAACAATTTTTGAAAACATAGTGAGCAAGTACCTAAGAGCCCGTGGATAACCACGGATAGAAAGGGTGCTAACACCTTCCCTTTCTATAAATCTACCTCCCGAACCGAGAAACATCTCGAAAAGGAATTTTGTTGTGCTTTTGTCCTTTCCATGTTGGAGAACATAAAAGACGGTGGCGACTCTTGCTTACCGCGACATTTTGCGAACCAGCATTCCAAAACAGTCAGTTCTATTTCCACCGATCACAGTATCCACTATTAATTTTTATCCTAGGTGTTGTACCCCAAAATTTTGCCTCCCATTTTCTTCAAGACATTCTTTCAAGGCTTCTCAAAACACTCAAGGGTTGACTAGTCAAGATGCACCTCCTAAACCAAAGGCCTACAACCAGGGTTTGGAGTTTCTAAAAGAAATTTTGTTTAAAAAGGTCACAAGTGGATTCCATGGTTCTTCATAGGTCCTTAACAAGGTCCATGTCAAGTTTCAATCCCTCCATTACAAGTTTGCTCAGTCAATGACTCAAATGTTTCAAAGTCAATTGTATTGGTCAAAAGATCAATTATGGTCAACATACAGTAAAACTTAAAGATTTTTGGTTAACATCAACATTTTGAAGTGATATTCATCATTTTATCAAGTTTTGATCATGATTCCCCAAGGAAAGTCCTCAGATCATCAAAAGTCAAGAATTGCCAAATTAGGGTTTCCTTAGGAGAAGTCAACTGAACTTTGACCAAGCATAACCTTCACATGATTCATTAACTTTTCCCCAACAAAATCTTGTTTTGAATAAAATTCATTTCTCTACAATTTTTCTTTTATTCTCAAGTCCAAAAAATGCTTCATTAGGGAGATATGAGCTCATACATTGTAGGTCATTTTCAAAAGACAACAAAAGACACTTTTTGTCAAGGCAACTTACGTTAAGATAAAGTCTTCAAAAGCGAAAATGATAAACATAGAGATTGTAGAGGACATATTGATATTTCTAAAAATCCCAAGATCATCTTTAATAGATGGAAATTGAGCAAGTTATGAGTTGCACAAGTTGGGAGATTTTGAAGAAATTCATGAAATGCAAATGGAGCAAAATTGCAATTTTAAACTAATGGGCCTCTTTTTTGATATTCAAACATGTTTATAAGATGTGATAGGACCTATAAAAACATTCACACATGCTCATGATTTTTATTGCTTTTATTTGATTTTTTATTCATTTAAAAATGAATGAAATTGAATAAAAAGATGAAAATAGAGTGTGAAGAATTAGGCCTTTGGATTTCAAAATTTTTGCAAGCCCAACAAAATTTTGCAATCCCAACAAATTTGTGAAAACCATGCCACAATATGTTCAGGTTTATGCAATTCAAAAGAGGCAAGCAATATCTCAAAGATGGCAAGTTTTCAATGTGTTGGATTTTTGTTTCATAAGCCATGAATGCATTGTTTTCTTCCATATTGGTTCACCCTCACCCTCCTATTTTACTCTATAAATACACAATACATTTAGAAGCAATGGACCACGAAATCCTTGCATACAAGAGCCCTCTCGAAATTCTCAAAAATCAAAGAAAAGATGCAAAATCTATAACTTCACTTCTGGGTGCTATCAATCCAAACTAAGGCCACTAATACATTCTTGAGATCGCCAGGAGTTTTCCAAAGTCTAGATTCAACCCCTAAGAATCCAAGATCATCCTCATAACCATCCCATAGTTTTGATAAAATTTTGAATCTCGAATTCTCTTACCATGTAATTTAAATCAGTTTTATGCATGCATTCTTATTACTATTGATGTTTTAAGCGAATCTAACGTCTTACATGTAAGCATAGATGCATGAATTCAGATGTATTGAATCAAATGAAGCTCCTAGGCTCATTTGTATTGGGCCTAGCCAAACTCGGGATTGCACCCCTCATTTCCTTTTGCAAACGCCTGATCTTGAGATGTTGGGCCTTGCGAAAATCTGATTATTCACCCCCTAACTTTTTTTTTGCAGCAGCTCATTTATATTTCTTTTTTTATATTTTATTATTTCATTTACTATTTTATTCTTTTCTTTAAATTAATTCTTTTTTATTAAATAATCATAAAAATCAAAAATCACAAAAATATTAGACTTTTTTTAATTAATTAATTTCTTTTAATCATAAAAATCAAAAATCGCAAAAAATATTAGACTTAGGTTTTATTAATTAAATTAATTTTTTACTTAAATTATTTTTAATAATTTTCTTTTCTTAATTAATTAAGAATTAGGTTTCCATAAATTTAATTTAATTATTTTTCTAAACAAAAAAATGCAAAAACAACAAAAACATTTTCTTCCACTTAGATTTTTAGGGTTCTTTACATCTTTCTTTCTTTCTCCTCTGTGCGTTCATTTATTTTTATTCCTATTATTTTCATAAAATTATGTAATTTCACATTGGACGTAATAGTTAAACTAGGACCTTTTACTTTTTATTCCACATTTTTGGTTTATAATTCCCCCCATCCTGAAGCGATGTAATAACGTAGATTCATTTTCCGCACTTTATTTCCCGTACTAGCATACAATTAACTGCTAGATGTATGCTAATAGGCTTGTATGGAAATATTAAAAGCAAACGATAGAAAACCTAACACTCAAGATAAACATAACTGAAACACAACACGCTCACACACGCGTACCTCTAAGGTACCTCCACTTGTTGCCTTCGGAATAAACAGTCACGTCTCTCGAACGTTGGAGATTTTAGCAGTGACCATTTGGTTATAAGATCATAAAACCCTCGATGACCCTTTCGATGTTGCCTTGGTAAATGATATTAAAACCTTAGGATAATTGCTAAAGTATCTTACGAGTTACTTTCGTGACTGTACGATGACCCTCGCTTGTCCCTCAAAACATCCAACGGTAGAGATACCTACTGACTAATAGTAGGATAACACTGTCTAAAGTAAAAGAGGACAAGATCAAAGACTATTCGAGTAGGTAGACCGCTTATAGTTGCTTGCTCACAAAAACAAACAAAACAATTTTTCACACATACACAAACTCTTTTCTAAATATTTTCAAAGACCAGAAACACTTTGTATACGTTCTCAATGATATGAGAAACATTACAAAGTTCTCCGCACTAAGGCGTCTTTTCAAAAATATTTTCAAATACACTTACACAAAAAAACATTTTCAAAGTGAGCTAGCAACTAAGAGCCCGTAGATAACTAAGGATGGAAAGGGTGCTAAAACCTTCCCTTTCCATAACCTACCCCCCTTACTCAGAAAATTATTGAAAGGTCTTTCGTGTTCTTTTCACCCTTTCCTTTATTAAATAAAAGAAAAGTCGACGGCGACTCTTGTTAACCGCAACATTTGCGATAAAATGCAAAACTAGTAAAGTCAATTCTCCCATCGTATTAAAGAATTGGCGACTCTGCTGGGACATACTAAAAGTGGGGTTACCTTAGAGATAGTTTACATTTAAAATGCTTAACTTGTTTGATTTGCTTGCTTTACATTTTGGGTTATGTTTAGGTATTCTTGTATAGATCCTATACCCGGATCTGGGGCACATTAGGTGAGTAGCAATAGATTGTGGAGACTATGCAGCGTAATACCAACATGGTTGAAGCGATGGCTATATTAGTGTGACACATTTGTTGGTACCAGTATCCTTTGTGTTGAATCAAGGATAATATGGGGCCTTTGTGTGGTGTCATGAAGCACTAACTGACCTTAGAACCTTAGTTAAACAAACTTGGCCATTAGAAAGTAGTGAGATAGTCGGCTTAGGTGCAAAATTGAGGATTGGTTGATACTCGATACTACACTCTTTGAGATCGGACTTTTGGGATATTTCGGCTGCGAGAAAAGATCGCTTGAGCTGAAACAATGCCCGATGAAGAAAGATCAATGATATTAAGATCCTTTAGAACCCAATTACTTTCTTTAAAATAGGTTGAAACAACTAAATTTCAAGAGGGTACTTACCTACAAACTCCATACAAGTCTGAACCTAAGGCTACTTGTGTGACTTGTTTGCATCTATTATCTAACAACTTGAACTCCTTGTAGGAATTGTTTGTATTCATTATCCAATAACTGTGACTTTTTGCAAGACTTGCTTGTTTTCATCACCTTACACATTTGCTTAGTGCATAACATCATGACTTCATGCCATAGAATTTTCATTAACCATTTCAAGGATCTCAAGGGCCTGTGATGTATGTTATCATGAACCAGACGTCCCGCAAGGGGCAAGAGGATTTATTTTCCTCTAACCAAATGCTACCAAAGTATTATGAACCAACGTCTAGCAAGGGGAAAGGGGATTTATTTTCCTCTAGCCAATGCTGTCAAAAGACCAAAGCACGATAACTTGAGTCAGAGGCTATGACAAACTCGACATGGTGAGCTTGATTCTCGTGGAAGGACGTTCAACGATACGAAGTTATTAAGTCAAAGTTGTAGTCGAATTCTACCATTTTCTTTGTTTACCCCGCGAGATCCTTGAAAACATTGCATTTACATATCATGCATCATTTCATGAACAGGTTTTCCAGTACAGGTTTCTCATTTTTCTCGCTGTTTATTTCAGCAAAAAATGGCCCTTGAATAAAATTTCAAAGATCTCCAGACTCAGCATGTACAATTCCAAGAGACCCATCTGAATCTGGCCAAGGGGTAGCAAGAAATAATGACGCTCCTTGCCAAGAAAAATAAAAATACTAAGAAGCCAGTTATTGTCCTTAATCTAAGAAGAATATTCAAAGATCTGGCCCAACCGATTCAAGCTGCTGAAGTCTCCTCTGATGAAGATGATGACCAAGATGAAGAGGATAGAAACATTAAGTTGGAAGACAAGAATAACCAGAGTTTTGAAGTCGAGGATTACTCAGATGAATAATACCCTCCTACTAGTGACAAGTACAAACAGTTGGAGGATAGGCTCAAGGCTATGGAGGTCCAAAAGACACCAGGATTGGATTTCGGTGAACTAGGGCTGGTTCTAGAGGTGGTCATCCCACCTAAGTTCAAGGTCTGTGTCTTCGCCAAATATGACAGGGTCTCTTGTCCTAAACTTCAGTTGAGGTCATACGTAAGAAAGATCCAGCCTCACACTGCTGACCGAAAGTTATGGGTCCATTTCTTCTAAGAAAGTTTGGTTGGCACTCAACTGAAATGGTTCTACCAGCTGGAAGGTACCAACATTCATACCTGGGAAGACTTGGCTGCTTCTTTCTACAAGAAATACGAATATAATGCTGACCTAGCACCAACTCGAGTGCAATTGCAAAATATATCCATGGGCTTAAGGGAAGGATTCAAGGAATTTGCACAAAAATGGAGGGATTTAACTGGCAGGGTGCAACCTCCTATGACTGATCGGGAAATGGTAGACATGTTCATGGGCACTCTGACAGGCCCGTTCTTTAATCTGCTGATTAAGAGTTCTTTGTCTGGTTTTACAGAGATGATTCTGAATGGGGAAAGGATTGAAAGCGGTATCAAAAGTGGAAAGATCCCAATGGCCTCAACCTCTAATAATGTGAAGAAGCCCTTTGTTGGTAATAAATAAACTAATGTTGTCTATAGTCAAAGGAGCCATAGTAAAAATGACCACCATCAGTTTGTGGGAGTGGTGTTAATTTCTAATTCTACACATGTTCAACAATAATAGGGCAATATGCGTAGGATAAAGTTTCAAGAAAGGCAGTACACTAAGATTAATAAGCCATTGTCTCAAGAGTTACAACATTTTCTAAAAGCGAAACTGATTACACTAAGGGATCCTCCTCAAAACCCCGATACCTCCTCTTCTAAGTACAATCCAATGCAAAGTGTGCCGAACATTCTAATAGTCCTGGGCACAACACCGACAACTACTGGTTTTTGAAAAACAAGATTCAAGATTTGATTGACATCAAGGAGATTTAATTTGACCCTCTTAAGGCTCCCAATGTGATCACTGCTCCCATGCCAAATCATGGCCAAGATTGAGAGCGTTTATTTCATTTGAATTCTCAAATTGTAATTTCTTTTGATTGTTTGAACACTTATTTTATGTCAAACTTGTTATTCCATTAATGCATTGCATATGTTTATCTTGAATTAATCCATTCGTTTTCACTATATTTAAACTATCTTTTTACTTCCTTTTTGTGATATCCAACTCTCAATTAAAAATTGTAAGCCTTTAGAGGGAGGATAACGAAAAATATACCACAATCTCTACAGTATGCTTTTGAACAGACCTAGTTGATGATGTACAGACATTATTTCAAATCTTAAATAGTGGAGTTATAAGGAAGATAATCCCCAGTCAACCCCTTCGAGCCTAAGAAGTAGGAGTTTTCTTTTTCACACAAATTGAAACCTTTAATCATAACCCGGGGCAGGGTAGTTTCTCAGTTAATTTAATGGTGCATTCAATCGCAAGCTCTCCCTTCGTACACGATAAGTAGTGTCAGAGGTATCCTTCAAAAATAAAACATGGTGATGGTTCCGCATAATTATTAAAACAAGCAATCATTATATCTCAAAATAAATTCCTGCTAAGTTAAAACCTATTTAGGAGACTTAAGGAAAAAACTGGGGCATCCCGCTGACTGTAATCACAAAAGAAATAGTTCAGACAAAAGGTAGGGATAATAAAATATATAAAAAATAGGTCGCTACAAATCCTCAGTAAAAAGAAAAGGTTACATAAATGATTGTCTTCTCAAATAAACTTTCAGTATCCGAAACATCACTGGAATATCAGGGCAATGATTCCATACTCAATTGGGATCTAAACTCATAATTAACTGAGTATGGGACTGAAGAACATCATGATGAATGGGTTGGGTACAAACAAAGTTTGAGCCTTTATCCTTTGTTTCTTAAATCGTGAACCAGTCCACATTAAAACCCTTAAAAGTACTAACTGAAGCATGGGTTAGTTCGAAAGCATATTGTTACAAAGGTATCCTGACTTCTGTAAGACTCACTATAAATCCTGAGTTGAATTCATATTCTTACAAAATTCTATTTTTACTAAAAATGCATTTTCAAAACTTCAAAGACAGATATAAGCTTTACATTTTTAAATGCCACTGTTTTCATATGACTAACTATCCGACAGCAGAGATATAGGCACAGTAGATATTCAATGAACAGAAATCCTCTCAATGAACAGAATCACCTCAGATGGAAAGACATTTCCAGTAACAGGCCTTTCATAATCAAGGGGCATGACATGGTGTCTAACTGATCTAGGGGAAGTCGAGTCAAGATTCAAGGAATCTCTCAAAAGTGTCGAATAGCCAGGGGTAGACCTCCATCAGAATCACTTGGGGAATTGAACATGAATTTCAGTAACAGGCCATGTACGATAAAAAAACATTTTCTAGAAGTGCTACAACACTTGCTACTACGGACAGTGACAATTCTCCGCACCCTGTGAACACAGACATAGTCGAAAAATACCACGCATGAAAAAAGACCCATTAGGTTGACTGGCCTAAGCAACAATAAGGGCATCCTTGTGAACCAAAAGAGTTTGGGCAAAAATTAGGGATATATAAATAAAATTGTACACCCGGTAAGTCAAAAACCTGAAAAGGCGGCTTGGGCAAAAAAGGGTATCCCGGTGGACTGAAAATCTGAAAAGACAGTCCAAGCAAAAGTTAGGTATTAAAGCGTACAACTATGTCCCGTCATCTCGTCATTTGTCTATCAGTAGAAGACTTATCACCATGATAAGCATTCACCAAGGGATATAGAAGTAGAGTTATGTTCAAGTCTCTACGAATCCTAACAGAGCCACTTCTAGGAGATTATCCCCATAAAGTAATCTTTACAAGTTCAGACATTCCGTGCAATTGCCACGGCAGATCACTCTAGAGGATAAAGGAGTATGATTTTCTCCCCAGAAATATCACCAACCTACAGAGTTCCAATCAGTACAGGTCATGAAGTTTTTCTTCCCCAGCTGAGCTTGTTCCTCCAAGGTTGTAAAACCCCCTTTCATACTTTTGTTCTCCAGCAGAGTTCATTTCCTTAACAAGGGTATTTCCTCAACAAGAGTATTTCCCCAACAAGGTTTATTTCTCCAACAATTTATCATCTTCTAGATACAGTTCAGATACAATCTAGATATAGATTCATTCAGACACTAACTATAGATTCTCTTATAGATATAGTTCAAATACAATCTAGATATAGATTCATTTTGACACTCATTACATGCTCTCTTCTATATACAATGCAGATACAATCAAGATATAAATTCATTCTGACACTCATTCCAGATCGACTTATAGATACAGTTCAATTATAGTCTAAATATAGATTCATTCTGACACTCATTCCAAATCCATTTCTATATACAGTTCAGATGCAATCTAAATATAGATTGATTCTGACACTCATTTTAGATACAATTCAGATACAATCTAAATATGGATGTCATTCTAATAATCATTCAGTACATCTTCCAGATACAGTTCAAATACGATCCAGATATGGATGTCATTATGATACTCATTTAGTGCATCTTCCAGATACGGTTCAAATACAGTCCAGATATGGATATCATTCTGATACCCATTCAATACATCCTCAGATACAATCAAGGCGTAGATTTATTCTAACACTCCCCAGCTTGAGTTTTCTTTTACCATAAATCACCGGCTAAAATCCCCCCTAGTGAAGTCATCACTATCCCCAGAGAGTTGTTACTGAATCAAAAAAATTGGATCAGATGTCAGTCAACTTTATCCTTCTCAGATGAGTCAGAAAGTTATCAATCGATGTTATCCCCAGTCAAGGTATACAAGGATTATAACTCCCCAGTAGAGCAAAGAACAACCATACTTTTGAACTCTTCTTCCCTAAGCAGGAGTTAACACTCTCCAGCAGAGTTCCCTTATAAAGCAGAAATCAATGTTCCCCAACAGAGTTTCCTCAAAAGAGAAATCAGGAGTCCCCAGCAGAAACAATCCCCGGAAGATCGAAGATACACATACTCTTCATCCCCAGCAACAATCAGAGATTTTTTTCCCCCGGACTAAGATGCTGCTCAAATTTTCGAATGCACTTTAATAACATTTCACATTCACCATCTTTTGCCAAAACCATAGCATATGCATACGAAACACATATAGCACAGTCTCATTTATTTTGAGAATGTCATTACACAATGCATTTCATATATCATGACATGGCATACAGCTAACCCTTTATCTTTTCAGGTAAAGTCTATAAAAAGACGAATATCATCAACTATCTACATGACCAGACAAATTTCTCCGGAAACTAAATTCTGATAAGTATTTCCCTCAAAGACTTTCCCCATAAAGTAATTCTGAAAAATATCTCTTCTAGATGAAGTCAGGCGTAGACATCTTCTAGTGCATCATTCAGAAGAAATCAAGCACAGATTCATTCTGGTACCCATCGAAGTAGTAGTCGCCATAGATTCCTTCTAGTACCCTTTAAAGTAGTAGTCGCCATAGATTCCTTTATGTACCTTGTGAAGTAGTAGTCACCATAGATTCCTTCTGGTACCCTTTGAAGTAGTAGTCACCATAGATTCCTTCCAGTACCTTGTGAAGTAGTACTCGCCATAGATTCCTTCTGGTACCCTTTGAAGTAGTAGTCGCCATAGATTCCTTCTGGTACCCTTTGAAGTAATAATTTCCATAAATTCCTTCCAGTACCTTGTGAAGTAGTAGTCGCCATAGATTCCTTCTGGTACCCTTTGAAGTAGTAGTCGCCATAGATTCCTTCCAGTACCTCATGAAGTAGTAGTCACCATAGATTCCTTCTGGTACCCTTTAAAGTAGTAGTCGTCAGAGATTCCTCCCAGTACCTTGTGAATTAGTAGTCTCCATAGATTCCTTCTGGTACCCTTTGAAGTAGTATTCGCCATAGATTCCTTCTGGTACCGTTTGAAGTAGTAGTCGCCATAGATTCTTTCTGGTACCCTTTGAAGTAGTAGTCGTCATAGATTCCTTCTGGTACCCTTTGAAGTAGTAATCGCCATAGATTCCTTCCAGTACCTTATGAAGCAGCAGTCGCCATAGATTCCTTATGGTACCCTTTGAAGTAGTAGTCTCCACAGATTCCTTCTGGTACCCTTTAAAGTAGTAGTCGCCATAGATTCCTTCTAATACCTATTGAAGTAGTAGTCAGGAATAAACTCCTTCCATTACCTATTGAAGTAGTAGTCATGCGTAGACCCCTTCCAGATACATCTCCTAAAGACAAAGTCAAGCATAGACTTATTCTTATATTTCTATCAACAATTACCTTGGATTGCATCAATAAGCCAATCTCCTACGACTCTCCATCACCTTTGGATGACATCTATAAGCCCATCTTCAACAATTCTGTGTCACCTCTCCGAATGGAATCTCTAAGCCCATTCTTGGTACAATCAACCAACAACATTACTTCTTTCACAAGCGAGTGCAAATTTATGGGCACTTAAGTGTTCAATCATCTTCTACCCTCAAGTCCCGAATGGAGAACAAGCCAATATAACTCTTCAGGTTTAAGAAGATTGAACAGGGGAAGCTGTTGTACCCTAAATTTTTCCCTCCCATTTTCTTCAAGACATTCTTTCAAGGTTTCTCAAAACACTCAAGGGTTAACTAGTCAAGACGCACCTCCTAAACCAAAGGCCTACAACTAGGGTTTGAAGTTTCTCAAAGAAATTTGGTTTCAAGAGATCACCAGTGGCTTCCATGGTTCTTCATAGGTCCTTAACAAGGTTCATGTCAAGTTTCAAACCCTCTATCACAAGTTTGCTCAATGAATGGCTCAAATGTTTGAAAATCAACTGTATTGGTCAAAAAGTTAACTATGGTCAACATACAGTCAAACTTCAATTTTTTTTGTCAACATCAACATTTTGAAGTGATATTCATCATTTTATCAAGGGTTGATCATGATTCCCCAAGGAAAGTCCTCAAATCATCAAAAGTCAAGAATTACCAAATTAGGGTTTCCTTAGGAGAAGTCAACTGGATTTTGACTAGGCATAAATCTGACACGCTTCATCAACTTTTCCCAAACCAAAGCTCATTTTGAATAAAATTCAATTCTATACATCTTTTCTTTTATTCTCAAGTCCAAAAAATTCTTCATTTGGAAGATATGAGCTCATACATTATAGGTCATTTTTAAAAGTCAACAAAAGACAATTTTTGTCAAGGCAACTTACGTCAAGATAACATCTTCAAAAGAAAATATTATCAACATTGACATTGTAGAGGACATCTTAAGATTTCTAAAAAGTCAAGGAGCATCTTTAAAAGATGGAAATTGAGCAAGTTATGAGTTGCACAAATTGGGAGATTTTGAAGAAATTCATGAAATGCAAATGGAGCAAAATTGCAATTTTGAACTAATTGGCCTAGTTTTTTATATCCAAACATGTTTATAAGATGTGATAGGACCTCTAAAAAACATTCATACATGATCATGATTTTTATTTCTTTTATTTGATTTTTTATTCATTTAAAAATGAATAAAATTGAATAAAAAGATGAAAATAGAGTGTGAAGACTCGGGCCTTTGGATTTCACCTTTTGCAATCCCAACAAACTTTTTTCAATGTGTTGGATTTTTGTTTCATAAGGCATCAATGCATTGTTTTCTTCCATATTGGTTCACCCGCACCCTCCTATTTAACTATATAAATACACAATACATTTAGAAGCAATGGACCACGAAATCCTTGCATACAAGAGCTCTCTCGAAATTCTCAAAAATCAAAGAAAAGTTGCAAAAATTTTAACTTCACTTCCAGGCGCTATCAATTCAAACCAAGGCCACTAATACATTCCTGAGATCCCCATGAGTCTTCCAAAGTCCAGATTCAACCCCTAAGCATCTCAGATCATCCTCATAACCATCCCACGATTTTTGTAAAAATTTTAATCTCAAACTCTCTTACCATGTAATTTAAATCAGTTTTATGATGGCATTCTTATTACTATTGATGTTTTGAGCGAATCTAACCTCTTACATGTAAGCATAGACGCAGGAATTCAGATGTATTGGATCAAAGAAAGCTCCTGGGTTCAGTTGTCTTGGGCCTAGACAAACTCGAGACTGCACCCCCCATTTCCTTTTGCAAACGCCTGGGCCTGAGATGTTAGGCCTTGCGAAAATCTGATTATTCACCCCCTCTTAACTTTTTTTTGCAGCCGCTCATTTATATTTCTTTTATTTTATTTTATTATTTCATTTACTATTTTATTCTTTTCTTTCAATTAATTATTTTTTATTAAATAATCATAAAAATCAAAAATCACAAAAATATTAGACTTTTTTTAATTAATTAATTTCTTTTAATCATAAAAATCAAAAATCGCAAAAAATATTAGACTTACATTTTATTAATTAAATTAATTTTTTATTTCAATTATTTTTAATTATTTTATTTTCTTAATTAATTAAGAATTAGGTTTCCATAAATTTAATTTAATTATTTTTCTAAACAAAAAAATGCAAAAACAACAAAAAACATTTTCTTCCACTTAGATTTTTAGGGTTCTTTACATCTTTCTTTCTTTCTCCTCCGTGCGTTAATTTATTTTTATTCCTATTATTTTCATAAAATTATGTAATTTCACATTGGACGTAATAGTTAAACTAGGATCTTTTACTTTTTATTCCACATTTTTGGTTTATAATTCCCCTCATCCTGAAGCGATGTAATAACGTAGATTCATTTTCCGCACTTTATTTCCCGTACTTATATATAATTAACTGCTAGATGTATGCTAATAGGCTTGTATGGAAATATTAAAAGCAAACAATAGAAAACCTAACACTCAAGATAAACATAACTGAAACACAACACGCTCGCACACTCGTACCTATAAGGTACCTCCACTTGTTGTCTTCAGAATAAACAGTCGCGTCTCTCAAACATAGGAGATTTTAGCAGTGACCATTTGGTTATAAGATCATAAGTCCCTCGATGACCCTTTCGACGTTGCCTTGGTAAATGATATTAAAACCTTAGGATAATTGCTAAAGTATCTTATGAGTTGCTTTCATGACTGTACAATGAACCTCGCCTATCCTGCAAAACATCCAACGATAGGGATACCTACTGACTAATAGTAGGATAGAACTGTCTAAAGGAAAAAAGGGAAAGAACAAAGACCATTCGAGTAGGTAGACCGGTTATAGTTGCTTGCGCACAAAAACAAACAAAATAATTTTTCACACATACACAAACTATTTTCTAAATATTTTCAAAGACAAGAAACACTTTGTATACGTTCTTAATGATACGAGAAACATTACAAAGTTCGTCGCACTAAGGCGTCTTTTCAAAAATATTTTCAAATACACTTACACAAAAAAGCATTTTCAAAGTGAGCTAGCATCTAAGAGCCCGTAGATAATTACAGATGGAAAGATGTTATTACCTTTCCTTTCCATAACCTACCCCCATTACTCAGAAAATTCTCGAAAGGTATTTCAAGTTCTTTTCACTCTTTCCTTTATTGGATAAAAGAAAAGTCGGTGGCGACTCTTACTAACCGCAACATTTGTGATAAGATGCAAAACCAGTAAAGTCAGTTCTCCCACTGTATTACACTAGGGAAGGAATTTTAATAGAAAACCTTAATTTGGTAGAGATTCTAAGTTCGCGAGTTTGGTTAGACGAAGGGAAGGTGTTAGGAATCCTTCATCTCCCTTGTTCTCAATGGGCTCTATTTTTAGGTCTAGGGTAAATCGAGAATTTGATAGTTAGGATTTCTAAATATCGCGTATTTTGGAAAGGGGTTTTAACTTTTAATTAGGGTATTTGTCTCGGTTTTTAAGTCGTATGCCTACATATCCTCTTGATAATTAGAAAAAATTGGGTTAGTATTTTAGAAAATAATTAATAAATAAATACTTTCTTATTATTAAAGATATATTTAATATTTTTAATAAAATGTCCAATAATTATTTATTAATGAAAAAATATTTAAATGCAAAATGATATGCTAAAAAATGATTCTGGGACAATAAAAATTAAATAAAGAAAAGAAAAGGAAATAATTAAATTAAACAAATAAAATTAATTAATTAAAAAGGGGGTGCCAAAATTAGAACTTGGTGGTGTATTAGCAAACTATTCAGGCCCAAAGTAAATTTGAATCCAAATAGCAGGGGGTGAGAATTATAGTTGGATAGAAAAACATGGAGTGAGGATATTAAGGGTCCAAGTTCATAAATTGAACTTGGCCCAATTTGCGTAGGAGAGGGTGTATATTGCTTAGGGTAGTAATTTCTGAGGTATGAGTAGCAATGAGTTTGAGATCTAATTTATTTCTAAATGAATCTAATTAACTTCTATAAGATAATAAATTAAGTAAATATAATTAAATTCTATAATAATAATGTAAAAAAAACAAACAAAAACTAAAATTGAAAATAACTTGCAAAGTGAGAGGAAACCACTTACTACACGAATGTATGAAAGAAGCCGATCTTTCAGTTATCTGTCTGGAGAGACAATTGGAAAAAAAGCTCGTGGGTGTTTATTCTTAGACCATTGTCTATTCAAGACAACGACCCAAATATTGTTGACAATTGTTGATTCTCCAAATGATTATTGATGAAAAAAATTTAGGTGTTATGTTCAAAACTGTAAAATTAATCAAATGAGTTGCGTAGAAAGAATGTTTGTGAGAGAGATAGAAATTATTGATGTAATTGTTGATGATAAATTATGGTGAAGAAAGTCCTATTTATAAATTAGAAATTAGGTTCAAAATACCAAACAGGAATTTATCCAACATAAAAAGCCCAAATTTCTATTTTAGTCAGCAAGTTTAAGAATCTGATCCTATTTGTGACTTTATACAAGATACGATTCGAAAAATATTTAAACTGAAAAAGATTTCATTTATTTTTAGATTTTTTGCATAAAATAATGATTTTAATAAAAAAAATAATGTTTTAAATTATATTAAATATAGGAAAACAAAAAATAGTTCAAGTTAGGGAGAGTTTGATAAGTGCAAATTGTAGTTATTTTTGTATATACTTTTTGTTGCACTTATCGACCTTTTGTTGTTAATATCGTTGAATAAACCCGACTTTTGTATAAATACATTTAGTTTGTGCTTATTTGTGTTTTTGTGTACATAGGGTACCGTTTGATATTTTTTCATTCATTTTGTAGGTATTGATGCGTATTTGGAGCATGAGCAATAAAGTGTCAAAGACACAGCTTCAAACGCGCGATTTTGAGCATCTCGTCAATGAATAAGGCACAAAATCAAAGAATAAGAAATCATAAATTTGGTTTATATTTTGTCATTGTTATAAATAGCATTCAATAAGCTTTCTAACTCTTCGAACCGGGCGCAAATCAGAGTTATGGTTTAAAAGTTATGGCCGAAACAATGCAGGATGCTGTGTTGATTTTTCAACTTGCTGTCAACTTTCGTCGGGCGAAAATTTTGGTCGCTGGGCGATGCTAGGCGAGCTATAGCATGGGAAAAATGCTGTTTTTGGTTGTCGGGCGATCCTGGATAATCAGAAATGCGTATTTAGGGCCAAAAACACATTTTTGTGGGTATGGTTTTAGGTATTTTTGACCCCAACTCCATCAAACTTCATTCTTTGATAGGATTAGCTTAGAAAACAACATTGAAGCTTGCATACGGATGATCTGGGATGGATTGATCATCAATCGGCGCTTACAAATCGGGAGATTTGTGGTTCATTTCTCTTCCTCTTTGTGTATTCTTTATGTGTTAAGTTTATACATGTATTTACTTTGAACTTATGTATATATTTCGCCCATTGCATTATATTAAACTTACTTTATAAATCTTTGTCGATTGATATCTTGGATTTTTGCTCTGTGCTAGGGATTTGAGTTGTTATAGACATATACTGCTTAGATTCTTATCTAGGATGATTATCTATTAGTTTCTGAACTCTAGAGATAGATTTAGAGCTGACATCTACTTTGGTATCAGAGCTTAATGCCTCTGTGTGGTTGTGTTGTGCTGAGAAATGGTCAGTGTGATTACAAAGTTGTCTTCTATGTTGTTGAGGATGTAGAGAGATCATTTCCTTGGTGATACAGTCGGTCTCTCGATTTTGGTTAGAAATGACTTAGTTTGTGAGTGATACATAATGTCATTGATGAATATTGTTAGGTTCAATGTAACGAGTCGATAGATTTATGTTTGTGACGAGTAGATGATATGCAGGCTTGATAAGTTCTTTCTTAGTTTTTACTTTTGTTTACATTTATTTTATGTTGATAACATTTTCTTTATAAAACCATTTATCCCCAAACTCATTACGAGAGAATTTGTTGAACGACAATTCAATAACCAATCTCTGTGGACACGATAAATTCCCGGATAAATATTTCTAAAACCTTTGTTGCTTGTCGCTACACCACTTCTAACAAAATGGCACCGTTGCGGGGATTGGTTCTATTGTCTTTGCATTGCAATAATTCTTTTGTTTTTGAGTTTTGTAATTAATGTATATGTTGTATAGAAATTGTACACTAACTTGTATATGATACTTGTGCATATATGTATTTTTCTTTGTTTACACGTATTATTGCAAATTGTCTCGTACTTGTAGCGTTTGTTGTGTGGATGTTAGGAAACTTTCTTTAGGTTTGCACGGTGTGACCATACCATGGCATGACAAGGGAAGGTTACTAGCTCGCACAGTAAAGGCGTCGAGCTTACGACGTAAAACAAGAATGTTTGTTTGTATTCGTTTTTGTTATGTGTTGACTTGTTTTTTAACAAGTTAAACTCGAATTAGTTTTTAAATTCTCAAATTTTCACTTTTCAACTTGTTAATTCATTTTCACACGGTTTTCATATGGTTATTTGTATTTGTTTTGTTATGTCAATTTTTGTTGCTTGTCATAGTTAGCTTGAGGAGTTTTCTTCATTGTATATATTGTAAATCTTGTACATTGAAATTTTGTAGGAGTATTATTTTTCTAATTCTTTTGTTGTTGTTTGGACCCAAGTTTTGGTCCGGTAACTTATAGAATATTGAGGTGATTTGTCAAGTTTGATCGTTTCGACTTGCGAATGCGTGGTGAATATTTTCTTAAAGTTTTGTACACGTTCGAGGTATGTGTTTATCGCTTTCTATACTTTAACATATTCATGATACTTATACTTTTTACAATTTTTATGTCATTCATTCTTTTGTATACTTGTTCATTTATGAATCACTTTAGTTCCTACCCTTTTTGTGAGGTAGCTTTCCATTGTTCACATATGCTGGAAACCACAATTCTTGTTTTAACTGGATTTTATTATGTTTAATCTTTTGTTTGTGTTGATTGTATGAAAGCTTGAACATGATCAAGGCATTTTTTGTTTCATTTTGAGCACAACTACCTTCGCCAAATAAGTCAATTCACCTTGTGATTGTAAGATCATTAGTAACCCCTTTGAGCTTTTTGTTGATATCCATATTTTATTTTCTAAATGCTTGTCTATGAGTTTAGTTTCCCTTTATGCATGGATGTTGATTTGTTATTTTCTTGAACCCTCAACCATTGTTTTGGTTTGAGTTTTTACCTTGCCTTAGAAAGTAGGTAGTATTCACATAATGATACGGTTGAATTCAAGTTGGGGAGAAAAATGATTGTGTATTTATTGGTTGATTGCTATGAGGTTTAATAGAAGAAGAAAAGAAAAGAAAGAGAAAAAATGTGAAAAAGAAGTGATAGAAAAAGAAAGGAAAAAAATAGAAAAACTTTGAAAAAAGAAAAACAAAAAATAGTATGGAATAATGTTGTTTTGAATAAGTGATGTATGTTGGTTTAAAATTTGGGATGAAGAAGAAGTTCGGTTGAAATTCTATTGTTTTAAACTTTGTGGAAGTAATTACTTCCTTAGGTTTATGCAAGTTTTTTTTCCGATTAGCTTTAGGACTTATAACTTGTTTGTTAACCAAGCCACGTTACAACCTTGAAAAGTCCTTGAGATTCCTGCTTTTATATTTTCAATGTAAATTTTTGGATGAATGCATAATTTAGTCTATTATTTGCAAGATTGTTGGATGAGTGAAAATACCCCATTTTTGTGTGTTTTTCATCTATCAATGACTATGTTTGATAGGTGTGATTCATTTGTGACCAATTATTATTTTAGAATGTTTGGCATATTCTTTTTATTTAACATTTGTTTCATGTTTATGTTATCGTCGTAGTTTAGTGGTAAGTATGTTTCTTCGTGTGTACCATTTTTCATTTGAACCACTCCATTTGTTTTCCGTTTTTAAAACCTGTTGATTCGTGATTCTTTGATTTATCATTCTTTGTTCTTTATGTTATTTGACTTTGTTTGAGGACAAAAAATAGTTCAAGTTAGGGAGAGTTTGATAAGTGCAAATTGTAGTTATTTTTGTATATACTTTTTGTTGCACTTATCGACCTTTTGTTGTTAATATCGTTGAATAAACCCGACTTTTGTATAAATATATTTAGTTTGTGCTTATTTGTGTTTTTGTGTACATAGGGTACCTTTTGATATTTTTTCATTCATTTTGTAGGTATCGATGCGTATTTGGAGCATGAGCAATAAAGTGTCAAAGACACAGCTTCAAACGCACGATTTTGAGCATCTCGTCAATGAATAAGGCACAAAATCAAAGAATAATAAATCATCAATTTGGTTTGTATTTTGTCATTGTTATAAATAGCATTCAATAAGCTTTCTAACTCTTCGAACTGGGCGCAAATCAGAGTTATGGTTTAAAAGTTATGGCCGAAACAATGTAGGATGCTGTGTTGATTTTTCAACTTGCTGTCAACTTTCGCCGGGCGAAAATTTTGGTCGCTGGGCGATGCTAGGCGAGCTATAGCATGGGAAAAATGTTGTTTTTGGTTGTCAGGCGATCCTGGATAATCAGAAATGCGTATTTAGGGCCAAAAACACATTTTTGTGGGTATGGTTTTAGGTATTTTTTACCCCAACTCCATCAAACTTCATTCTTTGATAGGATTAGCTTAGAAAACAACATTGAAGCTTGCATACAGATGATCTGGGATGGGTTGATCATCAATCGGCGCTTACAAATCGGGAGATTTGTGGTTCATTTCTCTTCCTCTTTGTGTATTCTTTATGTGTTGAGTTTATACATGTATTTACTTTGAACTTATGTATATTTTTCGCCCATGGCATTATATTAAACTTACTTTATAAATCTTTGTTGATTGATATCTTGGATTTTTGCTCTGTGCTAGGGATTTGAGTTGTTATAGACATATACTGCTTAGATTCTTATCTAGGATGATTATCTATTAGTTTCTGAACTCTAGAGATAGATTTAGAGTTGACATCTACTTTGGTATCAGAGCTTAATGCCTCTGTGTGGCTGTGTTGTGCTGAGAAATGGTCAGTGTGATTACAAAGTTGTCTTCTATGTTGTTGAAGATGTAGATAGATCGTTTCCTTAGTGATACAGTCGGTCTCTCGATTTTGGTTAGAAATGACTTAGTTTGTGAGTGATACATAATGTCATTGATGAATATTGTTAGGTTCAATGTAACTAGTCGATAGATTTATGTTTGTGACGAGTAGATTATATGCAGGCTTGATAAGTTCTTTCTTAGTTTTTACTTTTGTTTACATTTATTTTATGTTGATAACATTTTCTTTACAAAACCATTTATCCCCAAACTCATTACGAGAGAATTTGTCGAACGACAATTCAATAACCAATCTCTGTGGACACGATAAATTCCCGGATAAATATTTCTAAAACCTTTGTTGCTTGCCACTACACCACTTCTAACAAAATGGCACCGTTGCGGGGATTGGTTCTATTGTCTTTGCATTGCAATAATTCTTTTGTTTTTGAGTTTTGTAATTAATGTATATGTTGTATAGAAATTGTACACTAACTTGTATATGATACTTGTACATATATGTATTTTTCTTTGTTTTCACGTATTATTGCAAATTGTCTCGTATTTGTAGAGTTTTTTGTGTGGATGTTAGGAAACTTTCTTTAGGTTTGCACGGTGTGACCATACCATGGCATGATAAGGGAAGGTTACTAGCTCGCACAGTAAAGGCGTCGAGCTTACAACGTAAAACAAGCATGTGTGTGTGTATTCGTTTTTGTTATGTGTTGACTTGTTTTTTAACAAGTTAAACTCGAATTGGTTTTTAAATTCTCAAATTTTCACTTTTCAATTTGTTAATTCGTTTTCACACGGTTTGCATATCGTTATTTGTATTTGTTTTGTTATGTCAATTTTTGTTGCTTGTCGTATTTAGCTTTAGGAGTTTTCTTCATTGTATATATTGTAAATCTTGTACATTGAAATTTTGTAGGAGTATTATTTTTCTAATTCTTTTTTTGTTGTTTGGACCCAAGTTTTGGTCCGGTAACTTATAGAATATTGAGGTGATTTGTCAAGTTTGATCGTTTCGACTTGCGAATGTGTGGTGATTATTTTCTTAAAGTTTTGTACACGTTCGAGGTATGTGTTTATCGCTTTCTATACTTTAACATATTCATGATACTTATACTTTTTACAATTTTTATGTCATTCATTATTTTGTATACTTGTTCATTTATGAATCACTTTAGTTCCTACCCTTTTTGTGAGGTAGCTTTCCATTGTTCACATATGCTGGAAACCACAATTCTTGTTTTAACTGCATTTTATTATGTTTAATCTTTTGTTTGTGTTGATTGTATGAAAGCTTGAACATGATCAAGGCATTTTTTGTTTCATTTTGAGCACAACTACCTTGGCCAAATAAGTCAATTCACCTTGTGATTGTAAGATCATTAGTAACCCCTTTGAGCTTTTTGTTGATATCCATGTTTTATTTCCTAAATGCTTGTCTATGAGTGTTTAGTTTCCCTTTATGCATGGATGTTGATTTTTTATTTTCTTGAACCCTCAACCATTGTTTTGGTTTGAATTTTTACCTTGCCTTAGAAAGTAGGTAGTATTCACATAATGATACGGTTGAATTCAATATGGGAAGAAAAATGATTGTGTATTTATTGGTTGATTGCTATGAGGTTGAATAAAAAAAGAAAAGAAAACAAAGAGAAAAAATGTGAAAAATAAGTGATAGAAAAAGAAAGGAAAAAAATAGAAAAGCTTTGAAAAAAGAAAAACAAAAAATATTATGGAATAATGTTGTTTTGAATAAGTGATGTGTGTTGGTTTAAAATTTGGGATGAAGAAGAAGTTCGGTTGAAATTCTATTGTTTTAAACTTTGTGGAAGTAATTACTTCCTTAGGTTTATGCAAGTTTTTTTTCCGATTAGCTTTAGGACTTATAACTTGTTTGTTAACCAAGCCACATTACAACCTTGAAAAGTCCTTGAGATTCCTGCTTTTATATTTTCAATGTAAATTTTTGGATGAATGCATAATTTAGTCTATTATTTGCAAGATTGTTGGATGAGTGAAAATACCCAATTTTTGTGTGTTTTTCATCTATCAATGACTATGTTTGATAGGTGTGATTCATTTGTGACCAATTATTATTTTAGAATGTTTGGCATATTCTTTTTATTTAACATTTGTTTCATGTTTATGTTATCGTCGTAGTTTAGTGGTAAGTATGTTTCTTCGTGTGTACCATTTTTCACTTGAACCACTCCATTTGTTTTCCGTTTTTAAAACCTATTGATTCGTGATTCTTTGATTTATCATTCTTTGTTCTTTATGTTATTTGACTTTGTTTGAGGACAAAAAATAGTTCAAGTTAGGGAGAGTTTGATAAGTGCAAATTGTAGTTATTTTTGTATATACTTTTTGTTGCACTTATCGACCTTTTATTGTTAATATCGTTGAATAAACCCGACTTTTGTATAAATATATTTAGTTTGTGCTTATTTGTGTTTTTGTGTACATAGGGTACCTTTTGATATTTTTTCATTCATTTTGTAGGTATCGATGCGTATTTGGAGCATGAGCAATAAAGTGTCAAAGACACAGCTTCAAACGCACGATTTTGAGCATCTCGTCAATGAATAAGGCACAAAATCAAAGAATAATAAATCATCAATTTGGTTTGTATTTTGTCATTGTTATAAATAGCATTCAATAAGCTTTCTAACTCTTCGAACTGGGCGCAAATCAGAGTTATGGTTTAAAAGTTATGGCCGAAACAATGTAGGATGCTGTGTTGATTTTTCAACTTGCTGTCAACTTTCGCCGGGCGAAAATTTTGGTCGCTGGGCGATGCTAGGCGAGCTATAGCATGGGAAAAATGTTGTTTTTGGTTGTCAGGCGATCCTGGATAATCAGAAATGCGTATTTAGGGCCAAAAACACATTTTTGTGGGTATGGTTTTAGGTATTTTTTACCCCAACTCCATCAAACTTCATTCTTTGATAGGATTAGCTTAGAAAACAACATTGAAGCTTGCATACAGATGATCTGGGATGGGTTGATCATCAATCGGCGCTTACAAATCGGGAGATTTGTGGTTCATTTCTCTTCCTCTTTGTGTATTCTTTATGTGTTGAGTTTATACATGTATTTACTTTGAACTTATGTATATTTTTCGCCCATGGCATTATATTAAACTTACTTTATAAATCTTTGTTGATTGATATCTTGGATTTTTGCTCTGTGCTAGGGATTTGAGTTGTTATAGACATATACTGCTTAGATTCTTATCTAGGATGATTATCTATTAGTTTCTGAACTCTAGAGATAGATTTAGAGTTGACATCTACTTTGGTATCAGAGCTTAATGCCTCTGTGTGGCTGTGTTGTGCTGAGAAATGGTCAGTGTGATTACAAAGTTGTCTTCTATGTTGTTGAAGATGTAGATAGATCGTTTCCTTAGTGATACAGTCGGTCTCTCGATTTTGGTTAGAAATGACTTAGTTTGTGAGTGATACATAATGTCATTGATGAATATTATTAGGTTCAATGTAACTAGTCGATAGATTTATGTTTGTGACGAGTAGATTATATGCAGGCTTGATAAGTTCTTTCTTAGTTTTTACTTTTGTTTACATTTATTTTATGTTGATAACATTTTCTTTACAAAACCATTTATCCCCAAACTCATTACGAGAGAATTTGTCGAACGACAATTCAATAACCAATCTCTGTGGACACGATAAATTCCCGGACAAATATTTCTAAAACCTTTGTTGCTTGCCACTACACCACTTCTAACAAAATGGCACCGTTGCGGGGATTGGTTCTATTGTCTTTGCATTGCAATAATTCTTTTGTTTTTGAGTTTTGTAATTAATGTATATGTTGTATAGAAATTGTACACTAACTTGTATATGATACTTGTACATATATGTATTTTTCTTTGTTTTCACGTATTATTGCAAATTGTCTCGTATTTGTAGAGTTTGTTGTGTGGATGTTAGGAAACTTTCTTTAGGTTTGCACGGTGTGACCATACCATGGCATGATAAGGGAAGGTTACTAGCTCGCACAGTAAAGGCGTCGAGCTTACAACGTAAAACAAGCATGTTTGTGTGTATTCGTTTTTGTTATGTGTTGACTTGTTTTTTAACAAGTTAAACTCGAATTAGTTTTTAAATTCTCAAATTTTCACTTTTCAATTTGTTAATTCGTTTTCACACGGTTTTCATATCGTTATTTGTATTTGTTTTGTTATGTCAATTTTTGTTGCTTGTCGTATTTAGCTTTAGGAGTTTTCTTCATTGTATATATTGTAAATCTTGTACATTGAAATTTTGTAGGAGTATTATTTTTCTAATTCTTTTGTTGTTGTTTGGACCCAAGTTTTGGTCCGGTAACTTATAGAATATTGAGGTGATTTTTCAAGTTTGATCGTTTCGACTTGCGAATGCGTGGTGATTATTTTCTTAAAGTTTTGTACACGTTCGAGGTATGTGTTTATCGTTTTCTATACTTTAACATATTCATGATACTTATACTTTTTACAATTTTTATGTCATTCATTCTTTTGTATACTTGTTCATTTATGAATCACTTTAGTTCCTACCCTTTTTGTGAGGTAGCTTTCCATTGTTCACATATGCTGGAAACCACAATTCTTGTTTTTACTGGATTTTATTATGTTTAATCTTTTGTTTGTGTTGATTGTATGAAAGCTTGAACATGATCAAGGCATTTTTTGTTTCATTTTGAGAACAACTACCTTGGCCAAATAAGTCAATTCACCTTGTGATTGTAAGATCATTAGTAACCCCTTTGAGCTTTTTGTTGATATCCATGTTTTATTTCCTAAATGCTTGTCTATGAGTGTTTAGTTTCCCTTTATGCATGGATGTTGATTTGTTATTTTCTTGAACCCTCAACCATTGTTTTGGTTTGAATTTTTACCTTGCCTTAGAAAGTAGGTAGTATTCACATAATGATACGGTTGAATTCAATATGGGAAGAAAAATGATTGTGTATTTATTGGTTGATTGCTATGAGGTTGAATAGAAAAATAAAAGAAAGGAATGAGAAAAAATGTGAAAAATAAGTGATAGAAAAAGAAAGGAAAAAAATAGAAAAGCTTTGAAAAAAGAAATACAAAAAATATTATGGAATAATGTTGTTTTGAATAAGTGATGTGTGTTGGTTTAAAATTTGGGATGAAGAAGAAGTTCGGTTGAAATTCTATTGTATTAAACTTTGTGGAAGTAATTACTTCCTTAGGTTTATGCAAGTTTTTTTTCCGATTAGCTTTAGGACTTCTAACTTGTTTGTTAACCAAGCCACATTACAACCTTGAAAAGTCCTTGAGATTCCTGCTTTTATATTTTCAATGTAAATTTTTGGATGAATGCATAATTTAGTCTATTATTTGCAAGATTGTTGGATGAGTGAAAATACCCCATTTTTGTGTGTTTTTCATCTATCAATGACTATGTTTGATAGGTGTGATTCATTTGTGACCAATTATTATTTTAGAATGTTTGGCATATTCTTTTTATTTAGCATTTGTTTCATGTTTATGTTATCGTCGTAGTTTAGTGGTAAGTATGTTTCTTCGTGTGTACCATTTTTCATTTGAACCACTCCATTTGTTTTCCATTTTTAAAACCTGTTGATTCGTGATTCTTCGATTTATCATTCTTTGTTCTTTATGTTATTTGACTTTGTTTGAGGACAAAAAATAGTTCAAGTTAGGGAGAGTTTGATAAGTGCAAATTGTAGTTATTTTTGTATATACTTTTTGTTGCACTTATCGACCTTTTGTTGTTAATATCGTTGAATAAACCCGACTTTTGTATAAATACATTTAGTTTGTGCTTATTTGTGTTTTTGTGTACATAGGGTACCGTTTGATATTTTTTCATTCATTTTGTAGGTATTGATGCGTATTTGGAGCATGAGCAATAAAGTGTCAAAGACACAGCTTCAAACGCGCGATTTTGAGCATCTCGTCAATGAATAAGGCACAAAATCAAAGAATAATAAATCATCAATTTGGTTTATATTTTGTCATTGTTATAAATAGCATTCAATAAGCTTTCTAACTCTTCGAACCGGGTGCAAATCAGAGTTATGGTTTAAAAGTTATGGCCGAAACAATGCAGGATGTTGTGTTGATTTTTCAACTTGCTGTCAACTTTCGCCGGGCGAAAATTTTGGTCGCTGGGCAATGCTAGGCAAGCTATAGCTTGGGAAAAATGTTACTTTTGGTTGCCGGGTGATCCTGGATAATCAGAAATGCGTATTTAGGGCCAAAAACACATTTTTGTGGGTATGGTTTTAGGTATTTTTGACCCCAACTCCATCAAACTTCATTCTTTGATAGGATTAGCTTAGAAAACAACATTGAAGCTTGCATACGGATTATCTGGGATGGATTGATCATCAATCGGCGCTTACAAATCGGGAGATTTATGGTTCATTTCTCTTCCTCTTTGTGTATTCTTTATGTGTTGAGTTTATGCATGTATTTACTTTGAACTTATGTATATTTTTCGCCCATGGCATTATATTAAACTTACTTCATAAATCTTTGTTGATTGATATCTTGGATTTTTGCTCTGTGCTAGGGATTTGAGTTGTTATAGACATATACTGCTTAGATTCTTATCTAGGATGATTATCTATTAGTTTCTGAACTCTAGAGATAGATTTAGAGTTGACATCTACTTTGGTATCAGAGCTTAATGCCTCTGTGTGGCTGTGTTGTGCTGAGAAATGGTCAGTGTGATTACAAAGTTGTCTTCTATGTTGTTGAAGATGTAGATAGATCGTTTCCTTAGTGATACAGTCGGTCTCTCGATTTTGGTTAGAAATGACTTAGTTTGTGAGTGATACATAATGTCATTGATGAATATTGTTAGGTTCAATGTAACTAGTCGATAGATTTATGTTTGTGACGAGTAGATTATATGCAGGCTTGATAAGTTCTTTCTTAGTTTTTACTTTTGTTTACATTTATTTTATGTTGATAACATTTTCTTTACAAAACCATTTATCCCCAAACTCATTACGAGAGAATTTGTCGAACGACAATTCAATAACCAATCTCTGTGGACACGATAAATTCCCGGATAAATATTTCTAAAACCTTTGTTGCTTGCCACTACACCACTTCTAACAAAATGGCACCGTTGCGGGGATTGGTTCTATTGTCTTTGCATTGCAATAATTCTTTTGTTTTTGAGTTTTGTAATTAATGTATATGTTGTATAGAAATTGTACACTAACTTGTATATGATACTTGTACATATATGTATTTTTCTTTGTTTTCACGTATTATTGCAAATTGTCTCGTATTTGTAGAGTTTGTTATGTGGATGTTAGGAAACTTTCTTTAGGTTTGCACGGCGTGACCATACCATGGCATGATAAGGGAAGGTTACTAGCTCGCACAGTAAAGGCGTCGAGCTTACAACGTAAAACAAGCATGTGTGTGTGTATTCGTTTTTGTTATGTGTTGACTTGTTTTTTAACAAGTTAAACTCGAATTGGTTTTTAAATTCTCAAATTTTCACTTTTCAATTTGTTAATTCGTTTTCACACGGTTTGCATATCGTTATTTGTATTTGTTTTGTTATGTCAATTTTTGTTGCTTGTTGTATTTAGCTTTAGGAGTTTTCTTCATTGTATATATTGTAAATCTTGTGCATTGAAATTTTGTAGGAGTATTATTTTTCTAATTCTTTTTTTGTTGTTTGGACCCAAGTTTTGGTCCGGTAACTTATAGAATATTGAGGTGATTTGTCAAGTTTGATCGTTTCGACTTGCGAATGTGTGGTGATTATTTTCTTAAAGTTTTGTACACGTTCGAGGTATGTGTTTATCGCTTTCTATACTTTAACATATTCATGATACTTATACTTTTTACAATTTTTATGTCATTCATTATTTTGTATACTTGTTCATTTATGAATCACTTTAGTTCCTACCCTTTTTGTGAGGTAGCTTTCCATTGTTCACATATGCTGGAAACCACAATTCTTGTTTTAACTGCATTTTATTATGTTTAATCTTTTGTTTGTGTTGATTGTATGAAAGCTTGAACATGATCAAGGCATTTTTTGTTTCATTTTGAGCACAACTACCTTGGCCAAATAAGTCAATTCACCTTGTGATTGTAAGATCATTAGTAACCCCTTTGAGCTTTTTGTTGATATCCATGTTTTATTTCCTAAATGCTTGTCTATGAGTGTTTAGTTTCCCTTTATGCATGGATGTTGATTTGTTATTTTCTTGAACCCTCAACCATTGTTTTGGTTTGAATTTTTACCTTGCCTTAGAAAGTAGGTAGTATTCACATAATGATACGGTTGAATTCAATATGGGAAGAAAAATGATTGTGTATTTATTGGTTGATTGCTATGAGGTTGAATAAAAAAAGAAAAGAAAACAAAGAGAAAAAATGTGAAAAATAAGTGATAGAAAAAGAAAGGAAAAAAATAGAAAAGCTTTGAAAAAAGAAAAACAAAAAATATTATGGAATAATGTTGTTTTGAATAAGTGATGTGTGTTGGTTTAAAATTTGGGATGAAGAAGAAGTTCGGTTGAAATTCTATTGTTTTAAACTTTGTGGAAGTAATTACTTCCTTAGGTTTATGCAAGTTTTTTTTCCGATTAGCTTTAGGACTTATAACTTGTTTGTTAACCAAGCCACATTACAACCTTGAAAAGTCCTTGAGATTCCTGCTTTTATATTTTCAATGTAAATTTTTGGATGAATGCATAATTTAGTCTATTATTTGCAAGATTGTTGGATGAGTGAAAATACCGCATTTTTGTGTGTTTTTCATCTATCAATGACTATGTTTTATAGGTGTGATTCATTTGTGACCAATTATTATTTTAGAATGTTTGGCATATTCTTTTTATTTAGCAGTTGTTTCATGTTTATGTTATCGTCGTAGTTTAGTGGTAAGTATGTTTCTTCGTGTGTACCATTTTTCATTTGAACCACTCCATTTGTTTTCCGTTTTTAAAACCTGTTGATTCGTGATTCTTTGATTTATCATTCTTTGTTCTTTATGTTATTTGACTTTGTTTGAGGACAAAAAATAGTTCAAGTTAGGGAGAGATTGATAAGTGCAAATTGTAGTTATTTTTGTATATACTTTTTGTTGCACTTATCGACCTTTTGTTGTTAATATCGTTGAATAAACCCGACTTTTGTATAAATACATTTAGTTTGTGCTTATTTGTGTTTTTGTGTACATAGGGTACCGTTTGATATTTTTTCATTCATTTTGTAGGTATTGATGCGTATTTGGAGCATGAGCAATAAAGTGTCAAAGACACAGCTTCAAACGCGCGATTTTGAGCATCTCATCAATGAATAAGGCACAAAATCAAAGAATAAGAAATCATCAATTTGGTTTATATTTTGTCATTGTTATAAATAGCATTCAATAAGCTTTCTAACTCTTTGAACCGGGCGTAAATCAGAGTTATGGTTTAAAAGTTATGGCCGAAACAATGCAGGATGTTGTGTTGAGTTTTCAACTTGCTGTCAACTTTTGCCGGGCGAAAATTTTGGTCGCTGGGCGATGCTAGGCGAGCTATAGCATGGGAAAAATGTTGTTTTTGGTTGTCGGGCGATCCTGGATAATCAGAAATGCATATTTAGGGCCAAAAACACATTTTTGTGGGTATGGTTTTTGGTATTTTTGACCCCAACTCCATCAAACTTCATTCTTTGATAGGATTAGCTTAGAAAACAACATTGAAGCTTGCATACAGATGATCCGGGGTGGATTGCTCATCAATCGGCACTGAAAAATCGGGAGATTTGTGGTTCATTTCTCTTCCTCTTTGTGTATTCTTTATGTGTTGAGTTTGTACATGTATTTACTCTGAACTTATGTATATTTGTCGCCCATGGAGTTATATTAAACTTACTTTATAAATCTTTGTCGATTGTTGTCCTGGAATTTTTCTCTGTGCTAGGGATTTGAGTTGTTATAGACATATACTGCTTAGATTCTTATCTATGATGATTATCTGTTAGTTTCTGAACTCTAGAGATAGATTTAGAGTTGACATCTACTTGGGTATCAAAGCTTAATGCCTCTGTGTGGTTGTGTTTTGTTGAGAAATCGTCAGTGCGATTACATAGTTGTCTTCTGTATTGTTGAGGAGGTAGAGAGATCATTTCCTTGGTGATACAGTCGGTCTCTCGATTTGGGTTAGAAATGATTAGGTTGTGAGTGATACATAGTGACATTGATGAATATTATTAGGTTCAATGTAACTGGTCGATAGATTGAAGTCTGTGACGAGTAGATTATAAACAGGATGTATAAGTTCTTCCTTAGTTTTTACTTTTGTTTAAATTTATTTTAAATTGATAACATTTTCTTTACAAACCCATTTATCCCCAAACTCATTAACGAGAGAATTTGTCGAACGACAATTCAATAACCAATCTCTGTGGACACGATAAATTCCCAGATAAATATTTCCAAAACTTTTGTTGCTTACTGTTGTACCCCAATTTTTCCCCTAAGATCCCTTCATCATACCATGTTGATTCCATCATAATAAGATCACACTAGGATTCTTGGTTCCCCTCCCTATGTTTAGCTTTGCTCTTTGGGAATCACCAAGCACCTTAACTTGTTTTATTTTGTGATCATGAATGTTTTGTCTTGATTTTATTTCTAATTAATAAAATGCAATGTTGGTTTGTCTTGCTTTTTATCCATGTAGGTAAAGGCAATGGGATTTAACAAGTTTCCCCATGGGTTCATGAGTTTATTTCTATGCCCTAGTCAATAAAGTTTGAGAAGTTCAAGCCTCACCATTGAAGTTATTTTGGAGGAAATGGCATGGCAAGCTTATTTTGGTTCACCATATTTAAATATTATAAAATGTGGTTTAAAAGCACAAGGGATTGATTGGAGAAGTTGTCATGCTTGGACAAGGATTTGCTCCCATTGGTCACACATGCATATTTCTCTCAATTCTCAAGATATGGAAGTGGTTATGGTTACTATGAGTTCTCATTGTTATCCTCAACAACTTATATTTACAAAGCATTTGTTTTGGTACAAGAAGTTTGTTCAAAATTGTCAAAGTTCCTCAAGGCATGATTCTTAATCTAGGAGCTAGGGTTTTGAACTTCAAAGGAGTATATCTTGCTCATCTTTTTTTATTTTTGAGTGATTACAAAGACACCATTCTCTTCAAAGGGTTATTAACAAATCACTTCAACAGTTCCAAGGAGTTTTCATGTGGAAGAAACTTGATGAGGAAGAAAGATTAAAAGTCCTCCAGATGAATCCCCAATTTTCCATGTGTGACTTCAAATGATAATAACTTGGTCAAGTTTTATTACCTTGAGCCCATTCTTTTTCTATAATGATCTTGAAGATGTGAACTTTATGCCTTCTTTTATGTGCAAAGTGAGAAAATGGATGGAAGTTTCGTCAAGGATACAAAAGATTATAGGTCATTTTATGAAATTTTTCCAACTTCAACAATTCATAACTCTCTCAATTTTTGGATATTTTGAATGGTTCAAGTTTCAAAATATCATTCAAGAAGCCAATTTCATGCCATCTTTTTTGGTCAAGAGCAAATTCCAAGTGGAAGGCTATGTTTGAATGCAAGACCTTATAGGTCACCTTTGAAGAAAAAATTGAAATATTTCTAAGTATGGAAAGTCAACCCTTTTTCTCCAACTTTGACTCAATACAACTTTCAACTCAGGAATCCATTTGGTCCCATTCTTCTTCCATTGCAAAGATTGTAACCTCATCTTTCTAAACTTTCTAAAGCATCAAGAATCATGCCCTAAAGTCAACCTTTTTTCTCCAACTTTGACTCAATACAACTTTCAGCTCAGGCATCCATTTGATCCCATTCTTCTTCCATTGGAAAGCTTGTAACCTCATCTTTCTAAAGCATCAAGAATCATTCCCTAAGACCCCTTGAGCTGAGAATGCCATTGTTCAGAAGTTAGAAATTTGAAACTGAATTTTTCACCAAGTTAGAATTTTGAAATCCTTGATTTCGCTTCTAAACACTTTGTTTCTGTGCATTTTTGCTTCTGAACGTGTTTAGTGAACTTCCAGAAGTGATTAGAACAACAAAACGCGCGTTTTGGATGAGTTTTGATCAAATTAGAAGTCACACTTTTCTTGTTTGCAACTTCACACGATTTCCCTCCAAATTCATCATTTCACACGCTTGGACATTCCATTTGATTCCCTATAAATAGAGGGTCATTCCCCATTCATTTCCTCAAGCTTGGATAGCCCGAATCACCCTGCCAAACTTGTTCCATAACTCAGAATTAAGCAACTTCAAAATCTATTCACAAGAATTTTAAAATTTAATTTCTCCATCAATTCACCTTCCTTGATTTTCCCTGAAGCTAACCATATAATTACATTCAAGAATCGTGCCCTATATTGCTCCATAGAAGTCCAGTTTCAGAGCTCTGCAACTCAACTTCAATAGGTAGATTCCTTCATCAATTCTTCAAAACTTTGATATCATTGTGATGCTCCATTGCCCTGGTTCTAGTCGCAACACTTGCTTCTTACTGGAAACACGTTTTTACCATGAAATTTCAAATCCCTTTTCAAAACTTTCCTTCCAAATTGCTTGAGCTACAATTTATATAAATTTGGCGCGAGGGAGTGGTTGTCTCCGTCTTGAATATACGAAGCGAATGGCATTGGTCTGAGCTTCTGATTTTACAGTTTGAGAGACCTGCTGTTGTATCCCAAAATTTCCCTCTCACTTATCAAGAATTTTCTCACAAGATCTCATTGGGCTCAAGATTGCACTAGGGTTTGATCAGCTCAAGACACCTCCTCATGCACTAATGACCAAAATTAGGGTTTGAGTTTGTACAAGGATTTTTGGACTATCAATGCTTCATATGAATTTAAAGGATCATTAGGGATCCCCAAGATTACTCATGTCAAGTTTCAAGCCTTGGATCACACTTTCGATCAGTCAATTAAACAATTGACCTAAAAATCAGCTGTATTGGGAAAAAAGTCAACCATGGCCAATTTACAGTCAAACTTCATAAATTTTGATCCACATCAACATTTTAAACCCATATGTATCATTTGATCAATTTTGGACCACAACTCCTCAAGAAATTTGATCAAATCATCAAAAGGTCAAAATGGTCAAAATTAGGGTTTTGACTAGGAAAGGGCAATTTCTGGTTTTTGACCTAGAAAATGCCTAATTGGGTTAAGGCATGATCTCAAGAGTCCAATTGCATCACTTTGAACTAATGGCATGATTCAAAACAATAGAAGTCCATTGGATTGACAAATGAATTTTTCAGTCAACTGATCAAAAGTCAATTGTATACTGAAAAGTCAAACTTTGACTTTTTGGTCAAATTCAAGTGCCAAAGGTAATAATCCATCAAAAAATGTCAAAGTATGAAACTTGTTCATCAATAAATCAAGAATTCAAGATTTTATTTCGAAAAGATGAAATTTCTTAACTTAGAAATTTTTCTAAGTATAGAAAATTTCTTATTTTTTCACAACTTTGAGCTAAATTTCCACCATGATGCAAAATGATTCAAGGGAAACTTCCAACATGAAAGTTGTATATCTCCATGGAATCTACAACTTTGCTTCACACAACTTCTCCTAAAAATGCTTGGATCTCAAGATATAATTTTGTGAATACATGCTCATGAACTAAAAATTACTTAGTGAAATTTTTCCCTAGTTAGGCAGATTTTTTACCTAACTTCATGGCAATTTTTCATATAGTTCCAAGGGTAATCTTCAAAAGAAATTCAAATATGAGTTGTAAAGTACATTGCAAGCTTTACAAAATGTCCAAGAACTCTTTGCGATCATTCTTGAGTAGGGAGAATCGAAGAGATGAAGTTGGTGTTTTGTCACTTGGATTACAAGCCATTTTGTGAAGAACATTGGATCCAATCCTCAAGCATGCTATACAAATCTCACTTTGCAGCCTTCTAACTTGACTTTCACTCCATAATTTAATGTTTTCATAGCTGTTGGAAGCTTTAATCCAAGCATTCAATGCATTGTACAAAGTTAATTCCATTTTGGGATGAAAGGCAACATTGCCATTTTAGAAAAGCAAGCTTTATACAAAGTCAGCTTGCATTGAGCCTTGCATTTGTTCTTTCTGCACAAACACACTCCACACCATCAGAGAAAGTGTGTTTAAAGGTCTTAACCCCCCTACAAGCTTTGTACTTCACCTTGAAACCGTGCTTGCTAGCTTTGCTTCAAAAACAAGTAACCAAGCAAAACATGTGAGTTTTTTGAAATCTGAGTTGTTACAAGTCTTAAAACCTCTTGCTTATAAGTAGACACACTATTGGAAAGTTGACACACGAACGCTATTGCCCTGAAACTACCTCAAACATTCAAAAACCAAAAACCTGTTCAAGAGCACCATTAACATACAGTTCTGAACCAAAACTCATGATCTTCATTTCCACTCGTGCGTTTTGAAAACTAATCACTCAAACACCTTCTATACATCATACCAAAGAAATCCATACCCATGTTTCCCCACTGTAACTCCTCCATCACTCTCCACCATTTTCAAAAACCAAGCTTGCAGGTTGAATTGAGTAGAGAGATTCAGGGACATTCAAGGCAAAGTAAGAGTTGTGATACACTCAAGGAGGTCCAAGCAAGCTAAACAGATCCTTAGGCCATCTCAAAAGGTTCTCAAAATCCATTCACGACTCCAGCTGCAAGAGGTAAAAACTCAAACTTCTATCACTTCATACAAGCATCATTTGATCCTGATTTTTGAAAACAAAATGTAGACATCGTTTCTCTAAAGCTAACCATGTTCATAGTTTCCATTTATATTAACTGTGTATAGAGAATTTTGGATTTGAAATTTATGGGAAAATTAGGTTTCAATTTAGGGCCAGTAAACTGATTTTATCTTTGAACTTTCCATTTTTATGGAGAAATGAGGATGATACAGGTGGTTCGGCCATGGCTCAATGTTGAAGATGAAGTTGCCTTCAGAAAGTAGTTTCTAATATATATTTATGGTTTTGTTTATATAAACGGATGTACAGCCACCCCAGTGGTAAGGCAGCGCGCGTTATTGCTAGAGGTCATGGGTTCGAGCCTCAGTGCGCTGCCTTTTGCATTTTCTCAAATTTTTCCACATTTTTTTGCCTCTTGCAGCGCTGGGCCTCCACTTTATGGGCCTATTGTATTTTTTTATAATATTTCCTCCTTGTCTCATATTTGCACCCCTGACCCATTATTATTTTATTTTTATTTTATTCTCATTTTATTTTCTTAAATATATTTATTTCAATATTAAAAATCATAAAAATACAAAAAAAATAGTAGAGTTATATTTTAACTTACTTTATTTATTTTTTCACAAAAAATATATTTTATTTTGATCACACTTTATTTATTTTCACTAATTATCTTGTAAATTTAATTAAAACTAAAATATTATTTATTTTTATACTAATGAAAATATATCTTTGATATCAAAAAGACTAAAGAATATTTTATAGCACTATAATTTATTTTTTAAGCAAAAAATATAAAAATATAAAAAAAATACTTTTTCTTCAACTTCATTTCTTTTTAGGTAGAATTAGGGTTTTATTCAAGAATCTTTTTTTCTTAATGAATTTAAACTTGACTAATTACTTTCTTTATTTAATTAGTTTAAAATCAAAATCCATTTTTTTAGGAAACCAAACAAAAATATATTTTCTTTGCATTTACATTTCTTGCATATTTAATTCATCTTGTATATTATTTATTTCAATTATTTGTACAATATTCAATTTGGTTGTAATAGATTAATTAGGTTTACATTATGGTAATCCCCATTCATAAATTGTATACCCCCTCCCACAAATGTTGTAATAGCGTAGTAATTTTAAATTTCGCAATTTATCGCTTTTACATAACATGCTAGTAAATAGGGTTTGTATGGGAAGATAAAATCAATTTTAAAACAAACATCCTTGCTATTTTCAAAACAATCACATACACCTTCAAGCATCTTACAGAAATTGAAAACATTTTCAAAAGATCAACATCTTTGTATACATTCTTACGAACGAGAATCATTACAAAGATTTCCTAAACAATGACATCTTTACAAAATACTTTCAAAAACCACAAAGCACAATTTCAAACAAAAGCAAGTTGATCTAGAAAGTAACTAAGAGCCCATGGAAAACCATGGATGAAAATGGTGCTAATACCTTCCCTTTTCATAATCTACCCCCCGAACTCAAGAAACAATCTCAAAGGTCTTTTCTGTGCTTTTTCACCTTTCCTTTTGGATAAAAGAAAAGTCGGTGGCGACTCTTGATAACCGCAACATTTGCAATCAAACGCAAAACCCTCAAGTCAGTTCTCCCACTGCATCACAGAATTGGCGACTCTGCTGGGGAATATTTTAAAAGTGGGGTTACCTTAGGGCTAGATCATATTTACTTGCTTACATTGTTTGACTTGTATGCTTTACATTATGGTTCTTTGTTTGGGTTTGAATCCTCTACCCGGATTTGGGATACATTATAGGTAAGTAGTAATACGTTGCGGAAACTGTGCGGGGTATACTGACATGGTCTAAGCAATAACTATGTTAGTGCGACATATTTGTGGGTACCGATAGCCTTTGAGTTAATCAAAGAGAATACAGGGCCGTTGAGTGATGTAATAAAGCACTAATGAACTTCTAGAACCTTCACTTGGCCAACTCGGCCTTTAGGATGTAGTGAGATGATCGACTTTGGTGCAGTCTGAAGTTGGTAGATACTCGATACTACACTCATTGAGGTCTGACTTCTTGGGATATTTTGGTCGCCATTAAAGAGGCTTGTGCTGAAACAATGACCAAGGAAACAAACTAGTGATATTGAGCTCCTTAGAACCCGATTACTATTACTAGGACAGGTTTAAGCCACCTAAACTTCAATAAGGTACTTACCTATGAAACTCCATGCAAGCCTAAACCTAAGGACTTGTTTTCTTTGTTTGTATATGCTTATTTGTACATAACATCATGAACATCATGAACATCATATACATCCACTAACCATTTCAAGGATTTCGGGATTCATCTTGTTCTTGTTTTGTAGGATATGGATTTACTTTGCAGGAAAACTATTCAAGTAAACCTTGTAAGGATCGCTCCACAACTTAAGGATCTAACTTTAAGGAATCCTAAAAACTCTTCATTCACCGAGAGACATGGTCGCCTACTCAACTCGGTCACCTCCAACACATATGAGGACATGATGAAAGTGTTTTTTCAGTTCTTTGATCCTTTACACCATTGCTTCACCTTTCCCGACTATCAACTTGTGCCTACTTTGGAAGAATTCTCCCAACTCTTGAGGATTCCCATTCTCAATCAGCTACCTTTCAACGGTACAGAAAGAGACCCAAAGCCAGAAGAGATTTCTCAAGCTCTACACTTGCACTCATCTGATGTCATAACTCGTCGGGAAACAAGGAGTGGTGTCAAAGGCTTCCTAGCAAAGTTCTTGTTTGAGAAAGCCCAAAGTTGTTGGAATTCCTTGGACTTGCAAGCCTTTGAGGAAATTTTGGCTCTCCTCATCTATGAGATGGTTTTGTTTCCAAATCCTAACCAACTCATAGATATCAACACCGTCAAAATCTTCATATCCCGCAACCCGGTGCCTACATTGCTAGGAGATATCCTACACTCTTTTCACACTCACACAATAAGGAAGAGAGGTGTCCTTATGTGTTGCACTCCTCTCTTGGCAAGGTGGTTTATTTCTCATCTTCCCCAATCTGTATTAAAGAATGAGCAAGGTTCAAGGTGGTCACAAAGGTTGATGACGCTCAAACATTCAGACATCCATTGGTGCTCCCGATCCAAAGAGAATGTTATCATTGTCGACCATTGTGGCCTGCACGAGATGCTGATTCAAGGTTTGGTATTTGACTACGACAACGACGATCAAGGTCTTCGCCATAGATTTATCCGAGCTTGGAGGATGTTAAACAAGGTGGATAGCAAGACTTTGGGGCACAAAAATTCCATCCCTCTTGAGCCTTACCTCAAATGGGAACGAACTCGCGCTCAGAATCTTATGATGGCTTACGCTCTCCATTCTCCCGGTAATCATTGAGCTTGTCATGGAAGGAGATGTTCCATACAATATCCTATATCCTGACATGCCAACATCTCTTGAAGACCTACAAAGGGATTGGATACAACTCAAAGGGGAGCGAGATACGTTCGAAGCCCAATTCTACGCAAGCGAGAAGAAGGTTTTGGAGCTCACTAGGATACTTCATGAGGAGTAGACTCTGAATGCCTACATTGTACCGAAGAGGATGCGCACTACCTTTCTATCTTAGAGTTTTTTGTATTATTTTGCCTAAGGGGTATTGATGTACTCAAGCTTTAACTTATTAATATAACGTGTGTGTCCTTTTTGTCTAAACTGAATTTGAATCTTTGAAATCCTTGAAATCATTACATGTGCATATACCATTCATCATAACATAAGCAGATCTTTTTGCAACAAGTCTCCTCATCTCTCTACTGTTTATTTCAGTAAGATGGATCTTGAGCAAATAGTGAAGGATCTTCAAGCTCAGAATACACAGTTTCAACAGTTGCTCTTGACCCTAGCCAAGGGACAAGAAGAATTGAATACTTTACTGGCTGAAGAGAGGAAAAATAAAACAAAGAAGATGACTGGAGTCTTAAACATGGGAAGAAGATTTCATGGGCAGACAAGAAGGACTTTGGACTTTGCAACAACATCCGGTGAAAGAGACAACCAAGAGGGTAAAGACAAAGAAACAGTTGTCCCGATAGAACTGAAGAAGGAGGAGGAGGAAGAAGAGGACTACTATGAAGAACAATATCTTCCAACTGATGATAAGTATAAACATCTCGAAGAGCGTTTAAGCGCGATGGAAATCCAAAAGGTGCCTAGCTTGGACTTTGAGGAATTGGGTTTGGTGTCGGGGATTGTAATTTCCCAAAAATTCAAAGCACCTATGTTCTCCAAATAAGACTGAGTTTCGTGCCCTAAAATGCATCACTGATCATATGTGAGGAAAATCCAACCCCATACCGCTGATAAAGACTTATGGGTGCACTTCTTCCAAGACAGTCTGTCTGGAACTCAACTTGATTGGTTTTACCAACTAGAAAGAGCTAACGTCCACAATTGGGAAGATCTTGCTACATCCTTCTACAAACAATATCAGTACAATGCTGATCTGGCGCCTACCCGTACTCAACTCTAGAGTATGGCCATGGTTTCCAATGAAGGTTTCAAAGATTGTGCACAAAAATGGATAGGTTTGGCTGGAAGAGTTCAACCCCTTCTATCTGAGAGAGAATTGGTAGATATGTTCTTGGGCACCTTGTCTGGTCCCTTCTTCAATCATTTAATCGGAAGTTCATCTGCAGGCTTTACTGAACTAATATTGATCGGAGAGAGGATAGAAGCCGGTATAAAGAATGGAAAGATTCAGAAAGACACATCTTCTTCTACATTTGTAAGGAAGCCCTTCATCGGAAAGAAAGAGGTGGTTGTCGTATACCCACAGAGAAACCAAGATAGGACCGAGCGCCGATCAATGGTGGGGGCTGTTATGATCCCAAAGCCTGCGTCTGATCAGCAAAGAAATAATCAACCAAGGATGGAAGGGCCAGTCAGGCAGTTCACTAGAATCAACATGACCCCGTCTCAAGTATTACCGCATCTATTAAGATCCAACTTGGTGACCTTAAAAGAAGCTCCGAAAAACCCCAATACAACATCTCCTCATTATCATCCCAATGCTCGTTGCACATATCACTCTGAAAGTCCTGGTCACGATACTAATAACTGTTGGGCTCTAAATAACAAAATACAAGACCACATTGAAGCAAAAGAAATTGAGTTCGATGCGCCTGAAAAGCGAAATGTCATTTCTTCCCCTATGCCCAGACATGGCCACAATACCAATTCCATTGAAGAAGGATTGTTTGTTACTTCGATTGATGAACTCATGACCTCACTTCTGACTATTAAAAAGAATTTGTTGAGGCCGGTGTGTTCTCGGGATATGATGAAGTTTGTCATTTCTGTTTATCTTCACCAACCAGTTAGCCTTTGTTGAAAGCAGGCGTTCAGTTCCTAATAGATAACAAAGAAATTTTATTCGAGAAGACTTCTGTTTCACCTGTTCCTTTTGAATATGTTTCTATCATTACCATTTCCGCCAATTCTTCTAGGGTCTCCACCAAAAGACCCATTAGAATTACATCAGTTCCAAAAGCAGCTCCTCTAATAATCACAATGCCTGGACCAGTCCCATATACATCATACAAAACCATACCATGGAATTATGGAGGGGATGTCTATTACCATGGTATCCAGCAGGACTGGTCGGCCGCCGAAGATTCAAGCTCCGAGAAGGTCAACTCTGACATCAGTAATATTGCAGGAACTAGCAAAATTACCCGAAGTGGTAGGATCTTTTCTCCAAAAATTGCTCCCTCAAAAGCAGTTTCTGGACCCGTAATCATCCCCGTGGCTGCTCCAAAGGTTACTCCCACACCCATAATCATATCTGCAAATACTCCAATTGACAAAGTCATTACAACCCCTGTAATCATTCCGATTGACACTCCTGCTGCCGAGTCAACCGAGACTCGAGGAAAAGGTGTTATGATTGAGCCTGTCCAGACAAAGGCTCAGTCATTAACTATCTCTGAGACCTCTAAGAAAGAAATGGAGGAGATCCTAAAAATTATAAAGAGAAGTGACTACGATGTAGTTGAACAACTGGGGCAAACTCCCTCTAAAATCTCCATGCTGGAATTGCTACTATGTTCTGAGGCACATGCAAAAGCCTTGGTAAAGTTCTTAAAAACCGCCCATGTACCTCAAGAGACATCTGCCGATCAGTTTCAAGACTGCGTAGCCAGCCTAACTACGGATAATGGTTTAGGTTTTTCAGATGCTGATCTGACGCCGAGGGAAAGGAAGCATAATGAGGCATTGCATGTCTCAGTGGAATGTAAGGGCACAACTCTGGATCATGTGTTGGTGGACACTGGCTCATCTCTGAATGTACTACCCAAAAAAGCTCTTGATAGACTTGACTATGAGGGGTTGACTTTGAAGTCAAGCAACATAGTGGTAAGGGCTTTTGACGACTCAAAGAGGTTGGTGCACGGGGAAGTATATATCCCCAAAATTTCAATTCAACTTTTTATATAATGGGCATCTGCCCTTCATACTCCTGCTTGCTAGGCCGACCATGGATCCACAATGCCGGTGCTGTTACTTCTACGTTGTACCAAATGCTGAAGTATCCAATTCAAGAGAAGATTATCATCGTTCATAGAGAGGAAGAATACATGATCAGCCATCTGAATTCCTTCATATATGTGGAATTAGATGGTGAATTCATTGAAACTCCATTTCAAAACTTTGAAGAGGTCCCCTAAGAGGTGATAGTAACCAAGCTTGTGTCTCAGGTTCCCAAGATTACAAGGCCTCCACTCCGGATGTCATCTCTGAAGGATGCATAAGCAGTGGTAGAAGAAGCAGGGTGCACTATCTGGGGAAAACTCCCAGATATCCCATATAAGTCTAACAAGTTTGGCCTAGGTTTCACTTCAAGTGCTCAAAAGGTTGTACGACGTGCTCGTGCTGGAGGACTTCCCCTGAAGATCAGCAATTATGAAGTCAACGCGGTAGAAGACGGTGAAGATGGCTGCAATCTAGAGGATTGGATCTTCCCGACTGTCAATGGAGGGCTCAATAATTGAGAGGATAGAGACTTTGTCCTGATCACTTTTATCCCTCAGTAATTTGTCTTTACATTTTGTTGGATCTGTAATATTCAAAACAATTCGCACTCTTAAAACCTTGTGTCTTACCCGAGGCACAATGGTCCATTTGTAAAGGTTATTATCTCATTTTTCATATGACATCAATGAATCATGGACGTTTTCACATACAAACTTTTGTGCTCATTGTTTTTCCTTTACATTTTATTTTCTTTCAAAGATAGCTATACCCTTACACACACCCACAATGCAGGTATACATCCATTCGGGATCAAATGGGTAACGATACTGCTATGGCCTTTTGTGACTCTGAGAATCTAATCAACCAAGCCGAAGACAAAGGTGAGGAAGATTGTGAAGTACCAGGGGAACTTGCCAGACTACTGCAACAAAAAGAAAGAACCATTCAGCCTCACGAGGAACCCGTGGATACACTCAACCTAGGTACCGAAGAAGATAAAAAGAGGTCAAGGTGGGTGCCAATCTGGAACCCAGTATCAAGAAGCGTCTGATTCAGCTGTTACACGATTATGTCGAGGTCTTTTCCTGGTCGTATGAAGACATGCCAGGACTTGATGAAGATATTATGGTACATCGTCTGCCTACAAGAGAGGATTGTCCGCCAGTAAAGAAAAAGGTTCGTCGAATGAGGCCAGATATGTCAGAAAAGATTAAAGCAGAAGTCATGAAGCAATTCAACGCCGGATTTTTGGCTATCACCTCTTATCCCCAATGGGTTACCAATGTTGTTCTCGTGCCCAAAAAAGACGGCAAGGTGCGAATGTGTGTGGACTACAGAGATTTGAATAGGGCAAGCTCTAAGGATGATTTTCCACTCCCCCACATTGATATCCTAGATGAAAATATGGCACAACACAAAGTGTTTTCCTTCATGGAAGGATTCTCAGGTTACAACCAAATCAAAATGGCGCCTGAGGACATGGAGAAAACAACCTTTGTCACACAGTGGGGCACTTTTTGCTATAAGGTAATGCCATTTGAACTAAAGAGGGCTAGGGCAACCTATCAGCGTGCCATGGTAGCTCTATTTCACGACATGATACATCACGAAATAGAGGTCTACATGGACGATATGATAGCAAAATCTCAAACAGAGGAAGAGCATCTTGATCACTTACAAAAACTGTTTAAGAGGCTGAAGAAGTATAAGCAAAGGTTGAGTCCAAACAAATGCACATTAGGGGTACAGTCTGGTAAACTCCTAGGCTTTACCGTCAGCAACAAAGGTATTGAAGTAGATCCTGCCAAGGTAAAATCAATACAAGATATGTCTGCTCCTCGTACCGAGAAGGAAGTCAGAGGATTATTGGTACCTTTGAACTATATTTCCAGATTCATCTCTCACCTAACAGCTACTTGTGAACCAATCTTCAAATTATTGAAGAAATATCATGTAGTCAAATGGAATGATGAATGCCAAGTTGCTTTTGATAAAATCAAATAATACTTACAAGAGCCTCCTGTGTTAATGCCACCAGTCGAGGGAAGACCGTTGATCATGTATCTGACTGTTTTAGAAAACTCAATGGGGTGTGTATTGGGGCAGCATGACGAGTCTGGCCGAAAAGAGCATGCTATTTACTACCTGAGCAAAAATTTTACCGACTATGAAACCAGATATTCACTGCTCGAGAAAACTTGTTGCGCTCTAGCATGGGCTGCTCGCTGGATAAGACAGTATATGCTGACTCATACTACCTTGCTGATATCTAAAATGGATCCGATAAAATACATCTTCAAGAAGCCTGCTCTTTCTGGGAGAATAGCGAGATGGAAGGTGATTCTGACAGAATATGACATACGATATACTACCCAGAAAGCTATAAAGGGAAGTGAAATAGCTGATCACCTTGCTCACCAAGCTGTAGAAGACTACCAGTCCATGAAGTTCGAATTCCCGGATGAAGACATCATGACATTATACAACTGTGAAGAACTCATGCCATATGACGGACCTGAACAAGGATCCCGATAGACCCTGTTCTTTGATGGAGCGTCCAATGCACTCGGCAATGGTATTGGTGCTATACTCATATCTCCGGAAGGGTGTCATACTCCCTTCACTGCCAGACTTTGCTTCAATTGTACAAACAACATGGCGGAATACGAAGCGTGCATCTTTGGACTCAGCGTTGCCATAGACTTGGGGATCAAATCCTTGGATGTATTCGGAGACTCAACTTTGGTTATCAGCCATATCAAAGGGGAATGGGACACCAAACACCCAAACCTTATCCCTTACAAAGAACATGTTTTGACATTACTGCCACATTTTGAGAAGATTACCTTCGAGCATTTCCCGCGAGATGAAAATCAGCTAGCAGACGCTCTAGCCACAATGTCATCTATGTTTAAACTTAATTGGGATAACGAGGCTCCCCAGGTCACCATTGAACGAATGGGTGAACCAACATACTGCCACGAGATTAATACTGAAGAAGTAGTGGATCAACCTTGGTTTCACGAAGTCAAGAAGTATCTTGAGGCTCAAGAATATCCAGAAGGAGCTTCAATCAATGATAAGAAGTTCTTAAGGATATTTTCTGCTAAATTTTTCCTTAGTAATGGCATCATGTACAAACGCAATCATGACTCTGTTACTTCGGTGCGTAGATAAAGTTGAAGCTGAAAGGATCATGGCTGAATTGTATGAAGGCACTTTTGGCACCAATTCCAGTGGGCATACGATTGCAAAGAAAATCCTACGGGCAGGCTATTACTGGTCTACCATGGAAGCAAATTGCTATCAAAACTCTCAGACCTGCCATAATTTCCAGATTTATGTTGACAAGGTGCACGTACCTCTGGTTCCTCTGAATGTCTTGACGGCTCCTTGGCCCTTTGTTATATGGGAGATTGATATGATTGGGGAAATCAAGCCGACAGCCTCCAATGGACATCGCTTCATCTTAGTGGCCATTGACTATTTTATAAAATGGGTGGAGGCAGCTTCCTTCGCTTCCGTTACTAAGAATGTTATTGCCCGTTTCATCAAGCAAAATCTCATTTGCTGGCATGGTATCCTGGAAAGGATCATCACTGACAATGGTACAAATCTCAACAACACTATGATCACCGCCTTGTGAGAACAATTTAAGATCTAGTATCACAATTCTTCTCCTTACCGACCGAAGATGAATGGTTCTGTCGAAGCTGCAAATAAAAATATTAAAAAGATCATACAGAAAATGATAGTCACATACAAAGACTGGCATGAAATGCTACCATTCTCTCTCCACGGGTATCGTACCACCATTCTCTCTCTGAGGATTATGAAGGATGCAGAGATGAACGAAGACAATTGGATCTAGACTCGACTTGATCAACTGAACTTGATTGATGAGATGAGACTTACTACTGTTTTCCATGGTCAGATGCATCAAAAACGGATGATCAAGGCTTTCAACAAAAAGGTCAAACGCCAAGTGTATTAAGTTGGAGATCTAGTGATCAAACGCATCATGCTGCCACAAGGTGATCCTAGGGGCAAGTGGACTCCTACCTATGAAGGACCATTTGTAATCAAAAACGTTTTCTCTGGTGGGGCAATGATCTTGACCACCATGGATGGAGACGACTTGCCGCACCCTGCGAACGCGGCTATAGTCAAAAGATACTACGCATAAGAGACCTGCTAGGTTGACATACCTAGGCAAAAAAAGGGCATCCTGGCGAACCAAAATGGTTCGGGCAAAAATTAGGGATAAAATGAAAATCTGTACACCCGGCAAGTTGAAAACCCGAAAGGGCGACTTGGGCAAAAAAGGGTTTTCTGGTGGACTGAAAACCCAAAAGGGAGGTCCAGGAAAAAGTTAGGGAATGTAAAGCGTATGACTATGTCCCGTTGGATTACTTTACGGACAAACTTTGGCTTCCACTGACAACCTCAGAGTTTTTGATCAATTCAATTATCTTCGGACAAGGAAACAAATAGACAAGACGCTCGGAAATACGAAGGCTATAGCAGAATGGAAACCCTATGGGATTTTTACACATAGCTATCTTTTCTTTGTATCAAAATTTTCAATTTTTTTACGACGACGTTCTCTTACTAGATTGTTTGTCTCCTTGTACAAAAAAATCTGACTCAAAATCAATACAAAAATATCTTTTTGAAAGTACAAAAACTATCTGTTTTTTATTTACGCTTGTATTTTGTTTTCAAAAAACGTCCAATGATTCATTGTTGAACATATGCATTTGAACATAATTACGGATTACAAATAAACAAAATGAAAAAAAGGGCAATTACTAATGGGTTGAATGGATAAGGAAATACATGTAGGCTATTCCATAAGAAATCCCCACAATACGTCATTTAAATCCCCAGCGGAACAAAGTTTCAAATTGACGATCCCCAATAGAAGTTGTCAAATTTCTCAGGATTCCCCAATAGGATTTTTCAAGTAGTATATGGAATTTCCCTTACGACAGAGTTTATTTCTCTAAGCAGAAATTCATCAACACTTGGACTTCGCAACATTAAGACTTATACTCCATATCCTCAGCAGCAGTGAAGGATTTATTTTCCCCATTCCTACAGCAATGCAAGAAACTAGCTCATATACGCATACATTGCACCCATATATCATAAACATTGATAACACAAATGCATTATACTATGCATTTCATACAACATAAACATATTGTTTTAGCTAACATTCTACCCTTTTGAGGATAAGGTTAACAACTACCATTAACAATATTCAAAGTTTTCAGATACAGTTCAGATACGCTCCAGACACAGATGCCATTCTAATACTTATTCAGACTCAACCCTCAGATACAGTTCAGATACGCTCCAGACACGGATTCCATTCTGATACTCATTCATATTCAACTCTCAGATACAGTTCAGATACACTCTAGACACTGACGCCATTCTGATACTCATTCTTTCAAGCTTACAAATTACAATTCAACAATCACTTTTAGATGGCATCTACAAGCCCATCTCCAGCAACTTTCTAGAACCTCTCCAAATGGCATCTTTAAGCCCATTCCCTCGACTCTCATATCACCAAGTGCAAATTTCTGGGCACTCTAGTGTCCAATCATCTTCCACCTTCGAGTCACGACTGGAAAAGCATGCCAATCTAACTCTTCAGGATTAATAAGATTGAACAGGGGCAGCTGTTGTACCCCAAAATTTGCCCTCTCACTTATCAAGAATTTTCTCACAAGATCTCATTGGGCTCAAGATTGCACTAGGGTTTGATCAGCTCAAGAAACCTCCTCATGCACTAATGACCAAAATTAGGGTTTGAGTTTGTAAAAGGATTTTTGGACTATAAATGCTTCATATTATTTTCAAGGATCATTAGGGATCCCCAAGATTACTCATGTCAAGTTTCAAGCCTTGGATCACACTTTTGATCAATCAATTAAACAGTTGACCTAGAAATCAGCCGTATTGGTAAAAAAGTCAACCATGGCCAATTTACAGTCAAACTTCATAAATTTTGATCCACATCAATATTTTAAACCCATATGTATCATTTGATCAATTTTGGACCACATCTCCTCAAGAAATTTGATCAAATCATCAAAAGGGCAAAATGGTTAAAATTAGGGTTTTGACTGGGAAAGGGCAATTTCTAGTTTTTGACCTAGAAAATGGTCAATTGGGTTAAGGAATGATCTCAAGAGTCCAATTACATCACTTTTACCTAATGGAATGATTCAAAACAATACAAGTCCATTAGATTGACAGATGAATTTTTCAGTCAACTGATCAAAAGTCAATTGTATACTGAAAAGTCAAACTTTGACTTTTTGGTAAATTCAAGTGCCAAAGGTAATAATCCATCAAAACATGTCAAAATATGAAACTTTTTCATCAAGAAATCAAGAATTCAATATTTTATTTTGAAAAGATGAAATTTCTTAACTTAGAAATTTTTCTAATTATAGAAAATTTCTTATTTTTTCACAACTTTGAGCTAAATTTCCACCATGATGCAAAATGATTCAAGGGAAACTTCCAACATGAAATTTGTATATCTCCATGAAATCTACAACTTTGCTTCACAAAACTTCTCCTAAAAATGCTTGGATCTCAAGATATAATTTTGTGAATACATGCTCATGAACTAAAAATGACTTAGTGAAATTTTGCCCTAGTTAGGCAGATTTTTGACCTAACTTCATAGCAATTTTTCACATAGCTCCAAGGGGAATCTTCAAAAGCAATTCAAATATGTATTGTAGAGAACATTGCAAGATTTCCAAAATTTACAAGAACTCTTTGAGATCATTCTTGAGTAGGGAGAATCGAAGAGATAAAATTGGTGTTTTGTCACTTGGATTACAAGCCATTTTGTGAAGAACATTGAATCCAATCCTCAAGCATGTTATACAAATCCCACTTTGCAGGCTTCTAACTTGACTTTCACTCCATAATTTAATCTTTTCACAGCTGTTGGAAGCTTTAATCCAAGCATTCAATGCATTGTACAAAGTTAATTTCATTTTGGGAAGAAAGGCAACATTGCCATTTTAGAAAAGCAAGCTTTATACAAAGTCAGCTTGCATTGAGCCTTGCATTTGTTATTTCTTCACAAACACACTCCACACCGTTAGAGAAAGTGTGTTTAAAGGTCTCAGCCCTCCTACAACCTTTGTACTTCACCTTGAAACCATGCTTGCTAGCTTTGCTTCAAAAACAAGTAACCAAGCAAAACATGTGAGTTTTTTGAAATCTGAGTTGTTACAAGTCTTAAAACCTCTTGCTTATAAGTAGACACACTATTGGCAAGTTGACACATGCATGCTATTGCCCTAAACTGCCTCAAACATTCAAAAACCAAAAACTTGTTCAAGAGCACCATTAACATACATTTCTGAACCAAAACTCAAGATCTTCATTTCCACTCGTGCGTTTTGAAAACTAATCACTCAAACACCTTCTATACATCATACAAAAGCAATCCATACCCTTGTTTCCTCATTGTAACTCCTCCATCACTATCCACCATTTTCAAAAACCAAGCTTGCAGGTTGACTTGAGTAGAGAGATTCAGGGACATTCAAGGCAAAGTAAGAGTTGGGATACACTCAAGGAGGTCCAAGCAAGCTAAACAGATCCTCAGGCCATCTCAAAAGTTGTTCAAACTCCATTCACGACTCCAGCTGCAAGAGGTAAAAACTCAAACTTCTATCTCTTCATACAAGCATCATTTGATCCTGATTTGTGAAAACAAAATGTAGATATCCTTCATCTAAAGCTAACCATGTTCATAGTTTCCATTTATATTAATTGTGTATAGAGAATTTTGGATTTGAAATTTCTGAGAAAATTAGGTTTCAATTTAAGTCCAGTAAAATTAGATTTTATCTTTGACTTTTAGTTTACATAAGTTATATGGTTGAATTTGTGGGAAGATACACCACAACTTTCATGTTTGAACTTTCCATTTTTGTGGAGAAATGAGGAAGATACATGTGGTCCGGCCATGGCTCAAGGTTGAAGATGAAGTTGCCTTCAGAAAGCAGTTTCTAATATATATTTATGGTTTTGTTTATATAAACGGATGTACAACCACCCTAGTGGTAAGGCAGCGCGCGTTATTGCTAGAGGTCATGGGTTCGAGCCTCAACGCGCTGCCTTTTGCATTTTCTCAAATTTTTCCACTTTTTTTTGCCTCTTGCAGTGTTGGGCCTCCACTTCATGGGCCTATTGTATTTTTTCTAATATTTCCTCCCTTCCTCATATTTGCACCCCTGACACATTATTATTTTATTTTTATTTTATTCTCATTTTATTTTCTTAAATATATTTATTTCAATATTAAAAACCACAAAAATACAAAAAAAAAAGTAGAGTTATATTTTAACTTAGTTTATTTATTTTTTCACAAAAAATATATTTTATTTTGATCACACTTTATTTATTTTCACTAATTATCTTGTAAATTTAATTAAAACTAAAATATTATTTATTTTTATACTAATTAAAATATATCTTTGATATCAAAAGGACTAAAGAATATTTTATAGGACTATAATTTGTTTTTTAAGCAAAAAATATAAAAATATAAAAAAAAATACTTTTTCTTAAACTTCATTTCTTTTTAGGTAGAATTAGGGTTTTATTCAAGAATATTTTTTTCTTAATGAATTTAAACTTGACTAATTATTTTATTTATTTAATTAGTTTAAAATCAAAATCCTTTTCTTTAGGAAACCAAACAAAAAAATATTTGCTTTGCATTTACATTTCTTGCATATTTAATTCATCTTGTATATTATTTATTTCAATTATTTGTACAATATTCAATTTGGTTGTAATAGATTAATTAGGTTTAAATTATGGCAATCTCCATTCATAAATTATACACCCCCACTCCCACAAATGTTGTAATAGCGTAGTAATTTTAAATTTCACAATTTATCACTTTTACATAATATGCTAGTAATGAGGGTTTGTATGGGAAGATAAAATCAATCAAATAGAAAACTCTAATCCAAGACAACAAAAAAAACAAGCATGAAAATAACACACTTGCACACAAGCACCCCCTAGGGTAAAACCCACTTGGTTGCCTTACAAAAATGGTCATATTACGCATGTAAGGTATCTTAGCAAAAACAAACAAATACAAGATCATAGTCCCTCGATGACGCTATTCAAAGTTGTCTTACAAAATGAGCTTAGTCCCTCAAAAAGAATGCTAAGATACCTTGAAACATTGCTAATCATGGCTATACGATGACCCACACCCGTCCCGTTAACATCCAAAGATAGGGTTTCTTACCAAATCAATGGTAAGACAACAATGTCAAAGGAAAAGAAAATGAACAAGAAAGACTTTTGAGTAGGTAGATTTCTCCTAATTACTTGCTCAATTTCAAAAAAAAGCATCCTTGCTATTTTCAAAACAATCACATACACCTTCAAGCATCTTACAAAAATTGAAAACATTTTCAAAAGATCAACATCTTTGTATACATTCTTACAAACGAGAATCATTACAAATATTGCCTAAATAATGGCATCTTTACAAAATACTTTCAAAAACCACAAAGCACAATTTCAAACAAAAGCAAGTTGATCTAGCAAGTAACTAAGAGCCCATGGAAAACCATAGATGAAAAGGATGCTAATACCTTCCCTTTTCATAATCTACCCCCCGAACTCAAGAAACAATCTCAAAGGTCTTTTTTGTGCTTTTTCACCTTTCCTTTTGGATAAAAGAAAAGTCGGTGGCGACTCTTGATAATCGCAACATTTGCAATCAAACGCAAAACCCTCAAGTCAGTTCTCCCACCGCATCACAGAATTGGCGACTCTGCTGGGGAATATTTTAAAAGTGGGGTTACCTTAGGGCTAGATCACATTTACTTGCTTACATTGTTTGACTTGTATGCTTTACTTTATTGTTCTTTGTTTGGGTTTGAATCCTCTACTCGGATTTGGGATATATTATAGGTAAGTAGTAATACGTTGTGGAAACTGTGCGGGGTATACCGACATGGTCTAAGCAATAGCTACGTTAGTGCGACATATTTGTGGGTACCGGTAGCCTTTGAGTTAATCAAAGAGAATCCAGGGCTAATACCTTCCCTTTTCAAACAATTACAAAATATTTTCAGTGCACAATTACAAAATACTTAGCCTTTGTGGGTACCGGTAGCCTTTGAGTGCACAATTATAAAATACTTTCAAAAACCACAAAGCACAATTTCAAACAAAAGGAAGTTGATCTAGCAAGTAACTAAGAGCACATGGAAAACTATGGATGAAAAGGGTGTTAATACCTTCCCTTTTCATAATCTACCCAACTCAAGAAACAATCTCAAAGGTCTTTGCTGTGCTTTTTCACCTTTCCTTTTGGATAAAAGAAAAGTCGGTGGCGATTCTTGCTAACCGCAATATTTGAGATCAAACGCAAAACCCTCAAGTCAGTTCTCCCACCACATCACACCCGCAATTCACGTTGGGTGGAGGTTGAAGATGACCAACTTGTCATCTTCCAACCAATGATGGCGTGCCACTTGTTTTTTTTTAATTCTGATTTTATTTTTGATTCTATGCTTTATTCACTAATGACCATGATATGCACAACGCACCAGATCCTTTGGATCTGATTACTAACGCGTTTTGACTCTCATTCAATGGTCCACATATTTTTGACTTTTATTTTCTTTTATGATTTTTATATTTAATTGTTTTAAGCTTCAAAAAATCATAAAAAATTCATTTTTATTCCAAAAAATCTGGAAAAAATTATGAAAAATATTTTTGATTATTCTCTTTCTAATTGTTATTTTTTCACAATTTAATTTTTTGTTTTGGTATTTTTTATAAATTTTCACTTTATTTGAATTGTTTTAAATGTTTAAAAATAATAATTTTATGCATTTTTAAATTCTGAAAAAATTATGGAATAATTCAATGATATTGTGACAAATATTGGTGACCTTATTTTATTTTTGTTTCTGACTTTGCTATTTTTTTTTATCATTTTTTGTTTATTTTACCCCTTTCTTTTAATTTTAAAAAATAGTTTCTGACTTTAAAAAATTATCACAAAATTTATAAAATCATTTGAGCCATTTTCTGATTTTTTTCTATGGTCTTACTTTTTATTTCTTGATTAATTTGAACATAGTTGATAATTTTCTCTTTTATTTCTATTTTAAAACATTTTTTAAACCCTTTTTTGTATATATTAAATGTAATATTATTTTGTGACTATTTTCTGGCTGATCTTGGGTTAAATTTTTTATCATGAACTTTATTAACATCATTGGATCCATGGTGTTAAGTCTAACTCCACAAAAATGGATGAATGATTTTAATAATAGTTTGATTAAATTTAATCTAAAAGTGGTTTGTATATTCTCTCCCACCCATCTTCATCTCATCCCTTTCTTATTGCACTAAGTGTTATTGGAGCATGATCTCTATATCATGTCTGAAAACAAATGGTGCATAAATTGCTATTGACCAGCCTCAAAATAGGTGCGACTTCTATATAAGTCCACTTACGATTGCTTAACATAACGCTAAATTTTGTCCCAATTCGAATAAATGATCATTCGTGGCCCAAACTTATGTTTTCAAGCCGAAGTATGTTAATTTGATCTCTTTGATCCAATAACCTTGAGATTCATTGTGTGGAGGCTTTAGTTCTACCAATCGTCTAATGGGTTTACAACGCCTTTGGTCAACGCGGATCACTTAAACATCATTGATCATTAAATGGTACTCATAAGGATTCCAAATGGATGATATACTTGACAAAAAGAAAATGCAACTTGTTGTGTGGAGGCTTTGTTTCTACCAATCCTCTAATGAGTTCCAAATGTAAGTTTCAAGATGATCATCCAACTAACCACTAAACACTAATAATTGACTTTATCCTTTATTTTTATTATTATATGCCCTTTTATTTTTATGTACTATTTACTTTTAGTATTTACATTTCACGTCACTTTCATCTTTGCTCATTTGAGTATTTACTTACTTGTCATTGTGGAGCATTGGACTTTTTGGACTATTTGGTTACTATCCTTGGCATTGTGGAGCATTGGACTATTTGGACTTAGGATTAGAAACCTTGGCCTATGATTGGAGACCTTGTGACCTTATCTGATTATTTTGTATGGAGTTCTTGAGGTTTACCTCAAGACATTGGGTTGTTTGTTTGTTTTGTGTGCAGGTTATTATGATTACACCCTTTGTTTGTAATCTGGAATCCACCTATATACAGCCGTTACTCTGCCCAATTTTTGTGAAGACTTAATACACTTGAAGTTTGGTTCTTTCAAGAGGTCTAGTATTTTTGCTTGTCTTATTTCAATCCAAAGAATGGGAATTCTATCTTGGCTCATAGAATCAAGTATTGGCTTCTTGTTGGTTAGATGATTCTTATCCCTAGCTTTTACCTTATGCTTTAGGACAACCTCTTCTTCTCCTCCCATCTTCTTTAATTTCAAAAATCATCTCCCTCCTTTTGAAAACTCTTCTTGTTTTAAACTTGAACCACTTTCATAATAAACTTGGACTTAGTTCCATGCATTTTCAAATATTTTCATAAATAAACTTCAATAAACTTAATAATACTTTGACATTTTTTGTGATAAGACTAAAAGTCAATCAATCAAATTTCAAATCATTTTGCCACTTTGGCTTTTATCTTTAAACTTTTCTCAAAAGATTGAACTCTTGTCAATCTTTGTAGTGATGCAAACAACTATACTTCTACAATATGTAGTGAAGAGAGATATTTTCCACATGGGTGTTGAGTGAGGCATTGTGGATTCTAAAATCCAAGCCATATCCTCTACTTTGAGATGATGTAAATTCTCCTTTCTCATAATTGTGGGTGGTAGGTATGTTTTCCACATGGACAATGACGATGATGTGTTATCTCATAAAATTAACCAACACATTTTTGTTTTAAATTTTTTACAAAAGGAACTACGTGTACCCTGATCCACTATTGCACGAAAACATGGTATGTAGGCACTAAAGGTTCGTAACCGCGGCGGGTGCAAAAATCATAAAAAATATATTTCTTTTCTCACCTCCACCATCTATTTTATACAACATTTTTCATAGCTAAAATATACAGATTTTACAAAGAGGTTCCCGCGGAGTACCATACATGTTTAGGGTGCTAATACCTTTCCTATACATAACCAACACCCTTACCTTGAATCTTTCCCCCTCTTTCTGGGTTATTCTCTCTTTTCCCATTCCTTTGGAAACAATAAAGCGCGGTGACGATTTTTATTTTGATTTGTATAAGTCTAGTCAATCCAATGGCTTAGTCTTAAACCATTTCTACCGCTACAGAAAAATGGAGACTTCACTGGGGAAGATGTTGACCTCTTGCTGGTCCATCCCTAAGTGGGTAGAGCATATCTTTGTTAATATCTGTATATGTATTATTATTATTATTATTTTTGTGTTATATGTTGTATATTTGTTTGTCTAGATTTTCCTGTTTTTCAGGGTGCTTGGTGATTACTCATAAGTCCTATACCCGGACTTGGGAAAACTTTAAGATAGGACGGGCGGTATAGTCATGTTAACTTTGAGGGAGTAATCCTAAAAATGGAGGCATGAGATCCCCCACTCAGTGGAGGCCCCTTTGACTATAGTGTCATTTACCAAGTAATCAGGAAGACGTACTACTTTTGACCTGGGAGCCTGATCAAACTGAGGACCGTAGAATACCAAACCCATCTTGGACTTTTAGGTGTAGTGCGGAAGCTATGACGGAGTAATTCAGATATAGTTGTCTTGCGATACTATGCTCAGAAGAGTTTTTCTTGAGAATATTACTAATTACCGAGTTAATCGGGAAGTTGGTAATATCCGAAGGAAGGATGTAGACTCTGGGAACCTCTAGAACCTTGTTCGGCAGGTGATAACTTTTAGACCAACACCTTATGGGTAGTACCTTCGAGCTCATGCTCGTGACATTGAACCTATGAACCCTATATGTGTGATCTTGTGTGTGATTGTTGCATCATGCATCCATGCACTCATGAGCATCTTTTTGAGAGATCTTATTTCAAGGGATTTAAAAGTTGACCATTGGTGAATATCTCAGGTACTTTTCAACCATGGATTATGGAAAGAGAAAGACCGGGAAGTACAGTTTCAAGGATCCTAAGATAGATGAGTTGATCAGTCTAATTCCCGAGATCAAGTGTTCTGCAGACTTTCGGAAGAAGTATGGATCCATCATTCCTCTTATGAAGCTGAAGATGAAGGAGGGTATTCTCTCGACCTTGGTCCAGTTCCATGATTCGAAGTACCATTGCTTTACTTTTCCCGAATATCAGTTGATGCCTACACTAGAGGAGTATTCTTATCTATTGGATTTACCTGTTACCTTTCGTGTTCCTTTTACTGGTTTGGAGGGTGAGCCAAAACCACACGAGATTGCTGCTTTGATCCATCTGGGGAAGTCTGAGGTTGAAGCCCATATGAATACTAAAGGAGGGATTAGAGGATTACCAGCTCAGTTCTTATTGGAGAAAGCTCGTTACTTTGCAAGGATGAATAGTACAGTCGCTTTTGAGGCCATCTTTGCTCTACTTGCTTAGGGGTTGTTCTTATTTCCTAATGTGGACAAGTTTGTTGACATTAATGCTATCAGGATCTTCATGATTGGAAACCCAGTTCCTACCTTGTTGGGTGGTTCTTATTACTCTATTCATATTCATAATTCTTATCATGGGGGGATGATTATCTGTTGCACGCCCCTGTTATACCGGTGGTTTATCTCTCATATGCCTCAGTCTGATGCTTTTTGGGATGTCAAGAAGGAACCCTGTTGGGCTCCTAAGATCATGGAACTTACTCACTCGAATATTGATTGGTATCATCGAGCTTACCAGGATATAAATATTATTGACAGTTATGGTAGTTTCCCCAATGTACCCCTTCTTGGTACAAAGGGAGTAATTAACTATAACTCTGTTTTTGCACGAGGACAACTTGGTTATCCGATGAGGGATAAACCAAACAGTATTCATTTGAGTAGTTTCTTTCTGAAGGAGGGAGAAGACCATAAGGAAGCTAGGGAGCAGATTGCGAAGGCCTGGAATCACATTCATAAGAAGAGTAGGAAGGATTTTGGACCTAGGGGTGTTGTTTCTTTGGAGCCATATCTTCAGTGGGTCAAAAGGAGAACCATTCAGTTGAAGATGCCGTATTCCCGGGAAACACATATGCCTGATTTATTTGTAAAAACCCCTTATCCCTTATTGGATGATCTAGAAGAGCTTCAGCTTGCTTTGGTCAGGATGCAACATGAAAAGGATGCTTGGAAGAACAAGTGCCAAACTTTAGAGATTTCCTATATAGCAGACTTGAAGGAGAAATATGATTTGATTGAGATCCTTGAGAGTCGAGCGGTAGAGACTATGGAGAGGCAAGGGGATTTATTTTCTCCTAAGCCTCAATCAGATGTTGGTTACTCACTTCCTAATTCAGGTGATTGGAAGGAAGTTGCCACCAGATATGCGAAAGAAAATCAGAGGTTGAAGGCTCAGATTATCAGGCTCACGGGAAGCGCCAACGCATGGAGTGATCTCCATGAGTTTTACTTCTCAGGGTTTTAGATTTTATTTTCATCTTGTACACGGGATCATTGAAACTTGTAATCCATTTTGGAGTTGTTATAATGGAATTTTCAGTATTTCCAAATATGTTATTACTTTGATATTTGCAATATGTCCATAAATTGTAAATCCCTTGAAATGTTAAATAAAATAAAATCATGTGCATTGCACATCATGCGTCATATTTCACATAATTCTTGCATTTTTTATGCATATCCAGGTGTCTTACCAAGCTTCTTTACTTTGTTCAAAAAGTTGACTCACCACTACAATAAACGGGCTAATTTCAGAAAGAAGATGGACAACTTAGAACAAGAGAATCGCGAGCTGCGCGAGGAGGTTTCTGCTTTGAAGGTCGGCATGTTCAACCTCAACAAACAAGGGCAACTACTGAAGCTCCAACTGTTCCCGTATCTGCTAATCCAACTATTGTTCAGAATCGCATGCCTCAAGGTTATCCATGGGGATGCCATAGAATTTTGCACCTGAAGGTTTCAATCTTGGTCCTCAAGATACTCCAGTTGTTCAGACTATTGTTACTCCGACACCTCCTATGGTGCATGCTGCTCCTGCTGCGCCTCCTTCGGTGAATATGGTTCTGTTTGTTAATGATGACGTGTGTCGTCCTTTCCCTCCACCGAGTGAAGACTTGGGTATTTATGACAGAATGGATGATTTTCAAGATCAGTTTGACAAGATTAAAAGAGAGATGAAGGCCCTCAGGGGAAAAGAGCTATTTGGGCAGAATGTGAATGAGTTATGCTTGGTCCCAAATGTTAAGATACATGCTAAGTTTAAGGTCCCAGAGTTTGAGAAGTACTAGGGAAACACTTGCCCTCATGCTCATTTGGTGATGTACGTGAGGAGAATGTCTACCCATACTGATGATCAACGTCTACTGATTCACTTTTTTCAGGATAGTTTGACCGGTGCTGCGCTGAAGTGGTATATGAGTTTGGACAGTGCCGATATACATACTTTCAATGATTTGGGAGAAGCATTCATCAAACAATACAAGTACAACATAGACATGGCGCCTGACCGTGATCAACTCAGGGCCATGGTTCAGAAATATATGGAATCATTCAAAGAATATGCATAGAGATGGCGTGAGGTATCCGCCCAAGTGATTCCTCCCATGGAAGATAATAAGATGACCAAGATTTTCTTGAAAATGCTGGGTGCTTTCTACTAGAGAGGATGGTAGCAAGTGCGCCCAGTGACTTTACTGAAACGGTAGGAATGGGTATCCGCTTAGAAGAGGCTGTAAGAGAGGGTCGTTTAACAAAGAGTGAAAGTTCTTGAGGTGTGAAGAAACCATCTTATGGGTTTACCAAGAAGAAGGAATGGGATGCAAATGTTGTTATACAAGAGAGGAGGGTTAATACTCCTAGAATGAACTATCAACATCATCAGCAAGTCGCCTCAGTTACTCCAGTTATGGGTGAAGCTCCAACTACCATTGCTTATCAGAGATCGTCCCAGTAGGGGAATCAAGGGTATAAGAAGGGAGAGTTATGACCCTATTCCTATGAGCTATATAAAGTTGCTCCCGGAATTGATTTAGAAGAAGCTGGTTCAGACCCAACCACCTCCCATTGTACCATCACCATTGCCTTGGTATTACAAGGCAGACCAAACATATGCTTTTCATCAAGGAGCACCCGAGCATAATGTTGAGAATTGCTATCCTTTGAAGACTGAGGTGCAGAAGTTGGTGAAGTCTGGTATTTTATCTTTCAAGGATGTGGGACCTAATGTGAAAGACAATCCTCTACCCAAGCATGGAGGAGTAAATGCTGTGAATATGGTGGCTGGTTGTCCAGGCGACTTCTGGATTTTTGATATTAATCTAGTTAGTGGAGATTTGGTGAAAATTCATCCAGGCCTTTATGAATTTAGCTACTATACGCATGGCCATGCCGATTGTGTTATTTGCAGTACAGACATACAGGGTCGCGATAAGATAAAGACTGATTTACAGGAGATGATGGATGAAGGCCTCATCCACATAATCAGGCCTAGGGAAGAGTATGAAGAGGAGGTGAATATGGTTTCTGGATGTCTTGGAGAATTTAGAATTTCTGATGTAGAGTATATGAATGGGGACCTTGTGCAATTGCATGCTACTTTCTGCCATATGGCTGGTCAGGTGGAACACCAATATGGATCTTGCCGATTTTGCTGTCGAGATTCCCGAAGATGTTTAATCGTGAAGAAGGGTGTTCAGTTTTTGTTAGATAATGGAATTATCAAGGTTACAGGTCAAAGGGATGATTACCATGAAATTGATATGGTTGAGGTTTATTTGACTGAAGAAGAGTCAGACGAAGAGTATGCCTCTGCAGATGAGTATTTCTCCTCAGATGAGGATTTGTTTTCCAGAAATGACTCAATAATAACTGATTGTACTAAAGAAGGGGTAAACGTCATTGTACCTTGTTTTGGGGCACACGCCCATCTTGAAGTTGAGTATTATAGCAAGCCAGTTGTTACCCTATTGGTGATCAGCTTGTTGGGTCCTATCCCCTACCAGTCAGATAAGCTTGTGCCTTACAAATACAACGCTACAATCTTAGAGGATGGAGTGGAAGCTCTCATCTAGCCAATGCCTGATGTTAGGAATGTTGCTGAAAATAGTAGGGTGACTCGCAGCGGTCGTGTGTTTGCAATAGTTGTTCGAGGAGATGTTATTGCTGAAAAGAAAATTGCCGAGAATGTTGAACCCAAGAAGGATACATGTGAGACTAGTGGATGATATTTTGAAGATAATTAAGATGAGCGACTACTGAATCGTAGATTAGCTACTGCAGACTCCTTCAAAAATATTTATCTTGGCGTTATTGATGAACTCCTTTGCTCACAGAGAATCCTTAATGAGGGTACTGGACCAAGCTTTTATGGAGAGTGATATGCCAATAGACCAATTCAGTAGTGTAATAGGGAACATTACGTCATGTAATAACTTGAGTTTCTATGATGATGAATTACCAGATGAAGGAAGGAATTACAACTTGGCCCTCCACATCTCCATGAACTGCAAGAATGATTCATTATCCAATGTGCTGATTGATAATGGATCCGCATTGAATGTTATACCGAGGAGTATGCTGATGAAGTTGAAATATCAAGGAACGCCTATGCGCCCGAGTGGCTCATTATGAAAGTGTTTGATGGATCAAGGAAATCCGTTATTAGTGAAGTGGACTTGCCTATTCATATAGGACCACATTTGTTTCAGATAACTTTCCAGGTCATGGATATTGTACCCGCTTATAGTTGTTTGCTAGGAAGGTCGTGGATACATGAGGTAGGGGTTGTCACTTTAACTTTACACCAGAAACTGAAGTTTGTATGTGAAGGGAAAGTAGTAATCATAAATGGGGAACAGATATTATTGATATCTCATTTATCCTCTTTCAGCATTGTGGAGGCGGATGAAGCTGCTGTCAGAACTCAGTTCCAAGCCTTACCCATTGACAACATAAGAGGAAATGAGAATTTTATGGTTTCTCTTAAGGATGCATAACAAGTTGTGTGAAAGGGTCATAGCGAGGTATGGGGGCAGATTGTGGATCCACCTGTGAACAAGAACAGAGCCGACTTGGGGTTCTCTTTGAAGAATGAAAAAGGTAAGAGCATGAAGCCGAAGTTTGCTGCAGGCAAGTATCAAGAAATCTTCTGTAGCGGGGGTTATCTTCATCCAACTGTTTCTAGGATTAATGCCATTGTAGAAGATGAAGAAGAGCAGGAAATGCCGAATTATGTGACACACGGAGTTAGGGTTCAGAACTGGATCACCATTGATGTTCCCTCTTGCATACATGTTCCAAAGTAATTTGTTTCATTAATCTTTTTGAAAAACTTTCACTCTGCCCAAGGTGGAAATATTAATGTTGTAGGGCTTATCTGTTTGTTGTGACTTTTAAAATCAATAATAAAAGTTGTCTTTGTTTCCCAAATTGTGTCTTTATTTTCAAATTTTTTCTTGGAAAATGGTAATCAGAAAAAAAACCTTTCAAAATAAATAAATAACTGAAATTCAATCTGCATGATCAATTGTTATATGTGTCAGTATCTAAAAGCAATTATAAATCATATGTGCAGATTAATTGAAAAACCCATTGAATAAAATGACCATGCACCCTCTCCCAACTTTGAATGTCCTGTGTATGGGGTTGAAGAAGAAGATTATGATGAGATTCTAGAAGAGGTCTCACGTTTGCTTGAGCACGAGGAAAATACCATTCAGCCATATAAAGAGCCATTGGAAGTGATCAGTTTGGATTCAGAAGAAGATCTGAAGGAAGTCAAGATTGGAGCATTGCTGCATCCTGATGTGAAGAGCAGGTTGATTGAGTTGTTGAAAAAGTATGTGGATATTTTTGCTTGGTCTTATCAAGATATGCCTGGTCTAGACACAGATATTATAGAGCACCGTTTGTCGTTGAAGCCAGAGTGTCCGCCAATTAAACAAAATTTAAGAAGAACTCACCCAGATATGGAAGTGAAGATCAAAGAGGAGGTTCTAAAGCAGATTAATGCTGGTTTTCTTGTGACGTCAGTGTATCCTCAATGGATTGCCAATATTTTCCTACTACCGAAAAAATATGGAAAAGTCCGCATGTGCATAGATTATAGAGATCTAAATAAAGCTAGTCCAAAAGATGATTTTCCATTGCCACACATTGATATGTTAGTGGATAGCACAACAAAATTCAAAGTATTTCCGTTCATGCATGGATTTTCCAGGTATAATCAAATAAGAATGGCTCCGGAGGACATGGAAAAAACAATGTTTATCACACCCTGGGAAACATTCTGTTATAGAGTGATGCCCTTCGGGTTGAAGAACGTTGGTATAACGTACCAGAGGGCTATGACAACCCTATTCCATGATCTGATGCACAAGGAAATCGAAGTATATGTTGATGATATGATTTCTAAATCCCAGACTGAAGAAGGGCATGTAGAATATTTGTTGAAGTTATTTCAGTGTTTGAGGAAGTATCGTCTTTGCTTGAATCCAAATAAATGAACCTTCGGTGTTTGATCAGGGAAATTGTTGGGTTTCATTGTTATCCAGAAAGGAATTAAAGTTTACCCTGATAAAGTCAAAGCAATTCAAGAGATGCCAGCGCCAAGAACTGAAAAGAAAGTCAGAGGTTTCCTCGGGCGTTTGAATTATATTTCCAGATTCATTTCTCACATGACTGCAACATGTGAACCGATCTTTAAGTTGTTAAAGAAAGATCAATGTTATGTGTGGACGGATGACTTCCAAAGGGCATTTAAAAGTATAAAATAATATCTGCTTGAACCTCCTATCTTGCTCCCTCCTGTCGAGGGAAGACCGTTGATTATGTATTTGACAGTGTTAGATAATTCCATGGGTTGGATTCTGGGACAACAGGATGAAACAGGAAAGAAAGAGTTCGTGATTTATTATCTCAGTAAAAAATTCACTGATTGTGAGTCGCGGTATTCCATGCTGGAAAAGACATGTTGTGCTTTGGCCTGGGCGGCAAAGCGTTTGCGGCAGTATATGTTGAATCACACTACTTGGTTGATCTCCAAAATGGATCCAATCGAGTACATTTTTGAAAAGCCTGCTCTTACTGGGAGAATTACCCGCTGGTAGATGTTGTTATCTGAATATGATATTGAATACCATACTCAAAAAGCTATTAAAAGCAGCATGTTGGCAGATTATCTTGCTCACCAACCAGTGGAGGACACCAGTCTGTAGAATATGAATTACCCGATGAGGATGTGATGTTCCTAAAAGTGAAAGATTGTGATGAACCATTTCCCGAGGAAGGTCCTGACCCTAAATCTCGTTGGAGGACGATATTTGATGGAGTTGTAAATGCTTATGGTAATGGAATTGGTGTCATGATTGTCACTCCCCATGGATCGCACATTCCTTTTACCGTAAGGTTAACATTTGATTGTACTAATAATATGGCAAAATATGAGGCTTGCATCACGGGTCTCAAAGAAGCTATTGATCTTAGAATTAAAATTCTAGATGTGTATGGTGATTCAACTTTGGTAATAAATCAGATTAAAGGAGAATGTGATACTCGTCACCCCGACTTGATCCCTTACAAAGATTATGCTAGAAGATTGTTACCCTTCTTTACCAAAATTGAATTCCATCATATTCTAAGAGATGAAAATCAGATGGCGGATGCTCTGGCAACTCTGGCTTCTATGTATTAAGTAAATACTTGAAATGATATACCTCGAATTACGATTCGGCGAATGGATAGGCCCGCTCATGTGTTTACAACAGAGGAGGTAGCAGATGAAAAACCTTGGTATCATGACATCAAGCATTTTCTTCAGACTCAGGAATACTCGGTCGGTGCATCGAAGAAGGATAGAAAGACATTGAGAAGATTGGCTGGCAGTTTCTTCCTCAGTGAAAATGTGTTGTATAAAAGAAATTATGACATGATCTTGCTCAAATGCGTGGATAGACACGAAGCAGGCATGTTGATACATGAGGTTCATGAAGGTTCATTTGGAACTCATGCCAATGGACAATCGATGGCTAAAAAGATTCTAAGGGCAGGTTACTATTGGCTGACAATGGAATCTAATTGTTATAAATTTACAAAGAAGTGTCATAAATGTCAGATTTATGCAGATAAGGTCCATGTGCCTCCGACACTTCTCAATATGATCTCTTCCCCACGGCCTTTCTCTATGTGGGGTATTGACGTGATAGGGATGATAAAACCCAAAGCTTCGAATGGACATCGTTTCATCTTGGTAGCAATTGATTACTTCACCAAGTGGGTGAAGGCTGCCTCATATGCCAATGTTACTAAGCAGGTGGTTGTGCGTTTCATCAAGAATAATCTTATATGTCAGTATGGTGTGCCGAGCAGAATTATCACCGGCAATGGCTCGAATTTGAACAATAAAATGATGACAGAATTGTGCAAAGAATTCAAGATTGTCAATTATAATTCATCTCCATACATGCCAAAGATGAATGGGGATGTTGAAGCTGCTAATAAGAATATCAAGAAGATTATCCAGAAAATGGTCGTTACTTATAAGGATTGGCATGAAATGCTCCCTTTTGCTCTGCGTGGATATCGAACATCCGTTTGCACTTCAACAGGAGCAACCCCGTTCTCCCTGGTGTATGGAATGGAAGTTGTACTCCCAGTCGAGGTTGAGATCCCCTCTTTGCGTGTGATAATGGAAACCAAGTTGACAGAGGCTGAATGGGTCCAAAATTGGTTTGACCAATTGAATCTGATTGAGGAGAAGAGGATGACAGCTTTGTGTCATGGACAGTTATATCAGAAAAGAATGAATAAAGCTTTTGATAAAAAGGTCAAACCTCGTGAATTCAGAGAAGGCGACCTCGTGCTCAGGAAGATCATGTCTTTCAACACTGATTCTAGGGGCAAGTGGACTCCAAACTTTGAAGGCCAATATGTTGTCAAGAAAGCCTTCTCTGGTGGTGCATTAATTCTTGAAACTATGGATGGTGAGGAGTTCCCACGTCCCATGAATGCTGATACAGCCAAGAAATACTTCGCCTAAAGAAATAAAAGAACAGCTCACTAAGTTGAAAACCCGAAAGGGCGGTGTGATACAGTGGCAGAACCGACTGTTATACTGGTTTGCGTTTTTTGTTCGTAAGTGTCGCGGTAAGCAAGAGTCACCACCGACTTTTATTTCATCCAACAAAGGAAAAGGAAAAAGAACAGAAAAAACCTTTTTTCCAGAATGTTTAGGGATACGGGGGGTAGGTTATAGAAAGGGAAGGTGTTAGCACCCTTTCCATCCATGGTTTTCCATGGGCTCTTAGGTACTTGCTCATTTTGAAATTGCTTGTGTGTGCTTTGCTTTGAAAAGTTTTGTTTTACTTCGTTTTAACCCTTGTTTCTGTCCTTAAGAGTTTTACGAAGTGTTTTGAAAACTTTAGTTTGAAAAGTTTGTTTGAAAGTGTATGGTGTAAAAGATTTGTTGTTTTGAGGAAGTACCTAACATTTATCTACCTACTCAAAAAAAGGCGTTATTTTCCTCCTATCCTTTAGACCGTGTTATCCTACTATTATTGAGTAGGTAACCCTATTCGTTGGATGTTTGAGGGACTATCAAAAGGGATGTAATGGTCATTGAAGGAAACATGTAAGGATACCTTAGCGTTTCGAAGGGTCTATCGTCATATAGGAAACATCGAGGGACAAGATCATATCTCGTAGGCGACTCGAGGGACGTTAAGGGACTATGATCTTTATGATAACTTTTAGATTCAGGGTCTTTTGCTAAGATATCCCTACGTTCGGGGGACATGACCATTGTTTTCCGAGGCAACCAAGTGAGGCATACCCTAAGGGTGCAAGTGTGAAACAATGTTTGATTTCATTCTTTTCCTTGTATGATTTGTTTCCAAAATAGACCAAATTAATATATTTTCCAATCAATTGGATCTTTCAAGAATTTTTTGATTTGCTAGCTGTTCATGGACTCATAATATGCTCATAAAATCAAATCTTTGATTTTATTTGATTATTCTACTATTTAAATTGATTTATTTTGATTTAAATGGATAAAAAATCAAAATAAATAATAAAAATAATAAAATAATAGGTGGATAAGCTCAGGGGTCGTAGGCCATATTAGGAATAAGTTTCAAACAATAAAACATGGGCCCATTTGGATAAAATGGCATTTTGATCAATATTGACTTCATGCACATTTCCAAAAATGGTCAATTTTGAAAATACATATCTCCCTCAATTTTAACCCTAAGAGGGTTTTCTTGGACTTTTTAGAAATCTTAAGATGTCCCCTAAACAACCCTTTTGGTCTCATCTCAATTGGTTCTTCCATGTTCATGTAAGAAGCTTTGACTCAAAAGGTGTTTTTGTTGACTTTTCAAAAGGACCTATAATGTAGAAATTCATATCTTTTTATGAGTGCATATTTTGAACTTGTGGGATGAATATGAGTTTTAGGGAATTGCACCCTCTTAAAAATGAGCCTTGGATGGAAATTTTTTGATAAAGTATGAAGAAGTTATGCTTGGTCAAAGTTTGGTTGACTTTTCCTAAGAAACCCTAATTTAGCAACTTTTGGGTTTTGATGAGTTAGGAGCATTTCTTGAGGAATCATGATCAAACCTTGATCAAATGATGGATATCGCTTCAAAATGTTGATGTTGACCAAAAACCTTAAAGTTTGACTGTATGTGGGCCACAATTGACTTTTGACCTAGTTCAATTGATTCTCAAGCATCTGAGCAGTTGACTGAGCAAACTTCTTGTGCAAGGCTTGAAATTTGACATGGAGATTCTTGGGAACATATTAGGAGCTTGGAAAGAATTTTGGGCCTTTGTGATCCACACATCTTGATGAAAGTGGAAACCCTAATTTGAGACACACTGCCTTAGGAGAGAGTTTGTCTGGTCAACTCTTGGGCAAACTTGAGCAAATTAAGGACCTTTAGGAGTATGTATTGAGTAAAATGAGAGGGCAAATTTTGGGGTGAAAAATCTTCCCCTGTTCAATCTTCTTAAACCCGAGGATGTAGATTGGCTCATCTGCCTTTCGTGATCTGAAGGTGGAAGATGATTGAACACTAGAGTACCCAGAAATTTGCACTCGCATGAACTGATACTTGATTTGTGATATCAGGAATGGGCTTATAGATACCATTTGGAAGTTTCTAGAGAATTGTCGGAGATGGGCTTAAAGATGTCATCCAAGATGTGATGGAGTACCGTCGGAGATTGGCTTAAAGATGCCATCTAGAGGATGTTGATTTCCTGAGATATTCCTTTGATGAGAATCCCTGATCCTGTCGTTGAGGAGGAATCTGTTGAGGAATGTTGGTATTTGTCTTTGGAGAAATAGAATTTTAGGAGATTCAGTTGTACGTTACTTTATTGGGGAATTAACTCCGGAGGTGAACTGCATATCTGGTCAGTGTATAGGCTGCATCGTGACCTACTGGGGAAAGGTGAAACCAATCGTGTTTGATCAGGTCTAGGTCTTACAGTGTTGTGGACTGTTGTCTGGAGATAAGAGAAAAGAAACCTGGATGGTAAGATTATGAGAAGGAACCTGGATAGTAGGGCTTATGGGAAGGAACCTGGGTAAGGTTGCTTCGTGAGGAGTTTGGGTAAAACTGCATCTGAACCGAGAAGGAACCTGGGTAAGGTTGCTTTGTGAGGAGTTTGGGTAAAACTGCATGTGAACCGAGAAGGAACCTGGGTAAGGTTTCTTTGTGAGGAGTTTGGGTAAAACTCCATCTTAACTGAGAAGGATCCTGGGTAAGGTTGCTTTGTGAGGAGTTTGGGTAAAACTGCATCTGAACCGAGAAGGAACCTAGATAAGGTTGCTTCAGGATAAGTCTGAGTGAAACTTTAGAAGGAACCTGGGTAAGGTTGCTCGTGATGAGTCTGTGTAGGGCTTTAGGAGGAACCTGGGTAGGGCTACTTCGGGATAAGTCCGTGTAAAACTTCGGCAGGAACCTGGGTAAGGTTACTTCGGGCTAAGTCTGTGTAAAACTTTAAGAGGAACCTGGGTAAGGTTACTTTGTGATAAGTTTGTGTAAAACTTCAGAAGGGACCTGAGTAAGGTTACTTTGGGATAAGTTCGTGTAAAATTTCAGGAGGAACCTAGGTAAGGTTATTTCGTGATAAGTTTGTGTAAAACTTTAGGAGGAAGCTGGGTAAGGTTATTTCGGGTTAACTTCATGTAAAAACTTCAGAAGGAACCTGGGTAAGGTTACTTTGTGATAAGTTTGTGTAAAACTTCAGAAGGAACCTGGGTAAGGTTACTTTTTGATAAGTTCGTGTAAAACTTTATTTGGAAATTATGAGAAAAGACCCGTGTAAGATTTTTCAGGATAAACCTGTGTGAAGCTGCATTTAGGATAAACCCATGTAAGATTGCTTTGTGATGAACCCGTGTAAAGCTGCATTTGATCGTGCAGATAATTACTCTGTTTAGTTTCAGGAGCTAATCTTGAACTTGCTGGAAGTTGTTGATGATAACCATCTTCCGTGAAAATGTACATGATTAATCATATATGATGCATGACATGCATTGTATGATGATGTTCTCAAAATAAATTAGATTATGCCGTATGCAATATGTATGCGCACGTCATGATATAAGAACATGAAATGCTATCGTGGCACGTCCGAGTTTGGGAAAATAAATCCCTGACTGCTGTTGGAGAGTAATGGAAATTGAGTTCCTGACTGTAGTAGAAAAAGTGGTTCTTCTACTTTCGCTGGAGATGGTGAACCAGGGATGACTATGTTGGGGATTTTCCCCTTGTTTACGGATATTCTGCCGAGGAGAGACTCTGCTTGAGAACAACTCCGCGGGGGAATAATCCCGTTGTAGAGAGAAGCTTCCATAGTTGAAGGGATAAACTCTGTCGGGGATTGAGCTTTTGTATTCAGAGAAATAAACTGTTTGGGAGAAAACTTTATGAACCGCTTGTGATTACAAAATTCAGCTGGGGAATATAGACGTTGGCTCTCTGAAAGAGCTTGGCTAGGGAAAGTAACTCCTGTTTGGGGAGGAAGAGATTAAAACTTTGGTTGCCTCTACTCTTTGGGGAGTGTAGATGTTACTGGGATGCATGCTAAGGATACGACAATGACTTCGTATCAATACTTTTATGCCATGTACCTGCTGGAGAAAGTGCCTGTGGAGGCCTTGTGGATTGAGTGTTATCCCAACTTATGAGGTTCTTGGTAACTTCCAATCAAAATGATAAGTCTTCTACTGATAGGAAAGTGATGAGATGACGAGACATAGTCGTACGCTTTAATCTCTAACTTTTGCTGGGACTGTCTTTTCAGATTTTCAGTCCATTGGGATACCCTTTTTTGCCCAAGCCGCCTTTTCAAGTTTTCGGCTTTCCGGGTGTACATATCTTTTTGTTTTTATCCCTAATTTTTCCCGAACCCTTCTGGTTTGCCGAGATGCCCTTATTTTGGCCTAGGCCAGTCAACCCAGCGGGTCTTTGTTCATGCGCAGTATTTTATGACTATGTCCATGCTCTCCGGGTACGGAGAATTATCATTGTCCATAGTAGTAAGTGTTGCCACACTACCAGAAGATGTTTGTTTGATCATACAGGATTCGTTGCTGGAATTCATGCCCAATGCCCCAAGTGATTCAGATGAAGATCTGCCCTTGGCTATTTGGCATCTTTGAGAGATTCCTTGAATCTTGACTTAACTGCCCCAGATGATGGACAATGATCATGTCGTGCCCCCTTGGTTGGAAGTGTTTTTCCACTTGAGGTGATCCTTTTTATTGAGAAGGTTTTTGTTCACTAGATATTCGTCATGCGAATTTCTCTGCTGTTGAACAAATAGTCATATGCAAACAATATTATTTTAAGAATGCAAAGTTTATGTCTGTCTTGAAGTTTGAAAATTAATTTTTTAGTAAAACAAGTTTTTTTTTGGTAAAAGTGTGATGTCAACTCAGGATTTATAGCAAACCTTATAGGAGTTAGGATACCTTTTGTAACAATATGCTTTCGAACTAACCCATGCTTCAACTAGGACTTTTAAGGGTTATAATGTGGCCTGGTTCACAGTTTAAGAAACAAAGGATAAAGGCTCAAATTTTATTTGTACCCACCTATTCTTCGTGATGTTCTTCGATCCTATGCTCAATTAATTGTGCATTTAGATCCCGTTTGAATCTTTGCTCTGATATTCCAGTGATGGTTCAGATACTGACGGTTTATTTCAAATAGGCAGTCATTTTTTTGTTGAGGGTTTGTAGGACCTCTTTCTTTTTTATTTTATTATCCCTGTCTTTTTCCTGAACTGTTTCTTTTTGTGATTACAGTCAGCGAGATGCCCCAGTTTTTTTCTTAAGTCTCCTTCATAGGTTTTGACTTAATGGGCTTTTATTTCGAGAGATAATGACTTCTTGTCTTGACTATTATAGGGAACCATCACCATCTTTTGTTTTGGAAGGACATCTTTGATTCCATTCATTGTGCACCTAGATTAACTGAGAAAACTACCCTGCCCCAGGTTGTGATTAAGGGTTTTAATTTGTGTGAAATAAAAACTCTTACTTCTTTGGCTCAACGGGGTTGACTAGGGATTATCTTACTTATAACTCCATTGTTTGGGATTTGAAATAGCGCATGTACATTGTCAGCAGGGTCTGTTCAAAAGCATACTGTAGAGATTGTGGTATCGATTTCGTCATCCTCTCTCTAAAGGCTTACCGTTTTTTAGTCGAGAGTTGAATATCACGAAAAGGAAATATAAAGCAATTTAAGCATAATGAAAACAAATTAATTCAAGACAGACATGTGTAATGCATTGATGAAATAATAAAGTTTGACATGACAATAATTGTTCGAATAAGCAAAGAAAATACAACTTCAGAATTCAAATGAACAAAAATGCTTTCAATCCTAGCCATGTTTTGGCAAGGGAGCAGCGATCATGTTGGGAGTCTCAGGAGGGTCGAATTCGATCTCCTTGGTGTCAATCATATTCTGAATCTTGTATTTCAACGCCCAACAATCGTTAGTATCGTGCCCCAGGCTACCAGAATGATAAGCACACCTTGCATTCGGGTTGTACTTAGGAGAAGAAGTCTTAGGGTTCGGATGAGGGTTTATCACCGTAATCAGATTCATCTTCAACATGTGTTGCAATACTTGTGACAATGGCATGTTGATTTGGGTGAACTACCTTTGAGGTCTTTCCACCCTTGGCTGATTGTTTTGTTATTATGGTCGTTGTGTGTGTGCCGAATTAGAGATCAACACTGCCCCCATAGATTGGTGGTAGTCTGCCTTGCTATGCCCCTTTTGGCCGTGCACAACATTGGCTTCCCTCTTGACACCAAATGACTTCTTCTTTGTACTCGAAGAGGTATTTTTCTGGATCTTACCACTCCGGATCCCAGCTTTTACTCTTTCTCCAGTCAGAATCAGCTCGGTGAAACCCGCTGATGAGCTACCGATCAAATGATTAAAGAATGAACCAAATAGCGTACTCAAAAACATATCAACCAACTCCCTATCAGACAACGGGGGTTGGACTCTTCCAGCCAAGTCTCTCCACTTCTAGGCATAGTCTTTAAAGCCTTCACTTGCCCCCATGGACATACTCTAGAGTTGAGTACAAGTAGGAGCAAGGCCGGTGTTGTATTGATACTGCTTATAGAAAGCAGCAGCCAGATCTTCCCAATTTCGGACATTGGCTCTCTCCAGTTGATAGAACCATTCAAGCTGAGTCCCTGACAGACTATCTTGAAAGAAATTAACCCACAAATTTCTATCAGCGGTGTGGGGCTGGATCTTTCTGACATAAGAGAGGAGATGGAGTTTTGGGCAGGACACCCCATCATACTTTGCAAAAATTGGAGCTTTGAACTTCTGTGGGATGACCACTCCCGACACCAATCCCAATTCTTCGAAATCCAACCCAGGTATCCTCTGGACCTCCATAGCATTCAAGCAATCTTCCAACTGCTTGTATCTATCCTCAGTGGGAGGATACTGCTCATCATTGTAGTCGGTATCATTGTCAGAAACTTTAGGACTGGGATCTTTCTCCCTTGTCTCTTCTTCTTGATTCTCCCATTCCTTAGATGAAGAGGTCAAATTGACTTGTTGCTTCAATGGCCCTCTAAACCTTTTGCCTATATTCAGAATACTGACAACCTTCTTCTTTTTCTTTTTCTCTTTCAAGGTGAGGGTTTTCAGATCCTCCTGCCCTTTTGCCAGATTTATGAACATTTGCTGGAACTGGGCGTTTTGTGCCTGAAGGTCCTTGATGCTTTGTTCGGAAGACATTTTTGCTGAAATAAATAGCGAAGAAGATGAGAAACCTGTAATGGTACCTGTAATGATGTGTATGATATGCATGCAATGTTTTCAAGGATCTCGTGGGGTAAACAAGAAACTGTTAGAATTTGATTGCAGCTTGATTGAAGAAACTTCGTTTCGTTGAGAGTCCTTCTTCAAGAGTCAAGCTCACCATATTGAGTGGGTCATAGCCCCTGACTCAAGATCCTTTGACAACATTTACTAGAGGAAAATGAATCCCCTTGCCCCTTGCTAGACGTCTGGTTCGCCATGACCTAAATCACAGACCCTTGAGATCCTTGAAATGGTTAGTATGATATGCCATGTTTATGATGTCATGATGTCATGATTATGTTGATAAATCACAGGTATAACAAGCACAAACAAATCACACCAAGTCCTTAGGTTTAAGTCTTGCTTCAGTTTAAGGTAGTACCCTCTTGAAGTTGGATTGGTTCAGGCTGTCCTACAAATAGTAATCAGGTTCTAAGGGATCTCAATATCATTGACCATCCTTTATCGGGTATTGTCCCAGCTCAAGCAATCTTTTCTTGCGTCCAAAATATCCCGAGAGTCTGATCTCAATGAGTGTAACATCGAGTATCAACCAATCCTTAGCTCTACACCGAGGCCAACTATTTCACTACTTTTTAATGGCCAAGTTTGTTCAACTAAGGTTCTAAGGTCCGTTAGTGCTTCACGACACCACGCGGCGGCCCTGTATTCTCTTTGTTTCCCAACGAAGGATACTGGTACCAGCCAAAGTTCCACACTAACACAGCCATTGCTTAAACCTTATCGGTTTACACCGTACAGTCTCCACGATCTATTGTTGTTTACCTAATAAGTGTCCCCAGATCTGGGTGTAGGATCTTCAACAATACCCAAGCAAAAACCCTTAAAGATAAAGCAGGCAAAACAAACAAGAAATCAATTTAAAAATGGCCTAGATCCTAAGGTAAACCCCACTTTATTAATTTTCCCCAGAAGAGTCGCCAGTTCTGTGATACGGTGGCAGAACTGACTGTTATACTAGTTTGCATTTTTTGTTCGCAAATGTCGCGGTAAGCAAGATTCGCCATCGACTTTTATTTTATCCAACAAAGGAAAAGGAAAAAGAATAGAAAAAACCTTTTTCAAGAATGTTTCTGAGTACGGGGGGTAGGTTATAGAAAGGGAAGGTGGTAGCACCTTTTCCATCCATGGTTTTCCATGGGCTCTTAGGTACTTGCTCATTTTGAAATTGCTTATGTATGCTTTGCTTTGAAAAGTTTTGTTTTACTTCTTTTTAACCCATGTTTCTGTCGTCAAGAGTGTTCTGAAGTGTTGTGAAAACTTTAGTTTGAAAGGTTTATTTGAAAGTGTATGGTGTAAAAGATTTGTTGTTTTGAGCAAGTACCTAACATTTATCTACCTACTCGAAAAAAGGCGTTATTTTCCTCTTATCCTTTAGATCGTGTTATCCTACTATTAGTGAGTAGGTAACCCTATTCGTTGTATTTTTGAGGTACTATCGAAAGGGACATAATTTTCATTGAAGGCAACATGTAAGGATACCTTAGCGTTTCGAAGGGACTATCGTCATATAGGCAACATCGAGGGACAAGAACATTTCTCGTAGGCAACTCGAGGGACGTTAAGGGACTACGATCTTTATGATGACTTTTAGATTGAGGGTCTTTTGCTAAGATATCCCTATGTTCGAGGGACATGACCATTGTTTTCCGAGGCAACCATGTGAGGCATACCCTAAGGGTGCAAGTGTGAAGCAGTGTTTGATTTCATTCTTTTCCTTGTATGATTTGTTTCCAAAACATACCAAATTAAGATATTTTCCAATCAATTGGATCTTTCACGAATTTTTTTATTTTCTAGCTGTTCATGGACTCATAATATGCTCATAAAATCAAATCTTTGATTTTATTTGATTATTCTACTATTTAAATTGATTTATTTTGATTTAAATGGATACAAAATCAAAATAAATAATAAAAATAATAAAATAATAGGTGGATAAGCTCAGGGGTCGTGGGCCATCTAAGGAACAAGTTTCAAACAAGAAAACAGGGGTCCATTTGGAAAAAATGTCATTTTGATCAATATTGACTTCATGCACATTTCCAAAAATTGGTCAATTTTGACAATAGATATCTCCCTCAATTTTAACCATAAGAGGGTGTTATTGGAATTTTTAGAAAGCTTAGGATCTCCCCTAAACAACACTTTTGGTCTCATCTCAATTGGGTCTTCCATGTTCATGTAAGAAGCTTTGTCTCAAAAGGTGTTTTTGTTGACTTTTCAAAAGGACCTATAATGTATAAATTCATATCTTTTCAAGAGTGCATATTTTGAACTTGTGGGATGAAGATGAGTTGTAGGGAATTGCATCCTTTTCAAAATTAGCTTTGGATGGAAAATTTCTGATAAAGTATGAAGAAGTTATGCTTGGTCAAAGTTTGGTTGACTTTTCCTGAGAAACCCTAATTTATCAACTTTTGGGTTTTGATGAGTTGGGAGCATTTCTTGAGGAGTCATGATCAACCCTTGATCAAATGATGGATATCGCTTCAAAATGTTGATGTTAACCAAAAATCTTGAAGTTTGACTATATGTGGGCCAAAGTTGACTTTTGACCTAGTTTAGTTAATTCTCAAGCATCTGAGCAGTTGACTGAGAAAACTTCTTATGCAAGGCTTGAAATCTGACATGGAGAATCTTGGGAACATATTAGGACCCTGGAAAGGATTTGGTGCCTTTGTGATCCACACATCTTGATGAAAGTGGAAACCCTAATTTGAGACACACTGCCTTAGGAGAGAGTTTGTCTGTCAACTCTTGGGCAAACTTGAGCAAATTGAGGACCTTTAGGAGTATGTATTGAGTAAAATGAGAGGGCATATTTTGGGGTACAACAGGTGGATTAGGCAAAAAGGAGCGTCTCGGTAGGCCGAAAACCCGAAAGGGCGGTCTATGCAAAAGTTAGAGACATAAACAAAATAAGTTTCCCGCTAAGTTGAAAACCCGCAAGGGCAGCTTAGGAAAAATTTAGGGACTTTCTTAGCAAGTAACTGCATCATGCAAGATCTGATCATTGAAGCAACAATATTCTCGAATCCTCATAATATTTCAACGGAAGCTACTACTCAGAATTTCAAAATTGTTAGAGGGGATAGTGGTCATTGCATCTCAATGTATCTTTTCCATTATATATTACCATTTTCCAAACTTTATAATTATCTATGGAGTCTCGCCATTCATAGACTACCATTCTATTAATAAAGTTTGATTTCTTACCCAATTCTTTATGTTTCTTATTTTATTTATCTTGAAAAGACTCCATTTATTATTGATAATAACTTTCAAAGCAAAAAGATTAAATATCAAAATCGATTTTTCAAAAAGAATTTACAATTTGCTTTTAATTTGGAATTTGTGATGAAATAATGACAACAAAAATGGTAATCCCAGGAATGGATAAACTCCAGTTGTTTTAAGAAGTTTTTCGTTCCCCACGGGAAAGCTTACTCAGGATGATTCGCCGTATTGGGTTCGAAACTCTGGTATCCTCATTAAAGTTTGGATTCATTTTCCTTCCTTGTCCGAGTTTTCATGACGTAAGGTTTTCAATCTGAGGTTTCTCCCGTGAAGCTTTTCATTCGGTCTAATAGAAGTTCTTTTTCCAAAGAAGTCAGTACAATAATTACTCTCGAAAAACAAGGACCTCTGTTTTCCCCAGTAAAGAATGTATTTTGGATTTTTCCTTTGTGAATGTGTTGTTAACCTCCCCAATGAAGTGGGCCTGAATTCCCCAGTGAATGTTTTGATGAGGTGGTGTCCATCTACTTTACTTGAAATTGGTTTTGCAATCCCCAGTAGAAGTATTACTCTTGAAAACATTTGTTTCCCCGGTGAAGCCTGGAGAAGGATGTTATATCCCTATATCTATACTATTTTTTCACTTTGTTTTGTTTACTTCAAGATTGTGTTTCTCCCCAGTAAAGCTGAAGCAGGTAGTAGATTATTTTTCCTTGGCTGGCGCTTACTTTTTCTTGGAATGATCATCTTGGATGTGATTTAGCCGAGTGTTATTTGTGCCCGAGATGGTTTTGACTGGTTACTCCCAGTGTTGTACATCTGTTTTGTCAGCATACGCACGATAACACTCATACATTCATACATACTTCATGCATAGCTAAAATTGGCAAAACATTGCTCATTAACATTTGTTAATATTTTTGTTGACATATCACCCTGTTTTGTAGAGTTACATTGTCCTCTCTTCAATAGAGTGTTGGCCTTAAGCATAAAATGTATATTCTTTCAATTTCCCCACTGGGTTATTCCTTGTGGAAGATTTTTTTGCTTTAGCCTTCCTGTACAGCCCCTGGTCTAGATGATTTGGGTTTCCCCCTTGAGTTTATTTCTTGAAGGATGTGTTTTGGCTGACTGTTTTACTCCAGTTTATTTCTAGTTTAAATCTTTACTTCCCATCAATATTATTAATTTTAATATCTACAAGCTTTGAGGCTTGGTTTGAGTGTGCATTTATTTTGCACGAGAAGACTTTATCTCCTTAGTAGGAATATGTTGGCATTTCCCCAGGAAGCCATTTCGTTTTCCCCAGGAAGTTATACTTCCTTCCCCGTGAAGTCGTGACATTTTCCCCAGGAAGTCATTTTACAATCCTCCATAATAACAAGTAGCATGTCTCTTTATTTGAATAACTTGTACTTCCCTGTAAGAGTCGACGTAAATTTTTTGCTATCTTCTCTATGAGTGGATAATTTGCAGTCTGTTGTCAAATTACACCAGTGGATGGCAAGACTTTCAATATCGCAGAGACAGTTCATTGTGAAATCTTTGCAGGTGGAAGTCTCTTTATTTGAGACAGCTTACCCTTTCCACGCAAAGAGCCTCGGTTAAAGAAGAATTTGAGACCCGTTCTAGGAGAAATTCCAGAATTTTGGGGAAACTTGTTATCTTTTTGCTACCCTCAGTGAACGTTGGTAGTTCATCGTCAGTGAACGACGATGCTATGATATATTTTCTCTCTAACTTCAGTGGAAGTTGGTAGGTCAATTGCAATGAACGTCGATGATTGTTATCTTTTTGCTACCCTTAGTGAACGTTGGTAGTTCATCATCAGCGAGCGGCGATGCTATGATATATTTTCTCTCTACGTTCAGTGAAATTTGGTAGGTCATTTGCAGTGAACATCGATTATTGTTATCTTTTTTCTACCCTCAGTGAATGTTGGTAGTTCATCGTCAGTGAACGACGATGCTATGATATATTTTCTCTCTACCTTCAATGAAAGTTAGTAGGTTATTGGCAGGGAACGTCGATGATTGTTAACTTTTTTCTACCCTCAGTGAATGTTGGTAGTTCTTCATCAGTGAACGGAGATGCTATGGTATATTTTATCTCTACCTTCAATGAAAGTTGGTTGGTCATTGGCAGTGAACATCGATGATTGTTATCTTTTTGCTACCCTTAGTGAACGTTGGTAGTTCATCGTCAGTGAACAGGGATGCTATGATAGATTTTCTCTCTACCTTCAGTGAAAGTTGGTAGGTCATTGGCATTGAACTTCGATGATTGTTATCTTTTTGCTACCCTTAGTGAACGTTGGTAGTTCATCATTAGTGAACGGTGATGCTATGCTATATTTTCCTTCTACCTTCAGTGAAAGTTGGTAGGTAATTGGCAGTGAACGTCGATGATTGTTATCTTTTTGCTACCCTCAGTGAACGGCGATGCTATGATATTCCCTTTCCTTCTACCTTCAGTGAACGTTGGTAGCTCACCGCCAGTGAACATCGGTGTTGATATTTCTTTTCCTTCTACCTTCAGTGAACGTTGGTAGCTCACCATCAGCGAACGTCGGTGTTGTTATTTCTTTCCTCTTTCTACCTTCAGTGAACGTTGGTAGCTTTACCTCCAGTAGGAGTTGGTGTATCCTTTGACCATTTCACCATCCTCTATGAGTCGGGTATTTTGATCCCCCAGTGATTTATTTTTCTGGTCGGGTTGCTCTCTTGTTTCTTTATTATTGTTACATCCCTAGTGGTGTTTTGCGTCTCTTTGGTCTTGTTCATATGCATTCATGCTCATAAACATTGCATGGAATATTAGGGCCAAAAATAGGGTTTGTTTTATATTTAAGTATCTCCGATCGCGTCGACACATAGATTTTTAACCTTCGTATCTCCGGATAGAAGAAACTTAAATAAGGGCAGCTGTTGTATCCCAATTTTTCCCCTAAGATCCCTTCATCATACCATGTTGATTCCATCACAATAAGATCACACTAGGATTCTTGGTTCCCCTCCCTATATTTAGCTTTTATCTTTGAGGAATCACCAAGCACCTTGACTTGTTTTCTTTTGTGATCATGAATGTTTTGTCTTGATTTTCTTTCTAATTAATAAAATGTAATGTTGGTTTGTCTTGCTTGTTATCCATTTAGGTAAAGGCAATGAGATTTAACAAGTTTCCCCATGGGTTCATGAGTTTATTTCCATGCCCTAGTCAATAAAGCTTGAGAAGTTCAAGCCTCACCATTGAAGTTGTTTTGGAAGAAATGGCATGGCAAGCTTATTTTGGTTCACCATATTTCAAGATTATCAAATTTGGTTCAAAAGCACAAGGGATTGATTGGAGAAGTTATCATGCTTGGACAAGGCTTTGTTCCCATTGGTCACAAATGCATATTTCTCTCTATTCTCAAGATATGGATATGGTTGTGGTTTCAATGATTTCTCATTATTATCCTCAACAACTTATATTTACAAATAATTTGTTTTGGTACAAGAAGTTTGTTCAAAATTGTCAAAGTTCCTCAAGGCATGTTTCTTAATCTTAGAGCTAGAGTTTTGACCTCCAAAGGAGTATATCTTTCTCATATTTTGGTATTTTTGAGTGACTCCAAAGACATCATTCACTTCAAAGGGTTATTAACAAATCACTTCAAAAGTTCCAAGGAAGAAAGATTACAAGTCCTCCAGATGAATCCCCAATTTTCCATGTGTGACTTCAAATGATCATAACTTGGTCAATTTTTATCACCTTGAGCCTATTATTTTTCCATAATGATCTTGAAGATGTGAACTTTATGCCTTCTTTTATGTGCAAAGTGATAAAATGGATAGAAGTTGCCTCAAGGATACAAAAGATTATAGTTCATTTTATGAAATTTTGCCAACTTCAACAATTCATAACTCTCTCAATTTTTGGAGATTTTGAATGGTTAAAGTTTCAAAATGTTATTCAAGAGGTATATTTGATTCCATATTTTTTGGTCAAGAGTAAATTCCAAGTGGAAGGCTATGTTTGAATGCAAGACATTATAGGTTACTTTGGAAGAAAAATTTGAAATATTTCTAAGTATGGAAAGTCAACCCCTTTTCTCCAACTTTAACTCAACACAACTTTCAGCTCAGGCATCCATTTGATCCCATTCTTCTTCCATTGCAAAGCTTGTAACCTCATCTTTCTAAAGCATCAAGAATCGTGCCCTAAGACCCCTTGATCTGAGAATGCCGTTGGTCAGAAGTTGGCAATGTGAAACTGAATTTTTCGCCAAGTCAGAAGTTTGAAATCCTTGATTTAGCTACTAAACACTTTGTTTATGCACGTTTTTGCTTCTGAACGTGTTTAGTGAACTTCCAGAAGTGATTAGCACAATAAAACGCGCGTTTTGGATGAGTTTTGATCAAATTGGAAGTCACACTTTTCTTGTTCGAAACTTCAAACGATTTCCCTCCAAACATCATCATTTCACACGCTTGGACATTCCATTTGATTCCCTATAAATAAAGGGTAATTCCCCATTCATATCCTCAAGCTTGGATAGCCAGAATCACCCTGCCAAACTTGTTCCATAACTCAGAATTCAGCAACTTCGGAATCTATTCCCAAGCCTTTTTCAATCCAATTTCTCCGTCAATTCACCTTCCTTGATCTTCCCTGAAGCTAACCATATAATTACATTCAAGAATCGTGCCATATATTGCTCCATAGAAGTCCAGTTTCAGAGCTCTGCAACTCAACTTTAATAGGTAGATTCCTTTATCAATTCTTCATAACTTTGATATCATTGTGATGCTCTCATTGCCCTAGTTCTAGTTGCAACACTTGCTTTATATTGGAAACACGTTTTGACCATGAAATTTCAAATCCCTTTTTAAAACTTTTCTTCCAAATTGCTTGAGCTACATTTTATATAAATTTGGGGCGAGGGTGTGGTTGTCTTCGTCTTGAAGAGACGAAACGAATGGCATAGGTCTGAGCTTCTGATTTTACAGTTTAAGAGACCCGCAATTCACGGTGGCTGGAGGTTGAAGATAACCAACGTGTCATCTTCCAACCAATGATGGCGTGCCACATGTTTTTTTTTAATTCTGATTTTATTTTTTATTGTATGCTTTATTCACTAATGATCATGATATGCACAGTGCGCCAGATTCTTTGGATCTGATTACTAACGTGTTTTGACTATCATCCAATGGTCCACAAATTTTAGACTTTTATTTTCTTTTCTGATTTTTATATTTAATTGTTTTAAACTTCAAAAAATCATTAAAAATTTATTTTAGTCCAAAAAATCTGAAAAAATTACAAAAAATATTTTTGATTATTTATAAATTTTTTGGTATTTTTATAAATTTTCACTTTAATTGAATTGTTTTAAATGTTTAAAAAATACTTTTATGCATTTTTAAATTCTCAAAAAATTATGGAATGATCCAATGATATTGTAACAAATATTGGTGACCTTATTTTATTTTTGTTTTTGACTTTGCTATTTTTTTTAATCATTTTTGGTTTCTTTTACCCCTTTCTTTTAATTTTAAAAAATAGTTTCTGACTTTAAAAAATTACCAAAAAATTTATAAAATCATTTTAGCCCTTTTCTGATTTTTTCTATGGTCTTACTTTTTATTTCTTGATTAATTTGAACATAGTTGATATTTTTCTCTTTTATTTCTATTTTAAAACATTTTTTAAACCATTTTTTGTATATATATTAAATGTAATATTATTTTATGACTATTTTCTGGCTGATCTTGGGTTAAATTTTTTATCATGAATTTTATGAACATCATTGGATCCATGGTGTTGAGTCTAACTCCACAAAAATGGATGAATGGTTTTAATAATAGTTTGATTAAATTTAATCTAAAACTAGTTTGTATATTCTCTCCCACCCCTCTTCATCTCATCCCTTTTTTATTGCACTAAGTGTTGTTGGAGCATAATCTCTATATCATGTCTCAAAACAAATGGTGTATAGATTGCTATTTACCGACCTCAAAATAGGTGCGACTTCTATATAAGTTAACTTACGATTGCTTAACATAGCGCTAAATTTTGTCCCAATTCGAATAAATGATCATTCGTGGCCCAAACTTATGTTTGCAAGCCCAAGTATGTTAACTTGATCTCTTTGATCCAATAACCTTGAGATTCATTGTGTGGAGGCTTTGGTTCTACCAATCTTCTAATGGATCTACAACACTTTTGGTCAACACGGATCACTTAAACATCGTTGATCATTAAATGGTACTCGTAAGGATTCCAAATGGATGATATACTTGACAAAAAAGCAAATGCAACTTGTTATGTGGAGGCTTTGGTTCTACCAATCCTCTAATGAGTTCCAAATGCAAGTTTCAAGATGATCATCCAACTAACAACTAATCACTAATAATTGACTTTATCCTTTATTTATATTATTATATGCCCTTTTATTTTTATGTACTATTTATTTTTAGCATTTACATTTCATGCCACTTTCATCTTTGCTCATTTGAGTATTTACTTTCTTGTGATTTTTATTTTTGCTCACTTGAGCTTTATTTTTCTTTTTCAAAACACCTAATAATAAACATAAACCCTAAAAATCTTTAATGATACTTGGACTATTTGGTTACTATCCTTGGCATTATGGAGCATTGGACTTTTTGGACTTAGGATTAGAAACCTTGGCCTATGATTGGAGACCTTGTTACCTTATCTGATTATTTTGTCTGGAGTTCTTGAGGTTTACCTCAAGACATTGGGTAGTTTATTTGTTTTTTGTTCAGGTTATTGTGATTACACCCTTTGTTTGTAATATGGAATTCACCCGTATACAGCCGTTACTCTGCCCAATTTTTGTGAAGACTTAATACACTTGAAGTTTAGTTCTCTCAAGAGGTCTAGTATTTTTGCTTTTCTGGTTTCAATCCAAAGAATGAGAATTCTATGTTGGCTCATAGTGTCAAGTATTGGTTTCTTGTTGGTTAGATGGTTCTTATCCCTAGCTTTTACCTTATGCTTTAGGATAGCCTCTTCTTCTCCTCCCATTTTCTTTAATTTCAAAAATCTCTTCCCTCCTTTTGAAAAATCTTCTTGTTTTAAACTTGAACCACTTTCATAATAAACTTGGACTTAGTTCCATGCATTTTCAAACATTTTCATAAATAAACTTCAATAAACTTAATAATACTTTGACATTTTTTGTGAGAAGACTAAATTTCAATCAATCTCATTTCAAATTATTTTGCCACTTTGGCTTTTATCTTTAAACTTTTCTCAAAAAATTGAACTCTTGTCAATCCTTGTAGTGATGCAAACAACTATACTTCTACAATATATAGTGAAGAGAGATATTTTCCACTTGGGTGTTGAGTGAGGCATTGTGGATTCTAAAATCCAAGCCATATCCTCCACTTTGAGATGATGCAAATTCTCCTTTCTCATTATTGTGGGTGGTAAGTATGTTTTCCACACGGACAATGACGATGATGTTTTATCTCATAAAATTAACCAACACATTTGTGTTTTAAAATTTTTAAAGAAGGAACTACGTGTACCCTGATCCCCTATTGCATGAAAAGGTGGTACGTAGGCACTAAAGATTCGCAACTGCGGCGGGTTCAAATATCATAAAAAATATATTTCTTTTCTCACCTCCAGAGTACAGTAGATGTTTAGGGTGCTAATAACTTCCCTTTACATAACCAACCCCCTTACCTTGAATCTTTCCCTCTCTTTCTGGGTTATTTTCTCTTTTCCCATTCCCTTGGAAACAATAAAGCGCGGTGGCGATTTTTATTTTGATTTGTATAAGTCGAGTCAATCCAATGGCTTAGTCTTAAAACATTTCTACCGTTACACTTGCCGCTACACCGCTTCCAACAAAAGGCTACAAAAACAGCATATCCAATTTGTTCAAATCTGATTTATTTTCCCTCCTAAACCTCAGCCAATTTCATCAATAAATAAGAGGTTCCACAACACATCTAAGGAGGCTTTTTTTAGGTAGCTGAAGAAACTCTTGTTGTGGGAAAATCATCAAACTCTCAAACTCTGAAACACTCTCAAACACTCTCAAACATTCAAATTCTAAAACTCTCATAAAAAAATATCAGATCCCTTCATGCATCAGTGAACCCTTCGATTCACTCCCCAACTGCCAGATGACAAACCTTCAATTTCCTTATAACTACCACGTACCAAACTTTCGTTTCAAGCAGACAAGCGCTCACATTAGATTAAGGAAGGTTCCAACAAAGCTCAATCCATCATCAAGTCTGAGTCATATAGAGGTTCTTCGATTGGAACTTCAAGAGGTAAGTTTCCTCTAAACTTGGAACTTTCCATTTAAATATCATTTGTACATACAAATAAAAAATGTAGATATCATATCTAGGAAGTTGACCCTGCTTTTAGATTCGATTATCACTGCTTGTATGTTAAGAATCTCAACCCTGACTAGTTAGCCTTTGAAGTTGGTGCCAAACAAGCTTGTACTAACCCTTGGCCTGTAGCTTTCGAAAGTTACATTATTAGATTCATTTTCAAACTTTAGGAAGGTTGTGTGTATCTTTCAATTGGCTGAGGATTGAAGCCTTTCGAATATCAACTTGGGAGTCTTGCACTCCTGCTATCGAAGGAAGAAACTGGGCATGTCAAACATTCAGAAACAAGTTCATCTTGTACCCAATTGAAGCTGCCTTATGAACGGATGAAACAGACCACCCTAGTGGTACACACTACTTATTTACGAGTTTTATTTTATGAATATATAAAAATATTAAAAAAAATATTTTATTTTCATAATTATTAACCAAAACCTTTCTTTAACAAAATCAAAACAACTTCATTTTCTTTTTATTCATATCTTGTATATTATTTTAATTCTTGTACATTTATTCACCTTCAATATGGTTGTAATAATTAATTAGGATTTAATTTCTTCCCATCCCCACTTGTAAACTTGTATCCCCCATCCCCCAAAAAACATGTAATAATGTAGGACCTTTATTTTCCACATTTTTATTGCTTTCGTAAATGTTAGTAATTAGGGTGTATGGAAAGATAAAACCAACAAATAGACCACCCTAATCAAAGACTAAATGCATGCAATCAAACACACTATTCACACACATGCACCTCTAGGATAATCTCACTTGTTGCCTCGGAAAATAGTCATGTCCCTCAAATATGGGCTTTTTAGCAAATACCCTCGATAAAAGATCATAGTCCCTCGATGTCCTCGATGTTGCTTTTGGTAAACAATCTAGTCCCTAATGAGATTTCTAAAATGTCCCATAGGTTTCCTTATATGACTATACAATTGACCCACGCCCCTCCCTTCACATCCAACGATGGGCTTCTTATCAATCAATGGTAAGATAGCAACATTTAAAGGAGGAGGAAAAGAACATTAGACCTTTTGAGTAGGTAGGATGCTCATAGTTTCTTGCTTGCTCACGACTAAAAAACCATTTTCACACCGACACTTTCAATTGAAACATTTTTAAAAGATAAAACACTTTGTACGCATTCTTATAGAGACGAGAATCATTACAAAAGCACTTTTCAAAATCAATTTCAAAAACATCTTCCACAAACACCTCTTTGAACTATTTTCAAAACAAACAATTTGTATGCATTCTTAGAGAGATGAGAATCATTACAAAGACGTTTTTTTTTTCAAAATATTTTCAAACCCACACCACAAAGTACATTTTTAAACAAAAGCAAGTGATCTAGCAAGAAACTAAGAGCCCGTAGATAACTACAGATGAATAGGGTGCTAGTACCTTCCCTTTTCATAACCTACCCCCCGAACTCAAGAAAACGTCTCTAAAGGTCTTTCCTGTTCTTTTCACCATTTTCTATTTAGATAAAAGAAAAGTCGGTGGTGACTCTTGCTATCTGCAACAATTACAATCAAACGCAAAACACCGAAGTCAGTTCTCCCACCGTATAACACCCCCCCCCCCCAATTGCTTCTCACATCAGGTCCATTTTCTAATTTCTTTATTTTAGATTTATGTATTTAATTGTTTTATATTATTTTTAAAACCAATTTTATTCTTATGAAAAATATAAATAAAAAATCACAAAAATGATAGATTTAGGATTTTGCTAATTAATTTAATTTTTATGAATTAAAATTAATTAATTTAATTATTTTAACTTATTTTGATTAATTTAAAATCAATTAGAACTAGGTTTAATCACTTCAAATCTTTTTCTCAAATAAAAATACCAAAAATATTAGAATTAGTTTTCTTTCTTGATTAAATTTAATTTCAATTAATAATCACTTCCTTTTTTATTTATTTAATTAAGATTAGATTTAGTTTAATTTAAGTATTTTCTTAAAAGAAATAGAAACAACAAAAATATTCTAAGTGTTTAGGAGTTTTAGGGTTTTTACTTTGCTTTCCATCTTCGCGCGCTTATTTTAAATTTTGCATTTTTATTCTTTCATATTGATGTATCTGCAAAAGGATGTAATAACTGTAAATTTAGGACTTTACTTTTATTTCCTCGTTTGATTTTTTAATTCCCCCCTCCCCGAAGCCTTGTAATAGTGTAGATTTAAATTCCCGCATCTTTATTTTCGTACTGATATTAATTTTTAGAGGTATGTTAATAGGCTTGTATGGAAAGATAAAAGCAAATGCTAGCAAACTTAACCTCCAAAGATAAATAACGGATACACAACACACTCGCACACGCGCACCTCTAGGGTATCTCCACTTGTTGCCTTCAGACTAAACAGTCACGACTCTCGAACATAAGAGATTTTAGTGATGACCCTTTATTTTAAATATCATAAGTCCCTCGATGACCCTTTCGAAGTTGCCTCGGTATATGATCTTAAAACCTTACGGTAATTACTAAAGTATCTTACTAATTTCTTTCATGATTGTACGATGACCCTCGCCCGTCCTTCAGAAATCCAACGGTACCAAATTTGAATCCACGGTGCACACAACTCAGGAGGCTTTAGGGCATGATTTTTGAGGAATTTGAAAGACAATGTCACAATCTTTACATTGTGACAAGAAAGACGCCATTTTGATAATTGAGTTGGAAGTATGTTCTCTTGAAATCGTGAAAAATAAACTGATTTTTGTACTTAGAAAAATTTCTAAGTACAAAAATCCAAAGTGACCTATAATGTTCTTCAAAACATCTCCTAAAATTTTCCCTCTCTTTTCTCAAGACATTTCACACAAGATCTCCAATAACTCATGCTTGCACAAGTGTTGACTAGGTCAAACCATCTCCTAAACACTAATGCCTCAAATTAGGGTTTTTATTTTCACAAGGATAATTGGACTTATAATTCATCAAATGACCTTCATGGATCATTGTAGACCTCCAAAAATACCCCATGTCAAGTTTCAAGTCTTGAATCTAAAAGTTGCTCAGTCAATTGCTCAGATGATTGAAAATCAGATGTATTGGGTAAAAGTCAATTATGGTCAAACTACAGTCAAAATTCAAGATTTTTGATCCACATAAATATTTTGAATTCATATTCATCAATTGCTCAAGGTCTCAGCATAATTCCTCAAGAAAAATAGTCAAATCATCAAAAGGGTAAAAATGGTAAAAATTAGGGTTTTGACTGAGAATGACTGATCAATAATTTTTTACCTAGTACATGACTTAATGGCTTGAAGAATGATCTCAAGGATTAAAACATAACATGTTGACCTAATTTCCTTGCTCAAAACATTACTCAAGATTATTGAATTGATAGTGGAAATTTGATCAACTAATGAAAAGTCAACTAATGCACAAAAAGTCAAACTTTGACTTTTTAATCAAAATTTGATTTCAAAGGATACAATTCATCAAGACATTTAAAAATATGAAGTTTTATCATTAAAAAATCAAGAAAGTCAAAAGTCAATGTGAAAAGTCAAACTTTTCAAGACTTAGAAATTTTTCTAAGTGTTTTATACATGACAATTTCATTACTTCATGCCAATTTTTCACCAAGATGCAAGATGATTCAAAGAAAACTTTCAAAATGAAAGTTATAGATATTTATAAGATATACAACCTTTCTTTACTGATAAATTCCTAGAAGTGCTTGTATTTTGAGTTATAAATTCATGAAGTCGTGCACTTTTTCTAAAAACACAGTGAAAATTTGAGCTAGTTTAGGCAGATTTTTGACCTAACTTCTTGGACAATTTTCACCAAGCTCCAAGAAGATTTTGTCAAAATGGTCAAAATTAAGGTTTTAGAGGATTTTCAAGCTTTCCAAAATTTCCAAGAACTTAAAGAGATCATTTTTGAGCTAGGAGAATCGAAGAGAAGAAGTTGGCATGATAAACTTGAATTCCAAGGTATTTTCATGAAGAACACATAACCTAATCCCATAGCTATGATTTTCAGGTCTTTTAACTTGTAAATAACTCTATAATTAAATGTTTACACAATTGATTGAGCTATTACCCAAGTGTTTGAGCCATTGTCCAAGACAATTTTCCATTTTTGGCAAAAAGTTACCATTTCCATTCTTGTAAAGCACGCTTTATGCATAAGTCAATGAATTGAGCCTCTCACTTGTTTCTTCTGATCATAATCCATTATAAAGTGAAGAAGCAACCTCCTTGAATCCAAAAAAATCAGACCATGCTTGTACTTGAACCTTAGAACTTTGAAAATCCATTCAACTTGATTTCTCATTTTCAACCAAACCATAACATGTTATCTCAAAATTCTGGTTACTTCAAGATGTCAAACCTTTTGCCTATAAATAGAGAGGTCATTTTCAACCTAACACATGAATTCAAGAACCCTAAAACTCACTCAAACTCCTTAGAACTCATAGTTGCATCCAAGCCTCCATAACTTGTCATTTTTGGCCAAAAACTTCAATCTCATAATCCATTCGTGCGTTTTCCCTCTAAATCATCCTCAAAGCTTCTATACATCAAACATAATCCATCCCAACACCTGTTACAGTTCTGTAACCCCATTTTCATATTCTTCCAAACTCAAAACCAGAAGCCTGCACATTGACTTCTACAAGGAGTTTCAGCCACTCTCAACTCAAGCTAAGCACTACATTAACTTCCTAGAGGTCCAAGGGAGCTAACCAGATCATTACAGCACCTTGAAGAAAGCTCAAACTCAAAACATGAATTCCATTTTGAAGGTGAGTTTTCTAACTTTTAAACTCTTCATATAGGCATCATTTGGTTTCCATTTTTGAAGATAAAATGTAGACATCATAGCCTTGAAACTAAACATATCCTTAGAATTCATTTATATTGACTGAGTAATGTGAATTTTAGTTTTGAAATTTTTGAAAAAATTAGGTCAAATTTGGTACCACACAAAATTCGTATTGATCTTTGATCTATTGTTTAACTTAGTTACATATTTGGAATCATGGTTAAATTTCAACAACTTTCATGTTTACATTTTCCATTTTGGTTGAGAAATGAGGAAGTTACAAATTTGAACAATGGTGATGAATTTTCTGGCGCGAGGAAGAAGATGAAGTCATCTTCAGGAACATGTTTCAAATATATATGTTTGGTTTTATTTATAACACCTGATGTATAGCCACCCTAGTGGTAGAAAGTGCACGCGTAAGGCTTGGAACTATAGGGACCTGGGTTCGAGCCCTAGTGGTACCCTTTTGTATTTTTCTTATATTTTCTTGCAAATTCAGTACAACAGACCATACGCGCCCATCATGAGGCATCATCTTACCACCATCAAATCATTGTAAGGATAAATTCAACACATTCTAATGCAAGCACATGGTATACCTCAAGAAGGCAGCCACACTTGATCCAAATAGGCGTTGGGTTATTGCCTTGGGCCCAGTCTGAATTGCTGACTCTCACCCCCATTTTACTTTTAATACAGGCCCATTCATGCATTTTTTTTATTTATTTTTCTAATTACAAAAAAAAACATCTTTAGACCTAGCGCCCCTTTTTACTATCTTTAACCCCCATTTCCATTTTTTAACCCCTGACTTATAATGGCAAAATGTCAATTTTGGTCCCTTAACTATAGGCCATGGTTCAATTTGGTCCCTTAACTTTTTTTCGTGCCAAATTGGTCCCTTAATTTTTAAAAGGTGACCACGTTAGTCCTTCCGTTAGTCAAAGACAAAAAACAGGCTCCAGGTGGCATTTAACTTGCTGAAGTGGCTAGCTGGAGTACAGATGGCAAGCGCAAAGAAAGGAAATCTCAATCTTCTCCAAAACCAAATTAAAGGATAGGCCATCTTCTCCAAAATCTCAATCTCAATATGATACTCAATCTTATCCCAAAACCATCCACCAAAGATCTCTTTCTCGCCATCATCATCTCACATTGTTTCTCTTCATTCCCAAAAACCTCATCACACCAAGTAAAAACTCCATTCCCCTTCAGATATGTGTATAATTATGAAACTGGTTTGGGCTTGGTGAAATGGGTCAAAACCCAAAACAAACTTTTTTAACAAAAACCCTAATGCAAAGGGTGCTGCCTTATCTCTCTCTCTCTCTCTCTCTCTCTCTCTCTCTCTCTCTCTCTCTCTCTCTCTATCTATATATCTTCCTTCCACGCTAAATTTTCCTCTGCCTCTCACCATAATCATTCTTCCTCTGTTCATGCTAAAAACTCTGCTCAATCTATCTTCTTTGATTCTTTCTTTGCTCTGTTTTCAAAACCAACAAAAAAAACTCCGCTCTGGGATTTGTGACTTCAAAGGTGACAATAGAAAACCAGAGATGAGGTAATATGTATGAATCTTCTTCTTCTTCGATTTCTTTCCTTTTTCATTTCTCGTTTCCAGTTTGATGCCTCTTCTGTGAATTATTGTGATGAAACAGAAGTATTATTGAAATTTTTGTGTGATGTACAAATATATAACGTCAAGAGAAGGCTGAGCGTTGATGTGATTTTAAAGGTGATTATGGAAGATGCAGTTCACTTTTTTCATCTCTGACTCGTTGCTGCTTCTGTTGGTGTCGGTGTTTAAATACCTCTGAGTTGTTGTTGATACGTTGCAAGTTGTTATGTTGAAGAAGAGTTGCTTAGGGGAGAGTGGGAAGAGTTTCTTGAATTGTTTATCGGCGAGGAAGAGTAGACGGAGAATGAAATGGTGGAGGAATTATTTGACAGAGAAAGAGAGTGGTTGTGTTGTGTTGTGAATGTTGAGTTACGAAATGATAATAATGTATGAAGAAAAAGAAACAAATGTTGTATTGTGAAGGTATTGTATGAAGATAACATGCCAGCTCACCTTCCACGTGGGTAAATATAACAAACGTTTGAGTCTAACTAACGAAAGGGGCTTGTTTGTTATGTTTTGAAAATTAAGGGACCAATTTGGCACGAAAAAAAGTTAAGGGACCAAACTGAACCATGACATATAGTTAAGGGACCAAAATGAGTATTTTGCCACTTAAAATTTATATTCTTATTTTATTTTCTTTTATTTTATTTTAATAATATTATTATTATTTCTAATCAAAAATTACAAAAATATTTTATTAAATATTTAGACTAATTATCTTTTATTTTATTTCCATTTTATTTCCTTAAAACCCTAAAAATATTTTCTTAGCTAATTAATTTCTTTTATAATTAGAGTTAAATTAGACTTGGGTTTATTTAATTTTCTTTTTAATTAACTTAGACTTTAGGTTAAATAATTAGTTAATTTCTTTTTGTAAATAATTAATTACTTTTAATTAGGTTAAAAATTACTAAAATGTCTCTTTCATCAAAAATCCTAAAAATGTTTTCTTACCAAATCTAATTCTTATTATTAATTAATTTAATTTCTTCTCTTAAACTAATTTAGGTTTAGTTTTATTATATCAACTTAGGCTAATTATTTATTTTCTTTCTCTTTATTAGTTTAATTAAGGTTAAACCCTTTCATTAAAAAAACTCAAACACAATTTTCTTTTCTTTTATATCATCTTTATATTCTTGTATATTTTTATTGTTATTCATTATTCAATATGGTTGTAATAGTAATTAGGTTTTAATCGCTTTCATCCCCCATTTGTGACTTGTATCCTCATCCCTTAAATGATGTAATAACGTAGAACTTTAATTTTTCGTAATTTATCGCTTTCAATATAATTGCTAGTAATTAGGGTTTGTATGGAAAGATATAAAATCAACAAGTATAAAATACTAAATTCAAATACAAAAAGCATGAAAAAACAAACACTTTGCACACTTGCACTTCTAGGGTTAACCCACACTTGTTGCCTTCAATAAAAATAGTCATATCCCTCGAACGTGGATTATTTTAGCAAAAGACCCTCGATTATAAGATCATAGTCCCTCAAATGACCCTTCAAAGTTGTCTTCGGTAAATGATCTTAGTCTCTTACGATAATTGCTAAAACATTCTACAAGTTGCCTTCTATGACTATATGATGACCCACGCCCGTCCCTTCACATCCAATTATATGATTTCTCACTAACTAATGGTAAGATAACACTATCTAAAGGAGGAGGAAAATAACTAAGACTTCTTTTGAGTAGGTAGAACGCTCGTAGTTGCTTGCTCACAAACATTTCAAACAAAACATATTTCAAACATACCAACACCTTCGTGAAATATTTTCAAAATTCAACACTTTGTATACATTCTTATAGAGACGAGAATCTTTACAAATTCCGCCTTAAAGAAGGCACTTTTCAAAAATACTTTCAAAACAAACACACACAAATTTTACAAATCACTTCAAAGTAAGCTAGCAACTAAGAGCCCGTAGATAACTACGGATGAAAAGGATGCTAACACCTCCCCTTTTAATAACCTACCCCCCAAACTCAAGAAAATTCTCAAAATTTCTTTTCTGTTCTTTTCACTCTTTCCTTTATTGGATAAAAGAAAATTTGGTGGAGACTCTTGCTATCCGCAACAATTGCGATCAAACGCAAAACACCCAAGTCAGTTCTCCCACCGTATTACAGAACTGGCGACTCTATTGGAGAATAACTTAAAAGTGAGGTTACCTTATAGACTAGATTATCTTTAAATGTTTTCGTTATTTGACTTGCTTGCTTTACTTTATGGGTTATGTTTGGGTTTTGTGTAGATCCTCTACCCGGATCTGGGAACATTATTAGGTAAGTAGCAAAGATCGTGGAGACTGTACGGCGTAGACTGATATGGTTAAATCAATGGCTACGTTAGTGTGACACATTTGTTGGTACCGGTATCCATTGTGGCGAATCGAGGAGAATACGGGGCCGCTGTGTGGTGTTATGAAGCACTAACTGACCTTAGAACCTTTAGTTGAACAACTTGGCCATTAAGAAGTAGTGAGATAGTCGGATTTGGTGCAGTCCAAAGTTGATTGATACTTGTTGTACCCCAAAATTTTCCCTCTCATTTATCAATATTTTTCTCACAATATCTCTTTGACTCAAGACTGGATTAGGGTTTGACCAGCTCAAGACATCTCATCATGACCTGATGACCCAAAATTAGGGTTTGAGTTTGCACAAGGATTTTTGGACTATCAATGTTTCATATGGCTTTCAAGTATCATTATGGACCCCTAAGATTACTCATGTCAAGTTTCAAGCCTTGAATCCCATTTTTGATCAATCAATTGGACATTTGACCTAAAAATTAGTTGTATTAGAGAAAAAGTCAACCATGGCCAATTTACAGTCAAACTTCATAATTTTTTATCCACATCAACATTTTAGACTCTTATTTATCATTTGATCAAATTTGGACCACAATTCCTCAAGAAATTTGATCAAATCATCAAAAGGGCAAAATGGTCAAAATTAGGGTTTTGATTGAGAATGGGCAATTTCTGATTTTTGACCTAGCAAACGACCAATTGGTTTGAAGCATGATTCCAAGGGATCAATTGCATCATCATGACCTAATGACATGGTTCAAAACATTGCAAATCCATTGGACTGACAAATGAAATTTGCAGTCAACTAATCAAAAGTCAACTGTATACTGAAAAGTCAAACTTTGACTTTTTGGTCAAAATCAAATGCCTAGGATCAGAATTCATCAAAAAATGTCAAAATTTGAAACTTGTTAATCAAGAAATCAAAGATTTAAGATTTGGTTTTGAAATTTGAAATTTTCTTAACATAAAATTTTTTCTAAGTATAGAAAATTTCTTATTTTTTCTCAACTTTAAGCCAAATTTTCACCATGATACAAGATGATTCAAAGAAAGTTCCCTACATGAAAGTTTAGATTTCCATGGAATCTACAACTTTTCTTCACACATTTTCTCCTAAATATGCTTAAATCTCAAGATATAATTTTGTGAATACATGCCCATGAACTAAAATAACTTAGTGAAATTTTGCCCTAATTTAGGCAGGTTTTTGACCTAACTTCATGGCAACTTTTCACCTAGTTCCAAAAGGAATCTTGAAATTAATTTCAAATATAAGTTATAGAGCACATTGCAAGCTTTCCAAAATATCAAAGAACTCCTTGAGATCATTTTTGGTTAAGGAGAATCGAAGAGATGAAGTTGGCAATTTCTCACTTTGATTTCAAGCCATTCCATGAAGAACAAAATTCAAATCTGAACCTATGCTGCCTAATCCTTACTTTACAGGTATCAAACTTGTTTCTAAATTCATAATTTAATGCTTACACAGTTGATAAATCCTTAACCCAAGCATAAGAGTCTTTGTCCAAGCTTTAATTCCATAAATGGCACAAAGTTGCCATTGCCATTCTAGTCAAGCATAACTTTTGCAACTTTTCACTTCTTGAGCTTTGCATCTGTTCTCTCTACACAAGTCCTATAAACCAAAAGAAAGTTGTCTAGGACTTGTACCAACTCCAAGCAGGCCTGTACAAGCATGTAGAGAGTTGTCTCCTCACTTTTCTTAAAGGACAAGCAATAGAGCAAAAAGCCTATAACTCAAAAATCTGTTGAGGAATTGATTTGAAACCTTCCTGATACTTATACACAAACACATTACAACAAAAGAGACAATTGCTCAATGCCAAAAACTCTCTAAAACTCCTTATCACCAAAAACATGTCATTTTTTGCAGTTTGAGACCAAGCATAGCAATCCAAAAATCTACTCGTGCGTTTCAAGTTCTAATCACTTAAACACTTAACCTACCTCATATCTAAGTGTTCCAGACCATCATCCCTTCACTGTAACTCCACCTTCTCCATCTGCCATTTTTGTTTTTCAAGCTTGTAGGTTGACTTGGATAGGGAGATTCAGGCACTTTCAAGACAAGGTAAATATTGGAACATACTCAGGGAGGTCCAGGCAAGCTAAAGGGATCTTCAGGCCTTCATAAAACTCACTCAAACTCCATTCACGATCTCCGTGGAAAGAGGTAAGAATTCCAACTTCTATCTCTTCATACAGGCATCTATTGGTCACGATTTGTGAAGATAAAATGTAGATATCCTTGTGCTAAAACCAACCATGTTCATAGATTTCATTTATATTCATTGTGTATAGAGAATTTTAGAGTTCAAATTTATGTAAAAATTAGGTTTAAAATTAGGGACTTTGAAATTAGTTTTTATCATTGACTATTAGTTTACATGAGTTACATGGTTGAAATCGTGGGAAAAAGTACTATCATTTTCATGTTGGAAGTTTCCATTTTCATGGAGAAATGAGAAAGATACAGAGGTTTTGGCCAGCTTGAGGAAGAAGGAGAAGTACAGGGCAATGAGGCATTATGTGTTATGTATTTTTTATTTCATATGAACTAACGGATGTACAGCCACCGCAGTGGCAAGGTAGCACGCTGAGAATGCATAGGTCATGTGTTCGAACCTTGGCGCTACCTTTTGCATTTTTCTCATTTTTCAGCTCTATTTTTGACATTTTTGGCAGCATGGGCTCAGCTTATGGGCCTCTCATTTTTTTTCTAACACTTACCTCCCTTTCCCCTTACAGCACCCCTGGCCCAATCTTTTTATTATTTATTTTTATTTTTATTTTCATTTTATTAAATATATTTTCTTTAACATAAAAAATCATAAAAAATATAAAACATGATAAATATTGCATTTTGATTTATTTTATTTTATTTTCACATAAAAAATATTTTTTTATTAAATTATATACTAACTATTCTTCTTAAACAAACTTTTAAAATAAAATAGACTTAGATATATTTTCTTCCTTTTCCTTCATACTTGTAAACATTTATTTTGACATATAAAAAGAATAAATATTTCACAAAATATTATCTATTATTTTTAATACAAAAATACACAAAAATAATACTTAAAGAAGTTTATTTTCCTTTAATAAGCTAAAATTAGGGTTAATCAATGTATAAAAATAATTTCCTTTTATTATTAGGCTTATTTCAAAACTCTTTTTCATATAAAAAACAAAAAAACAAATCTTTTTTCTTGCATATACATACCATTGCATATTTAATTTATATTGTATATTATTTATTCGAATATTCGTACAAATTCGATTTGGTTGTAATAGCTTAATTATATTTACATTATTGCAAATCCCCATTCATAATTTGTATTCCCCTTCCCATAAAATGTTGTAATAGCGTAGTAATCTTTAAATTACGCAATTTACCGCTTTTATATACCATGCTAGTAATTAGGGTTTGTATGGCAAGATAAAAACAAATCAAATAGAAAACCCTAATCCAAGATAAAATCAAGCATGAAAATAACACACTTGCACACAAGCACCCTTAGGGTTACTCCACTTGGTTGCCTTACATAAAAAATGGCCATATTACGCATGCGAAGTATCTTGGAAAAACAAACAAATATAAGATCATAGTCCCTCGATGACGCTATTCAAAGTTGCCTTACAAAATGATCTTAGTCCCTCAAAAAATGCCAAGATACTTTGCAACATTGCTAATCATGGTTATACGATGACCCACGTCTGTCCCGTTTACATCCAAAGATAAGGTTGCTTACCAAATCAATGGTAAGACAACAATCTCAAAGGAATAGAAAATGAACAAGAAAGACATTTGAGTAGGTAGATTACTTATGGTTACTTGCTCCTTTTCAAAACAACTATCCTTCCTATTTTCAAAACAAACACACACATTTCAAAACATCTTACAATCATTGAAAACATTTTGAAAAAAGACAAACATCTTTGTATGCATTATTACGAGCAAGAATCATTACAAAGATTGCCTAAACAATGGCCTCTTTTACAAAATACTTTCAAAAAAAAAACAAAGCACAATTTCAAAACAAAAAGAAAGTGATCTAGCAAGTAACTAAGAGCCCATGGAAAACCATGGATGAAAAGGGTGCTAATACCTTCCCTTTTCATAATCTACCCCCCGAACTCAAGAAACAATCTCAAAGGTCTTTCCTGTTCTTTTTCACCTTTCCTTTTGGATAAAAGAAAAGTCGGTGGCGACTCTTGCTAAAACGCAACATTTGCAAACACAAAATGCAAAACTTCAAGTCAGTTCTCCAACCGTATCATAGAACTGGCGACTCTGTTTGGGAATCTTATAAGAGTGGGGTTACCTTACGGCTAGATCACATTTATTTGCTTACATTGTTTTACTTGTATGCTTTACATTGTGGTTCTTTGTTTGGGTTTGAAATCCTCTACCCGGATTTCGGATACATTATAGATAAATAACAATACATTGTGGAAATTGTGCAGGGTATACCGACATGGTCTAAGCAATAACAATGTTAGTGTGACATATTTGTGGGTACCGGTAGCCTTTGAGTTAATCAAAGAGAATACGAGGCTGCTGAGTGATGTCATGAAGCACTAATGAACTTCTAGAACCCTTTACTGGAACAACTTGGCCTTTAGGACATAGTGAGATGACCGGCTTTGGTGCAGTCCGAAGTTGGTAGATACTCGATACTACACTCATTGAGGAATGGTTTCTTGGGATATTTTGGTCACCATTAAAGAGGCTTGAGCTAAAACAATGACAAAGGAAACATTCCGGTGATATTGAGCTCCTTAGAACCCAGTTACTATTATTAGGACATGTTTAAGCCAACTAAACTTCAAGAGGGTACTTACCTATAAAACCCCATGCAAGCCTAAACTAAGAACTTGTTTGCTTTGCTTGTATATGCATACTTGTACATAACATCATGGACATCATGAGCATCACATGAATCCACTAACCATTTCAAGGATTTTTGATATTCATCTTTGTTCTTGTTTTATAGGACATGGATTCACTTCGCAGGAAAACTATCCAAGTCAACCTTGTAAGAATTCCTCCACAACTTAAGGAGCTAGCTTCAAAGATCCCTGAGAACTCTCCATTCACCGAGAGGTATGGTCGTCTACTCAACTTGGTCACCTCCAACACAGATGAGGATATGATGAAGGTGCTCTTTCAGTTCTTTGATCCTTTGCACCATTGCTTCACATTTCTCGATTATCAGCTTGTGCCTACTTTGGATGAATTCTATCAACTCTTGAGGATTCCCATTCTCAATTAACTACCTTTCAACGGTACGGAAAGAGACCCAAAGCCAGAAGATTTTACTCAAGCTCTGCACTTGCACTCATCTGGTGTCACAACTCATTGGGAAACTAGAAGTGGTGTCAAAGGCTTCTTAGCAAAGTTCCTGTTTGAGAAACCCCAAAGATGTTGGAAATCCTTAGACTTGCAAGCCTTTGAGGAAATTGTGGCTCTTCTTATCTATGGGATGGTCTTATTTCCCAATCCGGACCAACTCATAGATGTGAGCGCCGTCAAGATCTTCATGTCACGCAATCTGGTGCCTACATTGCTAGGGGATATCCTACACTCTTTTCACACTCGCACAATGAGGAAAAGAGGTGTCCTTGTGTGTTGACCTCCTCTCCTATAAAGATGGTTTATTTCTCATCTTCCCCAATCAGTCTTAAAGAATGAGCAAGGTTCAAGGTGGTCACAAAGGTTAATGACGCTCAAACATTCAGATATTCATTGGTGCTCCCGATCCAAAGAGAATGTTATCATTGTTGACCGCTACAACCCGTGCTTAGCTTTAAGACAGTTTGGTTACGCACGAAGGGATGGCCCGCACGAGATATTGATTCAAGGTTTGGTATTCGACTACAACAACGACGATCAAGGTCTTCGCCAGAGATTCATCTGAGCTTGGAGGATGCTAAACAAGGTGGATAGCAAGACTTTGGGACACAAGAATTCCATCCCCCTTGAGCCTTACCTCAAGTGGGTACGAACCCGTGCTCAATGTCTTATGATGCCTTATCCTTCCATTCTTCCGGTAATTATTGAGCCTGTTATTGAGGGAGATATTCCATACACTATCCTACATCCTGACATGCCCACATCTCTTGAAGACTTACAAAGGGATTGGATACAGCTCAAAGGAGAACGAGATACTTTCGAAGCCCAATTCTACGCAAGCGAGAAGAAGGTTTTGGAACTCACTAGGCTACTTCATGAGGAGCAGACTTTAAATGCCTACATAGCACCAAAAAGGATGCGCACTACTTTTTTATCTTAGAGTTTCGTATTATTTTGTCCAAGGGGCATTGATGTACTCAAAATTTATCTTATTAATATAACGTGTGTTTCTTTTTGTCTAAAACGAACTTGAATCTTTGAAATCCTTGAAAACATTGCATATGCACATATCATTCATCATAACATAAACAGGTCTTTTGCAACGAGTTTCCTCATCTCTCTATTGTTTATTTCTATAAGATGGATCTCGAACAAACAGTCAAAGATCTCCAAGCTCAGAACATGCATTTTCAACAGTTGCTCATGACCCTAGCCAAGGGGCAAGAAGAGTTAAAGACTCTGCTGGCTAAGGAAAGGAAAAAGAAAACAAAAGAAAGTCACTGGGGTTTTAAACATGGGGAGAAGGTTTCAGGGACAAACTAGAAGAACCTTGAACTTTGAAACAACATCCGGTGAAGGAGAGGGAAAAGGAAAGGAAACAACGGTCCCGTCAGAATCTGAAGAGGAGGAAGAAGAGGAAGACTACTCTGAGGAACATTATCCTCCAGCTGATGACAAGTACAAACATCTTGAAGAGCGTTTGAGCGCTATGGAAATACAAAAGGTGCCAAGTCTAGACTTTGAAGAATTGGGACTAGTGTCAGGAATTGTGATTCCTCTGAAATTCAAAGTGCCTTTGTTCGCAAAATATGATGGAGTGTCATGTCCTAAGATGCACCTCCGATCATATGTGAGAAAGATCCAACCACACTCCGCTGATAAAGACTTGTGGGTGCATTTTTTCCAAGATAGTATATCTGGAACATATCTCGATTGGTTTTACCAACTGGAAAGGGCCAACGTCCACAATTGGGAAGATCTTGTCGCAACTTTCTACAAGCAATATCAATATAATGCTGATTTGGCACCTACTCGTACTCAACTTCAGAGTATGGCTATGGCTTCTAATGAGGGTTTCAAGAATTATGCGCAGAAATGGAGAGATCTAGCTGGAAGAGTTCAGCCACCTCTGTCTGAAAGGGAATTGGTGGACATGTTCTTAGGCACTCTATCAGGCCCTTTCTTCAACCATTTAATTGGAAGCTCATCTGCAGGATTTACTGAGTTAATACTGAATGGAGAGAGGGTGGAAGCTGGCATAAAAATGGAAAGATTCAGAAGGATTCATCTTCTTCTACAGCTGTAAGGAAGCCTTTTATTGGGAAGAAAGAAGTAGCTGCTGTATATCCATAAAGGAACCAAGGGAGAGCCGAACGCTGACCAATGGTAGGGGCTGTTATGATCCCAAAGCCTACATCTGATCAACTAAGAAGTAACCAACCGAGGGTGGAAAGGCCAGTCCGATAATTCACCAGAATCAATATGAGTTTGTCCCAAGTATTACCACATCTTCTGAAATCCAATTTGGCAACTTTAAAAGAAGCTCCAAAAAAACCCAACACAGTGTCCCCTCATTATCACCCAAATGCCCGTTGCGCATATCACTCCGAAAGTTCGGGTCACGACACTAACAATTGTTGGGCCTTGAAAAACAAAATACAAGACCTTATAGAGGCGAAAGAAATTGAGTTTGACGTGCCCGAGAATCCAAACGTCATTTCTGCTCCTATGCCCAGACATGGTCACAACACCAATGTTGTTGAAGAAGATTTGTTTATTACCGCAGTTGATAAACTCTTGACTCCACTCCTAATCATTAAGATAAACTTGTTGAAAGCCGGTATATTCCCGGGTTATAATGAAGACTGCCACCTCTTCTTATCCTCACCAACTGATTTCCCTTTGTTGAAAACAGGCATTCAACGCTTGATAGACAACAAAGAGATTCTGTTTGAAAGTACTCCTGTTTCACTTGTTCTTGTTGAAGATATTTCAATCATTACCATCTCCGCCAATTCTTCCAGGGTCTCCAAAAGACCCGTTAGAATTACATCTGTTCCAAAAGCTACTCCTCTTATAATCACAATGTCTGGGCCAGTCCCATATGTATCAGACAAAACTGTGCCGTGGAATTACGGTGAGGACATCTACTACCATGGCATCAAACAATATGGGCTGGCCGCCGAAGAGATAAACTCCAAAGAAAAAGATTCTGACATTATCAATATTTCCGGAACTAGTAAAATTACCCGAAGCGGTAGGATCTTTTGTCCAGAGATTTCCCCCCCAAAGGCAGTTTTTGGACCCGTGGCTGCTGCAAAGGTTACTTCCATACCAATAATCATCTCTGCAAGTGCTCCTATTGACGAAGCCGTTATAACCCCTGCTATCATTCCTACCAACACTCCTGCTGATGAAACTCGAGGAAAAAGTATTCAAGTGGAGCATGTCCATATGAAGGCTCAATCACTGACTATTCCTGAGACCTCCAAGAAAGAAATAGAGGAGATCCTAAAAATAATAAAGAGGAGCGACTACGATGTAGTTGAACAGTTGGGGCAAACTCCCTCCAAAATCTCCATGTTGGCATTGCTATTGTGTTCCGAGGCACATGCGAAAGCCTTGGTAAAGTTCCTAAACACAGCCCATGTGGCTCAAGAGACGTCTACTGATCAATTTCAAGATTGTGTGGCCAGCTTGATAGCGGATAACGGCCTAGGATTCTCAGATGCTGATCTGACACCAAGGGGAAGAAAGCACAACGAGGCATTACATGTCCGTGGAATGTAGAGGCACAACTTTGGCCCATGTCTTGGTGGACACTGGCTCATCTTTGAATGTTCTACCAAAGAAAGCTCTCGACAGACTGGACTGTGAAGGACTGGCGTTAAAGCCAAGTAACATAGTCGTAAGGGCATTTGATGGCTCGAAGAGGATGGTATACGGGGAGGTGGATATCCCCATAAAGGTTGGGACTCAAACTTTCAATTCAACCTTTTATGTAATGGACATCCGCCCCTCTTACTCCTGTTTGCTAGGACGGCCATGGATCCATAATGATGGCGCTGTCACCTCTACACTGCACTAGATGCTGAAATATCCGATCCAAGGAAAGATCATCACTGTCCACGGAGAGGAAGAGTATATGATTAGCCACCTCAATTCCTTCGGGTATGTGGAATTGGACGACGAGTTCATTGAAACTCCTTTTCAACATTTCGAAGAGGTCCCCCAAGAGGTAGCAGTGACCAAGAATGTGTCCCAGATTCCCAAGATTACAAGACCTCCACTCCAGATGTCATCTCTGAAGGATGCCAAAGCAGTAGTAGAGGAGGGTGGATGCACCATCCGGGGGTAACTTCCAGATATTCCGTATAAATTTGACAAGTTTGGCTTAGGTTTCACTTTAAGTGCTCAAAAGGTTGTACGTCGTGCCCATGATGGAGGGCCACCCTTGAAGATTAGCAACCGAGAGGTTAATGTGATAGAAGATGGTGAAGAGGATTGCATCTTGGAGGATTGGATCTTTCCGACTATCAATGGAGGACTCCGCAAATGGGAGGCCAGAGACTTCATCCCAATAACTTTCATCCCTCAGTAATTTATCTTTTACATTTTGTTGGATATGTAATATTCAAAAACAATTCGCACTCTTAAAACCTTGTATCTTTCCCGAGGCACAATGGTCCATTTGTAAGGGTTATTATTTCATCTTCATATGACATTCAATGAATCATGGACGTTTTTCGCATACAAACTTTTGTGCTCATTGTTTTTCTTTTACATTTTATTTTTAAGGATGGCTATACCCTTACACACACCCACACTCACAAATGCATGTACCCATCCATTCTGGATCCCATGGGTAACGATACTGCTATGGCCTTTTGTGACTCTAAGGATCTAATCTACCAAGCCAAAGACGAAGGCGAGGAAGATTGTGAAGTACCAAGGGAACTTGCCTGACTACTACAACAAGAGGAAAGAACCATCCAGCCTCACGAGGAACCTGTGGATACAATCAACCTGGGTACCGAGGAGGATAAAAAAGAAGTCAAGGTGGGTGCCAATCTGGAACCCAGTGTCAAGGAGCGCCTGATTCAGCTGTTTCATGATTATATTGAGATCTTTGCCTAGTTATATAAAGACATGCCAGGACTTGATACAGACATCGTGGTACATCGTCTTCCTACAAGAGAAGATTGTCCACCAGTAAAACAAAAAGTCTGCCGCATGAGACTTGATATGTTAGAAAAGATCAAAGCAGAGGTCATGAAGCAATTTAATGCTGGATTGTTGGCTGTCACTTCCTATCCTTAATGGGTTGCCAACATTGTTCCCGTACCTAAAAAAGACGGCAAAGTACGAATGTGTGTGGACTATAGAGATTTAAATAAGGCAAGCCCTAAAGATGATTTTCCACTCCCCCACATTGATATCCTGGTTGACAATACAGCACAACATAAAGTGTTTTCCTTCATGGACGAATTCTCAGGTTACAACCAAATCAAAATGGCACCTGAGGACATGGAGAAAACAACATTTGTCACACAGTGGGGCACATTCTGCTACAAGGTGATGCCATTCGGATTGAAGAATGCTGGGGTAACCTATTAACACGCCATGGTAGCTTTATTTCACGACATGATATATCATGAAATAGAGGTCTACGTACACGATATGATAGCCAGATCACAAACAGAAGAAGAGCACTTAGATCACTTACAAAAACTGTTTGACAGACTGAAAAAGTACAAGCTGAGGTTGAATCCAAGCAAGTGCACATTTGGAGTGTGGTCTAGTAAACTCCTAGGCTTTGTCGTCAATAACAAAGGTATTGAGGTCGATCCTACCAAAGTTAAAGCAATACAAGAGATTCATGCTCTTCGTACTGAGAAGGAAGTGAGAGGATTCTTGGGATGCTTAAACTATATTTCCAGATTCATTTCTCAACTAACAGCTACTTGTGAGCCAATCTTCAAACTATTGAAGAAGGATCAAGTAGTCAAATGGAATGATGAATGCTAGGTTGATTTTGACAAAATCAAAGATTACTTACAAAAGCCTCTTGTGTTGATGCCACCAGTTGAGGGAAGACCATTGATCATGTATCTAACTGTTTTAGAAAACTCAATGGGGTGTGTATTGGGGCAGCATGATGAGTCTGGCCGAAAAGAGCATGCTATTTATTACCTGAGCAAAAAGTTTACCGACTGTGAAAACAGATATTCATTGCTCGAGAAAACTTTTTACGCTCTGGCATGGATTACTCGTCGGCTAAGATAGTATATGCTGACTCATACTACCTTGATGATATCTAAGATGGATCCGATAAAATACATCTTCGAGAAGCCTTCTCTCTCTGGGAGAATAGCTAGATGGAAAATGATCCTAACAGAATACGACATATAGTATACTACCCAGAAAGCTATAAAGGGCAGTGTGCTAGCTGACCATCTCGCTCATCAAGTTGTAGAAGACTATCGGTCCATGAAGTTTAAATTCCCGGATGAAGACATCATGCCATTAGACAACTGTGAAGAAATCAGGCCATATGACGGACCTGAACAAGGATCCGGATGGACCATGTTCTTTGATGGAGCATCCAATGCACTTGGTAATGGCATAGGCGTTGTACTCATATCTCTAGAAGGGTGTCATACTCCCTTTACTGCCATACTTTGCTTCAATTGTACAAACAACATGGCAGAATACGAAGCGCGCATCTTCGGTCTCAGGGCTGCCATAGACTTGGGAATCAAATATTTAGATGTGTTTGTAGATTCAACTTTGGTCATCAGTCAGATCAAAGGGGAAGGTAACACTAAGCACCAAAACCTTATCCCTTACAAAGAACATGTTTTGACATTGCTACCAAATTTTGAGAAGATTACCTTCGAGCATTTCCCGCGAGAAGAAAATCAGCTAGCAGACGCTCTAGCCACAATGTCATCTATGTTTAAACTTAATTGGGATAACGGGGCTCCCCAAATCACCATCAAACGAATTGATGAACCAGCGCATTGTCACGAGATTAATACTAAAGAGGTAGTGAACCAGCCTTGGTTTCATGAGGTCAAGAGGTATCTCGAGGCTCAAGAATATCCAGAAGGAGCTTCAATCAATGATAAGGAGTTCTTAAGGAGATTCTCTGCTAAGTTCTTCCTTAGTAATGGCATTTTGTACAAACGCAATCATGACTTCATTTTGCTTCGGTGCATGGATAAGGTTGAAGCTGAAAAGATCATGGCTGAATTACATGAAGGTACTTTTGGCACCCACTCCAGTGGGCATACGATGGCGAAGAAAATCCTACGGGAAGGCTATTATTAGTCTACCATGGAAGCAGATTGCTATCAACACTCTCAGACTTGTCATAAGTGTCAAATTAATGCTGACAAGGTGCACGCACCTCCAGTTCCCCTGAATGTCTTGACGGCTCCTTGGCCCTTTGCTATGTGGGGAATTGATATGATTGGAGAGATCAAGCCGACGGCCTCCAATGGACACTGCTTCATCCTAGTGGCCATTGATTATTTTACAAAGTGGGTTGAAGCAGCCTCCTTCGCCTCCGTTACCAAGAATGTTGTGGCCCGCTTCATCAAGCAAAACCTTATTTGTCGGTATGGTATCCCGAAAAGGATTATCACTGACAATGGTACAAATCTCAATAACATTATGATCACCGCCTTGTGCGAGCAATTCAAGATTCAGCATCACAATTCTTCTCCCTATCGGCCAAATATGAATGGTGCTGTCGAAGCTGCAAATAAAAACATTAAGAAGATCATACAGAAAATGACAGTCACAAACAAAGACTGGCATGAGATGCTACCATTTGCTCTCCACGGTTACCGTACCACGGCTCACACATCAACCGGGGCAACACCCTATTCTTTGGTCTACGGCATGGAGGCTGTCTTTCCTATTGAGGTTCAGATCCCCTCTCTGAGAATTATGAAGGATGCAGGTTTGAACAAAGACGATTGGATCCAGACTCGACTTGATCAACTGAATTTAATTGATGAAAAGAGGCTTACTGCTGTCTGCCATGGTCAGATGTATCAAAAATGAATAATCAAGGCTTTCAACAAGAAAGTCAGATGCCAAGTATATCAAGTTAGGGATCTAGTAGTCAAACGTATCATCTTGCCAGAAAGTGATCCCAGGGGAAAATGGACTCCTACCTATGAAGGACCATTTATAATCATGTTGGCTCCTAAATTCGACACCCTTGTTTGTTATCAATATAGACCATTAATTATGAGTCAGAAGAGTTTCCAGGCTTCGACCAACTGATCTTGTCGAAGGCTCATCATAGAATGACAAGGTACTTAGAGAATTTCCTTCAAGTGGGAATCTTGTCGTCTTCGACGTCGAAGGAACGTCTCGACAAAGGTACCTGATGCCCAGGGTCGAACGGTTTGAGATTTGAATGCTTGGAGGGAAAACGGTTCCCAGCAGTTACCAAGTGCAACGTGCCGAGATCAGGAGCGTCGAATGCTGTGAGCGTGGCATGTGGCGTCATCTCGAAGCGACGTAACTGCCCAACGGTTACTTAGGATTTGTTTTAGTATAAATACTAGTTGTTTACGTAGTTTTCAGGTGTGTTCATCATTTTATACAAGTCACTCATCTAGATTCAAGTACCCAGTTTGAGCGAAAGAATCGTTGAGAATGTATGTGTGAAACACCATTTAAATTAATCAAAGTCTTTTATATTCAAGCACTTTATTGCTTTTCATTTACTCATCTCCGTTGAAGCCTTTTATTTAACGCTTTTATTTATTCTATCAAGCTTTTCTTCATGCAATTTACTTAAAGTGTATTTACTTTACCGGCATTAATCACCATTAGGATTAGTCAAACTCCAGAAAATCAACCATGTCTTAGGATCAATCTGATCGATCCTGCGAGTCACCAAATAAGTAACCTTTTGAAAGATCAGCGGTTGTTTAGCAATTTCCACGGTAAACAAATTGGCACACCTGGTGGGACCTTGTGTTGATTTTTAAGTTTAACCGTTTTATACAAAATATCCTCCTTTTTCGAGAGTATTGCATGTTATTGAGAAGTGGTAGAATATACACCAACGATACCAATACTAGGAGAAGAAGAGAAGCGATGGCGAATCCGCCAAACAATGGCGAAATCCCACAAACAAACGTGGGAACAACGGTCATCCCAACCGTAAGTGAAATGGTAACCGCTGGTTCAACACCAGCAGTAACGGTCACACAAACGGGGCCATTACCTCCATTTACTGGCCCCAGAATGCCTTTGGGAACTCCCCCACCAAGGGGAAACCAAGGAACTAGGCCTTATGTTCCCCCAGGTTTTTCGACAGTCGATCTAAATCGAGAACCACTCTATGGCATGCCAACTTCTGAATTGGCTAGCCTGACGAATGCTGCGTCCACTTTTTCAGACCCTTTAGTGAGCGCCTCTTCGCCACTCCAAGGTTCTGGAGTTGGTATGGCGAACAGGGGTAGGACCCAATTCTTACGAGGAACGTCCCAAGTAATGCATGGCCTTACGAATGCCTCGACAGCAGTCTTGAGGCAGCAAATGGACGAAAGCAACCACGATGTGGTTCAAATGTTAGCACAAACTTTAAGCACAATGCTAAATCCTCTAATACAAAATACCACCCAGTCGAATCAGCAAATGACAGCGCAAATGGCACGTCTGGCCGATTTTTTTGGGGTACCCCAACCTATTCGACAGCCCCAAAGGGCACAGATGAGGGGAAACCAAGGTATACTTCTAGAGGAAGAAACCACTATTAACCAAGTCCAGCAGCCTGTCGAAGAAAACCTTAGGATGCGAATGGAACAACCCGGGGTCGAAGAACCTAGAGTCATAGCCCCAAAAGTAAGGATAGTCAATAGAAACCAAAATGCTGACGAAGTAGTTCAGCAGATCCAATACCAGAATATTGGTTTGGAAAATAACTTGACAGCCATGATCGAAAGAATCATGATGCAAAATGGGATGAATACGGGCTTCCGTAGGCCCAACTTTACATCCCCACTGTCAGAATATGTGTTACAAACAGACTTACCTCCTAGATGTAAAGTCCCTAAGTTCACTAAATTTTCAGGGGACACGACAAAATCCACTGTCGAACATGTGGCGAGATACTTGATCGAAGCAGGGGAGATTTCAAACAATGAAAACCTGAGGATTAAGTATTTCCCAAGTTCCCTAACAAAGAACGCGTTTACTTGGTTCACAACTCTTCCCCCCAATTCGATCCACCGTTGGACCCAGTTGGAGAGATTGTTCCATGAGCAATTCTACATGGGACAAACCAAGATAAGCCTGAAAGAATTGGCCAGTGTAAAGAGGCGATTCACTGAACCTATAGACGAATATCTAAATAGGTTTAGGTTGCTCAAAGCAAGATGCTTTACGCAAGTTCCAGAACATGAGTTAGTCGAAATAGCCGCAGGAGGTCTAGATTATTCCATTAGGAAGAAATTAGACACTCAATACCTGAGAGACATGGCCCAATTGGCCGATAGGGTTCGACAGGTAGAACGCCTTAAAGCTGAAAAAGCCAAGGCGACAAAAACTCATAAAAGAGAAAGGATAGCATATGTCGAAATGGACGATGAAGATCCAGAAACATTCGACGAACCTATAACCGTCGAAGAAAGTGAGGTTGATTTAGCGGAGTTAAAACAAGGGCCACCATACTCTTGCAAACTACTAGTCCCCTCAAGTGGAAAAAACCCCACTGGTCCTGAAAGGTCCAACGATAGGTTCCCTAAAAAGACTTACAGTTTTGATATTACAAAATGTGACGAAATTTTTGACTTACTTGTAAAAGATGGCCAAATGATAATACCCCCAGGGGTAAAAGTGCCTCCTCTTGATCAAAGAAGGAAAAGAGGCTTTTGTAAATATCATAATTTTCTGGGCCATAAAACATCTCAATGTTTTCTTTTCAGGGATCTCGTACAAAATGCTATCGAAGAAGGGAGGTTGAAATTCGCCGATAAGACCCCCATGACTGTGGACTCTAACCCTTTGCAGGCTGAAGCCCATTATGCTGAACCTTCAGAGGTGAATGTGATCGAGGCGTCCAGAAGTGAGGTGAAAAGGCCAGGAATAACTATGGTCGAAGTCACCAAGGATCATATCAACATGCCAATCTTTGGCAGTTTTTCTGGGAATCTTTCTAGAAAAACAATCGAAGCAGTCCAAAAAGCTGCTGAAGGCCCAAAACTGGAGACAGTTGGAGCCTCAAAATTTGGAGCTAAACCCAGTTCCTACTTGGCTGCAGTCCAAGGCCAGACAGAAGACCTGGAGGCCCAGATGAAGCAGATGACTCTTGCTACCAAAGACACCATGAATGTCAACATGGTCGAAATCTCTGAATCGAAAGCTTCAGAGGAGGCCATTAGGAAAGAGCAAGCAAACAAAACGGCTTTCCCTCGGGAAAACGAAAATCTGGCAGATTTCCTGCAAAGATGCCAGAAGAAGAAGTCAGAAGTGATGTTGTGTCCTCGATGCAACTCAATTTTCGACAAGAAAGCTGCTGAACACATCCAAGATGTAAGAGCAGCAAACAGAAGAAGGGAGGGTGTTGATGTTCGACATGACCCCAGAAGAACCTACCAAAAGGGTTCAAATCAAGAAAAGAGGCCACTGACTTTCAGGCCTCCAACCAATGTGCCAGTTGATACGTGGCATAAAACATCGGGTCGAAAGAGAGCGAGCGAAGAAAGGTGGCACTCCTTCGAAGTGCCAAGAGGTTCATCTTTGACACACAAGAAAGAACCTCAGGTTGTTGCCTTCAAAGTGACCCAGGTGTCAAGTAACTACAAGGGAAATAATCCCATGTCTCAATCCCAATGGAGAACATACCAGAGGTGGAGAAAGGCTGAGAGGGAAGCTATCAACAAACCAAAGCCAGAATCAAGTTCAAATGTCCCTCAGCGAAAGCAGAGAAAGCCTCTGGAGAGGAAACCAGTGAACAATAGACTGGTATGGCCTAACCAGGGCGAAGTTGATGACGAAGATGGCTCTGAGTCTGATGACACCCTAGATATCATGGTGAACATAGTCTCAATTTTTCCAAGAGAGTTCAACCGCCAGATGGAGGTCGAATCGAACGACTGGGAAGTCGAACAAGAAATGGCCAAGCATAGGCCAGTATGCTACTTCGTTATGGATAATGGCCGTACCGAAGAGCAAAATGGTTTCTTCGAACCACCTATTGAGGCGATGAAAAATCACCTCAAGCCTTTATTCATAAGGGCAAAACTCAAAGAAGCCACCGTAAATAAGATCTTGGTGGACTGTGGGGCAACTATCAACATCATCCCTCACTTCGTGCTGAGAAAAATAGGCAAGAGTGATGAAAACATCAAGCCTCATAACATGGTCCTGTCGAATTATGAAGGCGGAATAGGGACCACTATGGGTGTGATCCAACTAGACCTCAAAGTAGGATCCATCCTTCGACCAACTATGTTTATGGTCATATCGGCCAAACCAAATTATAATCTTTTGTTGGGCCGAGAATGGATACATGGTGTTGGAGCAGTACCATCATCAATGCACCAAAGGTTAATACTATGGCGTCCTGATGGAATGGTCGAAAATATAGAAGCGGATCAGAGCTATTACTTGGGCGAAGTAAATCACCTGGGGAGAGTTGACTTCGACAAAAATTTGGCTCACATTGGGCCATGCCTAGCACCTGACTTCGACATGGCGCCAGCATCAAATGGTTTTTGTTCCTTGTACCTGCACCCTGAGCATGGTTTTCAATGGGACAGAGAAGACTTGTCCCACATTGATTTCAGTGGGCTAACTGACATCCAGCCAACTGGTTGGGGAAGTGAATTCAGTGATAATGACTGAGTCACAATCACTGCAGCGAATTTCGGCTTATGTAGCCGAAACAAGGATGATAGCGGCTCTCGAAGCCGAAGTAAAATATATGGCCACTCAGGCCAACGATCAAGAGCTATCTTCTGTAGGTCCTGGAAAGGATTTCGACCCAGAACCTCCTGATATCATGACAGAAGGAATGCAGGAGCAAAGGCTCGACGCCATCTATGACGATGAGCCTTTGGGATTCGAAAAGGACCCCCTGGCGAACAACATCAAAATGTTAGCACAGGATCCTTTAGAAGAAATCAACTTGGGCGAAGGGTTAGAGAAAAAGCCAACTTACATCAGCGCCAAAATAGACCCGGAGCTCAGGTTTGAAGTGATCCAATTGTTAAAGGAGTTCAAGGACTGCTTTGCATGGGATTACGACGAGATGCCTGGTCTCGACAAAGGATTGGTAGAACTTCAGTTGCCAATCAAACCTGGGAAGAAGCCAGTCAAGCAAAGTCCAAGACGCTTCGCTCCAGAAATATTGTCGAAGATCAAAATAGAAGTCGAAAGACTGCTAAAGTGCAAATTCATACGAGCTACGAGGTATGTCGAATGGATTGCAAACATTGTGCCAGTAATTAAGAAAAATGGTACGTTGAGGGTATGCATAGATTTTAGAGATTTGAATGCTGCCACACCCAAAGATGAATATCCTATGCCTGTGGCAGAAATGCTAGTCGATTCTGCCGCTGGCCATGAGTACCTGGGCATGCTCGATGGTTACTCAGGATATAATCAAATTTTCATTGCTGAAGAAGATGTGTCGAAAACAGCTTTTCGATGCCCCGGGGCTTTAGGCACTTACGAATGGGTAGTGATGCCTTTTGGCCTAAAAAACGCTAGGGCAACATATCAGCGAGCGATGAATTCTATCTTCCATGATTTTATTAACACTTTTATGCAAGTGTATATTGATGATATTGTTGTAAAATCTGTTTCCAGGAAGAACCATATAGACCACCTTCGACAATCATTTGAAAGAATGAGAGAACATGGTCTGAAAATGAACCCTTTGAAGTGTGCGTTCTGTGTAAAAGCTGGAGATTTCTTGGGCTTCGTCGTCCACAAGAAAGGAATTGAAATCAACCAGAACAAGACGAAGGCAATCTTGGAAGCGAAAGCGCCAACGAACAAGAAGGAACTGCAATCTCTGTTGGGCAAGATAAATTTCTTAAGGAGATTCATATCAAACCTAAGTGGAAAAGCTCAAGCCTTCTCACCCTTACTTCGATTGAATAAGGAAAGATTCAAGTGGGGGTAAGAGCAACAAGAAGCCTTCAACAAGATCAAAGGGTATCTCACCAAGCCACCTATTTTGGTGCCTCCTTGCAGCAACAGGAGTATGAGATTGTACATAGTTGCATCCGACAGAACTTTGGGAAGCATGTTAGCCCAAGAAGATGAAAATGGAGTCGAAAGACCCATTTACTATCTTAGCAGAGTTTTAAACGATGCAGAAACTAGATATAGCGAAGTTGAAAAATTATGTATATGTCTTTATTTCTCTTGTACAAAGCTCAAACAATATATAAAACCAGTTGATGTGTATGTTTCGTCTCATTTTGATGTTTTCAAATACATGTTGTCGAAACCCATCTTGCACAACCGAATTGGCAAGTGGGCGCTAGCATTAACTGAGTATTCATTGACCTTTATGCCTCTTAGGGAAGTAAAAGGGCAAGTGGTAGCAGACTTTATAGTCGACCACTCAATTCAGGTTGAAAATATAAATTACGTGGAGATAGAGCCTTGGAAATTCTACTTCGATGGTTCCAGCCATAAAGATGGAACAGGAGTAGAGGTCTTGATTATTTCTCTAGAAAAAATTCCAACAACATTCAAGTACAAGATATCAGGTACTTGTTCGAACAATGAGGCTGAGTACGAAGCTCTAATTACTGGCCTTGAGATATTGTTGGAATTGGGGGCAACTCGAGTCGAAATAATGGGAGACTCAAAGTTAGTCATTAAGCAAGTCACAAAAGAGTATAAATGCATAAGAGAAAATCTTATTATGTACTTTGTGATAGCAAATCGTTTATTGAAAAAATTCGAAGTGGTTAACATTCGACACATACCTAGATTGGAAAATCAAGTAGCCAATGATTTGGCACAGATTGCATCTGGGTACAAAATTTCAAAAACGAGATTACAAAGAGCAATCAAAGTTCGAGAAAAAATAAAAGCAACCAGCTTGTCTCCAACAGATTTGAAATCGACAAGACTAGGGTATGCTGATCAAAGGAACTTTGAAATATCGTTCATAGACAATTTGTCAGAGCAAGATTGGAGGAAACCCATTGTAGATTATCTACAAAATCCAGCAGCTTTGACAGAACGAAAAATAAAATATAGGGCATTGAGTTACGTACTCATGGGTAATGAGTTATTTAAAAAGACGCCTGAAGGGGTATTGCTAAAGTGCTTAAGTGAAACTGAAGCATACATAGCCTTTTCAACTACGCACGCTGGAGCATGTGGGGCTCACCAAGTAGGCCATAAGATGAAATGGTTGTTGTTTCGACAAGGACTATACTGGCCCACTATCTTGAAAGATTGTGTTGAGTTCGCGAAGGGTTGACAGGAATGTCAAGCCCATACGGGCATCCAACATGTACCAGCAAGCGAACTTCACTCAATAGTGAAACCTTGGCCTTTTAGAGGATGGGCGTTGGATCTTATTGGAGAGATTCGACCAGCATCATCAAAGAGCCAGAAGTATATACTGGTAGGCATTGATTATTTCACTAAATGGATCGAAGCTATCCCTTTAGTCAATGCAGACCAAGAAAATGTCATTGAATTTATTCAAAAGAACATTATCTACAGATTTGGAATCCCTGAGACTGTAACAACTGATCAAGGATCAGTGTTTACTGGTCGAAAGATGCAGGACTTCGCTCAAGAAACAGGCTTTAGACTCCTAACATCAACACCTTATTATGCACAGGCAAATGGTCAAGTCGAAGAAGCGAATAAAATAGTGATCGGCCTGATAAAAAAGCATGTAGGAAAGAAGCCAAAAAATTGGCATAAGATGTTAAACCAGATCTTGTGGGCCTGTCGAACGTCCCCAAAAGAAGCCACAGGTACAACACCATATCGGCTAACTTTTGGTCATGACGCAGTACTGCCAGCAGAAATTTGTCTTCAATCAGCAAGGGTTCAGAGACATCAAGATATTCCCTCTGAGGTTTATTGGGATATGATGTTAGACGAACTAGTAGATTTAGACGAGGAAAGACTACGCGCTCTCGACCTACTAAGAATTCAGAAGAAAAGAGTGGAAGACTCTTACAATAAAAAAGTAAAACCTAAGGCATTCTCGCCTGGAGAATTAGTTTGGAAGGTGATTCTCCCCATGGATCGAAGAGATCGAAGCATGGGAAAATGGTCACCCAAGTGGGAAGGACCGTTCAGAATTATCCAAATTTTTTCTGGTGGAGCTTATGAGGTTGAAGAGTTAGGTGAAGATAAAAGACTCTTGAGAGTAAACAGAAAATATTTGAAAAAATATAAACCTATTCTCCAAGAGATCAAAATAAATAACAGTTAATGACCAAGTTAACCATAAAGAGCCAAAATGGAAAATTATATATTGATTAACCAAAATGGTTGCATTGTATTACAAATATTATAGTACATGGTCAATGAGGTGCTGAGCAAATTAGAAAGGGATGGAAGCTTTAAGTCGAAGATATTTGGCTTGCTGCAACTCTAGCCGTTTGTCACACAAGGCAGTCGCCTGAGAAAGTTGGGCAATCTAGTCGTCAAGGGCTTGGGCCCTTTCAGCGAACTCTAAGCCTCGGGTAACTTCATCTTGGCTCTCTGCGTCCGAAACAGTCGAAAGGAGTTCCTCTTTGCGCTTGGTGTTAACATTTAACTTAGCCTCCAACTTCTCGATCTGCGCCCTTATAGAGGCGTTATCTTGATCTATGGCGTCGATTTCCTGCTGCTTGGATGTCTTCTGTTTCGACAATTCTGCAATTCGAGAAGTTGATTCAGCTACTTCGGTCCAAGCAGAAGAACTCTTGCCATGTAGTGTTTCGAGTTGGCTGTTGAACCCCCCTTCGACGTCTATAGTCCGCAGAGACTTGGTCAATGATGGAGTATAACTCCAAGATGAAGCTGGAAACTTCTGGAGAAACAGTAAGCAAATCAACTGCACCCAGAACAACTCCCAGACAAGACGGGGCAGTAGGATCCCCCTCCAAAGCCTTCATTAGATCCTTTTTGAAGAACTGAGCCTTGACCTTCTTCAAAACCTCATTAAGAGGAGAAGTCGAAGTGGACTTCCCTGATGCAGTAGAAGCATCATGACTAGGGTCAGATGAATTCTCCCTACTCTCAATGATGGCATTCAGGTAGCCAATTGGATCAGTTTGCTTCAAAAGGGCCAAGTCTTCTTTAGACCTGGGTTTTGTCGAGGTGGTCGTTCCTACAGCAGTGGTGGCTTGGGGCTGAGTTTGTTCAGTAGCGTCAGCATCAACATGACCCTCTTCATCATGTTGCTCCTCTGTCTCATTGACCACTTGATCTTCCTCTTGCTGGCGTTCCTCTGTTTCAGAAAGGACTTCATCATCCACCAGTTCCTCCTCTCATTGTCTACTATGGTCAGGAGAGTCTTGTGGCTCTGAAGTTTTTGGTGCTGAACTTCCAGCGGTCTCCTGAAAATAGAAGAGGAAAAATATTCTGGTTTAGAGAGATACACAATCGAACGTGATCATCGACACCTAAGTTAAAAGTGGTCGGAGTCACTACCTGTAGAGGAACTTCATCCCCAGGGCTAGAGTTATCACTCTCAACGGGTTTGCTGAGCAAGACGTTCAGCTCCTCCTCCGTGGGCTCTTCGATGATCACAGGAGGTGGTCTGGATTTTTTCCCTGCGACCTTGATTTTGATCGTAGGTCGGGGTTCAGGAGCAGGGGCAGCCTTCTTCACCTTTCTCTGTTTGAGAGGAACAGGGGGAGATTCATCCTCGTCGCCACTCGCAGATTCGACCGTTAATGCAGGTCGTTTCTTAGGCGCAGGTTCCTGAAACCCCCAAATGGAGTTGATTTAGAGCGCAACATTGAAAACCAGGATGTTAAAACCAGCAGGAAACAAGAAAAATTTGGTTACCTGTGCTGGAGGTTTTGTAGAGGGACCTCCACCGTGATGGCTGTCTGTGGCTTTCTTTGCCACAGGTTTTCGAACAACTGAAAGAAGACACGTTCACAAGTTATAATTGACAAGTTATAAGTCGAAATGGAAAGACAAATATAATTTGAAGAGTGAACGTACATTTCTTTATTTTGTCGAGAACCAAAACGAAGGACTTCTGGAGTTTGTCTGCAAAATCCTTTTCATCGAAGAATTCTTCGATATAATAACTCTTCCACCAGTCTTCAAAAGATGGTGAACAGAGGAAGTTGAGTTGGTAGTCGAACAATGAAAGTACCGTCCGACCAGTGTACCTACCAATGTGCTTGTAGCAGCATCATCAGTGTAATCATTACAAAAGTACAACACTGATTTCTCCCTAGGGTAAATGGGAGAAGGAAGCTATTGGATAATGCCAAACTGTCGAGAGACAAGATTTGGATGATAAGCAATCAGGCTCAGATGATTCTTTGAACTCTTGAAGCGTAATGGCATTATCCTGGGAGTGAGAAATGCTTCCCACAGTGTTGTGTGCTCTTCGAGGTGAGGATCCTCTGATGACTTGGGATGGGGCCTGGTGAACCACCCTGGACCAAACTTTCGACGGGCGAAAGGAGCCATGGTCGAGGTAAATTCCTTCCTTCCTGCAAACATCAAAACGAAGTTTGCAAAGGTCTGTTGGAGTTCCAGCCCATCCTCAGTGGGAGTCAGTAAAGCCAGCCTGGTACCTTCGATACGCCTTCTGGCTATCTCAGGAGCCTGTTCGTTTATTTGAGCCTTCTGGGGTAGAAAAGACTCAAAAGTGGCGTTTAGCCATAGTTGTAATAGCCAGAAGGGTCCAGCAAGCAGCAAGCTGGCTCTATTTTCTATTACCTTTAATAGAGTCGCCCCACTACTTATCGACTCATATAGGTTCGCCAGTATTAATTCGGCCAAACAGATGTTTTGACCGTGATGAAGCTGAGTAGCAAGGGTTACCATTTTCTTCGTCACTTGTAGAGATTTCGTGCAGAACACGAAGCGTGACAGCCAAAGGGCTAGAAACGCAATGTGCTCCACGTCCGTCACCACAGCCGTCGGTTTGTCATGATAGTGGTTGGTGTATGTGGTGTAAGTGGGTTTGGTGGCTAAAAACCCAATCTGGTCTTCACACATTTCCTCTGGGTCAAAGTAATCCCCAGTTGGTCGAAGACCAGTAATGGCAGCCACGTCGAAGAGAGTGGGTGTTACCATTCCACAAGGCAGGTGGAAGGTGAAGTGAGTATAGTCCCAAAATAGCAAAGAAGCTACCAGCATTTCAGGAGAATAGTTGAGACCAGTCTTTGACAGCATGACTAGGTCATAAATCCCCATGTTCTTTCAAATCGAAGCCTGGATTTTCTCCATCTTGTCGAGCCAAGCGTTGTATTCTGGTGTAAGGCTAGGGCTAGACCTAAAAGCCCTAACCCCTCTGTTGAAGAAACAAAGATCTATCTTTTCTTTTGCAGGATCTTCGTTATCGTCTGTCGCCTTTTTGGAGCACCCAATGGGCTTGAGTGCCTCATGCACGGGGAAGAAACCCTTGATCTTCGTTGGGTCAGCGATGCATGCAGATAGAGGACCAGACATGGCGAAAACCTGGTTGGAATATCCAACAGGAATCAACAGTTGAGAAGAGTAAGTCTCACGCTCAGCATCTCCCATGGGTTCGGGAACCCTTCGCATTCCCTTGGAGTTAATTGTTGGAGCGGTTGAAAAGATTGTCGGTTGAGCAGTTTTAGAGGGAGTGTTAGAACTGGGGACATTGGAAGAACGAGAACCTGAAGCCATTTTTTGGTTTGAGATGAAGATGGATGAAGAACAAAGGTTCTTGCAGAAATTTTTGTTCGACTTAAGGCTTGGATGAAGGAAAGCGTAAAGAGTCCCACGAGGGGCACTTAGTGCTATTTATAGTGATTGGAAAATCACAAGACTCGAGGTCATTTAATGTCTCAGACAAGAGTGGGGCACGTGGCGCTCATTTGGTGATGTAGCCGTTCTGCAGAACAGAAGCGGTGCAGCGTGCGTCCTCGATTTCGGGGAATCGTCATGATGACAATCTGTGAAAGGACATTGGGCATGCCAAACGCCTTACTGAAGTGACGTCTTAGGAATAGGTGGAATGATGGCTTTTTGAGATTGTCAGTTGGTTGGTAGGAGGCGAAAAGCGCACAAACTAATCTGTGGCTAAGAGTGAAGGACAGGTGTCGAGTGAAATCTCAAAGAATGCCTTTTTCTTTTCAGCGTCGAAATAAGACATTTTTGGGGGGCAATTTGTTGGCTCCTAAATTCGACACCCTTGTTTGTTATCAATATAGACCATTAATTATGAGTCAGAAGAGTTTCCAGGCTTCGACCAGCTGATCCTGTCGAAGGCTCATCAGAGAATGACAAGGTACTTAGAGAATTTCCTTCAAGTGGGAATCTTGTCGTCTTCGACGTCGAAGGAACCTCTCGACAAAGGTACCTGATGCCCAGGGTCGAACGGTTTGAGATTTGAATGCTTGGAGGGAAAACGGTTCCCAGCAGTTACCAAGTGCAACGTGCCGAGATCAGGAGCGTCGAATGCTGTGAGCGTGCCATGTGGCGTCATCTCGAAGCGACGTAACTGCCCAACGGTTACTTAGGATTTGTTTTAGTATAAATACTAGTTGTTTACGTAGTTTTCAGGTGTGTTCATCATTTTATACAAGTCACTCATCTAGATTCAAGTACCCAGTGTGAGCGAAAGAATCGTTGAGAATGTATGTGTGAAACACCATTTAAATTAATCAAAGTCTTTTATATTCAAGCACTTTATTGCTTTTAATTTACTCATCTCCGTCGAAGCCTTTTATTTAACGCTTTTATTTATTCTATCAAGCTTTTCTTCATGCAATTTACTTAAAGTGTCTTTACTTTACCGGCATTAATCACCATTAGGATTAGTCAAACTCCAGAAAATCAACCATGTCTTAGGATCAATCTGATCGATCCTGCGAGTCACCAAATAAGTAACCTTTTGGAAGATCAGCGGTTGTTTACCAATTTCCACGGTAAACAAATCAAAAACATATTCTTCGGTGGGGCAATGATCTTGACCACCATGGATGGCGACGATCTGCCACACCCTGTGAACACGGACATAGTCAAAAGATACTACGCATAAGAGACCTGCTAAGTTGAGACACCTAGGCAAAACAAGGGGCATCCCGGCGAACCAAAAGGTTCAGGAAAAAATTAGGGATAAAATGAAGGGAAAAAATGTACACCCGACAATTTGAAAACCCGAAAGGGAGACTTGGGCAAAAAAGGGTTTCCCGGTGGACTGAAAACCTGAAAGGGCGGTCCAGGTAAAAGTTAGAGAATTAAAGCGTATGACTATGTCCCGTTGGATCATTTGATGGACAACCTTTGACTTTCACTGACAAACTCAGAGTTTCTGATCAATTCAATCATCTTCGGACAAGGCAAATAGACAAGATACTCAGAGATACGAAGACTATAGCAGAATGGGAACCCCATGGGATTATTACACATAGTTATCTTTCTTTGTATCAAATTTTTCTTGTTTTACGACAACATTCTCTTACTAGAATGTTTGTCCCCTTTGTAAAAAATATTTATTCAAGGTCAATACAAAGATATCCCTTTGAAAGTGCAAAAAAAAACTATTTGTCTTTTTCTTTACGCTTGTGTTTTGTTTGCCAAAGCGTCCAATGATTCATTGATGAACATATGCATTTGAACATAATTAATGTGTACAGATAAAAAATAGGAGTGATAATTACTAATGGGTAGAAAGAATAGGAAAACGTCTCTAGGCTATTCCATAAATGATTCCCTACAGTACGTCATTTAAATCCCCAGCGGAACAAAATTTTAAATTATTAATCCCCAGTAGAAGTCGTCAAATTTCTCAAGATTCTCCAAGCAGATTTTACAAGCAGTACATGGCATTTCCCTCGCAACAGAATTTAATTCTCTCAACAAAGGTTCATCAGTACTTCAACTTCAAGATTCAACATATCCTCTGCGGCATTTAGGGATTTATTTTCCCCAATCAAACAGCAATACAACAAATCAGCTCACATACACATACATTGCATCCATATAGCATAAACATTGATAAAGCAAAGACATTGCATCATACATTTCATGCAACATAACTTCGTGTTTTAGCTAACATTTTACCCTTTTCAGGAAAAGATTAACAGTTACCATTGACAATATGCAATCAGATACAGTTCAGATATGCTCCAGACACGTAGGCCATTCTGATACTCATTCAGATTCAACTTGCTTGATACAGTTCAGATACGCTCCAGAGATGAAGGCCATTCTGATATTCATTCAGATTCAACTTGCTTGATACAGTTCAGATACGCTCCAGACACGGAGGCAATTCTGATACTCATTCATATTCAACTTGCTTGATACAATTCAGATACACTACAGACACGGATGCCATTCTGATACTCATTCAGATTCAACTTTCAGATACAGTTCGGATACGCTCCAGACACGGATGCCATTATGATACTCATTCAGATACTCATTCAGATACGACCTATCAGATACAGTTTAGATATGCTCTAGACACGGATTCCATTCTGATACTCATTCAGATACAACTTACAGATACAGTACAGATACGCTCCAGACATGGACGCCATTCTGACACTCATTCTTTCAGCTTACAAATTACAGTTCAACAAACATTCTTGGATGGCATCTTTAAGCCCATCTCCTACAACTTTCTACCACCTCTCCAAATGGTATCTTTAAGCCTATTCCCGCAATCACGCGTCGTCGAGCGCAAATTTCTGGGCACTCTAGTGTCCAATCATTCTTTCACCTTCGAGTCACGAATGGCAAAACTCGCAAATATAAGTCTTCAGGTTTAAGAAGATTGACCAAGGGCAGCTGTTGTACCCCAAAATTTGCCCTCTCATTTATCAAGATTTTTCTCACAAGATCTCTTTGACTCAAGACTGGATTAGGGTTTGACCAAGTTAAGACATCTCATCATGACCTTATGACCCAAAATTAGGGTTTGAGTTTGCACAAGGATTTTTGGACTATCAATGTTTCATATGGCTTTCAAGTATCATTATGGACCCCTAAGATTACTCATGTCAAGTTTCAAGCCTTGAATCCCATTTTTGATCAATCAATTGGACAATTGACCTAAAAATCAGCTGTATTAGGGAAAAAGTCAACCATGGCCAATTTACAGTAAAACTTCATAATTTTTTATCCATATCAACATTTTAGACTCATATGTATCATTTGATCATGTTTGGACCATAATTCCTCAAGAAATTTGATCAAATCATCAAAAGGGCAAAATGGTCAAAATTAGGGTTTTGATTGACAAAGAGAAATTTCTGATTTTTGACCTAGCAAATGACCAATTGGTTTGAAGCATGATTCCAAGGGCTCAATTGCATCATCATGACCTAATTACATGGTTCAAAACATTGCAAATCCATTGGACTGACAGATGAAATTTGTAGTCAACTGATCAAAAGTCAACTGTATACTGAAAAGTGAAACTTTGACTTTTTGGTCAAAATCAAATGCCAAGGATCACAATTAATTAAAACATGTCAAAATGTGAAACTTTTTCATCAAGAAATCAAAGATTGAAGATTTGGTTTTGAAATTTGAAATTTTCTTAACTTAGAAAATTTTCTAAGTATAGAAAATTTCTTATTTTTTCTCAACTTTAAGCCAAATTTTCACCATGATACAAGATGATTCAAAGAAAGTTCCCAACATGAAAGTTGTAGATATCCATGGAATATACAACTTTTATTCACACATTTTCTACTAAATATGCTTATATCTCAAGATATAATTTTGTGAATACATGCCCATGAACTAAAATAACTTAGTGAAATTTTGCCCTAATTTAGGCAGGTTTTTGACCTAACTTCATGGAAACTTTTGACCTAGTTCCAAAAGTAATATTGAAATCCATTTCAAATATGAGTTATAGAGAACATTACAAGCTTTCCAAAATGTCCAAGAACTCCTTGAGATCATTTTTGGTTAAGGAGAACCGAAGAGATGAAGTTGGAAATTTCTCACTTTGATTTCAGATCATTCCATGAAGAACAAAATTCAAATTTAAACCTATGCTGCCTAATCCTTGCTTTACAGGTCTCAAACTTGTTTCTCACTTTATAATTTAATGCTTACACAGTTTATAAAGCCTTAACCCAAGCATAAGAGTCTTTGTCCAAGCTTTAATTCCATAAATGGCACAAAGTTGCCATTGCCATTCTAGTAAAGCATAACTTTTGCAACTTTTCACTTCTTGAGATTTACACCTGTTCCCTCTACACACACAAGTCCTATAAACCAAAAGCAAGTTGTCTAGGACTTGTACCAACTACAAGCAGGCCTGTACAAGCATGTAGAGAGTTTTCTCCTCACTTTTCTTAAAGGACAAGAAATAGAGCAAAAAGCCTATAACTCAAAAATTTGTTGAGGAATTGATTTGAAACCTCCCTTATACTTATACACAAACATATTACAACAAAAGATACGATTGCTCAAGGCCAGAAACTCTCTAAAACTCCCTATCACCAAAAACCTGTCTTTTTTTGCAGTTTGAGACCAAGCATAGAAATCCAAAAATCTAATCGTGTGTTTCAAGTTCTAATCACTTAAACACTTAACCTACCTCATATCTAAGTGTTCCAGACCATCATCCCTTCACTGTAACTCCTCCTTCTCCATCTTCCATTTTTATTTTTCAAGCTTGCAGGTTGACTTGGATAGGGAGATTCAGGCACTTTCAAGACAAGGTAAATATTGGAACATACTCAGGGAGGTCCAGGCAAGCTAAAGGGATCTTCAGGCCTTCATAAAACTCACTCAAACTCCATTCACGATCTTAGCTGAAAGAGGTAAGAACTCCAACTTCTATCTCTTCATACAAGCATCTATTGGTCACGATTTGTGAAGATAAAATATAGATATCCTTGTGCTAAAACCAACCATGTTCATAGATTTCATTTATATTCATTGTGTATAGAGAATTTTAGAGTTCAAATTTATGTAAAAATTAGGTTTAAAATTGGGGCCTTTGAAATTAGTTTTGATCATTGACTGTTAGTTTACATGAGTTACATGGTTGAAATCGTGGGAAAAAGTACTATCATTTTCATGTTGGAAGTTTCCATTTTCATGGAGAAATGGGAAAGATACAGAGGTTCTGGCCAGCTTGAGGAAGAAGATGAAGTACAGGGCAAGGAGGCATTATGTGTTATGTATTTTTTGTTTCATATGAACTAACGGATGTACAGCCACCCCAGTGGCAATGTAGCGCGCTGAAAATGCATAGGTCATGGGTTCGAACCTTGGCGCTACCTTTTGCATTTTTCTCATTTTTCAGCTTCATTTTTGACATTTTTGGTAGCATGGGCTCAGCTTATGGGCCTCTCATTTTTTTTTCCTAACACTTACCTCCCTTTCCCCTTACAACACCCCTGGCCCAATCCTTTTATTATTTATTTTCATTTTCATTTTATTAAATATAGTTTCTTTAACATAAAAAATTATAAAAAAATATAAAACATGATAAATATTGCATTTTAATTTATTTTATTTTATTTTCACATGAAAAATATTTTTTTATTAAATTATATACTAACTATTCTTCTTAAACAAACTTTTAGAATAAAATAGACTTAGATATATTTTGTTCCTTTTCCTTCATACTTGTAAATATTTATTTTGACATATAAAAATAATAAATATTTCACAAAATATTATCTATTATTGTTAATACAAAAATACACAAAAATATTACTTAAAGAAGTTTATTTTCCTTTAATAAACGAAAATTAGGGTTAATCAATGTATAAAAATAATTTCCTTTTATTATTAGGTTTATTTAAAAACTCTTTTTCATATAAAAACAAAAAAACAAATCTTTTTTCTTGCATATACATACCATTGCATATTTAATTTATATTGTATATTATTTATTCGAATATTCGTACAAATTCGATTTGGTTGTAATAGCTTAATTAGATTTACATTATTGCAAATCCCCATTCATAATTTGTATTCCCCTTCCCATAAAATGTTGTAATAGCGTAGTAATCTTTAAATTACGCAATTTACCGCTTTTATATACCATGTTAGTAATTAGGGTTTATATGGAAAGATAAAAAACAAATCAAATAGAAAACCCTAATCCAAGATAAAATCAAGCATGAAAATAATACACTTGCACACAATCACCCTTAGGGTTACTCCACTTGGTTTCCTTACATAAAAAATGGCCATATTACGCATGCGAAGTATCTTGGCAAAACAAACAAATATAAGATCATAGTCCCTCGATGACGCTATTCAATATTGCCTTACAAAATGATCTTAGTCCCTCAAAAAATGCCAAGATACTTTGTAACATTGCTAATCATGGTTATACAATGACCCACGCCCATCCCATTTACATCCAAAAATAGGATTGCTTACCAAACCAATGGTAAGACAACAATGTCAAAGGAATAGAAAATGAACAAGAAAGACATTTGAGTAGGTAGATTACTTCTACTTACTTGCTCCTTTTCAAAACAACTATCCTTGCTATTTTCAAAACAAGCACACACATTTCAAAACATCTTACAATCATTGAAAACATTTTCAAATAAGACAAAATCTTTGTATACATTCTTACGAACAAGAATCATTACAAAGGATGCCTAAACAATGGCCTCTTTTACAAAATACTTTCAAAAAAACACACAAAGCACAATTTCAAAACAAAAAGCAAGTGATCTAGCAAGTAACTAAGAGCCCATGGGAAACCATGAAAGAAAAGGGTGCTAATACCTTCCCTTTTCATAATCTACCCCCCGAACTCAAGAAACAATCTCAAAGGTCTTTCCTGTGCTTTTTCACCTTTCCTTTTGTATAAAAGAAAAGTCAGTGGCGACTCTTGCTAAACCGCAAGATTTGCAAACACAAAACGCAAAATCTCAAGACAGTTCTCCCACCGTATCACAATACTCGATACTACACTCATTGAGATCAGACTTTTGGGATATTTCGGTCACCAATAAAGATGCTTACCCTGAAATAATGCCCGATGAAGAAAGATCAATGATATTGAGATTTCCTATAACCCGATTACTTTTTAGGACATGTTGAACCAACTAAACTTCAAGATGGTACTTACCTATGAACCCCATGCAAGCCTAAACCTAAGGGCTTGTTTGCTTTTCTTGTATATGATTATTTATATATAGCAGCATGACATCATACATAGCATTTGCACTAACCATTTCAAGGACCTAGAGATTTATCTTTGTTCTATTTTATAGGATATGGCTTCTATTTGCAGAAATACCATCCGAATCAACCTTGTGAAAGTGTCTCCTCAACTCAAGAAGTTAGCATCAAGGGACCCTGAAAATTCTCCATTCACTAAGAAGTATGGTCGACTCCTCAACTTGGTTACCTCAAACTTTGAAGAAGACATGGTACATGTGCTTTTTCAATTGTTTGACCCTAAACATCACTATTTTACATTTCCTGATTACCAATTAGTACCTACCATGGATGAGTTCTCTCAACTATTAGGAGTGCCTATTATTGATCAGTTACCCTTCACCGATATTGAGAAAGACCCAAGACCCTAGGAGATTTCTCTAACCTTACATTTGCAACGGCCCGACATTGTGGCTAATTGGGAAACTAGAAGTGGTGTTAAAGGTTTTCTAGCCAAGTTTCTGTTTGAAAAGGCTCAACTATTTTGGGATTCACTGGATTTGTGAGCCTTTTAAGAAGTTTTGGCTCTTCTAATCTATGGGATGGTACTGTTCCCTAATCCAGACCAACTTATAGATGTGAATACGGTCAAAATCTTCCTATCTCGTAACCCAGTGCGTACCTTACTCGGAGACATTTTGCATTCTCTTCACGCGTGTACCATGAAGAGAAGGGAAATTCTTATGTGTTGCACTCCTTTGTTGGTTAGGTGGTTTACTTTGCACCTTCCTCGGTCAGTTTTGAAGAATGAACAAGGCATGAAGTGGTCTCAAAGGTTAATGTCACTCTCGCATTCAGATATTCATTGGTGTTCTCGATCTTTGGAGGATGTCACCATTATTGACCATTATGGGGAATTCCCTAATGTAAAACTCCTTGGTATTAGGGGAGGTACCACTTATAATCCTTGATTGGCTCTACGACAGTTTGGTTACGCTCGGAGGGATGGTCTACATGATGCGCTTGTCCAAAGTAGTGTTTCACTAAGAGAACGATGTCCAAGGTTATCGTCAAAGATTTATACGAGCTTGGGGCATGGTGAACAAGGTTGATAGCAAAACTTTGGGGCATAAAAACTCCATTCCTTTGGAACCTTATCTCAAGTGGGTGCGAGCTCACGCTTAAAACCTAATAATGCCGTATGTGGCCATCCTACCAATCATTATGAAGCCTATTGCATAAATACCATCCGAATCAACCTTGTGAAAGTGTCTCCTCAACTCAAGAAGTTAGCATCAAGGGTCCCTGAAAATTCTCCATTCACTAAGAAGTATGGTCGACTCCTCAACTTGGTTACCTCAAACTTTGAAGAAGACATGGTACATGTGCTTTTTCAATTGTTTGACCCTAAACATCACTATTTTACATTTCCTGATTACCAATTAGTACATACCATGGATGAGTTCTCTCAACTATTAGGAGTGCCTATTATTGATCAGTTACCCTTCACCGATATTGAGAAAGACCCAAGACCCGAGGATATTTCTCTAACCTTACATTTGCAACGGCCCGACATTGTGGCTAATTGGGAAACTAGAAGTGGTGTTAAAGGTTTTCTAGCCAAGTTTCTGTTTGAAAAGGCTCAACTATTTTGGGATTCTCTGGATTTGCGAGCCTTTTAAGAAGTTTTGGCTCTTCTAATATATGGGATGGTACTGTTCCCTAATCCAGACCAACTTATAGATGTGAATACGGTTAAAATCTTCCTATCTCGTAACCCAGTGCCTACCTTACTCTGAGACATTTTGCATTCTCTTCACGCATGTACCATGAAGAGAAGGGAAATTCTTATGTGTTGCACTCCTTTGTTGGTTAGGTGGTTTACTTTGCACCTTCCTCGGTCAGTTTTGAAGAATGAACAAGGCATGAAGTGGTCTCAAAGGTTAATGTCACTCTCGCATTCAGATATTCATTGGTGTTCTCGATCTTTGGAGGATGTCACCATTATTGACCATTATGGGGAATTACCTAATGTAACACTCCTTGGTATTAGGGGAGGTACCACTTATAATCCTTGCTTGGCTCTATGACAGTTTGGTTACGCTCGGAGGGATGGTCTACATGATGCGCTTGTCCAAAGTAGTGTTTGACTAAGAGAACAATGTCCAAGGTTATCGTCAAAGATTTATACGAGCTTGGGGCATGGTGAACAAGGTTGATAGAAAAACTTTGGGGCATAAAAACTCCATTCCTTTGGAACCTTATCTCAAGTGGGTGCAAGCTCATGCTTAAAACCTAATAATGTCGTATGTGGCCATCCTACCAATCATTATGAAGCCTATTGCTGAGGGAGACACCCCTTACACTCTTCTTCATCCTGACATGCCTACCGACTTCGAGGAATTGCAAAGAGCATGGATTCAACTCAAAGGGGAACGAGATACCTTTGAAGCACAGTTCTACGCAAGTGAGAAGAAGGTTTTAGAGCTCACAAGGCAACTCCACAAGGAGCGGAACTTGAATGCCTACATCAGTCCAAAAAGGAAGCGGCCATGGGAGACCTGAGTCTTTTGTTGTATAATTTCATTTTTGTTATTTTTCTTTCATTGTAAGACCAATAGGAAGTTTGTAACCTTTGAACTCATTAATACAATTAATGTTTTTATTTCCTTTTTTGTTTAAGCAAATTTAAACCTTAAAGGTCCTTGAAAGTATTGCATACGCATAACATGCATCATATCATAAGAAGATTTTTCGACAAAGGTTTCCTCATCTATTTACTGTTTATTTCAGTATAAGATGGATCTCGAGCAAACCGTGAAGGACTTGCAGACTCAAAACTCTCGGTTTCAAGAAACTCTGCTCAACTTAGCAAAGGGGAAGCAAGAAATTATGACACTTTTTGTCATGAAAAAGAAGACAAAGAAGAAAGTTGTAATCAACATGGGGAAGAGATTCAAAGGCCCTGTCCGACAAGTTTAAGTTGAAGAATACTCCTCCGAGGAGGATGAGAATCAAGATAAAGATGCAAGGAGCACCCGTGTTAAGGGTGGACACAATCAAATCTCTTAAGACGAAGATTATTTTGATGAGCAATATCCATCGGCCGACGACAAGTATAAGCAACTAGAAGACAGATTGAAGGCTGTAGAAATCCAAGATATGCCTGGCTTGGACTTTGGTGACTTGGGTTTGGTTCTCGGGGTAGTCATTCCCCATAAATTCCAAATCCCTGCTTTTGCTAAATACGATGGTGTCTCATGTCCGAAGCTTCACCTAAGATCTTATGTCCGCAAAATTCAGCCGCATATCGCTGATAAGAAGCTATGGGTGCACTTTTTTCAAGAAAGTCCATCTGGGACGCAATTGGAATGGTTTTACCAATTGGAAGGGACTAACATCCATACTTGGGAGGATTTGGCCACTGCTTTTTACCGCCAATATCAATATAACGCTGATCTTGCGCCAACTAGGGTGCAATTGCAAGGAATGACCATGGGATCAAATGAGGGCTTCAAAGAATACGCTAAAAAATGGAGAGACTTGGCTGACAGGGTGCAACCACCTTTAATTGATAGGGAGTTGGTAGACATTTTTATGGGAACATTAACTGAACCATTTTTCAACTTACTAATTGGAAGTTCATCATCCGGATTCACTGAATTGATCTTGACTAGTGAGAGGGTTGAAAGCGGGAAAATACCCATGGCCTCCACCTCAAATGCTGTGAAAAAGCCATTTATTAGTAAAAAAAGAGACTAATGATGTGTATGGGTCAAGAACCCATGCTAAGAATGATCGTCATCATTCAGTAGGGGTTGTACTGATTTCCAATCCAACTCCAACTCAACGACCGCGTCAACAAAGACCGGATGTCCAAAGAAGACAGTTTACTAAAATCAATATGCAAATATATCAAGCTATGCAACACCTATTGAATGCTGATTTGGTGACCTTGTGAGATCCCCCTTCCAACCCTAATACTGCTTCTCCAAAATATAACCCTAATGCCAAATGCGCTTACCACTCAAACAGTCCCGTACATGATACCAATGATTGTTGGTCTCTAAAGAATAAAATCTAAGACCTAATTAATAACAATACAATTGAGTTTGACCCTCCGCCAACTCCCAACGTAATCACCGCACCCATTCCAAATCATGGTAAGGGTGTCAATCCTATTGAAGATGCCTCTTTTGTTGCCTCCATCAATCAATTGACCACTCCTTTGAAGATTGTTAAAGAGAATTTGTTGAAATTCGGGGTATCCTTGGTTGCCTTGAAGACTGTTGCTACTGTGCTGTACAAATTAATGGTTGTGAGTGCCTGAAGAAAGGTGTCCAACACCTGATGGATAGCCATGAGATTCTATATGAAAGAACTCCATCTGTGAAAAATTTGACCAAAGTTGTATCTCAAGAAGTTGAAGACATATCCATCATTACTATCTCAAACAAACCTATTAGGATCACCTCAAAAGGTCCTATTAGGATTCCCATTGAACCAAGAATAACTCCACTAATTATCACCACATTGGGGCCAGTCCTCTACTCTTCTGAGAAGGCGGTGCCCTGGAACTATGGGGCGGAAGTGTACTACCATGGTATCAAACAAGATTCGTGGATTGATGAAGATGAAATAGCTGACATTACAAACATTGTTGGATCAAGTAAAGTTACTAGGATGGGGGAGGATCTTCTCTCAAGAAATTTCACCTCCGACAAACACTACTACACCCATTCATATTACTGCTGTTAAACCTGTTGCTGATACTCGAGGAAAGGAAAAAATGACTGAGCCCGCCAGGACGGAGGCACCCATAAAAGATATTACCATTAAAGACCCATCTACCCAAGAGATGGATGAGATTCTAAAAATCATCAGAAAAAGTGATTACAAGAGAGTGGAATAGTTCGGGCAAACACCCTCGAATATTTCTATGTTGTCTTTGTTGCTATGTTCCGAGGAGCATGCCCAAGCACTGATAAAGTTCCTGAAAAATGCACATGTCCCACAAGAAACTACGGCCGACCAATTTGAAAACTGTGTAGCAAGCTTGACAGCCTAAAATGGTTTAGGGTTCTCTGATGCAGATCTGACCCCGATGGGGAAGAATCATAACAAAGCTCTCCACGTCTCCATAGAATGCAAGGGCACTACCATGGAACATGTATTAGTGGATATATGATCTTCTCTTAATGTCTTACCAAAAGATGCTTTGGATAGACTAGACTGTGATGAAGTAGTGTTGAAACCTAGTGACATTGTAGTAAGGGCTTTCGATGGTTCTAAGAGGATGGTCCATGGAGAGGTTGATATCCCTATCAAAGTTGTGTCTCAAGTCTTAAACTCAACATTCTATCTGATGGATATTCGTCCTGCTTATTCTTTCCTGCTTGGACACCCATGGATTCATGGGTCAGGTGCGGTGACTTCTACACTACATCAAAAGTTTAAATATCTGGTTAAGGGGAAATTGTTACCGTCTATGGTGAAGAAGAGTTTATGATTAGTCATCTAAATTCATTCAAATATGTTAAAATTGATGGTGAGTTCATTGAAACTCCTTGTCAAGCTTTTGAAGTGGTCTCTCCCATGGTTGTTGTTGCCAAGGCCATTCCTGACACTCCCGGAGTCGCTAAAGATACACCAAGGATGGCTTCTCTCAAAGATGCTCGTGCTGTTATTAAAGAAGGAGGTTGTACCATTTGGGGACAACTTCCTGATTTCCCTTTTAAGTCAGAAAAATATGGATTGGGCTTCACTTCCAAAGCTCAAAAGGATATTCGACGTGCTCGCATAGGGAAACCACCTCTCTGCATTAGTAACCATGAGATTAATTCCCTTGAAGACTCTAATGCTGATTGTGACTTTGATGATTTGATCTACCCGAATAATGACGAAGGGCTCGACAACTGGAAGACCAAGGACTTCATTCCAATCTCCTTCAACCAGGAGTAATTTCCATTTACTATTTTTATTACTTTGAGAACTTCGTCTGTAATTTCCATTAAAACAATAACTTTAAGCCATGTGCCTTGCCTGGAACACAATGGTCCATTTGTCAAGGGTTTGTCATTTTCATATGACATATGCTCATTTTAATGAAAAACGTTGGACTATTTTGCATTCAAATTTTATGCTCTTTGCCTTTCTTTACTTTATTGCATTTTCAAAAAATAGCCATGTGAACTTACATGCACACACACACACACACATTTTCATATCCACATCCACTTTGAATCTCATTAACAACGACTTTGCTATTTCCATCTATGACTTTGAAAATATAATCTATTAAGCCTAAGACAAAGATGATGAAGATTGAGAAATACTGGGGGAACTCACCAGACTTCTGTTACAAGAGGAAAATGCCATTCAAACACACTAGGAGTCAATTGAAGTGAAAAATCTAGGTACTCAGGAAGACAAGAAGGAAGTAAGATCGACACCAACTTGGAAGATTATGTTAAGAGAAGATTGGTCCAGATGTTACACGATTATGTCAAAGTATTCGCTTGGTCATATGAATATATGTCGGGGCTTGATACTGATATCATAGTTCATCGTCTACCAAAGAAGGAAGATTGTCCTCCAGTCAAGCAAAAGGTCCATCACATGCGGCCAGCCATGTCTGAGAAAATAAAATCTAAGTTAATGAAACAGATTGATGCAGGTTTCCTTCCAGTGACGTCATACCCTCAATGGGTGGCAAATGTCGTTCCAATACCAAACAAAGACGGTAAAGTCCATATGTGCGTAGGTTACATGGATTTGAATAGGGAAATCCCCAAAGATGATTTACCATTACCTCGTATCGATGTCTTGGTTGACAACACTGCTCAACACAAATGTTTCTCCTTCATGGATGGATTCTCCGGTTACAACCAAATCAAAATGTCACCCGAATACATGGAGAAAACCACTTTTATTACACAATAGGGAACCTTCTGTTATAAGGTCATGCCTTTCGGTTTAAAGAATGCAGGTGCAACCTAACAATGGGCTATGGTAGCTTTATTTCATGATATGATTCATCATGAAATAGAAGTCTTTGTTGATGATATGATTTCAAGATCGCAAACTGAGGAAGAACACCTTGATCATCTCCACAAGCTATTTGAGAGGTTGAAGAAATACAAGTTGAGGATGAATCCCAACAAGTGCACCTTCGGAGTGAGGTCTGAAAAACTCCTAGGCTTCATCGCCAGAGGAAGAGGTATTGAAGTCGAACCTACAAAATTCAAAGCCATACAAGAGATGCCAGCTCCCTGTACTCAAAAGGAGGTCATAGGTTTCTTAGGCCGACTCATACCTCACTTAATTGCTACTTGTGAGCCAATCTTCAAACTGTTGAAGAAAGATCAAGTAGTCAGATAGAACGACGATTGTCAAGAAGCTTTTGACAGGATCAAGGAGTACCTACAAGAACCTCCAATCCTGATGCCTCCAATTGAAGGAACACCTCTGATTATGTACTTGGCTGTATTAGAGAATTCAATGGGGTGTGTGTTGGGTTAACATGACGAGTCTGGCCGAAAAGACATTCAATATACTACCTTAGCAAAAAGTTTACCGACTGTGAAACCAGATATTCATTGCTCGAGAAAACTTGTTGTGCTTTAGCATGGGATGCTCGCCAGCTAAGACAGTATATGCTGACTCACACCACTTTATTTATTTCAAAGATGGATCTCATCAAATATATCTTCGAGAAGTCAGCTCTCTCCGGACGAATAGCTAGATAGAAAATGAGTTTAACTGAATATGATATCCAGTACACTATACAAAAAGCAATGAAAGGAAGTGCGTTGGCGGATCATTTGGCCCATCAAGATGTTGATGACTACCAATCCATGAACTTTGAATTCTCGGATGAGAATATCATGCTGATAACTGATTGTGAAAAGCCTAGACCGTATGAAGGACCTGAACAAGGATCCTGATGGACTATGGTTTTTGATTGGGCTTCTAATGAATTTGGTAACAGAATTGGTGTTGTGATCATTTCTCCCGAAGGTTTCCATACACCTTTCACTGCTATACTTTGTTTCGACTGTACAAACAACATGGTCGAGTATGAGGCATGTATATTGGTTCTAAAGGCTACTATTGACCTAAGAATCAAATTTTTGAGCGTGTACGGAGATTCAACTCTGGTAATCAGTCAAGTTAAAGGAGAGTGGGATACTAAACATCCAAGTTTGATCCCCTACAAAGAGATCGTGCTAACCTTGATCCCATACTTTGAAGAGGTCAGCTTTGAACACTTTCCAAGGGAAGAAAATCAGTTGGCGGATGCCTTAGCAACTATGCCGTTTATGTTCAAGGTCAATTAGGACAACAGAGCTCCCAGAATTACTATCGGAAGATTTGACGAACCTGCATACTGTTATAAGATCTACACTGATGAAGAGAATCCATGGTATCATGAAGTGAGAAGGTACCTTGAAGCACAAGAGTATCCCGAGGGAGCTTCAATCAACGATAATAAATTCCTGCGAAGGTTCTCAGCCAAATTCTTCCTAAGAAATGGGGTTCTGTATAAGCGCAACCATGATTCTACTCTGCTCCATTGTATGGACAGGAAGGAGGCCGAGAAAATCATGGAAGACATGCATGAAAGTATCTTTGGAACTCACTCTAGCAGGCACACTATTTCCAAGAATTTTCTGAGGGCTGGTTACTATTGGTCGAATATGGAAACTGATTGCCACCATCACTCGAGGACTTTCCATAAGTTTCAAATCTATGCTGACAAGGTTCTTGTGCCTCCAATTCCTTTGAATGTCATGACTGCTCCGTGGCCATTTGCAATGTGGGGCATTGACATGATTGGAGAGATTAAACCCATTGCCTCTAATGGACATTCTTTCATCCTCGTCGCCATTGATTACTTCACCAAATGGGTCGAAGCTGCTTCATTTGCCTCAGTCACTAAGAACATTGTAGTCTGATTCATCTAGCATAACCTCATCTGTTGGTACGACATCCATGAAAGGATCATTACCGACAATGAAACCAACCTCAACAATGCCATGATTACTGAACTATGCACACAGTTCCAAATCAAGCACCACAATTCTTATCCATACAGACCTAAGATGAATGGCACAGTAGAAGCCACCAACAAAAACATAAAGAAGATTATGCAAAAGATGGTGGTAACCTATAAAGACTGGCATGAGATGCTGCCATTTTCTCTTCATGGCTACCGTACCTCGGCTCGAACATCAACTAGGGTAACCCCATTCTCTTTAGTCTTGGCATGGAAGTTGTCTTGCCTGTTGAAGTGCGGATTCCTTCTTTGAGATTTATGAAAGAAGCGGGCTTAGGTGAAGATGAATGGATTAAGACAAGATTGGATCAATTGAATTTGATCGATGAAAATATATTGCCTTCTGTTTGTCATGGTCAAATGTATCAAAAGCGTATGATCAAGGCATTTAACAAAAAGATCAAACCTCGAGTACACCAGGCTGGCGAATTGGTAATAAATCGCATCATTCTACCACAAGGCGGTCCCAGGGGCAAATTGACTCCCGCTTACGAAGGGCCGTTTGTTGTCAAGAAAGTATTCTCTGGCGGTGTTATGATGCTAACCACTATGGATGGTGAAGATTTCCTACACCATGTGGACGCAGACATAGTCAAAAAATACTACGCATAAAGAATGACCCGCTAGATTGACATACCTGGGAAAAATAAGGCCATCTAGGCGAACCAAAAGGGTTCAGGCAAAAATTAGGGATATATACAAAAGATTGTACATTTGGAAAGTCGAAAGCCTGAAAGGGCGACTTGTGCAAAAATGGGTATCCTGGTGGATTGAAAACCCAAAAGGGCGTTCTAGGCAAAAGTTAAGGATAAAAAGCGTACGACTATGTCCCGTTGGATCACTGCAGTCAGCTTTATCACCAAAATCAAAAGTTCAACCGGTACGAGATCAATTCAATCAACTTCTTTCGACGACAAGGGATGGTGTTCGAAAACGTAGGGGGAATAGCGGAATTGGAACCTAATGAGATCACTTCCACATGGCTACACAATTTTTCTTTTCACTTTGTATTCTTTTCATTTTTTGACGACTTCCTCTTACTAGGATTTCTGTATTCCTATACAAAAACGCATGTTTTCAGGTAAATTATTAAAAAAAATATACTTTGAAGTGTAAACTTTTTGTTTTTTCTATTTTGAGTGCAAAAACATCCAATGACTAAAATTGAATGAACATATGCATATGAACATGATTAACTGTTAACAAATGTACGCACAAGAACAATAATAAGCATTTACTCAAGGATTTTGGATATCCCCATAGAGTTACTTAATAAAATTATCTCCACATAGTGAATTCATACATTCTCCATCCAGAGTGTCAATCAGTATATCTCTTGGAAATTCTCTTCTGAGTTTGGTTTTCCAAAGCTGAGAAAGAAATATTGCAAAAATTCTTCCTCAGATGAATACATTTCCCCGGTAAGATCTTCAGAATACTTTCCTCGACATGGTTTATTTCCCCAACGAACTACAATCTCCCTAGCTTGAGTTTAATTTTCAAGGGACAACACTCTTTATCCCCAGCAGAGTTGATACTATCACCAAAAAGTTGTTGTGAAGCCTGGAACCCGGCCAGATACCAGTTTAACTTTATCTTCCCCATACGATCAGAAGTCTTATCATCTCTTTTATCCCTAGTCAGGGCATACGAGAATTAAATTTCCCAGTAGAGAAATGGATAACCAGGGTACATAAACTCTACTCCCCAAACATAAATTAACACTCCCTACAGAGTTTCCTCAAACAACAAGCATGAATTCCCAGTGGAAAAATTCTAAATAAGGTTGAATAGATACATACTTTTCATCTCCAGCAGTAGTCCGGGATTTAGTTTCACAAAAAAATCCCCAGCAGTTGTCAAGGATTTATTTTCCAGACAAAGATACACTTCAAATAACATTTCACATTCATACATCATAACATATGCATACAAAATGCATATAGCACAATTTCATTTATTTTGAGAACATCATTACACAATGCATGCATCATGACATTCCGTTATAACTAATTCTTTACCTTTTCAGGAAAGAACAATCACCAGATAAATACCGTCAGCAACAAACATTTTATCTGCTGGTTCAGTTTAAATTGACCAATGATTTATCCTGATTTCGTTCCGGTAGATACTTTCTATGGTTCAGTTAAATCGCTCCGAATATTTATACTGATTTTTTATCCAGTTAAAGATTATTCAAGACCTCTACTGGTTCAGTTTAAATCGACCAATGATTTATCCTAATTCTGTTCTGGGAGACACTTTCTCTAGTTCAGTTAAATCGCTCCGAAGATTTATACTGATTCGTTATCCAGTTAAAGATTATTCAAGACCTCTGCTGGTTCAGTTTAAGTTGACCAATGATTTATCCTAATTTCATTCCAGTAGACACTTTCTCTGGTTCAGTTAAATCGCTCCTAAGATTTATACTGATTCTTTATCTAGTTAAAGATTATTCAAAACCCCTATTGGTTCACTTTAAATTGACCAATGATTTATCCCGATTTCGTTCCGATAGACACTTTCTCTGGTTCAGTTAAATCACTCCAAAGATTTATATTGATTTGTCATCCAGTTGAAGATTACTCAAGACCTTTGCTGCTTCAGTTTAAATTGACCAATGATTTATCCTGATTCCGTTCTGGTAGACACTTTCTCTAGTTTAGTTAAATTGCTCCGAAGATTTATACTGATTCATTATCCAGTTAAAGATTATTCAAGATCTCTTCTAGTTCAGTTAAATCGCTCCTAAGATTTATACTAATTTGTTATCCACTTAAAGATTATTCAAGACCTCTGTTGGTTCAGTTTAAATCGACCGATGATTTATCCTGATTCCATTTCAGTTAGACACTTTCTATAGTTCAATTAAATTGCTCCGAAGATTCATATTGATTCGTTATCCAATTGAAGATTACTTAAGATCTCTGCTCGGTTCAGTATAGATCGACCAAAGATTTATTCTGATACTTCTTCTAATCCCTATCAACGATCAGCTTGGATGGAATCTATAAGCCCATCTCCAACAACTCTTCATCACCTCTCCAAATGGCATCTTTAGGCCCATTTCCGACGCAATCAACTAACACATTACTTTGTGCATTAGCGAGTGCAAATTTCAGGGCACTTTAGTGTTCAATCATCTTCCAACTTCAAATCACGAATGGAGGACTCACCAATCTACCTCTTCAGGTTTAAGAAGATTGAACAGGGGCAGTTGTTGTACCCTAAAATTTTCCCTCTCTTTTCTCAAGACATTTCACACAATATCTCCAATAACTCAAGCTTGCACAAGTGTTGACTAGGTCAAACCATCTCCTAAACATTAATGCCTCAAATTAGGGTTTTGATTTTCTTAAGGATAATTGGACTTCTAATGCCTCAAATGACCTTCATGGATCATTATAGACCTCCAAAAATACCCATGTCAAGTTTCAAATCTTGTATCTCAAAGTTGCTCAATAAATTTCTCAGATGACTGAAAATCAGTTATATTAGATAAAGGTCAATTATGGTCAAACTACAGTCAAAATTCAAGATTTTTATCCACATCAATATTTTGAAGTCATATTCATCAATTAATCAAGGTCTCATCACGATTCCTCAAGAAAAATAGTCAAATCATCAAAAGGGGCAAAATGGTCAAAATTAGGGTTTTGATTGAGAATGACTGATCAGTAATTTTTGACCTAGTACATCACTTAATGGATTGAAGCATGATCTCAAGGATTCAAACATAACATGTTAACCTAATTTCATGGCTAAAAACATTTCTCAAGATTATTAAATTGATAGTTGAAATTTGATCAACTAATGAAAAGTTAATTGATGCACAAAAAGTCAAACTTTGACTTTTTGATCAAGATTTGATTTCAAATGTCACAATTCATCAAACCATTAAAAAATGTGAAGCTTGATCATCAAGAAATCAAGAAAGTCTAAATTCAATGTGAAAAGTCAAACTTTTCAAGACTTGGAAATTATTCTAAGTGTTTTATACATGACAATTTCATTACTTCGTGCCACTTTTTCACCAAGATGCAAGATGATTCAAAGAAAACTTTTAACATGGAAGTTGTATATCTTGATGAGATCTAAAACTTTTCTTTACTGATAAATTCCTAGAAGTTCTTGTATTTTGAGTTATAAATTCATGAAGTCGTGCACTTTTTTCTAAAAACACAGCGAAAATTTGACCTAGTTTAGGCAGATTTTTTACCTAACGTCTTGGAAAATATTCACCAAGCTCTAAGATGATTTTGTAAAAATTGTCAACATGAAGGTTGTAGAGGATGTTTCAAACTTTCCAAAATGTCCAAGAACTTAAAGAGATCATTTTTGAGCTAGGTGAATCGAAGAGAAGAAGTTGGCATGATAAACTTGAATTACAAGGAATTTTCATGAAGAACACATAACCTAATCCCATAGCTATGCTGCATAATATTGCTTTGTAGGGCTTCTAACTTGAAAATCACTCCATAATTAAATGTTTACACAATTTATTTAGCTATTATCCAAGTGTTTGAGCCATTGTCCAAGACAATTTTCCATTTTTGGCACAAAGTTACCATTTCCATTCTTGTAAAGCAAGCTTTATGCATAAGTCAATGCATTGAGCCTATCACTTGTTTCTTCTAATAACACTCCATTGTAAAGTGAAGAAGCAGCCTCCCTACACCCAACAAACTCAGACCATGCTTGTACTTGAACCTTGGAACTATGAAAATCCATTCAACTTGATTTCTCATTTTCAACCAAACCATAACATGTTATCTCAAAATACTAGTTACTTCAAGATGTAAAACCTCTTGCCTATAAATAGAGAGGTCATTTGCAACCTAACACACGAATTCAAGAGCCCTAAAACTCACTCAAACTCCTTAGAACTCAGAGCTGCATCCAAGCCTCTATAACTTGTCATTTCTGGCCAAAAACTTTAATCTCATAATCCACTCGTGAGTTTTCCATATAAATCATTCTCAAAGCTTCTATACATCAAACATAATACATCCCAACACTTGTTACAGTGTTGTAACTCTATTTTCATATTCTTCCAAACTCAAAACCAGAAGCCTGCACATTGACTTCTACAAGGAGTTTCAGCCACTCTCAACTCAAGCTAAGCACTGCATTAGCTTCCTAGAGGTCCAAGGGACCTAACCAGATTATTGCAGCACCTTGAAGCAAGCTCAAACTCAAAACACTAATTCCATTTTCAAGGTGAGTTTTCTAACTTTTGAACTATTTATATAGGCATCATTTGGTTTCCATTTGTGAAGATAAAATGTAGACATCATAGCCCTGAAACTAACCATGTCCTTAGAATTCAATTATATTGACTGAGTAGTGTGAATTTTAGTTTTGAAATTTCTGAAAAAATTAGGTCTGATTTGGTACCAAGAAAAACTCATATTCATCTTTGATCTATTGTTTAAAATAGTTACATATTTAGAATTATGGTTAAATTTTAAGCAACTTTCATGTTTACATTTTCCATTTTGGTAGAGAAATGGGGAAGTTACAAATTTGAATAAAGGTGATGAATTTTCTGGTGCGAGGAAGAAGATGAAGTCATCTTCAGGAACCTGTTTCAAATATATATGTTTGGTTTTGTTTATAACACTGGATGTATAGCCACCCCAGTGGTAGAAAGCGCGCGCGTAAGGCTTGGAACAATAGGGACCTGGGTTCGAGCCCCATTGGTACCCTTTTGTACTTTTCTTGCAGATTCAGTGCAGCAGACCACACACGCTCATCATGAGCCCTCATCTTACCACCATCAGATCATTGTAAATATAAATCCAACATATTCTAATGCAAGCACATGGTATACCTCAAGAGGGCAGCCACACTTGATCCAAAAAGGCGCTGGGTTATTTCCTTGGGCCCAGTATGAATTGCTGACTCTCACCCCTATTTTACTTTTAATACAGGCCCATGAAGAATGGAAAAACACAATAAGTTGGGGTGAATTGGGATCTTAAAACTTAATTGAAAGAAAACATTGATTTTTATCCTAGTTCGTTTGAACTAAAACTACTACAGTCCACCCGCCAAGGTGATTTTGCCTCTCTCCAACGAGGTCTTAATCCACTAATCAATCTTGATTACAAATCTACTTTAACAACTGAAAAGTCTTCTTGAGTATAACCACAACTCGGTTTTTCTCAAGGAAATTCACTAAGAAATGTATGAATAAAAGTGTACAGTAATGTTTCTAAATAAACAGTATAACAGGACAATGATGTTTTACACAACTTGAATATTGAAAGATTAAGGAGGAAAGATGATATCAGTGTTGTTGTGCGTGTGTAAATTGTGTATGATTTCCAAAAATAAGGCGCTTTCCAAAAATAAAGATCCTTGTTCACTTCCAGCCGTTACTCTTGAAATGGAAATATTTGATTTGTAACGCTTCAGAACATTGAAGTATCAGTTGTTGCATGCTTCATAACTTTGGAGATCAGAGCCATGAAATCCTGTTTGCAGCGTTAAAACTTCTTTCAAAGAGTTTTATAATCAGAGTTGAAACATCCTTTTAGCGCATCTTCTGATCTTCTTTCATCAGAACTTTTTTGAGAGATGTTTACAATCACAGCAGAAACAACTTTGTAATTTATCTTCTAATCTTCTTCTATCAGAACTTCTCTACAAAACAAAATATAATTTTAGGGAGCATAAATGTTATTTGCTTTTGTTATCATCAAAACTCTTACAAGGGTTGTAGAATCAAACTATGTTCTAACAATCTCCCCCTTTTTGATGATGACAAAAACTAGGATATTTCAATCAAAACAGACAGAACATAAAGTATTTTAAGATCTCCCCCTGAGTTGAATACTCAGATAGAGATGAATTACTTCCCTGAAGTTCATTCTGATCATAGATTTTGATGGAGCTTTTGATGCATCTACTTATGTCCTTATCATAGTTTTGTTCCTGTTTTACTTTCAGAGCAAGAAACGAGAAGTTATAATATACAAAATGTTTGAGAACTGCATCTTTATACTGTTATTAGAAATATCTTACGTTCTCCCCCTTTTTGTCAAGAATTAAAAAGCAATATAAACACTAAGATTTAGAAGCAATAAAAGTAGAGTTTTATTAAAAAGGATTTCAAAAAAACATTCAGAAGCAAACAACACAAACAGATTGAATACAGTCAAGAAAGCAAGTTTAAAAACTAAGTTTGAGGTGGAGGAAGTCGTATGAACAGGGCTTCCAACAAGCTCTTAACCTGAGTGTTCGATTCCTCTTGTTTTCCCAGCATTCCTTTGATATCTTTGCATGTGTCATCTTGCTTGTCTAATCTCTCCTTGATCACTGCATTTTATTTCTTTGGTTCCTCCAGAGTTTGCATAACCAGAGACGAAAAAGGTATGTCCACAGAAGGTGCAACCTTCTTAGAACAAGTTGCTGCAGATTCTGACTCAGTAGCTTCTGCAGCCTCTTTGCCTGTGTCTTGAACAATAACCAGAGGAAGAGTATCAGAGCATGGTTCATCAACTTCTGTAGCCTGGTGATCTTCCCAGGGGGCATTATCCAGCAGAAGAATAGGTTTCTTTTCCTAGTGGCGCAGAACTTGATCCTTGAAAACATTCAACTGATCACGGAAGTTCTGTTGGGTGATTTCATAGCTTAACTCCTTGTTTTTCTAGGATTCAGAGTCGAACCATTTTTTGAACTGGTTCCAATGAGAATCAGAAGTAGCAGTATTTAGATTTTCTTAGCAGGATAGCTTTAAAGAGTTAACCCATTCAATCATCTCTGTTTCAAAAATCAGTAAATTTCTACCAACATCTGCTTTGGTGATAGTTGGTTTTGGTTTTGGTTTTGGGATAACAATTTTGTGAGAGCTAGAGGCAAAGTTATCCAGCACTTCTAAGTCTATTACAGTTCGTAGGTGATCTTCTGGGGGGTTGATAGGGGAGGGAGAGGGAGAATCAGAAATGATAATGGGTAAGGGAGGTGTGTTTGGTGGAGTGGAATGGTAATGAGATGGAATTTCTAGGATGTTGTGGATTGAGAGAGGTTGTCTAACCGTGAGAGGTTCTATTATTCCAAGAATGGGTATGGTGGTATCAGAGTAAATATTTGGATTTTATGATTGGGGAGCATGAACGTTTGTATTTTCAAAGTTGGGAGCTTAAGAGTTTGGATTTTCTATGTAGGGAGCTTGGAATTCTGGATCAAATTGATCAATATCAGAAAGAACTTGAGCAAGTTCTGGCTGATTTTGGTCAAGATTTGTAGTAGGAGAATGTGGTTCATTCAAAATGTTTTCTAGTGTGAATGAAGGGTCAAATTCTATATCAAAATCATCAAAGGTTTGTGGTGAAGGGTCTTCAGTTGGTTTTGGTGAGGAGGGGGTTTCAGATATTGATAAAATCACTTATTCTACAACAGAAATAAAAGAAGAATTACCTTTCTTCTTAGCAGCTTTTGGTACCTTCTAAGAATATCCTTCTCCTGTAGCTTTCCTTTTTTTGGATTTCTTGAGAACAACTTCTGGAGCCTGGTGACGCAGATTGCGAATGTTTAATTCTGGATTAGTCCCATCCATTTTGCATGATTCCAGATATCTGACAATGATTTCTGGAGAAGCATCTATTTGAGAGAACAGGGGGAAATCCTTCAGAGGAACTCTTCTTAATGTGATGACTTCTTTGGTTGCAATAGTTGGATCCTTCTTAATGTTATCAATGATTTTCATCTTCTTCAGATTCTTCGCATTGAGAGGTTTTCCAGCACATGCCTCTAGAGTGTTGATCTGCTGAGCTTCAGTCAGCTATTCTACCAATTTGTTTTCAGTCATAATATCTGATATTAGCCTACCCAGAGGTATCCAGTCCCTCTTAGTCCTTTATTCTTCTCTGGTTTCTTTCACACTTGTCTTCAGATGATTGAATAGCAAATGGGGAATATTTATCTTTGCCTTTGTTGCAATGAAGTACAATAGAAATATATGGTCAATGATGATATAATCAGGATAGCTTGTGGGCTTTCTATGGTTGATGCAGGCCAAGATAATTTTTGACCAAATTCAGAAGTAGTCCTTCAGATATTTAATTTTGTTTGATGACAGGCCAGAAGTAAAAATCTCTCTTGAGATTGTTGTTAGGTCATAAAAATTTTCTGCAATGGCGCTGCAACGGATGCCTCCGCCGTCATGACCTATCAACCTTGCAATAAGATCTTCAGAAATTGCAATCTTCTTCCCCATCACATACGAAGTAACTTGGTGGTTTGATGTAGTGGCGTGAATCCATAATTCTTTGACCAATTTTGGAAAAACTGGACCCAGAAGATGATCAAAATATTTGCTCCATCCTTGAAATTCCACATCAGGTGTAAGATCATAGACATTTTCCTTCAGGCTTTCAAAATCTATAATGAGTTCGCAGAGAACTTCTAGTGAATCAATAGGGGTCAGTAGAGTTCTTGACGGTTCTTCATATCTTTCTGTTGTTGACGAAGATGAGCCAGGAACACATTGAGAGCTTTGAGCGCTTGAAGATGAAGCCATTGCTCACACAGATTATTGAGGGTTTTTGAAAGAAAATTTTGCACACAAAAAATAGAGAGAAAATAGTAGCGAGAAGAAGTGAGAGTGAAAAAGTGAGAGTGAAAGTGAATGGTGTATTTATAAACAAATTGAAAACTTAGTTAGCAAGAAAAGAGTGAAAAATAATAATGATTACATAGCATTAATGATTCCTGAAAATAGGGAGATGGGATGGAGATATATAACAGTTACCAATATAACACGAGTCTCAATGCATCCAATCAAAGCTTTAATCCCTTCAGAATTTGAACGCGTGTTCATCCTTAGAAGAACGCTTGTGAGAGGATGACAAATGTTGATGAAGTGAACTGCATGCTTCTATATTTGAAATTAACCTTTTGGTAACTGTTCAAATCTTCTTAGATAGATTCTGATGAAATTATTATTCTAACTTTCTCAAATATATTGAAGTCTTCAAGCTGAATTTTCATCCAGAGCATCTGTGTACTGCATCCAGCTGCTGCTATATATTCAGCTTCAGTGGTTGATAGTGCAATTGTAGATCGCCTCTTGTTGGACCACGAGATCATATTTTCTCCCATAAACTGGCAGCTTCCAAAAGTGCTTTTTCTTTATACTCTGTCTCCAGCGAAGTCAGCATCACAGTACCCTACTAATTTGTATTCATTGGTTTTTCTACAAAACAGACCAAGATTAGCAGTACCTTTCAGATACTTCAAAATTTGCTAAACAGCTGTTAAGTGATATTCTGTAGGATCTGATTGGAATCTGGAACATAGACATACACTATATAGAATATCATGTCTTGAAGTTGTAAGATATAAGAGAGAACCAATCATACCTCTGTAGATCTTCTGTTCTACCTTTTTACTTACCTCTTCCTTCTCCAAAATGCATGTAGGATGCATTGGAGTTTTGGCTGGCTTACATTCTGATAGGTCAAACTTCTTCAGAAGTTCTTTGACGTATTTTCTTTGGTGTATGTATGTTCCTTCTGGAGTTTGATTAATCTAAATGCCCATAAAGAATTTGAGTTCTCCCATCAAGCTTATTTCAAACTCTGTTTGCATAGACTTAGAAAATTCTCTTCCCAAAGAGGCTTTAGTAGATCCAAATATAATATCAGCTACATAAATTTGACAAACTAGAATGTCATTTTTAAATGGCTTACAGAATAAGGTTGTGTCCACTTTCCCTCCGGTGAAATCATTTTCTAACAGAAATCTACTTAGTCTTTCATACCAAGCTCTGGGAGCTTATTTCAGACCATATAGTGATTTCTTTAGTTTAAAAACATATTATGGATGTTTGGAATTTTAAAAACCAGGGGGTTGGTGCACATAAACTTCTTCATCAATGTATCCATTTAAGAATTCATTTTTTACATCCATTTGATAGAGAGTGATGCCATTCTTTACAGCGAAGGAAATTAAAAGTCGGATAGATTCTAACCTGGTGACTAGAGCAAAGGTTTATGTATAGTCTATCCCCTCTTACTGACTATAACCTTGTGCAACCAATTGTACTTTATTTTTGATGACTTCTCCTTGTTCATTCAACTTGTTTCTGAATACCCATTTGGTTCCAATGATGTTGAACCCTTTTTGCTTGGAAACCAGATCCCACACATCATTTCTGGTGAATTGATTTAATTCCTCCTGCATAGCAAGTATCCAATCATTGTCCAGGAGAGCTTCATCAATGGAAGTTGGCTCAATCAGATACACTAATCCCATGAGAGATTCTTTAGAGTGTTTGAATGTGGATCTTGTTCTAATTAGGTCTTCTTTCTTTCCCAGAATTTTGTCTTCAGGATGAGCTAAGTTGCTTCTGGATTTTCTTTTCTGGAGAGGTTCTTCAGATGTTGCTGTAGTATTTGTGACATCTTCTTCTGGTGTTGTCTGTGATTCTTTGTGATGAACTTCTGATGCAATGTCTTCAGTACCTGTAAATTGGACTTCTATATATGTAAAAGATGTATATAACTTTGAATTTTGAGAGCCAAGCTTATCATCAAATCTACCACTGATTGACTCTTCTACAATCCGTGTTTCTGTGTTATATACTTTGTAGCCTCTTGAGTGTTCGGAGTATCCTAACATAATACACTTTTGTGCTTTAGAGTCAAACTTGTTTAGATGTTCTTTAGTATTAAGAATAAAACAAATACATCCAAATGGATGGAAATACGAGATGTTGGTCTTTCTGTTCTTCCACAGTTCATATGGAGTCTTCTCCATAATAGGTCTTATGGAGATTCTATTCTGAATATAACACGTTGTGTTAATTTCTTCTGCCCAGAAGTTCTTAGCAATGTTAGTCGCATTGATCATGGTTCTGTCTATTTCTTGTAAGGTTCTGTTCTTTCGTTCTATAAATCCATTTTGTTGGGAAGTTCTAGGACAAGAAAAATCATGAGAGATGCCATTCTCGTTAAAAAATAGTTCAAATTTTTTGTTTTCAAATTCTCCACCATGATCACTTCTGACTCTAACAATTCTAAGATCTTTTTCGTTTTGGACTTGGTTATAGAAGGCAAAGAACATAGAGTGTGACTCGTCCTTCTGTATTAAGAACTTTACCCATGTTCATCTGCTATAGTCATCTATGATCACTAATCTATACTTCTTGCCACTAATGGATGCAGTTTTCACTGGTCCTAATAGACCTATATGTAGAAGTTCTAATGGTCTAGAGGTAGAAACAACAATTTTTTGCTTTAAAAGAGGGTTTTGATAACTTGCCTTTCTAACATGCTTCACAGAGAGAATATGAGCTGATCTTCGGGTTAGGAAGTCCTCTGACCAGACTGAGTTTGTCAATCTAAGATATTCTTCTCATACTAACATGCCCCAATCTTCTATTCCAGACCCATTGTTCATCGTTAACAGACAATAGGCATTTTACATTCTGACTTTTCAGTTCAAAAAGTTTTATTTTGTAAATGTTGTTCTTTCTTTTTCCATTAAAGAGGATAGATCCATCCTTCTGACTAACTGCTTTGCAGGACTTTTGATTAAAGATTATATCATAACCGTTATCACTTAATTGACTTATGGATAACAAGTTATGGATTAATCCATCTCCTAACATAACATTAGTAATAGAGGGAAGATTACCGTTACCAATTGTTCCAGAGCCAATGATCTTCCCCTTCTGATTGCCTCTGAAACCTACGTAGCCTCCAGATTTAAGCTTCAGGCTTTGGAACATATGCTTTATTCCCGTTATGTGTCGAGAGCATCCAGAGTCCAGACACCAGGACTGGTGTTTCAGTCTTGCTGTTAAAGATATCTGCAACATAGACAATTTTATCCTTAGGTACCCATATCTTTCTGGGTCCTTGTTTGTTAGAGTTACCAAAATTCTGTTTGAATTTTGGTTTAGCAGAGAAATCATTACTAGTATACTTTAAATCATGTGTGTGCCCATAGGTAAAGTGAGAATTTAGAGGAGTGTGTTTAATAACTAAATCCTTAACTTTATTATGTCGGGATACTTTACCTTTGTATCCTATACCTTTTCTTCCATTTCTGCTAACTGCATAGATCATTGAAGCCATCTTGCTTATATCTATGTTTTTAGCGAGGAATTTCTGAAAGCTATGATCATATTCCTTTATGATCTTATTAGGGTTACTAGGAACTTATGAGATAGTTTCTTTCTTAGTATTTTGTAAATCATTTTCAAGTTTTGAAATTTTTTCTTTCAGCTCAGAGTTTTCCAATCTCAGATTCTTAGTTTCTTCAGAGTCAAAAACTATATCCTTTTTCAGGTTCTTGTTTATGACTCGAATTTCTGATACCTTTCTAAAATTTCTGAAAAACTCTCTTCTAATTGAGATCTAGAAAAGTTAGAAAATACCTTTTCTGCCTCTGAGTCTGATTCTGATCCAGATGATTCAGTATCTTCTGATATGTGGGCCATCAGGGAAATGTTGGCTCTTTCATCTTCTGATTCAGTGTCTGCTTCTGAAGAGTCTGAGGCATCCCATGTTGCCATGAGACTTTTCTTCTTCTCCTTAACAAACTTTTTTTAGGTTTCTCCTTCTGAAGCTTTGGACAATCGCTTTTGTAGTGCCCTTGTTCATTGAATTCATAGTAGACAATGTCTTTGTTTCTTGACTTTCTATATTCAAAAGATGATTCAGACTTTCTGTATCCAGAAGATGGTTCATACTTTCTGTATCTAGACGGTTCAGACTGATTCCCTATTCTTCTGGAATTTCTGAACTTCCTTTTCCTCTGCTTCCACAGCCGATTCACTCTTCTATAGAGAAGGAATAATTCATCTTCTTATGATGAGGAACCACCAGAGTTTTCTTCTATTGCCTGCAAAACTATAGAATCATATTGTTTGTTAGATTTAAAAGCTAAAGACTTACCTTGCTTATGAGGCTCATCATCTTCTAACTCTATCTCATGATTTCTGAGAGAGCTGACAAGTTCTTCTAAAGATATTTTGTTCTGATATTTTTCCAGTTTGAGAGCAGTGACCATGGGTCTCCATTTCTTTGGTAAACTTCTTATGATCTTCTTTACATGATCAGCAGTTGAGTACCCTTTGTCCAGAACTTTTAGCCCAGCCACCAGAATTTGAAATCTTGAGAGCATTGTTTCAATGGTTTCATCTTCTTCCATTTTGAAGGCTTCATATTTCTAAATGAGCGCAAGGGCTTTGGTTTCTTTGACTTGCTTGTTGCCTTCATGCGTCATTCTCAAGGAATCAAACATGTGTTTTGTTGTCTCTCTGTTTGTGATCTTCTCATTCTAAGTATGAGATGGCACTTAAGAGAATAGTTTTGGCCTTGTGATGATTTTTGAAGTCTCGCTTTTGATGATATGATATTCTTTTTCATGTCAATCTTCTGACCACTTTCATCAACAGGATGCATGTACCCATCAATCACCATATCCAAGATATCAGCATCATGAGCCAGAAAGAAACTTTCAATTCTGTCTTTCCAGTAGTCAAAGTTCTCTCCATCAAAGACTGGAGGTTTGTCGCTGATTCTGTCTTTCTCATCATGGTAGTCATTGTTGATGTTCTAACTTGGTCCCACCATAGTGTTTTCCTTAGCTTGTATCTTTTACTAACACGGTTAAGTGCTTATACTCAGAACAAGGCGCCCTGATGCCAATTGAAGAATGTAAAAACACAAGAAGGGGGTGAATTGGGATCTTAAAACTTAATTGAAAGAACACGTTGATTTTTATCCTAGTTTGTTTGAACTCAAACTACTCTAGTCCACCCGCCAAGGTGATTTCGCCTCTCTCCAACGAGGTCTTAATCCACTAATCAATCTTGATTACAAATCTACTTTGACAACTACCAAAGTCTTCTTGAGTATAACCACAACCCGGTTTTTCTCAAGGAAATTCACTAAGCAATGTATGAATAAAAGTGTACAGTAGTGTTTCTAAATAAACAGTATAACATGGCAATGATGTTTTACACCATTTGAATATTGAAAGATTGAGGAGGAAAGATGATACCAGCGTTGTTTGGCGTGTGTAAATCGTGTACAATTTATCCTCAAGGCTTGTTTAAATAGGCGAAGCATGGATGAATATTTGGAAACTTGATCAATGATAATTAAGGCGCTTTCCAAAAATAAAGATCCTTATTCCCTTCCATTTGTTACTCTTGAAATGGAAATATTTGATTTGTAACGCTTCAGAACATTGAAGTATTCGTTGCTGCATGCTTCAGAACTTTGGAGATCAGAGCCATGAAATCCTGTTTGCAGCATTAGAACTTCTTTCAAAGAGTTTTATAATCAGAGTTGAAACATCCTTTTAGTGCATCTTATGATCTTCTTCCATCAGAACTTTTTTGAGAGATGTTTACAATCACAACAGAAACAGCTTTGTAATGTATCTTCTGATCTTCTTCCATCAGAACTTCTCTACAAAACAGAAAATAAATTTAGGGAGCATAAATATTCTTTGCTTTTGTTATCATCAAAATTCTTACAAGGGTTGTAGAATCAAACTATGTTATAACAACCCCTTTTTACTATCTTTAACCACCATTTCCATTTTTTAACCCGCTGACTTTTAATTTATATTTTTATTTTATTTTATATTATTTTATTTTTCTTTTAATATTATTATTATTATTTTTAATCAAAAATACCAAAAATATTTTATTAAATATTTAGACTAATTATCTTTTATTTTATTTCCATTTTATTTCCTTAAAACCCTAAAAATATTTTCTTAGCTAATTAATTTCTTTTAGAATTAGAATTAAATTAGACTTGGGTTTATTTAATTTTCTTTTTAATTAACATAGACTTTAGGTTAAATAATTAGTTAATTTCTTTTTATAAATAATTAATTAGTTTTAATTAGGTTAAAAATTACTAAAATCTCTCTTTCTTCAAAAACCCTAAAAATATTTTCTTAACAAATCTAATTCCTTTTCTTAATTAATTTGATTTCTTCTCTTAAACTAATTTAGGTTTAGTTTTATTAAATCAACTTAGGCTAATTATTTATTTTCTTTCTCTTTATTAGTTTAATTAAGATTAAATCCTTTCATTAAAAAAACTCAAACACAATTTTCTTTTCTTTTATATCATCTGAATATTCTTGTATATTTTTTATTGTTATTCATTATTCAATATGATTGTAATAGTAATTAGGTTTTAATCGCTTCCATCCCCCATTTGTGACTTGTATCCCGGTCCCCTAAATGATGTAATAGCGTAGGACTTTAAATTTCTACAATTTATCGCTTTCAATATAATTTGTAGGTGTTTAGATATTGGCTTGCATTTTTGGTAAATCCCAAGTGTATGTGTGAATGTCATGACTGATGTCATAACATTCTAGTTCAGGTTGTACTAACTCATTAGGTACATGTGCAGAAAAATATTGTAATTCAAATACTGATGTTTATAAGTGTGTATCTGAGCATGTTTGCAAAATGATCACATTTTGCTAAATCAGTAGACAGGTTTTCTCAGATGTCATAACAGATGTTATGACATCCTGTTCTGAACTAACAGGATTGCAGGATTGGATAAGTCTGAGTTTTTTCAGGAAATAACTCAGTCCTTTCTGAACAGAATCCTGCGTTTTCTAAGGAGTAACCTAGCTCAATCCTAACCTGGTCAATAAAGTCCTGTGACCTGGTCTTTAGGTCAAACGGAATCAACCCTAGGTTTTTGGAAACCCTAACTGAAGTTGCAGCTGCTATATATTCAACAGAGCTGCTGTTTTCCAAGACATCCCTGCTGATTGATTAGAAGATCAATTTTGTAATCTGTATAGATTTGTTTATTGTACTCCAAGCAATTATCATTGTGATAAGTGCCTTGGAATAGGTTTCGATTGTAAGGGTTGTGTAGCACTCAAAGCTTTGAAGCAAGAGTGTTTGAATGTCCCTTGACTAAAGCTGTGAAGCAGAGTCAAGTTAGTTGTGTACATCACTCAAAGCTGTGAAGCACGAGTGATTGTGTTGCTTGATTAAAAAGCTGTGAAGTTTAATCAAGTGTGTTTTGTTTTGAAGAGTGTCTTCATCAATTCTTAAGTCAAATTGGTTTATGTATCACTGCTGTGATTGAGGGGGATTGAGTAGGAACTCAGGTTTAAGTAGTACTTAGATTAGAATTGCATTGGGTAGATCTTAAGTGAAGGAGATAAACTGGTTGGTTTATTCCTGAATTAACATCTCTTATAGTGGATTCTCTCCCTGGCTTGGTAGCCCCCAGAGTAGGTGTTGTTGCACACTGAACTGGGTAAACAATTGACTGTGTTCTTTACTGCTTTTGTATTTACTGTCATATAGTAAGTCAGATACGGTGTCATAACATTGGGCGTGACATTGAGTATCTGCAGCCAGAATTTTCATAATTGCTAGTAACAAGGGTTTGTATGGAAAGACATAAAATCAATAAGTAGAAAACCCTAAATCCAAAGACAAAAAGCATGAAAAAAGAAACACTTTGCACACTTGCACCTCTAGGGTTAACCCACACCTTTTGCCTCCAATAAAAATAGTCATGTCCCTCGAACGTGGATTATTTTAGCAAATTACCTTCAATTATAAGATCATAGTCCCTCAAATGACCCTTCAAAGTTGTCTTCGATAAATGATCTTAGTCCCTTACGACAATTGCTAAAACATTCTACAAGTTACCTTCTATGACTATACGATTACCCATGCCCATCCCTTCACATCCAATGATGTGATTTATTACTAAATAATGGCAAGATAACACTATCTAAAGGAGGAGGAAAAGAACAAAGACTTCTTTTGAGTAGGTAGAACGCTCGTAGTTGCTTGCTCACAAAAGTTTCAAATAAAACATCTTTCAAACACACCAACACCTTCGTGAAATATTTTCAAAAGTCAACACTTTGTATACATTCTTATAGAGACGAGAATCATTACCAAGTTCGCCTAAATGAAGGCATTTTTTAAAAATACTTTCAAAACAAACACAAACACATTTTGCAAAGCATTTCAAAGTAAGCTAGCAACTAAGAGCCCGTAGATAACTACAAATGAAAAGGGTGTTAACACCTTCCCTTTTTATAACCTACCCCCCGAACTCTAGAAAATTCTCAAAAGGTATTTCCTGTTCTTTTCACCCTTTCCTTTATGGGATAAAAGAAAAGTCAGTGGCGAGTCTTGCTATCCACAATAATTGCGATCAAACGCAAAACACACAAGTCAGTTCTCCCACCGTATTAGAACCTTCTACTAAAAATTTGATCTTTATATCCAAATATGACATGAATTAAACCTCTTGAATTGAATTTTGGAATTGAGATCACTCAAAAATCATAAAATTAAAAGAGTTATGGTCTTTGGAAGATGATGATTAAATTTGGGGAAATTCACAAAAGACCTATAATCTTTTCAATTCTTCAACCACTTTCCAAGCATCTTCAAGTCTTGCACATTGAAACGAAGTTGTAGTAGACATCCTAAAGATTATTGTGAAAAAAATAATGGGATCAAGGAGATAAAAATTGACCAATTTATGATCATTTGAAGTCAAATCCTAAAGTTGAAAGGCTTTTCAAGGAGACTTGTAATCTTTCTCAACCATTAGTGATATTTTATTCAAAATTAGCCTTAGATTCCTGAAGAGAGCTTGTTAAGGATATTTTAAAGAGAATCGTGGCTTTGGAGTCAATCAAAAATCTCAAAAACTGAATAAGATATGGTCCTTAGAAGTCAACAAACCCTAGCTAAGAGAGTGTCAAAAATACTTGATACCCCTTTCAACTTTTGATGATTTTTCTTGCACAATTGGATCTTGTCATGTGAAGAGAGGTTGTTGTATATGATGATGAGAATCCATATAAAAAAAACCAACTTAAAATGTTGAAAATTGAGAGAGTTATGCACACGTGATCACTAAATCAAGCATTTTCTCAACTAGGTGAAACTTGTTGAACCAACCTTGAATATTTTTTAACTTTCTTGGAAAATTAAAGCATGATGGATCACAATAGGCCTTAAAATGATGTTGTCTTGAAGCATACTCAAATATGGAACTAAAGTTTCAATGAAACTTGTTGAAGAAGGCATGGAAATAAACACATGAACCTATGAATCTTCTTGATGAACGCCACCACCAACTTTGAGAAGAACTTGACCTAAATAAAGTGAGAGAACTCTTTGGACCATAAATATTGGGTGTCATAGACATAGCCTTGAAGCTTTAACTCTTGCAATCCATTGAAAAACCATTTGACTGAGGACCACCCCTCAAACCCTAGGTTAGATGGTGAAATGAATGCAATTGTGTCATCACCTACAATATGAACATTCAAAGATACATATATACATATTTTGATGCTAGTTAAAAGAAAACATGTACAAGATACACAATTCAAGGTACTTGGTGATCCCTCAAGAGAAAACTTAAAGATAGGATGAAATAGAAAGGGAGAACCAACCCTAATGTGTGATCTTGATTTATTGATAACATGAGATGATGAGGGATATTAGGGGGAAATTTGGGGTATAACAGATCTTATCATTGATAAGGGACTAATACGATAAGATTAAAGATTATAACATATCACTGCTATTGGACTAATGTGAACGGTTATGGTTTTGTGTGTCTACTAGAACCCAGTGAGTAGACGATGCGGGTATCAACTTTGTTTATGCCAAGGAAATAACTAAACAATTTCGAATAAATCTGGAAAATAACTACTAAAGCTTGGAGTTTGTACATTTATCGCAACATAGGAGATAAATGACGTAGGTTTGAAACTGGGGTTTGATGGTGGCGTCAGTTGTTTATGTTCTCAACCAAGACTTTGAAAGTATGAAGATGTTAGATTAACTAATGAATATTCTCATATATGCTTTATGATAATGCTTATGACAATTGATAAATGATAATTGTGATACGGTGGGAGAACTGACTTGGGATTTTGTGTTTGTGTTCGCACTTGTTCGGTTTAGCAAGAGTCGCCACCAACTTTTTATTTTATCCAAAGGAAAGGTGAAAAAGCACAGGAAAGACCTTTGAGATGTTTTCTTGGGTTCGAGGGGTAGATTATGAAAAGGGAAGGTGCTAGCACCCTTTTCATCCATGGTTATCCATGGGCTCTTAGTCACTTGTTTTAGATCACTTGCCTTTGCTTCTCAATTGTTTGAAATGGTGCTTTGTGTGTGTGGTTTGAAAAAATGTTTTGAAAAAAGATGCCTTGTCTAGGAAACCTTTGTAATGATTCTTGTTTGAATATATACAAAGGTGTGTGTCTTTTTGAAAATATATTCCAATGTTTTGAAAGTTGTTTTGAAATTGTTTTGAAGTTGCGTTGTGAAGTGTGTTTGAAAATGGCAAGGATGTTTTGCAAGATTTTGATCAAGTAACTAAGAGTTGTCTACCCTATTTTACTCAAAGATCTTTCTTATCTTTTTAACCCTTTTATCAGTGTTGTTTCACCATTGTATTTGGTGAACAACCATGTGTTAGGATGTTAAACGGGACAGGCGCGTGTCATCGTATACAATCATTAAAAGCAACTTGTGAGACGCTCTAGCAATTTTGTAAGGGACGATATCGTTTTATCGAAGGCAACATCGAGGGTCATCGAGGGACTACGATCTTTTGTTTATCAAAGGGTCATTTGCTAGACTGTCTCATACTCGAGGGACGTGATTGCATTTTCCGAGGCAACAAGCGAGCTTACCCTAGAGGTGCAAGTGTGAATTGTGTACTGATTTTCATGCATTTATCTTGTATTAGGTCATCTAACAATTGATTTTGAATCTTCGCATACAAACCCTAATTACTATACAGTATATTGAAAGCGATAAATTGCAGGAATTTAAAGTCTAAGTTATTACAAATAAGTATCCGGGGATGGGGGTACAAATGTTTACAAATGGGGATGAGTCTTATCAGAATAATAATATCCAAGTACATATTACAACCAAATTGAATTGTCGCATTTTCAATGTAAAATTATAACAAAGTATAAGATAACGAAAATCAAAGAAATATGAAATGCGTGTATTTATTTACAAATGATCAAATAAAAATTTGACCTAGAAAGATTAAGTATTTATTATTATTTTTGTATTTTTGTATTTTTTTTTTAGGAACTTATATAAAAAAGATTAGTTAAACATAGTATTTTTTTTGTATTTAATTAAATGTACAAATATTAAAGAAATTATATCAAAACAAACTTTTAATCTATTATTTTTCTTTATTATTAACAAAACAAAATTTTTTAGAATAGAAATAAAAAAGAAAAGTATTGTTTTTTAAAGAAAATAAATTAATTAGTAAAGAAAAGAAAGAATATTAGTTTAAAAAAATGAAAAGGGAAAGATGATGGGCCTATGAGTTATGGCCCAAAAAGAATGAAGAAGAACAAATTAATAGGAGGAAGAAAGGGAAAAGGAGGGGGGTGCGTGTATTAGTAAGGGTGAAGTGGGCCTTAGGCGCTTGTTTGGGGCGAAGGCCCATCTGATGTTGAACAAATTTTGTTAGGGTTTGCGTTTCACGTATTCAGAACTAGGATTTTCAGTTTTTGTACAGCGGCGCCTCTCCTCTCATCTTCTTCGTTCATCTTTCTCAGGAAAAACGTTTGATTTCTCTCTCACGAACCTGGCTACCGGTGCACCGCCCTCATCCGCTCCCTTCCTCCTCACAGTGGTGTGTGTTTCAGTGCTTTGAGCGGTACGAATTATTCCATTCATGTTTTAGGGTTTTTACGATTTCAAAATTGTTTATTGATTGCTTGCATGTTTTGATTCTTATGGTTACGCATGAGATGCAGAAAGGCTCGAGGAAGAGGAAATTATACCTTGGCGTTTTGCTTCTAAAAGAAAGTGATGGGGAAAGAGGGGCGTGAGTCCGGTGGCGCTCTTTGGTGGCCAAGCGAAGGGATGAGCGTGATGATCGCTTGCTTACTTTTGGTATTTCTGTGCTTGACTCCTTTTTTTAATGTTTAATGATGATGTTGTTCTGAAAACTATGCTTCTGAATTGTTTATCGCTTATGAATCTCTCTTTTCTCCTTTGGCTGTTGATGCTTAATGATGACAAACTTGTTTCTGAATCTTTGTTTGCCTTTGTTGGCTACTGATTGTTGATGATGAAGCTATATTCTGAAACTTATTTATTGTTTTGCTTTTACACTCTTATTCTCTCTTTGCGAATTATTTGATGTCAATGATGATGGTGTTCTGAGATTAGCTATTGCTGTTGCTTTGATTTGGGTTTGCTGATTGTTTGATGATGAAAACCTATTCTGAGAACTTCTTATTTTGAACTGAGCTTGATTTCTGTTGATGATGAATGTATGTTCTGAGACTTTTGCTCCTTTGTTTCTCTTCCCTTCTTCTTGTTAAGGATGAAAGCATTTTTTGAAACTACTGTATTTGATATTATTGTCTTCCTCTTTCTGAACATTCATAGTTTATGGTTGAGGATGATGTGAACTGATTTTGCAGCTTGTGTCTTGAGCTGCAATTTCTTGCAGATTTGTTCTTGGTGTTTTTTGAAACAGGCTTGTGTTTTGGTTTTGAGAGTTTGAGTTTTGTAGGTCATGCAATTTCAGCAGGTTTTAGTGTTTGAGGCAGTCTTGCAGGTTTGCACTTTGTTACTCATGTTTGTGATTTTGGAGGCTTAGCTTGGTGTTTTAGCTTGCAGTTATGCAGGTTGAGTTGGAGGTAGTTTTGCAGGTTTGCAATTTGTTTGTGTTTTTCTGATTTGGAAGCAGGTTTGTAGTAAGTTTTAGGTAGGCTTCAGGTTTCAAAGTTTTAGCTTGCAGTTTGGTTGTGTTGAGAAGGCAGGCTTGCTGTTTTGTGAGGCAGGCCCTGGGTGTTTGTTGAGCTTGCTAGATGCAGTTTAAGCAGGTTTCAGGTTTTTGGAAACAGGCATGTGGTTGCAGTTTTGCTTTGGAAGGCAGGCTATGCAGTTTAACAGGTTTTTCTTGTTACTGCAGTTTGAGATGCAGTTTTGTAATGCAGGGTGTTTTGCAGATTTTTCTTGTTTTCTGCAGTTTGGAGGTTTATGCAATTTTTTTGCTTTATCTCTCTTTCTTGTGCTGGACTGTTAGATTGTTATATATCCTTTCTTTTTTTCCTCTTCCTGCCTTTTACAGCCTGCCAAAACTGCAAACCCCCACTTCACTCTCTTTCTCTCTCCATAAAAGCACTTTCTTGCTTAATATATTTTATTCTGAAAAGCTTGTTGGGCCAGAAAATGATGATGAAATTGACAAGCCTTCTTGGATTATCTCTGCATTTTGTACTTGTTTCCATATTTCCTGCATTGTATGCTTTCTATGACAGCTTTGTGCTTTGACGGCTTTGCAACTTAGTTTGACATTTAGTTTGCATTTGTAGTTAGCTTGCCATGCTTGCTCATGCTGACTTGGTTGACTAATGCAGTTTGGAATTTAGTTTGCTTTGCCTTGCTGCATTATAGCTTTTCATTTTGAAATAATTGTATGCTTGCAAATTATTTTTACTTTTCTCTTTGTGAACCAAGAAGAGAAATCTTCTTGTGATTTGCAAAGAGAACAAGTAAAAACATGATGAATCCAATAGCATTCTGATTCCGGCCAACAAACTTTAATGATGATGATTTTTTTTATTTATCTGCTTGAAAATTCTTTTCAGTTAATTGCACTGATTTCTTTTTCTTCTATCTTTTGCAGGTAAGTGCCAGTTGGATGATATAGGAAGCAGTAGAAGTAGAAGTCAGAGATCTCAAAAGATTTAGGCTTAGATTTATTATATCTTTTTTTCATTTATTGTAAACAAATATTATTGTAAATACTGTAAATTGTAAATTTGCAATATTCGAATAAAATTTGTAACAACATTTGAAATAAATAAATAAAAAAGTCATTGTCAAATAAGAACTTTCTACTGTCAAATACTCCATTCTTTCCCTTGTATTGTCTATTTACTTATTTAAGTCTCTTAAATTAAAATAACTGGAAATGCATCCTGTTGTACCCCAAAATTTGCCCTCCCATATTCCTCAAGATATGTCAAGAATCATCTCCAAATGGTTCAAGATTGCTCAAGAGTTAGACAGTCAAACCATCTCCTATGCAGCAGATAGCTGAAATTAGGGTTTTGGTTCTTTCAAGGAATTTGGGGTTCTCAATGGTTCAATCAAGTCTCATATGCCTATATACATTCTCAAGCACCTACATGCCAAATTTCAAGACTCACAGTGCCAGTTTGCACAGACAAAAGCTCCATTTGATCTACAGTCAACTGCAAGGGCAAAATGGTCATTTTGCAGTCAAAAGTCAGAATTCTTGGTCAACATCTTATTTTGAGTTCACAATCATCATTTTATCAAGTCTTGATCATGATCCCACAAGAATAGCTCAAAAATCATCAAGATGCAAAAGTTACTATTTTTGGATAGCAGAAAAGTCAACTATACTTTGACAAGGGCATAACTCTTTCATGGTTTATCAGAAAAATTCCACCCAAAGCTCATTTTGAAGAGGATGCAATTTCCTACAATCCATCTTCATACCCCAAGATCAGGAAATGCTCTCACAAAAAGTTACAAATTTTTACATTATAGGTCAATTTCAAAAGTCAACAAAAGTACACTTTGATTCAAAGGCCATAACTTGAGATTGGTAAATCCAAATGACATGGAACCAAAAGCATTGGTTATAGGACTTCAAGGGCTTTCCAAAATGTCCAAGAACATGGTCAAATGATCAAAATTGATCAAGTTATGCATTGGAGAAGTTGGGCAATTTTCATGAATTTGCAAAAGTCAACTTTGCTCAAAACACCTTCTTTTTGCTAATGGGCCTCAAATCTCTTTTTGAAACTTCACCTATGACCTATGCACGACCCACCAAGTTAAATTGGATTTATTTTCTTAAATTTATTGATTAAATGGATTTTTAATACATATTAATTCATTTAATTAATTTAAATTATAAGAAAATAAAAGATTTGATTCTTAAACCTATTTATGAACCAAATATGATCCAAATATACTGACCAATTCGTGCACAAGCTAAAAGATACAAAAATATCCAATTTTGGCAACTTGTTCAATCATGAAAAATCAAGAATATTTGATTTATCAATCAAAGATTCAATCTTCAATGCACATGGGTATGGGTCCAAATTTTGACCTAAACTGATTCCCTTATATGCAAGCAAGCCAAGAATAACCTAATACACGACTAAAAGACTGCAGAACGGCCATACCAATTTCAAGAAATTTCAAGAAAACTCAAAACTTGTTCTTGCAATCAAGGACAATTCAAGGTGCCTTGTCCATCCAAACACATTGCAGGAGGTATCAGGAGTGATTTGCAATCAAATTCAAGCACCAAAGCTTAAGGAATCACGAAATACCATCTCACGGTTTGCACTTATAATTCAAAACTGTATCTCTTAATTCATACGCATTTGACATGTTTTTGTGATTGATTTGCATTGCTAGAGATTATACAAAGCTAATGGAATGACTGAATTGAACCATAATGCCGTAAACCGAGAGATGCCATGATTGAATTTCTAGGTTTTTTAAGCTTTCAAATATGGCTTTCCAAACCAGGAAAAATTGGAACCAATGGGATGCATGGTTGAATTCGTGAGACCAAGACGATTCCAACACACACCTCGCGAAATATTTCTTTTTGCTCTGTGTCTATTCGCTATTTTTCGTGCAGGGAGGTAGTGGAGGTTAAAAACCCCCGCTATCTGATTCTAATTATGCGGGACAAAGGTTGAAGATGATGACGTGTTGTCATCTGGTTCGTGGGTTTGAATTACGCGCTTTATTTTTTTTGTTTACAGCATATTAGTTGTTTTCACATATAATATCCATTATTTATCCCAACAACAAAGACATGCGCTAGTTGAGTTGGCAAGCAGGTGGATGAAAAAGCCATTGGGACCTGGGTTCGAATCCCAGGTCCCCCAAAATCTTGTTTATTTTTTTCCCTCAGGTGTTCATGTGCAGTTTGCAAAGGGAGGTCCACCATATACCTCAAATCTCAGTGCGCCAGATGTCTCCAAATCTAGATCCAATGGTCATGAAGGAAAGATCATCATACTCCCTAGCCAATGCATGCGCGTGAGATCCTGGAAAGTCAATGAGGCTGAAGCATAATGGGCCTGGGAATTGCAACATACACCACAAAATTGGGCCCAACACCCCCTTCATGAGTTTATTTCTTTTCTTTTCCTTTTTTATTTTTTTTCTTTCATTTAATTATTTTTATTATTATTATTTTAATTAACTAATTAACAAATTAACCCCTTTTTATAAAAAAATTCAGAAAACATAAAAAATATAATATTTTTATTTATTAAATTCAATTAGTTTATTTTGTAAATAAATGTTAATATAATTTGTTTAGTTTTAATTAGGCATAATAATAATATTTTTGCAATAAATAAAAATTGGTGTAGAATTAGGTTAATTAATATATTTAATCATTTTATTTTTTTATTTCCTTAAACATTCAAAAACCCAAAAATATTTCTCTTTTTATTTAATTAATTAATTAGTGTAGGTTTAATTTAATTAAATGCAAGAAATAACAAAAAAATCTCCTTCTTTCTTAAAAAAGGGTCAAAACCCTAAAAACTCTCTGATTTAATTTTTCTCGCGCGTATTACTTTTTGATCCATATAATTGTAATTGCTCTGAGGATGTAATAGTTTTAACTTAGTACTTTTTACCGCTTTTATTTACTTTCCCGCAATTTACTTTTCAAGGGTTTGTTTTTGGCGATGTAAATACCCGACGCCTTGTAATAGCTTAGTTTTATTTTCTACAACCATTAATTGTTAGATGTATGAATAATAGGCTATGCATGACAAGATCTACATTAACTTAAAGTCAATCGTAGCTCACCATAACATGTACAAAGATAACATAACTGAAAATTAACACATTCGCACATGCAACTCCTAGGGTACGCCTCACTTGGTTGCCTCGAACGTGGTCATTGAGTATAGGAACTTTTAGAGGTCGCCCTCATGTCTAAAGATCAAAGTTGCCTCGAAACGGTTGCCTCGATAAAAAATGATCTAAGACATTAGAGTTGCCGCTAAGGCGTCCTAACATTGCTTTGGTGACCACATGTCCCTTAATCGAATTGACCCGAAAACTCCAACGACGGTGCTACCTACTTCTCAATAGTGGGATAGCACTGTCTAAAGGATATTTACACAGCTTAATTCCTTTTGAGTAGGTAGAGGTTCTTAGGTACTTGCTTTTCCAAAACGAAACAAATTTTTCACACTTACACTTTTCAAACAAAGTTTTCAAAAACACTTCATACACTCTTGAGGACAGAAACAAGAGTTAAATCGAAGTTTTCAAACAAAACTCTTTTCAAAACCCATAATCACAAGAAAATAAAAACTCTTTGAAAACACAGTGAGCAAGTACCTAAGAGCCCGTGGATAACCACTGATAGAAAGGGTGCTAACACATTCCCTTTCTATAATCTACATCCCGAACCCGAGAAATATCTCGAAAAGGAATTTTTCTGTGCTTTGGTCCTTTCCTTGTTGGATAAAATAAAAGACGATGACGACTCTTGCTTACCGCGACATTTTGCGAAAACAAACGCAAATGCGAACTAGCATCGCAAAAAACAGTCAGTTCTATTTCCACCGATCACAGAACTGGCGACTCTGCTGGGGAAGTTATAAGTGAGGTGTACTTTAGGATTAGATCACTTGTGTTTTCAATTGTATGCTTTGTATGCTTTAAATTTTGTGGGCTTGTATCGGAGTTTTATAGATCCTAACCCGGATCTGGGGGTACCCTTTTTTAGGTAAGTAGCAATAAACTGTGAGGGATCTGTCCGGCGTAGACCGGCACGGATGAAGCAGTAGCTACATTGGTGTGACACCTTGGTCTGTACCGATATCCCTTGTGTTGGAACGAGGAGAATATGGGTCTTCTGAAGAGTCATTAAGCGCCAACTGACCTTAGAACCTTAAATTGACCAACTTGGCCATAGAACAGTAGCAGTATGCTACACTCATTGAGACTAAACTCTCGCGATGGTTACGGCTGCAAGAAAAGGTTGCTAAACTGGAATTATGACCGACTGAGGGTAGTCAGTGATATTTAGATCCTCTAGAACCCGATTACTAATTTTAGGACAGGTCTTAACCAACTGAAACTGAAAGAGGGTAGTACCTAAACTTCATGCTAGCCTGAAATCTAAGGGCTCTTTTGTGTGACTTGTGTGCCTTTACCATGTTTGCCTTTTGTGAATACTTGTGGTGTGCCTTTACCATGACATCATAACATCATAACATTGCATACATCCTGCATAAAGACTAACCCATTTCAAAGACAAGAAGGTTTCATCTTTGCTCTATTTTGTAGGACATCATGATGCCCATGCGTAGGAATACTATTCGGCTCAACTTTGTTCAACCACCTACTTTTCTTAAAGAGTTGGTTGTCAGGATTCCAGACACTACTTCCCTCATCAGGAGGCACGGTTCTCTTCTCGGTTTAGTCACCTCAAAGTGGGACCAACAACTGATGAGTGTCCTGGTCCAGTTTTATGATCCGCTATACCATTGCTTTACCTTTCAAGACTTCCAGTTGGTCCCTACCCTGGAAGAATTCTCCGAATTGCTTGGTATCTCTGTTTTGGAGCAGACTCCATTTACTGGTTGGGAAAAGACTCTCAGGCCTGAAGAGATTGCTGCAGCCCTTCACTTGACCAAAGAGGAGGTAATGGCTAACTGGAAGACTAGAAGTGGAGTTAAGGGATTTTTGGCTAAGTTTCCGGTTGGCAAAGTTAATTGTTTCTGGAATGACTTAGACTTTAAAGCGTACGAGGACATTCTGGCTATCTTAATCTATGGTCTGGTATTGTTTCCAAATCCTGACACCTTTGTTGATGTTAATGCCATTCGGATCTTCAGCTCTCGGAACCCTGTACCCACTCTCTTGGGTGATATCCTTCATCAGCTCTATGCTCGTACCGCCTGAAAGCGGGGAACTTTGATGTGTTGTGCTCCTTTATTGGCGAGGTGGTTTATTTCGCACCTCCATAAGTCCGTATTGAAGAACAAAGAAGGAAGGGGATGGGCTCATAGGATAATGTCTCTTACTAATAATGACATTATTTGGACTCTCAGAGGCTTAGATGAGGTGGCCGTCATTGATCGTTGTGGAGAGTATCCTAATGTTCCATTGATCGGAACCCATGGAGGAATCTCTTATAACCCATGCTTAGCTCTCCGTCAGTTTAGAAGAGCCAGAAGAGAAGGGCCTCATGAGATGTTGATACCTCATATCATCTTTGATTTTCAGGTAGATAGCGACGAGCTGCGTCGTAGATTCATCAGGGCTTGGGATAGAGTTCACAAAGCTGACCCACATGAGTTGGGACCAAAAACTTCTCTGCCAGTGGAGTCCTACTTCAGATGGGTCCGCATCCGTTCCCAGAAGTTAGGTATGCCATACGAAGCTGTCAGGCCTATTACTCTTGAAGTTGCTGATAAAGACGGAGTTCCTCCAACTATTCTCCATCCTCATACGCCCACTGATGTTGGCACACTAAAGAGGTCTTGGGCGCAACTGCAGGAAGAACGGGATTCTTATCGGGAAAGGTTCAACGAACAAGAACAGAAGATCCAGAAGCTGACTAAGCAATTGGAGAACGAACGGATCCTGAATGATTATATCCGCACTGAGAAGAAGAGGCCATGGGAGCATTGATGGACCTTTGAGGATTTCTTTTATGGTTTTATTTACTTTTTAGTATTTCCATTCCTGTAACGCCTAAGGGCAATTTGTTGAACAGTTTAAATTCTGAAGTTAAATCTAATAAAGTGTGTTTCCTTTCTTGTCTATAAATTTGAATCCCGATTGTCTTTGAAAACATAAATCATACGCATTTCATCTCATGCACTGCATAAACAGGTGCCCTTTTTTTACAGGTCGCTTATCTTCTTTGCTGTTTATTTCAGCAATCATCATGTCTACTGAACCTTCCACTGAGCAAGCTATCAAGGCCCTCCAGGCCCAGAATGCCCAGTTTCAAGAGTTGGTTATGAGCCTAGCCAAGGGTCAACAGGACTTGAAGGCCCTGATTCTGAAAGAGAGGAAGAAGAAGAAGAAGAGGACCGTCCTGTTCAACACTGGACGCAGGTTTAGAAATGGACTGCAGAATGAGGTTGATCTGGCCACCTTATATGTAGGGAAAGACAGCCCACAAGAGAGAAGGGTTCCTAGCCCCATAGTCTCCGACAACGAGACGAATTATGATGAAGAACAGTACCCTCCTGCTGAGGATAGGTATAAACAGTTGGAGGACCGCTTGAGCGCTATGGAGATACAGAACGTGCCTGGGCTGGACTTCAGAGACCTAGGTCTATCCTATGGGGTGGTGATTCCCCATAAATTCAAGACACCTGCCTTTGCCAAGTATGACGGAGCTTCCTGTCCAAAGCTGCACCTCCGGTCATATGTAAGGAAGATCCAGCCTTACACAACTGATAAGAATTTGTGGATCCATTTCTTTCAGGACAGTCTTTCAGGGACTCAGCTCGAGTGGTTCTATCAGCTGGATGGGGCCAGTATCCGTAACTGGGAAGATTTGGCTACTGCGTTCTATAAGCAGTATCAATATAATTCCGACCTCGCGCCTACGTGTACCCAACTCCAGGGTATGTCAATAGGGACAGGTGAAGGATTTAAGGAGTATGCTCAAAAATGGAGAGACCTTGTCGGAAGGGTGCAACAACCTTTAACTGATCGTGAACTTGTTGATATGTTTTTGGGGACCCTGTTTGGTCCATTCTTTAACCATTTGATTGGAAATTCTTCAGCCGGGTTTACAGACCTTATCTTGACTGGTGAGAGGATTGAAGCTGGTATCAAGGTTGGGAAGATACAGAAGGGTGCCTCATCAAGCACCGAGAAGAAACCATTTAAGAAGGAGTCTAGTGTTGTCTATGGTTTAAGAAGACAGAATAGACCGGAACACCGCCAAGCTGTCAACGCAGTTGTTATTTCGAAACCTGCTGGTGCTCCTCAGGATCACAACCAACAAAGGGGCGAGAGACCTCGAAGGCAATTCACTCGCCTCAGCATGACCTTGTCCCAGATATTGCCGCAGTTACTGACGACCAATCTGGTGACTCTAAAAGAAGCTCCGAAGATTTCAAACACAACATCCCCAAAGTACAATCCTAACGCCCGTTGCGCTTATCACTCTGACATCCCAAGGCATAATACGGATGATTATTGGGCTTTGAAGAATAAGGTTCAGGACCTAATCGATGCAAAGGAGATTGAGTTCGAGGTGCCCGAGAGGCCTAATGTTGTGACTGCTCCCATGCCAAAACATGGAGTAAATGCTGTAGAGGAAGACTTGTTTGTAGCCTCTGTGGATGACATTGTTACCCCGCTGATGATCGTCAAGAGGAACCTGTTGCTAGCCGGTTTATTTTCGGGATATGGTGAAGGTTGCCATCTGTGTTCTGTTTCACCTACTGGTTGCCCATCTTTGAAGTCAGGCATCCAAAACCTGATGGATAATAAAGAAATCATGTTTGAGAAGATTGTTGTTCCTGCCACCCCTACTGAAGAAGTTTCCATTATTACCATTTTCAACAATTCTCCCAAGGCTCCCTCGAGGAAGCCTGTCAGAATTACGCTTGTTCAGAAGATTGCACCTATAATCATCACTATTCCGGGGCCCATCCCCTATACATCCGACAAAGCTGTCCCTTGGCACTATGGGGCAGATGTTTATGTTCTTGGAGTTAAGCAAGAGTTTGATGCTGATACCAACGTCAGCAACATTACCGGGCCTGCCAAGGTCACCCGCAGCGGTAGACTTTTCTCACCTGATATTGCTCCACCAGTTGCCCGGAGACCTGTTGCCATTTCACATGCAAGTGTACCTACTTCCCTTCCCGATCAAGTTCCTATTTCTACCCCTGTTGCCGAGTCATCTGACGCTCGGGGAAAAGGGATCTCCACTGATATGCCTGCCCAGACGGAGGCACCAAAGACCATTAATGTTGAAGCTTCCAAACAAGAGATGGAAGAGATTCTGAAGATCATCAAGAAGAGTGATTATAATGTAGTTGAGCAGCTGGGGAAAACCCCCTCCAAGATTTCTATGTTATCACTGTTGTTATGTTCAGAGGCCTATGCCAAGGCTCTGATTACCTTCCTGAAGACGGCCCACGTCCTACAAGAGACATCAGCTGATCAGTTTACCGATTGTGTGGCCAATTTAACTGCTGATAATGGTTTGGGTTTCTCCGATGCTGATCTGACTGCTAAAGGGAAGAACCATAATGATGCCCTGCATGTCTCCATTGAATGCAGGGGCACTACTCTTGCACATGTGCTGGTTGACACTAGTTCCTCATTGAATGTCTTGCCCAAGAAAGCTCTAGACAGGTTGGATTGCGAAGGGTTGGAGCTAAAGCCAAGTAACATTGTTCTCCGGGCCTTTGATGGATCTAAAAGGATGGTGCATGGTGAAGTCGATATTCCAATTAGTGTTGGTTTTCAGTTCTTCAATTCTACATTCTAAGTGATGGACATTCGGCCATCCTATTCTTGTTTGTTGGGTCGTCCATGGATCCATAAGGCTGGAGCTGTGACCTCAACACTCCATCCAAAGCTGAAGTACCCTGTCAAAGGGAAGATTGTGACAGTACAGGGGGAGGAAGAGTACATGGTCATCCACCTCAACTCGTTCCGGTACATAGATGGGGAATTCATTGAGACCCCATTTCAACACTTTGAAGAGGTTCCTCATACACTGGCATCAGCTGAGACTGTGGTTGAAGATTCTCCTTTGAAGATGGCTTCCTTAAAGGATGCCCGGGCTGTTATTGAGAAGGAAGCTCAAAGGGCTGTTCGTAGTACAAGGATCTACCCTACGACCAACGGTGGACCAAACAACTGGACAGCGAAAGACTTCATCCTTATTACTTTTGTTACCCAGTAATGAACTCCTTGTTTTGAATTTGTAACAAACAATATTGTGAAACTTTATGGCCCGGTGTCTTACCCGGGGCACCGTGGCTTCATTTGTGAGGGCTTTTGTGTGCCATTTTCATATATCATTAATAAAAGCATTGGACGTTTCTTGCATTTCAAATTTTGCGCTCCTTGTCTTTCTTTATTATATATTGCAAAACAGCTATTTACACACACTCACATTTACAGGTCTTCATCCACTCTGGATCTCACTGGTAACGACTCTGCTACTTCCAGTTATGACTTCGAAAATCCGATCAAATTAGCCGAAGACGAAGGTGAAGATGATTGCGAAGTGCCGGGTGAGCTTGCAAGACTGCTACTTCAGGAAGAGAGGGCCATTCAGCCACATGAAGAGCCAGTGGAAACGGTAAATCTGGGTACTGAGATAGACAAAAAGGAAGTCAAGATTGGTGCAAATCTGGAGCTTAGTGTGAAACAACGGTTGATTCAGATGTTGCATGACTACGTGGAAATCTTTGCCTGGTCTTACGAAGATATGCCTGGGTTGGATACCGACATTATGGTTCATCGCCTGCCTACTAAGGAAGAATGCCCTCCGGTAAAACAGAAGGTCCACCGTATGCGTCCAGAGATGTCCGAGAAAATCAAAGCTGAGGTTATGAAACAATTTGACGCCGGTTTTCTAGCAGTAACTTCTTACCCTCAGTGGGTTGCCAATGTGGTTCCGGTACCGAAGAAAGATGGTAAGGTCCGAATGTGTGTTGACTACAGGGATTTAAACAGGGAGAGCCCTAAGGATGACTTCCCTCTGCCTCACATCGACATTCTGGTTGACAACACTGCTCAGCATAAGGTATTCTCCTTCATGGACGATTTCTCTGGTTATAATCAGATAAAGATGGCTCCTGAAGACATGGAGAAGACCACTTTCGTTACTCAGTGGGGTACCTTTTGCTACAAGGTCATGCCTTTTGGGTTGAAAAATGCTGGGGCAACGTACCAGCGTGCCATGGTTGCTCTGTTTCATGATATGATCCATCATGAGATTGAAGTATACGTCGACGATATGATTTCAAGGTCCCAAACTGAGGAGGAACACCTTGACCATCTACAGAAGTTGTTTGACCGGTTGAAGTTGTACAAGCTGAGATTAAACCCGAGCAAGTGCACCTTCGGGGTGAGATTTGGTAAACTTCTAGGTTTCGTCGTGAGCGACAAAGGTATTCAAGTGGACCTTGCCAAAGTGAAATCCATACAAGAGGTGCCGGATCCCAAGACAGAGAAAGAGGTCAGAGGCTTTCTAGGACGGTTGAATTACATTGCCCGATTCATCTCGCACCTAACTGCCACTTGTGAACCAATCTTCAAGCTACTGAAGAAAGATCAAGTAGTACGTTGGAACGATGAATGTCAGGCCGCTTTCGAAAGAATCAAAGAGTATCTCCAAGAGCCACCCATTATTATGCCACCGGTTGAAGGGAGACCTCTAATCTTATACTTGACAGTACTTGATAATTCAATGGGGTGTGTGTTGGGTCAGCAAGACGAGTCTGGCCGAAAAGAGCATACTATTTATTACCTTAGCAAAAAGTTTACCGACTGTGATACCCGATACTCACTGCTCGAGAAAACTTGTTGCACTTTGGCATGGGCTGCTCGCCGGCTAAGGCAGTATATGTTGACTCACACTACTCTGTTGATTTCTAAGATGGACCCAATCAAGTATATCTTCGAAAATCCTGCTTTGTCCGGAAGAATAGCAAGATGGCAGATGATCTTGACTGAATATGACATCCAGTACACGACTCAAAAAGAAATCAAGGGAAGTGTGTTGGCAGACCATTTGGCACATCAGGCAATGGATGATTACCAGTCTATGAACTTTGAATTTCCAGACGAGAATATCATGGTAGTAACTGATTACGAGATACCTGGATCAGATGAAGGACCTGAGGAAGGATCCCGATGGTCTATGCACTTTGACGGAGCCTCAAACGCTTTGGGTAATGACATTGGCGTTGTGATCATATCTCCTAAAGGCTCACATACTCCACTTACCGCCCGGCTGTGTTTTAACTGCACCAACAACATGGCGGAGTATGAAGCATGCATCATGGGTCTTCAAGCTGCAATTGACCTAAGGATCAAGTTTCTGAGTGTCTTCGGAGATTCCACTCTCGTGATCAGTCAGATCAAAGGCGATTTGGATACAAAACACCCAAATATTATTCCTTACAAGGAGTATGTGTTGACGTTGCTTCCCCACTTCGAGGAAATAACCTTTGAACACTTCCCAAGAGAGGAAAATCAGTTGGCGGACGCGCTAGCTACGATGTCTTCTATGTTCAAAGTCAAATGGGACAACGAGGCTCCCCGGATCATTATTTGGAAATTGGATGAACCTGCACATTGCTGTGATCTTGAGACTGAAGAGGTAACAGAAAAGCCTTTGTATCATGAAGTAAAGAGGTAGGTAGCACCACCGTTGGAGGTGTTCGGGTCAATTCGAAGGTTCGGGACATGGTGATCACCAGAGCAATAGGAAGACACCTTAGAAGCTACCCTCATGCCAGGTTCCCGGATCATGAGGACTTACTAAGACATCCTCTACTCGACGATCACCTTTCGAGGCAAGGCAACAGTGAGGCGTACCCTAGGGGTGGTGTGTGATTTGTGTGTCAGATTCATTTATTTTTGTCTTGTCATGTCATGGGTGATCTACGCATTTGTTTTTATTTTGACATTCATTCTTGCATGCATTTATTTAACAGTTAAAAAGTTGCGGAAATATAAAGTTCCTAAACTATTACAAAGGCGCGGGTCCACATCGCCAAATTTAACCCAGGACCCGATTTGACAGAAAATAAAGGAAAGTGCGAGAAATTAAATTTACACGGCTTCGGGAGAATTACATCAATATTTAAAAGAAGGAATAAATAAAATGCGCGAAGAGAATAAAAAATCGCAAGCGAGGGCGTTGGACCCTTTTTAAGGAAATTAAATTATGATTATTAAATTAATGAAATTAAAAGAAATTGTTTTTTGAGGTTTTTGTATTTATGGTTTTTTATGAGAATTAAATGAAATTAAAACCTAATTCTAGCTATTTTTTAATTTATTAAGAAAATATGAAAATTATCTAAAATTAAACCTAATTAATTAATGCAATTTGATTTATAAAAATAAATAATTAATTATTAGTGAAAAGAAAAGAAAAAGGATAAAAATTGATTAAAACCTTAATTCTACAAATTTTTAATTTATTAAGAAAAGATATTGAAATTAACCCTAGAATTGAAAACTAAATTAAATGATATAATTTATTTACAAAAATACTAAAGCAAATATATTTATTATTTTTTTTGTCTTTTCTGATTTTTCCTATTATTTTTATATTTTATGAAAATAAATTAAATTAAAGGAATTAATTAAAAAAAGGAAATAATTGAAACAAATAAAATAAAGAAAAGAAAAGAAATACAATACCTTGGGGGGTTCTGTCCCCAATTGAGAGGTATAATTGTAGCATTTTAGGCCCAATGACCCTTTGGCCTTGTTGATATTTTGGCTAGCGTGTGCGTGCACTGACTCATGTCCATTATGTTCTTCAGATCATAGGCCTTTGATTGATCTTGATATGTGCGTGGCAAGCTGAGATTGTGGATGTATGATGCACCTAGGAATTGAAGCTGCATGGAATTATATTGGAAGAAAAAATATTGAGACAAAGAGGGGGACCTGGGATCGAACCCAGGTCCCAGGGATTACCACTACACATGCCTGCCACTGAGCTACCAACGCTTCTTTGTATATTATATAACTAACAATTAATATAAGATAAAATAAGGGTTAGTGGGATTTTAGCGCGAAAATTCAAATGAACCACTTACTGCTTTACACCTCATCTTCTTCTTCCTCGTTCGTGTTTTACCTGAAACATAAAAGACTTAGCGGGGGTTTTAAACCCCCCCAAAATACACTCTTTTCCAAAATAGCGATTAGGCCATATGGTTATATAAATTAGGCGCGAGGGGTGTTTTCAAATCGTCCAAGCTTCCTGATTTCAACCATGGCATTGAGGTGTCTCAATTTTACAGTAGGTGAAAGTACCCAATTTGAAATTTGAAGAACCCTAATAATCGTCCATGGTAGTTTCGCGTATGGGTGATGAAAACTTAATTAAACAATGCAGTTAGCTTTAGAATCAATCAAGGAACATAAATCAAACATTAAAAATTACTAAAAACGCATGAATCATGATGCAAGCATATGAAAAAAATCTTGTACAGGGCACGATCGTTCTACCGTTTCTCTGAGTTAGGATGGATGATTTTGATCTGAAAACCTTCCTTGAAGTCTCAGGAAGGTAATGGAATGGTTATTTGGCCTTTAATCGCACTGGAAGATGGTTTTCAATATTTGAGTTTTCTTGAAAAATGCAAACTTTGTTATGGTGTTCTTGCGCAGCTTTGTGGTCATGAGCATTAGGGTTGGCATGTATATATGTACTGGAATGATTAGGGTTGAAAAATTGATCCAAAGAACCTTTGCATTGATGGAGAGATCTTTGATTTTCGTGGCAAATATTTTTCAATCTTTTTCACATGTTTTTGATGCCAATCATATCCAATTGCCTTGATTCTTTCCAAACCTGATCATGCACGAAATATTGAGTGTATTTTATGCATAAAAAGATTTAAAACCTTAGGTTTGGTATTTTTCATATATTTTAATTAATTAAATGAATTATTAGCAATTAAAAATTCAAATAAATAAATAAAAATGGTGAAAAACTTCCCTTTGGGCCAAATGGTCGTGTACATGCCTTGGATGATGAATCTTGGAAGAAAAAGAGGCCCATTAGCATTTTTAAGACTTTTGAAGCAATGTTGACTTTTCAAAATACCCAAATATTTCCCAACTTCCACAAGGCATAACTTGCTCAATGTTTAAGCTTTGCTCATGTTCTTGGACATTTTGGAAAGGTCTTGAAGTCCTCTAACCAATTCCTTTGGTCCCATGTCATTTTGATTTACCAATCTCAAGTTATAGCCTTTGACTTAAAGTCCCTTTTTGTTGACTTTTGAAAATGACCTATAATGTTGAAATTGATAACTTTTTGTGAGAGCATTTCTTGGACTTGAAGTGTGAAGAGGAGTTGTAGGAAATGTCTTTCTCTTCAAAATGAGCTTTGGATGGCATTTTTCTGATAAACCATGTGGAAGTTATGCCTTGGTCAAGTTACAGTTGACTTTTTCAACTGTCCAAATATGGAAACTTTTGCATCTTGAGATATTTTGAGCCATGCCTTGAAAATCATGATCAAGAATTGATCAAATGATGTTTGTGGCTTCAAAATAAGATGTTGACCAAAAATTTGAACTTTTGACTGTCAAATGACCATTTTGCCCCTACAGTTGACTGTAGTGCAATTAGGGTTTTTGACTGTGCAATTTTGTGCTGTAAGTCTTGAAACTTGGTATGAGGATGCTTGACCATGTTTGTAGGCATGTGGGACTTGATTGGACCCTTGGAAACTTCATTTTCTTTGTCAGAACCAAAACCCTAATTTTGACTGTTAGGAGGCCCTTGAACTGTGCAACCCTTGAGGAGATTTTGAAGCTTTGACTTGGCAAATTTTGAGGAATATGGGAGGGCAAATTTTGGGGTACAACAGTAACCATGATTCAACCTTACTACGTTGTGTGGATAAGATTGAAGCAGAAAGGATCATGGTAGAGCTGCGTGAAGGTACTTTTGGAACTCACTCCAGTGGACATACCATGGCAAAGAAAATCCTACGGGCAGGATATTACTGGTCCACGATGGAAGCCGACTGTTATCAGCATTCTCGGACATGCCACAAGTGCCAGGTCTATGCTGATAAGGTGCACATTCCTCCAGTTCCTTTGAACGTCTTGACAACACCTTGGCCTTTTGAAATGTGGGGCATTGATATGATTGGCAAGATCAGACCTACGGCATCCAACGGGCATCGTTTCATCCTGGTAGCGATTGATTACTTTACGAAGTGGGTTGAAGCAGCTTCCTTTTCCACCATAACCAAGAACGTCGTGGCACGGTTCATTCAGCACAACCTGATCTGTCGATACAGTGTACCAGAGAGGATCATTACGAATAATGGTACCAATCTTAACAACAAGATGATCATTGAGCTCTGCGAGCAATTCAAGATACAGCACCACAACTCTTCTCCTTGTCGGCCGAAGATGAATGGGGCTGTAGAAGCAGCTAATAAGAACATTAAGAAGATTGTGAAGAAGATGACAGTGACCTACAAATATTGGCACGAGATGTTACCATTTGCTCTTCATGGATACCGTACCTCAGCACGGACGTCAACAGGGGCAACACCCTACTCCTTGGTATATGGCATGGAGGCAGTCCTGCCCATTGAAGTTCAGATACCCTCTCTCCGGATCATGAAAGATGCGGGTTTAAGCGAAGACGACTAGATCCAGACTCGACTTGATCAACTAAACCTAATCGAAAAAAAGAGACTCACTGCTATTTGTCATGGTCAGACGTACCAAAAATGGATGATCAAGGCATTTAACAAGAAAGTCAGACGACAAGAGTATCAAGTCGGGGACCTGGTAATCAAGCGCATTATTTTACCTCAAGGTGATCCCAGGGGCAAATGGACCCCTACGTACGAAGGGCCATTTGTTGTTAAGAACATCTTCTCAGGAGGAGCAATGATTCTAACCACCATGGATGGTGACGACCTTCCTCATCCCGCCAATGCAGACATAGTGAAAAGATACTACGCATAATTAAAGACCCTCTCGGTTGATTGGCCTAGGAAAAAATAAGGGCTTCCCGGCGAACCAAAAGGGTTCGGGCAAAATAAGGGATGAAAATAAAAAATATGTACACCCAGCAATTCGAAAACCTGAAAAGGCGGCTTGGGCAAAAATGGGTATCCCGGTGGACTGAAAACCCGAAAGGGCGGTCCAGGCAAAAGTTAGGGATAAGCGTAACACTATGTCTCATTGGATCACCTCGCATCCGGACTTCAGTATCGACTATCAAGCTCGGACGACACCGGTCAATCAGATTCATCTTCAGCTAAGCAGCAAAGTGATGAGATGCTTGAAGATATAAAGACGATAGCAGAGTTGGAATCCAGTGGGATTATTCACATAGCTGTCTTGTTTTCTTTTCACAAATTGTATAAATTCTATTTTCTCGGCGGCGTTCTCTTACTAGGACGTCATCCTCTTGTACAAAAACGCCTATTTTCATGCAAACTTCAAAATCAATACAAGTTCACTTTTCAGACAAATTGCAAAAAAAATTTTCTTTATCTGTTTTGTTTTGCAAAGAACGTCCAGTGTTCATTTTTGATATATGCATTTGACATTAATTTCTGCTCATAAATATTTTCATGCAAAACAAAGGACTAATTACGGGTGATATCAGAAGTAGGGGCAATAAGAATTGTCTAAGAGGTCTAGTTGCTCTGTCCACCAAAGTACCAAGGTAGGTTCAGCTGAAGAATATGACCAAGATACTTTCACTCCCCGCAGAGTCAGACATTAATGATAGCTCTCCCCACTGAGACTCGCAACTATGAACGAATCAGCAATACTCTCCCCAAGCAGAGTTGGTCTACCATCAGCCCTAAGAAGACTTGGTCTCCCCAGAAGGTCTTAATATTCCCCAGAGTAGTATACAAGTATTCCCCAACAAGCGTAAAGAGCATCCCCGACAATCTTAATATTCCTCAGGAAAAGCATTTGTGGACGACTGATTGTAGATTAATACCTGAAACCAGCCAGGAAAGTTATCTACACGAAGAGATTGAAAATTAATACCTGTAACAAGCCAGGAAAACTATTTTCCTTTCTTAGGTCAGAGATCAATACCTGTAACCATCCAGGACAACTATCTCATCGGCCAACCTTTCCAAGTTCCAGATTAATACCTGTAACAAGCCAGGAAAAATATCTGTGGACGACTGATTGTAGATTAATACCTGTAACAAGTCAGGAAAATTATCTACGTGAAGAGATTGAAGATTAACACCTGTAACAAGCCAGGAAGACTATCTTTCTTTCTCTCGGTGAGCACGAGTCAGTTCCTAAATCTCAACAAAAGTTAGACTTCCCCAACAGAATCTTCTACAAACAACAGGTATGCAAGTTCTCGCTAAGGAATCTCTTATGCGATCGACACTCCTGCAGATGGCATCTATAAGCCCATCCTCCTACCAACAATCTCCAAATGGCATCTGTAAGCCCATACCTGATGTCACATTGCTGATACTACACCATGCGAGTGCAAATTTCTGGGCACTTTAGCGTTCAATCATCTTCCACCTTCGGATCACGAAAGGAACGCAAGCCAATCTACATCCTCAGGTTTAAGAAGATTGAACAGGGGCAACTGTTGTACCCCAAAATTTTCCCTCCCATATTCCTCAAGATATGTCAAGAATCATCTCCAAATGGTTCAAGATTGCTCAAGAGTTAGACAGTCAAACCATCTCCTATGCAGTAGATAGCTGAAATTAGGGTTTTGGTTCTTTCAAGGAATTTGGGGTTCTCAATGGTTCAATCAAGTCTCATAGGCCTATATACATTCTCAAGCACCTACATGCCAAATTTCAAGACTCACAGTGCCATTTTGCACAGTCAAAAGCTCCATTTGATCTACAGTCAACTACAAGGGCAAAATGGTCATTTTGCAATCAAAAGTCAGAATTCTTGGTCAACATCTTATTTTGAGTTCACAATCATCATTTGATCAAGTCTTGATCATGATCCCACAAGAATAGCTCAAAAATCATCAAGATGCAAAAGTTACTATTTTTGGATAGCAGAAAAGTCAACTGTACTTTGACAAGGGCATAACTCTTTCATGGTTTATCATAAAAATTCCACACAAAGCTCATTTTGAAGAGGATGCAATTTCCTACAATCCATCTTCACACCCCAAGATCGGGAAATGCTCTCACAAAAAGTTACAAATTTTTACATTATAGGTCAATTTCAAAAGTCAACAAAAGTACACTTTGAGTCAAAGGCCATAACTTAAGATTGGTAAATCCAAATTACATGGGACCAAAAGCATTGGTTATAGGACTTCAAGGGATTTCCAAAATGTCAAAGAACATGGTCATATGATCAAAATTGAGCAAGTTATGCATTGGAGAAGTTGGGCAATTTTCATGAATTTGCAAAAGTCAACTTTGCTCAAAACACCTTCTTTTTGCTAATGGGCCTCAAATCTCTTTTTGAAACTTCACCTATGACCTATGCACGACCCACCAAGTTAAATTGGATTTATTTTCTTAAATTTATTGATTAAATGGATTTTTAATACATATTATTTCATTTAATTAATTTAAATTATAAGAAAATAAAAGATTTGATTCTTAAACCTATTTGTGAACCAAATATGATCCAAATATGCTGACCAATTCGTGCACAAGCTAAAAGATACAAAAATATCCAATTTTGGCAACTTGTTCAATCATGAAAAATCAAGAATATTTGATTTATCAATCAAAGATTCAATTTTCAATGCACATGGGTATGGGTCCAAATTTTGACCTAAACTGATTCCCTTATATGCAAGCAAGCCAAGCATAACCTAATACACGACTAAAAGACTGCAAAACGGCCATACCAATTTCAAGAAAACTCAAAACTTGTTCTTGCAATCCAGGCCAATTCAAGGTGCCCTGTCCATCCAAACACATTGCAGGAGGTACCAGGAGTGATTTGCAATCAAATTCAAGCACCAAAGCTCAAGGAATCACGAAATACCATCTCACAGTTTTCACTTATAATTCAAAATTGTATCTCTTAATTCATACGCATTTGACATGTTTTTGTGATTGATTTGCATTGCTAGAGATTATACAAAGCTAATGGAATGACTGAATTGAACCATAATGCCCTAAACCGAGAGATGCCATGATTGAATTTCTAGGTTTTTTAAGCTTTCAAATAGGGCTTTCCAAACCAGGAAAAATTGGAACCAATGGGATGCATGGTTGAATTCGTGAGACCAAGACGATTCTAACACACACCTCGCGAAATATTTCTTTTTGCTCTGTGTCTATTCGCTATTTTTCGTGCAGGGAGGTAGTGGAGGTTAAAAACCCCCGCTATCTGATTCTAATTATGCAGGACAAAGGTTGAAGATGATGACGTGTTGTCATCTGGTTCGTGGGTTTGAATTACGCGCTTTACTTTTTTTGTTTACAACATATTAGTTGTTTTCACATATAATATCCATTATTTATCCTAACAACAAAGACACGCGCTAGTTGAGTTGGCAAGCAGGTGGATGAAAAAGCCATTGGGACCTGGGTTCGAATCCCAGGTCCCCCAAAATCTTGTTTATTTTCCTCCCTCGGGTGTTCATGTGCAGTTTGCAAAGGGAGGTCCACCATATACCTCAAATCTCAGTGCGCCAGATGTCTCCAAATCTAGATCCAATGGTCATGAAGGAAAGATCATCATACTCCCTAGTCAATGCATGCGCGTGAGATCCTGGAAATTCAATGAGGCTGAAGCATAATGGGCCTGGGAATTACAACATACACCACAAAATTGGGCCCAACACCCCCTTCATGAGTTTATTTCTTTTCTTTTCCTTTTTTATTTTTTTTCTTTCATTTAATTATTTTTATTATTATTATTTTAATTAACTAATTAACAAATTAACCCCTTTTTATAAAAAAATTCAGAAAACATAAAAAATATAATATTTTTATTTATTAAATTCAATTAGTTTATTTTGTAAATAAATGTTAATATAATTTGTTTAGTTTTAATTAGGCATAATAATAATATTTTTGCAATAAATAAAAATTGGTGTAGAATTAGGTTAATTAATATATTTAATCATTTTATTTTTTTATTTCCTTAAACATTCAAAAACCCAAAAATATTTCTCTTTTTATTTAATTAATTAATTAGTTTAGGTTTAATTTAATTAAATGCAAGAAATAACAAAAAAATCTCCTTCTTTCTTAAAAAAGGGTCAAAACCCTAAAAACTCTCTGATTTAATTTTTCTCTCGCGTATTACTTTTTGATCCATATAATTGTAATTGCTCCGAGGATGTAATAGTTTTAACTTAGGACTTTTTACCGCTTTTATTTACTTTCCCGCAATTTACTTTTCAAGGGTTTGTTTTTGGCGATCTAAATACCTGACGCCTTGTAATAGCTTAGTTTTATTTTCTGCAACCATTAATTGCTAGATGTATGAATAATAGGCTATGCATGACAAGATCTACATTAACTTAAAATCAATCGTAGCTCACCATAACATGTACAAAGATAACATAACTGAAAATTGACACATTCGCACATACCACTCCTAGGGTACGCCTCACTTGGTTGCCTCGAACGTGGTCATTGAGTATATGAAGTTTTAGAGGTCGCCCTCCTGTCTAAAGATCAAAGTTGCCTCGAAACGGTTGCCTCGATAAAAAATGATCTAAGACATTAGGGTTTCCACTAAGGCGTCCTAACATTGCTTTGGTGACCACATGTCCCTTAATCGAATTGACCCGAAAACTCCAACGACGGTGCTACCTACTTCTCAATAGTGGGATAGCACTGTCTAAAGGACATTTACATAGCTTAATTCCTTTTGAGTAGGTAGAGGTTCTTAGGTACTTGCTCTTCCAAAACGAAACAAATTTTTCACACTTACACTTTTCAAACAAAGTTTTCAAAAACACTTCATACACTCTTGAGGACAGAAACAAGAGTTAAATCGAAGTTTTCAAACAAAACTCTTTTCAAAACCCATAATCACAAGAAAATAAAAACTCTGTGAAAACACAGTGAGCAAGTACCTAAGAGCCCGTGGATAACCACTGATAGAAAGGGTACTAACACCTTCCCTTTCTATAATCTACCTCCCGAACCCGAGAAACATCTCGAAAAGGAATTTTTCTGTGCTTTTGTCCTTTCCTTGTTGGATAAAATAAAAGACGGTGGTGACTCTTGCTTACCGCGACATTTTGCGAAAACAAATGCAAACGCGAACCAGCATCGCAAAAAACAGTCAGTTCTATTTCCACCGATCATAGAACTGGCGACTCTGCTGGGGAAGTTATAAGTGAGGTATACTTTAGGATTAGATCACTTGTGTTTTCAATTGTATGCTTTGTATGCTTTAAATTTTGTGGGCTTGTATCGGAGTTTTATAGATCCTAACCCGGATCTGGGGGTACCCTTTTTTAGGTAAGTAGCAATAAACTGTGAGAGATCTGTCCGGCGTAGACCGGCATGGATGAAGCAGTAGCTACGTTGGTGTGACACCTTGGTCTGTACCGATATCCCTTGTGTTGGAACAAGGAGAATATGGGTCTTCTGAAGAGTCATTAAGCGCCAACTGACCTTAGAACCTTAAATTGACCAACTTGGCCATAGAACAGTAGCAGTATGCTACACTCATTGAGACTAAACTCTCGCAATGGTTCCGGCCGCAAGAAAAGGTTGCTAAACTGGAATTATGACCGATTGAGGGTAGTCAGTGATATTGAGATCCTCTAGAACCCGGTTACTATTTTTAGGACAGGTCTTAACCAACTGAAACTGAAAGAGGGTAGTACCTAAACTTCATGCTAGCCTGAAATCTAAGGGCTCTTTTGTGTGACTTGTGTGCCTTTACCATGTTTGCCTTTTGTGAATACTTGTGGTGTGCCTTTACCATGACATCATAACATCATAACATTGCATACATCCTGCATAAGGACTAACCCATTTCAAAGACAAGAAGGTTTCATCTTTGCTCTGTTTTGTAGGACATCATGATGCCCATGCGTAGGAATACTATCCGGCTCAACTTTGTTCAACTACCTACTTTGCTTAAAGAGTTGGTTGTCAGGATTCCAGACACTACTTCCTTCATCAGGAGGCACGGTTCTCTTCTCGGTTTAGTCACCTCAAAGTGGGACCAACAACTGATGAGTGTCCTGGTCCAGTTTTATGATCCGCTATACCATTGCTTTACCTTTCAAGACTTCCAGTTGGTCCCTACCCTGGAAGAATTCTCTGAATTGCTTGGTATCTCTGTTTTGGAGCAGACTCCATTTACTGGTTGGGAAAAGACTCTCAGGCCTGAAGAGATTGCTGCAGCCCTTCACTTGACCAAAGAGGAGGTAATGGCTAACTTGAAGACTAGAAGTGGAGTTAAGGGATTTTTGGCTAAGTTTCTAGTTGGCAAAGCTAATTGTTTCTGGAATGACTTAGACTTCAAAGCGTACGAGGACATTCTGGCTCTCTTAATCTATGGTCTGGTATTGTTTCCAAATCCTGACACCTTTGTTGATGTTAATGCCATTCGGATCTTCGTCTCTCGGAACCCTGTACCCACTCTCTTGGGTGATATCCTTCATCAGCTCTATGCTCGTACCGCCTGAAAGCGGGGAACTTTGATGTGTTGTGCTCCTTTATTGACGAGGTGGTTTATTTCGCACCTCCCTAAGTCTGTACTGAAGAACAAAGAAGGAAGGGGCTGGGATCATAGGATAATGTCTCTTACTAATAATGACATTATTTGGACTCTCAGAGGCTTAGATGAGGTGGCCGTTATTGATCGTTGTGGAGAGTATCCTAATGTTCCATTGATCGGAACCCATGGAGGAATCTCTTATAACCCATGCTTAGCTCTCCGTCAGTTTGGAAGAGCCAGAAGATAAGGGCCTCATGAGATGTTGATACCTCATATCATCTTTGATTTTCAGGTAGATAGCGACGAGCTGCGTCGTAGATTCATCAGGGCTTGGGATAGAGTTCACAAAGCTGACCCACATGAGTTGGGACCAAAAACTTCTCTGCCAATGGAGTCCTACTTCAGATGGGTCCGCATCCGTGCCCAAAAGTTTGGTATGCCATACGAAGCTGTCAGGCCTATTACTCTTGAAGTTGCTGATAAAGACGGAGTTCCTCCAACTATTCTCCATCCTCATACGCCCACTGATGTTGGCACACTAAAGAGGTCTTGGGCGCAACTGCAGGAAGAACGGGATTCTTATCGGGAAAGGTTCAACGAACAAGAACAGAAGATCCAGAAGCTGACTAAGCAATTGGAGAACAAACGGATCCTGAATGATTATATCCGCACTGAGAAGAAGAGGCCATGGGAGCATTGATGGACCTTTGAGGATTTCTTTTATGGTTTTATTTACTTTTTAGTATTTCCATTCCTGTAACGCCTAAGGGAAATTTGTTGAACAGTTTAAATTCTGAAGTTAAATCTAATAAAGTGTGTTTCCTTTCTTGTCTATAAATTTGAATCCCGATTGTCTTTGAAAACATAAATCATACGCATTTCATCTCATGCACTGCATAAACAGGTGCCCTTTTTTTACAGGTCGCTTATCTTCTTCGCTGTTTATTTCAGCAATCATCATGTCTACTGAACCTTCCACTGAGCAAGCTATCAAGGCCCTCCAGGCCCAGAATGCCCAATTTCAAGAGTTGGTTATGAGCCTAGCCAAGGGTCAACAGGACTTGAAGGCCCTGATTCTGAAAGAGAGGAAGAAGAAGAAGAAGAGGATCGTCCTGTTCAACACTGGACGCAGGTTTGGAAATGTACTGCAGAATGAGGTTAATCTGACCACCTCATCTGTAGGGAAAGACAGCCCACAAGAGAGAAGGGTTCCTAGCCCCATAGTCTCCGACAACGAGATAGATTATGATGAAGAATAGTACCCTCCTGCTGAGGATAGGTATAAACAGTTGGAGGACCGCTTGAGCGCTATGGAGATACAGAACGTGCCTGGGCTGGACTTCGGAGACCTAGGTCTATCCTATGGGGTGATGATTCCCCATAAATTCAAGACACCTGCCTTTGCCAAGTATGACGGAGCTTCCTGTCCAAAGCTTCACCTCCGGTCATATGTAAGGAAGATCCAGCCTTACACAACTGATAAGAATTTATGGATCCATTTCTTTCAGGACAGTCTTTCAGGGACTCAGCTCGAGTGGTTCTATCAGCTGGATGGGGCCAGTATCCGTAACTGGGAAGATTTGGCTACTGCGTTTTATAAGCAGTATCAATATAATTCCGACCTCGCTTGAGTCAATCTCAATAAAATCAGTGGAAACCCTAATTCTGGACTTGTTGTCAAAGAAAAGTCTGCTTGATCAATTCCTGGGCCAATCTTGAAAAATCAGGGAAAACCCTGAAGTTGTGATTTCTTGTGAAAAAGGGAGGGCAAATTTTGGGGTACAACAATAATGCTTATGATTTTGTATATGCGTAGTATGTAATGATTGACCAATGCATGTAATGGATGTTGGAATTTTGAAATACGAATAAATGAGTGAGCTTGTGGGGTAAACTCCATGTGATATTGGGCTTAAGGGTAAACGTTAAGCGGGATTGAGCTCTTTATCTATCAGATTCAGGCTGTCGGAATTTGTCAGATGGATGAGATGACAAGTATAATTTGATTCTATATCAAAGCGACCTAATGAATGCATGCCAATGATCTAACGAAGACTCGTATGATTTTAGTCAATACCCTTATGATGGGTCATGGATGGTTAAGGCGTAGATAATTTGCTTATATAACAAGGCTTCTTGTCACATGGTGGTAGAGCGTTATGATTTCCCAACGCTCGTTTTGAGCTTACAGATTGATTATGTAGGAGAAGGATTCATTGGGGGTTGTGAAAGTGCACAGAGAACTTTCCCCTTCGTGGAGGGTCTTTCCCTAATTTGTTGATTTGTGGAGATTCTCCTGGATGAGAGCTTGGAAGTAGTTTGATCATAATATAAATGAACCACTATCTTGAACTATGCCCCTAACTAATGGACTCTTGAATACATTTATCTCTGATAAACCATTTTGAATCAACTTCTTTTGATCGAGCCTCACAGTGGTTTCCTCCAACATTTGAATTTTGAAAGACATGCCTCCAATCTTCAGGATCTGGAGGAAGTATCCTTAGAAAGAACTTGGACATCAAAATGAACTAGATATAGGTTGCCCCAAGTATGCAAATTTTGAAGAATTTGTACTTGAAGTTTCTCGAAGGGGAACTTGGACCCTACATTTCATAGGATGAGCTTGATATGCATTGTCCCAACATGTGAATCTCGAAAGGTTGCCCCCTGATTATTGAGTCCTTGAGAAGTTGTCAAAAGAGGAAACTGAGTCCTACCATGTTGTGATATGAACTTAATTAAGGAATGTCCCTTCGAAAGGTATGCCCCTGATTGACGGGTGCTTTGAAATGTGACCCAAGTTGACTGAGTCTTAGAATGATCGCCCCTAGTCAATAGGATCTTCATGTGATATATCTCTACAATCATTAGTCTTGCTTATCATTATAGGGTTCTTCTTTAGATGATTTTTCCCCTAGTTAGGAGCTTCCTAGAAAGGACCGCTTTTGATTAAACAAATTTCTGAGATCTCCTTGATGTTAAGTATCTAGTCGTAGATAAAATTGTACATTTTGAAAATTAATTTTGTTTGATGCACATTCAAGTTTTGAAATCGAAGTTTGCTATGGAAATAGTAATGGATGATTAGAGATGGAGATTCGAAGAAGCGAAGTGGTTAACAATAATTTAACAAACATAGGAGTCGATTTAACACAAATTTTGTCGAGTATGCTTTCATAGTTAACCTTGCTTCAATTAGGACTTTTGAAGGTTCTAACATGGCCAAGGTTATTGGTTTAAGAAACAAAGGATATAAGGCTCAAAATTTATTTATCCCACCCTATTCTCCTTGATATTCTTCAATCCTAAGTTCAATAAATGCAACTGATGCATTCAGCCCGCAAGAGAATTTTTGTAGTTGCGATGATGATGATAAGCATTGATAAAGTTCAAGAATTGCTGAGAAGCATTGATGTTTGTTGAGGTGGTAGTCACAAGCTTAGTCTCCAATTTATTTATTTTCAATCCCTTATTTTTGCATGGACCAATTCTTTTGTATTTTGGTCCATCGGGATACTAACTTTTGCCTAAGTCAATTTTTTTTATTTTCTTTGACTTAGAGGGCTTTCTCCTTTTGAATTTTGTTTTTGCTTTTTTATTTTCAACATTTGTGACTGCCATATTGATTGTTTTAAGCTTCATCTTCATTGTTTCCTAGATTTTGAATGATGTACTGAGGAAGAAGACGTCGTGGACATTATCTTCATTGATTCCTCAATATTGGATTATACACCAAGGAAGAAGACGTCGTGGACTTTATCTTCATTGATTCCTCAATATTGGATGATGAATGTGAGGAAAAGGATGTGCTTGAAACTCTTGCTTAGATGGACTGATTCTCTTGAGATTTAAATTCACCATTGAATTAATTGAAATCTACCCTGCCCCTGGTTGAAATTAAGGGTTTTTTTTAAACCGAAAAAACTCCAACTCCTGGATCGGGGGGGGGGATTAACTACGGATTAACTCCTTACTCCACTATTTAGGAATTGAAACAATGCCTTACATCGTCAGCTCAGTCTTACCATTGAAAGCATAGCTTAGAAAAATTCAGTTATTTAATTTATATCATTCTCCCTCAAAGTTTGTTAAAGGTGAAAGATGGAAAAGTGAAAAAGCGAAATAGAAAAGCCGCTTATGATATATAGCAAGTGATGAAAGAGTGAAAAAAATGAATTGACTTCGAAAACGTGCATGTTTATTTTATTTGAATTACTAGTCAAAAGATACAAAGTTTACAACAAATACAACTTAGCACCCAATGAAATTAAAAATTGAAATTATAAAAGCCTAATGATCTGTGGATGAGCTTTGTTGTTGATCCACTCGACTTTAGAAGATGATTCTCAGACCTTGGACTTGTCTAAGTAAGGGGTGACCCTCATCTTTTCTTCTATTTGGCATACCTTTTTTACTGATAAGGCAGTTACTACTGTTGATGTAAGGGAGTTACCCTTAGTAGTGGCGCCTGAGGCGTTGTGTAGGCCAGTAGTTGTCATGGTGAAGGGCTGCCTTTTCTCTCCAATAAGACTTGTATCTCTTGAATTTCTCCATAGATTTCTTAGTTCATTTTGTGAGTATCAAGAAACCAGCTAGCATGGATAACGGTTTGAAGTAGAAATGTATATGAAGTTGTGATGTTCAAATGTATGTACTAGTATGTAAATGAAAATGTATGCGTATGAAAAAGTATTTTTTCGTTTAAATTTTTGTTTAGCTCGTGCTAAAAAAATTCATTGAAATGCAATGTGTAATACAGCAGAAGAACTGACTTAGTTATTTTTCATTTTATCGCAAATGTTGCGGATAGCAAGAGTCACCACCGACTTTTATTTTATCCAATAAAGGAAAGGGTGAAAAGAACGGGAAAGACCTTTTAAGAATTTTCTTGAGTTCGGGGGGTAGGTTATGAAAAGGGAAGGTGTTCGCACCCTTTTCATCCATAGTTATCTACAGGCTCTTAATTGCTTGATGACTTTGAAAATGCTTTCTGTTTTTGTGTAAGTTAAAAAAAATTTGAAGATGTTTTGAAAGTGGTGATTTGGTAATGATTCTCATATCGTTGAGAATGTATACAAAATGTTTGTTTTTGGAAATATTTTGAAAACGCCTTCTACATCCTACTAGAAAGATCTCTCCACTTTTGTGCATATTCCTTAAATCCTTCATTCTTTCACATGGTAATATCTTGCAACTGAACCCTTGTTGGCGCCAAGTAGGCATTGTACTGATACTGATGGTAGAAGGCAGTCGCTAAATCCTCCCAAGTATTGATACGAGAACCATCTAACTGATAAAACCATTCAAGTTGTGTTCCAGTCAAACTCTCTTGGAAAAAGTGAACCCAGAGCTTCTTATCAGCAGTGTGCGGCTGTATCTTGCGCACATAAGATTTAAAATGGAGTTTTGGACAAGATACCCCATCCTACTTTACAAAGATTGGTATTTTAAATTTGTGGGGAATGACTACCCTAGAGACCAAACCCAAATCATCAAAATCTAAACCGGGGACGACTTGGATTTCAACAGCTTTCAATCTTTCCTCTAACTTCTTGTATTTGATATCAGCGGGTGGGTACTGCTCGTTGAAATAATCATCATCGAATACTTAATCGTTGATACAGTCATCCTGAGTACTCTTGACCTCACCAATCTGGTTTTTGTCCTCCTCGGATGAATCTTCTTCTATTGGAATTTGATGGATTGTCTCCTTGAACCTTCTACCCATGTTGAGTAGAGCTTTCTTCTTTGGCTTCTTCTTAACGGCCAGAAAAGCCATCATATCTTGCTTCCCCTTGGATAGGGCTAGTAGAGTTTCCTGAAACTGAGAATTCTAGGTTTGGAGATCCTTCACAGTTTCTCTAGATCCATCTTGCTGAAATAAACATCAGAAAGATAAGGAAACCTGTTATGCGAAAACCTGTCATGTTATGATGCATGAAATATGTATATGCAAATGGTTTCAAGGATTAATGAAATTTAAATTTGTATAGACAAAATAATGAACAAACGTTAATTTTCATTAGTCAAAACAAGAAAGATTACATTATGCCCCTTGGGCTTACAAAATAGCTTTCTAAGATAAAAAGACCAAACACATCCTTTTTTGCGCGAGATAAGCGTTCACATTTTTCTCTTCTTGTAGCTGCTTCGTAAGCTCCAAAACCCTCTTTTCACTAGCATAGAATTGGGCCTCGAAAGTATCTCGTTCTTCCTTCAGCTGGATTCAACCCTTTTGTAAGTCTTCGAGAGAGGTAGACATGTCGGGATGGAGGATAGTGTATGGAACATCTCCTTCAACCATGGGCTCCATGATGACTGGTAAGATGGAAGGATAAGGCATCACAAGTTTCTGAGCATGGACTCACACCCATTTAAGGTAAGGCTCGAGGGGAATGGAATTATTGTGTCCTAGTGTCTTGCTATCCACCTTGTTCAACATCCTCCTGGCTCGGATAAACCTCTGGTGGTAACCTTGATCGCCATTCTCATAGTCAAATACCAAACCTTGAATAAGCATCTCATGGGGACCATCCCTCCTGGCGTAACCAAATTGTCTTAAGGCTAAGCAAGGGTTGTAAGTGATACCTCATCTAATGCCAAGCAAAGGTACATTAGGGAACTCTCCACAACGGTCGATGATAGTAACATTCTCAAAAGAGTGGGAACACCAATGAATATCTGAATGTCTTAGCGCCATCAACCTATATGACCACCTTGAACCTTGCTCATTCTTCAATACAGATTGGGGAAGATGCAAAATAAACCATATTTCCAAGAGAGGAGTACAACACATAAGGATACCTCTTTTCCTCATAGTGCAAGTGTGAAAGTAATGTAGGATGTCCCCTATAAAAGTAGGCACCAGGTTACGAGACATAAAGATTTTGACGGCGTTCACATCTATGAGTTGGTTAGAATTTGGAAACAAAACCATCCTATAGATGAGGAGAGCCACAATTTCCTGAAAAGCTTGCAAATCCAAAGAGTTCCAACAGTTTTGGGCTTTCTCAAACAACAACTTTTCTAGGAAACCCTTGACACCACTACTTGTTTCCCAATTAGTTGTGATATCAGATGGTTGCATGTGTAGAGCTTGAGCAATCTCTTCTGGCTTTGGATCTCTTTCCCTACCGTTGAAAGGTAGTTGACTGAGAATGGGAATACTCAAGAGTTGGGAGAAATCTTCCAAAGTTGGCACAAGTTGGTAATCAGGAAATGTGAAGCAATGGTGTAAAGGATCAAAGAATTGAAAGAGAACCTTCATCATGTCTTCATCAGTGTTGGAGGTAACCAAGTTTAGTAGGCGACCATGTCTTTCGGTAAATGGAGAATTTTAAGGAATCCTTGATGCTAGCTCTTTGAGTTGAGGAGGGATCCTTACGAGATTGACTTGAATGGTTTTCCTGCGAATATAGTCCATATCCTACAAAATAGAACAAAGATAAATCCCAAAAATCCTTGAAATGGTTAGTGAGTATGAGTATAATGTTATGATGTTTATGATGTTATGTACAAGTAAACATATAAAAACAAAGCAAACAAGTCCTTAGGTTTAGGCTTGCATGGAGTCTCATAGGTAAGTACCCTCTTGAAGTTTAGTTGGCTTAAACCTGTCCTAGCAATAGTAATCAGGTTCTAAGAAGCTCAATATCACTGGTTTGTTTCTTTGGTCATTGTTTCAGCACAAGCCTCTTTAATGGCGACTGAAATATCCCAAAAAACTAAACCTCAATGGGTATAGTATCAAGTATCTACCAACTTCGGACTGCACCAAAGCCGGTCATCTCACTACGTCCTAAAGGCCAAGTTGGTCAAGTAAAAGTTCTAAAAGTTCATTAGTGCATCATGACATCACTCAGCGGCCCCGTATTCTCCTTGACTACTCAAGGGCTACCGGTACCCACAAATATGTCGCACTAGCATAGCTATTGCTTAGACAGTGTCGGTATACCCCACACAGTTTCCACAATGTATTGTTACTTACCTATAAGGTATCCCAAATCCGGGTAGAGGATTCAAACTCAAACAAAGAACCAAAATGTAAAGCATACAAGTCAAACAATGAAAGCAAGTAAATGTGATCTAACCCTAAGGTAACCCCACCTTTATAATTTTCCCCAGTAGAGTCGCCAGTTCTGTGATACGGTGTGAAAACTGACTTGGTTGTTTTGCTTTTATCGCAAATGTTGCGGTTAGCAAGAGTCGCCACCGACTTTTATTTTATCCAAAAGGAAAGGTGAAAAAGCACAGGAAAGACCTTTGAGATTGTTTCTTGGGTTCGAGGGGTAGATTATGGCAAGGGAAGGTATTAGCACCCTTTTCATCCATGATTTTCCATTGGCTCTTAGTTACTTTCTAGATCACTTGCTTTTTGTTTGAAATTGTGCTTTGTGTGGTTTTTGAAAGTATTTTGAAAAGGCGTCATCGTTTAGGAAAACTTTGTAATGATTCTCGTTCGTAAGAATGTATACAGTGTTGATCTTCTGAAAATGCTTTTCAAGTTTGAAAGATGTTTTGAAAGTATTGGTGTTTGTTTTGAAAATAGCAAGGATATTTTGTTTTGAAATTGAGCAAGTAACTAGGAGCATTCTACCTACTCAAAAGTCTTTCATGTTCATTTCCTTTCTCCTTTGACATTGTTATCTTACCATTGATTTGGTAAATAACCCTATCTTTGGATGAAAACGTGACGGGCGTGGGTCATTATATAACCATGATTAGCAATGTTGCAAGGTATCCTAGAATCTTTCCTTAGGGACTAAGATAATTTTGAAAAGGCAACATAGATAGCATCATCGAGGGACTATGATCTTGTGTTTGTTTGTTTTTGCTAAGATACCTCACATGCATGACATGGCCATTTTGTAAGGCAACCAAGTGGATTTTACCCTAGGGGTGCTTGTGTGCAAGTGTGTTGATTTTTCATGCTTGATTTGTCTTTGATTAGGGTTTGCTAATTGATTGGTTTTAGTCTTTCCGTACAAACCCTAATTACTAGCATTCATATAAAGCGATAAATTGCGAAAAGTAAAATTACTACGCTATTACATCATTAGGGGAGGGGGTGTACAAATTTACAAATGGGGATTGGAAGAAAATTAAACCTAATTATCTTATTATAACCATATTGAATATTGTACAAAATTGAAAATAAAATGCAAGAATATAAATGGAAAAAAGAGATGATTTTTGTTGTTTTTATGAAAGGGGTTTTTTGTCTTGACCTAATTAAAGAAAAAGATTAATTAAAATTAAATAAAATTAAATTAAACTAATTAAGAAAAAAAATTAATTTGAAAAGGATTTTTAGGTTTTTTTTATGAAAAAAAGGTTTTAAATTAATAAAAAAAAATGAAGATTAATTATAAAAATAACCTAAATTCTAAATTGATTTTAAGTAAAAAAAGATAAAATAATATATTAATTTATCCTAAGTCTAAGAATTTATTTAAGGAGAAAATAAATTAATTTGTCTGTAAGAAAATATTTTTGGTCTTTTGTTTTATGGAAAATAAAATACATGAGTATAAAAAATAAATAAAAATAAATTTGGATTTTTTATGATTTTATGATAATAAAAATAATAATAATAATAATAATAATAATATTATTATTAATAATAATAATAATGAAGAAAAAATAAATAAAGATAAAAATATAAAGAAAAAGTCAGGGGGCTGAATTAGTCAGGCAAGAGGTATTGTGAGAAAAAATACTCATGCCCACATGAAAAGCCCAAGTGCTGCCAAAAAACACAAAAAAGTCAAAAATTTGTGAAAAAAATTGCAAAAGGTCACGCTGGGGCTTGAACCCAGAACCTAAGGGTGAACAGGCGCGCGCTTTACCACTGGGGTGGCTATACATCCGTTAATATAAGCAAAACAACAAATACATAACATCAATCCAGTCTTGAAAATGACTTCATCTTCAACCTCTAGCCAAAGGACCTGTATCTTCTTCATCTCTCAACAAAAATGAAAAGTTCAAACATGAAAGTTGTGGCATTTCTTCCCACGAATCCAGCCATGTAAATAACTTTAGCTAACAATCAAAGAATAAGGAGAATTTCTCTGGCCCTAATTTAAAACCTAAAAATTTCAGAAAACTTCAACTCTAAAATTCTCTAAGCTCATGCCATATAAATGCAAACTATGGATATGTACAGTTTCGTGGCAAAATTATCTACATTTTATCTTCACAAATCAAGACCTAACAATGCCTAAATAATGAGATGAAAAGTCAGAAAACTCACCTTGCAGCTGGAGATCGTGTTTTGAGTTAGAGCTACTTTCAAAGTGTTTTGATGATTGGGTGAGCTTCCTTGCACCTCCAGGAAGCTATTTCAAAGCTTACTTTGTGTTGAGAGTTCTTGAATCAAGCTGAAGAAGTCAATGTGCAATGCCCTATTTTTAAAAATGGAGGATGGTGTAAATGGTATTACAGTTTGAAAACAGGGGTTGAGATAGCTTCTATATGTGTATTAGAAGCTTTGTGGATGGGTTGGCCAAGAAACGCACGAGGGGATTTGGAGATTGGATTCAAAAATCAGAAATGACAAGTTTTTGTGCTTGTATGGAAATTTCTTGTTTTGGGGAGTTTGAGGGCTTGTTTAATCGTGTGTTAGCTTGCAATACATTTGTATAATTATATGGAAAAGGTTTGTGCACTTGAGGAGGTCAGAAAAGCAAGATATAGACTTATGGCTATGTTACTTGATTTTGAAGAAAAGTGACAATATGGTTCCAAGATGAAGTACAAGCATGGATTGAGTTTATGGGAGGCTCTAGACATGTTGCTTTTTCCTTTGATATTGCGTGTGATCAGAAGGAACAAGTTAGGAGCTCTATTCATTAAATTTGTGATTAAAGTCACTTTTACAAAATGGAAGTGTGAACTTTGTCCCATTAATGGAAACTTTACTTGGACAGATCTTGAATCAAGTGGATAATAGCTCAAAATCAAGTGTAATCTTCTGATTATGGAGAGATCTTGAGGTTTAGAGGCCTGCAAAACAAGATTATGCAGCATAGGTTTGAAATTGAATTCTTGTTCATCACAAAATGACTTGTAATTCAAGTGTGAAGACCCTAACTTTATCTCTTCGATTCTCCCTACTCAAGAATGATATCAAGGAGTTCTTGGATATTTTGGAAAGCTTGTAATGTGTTCCACAACCCCTATTTGAATCACTTTTGAAAATTCCCCTAGTAACTATATGAAAAAGTGCCATGAAGTTAGGTCAAAATCCTGACTAAAACTAGGGCAAAATTTCACTAAGTGTCCAATTTCAAGACCATGAATTTATGAATTAATAACTTAAGATACAAGAATTTTTAGGAGAAGTTGTGTAAAGCAATGTTGTATATATCATGGATATCTACAACTTTCATGTTGAAAGTTTCTTCTGAATCCTCTTGTATCATGGTTAAAAATTGGCTCAAAGTTATGAAAAAACATGAAGTTTAAAACACTTAGAAAAATTTCTAAGTTAGAAAACTTTGACTTTTCAAAATGAAATCTTGACTTTTTGATTTCTTGACGAATAAGTTTCATATTTTGACATGTTTTGATGAATTGTGATCTTTGACATTGAATTTTAACCAAAAAGTCAAAGTTTGACTTTTCAGTGTACAGTTGACTTTTGATCAGTTGACTGAAATTCACTGTCAATCCAATTGATCTTGAGTAATGTTTTAGGTCATGCCATTAGGTAAATATTATGCAATTTAACTCTTCAAATCATGCTTCAAACCAATTGACCATTTGCTAGGTCAAAAATCAAAAATTGCCCTTTCTAAGTCAAAACCCTAATTTTGACCATTTGCCCTTTTGATGATTTGATCAAATTTCTTGGGGAATTGTGGTCCAAACTTGATCAAATGATACATATGAGTTTATAATGTTTATGTGGATAAAACATTATGAAGTTTTACTGTAAATTGGCCATGGTTGACTTTTTCCCCAATACAGTTGATTTTTAGATCAAATGCTCAATTGACTGAGAAAAAGTGTGATCCAAGGCTTGAAACTTGACATGAGTAATATTGGGGGTCCATAATGATCCATGAAAGTCATGTGAAGCATTTAAAGTTCAATTATCCTTGTGCAATCTCAAACCCTAATTTTGGTCATCAGTGCTTAAGGAGGTGTCTTGAGCTGATCAACCATATTGCAGTCTTGAACCAAGAGAGATCTTTGTGAGGAAATATTTGATAAATGAGAGGGAAAATTTTGGGGTACATCAGTGGCCCCTGTTCAATCTTCTTAAACCTGAAGAGTTAGATTGGCAGATCCGCCATTCGTGACTTGAAGGTGAAATATGATTGAACACTAGAGTGCCCAGAAATTTGCACTTGAAGACGGATGGGCTTATAGATTCCATTTGGAGGAATGTTGGTAAAAATTGGAAGAAGTATCAGCACAAATCTCTTGTTGATTTATACTAAAACTTGATCTTTTACCTGTGAGAAAAAGAGTTAGTAAAATGCAGATGCTTGCATGATGTTCATCAGATGTGGTATTATGTTAAATGCATATGGTATGTACATGCTATGATGTATGAATGTGAGATGTATGTTTTTGTTCAGGAAAATAAATCCCTGACTGTTGCTGAGGAAGTTCTGGGAGATTGAATCCCTGATTTCTGTTGGGGATAGAGAATATGCATATCTTCAAACTTTATTGAAAGGATGATTTCACTGGAGAATATTATTTGAATGTCAACTGTTATTTGGTCGGATCCAGGCTTCACAATTTGCGGAGGATGAAGTAGTCAACTGCTATCTGGTCGGATCTAGGCTTCACGGCAACATTGAGGGAAGAGACAGATTAACTGTTATCTGGTTGGATTCCATGCTCTGTAGAAAATTTTCTTAAAATTGAATAGTTATCTGGTCGGATCCAGGCTTCACACCAATTTGCTGGGGATATGGAAGTTAACTGTTATCTGGTCGGATCTAGGTTTCACAGTAACTCGAAGTGGTAACTACTATCTGGTCGGGTCCATGCTTCATGGTTTTTTTTGGAAATTTGTACTATTATTTGGTCGAATCCAGGCTTCATAGTGTTTCTTTGGGGATCATAGTTAATTATTATCTGGTCGGGCTCAAAGTTTCACAATAAATTGTTTGAAAAACTGTTATCTGGTCGGGTCCAGGCTTTGCAGATTTATGAGATTGACGAGGTCAATTGCTATCTAGTCGGGTCCAGGTTTCACAATAAACTATTCGGGGATATAGTTGTTATCGGTTTCCAGGTTTCACAACGAATTTCTGAGGGTGATTTCTATCTGGTCGGATCCAGGCTTCACAATGACTTGCTTGAAAAGATGGAATTGAAAACTGATATCTGGTCGGGTCCAGGTTTCTCAGTAATTTGTTGGGGCAGAGGCAAACTCTACTGGGGAAAAGAAGTTAAACCTTGGTCGGATTGAGTCCATGTTCTTCTATATCTTTGAAGAGTTAGACTATTATCTGGTCGGGTCCAGGTTTCATAGCATCTTAAAATTGAGATCAACTGTTATCTGGTCAGATCCAGGTTTCAGGTATTCAAATTGTTATCTGGTCAGGTCCAGGTTTAGTAATTTCTTGAAAATTGTGCTAATATCTGGTCGGGTCTAGGCTTCATAGTATATTTTTGGAAATAGTAAAGGCTTTACTGATGGCTTTACTAGGGATCAGGGGTTGTGGCCCTATGATTTGCAATAATCAGAAAGGAAAAGTCAAACTGGAGAGTGTGGACTCAGTTGGGTAGGACAAACTCAGCTTGGGGCGGACACACTCAACTGGGGAGAATAGACTTTGTTTGGGGATAATAGCCTTATCCAGGGAAGATATACTCAGCTGGGGAAGACAGGTTCAGCTGGGGAACTTCGCGGTGTCTTGATTGTTGTATGTTGAGGAAATTTGAACTCGGCTGGGGAGTTTTGTGGTTCCTCGATTATTGTTTGGGAAATAAAACCTTTTGGAGAAAGGTTTATTGCAGCCGTCCTCGTGGGGATAATGATAATGAGATAACTCTGTAGGGATATTTCATATACATTAAAGAGGTGTTTTCCGCTTCTTAGTAGGACACATGTGCCAACTAGTCTTAATTATGTTCATATGCATATGTTCATTCAATTTTAGTCATTAAACAAATTTGCATTCAAAACAAAGATATAAATTTTTCACTTCAAAGTATATTTCTATTGATATTTTGCCCATGAATAGGCGTTTTTTTGTACATAGAGACGAAGATCCTAGTAAGAGGAAATCGTTGAAAGGAAAACAAAATTGAGAATGAAAACAAATAGCCATGTGAAATGATCTCATTTCCTTCCAACTCTACTATTGCCCCAATGTCTTCGAATGTCCCTTGCCGTTTGATAGAAGTTGATCGGATTGATCTTGGACCGTTTGAACTTGGACCTTGGTAATAAAATTGACTGTGTTGATTCCATGGGACATAGTCATACGCTTTTAATCCTTAACTTTTTCCTGGACCGCCCTTTCGGGTTTTCAGCCCACCAGGATACCCTTTTTTCCCAAGTCGCCCTTTCGTGTTTTCAACTTGCTGGGTGTACAATCTTTTGCATATATCCCTAATTTTTGCCCAAACCTTTTGGTTTACCGGGATGCCCTTGTTTTTCTTAGGTGTGTCAACCTAAAGGGTCTCTTATGCATAGTATTTTTTAACTATATCCGCGTTTATAGGATGTGGGAAATCTTCACCATCCATGGTAGTCAGCATCATGGCACCGCCAGAGAAAACTATCTTGACAACAAATGGCCCTTCATAGGTGGGAGTCCATTTTCCTCTGGGGTCGCCTTGTGGTAAAATGATACGCTTTATCACCAAGTCACCAACTTGATATACTCGAGGCTTGACCTTTTTTTTGAAAGCCTTGATCATCTATTTTTGGTACGTCTGACCATGGCAAACAGTAGCCAATCGTTTTTCGTCGATCAAGTTCAGTTGATCCAATCTCGTTTGAACCCACTCGTCTTCCCCTAGGCCTTCCTCATTCATAATTATTAGAGAGGGAATCTGAACTTCCACTGGTAAAACAGCTTTCATGCCATAGACTAGAGAAAAGGGAGTTGCCCCAGTTGATGTTCTAGCTGAAGTACGGTAGCCATGTAGAGAAAATGTCAACATCTCATGTCAATCCTTATAGGTTACTACCATTTTCTGCACAATCTTCTTGATTTTTTTGTTGGCCGCTTCCACTACGCCATTCATTTTTGGTCTATACGGGGAAGAATTATGATTCTTGATCTTAAACAGAGTGAAAAGCTCAGTGATCATAGCATTGTTGAGGTTGGTCTCATTGTCGGTGATGATCCTTTTGGGATACCATAACGGCAGATGAGGTTGTGTCTGATGAATCTGGCTACCATATTCTTGGTGACTGAGGTAAACGAGACGACTTTGACCCATTTGGTAAAATAGTCGATAGCAACAAGAATGAAGCGATGTCCGTTGGAAGCTGTGAGCTTGATCTCTCCAATCATGTCAATTCCCCACATTGCAAATGGCCACGGGGAGGTCATGACATTCAGAGGGATAAGAGGCACATGGACCTTGCCAGCGTAGATTTGGCATTTGTGACAAGTTCTTAAATGTTGATGGCAATCAGTCTCCATCGTTGACCAATAGTAACCGACTCTTAAGATTTTCTTAGCCATCGTATGTCCACTTGAGTGAGTATCGAAGAGACCATCGTGCATGTCTTCCATAATTTACTTTGCCTCCTTCTTGTCCACACATCGGAGTAGAGTTGAATCATGGTTGCGCTTGTAAAATATCCCATTACTTAGGAAGAATTTGGCTGCAAATCTATGAAAGAACTTTCTGTCATTGATAGATGCCCCCTCTGGATACTCTTGTGCTTCAAGGTTTCTCAACACCTCATGGTACCATGGCTTTTCCGCTTCGGTGTCAAGCTCATAGCAATGTTCAGGTTCTTCGAATCATTCAATTGTTATCATAGGGGCTTTGTTGTCCCATCTGACCTTGAACATTGAAGACACAGTTTCTAGAGTGTCAGCCAACTGGTTTTCTTCCCTGGGGCCTGGGGAAGTGCTCAAAGGTGATCTCTTCAAATTGAGGAATTAGTGATAGCACAAGCTCCTTGTAAGGGATAAGATTAGGGTGTTTAGTATCCCAATCTCCTTTTACTTGGCTGATAACTAGATCGGAATCTCCAAACACATTCAAATGCTTGATCCTTAAGTCAATAGCACCTTTCAGACCTAAAATGCATGCTTCATACTCGGCCATATTGTTCCAAAGTGATCTCTTCGATAACACAAGTTCCTTGTAAGGAATGAGATTGGGGTGCTTAATGTCCCAATATCCTTTTACTTGGCTAATCAATAAAGCGGAATCCCCAAACACACTCAAATGTTTAATCCTCAAATCAATAGAAGCTTTCAGACCCAAAATGCACGCTTCATATTCGGCCATGTTGTTCGTGCAATCGAAGCATAGTCTGGCAGTGAAAGAAGTGTGGCAACCTTCATGATAGATGATCACAGCCCCAATTCTCTTACCTAAGGTGTTCGAAGCCTCATCGAATACCATAGTCCATCGGGATCCTTGTTCAGGTTTGTCATACGATCCAGGTTTTGCACAGTCGGTCACCAGCTTGATATTCTCATTAGGGAAGTCGAAGTTCATAGACTGATAATCATCTATAGCTTGATGGGCCAAGTGATCTGCTAGTACACTTCCTTTGATGGCCTTTTGAGTAGTGTATTTAATGTCGTACTCAGTCAAGATCATTTTCCATCTGGCTATCCGTCCGGAAAGGGCAGGTTTCTCGAAAATGTACTTGATTGGGTCCATCTTAGAAATCAACAGAGTGGTATGAGTCAACATATACTGTCTTAGCCGGCGAGAAGCCCATGCCAGAGTGTAGCAAGTTTTCTCGAGCAGTGAATATCTGGTTTCACAGTCGGTAAACTTTTTGCCCAAGCAATAAATAACATGCTCTTTTCGGCCAGACTCGTCACGTTGGCCCAAAAAACACCCCATAGAGTTCTGTAGTACTGTCAAGTACATGATCAAGGGTCTTCCTTCAACTGGAGGCATGAGAATAAGAGGCTCTTGTAGATATTCTTTGATTTTGTCAAAGGCAGCTTGGCATTCATCATTCCACCCGACTACCTGATCTTTCTTCAAGAGTTTGAAGATTGTCTCACAAGTAGCAATCAAGGGAGATATGAAGCGGGTGATGTAGTTGAGACGACCCAAGAATCCTCTAACTTCCTTTTCAGAATGATGGAATGGAATTTCTTGGATGGCCTTTACCTTGGCAGAATCATTTTCAATGCCTTTATTGCTGACAATAAAACCTAGAAGTTTTTCAGATCGTACTCCAAACGTGCACTTGTTAGGGTTTAACCTCAGCTTGTACTTTTTCAGCCTTTTGAATAGTTTGTAAAGGTGATTAAGATGTTCTTCTTCAGTTTGTGATCTGGAAATCATATCGTCCACATATACCTCTATTTCATGACTTGTCATGTCATGAAATAGAGCTACCATAGCTCTTTGATATGTTGCCCCTGCATTCTTCAATCCGAACGGCATGACCTTGTAGCAGAAGGTGCCCCATTACGTAACGAAAGTATTATTCTCCATATCTTCGGGAAACATCCTTATTTGATTATATCCTGAGAAGCCATCCATGAATGAGAAGACTTTATGTTGAGCAGTGTTATAAACTAAGACATTAATGTATGGTAGAGGGAAGTCATCCTTGGGACTTGCCCTATTCAGATCCCTATAATCTATGCACATGCGAACCTTCCCGTCCTTCTTTGGCATTGGAACCACATTGGCAACCCATTAGGGATAGGATGTCACAGCTAGGAATCCTACATCAAACTATTTCATTATTTCAACTTTGATCTTCACACATATCAGGCCTCATGCGACGAACCTTTTGTTTAACAGGAGGGCAGTCTTCTTTTGTTGGCAGGCGATGAACTACGATGTCGGTATCCAACCCAGGCATATCTTCATAAGACCAAGCAAATACTTCCACATAATCATGCAATATATGAACCAACCTGCTCTTGACACTACTTTCCAAATTAGTGCCGATCTTGATTTCCTTCTTATCTGACTCAGTACCCAGATTGATAACTTCAACTGACTCTTCGTGCGGTTGAATAGATTTTTCCTCTTGTAATAGAAGTCTGGCTAGTTCTCCGGGTATTCCACAATCTTCCTTGCCTTCTTCTTCGGCTTGGTTGATTGGACATTCGAAGTCATAGTCGGCAATAGTATAGTCATTGGCAATAGGATCCAGAGTAGATGGGGACCTGCAAGAATGTGTGTGTGTGTTCATCTAAGATACATGGTTATTTTTTATTTTAAAAATGTATTTGAAGGAAAAGAAAGACAATGAGCACAAATATTTGAATGCAAAAGAGTCCAATGTACTAAATGATCATATGATTAGATGAACATAAATAAGACCCTTGACAGATGGACCAAAGTGCCCCGTGCCAGGCACATGGCTTAAAAGTCATTGTTGAATATTACAGACAAAATTTTTTTGAATTGAAAGGAAAGCAATAACAAGTAGATTACTCCTCAATGAAGGATATGGGCACAAAGTCTTTTGCATGCCAATTCTTCAACTCCGTTGTAGTTGGATATACCCAATCTTCAAATACAACTTCTTCATCAGAATCACCCACAACATTGACTCCATGGCTTCCAATGCGGAGAGGTGGCTTTCCAACACGAGCATGCCTCACTTCCTTCTGAGCTTTGATGGTGAAGCCCATACCAACATTGTCTGCTTTAAATGGGACATCGAGGAGTTGTCCCCAAGTATCACAGTTTACTTCTTCAATTGCCGCACAAGCATCTTTGACTGAAACCATCTTCGGCACGGCCTTAACAGCTTCAGATTCATCAGAGGAAAATTTGGTAGCAGCAACCATTGGTGATACAACCTTAAAGGCTTGACACGGGGTTTCAATGAATTCTCCATCCATCTCTACGTACTTGAAAGAGTTAAGGTGGCTCACCATAAACTCTTCCTTACCACAGACGGTGACAATTCTTCCTTTGATATGATATTTAAGCTTTTGATGGAGAGTTGAGGTTACTGCCCCAGCTTTATAGATCCACGGGCGACCTAACAGACAATAATAGGCAGGACGAATATCCATAATGTAAAAGGTGGAGTTGAAAATTTGGGAACCCACTTTGATTGGAAGATCTACCTCCCCATGAACTGTTCTTTTTGATCCATTAAATGCCCTTACAATGATATCACTTGGCTTCAAAACTAAACCTTCACAGTCTAGACGGTCTAACGCTCCCTTGGGTAATACATTTAGAGAAGAACAAGTGTTGACTAGCACATGTGCTAAGGTAGTCCCTTTGCACTCGACATAAACATGTAAAGCTTTATTGTGGTTCTTCCCAAGAGGTGTTAAGTCAGCATCTGAAAATCCTAAGCCATTATCAGCCGTCAAGGTAGCCACACAATTCTAAAATTGGTCCGTTGTTGTCTCATGGGGGACATGAACCTTTTTTAGGAACTTGATTAATATCCGAGCATGGGCATCAAAACAAAGCAGCAATGACAACAATGAAATCTTAGAAGGTGTTTTCCCTAACTGTTCCACAATCTTGAAGTCGCTTATTTTTATTATCTTCAAGATCTCGTTCATCTCACGGGTGGAGGGTTCTCCATCAGCAACATCCTTTGCGGGTACTTCAATCATATCAGGCTCAACAACCTTCTCCTTCCCTCTTGTATCAGTATTTGGCTTGGCAACAGTAATGCGGATGGGCGCCTTTGTAACAACTGGTGGTGAGATATTGGGTGAAAATATTCTCCTAGTTCTTGTAACTTTGCTTGAGCCAATTATGTTACTAACATAATCAGCTTTTTCTTCTTCAATCCAAGCGTCTTGTTTAATCCCATGATAGAACACCTTAGCACCATAATTCCATGGTACTGCCTTGTTTGAAGAGTAGGGAATTGGTCCGGGATTGGTAATTATTAAGGGAGAAACAGTGGGTTCATTTGAAATCCTAATAGGACCTTTGGAGGTGATCCTAAGAGGCTTGTTTGAGATGGTAATAATGGAGAGGTCTTCACATTTGTTAGTCAAACTTTTGGCAAGTGGGGTCTTCTCAAATAGAATTTTGCGACTATCCATCAGGCGTTGTATGCCTTTCTTCAGCCCTTCACATCCATTGAATTGTTGGGTACAACACACACAATCTTTTACACAGCCAGGGAAGATCCCAACTTTCAACAGATTATTTTTATTGTATTTAGCGGAGTAGTCAATTCTTCAATGGAGGCGACAAAAATTGTATCTTCAACAGCATTAACACCCTTGTCATGCTTCGGCATTAGAGCGGTGATTACATTCGGAGTTGGAGGAGGATCAAACTCATTAGTATTGTTATCAATCAAATCCTGGATTTTGTTCTTCAAAGCCCAGCACTGGTCAGTCTCGTGCCCAGGGCTGCTTAAGTGGTAAGCACATTTAGCATTCGAATTATACTTTAGTGAAGAGGTATCAGGGTTGGCAGGATGTTCGCGCAATGTCACTAAATTAGACTTGAGAAAATGTTGTAAGGCTTGAGACAATGACATTCCTAACCTCGTAAATTGTCTTCTCGGAGTTTCAAAACATTGATGATTTGCAGATAGTCTTGGAGTAGGAGTTGGATTGGAGATTCTGACAGCATTTACAAATGGATGATCATTCTTCTTAGTACGGGCCCTTGCCCCATACACAACATTGACTTCCTTCTTTGCAGCAAAAGGTTTCTTGATAGGATTTTAAGTGGAGGTAGATGCCACAGAGATCTTCCCACTTTTGATGTCACTTTCAACTCTTTCACCGGTTAAGATTAATTCGGTGAAACTAGAAGAAGAGTAGCCAATCAACAGATTAAAGAAGGGACCAGATAAAGTTCCCGTGAACATGTCAATGTGCTCCTTATCAGTCAAGGGTGGTTGAACACGACTGGCGAGGTCTCTCCACTTTTGTGCATATTCCTTAAATCCTGCATTCTTTCCCATGGTCATATCTTTTAGCTGAACCCTCATTGGCGCCAAGTCGGTGTTATACTGATACTAATGGGAGAATACGGTAGCTAAATCTTCCCAGGTATTGATACGGGAACCATCTAACTGATAAAAACATTCAATTTGCGTTCCAGCCAAGCTCTCTTGGAAAAAGTGAACCCAGAGCTTCTTATCAGCAGTGTGCGGCTGTATCTTACGCACATAAGATTTCAAGTGGAGTTTTGGACAAGAAACTCCATCTTATTTTGCAAAGATTGGTATTTTGAATTTGTGGGGAATGACTACCCCAGAGATCAAACCCAAATCATCAAAATCTAAACCGAGGACGGCTTGGATTTCAACAGCTTTCAATATGTCTTCTAACTGCTTATATTTGATATCAGCGGGTGGATACTTCTCGCTGAAATAATCATTATCAGATACTTTATAATTAACATAATCAGCCTGGGTACTCTTGACTTCACCAATCTGGTTCTCTTCCACTTCAGATGAGTATCTTCCTACTGGGATTTGACGGACTGTCTCCTTGAACCTTCTACCCATGTTGTGTAGAGCTTTCTTCTTGGGCTTCTTCTTAACTTCCAGTAATTCCATCATATCTTCCTGTCCCTTAGCTAGGGCTAGTAGAGTCTCTTAGAATTGAGAGTTTTGTTCCTGGAGATCCTTCACAGTTTTCTCTAGATCCATCTTGCTGAAATAAACAGCAGAAAGATAAGGAAACCTGTTATGCGAAAACCTGGCATGTTATGATGCATAGAGGATGTATATGCAAATGATTTCAAGGATTAATGAGATTTAAATTTGTATAAAAAAAAGAATGAACAAACTTCAATTTTCATTAAACAAATCAAGAAAGATTACATCATGCCTCTTGGGCTTACAAAATAACTTTCTAAGATAAAAATATTGAACGCATCCTCTTCGGTGCGAGATAGGCGTTCCCACTTTTCTCTTCTTGTAGCTGCTTCGTAAGCTCCAAGACCCTCTACTCACTAGCATAGAATTGAGCTTCAAAAGTATCACATTCTTCCTTCTGCTAAATCCAACCTTTTGCAAGTCTTCGAGAGAAGTTGGCATGTCGGGGTGGAGGATAGTGTAGGGAACATCTCCGTCACCCATAGGCTCCATGATGACTGGTAAGATGGAAGGATAAGGCATCAAAAGTTTCTGAGCGCGATCTCGTATCCACTTAAGGTAAGGCTCGAGGGGAATGGAATTCTTGTGTCCCAGCATCTTGCTATCCACCTTGTTCAACATCCTCCAAGCTCGGATAAACCTCTGGCGGTAACCTTGATCGTCGTTCTCGTAGTCAAATACCAATTCTGGGATAAGCATCTCATGTGGACCATCCCTTCTGGCATAACCAAATTGTCGTAAGGCTAAGCAGGGGTTATAAGTGATACCTCCTCTAATACCAAGCAAGGGGACATTAGGTAATTCTCCACAACAATGAATATTTGTATGTCTGAGCGTCATCAACCTATGGGACCACCTTGAACCTTGCTCATTCTTTAATACAGATTAGGGAAGATTCGAAATAAACCATCTTGCCAAAAGAAGAGTGCAACACAAGAGGATACTTCTCTTCCTCATAGTGCGAGACTGAAAAGAATGTAGTATTTCTCCTAACAAAGTGGGCACCGGGTTACGAGACATGAAGATTTTGACGGTGTTTACATCTATGAGTTGATCAGGATTTGGAAACAAAATCATCCCATAGATGAAAAGGGCCACAATTTCCTCAAAATCTTATAAGTCCAAGGAGTTCCAACAATCTTGATCTTTCTCAAACAAGAACTTGGCTAAGAAACCTTTGACACCACTCCTTGTTTCCCAATTATTTGTGACATCAGATTGTTGCAAGTGTAAGGCTTGAGCAATCTCTTCAATTTTTGGATCTCTTTCCGTACCATTGAAGGGTAGTTGATTGAGAATGGGAATCCTCAAGAGTTGTGAGAATTATTCTAGAGTAGGCACAATTTGATAATCGGGAAAAGTGAAGCAATGGTGTAGAGGATCAAAGAATTAGAAAAGCACCTTCAACATATCTTCATCAGTATTGGAGTTGACCAAGTTTAGGAGGCGACCATGCCTTTCGGTGAATGGAGAATTCTTAGGAACCCTTGATTCTAACTCTTTGATTTGAGGATGGATCCTTACGAGATTGACTTGAATGGTTTTCCTACGAATATAGGCCATGTCCTACAAAACAGAACAAAGATAAATCCCAATAATCTTTGAAATGGTTAGTGAGAATGAGTATGATGTTATGATGTTTATGATGTTATGTACAAATAAATATATACAAATAAGACAAACAAGTCCTTAGGTTTAGGCTTGCATGGAGTCTCATAGGTAAGTACCCTCTTGAAGTTTAGTTGGCTCAAACCTGTTCTAGAAATAGTAATCGGGTTCTAAAGGAGCTCAATATCACTGGTTTGTCTTCTCGGGTATTGTTTCAGCGCAAGCCTCATTATTGGCGGCCGAAATATCCCAAAAAGTCAAACCTCAATGAGTGTAGTATCGAGTATCTACCAACTTCGGACTGCACCAAAGCCGGTCATCTCACTACGTCCTAATGGCCAAGTTGGTCAAGTAAAGGTTCTAAATTCATTTAGTGCTTCACAAGATCACTCAGCGGCCCCGTATTCTCTTTGACTACTCAAGGGCTATCGGTACCCACAAATATGTCACACTAACATAGCTATTGCTTATAACATGTCGGTATACCCCGCACGGTTTACACAATGTATTTCTACTTACCTATAAGGTATCCCAAATCCGGGTAGAGGATTAGAGCAAGCCCAAACAAAGAACCAAAATGTAAAGCATACAAGTCAAACAATTAAAGCAAGTAAAGGTGATATAGCCCTAAGGTAATCCCACTTTTAAGTTTTCCCTAGTAGAGTCGCCAGTTCTGTGATACGGTGGGAGAACTGACTTGGGTGTTTTGCATTTTATCGCAAATGTTGCGGTTAGCAAGAGTCGTCACCAACTTTTCTTTTATCCATAAGGAAAGGATAAAAAGAACAGGAAAGACCTTTGAGATTATTTCTTGAGTTCGGGGGGTAGATTATGAAAAGGGAAGGTGTTAGCATCCTTTTCATCCATAGTTATCTATGGGCCCTTAGTTTCTTGCTAGATCACTTGCTTTTGTTTGAAAATGTGCTTTGTGTGGTTTTTGAAAGTGTTTTGAAAAGGCGCCATCATTTAGACAAACTTTGTAATAGTTCTCGTTCATAAGAACGTATACAAAGTGTTGAGCTATTCAAAATGTTTCAAGTTTGGAAGATATTTTGAAAGTGTTGGTGTTTGTTTTGAAAATAAGCAAGAGTGTTCCATTTGAAATTGAGCAAGCAACTAGGAACAATCTACCTACTTAAAAGTCTTAGTTCCTTTCTTACTTTCCTTTAATATTGCTATCTTACCATTGATTTAGTAAGAAGCCTTATCTTTGGATGTAAAAGGACGGGCGTGGATCATCGTATAGCCATGATAGCAATGTTGTGAAATATCTTAGCAATTCTCTTTGAGGGACTAAGATCATTTTGAAAGGCAACTTTGATAGCGTCATCGAAGGACTATGATCTTGTATTTTTGATTCGCTTTTGCTAAGATACACCACATGCATAACATGGCCATTTAGGTAAGGCAACAAAGTGGAATTACCCTAAGGGTGCAAGTGTGCAAGTGTGTTAATTTACATGCATTGTGTTGTCTTGAATTAGAGTTTGCTAACTTGTTGATTTTATCTTTCCATACAAACCCTAATTTACTAGCATTTATATATAAAGTATTAAATTGCGGAAAATAAAAATACTAAGCTATTACATCAATAGGGGAGGGGGTACAAATTTATAAATGGGGGATTTGCAAGAAAATTAAATCTAATTAATTATTACAACCATATTGAATATTATTCAAAATTGGAAATTAACTTAAACTAACTTAAACTAATTAAGAAAATAAATTAATTTAAAAGGTTTTTTAGGGTTTTATGAAAAAAAAGTTTTAAATAGTGAAAAAAATAACATGAGAATTAATTAATTAATTAAAAGGAAACCTAAGTTCTAAATTATTTTTACTTTACAAGAAAATAATGATATAATGATTAAACCTAATTATCTAAGTACTAAAAAAGAAATTAATTTACTAACAGAAAATATTTTTATTCTTTTGTTTTGTGAAGAAAAATAAACTAAATAAATATAAGTAATAAAATAAAAAATATTTTTATATTTTTTAGTAAAATAATAATTATAATAATAAGAATAGTAATAAAAATATGAAGAAAAATATGAAATAGAAAAAAATAGAAAATAAATAACAAAAATGAAATGGGCCAGGAGTGTAAACATAGTCAGGGGGGTTAGAGTCAGCAAACAAATAGTCAGGCCCAAGTTGGAGGCCTGACGTTGCAAACAACAATAAAAAAGTGAAAAATATGAGAAAACAAGCAAAAGGGTACCACTGGGGCTCGAACCCAGGTCCCTAAGGTAACAGGCGCGCACTTTAAATAAATATATGATACAAGTTTTTCCCTGACTGTACTTCATATTCAACCTCCAGCCAAAGGATCTGTAACTTATTTTTCATCCATTTTCAAAAGTGTAAACATGAAATTGTGCATTTTTCCATCACGAATCCAACCATGTAACTAATTTAAGCTAACATTCAAAGATAAGGATGAATTTAAGAAAGTACCAAATTCTGACCTAAATGTTTCAGCAAGTTCAAACTCAAAATTCTCCATGCTCAAGCAACATAAATGAAATCTATGGACATGTATAGTTTCAGGGCAGTGATATCTATATTCTATCTTCACAAATGCAAGCCTAACAATGCCTAAATAATGAGATAGAAGTTCAAGAAAAATACCTCAAAACTGGATATCGTGAAATGAGTTTGAGCTTGTTTAAGTGATGGTGATGATCAGGTTAGCTTCCTTGGACCTCTAGGAAGCTAATGCAATAGATAGCTTGAGCTGAGGATGGCTGAAATGGCCTGGAGAAGTCCAACTGTGATGCTCTATTTTTGAACTTGGAAGTGGGTGAAGATGGTGTTACAGTCTGCAAATAGGGACATGGATGGTTTATATTTTATGTGAGGAAGCTTTTGAAACTAAAAAGCCAAGAAACGCACGAGGGAATGAAAGTTTGAAGTTCTTGGTCAGAATATGCAACAATGGTGGTTTATAATGCAGTTATGAGTTTGGAGAAGTTTGAGAGCTTGTATATTCGTGTCCTATCTTGCAAACAACTTGCATGATTATATGGAAAAGGTTGGTAGACTTTAGAGGGTCAGAAGCACAAGATATAGACTTATGGCTATGTTACTTGATTTTGAAGAAAAGTAGAAATGTGGTTTCAAGGCATAGTACAAGCATGGCCTGAGTTCAAAGAGGCTTTAGACACATTGATTTTGGGTTATAGGGGTTGAGTGTGCAAAAAGAACAAGTGCAAAGCTCAAGAAGTTGACGATTGCAAAAGTGATGCTTTATCAAAATGGAAATGGCAACATTGTTCCATAAATGGAAAATTACTTTGGACAAAGCTCAAACCAAGTGGATAAGGGCCTAAAGAGTTGTGTAAACCATTAATTATGAAGTTACAAACAAGTTTGATGCCTAAAAAGCAAATATTATGCAGCCTAGGCTTGGATTTGAATTCTTGTTCATCATGGAAATGACCTATAATTCAAGAATGAATGTCCAACTTCTTGTCTTCGATTCTCTTTGCTCAAGCATAGTCTCAATGAGTTCTTGTACATTTTGGAAATCTTGTAACATCCTATACAACCTCTATGTTGGTAAATTTTTAAAATTCCCCTTGGAACTATGTGAAAAATTACCATGAAGTTAGGTTAAAATTCTGCCTAAACTAGCGCAAAATTTCACTAAGTTTCCAAGTTTCATGAACATGTATTCACAAAATCATAACTTGAAATCCATGAATTTCTAGGAGAAGTTGTGTTATACAATGTTTTAGATATCATTTATATCTACAACTTTCATGTTGAAAGTTTCCTTTGAATCATCTTGCATCATGGTGAAAAATCGGCTCAAAGTTATGAAAAAATATGAAATTTCCAACACTTAGAAAAATTTCTAAGTTTAGAAATCTTGACTTTTCAAAATGAAATCTTGAATTTTTTATTTCTTGATGAACAAGTTTCATATTTTGACATGTTTTGATGAATTGTGATCTTTGATACTTGATTTTGACCAAAAAGTCAAAGTTTGACTTTTCAGTGTGCAGTTGACTTTTGATAAGTTGACTGAAAATCAACTATCAATCAATTGATCTTGAGGGAAGTTTTGAGTCATGACATTAGGTAAAAATGATTCAATTGAACCCTTGAGATCATGTCTCCAACCAATCAATCATTTGGTAGGTAAAAAAATCAGAAATTGCCCTTTCTCAATCAAAACCCTAATTTTGACCATTTTGCCCTTTTGATGATCTGATCAAATTTCTCGAGGAATTGTGATCCAAACTTGATCAAATGACATATGTGATTCCATAATATTGATATGGATAAAAAATTATGAAGTTTGACTGTAAATTGGCTACCGTTGACTTTTTCCCCAATACAGTTGATTTTTAGGTCAATTATTCAAAAATGTGATCCAAGACTTGAAACTTGTCATGAGCAATCTTGAGAGTCCATAATGATCCATGAAATTCATATGGGGCATTAAAAGTCCATTTATCCTTGTGCCACCTCAAACCCTAATTTTCAGTCATCAGTGCTTGAGGAGGTGTCTTGAGCTGATCAACCCTTGTGCAGTCTTGAACCAAAGAAGATCTTGTGAGAGATTTCTTGTTAAATGAGAGGGAAAGTTTTGGGGTACAACAATTCCATATGGAGAATAAGATCCTATAAAGGTTCTAAGGACAATGACGGACAAAGGGGATCCCTATAGGCTAAGGATTATAACAAACAAAGGAAATCCCTACATTCTAGGGATTGCAATACACCACAAGAAATTCCTACAGGCTAGGGATTATAACTCAATAGAAAACCCTACGGGATAAACCAAAAAATTCCCATAAGATTTTAGGGTATAATAGGGATAAGACGTAACCCTACATAGGTTTAAAGTTACAAAGAAATGTCCCTCGTGGGAAGGCTTCCTATGAAAGATAGGATGGTAATAGTTTCCTTAGTATGTAGGTTCTTAGTTTCGTCATACGAATATTCTACCCATCCCATAAGGTGGATCCCTTAAGGGTATCAGGGATAACACTAAAGGGAAAAGGCACATGGGCCTCCCTTAAGTGAAACCTTATTGTAGATTGAAACTTTCGTCTCTGGGTTCGTACAAGGTCTCACCATGAGATTTTATTTTTAGTGTTTTACAAAGAGTCATAGATTTTTTTCCAAAGTCCTACCCCCTAAAGAGTCTAGCCCCTTGGGAGATATTTCTCTTTAGGAATTCTACCGACTCTAGGTGACGTTGTCGCAAAAACTCATAGGGATGTTAAACCCCCTTGGCCAATTGATGGTCCTTCTTCTAAGGTTTGATATATTATTTTTGAAATTAAAAACCCATCAACAATACTATGATAAAACAATGATAACAATAAACAATAGACCAATAAATGAACAAGGAAACAAAATCATGCCATAAATAAAAATCATCCCAAAAACCCTAAACCTAAAAGGGAGGATAAAATCTAAACCCTAGGGTTGTGTCCCTAGAAAAGTTGCAAGCGATCGTAACCGGCAAAAAATAAAGAGTTGCCACCATTACTTTTTATCCTAAGGATGGGAGAATAACGGGTAACCCTAGTTGTTAGAGATTCTAAGTTCGTGAGTTGATTAGAAGAAGGGAATGTGTTAGGCACCCTTCATCTCCCTTGTTCTCAAGGGGCTCCTTTTTTAGGTCTAAGGGGGAAATCAGGAATTTCTTATCTAAAGGTATGTTATTGTTCAAGTATTTTAAAAAATGTTTAGTTTTTTAATTAAGGGACTCACCTTGGTTTTTAAGCTGCATGCCTACGTATCCTCTTATGAGAAATCAGAGTCCCTATTCGTAGTTCGTAGTGTTTGGTTTGTATTTTTTATAGGATTGCATAGAGTTGCTTTCGAGTTATCCTTGAACCTTGTCTAGGTTTTGTAAAAGAGTGATCGTAGACGTAGTTCGCATTTAATTTTGAAATAAATGTTATTTAATCCTTTTGATAAAATATCTTGAAGTTTTTTATGTTAGTAAAAAATGTTTTTGTTATTGGTTAGATGTTTTAAGTTTGATTAGTCGATAAAGAGTTGATCTTTATTAAAATTTGATTGCGCTAGACGAAGAAAGACTTTAATTTGATTATTGCATTGAGCGATAACGTTTGATTATTGTGTTGAACAAAATCAATAGTCGCACGATTTTAATTATTGATTTTGAATAATTACCTTGTGAGACGTTAAGTCAGCCAAAAAATATTCGAGGATGTGAAATCCTTTATTGTTAAATTTATTTAGAATTAATTTGATTTAAGAAAGTTTGATTAGTGTACAAATTTAAAATTATTTGTAAGTAAATATTTTATTAATTAAATAAATACTCTAAATAAAATAATATATTTGTGCTTTTATGTTCTTATTATTTTTATGTATATTGGTAGCAGTTTATTTTCAAGAGATTGAGATTCTCAAGGAAAGTTGTGTGGGACCTCATGTTAATGGATTACTTATTGATTCAAAGTCAATGGCTTCTTGGATTTCTCAAGAATCTCTGAGAAATTAAGGTTTGACCTTAAGTCACCATCTCCTATGTTATTTAATCAGAAATTAGGGTTTTGTCCCCTTTCAAGTTTTGAGCTTAATTTTAATCAATACTTGGTTTCTATGATCAATTTATGGCCCAAGGTATCAATCATGACCATTGGATTCATCACAAGATTACTCAAAGCATTGCATTGGAAGACTGGTGAAATTTTGACCTAATTAACTGAAAAGTCAATTTTTTGACAACGGCATTTCCTCACATTTTTATTGATCAAATTGGTTCTTAATGAATTGTATAAGACTTAAGGAATTCTGATATGGATTATGGACCTTTGGTTGGCATTGTTTGAGGTTAAATTGCATAATCTTGATTATTTGGTCATTTGAGCAAAAGTCAAATGTTGACCAAGTAGACTTTTGGTCAAATTTGAAGTCAGTGATCATGTTTCAACATCACGTGTCCTATGGTTGAATAAATTCAATAGAATGATGAATTTTGAAGTTAACTTGTTCATGAATGTATCTTGGTGAAATTGGAAAGTTTTCTCAGTGTGGAAACTCATAAGGCTGAATTTCAAAAATTATTAGCTTCTTCATTTCTTCATTTATTATTGAAAATAAGTAACCTTTACATGCTTGGAAATAGAAAAATAATACCTAAAACTTTGTTAATATGGACCCATGTCTAAAAGATGATTATTTTGAGAGTTATGGAGCAAAGAATTATAAGTCACTTTGTTGGATTATAGGTCATTTTCCAAAATTCCATATTTTCTTGGCCAGTTTTGACGACTTTAATAGATTCGAATGAGAAAACTTCCAACATGAAAGTTGTAGCACATCTCAATAAATTTCCAAATAGTAAAAGTTTTCCCATTGATTCAAAGAATTTAGATAGTTATGCCCTTTACATTGGGACTGCATTTTATTAAATTTTGCCAAGTAAAAATTTGTAATTTCTTGAATTCTCCATTTCTAGCCATTCTTTTTTACTCTAATCAAGACCATAAGCTATTTGGATCGTTTATAAGAGAATCAAACCTTCTATTCACACCCATGCATGCATTTGTACCAAGTTTGTACAAAAAACCTCAAAATTAACCAAAATAGCCATTTCTATGTTTCTCTCTCCACACTCTACTAACATGTGCCATCTTTTGAGCACATGCTACTTCATATATGTGATATCAAAAACACAAAGAATTCATCCTCACTCTCTCTCAAAATTCAAGCTTGGGCAACAAGGTGATTTTTGGCCTAAACTTTCAATTTCACCCTCCAACGGCTCTAATGTTGTAATGATCACTCTACCCTCACTTTAAGAGTCTATATAAGGACACCCTTTCCTTTATTCACTCACACACATACAACTTTGAGCTCTCTTACTAAAAACCTCATTCTTTCCTTATCCTCTCTCTCCCTCTCTCTCTCTCTCTCTCTCTCTCTCTCTCTCTCTCTCTCTCTCTCTCTCTCTCTCTCTCTCTCTCTCTCTCTCTCTCTCTCTCTCTCTCTTCAAGCAAGCATTATTTTGAGAATTCTTCAATATTGAAGCTCTTTATTTGAGCTTCAATAAGAAGAATCAATCTAAGTTTATGGGTTTCTTTCCTTATCTCAAGCTCAAGAGGGAAGTGGGCTCTTTCTCCACTAGGTAACCTCACTAAACCCTAGATCTTGCATTTTTGCATCTAGAAACTACTTGTTGATGTTCTTATGATGCTATTGAACTTCTCCCTTTAGAAATTTTTTCATTAATTTTGGTTGTGTTTTAAATTATTCATATATGAAAGAAAATAAGAAATATTGATTTTATGCTCTCTTCTCGCCTTTCTCTCTCTCTCTCTCTCTCTCTCTCTCATATCTCAACATTTTCAAAAACTTCTTAAACCAAATCTTTAGATCTTTTTGAGAGCTTTGGTGTCTACACTTTTTAATTTCATCAAGAAACGGGAGAGTAAATTGGAAACATACATGATTTTTCTAGTCAACTTCTCGCTCTGATTTCTCCTTCATCTCTTAAACATTTCAAAAACTCCTAAAATCAAAGTTGTAGATCTTTTGGAGATCTACAACTTTGGTGTTTAAACTTTTCCATTTCATTGAGAAACGAAAGAGAAATCTAGACATAACCCCCCCTGCCTTGAAAATCATTCGCTATGATAGTTTTTTTGGAAAAAAATTCTCTTGCATGTCACGTGCCTGGTTGTGATTCGCTGATCCATTGTTTCGCCTTTTTGTGCCTAATCATTAGGACTCTGCGCTAATTGGTTATTGTTGTCTTAGTGGGGCCCAACGCCAAAATCAATGCAGACCTTTGACTATTTTTTTTTTAATTTAATTTAGTTTGTTTATTTCATAAATCATTTATTTTGTTTTCTTTATTTTATTTAAAATATTTTTATTGATAAAAAAAATACAAAAAATATATAGACTGAAAGACAATTGATTCTATTTTCTAAATGTTATGTTTATTTTATTTTTAGCATTTATCTGCTATTTTTCATATTTTATTTGATTTAAGGTGTTCTATTTTTGTTTTGTTTTGTTTTACATGGTTTTTGTATAAAATTAATTCTGACCTTTTTTAGGAATCATAAAAAATCACAAAAAATATTTTCATGTTCCTCTAAGTTTTCTTGAATGTTTGATGGTCTTAGACCTCATTTACTTTAAGATTTGTTTGGTTTTCAAATTTGAGAAGTCACTTAATGGTTTTTGAGGTTTTATTGCTTCTTTTTTAAGTTTCAATATAATTCACTTACTTCCATTCATCCCAAAATTTCACAAAAATATGTTTGAGCTTATTTAAGATGTCAATATCACATTTCTTTTTTTTGTGGATTTTTAGTTTTAATTTTTGTATTTTATACAAATTTATCTCGTTTAATGGTCATTTAAGCCTAGTTTTGAACTAGTACTGATCTTCAATTTAATTTTGATATTTCCATGAACTTTTAAGTTGAGAAAGGATTGGTTTCTGACTTTTAAGAGACTTGATCTTATTTTATCATTCTTGTTTGGATTTTATATCCTATTTTTCTATTTTTTGTGGAATATTGAAGAGAGCATATCCCTTTGGCAAGTGTAATTGAGTCAAGCTTCATTTTGAAACTTATGGACATAACTTAAGGCCAAACTTTGAGTATGTTATGAACATTTGAGTGCTTTAATAATATAACAACAGGTTTTTATTTTTTGGAAATTATATGTTGATCATTTGGTCTTTACCTTGAGCATAAAATTTATGTGGTTTGCAAAACCCTAATTTGAATGCATTTGATCTTTAAACCATGTTATTGTACAATTTTTGGTTGTAATTGATGCTTAGAAGTATGATAAGCTTAAGTATAGTCTTCTAAATACTTGAGAATCATTTGAATTCAATTGATCACTTTGATCTTTCTCTTTGTATATGATTCATTTTATGCTTCTTTTGCTTGCTTTGTGAGGTACATGGAATGCATTTATGCAACGTTTGGAAATTTGATTCTCATTTCTCTACTTAATCCTAATGAAATTTTTAGGCTCTTAAGTTCAAAATTGTTGAAACATTTAATCACCCTAACTTGTGTTTGTTTATGTGCCAAAATTCATCAATTGTGATCAAGGTTTATGAGTTTGCTTTGATGAAATATTTTTGTCGTAAACCTTTTATCCATAATGAAAGAGCTATGTGTTATAGTTGCTGCCTCATTGAGTTTTCATTGTTCTCATATTAACCATTCCTTATTTGTTTTATCATTTCTTACTTGCACCTTTTCTTCATTTTCTCAAAAGTACTTATTTGCTTATCATCTTTTTCTTTCTTGTACAAATAACATGTTCCCTTAGGATGTTAGTTTCATCTTCTTTGAGATGTGAACTAACTAGGCCTTAGGTTCTTATCCATGCATGATAACTTAGGTATAAGTTCCCCTTTCAATCTTTAACCTTAGCGCCATCATTGTATGATAACATTAGGACCTTTTTAGTCTCCCTTAGACTTTTTTTTATTTCCCTTTTGCATACTCCTTAAAACTAAAACTTCTTTTATTTAAAACTTCTCAAAACAGTTAATAAATGATTGATGAGAGCCACACCTCCAAGATACTTTAGTAACAAGAATAATGAGAGGGTATAGACCCCTTACTTTCTCTTCTTTAGTTCATAAGTCTTTTGTGTGATTCAAATACTAAACTTTGTTTTCACAAAGTAGAGGGATGATAAGTGTCCTAGAAGTGGGATCCATTTATCATCTTACCTACAAAAAACACCAACTAATTCAAAATTATTTTGCCACATGGATTTTCTTTTGAAAACTTTTTTCATAAAGCGAATGTGTCTTAGCCATTCCAATACGAAGCAAACTCAACGACTTAAGCCTCTTCAAACGAGCACCTAACAAGCCAATGTTCCAACGTTTGGAATGTCTAACGCATCATTCTTATTAAAACACACAACCAAAAAAAAAAATTCTAGAAGAACTACGAGTTCCTTGATCCCCCATTGCAGGAAGGGTGGTACATAGGAACTTAAGGTTCGTAACCGCTATGGGAACAACTAATAAAAACCTTTTTTATACTTTTTGTTGCATGCATTCCCTTGTAGCATTAAGATTTATACATAGATTAGATACACTTTTAGAATAGAAAAAACTTGAGTGGATCCCGTGGAGTACCATAAACGTGAGGGGTGCTAATACTTTCCCCTCGCGTAACTTACTTCCTTACCCTCTTGGGATAAATAAAATTGATGGAGACTCTTTTTTCTTTCGTCTATCATTTCTGCTTCGATTGAAAAATCCTAGATACGACAGTTGGCGACCCTGCTGGGGATAGATTGACCAATTACTGGTCCATCATATGTAAGTCAATTCTAGCTTGCGTTTGTTTTTTGTTCTTTGGGTGTTTTGTTTGTTTATTGCTTTAATGTTTCATTTGTTTATTTGCTTTCACGCATTGCATCTTATTTCATGGTTTCCTATACTTTGGATATACTGTTGTGTTGTTTCTTTGTTGGGATGGGATTACACTAATGAGGTAAAAGGCCCAGTACCCAAGCTATGAGTTGCAAACCAATAGGAACACTAGGACTAGAGTGGAATCATGATGGCTATGTGACGTGAGGTCTTGAATAGCATATTTATGTGATCCATCCTCAGACGAGGTTCAAATTTTGTATTATTGTTTACATGTAGATGTTACAATGACAGTACTTAACAGGCGAACTAGCAACTCTGAGTTACCCCTTTGACCTTACACTGACCTAGATTTTACCCATGCATGGGAGGGGCGATTCTTACAGGTATTATTGGTGACTTTGGTACTATTGCTGACTATTTGGTCCTGTTGCTGACTATTTGGTTCTTGTTAGTGACTGATCCAAAATTTTGATCTCGTGACTCTTGACTCTGTACAACAGTTCAGCATTGTCCAGTGTTATGGAAACCTTGATCCTGTCATTTTGCATCATAGCATATCTATTTTCAAAAAAAATATGATGTAAAAAAATGATAACTCACACATGCATATCACTTATAGGATGTCTTAAAATTATTGTCTTTCGTTTATTGAACCCTATTGTTTATCACCTTATTGAATGATGAGAACCTTAAGATTTCCTGGAAATGAAAACATTGCATGCACTTCATACATTCCATGCATCTTTTTATCGGGTACAAAAGCTTATTGGGGCCCTTTCTTTTCATTCATAGTTCAGAATCAACGAAGACGACTTCTCTACATCCTTACCACACTCGAGCCAATAAGCGGAGATTCATGGATCTCTTTGAATAGAATCAGAATGCTCTTCATGGAGACATGGATACTATGCGTGATAGAATGAATCAACTCCTCGAGACTCTTCATGTTGTTATTAAAGATCAAGAAGAGCTTCATCATAACGACACTGAGATTGCAGAAGTTGTTCCTTCCACTTCTAATGGGTTCCCCAATCCTCCTAATGGAATTCCCTAGGATGCTACCATCATGATTACTCCTGAAACTCAAAAGTAGGTGGTTGACTTCCATTATAATGTCATTGATCTTGATGATTCCCAGGGTGATTTCACCATGGACCTTGCTGAAACTGCTAAGATGTATCGTGCTCCCGAGAAGCGTCTTAACGCTATGGAAATTTCTAAAACTTCTGGATTTAATGTTGCTGCAATGTGTCTTGTTCATGGGATTATTATTCCTTCAACGTTCAATGTCCCTGACTTTGATAAATACACATGCACCACCTTCCCAGAGACTCATATTTATTCCTACTGTCACAAATGGTCGCTCATGTTAAGAATGAATTGTTACTCATGCATTTATTTCAAGACAGCCTGACAGGGGCACCGTTAGAATGGTATATGTAGTTATAGAGAACTTATGTCAGTACTTGGGGAGAGCTTGCTGATGCTTTTTTGAAATATTATCACTACAACACCACCATGGCTCCTAGCCGTGTCCAACTATAGAGTACGGCTCAAAAGTCTGAAGAATCCTTAAAAGGGTACGCCTACAGGTGGCGTGGATTAGCTGCAAGAGTTCAACCTCCTCTCTTGGATCGTGAATTGACTGATTTGTTCATGAGCACCCTCTTAGGCCCTTATCTTCAGCATATGATTGGTAGTACTTCTTCTTCCTTCTCTGATATGGTTATTATTGGTGAACAGGTTAAAACTTGCATCAAGGCTGGTACAATCTAAGGTACTTCTAGCACTGAGAATAATAGTATTAGAAATGTCAAGAAACCTTATTTTGGATCTGTGAAGAATGAAGAAGATGAAACTAGCGTTGCTACTATTGATGAGGGGAAAAATCTTCAGGTCCAGTTTCCTTACTACCTGACACTTGTTGTTGTTCCTAACAAGTATGTTCCAGGAATATGATTTTGTAACTCCACAACTCTGGGTTGCTCAATAATAACCTTTCTTGCCATAACAACAATATGTTCTGCAACAACGGTATACTCCACAGTAGCAAAACCATCAGAATCAGCGTAAACCTCAATCATAATTTGGAAAGAAAGAATTCTCCTTTAGATCCAATTCCAATGACATACATTCAACTTCTTCCATGTCTGATTCAAAATTCCTTGGTAGTTCCCAAGTCTATGAAGCCTTCACCGCAGTCATTCCCACTTGGATATAATCCCAACGTATAATGTGGGTACCACACTGGGTCAGCAGGACACTCTGCTGAGGATGGCAATGCTTACAAAGCTAAAGTACAACAGTTGATCGATAAGATGTACTTATCCTTTCAAGGAGGAAACAAGTTGGTTACCAGAAACCTGTTGCCTGAATAGGTTCAAAGACTGCAAAGAACATTCCCTCAAATAAGTAAAGCCCAGAGAAGTCTCCTCAGCACTAGCAATCATTAGATCATTTTTGCATTGTCATTTATAATTTTGTCTATTTGTTAAATGCTACTCGCGTGTAAACTCGTTTGTTTTTTAATGATAATAATAATGCTCTATATATGTTTGATTCGAATCAATCCATTCGTGTTCACTCATTTATTTTCCTGTTTATCGATATCTAACTCTTGTCAAAGCAAAAATTGGTGGGAGGATGATGAATCTAAAACACAAAATTTATGGCTGTATGATTTTGAATAAAACCCTGTTGCCGATGTACACGTGTTGTACCCAAAAAGTTGCCCTCTCATTTCACTCAATACATGCCTCTAGAGGTCCTCAATTGCTCAAGGATGACTAAGAGTTGACCATACAAACTCTCTCCTAAGGCAACAAGCCTCAAACTAGGGTTTCACTCCTCATCAAGATGGTTGAAGTCCAAGGGTCCCAAATGCTTTCCATGGTCCAAATATGTTCTCAAGATCATCTGTGATATGGTGGCAGAACCGACTGTTTTGAAAATGCTGGTTTGCGTTTTGCATTTTTTGTTTGCAAAATGTCGCGGTAAGCAAGAGTCGCCATTGGCTTTTATTTTATCCAACTGGAAAGGAAAAAAGCACAGAAGAATTCCTTTTTCGAGATTTTGAGTACGGGGGGTAAATTATAGAAAGGGAAGGTGTTAGCATCCTTTCTATCCATGGTTTTGCATGGGCTCTTAGGTACTTGCTCATCTTTTAAAATTTCTTGTGTGTGTGTTTTTTTTTTAAAAGTTTTGTTTTACTTCGTTTTAACCCTTGTTTATGTCCTCAAGAGTGTAACGGAGTGTTTTTTGAAAACATTATTTGAAAAGTGTTTGGTGTGAAAAAGTTTGATTTTGTGCAAGTACCTACTAGCATCTACCTACTTGAAAAAGGATTGTTTCTATTCTTGTTTCCTTTAGAAAGCCCTATCCTACTAGTGATACGGTGGGAGAACTGACTATGGTTTTGCGTTTGTTTTCGCAAATGTTTCGGTTGAGCAAGAGTCGCCACCGACTTTTTATTTTATCCTAAGGAAAGGTTTAAAAAGCACAGCAAAAACCTTTGAGATTTTTCTCGGGTTCGGGGAGTAGATCATAGAAAGGGAAGGTGTTAGAACCCTTTCTATCCATGGTTATCCATGGGCTCTTAGGTACTTGCTTAGATCAACTTGCCTTGGTTTTCAATTGTTTGAAATGGTGCTTTGTGTGTGTTGTTTGAAAATGTTTTGAAAAAGATGCCTTGTCTAGGCTAACCTTGTAACAATTCTTTACTCGAATGTTTTACAAAAGGTGTTTGTCTTTTTGAAAAGATGTTTCAAGGTTTTTTTTGAAAGTTTGTTTTGAGAGTGTTTGTGAAGTGTGGTTTGAAAATAGGCAAGTGTTTTCTTTTGCAAGTTGACAAGTACTTAAGAGCTATCTACCCTAAAGTTCTCAAAGATTTTTGTTATGTTTTAACCCTTTTAACAATTTTGTTCCACCATTGCATTTGGTGGACAATATTGTGTTAGGAGGTGAAAGGGACGGGCGCGGGTCATCGTTTAGACCATAATTGCAATAGTGCTAAGTATCTTTGGGCAATTTTTCTTTGAAAGGGACTTGATCATTTTAGGCAACTTTCCGAAAGTGTCGTCGAGGGACTATGATCATTTGATTTTGTATTTGTTTTGCCCAAAGAAACCTAACATACAATATGGCCCATTTATGGAAGGCAACAAGTGGAATACCCTAGGGGTGCAAGTGTGATATGTGTTGTCCATTTTCATGCTTGATTATCTTGAAATTAGGTCAAACTATTTTTGTTCGTTTTATTTGCATACAAACCCTAATTCTAACATGGTATATTTAGAAAGCGTTAAAGTGCGAAAAGTAAAATTCCTACACTATTACAACACAATATGGGAAGGGGGGTACAAATGTTCAAATGGGGGGATATTTAGACAAGGAATTTAAACCTAGCTATTACATCAATTTTGGAATATTTACAAAATAATTAATTGCATAAATTAAATGGAAAATAAAATAACGATGCAAAATGCAAAAAGGGTTTTTTATATGTATGGAAAAAAGGATATTTTTTTATGTCAAATAAACAAAAAAAAATTAATAAAATAAAAAAAGTAACATTTTTGGAGTTTTTGTGTTTTAGGGGTAAAACCCTAATTTTTATTAAGTAAATATATATATTATTTAATTTATACAAGTATTTATTTATTATGTACAAAAAAAAATAAAATGAAGTATATTTATAAAAAGAATTTTTTTTATGTCAAATATTAATAAAATAAAAAAATGTATATATTTTTTTATATTATTTACCTAAATATACTAATATATATAAATATCTTTATTATTTACTAAACAAATATTATATATACAAAAATAATAATATTTAATATTTATAAAAAAAGGTATATTTTGTATAAAATATTTTAAGAAGATGGAACAAAATAAAAATGAAAATAAAATATACTTACATTATTTTTTCCTATTTATTCTAAATAATATATCTTTGTACTTATTTACATACAAATAGCAATATAACTAAATAAATGCCTAAAAATATAAAAATAGTGTAAAAAATGTTTTTTATGTTTTTAATATTATTAGGAAAAATAAATAAGTCAGAATAAAAAGAGAAAAGTCAAAAAAATCATTAAATCAAACAAAATGGGCTCAGGGGGTATGAAATCAAAAATATGGTGTGAAAAGAAATACAAAAGCAGGCCCAGCCCATGTGGCTTCTTCTTCAACCTTCAGATAATTCCTTGTCCAAAAACGCGCGCCTGTACTCAAGTTCAAACATCTGGATTCCTTGATTTTTTACACAAACTTTCAACATAAGAACTGTTAATCATCAAGCCACGATTCTAAATATGTAAAGAACTCATCCTAACTCTCAGAAATGAGAGAGAATTTTAAAATTCCCAAATCTTAACCTAACTTTTCTTCCATATTCAGACCTTAAATTCTCATAGCTTAGGCAAAATAAATGAAAAGTAAAAGCATGTACATATTCAGGGGCATGAGTAGAACACTTCTTATTCACAAACTTAGAGCTAATGATGCCTACACTAAGAGTTAGAAGTTCAAGAAGATACCTGTTCAGTTGAAGTTCTATCTGGCAATGGGGGAGCTTTCAGGGCAAGATGATGATCTGTACAGCTTGCCTGAAGTGTAGTGATGCTATTCCAATACTTACTTTGCTTTGAAACACCTTAATCGAGCTATGGACCTTCAACTGCAAAACAAGAAAGTGAAAATGGTGGAACTGCCTAGAGGAGTTAAAGGTCGTGTTTTATGTTTGGGTTAGCTTCAAGTGATGCTAGGGAATGTGTTTGATGAGCTTTTAGCAAGGAAGCATGAAAGGAATGAGAGATGGAACTCAAACTGCAGCAAGCCCTGTTTTAGTGCAGTTCAATGGTGATTTTGAGTTTGTGGAGGTATTGGAGGTGTTGGGGTCGTGTGCTAGCTCAGTTAGGATGCCTTGAATGTGTACAAACTATTTGCTTAAGGGTTTTCTTGCTGAGATCAAAGTTGTGTTGTGATATGCTATGTTTCTTAACACTTAAGCAAGCAAAGGCCAAGTTGTGTTCTAGACAGGTAGAGGCCCCCTAAACATGCTGCAAAACCTTGTCTTGATCAGAGTGATTAACTCATAAACTTGTGCCAAAGAGATTTCAAATGTACTTCTTGGATTTTCATTTTGACATAAAGCTTAACTTTTCAAAAATGGTTATTTCACTTTTTCCATAAATGGATTAAACTTGCATGTAATGTTTGAACTCATAGAACAATGCTTTGGCACAAAGGATTGGTATTAAATTTATGAGTGTTGGATGGTTTAGAGGCCTGTAATGTAGCATAAACCAAGCTGACTTGAAAATGCATAAGTTATGAACATGGAAATTGGCCAATTCAAAAGTGAGTTTTTTCCATATTGCAAAATTCGATTCTCTCAAGTCATGAGGTTGTTTGATGAGTTCTTGGATATTTTGGAAAGCTTGGAATGTGTACTACAATCCATATTTGAAATGAAAATTGAAATTCCACGGGGAAGTATGTGAAAAATGGTCTTGAAGTTAGGTAAAAACCTTGCCTAAAAAAGGTCAAAATTTCACTAAGTTAAGAATGGTTTAGTACCCTTATTCCAAAAGTTGTAACTTGAGATACAAGCTTCTTTTGGGAAAACTTTGTGAATCAAAGTTGTAGATTATGCAATAAGCTACAACTTTCATGTTTTGACTTTTGCTTGAATCCAAATAAATCTTGGTGAGAAAGTGGGGCAAAGATGGGAAAAAATTAGGGTTTTTCATAACTTAGAAAAATTCTAAGTTATGAAAAATTCTCATTTCAAACCCTAATTTGCATTTTTTGATTTCTTGGTGAACAATTTTCATGATTTGGCATGTTTTGATGAAAAATGAATCTTGACTCTTGATTTTGACCAAAAAGTCAAAGTTTGACTTTTCAGTATACAGTCAAAATTGATCAATTGACTGGGAAATTCAACTGTCAATCTTGTGTACTTGGGATCTTTTGAACTTGTTGAGCATGTAAAGACAATTCCATGGGGTCCTTGAGTCCATATGTGAGCTTGGTTTGCCATTGGCTAGGTCAAACTGTCAAAAATTGCCCTTGTGCAGTCAAAACCCTAAAAATGACCATTTTGCCCCTTTGGTGATCTGATCAAATTTCTTGTGGAATTGTGATCCAAACTTGATCAAATGGTCCATGTGAGTTCATAATGTTGATGTGGGTCAATTTTCATGAGGTTTGACTGTCAATTGGCCATAGTTGACTTTTTCCCCAATACAACTGATTTTTAGGTCAACTGTCCAATTGACTGGGAAAAACTTGGAATCAAGACTTGAAACTTGATATGGATAAACTTGGGAGTCCAATATGAAGCAAGAAAGTCATCTTAGGCATTTTAGGTCAAAACATCTTTGTGCAAACACAAACCCTAATTTGGGTCAACAGTGCAAGGAGAAGTCTTGAGCAGATGAAACCTTAACTGGATCTTGATCTCCAAGGGCTTTGTGATGAGAAATTAATGAGAAATGGGAGGGAAAATTTTGGGGTACAACAGTTGCCCCTGTTCAATCTTCTTGAATCCGAAGAGTTAGATTGGCAAGTTTTCCTTTCGTGACTCGAGGGTAAAAGGAGATTGGACACTAGAGTGCCCTTAAATTTGCACTCGTCAAAGCAATGGATGCGGGAATGGGCTTAGAGATGCCATTTGGAGATGGGCTTAACGATGCCATCGGGAGAAATGACAGAAACTTGTCGGGGATGGGCTTAAAGATGCCATCTGGAATGAGTATCAGGAATGTGTCCATGCTTGGGACCATCTCTGAACTGGGGGTCTGAATAAGCAATAGATTGACATCCGTTGTTGGGAGGAATCCGTAAACTGTTTTCAAAAGTTGCATCTTGAACAAGTGATAGATTAACATCCGTTGTTGGGAAGAATCCATAAACTGTTTTCAGAAGTCTGGAGAAGAATCTGAACAAGCGATAGGTTAACATCCGTTACTTGGAGAACCCGTGAACTGTTTTCAGAAATCTTGAAGTTGAATAAGCAATAGAGCAGCATCCGTTGTTGGGAAGCATCCGTAAACTGTTTTCAAAAATTGAGAAGAGTCTGAACAAGCGATAGATTAACATCCGTTGTTGGGAAGAATCCGTGAACTGTTTTCAGAAATCTTGAGAAGAAACTGAACAAGCGATAGGTTAACACCCGTTACTGGGAGAACCCGTGAACTGTTTTCAGAAATCTTGAAGTTGAATAAGCAATAGAGCAGCATCCGTTGTTGGGAAGCGTCCGTAAACTGTTTTCAAAGGTTGCATCTGAACAAGTGATAGATTAACATCCGTTGTTGGGAAGAATCCATAAACTGTTTTCAGAAATCTTGAGAAGAAACTGAACAAGCGATAGGTTAACATCCGTTACTTGGAGAACCCGTGAACTGTTTTCAGAAGTCTTGAATTTGGAGGAAGAACCGGTGTAGGGTTCCCTGATGATGAGCTCGTGTAAACTACATCTGGATAAGTCTGGAATATGCATTAGAATGTTGACATGTCTGGGTCACATCCGAACTATTCCTGGAAAGAAATCTCGGAAGATAATGATTTTAGTCTTTCAACAGGTCTTGCCTGAAAAGCTAAAGAGTTAGTTATATGCAATGTCATGATGCATGATACAATGTATGTTATATGATATGAATGTAAATGAATGCGCATGTAAGCTGATGAGCTATCTTGCAAAGGATAGATGAATCCGAGAAGGCTGAAAAGTATCTTGGCTGCTGCCGGGAAGAATAATTCCTGGTTGCTGTTGGAGAATAAAGAGCCTGGGTTGCATACCAATCTTCGGGGGAATTCCTGATGACGTCTACTGGGGAGTTCCAATCTAATAGACTCATGCTGGGGAGGTAAGACTGAGAATCTTCAGTTGGTGGGAAGTATCTCTGGCGACTTCACTGGGAAACTCAAGATTTGCCCTCCCAAAACTCTGTGGGGAGAAGGTTCATTAGTCTGGCTCCGCTGGGGATTGATAATTTGAAGCCTTAGCTCGGCTGGGGATACTGAAACTTAAATTCTGAGGGGAATTGAGTTTTGGAGGATTCTCTGGCTGGGGATAACAAAGATAAACTCCTCTGGGGGATTGTATTGATAAGTTATGTTTGGGAACTTTGATGAACTCCCCTGGGGATAGGAATAAATTTGGCGAGTGCGATCTTCCGTGGCAATAAGCTGAGGATAACCCAGTTATAAGCCCTGGTGAGGAATAACCTTGAATAAAGCTCGGGAGAGACGTCCGTACTCTGCAGGGGATAAGCTTCCAGAATCTACTGGGGATAAGCCTCAAGACTTGCTGGGGGATATGGATTCCCAATCTCCTGGGGGTTTCCTTTGAAAGGGTATCAGGATCTCCAACTGTATCTTCAACCTATCAATAATCCTCTTTCTTGATTCATAAGGGAATGATTATGTTCAAATGCATATGCCTATTTAATAAAACATTGGACGTTTCTCAAAATAAAACAAATAGTGCAAGAGAAAAGGAAAAGGAAATGACACAAATTTCTGGGAAGAGTATTTGTATTAACTTTTCTGAGTATATTTGTACAAAGGAGACAAACATCCTAGTAAGAGGATTGTGTCGTAAATATTGAAAGATTTATACAAAATAAAGATGGCTATGTGAAATAATTCCATGGGATTCCATTATGCTATTGCCTTCACAACTCTGAATATCTGTCCATTCAATGCTTCGTTTGTCGATGACTGGATTGTTCAGAAACCTAGAACTGATTGATGAAGAGATTGTCCTTGAAGTGATCCGACGAGACATAGTCATACGCTTTAATTCCCTAACTTTTGCCTGAATCGCCCTTTCGGGTTTTCGATCCACCGGGAAACCCCTTTTTGCCCAAGCCGCCCTTTCGGGTTTTCAACTTGCCGGGTGTACAGATTTTTTTTATTTTTATCCCTAACTTTTTCCTGAACCGCCCTTTTGGGTTTTTGGTTCACCGGGATGCCCATTTTTGCCCAAGCCGCCCTTTCGGGTTTTCGACTTGTCGGGTTATTTTATGCGTAGTATCTTTTGACTATGTCTGCGTTCGCAGGGTGCGGCAAATCGTCGCCGTCCATGGTGGTCAGAATCATTGCACCACCAGAAAATATGCTCTTGATCACAAATGGTCCTTCGTATGTAGGAGTCCATTTGCCCCTGGGATCACTTTGCGGCAAGATAATCCGCTTGATTACGAGATCTCCGACTTGATACACTTGACGTCTGACTTTCTTATTGAAGGCCTTGATCATCCGCTTTTGATACGCCTGACCATGGCATATAGCAGCAAGTCGCTTCTCGTCGATCAGATTGAGTTGATCAAGTCGGGTCTGCATCCAATCATCTTCATTCAAACCTGTATCCTTCATAATCCTTAGAGAAGGAATCGGAACCTCCATAGGCAGGACAACTTCCATGCCATATACCAAAGAAAATGGGGTTGCCCCGGTTGAAGTACGTGTCGTCATACGGTATCCATGTAGAGAAAATGGTAACATCTCATGCCAGTCTTTGTAAGTGACTGTCATTTTCTGAATGATCTTCTTAATGTTTTTGTTCGCAGCTTCAACAACACCGTTCATCTTCGGCCGATAGGGAGATGAATTGTGATGATAAATCTTGAACTGTTCGCATAGAGCGGTGATCATAGTGTTATTCAGATTTGTACCGTTGTCTGTGATGATCCTGTCTGGAACACCATACCTGCAGATGAGATTTTGCTTGATAAAGTGGGCAACCACGTTTTTAGTAACAGAGGCGAAGGAAGCTGCTTCGACCCATTTTGTGAAATAGTCAATGGCAACCAGGATGAAGCGATGTCCATTGGAAGCCGTGGGCTTGATCTCTCCAATCATGTCAATGCCCCACATTGCAAATGGCCAAGGAGCAGTCAGAATGTTGAGAGGAACCGGAGGGATATGAACTTTGTCAGCATAGACTTGGCATTTGTGGCAAGTACGAGAATGTTGATGGCAATCAGCTTCCATGGTAGACCAGTAATAGCCTACCCTTAGGATCTTTTTAGCCATTGTATGCCCGCTCAAGTGAGTGCCAAATGTGCCGCTGTGTATATCAGTCATGATCAACTCTGCTTCAGCTTTGTCTACACATCAGAGTAATACACAATCATGGCTTCGTTTGTAAAGGATGTCGTTGCTCAGGAAGAACTTAGCAGCAAATTTCCTTAAGAACTTCTTGTCATTTACGGAAGCTCCTTCGGGATAATCTCTAGTCTCGAGATACCTTTTGATTTCATGGAACCAAGGTTGTTCCACTACTTCTTCGGTATCAATCTCATGACAATGCGCAGGTTCATCCATTCGCTCGATGGTGATTTGGGGAGTCTCGTTATCCCAGTTGAGTTTAAACATGGAGGACATTGTGGCTAGAGCATCTGCTAGCTGATTCTCTTCTCGCGGGAAATGCTCGAAGGTAATTTGCTCGAAATGAGGCAACAATGTCAGGACATGTTCTTTGTATGGGATAAGATTAGGATGCTTGGTATCCCACTCTCCTTTGATTTGACTGATAACCAAAGCCGAGTCCCCAAATACGATCAAAGACTTGATCCCTAAGTCTATAGCAGCCTTGAGACCAAAGATGCAAGCTTCGTATTCAGCCATGTTGTTTGTGCAGCTGAAGCAAAGTCGGGCCGTGAAAGGTGTGTGACAGCCTTTCGGAGAAATGAGTACTGCGCCGATACCGTTTCCAAGTGCATTTGAAGCACCATCAAAGTACAGGGTCCATCGGGATCCCTTTTCGGGTCCGTCATACGGTCCGTTACTTTTAATGTTGTCCAAATTCATGATGTCCTCGTCTGGGAAGTCAAATCTCATGGGTTGATAATCTTCGATAGCTTGATGAGCCAGATGGTCAGCTAGTACACTCCCTTTTATAGCTTTTTGGGTGGTGTACTGGATGTCATACTCAGTCAGGATCATTTGCCATCTAGCTATCCTTCCAGATAAGGCGGGCTTTTCGAAGATATACTTGATAGGATCCATTTTGGAAATCAACAAGGTAGTATGAGTCAACATATACTGCCTTAGTCGGCGAGCAGCCCATACCAAAGCGCAGCAAGTTTTCTCGAGCAGTGAGTAGCGAGTCTCACAGTCGGTAAACTTTTTGCTAAGGTAATAAATAGCATGCTCTTTTCGACCAGACTCGTCATGCTGGCCCAAAACACACCCCATTGAGTTATCCAAGACGGTCAGGTACATGATCAATGGTCTTCCTTCGACGGGTGGCATCAGAATAGGAGGTTCTAGCAAATACTCCTTGATTTTATCAAAAGCAGCTTGGCAATCGTCGTTCCATTCGACTACCTGATCTTTCTTCAAGAGTTTGAAAATTGGCTCACAGGTAGAAGTCAGATGCGAGATGAATCTGTCAATATAGTTCAAGCGCCCTAAGAACCCTCTAACCTCCTTTTCAGTACGGGGAGCAGGCATCTCTTGTATTGCTTTCACTTTTGCTGGATCGACTTTAATGCCTTTGTTGCTTACAATGAATCCTAGAAGTTTACCAGACCTAACTCCAAAAGTGCACTTGCTTGGATTCAGCCTGAGTTTGTATTCATTCAATCTGGCAAACAGCTTTTCTAGATGTTCAAGGTGCTCTTCCTCTGTTTGTGACCGAGCTATCATATCGTCTACGTACACTTCAATCTCATGATGTATCATATCGTGAAACAAAGCTACCATGGCGCGTTGATAAGTTGCCCCTGCGTTCTTCAGCCCGAACGGCATCACCTTGTAACAGAAAGTGCCCCATTGTGTGACAAAAGTTGTTTTCTCCATATCCTCGGGGGCCATTTTGATTTGATTGTAGCCCGAGAATCCATCCATGAAGGAAAACACTTTATGTTGAGCTGTATTGTCGATCAAAATGTCAATGTGTGGAAGTGGAAAATCATCTTTGGGGCTGGCCCTATTCAAATCTCGGTAGTCCACACACATCTTGACCTTGCCATCTTTCTTAGGTACTGGCACGATGTTAGCGACCCATTGAGGATAGGACGTAACAGCCAGAAAGCCAGCGTCGAATTGCTTCATCACTTCTACTTTGATTTTTTCCGACATGTCAGGCCTCATTCGGCGGACTTTTTGCTTGATCGGTGGACAGTCCTCCCTTGTAGGGAGACGGTGAACCACGATGTCTGTGTCTAAACCCAGCATGTCTTCATAAGACCAAGCGAAGATTTCAACATACTCATTCAACAACTGTATCAGGCGCTCCTTGACACTCGGTTCCAAATTGGCACCCACTTTCACCTCCTTCCGGTCTTCCTCGGTCCCCAAGTTGACAGTTTCCAATGACTCTTCGTGCGGTAGAATGGCCCTTTCCTCTTGCTATAGAAGTCTGGCTAGTTCCCCTGGTACTTCACAAACTTCGTCATCTTCATACTCGGCTTGATTGACCAGATCTTCAGAGTTGTTGAAGGATATAGCAGAATCGTCACCCATGGAATCCGGAGTGGATGGGTACCTGCATTGGTGAGTGTGGGTGTGTGTAAGGGATAGCCATCTTTAAACAAAAAATGCAAAAGGAAAGAAAATGAACACAAGCAGTTTATCAAATGAAAAACGTCCAATGAATCATTAAACATGGCATATGGATATGAAAAATAATCAAAACCCTTACAAATAGACCTACATGCCCCGGGCAAGGCATGAGGTGAAAAGATAGTGTACGGATTGTTTGAACATAAATATTACATACCAAATAGGAAATGTTTAACAGATAAATTACTGATGAATAAAAGTGATGGGGACAAAGTCTTTTGCCTCCCAGTTGCACAATCCTCCTTTGGCAGTTGGGTAAATCCACTCTTCGATGTTGCTCTCCTTGTCTTCATCCTCCAAAGCGTTGATTCCATAGGGAGAAATTTTGACTGGCGCTCTTCCAATCTTCGCGCGGCGCATAGCTTTCGGGCCTGCGGTAGTGAACCCTAGTCCAAATTTGTCGGTTTTATGTGGAATGTCAGGTAACTGCCCCCATGCTAAATTCTTCCCTTCCTTTATTGCGGCCCTTGCGTCCTCCAGAGATGCCATCCTGGCCATCTGCCTCGGTGTCTCAGCTGCCAACTTTGCTATTGTTATCTCAGGAAGGACTTCTTCGAAATGCTGAAAAGGCGTCTCAATGAACTCCCCTTCAACCTCCACATATCGGAAAGAGTTCAAGTGGCTAATCATGTACTCCTCTTCGCCATGGACGGTAATTATCTTTCCCTTGACAGGATACTTCAACATCTGATGTAAGGAGGAGGTGACTGCCCCAGCATGGTGTATCCAAGGCCTACCCAGCAAGCAAGAGTATGACGGACGAATGTCCATCACATAGAAAGTAGATTTGAACACCTCAGTGCCTATCTTGATGGGAATTTCAACCTCCCCATGGACCATTCTCTTCGACCCATCGAAAGCTCTGACAACAATATCACTCGGCTTCAACTCTAACCCTTCACAATCTAGTCGGTCCAAAGCTTTCTTAGGCAGTACATTCAGCGACGAACCAGTGTCGACCAAGACATGTGCGAGAGTAGTTCCTCGGCACTCGACTGAAATGTGCAAAGCATCATTGTGGTTTCTACCTTTAGGAGTTAGGTCGGCATCAGAGAAACCTAATCCATTGTCCGCAGTAAGGCTAGCCACGCAATTTTGAAATTGATCCGTAGAGGTTTCCTGGGGCACATGGGCTGCCTTCTGGAATTTTATTAGAGCTTTAGCGTGCGCTTCCGAGCAAAGTAGCAGTGCCAGCATGGAGATTTTTGAGGGGGTTTGCCCCAGTTGTTCTACCACATCGTAATCACTCCTTTTGATTATCCTCAAAATCTCATCCATTTCCTTCTTGGAGGTCTCCGGGATGACCAAGGGTTGAGCCCTCGTCCTGACGAGCTCATCTTGGATTCCCTTACCTTTGTCAGCAGTGGTAGGAGGGACAGTACTAGGAACAACAACATCCTCAATCAAAGGGGCTCTAGCAGAGAGTTTTATTGGTGCAGGGATGACCTTGTCAGCTGATGAGGGTCCAAAGATTGCTCTTGGAGGGGCAATCTCTGGAGAAAATATTCTCCCGCTCCTGGTGATTTTACTCGTGCCTGCAATGTTACCGATGCTGGCTTCTTCATCATCCGAACTTTCTTCAATTATTTCGATTTGTTTAATACCATGGTAGTAGACATCGCCGTCGTAGTTCCATGGTATCAACTTCTCAGAAACATAGGGGACAGGCCCTGACATTATTATCTTTAAAGGAACAGATTTCGTAGCTGGTGTAATCTTAACAGGCTTTTTGACGGCCTTGGAAAGATTGGCGTGAATGGTTATGATTGAGACATCTTCAGTATGGGTTGGAACAGCAGAAACTTTCTCAAACAAAATTTGTCGACTATCCATAAGGCCTTGGATGCCTTTCTTCAGTAACGGACAATCAAACGACAGGGAGTAACAACAATAGCAGTCTTCTTTACATCCCGGGAAGATCCCGGCCCTTAACAAATTCAACTTGATGGTTAACAATGGGGTAATCAGATCATTGACATCAGCAACATACAAATCTTCTTCAATGGCATTGACATTTCGGTCGTGCTTCGGCATGGGAGCAGATATCACATTAGGCTTCTCCGGAGCGTCAAACTCTACTTCCTTTGCCTCTATCAGGTCTTGGATCTTATGCTTGAGTGCCCAACAATCATTGGTGTCGTGCCCAACACTGTCAGAATGGTAGGCGCATTTAGCATTAGGATGATAATGAGGAGAGGACGTATTCACATTCTTTGGTGCCTCTTTGATGGTGGCCAGATTCAACTTTAACAGATGGGGAAGTACTTGCGCTGGAGTCATATTAATGCGGGTGAACTGCCGTTGTGGCCGTTCCACCCGTTGCTGATTTGGTCTGGACTGGTTATAGCGAGGCTGCTCACTTGAAGGGTTTTGAATCATTACGGCCCCCACGGTCGGCCGGAGCTCAGTCTTCCCTGCTCTTCTCTGAGAATATACCACGGCCGTTTCCTTCTTAAAAGGCTTCTTCTCAACACTTGCAGCAACACCCTTCTAAATCTTTCCTGACTTGATGCCAGCTTCTATTCTTTCGCCTGTTAAGATCAAATCGGTAAACCCCGCGGAAGAGTTACCAATTAGATGATTGAAAAATGGCCCAGATAGGGTTCCTAGAAACATATCAACGAGTTCACGGTCGGTTAAAGGAGGCTGCACCCTGCCAGCCAAATCCCTCCATTTTTGTGCATATTCTTTGAACCCTTCGCCTGTTCCCAATGACATACCGTGAAGTTGGGTACGAGTAGGAGCAAGGTCAGAATTGTACTGGTATTGTTTGTAGAAAGCGGTGGCCAAATCTTCCCAATTTCGGACGCTGGTTCCCTCTAACTGATAAAACCACTCCAATTGAGCCCCAGAAAGGCTGTCTTGAAAGAAATGAATCCAAAGGTTTTTATCTGCCGTATAAGGTTGAATCTTCCTCACGTAGGACCTGAGATGCATTTTTGGACAGGACATCCCATCATACCTCACAAACACTGGCACTTTGAATTTTTGGGGAATCACAATCCCGGCAACCAAACCCAAGTCTTCAAAATCCAAACCCGGTACTCTCTGTAGTTCCATGGCGGCCAACCTGTCTTCTAGCCCTTTGTATTTATCATCAGCTGGAGGATATTGCTGATCAGAATAATCTTCATCCTCTTCGACCTCTTCTTCTTCCACATCGGACTCGGAAGGTACCGCGGTCCCACCTCCTTTGCTGGTTCCTTCATCAAAAGTAGGAGGAAATTCAAGCACTCTCTGAGCTTCTCCGTCAAATATTCTCCCCAGAGTAGCCACCCCGAGTCTCTTTTTCTTCTTTTTCACTGGGTCTTTATTCCCCAGCAAGGTCTTGAGATCCTCCTGACCTTTAGCCAAGGTCGTCAGGAGTTGCTGGAACTGTGCATTTTGAGCTTGCAGGTCTTTGACTGTTTGCTCGAGATCCATCCTACTGAAATAAACAGCAGACAGATAAGGAAACCTGGAGTGAGACCTGCTTATGCACATGATGAATGATATGCTTATGTATGCAATGCATTCAAGGATTTAGAACATTCAAAATTGTTTCAGACAAAGAAGAACGCACGTCATATTAATAAGAAGAAATTTGTTAGTACATAAATGCCCCATGGGCCAAATATTACAAAAACAACTTCTCAAGGCAAAAAGACGTTGCGCATCCTCTTTGGCGTAATGTAGGTGTTGAGGGCCTCTTGCTCATGGAGTCGGTGGGTAAGCTCTAGAACCTTCTTCTCACTGGAGTAGAAGCTAGCTTCAAAAGTATTCCGTTCTTCCTTGAGCTGAATCCAACTTTTCTGCATTTCCTCCCACGATGTAGGCATGTCAGGATGTAGGATGGTGTAGGGAACCTCTCCTTCATTGACGGGCTCTTTAATCACCGGAAGTACATGAGGATAAGGCATCATTAGACTTTGGGCTCGGGCTCGTACCCACTTGAGATAAGGCTCAAGAGGGATGGAGTTCTTGTGTCCCAGAGTCTTGCTATCAACCTTGTTGGGTCTTCCCCAAGCTCTGATGAATCTTTGGCGAAGTTCTTGCGCATCGTTGTCGAAGTCAAAAACTAGGTGAGGAATCAACATGTCATGAGGGCCATCCCTCCGTGCATATCCAAATTGCCTCAAAGCTAGGCAAGGGTTGTAGGTGATACCTCCTCTGATTCCAAGTAAAGGAACATTAGGAAATTCTCCGCAACGATCGACGATGATGACATTTTCTCTGGACCGAGAACACCAATGTACATCAGAGTGAGTAAGAGTCATCAACCGTTGGGACCACCTTGAGCCTTGGTCATTCTTCAAGACAAATTGTGGAAGGTGCGAAATAAACCACCTTGCAAGGAGAGGAGTACAGCACATGAGAACACCGATCTTTCTCATTGTTCGTGTGTAAAATGAGTGAAGAATGTCCCCAAGCAATGTTGGTATTGGATTTCTGGACAAGAAGATTTTGACGGCGTTGACATCTATCAATTGGTCAGCATTTGGGAACAAGACCAACCCATAGATAAGGAGTGCTACAATTTCCTCAAAGGCTTGAAGGTCCAATGAATTCCAACACTCTTGTGCCTTCTCAAACAAGAATTTTGCTAAGAATCCTTTGACGCCGCTTCTGGTTTCCCAATGCCCCTTGATGTCGGATGGTTGTAGATGTAATGCTCGAGCAACATCTTCCGGCTTTGGTTCCTTTTCCGTAACGTTGAAGGGTAGTTGATTAAGGATAGGAATTCTCAGGAGTTGAGAAAAATCCTCCAAAGTGGGCACCAACTGGTAATCGGGGAATGTGAAACAGTGGTGAAGAGGGTCAAAGAATTGGAATAGCACTTTCATCATGTCTTCTTCAATGTTGGTGTTGACTAAGCTGAGCAGTCTACCATGTCTTTCACTGAAGGATGAGCTTTCCGGAATTCTTGAGGTGAGCTCCTTGAGTTGAGGAGAAATTCTCACAAGGTTGACTTGGATGGTATTTCTGCGAGGAATTTCTATGACCTACAAAACAAGAACAAAGATGAAGATCCAAACCCTTGAAATGGTTAGTGAATGCATATGATGTTTTATGATGTTTATGATGTATGCACAAAACATATGTACAAGCAAATCACACCAAACCCTAGTTTCAGGCTTGTATGGGGTTTCATAGGTAAGTACCCTCTTGAGTGTAGTTGGCTTAAAAACCTGTCCTATAAATAGTAACCGGGTTCTAAGGAGCTCAATATCATTGGATTGTTTTAAATGTTCATTGTTTTGGTTTAGCCACTTAACTAGCGACCAAAATATTCCAAGAAAACAACCCTCAATGAGTGTAGTATCGAGTATCTACCAACTTCGGACTGCACCAAAGACGGTCATCTCACTACCCCTAATAAAAGGCCAAGATGGTCAAGTAAGGTTCTAGGTCATTAGTGCTTAGTGACATCACTCAGCGGCCCCGTACTCTCCTTGATTGAACTCAAGGGTTATCGGTACTCACAAATATGTTGACCTAATATAGCTATTGCTTCGACCGTGTCAGTATACCCCGCACAGTTTCCATAACGTATTGCTATCTATGAATGTTTCCCAAAATCCGGGTGTAGGATTGCAAACCCAAACAATAGAGCCAAGATATAAAGCAATCAATTCAAACAATTAGTCATGCAAGAGGGTGATCTAAGCCCTAAGGTTACTGCACTTTTAAAATTATCCCCAGCAGAGTCGCCAGTTCTGTGATACGGTGGGAGAACTGACTATGGTTTTGCGTTTGTTTTCGCAAATGTTTCGGTTGAGCAAGAGTCGCCACCGACTTTTTATTTTATCCTAAGGAAAGGTTTAAAAAGTACAGCAAAAACCTTTGAGATTTTTCTCGGGTTCAGGGAGTAGATTATAGAAAGGGAAGGTGTTAGCACCCTTTCTATCCATGGTTATCCATGGGCTCTTATGTACTTGCTTAGATCAACTTGCCTTGGTTTTCAATTGTTTGAAATGGTGCTTTGTGTGTGTTGTTTGAAAATGTTTTGAAAAAGATGCCTTGTCTAGGCTAACCTTGTAACAATTCTTTACTCGAATGTCTTACAAAAGGTGTTTGTCTTTTTGAAAAGATGTTTCAAGGTTTTTTTTGAAAGTTTATTTTGAGAGTGTTTGTGAAGTGTGGTTTGAAAATAGGCAAGTGTTTTCTTTTGCAAGTTGACAAGTACTTAAGAGCTATCTACCCTAAAGTTCTCAAAGATTTTTGTTATGTTTTAACCCTTTTAACAATTTTGTTCCACCATTGCATTTCGTGGACAATATTGTGTTAGGAGGTGAAAGGGACGGGCGCGGGTCATCGTTTAGACCATAATTGCAATAGTGCTAAGTATCTTTGGGCAATTTTTCTTTGAAAGGGACTTGATCATTTTAGGCAACTTTCCGAAAGCGTCATCGAGGGACTATGATCATTTGATTTTGTATTTGTTTTGCCCAAAGAAACCTAACATACAATATGGCCCATTTATGGAAGGCAACAAGTGGAATACCCTAGGGGTGCAAGTGTGATATGTGTTGTCCATTTTCATGCTTGATTATCTTGAAATTAGGTCAAACTATTTTTGTTCGTTTTATTTGCATACAAACCCTAATTCTAACATGGTATATTTAGAAAGCGTTAAAGTGCGAAAAGTAAAATTCCTACACTATTACAACATAATATGGGAAGGGGGGTACAAATGTTCAAATGGGGGGATATTTAGACAAGGAATTTAAACCTAGCTATTACATCAATTTTGGAATATTTACAAAATAATTAATTGCATAAATTAAATGGAAAATAAAATAAAGATGCAAAATGCAAAAAGGGTTTTTTATATGTATGGAAAAAAGGATATTTTTTTATGTCAAATAAACAAAAAAAAATAAAAAAAATAAAAAAAGTAACATTTTTGGAGTTTTTGTGTTTTAGGGGTAAAACCCTAATTTTTATTAAGTAAATATATATATTATTTAATTTATACAAGTATTTATTTATTATGTACAAAAAAAAATAAAATGAAGTATATTTATAAAAAGTATTTTTTTTATGTCAAATATTAATAAAATAAAAAAATGTATATATGTTTTTATATTATTTACCTAAATATACTAATATATATAAATATCTTTATTATTTACTAAACAAATATTATATATACAAAAATAATAATATTTAATATTTATAAAAAAAGGTATATTTTGTATAAAATATTTTAAGAAGTTGGAACAAAATAAAAATGAAAATAAAATATACTTACATTATTTTTTCCTATTTATTCTAAATAATATATCTTTGTACTTATTTACATACAAATAGCAATATAACTAAATAAATGCCTAAAAATATAAAAATAGTGTAAAAAATGTTTTTTATGTTTTTAATATTATTAGGAAAAATAAATAAGTCAGAATAAAAAGAGAAAAGTCAAAAAAATAATTAAATCAAACAAAATGGGCTCAAGGGATATGAAATCAAAAATATGGTGTGAAAAGAAATACAAAAGCAGGCCCAGTCCATGTGGCTTCTTCTTCAACCTTCAGACAATTCCTTGTCCAAAAACGCGCGCCTGTACTCAAGTTCAAACATCTGGATTCCTTGATTTTTTGCACAAACTTTCAACATAAGAACTGTTAATCATCAAGCCACGATTCTAAATATGTAAAGAACTCATCCTAACTCTCAGAAATGAGAGAGAATTTTAACATTCCCAAATCTTAACGTAACTTTTCTTCCATATTCAGACCTTAAATTCTCATAGCTCAGGCAAAATAAATGAAAAGTAAAAGCATGTACAGATTCAGGGGCATGAGTAGAACACTTCTTATTCACAAACTTAGAGCTAATGATGCCTACACTAAGAGTTAGAAGTTCAAGAAGATACATGTTCAGTTGAAGTTCTATCTGGCAATGGGGGAGCTTTCAGGGCAAGATGATGATCTGTACAACTTGCCTGAAGTGTAGTGATGCTATTCCAATACTTACTTTGCTTTGAAACACCTTGAATCGAGTTATGGACCTTCAACTGCAAAACAAGAAAGTGAAAATGGTGGAACTTCCTAGAGGAGTTACAGGTCGTGTTTTATGTTTGGGTTAGCTTCAAGTGATGCTAGGGAATGTGTTTGATGAGCTTTTAGCAAGGAAGCATGAAAGGAATGAGAGATGGCACTCAAACTGCAGCAAGCCCTGTTTTAGTGCAGTTCAATGGTGATTTTGAGTTTGTGGAGGTATTGGAGGTGTTGGGGTCGTGTGCTAGCTCAGTTAGGATACCTTGAATGTGTACAAACTATTTGCTTAAGGGTTTTCTTGCTGAGATCAAAGTTGTGTTGTGATATGCTATGTTTCTTAACACATAAGCAAGCAAAGGCCAAGTTGTGTTCTAGACAGGTAGAGGCCCCCTAAACATGCTGCAAAACCTTGTCTTGATCAGAGTGATTAACTCATAAACTTGTGCCAAAGAGATTTCAAATGTACTTCTTGGATTTTCATTTTGACATAAAGCTGAACTTTTCAAAAATGGTTATTTCACTTTTTCCATAAATGGATTAAACTTGCATGTAATGTTTGAACTCATAGAACAATGCTTTGGCACAAAGGATTGGCATTAAATTTATTAGTGTTGGATGGTTTAGAGGCCTGTAATGTAGCATAAACCAAGCTGACTTGAAAATGCATAAGTTATGAACATGGAAATTGGCCAATTCAAAAGTGAGTTTTTGCCATATTGCAAAATTTGATTCTCTCAAGTCATGAGGTTGTTTGATGAGTTCTTGGACATTTTGGAAAGCTTGGAATGTGTACTACAATCCATCTTTGAAATGCAAATCGAAATTCCAAGTGGAAGTATGTGAAAAATGGTCTTGAAGTTAGGTTAAAACCTTGCCTAAAAAACGTCAAAATTTCACTAAGTTAAGAATGGTTTAGTACCCTTATTCCAAAAATTGTAACTTGAGATACAAGCTTCTTTTGGGAAAACTTTGTGAATCAAAGTTGTAGATTATGCAATAAGCTACAACTTTCATGTTTTGACTTTTGCTTGAATCCAAATAAATCTTGGTGAGAAAGTGGGGCAAAGTTGGGAAACAATTAGGGTTTTTCTTAACTTAGAAAAATTCTAAGTTATGAAAAATTCTCATTTCAAACCCTAATTTGCATTTTTTGATTTCTTGGTGAACAAGTTTCATGATTTGGAATGTTTTGATGAAAAATGAATCTTGACTCTTGATTTTGACCAAAAAGTCAAAGTTTGACTTTTCAGTATACAGTCAAAATTGATCAATTGACTGGGAAATTCAACTGTCAATCTTGTGTACTTGGGATCTTTTGAACTTTTTGAGCATGTCAAGACAATTCCATGGGGTCCTTGAGTCCATATGTGAGCTTGGTTTGCCATTGGCTAGGTCAAACAGTTAAAAATTGCCCTTGTGCAGTCAAAACCCTAAAAATTACCATTTTGCCCCTTTGGTGATCTGATCAAATTTCTTGTGGAATTGTGATCCAAACTTGATCAAATGGTCCATGTGAGTTCATAATGTTGATGTGGGTCAATTTTCATGAGGTTTGACTGTCAATTGGCCATAGTTGACTTTTTCCCCAATACAGTTGATTTTTAGGTCAACTGTCCAATTGACTGGGCAAAACTTGGAATCAAGACTTGAAACTTGATATGGATAAACTTGGGAGTCCAATATGAAGCAAGAAAGTCATCTTAGGCATTTTAGGTCAAAACATCTTTGTGCAAACACAAACCCTAATTTGGGTCAACAGTGCAAGGAGAAGTCTTGAGCAGATGAAACCCTAACTGGATCTTGATCTCCAAGGGCTTTGTGATGAGAAATTAATGAGAAATGGGAGGGCAAATTTTGGGGTACAACACTACTATTGAGAAATAGGTAGCACCGTCGTTGGAGTTTGTAAGGGACTATCAAAAAGGAAGTACGATCACTAAAGCGATATTAGGACGTCTTAGTAATAACCCTAATGTCTTGAGATCATATTCGAGACAACATTTCCGAGGAAACCTTTCCGAGGAAACCTTTCCGAACGAGACCTTTGATCTTTGTTTAGACAGAAGGGAAACCACTAAGACACCCTATACTTAATGATCGTTTACCGAAGGCAACCAAAGTGAGAGTATACCCTAGGAGTGCGCATGTGCGAGTGATTTGATTTCAGTTATTATCTTTGCACATTAGGGTTTTCTAGCCATTTTAATTTATCACGCAATCTTGTCATACAATCCTATTAGCATACATCTAAACAGTTAATATTTGCGAGAATTCAAATGCGGGAAAGTAAAACCTACGCTATTACAAGGCTTCGGGGAGGGGGATTAATTACATAGTCAAAACCCGTAAAACGTTAAATAAAAGAAAATACTAAATTAAACTATTACATACTGTGAGCAGTTACATTAATATTGCAAAAACAATAAACGCGCGCGATGAATCGAAAACGAGAGATTTAGGGTTTTGACCACAACTACCTAATTGTAATTTAAAAGAAAAATGATTTTTTTTGTGGTTTTTGTGCTATGTTGAGAAAATAAATTTTAATTGAATAAATAAAAAAAAACCTAATTACTAATTAATTTAAATTAACCTATTTTGTATTTTTTTTTTAATTTTATTTGAGAAAGAAATAAAAATTAAATCACAAGCTAACCCTAACTTTTCTAATTGATTTTAAATATATAAAAAAGTTAGAATTAACTTAAATTAAATTAAACTAGTGTTAAAATAAATTTGATAAAATAAAACCTAATCCTAATTTTTTGAGAAACTCTTGATTTTATGATTTTATGAAAAAAATAAATTGATTTTGGTTAAAAATAATTAAGCTAATTAATTTAAATAAATGAAATAAATAGAGGAGAAAGAAAAAGATGGGCCTGATGTTGTTGCTAAACAGGGGGTTTATTGCTTAATTTCTGGGCCCAGATGCTGATGGCCCAAACCCTTCGTTGGATCCTATGTACAATTCTTCTGATGGTCCATGGTACACCTGAGTGTATGGGACGTTAGATCTGAATCAAGAACAATTCACTGGCTGGATCTCATAAGCGCATGGTATGGACCTGGGCTTGAGGCGCATGGAATCTGCATGAGATAAGTTCGAAAATGTGAAAATGTTTGGACCTGGGATCGAACCCAAGTCCTTCCTCTCACATACCTCCACCTGGACCATCTGCGCTAGCTAATAAATCATAAGTATAATTACAAAACTAAAACATATAGGAAACCAAGCCACTAAGTCTAGTCAGCAAAATTAATTGAGTCAGCAATTTGAAGTGCCAACCAAGACATGGGAAAAGGCCACACATGCGTCTACCAAAGTTATCCAGAGTCAATGATGCCGGAGTTGTGCTCCGGTCGTCTTCTCCGGCAGGGGCGATCTTGGAACACTGCCAAAACGGCAAAAACGAACCAAACGAAATATGAAGATCCAATAATTAGGGCATGGTGATCATCATGATGGTATTTTCATGGCTTAATACTTCCTTCTTTCACCAAAACGAAACTTCAATCGATATGAGCCCTAACAATGGTGGTTTACGTTTTGGCCACTAGAGATCTCAAACGATGGTCCAATCATGTTCTAAACATTCACTGGAATTGAACGGCATGGTCAGTATGAACTGAATCAGGTTATAAACGAAAGTATGATCTATAGAAATTTTGCAAGGTATGTGTTCATGTATGTACAGTTTCAGCATGCATGGCTATGTAAAAAGGGTGTGTTTATACCTTGTCCTACCTGTAGATCACAATAGATTGGATGGAAGTTCTCGTAGATGGCTGAAACCTTGAATTCGATCTTGATCCACTTCTTTGAAATTTTGAAAGAAATCTAACCTTGGGAGGATGCTACTTAACCGTGCTAGGGTTTTGGGATTGCTTCCTTTATATATGGAGGGCGAATTAGGGACATAATAACTACGCAATATCTCTCATTAAGAAGAGAATAATCTTTTTTCTTAAAAGAGCCAAAGTTTCCCAAATGATTAAAGATCCAATTTGTGCTTGTTTTGATGCCTTGCACGATTTTATTTTGTGCCCAGCTGTATAACGAACCTAATCATGCACAAAATCTCAAGATTTGATTAGCTTTTGATATTTTTACTATTTCATATTGATTTTATTTGATTTAATTGAAATAAAATTAAAATGAATAACAAAAATAAAATAATAAAAAGTGGAAGGGCTCATGGTTCGTGGATCACATTACAAACTCAGTGCAAGCATAAAGGGTTGGGCCCATTTGGCAAAATATGCAATTTTGGACACATTTGACTTTTGGAAATTTTGCAAAAAGGGTCAACTTGGCCAATGCATAACTCTCTCAATTTTGGTCCTAGAGATGTGTTCTTGGACTTTTTAAAAAGCTTAAGATGTCCTCTAAGCCACCCTTTTGGTCTCATCTTAATTGAGTCTTCCATGTTCATGTATGAAGCTTTGACCCAAAAGGTGTTTTTGTTGACTTTTCAAAATGAACTATAATGTCCAAATTCATATCTTCTTGTGAGTGCATATTTTTAACTTTGGAGATGAATATGAATTGTAGGTAATTGCATCCTCTTCAAAATTAGCTTTGGATGGGTCATTTTTGATAAAATATGAGAAAGTTATGCTTGGTCAAAGTTGAGTTGACTTTTCCTGCAAAACCCTAATTTAGCAACTTTTGAGTTTTGATGAATTGTGAGCAATCCTTGAGGTATCATGATCAAAACTTTATCAAATGATGAATAATACTTCAAAATGAGGAAGTTGACCAAAAATATTGAAGTTTGACTGTATGTGGGCCACAGTTGACTTTTCCCTAGCACAGTCGATTTTCAGGCCTTTGAGCAATTGACTGAGCAAATTTCCTCTGCAAGGCTTGAAACTTGGTATGGATGATCTTGAGAACATATTAGGTCAATGATGAGAATTTGGGATCCTTTGGACTCAAACATCTTGATGCAAAATGAAACCCTAATTTGAGGTAGATTGCCTTAGGAGAGAGTTTGTCTGATCAACTCTTGGACTTCCTTGAGAAATTTGAGGACCTCACTTGACATGTATTTCCAAATATAGGAGGGAAAATTTTGGGGTACAACAGCCGCCCCTGTTCAAACTTCTTAAACCTGAGGATGTAGATTGGCTTGTCTGCCTTTCGTGATCCGAAGGTGGAAGATGATTGAACACTAAAGTGCCCAGAAATTTGCACTCGCATGAAGTGGTACTTGTCTTATGATGTCGGGAATGGGCTTATAGATTCCATTTGGAAGTCAATGACAGAAGATGGGCTAAAAGATGCCATCAGAAGAAGTGGTGGTCGCGTAAGAGATTCCTTTGCGAGAACCTGTATACCTGTTGTTGAGGAAGATTACGCTGGGGAACACTGTTCATTGTCTTGAGAGAAATAGAGTTTTAGGAACTTCAGTTGTCTGTTACTCTACTGGGGAATCATCTCTTAATTGAGGAGGTGAAAATGAACTGCCATCTGGTTGTGCTCCAGGCTTTACAGTGATTTGCTGAGGAAAATAAGACCGACTGCTATCTGGTCATGCTCTAGGCTTTACAGTGACTTATTGGGGAGATGAGATTAGACTTGCTATCTGGTCGTCCTCCAGGCTTTGCAATTTATCAATTCTTATATGGTCGTGCTCTAGGATTCATAAGGAATTATGTGGTTATCCGGTCGGATCTGGGCTTCACCTTGAATTTAAGGCATACTAATATTTGGTCAATTTTCGGGCTTCCTAGTAATTGGCCGAGTAAACTGCTATTCGGTCGAATTCCATGCTTCGCGGTACCTTAAACTGTTATCTGGTCATGTCCCAGGCTTCAATGTCCTTTGCCGCTATCTGGTCGTGCTCCATTCTTCACAGCGTCTTATGCCGTTATCTGGTCGATTCCAGGCTTCATGGTATTTTGTATTGCTATCTGGTCGATTTCCAGGCTTCACAATAACTTGCTAAGGGTTAAACTATTTTTCGGTCGATTACCGGGCTTCAAAGCTTGTAGTTAAGACATACCACTATCTGGTCGATTCCAGGCTTCGTAGTATTTTGGGAGAAATACAAATATTATCCGGTCAATTTCCGGGCTTTATAGCTTGAACTGGAATAGAAATCTTAGTATCGATTTGACTTAACTAGAGAAAACTTGCGAGAACTAGATTGTATCTTTCCCTGAAAGGTAAAGAGTTAGTCGTATGTAATATCATGATGTATGAAGTGTATTGAGTAATGATGTTCTCAAAATAAATGAGATTGTGCGGTATGATGCATATGCGCATGCTACAATGTATGGATATGCAATGTTCTTGTGATATTCTCCAGTAGGGGAGAATAAATCATGGATTGTTGTTGGAGAGTACAAGGAGTTGAGTTCTTCATTCTCGCTGGGGATAGTGACCGAAGATGATTAGTTGGAGACTTGCGTCTGTCCTGCTTGAGAATATTCCTCTGGGAGAGACTCTGCTTGAGAAAAATCTTGTGGGAGAATGACTCTGCGGGGAAGACAAATACTCTTGTTGGACGATATGATGATTTGGAGAAATAAACTCAGCTGGTGGTGAATTTATATTGCTGGTGATAGGTAAACTTTTCTTGAGGAGAATTTCGCCGACTCATTCGCGATTATGAACCTCGACTGGGTAGAGCTAACACCACTACCTTTGGATACTTCCTACTCTGCAGGGAATGTATGTACCTTTAGTCATATTCTCAGGCTGGCTCTATCCTTGTACCTGGTGGGTAGAGCAACTGTAAGGTTTGGACACTTCTTGTTTGCCCCTGTTCCTGGAATTACGAGTAATTTTCTTTTGTTTCTTATGTAAATATTTATGAGCAACAATTATTTTCAAATGCATATATCAAAAATGAATCATTGGACGTTCTTGCAAAACAAAACAGAAAAAGAAAAACAATTTGGAATTTGTGAAATTGAATTGTATTGATTTTGAAGTTGGCCTGTAATAGGCGTTTTGTACAAGAGGTTGACGTCCTAGTAAGAGAGCACCGTCGAAGGACATAAATTATACATTTTGTGAAAAAGAAAGAAAAACAGCTATGTGAACAATCCCATTGGGTTCCAACTCTGCTATTGCCTCTTATATCTTCAAGCGTCTCATCACTTTGCTACTTGGTCGAAGGTAGATCAGATTGATTAGCGCCGTCCGAGCTCGATATTGAAGTCTGGTTGCAAGATGATCCAATGAGACATAATGTTACGCTTCAATCCCTAATTTTTTCCTGGACCGCCCTTTCGGGTTTTCAGTCCACCGGAATACCCTTTTTTTCCAAGTCGCCTTTTCAGGTTTTCGACTTGCCGGGTGTACAATTTCTTTTCATTTTCATCCCTTACTTTTGCCCGAACCCTTTTGGTTCGCCGGGAAGCCCTTATTTTTGCCTAGGCCAGTCAACCAAGCGGGTCTTTGATTAGGCGTAGTATTTTTTCACTATGTCTGCATTGACGGGGTGAGGAAGGTCGTCACCATCCATGGTGGTTAGAATCATAGCTCCTCCCGAGAAAATGTTCTTAACCATAAATGGCCCTTCGTACGTAGGGGTCCATTTTCCCCTGGGATCACCTTGCGGCAGTATGATCCGTTTGATTACCAGATCCCCGACTTGATATTCTTGACATCTGAATTTCTTGTTAAAAGCCTTGGATCATTCACTTTTGATATGTCTGACCATGAAAAATAGCAGTAAGTCTCTTTTCATCGATTAAATTCAGCTGATCAAGCCGGGTTTGGATCCAGTAGTCCTCGTTCAAACCTGCATCCTTCATAATCCTGAGAGACGGTATCTGGACTTTGATGGGTAGGACTGCCTCCATGCCATATACTAGAGAGTAAGGTGTTTCCCCTGTCAACGTCTGTGCTGAGGTACGGTACCCATGAAGAGCGAATGGTAACATCTCGTGCCAGTCTTTGTATGTCATTGTCATCTTCTGCACAATCTTCTTAATGTTCTTGTTAGCTGCTTCAACAACCCCATTCATCTTCGGCCGGTAGGGAGAAGAGTTAAGATGCTGAATCTTGAATTTTTTAAAGATCCCGGTGATCATTCTATTGTTGCAATTTGTACCATTGTCAGTAACAATCCTCTCTGGTACACAATATCGACAGATCAAGTTGTGTCGGATAAACCGCGCTACGACGTTCTTCGTTACTGTAGTAAAGGAAGCTGCCTCAACCCACTTCGTGAAATAATCAATAGCTACCAGAATGAAACGATGTCCGTTAGACGCAGTAGGTCTGATCTCACCTATCATATCGATTCCCCACATTGCAAAAGGCCAAGGAGCTGTTAAAATATTTAGAGGAACTGGAGGTACATGCACCTTATCAGCATAGACTTGGCACTTATGACAGGTTCGAGAATACTGATAACAATCGGCTTCTATAGTGGACCAATAATATCCTGCCCGTAGGATTTTCTTCGCCATGGTATGTCCACTGGAATGAGTTCCGAAGGTACCTTCATGTAACTCTGCCATGATCCTTTCTGCCTCGCTTTTGTCCACACATCGCAGTAAGGTCGAATCATGGTTACGCTTATAAAGGATCCCATTGCTAATGAAGAACTTCGCAGTGAACCTTCTAAAGAACTTCTTATCATTAACAGATGCACCCTCGGGGTATTCTTGAGCTTCAAGATACCTCTTTACATCATGAAACCAGGGTTTATCTTCTACCTCTTCAGTCTCGATGTCACAGCAATATGCGGGTTCGTCCAACCTCTCAATGGTAATATGGGGAGCTTCATTGTCCCACCTAACTTTGAACATAGAAGACATGGTAGCTAGCGCGTCCGCCAACTGATTCTCCTCTCTTGGGAAATGTTCAAAGGTTATCTCCTCAAAGTGCGGGAGCAATGTCAATACATACTCTTTGTAAGGAATAAGATTTGGGTGCTTCGTATCCCACTCGCCTTTGATCTGACTGATCACCAGAGCAGAATCTCCGAATACACTCAAGAACTTAATCCTCAGGTCAATAGCAGCTCGAAGACCCAGGATACATGCTTCATACTCCGCCATATTGTTGGTGTAGTTAAAACGTAATCGGGAGGTGAATGGAGTATGACAGCCCTCAGGAGATATGATCACAGTGCCAATGCCATTACCCAACGCGTTTGATGCTCTATCAAAATACATAGACCATCGGGATCCTTCCTCAGGTCCTTCATCCGGTCCAGGTTCATCACAGTCGGTCACCAACATGATGTTCTCATCCAGGAACTCGAAATTCATGGATTGGTAGTCATCCACGGCCTGATGCGCCAAATGATCCGCCAATACACTCCCCTTGATTGCTTTTTGGGTTGTGTATTGGATGTCATACTCAGTTAAGATCATTTTCCATCTTGTTATTCTTCCGAACAAGGCAGGCTTTTCGAAGATATACTTAATTGGATCCATCTTTGAGATCAATAAGGTGGTGTGAGTCAGCATATACTGTCTCATCCGGCGAGCAGCCCATGCCAAAGCACAACAAGTTTTCTCGAGCAATGAGTAACGGGTCTCACAGTCGATAAACTTTTTGCTAAGTTAGTAAATAGCGTGCTATTTTCGGCCAAACTCGTCATGCTGCCCTAGCACGCATCCCATTGAATTTTCCAGTACTGTCAAGTATAAGATCAAAGGTCTTCCTTCAACTAGAGGCATCAGAATTGGTGGCTGTTGGAGGTATTCCTTGATTATTTCAAAAGCAGTCTGACATTCATCATTCCATTCTACCACTTGATCTTTCTTCAGCAGCTTGAAGATTGGCTCACAAGTAGCAGTTAGATGTGAAATGAATCGGGATATGTAGTTCAGACGTCCCAAGAAGCCTCTAACTTCGTTTTCTGTGCGGGGAGCCGACATCTCCTGTATAGCCTTTACCTTGGCAGGATCCACTTTAATACCCTTATCACTGACGATGAAACCCGACAGCTTACCAGACCTCACCCCGAAGGTGCACTTGTTCGGGTTCAATCTCAGCTTGTACGTTTTCAACTTGTCAAACAGTTTCTGGAGATGATCAAGGTGTTCTTCCTCAGTCTGGGACCTTGCTATCATGTCATCAACATAGACCTCAATCTCATGGTGAATCATGTTATGGAATAAAGCGACCATGGCACGCTGATAAGTTGCCCCGGCATTCTTCAACCCAAAAGGCATTACCTTGTAGCAGAAGGTGACCCACTGTGTAACGAAGGTTGTTTTCTCCATGTCCTCGGGAGCCATCTTGATCTGATTGTAACCAGAAAAACCAACCATAAAGGAGAAGATCTTATGCTGCACGGTGTTGTCGACCAGAACATCGATGTGAGGAAGTGGGAAATCATCATTGGGGCTTGCCCTGTTCAGATCTCTATAGTCCACACACATTTGTACCTTACCATCTTTCTTAGGCACCGGAACAACGTTGCCAACCCACTGTGGATAAGAAGTAACAGCTAAAAATCCCGCGTCAAACTATTTCATTACCTCCACTTTGATTTTCTCAGACATCTCAGGGCGCATACGACGAACCTTCTGCTTTACCAGAGGACAGTCTTCTTTAGTCGGCAGGAGGTGTACCACAATGTCAGTGTCCAAACCAGGCATATCTTCATAAGACCAAGCGAAGATCTCAACATAGTCACGTAGCATCTGTATCAACCGTTGTTTGAAACTAGGCTCCAGATTTGCTCCTATATTAACCTCTTTCATGTCTTCCTCTATACCCAAATTCACTGATTCAACTGGCTCTTCATGAGGCTGTATGGCCCTTTCTTCCTGTAGTAATAGTCTAGCAAGTTCCCTAGGCACCTCACAATCATCCTCACCTTCGTCCTCGGCTTGGTTGATCAGATTTTCAAAGTCATAACTGGCAGTAACAGAGTTGTTATCAATGGGATCCAGAGTGGATATGGATCTGCATTATGATACGTGAGTGTGTGTAAGAGAATAGATGTTTTTGATAAAGCGAGAGACAGAAGAAAGAAAAACAAGGAGCGCAAAATTTGTAATGCAAGAAACGTCCAATGTTTTATTAATTCTATATGAAATGAAAAATAATAAGCCCTCGTAAGCAAAGTCAAGGTGCCTCGGGCAAGGAATCGGGCCATAAGTTTCAAACTGTCTATTACAACTCTTAAAATAAAAGTCAATTATTGTGGAATAAAAGAAACAGGTATGAAGTCCTCCGCCGTCCAATTGTTCAATCCACCATTGGTTGTTGGGTAGATCCAACTGTCGATGTCTGAATCTTCTTCACCATCTTCAACTGCATTAACTCCCTGATTGTTGATATGCAGAGGAGGTCTCCCAATCCGTGCGCGCCTAACAGCCCTTTAAGCCCCTATAGTAAAGCCCAAACCAAATTTGTCAAATTTTTGCGTGAAATCAAGGAGCTGACCCCAATTTGTACATCCACCTTCTTCCATTACAGCCCTGGCATCCTTGAGAGAAGCCATCTCCATAGGAGGTTTGTCGGTAGCAACTTCAGTTGACGCCAAGGTTTGGGGGACCTCTTCAAAGTTCTGACAAGGGGTTTCGATGAACTCCCCATCCATCTCCACGTAGCGAAAGGAATTAAGATGATTCACCATGTACTCCTCTTCACCTTGTACCGTGACAATCTTCCCCTTTACCCGATATTTCAACATTTGATGGAGCGTGGAAGTCACTGCCCCAGCCTTATGAATCCAAGGGCAACCCAGCAAGCAAGAATATGATGGCCTGATATCCATCACATAAAAACTGGATGCAAAAGTCTGTGAGACATCTTTAACAAGGATGTCCACCTCCTCGTGCACCATCCTTTTTGACCCATCGAAAGCCCAGACCACAATATTGTTCGGCTTTAGAATCAAACCTTTACAGTCCAGCCGGTCTAAAGCTTTCTTCGGCAAAACATTCAATGAGGACCCGATATCCACCAGTACATGGGCCATAGTAGTTCCCCTGCACCCGATCGAGACGTACAGAGTGTCATTATGATTCCTTCCTTTAGCAGTCAGATCTGCATCTGAGAAACCCAACCCATTGTCGGTAGTCAGGCTAGCTACGAAATCTTTGAATTGATCGGCTGAAGTTTCCTGCGGCACATGTGCAATTTTAAGGAATGCAATTAAAGCCTTTGCATGGGCTTCAGAATACAATAACAAGGACAACATGGAGATTTTTTACGGGGTCTGCCCCAGCTGCTCGACTACGTTATAGTCGCTCTTCTTGATAATCTTCAGTATTTCCTCTATCTCCTGCTTAGAGGTTTCTACGATGATCTTCTTAGGTGCCTCCGTCCGGGCAGGCTCACTTATGATTTCCTTGCCCCGAGTCCCAAATAGCTCGGCAGTAGGGGTGATAACTGGAATAGAAACTGGGACAGTAGCTCATGTACCAGCAGATGGAATGACAATAGGCTTGTGAACAACCTTAGGGGAAATCTCGGGAGAAAAGAATCTTCTGGTGACCTTGCTAGTCCCAACAATATTGCTGACATCAACATCAACTTCTTCACTCTTTAAGTCTTGTTTAACTACACGGTAATACACATCAGCCCCATAGTGCCAAGGGACAGCCTTATCCGAAGTGTATGGGATAGGACCAGGGACAATAATTATTAACGGAGAAATTCTCGGGATGAGTGTAATCCTAACAGGTTTTATCGAGGAAAGCTTGGACGGATTAGAGGAAATGGTTATGATGGCAACATCTTGAATTGGGACCAACGGAATCATAGTCTTTTCGAACAGGATCTCTTTATTATCCATCAGGCGTTGAACACCTGATTTCAATAAGTGGCAACCAGCAGGAAGAATTGAACACATGTGGCATCCTTCACCACAGCTCGGAAATAAACCGGCCAACAACAAATTCTTCTTAACAGTTGTCAAAGGGGTAGATATTTCTTCCATAGAGGTTACAAATAAATCATCGTCCACAACATTTACTCCATGACCATGTTTGGGCATGGGAGCAGTTATGACGTTGGGCTTCTCCAGAGCGTCAAACTCAATCTCTTTGGCTTCGATCAAGTCTTACACCTTATTCTTCAAGGCCCAACAATTGTTTGTATCATGACCTGGACTTTCGGAGTGATAGGCGCAACGGGCATTCAGGTTATAGTGGGGAGAAGTGGTGTTGGGGTTCTTCGGGGCTTCCCTCAGAGTTACCAAGTTGGTTTTCAATAATTGTGGTAGAATTTGAGTCAGGGTCATATTGAGCCGAGTGAACTGCCTTTGTGGTCTTTCCACCCTTTGTTGATTGTTGCATTGTGGAGCAACTGTGGGTCTTGATATCACTACCACATTTACTGCTTGACGATGTTCAGGTATGCTTTGGCCCCTCGGGCCGTAGACTGCACTAGCTTCTTTCTTACTGGTGAAAGGCTTCTTTATTGCACTTGATGAAGTATCCTTCTGTATCTTACCACTTCGAATACCAGCTTTTACTCTCTCCCCAGTTAGGATCAATTTAGTAAACCCAGATGACAAACTGCCGATCAGATGATTGAAGAATGGACCAGATAGCGTCCCTAGAAACATGTCAACCAACTCCCTATCAGACAAAGGGGGTTGGACTCTTCCAGCGAAATCTCTTCACTTTTGAGCATAGTCCTTAAAACCTTCACTTGCGCCCATAGACATACCATGAAGCTGAGTACGAGTGGGAGCAAGGTCGGTGTTATACTGATACTGTCTGTAAAAAGAAGCAGCAAGGTCCTCCCAGTTTCGTACATTGGCTCCTTTCAACTGATAAAACCATTCAAGTTGAGTCCCTGACAGACTATCTTGAAAGAAATGCACCCACAAATTTCTATCAGCAGTGTGGGGTTGGATTTTTCTGACGTACGAGCGGAGATGGAGTTTTGGACAGGATACTCCATCGTACTTGGAAAAAACCAAAGCTTTGAACTTATGAGGGATCACCACTCCTGATACCAATCCCAACTCTCAGAAATCCAAACCAGGGATCTTCTGAATTTCCATAGCACTCAGACGGTCTTCTAACTGCTTGTACCTATCCTCGGCAGGAGGATATTGCTCATCATCAAAATCAGTATCATTATCAGAGATGGCTGGACTGAGGCCCTTTTCTTCTTCTTGGTTCTCCCCTTCCTTGGATGAAGAGGTCAGATCAGCTTGCTGTTTCAACCTATCCCCATACCTTTTGCCCATATTCAGAAGAACGACCTTCTTCTTCTTCTTCTTCTCTTTCAGAATGAGAGTTTTTAGATATTCTTGCCCTTTAGCCAACCTTAAGAACATCTGTTGGAATTGGGCGTTTTGTGCCTGAAGATCTTTGATGGCTTGATCAGAACACATTTCTGCTGAAATAAATAGCGAAGAAGATGAGAAACCTATAATGGTACCTGTAATGGTGTGCATGATAATGTGATGCGTATGTAATGATTTCAAAGATTTTGGGAGATTTAAATTTGCAAACTAAAAATAAACAAACTTTATTAGATTAACTTGTAAAAGGTTCAACAATGCCTTTAAGGCGTTATAAAGAAATAAATGGAAAACAAATCTAAAACTAGAAAAAGCAAAATCAAAAGTCCCATGGATGCTTCCTCTTGGTGATGACGTAGTCATTGATCACTCTTTCTTCCTCAAGCAGCCTGGTGAGCTTTAAAATCTTCCTTTCTTGCTCATGGCACTTCTCCCGGTAAGTATCCCTCTCCTCTTTCAGTTGAATCCAAGACCTCTATAATGCCCCAGGATCAGTGGGCATGTAAGGATAAAGAACTGTGTAAGGAATGCCTTCTTCATTGGTGGGCTCCAGAATCACTGGCAACACTGCTTCATAAGGCATCCCAAGCTTCTGGGAACGAGCTCGGACCCATTTGAGGTAAGGCTGCATAGGAATGGAAGTCCTTGGTCCCAACTCTTGGGGGTCAGATCTTTTCACAATGCCCCAAGCTCGTATAAACCTCTGGCGATGCTTGTCTACATCTTCCTTGTAGTTAAATGCAATATCCCCAAGAAGTAGATCATGGGGACCATCTCTTCGAGCATGACCAAATTGTCGTAAAGCTAGACAAGGATTGTAGGTTATCCCTCCTCTGATTCCAAGCAACGGGACATTCGGGTATCCCCCACAACGATCAATGACAGCAGTGTCCTCCATAGCCCGGGAACACCAAAGAATGTCTGTATGGGCAAGTGACATTATTCTTCAAGACCATCCCAAACCTTCCTCGTTCTTCAGCACAGACTTGGGGAGGTGCGAAATAAACCACCTCGACAGCAACAACATGCAACACATAAGAGTTCCTCTTCTTTGCACAGTACGAGTGTAGAGGGCATGCAAGATATCACCCAGTAGAGTAGGCACAGGATTGCGAGAAAGGAAAATCTTGACCGCGGTCACATCTACAAAGGAATCCGGATTCGGGAAGAGAACCAAATCATAGATAAGGAGATCCAAGATGTCTTCAAAAGCCTGAAAATCCAAACTATCCCAGAATAGCTGAGCCTGGTCTATCAAAAATTTGTCTAGAAAGCCTTCGACCCCGCTTCATGTTTCCCAATTGGATACTACATCAGCCCGTTTCAGGTGCAGAGCTGAGGCAATGTATTCTGCTCTAGGAGTCTCTTCCATACATGTGAAGGGCACTTGTTCAAGAATGGATATGCCCAATAAGTGAGAAAACTCTTCCAAAGTGGGAACCAGCTGGTAATCTGGAAAGGTGAAGCAATGATGCACCGGATCAAAGAACTGGAAAAGTACACTCATCACCTGCTCATCAAACTTTGAAGTAATCAGGCTAAGAAGCTGACCATGTCTCTTAATGAACATAGAAGTCTCAGAAACTCTTGAGGCTAAATCTTTAAGTTGAGCAGGTATTTGCACAAAGTTAAATCGGATGGTATTTCTGCGCACAGAAGCCATAATCTGCAAAACAAAACAAAGATAAATTCCCTTGGTCTTTGAAATGGTTAGTATGATGAAGTATGAATGCTATGTTATGATGCATGATGTCATGACAAAATAACAGGTATAGCAGATAACAGGCATGGAAAAGGAAAACAAGTCACACAAAAGCCCTTAAGTTTAAGGCTTGCATGGGGTCTAAGGTATTACCCTCTTGAAGTTCAATTGGTTTCAACCTGTCCTAGCAAAAGTAACCTGGTCCTAGAGGTTCTCAATATCACTGACCATCCTCCATCGGTCATGGTTTCAGCTCACGCAATCTTTTCTTGCGGCCGGAACTATCTCGAGAGTATGGTCTCAATGAGTGTAGCATCGAGTATCAACCAGTTCTCAGCTTTACACCGAGGCTGGCTATCTCACTTCTTTCTAATGGCCAAGTTGGTCGATTAAAGGTTCTAAGGTCAGTTGATGCTTAACAACACACGTAGCGGCCCCGTATTCTCCTCGTTTCTCCATAAGGGATATCGGTACCAACCAATGTGCCACATCAACGTAGCTACTGCTTCAACCGTATCGATCTACGCTGTAAAGTTCCCTCACAGTTTATTGCTACTTACCTAAAAGGTGTCCCCAGATCCGGGTTAGGATCTATAGTAACTCCCAAACAAAACCCTTAAAAGTAAAGCAACCAAAACAAACAAGAGAAGAAATTTATGATGAACTAGATCCTAAGGTATACCCTAATTATTATTCCCCAGCAGAGTCCCCAGTTCTGTTATACGGTGGCAGAACCGATTGTTTTGAAAATGCTAGTTTTTGTTTTGCGTTTTTTGTTTGGAAAATGTCGCGGTAAGCAAGATTTTCCACCGACTTTTATTTTATCCAACTGGAAAGGAAAAAAGCACAGAAAAATTCCTTTTTCGAGATTTTGAGTATGGGGGGTAGATTATAGAAAGGGAAGGTGTTAGCACCCTTTCTATCCATGGTTTTCCATGGGCTCTTAGGTACTTGCTTATCTTTTAAAATTGCTTGTGTGTGTTTGTTTTGAAAAGTTTTGTTTTAATTCGTTTTAACCTTTGTTTCTGTCCTCAAGAGTGTTACGAAGTGTTTTTTGAAAACTTTATTTGAAAAGTTTTGGTGTGAAAAAGTTTGATTTTAAGCAAGTACCTACTCGAAAAAGGATTGTTTCTATTCTTGTTTCCTTTAGACAGCGCTATCCTACTATTGAGAAATAGGTAGCCCCGTCGTTGGAGTTTGTAAGGGACTATCGAAAAGGACGTACGATCACTAAAGCAATATTAGGACGTCTTAGTAATAACCCTAATGTCTTGAGATCATATTCGAGGCAACATTTCTGAGGCAACCTTTCCGAAGCAACATTTTCGAACGGGACATTTGATCTTTGTTTAGACAGAAGGGCAACCACTAAGACACCCTATACTTAATGATCGTTTACAGAAGGCAACCGAAATGAGAGTATACCCTAGGAGTGCGCATGTGCGAGTGATTTTATTTCAGTTGTTATCTTTGCACATTAGGGTTTTCTAGCCATTTTAATTTATCATGCAACCTTGTCATACAATCCTATTAGCATACATCTAAACAGTTAATATTTGCGATAATTAAAATGCGAGAAAGTAAAACCTACGCTATTACAAGGCTTCGGGGAGGGGGATTAATTACATAGCCAAAACCCGTAAAATGATAAATAAAAGGAAATCCTAGATTAAAATATTACATACTGTGAGCAGTTACATTAATATTGCAAAAATAATAAACGCGCGCGATGAATCAAAAACTAGAGATTTAGGGTTTTACTCATAACTACCTAATTGTAATTTAAAAGAAAAATCATTTTTTTTTGTTTTTGTGCTATTTTGAGAAAATAAAGTTTAATTGAATAAATAAATAAAAACCTAATTACTAATTAATTTAAATTAAGAAAAAAATAATTAAATTAACCTATTTTGTATTTTTTTTTATTTGAGAAAGAAATAAAAATTAAATCGCAAGCTAACCCTAATTTTTCTAATTGATTTTAAATATATAAAAAAGTTAGAATTAACCTAAATTAAATTAAACTAGTGTTAAAATAAATTTGATAAAATAAACCCTAATCCTATTTTTTTGTGAAACTCTTGATTTTATGATTTTATGATTTTATGAAAAAAAGAAATTGATTTTGGTTAAAAATAATTAAGCTAATTAATTTAAATAAATGAAATAAATAGAGGAGAAAGAAAAACATGGGCCTGATGTTGTTGCTAAACAGGGGGTTTATTGTTGAATTTCTGAGCCCAGATGCTGATGGCCCAAACCCTTCGTTGGATCCTATGTACATTTCTTCTGATGGTCTATGGTACATCTGCGTGTATGGGACGTTAGATCTGAATTAAGAACAATTCACTGGCTGGATCTCATAAGTGCATGGTATGGACCTGGGCTTAAGGCGCATGGAATCTGCATGAGATAAGTTAGAAAATTTGAGAATGTTTGGACCTGGGATCGAACCCAGGTCCTTCCTCTCACATACCTCCACCTGGACCATTTGCGCTAGCTAATGAATCATAAGTATAATTACAAAAATAAAACATATAGGAAACCAAGCCACTAAGTCTAGTTAGCAAAATTAATTGAGTCAGCAATTTGAAGGGCCAATCAAGACATGGGAAAAGGCCACGCATGCGTCTACCAAAGTCTGCCAGAGTCAACGACGCCGGAGCTGTGCTCTGGTCGTCTTCTCCAGCAGGGGCGATCTTGGAACCCTGCAAAAACGGCAAAAACGAACCAAACGAAATATGCAGATCTAATAATTAGGGCATGGCGATCATCATGATGGTATTTTCATGGCTTAATACTGCCTGCTTTCACCAAAATGAAACTTCAATTGATATGAGCCCTAACAATGGTGGTTTAAATTTTGGCCACTAGAGATCTCAAACGATGGTTCATTCCTGTTCTAAACATTCACTGTAACTCAACGGCATGGTCAGTATGAATTGAATCAGGTTATAAATGAAAGTATGATCTATATAAATTTTGTAAGGTATGTGTTCATGTATGTACAGTTTCAGCATGCATGGCTATGTAAAAAGGGTGTGTTTATACCTTGTCCTACCTATTGATCACAATAGATTGGATGGAAGGTCTCGTAGACGGCTGAAACCTTAAATTCGATCTTGTTCCACTTCTTTGAAATTTTGAAAGAAATCTAACCTTGGGAGGTTGCTGCTGAACCGTGCTAGGGTTTTGGGATTGCTTCCTTTATATATGGAGGGCGAATTAGGGTCGTAATAACCACCCAATATCTCTCCATTAAGAAGAGAATAATCTTGTTTCTTAAAAGAGCCAAAGTTTTCCAAAGTGATAAAAGATCCAATTTGTGCTTGTTTTGATACCTTGCACGATTTGATTTTGTGTCCAGTTGTATAATGAACTAATCATGCACAAAATCTCAAAGTTTGATTAGCTTTTGATATTTTTACTATTTTTTATTGATTTTATTTGATTTAATTGAAATAAAATCAAAATAAATAACAAAAATAAAATAATAACAAGTGGAAGGGCTCATGGGTCGTGGGCCACATTACAAACTCAGTGCAAGCATAAAAGATTGGGCCCATTTGGCAAAAAATGCAATTTTGGACACATTTGACTTTTGGCAATTTTGCAAAAAGGGTTAACTTGGCCAATGCATAACTCTCTCAATTTTGGCCCTAGAGATGTGTTCTTGGACTTTTTAGAAGCTTAATATGTCCTCTAATCCACCCTTTTGGTCTCATCTCAATTGAGTCTTCCATGTTCATGTATGAAGCTTTGACCCAAAAGGTGTTTTTGTTGACTTTTCAAAATGACCTACAATGTCCAAATTCATATCTTCTTGTGAGTGCATATTTTGAACTTGGGATCTGAAGATGAATTGTAGGGAATTCAATCCTCTTCAAAATGAGCTTTAGATGGGTCATTTTTGATAAAGTATGAGAAAGTTATGCTTGGTCAAAGTTGAGTTGACTTTTCCTACAAAACCCTAATTTAGCAACTTTTGGGTTTTGATGAACTGTGAGCAATCCTTGAAGAATCATGATCAACCCTTGATCAAATGATGAATAATACTTCAAAATGAGTATGTTGACCAAAAATCTTGAAGTTTGACTGTATGTGGGCCACAGTTGACTTTTGCCCTAGCATAGTCGATTTTCAGGCCTTTGAGCAATTGACTGAGAAAATTTCCTCTGCAAGGCTTGAAACTTGGTATGGATGATCTTGAGAACATATTAGGTCAATGGTGAGCATTTGGGATCCTTTGGACTTAAACATCTTGATGCAAAATGAAACCCTAATTTGAGGTAGACTGCCTTAGGAGAGAGTTTGCCTGATCAACTCTTGGACTTCCTTGAGCAATTTGAGGACCTCACTTGACATGTATTTCCAAATATGGAAGGGAAAATTTTGGGGTACAACATCATCCATTTCAAGTTTCATGCCTTGCACAAGAAGTTTGCTCAGTCAATTACCCAAATGCTTGAAAATTAACTATACTAGGTCAAAAGTCAATTATGGCCCAGATATAGTCAAACTTCAATATTTTTGGTCAATGTCAACACTTTGAAGAGATATCCATCATTTGATAAAGGGTTGATCATGATTCCACAAGGAATGCCCCAAATTCATCAAAACCCAAAAGTTGTTAAATTAGGGTTTCTTAGGAAAAGTCAACCAAACTTTGACCAGGCATAACTTCTTCATACTTTATCATAAATTTTCCATCCAAGTCTCATTTTGAAGAGGATCCAATTACCTACAATTCATATTCATCCCACAAGTTTAAAATATGCACTCATCAAAAGATATTAATTTCTACATTATGGGTCCTTTTGAAAAGTCAACAAAAACACCTTTTGGGTCAAAGTTTCTTACATGAACATGGAAGACCCAATTGAGATGAAACCAAAAGGGTTGTTTAGGGGACATCCTAAGATTTATAAAAAGTCCAAGAAAACCTCTCTAGGGTTAAAATTGGAGGAGATATGCCTTGTCAAAGATTGACCATTTTTGCAAAATTGTCAAAAGTCAAATGTGCTCAAAAGTGCATTTTTTGTCAAATGGGCCTAGCATTTCATGATTGCATCTTGTTAGAAACATGGTCCACGACCCAAATCAGCATCCACACATTTTTTGATTTATTTATTTATTTATTTTGATTTTTTATTATTTAAAAGTTAAATTAAATCAAATAAATTACAAAAAATATAAAAAGATTGGTTTTGATTTGATTTTTTGTAGGAATCAAATCCATATAGGCTGGCATAACATATCAAATCATGCAAGGAGTAACATATAGGCTATTTTGGAAAGATATCATACAAGGAGTAAAAATAATTCAAATCTCCATGATTTACCAAGATACAAATTGTTTTTATTGACCTAATATGCTCTAGTATATATACTGAACATAACCAATGCACAAAAACAAGGATTGCAGGTCGTGAAAGCTGAGAACAAAACTCAAAATTTTTGCAAAAAGGTGTGGATCGGTTTCTACTCTATAGGATAATTCAAAGTATTCTAAGACTACCAATAGACTCCTGGACATCTCCAGAACGTGTCTCAATCAATTGCAAGCATTTTCACGTCCAGAATCACGAGTTACAAACCCACGGTTTGCACATACCATCTTGAACTTGATTTTACAATTTACGCGAGATTAATCACTTTTAAGCATAGCATTGTATTTGTATCATCATTTGGAATATTTTGGTTTAATTAATTTTGGGTTTTAGTGCCTGTACTCATAATTGCCATTTCTAGGGTTTGCTTTGCCGTTTTAGGGTTTTTCTATACATGTTAAATTGGCCCAAGAAAAGGGCACCATGATGCTCGTGAGATCAAGACGAATTGATCTATATACTCACAATTGATTTATCATGCTTGCTGTGAATTTTTGAAACTTGCACTGCTATAGCCATGGAAGATATCCGTAGGTAAAGGTACCATACCTAAAACGACGGACAGGGGAAGAAGAAGCTAACATGGCTGACCACCATTGGCCTGTTTGAATAAAACGCACGTTTTTTTTTGTTTTATCTATTTTGTTTTATATAATATATATTGTTGTTATTATATTGACAAATAAGACATGTAGCTCAGTTGGTTAAGCGCGTGTATGTGTGAGTAGGAGGACTTGGGTTTGATCCCAGGTCCCAACGTTTTCTTTATTTTCTTAATATTTGACAACAGGTTCTATGCATACACATTCCAAGATATCCACTATACACCCTGATCTCAACCATTGGATTCATCATCAATCCAGATCCAACGCCCATCAGTGAAATACTATGGAGCACCCCCCAGGCTGGCACAACGCTGGATCTCACGTGGGACTGGGCTGAGCAAGGAATGGGCCTAACATTTTTAGCAACACACCCCCCTTTCAGCTTTCATCACGGGCCCAAGTTCTTTTTTCTCTTTTCTTTATTTTATTTCCTTTATTTTAATTATTCCATTACTTATTTTCTTTTTCACAAAATATAAAAAATCATTTTTTTTCTTTTAATAAAAAAATCACAAAAAACATAAAAGTCATTTTTTTCATAAAAAAATATTTTATTTCCTTAATGAATTAGTTTGATTAAAATTAGGGCAATTTAATTCATTTTTATATAATCTAAAATAATTAGAAATTAGGGTTTAATTTGTACATAACCTAATTAATTTTTTCTCAAAAACAAACCTAAATCTTTTACAACTAGATTTTTTAGGTTTCCTAATTTATTCTCGCATTTAATTCGCCGCGTGCATTTTTTAAATTCCTTTTTATTATTATTGTAACTGCTCCGAGTTTTTAATAGTAATTAGGGTTTCAATTTCGTATCTTTATTTTCGGTCAAACTAATTATGTATCTGCAAAAGCCATGTAATAGCTAGGACTTTAAACTTCCGCACTTTTAATTTTCGCAAACTATAAATTGCCTAGATGTTAATAGGATTGTATAGAAAGACAAACTGAAAATTAATACGGTAGAAAACCCTAAATGTGCAAAGATAAATTAACTAAAAATTACACTCGCACATGCTCACTCCTAGGGTTTACTTCACTCCGGTTGCCTTCGGTAAACAGTCATGAAGTATAGGGTTTGTTAGTGGTAGTCCTCTAGCCCCAAAAGATCTAAAATGACCCATTCGGATGTTGCCTCGGAAAAAGATCTTTAAGGCTTTAGGATGATTACTAACATATCCTAACATTGCTTTTGTGATCGTATTTGTCTCTTCGAATGTCCCTAAAAAACTCCAACGATGATGCTACCTATTTCTCAATAATGGGATAGCATTGTCTAAAAGGAAAACGAACAGACCTTTTTCTAGTAGGTAGATTAGTTCCTAGGTACTTGCTCAAACAAACAAAAACTTTTTCACACCAACACTTTTCAAACAATATTTTCAAAAACAACTTCGTAACACTCTTGAGGACAGAAACAAGGGTTAAAATGAAGTAAAACAAACTTTTCAAAACAAGCACACACAAGCAATTTCAAAATGAGCAAGTACTTAAGAGCCCGTGGAAAACCACTGATAGAAAGGGTGCTAACACCTTCCCTTTCTATAATCTACCCCCCGTACTCAGAAACATCTCGAAAAAGGTTTTTTCTGTTCTTTTTCCTTTTCCTGATTAAATAAAATAAAAGTCGGTGGCGACTCTTGCTTACCGCGACATTTGCAAACAAAAAATGCAAACCAGTATTAACAATCGGTTTTGCCACCGTATCATAGAACTGGTGACTCTGCTGGGGAATAAAATATAAAGTGGGGTAAACCTTAGGATCTAGGTCATATTTAATTGCTTTCTCTTGATTGTCTTGCTTGCTTTATATTTATGGGAACTGTTTGGGTTATTTGATCCTACACCTTGATCGGGAAACACCTTTTAGGTAAGTAGCAATAAACTTTGAGGGAGCTGTGCTGGGGTATATCGACACGGTTGAAGCAGTAGCTACATTGATGTGGCACTTCGGTTGGTACCCGTAACCCTTAAGTCAATCAGGGAGATGTACAGGGCCGCCGTGTGGTGTCATAAAGCATCAACTGACCTTAGAACCTTTAATTCCACAACTTGGCCAGTAAGACGTAGCGAGATGGCCAGCTTTGGTGTATGCCTAAGGTCGACAGATACTCGATGCTACACTCATTGAGGTTTGACTTCTTAGTTTTGTTTGATTACGAGTAAATCGTCAATTGAACAAGGCTTGGGGGAAAGATCGGTGATATTGAGATCCCTTTAGAACCCGATTACATATTTATAAGACAGGTTGAACCAATCCAGCTTCAAGAGGGTATGACCTTAAAACTCAAGCAGGCCTTAAACCTAAGGACTTGGTGTGATTTATCTGTGTTTGCTATACCTATGATTTATCATGACATCATAAACATCATACCATAGCATATCATACTAATTGTTTCAAGGGTTTCTAGGGCTCATCTTTGCTCTGTTTTGTAGGATATGGCATCTGCCCGCAAGAACACTATTCAGATTAACCTAGTGAAAGTATCTCCCCACTTAAGCGACTTGGCAGTAAGGATTCCCGAAAGCTCTCCTTTCACTGAAAAGCATGGTCGGTTGCTCAACTTGGTCACTGCAAAACCTGACGAAGAAATATTGAAAGTGTTGTTTCAGTTCTCCGATCCTCTGCATCACTGTTTCACATTCCCGGATTACCAGTTAGTGCCTACTATGGAGGAATTTTCGCAGCTATTAGGGATACCCATTCTTGATCAGCTACCTTTCACCAGTACGAAAAGACAACCCAAACCTGAAGAAATTGCTAAAGTTCTATCCTTACAACGGTCCGACATAGTGGTAAATTGGGAAACCAGAGGGAGTGTTCAAGGAATTTCGGTTAAATTTCTGTTCGAGAAGGCTTAATATTTTTGGGATACCCTGGATCTATAAGCTTTTGAAGAGGTTTTGGCACTCCTTGTCTACAGGATGGTACTGTTACCTAATGTGGATCAAATAGTAGATGTGAGCACAATCCAGGTTTTTCTATCTCGGAATCTGATACCTACATTACTCGGGGATATTTACACTCTTTGCATGCTCGCACTCTAAAAAGAAGGGGGACCCTCCAGTGTTACACTCCTCTTTTGGCTAGGTGGTTTATTTCGCACCTACCCAGATCTACTTTGAAGAATGAACAGGGTAAAAGATGGTCTCATCGACTGATGTCCCTTACGCATTCAGACATTCATTGGCGTTCACGATTCTCAGAAGATGTAACTATCATTGATCACTGTGGTGAATTCCCTAATGTCCCTCTCTTAGGCATTAGGGGAGGAATCACTTATAACCCTTGATTAGTATTACGACAGTTTGGTTATGCGAGAAGAGATGGTCCTCATGATACACTTATTTAACGAATCGCCTTCAACTATGAGAATGATGTTCAAGGTTACCGCAAAAGGTTCATGCAAGCTTTGAGTATGGTACATAGGGTTGACAGCAAGACACTTGGGCATAAGAATTCCATACCTCTCGAGCCTTATCTCAGATGGCTACAAGCCCGGGCTCAAACTCTTATGATGCTTAATCCCGCTATCCAACCTATGATTATGGAACCAGTTGCCGAGGGAGACACTCTTCATCTTGTTCTTCTTAAAGAGGAGCGGGATACATTTGAAACCCAAGTCTACGCTTGCGAGAAGAAGGTCTTGGAACTCACTAGGCTACTTCATGAAGATAGGAATATCAACGCCTACATCGCGCCAAAGAGGATGCGCCCATGGGAAACCTAGTCTTTTTTTTGTGTTATTTTACTTAATTATACTCTCAAAATACATTCTTTGTAACAATTCAAGTTTACTAATACAATCCGCGTTTGTTCCTTTTTGTTTAAGCAAATTTGAGCCTTTAAGAACCCTTGAAAACATTGCATACATATCATTGCATAAGAAGATTCATAACAGGTTTCTCATCACCTCCGCTATTTATTTCAACAATGGCTCTTGAACAAACTGTGAAAGATCTTCAGACTCAGAACACGCAGTTCCAGCAAATGATTGTGGCTCTGTCCAAAGGACAGGAAGAGCTGAAGGCTCTGATTGTTAAGAAGAACACTAAGAAGACCAAGAGGACAACCGATGTGGCACATATGAGCAGAAGGTTCAGAGGGCCTCCAAGACAGGTTGTTGATTTAGCTTCTTCATCTAAAGAGGGAGAGAATCAAGAGGGTGAAGTTAGAGAAGAGGACCCTAGTCCTAAAGAGTCTGACAATGAAACTTATTATAATGAGGAGCAGTACCCTCCGGCTGATGAAAGGTATTAGCAGTTAGAAGAGCGTCTAAGTTCTATGGAAATCCAGAAGGTTCCTGGGCTGGATTTTGAAGAGTTGGGTCTGGTCTCCGGGGTGGTCATCCCCCCAAAATTCAAGGCACCGATATTTGCTAAGTATGATGGGGTCTCTTGTCCTAAAATGCATCTTTGTTCCTATGTGAGGAAGATATAGCCTCATACTACTGGCAAAGACTTATGGGTTCACTTCTTGCAAGACAGTATGTTTGGAACACAATTGGATTGGCTCTATCAGCTGGAAAGAGCCAATGTTCGTAACTAGGAAGACTTTGTTGCTGTATTTTATAAGAAATATCAGTATAATGCAGACCACGCTCCCACCTGTACATAACTCCAAAATCTGTCTATGGGTTTGAACGAGGGTTTCAAGGATTATGCTTAGAAGTGGAGAGATTTGGCTGGAAGAGTTCAACCTCCCTTGGCTGAAAGAGAGCTCGTGGATATGTTTCGAGGAACTTTGACTGAGCCATTCTTCAACCATCTGATTGGAAGTTCATCGGCAGGTTTTACTGAACTGATCTTAACAGGAGAAAGAGTGGAAGTTGGAATCCGAAGTGGAAAAATCCAGAAGGATGCCTCTTCTAGTGCTGTAAGGAAGCCGTTTGTAGGTAAAAAGGAAGGTAGTGCCATCTATAACCAAAAGAATTATAATTAAACCGAGTGCCGCCGACGATAGGGGCTGTTATGATTTCCAAACCTGCACCTGCTCAGCAAAGAAACAATCCTCCAAGAGTAGAAAGACCAGCTAGACAGTTCACTCAGATCAACATGACACTGTATCAGGTTTTACCTCAATTGCTGAAGTCCAATCTGGTTACTCTGAGGGAAGCTCCTAAGAATACGAACACCACCTCTCCCTACTATAAACTGAATTCTCGCTGTGCTTCCCATTCGGAAAGTCCAGGCCATGATACCAATGACTACTGGGCTTTGAAGAACAAAGTACAGGATCTGATTGATGCTAAGGAGATTGAATTTGGTCCCTCAAAGACTCCCAACATTATCAATGCTCATATGCCGAAACATGGTTGGGGTGTTAATGTCATTGAAGAAGACGTGTTTGTGACTTCTGTGGAAGAATTGGTGACCCCACTCATGACTATCAAAGGGAATTTGCTGAAGGCCGGTTTATTTCCGGGATGTGATGAAGGTTGCCACCTTTGTTCATTTCTACTGAATGGTTGCCCTTTGTTTAAGGCAGGTGTTCAACTCCTGGTGGATGACAAAGAGATTTTGTTTGAGAAGACTCTTGTTCCGACAGTTTCCTGTGAAGACGTTGCTATCATAACCATTTCCGCCAATCCTCCCAGGGCCTTTGCTAAGAGACCCATTAGGATTACATCAATTCCAAAGGTGATTCCATTGATCATAACCATGCCAAGACCATTCCCATACTCCTTGGATAAAGTTGTTCCTTGGAACTATGGGGCCGACGTCTATTACCAAGGCGTAAAGCAGGACATGTAGCCATTCAAGACAAGATTGCTAAAAATGTTGATTCCGACATCGTCAATATTGCCGAAACCAGTCAAATAACAAGAAGTGGAAGAGTGTTCTCCCCTGAAATTTCTCCCCCGAAGACTGTTAACGGACCTGTGATCATTCATGTTGTGGTTCCACCCAAGACTACTACTGCAATTCCAGTAATCACTCCTGTTGACCCTCCCATCACCGAGTCGGCTGAGACTCGAGGCAAAGACATAATGATTGAGCCTGTCCTGACCAAGGCCAATTCAGTAACCATACCAAAAGCTTCCAAAAAAGAAATGGAAGAAATTTTGAAGATAATAAAGAAGAGCGATTACAACATGGTCGAGCAGCTGGGGCAGACCCCATCCAAAATTTCTATGTTGCCTTTGTTGTTGTGTTCCGAGGCCCGTGCGAAGGCTTTGGTTAAGTTTCTAAAGACGGCTCACGTGCCACAAGAGACATCTGCTGATCAGTTTGAAGATTATGTGGCTAGTCTGACTGCTGATAATGGTTTGGGTTTTTCCGATACGGATCTGACACCAAAGGGGAGGAAGCATAATGATTCTCTTTATGTTTCCATTGAATGCAGGGGCACGACTCTGGCCCATGTTTTGGTAGATACTGGATCCTCGTTGAATGTGATACCTAAAAGAGCTCTGAATAGATTGGACTCCGAAGGCTTGACCTTGAAGCCTAGCAATATAGTAGTGAGAGCTTTCAATGGTTCAAAGAGGATGGTGCACGGGGAAGTGGGTGTCCCTATCAAAGTTGGTTCTCAGACCTTCGACTCCACTTTCTACATAATGGATATCAAACCATCATATTCTTGCTTGTTGGGACGCCCTTGGATACATGGGGCTGGGGCTGTTACTTCTACCCTCCACCAAATGTTGAAGTACCTAGTGTTGTACCCCAAAATTTTCCCTCTCATTTATCAAGATTTTCCTCACAAGACCTTTTGGACTCCAGACAGGATTAGGGTTTTCCCAGCTCAAGACATCATCTTGCACTGATGACCTGAAATTAGGGTTTGAGATTGCACAAGGAATTTTGGACTATCAGTGGCTCATGTGACTTTCATACACCATCTTAGACCCCTTAGATTGTTCATACCAAGTTTCAAGCCTTAAATCACATTTTTGCCCAATCAATTGGACAGTTGACCTAAAAATCAACTGTATTGAGGAAAAAGTCAACCATGGCCAATTTACAGTCAAACTTCATAAATTTTGATCCAAAACAACATCCTAGGCTCCTATGTACCATTTGATCAAGTTTGGATCACAACTCCTCAAGAAATTTGATCAGATCATCAAAAGGGCAAAATGGTCAAAATTAGGGTTTTAACTGAGAAAGGGAAATTTCTTATTTTTAACCTAGCCAATGGCCAATTTGGTTCAAGCATGATTTAAAGGACTCAATAGCATCATCTTGACCTAATCACATAGTTCAAAATATCCCAAATGCATAGCATTGACAGATTAATTTTGCAGTCAACTAATCAAAAGTCAACTGTATACTGAAAAGTCAAACTTTGACTTTTTGGTCAAAATCAAGTGCCAAGGGTCATAATTCATCAAGATATGTCAAAATATGAAACTTTTTGATCAAGTAAATCAATTTTCCAAAGTAGGGTTTTAATTTGAAAATTTTTCATAACTTAGAAAATTTCTAAGTATGGAAATTTTCTTATTTTTTCCCAACTTTCCACAACTTTTTCACCATGATGAAATTGGATTCAAAGAAAACTTCCAACATCAAAGTTGTAGTCCTCCATGAAATATACAACTTTGATTCACAAAGTTTTCCAAAAATATACTTGTATATCAAGTTATGCATTTGTGAATAGGGGTCCATAAACTTTTTAACTTAGTGAAAATTTGCCGTAATTTAGGCAGGTTTTTGACCTAACTTCATGGGCATTTTTCACCTAGTTCCAAGAGGTATCTCAAAATTCATTTCAAAGATGGACTGTATATCATGTTACAAGCTTTCCAAAATGTCCAATAACTCTCCAAGATCATTTGTGGTTAGGGAGAATCGAAGAAGAGAAAATGGCAATTTGTCACTTTTGTTCAAGCCATGTTTACAATGCTTCAAGTTGCAAATCATTTCCTAGCATGCTTGTACCTTGCATTACAGGTCCTAATCCGTTCTACACTCCATTATTGAATTCTAACTCAATGGACAACGGCTTTATTTTGATCTTTGGAGCATTGTACAAAAGATTAATCCAAAAATGGCATAAAGTTCACAATACTACTTTGATAAAGCAAGCTTTTCCAACTTTATAATCCTTGAGCATTGGGTTTGTTCTTATGGTGCAGACATTTTCCACAGGAATTAAGCAATGTTTACCAACTATTATCAGACCTCAAGCTAGCCTGTACAGGCCTTAGGCATAGTCACTTCAACCTTTCTTCAAAAACAACAAAAGTGGCCAAAAGTCAAAAGCTTGTACATCTAATAAAGAGAAGGTTTGGCTTCATTCTAAACAACTCCATAAACATGTCATAAGCCTGAGCACGAATTCACAACATCCCATACACTCTCAAACACCAAAACCACATTTTTCTGTCCAAACATGGCAGCTTCTGCAAAACTCAAGCCAAATCATATTTTGCTCGTGCGTTTCTTATTTCAATACTTCAAACATCTTCCATACACCACATCCAAACTATCTAAGCCATTGCACTGCAACTGTGTGCCCTATTTCAGCCATCACCATTTTCATTTTTGAAGGTTGTAGGTTGACTTCTACAAGGAGTTTCAAGCATCCTCAAGGCAAGCTAAGCATTGGAATAGCTTGAGGGAACTTCAAGGAAGCTCACACGATCTTCAGGCTTCACTCAAAGCCCCCACATTTCCATATCCAAACTCAGTTGAATAAGGTATTTTTCAAATCTCTATCTCCATATTTAGGCATCCTTAGGTCAGGATTTGTGAAGCAAAAATGTAGTCCTTAACTTGCTGAAGTTGTACATATGCATACTTTCCATTTATTTTAACTGAGCTAAGAGTATTTGATTGTTGAACATGCTGAAAAAATTAGGTCAGAAATTAGGGCCACTGAAATTCTCCCTGGTCTTTTAGAGTTAGGTCATGAATTTTATATCACTGGAATCGTGAGATCATAAGCTACATTTTTTGGGTTATGAGTTTTTGATTTTATGCAAGCTAGAGAAAGATACAGGTTTGAACTCAGAAACACGCGCGAAGCCAAGGACAGGGATGAAGATGGTGTTCTGGGCCTTGGCGCCTTTGGGCCTCCTATTATACTTTTCACACCCCCTATTTTGATTTCCACACCCCCTTTGTTTATTTTGCATATTTTTCATATTTTCTTTTTATTTTTATGTTTATTGACTTTATTATTTTTTTTCTTTACATTAAAAAATCCCAAAAATATTTTCTTAATTTTTTGAATTTTATTTTATTTTTTTATCTTATTTTTTGCATAAAATATTGATTATTCAAATAAATAGAACTTTATTTTCTTAAATAAATAGTAAATATATTTAAAAATATCATACATTTTATTTTTATCATTCATACACATAAAATATATTTTTTAATTGATATTTTAATTTTTAATAATTATTAATAATATTATTTATTATTTTCTGTATAAAAATAGACAAAACAAAATAAATATAGAATATATTTTTCTTTTAAATAAAAAATTAGGGTTTCCCCTTTCAAAAATAATAATTTTATTTTTTCTTATTTTTTAGAACTTAAATAACTTTGTTTTCTCATATATAAAATAAATACAAAACATTTTGCATCCATACATTTAATTGCATATTTAAATAATTGTTTATTTATTTATTGTACCAAAATTCAATTGGGTTGTAATAATTTCTAGGGTTTTATTTTGAGCAATATCCCCCATTCAAAACTTGTATCTCCCCTCCCATAATATTGTTGTAATAGCTTAGATTTACTTTACGCAATTTATCGCATTATATACATGTTTAGTAAAATTAGGGTTTTTATGATAAGATGAATATCAAACAAATAGCAAAGACCTAATACAAGACAAACAAAATGCATGAAAAATGACAACACATTGCACACAAGCACCTCTAGGGTTTCACCTACTTTGTTGCCTAAACAAAATGGCCATGGTATGCATGCAAGGTGTCTTGGCAAAAAAAACAAAAAAAAAAGATCATAGTCCCTCGATGACGCTATCAAAAGGTTGCCAAACAAATGATCTTGGAAATAAAACATGCTAAGATACTTGGCACCATTGCTATCATGGTCATACGATGACCCACGCCCGTCCCGTTTAACATCCAAAGATATGGTTATCTACCAAAACAATGGTAGGTTATCAATGTCAAAGGAATAAAAATGTACAAGAGAGACTTTTTGAGTAGGTAGATAGCTTCTAGTTACTTGATCAATTTGCAAACAATCCTTGATATTTTCAAACAAACACACACATTTCAAAAAACATTTTCCAAAAAACTTTCAAAAACATTGAAACATTTTTCAAAAGACAAACATCTTTGTATACATTCTTACGAACGAGAATCATTACAAAGATTGCCAAAACAATGGACTCTTTTCAAAATACATTCAAAACCACACAAAGCACCATTTCAAACAATTGCAAAAGCAAAGCAAGTGATCTAAACAAGTAACTAAGAGCCCATGTGTGATCGGTGGAAATAGAACTGACCGTTTAAAGCTGGATCGCGTATGTCGCGGTAAGCAAGAGTCGCCACCGTCTTTTATGTTCTCCAACATGGAAAGGACAAAAGCACAACAAAATTCCTTATTGAGAATGTCTCTCGGTTCGGGAGGTAGATTTATAGAAAGGGAAGGTGTTAGCACCCTTTCTATCTGTGGTTATCCACGGGCTCTTAGGTACTTGCTCTTATGTTTTCAAAAATGTTTGCTTTTCAGTGTTTGTGGGTTTGAAAAAGTTTCGTTTTGAAAGATTTCTAAGTGACTCTTGTATTTGTCCTCAAGAGTGTTTGAAAAATTTGTTTTGAAAACTTTTGAAAGTGTCAGTGTGAAAAGATGTTTGGTTTGTTTTTGAAGAGAGCAAGTACCCATGAGTCATCTACCTACCCTAAGGAATTAGGCTGTGTAAGAATCCTTAAGATAGTGCCATCCCACCATTGAGAGGTAGGTAGCACCACCGTTGGAGGTGTTCGGGTCAATTTGATTATAGGGACATGTGTGGTCACCAAAGCAATAGTAGGACGCCTTAGCGGTAATCCTAATGTCTTAGATCATTTTATCCGAGGCAACCGTTTCGAGGCAACTTTGATCTTTAGACAGGAGGGCGACCTCTAAAACACCCTATACTCAATGACCACGTCGAGGCAACCAAGTGAGGCGTACCCTAAGAGTGGCATGTGCGAGTGTATTGTTTTTCAGTTAATGTTTATCTTTGATCATGCAATTGTGAGCTACGAGTTGTTTTTAATTATCATACATTCTTTCATGCAATTTAGCAGTTAGGAGTGCGGAAAATAAAATACGGAAAGGTAAAAGCTACGCTATTACAAGGCGCGGGTCTATACATCGCCAAAAAACAAAGACCCGTTTTGATAAAGTGCGGAAAGTAAAGAAAGCGGTAAAACTAATTACTATTACACTCTTGGAAGCAGTTACATAATAATCAAATAAAAAATAACGCGCGAAAGAATTAAATTGGACGTCCTTAGGGTTTTGGACCCCTTTTGAGCAATTATGAGTTTTTTTTGTCCTTTTGCATTAAATTAAAATTAAACCTAGTACTAATTATTTAATTACTTACAAGAAAGATATTTTTGTGTTTTTTTGTATTTAATGAAAATAAAATAAATTAAAAGTCAAAAGAAAACCCTAGTTCTAAGTTTATTTTAATTATTATAAAAATGTTAAAGTTAAACTAATTTAAACTAATTAATTTATATGTTATTTACAAAAATAATAGTAACCAATAACTAATAATAATAATTAAGAAAATATGAATGAAAGTGTTAAGCCTAATTCTACATAATTTTTATTTATTGAGACAAAGGTTAAAATTAAAACCTAAATTAAGCTAAGTTAATTATTAGTATTTATTTACAAAAAATAATAGTCAATGAATTTAATAAATAATAAAACATATTTACAATTTTGTGATTTCTGGATTTATTGTGAAAAATTAATTTATTGTGAATTAATAATAATAATTAAAACAATTAAAAGAATTAAAAGAAAAGAAAATAAAAATTGCAAACCAAGGGGGTATGTTGGCCCAAGGGGAGGTTTTTGTGAAGCAATTCTGGCCCAATAAGACTCCGAGCCACGTTGACTTTCCTGGTTGCCTGTACGTGCATTGACTGAGGAATATGGTATTCCTCCTCTCATGGCCTTTGGATGGCTGATGGGAACACATGGCACGCTGGTACATGAGGCCTATGGTGGAACTTTGGATGAATGCTGCATTGGAACACGTTATGAAAAATATTAACAATTATATGGGGGACCTGGGAATCGAACCCAGGTCCCAGTAATGAACAAACACGTCACCAACCACTACACCATCGCGTTGTATTTGTAACAATAATGGCTAGTGAAAATAATATACAAAATATCAATTATGCTGGGAAATTAGAGAAAGGCGCGCATCATATTTGAATCAACCGGTCATGTTCATCCACGTATTGTCTTCTTCATCTTTTCCTGCAAAACAAAGAACAAGTAGCGGGGGTTTTAAACCCCCACAAAATGAAGCGACCAAAAATAGCGATTAGCAGCATGCATCATATAAATTGAGCGCGAGGGTCTCATTCAATTCGTATTGGTCTTCTGAGTTCAACCATAGGCGCCACGAAGCTTAATTTTTCTTATATGGGAAAGCCCCAATTCAAAGCTTCAGGAACCCTAAAATATGCTAATGGCAAATCGAGATTCAGCGTGTTACAATGCAATTAAACCATGTCAAAAGCTTCATGTGAGTCCTGTGAATACAAAACACTCAACAACATGTATCAAATTCGCATGAATCATCGTATGCAATTCAAAAAAACATGTACACAGGGTTGAACTGTTTCTGACGATTCTGGTGGCTTTAGTGCTCGTTCTTGATGGCAATAGGTCCCTGGAGACTCAGGCAAGGTGTTTGAATCAAGAAGAGGCTTTGAATTCGCCTGGAGGATCGATTTCAGTTTTGAGTTTTTTTCCACTTTTTTCAATATTGCATAGGGTGTTTTTGCAGCAGTTTTTCGTGTATGATTTCAGGGTTTGCTTCAGTACATATAGCACAATAGAATTAGGGTAAATCTTGGCCCAACAATCCATGGCATTATGGTTTGAATGTGTGATTGCCAATCAAATCTTTTTCTTTGATAAAACCTTGCCAATCATGGAGATTTTGAGGTCTTTGATATGTACACGAATTGCCAGCTTTCCCTAGCCTTATTTGCTTCACAAATGATTTAAAAATCATATCTTTTGAATTTTCCTACAATTAAAATCAATTAAATGAATTAATATTAATAAAAATTCAATTAATTAATTAAAAATAAGAAAATAAATCATATTAAGCTCAATGGGTCGTGCATAAGCCTTGGGAAAAGATTCAAGAAGGGATTTGAGGCCCATTAGCAAAAATGAAGTGTTTTAGGCAAAGTTGACTTTTGAAAGTTTCGAAAAATATCCCAACTTCTCCAATGCATATCTTGCTCAATTTTGAAGCTATGAACATGTTCTTGGACATTTTGGAAAGGTCTTGAAGTCCTCTAACCAATGCCTTTGGTCCCATGTCATTTTGATTTAGCAATCTCAAGTTATGGTCTTTGACTTAAAGTTCCTTTTTGTTGACTTTTGAAAATGACCTATAATGTAGAAATTGATAACTTTTTATGAGAGCATTTCTTGGACTTGGAGTGTGAAGATGAGTTGTAGGAAATGTCATCCCCTTAAAAATGAGCATTGGATGGGATTTTTCAGATGAACCATGAAAAAGTTATGCCTTGGTCAATTTGCAATTGACTTTTCAACTGTCCAAAAATAACAACTTTTTGCATCTTGATGATTTTTGAGCCATGCTTGTGGAATCATGATCAAGACTTAATCAAATGATGATTAAGGCTTAAAAATAAGATGTTGACCAAAAATTTTGACTTTTGACTGTCAAATGACCATTTTACCCCTGCAGTTGACTATGAAGCAATTAGGGCTTTTGACTGTGCAACTTGATGCTGTGAGTCTTGAAACTTGACATATGGATGCTTGACAATGTATATAGGCATATGGGACTTGATTGGACCCTTGGAAACCTCAACTTCCTTGTAAGAACCAAAAAACCTAATTTTGACTGTGTTAGGAGGGTGTTTGCACTGTGCAATCCTTAATCCATTTGAAGCTTGATCTTGCCAAATCTTGAAGAATATGGGAGGGGCAAATTTTGGGGTACAACAGTTGCCCCTGTTCAATCTTCTTAGACCTGAGGATGTAGATTGGCTTGAGTGCCTTTCGTGATCCGAAGGTGGAAGATGATTGAACACTAAAGTGCCCAGAAATTTGCACTCACATAGTAGAGTATCAGCAACGTGATGGCGGGAATGGGCTTACAGATGCCACTTGGAGAGATGATGGATAGGAGGATAGGCTTATAGATGCCATCTGGGGACTGTTGATATGTGGATGGGCTTGTAGATGCCATCTAGGTGTCGATCGCGTAAGAGATTCCTTAGCGAGAACTTGCGTACCTGAGAAAGGAAAATAATTACCTGGCCTGTTACAGGGGTTGATCTTCAAACTCTTTATGTAGATATGCCCTGGCTGGATACAGGTATCGAATCTCTAAACTCTTCATGTAGATATGCCCTGGCTGGATACAGGTATCGAGTCTACAATCAGTTACTCACAGATGTGCCCTGGCTAGATACAGGAATCGAATTTGGAATTAGTCGTCAACAGATATGCCCTGGCTGATTACAGGAATCGAATCTTCAAACTCTTCAGACGTGCCCTGGCTGGATACAGGAATCGAATCTGGAATTAGAAAGGTTGGTGAGTTGTCTCTACTGACAGGTTATCTCAGAAAACCTTTTAGGGATTGATTTAACTGAACCAAGGGTATTGTCTTCTCTGATGAGTTGTCTCTTCAAGGACGGGTTATCTTCATGGACGGGTGGTCTTTAACGACGAGTGTCTATAACGATGAGGGTCTATAACGACGAGTGTCTATAACAACGAGTGTCTATAACGACGAGTGTCTATAACGACGAGTGTCTATAACGACGAGTGTCTATAACGACGAGTGTCTATAACGACGAGTGCCTATAACGACGAGTGTCTATAACAACGAGTGTCTATAACGACGAGTGTCTATAACAACGAGTGTCTATAACGACGAGTGTCTATAACGACGAGTGTCTATAACGACGAGTGTCTATAACGACGAGTGTCTATAACGACGAGTGTCTATAACGACGAGTGTCTATAACGACGAGTGTCTATAACGACGAGTGGTAATTTAACTGGATTTGTCTCTTCTGACTGGACTTGCCTTCTTTGACTGGATTGGTCTCTTTTGACCGTATTTGTCTACTTTGACATAACTGATCATTTAACTGCATCCTTCCTGAAAGGTAAAGGTCAGTCATATGCCATGCATGATATGGATCAAGCAATGATGTTTCTGACATAAATGAGATTGTATGATATGATGCGTATATGCATGTATCATGTTGTAATGTGATGTTTATGAATGTATCTTCGTCTGGGAAAGTAAATCCTTGACGCATGCCAGGAAGTGGAATCCTGGACTGACGTTGAAGAGTAGAATTCTTCATTTCCGCTGGGGAGGATGGTTGCAAGGATAAACCGGTAGGAGAAGATGACTCCGTTGGGGAATAAACTTGTTGGAGAGATTACTCTGCGGGGAAAATACTCTGTGGGAAGAGATACTTCGCTGAGGTTGATGATAACTCCGCTGGGGGATAGGAAGAACTTCGCCGAGGACGATCTTTCTGTGGTAATTAGCTGAGGATAACCCAGTTATAAGCTCTGGTGGAGAATAGTTTTGAATAAAGCCGGGGAGATGCGTTCGTACTCTGCAGGGAGTGAAGGTATCTTGGTCGCGTTCTTCAGCTGAACTTACCTTGGTACCTCGGTGGACAGAGCAACCATATTGCTTAGACAATTCAAATTGCCCCAGTTTCTGCGGGGGAAGGTACCTGCGGAGGTGCTTGATGACTGCCGATTGACAAATCTTCTTCTGGTAGGCAAGTGACGAGATGTCGGAACATAGTCGTACGCTTTGATCCCTAACTTTTGCCTGGACCGTCCTTTCGGGTTTTCAGTCCACAGGGATACCCTTTTTTGCCCAAGCCACCTTTTCAGGTTTTCGACTTGCCGGGTGTACAGATTTTTTTCATTTTCATCCCTTATTTTTGCCCGAACCCTTTTGGTTCGCCGGGAAGCCCTTATTTTTGCCTAGGAGTGTCAACCTAGCGGGTCTTTGATTACGCGTAGTATTTTTTCGACTATGTCCACGTTCTCGGGATGTAGGGAGGTGCCCCTGTCAGTAGCATTGTGTTGCCATACCACCAGAAGATCTTCGTTTGATCGTCCAATGCCCCAAATGATCCAGATGGAGATTTGACCCAAGCTGGTTGGCCTTTTGAGAGATTCTCCGAATCTTGACTTAACTGCCCCAGATGATGGACAATGATCATGCCATGCCCCTTGATTGGAGGTGTTTTTGTTCATTAGATATTCGTCGTGCGAACTTCTATGTTGTTCAAACAAATAGTCATATGCAAGCAATGTTATATTAGAAATGCAAAACTTATGTCTGTCTTGAAGTTTTTGAAAATGCATTTTTTCATAAAAACAAGTGAAATTTTTTTTTGTAAACTGTGATGTCAACTCGTTATTTTACCACAAGCCTTAAGGAGTCAGGATACCTTTCGTAACAGTATGCTTTCGAACTAATCCATGCTTCAGCTAGGACTTTTAAGGGTTGTAGTTTGGCCTGGTTCACGGTTTAAGAAACAAAGGATAAAGGCTCAAATTATATTTGTACCCACCCGCTCTTCGTGATGTTCTTCAAACCTAAACTCAGCTGATCGCGCGTTAGACCTTGTTTGAGTCTTTGTCCTGATATTCCAATGATGGTTCGGATATTGACAGTTTATTTTGAACAGGCAGTCATTTCTTTTTTTATTGAGGGTTTGTAGGACCTCTTTCTTTTTTGATTTTGTTATCCCTTTTTTTTGCCTGAACTGTTTCCTTTTTTTGGAATTACAGTCAGCGGGATGCCCCAGTTTTATAAGTCTCCTTCATAGGTTTTGACTTATTGGGCTTTTATTTTGAGGGATAATGACTGCCTGTCCTTACGATTATTCAGAACCATCACCATCTTTGGTTTTTGGAAGGACTCCTTTGATGTCATTCGTTGTGCACTTGGATGAGCTGAGAGAACTACCCTGCCCCAGGTTATGATTAAGGGTTTTAATTTTCGAAAAGAAAAACTCCTACTTCTTTGGCTCAAAGGGGTTGACGAGGGATTATCTTCCTTATAACTCCAGTGTTTAGAAATTGAAACAATGCATGTACCTCATCAGCGGGGTCTGTTCAAAAGCATACTGTAGATTGTGGTATCGTTTTCGTCATCCTCCCTCAAGAGGCTTAGTCTTTCAATCAAGAGTTGTTCATCACAAAAAATATGAAAACAGTTTGCATATAGTCAATACGAAATAATTACTTCAAAACAGACATGTGTTATGCATTAATGAAATAATAACGTTTGACATAAAATGTTTGAACAATCAAAGAAAAATACAACTTGAACATTCGAATGAACAAAGAATTTCCAATCCTAGCCATGTTTTGGCAAGGGAGCAGTGATCACATTGGGAGCCTCTGGAGAGTCGAACTAGACTTCCTTTGCGTCGATCAAATCCTGAACCTTGTTTCTCAAAGTCCAACAATCATCTGTAGCATGCCCCCGGCTGTCAGAATGATAAGCGCAGTGAACATTGGGGTTATACCTTGAAGGTGTCCTATTGGGATTCTTTGGAGGGTCCCTTAGAGTTACCAACTTGGTCTCCAGCAACTGCGGAAATATCTGGGACAAGGTCACACCGAGGGGAGTGAATTGTCTTTTAGGTCTCTCTTCCCTTTGTTGATTGTGACGCTGAGGAGCGCCGGCCGGTTTTGCAATAACTACCATGTTGACATCTTGGCGGTGTTTGGACCTATTCTGCCCTCTTGAACCATAGACATCACTAGATTCTCTCTTGGATGGTTTCTTCTCAGTGTTCGAGGAGTCACCATTATGTATCTTTCCAGACTTGATACCAGCTTCGATCCTCTCACCAGTCAAGATCAGATCTGTAAACCCAGCAGAAGAATTCCCAATCAGATGGTTGAAGAATGGACCAGACAGGGTCCCCAAGAACATGTCAACGAGCTCACGGTCAGTCAGAGGTGGCTGCACCCTTCCAGCAAGGTCCCTCCATTTTTGAGCAAATTCTTTAAAGCCTTCGCCTGTACCCATAGACATCCCCTGAAGCTGAGTGCGCGTGGGAGCAAGGTCGGCATTATACTGGTACTGCTTGTAGAACGCAGTGGCCAATTCCTCCCAGCTGCGGATGTTGACTCCATCCAGTTGATAGAACCACTCGAGTTGAGTCCCCGACAGACTATCCTGAAAGAAGTGAATCCACAAATTCTTGTCAGCCGTGTAGGGCTGGATCCTCCTTATGTATGACCGGAGATGCAGCTTAGGACAGGAAGCCCCGTCATATTTTGCAAAAGCAGGTGCCTTAAACTTGTGCGGGATCACCAGCCCAGAAGACAGACCTAGATCTTCGAAGTCTAGGCCGGGCACTTTTTGTATCTCCATAGCACTTAACCGGTCTTCGAGCTGTTTGTACTTGTCTTCAGCAGAAGGGTACTGTTCATCATTGAAATCCGTCTCGTTGTCGGAGACCACAGGACTAGGAACCCTTCCCGCTTGGGGACTGTCTTTTCCAACAAGTGGGGTAGTCTGCTCAGCCTCATTTTGTGATCCATTCCCAGATTTACGTCTAGGGTTGAACAGCACAGTCCTCTTCTTCTTCTTCTTCAAGAGCAGAGTCTTCAAATCCTGTTGACCCTGGGCTAGGCTCATTACCAACTCTTGGAACTGGGCGTTCTGGGCCTGGAGGGCCTTGATAGCTTGTTCATTGGATGATTCAGGATTCATGATGAGACTGCTGAAATAAACAGCGAAGAAGATTAAGCAACCTGTCAAAAGGGTACCTGTGATGCAATGATATGTATGATATGCATGCAATGTTTTCAAGGATCTCGCGGGGTAAACAGGAAAATTATTAGAGTTGGAATCTGGTAGCTTGATTGAAGGAACTGCATATTGTAGAGATCCCTTCTTCAAGAGTCAAGGCTCGCCATATCGAGTGGGTCATAGCCCCTGACTCAAGTCATCAACCTAGCTAGAGGAAAATAAATCCCCTTTGCCCCTTGCTAGACATTTGGTACATCATGACCTGCATCATAGACCCTTGAGATCCTTGAAATGGATTAGTCCTTATGCAGGATGTATGCAATGGTATGATGGTATGCTATGCATGGAGTGATGTAAGTAGGCCCTGTTATAAGTCCAGATTAAGGACTGTAAACAAAACATGCAAGAAACTCATGTGTCAGATAACAAGCATGCAAGTAGTCAAGTTTGAAGGCACACAAGTCACACAGAGAGCCCTTAGAGTTTAGGCCAGCATGAAGTTTAGGTACTACCCTCTTTTAGTTTCGTTGGTTAAGACCTGTCCTATCAAAAGTAACCGGGTTCTAGAGGATCTCAATATCACTGACTACCCTCAATCGGTCATAACTCCAGCATCACAATCTTTTCTTGCGGCCAGAACCATCGCGAGAGTTTAGCCTCAATAAGTGTAGCATACTGCTACTGTTCTATGGCCAAGTTGGGTCAATTAGGGTTCTAAGGTCGGTTGGTGCTTAATGACTCCTCAGAAGACCCATATTATCCTCGTTGCAACACAAGGGATATCGGTACAGACCAAGGTGTCACACCAACGTAGCCACTGCTTCACCCGTGTCGGTCTACGCCGGACAGGTCCCTCACAGCTTATGCTACCTAAAAGGGTATTCCCCAGATCCGGGTTAGGATCTACGAAACTCTGATGCAAAGCCCAGAAATATAAAAGCAAACAAAGCAAGCAATTGAAAACATAAGTGGTCTAATCCTAAGGTACACCTCACTTATTAAATATCCCCAGCAGAGTCGCCAGTTCTATGACCGGTGGAAATAGAACTGACCGTTTAAAGATGGATCGCGTATGTCGCGGTAAGCAAGAGTCGCCACCGTCTTTTATGTTCTCCAACATGGAAAGGACAAAAGCATAGCAAAATTCCTTATTGAGAATGTCTCTCGGTTCGGGAGGTAGATTTATAGAAAGAGAAGGTGTTAGCACCCTTTCTATCCGTGGTTATCCACGGGCTCTTAGGTACTTGCTCTTATGTTTTCAAAAATGTTTGCTTTTCAGTGTTTGTGGGTTTGAAAAAGTTTCGTTTTGAAAGATTTCTAAGTGACTCTTGTATCTGTCCTCAAGAGTGTTTGAAAAATTTGTTTTGAAAACTTTTGAAAGTTTCAGTGTGAAAAGATGTTTGGTTTGTTTTTGAAGAGAGCAAGTACCCATGAGTCATCTACCTACCCTAAGGAATTAGGCTGTGTAAGAATCCTTAAGATAGTGCCATCCCACCATTGAGAGGTAGGTAGCGCCACCGTTGGAGGTGTTCGGGTCAATTCGATTATAGGGACATGTGTGGTCACCAAAGCAATAGTAGGACGCCTTAGCGGTAATCCTAATGTCTTAGATCGTTTTATCCGAGGCAACCGTTTCGAGGCAACTTTGATCTTTAGACAGGAGGGCGACCTCTAAAACACCCTATACTCAATGACCACGTCGAGGCAACCAAGTGAGGCGTACCCTAAGAGTGGCATGTGCGAGTGTATTGTTTTTCAGTTAATGTTTATCTTTGATCATGCAATTGTGAGCTACGAGTTGTTTTTAATTATCATACATTCTTTCATGCAATTTAGCAGTTAGGAGTGCGGAAAATAAAATACGGAAAGGTAAAAGCTACGCTATTACAAGGCGCGGGTCTATACATCGCCAAAAAACAAAGACCCGTTTTGATAAAGTGCGGAAAGTAAAGAAAGCGGTAAAACTAATTACTATTACACTCTTGGAAGCAGTTACATAATAATCAAATAAAAAATAACGCGCGAAAGAATTAAATTGGACGTCCTTAGGGTTTTGGACTCCTTTCGAGCAATTATGAGTTTTTTTTGTTCTTTTGCATTAAATTAAAATTAAACCTAGTACTAATTATTTAATTACTTACAAGAAAGATATTTTTGTGTTTTTTTGTATTTAATGAAAATAAAATAAATTAAAAGTCAAAAGAAAACCCTAGTTCTAAGTTTATTTTAATTATTATAAAAATGTTAAAGTTAAACTAATTTAAACTAATTAATTTATATGTTATTTACAAAAATAATAGTAACCAATAACTAATAATAATAATTAAGAAAATATGAATGAAAGTGTTAAGCCTAATTCTACATAATTTTTATTTATTGAGACAAAGGTTAAAATTAAAACCTAAATTAAGCTAAGTTAATTATTAGTATTTATTTACAAAAAATAATAGTTAATGAATTTAATAAATAATAAAACATATTTACAATTTTGTGATTTCTGGATTTATTGTGAAAAATTAATTTATTGTGAATTAATAATAATAATTAAAACAATTAAAAGAATTAAAAGAAAAGAAAATAAAAATTGCAAACCAAGGGGGTATGTTGGCCCAAGGGGAGGTTTTTGTGAAGCAATTCTGGCCCAATAAGACTCTGAGCCACGTTGACTTTCCTGGTTTCCTGTACGTGCATTGATTGAGGAATATGGTATTCCTCCTCTCCTGGCCTTTGGATGGCTGATGGGAACACATGGCACGCTGGTACATGAGGCCTATGGTGGAACTTTGGATGAATGCTGCATTGGAACACGTTATGAAAAATATTAACAATTATATGGGGGACCTGGGAATCGAACCCAGGTCCCAGTAATGAAAAAACACGTCACCAACCACTACACCATCGCGTTGTATTTGTAACAATAATGGCTAGTGAAAATAATATACAAAATATCAATTATGCTTGGAAATTAGAGAAAGGCGCGCATCATATTTGAATCAGCCGGTCATGTTCATCCACGTATTGTCTTCTTCATCTTTTCCTGCAAAACAAAGAACAAGTAGCGGGGGTTTTAAACCCCCACAAAATGAAGCGACCAAAAATAGCGATTAGCAGCATGCGTCATATAAATTGAGCGCGGGGGTCTCATTCAATTCGTATTGGTCTTCTGAGTTCAACCATAGGCGCCACGAAGCTTAATTTTTCTTATATGGCAAAGCCCCAATTCAAAGCTTCAGGAACCCTAAAATATGCTAATGGCAAATCGAGATTCAGCGTGTTACAATGCAATTAAACCATGTCAAAAGCTTCATGTGAGTCCTGTGAATACAAAACACTCAACAACATGTATCAAATGCGCATGAATCATGGTATGCAATTCAAAAAAACATGTACACATGGTTGAACCGTTTCTGACGATTCTGGTGGCTTTAGTGCTCGTTCTTGATGGCAATAGGTCTCTAGAGACTCAGGCAAGGTGTTTGAATCAAGAAGAGGCTTTGAATTCGCCTGGAGGATCGATTTCAGTTTTGAGTTTTTTTTCACTTTTTTCAATATTGCATAGGGTGTTTTTGCAGCAGTTTTTCGTGTATGATTTCAGGGTTTGCTTCAGTACATATAGCACAATAGAATTAGGGTAAATCTTGGCCCAACAATCCATGGCATTATGGTTTGAATGTGTGATTGCCAATCAAATCTTTTTCAATCTTTTTCTTTGATAAAACCTTGCCAATTATGGAGATTTTGAGGTCTTTGATATGTACACGAATTTCCAGCTTGCCCTAGCCTTATTTGCTTCACAAATGATTTAAAAATCATATCTTTTTGAATTTTCCTACAATTAAAATCAATTAAATGAATTAATATTAATAAAAATTCAATTAATTAATTAAAAATAAGAAAATAAATCATCTTAAGCTCAATGGGTCGTGCATAAGCCTTGGGAAAAGATTCAAGAAGGGATTTGAGGCCCATTAGCAAAAATGAAGTGTTTTAGGCAAAGTTGACTTTTGAAAGTTCCCAAAAATTTCCCAACTTCTCCAATGCATATCTTGCTCAATTTTGAAGTTATGAACATGTTCTTTGACATTTTCGAAAGGTCTTGAAGTCCTATAACCAATGCCTTTGGTCCCATATCATTTTGATTTAGCAATCTCAAGTTATGGTCTTTGACTTAAAGTGCCTTTTTGTTGACTTTTGAAAATGACCTATAATGTAGAAATTGATAACTTTTTATGAGAGAATTTCTTGGACTTGGAGTGTGAAGATGAGTTGTAGGAAATGTCATCCCCTTCAAAATGAGCATTGGATGGGATTTTTATGATGAACCATGAAAAAGTTATGCCTTGGTCAATTTGCAGTTGACTTTTTAACTATCCAAAAATAGCAACTTTTTGCATCTTGATGATTTTTGAGCCATGCTTGTGGAATCATGATCAAGACTTGATCAAATGATGATTGTGGCTTCAAAATAAGATGTTGACCAAAATTTTTTACTTTTGACTGTCAATTGACCATTTTACCCCTGCAGTTGACTGTGAAGCAATTAGGGCTTTTGACTGTGCAACTTGATGCTGTGAGTCTTGAAACTTGACATATGGATGCTTGACAATGTATATAGGCATATGGGACTTGATTGGACCCTTGGAAACCTCAACTTCCTTGTAAGAACCAAAAAACCTAATTTTGACTGTGTTAGGAGGGTGTTTGCACTGTGCAATCCTTAATCCATTTGAAGCTTGATCTTGCCAAATCTTGAAGAATATGGGAGGGCAAATTTTGGGGTACAACAGTTGCCCCTGTTAAATCTTCTTAGACCTAAGGATGTAGATTGGCTTGAGTGCCTTTCGTGATCCGAAGGTGGAAGATGATTGAACACTAAAGTGCCCAGAAATTTGCACTCACATAGTAGAGTATCAGCAACGTGATGGCGGGAATGGGCTTACAGATGCCATTTGGAGAGATGATGGATAGGAGGATGGGCTTATAGATGCCATCTGGGGACTGTTGGTATGTGGATGGGGTTGTAGATGCCATCTAGGTGTCGATCGCGTAAGAGATTCCTTAGCGAGAACTTGCGTACCTGAGAAAGAAAAATAATTACCTGGCCTGTTACAGGGGTTGATCTTCAAACTCTTTATGTAGATATGCCCTGGTTGGATACAGGTATCGAATCTCTAAACTCTTCATGTAGATATGCCCTGGCTGGATACAGGTATCGAGTCTACAATCAGTTACTCACAGATGTGCCCTGGCTAGATACAAGAATCGAATATGGAATTAGTCATCAACAGATATGCCCTGGCTGGATACAGGAATAGAATCTTCAAACTCTTCATACGTGCCCTGGCTAGATACAGGAATCGAATCTAGAATTAGAAAGGTTGGTGAGTTGTCTCTACTGACAGGTTATCTCAGAAAACCTTTTAGGGATTGATTTAACTAAACCAAGGGTATTGTCTTCTCTGACGAGTTGTCTCTTCAAGGACGGGTTATCTTCATGGACGGGTGGTCTTTAGCGACGAGTGTCTATAATGACGAGGTTCTATAACGACGAGTGTCTATAACGACGAGTGTCTATAATGACGAGTGTCTATAACGACGAGTGTCTATAACGACGAGTGTCTATAACGACGAGTGTCTATAACGACGACTGTCTATAACGACGAGTGTCTATAACGACGAGTGTCTATAACGATGAGTGTGTATAACGACGAGTGTCTATAACGACGAGTGTCTATAACGACGAGTGTTTATAACGACGAGTGTCTATAACGACGAGTGTCTATAACAACGAGTGTCTATAACGACGAGTGTCTATAACGACGAGTGTCTATAACGACGAGTGTCTATAACGACGAGTGTCTATAACGACGAGTGTCTATAACTACGAGTGTCTATAACGACGAGTGTCTATAACGACGAGTGTCTATAACGACGAGTGGTAATTTAACTGGATTTCTCTCTTCTGACTGGACTTGCCTTCTTTGACTGGATTGGTCTCTTTTGACCGTATTTGTCTACTTTGACATAACTGATCATTTAACTGCATCCTTCCTGAAAGGTAAAGGTCAGTCTTATGCCATGCATGATATGGATCAAGCAATGATGTTTCTGACATAAATGAGATTGTATGATATGATGCGTATATGCCTGTATCATGTTGTAATGTGATGTTTATGAATGTATCTTCGTTTGGGAAAGTAAATCCTTGACACATGCCAGGAAGTGGAATCCTGGGCTGACGTTGAAGAGTAGAATTCTTCATTTCCGCTGGGGAGGATGGTTGCAAGGATAAACCGGTAGGAGAAGATGACTCCGTTGGGGAATAAACTTGTTGGAGAGATTACTCTGTGGGGAAAATACTCTGTGGGAAGAGATACTTCGCTGAGGTTGATGATAACTCCGCTGGGGGATAGGAAGAACTTCGCCGAGGACAATCTTTCCGTGGTAATTAGCTGAGGATAACCCAGTTATAAGCTCTAGTGGAGAATAGCTTTGAATAAAGCCGGGGAGATGCGTTCGTACTCTGCAGGGAGTGAAGGTATCTTGGCCGCGTTCTTCAACTGAACTTACCTTGGTACCTCGGTGGACAGAGCAACCAGATTGCTTAGATAATTCAAATTGCCCCAGTTTCTGTGGGAGAAGGTACCTGCGGAGGTGCTTGATGACTGCCGATTGACAAATCTTCTTCTGGTAGGCAAGTGACGAGATGTCGGAACATAGTCGTACGCTTTGATCCCTAACTTTTTCCTGGACCGCCCTTTTGGGTTTTCAGTCCACCGGGATACCCTTTTTTGCCCAAGCCGCCTTTTCAGGTTTTCGACTTGCCGGGTGTACAGATTTTTTTCAGATTTTTTTGGTTCGCCGGGAAGCCCTTATTTTTGCCTAGGTGTGTCAACCTAGCGGGTCTTTGATTACGCGTAGTATTTTTTCGACTATGTCCATGTTCTCGGGATGTAGGGAGGTGCCCATGTCAGTAGCATTGTGTTGCCATACCACCAGAAGATCTTCGTTTGATCGTCCAATGCCCCAAATGATCCGGATGGAGATTTGCCCCAAGTTGGTTGGCCTTTTGAGAGATTCTCCAAATCTTGACTTAACTGCCCCAGATGATGGACAATGATCATGCCATGCCCCTTAATTGGAGGTGTTTTTGTTCATTAGATATTCGTCGTGCGAACTTCTATGTTGTTCAAACAAATAGTCATATGCAAGCAATGTTATATTAGAAATGCAAAGCTTATGTCTGTCTTGAAGTTTTTGAAAATGCATTTTTTCATAAAAACAAGTGAAATTTTTTTTTTGTAAACTGTGATGTCAACTCGTTATTTTACCGCAATCCTTAAGGAGCCAGGATACCTTTCGTAACAGTATGCTTTCGAACTAAACCATGCCTCAGCTAGGACTTTTATGGGTTGTAGCGTGGCCTGGTTCACGATTTAAGAAACAAAGGATAAAGGCTCAAATTATATTTGTACCCACCCGCTCTTCGTGATGTTCTTCAAACCTAAACTCAGCTGATCGCGCGTTAGACCTTGTTTGAGTCTTTGTCCTGATATTCCAATGATGGTTCGGATATTGACAGTTTATTTTGAACAGACAGTCATTTCTTTTTTTATTGAGGGTTTGTAGGACCTCTTTCTTTTTTGATTTTGTTATCCCTTTTTTTTGCCTGAACTGTTTCCTTTTTTTGGAATTACAGACAGCGGGATGCCCCAGTTTTATAAGTCTCCTTCATAGGTTTTGACTTATTGGGCTTTTATTTTGAGGGATACTGACTGCATGTCCTTACGATTATTCGGAACCATCACCATCTTTGGTTTTTAGAAGGACTCCTTAGATGTCATTCGTTGTGCACTTAGATCAGCTGAGAGAACTACCCTGCCCCAGGTTATGATTAAGGGTTTTAATTTTCGAAAAGAAAAACTCCTACTTCTTTGGCTCAAAGGGGTTGACGAGGGATTATCTTCCTTATAACTCCAGTGTTTAGGAATTGAAACAATGTATGTACCTCATCAGCGGGGTCTATTCAAAAGCATACTGTAGATTGTGGTATCGTTTTCGTCATCCTCCCTCAAGAGGCTTAGTCTTTCAATCAAGAGTTGTTCATCACAAAAAATATGAAAACAGTTTGCATATAGTGAATACAAAATAATTACTTCAAAACAGACATGTGTAATGCATTAATGAAATAACAACGTTTGACATAAAATGTTTGAACAATCAAAGAAAAATACAACTTGAACATTCGAATGAACAAAGAATTTCCAATCCTAGCCATGTTTTGGAAAGGGAGCAATGATCACATTGGGAGCCTCTAGAGAGTCAAACTGGACTACCTTTGGGTCGATCAGATCCTGAACCTTGTTTCTCAAAGTCCAACAATCATCTGTAGCATGCCCCGGGCTGTCAGAATGATAAGCGCAGCGAACATTGGGGTTATGCCTTGAAGGTGTCCTATTGGGATTCTTTGGAGGGTCCCTTAGAGTTACCAACTTGGTCTCCAGCAACAACGGCAATATCTGGGACAAGGTCACGCCGAGGGGAGTGAATTGTCTTTTAGGTCTCTCTTCCCTTTGTTGATTGTGACGCCGAGGAGCGCCGGCCGGTTTTGCAATAACTACCGTGTTGACATCTCGGCGGTGTTTGGACCTATTCTGCCCTCTTGAACCATAGACAGCACTAGATTCTCTCTTGGATGGTTTCTTCTCAGTGTTCGAGGAGTCACCATTCTGTATCTTTCCAGACTTGATACAAGCTTCGATCCTCTCACCAGTCAAGATCATATCTGTAAACCCAGCAGAAGAATTCCCAATCAGATGGTTGAAGAATGGACCAGACAGGGTCCCCAAGAACATGTCAACGAGCTCACGGTTAGTCAGAGGTGGCTGCACCCTTCCAGCAAGGTCCCTCCATTTTTGAGCATATTCTTTAAAGCCTTCGCCTGTGGGTTTACCTTAGGGTTTTAGATCACATTTACATGCTTATTTTGCTTGACTTGTTTGCTTTACACTTTGGTTCTATTGTTTGGGTTTGAATCCTCTACCCGGATTTGGGAAACATTCATAGGTAAATAGCAATACGTTGTGGAAACTGTGCGGGGTATACCGACACGGTCTAAGCAATAGCTATGTTAGTGTGACATATTAGTGGGTACCGGTAGCCTTGGAGTCAATCAAAGAGAATACGGGGTCGCTGAGTGATATCATGAAGCACTAATGAACTTTTAGAACCTTTACTTGACCAGCTTGGCCTTTTAGGATGTAGTGAGATGACCGGCTTTGGTGCAGTCCGAAGTTGGTATATACTCGATACTACACTCATTGAGGGTTGGTTCCTTTGAATATTTTGGTCGCCAGTATAGAGGTTGAATTGAAACAATGAACAAGGAAACAATCCAGTAATATTGATCTCCTTAGAACTCGGTTATTATTTCTAGGACAGGTTGAGCCAACTAAACTTCAAGAGGGTACTTACCTATGAAACCCCATGCAAGCCTAAACTAGGAACTTGTGTGATTTGCTTGTACATATATACTTGTGCATAACATCATGGACATCATGAAACATCATATGCATTCACTAACCATTTCAAGGATTTCAGAGATTTATCTTTGTTCCTGTTTTGTAGGTTATGGATTCACTTCGCAGGAAAACTATCCAAGTCAACCTTGTAAGAATTCCTCCACAACTCAAGGATCTAGCTTCAAGGATTCCTGAGAATTCTCCATTCACCGAGAGACATGGCCGTCTACTCAACTTGGTCACTACCAACACTGAGGAGGATATGATGAAAGTTCTCTTCCAGTTCTTTGACCCTCTGCATCATTACTTCACATTTCCTGACTACCAACTTGTGCCTACCGTTGTACCCCAAAATTTCCCTCTCATATTCCTCAAGACATTGCAAGAAAAATCTCCAAGTGGTTCAAGGTTGCTCAAGAGTTGGTCAGACAAGCCCTCTCCTAAGGCAGTCTACCCCAAATTAGCGTTTTGTGTTGCATCATGATCCTTGAATCCAAATGACCTCAAGTTCTCCCCAATTCCCTAATATGTTCTCAAGGTCATCCATGTCAAGTTTCAAGCTTTGCAGAGAAAGTTTGCTCAGTCAAATGCTCAAAGGGTCCAAAGATCGACTTTGTGAGGGCAAAAGTCAATTGTGACCTAAATACAGTCAAACTTCAATATTTTTTGTCAAAATTCTCATTTGGAAGGATATTTCATCATTTTATCAAGGATTGATCATGATTCATCAAGGATTGTTCAAAATTCATCAAGATTCAAAAGTTGCTAAATTAGGGTTTTGTAGGAAAAGTCAACTCAATTTTGACCAAGCATAACTTTCTCATACTTTATGAGAAATGACCCATCCAAAGATAATTTTTAAGAGGATTCAATTTCCTACAGTCCATCTTCATACCCCAAGATCATAAAATGCACTCACAAGAAGTTATAAATTTGGACATTATAGGTCATTTTTGAAAGTCAACAAAAACACCTTTTTTACCAAAGCTTATAACATGAGCATGGAACATCAAAATGATATGAGACCAAAAGGGTTGGTTATAGGACATCTCAAGCTTTCTAAAAAGTCAGAAAACACCTCCAAAAGTTCAAAATTGAAGAAGTTGTGCATTGTTGAAGTTGGGCATTTTTGCAAAATTGCCAAAAGTCAACTATCCCCAAAACTTCAAATTTTGTCAAATGGGCCCATTCTTTTCCACTTTATTTGGGCTTGCATCAGTGTCCACGTGTCCTAGCTTCATCCATGAGCCCATATTTTATTTTTACTATTTAATTTGATTTTAATTGAATTTATTCATTTTAAATCAAAATTAAATCATATAAAGTCCAAATATTGATTGCTTAACCATGCCCTAAGAATTCATTTTTATGGCATACATCAGATTTTGGAGGTGGCATGACTTGTAGTGACGGCTTGTGTCCGTAGCTATAAGTTTTACAGGTTTTTAGCTACGGACGAGGGTTGAAGATGATGCGTGGCGAGGCGTGATTCGTCCGTTCAAAACGCGCGCGTATTATTTTGTTTTTTCTGGCATATAACTCGTTTTCTTTTATTATTATTATTGTGTAATATATTAACGAATGAAACCAAACAGCCTAGTGGCAAGCAAGCATTGGCAATACCCATCAGGACCTGGGTTCGAATCCCATGTCCTCCACTTCTTTGATATTTTTATTTTCCAGGTGATCATATGTACCTCCAAGTGCGCAGCCCACCGTGCACCATCGTTCAATCAATTGCCAGATGGCCAAAGGCCAAATCTGGTGACCAGCATCTGATGGTCCACCATGAGCATTGGTCAACGCGTGCCCACTGAATCAGGAAAAGTCAACAGGGCCATCTACATTTGGGCCTTCAGATTGCTTCTCAAACACCCAGAATCATGCCCATACCCCCTCTCTCTATTTTATTTATGTTGTTTTAATTGTTTATTTTATTATTTCAATTTAATTACTAACCAATTAAAACTCTTCTTTTTTATAAAATAAAAAACCACAAAATATTTTCTTTATCAAATTAAATTCTAACTTTTATTTTTATTAATAAACATTAATTAATTGATTTAGAATTTTAATTAGAATAACTTTCACATTTTTGTAAATAATTAAAATTCAATTAGATTTAATTAAGTTTTTTACTAACATTAATTAATTTTATTTTCTTTCTTTAAATACCAGAAACCCAAAAATAATTTATTTAATTAATTAATTAATTAATTTGATTTAGTAATTAACTTAGGTAGATTTCTTTCTTAATTCAAAAACAACAAAAAAGGATCTTTTCTTTAACAAAAAGGGTCAAAACCCTAATCTTGCGCCCGAATTAATTTACCGCATGCGATTTACTTTATTTATTCAATATTGTACTTGCCTCCGGTTTGTAATAGTTAATAGGACTTTTATTATTTTTTATCGCTTTATTTATTTTTAAAGGGTTTGTCTTTGGTGATGTAAATACCCGACGCCTTGTAATTTAAATTCCGTAATTTATAACTGTTAGATGTTTGATAATAGGGATGCATGACAAGACTGAATGTTTTAATCTAAAATCAACATAGACCACCATTAACATGTACAAAGACAAAAAAATAACTGAAAATGACACACTCGCACATGCGCACTCTTAGGGTACACCCCACTTGGTTGCCTTCGTACACGGTCATTGAGTATAGGTCACTTTAGAGGTTGTCCTCTTGTCCAAAGATCATAGTCGCCTCGAAACGGTCGACTCGGATATTGTTGCCTCAAACAAATGATCTAAGACATTAGGGTTACCACCAAGGCGTCCTAACATTGCTTTGGTGACCGTAAGTCCCGCATTCGAATTGACCCTTAAACTCCAACGACGGTGCTACTTACTCTTCAATAGTAGGATAGCATTGTCTAAAGGAAGATAGCATAGAACGGTTCCTTTTTCAAGTAGGTAGATGGTTCTTATATACTTTCTCTCTTTCAAAAAACAAAAACTTTTCACACTTACACTTTTCGAACAAAGTTTTCAAAAACACTTCATACGCTCTTGAGGACAGAAGTAAGAGTTAAATCGAAGTTTTCAAACAAACTTTTTAAAACCCACAAACACAAAGAAAGCAAAATTTTGAAAACAATTGAGCAAGTACCTGAGAGCCCGTGGATAACCACAGATAGAAAGGGTGCTAACACCTTCCCTTTCTATAATCTACCCCCCGAACCCGAGAAATATCTTTAAAAAGGAATTTTTTTGTGCTTTTTTCCTTTCCTTGTTGGATAAAATAAAAGACGGTGGCAACTCTTGCTTACCGCGACATTTTGCGAATAACAAACGCAAAACGCAAACCAGCATTCCAAAAAACAGTCAGTTCTTTCCCACTGTATCACAGAACTGGCGACTCTGCTGGGGATGCTTAATAAGTGGGGTGTACCTTAGGAATAGTTAATATTTTTTTCAATTGCTTGACTTGTATGCTTTATCTTTGTGGGTTTGTATCAGAGTTACTATAGATCCTAACTCATATCTGGGGGATACCCTTTAGGTATGTAGCAATAAACTGTGAGGGAACTGTACGGCGTAGACCGATACGGTTAAAGCAATAGCTACATTGGTGTGGCACTTTAGTATGTACCGATATCCCTTGTGGCGCAACGAGGAGAATATGGGTCTGCTAAGGGGTCATTAAGAACCAACTAACCTTAGAACCTTTAAATTGACCAACTTGGCCATAGAACAGTAGCAGTATGCTACACTCATTGAGACTAAACTCTCGCGATGATTCCGGCCGCAAGAAAAGGTTGCTAAACTAGAATTATGACCGATCGAGAGTAGTCGGTGATATTGAGATCCTCTAGAACCCGATTACTATTTTTAGAACAGGTTTAAACCAACTAAACTGAAAGAGGGTAGTACCTAGACTCCTTGCCAGCCTGAAATCTAAGGGCTATCTGTGTGACTTGTGTGCCTTTACCATGTTTGCTATTTGTGGATACTTGTGGTGTGTTTTCTATCATGACATCATGACATCATGACATTGCATACATCTTGCATTAGACTAACCTATTTCAAAGACAGGAGGGATTCATCTTTGTTCTGTTTTGTAGGTCATGGCACCCATGCGTAGAAACACCATTCGGATCAACTTTGTCCAGGTTCCCACTCTGCTCAAAGAATTGGTTGCAAAGATGCCAGATACTACCTCCTTCATCAGAAGACATGGGCACCTCCTGGGTTTGGTCACCTCCAAGATGGATGAACAGATGATGAGAGTCTTAGTCCAGTTCTTTGATCCACTGTACCATTTCTTTACTTTTCCGGACTACCAGTTGGTCCCCACCTTGGAAGAGTTCTCTGATCTACTGGGTATCCCCATTTTGGAGCAAACCCCGTTTATAGGTTGAGAGAAGATACTTAGGCCAGAAGAGATTGCTTCATCCCTTCATCTGACAAAGGCTGAGGTAATGTCAAACTGGGAAACTCGTAGTGGAGCAAAAGGCTTCTTGACTAAATTCTTGGTTGGTAAGGCTAATCAGTTCTGGGACAGTCTGGACTTCCAGGCATTTGAAGACATTCTGGCTCTTCTGATATATGGCTTGGTATTGTTTCCTAACTCCGATTCCTTTTTTGACGTGAATGCGGTAAAGGTTTTCATATCCGGTAATCTTGTGCCCACTCTCTTGGGTGACATTCTTCATTCTCTTTATGCCTGTACTTCTCAGAGGCGGGGAACCCTTATGTGTTATGCTCCATTGTTGGCGAGGTGGTTTATTTCTCACCTCCCCAAATCAATTTTGAAGAACAAGGCATGGGCTGGGCCTATAGGATTATGTCTCTCTCTCATAATGACATCATTTGGACTATTAAGGGTATGGACGAGGTGGCTAATATTGATCGCTGTGGGGAATACCCCAATGTTCCACTGATAGGAACCAATGGAGGGATCACTTATAATCCGTGCTGGGCCTTACGTCAGTTTGGGTGTGCTAGGAGAGAAGGACCTCATGAGTTGCTAATGCCTAGTATTGTCTTTGATTTCCAGGGGGATAGTGACGAGCAACGCCGCAGATTCATAAGAGCTTGGGATAGGGTGCACAGGGTTGATCCACACGAGTTGGGTGCGAAGACTTCTCTACCAATGGAACCATATCTCTGATGGGTTCGCATACGTTCCCAAAAGCTGGGAATGTCCTACGAAGCTGTCTTGCCTATAACTCTTGAAGTTGCTGATGAAGAAGGGGTTCCTCCTACCATTCTACACCCTTACAAGCCTACTGACATTGGGGCATTGAAGAGGTCCTGGATGCAGCTTAGGGAAGAACGGGATACTTATAGAGAAAAGTATCACGAGCAAGAGCAGAAGGTCCAGAAGTTGACAAGGCAAATGGAGAACGAGCGGATCCTCAATGACTATGTCCGCACCGACAAGAATTGACCATGGGAGCACTGATTGTCTTTTTGATTATTTCTAGTTTTTAATTTACTTTTCAGTTTTCTTTCTTGTAACGCCTTAAAGGAATCTGTTGAACAATTGAATTCAAAGTTTATCTAATAAAAGTGTATTTCGTTTTGTTTGCAAATTTGAATCCCTAAAAGTCTTTGAAATCATTGTCATGCGCATATCATTCCCATGCACCTCATAACAGGTACCCTTACAGATTTTCTCATCTTCTTCGCTGTTTATTTCAGCATCATGTCTTCTGAAACATCAATTGAACAAGCAATCAAGGCTCTACAGGCTCAAAACGCCCAGATCCAAGAATTGTTCATGAATTTGGCTAAGGGTCAACAAGATCTGAAGACCCTTATCTTGAAAGAGAAGAAGAAGAAGAAGAAGAAGAAGACGGTCCTATTTAATATGGGTCGCATATTTGGAAACGACTTACGAGAAGAGGTTGATTTAACCCTCTCATCTGAAGGGAAAGATAATCAGGAAGAAAGGAGGGCTCCTAGCCCTGTGGTTTCAGACAACGAGACTGACTTCGACGAAGACCAGTATCCTCCGGTTGAGGATAGATACAAGAAACTAGAAGACCGGTTAAGCGCGATGGAAGTTCATAAAGTACCTGGTCTGGACTTTGGTGATTTGGGTCTGTCATCTGGGGTGGTAATTCACCACAAGTTCAAAGAACCAGCCTTTGCTAAGTACGACGGAGTTTCTTGCCCAAAACTGCACCCCTGGTCGTATGTTAGGAAGATTCAGCCATACACCGCTGACAAGAATCTCTAGATCCACTTCTTTCAAGACAGTATTTCAGGGACTCAGCTTGAATATTTTTACCAGTTAGAAGGAGCTAGTATCTGTAATTGGGAAGATTTGGCTGCTGCTTTCTACAAGCAGTACCAATACAATGCCGACCCCGCTCCCACGCGTACCCAACTCCAGGGTATGTCAATGGGTGCGGGCGAAGGTTTCAAAGATTATGCTCAGAAGTGGAGGGACCTTGCTGGAAGAGTGCAATCACCCTTGGCTGATAGAGAGCTAGTGGATATGTTTCTGGGGACCTTGTTTGGTCCATATTTCAACCATCTGATTGGAAGTTCTTCGTCCGGATTTACGGAGCTGATTATGACCGGGGAAAGAATTTAAGCCGGTATCAAGGCTGGTAAAATACAGAAGGGTGCTTCATCAAGCACCGAGAAGAAGCCTTTTAAGAAGGAGTACAACGCTGTTTACAGTTCAAAAAGTCAGAATAGATCTGGACCCCGCCAAGATGTTAATGCGGTTGTTATTTCAAGACCTGCTGTTGCACCTCAGCGCAACAATCAGTCAAGGGCCGACAGACCTCGAAGGCAATTCACTCAGCTCAACATGACTTTATCTCAGATTCTGCCACAGTTATTGAAAACCAATCTAGTGATTCCAAGGGAGGCCCCGAAGAATCCAAATACAACATCACCAAAGTACAACCCTAATGCCCGTTGTGCTTTTCACTCAGATAGCCCGGGGCATGATACAGATGATTGTTGGGTTTTGAATAATAAGGTACAGGACTTAATTGATGCGAAGGAGATTGAGTTTGAAGCACCTGAAAGACCTAATGTTGTGACAACTCCTATGCCCAAGCATGGAGTGAATGCTATAGATGAAGACTCGTTTGTGGTTTCTGTGAGAGACATTGTTACTCCCTTGATGACTGTGAAGAAGAACCTCTTGTTAGCCGGTTTATTTCCGGGTTGTGACGAAGATTGTCGTATGTGTTCTATCCTACCTACCGGTTGCCATCTTTTGAAGTTAGGTGTCCAACACCTAATGGATAATAAAGAAATTCTGTTTGAGAAGACTCTTGTTCCTTTGATTCCTACTGAAGAAGTTTCTATAATCACCATTTTCGACATTTTTTCTAAGGCTTCCTCGAGAAAGCCTGTTAGAATTACATCTGTTCCAAGAATCGCACCATTGATCATCACCGTTCCTGGGCCTATCCCCTATTCATCCAATAAAGCTGTCCCTTGGCATTACGGGGCTGATGTTTACTATCACGGAGTTAAGCAAGATTCGGACGCTGATACTGACGTCAGCAATATTGTTGGACCTGCCAAAGTCACCCGCAGTGGAAGACTTTTCTCCCCTGAGATCTCTCCACCAACTGTCTAGAAGCCTGTTGTTATTACACCTGCCAGTGTACCTGATACTATTCCTATTCAAGTTCCTATTCTTACCCCTGTTGCCGAGTCATCTGATGCTCGGGGCAAAGGGACCACTGATGAGCCTTCCCGGACGGAGGCGCCGAAGACAATTACTGTTGAAGCCTCTAGACAAGAGATGGAGGAAATTTTGAAGATCATCAAAAAGAGAGACTACAATGTAGTCGAGCAGCTGGGGAAAACCCCATCCAAAATCTCTATGTTGTCTCTGCTAATTTGCTCAGAAGCCCATGCCAAGGCTCTGATTGCTTTCCTGAAGACTGCACACGTACCACAAGAAACATCAGTTGATCAGTTTAAAGATTGCGTGGCTAGTCTGACTGCTGATAATGGGTTGGGTTTCTCTGACGCCGACTTGACTGTTAAAGGGAGGAATCACAATGATGCCCTGCATATCTCCATTGAATGCAGGGGCACTACTCTTGCTCATGTATTGGTGGATACTGGTTCCTCATTGAACGTTTTGCCTAAGAAAGCTCTAGACCGGTTGGACTGTGAGGGTTTAGAGTTGAAGCCAAGTAACATTGTTGTCAGGGCCTTTGATGGGTCAAAGAGAATGGTACACGGAGAAATGGATATTCCAGTGAAGGTTGGTTCTCAGGTCTTTGCATCTACTTTCTATGTGATGGACATTCGGCCATCTTATTCTTGTTTGTTGGGTCGTCCATGGATCCACAAAGCTGGGGCAGTGACCTCAACACTCCACCAGAAGCTAAAGTACCCGGTGAAAGGGAAAATTGTGACAGTACAAGGAGAGGAGGAGTACATGGTGAGCCACCTCAACTCTTTCCGATATTTAGAGATGGATGGGGAGTTCATTGAGACCCCATTTCAGCATTTTGAAGAGGTTCCCCATACGCTGGCATCAACAGAAACTGTTGTTGAAGATCCTCCAATGAAGATGACTTCCTTCAAGGATGCCCGGGCTGTTGTTGAGAAAGGTGGGTGTGCAAATTGGGGCCAACTCCCTGATTTCGCACATAAGACTAACAAGTTTGGTTTGGGTTTCACTGCGGAAGCTCAAAGGGTTGTTCGGAGTGCACAGATTGGAAGACCTCCCTTGTTCATCAGCAATTCAGGAGTGAATGCCATTGAAGACGATGTTGAAGAGTCTGAGTTTGACAGTTGGATCTATCCTACTACTGATGGTGGACTAAGCAACTGGACAGCAAAGGACTTCATCCCAATTTCTTTTGTTACCCAGTAATGAGACTTTTGTTTTGTATTCGTAACAGACAATGTTTTAAACTTTATGGTCCGGTGTCTTACCCGGGGCACCGTGGCCTCATTTGTGAGGGCTTTATGTGTGTCATCTACATATATCATTAATAAAAGCATTGGACAATTCTTGAATTTCAAATTTTGCGCTCCTTGTTTTTCTTTTATTACATATTGCAAAACAGCTATTTTACACACACTCACGTATCATGATCTACATCCACTCTGGATCCCAATGATAACGACTCTGCTACTGCCAGTTATGACTTCGAAAGTCCGATCAACCAAGCCGAGGACAAAGGTGAGGATGATTGTAAAGTGCCTGGGGAACCTGTTAGACTACTGCTTCAAGAAGAGAGGAGTTTACCACCTCCAAGCCACCAATTCTGATGCCTCCAGTTGAAGGAAGACCATTGATCTTATACTTAAAAGTGTTGGATAATATAAAGAGGTGTGTGCTGGGGCAGCATGACGAGTCTGGCCGAAAATAGCATGCTATTTACTGCTTTAGCAAAAAGTTTACCGACTGTGAGACCCAATACTCACTGCTCGAGAGAACTTGTTTCGCTTTGGCATGGGCTGCTCGCCGGCTGAGACAGTACATGTTGGCTCATACTACCGTTTTTAATACCAAAAGAGGTGGACGTCCTGACAACTCCGTGGCCTTTTGCAATGTGTGGCATTGATATGATCGGCGAGATCAGACCTACGACATCCAATGGGCATCATTTTATCCTGGTAGCAATTGATTACTTTACGAAGTGGGTTGAAGCAGCTTCATTTGCTACAGTGACCAAGAACATAGTGGCACGGTTTATTCGGCACAAACTGATTTGTCGATACGCTGTACCAGAGAGGATCATTACGGACAATGGTACCAATCTCAACAATAAGATGATCACTGAGCTCTGCAAGCTGTTCAAGATACATCATCACAACTCTTCTCCTTACCGGCCGAAGATGAATGGGGCTGTAGAAGCGGCTAATAAGGACATTAAGAAGATTGTGCAGAAGATGACGGTGACATACAAAGACTGGCACGAGATGTTACCATTTGCTCTTCATGGGTACCATACCCCAGCACGGACGTCAACAGGGGCAACTCCCTATTCCTTGGTATATGGCATGGAGGCAGTCTTTTCCATTGAAGTTTAGATACCCTCTCTTCGGATCATGAAGGATGCAGGTTTGATCAAAGATAACTGGATCCAGACCCGGCTTGATCAGCTGAACTTAATAGACGAAAAGAGACTTACTACTATTTGTCATGGTCAGACGTATCAGAAGCGAATGATCAAAGCATTTAACAAGAAAGTCAGACGACAAGAGTATCAAGTTGGGGACCTGGTTATCAAGCGCACCATATTACCTCAAGGTGATCCCAGGGGCAAATGGACCCCTACTTACGAAGGTCCGTTTGTGATTAAGAATATTTTCTCAAGAAGAGCTATGATTCTAACCACCATGGATGATGACGACCTTCCTCACCCCATCAATGCAGACATAGTGAAAAAATGCTATGCATAATCAAAGACCCGCTAGGTTGACTGGCCTAGGCAAAAATAAGGGCTTCCCAGCGAACCAAAAGGGTTCGGGCAAAAATAAGGGATGAAAATGAAAAAATCTGTACACCCGGCAAGTTGAAAATCTGAAAAGGCGGCTTGGGCAAAAAAGGGTATCCCGGTGGACTGAAAACCCGAAAGGGCGGTCCAGGAAAAAATTAGGGATCAAAGCGTAACGCTATGTCTCATTGGATCACCTTGCATCTAGACTTAAGTATCGACTATCAAGCTCGGACGACACTAATCAATTTGACCTACCTTCAACCAAGTAGCAAAGTGATGAGATGCTCTAGGACATAAAGGCAATAGCAGAGTTGGAACCCAGTGGGATTATTCACATAGCTGTTTTGTTTAGCTTTTCACAAATTGAGTAAATTCTATTGTTCGGCGGTGTTCTCCTACTAGGACGCCAGCCTCTTATACAGAAATGCCTATTTACAGGCCAAACTTCAAAATCAATACAATTCATTTTCAATGAAATTTCAAACTGTTTTTCCTTTATCTGTTTTGTTTTGCAAAGAACGTTCAATGTTCATTTTTGATATATGCACTTGACATTAATTGTTGCTCATAAGTATTTACATGCGAAACGAAAGACGGTTACTGGTAATATCAGAAACAGGGGCAAATAAAAACTGTCCAAACTGTACAGTTGCTCTGTCCACTGGGTACAAGGTAGATTCAACTGAAGAATATGACCAAGGTACATTCACTCCCCGCAGAGTAAGAAAGGACAGTAATGATAGCTCTCCCCAGCTGAGACTCGCAACAGTGAATGAATCGGTAATATTCTCCCCAAGAAGAGCTTATCTACCATCAACACTGAAAAGTCTTAATCTCCCCGGCAGTCTTAATATTCCCCAACGGAGTATAAGAATATTCCTCGGCAGAATACAAGATATCCCGAGTGGAGTTAAGATTTTCCCAGCGCAGTCTGAAAAAGCTTCCCCAGTGGAGTTGAAGAATCATCCCTAGTAGACTCTGGAAGTTCGTCCCCGTTGGAGTATAAAAATAAATATCCCCAGCCGAGTTCAAAGGAAGATTATCCCCAGCAAAGCTCAAAGGATTATCCCCATTAGAGCCTAAAAGGTTATCCCCAGTGAAGTTGCAACTGAAAGATCATCCCCAACAGAGTTCTTCCTTTCACAAACAGAGTTCAAATCCCCAGCAGGATTCAATATCACCAGCAACGGTAATTCATCCCTAAAGGAATTTATCGGTGGAATCCTCAGCAGAGAATATCTTCCCCACAGAGTAATCTCCTCATCAGTTTATTCTCCAGCGGAGTTATCTTCTCATGCAGGTTTATTCGCAGAATCATCTTCATTCGTCATCTCCAGCGGAAACGAAGAATTCAACTCTTTTCTCCAGCAGCTATCCGGGATTTATTTTCCCCAGTTAAAAGCATTACATTTCCATACATCATTATACATGCATATACGCATCATACAACACAATCTCGTTTATTTTGAGAACATCATTGCTTGATATATATCATGCATTGCATACGACTGACCTTTAACTTTCAGGAAAGATGTAGTTAAGTTCTCAGCTATGTCGAAGACCTGACCGGCTCTTAAATCTCAACTGAATTATTCTCGGTTAAATTACAGATAAGGTTCTCAATCTCGACAAATTTCCTCCGTCGTAGTGTGGACGAGTTCTAAAATCTCAACAGAATTATACTCTGTTGAAGACCAGACAGTCCTAGATCTTGATGAAGATGTTTCCCTCAGTCGAAGACCTGACCGGTTCTTAAATATCAACTGAATTATTCTCGGTTGAATTATAGATAAGGTTCTCAATCTCAGCAATTTTCCCCCGTCGTAGTGTGGACGAGTTCTAAAAACCCAACTGAATTATCCTCCGTTGAAGACCAGACATTCCTAGATCTTGATGAAGATGTTTCCCTCGGTCGAAGACCTGACCGGTTATTAAATCTCAACTGAATTATTCTCGGTTGAATTACAGATAAGGTTCTCAATCTCGGCAATTTTCCTCTGTCGTATTGTGGATGAGTTCTAAAATCTCAACAGAATTATCCTCCGTTGAAGACTACACAGTCCTAGATCTTGATGAAGATGTTTCCCTCAGTCGAAGACCTGACCGGTTCTTAAATCTCAACTGAATTATTCTCGGTTGAATTACAGATAAGGTTCTCAATCTCGACAATTTTCCTCCGTTGAAGTGTGGGCGAGTTCTAAAATCTCAACAGAATTATCCTCCATTGAAGACCAGACAGTCCTAGATGTTGATGAAGATGTTTCCCTCAATCGAAAACCTGACTGGTTCTTAAATCTCAACTGAATTATCCTCGGTTGAATTACAGATAAGGTTCTAAATCTCGACAATTTTCCTCCGTCGAAGTGTGGACGAGTTCTTAAATCTCAATAGAATTATCCTCCGTTGAATTACAGACAAGTCCTAAATCTCAATGAAGATGTTTCCCCCCAGTTGAATTACGGATAAGTTCTTAAAACTCAGCAGAGGTATTCTCTCAGTTGAAGTATAAGCAGGTTCCTAAATATCAACAAGATCAGACTTCCCCAACGGAATCTTCCACAACAACAGGTATGCAAGTTCTCTCTAAGGAATCTCTTATGCGATCGAAACTCCTGCAGATGGCATATTTAAGCCCATCCTCCCGCCAACAATCTCCAAATGGCATCTATAAGCCCATTCCCGACATCACAAGGCGGATACCACTTCATGCGAGTGCAAATTTCTGGGCACTCTAGTGTTCAATCATCTTCCACCTTCGGATCACGAAAGGCATGAAAGCCAATCTACATCCTCAGGTTTAAGAAGATTGAACAGGGGCAGTTGTTGTACCCCAAAATTTTCCCTCTCATATTCCTCAAGACATTTCAAGAAAAATCTCCAAGTGGTTCAAGTTTGCTCAAGAAATGGTCAAACAAGCCCTCTCCTAAGGCAGTCTACCCCAAATTAGGGTTTTGTGTTGCATCAAGATCCTTGAATCCAAATGACCTCAAGTGCTCCCCCAATGCCCTAATATGTTGTCAAGGTCATCCATGTCAAGTTTCAAGCTTTGCAAAGAAAGTTTGCTCAGTCAAATGCTCAAAGGGTCCAAAGATCGACTTTGCTAGGGCAAAAGTCAACTGTGACCTAAATACAGTCAAACTTCAAGATTTTTTTGTCAACATTCTCATTTGGAAGTATATTTCATCATTTGATCAAGGATTGATCATGATTCATCAAGGATTGCTCAAAATTCATCAAGATTCAAAAGTTGCCAAATTAGGGTTTTGTAGGAAAAGTCAACTCAACTTTGACCAAGAATAACTTTCTCATACTTTATAAGAAATGACCCTTCCAAAGCTCATTTTTAAGAGGATGCAATTTCATACAATCCATCTTCATACCCCAAGATCAGAAAATGCACTCACAAGAAGTTATAAATTTGGACATTATAGGTCATTTTTGGAAGTCAACAAAAACACCTTTTTTTCCAAAGCTTATAACTTGAGCATGGAACATAAAAATGCGATGATACCAAAAGGGTTGGCTAGAGGACATCTCATGCTTTCTAAAAAGTCCAAGAACAACTCCAAAAGTTCAAAATTGAATAATTTATGCATTGTTGAAGTTGGGCATTTTTGCAAAATTGCCAAAAGTCAACTATCCCCAAAACATCAAATTTTGTCAAATGGGCCCATTCTTTACCACTTGATTTGGGCTTGCATCAGTGTCCACGTGTCCTAGCTTCAGCCATGAGCCCATATTTTATTTTTACTATTTAATTTGATTTTTATTGAATTTATTCATTTTAAATCAAAATTAAATCATATAAAATCCAAATATTGATTGCTTAAGATCTTTTTGGTTGTTTCGGGTCTTAATTATCATCATGATCAGCATCAAATTCGTATCTCACCAATTCATGTGAAAAAGATTGAGATTTAGGCAAATTTGGCAAGTGGTAAAAAGTGAATCAAATCACATTACAATGCATTGATTTAGAGAGATTTCATCCAAGTTTGTTACCCTAGCACATTGTATCATACATAAGCAAGAGAGGCACATGAAAATAGGGGTTAGAGGCTGCAAGCATAGACAGAACAAAACTTGAAAAAAGTGGTAAAAAGCTTGAGATCAAAATCGTGCCTAGGGGTGTTTTCAGAAGCCAAGAAGCATCCCAATTGATTCCTGGACGTTCACTGAGGCGAAACCAATCCAAAGAAGGCTTCCATACACGTCCAAACACGCTGTAAGCATCACGTTACCTAGCTCTATATTTGAATTTGTAAATCATTATTCTTGCATCCTTTGTACAAATTACTTGCATATTCGTAATCCTCACAATGTCTCTAAGCTTTTTGCATTATTTAATTTTGTTTATATGACCTATACTATGAGATGCCATAGCTAGGGTTTCTTGGTCGTTTTTGGGCGTTTTTATTTCAGGGATAATTGGCCACCAAGAAGGGCATGGTTAGGACCGGGAGGTCAAGACGAGCATAACCATGCCCTTAGAATTCATTTTTATGGCCTACAGCAGATTTTGGAGGTCGCATGATTTGTAGTGACGGCTTGTGTTCGTAGCTATAAGTTTTACAGGTTTTTAGCTACGGACGAGGGTTGAAGATGATGCGTGGCGAGGCGTGATTTATCCGTTCAAAATGCGCGCGCATTGTTTTGTTTTTTCTAGCATATAACTCGTTTTCTTTTATTATTATTATTATTATTGTGTAATATATTAATGAATGAAACCAAACAGCCTAGTGGCAAGCGAGCATTGGCAATACCCATCAGGACCTGGGTTCGAATCCCAGGTCCTCCACTTCTTTGATATTTTTATTTTCCAGATGATCATATGTACCTCCAAGTGCACAGCCCACCATGCACCATCGTTCAATCAATTTCCAGATGGCCAAAGGCCAAATCTGGTGGCCAGGATCTGATGGTCCACCATGAGCATTGGTCAGCGCGTGCCCACTGAATTAGGAAAAGTCAACAGGGCCATCTACATTTGGGCCTTCAGATTGCTTCTCAAACACCCAGAATCAGGCTCATACCCCCTCTCTCTATTTTATTTATGTTGTTTTAATTGTTTATTTTATTATTTTCATTTAATTACTAACCAATTAAAACTCTTCTTTTTTATAAAATTAAAAACCACAAAATATTTTATTTATCAAATTAAATTCTAACTTTTATTTTTATTAATAAACATTAATTGATTGATTTAGAATTTTAATTAGAATAACTTTCACATTTTTGTAAATAATTAAATTTCAATTAGATTTAATTAGGTTTTTTACTAACATTAATTAATTTTATTTTCTTTCTTTAAATACCAGAAACCCAAAAATAATTTATTTTATTAATTAATTAATTAATTTTATTTAGTAATTAACTTAGGTTGATTTCTTTCTTAATTCAAAAACAACAAAAAAGGATCTTTTCTTTAACAAAACGGGTCAAAACCCTAATCTTGCGCCCGATTTAATTTCCCGCATGCGATTTACATTATTTATTCAATATTGTACTTGCCTCTGGTTTGTAATAGTTAATAGGACTTTTATTGTTTTTTATCGCTTTATTTATTTTTAAAGGGTTTGTCTTTGGCGATGTAAATACCTGACGCCTTATAATTTAAATTCTGCAATTTATTTTCCGCAATTTATAACTGTTAGATGTTTGATAATAGGGATGCATGACAAGACTGAATGTTTTAACCTAAAATCAACATAGACCACCATTAACATGTACAAAGACAAAAAATAACTGAAAACGACACACTCGCACATGTGCACTCTTAGGGTACACCCCACTTGGTTGCCTTCGTACACGGTCATTGAGTATAGGTCACTTTAGAGGTCTTCCTCTTGTCCAAAGATCATAGTCGCCTCGAAACGGTCGCCTTGGATATTGTTGCCTCAAACAAATGATCTAAGATATTAGGGTTACCGCTAAGGCGTCCTAACATTGCTTTGGTGACCGTAAGTCCCGCATTCGAATTGACCCTTAAACTCCAACGACGGTGCTACTTACTCTTCAATAGTAGGATAGCATTGTCTAAAGGAAGACAGCATAGAACGATTCCTTTTTCGAGTAGGTAGATGGTTCTTAGATACTTGCTCTCTTTCAAAAAAAAAACTTTTCACACTTACACTTTTCGAACAAAGTTTTCAAAAACACTTCATACGCTCTTGAGGACAGAAGCAAGAGTTAAATCTAAGTTTTCAAACAAACTTTTTCAAACCCACAAACACAAAGAAAGCAAAATTTTGAAAACAATTGAGCAAGTACCTAAGAGCCCGTGGATAACCACAGATAGAAAGGGTGCTAACACCTTCCCTTTCTATAATCTACCCCCCGAACCCGAGAAATATCTCAAAAAAGGAATTTTTCTGTGCTTTTTTCCTTTCCTTGTTGGATAAAATAAAACAAGGTGGCGACTCTTGCTTACCGCGACATTTTGCGAATAACAAACGTAAAACACAAACCAGTATTCCAAAAAATAGTCAGTTCATTCCCACCGTATCACACCTACTTTGGAGGAATTTTCTAAACTCTTGAGGATTCCTATTCTCAATCAACTACCCTTCAACGGTACAGAAATAGATCCAAAGTCAGAAGAGATTGCTCAAGCCTTACACTTTCACTCATCTGATGTCATAACACATTGGGAAACTAGAAGTGGTGTCAAAGGCTTTTTGTCAAAGTTTATGTTTGAGAAGGCCCAAAGTTGTTGGAATTCTCTATACTTGCAAGCTTTTGAGGAGATTGTAGCTCTTCTCATCTATGGGATGGTCTTGTTCCCTAACCCTGACCAACTCATAGATGTGAGCGCTGTCAAAATCTTCATGTCTCGCAACCCGGTGCCTAAATTGCTTGGGGATATCCTCCACTCTTTTCACACTCGTACAATGAGGAAGAGAGGTGTTCTCATGTGTTGCACTCCTCTCCTGGCAAGATGGTTTATTTTTCATCTTCCCCAGTCAGTCTTGAAGAATAAGCAAGGTTTGAGGTGGTCACAATGATTGATGACTCTTACACATTCATATATTCATTGGTGTTCTCGGTCCAAAGAGAATGTCATCATCATTGACTGTTGTGGAGAATTCCCTAATGTCCCTCTACTTGGCATTAGGGGAGGCATCACTTACAACCCTTGCTTGGCTCTGAGACAGTTTGGATATGCCCGAAGGGATGGCCCGCATGATATGCTGATTCAAGGATTGGTTTTCGACTTCGATAACGACAATCAAGGACTTCGTCAAAGGTTCATCCGAGCTTGGAGGATGCCAAACAAGGTAGACAGTAAGAGCTTGGGACACAAGAATTCCATCCTTCTTGAGCCTTACCTCAAGTGGGTACGAACCTGCGCCTAAAGTCTTATGATACCTTATCTCTACATTCTCCCTGTGATTATAGAGCCTGTTATGGAAGCAGAGGTTCCATACACCCTCCTACATCCTGACTTGCCAACATCACTAGAAGATCTACAAAGGAGTTGGATACAGCTCAAGGGAGAGCGCGATACTTTTTAAGCCCAATTCTACATAAGCGAGAAGAAGGTTTTGGAGCTCACTCGGCTACTTCACGAAGAGCAGACTCTCAACACCTACATTGCACCAAAGAGGGTGTGCAACGTCTTTTTACCTTAGAATTTTGTATTATTTTGCCCATGGGGCATTGATGTACTAACAAATTCTATCTTATTAATATGACGTGTGTTTATTTTTTGTTTAAAACAATTTTGAATTTCTGAATCCTTGAAAGCATTACATGAATACATATCATTCATCATACGCATAAACAGGTCTTCACACCAAGTTTCCTCATCTCTCTGCTGTTTATTTCAGCAAGATGGATATTGAACAAACGATCAAATATTTGCAAGCTCATAATTCATAATTTCAACAGCTACTCCTGACCCTAGCCAAGGGGAAGGAGGAACTCAAGACTTTACTAGAGAAAGAGAAAGAGAAAAAGAAGAAGAAGCGAGCCGGTGTGGTTATCATGGGCAGAAGGTTTGAAGGACAAGCCAAACGGACTTTGGAATTCCCATCAACATCTTAAGAGGGGGAAGGAAAAGGTAAAGGAACGGCAGTGCCATCTGATTCTGAAGTAGTAGAAGAAGAAGAAGATGAGTATTACTCTGAACAACAGTACCCTACGGGCGATGACAAATACAAAAACTTGGAAGAACAACTAGCTGCTATGGAGGTACAGAGAGTACCTGGGCTAAACTTTGAGGAGTTAGGGTTGGTTTCTGGAATTGTAATCCCTCCTAAGTTTAAAGTACCTATGTTTTCTATGTACGATGGGGTGTCTTGTCCCAAGATGCACCTACGATCTTATGTCAGGAAAATTCAACCACATTCTTCTGACAAAGACCTGTGGGTCCACTTTTTCCAGGACAGTTTATCGGGGACGCAGCTGGATTGGTTCTACCAGTTGGAGAGGTCTGATGTGCACAATTGGGAAGACTTGGAGGCCTCCTTCTATAAACAGTATCAATACAACGCCGACTTGGCGCCAACCCGTACTCATCTGCAGAGTATGGCTCTGGCTACCAATAAGGGTTTCAAAGACTACGCCCAAAAATGGAGGGATTTAGCCGGAAGGGTGCAACCACCTTTATCTGAAAGAGAGCTAGTGGACATGTTCTTGGGGACCCTGTCAGGTCATTTCTTTAATCACCTGATTGGAAGCTCCTCTGCAGGTTTTACTGAGTTGATTCTAACTGGCGAGAGGGTGGAAGCCGGTATTAGAAGCGAGAATGTTCAGAAAGATGCATCTACCTCTACTGCTGTAAAAAAGCCATTCACTGGAAAGAAGGAAGTGTCTGCTATCTATGCCCAGAGAAATCAGGGAAGAATTGAAATACGACCAACAGTGGGGGCCATCATGATTCAAAAGACTGCATCAGACCAGCCGAGAAACAACCAGCCGAGAAATAACCAGCAAAGGGTGGAAAGGCCTGTAAGGCAATTCACCAAGATAAACATGACTCCTGCTCAAGTCTTACCACATCTCTTCAAGTTAAACCTGGCCATGCTAAAGGAGGCCCCTAAAAATCCTAACAATGCTTCTCCACACTACCATCCCAACGCCAGATGCGCGTACCATTCAGAAAGTCCAGGGCACGACACCAACAGCTGTTGGGCCCTGAAGAACAAGATTCAAGATATGATCGACGCAAAGGAAGTTGAATTTGAAGCTCCTGAAAAGCCGAATGTTATCTCCGCCCCGATGCCGAGGCATGGACACAATGCCAATGTTGTGGAAGAAGATCTGTTTGTTTCTACTGTGGATGAACTATTAACTCCTCTCTTGACCATCAAGGTGAATTTGTTAAAGGCTGGGGTGTTCCCAGGTTGTGACCAAGATTTCCATACTTGCATGTCCTCCCCATTTGACTATCCTCTATTGAAGAAAGGAATCCAACAACTGATTGATAACAAGGAAATTTTGTTTGAGAAAGCTCCTGTCTCACCCATTCCAGTTCCAGAAGTTTCAATAATAACCATATACGCCAATCCTTCCAGGGTTCCTAAAAAAACTGTTAGGATTACATATGCTACTATAACTACTCCGTTGAAGATAACAATGCCCGGACCAACCACATACAAATCCGATAAAATGGTACCATGGAACTATGGTGGAGAAATCTACTACCATAGTGTCAAACAGATTAAACAGACCATTGAAGAAGAAAGCTCTTAGGAGGATAATCCTGACATCAGTAACATTGCTAAAACAAGCAAAATTACTCGTAGTGGGAGAATCTTTTCTCCAGAGATTGCTCCTCCAACAGCAGTCTTTGGACCCGCGACCATTCCGAAGATTACCCCAGTAATTGTACCTGCAAGTGTACCCGCCAACAATGACAATACAATTCCCATCCCTACTTCCGTTGCTGAGAAAAAAGGAAAGAATGTTCAAGAGGAGCCTGTCTTGACAAAGGCTCAATCACTAGTCATCCCTGAAACCTCTCAAAAAGAAATGGAGGAAATTTTGAAAATAATCAAGAAAAGCGATTATGATATGGTGGAACAACTGGGGCAGACCACCTCTAAAATCTCTATGTTAGCCCTGTTGTTGTGCTATGAGGCACATGCTAAAGCTTTGGTCAAGTTTTTGAAGACGGCCCACGTGCCGCAAGAAACCTCCGCTGATCAGTTCCAGGAATGTGTGGCTAGTTTAACAGCTGATAATGGTCTAGGATTCTCCGATGCAGATTTAACTTCGAAAGGGAGAAAACATAATGATGCTTTGCATGTCTCGGTGGAATGCAGAGGGACAATCCTAGCACACGTACTGGTAGACATTGGTTCGTCCTTAAACGTCTTGCCAAAGAAATCCTTGGATAGACTGGATTGTGAAGGCTTAACCCTAAAACACAGCAATATAATTGTGAGAGCCTTTGATGGTTCTAAAAGGATGGTCCATGGAGAGGTGGACATCCCGATCAAGGTGGGTACCCAAACCTTCAACTCCATATTCTATGTGATGGACATCCGTCCTTCCTATTCTTGCCTGCTGGGAAGACCTTGGATCCACCATGCTGAAGCTGTCACTTCTACTCTGCATCAAATGCTCAAGTACCCTGTCTAGGGGAAAATCATAATTGTTCATGGCGAAGAGGAATACATGATCAGTCATCTGAATTCTTTCCGTTATGTAGAATTGGATGGCGAATTCATCGAAACTCCTTTCCAACATTTCGAAGAGGTGGCTCAGGAGATAGCGGCAACCAAGACAGTGTCCTCTATACCCACAATTACCAGACCTCCACCTCGGATGTCATCTCTCAAGGATGCTAGGGCAGTAGTGGAAGAAGGCGAATCCACTATCTGGGGGCAGCTTCCAGACTTTACTTTCAAAGCAGACAAATTCGGCTTGGGATTTACTTTGACTGGTCAGAAGGCCGTGCGCCGCTCCCGTGCCGGAGGGCCACCTGTGAAGATCAGCCACTGAGGGGTTAATGCACTAGAGGACAGTGAAGAAGAGGGCAACCTGGAAGACTGGATTTTTCCTACTGTTGGCGGAGGACTGTGCAACTGGGAAGCAAAAGACTTTGTTCCGATTACTTTCATACCGCAGTAATTTATCTTTTCCATTCCTGCTGGATCTGTAATAATTCACAAACAATTCGTACTTTTTCAACCTTGTGTCTTACCCGAGGCACATAGGTCCATTTGTAAGGGTTCTTATTTCATTTTCATATGTCATTTTAATGAATCATGGACGCTTTTAATATTTAAACCTTTTGTGCTCAGTGTCTTTCTTTTACATTTTTTTGTTTTAAGATGGTTATGCCCTTACACACACCCACACTCACAAATGCAGGTACCCTTCCATTCCGGAACCCATGGGTAACAATACTGCTATAGCCTTCAGTGACTTTGAAGATCTGATCAACCAAGCCGAATACGAAGGTGAGGAAGATTGTGAGGGGCCAGGGGAATTGGCCAGATTATTATAACAAGAGGAAAGAGAAATTCAGCCTCATGAAGAGCAGTTGGATACAATCAACTTGGGAATTGAGGATGATAAAAAGGAAATCAAGATAGGTGTCAATCTAGAGCCGAGTGTCAAAGAGCGCCTAATTCAGCTACTGCATGATTATGTTGAAATCTTTGCCTGGTCATACGATGACATGTCGGGACTTGATATAGACATTGTGGTACACCATCTCCCCACAAAAGAAGACTGTCCACAAGTGAAACAAAAGGTCTGCCGCATGAGACCTGACATGTCAGAGAAGATCAAAGTAGAAGTTATGGAGCAGTTCAATGCTGGATTTCTGGCTGTTACTTCCTATCCACAATGGGTTGCTAAAATTGTGCCCGTGCCTAAGAAGGACGGAAAAGTGAGAATGTGCATGGATTACAGAGATTTAAACAGGGCCAGCCATAAAGATGATTTTCCACTTCCACACATCAACATCCTGGTTGACAATACAGCTCAGCACAAAGTATTTTCTTTTATGGACGGATTCTCAGGCTATAACCATATCAAAATGGCACCTGAGGACATGGAGAAAACTACTTTTGTTACACAGTGGGGTACGTTCTGCTATAAAGTGATGCCATTCAGATTGAAGAATGTCGAGGCAACCTATCAACGCGCCATGGTAGCTTTGTTTCATGATATGATACATCATGAGATAGAGGTCTACATAGATGACATGATAGCCCGATCACAAACTGAAGAAGAACACCTTGATCACTTGCAAAAGTTGTTTGTCAGGTTAAAGGAGTACAAGCTCAGACTGAACCCAAACAAGTGTACATTCGGAGTCCGGTCTGGTAAACTCTTAGGTTTCATTGTCAGCAACAAAGGCATCGAGGTTGATCCTGCAAAAGTCAAAGCTATACAAGAAATTCCTGCTCCTCGCACTGAGAAGGAGGTCAGAGGTTTCTTGGGACGCCTAAACTACATTGCTAGGTTCATTTCTCACCTAACATCTACCTGTGAACCAATCTTCAAGTTGTTGAAGAAATATCAGGTAGTTAAATGGAATGATGACTGTCAGATTGCTTTCGATAAAATCAAGGAGTATTTTCTAGAACCTCATATCCTGATGCCACCCGTTGAGGGAAGACCGCTAATCATGTATCTAACCGTCCTAGAGAATTCAATGGGGTGCGTACTGGGGAAGCATGACGAGTCTGGCCGAAAAGAGCATGCCATTTATTACCTTAGCAAAAAGTTTACCGACTGTGAAACCAGATATTCACTGCTCAAGAAAACTTTATGCGCTTTGGTATGGGCTGCTCGCCGGCTAAGGAAGTATATGTTGACTCATACCACTTTGTTGATATCTAAGATGGATCTGATAAAGTACATCTTCGAGAAGCCTGCTTTGTCTGGAAGAATAGCTACATGGCAGATGATCCTAACGGAATACGACATACAGTACATGACCCAAAAAGCTATAAAGGGGAGTGTGCTAGCTGACCATCTGGCTCATCAAGCTGTTGAAGATTATCAATCCATGAAGTTCGACTTCCCTGACAAAGACATCATGACTTTGGACAATATTGAAGATATCAGACCATATGACGGACCTGAACAAGGATCCCGATGGACCATGTACTTTGATGGGGATTCCAATGCACTTGGTAACAGTATCGGTACTGTGCTTATGTCTCCAGAAGGTTTCCATACTCCTTTCACTTCCAAACTTTGCTTCAATTGTACGAACAACATGGCAGAATATGAGGCATGCATCTTTGGACTCAAGGCTTCCATAGACTTGGGAATCAAATCCTTGATTGTGTTTGGGGATTCAGCTTTGGTCATCAGTCAGATCAAAGGAGAATGGGATACTAAACATCCAAACCTCATCCCTTACAAATAACATGTTTTGACATTGTTACCACATTTCGAGCAGATTACCTTCGAGCACTTCCCGCGAGAAGAAAATCAGCTAGCAGATGCTCTAGCTACAATATCATCCATGTTTAAACTTAACTGGGATAATGAGGCTCCCTAAATCACCATTGAACGGATGGACGAACCAACACATTGTCACGAGATTAACACCGAAGAAGTAGTGGACCAGTCGTGGTTTCATGAAGTCAAAAGGTATCTCGAGGCTCAAGAATATCCTGAAGGAGCTTCAGTCAACGACAAAAAGTTCTTAAGGAGATTCTCGGCAAAGTTCTTCTTAAGTAATGGCATCCTGTACAAGCGCAGTCATGATTCTATTCTGCTCCGTTGTATGGACAAAGCTGAAGCTGAAAGGATCATGGATGATTTGCATGAAGGTACCTTCGACACTCACTCTAGTGGGCATGTGATGGCTAAGAAGATTCTAAGGGCAGGCTATTACTGGTCTACCATGGAAGCTGATTGCTATCAGCACTCCCGGACTTGCCATAAATGTCAAATCTATGCAGACAAGGTGCACGTGCCTTCAGTTCCTCTAAATGTCTTAACAGCTCCTTGGTCATTCGCTATGTGGGGAACCGACATGATCGGAGAGATCAAGCCTACAACATCCAATGGACACTTCTTCCTTCGCATCTGTTACTAAGAATGTTGTTGCCCGCTTCATCAAGCAAAACCTTATTTGCCGGTATGGCATCCCCGAAAGGATCATCACTGACAATGGTACAAACCTTAACAATACTATGATCACTGCCTTATGTGAGCAGTTCAAGATTCAACACCACAATTCATCCCCCTATCGGCCAAAGATGAATGATGCAGTTGAAGCTGCTAACAAAAATATCAAGAAGATCATACAAAAAATGGCAGTCACCTACAAGGACTGGCATGAGATGCTACCGTTTGCTCTTCACGGGTATCGTACCACGGCACGCACATCAACTGAGGCAACACCTTATTCCTTGGTATATGGCATGGAGGCTGTTTTACCTATCGAGGTTCAGACGTATCAAAAACGGATGGTCAAGGCTTTCAACAAGAAAGTCAGACGCCGGGTATATCAAGTCGGAGATCTGGTGATGAAGCGCATCATCTTGCCACAAAGTGATCCCAGGGGAAAATGGACTCCTACCTATGAAGGACCATTTGTGATCAAGAACATCTTTTATAGTGGGGCAATGATCTTAACCACCATGGACGGCGACGACTTGCAGCACCCTGCAAACACAGACATAGTCAAAAGATACTACGCATAAATGACCCGCTAGGTTGACACACCTAGGCAAAAAAAGGGCATCCCGGTGAATCGAAAACCTGAAAGGGCGGTTCATGCAAAAATTAGGGATAAATATAAAAAAATCTATACACCCGACAAGTTGAAAACCCAAAAGGGCGACTTGTGCAAAAAAGGGTTTCCCGGTGGACTGAAAACCTGAAAGGGCGGTCCAGGAAAAAGTTAGGGAATTAAATCGTATGACTATGTCTCGTCGGATCACTTTAAGGACAATCTCTTCACAAACAAACTCTGAGCTTCTGATCAATCCAACCATCTTTAGACGAAGTAACAAATGGACAAGATATTTGGAGTTACAAAGGCCATGGCAGAATGGGAACCCCATGGGATCTTTACACACATAGCTATCTTTCTTTGTATAAATTTTTCTTACTTTTATGACACCATCCTCTTACTAGGATGCCTGTCTCCTTTGTACAAAACACTTATTCAAAGTAAATACAAAGATACCTCTTTAAAGTGCAGAAAACTATTTGTCTTTTCCCTTTTTACACTTGTGTTTTTATTTGCAAAAACGTCCAATGATTCATTGATGAACATATGCATTTGAAAATAATTACTGTTTACAAATAAACAGGATGGAAAAGAACAATTATTGACAGACTGAAAGGATAGGAAAACGTCTTTAGGATATTCCAGGAGCAATCCCTACAGTACATCATCTAGATCCCCAGCGGAGCTAAAACCTTGAAATATAGATCCCCAGCGGAGTTATAATTTCAAACCGTTAATCTCCATCAGATTTCAAACTTCAAACTCCCAAACCCCAGCGGAGCAAAAACTTGGAGTTACAGATCCCCAGCGGAGCTGAAACCTTCTTCCCCAGTCGAGTCAAAAACTTCTTACTATCAATCCCCAGCGAAAACCATCTAGTTTCTCCAAATTCCCCAGCAAGTTATCTTGAAGCCTGAAAATCAACCAAATAACAGTTAACTTTTGTCTCTCCCCACCTAGGATAACTTCCCAGTAGAGTGGCAGACGACCGAAAACTCCTGAACTTACTCTCTAGCAGTAAGCCTTCGTCCCCACAGAGTTTTTACTCCCCAACAGAATGAAGATTCTCATTCTTAATTCCCCAGTGAAATCACCAAAGTTTTATTGCTCCCCAACATAATGAAGATTCTCATTCTTAATTCCCCGCAGAAGTCATCAGAGCTTTCTTATTCTCCAGCAGATCAAGGATTCCCATTGTGTAATCCCCAGTAGAAGTCATCAAGGTTCTCTAGATTTCCCAAGAAAATTTCTCAAGCAGTTTGGCATTACTCTCACAACAGGTTTTTTGTCAATACTCCAACCAGAGACATGAAGGATCCTCATATCCCCACAGGAGTTGTCAAGGATTTTTAATCTCCAACAGTCGCCCAGGATTTCTTATCCTCAGCAGTCAAGGATTTGTTTTCCCTGGAAGCAGTCAAGGATTTTATTATCCCTAGTGTTGTACCCCAAAATTTGCCCTCCCATATTCCTCAAGATTTGTCAAGAATAATCCTCAAATTGTTCAAGATGGCTCAAGAGGTTGCACAGTCAAGCCACCTCCTAAGACAGCTGAAATTAGGGTTTTGGTTCTTTCAAGAAATTTGGGGTTCTCAATGGTTCAATCAAGTCTCATAGGCCTATATACATTCTCTAGCACCTACATACCAAGTTTCAAGACTCACAGTGTCAATTTGCACAGTCAAAAGCCTCATTTGATCCACAGTTCACTACAGGGGCAAAATGGTCATTTCACAGTCAAAAGTCAGAATTTTTGGTCAACATCTTGTTTTGAGTTCACAATCATCATTTGATCAAGTCTTGATCATGATTCCACAAGGATAGCTCAAAAATCATCAAGATGCAAAAAGTTACTATTTTTGGACAGCAGAAAAGTCAATTGTATCTTGACCAGGGCATAACTTTTTCATGGTTCATCAGAAAAATCCCATCCAATTCTCATTTTGAAGGGTATGCAATTCCCTACAATCCATATTCACATTCCAAGTTCAAGAAATGCTCTCATAAAAAGTTATCAATTTCTACATTATAGGTCAAATTCAAAAGTCAACAAAAGTGCACTTTGAGTCAAAGGCCATAACTTGAGATTGGTAAATCCAAATGACATGGGACCAAAGGAAATGGTTAGAGGACTTCAAGAGCTTTCCAAAATGTCGAAGAACATGTTCATATGATCAAAATTGAGCAAGATATGCATTGGAGAAGTTGGGAAATTTTTATGAATTTGCAAAAGTCAACTTTGCTCAAAACACCTTATTTTTGCTAATGGGCCTCAAATCTCTTCTTGAAACTTCATACATGGCCTATTCGCGACCCATCAAGATTAATTGAATTTATTTTCTTATTTTTATTGATTAATTGGATTTTTAATTAATATTAATTCATTTAATTAATTTAAATTGTAGGAAAATAGAAGATTTGATTTTTTTAATCTTTTTGTGAAGCAAATATGGTCAAGATATGCTGGCAATTTCGTGCTCAAAGTCAAAGATGCAAAATCTCCAAAATTGGCAACTTTGTTCAATCATGAAAATGCAAAAAGATTTGATTTTCAATCAAAGATCAAATCATCAATTCAATGGATTCTTGCTCAAGTTTTAACCTAATTTCATTCCTCTATATATATGCAAGCAAACCCTGATCAATACACGTGAAAAAGCTGCAGAAAAAAGCCATAGCATATTGAGAAATTTCAAGAAAAAGTGAAAACTGATTCTTGCACTCCAAGCCAATTCAAGGCATTCTATTGATTCAAACACATTGCTGGAAGTGTCAGGAGTGATTTACAATTCAAATCACGCGCTAAAGCTCAAAGTATCAAAGGATACAGAACCACGGTTTGACATTTTTATTCAAAATCGTATTGTCCAATTCATGAGCATTTAACATGATTTCTTGATTGTTTTGCATTGCTAGGACCCATATGAAGCTAATGATATCATTTAATTGAATTATAATGCACTGAATCAAAGAATGCCATGAACGATTTTCTAGGGTTTCCAAGCTTTGAATTAGGGCTTTATGAACCAAGGAACAATTAGGACTAGTGATACATATGGTTGGAATCGTTGAACCAAGACGAACTCAAAGAACCCTTCGCGAAATATTTATATAAACCACAGTGCTAATCGTTATTTTTCCTCGTAGCATATTGTGGGGGTTAAAAACCCCCGCTATCTAATGTTATATTTGCAGGGCAAACGGAGAAGATGACTAGGTGTTAGCCTCCCATTGGTTTATTCAAAAAAACGTGCGTCTACTTTGTTATTTACAGCGTTTTAGTTCGTTTCATATATAATATTCTCTCTCTATCCTAATAACAATTAAAGCAGGTGGTTGGAGTGGTTAATGCATGGGCATGTGAGCACTGGGACCTGGGTTCGAGTCCCCGGTCCCCCCAAAATGCTTATTCTATTTTTCTTAACATATTCATGTGCAGAATTCCAAAAGATGTCCACCATGCACTTCACATCCCAGCGCGCCAAGTAGCCTCAAATTCAGATCCCATAGCCTAGATGGAAGGATCACCATTCTCCCAGTCCACAGGCAAGCAGATGATCATCAAAGTCAACGTGGCTGAAAAGCATAATGGGCCACAGAAATTGACAAATGCACCTCCAAAGCTGGCCCAAACCCCCTGAGTTTGCCTCTTTATTTTTCTTTCATTATTTTTTATTTTACTTATTTAAATTTAATTCCTAATTAACTATTAACTAATTAATTATTATTTTTCTTAATAAATTCAGAAAACTAAAAATATTTATTATTATTATTTATTAATTCTACCTTTAATTAGTTATTTTGTAAATAAATATAATTAACTAATTAAGTTTAATTAGGTTAAATTTGATATTTTTGCAATAATTTAAAATAAACATAGAATTAGGGTTTTGACAATTTTAATCATCTTTTTATTTTATTTTCCTTAAAACATTAAAAAACAAAAAAAAAATTATTTCTTTTTATTTAATTAATTCATTAGTTTAGGTTTAATTAAATGCAAAAATAACAAAAACTCATTCATTCTCAAAAAGGGTCAAAACCCTAAGGACTTCTCCGATTCAGTTTTTTCTCGCGCGTATGTTTGTTTTCTTATTTTTGATCATTATTATGTAATTGCTCCGAGGATGTAATAGCTTTAATTAGGACTTTTTATCGCTTTCTTTAATTTTCCGCAATTTACTTTTCAAGGGTTGCTTTTGGCGATGTAAATACCTGGCGCCTTGTAATAGCGTAGATTTATTTTCCGCAACTATTAACTGCTAGATGTATGTTAATTAGGCTATGCATGACAAGACTTATCTCTGAAATTAAAATCAACCCGTAGCTTACTATAACTTGTACAAAGATAACTTAACTAAATCCTGACACACTCGCACATGCCACTCCTAGGGTACGCCTCACTTGGTTGCCTCGACGTGGTCATTGAGTATAGGGTGTTTTAGAGGTCGCCCTGCTGTCTAAAGATCCAAGTTGCCTCGAAACGGTTGCCTCGGATAAAAAGGATCTAGGACATTAGGGTTACCGCTAAGGCGTCCTACTATTGCTTTGGTGACCACATGTCCCTATAATCGAATTGACCCGAATAACTCCAACGATGGTGCTACCTACTTCTCAATAGTGGGATAGTACTGTCTAAAGGATATTTACACAGCTTAATTTCTTTTGAGTAGGTAGAGGTTCTAAGGTACTTGCTCTTTCTAAACAAAAACAACTTTTCGCACTTACACTTTTCAAACAAAAGTTTTCAAACAATACTTCATACACTCTTGAGGACTGATACAAGAGTTAAACCGAAGTTTTCAAAACAAACTTTTTCAAAACCCACAAACACAAGAAAAGCAAAACATTTTGAAAACATAGTGAGCAAGTACCTAAGAGCCCGTGGATAACCACAGATAGAAAGGGTGCTAACACCTTCCCTTTCTATAATCTACCTCCCGAACCGAGAAACATCTCGAAAAGGAATTTTGTTGTGCTTTTGTCCTTTCCTTGTTGGAGAAAATAAAAGACAGTGGCGACTCTTGCTTACCGCGACATTTCGCGAACCAGCATTTCCAAACAGTCAGTTCTATTTCCACCGATCACAGAACTGGCGACTCTGCTGGGGAATTTAATAAGTGAGGTGTACCTTAGGATTAGATCACTCTTGTTTTCAATTATATGCCTTGTATGCTTTAATATTGTGGGCTTGTATCGGAGTTTCATAGATCCTAACCCGGATCTGGGGAATACCCTTTAGGTAAGTAGCAATAAACTGAGAGGGACCTGTCCAACGTAGACCGACACGGGTGAAGCAGTAGCTATGTTGGTGTGACACCTTGGTCTGTACCGATATCCCTTGTGTTGGAACGAGGAGAATATGGGTCTTCTGAGGAGTCATTAAGCACCAGCTGACCTTAGAACCTTAAATTGATCAACATGGCCATAGAACAGTAGCAGTATGCTACGCTCATTGAGGCTAAACTCTCGCGATGGTTCCGGCCGCAAGAAAAGGTTGCTAAGCTGGAGTTATGACCGATTGAGAGTAGTCAGTGATATTGAGATCCTCTAGAACCCGGTTACTATTTTTAGGACAGGTCTTAACCAACTGAAACTGAAAGAGGGTAATACCTAAACATCATGCTGGCCTGAAATCTAAGGGCTCTTGTGTGACTTGTGTGCCTTTACCATGTTTGCCTTTCGTGAATACTTGTGGTGTACCCTTATCATAACATCATAACATCATAACATTGCATACATCTTGCATAAGGACTAACCCATTTCAAGGATCTCAAGGGTTTGTGATGCAGGTCATGACGAACCAACTGTCTAGCAAGGGGCAAAGGGGATTTATATTCCTCTAGCCAAGGTTGTTTGGAGATCAAAACACGATAACTTGAGTCAGGGGCTATGACCCACTCGATATGGTGAGCTTTGACTCTTGAAGAATGACTCTCAACCACATGAAGTTCCCTCAATCAAGCTACCGGATTCAAATTCTAACAAGTTTCTCTGTTTACCCCGCGAGATCCTTGAAAACATTGCATACATACATCATACATATCGTTGCATTACAGGTACCCCCGTTTACAGGTCACTTATCTTCTTCGCTGTTTATTTCAGCAATCATCATGTCTACTGAACCTTCCGCCGAACAAGCTATCAAGGCCCTCCAGGCCCAGAATGCCCAGTTCCAAGAGTTGGTTATGAGCCTAGCCCAGGGTCAACAGGATTTGAAGACTCTGATTTTGAAAGAGAAGAAGAAGAAGAAGAAGAAGAAGAAGAGGACCGTCTTGTTCAACACTGGACGCAGATTTGGGAATGGATTACAGAATGAGGTTGAGCTGACTACCTCATCTGTAGGCAAAGACAGCCCCCAAGAGAGAAGGGTTCCTAGTCCCGTAGTCTCCGACAACGAGACGAATTATGATAGAGAACAGTATCCTCCTGTTGAGGATAGGTATAAACAGTTGGAGGACCGCTTGAGCGCCATGGAGATACAGAATGTGCCCGGGTTGGACTTTGGAGATCTAGGTCTATCCTCTGGGGTGGTGATTCCCCATAAATTCAAGGTACCTGCCTTCGCCAAATATGATGGAGCTTCCTGTCCAAAACTCCACCTCCGGTCATATGTTAGGAAGATCCAACCCTATACTGCTGATAGAGATCTCTGGGTTCATTTCTTTCAAGATAGTCTATCAGGGACTCAACTTGAATGGTTCTGTCAATTGGAAGAAGCCAACATCCGCAACTGGGAGGACCTTGCTGCTGCCTTTTACAAGAAATACTAGTATAATGTCGACCTTGCTCCCACGCGCACTCAGCTTCAGGGGATGTCTATGGGTACAGGCGAAGGCTTTACGGACTACGCTCAGAAGTGGAGAGACCTTGCCGGAAGGGTGCAGCCACCTTTAACTGATCGTGAACTTGTGGATATGTTCTTGGGGACTCTGTCTGGTCCTTTCTTCAACCATTTGATTGGAAATTCTTCAGCCGGGTTTACAGACCTTATCTTGACTAGTGAAAGAATTGAAGTTGGCATCAAAAGCGGGAAGATTCAAGAGGCTACACCTCCTGATACTCAGAAAAAGCCCTACAATGGAAAAAAAGAATCCCATGTTGTGTATGGTAAAAAGAGTCGTCATGATCGACATGTAGGGGCAACCCAGATCTCTGATCCCACGCCTGTTCAACAAAGACAGAGCAATAGGCGTAGGGTAAGATATCAAGAAAGGCAGTATACCGACATCAACATGCCTTTGTCTCAAGCGTTACAACAATTGCTGAAGGTGAAACTGATCACATTAAAGGATCCTCCTCAATATCCCGATACTTCCTCTTCCAAGTATAACCCGAATGTGAGATGTGCCTACCATTCTGACAGCCCTGGACATGACACCGACGACTGTTGGAGTTTGAAGAACAAGATCCAATACTTGATTGATGCCAAGGAGATTAAGTTTGATCACTGATCCTACACCAAATCATTGAGAATGTCTTTTGTTCATTTGAATTTTCAAGTTGTAATATCTTTGTTATTCAAACAATTATTGTCATGGCAAACTTTTTTATTTCATTAATGCATCGCATATGTCTGTTTTGAATCAATCCATTCGTATTCACTATATTCAAATTGCTTTCATTTTTTTGTGATGTTCAACTCTCGATTTAAAAATTCTAAGCCTTCTGAGGGAGGATGACGAAAACAATGCCACGATCTTTACAGTATGCTTTTGAACAGACCCCGCTGATGAGGTACAGACATTGTTTCAAATCCTAAACAGTGGAGTTATAAGGAAGATAATCCCTAGTCAACCCCTTCGAGCCAAAGAAGTTGGAGTTTTTCTTTTCACAAAAATTAAAACCCTTAATTATAACCTGGGGCAGGGTAGTTTTCTCAGTTGATCCCGGTGCACAATGAATGGCATCAAAGAAGTCCTTCCGAGACAAAACACAGTGATGGTTCCCCATATTCGTCAAGACAGGCAGTTGTTATCTTTCAAAAACAAAAGCCCAATAAGTCAAAACCTATGAAGGAGACTTACAAAACTGGGGCATCCCGCTGACTGTAATCACAAAAGAAACAGTTCAAGCAAAAAGACAGGGATAATAAAATCAAAAAGAAACGACTGCCTATTCAAAACAAACTATCAGTATCCGAACCATCACTGGTATATCAGAGCAAAGACTCAAACAAGATCTAATGCACGATTAGCTGAGTTTTGGATCGAAGAACATCACGAAGAGCGGGTGGGTACAAATAAAATTTGAGCCTCTATCCTTTGTTTCTTAAACCGTGAACCAGGCCACGTTATAACCCTTAAAAGTCCTAGCTGAAGCATGGGTTAGTTCGAAAGCATACTGTTACAAAAGGTATCCTGACTCCTGTAGGGCTTGTTGTGAAATCTTGAGTTGACATCACATTTTACAAAAATTCGCTTGTTTTATTAAAAACTGCATTTTCAAAAACTTTGAGACAGACATAAGCTTTGCATTCTTAAAATAACATTGTTTGCATATGACTATTTGTTCGAACAGCTGAGAAATTCGCACGACGAATATCCAGTGAACAAAAACCTTCTCAACAAAAAGAGTCACCTCAAATGGAAAAACACTTCCAATCTAGGGGCATGACATGATCATTGTCCATCATCTGGGGCAGTTAAGTCAAGATTCAAGGAATCTCTCAAAATGCCAAATAGCCAGGGGCAAATCCCCGCCTGAGTCACTTGGGGCATTGGACATGAATTCCAGCAACGAATCTGGCATGATCAAACATCTTCTAGTAGCATGGCCACACAATACTACCGACAGTGACAACTCCCCGCACTCTGAGAGCATGGACATAGTAAAAAGATACTACGCATGATTAAAGACCCGTTAGGTCGACTGGCCTAGGCAAAAATAAGGGCTTCCCGGCGAACCAAAAGGGTTCTGGCAAAAATAAGGGATGAAAATGAAAAAAATCTGTACACCCGGCAAGTCGAAAACCTGAAAAGGCGACTTGGGCAAAAAAGGGTATCCCGATGGACTGAAAACCCGAAAGGGCGGTCCAGGCAAAAAGTTAGGGATCAAAAGCGTACGACTATGTCCCGTCATCTCGTCACTTACCTACCAGAAGAAGATTTGTCAATCGGCAGTTATCAAGCTCCTCATAGGCCTTCTTCTCCCGCAGAAGCTGGGGCAATAAGAATTGTCCGAACGGTACAAGCTGCTCTGTCCTCAAGGTACCAAGGTAGATTTAGTTGAAGAGGTTGACCAAGTTACCTTCACTCCCCGTAGAATAAGACAATAACGGAAGCTCTCCCCACTGAGACTTGCAACCATGAATAAATCAGCAATACTCTCCCCAAGCAGAGTTGGTCTCCCATCAGCCCTAAAAAGGCACAGCATCCCCGACAGTCTTAATATTCCTCAATGGAGTATAAGAATGTTCCCCGACGGAATACAAGATACCCCCAGTGGAGCCATTTCCCAGCGCAGTCCCAAAGCTTCCCCGCCAGAGTTGAATCATCTTACCCAGTAGATTCTGGAAGCTTGTCCCCCGCAGAATGCAAATGCATCTCCCCAGCCAATTTCAGAGGTTATCCCCACCAGAGTCTAACTGGGCTATCCTCAGCAAGTTGCAACGGAAAGATCATCCTCAGCAAAGTTCTTCCTATCCCCAGCGGAGTTCATCATCAAAATCCCCCAACAGAGTGTATCAACGGAATCCCCAGCAGAGTTATCGTTAGAATCTCAGCGAAGCATCTCTTCCCCACAGAGTAATGCCCTGCAGATTAATCTCTTCACCATGTTTATTCCCCAACGGAGTTACTTTCTTCTACAGGTTTATTCTCACAATCATCTTCGTGTATCATCCCCAGCGGAAACGAAGAACTCAACTTTATTCTCCAATAGCTCCGGGATTTATTTTCCCAGACAAAAATACATTCCTAAACATATCACATTTCACATCTCCTATTTACATATATGACAAAGTGCATACGGCACGACCTCATTTACTCTGGAGAACATCATGACATCATGCATCTCATACATCATGACATTGCATACAACTAACTCTTTACCTTTTTAAGAAAGAACGATCAACAGATAAAAGTCATTACCTTTTGGAGTAGCAGTCATCAAGATTCCTTCATCATCCCGTTGGAGTAGCAGTCATCAAGATTCCTTCATCATCCCATTGAGGTAGAAGTCATCAAGATTCCTTCATCATCCCGTTGAGGTAGAAGTCATCAAGATTCCTTCATCATCCTGCTGAGGTAGTAATCGTCCAAGATTCCTTCATCATCCCGTTGAGGTAGAAGTCATCAAGATTCCTTCATCATCCTGCTGAGGTAGTAATCGTCCAAGATTCCTTCATCATCCTGCTGAGGTAGTAATCGTCCAAGATTCCTTCATCATCCTGCTGAGGTAGTAATCGTCCAAGATTTCTTCATCATCATGCTGAGGTAGTAATCGTCCAAGATTCCTTCATCATCCTGCTGAGGTAGTAATCATCCAAGATTCCTTCATCATCCTGCTGAGGTAGTAATCGTCCAAGATTCCTTCATCATCCTGCTGAGGTAGTAATCGTCCCAGATTCCTTCATCATCTATTTGGAGTAGCAATCGTCTCAGATTCCTTCATCACATCATTATCACAAAAAAAAAACCTTTCTTAAGTTCCATATCAACACCTGTAACTAGCCAGGAAATATCTGTGGACGACTGATGTTAGATCTATACCTGAAACCAGACAGGAAAGTTATCTACATTGAAGAGATTGAAGATTAACATATGTAATAGGCCAGGAAACCATCTTTCTTTCTAAGGTCAGAGATTAATACCTGAAACCAGACAGGAAAACTATCTCATTGGCCAACCTCTCTTAAGTTCCAGATCAACACCTGTAACTAGCCAGGAAATATCTGTGAACGATTGATTGTAGATCTATACCTGAAACCAGACAGGAAAGTTATCTACATTGAAGAGATTGAAGATTAATACCTATAGCAAGCCAGGAAACTATCTTTCTTTCTCAAGTCAGAGATTAATACCTGAAACCAGACAGGAAAACTATCTCCTCGACCAACCTCTCTTAAGTTCCAGATCAACCCCTATAACTAGCCAGGAAATATCTGTGAACGACTGATTATAGGTTAACACCTGAAACCAGACAGGAAAACCACCTATATGAAGAGATTGAAGATTAACACCTGTAGCCGGCCAGGAAACCATCTTTCTTTCTCAGGTCGGAGATTAATACCTGAAACCAGACAGGAAAACTATCTCATCGGTCAGTCTTCTTAAGTTCCGGATTAATACCTGTAGCAAGCCAGGAAATATCTGTGGATGACTGATTATAGGTTAACACCTAAAACCAGACAGGAAAACCACCTATATGAACTGATTGTAGATCTATACCTGTAACTAGCCAGGAAAGTTATCTACATGAAGAGACTGAAGATCAATACATGTAACAAGCCAGGAAGAATATCTTTCTTTCTCAGGTCAGAGATTAATACCTGAAACCAGACAGGTAAACTATCTCGTTGGCTAACCTTTTTCAAGTTCCAGATCAACACATGTAGCAAGCCAGGAAATATCTGTGACGACGGATTGTAGATTAATACCTGAAACCAGACAGGACAACTATCTACTTGACCATCATGAGGCAACCCTACACCGGTTCCTTCTCTTTCAGATGCAGTTTTACACGTACTCATCGTCAGGCAACCCTACACAGGTTCCTTCTTTCAACCTACCAAGTTACAATTCAACAAACATTTCCAGATGGCATCTATAAGCCCATCTCCACAAAATTCTGTCACATCTCCAGATGGCATCTATAAGCCCATCCTCTTATCCATCATCTCTCCAAATGGCATTTGTAAGCCCATTCCTGACATCACATTGCTGATACTACACCATGCGAGTGCAAATTTCTGGGCACTTTAGTGTTCAATCATCTTCCACCTTTGGATCACGAAAGGCACGCAAGCCAATCTACATCCTCAGGTTTAAGAAGATTGAACAGGGGCAACTGTTTTACCCTAAAATTTTCCCTCCCATATTCCTCAAGATTTGTCAAGAATAATCCTCAAATTGTTCAAGATGGCTCAAGAGGTTGCACAGTCAAGCCACCTCCTAAGACAGCTGAAATTAGGGTTTTGGTTCTTTCAAGAAATTTGGGGTTATCAATGGTTCAATCAAGTCTCATAGGCCTATATACATTCTCTATCACCTACATACCAAGTTTCAAGACTCACAGTGTCAATTTGCACAGTCAAAAGCCTCATTTGATCCACAGTTCACTGCAGGGGCAAAATGGTCATTTCACAGTCAAAAGTCAGAATTTTTGGTCAACATCTTGTTTTTAGTTCACAATCATCATTTGATCAAGCCTTGATCATGATTCCACAAGGATAGCTCAAAAATCATCAAGATGCAAAAAGTTAATATTTTTGGACAGTAGAAAAGTCAACTGTATCTTGACCAGGGCATAACTTTTTCATGGTTCATCAGAAAAATCCCATCCAATGCTCATTTTGAAGGGGATGCAATTCCCTACAATCCATATTCACATTCCAAGTTCAAGAAATTCTCTCATAAAAAGTTATCAATTTCTACATTATAGGTCAAATTCTAAAGTCAACAAAAGTGCACTTTGAGTCAAAGGCCATAACTTGAGATTGGTAAATCCAAATGACATGGGACCAAAGGCATTGGTTAGAGGACTTCAATAGCTTTCCAAAATGTCCAAGAACATGTTCATATGATCAAAATTGAGCAAGATGTGCATTGGAGAAGTTGAGAAATTTTTATGAATTTGCAAAAGTCAACTTTGCTCAAAACACCTTATTTTTGCTAATGGGCCTCAAATCTCTTCTTGAAACTTCATACATGGCCTATGCACGACCCATCAAGATTAATTGAATTTATTTTCTTATTTTTATTGATTAATTGGATTTTTAATTAATATTAATTCATTTAATTAATTTAAATTGTAGGAAAATAGAAGATTTGATTTTTTTAATCTTTTTGTGAAGCAAATATGGTCAAGATATGCTGGCAATTTCGTGCTCAAAGTCAAAGATGCAAAATCTCCAAAATTGGCAACTTTGTTCAATCATGAAAATGCAAAAAGATTTGATTTTCAATCAAAGATCAAATCATCAATTCAATGGATTCTTGCTCAAGTTTTGACCTAATTCCATTCCTCTATATATATGCAAGCAAACCCTGATCAATACACGTGAAAAAGCTGCAGAAAAAAGCCATAGCATATTGAGAAATTTCAAGAAAAAGTGAAAACTGATTCTTGCGTTCCAAGCCAATTCAAGGCATTCTATTGATTCAAACACATTGCTGGAAGTGTCAGGAGTGATTTACAATTGAAATCACGCGGGTTAAGCTTAAAGAATCAAAGGATACAGAACCACGGTTTGACATTTTTATTCAAAATCGTATTGTCCAATTCATGAGCATTTAACATGATTTCTTGATTGTTTTGCATTGCTAGGACCCATATGAAGCTAATGATATCATTTAATTGAATTATAATGCACTGAATCAAAGAATGCCATGAACGATTTTCTAGGGTTTCCAAGCTTTGAATTAGGGCTTTATGAACCAAGGAACAATTAGGACTAGTGATACATATGGTTGGAATCGTTGAACCAAGACGAACTCAAAGAACCCTTCGCGAAATATTTATATAAACCACAGTGCTAATCGTTATTTTTCCTCGTAGCATATTGTGGGGGTTAAAAACCCCCGCTATCTAATGTTATATTTGCAGGGCAAACGAAGAAGATGACTAGGTGTTAGCCTCCCATTGGTTTATTCAAAAAAATGCGCGTCTACTTTGTTATTTACAGCGTTTTAGTTCGTTTCATATATAATATTCTCTCTCTATCCTAATAACAATTAAAGCAGGTGGTTGGAGTGGTTAAGGCATGGGCATGTGAGCGCTGGGACCTGGGTTCGAGTCCCCGGTCCCCCCAAAATGCTTATTCTATTTTTCTTAACATATTCATGTGCAGAATTCCAAAAGATGTCCACAATGCACTTCACATCCCAGCGCGCCAAGTGGCCTCAAATTCAGATCCCATGGCCTAGATGGAAGGATCACCATACTCCCAGTCCACAGGCAAGCAGATGATCATCAAAGTCAACGTGGCTGAAAAGCATAATGGGCCACAGAAATTGACAAATGCACCTCCAAAGCTGGCCCAAACCCCCTGAGTTTGCCTCTTTATTTTTCTTTCATTATTTTTTATTTTACTTATTTAAATTTAATTCCTAATTAACTATTAACTAATTAATTATTATTTTTCTTAACAAATTCAGAAAACTAAAAATATTTATTATTATTATTTATTAATTCCACATTTAATTAGTTATTTTGTAAATAAATATAATTAACTAATTTAGTTTAATTAGGTTAAATTTGATATTTTTGCAATAATTTAAAATCAACATAGAATTAGGGTTTTGACAATTTTAATCATCTTTTTATTTTATTTTCTTTAAAACATTAAAAAAAAGTATTTCTTTTTATTTAATTAATTCATTAGTTTAGGTTTAATTAAATGCAAAAATAACAAAAACTCATTCATTCTCAAAAAGGGTCAAAACCCTAAGGACTTCTCCGATTCAATTTTTTCTCGCGCGTACGTTTGTTTTCTTATTTTTTATCATTATTATGTAATTGCTCTGAGGATGTAATAGCTTTAATTAGGACTTTTTATCACTTTCTTTAATTTTCCGCAATTTACTTTTCAAGGGTTGCTTTTGGCGATGTAAATACCCGACGCCTTGTAATAGCGTAGATTTATTTTCCGCAACTATTAACTGCTAGATGTATGTTATTTAGGCTATGCATGACAAGACTTGTCTCTAAAATTAAAGTCAACCTGTAGCTCACTATAACTTGTACAAAGATAACTTAACTGAATCCTGACACACTCGCACATGCCACTCCTAGGGTTCGCCTCACTTGGTTGCCTCGACGTGGTCATTGAGTATAGGGTGTTTTAGAGGTCACCCTCCTGTCTAAAGATCCAAGTTTCCTCGAAACGGTTGCCTCGGATAAAAAGGATCTAGGACATTAGGGTTACCGCTAAGGCATCCTACTATTGCTTTGGTGACCACATGTCCCTATAATCGAATTGACCCGAATAACTCCAACGACGGTGCTACCTACTTCTCAATAGTGGGATAGTACTGTCTAAAGGATATTTACACAACTTAATTTCTTTTGAGTAGGTAGAGGTTCTAAGGTACTTGCTCTTTCTAAACAAAAACAACTTTTCGCACTTACACTTTTCAAACAAAAGTTTTCAAACAATACTTCAGACACTCTTGAGGACTGATACATGAGTTAAACCGAAGTTTTCAAAACAAACTTTTTCAAAACCCACAAACACAAGAAAAGCAAAACATTTTAAAAACATAGTGAGCAAGTACCTAAGAGCCCGTGGATAACCACGGATAGAAAGGGTGCTAACACCTTCCCTTTCTATAATCTACCTCCCGAACCGAGAAACATCTCGAAAAGGAATTTTGTTGTGCTTTTGTCCTTTCCTTGTTGGAGAAAATAAAAGACGGTGGCGACTCTTGCTTACCGCGACATTTCGCGAACCAGCATTTCCAAACAGTCAGTTTTATTTCCACCGATCACAGAACTGGCGACTCTGCTGGGGAATTTAATAAGTGAGGTGTACCTTAGGATTAGATCACTCTTGTTTTCAATTGTATGCCTTGTATGCTTTAATATTGTGGGCTTGTATCGGAGTTTCATAGATCCTAACCCGGATCTGGGGAATACCCTTTAGGCAAGTAGCAATAAACTGTGAGGGACCTGTCTGGCATAGACCGACACGGGTGAAGTAGTAGCTACATTGGTGTGACACCTTGGTCTGTACCGATATCCCTTGTGTTGGAACAAGGAGAATATGGGTCTTCTGAGGAGTCATTAAGCACCAGCTGACCTTAGAACCTTAAATTGACCAACTTGGCCATAGAACAGTAGCAGTATGCTACACTCATTGAGGCTAAACTCTCGCGATGGTTCCGGCCACAAGAAAAGGTTGCTAAGCTGGAGTTATGACCGATTGAGGGTAGTCAGTAATATTGAGATCCTCTAGAACCCGGTTACTATTTTTAGGACAGGTCTTAACCAACTGAAACTGAAAGAGGGTAGTACCTAAACTTCATGTTGGCTTGAAATCTAAGGGCTCTTGTGTGACTTGTGTGCCTTTACCAAGTTTGCCTTTCGTGAATACTTGTGGTGTGCCCTTATCATAACATCATAACATCATAACATTGCATACATATTGCATAAAGACTAACCCATTTCAAGGATCTCAAGGGTTTGTGATGCAGGTCATGATGAACCAACTGTCTAGCAAGGGGAAAAGGGGATTTATTTTCCTCTAGCCAAGGTTGTTCGAAGATCAAAACACGATAACTTGAGTCAAGGGCTATGACCCACTCGATATGGTGAGCTTTGAATCTTGAAGAAGGACTCTCAACCACATGAAGTTCCCTCAATCAAGCTACCGGATTCAAATTCTAACAAGTTTCTCTGTTTACCCCGCGAGATCCTTGAAAACATTGCATACATACATCATACATATCATTGCATTACAGGTACCCCCGTTTACAGGTCACTTATCTTCTTCGCTGTTTATTTCAGCAATCATCATATCTACTGAACCTTCCGCTGAACAAGCTATCAAGGCCCTCCAGGCCCAGAATTCCCAGTTCCAAGAGTTGGTTATGAGCCTAGCCCAGGGTCAACAGGATTTGAAGACTCTGATTCTGAAAGAGAAGAAGAAGAAGAAGAAGAGGACCGTCTTGTTCAACACTGGACGCAGAATTGGGAATGGATTACAGAATGAGGTTGAGCTGACTACCTCATCTGTAGGAAAAGACATCCCCCAAGAGAGAAGGGTTCCTAGTCCCGTAGTCTCCGACAACGAGACGGATTATGATGAAGAACAGTATCCTCCTGCAGAGGATAGGTATAAACAGTTGGAGGACCGCTTGAGCGCCATGGAGATACAGAATGTGCCCGGGTTGGACTTTGGAGATCTAGGTCTATCCTCTGGGGTGGTGATTCCCCATAAATTCAAGGTACCTGCCTTCGCCAAATATGATGGAGCTTCCTGTCCAAAACTTCACCTCCGGTCATATGTGAGGAAGATCCAACCCTATACTACTGATAGAGATCTCTGGGTTCATTTCTTTCAAGATAGTCTATCAGGGACTCAACTTGAATGGTTCTGTCAATTGGAAGGAGCCAACATCTGCAACTGGGAGGACCTTGCTGCTGCCTTTTACAAGCAATACCAGTATAATGCCGACCTTGCTCCCACGCGCACTCAGCTTCAGGGGATGTCTTTGGGTACAGGCGAAGGCTTTATAGACTACGCTCAGAAGTGGAGAGACCTTTCCGGAAGGGTGCAGCCACCTTTAACTGATTGTGAACTTGTGGATATGTTCTTGGGGACCCTGTCTGGTCCGTTCTTCAACCATTTGATTGGAAATTCTTCATCCGGGTTTACAGACCTTATCTTGACTGGTGAAAGAATTGAAGTTGGCATCAAAAGCGGGAAGATTTAAGAGGCTACACCTCCTGATACTCAGAAAAAGCCCTACAATGGAAAAAAAGAATCCAATGCTGTGTATGGTAAAAAGAGTCGTCATGATCGACATGTAGGGGCAACCCAGATCTCTGATCCCACGCCTGTTCAACAAAGACAGAGCAATAGGCGTAGGGTAAGATATCAAGAAAGGCAGTATACCGACATCAACATGCCTTTGTCTCAAGCATTACAACAATTGCTGAAGGTGAAACTGATCACACTATAGGATCCTCCTCAAAATCCTGATACTTCCTCTTCCAAGTATAACCCGAATGTGAGATGTGCCTACCATTCTGACAGCCCTGGACATGACACTGACAACTGTTAGAGTTTGAAGAACAAGATCCAAGACTTGATTGATGCCAAGGAGATTAAGTTTGATCACTGATCCTACACCAAATCATTGAGAATGTCTTTTGTTCATTTGAATTTTCAAGTTGTAATATCTTTGTTATTCAAACAATTATTGTCATGGCAAACTTTTTTATTTCATTAATGCATCGCATATGTCTGTTTTGAATCAATCCATTCGTATTCACTATATTCAAATTGCTTTCATTTTTTTTGATGTTCAACTATCGATTTAAAAATTCTAAGCCTTCTGAGGGAGGATGACGAAAACAATGCCACGATCTTTACAGTATGCTTTTGAACAGACCCCGCTGATGAGGTACAGGCATTGTTTCAAATCCTAAACAGTGGAGTTATAAGGAAGATAATCCCTAGTCAACCCCTTCGAGCCAAATAAGTTGGAGTTTTTCTTTTCACAAAAATTAAAACCCTTAATTATAACCTGGGGCAGGGTAGTTTTCCCAGTTGATCCAGGTGCACAATGAATGGCATCAAAGAAGTCCTTCCGAGACAAAAGACAGTGATGGTTCCCTATATTCGTCAAGACAGACAGTCGTTATCTTTCAAAAACAAAAGCCCAATAAGTCAAAACCTATGAAGGAGACTTACAAAACTGGGGCATCCCGCTGACTGTAATCACAAAAGAAACAGTTCAAGCAAAAAGACAGGGATAATAAAATAAAAAAGAAACGACTGCCTATTCAAAATAAACTATCAGTATTCGAACCATCACTGGTATATCAGAGCAAAGACTCAAACAAGATCTAATGCACGATTAGCTGAGTTTAGGATCGAAGAACATCACGAAGAGCGGGTGGGTACAAATAAAATTTGAGCCTATATCCTTTGTTTCTTAAACCGTGAACCAGGCCACGTTATAACCCTTAAAAGTCCTAGCTGGAGCATGGGTTAGTTCGAAAGCATACTGTTACAAAAGGTATACTGACTCCTGTATGGCTTGTTGTGAAATCTTGAGTTGACATCACATTTTACAAAAATTCGCTTGTTTTATTGAAAACTGCATTTTCAAAAACTTTGAGACAGACATAAGCTTTGCATTCTTAAAATAACATTGTTTGCATATGACTATTTATTCAAACAACAGAGAAATTTGCACGACGAATATCCAGTGAACAAAAACCTTCTCAACAAAAAGAGTCACCTCAAGTGGAAAAACACTTCCAATCCAGGGGCATGACATGATCATTGTCCATCATCTGGGGCAGTTAAGACAAGATTCAAGGAATCTCTCAAAATGCCAAATAGCCAGGGGCAAATCCCCGCCTGAGTCACTTGGGGCATTGGACATGAATTCCAGCAACGAATTCGGCATGATCAAACATCTTTTGGTAGCATGGCCACACAATACTACCGACAGTGACAACTCCCCGCACTCTGAGAGCATGGACATAGTAAAAAGATACTACACATGATTAAAGACCCGTTAGGTCGACTTGCCTAGGCAAAAATAAGGGCTTCCCGGCGAACCAAAAGGGTTCGGGCAAAAATAAGGGATGAAAATGAAAAAAAATCTGTACACCAGGCAAGTCGAAAACCTGAAAAGGCGGCTTGGGCAAAAAAGGGTATCTCGATGGACTGAAAACCCGAAAGGGCGTTCCAGGCAAAAAGTTAGGGATCAAAAGCGTACGACTATGTCCCGTCATCTCGTCACTTACCTACCAGAAGAAGATTTGTCAATTGGCAGTTATCAAGCTCCTCATAGGCCTTCTTCTCCCGCAGAAGTTGGGGCAATAAGAATTGTCCGAACGGTACAAGTTGCTCTGTCCTCAAGGTACCAAGGTAGATTCAGTTGAAGAGGTTTACCAAGATACCTTCACTCCCCGCAGAATAAGACAATAACGGAAGCTCTCCCCACTGAGACTTGCAACCATGAATAAATCAGCAATACTCTCCCCAAGCAGAGTTGGTCTCCCATCAGCCCTAAAAAGGCACAGCATCCCCGGCAGTCTTAATATTCCTCAACGGAGTATAAGAATGTTCCCCGGCAGAATACAAGATACCCCTAGTGGAGCCATTTCCCAGCGCAGTCCCAAAGCTTCCCCGCCAGAGTTGAATCATCTTACCCAGTAGATTCTGGAAGCTTGTCCCCCGCAGAATGCAAATGCATCTCCCCAGCCAATTTCAGAGGTTATCCCCACCAGAGTCTAACTGGGCTATCCTCAGCAAGTTGCAACAGAAAGATCATCCTCAGCGAAGTTCTTCCTATCCCCAGCGGAGTTCATCATCAAAATCCCCCAACAGAGTGTATCAACGGAATCCCCAGCGGAGTTATCGTTAGAATCTCAGCGAAGCATCTCTTCCCCACAGAGTAATGCCCTGCAGAGTAATCTCTTCACCATGTTTATTCCCCAACGGAGTTGTTTTCTCCTACAGGTTTATTCTCACAATCATCTTCGTGTATCATCCCCAGCGAAAACGAAGAACTCAACTCTATTCTCCAACAGCTCCGGGATTTATTTTCCCAGACGAAAATACATTCATAAACATATCACATTTCACATCTCCTATTTACATACATGACAAAGTGAATACGACACGACCACATTTACTCTGGAGAACATCATGACATCATGCATCTCATACATCATGACATTGCATACAACTATCTCTCTACCTTTTCAGGAAAGAACGATCAACAGATAAAAGTCATTACCTTTTGGAGTAGCAGTCATCAAGATTCCTTCATCATCCCGTTGGAGTAGCAGTCATCAAGATTCCTTCATCATCCCGTTGAGGTAGAAGTCATCAAGATTCCTTCATCATCCTGTTGAGGTAGAAGTCATCAAGATTCCTTCATCATCCTGCTGAGGTAGTAATCGTCCAAGATTCCTTCATCATCCCGTTGAGGTAGAAGTCATCAAGATTCCTTCATCATCCTGCTGAGGTAGTAATCGTCCAAGATTCCTTCATCATCCTACTGAGGTAGTAATCTTCCAAGATTCCTTCATCATCCTGCTGAGGTAGTAATCGTCCAAGATTCCTTCATCATCCTGCTAAGGTAGTAATCATCCAAGATTCCTTCATCATCCTGCTGAGGTAGTAATCGTCCAAGATTCCTTCATCATCCTGCTGAGGTAGTAATCGTCCAAGATTCCTTCATCATCCTGCTGAGGTAGTAATAATTCATCAAGATATGTCAAAATATGAAACTTGATGATTAAGGAAATCAATTTTGCAACTTAGGGTTTTAATTTGAAATTTTTTCATAACTTAGAAAATTTCTAAGTATGGAAATTTTCTTATTTTTTCCCAACATTCCACAAGTTTTTCACCATGATGCATTTGGATTCAAAGAAAACTTCCAACATGAAAGTTGTAGTCCTCCATGAAATATACAACTTTGATTCACAAAGTTTTCCCAAAATATGCTTGGATCTCAAGTTATGAATTTGTGAATAGGGGTCCATAAACTTTTTAACTTAGTGAAAATTTGCCCTAATTTAGGAAGGTTTTTTACCTAACTTTATGGGCATTTTTTACCTAGTTCCAAGAGGTATCTCAAAATAAATTTCAAAGATGGATTGTAGAGCATGTTACAAGCTTTACAAAATGTCCAATAACTCTCCAAGATCATTTGTGGTTAGGGAGAATCGAAGAAGAGAAAATGACAATTTGTCACTTTTGTTCAAGCTATGTTTACAATGCTTCAAGTTGCAAATCAGTTCCTAGCATGCTTGTACCTTGCATTACAGATCCTAATCCCTTCTATACTCCATAATTGAATTCTAACTCAATGGACAATGGCTTTATTTTGATCTTTGGAGCATTGTACAAAAGATTAATCCAAAAATGGCATAAAGTTCACAATACTACTTTGATAAAGCAAGCTTTTCCAACTTTATCAGCCTTGAGCATTGGGTTTGTTCTTATGGTGCAGACATTTTCCACAGGAATTAAGCAATGTTTACCAACTATTATCAGACCTCAAGCTAGCATGTACAGGCCTTGGGCATAGTCACTTCAACCTTTCTTCAAAAACAAGAAAAGTGGCCAAAAGTCAAAAGCTTGTACATCTGCTAAAGAGAAGGTTTGGCTTCATTCTAAACAACTTCAGAAACTTGTCACAAGCCTGAGCACGAATTCACAACATTCCAAACACTCTCAAACACCAAAACCACATTTTTCTGTCCAAACAGGGCAACTTCTGTAAAACTCAAGCCAAATCATATTTTTCTTATGCGTTTCTTGTTTCAATACTTCAAACATCTTCCATACACCATATCCAAACTATCTAAGCCATTGCACTGCAACTGTGTGCCCTGTTTCAGCCATCACCATTTTCATTTTTGAAGGTTGCAGGTTGACTTCTACAAGGAGTTTCAAGTATCCTCAAGGCAAGCTAAGCATTGGAATAGCTTGAGGGAACTTCAAGGAAGCCCACACGATCTTCAGGCCTCACTCAAATCCCCCACATTGCCATATCCAAACTCAGCTGAACAAGGTATTTTTCAAATCTCTATCTCCTTATTTAGGAATCCTTAGGTCACAATTTGTGAAGCAAAAATGTAGTCCTTAACTTGCTGAAGTTGTACATATGCATACTTTCCATTTATTTTAACTGAGCTAAGAGTATTTGATTGTTGAACATGCTGAAAAAATTAGGTCAGGAATTAGGGCCACTGAAATTCTCCCTGGTCTTTTAGAGTTTGGTCATAAATTTTATATCACTGGAATCGTGAGATCATAAGCTACATTTTTTGTGTTATGAGTTTTTGATTTTATGCAAGCTAGAGCAAGATAGAGGTTTGAACTCAAAAACGCGCGCGAAGCCAATGACAGGGATGAAGATGGTGTTCTGGGCATTGGCGCCTTTGGGCCTCCTATTATTCTTTTCACACCCCTTGTTTTGATTTCCACACCCCCTTTGTTTATTTTGCATATTTTTCATATTTTATTTTTATTTTTATGTTTATTGACTTTATTGTTTTTTCTGAACATTAAAAAATCCCAAAAATATTTTCTTAATTTTTTGCATTTTATTTTATTTTTTTATCTTATTTTTTGCATAAAATATTGGTTATTCAAATAAATAGAACTTTATTTTCTTAAATAAATAGTAAATATATTTAAAAATATCATACATTTTATTTTTATCATTCATACACATAAAATATCTTTTTTAATACATATTTTAATTTTTAATAATTATTAATAATATTATTTATTATTTCTTGTATAAAAATAGACAAAACAAAATAAATATAGAATATATTTTTCTTTTAAATCAAAAATTAGGGTTTTCCCTTTCAAAAATAATAATTTTATTTTTTCTTATTTTTTAGGACTTAAATAACTTTGTTTTCTCATATATAAAAAAAAATACAAAACATTTTGCATCCATACATTTTATTGCATATTTAAATAATTGTTTATTTATTTATTGTACCAAAATTCAATTGGGTTGTAATAATTTCTAGGGTTTTATTTTGAGCAATATCCCCCATTCAAAACTTGTATCCCCCCTCCCATAATATTGTTGTAATAGCTTAGATTTACTTTACACAATTTATCGCATTATATACATGTTTAGTAAAATTAGGGTTTGTATGATAAGACGAATATCAAACAAATAGCAAAGACCTAATACAAGACAAACAAAATGCATGAAAAATGACAACACATTGCACACAAGCACCTCTAGGGTTTCACCCACTTGGTTGCCTAAACAAAATGGCCATGGTATACATGCAAGGTATCTTGGCAAAAAAAACAAAAACAAAAGATCATAGTCCCTCGATGAAGCTATCAAAAGGTTGCCTAAAAAAATGATCTTGGTCAGAAAACATGCTAAGATACTTGGCACCATTGCTATCATGGTCATACGATGATCCACGCCCGTCCAATTTAACATCCAAAGATATGGTTATCTACCAAAACAATGGTAGGTTAACAATGTCAAAGGAATAAAAATGTACAAGAAAGACTTTTTGAGTAGGTAGATAGCTTCTAGTTACTTGATCAATTTTCAAACAATCCTTGCTATTTTCAAACAAACACACACATTTCAAAAAACATTTTCCAAACAACTTTCAAAAACATTGAAACATTTTTCAAAAGACAAACATCTTTGTATACATTCTTACGAACGAGAATCATTACAAAGATTGCCAAAACAATGACCTCTTTTCAAAATACTTTCAAAACCACACAAAGCACCATTTAAAACAATTGCAAAAGCAAAGCAAGTGATCTAAACAAGTAACTAAGATCCCATGGAAAACCATGGATGAAAAGGGTGCTAGCACCTTCCCTTTTCATAATCTACCCCCCGAACTCAAGAAAACATCTCAAAGGTCTTTCATGTGCTTTTTTACCTTTCCTTTTGGATAAAAGAAAAGTCGGTGGCGACTCTTGCTAAACCGCAACATTTTGCGAACACAAACACAAAACCTCAAGTCACTTCTCCCACCGCATCACAGAACTGGCGACTCTGCTGGGGAAAATTATAAAAGTGGGGTTACCTTAGGGTTTTAGATCACCCTTACATTCTTATTTTGCTTGACTTGTTTTATTTGCACTTTGGTTCTATTGTTTGGGTTTGAATCCTCTACCCAGATTTGGGAAACATTCATAGGTAAATAGCAATACGTTGTGGAAACTGTACGGGTTTTACCGACACGGTCTAAGTAATAGCTATGTTAGTGGGACATATTAGTGGGTACCGGTAGCCTTTGAGTCAATCAAAGAGAATACGGGGCCGCTGAGTGATGTCATGAAGCACTAATGAACTTTTAGAACCTTTACTTGACTAGCTTGGCCTTTTAGGATGTAATGAGATAACCGGCTTTGGTGCAGTCCGAAGTTGGTAGATACTCGATACTACACTCATTAAGGGTTGGTTCCTTGGAATATTTCGGTCGCCAGTAAATAGGCTGAATTGAAACAATGAACAAGGAAACAATCCAGTGATTTTGAGCTCCTTAGAACCTGGTTACTATTTCTAGGATAGGTTGAGCCAACTAAACTTCAAGAGGGTACTTACCTATGAAACCCCATGCAAGCCTAAACTAGGAACTTGTGTGATTTTCTTGTACATATATACTTGTGCATAACATCATGGACATCATGAAACATCATATGCATCCACTAACCATTTCAAGGATTTCAGAGATTCATCTTTGTTCCTGTTTTGTAGGTTATGGATTCACTTCGCAGGAAAACTATCCAAGTCAACTTTGTAAGAATTCCTCCACAACTCAAGGAGCTAGATTCAAGGATTCCTGAGAATTCTCCATTCACCGAGAGACATGGTCGTCTACTCAACCTGGTCACTACCAACACTGAGGAGGATATGATGAAAGTTCTCTTCCAGTTCTTTGACCCTTTGCATCATTGCTTCACATTTCCTGACTACCAACTTGTGCCTACTTTGGAGGAATTTTCTCAACTCTTGAGGATTCCTATTCTCAATCATCTACCCCTCAACGATACGGAAAGAGATCCAAAGCCAGAAGATATTGCTCAAGCCTTACACTTGCACTCATCTGATGTCACAACACATTGGGAAACTAGAAGTGGTGTCAAAGGCTTTTTGTCAAAGTTTCTATTTGAGAAGGCCCAAAGCTTTTGGAATTCTCTATACTTGCAAGCTTTTGAGGAGATTGTATCTCTTCTCATCTATGGGATGGTCTTGTTCCCTAACCCTGACCAACTCATAGATGTGAGCGCTGTCAAAATCTTCATGTCTCTCAACCCGATGCCTACATCGCTTGGGGATATCCTCCACTCTTTTCACACTCGTACAATGAGGAAGAGAGGTGTTCTCATGTGTTGCACTCCTCTCTTGGCAAGATGGTTTATTTCTCATCTTCTCTAGTCAGTCTTGAAGAATGAGCAAGGTTTGAGGTGGTCACAATGATTGATGACTCTTACAAATTTAGATATTCATTGGTGTTCTCGGTCCAAAGAGAATGTCATCATCATTGACCGTTGTGGAGAATTCCCTAATGTCCCTCTACTTGGCATTAGGGGAGGAATCACTTACAACCCTTGCTTGGCTCTGAGACAGTTTGGTTACGCCCGAAGGGATGGCCCGCATGATATGCTGATTCAAGGATTGGTTTTTGACTTCGACAATGACAATCAAGAACTTCGTCAAAGGTTCATCCGAGCTTGGAGGATGAGAAACAAGGTAGACAGTAAGACCTTGGGACACAATAATTCTAACTCTCTTGATCCTTACCTCAAGTGGGTACGAACACGCGCCCAAAGTCTTATGATGCCTTATCCCTACATTCTACCTGTGATTATAGAGCCTGTTATGGAAGGAGAGGTTCCATACACCCTCCTACATCCTGAAATGCCAACATCACTAGAAGATCTACAAAGGAGTTGGATAAAGCTCAAGGGAGAGTGCAATACTTTTGAAGCCCAATTCTACGCAAGCGAGAAGAAGGTTTTGGAGCTCACTCGGCTACTTCACGAAGAGCAGACTCTCAACACCTACATTGCACCAAAGAGAATGCACAACGTCTTTTTACCTTAGAATTTTGTATTATTTTGCCCATGGGTCATTGATGTACTAACAAATTCTATCTTATTAATATGACGTGTGTTTCTTTATTGTTTAAAACAATTTTGAATTTCTGAATCCTTGAAAGCATTACATGAATACATATCATTCATCATATGCATAAACAGGTCTTCACACCAAGTTTCCTCATCTCTCTGCTGTTTATTTCAGCAAGATGGATGTTGAACAAACGGTCAAAGATTTGCAAGCTCAGAATTCACAATTTCAACAACTACTCTTGACCCTAGCCAAGGGGCAGGAGGAACTCAAGACTTTACTAGAGAAAGAGACAGAGAAAAAGAAGAAGAAGCGAGCCGGTGTGGTTATCATGGGCAGAAGGTTAGAGGGACAAGCCAGACGGACTTTGGAATTCCCATCAACATCTGAAGAGGGGGAAGGAAAAGGTAAAGGAACGGAAGTGCCATCTGATTCTGAAGCAGAAGAAGATGAGGACTACTCTGAACAACAATTCCCTCCGGCCGATGACAAATACAAAAACTTGGAAGAATGTCTAGCTGCTATGGAGATACAGAGAGTACCTGGGCTGGACTTTGAGGAGTTAGGGTTGGTTTTTGGAATTGTAATCCCTCCTAAGTTTAAAGTACCTCTGTTTTCTAAGTACGATTGGGTTTCTTGTCCCAAGATGCACCTACGATCTTATGTCAGGAAAATTCAACCATATTCTTCTGACAAAGACCTGTGGGTCCACTTTTTCCAGGACAGTTTATCGGGGACGCAGCTGGATTGGTTCTACCAATTGGAGAGGTCTGATTTGCATAATTGGGAAGACTTGGCGGCCGCCTTCTATAAACAGTATCAATACAACGCCGACTTGGCGCCAACCCGTACTCAGCTGCAGAGTATGACTATGGCTACCAATGAGGGTTTCAAAGACTACGCCCAAAAATGGAGGGATTTAGCCGGAAAGGTGCAACCACCTTTATCTAAAAGAGAGCTAGTGGACATGTTCTAGGGTACTCTGTAAGGTCCTTTCATTAATCACCTGATTGGAAGCTCCTCTGCAGGTTTGACTGATTTGATTCTAACTGGCGAGAGCGTGGAAGTCGGTATTAGAAGCGGGAAAATTCAGAAAGATGCATCTACCTTTGCTGTTGTAAAAAAGCCCTTCACTGGAAAGAAGGAAGTGTCTACTGTCTATGCCCAGAGAAATCAGGGAAGAATTGAAAGACGACCAACAGTGGGGGCCGTCATGATTCAAAAGACTGCATCAGACCAGCCAAGAAACAACCAGCCGAGAAAAGATCAGCCGAGAAATAACTAGCAAAGGGTGGAAAGGCCTGTAAGGCAATTCACCAAGATAAACATGACTCCGGATCAAGTCTTACCACATCTCTTGATGTTAAACCTGGCCATGCTAAAGGAGGCCCCTAAAAATCCTAACACTGCATCTCCACACTACCATCACAACGCCAGATGCACGTACCATTCAGAAAGTCCAGGGCACGACACCAACAACTGTTGGGCCCTGAAGAACAAGATTCAAGATCTGATCAACGCAAAGGAAGTTGAATTTGAAGCTCCTGAAAAGCCGAATGTTATATCCGCCCTGATGCCGAGGCATGGACACAATGCCAATGCTGTGGAAGAAGATCTGTTTGTTTCTACTATGGATGAACTATTAACTCCTCTCTTGACCATCAAGGTGAATTTGTTAAAGGCTGGGGTGTTCCCAGGTTGTGACCAAGATTGACATACTTGCCTGTCCTCCCCATTTGATTGTCCTCTATTGAAGAAAGGAATCCAACAACTGATTGATAACAAGGAAATTTTGTTTGAGAAAGCTCCTGTATCACCCATTCCATTTCCAAAAGTTTCAATAATAACCATATACGCCAATCCTTCCAGGGTTCCTAAAAAACCCGTTAGGATTACATCTGCTACTATGACTACTCCGTTGAAGATAACAATGCCCGGACCAACCACATACAAATCCGATAAAATGGTACCATGGAACTATGGTGGAGAAATCTACTACCATGGTGTCAAACAGATTGAACAGACCATTGAAGAAGAAAGCTCTGAGGAGGATAATCCTGACATCAGTAACATTGTCGGAACAAGCAAAATTACTCGTAGTGGGAAAATCTTTTCTCCAGAGATTTCTCCTCCAACAGCAGTCTTTGGACCCGCGACCATTCCGAAGATTACCCTAGTAACTATACCTGCAAGTGTACCCGCCAACAATGACAATACAATTCCCATCCCTACTTCCGCTGCTGAGAAAAAAGGAAAGAATGTTCAAGAGGAGCCTGTCTTGACGAAGGCTCAATCACTAGTCATTCTGAAACCTCTCAAAAAGAAATTGAGGAAATTTTGAAAATAATCAAGAAAAGCGATTATGATGTGGTGGAACAACTGGGGAAGACCCCCTCCAAAATCTCTATGTTAGCCCTGTTGCTGTACTCTGAGGCACATGCTAAATCTTTGGTCAAGTTTTTGAAGACGGCCCACGTGCCGCAAGAAACCTCTGCTGATCAGTTCCAGGAATGTGTGGCTAGTTTAACAGCTGACAATGGTCTAGGATTCTCCGATGCAGATTTAACTTCGAAAGGGAGAAAACATAATGAAGCTTTGCATGTCTCGGTGGAATGCAGAGGGACAACCCTAGCACACGTACTGGTAGACATTGGTTCGTCTTTAATCGTCTTGCCAAAGAAAGCCTCGGATAACTGGATTGTGAAGGCTTAACCCTGAAACCCAACAATATAATTTTGAGAGCCTTTGATGGTTCTAAAAGGATGGTCCATGGAGAGGTGGACATCCCGATCAAGGTGGGTACCCAAACCTTCAACTCCATATTCTATGTGATGGACATCCGTCCTTCCTATTCTTGCCTGCTAGGAAGACCTTGGATCCACCAAATTGGAGTTGTCACTTCTACTCTACATCAAATGCTCAAGTACCATGTCCAGGGGAAAATCATAATTGTTCATGGCAAAGAGGAATACATGATTAGTCATCTGAATTCTTTCTGTTATGTAGAATTGGATGGAGAATTCATAGAAACTCCTTTCCAGCATTTCGAAGAGGTAGCTCAGGAGATAGCAGCAACCAAGACAGTGTCCTCTATACCCACAATTACAAGACCTCCACCTCGGATGTCATCTCTCAAGGATTCTAGGGCAGTAGTGGAAGAAGGCGGATCCACTATCTGGGGGAAGCTTCCAGACTTTCCTTTCAAAGTAGACAAATTCAGCTTGGGATTTACTTCGACTGGTCAGAAGGTCGTGCGTCGCTCCCGTGCCGGAGGGCCACCCGTGAAGATCATCCACCGAGGAGTTAATGCACTAGAGGATAGTGAAGAAGAGGGAAGCCTGGAAGACTGGATTTTTCCTACTGTTGGTGGAGTACTGTGAAACTAGGAAGCAAAAGACTTTGTTCCGATTACTTTCATACCGCAGTAATTTATCTTTTCCATTCCTGTTGGATCTGTAATAATTCACAAACAATTCGTACTTTTTCAACCTTGTGTCTTACCCGAGGCACATAGGTCCATTTGTAAGGGTTCTTATTTCATTTTCATATGTCATTTTAATGAATCATGGATGCTTTTCATATTTAAACCTTTTGTGCTCATTGTATTTCTTTTACATTTTGTTGTTTCAAGATGGCTATGCCCTTACACACACCCACACTCACAAATACAGGTACCCTTCCATTACGGAACCCATGGGTAACGATACTGCTATAGTCTTCAGTGACTCTGAAGATCTGATCAACAAAGCCGAATACGAAGGTGAGGAAGATTGTGAGGTGCTAGGGGAATTGGCCAGATTATTACAACAAGAGGAAAGAGCAATTCAGCCTCATGAAGAGCAGTTGGATACAATCAACTTGGGAACTGAGGATGATAAAAAGGAAATCAAGATAGGTGCCAATCTAGAGCCGAGTGTCAAAGAGCGCCTAATTTAACTACTGCATGATTATGTTGAAATCTTCGCCTGGTCATATGAAGACATGCCAGGACTTGATACAGACATTGTGGTACACCGTCTCCCCATAAAAGAAGACTGTCCACCAGTGAAACAAAAGGTCCGCCGCATGAGACCTGACATGTCAGAGAAGATCAAAGCAGAAGTTATGAAGCAGTTCAATGCTGGATTTCTGGTTGTTACTTCCTATCCATAATGCGTTGATAACATTGTGCTCGTGCCTAAGAAGGACGGCAAAGTGAGAATGTGCGTGGATTACAGAGATTTAAACAGGGCCATCCCTAAAGATGATTTTCCACTTCCACACATCGACATCCTGGTTGACAATACAGCTCAGCACAAAATATTTTCTTTTATCGACGGATTCTCAGGCTATAACCAGATCAAAATGGCACCTGAGGACATGGAGAAAACTACTTTTGTTACACAGTGGGGTATGTTCTACTACAAAGTGATGCCATTCGGACTGAAGAATGTCGGGGCAACCTATCAACGCGCAATGGTAGCTTTGTTTCATGATATGATACATCATGAGATAGAGGTCTATGTAGATGACATGATAGCCCGATCACAAACTGAGGAAGAACACCTTGATCACTTGAAAAAGCTGTTTGTCAGGTTTAAGGAGTACAAGCTCAGACTGAACCCAAACAAGTGTACATTTGGAGTCTGGTCCGGTAAACTCTTAGGTTTCATTGTCAGCAACAAATGCATCGAGGTTGATCCTTCCAAAGTCAAAGCTATACAAGAAATGTCTGCTCCTCGCACTGAGAAGGAGGTCAGAGGTTTCTTAGGACGCCTAAACTACATTGCTAGGTTCATTTCTCACCTAACAACTACCTGTGAACCAATCTTCAAGCTGTTGAAGAAAGATCAGGTAGTTAAATGGTGTTGTACCCCAAAATTTGCCCTCCCATAATCTTCAAAGTTTTGACAAGCATCACTTCAAATGGTTCAAAGTCTACTCAAGGGCTACACAGTCAACCACTCTCCTAAAGCCAGTCAACTCGGGTTTTGGTTCCTTCAAGGAAGTTGAGGGTTTCAAGGGCTCAATCAAGTCACATATGCCCATATACATTGTCAAGCACCTACATGTCAAGTTTCAAGGCTCACAAGGTGAAGTTGCACAGTCAAAAACCCTAATTGCTTCACAGTCAACTGCAGGGGCAAAATGGTCATTTGGCAGTCAAAAGTCAAAAAAATTGGTCAACATCTTATTTTGAAGCCACAATCATCATTTGGTCAAGTCTTGACCATGATTTCACAAGAATGGCTCAAAAATCATCAAGGTGTCAAAAGTTTCTATTTTTGGATAGCTGAAAAGTCAACTGTAACTTGACCAAGGCATAACTTTTTCATGGTTCATCAGAAAAATCCCATCCAATGCTCATCTTGAAGGGGAAGATATTTCATACAATTCATCTTCACATTCCAAGTCCAAGAAATGCTCTCACAAAAAGTTATCAATTTCAACATTATAGGTCATTTTCAAAAGTCAACAAAAAGGGACTTTAAGTCAAAGACCATAACTTGAGATTGGAAAATGAAAATGACATGGGACCAAAGACATTGGTTAGAGGACTTCAAGACCTTTCCAAAATGTCCAAGAACATGTTCATAGCTTCAAAATTGAGCAAGATATGCATTGGAGAAGTTGGGAAATTTTTGTGAAATGGCCAAAGTCAATTATCCTTGAAACTTCATTTTTGACAAAAGGGCCCCACTTTTTCCACTTGATTCAGCTTAGCCATGCCTCCCACGTGTCCCACAATTTATTTCAAGATTAAAAATTAATTTTTCCAGTTTTATTTAATTTTATTTGATTTAAATCATTTTAAATCTTTAAAAATCAAATAAAAATCAAGAAAATTAATGGAGGGATATATTTTGTGTTGAATTGCTTTGATGTACCATGAAGTACTTACCAAATTCGTGCAAGGCCTATTCTAAGCAAGAAATTCAAATTTTCACAAGAATGGAAAGTTGTTTCAATGGAGTTCATGGCATAATCCAAAACATTATTGCAAGGCTTCAATGACCATTATTTGGATTGATACACATTACATAACACATGTGCAAGCCTTCAGAACAGAACTCATGATCCAGAAACACATAGACAGCATAAGCCATTTCCAAGTTTTGAAGAGAAAAACCACAAACTGAAAACCTAGTTACAGTACGATTCAAGCTTCCATTTTGATTCCAATACACTCCTTGCATCACCAGCATCCTTTGGCAATCAGAATCAAGCGCAGAACCTCAAAAAATCGCTCATCACCCCCCCCCCCCCCCCCCCCCCCACGGTTTGTCCAAATTTTGAGAAACTGAACTCCATTTCTATGCCTCTTTAATTCATTTTGAATGTTATTATGCATTGCTGATACCATTACAAAGCTTTCTGTGAATTTTAATTTGATTATGATGTTGTAAAATGCAAATCACCATTGACAATTTCTAGGTTTTCAGAGCTTTAGAATTGGGCTTTTTTATATACTGTAAAATTGGAACCCCAAACAAGCATGGTTGAAATCAGCTGGACTAGACGGTTTTGATGGACACCTCGCGCCTAATTTATGCTTCACGAGCGTATATTCGCTATTCTTGAAATTGCTGTATTTTGTGGGGGTTTAAAACCCCCGCTATGTGTTTTCATGTTTGCAGAAAAGGTTGAAGACGAAGACCGTGGCAGCATGTGAGTGGTCAGTTCAAATTCACGCGCGTGTTTCAACCTATAGGGCACTTATTCCATATATTATTTTGTTTCTATTATGTTTACAACTAGTGCGCTTGGTTCGGTTGGTTGACTGTGCACTTTGCAATCTTTGGGACCGGGGTTCGATTCTTAGGTCCCCTTATAATTTCCATATTATTTTTCCAAAAGCTTTCCTGTGCAGCATTCCAAGCGCTGGACACCATGAGCCTCACAGATCCAAGCAGCCAGGTGTCATCAACGCAGATCCAAAGGCCAAAAAGCAAGAGTACCATGTGCTCAGTCAAAGCGTGCTATAGGAGATCCAAGAAAGTCAAACGAGCTGAAGGCAAATGGGCCTCAAATCTCAACAATAAACCTCCATTTCAGCCCACACCCCCCTTTGGTTTTACTTCTTTTTTCATTTTGTTTTGTCATTTTCTATTATTTTAATTTCTAACCTTTTTATTTTATTATTATTATTAATTAACCAACTATTATTTTTTATAAAAAATCAAAATAAAAACTAACATCATTATTATTATTATTATTTTATTTTGTAAATAAATCTTAAATAAATTAGTTTTAATTAGGCCATTTTAACCTTTTTAAAATAACTAAAATAATTTAGATTTAGGTTAGCTTTTAATTTTGTTTCTTTTTATTTTTATTTTATTTCATAAAAAAAACATAAAAAAACAAAAAATATTTTCTCTTAATTAAATTAATTAGTTATTAATTAGCTTTAATTTCATTTTAATTATAAAAAAGACCAAAAAATCAATTTCTTTTTCTTAAAAGGGTCAACACCCTTAGAACATTCCGATTTAATTTTTATTCGCGCTTAGTTTATTATTATGTAATTGCTTCCAAGACATATAATAGTAATTAGGATTTTACTGTTTTTATTTACTTTCCGTACTTATTTACCAAAACACGGGTCTTTGTAATTTTTGGCGATGTATAGACCCGCGCCTTGTAATAGCGTAGGATTTATGTTTCCGCAATTTACTTTCCGCACCCTCTTAACTGCTAAACTTGCATGAAAGAATGTATGTAAATAAAAACAACTCGTAGCTCACTAATTGCCAAGACAAACATTAACTGAATACAACACACAATAACACACACCACTTCTAGGGTACGCCTCACTCGTTGCCTTCGAAACGTGGTCATCAAGTATAGGACGTCTTAGAGGTCACCCTTAGTCCAAAGATCCAGTTGCCTCAAAACAGTTGCCTCGAAACAGTTGCCTCGAAACAAGTTGCCTCGAAACGGTTGCCTCGGATTAAAAAGGATCTAGGACATTAGGGTTACTTCTAAGGTGTCCTAATTGTTGCTTCGGTGACCACACTGTCCCTAAAATCGAATTGACCTGAATACCTCCAACGATGGTGCTACCTACCTCTCAATGGTGGGATAGCACTATCTAAAGGACTCTTACACAGCTTAATTCCTTAGGGTAGGTAGATGACTCATGGGTACTTGCTCTTTTCAAAAACAAACAAAATACTTTTCACACCTTACACTTTCAAAAGCTTTTAAAACAAATTTTTCAAACACTCTTGAGGACAGATACAAGAGTTATTCAGAAATCTTTCAAAGAAACTTTTTCAAGCCCACTCACATTTTGAAAAGCAAACGTTTTGAAAACATAAGAGCAAGTATCTAAGAGCCCATGGATAACCATGGATAATAAGGGTGCTAATACCTTCCCTTTCTATAAATCTACCTCCCGAACCGAGAAATGTTCTCATAAGGAATTTTGCTGTGCTTTTGTCCTGTCCATGTTGGAGAAAATAAAAGACAGTGGCGACTCTTGCTTCCGCGACATTTCGCGAAACTAGCTAAAAAACAGTCAGTTCTATTTCCACCGATCACAGAACTGGCGACTCTGCTGGGGATATTTTTCAGTGAGGTGTACCTTAGGATAGCTCATACTTGTGTTTTCAATTGATCTGTTTTGTTTGCTTTATTATTGTGGGCACTGTCTTGGGAGTTCTATAGATCCTAACCCGGATCTGGGGGATACCTTCTTAGAAAGTAGCAACAAGACTGTGAGGGAACTGTGCGGGGTATACCGACACGGTTGAAGCAGTCTGCTACATTGATGTGGCACTTTGGTGAGTACCGGTAACCCTTGAGTCCAGTCAAGGAGAGTACGGGGCCGCCGTGTGGTATCGTGAAGCATCAACTGACCTTAGGAACCTTAATTGAACCATCCTGGCCTCTTTAGGGGTAGTGAGATAACTGACTTTGGTGCAGTCCGAAGTTGGTTGATACTCGATACTACACTCATTGAGGGTTGTTTTCTTGGAATATTTTGATCGCCAGTTCAGTGGCTAAATCGAAACGATGAACACAGAAAACAATCCAATGATATTGAGCTCCTTAGAACCCGATTACTTTTGATAGGACAGGTTTAAGCCCACCAACTTCAAGAGGGTAGTACCCCAAACTTCATGCTGGCCTAAACTCTAAGGGCTATGGTGTGACTTGTGTGCCTTATCATGTTTGCTTTTGTGAATACTTGTGGTGTGTTTTATCATAGCATCATAACATCATACAGCATCATATACATCCACTAACCACTTCAAGGGTTCGAATCTTCATCTTTGTTCTTGTTTTGTAGGACATGGAAACTATCCGCAGAAAGACAGTTCAGGATTCCCGAGAACTCTTTATTCAGTGAAAGGCATGGTAGACTCATCAGCTTGGTCAATACCAACATTGAAGAGGACATGGTGAAAGTGATGTTCCAATTCTTTGACCCTCTGCACCACTGTTTTACTTTCCCGGATTATCAACTGGTGCCTACTTTGGAAGAGTTTTCCAAGCTTCTGAAGATTCCCATTCTCATTTAACTACCCTACAACGGTACAGAAAGGGAACCAAAACTTGAAGAGGTTGCTAAAGCATTATGCCTACAACCATCTGACATTAAGGGACATTGGGAAGTTAGAAGTGGCATCAAAGGGTTCTTAGCCAAGTTTCTGTTTGAGAAAGCACAAGAATGTTGGAACTCCCTTGACCTACAAGCCTTTGAAGAAGTTGTAGCCCTCCTTGTCTATGGGTTGGTGCTGTTCCCTAATCCAGATCAGCTTATAGATATCAATGCTGTCAAGATCTTCATGTCCAGGAATCCTATACCTACGTTGCTTGGGGACATCCTTCACACATGTTACACTCGAACCATGAGAAAAATAGGTGTTCTCATGTGCTGCACTCCTCTCCTGGGAAGGTGGTTTATTTCTCACCTTCCACAATCAGTTTTGAAGAACGAGCGGGGTTTGAGATGGTCACAACGATTGATGACTCTTACACATGCTGATATACATTGGTGTTCTCGGTCCAGAGAGGATGTCACTATCATTGATCGTTGCGGGGAGTATCCTAATGTTCCTTTACTTGGAATCAGAGGAGATATTACTTACAATCCCTGTCTGGCTTTGAGGCAGTTTGGATATGCTCGGAGGGATGGCCCTCATGATATGTTGATTCCTGACATAGTTTTTGACTTCAACAACGATGCACAAGGACTTCGCCAGAGATTTATCAAAGCTTGAAGGATGCCCAACAGGGTAGACAGCAAGACACTGGGGCACAAGAACTCTATCCCTCTGGAGCCTTATCTCAAGTGGGTACGAGCCCGCTCCCAGAAGCTGGTGATGCCATATCCTCATGTTCTCCCTGTGATCAAAGAGCCAGCCTTGGAAGGAGAGGTGCCCTACACTATTCAGCATCCTGATATGCCTACATCCTGGGAAGAAATGCAGAAAAGCTGGATCCAACTCAAGGAAGAACGGAATTCTCTTGAAGCCAATCTACATGCCAGTGAGAAGAAGGTCTTGGAGCTCACACGTCTACTACACGAGGAAAAGACTCTCAACACTTACATTGCTCCAAAGAGGATGCACAGTGTCTTTTGGAATTAATTATTTTGTAATGTTTTGCCCATGAGGCCTTGATGTACTGAATAATTCATTTCCTAATAAAAAGTGTGTTCTTTTTTGGCTACAACGAATTTGAACTTTCGAACCCTTGAATGCATTGCATAAATAGCATATCATGCATCATGTGCATAACAGGTACCCTTTTTCTACAGGTTGCTTAATCTTCTTCGCTGCTTATTTCAGCACTCAAGCATCATGAATCCTGAACTCACTACCGAGCAAGCTATCAAGGCCCTCCAGGCCCAAAACGCCCAATTCCAGGAGATGGTCATGAACTTGGCCCGGGGACAACAAGAGCTGAAGGCTTTGCTCCTGAAGAAGAATAAGAAGAAGAAGAGGACTGTGCTATTCAATACTGGGCGCAGACTCGGGAATACATTGCAGACTGAAGCTGAGAGGACTACTCCATCTGTGGGGGAGGGCAGTCACCAAGGGAGAGAGGTCCCTAGTCCCGTGGTTTTTGACACTGAGACAGACTTCAATGACGAACAGTGCCCTCCTGCCGAGGACCGGTACAAACAGCTGGAGGACCGGCTGAATGCTATGGAGATTCAACGTGTGCCTGGGTTAGATTTCGGAGACTTGGGGTTATCTTCTGGGGTGGTAATCTCGCACAAGTTCAAGGCGCCTGCCTTTGTGAAGTATGACGGGGCTTCCTGTCCTAAGATGCACCTCCGTTCTTATGTAAGGAAGATCCAGCGTTATACAGCAGACAAGAACTTATGGATCCACTTCTTCCAGGAGAGTCTTTCAGGGACTCATCTCGAATGGTTCTATCAGCTGGATGGAACCAACATTCGTAACTGGGAGGATTTGGCCACTGCTTTTTACAAGCAGTATCAATATAATTCGGACCTCGCTCCCACGCGTACCCAACTCTAGGGTATGTCACTGGGAACGGGTGAAGGTTTTAAGGAGTACGCACAGAAATGGAGAGATCTGGCTGGCAGGGTACAGCCACCATTGACTGATCGTGAACTGGTAGACATGTTCTTGGGGACCCTATCCGGTCCATTCTTCAATCATCTCATTGGTAATTCCTCTGCTGGGTTCACAAACCTGATCCTGACTGGTGAGAGGATCGAAGCTGGTATAAAATCGGGGAAGATACAGAAGGGTGCCTCCTCAAATACTGAAAAGAAGCCCTTCAAGAAGGAGGCTAGTGTTGTGTATGGTCCAAGGAGACAAAACAAACCGGAACGCCGCCAAGCTGTCAAAGCGGTGGTTATTTCTAAGCCTGCTGCTGCTCCTCAGCAATACAACCAGCCCAGAGCTGAGAGGCCCAAAAGGCAATATACTAGGCTCAGCATGACTCTCTCTCAGATCCTGCCGCAACTGCTGTCAACCAACCTGGTAACAGTCAAGGAAGCTCCGAAGATGGTAAACACAGCATCTCCGAAGTACAACCCCAACGCCCGTTGCGCTTATCACTCTGATAGCCCGGGACATTCTACTGATGATTTTTGGGCCCTGAGGAATAAGGTTCAGGACCTTATTGATGCTAAGGAGATACAGTTCGAGGCGCCCGAGAGGCCAAATGTTGTGACCGCTCCCATGCCCCAGCATGGAGTGAATGCTGTTGAGGAGGATTTGTATGTAGCTTCTGTGGATGATGTTGCTACTCCGCTGTTGACCTTCAATAGGAACCTGTTGCTGGCCGGTTTATTTCCGGGATGTAGCAAAGGTTGCCACTTATGTGCTGATTCACCTGCTGGTTGTCCTTTGCTGAAGTCAGGCGTCCAAGACCTGATGGATAGAAAGGAGATTTTGTTCAAAAAGACTGTTGTTCCTGCTGCCCCTGTTGAAGAAGTTTCAATTGTTACCATTTTCAACAACCCTTCCAAGGCTCCTTCAAAGAAGCTTGTCCAAATCATGCCTGTTCACAAGATTGCTCCTATAACCATTACTGTTCCGGGGCCCATCCCCTACAAGTCTGATAAAGCTGTCCCATGGCACTATAGGGCAGATGTTTATGTTCTGGGAGTGAAACAAGAGTTCAATACTAGTACCGGTGTCACCAATATCACCGGGCCTGCTAAAGTCACTCGTAGTGGAAGACTGTTCTCACCAGACATTGCTCCTCCAACAATTCAGAGGCCTCTCGTCATCACACCTGCCAGTGTGCCTGTTTCCCCCCATGATCAAGTTTCTACCCCTACTGCCGAGTCATCTGACGCTCGGGGCAAGGGGATTGCTGCTGATGTGCCTGCCCGGACGGAGGCACCAAACACCATTGTTGAGGCTTCCAAGCAAGAGATGGAAGAGATCCTAAAAATTATAAAGAAAAGTGATTTCAACATCGTTGAACAGCTGGGGCACACCCCCTCTAAAATCTCCATGCTATCATTGTTGCTGTGTTCAGAGGCCCATGCCAAGGCCCTGATTGCTTTCCTGAAGTCGGCCCATGTTCCCCAAGAAACGTCTGCTGATCAATTCACCGACTGTGTGGCCAACTTAACCGCTGATAATAGTCTGGGTTTCTCTGATGCTGATCTGACGGCCAAGGGGAAGAACCATAATGATGCCCTTTATGTCTCCATTGAATGCATGGGCACTACTCTTGCTCACGTGCTGGTTGACACGGGTTCTTCACTGAATGTGCTACCCAAGAAAGCTCTAGACAGGCTGGACTGTGAGGGTTTAGAGCTCAAACCAAGTAACATCGTTGTCCGGGCCTTTGACGGGTCCAAAAGGATGGTACATGGTGAGGTTGACATCCCAATCAGGGTTTCTTCACAAGTCTTTGATTCAAAGTTCTATGTGATGGATATCCGTCCATCCTATTCTTGTTTGTTGGGTCGTCCGTGGATCCACAAGGCTGGAGCTGTGACCTCCACGTTGCATCAGAAGCTCAAATACCCAGTCAGGGGGAAGATTGTAACAGTGCAAGGGGAAGAGGAATACATGGTCAGCCACCTCAACTCCTTCAGGTACGTGGAAATGGACGGGGAGTTCATTGAGACCCCCTTTCAACATTTTGAAGAGGTGCCACAAACATTGGCAGCAGCAGAAACAGTGACTGAAGAGGGTTCTCCTTTGAAGATGGCCTCCTTAAAGGACGCCCGGGCTGTAATTGAGAGGGGTGAGTATGCAAACTGGGGCAGGCATCCTGATTTCACTCCAAAGACTGACAAATTTGGCTTGGGTTTCACTGCAGAAGCTCAGAAGGCTGTGCGTAAGGCAAGGATTGGAAGACCTCATGTGCTCATCACCAATCCAGGAGTGAATGCTATTGGGGATGAAGACGAAGTGGAAGAATCCGAGTTCGACAGCTGGATATACCCAACGACCAACGGTGGACCTAGCAACTGGACTGCAAAAGACTTTACACCTATTACTTTTGTCACCCAGTAATGAACTTCTTTGTTTTGGATTTGTAATAAACAATAATTCTAAACTCTATGGCCCGGTGTCTTACCCGGGGCACCGTGGCTTCATTTGTGAGGGCTTTTGTTTGTCACTTCCATATATCATGAAGAAAAGCATTGGACATTTTTCACATTTCAAATCTTGCGCTCCCTTTCTTTCTTCATATATATTGCAAAACAGCTGTATTTACACACACTCACTCATACAGGTTTCAATCCACTCTGGATCTCACTGGTAACGACTCTGCTACTTCCAGTTATGACTTCGAAAATCCGATCAACTTAGCCAAAGACGAAGGTGAAGATGATTGCGAAGTGCCTGGCGAACTTGCAAGACTGCTACTCCAGGAAGAGAGGGCCCTTCAGCCACATGAAGAGCCAGTGGAAACGGTAAATCTGGGTACTGAGACAGATAGAAAGGAAGTCAAGATTGGTGCCAATCTGGAACTCAGCGTGAAACAACGGTTGATTCAGATGTTGCATGATTATATGGAGATCTTCGCCTGGTCTTACGAAGACATGCCTGGGTTGGATACCGACATTGTGGTCCATCACTTACCTACCAAGGAAGACTGCCCTCCGGTTAAACAAAAGGTTTGCCGTATGCGTCCATAGATGTCCGAGAAGATCAAAGCTGAGGTTATGAAACAATTTGATGTCGGGTTTCTAGCAGTGACTTCTTACCCCCAGTGGGTTGCCAACGTGGTTCCGGTGCCAAAGAAAGATGGTAAGGTCAGAATGTGTGTTGACTACAGGGATCTGAATAGGGCGAGCCCCAAGGATGACTTCCCCCTGCCTCACATCGACGTTCTGGTTGACAATACTGCTCAGCTTAAGGTGTTCTCCTTCATGGATGGTTTTTCAGGTTATAATCAGATCAAGATGGCTCCTGAAGACATGGAAAAGACCACTTTTGTTACTCAGTGGGGCATCTTCTGTTACAAGGTCATGCCATTTGGACTGAAAAATGTTGGGGAAACCTACCAACGTGCCATGGTTGCTTTATTTCATGACATGATCCACCATGAGATTGAAGTATACGTCGATGATATGATTGCAAGGTCTCAAACTGAGGAGGAACACCTTGACCATCTACAGAAGCTGTTTGACCGGTTGAAGTTGTACAAGCTGAGGTTGAATCCAAACAAATGCACATTTGGGGTAAGATCTGGAAAGTTGCTAGGCTTCGTCGTAAGCGACAAAGGTATTCAAGTGGACCCTGCCAAGGTTAAAGCCATACAAGAGATGCCAGCTCCCAAGACAGAGAAAGAAGTCAGAGGCTTTCTAGGACGTCTGAATTACATTGCCCGATTCATCTCGCACCTAACTGCTACCTGTGAACCAATCTTCAAGCTGCTGAAGAAAGATCAGGTAGTACGTTGGAATGATGAATGTCAGGCCGCTTTCGACATAATCAAAGAGTATCTCCAAGAACCACCCATTCTTATGCCACCGGTTGAAGGGAGACCTCTAATACTATACCTAACAGTAGTTGACAACTCAATGGGGTGTGTACTGGGGCAGCATGACGAGTCTGGCCGAAAAGAGCACGCCATTTATTACCTTAGCAAAAAGTTTACCGACTGTGATACCCGATACTCACCGCTCGAGAAAACTTGCTGCGCTTTGGTATGGGCTGCTCGCTGGCTGAGACAGTATATGCTGACTCACACTACTCTGTTAATATCAAAGATGGATCCAATAAAGTACATATTCGAAAAGCCTGCTCTGTCTGGAAGAATAGCAAGATGGCAGATGATCTTGACAGAATACGACATCCAGTACACGACTCAGAAGGCAATCAAGGGAAGTGTATTGGCAGACCACTTGGCACACCAGGCAGTAGACGACTACCAGTCAATGAACTTTGAATTTCTTGACGAGAATATCATGGTAGTGACTGATTGTGAAGTACCTGGACCGGATGAAGGACCTGAGGAAGGATCCCGATGGTCTATGCACTTTGACGGAGCCTCCAACGCTTTGGGTAACGGTATTGGTGCTGTAATCATATCCCCTCAAGGCACTCATACTCCACTCACTGCCCGGCTATGTTTCAACTGCACCAACAACATGGCGGAGTATGAGGCATGCATCATGGGTCTTCAAGCTGCAATTGACTTAAGGATCAAGTTTCTGAGTGTCTTCGGAGATTCCGCTCTCGTGATCAATCAGATCAAAGGCGAGTGGGATACAAAACACCCAAATCTCATTCCTTACAAAGAGTGTGTGTTGACATTGATCCCCCATTTCTCAGAGATAACTTTTGAACACTTCCCAAGAGAGGAGAATCAGCTGGCGGATGCGTTGGCTACGATGTCTTCTATGTTCAAAGTCAAATGGGATAACGAGGCTCCCCGGATCATTATCTGGAAACTGGATGAACCCGCATATTGCTGTGATCTCGAGGCTGAGGTGGTAACTGAAAAACCTTGGTATCATGAAGTGAAGAGGTACCTGGAAGCTTAAGAATAAACTGAAGGTGCATCCATCAATGACAAGAAGTTTCTGAGAAGATTCGCAACAAATTTCTTCCTCGGCAACGGCATTCTCTACAAGCGAAACCATGATTCAGCCTTACTGCGTTGTGTGGATAAGACTGAAGCAGAAAAGATCATGGCAGAGTTGCATGAAGGTACCTTCGGAACACATTCTAGTGGACACACCATGGCAAAGAAAATCCTTCGGGCAGGATATTTCTGGTCCACAATGGAAGCGGATTGTTACCAACATTCTCGGACATGTCATAAGTGCCAGATATATGCAGATAAGGTGCACGTTCCTCCAGTCCCTCTGAATGTCTTGACAGCACCTTGGCCTTTTGCAATGTGGGGCATTGATATGATCGGCGAGATCAAACCTACGGCATCCAACGGGCATCGCTTCATCCTGGTAGCGATTGATTACTTTACAAAGTGGGTTGAAGCAGCTTCCTACGCCACTGTAACCAAGAATGTCGTGGCACGGTTCATTCGTCATAACCTGATCTGTCGATACGGCGTCCCGAAAAGGATCATTACGGATAATGGTACCAATCTTAACAACAAGATGATCATTGAGCTCTGCGAGCAATTCAAAATACAGCACCATAACTCTTCTCCCTACCGGTCGAAGATGAATGGGGCTGTCGAGGCAGCTAATAAGAATATCAAAAAGATTGTGCAGAAGATGACAGTGACCTATAAAGATTGGCACGAGATGTTACCGTTTGCTCTTCATGGGTATCGTACCTCAGCAAGGACGTCAACCGAGGCGACTCCCTTTTCCTTGGTCTATGGCATGGAGGCAGTCTTGCCCATTGAAGTCCAGATACCCTCTCTCTGGATAATGAAGGATGCAGATCTGAGCGAAGATGACTGGATCCAGACTCGACTTGATCAATTAAACCTAATCGACGAAAAGAGACTCACTGCTATTTGTCATGGTCAAACGTACCAAAAATGGATGATCAGGGCATTTAACAAAAAAGTCAGACCACAAGAGTATCAAGTTGGGGACCTGGTAATCAAACGCATCATCCTTCCTCAGAGTGATCCCAGGGGAAAATGGACCCCCGCCTACGAAGGGCCATTTGTGGTTAAACATGTGTTCTCAGGAGGAGCCATGATTCTAACCAATATGGATGGTGACGACCTTCCTCACCCCGCCAATGCAGACATAGTAAAAAGATACTACGCATGATAAAAGACCCGCTAGGTTGACATACCTAGGCAAAAATTAGGGCTTCCCGGCGAACCAAAAAGGTTCGGGCAAAAATAAGAGATGAAATGAAAAAAAATCTGTACACCCGGCAAGTCGAAAACATGAAAAGGCGGCTTGGGCAAAAACGGGTATCCCGGTGGACTGAAAACCCGAAAGGGCGGTCCAGGCAAAAGTTAGGGATAAAGTGTAATACTATGTCTCGTTGGATCACCTTGCATCCAGAATCCGGTATCAACATCAGGTTCAGACGGCATCGATCAATCAGCTTCATCATCAACTAAGCAGCAAAGTGATGAGACGCTTGAAGACATAAAGGCGATAGCAGAGTTGAAACCCAGTGGGACTTTTTCACATAGCTGTTTTGTTTTCCTTTTCAAAACTGTATAAACTCTGTTGTTCGGCGGTGTTCTCTTACTAGGACGTCAGCCTCTTGTATATAAACGCCTATTTACAGGCAAATTCAAAAATCAATACAAATTCACTTTTCAGACCAATTGCCAATTGTTTTTCCTTTTCCTGTTTTGTTTTGCGAAGAACGTCCAATGTTCAATTGTGAGATATGCATTTGACACTAATTGCTAACTCATAAATATTTGAATACGAAACAAAGGATTAATTACAGGTGACATCAGAAACAGGGGCAATAATGAGTTGTCTAAGCAATCTAGTTGCTCTGTCCGCCAAGGTACCAAGGTAGGTTCAGCTGAAGAACGTGACCAAGATACCCTCACTCCCCGAAGAGTAAGTCAGGACTCAACATTACTCCCTGAGAAGAGTTGGTCTCCCAATCAGCCCTACAAGGCACAATATCTCAAGCAAGTCAGCAACACTCTCCCCAAGCAGAGTTAGCCTACAGTCAGCCTTGTGGAAGTTGGGTATCCCCAGCAGATCTCAAATATTCCCCAACGGAGTATGCAAACATTCCTAAGCAAGCATCCCCGGTGGTCTTGATCATAAGATTGTTCCCCGGCGGAACACCAGACACCCAGTGGAGCCACTTCCCTAGTACAGTCTCAAAAAGTCTCCCCAGGAGAGTTGAACCATCTCCCCAGTAGGAAGCTTATCCCTAGTAGATTCTGGAAGCTTACCCCTGCAGAGCACGAACACGTCTCCCGGACTTTATTCAAAGGTTATTTCTCCACCAGAGCTTATAACTGGGTTATCCTTAGCTGAAAACCACGGAAAGATCGTCCTCGGCGAAGTTCTTCCTATTCCCCAGCGGAGTTCATCAAATCTTCCAACAAAGCTCAACAATGGTATCCCCAGCGGAGTTCTCATCAAAAACCTCAGCGAAGTATCTCTTCCCACAGAGTAGATTCCCCGCGGAGTAATATCTTCATCAAGTTTATTCCTCAACAGAGTTATCCTCTCCTACCGGTTTATTCTTGCAACCATCATCCCCGGCGGAAATGAAAAGCTCTATTCCCCAACATCAGCCCAGGATTCAATTTCCCGGCATTCGTCAAGGATTCACTTTCCTAGACAAAAATACATTCATAAACATATCATATTTCATACATCCTGCTTACATACACAATGCATGCACATACGCATCATATCACACAATCTCATTTCTCCCTGAGAACATCATGACATCATGCAATTCATACATCATGACATTGCATACAACTAACGTTTTGTCTTTTCAGGATAAAGGTCAATACAAAGATAATTACTATCAATCGTCGCAATTCCAGATTCGATACATGTATCTAGCCAGGGCATGTCTGTGAGCGACTATATTCCAGACTCGATTCTTGTATCCTGCCAGGGCACGTTTGAAGAGTTTGAAGATCCGATTCATGTATCTTGCCAGGGTGTATCTGTTGACGACTATATTCTAGACTCGATTCCTGTACCCTTCCAGGGCAGGTCTGAAGAGTTTGAAGATTCGATTCCTGTATCCTGCCAGGGCGTATCTGTTGACGACTAATTCCAGACTCGATTCCTGTATCCTGCCAGGGCACGTCTGAAGAGTTTGAAGATCCGATTCCTGTATCCTGCCAGGGCGTATCTGTTGACGACTAATTCCAGACTCGATTCCTGTATCCTGCCAGGGCACGTCTGAAGAGTTTGAAGATCTGATTCCTTTATCTTGCCAGGGTGTATCTGTTGACGACTATATTCCAGACTCGATTCCTGTATCCTGCCAGGGCACGTCTGAAGAGTTTGAAGATCTGATTCCTGTATCTTGCCAGGGTGTATCTGTTGACGATAAATTCCGGACTCGATTCCTGTATCTAGCCAGGGCAGGTCTGAAGAGTTTGAAGATCCGATCCCTGTATCCTTCCAGGGCGTATCTGTTGACGACTAATTCCATACTCGATTCCTGTATCCTGCCAGGGCACGTCTGAAGAGTTTGAAGATCTGATTCCTGTATCTTGCCAGGGTGTATCTGTTGACGACTATATTCCAGACTTGATTCCTGTATCTTGCCAGGGCACGTCTGAAGAGTTTGAAGATCCGATTCCTGTATCTTGCCAGGGGGTATCTGTTGACGACAAATTTCGGACTCGATTCCTGTATCCTGCTAGGGCACGTCTGAAGAGTTTGAAGATCCGATTCCTGTATCTTACCAGGGTGTATCTATTGACGACTAATTCCAGACTCGATTCCTGTATCCTGCCAGGGCACGTCTGAAGAGTTTGAAGATCCGATTCTTGTATCTTGCCAGGGTGTATCTGTTGAAGACTATTATTCCAGACTCGATTCCTGTATCCGGCCAGGGAACGTCTGAAGAGTTTGAAGATCCGATTCATGTATCTTGCCAGGGTGTATCTGTTGACGACTATTATTCCATACTCGATTCCTGTATCCTGCCAGGGCACGTCTGAAGAGTTTGAAGATCTGATTCATGTATCCAGCCAGGGTGTATCTGTTGACGACTAATGCCAGACTCGATTCCTGTATCATGCCAGGGCACGTCTGAAGAGTTTGAAGATCCGATTCCTGTATCTTGCCAGGGTGTATCTGTTGACGACTATTTCCAGATTCGATTCCTGTATCCAGCCAGGGCACGTCTGAAGAGTTTGTAGATTCGATACCTGTATCCAGCCAGGGCATGTCTGCATGAAGAGTTTGAAGATCAACCCATGTAACAGGCCAGGTAATTATCTTTCTTTCTCAGGTACGCACGTTCTCGCTAAGGAATCTCTTACGCGATCAACACCTAGGTGGCATCTATAAGCCCATCCTCCCATCACAGTTCCAAATGGCATCTATAAGCCCATTCCCGACAAGGTTCTGTCACACTTCCAGATGGCATCTATAAGCCCATCCTCCTATCCACCATCCCTCCAAATGGCATCTGTAAGCCCATTCCCGCTATCACACTGCTGATACTCTACTATGTGAGTGCAAATTTCTGGGCACTCTAGTGTTCAATCATCTTCCACCCTCAGATCACGAAAGGCACACAAGCCAATCTAAATCCTCAGGTCTAAGAAGATTGAACAGGGGCAACTGTTGTACCCCAAAATTTGCCCTCCCATAATCTTCAAAGTTTTGACAAGCATCACTTCAAATGGTTCAAAGTCTACTCAAGGGCTACACAGTCAACCACTCTCCTAAAGCCAGTCAACTAGGGTTTTGGTTCCTTCAAGGAAGTTGAGGGTTTCAAGGGCTCAATCAAGTCACATATGCCCATATACATTGTCAAGCACCTACATGTCAAGTTTCAAGGCTCACAAGGTCAAGTTGCACAGTCAAAAACCCTAATTGCTTCACAGTCAACTGCAGGGGCAAAATGGTCATTTGGCAGTCAAAAGTCAAAAAAATTGGTCAACATCTTATTTTGAAGCCACAATCATCATTTGGTCAAGTCTTGACCATGATTTCACAAGAATGGCTCAAAAATCATCAAGGTGTCAAAAGTTTCTATTTTCAGACAGCTGAAAAGTCAACTGTAACTTGAACAAGGCATAACTTTTTCATGGTTCATCAGAAAAATCCCATCCAATGCTCATCTTAAAGGGTAAGATATTTCCTACAATTCATCTTCACATTCCAAGTCCAAGAAATGCTCTCACAAAAAGTTATCAATTTCAACATTATAGGTCATTTTCAAAAGTCAACAAAAAGGGACTTCAAGTCAAAGACCATAACTTGAGATTGGTAAATCAAAATGACATGGGACCAAATACATTGGTTAGAGGACTTCAAGACCTTTCCAAAATGTCCAAGAACATGTTCATAGCTTCAAAATTGAGTAAGATATGCATTGGAGAAGTTGGGAAATTTTTGTGAAATGGCCAAAGTCAATTATCCTTGAAACTTCATTTTTGACAAAAGGGCCCCACTTTTTCCACTTGATTCAGCTTGGCCATGCCTCCCACGTGTCCCACAATTTATTTCAAGATTAAAAATTAATTTTTCCATTTTTATTTGATTTAAATCATTTTAAATCTTTAAAAATCAAATAAAAATCAAGAAAATTAATGGAGGGATATATTTTGTGTTGAATTGCTTTGATGTACCATGAAGTACTTACCAAATTCGTGCAAGGCCTATTCTAAGCAAGAAATTCAAATTTTCACAAGAATGGAAAGTTGTTTCAATGGAGTTCATGGCATAATCCAAAACATTATTGCAAGGCTTCAATGACCATTATTTGGATTGATACACATTACATAACACATGTGCAAGCCTTCAGAACAGAACTCACGAGCCAGAAACACATAGACAGCATAAGCCATTTCCAAGTTTTGAAGAGAAAAACCACAAACTGAAAACCTAGTTACAGTACGATTCAAGCTTCCATTTTGATTCCAATATACTCCTTGCATCACCAGCAACCTTTGGAAATCAGAATCAAGCGCAGAACCTCAAAGAATCGCTCATCACCCCCCCCCCCCCCCCCCCCCCCCACGGTTTGTCCAAAATTTGAGAAACTGAACTCCATTTCTATGCCTCTTTAATTCATTTTGAATGTTATTATGCATTGCTGATACCATTACAAAGCTTTCTATGCATTTTAATTTGATTATGATGCTGTAAAACGCAAATCACCATTGACAATTTCTAGGTTTTCAGAGCTTTAGAATTGGGCTTTTTTATATACTGTAAAATTGGAACCCCAAACAAGCATGGTTGAAATCAGCTGGACTAGACGGTTTTGATGGACACCTCGCGCCTAATTTATGCTTCACGAGCGTCTATTCGCTATTCTTGAAATGCCTGTATTTTGTGGGGGTTTAAAACCCCCGCTATGTGTTTTCATGTTTGCAGAAAAGGTTGAAGATGAAGACCGTGGCAGCATGTGAGTGGTCAGTTCAAATTCACGCGCGTGTTTCAGCCTATAGGGCACTTATTCCATATATTATTTTGTTTCTATTATGTTTACAACTAGTGCGCTTGGTTCGGTTGGTTGGCTGTGCACTTTGCAATCTTTGGGACCTGGGTTCGATTCCCAGGTCCCCTTATAATTTCCATATTATTTTTCCAAAAGCTTTCCTGTGCAGCATTCCAAGCGCTGGACACCATGAGCCTCACAGATCCAAGAAGCCAGGTGTCATCAACACAGATCCAAAGGCCAAAAAGCAAGAGTACCATGTGCTCAGTCAAAGCGTGCTATAGGCGATCCAAGAAAGTCAAACGAGCTGAAGGCAAATGGGCCTCAAATCTCAACAATAAACTTCCATTTCAGCCCACACCCCCCTTTGGTTTTACTTCTTTTTTCATTTTGTTTTGTCATTTTCTATTATTTTAATTTCTAACCTTTTTATTTTATTATTATTATTAATTAACCAACTATTATTTTTTATAAAAATTCAAAAAAAAAACTAACATCATTATTATTATTATCATTTTATTTTGTAAATAAATCTTAAATAAATTAGTTTTAATTAGGCCATTTTAACCTTTTTAAAATAACTAAAATAATTTAGATTTAGGTTAGCTTTTAATTTTGTTTCTTTTTATTTTTATTTTATTTCATAAAAAAAACATAAAAAAACAAAAAATATTTTCTCTTAATTAAATTAATTAGTTATTAATTAGCTTTAATTTCATTTTAATTACAAAAAAGACCAAAAAATCAATTTCTTTTTCTTAAAAGGGTCAACACCCTTAGAACATTCCGATTTAATTTTTATTTGCGCTTAGTTTATTATTATGTAATTGCTTCCAAGACATGTAATAGTAATTAGGATTTTACTGTTTTTATTTACTTTCCGTACTTATTTACCAAAAAACGGGTCTTTGTAATTTTTGGTGATGTATAGACCCGCGCCTTGTAATAGCGTAGGATTTATGTTTCCACAATTTACTTTCCGCACCCTCGTAACTGCTAAACTTGCATGAAAGAATGTATGTAAATAAAAACAACTCGTAGCTCACTAATTGCCAAGACAAACATTAACTGAATACAACACACAATAACACACACCACTTCTAGGGTACGCCTCACTCGTTGCCTTCGAAACGTGGTCATCAAGTATAGGACGTCTTAGAGGTCACCCTTAGTCCAAAGATCCAGTTGCCTCGAAACAGTTGCCTCAAAACAGTTGCCTCAAAACAAGTTGCCTCGAAACAGTTGCCTCGGATTAAAAAGGATCTAGGACATTAGGGTTACTTCTAAGGTGTCCTAACTGTTGCTTCGGTGACCACACTGTCCCTAAAATCGAATTGACTTGAATACCTCCAACGATGGTGCTACCTACCTCTCAATGGTGGGATAACACTATCTAAAGGACTCTTACACAGCTTAATTCCTTAGGGTAGGTAGATGACTCATGGGTACTTGCTCTTTTCAAAAACAAACAAAATACTTTTCACACCTTACACTTTCAAAAGCTTTCAAAACAAATTTTTCAAACACTCTTGAGGACAGATACAAGAGTTATTCAGAAATCTTTCAAAGAAACTTTTTCAAGCCCACTCACATTTTGAAAAGCAAACGTTTTGAAAACATAAGAGCAAGTATCTAAGAGCCCATGGATAACCATGGATAGAAAGGGTGCTAACACCTTCCCTTTCTATAAATCTACCTCCCAAACCGAGAAACGTTCTCATAAGGAATTTTGCTGTGCTTTTGTCCTGTCCATGTTGGAGAAAATAAAAGACGGTGGCGACTCTTGCTTCTGCGACATTTCGCGAAACCAGCAAAAAAACAGTCAGTTCTATTTCCACCGATCACAAATGGAATGATGACTGTCAGATTGCTTTCGATAAAATCAAGGAGTATTTGCTAGAACCTCCTATCCTGATGCCACCCGTCGAGGGAAGACGGCTAATCATGTATCTGACTGTCCTAGAGAATTCAATGGGGTGCGTACTGGGGCAGCATGACGAGTCTGGATGAAAAGAGCATGCCATTTATTACCTTAGCAAAAAGTTTACCGACTATGAAAATAGATATTCACTGCTCGAGAAAACGTGTTGCGCTTTGGGTATGGGCTGCTCGCCGGCTAAGGCAGTATATGTTGAATCATACCGCTTTGCTGATCTCTAAGATGGATCCGATAAAGTACATCTTCGAAAAGCCTTCCGCTTTGCTGATATCTAAGATGGATCCGATAAAGTAAATCTTCGAGAAGCCTTCTTTGTCTGGAAGAATAGCTATATGGCAGATGATCCTAACGGAATATGACATACAGTACACGACCCAAAAAGCTATAAAGGGGAGTGTGCTAGCTGACCATCTGGCTCATCAAGCTGTTGAAGATTATCAACCCATGAAGTTCGACTTCCCTGACGAAGACATTATGACTTTGGACAACATTGAAGATATCAGACCATATGACAGACCTGAACAAGGATCCCGATGGACCCTGTACTTTGATGGGGCTTCCAATGCACTTGGTAATGGTATTGGTGTTATGCTTATATCTCCATAAGGTTTCCATACTCCTTTCACTTCCAGACTTTGCTTCAACTGTACGAACAACATGGCAGAATATGAGGCATGCATCTTTGGACTCAAGGCTTCCGTAGACTTGGGAATCAAATCCTTGATTGTGTTTGGGGATTCAGCTTTGGTCATCAGTAAGATCAAAGGAGAATGGGATACTAAACATCCAAACCTCATCCCTTACAAAGAACATCTTTTGACATTGTTACCACATTTCGAGCAGATTACCTTCGAGCACTTCCCGCGAGAAGAAAATCAGCTAGCAGATGCTCTAGCTACAATGTCATCCATGTTTAAACTTAACTGGGATAATGAGGCTCCCCAAATCACCATTGAACGGATGGACGAACAGGAACATTGTCACGATATTAACACCAAAGAAGTAGTGGACCAGCCGTGGTTTGATGAAGTCAAAAGGTATCTTAAGGCTCAAGAATATCCTGAAGGAGCTTCAGTCAATGAAAAAAAGTTCTTAAGGAGATTCTCAGCAAAGTTCTTCTTAAGTAATGGCATCCTGTACAAGCGCAACCATGATTCTATTTTGCTCCGTTGTATGGACAAAGCTGAAGTTGAAAGGATCATGGCTGATTTGCATGAAGGTACCTTAGGCACTCACTCTAGTGGGCATATGATGGCTAAGAAGATTCTAAGGGCAGGCTATTACTGGTCTACCATGGAAGCTGATTGCTATCGGCACTCCCGGACTTGCCATAAATGTCAAATCTATGCAGACAAGGTGCACGTGCCTCCAGTTCCTCTAAATGTCTTAACAGCTCCTTGGTCATTCGCTATGTGGGGAACCGACATGATTGGAGAGATCAAGCCTACAACATCCAATGGACACCGCTTCATTCTGGTGGCCATTGACTACTTCACCAAGTGGGTCGAAGCAGCTTCCTTTGCATCTGTTACTATAAATGTTGTTGCCCGCTTCATCAAGCAGAACCTTATTTGCCGGTATGGCATCCCCGAAAGGATCATCACTGACAATGGTACAAACCTTAACAATACTATGATCACTGCCTTATGTGAGCAGTTCAAGATTCAACACCACAATTCATCCCCCTATCGGCCAAAGATGAATGATGTAGTTGAAGCTGCTAACAAAAATATCAAGAAGATCATACAAAAAATGACAGTCACCTACAAGGACTGGCATGAGAAGCTACCGTTTACTCTTCACGGGTACCGTACCACGGCACGCACATCAACTGGGGTAACACCTTATTCCTTGGTATATGGCATGGTGGCTGTTTTACCTATCGAGGTTCAGACGTATCAAAAACGGATGGTCAAGGCTTTCAACAAGAAAGTCAGACGCCAGGTATATCAAGTCGGAGATCTGGTGATCAAGCACATCATCTTGCCACAAAGTGATCCCAGAGGAAAATGGACTCCTACCTATGAAGGACCATTTGTGATCAAGAACATCTTTTCTAGTGGGGCAATGATCTTAACCACCATGGACGGCGACAACTTGCAGCACCCTGCAAACACAGACATAGTCAAAAGATACTACGCATAAATGACCCGCTAGGTTGACACACCTAGGCAAAAAAAGGGCATCCCGGTGAACCGAAAACCTGAAAGGGCGGTTCATGAAAAAATTAGGGATAAATATAAAAAAATCTATACACCCGGCAAGTTGAAAACCCAAAAGGGCGACTTATGCAAAAAAGAGTTTCCCGGTGGACTGAAAACCTGAAAGGGCAGTCCAGGAAAAAGTTAGGGAATTAAATCGTATGACTATGTCTCGTCGGATCACTTTAAGGACAATCTCTTCACAAACAAACTCTGAGCTTCTGATCAATCCAACCATCTTCAGACGAAGTAACAAATGGACAAGATATTTGGAGTTACAAAGGCTATAGCAGAATGGAAACCCCATGGGATCTTTACACACATAGTTATCTTTCTTTGTATAAATTTTTCTTACTTTTATGACACCATCCTCTTACTAGGATGCCTGTCTCCTTTGTACAAAACACTTATTCAAAGTAAATACAAAGATACCTCTTTAAAGTGCATAAAACTATTTGTCTTTTCCCTTTTTACACTTGTGTTTTTATTTTCAAAAACGTCCAATGATTCATTGATGAACATATGCATTTGAAAATAATTACTGTTTACAAATAAACAGGATGGAAAAGAACAATTATTGACAGACTGAAAGGATAGGAAAATGTCTTTAGGCTATTCCAGGAGCAATCCCTACAGTACATCATCTAGATCCCCAGCGGAGCTAAAACCTTGAAATACAGATCCCCAGCGGAGTTATAATTTCAAACCCTTAATCTCCATCAGATTTCAAACTTCAAACTCCCAAACCCCAGCGGAGCAAAAACTTTGAGTTACAGATCCCCAGCGGAGCTGAAACCTTCTTCCCCAGTCGAGTTAAAACTTCTTACTATCAATCCCCAGCGAAAACCATCTAGTTTCTCCAAATTCCCCAGCAAGTTATCTTGAAGCCTGAAAATCAACCAAATAACAGTTAACTTTTGTCTCTCCCCACCTAGGATAACTTCCCAGTAGAGTGGCAGACGACCGAAAACTCCTGAACTTACTCTCTAGCAGTAAGCCTTCGTCCCCACAGAGTTTTTACTCCCCAACAGAATGAAGATTCTCATTCTTAATTCCCCAGTGAAATCACCAAAGTTTTATTGCTCCCCAACAGAATGAAGATTCTCATTCTTAATTCCCCGTAGAAGTCATCAGAGCTTTCTTATTCTCCAGCAGATCAAGGATTCCCATTGTGTAATCCCCAGTAGAAGTCATCAAGGTTCTCTGGATTTCCCAAGAAAATTTCTCAAGCAGTTTGGCATTACTCTCACAACAGGTTTTTTGTCAATACTCCAACCAGAGACATGAAGGATCCTCATATCCCCACAGGAGTTGTCAAGGATTTTTAATCTCCAACAGTCGCCTAGGATTTCTTATCCTCAACGGTCAAGGATTTATTTTCCCCAGCAGCAGTCAAGGATTTTATTATCCCCAGCTATCAAGGATTTATGTTCCTCAGTAAGACAGCTAATCAGCTTACATGCGCATACAATACACCCATATATCATAAACATTGATAAAGCACATTTATTGCATCATACATTTCATGCAACTTAACTTTGTGTCTCAGCTAACATTTTACCCTTTTCAGGATAAGATTAACAATCTACCATTAACAATATACAATCATGATACAGTACAGATACGCTCTAGACGCGGAAGTCATTTTGTTGCTCATTCAGATTCAGATTTCAAATACAGTTCGGATACGCTCCAGATACGGATGCCATTCTGGTACTTATTCAGATTTCAATTATCAGATACAGATTGGATGCGCTCCATACACGGAAGTCATTCTATTTCTCATTCAGATCAAACTTTTAGATACAGTACGGATACACTCCAGATACGGAAGTCATTATGATACTCATTCAGACCTCAACATTCAGATACAGTTCAGATACACTCCAGACACAGAAGTCATTCTGTCACTTATTCATATTCTAGTTCAGATACGCTCCAGACACGGATGCCATTCTGGCCCTTATTCAGTTTTCCGATTCAGATACAGTTTAGATACGCTCCAGACGTGGATGTTATTCTATTACTCATTCAGATTCAGACTTCAGATACAGTACAGATATGCTCCAGACACGGTTTCCATTCTGTCACTTATTCTGATTTTCCCCAGTTCAGAGACGCTCCAAACATGGATGCTATTCTATTGCTCATTCAGATTCAGTCTTCAGATACAGCTCAGATACGTTCCAGACGCGGACACCATTCTGATACTTATTCTCCTGACTTACAACATACAATTCAACAAACATTCTTGGATGGCATCTACAAGCCCATCTCCAACAAGATTCTATCACATCTCCAAATGGAATCTTTAAGCCCATTTCCTCAACTACGCTTTGACGAGTGCAAATTTACGGGCACTCTAGTGTCCAATCATCTTTTACCTTCGAGTCACGAACGGCAAAACTCGCCAATCTAACTCTTCAGGTTCAAGAAGATTGAACAGGGGAAGCTTTTGTACCCCAAAATTTTCCCTCTCATTTATCAAGATTTTCCTCACAAGACCTTTTGGACTCCAGACAAGATTAGGGTTTGCCCAGCTCAAGACATCATCTTGCACTGATGACCTGAAATTAGGGTTTGAGATTGCACAAGGAATTTTGGACTATCAATGCCTCATGTGACTTTCATACACCATCTTAGACCCCTAAGATTGTTCATACCAAGTTTCAAGCCTTAAATCACATTTTTGTTCAATCAATTGGACAGTTGACCTAAAAATCAGTTGTATTGGGGAAAAAGTCAACCATGGCCAATTTACAGTCAAAATTCATAAATTTTGATCCACAACAACATTCTAGGCTCCTATGTACCATTTTATCAAGTTTGGATCACAACTCCTCAAGAAATTTGATCAGATCATCAAAAGGGCAAAATGGTCAAAATTAGGGTTTTGACTGAGAAAGGGAAATTTCTGATTTTTAACCTAGCCAATGGCCAATTGGGTTCAAGCATGATTTCAAGGACTCAATAGCATCATCTTGACCTAATCACATAGTTCAAAAGATCCCAAATGCATAGGATTGACAGATGAATTATGCAGTCAACTGATCAAAAGTCAACTGTACACTGAAAAGTCAAACTTTGACTTTTTGGTCAAAATCAAGTGCCAAGGGTCATAATTCATCAAGATATGTAAAAATTTGAAAATTTTTGATCAAGGAAATCAATTTTGCAAATTAGGGTTTTAATTTGAAAAATTTTCATAACTTAGAAAATTTCTAAGTATGGAAATTTTCTTATTTTTTCCCAACTTTCCACAACCTTTTCACCATGATGCAATTGGATTCAAAGAAAACTTCCAACATGAAAGTTGTATTCCTCCATGAAATATACAACTTTGATTCACAAAGTTTTCCCAAAAGATGCTTAGATATCAAGTTATGAATTTGTGAATAGGGGTCCATAAACTTTTTAACTTAGTGAAAATTTTCCCTAATTTAGGCAGGTTTTTGACCTAACTTCATGGGCATTTTTCACCTAGTTCCAAGAGGTATCTCAAAATGCATTTCAAAGATGGATTGTATAGAATGTTACAAGCTTTCCAAAAATGTCAAAGAACTCTCCAAGATCATTTGTGGTTAGGGAGAATCGAAGAAGAGAAAATGGAAATTTGTCACTTTTGTTCAAGCCATGTTTACAATGCTTCAAGTTGCAAATCAGTTCCTAGCATGCTTGTACCTTGAATTACAGGTCCTAATCCCTTCTACACTTCATAATTGAATTCTAACTCAATGGACAATGGCTTTATTTTGATCTTTGGAGCATTGTACAAAAGATTAATCCAAAAATGGCATAAAGTTCACAATACTACTTTGATAAAGCAAGCTTTTTCCAACTTTATCAGCCTTGAGCATTGGGTTTGTTCTTATGGTGCAGAAATTTTCCACAGGAATTAAGCAATGTTTACCAACTATTATCAGACCTCAAGCTAGCCTGTACAGGCCTTGGGCATAGTCACTTCAACCTTTCTTCAAAAACAAGAAAAGTGGCCAAAAGTCAAAAGCTTGTACATCTGATAAAGAGAAGGTTTGGCTTCATTCTAAAAAACTTCAGAAACTTGTCACAAGCCTTAGCACGAATTCACAACATCCCAAACACTCTCAAACACCAAAACCACATTTTTCTGTCCAAACAGGGCAGCTTCTGCAAAACTCAAGCCAAATCATATTTTTCTCGTGCGTTTCTTGTTTCAATACTTCAAACATCTTCCATACACCACATCTAAACTATCTAAGCCATTGCACTGCAACTGTGTGCCCTGTTTCAACCATCACCATTTTCATTTTTGAAGGTTGCAGGTTGACTTCTACAAGGAGTTTTAAGCATCCTCAAGGCAAGCTAAGCATTGGAATAGCTTGAGAGAACTTCAAGGAAGCTCACACGATCTTCAGGCCTCACTCAAAGCCCCCACATTGCCATATCCAAACTCAGCTGAACAAGGTATTTTTCAAATCTCTATCTCCTTCTTTAGGCATTCTTAGGTCACGATTTGTGAAGCAAAAATGTAGTCCTTAACTTGCTGAAGTTGTACATATGTATACTTTCCATTTATTTTAACTGAGCTAAGAGTATTTGATTATTGAACATGCTGAAAAAATTAGGTCAGAAATTAGGGCCACTGAAATTCTCCCTGGTCTTTTAGAGTTAGGTCTTAAATTTTATATCACTGGAATCGTGAGATCATAAGCTACATTTTTTGTGTTATGAGTTTTTGATTTTATGCAAGCTAGAGCAAGATACAGGTTTGAACTCAGAAAAGCGCGCGAAGCCAAGGACAGGGATGAAGATGGTGTTCTGGGCCATGGCGCCTTTGGGCCTCCTATTATTCTTTTCACACCCCCTGTTTTGATTTCCACACACCCTTTGTTTATTTTGCATATTTTTCATATTTTCTTTTTATTTTTATGTTTATTGACTTTATTATTTTTTTCTTTACATTAAAAAATCCCAAAAATATTTTCTTAATTTTTTGAATTTTATTTTATTTTTTTATCTTATTTTTTGCATAAAATATTGATTATTCAAATAAATAGAACTTTATTTTCTTAAATAAATAGTAAATATATTTAAAAATATCATTCATTTTATTTTTATCATTCATACACATAAAATATCTTTTTTAATTGATATTTTAATTTTTAATAATTATTAATAATATTATTTATTATTTCCTGTATAAAAATAGACAAAACAAAATAAATATAGAATATATTTTTCTTTTAAATCAAAAATTAGGGTTTCCCCTTTCAAAAATAATAATTTTGTTTTTTCTTATTTTTTAGGACTTTTATAACTTTGTTTTCTCATATATAAAATAAATACAAAACAATTTGCATCCATACATTTTATTGCATATTTAAATAATTGTTTATTTATTTATTGTACCAAAATTCAATTGGGTTGTAATAACTTCTAGGGTTTTATTTTGAGCAATATCCCCCATTCAAAACTTGTATCCCCCCTCCCATAATATTGTTGTAATAGCTTAGATTTGCTTTACGCAATTTATCGCATTATATACATGTTTAGTAAAATTAGGGTTTGTATGATAAGACGAATATCAAACAAATAGCAAAGACCTAATACAAGACAAACAAAATGCATGAAAAATGACAACACATTGCACACAAGCACCTCTAGGGTTTCACCCACTTGGTTGCCTAAACAAAATGGCCATGGTGTGCATGCAAGGTATCTTGGCAAAACAAAACAAAAATAAAAGATCATAGTCCCTCGATGACGCTATCAAAAGGTTTCCTAAACAAATGATCTTGGTCCCAAAACATGCTAAGATACTTGGCACCATTGCTATCATTGTCATACGATGACCCACGCTCGTCCCGTTTAACATCCAAAGATAGGGTTATCTACCAAAATAATGGTAGGTTAAAAATGTCAAAGGAATAAAAATGTACAAGAAAGACTTTTTGAGTAGGTAGATAGCTTCTAGTTACTTGATAAATTTGCAAACAATCCTTGCTATTTTCAAACAAACATACACATTTCAAAAAACATTTCCCAAACAACTTTCAAAAACATTGAAACATTTTTCAAAAGACAAACATCTTTGTATACATTCTTACGAACGAGAATCATTACAAAGATTGCCAAAACAATGGCCTCTTTTCAAAATACTTTCAAAACCACACAAAGCACCATTTCAAACAATTGCAAAAGAAAAGCAAGTGATCTAATCAAGTAACTAAGAGCCCATGGAAAACCATGGATGAAAAGGGTGCTAGCACCTTCCCTTTTCATAATCTACCCCCCGAACTCAAGAAAACATCTCAAAGGTATTTCCTGTGCTTTTTTTACCTTTCCTTTTGGATAAAAGAAAAGTCGGTGGCGACTCTTGCTAAACCGCAACATTTTGCGAACACAAATGCAAAACCTCAAGTCAATTCTCCCACCGCATCACACCCAGTAAGAGGAAAGATTGTCACTGTGCATGGTGAAGAGGAGTATATGATCAGTCGCTTGAACTCCTTCAGGTACGTGGAAATGGATGGCGAGTTCATCGAGACTCCTTGCCAGAACTTTGAAGAGGTACCTTAGATTATGGCTACAGCAGAAACTACCGACAGTCCTCCAAAGGTCACCAAATCTCCCTCGAAGATGGCTTCTCTCAAGGATGCACGAGCAGTGGTTGAAGAAGGTGGGTCTACCATTTGGGGTCAGCTCCCAGTTATTCATTACAAGTCTGACAAATCTGGTTTGGGCTTCACTACAGGTGCTCAAAGGGATGTTCGTCGTGCTCGGGCTGGAGGACCTTCCCTACACATCATCAAAACTGGGGTCAATGCGCTTGAATACCGTGACGGTGATTCTGACATTGACAGTTGGATCTTCCCGACTACCAATGGCGGACTCAATAACTGGACTGCCAAGGACTTTGTACTGATTACTTTTGTTTCGGAGTAATTGTCTTTTTGATTTTTCGGAGATGTAATTTTAAAACAATATAAACTCTATAGCCATGTGTCTTACCCGGGGCACAATGGTTCTATTTATGAGGGTTATCATGTTTCATTTTCATATGACATCAATAAAGCATTGGATGTTTGCATACAAAATTTGCGCTCTCTGTCTTTCTTTTCTTTTATTCTGTCTATACATCTATGCTCTTACACACACTCACATATCCAAATGCAGATCCATATCCACTCTGGATCCCATTGATAACAGTTCTGCTACTGCTCATTATGACTTTGAAAATCCGATCAACCAAGCCGAGTTCGGAGGTGAGGAAGATTGTGAGGTACCCAGAGAATTTGATAGACTATTACAGAAGGAAGAAAGGGCCATACAACCTCATGAAGAGTCGGTTGAGACAGTGAAATTGGGTACAGAGGAAGACAGAAAAGAGGTTAAGATAGGTGAAAATATGGAGCTTATTGTCAAACAGCGGTTGGTACAGATGTTGCATGAGTATGTTGAAATCTTCGCTTGGTAATATGAAGACATGTTGGTACTAGACACGGATATATTGGTTCATCGTCTGCCGACTAAAGAAGTCTGCCCTCTGGTAAAGCAAAAGGTCTGTCGTATGTGCCCTGAGATGTCAGAGAAGATTAAAGCAGAGGTTATGAAGCAGTTCAACGTAGGGTTCTTAGTTGTCACCTCCTATCCGCAGTGGGTTGCTAATGTGGTTCCAGTACCTAAGAAAGATGGTAAAGTATGAATGTGTGTGGATTACAAAGACCTGAACAGGGCAAACCCCAAGGATGACTTCCCACTTCCCCGCATCGATGTTCTGGTTGACAACACCATACAACACAAAGTCTTTTCCTTCATGGACGTTTTCTCTATCTACAATCAGATCAAGATGGCACCTGAAGACATGGAGAAGACAACCTTTGTTACACAGTGGGGCACTTTATGCTACAAGGTGATGCCATTTGGGTTGAAGAATGCTAGGGAAACTTATCAGCGAGCTATGGTAGCTCTGTTCCATGACATGATTCACCATAAGATAGAGGTTTACATCGATGACATGATAGCCAGGTCTCAAACTGAGGAAGAACATCTTGATCATCTACAAAAGTTGTTTGATAGGTTGAAAACGTACAAGCTGAGGTTAAATCCGAACAAGTTCACCTTCGGGGTAAGGTCTAGTAAGCTTTTGTGATTCATCGTCAGTGACAAAGGTATTCATGTAGACCCTACAAAGGTGAAGGCCATACAAGAGATGCCGGATCCCCGTACTGAGAAGGAAGTTAGAGGTTTCTTGGGACGCCTAAATTACATTGCCCGATTCATTTCACATCTGACTGCTACTTGTGAGCCAATCTTCAAGCTTCTGAAGAAAGATGAAGTGGTAAAGTGGAATGACGAATGTCAAGTCGCCTTTGACAGAATCAAGCAATACCTCCAAGAACCTCTTATTATGATGCCTCCGAATGAAGGAAGACCTTTGATAATGTACTTAACAGCGCTAGATAATTCAATATGGTGTGTGTTGGGGCAGCATGATGAGTCTGTTCGAAAAGAGCATGAAATATACTACCTTAGAAAAATGTTTACCGACTATGAAACAAGATACTCACGGCTCGAGAAAACTTGTTGTGCTTTGGCATGGGCTGCTCGCCGACTGAGATAGCATATGTTAACCCACACTACTTTATTGATATCTAAGATGGATCTGATCAAGTACATTTTCGAGAAGCCTGCTCTCTCCGAAAGAATAGCAAGATGGAAAATGATCTTAACCGAGTACGACATCCAATACACAACCCAAAAAGCAATCAAGGTAAGTGTGTTAGCTGATCATTTGGCACATCAAGCCGTGGATGACTACCAGTCCATGAATTTTGAGTTCCTGGATGAGAATATCATGTTAGTAACCAACTATGAAGAACCTGGACCGGATGAAGGACCTGAGGAAGGATCCTGATGGTCTATGTTTTTTAATAGAGCCTCAAACGCATTGGGTAACGGCATTGGCGCTTGTGATACGGTGGGAGAACTGACTTGGGGTTTTGCGTTTGTGTTCGCAAATGTTGCGGTTTAGCAAGAGTGGCCACCGACTTTTCTTTTATCCAATAAGTAAAGGTGAAAAAGCACAGGAAAGACCTTTCGAGATGTTTTCTTGAGTTCAGGGGGTAGATTATGAAAAGGGAAGGTATTAACACCCTTTCCATCCATGGTTTTCCATGGGCTCTTAGTTACTTGTTAGATCACTTGCTTTTTGTTTGAAAATTTGTGCTTTGTGTGGTTTTAAAAGTATTTTGAAAAGGTGTCATCATTTAGGCGAACTTTGTAATGATTCCCGTTCGTAAGAATGTATGTAAAGTGTTGAGCTTTTGAAAATATTTCAAGGTTTGGAAAATGTTTGGAAAGTGTATGTGATTGTTTTGAAAATATCAAGGATGTTTGTTTTGAAATTGAGCAAGTAACTAAAAGTAATCAACCTACTCAAAAGGTCTTAGATGTGCTTTTCCTCCTCCTTTAGATGTTGCTACTTTACCATTGTTTTGGTAAGAAGCCCCATCGTTCGATGTGAAGGGACGAGCGTCAGGTCATCGTATGACCATGATAGCAATGTTGTGAAATGACTTAGCACTTTTTTGTAGGGACTAAGATCATTTTGAAAGGCAACTTTGATAGCATCACCGAGGGACTATGATCTTTTTCGATTCGTTTGTGCTAAGACATCGCTCATGCATAACATGGCCATTTTTGTAAGGCAACAAGTGGAATTACCCTAAGGGTGTAAGTGTGCGAATGTATTTGATTGCATGCATAATTTTTCTTGATTAGGGTGATCTATTTGTCAATTTTCATATCTTGTCATATACCCTAATTACTAGTGTATATTGAAAGCAATAATAGTGCAGAAATGTAAAATCCTACACTATTACAATATTTAAGGGGATGGGGGTACATATTTATGAATGGGGGTTGCAAGTTAATAATTCTAGGTTACTATTACAACCATATTGAAATAGATAAGAATGTACAGGAAATGTAAAATGTTTGAAAAGAAGTAAGTTTTGTTTAAGAAAATATTTTTTGTCTTTTTATATTAAAAGAAAATATATCATGCAAATGTAAAATATTTTTGGTGTTTTTTTGATTAAAAATATAATATAATATGATGGCAAAATAAAATAAAATAAATAAGTAGGCAAGGAAAACATCATCAGCGCAAGGTACTAAAAATATAAGAGGTCAGAAGTTCTAACTCTGACTTGGCTGCACAAACAGAAACAGGTTAGCAAAATATGGAAGTTCAGAAGTTCTAGATCTTCTGAGAACTCAAGTTTTCAGAAGTTCTGACGCAATGGTCAGAACTTTGTCTCTCTCCGTTCCAGTCAGAACATCTGCAGCTTAGTCATTTACAGAACCGAAGTTGCATAATAGTTATGACAAATTTCATGAAATATCAGAAGCATGAATCAGAAGCAACATGTATTTGCTAATTCTAATTATGAGTCCTATTTTCTTTATGAAGCTCTGAGCTGGGATTTCCTCTACTTAGGCAAGCAGGTGCATGAATTTCAGAATATGTACATCCTCAGAATCAGAATATCTAAATTGTGTTAAGTATGCAAAATCTGACAATGCTTAATCAGTTAGGATGTGGGTCAGCAGAAAACTTACCTTGCAGTTGGAAAGGATTTTGTGAACTGGAGATTGGTCTTGAATTCTGGTGATGTTCTGAGTGACTTTTTCACGTACTCAGCAGGATGGAAGTTTGCAACTTCTGAAGCAACCAAGGGGTGATATTCTGACTCCTTTATGGTGAAAGTGAAGGGAGAGTGTATGGCAATAGGGATACAGAAGTTAAGGTAACTTCTAATGTATGAATCAGTAGCTACGTGGATGGCTTTAGTTAAGAACACTTGAGGAAAACAATGGAGTTTGATTGTAAGGAATTAAGGCTAAGATTTTGGTTTTTTGTGTTTATAGTTTCCTGGGTTCTTGGAATTTTTGCAGTGGTTCAAAGCCTTCTTTCTCAATTCTCTCGTTTCTTTCACAAATTTTTCTGGCCGTGGGGAGGGATTCTTTCAGTGTGCAAATGGTGTTCTATTTATAGGAAAAATTTTTGCAGTTGGGGCAGTCAAGTGGCACCAACATCATATGCTAGATGCTGACTTACTCTTGAAGTAAGCTTAAACAAAGTGGGGGTTCAATGCATTCAAGTTGGATGATTAACAGCGCCTCAGCTGGATTTGGCAGCGTGAATTAAGGAAAAGTAGAGACAGACGTGGGTCTAGCATACTTTTGCATAGAAGCTTGTCTTCCCAAGACAGTAGGGGTACACGTGGGGAAAATCCCTTGAATACAAACTCAGAGGCGGTTGTGAGCATTAAATGATCTCCCATGTGAAACTCGGGATTGGAAGTTCTGCTTCAGTGTAGCATCTCATCTTCTGATCCTTTTATCTCCTGACTTCAGCATGTTCTGAGGGATCCTTCAGAACTTCCAGTATATTTACAGCATGCTTTGTTAACTTTTTGATTTAACCTTTGCAAACTCTGACTGAACATTTGTGAACACTAGCCCAGAAGTTCTGACCAAGCTTTGTCTTGAGACTATCCAGAATTTGCTGAGTGTGAACACTGACCCAGAAGTTCTGAAATTGTCATGCTTCTCAAACACTTAAAAAAATTTCTAATTTTTAGAATTTGATTCTTTCCAAGTAAAATTTGACTTTTGAAACTCTTGATGAAGCAAACTTCGTATTCCAACATATCTTGATGAAATATGATTTTTGATTTGATTTTGATCCAAAAGTCAAAATCAGACTTCTTCAGTGTGCAAATGACCATTTTGTCCTTGTGAATGGTTTGCTTGGAAAAATTGTTAATTCAAGGCCTGGAATTGGATGAGAGAAAACTTGAGGATCTAGGGTGATTCCTTGAGAAATGAGAGGGCAAATTTTTGGGTGCAACAGCGCTGTAATCATATCTCCAGAGGGTTGTCATACTCCATTCACTGCCCGATTATATTTCAACTGTACCAACAACATGACAGAGTATGAAGCGTGTATCATGGGTCTTAGAGCTGCTATTGACCTAAGGATCAAGTTCTTGAGTGTATTTGGGGATTTCGCTTTGGTGATAAGTCAGATCAAAGGCGAGTGGGATACGAAACACCCGAACCTTATCTCTTACAGAGAACATGTACTAACACTACTGCCGCATTTTGAAGAGATCACCTTTGAACATTTCCCACGAGAAGAGAATCAGTTAGCAGACACGCTAGCTACTATGTCGTCAATGTTCAAGGTCAGGTGGGACAATGAAGCTCCCTAAACCACTATTGAGAGGTCGGATGAACCGACATACTACTGTGAGATTGATACTGAAGAGGTAGATGACAAACCTTGGTTTCATGAGGTGAAAAAGTATCTCGAGGCTCAATAATACCCCGAAGAGGCATCTGTCAATGACAAGAAATTTCTGAGAAGGTTTGCTGCAAATTTCTTCCTCAACAATGGAATCCTCTATAAGAGCAGCCATGACTCTACCTTACTGCGATGTGTAGACAAGAGCGAAGCAGAGAGGATCATGGCAGACCTATACGAAGGTACCTTTAGAACTCATTCCATTGGACATACCATGGCAAGGAAGATCCTACAGGAAGCATACTACTGGTCCACTATGGAAGCCGACTGTTATCAGCATTCTCGAACCTGTCACAAGTGTCAAATTTATGCTGATAAGGTGCATGTACCTCCAATTCCCTTGAACGTCTTGACAGCTCCCTGGCCCTTTGTAATGTGGGGAATTTACATGATCGGCAAGATCATACCTACCGCGTCCAATGGGAATCGATCATCCTAGTGGCCATCGATTACTTCACGAAATGGGTTGAGGCGGCCTCCTTTGCTACGGTTACCAAGAATGTGGTGGCACGGTTCATCAAGCATAACTTGGTTTGTCGTTATGGTATCCCTGAGAGAATCATCATGGATAATGGTACTAATATCAACAACTTGATGATCACTGAACTCTGTAAATAGTTTAAGATTCAGCATCATAACTCTTCTCCTTACCGACCGAAGATGAATGGGGCTGTCGAAGCTGCTAATAAGAATATTAAAAAGTTCATATATAAGATGATGGTGACATATAAAGACTGGAACGAGATGTTACCGTTTGCTCTTCACAGGTACTGTACTTCATCACGTACGTCGACAGGGGCAACACCCTATTCTCTGGTATATGGCATGGAGGTTGTCCTACCCATGGAGGTCCAGATCCCTTCTCTACGGATTATGAAGGACGCGGGTTTGAGAGAAGATGATTGGATCCAGACTCGACTTGATCAATTGAACTTAATTGATGAGAAAAGACTTACTGGTGTCTGCCATGGTCAAATGTATCAGAAACGGATGATCAAGGCCTTCAACAAGAAAGTCAGACAACAAGTGTATCAAGTAGGGGATCTGGTAATCAAACGCATCATACTGCCGCAAGGTGATCCCAGGGGCAAATGGACTCCCACCTATGAGGGACCATTTGTAGTCAAGAACATATTTTCGTGTGGAGCCATGATTCTGACCACCATGGATGATGACGACCTTCCACACCCTGTCAATGCGGACATAGTGAAAAGATACTACGCATAATAAAGACCCGCTAGGTTGACATACCTAGGAAAAAAATAAGGGCATCTCGGCGAACCAAAAGGGTTCGAGCAAAAATTAGGGATAAAAATGAAAAAAAAATCTGTACACCCGGCAAGTCGAAAACCTGAAAAGGCGGCTTGGGCAAAAAAGGGTATCCCCGTGGACTGAAAACCCGAAAGGGCGGTCCAGGAAAAAATTAGGGATTAAAGCGTATCACTATATCCCATTGGATCACCTTGCAATCAGACCTCAGTAACCAGATATCAAGCTCAAACGGTACCGATCAATCCAGTCATCTTCGGACAAGCAGCAAAGTGATGAAATGCTCGAAGACATAGGGGCAATAACAGAATTGAAACCCAATGGGTTCAACACATGTAGCTGTTTTCTTTTTGTACACAATTTCTGTAATAATTTCCATTTTTACGGCGGCGTTCTCTCACTAGAGCGTCAGCCTCCTTGTAAAAAACGCATGTTATAGGCAAATTTCAAATCAATACAAAGCGTCTTTTGAATACAAAACTTTGTGCTTGTTTTTTCCGTTTTCGGTTTTGTTTTGCAAAAAAAATGTCCAATGTTTTATTCTTGACATATGCATTTGAATATGATTACTGTTCACAAATATCTGCATATAAAACAGAAAGACAACTACTAAGAACTCAAAGAAACTGGTACTAAACCTAAATATAGACAGTTACCCCGTCCATCATGGTACAAGGGGAAGAGATAGTTGGAAGAAAAGTCACTATCACATACAAGCCAGTGATACCTATATTCCTCACAGAGCCGAGACAACTAAGGTCCGACCTCTGTATCCCCAAGCAGGAATTCCTTCCCCGGCAGGTTCCTTCAGAAAGTTGATATCTGCATTCCCCAACCGAGTTTTATAACCATGAGCAGTTTATAAATCCATCTCCTGAGCAGAGTTTATTTCTCTGACAGTGGAAGCTCAATCTCCAACAGAGCTCTTCTCTCCAGCAATGTAAGTTCATCCCCAGCTGAGTTTATTTCTCCAAATCAGCAGATCTTCCAACATAGTATCTCTCTTCCTCACAGAGTCATCCCCCGTAGGATTATTCTCAGACTGAGTCTCCTCCGACAGAATGTTCTCAATAAGAATGGATGTAAATCCCCAGCTAATCATCTTCGGTCACTATCCCCAGCGGAAACGAAGAACTCAACTCCTTATACTCTCCAGCAGCAGTCCAGGATTTATTTTCCCTAGCTAGAGAATATCACAAAAACATTGCATATCCATACATCATGGCATGTGCATACATGTTATATAGCACAATCTCATTTATTTTGAGAACATCATTACTCAATACATTTCATACATCATGACATTACATACGACTAACTCTTTACCTTTCAGGGAAAGATGCAATCAAGTTCTCACAAGTTCTCTCTGGTTCAGTCAAACCGACACCAAGGTTTCTATTCCAGTTGAAGATATTCCAACACTTTTAAAGATTTTCTCTGGTTCAGTCAAACCGACACTAAGGTTTCTATTCTAGTTGAAGATGTTCTAAGACTTTCGTCTGGGTCAGCCAAATCGCCGCTAAGATTCTCCTGATTTCTATGCCAGTCAAAGTCAATCTGAGACCTTCCCCGGGTTCAGTCAAATCGATGCTAAGATTTCTTTCCCGGTTGAAGACAGCTCAAGACCTTTCCCTGATTAAGTCAAATCGATACTAAGATTTCTCTCCCAGTTGAAGACAACTCGAGACCTTTCCCTAGTTCAGTCAAATCGATACTAAGATTTCTATTCCAGTTAAAAAAGCTATGAAGCCCGGAAACTGACCGAATAATAGTCAACTAACAATACATCATACTGTGAAGCCTAGAGCATGACCAGATAATAGTACAAATTACTATCGAAGCCTGGAATCGACCAGATAGTGGTATATCTCAAATTCAAGCTATGAAGCCCGAAAATCAACCGGATAACATCTTAATTTCCCCAAATTACTGAAGCCTAGAGCATGACCAGATAACGGTATAAGACGCTGTGAAGTCTAGAGCACGACCAGATAGCGGCAAGAGACACTGTGAAACCTGGAGCACGACCAGATAACAGTATGAGGCACTGCGAAGCTTGGAATTCGACCAAATAGCAGTTTACTCGGCCAATTACTATTGAAGCCTGGAAACAACCAGATGTTAGTATGCCTTAAATTCAAGTTGAAACCCGGATGCGACCAGATAACCACTTAATTCCTTCTTAAGCCTGGAGCACGACCAAATAACAGTTTTTGAGATTGCAAAGCCTGGAGCACAACCAGATAGCAAGTTTAATCTCATCTCCCCAGTAAGTCATTGTAAAACCTAGAGCATGACCAGATAGCAGTCAGTCTTATTATCCTCAGCAAATCACTATAAGGCCTGGAGCACGACCAGATAGTAGTTCATTTTCATCTCCTTGACTAAGAGATGATTCCCCAGTAGAGTAACGGACAACTGAAGTTCCTAAAATTCCATTTCTCCCAAGACAGAGACCAATATTCCTCAGCAGATTCCTCCTCAACGACAGGAACAAGAATTCTCATCAAAGGAATATCTCGGGAAATCAACATCCTCTAGATGGAATCTTTAAGCCCATCTCCGACGATTTTCTGTCATATCTTCCGTATGGAATATTTAAGCCCATCTCAGGTGACCTTCTGTGATCTCCTCCAAATGGCATTTGTAAGCCCATTCCCGATACTACCTACACAGTCCAGCACCATCTCAGACGAGTGCAAATTTCTGGGCACTCTAGTGTTCAATCATCTTCCACCTTCAAATTACAAAAGGCAGACAGCCAACCTACATCCTCAGGTTTAAGAAGATTGAACAGGGTCAGCTATTGTAACCCAAAATTTTCCCTCTCATTTCACTCAATACATGCCTCTAGAGGTCCTCAATTGCTCAAGGATGACTAAGAGTTGACCAGACAAAATCTCTGCTAAGGCAACAAGCCTCAAACTAGGGTTTCACTCCTCATAAAGATGGTTGAAGTCCAAGAGTCCCAAATTATTTCCATGGTCCCAATATGTTCTCAATATCATCCATGTAAAGTTTCATTCCTTGCACAAGAAGTTTGCTCAGTTAATTACCCAGATGCCTGAAAATCAACTATATTAGGTCAAAAGTCAATTGTGGCCCACATACAGTCAAACTTCAAGATTTTTGGTCAACATCAAAATTTTGAAGAGATGTCCATCATTTGGTCAAGGGTTGATCATGATTCCTCAAGGAATGCCCCAAATTCATCAAAACCCAAAAGTTGCTAAATTAGGGTTTCTTAGGAAAAGTCAACCAAACTTTGACCAGGCATAACTTCTTCATAATTTATCAGAAATTTTCCATCCAAGGCTCATTTTGAAGAGGATTCAATTCTCTATAATTCATCTTCAGCCCACAAGTTCAAAATATGCAGTCATCAAAAGATATGAATTTCTACATTATAGGTCCTTTTGAAAAGTCAATAAAAACACCTTTTGGGTCAAAGTTTCTTACATGAAGATGGAAGACCCAATTAAGATGAAACCAAAAGGGTTGTTTAGGGGACATCCTAAGCTTTCTAAAAAGTCCAAGAACACCTATCTAGGGTTAAAATTGGAGGAGATATGCCTTGTCAAAGATTGACCATTTTTGCAAAATTGCCAAAAGTCAAATGTGCTCAAAAGTGCATTTTTTGTCAAATGGGCCTAGCATTTCATGATTTCACCTTGTTAGAAACATGGTCCACGACCCAAATCAGCATCTACACATTTTTTTCTTTATTTATTTATTTATTTTGATTTTTTATTATTTAAAAGTTTAATTAAATCAAATAAATTGCAAAAAATATAAAAAAGATTGGTTTTGATTTGATTTTTTGTAGGAATCAAATCCAATTAGGCTAGCATAGCATATCAAATCGTGCAAGAGCAAATTGAATAAAAATTGGCATGATTATGGTATTTTGGAAAGATATCATACAAGGAGAAAAACCAAATCAAATCTCCATGATTTACCAAGATACAAATTGTTTTTCTTGACCTAATATGCTCTAGTATATATACTGAACATAACCAATGCGCAAGAACAAGGATTGCAGGTCGTGAAAACTGAATACAAAACTTAAAATTTTGGCAAAAAGGTGTGGATCGGTTTCTACTCTAGAGGATAATTCAAATCATTCTAAGACTACCAATAGACTTCTGGATATCTCCAGAACGTGACTCAATCAATTGCAAGCATTTTCACGTCTAGAATCGTGAGTTACAGACCCACGGTTTGCACATACCATCTTGAACTTGATTTTACAATTTACGCAAGATTAATCACTTTTAAGCATAGCATTGTATTTGTATCATCATTTGAAATGTTTTGGTTTAATTAATTTTTTGTTTTAGTGCATTTACTCTTAATTGCCATTTCTAGGGTTTGCTTTACCGTTTTAGGGTTTTTCTATACAGGTTAAATTGGCCCAAGAAAAGGGCACCATGATGCTCGTGAGATCAAGACGAATTGATCTATGTACTCACAATTGATTTATAATGCTTGCTGTAAATTTTGAAACTTGCAGTGCTATAGCCATGGAAGATGTCCTTAGGTAAAGGTACCATACCTAAAACGACGGACAGGGGAAGAAGAAGCTAACGTGGCTGACCACTATTGGCCTGTTTGAATAAAACGCATGTTTTTTTTTGTTTTGTCTATTTTGTTTTATATAATATATATTATTGTTATTATATTGACAAATAAGACAGGTAGCTCAGTTGGTTAAGTGCGCGTATGTGTGAGTGGGAGGACCTGAGTTCGATCCCAGGTCCCAGTGTTTTCTTTATTTTCTTAATATTTGACAACAGGTTCTATGCATACATATTCCAAGACGTCCACTATACACCCTGATCTTAACCATTGGATTCATCATCAATCCAGATCCAACACCCATCAATGAAAGACTATGGTGCACCCCTCAGGCTGGCACAACGCTGGATCTCACGTGGGACTGGGTTGAGCAAGGAATGGGCCTAACATTTTTAGCAAAACACCCCCCTTTCAGCTTTCATCACAGGCCCAAGTTCTTTTTTCTCTTTTCTTTATTTTATTTCCTTTATTTTAATTAATCCATTACTTATTTTCTTTTTCACAAAATATAAAAAATCATTTTTTTCCTTTTAATAAAAAAATCATAAAAAACATAAAAGTCATTTTTTACATAAAAATATATTTTATTTCCTTAATTAATTAGTTTAATTAAAATTAGGGCAATTTAATTCCTTTTTATATAATCTAAAATAATTAGAAATTAGGGTTTAATTTGTACATAACCTTTTTTTGTGTGTGGAATATTGAAGTGAGCATGTCCCTTTGGCCTAGTGTAATTGAGTCAAGCTTAATTTTGAAACTTATGGACGTAATTTAAGGTCAATATTTGGGTATGTTATTATCTTTTGATTGATTTAATGGTATGTTAACATGTTTTCATTTGCTGGAAATTATATGTTGATCATTTCGTCTTTACCTTGAGCATAAAGTTTATGTGGTTTGCAAAACCCTAATTTGAATGCATTTGATCTTTAAACCAAGTTCTTGTACAATTTTTTGTTGTAATTAATTCTTAGAAGTATGTTAAGCTCAAGGATAGTCTTCTAAAGAATTGAGAGGAATTTGACTTCAATTGATCACTTTGATCTTTCTCTTTGTATATGATTCATTTTGTGCTTCTTTTGCTTGCTTTGTGAGGTACATGGAATGCATTTATGCAACTTTTGGGAATTTAATTCTCATTTTTGTACTTCATCCTCATGACATGTTTAGGGTCTTAAGTTCAAAATTGTTGAACCATTTAAGCACCCTAACTTGTGTTTGTTTATGTGCCAAAATTCATCAAGTGTGATCAAGGTTTAGGAGTTTGCTTTGATGAAATCTTTTTGTCATAAACCTTTTATCCATAATGAATGAGCTTTGTGTCATAGCTACTGCCTCATTTATTTTTCATTGCTCTCACCTTGACCATTCCTTCTTTGCTTGATCATTTCTTACTTTCACCTTTTCTTCATTTGCTCAAAAGCACTTATTTTCTTATCATCTTTTTCTTTCTTGTACAAATAACATCTTCCCTTAGTATGTTAGTTTCATCTTCTTCGAGATGTGAACTAACTAGACCTTAGGTTCTTATCCATGCATGCTAACTTAGGTATAATTCCCCTTTCAATCTTTAACCTTAGGGCAATCATTGTATGATAACATTAGGATCTTTTTAGTCTCCCTTAGACTTTTTTTATTTCCCTTTTGTATACTCCTTAAAACTAAAACTTCTTTTATTTAAAACTTCTCAAAACACTTAATAAATGATTTATGAGATCCACACATCCAAGATACTTTAGTAACGGGAATAATGGGAGGGTATAGACCCTTACTTGTTCTTATTTAGTTTATAAGTCTCTGGTGTGATTCAAATCCCAAACTTTGTTTTCAGAAAGTAAAGGGATAATAAGTGTCCTAGTAGTGGGATTCATTTATCGTCTTACCTACAAAAAACACCAACCAATTCAAACTTTATTTTCCACTTGGATTTTCTTTTGAAAACTATTTTCATAAAGCAAATGTGTCTTAGCCATACTGATACGAAGCAACCTCAACTCTTAAGCCTCTTGAAACGAGCACCAAACAAGTCAATGTTCCAACATTTGGAATTTATAATGTATCATTATTATAAAAAAACATACAACCAACAAAAAACATTTTCTAGAAGAACTATGAGTGTCCTGATTCCCTATTGCACGAAGGGTGGTACGTAGATACTAAAGGTTCGCAATTGCGGCGGGCACAACTAATAAAAGCCTTTTTTATACTTTGCATTGCATGCATTCCCCTGTAGCATTAAGCTTTATACATATATTAGATACACCATTATAATAGAACAAACTTGAGTGGATCCCATGGAGTACCACAGACGTGAGGGGTTCTAATACCTTCCCCTCGCGTAACCGACTTCCTTACCCTCTTCTCTTGGTCGTGAGATCATGCTCTTTCCTTCATTTAGGTTTGTTCAGTGTTTCCTTTCCCTCTCTTTAGCTAAATAACATTAATGGAGACTCTTCTATCTTCCGCCTATCATTCACACTTAAATTGAAAAATTCCAGACGTGACAGCTGCTAACTACGACTTACGTATCTAAGAATCTTTATGACTAATTCCTCATTTAAAAAATATTTTTCCCATAGTTATCACATGACTCACAATATAAGTGAATCATATTTGAATTTGACTTATGCTCTCTTTAGGTTTCATTTTGAAGAATTCATAATCATATGTTAACGGGTCCAACCTTTCCCTCTTTACCTCCATAGTTATTTCATGGGTAATTTGGAGAACGTACCAAATTTCCTTTTCAGTTTCACAGTGAGATACTCACAAAAATTCATCAAGACTTGTAGTAATTGTGATTAAAGTTTTTTATTTCAAACTACGTTACACATTCTCTTTATCATATTTGGTCCAATCCTTTTCAGGTTTGTGTACTACAACACCATTTACTTCGTGCGTAGGGATAAATGGACATTCTTTCATAACCTTCCAAATACCATGACCCATCCTTTCAATGAAATTTTTCATATTTTTTTCCATAAATTGTACCATTATCCATTAAAGGATGTAGGTTTCTTTAGTGAATATCTTGAAGATATTTTTTCTCTTGAGACGGTTAGTCCTTAACACGGGTTAGGCTCTGATGCCACTTGTTGGACAAGTGACTTCAAGTACAAGAGGGGGTGAATTATGGTATTTAAAATTTGAAATTACTTTTATACTTTTCTCAATTAAGACCATATTAGTAGTTTCTTAAGAGTAAATTGCAGAAGAAATGAAGACAGTAAAAATAAATAGCAAAAATTAAAAGGATAGGGTTAGAGACAATGTACCAAAAGTTTACATAGGTTTGGCTGAATGTTGGCCTAGTCCTGTCCCTAAGAGGTCTTCTTGAGAGTTTGACTTTAAACTTTGAGCTCTTTGAGGTTATGTCCATGAATCTTTATACAAGTTGATCTTGAGATTTATACAGGCTTATCCCTAACCAAAGATGAATTTTTCCCCAGACTCTTCTTATATATTTTCAAACTAATCTCAATAACCAAAATCAAAACTTTATTCGGCAAAACTCAATGAACCAAAAGAGAGATTTTATGATTAGTTTATCTTAACAACCAAACTCAATTTTCTCAAGAGAATTGTAATCTCAAGAATTAAACAAACACAACAACCACTTACAAAATCTTCCTTACAAGTAAAAATTCCTTCAAAATCACTATGGAAACCTTAAGTGAAATAAAAGTGTTTCTAGAGAGAGAAAGAGATCAAATAGAGAGATAAATTTGAAATAAAATGTAAAATTTTGGAAAATGGCATTGAAATGAAGTGGAGGTGAGCCTCCTCTATATAGGAGTTGGAAAAGTCAGAAAAGAAAATATGGGCTAAATTAATGAGCCAATCAAATGGCATAATGCTCCAACGTTTGACAAGTAATTTTTAATTGATTACCGTTCCCAAGTAGGAAATATTGGATATATAGTCATTTCAAGTCATTAAGGTGATTTCCTAATCGCTTAGCCTAGGCATGGCAAATAAACCCACCCCCGTCGGGCCCCGACCGCCCCCGTCCCTAAATAGCAGGGAAAACCTGGTTTAACCGGGGTGGATGCGGGTGCATGGAAACTTGGTTTTATTTACGGGTGCAGGGGAGGGGCGGGGGATACTAGTACCCCCCCCCCCCCCCCCCCCCACACCCGCCAACTAAATTTCATTTATTTCATATATTTTTAAATGTTTTATTACTCATTACATATTTTATATTACAATATCATGTTTATTAGAATTATTGTTTATTTTTTTGAAAATACAATTTAAATAAAAATATCAAACATAAAAAATACTTTTAAAATAATCAATTATTTAGTCTAATTATTGATTTTTATTTTTATTAAAAAAAAGTATACATTTAAAAAAATTAAAATTTATGCGGGTGGGGGCGAGGCGGGTGCGTGGAAACTCGTTCTTGTTGTGGGTGGATAAACAAATATTAGCCCCGAATGGTTTGGGGACAAGGGTGGGTCTGGGTGGCGGGCGCGGGTCTGGGTGTATTAAACCCTCCCTGACCCGCCCCATTGTCATGCCTATCTTAGCCATTCTCCATTCAATTGGCTTAATTCTCCAATCAATTGGATAACTCATTAAAGTTTTCCAATTGATTGGCAAAAGTTATGGATCAATTGGTTAGTTCAAAAATTGTTTAGAAATAGATTGGACAACTTCTTAGTCACTTGAATTATCTTAGAGATATTTTTGAGACAAAAAGATTTGAAAAATATATTTAAAGGTGTGTGTGTATGTGTGTGTGTGTGTGTGTGAGAGAGAGAGAGAGAGAGTTTTCGTAGTAATTTAAAGTTACATTCTTACTTTTACAAAACTTGGGTCACTCAGAAAAACAAACAAACAAGACCTGGTGAGCTTTCATAATTTTATCTGAGGATTAAATATTATTTGGTGGATGTTCTTGATCATATAAGCATTTCGATCTTGAGTCTCTTGTTGATGAGGAGTGATTGTTTTCTCTAGTTAGTCACTATCCATCAAATTTAATCATCGTTATCGTTATCAAAACTCCATATGTATCTTCTACGTGATTTTCATATTTATACAAGCAAGTATATATATCCATACAAACCATGGCTTACCTTGTGTGTATCAACTTGCAGGTCTTCAAATACAAGGGGAGCTTGTTCCGTTAAAATCAATTTTCATGTGTTTTTGAAGAAATTACACATTGAAGAGCATGACGTCACTCAAGAAGATAATATAACACAATTGGATTTAGAAGAAAAGTATGAAGAGTTGAAGAGGTATTTAGTAATTGGATATTGTAGGACAGAAGGTGATGAAGAAAATTTTTGGGAGCTAACACATCCATCCACAACTTCCATGTGTCCACCACCAGTGGAATATAACCCAAATAGGGGAAATAAGAAGAGTAAAAAGGGGTCAAGAGAGTGATGTGCATCGTGATCCTTCATAACAGGAGTAAGCTAAGGGCTTGTAGGAAGTTGAACTATAAAGATAACATGTACAAAACAACTGGAAGTCAACCCGCTGGCCAATATTCAAGACATTTTTACTTGTCCTTAATTTCCTGTTTTCTTACATGAGTACATTAATAACATTGTAAATATGGGTCAAGATGGAAATTATGGTTTCTATGTTATTGTAGTTTTACTTGGATGGGGTGAAAAATCTTGGCCTTTAGTCCAGACGCAGTTAAATGCTGAAGTTTATCAACACCATCAATTGTATTCCAATGTGTTATTTGTTACAAACTCTAAAGTTAGGAGTTTGTTGCGAGTAGCTAGTTGGGTGGCATGGTCGTGAGAAATGGATGGCGATTCCTAATACAATGTCATATTTGTTTCGTTGTCCAAGAACCTTAATATCACTTTCTTCCCATTAGTTGTATCTCTATCCATAATTGTAAGTAGACATAAGCTTGTTGTAGTTGGTTTGTTAACACAATCATTAAGTTCAAGTGATGTTGAAACTCGATTGTCCATTGTCTCTTGTCATTGACCGCTGAAGACAAAATTGAGTGAAGGTGCAAGAGCATGGGAAACATCATATGTGGGGCGTAAGGCACTGGAAAGAAAAGTTAGAAAATCAACATGTTTTTTTTATATTGATATTGTAGTATGATTTGCATCATATGTATATATTTTATCGGGTTATTTATTATATTGTCATTATTGTTTGTTAAAAATATCAACAAAAAAATTCAAAAAACAAAACTTATAAAAAAATCTCATTGCCTACCAGATTTTTCAAATATTTGAAAAGTTTGGTATGTACTTGATTTTTCAATATATCTGATACGTAGTATAAATTGCAGGATTTTTTGAAAAAAACTGGTATAAATGCATCGACTAATTGAAAAATCTGAAATTTAATCCTACAATACTAGAAAATGGTGCATTTTTATCAACATTTTTTGTAAATATAAGTTATTTCGTAATTAAATTAAAAAATTGGTTTTTTTCTTCAATATTTGATATTGTTTTCAAATAAACTTAAAAAAACCCGGTAATATGTCAAAAATCCAGTATACTTGACAATAATTTTAAAAAAATCAAAATATCAGACAATGACATAAAGGTAAAAGCATAACTCGTGAGGGAATGTTAGGATTAAGAGTGGGGATGACAGATAAAAATCTCAAACGTCTACAATCACCTAGAAACTGCACATACCTAATCATCAAAATGGGATAAAAAATTTGGGCGAAATGAATCTTAAAATATGAAACACATTAGATTGGGAAATTTCTCATTGCACCCTTGTACATTCTCCAAGCCTTTGCGAAATTTCTAACATGTCACTAGTTTTCAGAGATGTATATTTGCATGCACCAAATCTCCATTTTCACCACAAGTTAATTCGGAGATGTACCTCCGAAGTCATTTTAGGGTGTGTTCCGGAGATACATCTCTGAATTCATATTTTTTTAATTCAAAAAAATAATTTGAAGGTGCATCTGTGAACTAGGTGAGCATATTTAAATCCCACTTCAGACTCTCTTCTCCTTCTTCATTTTCCAGAAATTGAAAAATTTCTCTCTACTTCACTCTACCCATTTCCAGTTCTTACTCAAGGTCAAGTTTTGAAGCAACATTTACTTGTATCTTGTCATTCCCACCTCCCTCTAACTACTGCATTCAACATCACATCACTTTATTCCCTTATCAACATATTTTTATTAAGTTTCTCATTTAGTTTATTTTGATTTTTGATAATGTATTAGCTCAATAAGTTAGTTTAAATGCATTAGATATCATTAGCATTTGAAATAGATTATGTGTAGACTATGTTTATATAATTTGGATGATACTTGGATGACTAGGGAAGTTGCTCAAAAGTTTTTTCCATTGAAGCTTAACAAAGATTTTTTTCGAAGATGTATCTCTCAAGTATTTTGTTTCAGGTTTTCAGAGATACATCTTCGAAATAAAGCTTCGTTCAGCTTCAACGGCTGAAACTTTTCAAGGGCTATGGTAGAAAAAACGCTTCCTTCCTCATATACTAATCTCGTTTGTTATGCTTTTTTCAAGGGCTATGGCTAAAAAACGAAATGTTGAGACTCAGGCGACCCACCCTAACCGCGTCTACTCGTTCTGTGATGTCTCGCCAACATGAGCAGGCTAGAGCCACCCCTCTGCCTCACAATAGGGAGACGTAGACCTCTAGAAGTCGACTATCACGAGGGTCAGTATCCCAGAGTCGTGTGCACCATGACTAGGATGTTAGAAAAACATTTGTTCTGCAATTATATCTCTAAGTTTTGAAGATAACGAGTATGTTTGTATGAATAATTTTGGTACTCTAATGTTTGTTATTTTAGTATTTAACAAACAGGTGCTGCTTCTGATAGAAGGCGTTTCCAAGTCATTAGAAGAAACAAAGTTCCACTTCTACGCTACACAAGTTTTGATGAACAGTAGCAAACCACTTCAGAAGGCTCTGAAGTTTGGACTCTGATACGCGGTCAAAGAAACAAGTTTTTAAGATCTGAGACAGAAGTTCTGATGAACAAGCGCAGGTACTGAAGACATATATTTCTGAAGACAAAGGGTTCTGAAGACAAGTGATGAAGACTCTAAAGACAAAATTCTGAAGACTCTGAAGACTTGAAGTTCTGATGACCCAAGCATTTTTTTCTTTCTTATAACTGACGCTCAGTCAAAAGCCTCTGAAGTCAAGAATATAAGAAGATAAAGTTACATGGTACAATAGACATGGTACAAACAAACATTTTATCCACTACCATGAAAGGACATACACGTTGTACGATCTTGTCCCCCATGTAAAATCAAGCTGCCAGCTTTCTGGAATTTCCAGAATGACCTCCAATGGATATATTATTTTATTGGCTATATATATGCTGAAGTTTAAAGGAAAAGGCTTATAATTCACACATTATCTCACAAGACTATTATAAGGCATTCCTTTATTTTCTTAAGCTTATTGTTCTTGAAATATTGTTTACTATCAGCTTGTGTAGAAGCAAATCTATTGTAAATAAACTTTTTCAACCTGTTGTTTGATTGTGCCTTAAGGGACCAGTTTGTCAGAATCCTTGAGAATTCTAAGATTAGTGTGTCTTAGAGGTGTATGTGAGTCACTTGCAGTTAGCTTGTGCATTGTAATAATTTGTGAGATTATTGGATTAAGACCTTGTTTGATAAGGTGAAATCACTTTGGCGGGTGGGACTAGATTAACTTGATAAGTTTCAAGTGAAATAGTATAAACATAACTTGTTCTTTCCTTCTTGCATCTTTATCTTTATTATCATAGTGAAGAATACTATTTTAGTTAAAGGGGATTCTTTTTAAGAAAAGTTTTTGATTTAAAACCCAATTTAAACCCCCATTTCTTTTGTTTTTCACACCTTCAGTTGGCATCAGAGCTCCGGTTCTGAGTGATAAAATGTTTGAATTTTATCAAGCACTTAACAGTGTTCAGTACCGATCAAGACTATGTGAAAAACAATGGAGGCTAACAATGCTATCAACAACACTGCCACTATTGATAATAATGATAAGGATATAAACCACTATA